>CM053159.1:81143883-85943883 GCA_028571685.1 Heterohyrax brucei
GGCAGACTATTTCTGAAGAATAGTCTATTAACTAGGTGTCTGCCACAGGGTCAATCACAGAAAGACAAATACCATATGAATTCACGCATATGAAATAGCTAAACTAGGCAGAAGTATAGAGACCAAAGCTTTATTAGCGGTTGTCAGGGGCAGGAGAGAGAGCAAAAGGGCGGTCATTATTGAGGAAGCATTGGGTTTCTATTTATGGTGACGGAAATTTAGCATGTAAAGGATGTCACTAAACTGTTCATGTGAAAAAAGCTGATGTGGCAGGTAGTAGGTTATATTTATTTTTACAGTACTTTAAAAAAGAGAGAATGCCACATGACAAGATGATTTCCAGTGGTCTGGGCAAGTGAGGGTTACTGGTGGTGCAGTGGCTAAGACCTCTCTTGTTAACCTAAATGTCAGCACTTTGAATCCACCAGTCTTCCTTGAAACCCTGTAGGGCAGCTCTACCTTACTGGGTCACTACAAGTGAGAACTCGCTTGATGGCAGTAAGTTTCAGTTTGGGCAGGTGAGGCTCAAAAGAAGCACTCGATGAAAAGAATTGTAGAAAGTATTAGCAAAACACACAACAATGACTCTCCGACTTGACGGCTCTTGGCTTTGGCTTGGCTTAGGGGGTTAGTTCAGGAGATAAAATGGTCTTTGAAGCTTTTTGAAGGAAAAGGTGCTATGGGCAGCAGCGGCAAGGTTAGATGGAATGGAACCGCTTTAAATACCAAATCTTGGTTTTAATAAATTGTCCCAGACTGTGTCCCACTCTGTCTCTAGGGCAGGGTGGCTGTGCTCACGAGGAGAGCTCTAGTGGCCTACCTTGGCTTTGTTCCCCTGCTCTTCAGCATCCTCCTGTACCCCCATTCCCACTGATTCCATTTCATACGAGATTTTGAACTCACTCTCAGACAATTGGATGTCTTTCAGAGTTTACACAATGGGGCAGCTGAAGTAACCGGATTGACTCCCTACTCCAGGAGAAGACCTAGACGACATGTGTGCTTGCACGACTACGTGCTCCCTCCTCTCTCCCACCCTCGCTCCTGTTCTCTCAGGATGCTGTCAGGAGGTGACTGTTTCCAAGTCCCTAGTTAGCCTGCGGGAGGAAGCCCTGGTAGCCTGGTAGTTTAGTGCTGCAGCTGCTAACCAAAAGGTCACCAGTTCGAATCCACCAGGTGCTCTTTGGAAACTCTATGGGGCAGCTCTAGTCTGCCCTGTAAGTTCACTATGAGTCCTCGTGGGTTTTTGTTTTGCAGCAGCTTTCAGAAGTAGTAACAAGGTCACAGTCAGGTGCAGAATGGCAAGTGGCTTCCCTTGTCTGCCCTGTTGTGACCATCTGGTTGCCTTGGTTCTCTGGAAATCTGTGAGCAGCAGTTTGTCAAATGCGTTTTACCAGCAGCTTCCCACCTCCATCATAAAGCAGTGTCCAGCTTTCTTTATAAAGCAGGGTTAGCTTCAAGTATTTGGTTTTCAGATGGTAAATGTATTCTTTAGAGGGTGGAGACTCCATGGCAGGAGAACCGATGTACCCACAGGCATCCACAGGAGGTCCTCTAGTGAGATGATGTCACCTATGTTCCTAAAATGGCTTTCACAAGCATGTGTGTTCCACTCAACACACACACACAGTGGTACACGTACTGCTAAGAAACAAGCACTTTTTCACTGCATCAAGGCATGACTCTTTCTGGTGTGGGTGTTTTAATCTAAGTGCCTTGCTTTATACACCAGTCACTGTGCTAGGTGCTGAGCTTGCACAGATGGCCTCTAGCAGCAGGACTGGCTGCCGTAACAAGCTGAGCTGGCACAGAGAAGGAGCTCTGGGGAGCCCCAGAAGGGGTAACAGCTGAGATGAGCCTTGAAGAGCTGAAGAAGTACATCACTGTAGCAGAAAGGAATTCACTGGTTTATTTAGCAAGAGGTACTGGCTCAGCAGGGCAGCCTGGGAGTCTTCTGGAGTTACAGGGTGGGGAAAGAGAGCAAGTGAGCTGGCAGGTGACAGAGGAAGATGTCCTTCCATCCCAGCTCCAATTTTTACGGACTCTGTGAGGAGATGAGGCCGTAAGAGCAACTTCACGTATTTCCTGGGGCAGACAAATGGGGAAACTTCGTTGCTACTTTGAAAGGTTTGAAATCTTCCCCAAATAGCAAATTATTCCATATAGAATTCAGGACCCTCCAGTGGTATGACTCACACTTCTTACTTTTTTTTTTTTAATTAAGGTGAAATTAACACAAAACACAACCATTGAAAATTGAGCAATTCAGTAATGTCCCCAGTGTTGTGGAACCACCACCTCTGGCCACTTCCAAACACTGTCATCACCCAAAAAGGAAACGTGTTCCCATTAAGCAATCCCCATTTTCCCATCCCCAGTTCTTGACAACCCCCTATCTGCTTTCCATCACAATATTGTGAATATTCACATAAATAGCTCGTAGAATACTTACGTGATCTTCTGTATCTGGCTGGTGTTTTGAGATTCATCCATATTGTAGAATGTATGAGCCGTCCATTCCTTTTTATGGCTGAGTAATACTACATAGCATGTACGTAAGCCAATAAAATAGCCAAAACCACTGCCAAGGTGTACATTCAGATGCAAAGAAACCCTACACAGCACAACAGAATTGCCCCATAGGGTTTCTAACAGTGGCTGGTGGATTCAAACTGCTGACCTTTCAGTTAGCAGCAAGCTCTTGACCACTGTACCACCAGGGTTCCAAGGTGTAAATATCGCCTTTTACGTATCCATTCGTCCACTGATGGACAATTTGATGGTTTTCACCTTTTAACTATTGTGAATAGCGGTACTATAAATTTGCATTTATTTGAGTAATTTCTCAGTTCTAGGAGTGGGGTTTTTTTTTCCCCTCTTCATTAATAGGCTTTTGAAAGACTTTGTGATCCTGCCTTTATTTTTGCTCCATTATTCACCCAGTCACTTCCTGGTCTCTTATCTATGGGTGCTACCACTAGGCCAGTGATACTGAAGACTGTACGAGCCAGTTCGGAGTAGTTTTTAAATAATAAATTCGGCCAGTGTGAAATGAGGTAGCACGTCCAGGGAAGATTCCAGGGACAAAGGAAGCCCTCACCTGTCTTTCCGTTTGCTGTTTCAATTTCCCTCAAAACGCAGCCGTACCAGACGCTAAGTTCTTCTGCCACAAAGCTTCTCCTCTGATACAGCTTTATTTTTATGAAATGCCACTTCAGTATCTTTCCTTTTAAATTTACTCCACCTGTGCCATTCGGTGTCTTGCTCCACATTTATACTTTTTCAGCCCAAGCTCTCTGAGTGATTACCTGTTGAAATATTTGCATTGACTCTTTGAGGCCACAGCTGCTGCTGGCAGGATTACCTCTCAGCCCCAACAGGCCAGTCTCTGAACTTTTTCAATCGAAAAGGTCAGGCAGTTATGGGAAATGACAATTTTTAATTCTGTAACCTCTGTGGAAAGTTGAATGGGCAGACTTGAACAAATAAATTAGTGTGAGCTGTCCAGAAAACTTCCATGTGAGGAAAGAAGAGGGAATTCAACTCCAATAAACAAAGAGAGGTGTAGGGCTGTGTTGTCACGTGGGTTGAAGGAAGTTATTATTATTATCATTAATCTCTTAAATCTCCTGCAGGTCTTTTCCAGTTAAGGCTTCTCAGCTGAGGAAGCTTCCATTTATTTTGAGCCAAAGACGATTAAAGACTGATTTATTCTGCTTGGGAAACAGAGGAGCCCTGTTGGAATGTCCAAGGGACTCTCTTTCCCTCAGGATGTCCAAAGCCTTGAAATCAGAAAAACTCTAGATATCTTAACCACAAAGAAGCATTCATTTGGAAGTCTGTCTAATCTGCAGCCGCTTCACTCTACTGACACGGAAGAGGGAAACACGTCTGTGTCATGTCCTAAGAGGCTGGAACAGTCCTTCACCACAGCAATTCTTCAAGCATTGTCCACGGACGATGGTGGGGTGATCCAAAGCACCCAACTCCACAAAGAGTGTCAACAGGGTGTTTGTCAAATCAAGAATTTATGGTTAGCCTTGAGAAGAAACTTGATTTTTCTGTATTCCCTACATTAGTCTGTTGGCTCCATGGGGCAAATTATAGCATCACCAAAAAAGAGACAGAGAAAATCTAAATTATTGTTTCTAATATACGTAGACTGAAATTAAGAAATGCAGAGTTACAGGGTGACTTACTGTACCTCCTCTCTTCCCATTCACTCCTCCTGTAAATCAAGATTTCCCACTTTGCTTGTATGAAGCTGCTTTCTCCAAGGTTCCGTGCCAGCCTGAACTTCTCTCAAGCGATCCCGAACTTCCTTGAGCACCTACCTCTACCTACCCCATCCTGGAACGCTTGCCTCCCTGAGTTCCAAATCCAAAATCTCTATTGCTCCGGCTGTCTCTTTTTTACAGTCTACCAGTCTTCCACCATCCTTTGACCTCTGGAAATATGTTTCACCCAATGCTCTGAGTTTGATCTTCTCTGCAGAGTTCTAACACTCCGTCTTCTTTCCGGATGACCCTGTCTGTGCTGAGGGCTTTTTAGTTATCACTTTATTCTAATATCTCCCAAGTCTGTAGTTCTCACTTGTCTCCCACCCTCTAGCCAGGTACATTCCCACCTGCCTTCTAGACATCTCCACAGGAATGCCTATAAAATACTCACACTTAATATACTGGAAACATAGCTTTTTGAAATATTCTGAGACTTTCTTCTTAAGCTCTATGTCTTACCTTTTTTACAAGTTGTCAGCTCTATTACCACCTTTTCTCATGTCCCAAATTTTAACATCTGGTTAATTGCACCTCTAAAATGTTTTTGTATATTCCCCATCTATTCCATTATAAACTGCAGCAGTCTTCTAACCTATAGCCACTAAGCTCCATGAGGGCACGGATGTTTTATACATTTGGTTCACCATCTAGTTCTAGCACTTAGCATACTACCTGGCACACTGTAGACAATTCGTAAGTAGTGTATTTATTGAATAAACAAATAAATGCTGTCCCTGGATTCTTTCCCCTTTAATTCAGTTTACTCAACCGTCTGAATTAACCAAGATGAATACATAACCATGTCATCATTTGCCTAGAACCTCTTCAGGGTTATCTCCCATTTGCAGCAAAATAAAGACCACACATCTACTTTTTACACTTAAAACATTTCACAGTGGCCATAATTTATACTCAGGGACTCATTTCTTACAGCAAACCTTGGTGGCATAGTGGTTAAGTGCTACAGATGCTAACCAGAAGGTCAGCCCCTGAAACCCTCCAGGCACTCCTTGGAAAATCTGTGAGACAGTTCTACCCTGTCTACAGTGTTGCTATGAGTCAAAATGAACTTGAGGGCAGCGTTATTATTATGATGATTATGATTATGATTATCAAGACTGTACTCACTGGAAAGACTGAATGATTCCTTTGCTCTTAATGCTCTTAGGATTCTTTGAGTGGTGTAGTTTTACAAAATCAAAGTTCCCTCACACCTACTTTCACCAACTCAAAGCAGAAACAAACAGAAAAGAGAATAAATGGGATCAACATCTCACATCCATGGTTTTGGAGACCAAAGAGAAACGATGAGGAATCATAAGCCAGGGAAAGGTGGGTGCTGAGGCTTGGACAGGATGGGTGAAGTTAAGGAAAGTGGGAGCTGTAAGTGCAAGATCAGCATACCCAGACAGCAGGGAACAAGGGGACATGTGTCTGCATGCTGGCAGAAGCCTCTCGCTGGTGTGGGCAAAGTGGCCCAAGGATGTGCCCAGGAGTGAGTGACAGGGTCCCTGCATTCCATGCTATCCCTGAGAAGGGGAAGCAGAGACGTTTTCTCTGCCATTTCTGAAGTAAGGAGGGGGGCACCGTGTATTTTGCAAAGGATAAAAAATTAGTGACCTTCCTCATCCCCTCCAAATCACCTGCAAGCACTTGAGAATACTCTGTGTGAACAACAAGAGCAGCCGGAGAGAGCAAGGCAGGCGATTCCCCAGCGACACAGAAATACCACTTCTGCTGATTGCCTCTGGAAGCCAGTTCCCCCAATCCCCCGGAACAAAGCCTGGACACTGGGGTCACATGCCTGTCAATTTCCATCGCACGCTTCATCAGGCATCACCTCCCGAGACAGAACTGATGCTCTGCTCTCCAGCTCCCACCATCTTTCGCAGGTCTACTCAGCTAGATCTCCTCTGGCAAGGAGAGCTCGAGTTACAGAGAGAAAAGCTGGTGACTCCCTCGGCATCCTTCCATGCCTCCTCACGTGTGACCTGGTGCCCGGCAGCCTCTCAAGGAACATTATTGACTTTGCTTTTACAGAGGCTGTAACTGAGACTCAGAGCAGCTAAATGGCTTTTCCAGGGCCACATGGCTTGTTAATGGGTGAGCCAGGATGGAACTGCAGCTTTTCTTTAAGAGGGAAATCTTATTGGTTTCAGCCTGAAATTCTCAGCAATTCTCATTTATTTACTTAGAAAGAAATTACAGAATATGTTCAATGTTTCTTTCCTTCTGCTATTTTATCATCAAAAGCAGCAGTTTTCAAACAAGAGGTGCTGTGGTGCAAGGAATGCATGCATGGTCAAGGGAGTTCTGCAGACTCACCAATTAAGGCCTCCCCGGCATGGCCTTCAATCTTCACCCTCCCAGACTCTACTCCCCCATGAATGCCACAGAACAGCGGTGCTTTCACATTAAACGGGAGAGTCTTCATCACGCACCACCGAGTCAGCTCTGATTCGGGATAATAAGGAAAAATGCTGTCCAGTCCTGGGTCATCTTCATGGTCTTTGATACGTTTGCGCCCGTTGTAGCAGCCATTGAACGAATCCATCTCTCCGAAGGCTTCACTTATTGTCACTGGCCCTGAACTTAGGCTGCGTTCTCTAGAGAAGCAAAACCAGTAAAGAATAAGTGTGTGTGTGTGTACCCACTGCCATCAAGTTAATTCCAACTCATAACAACCCTATAGGACAGAGTAGAACTGCCCCATAACGCTACCCAAGACTGCCTGGTAGATTTGAACTACTAACCTTCTGGTTAGCAGTTGTAGCACTTAACCACTATGCCACCAGGGTTTCTCTACACACACATACACATACATATGTAGGTATACACACATACATACACATATAGGTACACACATGTCCTTTGCAAAATACACACACACATACATACATACATAGATACACACATATACAGAGAGAGAGACACACACATACGTACAGGGAGAGATTTATAGCAAGGAAATGGCTCACATTGTTGCAGAGGATGGTAAGTCCCAAGAGGTTAGAAAGTGGGTCAGACATAGGGCTGGAGGCTTCTTCAGGCTGACACGGCTGCTGAGGCTGAGGAACTCAAGGTTGGCAGCTCGGAGGAGGGGCTGCTGGCTCAAGCCTCCAGAACTGTGGTTCACGTGGTGACAAACTCGATCCAGGATCCAGAGCAGAGCAGAAGCCAGTGAGCTTCGTCACTATGTCCCTTGTGTATTGGATGCAAGCTGTACTCCCAAGGAAACTCTCTTTCAACTGATTGCTCTCAGCAGAATTCATCATGGAGGAGATTACGTTATATCAGAACTCATTGTGGAGATGATTACATCATTATATAAATCTCCAATTATATCATAACTGTAAACCACCGAGAATCATGGCCCAGCCAACAGCATACAGTCTTTACCTTTTGTAAGAGCTGATCTTTCCCGAGAAACCCCAAAATGTGGCTCAGACTCAGTATTTCCTCATTCATTCGTTAATCCTTTCAGCAAATGTTTAAGTGTCTCTTCCAATCCAGGCACAATTTAGACCCTGGAGCTACAGCACACCAAAAATTTGGCTCTTAGGGAGCTCGTCTGCTGTGAAGTGGGAGAGGAAGCATGGAAAGGCATAAAATTAACGAATAAGTAAAATGCATAATGTGCTTCTAAAAATTCAAACATAAGCCTGAAAGAGAATATTAAGCTGAAGGGGTGGAAGGAAAACCAACACTAGAGTGGGAGGATTTATGGGAGGAGGTTGGGCTTCTGGGGAGGGGTATCAGAACGGGGAGTCCAGGAAATCAGGAAAAGACCAGATAGCCTCCGTGGAGGTGAGAGAGAAAGAGACAGACCAGGCAGGTGGAACTGAGGCCCCAAAGTGAGGCAAGCCACCAAAGGGAATCAGTGTTATTACCAAAGCCTGGCCCTGGATCTGGGATCAGGAAGGGACAAGGAAGAGCGAGGATGGCTGTGGGTGGGATGTGAGGGCTGCGGGGTAGTAGTGATGGAACAGACAGGACTAGCTGGGAAGTGCTCTCTGAAGGATGCTTATCAAATGATCATTCTCACCTATTTCTTTCCAGCTGCAGAAGAACATATACACGAGGTCTCATTTTTTTCACGGTTAAGGGTAGCCATGTGGGAGTATGGCCTTTCATGAGAAATGTTCTTTTAACTCAAACCATAGAATCAAAATATCAGATGTCCAAAGAACCACTTTTAGACTCTTTCAGAACAAGGCCGTGAGCTGTTTGAACACAGGGCTGTGTTGTCTCTCTCTTCCCAGACTCGAGTCCAAGCCCTGGGACAAAGCAGGCAGGCACGGACCCTGGAAGCCTAGAATGAGAAGGGCAATTTGGCGTCAGGATCCTTCTTGGAAAATATCTGGCTTCTGCATTTTTCTTTTATATGGGAAACTTTTATTTCCTGATTTGGTATAAAATGCTTCTTGTCACCAAGTACTACCTTTTCCTTACATATAAGACACATGGAACATAGAGAAAAATATGCAACCAGTTTCTCTGGGTCGTGCAACTAGAAGTAACAACCCCTCTTTCGTCAGACCTCCCTTCTCGTACTGAATGCAAGCTCTCAAATCCTTGAAAAGTCATTGCCTTTTCTCTTCCTTATTTTGAGGTTGCTGTTAGGAATCAGCAGGACCTGGGGATATGGACCTGTGCTCACAGTTCAGCCTGCCTGGTTTGTTGTGGTATAGGACTCATTCCACTTACACAGTTCTGCCTGTGGTCAGTGATGTCAGCTGCCCACAAACTGAGTGATGGGATCCCTGAGGTCTTTTTTACCTGTGTGTTCAGGCCCTGGTTATCAAGGAATTAAAGCTCTGGAGTACTAAAATTGCCAAGGCGCCCTCGATACAACTAAAGCTCTGAAAGATTTCTAGAGAAATGTAGATAGTGAACTCCCATCCCCCATCACCCTCCCAAGGAGCCTTGTTTTCTGTCAGGAGCTTGAGTAGGACTTACCTTCAGGCTGTGACCCCTTTTTCCCCAAGGGGCCTTTAGAGTACATTTCTACCCATTGGTGCCGGAGCACTGGGTTTCTATCAGGAGAACATTTATCCAAATAGATCTCAGCTTGCTCACCTGCTCCAGGACACTCACCCCACTACGTACACATATTATGAAGTCCCAACGGTCAACCAACTGCAGGCTAAAGCTTGGAACCCAGCTACAAACATAAAGAAACCAATTAACAAATCTTCATTTGGAGTTTATTGCTATTAACATTTCAGTATTAATACTGTAGTGTTAATGTATTTCAATGGTAACTGTTCATTCTTTCTTTCTATGTGTTTTTATATGTTCACCACAAAGTTAGGGCTGTATGGTATATGGGTCTAATACTCAGCTTTTTCTTTTTGACATTTCAAATACAAAGCTTTGACTGTATCCTGTCTTTCAGCTGCAGATCATGTCATCATTGGTTATCAAGCCAAGCAAAGTCTTTTTATTATAATCATGATAATACAACAAATATGTTATATAACAACATGATATATATATATGTTCATAATATAATAAATATACAATGTTTTAATAGTAACCATTATTTCTCTTCACTTCCGATCTTTGTTTTCACTGCCCTCAAAGTTATTACCTGTAGATTTTGATATACTCATCTGTTCTAGAAAACAGGTGATGCTGCTCCATGTGTGTGTTTTTCAGGGTTCGTGTGTCCTGAAATCTCACTCCGTCTCTCCTGGTTTCACTCAACACTATGTTTTTAGGAGTTCTTTATGGGTCAATAATCTAATTTGGGGCATTTGATAGTATGCAGTCCGTTTGCTTATTCTTCCTCTCCCCAGTGCTGAACCCGTGGCTTACTGTGACATCTTGCTGCCACAGTCAATATCACAAACATCCCCTACATATCCCACCAAGATCTGTGTAAGAGGGTCTCTGCGATATACATCCAGAGACTTAGGAGGCCCTGGAAGCTCACACAGTGAACTTTTTAAAGTACTTCTAAAAGACCCAACCAAAAAGAACTACAGACCAATATCACTCATGAATCTAGATGCAAAAATCTTCAACAAAATTCTTGCCAACAGAATACAACAATGCATCCAAAAAGTAATTCATCATGGCCTAGTTGGATTCATACCAGGGATGCAAGGCTGGTTCAATATCAGAAAAACAATTAATGTGATGAACCACATAAATAACACAAAAGACAAGAATCACCTGATTTTGTCCATTGATTCAGAAAAGACATTTAGTAAAGCCCAACACCAATTCATGCTAAAAACTCTTAGCAAAATAGGCATAGACAGAAAATTCCTCAAAGCAATAAGGGCCATTTATACAAAGCCAACTGTTTATCTCATCGTGAATGGAGAGAGACTAAAAGAGTTTCCCTTGAGAACAGGAACTAGACAAGGATGCCCACTCTCACCTCTCCTATTCAACATTGTACTAGAAGTTCCAGCCACAGCTATTAGACAAGACCAAGAAATAAAGGGCATCTGCACTGGTAAAGAAGTCAAAATCTCCATTTGCTAATGATATGATTGTATATGCAGAGAATCCCAAAGAATCTATAAATAAACTACTCAAACTGATAGAAGAGTTCAGCAAAGTCTCAGGATACAAGATAAACAAAAGTAAATCAGTAGGACTCCTTTAGACAAACAACGAGACTGCTAATAAAGTACTTCTATATTGCTTTATACCTTCCTCAATCTGTCCACTTATATGGACACTTGGAACCATATAACATACTTCCAATTTTACTATTTTGATTCCTGTAGGTCCATATCACATTTTTATTTTTCTGATAGCTACTGGCTTTCTGAATCTTTTCATAGACTTTGATAGCGCTCTAAGGTTTTTCCTTCTGTGGAATTTCTGTTCATAGCTTGGCCTGTTTGTCCTATAATTGCAGTTAAAATTGCATCTTGAATATTTTCCCATACCCTTCAAGAGCATGATTTGCAATAGGTTTCTAATATTCCACAGTGCACCGTATGCTATTTATTTATGGCTCCTTTATTAGACCTTTAAGTAGCTTACAGTTTACCACAACAATGCTTGCACATAAACTCTTGTTTCCATGTGTGATTATTTCCTTGGGATCACATCTTGAAAGGACAGTGACAGATTTAAAGGAAATGAAACATTTTGAGTCATTTAGAACATACTGCCCTATGGCTTCCTTAAAAGGTTGTACCATTCACAGTTCTGTGAACACTATCTGGGAAAGCCAGTCTTACCAGACCTCACAGGTGTTTTCCAAACCATCATCAACCTGAGACAGAGCAGCTGTATGTCATTTTTGCCTTATCTGCTTAATAGTGAGTCTGGCATTTTTTTCTTTTGTCAATTATCTATGTATGTTCTTTGCCCTACTTTTGTTATATTGTTGATTCACAACAACTCTTTATATAGTGAATATTTATGTCCTATAGTTTCTATAGTTTTCCATATTTGTGGGAAACATGAGAGTTTTAATACTTGAAAAGATGACAGTGTTTGAGGCTTGTTTTCTGTGGGTGTCCAAGAAGCCAGCTGAACATCTGCAAAAATAAGAAAATATCTGTAGGCAAAGGAGGAGCTTCAGATACTGCTTCTCAGCAACAGAGCAGCTCCAGGCTGCAAAGCCCCCACCAGCAGGGATGCCTGGCCCCCAAACCTCCCTGCTCTGGTGCTCAGCTCTTTTCTCCATTTAGCTGCTGCAGGCATTTGACTGAATTAGGAGACACTCATTGACCAGGGCCTTCGGGGTTAAACTGCAGCAGTGAAAATCCAACACGCATGAGCTGTGGGACAAAGGCCCCAGGTAAATGTAATATTTTCTTTGTATCCATCTTTTATTTTACTTTATTTTGTTTCTTGTTTTCTTAATGTAAGTAACAGATCATTCCAGTTTATGCAGTTTTCAAATCTGATGCATTGTGCCATAAGCCTACTTATAATTCTGCAGTGGTAGACAGCACAGTACCTTTCTCTCTGCTGTGTCGAATAGTGTTGCAAGCCAGAGTATTAACCTCAAGAGAACTATTGAAAGCTTGTGACCACCTCTCTTGTTTGCGCTAAGGCTGGATGCATGTAAGGCTAATCACAGAACCATGTAACCGTCAAGCTGCAGGGACCCTGGAAACCAGCCTGTCTCTATTCTACTTGAGGGATAACTTCACCTTCTCCTGAGAGAAGAGGCAGCCACCTGGCTACAGAATGCCCCGTCACGTTGGGCAGGTCCTTGATGTCTACACAACATGTATCTGGAACAAATAAACGTTTGTGGTACTTGATTTCTCATCAGACCATCAGCTCAGCAAACGGCCCGCCAGCTCTAGCCCTTCCTTCTTGGCTGGCAGGTGCACAGCCTGTACATGAACTTCTGGAAACATTAAATTAAAACAACAGCAAAAAAAGTGTATGTTTGCCATTGAGCAATAATGCATAGCCTTCGTTGTGTGTGTGCTTTCTGATTTTATGAGAGGACAGATTCCTCTGTGACCTAGAGAGCTAGGCTAGGCACTCATTCCTCTCCCTCCCATGAACTTCATTCACTCTTGTCGTGCTCTGCTGTGCCATGGCTTCAAGTTTCTCATCCTGTTACGGCATGGCTACACAGATGGGAGGAGGGATCAATTTTTTTTTTTTTTTTTAATGGCAGAGGCATGAACAGTACTTAAAATAAAGTCCATGGATTTTAAAAGCAGTTTGGTAAATTTTGAAAAATGCATATATCTTTATAACCACCATTCTGATCAAGATATATTACATTTCCAAAGTCCCCAGAAACTTCCCTCAAGTCTTCTCTAGTCAGTCCATCCCAGTCCCTGGTGACCCTTTCGATTTCTATGACCAGAGGTTAGTTTCAACTGTCCTAAACTAAAACAAACCAACCACTGACATCTAGTAGGCTCCACATCACAGCAACCCTGTAGGATAGAGTATTACTGCCATGTAGGGTTTCCAAGGAGCGGCTGGTAGATTCAAACTGCCGACCTTTTGGTTGTCAGTCAAATTCTTAACCATTGTGGCACCAGGGCTCCTTCAGCTGTTCTAGAACTTCGTCTAAATGGAATTATAAGGCATCAGGATTTGAGGAAGACTCTTTAACAACCTGTATCATGCAGTGACACAACCTGTAAATGAAGAGGATTTGAAATGCTTACAGATGAAGATCACAGACTATAGCCTTCACTATGGACTGTACCTCAACATCAAGAAAACAAAAATTCTCATGACTGGACCAGGAAGCCAAATCATCATAAACAGAGAAAGGACTGAGGTTGTCAAAGGTTTCGTTTTACTTGTTTCCGCAATCAAGACCCATAGAAGCAACAGTCAAGAAATCAAAGGACACATTGCATTGGGAAATTCTACTGTAAAGGACCTCTTTAAAAAACTGAAAAGTAAAGATGTCACCTTGGAGATGAAAGTACAGCTGACTCAAGTCATGGTATTTTCAGTTGCATCATATGCATGTGAAAGCTATACAAGAATAAGAAAGACAGGAGAAGACTTGATGTCTTTGAATTGTGGTGTTGGAGAAGAATACTGAATGTACCAGGGACCACCAAAAGAACAAACTGATCTGTCTTGGAAGAAGTACAACCAGAGTGCTCCTCGGAAGCAAAGATAGCAAGACTGTGTCTTAAGTAATTTGGATGTGTTGTCAGGAAGGATCTGTCCCTGGAGAACACCATGCTCAGTAAAGTAGAGGGTCAGCAAAAAAGAAGAAGACCCTTAAAGAGACGGACTGACACAGAGGCTGCAGTGACGGGCTAGAGCAGAAAAACAATTGTGGGCCTGGTGCAGGACTGGGCACGATTTCGTTCTGTTGCGATCAGGGCCACTATGAGCTGGAACCAACTCAATGGCACCTAATATCAACAGGGATTACATTATTTTGTATAGGGTTTTACTCTACATACTGATGTTTCAATATTTCATGATTTCTTTTCTATCAGTGGTATTTGTGTGAAAATACCAGAATCTGTTTATCCAGTGAATTCTTGTAAGACATCTGAATTGATTCCAGTTTGGACCTATTATGAATAAAGCTGTTAGAAGCATTGTTATTCGAGTCCTTTTGTGGGTATATATTTTCAGGGATAACTGTCCTATGCTGTTTGTGGTCTACTATCTGAAAACTATTTCAGATATTTTGTCTATGAGAAAACACTTCTAAATGGGAAGATGAATCTGGTCCTTCTTACTCCTTTATGGGTAACAGTGGAAGTCTTCAAAGTTGACTTTATTTTTTCATTATGCATATTTATTGAGAGATTACTATGAACCAGTAACTTTTAAATACAGGGATGCATCTCTGGGAAGAGTGGATAAAAATTGCAAAGAGCTTATTACATGGAAGATCAAGCAATGAAGTAATAATAAAATAAGCGGAATGTCAACTGAAGTTGTGTACTGCAGAGAGGATGATGGCAGGGAAGGGAAATGGGCAGTGTGGGTGGTGACAGGGAGTGTGATTGAGAGTGCTCAAGAAAGAGGCCACTCTGAAGAGGGCTTCTTAGCAAAGACGCACTGATGAGCAAAGAGGGGCCTGCACGGAGACATGATAAAGCAGCCGGGGAGCGGGGAGAGAAACACGACATCAGGACAACACACAGGTTTGGAAACTGAGACAGATTAATATTTCCAAAAGTTAGGAGAAGAGAAACCAACAGAGTCAAACTATGAGGAGGAGTCAGGGAAGACGAAGCCTACAGAGACCAGGATGTCTAGCAAAAAGGCAGTCCTTCACTGTGCTTGGCAAGAACAGTTTTAGAGCAGTGCTCAAGAAGGGCCAGACGACAGCCAGCTGAGTGAAGAAGAGACAGTAAACAAGTGAACGGACACGTTGTAGGCTGCGATGGGAAAGAGTACAGTGTTGAAACTCAGGTGGGATGTGAGGGTCATGGAAAATTTTTCTTGTTACAGCTGTTTCTTGAGATGGGGGAGGAGCAAACTTTTTGAAAAGAGGATTAGGAAGCATCAGTATGGAAGGAACAACTGTCGGTATGATAAAGGGAGATGGTATCCGAGGGCATAACGTTACTGAAGGGGCAGGAAGGGTTGGGCCCCAAAACCCCTGTGGAGGAGCTAGCCACACCTAAGGGGGCAGACACTTTGCAAGGTTCAGGCGCACAGTAAAGACAGATGAGTACCTACCGGGGCAAATTTGCACCCTGCGAGGCCCAAACTCCAGGGGGATCTAACACAATAGTTGCTAGTTTTCCCACAAGCTTCAAACTGATAACATTTGCAGGCAGAAGATGCTTGGGGATAAATGGGGTGACTTGAAATAATCCCTTTGAACAATGGAGCCAGCAGTTGAAAAGGAAATCTTAGATTGGCACACAGTACTGAGGTCCTAGCTGAGGCCGGATCTCAGAAATCTAGTGTTTTTGTTTGCTTCAGTTTGCTTGTTTGTTTATTTATTTATTTATTTTGCTTAATAGTCCTTCTAGCACCCCCTCACAGACCACTGTGACAATTTGGGGGGATGTATTTTCCACTGCTGAAATTGAAGTCCACTCACTACCTTTCCCTGCTCTGCCTGCCTCTTCCTACCCCATAGTCATTAGCAAAGGTGGGGTGTAATACAGTGATTTGATTCATAGGAAAGGTCATTAAAATTTTTCAGCAGGCAGTTTGCCAGTGTGCCTCTCACATTCTTGCACCACCAAGAACTAATTCTCTGGGGTTTAACTCAGGAAAGCTGCGACTGAGAAACGGTTCTGTCTTTCATCATCAAGTTTCTCACAGATTTGGGGGCTCTGAGCTGCTCTCTGGAGCCAGAATTTTTCCTCAAGACTTTTTTTTTTTTCCCATGCCCTTAAGTTCAAGTGTGTCGTCAGAGGTTTGTTTTCTTTCACCATGAATATGAATCAGGCCTTGGTGTGGTCATAACCAGTCCTGAGGCAGTAAAGCAGCATGGCTGAGATGGGAGAAGTTTCCATGGAAAATGTTTCAAGTGCACGTTTCTCACACAAATGATCATTTTTTTAAGGGAAAATATAACAATCCACATGATTCACATGAAACTCACGTCAAATGCAGCAGGGAAAATTAGATTTTTATTTTTGTGGAGACTATTATTCCTGCTGCTAAGTAAGCTAGTTCATTTTGGATTCCATCCTCCGAGTATGCAGCAAAGCTTTTATTTCCCAGAGATGCTGCAGGAGAATTACAGCTGCTGGGCATATGTACATTCACCAGGCAATGGGACCAAAGATCAGAGCCTGGGCAGTTCCCAAGGGGAAAGGAAGGGGAGGAAATGGCCAGGGCAGGACAGAACTGCCATGAGCTGACAGTTGGCTTATGCTGACTGCACAAGATCACACCAACGCCTGTGACACACGACAGCCCCAAAGAATCGTGGCTCCAGTCAAGTCGGTAACTATGGCCCTGACAGCAGGGGCTGGCTTCCCAAGCCTCCAATGGCTCATTAGGGGAAGAAGCCATCCAATTAGGCACACTTAGTGATAGATCTGGGCTCTGTCTAGCCAACTCCGACCCCAGCAGAGCTAGATCCAAGCCTGGGCAGGATTCAGTCCCCGGCGCCACATGCAAAATGTTTTCCTTCTGGGAGAGGAGCAAGATTTTCATTCTTGGTCACTGACTGTCTAGTTAGCTTTGGACTTCCACCCCTGAGCAGCCTGTCTCACTCACACTTCCCTCTAAACTCTTGTTAGTTGTCATGGACTCAGCTCGGGCTCACGGTGAGTGTACTGTTCCTGCCAGTTTCATGGTTTTTGTTGTGCTGGCATCTGCTGTTTCAGACACTGTATTTTGAGCACTTTTCAACCCAGTGGGCTTAGCTTTCAAGAATGTACGAAACAGCATTCTCGTGGGGTCTGTGGAGGTCTCATGGACGGATTTTTGGGAGTAGTTGGCCAAGCCTTGCTTCCTAGGCTCTGTTAGCCTGGAAGATCTGCTGGAACTTGTCCAGCATGGGTGACCCTACTGGTGTTTGAAACCCTGGAGCCATGGCATCATGTAAAACATAAGCCACGATAGTAGGACTGACTATAACTAACC
This sequence comes from Heterohyrax brucei, assembly GCA_028571685.1. Classification (NCBI taxonomy): domain Eukaryota; kingdom Metazoa; phylum Chordata; class Mammalia; order Hyracoidea; family Procaviidae; genus Heterohyrax; species Heterohyrax brucei. The sequence continues at coordinate 81,161,154 of CM053159.1, forward strand.
ACAACGCTGACACCTCAAAGGTACAACACGTAGTGAGAGAATAACAAGCTGAAACGTCATTTCGTGATGACGTGCACCACTTCCTCCCATCCTGCCCCTCCCTCCATGTATTTGTCATCATGCCTACCACCATCATTATTTCATAAAAGTCCAAGGTCCACTGGCTAAATCAGTGTTAAATCAGAATTTTTGTTGCCTTTTGGAGGTCTTTCCGCCGCACCCCAAAGATAGGTTCAGACCCTAGAGACCAGGGGCTCATCAAGAGGCACTGTCAGAAGCAGAGTTGACGAACACGACACCATGGAGGAGTCTGGTCCACACGTCGAGGAGCAGGATAGAGATCAGTCCCTGTGGTCTCTTCTCCTCTAGTCAGTTTCTAATACAAAACATTTAGCAAGATGCATTTCACCAATAACAAACCTGTCAGAAAGGGAAAGAGAAGTTTGGTGTCGTTTGGTATTACTGCCTCCAGTTTATAGACTAGGAAAATGAGGCTCAGAGCAGAGTGATAGGTCCTGGGTCAAAAGGTTAATAAGTGCTAGAAGTGAGATTGGATCCCAGCATTTTATTGACTTGTAGACCAGTGGGATAGTTTATTTGATAAAGCACTTTTTCTGTCAACTTGGGTAGGCTAGTATGCCCAATTGAGCCCAATATTAGTCTTGATGTCGCTGTGAAAGTATTTTGTAAGTGTAATTAATGTTTACAATCAGCTGACTTAAGCTAAAGAGGTTAACTTCAGTGATATGGGTAGGTCTAATCCAATCAATTGAAAGGCTTAAGAGTAAAAACGGAAGTTTCCAGAAGAAGAATTCTGAAAGGATTCTGCCTCAAGACTGTAACAGAGATATTCTTCATGAGTTTCCAGCCCACCGCCGGGCCTGTAGATTTTGGGATGTGTCAGCCCACACAATCACATGTATCATCTTAAGTCAATCTCTGTCTGTCTGTCTCTCTTCATATATATATATATATATATATATATGTATGTATCTCAACCACGGTGATATATCCTAAGCATGCTGTCCTTCTGCAGGTACTGATCCATCCTGACTGTATGTCCAAAGTACGTGAGACAAAGTCTTGCCATCCTCACTTCTAAGAAGCATTCTGACCATATGTCTTCCAAGACAGATGTTTATTCATTCTGTGTATGTCTATGCCAAGCCAAGCCAGTGCCAACGAGCCAGATCCAAATGTATATATTAATTATATGTGTATGTTTGTGTGTGTGTGTATACTTGTCGATCTTATTTATGCGTGTATGACGTGTGTAGGTTTCAATCACTTGACCACATGACTTATTAGTGGCGTGGAGACACCTCACTAATACACCCAGTGTTTTCCCACTATTCCACAGTTAGACCCCTGCTCTCTACCAGGATCTACACCAGGGTCTGGGTTCTCAAGCTCTAACTACAAAGTGTCTGATTTCAAAGAGTTGGGGGTCTGTTAGGAAAACAGATAAGTAAACAAGCGAATTATGTTCAGCAAAAAGGGCATTGTTAACTTTTGTCCATCTGAGGAGCCATTAATCACACTGGACTCTGTTTCCTCATCACATAACTTCACTGAAGGTACAGGATGTATGTGGAATGATATTTTAAAATTTCATTTTCCTACACGTAGTAGGAGGCTTAATGCAGGACTGTGCAGTGTTGCCTTCTGCTGTACAGAGGTCACTTTGAGTTTGATCCGATTTGATAGCACATCAGAACATGCAGTGTGGCCATGGTGCCTGGCAGTGCAGTGTTTCCTCCTGTTGTACACACAGTTGCTATGAGTTGGAACTGACCCTACAGCACCTAACAATAACAACAACACACAGTAGTAAAAAGAAGCCCAGAGAGCTGGCAGAAGATGCTGGCATGTAGAGGTGATGAGTGAGTGTTCCTGGCAAAGCTGCTCTGACAAAACAGAAATTTGTTTCACGGAAGTTAGAACCATCAACTTCTCACCACATAATGCCCTCAAAGCCCCTACAGCCTTTGGGGTAGGGGTAGGGGTCCATGCCTGTAGGGGGCCCCCACAAGATATAATAGAACTTGGAGACAGCTATGCTGCTTTGAAATTTGCTCACATGGTAGATGAATAAGAATAAATGGCATACTTTCTCTAATTCTGGGCCCCTGAAGGGTTGAAAAGCATAATTATCCCAATAAATAACATAGCATTATAAATCAGTAATGGGATGGCACCTTCCTGGCAGCTAGACTGTAATCATGTGAATTCAGACCTTGCTTTTGCCAGGGTGCTTGTTACTGCGGGCCACCACGTGCTTATTACAGTCTTTAGGTCTTGAACATGGCTCTCTCTGCAGCTGAGTTCATTAGGTAAGCAGCTGGAGTAATTGAGAGTGGGAATGCCATTTCATTTCCTGCTGCTCGGAGAGCATTTGCTGTGAGGTGGAAGAAAATGACCAGATCTGCCACTGTGAGTTCTGGACAGTGTTCCCCAAAGAGACCAGTTGAGGCTGAGTGTCTGCCAATTGTCTTCTTCCCTTTCAGGCCGAGGCTCACGGGAGCAGCCCGTAGTCTCTTTCTCGTGGTAGGGCAGGAGATTCAACGGCGGCTCTCACTTGGCTCACGAGAGCCTTTAGAGAGGGCTCCCAGGCCTCCGTGGAAAGCCTGCTGATGCCGGAAAAGGTCAGTGACCAGGAAGGACAAAACTGTGCATTGTGAGGGCAGTCGGTCTCGTGCCTGAGACTCTGACGCGCAGCACGAGGGCAAGTCCAGGTTTTGTGGGACTTTTAGCCTTTTCAGTGGGGGGATGGACACTCACTGTGAAAAAGAAAAGGGGAGGAAATTCTACCAGATATTGTTGTCAGTCCTGCTTGGATGCAGGCTACCCTGCGGACAACATATCAAAACTTTTTCTAGTTTTGTCTCTTCTTCGTGATCATTGGTAAGACCATCTATTAGATGGGAAGACATACTTCTGTACACTCGGGATTTATTCCCAAGTTAGTTTATGTCAAGGCAAATTCCACAGCCACAAGCAAAAGACCACACACACGATTTATCAGTACCTGGCAAACTCTTGACTCACACAGAGGAGCAATGGAATGAGCTCAGCTTCACTGGGGACACACTGGTCTCACACAGCCAGGAGGCTCATCCTACATACAGCCAGTGCGAGGCAGAAGTTCTGTGTTCACCCTCTATGCTGGTGCAAGAGACCCCGCTCCCCTCCTGTCCAGGGTGGCCAAGTGCCACCTGGTAACCACATATGAGTGACACAAAAATTTCTCTGTGCTCAGAACAGGCAGAAGCCTCCTCTGCTAAGGAGAAGGAGCTGGGAGAGAGAAGGCAACCCTATTCCCAGCCTCGTTATCTGAGACTGTTCTGTTCCACGGCCTTTATTAAGGCATCCTGATGGTGTAGTAGTTCAGTGCTGCGTTTGCTAACCAAAAGTTGGCAATCTGAATCCCCCAGACATACCTTGGAAACTCTATGGAGCAGTTCCACTCTGTCTTAAAGGGTCACTGTGAGTCAGAATCAACTCAGCAGGAGCGGGTTTGGTTTTGGAAACACTGGCAGCATACCCTGGCCCCTAGAGTCACCATGAGTCAGATCCGACTCGACGGCACTTGCTTGGCTTGGCAGCGTAGTGGTTAAGGGCCATGTCTGCTAACCCAAAGTCTGGCAGCACAAATCTGCCAGGTGCTCGTTGGAAACTCTATGGAGCAGTTCTGTCCGCTGAGTACGAATCTGTCTCTCTGAGTAGGAATCGACTAGAGGAGGTGTTACAGCAGACCGTTCTCCCAACAATTTACCAATTTCAAATAATTTCAGTAAAAGTCTCAGAAGGACTTGTTTAGCTTGAGAAAAATAATTCTACAGTGTATCCAAAAATAATGATAAAATACTCAGATTCTGCGGACTCAAAATAATTAGATGTGATTTTTACTTGAAAAGACTAAAATACATTAACAAGTAACAATTATTTAAAAAAAAAAATCAAATTGTGTCTAGGATTATAACAGACACATATATCAGTGAAAATGAATGAGCCGAAGAAAAAAGACTCAGACGTGTATGAGAAACACAGTTTGAAATAACACGATTTTACATCAAAAATGACTATTAATCAGTTCTGAATGCTCAGGGAGGAGAATGGGGAAGGACAGCAGCTCAGCTGGTGACATTCCTGTCAGCAGGCATCTACTACATTTCTATCATTAACTATTTCACAGCATGGGAGGTCTGGAAGAAACTTTGAAATTTCTTTTTTTTTTTCCTCCTACATTTTCCTTTTATTGGGATAAAAGAGGTGTTTCCGAGAGTACTGTTGAAACCAAGTCCCCAAAACAATCAAAGCAAACCATTTACCACAGAGTTAATTACAACTCATAGCAACCATGTAGGATAGAGTAGAATTGCCCCGTAGGATTTCCAAGGATGAGCTGGTGGATTTGAACCACCTACCCCGTGGTTAGCATCTGAGCTCTGAACACTGTGCCACCAGATTTGCATCAACGGAAAGAGGCTTGGATTGCTAGGAAAAAAAGAGGGAGAGGATGCCATCTGAATGTCAATTAAAAAATAATTAAAAGGCACATGTTAAACTGGGGAAATACATCAACACATGTCATAAAAAGTTAATATCCTTAATATACAAACAGCCTAACAAAACAATCAAGAAAAAGATAAATACTCCTAATTTTAAAATGAGCAATTGACCTGAAGAGGTAATTCACAAAGAAGATACCAAAGCACTGTTGCTTATATGAACAAATGTAACCTCACAAAGCAATGCAAGGGAAAACAGTGATGACATTCGTTTTCCTTATCAAATGGGTAAATGCAAAATAGATTGTCAATGATTATCACTAGTGAGGACACAGCAAAATGCACATGAAACAATATTTATGAAAGGCAATATGTTGGGAAGTTGGAAACAAGTCTTCAAAAACCACAGAAAATCCCAAAATTGATGCTTTTTAACCCAGCAAGTTTATTTCTCAGTAGCTACCCTGTGGCTTTTATTACAGATGCTCACAGAGGTTTATGTGTAAACACAATGTTCATAATTTAGACATTGAAACATAATTAAGAAACAACATAAAGGCCCAAGGATATAGTATACATGCAGTTGAAAGCAACATGACTATTGAAACACAACAGTGTAAAAGAACTGTATGTGTAACGACATGGAAAAACATACTTCAATAAATCATTTAAAAAAAATTAGACACCAACATGATTAAAATTATTTTCTTTTGATGGTGAAATTACTGATGATTTCCTTAGATTTTCTAAAATTTCTACAATGAATATTTAATGTATTTAAAATTTAGAAACCGTGAAATCCTGTGATACTTGCTTTTTTTCAGCCTAATTAAAACCCCAAACCAAATCCATCACCACTGAGTAGATTCTGAGTCATAGCAACCTCATAGGACGGAGTAAAATTACCCCACAGGGTTTCCTAGGAGTGGCTGGTGGAGTCCAACTACAGATCTTCCGGTTAGCAGATGAGTTGTTAAAGCACTTGTGTCACCAGGCCTCTACCACCAAACCTCGTTTTTCAGTCAATCCTGACTCATTTCAGCCAATTATAATCTGGGGGGCCCTACAGAAAAGGGATTCTGGGAAATGTAGTTCTAGCTTAGCTAAGTGGACACTATAAAACCATGCTTGGAATGTATGTGGGACCTTAGAGGATTTCTAGGAGTCAGAACCGAGGGGACAGCAAGGGGTTTGGGATCTGTTAAATCTGTTAAATTCACCCTGGGATCTGTTAAATTGCGGGTTCAGATTCAGCAGCAGTGTGGTGGGCTTGAGTTTTCCATGCTGACAAGCTTGGGGGATGCTCGTGCTAGCGGACCCTGGGCCGCATGTCCGAGGAAGCTTGCATTTTGCTGTCATGCTGAACAGGTTCCAACAGAGAGTGAGAGAGTGCACACTAACACGAATTAGGGAGTCCTGCTGATCCTCTTCTTAAAGTCAGTCAGGGCAAACCCTACAGACGGCAGTTGCCAGTGACAGTGCCTGCTTCCCAAGAAGAAGATTTGCTCATTTGCAGAGAAAAAAGAACACAGTCCTGATCATTTGTAACTTCTGTCTTTTCTTAGAATCACATTAAGAGATGAGCCCTGGTGGAGCAGTGGTTCAAGAGCTTGGCTGCTAACCAGAAGATCTGCAGTTCGAATTTACCAGCCACTCCTTGGAAGCACTCTGGTGCCATTCTAGAATATGGCAGGCAGTCACCCCTGCTGGAGCCTTCGTGTGTGGTCTGATCTTTGATCCAAAAGGCTTTCTGTGCCTGACATCGCATCACGCCTCTGCCCAGGCGCATCTCCACCTTTCCTCCCTTGCTCAAGAGGAACGAGGCCAAGTGCGGATACCCACTGTGAGCAGTGAAAGGAGATGTCTTGCCCGTGCACTCATCAGCTGGTTTCTTTGTGAGAAGCTGCCCCAGATTTGGATTTGTAGAGCCCATGACCAAGTGATAAATTGGGACACAGGAATCATATTATGTAAGAGATGAGTTATTGGCGTCATAAGCACGTACAAATGGCATTTACGTATTTAACGATCATTTTATTCTGTGGCAATTTTGCATTAACTATTCAGAAATAATGTTCTCTTTACTCATGTAGAAGTCTTTTGTCAAGTGCATTATTATGACTCTGGGAAAAGAAACTCCATTATGCTATTATGTGACACGTGATGCCACTTAAGCTCACTTGAATGTCTGTCACCAATGTCCTCAGTCCCCTTGCCTTCTCAGGTCACCTTTTCCTCTGCCAGTAAGGTGAAATGGCTAGAATTTCACTCTCACGTGATCGAGGAGCCCCACTCCCAATTTCTTCCCCACCTCTACCTCCTGCCAGGGACCAAGGAGAACAAGGGCATCTGTTCCTCCCTGACTGTCTGTGCTGCTGTGTTTAATCTCAGTCTCCCTCAAAGTCAGTTCTTGCGGCTAGTCGCTTCACCCCACACTCGACCCACACACAAAGTACTGACCTTTATTATATTCTGTTCTGCTTTTTCACCAAAACACTAGAGGCAGGAGCTGTGTGTATTTAAAGAAGCTTTTACTGGCTGACTTGGTGGTGGAGTGAGAGGTGGTACTACTGGCGATAGCGGCGTAGCAAAGCCCTGCTGACACCCGGAAAGAGCACCAGGCAGCCCTCTGCACAAGTCCTTTCTCACCTGGCAGACTTGACTCCCCAGCCCCAAGAGGCCCTCTCTGTCTTCCGCCTTCCTAGTAGCTTCTTTCCTCTCCGTCCTCCAGCCAAGCATCGCATTACCCTAGCTACCTCCAGAAACCCGCAACCCCCCCTGCCGCCTCACCAGGCAGAGCAACGTGGCAGCCTCTGGCTCACCTGTGCCACCCCTGGGTGCTCCCTCACTCAGACCAACACAGCCTGGCAAGAAACAGAAACATCTCTTGCCACTGTCAGAAGGAATTCTGCCACCAACTGCTGCCCCCACTGTGGCTTGGTTTGTTTGCTTGCTTCTTTTTCATCTCGTTTCATTCATGTCGTGCTCTTCTTTCAGTAAACTGTTCACAGCAAACCAACAGCATCTTCTCCTCTGATCTTCACCCTGAGTAATATGTAGGTGTGGAGAAAATAAAACATTCATTTGAGGAACCCAAATGACTGTCCAAGTTGATTCCCTCAAAACATACGCATGTCAGCTCTGCCTACCGTGTCCCAGTTCTCACCTCTTCAGCAGCGCTGGGGACTAGGGAGTGAGTGTCTCACTCTCTGCGCACAAAAGCTCTTCTGCTGCAGCTCTTACTCTCTTGAGTTCCCAGCTTCAAACTGAGTCAGAGTTTTCTGGGAGAGGAGGATGCTGGGTGTTTAGTCTGCCCTCAGTTCCAGGGCTCAGAGCCAAAGAAAGTCCTCACATGGAGCTCAGCCAGATCCTCTTGTACACAAGCTAAGCTGCCTGTGCTTCCGTGCGGAGGTCCTTCTGCTCAGGGTGCCCTGTCCGGCCACCATTCCCGGCCAGTTCTGTGTTGTCCTCCGTGCTCAGAGCCCTAACCAGCCAGCTCCAGGACAAGGCTGAGTCCCCCTTCCTGGGTAGCTCTGTCCCCACTCTCCTGTGTCTTTGTGTCCTCCATACAGACTTTGGGTTTCTAAGTTCTAGGAGGACCGCCTGCTGGCCTACAGCAGTCCTGTTGGTGTCCGTTTGCCTCACACCTCTAGCAGAAATGGACAGCACCCATACGGGAGGGAAAGACGGATAGTGACCCTCTTCCCGCAGGGTCCGGGACATACCTGCCTGTTGCTGAGTTTAACCCTTGGTGGCTCCTACTCCCTGCAAGTGAAGGAATTCACTAAACTAGGCAACCAGTTTCTAAATTAACTTTGCATCATTACTAATTTATGATTCTTATGAATTATTATTAATCTGGAGCTACTGTGCCACGGTGGTTAGCAGTTTCAATCACCAGCCTACTCCTTGGAACCCCTATGGGGCAGTTCTACTCCACCCTGTAGGGTCTCTATGAGTCGGAAACAACTTGAGGTAACGAGTTGTTCTTATTGACTTAGTGAAATCTGTGCCCGCTTACTGGTGGTTGGCAGTAGCGTACAGAGACAACACTCCCATCTAACCTTCAAGGGTCATTATGAGTCAAAATCAACTCCATGGCTGCGGGATTGGGGTTTTCACCTTGAAGGAGCCCTGGCAGTGCTACAGCAAAGCTCTCGTTTGCTTACTGCAAGGTCGGTGGTTTGTGTGGCCCAGCAGTTCCGTGATGGAATGCTGTACTTCCGGGAAGATTTCAGCCGGGAAAACCCTGCTGGGTCGCTGTGCTCTTTCACATGGGACTCGCTGGCCCTTAACAATAGCAACACCTGGCCTCGATGAGCTCTTTGTCATGGGTGCTCCATCAGGGTGCTTCTGCAGCCCCAGTGAAACAAAGGCCCTGGGGTCAGTGTGGGGCATGTGTCTTGGTCTCCGCTCTGCCATGGCCACGGAAGCGCAGTGCCACTCAGACTCTGCTCCTGCTGCGGCACAAAGCGACGGCAGGGCACACACGGTGCTGTAACAAGGGACAAAGGCGGACGAGAACACAGCAAAGTAACAGCTAGTTCCGGCCAGAGGGCTCAGAAAGACGTTCACAGTGGGTGCAGCTCTGGAGGGCGACAGGGAAGGATAAAAAGAAATTGCTAAGCTACCACGTTGAACGACGAGCCCCAGAAAAGTGTTTCTTGGGTTCTGGCTGATGCAAGAGTCTGCACAAGGCAGAACCAGAGCGACCCACAGCTCAGTCAGCAGAATACCAGTCTTACAGAATGTCTCTGTGTGTGCAGGTAGGCTTGTGTGTGACTGCTTGCCTCTGTGTGTGTGTGAGAGAGAGAGAGAGAGTATGTGTGCTGGAAGGAGTGTTTGTTTTTCTGCCACCTGATGTGCCATGCAAAGGCTGCTTCCTCCTCCTCCTCCTGGGAGATTCACACTCTCTTATTAGCAGATTGGAGGCTCTTGGGCATTCTACCATGAGGATTGTGAAATCAAATGAATTTAACTTTAATTTACTCAGAAATCTTTTTTCATTTTGCTTCTTTGTGTTTCTAGTGAGCACCTTCACATCCAACCCAACAAGTGTGCCACGAAACTCACTTAGGGAATATTGGCACAGACCAGGGCTTCCTGATGGCTTTTCTGCAGATTGGCTGCTCCAGAATCAGACCTCACTGAAGCCACAATAGCAAAGATGAAATCCAAGAAACAGAAAGTAAAGTGCCACCAGCAACTGCTGACACTGCCTTTGTGTACTCTTTTCTCATCCTGGTCCATACAAATACGTATTTTAACTTCTCATCATAATGCAGGTGATATTTTGTGTTCTTGCTTTCTCCCTAATGTGTAACTGAAATCTCTTTTCAGGCTACTGTGTGGATCTAATTATTATTTTTAATATTCCATCAAGGGAGTAGCATAGCTTAAATAGTATTCTTTTTGTGCCATGCTAAGGTTGATCCAAGTTGTCTTGCAATTATAAATAATTCTGTTGCAAAGCACAGGTAAAACTGGATCTTCTTTCCTAGAATATTGCATTATAATAAATTCCCAGAAGTGTAATAAGCCATCATGAGATCTGAACGCTAATATCCTGATGGAAACATTAGGCCTTGATGAAACTGATGTTTGTATCTCTGGTGACACTAAAGGATAGATGAGAAAGAGCCGTAAACTCAAGTCACCTCCTACACAATTTACCTGCTGAAATCAGATTTCCTAAGAGGCAGACTCAAAATACTGAACAGGGTCCTTCCAACTCTTTTTCTTTCATTATTGAGTCTGTGGAGACAGATAGATGTGTACCTTGGATCTCCATAATTCTCAGACAGCCTGCCAAAGTCTTTCCTTTCTTTCCCTTCGTGTCCTTGACCTGAGCAGTCATTTGTTTCTGGTGTGGGGCACTTACATGCTTTCATCTAGCCTGCCGCCCACCTTCCACTCTGGAGGTGGAGATAAATGCCAATTTGGGATAGATCTTTTCAGTAGGAAGCTGCCTGTGGCTGAAAAAGCTTTAGCTTTCTCAGCTCTGCAGCTATTGGACTTTAGATCTTGAAACCCAAAAGGAAAGCCAAAACCACAAAAAAATAAAATAAAATACATATTTCCTTGCAAAAACCAGTCTCGGAGTATAGGTACACTGATATGATCGTGATTAAACTTGTAACATCATCTGCCAGTGAGAAAGTATTCAGCGAGAAGGACAATTTCAAGTGGCCTTCTGAGTCTTTGGAATGGATGAAAATGAAGCATTCTCATTCACAATTTTAGGAACTAAACAAAGGCACATGACTCAAAACCTACCCCGCCTGGAACGTTACTTACCAGGCGTCAGAGGCTGTGCCTGCTGATTCTGCCGCAGCGATTGCACGCTCTTTCCATTTTGTGATTCTGTGATAAGCTGGTCGTTCCTGGACCTTTTGGAGGAATCAGAATTTGGAATGTAGGATAAAACCTTGAACGTAGGCAATCAGATGCACAAGATCATCTCAACACATGTAACCACAGAGGTGGTGTGAAACTAGAAGGGTTTTTATCATGTTCATCCCAAGAATGTCAAGGACCTCCCATAGTTGTGTGGAGTTTGTTTGATTTGTTTTCTTGTTTATTTCCTGGTAAATTTTTGGAAGAAAATGATGATACTACAAAGAAAAAGATTCATAGACTATGGTACAAAAATGAGAAGCAAAGTTTAAAACAATCATTCTGAGGTAAAATGAATATAGCTTAACAAAAATGTATTTACTAAACAAAGGGTCTTGAGATAAGGATGCCCTATTTTTGACAGCACACAGCGGCCCTATTTATGAAGCTATAGTGGCCATATTTATCACGTTTCTTCATTAGTCTTGACAATCAGTCATAAAAAGTTACATGATTCCACAGTGTATAGAAATTATTAAAGTTTATTATCAAAATGGCTGTTCTGTTCACCAAACATTCTGTGGGTTTCATGAAATTTACGATGCACATGATGGTCCTACCAAGAGAAGAATTCAACGTTTAGCCACAAACTTTGAGACAACCAGGTCTGTTGTCAATTAGACAATGCCTGTGCATCAGTGAACCGCATGTTCCAGGCAAATATCATCACCAGTGGTCAGAGTGCATGTAGCATCCGTCCCAATCAGCTTCTCACTGAACACAAGAATTGGGCCTTTCATCGACTACATTGTGGCAAATTTTAGATCTGGACTTGAAGCTTTACCTGCAAAAAATTGTTTTAACTCAAGAACTAAAGTTCAGCAACCCCAGATTGCACTGGACATTTGCTAATGGAAATCTGGACCAATTGGAAGTTGACCCTAATTTTGGCCAAAAAATCATCTTCAGTGACAAGATCCATTTTTGACTGAATGGCTTTGTTAACAAACAAAACTGCTGTATTTGTAGTGATGAGAATTCAGTAGAGACTCAAGAACATCCACTTCATCACCAGAAAGTTTTCATTTGGTGTAGGTTTTGGTCTGACAGAATCATTGGCCCTTGTTTTTCCAAGATGAACAAACAGAAGTCGTGACTTTCAACAGCAAAAGCTATCAGGCTATGACAACTGATTATGATTGGGCCCTATTTGGAAGGTGCTACAGCTGCCGTTTACCTGAAGTTCTTTTCCACACATAATGCCATCAAATGTACTTCAAAATAATACAACAATTAGAACTGTATCATTTACACAACTTGTTTTATTCGATCAAGTTCAAAGACAGGACACTCTTATCAGAAGGCCTTTTACCAAAAAGCTGTGGTCATCGATTCTGACTCACAGTGACCCTGTAAGTCAGAGTAAAGCTGCCCTGGAGGGTTTTCAAGGAGCAGCTGTTGGATTCAACCTGCCCACCTTTTGGTTGCAGCAGAGTTCTCGACCACTGCGCCACCAGGGTATCATTAAATAAATGCTCTTTAAAATACAATAGATTGGGAAGAAAAAAAAAAATGTGAGAGCAGGTAGCATAAAAGCAAACTTAGACCTTCAAATGCTCTCATTTCCCCTCGTGTTCCATTTTGTACAAAGCTTCTGGCGGATGCCCTTAGCAAAAGAGATAAACAACCATGTTGGATGATCATTAAGAAAAAGAGGAAGCTACTGCCCTCATAGGACCACAGACTGTTCACGGATGTGGGCTTCTGAGACACTGCCAGCTTCCCACGTATATCCAGAGAACAGGGCTACCTTGCTCCTTACCTGAGTGAGATCTGTAAAGGGAATTGGAAGGTATCTTGGCCATCTAGAGCTGCTATAACAAAAAAGCCACAAGTAGATGGCTTTATCAAAGAGAAATTTGGTCCTGACATAGTCCAGTAGGCTACAAGTCCAAATTCTGGGTGTTAGTTCCAGGGCAAATCTTCCTGTGTTGGCTCTGGAGGAAGGTCTCTGTCATCAACCTTACCCCGGAATGGGAGCTTTTGCTGCACAGAGACCCCAGATCCTTTCCAAAGGATGAGCTGTTCTAGCCACTGCTTATTGGGGTATGAGTCCCCCAGCTGTCTGCTTGCTGCCCTTGCCTTTATATCCCAACAGACTGCCTCAAGGCACACTACGGCCTTACAAGTTGAGGCCTGTCCCATGGACATAACTGCCACCCATCCTCCCTCATGACATCATAGAGACAGGGTTTTCAGCATATAGGCACTGGGAATCATTGCCTAGCCAAATGGCTACACATATTTTTGGGGGGACACAATTCAATCTGTGACAGAAAGGGAGCTGTTCCACATTGTCACAAACACTGGGAGAACAGCCGTGAACTCTCTGCCAACTTGTGAAGCGAACACACATACCTTTGTTGTCCTTCCTTTCTTAGCTTTCAGTTTCCAGACCCCCTAGGAACGTAGGAAGTCCAGGTTCTGATCAACCACTACCTCCCCCAACACCCCATACTCTCTCTCAGCATCTCCCGCCTCCACTCCCTCTTCTCTCCTTGGTTCTATTCCAGGGATCAATACGACCTCTCACTGTTTTTCCTCTGAGTTGCCCTTCCTCCAGTGAGAAACAACCAGCATTGTGGTGCATGAAGTGTTCTCAGTTATCAGAAAGAAAACAGTGAAATGAAATGTCATGAAATGACCTCCTATCAAGGTCTGAACATGTGACGTTTCCTACGCTTGCTTCAGCATCGTTGTACAGACAAGGAGGGTGTTCATCTAAGAGCAGCTCCAGGCTGAATTTCAGGCTAGGGATGAGTATGTGGAGATGGAAAGACTTTCTAGTACCCACCGCAGAGCTCAGGAGCTCCAGGTTCTGGGCCTCTGAGCCTTCTGGCAACAAGAGCCCTGGAAGTCAGAATGCGGGAACCGTAGGGGTTTGGCTAGCGACTGTCTGTTTTTCAAAGCTGAGCACAGTGAAGTTCAAGATGTGAAGTGACCTACCCAAGCGCACGGGGCTGCTCTGTGGCACAACGGAGGCAGACACCCTCCCCTCTGACTCACTCTGGGGTGCTTCTTGCTTTCAATGACGTCTACGCTGTAGGACTCAAAGCTGTTTCTTAATCAATCTTTCATCTCTTGCCTGTCCCTTGCCTGTCCCTTCTATTCCTAGAGAAATGTTTCCAAAGAGTTTTATAGGTAGAAAAGTATTTTCATGTGATACAATTATTCTTCTATAAAATGATTTCAAAATTTATCTTGGATTATGCACAACTCTCAGTTGCTTGATTTTTGTTTTGGTAGAGAACACCAAACTTGTTGCCACCAGCTTCACCCAGGTTGAGGTGGGTAAGTGTCAGTCTCGCTGCCAAATTATCACGAAAGCACCACACAAATGCTCACCCATACGCAGACATTCCTTCAAAAAAAAAAAAACACCCACTGCTGATTCCAACTCATAGCAACCTTATAGACAGGTTAGTACTGCCCGATAGAGTTTCTAAGAAGTGCCTGGTGGATTTGAACTGCCAGCCTTCTGGTTAGCACTTAAGCGCTATAGCACCAGGGCTTCCTCAGGCACACATTAGACAAGCAGACAAAGATGGAGTTCACAATGTGTGTTCTCTAAGCTCGTTGAAGTTTCAGCTTTCCATCCATTGAGGTATTCTGACCTTTCTTTGCGTAAAAGGTGGTCTTGAGCCAGATACAGCATTCTAGAAACAAGACTTCTGAGCTTATAGCTACATTAAGACAGTTACAGTCTTCCTAATTAATAGCTAGAAAATAGATCACTTATGGTCCAAGCTTCGGAAACCATGCCTCAGCCTGGTGCTTAAGTTGGGTTCTTATACCTTCGTCATGAAGATACATTCAGGCTGAGGGAGGTAGAGAGGCATCTTTAAAATATTTTAGCTGATGCACATTATTTTAGAAACCTTGAATTTTATCAGTGAGATCATAGTTATAACAGTCCTCACATTAATTGACAGATTGCTATTTTTCACCAGTAAAACCTATTTCTGACATTGAATATGCAAATAAACATACTATGAGTTGATGGAGATTGGCTAACAGAAATACTTATAGTAGCTGCATCAGGGATTCTGTGTTTTCCAATGCAACGGTACCTAACTTCCCCTGGATGTTGCTCCCTTGATTGAAGCAATCAATTGTACCTAAAATTAAAGTTCAGGTGTGAGATCTTATTATCTAAGATGAAGTACTTTAAGGTATATTTTTTATTTCGTGACAAGACAGATTCTCGTGATCCTTGAGTTACCGTCCTCTGCTCCCTCCGTCTATCTCATTCCATGTCTTTGTTTCCATGATGGCTGGGTAGTGATTACGAGTTGTCTCTGGTCTAGTTCCTTCTCCCAAGACCAAAGCATGGGACTACATTAGAAAAGAGTCCTAGAAAAGTAATCTGCTGTCTCCTAGACAGTCTACCCAGTTAGATATTTGCTCCTATGTTAGAGCTGCTGACCTTTCTCCAAGCTGCTAATTAAAATCTCTTTATCATGAATCATTTTGGCAGCTTCTTGCTCACGATGTAGAAATATAAACAGACCATGCAAAGTAGAATGCAGTGGTCACTGTACGCCAGGTAGTCTAAAAGGAATTTTCTGTTCACTAATATCCGAGTGGCCATAATGCACGTCCATGTGTGCAACCTATTGTAACCCAATATCCTTGGATGCCAACCCTCCAGGCCAAAACAAAAGCCTCCACGGTAGGCTACCCACGGTCTAAGTATACAACTACAAGGAGTCCTTGAATGGAGTCAATGGCTAAACACTCATCTGCTAACTGAAAGCCTAGGCGTCTAGATCCTCCTGGAGGCACCCCAGAAGAAAAGCCTTGCAAACCACTTTTGTGAAGCCAGTCATTGGAAACTCTACGGAGCACAGTTCTGCTTCAATACATGTGAGCTTCAATCAATCAGCATCAACTCAAAGGCAACTGAACAAAAGCAGGTGATTATCTGTAGGTAGTCCCTGACATAGGACATATTCAAGTTATGGCAAACCACACTTAGACATCATAGTACCTGGAACATTGAATTCCCTGAGAAGAAGTCATGGGAAAATTTTATGCAGGTAAGTTGGAAAAAAGCTATTGTGTTACGCAAACATGCTCCAAGCATTTGATCAGAGTAATAAAACAGAAGAGATCCTTGGAAGAATTATCCATATGGCAAGAACGCGGAACTTACAACTTGCTACAGTACTGTGGAACAGCTCATAAACACATCTGCGAAGAACGACAATCGACATATCAGGACTGAACAGGTTTTGAAAAGTAAAGAAATGCTGAGCAAGGAGGAAATACTGAGGAAGAGGAGGAAAACTATTCATCAAAAACATTTACAGTAGAAGGATTAGCTGGAGTTTTTCCTTTAACCTAAATGAAGGAATTTGAGTGTTTCAAAATGTGAACACAAACACTGGTGACTTCACTCAAGCCCACGGGCAGATTCAGGAAGCAGTGTGATGTTACCGAGAAGTACGTGGAGAGGAAGTGACGAAGACCACACAGACAGCTCTCTCTCCTTTTCCGCCTAGAAATGCCTTCCCCACTCCCAGGGGTAATCCAGATAACCCAGAACTTTCCACAAGGGGAGTTCTTAGTATCGCTAACAAAGTGCCAGTGTCTTCCAACTGTTCTTCATCATCAGAGTATTATGATTTACGTATTTTTATGCATATATGTGTATATTAAAATATATCTGTAACCTTAAATGTAATGTTTCCAACTCCAAAGACAAAGACTGGGTTTGTACAAATACTGATATTAAAGGTAATAGTAACAAAAATTTTAAAGAGGAAAATGAGGTATTCAGCTTAGGTCAGAACTGACTTACAGCCAAGTCCTTGGAATGAAGCCCCGTGAATCAGAGGCTGCTTGCACACTAAGCAGCCCAAACCCTTGCCACACCTGGAGATGCAGATACCTCTAAAGGTAATGGGCAACAGACCCACCAGGTGACTTTGTGGGCGAGGGTCGGCCCCTGCACCCCTCAAAGCCAACTCTGTGTTTGGTAGTTTCTTTGCTGGCTAGGGGGATTCGCTCTGATCAGGAAACAGAGGCAAATCCTCTTAGTCTGACACATCCGAATAACCCACCACGAGGGATCAGAAGCTCAGGCGGATTTATTCTCCGCAGGTGTGACATTTGCCTTGTCTACTTTGTCATTTTGTGCAAACGTCGACTGTTACTTTCAGGCCAGTAGAAGGAAGAAGCCAGCACTCTGGCAGAGAGAAAATGACATATTCCACACTGAAGCAAGAAGACATTAAAAGCTCGTAAGCAGGGGAGTCTCTGTGTGCAGGGCCCATCCCTGTAATTTGTAGCATTAATGCCGGCTGTGCGTAGACCCTCCCTGTAATTTGAAGCCAGTCCTTCTTAAAATGGGAAAATTGTGGTACTTGTAGAGGCTTTCTTTAGAATCTATTGTGTGTGAAAGTACACGTCTCGAAGAATGAAGTCTGGGAGACTGGCACTCGTGGCAGGGTCCCCGTGCTCAGGGCAGTGTTTAGTTAGGGGGAGGTCATACTGGAAAAGGGTTGATCTTTAATCCCAAAAGACTAATGTCTTTATAAGAAGTCCTCGGAAGAAGAGGAGAAAGAGATCCAGACACTGACACAGAAGACACAGTTATATGACAATGGAGACAGAGATTGTAACAATGTGTCTACTAGCCGAGGGATGCAAAGGAGTGCAGGTCACCACCAGAAGCTAGAAAGAGGTGAGGAGGGGTTGTTCCCAAAGTCTTAGAGGAAGCCTTGACCCATTGCCTCCAGAACTGTGAGAAAGTAGATGTCTGCTGCTCTAGGCCACCCAGCATGTGGTACTTTGTTACAGCACCACAGGGAACTATGAGAACTGCCAATTAAGTTCTTGAACTCATCCTAAAAAAATGCTACATACATCATTGCTGAATGTCACTGCAGTCACCTTCTAAATCCTCCCCTTGGGAAGGTGTACACCCATGCTGGGGCCTAGTCCACCCTTCAGAGCAATTTTGGAACTCTTTCTGGAATGGCCATCAGAGCTGCCCTGAATGTTGTCAAAATGTCTTCCTTTCAATATTTCCTTTATCTACAAGTGAAGAAAAAAGTCATTGGTGGCCAGATGAGGTGAGTAGGGAAGGTGCTCCAACACAGTTATTTGCTTACTGGCTAAAATCTCCCTCACAGACAACTATGCAGTCAAGCTCATGAGCTTCTCACCATGCCATTGTATGCAACAGCCATTCTGGAAAGAGTTCCAAAAGTGTTTTGAAGGATAGACTAGTCGCTGGCATTGGTGCGCAGCTTCCCAAGGGGAGAACTTCAAAGGCGACTGTAGTGATATTCAGCAATGAAGTGTGCAGCACTTAGAACAGTTAAGTTCATGGACTTAACTGTCAAATCTCACAATACAGACGACATGGTTAAGTGCATCAAACAGTGTTGAAAAGGGCTAACATAAAAATGTGGAGGAAATTTGGCAGAGTGAAGGTCACTGGGAACTTTCACGAGCAGTTTCAACACAGTGGTTGGAGTAGAGAATATCAGGTCTACTGACAACTCTTTCAGTAGTACTAGCTTGAGAGAGTGGAGAGTTGGTAGATACAGTGAGATGGGTCAAGAGAGGTTTTTGTAGCTCTGTGTTGTAGTCAATACTGCGGGCACTTTTGTGGGAATCATCTGGTACAGAGAGGAAAGCTTACTACGTAGGGGAGAACAAAGGAATACCACGTGAGTGAAGTTCTTAAGAACGGAAGAGAGAATGGGTCGTGTGGCTGATGGAAGTAGGGGTAGTCGATTTCCTCAGTTGAGCAGAAGGTGAAGAATTTAGGTTTGTGCTCGTAAGTTGGCAAATTATTATTGGAGGGAAGGAGAGGCACTCACATGTGATCTTTCCAATTTTTCTTAAGGAAGTTTAAGACAGTATCATGCTTTAGAGTAGGGGGATGAGAGATATGAGTAGACAGGAACATATGTGAAACAGTGGCGTTTGAGAATGGGAAAGACATTCTGCTGGGAACCTCTTAACAGATGGCCAAGCTGATCTGTATGCCCATTTGAAGTGTATGAGTGTGTGCTAAAATGAGGCCAGCCATACAAAATTCTGCATTTTGCTGAGGCAGTGTTCGGCTGATCATTTGCTGAAATGAAATAAGTAGGTATTGGTTTATTCAGTGTTGATACTGACCTGGCCATTACTGATGATCAAGAGAACTAAAAGTGTTTGCAAACGAATTCTTATAAGAATGAACCAAAGAGTTCAATCCAATCAAGGTGTCTTAGTTTTCTAGGGCTACCATTAAAAATATACAACAAAATCATTAACTTTAAAGAGCTGTTATCTATCATCTTGCAGTTCTGGAGCTGAAGTCCAAATCCAGGGTGTACTTGTTGGGCCACACTCTCTGTCTTCTCAAGAAGAAGATCCTTTCTGACTGTCTCTTTCAGCTGCTGGAAGCCTAGGTTTCTGTTGGTGTTCCTAGGTATCTTCCCATGGCATCTTCCCACTCTGTGACTGTTTGTGACTACGCTCCTCTTTTGTAAGAAAGACATGCTCCGAAAGTATTAGGAATAAGTCTACCCTGGTGTGCCCCACTAACTTAAGTGATAACATCTTTAAAGAAATAAAGCTTTCTCCAAAACAAATTCACAGTTACTGGTATAGGAGTTAGAGTATTAACATGTCTTTTTCAGAGATGTGTAGACCCTGGTGTCATAGTGGTTACATGCTATGGCTGCTAATCAAAAGGTCAACAGCTTGAATCCACCAGATACTCCCTGGAAACTCTGCGAGACACTTCTACTCTGTCCTATATGGTCACTAGGGGTCAGAATCGACTTGACAGCAATGGGTTTGAGAGACACAATTCAACCTATAGCAAAAAAGAAGCAGGAACATGAAAGGAATGACGGCTAGGGCTGAATAAATGCCTGTGGAGTGAATGAATGACTTGAGATAGTGACAGCCGCAGACGTTTTTCCATGCCTTCATTATTGAGTCACTTGTACACTATATACATTCTTCACTTTTAAAACTTACAACAATGCTCCTTAGAAGCAAGGAGGGTGAGACTTTGTCTCACATACTCTGCACTTGTTATCAGCAGGAGCAGCCTCTGGAGAAGGACATCACGCTTGGTAAAGTAGCCCATTACCCACTGCTGGTGGAGTGTCCGCAAAAAAGAGGAAGACCCTCAATTAGATGGACTGACAGTGTGGCTGCAATAACGGGCTGAAGCGTAACAATCGGAAGGATGGTACAGTGTTTCTTCTGTTGTGTGTAGGGCCGCTGTGAGTTGGAACTGACTCCACGACACTAACAATAACAACAACATTGCTATGGAATGTGGGTTGTCACACCCTGTTGCCTGAAGCTTCTAGGTCTCAACTTCTCCTGTAAATGAGATCTTGTGGAAATATGTAGACCTCATCCCGATGAGACAGAGTAACCAAGGAGACCAAAATGATCTCTACAAAAGCTTGAGTGACAATTTCAGAAACATTACCCCTCCTAAGATGGCTGTGTGAATTATAGGTTTGCAGGCTCAGAAAGCCTACCGCTGTAAGATCTCCGAGCCAGAGTGGTGTGGGGGAGAGTGCAGCAGCGGAGGTAGGAAGACAAAGGTGGAGAAGACTCAGAATGGGCACTCACCTTTGCTTCTCCCTGCCTTAGGGACCTCAGGGAAGTCTGCTGCTGCTCCCCACCAGAAGCTTGTCCTCCCCCTGCTGGCCCAGGGAGCACGGTTTTACCCTAGTGATACCTTCTTGGTGACAATTCTGATGCAAACCAGATGAGGCTCTAGTTTCTTGTGGATTCTAAAAAACTTGAATTGCCTTCTGTCACCATCAGGAATCTTTCATTACTCTTAATTGGTTATTTTCTTAGCTTTCCTTATCCACTACTTTCTTTAATGCCCTTCTGCAGACAGAACACCCCCAAATGAAAATGAGTGGCCACAGGAGTCTGGGTCTCTGAAATTCTCCAGACTGCAGGGAGGGTGCCCATTGCCTGGGGCGCATTTCTGTCCACTTAGCCCACCTGCTGACCTGGCAAGCGGGTAACAGATTTCCTGCAGACTCTCTGAGAACATGACCAGGTAAGGACAACTACGACTGGCGGGCCCACAGCTGCCACTCAAACACGTTTGCTGCTCCTGAGGAGATGGTGTTTGAATTGTTTTTTTTTTTTTTTTTGCCCAGGAAAGAGAAGGCTAAAAGTGTTTTAATTTACAGCCTTCAAGTGTATGAAAAGTGTTTTCTTTTCTCCTCTTCTAAGGAGAATGATGACTTTGAATACTTGCAACCAAACATGAAATTGCAAAGCAAGAGATCTTTCCAATGGGCATGAAAACGCGTCTCCTCATGGAGCCCCTTAGATGTGCTGGTGGCAGATCTGCAGGATATCTGAATATAAGAACACAAATTCAACAAATAGAACTCTTCACCTTTCTGCATGCAGCAAACCAGGCCACACATTCTCTGGAACATCCTTTCAGTGCCATTTTCGAAGAGTGTTTAAGATTTGGGACAAGATCAAGTTGGAATGTGCTTGTGTGAACCTCTTGGTATGCAGATCCACTCCTGTCGCTCTGGGTGACCCACTTGCACTCTTCCAGAAGGTGGGAGAAGGGTGGGACCTGTCATTTATTAAACACCTGTCATGCAACAGGCCCTGGAGATGAGAAATCTGAGATGCAGAGACATGAAGCCATTTGCTAGAGATCTTGAACCAGTCTGACCCTAAACCTCAGCATCCTCCCCCAGACCCAACATTTCTCTAGCCTTGATAATCTGGAGCTTTTCTTGGGTCACAGAGACTCTCTGCACCTGGCCTATATTTCCAGCATGCTGGCAGCTTTATTTAGGTGATGCTCCGTGAGCCCTGCTGTTTTATGAGGTGATGATCCAAGTACTTTCTAGATAACTACCTTTGAACTCAAATTATGATTCTGAAAATCCAAGCTCTTCCTTTCATTCTTGCATTAGATGCTTTCACATTTGCTTTCAGCAGAGGTCTCAAAGGGAACCCCGATCCAGGAATGAGCAGGACAGGGAGGAGACAAGGGCCCACCTGCCAAGAGGAGGTGATGCAATGGTGGACAGGAATCCAGAATTTGAGGAAGTCACCTGTAATTATTCAGGATCTTTTATGACACCTGGGGTTTGCTCCTTTTTCACATTATTTGAAGTTTTTAGTGGGTCATAGGGTAATCAGCTGTCCCCATTTTCCCTGGGATGTCCCAGTTTTATGTCCAAAGTCCTGCGTCCCAGGAAATTCTCCAGTACTGGGTAACCTGGGACAGTAAGTCATCGTACTTAAAACTTCAACTGGTAAAGTTAATAGAAAGACAGAGAGGTCAGACAAACAAGAACTAAACCAAAAGTTTGTCTAAAAGTTATTTACTACCCTTTGGCATGGAACCAAAGTCCTTGGATGGCACAGATGGTTGGCACTCAACTGCTCACTGAAAGCTTGGTGGTTCAAACCCACCCAGTGATGACTCAGAGGATGAAAAGTCCTGGTGATCAGCTTTTGTGAGAATTATGGCCAAGAAAGCCTTACGGAGAAGCTCTACTCTTTAACACACAGGGTCACCATGAGTTGCCATCGAGTCAACCACACACAAGACATTAGAAAAACAGGCACTGAGACCACTTTCATATTCTCCCATTGACAGAATATTTTCCAAAACCCAGGAAACAACTTAAAACCCATTAAATGGGAACTGGCTAAATCAGATTTGAAAGCTGAATAACTGGAATACTAACCAGTCTTAAAAATTAAGAAAGTAAACTTATTCATGGTTACAATGAAACATCTCCAAAACTGGAACAAGCAAAATAAAGCACATAGGAGGTGCAACAATTGAGTTTGCAAATTTGCCAGTATCTGCTTACATTGGCAGCACTGTAGAAACAACTTAGAAAGATTTCATGACCTTGGTATATCAGGGTCTCACAGTTGTGTTTGTGTAGAGTGTGGCAGTATCTTGCTGAATGGCATTCATTATTGTTGTTTTGTGTTTTTGTTTGCCGTCATGAGAATGTTGGACCTTGAGTTAGAGCAATGAACAAACTTGAAATTTCTTGTTAAATTTGGCAAGAGTAGAAGTGAAATCAGGGACAATTTAGTCCAAGTTTATAGGGATAGTGCCAGGAAGAAAGCAGCAGTGTACAAGTGGATTAAACAAAGTTCTGAGGGGAGAGAAAGTATCACTGATGAAGACAGTTCACTGTGGCCAGTAACAAGCAGAGCTGTCAAAAACATTGCAAAATTGCATCAAATTGTGCATCAAAATCATCAGCTGACTGTGAGATACAAAGCAGACCAAGTAAACATCAATAGAGAAACGGTTAGGGAAACTGTAACTGACAATCTTGGCAAGAGAAAGCTGTGTGAAAAAATGGTCCCAAAGGAGCTAACTGAAGAACAAAAGCAAAGGACAGTCAAAGTTTGCCAAGACCTTTCGGAGAGGTGAGACACTATTTTCAGCTGTTTTATCACTGATGGTGGAAGTCAGCCAATTCTCCATGACTAAAAATTTCCATCAGTCCAAATAATCAAAACAATGTTGTTAACCAGAAAGATTGCTCATTATGAATTTGTACCAACTGGACAAACAGTGAACCAAGTTTGTGATTTGGAAATGCTGAAAAGGCTGCATAAAAAAGTTAGATGAAAATGACCGGAACTTTTGGCCAACAACTCCTGGCTCTTGGATCACAATAATGTCCCAGCTCACACAGCACTGTCTGTAAGAGAGTTTTTATCCAGTAAACAAACAACTGTATCAGAATACCCTACCTACTCACCTGGTCTGGTCCCCAATGACTCTTTACCCAAAGATAAAGGAAATACTGAAAGGAAGACATTTGGATGACATTCAGGACAGCTCTGATGGCCACTCCAGCAAAAGAGTTCCAAATTACTTCAAAGGGTGGACTAGGAGCTGGTGTTGTGCATAGCTTCCCAAAGGGAGGACTTGGAAGGCAACCACAGCAATATTCAGCAATGAGGTGTGTGTTACCTTTTCCAGAGCGAGTTCGTGAACCTAATTGTCAGACCTCATGTAAGTCTTTTCACCTGCATACAATCTATGAAAGTTAGTCGTGTTCTATTCCTGTGTAACAGCATCATCACAAACTTAAGGGCTCAGAAAAACATGCATTATCTCACAGTTTCCGTGGGCAAGGAGTCCAGGCATGGCACAGTCGGGTTCTCTGCAAGGCTAAAATCAAGCTGGCGGCAGCATGCCCTTCTCATCTGGAGGCTCTACTGGTGGAGAGTCAGCGTCCACACTCAGTTCCTTGTTGTTGTAGCACTGAGAGTATTACTTTCTCACCAGCTGTCAGTAAGCTGTCTGTGGTTCCTGTCTGTGGAGATCCCCAGCATGGCTATTTGTTTCTTCAAAGTCAGTAAGTGAGCAAGAAATTCTAGCGAAATCAATACTACAATCTTACATAACTTTATCACATAACCGTTGTCTTAAGTCATCTAGTGCTGCTGTAACAGAAATACCACAAATAATGGTATTTAACAAATAGAAATTTATTTTCTCACAGTCTAGGAGGCTAGAAGTCCAAGTTCAGGGTACTAGCTCCAGGGAAGCCTTTATCTCTCTGTAGGCTCTAGAAGTAGGTCATTGTCATCAATCTTCCACTAGGTTTAGGAGTTTCCCAGCACAGGGACCCTGGGTCCAAAGAGCATGCTCTGCTCCCAGCTCTTGCTTCTTGGTGGTAGGAGGTCCCTCTACTCTTGTCTTGATTCTGTCTTTTATATCTCAGAACAGACTGATTCAAGGCACAGTGTGCTACTGCAGATTGAACCCTGCATCGTTACCATAACTGCCTCTAGTCTTGCCTCGCTAATACTACAGAAGTTAGGGTCTACAATATGTAGAATAATCGCATCAGTGACAAAACGGTGGACAAACACACAATACTGGGAATTATGGCCTAACCGAGCTGACATACGTTAGGGGTGGGAGGACACAATTCAATCATATACTTTATAATCATGCACATTATAATCACATAAGCTGTATTTTACTGGTCAGAAGCAGGTCATGGGTCTTGTGCCTCAAGGGTGTGAATCCAGGAAGCAGTGATCACGAGAACCACTGAAGTGTCTGTCCACCCTCCCGCAAAAGCCCAGACCCACTGATGAGGAGTGAATTCTGACTCTTAGTGACCCTATAGGGCAGAGTAGGATGGCCCCATAGAGTTTCTAAGGAGCATTTGGTAGATTTGAACTGTGTGCATTTACAGAATAGCAAGCCCATTGCTGGTGAGTTGATTCTGAATCTTAGTGGTTCTATAGGACAGAGTAGAACTGCCCCACAGGCTTTCCAAGGAGCGGCAGGTAGATCCAGACTGCCTGCCTTTTGGTTAGCAGCTGAGATCTGAACTACCATGCCAGTAGGGAACCTGGTAATAGCGGCTGCCTCAAAGTGAAAGGCTATAATATGGCCTGGGAGAAGACATTTTACAATTTCATTTCACAGTTTAGTGAAATGTCACAGTTTAGTTTTTAGTCTTTACCAATTGTGTGTTTCACTTTCTCATTAAAACACACACAAAACTAACAAAAAAATTCCATTAATCCATTAAGAAAATAAAAGACATAAATCATAATGAAGGCCAACTCCTCGGACAGCAGTAGATTGAACTTATTGACGGAGAGTGACCATATCTTGTGGGCACTTTATGGTTCTATGCATCTATAGGATGTCATCCTGCTGACCTCTTACTGGAGGACGGGGAGTGGGTGGAGAGGAGGGGATAGGACACTGCTGGAAGGATAGGACACGTATGGAGCAGAGAGGAAGAGTGTGCTATCACCGGGCAGGGAGAGCAGTAGGAGCTGCATATGGGTGAGCATGCAAATTTATATGGGAATGTATATTTTCATTCAGCCATAATAAAAAAACGTAAATATATAAATAAAAAGGCAAAGAACGTAACAGCTTGTCCAGTTGGCAGTGAGCAGCACCCTCCTCTCACTGCAGGATTTGTGTAATCAGCAGCAGGTACGTGTCAGCTCCTGGCCACAAGGCAGCACAGCCACAGTTCTACCTGCACGTGAATATCAAGGTGGGTTTTACAGCACCTTCAGAATTTCACAAGGAGACTCAGCTGTATGCCGTAAAAACCTTGTTATGGTGCATTGTTTTGAAAAGATGTATTCTGAGACGTAAAATGTGAGCCTAAAACATGAATCAGGCTGATTCTGAGGAAAAAAGTGAGGTGCAGAACTCAAATTCGAGTAAAAGGACCCAACTCAATAGTCTGAGAGAGACTAGAGGACTCGCCAAAACTGTGCCTCCCAGATGCTCTGTTAACCCAAAGCTGAAACAGCTCCCAAAGCCTACTCTTCGTATGAAGATTAGAGAGAACAGCAAAACACAAAACAATACGCGTGAGGGGTGTGCTTCTTAGTCCAATCAGTTGCACGAGACCAAACAGGGAATCCTGTCTGGAGGCCAGATGGGAAGGCAAGAGGGGACAGGAGCTGGCTGAGTGGACATAGGGAACCGAAAGAGGAAAAGAGGAGTGTGCTGTCTCCTTGTGGGCAAGTAACTAACGTCACAAAATAACACATGCATAGATTTCTGTATGAGTAAATTAACTAGAAGCATTTACTTTCACCCAAAGCACACACAGAGACATTCTGGCTAATTCTGTAACAACTAAAAACGCTAAACTGTGAAATGAAGTTGTAAAAAGTCTCCACCCAGTCCATATTATAGCCCCTCACTTTGAGGCAGCCGTTACTATCAGATTCCCTACTGGCATAGCGGTTCAGAGCTCAGCTGCTATAGAAGAGGCGGGCAGTCTGGAATCCGCCTGCCACTCCTTGGAAAGCCTGTGGGGCAGTTCTACTCTGTCCTATAGAATCACCACGATTCAAAAGAGAGAGTTTCCAAATGTTCTAAGGTTGACAACAGAGTGTTCTGAGAAGCTACGCGGAAGGCTAACCACAGGTCTCCTTAACTCCAGTGTGTGCGGTCCCTCCTGTCAGTCTAAGGTTGCTGTACAGTGTGTGGTTCCTGCACCAGCAGCACTGGCATCAGCTAAGGGCTAGTTAGGAGTGAAGAATTTATATTCCCACTCCAGCTCTTCCGAATCAGAATCTAAATTTTAAATACTCATTAAAGATGGAGAAAAACTGGTTGAGACTAGTGCATAGCAGAGCACAGTGTCTGCTGTTGCCGTGTGCTGTACATTCAGTTCTGTCTCCCAGCTCTCCTAAGGACAGAGCAGAGCTTCCCTTCCCAGTTTCCTTCACTGTGAACTTTAAGGAAGCCAATTGCCAGGCCTTTTCTGCCACAGAGCCAATGGTGGGTGCAAACCTCCAGTCTTCGGGCTACCAGGCAACTGCTCGCCATATTTTTACATGAATGACATGTACATTATGCATTTTATAACAAGCATGCAATCCCCCTGAGCATTATTTTCCTAGGTGTGCTATGCCTGTTATATGTGTGGGTGCATTGTTTACATGGGTGATTTACTTACCAGAAATATGGTAACCACGGTGCTACCAGGGCTCCCTAGAGGACTGCATAAACTACAGCAAACAGATGGACATTCACGTAATATATCTACACATGAATGCTTGCTGCAGAGTTGTTTATGAAAGAAAAGCTAAGTGATCATAAGTAGGAGAATGGAAAATAAACTGCACTGTATTTACCAAAGGAACACTTTAAGAAGCTAAAATGAACAAATTGTAGCTTCACATATCAACGTGGGCAAATCCCAAAAAGATAATGTGGAACCCAAACAAAACAAAAACAAGAGATCTAAGATGCAGGAAAGAATACACAGCGTAACGCCACTGAGTTAGCTGTAAAGACTCAGTCTATAGGTTTACACTTGAAGACGTACGGCTGGGTGCCCTTGATGCTGAGCTGGCTTTGGCTCAATGAAACCCCACTGGGTAGAGTAGAACTGCTCCTCAGGGTTTTCTTACCTATAATCCGTAAGGAAGCAATTCACTGTGTCTGTCTCCACGGCACTGCTGAATAGGTTTGAACCACCAACTTTGAGTTTTGTAGTCAAGTGCAAAATCTTTGTGCTGCCTAGGAACTTTTAAATACACACTTACATACTGAAAAAAAAAGCATCAGAATAACCACAACATCAAGATAGCTATTCATGTTGAAAGAAAGGGAACATGGAGAGACACACAGAGGGTGTTCGGTGCCTATTTTTTAAGTGCTAAATACAGAGATGCTAATTCAACTTTTCTCTACATTATATATACTCAAAATATTTCATCATAAAAAAGAGAAAAACGCACAGCTATCCTGCTGCTGCTGTCAGGTGCCGACTCATAGTGACCCCGCGTGCGACCTAAGGATGGTCTGCCCGATCCTGCGACATTCTCACAGTCCTTCCTGAGTTTAAGTTCACGGCTGCAGCCACTGTGTCAACCCACCGTGAGGAGGATTTTCCACTCTTTGGTTCACCCTTTGTTTTATCAAGCACGACGTCTTGCTCCAAGGTTTCTTAGCTCCCAGTGCTGTTGTTGTTGTTAGGTGCTGTTGATTTGCTTCTGACTCGTCGAGACCCTGTGTACAACAGAACGGATCACTGCCTGGTCCCGTGCCGCCCTCCTAACCACTGCTGTGTTTGAGCTCATTGTGGCAGCTATGGTGTCAATTCGTGTCATTAAGAATCTACATCTTTTTGGCTGACCTTCTACTTGACCAAGCATCATGTCCTTCTCCAGGGACTAGGCCCTCCTGATGACATGCCCACGGTACACTAGACTAAGTCTCCCCAACTTCACGTCCAAGGAGCACTCTGGCTGTACTTATTCCCATAAAAATTTGTTTGCTCTTCGGGAAGTCCACCGTATATTCAAAATTCTTAGTCAATGCTGTAACTTCAAGGTATCAATTCTTCATTATCTAGCTTTTGCATGCGTGTGAATGGAAAGAAAATATCATGGCTTTGGTCAGGTGCACCGTGGTCCTCAAAGTGACATCTTTGCTTTTCATCACTTTAAAGAGGCTTCTTTTTGCAGATTTATTGAATGCAGTATGTTGTTTGACTCCTTGATTGCTGCTTCCTTGAAACTTATCGACCCCAAATCCTTCAGAAATTCTGTGTTTTCTCTGTTTATCACAATAACGCTTATTGGTCCAGTTGTGAGGGTTTTTTATTTTCTTTCTGTTGAGATGCAATCCATACTGAACGCTGTAGTCTTTGATGCTCATCAGTAAGTGCCCCAAGGTCTCTTTGCTTCCAATAAGCAAGATCGCATCACTTGCGTTTTGCAGGTTGTGAGTGAATCTTTCACCAGCTCTGCTACCACATTCTTCATGTGGCCCAGCTTCTTGGAGAACCTGCTCAGCATAGAGTTTGTGTCAGTATGACAAAAGGACACAGTCATGACACACACCTTTCTTGATTTTAAACCACGCAGTATCCTCTTACTCCAAACAACTGCTTCTTGGTCTATGTACAAGTTTCTCACGAGTCACAATTAAATGTTCTGTGATTCCAAGTCTTCAAAATATTACATATAATTTGTTATGACTAACAAGTTGAGAGTCTTTGTGTGGCCAATAAAGTACAGGTAAACATCTTCCTGGTATTTTGTTTTCAGCTAAGATCCATCTAACATTAGCAGTGATATCCCTTGGTCAATGCCCTCTTCAGTATCAGGCTTGAATTTCTGGCAGTTCCTGTGGATGCAACCATTTGTTAACTGCCTTCAGCAAAATTTTACTTGTGTGTGATATTAATGATATTGCTCATTCATTTCTGCATTCTGTTGGGTCATCTTTCTTTGGAACGGTCACAGATTTAGACGTCTTCCAGTCTTCTGTTTAGGCAACTGTCATCCAAACTTCTTGGAATAGAAAAGTGAGCATTCCCAGCATTGCATTAGTTGAAACATTCCAGTTGGTATTCTGTGAGTTCCTGGAGACTTGTTCTTCACCAGTGCCTTCAGTGTAGCTCGGACTTCTTCCTGCAATACTATCAATTCTTGATTATATGCTGCCCCTTAAAATGTTGAGCACTGGTCACTTCTTTTTGGTATGGTATCTATGTATTTCTTCCATCTAACTTTGATGCTTCCTGCATCAATCAATATTTTACCCATAGAATCTTCCAAAATTGCAACCCAAAGCTGGATTTTTTTTCTTCAGCTTGAGAAACACTAAGTATATTCTTCCCTTTTGTTTTTTATATCTCCAATTCTTTGCACATTTCATTATAATATTTTGTTTTCTAGAGCACTGTTTGAAATTGTCTGTTCAGCTCTTTTACTTCATTGTTTATCCCCCTTGCTCTAGCTACTCGGTATTCAAGTACAAGTTTCAGAGCCTCTTCTCAAAATCAGTTTGGTCTTTTCTTTCTTTCCTGTCTTTTTAATGACTCTTTGCTTTCTTTATGTACAATGTTCTCTGTTGTCCCACAACTTATCTAGTCTTTGGTAATTATCGTGCAGTGTATATCTATTCTGGGATGGTCTCCAAATTCAGGTGGTGTATACTCAAGGTCATATTTTGGTTCCTGTGGACCAGTTTTAATTTTCTTCAGCTTCAACTTAAACTTGCATATAAGCAATTGATGATCTGTTCTGCAGTCAGCCCTGGCATTTTTCTGATTGATGATTTTGAGCTTTTCTATTGTCTCTTTGTGCAGTTGTAGTTGATTTGATTCCTCCCGCTACCCCTAATCTGGTGAAGTCCACATGTATATTCACCATTTATGCTGTTGAAATGTATCTTCAATGAATAAGTCATTGGTCTTACAAAATTCTGCCATGTAATCTCCAGCCCAATTTCTATCACCAAGGACATATTTTCCAACTACTGATCCTTTTTTTTTTCCGCACCCTCAGTCTAATTTCCGGTAGTTATCAATGAATCCTGATTGCATTTTGAATTAATTTCGGACTGTGAAAGTTAGTAAAACTCTTCAATTTCTTCATCTTCAGCCTTAGTGATTGGTGCATAAATTTGAGTAATAGTCATATTAAGATGTCTTCCTTGTGTACATATGGGTATTATTCTGTCTCTGACAGTGTTGTACCTCATGACAGGTCTTGAAATGTTCTTTTTGCCAACAAATGTAATGACAAGCCTCTATAATTTGTCATCTCCAGCATATGGTCTACCCATATGACTGTCTAATTCAAAATGGCCAGTACCAATCCATTTCAGCTCACTAACGCCTAGGATATTGATCTTTATATGTTCCACTTCACTTTTGATGACTTACGATTTTCCTAGATTCATACTTTGTACAGTCTACATTCTGATTCTTAATGGATGTTTGCTGTTGTTTCTTCTCATTTTGAGTCACACAGCATCAGCAAACAATGGTCCAGAAAGCTTTACTCTATCCATGCTATTAAGGTTGACTTTATTTTGTGGAGGTAGCACTTCCCCAGTCATACTTCTAGTGATTTCCAACTGAGGAGCTCATCTTCCGGCACTATATCAGACAATGTTCTAATGCCATTCATAAGATTTTCACTGTCCAAATTTTTCAGATGTAGACCACCAGGCTCTTTTCTCTAGTTTTAATCTGGAAGCTTTGCTGAAACCTGTCCATCATGGATAATCCTGCTAGTATTTGTAAATATCTGTGGCGTAGCTTCCAGAATCACAGCAATGCAGAAGTCATAAAGATATTAGTAAACAATAGACAAGTGTGCCTCCTGATAACATGTCTAAAGTATATGAGAAAAAGTCTTGCCATTCTTGCTTCTAAGAAGCATTCTGACTGTACTTCTTTCAAGAAAGATTTGTTTGTTCTAGCTTTTCTAGATGATGGTAAATTCCCCTTCAAAATACAAGAGCCAATGTATAATCCCACAAGCACCAAGAGTTAGATCAGATTTCTGATTTTTGGACAGATGTGAAAATGGAATCACTTTGCTGTTTTTATCCTTTGTTCTCTCTTTGGGGAGCTCTGGTTGCCAAGTGGCTAAGAGCTCTGCTACTAACCAAAGGTCAGTGATTCATATCCACGATCATCTCCTTAGACACACTGTAGGACAGCTCTGCTCTTGATGCCAAGGTATTTTTTTTTTTATCATTCTCTCTTTATCGGCAGAAACCCTGGCAGAGCTGTGGTTTTACCTGCCATGGCCGCTAACAACATCTCAGCAGTTCACATCTATCAGGTGCTCCCTGGAAACTCTATGGGGCAGTTCTGCTCTGGCTTATAGGGTCTCTATGTGTCAGAACTGACTCGATGGCAATGGGTTTGGTTTTGTTTACTTTTTTGATTCTTTATAAGTGAAACTGAGCACATCCTTGCATGTTAACTGACCATCGACGTGTTCACATCCTTACACATTTTTTAAATTTATTTGCTTTTCGACGGCACTTGGCTTTTTGGCTGGCTTCCCTTATTGATTTGCAGGAAATGCTAATTAAGAGCAGTATGAATGCAAATTGATGTTCTTCTTCTGTTTAAATTCCAAGTAGCTATCTCTCTTACGTAAGAGAGGGCAAAGGTTACTGGAAGATGTCAGATGGGCTCCCGAGACAAATTGGGTCACATTTTAAGTTTCACATGCAGGTCATACATAAACCATTCTTGGGCATTACTTAACCAATTTTTAAATGCATGATTATAAAAAGTAAGGCCAAATTAAAAAATCTAAAAAACAAGAAATTGTTCCAATCTGAAACTAAATCCTGTGGTATTCTCAACTTGGTGTGACTCATCTTGCATTTAAAAATATCATAACAATCAAGCAAAATCAACTAAATGCAGATTAACAACTTCCTATACATTTCTTTGTGGTAACCTTATTTTACTTTGCAGAACTTTACAGTTTTACTTATTTAGTGTTTTTTCAGGCAAACAAAACAATAAACAATGGTGACATAAAGGGTCAACTAAATTTTGTGTCATTTTTTTTTTTGCCATCTTTAAGAAAATGAAAGTCTGAAAATTATTTAGTGCAACAAATTTTGGCAGGAGGGGGTTAATATAGTACTTCTTGTCACTGTTTATAACTTAAAAAGAAAGACACATTTTCTTTTTTTAAACAGAGGAACCGATTTCTTAAATGATTAGAAAATCTCATTTGTGTGATGGATGTTCCTTAGCAAACTCTTCGTGGCAGTGCAAACAGCTCCATTTCTAATCGGAAAGGTAGCATGCCTTGGCGAATGAGGCCCATTGCTTTAAGTAATAATGGGCTTTTTCTCAACTTCATAGTGTAAATGGGATTTTTAAGCATTGCAAAACAAGCACATGTTACACTGCTTAAATCTGGAATCTAACTCTGTTTCCAGGGACTTGCTGTATTGAGCTATGGTACGTAAGAAGTCTGCCAGGCCCCTGTCTTTTAGGTCAGTGATTTTCAACCCTTCCTCATTCCCTAGACTCTCAGTCAACCCCTCAGTCATGCTTCTGTCTACACCTCTGCATCGAACCTGTCGTTAGGAAATGGAGCCGTTGCCCAAGCACAGTGAACACCAGCAATGCCTTGCTGATCTGGGCAAGAGTGATGCCTAACGTTGTGTGTCATCTTGGCTAGGTTGTGGTTCTCAGTGGTGTCACAGACATTGTTCTTCTGCGATATAACCAAGTAAAACCACCTTCTATAATAGGAGCTGATGTGATCAGTTGAAAGTGGGGTGTCCTTGGAGATGGCCTGCCTTTAGTATGTAAATGGTCATGCTGGCAAAGGTCTCTCTCTCTATCATGCACTCATCTTATTGCCTTACCTTTTCCTTCATGGGACATAATCCTGCAGAAGTCTCAAGACTGCTGCCTAACATGCAGATTTTGGACTCTTCAGCTCCCCAGATCCCATGCCAGCAGAGGTCTCCAGTCCACCACCTGACCCAGGGACTTGGGACTTGCCAACCACAACTGCATGAATCATTTCCTTGAAATCTCTCTCTCTCTCTTTATGTGTGTGTGTCACTGACTTTATCTCTCTAGAGAACCCAAATCAAGACAATAAGCAAAAAGAGCCCACCACAGATATTCTCTTAGGTTGGCCAGGCAAATAAAGATTTACAGAAAGATATCATCTGACCAGTATAACCTCTTGCATGGCAAAGGTTGCCTGAAAGATGCTGAAAACAGCTGAAGGTCAATAAGAGACAATTTTTCCTACTTTCCAGTGAACTTTGACACTAGAAGGCTGGGATTTCTTAGAAACTATTATGACTTCTCCTAATTCTCTTCACTAAACCCCTTTTTTTGTTTGTTTCAACTTTTGTTCAGCAACCAGTTGTTTTAAATTAAGTTGTATGCCCCCAAAACATATGTCAACATTCTACCGTCCTAAATCAGCTAATGTGGTCTTGTTTGTAATTATGATCCCTGATGATGTTGTCAGCTAACAGAGGGCACATTGCAGTAGGGTGTGTACTAGTCGACTCTCAATGACACCAAAGAGGAGAAGAGAGGGAGAGATACACGTAAGGAAGACAACCGTGTGAAGACAGAGGCAGAGACCGGGAGTATTGACAAGGAGCAGCTGCCAGCAGCAGAACCGTGGAAACAGAACTGGACTGAATACTGCTTCACTGCTCTCAAAAGGACTCAACTATCAATACCCTGATTTTGGACCCCAGCCTCTAGAGCTATGAGACAATAAGTGTTTGTTCTTCCAAGCCACACAATTTAGGGTGCTTTGTTACATCAACCCTAAGTAACTAATAAGCCATGACTCAGAAATATGGAACCATAAAGACTCTTCAGAGAAATACAATTGAACACCCCTTAGAAGCCAAGGATGGCAAGACTTCTTCTCCTTAGTTTGGATGCATCTTCAGGAAAGCTAAACCACCAGAAAAGGATGTTATGTTTGGTAAAGCAGAGGGTACTTGACTTACTCAGCAAAGATGAGTAAAACTGTTGATGAGATGGATTGACACAACAGCTACCAAGATGGGCTTAAACATGTCTAAGATCATAAGGATGACACAGGACTGGGCAACGTTTCTCCCGTTAAACAGAGATCACCATGAGGCAAAGCCAACTCTACAGCAACTAGCAACAGAAAAACAATACTGCCTGGTGTCAAGGCTACCTCTTCTCATTACCTAAGAATGCATAGGATCCTACCGAATTTTGCCAAGTCACCTTTCTTGACTTAATTTTAAATCAACAGTTTCAATTCTCTGTCTCTGTGTAACTGTCTCTCATTGAAGCTTTACTGGGCAGTATTGCAAAGTGAGCTTTAAAAATGAACTTCTGTGAAGACAATTGCATTACCATTTTTCAAAGAAATTGAAACTTGCAGTATAACTCCACTTAGGACAGCACATATCCTCCGAACTGTAGGATCTAGTCTGTAGGAGCCCCACCTGATATAGTAAGAGTGGACGTGTACTTTTTTTGACTGCAATTCAACTTCTCTGTTCTTATTTCTCTGCATGAATAAGTGGATGGTGTGGGAGAGGATGCAGCTGGAATGATTACTGTCTCTTCCACTGACAGCAGGCCCTGCGCGGCATCTATTCTGAAGCAGAATTAGAAAGCCTAAGTGTACTCTGACTACCACTCAGCTTGACCCCCATCGTTCCCTTTTGTGAGAGCTCACCCATCATGGCTAATCTGCCTTGTGGAGCTCAGAACTGCCTCCTTCCCCTGAATGCCCCGGCTCTCTGCTGCGGGCTGGGAGAAGAACTTCTCCACTTACAGAGAACCTTTAGAATAATCAAGCAATTAAGTCATTTGAGCACCAAGCCTCCTTTCCTACATTGTTGAAAGAATTGTCAAAATACTACTTTTATCATAATTAAGGTTCTTCAAAATACCAAGATTTTCACTGTGAATGCTTCCCCCATGTTCCATCTCAACTCTGGCCTGCAATGCAGTGATGGTGAGTGCCCCCTCCCACACGACAGCTGAAAAAGAGGACAACTGGTCTGCCCTGGATGCTAGCTGAAAGATTGGAGGTTTGGATCCACCCAGTAGCTCCATGGGAGAAAAGACTTGATGAGCTGCTTGGGTAGAGATTCCAAACCCACACCAAACCCACTGCCATCTGGTTGATTCCAAGCAACCCCGTCAGGTTTACCAAGGCTGTAAATCTTTGTCAAACAGACTGCTACATCTTTCACCTACAAGCACTAGTATTTTTTAAAGGTCTAACCCTTAGGTTAACAGTCTAAGACCTCAGCCACTGCAGGTAGCTCTCCTTTGCCTTGTATGGTCACTGTTAGTTGGAATCAACGTGATGGTACACAGCACTTTGACAGCCTCTGGTTGGGCCTTTTACATCTTCTGTGGGAGACACTTCAAATCTGCAGAAGCTGTCCTGCTGGGATTTTTTTGGAACTGTGCTTCTTTCCCCCCTTCTTTCTTCTGTTTAAAGAGCAGGAAGGAAGAATTTAAGTATCTGTAGGAGGAGAATCTGGGCTTAAACTCTTTTACAGGCCCCTTGTACTGCTTCCTGAAATATTGATACGAGCAAATACCTGTGCTTATCATAAAGAAAGTCTGGGGTGATACAGTCAAACAAACTCATCTCTAAAAGGTGATAGTAACTCCCACCAGGTGCTCAGCTTGATAACTGTCATTTGAATTTTGCTCTGTTAACATGAATAAGCAAATATTAGTAAAGGCATTTTTTTTCCTTTGACTTCAAGAAACGGGCAAATACAGGATCATAGAAATAAGACTTTGAGAAGCAAATTTAGAAATGTTTGTTGAGATGGACTAAGGTTGTCTCTCACACATCACTTGCAGTGGGGCCATACGAAGCTTGGTGGAAAAGGAAATTCACTTTTTCCTTTTCTCTGCATACCAGTTTACAACTCTACTCTAAAGAGCAGTTAACACTACCTGAAACTATTATTTTTCATTAGCTGTATGTTTATATCTTGCACCCACCTCTAAAGTGTACATTCTGCAATTGGATTCTCAGCACCTGGTGTGTGTCAATGCTATTGTGTGCCACAGAGTCTATTCTGACTTACAGCCATCCTGTGGGACAGAGTAGAACTTCCCTGTAGGGTTTCCTGTTGTGATTGTTAAGTGCTGTCAAGTCTGTTCCACCTCGTAGCAACCCTCTGCACAACCGAGCACTGCTCAGGCTTGCACCATGTCTACAATCGTTTTTATGCTCAAGCCCATTGCTGTGTCCCCTGTGTCAATCCATCTCATTGAGGGTCTTCCTTTCTCACTAACACACCACTCTACCACGCATGCTATCTTTCTGCAGGGACTTATCCCTCCTGACAAAATGTCCAAAGTATGTAAGACACAGTCTCACCATTTTTGTTTCCAAGGAGCACTCTGGTTGTACTTCTTCCAGAACAAATCCGTTTGTTCTTCCAGTAGTCTATGGTAATTCAATACTTTTCTCCAACACCACAATTCAAAGGCATCAGTTCTTCTTCTGTCTTCTTTATTGGTTGTCCAGTGTTTTAGTCATCTAGAGCTGCTATAACAGAAATAACACAGAGCGGATGGCTTTAACAAAGAAAGATTTATTCTTACACAGTCCAGTAGGCTACAAGTCCATATTCAGGCTGTCTGCTCCAGGGGAAGGCTTTCCCCTTGTTGGCTCTGGAGGGAAGTCCAGTATTGCATCAGTCTTTGTCCAGGGAGCATCTTGGCACAGGAACCTCAGGTCTAAAGGACACACTCTTCTCCCAGTGCTGCTTGCTTGATGGTACCAGGTTCCCAATTCTCCATTTGCTTTTCTTCCCTTTTATCTCTTGTAGGATGAAAGGATTAAGGGTGGGGCAGGCCATACTCCAGGGAAACTCCCTTTACAGTGGAGCAGGGAGGTGGTCTTATAAAGGGATTTACTGCCCCACCCTAATCCTTTAACATATAGCACAGCAAAGTCACAAAATCGAGGACAGTCATAGAATACAGGACATCGTGGCTCAGCCACATGGCTACACGTATTTTTGTGGGACACAATTCAATCCATGACATCTCACCCTTTGGCACTCCAAAAATCACATCATAGAAACATGTTGACATATTCATCTCATCATAGCAAAATGATGTCGATCCCATATGACAGAAGTCTTAAATCACTTCCAAATCCAAAATACGAAAACTCTTCTACATCTGTGAAACCTAAAAGGCAAGCTGTCTGCTTCTAAAGGTCCAGGGGCAGAGCAGGCATAAGTCAGATATCCCATTACAAATGGGAGAAATTGCAGGGAAAGAAGGCATTAACAGGCACTAGGAAAGTCAGCAGAACTTATTACATTAGCCCTGAAAGCTTTGGAAATACTCTGACATTTTCTGAGGCATTTTATGCAATGGCCCTGCCCTCCAGACTCTAGATATTGGCCACACTTTCTGGAGTTTGAGTGGAAACTACTAGCTCTGTGCTACAAGTCTTCCTTCAACGCCCACTTGAACAGAAACTCTGCCCTATTGGCTTTAGGAATACCTTAAGCCCAGATGAGTGGCAACTTCACCCTTACAAACGCAGGACGCCATGGTTCCACCCTTTCAAACCCCTGAGGTCATGGCCATACCTTTTGAGACCGAGACAGCTCAGCTTCTCACGCTGTTTGTCCCTTCAGCTTCAGCTTCAGCCAGGGCCTCAGGCCCACATCTGCCCTGCCAGGCAAGTGTTCCAAAGCTCTGTAGCTCCACTGGTTTAGGTGCCCGGAGGCACCCCACTCCTGCTAGAAAGCGTCCTGCCCAAAGGCACGCAGTGCTCTCGCTCTGTGGGTCCGCAAGGCCAACTCCACCGATTCAAGTGCCCGCAGGCACCCCGTTCCACGAGGAAAACTCTGTGCGCAGGCACCCAGCTCTCTTCCTCCCTGGGTTGGCTCCAGTGCTGCCCCTGGATCTGCTGCTGCCACTGCTGCTGCCACCAGTCCTCTCTGGACTAGTGCAGTCCTCTGCACCTTCTTCCTTCCTTCCGAATCTTCTATCCATTTGCAATTTCAACATGGCTCCCACATTTTAGGTATTTGCTGGAGTAGCACCCCACTCTCACAGTACCAAATGGTCTAAGGCTGGGTTTTCTAGGAAAGCAAAACCAGTAACACTTGTAGGTACAAGGAAAGATTTATAACATATATAGATAGGTAGATATAGATACAGGAAACAGCTCAGGCAATCACAGAAGCTGAATGTCCCAAGTCCTGGCACAAGCCTCATGTGGCCACAGAAGCTGATGAACCCCAAGTCAGCAGGTCAGAGACCAGAGGTCTAGATCACTGGTTGTGCAGGTCGGTGGATCCCAAGCTGGCAGGGAGATGGAGTGGCAGAGGCTGGTGAACCCAAGATCGGCAGGTCAGAGAGCAGGACTCTCAAGTGCCGACTGTAAGGACTGATGAATCCAACAGCTGCTAGTTCAAGTCCCGGAACCAGACACCGAAAGAAGAGAGCAGGAGCGCCTGGCTACGTGAGCAGACCAGCAGTAGTAGTGGAAGGTTGAGGATGAGAGCTGAGGGGCAGGAAGCCACCACAGGCCCCACCCTGTCACCGAATACAGCAGCCAAACATGGAGCAGCCGAGTTGACATGACCCTGACCGCCATAGCCAGCTTTCTCATACATACGACACAATTGAAAACACCTGGCTTGGGTCAGGTGTTCCTTAGTCTTCAAGGTGACCTATTGACTTTTAAACACTTTAAAGAAGTCCTTTGCAGCAGATTTTCCCGATGTAATGTGTCTTTTGATTTCTTGACTGCTACTTCCATAGAATTTCCTAGGCTGTGATATTTACTTACAGAGGCAAATCGCCAGGTCTTTTCTGTCACAGAGTGGCTAATGGGCACAAACCACGAAGGCTTTGTTTCTCCTTGCCTAGTGTATAAACCAAAAACTAAATCCATTGCTGCCAAGTCGATTCTGATTCATAGGCACTTTACATGACAGAGTAAAAGTCTCCCATAGGGTTTCCAAACAGAAGCTAGTGGATTGAAACAGCTGATCTTAAGGTTAGCAGCTGAGCTCTGAACCACTGCATACATTCTCATTGCCTTCTGTTGGATTTTGACTTACAGTGACCCTACAGATGAGAGTAGAACTACTCCACAGAGTTTTCAAGGAGTGCCTGGTAGATTCAAACTGCCAACCTTCTGGTTAGTGGTCATAGCTGTTGGCCACTATGCCACCAGGGTTTCCACTGCATACACAGTGGACCATTAATAAATACTGTGTTTTTACCTAAATAGTGGGTACCTTCTACTTTGTTTGCCAATTGAGCTCTTCGTTCACTCCCCTCGAGACTGGGCCATGATTCCTGGTACCGTGTGATGTTCCTGTGTTGTAAATCCTGCCTCTTTGATGTTAATGAGGAAGGATGGGTTCTGGTCGTGTTGGTGGGGCAGAACTGGTCTGCAGGATCGTACTGTGCCTTGAGGCAATCATCTGGGATATGAAGGAAAGGTAAACAAGCAGAGAGTGGAGACTTCATACCACCAAAAACCAGTGCCAGGAGCAGAGTGTATTCTTTGTAAAGGACCCAGGATCCCTGCGCCTCAGAAGCTCCCAGTCCAGGGCAAGATTGACAACAGGGACCTTCCTTCAGAGCCAAGAGAGAAAGCCTTTCCGTGGAGCTGA
The DNA here is from genome assembly GCA_028571685.1 of Heterohyrax brucei. Taxonomy (NCBI): domain Eukaryota; kingdom Metazoa; phylum Chordata; class Mammalia; order Hyracoidea; family Procaviidae; genus Heterohyrax; species Heterohyrax brucei. The sequence continues at coordinate 81,201,513 of CM053159.1, forward strand.
CATCCTGAATCTATACTTTTAGCCTACTTTTCTGTGAGGAAACCAACTTCTCTTTGTTAAAGTCATCCACATGTGGCATTTCTGTCACAGCAGAACTAGATAACTAAAATGCACAGCTACATCTCGTTCAGTCAGTATGACAATGTAGCAAGAGCATTTCCGAATGCAGCCTGCTGATTTTAGTGTCTGAGGACTTCCTCTGACAGGGGACTGCCTGCTCTGGTGACAGAGATGATATCAAGAGCTAGTTTTCTCTATGAGACACATTGGGTTTTCTGGCAAAATTTCAGATATTCCAAGAAGAATTCTCCAATTCTGCAGTTTCTTTTCACATCTAATTGTTTCCCTGATTCCACATTCAGAGCAGACATTCCTTAGCTTCTCTGTGCCCCCTTTCATTTGAGTACAATGCAAAGAGAATCAGATTTTCATAACCACTACAATATGTTTACATGCAACAAAACTATTTCCATGTTCTCACAGAAAGAAGGTCTGGAATCATCAAACACTGTTACAACCAGTTGTCAGCATAAAACGTCTCCACCAGTTTCTCCTGATCACTGTCAATAAAATATCATTATTTTGACATTCATTCTTCTAATAAGCTTTATGTTAGAAGCCAAACTTGCTGGAACTGCAATTTGCTCTTTTTTGCCCCCACAGGGAGGTGGAAAGGCAGGTGGCAGTGGTGGTGTGGCTCCTTTCTTGAAGCTGAGCAGATGAGTTTGGATGGACATTTAGCTGAGGTCTAAGTGACGGATGAGTGCCAAGGGAAGCAGAGCTCAGGAAGATGCTGGGACCCTGCCTGTCTCATAAGCTCTCCTCCCTCTGTTTCTTCATACGTTTGCACTCGTTTTTACTCTAATTGCTTGAGTTAAAGGGCTGTTTTGCTGATACACCACATTCTTCCTTGTTTCTGTACCTCAGAATGATGGAATAGCCTCAGAAAACAACATGGCAGCTTGAATTCAAGGAGTATCACAGAGAATGGAGAGCAGGAAGGACTGTTGTTACCTGCCGAGGAGTTGACAACCTCGTGTACACAGAACACAACACCGCAAGGTCCCCCGTCATCCTCATGCTGAAGTCCGTTGTCACCTTCCAGCCCAGGGGACTGACCTTCCAGCCCTGCGACAGACGATATTCCATAGTATCCACACGGCATTCATTGGCTAAGTCCATATCCAGGCCTTTCTTCTTAGTCTGTCCTAGTCTGGAAGTGCCACTGAAGCCTGTCTACCATGGGTGACCCCAATGGTATTTGCAATACCAGTGGCATGATAGGCAGAGGGGTGTCAGATCCTGGTGCCAGGTGCCACCCATCTAAGTCCCTTTCCCTGGCAGGAAACGTCCTTTGCTCTCTGTCCCGCATCTTTCTGCCTGTCACCTTCTTCCACTGGCCCTGGGAGCCTCAGCCACTTCGAACTCCCCGCATTTGCCACATGGTCAGCCTGCACTCCGTGTGACTCTCCTGGGTTCCATGTGGCACGGCACCCTCACTTGCTTTGTTCCCCAGAGCAAGCGCTGCCTTCCGTGACCTCCCGGTGGTGTGAAACACTTTCCCCTAGTTGTTCAAAACGTGTTTCAGGTATGCTGCCTCAGGTAAAAAATTATTATGTTATTGCTAGCAATTAGTTTTGTTCCTCTTAAGGAAGAACTGTTTGTATTTAGGAAAATAACCCTGTGAAGGCGAAGCTTACAAAAGTAAGGCCTTCAGGGGGTAGGGGAGCAGGAGCACCCCAGAGACAGCCTGAACAGGTTCGGCCGTGGAAAGGCAGGGTGGCCTAGGAGCGAGCAGACAGCAGGGAGTGGGGGGGGTGCCGCAAAGCGAAAAGGTGAAGAGAAGGTGGTGGGAGGTGAGGATACCAGAGACTTTTTAAGACGCGAGAAACCAAGTATCTAATTCACCTGCCACGTGGTTAAAATTCAAAGGAACAAGCCACTTGCCATAAAGTCAACTTAATTCATGGTATCCTCATGTGCTGCAGAGTAGAACTGTGCTCCATGGGGCTTTCATGGCTGTGACCTTTTGGAATCAGATTGCCAGGTCCTTCTTCTGAGGTGACTCTGGGTGAATTCAAACCACCAACCTTCCAGTGAGTGATCTCTTGCTTAATTGTTTGCTACCCTGGGCTTCCTGCCCTATGGCTATGGGGAGAGCATCCCGGTGACATTGTTCCCATTGCTCCCTGGTGACAGTCCCCTTCCTATGATGGTGACATCATGGGGGATGATCTTCTAGAGAGTGAAAACAAACAAAAAAAAAGATCTGTGTCCTGTGTTTTGGTTGATACCACAACTGAGAGAAAGTGACAGAGATCAAAGAAAACACAAAGTAGAGATAAAGGATTCTCTAGAAACTGGGTCACCAGAGTTGATAAGGAAATTGAAAAATAAAATAATAGAAATATGATCAGTCATGCAGTCCAAATCCCTGTCTCCACTCCTTGTCATGAACTATTTACTGGCATTTTCCCCACCTGTAAAACCCGAGGGGTAAACCCGATGCCCCCTCAGCTTTCAGCACCAATATCCCATGACGCTCATCTCTGCACTGAGTGTGGGGAAGCTAATAAAAGCTATGACATGCTGGAGAGAAATATTCGGTGATGTGAATTAACTTGATCAGGCACAGGAGATCACACGAATAATGACAGCAATTTAACACCTAGGTTAAAAAAAAAAAAGTGAATTAAGAAAAGTGTTCTCATGACACCAAAGGCACTTTCAGATTTTTCTGGCAGTTGTGTAGCATCTGTTCTAAAAACTACATCGTGTTTTGAAATTCCTGCTTTAACAGATGCATAGTGAGTGTCAGAACAGTTATGTTGTTTAAAAAATAAATAAATAGTTCCAATGTTTGTGGATACCAAAATGCAGCTATAAGCAAAAATACTGACTGCCCATTCTCTCCAGACCTGGCAATTTAAAGATGGTCCTCCAGATGGCTGTCTGGTGACAATTGATGTCCAGGGCTTGGTCCAACTGATTGGTTACAATACAGTTGTTTCAGAGGAAAATAGGAAATTGTTTCTGTTTATCTGCTGGAGACAATTATCTGATTGGGTTTAAGGAATTCCACTTATGAACAGTGACCATTCAGAAGAACAGCAATGAGTTGGTTGACCCTGGCAATGTAGTGGTTAAGAGCTCCATCTGCTAATCCAAAGGTTGGCAGTCTAAATTCACCAGGCATTCCTTGGAAAGTCTATAGTGCAGATGTACTCTGACCTATAAGGTCACTGCGAGTCAGAATCAACTTGACAGCAGTGACTTTTGGTTTTCTTTTTTGGCCTTTTTCAATGACCGCTCTTCCATCTGTTTTGCAATGGAGTGAATAAGAGGAGAGAGGACACTGGTGGTAGAGTGGTTAAGTGCTATGGCTGCTAACCAAAAGGTCGCAGTTTGAATCCTCCAGGTGCTCCTGGGAAACCTTATGGCACAGTTCCACTCTGTCCTATATGGTCACTGTGAGTCAGCATTGACTCTATGGCAGTGAGTTTGGTTTTAGCAGCTTTTCGGGTGGTACAGTCAACACTGTTGGATGTGAAGTGACTTTCCCTAGGTCACAGAGCTAGAGAATGGTGGGCTACGATCAGACTCAGGTCTTAGTCTCCAGCTCCCTAGTTTGTCCCCTGCCGAACAGCATCTCCTTCGTGACAGAGCGTGGAGGCAGAGACACTTAAGCCTGAGGCCTAAAGCAGAGGTTAGCAAACTCTGGGATTCAGGACTTTACCCTCACAAGAAAATTTTTAAGAATTCAAAAGAGATTTGACTTATGTGGGTTTTATGTATCAATAACTAGCATATTAGATACCATAACAGATTTTTTAAACTGTTTATTTTTTAAAGTGACAATAAAAAACACATACACGTTAGCGCAAACAGCATCTATATGAAAAAGAACTTGGCTCACCAAAGCATAGCAGCGAGAAGAGGGGTATTGCGTCACACCTTCTGCGCATCTCTGATGCCTAGCTTAACAGATGACCAACGGATTCCCACTCAATTCTTTGTGCTACGTTATTTTTGCTGAAAAATATAAAGAAAATCCAGCCTCACACAGATATTTGGTTGAAAAAGAAGGGATTATTTCAGGAGACTTTCAGTATTTCAGATACTTGTGGGCATTCTTTTTTTGATACTACACCAAAACTCAATGAGGGATAGTTGCTTAATAGTTGCAAACTGGAATCTGAAACTATATAGTTGAACTTTTCATGTATGTTCAATTGATAGCCATTGGTCTATCTTCACCTGGAATGGAACTTTTACCCTTGCTTGAGTTTGTAATATCTTGCACTGACTACTTTGGAAAATATCGGTTCATTCAGTTATGTAGAGCTTCTACATGTTGACACATTCTCTCATTTAATGTCAAAAACTAACATATATCATTATGAGCACCCATCTCATTGGAAAAGTCATTAAGAATTGGGAAACCATCAACTCATGGTTGCAAATATAAGTTTTTCTCAATTCTAATTTTCATGTGAAAGCTTGAGTTTTATCACTGGAAACAAATATTATGAGCTGGTGTCCTTAAACGGCAAATATATATTGCTGATTTTCAGAAAATGTCTGCTGAGTATCAAAGTCTGATTAACCGTAGTTTGTCAATCATTTTTAAAGTAAAAATGGTGTTTCAGGAAAAACAGCTAGCAACTCAAACGACTGTATAAGTATTTTTTCAAAAGATAGCCATCTTCGTTATCAAGTGCTGCAGTAACAGAAATACTACAACTGGGTGATTTTAATAAAAAAATTATTTTCTCATAATTTAGGTGACTAGAAGCCTGAATTCAGAGCATAGGGAAGGCTTTCTGTCTCTGCTGCTTCTTGAGAATCAAGAGTGCATTATCTAATAAACAAAATAAGCACAGTCTTACTTGTACCTACTTAGAAAAAAACAAACAAAAAAACAGACAATTAAAAGCAAACCCCTTGCTATCAAGGGGATTCTGACTCACAGCAACCCTAAAGGATGTAGCAGAACTGCCGCAGAGTTTCCAAGGATCTCCTGATGGATTTGAACTGCCAGTGTTTTGTTTAGCAGCCAAAGCACTTCACCACTATGCCCCCAGGGTTTCCTGTACCTACTTACTAATTTGTTTTGTCACCACAGCAAAGATTCTGTTTATCTAGGTATGGCTGGCATTAGTCTCTCTTCCAACCCCACAGAACATTCCCTGTGAATCAAAGCATCTTTCCATACCTACAATCCCTGACAGGGTCAGTGACCCAGAAAGCCAGGTAAGCAGCATAAGTATAAGGGAAGATACAGAGAAACCCAAGTGAGATTGTTCCTCACAGATCAGCAAGTAAGCACAGGTAAGCCCACTTTCACCTTGCTTATTGGATGATTTATCCCTGGTGAAAGTCCTTGTGTCTGTGCAGCTTCTGCTTCTTGCTTCTTTGGATATCGCTTATGACATGGTGTCTCCCATCATCTATGCTTCCTTGTCTAATCTGTTCTTCTGTAAGAAACTGATGTTAGACACATCCTTTGTTAACACTGCCATATTAACAGGGAAAACCCATTGCCAAATGAAATTATGACCACAACTATGAAAAACACCAAACCAAACCCATTGCTGTCCAGGTGATTCTGACTCATAGTGACCCTACAGGGCAGAGTAGAACTGCTCTGTAGAGTTTCCAAGGAGCGTGTGGTGGATTTGAACTGCCAACCTCTTGGTTAGCAGACGTAGCACTTACCCACTACACCACCAGGGTTTCTGCCATAGGTTTAGGGGTTGGGATTTACAACATGTATTCTTGGGGGTGGGGGGATACTATTTAGCTCATAACAACAGCTATGTATTTCAGTATGCAGAAATGTGTTATGTATACTTCCCATTTTGTCACACAGAATACTTTAAAAATGTGCTGTTAGGAGTCAAGACTTAAAAACATGATGATAACAAATTTCACTGCTTCATCAAGAATATTTAGAGTGAAGCCAGAGTTTTCTTTCCTCCTGCAAGTACTCGGAGGTGAAGACTATAACCACCATCATCACACTTTGTTGCCGTTCTTGGCTTTGTGTAAAGCACGAGACACCACTGTGTTGCACCATCAGGGAAAAGGTCAAACCATGAGAAAGACAAATAACATCTTAACAGTATCATGAAAACAGCTTGACTTCACGGGTCCCTAAAATGATCTTGGGGAACCCCTAGGAATGACACTGAAAATCTGATACTAAAGAATAGTTGTTGTTGTCAAGTGCCATGTGTGACTGAGTAAATCTGCCTCCCAGGGTTTTCTAGGTTGTAATCTGGGGTCACTATGAGTCAGACCCAACTCCATGGCCATGGGTTTTAATCTATACAAGAGCGGATCTCCAGGTCTTTCTCCTTGAAGTCACTGGGTGGATTGGAACCACCAACTTTTCAGTTAGCAGCCAAGCACTTAGCCATTGCACCTCCAGGGGTCCTTTCTAAATGATTACCTGGCAAAAATAGTGGGAAGACACGAGGCTAACTCTCAGACAGACACAGTAAGCAGAAGGGCCCAAATGCATACGGTTCGGAGCCCTGGTGGTACAGCGGTGGAAGGTTTGACTGCTAACCAAAAGGCTAGCTGTTCAAATCCACCAGCTGCTCCCTGGAAGCCTGATGGGGAAAGTTATACTCTGTCCTGTAAGGTCACTGTGAGTCAGAATCGACTTGACAGCAATAGGTTTGGATTTCTTTTTGTTTTGTTTTTTTTTCCTTAATTCTCAGACAAACTTGGTAAGCACAGGCTTGAATACATATGATCTGAGTAAATATAATGTTGTTTCAGTGTTTTTTTAGGAGGCAGTGAATCAATTATGCCAATAAAACCAGTGCCACATGGGTCCTCAATCTTTTCCAGTTGAGGAGTTTCTTTAAATTTGATCAAAGGGATAGAATTTTAATTGAAGTTCTATTTTAAAATGATTAATGAGAGGAAAACTTACCTTAAGAGAAAGACTCACCCATACATGCCATCAATCTTATAACACTTTTCTGAAACTTTCGTAAGGGCAAATTTCATACAATAGTTTAGTGTAGGAAATACCTAGAAAAGGGAAAGGAAGAAATGCAAATTAAATAACAAAGTGCTCTAGAGTTTTCTCTCATGATCACCATCCGCATCACCACCACGATCGTCATCAATATTATTACTTGCTTGATAGTTCCTCATACTTAATTCTGATTTAAGGGCCTCCACAATCCAGTGTCACATGCAAAGAGCTTGAAAGTCAATGCTCCCAACTTTACAAGAAAGATAAAAAAGGAAAACTGAAAATTGACAGCTCTTGCTAATGTAACTGAGATCACAGGGTAAACGAATCACCCCAACTTGGAGTTACATGTAGTACTTGTTGTTGGGTGGCATCTGGCAGTTCTGAATCACAGCAACCCTGTGTACAATAGTCCTGTGCAGTCCCCACATCATTGTTATGCTTGAACCCATGGTTGTAGTCACTATGTCCATCCATCTCTTTGAGGGTCTTCCTCTTTGTCACCATCTCTGTGTTTTACCAAGCATGATACAGCCAAAGCCAAGTGGCACGATACAAGTAGATTTAAAAATAAACAACCCAGCTTATCAAGACCAGAAGTTACTGCTGGACCTAGCGTGGAACTTGAATACTTGAAGTGTAACTGACTAGTTGTCAGATAATTGAATATGAACTAGCTCAAGAGAGAAATGCCCCTGGAATCTGAGATAGAATGGTGCACTTCCAGAAGTATCGCCAATTTCACACTGTGAAGATCAGAGAGAAGTCTCCTCAAGTGGATGACAGGGAGAGCGGATGAAAACAACCATTTTGAAATAGAGGTTATTTTCTCTTCTTAACAACTGCTGGCCCTCTGGAGAAACTATTTCACCAGAGCATAAATCACGTGAGTTATTACAAACTAAAACGCGAGTTATTACAACTAAAAAGTTCACAGTTCAAATTTACCAGGCACTCTTTGACAGCCCTATGGGCAGTTCTACTTTGTCCTGTAGGGTCATTATGAGTTAAAATCTACTCAGTGACAATGGGTTTGGTTTTATGTAAGCAACTTTGTAGAAGAGGAAGGAATAGCTAACTTCACTTCCTCCAGTAGTACCGTCCCATCTAAAGGATTAAAAAAACAAAGCTGAGAAACCAAAACAACAAACTTGTTGCCATTCCAACTCATAGTGACCTGCAGAGTTTTTGAAGAACTGCTACCCCATAAGATTTTCAAAAAGCAGCTGGTGGATTTGAACTAGCAAACTTTTGGTTAGTAGCTAAGCTTTTAGCTGCAAAGCCAAGAAGAACTTGTTAGGTTCACAGTCCAGGGCCACCAGTTCACTAAAAGATTGAGACCTAATCATAGGCTCTTAGACCACTTCCCCTCTCCTCACATCTCATTAACCCATTGACTAGGCTACTACACAACAACAGGAATTTACAGATGAAGGAAACTGTAAGACTCAGACCTTATTTGAGAAATCTTCATGGAAATGTACATACAACAAAACAAAAAAAATAAAACCCAATCCATTGCCATTGAGTTGATTCCAACTCATAGAGACCCTGTAAGACACAGTACAACTGCCCCATAAAGTTTCCAGGGAGTACTTGGAGAGTTCAAACTGCTGACCTTTTGGTTAGCAACTGTAGCTCTTATCCACTATGCCACAAGGGTTTCCTGTAGACAAGACAGAGAAAAAAAAGGATACTCAAGAAAATGCTAGCCTCTGACACCTATAGATAGAAAAACAGTGAACGAAGTTTAACATCTCAGCCATAAAATCATAAAAACTCACACAAAAGTGCTATTTACCTAGGTTCTATTTTACTAAACACATCATGTCCAGCTTTCAACAAAAAGTTACAAGGCACACTAAAAGACAAAATGCAATCTGAAGAGACAGGGCAAGCTTCAGAACCAGACTCAGAAATGCCAGAGATGGTGGAATTTTCAGACTCTGAATCTAGAAAAACTGTGACTGATACGCTGAGGGTCTGTGATAATTAACCTTAGTGGTCAACTTGGCTAGACTACAATTGTTCGTCCAAGGGCAAGTCTAGGTGTTGTCTTGGTAGTATTAACATGTAAATAACATTTAAACCAATGGCCCTCCATGAAGTGGGTAGACTTATACAATCAGCTGGAATCTTTAAGAGCAAAAAGCTGGTTTTCCCCAAGGGAGAAGGATTTTTCACTGAGGCTATATATAGATATCCTGCCAGAATTTGTAGCCCATCTCCTGGCCTACCAACTTCAGACATAAGAGTGCCAGTCCCCACAGTTGGGTAAACCAGTTCATTAAAATCTTTCCATCTTTCTGTATCCATAAATATATACATTCTGTTATTGGTTATTGATTCTGTAAGGCACTTCATTAAAATACTTCAGTCTTTCCATATCCATAAATACATATATTCTGTTATTGGTTATTGATTCTGTGTCTCTAGAGAACCTTTAATAAGACAGAACTCTACTGGACAATATGGAAGAATAGATGAGTTATGAGGAGAGAGACGGAAAGAGGCCCAAGTAACTACTCTAAACTAAAAGCACCGTATCAGAAATGAAGAACACCTTTAATGGGCTCTTCAGTAGGCTGAACACGCCTAAGGGAATGTCTTCATGTTACTACACGTCCAACATGATGTAAACAGTTAAGTACAAAGATTGCCTTTTAAAGTGAAAGCTGTATTGAAAAGAAGTTATCCTTGTGGTTTCTGCTCCCTTGGGATACCTTTGATACCCAGGGGAATTTTAGCTGAGACGTCCTTTAACTCTTTGGTTCTAAAACTGTGCCTGTCGTTGGATACGAGAGTCTCGTCTAAAAGCTTCCATTTGTCCTCCATCTGCACACCTTATTTTCAGAGACAGAAGAGTAGATTCCATGTTAGAATTTTTTAAACATATACTTTATAGTGAAGTTATTCCCGTTAGTTCATTTTTCGTCCTCATTTTTTCTCTAATCTGCTACAACTCCATTTAACCAAATAACTCACAAGTTAATTTTTTACTCTTTCTTGACAATTTCTCCCTTGCTTCCACTCTTGCTGCAGGTTTCTGACTAATGATTATCTTTTGGAATAACAAAAAACTTCCTTAAGTACCTGGTCTCCAGTCCACAGACTCTCCTTCCTACTAATAGCCGGGTGCAGCCTCAGGGTAGGTTATTTTTTTTCTTCATGCATCAATGCGTATTAGAGTAAGCTTGTAGCTCACAGTTGTTTAGGTAAAGTGGAGATATTTTGCACTTCAGCAGATGCAGAGCAAATGTCATTGGCAAGGGAAGCCGCAGCCTGGCCCTACCAATTCATTTATGTGAAGAGGCGGTCTTCGAAAGCTGACATCCACTTCTTTCATTTTGTAGAAAGACACACATACACGAAATGAAGACCCCCCAATGACATCACAAACAACCATCTGCAACAACACAAACCAGGACTGTGGATGAACCAGAGGAATTCACCCCAGAATTAGCTAGCCACATGTCTTTGCTTAATACATCAGTGTCACAGTTCTCTAGAAAAAAGGAGATTGTAAGGGTGATGCAGTGGTGGCAGGTGGGAAATTCTCCTCTTTCACCTGGGAGCCCCAGGTTCAATTCCCAGGGAAGGCATCTGATACATGAGCACCACCTGTTTGTCTGTGGAGAACTGAGCACAGCTGTGATGCTGAAGAGATTTCAGGGGCGCTCCCAAACCAAGATGAAGTAGGAAAAAAGGCCAAGCGATCTACTTACATAAACCAGCCAATGGAAACCCTATGATAAAGCACAGCAGTCTTAGTCGCAGGTGATCGCGGGTGGGATGCAGGACCAGGCAGCCTTTTTTATTCCCTTGGGCTCAGGATTGCCATAGGAATAGATGTGACAGTAGCTAACAACAATGACAGCTATACACACAGACGTGTGTGTGTGTGTCTATGTGGGGACAGAGAGAGAGAGAGAGAGACAGTCTAAAGAATTAACCCAAGTAGTGTGGGAGGTGGTACTGTGGTTCTGAGTCTGAAATCTCTAAAGCCTGCTGGTAAAACCTTCACCTGATTGGCTGAGGCCCGCCCGTGTTGCCTAGGATACTGTCCTTGACTTCATGTCAGCTCACTGCCGATGTTGACCACATCTACAAAATACTTCCACAGCAAGCTCTTGGTTAGTGTTTGGTTCAACAGCCTGGTCAAGCTGACACACAAAATTAGCCATCAACCTTGGTTCCCAATCAGTTAAGGGCAAAACAGGATTCTTGAGGCAGGGGATCCTGATAGCTGCCCACTGAAATTCTTATATATCAGGACTGACAATTAGGTTTGCGAACTCACCCTAGAAAAGGTGCTACATGCCTCCTTGTTGAGTGTCACCATGGTCACCTTCTAAGTCCTCCTCTTGGGAAGCTGTGCCCTCACAACAGTGCCTTGTCTACTCTTTAAAGAAATTTGGAACTCTTCTTCTAGAATGGCCATCAGGGCTGTTGTCATATTACCCTTGATGTCATGAATATCATCAAAATGTCTTCCTTTCGAGTTATTTATTTCATCTTCAGGTAAAGAAAAATGTCACTGGGGACCAGATCAGGAGAGTAGGGAGGGTGTTCCAATACAATTATTTGTCTGCTGGCTAACAATTCCCTCACAGACAACTATACAGTTAAGTTTGTGAACTTGTCAGTGTGCCACTGTGCACAATGGCCATTCCAGAAAGAGTTCCAAAGTTGCTTCGAAGGGTGGACAAAGTGCTGGCATCAGTGCATAGCTTCCCAAGGAGAGTATTTGGAAGGGGACTGTAGTGATATTCAGCAATGAAGTATGTAACACTTAGAATAACTAAGTTTGCAGACTTAATTGTTAGAGCTCGTACTGCTCACTGCCATCTCTTCTGGCTCACAGATCACTTGGAATCTGTTCTAAGCAGAGTATATTGGGAAAATAGCTTTTTTTACTTTGTAATTTCTAATAGCCACTGTGTTAATTTTTATCAAGGACTTTCTGGATGGAAAATGTAAAATAAAAACTGATCTCTTAGGCTAAATTGAAAGGTAGCTTAGAAATTGTTCTATGACTGTGGGGAAATAAGCCTGCTTACTGACCTTGCTGATTTTGTTCATACCCTAACAGGAGACTTTCTGTTCTATACAAAAGAGAGTGTGTAAACCAAGCAACCTCACTTTGCCTTTCTCAGCTGAATTTGGCAGATAGTGTCTCAGGCTTTGTCACTCCTTGAGAAAGGGATGGTTTTCTAAGACATTTTTATTTCTAACAAGGTTTTCTACACCCTCTAGTGGTTGGTTTTTTTGTTTCATGTTTTATGGCATTCGTGTCAAAGTAATGTACCACTGAGGAGCAAAATGTTGCCTAAGGGGGAAAAGGGAGATGTTTCTGGGGACGTGGGGCCCCTTTTGTTGCTGTTAGATGCTGTCAAGTCAGTTTCCACTCATAGCAATACTACTCACAGCAGAATGAAACACTGCCTGGTCCTATACCATTATTCCCATTTTGTTACACTTGAGTTCACTTTGGTGGCCACCGTGTCAACTCATCTCCTGGAGGGTCTTCCTCTTTTTCACTGAGCCTCCACTCTGCCAAGCATGATGTCCTTCTCCAGGGACTGATCCCTCCTGACTTTATGTCCAAAGTACGTAAGAAATAGTCACAATATTTTTGCTTGCAAGGAGCACTCTAGTTATACTTTTGCCAAGACAGACCTAGTTATTCTTTGGTAGCCCATACTACATTCAATACTTTTAATTAGCACCACAATTCAGAGATGTCAATTCTTCTTTTGTCTTCCTTATTCATCGCCCAGCTTTCATGTGCACGTGAGACAACCGGAAACACCAGGACTGGGGTTGGGAGCCCCTTCATCCTCAAGGTGTTACCTTTGCTTTTTTGACACTTTAAATAGACCTCTTGCAGCCTATTTGCCCAGTGCAGCGCGTCTTTTGATTTCCAAACTGCTGCTTCCATGGATATTGTTTGTGGATCAAAGTAAAATGAAATCCTTGGTAACCTCAATCTTCTCTCTGTTCTTCATGGCCTAGTACTCACTGGTCTAGCCGTGAGGATTTCTGTTGTCTTTATGCTGAGCTGTAATCCATACTGAACACAGTGATCTCTGATCGCCATCAGTAAGTGCAAGTCCTCCCCACTTTCGGCAAGTTGGCGGTGTCATCTGCACGTTGCAGGCTGTTAATGAGTCTTCCTCTCCAATCCTGATGTCCTGCTATTCACGCAGTACAGCAGCTCAAATTATTGACGAGCACATGGATTGAATAAGCACGGTGAAAGGATGCAACTCTGAGGCATATCTTTTCTGACTTTAAACCGTGTAATATCCCCTTAGTCTGCTTGAATAACTGCTTCTTGGTCCATGTACAGATCCCTCATGATCACAGTTAAGCGTTCAGGACTTCCCACTCTCCACAACGGTGTCCACAATCTGTTACGATCCGCACAGTCGCATACCTTAGCACTGTCAATCAAAAGGTAAACGTCTTTCTCGTGTTGTCTGCTTCCAGCCAGGATCCGTCTGACCTCAGCAGTGATATCTTTGTTCCGTGTTCTCTTCCGAATCTGGCTTGAATTTCTGGCAGTTACCTGTCAATACACTGCTACGGTCACTTTGCCTGATCTTATCAAAATTTTGCTTTCGTCTGACAGTAATGATAATTGATCATTTCTGTATCCTGTTGAGCCACCTTTCTTGGGAATAAGCATAAACGTGGGTCTGTCCGGCAGGCAGTTGTCTTCCGAATGCCTTGGCATAGACGAGTGGGCACTTCCAGGGCTGCATTCATTTGCTGAAACGTCTCACCTGGCGTCCTGTCAGTCTGGGGAGACTTGTTCTCAGCTAGTGCTTTTAGTGCAGCTTGGACTGATTCCTTCAGTGTCATTGCTTCCCGATTGTCTGTCATCATCTGAAACGGTTGCATGTTGAGCAATTCTTTCTGGTACAGTGACTGTGTATTCCTGGCGTCTTCTTTTGATGCTTCCTGTATTGTTTAATATTTTCCATGTAGAATCCTTCAGTACTGCGACGGGAAGCTTGAATTTTTTCTTCAGTTCTTCCAGCTTGAGAAATGCCGAGAATGCCCTTCCGTTTTTGGTGTTCTATCTCCAGGTCTTTGCGGAAGTCATCGTAACATTTTGCTTTGTCTTCTCGAGCTGCCCTTTGATAGCTTCTGTTAAGATCTTCTACTTTATAATTTTTTTCCTCTTGCTTTAGCTACTAGACCTTCAACAGTAAGTTTCGGGGTCTCTTCTGACATGCATCTAGGTCTTTTCTTTCCCTCCTGTCTTTTTAGTGACCTCTTCCTGCTTTCCTCAGGCATGACGTCCCTGACGCCTCCGGCCTTCAGTCCTTAGTGTTTAAAGTACCATGTCTGTTCTTGAGACGGCCTCTAAATTCAGCTGGGATACACCCGAGGCTGTATTCGGTGCCTACGTTGCGTAAATGGTTAAGAGCTTCGGCACTAATCAAAAGGTGGTGGTTCAGATAAACCCAATGGTGCCTTGGAAGACAGCCTGGAGAATCTATATCTGAAAGACAAAACCATTGAAAACCCTAGGGACTTAAAAATAGTAGGGTTTCGGATTTGTTTGTTTGCTGTGCATTTCGTCTAGTATTCAAGCGGATTGCAGACAGCCGTTAGGGAGAGAGGGGAATCTAGGGACACGTCACCTGACTTGCCACAAAAACACACACAGACCTCCACTTCAATTTTTTAACGTGCTCATTTTACCTCCTTTTCTTTATTCTGAACACTGGCTATTTGAAATTTTGCCTCATTTAGGGTCATTTTATATTTTATAAGGAACCCTGGTGGTGCAGTGGTTAAAGTGATCACTGGCTACGTGAAAGCTCAGTGGTTTGAGACCTCCAGCCGCTGCAAAGGAGAAAACTGTGGTGGTCTGCTTCCGTGGAGACTTACAGCCCTGGTAACCGTGTGGGGCGGCTGTGAGTCAGAACCAACTCCGCAGCAGCGGGGGACTTGGCACTTTACTGCAGAAACGTGTTATTTTTGTTTGAAAGTGAACAAAGGCAAGCCAATTTCTGGCCTTACCTTCTGATCCTGCAAAACGAAGCTTCAAAAATCATTCCTGGGAAAAATAGAAGATGACTTGAGACATTTTTTTTAAGGTCACCAATTAGAGTCATCTGTCATTTCTTGAGTCCCTTCTTCCTGTCTTCAAGTTTAACAAAATCCGTTGAAAGTAGGCTATCCTCAAAAAAACCTGAGGTTTTGAACGAGCCAAGGTGATCTGAAAAGCAAGTCCCAAGAAGGAGCAGCTGCGGCTGCGTGGTCAGACGCAGGTTTATTTGGGTACAGCTGCCAGCCCCTTGTTGTGCCTTCTGCGCCCTCTGGTCCCTGGTAATTATTGGAAGTGACACCAACTCTTCTTAATTAACCCCACGGCATAAACAGAAGGTCTTTTCCCCCCTGGTTTCCTCTAGAGGACATGGGGTTGGAGTGGAGGGCTTCTGGAATGAAAACAGCTCACTGTTTGTTGTCTCCCTCCGTTTCTCCACCACCCCCAAAAGATTCAAGTGATGAACTCAATTTGCCCAAAACTGGTATTTTGCATGAACCTCAGAGGCAATCCTATTCATTACTTATGTGACAATGGAAAACAGAAGCAATTCTGAATCCATACACATAAAATAAAAAATAAACCTTCCCATCAAGTTGATTCCATGTTATGGTGATCATATGGCAGTTCTGGAATGTCACTTATAGTATAGCTCAGGGGTAGAACACTTGACTGCAGATCAAGCAATCCCTGGTTCAAATCTGGGTACCACTTTTCTGGTGCTTTTGTTTTCCTCTTTCTTTGTTTTTTCTGAGCCCTGATGGCACAGTGATTAAGAACTGTGGCTGCTTACCAAAGGTTAGCAGTTCAAACTCACAAACAATCAAAAGACACATTGCACTAGACTAATTCAATGTAAAAGACCTCATTAAATTGTTGAAAAGCAGAGATGTCACCTTGAGGATGAAGGTATCCTAACCTGAGCCATAATATTTTCAATCTCATCATATACATGAGAAAGCTGGGCAATGAATAAGGAAGACCAAGAAGAATTGATGCCTTTGAATTGTTGCATTGGCAAAGAGTATTGAATACACCATGGACTGAGAAAAGAATAGACAAAAATCTGTCTTGGAAGAAGTACTCCTAAGAAGCAAGGATGGGGAGACTACATTTCACATAGCTTGGGTAAGTTATCAGGAGACAGCAGTATCTGGGAAAGGACATCGTTCTTGGTAACGTAGAGGTCAGAGGAAAATCCTCAAGGAAATTAACTGGCTCAGTTGCATCCATGGCTGCAACAATGGGCTGAAGAATAACAATGATCATGTCCTTGGTGCAGGACCAGGCATTGTTTTGTTCTGCTGTACGTACAGTCGCTATGAATTTGAGTGGACTGGACAGTACCTAACAACAGCAACAACTATTAATAATTACACTAGGATGACAGACATTAACTAGTACTGTCCTGGGAAAATCAGGGTGTGTGATCACCATACTTAGTTCAACACAAATATGAAAAGCTAAAAGCCACCTGGGGAAAATTGTCGGGACTGCTGACTGTTGCACTTCCTGGGTGCACACCTGATATTTATTTTTTCTTTGAGGGTTATTTAATTTCCTACCAAATAGTGAACATTTTTTAAAAGATGGTTTGGAAAATGCTTAATTTAACCACTTTCATGGTTTCCAGTTGGAAGGCTGTACTGCAGATTCCATCCAGCTTGTCACCAGAAGCAAAAGTATTTTCCTTCATACTCAAAACCAAGGCAAAGACTCAGTTAGCACAAATTTTTCATATCCAGAGATGGGTGGAATAAGGGTTGAGATTAAAGGCCATACATTTTTCCTTTTTAAGTGAATTATTATCAGTATTATTACTGTATATCTCATACCCCCTGGAATATTGCTAGAAGCCAGGGATACAAATAAATTTGGCCATACATTGGAGGCGACATGGGAAAGCAAATTAATCCAAGTCCTGTAATACAAAGTGCCAAACCTGCACAACAAAGAAGAAAGTATCAAGAAGTTGTGGAGTCCCTGGGTTGGGCACACCAAAAAGTTGGCAGCTTGAGTCCACGCAAAGGTGCCTCAGCAGAAAGGTCTGCTGATCTACTTCTGAAAAAACCCTATAGAGGACAGTTCTACTCTGATATACGCAAGATCAGCATGAGATTGCATTGACTCAAGGGTAACGGGGTTGGTACTTGTTCAAGAAACCAGTGATGGCTACTCTGAGAAGAGTAGTTACAGCAAGTTTCACTAAAGCTGGGCTTTAGTAATGCTTTTATCAATGGTTAAAATTTAAATAGAAGCTTAAACGCTGGCCTAATTTTTAATTCTTTAGTATGAATTACATCTGATCTTACCTTGAGTTTAAAGAAAAATATGTAGCACTATTGCTTAAAATTTTAGATGGACAATATGACTTGGACAACGTTTTCTGCAAAGGAGACAGTGTATTGTTTGACACAGATTGCATTTCTTAAGTTTTTTCTTGTGTCTCTTGGTGTAAGAATCAGGTCATTATAATGTTGACTCCGGCAACAGCACAATACTGAGTATGTTATGCCAAATGCTGTGTTTTCTAGCATCATCTTTCTTGTGGGTTTAAATAGATAACTGGGGGCATTTAACCATGCACAAGTAGCATCCTGGGATATTTCTGTGTGCTTCCCACTTAGATCATACTTTAAGGTTATTAGTTGAGATGTATTTAAATAATTAGTTATGGTCCCAGTAGTTGCCCTGTGGGCTGAATGCTTCAACTATAACTAGAGTAATGATGGTCTGTAGTGTCATAGGGACCAGATAAACAGTCCATTGACTTTTGATAAGTACATGCAGCGTGACGCAAATAATCTGAAGAACACATGGACATTTATTGAAGTTGGTTGGCAAGCTGGTGGTATCTTTGAAAAGAGGAACTATTCCTTACTAACGTTTTGTCTCCAGCATGTAGCACAGTACTTTGCCCTAGGCCCAACAGATGTTAGTGGTAGTTTGCCTGAATCATGACAGTTAAAATTGGTATCGTGTATCCACACCTGTAGGCATGCTTTCTTTTGTTCCATAAATCTGTGTTCAACAAACACAGATATGTCTCTCCAAAAACATATGTATAATCAGTTTGGGTGGACCATGATTCCCAGTGTTACGTGGTTGTCCTCTGTTTTGTGACTATAATCTTTTGTTGAAGAAGATTAGGGTGGGATTGCAACAGTTTTACTAAGGTCATATCCCTGAGTCAATGCAAAGAGAGTTCCCTGGAGCACTGTCTTCTCCACTTTTTCTCTCTCAAAAGATAAAGGGGAAGGGAAGCAGGCAGAGGGCCGGGGACCTCATACCCCCAAGAAAGAATCACCAGGAGCAGAGAGTATCCGTTGGATCTGAGGTTCCTAGGCCGAGGTGCTCCCAGACCAAGAGAAGACCAATGACAACGGTATTCCTCCAGAGCCTGCAGAGTGAGAAAGCCTCCCCTGGAGCTGGTGTCCTGAATTCAGACTTCTCGCCTACTGGAATCTGAAACAATGAATTTCTCTTTAGCAGCCATTTGTCCTGTCTGTTATAGCAGCTTTAGATGACTAAGACACGGATTAAATAAATAAAATACTTTGCATTTATGTTTTATTTTCGAGTGTTTGTGGATGATAGTATGATTAACCAGACACGATATCTTTAGAAACAGTGATGTGGTAGTAGTGAGCATTTCCAGAAAGAAAAGCTATCTGCTCAGGCTAAGAGAATATTTATTCATCACAGAAAACAAATTGTCTAATTTTTTTATGTAATCATAAAACACAGAACATACAATCATAGAGACAAACTGAAAATAAAGAAATAGAGACTTCATGTTTTAGATGCATTCCAAAAACAGCAGCAAATCCACTCCTCCAAAACTCTGAAATGCAAACAAAATATCAGAATTCGGAGAAGAATGCTTCACCTGCACTGAAAATAGGAGATAACTCTGTTGTCAGAATACCAGCCACTTCCTTATCACCCAATTAGAATAAATGGAAAGAATGTGCCAAGATCTGCCCAAACTACTTCCTAACCAGAAAAGCATGTCAAGCGATATGTGCCATATCAAGTGCCACTGCCATGGAGTGGATTCCGATTCACAGTGACCTATATATCAGAGTATAACTGCCCCATAGAGTTTCCAAGGAACACCTGGAGGATTTGGACTGTTGACCTTTTGGTTAGCAGATGTAGCAACTAACCACTGTGCCATCAGGCTTTCCATCAATTGACAGAGGAGAGCATCTGGAGTCACCTGTCCTGGCTTAGTGTTTAAAAGCATGTTTGTTTGTTTGTTTGTTGGGTGTTCGCTCCTTTAGAAACTTCTGGTCTGTTTTAATGATGCAGCATTTCCTCTTATCTTTCTGAGAGCATTAATTATAGTATTTTTGTTGTTGTTGTTATTTTCCTTAGGTTCCCAGCACTGTTCCCTTGAGTGCTTTTTCCCCCTGTTTGTTTGCTGGTTTAGGAGTCTCTGGTTCCACTTAGAGGCTGGCCTCAGTTGCCTTGCTATGTGTGGCCGCCGGCTCACCCGTAACAGGAGGGCACTGGGAAGCTGTCTGTGTGCTCTGCCTGTGTCGCTGTGGGGCGAGCAGCCTGAGCAGCTCCTCATTTGCGGCATCCTAAACAGTCTCTCCTCTTGCATAGTGGATCTGCGTGGGGTCTCCGCAGTCAGAGTGCCTGGGTTCATAAAGCCATTACACATGGATAAACAGATAGTGCTGAAAGAAATACAGTAGAATGTCCCTTGGGTAGTGAGACTATTTTGCTAAATTTAGACACGTTATCAGCAAAGACTGAATTGCTAGGAAGGCCTTTGTCCTTAATAAAGGAGAAATCCCTTTGCAGAAGAGTTGATTCTGACTGAGTATAACTGCCCCGTAGGGCTTCCGAGAAGCAACTGGTAGATCAGAATTGCTGACTTTCTGGTTAGCAGCTAAGCTCTTAAGCACGGTGCCACCAGGGCTCCTGGTGAAGTCGAGAATCAGTGAAAAAGAGAGAAACTCTGAATGGGGTGGATTGACACGATGGCTGTCAGCAGCTCAAACACAGCAGTGACTGTGAGAACAACACAGGACTAGCTAATGCTCTGTTCTGTTGTGCACAGAAAATGTGAGTAAAAGCCAACTCAACTGCAGTGAAAGACAACCTGGCTAATGCTATATACACTGTGTCTGCCGTCACTGTTGCTGTATTTCCTTAAGGGAGGAGCGCCAATATTTGGCTAGGAAATAGAACCACGACCTTCCAATGTTATCAGCGCCAAGTGGTGCCATCCAGAATTTAAAAACCAAACCAAATCCACAGCCACCAAATTGATTCCAGCTCATAGCTGACCCTATAGGAAGTCTCCAAGGAGTACTTGGTGGATTTGAACTGCGGGCCATTTGGTTAGCAGCCATAGCTCTTGATCACTGTGTTACCAAGGTTTCCAGGATTCAGGGCTTATGTTTTTAATAGTTTAACTCTTCCTTTAATTGTGTTAATTGTACTGAAGCTAAGAATCTTTTTGGCTCAACTTCTCTATAGTGGAAAGCCTAGAGTTCTCCTGGTGTGGAAAAGTAGCAACTATTGGCTTGCACGGGATAAGAGAATGTGTCTAGGGTGCAGCTGGTTCTTAAATGGACTTTAAGCCAAACTTCCTGTTTCAGTCCCTCTTACTGATGGTACTTCCTTGGACCATTGGGCAGAGTTTCGAGTCTGACATAGTTCAAGTGTATGAATACATGGGCTAGGGCACCAAGGAGGAGGAAGATGTATGAAAAGCATGGACTGAAATACATGGGAATTCCAGAGCTCAGATGTGTGTTTGCAGCAAGAGACTACCTGTCAGAAAGGGATTGTTATGGGAACAAACATACTAGAGGTCAAACAGAGCTGGGGGACACTAAGTTCTGGTTCAACTCTGAAAGAGAAACTTTATTAACTCATTTAGCTGAGACACCAGTAAGGCTGTACCCCAAGAGTAAAGACCGTGTCCCGGAGTAAGGCCTGCGCTAGACCCATCCTAAATAAAAGGCTATAACCAAGCTTGGGTAAGCCCACAGGAAGGAAGAATTTGATAGCTGAGTCTGGCTCAGTCAGAAGGGGCCTTGGTGATGCTGTGGTTAAGTGCTCTGCAGCTAATCAAAAGGTCAGCAGTTCAAGTGCACCAGCTGCTCCTCAGGATTAAAGTATGGCAGTCTACTTCAGTGAGGATGACAGCCTAAAACTTTAGGGGGCAGTTCTACTCAGTTTCTACTCTCTCCTGTAAGATTGCTATGAGTCAGAATCCACCTGATGGCAAAGAGTTTGTGTTCAGAGTTAGAAAGGCTTGGAAAGCTGGGCTTTGCCAAAACTGTCAGTAAATATCTTAAAAGAAACTAAGTCAACATAATTTCAGAGTGATTAGCCAGTAATTAGACTTTCTATTGTAAGGAGGCTATGAGCTGGAATTGACTCAATAACACACAACAATTGAAACAACACTCTTCAAAAGATAATAACAAAATCCAGTCTTGACAGTGATTTATTCAAGTTGTTCAGTATCTAGTAAGAAACCATTAGAGAACAAGAAAATGTATCCCATGGCCAAAGGTGGAGCAGTGCTATAAATAGAATCTGAACTCGAGGTCACCTGATGTAGTAGGCTAAATAAAGGCTTCCCAAAGTTGTCCATGTACTAATTCCTGGAATTGGTGAGTAGGTAACTTTACACAGTGAAACACACTTTGTGGACTAATTAACTGATACTGAGATGAAGAAATTGTCCTGGATTAACTGGTGGGCTTTGTGCCATCACAAACCCTTATAATAGAAAAACCATAACAATAATAGTCAGGGGAAGATATTAAAATGGAAGCAGAGGTCAGAGAGACTTTATGATATTAAGACACTGGTTTTGAAGATGGAACAAGGGGGGCAGGACCCAGGGAGCACAGGCTGCCTCTAGAAACCGGGACAGGCAAGGAATTGGCTTCTCCTCTAGAGCTTACAGAAGGAACACAGATTGGCTGATTCTTTGACTTTAGACCAGTAAAACTGTTCTCAGCTTTCTGACATCGAGAATCGTAAGAGAACTAATTGGTGTTCCTAAGCCACTGAGTTTACAGTGATTTGTCATAACGACAATAGGACGCTAATGCGCCCAGGTGACAGACTGAACAGACAGAGCTGCCAAGGTAGCCACTGAAACATATTTAAAGAATTAAAGACAGTATGTTTAAAAAGTTACAAGAAAAATGTGGTTTTAATTTGTAAACAAGGAAGGGACTTCAGCAGAAAAGCAGAAAGAAATAGAAATTCCAGAACTGAAACGCATACTAATTGAAATGAAAGATTCAATGGGTAAGCTTAGCATTAAACTGGAAATAACAGAAGAATCATGAACAAAGTCTGTGCAAAGCTATCATGCTGTGTAACATAAGTGCACATGACTGGAGTTCCAGAATACACAGAGTATGAGGTAAGCGCGGAGGAAACACCTAAAGAAATAAAACTGAGCATTTTCTGAATTTGATCAGATTAAATTACACATTCAAGAAGCTCAGTAAGTCCTGAGCACTATAAATACAAAGAAAATTGCACCTGGACACAGAATCGTCAAACTGCTTTAAAATAAAGTTAAAGAGAATCTTGAGAGCCGCCAGGAAATGGGGACACATTACATAAGAGGGAACCCCTGTCGTGAAGGCAGAACACAAGAATTATAGCGTTTGTGACGGGGCAGCACAGCACTGTAGCTTTTGTGATGACTTTAAGGCTCTGTTGATTATTCGGAAGAGGGCAGGCAGGAGCTGGAGAAAGACCCAGCTTCCACATTCTAACCAGACACCTGAACATTAGTCCACAGTGGTAAACATAATGACCGCATTTGGAGACAGGAGGTTTCTTTGGTTGTGTGAATTTGTTCCTGCCAGTGTAGGGTGAATGCTAGAGGAACTGCATCTAAAAGATGTTTCATAAAAAGCACAACAGAAAGACACTCACATGTAGAGAGGTGCCATGTGAGGACCCATCTGCAAGGAAAGAAATATCAGGGATTGTCAGCAGACACCAGAAACCAGGGGAGAGGCACACACCAGGAACCAACACAGCCAAGCCCCTGATCTGAACTTGACAGTCTCCAGAACTTTGTGAAAATAAATTTCTGCTCTTTAATGCCACTCACTTGTGGTATTTCTGTTACAACAGCTCTGGGTAGCTAAAACAGACTCTGTACAGCCAGAATGGATGGGCAAGTCAAAGTTCTTCAATTAAATTGCTTCCTTTGGTCTCCAGAAAGGCCCAGGAGAAGACGCCGGAAGAGGCAGTGGCTGGAGACAGCATCCTCACCCACAAATACTCTGGGTGGAGATAGCTACTGGCTTCTCTTTCTTCCCCAGATGACCTGCTGACATTCTGGAGACAGTATTCACTTGGTTCTAAATCAGATGGAATGTTCTAGAAGATCCTGAAAAGTTGTGGAGAGCTCCTATGGTACCTATTATTGTGTTTAAGTCATCTATTCAAGCCAGAGGATCTCCGATCCTTAAGATCACTTTTATTCCCTAAACACAGAGACTTGATAGAAATACAATAGCACTTTCACGGGAAGACACAGCCAACCTATCTGGTAATTTTGAACTAGTTTATAAACACATTTGTTACAGTTTTAAATATCCAGATTAGACATTTTCTGCAGTGTTCACATTTAGTGATAATGAAGCGCACACACGATTCAAAAATAGCAGTAGAAGTTATAACACATACGCTGTTTCATTATAGTCGTAAAAGAGTAAGACAGCTACAGAGAGGGCCAGTTAGCAGTTCCTGGAGGACTTCCCCACAAAAACTGAAGTAATAGTAGCTTTCATTTAGTACCCAGTACATACATGGTATTTAAAAATACTGCTGTCCCGAAAAGGCTATCCTCCTTTCTCAGGACAAGTTGGCAGTTGCTAATATAACTCGATAATTTTTATAAACTCAAACACAACTTTCAAAACGGCCCACAACAATGAAGACACTGTGCCCTAAGTACCTTACGTGTTTTGATTTTAGCTACTTGTGTGGACGTCCTTGAATTGCTTCAGGTGTATCTTTCTGGCCTGCTTTAACCTACAGAAACGACTAAATTCTAGTTGATAAAGGTTAATAATCTCGAAGCATATGTAAAAAACATTTTAAAAATACAGAACATAAACTGAATACCAAGAAAGATAGAAATAATGTATTAAATAGTCTCAGAGCAAAGTATAAGAGGCCCCAGAGTAGGAGAAGGCATCTAATTATGAATGAAATATCAGTTGTCTTCTACCTTTACACTGACTAGCTGAGAGACCTTGGGTTAGTGAGCAAAGTTCAATTTCTACTTACACATAATAAACTGGGCAGGGGACCCAGGTGTTCTCTGAAATGCCCTCGAGTTGCAACAGTTTGTAATCATACTGATGAATAGTTCACTAATCTGCGTGCTTCCTAGTCTGCTGTCTACCCAAGGGAAGATTTCGAGGGATCGAGTGCAAAGAACTGAAAAGTACACAATAAAAAGAACTCCGGTAGGTAATGACCTGACACCGTGATATTTACCAGGAGTCCCGTTGAGGGAGCTATTCAGAAGTTGCAGGGGTTTTTTATTTGAATAAAGGAACTATCTTATGGGTTGTGTGAGTAACTGTTTTCCTTTGCTGGCTCCAGGTCCGCGTTTTCTCTGCATCTCACTAGTGAGCAGATGGCCTGTTGAAAATCGTCTCCGACCACCACATACAGTAAGAGGTTTCCAAAGGTGTTCAGGGCGGCTAACGGTCTAGAAACGATGTAGGCTTCATGGATCTGACTCTCGATGGAGCAGCTGATGGAGAGGAGCCGAGATTCAATCCGAATGACCCTCAAGATGTGGAAAGGTAAAAGACATACATAAAACACCAGGAGTAGCAAAATGGTGAGCCTCCGAGCTTTCTGCTTCAGGTAGCTGTGAGTCTGAGGTCCTTGGGTTAGTGTGCAGATGATGGCTGTATAACACAGTGTCACTATCACCAGAGGAAGGCAGAAGGTGGTTGTTGTCAAAATGAGATTGTACCACTTGATGGCTGAGAGGTCATCAGAACTGGTGAGGTCCAGACAGGCGGATCGATTGGTCCTGGTGGCGGATGTGATCAGAAATGTCATAGGAATGACAGCCACCAGCGAAATGACCCACACCAGAGCACAGGCCACCACGGCCCACTTTGTTTTGCGAATGGAAACGCAACTCATTGGGTGGATAATCACAGCATAGCGGAAGATGCTGAAGCAGGTGAGGAAGAGGATGCTCCCATACAAGTTGAAGTGGAAGCCAAAGCGGATGAACTTGCACATGAAATCCCCAAAGATCCAGTTTTCGCCACTAGCATAGTAGTGAATCAGGAAGGGCAAGCTGGTCAAGTACAGCAGGTCTGTGCAGGCCAAGTTCAGCAGGATGATGGTGCTGCTTTTCCACGGCCTCATCTTGCACACGTAGGTGGAGATAGCTACCGCGTTGCCTGGAAAGCCCACCAGGAAGATGATGCTATAGATAACGGGGAGGTAGCGCATCTTGAGCGGGATTTCTTCATCAGTGCAATTTCCAAAAGCAGCTGCATAATCAGGGAAATCCGAAGCATTTGCTGAATCATTGAGTGGCTCATTCACGGTTCCTCCTCTCATCTTTCACAAAAGAGGCGAGTTCCGTCCAGCAGTGCATACCAACGGAAGAGTGACGACTCCCTGCTAGAGGAAGACAGAAAACACTCAGGGCATGGTAATGAGAACAATCATCTACTTTTAGGTGAAAATTGCTCTAATATCCTCAGTTTGTCACTTCTTTCTCTTTAATCTCAAAAGAGACCCTGTGGAGAAGAGATTGAATTTTCAGGAAAATGGTTGTGAGGCCGTTTACTAAAGACATCTAACAATAACATAAAAGTTAAACTGCCGGAAGTATTACAATGAAGGATGGGGATAAAAGCCACCTGTATCTGTGTAGAATAATTGGGCACAGTTGCTGTGTGTACAGGCTAAGGGGTGTCATGTGTTAGAGGCTGAAGAATAAAAATCACAGTAAATGCAGTTGCTATTGAGTAGAGTTGATTTTGACTCCTGATGCTCTCCTGAGAGCAGAGGAGATATGCGCTCCACAGGGTCATGAAGACTGTGACCTTTTGGAAAGATATCACCAGGCCTGTGTTCTGAGGTGCCTCTAGGTGGACTCAAACCTCCAGCCTTCTAGTTAGCAGCTGAGCGTCTTAATCATTTACACTGTCCGCAGAATTTAACATCAAAAAGACCCACTTCACTGTCACCTGATCTCTGAACTTCACACGTCACTGGTGTTTCTTACAATTCGTATCTTTCGGATGAAGAGACTAAGACTAAAAGACATTGTAATCTGTCCCTGGTGACACACGTAGTAACACAGCCGTGCTGCTTCTCTGACTTCTGAAGCCACTTCTTTCTCCTTAACCTCTCAATCTCGGTTTAGATAATGGTCACCAGGATTTCCAGAAATAACAGAGAAATCGAAAGTGTGAAGAAACAAAAAGACCAAATATTAGGTTTTTTTTAACATAGATTAAATGCATTGCATCATTATATGTACAGTCAATTAACTTTTCAAATGTCAGCTCTTCCGATCAATTTTAATAGCTAATGTAATTTGCATATGTATATATGCATATGTGCAAGGGAGACAGTGGAGCAAGACAGTCGTAAAGGGCAATGGCTCTCTCCTGGATTGAACTGTGTCCCCCTCAAGTGTGTGTCAGCTTGACTAGGTCATGATTCCCAGTACTCTGTGGTTACCCACTTTTTTGTCACCTGATATGATTTTGCTATGTGTTGTAAATCTTACCTTTATGAGGTTAATATGGTGGGAGTTATGGCAGTTACATTAAGGAGACAAGACCAAACCTACAAGATGAGACTGTATGTTAAGTTACTCTGTTTTGAAATGTAAAAGAGAGGGGCAAGCAGAGAAACGTAGAGACCTTGGACCCCAAAGAAAGCCGTGGCTGCAGCAGAGTGCGTCCTTTGGACCCTAGGTTCCCGCATGAACAAATCCCTGGACCAAGGGAAGACTGATGACAAGGACCTTCCTCCAGAGTCAACAGAGAGAAAAAGCCTTATTCTGGTGCTGGCGCCCAGAATTCGGACTTCTAGCCTCCTGGACTATGAGAGAATAAAATGCTCTCTGTTAAAGCTGTCCACTTGTGGTGTTTCTGTTACAGCAGCACTAAGTGACTAAGACAAGTTCTGAAGCCAGACTGCCTGGCCTTAAGTCTCCATTCAGACTTCTAATAGTTGTGTGTTCCCAGGTGAGTTGTTTAAAACACTCTGGGGCTGGGGTGGGGATGGGCATATGGATTTTAAGTTCCTTCTTACTCAAGAGTGCTTTCTAAATTTTTGACAGTAAATTTCTGCAATTCACAAAGCATAAAGTATGTTCAAAAGAAGAAATAATTAGCTTATTACTTTCATGCAAGTATGTGTTGATCAGGGGGCAGTTCTACTCTGACCTCCAGAGTCACCATGAGTCAGACCCGATTTGACGGCAGTGGGTTATCTGTTGGTTAAGGGTAACCACATATACATTTCTAGTGCTGTACCCCCTAAGTATTAATTAGGAACTCCACCACACCCTAAAGACACAAAATGAATGACTCAAACAGATGCCTAAGGCCCTATCATAGTCTGCTGTGGGTAGTGGACATGGACAAAACTTCCAACAAAATGTAACCCTGCCTCTTTGAGTTGTTAATACACCAAAATATAATAGTAAGGAAAACACTCAGCACTGGGCATACAGCAAGAGCCATATTAATGTCACCAATATCAGTTGTCCAGGAGCCACTCTGCCTCATGCGTGGCAGAGTAGAACAGTGTTCTGTAAGGTTTTCATTGATGGATTTTTGAGTAGCAGATTACCAGGCCTTTCTTCTGTGGTATCTCTGGGCGGACTCAGATCTTCAATCTTCTGCTTAAGAGTTGAGCACATTCATCACCTACACTACCCAGGGACCAGGGACTCTCCCTAATTGTATAGCTGTTGCTAATCTGGCTGTCCCAAGCCTAGAGAAGAGGGTCCCCTGAGTGATCCTGGGAAGAGCCCTGGGCAGGACAGGGCACCAGCCTGAGAAGAGGCCTCCAGCTATCGCCTTCTGTGGATCCTGGCAGGAACAGGAAATGTCTTGGCAAAAGTTTGTCTCAGCAGGGGTCTGGAGAGATTCCAGATGGCTGGCCTTGAACCATTTCCACAACCATGTGTGGAGCCCTTTGGGCAACTTTTAAGGCAAGCAGAGCTTCACCTTGGTCCCTAACCGCTGTCCCCCATCCTGCGGGACTTACTGATATTAGGTCTTCCACTGACACCCCACCGCCATGCCCGCCAACAATCGAATAAAAACTTGACCTCTGAAATGTCTCTTTCTGTCTCTTGTTCCATTTTGATGCTGAGGATTTACAGAACCAGGCTGGGATCTCACCTTTAAACCTCAAAATTTTTTCTGGAACTGTGACAGTCTTCACGGAAACGGACCGACACGTCTTCCTCCCACAGAGCAGCAGGTGAGTTCAAATTGCTGACCTTTCAGTGAGCAGCCAAGTGCTTCATCACCGCACCCCAGGGCTCCTTGTAGCATTGCATGTCCTCTCCAGCAACTCACCAAATCGGTCCAGATCACATGCCACTCAAACACATGTAATTACTTGTACTCTGTATGGCTTCAGAAAGAATAGCCGAGGGATGAGGAATTGGCCAGAGAGCAGCTGGAAGGAGGAGCTAAGGCTCTCCAGCGCTTTGTACCCCAATCAAAAGCCAGTTTACCAAAGGTGATAAGAGAGCAGGCACTGCTGGCCGAAATAGCACTCTGAGGAGGTCATAGCTTTCCTTGCCCAAAACTTATTAAAGAAGCTTGTGCAAGAATTCAGTGTCGTTAGTCACCGTCAGTCCCAACTCCACGCAGAGCAGGGTTTCCACTGGCAACCTTCTTCCCAGGCCTTCTTAGCCTGGAAGCACCGCTGAAATCTGCTCAGCATAGAGCAACGCACAGGCTTCCGTGGATGGACAGGTGGTAGCCGCAGATGAGATGCATTAGTGAGGAATCGAATCTGGGTCTCCCACAGGAAAGGCAAGAATTCTATTACTGGACTACCAGTGCCCCTCTTTCGAATGTTGTCATTGCTGTTGTGTGCTGACAAGTTGATTCCTGATCACGGCGACCCCACAGCTTACCGAGCAGAATTTCTTCATAGGGTTTTCTTGGCTCTAATCTTTGGGCAAGCAGTTCATTAGACCTTTTGCTCCATTGTCCTACTTGGAGGGTTGGGTGGCCAACTTTTAGCTCAGCAACCAACTGCAAATACAGCAACAACACCTCACCTTGGAGTCGGTTCTGGCTCCTCCCAACACCATGGGAACCGGTGTAGAATCAGTGTAGAACCACTCCACAGCGTTTCTAAGGAGTGCCTGGTGGATTGGAACCACTGATCTTTGGCTTAGCAGCTGTAACACTTAACCACTATGCCACCAGGATCTCCAATTGTGAATAGGAGACCCTAATTTAAAGTTAGGGAAAAAAGACAAGATGACAGCCAGGGAGACCCGGAAGCCTCACTTCCCAAAACTAGTTAAACAGCCGCCAATTCCTTCACGTTGTTTCTGGAGCAAAGATATAAATATTGTTTCAGTAACACCCAGAAGAATTCTCTAGAATACTTTACTGTAGGGGAGATTTTGTTCAATCCAGAAATAGAGTACGAGAAGGAGAAGGAAATTCAAGGGCAAGCTGCGTGTCTATCAGCAACCCCTGAGGCTCAAGTGCTGACAGCAAGAGTGAACCCCAGAAACCCTGGGGGAGCACATGAAAGAACAATGAGTGACATCAGCAAATGGATCTCATCCTGAAAGACTAAGGAAGAAGCAACTATTATTTCAAAGAACATATTTGATTCTTTCAATGACTTTTAAAGCATGGAGAAAGATGACAATTTGTGTCATTGACAAATCAACCCCCAGCCATGTTCAATCATGAGGGCATCAGGACTGTACGTGGAAACAGCCAACTCGCTGCTTTGAGAAGCAACAGTTCAACATGAGACTTAATGAAGACAGACTCACCGACCTGGAAGGGAGGCGGGCTGAGAAGTTTAACCTCTCTTCCACAACCCTCACAAAAATACGACCTGCGTTTACAAAATATGGGCGAAGTTAAGCACAGCAGACACAAACCGGCCTTGGCTGTGAATGAGGCAGGAGGTGGCAGTTTCTTTCCTTGTCATTCCCAAGATCCTCAGCAATTCATTGCCTCTCCCCAGAGTACCAGCTGGTCCACAGAGGATTCTTTGAAACCTAAAGGACTTTAAAGAAGAATGCGGCACAGCCCTGAGTATTTTCACTCTTTTTCTTTGCTAGAATACTGTGTCTGGAATGTAAAGAGATTACAGACTACCTGGACTCTTTGTAAATAATGGAAACAATGATCCACTAAGTTTAACACAACCATGCAAAGTTGAGCAAAATGAGTTGCTGTGTGAATAAAGTATGCATCAGCAGCTTGGAAATTTTCTATGAAGAAAAACTTCTAATTTCGGTTGCTCTCCTCGCTCTGGGATTGGAATCTGCTGTTACTGTTTGAGGCCAGCTGCAGGACATTCGTGCGGGGGGAGCACACAGCTGGACAACCGGCATCCTGATGCCAGGACTCTGACGAACCTCACAGACTGGAGTTCGGAGACTCTGAAGGGGCCAGCCAAGTGCCGTCGAGAGGCAAAATCTGAAATGCCAGCTACTGACAGGGCAGCCCGGGCTGCTTGGTCATCATAGATTAGTCTTGCTCATTTGGTAGGAAAGAATACAGAGAGGCTAATGATGAAGTGTGATCTTTTTCCCAGAGCATATATTAGTTTTACAGTGAACTATGCACCCAACAATGCCCCCACCCCCACCACCCTGGCCTCTTACAGCAAGAGCTCTACTAATGTCGCCAGTATCAGTTGTCAGGGAGCCACTCTGCCTCATGGCGACCTCATGTGTGACCGAGTAGAACAGTGTTCTGTAAGGTTTTCACGGACAGATTTTTGAGCAGTAGATTACCAGGCCTTTCTTCTGTGGTATCTATGGGTGGACTCAATCTTCAATCTTTTACTTAACAGTTGAGCACATTTGTCACCTACGCCACCCAGGTGCTCTCCATAATTGTCAAGCTGTTGCTAATTTGGCTGTCGCAAGCCTAGAGAACAGGGTCCCCTGAGTGATCTTGGGAAGAGCCCAGGACAGGGGAACAGGCTGAGAAGGGGCCTCCAGCACTGTCTTCTGGGGATCCTGGCAGGCAAAGGGGGTGTCTTGGAGAAAGTGTGTCTCAGCAGGGATCCGGAGCAGTGCTCTACTGGTGCTACTTCAACGCTAAGTTCACAATTAATTCTCCCCTCATTTTCCCCAAATGCCAACACACCCAGGAGGTACAAGCTAAACATGTGGTACCTCACTTCCCACCTGCTTTCAAAGTCCCCAGAAGACCTCCTGTGGCTCCAGGACAACTGATACTGGTGACATTAATAGTGCTCTTCTGTAAGATGCCAGGGTGGTGGGGGTGGGGATGTTGCTGGAGGCACAGTTCACTGCAAAACTAATATATGGCCTCCAGGATAGTTTTTGTTTATTTACTCATTTTGTGCTTTAGTCAAAAGTCTACAGCTCAAGTTAATTTCCTATTCAAAAATTTATATACACATTGTTCTGTGACATTGTCTGCAATCCCCACAATGTGACAGCATGCTCCTCCTTTCCACCAGGAGCTGCCTGTGTCCATTCGTCCAGTTTCTTTCCCTCCCTGTCTTCTAGTCTTGTTTTTGGACAGGAGATGCTGCTGATGGTGACGACGAAACGTGAACAGACCTTTCCTTCACAATGGTTCATCTTGGCTTTCTATTCTACAGATACGTAAAATAATTTGATCTCTTGCTTGTGGAAAACAGATCAATTCTTACATTCTAGACAAATGCATGACCTCTGTGAATGTTCTGACAGCTGATCCCTGAAGAAATGCTGCTCCTCAGCTCTTCTCGATGCTTCTGGGAACTGCCCTCAGGCCCTGATTTTTGGGTAAGAATATGCACCCGAGTTATCCTGAATATTGCTAAAATTCCCAGGTTGCTACTAGCCCAGAGCTGGGACTTGAGGTCTTGAATCTTTCTGAGAATCAAATAAGAGCTAGGGAAGCACACACTTCAGAAAAACGCAAATGTGGGCACACAGAACTTTTACAAACAGTTTTTGGATTTAAACAGAATCCCAAATTGTTTCCCTACATCCACAACCAAACCAAGCCAAACCCCGCTGCCGTCAAGTTGATTCTGACTCATAGCGACCCTATAGGACAGAGCAGAACTGCCCCTTCAGAGTTTCCAAGGAGCGCTTCGCAGATGTGACTGCCAAGCTTCAGGTTAGGAGCTGTAGCAGTTAATCACTGCGCCATCAAGATTTCCAGATGAAACAACAGGTGACCGGAAAAAGACATTTCAGAGGAAAAGCTTCTGTTTGATTGCTAGTGGGCTTGGGGATGGAGTGTCAGTGGGTGACCTAACTTACCATGAAGTCCAGCAGGACGGAGAGCGGTGATCACCCAGGAGCAGAGGTGCACTCAAAAGTCTCCTGCAGGGCTGCACAAGCGAGGAAAAGCGAGGGGCCAGCAGCCTGGTGCCTCTCCAGACCCCCGAGGCAAACCTTGCCGTTTTACCTTCTCCACGGCACCCCCGCCCCCGCCTAGATCCGCGGAGGCAGACAGCCAGGGCCCCCTCCCCGCGTGCCCCCCTGTCGCGCCCAGCGCTCTGTCCCGGAGTGCCCGGGCCGCCCTGTGCCCACTCCCGGGCCGACGCAGGCTGCCCCGCACCCCGGGCCCCCGCCGGCCTCCCCGGCGGCGCGACTCACCTGTCCCCGCGGCCACTGGACGCCAGACCCGCCCGGGGGAGCGCGGCTGGCAGCGGGCCGCCGGTGGCTTGGGTCTGGCGCCCTCCTGGGAAGGCGACAGCAGCCCTTGTCCCGCCCACTCCTCCTGAGCCGTGCGGGGGGGCGGGGGCAGGTGCGGTCCTGCGTCCCGCCCAGCGACGCCAGCATCCTCCCTGCCTGCTCTAGGAGCAGAGGGAAGGCAGTTCCCTTTCCCAGGGGTCTCTGGACACCCTGCGTCCGAGGTTGGCGCGAAACTGACCCACAGGGAAAATTGTCAGAGGCTCAGAAGCAGCTGGCATTTGGCATTCTCGCCCCAGGAGGGTTGCAGTCCTGTCATCTGGGTCCAGACACATCCCTGCTCACCACAGTTCAGGGTCGCTTACTCGCTGCAGGGTAAAGGACTCAGGCACGGCTGCTAAATTAGAAACCGCAGTGTATGCCCAGACAGTCCCTGGTTGCCGCCTTTCAGCAAGGTGGTGTAAAAAAGTTTCACGGTTCTGAAGAGCATTTGTCTGGCGCTTCAGGCCTAGGACTGAGTCCTCAAGCCATACAACTGGATGCTAGGCTCCTCCCTTCTCTCATCTCCATTATTCAGGTAACCACCCCTCCAAATCAAGGACCTTAAGGTTTTGGGGATGTCTGAGGTGGCTGTCCAGAGACTGGCCCCATCTGAGCTTTCGTTCCAGGCTTCTGCATGGACGGCAGGGCAGGCCCCTTCCGCAGTGCTGTGTTGATGGATATTGAAACAACCTGTGGGAAACCGCTCTCTGGGTCTTCAAAAAGTTCAACATGGAACGACCAATGGCTCAGGAGTCTGAATCCCAGATATACATCCCAAAGGACTGAAAGGAGGAATGCCAAGAGAAACCTGTGCTCCTAGGTTCACTGTGGCACCATTCACGATGTCACAAGAGCCAAAAGGTGACACAACCTAATGTCCAACAGCCAACAAGGGGATAGACAAAATGTGGTCCATGCAGACGGTGGAATAGTCTTCCGCCGTGAAGAGAAACCAAGTGCTGAGACACGTGACTGGGTTGCCTCTTGACAACCCGCGGAGTGAAACAGTTCAGTCATAACAGACAAACATTGCATGATTTCACTTACATGAAACAGGCAAATGTGGAGAGCCCAAAGTCTATCAGCAGTTTTCAGAGGCGAGATGAACGGCCAAAGAGAAGCATCTTTGTTTAGTGGACACTGAGTTTCTGTTAAAGGGGATGAAATAATCTGCCAATAGCTAGGGGTGAAAGTTACCTACTACGATGGATATAACCAATGTGAATGAACTAGTCGTGTGAAAAATGTTGAATTGGCAACTGTTGTATCATTTTCACAACAAACAACGGAAAACTGCTACCACCACCTGGTACAGTCCGTCCTGTGGGCGTGCCGATCAGCAGGAGTGAGCACGTCCACCCCGGTATTCCAGAGTCCGGGTGAGACAGGGCTCAGCAGGTGAGAGCAGTGAGCCAGTGGTTGGGACGGCAGCGTCTTGGATATTTTTATGATTATGCTCATCATCGGTATTTCTGGGGTGCCAGCTTTTCCAGAAATCGTTTTCAAATTATGATAAAAATTACTCTATAGTTTTTCCCATGTCATTACTTGCTCAATTCATTGTTTGACCTTATTCCGTTTCATCCACACATACTCTTTTAACAGGCCTTTGCCATTTGATTACGCTGTGTCAGGCACTGAGGAGAGGAGGGTGAGGCAGGCAAACCTCCGCCTCCCGGGGACTCCGTTTGCAAAGAAAAAGAAAGAGTTCTTTTAAAATGTGACTGAAGGTCAACACTGGTAAACAAGGGTGCTATGGGGGTACATGACCCAGCAAAAGAGAAAGAGAGGCTTCTCTCTCTGGAGTAAAAGACATCTGAGTGTTTTCCTGAGATCAACGGGATACCCAGGCAAAGAGAAAAGGGATTAAAGAGCAGTTGTTTAAAACCAATTACCGGGTCCTGGAGTGTTAGCCTTGGAGAAGGGACCATTTCAGGATATCCACCCGTAGGGTCTCACATCACGAAGGAGGGCGCAGAACCAAAGAGGTCCAAGTGAGGAGACAGAGGTCAGGACCCAGGACACTGTGTCTGATGGCAACTCCAAGACCTCTGTTCACACGGCAGGGGCTGGGGGACTGTCGGCCTCCACCGAGCCATGGCTTTCTCCGAGAGCAGAGTCCCCGGGGAGTGAATGATGAAGGGCCTGATGGCACAAGGAAGGCTGACAGTGTGAACTACCAGAGGTACTGCAGAAGAAAGACAATCTACTGAAAATTCATAGCGGTGGTTGTTAGGTGCCCTTGAGTTGGTTCTGATTCACAGCCACCCAGGCACAGCAGAACAGAACGCAGCCGGATCTTGACCAAGCCACGTTATAGCCAATGAATCAACTCATCTCCTCGAAGGTCTTCCTCTTTTGCTGACCCTCCACTCTACTGAGCACGGTATCCTTCTCTAGGGACTGATCCTTCCTGACAACGTGTGAAAGTATGTAAGGGGCACAGTCTGCCACCTTTGCTTCCAAGGAGCACTACGGCTGCACTTCTGCCAGAACAGATCTGTTTGTTCTTTTGGCAGACAACCTACTGAAAATTCATAGGTAAATATTAAAAACCCTGAGATATACATGCTCAGAAACATGTGGAGGCTCCATGAGTTGGAAACCACATGACAGCAAGTGGTATCTCGGCTTTATCAGGCAGCACTGTGCTAAACCCCAAAACTCTAAGTTGACTCTATAAACAAGAGGATATAAACAGTTACGAGCTAGCAGCCTTCTTTAACTTTTAAGCTTACCTGTAAATGCTACATTTTACTACAACTCAGAATTCTCACCCAGAAAACAGTGCTTAGCAAGACATAAAAGACTGCAGATATAGGTCTTAAACATTCTCTGTACACAGAGAATTGTATCTTTCAAATCATATGCATAGGGGAATGGTGGCTCCGTTTCAGCTTCCCAGTTGGAGCCCTGGGGTTGTACTTTAACCACCGTAATGAAGAGTCTTACATGAGAGGAGAAACCAGCTTGTGTTTAAAGTTGGTCTCTTGCCCAGATTTAAAAATGCAATTTCTTCCTCAAAAACAAGCAAGTGACAGCATAGGATTGTGGGGCTTACACCCGTAGCTTGGAGCTGCACAGGTGCCACCTGGAATGTGCAGCAATTGCTCCTTTGAAGCAAAGGATGGGTTTGAACGATGATAATCTGGATATTTAAAGCCTTCCTAATTAGGAGACACTGACACCTTAAAGCCTGCTGCTCTGGAGGGGGGAAAGAAGCTGTGAAACTCTGTATGGATGGCAGATTTGAGTTACGTTCTCCAAAGAGCCATTAATTTTTAACTCGGAGGTTAACAGGAGGAAGAAAAAAGGTAGAACATATTGGAAATCATCACAGTTCCTACAGAGAGTTTGAGTGAAATACGGGTAATAGCGGGTGACAAGGCGAATCGTTGTGGTTCTCTCTGATCAGGGGGTCATTACTAAAACTTTAGATGGTCACATTTTCATACAGGTGTTCCAACTAAGGCTGACTTGTCATCCATATTCGTGGCCTCGTCAGACTCTTGTAACTCGAACCATAATGTGATATGTCTTGGTGTGAATGCTATTTTTCTGATATTAAAAAAAAAAGGTTAACTTTTTTCCTAATGCTTTTAAAATCTGGCCTCTAGGGTCACCATGAGTCAAATCTGACTCGATGGCACTTGGCTGGCTTTTAAAATAAAATACTCAGGGAAGATACATCATTCAAAGAAAACGAAGTCTTGATCGACACCCTACTAGGTGAGTGATTCAGCTACTGGGTACTTCTCAGCCTCTTGCCCAGTCCCTTAAAGGGGATGCAGATGTGATGTTGGAGTTGAGGAGCACTCTAAGTTCGAGGCACGGATTTTAGGGTCAGTTTAGGGTTTTGGAACTGTTGGGGAAGAGGTTGATTTGAATGTCACTTCTTTGGTTTAGTCCCAGCATGATTTGGGAGTCAGGGACTTAGGAGAGTGATTCAAGGGCCAGGCGGCTCACAGAGCCACACAGAAATGGCCACAGGTAGGACAGACCTGACAGTCTGCTCAGGAAGAGTGTCAATGTGAAGTATGGCGAACAATGCAAGTCAAGCAAATTGGAGATTGGGGAGCAATGGAATTGTGGGTAAAGGAAAGCCAGAGAATGTGGCAATTGGTCAACAAGAAATTGACCTCTTTGCCTTTGCAAATTCTTCTGCTTGGAGTATCCTGCCATCCAGTCTTTTCTTCCAGTCTTATTTCTTTAAGGCTTAGCACACTATCAGCTACTCTTCTAGTAACAGTGTGTTCATTCCTAAGTACTCACTGCCCTTTCACTCTACGCCTTACACTTTAACGTGTTCATTTACACACTTTGTAATAGCTATACTTTTGTAAACCTGAGTCTTGCCTCATCACAGAACTGTCTACATCTCAAGGGAAAGGAGGACACGTCCTCTTCTTTGGATCTACATAGCATCTAAACAGTGCCTAATAGGCAGCCAGCCAAGTGCTGTCGAGTCGGACCTAATAAGCAATAAACAAACAATATACACCTGACTCCTCATTTGACCTCCGTGCTAAGTTCTTTACCTTTTATTTAGTTGTAGAAGAACAAGCTGTCTCCCATTAGCCTTTGTCCAGCCAGGCAAGCATCGCGAGGAGAACATGAAGAAGAGAGTGGTCAAGAATTGAACAGTGTGGGAAATAAACACAAACAATTCAACTGGAGAATTAGGAAGCCATGGATGACCTTAGAACTCTATCGGTCACATGGTAGGGGCTGAAGCTGGTTTGTTTCGCAAGCTGAAGAGTAAAACGGGAAAAGAACAGTTGTTGGATGTGATAGGAACAGACAAATGGGGATGCAGCTTGAAAGTTGGCATGTTTAAAAGGAGGTTTTTTATTATTTTCTTCTTTAGGATGGGCAAAATCTAAGCATTATTAGAGACTGAGGGAAATAAAAAAAATCTAGTGAAGATGAAAAGATTGAAGGAGTGCAGTTAAAGAACAACAGACACAAAACAGCTGAGAGGTACAACTCTGAGTTACAAACATGTTTGAATCCTGGCTCCTCCCACTACAAGCGGTCTGACCTCTCTTTCAGCCTTGCTTTATTTAGCTGTGAAATGGGGGTAACACGATTGTTCCAAGACCTAAATGGAATCATGTTTAAGACAATCTTTAGCATATAGTAAACATTCCTCGCACAGTGGCTGTGAGTAGTCAAGAGCACAAACAGAGAGGAATTGACAAGTCCTGGAAAGAAGAATGCAGGTATACAGTGGAGGGACTCAGAGATGTATTATCCAATAAGCAAGGTAGGCACTGGCTCACTTCCACTTACCTACTAATCTGTTAGTGACAATTTCACCTGTTTTGTAAAGATGCAGTGATGTGAAACCCACGTGAAAGTGTTTGCTGTATGTTATGAAGTAAACACCAGTAAGCCTATGAATACCTTGCTCACTGGTTCACCTGTTCCCAGCCCAGGGACTGTATGGTCTCTCCTGTTTCCTGCTGTGAATCCTTCAACCACAAATGATGTGTACCAACAACCTAGAGGCTGTAGAAGGGAGTCCTACTGCACTCAGCCCATGATGAGACCCACTGTTGGCCAATAGCTGGACCGAAGCTGCGTGAGCTCCTGAGTAGAGAACCTGCTAAATGCTGAGATAACAAAGGTGTGTTCCCTGAAGCCACAAAGTTTGTGTAATTTGTTATGCAGCAATAGATGACTAATACAGGTTTTGGTGAGGAGTGTGTATCTAATTATAAAGGCCATGGGGAATATTTGGAAGAGTATAAGCAGGGAAGTATGATAAAAAAAAAAAGAAGAAGAAGCTATTTCAGATGTGTTTGGCTACTAATTGCCCACTGAATTTTCTATTGGTAGGTACTTTGCTCAAATATTTTATCTGCAAGTTTCCACCAAGTGGGGGTGGGGTGGAAACCCAGGGAAATAAATTAAGGAACTAATTCGTTGTTGTTCCCACGGAAACTTAATCTTTTGTATTACTTATATTATTCATTACATATTGTTGTTATAGAGAGATTTTAGTTATTTATCTTGGCTTTCATTTTCTGAGGTTTGCTGTGTAGTTAAGATTTTATTTTCTTGGTTTTTGTTTTGGACTTTTCTTCCCGACTATCGAAGGACTTTGGAGCAAGCCATGTTGTTTTTTGAATTATCTTTTTGTTTTATGGAAGACAAAGAGTTTCAGCAACCAGCACCATGTCCAACGCCAGAGTAAGGAAATCTGACTGGACCAGCACCTCACACAAACATTGACTCCCTGTGGCCCAGTGGTGCACGGCTGCTAACCGAAAGTTTGAAGCCACCAGACGCTCCTTGGAAACCCTATGCGTCAGCTCTACTCTACGCTATAAGCCCACTTTGTACCCAGATCAACTCAATGGCACTTTTTGTCTTACAATGATTTGGGGTTTTGATGACCATGAAGAACAGTCCTCTTACATGCACACACACGTACACAGAGACTTCTGCCATGTAAACCCACCATCGTATGTGCTCTTTCTCCTGTGTTGTGTGTAGGACCCATAATGAACTTTGTGGCCTTTGGGAGACCCAAATGGCAGTACAAAGGACTACCATGGTGATGGTTAAGGTGAGAGTGAAGAGAAGAACACTGCCCCAGTGTTACCCTCCGATTCTGTAGTCCCACCTTGTTCTATTCGTTGGGTAAGTAGAACACTGATCACATTTATACCTGATCAAAGTTCAGAGCTTTACATTCTTCAAAGTGCTGAAGGAATGATTGTTCACATTTTCTGTAGTGTCCAACCTTAATTACATTAAGGTAACCTAATGTTAAAAAAAAACAACATGCAACTGGTTGCCAGCAATCCTCTCCTACTTCTGTGAAGGCCTTTCCTCTTTATTAGACATTTTAGAGACCATTAGGCCATCACAAGCAGTTGAAATCTGTGTCCCTACCTGTGGGGTATTTTAATGTCATTTTCCCCTTTCAGCAATTACAAGGGAGCAATATCATCCTATTTCCTTTTTAGTACTTCTGCATTTGAATTAAAATGCTTCGGGAACACACATAACTTCCTCTGTGAGTTCTTGATCACAGCAATTTTAATTTCTTCCATTTGACCTTTTGGGATTACTTTCATGATTAATTTTTTCTAGGGCCTTGTTGACACAACAGGCCACTGTACAAATCTATTAACCTTTGAAAAATCAAAGATGAAATCTGACTTGAGAAAGAAACCCAAAATAGTTTTCAACCACCCTCAGCCTTACAAGCAATAAACTGGACAGTTGGTCTCCAGGAGAGACAGATTCTGCTTGCTAGGGTCCTGACATGGAGCTGCTGGTGCCCCCAAAAGGAGATTGACAGCGGGTAGGCTGTAACGAAGACTTAGAAGTAGCAGGAGTTTAAAATAAGAGCTACTCTCAGTCCACTCCCTTAGAAAAAAATAAAAATAATAATTCAATGATAGGAGTGATTTCTTCCTTTAACTTTGCATAGACAGTCTTCAGGAGTCTGCCCTTTTCTGCTTTGTGCACAGATGTATTACTGTAAGGTTACATCATTAAGCTGTTTCTTGTTCCTTCTTCCTTATTTATACCAGACTGATGTTTCATTAAATTAGAATGATTAAAATCCTTCTTTATTTCTACATCCTGCTTTAGTTGAAGTGTCTAAACTTTCTTCAAATTCTCACAAATGTCTAGTGGTAATGGAAAAGACTGTATAAGCTCCATAATCTATAGAGAACAGGAGTGACTCATTCATGTCTGCTCTGTCTTCAAAGATGATTTATTCCTGGCCTTTTCAAACCTTCTCAGCCCTCCTCTCTGTGTCAGAGTAGATTGATCACTAGCCCTCTGGTGTTAGAAGTCCTTTGAGTCTTTACGTCTGAGCTTTCTGTTTTATTTTATTTTTAACCAGGAGCAAATAGGTCACCAAAATCTCAAAGTTACACTCTTTGAAAAGCTACATCCTTATTTGGTTATTTTATCATATATTTGTTTGAAAAAATAAATTCCATTCTTTTCCCTCAGAGCTGCTTTCCAGGTGGGTCTTATTTGGCCTCCATGATAACGTGTCCATGGTCCTTTGTGGCTGGGCAGCAGTGGGCAGAAGGGTACCGAAAGACAGAAGTGAGCAGTGGAAGAATTTCTTTCTAAGAACCAACATTCTAGGCCAGTTGTGATAAAAAAAAAAAAAAAAAAGTTTAAGGGCAGTAACTTTTTTTTCTTTTTTTGAATCATGTAACCAAGGTTTTAGGCACTTGCCCTTTGAAATTATTACGTGAATTTGGCCCTTAAGGCAGCTTGTCTTTGCCCTGTGGACTCAGGGACGTCCAATTATTCTTCAGGATTTGTCTTCCCTACTAGACTGTAAGTCTATGTCTTGTCTGCTCCTGTTTTCTTTGGGCCTTGTACATGGTCTGGCACACACTGGCCATTCAAGAGAAAGAGCAGTTATTTTAGGCAGCTGATGTCTTTGGGTCTCAGGATCTGCTCTGACCTCATCAGGACCAATAATCACCCTGCAAAGTAAACAGGACACTGGATGACCTTGTAGGCTCATGCTGTCCCACTCCTTCAAGTCAACTGTTGTGAATTCTGAGCCTGCCTAAGGCATGTACCTAAGGAAAGCATAAATGACTCTGGATTTCTATGTTATTGCTGTTATTGTTACATGCTTTTGAGTTGATTCCGACTCAAAGTGACCCTGTGGACAGTAGCAGAAAAATACTGCC
This sequence comes from Heterohyrax brucei, assembly GCA_028571685.1. NCBI lineage: Eukaryota > Metazoa > Chordata > Mammalia > Hyracoidea > Procaviidae > Heterohyrax > Heterohyrax brucei. Next base: position 81,243,203 of record CM053159.1, read on the forward strand.
CAGTCCTGCGCCAGCCTCACAGTTGTTGCTGTGTTTGAGCCCGTTATTGCAATCACTGTCTCAGTTCATCTCATTGAAGGTCTTCCTCTGTTTCCACAGATCCTGTACTTCACCAAGCAGGATGTCCTTCCCTAGGGACTGGTCCCTCCTGATAACACTTCCAAAGTATAAGAGATGAAGTCTTGCCAGCGTTGCTTCTCACGAGCATTTTGGCCATACTTCTAAGACGGATTCGTTCTTTCTTCTGGCAGTCCGTGATATACCTGATAACCTTTGCCAACACGGTAATTCAAAGGCATGAATTCTTCTTCAGTCTTCCTTATTTATTGTCCAGCTTTGACAAGCGTTTGAGGCAACTGAAATCACCACGGTTTGGGTCATGTGCACCTTAGTCCTCGAAGTAATGTATTTGCTTTCTAACACTTTAAAGTGATCTTTTGCAGCAGATATGCACAATGCAGTGTGGCACTTTGTTTCTTGCCTGCTGCTTCTATGGCACTGATTGTAGATCCAAGTAAAGTGAAATCCTGGACAACGTCAGTCTTTTCTCCTTTTGTCATGATGTTATTTGTTGACCTAGTTGTGAGGAATTTTGTTTTCTCCATGTGGAAGTTTAATCCTTACTGAAGGCTGTGGTCTTTGATCTTCATCTGTAGGTGCTTCAAGTCTTCCTCATTTTCAGCAAACAAGGTCATCTGCACATTGAAAGTTAGCGAGTCTTCCTCCAGTCTCGACGCCCCACCCTTCTTCACGTCGTCCAGCTTCTCAGATTATTTGCTCAGCACACAGACTGAGTAAGTCCAAGGATGCAACCCTGGCACACACCTTTCCTGACTTTAAACCTCACAATATCCGCTTGTTCTCTTCAAACAACTGTCTCTTGGTCTAAGTTCAGGCCTCTCATGAGCACAATAAAATGTCTTATAATTTCCATTCTTGGCAATATTATACATAATTTGTTATGACCCACACAGCCAAATGCCTTTGCATAGTCAACAAAACAAAGTGAAGCATCTTTCTGAGCTTTGCTGTGTTTCCATGGCCTCCTTCAATACGATTTAGAGCAAGCTTGCCACAGTGGTCTTCTGAACAGAGTACTCATGTCTTCCACACTCTCTCTCTCTTTTTGATTTTAAAACTTAGTTTATTAACATAAACTAAGAGAGGGAAAATAAGTCACTAATGACCCCTGCCTTCGTGGGAAACGTGCTTTGTCTCCAGAGAGCAATAAAAAATTCCAGCCCAGACCAGTTCGTGGCGGTGCTTTCTTGCAGAATTAAAGCAGCCCAGTGTTTTTGGTGTCGGTATGGTTGATGTTGTTACATAACTGTTTTAAAGTAGGTTTCTATGTTTTCCTCCTCAAGCCCAGTTTGTTAGCAGAGATTAGCCGAAAGGATTAATACTTTACGTTCATTTGGATGCTTTGTGGGAGTTCTTCCGAACACATAGTCCTCTATTTAGATGGTTTATACAGATGACAAATGTGTCCCTTTATTTTCAGATACAGGGGCTTTACACTGTCATTTAGCTGAAATTTTACTATGCTGATTTTACTTTTTCCTGAAAGAAGAGGCGAACCTACCATAAATCCATCACTGAATCAGGAAACTGCTCCTTGGGTTTTAATCATGTTAAGAATATGAAACTTTACAAGAAGCATCTTGTTAATCACTTTCTTTCAACTGACCCGAAGTCACACAGGTTGTGCCATGGCCATCCTATCCCCTCTCAGCTCCGGTACCCCCCTTTGCCCTGCTGGGTGGTGGGGCATCTCCCCACATCTGTTTTCTGCTTGGTCAGCTTGATTAAGCTCTGCCCACAGCTGGCGCTGAATGGCACCGCAACGCTGGAGGAGAAAGGCTGGGTTTTGCTTGGTGGGTTCGACAGAGTTCTCCAGAGTGGCAGTGGCTTTCAGGGTTCCAAAGCGGAGAGCCCCTAAAGAGTCTTTTCTCCGAGCGGCAGATGGCATGTTCCTCCTTAGCCATCCCTTCTGTCAGGAAGTCTGACTCTCAGCCCTTTTGGGCTTCCTGCAAAAATTTCCAAGTTCCTTCTTTGTTCTCTTTTCTCTCAGCCCTCAGTAGCTGCCGTCTGGAATTACTAACCTGTTCTATCTTAGAATTCTCTTTTAACTCTTCTGCCAGTGTTAGTGAAACCCTACTGACATAGTGCTTAAGTGCTACAGCTGCTAACTAGAATGTCAGCAGTTCAAATCCATTGGCATTGTTTGGATAGGACACTTCTGCCCTGTCCTATGGGATCACCATAGTCAGAATTTACTTGATGGCAGTGGGTTTGGTTTTGGTTTGGTACGAGTTCTAAAGGAAACCCTGGTTGCATAGTAGTTAAGTACTATAGCTGCTAACCATAAAGGCTGGCAGTTCGAATCCACCAGGCACTCTCTGGAAACTCTATGGTGCATTTCTACTGTGTCCTATAGGATCACCTTGAGTCAGAATTGATTAAGTGGCAATGAGTAACAGTAACTACCTCTACAAGCAATCCTTCTAGAAGGTAACTGTGGTTGCCTTTTACCAAGTTAATAATCTTTTCTATTAAATTTTCTGTTAAAATGCTGGTCTCCTGATTAAGACCTGATTGTCAGGTGTCGGCCTCGGAGTTCCTACCTAAGCTTAAGCCCATGAACCAGATTGTGGGATAAAGCACACGGAGTTTTCAGTGACACTCAGTTATCTACTGTCACTGTGAAATGACGTGGGTTAAAGTCACCCATCCTTGCTGGCTTTGAAGACAAAGAAAAAGGCAAATAAAGTTTGGGCCTTTCTTCAAAACTCCTTTCAGTCTCGAAATGGAAGCAGCAGGTGAGGAGTCCACTTCTGAGCTGTCTGTACGCAGCAGCAGCAGTGGCTGCATGGGAGCCGTTAGGGCTGTGTGCCACTGTGGCCAGCAGCTGGATAGATAGGGATTCCAACTCATGACAACCCCATCTGTGTCAGAGAGCTACTGTGCTCCTTAGGGTTTTGAATACCTGAAGTTTTGGACATTGGGCAATACATTTTTCTTCCAAGATGCCTCTGGATGGACTCAGATCTCCAGCTTTTCAATTAGAAGCCAACCATGGTGATTTTTTGGTACCACCCAGGAGTGTCAGAGCTATATATACAGACTCAATTTTCTCCTCCATCTGGACACTCCATAGCACTGTCCATCCCTACCTCTTTGAAGTTAGTGATGACCAAACATCCTTTAAAAAATGAACTGTGAACAGAGTGGCCTGTGCCACTCCCAAGCAGGGCTTCAAGAGACAATGCATGGCTCACTGTGCATCATTTTCTTGTCAGTCCTGTTGATCACAGAAGATGTCAAGACAAAACTTTAACGAGCCGGTGTTCCTGAGTGACTGTGGTGATGACAGCACCTAGCCAACCTACTGTCCGTGATGCCTGAGTGAAAAATAAATACCTGTCAGGCCCTTTGCTCTGCAGCACGACACAGCCTGTTGGATTTTTACATTCAGACTCTTCTGTCTGGGGCCACCTTTGACCCTACACGTAATTTCTCACTTGTTAATTTGCCTTCCAGGACATTGTGCTTTCCTAGTGTTCCTTCGACTTCTGTCACTTTCCTTTCTCTGCAGCTACTCTGGATCTTCCTGCCACTTCTAAGTGCTGAAATGTTCAGTCTTCTCTTCTTTATTTATAGTCTTTCTCTACAAAATCTCACTGTCTATGACTTCAGTGTATGCATACTCAGGAACCTCCTTTATTTGTACAGTGGACATACAATGAACTTATTAATCATTTTCATGTTGATTTTTTATTGATTATTTTAAATTTCAGATGCCTAACAGAATGTTTTATTCTGTTGCCCACTCTCAAAATTGTCCCTATTTCTTCTAGTAGCTTCATTCACCCAGTTGTTCAAACTCTAGACTTAGAAGTCATTCTGAATTCTCTATTTCTCTAGTCCACTCAGTTCGCATGTAATCCATCAGTAAGTTCTGCTGTATTTGATTCCAAAATATTCTCCCAATCTAATCACTCATCACCACTTCTTCCTGTCTCTCTAGTCATCTAGTAAACCACGCAGCCTGTTAGGAGGTCTTCCTGCTTTCTCTCTTAGTCCTGCTTTGTCATCTGTGTGCTAGAGAATAGCTATAATGTCCCTACTGGGGTATGGATTACATCACATCACTCTTTTATTTCAAAACTCTTCAATGATTTTCTGCTATACGTACATCTTTTCACAGACGTCTGTGAAAAGAGGAAACTGTAAATCTCATATTCACTAATCCAGAAAATGTAACTGAAGTCAAAAACCACAGGCCTTGTTTACAACTTAATATGAAAGAATGGACAACAATTAACATAGTTTAAAGGACTCAGCCTTTGACCAGATCCTGGATTAGAGCTTCTGACCCCAATCTTCTGTACCAGCCAGGTTTTAATCAGGTACAGTTATTGATCTGTACACAGGCATGCTGAGAGATTCTGTAGTAGGAGGATTTGATGGAATCATTTTTTTTCAATAAACTCTACTTGTCTAGATCAGCAGGTAAGTCTGACTTTCAAAATGTGCAGCCCAAAGAATCATGTGCCAACCTTGGGACCATCAGCTGAGTTCGTGCTAATTCATAGGTGGATCAGAGTACACAGTTCTCAAGTGATCTTGATATAAAGTTCATACCGTCCAGATCTACTTACAGGCTGTGGTCTACAAAATATGTGGCCCCAAATTCCACCTGAAAGAGATAATTTTCTTATAATTGGATTGTGCTTGGACCTGATTTATATAAATAGATGAGATAATACAATGTTACTGCTACACAATTATACAGCTTGGAGTCATAAACATTTATTCATTCTACAAATTTGCATGTGGTCAGCTAAAGACCAGACAGAGCTCTAGATCCTGAGAGTGACGAACACACAAAATTCAAAACTGTGGTGTAATGGACAAAGACAAATTAATAGCTTATTGTTGTCAGTGTGGGCTGTTGAGTTGATTTCAACACACAGCCACTCTTTACATAAACAAGTATTGTAACACCATTTCAGATAATAAAAATAAACAAGGTGTTGTGATAACCACTTAACGGAGGGAGGGGAAGTTAGATAGAGTGATGCAGGAAAATTTTTTGGAGGAGGTAAAAGAAAGATAAACCCAGCCTGGCACTAGCCCCTTGGATCTGCGTGGGTCAGTCAGATCTCGAGGGGCCGGTTGTAAAGCGCACTGAGGTTATCCTTCAGAAGCGTTATGATTTATACTGTTATTTCTACTGGAGATCCAAAGACAGCTGCCCAGCACGGTGAAAAGACAACTGGACTGCTGTTTTGTTGGGTCACTCTGAGTTGGAATCAACTGAAGGGCAATGTTTTTGTTGCTGTTGTTTACTTTTTGTTTTAAGACAGAGACGATTTGTTCCTTCAGTGCTTGTGGAAGGCACCTATACTTTTCGTCTAGTGGTTCCAGTTTACTATGTCAGTTTTTACACTGGTTCTTGGTCCATTCTTATTTTCTGTTTTGATTTCTTTTGGCACTAATTTTTTGGCCAGGAATTTATCTTTTTCACCAAATCTATGGTGGCTTGTTTGTGCATTTTATATGCATCCGCGTAGTATGTGGTCAGTGATGGTTCAGTGGTTGAATTCTTGCCTCCCGTGCAGGACCCCCAAACTTGATTCTCAGCCAATGCACCTCCCGCACAGCTGTCACTGGTCTGTCGGTGGAAGCTTGTGAATCGCTGTGATGCTAAACAGGCTTCAGCGAGATTCCGGAGTGAGGTGGGCTGGGAAGACAGGCTTGAGGACTGACTCCCAAAAATCAGCCATTGAAAGCCCTTTGGATGACAACAGTTTGATCTGTAGCTGACCATGGAGATGGCGCAGGTCAGGGTACCGTGAGTTGGAGGCTGACTCAGTGGCAGCGAACAATGTGAACAACACAAACAACATGAACATTATATAGAGACAGGAATATGTGTGGATAGCTTTAGAGTCTCTGTTATGTTGTAGCCTTCCTAGTTCTGAATCTTGTGTGTCTGCCTCTTCTATAAATCTTCCGTCTCTCTGGAACCTTCAGCGTTGGTCTGGATGAACAAGGAAACAGGCAAATCTGCACTTAGTTAAGTTTTTTTGTCCGGGAATGTGTTGACTCGCTTTTATGAGGTCTGACAATTAAATCTGTGAACTTACTTGGTCTAAGCACTCCATACCTCATTTCTGAATATCACTGTGGCCACCTCTGAAATACTCTCCTTGGGAAAGTATGCACTGATGCCAGTGCCTACTTCACCGTTCAAAGCAATTTTAGAATTATTTCTGGAATGACCATTGTGCATGGTGGCATGGTGCCAAGTTAGTGAATTTAATCATATAGTTGTTTGTGAGGGAGTTTTTAGCCAGTAAGGAAATAACTATATTGGAACACTCTCCCTACTCACCTGATCTGGCCCCACTGACTTTTTTCTTTACCCAAGAATAAAGGAAATATTGAAAGGAAGACATTTACAAGATGTTCAGGACATCAAAGGTAATAAGATGACAGCTCTGATGGCCATTCCAGAAAGAGTTCCACAGTTGCTTCGAAGGGTGGACTAGGCACAGGCTTTGGCGCACAGCTTCCCAAGGGGAGCACTTCGAAGGCGGCTGTAGTGGTATTCTTCAATGAGGTATGTAGCACTTCTGCTAGGATGAGTTTGCAAACTTAATTGACAGTTCTCACACAAGCATTTCACACACTGTTCTACTTATTAGCTCTTGAATATACCGAAAAAATCAAAAGAGAGATTTTCTGAGGGATAGGCAGTGACTGCTGCAATATTTGAGTCTGGTGGGCTTGTGGCCAGTGACGGCCCCTGTCTACAGGTTTCTGACTCTTTCATTCCCATGTGATGATGAAATCAATTTAAAAATAAATAAATAAAAAGACAACAAATTCACACACTTGGGTGTTTCATTGTTTGTTTTTTTAAAAAAACAAAAAAAAAAACCCTCAGAAGATATTTCTTATTTAAAGCAAAAATAAATAAAACTCCATCCGCTGGGTTAGTGCCTACAGACTCCCATGTCTGGGGACCATCCTGTGAGTCCATCCAAAAAACCAAACCCACTGCTGTTGAGTCGATTCCGACTCAGTGACTGACAAATCGAAGTAAAACTGCCCCATGGAATTTCCAAGGAGTACCTGGAGGATTTGAACTGCTGACCTTTTGGTTAACAGATGCAGCACTTTCCCACTACTGCAGCAGGGTTTCGGAACCCATACATATATCATCGTTTAGTCCCTTTTCCATATTAGTCACATAGTGAATGGTCTATACTTAGCAGTGAGAAAAGACAGCACAACTGTAAACTGAAAATAATGCTGGCCTGTCTTCATCGGTCAGGGTCATCCCCGCCTTATCACCAATGACCACTTCCTGTAGGGCCACAGTGAGTCATGGCCACCCTATGGTGTAGCAGGGAACTACACCCTGCAGGGTTTTCAGTGGCTGATATTTTGGAAGTAGATTACCAGACCTTTCTTCAGAGGAACTTCCGTATAGATGTGAAACTTCACCTTTTCAGTGAGAAGCTGAGTACGTGAAACCTTGATATCACCTCGGGTCCTAACTAAAACAGAATAACAACAAGAAAAAAAAAAAAACGTTACTGCCAAGTCGATTCTGACTCATGGTGACACCAAGTGGTGAGAAATGGAACTAGGCTCCATAGGGTTTTCAAGGCTGCAACTTTCCATAACCTGAGTACCAGGGCTTTCTCGTGAGAAACTTCTGGGTGGGCTTGAAGAGTCATCTCTGGGTCGTCAGTTGAATGAGACTCTGAGACCTAAGTAGTTTTGTACACTGGGAAAAAAATGATTTGTTTAGTTGTAGATGAAAGTACTCCCTGCACCAGCAGATGCCACTGTGGCCTCTTAGCACAGAGGGTTTTCTACTGATAGGACAAAACTGGGGAAGAGCAAAAGAACTGCTTTTCTAAACTCTGGGCAGCACTGGGTACAGACAGCTTTGCTCTAACATGGATAGAGGAATCATGGGGGTGGCAACTGTCTCCTCACCTCTACACAGATCACAGTAGACTTCAGGCAACCTCGTGCCATGCTAGTTAATACCTCAGAGGTGGCGATGGAGGCTGAGGGTGTGCCAGAAGTAGCTTGTCTGTTTGTTGCGCAGACGGTCACTCACGTCCCATATAGCCAGCAAGACTACCTCAGAGGAGACGGTCTGGAAGACAGGAAGCTGTGACCCAGAGCTGCCATCAACAGAACAGGGTCATGAGCACTTGCCAGAAGCTCACTAGCAATTTCTAGAAATATGCGGAAGATGCTTTGTAGAGGAGAAAGGCCCTGCACTAGCAGGTGAGAGAAGGGCAATAGGGAGGAGCCCCACACAAAGACACCACAAGCGCCCCTGGGGGTTCAGGGAATGCAGAGGGCTCCCAGATACAGCCCTGAGCCCAGCCCGCACCCCCAGGCAGCAAGGTGGTACAAACTCTTTGGGGAAAAGAGAAAAACATGGCTGCAGTCTTGATATGTCTTTTTTAATCAAAAGTTTTATAGCTGTTTTTGAAAGTAGATTAAACAAGAGAGGAGCTGTCGTTGGCTGTTAGGAGCCATCAGATCAATTTCAAGTCACACAGATTCTGCCGACAACAGTGACGTCCCACCGTGTCCTGTGCCATCGCCACATGGCTACTGTCTGAGCCTGTTTTTGCAGCTACTGTGTCACTCCGTCTCACAGAGGACTTCTTTTTCACTGACACTCTACCACAGCAAGCATGATGTCCTTCTCTAGAGACTGGTCTCCCTTGGTCACGTGCCTAAAGTATGTGAGCCTCAGTCTTGCCGTCCTCATTTCCAAGGTTCATGGTATACTTAATATTCTGCTCTAACACCACAATTCAAAGGTGTTGACTTTGGATCTTCCTTAATCATTGTCCATCTTTTGCATGCGTGTGAAGTGATTGAAAATACCATGGTTTGGGTCAGATGCACCTTAGTCCTCAAAGTACTGTCTTCAATTTTTGATAATTTAAAGAGTTTTTTGCACCAGATTTATGCATTGCAAGGTGTTAGTTGATTTCTTGACTGCTGCTTCCATGGGTGTTGATTGTGGATCTAAGTGAAAAAAAGAAATAAACCTCTGAAAAGCACTAGCAGAAGATCATCAATTATCTGAGTAATACCTTTATGTCATCACAGGGTATCTGTTGCTTGGTGTTGCCCCAAATTAGTATCAGTGAGTTTTGGCTTTATAATTACTTCCTGTAGATGATGGGAGAGGATAGACACATCTGTAGAATGCCAAGCTAAAAGATGACAAGGATTGCCAGCAACCACCAGAAACTAGGACTAAGGCGTAAACCAATTTCTCTCTCAAAGCCCACAGAAGGCGTCAACATGGCCGAGACCCTGGTTTGGGCGTCTGGCCTTCAAAACTGTGAGAAAATGCATTTCTGTTCTTCAAAGCCACAGAACTGCCTTGCTATAAGATTTTGTTATGGAGCCCTGGATGATGAGGACAACTCCCCTGTCTTAGTGTTTAGATGAGATTTTCTCTTGAGTTTCAAACCTATACATCTCCTCTGCCTAAAAGACAGTGCCATCTGGATCCTAGCAGATACCAGAGGGAGCCAATTAAATCTGTATTTCGGATAAACAAAGATTACGTGTGTGTGTGTGTGTGTGTATGTGTGTGTGTGTGTGTGTGTGCATGTGTGCGTGTGTGCGTGTGTGTGTGTGTGTATGTGCATTCCACAAGTATTCCTAATTGGGACATGCTAAAAATCTATCCACTATTTGTCCAAAATTGACATTTAGCTGGAGTTCCTGGATTCTGGGTGGGGAGTCTACAGACTCTGCCTGGTCAAACAGCTCTTTGTCTTACGGCACCAAGTGGCACCTGCTGCTCTAGCTCAAGCATCAGGAGAGGACAGCGCCACTCACCTGTCCGTCTTCTTACCTTTCGAATCTAGTTGCTAGTGATGCTATCTGTAGGGCCAAGGAAAACTGCCCTGCAGGCTTTCCAAGGCTGCAAATCTTTATGGAAGAAGACCTCCACATCTTTCTCCCAGAGGGCAAGTGGTGCGTCTGAGCAGCCTAGCTTTCAGTAAGCAGCCAAGCACTGGACTGCTGTGACACCAGGGCTCCATTAAAGAATAGTATTTCTGAAAGTCTTGTATCTCTGAGCAACCCTCCCACCCTCAGCTCAGCATCACTATACCTCGCCTGCGTCACTGTGTCATCCCCTTGGTTTTCCTCACTGGAGCCAGGATGAGCTTTCCAATCTGCAAACAGATATGCTCCGCTCCTAGCACTTCTTTCTTGGTGAGACGAGGTACCTGTCTCTCTGTCCGCTTCTCTCTCCTTTTACTTCTTATAAGATAAAGGAGAAACTCCCCTTACACTGGATCAGGGTTCCAGCACACATAAGAATGCTGCGTCCCACCCTAATTTTCTGTAACATAACCTGATGAGGTCTCTTTACTAATAGGCAGAGATTGGATTTGCAACACATCAGGAAACTGCACATTGTGCATTGGGAGAATCTACTGCAAAAGACCTCTTTAAAGTGTTGAAAAGCAAGTATGTCACCTTGAAGAATAAGTAGTGCCTTACCCAAACCATGGCAATCTCAGCCACATCATATGCATGTGAAAACTTGACAACAAATTAAGAAGACAGAGGAACTGACGCCTTTGAACTGTGGTGTTGGAGAAGAATGCTGGATGTACTACTGACCACCAAAAGAACAAACAGATCTGTTCTGGAGGAAGTACAACCAGAGTGCTCCCTGGAAGCAAAGAGAGCAACACTGTGTCTTGCATACTTAGGACACGTTGTCAGAAGGGATCAATCTCCGGAGAAGGACACCATGCTTGGTAGAGCGGAAGGTCAGCAGAACAGAAGACCCTCAACAAAACGGACTGACACAATGGCTGCAACGATGCTCTCAAGGTGACAACGATTGTGGGCGTGGTGAAGGAGCAGGCAGGGTTTTGTACTGTTCTGCAGGGTTGCTGGGAATTGGAACTGACTCAGTGGTACCTAACAACAAGAACAGGGAACTTAACATCAGATCGCAAAACAGAGGACAGCCACACAGCACTGGGGACCATGGCCTACTCAAGCTGACACACATTTTGGGTGGATATAATCCAATCCACTACAACAGATTCATCTGGGTATCCCATGGGCAGTTCAACTTCAGCCCTCTCAAGCTGAGCCCGTCCCCTCCAGCACCACTGCTACCTCCTGGCTCTGTATTTCCCCACTCACTCCTCCTCCTAAAGGAAGACTGTGATAGCTCCCAGCCTGTCAGAGACAGCTATCTGCAGTCACCCACTCTACTCTAGTCTGTACTGCCAAGAAATCCAGAGGCTCCGTCACTTCTCTCACTCCTCTGTGTCAACAGCTGGCTCCTCTTCTCCCTCTTCCCCAGTTCTTCTCCCATCACTCCTCACAGGGAGGAGACTACAGCCTCCTCCCTGGTTCTTTACCTCCTCTACTTGCCTGCTTAGAGACAAGCTTCCATACTACAGCCAAAGTGATCTTTCAAAATTCCTGTTGACCTTTTCAACTTTATCTCTCTTCATGCCTTCCTTCCTTTTCTGGATCCTCTCTAGAACGCTCACCTGGGTTACCCAGGGCAGGGCTTGGTGCCTATTTGTGTGCTCCCATGATGCATAGTACATACTGTAAATATTGCACTTATACCACTGTAATGTAATTGCCAATTACTCATCCATTTCCTCCATTCACAAACAATATCCTAGCTGGCAGAGGCTGTGACTTATTACTGCACTGAGTGCTGCATCCAGTGCTCAATCGATGTTTGCTGTATAAGTCAGCTGACGGGTCTTTGTTATAACACCTGCATTGCTTAGCAATGAATTAGTCACAGATATGCAGTAACACAAAATCAGAAACATTCATGATGTTAAATAAATGTTTATCACATGCCTTCGATTTAGCAGACTCGTTATTCTGATTCAAGCAGGAATAAAATGAGCCAGTCAATACTCATGGAATCACACTGCTCAGTGTTTTCAAATGGACTGTTTAAATCTGTATTTCTGGTAATATTCCAAGTACTCCTTAATGCAAGAGACAGACAGGCCCTTAGTGTAAGCCCTAGTCCAGTGCTGGGTTTTATGGCAGCGATAATTTTGTACTTTCAAAGTCCACAGACATCTTCCTAGCCACAGGTTTCCTGCAGATGCAATAGCTCTATTATAATGCACTTACATCCTGAAAAACACAGTGGACACCAAAAAATGGTTCAGCTTTTCCCTACTTCAGCACTGCAGCTGATAGGAACGGTAGTTTTTAAGTATATAAATACATAACTGCTTGAAAATAAAAACTAATTGTCTTGATGAACTGAAGTCTTTGATAAATACCATCACAGCTCACAGAAGGTCCAACCGGTGGAAAAAAAAACATAGAAATTGTTGAATTTGATGTGAACTATCGAGCCCCCCATTAAAGAAACTGTGTAGACAGACAAGAATAGTAAAGGTGTTGGACATGGAGCAATAGAGAGAAACTAAGAGACAGCCTGCACTTCTTAGAGGCTCATCCAAATGTTAGTATCCTCAATACTTCCATAATCCTACTGCCAAGCCAAATATTGTCTGCGAGGATTAATTGTTCTATCTAAGTATGATAGTAAAAAACCTGGAATTTAGATTGTTTTCAGAGGAAACTTATCTGTCTTCCTACGTAAGTGTTTCACTGCTTTGATGTTACTGACATCGTAGTTGTTAGGTGCTTTCCAATCGGTTCCAACTCACAGATGCCTTGTGAACACCGGAACAAAGCACTGCTCTGTCCAACACCAGCCTTCCAACCCTTGATGGGTTTCAGCCCGCTGTTGCAGCCACTACGTCAACTCATTTCATCAAGGATGCAAAAGACCTATACAGAGAAAACCACAAAACACCACTGTAAGAAACCAACAGATACCCGCCTAAGTGTAAAAAACTACAACATGCTGATGGGTAGGTGGAGCTAACATTGTGAAAATGACAATTATGCCCAAAGTAATCTGTAAATACAATGTAATCCCAATCCAAATACCAAAAAAAAAAAAAAAAAAATCTTTAAAGAGATGGAAAAGAAAACTAATGATTAACTTTGTGTGCAAAAGGAAGAGGACTTGGATAAGTTCTGTTGAAGAAGAACAAAGTAGGAGGACCCACACTACTTAACCTCAGAACCTACGCTATAGCTACGGCATTCAAAACAGCTTGGTGACGGGACAGTGACAGACACAATGACTAATGGAATGGAGTTGAGAACCTAGGTGTAAATCTATCCACCTACAGTTGCTTGATCTTTGACAAAGGCCTACAGCCCATCTAATGGGGAAAAGGTAGTCTTTTGAACAAATGGTGCTGGAAAAATAAAGAAATAGCATCCATACCTCACACTATACACAAAAGCTAACTCAAAATGGACCAAAGACCTACATATAAAATCAAAGACCTAAATATAAAATCAGACTATAAAGATCATAAAAGAAAATTCAGGGTCAACTTTAGAGGCCCTAATACATGGTGTTAACAGGACACAACCATTACTAACAGTACACAAATACCAGAAGATAAGCTAGCTATCTGGAATCTTCTAAAAATTAAACATTTATGCTCACAAAAGACTTCACCAAAAGAATAAAAAGAGACCTTACTATTAGTACAGCATATTCAGTAAGGGTCTAACCTCTAAAATCTATAGAATAGCATCTCAATAACTCAATGACAAATACTCCAATTTAAAAATTGGCAAAGGATATGAAAAGACATCTCACCACGGAAGACATTCAAGCAGCTAACAGACACACAAGGAAGCACTCAAGTTCAACAGCCATTAGAGAAATGCTAATTAAAACCACAGTGAGATATGTCTCACCCTGATATTGCTGGTATATGTATTGCAGGTTGGGATTCAGCATTTTGTAAAATGCTATTGTGCTTCCTTAAATATATAGAAATAGAAATAGCATATGATCCTACAGTCCCACTCCTAGGGATATATCCTAGAGAAATAGAGGCTGTCGTACCAACGGATATATTCACAATCATGTTCACTGTAGCATTGTTCACAATAGCAAAAAGATATAAACAACCTAGGTATATGTCAACAGATGAACAGCTAAATAAACCATAGTATACATACACAACAGAATGCTACTCAAGGGTAAAGAACAGCGATGAATCTGCAAAACGTCTCACAACATGAATGAATCTGGAGAGCTTTCCAGACCATAGTCTCAGGGAACATCTAACTCAATTGGCATAAAATAGTTTATAAGGAAAATGTTCTGTATTCTACTTTGGCAAGGAGCTTCTGGGGTCTTATAAGTTTGAGCAGCCATCTATGATACTCCACTGGTCATACCCCACAGGGGGCAATGGAAAATGAGGAAAACTACAGACAGAAGGAAAAGATGAGCCCAGAGAAGTAACAGACCACAAGTACCACAGCATCCTCCAGACTGAGCCTAGCACAACTAGATGGTGCCCTCTGCCACCATGGACTATTCTGACAGGGGTCACGATAGAGAAACCCAGGCAGAGCTGGAGAAAAGTGGACAACAAAATCGTGACACACAAAAAAACAGAGCAGGCTTCTTGGTCTGAGACTAGAGAAACTTCAAGAGTACAGCCCAGAGCACCCTTTGAGTTCAGTAATGAAATCACCCCTGAGGTTCACCCTCCAGCCAATGATTAGAGAGACCCATAAAACAAAACAAGACTAAAAGGGCAAAGACTAGAAGTTAGGAGGGGACAGAAAAGCTGGCCATGGCGAATCCAAGGTCAAGAGGGGGAAAGTGCTGACATGTTGTCAGGTTGGCAACCAGCGTCACAAAAGGAAATGTGTATTAGTTGCTTAATGAAAAAACAGTCTGTTCTGTAAGCCTTAATCTAAAGTAAGCAACAGCCACAAAAAGAACTAAAGTGATATAAACTTTCTGGGAATAAAAAGCAAGCTGCACCTAAAAAAATTAAAAAGGAGAATGTGAGAAGCCAGTGAGTGGTTTAACACGATAGCCCATGCATGGATTAGGGAAGGTTTATTCTAAATTATGACATTGGGAACCAAAATCGAATTCTTTAGAAATTCACAATGAGAAATGAAGATGTGTTGTGTAAGTAACTAAAATCAGTTAAATTTAGATGAGAGAGAACTCAACCAGCCAATCAATCCAGGGCTATCCACGAAAGATGAAAGGAAAGGCAAGGCTGCTTCATACTCAGGAGTGCTCGCTCTCCCCACTTCTGAGCAGAGAGTGACAAGGAAAAGTGACAGATGATTAAAGGGTGGGTGCCATTAGGCAGAGCCGGGCTTCTGGAGCTCTCATTGCACCTTGTTGCCTTCGCTGGTCGGAAAGACACAGAGTAGATGTCCCCGGTGGGAGCACGCTTCAGCTGGGCCGTCAGTGCTGGCTGCGCTCCCAAGAAACGAGCCGCAGAAGCCTGGGATTCAATCCTCCACAGGTTAGCTGAACGGCCAAACGGATGCTGGTGGAAGACAAAATAATGAGCTGAAACACAGGACCAAGAAATTCTCCCAGATGACAAAATGAAATTTATGGAAATACAGGTCTGGGGAATAGACCTAAAACTGCTATCAGCATCTAAGAAGAGTTGCAGAAAGAAAACACACACAATGAAACAGGATGATGTGACAGCTAAACAAGTCTCAGAATTACCCAAGACGACAGAATTGAAAGAACAACCGAGTTCTTAAGAGAATCAAGGCAATAAAAAAAACCCCTCACCACAACACAGGACTGGAGATATGGTATCTCAAGTATAAGGAGAAAACCCTAAAATCTATAGCATAGGAAGAGGAAGAGAGTGAAATGCAAAGTTTCCTGAAATGAGAAGTCAATTGTTTTCCTTTCATTAGCTGCACTGGGGACAAGGAGACAGTGGAACAGATCAAAATGCTGCCTAAAAAGAATTTTAGACCCAGTACTGTAAATCTGGCTCAACTCTCATTCACAGCTAAAGATGAAATAGGAACACTTTCAGATCTGCAGAGGGAGTTTACCACCTGCAGAAGCAGTCTGAAAGAATAACAAGGGCGTAGTTCAGCAGATGAACAAGAACTCAGGAAGAAGAAATGTCATGTGAAAAACAAAGAAAAACAAACAAAAAAGTGTTACACATAATTTTTAATTTAAAATTCACCCAGAAATTATAGTCCAGGTAATACCAATATGCTGAGTTTGTGAAGAGTAGATAGCAGAAAGGAAATTAACTTGTGCTAAGTTTCTTCTCTTCTTTGGGGAAGGACTGAGGGAGTGCCTGATACTGAATGTTTTTGCTAAAAATGAAAGCCTCATATTAATAATATGTTAAGGACAGTTGTGTTGTTAGGTGCTGTCAGGTTGGTTCTAGACTCTATATACAATAGAATAAAACTTTTCCTGATTCTGTGACATCTTCACAATCATTGCTACACACAGCCCTGGTGGCACCTGGTTAAGGTCTTGGCTGCTAACCAAAATGCCACCAGTTCAAATCCATCTGCAGATCCCGGGAAGCCCTGTGAGGCAGTTCTTCTCTGTCCTATAGGGTTGCTATGAGTTGAAACTGACTTGATGGCACCTAACAACAACAGCAACATGCATGTGTATATGTGTGTCTGTGTGTAGAGTAGGAACCAAACCAGAGAAGAGAAAAAAGTTTACTAAATAATCCTAACCAATCAAAGAAAAGATGAAACAAGGAAGAGAGAGACAGAAAACATCCAGAAAGCACAACAAAAAATGACAGGAATAATTTCGGAAATATCAGTAATCAGATAAATAAAAAGAGGTTGGAGTGCCGTGAGTGAAAACCTCCAAAAATTCACCCTTCGTAAAAGCCACACACACACACACACACACACACACACACACACACACACGCAGAGGCAGAAGTGATCAGAACTTTTTCAGAACTCTGGAATTTAACCAAAACGTATGTCAACCTGGGGGACACTTACTCAAGAAGGCCAGTGGTATCCAGGTAAGAACAGAGAACTTTCTCATGTTAAACTTCCCCTACTCCTATCACCCACTGGAACCTATTCAACAGCGCCTAACAACACCTAACAACAACAACAACTCCTGTCTCCCATCTTCAGCTCAGTAATGACCTTGAAAAACAACAGTCTGGATCGTTGATCCAGACTGGCCATCACTGGAGAGAGGGGAAGAAGTTAGGTCTCCGTCCCAGATTTATTGCAAAGAATCACTGCTGTCTGACACATCTCACAAGAATCCACTTACAAGGCTGACTTGATACTCTAGTACGAATGTATTTTCTGGGTAACAGGAGTTTAGGAAAAAAAAAATTGCAGGCAAGTATTTCAACTTTGTGTTGCCTGACATGATAAACAAAAATTCAGACAAACAACAATCTAAACAACCAAAACAACCCAAAAGAAAAAAAAACAAAACCTGGAGAATAAGATGTCCATTCTTTCATTGTTAGAAATTCTGTTTTAGTCAGCTAGGGCTGCTCTAACAGAAATACCACTGAGTGGATGGCTTTAACAAAGGAAGGTTTATTCTTACACAGTCCGGTAGGTTGCAAGTCCATATTCAGGGCGTCCTCTCCAGGGAAGGCTTTCCCCTTGTCGGCTCTGGAGGAAAGTCTGATATTGCATCAGTCTTTGTCCAGGGAGCATCCTGGTGCAGGAACCTCAGGTCTGAAGGCCACGCTCTTCTCCCGGTGCAGATTTCTTGATGGTACAAGGTTCCCAATTCTTGCTTCTCTTTCCTTTTATCTCTTGCAGGCTGAAAGGATTAAGGGTGAGGCAAGCCATAGTCAAGGGAAATTCCCTTTACAGCAGAGCAAGGAAGTAATCCTATGCAGGAATTTATAGCCCCACCCTAATCCTTTAACACACAGTTTAGCGAAACCACACATTTTTGGGGGGACACAGTTCAACCCATGACAGATGCTATGGAGTTAGTTCCCCCTCATACTGTCCCCACACACTACACAATGAAACGCTTCCTGGTCCTGCACCACCCTTGTGACAGTTGCTGTGTTTGAGTCCATTGCTGCAGCCACGGTATCAGCTCATCTTCATGAGCATCCTTCCTCTTTTTTGCTGACCTTCTATTTCATCAAGTATGATGTCTTTTTCCAGGGATTTGTCCCTCCTGATAACATGTTCAAAGTACTTGAAATAAAATTATATCAGTCTTACTTCGAAGGAGCACTGTGGATGTACTTGCTTCCAAGAGAGATTTGTTAATTCTTCCAGTGGTTCATGGAGTATTCACTAGTCTTCACCAACACCACAATTCAAAGGCACCAATTCTTCTTCAGTCTTCTTTAGTCACTGTCCAGCTTTTGCATGCATGTAAGCCAATTGAAAATATCATAGGTCAGGCACAGTGTAGTCCTCAAAGTGACATCTTTGCTTTTTAACACTTTAGAAAGGTTTTTGAAGAAGATTCACTTGCTCAGTGCAACAAGTTATTTGATTTCTTGACTGCTGCTTCCATGGTCACTGATTCTGGATCCAAGTAAAATGAAAGCCTTTACAACTTCAATATTTTCTCTATTTGCTATGTTACTTATCAGTCCAGCTGTAAGGATCTTTGTTTTCTTTGTGTTGTGTTGTAACCTGTACTGAAGGCTATAGTTTTTGATCTTCATCAGTAAGTCCTTCAACTTCTTTGCATTCAGCAAGCAAAGCTGTATCATCTACATAGCACAGGTTGTTAATGAGTCTTCCTCCTATCTTGATGTTGCATTTTGCTCCATGTAGTTCAGTTTCTCAGATTATTTGTTCAGCATACAGATTGAATAAGTATGGTGAAAGGATACAACCATGACACACACTTTTCTGAACTTTAAACTATGCAGTATATTCCTTTGCTCTGTTCAAATGACTGCATCTTTGTCTGTATGAAAGTTCCACATGAATAAAGTTAAGCTTTCTAGGATTCCCATTCTTCACAATGTTACCTATAATTTATTATGAGCCAAACAATCCAATGTAACACATGTAAGCATTTTTCTTGAATTCTCTTCTTGCAGACAAACTCATTTGACATCAGTGATGATTTCCTTTGTTCTACATCTTCTTCTGAATATGGATTGAATTTCAAGCACAGAAGCACAAAAACTGAGTTTTTAAGCTTGTATGCTTAGATCCCCCAAAAAACCCAAAACAATACCTGTTGCCATCAAGTCAATTCCAACTAATAGAGACCATATAGGATAAAGTAGAAATGTCCCATAGAGTTTCCAAGGAGCACCTGGTGGATTCAAACTGCTACCCTTTTGGTTAGCATCTGTAGCACTTAACCAGGATGTCCTCAGAGTTTAGATGTTCATGTTGTTGTGTTGTTAGGTGCTGGCAAGTCAGTTCTGACTCATAGTGACCCTATACACAACAGAACAAAATACTGCCTGGTCTTAACCCATCTCCACAATCATTTGTATGCTTAAGCACATTGCTGCAGCCACTCTGTCAATCCATCTTGTTGAAGGTCTTTCTCTTTTTCTCTAACCCTCCACTCTACCAAGCTTGATGTCTTTCTCCAGGGCCTAATCCCTCCTGACATGTTCAAAGTATGTAAGATGTAGTTTCACCTTCTTTACTTCCGAGGAGCTCTCTGGTTTTACATCTTCTAGAACAGATCTGTTTGTTCAAATAAACAAAAAAGATGGCCCATGTATAGTAAAAAAATAAGTTGCTAAGACCAACAAATAAAGGGCATCTGCATTGGCAAAGAAGAAGTCAAAATCTCCCTGTTTGCTGATGATGTGATTGTATATGCAGAGAATACCAAAGCATCTATAAGTAAACTACTCAAACTGATAGAAGAGTTCAACAAAGTCTCAGGATACAAGATAAACGTAAGTAAATCAGTAGGATTCCTTTATACCAATGAGATTGTTAATGAAGAAATCATCAAATCAGTACCATTTACTATAGCCCCAAGAAGATAAATAACAGAGAAATAACAGACATTTACAAAGAGAACTACAAGTCCTTACTACAAGAAACTAAGAGAGACTTAGCTAAGTGGAGAAACCTACCCTGCTCATGGATAGGAAGACTTAACATTGTGAAAATATATTTTTTACCCAAAGCAATCTACTTACATAATGCAATCCAAATACAAGTTCCAGTATCATTTTTTTAATGAGATGGAGAAATAAATCACCAATTTTGTTTGGAAAAAGAAGAAGCACTGGATAAGTAAAGTACCAATAAAAAAGAACAACACACTGGGAGGCCTCTCATTACCCAACTTCAAAACCTAATACACTGCCACAGTGGTCAAAACAGCCTGTTACTGGTACAAGAACAGACAGATTGATCAATGGAATAGAATTGAGACCCCAGAGATGACACCATCTGCCTACGAACAGTTGATATTTGACAAAGGCCCTAAGACATTACACTGGAGTAAAAACAATCTCTTCAACAAATGGTGCTGGCAAAATTGGATATCCTTCTGCAATAAATTGAAACAAGATCCATCAAAAAGCAACTCAAACTGGATAAAAGACCTAAATATCAAATCTAAAACGATAAAGCTCATCAGAGCAGAAGTAGGAACAACAATGGAAGATTTAATACACAGTGTAGACAGACTTGAAAATCTGTCAAACAAACCACAATCAACAGAAGAGAAAATAGATAAAAGGGAACTATTAAGAATCAAACATTTTTGCTCATCCAAAGACTTTATTAGTAGAATTAAAAGGCCACCTATAGAATGCGAAAAAATATTTGGCAGCCATACGTCAGAGCAACACCTGATCTCCATAATCTATAATGTACTACAAAATATCAATAAGAGGAATAAAACATCCAATTAAGCAATGGGCAAAGGAAATGGACAGACATTTCTCTAAAGAGGAGAGCCAGGCAGCCAAAAAAAACACATGTGGATATATTTAAGATCTTTAATTATTAAAGAAATTCAAATCTAAACTACAGTGAGATACCATCTCACCCCAAAAAGTTTGGCCATGACCCAAAAACACAAAACAACAAATGCTGGAGAGGCTGTGGAGAAAGTAGAACTCTCCTACACTGTTGGTGGGGTTACAAAATGGTCCAGCCTCTTTGGAAAGCAATGTGGCGCTTCCTTAAAAAAATGGATATAGATACACCATTTGATCCAGTAATTCCACTGCTTGGAATATATCCTACAGAATCAAGTCATTCACACCAACAGATACATGCCCAAGAATGTTTATCGCAGCACAGTCCGTGATAGCAAAAAGATGGAATCAACCCAGATGCCCAACAACAAAGGAATGGATAGGTAAACTATGGTATATATACTCAATGGAGCACTATGCAATGATGAAGAACAATGATGATTCCAGGAAACATCTCATAACCTGGTTTCAACTGGAAGACATTGTGTTGAGGGAAAGTAGTCAGTGACAAAAGGACAAATATTATATGAGACCCTTACAATAAGAACTCAAAACCAGACTTATGCATAGAAGAAAAGACTCTTTGATGGCGGCAAAGGAGGGGAGGGAGGGAGGGTGAGGGGGTGAGGGTTTAGATTAGTTAACAGAAATTTGGTTGGGTGAAATCTGTGATAGCACACACTAGAAACAAAAACAATACTAAGTGGACTTCAACATAACTTGAGTACTCCTTCTACCTTAACCCAATATTGTAAGGACAGAGGAACTGGGGCAGGGGGCAGGAGGCCATGCTCTTAGGCAAAATCGAGGCCAACTGGCACAACTAGCATTTTGCTAAAGAGCCTTCTGCACCCCACATTGGTGAGTGGCATCTTGGGTCTTAAAACCTGCCAAGCTGCCATCCAAGGGCACAGCAATGGTCCCAACTCAACAGGAATGGATGCTCACCAAAGACCAAAAGGACATGGGGGAAAGACACCCAGAAGGCAGAGAGACCCACATGAGTGGGTGCCTATATAGGCTTGGGACCAGAAGAACCAGATGGTGCTCAGCCACCAACTGTGATAGCCGTGATGGCGCTCACAAAGTTGAGCCTCACTGGCAACACAAGAATAAAAAGGGGTGCACCCTGAGATCTCCACTAAAAGACCACAATGGATGGTCCAGCGGCTTCAGGGTTCCCCCACGAGCACGGGCCCTGGCCCTGATGCTGCCCTTGCCCATAAATCATAATGAAGGTCCACTCTTCAGACAGGAATGAATTGGACTTGGTGATGCAGAGTGATGTACTTTATGGTTCTATGCATCTATAGGATATCATCCTGCTGACCTCTGGCTGGAGGAAGGGGAGTGGGTGGAGAGGAGGGGAAAGGAGACTGTTGAGAGGATGAAACACGTATGGAGCAGAGAGCAACAGTGTGCTGTCACTGAGCAGGGAGAGCAGTGGAAGCCGTATGTAGGTGAGCATGCAAATTTATATGAGAATGTATGTTTTCACTCAGTCATAATTTTAAAAAAAAGAGAGAATACTAGAAATAAAGAGTGAAAAGGAGGAGTGTGCTGTCACAGGGTAAAGAGAGCAGATAGATGGTCATGCAAAACTGATTTGGATTTTATACTTCTACTTGATCATAATAAAAAAGAAAAAATAAATGAAATAAATAAACTGATGAAGAAGCCCAGATATTGGATTTCTAGACAAAGATTTTAAATTATTTATTTTAAATGTGTTCAAAGAACTAAATAAAACTATGAGACAATATCTTACCAAATAGAGAATACCAAGACAGATAGTATGAAAAACAGAACCAAACAGAAATTCTGGAGTTTAAAAGTACAATAACTAAAATGAATTATTCACTAGAGAGACGTAACATCATACCTGAGCAGGCAGAACAGAGAATCAGCAAATGCAAGTACAGGACAATAAATAATACACAGTCTGAACAGGAAAAAAAGAGAACGGAAAAAAATGAACCTCAGAGACTTTAGACACCATTAAATGTAGCAAGTGCATAGTGAGATTAACAGAAGGGAAGGAGCGTGAAGAAAGATGAGAAAGCAGAATTAAATTTGACAAAAAAAAAAAATCTACACATCCATGAAACTTAATGAACTCCAAGTAGGATAAACTCGGAGACTCACACAGAGATAGTGTAGTGAAATGTTCAAAACCAGAGAATCTTGAAGCTGGCCAGAGAAAAGTAAGTTACCATGTACAATAGATTCTCAACAAGGTTAACAGCAGACTTCCCACCGGAAGACATGGAGGATGGAAGACAGTGGGATGACACATTTAAAGTGCTCAAAGAAA
This sequence comes from Heterohyrax brucei, assembly GCA_028571685.1. Lineage (NCBI taxonomy): Eukaryota > Metazoa > Chordata > Mammalia > Hyracoidea > Procaviidae > Heterohyrax > Heterohyrax brucei. The sequence goes on from CM053159.1 coordinate 81,266,396, forward strand.
ATCTCTCAACCAGGCATTTTAGATCTGACAAAACTTTGCTTCACAAAAGAAGTTAAGAACTCCCCAGAAAAAGAAAAACCAGAAGACTTTATCACTATAGGAAATGATAAGGGCGTCCTTTAGACTAAAAGCTGTAGCTTGAACTCGCATCAAAAAATAAAATATATATTAAAGTAACATCAGTAAATAAAAAGTCACTATAAGTGTATTCATTGTTTGTATTTCTTTGTTTATTATTTGTTTCATGATATGATTTAAAAGGATTCCCGGTAGCACATTGGTTAAACATTTACTTGTCTGTTAACCAGTGGTTCAAACCCACTGGCTGCCCTGTAGGCTGTCTGCTTTCAGAAAGATTACAGCCTTAGAAATACGATAAAGCACTTCTACTTTGTCCCGTAGGGTTGCTGTCAGTCAGAATCGTCTTGATGGCAGTAAGTTTGGTTTGGTATGCATCAATAATTACAAATCTATTTCAGTGGGTTTATAACATATAAACATATGTTTTTTACAGTAGTTGCATAAAAGGGGGCAAAGCTATAGAGGAACAAAGTTTTTGTACACAATTGAAAACATATTTGGTTGTGAGGGTGGAGATTTGTGTACATGTGTTATTTAAATGAGACATTCATGATGAAGGCAAGGTATGAAGAGCCTGGGCTGTACAATAACCAATACAACATGGGGTCAAATGTGCATTTTCCTTTGGTTGTAGCAACACTGCAGATGTATCCTTCCCTAAGGGAGGAAGGAGAAAAAGTTCCAAAGAGACGAACTTGTCTAAGGCTGATATTCTCATACCCAAGTGTCATGGGTTGAATTGAATTGTGTCACCTCCAAAAAACATGTGTATCAACTTTGGTAGACCGTGATTCCCAGTATCGGATGACTATTTACCATTTTGTCAACTAATGTGATCTTCTTATGTGTTGTAAATCCTACCTCTGTGATGTTAATGAGATAGTATAGTTGGAAATCCTGGTGGAGTAGTGGTTAAGAGCTGTGGCTGCTAACCAAAAGGTCAGCAGTTTGAATCCACCAGGTGCTCCTTGGAAACTCTGTGGAAAAGTTCTACTCTGTCCTGTATGGTCACTATGAGTCAGAATAGACTTGATGGCAGTAGGTTTTGTTGTTTTATGAATGGAAGTTAAGTCAATGAGGCAAGACTTAATCTACCAGATTGGATAGAACATTAAGCCAAATCTCTTTTGAGATATAAAAGAATTAAATGGGGAGATAGGAGAACCTAAGACCACCAAGAAGGCATCAGGAGTACAGTGCATCCTTTGAGCCCAGGGTTCTTGCATGGAGAAGCTCCGAGGTCAGGGGAAGATTCATGACAAGAACCTTCCTCCAGAGCCAACCAAAACAGAAGGACTTCCCCTGGAGCTGATACCCTCAGTTCAGACATCTAGTCTTGTTGAAGCCATCCACTTGAGATATTTCTGTTATAGCATCCCTAGATGACGAAGACATTAACCATACCTAGTCATGTAATAAAATATTACATATATATTGTAAACCAATATCCACCTCCTCTGTGTTACAGTAGGTACTTAGTTTTTACTATCCTTGTAGATTTAAATCCAAGGCATCAAACTAAGTTAAAGAAAACATACCTAATACCAGAATGTAAGCACAGTCAGATGTCTGCAAGATGAGTCAGGTTCCAGGAAACTATCAAACACTTAGTCTTCTTTGAAAAGATGGAAAAATGACTCACGAACCATAATTTTCTCTACTTTGAACTCTTCATGATCTCAATAATGGAAGAAAACAGTTTAGGTGAACTAAAATTGTGCGAAATGAGGGAGTTCTACTCTGTCCTATAGAATTACTGTAAGTCAAAATAAACTCAATAGCAACAGATTTATTGTTGTTGTTCTCTAAAAAGAAAAGATATTTAGGAGGGATAAATTTAATAGAGTCAATAAATGTGAAAAAAGGGTTAAATTTATTCATTCAGAAAAAGAAATTCCAAATAGATTTCCTAAAGGGAAAAAAAATCTGTTTGCAAGACACTTTAGAAACAAAATGAAAATGAATGAATCAAAATGACATACCAGAAAAATAGTAAAAGCTGGCCAGTGTAGAAGTAGTTATGGCAGAAAAAAATATAATTCTTGATCAAAGCATTTATCGTAAGTACAATAATGGCTTTTCAAAGGCATCTACAGCCTAATCCTGGCAACCTGAGGCTATGTTTTCTTAAATGGCCAGAGGGAATTTGCAGATGTAATTAAGGTAAAGATGAAGAGATAGAGAGATTATTCTGTCTTATCTAGGTGACTCCATTGTAATCACAAAAGGATTTATAAGGGGAAAGAAGTAATGTCAAAGTCAGAGAAGACGATGTGATGATGGGAGTGGAGGTCAGGAAGCAACCAGCCAAGGAATATGGGTGAAATCTAAAAGCCGGAAAAAGATAAGGAAGTGAATTCTGTCCTACAGCATCACGAGGTCTGCAGTCTTGAGGACACCTTGATGCTAGCTCAGTGAAAACGGATTTTGGACCTCTGACCTCCAGAACAAACGTGCAGTAACACATTTGTGTTGTTTTAAGCCAATAAATTTGCAATACTTTTTACAGCAAGAAGAAGAAACTGATGCAGGTTTTGGTACCTGGAAGTGGTATGCTGCTGCAACAGGTGACTAAAAATTGAAATTGAGTAACAGGCAGTGGGCAGAAGAATTTGGGGGAGCATAAGAGTAAGGTCTTAGATTGTCCTGAACATACTGTGGATAGAAACACGGATATTGAAGACTGCGGGAAAGGGCTCAGGAGGAAGCGAGGAGCAGAGTCATGGAAACCTGTATTTCCTTGGAGAATACCTAAATCATCATAAACAGACTGTGGGTTGAAATATGGAAGTTAAAGACATCACTGGAGAGGGCTTAGAAGAAAGTAAAGGGTCCTTGCTACACAGTGGCAGAGAGTTTAGTGGGATTGTCTTACTTTTACTATTATGTTGAATGCAGATATTGTAAGATACCAACTTGGACATTCAGCTAAGGAAATTTCCTGGCAAAGTTCTAGAAGTATAATACTATTTCTTCTTGTTGCTTATAGTAAAATGCAAAAGGAAACAGATAAATTGAAAGAAGAACTGTTAAGCAAAAATAACTAGAACTGATGACTTGGAAAACTCTCAGCTTACCTAAATTAAAAAAACGCTAGTTATGAGCTTTTTGTCAGGAAAATGTACTGTGTGAAAAAATCTAAGTATATAGCTGGAAAAGCTTTTGTTATTGCCTCAGATCAAAGTATTCAGTCCCACAGGTGGCTCTTTGGAGAAATTATGCATGTGATTTGATCCCTCCATGGATCTCAGTGGAAGCCAGAAATAGAGATGATATTATCTAGGGAAAACAATTGCTTGTCTAATGGAGTAAATTCCTGTAACATACATGGGAGACCCACAACATTCTCGAGAATTTTATATCAGGAGAATGATTGCCAGCTTGAACTGAAAAGGACAGAAAGCAAACAAAATGAAGGGGCCTCTTAGACTCCTCTATTCAAAAGCAAAAAACAGTTATTGATTTTTAAATTAATTCTATTTTTGCAGAAAACATGCCTTGCAATCTTCTGAAATCTACTGAAACTTGTTTTATGGACCAGCCTAGGTCTATCTTGATGAATATTCTATATTCTTCTTAAATGGTTGAATATTTCTACCATTTTGAATGTAAGGCAAAGCTGATGGTGTGATTAAAATCTTCAATAAGCTTATGGATTGTCTTTGTCTAGTTACATTAATATCTCAAAAGAGATTATTAAAATCACATATTGTCTATTCTTTCCTGAGTTCTGTGAATTTTTGACTTGTGCCTTTTGATGTTGTTACTGATGTATGTACTTTTATGATTGTGATATGAAATAATTCTTTTATCATTATAAAATATCTCTATGTACTTCTGGCAACACTCCTTATCTTGAAGTGTATTACTCTGATGTCAATAGTCACATCAGATTTGTTATTTTTAACATTTGAATGGTATAACATTTCCATACTTTCACTTTTAAATTATGTGTATTCATTCCAATCATACATTTGAGGACTGAGGAAATGACCATTATGTGAATCCTCTCTGAACTGGACATGGACTAGGACTCTACTTATTAAGTGACTTCAGGGGTCCTAATTCCAATAGGGGTCTGTTTTAGTCAGCTAGGGCTGCTCTAACAGACATACCACAGAGTGGATGGCTTTAACAAAGGAAGGTTTATTCTTACACAGTCCAGTAAGCTACAAGTCCAAATTCAGTATGTCTGCTCCAGGGGAAGGTTTTCCCCCTTGTTGGCTCTGGAGGAAAGTCTGTTAATGTATTGGTCTTTGCCCAGAGAGCATCCTGGTGCAGGAACCTCAGGTCTGAAGGACACGCTCTTCTCCTAGTGCTGCTTACTTGATGGTGTGAGGTTCCCAAATCTCTGCTTGCTTCCCTTTCCTTTTATCTCTTGCAGGATGAAAGAATTAAGGGTGGGGCAAGCCATACTCCAGGGAAACTCCCTTTACAGTGGAGCAGGGAGGTGATCCTATGAAAGGATTTACAGCCCCTAATCCTCTAACATATAGCACAGAAAAAACACAAAATGGAGGACAATCACAAGATATTGGGAATCATGGCCCAGCCACGTGGCTACACCTACTTTGGGGGGGACACAATTCAATCCATGACACGGTCCATGATGCTGTCTCCTGTCTGTGGTTATCAATATCAGTCTGGTTTACAAGAGCCATATTCTTTGATATATCTATATATTCATTTTTCCTGCTCTATGGATACCTTTGTAAATGGCAGTAGGCTCCTTTAGGAAAATCTTGTAAACCATCCACACAGAAACGCCATGTAATTACAGAGCCCTTCTTTTAGTCAATGACTTTTTAATCTGAACACTGACCTAGATCCAACAGTTGGCCAAAGTATTGTGCCTTTATTAAAACAAATTCTTTCAGTTTTCTTACTACCCACTATTAAGTACAAATTTAGCAACATTCTTGTATATACTTGCTGTCCGCCTATCTTCACCCTAGGGACACTGTGTGCTGTTAACAATTTCCATAAATCAAAAAAAAAAAAAAAAAAAACAAATTTACTTCTGTCGAGTTGATTCTGACTCATAGTGACCCTATAGGACAGATCAGAACTGCCCCATAGAGTTTCTAAGAAGTAGCTGGTGGGTTTGAATTGTCAATCTTATGGTTAGCAGCTGAGTTCTGAACATTGTTCATGAAGTCTCCACCATTTCCATAGTTCCCTGTTTGTCAGACCCCGCAGCTGCCACTCTGAACTGATCATTAATTACCTTACTTTAACTAATTAAGCCCTTTAAGTTTCTTGAGACACTGCTCCTCCAGTGCCTTCTTTTTTTTCTTGTACCCCATCCCAGTTCACCCCACTGAAAGTTGCAGCAACCGCAATGTTACAACATGCCATATGAACCATACTCACCCACACTCACCTATTAGTGATGAGGTTCTCGTTTCCAGTTAAGATAACTGATCATCTACCTCAAAAAACCCATATTAAGTCTACCTCCTAGCATCACTCCTGGCTTCAGCTGTCTTAGGCCATATTTACCCCAAAGCAGATTCTAAAGCCAAGATTTGTATCAAATATTTTATTGAAAAATATTTTCTGGGGACAGGGTCAAGACGGTGGAGTAGTCAGATGCTTCCTATTATCCTTCTAACAACAAAGACCCCAAAGAATAAATGAATCAATTGTACATGACGTTCTAAGAGCCCTGAATATCCAAAGGGAAAATTAAGAAATCAGACCGAGCGACGAGGAAGGGAGACTAGGTCTATAGGTACCTAGGACTGGCCAGGTCTGACCTGCCAGGAATCAGCTGCAGCTAGTATGATACATGCACCACTGGTGTTTGGAGGATGTTTTCCTCAGTGGGAGAGACTGAGCAGCAAAGAGTCTACTCACACCTCCAGAGCCAGTGAAAAACGGCACTGGATTGTCGAAAACTAAGTGGGTTGTGTCTAACTCACCAAGCGCAGATCTAAAACTTGCCTTTGGGATAAACTTCTCTCCCTTGTCTCAGCACTTCCCCTTCCTTTCTCTGCATTGTGCCTGGCTCTGGAGTATCATGCTATTATCTGAGCCAGAGCAGGACTCCTTACATGCAACCTGAGCCATTCTCCTAGACTTGGGGAGGGAACAACTTCACAAACCGGTGGAAGGGGGTAAAGTCTGCTGATTCCTCTGAGCCAGAAATTCAAGGCAGAAATAACTCCTTTACCCAGATCAGGCATGAGGGGACACACCTTCTACAATGACACTCAGGGATGACTGTCAGCCTTTTCAGTAAGTTATATTAACTGTAAAAACTGGAAGTGGTAAAGGTTGTGTAATATATATATTTACAACAAAGACAAAAAAGAAACAGAGTAGCTGCTGAGGTTCATTGTGTGCAACTAAACATCTCATGAAATTTAGATCATTGGTTTGGAGGTCTAGGGCCGTGGTTTCCAGGAACATCCCAGTTAGTTGGTCTAATAACAGATTTAGCACCTCTATTCTACCTCCAAGGTTGTTGGAAGTGGTTACCCAAGGCACAACTGGTCACTACCTACCTGGAGCAACAGAGGAAGAAGGGTGGTCAGAAATTGGAAAAAAATATGGAATATGTGGTTAATTGCCTGCAGGAACAATTGCCTCTGGTACCATGAGACTAGAAGAAATAATAATTCCTATTACTGAATACAAGGTGTGACAATTAAGTCCATGAACTTAATTGTTCTAAGTGCTACATACCTCACTGCTGAGTATTACTATGGTCACCTTTGAAGCACTCCTCTTGGGAAGCTATGCACTGATCCCAGTGCCTAGTCCAGTCCTTAAAGCAATTTCGGAACTCTTTCTGGAATGGCCACTGCACATGGTGGCATGGTAACAAGTTTGCAAACTTAACTGCATAGTTGCCTGTGAGGGAGCTTTTAACCAATAAATAAGCAACTGTATTGGAATACCCTCTCTACTCACCTGATCTGGCCCCCAGTGACTTTTTTCTTTACCTGAAGATAAAGGAAATATTGAAAGAAAGACATTTGGATGACATTGAGGACATCAAGTGTTATATGATGACAGCTCTAATGGCCATTCCAGAAAAAGAGTTCCAAAATTGCTTTGAAGGGTGGATTAGGCACTGGTGTCAGCGCATAGCTTCCCAAGTACTTCGAAGGTGACTTAGTGATATTCACCAACGAGGTATGTAGCACATTTTCCAGGAAGTGTTCACAAGCTTAATCATCAGACCTCGTGTTTTAATTAAAGATTCGTTAGAACAGTTCTGATCAAAATGGGGAACATGCACAATAAAACTTCAAATTCTCGGGGTTTCCTGACTTTCTGGAGACGTGATGGTTGGAGGAATCCCTGAAAGCATTGCCCTGAAATAACCTTTAAGCCTTAAACCAAAACATCTCTTGAAATCTTCTTAAAACCATTAACCTTTTGGCTAGTAGTTAGGTGCATAATCATCTGCACTATATGGAAACTGAAATATCCCAGTCCTTCCAAGCCTAACCATACCACTTTGGGGCAGTAAAGGGGCAAAGTGTCTTTCGATCCTGGATACCCACCTTCTTGATTAATTAGCCTCTGCAAGATCCTTGAAAGCTCTCCCATGCGTTTCATTCTGTACTGAGATTTCTCTCCAAGGCAGTTATTCACTAGTGGGTTTTGTGCCCATGCACACACATGTAAATGTTCAGCTGTCCAGTGATTTTAACGAAACTCAGCAAAATTATATAGCTCAAAGTTCCTTTCTTCTCTTGTTATTCTTTTATTTTACTTGAATAAATTCTCTCTCTCTCTCTCTCTTTCTCTTTCTCTCTCTCTCTCTCCCCCTCTCCTATCAAGTCTGCAAATTGTTTGAAGCCTCAACCGCATTTCCTGACGTCTTGTTCACAAAACTGGGCTTGTCTGCCCCCTAGTGACACACTTAAATTACTGCAGAAGCAGGACACGTTTTTGACACAGCGGTTTTCGATGTGGCTGCCACGAAGAGTTCGCCAGATCGTCAGGCTCCTGATGGTTTCAGTCGGCAGTCCAGAGCCCTGATTACATCCCTAGTCTGCACTTAACACAGACAGGACTGCCAAGGTATCAAGTTAGAGTTTATTTGTTCCATATGTATGTATGGTTTTCTATTTCCAGCTCTTTGCACATGTTATCTTAATACTTTGTCTTGTCTTTCCCATCCATCCTTTGAAATCTTCTCTTCAGTTCTTCTATACCATCATTTCTTCCTTTTGCTTTAGTTATTTGATGTTCAAGAGCAAGTTTCAAGTCTCTTTGGGCATCCTGTTTGGTCTTTTGTTTCTTTCTTGTCTTTTTAATGAGTCTTGATTCTTCACATATGATGTCCTCAGTGTCATTCTGTAAGTCATCAGGTCTTTCATCATTAGGGTTCAACACATCAAATCTATTTTTGAGATGGTGTCTAAACTCAGGTGGGATATACTCAAGGTCATACTTTGGCTCTCTTGGACTTTTTCTAATTTTCTTCAGTTTCAATTTGAACTTACATTATAAGTAATTGATGGTCTGTGCCGCAACTGACACCAGGCCTTGTGGTGGGAAATATTTTTAATATCTTGTATTACATACTCCTCCATGTGTCTGTCAGTCCATTGTACTATGGGGGCTTGTGTGTTGCTGCGATGCTGGGAGCTATGCCACCGACATTCAGATACCAGCAAGGTCACCCATGGGGGACAGGTTTCAACTGAGCTTCCAGACAAAGACAGACTAGGGAGAAAGATGCAGAAGTCTACTTCTGGAAAGAATTAGCCAGTAAATACCTTACAAATAGCAGCAGAACACTGTGTCAAACAGTGCAAGGAAATGAGTTCCTCTAGTTGGAAGGCACTCAAAAGATGACTGAAAAACTGCCTCCTGAAAGTAGAGTCAACCTTAAAGATACGGATGGAGTGAAGCTTTTTGGTCATTCCTGTGCTGATGTGGCATAACTCAAAAAGAGAAGGAATAGCCACAAACATCTATTAATAATTGGCATATGGAATGCATGAAGTGTGTATCTAGAAACTTTGGAAATTGTCAAAAATGAAATGGAAAACATGAGCATCGATATCCTAGGCACCACTGACCTGGAAAGGACTAGTCTTGGCCATTTTGAATCTGACAATCATGTGGTCTACTACACTGGGGACAACTTGAAGAAGAATGGTATTGCTTTCATCAAGAAAAGGAACATTTCAACATCTATCTTGAAGTACAATGCTGTCCGTGATAGGGTAACAGCCGTATACCTACAAGGAAGGCCAGTTAATATGACTATTATTCTAATTTATGCACAAACCATTAAGGCCAAAGATGAAGAAATTGAAGATTTTGGCCAGCTTCTGCAGTCCAAAATTGCTCAAACATGCAATCAGGATGCACTGATAATCACTGGTGACTGGAATACAAAAGTTGAAATGAAGAAGAAGGATCAGTAGTTGGAAAGTACAGCCTTGGTAACAGAAATGATGCTGGAGATGACACGATAGAATTTTGCAGGATCAATGACTTCTTCACTCCAAATTTCTTTTTTCACCAACACAAACAGAGAATACATGACTGGACATCACCAAGTGGAATACGTAGGAATCAAATCGACTACATCTGTGGAAAGAGATGACGGAAAAGCTCGGTATCATCAGTCAGAAAAAGGCCAGGAGTTGACTGTGGCACAGACATCAATTACTCACATGCGAGTTCAAACTGAAACTGAAGAAAATTAGAAAAAGTCCACCAGAGCAGAAGTATGACCTTCGGTGTTTCCCACCTGAGTTTAGAGACCATCTCAGAAACAGATTGGGTGTGTTGAGCACTAGAGACCAAAGACGGGACAAGCTGTAGAATGACATCAACAACATCATACACGAAGAAATCAAGAGCCATTCAAAAGACAGGGGGAAAAGGAAATACCAAATTAGATATCCAACGAGACTTGAAACATGCTCTTGAACACCAAGTAGATAAAGTGGAAGGAAGAAATGATGACATGAAAGGACTAAACAGAAGACTCTAAAGGGCAGACAGAGAAGACAAGGTAAAGTGTTACAATGACATGTGCAAAGAGCTGAGATAGAAAACCAAAAGGGGAAAACAAGGTAGGCATTTCTCAAGCTGAAAGAACTGAAGATAAAACTCAAGCATTAAGTTGCAGTAGTGAAGGATTCCGTAGGGGAAGTATTAAACAACGCAGGAAGCATCAAAGGAGATGGAAAGAATGGGCAGAGTCCCTCTACCAAAAATAGATGGCCAACATTCAGTCATTTCAAGCAGTAGCGTTCATATGATCAGGAACCTAAGTCCAAGACTCACTGCAGGCACTGGCAAAAAACAAGGCTCCAGGAACTGAAAGAATGTAAATTGAGATATTTCAACAGGCAGTAGCAGCACTGGAAGTGGTCACTCATCTATGCCAAGAAATTTGGAGGACTGCTGCCTAAACAAACAACCGGAAGAGATACGTATGTATAGCTATTCCCAAGAAAGGTAATCCAAATGAATGCAGAAGTTACCAATCAATATCATTAATATCACATGCAGGAAAAATTTTACTACAGATTACTTAAAAGCGTTTGCAGCAGTCGATTGACAGAGAACTGCCAGAAATGCATGCCAGATTTGGAAAAAGGATGCGAAACCAAGGGTATCATTGCTGATGTCAGATGGATCTTGGCTGAAAGAACACCAGAAAGATGTTTACATGTGTTTTGTTGACTATACAAAGATACTCAGTTCTGTGGATCATTAAAAATTATGGACAACTTGGCTTGTGGAAAGTGGGAATCTCAGAATGCTTCATAGGGCTCACGAAGAATCTGTTTGTATGTGGATCAAGTTACAGTCACTGGAACAGAACAAGGGGAAGCTGCATGGTTTAAAGCCAGAAAAGCTGTGTGTTAAAGTTGTACCCTTTCACCATACCTATTTAATCTGTGTGGCAAGCAAATAATCCAAAAAACTGGACTATATGAAGCAAAACAAGGCATCAGAATTGGAGAAAGATTCATTAACCACCTAATTTATGCAGATGACACAACCTTGCTTTCTGAAAGTGGAGAAAACCTGAAGTGCTTACTGATGAAGATTGAAGACCACAGTTTTCAGTACGAGTTACTCCTCAGCATCATGGGTAAAAAAACCGTCACAAGTGGACCAAAAAGCAGCATCTTCACAAATGGGAATACGATTGAGGTTGTCTAAGATTTCATTTTACTTGGATCAACAACCAAAACCCATGGAAGCAACAGTCAAGAAATCAAAAGATGCATTGCCTTGGGCATGTCTGCTGCAAAAGACCTCTCTAAAGTATTGAAAGAGAAAGATGACACCTTGAAGACTAAGGTGTGCCTGAGTCAAGCCATGGTGGTTTCAATCACATCACACCCATGCAAAAGTTGGACAATAAATAAGGACAGAAGAATTAACACCTTTGAGTTGTGGAGTGGGAGGATATTGAACACACCACGGACAAACAGACCTCTCTTGGAAGAAGTATAACCTGAGTGCTCTTTGGAACCAAGGACGCAAAACTACATCCCACATACTTTGGACAAGTTGTCAGGCAAGATCAGGCCCTGGAGAAGGACATCACACGTGGTAAAGGAAGGGTCAGCGAAAAAGATGAGTACCCTCAATGAGATGGATGGACGCAGTGTCTGTAACAACGGGCTAAAGCAAAACAATGACTGGGGGCACGACGCAGGACTGTAAACAGGGTCACTGTGAGTCAGACTGACTCAAAGGGACCTAGTGACAGCAACATTATATCCTTGGTCTTTGAGGAGGCATCTATTTTATCCCATAAGACCACTGTAATACAGGAAATTTAACACTGTAAATAATGACATGTCATAACACGGGAAGCAGTGTAAAACATTACGTGATTTCTTCTGTAATTTTGAAGAATGAATAAGGTATCACTTTCATGGCCCAAATATTCTCACTTGACCTAGCAACAACCCACTTTTTAAAAAATATTTTACTGTGCTATAAGTGCAAATTTACAAAGTCAGTTTCTCATACAACCCTCGCCCCTACCATCATGCAACTCCAGCTCCTCCCCCATCCCATGACAGCACACTCCTATTTTCTACCTTGTATTTCCTGTCCATTCAACCAATCCCTTGCCTCTCCACCCTCTCGTCTCTCCTCTGGACAGGAGCTGCCCAGTTAGCCTCATCTATCTACTCAGCCAAGAAGCACAATCTTTAGCAGTATGATTTTATGTCTGATAGTCCAGTCCAGTCTTTGGCTGAAGAGCTGGCTGTGGAATAGTCTCAGTTCTGGGCCAGCAGAGAGTCTGGGGGCCATGTGTTGCAGGGACCCTCCAGTCTGTCAAACCACTGAATCTGGTCTTTTTAATAGAGTTCCAGTTCTGCACATCCATTTTTCTCCCACTGTATCAGGAGCTCTATGCTATGTTCCCTGTCACAGGAGTCATTGGTAGTGGCTGGGCACCACCTAATTCTTCTGATCTCATGCTGATGTAGTCTCTTAATTTTGTGGTCCTTTGAGTCTCTGGGGTTCACATTTTTCTTATGTCTTGGATGTCTTTCATTCTCCTCTGCTCCAGATGGGTTGGGATCAAGTGATACTGCTTAGATGGCTGCCTGCTAGCTTTTAAGATGACCACTCATCAAAGTGGGATGCAGAATATTTTCTTAATGAAGTTTGTTAAGCCAGTTGACCTAGATGTGCCCTGCATTTGCTACTCTGTCTTTAGAATTGTTGAATTATATTTAGGAAACCTCATAGTTTTTGGTTTAGTCCTGCTATGCTGACCTCCCTTCTACTGTATACGATCCCCACCCCTCACCTAACCTAATTCCTCCCTACTTCTGACCAGTGAATATACCTCTCTCCCTCCCCACCCTTGTAACCATCACAGGATGTTTCCTTTTATGTTTAAACCTTTTCTTGAGTCCTTCTAATAGTTGTCTCATACAATATTTGTCTTTTTACAGCTGATTAATTTCACTCAGCATATTATCTTTTAGATTCCTCCATGTTGCAAGATGTTTCCTAAGATCTTTGTAGTTTGTTTGTCATTGCGCAGTGTTCTGTTCTTTGAAAATACCATAGTTTGTTTATCCATTCATCCACTGATGGGTGCCTAAGTTACATTTACCTTTTGCTACTGTGGGCAGTGCTGCAATAAACATTAGTGTGCATGTGTCTATTGTGGCAGCTCTTATTTCTCTAGCATACAAAGGCTGCCAATTAAGTTAGCACTCTCATCCTAGAAAAAGTGCTACATACCTCATTGCTGAATATCACTATGGCCATCTTCCAAGTACTCCCCTTGGCTAGCTATGCACATGTGCCAGCACCTAGTCCACCCTTCAGAGCAATTTTGGAATTCTTTTTCTGGAACGGCCATCAGAGCTGTCAACGTATTACCCTTGACGTCCTGAATGTCATCTAAATCTCTTCTTTTCAATATTTCCTTTATTTTCAAGTAAAGAAAAAAGTCACTGGGGGGCCGGATCAGGTGAGTAGGGAGGATATTCCAATACAGTTATTTGTTTACTGGCTAAAAACTCCCTCACAGACAAATATACAATAAAGTTTGTGAACTTGCCACCATGCCAAATGTGCAATGGCCATTCCAGAAAGAATCCAAAATTGCTTTGAAGGGTGGACTAGACGCTGGCATCAGTGCCTAGTTTACCAAGGGGAGTACCTCAAAGTTGACCGTAGTGATATTCGGCAATAAGATACATGGCACTTAGAACAATTAAGTTCATAGACTTAGCTGTTGGACCTTGTACATGTACTCCAAAAGTGGGATTGGTAAATCATACGTATGGTATTTCTATTTCCAGCTTTTTAAGAAAGTGCCAAATCTATTTCCAAGGCAATTGTACCGTTATACATTCCTACCAGCTGTGTATAAATGTTCCACTTCCTCGACAGCCTTTCTATGAGTTTTTGCATTTTGATTTTTGAATTAATGTCAGCCTTGTTGGGGTGAGATGGTATCTCACTGTAGTTTCAATTTGATCTCTAGTGGAAATCTTTTTAAGTGCTTTGTCTGCTAACCAAAAGGTCATCAGGTCAAATCTACTAGGCACTCTTTGGAAACTCAATGGAGCAGTGGTACTACTTTGACCTATTGGGTTGCTGTGAGTTGGAACTGACTCAACAGCAGTGGGTTTTTTTTTGTTTGTTTGTTTTTGTTTTTTAATAGCTAAGGATCATGAGAATTTCCTCATGTATCTGTTACCTTCCTGTATATTTTCTTTGGTGAAGTGCTTATTCATACCCTTTGCTCACTTTTTAATTGTGTTGTTTGTCTTTTTGTTGTGGTGGTTTTGCAATATATTGGCACTTGGTTGGCTGTTGATTATAGAGGCTAAACACTGATCAGATGTGTCATATCAAATTTTTTTCCCTAGTCTATAGGTAGTCTGTCATGGATTGAATTGTGTCCCCCCAAAAATGTGTGTGTTGGTTTGACTTGGTTAGGCATTCCAGTATGGGGCTCTTCCTCTCGTCTGTTGTGAATCCTGCCTCTGTGCAATTCACGAGGGAGAATAGGCAACAGTTGTGTTAGCAAGGCAGGACTCAAGCTACAAGCTTGTGAAATATAAGGGAGAGGAAGTGAGGCAAGGAAGTTTAGGACCTCACACCACTGAAAGAGAAGCACCGAGAGCATTATCCTACTGGCTTGTGATAATTTCTCATATTGAATGGACTTGTAACTTGTTAATGGATTTACGACTTACTGGACTGTGACAATAAAAGCTTCTCTTCATGAAACCTTCCACTTATGGTATTTTCTGTTGGAGCAGTACCATACAGCTAAGATACAGTCTTTTTATTCTTTGGGTGAAGTCTTTGGAGAACCATAAGTGTTCAGTTTTAGGTTTTCCCAGTTACCTATTTTCTCTTCTGGTGTTGGCTGACAATTGTTAGTAACATTTTGTATTCTGTTTATGTCATATAGGGCTCCCAGTATCATCTCTATTTTTAATTCCATGATCTTTATTGTTTTAGATGTTATATTTAGGTCTTTGATCCATTCTGAGTTAATTTTTGTGTTGTATGAGATAATGGATCTTGTCCCACTTTTTAATATATATCCAGTCAAAGGAGGTTCTAAATTAGTAAGTATAAAATGAGCAGAAGTTTTCCCATTCTTGAGACAAGTATTTCAAGACATACTTAATCCTTAGTTCATTTTGATAAACATGAAAATACCAGCAGCTCCCTTCTTTCTAGAGATTCATAACTACCTCCCTGAAAGAGCTTCAATTAAGGCTTTGTCTTCAATAGTCTGTAAGACAAAACAATCATTTTACTTTTTAAAAAAAAATACAAAATTTAATTAATTGTTTCCTTGCCTAGCCCTGACTGTCCCAACTCCCTACAGAGCCCACTCCACAAACCCCATTGAGAATCACAGCTTTAAAATTCTTTTTACATTAGCAGAAGACACATCTACCCTTACTCAGCTTAAAAAGTACTGTCAGTACATCTGAACAAAATGCGTGCTCTTTTACTGGTTTCTTGAATGATCTACACTGCAAAAATCTCTGACATCTATCTGAAAGTGACAACATTCATTCTGCAGTTATTTATATTTAATATATTGATAAAAGGGCCCAGCAGATATGTAACTACAAACATTTATGAATTCTGTGCCATCTGGTGCCCACCCGCCCACCACGCTGTGTCCATCACGGCCACGGGCGAGAGCCACTGACAGAGAAAGGTTTAGGAAGGAGGACAAAGGTGACCTGATTTGCATAAAAACCAAAAACCCAACCCATTGCCACTGAGTCACTTCTGACATGTAGAGGCCCTGTAAGACACAGCAGCACTGCCCCCGTGGAGTTTCTGAGGAGCATCCGGTGAACTTGAAACACTAACCTTTTGGTTATGAAGGTTGGAAGCTATAGCATCTACCCTCTATTTTAATAGCGCTTGTATAATATTTAAAGAGCTGAAATACTACTTTTAAAGTCATGTACATGACCACCTATCCAAAAAACATTAACAGAAGCTGGGGTTCAACCTTTGAGAAGGTGAAAGTCTCCAATACCTCAGCACTCAGTAGGCTAAGTGCTGTTTGTTGTTGTTGGGTACCCTCAAGTTGATTCCAGCTCATAGGACCCCATGTGACAGAGTAGAACTGCCCCATGGGGCTCCCTAGGTTGTAATCTTTATGGAAGCAGAACAGAGTTCTTTGTCCCATGGAAATGCTCACCAAAAGAAACAAAAAACAGAAGAAAACCTGTTGCCGGCAAGTGAATCCCAACTCACAGAGACCCTGCAGGACACCAGGACTGCACCCTAGAGTTTCCCAGGAGTGCCTGGTGGAGCGGAACTGCCGGCTTTCGATTAACAGCTGTAGCACTCAACCAGTGCATCCCCGGGGTTTCTGTAGAGAGGCTGCGTGTATGCAAACAGCGACACTGCTGCTAGTGGTCTCGTGCTGAGTGTTAGTGCCACCAGCCTCCTTCGGGTTAAGGACTGAACACTCAGAACAGGAAGACGCTGCTGCTGGAGACAGCGGGCAGCTCTAACAGAACGAACGCAGAGCAGATGGCTTTAGCAAAGGAAGGTTTATTCTTACACAGTCTGGTAGGCTGCAAGTCCATGTTCAGGGTGTGTGCTCCAGGGGAAGGCTTGCCCCTTGTCAGCTCTGGAGGAGAGTCCGGTGTTGCATCAGTCTCTGTCCAGGGAGTGTCTTGGCGCAGGAACCTCGGGTCTGAAGGACGCGCTCTTCTCCCAGTGCTGCTTTCTTGATGGTACCAGGTTCCCAGTTCTCAGCCTGTCTCCTTTTCCTTTTATCTCTTGCAGGCTGAAGGGATTAAGGGTGGGGCAAGCCATACTCCAGGGAAACTCCCTTTACAGAGGAGCAGGGAGGTGATCTTATAAAGGGATTTACAGTCCCACCCCAATCTTTAACATACAGCATAGGAAAACCACCAAATGGAAGACAGTCACAAGGAACTGGGAATCATGGCCCAGCCACATGGCTACACCTATTTTGGGGGGTACAGAATTCAGTCCATGACAGGTGACAATAAAAGTTTATAGAGAAGAGGTGTAAATAATGATAACCTTTTGAATTTTATATTCTAAATTGTAGACTGATTAAAACATAAATTTTAGTCCATAGAAGATAAGAAAAGCCACAGGTAGGAAAAGCTATTGACAGTTGCTAAGGATGTTAGTCGTGTTTTGAGTGCGCAGTTTAGTCACATGGTGGGTTTCGTGAAGGCGGATGGATGGCTTGGATAAGGAATTTGAGGTTAAGACAGTGAAAAAAAATTGCAATGTGAATTCTAGATCTGAGGTCTAACATTATGTATCATGGCCACAAGATGGGAGTATAACATAATCTTCCTTTTTTTGTTGCTTGCCATTCAGCAATCACGTAGGACAAAATAGAACTGTCCCATGAGGGTTCCGCAGCCACTAACCGAAAGACTGGCAGTCTGAAGCCATCAGGCACTCCTTGGAAACTCTATAGGGCCATTCTATCCTGTCCTACAGGGTCCCTGGGAGTTAGACTCCAAGACAACCAGTCTTGACAGAAGCAGACTGCCGCATCTTTCTCCCACCCAGCAGCTGGTGGGTTCAACCCCCTGAAAGGTCAGTTAGCAGCCAGGAGTTTTAGCCAATGTGCCACCAGGGTTCCTTCTGGTGACAAGGGGAAAGCTCAAAAAAGAGCAGGTTTTACAAGTAAGGTGACTGTTTTTAGGCTCGTAGAAGATTTTCTCTTAGGATTCGCTACAGCTCTGGCCCTCTACCCACTATGGAAAATGTGTTTGTCAGGGAAAGCATATGCTTTCAAAAGTCACTTGCTTTTTAAAATAATTTGCTCAATATGGCAACTGAAACTTACTTCCCAGTTTTACACTGGGTCCAGATTGCAGAACTTGTGAGTCACCGCACTGGACAGGTGTACGAGCTTCAGCGTGCACTTTGCACACTTGCACTAGCCAACAGCTTCAGTGTGTCAGGTGCTTTGGCTCTCCTTCTCTCTTTTCTCAGCCTCCTTATTTTTGCAAATTTTTTGTTTTCAGTGTTTGTGTTTAACAGTTTTAACAGAACACTGAATTAAAAAAAATCTCCCAGTATGATATAACAACTTTCTGACCACTGTGGCTTCCACGAGTTTACCGTCTAGAACCTATTACTGTCTAGTATAATGTTTTAAAATATCAATGTGGACATGTTATCTACAGATGGATACAGCTAGAGGTATATCGTTGTTTCTATTACATACATATGAATTCAATATTTCAACATGAACTCAATTCTCATATGAGGTCGAATAAATAGTTGTTACTGATAAACTGTGAAAATTCTGATGGTGTAGCAGTTAAGTGCTAGGGCTGCTAACCAAGAAGTTAGCAGTTTGAATCCACCAAGTGTTCCTTTGAAACTCTGTGGGCTAGCTCTACTCAGCCCTATAAGGTCACTCTGAGTCAGAATGGACTTGATAGCAACGGATTTCGTTGACCCAAAACCCACTGCCATCAGGCTGTTTTGAACTTAAGACTCTGTATCAGAGTACAACTGCCCCATAAAGTTTCCACGGAGTGCCTGGTGGATTTGAACTGCCAACCTTTTTGTTAGCAGATGTAGCACTTAACTGCTATGCCACCAAGGTTTCCAGGTTTGGTCTGGGGATTGCTAAATTGACCTATAAACCTATTGTCTTTGAGTCCATTCTATATATACAGGCATATAAAATAAATATTCACTTGTAGATACATAGTTACGTGCAACTATGAATAAGGATGTGTGTGTGTGTTCTTAGTGTGTGCAGGTGTGTGTGTGTACAGCAAGTGTTCACCAATTTTTAATGCATATGTGTGTAGATGAACATCTTCAGAATACTTGACATTGGTGTGTCTGCCAAGTAGTGCCAAGCAGATGTCCCATGTTGCAGTGGCTGCTGGTGAATGCTTGGGTTCGATTCTGATTCATGGTCACCCCCACGAAAAAGAACAGACATAGGCTTCACTGGGTTTTCTCTGCATTCAAACTCATCATGCTTAAAGTTTAACTTTCTGTACTCTTTGCCTCAGTGAAAGGTTCTGGAAGCAGTTCAGTTGCCCGGGGACCTTGACATTTTCCTGTCCTTCACTCTGCCACAGCTCACTAAGTCTGGCAACTGTCCTCTAGATATTTCTGAAGCCCACCCATTCTCTCTGTCCTTGACATAATTCCCATACAGGGGCATCTTCTGCTGGTCTTCTGTCCTCCTTCGAGTTTGTTGCAGACCTGGCCTTTAGCCTCGTCTCTCTGAACCGTCTATCTGGATGTGTCTCTTCCCCAGGTAAAACTGTCAGCGCATCCTCCATCCCGTGGCCTTGAAGAAAGAGTTCAGGCACCTAAGAGGACTGGGAAGGCTCCAAACTGCTAAAGGGACCAAGTCTTTTTATATCACTAGGCTGTGCTCATACTGTTTTTTCCACCAAGAAAACCCTGCATGATGAAATTCAACTTTGAATTTTTTCTAACTTATAGTGTCTGCTGAAAGTTAACTGAAAATAACAAACTATTGTTATTTTGTCCTATAGAGTTGACTCCAATTCATACTGACCCCACAGAACAGAGCAGAACTGTTCCACAGGGTTTTCCAGGCTATATGAAAGCAGATTTCCAGGTCTTTGGTTAACAGCCAAGCACTTAAACACTATCCCAGCAGGGCTCCTTACGAATAAATTCAACATGAATAAATGTTTATGATATATCTAAAACCAAATCCATCGCCGTAAAGTTGATACCAACTCCTAATGACACTACAGGTCAGAGTAGAACTGCCCCAAGTCTTCCAAGGAGTACCTGATAGATTCCGACTGCTGACATTTAGGTTAGCAGACGCAGCTGTTAATCACTGCACAAACAGGGTTTCCATTACATATCCAGCAACTTAAACTCAACACACAATAAACAAATGTGTATTAGTGCAGCTACAAAAGCCAACTTATACTCGACTCTGGCAGTAATTTGGCACTGCTACATGTGATCAATGATTTATTCAACAAATATTTACTGAGTGCTCATGTTATGCCAGGTTCTTGGAGACTCCATTAAATAAAAAAGTGAAAAATGTCTGTACAGATAGTATCAAGGCCAACAATTCAGACAGAAATTGGACTGGACTAAGAGACAGAGTGATGCTGGTGAAGAGTGTGCTTCTTGGCTGTCAGAGCAGCTCCTCTCTGGAGGCCAGACGGCACGGAGGGTGGAGAGGATAGGACGGAGTTGGGTGAATGACTACAGGAAATACGAGGTAGAGAGGAGGGCGGTGCTCTCAGAGGGATGGAAAAGCAGCCGGAGGTGCCTGGAGCTGGGTGGGCAGGGTTTTATATGGCAAATGACTTCGACTGTAAACTTTCACTTAAGGCACAATAAAATATTTTTAAAATTCTGTGTATATTAAATGCTTTGAAAATAAATAAATAAAAGGAGAGGTGATCCCCAACTGTCCCCCGACCCCCCAAAATTTTTGAACTGTTACAGCCATAATTCTGGAATACAGAACATTTCTTTCTCATCTTTAAAAAATACCTATTGGCTAGTTCTTTCATATGAGTGACTAGATCTTAGTAAATTTGATCATATCCTGAATGTGATGCTCTCACCATATACACTAAAACTAGCACTGTGTTACCAAACTAAGGGTTTGTTCCCATGGTAAATGTTTCCTGGTCTCTATCTTCATATTTTCAGAAAAACTGTAATTAATCAAATCATATATATTCAAATACATAACAATGTTCACCCCTGATCAGCTGAGAGAGTCCTTTACTTACACATTGTACCACACGGGATTAATTTAAATCGTGTGTGTTAGGTTTTGTTAGAAAACAAGAATAACTGTTGTCTAAAAAAGATAGTTTCTTTTTCCTCTCTTCTAATGAGGAATCTGAAGCTCCCAGAGCTGACAGAGTGGCTCCACAGTGCCTAAAAGGGATTTGAAATCAATAGCCCTGAACCCAGTCAAGAGTTTGGGTCAGGACTCTTGTAAAGAGGGAGCTGGGTTACTATGACACTTTGAGTACTACAGATTGAACCTTACACATTTAAGGATCAACTAGTAGGCACAAGGAACCCCAGTGGCCCAGCAATTTAGAACTCGGTTGCAACCAAAGAAAAGGAAGTCGGCAGTTCAAATCTACCAGCTGCTCCTTAGAAACTTCATGGGGCCATCCTACTCTGTCGTATGCAGTCACCATGAGCTGAAATCTTCTCAATGACAACAGGCATTTTTTTGGTTTAGAAGGTAATAGGGAGAGGCTTGAACATAGGACATCACTGTGCTCCATAGCTGTGGATCATCAAAGAATACATTCACCTCTAGTTGGACCTTGACAATAATAGCTGCATTTTGGTCATTATGAGAATGGTTCCTTCTCTCTGTGGACTGTTAAATAGAAAACAAACAACACAATGAAGAACATATACACTAGCTTTTTTGTTTTTTTCAGTCTCCATATCTGGTCAAGATTTCTTCAGTTTATAATGACTCTTCCAGATCCTGAGAGCAGAAATCATCATCTACACATTCTTGCATTCCCATAGTCCCTTGCACAAGGTCCTATATGACCTTGCCCTCTTTCACCTCTCCAGGCCCATCTGATTACACTCTTCCTGCCCCCAGCACCCTTCTCTTGCCATACCTGGAATGTGCCCATCTCCTGAAGCACTGGAGAAGCTGAACACCCTCTGAGTAAAGACTACTGAGATTCTCCCAACAAAACAGCTGGATCCCCAACCTACAGTGAAGCCCACTACTGGCAAGCCCTATCCCTGAACACAGATGGCTATGTAAGCTCAGAGGAGAAATTATCATTGATCTTACTCATGTCGTTTGCTTTGGCCAGTGATTGGTCAAAGTTGTATAGGTAGAAGTCTGTCAGATGGAGCTGACTATTTGCAGATAAAAGGATATGGATTTGGCCAGCACAGCCACTCGCCAGCTTCCTTTCCCCTTTTCTACCCTGGAAAGAAGACACGATACCAGCAGTCATTTTTACCAAAATAGTAGCACATATAAAGAAAAGCCTGAAAATATTTCAAACATTTGTGGTGGGTCATCATTGAGCCATCGAATTCATGTCATCAATTGCTTCTGTCAATTATTTACATTATGTAACACAAGCCCTGATGTTCAAATCTTGTTTGTGAATCATCTGAATACATCCCTAACTGACAATTCAATGGCTGATTATCAAAAGCTATAGCAGAAAAGAAAAATAGAAGAGAGGATATTAAAAAAAAAAATGGTGCAGAAAGACAGGAATTTCTTGATTAAAAGGACTCATGAATTATGCGACACAGTGAGGAAAAGTAAACCCAGACAGGGCCCATCACATGACAATTTCAAAATACCAGGGGGAAGTGGGAGACCTGTAAAACCTGACAGAAAGAAAAACAGAATTGGTTAGATATAACACATTGGAAATCAGAATGACAATGGACTTTTCCATGACAATGCTTAAGGCTACAGCGAAGCTGTGCCTTCAAAGATCTACAGGAAAATTGTTTCTGTTATAGATGTCTTACTCAGCCAACCCGGGAAACAGGGGTAAGATAGAACAGAATTGTTTTCATGTGTATTTATTTGCAAGGTCTCATAATTTTTACTTCTTACAGACTTTTTCTCAGGAAGTCCAGGGAGAAAAGAAGACATGTGTTTTACCAAAGGCAGTGAACACAGAGAGGACTCAGAATCCATTAAACAGAGTGTAGGACACGGGAGACAGATGGAAAAGCCATCCACCGAGATGAGAAGAGGAGACATTCCCTGTGAGAGCCTCTCAGTGCGCCTGGAAAGCCTACCTTCCAGGATGGAGCAAGGAAAGAGACTTCAAGAGGAATGTTGGCAAGGGGAAAAATAAAAGATTGACAAAGTTTGGATGTTCTGGTGAAGAATTTCAAGAAAAATTAGCAGTACAGTCTTGGTAAACTCTGCAAACAAACAATAAAGTAAGGTATGATGTCCAAGAAGGAAGCCTAGTGACATAGTGGTTAAGAGCTGGGCTGCTACCCAAGAGGTCATCAGTTTGAATCTACTTGCTGGTCCTTGGAAACCCCATGGGACATTTCTGCTCTGTCCTGTCATTTCTGCTCTGTCCTGTATGATCGCTGTGAATCAGAATTGGCTCAGAGGCAATGGGTTTGGGTTTTTTGGTAAGTGCAAGAAAACTAAAAGATGAACAACAGAGAACTATAATAACAATGCATAATGTGCCTTGCCTATGAATAATATATATGAGTCAGAGTTATGTAAATGGTAAATATCAATTTAATGAAGAATTGTGGTGTAACTATTTTAGGAGAATGGGAGAAGAGGCGGTGGTGGTAGAAAGAACTTCTTATCTATTATGAAAAGAATCTGAACAAGCATACAATTTAGAAAGGAAGAAACAACTCTGTGGGACTATTTAAAAAGATGAGGTCAATTTCAGAGAAAACATATAAAAGATTTTCTAGCAAAGGGTCAAAACACAAAAAAAGAACAGGACGGAGGATGTCTGTTTCTCCTTTTAAATGTCATAAGATTTTGATTTTAAAAGCATGTATGTACTTGACACGAATTAAACTAAAACTGGGGAGAGCACTGAAACATCTTCCTTGGCTGTAGTAAAGAAACTATAAAACTAAAGATAATTAGTGAAGATTTGTTCCCATGATCTGCTTTTCTATTTGTTTCCATGGTTTTCTAGCAAATATTTCTGCACACTCTGAAATGGGTCTGCTAAAATCCACTGCAAAAGTTAGGTGTTTCAAAACATTAGAAAGATGCCTGACAAAACAATTCAAGCATTTAAAAAGAAGAACCAGCAATCTGGACAGCAGGCTTCCAGTTACCTCCAGCACTCGGGCAAATTACTCTGTAAGCAAGGATGAGGCAAGAAGTGGTGAAAACCAGGAAAAAAGCGCAGTCAAGCCCGTGCATCCCCGACTTGTTGGGTAATCCATTCTGCATGCTTCTTCTTTGTAATAATCGTCTGTCAGTTAAAAAAAAATCTCTAAGTTATATTTTTTACTCTTTTAATTGTTTAACACTAATCATTCTATGAACCCTATGCGCCATCCTATGAAATACCATTTTTTCTCAGAGAAAGAATCCCCTTGAAAATTTTGATATAGAATTGTAACATAATAATCATTTGTGTTTTTTATAATGTAATAATATTGAAATTATGGTTTTATGACCCATCTCATAGTTCTTTTTTAAAATAAAATCCTATTGAAAAGGATTGGAAGAAATACACACATATGCGATCCCTTTTTAAGTATGCCAGCCAGCCAAGTGCCATATGAAGCCTTAATAGGACAAACTGTGGCTTATATACCGGTTATTGCTGTGTGCCACTGAGTCAATTCTGACTCATAGTGATCCCATGTGGCCAAGTAAAACTGCCATAGGTTTTCCTAAGCTGTCACTTTAAGGAAGCGGATCAAAGCTTGTCTCTTGAGGAGCCATTGGGTGGGTTTCACCACGAACTTTTTTTTTTTAGTATTGTGATTAGGTGAAAATACACAATCCAAATCAATTTTGCACGCCCTCCTGTCTGCAGCTCCTTCTTTTCGCTTTGTCTGGTGACAGCACACTTCTCCTTTTCACTCTCTCTATACAGTAGCCTCCTAACAAGCTCATGTCCCCTCCTCTCACCCACTGCTCTGCCTTCTAGAAAGAGACCAGTAGGACAACCTCCTATCAATGCACAGAACCATAAAATACGCACATCGTATGGTCACATTGTGTCCCCGAGTCTACACTATTCTTGCCCGAAGAGTGGACCTCAGTAGTGTTTTCTGGTCAGAGGCAGCTGGAGGTCTAGGGGTCCTGCTCCCAGGGGATCCTCCAGGCCATCAGACCATCAGCTGTGGTCTTTTAGTAGAGTCCTTGAGCTGCACCCCTCTTTTTCTCGTGTCGCCTCAGAGACTCTACACTGCAAACCACCAACATTCCGGTTTGCAGCTCAGAGCTTAACTGTAACACCACGGTTACAAAGACAGGTAGGCAGACAGACAGACAGACTGATAGAGAATAATTTCTGAAGTTTCTCTTCCAATATTAGTAGAATGGACTGTCTAGATAAATTTATCATGAGTATCAAAATATCATGTAATTCAGGATTTTTCTTGTACAGAGTTTTTCTCTTTGAATCAGTTTATTTATACAACTTTCTGACCCTGTCCTCTTGTTCTTTTCCTCTTCTTTTTCGTGCTTCCTTCTTTTTCTGCCCTCCAAAGTCTGTCGGCAAGGTTTATACACGCAGATACCAAAGCATTCATTCTCTCACCTAATTACTTTAGTAATGACTGGGCTATGTCGTTAACTGTGCCTTGGATAAAGTAATTGTTTAAAATTACCTTTTAAGGACACAATACATCACATTAATCCTAAAAATCCAAAACCCATTGCTGTTGATTCCAACTCACAGCAACCTCATCAGACCGAAATCCCAGGGCGTTTCCTAAGTTGTGATTTTTAAGGAAGCAAACTGCCACATCTTTCTCCCTCAGAGCAGCTGCTGGCTTTGAACTGCTGACATTTGGGTTAACAGCTGAGAGCTTTAATCACTGTGCCACCACAGCTCCTTTCTCTAACCATCAAAAAAATTCAAATTATTACTATCAACTTGGTTCCCACTCATACTGACCCTGTAGAACTATTTCACAGAGTTTCCAGAAAGCACCTGGCAGATTTGAACTGGGGAGACTTACGGCCAACCTCTAACCACTGCACAGCTAAATATTAAAAAAAAAATTGCACAGACTCTGGGTGACAGTGATCCTGAAGAACACAGTAGAACTGCCCCATAGGGTTTCCAAGAAGTGTCTGGTGGATTTGAACTGTTAAAACTGTCGGTTTTTTTGTTTGTTTTGTTTTGTTTTTATTTTTTATTGTGATTCAGGGAAAGTATACAATACAAATCAGTCTTGTATGCCCACCTATCTGCAGCTCCATCTGCTCTCCTCACCCTGTGACAGCACACTTCTGCTTTTCACTCTGTATTTCTGGCTTCCTCTTAACGAGCATCTGTCCCCTCCTCTCCACCCTCTTCTCTCCCATGTGGAAAGAAACCAGGACAGCCTCCTATAACTGTATAGAACCATAAAGTACACACACCACATGGTCACACTGTGTCCCCGAGTCCAGTCCATTCTTGTCTTAAGAGTTGACCTTAGCACTGGTTTCTGGTCACGGCCAGCAGCAGGTCCAGGCGCCATGTTCTCAGGGGACCCTCCAGGCTGTCAAACCACCAATTCTGGACTTTTAGCCAAGTTTTTGAGCCACACACCTCTTTTGCTTGTGTTGAACTGCCAGCCTTTTGGTCAGCTGCTGTTGCTCTTAACCACTACGCTGCCAGGGTTTCCAGCTACTTTAAGAAGTAGGGCTACTTTAAACAGCTTTATTTTTGTAAAAGTTCCTTCCTTGCCTGGGAAAGTATTCTTACTTAGTGTACCTGAAAAATCTTAATCACTTTTTAACTTGGCTTAGACATCAGCTCGTGTAACACCACACAACCTCTATCTCCCAATTCTCTGAATGAACCAGCCAGACCTCTGCAGGGCAATCTTCCACCACCAGGATGCATCTCACTGAGAATCACTACAAGCCACATGTGCCAGTTGCTTCCATTATTTTAACTGTGCAATTTAATCAACTAATTAAATCATACAATTTTGGTCTAACCAATTTGCAAGGGCAAAAGAGATCTTATTCTGAGCACTAATTTGAATGTTTTGAGAAAATTTAGGAAGCATGATACAAAAATAAGTAGGTGAAACAAGTAAAATTTAGGGAACACTGAAAATTCTAAAAGATAGGGAACTCAGGGTGCTTCATAAGAGTCTCTAAATTCACTGCTCTGTAAATGGTCTGAAAGCAGAAGTTATAACATTTATATGTATATGTATATACATGGTTTACTGAAGAGAGAGAGGCCTGTTTTCCAGTCTATGGGCTTAGAACCAAAAAGATTTGGTCCTTTCTCAGAAATTTAATAAGAATACATAAGGGTTGTGTACGCTTTTCTTCAGTACTCTGTTCCACTAAACATTTTCATTAGTCTGTCACCCTGATAACATATGTGGAAAAGGGCCCTTATTATAACTACTTTCTTTCCTTTGCTTTTGGTCGTTGCATACACCTTCCTGAAGCCAAGATTTTCAGTTAGGATTTTCCTGGTTCTCTATCAATGTTTCCATGGTTTGCTATGCTTTTAACAGTCAGCTGATGATTTTGAAGCCCAATTCAAAGAATTTTTGCAATGTTTTTGTCAGTTCTGCTCTTTACCGGTCATCCTGACCTCTCTTCATCATCAGCACTTTCCCCTCAGAAAAATGTTTAATCCATTTTTACATTACTGTTTTTCATGGCATTATCCCCATAAACTAGGACTAACATGTCTCTGATTTCACTTCTGCTCTTGCCAAATTTAACAAGAAATTTAATGTTTGTTCATTGCTCTAATTGAAGCTCTGACATTCTCATGATGGCACACGCAACTACAATAATGAATGTCACTCATCAAGACACGGCCAAGTATTGGTACAAACACAGCAGTGAGATGCTGATACACTAAGGTTTTGAAACCTTACCAAGTTGTTTGCACAGTGCAACCAATGTAAGCTCACAATGGCAAGTTTGCAAACCTGTCAGACCTTGTAGTTATTCAACATAGTTGATGATTTATGTCATGGATGGAATTATGTTCCCCAAAAATTCTGTGTAGCAATTTAGCTACATAGATTCCTGCTATTGTGCTGTGTCTTCCATGTTGTAAATTCTGTCTCGATAGTGTTAATGATGGTGGATGGGCAGCAGCTGTGTTGGTGGAGCAGGACTCACTGTATGAGATTGCTTTGTGCCTTGAGGCAGTCTCTTGACCTATAAAGGAAAGAAGCTAACAGAGAGATTCTGGAACCTCATACCATCAGGAAAGCAGCACTGGGAGTTCCGACCTGAGGCTCCTGTGCCAACCAAAGACTGATGCAACAGAAGGGATTTCCTCCAGAGCTGACGAAGAGGGCAAGCCTTTCCCCTGGAGTGGACATCCCGATTTCAGACTCATAGCCTACCGGACTGTGTAAGAATAAAATTTTGTTTGTTAAAGCTGTCCATTCATGATATTTCTGTTAGAGCAGAACCAGATAACTAAAACAATTTAGAAACTAGACTAAGTTCTTAGAATAAGATTGAAAAAGGAAGAAGTCATCCTGCACTCATGGAGCTAAGAGTTACTCTTATCTGCACTATTACGTTCACACCTAAAGCCAAACCACTGCTGTCAAGTTGATTCTGATGGCAGCGTCCCTGCACGACAGAGTAGGAGTGCCCTAGAGGGTTTCTAAGGAGCACCAGCATGTTCCCACTCCTGACCCTTCTGCTAGCTGCAGAATCTCAGTCTGGCTCTTAACCTCTGTGCCCCCGGGGCTGCAGGACCTTCTAGTATCTCCTAAAACTGTAAATGTTTCATATATCTGTCTTCTATGCTGTTTGGTGACCACCCAAAAGGCAGGAAATGTAATTTTCATTTTCGTATTTTCAGTGCCAAACAAAACGTTTGCCTTTTAGTAAAGGCTAAATAAAATCGATGGAATTGAATTAATAAATAAAGCTTAAATAAAAGTTAATTTTATTTAAAAGCTGTAACATCTAAGAGTGCAGGTGTTGCATTTCTATGCAAATAGTGTTCACCTTCAACTTTTATTTACAGCTGTAACTGTGACCTCCCAGTAAAAGGTACCCTCATACATATCACCATACTGATCCTATGCTACATGTTGCTGTTAAAAAAAAAAAAAAAAAAAAGGAATGCTTACAAAAATACCTTGTAAGGGGAGGGCTTGGCTGACAAATGAACACAGAAGGTACATACTATTTGCATGAAACTACAGCAGGTCAATATTTCAGTTTATATTTGGAGATGTGTCTGCTTTAAACCAGTGACTAGAATTGGAGCCTAAGTACTTCAATGATTTAAAAAAGAAAAGAAAACGACTGTACTATTGCACAATTACTTATTAATTACTGGAGGAAGTACTTACACAGCAAGTGCCTACTTGAAGAAATTTTCCTGGTAGTCAGTTCACAGCAGGTTTCCAGAACAAAAGTTCAACAAGGAAATCACCTCGCAGTCATGTGAATGCGTGTTAATGAATTGAGTCTGCACAGAAGATGGGTCCAAGTAACAATTCATTTGTAGGGAGCCAGGGCCCTGGAAACCGCTGTCTCTTCAAACATTGCTACGCTCCTCCTCATACTTGACACGTTAATCCTGTAATAACAGACTGCTATATACATAAGGATTCCTCAGAACATCCTGCACTTTTAACAAGTTTTATTGGACTAAGAAATCTCTTTATTGTCACCCAGAAAAAACTCCAATGGGAAGTTATACCTGAAACCCTAATCCACAGCACTGATAACTTCACTTTAAATATCTAGGTGCATCTGGCGAAGTCTGTGACAGATTTTGATTTTTATTTCTAGGATTT
Source organism: Heterohyrax brucei (assembly GCA_028571685.1). Taxonomy (NCBI): domain Eukaryota; kingdom Metazoa; phylum Chordata; class Mammalia; order Hyracoidea; family Procaviidae; genus Heterohyrax; species Heterohyrax brucei. Next base: position 81,295,925 of record CM053159.1, read on the forward strand.
GTTGATGGAAAGATTAAAATCAACCAAGTGTCTATGAGGCTATCTGCTCTGTCACGTGATTTCAATGACAGTCTTTGCTGTTTCTGTGTTATCTGTGCCTATCAAGCTCTCTTTGGCAGATGGTGGAGTTTCACACTTCCAGTATCTCTGTAACTGGAGCAGATATCTGGGTAATGTGAAGCCATAATTTACTAAGGTTAGAGTCATCTTATTGTGTTGTTTTTCTTGAGAAATTTAAAAATACAGAGTACAAATAACATACATCAAATATCCACGAACTTGCCACCCACTATTGAAAGTTGTTAACATTTGGACACATTTGATTGAAGTGTTATTTAAAGAAAGTTAAATACGATAGCACATTACAGATAAAATTAAAGTTTATTTTCCCTTTTACTCCTAGTCTGAATAAAGAATCCTCTCCTTCCCTCTGCAAAGGTAGACTTTCTCATTAATTTAGTATATATCCGCTTGTTCATTAAAAATATTTATGAAATAAATATTTGTATCAAGGAACATAAAAGAGCATTGATTTCTGTGATTGTCTTACACTGGGTTCTCTACAGGAGAGGAGCAAAGCATACGCAGACAAAGATACGCAGTTATGGGCCACATAAAGTCCATCTGGGCAATATGTCATCATTTATAGCAGCAGTCCTGCAAGGGCCCTCCAGAGAACACTTATAACCTGACTCAGCAAAGACCATCCTCTTGCCTTCCATCCTGGGAACAGATGTTTTTGCTACTACAAGAAGTAGGTGCCCAATCCTCTTCCTGAGCACCCAAAGTTAGCCATTACTTGAGGTCCAGTAAATCTCTGAGACCACGTCTCTAAGGTCCTTCTGTGCATCCCGGCCCGTGGCCCCAGGCTCGCCACTGTGACCTTCACTGATCTGCAGGCCTATGGTCACTGGGGGTATTCTCAGTGGCAGTTATACAGTCATGTTCTGCACAGCAGCCCCCCACCTGGGGCACCTTGGAATCCCAGACCCTGTGGCACCAGGTGTTTGCACAACATCCAGGTCATGTAACACCCGATTTCTTAGAACATATCATAGGCACTTCAAGGAAATGGCTTACACAGAAAGTCCCAATTCGTAGGTCAGACATCAGACCACAGGTTTCTTCTGGCTCACATAGTTGCAGTGGAGGACAAAATCAAAATTAGCAGATCAGGTGGAAGGCTGCTGGCTCCTGGGGCTGTGAAGCTGATGAATCCCCAAATCAGCAAGAAAGACAGAAGGTTGATGGCTCATATCTTAAGAATCAGAGGTCAGAATATGAAGAGTCAGAGATAGGACCCAGAAAAACTGAGATTTACCAGAACATCTATAGACTGGATGCAAGCCCCATCCCCATGAAAACTTCTCTTTCAGTTGATTGATTGTTCGTATCAGATTACAAACAGAGGTGGTTGTGTAATATCTGACAAACCACTGAGCATCATGGCCTACTCAGGTGGACATATAACCTTAACCATCACAGTCCATCCCTGGTCAACTTGGCACCTTATACACATTTTCTTACACCATACACAAAATCTCTAAACAAAAACAATTAAAAAGTACAACTTGTACCTAACATGACACAACTGACATGGGTACAACCAAAACTGTACTAGCTCTGTTTATGCCTTGTATTTTATAATAAGTAATGGAATCAGGGAGGGAAGAAAACAAAGATATTTGCAACATGCATACATATGAAGAACGAGAGCCCTGGTGGCACCACGATTAGAGCTCAAGCGGCCAACCAGAAATTTGGCAGAGTGAATCCACCAGCTGTTCCCTGCAAACTCTATGGGCATTGCTACTCTGTTCTGTAGGGTTGCTGTGAATTGGAATTGACTTAATAGCAGCAGAGTTTACATATACATACACTCAAAGAAGTATAACAAACAAGAAAAGAAATACTAAAAACAGTTACGGTCCTTATTGCTGCAACCGGTTATGAGTCATAGGCGTTATTTACAATGACCTTCTTCCACCACCCATTTTGTCTTCCCTTTGCCCTTGGTAATCATTTCTGCTGATGGTGGTTCTTTGCCTGGTGGTGTGATTCAAATCTTCTTTCCTGAAGCATCTGAGCCACTAATAGTCGCATCTGAATTAGGTTGTTGTAGTATCCTTTTAACTACAGGGCATGGTAGTACTAGGGATCTTCCGCATTCCAGAAGATCCATTATGTAGCATCAGTCCAATTTTCCCATCAGCATAAACCACATAGGCCAATATGGTAACTCACTCTTTTGCACATTGATCTAGAGACATGAGGTATTCCAAGTAGCTGTGTGGCATTCTTCCTGTTGAGTGGAATCAGTGTTGTATCTCCTGGGGTCGGGGGGAGCATTCTTCTGTTTTGAACTAAGACCTCTAGACTCTCAAAGGATTGGGTTGTGGGGAGAGAAAACAAAAATTTTATAAGAGGCATTAGTGAATGTACCACTCCCATTTCCACCTCTTAACTCCTGGACCCATGAATCCTGGCTATGGGAGAAAAAGAAGCATATGTGGACACTGGCTGAGAGAATATACAGCTTTCTGGAAAGCATTGCCCTAACCCACCAGGTATTGCCACCTAGCTGGCACCAATTGTGTCTTTAGAAGGCCCTTCCATTGTTATATAAAGCTAGCTGCCTCAGTATGCTGAAGAACATCGTAAGACCAGTGAATTCCCTGAACTTTGGAACATTGCCTCAATTTATTTGCTGTGATGTGAGTTTCTTGAACAAGGCAATGCTGTGTGGGACACCATGATGGTAGAGAAGACATTCTGTCAGTCCACAAGCGAAAGTTTTGGCAGAAACACTAAATGCAGGGAAAGCAAATCAGTATCTAAAGTAAGTGCCTATCACAGCAAGAACAAGCTACTGCCCCTTCTATGATGGAAGTGGTCCAATGTAATCAACCTATCACCAGGTTGCTGGCATATCTCCCCTAGGAATGATGCCATACCGGGGACAGAGTATTGGTCTCTGCTGCTGATAGGATATTTAGCTGTGACTGAAGCCAAGTCAGACTTGGTGAGTTGAAGTCCGCATCCCCCAGCCCATGCGTAACTTCCTTACTTGCCACTGTGACCTCTTTGTTCATGATCTCACTGGGCACTGCAGGAGTGGTTGCAAAAAGAGGCTGGCTGGCACCCACAGAATGCATCACCCTGTACACTTGATTCTTAAAATCTTCTTCCGAGGTCGCCCTTCGGTGAACATTCACGTGAGAAACAAGTAGCTTCATTTCTTTGGCCCATTCAGAGACGTTTATCCACATGCCTCCACACTATACCTTCTTCTTCTTACCAATTTTCCAACCATGCTCCTTCCAAGTTCCTGACCATTCAAGCCAAACCACTGGCCACAGCCCACGAATCAGCATACATTCACACATCTGACCATCTTTTCTTCTAAGCAAAATGAACAACCAGGCGTACTTCTCAAAAATTCTGCCCCCTGGGAGGATTTTCCTTCTCCATTGTCTTTCAGAGAGGTCCCAGGAAGGGGCTGCAGTACTATCACCGTCCACTTCAAAGTGGTACCTGCGCATCAAGCAAAACCATCTGTAAACCAGGTAATTTCTCTTCTTCAGTCAAGTGATTGTAAGAAACTCCCAGTTAGGCCACTGGTGCAGACTGGGAGAAGGCAAATAACATGACAAGAACAGGGACCATGGGCACTGGAGCCATTTCCTCTTGTGACCTACTAGTGTCTTCAGGACCTGCTATAGACCTCTTCCATTTAATAATGAAGCACTCCTATGCATGTACAAATTTATGACTCCGTGGGTCAGACAACACCCAGCTCAGCGTGGGCAACTGAGGCTACATAGTGACTCGTTGACTCATTGTTAAGCATTCAGTCTCTGCTAGGGACCAATAATAAGCCAAACCATGCTGCTCAAAAGAAGAGTAGTTGCCTGTAGAGCATGGCAGAGCTTTGCTCCAAAATCCTAATCATTGGCACTGTGGTTCACTGGCAGGGGTCTGCCAAAGACTCCAGATAACATCTCTACCTGCCACTGACACTTCAAGCATCATTAGATCAGTAAGACCGTACAGCCCAAGGGGCAGAACAGCTTGCACCGCAGCCTGAAACTGTCACAGAGCCTTCTTCTGTACTTGGCCTCACTCAAAACTAGTAGTTTTCGAATCACTTGACAAACAGGCAGGAGTGGCACACCCAGACAACGGACATGCTACCTCCGAAATCCGTAGAGGCCCACCAAGGTTTGTTGTGCTTCCTTTTCGACTGTAGAAGAAGCCAGATGTAACAGCTTACCCATCACTTTCAGAGGAATATCTCAGTATGTCCTACACAACCGGACCCCTAGAAATTTCAGTGAGGGGTAAGGCTCTTGAATTTTGTCAAGTTAATTTCCCACCCTCTATCACATAAACGTCTTACTGGTAAGTCCAGAGTCAGGGACACTTCTTCCCTACTAGGTCTAATCAACATAGTGACGTCAATGTAACAGACTAATGTGATATCTATGGAAGAGAAATACTATCAAAGTCCCTATGGACTAACATATGACCTAGGTCTAGACAGTTGAAATATCAAGAGGTAGATGAAGGTGCATTGCTGGCCTTGTCAGCTAAATGTAAACCACTTCTTGTGGTCCTTCGAAACAACTATGGAGAAAAAGGCATTAGCCAGATGAATAACTACATACCAGGTATCAGGAGATGTATTAATCTACCCAAGAAGTTAAAAACACATCAGTAATAACAACTGAAATTGGAGCCACAACCTGGTTAAGTTTTCAACAACCTATTGTCATTCTCTGAGATCTGCCTGTTTTTTCCCACAGGCTAAATAAGTGAGTTGAATGGGGATGTGGTGGGAATCACCACTTCTGCATACTTACACCCTTGATGGTGGCACTCATTTCTGCAATCCCTCGAGGCATGCAGCAACTCCTTTGGTTTACTGTTTTCCTAGGTAGGAGTAGTTCTAATGGCTTCTACTTGGCTTTCCCTTTCAAGGAATATCGTCTGTCTCACATACATATGTCAGGGATCCGACGCAGGGGTTCTGCCTGTTGCTGAGAAAGTCTGTTCCAATTACTCATTCTGGAAACAGAAATTACTACAAATGGGTTCAAAAGACTAACTGGATCCACTGTTAGGTGGACCTGAGCTAGGACTCCAGTAATAACCTGACTTCCATAAATGTGCCTCTGGCTGGTGGGCCACAGTGATGCTTTGGATCTCCTGGAATTAATATCAGTTCAAATCCAAATTAAAAAAAAAAAAATTGGATACCAAATTAAACTTGGAGAACGTGGAGTCGTTTTCTCTCACAATGCATGAAGCAACTTTGGACGGCGTGAGCCAATTACCACAGGACTAGATGAGTGTGTCAGCAGTCGCCTTCTTCCCTCGCCCTCCCTGTTTCTATTCCAGCCATAGCTCCCCGGATTGTTCGTTATCTGTTTTAGATGTAGAGAAATTCACCTCAACTACCAACAAGAAGTCTTTTTTCCTAGGTCTTTGATTTATCTCGTCTCTTGCTTTCTGTGTCAACGGTCTTTTTTTTTTGGAAGGGCTTGTGATGCATTTTGTATGCACGCTGGAGCGTCTGCTTTGCCCACCAAAGGAGGACCAGTTTCCTGGGAGGCAGACTTCAGCGGGGCGCCGGGCCCCACACTCAGACAGCCCGGGGCTTCGGTCCGTGTTCCGTAGTCGCCGTTCTAAAATTGTGAACAAGCTTTTTCACAAGGCGTCCTTCGCTTTGCACCTAGCTGCACAGATCCGGTGTCCGGTTGTGCTTGAAGGACGCGCTGTCTGGGCTCGGACCCCGCGGTCCGCTGGCTCTGACCGTGACCGGGAAGAAGCTGGAGGCCAGCCCGGCCGATCGCTTTCCCCTTTTAGGTTTTCTGATATCGTTGCACCACTGCCTGAAGAAATCTTTATCTCTGAAGCCAGGTCACATAAAGAGACTATTGCTCGGTGTTAAGACTATTGCTCGGTGTTAAGCTCTCTAATTACAGGTTTTTTTTTTTTTTTTTAACTTTTCTGGTAACACAATGTGATTCTGCCCCAATATGCAAATACTGTTGTTTCTCTGTTTCAAGGGATTATTCTAATATACGGTATTGAGGTATTTATGAGAAATAGAGGAGGCTGACCCCGACCTCCACCTGCGTCGTATGACTGCGCTGTGCCCTGGGGTACCAAGCCCCCACTGGAGGAGCCGAGGGAAGGCTCCCAGCCTCACCTTCCAAGAGCAGGGGAGAAACGGCCTCAAAACCAGCAGAGAGACCTCTCCTGACCCCAAATCCCTCTCACCTCATTTGAAGTAAAATTCCTTGAAAAGGCAGCCTGTTATCACTGACTCCAGAGTCGGAGCGGGCTGGCTTCCTGGTGTCACTAATCTCTTGGCACCACCCCGCCCGTCTGTCACCACAGCTCTTCTGTCACCTGTGCAACTGACTCCCTTCTAAGGCCCCGTTTTCAGAAAAACTTCACGCGGTTTGTGTTTTCTCCGTTGCCTCCTGACAGATTGGTGGGGGAATGTTTCAGCTCTATTTGCATTCATTAGTCATTTATTGCTTTTCTTCTCTCTATCCTTACTGAGTTTTTGTGTCTGCCTGGACTATCAATTACTCAGACTTTAAAAGTTTCTCATCCTGCTAAGGGATTTGTTCATTTCTACTTACAGGTAAGTATTTTATACATTATTATTTACTAAAATACCAGGACTGACAATTAAATTTGTGAACTCACCCTAGAAAAAGTGTTACCTACCTGTCATGGATTGAATTTTGTCCCCCCAAAATGGATGTGTTGATTTGATTTGGCTGTGAGTCCCAACAGGATGCCCTTCTTCCCACGTGTCGTGCATCCTGCCTCTGTGAGACTGATGATGGAGAAAGGGCAACAGCTGTGTTAGTGAGGCAGGTCTCAAGCTACAAGCTTGTGGGTTATGAGGGAGAGAAGTGAGGCGAGGAACTTGGGAGCCTCACACCACCCAGAGAGAAGCACCGAGAGCAGAGCACGTCCTCTGGACCCGAGGTTCCTGTGCTGAGACGCTGTCACTGGATTTGGACTTCTCCTACTGGACTGTGATGATTTCTCTTATTGAATGGACTTACAGTTTGTAAATGGATTTGCAGCTTACTAGACTGTGTCAATAAAAGCTTCTCTTTGTGAAACCTTCCACTCATTGTATTTTCTGTTAGAGCAGTACCAGGTGACTAAGACATTGCCTCATTGTTGAATATCGCTACTGTCACCTTCAAAGCACTCCCCTTAGGAAGCTATGCACCCATGTCAATGCCTAGTCCATTCTCCAAAGCAATTTGGAATTCTTTCTAGAATGCCCATCAGAGCTGCCATCCTATCACCCTTGATGTTCTGAATCTCATCAAAATGTCTTCCTTTCAATATTTTCTTTGTCTTCAGGTAAACAAAAGTCATCGGGGGCTAATCAAGTGAGTAGGGGAGTATTTCAATACAACTGTTTTTTTTACTGGCTAAAAACTCCCTCACAGACAACTAAACAAGTTTGTGAGCTTGCCACCTTGCCACTACGCACAACGGCCACTCCAGAAAGTTCCGAAATTGCTTTGAAGAGTGAATTAGTTGCTGGTGTTGGTACATGGCTTCTCTAAGGGGACTACTTTGAAGGTGACTGTTTTAATCAGCTAGGGCTGCTCTAACGGAAATACCACAAAGTGGATGCTTTTAACAAAGGGAAGTTAGTTTTACGCAGTCCGGTAAGTCCGGATTCAGGGTGTCTGCTCCAGAGGAAGGCTTTTTCCCTTGTCAGCTCTGAAGGAAGTTCCTTGTGTTGCATCGATCATTACCAGGGAGCATCTCGGCACAGGAATCTCAGGTCTGAAGGATGCGTTCTTCTCCTGGTGCTGCTTGCTTGTTGGTGTGAGGTTCCCTATTTTCTGCTTTCTTCCTTTTCCTTTTGTCTCTTGTAGGATGAAGGGATAAAGGGTGGTGCAAGTCATAGTCCAAGGAAACTCTCTTTTCAGTGGATCAGAGAGGTGATTTTACAAAGGGATTTACGGTCCTATCCTAATCCTCTCTAATATAATCCACTCTGTTAACTGCAGGCAGAGATTAGGATTTACAGCATCAGAAAATCACAAAATGGAGGGCAATCACAGAATACAAGGGATCTTGGCCCAACAAAATTACTACACATATGCTTGGGGGGACATGGCAGTGACTGTATTGATACTCAGCAGTATGGCATGTGGCACTTAGAACAATTAAGTTTGAGGACTTAATTATCAGACCTCATATGTAATTCAGTGCAGAGAAGCTTAGGTCTTATCAATTTTTTCAACTGTTATTCTATTCTCTAATTCATTTAGTTATGCTCTAATCTTTATGATATGTTTTCTTCTGGTGACTGAGGGGTTCCTCTGTTGCTCTCTACTTGTTTAAGCTATAGTATTAATTCTTCAGTTTGGGTCCTTCCTTCCGGATGTGTGCATTTATAGAGGTAAATTGACCTCTGAGCTCTGCTTTTGCTGTATCCCATAAGTTCCGGTAGCAAGTGTTTTCATTCTCATTTGAACCCCTAAATTTCTTTATTTGAACCTTGATTTCTTCTATAACCCATGGTTTTTTGAGCAAGGTGTTCTTCAGTTTACATGAGTTCCAGTTTATATCTGTGTCTTTTCTGCTATTGATTTCAACTTTTATGGCTTTATGGTCTGAGAAGATGCTTTGTGATAACGCAAAAGTTTGGATTTTATTGAGATTTGCTTTATGTCCTAACACATGGTCTATTCTGGAAAATCTTCCATGTGCACTGGAGAAGAAGGTGTAGTTAGCTGCTGATGGATAAAAGTTCTGTATGCGTCGATGAGGTCTAATTGGTTAATTGTGGCAATAAAATCTTCTGTGTCTTTACTGAGGTTTTTTCTAGAAGATCTGTCTAATACTGAAAGTGGAGGGTTGAAGTCTCCCACTGTTATTGTGGTGTGATTTTTCTCACTTTTCAGTGTAGTCAGTGTTTGTTCTATGTATTTAGATGGTCTAATATTGCGTGCATAAATATTTAATATTGTTAAGTCCTGCTGGTGTATTGAACCTTTCAGCAGTAAATAGTGACCGTCCTTGTCCACAATGGTAGATTTTATATTAAAATCTATTGTATCTGAGATTAGTATTGCCATACCCGCTCTTCTTTGTATATTGTTAGCTTGATACATATTATTCCATCCTTTAATTTTTTTGTTTGTTCATATATTTAAGTCTAAGGTGAGTTTCTTGTAAGCAACATATAGATGGGTTGTGTCCTTTGATCCAAGATGTCACCCATTGTCTGTTTACTGGAGCACTCAGTCCATTTATATTCAGTGTAATTGTTGGTAGGTATGGGTTTAGCGTTGTACAGGCAAGCTTAGGATTGTTATATTTTTCAGGGTGAAAGTGAACCAACTTGTGGTCTATGAATTTCTTGAGAACTTCCACATTTCAGAGCCCTTGTGGTGCAATACTTAAGCATGTGACTGGCTGCTAATCGAAGAGTCAACAGGTTGAACCCACCAGTCAGAGCTTCTTGACAACCCAAATGGGCTATTCTACTCTGTCCTGTAAGGTCTCATTGAATCAGAATTGACTAGTTAGCTTTTTTTTTTTTTTTTTTTTTTTTTTAGGGCCTCAGTGAGTGAAAGTGTAGCTAGGCTGCACCTTGACTTTCTATGTGATATTTTTGTTTCTCTCATTTCTAAACACTTGATCCAGTCTGCTTCTGTTTCCAAAAATTTCTCAGTGTTTCTATTTCTGTGGTTTCACGCTTTGTCACAGCAAGGTAACAAACCAAACAAAATCCCTTTGGGATTGAGTCGATTATGACTCATAGTGATCCTGTAGGACAGAGCAGAACTGCTGCATAACGTTTCCAAGGAGTGGCTGCTAGCTTTGAACTGCTGACCTTTTGGTTAGCAACCAAAGGGTTAAACCACTGTGCCATACTCTTTTTCATACTATGTGCTTGGCACACAAGTACATATACACACTCACATATAAATATATACTACCATTTCAATGGAGCAAATGAAGTAGCTTGTAGACGTTTTCTTTCCTTAACTGTTTTCACGGCACTGAAATGTGAAAGCATTCACTGCTATAATCATCAGGGCTTGGACATTAGGAGAAGCAGTTCTTCCATAACTCCTTGATTTGTGAGTTGTCTATTCTCTTCAAGTAAATTTTCATGATTTGTATGTGATCCAAAACTGAACTTTTAGCACAGCTTTTAACTCTATCGCCAAGCCAAGCCAAGTGCCGTCTTTGACTCTATTAGCATTATTTTATCTTATTCTAATTTAATAAAAAACTTCTAAAAATTTCACCTTAGCAATCACAGCTATGTATTTTCTTTGGGTTTCCTTTTGCCTGGCTAAAGAGAATCAATGGTTTATTCATTTTATTGGCAACTTTATTCTTTTATAAGGAATCATTGGCCATTACAATTAACAATATACATTTTTGACTACTTAAAGCACATGAACGAAATATGCCTAGGTCATAGTTCTTGTGAGAAAAAACAAGATGTATAAAGAAAAAATGAATTTTTCTCTACCCATCCTTTCCTTACCGCCTCTGAGGTACCCCCAACAGCCTGGTGTTACTCTCCACTTCAGCCCCGTTTTTCATGTTTGTGCAGACACAGACACACTCAGACACATGTGCACAACCTTCTTCATTTTGTTGGCTTTTTGGTTGACAAACAAGGAATTCACTGCTGCACTATTTAATCTAGTTTTCCGTGTTGAAGTGTGTTCAATATCCCTGTAGGTTAGAGGATGTAGACCTACCACCTTGTTTTCAATGGCTGCCTGGTATTCCAGTGCATAAACATGTGACATATCAGATCTTTCTACTGTTGAGGTACATTAAGATTTCCATATTTGAATGTTACAAACAACTCTGCAGTGAAATATTTTTCTTTGTAAATTTTGATCTTGCATTATAGATTTCCCTAAAGGAGAGTGCTAGGAATATTTATTTCTCACATTAGTAGTTACAGCAATTTAGTTTGTAAGAAGGAAGAAGAGATTTAAACTTCCACTAGCAATGAAGAATAATGACCATTTCCTTATATCACCATCGGTGGTGAACATTACAGATAGCTTTTAATTGATGCCAATCACAGAAGCGGAAACTTGATCTCATTTTAATGTATGCTTCTGTGACTACTAATGATTTTGACCTTTATTAATGGTCTGGTTGCATCCATTCATTCTTTGGGTTGTTTGGTATTTTGTAGACAGCCTTTACATATTGGAGATAAAATCCACTGCGTCATAGTCACTTCTTCCTTTGACTTCTGGTCATTGAGTACCCCACTGTTTACCAGCCATTTTAGAGATACTGGCGTGAGGTAGCAAACAAAGGAAAACATGGGTCCCAGTGGAGCTTAGATTCTACTAAAAGAGGTATCAATTATACTAGATTATATAATACATATTGTAATTGTATTGTAAGTAATATAATTCCAAGTAGTGTGGGTCAGTGGTAGAATTCTCACCTTCCATGAGAGAGACCTGGCTTTGATTCTTGACCAGTGTGCCTCACCTGCAGCAACCACTCATCTCTCAGTGGAGGTCTACGTGCTGCTGGGATCCTGAACAGGCTTCAGCAGAGCTGTCAGACTAAGGCAGACTAGGAAGAAAGGCCTGGTGATCTACTTCTGAAAATCAGTCATTGAAAATCCTGTTGATTACAATGGTTTGATTTATACCTGATGAGGGGACTGGCACAGGACTAGGCAGCATTTCCTCCTTTGTCACGGGGTCACCATGAGTCTGGGTTGACAGCAGCCAGTGATAAGCATTAATTGCTAATGAAAGAGTAATCAACAAGTCTGTCTGGGAAGAAGTACCGCCAGAAGGCTCCTTAGAAGCAAGGATGGCAAGATGCTCTCATACATACTTTGGAGGGATCAGTCCCTGGAGAAGGACATCCTTCTTGATAAAATAGAGGGTCAGTGAAAAAGAGGAAGACCCTCAACAAGATGATTCACACAGTGGCTGCAACAAAGGACTGAAACATAGCAACAATTGTGAGTATGGCCCAGGACAAGGCTGGGTTTCGTTCTCCTAGGGACAGGTTCACTATGAGTCAGAAGCAACTCAACGGCACCTAACAAAGTAATAACAATCTATTCAAGAAGTCCTTCCCCAACCAAAGAAAGCCAAAGCCAGTGCCACCTAGCCAATTCCAACTCATAGCAAGCCTATAGGTCAGAGTAGAACTACCCCATAGAGTTTCCAAAGAGTGCTTGGAGGATTTGAACTGCTGACTTTTTGGTTGGCAGACATAGCCCTTAAGCACTATACCTCCAGGGTTTCCTCCCCCAACCAAGGTTCTATAATTATCCATATTCAGTTTCTTCTAATACGCTTGTTTTATCTTTACATTAAAATACTAAATTTTTGTGGACATTTTCATAAGGTGGTGGGAAATAGGATTTAGTCTCCTTTGTTTCGGGTGGATGGCTAGTTTTACTAGTGCAGTTCAGAATGCCACAGGGCTGACTACATCCATTACCATAAATCAAATTTACATGCATTGGTGAATCTGTTTCTGGATCCTTTGCTTTACTGAACTCTTTGTCCTGGTTTTGATGACTCTGGAGTAACAATTAGTAGTAGCCTAACTTGGGTCAATTGTCCATTCCAGGTCCAATCAGCCCTGGGCGGGAAAATGGTACCACATGGCTGGATGCCCTCTCAGCACCAGCTGTGTGAGTAGGAGATCTGAGAAATAAATGTGGGTGAAGCAGACGAATTTAGTATTTTCATGTAGAAATAAAATAAATTGATTAATATTCTCATATGCTGTACTTCAGCAACAATTTTGTCCTCACAAGAAAGAGGAAAACTAAAGACAGAAGGAAAAGGCTGGTCTGAATGACTGATGGGCCACAAGTGCCCCAGCCCCCACCAGGCTGAGTCCAGAAAAACTAAATGGTGTCCAGCTACCTCCATCGACTGCTCTGATAGAAATCACCACGATAGAGAGCTCTGGGTAGAGATGGAGAAAAATGTAGAACAAAATGCTTGTTAAAAAAGACAAGATCAGATTAACTGGTCTGACCAAGATTGGAGAAATTCTGAGAATATGATGATCCCTTACAAGAGACATACTTTTAGCTCAGTAATGAAGTCACTCCTGAGGTTCACCCTTTCTGCCAAAGATGAGACAGTCCTAGAAAACAAAGCTAGATTAAACAGGCACCTCAGCCCCGGGGCAAAGAGGAAATGGCAGGAGGGGACTGGAAAGCTGAGACTAAGAAGCCAAGGTGTAGAAGGGAGAAGTGTTGACATGTTGGGTTGGTAACCAACGTCACAAAACAAAACGTATGCTGTTTAGTGAGAAACTAGTTCTGTAACCTTCATCTAAAGCACAATTTAAAAACAAAGTTTTGCCTTCATAGGTATGACTGGGTAAAACAATTACAGCCTTCTCGAAACCTAATTAAATATCATTAGGTATGCAACTTTCAGATTTAGTAAAATTCCACATTTTTTTAACTGAAGTAACAGTAGAGAAAACATAAAGTATTTCTACATGTTAAATAATTCTCTAATCCCCACATGGGTTTCAAGCCAGCTTAGTTCTGAATTTCTTTTTGTACTGAAGTACATTTTGAGTTTGTTCCTGAGCATTTCTGCATGGAGTGCTGTTACGCATTTCTTTTTCACTGAGAAGTGAGGGTGAGTTTTCCAATAGGCAAGGTAAGCACAATACATACCTTGCTTACTGGATCCTCTGTAGTGTACAGTCTCACAGGGGTTTCTCCGACTCTTGTTTTACCACATTATGCATGTATCCATGTATCAAAAATGTGGTTAAAACCCCTGTGAAATTGTTCACTACAGAAGTAAGCATAAGTAAGCACGTGCTTACCTTATTTTCCAGGTCATCTGCTCCTGCTGGGGATTGTAAATTTGAAAACAAGTTTTAATTCTGTAGCCAGGTGCAGTGGGGTTGGGAGAGAGACAGAGGTCAGTCACAATGAGAAGCACAATTTTTGATGTGGTGAAAAGATGTGAAATGTTTCCCTGCAGGTGATCCGGTAAAACAGCTAAGTACTGGGCTTACTTTGTCTATCGGATAAATGGCCCCTGCTTAGGAAGCTAGTTCGATGCCCATCAATATACTATGACCACTGCCAGTGAATCTCAGGCAATTCTGGACCTCTGGTCCATTTGTTTCTACATGTGATTTAAAGAAATAAAATAATGAAATAACCTTGGTTGTTGAGAGTCTAAATGCAGCTAAAACACGTGAGCCACAGCATTGCTGAACCGCAGTGATAATTAAACCGTCAAGTACCTACTTAAGTTGTTTTCACACACTCTAAAGCAAAGCCTCTTCCTCTCTCTCACACATACACCTCAACTCTTACCAAAGACACCAAAACCCATCGAGTTGATTCTGACTCACAGCAGCCCTACAGACAGAGTGGTACTGTCACATAGAGTTTTCAAGGAGTGCCTGGCAGATCTGAACTGCCCAGCTTTTAGTTTGCAGATGTAGCACTTAACCACTACGCCACCAGGGTTTGCTTAACAAAAATGGTGCTTCTTTATTATTAGCTAAGAACCAACATTGTCTCCTTTTTACTGCCCCAGTCTTGGATGGAGTTGTTGTTGATGATGTTGTGTGCCCTGAAGTCAATTCCAACTCATGCCCACCCAGTAGGGCAGGGTCACATTGCCCCTAGGCTTTCCAAGGCTGGCAGTCTTCGTGGAAGCAGAGGCTCATGCCTTTCTCCCAAAGAGCACCTGGTGGATTCCAACCAACAACCTTTTGGTTAGCAGCCGAGGGCTTAGTTAACCACTTTGCCATGAGGGCTTTTTCAGTGAGAACCCTGGGAACCCTGTGGGTCCGTGCTACCCTGTCTATAAGTCTGATGGACTGGCGAGCTGACAAGGACAGTGGACTTTAAAAAATCACAGCAGATAGTTCAGTTAGTCAACACAGAGTCACTTTTAAAGTAGGAAGAGGATCGTTAGCTGTGGTTTCATTACCATTAGGGTAATAGTCACTATCAAGAACCTGAACACAACCATCTAAAGCATAGCACTTTTCCTTAGAATGGATATGCCTTCCATTACTTTGGGAGGCATTCACTGCAACCCTGGGAAAATGAGAGCTTCTCATTGCTTCTTCAGGTCATAACAGCAGCAGCTGTGTGTTAACTTTGAAGTGCTCCCAGGTCAGCTCAAAAGAGAGGTGTTCTGTAAGCAGGACTCTCCATGCTCACAACAACTTACAAGGCACAGTAGATCACTTTTCAAACTATGATGACAGGTAAAGTTTTTTGTTTTTTGTTTTACCTTAGACTTTTCTCTTCTGTTAGTACAAGATTGAAATTCTCAGTAGATAGAACAAATTTGTGTACACCATAAGTTTGTTGCCTGTCCCGTTGATTCTCACTCCCTCTTTGACTATTTTTTTGTTGTAAAAATAGAAATAACACATTTACCAGTTCCAAATTTTCCAAGTGCACAACTCAGTGATGCCAATTATATCAGCCATGTTGTGCAAACATCACCAAGTTACAATGAATCACAGAACACATGACTTTAATGAAGACCACGTTGGTGTCTGTCCTTAGTCCCGGATCCGCACGGGATCTCTTCTTCACCCTTCCAGTCCCTTACAGCTGCTTACCCCCGGCCCCCGACAGCTCTCGGCCTCCAGTCACTGCCTCTACTCCGACTCACCTTTTCTGAGCCTCGTTTGTCTTTGTCTCGCCTGGCTTGACATTTTCCTTCTATACTGTCTTTCTAAACGCTTTCCAATTTTTAAAGTCTCCAAGAACCAACCAAAAGTATTTTCTCTCTTTCCTGACTACTAAATTCCACTTATAATCTATCTCATATGTTTTTGAATTAAAAAATAAATTAGCATTATATTTTACCTGTGTGTATATGTGTATGTGTGTGCACATTCTTGCGTTTAGTAGGTGTGTAGTTATTTTACATATGTAAGTACTCCATTCCCAGTAAGATTTTAGGGACAGGTTTCTTGGACACTTTTTTCCTCTTCTTTTCCCTTTACATATATGTGTGTGTGTGTGTGTCTGTGTCTGTGTGTGTATATATATATATATTTCAATAATCATCTGTGAACTGAATTGTGTATGTTAATGGACATAACAACAAATCAAATATGGAAGAGTTAAAGAAAATGCAGAAAGATTTTCTAAGAGGAAATTGAGAATGAAACAGGATTAAGAACAAAAAAGAATGTTAGTTAAAGTTGACTTTAAAAAGTATTTTTACCTAAAGAAAAAAATTAGTTTAAATACTGTCACAAAACTGTTAAAGATGACATAATTGTGTGATTTCCTTTATAATCATCTCTTCTAACCTCCCTGCTTATACTCTTTACTCCCGCTAAACCACCAAACCCGTCAACCAATTATCACTGGTTAATTCAGACTCTCAGCAACCTTGCTTGTGTCAGGGAACTGTGCTGTAAAGAGTTTGAAGTGGCTGATTTTCAGAAGCAGGTTGCCAGCTCTTTCTTCCAAGGTACTTATAGGTGAATTTGAAAGGAAAACTACACATTTCCACAAATGCCACTTTCCGCCCTCAGTACCCGTCCATGTTGTATGCCTTTGCATAATTACATGAGCTTTGTTCAAATCTTTGTTATTTTATGGAAAAGCACATCACCGTGGACGTGTTACTTTACCTCGGAGAGTCTCAGTTTCATCATCTGAAAAACAGGCTGATAACAGGCTGGAACAGTTTCTGAAAAGATCACGTGAAGTCAGTCATGCAAAGTGCTACCATCTCTTATGCTTTAAGATGAGTTCCTGTTTTCTTGCTTTGGTTTTTTTAAAAAAATCAAATTGTAGCTTGGGCTGCAAAATAAACTGTAGGAGTTTCGACTAGAATTCTAATTGAATGAAGAGGACAGTTACTAACAGCATACATAGGCCCACAAGAATAAATCATTGCTTTGTGAAACTCGATTTCAGATACATATGACTATGTGTATCCAAAGGTAACATCAATGTATATTTACTACTTAGGGTTCAGAAAAAAATGTTTGAAAAACACTGCTTGAAGACCAGTGTAAATTTTCATGTCATCAATGCAGTCTCTCCAGATTACTGCACAGAGAGCAGAACTCTCTTCCTCCACATTTTGTGGACTCATTTTTATGGTACATTTGATGGCCTATTAGAGTTGCTTTTGTATCTTGTTTTTAGAGCAGAATCAGAATCTGCTTGAACCTCTAGACTGTGCCTTGTTCATCTCTGAAGACTTGGCAAAGCTTGTAGCAAACTTATTGACACATTATAAGTGCTAAATACTTATATTATGAAGGGGTGGGTAAGTTACACCCCTGTTTAACTCTGAGGGTGAACAAATTGACAAGAGAAGCTTGGATGAGAAGCTTGAGGCATCTACCCAGGAATTTAACCGCATAGGAGGAAAAAAAGTGAAGTCATATCTACTTATTTGTTTTAATGAAGAACTTTCATTCTTAACAATAAAATAGTTTCAACCTTTATGAAAGGGAAGGTTGTTACTGTAGGATATATTTCCTGCTTCATCTATAGAGGGCGGGGCTTCCTGAACTGGGTTTTGTGGGTGTGCTCCAGCAATATAGAAAGTCACTGAAAGTCCATGTCAAATCCAGTGTGTGTTGTGGACATGCTCACGCACGCACGCGCGCGCGCACACACACACACGTGCTGGAAGATTGAGGGGGTCCACAACTTTAAACTCTGCAGGGGCTGTTCCATAACCCAGGAACCAGTGAACACAGGTCTCTGCTGTGAGACAGCCCTGTCAGTAACAAAGCGCTGCCCAAGTGGCTGCATTTCTGCTCAGCCTCGGCTTTCTTTCCTTCTTATCTTAAAAAACATCCAGCTAGAGTTCATTATCTAGATTCCCTTCCTAGTAGAAAGGGCACCCTCTGCTATGCAATTAGGTGCAGAGCGAGCCACTGGCCCTCTTTCTGGCCATTGTGGGGTCGTCCAGTCACTGATCTCCAGCATCCTGCCCCCTTCAGCCATTTCCTACTGACTTGCAGCGGCAATAAATCACTTTGTTCCCTCTCTGTTCCCTCTGCTTCCCAGCAGTTCTCAGAATACGCCACCACGGTGCCCAGTTTCTCCTCCTCCGGTGTCATGGAAACCTGATGCACGGTGTAGGGCATCACTAATGCTCAGTTTGCTTTTGGTCTTTCAGTTTGATAAGAGACACACACAAGGAAAGCTGCTGTAATTAGTGGCTATTTGGGGCCTCCTACATAATGGGCTCCCTAGGCAGGGATCAAGGGGCGCTGAGTACCCAGAACAATTTGGAGACTAATGCATCCAGCGGTTAAGTGGAATTTAATGTCTGTGCTTTTGTTTGCAATAGTGCCTCTGTGATTTCCATGTTAGCCTCCCCCCAGCCCCCACCCCAGCGGTGGGACCTCTTCCAACAAACTAGCTAGAATAAGCAAGAAGGATTAGGTAGCAGTTGGGAGAATTTCAATCCTGTAGGTATTTAAACAGCTACTTCCCTTTGCCTTGGATCTTAATTCTCTCCTTCATGCTAATTTCCACTGTTAAAATTGACCTTACATTCCAGAGAAGAGATACCAGGACCCTACAGAACCTGATCTAAGGTTTAAAAATCCAGTAGAACCTCCCAGAAGAGTCCAGCAGTATGACAGACAAAAATTACCCTCTGATTTTTCTGGGTCAAAGGATGTCAGCTCTGTAAGGAAATGCCCAGTGCCTATCACAATAGTCTCCAAAACCTCCAGTACAGGCTCATGGGCACTCGGCTCTGAGAACACAGCTCCAGGATTCAACACTAAGTCAAGAGCTGGGCCGTCCCAGCAGCAATTAGCTAGAGCAAGGGTAGATTAGAGGACAGCTGATCATTTTTCCCTCTGGCGTAAAGACCTAAAGGCCTGAAACGTTAGTCTCTTCAAACACACTCCCTGCTCCTGCCACCTTAATTGAGCACTTACCTTATGAGCCCACAGGATAGTGGTGAAATCGAATCACTTAAAAGGTAATTCTTTCTGGAGAAGAGCATCTCAGGACAGGACTGTTCTCCGTTATCCAGTTAAAGTGCAGTTTTCTATTCTTGGCCGAGTTTCCATGTTCTCCCCACTTCCCGTTATCGTTTTTACTGTTGAACGTTTCAACAGCAGCAGCAGCAGCAGCAGCAGCAGCCATGGGAAGGGCTGAATTTGGCTCCATCTCTTCTTTGCTGTCCATAACAACTCTCTTGCTTCTGGGTTAAAAAATGATCTTGCTGTCAAGTCAATTCCAACTCACAGACACCATATAGGAAAGAGTAGAACTGCTCTATGGGTTTACAAAGATGTAAACTTTCCAGAAGCAGAGTGCCCTGTTTTGGTCCCATAGAGTGGCTGGTGGGTTCAAATCACTGACTTTTTGGTTAGCGTCTGGTTGGTTACCCACTGTGCCACCAGGGCTACAGGATATTAATTCTCCGTTTGCCAACAGACTTCTCTTGACCAATAGTCGGTGTCCAATGCAGTATTTGCCAGTAACTTTAATACTTGATACAAACAAGATAAGAAGTTTCACATTTCCAACTCTATTCTCATCCCAAAGCAGAACAACAAGCTGTGTCTTCCTCTCTGCCTGATGAGTATTCTAATCAGTGACCACAAAGCTTGCTTTGCTGTGAGTGGATTAAACCCCCATAAGTGTCTGACTGCTAACCAAAACATCTACAGTTCAAACCCACCAGCTACTCTTGGGAAAACCAAGGGGCAGTTCTACTCTGTCCTATAGTGTCACTGTAAGTTGAAACCTACATGGCAAGGAGTTTGGGTTTCGAATGTTTGACCTAGAGATAATAATGATATTTTCTTTTTAAAGACACATTTTCTTCCTGTTTTCCAGATCTTAATACTCATTTTGAAAACCTTCATGGACCTATTTTACTTTCTATTAACGCAGTTAACACTGATGCTTGGCATTTGTAAGATGTACGTTCTTGGAGGAGTCCCTAGGTGGTGCAAATGGTTAACATAATCAGCTGCTAACCAAAAGATTAGAGGTTCAAGTCCACCCAGAGGTCCTTTGGAAGAAAAGTCTTGGTAATCTATTTGGAAAAATAAGTCAGTGAAAACCCGATGGACAACTCCCAAACAAGAAGATTACACAGCTGAAAAAAAGGCCAAGGATGTGAACAGACATTCTCCAAAGAAGACATTCAGGGGCCAACAAATGCATGAAAAGATGCTCCAGGTTAAACCTCGTTAGAAAGATGTCGTCTCACTCTGGTTAAAGTGGCCTGCCCCTTTCAGTGGAGGAGCAAATATTCCCTAGAAGCTGTCTCTATGCACCTCACAATAAACTACTCTTTATATTTCACTCACCATATTTAGAATATACAACTTCCTAGCTGCAAGGAAGGTTGAGAAATTAAATATCTGGATGAAAAACTGAGATTGTCACAACTGGATGATGTCTTTAGGTTGAGTTCTCTGTAGAAGCAAAATCAGTGAAGAGGGCATAGATACCTAGAGAAAGTTATTTCAAGTAAGTGGCTCACACAATTGGGAGGCTGGCAAGTCCCAGATCTGTGGATCAGGCAGCAAGCTAAAGACTCCTCGCAGGCCGAAGGCTCTGCTAGCTCACATCCTTGCAGAGGCCAACAAAACCAAAGTCTGCAGGTCAGGTGGCGTGCTGAAGTCTTCTTGTAGTCCAAGAACTAGAGGCCCGGAGATGAGACAAATTACAGGATCAAAGAAAGTGAGCTCTGCCGGAATATCCATTTGCATCATGGATGCAGGCCAGACTCCCAAGGAAATGCTTTCTCTGGCTAGTTAGCTGTCCATATCAGATCACAAAATGAGAGAGAATTACATAGTGTCCACCAAACCACGGAGAATCGTAGCCTAACCAAAGCTGACGTGAAACGTGACCGTCACTGTTTGGATCAATCCCGATTTATGTTCTCAGTGGGGCTTATCAGGTCAGGTGGATGCTGTAGATCCCTAAACAAACCCGG
This sequence comes from Heterohyrax brucei, assembly GCA_028571685.1. Taxonomy (NCBI): domain Eukaryota; kingdom Metazoa; phylum Chordata; class Mammalia; order Hyracoidea; family Procaviidae; genus Heterohyrax; species Heterohyrax brucei. Next base: position 81,316,918 of record CM053159.1, read on the forward strand.
GAGCCTCTTAGAGACGGTAAGGCTGGGAGGAGAAAAACCATGAGGTGAAGGATATACAACATCTTCCCCAGGAGGAAACTAAAGTGACCCACTAAAGATCCTAGAGTTAGAGAGTGACAGTCTGGAAGCTGACCACTGTTCTCTTGACTCCAAACCCAGTGTTCATCTCAAGGCAAATTTCTGTTAGTGATCACCTTCTCTCTGCCTTGGTTACTTCTTGCTCTGAATAATAGGATTGGTAGGCACAAGAAAATTTCAGATTTGCCTGTTTGGTAGTCGTGAGAAACTTTGAATCAATAGCCCAAAGAACTCAAAGAAAGACAGATGACAAAGAGCTTTAACATGTGGGATGTAGAAAGATTATGCCCAGAGATACCAAAGCATTTGTTTAAATTAGGGTAAAAAAAAAATCTCCTTTTTTAAAAATAAATATTTTATTCTGCTTCAGGTGAAGGTTTACAGAGCAAAATAGACTCTCTTCAATGATTTATACACAGAATGTTCCAAGACACTGGCCACAGCCCCCTCAGTGAGTCAACACTCTCCTCATTTCTGTGCTGGGTTTCCTGAAAAAAATTTGCTAAGTTAATGGTTCATTATCATGCAGCCCGACCAAATGAATGATATTTTCGCTAAAGTGGTTCATTTACTGAGAGCCAGGGGAGCGAACTACAAATAATTCTTAAGCCTCATTTCAATCAATCATCTTGGCCTTTGTCCTCAATTTTTTTCTTTATCTGAGCCACTGAAATATGCAGAATTTCGTGGTAGTTCTCTCTAGTAGACTCACCAGAGCTCAGACTGTAAGGAAAGTACGATACATAAAGTAGATGAAGACTGATGGAGGAGCAGGAAGAATGGGGGTTCTGGATGTTTGGAAGAAGTCTTTGGAAATCTATCTGGCAAGAAATGCCCTAGGAATTGGGCCAGCCTACAAGCCATTGATTAAGAAGAATATAAATAAATGATGAAGAACTCAAATAATATTGGCAATGTAAACATTGGACACTAGCACTCAGAAAGAAAAGTATAGAAGAAAGGAATCACTTGGACAGTACTTCTAGTACCAGGAGCAACTGCCTAAAGCAGGCTACACCTGGAGAGACTGAAGTGCTAAGGGATTTGTATTGTGACCAAGCATGTGACGTGATTGGTTATGTTGCCTTTGTTTGTAAACATTTTTTTATTGATGTGTAGTGTAGAGAAAGGAAGTATCAACTAATAAATGTAAAATTCATTTTTGTTTTTAAATAAAGGGAACATACACTTTTATGTAACCAAGAAAGAGAATCTCTTTAGCTCCCCGTATAAGCAGCTTCTCTAGTGGCTTTTCCTGGTGCTCATGACCCCCCTCCAAAAAGGTAGTCTCTCTTTGTACTTCAGCAGTAGGGGTTAATTTGGGCTGTTTTTGAACTTTGTGTAGAATGGAACCTTACTGTGTGTTTTTGGTCTGGTTTCTTTCCTCAATACTACTTTTGTGGGATTTGTATAAGAGTCATGTATAGCAGCAGTTTATTCACTTTCATTGCTGTGTGGTAGTCCATTATGTGAATATGCTACAACTTATTCATGCAGTCTTTCTACTGATGGAAATATGAGTTGATTGAAGTTTGAAATTATTATGAATGCTATTGTTATGAAGACTTTGGAAATGTCTTTTAGTGTAAATGCAACCATAAGTAGGGCTAGAATTGCTAGACCATAAGTTGTGCCCACATTCAGCTTTATTCCCACCCAAGTTCACTGCCTTCGAGTCAATTCATAGTCATCATGACCATATAGAACAGAATAGAACTGTTCCACAGAGTTTCCAAGGAGCGCTTGGTCCATTTGAACTGTCAACCTTTCGATTAGCAGCTGTAGCTCTTAACTACTACACCACCTGGGCTTCTTCAGATTTATTAGGTGCTGTTAAAAAGCATTCTATTAACTTACATGCCTGCATAACAATGCAAGAAAATAACTATTGTTCGCCTTTCTTACCAATATTGGATTTTGCCAGGTTTTTAAACTGTAGTCATTCTGCTAGTATTGTATTTTTTACACAAATAACTTGTGCTTTCTGCACTGATTTACTAACAAGTGTAAAAAGATTAGCATAGCACACTTACCAAAATACCTCCCTAAGGGAAGGCAAGGTTATTGAGCAAAGCTAGAAGACACGTGTTGTTTACTTAAAATAGGGTATATAGTACTCTCTTATTTTAGTTTTAACTTGATTTTGTGTAAAGGTCATGAAAACATTGTCCCATTTTATCTTCTGGAAGCTTTGTTGTTTTACCCTTCAAAGTGCTGTCTTTGATCCTGTTGAAGTTGACAAATTGATTTTCTATGGCATACATATGATTGTCCTAGATGAGACTTCAGAGTGTATAGGATCTGAAGGGGAAAAATCCTAAACATCGTATGTAGGAAAATTATGCTCAGAGATACCAAGACATCTGTTTAAATTAGGGTGAAAAATCCCCTTTATAAAAAAATAAATTTTTATTCTCCTTTAGATGAAGATTTACTGAGCAAAGTAAATTCTTGTTCCGTGATTTATACACAGAATGTTCCAAGGCACTGGCCACAGCCCCCTCAGTGAGTCAGCACTCTCCCCATTTCTGTGCTGGGTTCCCTGAAAAATCTGTTAAGTTGTTAGTTTAGTATCGTGTAGACTAACCAAATGATATTTTGCCATTTTCACTAAAGTGATTCAGTTGCTGGGTTGATTTTGGCATTGTGTAAACACAGAAAGGGGACTGACCATGAAACTCTTCTTAGAAGGAAAAAGTGATCTGAAATTGGCTTTTGGCCCAGACACAATTACTCCCCAAATATACTCATTAACAAAAATTGGGCTTGAGTTCCTTAGTTGCCTCTTTTTGTGATTATAAAGTCATCATTTTCCTGGCAAGGGGCTGAACTGGGTCCTTAAATTCAATTGTGGCTCTAATATTCAATGATTCTTTGCATCTCTCTATTCCAGGAAAATCAGCTGATTAGCATAAAAATTAAAAGATAAATAGGTCTGAAATGACCACAGGCCACCAAAGATAATTTTAGGTTTTGTGAAGGAGGTAAGATTATTTTTAAGATCCTTTGAGATCTTAAAGTTTATGTGTTTATGGCACACATATGTAAACATACACACCATTGCATACATACATACAACTTATTTGTTTATGTATGTGTATGTATACATATAAATGCAGTCTCAAGAACTGTGTTTAACAAGTATTAAGATATCTGAGAAAGAAGCAAGTTGTTTTTTGCAAAGCAAGAATTTATTTTTCGATTTTAGCATTACCAAGCTAACCTCAATTTTCTTAAAATGTAGAAACTAATGATCTATATTCTACCACTAAGATATTACTAAAGTTATGGGAAATTTTCCTTAAAAATTCTTTCAAAATGCTTACTGGAGAAGTCTGTTTAATGGAAAAATAATCTCTGTAAATAGTTTTTTTCCTGTTGTCATATTTTTTTTTTAAACTTGAATATAACAGCAGGTGGTCTAACCTGAAATACGGGCCGTGAAGCATATTCAAAATTCACTCTGGAAGGCTTTGGGGATGGAAGTGGACATCTCAGAGAGACAGACAGTTTTTCTCCAAAACAACTGAAACTGAGGACAAAAACAAGGGGGTCTTGCACCAATCGTGTGAGTCAGGCCAGGATACTTAGATGCCAGGGCCAGAGGAAACAGTGGTATCTCCATCAAAGTCATGAGTAGAGGGAACCACAGAGAACACGGAGTGGCTATCCTTTGGGCAGTAACACAGTCTGCTGTTGTTACAGGCCGTCAAATGGATTTCAACTTGTAATGATCCCACATAACAGAGTTGACCTACGTGCATAGAGTTTTATTGGTTGTAATCTTTACAGAAACCAACAGGCCAGCTAGGCGCAGGTATTTACTTAGTTTGCGCCTGTCAAGACTTCCTCTAAGAGTCTCTAGGTACGTGGAGGACTACTTAGTTGCAGAATGGCTCCACTAGTTCAAACACTGCTGACAGTCCATATTTTCACTCCTTCTGATACACTTCCATGACAGAATTGCCCTGACAGTATGTGTAAGAATGATTACATTAAAAACAAAGAGTCTTAAGTATTTGGAAATAAAGTTGACATCAATTGCACAATCCCCTGTCATAACCTTCTGTTAAAGAAATCAACCAGGGGGTGGAACTAAGAAGGCAGACTAGACACGAGTCTCCTCAATTCCCTCTGAAAACTAAGGCCTGGACTGATAATTAAATGGAACACTCTGGCATAGAGTTGTTAGATTGGGCTACATGCCACTAAACAGGAAACTTCTTCTCTCTCGCACAAGCCAGCACATTCTGAGCCCTGCTCCTGCTGACTCGATGCTTGAATGGACTGCAGGTACTGATGCTTGCTTGCTTGCTTTCTCTTTCTTTCTCTCTTTCTCTCTTTCTTTTTCTTTCTTTCTTTCCTTTCTTCCTTCTTCCTTTCTTCCTTCCTTTCTTTCTTTCTCTCTCTCTTTCTTTCTTCCTTCCTTCCTTTCTTTCTTTTTTTTATCCATGAGGTGGAGGATGGCATAAGCCAGCAAATACACTGAACTGCAGTGCTAAAGTCAGCAGTGTATAGCACAGCAGACAGACAGTGTATGGGGTAGCTACATTTTAAGAGACAGGCTCCTGGCTGGGGAGACCAGTGTCCTCCTACCCTCTCTTTTCTGAGCTCTGCCATAGATCCTGCTGTTTCATAGTTGGAAGGGCAACTTGGCTGGGACACCATCTTGGTCAGTTAAGAGGCAGAGTCACCCACTGGAGACCTCAGTAGGGGCTAATTTCCAAATTGAGAATCACTGCCACTCCAGAAAGCATCTTTCCAGCAGACAGGCTGTGTTCAGCACAGTGTTACCTTATGGATATGGCCCAGCAGAGGATGGCAGCAAGGCCATAACTCTTCCCTACTTTGAACTATGTTATAGCATCTGGGGATGGATAAAGAGGTGCTTCTACTGTCAGCCAGAAGGCAGGGCCTGACACACCTTATGGCCTGATTGATTTTTGCAGCTGTCAGATAGCTCCCAAATTTTTAAAATAAGAATGCCTGGAAAAATAACTGCTGAGTGGCCTGGTAGCATCTCTTCTGGCCTTTACTGACCCACTTCATAGGGTCAGTTGATGGCTTCTCCTGGTGACTCCATAAGTGGGACACCATCTTTGCCAGATAGGAGGTGGAGACTGCCACCCCAGAGAGTCCACTGGGGCCAGTCACTAGAGTACACAGAGGCAGCTGGTGACCAACCCCCGTCTCAGAACTATGATTCAGTTTCTACTGAGGTAGCACCAGAGAAACTAAACACCCTTTAGATGGCCCGAATGCAACAGTCCGTCTCAAACCATTTGAAGAAACAGCCCACCATGGCTCTGGAAAACTCCCAAAAAAAAGAATCAAAAAACTTCTCAGATGAAGAAGTGTTTCTGAAACTATTGGAGGTTGAGTACAAAAGAATTGTGTATAGACTCCTCCTAGAGATTAAACAAAATGCAGCAGAGCAAAATGAACAATTAAGCAAGCTATTTGAACTCACTGGACATCAGTGATCTGAAATCCAGTAGATCAATAAAATTACAGAATTAGACAATTTAATCCAAAGCAAAAAGAACAGAATTCAGGAGATGGAAGTCAGATTTAGTGACCTTGAAGGCAGAGCAACTGACACCAGTATTTATGAGGAGAAATCAGAGAAAAGAAATCAAAGCATTAAGAAACATGTGGAATCTATCTACAGGAATAATCTATGATTAACTGGAGTTCCTGAACAGAGAGGGATAGCTGAAAACACAGCAAGTATTGTTGTTGACTTGCTGACAGAAAACTTTCTTGAAATTATGAAAGAAGTAAACGTAGATATACAAGATGCATATTGAATGCCACAAAAACTAGACCCCAAAATAAAGACACCAGGCATATTATAATAGCCAAGCCAAATAAAGCTTAATAAAATGAAACATAAATAGATTCTCTAAAAGGCAGCAAGGCTCAAAGCAAAGCTAACATCAGAGGGAAACCCTGTAGGCTTTCATTTGACTTCTTGGCAGAAACAGTGCTGGCAAAGAGGCAGTAGGGTGACATTCAAATCCTTGAAGGAGAAAAACTACCAACCAAGAGTTACATGTCCTGTAAAACTGTCCCTCAAATATGAAGATGAAATTAAGACATTTGCAGATAAACGTAAGTTCAGAGACTTTGTAAAAACCAAACCAAAACTACAAGGAATATTGAAAGAAGCTCTTGGCTTGGAAAAACACAACCATTAAGTGTATATTAAGGAGGTAATGCAGAACACAGCATCCAGAAATCTACTCAGTTAGGGAAAGCACAAAACTCAATCAAAGGTACAGTATTAAAAGAAGGGAACCAGTGATCATATCATGAAAACTATGATACCATCACATTAAAAAGAGGGATATACTACAGTAGTTACAGTCCTTTCAGATGGAGAAGTTAAAAAGATATACAGAAGTTAAAATTCAGTTCAAACTTAGAATGCTAAGAGGGATCGTAAGAGCAGCCACAAAGCACAATAACAATGCAACGTATCAAAACAAAAAACACAATGCAGGAGTCCCAACAACCATAAACCCAACACTGAAAAAGGCGAAAAGTCAACCCATAAATAAGAAAGACCCAGAACAGAATATTAAAAAACAGCATAGAAAACACCAACACAAAAATAAATACATCAAAATGACAGCACTAAACACATACTTATCAATAATTGCACTGAATGTAAACAGACTGAATGCTCCAATAAAGAGACAAGTGACATCCCAGATCAAAAGACACAACCCGTCTATACGTTGCTTACAAGAAACACAACTTAGACACAAAGATAAGAAAAAACTGAAAATTAAAGGATGGGATAGTATATATTAAGCTAACAATATACAAAGAAGAGCAGGTGTTGCAATATTAATCTCAAATGAAATAGATTTTAGTGCAAAATCCACCATTGTGGACAAGGATGGTCACTATTTGTTGTTGAAAGGTTCAATACACAAGCAGGACTTCACAATATTAAATATTTACGCACCCAATAGCAGAGCATCTAAATACATTGAACAAACACTGACTACATTGAAAAACGAGATAGATCACTCCACAATAATAGTTGGAGACTTCAACACTCCATTTTTGGTAATGGACAGATCAACCAGAAAAAAACTCAGTAAAGGTACAGAAGATCTTATTGCCACAATTAACCAACAGACCTCATCAGCATATACAGAACTTTTTATCCATCAACACATAACTAGACCTTCTTCTCCAATGCACATGGAACATTTTCCAGAATGGATCATGTGTTAGTCTATAATGCAAATCTCAACAAAATCCAAACCACTGAGTCATTGCAAAGCATCTTCTTGGATCATAAGGCCATAAAAGTTGAAATCAATAGCGGAAAAAACATAGATAGAAATTGGAAACATGGAAACTGAAAACACCTTGCTCAAAAAGCCATAGGTTATAGAAGAAATCAAAAACAAAATAAAAAAAAATTTATGGAATCAAACGACAATGAAAATGCATCCTACCAGAACCCATGGGATACAGCCAAGCAGTGCTCAGAGGTCATTTTATCTTTATAAATGCACACCTGGAAGGAAGAAAGGACCCAAACCATGGAATGAACCCTATAGCTTAAACAAGTAGAAAAAGAGCAACAAAGTAACCTCTCATGCACAAGAAGAAAACAGATCATAAAGATTAGAGCAGAACTAAATGAATTAAAGAATAGAAGAACAATTGAAAAAATTAAATGCTTTTAAATTTAAAAATTAACAAAATCAAAAGCTGGTTCTTTGATAAACCACTGGCTAACCTTACAAAAGAAAAACAGCAAAAGATATGAATAACCCTAATAAGAAATTATATGGGAGATGTTACAACAGACCTAGCTAAAATAAAAAATATCATAATAGAATACTATGAATGTCTGTACTTTTTTCTAGATTCGTATCACCCACCAAGATTGTCACAAGGAGAAGCAAATCAGCTTAATAAATCTATCACAAAAGAAGAGATAGAAAAAGTGTTTGATTCTTAGTAGTTCTGGTCTATCTATTTTCTCTTCTGTTAATCATGCTTTGTTTGTTAGATTGAAAAAGTCATCAAAAATTTGCCAACCAGAAAAGGTACTGGCCCAGATGGTTTCACTGGAGAATTCTACCAAACTTTTAGAGAGGAGTTAACTCCGATTCTATTGAGGCTATTTCACACTGTAGAAAGGCATGTAATACTCCCAAATTTATTCTATGAAATCAGCATAATCCTGATACCAAAGCCAGGGAAATATTCCACAAAAAAAGAAAATTATACACCAATATCACCATAAACGTAGGTGCAAAAATATTCAACAAGTTCCTAGCCAGTATAATTCAACAGCATATTAAAAAAAAAAAAAAATGATTCATCATGATCAAACTGGTTTTATTCCAGGGATGCAAGGCTGGTTCAATATCAGAAAAACAATTAATGTGAACAACCACATAAATGACACAAAAGATAAGAATTGTCTGATACAGAAAAGGCATTTGATGAAGTCCAATACCCATTACGCTAAAACCTTTCAGAACAATAGGAATAGAGGGGAAATTCCTCAACCCAATTAGTGGCATCTATGCAAAGCCAACTGCCTTCATTGTCCTGAATGGTGAAAGACTACAAGAATTCCTCTTGAGAATGGGAACCAAACAAGGATGACCACTCTCACCACTTCTATTCAACATCATGCTAGAAGTTCTAGCCAGAGCAATTAGATAAGACAAAGAAATAAAGTGTGTCTGTATCCACAAATCTCCCTATTTGCAGTTGATACGATTGTATATACAAAGAACCCTAAGGACTCTATAGGTAAACTACTGGAGCTAATGGAGGAGTTCAGCAAAGTTTCAAGATACAAGATAAACATAAGTAAATCAATAGGATTCCTTTATACCAACAAAGATATCATCAAAGAAGAAAGTAACAAATCAATAACATTTACTATAGCCCCCAAGAAGACAAAATATCTAGGAATAAATCTAAGTAAACATAAGAGACCTATACAGAGAGAACTACAAGACCTTAGGGCAAGAAACCCAAAAAGACGTACAAAATTGGAGAAACCTGCCCTGTTCATGGATGGGAAGACTTAACATTGTGAAGATGTCTATTTTACCTAAAGCTCTACTTATACAATACAATCCCAATACAAATTCCAGTGTTATATTTTTATTGAGATGGAGAAATACATAACCAACTTTGTCTGGAAAGGGAAGAAACTTTGGCTTAGTAAAGCACTACTGAAGAAGAGGAACACAATGGGAGGCCTTGCACTACCTGACCTCAGAAACTGTTACACTGCCACACTAGTCAAAACAGCCTGGTACTGGTACAGAAAGAGACATACAAGCCAATGGAATAGAGTGGAGACCCCAGAGATGCCATCATCCCCTATGAACAGCTGATACTTGACAAAGGCCCTAACATTGTAAACTAGGGTAAAAACAATCTCTTTAGCAAATGGTGCTGGCAAAACTGGATATCCATCTGCAAAAAACTAAAACCAGATCCATATCTCACACCTTACACAAAAACTAACTCTAAGTGGATCAAAGACCTAAATATCAAACCTAAAATGATAAAAATCACACAAGAAAAAAATAGAATCAACGATGGATGTTCTAATACACAGCTCAGACAGACTTCAAAGTCTAACAAACAATGCACAATTAACAGAAGAGAAATTAGATAAATGGGAGCTACCAAGAATCGAACACTTTTCTCATCCAAAGACTTGATCAAGAGAGTTAAAAGAACACCTACAGAATGGGAAAGAATATTTGGCAACTACATCTCAGACCGTCATCTGATCTCCATAATCTACAAGGTTCTACAAAATATCAACAAGAAAAAGGTATATGACCCAATTAAGTGATGGACAAAGGAGATGGGCAGACACTTCACTAGAGAGGACATCCAGGCAGCCAAAAGACATATGAGAATATGCTCAAGATCATTAGCTATCAGAAAAATGCAAATCAAAACTACAATGAGATATCATCTCACCGCAAGAAGGTTGGCCATAACCCAAAAAACACAAAACAACAAATGCTGGAGAGGCTGTGGAGACATTGGCACTCTCCTGAACTGCTGGTGGGATTGCAAGTTGGTACAACCTCTTTGGAAAGCAATCTGACACTTCTGTAAAAAGCTGGAAATAGAGATACCATTTGATCCAGTAATTCCACTGCTTGGAATTTATCCTTCAGAAACAAAGCTGTCACGTGAACAGACACTTGTACACGAATGTTTATTTCAACACTGTCCACAATAGCTAAAAGATGGAATCAACCCAGATGCCCATCAACAGATGAATGGATAAACAAACTACAGTACATATACTCAATGGAACACTATGCTATGCTAAAAAAAAACAATGCAGATTTCAGAAAACATCTCATAACATGGTTTCAATTGGGAGATATTATGCTGAGTGAAATCAGTGTCAAAAGGACAAATATCGTGTGAGACTCCTGTTACAAGGACTTAAAAATAGAGTTATCTACAGAAGAAAATAACTTTGTTGGCTACAAGAGCAGAGGGTGAGCGTTTAGCATAGAGGAGATCATTCATAGATGTTAGAAATTTTATTCATTTACTGTAACAAATAAATAATAAAAAAAGAAAGAAAAAAATATAGTTGCTGTCAATTTGATTCTGACTGGTGGCAGCCCTTTGTACGACAGAGTAGCACTGTGTTCCATAGTTTCAATGACTGATTTTTGGAGAGCAGATATCCAGGTCTTTCTTTCAAGATGCCTTTGGGTGCACTTGAAAAGCAAACCTTTTTGTTACCAGCAAGCCCATTAACCATTTGTACCAACTAATTTGTTAAAATCTGTTGCCGTAAAGTTGATTCTGACCCACCGACACAAACCTTGGTGGCGTAGTGTTTAAGTGCTACAGCTGATAATCCAGTGGTTGGCTCTTCAAGTCCACCAAGCTCTCCTTGGAAATTCTGTGGGGCAACTATACTCTGTCCTAGTGGATCACTGTGAGTTGTACCATCTAAAGACCCCAAATACAAAAAATATTGGTGTCCTTTGCCATTGAGTAGACTCTGATTCATAGGCTCCTTACAGAATGGAAAATGTTTAACTGCATTGTTGCAGCCATTGTGCCAATCCATCTCAGTATGATGATAAAATAGAGACTTAAAAGACATTTCCTGTTTGTTGTAGATCATTTACCGTCCTATCCCCGGTCCAAACCTCTCCTTCTTGATTTCCCACCTCCCCTCCCCACCCCCTGCACTCCTCTCCCACAGACACAGAGACATACAGTTGTTTTCTGTTTCTACAAGGGAAAAAAAGTGTAAAGCCCCTTTCTATTATAATATACTAAATAACTTGCAGCTATTTGTTTTGCCTTTTATATTTTTCTCATCATATTCCTTACTTGTGCTATTCTCCTCCAAGTTTTAGCAGAATTTCTCAAGCCGTTTTCTAATGCCCTGCTGTGCTGTTTGTTCTGCTCTTTGGGACATCCCTTGTGTCTGCCATGTTTTAGCACAATGGTTTTCCTCAGAAAGTAATCTTCCCTGCCCTCGAATTGTTCCTATATCATTGAGAGACTACCCTATGGAATTTTATGGAGAATGCAGAGTGAATTTTAAAAAGAACTTTCTCCTGCCTTTTTTGTACGTAACTTCTTTCATCACTAGATGTTTCTTTAGATAACTCAGATGCACACACTTTTTCTGAACTTTAGAATTTTTTCCTGTTGTTGTGTGTATGTGTATGTGTATCTATACATACACAGAAAATCCTGGTGGCACAATGTTTAAAGTGCTATGGGTTAATCAAATGGTTGGTAGTTTGAATCTACCAAGAAATCCTTGGAAACTATATGGATAGCTCTACTCTATCCTACACAGCCATTATGATTCAGAATTGACTCAACAGCAAGGGTATAGTATATATATATGTGTATGTGTGTATGTGTATGTGTATTTTGTTTTATTTTCCTTTTATAATCTTAGGTGCACCCAGTATGGAGAGCTCAAATATTTTCATTCCCAGAAGAAAGGAAAGGAGTGTGTCTGTGTGTGAGTGTGTGTTTCCCAGATAGAGGTTCATCTACCTGTTCAGGAAGAAAAGCAGTTGTTCAGGAGAGAATGTCGCTGCCTACTGAGGACATTCTTTCTGTGTTTACCAGTCTACTGACCTTATTAAGGTCCTTATGGCAATACAAAGACGTACTCCACCCTCTTGGAATCTAGCACTGTGGAAACCTACTCTCTTCCCAAATCTTCCAAACCATCCTTTGTTCACACTGAGAATTCTGTTAATTTCTCAAAAATCTCACTGCTAAGCATGATGGAGAAAATAGTTCCATCTCAGTAAAATCAGAAGATTGCTTCAAAGTCAGGCATCATCTATATATTTCTGGTCATTTCAGTGGTAGTACAACAGTGAACCAGATTTTGTAGTGACTATACCATCACTATTACAAGCTCTATGATATAAAAAAAATCACTGAGAAAATACGACAACAAATGACAGAACCAAAATGCAATGGGGAAACATGAAAATTTCAGTGAGTAATAATAATATGGCTCACTACTGTAGAGCTGATTCCGACTCCTAGTGACTCTATAGGACAGGGTAGAACTTCCCCAAAGGGTTTTGGGGACTGTAAATTTTTATAGAAGCCTACTGCTGCCACTTTCTCCGGCAGAGTGACTAAGGAATTAGAACTACTGACCTTTCAGTTAGCAGCCAAGTGTTTTAACCACTGCACCACCAGAACCCCTTCACAATGACAATAGCTGCCGTATACTAACTGCTTTACACGAGCTGGGCCTTGTGGCACATTCTTTACAAACCAATTTCTCACATGAGCTACATAACAACTTATGACTCATTTCTTCAAATAGGAAATTGAGGGTAAGAGAGTTCAGATAAATTATTTCAGGTCACACAGCTAGCAAGTAGCAAAGCACTGATTGGAAACTACATTTTTCTGATTCTCAGTTTCACATCCTTTTCATTAATCTGTCTCCCCTCATACATAGATTCTCTGTAAGGGTTTTTTTTCTGTAGTCTATTTACGGGGTGGGTATTTAAAAAGGATACAAGGCTGTACATAAGGATTTTTCACATAATATCGTAATGATTGTCTCCTCTTGCATACAGATCAGTTAAAGCTTCGGGAAAATGTGAGCATGTTTTGGTTTCAAGTGTACAACAAATCTTAGAATAATATTGTAAAAGCAAGTAAGGATATCATAAAGATATATTCATGCTTAAGAGCTGATAAACTTATCTTCCTGAGTGAGATACCGAGTCAGGAGTATTAGCTTTCCAATAACACTTAACTGTGCCTCGGAAGAACACACGACACTGAGAGATAGGCTCCTGCTTCTGATGAGATGAGCTGGGCGACAGAACCCACTGGGGGTCAAGGAATGCACTCAGATCAGTGACCACTGGCTTGCAAAATCAGACTGATAAATTCTCAGGAATTTTGGGTGAGTTATTCAATGCTGCCATTACTAAAAATTTGATTTATATAATCTTACTATAAAAGTATATTAGATGCAAAAGTGTTAAGTACTCAAAAAAGCAAAACCAAACTAACTGCCATCTAATTGATTCTGACTCATAGCAACCCTACAGGACAGAGTAGAACTGTCCCATAGAGTTCCCCAAGGAGCACCTGTTGTGTTTGAACTGCTGACATTCTGGTTAGCAGAAGGAGCACTTCACCACTGTACCACTAGGGTTTCCAACTACTCAGTAGTACTCTCTAATTATTTTATTGCATGTTAGCATCATACACACCTTGAGGCTATTTGCTTCTATCCTACCTGTATGGTGGAAACATTAGAAACCACCCTACTGGTACTTGTCTTTCTCCAACTCTGTATGTAGTGATGTCACATCAGTAGCTTGACATCAGCCATGGTGGAAGCATTTACTTGTAACAAATTGGCAAATACAGCAAATCAAGAGGTGATATACTACGTTTTTGGTTATCTAGATGAGAGGTTGGCAAACTATGACCAGTGAGTCCAACCAGCATTCATTTGCCTCTGTGGTTGCTTTTATACAGCAGTGACAGAGGTGAGTCATGGTCAGAGATGTCATCCAACCCACAAATTCTAAGACAGTGGAGAATAAATGTAAAACTGTGCCATGGGTATAGACATTACACTGTGGCTAGTAGAAACAAACAAGAAAATCTTCACCTAGTCATAAAATAGAGTCCAGAATATAAAACAGCTTTTGGTTTAATTAACATAATTTGTTTGAGAGTGGGCAGCCTTTAACATTCACTCATGTACCAGATTACAAAAAAAGAAGAACCAAGCAAATTTGTTGCCATCAAGTCAAATTCAACTTGCATCGGCTCTGTAGAACAGAGCCGAACTACACCAGCACGTTTCCCGGGCTATTGATGTCGCAGCCGGCTACGGCATCTTTCTCTTGTGGTGATCTGAACTGCTGAACTTCAGTTAGCAGCCCAGCACTTAATCACTGAGCCACTGGGGCAGGCTCCTATACCACATTTAGAGCCAATAAATTCATCAAGAACAGATTTGAATGCAAATCTATTTGGCTAATCTGGTTCAGTTGCAACTGTAAGTTAGCTATGGATTCAAGAGTTTATAAAAGATCAATGAGAACAGCATGTGAAAATCAACTGGTTCTACGGAATTTACTGTAAAGATCATTGTATACATTTTTTATTACGTGGGACATATCTGTAATACTAGTAAAATCAGTAATAAACTACATATATATGTTTGTATGTGTACGAGTATATGGAGTTCCTGAGTGGTATAAATGTTAACCTGTTGGGCTGCTAAATAAAGATTAGAGGTTTCAGTCCATTCAAAGACATCTCTGAAGAAAGATGATCTACTTCCGGAAAATCAACCGGTTAAACCCCAGTTTTACTCTGACACACATGGGGTCACCATGAGTTGGAATGGCAACTGGTTCTATACATCGACTAAGGTACTCCTGGTCCAAGGCATGGTCTTTCCAATAGCCTCATGGTCACACAAAAGCTGAAAAACTAAAAAGGAAGACAGAAGAACTGATGCATTTAAATCTTGGTGTTGGTGCCGAATGTTGCATGTATGAGGGGCTTCCAGAAGAATGAACAGATCTGTCTTAGAAGAAACACAAGAATGTTCCTTAAAAGTGGGATGGAAAGACGTCTGCTCTCTGACTTTTGACACATCTGGAGAGAATAGCTGCTGGAGAAGGACGTTACGTTTGGTAAAGCGAAGGGTCAGCGAAAAAGAGGGAGACTCTCAATGAGGTGGACTGATGTAGCAGCTGTACAACGAGCTCTAACGTACCACTGACCGTAAAACTGTCACAGGACTGGGCCACTTTTCGTTCTGTTACACAGATCAGAGATGACTTGATGGCACCTAAAAATGTGTTGCTTTTTTTTTTTTTTCAAAAAAGGATTACCAGGACCCATGATATTGTGAGACCTGAATTACCCCTAATTATTTCATCTGTAGTCCAAATTAAATAAATGAATTGTTATACCAGCAGTAGACGAGGCCTGGTCCTCGAAGAATCATAAGCATCCTGTCCTTCCTTAGCTACATCCAACCCGAAGGAGCACTGGGTGCCATTATCGTGCCCTAAGACCACAAGTGGGAGAGGCAGGGGTCAGGCGATGGATGCCTATGTTGTTTAGGAAGTGAAAAATGCTGTTATAAATAATTGCAGAGCCAGTGCCTCAAGGAGTCCTATTTCTCATTCACCTACAAGGTGTTTTGATGGAAAGGAGGACGGAGCTGATCCACATTAATGCAGAGACTGCTATCCAGTGGCTCCACCATCTCCAGGGACCTCAAAGTCCTTGAGGGATGCTCTGTATCTGGACCCCACTAGGAGAACGCATCTTGGACTGAGTGACTCATTGCAGCAGCTAGATCTGGAATCAACACGTAACACTTGGAGTCAGCATCTCGTTCTCCAGAATTTGGCTGACAGCGAGGTTGGGAAAAGGTGGTCTTCCTACATGCCCAGGAGGAAAACCAGACAGAAATTTGTGAACGTTTGGATTTTTTCTGCCATTACTTTCCCCTTTGTCTAGCAGCCCCAGTAAACAGGGTATCTCCCTTTTTAAAGTGAATGCCAGTGAGGATATTTTATTTGGTGGAACTACATGGTAAATTGGAAATGACTTGGATAAGCCAGTTAACCATGGCCCACTGCAGACATTTGGGTTTTCAGATGTTTTCCAGTGTAAGGCACTTTGATAGAAGGCTGTATGAGGTAGGAAATATTAAATTTAACAGGATTTTCTGGTTCTAGTGTAATTGCTATAGGGTTTCTATGAGTCAGAATCACCTTGGTGGCAATGGGTTTGGGCTCTTGGTTTAGTGTAACTGCTTTCTCTAATTTTACAGCATACTTAGGTACTTAAAGTAATTGACCAAATAATGCATAAAATCTTAAGTCAGTGTTTTCTCAAATGTTATGGAAAACTCTTCATGTCTCTTTCCAAAGTATCATATTTGTGGGAGGGTTATAGCCAAGTGCCATCGAGTTGGAGGGATATAAGAAGAGGTATTAATTGAATTACACAAACTGCACAAAATACTAAGAAGAATCCAAGAGTAAACATCCCTAAAGACCATAACTGCATTGTTACATTAGAAAGAGAAGAGTTCGACAATGTGCACTCGGAGTAGCATGCTTGCATGTGTGTAGGTGTGTGTCTGTGTGTTCTTTTGTGGGTGTGTGAGTGATTTACAGAGCTCTATTTTGGGAGTGTAATTCTAAGGACAGCACAGTAGGAGTGAGCTCCTGAAACAAGATCAAGCCAACAGGCGACCTTCCCCTTCCCATCCTGGGTGCCAATAGTGACATACATGTGAGGGAGGTGATTCCACATGCCTCTTCCCATCTGCTTCCTAGGCTCCCTGAACAGCATGCAAACACTGAGAGTCATGGCAAAGCCAGAGCCACTGCTGTCTTTTGGCTCAAGGACACCTGTCTTCACAGTTGCTGGGCACAGATCAAGTCATCTACACTTTTAGGAGAGCAGCAATCCAGATCTGTCCACCACGAGAGCTGCGCATTTGTTAGAATGTGAGTTTACATAGCTTTCTATCCTCACTAAAAGAAAGAGAGGCCACAAAAAGAGAGAGAAATTTGAGCATCCGGAAACTGGAATGTAGGGAATATCTGGTATATCAAAGAGACCCTCTGTCCTTCCCTCTTTCTAGAAGTGGAGTGATGTCTACTTCTGGAGTTCTTGCTGCATTCCTCTTCTGGGTTTCTCCTGGTGTAATCTTACCACCTGTCATATGGAGGGTTCTGGAAGAGGCCTTCCTATTCCTGTACCTGCAGAGGAATGACAGACGAAGGTGGAGGAAGCGAAGTACATACCGCCCTTCTCTCCAAGTGGGCTTGTTTGGTGTGGCTTCAAATCAGGCAGAGCTGTAAGTGCAAATCAGCATTGGAAAAGAATGTGTTCCTGAATATCCTTAACAAACTTTCTGTTCTCCATTTATCTTTCTCCCCCCCTTAAATTTAATTTTGGTATGAGTTGGATCCGACTTGACGGCACTTGGCTTGGCTTGGCAAAGGAAAGAATCCCACTTTTAAAAAAAGACAGAGAGTGTGTGCAGAGGGATTACAGAAAAAGTTGGCTGATTACGAAACGGTGGCGCAGGACATTTTTTAGGTTGAGGGGACTGATTCTGGATCCCGATTGTGGTGATGGTTACACGGCTGCATTCATTCACCAAAACCTGCAGAAATGTAAACCAGAGAGAAATGCACTTTGCTATTTACACATACAAAAAGTAAATTTATTAAAATTTCCAAGTATGTTCCTAGCTTTTATAGCTCCTTTTATGAGGAACTAGTAATATACATTAAAAGGGACAGAGAAAGAATTGTTTACATTTAGTGAATTGTCCTCTTCTATCCAATGTGGTGGCTTTTAGCCACACGTAAGTAGCATTTGGCCCAATGGCAAGTGCTCAGCTGCTCACCACGTTGTTGGCAGTTTCAGTCCGTCAAGAAGCCCCATGGAAGAGATACCTGGTCATCTGCTTCTGTAAAGATTGTGACCTAGAAAACCCAATGGGAGGGCAGTCTTACTGTGTCACATGGGTCATTACGAGTAGAAGATCGACTTGGCAGCACCCAACAGAAAGCCACATGTGGCCACCGCATACTTAACCATGGTGACTCCAAATTGAGGTGTGCCTTAGGTATAAAACACACACTGTATTTCAAAGACCTAGGATAAGAAAGAAAATTAAATATGTTATTAATAAGTTTTTGTATTGAGTGCATATAAAATTGATAATATTTTGGATACTTCAAATACAATATCTTACAAAGTAAATTTTATTTATTTTACAGTTTTCATGTAGTGCCATCGAATCAATTCTGACTCATCGTGACCCTACAGGACAGAGAAGAACCTCCCCATAGGGTTTCCAAGGGGCAGCTGGTAGGTTCCAGCTGCCAACTTTCTGGCTGGCAGTTGAATGCTTGACCCCTTCACAACCAGGGCTCCTAACATAGTGCTTAGGAAATCTAAAGTGACCTTTGTGGCTCACACATTTCTACCAGCCAATGCTGTCTGGTGCAGTGCACAGGGAAGAGGGACATTATGAAATTAGTAACCAGTTTGGAAACTCCCATGCTAGCTCTATTTCCCCCCACTCTCCATCCTGATTTCATACTGATTACCCAAAGCACTGCTCACTGCCATAAGCTCTTTCTTCTCTTTGTTTCATTTCTTGTTGGAACTGAGATGTAAATTATAATCTTTGCTCACATAGCTCATAAATTGGTATCTCCGTTCCTGCATTTATCTAAACCAGTAGCTCTCCCACCAGGGCTAATTTTGTTTCCCAGGGACATTTGGCAATGCCTGGAGGCATTTTGGGGTCACCTCAACTGAGTGGGAAAATGCTCCTCGCATCCAGTGGATAGGAGCCAGAGATGCCTCTGAACATTCTGCGATGCACAGTGCAGTCCCTCACAACAAAGATTTATGAGCTCAAAATGTCAAGGGTCTCAGGCCGGGAAGTAATGATAAACATTTATCTATCTATAGATTCATGCATTCATTCCTACAACCAATACTAACTGATAACACACCATGTTGAAATCAGTATGCTATATATTTTGTTTGTAGATGAAAACAAATAGGGATGCTACAAACACCAGGCTTACAGGGATAAAATAGCCGTTTGGGGTGGGGTAGGTAACACACGCATGACAATGATATGATAAGAGACAGCAGCAGTGAGAGGCACAAGGAAGGGTGATTTCTTCACTGTGCTCTTTGTTTCCAGTCACTGCCACGCCACTTCTACATGGATGTTCTCACACGACACACGGCTAGCCCTAACAGCTTCATTTTTCCTGTCATTTACAGCAAACCATGTTTCAAACATATGATTATTGTTTCAGCTCCCTAAATTAGAAAAGTTTGACCACCTCTCCCAGCTCTTTAATCTCTCATCTTTTTATTATTATCATTCTCTAATCTGGTTGATATGAATAATTTTTCTTATATTTTTTCTTTGTCAATTATAAACAAGCAATTTTGGGAGTGTATAAAAAAGCATATAAAAAACACTCATTATAAACAGCACATACCTTTGTGTTAACAACAGGGGACTTTATGTGTGAGAGAGGATTAGGAATTCTCTCATTTCCATACAATTTTTCTGTAAACTTAAATTTTCCCTGTAAAGAGTGTTTACCTTTTTTTTGAAAAGTATAATCTCAGAATATTGTTCCAGCATACAACCTAGTGGAGGTAAGGGATACACTAAAGAAGAGATAGCTGCCACCTGGGTAGCGGAGACGTGGTAAAGAACCACTTTACTAGTAAAGTATTATAGAAAGTAGGGAAAAATAAAATCATTGTAAAAATGTAAACCGAAAACCAAACCAAAGACAGACTGGAGCTGCTGCGTAGGCTTTCCAAGCAGTGCCTGGTGGATTCCAGCTGCCAGATTACAGGTCAGTCACAGAACTCTTAACCCCTGCCCACTAGGGCTCCTAAAAATGTGAAATGCTTGAACAAGTGCATGGTATTCTACCCAACATTTCCCATACCTATATTATTAAAATAGACTCCTCTATTTCCTACCCTAAAAACTTAGACGTCATTCTTAGTTTAATTTTCCTAAAATGTTGCCTTCGTCATGGCGATTCTCATCCTCCAAAATCCACACTGACATCTTCTTCCAGAAGATATTAATATCTCAACATCTTTCTCATCTTTGAAGGCATTCAACTATTTAAGCTGAAATTTGTCTTCATTTTCAATAGCCCCAGTATGCAAATGAAAGGGCAGCAGGGGGCACTATCCATATTTTGGCCAGGCTCACCTCCTCTTTTTGTCTTGCTAATAGCAGTTCAATCACCCTTCGACATCAGTCTCAAGGCCCAGTCCTTTGAGTTTTCCCACTCCAGGGCACATTGTTTTCCTTCTTTAAAGTTCTTTATGCTTATAACCAGCACTACCCAACACACAATGCTGTCATTTTCTGTGCAGGAAGAAGTGCTGTTCAAATGCTCTTTCAGTGCCTGAAATCACCCAAACACAGCACCTGGAAAGTACCCAAGGCCTATTTGTTGGTTAAAGAAATAATCGTTGATACTTTGAATTTGGGAGTGGGGAAAACCTACTCTGATTATCCTGTGATCATAGTTATGTAACTGATTCCTTTAAACAAGCAAATCAAAAATCTCTCTAACCTAAATAAGTGTTTCTTTTCAAAGCAAGCAGTTTTAGAACTACATACTGCACTGTTTTTCAAACTCCTCTTTTGAAATTTTTGAGGGAGCCTGTGGTATATTTCTTCAAATATCCTCAAATATGATAAATTTTAATTCTGTGAGGGTAAGCTTGAATTTTAAAACTCCCATATAGAGCCAAGTCAGGAGATTAAGATGGGTGAAACTGGATAAAATCCTATCTGGCTTATTTTAAAAGCAATTAAATGGGATCAAGTGACATCCTTATCTGGCTTATTTTAAAAGCAATTAAATGGGATCAAGTGACACCCTTTTTGTATTGATTTTAAACTAACCCAGAAGGTAGTTTTTTTTAAAGAAAGGGTAGAGTTGTGATTTCACTTAGGATTGAGAGTAAGAATCATCACTCCAAACCTAATAGCTGAAGACTGAAAATATATAAAATCAGTATTTTTTTTATTAAAACTAAATCATAGCTGAGGTAGATGCCAATGAGTGACAGCCCCTTCAGGATGAGATGGCACACACGAACCATTTCACCACTGGCAGAGCCTGGAAGGAAGTAACAACTACCACACAAATGGATATGAAAAACTAAACTAAAACTTTGAGAAGTTTCTTGAAGGCCAAAGATGGGTTAGGGTATCAGTTTTATGGGACAGGGAGTTCTATACACAGAGTTCATACACACTCAAAATCTCTTCCACACATGACTCCACAAAATTCTCAAGAGAAAGCCTGAGAATGAGAAGGGAGCTTGCAATGGATCCCTCTCTGCAACACAAACGTTCAGAAGGCGACTTTATGATAAGTATACAAAGGAACAGTAGAGTCTCTGGATGTGCAAACAGTTAACTCACTTAGTTGCTAATCCAAAGTTTGGCAGTTCAGATCTACCCAGATATGCTTTGGATGAAAGGTCTAGTGATCTATTTCTGAAAAATCAGTGTTCAAAAACTCTGCAGAGCACCGTTCTATTCTGACACATAGGATCACCATGAGTCAAAATCAACTCAGTAGCACCTGATAACTCTCATCAGAAGCAGAGTAAGTGGTGAGGTAGTGCAATTTATAAAGAAATGAAGAAAGTCAGAAAGAATAAAAGTGAAGAGCAATGGAAAATGCAGCAGTGGAAGTGCTTACTTGTCTATGCCAAGATACTTGGAGGACAGCTACCCAGCCAACTGACTGGAAGAGATCCATATTTATGCCTGTTCCCAAGAAAAGTGATCGAACCAAATGCAGAAATTATCCAACAATACCATTAATATCACATGCAAATAAAATCTTGATAAAGAGCATTCAAAAGTGACTGCAACGGTGTATTGACAAGGAACTGACAGAAATTCAAACTGAATTCAGAAGAGGACATGGAACCAGGAATGTCATTGCTGATGTCAAATAGATCTTGACTAAAATCAGAGAATAACAGAAAGATGTTTACCTGTGTTTCATTGAATATGCAAGGCATTTGACTGTGCGGATCATAACAAATCATGGATAACACTGTGGGGAGTGGAAATTCCAAAATGATTGTGCTCACGAGGAATCTGTATGTGGATCAAGAGGTAGTTATGCAAACAGTACAAGAGGACACTTCATGGTTTGAAGTTAGCAAAAGCAAATATCAGGGTTGTATCCTTTCACCATACCTTTTCGATCTGTATGCCAAGCAAATAATCTGAGAAGCTAGATTCAGTGAAGAAGAATGAAGCATCAGGATTGGAGGCAGACTCATTAACAACTTGGATTATGCAGATGACACAACTCCGCTTGTTAGAAGTGAAGAGGATTTGAAACACTGATAAAGAACAAAGATCATAGCCTTCAGTATGGACTGCACCTCAACATCAAGAGAACAAAAATCCTCACAACTGGACCAATAAGCAACATTGTTATAAATGGAGAAAGGATTGAGGTTGTCAAGGATTTCATTTTACTTGGGTCCACAATCAATGCCCATGGAAGCAGCAGTCAAGAAATTAAAACATGCATTGCATTGGGAAAATTGGCTGCCAAGGACCTCTTTAAAGTATTGAAAAGTTAAGATGTCACCTTGAAGACTAAGGTGCACCTGATCCAACCATGGTATTTTTAATTGGATCATACGCATGCAAAAGCTGGACAGTGAACAAGGAAGACAGAAGCAGAACTGATGCCTTTGAATTGTGGTGTTGGAGGAAAATATTGAATGTCCCATGGACTGCCAAAAGAACAAACAGATCTGTTTGGGAAGAAGTACAACCAGAGTGCTCCTTGAAAGCAAAAATAGTGAGACTGTATTGGAAAACATACTTCGACGTGTTGTCTGAAAGGATCAGTCCCTGGAGAAGGACATCATGCTTGGTAGAGTGGAGGGGCAGTGAAAAAGAGGAAGACCCTCAACAAGAAGGGTTGACACAGTGGCTGCAACGATGAGCTGAAGTATAGAAATGATTGTGGGCATGGCATAAGACCAGGCATTCTGCTGTGCATAGGATCCTATTTTGCACAGGATCCTGTTGTGCACAGAGTTGCTATAAGTAGGAACAGACTCTCAACAGCACCTAACAACAACAACAGTTACTTCAAAAGATACAAAGCAAAAATAGTAACAATATTTTGTGGAGTTTTTAGTATGTAGATTAAAATGTATGATGATAGACTAAGGGTCATCAACCAAACCAAACCCATTACTCTCAAGTTGCTTCCAACTCTAAGAGACCTGTAGGACAGAGTAGAACTGCCCTATAGGGTTTCCAAGGAACAGCAGGTGGATTCAAACTGACTTTTTCTTTTGCAGTTGCATCCCTTAAGCACTTTACTACCAGGGATCCAAAGGGTAGAAGGTAGGAAATAAAGGAATTAAATACAGAAATTCACAATGGGAACCTATCTAGATAATACTCAAATATTTGAAAATTAAAGAATATGCTTCTAAACAACCCATGGTTCAGGAATAAAGTCATAAGAAAACTAGAAAATACTTTTAAATTATGTTAAAATGAAAGCACAGCATGTGAAAATTTTAGGACCCAGCTAAGTCAGTACTCAGAGGCAAATGTATAGACTTAAATGTTTGTGTTGGAAAACTAAAAGGGTTTCAAATTAACAGTCTCCATTAGGGTCAACAAACTTTTTCTTTAAAGGGTTGAACAGTAAATTTTTGAGGCTATGTGGGCCATACAGCCTCTATCGTAGTATAGTAAGCATATACCCTCACTATATGATTTCAAAATTGAATATGAAGCTATAGTATAGTACCAGCAAAAGAATAGACATATAGGTCAACACACTAGCATAGAGTCTAGAAAGAGACTCATACATATGGTCGACTGATTTTTGGCAAAAATGACATGGTAGTTCAATGGTGAAAGAAATTATTCAAATTTCAAATATCGATGTTTAGATTTTTAGCACTATTGGCTCTGGAGATCTATATGGAACTAAAGGTTAAATATCGATCTGTACCTCACGTCCTACACAAAGATTAACTCAATGCATTATAGACCTAAATGTAAAAGCTAAATATAAAACCTCCAGAGGAAAACATACGAGAAAGTCTTTGTAATACTGGGTTCCTATTCCCGTAGGCAGAGTTGACTGTGACTTCGTTTGGTACAGCTGTCACCCAGGGTTTCAAAGGCTGTAATCTTGATGGCTGCTACCACATCTTTCACTTGCAGAGCGAGTGATGGGTTTGAACCATGGATCTTTCTGGGAGCACCACTGAAACCTTAACCACATGGCCTCCAGGGCTCCTTGATGGCTGCACAGGTCTATAGTCATTGGCTAAGCCAAGATTTATGTAAGAATTTTCATCCACCCTGTTTTCTGTTTTGTGTGGATATTCACCCTGACTTCACCAGAAAGTGCCCCCTTAGGCAAGATAAATGTGTAATTTATAGCATCTATTAAAGACCACCAGGTCCAGAGAGGCTACTGTTAATGATTAAGTGCCAGGCAGAGTTGACGGCAGGGGCCGCCCTGGTTCTGCTCTTCATTGCCAGGTCTTAGAATGGCAGTCAGGGCTTCAGAGGTCAAGCAAACACAACCACCAAGTTGGAGCTGCCTCACTGAGGACAGCAAGACTCAGATTCTCTCTCCTTGCCTGTGTTTGTGTGCATAGGTGTGTGTGAATGTATGTGGAGGTATGTGCACGTGTATGTGTGTGTGTGAGTGGGGGGTGAGTGTGTGCACACTTATGTATGCATATTCATTTGGGGGGGCGTGTGTGTGTGCACACGCAGCTTTGTGTTTGTGCCTATAGATGTGTATGCTGGTGTGTACCTGCATGTGCATGTGTGTGAGTGTGCGCACGCACGTGCTAGAGGGTGGATCAGGAGACATCACAAAGATGAGTGGGACAAATTGAATAAAATTTCAAATACCAATGTTCAGACTTTTAGCACTCCATACATCCAATACCCATTTGTGAAACACCTATCACAGTGGGCTACATCAGCGCACAGCTGGCCTCCAGGTTTCAAACGTGTGACAGGTGACTCATACTTTAGAATGGACTACCGTAGAGCCTATCACATGAAAAATTTGAGTCAAACACAACAGTTCATCATAACAAATACACACACTACTGTGTGGTGCTCATGAACTGTGGTACAGTTTAGAAGTGTTTTATGTGCACGGAAAGGTAAAAGATACACTATACAGTAAGGCAAACGTTTTACTAACTGACACTAAGGAAGAACCATCTATAACTGATCTAACTTACCTATGAATTCAGCTTAAAGACAGATTTAGGAACAGATCATGTTGGTAAGCTATGGAGTGCCTGTATAACAATAAATTGAATTTTAGGTATTAGGTTGACACTCCCCGTTTTTCTGAGAACCATCGGATCTGATCACCAGGTACACAAGACATGAACAGAGGAAAAAGCCCAAAAGCCACAGCCATTGACGTTGAATCGCTTCTGACTTACTGCAACCCTACAGGACAGAGGAGGAACTGCCCCTAGGGTGTCCGACGAGCAGCTGGTGGATTTGAACTGCTTGACTTTTGGTTAGCAGCTGAGGTCATAACCACTGCCCCACCATGGCTGTGAGAAGAGGAAAGGTCTTTTTACGGTGTTGACATTTCTTTTCTGCATATTATTTCGCTTAACTACCTGCTGTAAGTACAGGTATCTTCATTTCCACAAGTGGAGAGAAGTCTTGGAGATTTTAAGTGTCATGGTCAAGGTCAGGTATGTCACGTATTTCTGAAATGAAATGAAGACGACAGGAGGCCAGCTCCAAACCGGCCCTAAGATTCCAATTCTGAGTCCTGATGCGTGGGTCCCCTGGAAACCTGGAGGTGTACTCTCACCTCGGTGGCCTTCACAGTGGCACTCCATCTTTTGCTCTGATGAACTGGTAGGACTCAGAAACTTTGAACTGGTGGCTAATTTTCTTTCTATCGGACACTGTCCATCTATGTTGATGGGTCTTTCTGTGTGAGAGGTGACTATTTGCTGAGGCACACTATTTGCTGAGTCTGGGAAAATTTTCTTTCGTAATTTATAATGCATTTTCACATGTAACATCTAATTGTATTATGCTTGACAGAAGAGATGGCTTTGAGGCCAAGGCCCACAGCAGAGGCTGGTCAAGTTTGTTGTTGTAAGGTGTCACTGTGTGTGTGTTCTGACTCCACTGCTCCACGTACAACGGGATAAAGCTCTGCCAGGTCCGGCGCCGTCCTCACAATCAGTACTCTGTTGGACCCCATTGTTGCGGCCACTGCGTCAGTCCATCTCATTGACGGTCTTCTTCTCCTTCGCTGACCCTCTGCTTTACCAAGCATAATGTCCTTCTCCTGGGATTGGTTCCTCTGACAACTCCTCTGAAGTATGTCAGACAAAGTCTTGCCATCGCTGTTCCTAAGATGCGTCCTGGCGGTACTTTCCCAGACAGATTTGTTATTCTTATGGAAGTCTGTGGTATATTCCGTATTCTTCACAAACACCATAATTCAAAGGAATCAATTCTTAGGTCTTCTTTATTCGTTGTCCAGCTTTCCCATGTGTATGAAGGCAACTGAAAACATCATGTCCTCAGTCAGGAGCACCGTAGTCCTCAAAGTGACATCTTTTGAGTACTTTCAAGAGGGGTCTTACAGCAGATTCTCTCAGTGCAATGTACTGTTTGGTTTCTTGACTGATGCTTCCACAGACATTGATTGTGGATCTAAGTAAAATTAAACTCTTGACAATTTCAATGTTCTCTGTGTTTATCACGGTGTTTCTTTTTGTTCTAGTTGTGATGGCTTTTGTTTTCTTTATGTTGAGGTGTAATCTGTACTGAAGGCTGCAGTCTTGGATCTTCGTCAGTAAGTGTTTCAAGTCTGCTTTCAGCAAGCAAGATTGTGCCATCTGCTTATCATGGGTTGTAAATGAGTCATCCTCCAATCCCAATCTGGTATTCTTCTTCAAATAGTCCAGCTTCTCAGATTATTTGTTCAGCATGCCACTAAACAAGTATACAAGGTTACTTCTTCTAAATCATTATCAATTGTCTCTGCTCTAAAGGATAGGCATGAAGTTAAATTCCTTTAATAATTTATTGATAGGGCAAATGAAGACATAGAAACGTGCACTCCTAAATTAGTTTCCCAACTTGCTTCAGGTATACTTGAGAGGTTCTTATTAAGAATTCCTGACTCTTGCTCAGAACCTACAAATTTGAATTTCTGAAGGCACAGTTCAGTAATCACCGTTATTTCAAAACAGCTTCCCTGTGAACCTGCTGCGTAATAATTTTTTAATTATGATTGGCCAGCCAGCAGTCATAAGTTTGGAGGTATTGCACAAGATGATTCCTTGCATTCTTTCCAGCTGGATTATTCCCAGATCTGCTGTGTTCAACTCCCTGAGACCCAACTGACTATTTTGCCAGGCTACCTGAAAGACTTGCTTTTTAAAAAAATTAATGAAGTAATTTTTGGCCTGAGTGTAACTGTCTTCTGAAATCACCATGTTTTGATTAGTGCCTTTATCACCTGAGAGACAACACTGACATGGATTTTTTTCTATTTTTTAATTTAAAAAAATTTATTCAATATCCAAAATTAATACTCACAACCGGATTCATTCAGAAAATAACTTTTCCAGTTTGAAGAGAAAAGTGCAATCCTTCTTCCCTGTGACACTGATATTCCATCTTTGCCTTAGAACTTCATCCTTGGTGGAAAAAGAAGCCCATTCCACTCCACAGCTTCTGGAGAGGTATGCAGTTCCATTTGATCATGAGCTAAGCCAACAGATGGAGCAGGGTAGGAAGACACGGAAGTCCTCAGGTAAGGCTTTCTAGTAGGTACAGCAGCATTTTGACGCCTGAGAAGCATCAGTAGCCTTGACCCACTTAGCTAACAACAGCAACAATGAACGGGGCTGTTGTTTCAGTGGGAGCAATAATATTGGTGTGCACTATTGTGTCTAAGGAGCTCTGGTAGTGCAGTAGGTGACAGCTGGGTCACTAACTAAAAGGTTGGCAGTTCTAATCCCCTACTCCTTGAATGCCTTGTGAGGCAATTCTACCCTTTCCTATGGGGTTGAGTTTAAGATTCTAATAGTCAAAGCAAAACAAAACAAAGTGTCTCAATACCAAAGAGCTTTATCTTTACTATAATTCTACCCTAGGGTGTCTCAGCTTCAGCACTGTTGATATTTGTTGTGGACTTCCCTGGATTCTGTGGGATGCTTAGAAGCATTCCTGGCTTCTGCCCACTAAGTACCGGTAACACCTCCACCCCAGTGTGGACAATGAAAGATGTGTTCAGATAAGGCCAAATGCGTCCTGAGACAAAATCACACTCCTTTGTGAACCACTGCTCTGCACCTACTACTGCTTTCTTTTTAATTCCTGTGTTTATTGGAATTTAAAAGCTAAAGGAGCTTCTTAGCGTATACTTAGAATAGCCAAGACAGCCAAGTGCTGTCGAGTCAGAGCCGACTCATGGTGACCCTAGGGGCCAGGGTAGAATAACTAAAGATAAATTGATTGGATTATTGAAAAATACTCAAAAACAGTGTCAAGATCACAGATAAATTGGTGAAACAGATCCCAATTTAGGCTATCCTGGAACAAAGTCCATAAAGAGGCAGCACAGATTTTTATCAGCAGTTAGGGTTAAGTGAAGGCTTAAGCTGTTATGGTTCAAAGCAGAGTGAGCTTAAGCAGTCTAGAGTTCCAGCCTGGAAAGCAATAGGGCAAACTTTTGATATGCAAAATAGACTCTGCTACAGTCAGAAAAATGGAAAGGGCAGAATGAAAAACAAGCAGTCCCCCATTTCAAATGATTTCCCTTGTCATTCTAATGTACAGCTTTCAGGCAGCATTTTGTGTCGTTCTGCACCAACCAGGATAGACACAGAGACCACTGAGCGCAAACAGGAGGAAGGCAGACCCCATTGAAAAGCAGAGGCAGATGAACCTGCAAGTCCTGCCACTGCAAATATCACTGCCTCTTAGAAGCCAAAGCAGATAAACAAGGACGTCCCCTGAGAAATGCACTTTGAATTCAGCCTTGTATCTTCTTGAATCAGCAAGAAAATACATCTCTATGTTTTGAAACCTCACATTTGTGTTTTTGTTACAGCAGCATCAGGAAAGAAGACACCACCTGTAGCCTTCTGAAGCTAAAGAGCGTGATTAAGACATAGGATAAACACTTAGGGACTGGAAGCAGAGACCAGAGAGACAGTTTCGTCAGGACATCAGGACATTCAAAAGCACCATGTATATGAAGTCAGTGAAGATTAAGAAAGCTCCACTGTGTCCAGACAAGGGTGCCTGTTCAGAAAGTATCTTAGAAGAAGCCATGCTTTCACTGTGGACAGATGCCTAGGCTCAACATGGGCCTGGCTAAGTGCTGAAGAAGGGTCCTGGTCCAGAATCAACCAACCTAAGAAAACTGAGAGGGGCTTTATTCTCACCCCCAACTCCCCCTCCCCCACAGTGTTTAAGAAAATCTAAAGACACAGCTGAATATGAGTTAAGGAACAGAGACTTCAGTGCCCATGTATGATCAGAAAGTGGTCTTTGCACAAACAGAGGCAGTCACTGCAACGTTCAACAGCTAAAAACGAACAAACCCTGGAGAAGGGAGACAATCTGATTTCAAGAGTAACCAATTTATAATACATTCAGACATCCCATTTTCAATGACAAAAACACAAAGCTCTATGTAAAGAAACAATACAGGCTGGCACATTCAAAATAACAACAAAAAGCAACAGAAGCTATCCTGTGAATTTGCGCAACAGACATACTAGACAGAGACTTGGAAGTAACATTATTAAATATGCTCAAAGAACTAAAGGAAAGCAGAAAACTAAAGGAAGTCAAGGAAATGATACACAAGCAAAAGAGATCAATAAACAAGAATTATAAAAAGAATTCAAACAAATACTGAAACTAAAAGTTCACCAACTGAAATGAAGTTATGGAGAAGGGAGCCAGCCGGGGTTTTAGTTAGGCAGAAGAAAAGAGCCAGGGACCTTGAAGATAGCTGGAAAAAACCAAAACCAAAACCATTACCTTCAAGTTGATTCTGACTCAGCAAAAGTGAAGACAGGACAGTTGAAATTACGGGGGTTGAGGACCAAAAAGAAAAAGGAGAGAGAGAGAAAATGAATGAAAGTAAACAGAGTCTAAAGTCACCTATAGGACGCCAAGCCAAGCCAAGTGCCATCGAGTTGGATCCCACTCATGGCGACCCTCTATGACGCTATTATTTTAAAAAAGAAAGAGAAAGAAAGAAAAGAATGAGTGTTGACAGCAAAGTGGAGAAACAGACATCTTGTGCATTTTTGGTGAAGATGTAGAACAGTCCAGCTGCTATAGAAAACAGTTTGGTGGGTCCTCAAAAATTAAACAAAATATATCATGTTGTTGTTGTGAGGTGCCGTCAGTCAGTCCTCATAGCAACCCAGGTACAACAGAACAAAACGTCACTGCCCAGTGCCCCATCCTCAGTGTCACCGCTATGCCTGAGCTTGTTGTAGTAGTCCCTGTGTCCGTCCCCTTGAGGGTCATGTGACCCAGGAATGAAACACAAAATGTGGTGTACACATACAATGGAATACTATTCCATAATAAAAAAGAATAGAGTTCTAACACAAGCTGCCACATAACAGAAACTTGAAAATATGCTAAGTGAAGTAAATTAGACACAAAAAGACAAATACTATACATTTCTGCTGGTGTAAAATATCTAGAATAGGCAAATGCATGTTGTTGTTGGCTGCCATTTGGTCGGTTCTCACAAATAGGAGCAACCACTACGTATAACAAAATACACCTCTACCCAGTCCTGTGCCATCCTCACAACCATTGTTGTGTTTGGGCCATTGTTTTGGCCACTCTGTCAATCCATCTCATTGAGGGTCTTCCTCTTTTTTGCTGACCTTCCATGTTACCAAGCATGATGTTCCTCTCCAGGGATGGTCCTTCCTGATAACATCCCCAAAGTATGTGAGACAAAGTCTTGCCATGCTCAGTTCTAAAGAGTATTCTGTCTGTACTTCTTTCAAGACAGATTTGCTCTTTCTTCTGGAAGTCCACGATATAGCCAATATTCTTTGCCAGTATCATCTTTCAAAGACATCAATTTGTTGGGAGCGGGCACCCCTCTCCCAACATGAGGATCAAGGAGGTGCCTCCTAAGAGGGGCTTCATAACCCCCTCGGTTTATGTAATTATACTGGGAAAATCTGACCAGGAACTTCTGGGGTATAGAGATCAGAGGAATGGATTTCAATGCAGCATGCCTAATAGCACTGAGGCCTGCCCAGCTTCACTGGCTTCCCCCTAATTGCATTCCCCCCTCCCTTTTCTCCACATACACAGGTTTACAAGCTAACCCTTGAAAAGCTCTCAAGGACAACTCTCCACATAGCCATTAAAACTACACAAGCATCTCACTCGGTACAGCAAGAAAGAACAAATAAACTTCTAGATTCTTTATAGTTGGTATGGCAAACTGATAAACACTGCAGAAACATCTTTCTTAGTGCAGCTAGCTTAATTAGGGAATGGCAGGCTCTTACTATCTGCACAGGAAGATATAAATAACAACTTAGAGACAGCCAAATGTTGAAGCCTTGAGAAGTTTACCCCTCCGTACCTTCCACTTTGAGGTACGAATAAAATCATTGATTGTGTTCACTGACATTTAACACCTGGTTCAAACCATTATCCAAAAAGCCTTGGCAATTAAGTAGGAGAAGAAGACTATGAGGGGTCAGTTTCTTGTTAGCCAATAATGATGGGTCAGTTTTTTGTTAACCAATAGTTTATATTATGAAGAAAATAGGGTGAATACTACGTCACCTCACCTATAAATAATAAAGACAGACAGCTCTCAACACACAGATCTCTTGCTCTCTGGGTGGGGCTGCCTTAAACCAGAAAAGTCTTTCCTGTCTCCTTTGTTCATTTCCCGCCGACGTCTTCCCTCCCTCCATGCGGGACCCTGAAAAGTGTTGGGACTGGCTCCCGGCATCAATTCTTCTTCAGTGTTCTATTTTCTTTCTCCAGCTTCTCATGAAAATGAGGTCATTGAAAACACCATGGCTTCAGTCAGGTACAGCTTGGTCCTCAGAACGACATCTTTGCTTTTGAACACTTTGATGAGAACTTTGATAGTAGATTTGCCTAATGCAATGTGTTGTTTGATTTCTTGCCTTCTGGGTCTGTTAAACATGAGTCGGATCCAACTCAACAGCACTTGGCTGGCAAACATTGATTGTGAGTGCAAGCAAAATGAGAAACTTGACAGCGTCACTCTCTTTTTTTTTTCCTGTTTATCATGATGTTTCTTATTTGTCTAGTTAAAAGGATTTTTGTTTTCTTTATGTTGAGATGTAGTTCATACTGAAGGTTATGGTCTTATTTTCAGCATTTGTTTCAAGTCCTCTTCCCTTTCAGCCATCAAAGTTGTATCATCTGCATGTCCCAGGTTCAATTCTGATGCCACATTCTTCTTCATACAGGCCGGCTTCTGCAATCGCATAGAGACAGAAGATAGATTAGAAATTGGCATGGTTTGGGGAAAGAAAAAGGGGAAATGCCACTTTATGGAAGAGTTCCTGTTTGGGATGGTGAAAAAGTTTGGAAATAAGTTGTGTTGATAATTCTATAACATCATGGGTGCTACAAGCATCAGTGTGTTGTACACTTGAAAAATGGTTAAAATGGCTAATTTTATGTCATATATATTTTATCTCAAGAAAAAAATCAAATACAAGAGGATCGGAAGGACAGTTTTCAAGGATAAAAAGAATGTTCACTTCAGATCTACAGGCAGCAGCACATTTAATGTGCAAATTGGAGCCATTGCTATTGAAATCAGGTCATAAACTAACAAGCACACTATCATTAGGAATGATTAGAAGTACTCTGGAAGATGTGGCCAATGTATTAATTCATGAAACTTAAATAACCACTGAAAAGAAGGAAAAATTTGTAATTACTTGCAAGACATGCAAATTATCCAAAATAGACCACCGAAATTTTTCTAAAGTTAATCAGAGACAGTAAAGTGAATGAATATAAAATTAGTTACAAAAAATATGTTTTTACCTACCACACCAAGAATTCAAAATACAAGGAATGAAATCCAAGTCATTTTCTCAACAAAAGCATACAATATGTAAATATAATGACCTATTTCATGATCTGAGGAGCCTGGTAGCAGGGCTGACAGTTTGAATCCATCAGTTGCTCCTTGAAAACGCCATCAGGTAGGGCTGCTCTGTCCTGTAGGATTGCTACTGGTCAGAATTGACTTGATGGTAACAAGTTAGGGTTTGAGTTTTATAATGACTTGATACTATGACTTTAAAAAAAAATGGAGAAACCTAACATATTTCCGAATGGGGAGACTTAATATTACAAACGTTAAATACTTTTAACATTATGTAGTTTACATTTCAAGGATTTTATTTTATTTTTGGTAGTTGATCAAATGATCCTAGATTATGTAGAACAAGAATCAGATGAAAATGGCAAGGAAACAGATTTTAACAGAAAATGCTATGGGCCGTTGTTCCTAATATTTTGTGATTTTCCTATGCTATACATCCTAATCTCTGTCTATGGCCAATAAATAGGATGATTATGCTAAAAGAGGATTAAGGTGGGACTGCAACATCCTTACTAAGGGAGTTTCCCTGGACTGTGGCTTGCACCACCCTTTATCCTTTCATCCTATGGGAGATAAAAGGAGAGAGAAGCAAGCAGAGAACTGGGAGCCTCACACCATCAAGAAAGCAGCACCAGGGTTAGAGTGCATCCTTCAGACCTGAGGTTCCTGCACCAAGATGCCCCCTGACAGAGGACTGATGCAACACAGGGGCTTTCCTCTGGAGCTGGTAGAGAGAAGGCCTTCCCATGAACTTGTAGTCTATTGGACTATGTAAGAACCAACATTTCTCTTGTTAAAGCCATTCACTTGTGGTATTTCTGTTAGACTAGACTAAACTAGACTAAACTAAACTAGACTAAACACCAGCAGTCTTCTACATGTTGCTGTGCTCTAAGAGTAGTTCGTGGAAACAGCAATCACATCTGTGAAGAGTTGAAAGAATTCACCTGCAAAAATTTAGGGCCCAGAATTCTTTGGGGAGGTATTGCTTTAATAATGTTTTCAAGAGCATCGAAGATAAGTTATCTGGGTTTCTAACTTCTTCTAATGCCAATTTTGATCATCTACATTTTCTAGCAACACTACCTTAGTCCAGCACCCCAAACCTTTTCTCTGTTATTTTCCATCGTATATTTTCCTTCTTATTGCCACCGACCACGGTTCTCTTCTCCCAGCCAATTGTAGATGGAATTGATCTCAAGTTTCTCCTACCTTCCTGTCCCAGGGGTTTCTTAAGGACTTGCATGATTTTTACAAAAGAGAACCTGGATGGAAGGTAATCTTACTTTATATCCTCACTTCTTTTGTGTCCCTGCTTTTCTTCTTCTTCTTTTTTTTTTTTAACTTACTTTAGGGAAGAAAGATAGCATCCAAGTTTCACATGGCATCCAAAAGTCTGCCAATGTCCGACGCTGGGGTTAGACTTGATCTTTGTGTTGGAAGACAACTGAATTGAGTCAACATTCTATATTCAGAACATGTGCACATACACCCTTGCAATGTTAAATGCTATTCTTACCCATTTTACTCGAAATGTTTCAGGGCTGGGGACACTGCTCCATCAGTTGCTCTTCTTTCTTGCTCCCATGAATCACTCTCAGTGACTCAGACTTAATTTGAAAAAAAAAAAAAGAAAAAGATGTGGTGAACAGAAAAATTACAGCAAGAAAAGGAGACAGATACCACTTTTGTGGCAGGCCACCCTCACCTCCCACTCCTGCTGCCATCAAGTCAATTCCAATTCATAGCGACCCTATAGGACAGAGTGGAAGCATGCAATGAAGTTTCCAAGGAGCATCTGGCAGATTTGAACTGTTGACCTTTTGGTAAGCAGCCATAACACTTAACCATTATGCCCCGGGATTCCCTAAGGGCACACAAACCAAACAAAAAACAAAAAAAAACCCACCACCGTCGAGTCTATTCCAACTCACTGGCAGAAGCTATAGAGCTGAGGCAGGGAGGAGAATGTCCGATGACTTTCAGGTCTTCAAAGGCAGTGTCATGAGTTCTGTTGACAGAAGGATCCGAGAGGACTTGGCTGCTCATCAGAGTCACTTGTGGAAATCTATCTAAACGCAAGTAGCAAAACCTGTGAGAGCTGGAACTCAACGTATTCCTGGATCTCACAAGTTTTTCACTTTTCACAGGGTGCAGTCTTACCAGTTTTCTATAGCTCTATTTCTATAGCAAAATATCAGAATTTTTCTTCTCTGACAGGTTCCTGCCTAACATAGTCTCTGGCTTTGGCAGGATTACTGTGTGTCCTGTGTCTCGGTGTTCCTCTGATTCTATTGATCTGGTGTGGAGCTCTGCAGTCTGTTTCTAAAAGTCTCGTCGGAGACAGATGAGAACTGCTAGAGAATCAGTCCCTGGTACAGAATTCATGTCCTAGTTTTCATTTTTGTTGTTGTTGTTAACACCATCTCTCTCTCTCTTTTAATATTCTTGCTTTATTTATTTACTTACACATTTAAGGTGTCCACCTCAACAGTTTCTAGTATAATCAGAAAGTTGTGCAGCCATTACCACAAGCAAATTTTGAACATTTCCAACCCCCCTGAAAAGAAATCCTACACACCTTAGCCGTCTCCCTCCAATCCCACTATGCCCCCCACCTCTGGCAATCCCTAACCTACTTCTGTCTTCACATATTTTCCTATTATGGACAATTCACATGAATGGAATTATACTGTATTTGATCTTCTGCAGTTGTCTTGTTTAGCATGGTTCATCCGTGTTGTAGCGTGTATCAGTACTTCCTTAAGTTTATGGCTGAGCAATATTTCAGTGTAAAGCTGTATTACCTTGTTTATTCATTCATCAGTTGGTGGATATTTAGATTGCTTCGACTTTGGGCTACTACAAATAATGCCTCTATGAATATTTGTATACAGGCTTTTGTGTGGACATATCTTTTTATTTCTCTTGGATGGATACCTGGGATTAGGGCAAGCTCCTTTTTAACCTTCTAAGGAACAGCCAGGCTCTTCCACGGGAACTCAACCATTTGACACTCCCTCCAGGCATGTATAGGGTTAACTCCTGCTCTTAGACTCATTTGTTGAAGGCTGGAAGAAAAGGCAGTTGATAATTCAACACTCATTAATTAGTGCTGGCTGTGAAAAATTTATGGTTAGACAGAAACCCAACTGTGGCTCCTTCAGTTCAAGTAGAGGACAGGTGACAAGAGCCAGAACCCCTACAAGTGCCTGGATGACTTTGTGCCATCTTGGTCTAATCTCATCTCACTGTGTTTGCCTCTAGTCAGTCTTTTCTGTCTTGGTTTCTTGGGAAAGAGCCTGAAGACCTAGGAGAGCAGGAATGTTTCAGCTTCTGGGAACTCAGGTTCCAATAGTTCCTAACCATGGAAAACATACATACACACACGTGTGCACATTGTATCAAATGTTTCTGAGCTCATAAAGATATGGGAATGCATTTCAGAAAGCAGGAAAGGAAATAACACAGCTTTGCCCTCGGGTTTGGAAATTCTGGTGGCACAGTGGTTAAGTGCTATGGCTGTTAACCAAAAGGTTTGCAATTCAGAGCCACCCGGCATTCCTTGGAAACCATATGGGAGACTTCTACTCTGTCCAATAGGGTTGTTATGAGTCAGAATCGACTCTACAGCAGTGGAGTCCTTGAGCTTTGCTTCAACTGCCACGGACTTTCAGTTCGAATAGCCAGCCTCCTTTCCTCACCTTGGTCTGGTAGCCTTACAGTTATTCACACAAAATCCCATGCCCCCTGCTGGTAAGACTGAGCCCCTATAAAAAACAAAACCAGTTACTATCAAGTTGACTCTGACAGCACCCTCACATGTGCCCCAGTAGGACTGGGCTCCATGGGCTGTCACTGTCTGACTTTGAGAGGTGGATGTCCAGGTCTTTCTTCTGATGCATCCCTGGATGGTCTGGATCCTCTAATCTCTCAGTTAGCAGCCCAGTGCCCACCAGTAACTTCATTCATACAATCGCCCCTGATTCGACCAAAAGGTAAATCACGGTGAGAGTGGAAAGTTCGGGCCTGGCCTACGCATCTGGAAAGCAGCTGGGAAGGGCCCTGAGGAGGGTGTGGGCTGCTCCCCTGGGCTGGATGTCACCGCTAAGGGGCTCCAGTTCCCACCCTTGCTGGGACTCCATACTTCCTTCTCTCCACTGCTGTCCCCATTAGTGTTTCCCAGGTCTCACGTTCATTGCCCAGAACCTTCTCTCCCCGTCTCACTTATTTTCTGCTTTTAGATCAGACTTCACTTTCTCCTGAAGGTCCTCATCTGACTCCCCAAGTCTGGCCTCGAACCTGCTTACCTGTGTCCTGCCTCTCCAACTCTCTTCTGTCACTCCTGCACTGCATTCACTTGCTTATATGACAGCCCTCCTTTGTGGTAGGAGGGAACATTCAGGTGATGGCTCATATTGTCACCCTGAGCACCCAGCAGAGGGCAGAGCACATGGTGGTGGTGATCAGGTGCCCTCAAGTCGGTTCTGCAACCCATCCTGTTGAACGAATGAAGATCCTTTCCTATTAACAGCAGAGTCAGTGAGCACCAAACCTTCAGGAAAGCCAAAGAGAGCATCTCAGAACACAGAGAAGTCAATGACAGGTCACTATGTGATCACTGTCTTATTCAAACCCCTTTCAAGAAACCTTCTTCCTATCTCAAGTTGATCAAGCCAGTGTCTTAACTGAAAAACTGTCACAGAGGCTTACTCCCCTGAATAGTCTGCACTGTGGCATCAACTTGGCTTGCCACTGATGGGTAGTGGACGGGGTACTGGTCCCTTCAATTCGTGGAAAAGAAAGGGGTAGGGGCTTGGGGTGGTTAGTACCCTCTCCACCCACCCCACCCAAGGCTTTAGGCCACCAGCAGCCTGTCCCATTCACCCCAGCATGTCATGTAGAAATTAGCGTGATATATCC
The DNA here is from genome assembly GCA_028571685.1 of Heterohyrax brucei. Lineage (NCBI taxonomy): Eukaryota > Metazoa > Chordata > Mammalia > Hyracoidea > Procaviidae > Heterohyrax > Heterohyrax brucei. Next base: position 81,355,251 of record CM053159.1, read on the forward strand.
TGCTGGGCTTGAACCAGCTTAACAGCACTGGTGGCCACAATGCTGACAGATTTGTCCTGGCTTGTGACTATTTTTACTATTTATAGCCAATATTAGTTATTACTTAGATACATCTTTAGATGAGAAATCAGAGGAAGGATCCTATTTTCAGGTGGCACAGAACTTGGGGACACTGTGGCAGCATAGTGGTTAAGGGCTACAGCTGCTAACCAAAAAGATGGCAGTTCAAATCCAGCAGGCGCTCCGTGCAAACTCCAGGGGCCAGCTGTATGCTGCCCTACATGGTCACTATGAGCCAGAATCGACTTGATGGCAGCAGGTTTGTTTCTGTTCTTTGCTCTTTTTTTTTGCAGAACCTGGCAGCAGTCCCATCCTCCCAGACTCTCAGGTTTTCTCTCACTTTTAATGAAGAAGAGAAGCAGAGACTTTGTTAGTGATAGTACTAGTGGTAGCAGTATCTATTATATTTTTTGTGCAAATAACACATTTTTTTATGTGTGGTTGCCGGTTGTCCATTCTCAACCTCACCCCACCCTTGAGGCACCCTCAAAATCTCCTTTCACGTTTTAATGTAAAAAAAATTAGCCTAGCACCCCTACAAAAATCCCTCAGAGGAGAAGGTGCTGGCAAACACACACAGAAAGCACACGCTATCTGGGTAAAAAGAGGGGAGTAGACACAGTAAGAGCAGCGCAAGCAGTACTCAAGATTCCAACGCAAAAAGTTAGAAAGGATGAAACGCCCACCCCAATATTTTTCATATAGGTCCCCAAAAGGTCAAGGATCAACAGCTGAAAGCAAATAGCTGCAACTAAGAAATTTCCTTAAAACCTCGTGCTTTATGTTGAAAATTCATGCTACATTTAGTTGTTATTCCATATAGGAAACCCTGGTGGTATAGCGGTTAAAGTACTATGTCTGCTAACCAAAGGTTGGCAGTTTGCATTTACTAGGCCCTCCTTAAAAACCCTACAGGACAGTTCTACTTGGTCCTCTAGGGTCGCCATGAGTTGGAATCAACTCAGTGGCACTGGATTTGGGTTTTTCGGTTTATCCCATATGTCATAATATGACATCTCTTTGCTGCCTAAACACACACACAGAGCAATGCATTAAAAATATGCTCCCAGGAGCTGGCCAATCTCATCCTGGGCTTCACGAACCCCCCAGCACACTTCTGAGCCCCCAAGGCTGTCCGTTCCCTAGCAGCAGGGTGACTGTGTGAGGGCCTCTGTCCTTGTGTTTTGTTACCGCTCTGGCTGTGTAAAATGCCATATAAACCACAAGAGTCTCACATTAAGAGGAAAAATGGTGGCTGGGACAAAAAGCTGCAATAGAATAAAAGAGTTTTGCACAGGAAAATAGGAGTTGGAGTTGTGTCTAACTTGGAAAACAGCATTTGGGGCTTGCAGCCGGGCTTCCCGGTCCCTCGCCATGACTACAGAGCAGCAGAGATGCTGCTGGCTGGGCACCCTTGTCCTGGCGGCACAGCTGCCCATCAGTGGATCATCACTGTTGAGCACCCTCACGCTTAGTTACGCTCGGCTTGGGCTGCAAGTCTGGAAACCTTGCCAGCTACTGTCTGGGACTGTGATTTGGCTGCTACAACTAGGGAAGTTTCAAAGCCAAGGGCTTGATCAATGTTTCATCATCAGTTTGGGGTGGACATCATTTTGGCTTCTTAGATGATAGGAGGCAGAGCGTCTTCATGAGAGCAGAGTAGCTGTCAGGCGCCAGGTTCATTCAGAACAAGAACTCTGGAAAAGCCTTTAATATACTGTCAGCACCAGACAACTTTTTTAGCTGTTGAATATGATGACTGGGCTAAGTGCTAACTTTCTGGTGTCTTCCCTGAGTCTGTCCTGACTCAGCTTTGCCAATGGCTTTCTGCCAGTCTATTTGAACTCGATATGAAAGCTTCCATTCAAAGTCCAGGACACGATGCTCAAAGCGTATCTTCGGGTTGGTTCCAGAGAACTGCCCGATTAGCCTAGGTGGTCATCCATAAAGTACAAGAACACGATGGGCTAAGTTCTAAGGTGCCTTGAAGTCTGCGTATTTTTAGATTTAGAAATTCTCTGCGAAGTCATCTGAGAAGCAGAGACGATTACAAGCTCCATGAAAAATAAAAGAACCTTAAAATATTTTATGAGCTGAAGAGTCCGACGAGCTTGAAGGCTGTTACAAGGTACTATGAAAACTGGACAGGATGGAAATATCCACACACTTCATGTAGCGAGCCAAATTAAGATTCCCGGAGGATTGTTTCTGACTGAGCTAAGATTCCTAGGGGGTACAGCAGTCCTGGGGCAGTGCAAATGATGCATGTGCTAACCAAACGTTTGAGATTCAAAGGCACCTGGGAAGAAAGGCCTGGCAATCTTTTTTCAAACAATCAGCCATTGAAATTACTGAAGGAGCCCAGCTCTACTCCAACACACATGGGACCACGGTAAGTCAGGGTCACCTTGTTTTGCTTTATTCCAGAAGGAACTGCTTCCAGCAACCTATTCCGAGACTTCACAGCCTCACCTTGAATACAAAAATGTGCCTCTACCCTGTTTATGAGGGACATGTGATGGGCAAACTCAGCTTGAGCACATTGCTCTCTCTGCCACAGACACTGTCTCTCTTGGAAGGGTAAGGCTGACTCTTGGGTCTCTTTCACCAATGGTCAGATTTTTAAAACTTGATGTTGATTTAGTTCGAAGCTCTGTGCTTTTCAGATAATGTCCAGGAGGATGGAAACCAGAGGGGTTAGGTGGTGTCAAGTCAATTTCAACTGATAATGACCCCATGTGACAGAGTGGCTTTGCACCACAGGGTATGCTTGGCTGTGATCTGTGCCAGGGCGGATCACCAGCTCTTTCTTCTGCAGAGCCTCTGGGGAGGTTCACATCATCCATCCTTTTGGTTAGTTGTCAAGCATTTAACCTGGACTCCCATGGCTCCTTGGAAGTCAAATGGCCTGTGGACCATACGGCAGATGGCACATGGCGAGTGGCTGGGGTGGAAACGACGCTGGGGTGGAAACGACTCAGCCAGTGGATGAGAAAGGCGTGGCCATCTGGGGAAGATGATCCAAGTGTCCGTTTCTAGGCAACAAGAAGCACAAGCAGAATTCTCCTTAGAAGTGAAAATGGCAAGACTATGTCTCACACACTTTGACCATGTTATCAGGAGAGACCAGTCCCTGAAGAAGGAGGACATCATGCCTGGTAAACTAGAGGGTCAGTGAGAAAGTGGAAGACCCATGATGAGATGCACTGGCATAGCGTCTTCCACAACAGGCTCAAGTACAGCCACCAATACTGTAAGGATGGTGTTTTATAGATAATGTCTCCTCCTGCTGTGCATAGCGTAGCTTAGAGTTGGAATGACTAAACAGCACACAACTTAAGCAGGAAATAACAAAGTCGTGTTCTCAGACTGAAGGAGACCTTAAAATTCACCTCGGTCAAACTGGAGTACTGCAACCCTGCATGATGGAGTGATTCCATCCAGCTCACCCCGCTGATGAACGCAAAACCCATTAGCAATGCCCTGTCCTGCAGTCAGAAACGCCCTGGTTCAAAACCTGGCTGGCCGTTCTCTACCTGTGCTACTCTCACAATTCACCCAGTTGCCCTTGAACCTCAGGATTTTTATCTATAAAACAGGAATCCTCACTTCTGCTCTGCGGGGTTTCTGTGCAGAGTAAGTCCACTTCCACTGCCCAGCGACTGAGGAGGAGGAGGCTGGGAAGGCACCTGGTACCGCCGGGCGCTGTCCTCCTCTTATCACAGGTGGAATCAGAGCGCCACCAAGTCAGAGATTTCCTGCCAGCTCTGCAGGCCTGCTCTGGTTGCATTCTGCTGTTGCATAACTTGCCGCATGAGAACACAAGGTCCCCTGAGAGCCGTGGAGATGTGACCAGACAGGCTGGCGCGGGTTGCGCGTTCCGTCCAGCAGAGGGCGCCGCGCAGACGCCCTTTGGGGACAGAGCCTGGTTTGGGGACAGAGCCGTTCTGGTCCCTTTTACGGAAAGCCTAAGTAAGGAGCTCTTCTTGCGTCCTATTCTTTTCAGTGGAAGTCTTTTCCTGGCCTCATTAAACGAAGTCAACTGATATGTGCCCACAGCTTCCAGGGTTTGGCTTGGTTCGGTTGAAAGTGTCATAATCACGCTACTTGTGTCTCCTGAGCCCCAGGCACCACGCCGGGGCACCTTAGGAGTCCGTTTTCCCAGTTAATTCCTTCAGCATTCACTAACTTCGTTGTGTTTGTTACCAATTTAGAGGTGATGACTGTGTTATTCAGGGAAGATTAGTAATTCATAAGCTTTAAACGCTCTGTCCAAACCGTGGATGGGGTGGGGATGAAGTAAGGAAGAGGTCATTTTATTTTCCTGTTTCTGCGCCTTGCTTGTCCAAACACTTTGAGACAGTGTTAACTGCGTGATGGAAGTCGAACACTTTCATTAATGCAGGGCGCAGGGAACAAGACGGAGTGCATCAAGTTTTCTCATTGATTACGGAAGAATATATACGCTTTCTTCTCGCCCCCTAGCCCTGACCGTGGAGTGAGACAAGCTGGGGGCTGGGTACTCGCTGGTCTCACAGTGGGGTGCTTGTCGGAGAGTGGAGTGTCAGGCCCCTCTGAGAACTAGAGTCAGAATCGGCCTTTCCACAAGCTCCCCAGGTGACGCACGTGCACAAGAAGATTGAGAGGCGCTGCCCTGGGGGCTTTCTGCAAATATTTGGAGGGCTAACAGTTGAAAGTACGAGTGCATTTGTTTTGCTGTGCTCTGAAAAAGTAGGTTTAGCTTAATTAATACTCCACAAGAGAACGAAATTTCTGAATCCCTTAAGGAGCAGGGGCTTCCGCATTGGATCTAAATCCAAACCTTCCTGGCACTCACCTGGCCACCCAGGCAAGGAGGGCCTCCGGGAAAGCACTGCTCTCTGATGCTTCTTGTTTTCTACAAGGGAGTTTCCGTCCGTTGTGCTCAATGGTCTCAAGCATGCCAACGGAAGTGAAGAGGGCGGAGAACGATTCCTTCTGTTAGACATCAGACCACTGGGGGTCGAAACCAGCTTGATAGCCACTAACACCACTTATTGAGGGTGTTTACATCTAGCCCAAACGAAATTTTCTTTTTCCATTCAATGAGATAATGACCTTACAACTCTTTTTAAATTTTAAAATAGTGTACACATGTCAGACAGAAGTACACCAAGAGATACAGGAAAATACAGTTACCGGTTATGATAGAGATGCAAGAAGAGAACTGTAGAGACCCCGAAGAAGAAGTGCCTGTTTCTGGGTGAGGTAAGCAGGGCAATCAGGAACGCTTTCATCAGGGAGCTAAGCCCCAAGCGAAACTTTGTACAGGTGAGTGATGACAAAGTAGCTGAAGGTATGTAGCCACACTAGATAACAGGCCTGTTCAGAGCAGTTGACATGTATTGTCTCATTTAATCTCAGGAAAACTAGTGTGGTAGGTAGAACAGTGCTTCTACTTGGCGATGTCCACGCCCTAGTCCCGGGAACATGGGAAGGGATGGCGGTTCAAGCCCTCCAGCCGTACAGCAGAGGAGATGTGACAGTCAGCCTGCATGAAGTTTACAGCCTTGGGTGATTCCACTCTGTCCTCAAGCGTTCTTAGGAGTTGGAGTTGACTCAACAGCAATGGGTTTACGGCAAAAGGGACTTTGGGAAATAAGAATCAAACTCATTGTTGCTAAGTCAATTCTGACTCATACTGACCTATGAGACAGCCCAGACAGCTGACACCTTGATTTCAGCCCTGTGAGACTGTCACCAGAGAACCCAGCCACATCATGCCAGACTTCCAAGCACCAGAACGGTGCACAGGAGCCTGGCTGTTGTTAAACACTCCATATGTGGGAGTCGGTTGTGGCTGCAGAAAAATCTGCCGCAGGTAAGTTCTCCCATTCCTCTGATTGTATTGTGGGCAGACTGAGGCATGAGAAGTTCAATTAGCTTTTGCCATGGTGATGCAACTCAAGAATGGTAGGTAGAACTGGCCAACCTCCAAAGGGTCGGCTCCAGGAGGCAGTGTAGCCAGAGGTGTGTCTTGTGACAGAGGTGAGAAGGCTTCCTGGGCAGAGAGACAGTGACTACAGAGAGGGACACATGTGTAGGGTTCATGAAATTCAGGATGGTTATAGCTGTAGATGGGGGTGGGGGTGATGGAAGGCTGGATGGGGGAGTCTTTGGCCAAATCAAAAACAGAGCCCAGAAATGAACAGATTTCTTATTTATTGCACTAGGAGTGAGACCAGAGTTGCCACACACACACACACACACGCACACACAGAGAGACACACCCGCCGTCCCCTAAAAACCACGGTGCTCTTTAGGACTGACACTAGGTCAGTGCCCTTTGGTTAGTTCAGGGCTTTCTGAGCACGCTGGGCTCTTCGAGTTAGCTGTGAGCCCGGGAGAAGGCGGTCTGTTTCACGTTGGGGCAGCCTCCGGGTCCACACAGTTAGGAGAAATGGAAACAATGAGGAGCAGAGCGTGCACTTTAACTTGGTTGTGACCACTGGAGCCCAAAGTAGCACTTGTCTTGTCAGCACTGTGTTATTACTTGGAAGGAAAACAGTAGCCTCCTCTGGGAAGGTGGGCCCAGGACCAGAAAGCACCAAGTGCTTGGCAGTGTGAGGTCATCTCCCCTCGGGGCAGCAGAAGACACTGGAATTAGAGTAGCCAGCCTGGCAGGCCGTGGTCAGTGTCTGGCACATAGTAGGTTCTCAATAAATGTTTGTTGAATGGATGCGTGAAGTAATGACCAAAGAAAAGGGACTCCGGCCGATTGGCTTGTTTTTGCCTATACAGACCTCCATCCACGTGTGAACCAAGCAACAAAAAACAGTAGCCACTGACTCACGGGGACCCCTAGTGTCTCAGAGTGGAACTGCGCCCCATAGTGATTTCACCCTCCTGAGCTCCCAAAACAAAGACCAAACTTGCGCTATTTGGTATAAAACTCGTTGCCCTTAGTCTGTTACCGTACAGAGCACAACTGCTCCGTAGCGTTTGCCAGAAGCACTTTTCAGAAGCAGATCACTCGACCTGTCTTTCAAGTGCCTCTGAGGGAGTTTGAACAGCCAAGATTTTAGCTAGTGGTCAAGTTCTTAACTGTTCGCAATTTAAATGGGTGTAATATAGAGAAGCCAGGTTTACCAAGTTCTGCTTCAGAGAACACTCAGGCAGAAACACGGTGTTTTCTTTATGGTAACTGTCCGTTACTGGACACTGTGGTCAAAATTCACCCCCCGGTCACTCCACGGTGGAGTTCCATGTGGCTTACAAGCCGTCTAGTATTGTATTTCTGAGGTGGCTGCTGGGGGGGGGGGTGAGAATCTGGACATGGAACACCATCAGGTGAGGAGTTGGACCTTTAGTTGACGTCATCCTGGCCGACACAACAGGATTGTCGATTGTGAGAGGTTTTTTTTTTTTCTCGCTTAGACAGTTTCTTCTGAAATCAGAACAGGTTTCTTCTTCTTTTTCCTCTCCTTTTCCTCTTCCTACTTTTATTTCTCTCTGTCCGCTGGATCCTTGCAAATGCACAGTAATTTCTCCAAAAGCTGAGTGTCCCAGAAACAGGCAGCCTTTAACTCACTGAAAGGAGGAGGTCAGGATTCGACACTGTCTGCTCATCACAGTCTGGGCAAGAAATTAATAAGTGACTCATACAGAGGACACCTTGTAGTTGGAACTGAGTTCCAGAAACACCTTTAGGTGTATTTTTACTGCCCCTTCTCTTTTCATACCCTTGTGTTTTACCTGCATCTCTCAGATTCCTTGATTGTTATTATTATTTTGTGATGAAAAGAGTGTGACATTTGGGATCAGGATGTCTGCATTCAGGTTCTAGTTTTGCCTTTGATTCCTTGGCCCGCTATGAGGACACCACTGAGCTCCCTGAGCCTCAGTTTCCTCATCTGTAAACAGAGGCCCAGCATTTCTGTGGGGATGTACACTAAAGACTTGAAAAGATTCCATGTGCATACTCCTTCTTCTTCTTTTGGTTAGCTCCCTACCGTGTCATTGTCATCTGCTCCCTCTAGTTCCCTTTTCTCTCCTCAAAACTGACGTTTTTAAAGAACTGTTACTGTTAAAATGAATACTTGCCTTTTAAAAACCTTCAAGTTGCTAAGCAGTACCCCCCCACCCCCTGATGCAGCTTGGTTGCCATAGCACCGTCGGAGCCCGGTGACAGGAAGCGAAGAGCGTCATTTTTCCCTTAAACAGGGTTGGGCAGACAGATAAACATGTTGAAGTGTTTCCTTACAACCCATTTTGAAGAAAGGGCCGAGGATAACGGGTCCCTATCACACCACTTGGATCCCCTCACTTGTCACTCCCTTGCTTCCTGTCCCCTTCTAGCTGTTCCCACACCTGTTGCTCCTTGGGTGGCACACCTCTCCAGGCACCATGCCTCCTAAAAAGGCTTCTGAAGGGCTGCTGCTACTCCATTATTTGTAGCTATTTAGGGCTGAAGGCAGACTCAGATCCTTCTTACGGGGCTTCTAAACATAGAAGAGGAGCGTGAATCAGTATTGTGACCAAAGGTACCATTGCCGTAGCAGGTTTGGAGAAGATAATAAATAAACGTAATCCAAGTGACATCAAAGAGGGCTCTTAAGAAATGGAAAAGATTCAGAGGGACACGAACACGAAGAACCGAATTGATCATGCAGTTGAGAAATAGAAAACCCAGCCCTGTTCCTCAGCTCAGAGCTGGTGAGGTTAAGCACGTGAGTGACAGATTGGAAACTAAAATGCAGAGCCCAAAGTGACTTTTCCCCTGCACCCCACACACCCCTGGATAGTCACGTCTCCACAGCCAGCACGCGTAGGCTCAGCTCAACGGGTTGTGAAAATGCTGAGGTATCTCTGTTCTGGCTGGTGGGGCACCTCTCTGCTAGAGCCCTCTGGCCACCCCAGTCACCCTGCTCCGCCTGCAGGACCCCAGAGGGTCTCCCCCACAGCTAGAAAGTAAGCAACTGAGGCTGGCCCAGCAAGGGTCTGCTGAGAGCTTGCGTCACAGATTTTTGGTTGGCTCAATTTTGGGTTGATCGGTGTCAGGATCATTGTTGGGTACCCATGATTGGCTTTCCACTCGGCAGCCCCACGTGGCAGAGTAGTACTGTCCTGTAGGCGATCTATAAAGAAGTCTATAAAGAAGCAGACGACCAGGACCTCTCTGCTGCAGAGCCCATGAGTGAGTTTGAACTACCAACCTCGTGGCTAGCAGCGGAGCATTTAACGCTTAGCCACCAGGGCTCATTGCCCATTATCATCCAGAACCAAAATCAAACCCACTGCTGTCGGGCAGATTCCGACTTACAGCGACCCTATAGGACAGCGGAGAACTGCTACATAGAGTTTCCGAAGAGCGCCTGGTGGAATCCAAGTGCCCTCCTCTTGGTTAGCAGACATAGCGCTTAACTACTACGTCACCAGCATTGCTGTCCATTTCATAGACATTGTTAAATATTTTTGAATATCTTCCGTCCTATACTGCATCTGTTTTTCTAAATAAGCAAGGCAGTGTTTTTCTGAAGAAGCAAGGTTCACTCTCTCCCAGAAGGAGCCATCAGGATGGGCACTGCTCTTTGTCAAGCGCCTATGGTCAGCCTTCCTTGGCAGGACGTGACCTGGTGTGGCAGTCCTTGTGAGAGGCAAGTCCTACTGCCAGCAGTCTTCTGCTTCGCTGCCTCCGTGACGATGACACACATTTGTCGGCTCTGCAGCTGGGTAGAAGGAGAGGCGCAGACCACAGCTTCCACACTGATCCTTTGAGCTGATGCCTTCTATCTTTAAACACATGTGGCTCAACGGGACTTTGGCAGGGGTTTTCAGGTAGTGGCAGGGAGGTCCGCAGGCTTGTCAAAGCAAATAAACTTCTCCCTCCAAGTGGAACTTAACTTCCTTCCATTGGCCTTCCAATCCATTTTGTGTTCTGGTTTTGAAGGCTTCTGTTCTTCCTGCATCCTCTTAGTAGTCACTGAAGGGTTAATAACTTCTTCTCAGAGGAGTCTTAGAACCCCTGAAGGGAGCAGAAGAGATTTCTCAGTCTTTGCTTTGGTGAAGCTGGAATCTCAGGCTCGTTAGAGAGTTGGTATCCATCCAGCACCTCTCAGAGATAGACTCTGTCATGTCACTGGGTTACTCAGCCCAGTGCGTGCTGGTCCTTGCTCTAAGAAACTGGTCCTCGATGCCAAAGTAGTGTGGTGTTGAAGATCATTTGTCTTCTGCGTAGCTGAATGTACCTGCTATAAATGAGTCCTTCTGAGTCCTAGCTGACTTGGCCTCTTCCTCTTGCTGGTGACCCTTGTCTCAAACGAGGAACGGTCCCCACCTGAAGTTTGAGCAGTAACTGGTCACACAGTCTGTTTCTGTACTGACTCTGAGATCCCTCACCTGAGATGGCTATAATTATGTCTAAAACTACGTAACTGTTCCTGTAACTGCATAACAAAAGTGTGTTTCCTACTGAAAAGCCTTTCCCTGTTCCCAGGTTTGACTCATTTCCACGCAATGCCCTCAGTCGGCCGTGCCCAGAGCCATTGGCCAGAGCTTCACAGGACTATGACGCTTTTCCTGGCCAAATTATTTTTGGATTAAGTTCCAGTAGTACACTGGCAAATGCCTGTAACTGGCTTTCTATAGAAAAGAAAAGAAAAAAGCCTTGGTTTGTAGCATTCGCAAACTTTGATGGTGTAAATGGGAGCACTGGTGACACAGTGGTTAAGCACTCGGCTGCTAACCAGAAGGTTGGTGATCTGAGTCCACCAGTCATTCCTCAGGAGAAAGATGTGGCAGTCTGCTTTCGTAAAGATTTATAGCTTTGGAAACTCTATGGGGTAGTTCTACCAAGTCCCTTAGAGTTACTGAGTCTAATTCAACTTGATGGCAACATTTTTGCTGTTGCCATTGTTGTTTTTTGTATGGTGAAAATATTCCCGCCAGGGCCAATTTCAAGCTATCAGCATGATGTTGTGAATGCTGAGTTGAGAGCACAGTTGATTTTGGGGACATGACGTAAGCTGGCTGTAGCATACAACTGGAGCTGATCCTCCTTTTTCTAGAGAATTGTATGACTTGGCCTTTGTCGTGTTCCTTTCTGTGTCCTGTTTCCTCCCAACATCTAGTTCTATCAGATGTATCAGTCTTTTAGGCCAGCACATCCCAAGTTTTGTTCGTTTGTTTAAGTAACCATTTATTATGCTCATGGACACTGTTATGGGTCAGGGATTCAGGAAGGGCTTCCCTGGATGGTTTGGCTCAGAGGTTCTCATGTGGTCGTATAGTCAGATGAGGCTGCAGCCAGCACAGCAAGGACAGTTCCTGGAGCCCCTGGGGGCTGGTCAGCCTCTCTCTTCACATGGTCTCCCAGTATCTCCAGGTGGTCTCTCTGGGTGGGCTTCCTCACAACAGGCCTGCTGCAGGCTAGACAGACTGCGTACATGGCAACTGAAGGCATCAGCCCAAAAGTCTTCATCTGTATGTAAACAAGTAATGAACATAAAAGTAACGACAACCTGGGAGCCTGGGGAGCTGTAGAGAACATGAGAAATGACCGTGAGTTTTACCCACTTTGATAGCTGAAAACAAGCGAAATTATATGGAGTCTATGGCATAGTTCCTTTTCCTAAATATCTTACTGTGTCTCAGGTGAAAGTTTACTGAGCAAATTCCTATTCAACAAATTGTACATGAGTGTTCCGTGACCTTGGTTACAGTCCCCGACTGCGTCAACACCCTCCCCATTTCCATCCTTAGTTCCCCGTTTCCTTTCGTCATGTTTTCCTACTTATTCCTGCGTTCTCATCTATGCTTTTGAACAAATGTTGCCTCCTTGGTCTTGTATAGTTGTTAGTTCTGTGGAGCTCCTTATTTTTAGGTGTTATTGGTTATTTCATAGGCCTACCTGTTGCTTGACTGGAAGGTGGCTTCCAAAAATGACTGCACTTCCAAGTCAGGTGGGTATGGTAGGGCCATGGTATGGAGAGTACCTCTAGTCTCTCAGGCTAGTAAATCTGTCTTCTTTTTATGAGTTGAATTCTTTGTTCTACATTTTTTTTTTCTTCCTCTGTGTTCCAGAGGGAAACCTTGGTGGCGTAGTAGGTTAAGTGTTTTGTCTGCTAACCAAAAGGTCAGCCGTTCAAATCCACCAAGTGCTCATTGGAAACTTTGGCACAGTTCCACTCTGACCTCTAGGGCTCTGTGAGTTGGACCTCACTCCATGGCAATGGGTCTGGTTTGGGGTTTTTTCTTTGGTCTGTGTTCCAGAGTGTCTACTGTGATCCCACTGAGAGTGCTGTGTAGCACTGGCTGGGCACCATCTGGTTCTCCTGGTCTTGGTGTCACATGGGCTGTGATGCCCGTTTGCGGTCCATTGGTCTTTTGGAGTAAGCACATTCTTGAGTCTTTTATTTTCTTCACTCGCCTTTACTCCAGACAGGAAGAGACCACTAGTTGTATCTGAGACGGCTGCTCACAAACTCTTAAGACCCCAGATGCTACTCTGCAGTGTAGACCTAAAGTGTTCATTTTATGCCCTGCATTGTGCCAGTGGGTGTAGCCATCCCCCGAGTCCTTAGTCTCGGGAGGCGTTTGGTTGTACATAAGAAGTTTCCATGACCGTGCTTCTTGTATGCTCTACTGTCTGTGTGAATATACATGCAACATTTGCAAACGTGTATGTGGAGATAGTCACAACCAAGCCTGTACCTGCAGGTGGGTGCTCTTCCTCCCACACCTCGTTAGCACCCTCACCTTTCTGTCATCCCTTCAGCAGCTACTACTTGTTAGTCCTCTTGTTGCAAGATCGCCTCTGTTATAGAAATTGCCATTGTCACCCTGTGTTCTTGTGCTCCTCTCACTATCTGCCTTTGCCTTTGTCGTGTTGTGCTAGCTTCCCCCGTATAGTGGATTGCCTTTCCCTTCACCGATACTACCATGTGTCTTCTATTTGTCTAGTAATTTACCCTCCCACGCCCTTCCTTCCCTGCCCTCCCTGGTAACCATCAAAGACTGCTGTGTGTGTGTGTGTGTGTGTGTGTGTGTGTGTGTGTGTGTGTGTGTGTGTGTGTGTGTGTGTGTGTGTGTAAACATTTTCTTTCTTTCTTTTTTAATGGTGATGGTCTTATACAATTTTTGTACTTTTGCAATTGGCTTGTTTTACTCAGCACAGTACCTTTCAAATTTGTACATGTGAGACAGTTTTTGGATTTGTCACTATTCTTTATTGTTGTGTACTGTTTCGTTGTGCATGTGTACTACAGTTCATTTATTCATTAATCTATTGATGAGCATTTAGGCTCTGTCCATCGTTTTGGTATTGTGAATAATAGTGCAGTGAACATGGGTGTGCGTATGTCTGTTTGTGTTACAGCTGTAATTTCCCTAGGACGTACACCAAGAAGGAGGGTTTCTGGCTTTTTAAGGCAGCACGATATCATTTTCCGCAGTGGTTGTACCATTTTACATTCCCACTGGCAGAATATAAGAACTGCAGTCTTTCCGAAAACTCTTCAGCGTTTGTTACTCTCTGTTTTGTTTCGTTTTTTGTTTGGTGCCGTTGCTGTCCGGGTGAGATGGTTTCTCATTGCAGTTTTAATTTGCATGTAGGGGTAAGGACGGAGATCATTTTTCCACATGTTTTTAGCTTCCTGAATGTCTTCTTTCAAGAAGTGTCTATTCATGTTCTTTGCCTGTTTTTTCAGGTGGATTGTCTTTTTGTTGTTGAAGTGTTGAAGGTTTCTATAAACTTTAGAGAGGAACTCCTTGTTAGATATGTTGTAGCCTGAATTTTTTTTCCAGCTGTAGATTTCCTCTTTACTCTTTTGGAGAAGTCTTTTGAGGAGCAGAAAGTGCTTGATTTTTAGGAAGTCTCTTTCATCTAGTTTGTCTTCTGCTGTTTGTGTGTTTTTAGTTACAGTTGGTAGGCTGTCTATGTCACGTGTTAGAGCTCTTAGGGTTGTCTCTGTCTTTTTCTTCCATGATCTTTATAATTGTAGATTTTACATTTAGAACTTTGATCCATTTTTAGTTAGTTTTTGGGTATGATGTAAGGTATGGGCCTGGTTTCATTTTTCTGCAGACAGATTTCCCATTTTGCCAACATCTTTTGTTAAAGAGACTGTCTCTTCCTCATGTAATGGACTTGGCCCTTTGCCAATAATCAGCTGTTTACAAGTGAATGAGTTTACTTTTGGGTTCTCAGTTCTGTTCTATCATTCTATATATCTGCTGCACAAGTACCAGGCTCTTTTGACTACTGTTGCTGTGTAGGAGATTCTGAAGTCAGGAAGTGTGGGGCCTCGTATTTGTTCTTCTTTAACAATGTTTACTTACCTGTGGCCTCTTCCTTTCTGCATAAAGTTTGGAATTAATTCTCCATCTTCTTAAAGAATGCTATTGAAGTTAGGATTGGGATTGCATCATGTCCGTGGATTGCTTTGGGTAGTAGTGACATTTTCACAACGTTAAATCTCCCTATCCATGAGTATGGAATGCTGTCACACTTATGTAGGCCTTTATTTGGTGTCGCGCAGCAGTGTTTTGTACTTCACTTTGTATAAGTCTGTTACAACGTGGTTAGGTTTATTCTTAACTATTTTGTTTGGGATGAGGGGTTATTATAAACAGTATTGTTTCCTGATTTCCTTTTTGAAGTTTTCTTTGTGTTGTAGAGAAACTCAACTGATTTTTGTATGTTCAGCTTGTATTCCTCTACTTTGCTGAATCCTTCTATCAGCTTCAGTAGTTTTCTTGTGAAATCTTTGGTATTTTCTGTGAATAGGATCATATCATCTGCAAACAGGGGTAGTCGTACTTCTCCCTTGCCATTTCGAATGCCTTTATTTCCTTTTCTTACCTAATTGCTCTCGCTAGGACTTCCAGTACAATGTTGAACAGAAATGGTGATGAAGGTCGTCCTAGTCTAGTTCCTATTTTCAAGGATCGTGTTTTGAGTCTCTCTTCATTGAGAATAACATTGGCTGTTTTGTATAAATGCTCTTTATTATACTGAGGAATTTCCCTTCTATTCCTATTTTGTTGTGAGATTTTAGTAAGAATGTGTGTTGAACTTTGACATGGTTCTTAAAGCTTGATTTTTATCCTGAAACCTCTGGAATAGATTGAAAAGAGAAATATTTTGAGGCCATTTAGGATAATTTTTAAAACCTGTCACTTTTGGCTGCTAGCGGCTCTCAGGGGCTCTATTAATCAACATACCAGTAATGACCTCTTGTGTTCCCCATAGCAGTCCTTTCATTGGGAGCTCTTGCTCTACCAAGATGCCTAATTTAAGTGTTTATGTACAGCTCTGAATGTTCTTTGGCCTCAGCTGTCCACCAAACATTGAGAAGTATAGGTCACATCACTTAACTGGCTCGCAGATTTTTCATCCTGATTCTTACCTCAGTCAATACTTTTCTCTGCCTCTTATCTTTTTGTTTGTTTTTGTTCACCCCCCCCCCCGCCACCTTGGACACAGTATTATTTAATTCAGGTAACCATATAATATTATTCAATATATTTTCCTTTCCTACAAGGTGTACCTACTTTGATTAATTGTTTTACAATGTAAATCATAGTTTAATGGAGATGCTCCACTCAGTCTTAGTGGACTTCATGACTTTACCTGATGAATTTCCTTCTGTTTTAGTTGGAGAAATATTCTTGGAATTTCCTGAGATATCTGCAATCAAGTTATTGATAAAGAATAAAACAAATTCTAGAGCAGGAAAGGAATCTATGAAGACAGAAAACAAGTCACAGGATGGCTTGCCCCACCTATGAGATTGTCATGTCTCTGACACGACTGGATCTGACGGCACTTGGCTGGCTGACATCACCGCATTGCATAGGATGGAAAGATTCTTCCCTCTCTAGTCTTCATGGCCATATTTTTGGCTCCGAAAACTGTAGTTACTAAACCAAACCAAACCCACTGTCTCTGTGTAGATTCTGACTCATAGTGACCCCGAAGGACAGAGTAGAACTGCTCCCACAGAGTTTCCAAGGCTGTAATATTTATGGAAGCAAACTGCTACCTTTCTTTTGTGACCCAGCAGGTTAGTTCAAACCACCAACCTTTTGGTTAACAACTGAGTACTTTAACCAGAGAATCACCAGGACTTCCTGTAACAAAACAAAACAAACAAAAAAAACCCACTGTTGTCAAGTCAAATCCAACTTGCAGTGACCCTACAGACAAGTTGAACTGCCCCATAGGGGGTACCTGCTGGATTTGAACTGCTGAGCAGTCATAGCACTAAACCACTATGCTGCTAGGGTGTGCTATAGTAACTAAGAGAAATAAGTACTCAGGACATCTTCGGGTTAAGTAGTGATGACGGCAGTAATTCCAGCCTCCCACTGCAGGGAAACACACAAGTCAAAAAGCTAACAGGGCTTTAACTTTAAGCTGAGAGTGTGAAATGCTAAAAATAAGATTTCGGACATCACTCTGGGTACCGTGTGGGACTATGGGAATGAAGGAGGTGTGTAGTGCCCTTTGTCCATGATTGACCTCTATCAGTGCCTCTAGAATCACACATGCAGGCTATTGTTTTCTCTGTTTATGCATATGGTCTACTCGTTGGTCCAACAGAAACAAGAGAAGGCCAGTCTGAACCCCATCCCCACCCTCAGTGAGTTGCCTGCCCTCTCCATTTAGATATTCTTAAGTACTTCATGGCATTCTTGAGTGACGCAAAGATCTAATGCATTTGGTGTCTACCTTAAAGTTTAAAGGTTCGAGTTCACCCAGAGATGCCTCAGAATAAAGGCTAGGCAATAATACACTTTTGAAAAGTTAGCCTTTGAAAACTCATGGAATGCAGTTCTACTTTGACACATGTGAGTCGCCGTGAGTCGGAATTTACTCCATAGCAACCAGTTAATTTGTTTGTTTAAAGTACTTCATGTTGACAGCACCACAAACCCAATTCTTATTGCGTGTTCAATCTCTTCTTGAGTAGGACCGTTCACAGTCTTACTTCCAACCTGGGTTTGACGTCATCCCTCTCCCTGCAATCCACGGGATGGTCAAGTCCTATCAATGTCTTTTTCAAAGTCCCACATGTCTATTTCTCTCTCTCCGTTATTCAGGCCCTTTGGCTTCTGCTACGTGCTAGGCAACTAACTAAAAGATTGGTGGTTCAAACCCAGCAGCCTCTCTGTGGGAGAAAGATGGGGTGGTCTGCTTCCAAAGGGTTATAGCCTTGGAAACTGTATGGGCCAGTTCTGCTGTGTCCTACAGAATCTCTGTGAGTCAGAACGGACTTGATGGCAATGGTTTTGACTTTGGTTGGTCTTGATTTCTGTCTAGTCTGCAATAATGCTTGATCCTATAGAACACTCTGTTTTAATGACTGGATTCACATAAAATCTTCCTCCTAGCTTCCCCGCATCACTTGTACTTGCCCATTCTGGTTTATTCTGCATACACCAATGAAAGTTCTAGAACACAGAGCACACCACTTTGCTCTTTGGGGTTGTAACGTTCCACCTTCCTTGTGCTCCCTGTAGACGTCCCTCAGCTTGGAGGTTCTTACTCACTTTTCAACCCAGTCACACTGGTCTGAGCACCATCCTGCTCACACTACCCACATTTCACTGCTGCCTTCTCAGAGTCCATGAGATCTTGCTTGCTTTGCTAGCACCAGTCCCACCCGGACGCAGTGTTACCAAATTCTTGAGCCAAAGTGACCCATTTTGGAGACTCAGTTTAGAATGCACCAAGATGTGGGATATCATTAGCATTTCTTACCTAGGCCCCAGGCCAATGGTCCCATTTCCCATTCTGAGTTCTCCTTGTACGGCATGGGCTTCAAAGCCCGGAAACCACATTTCCCAAAAAGCGACACCATAGATTTCCAGCTTGGGTAGGTAAAAAACTCCCAAGGTAAAAGAGCAGTAGACTTCAGCATTGTTCCTGTGGCAACAATAGGCTGATGCGTAGGTTTTCACAGATGACGAAAGTCAGATTGCGACTGTGGCTGCTCAGAGTCCCGTGAATCACTGAGAGAGATGCTGCAGGTGTCTAGAATCACTGGTAAAGTTTCCCACAGTTCTTGCACTTGCAGATTTTCTTACTTTCAAGGCAGCTTTCATTGACTTTTGTTCTTCTAGCCTTCTGTAGCTTTTGTGGGCCTTTGCATTATGTCTTTTCTGTTGGAAATACCCAGAGTGGCTGCTGTTCCCTCCACCGTGCCTCCATTAGCAGGAATCGTGTAACCAAGGAACTGGAAATAAGTTCAGGCCAGCCCTCAGCTTCCGGTACAGTAAGCTGTAGCCTGTGCTGGGGCACCTATGTTTGCATCGATCTGTAGAGTTCTACTTTCAGTTCAGTCCCTCAGTTGTGTACTGAATCCTTTGTAAGAATTAAACCCTTGGGGTGGATCTCAGCCCACCTGGCTGAGGCCCTGGTACTGTTATAAAACTTTGCTAGCCTTTCGGAGAAGGAGACTTAACTCCCTCTCGTGTTCACTCAATTTCCTAAAATTGTGCTGAAAACTGGACAGCCTGTCCAGAACCAATGTGGTGCCTTCACCCAGTTTTTGTAGCTGGAAATTTATGCTGTCATTCCTAACTCACCTTTGGTCCCAATCACTGTTGGGAACCATTGAATTTTTGCCCCGTCTTTCCAGGTGACAGTCATATAACCAAAGTTGCTCCCATGGGTTGGACCTTACCTCATTTGTGTTTTGTTCTAGAGGCTTTTCTCTGCCAGTCCAGTCTTGAAATCCCAGGGCGCCCCTCAGCTGAGTCCGTCCTGGTTTTAACATTAAACTAGCAACATTTCAATGGGTTGAAAGTATAGCATTTTTCTATCCCTATCATGCCACTGCAAGTTAAAATATCACTTATAATACACAAATACAAAAGAAAGTCACTGGGTTTGTAATAAATAGAAGTTATATTATTGAACACGGAGACAAAGGCAGTTGCTTTGGTTAGAAAAACACATGACAGATCTTCATGTTCCTGAAGTCGCCTGCCCTTTTCTCTGTACATGTGACATCATAGTAGCTTGTTTTAATTTTTCCTAATATGCACTATTTCCAAGAGCTTATTCACAGCCCTGAAGACCCTCTATCACCACAGTTCGGGGATCAGAACTCACAGACATAGCCTGCTTTGGAACCAGCCCTCTGGAGTCTCCATGTGATGCTAAAAGACCTCTTTCTTTTTCTCTGGCACTCTTGTTGCTTTTCCTCTCTGGAAAATTTTTGTAACCACATGAGAACATTTAGTGCTACAAACTCTCCGTTCAGAGGTAATTTATGGAAAACCAATCCATGTGCACTACGAGTGCCAGTGTTATAAGTCTGTGTAGTCATGTAATTTCAGGATTTGCTTCTGCCAGAAAACATGAAAACCAGTCTTTGATATGCCCACATAATCTTCAGGTCCAGATTCAGAACAGAATACTTAGTCAAAAAAGAAAACATGTCAGCAATTGTTTTATGGATCTGGCTATACTCTTGATAGTTGAGTAGAAATAATTCCTGCTAAAACTTACCTCTGGATGTGCTACCCATTTTTCTTTGAAATATTTTATGAGATTCCACCCACCTATCACATTGTTCTGCAGGATGAGTCACCGGCACCGCAATGCCACAAAAGGAATATTCTAGAACACTTACTCACAGACTTCCCGGCTGGACAGATGGGCCTGAGGCCTGTCATGCTCAATCTTGTAACAATGATGTGCTCTCTCTTGGGCATAATGGCTGTGTGATGACTCCATTCTTCTTCAGTGTCTGACTAAATTCTGGGGATTCATCCTTTTTTCCCTCTTTCTTGCCATCAAGTCTTTCTTCGGTTAGTTTCCCAAATCCAATTGCCTGCCTTCTCACGGGTGTTTCCATGACAACTTATGCTTGTGGTGTTATTGACTCCATCGCTCCTTAGCAGCCCTCCCTTGTAATGCTGAGCCCTTCCTTCTGTATGAGGTCTAAGCCTCCCTGGGTCTCTTGCCAGCCTCTCTCTTCTTATAGTGAATCTGATTTGGATTCCAGCCTCTCTGAGTTCAGTTTGCATACTGTTGAGTTTTTTTCTGGTAAACCAGAGAGAATCAGAATCAGACTCTTATTTTTAAGTCTCATGCCATCGCCGAGTACTCATTCAGATGAAGGATATCTTGCCTTTTAGAATCAAAAGACATTAATTTTCTGCTGGGAAACAAAGGTTAGGTAAGAAAGAAACTAGGGACATCCATCCTTTGCAAGCAAATATGTACACATACAGTGATCACCTTTGAAAGTATTCTGTGTGTTTTTCCCACTGAAAACTCATTTAAGATAAATAAACAATAAATAAATGCCTTTTACAGATGTATTCCCTTAGACTTAGTCACTCACTCTTTAGTATAAAATGGCTTTATCACCTGATGGTAATTGGCAGTCATGAATAAAGCTGGAAGATTGAGGATAAGTTGACTCACTTTTGAAAGCAGAATACTGAGCAGAAGAAGCAAGAGGGTTTTATAGGGAGAACTCACAAAAACATAAATCTCCTGCAGCCAGTGGAAATGAGGAGCACTTTCTACGAGGTGGGGGGTGCCACTAACTAAGAAAGGGAGGCAGGAAGGGTGCAAACACTGTGCTTCTTCAGTGCCCTGGCCGTGCTCCTGAAGCTACCTACTGCGAGGCCTTCACGCTGTGCCCCGGGCGTGTGGTTCTTGTTCCTGTTGTTAGGTGCCATCCCGTCGGTTCCCACTCATTACGACTCTCTGAACTACAGAACAAAACACCGCCTGGTCTTGACCCACGTCCACAACTGTTCTTATGCTGACACCCATTGTTGTGGCTACTGTGTCAGTCCGTCTTGTCGACGGTCTTCCTCTTTTTCACTGACCCTCCATCTACCAAGCACCATGTCCTTCTCCAGAGACTGATGTTTCCTGACAACACATCCAATGTACGTAAGATGCAGTCTTGCCATCTTTGCTTCCAGGGAGCACTTTGGTTGTACTTCTTCCAGAACAGATCTGTTGGTTCTTTTGGCAGTTCATCTCACACATGGTGGTAGATTGCAAATGCCTATATGGGCTCTTTCACCAGATACAATGTAAATCATCTTTCTCAAGTATTCTTAGAGATAGAGTAGACTCACAAAGACCAACCACATTCTGCCTGGAACATGGACTTGGTTTCTTCTTCATTCTCATCATCTCCCAGTGTTCTGTACTCTCCTCTCTTCCTAAAAGGGCTAATTCGTGGTCATTCCCTATAGCCAGTAACAAACACAAAAATGTGAAATAAACACACGTTACTTGGTTGCATAGGATAAATAGATATTTATGTTATTTGAAGTACCAGGCATCTTGTTATACTACAGAGAGTCAAGATTCTGGACTTAGCGCGATCTAGGTGTGAGTCTTTGTCCTGCCGTCTTTAGGCTAATGCCCTTGAGTGAACTGTGGAACCATCTGGAGCCTGAATTTACCAGGGAAAGGGAACTGAGCCCCTACCTCACAGGACTGTGAAGATTAAAAGGGGTGAGAATGTGACATGACTAGCAGAGAGTGTAGCCACTGTGCACATCAACAAAGGACACCTTCAACATACACACCACCACCCATCTGTCAGCTCCTTGTGCTGTGGTCGTTTATACATTGCTATGGTGCTGGAAGCTGTGACATGGGCATTTCAGATACTGGTGGGTTATCCATGGACAACGGATTTCAGTGGCACTTCCAGAAGAAGACAGACTAGGAAGAAGAAGACAGACTGGTGGATCTCTATCCAAAAGCAAGTCAACAAAAACCTTACAGATCACAACAGACCATTGTCCAGCCTGTTCTGCTTTGGACAGGCTACGAGAAGGGACCAATTTCAGGAGGAGGACACCACATTTGGTGAAGGAGAGGGCCAGCGAGGGGCAGGAGACCCAAGGTGAGATGGAACTGTACAATAGCTGCCACCACAGCTCAAACACGCTATCTACTGTGAGGCTGAGGTAAGACCAGGCAATATTTCACATACAGGTTACCATGAGTTAAAGAGTATCTTAATATACTCTAGGGAATGAAGTAAAACCATTTTTAGTTCTATACAGTTTGTGTCTAGAAAATTTTGGGTCAATATTCATCCCAAAATTCACCCAACAAAAAAATTATTGAATGACTGCGATATACCAGCTTAGCTTTTCTCATCCTTTCTTTTTATAGATTTTAGTTGAGGGTGTTCCTTAGGGTGATTTTGAAATCAGATCTTTGGGGCAGAGTCACCTTTGTCAGACTCTTGATATTTGCACTCTCGCCAACTTGTTTGGAAGTTGATGCATGCTTATTGTATTTGAAAAACCAATCAGGACTCGTTGGATAGTCCAGATTGTCTGGAAAGACTTCAATCCCTTTCATTTCAAACCACTCAATATTTATGTGCCACTTCCTGTGTGCAGAGGGCAGTGCTAGACCCTAGAAAGCAGGGGGTGATTAAGAAAGAAGGAAACACTCTTATTCTGCAAGAAACAGTAAATATGGCTGCAAGCCAAGGAACTGGACGAGTGACTAACGGAACGGAACGATGTGAACAAGTATTGAGCAAGAGACATGAGAACTGTGGAGAGCGGAGCTCCTTCTGGCTAGGGGCACACCAAGAGGGCTTCACCGACCAGTTGGCATTTACACACAACCTTAGAGACCGAGCAAGGTCAGACCTGTAAAGACGGGAAGGCTGAGAGACCTCTGTATCTGCAACTACATAGAGAAGGTTAGGCAACTCAGCTGCCGTGTTCACAGAAACAATGCACTAGGCTCAGGTTATAGCTTTGGAAGCCGAGGGTCGTCAGGTTTTACAGCTGGAGGGGACCCTGGAATCCAATTCACTCCTTTTAACCGTTTGTGTTAAAGGGAATTTATGGAAAACATATTTAGAGAGGGTGTTGGAACAATTCATGGGGGGCCTGGAGTGTCATTTGAAGATTCTGCACTTTATGCCTTAGGTAATGGATATATTCCGGAGGTTTTCGTGAAGTAGAATTGAAAGTATCTGCAGCTCTTATTCTCATTTCGGATGCTTCTATAGTACAGCAGTTGTTCTCAAACTGGGGAGCAATATCCAGAGAGCCTGTTAAAATGCTGACTTCTAGGTACTGCTCCCAAAGTTTCTGATTCAGTAAGTCTGGATGGAACCTGGGAATCTGCATTTCCAGCAGGTTTCCAGGTGAGACTGCTGTCCTGGAAGACCAGACTGGGAGAATTACTGTTCTGTCATCTACTATTGGTCTCAGTTAGTCTCCACTGTATTCTGGTTGTAATTCATTAGACTCAACCAAGGAGCACTTATAGAGTACCGAGGGTGGCTTGTCACCCTAAGCCAGGTGACCCAGAAGTGCTAAGGATGTTGGAAATAACCAAAAACAACCAAATCTGTTGCTTGTTGAGTTGATTCTGACTCACAGTGACCCCAGAAGACAAAGTCGAGCTGCCCCATGGGGTTTCCAAGGAGCAGCTAGTAGATTTGAACTGCTGACCTAGTGATTAGCAGCCACAGCTCTTAACCACTATGCCACCAGGGTTTCCATGCCAGGAACAGGCATATGCAATTTAAATGCTTCTGGTTGGTGACAGCCTGGGTCAGCACTTCTCAGATTTCCTATGCATGTCAATCTCTGGGAATCTTGTTAAAATTAAGATTGTTTATTATCAGGTCCTTGTTGGGGACTGGGGTTCTAGCTTCTTGTAAGCTCTCAGCAGATGTCAGTGCTGCTAGGCAATGGACCACACATTGAGTTACAAGGCTTTAGAAGTTCAGTGTTCTTTGTTTGAGTTTTATTTTCTTCTTCCTTTTCTCCCCAGACTTTCATTCAGTGGTGATTTGGTGTCTCTTCCTTTGCCCCTGATGTAATATAATAAACACGATGCCAAATCCCTATTTGAATTGTGCCCTCCACCAAAAAAAAAAAAAAAAATAGAATAACTGCATAAAAGCCCTTTGGGTGTGGTCAGCGACTGAGCCGCGCGGGAGACGCGACCCTGGGCAGCGCTCCGGCCGGCAGTGACTGCTGTCCCCACTGAGGGAGAGCTTGCTGCCAGCCCCCCGACCTCCACTGGTCCATCGGAAGCCTTCTGGTTGTTCCACCTGCCGCGTTTGGCAGGCCACCCACGCTCTGTGAGCTGTGCCTGCTCGCGGCTCCTGTCACGTGTGCCTGGGCGTAGCCTGCCCACCCTCTTTCAGCAACTTACTGTTTTGCACAAATGACTCTTTGTTATAAGCATAATTCCCCAAGAGAGAATCAGAAGCTTTCTGGCGTATCTATTAATCGTGAAGGAGACTGAAAGCCGGGAAGGAGGAGACGGAGAAAGAGACGGAAAGGAAAGGAAAGGAAAAGGCCCACTGGGGACGGAGGCTCTCTGCCAGGCCCCCGTGCTGCTCCCTGTGACCTGAAATGCCTTCTCCCTGTCCTGTGCCGGGGGGGGGGGGGGGGGTGATCTGGGATGGGGGTGTGCCCACGGGTTATTTTCTGTTATCTTTTATTTCCTTCAGTGAATCCTGAGTATGATTACAAGTGTTCTTGTCTAGGAAATTATAGCAGGAGGAATAAAAATGAAAATATCCCAGGGTATAAGGTGAGTCCTCTCTCCTTCCCACGTCGGGTAGATCAGCTGTAGGACACCCTAATTATTTCAGTTAAAGCAGATATCAGAGACAAGCAGCACTGGCCTGCTCCACACAGAGACAGGAAAGATTATAATCAGCCTCCAGATTACAAAGATTTGGCTGAAGACCACCTGTTGCTTGCACTCTTACAGGACGCGAATCTGCCAGCTTTGACAGGGCGCACCAACCCTTTCTCGCAAGCAAGTCTTCCTCACTGGCACCTTCACTTGCAGCTTTTAAATCACAGAAAAGCCTTGGAAACTTTTCCCGCACTGAGAAAACCAAAAGCAGACCTGATGTGCCGTCAAGTCAGTTCTGATTCATAGATAGCAACCGTACAGGACAGGGCAGAGCTGCCCCATAGAGTTTCTGAGGAGCCCTTGCTGGGTTTGAACTGCTGACCTTTGGGTTAGCAGCTATAGCTCGTAACAGCTCCACCACCAGGGTTTCCTCTTGCAGTAGAATAAGGCTAAATAAGAGCCCGACGCACCTGTTCTGACGTACCTACAAAGTTCACACACGGGAGTTGAACCTCAGGACCGCCTGCAATTGTTTTGCTAAGCTGTGTTTACATTAACAAAAGCCCTTGCGAGAGACTAGCCCTTGAATTCTTCTTTAAAAAGACCTCCTACATTACCACTTAGGACTGGGAACGGATCATTTGTTTGCTGACTGTATTTGGGTGAGAAGATTTCTGCAAGAGTTCCAAGAGCAATTTCCAAATGGACAAGAACACGGATACATGCAAAGTTTGCGGGAATTCAGGCCGGTTTTGATACTCTGTGATTCTCCAAATTTGGGTCAGTCTCTCAATTAGCTTAGCTCCTCATCTGTGTGACTACAAAAACAAAGTTCCTTGGAACCCTTGCAGGTTGGCAGAGTCTCTTAAAATACCCTCCAAAGGGACGTGCTGTCAATTCAAAACAGACTTCCAAAACATGCTCAGCGGGGAAAAACATGGGGGCTCCCTGAGCTCAGGTCCCCATTCCCAGTCCTTCTGAAGATCTGAGACTTCAGTGCCCCCGCCTAGACTGTCGCAGTCCTCCTCTGAGAGTCTGCCTGTCCTGGGAGCTGTCCATCATTCTGAAACACAGCTGAGGCTTCTACACAGTGGATACAGACTGTCACCAACCCTACACTCTGCCCTCTTCTGTGAGTTGTGATCGGTCCGTCCTTCATGGCGGAGCGAATTAGACGTTCCCGTGGTGACACAGTGCTAACCAAAAGGCTGTCAGTTCAAATCCAGCAGCCACTCCTCGGAAACTGTGTAGGGATGGTTCTGCCCTGTCCTGTAGGGTCTCTATCAGCCACAATTGACTCGACAGCAACAGATCTGGCTTGGCGTTGGTTTAGAGCCCTGGTGGTGCAGTGGTTTAAGAGTTCAGGCTACTGACCAGTAGGTCAGCAGTTTGAACCCACCAGCCACTCCTTGGGAACCCTGTGGGACATTTCAATTCTGTCCTGTAGGGTGGCCGTGAGTCTGAATTGACTTGACGGCAACAGATTTGGTTGGGTTTTTGAGTGTGCTGGAGAGTGAGTGGTCGTGCATGCCACTGGGAGTTGGATCAGGACTTCAGTCTTAGAAGCTGCCTGGGGTGAGGTTGGTGGCA
This sequence comes from Heterohyrax brucei, assembly GCA_028571685.1. NCBI lineage: Eukaryota > Metazoa > Chordata > Mammalia > Hyracoidea > Procaviidae > Heterohyrax > Heterohyrax brucei. The sequence goes on from CM053159.1 coordinate 81,381,505, forward strand.
CGAGGTGGTGCACCGTAACAGGCACAGTTCTCTCAGAACTAAATCCGAATCCTGTCCTGTCTGTCTCAGCCGTTTCTGCCACCAGAACAAACTTCCATGTTTGGGAGCATACGTACGAATCATCTGCTGTGCTGGAGAGTGGGTGGGTTTTTTTTTTTTTTTTTAAAGGGAACTAATTCAGTTGTGCAATACCATCAAGAGAAGCCACTTGTAAATTATATTTAGGTGTGTGTGTGTTCTTCCACGCGTGGCAGTGATGAGTCATATCCATCTTCGTCTTATTATTATGTAACCACACTTGCTGGAGAAGGGTCCCCGCCCCACCGCCTGTCAGAAGCCCCCACCCAGGGTCTATGCTCCCGTTTCCAGGTGTCTCTGCTCTTCTCTCCACCTGGTCTGTCTGCCCTGTGGGGAAAAGAGGAAACAACTCACCCCAGTTTACCTGGGACATTCCTGGTTTTGAAACTAGAGGTCTTGTGTCCTGGAAACCCCCTTAGTCGTGGGCAAACAGAGACAGTCAATCTCCCTAACAGGCCTGGCTGTGCACCCAGGCTGGAATTAAATGCTGAGGGTAAGGAGAGGTGCCCTGGGGCCTGATAGAGACCTCTGAGTTCCAGCCAGTCCTCCCTGCTCCAGCAGGTCCCAAGTGGCAAGTTCAGGGGCCAGCCAATGGATACTCCGGTCCGGGAGAGGACGCTTCTCACTACCACATGGGGTTATGAATGGCCACTTAGTCATCCCTGTGCCAACAGGCACCTCACAGGAGGCGGGTTTATAATTGTAACAGATCGTAGCAGGCTTGAAACCAGGAAGCCCTCAGCACAGAGGGCAGATGTCCGAAGATCTGGAGCCAAGCCTGGGTTCAAATTCCGGTTATACTGTTTAGTCTTTCTGTTACCTGAGGAAGGTTATTTAGTCTCCACGAACTCCAGCTTTCCTGTCATTAGTTCTGGGGACTTGCAATGGGCGTGTGCACACACACACTCACAAACACACACATACACACCAGCCCACAACTAGACTAGAAGTTCTAAAATTGGTTTTCCAATACCTAGATGGTTATGTTTCTGGTTATGCTGCTGAGTTAAAATTCCTTAGAGAACCTCAGACCCTCCTCAGTCTAAATTCCACACTCTCAGCTGTTATGCTAGAAGCAACAGGGTGAAATGGGCATTCTAATTTCTTAATATATAAGTACAATACAGAAAATCCCCACATTTCTAAATTTGGATATTTTAGTTCTTGCTATGTGTTTACCTACATTTTCCCAGAAAGCTACTAAAACACTCATTCCACAAGCATATATTAGATTGTGCTGAAATGACCAAGTTTCTCATAAGATTACAAAGAAAAAGTCTGTTTCATGTGGCTAGAATCAGGCCCGCGTGATTTTTCACCAAGAGTGAAAATGCATGTGTGTGTGTTAAAAAGAGTTGGAAAGAATGGGCTGTACTTTGTTTCCTGGTTTGCTTTTTTGTTTGTTTTTTTTAATTGTGCTTGAGTGAAAGTATACAGTCCAAATTAAATTTGCATGCCCGCCTGTCTGCAGCTCCTCTGCTCTCCTTGCCCAGTGACAACACACTCCTCCTTTCCGTTCTATACATGTCATGTCCCCTTAACAATCTCCTGTCCCCTCTCCATCTTCTCCTCTCCTTTCTACTAAGAGGCCAGTATGACAGCATCCTATAGATGCATAGTACCATAAAATACACACACCATATGGTCACATTGTGTCCCCAAGTCCAATCCACTCCTGTCTGAAAAGTTGACCCGAATAACATTTTCTGGTCTGGGCAGCGGCAGGTCTAGGGGCCACGCTCCCAGGGGAACCCCCAGGCCTTCGGGTCATCAGTTGTGGTCTTTTAGTGGAGTTCTTGAGTTACACCTCGCTTTTTCTCTTGTTGCCGCTGGCACTCGATATTGTGTGCTCCAACACGGCTCTTTGGTAGAGGCCGGGCACCATCTGGTTCTTCTAGTCACATGTTGACACAGTCACCCAGTCACATGAGTCCTTCTGTCTTTTGGGCTCCTTTTCCCTCATGTCTTTGTTGTCCTTGGTGATCATCTGTTCTGACTGAGTTGGGACCATTTGGTATACTTCAGATGACAGCTCGCCAGCTTTTAAGACCCCAGATGCCACTCAAAAACATGGGGTGCAGAAGACTCTCTTAGCAACAGGCTAGTTATGCCAGTTGGCCTCAATGTCCCTTGAGAGCATGGTCCTCAGACCCCTGCCCCTGCTACTCTGTCCTTGCAATATTGGGTTAAGATTAGAAGAGTTTTCAGTTTATGCTGAAGTCCAGTTAAGTTGATCCTTCTACTATGTCCTGTCGCTGCTTTCACCCACCAAATTTCTATCAGCTGTCTAATCTATGACCAGTCCTCTCCCTCTTTCCCCTCACTTGCAGCCATCAAAGAGTCTTTTCTTCTCTACATGAGTCTGTTTTTCAGTCCTTATAGTAGGGGTCTCATGCAATACTTGTCCTTGTGCTGCTGACTGATTTCACTCAGCATAACGTCTTCCAGTTGAAACCAGGTTATGAGATGCTTCCTAAAATCATCATTGTTCTTTATTATTGCACAGTGTTCTGTTGAGTGTATGTACCACAGTGTGTTTATCCATTCATCTGTTGTTGGGTGTCTCGGTTGATTTCATCTTTTAGTTATTGTGGACTGTGCTGCAATAAACATTCATGTGCATGTATCTGTTTGTGTGACTGCCCCTGCTTCTGTAGGATATATTCCAAGCACTGGGATTACTGGATCAAATGGTATTTCTATTTCCAGCTTTTTAAGGAAGTGCCAGATTGCTTTCCAGAGAGATTGTGCCATTCTTCAATCCCACTAGCAGTGTAAGAGAGTTGCGGTTTCTCTACAGCCTCTCCAGCATTTGTTGTTTTGTGTTTTGGGGATCATAGCCAACCTTATTAGGGTGAGATGATATCTCATTGTAGTTTTGATTTGGATTTCTTTAATAGCTAATGACTGTGAGCATTTCTGCATGTGTCTTTTGAGTGCCTGGGTGTCCTCTTTAGTGAACTCTCTGTCTACCTCCTTTGCCCATCGTTTAGTTGGGTTATTTACTTTTTTCTTGTTGATATTTTGCAATGCCTTGTAGATTATGGAGATCAGACACCGGTTCAACATTTAGTTGCCAAACATTTTTTCCTATTCTGTAGTTGTTTCATGGTTTTTTGGGTTTTTTTTTTTGTTGTTGTTGCCATTGTCATCAGACTAATAGAATCTCAGTCCATGATCCAGCACTCTCCCTGGGGTGCAGAGCCAGGTGGGCACAACTTAAGCTAGCCCAAGAAACCTTCCTCGTCATCTGGATTCTAAACCTGCATCTATAGTTTAGGTTCTTGTCCTTTCACACGGTGACTTCTGAAGATCCCTTCCTACTCAGTGAATTATTCACTCAAGATTCACTGAGAGCTCACAACAGGCAGCTCAAACGTTTCCCAGTGTATCGGATCTATTGTCATGCAGGAGCCCTGGTCGCACAACAGTTAGGCGCTCAGCTGCTCACCAAAAGGTTGGCAGATTGAATTCCCCAGTTGCTCCTTAGAAACCCTACGGGGCAGTTCTAGCCCATTCTATGGGGTTGCTGTGAGTCAGGACTGACTCAACAGCAACAGGTTCTGGTTTTACTGTGATGTCTGTTATCTGTTCTGGAATGCTAAGCTGCTATTCAGAATTAGACTGCTATTCAGAATTAGACTGACAGGTCCTTCTTTCTAGTCTGTCATAGTCTGGAAGCTCAGCTGAAATCTGTCTACCATGAGAGACCTTGTTGGTACCTAAATACCAGTTGCGTAGCGTCCAGCATCACAACAACAAGTAAGCCTCCACTGACAGACAGGAGGGAACTGCTCACTCTGTCTTTCCTCCTCCTATCCTCTAAGATACCGCATCAACACAATCTGCCCAGAACTCCGCAGGGCATCCTTGTACCAGCCAAGATACCCAGCCAACGCAATCAGCCCCAAACTCCACGGAGCAGAGCAGAGCAGTCTCCCACCAGCCTAGATACTGAATCAACACAATGAGCCCAGAAGTCTGCCTTTGAATTACGGTGTTGAAGAAGAATATTGAATGTACCGTGGACCACCAAAAGAACACTTGGATCTGTTCTAGAAGAAGTACAACCAGAGTGCTGTTTGGAAGCAAGGATGGCAAGACCACATCCTACATACTTTAGACATGTTGTCAGGAGGCATCAGTCCCTGGAGAAGGACATCATGCTTGATAGAGTGGAGGGTCAGTGAAAAAAGGAAGACCCCGAACAAGATGGATTGACACAGTGGCTGCAACAATGGGCTTAAACATAAAAACAATTGTGGACACAGCACAGGACTGGGCAGTTTCATTCTGTTGTTCATATGGTTGCTACGAGTTAGAACTGACTTGATGGCACCTAACAACAACAACAGCATGTTACCTACTGTAATGTGTCAGGATCCATATGTGATGTGCCTAAGAATTCAAGGGTCTGTAAGGCATAGCTCTTGACTTAATGTCTGGAGGAAAAAACAACTATGTCCTCAGACTGTATTCATATTGGAAAAACCATCAACTTCACTTAAGGTGGCCTGCCATACTGCCTGTGCGTACCTCCGGGTGACCGACGGGTGTGATTTTCTATGTAAATGGCAGCCCCTAGAGTACCGTGTGAAATGTACCCTGGGCATGTGAAACATGGCTGCCCTAGGAGGAGTCGTAAACAGGACTCACAGGAGATGAGACACTCAGGATGGGCTTTGAAATGAGTAGACAGACAAACCGTGGGAATGCGTTACAGGCAGTCATTTAATCACAGGAGTGAAAATATAAAACAGCAAAGAGGTGAGGCTAGAGTTCACTGGACAGGAGGAAATGCAGCAGGAGAGAAGGTTGTAGAAGGAGATGGAAGCCAGACTGGGAAGGTCTTGCACAACATCTCAGCGAGTTTGTAAAGCTGGTAAGTGCTCGGAAATCCTCAAAGAGCTCTAAGTATAATGTGACCTTCAGTTCTGAACCGTCACTTCGGGAGGGCTGGGGACGATGGGTTTGCCCTGGGAAGGTGTGGAGAAGGCTCCAGAACGACGACATAAGTGAAGAGGTCATTGAAATGCCCAGCAGAGAAGTGATCAAAACTTTAGTTAGATGAAGTGAGGATTCATTCAAAACACTCAGGTGGTACAATCCAGAGCTCTAGGCGACTCCTTAGAGCTAAGTGGTAAGCAAAGGAAGCTGGGCATGTTTATGAGTGAGTGATACCGTATTAGCTAGGCTAGGAGATCCAGAATAAAGGGTAACCGTGGGCACAGGAAGGATAAGCTTGGTTTTCAGACACACTGAGTTGGAAACTGGGTCCTCCAGGAAGGCTGCAGAGAAAAATCTATCTGGATCTGAGGAGAAAGGCTTAGTTCACACAAAGCAATTTAGAAACCCTCAGTGTTCAGGGAGTGGCGGAAGGTATTCTCCTAGGCTCCAAAATTCCACCCTTCTCTCCACTCTACAGTGACCTCTGGTGAACTTTCCTGGTGATTTAACTTTTGCAAAGCCATTGCTGGAACTCTACTGAGTCTTAGCTGTCAGACTGAATTACCACTTACACGGCCCTCTATTTGATTACTGCAGCTCAAATTCGCTTCCTAAGCTTTCTCTGCTCTTCTGTTCCACTGATTGCTCCTAGTTAAATAGTAGGGTAGACTTTCTCTTGGGCTTTGGTCCAGTGTAATGCAGCAAAAAGATCTTCAATCTGATTCCCTCACCTCTCACTTTCAAGTCATGTGGATTTGTGCACGTTACTTAATTTTTCTGAACCTCGATTTACCCAACTATGCAAGCAACTCTAAGAATAAAAATCCGAGCAAAACATATTTTGACGTTTAGAATTGATCAATTTAGTAATGTGTAGCATGGCTCATCGATAGCTTCTCAATAAACATTAGATTTATCCCTTAATTAATTTTCCATCTAAGAATCTTAAAAATTGAAGCTATGTACAATGATGTATAATAACAAATGAGTGCACTTTGTGACCTATATCAAAACATCATTTTTATTATTACTGTGTTATTATGTTAAAGATGCTTTAGCACATTTGGAAGTGTTTCTTTAGTGTTTTTTATGCATTGAAAAGTATACTACATACAAACACCCAACACTTGAGTAAGATTAGGTAAGAACCATACCTAACTGTCCTATTTTATGTACAAATTCAATTTAAAGATAGATTTAGAAATGGAACTCTTCCATAATTCAGGGATTGTCTGTACACATACATACATATATGTGGGCACACACACATATTATGTTGTTAGGTGCCGTTGGGTTGGTTCCCACCCACAGCACCGTCCCCACAATCATTATTATGCTTGAACCCACTGTTGCTGCCACTATCTCGGTCCATCTTGTGGAGGGTCTTCCTCTTTTTCACTGACTCTGTACAAAGCATGATGTCCGTCTCTAGGGACTGATCCCCCCTGATAACACGTGCTGAGTATGTGAAATGAAGTTTCATCATTCTAGCTTCAAAGAAGCATTCTGGCTATACTTCTTCTAGGATAGGTTTGCCCGTTCTTGTGGCATTCCATGGTATATTCAATATCCTATACTCAATACCCCTTGCCAGTACCACCATTCACACATACATAAGTATGTCCAGAGATACTTGTGCTGTGACTCAAGGCAAGGGGTCACCACGGTACAACACAGGAGAAAGAGCTCAGAGAGTCGGTTTACATAAATAGAGCTGCTGTAACACAAATACCCCAAAGAAGCAACTTTAATAAACAGAAAATTTATTTTCCCACAGTTTTAGAGTCCAAAAATCCAAATCAGGGATTTTGCCATTTTGATACCTTCCTTAATGGCAGCCCTGCCCTTCCTGGATTCCTTGGCAATCTTCAAATGACATCTGTCTTCTCTCCTGTGTGCATGCCTCTGTATCTAATCTGCTCTTTTTATAAATGATTGCAAGTGATTATGTTTGGAACCCTCCCAACCTGGGTATGACCTAATTAACATAAAAAATAAGACAATTTCCAGACAGGAGACCAACCGCCAACCAACCAAATGCGCTGTCGTCGAATCGATTCTGACTTATGGTGACCCTGCAGGGCAGAGGAGGACCGCCCTATGGAGTTTTCAAGGGGTGCCTCGTGAATTCTCACTGCCAACCTTGTTGTTAGCAGCCACAGTACTTCCCCACTATGCAACTAGTCTTTCTGCCACAGGCGTAGAGATGAGCACTCCCACATCTGTGCTTGGAAGACACAACGTGATCCGTTTCGGGGGGCGTCTTAAAATTCTGCCTGGGAAGATGCCGTGATGGTTTTCACTCAGAGAGTGTCACAGAGCAGTCTGGTTGGCCCCCAAGGTTTCTGTAACAGCAACCCAACACGCCATCCTGTTTTCAGGAAAGCTGGCCAAGAACTTACAGTGAGACGGCCTTGGGAGACACTGTCAGGCCCATGGTCACCAAAGGACAGAGAGGGAGGGAGAAGGGAGAGGGGAGAAGGGAGTGAGCATGTATGAGGGTGCATGTGTTGGAAGGAGCATTCATTCCTAGGAGCACATCAAGACCCACTGCCCGCCATTCTGGCATTTTCTGAAGTGGCTTTTTCCTGACTTCTTGGTACACTTTGTGACATGAGTCACGCTGCCTCTTTATTAAAAATCCATCTTCTCCAGCTGAGGCAAGGCAAATATTTACCCATATCTAACTCTGGTCCCAGCCTCAGGAGCTGTCTCTGCCTTCCCTGTGGAGCTGTCGAAACTAGTTGGATACGGCTAAAGGGAGAGAGACTTTCTGCTTTTCTTCAGCCCTGGGGGGCACTGGCAAACAGGAGTGGCTGCTCTCTGTGCCTCTGGACCCCTGGCTAGAGTGCACCCAGACACCACCGGCCGACAGAGCTTTTTGGAACCCTGCTGTCATCCTGCCACTCACCTGCCCAGGCGTGTTCAGTGGCACCTCCTGCCCAAAGTCCTCACGCCTCATTGCTTCAGGGGTCACCAAGGTCACCACGACTTGCGAACACCCACCTGACTGAGTAGCGTTTCCTGGTACGGCAGCCATGAAGCGCTCAGCTGCTAACCCAAAGGATTGTGGTTCTGACTCAGCAGCCACTCTGTGGAGAAAAATGTGACAGTCTGCTTTTGTAAAGATGACAGCCTTGGGTATCCTATGGGGCCATTTTGCTCTATCCCATGGGGTCACTATGAGTCAGAATCCATCCAACAGCTGTGGGTTTTGCTTTTAGTAGCCTTTGCTCTTTGAACATCAGTGCCTGTTTTAGGCAATTATGTTCTATGCCGTGTTGTTACTTTACTATTTCACAGGAAGCCTTCTTGTTTCTTTAGATAGATTATAACTCTCTTGATGGCAAGCGCTACAATTTTCCGTTGTTTCTGCCTCCCCTTCTCAACTTTTCCATGATGGTTAATGATTGGGCTTTGGGGCTGGGCATACCTGTATTTAAATTTAAGCGACACCACTTCTAGCCTGAGTGAATCCTCTGAAACATTCATTTTCTTCATGTTTAAATGAGACTTCAAAGTGCCTCACAGAGCTGTGGAGGCAAGTCTCTGGGTGACACAATGGTAAAGCACTCAATTGCCAGCTAAAAGGTTGGCAGTTCAAACCCGTTCAGAGGTGCCTCAGGGGACAAGCCTGGCAATCTGCTTCTGACAGAGCACAGCCTTGAAAACCCTATGGAGCAGTTCAACTTTGTGTATGTGATGTGACCACAATTCAGAATTCACTCAACAATAACTCATGGCAGCCACAGGGTCGCTGAGAGAGGGCAATATGGTAACCCCCTTAAAGAAGTTAGCACACTTACGGACTTGACACAGAGCAAATATTCAATTAATAGAAGACATTATGCTGTTGCGTGCCTTGCAATCGACTCTGACCCGTGGGGTCTATAAGACACACTAGACCTGCCCCGTTGAGCCTACTGGGCTGCAGTCTTTATGGGAGCAGATTGCCAGGCCTTTTCTTCTATAGAGCAGCTGTTGGGTTACAGTGTCTGATCTTTCAATTAGCAGCTAAGCCCTTAACCACTACACCACAGGGTTACCTTTCCTGTGCACTATAGGGCCCTTAAGTGTGAGTGAACAGCAGCCTGGTGGTGTGGTGGTTAGGTACCTCATCTGTTGACCAAAGTTTTCAGTTGAGATCCACCAGGTGCTCCTTGGAAACTCTGTGGGACAGCTCTACTCTGACCAGCATGACCACTGTGAATTGGCATGGACTCACAGGCAGTGTCTTTTGTCTTTTTAATTCTAGGTGAATGACTACTTCTGTTCAACTTAGCAAGAAGTAGAGGAGACATTCCTGTGCTGAGTGGTGGGGACACATCAAGAAGCAAATAATTTTTCCTTATGGACTATAGTTACTACTGAGGCTTCAGGGGCTCTGGAGACTCCATGACCCAAACCCTAAAACAGACCAAAATTGATGGTAGCTGTTCTTGTTATATATTAATATGGGTAAGAATCCCATCACAATTATTTCATTAAAAACAAACAAATGAACTCTTTGCTCTTTTCCGTCCATACCGTGTGCCCAGGTCGCATTCATATGAGTGAGGGGGTGGTCCTGGCCCTGGCTACTACGTACCTTCTCCTGTCCTTGCCATCCTGCGAACAGACAGCAGGAAGAGGAGACTCTAGTACTTAGTGGTTAAGAACTACAGCTACTAACCAAAAGGTCAGCAGTTCTGATTCACCAGGTGCTCCTTGGAAACCCTCTGTGGCAGTTCTTTTCTGTCCTACAGCGTCACTGTGAGTTGGAACTGACTAAGTGGCCGTAGGTTTTGGTTTTTGGAAGACCAGGTTCCCAGATGGCGCTGCTCTGGTGAATTGTTAATGAGCGATGCTATAGATGCTTTCCCGTTCTGCAGCAGGCGGGCAGGGGGAGGGAAGCAAGGACTGTGTCACCTTCAGTGCCCTCGTTGCTGCCCCAAGCCGTTCACCACCCTATGTAGGTTCCTCATACCTGTCAGAGAGACTGGGGACATGTCTCAGGACCCAGCTACCTTCTAAAGCCCCTGGGAGGCCTTAGTCTGAGGCCAGAAATGCCTACACCAAAACACTTAACTGCTGAGTCAATTCTGACTTGTAACAACCCTGTAGGACAGGGTAGAACCAACCCGTATGGTTTCCAAGGCTGTGATGTTCATGAAAGCAGACCGCCCCATCTTCCTGTCCTGTGGCGCAGCTGGTGGGTTTGAACTGTGTGTGCTTCAGTTCGGAGTTGAACCCTTTAACCTCTGCACCACCACGGCTTCTGGGGATAACGTGGTAAGTGCTGGTAACAACTCGCCTACCTGAGTCTACTTTTCTCTTGACTGCTGGTCGTTGACATCTATAAAACCTGCTCCATTTGGAGAGGATCCCCCATCCCAACCAGACTCTGTGGCACAAGAAGTTAAAAAAACGAACCTTGTGAAAATTGTCTTAAAGCTGAGGTGTAAACGTTTAGGTGGGTCGCTTTGCTCAAATGTCAGCATTTAGAGAAATCCAGAGCTTTCTGTGTTCCTTTGTGTGGGTGGCTTGATAAATGTGAACCTTTTAACATTAATTCCTGCCAGAATCAAATGGCAAGTGGCAGGATTCATTGGTTTTTCCCTCCATAGAATGCAGTGTCTTCTTATTGAAATAAAATACCACATCATAAAAATCCCAAAGGAACAAGAGAGCTCTTGTTTGAGCCGGGCAGTCTAGTGCTAGGTTGTCGCGCAGAAGAAATGAAATGCTCTGGAGGAAAGGGAAGCCTCCTCCTCAAGCTACAAGGGAGAAGCCAGCCTATGGAGTGTCCTGGATGTCTCTCCCTGACATATGTCCCTGTCTTTGTGTTGCTGGCTCTACTGCTGGCAGTGTGTGGAAGAAACTAGCTTTCCAATCCCCTTTTCCAAGATAATGTTGATGTGTTTCGACAAATGTTTGTGGGGAGTTAGTTTTTCTTCATTTTACTGGTGAAGAAACTATAGTTTGTCATTTCCAGTCCCATGTGTGTCCTGTTATTGTTTTTGCTGTGATTGTTGCTATTCTTGTTGTCAGCTGGCCCCTGACCTACGGAGACCCGTTGGAACAAACCACTGATTAGCCCTACCTCATCCCCATGATCAGTTGTGGATCGGATTATTGTGGTCCATAGAGTTTTTACTGGCTGAGTCTTTGGAAGTAGATTGCCAGGCCTCTCAGTCTAGAAATCCCACTGGAATCTGTTCAGAAGCTTTGCAACACATAAGTCTTCACTGAGAGATGCTGGTGGTAGCTGGAGATGAGGTGTGTAAGCCAGGAATCCAACTGGGAGACCTGAATCGCTCCCCAGATTACCCTTCAAAACAACAACAAAAAAATCAAACCATTGATTGTTGAGTCGATTTCAACTCCTAGCAACCCCGTAGGGCAGACTAGAACTGCCCCATAGGGTTCCTAGTGCCCTGGCTTTACGGAAGCAGACTGCCACTAGCTTTCTCCCATGAAGTAGCTGGTTGGTTTGGGCTTGACCTTTCAGTTGGCAGCCAAGCGCTTTAACAACTGCACCACCAGGACTCCTTTGTCTGCCTAGTTCAGGAAGTGTCCCCTAAGAAGCTTAGCAGTAGAGAGTCTTCAGCACCTTGACTTCTGTCAACTTTGCAGCCGTGTGGTTGGGGACGGACAAGAGGACATGTGTTTGGGTGCTTTTCCCACTCACTCCTGAGCCATCTCTGGGCCAGACTGGGCTGGGGGATTTGGGGACAAACTCTCCTGATCTCCAAACAGCTTGTGTTTCTGACTGTTCCCGCTCAGCCCAGTCTTTCTCAAAAACTCTCACTGAGAGTTTGATGAAAAAAACAAAACTAAAAAAACAAACGAAACCCACCGCCGCTGAGTCAGTTCCACCTCATAGTGACCCTAGAGTTCAGGGTAGAACGGCTCCATCATTTCCGAGGAGCACCTGCTGGATGTAGCACTTACTTAACTGCTGCCCCCTGCGAGAGTTTCCAGGAGACAAGCAGATGATGCCATAACTCCTCACAGAAATTAGCAACAGTAATAGTGTCTGCTTACTGATCTCTCGTCACGTGCTGGGCCCCATGGGAAGGACTATACAAGTATTGATTTGCTCAGGAAACCCACCAGGGTGGCATCCTGACTGTTGCCCATTTCCTGGTGAGCAAATAAGGCCTAGCAGACCAGGCAAGCCAAGAACACAGACCCAGAAAGAAAGAGAGTGGGAATTTCAACCTCAGCCTCTGAATTTAGAGTGCGGACGCCTAGGCACCGTGCTGCGTCATGCTATGACTTCAAAGGAAAAAACAAAGAAACAGACATTGCTGTTAAGTTGATTTGGACTCACAGCTACGCTGTAAGACAGAGTCAAACTGCCCCACAGAGTTTCCAAGGAATGCCTGGTGGATTTGAACAGCCAACCTTGCGGTTAGCAGCCTTAGTCTTAGCCACTATGCCAGCAGGGTCGCCAGTAGAGTTTCCAAGGAGCAGCTGGCGGATTTGAACCGCTGATCTTTTGGTTAGCAGCTGACGTCCTAACCATTGCACCACCTTATCTCCTTTTAAAGAAAAATCCTCCAAATTTTCTTTCCTCTGTTTTCTTATCTCTTGTTCCATCCATTTTCCATAAAACTTTCACTCTTTCGTGTCCTGTTTCTTGTTTACTGCTCGCCTCCCACCAAAGCAAGGATCAGCTGCTGCTAATTCATCAACTCTTTACTGTAAACCCATTTCTGTACATACAGTGCCAAAGTCTACTCACACGTGCCGCTATGTGGTGGATTTGGACTGCTGACCTTTTGGTTAGCAGTCACAGCACTTAACCACTATGCGACCCAGGTTTCCTACAAGGTCTAACAATGAAGTCTGTAAGCTTAATTGTTCTAAGTGCTCCATACTTCGTTGCTGGATCTCACTATGGTCACCTTCGCAGTCCTCCCTTGGGAAGTCATGCACCAACGTCAGCATCTAGTCCACCCTTGGAAGCAATTTTGGAACTCTTTCTGGAATGGCCGTTGCACAGGTTGGCACGGTGGAAAGTTCATGTAATTAACTGTGTAGTTGTCTGTGAGGGAGTTTTCAGCCAGTAAACAAATACTTCCCTGTATTGGAACACCCTCCCTACTTTCCTGATCTGGCCCCAAAGACTTTTTTCTGTACCCAAAGATAAAGAACAGATTGACAGGAAGACATTTGGAAGACATTCAGGACATCAAAGGTAATAGGATGACAGCTCTGATGGCCATTCCAGAAAAAGAGTTCCAAAATTGCTTTGAGGGATAGACTAGGCGCTGGCGTCGGGACAATACTTCGAAGGTGACCGTAGTGATATTTAGTAATGAGATATGTAGTATTTCTTCTAAGATGTGTTCGTGAACTTCACTGACAGGCCTCGTATCACTTACTGGCATCAGTCACTTGGCAAACAGCGGGCACAGGACTGAGAAGCTCCTGGTCTAGCCAGGTGGGCAGGGTCCGAGGAAAGGGTCTGAGAGGCAGGGGAAGGGTGACAACAGCCTCGTGGGGGCACAGGGCATCTTGCTGGTGGGCAACTGGTTCAGCGAGTTTGGGTACTGTGCCAGGGGGAAGCAGCTTAGATGGCCACCGGTCTTACCCTCATGACAAATCTGTGTTAGTGTCACTCAAACTGGAAACAGCCTGTGGCTCCTGATGACTGCTCTGGGATGTGGGCAGCAGCCTCAGTGAAGCATTTCCACCAAAAATGTTTGACAATGAATTCTATCTAACTTCAAGTTCACAGGAAATATGGGGGTTAGAGAACCAAAGTCATGAGTCTGCAAGTAAGCAATCAGACAAATCCAGAAGGTGGGCCATTGCCCAGGGCCCTGCCAGCTCTTCTATTAGCCGATGTCACGGAAACAAAAAGGAAGCTAGGTGGGAGGAAGATTGCTGAAGATCTGTGGAGGATAAAGAAATGTAACAACCAAAGGCCCGGGTTAGCTCTGGCTTTTTACCTGGATTAGCTCTTGCTTTGAATACTAAGCCGTAAAATACATTAAGAGAATGTTACGAATTAAATTGTGTCTCCCCAAAATAAAAGTGTTGGAATCCTAAACCCCATACCTATGGCGAGAATCCTGTTTGGAAATACGGGTTTTCTTTGTTATGTTGATGAGATCAGATAATATAGGATATGTTCTCAATCTAATCACTCTCCAATTGTACCAAAAGGTGATCAGACACAGAGACACGAACAAACCCAAAGAGGGAGACAGGTGGTACGTGAGGGTCTTCTACCAGAGAAAGAACCCGAGAAAACCCAGGACTTCCTAGATGAAAGATAGACCCTGGCTGCAGACAGTGGGTCTCTAGAAGTGGGAGAAAATGCGTTTCTGTTCTTTAAAGACACCTGACTTGTGGGATTTCTGTTACAGGCAGCACTGAGAAGGTAGTCCAGGGAACAACTGCAAAGATGCGAGTACAAACTAGACTTTGTGTGGAAACCCCCGTGCTGCAGCGGTTTTAGGGCTACAACAGCTCCCCAAAAGATGGGCAGCTCAAATCCACTAGGCGCTCCTTGAAAACTCCACGGGGCCGTTCTACTGTGTCCTATAGGGTCACTACTAGTTAGAATTGACTCAACAGCAGTGGGTTTCATTCTGTTTTTTATAGTAGGCTTTATGAGATAGGTAGGCATTATTATTCGTTTCCTTAAGTGCAGTAATGCTACCATGATTATACAGAAAGTTGTCCTTAGTTTTTAGAGATGGTACTGAAGACTTTAGGTGGGAAGTGTCATGAGCTTTTGAACTTTAAGTGTTAAGTGTTGTGTTCCAAAAATCATTGAGCTTATTCGGCAAAATGTTACCTGCCCCCCCCCGAAAAAACAAGTGGCTGTCCAGTGAGTTCCAACTCATAGCAACTGTCTAGAAAGGAGCAGAATTGCCCACAGGGCTTCCTGTCAATACCTGGTGGATTCGTACTGCTGACAGTTTGCTTAGTGGACAAGCTTTTTAACCACTGTGCACCCAGGGCTTTGGCATCATGTTTGAAAAACCAAACCAAACTGGATGCTGTTGCATCAGTTCTGACACATAGCAGCCCTATAGGACAGAGTTTCCAAGGAGCATCTGGTGAATTCCAGCTGCTGACATTTTGGGTGCAGATGTGGCACCTAACCACCATACCACTGGGGTTTCCAAGTGTTTATTCTAGGGATGGCTGTATAGTGTTCTTTATTCTGCCCTCTTGAGACTGTGGACACCGTGGTGGTGCAGTAATTAAGTGCTAGGTTTGCTAACCAGGTAGGCGACAGTTTGAATCCGCCAGGCGCTCCTTGGAAACTCTGAGACAGCTCTAGTCTGTCCTATAGAGTTGCTATGAGTCAGCGGCAACTCGAAAGCATTGGGTTTATCGAGATTATGACAAAGCTAATGAAATGGAAAATGACACCCTGGTTGGGCATTGTGAACACAACGTAGTGATTTATCAGGCCTGTTTTCAGGACAATTGTCGTGTGTATGATGGCTATTTAGACATATTGTGAACATGTCAGATTCATTTTGGTGAGTCTTTCTGATTCCCAAACCACTGTGTGTGTTCAGGTGTGCTTGGATGGCTCTCGTGCGCGGAGTAGAAAGAGCCCTGGAGCGTGGTGTGGTCAATTTAAGGAGCACGTTGGGGAACACTGCAGGCAGCACATGAGAACACCCCAGGCAGGGCTGCGGGCACCCGGGGCAGACTGGGTGTTAGCCCATTAGCTGGTCAGCCCTTTCAGAGCAAGGAGCCGCAGCAGCTGTGGCTAGGACAGCGGCCTCTGTCCCCTCGGCCCTGGTTCATCTTCTCTGGTGCTCTCACCTCACCTATTTCCAGGAATGCTTGTTACCTACCGCTGTGAACTCTGTTGCCACTCATAGCATGAATAGAATTGCTCTTCAAGGTTTCCTGGGCCATAGTTTGTTTTAATTTTATTGTGCTTTAGGTGGAAGTTTACATCTCAAGTTAAAGTTGAATTCAGAAATGTATGCCTACATTGTTTTGGGATGTTGGGTACAATCCTCACAAAGTGAAGGCACCCTCCTCCCCTTTTCCACCCTGCATCCTCTGCATCCTTCCGTCCAGTTCCTGTCCCTTCCTGCCTTCTCATCCTGCTGCCCATTTGGTCTCTTTCATTTGACTGAACTAAATAGCCTAGTCCTCACATGTGTTACTGTCTGTTTTATAAGGCTGCCTAATCTTTGTCTGAAAAGTGGGCTTTGGGAATGGTGTCAGCTCTGGGTTAGCAGTGTCCAGGAGTGACAGTCTCGGAGGTTCCTCCCGTCTCCATCACACCCGCAAGTCTGATCTGTTTTTTGTGAATTTGGATACTGTTCTACATTTTTCTCAAGTTCTGTCTGGAGACTCTTGAGCAGTGATTTTTAATGGGCATAGATCACCAGGCCTTTCTTCCAAGGGGACACTGAATGAGCTTGAACCCACAACCTTTAGGTTCTTGGACTAGCGCCAACCATTTTGCACCAGGGACCTGGCAGCTGTGACAGCTGTCTACTATTTTACCCAGGGGCTGGACACAGTGTCTGGCTTCTCTTCGAGTTACCTAGAATTCACTGCTCCTCGTTTTCCCAGCTTGGTTTTCCAAGTCCACACCTCTTCCTCATGTTTACCTGTCCTTTCTTGAAACTTTCCTTGCTGATTTTGCATGTGACTCTTTCCTCCTGTTTTCCTTCTGTTGGAGGATTGTATCAGGATTCATAACTGCACTGCAGTGCTCTGTAAAGGATGGGTGACACAGGAGGAGTCCTGGTGTCTCAGTGGTTGAAGTGATCAACTGGGATCTGAAAGGCTGGAGGTGTGAAGCCAGCAGGGGTTCCATGGGAGAAAGGTGTGCCAGTCGGCTTCTAGACTTTACCGTCTTGGAAATCTTAGGGGGTGGTTCTCAGCTGGAACCAATAGCTCTGGTGTGGGATGATACACACGCAGACTCATACACACACACACGTGCCAAATATTGTTGTTCAGCACTGGACCATGTCCTCAGCATCTTGGATTCTGTTGGTGAGGTTAATTTTTGTTACAGTTTCAGTGTCCTCTGTCCCCCAGGCCTCCAGCGGGGAAAGCTGCTGACATTTACCTGCCTCCTGTGCAAGTTTCTCCAGTGCCTTCCCTCATGCCGTGTCCTGGTTTGTTTGGAGTAATTTAGGCTTTGAGGCATTCTTCCCTTGCTAGAGTCTAAAATGCCTTTTCTAAATTGAAATTCTTCCTTAAGGGAGCCAAGAGCTTGCCGCTTCTAAATTTACATCTGGGTAACAGATTTGCTACAAAGTTGGAATACTGGGGAAACAAATTTAATTTTCAGAATTTTTACAAAGAGTTACATTCCTCAAGGTCTCATCCAGCCAGTTCTGTCATGGGGGACAGATGGTCTACTTGAAGAATAATCAAGAAGTTTCAGAAACATGACACAATGTTTATCTTTCTTAAGATTTTTCTTCTTGGTTTGGCTTCTGAGAAACAGTCCATGTGCCCACCCCTCTGCAACAGATTCTCATAAAAATATTGTTTGGAAAGGCTTTTGCATTGTCTTTTATGTAAAAATAATTCTTAGCTTCTAATAGTATACTTTGGCTGTGCTTTAACAACTAGATCCCTGCATGGTACAAATGGTTTGTAATAAGCTACTAACCTAAATGTTGATGGTGTGAACCCACCCAGAGGCACCAGGAAGAAAGCTTAGCCATCTGCTTTTACAGGAATTGCAGCCAGTGAAACCCGATGACACAGTTCAGCTCTCTTAACACGTGGGGCCGCCATGACTCAGAATCGACTTGATGGCAACAAGTCTTGTTTTGCTTTGTTTTTTTTTTTTTCTATACTTGAATGTCTTTGAATGAGAAAGATAATCAGTTTTTTCATTTGTTTGTTTTTAAAGGGATTTTGTTTTTCTTTGGAATTATTGTATGTTCTATTTTAAGCAAACTGATCAGCACAAGCTCTCTAAAAGGAGACAGTTCTAGGAGAACGATCCAAAGTTAACCCATTTTGATCCAGACTTGGGATCAACATTGTCCTTTCTACCCATCCTGCATCTGACATTTAGACACAAGCGAGTCTCCTGTGCATGCTCCCAGCCGAGGAGTGGGAAGGACGGATGGCGTTTAATAAAACAGATCTGACTACACAACGTGTGCTCAGTGATTTAAAAAGAAGGAACCTGAAATGCAAATTGATTTTAAACATCTTCATAATAGAAAAATGTCCCCAAACCGAGCCTGCCAGCTCCTTTTGAGGAGGTAGCGTTTATTTAGAGCCAACTACGCAGGTTAGAGTAGCTCACTTGATTTTGGAGCTGAATATTCTTCACAGAGGAGCAGCACACATGTACCTTATTTTTTCTCCCGTCTTGACATGTAAATATGTTATGCCTGCAGCGTGGCGCGTCTGTGCCGCTGCAGCTCACACACAGCACCCCTTCTCTGTTACGTCCTCAGGAACCTGTCATCTAGTGCACGGCCCTCGGTTCTCGTGGGGCTGGGGGAAGGATTAGGGATAGAGACGGTTGTGCTAAGGCGTGAGTGTAAACTCCCTTCAAGTACAGAACAAGTCACAAACTGTGTGATATGAGTCACTCCCTGGCAAAAAACTAGCTACGATGTGGCCTGTGGCTGTTTACTCGGGAGGCAGGTGGAGGCAGGACAGCTGCAGAGGCAGGGAGCTGTGTGGGAAAGCCTTAGGCATTCAGTCCGCTGGAGGCAGGCTGGAGCTTTGTCACCTTTGCTCACTGGGTCTTATGTCTCAGACCATTCAGATCCCTAAGAGAAAAGACTGCTGATGTATATTTCTGTCAATAAATTTTTTTGTGTGTGTGATGATAATATACAGAACAAAGCATGTGCCACCTGTCATGGTTTGAATTGTGCCCGCACCCACAAAAAAAATGTGTGTAGCAATTGGTTAGGTCATGATTCTTGGTATCGTGTGATGCTCCTGATGTTGTAAACCCTGCCTCTATGATGCTAATGAGGGAGGATGGGTGGCAGTTGGGTTGGTGGGGCAGGACTCAATCTGTAAAATGGTATTGTGCTTTGAGGCGATCTCTTGGATGTAATCGAAAGGGAGGCAAGCAGTGTTGCGGTCATCGTACTGTCAGAAAGAAGCAGTGCCAGGAGCAGACCACTTCCTTTAGAAAGGACCTAAGGTCCCTGTTCCTCAGAATTTTCCAGTCCAGGGCAGACTGACAACAAGGACCTGCCTCCAGAGCCAGCAGAGAAAGCCTTCCCCTGGAGCTAATACCCTGAATTTGGACTTGTAGCCTATGAGAGTGTGACAGCAAAAACTTCTCTTTTTAAATCAGTCTACTAGCAGTATTTCTGTTATAGCAGCATTAGGTGACTAAAACACCATCTCAACAATTTCGTTATGTGTAATTTATTCACATTGAGCACATTCTTCAAGTTGTGTGACCATCCTCACTCTCCTTCTCCAAATCATTTCACCACCATTGACATCAAATCAATTGTCCCCTAGAGGAAAGTTCCTTCTTTAACCCTTCCTGCATCTCTGGTATCCACTAATGACCTGTGGTTTCTGTCTATGTTTTTGCTTATTTTGTGTAAATAAGATCATACAGTATTTGTCCTTTGGCAATTGACTTATCTTGTTCAGCATGATGTTTTCAGGGTACATTTATGTGGTAGCATACGTCAAGACCTCATTTGTCTTTACAGCTGAGTAATATTTCGTTGCATGACCCACATTTTGTTTATTCATACGCATTTCACTTGTTTCCACCTTTTGGTTATTGTGACTAGATTTCAATGAACGTTGGTGCAGAGGTTTCTGATTGGATCCCAGTCTTCACTTCTGCTGGGTGTGTACCTAGGATTGGGATTGCTGGGTCTATAACACTGCTGGTACTTCTGACTTGGAGAATAGAGTGAGAGAGATGGTTACAGTGAGAAACAGAAGTGGAAAAAAAAATAACTGTCAACTTTCTAGATAGAACGTTGGTAGACAGAGATAAAGAAGAGGGATAAAAGCCCAAGGGATGTCAGCTTGTTTGTTTGACTAGATTAATCTATACCGTAATCATGCTTATTTATTGTTAGTTGTATACCAAAGAGTAGACAGTAATTGATTTAATAGGAAAGTTTAATAAAGATTAAGTGTTAATCTGCATTTGTTTTCACTCATTAATCAGTGTTTTATTTCTTACAAATAATGAAACTTGGTTTGTCTTATTGAGATAACATATTGAGCTCAGATTTCCCACTTATAAATAGAATCATCAGATTCTAAATGCCAAGGCTTCACCTCTAGCCCCTTGAAAACAATCCATGTTTTGTTTCCACATTTTAAAGAGTTTGGAGCAACTATGTAAACTTAGTAGTTCTCACGTCTCAATTTCTCAGAACCTATTGTTGGTCCCTGAGACACACTTCCACACACTGTAGTACACACCTCTACACTCCTCACTGCCGTAAACATTCTACACTTGTCTCCACACCCAGCATACCGTACACCCACCCAAGGAATAGTGCTAACATACAGCTTTAGAAACCTCAGTCTTGTTTTCGATACTATAGAAAGCTTCCCGGGCTGCCTTGAGAATAACTAGGGCTGTTCTGCAAGACAAATGAGAAACACATAGATTTTCTCTGGCCTCTCGTTAGGACCAAGGGCTCTTCACCTTGCACTGAGCGCCTTAGCCCAGATTTATGCTGTTGATTCACTCAGGCCTGGTGTCAGTCAACGGTGATGTAACAATGAGTGTCATTCTCTCAGGGATGCTGATGTTGCTAGCTGCTATCGTGATGGCTCTGGCTCACAGTGCTCTTACACACAATCCAACGAACTGTGGCTCCATTCTGGGTCATCTTCATGACTGCAGGTGTGTTTGAGGCAGCTGTTGTGACAGTTGTGTCAGTCCAGCTTCTTGATGGTTTCCCTCATTTTTGCTGGCCCTCTACTTTAACAAGGAAACCCTGGTGGTATAGATGTTAAGAGCTTGGCTGCTAACCAAAGGGCCAGCAGTTCAAACCCACCAGATGCTCCTTGGAAACTCTATGCTGCAGTTCTGCTCTGTCCTATAGGGTTGCTATGAGCTGGAATCAACTCAGCGATAATGGATTTGCTTTGCTACTTGACCAAATGTGATATACTTGCCTTTTCATTGGTTCTTCTCAGAAATAAAAAAAAACTCTTTAGTCCAAAAGGAATAACTCTGCAATTTGAAACTGTGTCAGCATAGTCCATGCTGAGGGAGGCGTTGCAGAATGTCCTTAAATCTTCTCATATAAGCACTCAGTGGGTGTGAAGGCTGCCACAGGCTCTCTGGCTTGGGGCGTAAAGGGGAGAACCAGGACATAAGGAAAAGTGAGGAGGAAGTGGGCCATCTTCCAAGGCTTCGTGCTGCCTAAACCACTGATAAGCAGCCTCCACTTCTAACACTAGCCTGACTGGGGACTCCTCAGACTCCATGACCTTTGGCTTGTCTGAGTCTTCTCCTTCCAGTGACAGCAGAGTGCGTGAAAGGGCCTCCCTGGCCATCAGTGCCTCACAGATAATGCAATGCCCTGCACCACTGAATGCCACTCAGGACGGGCATCTCAGGGGAAGCACTGCACCCCAACTCTCAGCAAGTCTGGAAATAGAAAGCAGGGATGGTTGGCATGTTGGCTTCGGGTTGACTGGTCCCCGTGTTGTTTGACTAAGCAGGTGAAGTGAACACCATCTATACCCAAGTAAAACATAACTTGTCTTTCTTCAGTTCCCAGGTAACATCTTACTGGTAGTTATGATTTATCTTTAACCTACAGATTTCCATATAATTTTATAATACAGTCATTTTCAAGGTCTCAGTCTAACTCTAGGAAACCCTGATGGTGTGGTGATTAACAGTACAACTGTTAACCAAAAGGTCAGCGGTTCACATCCACAAGGAGCTCCTTAGAAACTCTATGGGGGCAATTCTACTCTGTCCTGTGAGGTCGCTATGAGTCAGAATCAACTGAAAAGTGACTAGCTTTAATCTAACTGTATTTGATACAAAGTAACTGCTCTTATATGTTTGCTTTGTCTATCTACTACATGTTGATTAAAAAAAAGAATCTTGGCGGCACAACAGTTAAGCTCTTCATATTTGGAACCCACCCAGTGGCTTTGTAGGAGAAAGAGCTGACCTTCTACTCCCAGAAACATGGCGTGACAGTCTAGGAAACCCTATGGATCAGATCTACTTTGTCACATGAGGTTGCTTAGAGTCGGAATTGACAGCGGTGCCCAAAAATGACACATGTTTGTATAGTGGGAATAGCGTGACCCTGACTTGTCTTGGGGTCAGTTAAATGGCGATTATGGAGGAAAAGAGTTTAAATGATTACTAAAATGGAAATCAGAAAGAAAGAAGCATGCTTGTCTTAGTCATCTAGTGCTGCTGTAATAGGAATACCACAAGAAGATGGTGTTAACAAAGACATATTTATATTCTCACAATCTAGTAGGCATCACCTCCAGGGGAAGACTTTCTCTCTGTTAGCTCTGGAGAAAGGTTGTTTTCATCAATCTTCCCCTGGACTAAGAGTTTGTCCATGCAGGAATCCTGCATCGAAAGGATCCACTCTGCTCCCAGTGTTGCTTTCCTGATGGTATAAGATCCCTTCTTTCTGCTCACTTCCCTTTCCTTCTATCTCTTGTAAGATAAATGAAGGTGCAGGCCACACCCCAGGGAAACTCCCTTTTCATGAGATCAGTGATGTAATCAGAATAAGGGAGTTACATCCACTCTAATCCACTTCAACATAAAATTACAATTGCAAAATGGAAGATAACCACACAACACCGGGAATCATGGCCTAACTAAGTTGACACATATTTTGTAAGCACACGACTCCATTCATGACTATGCTCCCAGTCAGCCATAAGTAGCCCAGCCTTGGCACCTCCAGCTGGGAACCAGCAGTGTCTAACAGGACTGTGACCTTCAGAGACGAAGGAGCCTAAACTGAGGTCCATCTGCTCTAGGGTCTTGACACATCCTTCTCTTCTGCTTAAGTCACATCATGTCACTCCAGAAGTCTGCACTGAACACCGTGAAGCTCCTCTCTTAGCCTCTAAGGAATGCTCCTGATTACTGTCCTAGGTGGCAGCACCATATGGTGGAGTGGGGGTAGGGAAGGAAGAGCAGAGGATCTTAAGCAAGAACATAAAGCGAGCACAGGAGATGGAGCTGGAGAGAAAGAAAATCAGAAGCAGAGGGTTGGGCAGGATTCTGAAATAGGACTGTGAATTTTGCTAGACAACTGTCATAGTCATCAGTGGGTATTTCCACTATTTGAGTTCTCCAACTATACAGAAACATGATAGAATCACACTTTCCCCCATCAACCTGAAGTGTGACTTGCTTTGTACAGTGAGCTCTGTTCTCTTTAGTTATCACTGAGTTACCCTGACCTGTGGTGACCCCATTTGTAATGGAACGGAATGCTTCCCTGTGCCGCACCATCCCTGTAATCTCATGCAGATTCAATCATTATGATTCACGGGATTGACTTTGGCTGACTTTTGGAAGTAAATTGCCAGACCTTTCTTCCTAGTCTGTTTCACACTGGATGCTCCACTGAAACTTGTTCAGCATGAGAGCCACATGCAGCCCCAGGTGGGTGACAGCCATGCGTGACATGCATTGGCCAAGAATCGAACTGAAGTGTCCCCTCACAGAAGGTGGGCGTTCTACCACTGAGCCCTCAGTGCCATAATGAAATATGAGAGAAGCGATATTTCATGTGTAAGTAGAAGGTTCAAGACACAACGTACGCTGCTTCACATTCTGTGTTCACTCCAGTAACATTTGAGAAAATGAATGCGGCATCACCCTGCACTCCACCTGACTGCAATACGCAGAGCTATCTGCCCACCTTGGGTATTTATTTATTGAGAAACAAATCTTTGTTGCCTTAGGTATCTGATTTGTGGGGGATGTTTGTTACTGCAGCAGACACTAAACCTAGACTCACGGAACCTAAAGGAGGCGATAGAAGCTGAGAATATGACAAAAGCAAACACGCTCAGAAAGCAGATGAATTAAAGACAAAGAAAGATTTTCAAACAAGAGAGATTAAGGAAAAGATGGAGAGAAAGAGAGACGAGAAAGAGCAGAGATCAGCAAGGAGAGTCATCACCAAAGAGAAGGAATGGAGGCTGCGGTTGTCCCACCCCTCTGCGGCGATGATGTCTCACATGAGGTAGATAACCGAGCCTTGGCGTGCATCGTGTACTTTGCTTTATTTCGTAAACAGATGTTAGCTAGCATTCTCTTACCTGCACCTCATGCTGTACTTTGGAGGCCAGCATTATATTTCCGTAGAAACACACCAAGAGATACGGATAGACACCTGACTGTTTGCAGCTGGATAGCCCTGCTGCATTATGGTTGTTTGTTGTAGACAAGAGCCTGACAACTCAGCTAGTTGTGAGTTCTTTGGCTATGCCCTGAGGGGTTCCAAAGCTTCCACCTGGGTACCTCCGTGGCTGCCCCCTGAAGCAGGGCAATGGGAATCAAGCAGTTGATTTATCTGGACATCAACCCAAGTGGTTGTACTTGTATCTGATATATATAGCAAGCTTCTATCTAAGATTTTATTCTGAAGAAAATCTGCCTCTCTTTAAAAGAAAAAAAAAGTATTTGCCAATAACAGATCCTGCCTGTCACGGACCAGACAGCACATTGCTTCTCTGACGTTCCATCCAAGCATCAGGTTTGTAGTTAACTCTTAATGCAGAATGAAATGATATTTTCAGCTTACAAATGTGACTTATCAACAAGAAGTGAACATAGACAAATTGCTGCTGGCCAGGGGTCTCATCTGAAGGGTGGGCCTCAGGAATAAAAGAAAAATACGAGGCATCCTCTGGCAAGAGGACCCTTTATGTTGTGGGAAGAATGGTAAAGGGACATTTTTGGAAGCTCCGACTGAAGACAGGCTTTCTGTGTTCAGAGAAAGCCACATTCTAGCATTTTCGTAAGAATGTGTGGCTAATCTTTGTTCCTACCCAAAGCCAGGAGCAGCTGCCCAGAATGCCCAGGATGTGTTCTGTTCCCAGCAGACCGTGGCCAGTCACCCTACAGTCACCCTGGTTGTTGGCTCTTGAGGAAGCCATGGGTGGTACCAAGAGGTGGCTTTGCAGGCTCCTTCTTGTTTGTGTCTCCTCACTCTTGTCTCTCTCACACACTTTCCCTGGCACCCCCATGCCTTGTTAGCCATATCACAGTTTGAAAGGCAATCCTTCAATCCACAGCAGGATTGGGGTGCTCCATCTGTCCTGTGGACCACAGCACATTGCTATTGGTTTGGGGTAAGTTGGTAGGAGCAAGCCAAGGTAGACAGCAGCGTCTAGAACAGAGTACTGAACACGTGGTTGTATTGGAGAAGGAACGTAACGCAGCTGTCCAACCAGGATCAGGGACAACAGCAGCAGCTGGAAGCCTGAAAAGGTCAGCAAACAACTTAGGGCTGGTGTCTTGCTTTTCTGATGACTTGGGTAATAGGCAAGCCATACGAGGCACAACTACCAAACAGTATCGATGATGCCGAAGGCGTTGTCCAGTCATGTTGTGTTCTCCCAGACTTGGACACTTGGAGAAATGTTCTTTATCTGTGGATTGTTAATCTGTCTAAAATCGAAATGTATGAATGTAACTTGAGCTGTGAACATACAATGCATATTCATGTTGGCAGTGATCCCAAACTCTACTTCCATAATCAGGCCACCCCCGAGGAATGCAGCGTTGGCACAGCGTAAGGCAATCGCCTGCCAGTGGCTAGAAGTGGTCCCATTTTAACACTCAGGAATGCTTTTCACCCCCTGCTAAGTAGATAAGGAGACAATCCTATTTACCTAAGATTTTCTGGCTTGCAAATAAAATAGTGTAATTCATTTCATATCCATTTTTCCCACCAGTTCTAGTTTAGGAAATGTTTAGCAATGTGAAAAGTGTAATGAAGCCAATGAAAACTATGGTTTTCTCCATCATTAATATCTAGAGAGAAATGAAATAATATTCAAGGTGACTCCCGACCCCATTTGAGTGCACAGGAAAGATGGTGCTGGGCTAATGAGTGAAAATACTGATTTGGAGTTTGCCTGATGTCCAAGGCATTTTTCAAAAACCCCCTAGCATTTTTTTGATGAGATGTTAAAGCCAAGTGCCTTCATGGAAAAAGTGAAAGAATCACACATTAAACAGCCATATATACACTATCTACTTTTGCAGCTAGCCTTTTGCTGTATATCTATTCTTTCATCTTTGTCCTCCACTTATCTTTTCACTTCTCAATTCATCTTTGTTTTTGATGCATCTCAAAGTACGTTGTAGACAGCAGTACACATGCATATTATTAACGTCAGTGCAGTATATGTTTACAGGGTTTTTGTTTTTTAATTGTGGTAAACGGTGACATAACACTTTCCTTTTCCATTCTTCACATGCACGATTCAGTCATGTTAATTACGGTCATTATCCATGTCAGTTGTGCTCATCTCCGG
The DNA here is from genome assembly GCA_028571685.1 of Heterohyrax brucei. NCBI lineage: Eukaryota > Metazoa > Chordata > Mammalia > Hyracoidea > Procaviidae > Heterohyrax > Heterohyrax brucei. The sequence goes on from CM053159.1 coordinate 81,407,998, forward strand.
ATTTTCTATCACCCACACCAGAAGCTCAGCAAATGCTTTACCCTAAGCAATGAGTCCCCACTAGGAAACTTCCGTCTGGACTCTTGCCTTTCTACGTATTTCATGACAGTGGAACGATACAGTATCTGTCCTTTAGTGGCTGAACTTACTAAACTCAGCACGGTACTTTCAAGATGTATTTGTACTGGAGCATGTAACGGGACTTCCCTCAGGGCATGTTTTGTGAGGAAAAGGGAAGCAATTTATTGCTGAAAGACAATCGAGGTAACTGGTGGTGAGTCAGGCGGTGACTGAGCGGGCGCCAGAGCTAGGGGGCAATGAGGAGGACACAGAGCAGGGCTCCAGAGGGGTGGGATAAGCGCAGCCAAGGACACCTAGCTCTAGGCAACAAAGGAGGGGAACTGAAGAACAGGAAAGAACAACAAAAGAGTCAGGTATTAGTCAAGGCTACATTCTGCCTAAACTGCTAATGTGCAGGTTTGACCTTGGGAGGTATAAGAGTCTGTAGACACCACCATAAATGGCTGGCAAAGCAGGATGCTGAGCAGCTGGTTATGTAAGTACAAAAAAACAACAAAGACTCGACTCCTGACAAGCCTGTTTATTTATTGACAGTGTTCATTTGAGACTTCTAAGAAAAAATTTTTTTTCAAAGATCGTAGTCTTGTATTATAAAATGTTCTAATACAGTGTTGGCTTTGTGTTTCTTAGCTGAGACAGTTCTGTCCATGAACTTGGGAAGGAAAATGTTTGTACTAGGATTCTATTCTTTCAGTTTCGGTAAGACCTATGATCATCTGGACTAAGAGGCAGCAGCATCACATAAGAGATGGATCAACGTTCCTTATTTATCTCCCTTGGAAAATCTGCATTTCTCTGCTAAGGTGTATGCCTTATAGTTTACATTTTTAGAGCTGATGTTCTTCATGGGATATGATAGGATCCAAAGTGACTTTCTGTAACAATAATTGCTATAATTAAAAATTAAGTATCCACTCTTAATATGAAGACACATGTACTCACGTGCAGATTGGCATATACACACTGGTATGCACACACTCGAGAATGCTCACTACTCAAAAGCAAGTTAAACATGCCTAAAAACAAAAACAAAAACCCTGTTGTTGAGTCAATTCTGATTCATAGACTATGTAACACTGAGTAGAACTGCCCTATAGGGCTTCCAAGGACAGCCTGATGAACTCAGACTGCCCACATTTCGGTTAGCAGCCCAGCTCTTATGCTGTGCCACCAGATTCCCTGAACCTGCCTAGCAAAGAGCCAAGACCCAAACCCAGCTTTGAACATTGGACCTTCCAAATACTGTGCTTGTTGTGTGCCCGGATTTGAAGAATCCTTCCTGTGTCCATGCCAAGATGAACTGACTGGGTGGCTATTTATCTTGGCGACAGATGCAGGGCTTTGCCAGGGAATCATGTGGGTGTAAGACAGGGAGAGAGAAAGTGATGAGACAAGATTAATTCTGCAGGTCTCACGAGCATTCAGTATCACAGCTCCTGCGGTGCTTTCTTCTTGGTGGCTAAACGAGGATGCGCTCCATGGTCCAGAGGGAGCCGAACATCTTGGCTAAGGTGAAATGTTCCTAAAACTCCCTTGATTTCTTGCATCTGTGGATGCTTAGTAAATATTTAATGCCAACTCTGCATCTTCCTTAGTGTCACGAACTCGCTCTCTGCTTTCTCAGGGAGTACCCTGGTCTGTCTGCAGAGAGTAGCCACTGTCTCCTTGGTCTGGTACGACTCTGAGCAGAAGAGTGGCAGAGGTGCTGCCCACAGTCAGAGCTCGTCGTAGCAAACACTCAGGGAGCCTCTGCGTCAGCCCGCAGGCCGAGGGCGCCAGCTGCTCTCCCACCTTCTCCTGGCCGCAGCTTTTCTGGGTGGTTCCCGTCGTTGCGCCGCTTTGCAGAAGAGAAAGACGATGTGTACAGAAGGGAAGTTGCCCAAAGAGAAATCGCCAGAAATGGGCAGACAGGGGTTTGAAACTATGTATTTCTAACTTCAAACTTGTAGGCTTATCTAATACCCCTTAATTTTGTATGTACCCCCACCAAAAAAACTGTCAAGTTGATTCTGGTTCATGGTGACCCCATGTGTGTCAGAGGTCAGCTGCTTCATAGGGTTTTCAGTGGCTGATCTTCCTAAAGTGGTTTTCCACGCCTTCAGTTCTGGTGGTGCAGTGGGTTAAGCATTACAGCTGCTGACCAAAGCATTGACAGTTCAAGCTCACCAGGTGCTCCCCGGAAGCTCTACGGGGCAATTCTACCCCACCCCCTAGGGTTTCTGTAAGTCAGAATTGGCTTGACAGCAGAGAGTTTTTTGGTTTCTTCTGAGGCGCCCCTGGATAGGTGGATTTGTACCTCCAAACTTCCAGTTAGTAGGGATCCAAAGCTATTTTCTGTAGTAATATACAATTAATAGCATAACCATCTGCTCAACCCAGGGCCTCCATGACCCTGGTGAGGGCCTGCTGTTCCCATCTAACCATTTCTCTCCTTTGTCCCTGCACCAGAGAGATTTCTAGAAAGGATGGATGCCTTTCCCTCGGGTCTCTATAGGAGAATCGTTCTCCCAGAAGTGAGATTAAGAAATCCATTGAAGTGACTGGCCTGAAATACAACACCGTCTTACACACCAACTCACTGTGAACAGTGTCACCCGAGAGTCTGGGCTCACAATTTAAGATATGTTGTTCTCTAAACGCACTTGGGCACTGCATGGCTACCCACGACAACAGAAGTAGGTGTTTTGTTTTGTTTTTTTCAGCCTTGGCAGTTATGGCTAATCCAGCCATCAAAAATGAAGAGTTTTTCCAGCCATCCTACTCTCACAGCTGGTGGGTTCACAGGGCACAGAAGGGCAGGAATCAGCAAGCCTTTTTACTCAGCCAGTGTAGGTTTTTGTTAAGTGGCCTGCCCAGAGATGGCATTTGTTCTTCAGAGTCACTCATGCTGAGACGCCTCCTTACCTTCTTGGTGCTGAGAACCTGATTTTCACAAGAAGAATAGTGTGGACCTTCAGGCTGTGTGACTTACGAGCAAGATTGGCCGTTTTTCAACTGCCAAATAATTTCTAACCAGTTTATAAACCCAGAGGTAATAGCTCACATCCACGTGAGCTCCTCTGGTTGCTGTGAGACTTGGGAACTTTTCCAAGAAAAAAAACTGTATGTTTTACAAAGACCAATAAGAATGGGTTTGGGAGCGGCCAGAGTGTTATCACATTTGTGGTGGCTGACCAAGTGCGCACACAGCCAGGCCAGTGGCTGCAAAGGCGTTGTCACTTCCCTCGGGGAGTGTGGTTTGGACGCTGCCCTCTCAGCTCTGTCCAGACCAGCGATCAGGGGACTTTGCCCTCCTGATGCACATTCTTATTAACTGTGGCCTAAGAAAGGGTACACGGGCCACATAGCTGCCACAGGTCTTCAGAGCTACTTCTGAGCAGACCAATGGCACTTGTGTTTACTTTGCTTCTCCCCCAAAGCTCTAAAAAGACAATAAAGGGTTGAAAATTATATAAGGTTTCAAGAAAGAGAAGAGGCAAGAGGAACCCTGTTTCACAAGTTGAAAAGCAGATGGGTGACTGGTAAATGACTTTGTAGGTACCAGTAAGCCGAAACCTAACCCAGCAGTGGAAGAAGCAGGAAGCAACCTCAAGCATGATGCAGAAAACCAGAGATGGTGGTACCAGGGGCCTGTCCGGGTGAGGGTAGAGAATGGAGTGGAAATGGAAGAACTGTTTGAAAGTGTGCTCCCGCTCTGCACAGTCCAGTGACTCCGACCCCTTTCCTGCTCACTTTTTGGATTGAGTTAACTAGCAGCAATCCGGCCAGGGGAAACACGAGACACAGCTGGGAGTGGAGGTGCTGTGCACAGTGGTCTGCTGGTTTCATTTAACAATGAGCTCAGGCAGGGTGTGGGAGCTGAGTGATTAGCAGTCATTGCTGATGACACTTGTGTAAATACTGCTACGAGGCTAACTTCAAATGAACAAGGTAACGTCTCTGCACTAGGCACTGGGAAGAGATGCGCACAACTAAGTTTTGTGAACATAAGCAAGCGATGTGAGAGCACCGCTGAGTATGCTAAAAACAGAGAAACTGAAGTTTACACACCAGACAGCGTGACAACTTCTGCCTTCAACCTCTGTCTCTCCTCGGGACCCACAAATCAGGCAGCCAGGGTTATACCTTCTACAAGGGTTGGGAGGCAAGAAAGTCCTGGAGAGGCTTGTCTTAGTGATGCTACAACAAAAAAACCCACCAATGGGTGTCGTTAAAGAACAGAAATGCACTTTCTCACAGTTTAGGAGGCTAAAGCCCTAATGCCAGGTGTGAATCTAGGACAAGTTCCTTTCTTGTCTATTTCAGTTTCTAACACATTAGTGCAGAGTCATTTCTGACTCACAGTGACCTATAGGACAGAGTACAGCTATCTAAGGAGCAGCTGGTAAACTGGATTGAAACTGCTGACCTTACCGTTGGAGCCCTTAACCTCTGTGCTGCCAGGGCTCCTTTTCAGCCTCTAGCAGCAGGCCATCGTCGGGAGTTCCCGAACTTGTAGATTTACCTGCGTCCGTTGTTTTCAGACAGTATCTGGGTTCTCCCTACGTCTTTGTGTATGTTTCTCTCTCTACTGCTCTTTGTGTAATTCAGAAGTGATTAGATTTAGGTCCCATCTTACACTGGAATAACCACAGCTAACTGATTACATTACATTGTATTATGGAAGGTGCTTATAGCACACTAGGTTAGATTACATTCACAGATGTAAGAGTAATGATTCCAGAATGTATTTTGTGGAGATACAACTCAACCCATAACAGTACTTACAGTCATAAGTGTGCCCATAAAATGATCAATGAGATTATTTTACAATGAAGTCCATCTGAGAACAATTCCTTCCCTTAAGTAACTTCCAATGGTGCTTTAAAAAGCTAGTCTTATATAGGCAGACATTCAAAGATGACCAGGGGTTTGGGGAAATCTGCTAATTTGAAAGCCAAAAAAATAAAGAGAGAGAGGGAAAATAGAAACTTGAAATAAAGAACAATAATGAAGAGAGGAGAAAAATTAAAAGAGATTGTGAGGGATTATTACATTTATAAAATGAGAAAAAGATGCTCTTATCTATTTAAAAATTTCCAAATGCAGAAAGGAATCTTAGAAATGAAAAAGGAAAATTTCAACAGGTGGGTTGAAAGATAGAATTCAATAAGCTTTCTAGAAAGAAGTCAAAACAAATTAAGAATGAAGAAAAGTATTTTAAAATTAGATTATTAATCCAAGTGGTCCAAAATCCAAATAATAGGAGTTCCGTCAAGAAGAAAAGAGAAAATTATTGCAGAAATGCTACAAATAAATAAATTTTCCCAAACTGAAGTATATGAGTTTACCTAATGTGAACACAGTGGACAGAAAAGGGTCCACATCAGGCTCAAATCTCCTCATATTGCTCAACACTGAATACAAAGATTCCAAATGGCTTTCAGAAGGAGAAAGCAAAGAATCAAAATCAAATATCATTCTCAATACTATACTGTAAAGTGGCTGGTATTATGTAAAGATTTCATGGATAAACAGCAGAAGCATAAATGGATGAATAGATGGGTGTGTAGATGGATGGGTGGGTGGGTGGGAGGATGGGTGGGTGGGTGAATGAGTGGGTGGGAGAGGAATGGAGGGAAGTAGGGAGGTGGAAAAGAAAAGGGAGGGAGGAAGGGAGGGATCCATGGATCTATGGATCAATGGATGGATTGATGGATGATGGATCAGTGGATGGGTTGAAAGACTCAGCCACTGAAATTCGCCTTGGTTCACTATGAAGATGACCCTAGGGGTAGAGGAACAGTTATCAGGGACTGTAATAAACTTGCTACTGTCAACTAAATTCCTACTCCTAGTGACCCTAAAGGACAAAGTAGAACTGTCCCTCAGAGTTTTGAGGGAGCACCTGGTAGATTCAAACAGCTGACTTTTTAGTTAGCAGCTGTTGTACTTAACCACTATGCGACCAGGATTTCCAAGTACTGCAATGGATTATTTTAATTCCAAAAGACAATTTTTTGGTCACATCTCCTTCTGTTGCTCCTACAGAGACAGGCTCTGAATATTACATTTCCCCCTGGCTTCCACAAGTACAGTTTGGGGATGAGTCCAGACACCCAAGAGGCCAACCTTTTTAAAAGGGCTCATTTGCAGAGTTCTTTGTTTCTTTGGTTTAGACTTTAGGGAACCAGGGGGCCAATCACACACATGGACCTCAGGATTTTTTTAAGCTATTTGTACTTGAGTCACAAACACATTTTCCATTTCTTCATTCCAGGCTATTCTCTTTACCAATGGTTAACACATATTTTGGGGTCCAGGTTTTTAAACAAGAATTTTTCCCCATCCAAAATCAAGTTCTGTTCCACTCTCTCTCACTCTTGTCTAAATTCAAACGCCATTAGACTTATGGAAAGGAAGCTATTTTTTTTTTTTTTTTTTTGTCTTTGAAAGACATTAGTGTTAGGAGACATATCTGTATTAAAACTTTAATTCGTGGGTGAAAGAGTCACCTTAAATTGAACTCTGTTTCTTGAGCCAGTTGTGTGATCTATGCTGAGTTGTGAGGAAATTCCAAACTGTTTTTAGCTTACCTTGCTGAGCTAGCTGCTTCCCTGTTTGCTGTAAAAGGCAAGAAGACATCTAAGTAATAAATCTCAGCCTACTCTCGGCACTTGGCTGGCTTGGACTGTCATTGAAAGAAATCATGACTTCAAGGTAACAGGCTACGTAGGCCGTCCGACATAGAGTGCCTTCTGCTCACTGGAAATAAGGAGCAAACCCGGCTTGCTTTCTTTGTTTCTGTTCCACTGCATTCTATTTGCACTTTAATTACTCTGGGAAAAGTGTGGAAAATGAGTTAGACTTAAGCAGCTTGACTGTGAGTCCCCTAAACTCATATACACAAACAAAATTAAGCACAGGTTAAACCATAAATTTGTTTAGAAGGTCCATGACCGTAAGGACAACCTTTAGAACTTAAAATTATTGAATCTATCAATTTTCTTTGGATCCCTGTGCTTAACTTATATGGCTTTGTAGCTGAGTAACTCAGGGTAGCATTTGGGCCATTGTATTTATAGAACATGATTTATGAGGTAATAACAAAGCATTTAAGTGTGTTTTCAGCCCCCGTGTATTCTGTGAGCTTCGAAATCCGTTCCCACTTGCTCCTGGGGCATGCCTCAGATGGGTGTTGGTAACCTGTGCAGACCTGACTGGTCTCTGTCCACCTTCTGGCAACACTCATGCTCTCTCCACAGCCTGGGTAGCTACCTCCCGCTTTGGGAAAATCAAGCTAACCATACTTATTGGCACTGACTTTTCATTCTCAAGGATACACTTCTTGGAATGACAATCAGGGGTCTCATCTTTCAAACTCCTTCTTAGCGTGGGTGCCACGCAAGACTGGAATAGTTTGCAGCATTCCGAAAAGGAATTCATTTGCCTTAACAATAGTTTAGATCTTTAAAACCTGTTTTTATTGCCACAGTGGTTTAATCAAAAGTGAAATGAGGCAATGCTCACTTAATTCTTCACTTGTGATCAGTAATGTCTTGGGAAGTTGTGTCTAACATTGTGGATGGGATTTTCTGTGTTTAGTTGGAAGGTGTTTGTTGATTCCTGTTACTCAAATTGTGATCTACAGGCAATATTCATCAGCATCAGCTGAAATGCAGACTCTCAAGCCCTTCCCCTAAACTTACTGAAACCACCTGTCTGCTTTTTAACCAGACCCTCAGTTAGTTCACACGCACAGTGAAGTCTGAGAAGCTCTCGTTGGATGCTGTCTTTCTCTAAAGCCAGTGCCAGCTGGTCCTCAATGACATCTGACGCTGAGAGAAAAATGAATGCAGTTGGACTTCGTAATTGCTTTTCAATTGTCTCATACAAGTCTGAAACCCAGACAAGAATAAGGAGGAATGAAGAAGAACTGATGCCTTCCACTCGTGGTGCTGGTGAAAAATATTAAATATACCGTGGACTGTCAGCAGACTGAACAACTCTGCCTTGGAGCAAGTATAACCAGAATGCTCTCTGAAAGCATACTTCAGATATGTTATCTGGAGGGATCTGTCCCCGGAGAAGGACTTCATGCTTGGTAAAGTAGGGAGTCCTCAGGAAAGGGGACTATCCTCAACGAGGTGGATGAACACGGAGGCTGCAAGGACAGGCTCCAGCACACCCACCATCGTCAGGGTGGTGCCGGCCCGGGCGGTGTTGCGTTCTGCTGTACCTGGGCTCCTTACGTGTTGGAACTGACTCGACGGCACCTACCCCCACCACCAGCAAATATCCAAAATAGGGGTTTATTTCCAGTATACCTTTACAGGATTTAGGTATTTGCTTTGGTCCTCGTGCCTTTTTCATTACAACCCGCATTTCATCTCCGTTTGCTGGCAAGCTGCACATCACCATGGAGGGTATGTATAGTTTGGGATAAATTCCGTGCTAGTGCGCAGGTTCAAGTTCTAAAACACCTTTGGAGCCTGTGGGAACTTTCAAGTGTCCCAGAGGCATTGACATTGCTACAGTAACACCCCCGGTTGAAATAGGTTCAGGAGAAAACATGTACAAACAACTATGAAATCTCTTTATAATCAATATTCCAAAACCAAATCCAGTACCATTGAGTCAACTCTGACTCATAGGGTGGCTGTCATAATCAGTACTAGGACAGTAATATTTTTGAAAATGAACAAGTAAGTTTAAACATCAATTTGTCAGTTTTTTAGAATATATTTTTTTATCACAGAACAGCATATTTGTCTGTTATCAAGTGCTGCTGTAACAGAAAATCCATACATAGGTAGTTTTTATTAAACAAAAGCTTTTTCTCTCACAGTCTTGGAGGGCAGAAGTCCAAATTCAGGTATCAGATCCAGGGGAAGACTTTCCCTGTCCATCAGCAAAGGGGAAGGCCTTTGTCTACAATCTTCACCTGTGCTAGGAGTCTCAGTGCAGGAACCATGGGTCCCAAGGAAGTGCTCTGCTCCTGGTTCTGCCGTCTTGGTGGTAGGAGGCGTCTCTGTCTCTCTGCTTGTTTCTCTCTTTTATACCTCGAAAGAGACTGCCTCAAGTTACTACCTAACCTTATAGACAGAGTCCTGTTTTGTTACCATAACTGCCGCTAATCCTGCCTCATTAACATCGTAGAGGCAGGGTTCACAACACAGGAGAATCACATCAGATGGTAAAACGACAGATAATCACACAATAGCAGGAACCATGGCCTAGCCATACTCACACATATTTGGGAGCGGAAGCAGTTCAATCCATAGCAATACTCCGATTGACCATGAAGTCTGTCTGTACGCTGTGAACATCTGTCTGTGAACATCTGTGATACAGCCAATCGAGCGCAGCAGGTGAGTGGGTGCTACCATGTCTGTGGTTGACCCAAGCTGGGCAAAATTTTTACCTGGGTCAGACAGAAACCCTCGTGCAGTGTTTGAGATCCATTTTTTTAATATAAACTTGGCTTGAGAGAGAGAAACATAGTGAAACATAGGATTTGAGTGAAACATAGGGTTTGAGGGGTACATTCAAGTAAGTTCTACACCGAACTGACTATAGAAATGAAAAGTCTGCTGGGAGAACAGGCGCCAACCCTGTCTAACTAGAAATATTAAGCACATAAGCACTGGCTGGTATACAGGAATTCCTGCAAAAATAACACTCTCATAGGGAGATGTGTGTGTTCTCCATTGAACACCTGCTACTTGGAATATTTGCATTTGTTTAACACAGGTTCATTTACCTTATGACTGCGTTCAGTGCTCCTATGGCTAAAAATTAGGAAAACATGAAGTGCAGGTCATACAATCCCGGAGCAAACAGATATCTTGTGTTGCTTCCTGTTTTCATTTGTCAAGAGTGAGTCGGAGAGCGATTGGGGAAGACAAAGGACACAGTGCAGCTCATTCTGTCTCTACCAGTGCAGATGGGGTGTGGTTAACAGACTCATCTTTGCACACTGCTAACCAGTCTAAATTTTTGTTAAGTAATTATTTTAATACTTTATTTTTTTAAATCTAACCAGCATGAAGTTGATTCATAATGCCTCACTAAGATCTGGGTCAGCAGAAGGAATTTAGACAGGGTCAGGAAGATAGAAAAGTCTGGACAACTGGGAAAAGGTGCAAGAAATGGAAGTGTTTGGCAGCTTGGGCTTCTGAGGTGCCCGATCCAGACATTCAGGGAAAGAGCAAAGACTGATACAATGACACTCTTGACAATCATTTCATGTGCCAACCTGAGCATGAGATCTGTCTTCAGCTACAGAGTGATCAGACTTGGGGGACGGAACAGGGAATGTGCTATGTGCTTACAGCTTTGAGGGCAAACAAAGCAATAAGCGGAAAGGTGAGGGAGTGCTGTTGGGGCGTGCTGGTCTTTGGTCTGAAGGGTAATACTTTCATGGCCACCTCTTGGTCTCCAGGCTACAACACATGTGGGTCAAGCAAGAGAATAAACGGTGGCCCAGACACCACATACTTGGCTTTGTAAGTTATGAAACAAGTGATTCATAAGCTAAAGGAAGCTCCCCATGTCGCCTTGCAATGAAGAGCCTGAGAAGGAGGATCCACGAACCCACTGGGCGAGAACATACTGGAAGTGGTATAAGCACAGGGTTCCTCAGAGGTGGAGGATGCTGGGAAGGGACCTTATCTGACCAAACACTATGGTGTGCCATGCCAGGCTGATGCATCTTCTCCTCATATTTACAACTCAGAGTTTCCGGAAGGTTTTAGAACCTTCTAGAACATTCTCCAGCCAAGTAGAGGCTGGGGGTTTCAGTGATCAGGAGAACCCAGTATGCTTAAACATCCAAGTGGATAATTTGTGCAGGGCAGAGGGCTGAATTTAACAAAGTACCTTCTCTTTGAGGGCTGGAGGTTGTGATGGTGTCCCCCTTGCACATGCAGACACCACCTGTCCTCTGGCCAGGCCCTCTTAGGCTCCTGCTTCCTTCTCAGGGACTTCCCACTTCCTTAACCACTTACCAAGCTTTCAAAGCATTTCTGAACCTGCACGGAAAAAGTCTTCATGTTGCATTGTTTGTGATGCTTGGGTGCACTCAAGCATGGAGCCCAGCGCCGCAGTCCCTCATGCTTGCGTCTAACGGTGATACCGCTAGTCTCGTCTTGTGCCACTACCAACAATGAATTACTCCTTGCTCAGGGTGCTGAACACTGGTGTAACCCTAATACCTTAAATTGTGTTTTCCCCTTTCCAAAGTGTGTAACTGAGAGCTTCACATAACTAAGGCCACAGTGATACTCTAAGTAATCTGTAAGTATTTGTTACCGTACCAGCTAGTCTGCTCTGCACCAGCCTCTTTCCACAGGGGTGCAGAGCCCCTCCGCTCCTGTGACCTTAGTCCCCCTCCTCTTTCAGGGTCTCCTAAGAAACAAACTTCAGCCTGGAGAACAGCAGCTAAGAAGGCTGCCTGGCATTTTGTGAATCCACAGCTTTTTTTCTTGCTCCTTATCTCAGTCAGAGTAGACCTGGCAGGCTAGTTTCACTAGCTGAGGAATTTTTTTCATAAGTTTTGTTTTTGCCTGCTGTAAACAAACTGACTAGAGTTCAGTAGAGGATTTCTTGTGACTGTTTTGTGATGTATACAGTTATCTGTGGGCTACGTGCTTAAAAACGTAGTATTTCTTATTGAAATGATACAAAAACTCTGATGCAAAAATTGTCTTTTGGGGTTCCATGGAGAACAGCCTGTGTTGCTGTCGGGTCTCTGGTGGTGTCAGAATGCCTGATAAAGCTTCTTCCTCTTTCTAACTTGGAGTATGTTTCATTGGCCTAACTGCTGTAAGGTAGAGACCCAAATCAGGCAATGCTGGTGGTGTACTGTTTAAAAGCTACGGGCTACTAACTTAAAGGTCGGCAGTTTGAATCTACCAGCTGCATCTTGGAAACCCTATAGGGCAGTTCTACTCTGTCCTAAAGGGCTGCTGTGAATAGGAATTGACTCAATGACAAGATTTTTTTTTTTTTTTTTGAATGATGCTGGGGCTCTGAAGGCACCGTGGTTCAAGTTTTCAGCTACTAGCCCAAAGGACGCTGGTTCAAATCCCCTAGCCTCTCCACAGAAGACAAATGTGGTGGTCAGCTCCTATAAAGATTTACAGGCTGGGTAGCTCTATGGGGCAGTTTTACTCTGTCTTGTGGGGTTGCTATGCTGGGTTAGGTTTTGGGGTAAAGGTGCTACGAGGAAACCCAGAGGCAGAGTTGTTAAGAGCTCAACTGCTAACTGCAATCTGCTCTTACAGCTGTTGTCATTGTTGTTACTAGGTGCTGTGAAGTCATTTCCGACTCACAGGGACACTATGTTTACAGAAAAATGCCGCTCAGTCCAGTGGTGTCCTCACAATCATTGTGGGGTACAAGCCTGTTGTTGCAGCCGCTGTATTGGTTCATCTCACTGAAGGGCTTCTTTTTGGCCGATCGCCTATTGAACCAAACATGACATTCTTCTCCAGGGACTGGCCCGCCTAATAACATGTCCCAAATACAGAAGACAAAGTCTCACTATCATCACACCTAAAGACCATTCAGGCTGTACTCCATCCAAGACCTACTTGGTTATTTTTTGACAGGTCGTGGTATATTCAACACACTTTGTCAATGCCGTATTTCAAAGGCATCAAACCTTATTCAGTCTTCCTGATTCACTGTCCAGCTTTCATGTGCATACTAGGCAATTAAACCTACGCTGACTTGGGTGAGGTGCATCTGAGTCCTCAAGGTGACATCTTTGCTTGCTTATGCTTTAAAGAAGGTTCTTACCCAGCTGATTTGCTCAGTGCAATGCATCATTTGATTTCTTGACTGCTGCTTCCACGGTGTTGATTGAAGATCCAAGTAAAATGAAATCTTTGGCAACTTCGGTAGCTTCTCCATTTATCACATGTTACTTATTAATTCAGTTGTGATGACTTGTTTTCTTTATGTTAAGATATAAGCCACAGTGAAGGCTATAGTCTTTGATCTTCATCAGTATTTCAAGTCCTCTTTCCTTTCAGCAAGCAAGATTTTGACATCTGGGTATCTCAGGTTGCTAGTCTTTCTCCAGTCCTGATACCACGTTCTTCTTCATATGGTCCAGCTTCTCCAATTATCTGCTCAGCATACAGATGGAACAAGTACGGTGAAAAGACATAACCCTGACACACATTTTTCCTGACTTTCAACCATGCAATATCCCTTTATTCTGTTTGAATGACTGCATCTTAGTGTGAGTAGAGGTCCCTCATGAGCACAAATAAGTTTTCTTTGTCGTATTAGCCATAATTTGTTATGATCCACACAGTTGAATGCCTTTACATAATCAATAAAATGCAGGTAAACATCTTTCTGGTATTCTCTGCTTTCAAGATCCATCTGACACTGGCAGTGATGTACCTGGTTCCATGACCTCTTCTCAATCCATCTTGGATTTCTGATAGTTCCTTGTATTGTCTTGCCGCAGTAGCTTTTGTATGATCTTCAGCATAATTTTACTTACATGTGATATTAATTGCATTGTTTGATTATGTTCACATTCTGCATTCTACTGGTCCACTCTGTCACCTTTGTTTGGAAGACGTGATGCAATGGATCACTTCTGGTCAGTTGGCCGGGTAGCTGTCTTGCAAATTTCTTGACATAGACAAGGGGACACTTGCAGCACAGCATCTGTCTGCTGAAACATCTCTACTGGTATTCCATCAGTCCCTGGAGCTCTGTTTTACACCAGTGCCTTCAGTGCAGCTTGGATATCTTCCTTCCACATCACTGGTTCTTGACTCTATGCTACCTCCTGAAATGGTTGAACACTGACCATTGCTTTCAGGTATGATGACTCTGTATTCCTTACAACTTCTTTTATTATTTCTTGCATCTCTCAACTTTTCACCCATAGAATCCTTCAAATCTGCAACTCCAGGCTTGAATTTTTTCATCACTTGCTTCAGCTTGAGAAATCCCAGGCAAGTTCTTCTGTTTCGGTTTTCTTAGCACATGTCGTTGTAGTATTCTGTCTCCTCCAGTTCCCTTTGAAATCTTTGTTCAGCTCTTTTATTTCATCATTTCTTCTCTTTTTTTTAGCTACTCTACACTCAAGAGCAAATTTCAGAGTATCTTCTGATATCCATTTTCTTTTCTTCTCTTTCTTTCTGTCTTTTTAATAGCTTTTTGCTTTCATCACTGTTTGATGATGTTAATGTCATCCTGTAACTCATATGGTCTTCAGCCATTAGTGTTTAATGAGTAAGTTTATTCTTGATAAGGTCACTAAATATATACTCAAGTTCCTACTGTGGCTTTTATAAACGCTTTTAATTTTCTTGAACTTCAGTATGAACTTGCACGTGCATAACTGCTGGCCTAGTCCACAGGTGGACGTCTGGCATTGCTCTTACTCAGCTTTTCCACCATCTTTTTCCATAAATGTAGTCAGTTTGATCCCTGTGTATTCCATCTGGTAAGGTCCACATCTATAGTCACCATTCATGTTGTTTCAAAAAGATATTTCCAATGAGTAAGTCATTGGCCTGCAACATTTTATCATGCCATCTCCAGAGTTATTTCTACAACCAAGACCAAAACCATATTTCCAACTACTGATGTCTGCTTCCAGCTGTCACATTCTAATCACCAGTAATTACCAATGAATCTTGATTGCAGGTTTGATCAGTTTTAGACTAGAGAAGTTGGTAAAAATATATAATTTCTTCACCTTTGGCTTTGGTGGATGGTGTATAAATTTGAATAATAGTCATAGTAACTAGTTTTCCTTGTAGGTATAAGGCTATTACCTATCACTGACAGAGTTGTCTTCCCAGACAGTTCTCGAAATGTTCTGTTTGAGGATGAATGTGATACTGTTCCTCTTTAGTTTGTCATCCCCAGAAAAGCAGACTATATGATTGATTGACAGTGGCCAATGTCAGTCCATTTCTGTTTAGGATACCGATCTTCAAATATTCTATTGCATTTTTGACAACGTCTAGTTTTCTAAGATTCATACTTTATACATTCCACATTCTAATTATTAATGGATGTTTGCAGCTGTTTCTTTTCATTTTGAGGCATCCTAGATAAGTAAATGTAGTCCTGAAAGTTTGACTCCGTGTCACTTGACATGTCATCAGATTGACCCTACTTTGAGGAGGCAGCCCTTCCCCATTGTATTTTGAGTGTCTTCTAACGTGACGAGCTCAAGTCTCAGCATTGTATCAGGCAATGCTTTGCTGTTATTCATAACGTTTTCACTGGCCAATTTTTTCAGAAGTAAATTGTCAGGTTCTTCTTCCAAATCTGCTTTATCTGGAAGTTCTGCTGAAACCTGTCTACCGTGGGTGACCCTGCTGGTATTTGAAAAACTGGTAGCATAGTTTCTAACATCACAGCAGCCACAGCACAGCAAACAGACAGAGAGACAAACGGTGGACTACAAATATAGAGAGCGCTGTGGGGCAGCTCTCCTCTGTCACGTGGAGTCTCACATTCCCCTGTGTACACGCATATACACATTCATGCACCACAATTCCTGCAATTCCTACCTATCTACTGGGGCCCAGAGCGACATTTACACTCTCCACAAAGAAAGTTACTAGTTT
Organism: Heterohyrax brucei; assembly: GCA_028571685.1. Taxonomy (NCBI): domain Eukaryota; kingdom Metazoa; phylum Chordata; class Mammalia; order Hyracoidea; family Procaviidae; genus Heterohyrax; species Heterohyrax brucei. The sequence goes on from CM053159.1 coordinate 81,423,675, forward strand.
TACAGCCTCTAATCACAATTCCTTGGTGCTTTCTTGTTTTGGGTATCGTTTCTTAAGGCACTTATCATTTGGGTATTTGTGCTAGCAAACATTCAGATACAGAGGCATTTGGACCGAGTGTGCAGTGAAGGGTTAACCTGGACCACTCTTGGGCAAGCCAAGCAGGGGTCAGAAAAAGATGTGGTTGATCTCAGAAAATATGTACCAAGAGTGTTCCAGAAAAAGTGTGCCAAAATTGTTCTCTGAAAAACACACTTACACAGATTCTTCTAAGAGTGTGGTATGTGGTAAAGATTAACTGATGCAAAGAGTTTCTTCTTCCTCTGCAGGCTGTGTGTAAGATCCCTCCTGTGCCTAGCCTCTGCAGAACACTTCCAACTTGCACTTACTGCTGCCCAACTCGAGTTGTAATTATTCTTCAGTAAAACCCTTTGCTTTTAATGTTTGTGGAGTATGGATTTTCTTTCAGTGCACTAACATTCCACGATGATTTACCTGCCTGTTATATTGCTAACCTGTGATTCCCTTGAGTGTTTCTGGTTAGACCGTATTCAGCTACATCGCCTAGTACAGTACCTGGTACCCAGAGGGACTTAATGCACACAGAATAAGCTGAGGAAAGAATCCATGAACAATCAAGAAGTTTCCTGCAAAAAAAAAAAAAAAATGTTTTAAATAATTCATCACAAGTTTGAGTGAGGCAGAAGCCATAGCACAGAGGAAGAAATGGAAATGACACATGGTAAGTATTCCTAATGTGATGCAACCTATCAGGAACTTTTTAAAGGATTGCATTAATTTTTATATTCTCCTTCTTTTGTAGAGAGCCATCTTTATACAAAACTTTGCAATTAAAAAAAACAACAACACTGTCATTGAATCGACTCCAACGCATAGTGACCCTGTCGCCAGGGTAGAACTGCCCTATAGATTTTCCAAGGAGACTTGGTGAAGTTGAACCGCTGACCTTCTGGTTCGCAGCTGTGATACTTAACCACTGTGCCACAAAGAAGTGGGTAATTAAAATCTTCTGTTTCTAAATGCAAGGGGAAGAATGCCTTTCAATTCCAGGGAAATCCAAACCTAGTTTTACCCTTGCTCTGAAACTTACCAGTGACAAAGTCTTCTTGGCTATGTTTAAATTTCTGATGCAGGCTTCTTGAAGCCAGAATCAAGCAATTACATTCCCACACTTAGAAAAAACTAACAAACTCTATTTCTAAAACATTTTGAGGGACTATAGCAAAATATAGCTTGAGGGAAATGAGGACAAATGAATATTTTTTGTAATAATCCCCTAAAAGGGGAAATGTCACCTTAATTTAATTGGGGCTTTGCTATTACAGTTCTTCTCTATCTGTGACACAGTTAAACTCTATTATCTAAAGCACTGACCCAAGATGAGCTAATTTTTCTAAAAAAAAAAAAAAAAAAACTTCCTGGCATCATTTTTCCAATGTCTTTTGTGGGTCCTATGGTTCTGAATTAATTATTCAGAGGAATAGAGGGTGAATCAGAATTTCAGTTGGAGGGTTTAGGGCATGAGTCACTTGAGCAGCATTTCAACAATGTAATATACTTTTGTTCCTAGATGAGATTTTAAAAGTTTTAATAATAGAAACTGTGCAAAGTGAACAGCAGAAAATATTCACTGGCAGAGACACACAAAAGATAGATATTTTCTGAGTGCAGCAGCTAGGACATTGCTGCAGGAGGGTTGATGCTTAATAGAACTTTGAACACTATGTGGTATGATTATCCATATTCAAAAGCGTAAGATCATTCCTTCTCATTTTCTCTTCTCTTCATGTAACTCACACTTATCATGACATACAAGCCTACCTCTGGGTAACAGAGTCTTGAAATATGTTCTCAAACTTGGGAGTTGTACCATCACTTGGATATACTTTCTCCATCATTGAAATTAAGTTGGCATTGTCTTGAGGGTCATGGGTGTGGGTTTTGACTACTGTTTTTTATCAGTGTTTGAAGACAAGCAGAATTTATTTCTAACCACAGGGAAGAGTAGCTATGCAAACACAAAGAAATAGTCACAGTATTTTCCTAAAAGATCTGACCACCACCACAGCAAATGCTTGCCATCCAGCCCATTTCAACTCATGCAAATATTGCATGAATATTTTTAGAATATGAAAGTGGTATTCCATGTTAATTGAAGGCACAGACATAGTGACATTTTTAGCTCAGAAGATGTACCACTTGGAGCTTTCCTCAAATTAAGTAAGTTATTAGGCAGCACTTGAGTCATATGAATTTAAAAATTCATTTTAGAGAGTCTGTTACCACACTCACGGGCCGTCAGCTCCTAGTGTCAGATGAGACACAGACAGGAGGCATCAGGCAGCCCCTGGCTGCTCAGTTCTTTTCTAGTCTGAGTAATTCTGAACCTGCAGCCTGCAGGGGCAAAGAGCACCACCACCGCCTGAAGGTTCTAGTCCCCCAAAGATCCCCTTCTACACTGATTCTCCTTTCTGGGATTTGCTTCTAAAAGCATAGTTGAGAAAAGAGTAAGGTCTTGAATTTTAGCCAATAAGAGAATAAGTGCTCAATCAACATATAACTGCTTAGTCAACGAATAAATTACTGTTAAAATGGTAGGCAGCTACCTTCTTACATTAAGAATCTGGGTAGCACAAGCAGCTTGCAACTGGTTGACAAACCTAACAGCTCCATTGGAAGAAAGGCCTGATGAATTGCTTCAGTAAAAACTCCAGGGAGCAGTTCTACTCTGTAACACATGAGGTCGCCCGGAGTTGGGAGCTGACTTGATGGCAGCTACCTAGTAAAATGAGCAAGCGTATTGGCCACAAGTCCATTCTGACTCAGAGTGACTCTATAGGACAAAACAGAGCTATCTTTTAAGATTTCTAGGGAGCAGCTGGCTAACTCAAATTGCCGATCTTTTGGTGAGCAGCCAAGCTCTTAACCACTGCGCCACCAGGACTTTTAACAAAAGTTACAGCTGCCTTTACTAGGAACGGAAACCTTGGTGGCATAGCGGTTAAGTATTACGCCTGCTAACTAAAAGGTTGTCAGTTCAGATCTGCCAGGTGCTACTTGGAAACTGTATGGGGGAGTTCTACTCTGTCCAATAGGGTCACTTTGAGTCAGAATCTATTTGATGGCAGTGTGTTTGGTTTGCTTTGGGGTTATTAAGAATAGTAATGGACAAAACAAAACAGGAAAGAATCATTTGATATGAAATCACAGGAATTGAACCCAGTTGCCAAAATAACGAAATAAATCATACACAGTGTATGTCGGAGTGTACCTTTTGTTTAAAAGTCAGTTCAGCTGAATCCTACATCTTTCTCAGTGCATCCATGATAATCACTCAAATATGGGGAGATTGGTTAATGCTTTATAAAGAAAAAGTAGACCTGAGAAATAGAAACTGGAAAAATGGAAATCTTTACACAAAGATAGGAAAAGTAAAGGGAATGCCAAGCCAAAGTAAAGGGAATACAGAATTAAAAAAAGAAAAATAAAAAATGTAGAAGACGAATTCCTTTTATTTATGAAAGTTTGTTTCACTGTTTCCAAAAGGTAAAATTAGCTTCCAATTTGACTCATGTATTTTCTTTTCATTTGTCCTAAAGTAACCCACTTGACACATTGGAAATGCTTACAGCTGACTTTTATGCTTAATCCAAAAACTGAGTAGTCCTACTGACCTGCTTCATTCTGCATGGATCTTAGGAAGCATCTCAGAAGCACAGCTTTTGCTGGCCCTCCCACTGTTTTGCATTTCCCCAAAACAGACATTGTTCTGCAAATAGAAAATGACATTTAAAGAATGAAGTACATTTCAGGGTGTCTCCAAAGGGGCCTTTATTATTCATGCTTTACCCTATATTTTGGAAAAGTTTAAAACTAACATTTCTTGCCTCAATACCATACATTGTGACAGAGAAAAAAAGACAGGATCTAATTTATTTGTGTCTTGTGTGTTTTGCTGTATGCATTTAAACAACAACAAAAATTATTCAGAAATATGAAAAGAACGACGGAGCTCACTAAGTTGAGTCTCACTGGCAACACAAGAATAAAATGGGGTGCACCCTGAGATCCCCACTAAATGACCTGAATTGATGGTCCAGTGGTTTCGGGGTTCCCCTGGGAGCATGGCCCCTCGCCCTGATGCTGCCCTTGACCATAAATCATAACGAAGGTCCACGCTTCGGATAGGAATGTATTGGACTTGGTGATGCAGACTGACCATATATTGGATGCACTTTATGGTTCTATACATCTATAGGATGTCATCCTGCTGACCTCTGGCTGGAGGAAGAAGAGTGGGTGAGCCAGCCAAGCCAAGTGCCGTCGAGGAAGAGGAGGGAAAAAATGAGACTGTTGGGAGAATGAGACATGTATGGAGCAGTGAGGAATAGTGTGCTGTCACTGGGCAGGGAGAGCGGTGGAAGCTGCATATAGGTGGGTATGTAAATTTATACGGGAATGTACATTTTCACTCAGTTATATTAAATAAAAATTTTTAAAAAAATTTTTAAAAAAAGAAATATGAAAAGACAAGTTTCAAAACTCAGTGAATTCAACCCCCAAATTAATTTTTATTTCCCTTGTGTTTCACTGGAATTATCAATAAATGAAGAACAATTAAGAAACAAGAGAGATTATGTAACCAAGAGCCTAGAAATATATGTATTACTATTACACTTTTCAGAAAACCTGGTGCCATAGTGGTTAAATGCTATGTCTGCTAACTAAAAGATCAGCAGTTGGAATCTTTCAGGTGCTTCTTGGAAACTCAGTGGGGCAGTTCTACTCTGTCCTATAGGGTTGCTGTGAGTCGGAATCAATCTAACAGCAATGGATTTGTTTGTTTGGGTTTTCTTACACTTTCCGTGTGTACTCAGTAACACAAGGGGTCGCCTCCAGTCAGGAGGTAACTTGATGGCAGGAACAAAAACAACCGCACCTGCCTTTGTTGGGGAAGGCAATGAGGAGAAAGAACGCCCTTTTCCTGTCCCCACCCCCCTGTGGTACTTTAGCTTCTAATATTGTATATAACTATTTACTTTGTTTATTGTCCTGTTCCCGTCTCAAGCTTCATGAGAACATGGGATTGTGTGTTTACTGCTGATGTGTCTCTAGTGGTACCTACCTCCAGAGACAGGTAGCTCAATAAGCAAGGTATGCACAGGCTGACTTGTGCTTACTTACTAAGGTACAGTGCACAATTTCACCTGATTTTCACTTGTATTGCAGATGTAGTGAAACCTCTGTGAATCTGTGTGCTGTAGATTAGTAAATAAACAGAATTAAGCCCATATATACTTAGTTTACCGGAAGCCATGCATATCTTTCTTCCTGGTTGATCTGCTGCTACCTGGGAAGGAAATACTAAGTGATCTGGAAATATGTATTGAACTGAGTAAGCCAAGGGAAGGGACTAGAGACGCATAAAGAAAACGTTGGCTCGGAGTCTCACTTTCCGAACAGCGTTTATTTGGAACAGGATGTAGTGTGATGTTCACTCAAGGACAACTGGGTCAGGTTTTACAGAAACGATAAATTAAATAACATTTCTATGGCACTTAAGCACTTTGCAAAGTGCTTTCCCAGGCATTGTCTCATTAGATCTCCCAGCAGCTTCTTGAAGAGCTTTTCTCTGTTCTTGTGTCACAAAGGAGGTGTCTGAGACTCAGACAGGTTAAAGGCATTGCCCCAAATCACAATAAAGTAGTAGAGCTCAGGCTTGAAGCTGTGTCCTCTAAGGCCAAAGTTTGTGTCCTCTCCCTTCAGATACATGGCTTCTCATTTCCAGATTTCTTTCCAACCTGGGCGGCCTCTGTTCCCTGAGTTGCCCTGCCACAGCATCCCTGTAACTGACCTTTTCAGAGACCAGTAACTTATCATAAACGTCTCCAGGTCAAATTCCTGAAAGTTCCATCATCTGAGATAACACTTGGCTGTCATGTTCTCATTAGATGCTATTTTGTCAGTGGGAATGGTAAACCCGAAGTGTCTCAGAGAACTGCGTCACGGCTGAATTTTTGGAAGTGTACTGCCTGGGTCTTTCTTCTGAGATGCTTCTGGGAGGACTGGAACCTTCAGCCTTTTTAGTCAGGAGCTGAGCAGGCACATAGGAGGCAATTATTACAGTCATTTCATGTCCTTTCGTTCTTGTCGCCCTCAGCTGATTGACAAGCAAAGAATGCGAGAGTGTCAGACGGTTTCTAGGCTCTGTGGAGACAGAGCTGAACAAGAAGGGCTTGAAAAAAACATTTTTTTGCATTTTTGCCCATCAGCCTTTGGGCACTTCTGCAGTTTCCTCAACCGGAGGTAAATTCGTTTGGAAATTTCACAAAAACAGGGTGTCTCTACTCTTATAGCTTTCTGGTGAAACTCAAGTTGACTGAACTCAAACATTTTACTGTCTTTGGAAAACATCTTGTGTCTCTAAATGGCATCATGCATTCAAAATGATCGTGTCTTTGCCTCTTGTATTTGAAGACATCCATCTTTCCTTGGATTTTCTGTTGTGTGCATGAAAAGGTCGGTGAGAATGTCTGATGAACGTGTCCTGCAAACCTAGGCAGAATTTGTGCCACCTGCCACAAACGGCCAATCTTTGAGACAGGTGTGTGACGAGAAGTAAGATATTTAATTACGTGCAAGCTCACAGGAGACGGAGGGGATATCTTCCTCCAAAGTCTGCCTTTCCAAATGGAGATGAGCTGGAGGTTTTATAGAAAAAAAGAATAAGGCATTCTTAGTTCCAGGAATTTGTAGAACACTCTTTCTTCTTTGAGTGGTCACAGTGGTCTCCTCCCAGATGTGCTGATATCTTAGTTGGTATTTGGGGCCCAGAGGTGATCAGTCCATTGTGTAAGTTCACAGTCACAAGGCAAAATTCCTTTGTTTCTCCCTGATGGTTTTCAGTTTATTATCACTTGCTTTTCCATAGTACTAAAGAGAGTATAGATTAGTCCTTAACCTTGGGAGACACTAAAGGAGACAATGGACTCACGCCTGGAAGCCAAAATAAGAAACAAAGTGGTGCAGGTGATGGTTAAGATGTGGCCATTTATTTTCCTCTGTCCCTTTCAACAGGACCTCAGTCTTCCCATGCACTGCTCCTACAGCAGGCCCTTCTCTGAGTGACCTGGACCACCCTTTCCAAAACTCCTCTGCGGCAGATGTTTAAAGGGGATATCCTATTTTAAATGGCTGTGACAAGGAGGTTCTGTGGCTGGCTATTTCCCTATAATACCAATACATTGTTTGATACAGCCTTTAAGCATGTAACTCACAAAGGTATATTCAAGTTCATGACTTTCTTCCAAATGAGGTAACCTCAACTTACTGCATGTTGGAATAGAAACCTAATTTCTAATAATAAAAAAAGCACCTGGTCACTCTCTGCTTACGTTGCAGTCACCTCCTGTCACAAGTGCCTTGATGTATTAGAACTCCAAGACCGAAGTTGTCGTAATTGTAAAAGTAGCTTTTCTGGCCACTCTGACTCTCTACATCGTAAGGTTACCCTCATCCCTTTCTTTGGGGACACTTTTCTGTGACTGGGATGCCAAGTACCTCACTCATCTGAGTTCATCCTAAATTCTGCATTTGGGGAGACAGTTAAGAGTTATATACACATTTCAAATGAGGTTTATATTTAGATTCGGTGTGTGCAAATGAAATAATTATCATTTATTGAGTAGCAGACATAAGCCAGTCATTATGCTAGCTGCTTTACATATGCGACCTCATTAAAGGCTCCCAACAATAATTATGAGACATAATTATCCCCAGACTGAGTAAATAACCTGCACAGCAATGCACAATGAAAATGCTTGGATCCAAACATAGATTTGTTCCATCTCTAGCCTTACACCAGGTTCTCTCCCCTCCAACACTAGCATTTTCTCTGAAGACATCAACCATGACCGCTTAATTAAGGTAATAGTTAGACCACAGCATTATGAATGCTTTCATGTCGCCTCATTTATACTCATAATAAAGTAGGTGTCATGAGTATTATGGTTGAGGAAATGGAGTCACAGAGAGGTTAAAGGGTCTTGCCTAAAGTCACATAGCTTATAAGTTTACAGAGGTGGAATTTGAATTGTGCAGCCTAGTGATAGAAGCTTTGCTGCTGACTGCTGTTTAGACAACTTCTCAATTTTCAAATACGTTTGAAGAATGTTTTGAAAAATCATCAGAGTTGTGAAAATTTCCTCTGAAATTGTCTAAATCTATTCATGTGCACATTCAGTTAGATCTCTAGGTTTACATTTTACACACACACACACACAGGTGTGTGTTTCATACCCCTTCCTCAAAGTCTTCACCACTTGGAAAGATTAGTGTTTGAAACTTACTATGTCAAATTTATCTCATCTATTTGCAGACAGGAGTCACTGAGTGGTGTAATTAAGGGCTTTGCTGTTATTCAAAAGGCTGGAGGTGGAGTCCACTCACAGACACATCAGAATCAAGGCCTGGTGATCCACTCCCCAAAAATCAGGCATTGAGAAGCCCATGGGACACAGTTCTACTCAGACACACACGGAGTCTCAGTGAATCACAGTTGACTCAGTGACAACTGGTCCTGGACCTAGAACTCTTCCCACCCTCACCCTGCCCCCAACGATCTACAGATTCCTGTGCACACCAAACTAAACAGGACAGAGAAGAGATTGACCAGTGTGCATTTCCTTTTCAGCCTGCCTCTGTTGCCATTGTTTCACTTCAGGATGAACACTAAGAATTTATTTTTGCACCATCCACCAGAATGGTAGGCAACAGAACACTGGGAAACAGGGACGACATGAGACAAGAGCCCTCAATGCACTGCCTGACCCTGAGGCAGCCGTGTGAACACTAAATTGTCAAGTCATCGTTTCAGTGCCCTCTTGCACCAAGCTCTGTGCACACTCCTGTCTTAATCTGTTTCGTTTTTCTGGTAAAAGTGCTGGCAAACTATTTAGGGCAGAGCCCTGATTTGGATGTCAAATAAAACTGATTGATTTTATGATTCCGTAAAGGTCACCTCAAAAGGTGAAACAGTTTCAGCTACAGAAGAGCATCCATAAATCCAAGCTATTTGTGACAAGCCTTGTCCCATTGTAGGAAGACGGATTCTTCAATCTTCATCTAATCCTAAAGAAGACAGCAAATTTCCCATAGGACTTGACAGCAGGAGCTCATGATCTTTAGGTATCCTGGACGTTTGTGTGCATGAAGACATTGCCGCTGAGTCAATTCTGACTCATGCTGACTGTATAGGAATGATTAAAACTGCCTCGTAAGGTTTCCAAGGAGCGGCTAGTGGATTTAAACTGCTGATCTTTTGGTTAGCAGCCATAGCCCGCTTCAACTCACCATAGGTTTTAATCAATGAGTCACCAGGGTTCCTATATGAAGACAGTGAGATTAAATGAGAGTTAATTGTTCATTGGTGCTAAAGTAGCATTTTAAGAATGAGAAACGGTATTACGGCACTGTTCCTTTGGCAAAATAAAAAGATACCTTCCACATTCATTTGTTACCTCATTAGCATCCATTAAAGATCCTACAACATGTTGCTTCCAAGTGATTGAGAAGCTCACGTGTGACTAGAATCCTTTTATCTTTTCCAAGGCTTCACAATGGTGGGAAGTTGTCATCTTTGTTTTCCGTTTTCCCATGACAGTGCCTGGCACAAACTGGGTGGTTGAAAAGTTAAGTTGAATGAGTGCTTGAATCTCATGAATTTTTTACTACATTCAGAATGCCTGGTTATCCTCAAAGTCTTTGGGATTTTTGGCTTAGCAAACATAGGAAGAATGCGATAAGAGACAAGTGAATATGGTAGAAAGGTAAGAGAAGAAAGAGACATATGGTATGCATATATATGCAAATGCCTATAAAAATAACCTAACAACAGATAAATGTAATGTGGTCCCTATCAGTCTAAAGCATGAGGATCCATTGCTTAGCTATTCCAGTTCTCCTAAAATAGTTATTGATAAAAAAGATAAGATGTTGGACTTATCAAAGAGAACAACCTTTGAGTTAGTTAAAAGTAAAAGTAAAGAGTTTTATTCAAGGAGATATAGTTCACTAAAATATACTCTAAAGACTGTGAATCAGAGATATTCTTTTACAGGGTAAAGCCACCAAAAAAAAAAAAAAATCATGACAAGTGTTACAGACATATCTTTCTTAATATCAGGATATTTCTTCAGAACATTCAGAGCAACTATTTTTCTGAAAAATATCTGACCATAAGTTTTACCACATGTATCCTGGAACAACAACAACAAAAAAAAAAAAGTGAAGAAGAAGAAAAGAAAACTTTTCTGAGAAAAACAAAGTAGAATTAACTTACAGGAGTAAAACAAAGCTCAGCCTACATCTCCATCCAAGACCTAGGTCATGCTAGACACTTTAGGTTAGTGAAAAATATTCTTCCACATCCCCACCTTTTGATCAAGAATTGCAGAAAAAATTCTTCAGTTACACTTACAGAGAATTTTTCTTCTGCTTGGACTTACATTGGGCACTTGACTGCTTGTTATGCACAAGCTTTTAAAACTCTGGATGTTATTTTAAAACAGCATCTGAGCACTACCAAATTTTCACCATACCATGGCTGACATGCTCTATTTCAATGATTTTTAATATTGCATAACGTAGACAGAGCAGAGAGAACAAACTGAAAGGAGCAACCAGATGGACAAGAAGTACCTGGCCTAAGGTGCAATGCTGGAGTCCTCTGGGCTGTTTTTTCAAAGTACATGATTCATTGCATAGTAAAGGAAGAAGGTGAGAACAAATGTTTTATAAGTATTTCATAAAACATTTGTCAAGGCCTAAAATAATTATGATAATAACTAAAATGATTAATCCAGTCTGTAGTATAGAATATAGCCAAGATCCAATGCCAGTGGATAGCTAGCTAAAAATATCTAAGAAGATGGCCTTCTGGTGAATTTTCCTGATATGCTATTCTACCTCTGCTGTAGTATTTATCCAGGAATGGCAGAAGGTATTAGCAATAGCATGAATATCTCCTTGCTGGCTTAGAAGAAAATCAAGAACTACCAAGAATAGGACTGTAGGTATGGTGTAATACCAACAGCGTAAGTATAGCTATAATTATAAAACAAAGTCCATAAAATTCAGCAAGATGCATGAAATCTTGTCCTGTAATCTTGGGACTAGCGGTCTATCTCAGATTTCATCTACTTCTGGCCACAGGAGCATTTGAGTGTAACCTTCAGATCTCCAGATGTTTGTTAAGTCCAAACAGATGATTTAGTTTTCTTTAACTGAGACAAATGGATCCAAGTTTCAACTCCCTGTAATTTAGTAGCATACAGATTGGTAGGGAAGCCTGTAATGTGGCTGTTTTTAGTAAGGTTCTAATGAGTCTGTTCATTGTTGTCTTTTCCAATACATATAGTCTCTGGGGACAAGGCTAGGCAAATTTTTGAATTCTAACTTTTAGTTATCAAAGGCTTTTCTGACCTGTGAAAAGTATTTTTTACAGTGTCAGATTAAATATTAACAATATTTTGATAATTCAGGTTGACTACTGCTAGAATCAGCACAAGCTACATAAAGGAGGACTTTGGGCTTTCCAGTAATTATTCTAGAAAATACGACACTGAACATCAGTAAATTCTCATATAAACTTCACGGTAGTTCTTTTAGTTTACTCACCTTATGAGGTTAATTTTTTCTCTGTGTATTTCTGTATCAACAGTAACCTGAAAACACCATCAGTTGCTGCATAAGAGTTCTAGAAAACTTGATATAGTCCATTTTTGTTAAAATATTTTGAACAAGCATTTTCAGCAAATCAGCAAAGGGAAATTTATATGCAAATAACAACTTAAAACTGTCCATGGTTAATTTTTAAAGGCAATAATTCTAAAGTGAAAGAGCTGGTGGGAATTGACCACAATAGTAATGCAAAACCAAACACAGTTAACATTGTAATTTTGAGACATGGCACTAAAAAGTAAATACACTAAAAGTACACTAAGATTACCAAATCTCAAAATATCTGGATATTAATAAAACTCTGTGGGTAAACAATTTGAATACTATAGTTAAATCTGTTGGTTTTGATGATGCCAGAGTCAAAGGAAACAAAGTTGCAACTAAGTTAGCAATTATGGCATAATGTTATGCGCTTGTCTAATACCAGGCAAACATTACTGACATAAATTTTAACTTAAAGAAAATATCATACTTCAGATTTGGCAACATAGTTCATAGAATTTATATCACATTAAATCAATGTTTTGGCATTTTCTTTTTTTTAAAACAGAAGCAAATCTTTTGTGGCTTTCCAGGAAGCTTCCCAATTGTCAGGAGTTTATTTTAGGTTACTGAAGAACAATGCTTGAGCTATTTAATCAAAGATTTTAAATGCAAAATTTTACCTTTTTTAAAAAAAACCATGAGGTTTGGTTCTTGACTTAGGAATGTAATCTGTTGAACCCTTGCCTTTAATTACACAAAGAATAAAATTAAGTCTTCAACCAAGTAATTAAAGAATATTGTATTATAATTTATTAACAGTGAGAAACCTAATTTTTTGATGTTTGGTATTAAAATTCTTTAAAAAGTTCTCGTAAATTAACCTATCAAACTTTCAGCTGAGGAAAATAAGAACTTTGGTCTTATAAAATGAATTCCTTTCTAATAAACCTTTTAAATTTCTTGTCTTTGTTACATGTTCCATACAAGACAATATTTTAAGTGGCAAAAAATAAATACACTTATTGCCAAGCCAAGTGCCATCGAGTTCGACCAGACCTAAATATATGTATATGTACACATATATAGTGATGTGTTGCTTAATGTACATATATGTTCTGTGAAATAGGATGTTATGTGATTTGGACATTATGTAAGTATGTAGTTTATCTAAGGTTCTGAAAAATTTTTCTTGGGCCTTCACATTAGCACTGGCAGACTTACCACTCAGCTTTACATTATACAACAAAAAAATGTTGTTTGAAGTGCTTGAATAATCTAAGATAGCATAAAACTTGGTATCTATAGTATGGTCCTGCTTCTTCTTTAAGCTTCTCAAACACGCTTCATGCCTTAGCAGTGACCATCAATGTACTGAGAGGAATTTGCTTTTGTGTTTGGTCCTCAATCTGCTTCATTGGAAGTTTCTTCTTATCTGATACAGGCCCCTCTCATACTCCAGCTTTCAGTGGAGCCAATCTTTTAACAATTTGGAGATTTGTTTGTTTGTTTTTGAGTTTACATTTGCTCTATTCCATTCTCTGGTCAAGATTTCTGAGCTCTATTATAAACAGGCATACAAGTAGTTAGATGTTGCGCAAATGGATGTTATGTGGTATACGACTGTAAAGGTCCTTTTTCTATAGCATAAAATATAAGAACCTAAACTTCAATTCCAGAACACTTAATTTTGTTCTGTATATGGATCAAGAGGCAGTCGTGCACTCAGAACAAGGGGACACTACATGGTTTAAAGTCAGGAAAGGTGTGTGTCAGGGTTGTATCCTTTCACCATAACTTTTCAACGTATATGCTGAGCAAATAACCTGAGAAGCTGGACTATATGATGAAGAGCATGGCATCAGGATTGGAGGAAGACTTATTAACAACTTGCGTTATGCAGATGGCACAACCTTCCTTACTGGAAGTGAAGAGGATTTGACAAACTTAACTGATAGCAATCAAAGATCACAGCCTTCAGTATGGATTGTACTTCAACATCAAGAAAACAAAAATCCAACACAACTGGACCAGTAAGCAATATTGTCATGAATGGAGAAAGGATTGAGGTTGTCAAGGATTTCATTTTACTTGGGTCCACAATCAACACCCTTGGAAGCAGCAGCCAAGAAATCAAAAGATGCGTTGCACTGGGAAAATCTACTGCAAAGGATCTCTTTAGAGTGTTAAAAAGTAAAGTTGTCAGCTTGAAGACTAGGGTGTGCCTGACCCAAGCCATGGTATTTTCCTGTTGCAAGACATGCACACAAAAGGTGGACAATGAATAGGAAAGACAGAAGAAGAATTGATGACTTTGAATTGTGGTGTTTGAAATGAATGTTGAATTCACCATGGACTGCCAGCAGAACAAACAGACCTGTTCTGGAAGTACAACCAGCATGCTCCTTGGAAGCAAAGATAGTGAGACTTCATCTCATATGCTGTGGACATGTTATCAGGAAGGACTATCCCTGGAGAAGGACATCATGCTTGGTAACATGACAGGTCAGCAAAAAAAAGAGGAAGACAGGATGGACTGACATAGTGGCTGCTTCAATGGGCTTAAGCATAGAAATGATTGTGGGCATGGCACGGGACTCAGTAGGGCTTCATTCTATTGTGTATAGGGTTGCTGTGAGTTAGAACTGACTCAACAGCGCCTAGAAGCAACAGCAACAAGCTTCAATTATAATCAATACACATCAGCTCTGTTTTATATCACTGGTTAAGAACTTGGCTGCCCACCAAAAAGTAGGCGGTTCAATCCACCAGCTACCCTTTGCAAACCCTATGGATACTTCTACTTTGTCCTATAGGGTCACTACGAGTCAGATTTGACTTGATGGTGATAAGTTTTGTTTGTTTTTTACTGTGTGTGGAAGACATTTCACTCTCCTGAAAGCTCTGGGAGGCTTCTAAATACCAATCAAAATAGGCATCCCATTGTGGTTGCTTAGCTCAGGAGCCTTTTATTGATCCTAATTTGTTGTACAGAAATATCAGTTTACCTAGGTCAAAAGTACCCCCCAGTGCCTACTTGTTTCCTAGACTGTCTGAAATAAGGGCAAGTCAGTGATTTAAAAATAAGTGTGTACTAAGTCAAAGAGGTGTTTTTTGGTTTTGGTTTTTTTTTCCATATAAGCAGCTGAGATGCCTGAAGGCGTACTCACTGAGCACTTAGATGGGACATTTCTCGTTCTCTAAAAATACATTTAACAAAACTTTAACGTGTGTGCAAGTACAGATTCAGAATTCAACTTTCTGAGTCAAGCTTGAAAGTCCTGACTTGGGTTTTGCTATGAGAAATGCACGAAGTTTTGCCTTAGCCTGTGTGTGCCTACATTGTATGAGATTTTTCTTGCAGCGGACAAGCAGCCTAATACTCTGATTCATCTCGCCTTCGGCTTGCCCTGTCATGGGAGTCTTCATTTGGCCAAAGCCAGCAGTGAGTACCCTGATGGCTGTTATGTACTCAATCCACAGCTGCACAATTTATTGCCTTTTTCTCTGGAATATCTTCATGGCAGCCTCACAAATCTCTGTGTGACAACGAACTCTCCAAAACATTTAGAAAAACAAATAGTAAATTAAAATGGAAACAGAAATCCAACAATAAAACTTGAAGCTGGGATTTGAAAGACTGTTTACCTCAAATGGCTCCCAGGATCACGGGAAAGCCATGAACCAAATCAGCTCTGCTGGCACCAGGAGCCTCAGCTGTCGATGTCCTGGAGCCACAGAATACAATACATCTTTGAAACCTCACAACTATGACAACAAAAACTGTCATAGAGAAAAACCACTAAGTCTGTTAAAAGTAGAAAAGAGTTTTATTGAGGAAGAAATAATTTGTGGAATGAGGAGCACTAAGTGAAGCCACAATGTGCTACAAAGACTGATAGTCAAGGGGTTCTGTAAGGCATAATCACAAAAAATCATCTGGCAAGAGTTATAAACATATGTTCCTTAACACTGCAACACTTCCTGAGAACACTCTGAACAAATATTTTTCTGAGAGCAAGGTGACCTAAGTTTTATTAAGTCTTCCCTGGAGCCACAAAAATAAAAAATAAAAGTAAATCTTTTCTGAGACAAGTAAAGCAGAAATCACACACAGAAATAGGCCAGGGGTCCAAATGGAGCTTGGCCTGCATCTCCGTCTGAGGCCTCCATCATGCCAGGTGCCTTGGCTTAGTGGAAAATGCTCTTCGATGGGGAAACAAGGAAGTTACTTAAAAACAGGGAGTGAGGAAAGAGAGCGAAACTACTGTTCATGTGTCAAACACTGTGTTAGGCTTTTCACATGTATGGAGTGAGACTGAATGACCTATTCCATAGATCACTGGCAGGGTAACGAGTTCAGCCTAGTCTTTTGCCTCCAGTCAGTGCCCTGTATTGACCCCAGTTCCTCCTGCTACTAACCTCGTGCTGGCCCCGACCGCCACCTGCCGGCCTCTGCTGCTGCCTAGCCTGAGGGATATTGCTGCTGGACGAATCAGACCACATCACTCTCGTCCTGAACTCCTTGACGCGCTGCTGAAGGACTCCCTGTCCTAGCAGCCGCACTTTGCCAGCTGTGTGCAGGCCGCTCTCCCTTTTGCTTATGATTCCCCAGAAGTAGCGGGATATTTCTCACCTGCACACAGTGACTGCTTTATCACCTCTTTCTTGAATGTCCCTTCCACCTACCTTTGCCTGGCTGACTCAGAATCACCCTGCAACACAGCTCAAACTTTGGTTCCTTCAGCTTCTCGTTGGAGTCCCTGGTTGATTTATGAGCCCTCCTTTGAGTCTCTGAGACACTCTTTAAACCTCTATGCCATAAAAATTTAGCACGTTACACTAAAAAGTCTTTTTACACATCTGTATCTTGTTGGATCATAATTTTTTTAAAGACAACTGTCAGGACTTTTTTTTTCAACATGCAAGGCTGGGTACACAGTTCTTGTAATAAAGTAAATTTAAAGAGAAAAAGGGTTTTTCTTTATTCTGAGAAAAAAATCCTCAAAAAGAAGAGAGCTCTTTAAGTGGAATAAAAAATATCACTATTAACATAAACTATTTCTGGAACTGTACCAGTGAGTGCGAAGAGCATATGAGAGGAGATACGCTTCCAAGATGAAAACTCAGCTGAAGGAATGCCCCAACTTCGTAACTCACAGCCACGTGCTCAATTCTTTGTTTTTGTTTGTTCAGGATTTTTTTTTTTTTAATTGTGATGGAGTGAAGGCGTACAATCCAGTTTAAATTCCCATGCCCGCCTATGTGCAGCTCTTACTGCTCTCCTTGCCTGGTGACAGTCCTATCCTCTTCACAATCTCCTGTCCCCCCCTTTTCCACCCTCTCCAGTCTCCACTAGTAAGAGGCCAGCAGGACGACATCCTATAGATGCCTAGAACCATGAAGCGCACACACGATTTGGGTTTTTTGCCTTTTTTCCGGTCACATGGAGGAGTTGGCTCTTCTGACTAAGGTTTATCACCTCCTCTCTAAATCCTGTTTTCTCCTTCCTGCTGTATCTCCTGATTTCACTGGGTGTTTTATTCTCCCCCTCCTCCCCCCCAGTACTTTCAACAGACTGATGTCTTTCGTTAGCACTGAAATGTGTTCCTTCTCTGGATTCAGACACTTCCCTGTAAATAAGGTAAGTTACATGCCTGCTTCACCTCCATTCGTTTGCCCAAACCCGTGAGAGTAAAGGAACAAAGGTGATACAGAGCTACTAGGACAAAGACTACAGGAGATAAATCTACAGAGAATGAACAAGGTCAACATCCATCATTTAGAAGATGGAAAGAGGATGAATGAATGGTAATGGACTGAAGAGAGGAAAAAAACTGCATGTCTGCATAGGTGAGTATTAACAAGAAGGAAATTCGGTTTTGCTATGGACTGGGGAACAAACCAAGGAATTGCGGCTGTGATGGTTCTCAGAAGACAGGCTGACAGAGCGTGGTTGAGAACAGGACTGACCGCGTAAGGAAAAGTCCCCTAGCTTTTATGACAGCAGTGTGCAGCCAATTAATGACCCTCCCTTGTCTCAGCATCCAAAGATTTGTTTTCCGAGGAAGTTGAAACAATCTGCAGACTCCGAAACCCCAAGATCCCTGCAAAGAAGTGAGGAATCACTCCTCTGAAAACAAGGATTCTGAAGTGGTCTGCGCACTGTGCAGGACATCATCAGTCCCTTTCCCCACTTGGCTCCATTATTGGCAACCAGAAGTGGACCCCTGAGAAAGAGCCTAGAGGGGTCTTTGGCTGAGATAGTGGCTATCTATGGCAGCCACGGAAGCATGTTGCTCAGGTCTCCTGCAAGAGAGTCCCCTGCACAGTCAGAGTAAGGCCACATGCCTGCGGGCTACATGTAGCCAAAGGCTGAGCGTCATAGGGTACCAGTGCTGTTCTACCCCTGCCCAACAGGGACTCTTCCAATTCACAACCTTTACTCAAAGATTTTCCAACCCTCTGGTCAAGACTTTGTCAAAACCTTTCTACCATCTTGGGTTCCTCTTCCGCAAGTCCTCGTCTTCTCTGTGCTTCCTCAGACGTCAGCCTGCACTGCAGTCTGAGGGCTCTTCCGACGTCTTCTTTTCCCTCTCACTGTATTTTTCAATGGTGAGTCCTCCCATAAACCTCTTACCCATGTACTGGTGTCTTAGATTGGCCTCTCAGGGGATTTCAAGAGACACAGTGGTACTAAGGGCAGCTGGATACAACATGTGCTGAGACACAGTTTGGGGACTAGCTCATTTATGACCTGGCTGGCAAGGGGACTCCCATCCCGAATGGAGCACAGATTGGTGGTGTTACTAGGGTTGGTGTCACTCAGTGCAAGTAACTCATGGTATTACCACCCCAAAGGACCTAGTTCTGTATCAGACTATACAATAATGTTGTACTAATGTTACTCAAAAATTGTAATTCCCATATATCACTGGATGTAATGGCAATAGTAGGGACAAACAACTAGGAAAATGAAAATTACACCTTTAAATACAATGTCATACACACAGTTTAAATGTATTTACATAGCCTCATGTAGTTGAAGTGAAATTTCAATGAGAAAACAATAGAATGCAAAGTAAAAGTGTATTGAATTATGTTCATTTTAACATTAAACTTTACCATTAGATGACATGCATTAATAGATTAAGTTTGCATAGTTAATAACAATCCAAATAACTTAGAAGCTGTAGACAAATGCATACAGAAATATATTCATGAATGAAATAAAACCATAAAAATAAGCAAGAGCTAATACACAGCATTTCAGAACTTAGTGAACATTTCAGCTAAATCAGGCCTTTCCTGGCCTTCAAAGCTGTGAGCTTGCAAATGATTTCACCCAAATCAATGCTTTTGCCAACTGTCTTTTTAGTGTGTCACTATTTTTTAAAATCGTAATTCAGAGTTAAACTTAGGACACTTGGTTAAAGTCAGATATATATTCAGAAGGTAGTGACTAATGTTTTTAAACAAAATTCTAAAAGCATCTGGAATGTAGAAAAACAGAATTTAAGGTCTACCTTATATTTTTAAACAGGTGTCAAGAAATGTATCGTTTCACCACTTGATGTTTTAAGCTTTATTTAGGAATCAAAAATTTGTGTCATCAATCATTATTATACATGTAAGTTTATCATCAGTTTTGATCATAGAATATGTGTGATACATATAGTTATAAATTGCTTAAAGTTAATGTTTCTCAGATTGTATGAATACCAACAACGAAATTGTTTTTATAAAATCTTTTTTACATTGAATTACCAACATTATTAGTTACAAAGTTATTACTAACAGAGCAGAAGCTCTTTATAAATTTTCTCCTTATTTTCCTTGAATTACTACTTTATTCTCAAAAAGATATTGATCTAGATTAACAAATACTAATTGCAACAATATTTTAGCTAAAGCATCGGAAAATTTGACAAAATCAGTGACTATGAAAACACTGGCTGAAAGGACAAAACGTAGTGTGTGCTGGTAGTCATGCAGATGAAATCGTGTCATTGTAACCAGGTAACAGTGACAGCTCCTGCCAGAGTGCACCAGACAGTTCAAAATGTAAACTAACACAGAGTTGTAGCTTTGAAAAATAATAGATTTCAAGACTCTGCACAAAACTTACAGACAGTCAATCTGGAGATACCCTCTCTGAGACTGTCACCTGGTGCAGTCCACACACCCACATCGTCCTAGTAATGCCACTAACACGGAGCAAGATGGTTTCTGTCCTAAAGTGAAGTTACCACTGGTGATTACCTGGAAACACATCCCTGTAGAGGTAACCATGAGTTACTACACTGAATGACATCAACCCTTTTGCTAGTACAATGATTCAGGATAATTCAAGTATCTGAAAGCTAAGAGGGGAACAATGCCCTTGACCTCTGCAGAGCAGGGCAATTATCACTGATTTGTATTGACACTCTGCAGAAAGGTAATGAGCAAGAGAGTGCAGTATACAAGTAGTCGAAGGCTAATGACGAGAGCCAGAGGGACTCTCAGGTACATGACAAAGTGGTCTTTGTCGTGCTGCAGAGGTAGCTTGACACAGCTGAGGGACAAAATCAGGACCTGGCAGCCACAGACCTCTACAGACCTTTGAATGCTCAGCCACGGCAGGTTGGTCGTGCTGAGACCAGGACCCTGGTTAGGAAGCTAAGACTTCACTAGGCAGGGCAGGCAGTGTGCCTGCCCTGCGTGGTTTCAGGGGGACGCAAAGGGGCAGATTCTGTTGGCCATGGTAGTTTCCATCTCTGGCTATGACAGCTCATTTAGCAATTTAAAACTAAAAACTGCCATAGGCATTGTTTTCCTTAGATAGGCTCCCATTTAACAGAAATTCTGAAAGATAACCTGAAGCATGGACACAGACAGGACTTTGGTTGTACAGTTTCCCTCACCGTGTTGAACACGCAGGACCTGCTCAAGCGCCCATTGGTAACAAAAGCTGTTCTTTCGGCCATTCTGGAAGATACTGCAGAGGCTTCCTTCCTGCAAGGCCACAGGCGTTCCCCCATCTCTTGTCTCCCTGGCTGACAAAACCCATTGAAAACCAGTTGCCATCCAGTTGATTCTGACTTGCAGTGACCCTGTATTCCAAGGTTCAGCTGGTAGATTCTACCAACGTTGTAGTGAGCAGACAAGCTCCTAACTGCCGAGGTGCGAAGAACTTAAAAGCCTAACCACTTGCCGTCGAGTCAATTTTAACTCACACGACACTATAAATAACGAAAAAAACCAAACTCATTGCCGCCAAATTGATTCTGACTCATAACAACCCTATAAGACAGAGTAGAACTGCCGTCATGGAGTTTCCAAGGAGTGTCTGGTGGATTCAAACTGCTGACCTTTCAGTTAGCAGCCATAGCACTTACCCACTATGTCACCCAACCCACAAAAACCCACTGCCAACTCATAGTGACCCTATGGGACTAAGTAGAAGTTCCCCATATGGTTTCCAAGGACAGCCTGGTGGATTCAAACTGCCAACCATACGAGTCATACGAGTTAAAATTGACTCGACAGCAGTTGCTTAGGCTTTTAGCTTTTTATCAGCCTGCCACCAGGGTTCTGCCCCCTACTCCCCACGATGCCACCAGGGCTTCCAAGTGGGGCAGGGAAAACTTGCTACACAGCGTTTCCAAGGAGGAGACAGTGGATTTCAATCATCAACATTTTGGTTTAGCAGCTGCTCTCTTAGCCACTGTGATGTCAGATTGTTTTAAAAAAAAGAAAGAAAGAAAGAGAGAAACGAAATGCTACTGCCGTCAAGTCTATGACTCCAGGGTTTCAAGGGGTGCTGAACTGAGTGTAACCTGCCCAGGGATATACTGGGCCCGTCCAGGGATATAAGAGGTTACTCACCAAAGAACCTGCAAGAGTTAGCTAGCACACCTGGGAGGAGCCAGGAGACTTACCTGAGATAGATGAGACTTAAAGTAGAATTGATCCAAAAGACCAGAATGCCAAACTGGATGAGCTAATACACTTGGTGGGGGGGTGGGGGGACACTTTCTGGGAGCACAGGATTGAATACCTTGGCCGGGACTCCAGGGCTTGGGACACCTTCACTGCTGGAGAAGACTACGGCTGCTTGCCCCCCATGAGCTGCGTGGAAACACCTGAACTGTCCTGGCCAATGGTGGAAGAAGTCATAAAAAGTTGCAGCATGTTGATGAGTTGACGAGGTAGGTGACGAGGCCTGGAGTCCTTCCACAGGAGCACGCTTCTCCACAGGATGCAGAAGACACACCACTCACCACGCTTTCAGAAACCCATAGCCAGGGACAAACAGCACCACGCTGCATGAGAATCTGCAAATACTTCCAGGGGAAAAGCCTCAAAGAATGCAAAGCTTATCTCAGAATGTCTCTCTTCTCTCTGAGAACTTGGTACCTTGAGTCTTAGACTCTTTGCTATTCTTTTGTTGCCTTCCAGAAAATGTTTTCTTCTGTATCTTATATATTTTTTAAAGTTATGGTTTACTAGGAGGTTGGTCGGCAATGAGCTACTTGGCTGCTACAGTGGAAATGTCTCCAGTCACCTTTTTCAGCACCTCACATTGAAACAGGAGCCAGCGGTCATAGCTTCACAGTCAAGAAAATTCTTTCACTTGAGTGGCAGAAGCTAAACCCACAATAAGGTAAAACAAAGTGTGAAGAACGAGTATGCGGCAGGAGGTGTTGAAAAGAATGTAAATATATACAATCCGTATCAGAGAAATAAGGGAAACTACTGGAGTCACAGGAGTCCACTAGGCACAGTGGCTAAGCCCTTGACCACCAACCAAAAGGTCCATGGTTCAAACCCACTAGCCACTCCACAGAAGAAAGATATGGTGAACCTGTTCTCATAAAGATTGACAGCATTAGAAACTCTGTAGAGAAATTCTCTTTGGGCCAATGGAGTCACCACTGAATCAGAATCAACTCGATGGCAGTGAGTTTGGTTTGGGTTTACTATAGTCGTAGAAGAATAATCCCCAAGAGCCAAACAAACAAAAACAAACCTCCTGCTGCTGAGTCTATTTTAACTCATAGTTATCCTGTAGGACAGAGTAGAACTGCCCCATGGAGTTTCCAAGGAATGCCTGGTAGATTCAAAATACCAATCTTTTGATTAGCAACTGTAGCACTTAACCACCACGCAACTAGGGTTTCCAAATAGCGTATCATAAGAATGGAACTCTTAAAGAACAAGCAAGGCATTCTGAAATTTAGAAATTATGATACTATAAATCATTAATTCTTTAGCTGTTTTGGAAGCTAAAGTTGAGGATACCTCCTAAAACAAAACAAAAAGGCCAAAATAAAACAGAAAATGGAAAAGATCAGTTGATTAAGTCCAGTTTTTCAGAAGAGGAAATAGACAAAAAGGAGAAAAGAAAGCTATCAAAGAAAAAACACAGGAATATTTTTTTCATAATTAAAATACATATCTTTTCAGAAAATGCTAGACAGACATTATGAAAATCTATCTAAACAAGACACATCATCATAAAACTTCCCAATATTAGACATAAAAAAACAATCTCAATAGCTTCTGGAAAAATAAAACATATAGGCAGAACACAGAACGTTTTTAGTACCATAAAATTATTTTGTATGATACCATAATGATGGACACATGACATTATGCATTTACCAAAATTCAGTAGACTGTACAGTACAGAGTGAACCTTTAGGTAAACTGTGGATTTTAGCTGATAATGATGTGCCAGTATTTGTTCATGAATTGTAGTAAATGGAGGCTGTTAGTAACAGGAGAAACAGCTGGGGGGTGGTTAGAGGAGAGGGAACATACTGGAACTCTCTACTTTCTGCACAGTTTTCCACAAAGCTAAAATCACCCTAAAAACAAAGTCCATTAAAAAGTAAAAATAAAATGTGGCAGATACAAGACCTCAAGTGCTAGATGGGCATGGACATCTTAATTACAAGTCCTGAGAAGTAAGAAGAAAGGAAATAATAAATCTCAAAGAAGAAAATCTCATTCTCTGTTAGTGGTAGAGGATTTTATGGAGCACCATCAGCGTGGACTGTACTCAGTGTCCTGTCTTCTCACTGGACCCCGCTTTACCCACCCGCCTTCCCGTGGCGACTGCTGTGCTCTCTGTCCATACTGACCTCTTTGTGGTTCGATATCTTGAATCCTATTTCTTTACTTGATAGCATTCAACACGGTTTTCTGGCTTACCTGCCACAATTTCTACTATTCTCTGTGTCCCTCTGGTCATTCTTAGCTCTCTACCCTCCCTCGTGAAGGTTTTGTTCTTTCTATTTGACTCAGAAAACCACCATCCTAGCCCATGCACCTTGCCACCGCCAGGCCACAGCAGTCTTGTTTCCCACACCAGTTCCTAGGGAGGGCCAGAGACCTTCATTCTCTATTTCTCTGTCCCAGATTTTCCTCTGGACTGTGTTCTTGGGTTGACACTTCATCACAATGTCTTCTGTCTACATCCTTGGGCTTAACTTGCTTGTTTTGCCACCGGCTATCGTATCAGATGACATTACTTGTTTCCTCTTAAACTGTGCCTCAATCTTTGGTGCTTTTGGTCACCCTTCTACCCAGCCTAACTCCTGAGACTGATGTGTGGGCCAGAGAATGCAGCCCCTGTTTGCCTAGATAAAGAAATAGCATGTGCGAAGGCTCTAAGAAGAAAGAAACATTCTTGTCAGGAGAAGATCAAAAGAAGTCCAGGGTAGCTAGAGAAGAGAGAGAAAGGGAGACAAAAGATGAAGCCGGGAAGAGACTAGGAGAGAGAGGGACTGAAGGAGAGACAACTGGGAGGTCAGATTCAAAAGGCTAGGTGATGACTACGGGCCTGGTGGCACAGTGATTAATAGCTTGGTGCTAGTTGTAAGGCTGGCAATTGGAATCACCTTAATAGGTTGCATTCGCAAAGACACTGCTTTCGAATAAGGTCACACCCAGAGGAAGCAGGTTAGTAAGCTCCTGGGAAGCTGTGCTGATGTGTTATTCTCCTACAACTGCCACAATAAAGGGCCACAAAGTTGGTGACTGGCTTAAAACAGTAGATGTCTTATCTCAAAGTTATGGAGGCAAGAAGTCTGAAAGCAAATCTGAGAGCCATGTTTCTCCTAAAAGCTCTTGAGAAGAATTCTCGCTTGCCTCTTCCTAGCACCTTGGAAAGTTTCATTCCTTGGAAATCTTATGGGGCAGTTCTCCTCTGCCCTACATGGGCACCGTGAGGGGCAAAGCAGCTCAACAGCAATCAGTGTAGGTGACTACTTGGTTACGAGTAATGAAGGAAAGGCGTAGAGGATGGCTCCTAGGTTTGGGACTTAGACAATTGAGTAAATGATGATGTCTTTTAGGGACAAAGCGGATACTGGAGAAGGAGCAAACATGGCAGAGAAAATCGGGAGTTTCTGAGTTGGAAATGAGTTTGAGATAGGTAAACAATAATTTTAAGAAGTAAAGTGGACACACCCTTCTGGAGTAGAGAAGAACTGTCCGAGTGGTAGTCATGTTTTAGTCACGGGTGTAGAGACACAACTCTGTAAATGTTTATTGAATAGATACGTAAGGAAATAATGAGGTATTTTGTCTGAGCTATTGTTTCCCTGCAGCCTGGCAGAACCAGACACAGAAATGTAGGGAAGACCTAATGATCAGCTGGAAGAAATAATGAGATGTATAATATTACTGAAATTCAAGTCATTCTTACCCAAGAAGCCTCAGTTGTTTTTCCTCTAGGGAAAAATTGTCCCTTTTGAATACTTATAGGAAAGAGAAATTATTCCTAAGGCTTACTGTCTCACGAATTTTTTCAGATTTCTGTATGGCTATTGTCTTAGTTATCTAGAGCTGTTACAGCACAAGTACTGTAAAAGAACTACTTCAACAAACAGAAGATTATTCTCCCACAGTCTGGTAGGCTGGAAGTCCACACTGAGGGCGTCAGCTCCAAGAAAAGGCTTTCTCTCTCTGTTTCCTCTGGAGGAAGTCTGCTGTCATCAATCTTCCCCTGGACTAGGAGATTCTCTGCACAGGAACCTTAGGTCCTAAGGATGTGTTTGCTCCCAGCACTGCTTTTTGGGGTATGAGGTCACTCTGTTTCTCTGTTTACTTCTTCCTGTTATATCTCAAAAGCGATTTGTTCAAGACTAAATCCAGTCCTGTATCTTGAGTCTTGTCTCATTAACATAATGGCCACTAATCTCATCTCACCAACATCATAGAGACAGGATTTACAATACACAGGAAACTCCCGTCAGATGACAAAATGACCAACAACGACTTCCTATGGAGAATCATCACCTAACCAAGCTAACGCACAGATGTCTTTTGGGGACATGATTCAGTCCATGATGGAGACTGTAGGCACCATTCAGTAAGCGGATTGCTTTTCCTAGTCTTGTGTGCTAGGTACTAGAAGTTTGACTTCCTTTGTCTACTCTGAAGCCACGCTCTGTCCTTGTGAATTGGTTATTTCAGGCTTCCCATGCCACTGGCTAGACAAGGAAAAGCAGGATTAGAGTTCAGGCTGGTGTATTTGACTGTGATTGTGAAGGAACAATAAGAGAGCTGCCACACAAGGGTGAAAGGACTAGATATGGATGGAAGCCACAGAATCCCATGGGTGGTTCATGCAAACTAGACAGTAGGTTCCTTTGGGCTCAGATGTGTCAGAAGTGAGCGGGTGGTACAGAATTCCAGCAAAAGGCAAAACAAAGTAGAAAGTAGAAGGAAATCATAAATGCCCAGTGTAGCCTACTGAGAAGTTAAAAATCTGTAATTTCAACTATTAGTCATTTTTTCCTTTTCAACTATGCTATGCATTTATTAAATATTTTAACTGATTTTCATGCTCTTTCCTTTGTCTAGCCTCCACTATAATATGTAGGACATAGTGACATGAAAACTCTGGTGGCATAGTGGTTAAGAGACATGACTGCTAACCAAAAGTTCAACAGTTCAAGTTTACCAGGTACTCCTTGGAAACCCTAGAGGTAGCTCCACTTCGCCCTACAGTGTTGCTGTGAATTGCAATAGACTTGACACCAATGGACTTTTTTTTGAAAATCATTAACATGCTTACCATTTAGCTGATAGATAGACTGTTGACGAGGCATCACTGCAGAATCAGAGAAACAGTGGACACCATACAGATAATCATGCTTGGAAATTAATGGAATGACTGGCACAACTGTGTTATCTTCCTATGGAGAAAGATTAGCGTACCTTTGATTGTCCTCCAAAACCACACAAAACTCATTGCCATCAAGTAGATTCCAACTCATCACGACTTTATAAGACAGACAAGAACTGCCCTATAGAGTTTCCAAGGAGGTTCTGGTAGATTTGAAGTTCCCCACTATGACACCAGGGTTTCTTTTGATTGTGTTAGAGACAATTACATCCCGTAAGTTATTTGGGGGCATTTTTGAACTGTTGAGACGGCAATAAAGATGTGGATTTTAGGCAGTCAAGAAGTGAGCTATATTGGACACATACCAACTTGTTCTATTTCTTCCCCCTGCCTCCCTCCCTCCGTTTCTCTGTCCCTTTGTTTTTTCCTGTCATTATGCTGATATGGTGCCAGTGGCTGTCTAGTACCCATCAACTTTTCAGCAATTCCCTGTGAGAATTATTCTCCTCCATTGTGTGTGTGATTTTGGCAAGGAAACTGGGGTAATCTCGGGGAAGGGGTACCTTCTGGGAAGCCAAGAAAGAGAGACTAAGATTCACTATTCATTACAAGTTCCACTGTGCATACATATATGTCTGTTACAATGTTTGTAGAGTAATCACACTGGAGAGTTCTATAATGTCAACAAAAATAACTCAGTCACCTCCTCTAGAAACCTCAGAATTCTCTTAGACTCATCCACTTCTCTGCATCACGTATTCCATCCCCATGGGGCTCTATGGAGAACTGTTCAGTTGCTTCCTTTGGAGGAAGCTCATGCTTCATGGACTCTGATCATAGTAGTCTTTTCCCCACTCTAGAATGAAAACATATACAGTTTTCTGTCCACTTCCTATGTAACTAAGTCAAACATGAATGTGTGTGTGTGTGAGAGAGAGACAGAGAGACAGAGAGACAGAGAGACGGAGAGAGTCACTGTTACCGAGCAGGGCTGTTAAAAACTCTAATCTCTTTTTAACAAGAACTTGAAGAAAACTTAGATGTGGCTAAGGGACGTATTCTTCTTTAATTGTTCAGTCCTGTGCATCTCTCTGTCTCAACTTTCCTTCCTTCTTTATAATATTTAATGAAAATTCCAGCAAAACTTGTCCGTCTCAGTAATTACTCAAAATTCAACAGCTATGTTTCTCAAATTCTGGCTATCTCTGTTCTTAATTACACAAAACTTGAGGGCACTCCTTCTGTCTCTGGTACCCCTGCAAAATTTCTTCTGTTTACTTATTTCCTGAAAACAGAGCCTGTCTAGTTGGGAGATGCAGTTAGGCAAATGCTTTCTCATCACCCCACAGATACCCTCCCTGTCTTTCTGAGTCCTTCCCAATCTGCCATCATAGTCTGCCAAACACTCAATGGGTTCTTGTCTCTGCCCAGAAACCCATTTGTGTTTCTCCTCAGCCCATAGTGGCAAACACCTGGTGTTTGACTATTTTGACAGTTTTGCTCTCACTGTGGGGTACACCTCAGAAAGCACCTTGGCCTGCTCTGGTTGGAAGGTACATCCTTCAAGGGCACACCTTCACTTCTCATGGTAATTTTTTTCTATTAATGGTGATTTTTAGATCCTTTGAGTAAGTGGATGGTGTTTACCAGACTACTGCTACCAATAAGAAGGCTATTTTTTTTCACCCCTTCTAACATTATCTTTCTTTGTTTCTTTTTCCTTTGTTCCCTCCTTCTTTCCTTTGTTTCTTCCTTCGTTGTTCCTTCCTTCTTCCTTTCTCTCTTCTTTTCTTTTTTCAGTTGTTGAGTTGCTAGCATAAAACTACTTCCAAGTGAGTGAGCTGATTATTTCTTTGGCTGTGTGAGCATTAGACATTTGGATGCGAAACCAATTCCCCAATCTGTGTTCTTCACTGTTGTACTTTGGCACAATCTTTCTGATGAGAAATTGAAACTAAGACGTGTAAACAGAATTAAAGATTTCAGAGATACAGGGTGAGAGCCGAAGTGATCACAGAGACCGTCTGACCCAAACCACACATTTTAAAAATGAGGAAACTGAGGACCATCCAATGAAAGTGTCTTTCCCATAGCTAGTTCAGGAGAGAAAAGTCTACATTCATTCAAAGGCACTGTGTTGCTTTCCTACAAGATACTGGGAGTATTATCTTAGGAAAATGTCAAATGTATGTCAAACGTGGTCTAAGTTCATGTTAAAGAGTTGGGGTGGCACGAGTGGCTTGTGATCAGCCACTAACCTAAAGGCTGAAGGTTCAAACCAACCTGATGATCTGCAGAAGAAAGACCTGTCAATTTGCTTCCCCAAAGATCACAGCCAAGAAAGCCCTGTGAAACCGTTCTGCACTGCAACACTGTAGGTCACTGTGCATCACGGCAACTCAATGGCAACTAACAACAACAGAGCTCTTGTGAGACAGCTGAGCCTGATGTTTGGGCAAGACTTGAACATCACCTCTCTTCTCTCGAAGAGAAATGATCACTTGACCTTGCTGCTTCCATGAGTTCATTGCTGGTTTGTTCCCTTGTTTGTCTCTCTAATCTGTGATCTCAAGCTGCTGCCCTTGTGAGCTCTCCTGTAATTCCCCACCACCTTCCTGCATTCCCAGTCACCCTTGAAAGTACGACCGGTGACCCAGTGACCAGCTTACAGCCGAGTCCTGTGGCTCCCCACTTTGCACTTTTCCTCGCCTCTTTCCTGCATTTGCCTACTGTAACTTATTCTCCATTGTTCCCTGAGTCAGACACTTTGATGTGTCTCTTTTTACAAACGGTTTTCCATTATTTTTAAAAGCTATAGAATGCTTGGTAATTAGAGAGAAGAACTGAAGTATGACTTATTTTCCCAAGTTTTTGATAAAACAAGGATTATTAATTTGATATGTTTCCTTTTGGTCTACTTTTATATTTCACATGTATTATGTCAGTTATTTTTGTCTTCTGATGTATTTTTCATGTTTCATGTTGCGTAGTATTCCTTAGGGAGTTTATACCTTAATTTACAACAACATTTGATATCCACGAAGAACAAAATTTATACTGGTAATACTCTGAACTAGTCTAGGAAGCTTGCAAAGAACGGGAGCCTAGTACAAAGTGTGGAAACCTGAGTGGAGTAGTAGTTAAGAGCTACAGCTAACCAAAAGGTCAACATTTTGAATCTACCGCAAGCTCCTTGGAAACTCTGTGGGGCAGTTCCCCTCTGTCCTACAAGGTCATTACACAATTGACTCAGCGGCAATAGGTCTGGTGTTTGGTTTAGTGTAACGTGTGGTGAACTAGTACAAAGACTGTTGACACGCAACATTGCTCACGGAATACAGTGGTAACCCTATTTTATATAAGAAATTCTGCTTGAACCAAGAATGCCTTTGGGTGGGAACCAGGCTGAGTAATAACCAGCTCTATTCTGAAGATGTTCATGTCTGCATCCCCGGGAACTATGACCTTCACAGACAAAGGACCTCTGCAAATATTATCAAGAATTTTAAAACGGGAAGATTTTCCTGGATTATTTGGTTGGGTCCAATGTAATTACAGGGCATTTATAAGAAAGCAGAAGGGCAAGTGTCAGAGACACTAACATGACTGTGAAAGCACAGGTTAGAGTGATGCACCTGAAGGCGGAAGAGGCCACAGGCCAAGGAGTATCAGCAACCCTTAGAAGCTGGGAAAGGTGAGAAAACAGACTCTCTCCTAGAGCCTCCAGTAGCATCTCAGGCCTGCCAACACCTTGATTTAGAACTTCTGACCTCCAGAACTGTAAGATAACAAAACATGTTATTTGAAGCCACTAAATTTGTGGTATTTTATTTCAGTACCCGTGGGGCTACAGTGTTCTCCAAATCGAAGATCACGACTCTAAAAGTAAAACCCACCTGTGACTTTGCTGTGGTGGCTCGGAGTCTCCAGCTGAGGTCTGCTCCCCATCTGTCATCCCATTGTGTTTCCTCGTTTCATACCATTGCTCTTTGCCTGTGTTTGGTCGTTTTACCCAGCACTTTGGCTCTGGACTTGTGGGCCATGTGGACTTGCCTGGATGCTTCCTTTAACACCTCAGCTTCTGTCTCTTCAGTGCTTAGAATCCTGGAATCATCAGTGCCTGGAATCTTAAGACTAGTACAGTACTCCAAGCTCAGCGTTTGTCCAAAGGGTAAATTAGACAAGGCTTTTCAGGTCCGTAAGACATGGTCAACTTATCATTGTCCCAGAACTTTTCCTAAGTTGTAGACCGTCTATCCAATAAATTTTTGACACTATTTGTTTTGATGTTCCTATACATTCCTAAACTCAACATGTCTAAAACTAAACTCACAATTCCCAACATTCTGTCCTCCTTCTGTATTCCTAATCCTGCTTTTTGGCAAAACCATCACTCACCCCATCACCTCCTCCAAAGACCTCAGCGTTCTCTTGGATTCCCCTGTCTGTCTGTGGCGTGTGCTCCATTCCTGTGCAGACTGTGGAGACCTTTTCTGCTGTTTGCTCTGGAGCATTTGTGGTTTATTCATCCATGATGGACCCTGATAATAGTAGACTTTATCAATAAAAATGAAACAGAATATTAACATACATAGATACAATATTAAAATCAGTTTGTCAGTTACTGAAACAGACCAGTGTGAGTATCTAGCCACATGGACTGCCTCAGTTCTCAGGTATACGATGTACCACTTAGTAAAGCACACTGCACTTCCACCAAAAGTCACGACAGGCTCTCTCCTCTGCAACGATAGGTAGCATCCTTTTAGGCTTGGGAAAGTATTAAAAGGAGGTTGTTCTTATTACCACATTATTTGATAATAGCATTAAAAAATTACTGTAAGTCATAACGTAAACCTATTGCTGTAGAATCAATTCCAACTCATAGCACCCCTATAGGACAGAATAGCTCCACCGCCATGGGATTGCCAAGGTGTAAACTTTATAGAAACAGACCACCACATCTTTCTCTAACAGAATGGTTAGTGGGTTCAAACCACTGACCTTTTGCTTAGCAACCTCAGCACCACCAGAACTCATCAGATACAATATAACCAAAAAAACAAACTCACTGCTGTTGAGTTGACTCTGACTCTAGTGGCCATACAGGATGTGAGCTGCCTCATACACTGTCCAAGGACTGCCTGGTGGATTTGAACTGCCAACTATCTGATAAGCAGCTCTAGCTCTTAATCACTGTGCCACCAGGGTTTTGACTCCAATGCAGTTGTTGAAATTTCAAACACATGCTGGAGAAGTGGGGTGGCACTCTATGCTGTGCTCACCAGTGGTCAGAAAGGGCTACTGGGCTAAGACGATACGCTAAAAGTGGGCTCCAATGACCGCCCTGGGAGCCACTCGATGACTGTGTTTTGTGAGGGCCCATCGGCTCCCACTGCCTTGCTTCTGCCCTTGGTTAGAAGAGAGAGATGCTTGTCATCCCAGGATTTGCTCTCCTGGGCATTTGGGCCTCTTGGTACTGATATTCTTAGATCTCCTACCTGATTTTTACTAATAAATGAATACTCAGAAAATGCAGGCGATTTCAGAGATAAACCAATCACTTTCTATTTGAGACCGAGGATAAACTGTATGTAATCTTTCTTCTTCCAAATGGGATCCAGCTTTACTGTTTTTCTGTTTATTAAAAAAAAAAAAGAAAAGTAGTCTCACTACAGAAAAATTGAAGATAAGTATACAACCACTAGATAAAGATATAACACATATACTGCCTCCCATCAGCCTCAGAGATTCAGCCACTGTTTGCATTTGGTTTAGATTCTTCCAGGATTTTATCTAAGGAGCAAGTAATTCCAAGCCTTTTGTCTGTGCCAGAGGAGAAAAATGAAACAGAGAAGCTAAAAGCTTCCCAGACTAGCAGCAGCAATCTCCTCCTTGTGCCGTGGCAGCGGGTGCAGGCGGTCGGAGCCCGGTCTCCTCCGGAACGCTCCCTAACGCAATTAGGAAGCCAAACGATCTCTTTCCCCCTGCCACTGGGAACCCTCAAACGGTGCAGCTAAAAAAAAGAAAGAAAGAACCGGAACTGGCACAACGTCTCCCCTTCAGTGCACCAGGAACGCACGTGTTCGCTCCGAGCCCCCCAAGAGCTGACGGAGCCCTCCGTTTACTAGAGAAATCGGCTGGGAAACACTTTGTTTCTCATCAGCGCCACTGACAGATTCGTGCCAAGAGCAAAGCTGTTTTAGGTTTCCCGGGGAATACCCTCCGCGGACTCACCCACAGAGGCATTGTCCTTCCAGTGAAGCCAGGAGCGGTGGGAGGACCTTGAGAAGGAGCCTGGCCTGGCCAGGAGCTCAGCTGCAGCCGCAAGCCCAAGGGCAGGGCCGTGCGGTGCCCTCTGCGGAGCCAGGCTCTCGTCTGGTGGCAAGCCTAGGATCCTGTCCCGCGTTTAGCCCCATACAGTGTCGTGTCGATGGACGTCAGATGGGTACAGTCATCCCCAGACATGAGGAATTATCATCTCTCCTCGTGTTGTCATCACCCACGTTTATTTCAGAGTGTGCACACTGCTGGGGACTTATCTGCTTGCCTCTCCCTCACCCCTCAATTCCGTGTAGAATCATGGAAGGTACATCTGACACACACGTGGTAACATATAACATGCGTCCTCCTGACCTGCCCCACTGCTCTTAAGGCTTTCTGCATCAGTCGACTAAGCAAACCAAGCGTCTACATGCAGACCGTGCCAATCCCATTCCCCAGAACACTGAGAAGAAGAAACTCCAAAGAAAGAGAGTCAAGGACAACATACATTTTGGGAGCCTTGCGTTTCACTAGGAGCCTGGGTGGTGCAGTTGTTCAGCACTCAGCTGCTAACAGAAAGGCTGGAGATTCGAACTCACCAGTCACTCTGCTGAAGGAAAGATTGGGTTTTCTGCTTCAGTGAAGCTTATAGTCTAGGAAACCCTAGGGACCAGCTCTGCTCTGTCTGATGGAGTCATGGCGAGTCACAATCCATGCAACAGCACCCAGCAACAACACATTTCCTTCAGCCTGCTCTGATTGTCTTTGGGCCAGGGCTTCCCTGACCGTCGTGTCTAATCTCGTCAGCACAGTCTCCACCACCTGCTCCCTGTCAGCCTCTTCCGGTTTGTCTCTTACTGTGCCCAACACCTTCCCCACGTCCCCCAACACAGTATGACCACCTCCTCACACTCAGTCCAAACGATCTGAAGTTCCTGAGACAGCCATGCCTTCGTGAGTCTGCACACTTCCGTCACGCAAGGAGAAGTCCCCTCTGTGACCCTTCACCCCGACCCACCAATGCTTCCGTATCCTTTCAACAACTGGTGTAGCCCTTGACCTCAGACGTCTTCTCCTGTCACTCCATGACGGGCAATGAGCTCTGCCGTCCACTGAATTTGATTTAGTTGTCTGAATCCCTCACAAACTGGGGTTGAGAACAGTGTCTTTTGTCTGTGCTGTTGGTTCTTGAGGCATGGCAGAAGACGGCAAACGCCTGTAGTGCAGAAGAGGGCAGGGAGGGACGGCGGGAGGCAGCGCGCCAGAGAATTCAAGGTGGTCACTGTGCATTTTGACTTAGTTAAAAAGAAACCGAACCATTTTGATAGGAGAAAAATGAAAATGATTTCTTGTTTCTATGGGGAAGAACTATTTTTTTATGGTTGTAAGTGAAAGTTTACAATCCAAGTCAATTTTCCACATAAAACCTCAAGTGCAACTCCATCTGCTCTCCTCATTCTCTGACCGCACACTCTTGCGCCTTTACCTCCCGCGTCCTCTCAGTTAGCACTTGTCCCCTCCTCTCCACTCTCTCCTCTCCCTTCTAGACTGAAACCAGTAGGACAACCTCATATATATATAGTAAACCGTAAAGTACACATGCTGCCTGAATCCCTCTGTGTCCCCAAGTCCAGTCCCCTCTTTGTCTGAAGTGTTGGCTTCAGCACTGGTTTCAGCTCTGGGCGAGCAGCAAGTCCAGTGGCCATGTTCTCGCGGGACCTTCCAGGAGGCTGAACCATCAATTCTGACTGGGGGAGAGATGTTTTTAAATTATATTTGTATGGGCAGTCTGCAGGTTAGAAACAAGTTCTGTTCCTGAATCTGTTTTCAAGCCCAGTGTGTACATAAGTCAGAACACATTCATAACTAACCTCGGTTACACAAAGGTTTGTCTTAGTACATGTTGTACAAATACCCATTGCTTCAAGTCAATAGTACATGTTGCTAGGTGCCATCAAAATCTACTCCAACTCATAGCAACCCTACGGGACAGAACAAAATTGCCTACAGGGTTTCCAAGGAGAAACTGGTATATTTGAACTTCCGGCCTTTTGGTTAGCAGCCTTACCTCACCATAGCTGTTAATCACTGGGACACCAGAGTTCTATAGTACATGCCAAAGCCAAGCCAAGTCAGGAAATACATTTAAAAAATTAAAACAAAAACAAAAAAACACTTCTAGGTATTCTGAAACATCTTTAACATGGTAATGCACTTACTAATAGTAATGTTGAGATGCATGCCAGAAGGTAAGGCCCCTTTGTTACTAGAAACCATTGTAGACACCTCAAATTTTCCATATAATAGGCCTCACAGGCATGGGTGGGATAACTACTGGGACCACCTGTATACACATTCTGGTCTCCCCAGCTCATCTCTCAGCAAACCTGCAGAATTCACAGTACATGAAAATGAAATTAATACAACCACAACTTAAGTGGACAGATAAGGACTTTTAACCAATTTTCTGCACAGGGTTATTGATGTTTACTTTCGTAGCCACAGGCACAGCGTGTGCAGCTGGTGACGCTGTGAGGGCCACCTGCTACCTAGTACTTTTTCAGTCATTCCTGATTACAAAGATGGGGGATACCAGATAACCCAACCTGATATGTGTTTTATCATTCCGTCTGTGTTTGGGCAAGGGAGCACAAACCGCCGGTGTCAGCAGCGTGTAGGAAGGCGTGGGGCTCCAGCCACCTGCCGCAGACGGTCTCGTGCTTAGCTTCCATGTGCTGTGTTAGCATGACAGAAAACAAATCCCAACTGGCCACAGTAGGTGACAGGAGCTAAAGCTCAGCCCTTCCTGAGACTCACCCCGTGTCTTAGCCAGTGCTCACAGTGTTCTGAGGACATTTTCCTGTTCCTTCATTTTGTATAAATAAAATTTAAAAGGGAAGCGCTGCTCCTCAGTGATACACAAACCACTTTAAGGAGATCAGCGTAATTAGACTGACTTCCCACTGGATGCTACTTTACCGTTTGCATGGGGTTTCATGTTTCTCAAGCTGCTGGCTCTATGTATCAACAGAAGAAGAAAGATTTCATTTTTTATTTTCAACAAATGAAGAAGATGAGATCAGCGAGGTAAAGCTAATTCCCTGGTGTGAGCTGTAATAAGCCTTGAAAAGCCCTGTTCGCTCTGATACTTCTTCCAAAACCAAGTTTCTCTAGCAGAACAAGATGCTCAGAGACAGAAGAACTGGTCAGATACGACCTGCAGCCCGTCACCTGCTGCCTCTGGGTCTGACATCCTCATCAGCAAACTGGAAACATCTGCCTTTTGCAGGGTCCAAGGAGAAGGCAGCTGTGAAAGTGCACTGTGCCTTATAAAGTGCCACCCTCTAGAAGGGCTGACTGCCTCCACGGAGCCTGGCTCTTAGCTGCTGTGATTTCTGTTCTTCAGATGCCAGTCCAAGGCATTTTGAAGTCTGAGGCTGGATCAATGTTGTCACTATAGCATTTCGGTTCCTAAAGTCTCAATTCAAAGGAGAAGAGGTTATACATTCATAAATCAGGAACTGCTTTAATCTTTTATTGCAACTTTTCATCATCTGTTAGCCAATACAGCCCCTGTTGCTTTGATCACAGGTAATAAACACTTAATCTTTTAGGGGAGCCTTGGTGGTGTAGTGGTTAAGAGCTCAGCTGCTAACCAAAATGTCGGCAGTTCAGTAACCGTCAGCTGATTCTTGGAAACTCTGTTGTACAGTTCTACTCTGCCCTACATAGGCACTATGAGTTGGAGTCAACTTCACAGTAATGGTAACTTTTTAATGAGAGAGGAGAACTTTCAATAAAAGTAAATGCAATGAAATTGAAAAAAAATTATTTATTTGGAAATTAGGGTCTATAGTGAAGTCACATTATTGAGTATGAAGCAATGGAATGATTAGCTCTGATAAAAGAGTTGTTACAACCCTGAGATTATGACTCTCAGACCCTGGTAACTCAGAATTGAAGCCAGTCCCAAAGTTCATCTTTCAGCCAAAGTTTAGACAGGCATGTCAAACAAACAGTCACACATCTGAGGAATGTGCCTCGTAGTTCAGTGAAGTGTGGGAGGCCCAGTGGGTGACACTTGCTCAAAAGCAAAGACGAGAAGATGTGGTGAACCTGTTGGGGACAAGGAGAGAGCACTAACACGCGGCGGGGACCACCACCAATGTCACAGAGCAATTCATGTGTACATCTTTGATTGAGAAACTAATTTACACTGTAAACTTTCACCTAAAACACAATGAAATAAATAAATAAGTAGCTGACTAATCACTAAAAAAGGAAAAAGAGAGTTGTTCCCAGCATCCTCCATATAAGCAGGTTTTCAACTCATGTGAAGGTTATTTCCCAAAAGTCCACTTGCAGGTAAAATTTCTAATTTATACTCAACAGAAAACAGTCATGTTGGACCAGCCCACCACTGCTTATTTAACTAAAAAAACAAAAAATCAAAATTCGTTGCTACCAAATCAGCTCCAACTCACAGCAACCACAGAGGCCAGAGTAGAACTGTCCGAT
This sequence comes from Heterohyrax brucei, assembly GCA_028571685.1. Classification (NCBI taxonomy): domain Eukaryota; kingdom Metazoa; phylum Chordata; class Mammalia; order Hyracoidea; family Procaviidae; genus Heterohyrax; species Heterohyrax brucei. The sequence goes on from CM053159.1 coordinate 81,461,323, forward strand.
AGGATTTCCAAGGCTGTAAATCTTGATGGAAGCAGACAGCCACACCATTCTCCTACAGAGTGGCTAGAGGATTCAAACCACCAACTTCCTGGTCAGAAGCTGACAGCTTTGACGACTGTACACCAGGACTCCTTTGTTTAATCTGAAACAAAGCGTAAGAGTAAGAAGTCTGCTTTGTTTTGGATGAAAAGGACTTTTGTAGACCAGCATAAGTTATGTTCAGCATTCCTATGGCAAAATGTCATCGTGAATGGTGACTAAAGATGTGGAGGGTGGGCACTCCCGTTTGGGGAGCGGTTTCGGAAGATACCACCTTGCCACGGAGGAGAGGCTGAAGAAGGGGTGCCCCTCTGCAGCTGCCCTGGGGACCTGCCACCTGGCAAGAAGACACCATCCTTGCTGTATCAGCCATGATTTCTCAAGGAAGAAAACAGTGTTCCACCCACACTTGGGGGCTGAGCACAGGGCACTCCTACAGAGAAGACAGTCATAATCTAGATGTTTCTAAGCCAGGGAGCAACTGTGATATAGTTCCCAATTTTTGATCCCTGCTGTAGAGACAGAAGACAAAATGGAAAGGCCAGACCCACTGCTGGCAATCAGTTCCATCTCATAATGACCCAACAGGGCAGAGCAGAACTGCCCCCAGGATTTCCAAGGAGATGGTGGTGGATTCCAACTGCTGACCTTTCAGTTAACAACCAAACTGTCACCCGCTTCACCACCACAGAGCGCAGACAGGCTTTAACTCTAAAATCTACAAAACAGAAATAGCCTGGATCAAGACTGGTCAGTTTTGTTACTACGGCAGCTTGGTTGGCCTTCTGAAGCTTAAAATTCATCTTCAACTGGAAGAAAACAGTATGAGAAGACATATCTTCAGAAACTTAGGCATTTATTAAAATGGCATTTATTCAGGAAAAGAGACATTGATAGTTTTGCGGTAGAATTCCTGTCCTCTTAAGATAGACTGGGATGAAAGATCCGGCAATTTACTTCAGCAAATCAGCCGGTGAAAACCCTGTGGATCACATGATCTAGCTGCCACTGCTCGTGGTGACAGTGCAGGACCAGGCGGCGTCTGGAAACCATGGTGGCGTAGTGGTTAGGTGCTATGTCTGCTACCTATGAGGTCGGCAGTCCTAATCCACCAGGCACTCCTTGGAAACTCTATGGGGCAGTTCTACTCTGCCCTATAGGGCTGCCGTGAGTTGGAATAGACAGCAGGGAGTTTGGGTTTTTGTTTGTTTGGGCGGTGTTTTGTTCCATTGTACTTGGAGTCGCTATGAATCAGGGACTGGCTCACTCAACAGTGGCCGGCAACAGCAATCTAGAAAAAAAGAAGGAAAAGTAAAGAAATGTCCTGTTCTTGCTTCCGTTACAGATGTCCCAGCTGGCTGTCTAATTTCTCTCTCCTTCTTTGACATATCCTCACTGTTCCAGGGGAGCGGAACTATTACTAGAGGAGATCAGATCACAGTGTGTCTACCTGGCAGGTGTCAAGTCCAGACTCTGAGAGGCAGAAGAGATGGAGAGAAACTCGGCAATTTGGAAGTGAAGGCTGGGCTCACACTGGAACTTAAGGTGATAAGGAATACTCCAAGTACTAGACCCTGAGAGAAGCAGAAAGAACCAAGCACCCCGACGTAGACAGAGGCTGCCCCAGCTTTGCTGAAGCCGAACGGTCTGTGGATCCGCAGTGAGCTGCCCTGGTACCACACAAGATTCATCAGTCTTGGAGACAGGATTCGGGGAAGACCTCTGCGTGTCACAGGATAGAGCAACCCAGGCCCCCCACTGCACAGACCCTAACTGAATCACTTTGTTACATGGCCCACAAGCCCGTGGAACACACTTTGAGAAACCCTGCATGAAAATTTCACTCCAAATAGGCAGGTTGCAATTGAGGTTCTCGAGTCAACTCTGATTCAGAGCAGCACTGCAGGACAGAGGAAAACTGCTCTGTAGGGTTTTTAAGGCTGTGACCTTGACAGTAGGCTGCCGTGCCTTTCTCCCTTGAAGATGCTGGTGGGTTCATGCTGTTGAAGTCTTGGTTAGATGGCAGGCATTTCAACCAATGCACATCCAGGGCTGCTTGCAGCCCCCCACCAGCCTATCTCAGGGGGACCAACTCAGCCACTCTACTTTCTGAGTCCTTGTGGCGAAAAAAATACAACACGGTTCGTTGCCATCAAGATGATTCTGACTCATTGATACCCTGTAAGACAGAGTAGAACTGTCCCATAGGGATTCCAAAGAGTGGCTGATGGATTTGAACTGCTGACCTTCTGGTTAGCGGACGTGTGTTTTAACCACTGTGGTGGTCAGGATCATGTCACCTTGGCTACTACGTATTTGGCTGCTGTGTTAAGTGGCAGGGTGGGGTTTGTGGTGGCTCCCTGCCCCTCGGCTCTCATCTCGAGACCTTTGACACTGCGGCTGGTAGCTCATGTGGCCAGGACCTCCGGCTCTCTGCTTCCAGCGTCTGATTCCGGGACTTGAGCTAGCAGCTGTTGGACTCATCAGTCCTTACAGTCGGCACTTGAGAGTCCTGCTCCCTGACCTGCCAACCCCAGGTTCGCCAGCCTCTGCCCGCTCCTGCTCCCTGACCTGCTGATCCTGGTTTTGCCAGCCTCTGTCACCTCGTCTCGCCACCAGCTTGGGATCCACTGACCTACACAACCGGTGATCTAGAACTCTGCTCTCTGACTTGCTGACCTTGGGTTCCTCAGCTTCCATGGCCACGTGAGGCTTGTGCCAGAGCTTGGGACATTCAGCTTCTGTGATTACGTGAGCTGTTTCCTATATTTGTACCTACCTACCTATCTATCTATCTATATATTATAAATCTTTCCTTGTACCTACACGTGTTACTGGTTTTGCTTCCCTAGAAAACCCAGCCTAAGACACCACCAAGGATCCTTTCGGTGTCCTCAGAGCCATTTTGACTCACAGCAGCCACGTGACCGAGGAGAACTGCCCTTTTGGGTGGTCCAGGCTATAATCTTTTCAGGAAGAAATCGCCAGGTCTTTCACCCAGGGAGGTCACTTGGTGGGTTCAAATAGCCAGCCATTAGCTTAGCAACCAAGCACTTAACCATTGGACCACAGAAGTCCATTTCTCTGCTTCCATACCCTCACATTGACCCCACTACCCCATAGTTCTAATTGCAACTGTTTGTCTGTCCTCCAGCCTGCCCGCTTTTGGATTGGATGTTCCATGAGGACATAGCATATGTTGTCTTCTATATCTCCAAGAACAGATTGTGTGTATTTTACAAAGTACATAAGTCATGCTCAGAAAAAGTTTGTTGATTAGATAAACATGGCTCTATTGGAAACTTTTTGGAATAACTATCTTGAACTCAAGAAACCCTGGTGGTGTAATAGGTTAAGTTCTACCACTGCTAACCAAAAGGCAGGCGGTTCAAATCCACTAGGCACTCCTTGCATACTCAAGGGGGCAGCTCTACTCTGGCCTCTAGGGTCGCCATGAGTCAGATCCGACTCGACGGCACTGGGTAGCTTGGGTAGTGGTAGTATCTTGAACTCAATTTTTTTTTATCATACTGTAGTCAACCTGTTAATATTTTTAGACTAGAAATCAGTATGACATACAGGGTAAATTAGCATGATGTAAGTCCTGGTACTGAAATCATAGATACTAGCGTGATTATAGCTGGTGTCTAATAACTAGATGTGACAAGTGACTTCTAAAGGTTCTGGGCATACTTTCACTAACGGTGGATTCTTCGTCATCTTAGACCTTGTGAATGTTGCCAGTTGGTGTACAGTCTGTGGCTCCTCCTTGTCTGCATCATGCTGCTTTGTTCTCCAAGGGCACAGTGAGTATAACCTTATATGTTCCCTATGCTAGACGACATCAGTCAATGGTAACAAGAAAATGCTCCCCAAGGGTTTTATAGTCCCAGCAAGACCAACATGGGCAAGGAGTCACATTTGTTTCAGCTTTGAAAACATTTGTCTTTCAAGTTCACCTCTAGTCTTCGCCTTCTCTTGGAGCTGCTGTTGTAGATAATTGCCATCGAGTCGATTTTGATGCATAGAGACCCCACGTGACAGAGCAGAACTTCCACATAGGATTTCCTTGGCTGTCATCTTTACAGGAACAGACTGACAGGTGTTTTCTCCCACTGTGCTGCTGGTGGATTCAAACCACCAACCTTTCGGTTAGCAGCTGAGCACTTAACTATCATACCACGAGGATTCCTCCTTTCCTTGCCGTAGCCCATAATTCCAAAACAATAGCAACCATAAACCATGATTTCATGCCTTACAGGGTTGAGACTCTTCCCCTCCAGTGCTTCCTGTGGGCATAATAAACCATGAACTCAGTGCCATCAAGTCAATTCTGACTCATAGCAACCCTATAGGACAGAGTAGAATTATCCTATAGAGTTTCCAAGGAGTTCCTATTAGATCCAACCTGCCAACATTTTGGTAAGCAGCCATAACACTTAACCACTAGGCTACCAGGGCTTCTATGAGCATGACAGAGAACCTCAAAGCCTGAGAAATGGCTGTGCCAAGGGACGGGCAGATCCAATCAATATGGGAGGCTAGCATCTTGGCATATAACCTTATAATTCATCCACAATTGCTGTACAGAAATCTTAAGATTGTGCTACATTTGAAGTACCATAGAAAGTGCTGTGAGGATTATAAAACCAGACAGTCCATGCCCTTCAATTTTTCATTACCAGCTGAAAGTTACCGAAACTCTTTAGCCAGGCAGGGAAGCAGAATCCAGTTCAAATTGTTCAAAAGACTTGACGTAAGACAATATTCATAGAAGTATAAACCTATATATGTGTGTATATATGTATATGTATGTATATATATATATAGCCATTGAGTTGATTTCAACTCACAGCAACCCTGTAGGATAGAGTAGAACTATCCATAGTGTTTCCAAGGGTGGAATGAATCTTTATAAGAGTAGACTGCCATGTGCTCCACATGACACAGTAGGACTGCTACACAGGTGTTTTCTAGGCTGTAACTTTATAGGAAGAGACTGATAGGCCTCTTTTCCAGTGGAGCCTCTGGTGGACTGGAACCACTCAACAGCTGGAACCTCTGGCCACTTAGTTAGCAGATGTGTGCTTAACCGCTGCACCACCAGAGTCACTGTAAGTCAGAACCTGCTAGATGGCAATGTTTTGTTCTGTTTTTCTCTTTTCTTCCTTTCTTTTCTTTTTTTTTCCCACAGATACATTAAAAACCAAATCCACCTCCCTCAAGTCATTCAGACTCATAGTTACCATACAGGACAGAATAAAACTACCCCTTAGGGCTTCTAAGGGGTGGCTGGTGGATTCGAACTGACAACTTTTTGTTTAACAGAAAAGCTATCAGCCACTACACCACCAGGGCCTCTTATAGAGGTATACACACTCCTGTTGAGTGGATTTCAACTCCTACTGACACCACAGTGTTTCCAAGGCTATAAATCTCTGTGGAAGCCGACTGCTATGCCTCTGTCCTATTGGGCCACAGGTAGTTTTGAACTGCTGAACATTTGGGCCAGCAGTCTATCGCTGTAACCACTGCACCACCAGATCTCCTCTATGGAGCTGTAAACAGAGTAAAAGGAGCACTGGAGGCGCTAGAGTTAAGCACTTGTCTGCTAACCAAAAGGTTGAAGGTTTGAATTCATCCAGAGACTCCACAGGAGAAACCCATGGTGATCCGCCCGTAAAGACTGTAGCCTAGAAAACTCTGTGAGGCAGTTCTACTCTATGAGTCAGCATCCGTTCTGTGTCACCTGAGAACAACAACGGGCAGGAGAAAATCGACCAATAAGAAACGTTGAAGCATCCAGAGACTAACAGTGGTAGAAAGCCACTGCCACACTTAGGAAAGAACGGTGGTCTCGAGGGTACAGTGGCGGGCTACGGTGCAGCTGTGAAGACGGGGCCCTGTGACCATGGCTGCAGCCACGGAGGGTCACGGTTGCCTCCAACTGAGGGGCTCAAAATTAGGAAGGCTAACCTCTCTGGCTGTCTCCGCTCCTGGCCTCCCAGAATTCAGTGCGCAGAGGCTCCCCTCTCAGGTACAGAAGGGTAGCAACGACAGACAGACAGAAGGGCAAAGTCCCACGCTCTTCATTATCACGACATCTCCACATGCTTTCTCTTGGATCTCCCCCAACAGAGAGACGTTCTTCGCCCCATACGGCTCTGAAAATTCGACTTTCCGAATGAAGCAGCACCCTAGAAACATTCAATCTAAATTGAATGTCCCTCTAATGAACTTTTGTGATCTTTGTTATTCAGATTGTTTACACAGACTGAAGGTCACCAATTACTTTGCCCCTAGAGCTAGATTGTGGAATGCCAGGAAATTGCTTTCAGTGATACTGCAAATTAGAGGGAAGAATCACAGAACCTCAGAAGACACTGATTATCCAGTCTGCTACTTGACAAGAAGGTCAGATGCCTTCCCTAATAACTCTTGGGTCTGTAAACTCAGCTGTTTCCCTCTAGTTTGAGTAACAAATCTACTTAATTTGTTATGTAGATAAATTGTCTTGATACTGTGCTTTTACTTCTATTAAAAATTATTGTTCTTTGCATGTACAATCATGCTGCCTGACCACCTACACTTTTGCTAAATCAGAACACACTGAAAAATGAATTCATAATCTCTGCAATAGATTCTTCTTTTTATGGGTGAGATTATCCACTGCACACATCCTCGGTTATAAGATGATTGCTGGGATCCTTACTTAAGTTCCTACGTTTATTTCATTAGAGGTCAAATTGAGCTTATGCTTATTCATTTTCCTGGAACAATATTGATAATCTCTTAACATTTTGCTGCTACACGGTTTTCTTTTCATTTGCTTAGAGTTATCTTGTCATTTGTTCAAGCATTTCTTGATTAGCCATTTTTTTACAGCCAGTTGTGTTCACTGCAGTACTTGATTTCTTGTGTTTAAGTCTCTTGATTAAAAAAATTACATAAACAATTAGTTTGTGTCCTTTGATCTACAAATGCACTATCACTTTATCTTGAAGCATTTATAATCTCTTAATTTTGATTTCAGTAATGTTTCCTGAGAGGATAGTGTTAATGGATATTTGGATTATATTGGGATATAATTAAGCTAGTTAAGATTGCTGCTTCCTTAAACATGTGCCTGATTTTTATCCTGAGTTTTTTCCTCTACGTTACATACCGAGCCATAACTTCCATGCTGGATACAAACATGAAGCAAGCATAGACTCTGTCGCCAGGAAGACTGTATAATAATTAAGCTCCCCAAATTATACCTCCCACACTGAACCCCAGACTCATACCCAGCTGCCTGTCTTTGGGTGTCTGATAAGCAGCTCAGACTTCACACGTCTTCAACCAAAACCTTGACTTCCCTCCATGAGCCTATTTTTCTCACCATCCCCAAATCGGTAAGCAGTAGCCCCTTCCATCCAAATACTCAGACCGAAACGTGAGAAGTCATCTTTGGCTTCTCTCTTTCTATCAGATTCCACAATAATCTAGCTAAAAGATCCACTGGTTCTGTCATCTGCTGTCTCCATCTCCTCCGGTGCCATCCCGATCCGAGCCACCACCATCTCTTGCTCCTGCTGTCATCCATGGCCTGCTAACTGGGGTCACCACTTCCAAGCTCCACTCACTCCGTTGTCTGTTCTCAACACGTGTCAGATCGTATCCCTCTAGGCTTAGAATCCTGCAGTGCTCCCCACATGACTCAGGAAATGCCTATTTTCTCCATAGCAGCTGTAACTACCTCACATATCATGGATTTACTTGCTTATTTGATGGCTCCCCTACTAAGGGTGAGCTCCAAGATGACCAGAAGGTTTTCTTTCTACTCTCTGCTATATCCCCAGCATCAAGAGCAATGCCACAGTGTTCAACTGCCTAAACAACTGTTGTTGACTGTAGAGTGTTCAGACTACACAAGAAGCAGAAGAAAAGTGCTGTGAGTGTAGATAGGAGACAATACTATGGCTAGGATGACCTAAGAAGGTTTCTACCCAGGGAACATCTGATCCACATCCTGATAGAAGGAAAGGCTGATGATGCAGTAGTTAAAAGCTCAGAATCCCTCTGCGGCATACTTAGATTCCAATCGTCACCCTACTACTTACAAGTCTGGTGGCTTTTGGTAGGTTTCCTGACCTTTCTGACCCTCTGTTTTTGTAAGAGGAATGGGAGCAATAATCTATATTTCCTGGAGTAAATGTGAAGGTTGAAGGAAATAAAGTATGTCATACATGCCTTGCTCCTGGCACATGTAACACGGCTCAGTGCATGGTACTTTTGTCAGGCATGAAAAATGGAGGGGGCATTCTAGTGTACACCAGGGAAAGCTGGCTAAGACGTGGGGAAGTTCTGGACATCAGCTACAAAAAGCACAGTTGTCTGATCTTTCGGAAATAGGAGCACACAGAGGGCACATGAGACAGACAAAGAGGAGATGATTGGAACCAGGCTGTGGAGAACTTTGAGTGACAGCTACAAGTGTGAACCTTTTTCTAAGATCCCAGAGAGTCACTGAAGGTGCTAAGTAGGTGACGGGTGCAAATGACATCGTCAGAATAAGTTGATTCTAATCAGTGAAAAGAAGGATGGAGACATCCATGTGCAAACTATTGAAGCACAAAATTTGGAATCAGACAAATCTGACTTCCATCTCTGCTCTGCAATATCCTAGCAAGTTACTTCATCACTGTAAAACGTCAGGCTGGTCTGCTTCCTGGTGACAGTAAACCAGTTGTTGTCCAGTCATTTCCAGCTTACAGTGACTCTGTGTGTGTCAGAGCAGAACAGTGCTCCACAGGCTTTTCAATAACCGATTTTTTGGAAGTAGACTGCTAGTCCATTCTTCTGAGGCACCCCTGAGAACTTGAAATTAGCAGCCAAGAGCACTAACCATTTGTACCACCCAAGGACGCCCCTGGAGATGGAAATGGTATCTATCCAAAGAGTTGATAAAAATTCCAAGAGTTATAATACATATAAAAAGCTTAGCACAGTCTGACATACTAAAGAAAGCACCTTAAAAGCTGGTAGCAACGCCTCCTTCGCTAGAGTGGTGACTTTGGGATTCAAAGGAGAGGACAAATTCTAACGGCATTTTGCAGATGCATGCAGCAAAACTTAGATCTTGCAGTTGCTTAAATCTCGGCAGGGAGAATTGAAGATGAGTCTAATGTTCTGCTCTTACGTGTCTGCTTTATTCGGTGTTCTTAACTGCAAACAAGAGAATCTGCCCTAGCTGGTTTAAGCTGTTATGTAGCTCATAAAATCTTTGGTATGCCCAAATAATCAAGCTTGATGGCTGTAACACGAACAATGCCCAAAGCATGCTATCCAACCAGCATGCTATAAAGACCCTATTATTGCCATAGGGAGAAGACATCATAATCCACGTCTCCAAAGTGGGCAAAGCAGCCAGAACTTCTACCACTGCTTTCCAGGAAAGCCAAAAGTATGCAATGCTAACCTTTGGCAAAAATGAACTCCAGAATGAAATCTGACAACTTCAGTGTTTTCACCATTTATCCTGATGTTCTTACTGGTCCAGTTGTGAAGATTGTTGTTTTCTCTATTTTGAGGTATAGTCTATACTGAAGGCTGTGGTCTTTGATCTTCATCCCTGAAGGCTTCAGGTTCTCTTTTAGCAAACAAACTTGCATCTTCTGCACTTTACAAGCTGTTAATGAAAGTCCCTCAACTCCTGATGCCGCGTTCTTCTCCCTATAGTCCAGCATCTTAGATTACTTGTTCAGCATACAGATCGAATGGGTATGGTAAAAGGGTGCACACCTTTCCTGATTTTAAACCTGGTAGTGTCCCCTGTTCTATTTGAAAATCTGCCTTCTGGTGTATGAACAGGTTCTGTGTGAGCACAATTAAAAAAAAAACCCAGTGCTGTTGAGAGTTGCCATGAGTGAGCACAATTAAATGGTCTGGAATTTCCACACTTTACAAAGTTATCCATAATTTATTATGATCCGCACAGTTGAATACCTTTGCACAGTCAACGGTGGTATTCTCTGCTGTCAGCCAAAATTCATTCTGACATCACCAATGAAATCCCTTGTAGTCCTCTTCTGAATCCAACTTGAATTTCTGGCAGTTCCCCATGGATGTGTTGCTGCAACTGTTTCTGAATTATTTTCAGCAAAATTTTACTTGCATATTATATTTATAATATAGTTTGGTAATTTTCATAGCCTGTTTGTTCATTTTTCTTTAGAATGTGTGCAAATTTGGATCTCTTCCAGTCAGTTGGCCAGGTAGCTACCTTCCAAATTTCTCAGCCTACGTGATTAAACACTTCCTGCACTACATCCATTTGTTGAAACATCTCAGTTGATATCCCGTCAATTTCTGGAGGCTTGTTTCTTCTAGTAACTTTGGTGCAGCTTTCCTTTTCCCTCCAGCACCATTAGTTCTTGATCACGCATCACAACCCGAAATGGTTGAACCTGGAACTGTGCGTATTCTTTCCATTGTCTTTTAATGCTTCTGGCATCATTTAATATTTTGCCCATAGAATCTTTCAGTATTGCAACTCAAGGCTTGAATTTTTTTATCTACTTCTCTTAGCTTGAGAAATTCCCAGCATGCTTTTCCCTTTTGGTTTTCTAATTCTAGGTCTTCGCACATTTCCTTCTAGTGATTGGCTTTGCTGCCATGGACTGCCCTTTGAAATCTTCTCTACAGCTCTTTTGCTTCATCAGTTCTTCCCTTCACTGTGGCTACTCTGTGTTCAATAGCAAGTTTCAGAGTCTCTTCTCACATCTGTTTTGGTCTTCACTTGCTTTCCCGTCTTTTCCATTGACCTTTTGCTTTCTTCATTTATGTTGTCTGTGATGTCATCCCACAAGTCATCTAGTCTTCAGTCATTAGTGTTCTATGCAGCAAAGATGTTCTTGAGATGGTCTCTAAATTCAGGTTTGATACAACTCAATGTCATACTTTGACTCTCCTGGACTTGTTCTAATTTTCTTCAGCTTCAGCTTGAACTTGCATATGAGCAACTGAGAGTCTGTTATGCAGTCATTTCCTGGTCTTGTTCTGACTGATGCTACTGAGCTTCTCAATCATCCCTTTCCAGTGATGTAGTCAGTACAATTTCTGTCTATTCTATCTGCAGGGTGCACAAGTTTAGCATAGTCACCATTCGTATTGTTGAAAAGAATTTTCAGTGAATAATTGTCGGTCTTACAAAACTCTATCATGTAGTCTTTGGTGTCATTTCTATCACCAAAGCCGTAATTTTCCAGCTACTGATCCTTCTTGTTTGTTTCTAACTTTTGCATTCCCATCACCACTAATCAGCAATGCATTTTCATTACATGTTTGATCAATTTCTGACTACAGAAATTGGTAAAAATCTTCAGTTTTCTTTATCTTTGGCATTAATGGTGGGTGGATAAATTTGAATAATAATCATATAAACTATTCTTTCTGGCAGGCACATGGATGTTTTCCTATCATTAACAGCACTGTACTTCACAATCGATCTTGAAATGTTCTTTCTGACAATGAACGTTTAGCCATTCCCAGCATGGAAGACCATATGATTGTCCAATTCAAGAAGGCCAATACCAGTCCATTTTAGCTCATTAATACCTGCGATAGTGATCCTTATGCGCTTCACGTCATTTTTGATGACTTTCAATTTTCATCAATACATACTTCACACATTCAACATTCTGATTATTAATAGACATTTCCAGTTATTTCTTCTCATTAATCTCCTCCAAATAAACGTCTTGACTGGTTGCAATTCCTAAGGTTAGTCTAGGTCAATCAAATTTACCACAGATACAAGAGAAGTCAAAACAGAGAGTTTCTTGAGGTCAAACTCATGATACAGAAAGTTACTCAGACATGGCGTATTTAAGAGATACTGGGAAACCATACCTCATGACAAGTAGCTATTTCTGCTATTAACTGAAATTAGAAAGTTAGAATAAAAAACAAATTTGCTCAAGGGTGGGAAAGATGTTGAAAAAGTGAGTTCAGGGTTGACATTTCAACAGAATATCCAGTTGAATACACCTAGATGACCTTCGTAAATGTGTATTTGGACTTAAGGAATGAAATTATGGCAAGATCATACGAAAGAAGAGATTTCTGAAGCAACCGCGTGGATGAAAATGTTTGCTAATCTTTTAAGGGATGGTGGGTTTTTTGACATTTCTCTCTTATTTTATTTCTTTAATTTTGAGAATTTATTTATAGGTGGTAAAGCAGGAATATACAGTGAAGCTCAAAAACTTATGATGCTGGATTGTTAAGTGACAAATACATTTTCTTGTAAGCAATAATATGGTGGGCAAGTCAATGGTGCACCTCTACCATTACTTAATTTCCATTCTTTTAGTCTTAAGGAGCATAATATTGCTTAATAAATATTTTAGTGCATCAAAGGAGATCAGACAAGATTTTATACTCAGTATTCAAGTTGCTTTGCCACTTTTCAGACCCCTTATGTGAATCCTGGAAGATTTTAGTCCCCTCAAGTGTTGAATTAATTTTAGTTCTTGAATATTTTCCCTACCTGTATCAGTTGTTGTGTTATAAACCCTGGTGGTGTAGTGGTTAAGTGCTATGTCTGCTAACTAAAAGATCAGCAGTTTGAATCCTTGAGGTGTTCCTTGGAAAGTCATTGGGGAGTTCTACTCTTCCTTGTAGGGTCACTATGAGTTGGGATTGACTGAACGACAATGGTTTGTTTTTTTTTTCTTTTAATAAATATAACAGTGGTTGTTGCGCTAGTCAAAGTTTGATCAGAGAAGCTCGACTGCTATTTGTGATAAAACCCGGGGATCCAATATAGGAGGTAGAGCTTTGTGCAACTGTAACAGCCAGTGGGACAATCAGTGAAAGATTTGCTCTGCGTCTAATGTTGGTTCTGAAGTAGATTTGGGTCAGCCCAACTGGCAAGCAGGGAAAAAAACTAGACATGGTGATAGCAAAGATACACTGGACCCTGACTCTGTCTCACCACATCCAACCTCAATATCATGGATAACTAGACAGAGAAGCTGATGCCTTGACATGGAGTTTCATATGTACCTGGTACAGGACTTGAAGAAGCTGAGGGAGCAGACAGTATGGGATCCGAAGGAGTAGTGGGCTGGGAGGCTGCACCATACTGACCCAACGAGCTAATAAATCAGCCAAGATGTGCACATGCTGCCAGAGTGCCTGGAGCCCTGCACTGACCTTGAGATGTAAGAAATATGACTGTCGTCAGCTTCCATGTCTCTCACCGAACGTCTGTTGTGGACCACACTGACCCAGAGCCCTACAAGGAAAGGAATCAGGGAAACGTGTTTACAGCACAGCTAAGCTGACACAACACAAAGCTACTACGGTTGTAAGAATTTCTACTCATAATATTTGTATTTTATAAGTTATAGCTCTAGATAGAATATTAATAGAAATTGGGCAATAAAAATACTACTGGATTATATTTTTTATAATAAACAGTTTTAAAGAAATTTGGCTGTATCACTTCAAAATTAGTGACTTCATGTATCTAGCAAACATTCAGAGTCTGGTTAAGCACTAGAGCATTACTTATATTTGAGTATCTTGTTCAATATCCTAGCAACAACAGACACCACTAATTAAACAGTGAATGAAGAAACAGAGGCTCACGTTAAGCGAAGCAGACCTACGGCATGGCATCTGCTAAAGAAGGCCCTTACAGCTCTCCCTATTCCTGGAGACAAGCTCCAGTCGCTTTAGGGAGCTGAGCTAAGTGGTTCCTTGGAGAACCTAGGCTGCCTGATCTTACACTCAATACCTTGAAGTTCAGAACCCTCACTTCTTACATTTAGCTTTCCATCTTTGTTTATGAAAGTTCATTATTCATCACCCACTGTTGTCCTTTTTATTCCTATTTATGACCTCAGCCTCTCTTCTCTCAAATTATTTCCCCTCCCTTGCTCATTAAGCTAATGGACTAGAAAGAGAAATTTCTTTGAAAGCTGCTTCTTCCTTGAAGCCCTTGAGTGATGAGCTTTTAATGATCCACCACTTTCTACTTAGTAAAAAGAGGCTGGGGTCAGAATCATTTGCCCATATGGGAAAAAACACACTTTCAAAAGATCATCTTACATCTTACATTCAGAAATACATCAAGTTCTCCTTACTGATCTGAGTTTGCAATATTTCTTTTTTCTCTTATGACTCAACCAAGCAAAGATAATTATAACACTGTACTCTGTCTGCTTGGCTATGGTTTGTGTTCTATGAAAAATAACAGTTTCTTTTCACATATTATTTTCAACAAATTGTTCCTTGACAGACCACTGGCTAGGTATACAGGTAGGCAGGTAGATGGATGGATGGAAGAACGGACTGATGAAGGGTGAGCAGATGGACAGGTAGGCAGACATACTGATCTTCCAGTGGAAGAGGCTATTTGAAATCTTTTACCAGTTATTCCTTTTAAACATGAATAATTACATTTTTCAAGTTTAGGCATATTTTTCCAGGAAGGACATCTGATTTACTAAACATAAGTATTGGGGTTTCATCCATAGATACATTAAAGTCTGGGATTTGAGGACTCCAAATTATAAGTCACTGATAGCTCAAATTCTCCTTATTTTACATGTAGGCAACTGAGGCTCTGAAAGTGCAAGTGATTCTCTTAAGAATAAGAGTCAGAACTCGAACCGAGATTTTTCTAAACCCTGTGTTTTCTGCTATGCCAAACGGGTCAATATATTGCCAGCAACTTGCATGTAAAGTAGTCTCCTTTGATCACACACCATTCACGTGTTAGTGGTAGAACATAGCTGATGCTGTTAGTGGGCTGATAGTTTTATTTCCTCATCTGTACCAAATTGTATTACACCTATAAGAGCTCAGCCTCACAGTTAAACTGCAGCTGGAGACTGGATATATGATGCTTTTAGTGAATTATTGTTTATATATTTAGTTGTGGTAATAGTATCACAGTTTTATACCTGTGTGTGTGTGTATTTAAAATTCTCTTCTACAAATGTGAACCGAGATGTTTGCTGATAAAGTAATATGGTGTCTTGAATTTGTTTAAAAATAACACAGAGTTGGGGGAAATAGACAAAAGAAACTACTGTTTATTGGGTAATTGTTGAAAGAGCTGATGCACATACAGCGGGGTGTTGTACTATTCTCTCTACTTCTGTTAACGTTTGAATTTTTTCACTTCCAAAAGTTAACTTAAAAAAAAAAAAGCCACTAAATTGCATCGAGGTCATCAGTCTGAGCTCTGAAATCAGAATGATCTAGATTTCAGTTCCAGATCTGTCCTTTATTATCTTTCTTTTTATACATGAGATTGTAAAATTAAATGGGATAACACGTGTAACCTTTAAAACAGTCTGTAGCATATTTGCAATCTCTCAAATGTTATCTATTGTCTGACTGCAGTTATTGTCATGATTTGGACAGACTCCTCATATCCATAGCTTTCTGTCCTCCTCTGAAGTTATTCCAATACTTAAAAAAGAAATGTTAATGAAAAGAGTGAATACTGTTATCCTAGACTTTCAGGAAGAATGCTCACTAAAGGTTTTCATATGACTTGCATCAAAGAAGTCAAAAGGCTGTACTACAGGATGCCTAAGAGAAAGGAAAAAGAAGAAACACTCTTGATTGCAGTGATGAATCTCTACCCAAATCAAAGCCAAGGCAATCCGGCACCCTATACTCGGCTGAGAAATGGGTGCCATCACCACTCTGGCTCAAGCCTGGGTGATGGTGTTTGTTCTAGATAGTGGGTTTTATTCATTGCCAAAGGAATTCTGGGTGATGAGTAGACCAGATAGATTGGTCTCCAAGAGCCCTGCTGGAGATGGGAAGACACCTCCTCTCTGTGCCCCAAGCAAGTGTGCCTCTTCCTCAAGGTCTGCGTGCTCCTCATTTCCTCCACCTCTAGCACTGTTCTCCCGGGTATCTCTACAGCTTGCATCTTCAATTTCTTTTCGTTTTATCAAACACCACCTTCTCGGAGTGGCCTCCTCTGATAGCTGATTAACACTGTAGACCACTGCCTGCCTCTGCTCTTTATTCCTGTTCTCTGCTTTGCCGTTGCACATGGCATTCATCATCTTTTAATACATCGTGTGATTTACTTTTTTATTTAGTTACGAGTTCATCCCTTCTCCATAGAGGCATGTATTTGTGTCTCTTTTATTCTCTAATAGATCCTCAATTTTTAGAACACTTTCAGGAACATAATAGGTGTTCAATAAGTATCTGTTTAACAGAATGAATAAATGAATGAATGAACACAAGGGAAATAGGTGCTAAGAAAAGTAGGAAACGTGCACCTCCTTTATTTTCAACAGGCCAAAGCCAGTTTCCTCTCTGGCTCACCTGCAATCTGCCTTCAGAGATCCAGCTGCCTGTTGAGAATCTGATTTACCTCAGAAATTGGCAGCAGTGGAAACCCTAGTGGCACAGTGGTTAAGCACTTCATCTGCTAACCAAAAGGCCAGCAGTTCATATCCACCAGGTGCTTCTTGGAAATAGGGAGATTCTACTCTTGCCAATAGGGGGGGTGTGAGTTGGAATCTACTCAGTGGCAAGGGTTCCTGGCAGCAGTGATGAATGGCCCGTGTCTGGAGGACCACTGCCACATTACCGTCTCCTATGTCACTAGACCCTCTTCTAGATAGAACAAGCCCAACTTCCACATGAAATACATAGCCCAAGAGCGAGGACTGGGATTTGAGAACGGTTCTCAGAGTTTGCCTTTAAAAGTTTTGAAGACCCAGGTTTGAATTTAATATCTTGGCAAATCACTGAAGCCAAGTGCCGTCAAGTCGGAATTACTAAGTCCCACTAATAAAGTCTTATCTGAAATAATAAAACACCCGTTTTAAATATTTACAGAATATACCCAAAAGAGCATTTGCATAAATATAACTATATGCAGGCAATTTGAGCTAGGAGTAATGTATTACTAGGATGAAGAAGCTTGGCTTTATTACCTTGGACACTCTAATTTCATTTACTGTGAAGCATATATTTTTGCCAGAATTGTTTAAACTTAATGTTTAAGGAAGAAAAAAAAGTATTTTTTTAAGAATGTTGAAAAACAACTTTTAATGCAGTAACAACTGAGTGATGCACCGACTTGATTTAGGAAATCTTGAGTGATAGGAGGAAGCCCTGGTGCTTAAGTGCTACGGCTGCTAAGTGAAAGACTGACAGTTCAAATCTGCCACGTGCTCCTCAGAAACTCCACTGGGCAGTAGAGTGTCCTCTAGGGTTACTGTGAGTCAGAATCAGCTCCACAGCAGAGGGTTTGGGTTTTGTTTTGGGTAAGCGATAAGAAGTGTGTTGTAACCCAATCCATTTCAGCTTGTACTGAGTCCCGGACCAGTCCCAGGTCAATGCAGTTGTCTATAAAGTGACTTGGTAATTTCCACAACCATTGTTCTGCATGTAAATTACAGAATCTCAGTGTTCACCTTGAAAGTCTTCTCATCACTAATGTCATTTCTTAACAATGAGCTGGGATCTTTAAGTCTTGCATTCTATAAAAAACCAACCTGTTGCCATCAAGTCAATTCTGACTCTTAGCAACCTTATAAAAAGACTCTAAATAAGACTTTTCCACTGGGTTACAGTTTATATCAGCTTTCTACTTATAAGAGAAAAACTCTCACGCAGAATAAGACTTGTCTGAAGGTGACAGCTGTTTTTTGTTGGATATAGAATTAAGTAAACAGTTAAGACAGTGGAGCTTTTAGTAAGATGATTTAATAAAGCTCATTAATGTTGATTTACATAGCTAACCCAAATAGAATACGAAATTCAACTCTGCTGCGGTAATGTGTCATCAAAATGTATTGGTGTATTAAACACAGTTACTAATGTTAAATTTTAACTTTAAATTTAATCAGACTTATGAAGACAAAAGACAGAAAACAAATGGAGAAATACTGGAAAATCTCATGCCTTTATTTCCTTTTGTTTCCTAAATTGTATAAACCATTCCATATACCTCATCAGGAAATTATTAATAGCATTTCACTGTTATTTTTAAGAAGCAACGAAATAGTGAGTTATTTTTGAGATTATAGAGCAGAGCTGTTAAATCAATCAATATAAAAGCCAAAGAGTAGTTAAAGAAGGGCTTTAGTTCTCAGTAAACATTGTCTATCAGCTGCATCCAAGGTAATGAATCAGCAAGAAAGCATCTGACCTACCAAAATTCACCCCTGTGTCTGAATAGTGATTTATACTGTTCTGAGCTATGCACTGCTAGTCACTTGGATGTTTTCTGTTTTCTACACCCATGCTCAATTCTTTCACCTATTCAGCATACAGTATTGAGGATATCATGCAATCTACATGATATCTATGTGATTCATTTCTCTTGTGTTCAGAACACCTAGCCCTTCTTCAGCTTTCTGGTAGAGGAAATGGGAAAGAGCTTATTTAATAGGTGATTCTAGCAGCTTTGCTGGACCTTGGATGTGAAACATTTAAAATAAGAAGACAAAGCTGTGAACAGTAATGGTCATAACAACTGGCAACATTTATTGAATATTCATTTGAATATTGCCATGAAGAGGTCAAAGCGTTTTCTCAGCACTGACTCCTTATCATGTTCAGTCACTCTGCAGGGATCACTGCCCTCCCATTTCAGAGATGAGGAGCCTGAGGCACATGAGACTTTAGGCACAAGTGGTGGTCAGTGGTAGAGAAGATGTCTGAACTAGAGAAATGGTCATAGCCTGCACTAAACCACCAAAGCTTTGCCACCTCTTGGAGAGCAGTAACTTAGTGATTGTGTAATATCTTATGCCCAATTCAGTGAAGCAGAAAGCATAAGATTAGGTTTCCGTCATATGGGTTCAGGTTAAAGCTATTCACTAAACTGGTTGTATAACCTTGATCAAGTTATTTTTCATGTCTAGCCTCAGTTTCCTCACATGTTAAGTGATTTAGTAAACAAGACCAGGTAACAGCTTGCCCTCTTTGCATGTCCTTTGCCCCCTTTATGTGACTCTTGCATCTCTGTTCACCACTTTTTTCCTAGTTCCCTGGGTCCTTCCTTTCCTTCCCTGCATACAGGCTGTTGTGAAAGTCAACTCATTCAGTTGGATTGCTCACAAAAGCCTATAAACGGCCAGTGTTGTGCTGTGTGAGCTGCAATGGATGTTGAAAACTACCAAGTCAATGAGGCTAAGACTGAAAAGAGACTTAGATTGTGTAGAAAAGTACTGTTTGCTAAATTTGTTTTTCTGTTGTTTTGCATTTCCCAAAAGACGTCATTGATATTAATGTTGTTGTTGGGTGCCATGCATAGAAATTATGTACAACAGGTCAACACTCTGCTCAGCCCTTTGCCACTCTCACAGTTGCCCTGTTGAAGCCCACCATTGCAGCCATTATCTCAGTTCGTCTTGATGAGGGGCTTCCTCTTTTTTTTTTGTTTTTTTAACTAAACCTTTAGTTTACAAAAATGATGTCCTTCTCCAGGCATTGGTCGCTCCTGATAACATCCAATGGTGAGACAGAGACTCATCATTTTTGCTTCTAAGGAGCATTCTGGCTGTACTTCTTCCAAGAAAGATTTATTCATTAGCTGGTAGTCCATGCTGTAGTCAATATTCCTTGCCAACACCATAACTCAGATGCATCCATTTTTCTTTAGTCTTCGTTATTCTTGTCCAACTGCCCAAAAATATGAAGCAACTGAAAACTCTGTAACGTGGGTCAGTTGTACCTTAATCCTTTAAGCGACACATTTCTTTTTAACACTTTAAAGAGGTCTTTTGCAGCAGACTTGCCCTATGCAATACATTGTTTGATTTCTTGACTGTTGCTTCAATGGGTGTTCATTTTAGATTCAAGTCAAATGAAGTCCTTGACAACTTCAATATTTTATGTGTTTATATTGGTGTTGCTTATTGGTACATTCGTGAGGATTTTTGTTTTCTTTATGCTGAAGTTTAGTCTTTACTGAAGGCTGTGGTCTTTGATCTTCATCAGTAAGTGCTTCAAGTCCTCTTTGCTGTCAGCAAGGAAGCTTGTGTCATCTGCGTATCACAGGTTGTTAATGAGCTTTCTTCCAGTCCAGATGCTACATTCTTCTTCATATAGTCAAGTTTCTCAGATTATTTGCTCAATATACAGATAGGATAAACATGAGGACTGACAAATAAGTTCGCAAACTCATCCCAGAAAAAGCGCTACATACCACTTTGCTGAATATCAGTACAGCCACCTTTGAACTACTCCCTTTGGGAAGTTATGCTCCAGTGCCTGTGCCTAGTCTACCCTTCCAACCCATTTTGAAATCTTTTTTCTGGAATGGCCATCAGCTGTCATCATATTACCCTTGATGCCCTGAATGCCATCAAAATGTTTTCCTTTCAATATTTCCTTTCTCTTTGGGTAAAGAAAAAAGTCACTGGTGGCCAGACCAGGTGAGTAGGAAGGGTGTTTCAATACACTTATTTGTTTGCTGACTAAAAAAATCCCTCACAGACAACTGTACAATTAAGTTTACAATCCTGCCACCATGCTGCCACGCACAGTGACAATTCTAGAAAAGATTCCAGGATTGCTTTGAAGGGTGGTGTAGGCATCTACGTCAGTGCATAGCTTCTCAAGGGGAGTACTTTGAAGGTAGTGATTTTGAGCAACAACGTAGCACTTAGAACAATGAAGTTCACCGACTTAATTGTCAGACCTCTCATAGTGAAAGGACACAGATCTGACTCACGAGTTTCCTGATTTTAAACCACGCAGTACATCCATCTTCTGTTTGAATGACTACCTATTGGTCTATGTATAAGTTCCTCATAAGCACAATTAAGTGTTCTGGAATTTTTTTATTCCCAATGTTATCCATAATTTGTTATGAGCTACACGGCCAGATACCTTTGCCTGGTCAATAAAACACATGTAAAAATTCTCCTGGTATTCTCTGCTTTCAGCCAACATTGGTCTGACTTCAGCAGAAGTATTTCTCATTCCACAGCCTCTCCTTCATCCAGCTTGGATTTCTGACAGTCTCCTGTCAATACAGTGCTACAAACCATTTTCAATTATCAGCAACAAGATTATCTTACTTGTACGTGATATTAATGATATTGTTTGATAATTGCGGCATTTTATTGGATTACTTTTCTTGGGAAAGGGCAAAAATAAGTTGTTCGAGTAGCTGTCTTCCAAATTCCTTGCCATACATGAGTGTGTGCTTCTGGCATTGCATCTGCCTGCTGAAGCATCTCGTTTGGTATTCTGTCGATTCCTGGAAACTTTTTTTTCACCAAGACTTTCAGTGTAGTTTGGACGTCTTCCTTCAACACTGTCAACTCTTGCTCATACACTACCTCTTGAAATGGCTGAATGTCAACCAATTCTTTTTAATACAGTGACTCAGTGTGTTCTCTACATTTGCTTTTGATTCTTTCTGTGTCGTTTAATATTTTGGACACTTGGCTGACTGGCTCAGAACGCTTGAGTATTGCAATTTGAGAAACCCTTGACATGTTCTTCCCTGTCGGTTTCTACCTCCAGGTCTTCGCACATGTCACTGTAATGCCTGACTTTGTTTTCTTGAGCCACCCATTGAAACCTTCTGTTCAACTCTTTTACTTCATAATCTCTCCCATGCACTTTAGCTACTTCATGTTCTTGAGCAAGTTTCAGAGTCTCTTCTGACATCTCTTTTGGTCTTTTCTTTCTTTCCTGTCCTTTTCATGATTTTCTCCTTTCTTCATGTGTAATGGCCTCGTTGTCTTTCCACAACTCACCTAGCTTTTGGTCATTAGTGTTTAATGTGTCAAATCTATTATTGAGATGGCCTTTTAATTTAGGCATGATGTGCTTTGGCTCTCGTGGACTTCTTTTTAGTTTTCTTCAACTTCAGCTTTAACAGGTGTTACTGAGATTAATTAATAGTGTTATTGATAAGCAGAATGGAAGATTTATTTTTTGCATGGCTTGTCAGAGCACTGTGACTCCCCAAATGAATATTGTATTGTGTAGAGCTTTCCAAACTAATGCCAAGGGTAATGCGTTTTATTTTCCCAGATCATCTTGTAGGACTAGTATTTGGAAGAGTCTTGGAACTGAGTGGCACCGATTCATAAATGGAGGACTCTAGCCTTGAGGATTATTTTAGGCTCCTAGTGTGTGAGGCTGGAGGACCAGCACTATACTCTGACTCTTTCACGTCGTGATAACCCAAGCCTTTTGAGGAAGTCATAGCCTGACCCAGGTTGCAGAACAGGAGCTGTGACTACAACTCTAGGAGGAAAAACCGATTCACAGATCTGTCTCTACAGTCTCCCGAGATATAGGCTATTAACTGAAGCACAGAGAAGTTTCAGTGGCAGGTGGCTTTAGGTTAAGGACTTGGGAAGGTTAGAATAATGGCAAGTTTTAGAGAAGACTAGAAAAGAGTCAGAGGAGCGACACAAAGTTATCCAAAAGGAGTAACAATGGTCCTGTTAGTAGCTACCCACTTAGCTGGGCAGCTGTGTGTGGCTGCACAAACAACACACTGCACAGCCCTGGGGTGAACCTACAGCACTCCACTGCGGTCCTCCTTTACCTGCAGGTAACCTCTTCCATGACCTCCTATGGACAACTGAAACCCCATGTACCCTCATTTGTCTCATACATGCACACACATGATAAAGTTTAACTTATAAAATCTGCACAGTAATAAATTAACAACATCATTGTTGTCATGGGTAGGTACAGTAGTGTCAGCTACAACTCACAGAGACAGAACAAAATACTGCCTGGTCCTCTGCCATGCTCACAACTGGTGTTACACTTGAGCCCATCTTTGCAGCCACTATGTCAATCTATCTGGTTAAGGGTCTTCCACGTTTTCACTGACTCTCCATTCTACCAAGCGTGAAGCTCTTCTCCAGGGATTGATCTTCCTGACAGCACGTCCAAAATATGTAAGACACAGTGGTTAGATGTTGTCCAAATGGATGCTATGTAGTGCTCTACTGTAAACATCCTTTCTCTATAGCATAAACTGTAGAAGCCTAAACTTCAATTCTAGAACGCTTGTTTGCTTATGAGGAATCTGTATACGGATCAAGAGGCAGTCGTGCCATCAGAACAAGGGGACATTGCATGGTTTAAAGTCAGGAAAGGTGTGCATCAGGGTTGTATCTCCTTTCACAGTACCTTTTCAATCTGTAGGCTGAGAAGATAATCCAAGAAGCTGAACTATATGAAGAAGAACACAACATCAGGATTGGAGGCAGACTCATTAACAACCTGTGTTACTTGGACGACATGACTCTACTTGCTGGAAGTGAAGATGATTTGAAACACTCACTGATGAAGATCAAAGACTACAGCCTTCAGTATGGACTGCACCTCAATATCAAGAAAATAAGAAATAACAATATACCATAGTAAATATTATGTGAATGATGAGTGGTATGGCGTGAGACTTCACCATGCTATGAACTCATTTAGCAGTTTTCAACTGAGGTTGACTGTGGGAAACTGAAATCTTGGAAAGCAAAACCATGGAGTGGGTGATGCTAGAGAACTTCACAAATGGTGTCTCAGGTGCTCTAAAGAAACAGAATCATTGGGATATAGACATCCATATCCATAGAGAGAAAGAGAGTTATTTCAAGGGATTAGTTCACATGATCATGGGGTCTAGCAAGTCCAAAATTTGTATGCCTGGCAGCAAGCTAGAGAATCCTATAGGCTTGGGTCCCAAGATCCGTTGGTCAGAAGATGGCAAGAGTGAGATTGGGAGTGCTGCCAAAATACCTATCTGTAGTCTAAAGGCAGAACATACCCTAAGGAAAGTCTGTTCCACTGATTGACTACATCATGTAGGTTCCGTATGGAACCGCAACTTACCGCTGTGGAATCAAACCACTGGGAACCATAGTCTAGTCAAGTTGACACCTAAATGTAACCAAGACAGATGGTGACTGTGGGAGGGTAGCTTCAGTCAGAAGAACCCCCTGGAGACTTGCAGCAACCTCCGCAATTGTTAACAGTGACTCTGGTCATTAACGGCAGCTACTAAGGAAGCTAAAAAAAAGAGGGGGTGGTTCTTAAAAATGTTTTTTTGGCCTATCAAGCTGTAACTGGTTTCTCCATTAAGGGAATTCTCAAAGAGAACCACTGCCCAAGCCCACTGCCATTGAGTCGGGTCCAACTCATAGAGACCCTACAGATCAGAGCAGTTCTACTCATAGAGTTTCCAAGGAGTGCCTGGAGTATTTGAACTGCCAACCTTTTGGTGAGCAGAGGTTTCACTCAATCCTATGCCACCAGGTAGGGACAAAAAAAAAAAAAAAAAAAATCAAACCAATCACCTAAGCAGCTAAAACTACATGAGAAGAGAATTAGACATTCTGTAGAGATACGATTTGGATAATTTAGTAATAACATTTCTATTATGTCCTATTTCTTTTAGCACAGTTCAGAAAGTTTCCTGCCATTTCCATGATCATAAGATAATCATTTACCTAATGATGTTCCTGTATACAGGGGCCCTGAAAGCGCAGCGGTTGAGTGCTCTACTGCTTACCAAAAGGTGGGCAGTTCAAATCCACCAGCTGCTCCTTGGAAACCCTGTGGGGTAATTCTGCTTTGCCCTGCAATGTTGCCGTGAGTTAGAATCAACTCAACAGCAACAAATTTTGTTTGGTTTTGTTTGGTTTGGATAAGAAAGCATAGCTCAGGTGGCACAGTGCTTCAAGCGCTCTGCTCCTGACCTAAAGGTCAGCAATTCAAACTCACCAGCTGCTTCTCAGGAAAAGATATGGCAATTTGCTTCTGTAAAGACTAAAAACAAACAAGAAAAGGTTGCCACTGAGTAAACTCTGACTCCTAGGGACTCTATATGGCAGAGGAGAACTGCCACATATGGTTTTCAAGGAACAGTGGGTGGATTCAAACAGCCAACCTTCTGGTTAACAGCTGAGCTCTTAACCACTGTGCTTCTAGGGCCCGTAAAGACTACAGCCTTGGAAAGCCCACTGGACAGTTCTAGTTTGCCCTCTATGGTCACTATGAGTTGGAACTGACTTGATGTCAGTGGACAATGGGGCTGTGAGGACGTAAGGAGGAGAAGCCACTTAGATTTCTGTCCCAGAATATTTGCTGAGTGTGGACCTTTGCTCAGGTTTCAGGGTTAGACTGTCTGCATGTTTTGCAGCTTCAGGGCCCCCCGCTAGACCTGCACCTATGTCAGCCACCAGGTTCTGGGAGACCCAGGGTTAAATCATCCAATTTCTGTACCTTGCTTTCTCCACCTGTGAAATGAGGTAAGGAAAGTGAACTCGCCGACGGAGAGTGAGTATGGAGTGAGAAATTATTGTAAAGTGCTTTTCAAAAGACAGTGTGCCATGAACGCTTAATGCTAATCTTCCCAGGACTGAAGACATAAAGGTGGATTAGGTGGCACTTTTTTCCCTCTTGACAACAGTGACGGGATCTGTTTGGAGTATCTTAGTCTAATCAGGGAAACCTGATTAATTTCTAAGACCGCTGACCAAAAGGTCGGCAATTCAAAACCACAAAGTGCTCCCCAGAAACTCTACGGAGCAGTTCTGCTCTGCCCTGTTGGGGTTGCTGAGTCAGAATTGACTTGATGAAAAATAAGTCCTTATTAGCTGATTCAGTATAGAAAAGTGTCTTCTAATTGCCTGTGTGGTAAAAAGTAGTTTTCTAGAAATTTGTGAATCCTTTTGTTTTGCTGTTTTCAGCATTAAAGAGTCCTTTAACCAAAAGACATTCAGTTCCAACCATAAGGAATTTTCATTTTGCCCTGTTACGTTTAAATGGGCAAACTTGAGAAGAGAAAACTTTTTTCAAAGGGTGGCTCAAATTATTAGCTCAGTGGTGTTATGTAACTCAAAAGTATGTATCTATAAAGCAAAGTTATAAATGCTTAATTATGTTAAAAATAACTTTAAGATTAAAAATATCATCTATGCTTCTAGTCAGGGATCTGGCAAATTGAGAACTTTTAAAATTCTTTCTGGAACATGATGGCTAACGTGTGAAGAAAACTTACAAAGGAACTCTTTGTCTTTGTGGTTCAGCCTGCAGTGTTTCAAACTGAGAACTCAATTTTGTCTAAATGTAATCTGTGTGTAGCTAGTTTTCAGTTGTTGGTGGTGAATTTCTTTTTTCTGTCCATATAACCAAATGTTTGTGACTATAAATAAAAATGTCTTAAATGACTCTACACAACTGCGAATTTTTACCTGTTATTTATTTCTAGATGGAAGACAAAATGTGAACTTGTCAATCCAGAAGTCTGGGTCCAATTCTTGGTACAGAAAAGACCTCTGGCTGCTGTGGGCTGTGACTGGAGTGTGTGCAGTTTACTTGTTTATGGAGAAGACCATCTGGGGTGGGGAAAAAAGGGTGCTGGAGGGCAACTAACACCTGATACATAACCTGACAACCACTAGGAATTCCCTCTGAACACTGAGGAGCCACAAACTTCTGGTAAGTTAAAATCTTTTCTGTTTTTAACAAAAGCCATAGATAGGATCTGTTGCTGTCTGTCTCCCCACTTTGGTACGAGAGACCGTCACCCAGACAAACTTGTAGGATTTCTCCCAGCTCCGGAATCCGTGACTGTCATCTCACCATAACAGTCTTCAGATTGGATTGCTCAGCAAAAGAAAATAATTCCATTCGTCAATCATCTGGCCAGTTGGAGAAGCTGGTGAGCTGGTAGGTTGGGGACCCAGAGAGAGAGAGGGGCCACCACCTGAGCAGAGGCAAGAGCATGGGCAGAGCTGCAGCAGACGTGGCTCTGAGCAGGAGAAGAACAATTTCCATTTTATTTTGCTAACGGAGTTCAAGATTAGAATGACTCAGTGAATATTTTAATATGATTATTTCTTCCTTTTTCACAAAGCCTTTTCAATGCATAGCTCTGTAAAAGCTGCGGTTTGAGACTCTAGGGAAAGAACATAGCGACGTGAGACCAAAATGATGTAAGGTGATGCCATTGGCCTCGGAGCGGTGTTGCTACGGTGAGCCTATTCTCTCTCTCATCCGGATGGAAAGCCAAATCACTGCCCATTTCTGGTAAAGATTATGTCCCTGACAAGATCCTTTTTCTGGAGCAGTTAAAACAAAGCCAGATGCTTTCTCTTTGCACAAATTATTTTTCTTAATAAAGATTTAAAATTTTATTATAAACCCCAACACATGCTCTTGGATGAAGATTCAGAATATTTTATATAAGTCTGAAAATTTTTTATTGAATGAGAAGCAATACTAAGATCTAAATGGCTACCAGAATGAGGCAGCTGGATGAATCAACCTGCGAGGAAGTGACAGTATCAGGCATTTAGTGAAAAGGGAACTATCTAAGCAGGAAACGAAGGTCGGTAACCTTCTGATTGTTGGCAGAGAACCGCCCCGAGGGACCCTGTGTCTGAAGACAGTGAGCCAGAAACCACTGCTCTATGTCTGTTGGTGAACTTGTACCCAAATAACAGGTTATGTCGCTAGCACCGAGAGAATATGGTACAGCAGAGCAAGACTGTTGAGAAATAGCGAGTGGGACTTAGTGACAAACTGAAGACCACAGCAGCTGAGCTTGGAATCTCCCTCCCCATGGACGTCTTCCAGAGACCCGCTGGATTCATTTCTTCGGCTTGAGCAAGTTTCTCCGGATAACCTGTAACACACTTCCTCCCCTCCCACAAATCACCCCAAGGTCACTTACTGAAGTAAGTGACGTATTCACAGGAGATTGGTTCCATTACTCCCACGGACACCAAAATCCACAGACGCTCAAGTTCCCTGTATGAAATGGTAGAGTATTTGCATACAACGTGTGTACAGCCTCCTAAAGAAAAAAAAGAAGGAAAGAAACCAAGCCAAACCCCGCAGGCATCAACGTGGACTCCTAGAAACCCTACAGAAGAGAGCAGAACTGCCCCCCAGTTTCCAAGGAGCACCTGGTAGCTTTGCACCGCCTGCTGTCTGTTCAGCAGCCGCAGTGGCGCTGAGACGCTGTACCACCAGCTGTCTGCCCGCATCCTCAGTATACCGCGCATCAGTTCTGGATGACCTCTAATACCCAGAATAGTGCGATTGCTTTGTGAACAGTTGTTACCTTACAAATGAAAACTTTCTCTGGAAGGCGACCGTTTACTTCTGGGAGTTTCTCGAGCTCTGCTGGGAACACTGATGCAGCCTGGGTCTCAGCGATGCTGCTCTGCCCGTGGCCTTGAAGCTCCCGAGGCTGGAGGATTTCCAGAGCTACCAGCCAGCCCTTACTAGGCTCACCCCCTTTCCTCTTGCTCCCTTAGTCCCTTCACGTGCAGCCTTTGGGGGACTACTCTGACACCTGGGTTCCTTTTGGGGAGCCATTTTTTTTCACAGAAACAGAGGGTGCACATGGCACACGTGGTGAACAAAGGAGACTGTGGTGAGCAGTCCCAGACAGTGAGGGCTGGAGGGACAGTGAGGCTCTTTGTGAGACGGCAGGAGGCTACAGCCGGGGACGTTGCCCTTCACTTCATCTGGGTAGGTTCAGGGCAGGGCTCAAGGCAGAGAATTCAAATTTTACATTTTGGAACTTCATTTTTTTTCTTAGAATATTTTCCAACAGCAGTTGGCTGAACTTACAGACACAGAACCCACAAACGCTGAGAGTATAAAACTGTATTCACTTCCTCTTGTCTCTACTGCCCAGTAATCCACTTCCCATGTATTACTTCTTTTTAAAAAATGACTTCACACTCTCTTACTGTATAATTTACTTTTTCTTCTCACCACTGATTAGCAGTGGAGTACCTAACCACTGAGCCACGGGACTCCCTTCTGATTTACCACATGACTTTTCTGTTTAGAGCAGCACAATTTGCTGGTAAAAGACATGAAACTGGAAGGCAGCCTACCCAGGCCAAATCAACTCCATACTAGCTACATGACTGTGGAAA
Source organism: Heterohyrax brucei (assembly GCA_028571685.1). Lineage (NCBI taxonomy): Eukaryota > Metazoa > Chordata > Mammalia > Hyracoidea > Procaviidae > Heterohyrax > Heterohyrax brucei. Next base: position 81,490,284 of record CM053159.1, read on the forward strand.
GGCTGCTTGATCACTCAAGGCCTCAGTTTTCCCATTTGTGGATTGGGATAATAATAGCAACTCTTTCATAGTGTTTTGCTCCACACACAGGTATAAGTGTATAAGTGTTTAATAAAGAAGTTCTCTCTACCACACAACAAGAGCTCCCCAGCAGCGCTTGTCAGGAATAGTATGCGGTGGAGGGAACACATTTTTCAGAAATTGCTCTTTTCCTTGAAACACAAAATTTAGAGTTCCAAGATTTGGGAAGGTAGTTATGACTGCAAGTCACTGCATGACCACCAGGGGGCCTCTGCTGGCCAAAGAAACCTGGGCAAGTAGTCTCCAAGGCTTACCGGTGAAGGGCGGTGTGGAGAATGTTCAGCCTAGACAGTCTGAAGTCACAGGGTGCCCACAAGTGAGGAGGTTCTGGGAGGTGAACACGAGGTAGCAGTGAGACGCCACTTGTGTTGCTGGCCCAGCTGAGGACCTTGAAAGAGTAAGAAGACACGGCATCAGATCAAAGATGCTGAGTTGAGTCAGGGGATCAGACATGGACATGTTCCAACAAACAGGAAAAAAAAAAAGATTCATTTGAGTCAGTTTTCCCACAAGGGACTCCCCCAGAATACTCTACCAGTTAGACATTTTGTAATAAAAGGCTCCATGGTAATGCCCTCTCTTAGGGATCCACCAGGTACATTCCCAGGGTAAAAGCTCTGGGACGTCCGTTGATGAACACAAATGTTTGATTTTGTTGTTTCAGCAAAACTCACCTGGCTGTGGTTCATTTTTGTCAGAAATACTGCAAAATCAATGTCTAAAAATCTCACTTTCGGAAATCACTGTGCAGGACTTGAAGCTTCTTGAGGTCAAGTCTGTGTCTCATTCATCTTTATATTCTGAAAGCCTCAGACTGGACCAATACATAGCAAGTACTGGAAAAGTCCTTGTCAGATGGAGCAAAAAGTGAATCTAGGCAAATGTGATAGTGCTGGAAGACACAGTAAGAGGTGAAGACGGGATGAGAGGAGAGGAAGGATTGTCATCAAGGAAGAAGGCACTGGAGGAAACAAAATCGCTTTCATTTATTTTTCTCATGCAAGCTCGTCCTCAGAGCCGCAATGCCTGCATGCCAGGCTTTGCCAATTGCCCACCTTCACGTCTCCACCCTGGCTCCATGAAGACAGCACCTTAACTGTCGTTAATTCTCTCACCAAGATTTTCTTTCTGAAATCCACCCACTTCTGACTCCTCTCTATAAGGCGAGCTATTTCCATTCCACCAAGGACTCTTCTATGGAAGTGGCCTACTCATCAAACATCCAAAACAGCCAAGCCCGCCATCACTGAGTCAGTTCCGACTCAGAGCGACCCCCCAGGACAGAGTGGAACTGCTCCATAGCGTTTCCTAGCAGCACTCGGTGGGTTGGAAATGCACACCTTTGGGTTAGCAGATGGAGCACTTAACCACTGACCCCACCAGGGCTGCCATCAAACATCAAGGAAACCTAAACCTCTAACTCTACAGTAGTACGTACTGCCTAGCAATACCAAAAAACTGCACTTCTGGTTAGGAGTTTGAACTCTTCACTGGTTTTCAAACACTGAGCTCCAACCAAACTTTTGGCATCTGCCTTGGAAGCTCCTCAGGAAGTCCTGCTCCGGTTTTGATGCTCGGCATTGAGTCGCAAACACAAGTTGCTACGCATCCTGCCCCATGTTTTGTCCATTCATGTCTTATTCACTGATTTAACAAGGTTTTTTTTTTTTTAATCTTATGTATCGAGCAGTGTAATAGACACTTGGAAGATATCAATGAACAAGACGGAAAAAGTGTCCCACCCTTAAGATACATGTGTTCTAACGGGAGAAACAGACATCAAATACTTAGCATCGAGTAGATTATATATTATGCCAAAAGGAGGTAGATTTTGTGGAATGAAAAGGCAAAGGACAGCAAGTGAGTCAGTTTTCCACCACCCAACTGCTGCCAGACCCCTGTCCAGCTTGATCCCTCAGTCAGAAGACGCACAGAGGCATTGCAGATGGAGGGGCCAAAAAACTTATGGGCAATTCATCGCAAGGAGATCATACCAGCCACCTTGCATGTTTCAGGCTGGAGGGTTCTCTTCTCTGGAGGAAGCACCATTTCAACAAAGGGGGTGGAGCTGGAGGTCCCAGAACACCCATAATGTAGTACAAACGCAGAGTCAAATTATAATGTGCACAACCGAACGAAGAGTGAAAAAAACATAGGGGATGTGTCGAGATCCCCAAGCCAGCCTAGGAGAACAAAGGACATGAGCTGGAGACTATAGCCATTGCCTCAGAGTTGATTCTCACACATAGTGACCCTACAGGGCAGAATAACACCACTTGATAGGATTTCCAAGGAGCAGATGGTGGATTGGAATTGCCGGCCTTCTTGGTTAGCAGTTGATCTCTTATCTACTGTGCCACCAAGACTGTGGTCTTAACAAGGAAGAGTGATAAGAATGGACTGACCACACTTCTCCTTGTTCTACACTTATTTCCAGAGTTCACTGTTTTGAAAGGTGAGTGGTCACAAGGAAGTTTCCCTCTCTGTGAAGAGCTAGTCAATGCGGTATTTTCTTTGCCTTATCATGTTCTTCTTTCTCTGGCTCACAAGCATCTGAAATTCTGGGGAGCCCCAGGCCTTACCCACAACTGCCAGGCACTTAAGTTCAAATGACTTCAGCTTCTGGGCAGGGCATGTCCACCAACCTCTGACCTGATCTTCTGTCTGCAATGCCAGGGGTCCTCAGACTCAGGATAGGAAACACAGTGACAGCCTGAGGTGACAGCCACGTCTGAAGAAAACAATAAAAGCATCGGCACTGACCAACCCGTTGGGACACTTGCCTTACTCAGTCCCATGGGTTCCAGGCTGCACTCTAGGGCATGCTGTGGTACGTCAGTGGACTCACGGGGGTTCCATGGTGGAGTCAACATCTTCAAGGGAAACACAGAAACACGTGACATCTATGCGTGGTACAAAAATCAAGGTGGGCCAGGAAATGAAAGTAGCGTATCCAACCTGATCTCAAGCTTTGAGGGCTATGTGCAGGGCCCATCACACATTCACAGTCCATTAGTAACTAAATGGGATTATATAAGAGGAAAATAAAAATACATGGTCTTTCACATGTTTTGTTCTGACTTTTGACATAGCTGCTAAGTTGCAGCTATTTGTCCCAGTGGCCGCAACAGTGGGCTCAAGCAAAGAAGGATTGTGAGAACGGTGCCAAGCTGCGCAGTGTCTTGTTCTGTTGTACATCAGGTCAGTGTGAGTCAGGACCAGCTCTACAGCACCTAACTACAGCAATGACGAGTACGTTGTTGAAAACACAAAAACACAAACACTAAGTGATTTGGACCTAACTACTTAAACAGAACAATTCCGTATTTCTTTTGGCCTGGGGCACTAAAAAAATCACTCAGCACTAAGAGTGCCGTGATCTAAGAAAGTCTGGGAACCTGTGCTTTAGTCCATTACCATATAATGGTCAGTGTTCGGTGAAAGCCCCGTAGAATTCTGGGATCTAACAGTAACACAGCCGCTGCTGGTGAAAATAGCAGTCGGCATCGCGGTAGCAGCTTCTGCATAGTGAGCACTTACTAGAAGTCTGACAAGGAGGTCCAGAGCCTTAATTGTTCTAAGTGCTACATACCTCACTGCTAAATATCACCACAGTCACCTTCACAGTACTCCGCTTGGGAAGCTGGGCACTGATGCCCGCACTTAGTCCACTCTTCAAAGCAATCCTGGAACTCTTTCTGGAATGGCCATTGTGCACAGTGGCAAGGTAGCCAGTCCGCAAGCTTTATTGTATAGCAGTCAGGAGGGAGTTTTTAGCCAGTAAGCAACTAAGTGTTGGAACACCCTCTCTACTCACTGGATCAGACCCCAGTAACTTTTTTCTTTACCCAAGGCTGATAAGAGAAATGCTGAAAGGAAGACGTTCTGATGACATTCAGGACATCAAGGGTGACACGACAACAGCTCTGGCGGCCGTTGCAGAAAGAGTTCCAAAATTGCTTTGAAGACTAGACTAGGGGCTGATGTCATTGCAGAGCCTCCCAAGGGGAGGACTTCAAAGATGACCATGGCAAAATTCAGCAATGAGGTGTGTAGCACTTTTCCTGGACGAGTTCACAAACTTCATTGTCAGTCCTCATATGTATCATGTTCTATGCTAAGGGTTTCTTGGATATTATTTAATTATCTTGACAAGTAAAATGTCTTAATCCTAATTTTCCCACCCAGTCCTGTGCTCCTAAACCTGTCAGTGAAGATTTAGGAAGCAGCTGACTTCTCCTGAAAGCAGTTCAATAGAAAATACTATCACTTCTTTTTTCCTGACAAGAATAAAGCTGATTTTCTATTCCCTGCTGTATTTTCAACAACCTACACATAAAAACACAGCAAACAAAATTTCCAATCTCTTATACAGAATGTAAGCTTTCTCCGGAATCCTAAATGAAATCAACCAGCCAGAATCCATTCAGCATTGTTCTATGGTGGGCACTGCAGACGTTACAAACAGATGGAGAACATGATACCTGCTCTTGAGGGGCTTACAGTCCAGTTTATGCATAAAACAACTTGAGGAAAATAAAACAGTGTATGCTAAAAGACTGAGTGGAGAGGCAGAAGCTAAAAATACTATTCTGGGAGAGAAATTAGCCTTAAGATTGAGCTGTCACACACAAGACCATCTGCACCTTGCCTTTCTTTCTCATTTTTCTCATTCAGTAAACAGCCTTCTCCTCTTGTCGGGCCATGTCTTCTGGAAAGCCAATACTTCCCTTGTTTTTATGAACACCCCTGCATTCTGAATATTGCCAAAGACAAATTTCCCTTGGGTTTTTCATCTTGCCTGTAAGCTTGATCCCCTTGGTGTATCCCACAAAGGGGGTGATAACGTAACTTGTCACCTCATCTTCATACAGGTCGTCCTTTCTGTCCTCTAGTCTAACTTTAAAAACTATATAGACTACATTTATTGTCTCTGTGGCTTCATTATTGATATTTTTTCTTTTGCTTCAGCTCTGTACCTGCCTTTGTCTCTTGATTACTGGTGCTAATTTCAAGGCTATTCATCCATTTAACTATTCAACAACTATTTGGTAAGCTTATGCTATTAAACCAGTCCAAGTTCAGAATCCCAAGGATAAATCGATGCATAAAAAACACATGCTTTTTTCTCTCACAGAGACTAATGAGGGCCATAGAAAAGCAGTAGGCGTTTACAACATGCTGTGATCACGGCTGCAATGTTTTTTCAGGGTTCCTTAGAACTCATGATGGCCAGGAAGGCTTTCCAGAAGAGATAATGCATACCTTGTACATTAATGGATGGAAAGATATTGGATGGATGAGAAAGAAGCAGATGTTTTATGTAGTAGCAATCCAGGTTCTAAATTAGAAAGAGCATAACACAAAATAGGGACAAAGATTAGTTTACTACTACTCGACGGTCAGAGCTTATCCTACAGAATTGTTATTGTTGCTGTTAGGTGCCGTTAAACCTCTTCTGACTCATACTGATCCCGCGTCCAACAGAACGAAGCACTGCCTGATCTTGTACCGTGAGAATTAGACAGGAGATTTATTCTGAAGGTAAGAGAGAGACACAAAGGACTTTACGCAGATAATGGCATGATAATGATTGTGTCCACAGAAGGTCAGTTTTGCTGCAGTGTGGTGAGTGCAAGCTGAGGGGTTAGTTCAGTGATAGGCAGGTGAGGATGACGGGGACTTGAACTAAGGACACAACAGCATAAACAGAGAAAAGCAAATGAACTCAAGAGATAGACAGCCGGTAGAACCAACAGAACTCGGGATCAGTTGGATGTTGGTAGCAAGAGAACAGGAGACATCTAAAACGGTGGTACTATCTACTGGGATAGGAGATGTAAGAGAAACATATTTCAAGAGAATAAAAAATATTTCAGTTTGGGATAAGCTGAAAATGAGTGATCTGATGATTCATTGAAGCGAAAATTTGAACACAGGGATCAAGAGAAAGGGATGAAATTACAGACCCGGAATTCACCAACATACAAGGACTGACAAGTTGGTGAACTCATTCTGGAAAAAGTACTCCACACCTCGCTGCTGACTATCACTGTGGTCCCTTGGGAAGCTAAGCAGTGACATCAGCTGCTAGTGCGCTCTTCAAAATAGTTTTGGAACTCTTTTTCTGGAATAGCCATCAGAGCTGTCATTGTTATTACCCTTGATGTCCTGAATGTCATCCAAATGTCTCCTTTCAGTATTTCCTTTATCAGATTTGGGTAAAGGAAAAAGTCCCTGGGGGCCAGATCAGCTGAGTGGAGAGGATATTCCGATACAGTTATTTGTTTATTGACTAAAAACTCCTTCACAGATGACTATGCAGTTAAGTTTAAGAACTTACCACCATGCCACCATGCACAAGGACCGTTCCAGAGGGAGTCCCAAAACGGCTCTGAAGGGTGGACTAGGTGCTGGTATCAGCGTATAGCTTCCCAAGGAAAGTACTTTGAAGGTGACTGTAGTGATATTTAGAGATGCAGTATGTGGCATGTAGAACAATCATGTTCATGGACTCGATTGTCAGACTTCATACAGATGAAAAGAGACAACTTCTACTAGACAACATTAAGAGGTCATTAGTTCTTTTGGCCACTTCCATTACTTTGGGAATAGTGTATCAGCTTCTTGATACTTGTCGTATGTTTAGTTTGTCAACTCCTCTCCTTCCAGTTTAGCATGTTGACTTTAGTAGACATTAAATGCTTCCCAAGATTTCAAGGAAGTTCCACTGAAGTTACAAAGAAGATAACACCAATGAAGAAATAGAAGGATGGAGAAGAGAAAGATGAGAGAAATCTGTCTTGGATCTGCAAGACATTCTATTGACTGATTGATTTATTCAACATGTTCTTATTGATCGTCTCCTCCTATCTGCGAAGCCTGGGAGTGAGTACTGCGGATAGAATAGTGACTGCTGAAGCCGATAGACTAGCTGGAAAGACAGACTTTAAGTAAATGGTTAACCAAATGAATATGTGGCCACACTGGCAATAAGTGCTGTAAAGTGAACAACATGTCTAAGATCTTGGTTTCAAAGTATCATCAATATCTCAACCAGCAGAAATGGCATCACCTGGGAGCTTGTTAGAAACACAGAATTTCAGAATTCATCCAAGGACACCTATGATGGGATCTACATTTTAATAAGACCTCTAGGTGATTTGAAAGCACATTAAAATTTGAGAAGCACCGCTGGAAAGTCGAGTGTTGTGAGAGAAAATATTGGGAAGATCCAATCATCCTGGTGGTCAGAGAAGGATTCTCAGAAGAAATGTCCTCTGAGGATGCTAAAAGGGCGGACAGGGGATGGACTGGACAAGGACCGGGAGGCTGTCAAAACCCAAGAGCTACACAACAACATCTAAAGGTTTTTGTAAAGGCATGTAGAATAAGCATATTTCTGGTTTGGAAATCTTATTCTGGCTGAGAACTATGGAGAAAGGATTGAAGAAGTCAAGAATAATGCCAGAGACCAGTTATTTTAAGGGCTGTGGTGGAAAACCCTGACGTCTTAGACATAGCTGTGTTGGTGGTGTTGAGTTCTAGATACTTAGTGCCAAACTTGTCAGACTTTGATAACACATTTCCTGTGTAGCAGGAGGTTATGTGTGTCAAGAAAGACTGCCAGGTTTCTGGGTTCTGACACTGGATGGATGGATAATGATACCAGTTTCGGAGATATGAATCATGAATTCAGCAAGTTTGGGCATGGCACCTTGCTAAACACAGTGAACAATGTAAAGTGTCAATAAGAATAAAACTAAAACCACATCTGATACTGTTGAGTTGATTCCAACTCATAGTGACCCAACAGGACAGAGTAGAACAGCCCCGTCATATTGCCAGGGAGTGCTGATGGATTTGAACTGCTAGCCTTCTGTTTAGCAACCAAGCTCTTAACTGCTGTGCCACCAAAAAAAAAAAAAAAGAAAAACCCAAGCCCTTTGTCACTGAGTTGATTCCAACTCATAGGAATCCTATAGGACAGAGTAGAACTGCCCCATAAGGGGCACCTCGTGGATTCAAACTGCCGACTTCTTAGCAGCCGTAACACTTAGCCTCCATGCCAGCAGGGTTTCCCACCAGAACTCCTATGAGGACAGACAGGTAAGTTCACGAACTCATCCTAGAAAAAGTGCTACAGACCTCATTGCTGAATATCACTATGGTCACCTTTGAAGTCCTCCCCTTGGGAAGCTATGCACCAACACCAGTGCCTAGCCCGCCCTTCAAAGTAATTTTGGGACTCTTTTTCTGGAATGGCCATCTGTGCTGTTGTCGTACTATCCTTCAGGTCCTGAATGTCATCCAAATATCTTCCTTTCAATATTTTCTTTATCAGCTTCAAGTAAAGAAAAGTCATCGGGGTTGAATCTGTGAGTACGGAGGCTGCTTCAATGCAGTTATTTTTTTTTATTGGCTAAAAACTCCTTTATAGATAACTATACAGTCAAGTTGCAAATTTGCCACTGTGCCACCATGCCCAATGACCACTCCAGAAAGAGTTCCAAAATTGCTTTGGAGGGTGGACTAGGCATGGGCATCAGTGTCTAGCTCCCCAAGGAAAGGACTTCAAAGATGACCACAGTGATATTCAGCAATGAGGCGTGTAGCACTTGGAACAATTAAGTTCGTGGAGTTAATTGTTGGATTTCATGAATTTCATGTAGCCAGCCAAGTGCTGTCAAGTCAGATCCGACTCATGGCGTATGTTACCTAAATTAATTTCTCATAGAAACTTTGCTTTATGGAATGACAAGACCAAGTCAGGAAAACTAGCTGTACAAGGCCACATTGTTGGTACACTGAGCAGTGTAGGATGATTTCAAAGAAGAAAACCAAAGAAGACAGGGAGGACAAGGAAGACAGAGCAGAAGAAATGACAGGTGAGTGGAGGTCTAAAGGCTGGGTAAGATTTTGTTACCTGGAGACCTTGAGAGTAAGGTCTGGGAACGAAATGCAGGAAGTGGGCTCTGGAAGCAGTCCTGGGATCTACTCCATCTGAAATTCATTTAGGAAAACAATGGAGAAAAAGAAAAACTGAGTAGAAAGGGAGGAATCAGCTTATGACAGCCTGTGCAAGTCTGTAATTCAGATTTTATAGGGAGAAGAATTCAAGTCTGAAAGGAACATGACTTCACATGACTTAGGAAAACCTGTCTGGCAGCTGGGAGCTGGAGAGAACTGGGTCTCGGAGGCCAGACTGTTAGTCTTGGAATTATCCAAGCGACAGGGCAGAGTTCTGGACTAGCTGGGAGAAAAGCTCAACCAGACCTAGGTAAGTTGCACAGGATAAAAAGGAGGGAATGAGTCAAAGATGACTAATGTTTCAGGAGTGAGATGAAGGGAACAGAAGCTGGAAAACAGGAACTGTGGAAGAAGAGGCTCATAGACAGTGACCTTCCATGCACATGGATAATATCATCTGTTAAAGACAATTCTGTGGCCCACCTGGTTAGCACAAGGTGGCTAACCAGAATTTTGACACCTGAAACCTATATAGCAGGTCCATAGGAGACAGACCTGAGCGTCCGCTCCTGTGAGATTTCAGCCTAGCAACCCTGTGGGTCAGTTCAGAGCTGTAACGTGTGCTCACTATTTGTTGGATACGAATTAGCAGCACCTAACAACAACAAGCATAATGTTGTGTATAATAGTAATCTGTTAAGCATATTAACATTTTAAAATAATTTTCTACCTGTTGGACTCAAAGTTCATTCAAATTTCTAGAAAAATTAGACAAAACAGCCTTCAAGTTAGGATGATTTATAAGAGGATGAAAAAGAGTATCGTGAAAACTGAGGGAAACAAAATACTGTATTCTGTGGAAGAAAATAGCCTACCAAGCACAGGAAACATCATATTCTTAAAACGCAGTTGGCCCAGTGTGAAGCCATCCCATTCCACCCAGCTGTTTCTTCATTACAGATATATGCAACGGTTGCTTGTCAACGATCATGCTTTGGGTTCAACCTTTCTGACGAAAGGGGCTTTGTTCCTGTCTCGGTCTGTGTGAAATCACCACACATTTACATTTAGTTCCTTCAGAATGTTGTGTTTAGTTCAAGGAAAATGTACGTGCTTTGCATTTTCCAGTAACTATATGGGGTTTTGGGGTTTACGTTTTAGAGCATGAGGGAACACTGTCAGTTGGAAAAATATAATAACTCTTAGTAATCTCTCTATTTCTCTTTTCCTGCCGGATCCTGCAGAACTCCACCACTTTCCAGAACATCCTTGCAGAGCGTGTCCCCTGGCTCCCCCGCTGTGAGCACTCAGCTGTAAGCAGCTCACCACAACCATTTCTTCATTCACGGCAATGTGTTTATCAAATGGCATCTAAGAGGTTGGGTCACCCCTAGTCCTGTCCTAGGTACCAGCAGGAGAGCAGCAGGGTCGTGGATAGTTATCAATCGCACTGCTCAGCGTTGCCTAATTGCAGTCTCCAGTGGCCTACAAACTTAGATGAAAGATACGTGGGCTACAGGAACCGGTCGTTGCAATCACAGATATGCTACAGTAAAACCGTATGTTCGAAGGGAATAAAAAGGTCTTGATTTCAAATACTCACTCAGGCTAACACCTTCTTTCTAGATAAGGAGAGTTATCTGTAAATGTTTCGCAAGGTATAAATTTCCATGGCAGACAAGGGATTGTTTCTCCTTTAAGAAAAAAATGCTTTGTCAAGTGGGGTGCTGACCTCAGGTGCGTGGGTAACCTGGATTTCTTTCCAATCTACGGAGTTTCAGATTTTCAGAAGTATTTAGCATGCAGCCACCAGCTCTGGGCTGGCCGTGTTCAAGGGTGCTTTCTTGAACTGTCCCTTTCTCTGCTCTGCCAATTATACGCCACTTGGTCTGGGTGCTCTGATTGCTTTCTTCGGAGAGGGAAATTCCGTTTTCATCAGTATGGATGCACTGTTTTCACACACGGCAAGTGCTGTGTTGCTGTGTCAGTCATCCTATTAGGGCCAGTTTCAGACGAGTAGGGCTGACGAACTGGTAGGGGATTGGCCGGCCTCTGCGGGGAGGGATTTGTGGGAAGGAAGGGCCGCAGCTACAGCAACAGAGTTGAGACTGTCTTTGCTTCATCATCTGAAGGCAGAATTTTCCAGATACGGCAGACGGCTTTCAGAGTACAATAACCAGGGAACGGGAACTGTTTACACGGGATTTCTTCCTCTTGAAGCAGTGAGACGCCTGGGCCACTTGATTCTGCCAGATGTTCCTGGGGTTACTATAAATAGAAAGGACAGACAGACTTGAACAAGGTAGGAGAATCACTGCCCCCCCTTTTTTTAAATGTTTAAAGAGTTTGCTGCAGTGTGCTGCATTCCATGTGTGTTGCTTCAGGAAGCCAGGGAGACCAGATTCCACTAATTCAAATGTAGGACTTGCAGGGGACCTTAGAGTTTTATGTAACATTTTGGTCTGAGAAAAAAAGAAATGGCAAAGCTGGAATCTAAGCTGCCTGTTTGGGGTGAGGCACGGAGCCCAGGTCTTAATTTGAGCAGCAGATATGTTTATTATTTTTAAAGAGTCGTTGGAATTATGGGAAGCATCCTTCTTTTCCTGTTAATAGAACATTTTCATACTGTCGTAATTCGCTCCCAAATGGGTAAAGTTTACAATGCCCTTAATATGTGGAAACAGACCTGGAATTAAGAAAAGATGAACTTTGTGGTAAATAACCATCAACTGAATACTTGGCCCCCAAATATGTGTATATACATATATATATACACACACACACACACACATATACACACACACACACACACACACGTCTATTTATTAGAAATAGGGACCCACCTGGTTCTACAGTGCAGTGGGTTTAACTGAGTTTCCAAAAGCACATTTTTAACAATCTAACAAGAGGTAGCTTTCTGGCAAGTTTTTGATACTGTAGTTCAATGTTTACATTTCTTTTTCTGGCATGTCTGAGTCTTTGTTTCCAGCTTAAAAGTGGAGCCATTATATTCAAAAGTAAAGCTGGGTTAATAATGCTTACTGCAATTATTGGATCTTTATGCATATTTAATGACAACACACAGCCAGCAGAATAATTTAATGAGGGCAGGCTAGCTTTTAAAGCTGTGTTTTCACTACGCCGAACCAGATCAACTTTCTCGCCGAGAACCAGCAGTGGGAAACGATGGAGGAGGTTTATTTTTAACCCACTTGGCCCAGGAGAAGGAAAGGATATATTTGTTAAAGAATTCTTTCTGCCCTTTTCCGTTTTCAATTTCTGCCCGGTGTGAGGAAACGGTGCTTTTTTGTGAGGCCTCGGGAGCATATGTTTACAATAAATGTGTAACATTTATAGAATAGTTAGCGAGCACTGGAGCAAAAGGAAAAAAAATCTGACTTGCTTCTCCAGCAGCACCGTCACTGGTCTTGAGGCAACACTGCTGCCACTTTAAAAGACGAAGGTTAAGCGGAAAGATGTTTGTTAATGGGGTGACATGTGCGTTAGGGGAGAATCAAGTGGAAACAGGAGGGAGTATTCGTATCATCTTTATGTAAGACGAAGTTTCTTTAGCTAGGCTGCTGTGTTGTCAGGAGCCGACGGAGGACTCTGAAATGAGGGTGATGCCACGTAGATTCTTCCAGACCCACTGTTTCTACTTTCAAGGAGAAGTGCAGGACACTAGCCCAGAACTCCTGACGTCATCTGCTAACTATTTCTGCTGTGTGCTCCATTATTTCGGCTCCTGGAGAGAAAAATATTTCTTTCTGTCCTGGCTGAGAGCGTTCGAATTCTCCACGGGCAGTTCTGGAGTGATGTCTTCATATTCTGAGCTTTTCTTTTTGAAAGCCTGCCCTGATCCCCCGGCATTCAGAGGCTATCTGCTCACACCTGTGTCCCAGGGGGCAGGTCCGCACAGGTTTTCTGCAGGGTGCTGGCAGGGCTGACGAGTGGTAGAGGGGGATGGGGAATGGTGGCTTCTTTCCGACCCACGGTCCCTTGGCGCCATGGACAGCCCCTCCCAGCCCCGTTCCCAGTCCCTCCAGAGCCAGTATTTAGGACACAGGTTATGCCACCAAGTTCATGGCTGGTTGTGATGGTGGAAACAGCTGCTTTGAGATCAAAAAGCAGCTGTCACAGCTACCATCACCGTCTTCTGGTCCCGATGGGCTGAAGGAAGGGATGTACCCCATTGCAGGCTGTTAATACGGTGTCACAAGTGGCATCCTTGGTCACAGAGATCAGAGCAGTCTTTTAGGAAGGAATTGGGATGAGAAGAGGTTGGAGTTCTCGGAAGTTCCACGGCCAGTTTGGGTCTTCTCAACAACTTGTGTAGCTGTGGCCAAGGGCTACCTTGATTCATAATGGGGTTGAGTCAGAGTGACTCCACTTTCCCTCATACTGACTGCTAGCGTTTTGAGAGAGCTCGGCCTTGTGCAAAAAAAGAGAGAGAGAAAGTTATTTGTGTCTCAGTACAATGAGCTATTTTAAGTACAAAGGGATAAAATCTTGGTATCAACGAAGCTGAAGGCAGATGCCTTAAGTTATTAAGATACAGAGTCATCTCTACAAAACCCTTCATGCTGCTCCACGCTTGGCAAATTTTCTGGGGGTGTTTATCCTTAGACCAACAAATGAAATTTCCAAGGAAATCAGGGTGCCGTCCTTGGCATTTTCTGCAGTATCTAGTCTAAGATACTAGGAAGTGTGCAAACTAGACTACTGCCACAGGCCTGGTGGCAACCGAAGCATTTAGAGCTATTTTCCTTTAACTTTTGTGTTAGATTTGGGAAGACAGCCTGAGTAACAGCAAAAACAAGAGGAAAGGAGAGAGAGAAAAAAACGCCGGTGAAATACACTGGTTATGTAGCTTTCCTGATTACCCGCCTGCCTTCTCTCTGCTAGTTGTTTTAATTTGCTGTTGCTATGGTGAAAACAAATCAATATCACATGGCCACCGGCCAGTCCCGCGCACAGGGAGCGCCCGGGTACTGGAGGTTCCAGGCAAGGCTTAGAAGAAGATGGAGACTTGGAGCTTAAAAGCAGTCCCATACAGGGAACAAAAGAGCCTCCAAACAGTCGTGTGTGGATTCCTCCTGCCTTTTGCCCGCATGCCCTGTTCATCTAATGGGGAGAAAACCATATTGGTGTGCTCTGATTTTCCAAAATGACAAAATGTACCATCAGCACAGAAGAAGGCTGGTAACGTCATCACGAGGGGTAGAGCATTCCGAGTAATGAAAACACAGCTTCGCTGCAGGGCTTGCTGGACGTGGAGACAGGAGCGTGAGGCCTTAAATGTCCCCACGTGCTCACTGCAGCCGACAGGGCCAGAAGCAGTTGGTCCTGTCGTCAGGCAGAGACACCTGGCAAGCCTGGGGGGCAGGTGGGCAGTGGAGACGCGGGTGAACCGGGCAGGCCAGGGCGCACACAGCACCGGAGTCAGGAAGTCACCGAAAGTCAGGGGAACGCTGCTGCTCAGAAGTCAGTCCAGGGGGGCACAGGCCACCGGAGCCTAAGAGAACATGGGACAGGAGCCGAGCCCCTTACATAAAATCTACCCAAGGCCCAGCCTCCAGGCCTCGCAGGGGCACAGGGGAAGTGGTTACGGATGCAGAGTTTTCCCAAGCATGGGCTCTCTCTGGAACAGTCAGGGGAGCCAGGTAGGCCGCGGTGCCTGCTGCCCGCGGAGTAAGAGATTAGATACCTCAAGTATCTGCTTCTCTCAGAGTGAGATTGCAAGTCTTAGGTGGGCTTTGTACATTGGTTACAGACAAGGATTGTTCTCCAGGTTTTTAACCAGCTCAGAGTTTTTTGTTTCGTTCTGTGTTTGTCTTTTAATTGCACAGACTGCTAGTGGCAGCAGTGACAACAGTCACAGTCGGGAGGCAAGGGTGGCTGGTGGCTGGGCCTGCGTCAGGCCGGTGCCTACTGGGATGCCACCTTGCTCGGTCAAGGCTAGCTCCCACCCCATCCCCCCCTCGCCGGCCAACAAGGAAAACGGGTGTGAAAGGTAAGGTGGTGGTTCGTGAACCAGAGTCGGGGGGCTAGTCGACAAGTTTGGGCCTGGCTTGCTCCTTCCAATACGTCAGAAATGCGTGGTAGTCAGTGGGTGCGACAGTTTCCCTTAGTGTTTTGACAAAGAAGGTATTGTCTAAGGGATCCCAGGTCAGCGCGTCCCATCAATCAGTCAACAAGTGTTTATTAAACACCTCCTGGGTTCCTGGATTATTGCCCTGCAGTCATTTCACCAGTCCAGTTACCTAATACCTGCCTTTGTGTGAGTGCAGGATCAAGCACAAAACATATGACGCAAAATGGGAGCATTTGAAGGCCTTGACAATCACTTTATTGGTTAACATGTATTTAGTCTTGTTTACCTGAGATACTCATTTGAGGTTCAAGACCATTTTGGTGAGAGTGTGTGTGTGTGTGTTTGTGTGTGTGTGTGGTGGGGGCACCAAGAAAAGATGTTTTCAGGGTTTTGCTGTTCTTCGTTTACGCCCATTCCAGTGTCACAGCCATGCTGTTCAGCAGACACACAGATGTAAGATCCAGTAGACACAGGGGAATCCATGAGGTCCAATTAGTAAGTCTGTGAACTTAGTTGTTCTAAGTGTTAAAGACCCCATTGCTGAATATCACTGTGGTCACCTTCCACGTACCCCCCTGGGGAAGCTATACACCAGTGCTGGTACCTAGTCCACCTTTCATAGCGATTTTGGAACTGTTTCTCAATGGCCATTGTACTCAGTGGCAAGTTTGTCGATTAAGGCGTTTTTAGCCAGTAAGCAAATAACTGTTAGAACACCCTCTCGGTTCACCTGATCTGGCCCCCAGTGATAAAGGAAATATTGAAAGGAAGACATTTGGATGACATGCAGGACATCAAAGATAATAGGATGACAGCTCTGATGGCCATTCCAGAAAAAGAATTCCAAAATTGCTTTGAAGGGTGGACTAGGGGCTGATATTGGTGCATAGCTTCCCAAGGCGAGTACTTTGAAGGTGACTGTAGTGATACTCAGTGAAGAGGTAGGTAGCACTTTTTCTAGGATGAGTTTGCAAACTTAATTGGCAGCCCTTGTGTAAAAAATCCCAATACAAGGCTATAGGGACCCATCTCTCAGCCGCAGCAAGCCCAGTTCCAGCCCCTCTGTGGGGAACTTCACCTAACCAGCCTTGAGCTTGAGTCAATGGCAGGAAGTCTCAGGCCCTCTCCTGCGCTTCAGAACACAGGGTGTCCACCGAAGCCCCTGCGTGATGGCCTGGCCCTTGCGTCTCCAGCAAGGAGATGCAAATCCCGATCCCACCTCTGAAGGACTGTATTCTCTCCTAGGTTTTTCTCTTAAAAGCAGATGTACTTTAAAAATACATACATCGCTTCTACCTTGTTTTCCTCACGTTTCCCCTTTTGAAAACACGTTTTTTGTTTGTTTGGATTTTTTTTTTTAAATATGGTAACACTGAAATGAGTGTGTTTTCTCTGTCTACAGACTAGCTATAAGGTCAGGACTCATTTGGGGGGAAAAGCTGGATGAAGAGACTGAGGATGTGGCCAGGCTTAAAAGATTCCGTCCAGGCGTGCTCTTAGCAGACAGAGAGCAGGTGCCGAGGGCCGCCGGTTGCTGCAGCCGAGCTTTTGGGGTGGTGAGCCACTTCTTTGGTAGAAGAGAGATGCAAGAAACACCCAAAATGCTGATGGTCCCTGTCCTAAGCAATTTGAATCCACAGTAGCTGGGAAACTGATAGCTGCGAACGGTAAGAGGGTTTTAAGCACACAGAGGCCTTCTGAAGGATCGTTAGCATACGTGTGGCTCCTTGACCTTCACAGAGGGCTTTCAGAGCAATCATCTCAGCTAACAGTTCAGACAGAGTGAAAACTAGGGGCCTAGACTTCGGCCACTCTCTTGCTGCAGGGTGTTAGGTGAGGCTCCCGGAAAGAGAGGTTACAGGCTGGATTTTTAAAATTTCTCTTTAGCTGTATTTTTTTTACTCTACTAGTTCATGACTAGTACTTTGAAGAAAAGAACAAACATGAAAGTCTTCCAGGTGCAGGTACTCAAGGCACCGTCCCTTGTCCCCAAATGCTCTCTTGGACAGTGTAGGCATCCATGCAAAATACAAGACCCGTGGCAGACCAGATGCTGAGGCAGAGCAAGAAAGGAACGCATCTTTTCTCCCCCTGGTTCTTTAAGTTGTAAAATTAGGTTGTGCATTTTGGATCTTTCTTCTTTTATAATGCATACCACGGCGTACTACTCACCTTGAAGAGAAATCAAGTCCCAATACACACCACAACAGGAATGAACCTTGAAAACCTGACGCTAAGTGAAATAAGTCAGAGAAGGACAGACCTGGCATCACCCCACTGCTGTGATCTTGCTGGAATAGGCAACTGCAGGAAGACTCAAGTTTATTAGCGAGTACCAGAGGCGGGGAAATGCTGGCAGCCTGGTGGTCAAGTACTAAGGAAGTCAGCAGTTCAGACCCGTCAGGAGCTCCCTGGGAAACTCTCTGGAGCGGTTCTACTCTACTTGTAGGTTTGCTGTGAGTCGGAATCCACTTGACAGCAGGGGATTCAGTTTATCAGGGGTGGGGGTTATGACTTTGGGGACACTGAGCTTCTGTTCAGGGTGATGGAACAATTAGGAAATGGATAGTGGTGATTGGTTTTATAGCCTGAGAGATGTCATTATGTCACCTGTCAGCTAATTGTACACATAAAAAATGGTAGAGTGTCAAATATCTATCTATCTCTCTCTATATATACATGTATGTGTATGTATGCATGCACACACACACTATGCCATCAGGGCTCAGTATGTATGTGTATGTACATGTATATGTATGTGTGTGTGTGTGTGTGCACACGCGCGTGCAGTACAGCTGCTAATGAAAAAATTGACAGCTGGGATCCAGCGGCCGCTCCTTGGAAGCTCTGTGCGCAGTTCTCTGCCCTGTAGGGTCGCTGTGAGTTGGAGTTGATTTGACAGCAACAGGTTTTATATATAAATGTATAAAACCACAATAATAAATTCGATGTGGTAATCAACAATAGAATGGACCGTTTAAAGATTGAGGATGGAGAGATTGATGTCACTTTCTCAGCTCTGGCTGCTTAGTAAGCATCAATGGACAAAGCCAGATGCTAGGTTCCTGCCCTCACCCGGTCACACAACTACAAGGTGACCTTGGTTGCGGATGGCTGTGAGATGCTTCTACAACACACTATTCATTAATAATTGCAAAAGGTGTGTAGGCCCAGAAAAGATCAAAGTCAAGAAAGAGACCAAAATTTACAGTATTCCTTTTGCCTGTGAGGCAGCCTTGTTGCTCGTTCTCTTTAGTCTTCTGAAAGAGGGGAAGGAAATGTGTAGTTCAGGGGCATGAGAGCTGTGTGTCTTATATAACTGTCTCAGGTAATCTAAACCATAGGGTCACCCCGTAAAGTTAATGCCATCTGCACATCGCCACTAGGAGAGACTCTGACAGGTTCAGTAACACGCCTGCGATCCCACCACCCACACAATGGCAGACCCGTTACTGAAACTTAGACACCTAACAGACTCCCCAGCTCCACGGTAGGCAGCATTAGGTTTTCAACTCAGCAAATTTAAAACTGAGAACATAAAAACAATTCATCTGCTGAAAAAGAAAAAGGTGCTCAAAGTAGAGGCGGAGGACAATTATTCTTTAAATCTCAGAATGTACATGCCTTACATGTTTACATTAAAATATGGAAATACTAGATATAAATGCAATTGTGATGTCTAGTGTGTATTCATTTCAGTTTTTATGTTTGATGTTGCTTTTAATGCTTGCAAAAATTCCCCTTGGGTCATTTCATAAAACAACTGATCTTGAACAGAGTTAAGCAGTGTGCGAAAATCTTACTGCCCCAAAAGTGGAAGAGTTATTCCTCAAACCTGTGGGAATCTGTGTATATAAAGTTTAATGAAATTAAGTTGCCTGTAAAGGAAATTAAACTGCAGTCTGACTTGGAGTTTTCTTGGATTAGATGCCGTAGTGTCAAGTAGAGCCCAACCCAAGCAATTTTGGGAAGACAGTATTGTTTTTAATTACAGTATTGAATTTTTTAGACACATCTATAAATTTCTGGCATCCTCAATAGGAACATCAGTTAATTAGCTAAAAAGTATTGGTGAAGCATATATTATATAAATGATTTACTACTTGTGATGTTAAATGCTATGGGCGATCAGAAATCCTGAGCTCTCTTTGGGCTGCAGGAATGGATAGTTCTTTGTGGGGGAAGAATAACTTCCTCTGCATGTGAATGGTGTTTCTAAGATGGGATGAGTCCTACCCAGGGGCAGGGCCAAGTTATCAGCTAGGGAAGGAAAAGAAATGACAGCACTTGGCATCTTACTTATTATTTAGCTCTTCTTTTAAAAGGTCAGTTTTCGTGCATGCTTGGTAAGGTCTTGGACGTACTAGTATAGCTGTGTATATATAACATTTGTGAATATGTCACTATTCATATAATGGTTATGCCTGCTCAAAAATATTTTTCTGTTTTCAATTTTTCAATTATTCATTAATTTATAGTTTATTGATTACTGTAAATGAATACAATTTCCAACGTCTACCAATTATCTATGACAAAGCCTCACCCCTCCTTGTAGCCAACAAAATTATTTCCTTCTGTAGATAATTCTGTTATTCGTTCCTCATAACAGAGGTCTCGTACAGTATTTGTCATTTTGACACTGACTGATTTCACTCAGTGTAATATCTTCCAATTGAAACCATGTTATGAGATGTTTTCTAAAATCTACATTGTTTTTTATCATAGCATAGTGTTCTGTTGAGTATATGTACCATAGTACATGAGCAAAAAAAATTTGAGAAGCCGCTGGTCAGAAATAGAGAAGAGAAGGACGTCTTAGGAAGGAGGGACACTGTGTGCACCCTGATGTAGTGCAGGGACCTGCATGAACCTTGATTTTGAACCACAGACATTATGTGCCGGGGAGCAGAGAGAATCAACAGAAGAAATGGGCTGGGTCAAAACATAGGTGATCTGAAAAACCATGTGAAGGGGTTTAATTTCATTACCCAACATCAAGTTTAATGCTTTTATGAGGGTTCACTTGGGTCTTACATGAAGTATAGAGTCTAGAAAATTAGTAAGAAGTGATGTCACTGGGCAGAAAACTTGCAATACACCAAGTGTGACGTATGAAGAACTAGAATTAGCATTGCACTGTGGGGGATGATGGAGGAAGGATGACTCTTTAAGGCATTTTGAAGAAGAAGGAATGGAAGCTAGAGAAAGCTTAGAAGAGCCTCAGTCTCATCAGGGCTTCCAGCAGGAGATCTAGCAAGGGTATCTCGATGGAAATGGGGTTAGGTAACATACGGGCCAGTAGGTGGGAGTGAGGTTCGATGATGGAGGGAGGGAATGAGTTTAGACTTTTCACAATGGTGCTTTTAGCTAACAGTGGGACATCCAAGTGGAGCTCTCCCATTTGACCAGCTGGGAACGGAGAACAGCTTAGACGCAAGGCTGAAAGGGTAGGCTTGAAACAAACTGCATTAAAGCCATAGCTGAGCCGTGAATGTTCACGGGTCGGTGGAAGAAGGAAGTGTAAGCAGAAATGGGCAGCCGACCAAGATAAAACAGCAGAATAAATAAGAATAACCTGTGCTCATTAAACACCGTCACCAGTCTCTGTGCATCCGTGGGTAAACAGTGTGACTTCCTGTGTTGTATTACCTTACCATCCACAGTGTGCCTTCTGTGTCTTGACTGTTCATGCTCTGGTCCTCTTGGAGGCAAATGTTGGTTCATTAGAGGCATGGGATGTTGGCTGGCTATCCCCAACATTTACAGTTCATCTTTTATAAGATAGGTCTTCACTATCTTGTAAATGCTTCACAGAAGGCATTTAAAACCAGCTATCATCAAGACTTCTGAATCTCTATCTCAAACACACATGTATGGATGTGATTGATTCAGACAGTAAGCCCAGAGTCTTTGGAGATGTAACTGGCCCCTGGTTGTCATTCTTTTCAAAGTCCTGAATGTTCATTTGTTCCCCAGTCTACCAGGTGTTGGCTGAACTCAGATAGAAACACCATTCTGAGGAAAAATTCTTTCAAGATGAGCAAATACTCAAAGTATGCAAATTGTTGGCCCTTTGTATGAGATGCTCAGAGTCAGTAAACTAGAAGGCATTTCTCAGATGATCACGTGCCCAGCAGATCACTTAGGCATCTTATTAAAAATGCAGGTCTTGATTCAAGAGGTCTGCAGTAGAACCTGCGACTCTGCGTCTCTTAACAAGTCCCCCAGATGATGCTGCTGATGACGCTGTTGGTCCAGGGACCACACTTCATGTGGACAGGCTCCAGAACACGGTGGCTGCTCTGCTAACATGACATCAGGTCACTGACTTGGCTTCCAGGAGTGCCCTATAGGGCCAGAGGCCAGGCACTTGCTCTTCACACACAGCTGGCCCTTCCCGGCTGCACAGGCTAGGGGCAGAACTGAGCCTGAAATGACTTACCCCACCTACCTTGCACCTACCTGCTCGGATGTAAGCAGCTTAAGAATAGTGTTTCCAGTTCTGTCGCTGCAGACAGCTTCTCTCTGGACTGTCTCCTCATGCCTGGGACCATCACCCTGTCTTTTCTGGGGACACAGACTCCCACCAACTCTCCAAAGGATTTGGTTGTAATTTTCAGGGAAGGCAGCATGTTTGTTTACATGTCTGCTGTAGATGTATATTTTTTTGCCCTGCGAAATGTGTGTATTCTAAGTCAGCCTTCAATTCCTTTTTCCTAAACAGTGGTCAGAACTGGAGCCTGAGAGTCGGATGCATCTATTTCAGCTCTCACTCCTACACAAGTTAGTTTAGGGAACTGTGACAAACTTGTCATTTCCCTTCAGGTGCAGACAATGCCTTTTTCTCCTTATTCTCTCTGCAGAATAAGAACATATGCGAGGCATTCAGTGCATTTAAAATCATGTTTATTTAAAAATGCTAATTTTACAGTCTTGCAATGTAAATGAAGGCATTATTAGAAGAGTCACTTGTCTGATCTGTAGATTAAATGAGGTTCCCTGGCCCATTTGTGGGCAGCTGGACAGTCTTCTAAGAGCTCTGGTGGCACAGTGCTGAAGCACTCTGCAGTTATCTAGAAGGTATGCAGTGTGAACCCACCAGCTGCTCCGGGGAAGAAGGTGACAGTCTGATTCCGTAACAATTTACAGTCTTGGAAACCTGTAGGGTGGCTCCGCCTTGACCTGTGAGTTCTCTGTGATTTGGAATCAACTCTATGACAGTGGGCTTACTTTTTTGGTTTTTTCAATACACCTCTAGAAGTGCTCACTCATCTATGCCAAGAAATTTGGAAGACAGCTACTTGGCCAGTCCAGCTGGAAGATACCTGTATTTTGTAGCTATTCCAAAGAAAGGTGAGCTAACAGAGTGTGGAATTATCAAACAATATCATGAATATCACATGCAAGGAAAATCTTTCTGAAGGTCATTCAAAAAAGTGGCAGCACTTCATCAACAGAAAATGGACAGAAATTCAAGCTGGATTCTGAAGAAGACTCAGAGGGAGGGCTGTCGTTTTGATGGTAGATGAAACCTGACTGAAGGCAGAGAACCCTGGGATGATGTTCACCTGTGTTTTGTTGACTATGTAAAGACATTCAGCTGTGTGAATCATAACAAATTCTACATAACACTGCAAAAATGGGAATTCCAGAAAACTTAGTTCTGCCTATACAGAACATACATAGACAAGGGAGCAGCTATCCAAAGAGAACAAGGGGTATCACGTGGTATAAAGCAGGAAATGTGTGCATCAGGGTTCTATCCTTTTACCATACCTAATCAGTCCATATGCTGAGCAGATAATCTGAGAAACTGGATTATATGAAGAAGAATGCAGCATCAGGATTGGTAGAAGATTCCTGAACAGCCTGTGATATGTTGATAACAGAATCTTGCTTGTTGAAAGGGAAGAGGACTTGAAGCATTACTGATGAAGATCAGAGATCACAGGCTTCAGTATGGATTAGACTTCAACATTAAACAAAAATCCACACAACTGGACGAATAAGCAACAACATGATAAAGACAAAAAGTGTTGAAGTTGTGAAGGGCTCCATTTTCTTTGGATCCACAATTGATGCCCATGGGAGCAACAGTCAAGAAATCAAGCAATGTATTGCATTGGGCAAATCTGCTGTAAAAGACTTCTTTAAAGTGTTCACAAGCAAAGATTTCACGCTGAGGACTAAGGTGCACCGGACCCAATTCGTGGTGTTTTCAGTTACCACATACACATGCAAAAGCCAGACAATGAATAAAGTATACTGAAGAATAGTTGATGCCTTTGAATTATGGTGTTGGTGAAGAACATTGAGTATACCATGGACTTCCAGAAACAAGAGCAAACCTGTCTTGCAAGAAATACTGCCAGAATGCACTTTATAAAAGAGGATGATGGGCCTTGGTCCCACGATGTTTGGATGTGTTATCGGGTAGGACCAGTGCCTGGAGAAAGACTTCGTGCTTGATAAAGTCAAGGAGAAAAAGGAAGACCTTCACTGAGGTCTTCAGTATTGACACAGTGACACAGTGACTTCAACAAGGGGCTCAAACGTAGCAGTGACTGGGAACAAACCCAGTGCTTGCTTCTGTTGTCTGTAGGGTTGTTGTGAGTAGGAACTGACTCAATGGCCCATGAGGACAATGACAACAACATATTTGTTATAAAGTGAAGCTGAGCGTGTGTCACCCTGCTATTGCTTTGTGTGTGTCACTGTTCTGTGTGTTACACATGACTCTCCTTCCTTCCTAGAGCCAGGAGTCTAAATAAATGCAATTAGAGGAAATGCCTCTCTGTCCAGTTACCCTTTCGGTCAAGATGGTCAGTCTTTTTATGCATTTTAGTTTACCAGTAACCACTGAGGAGTGAAATCAGACAGGTGTTCACTGAGAACCTTCTGGATGCTGGGCATTCTTCCGGGAGCTTTCTGTGGACCACCTCAGCTAAACCTTTTTGTGGTTGTTTGTTTCAATTGCTTAGAGTTTTCATGCTCTCTCTCTGTCTCTCTCTCTGTCTCTCTCTCTGTGAGAGAGATAGGTGAAAGGTCGCAGAGCAAATTAGTTTCTCATTAAACAGTTAATACACAGACTGTTTTGTGACATTGGTTGCCAATTGTGTGATGTGTCAGCTGAATCTTCTCACCAGTGAGTCAAAGAAACTGATGCCCAGTGAAATTCCCTGAGCACTCATTGGGTGTGTCCCTTGCCAAGGTCACACAGGAGTAGGTGGCAGGCACAGGGAGAGACCCAGCTAGCTGGTCTCCAAAACCGCGTGCTTTTTCCAAGAGTGCCCACTTGGGGCTTATAATAAAAGGACATTTGCTTTAGAAAAATTTCCTTCACCCTGGCACTTGCAGTTAGCAGAACTCACAAAGTAGTTAAATTCAGTCTCAACAAGCAATTACAGGCCTACTTAGGGCATGAGTTTAGTTTTGACCAAGAGTATTTTCTCACACAGGAGCTTGGCACTTCACCAGGGACGACCAGACTTTTGTCTCCTTTCTTTGTTCTGACTGGTCAGACCTTTTTTTAAACTCTTGAATCTGTGTGTGTGTGTGTGTGAGAGAGAGACAGACAGAGACAGACAGAGAATGAGGATGCTGAAGAAGCTTAAAGGCCTTGTAGTTGTTGTTGGGTGGCTTTGAGTCAATTCAGGCTCATGGTGACTCAGTGTGACACAGTGGAGATCCCCTAGAGGGTTTCCAAGGCTGAAATTGTTATGAAGGAAACCCTGGTGGCATAATGTGTAAGTGCTATAGCTGCTAACTAAAAGGTCAGTGGTTCAAATCTAACAGGCGCTCCTTGGAAACGCTATGAGGCAGTTCTACTCTCTCTGTAGGGCTGTTGTGAGTCAGAACCAGCTCAGTGGCAGTAGACTTTTTTTTATTGTTAATCCATATGGAAACAGATCACCAGGCCACACCTTTCTCCTTCAGCGTGGCTAATGGATTCAAACAACTCACCCTTTGATTGGCAGCCAAGCCCCTAACCATTTTGCTACCAGGGCTCCTTCCGAAGGCTTGTGTGATCTCAGTTTATAGCTGCCTTAAGAAGATGATATGTGTGAAAACTGACTGTCAACTCTGAGGTCTATATAAAAGCGAGGTGCTGTGTGTCTTGGAGGCTTTATTGCCCTCTCTGAGAATACTCAGAAAGTGCTGGAAAGCGCTGTCTTCGTCGGCTTGCCCCACCTTTGCAGTGCTTTGTCTTTTGTGCAAGTCACCCCATTGTCCACGGAGAGCCTTTGGTTGTCCCCTCTAGCTGCCCAAGGATTTCTGCTGTCTGCCTACAGATGGTCTCTCTCTGCAGACTCTTCCTGTCCTGCTCTTCCCGGCCCCCAAGCCAGTGGTCTCTTTTCCCATGTTCTGTTCCTGTCTTCAAGATTCCATCTGGCACCCCTGCTACCTGGCGCACATGACTAGCTGTGCAGTGAGGCTGGGGCTGTCAGCACAAGTGAGCCCTCCCTTAGGAAACCCTTCATTTGAACCCTGAAGTAGCAGCTTCCTGGCTGCCACCACAAAGACTGTCCCCTCAGGAAACAAAACAAACCCTATCTCTAAAGTTTCCCTGTTTCTTTTCTTTCAAGTTCCCTGTGGCTACTAGGCTACAATTAAGAGCCAGGATCAAAGGGACTGGCTGCCTTGGGAACTCTGGGACTTGCTGAGCGTTGGTCTTTTTAACTCTTTACTTCCCACTGCTGGCTACTCCAGCTTCTTCCTGGTCCCTTTGGGTCCCCAGGTACAAGATGGGCAGTGTGCTACAGGGAGACGTACTAGAATCACTGTGGGACTCCTCCCACCTCACAAGATGCTGATAGCCTCTCCTCCTTGTGATCCAGACGATGGGCAGAAAATGACCCTAGGTGAAAATTAAAAGGAAATCCCAAGTGGGAAGGAATCTGAGAGATCCTGACGCATTCATGGCTGCCTTCTACCAGATCCCTGACCAGCAGTTTCTAACTCGATCACCTCTCTTGACAGGGCAATCACTAACCCATGGCAGAAAAGTCATGACCTTTTATAAGAAAGGTCTTCTCTGTGCTGAGACAAAATGTGACTCCCTGCGACTGTCACCCTTCAGCTCTTGTTGGGGCATTTAGAGTAACCCTAAGCAGGTCAAGAGGCTCTGGGCAGGTGAGACATTTCTCATACTTGAAGGCAGTAATCTAGCTTCTCCTACTGTGGTGCCACAGCACTTCCCTTTCTCAGGATACTGTACCTCCATTCATGCTACCCAGGCTCAGGGAGCCCTGGGGTTACAACAGCTAAGCCGTGGGCAGCCCGCCGGCGGGTCTGCGTTCAAACCCAAACAGTGACTGTGGGAGAAAGACCTGGAGATGTCCTTCTATAAAGTTTGCTGTCAGGTGATGATGAGTCGTTTTTGACTCAGAGCAACCCTGTGAGACAGTAGAACTGCCCCATAGGGAGTCTTCGGGGTTCTCATCTTTACAGAAGCAGATCTTTGGGTCTTTCTTGCCCAGGGCTACTGGCTAGGTTCCACCTACCAACCTTTCAACTAGCAACCAAGCACTTAACCAGTGAGCCCACAGGGCTCCTGCTGTTTGGGATTCTGTAAGTATTACAGCCAAGAAAATCCTATCGGATGGTTGTATCTGAAACACATGCAGTTCTCATGAGTGCGAATCGGCAGACAGCACCCAACCACCATAACACCACCCAAGACACTCTGAGTTGATCTGAGTGTGTTGTCACTCATATCACATGATACTTGAACCTTGAACCTGCTTTACTGCAGACAGAGATAAGACAATCCGTTTTCTCTCAGTCCTGGTCAAACCTGGTGAATGGAGGTGAGACGGGGGGAGGTGGACACTGTACAAGTGTGCGTGGAGAGCTTGGTGGTTACCTTCAGTCCCAATGGCAGGCTGCAGCCACGTCTGGAAATCCTTCACAAGAGACTGGACACTGGCTTAGAGAACTGCTCACAAAGAACACAGAGACTGTGTTTATGCACAACTAACGCTTGCCTGCTGCCTTCCACGGTTGTTTGCTGGTCTTGCCCTCGCCTCACCAGGAGGCACCTGGAGGAAAACTGCCGTGTCAGTCCTCGTCCACTTCGTACTGAAAAAGCGTTAACCTCCCACTCTTAAGTAAATACCTGAAAGGGGGAGGACACAAGGTACAGTGTTTGCGTAAAAATACTTGTTTGGGTAAAAATATGGTAGATGAGTGAACAGACCTACAGACTGCGCGGATGAGTGTCTGTGTGTCTTCACAAGAGCATGGGAATCGAGGCAGTTTTCAAGGGAAATGCCTCGTTTGGGTTTTCTTTTGCTTTGTTGACTCAGTTGCCTGGCTCAGCAAAACAGTACGCGTTTCAGCAGTGGCCTTGGTCCTCCCGAGTAGGCCCGTGGCTGGCCGCAGAGTCCTCAGCAGCTTGAAGACACACTCGGTCATCAGTAGGTGCCGAGGTCGCAGGAGGAACTAATTAATCCAGCTCCCATCAACAGCAAGCTGTTCCAACCTGCCCTCCTTCCTCATACAGGGAAAGACCAGGAAGGATCTTCTCCCTCTGTCTGCCCAGGGCAACTCTGGGACGTGCTGGGCAAACAAAGGGAAGGACGCCAAACCATTTCTCTAAGACATGGTCGTGTTTTAACCTGGAAACCAAAGCCCAGAGCCTGTGTGAGAGCTTTCAAACTTGATTAAGCCCTCCCAGGTTTCTGGGGATAATTCCCAAATTAATGTTTAACCCAAAGATCCCCAAACCCTTCCCTGTGACAAACTTTACTTTAAAAAAAAAACAAAACTGGCTTTATTGGAAGCTCTAATGGTGTAGGGGTTGAGTGCTGTGGCTGCTAACCAAAAGGTGAGGAGTTCAAATCTGCCTCGCTCTCCTTGGAAGCTCTATGGGACAGACAGTTCTACTCTGTCCTTTAGGATCCCTACAAGTCAGAGTTGACTAAATGGCAATGGGTTTGGATTAGTCTTATTGATGTCCTATAAACCCAGTTGACATTCCTTACAATGTTTAAAATTTGTCCCTATAATTAAAACTACAATTTTTTTTTTAGCTGACCTCTAGGGAATATGATAGATATTTTTTTAACTTCCCCGTTAAATCTCTCTCAGGATGAGATTTATGTTGTTAAATCCAGACTACAGTGAGTCTCTGATCAGAAAATAATTGGGAGGAGGGATTGTGTATGGAGACATCAGGGGTCAGTACCCCAAGATGGGAAGTTGGAGAAGGTTGCCATTTAGAAGACTGTAGATACCTGAGTTAAAATGAGAAACCCTGGTTGTGTAGTGGTTAGGTGCTATGGCCACTAACCAAAAGATTGGCAATCCTAATCCACTAGGTGCTCCTTGGAATTGCTATGGGTCAGTTCTACTCTGTCCTGTTGGGTTGCTATGAGTTGGAACGCACTGAATGGCAGCAGGTTTGGGCTTGGCTTTGGGTAACCATCCACATGTTGGGTCCTGAGTTAACTGTTCTGTGGCTGTAGACTTCTGTTTGATGTTCTGAACCGTTCCTTCCAGCTTGATAATCAGCACAGAAAGTTGTGGGAAGAAAGCTTGGGCTGGGCCTACCTGTTTTGTCAGGTCCACAGCTGGGAGTCACTGTCCTTAGGGCTGGTCAATGAGGTTGTTGTACGAGGGCTGACAGTTAAGTTTGCGAATTCATCCTAAAAAAGTGCTCGATACTTTGTGGCTGAATATCACTATGGTCACCTTTGAAGTACTCTACTTGCAAAGCTATTCACTGAAACCAGCACCTTCAAAACAGTTTTGGAACTCATTTTCTGGAATGGCCATCAAAGCTGTTGTCACGTTACCCTTGATGTCCTCAACATCACCAAAATATCTGTTTTTCAATATTTTCTTTATCTTCAAGTAAAGAAAAAAGTCACTGGGGTCCAAATCGGGTGAGTAGGGAGGGTGTTCCAATACAGTTATTTGTCTACTGGCTAAAAACTCCCTCACCAACAGCTATACAGTTAAGTTCCTGAACTTGCCACCATGCCACTGTGCACAACAGCCATTCCAGAAAGAGTTCCAAAACTGCTTTGAAGGATGGGCTAGGTGCTCATGTGGGTGTCTAGCTTCCCACGGGGAGTACCTCAAAGGTGATCATAGTGATATTCAGCAATATGTATGTAGTGTTTCGAACAATTAAGTTCTCTGACTTAATTGTCAGACCCCATGTTTCAGCCAGTAGCCCTCTGCGGTCCCTCACTGGGTCCCCTGGAGCTAGGCACCCAGCAGAGCCGCTGGCACAGATGCTAACGAGTTTTCCACTACAGTCTGGCAGAACTCAGCAAATCCTGGAGTTCGGTTGTGGTACGCTCCCTCTTGCTGACTGGTTATAAACAGGAAGGAAAAAAAAATCAAAACCATATGTTCAGTACAATGTCAGGCTCCTAGTGCACATTGAACCATTTGATATTGAGCTATTAAGTAATAATCATCAAGCTTTCCGCCTCTGCGAACGTTCTGGGTATAGGAGCTGACCTGCACGGGCCCAGGCTGGGGAGAGCAGAGAGGCCAGTTCTGTCTGCTCTCTTTCTGGAAATGGCATGTCGCCGGACCCCTTCCAGCTTCTAGCGGGGGAGCTCAGCCGGCCGCATTCACTGACTTGTTTCCCTCCTTCACACAGTCCTTCTTCCCTTCTCATTTTCCGGACTGAAAATTAGAAACACTTCTCTCCTACACACAAAATGACTCCCTCACACACACTTTTCCCCCATCCTGCTTTGAAATGGCAACAGCTGCCAGAAACAGTATCCTTCAGAATACACGTTATGCCAGGGCCAGAGTAGTAAAAGGGTTAATTTAAGATGTCACCCCCGCTAGTTAGACATCAGAAGGGCAGCTGCCCTTAGGGGAAAGGTGGTGATAATGGAAAGGCACCCAAGGGGACTTCCAGGGTCCTAGGAATTCTCTGTGTCCCAATCTGGGTCTGGTTGCCCAGATGTGTTCAATCTGTAAACATTCAGTGAAGCTGGACACTTAAACTATGTGGTCTTTTCTGCCTTTAATAAGAAGTTTTTCAAATGAACCTGGCTGCCAAGCATTGTCAATCATGAGACTGAGAGAGAGCTACTCAGAGTTAGGGATACAAGCTTCCTTACTGATCAAGAATAACAAAAAACAAAACTTGTTGCTTTCAGGTCAATTCCAACTCCCACAGTGACCCTGTAGGATCACGTAGAACTGCCTCATAGTATTCCCAAGGAGCAGTTGGTAGATTTAAACTGCTGACCCCTTGGTTAGTGGCCACCACACCACCAGAGCCCCTCAGCAGGGACAGAAGCTGAAGAGACAAGGAACCTCTCTCCTGGCAGGCAGAGGGAGACAAGCTTCTCCCAGAGCCGGTGCCCTGAATCCAGACTTGTCTCCTAAGATGTGAGAAAATAAATACCTGTTTATCAAAAAGTCATCCACTCACTGTATTTCTGTCATAGCAGCCCCAGGTAATTCAGACAAGCAGAACACACTCTATAGCAGCTGGTGGTGAGGAGTCCACGGTGTACCATGTCCTTGTCCCTTTGTCCCTTCTGCCACTCCTCCTTTGTTCCTTTCCCGACTCTCTGGACATCTGCCAGTGGAATTCCAGGCCCCCAGATGCCACCGTCATGACAGACCCCAACAGTCCAGTGCTCACGCTGCCCCTGGGTGATGCTTCCAACCAATAAGTGTAAAAAAGGAAGTTGTCGGTGTTAAATAGTCACAATCACAGAAATCATCATAATATAGGCACTTTGTCAGCATATACAAAATATTTCCTTTTCTCTACCACTCTTTGTCTGCTTCAAACACGTGAAAGTTATTCCTAAAAGCTTTTTTTTCCCCTCCCCTTATTTGGTAATCAAGACAGGAAGTAGAAACTAGGAAGGCAGATTGCAGTGACCTTTGTCCTTTCTCGCTCTGTAATCCTAAGTGAGGGATACCCTGTTTTTATGTAAAGGAGGTGAGACTCTCAACAAGTAAATGAGGGTGGCTCAGGATGGCACTGTCAGGGTGGTGGTGGTTCCAGGGCAGAATGCTTGCCTTCCATGCGAGAGACCGTGGTTCAAATCCTGCTCGGTGCGTCTCAGGCTTCATCACCACGCACTGACACTGAGCAGGTTCAGCCAAAGATCCGCCTTGTTTAGAGAGTAGGGAAAAAAAGCCTGGAGACCTGCTTCTTAAAACCAGCCAATGAAAACCCTGTGTGTCATGGAGATGGCACAGCACCAGGCAGCCTTTCCCTCTGTCGTGATGTGGTCACTGTGGGTCCAGGCTGAGTGGATGAATGGCAAGTATCTAAAGCTTACGGGTCTTGGACACAGGTTTGAATCCCGGCTCTGCTCTTCACTCTGCAGAGGGCTGACCACGTTGCCCTGAGTCTTAGTTCCATCACCCGCAGAAATCAAGATGCTAGTGCCTACCACTCAGGGCTACAGTGAAGATTCAGTGAACTAGTCCACGGAGGCCACCACGCACACAGGGGGCTCCCCGCAAGGCAGCAGGGCACCCTGCCCTGTGCCAAGGGGAAGGGGCTGACCACGTAGCTAATTTTCCTGCTCCTCCAGGCAGAATGTGTTCCACTTTGTGAAGCTTTTCTTAGCAACATAAAGACTGTGCAGAAAAGCCATGTGAAAGGTAGCTGGGCTGCTGTTTCTTCAATCTCCTTGGTTCCCTCTCCGCTCAGGAAATTTACATTCTGGTCTAACATACAAGTGTGTAAATATGTCACCATGGCAGCTGGTCTTCCATGCCACGAGGAAGTGTGAGGTGACTTATGAGAAGATGACTGAGCTTAGGGGAGGCAGGGTGGGCCTGATGGCCTAGGGGGGACAGAAGGGGAGCCCGACCTAGCCTTGGAAGGGAGGGGAAGATCACAGTTTGTGGTGGGGAGCCGTTCTTGCTGGTGTCTGTGGACCACAGGACACAGCCTGGAAGTCGTTGCAGGGTGCAGGCCGAGTGCTCGTCTTAGACTGAGCGGTGCAGGGCCTTGACTGCCGAGCAATCGATTTTGACTCTTACTCAGAGTCAGGTGGAGAGTCGTCTGATGTTTGTGAGCAGGTCAGTGTTGAGGCCGGGCATGCTTTGGAGAGAGAATTCTGGGAGCACAAGTTAAACCAGAGAATTGCAGGCCAGTAATAAAGGCGCTCTGGTTGTGCGATAGTTAAGCGTTTGGCTGCTAACCCAAAGGATGGTGGTTCCACCCCACCGGTCACCTTGTACTAGAAAGGACTTGATGATCTGCTTTCATAAAAAGTAAAAAAAAAAACGTTGCCATGGAGTCAATCCTGACTCATAGTGACCCTGTGAGGCAGAGCAGAGCTGCGCCCCAGAGCTTCCAAAGAACACCTGGTGGATTTGAACTGCTCACCTTTCGGTGAGCAGAGATAACGCTTAACCACTGTACCACCAGAGCTTCCTCTGAAGATTACAGCCTACGAAACCCTAGGGGGGACAGTTCTGCTCTGTCACACAGGGCTGCTGAGAGCTGGAATCGATCTAGCGACACCCAGCAACAAGCAAGTAACGAAGGCGTGAATCAGGGCCTTACAGTAAGAACTGGGTGGCAAGGAAGGACACCGATGGAAGCAGCAACTCGGTAGCACTGAGGACAAGGGCAAGGGCAGGAGCAGAACACGGCCTGGGGACCACACGCTTAGACAGCAGAAATACGAGGAGGGCCAACAGGTAGGCAGAACAGATTTATGGAGGAAGACAAAAAGATTGGTTTTAGTCATTGGAAGTCTGCGCTACAACATGCTTCTTGAAGTGTTAGTCTAGGTTGAATGGGGAGCTGGATGTACATTTGGGGTTCATCCATGTTGTTACTGTTCTCTGACTGTCCTGCTAGTTCCAACTCATGGCACCCTCGTGTGTTATGGAGCAGAACCGGGGTTTCCGAGAAGCAACTGGTGGACTCAAACCACTGACTGTTGGGTTAGCAGTCAGACTTATAACCACCGCTGCAGCAGGACTCCAGATTCATCTATTGTGGAGGTTAAAAAAATCCCACTATCCCACCAGGGTCTCCCAGATTTATCCATAGAGGAGTGATATTTAAAATCATAAAATGAGTAGAGATAGCTAAGGAAGCAATTATAGTTAGATAGTGGCTGAGGACACAGCCTTGGGGAATGCCTACATCCCGGGAAGTTTCCACTTATGCTGGCAGAGAAATCCATGAAGGTCGTTTGGAAAAGGGCAAGTATTCCTTCAGATGGCTGAGTGGGTGACGCGGTCTATCTCCATGTCTGCGTGTGCGTGAGAAGGGCTCGTGTTGTTGGCTGTGTTCCAGTAATAATGTCCGTGGGTAATGTGATGGGATCTGCATGAGGGGTCTGTGAAACCAGGTCATGATGAGGAAGATGCCGGAGTCCAAGGAAAGTGCAGCCAGGGCGAGAACTCGGATGAGCACTCTGAGGTGTTGAAGGGGAGATGACCTTGCTGACCTTCAGAGAGGACTTTGGGAAGCAAGGGAAATAGGAGGTGGACCTGCTGGGTGCTGGGATCGTGGAGAACAACAGAGCTCAGGGAGCAAGTGCCAACAATTCAGGGCAGTACAAGGAGGGAGACAGGGAGCCTGAGAGCATGCGGGGTTATGCTAGGATTGTTTAGGTTTGAGGGGAAGGTAATACTGGCCGAGAGCACCTGCTGGGGTTTTGATCCAGAACAGTCCACGAGAGGCACTGGATGGCTCAGGCCACTGTGCAGAAATGGTTCTTGAAAATGTGTTGAGATGGGTCTTGTTGTGCTGTCACGAGAAGGGTGGAAACCTTCAGGTAAATCTGAGGGAGAGTGCTAGTTTGAGGTCCGGATGCTTCTCCAGGGAGGCTCCCGGGGACGTCTGCCTTGCGATGAATTCTGCCTCACTGGAAATACCATGATTAAGAGACACCATCGTGCTACATCAATCCAGATTACTACTTAAATCACAGTTTTGCCTCATAATAAGCCCAAACCAAACCTATTGCCGTTGAGTTGATTCTGACTCGTAGTAACCCCAAAGGACAGACAAGAACCTCCTCATAGGGTTTCCAAGGGACACGTAGTGAATTCAAAATGCTGATCTCTTGGCTGGCAACCATAGCCCATAACTGCTATACCACCAGGGTTTCCTTGCACCGTTATAGGCTTGACCAAAATAAAACAGCTACTGCTTCTTTATAAAGCCAAAAAGACAAAGCCACCGCCATCAAGCCAGGTCCACCTCATAGTGACCCTATAAGTCAGAGTAGGACTGCCCCATAGAGTTGCCAGAGAGTGTCTGGCGGATTTAAAACTGCCGACTTTCTGGTTAGCACGTAGCAATTAATGACGACTCCAGCAGGGCTTCTGTTTCTTTGTAAAGCATCATACAGACGGCATTTGCTGTCCCTGTTGTCTTACTGCTTTTCCGTCACTCCACTGAGTTCACCAAAAGGGTAACTTGTGGGGTAACACTCTTCTCCTGTATAACAAAATATGTCAATATTTGTGTCTACTATGGAATGCTTATATCCATCCCTGTTGGAGCAATGCTTACACATTTTAAAATTTATCCAACGTCTGGTGACTAAAAGATGTTCCATCAATGTTTCTGGAATATGATTGATTAAAATGATTTCATATCAAGATAGGCATTTCTATAGGCCATTATTAGCTGTGAGTGAGTCATAATCATAGAAATTCAGAGTTGTCTAATCCATCTGAAGTTGCTAATACAGGTGACAGAAGCATGCATTCCCCCACCCCAGAGCAAGTCTACGTTTCTGTAAAGTCGTACGTTAGTGCTGAGGAGAGGTAAGCTGAGCTGCAGCCCCTTCAGCCAGGGTTCTCTCAGTCACTGAAACCTCGGAGGAGAAGCTTTCCTGACGAGGGCAACAGGCAGAGACGTGAAGGGCGTGGTGCATAGGCTGGGTACTTACCTGGAGCACCCTAACTTTTCAAATAAGTCTGTAGATGCCTCATTTCTGTAAGGAAGATGCCCCTGATTTTGTTGGGCTGCACAGAAGGTACAGTGTACCCCACAAAATGGATTGACCTATTTCTTTGAGAGCCACTTGAAAACTGAATACAAGATGAGAATGCCCTCAGCCAGCGCCAGGAGATTTGGCAGCCGTTGTGACATAGTCCTATTTCTGTGCCACCTCTTCTTCCTCACTCCTGACCCGACTCCATCCATCCCAGGAGAAAGAGGTGGTCCCCTCTTTCCCCACCTGTTGCAAACTCTCTTACCAGTTCTCATTTCCTGCACACTCTCAGAAAGCTTTTTATAAAAGATGGACTGTTAGATCTCAACCCTCAAGACTCTGATTTGGGGAATCTGAGGCGTGGCTCAGAAATCTACACCTGTAGCAAGAACACAGGCAGGTTTGAACAGAGTTGATTCACAGACCTCCCGGCACAAGGATTAGAAGACCGCTCATACTGTGCCTTCAGATTCTTGTGCTGCCGCAGACTAGATCCACTACATCAGCTAAATTTGCAATTCTATATGAATCTCAATTTTCTCATCTTTAAAATGGGATGATAATACCTATTTTCTGAGGGGGATGACTACAATTTAAGGAAATAACCTTTGTAAAGAATTTTCTATATTTCACAGGCTAGACCCCCAATGCATAATACTTGGTGAACAAGAAGCTATTGGAAAATGACACGCAGTTGGTGCTGCAGACCCCCCGAAAGAGCAGGGACTTCTACAAATTCTTAAAGTCTCTTTGGCTTTGACAGAGACTGTTTTTGTTTGCTTTTTAGTGAAATGCAAGAAGATTTTACATTCTGTGAAACACTTTTCATGCTAGACTTTTAGAAATGCTTATATCCGATAAGAATTGTAAGACTCTGGCATATTATCTCAATCCAAAGGAATTGTAACGGTTCTGGGATGTGAAATGCCATTGCCTTGAAGAACAGGAGGGCTGGGCCTCCTTTGGAGTGTTTCATATAGTGCGTGTGTGAAAATGGAGTTCTTGACCCAGCTCTGCTCCAGCCCTGCTTGGAGCTGTTTTGGCACAGATCAAATGGATTCTGTCCTCATTCAGGCCGTTTTGGAGTCAGTCAGACAGATGGTAACTGGCTCACACTGGAACTAAACTCTTGAGCTTAAACTTTTGGAAATGAATGAATGAATGTATTGATGAATGAATGAATTTGTGAGTTTTCTCTGGTGCCAAGACACACTCCCATATATCTGCCCACCCACTCGACCCTCTGGTCCCCAAGGAAAGGTTGGGTGCTTTGTGGACTAGAGAGAAAAATGAGCCAGGTGTTTCCTGGAGCCAGCATGTCCTTCCTTCCTGAATGTAGTGACCTAGTTGTCGGTGCTGCAAGACTAATGTCACGTGTTCTTCTGTCCCACTGAGAACCCAGCCGCAGCCCAGAGATTTTCACAAGCTAGGTGCTTCCTTGGAACTGCGGGTTGTGAGATTTGTGTCACACACCAACAAAAGGAGAGACGTGGTGTGACGTCCACTTGATCAGCGTGCTGGGAGAAAGCAGGACAGAAAATGAAACAGAAATGCGAACAACAAAGGAGGGTGTGCCGAGAGGGAGCTGGGGTACCCTGGGTTGTAAAGTTACCAGCTTCAGCTCTGAAATGAGAAAGATTTCCAAATTTTACAAATCAGAGTGTATCTGCAGATCTGTGAATCATTTTCTGGAGATCCATTCCCTCCCTTCAGAACAAATCAATCAAAATCCAGCTGTGTGCCTAGTTCTCTGATGCTATGTAAAGGGAGCAAGGAGTGGAAACACACATTTACACACACATACACACCCACACCCCACAAAAGTCTATGGAAACCCATGAGACTGTTGAGGATGGCTGGTCCAGATGTGGGCTGCTGTAAACGCTCTAAGAAGGGAAGCAGAGGCCATCAAAGTGAAATCAGCTGGGCCTGACTCCAGCTGGAGTGGCCTGGCGTTGCGCTGAGAGGATGCCTAGGTTTAGATAACTTTGAAGGAAAGGAAAAGACATGCCGTATCAAAGGAAACCACTCCAACAAAAAGCCAACAGGAGGAAATGAGTTCTTACTGTGGGAGCACATGTGGGCTTCCTCTGGGAGGAAGGGGCCGGATTCCCAGCACTTCCAGTGCCTCCGGAAGCTACAAGGACAGGCTGGGCCTGTGTTCCTGCCTCCCGGGAAGCATCTTCCTCCACCCCAGGGTGCTGTAGCACAGTGGGTAGGGTTTTAGCAAACCCGTCTATGAATACCTTGTGAGTGTGGTAGTTAAGTGGCTGTTAACCAAAAAAAGCTGGCAGTTTGAAACCATCAGACATTCCTTGGAAACCTAGGGCAGGTCTGCACTGCCCTATGGGTCTCTATGATTCGGGATCAACTCGATGGCAACGGGTTTGGTGTTTTGGTATGTATGCACCAGGTCCCGGGTGCAGAGGTTAAATACTCAGCTACTAACCAAAAGGTCAACAGTTCAAACCCACCAGCAGCTCCTTGGAAACCATATGGGGCAGTTCTGTGCTATCCTATGGGTCGCTATGATTCGGGATCGACTCGGTGGCAGTGGGTTTGGTGTTTTGCCAGGTGCAGAGGTTAAGTACTGAGCTGCTAACTGAAAGGTCGGCAGTTCAAACCCACCAGCTGCTCCTTGGAAATGCTACGGGAGAGTTCTTCTCTGTCCTGTAGGGTTGCTAGGAGTTGGAATCGACAGCAACTGGTTTCCTTCTTTCTTTTTTCCTTTTCTGGGGTGGGAGGCATGTACACACCTAGACGTATGGAACCTTTGATAAGAAAATGTCTCTGGGACCCAAAAGGCAATTAATTATGCACTTTCCTGCACTCTTGAATGTTTGAGTCTGGGGGAAAGAGGTGAGCGGGTGTGTGGCTCCGATCCCTTCCTGACCTTCTTGACCAAATCTCAGTCATTCTTCAGGGACCTTCAGCCACCTTCAGAGCCCCTTCCCCTCTAGGTTACCTTTTTGCAGTGGGCTCTTTTAAGTGGATTAGGCCAACTGAGGCGAGGCCCGTTGATCCACCCCAAGAAATTCTGCATCCGGATCTCTTGAGCAGACGGAAGTAGGATCCAAAGTCCTGTCTGTCCTCTTGCAGCCCAAAGATAACCTAGACAGTGAGTTTTGATTTTCCCAGGATACAGCGTGGCACCTGGTAGTTGTCCTGGGCCTCATGGGGGTCACAGAAGCGTGAACGCCATTTCTGGTCACCAAGAACTGTAGGGTTCAGGAGGAGAGCAGCCTTTCCAGTTAACACATCAAGAAGCAGAAATTTCTTGGTCTCCGGGCTCCCAGGGTGGGAGTTGCCTCAGTGTTGCTAAAATAGCTTGGAATGAGCGGCACTGGGTTTTTTTCCCTCCTTTGAGTTGCTTGATTGACAGTTTGAGTACAGGTAAAGCTTGGATCTGTGGGAATGCTGCCATAACCGGCGTGTACACGGAGTCACTTTCCGCTGACATCAGCCTCAGAAGGTGGTACGCAGAAGAGAAACGGAAGAAGAGTACCCCGGGTTCCTCAGGGGGCCAGGTCACCCTTTGCCTGTGAAGATGGGGTGTCACATCTCACCCTCAGATTAAGCCTTGACCCAGAGCTTTGGCAAGAGCTGAGAGTGTCACAACAGCCACCCATGCCCACCTCTACCCTCACCCCAGGTGACTGTTTGCAGCTGTGGCCAGTGGCAGGTGTGGCCAGCCAATGCAGGAGAGAAAGATGATCCCAAGACATCCATCCCCTTGCAGTTTAGGGAGATGGACTTTCAGTTTGTGCTGGAGGAAGAGCAGTCGAAGTCTCTATTTTCTTCTTCTTATTTTGGTTCTCTCCTGCACTGCTCACAGCCGGTCGTTCAGTCAGCAACAAACCGTAGGTGAATAGTGGATGTGCCAGGTGCTGGGCTGCAAGTCCTCCTTAGCCTGGCAGCGGAGCTCAGTTGGCCCATGTTCTAGTTTAAGACAGACAGAGCAGCAGGAGCTGGACCTCAGGGACACCAGGACTTCAGAAGGTGGAACTTGGTGGTCATGGGGACCAGAAGTGCCTCTGTTGGACACTGGAAGTGGGGACAGCATTGGGAATGACTTTCTGAGAAGGGCTGTTTGAACAGGGTCTGGCAGGATGCACCAACTGACACCAAGCACAAAAAGGGAAGAATGGTGTTGCAACCTTCCCCTGCACCGTGGGATCCTCTGAGGAGGTGTTCCAGATGCTTCTCTGAAGGAGGTCTGGTGGCAAAATGGTTAACCCCTGGGCTGCTAAACAAAGGATTGCTGGTTCATGCCCATCCAGTGGCTCCATGGGAGATAGACTTGATCAGATTCTGTAAAGGTAGCAGCCTAGAAAACCCTAGGGGACCGTTCCACACTGCCTCCTGGGATCGTCATAAGTTGAAATCAACTTGACGGCTGCTGACAGCAGTCACAGGACTTCGCTGGTCTTACCTATGCATGAGTATTTACAGGCCATTGAGCGCTAAGTGGTTAGATAGGTTTGTTTTGTTTTGTTTTTTGAGGCTTTCTTTCCTACCCTCCAAGGTGA
Organism: Heterohyrax brucei; assembly: GCA_028571685.1. Lineage (NCBI taxonomy): Eukaryota > Metazoa > Chordata > Mammalia > Hyracoidea > Procaviidae > Heterohyrax > Heterohyrax brucei. The sequence continues at coordinate 81,529,877 of CM053159.1, forward strand.
ACGCACCAGTTAAAGTTAAATGTGCCAGCAAATAGCATAGTGTGAAAACACACAAGCAAGACAGTTTTACTGGGTATGGCTGGGGCTGGGTGAGTGAGACTTCTGTCCCCTGATGAGGATCTGGTTTTGCGTTTATTTGTCGGAGGCAGCCCGCAGAAAGGGTAGTGTCACACCAGCGCTTGCTGGGTGTCCTGCTGTCCCACACCTCCACTTCCACAGCTTCCAAAAGGCTAGACGACAAAGGTGCCGTCCTTCTGGGCCGCTGTGTGGTCAGGGCTTTCACCCTCCCTCCCCTCTGGGTGAAATGACTGCATCAAACAGCTATTCATCTCATGGGACTCTGAATAATGGTGGCTTCAGAATGTCTCATCACGGAAAGGCCAGTTTACACGATGAGGTCACCATCCTAGCTTGTAAAATCCAATGTGATTCTTTAGTTACATTCACGTTATTTCAAGTATTAACCAAGAAAAAAGCACTCATGAAGACACTGGCTGTGAATTTAAGTTCCTTGAGTTTCAACCAAGGCTTCATAGCCACGTGGGCTGTGGTTTTCAAAGCACTGAAATGAAGGATACAGAGAGAAAAGTAGGCCTCTGCCCAGTAACACCACCGAGGAGATTGTGATCAGGAGAGGAAAGCAAGACGTGTTGTCTGCTAAGAAAAATGTGGAGGCTTACAGAGACCAGTCAACGTACAGTCAGGACGATCCTCCAAGCCGTGGAAGTGCACTGAGAACCGTGCAACTTTTCCTTTGGTCTTGGATTAACAGCCCTTTTGTGCCTTTGTTTTACAGTGTAGACGCACTGATAATGTGCCTTGTTCTTTACTGGCTTTGTGATCTCATTCTCGGCCACACACATAATGGCCTGTTTGTTTTGCCGCTGATACACACTCGTCAAAGAATCAGACGTTTGTTCCAGGGCGCTTGTTTTGAAGAAATCAGTTCTGGGTACATCTTTACACCGCCCATAAAAACAGAGAGGCTTATCGGGGTGAGAAGTGCGTCGGGTTTGCACTGGGATAGGCGTTTATTTATCTGCTATTACAGAAAATGAAATATAATAAAAACTTCACTTCAATCTAATTACCAAAGAACTGGAATTATAGATCATTCATAAAGACGTCCAGTTTTATTAATTATGACTGTATCCAGTAATTTGAACTGGCCAAGAGTATTTTATCCAGTAATGGCCCTTGAGAAGTTCTTCATAATGAAAAAATAAGAATGATTTATAAGTAATATCACAGGTATTTATATCTAAATGAATATAATGAAGTGCCAGAGAAGCTTAGTATCATAAACAGGGTAAATATTCCCATTAGAATTTTGGTTGAAAACCATGAATTAATTTAGCAGGCACCACTCCCCCGCCCCCCGCTCCTGGTGCGCGTGCCCACACACACACACACACACACACACACACACAGAGAGAGAGAGAGAGAGAGAGAGAGAGAGAGAGATGGTTATTTTCACAGGTAGTTCAAAGGTAACCTTCAGCCTAGTCTAGGGTAGCTCCAACTCACAGACATACTCTGATCATTCGGTGGTGGCTGCCTGCCTAGAAACTTGTTTTGAAAAGTTCTCAGCTGCCAAATCTGGACTCACTGGGAAAAACTGTTGGGATCAGTTGGTGGTGTCTGCCACGGGCCGGCCAGGTGGATCGATACGAGGGGTACTGTGTGTCATTCCTTTACCCAACCTTCCAAATTGTTACAAAGTCATGCTTTTTCAAAAAATGGTCCCTAGAATAGAAAACAAAATGACAGTGGCCTCGGCGATGCTGGTAACGCAGTTTGTGTTGTTGCTGGCAGCCCTGGAGTTGATCCCACGTGGTACAGAGCAGGAATGTTCCACGGGGTTTTCTCGGGGGCAGTCTGTATGGAAACGGGTAACCAGGCCCGCTGTCTGTGGCGCTGCTGGCTGGGTTCAAACCGCCCACTTTTAAGGGAATGGTCAAGGGCAAACTTGCAACACCCGGGGAACATAGTTTATAGGGGTGTATAAAATCCAGCCAGTGAAGGTTCTTCCTGCGTGCGCGTTGGCCGTTGAGTTGTGCTCCTTTACTTAGGTCCTAAGTGAGAAAATTCAGTTGGAGTGACTAAGCCAAAGCTGTGTAAAATGGATTTTTATTTTTACTAAGTTTGAGAAGCAAATGACAACCACTGTTTCTACTTCGTGTGGTGTTTTGGATGGGGAAGCTGTCGCACTGAGATGAGCCCTTTGGAAAGAAGTTTAATATTTTCTTTCATAGTTATTACTATTAAAGTTTTCGAAAGTACACGTATGGGTGTGTTTTCTACTCTATGAAGGTAAAGCAAAAGTGTGTGTGTGCGTGCGCACGCATTTTCCACTCTATGAAGGTAAATCAGAGACATGGGGTTAGTGTCACATGGTAGCAAGACCATCTTTCCTCTTGAAGCTGAACAACAGACAACCAATAGAACAGAAGGAAATCAATATTTTTAAAGTGTCCACTGCTGTAGGAAGATGGACAAAAGCTTTCAAAATCTTGTATTTTTCTTTTCTAATTCAATCCTGTCAACTGTCCTGAGTGAGGTAGTATTGTCCCATGTTCTAGGTAAGAAAAGTAAGGCTTAGAAAGATCAGACTGCTCATTTGATGTGAATCTAAAACTTGAGCCCAAGCCACACCAGCCTTTCCAGTCAGTGGAAATTTTCTGTTTGACGTTCAGAAATTAAACATGGGTGGTTTGTCCCAACTTTGAAACATGACTCTGGCAGGGAAGTATTACATATTAACTAACTGGAATGCTATAGTTTTGGCGTTCTGCGAACCATCCGTACGTATTGGCTGTCACGGCAGTCACTTCACAAATGAGTGTTTGTGAGGGAGTGTCTCTTGAACTTCCAGCATCTCTTGTGAACTCCTTTACCTTTTCGCTTCCAATAGGAAACATAACTGCCTACTCTTTACACTAAAACATGGTCTGAAACTTAGAAAGGGGATATTTTTATAGCATCATAAAGACTGTAAAGTACAATAAAGTCAGCAGGATGTATAGGGAGCCAGAATATCCCACTGACTATTCGGTATGTAAATCGCACTTCCAATCCAAGAGAAGTCTGCTTTTAGTTAACCGCTATGAATAAACTATTTCCAAAATGCTCCATCTCTATCTTTGGGTGGGAGTGGGTAGAGGGGTGGGTGATAGAGGGAGGCTCCCCCCACCCGCCGCCACTAAGAAGGCTTTTTATTAATTTTTTTTTGCTGAATTTTTGACCTTGTAAAGAAAAAGAGCTCTATTGTACTGAATGACACTCCAGTCCAGGCTCCCCCAGACAGCCCTTTTCCTTCCTGCCAAAGGCTACAGTTATCAGTATCGTGGGCTGGTGCAGTCAGCTTTGCAGTCAGTTTTTCTTACCATACTGACTGCTGACCTGTAAGTGGCACAAAGGCAGCCACGAAGCTGAATCCTTTATAGGGTCAACGTGAGACCGATACTGGTCACCTCAGGAAGAAAGGGGTAAGTAGACGAAATAATGAAGCTAATACTTGCAATTCTTTCTCACTGCGCCCGCTGACAGTCTCCAAACCAATCCATTGAGTATCTATTGTCTACCTCTGAAATTTAATGAGATAATGCAGGCTGGAAGCACTTTATTAGCTGTATGAAGCTCTATGTAAATGCCAGCTGATGATATTGATGATAATAATCATCTTAAAATTTTAATTAAGACAGGAAGAGAGCTCCGAGGTTGCCCAGAATATATCTTTTAAAAGATGATTCATTAAAATTGCAAAATGGGCTTTATTAGTTTATTTTCAAGACTATTTAAAAAAAAAAAAAGAAGATTCTGAAGAACAAGCTTCTGAATCTTAGCTGTACGTTGTTTTTTTTTTTCTTTAAAATGGCATGCAGTGCTGATTTTCAAGATTCTGGATTGTCCTTTGATTCCACTGAAAAGAGGGGGAGGAGAAGAGACACACGCAAAGGTCTCTTTTGTTGTTAACCCTTGTAGGGCCCATCCTGACTGGTGGGGTCCCCAAGAACGATCAGTGGGGGCTCTACACGAGATCCCCTGGCTGGAAACAGAGCTGGGTCTCCCTCACGGAAGCTGAGGACTTTATTACTGAACCCCCATGGCCCTGGGACTTCTGCACTTTGGCCTAAAAAGAAAACGCCATTGAGTGGATTCTGCCTCTTAGTCACCTTAAAGGACGGAATAGAAGTGCCCCATAGGGTTTCTGAGACTGTACCCGAAGCTCCTTGCAAACTCTGTGGGTCAATTCTACTCCATCCTGTAGTATCGCCGGGAGTCAGAGTCAGCTCAGCGGGTTTGTTTCTGGTTTATCTTTAGGGAAGCTGACTGCTGCAGCTTTTCTCCCGTGGAGCAGCTGGTGAGCTCTAACCGCTGGACTGTCTGGTTACCAGCTGAGTGCTTTCACCACTGCACCACCAGGTGCTCCTGCTGTTAGGCCCAGAGCAGAGGAATTCCTCAAGAAGGCAGCATTTGTCTGAGAGGACTGTTTCCCTGAGGACTGATTAGACATCCAAGCCGGGCTTGTTACCATAGTTATTGTGTGAACTGTTTTGATTGGTAAGAAGTGTTGCTTATCTGAAAACTATTTAGAACTCAAGATGTTTTCTTTAGTCTGTTCATTAGTCAAATAGCTAAAAAAAAAAAAAGGGCAGAATGATTAATTAACAATGTCACTAACTCCATATTTTAAACCACATTTTGATTCATGAGCATCATTGTTTTATTCTAAACAGTTCCAAAAATAGTTCATATTTGGAACTGCAGGCCAGGTCAGTTATGCTCCGTGTGTTTTTTTGTTTTGTTTTTTTCACCTCCAGATGTAGGTCTGCCCAAATCTAGAAAACGTTTAGTCTTGGTCAAAGCATACGTGAAAGTCTTTCGTTGAAATGTAAATTCATTTATCACCGGACACCCTCATTCCAGTTGAGTGACTTTATGTTGCACTAGAAACCATGTTCCTTGCTAAATATTCCCTCCAGATTTATTACTCCTGGATTTAACATGTAATTATTTATTATTTGTATAACAGTTTTCATAACATTTCACAGTTATGTCTGAAGCTCTTGTACGTGCTTAAACGTCTTAGGTGGTTAAAGCACAAAACAGTGATTATAGGATATCTGATTTCAAGAACTCATATTTCACCCCAAACCTTAGCCAACTGTTGCAAAACTGTGTTCTATGGTCACCAAAAGGACCAAGTCTTGTCATTATGTCTCTGTTCATTTAGCTGCACACTCAGATGCACACACTAGAATGATTTGGCCCTTCAATAAGTAGGTCACTGTACAAGAAGAAACTTTATATTCATTATTGCTGTTCAGAGTCATGAAATCCAAATACCCTTTTGTTTTTCTTAGACTCCGTGCTCTCAGCCCTGGTGGTACAGTGATCAAAGCAGTCGCCTGCTAAGTGAGAGGTGGCAGGTTCTGGAGAAAAACGTGGCAGTCGGCTTCTGTACAGACCTCAGTGCTGGTTGGAAGTCCTATGGGGCAGCTCTGCTCTGCCCTACAGGGTTGTGATGAATTGACTCAATGGCAGTGGGTGGTTTTATTCTAAGAGACGATGAATTTCAAAGGAGGTAAAGACAAGGTGGATCTGCATCCTAAAGGAAATGTTCAGACACTTACATACGGTGTGTCACTGGTGAATTTTATATTAGTTGTGTTTTATTATTAGAAGTAATAATAAGCAGTTATAATTTAACATTTTTATGCCAAGTTTTATGAAGTATTATGCAAATTTTACTATTATTAGAAAGCTACCATTTCCAAGCCACTGTCACAGTATTCCTTCTTTCAGCTCGGCTCTGTCCCTAAAGGTTGGCCAGCCCTCCCACCCCAACCCACTCCTGGGTCTGGATGATTTAAATTACCGGCGAATTGTTTAAAGATTCAACTGTCTTTTACCTTGTGACTTATTTTTCAATAACATTTATTATTACTATGCTTTCTGCTGAATAACTTGGAAAACAGTCTCATAGCCTGTTGCGTGACCTCAGTCCCTGGCAGAGGGCATTGTGGTTGGTACAGTGAGGGTGGGCGACAAAGAGGAAGACCCTCAATGAGACGGATGGACAGTAGCTGCAACAGTGGGCTCAGCGCAGGATGGGCTGTGAGGATGGGCAGGCCTGGGCTGTGTCTCGTTCTGTTGTCACAGGGTCCCTGTGAGTCAGAACTGACTCAGCGACAGCTAACAGCAACGTGATCTGACTGTGCATGACTTACAGAGGCCACATGGCATACCTGACTCAGCTGTTTAATGTGGCTTCCTTGTTCTACAGCTATTGCATGTGAGGCTATGTAGCCTGGAAAAGGAATTCACGTTTCATCAATGGTTGTCCTTAGACTTTAGTGACATCTGACCTATTGTTCAGTTTTAAATGAGAAAAGAACATGTTTGCCAGTAAGAAAGCCCAGGGGACATTTTTGGATTTTTTCCATTGGCTTTATTATGTTTTCTGATGATAAAAATATTTGTTGTGGAAAACAGTACATACTATTTGTGTCATATGGTCAGCGTTTGGTCCCTACCTTACACATGGTTAGAAACGTGTTCTTCAGAGTTGAAGGCATAATGCACGTAGTATTTCCCTACACTTCTCTTCACATTAATGTCATTTCTTATTTTTTGTTTTTATAAACTATGCTGTAATTAGGAGCCCTGGTTGTGTAGTGGTTAAGTGTTGTACTTCTAATCAGAAGGTCAGCAGTTCTGGGCAGAGACGCTCAGGCTGCCTCTGTAAACCTTTACAGCCTTGGAAACTGTGAGGGCAGTTCCACCCTGTGCCGTCAGGCTGTGGGGTCACTATGAGTCAGAACTGACTTCACCGTAACGGGTTTTGTTTTGTTTCATTTTAATGCTGTGATTAATTCTCTGATACATAAAATATTTAATTCCATGTCTGATTTTTCCTTTAGAACATATCCCTGCAAGTGAGATTTTTGAGTAGTTATATGTATTTTGGGTCCTTTGGATGTCTTAGAATATTTTTCATCTTAATGTATGAAATGTAATATAATTAAGTATATTATTTGGAGTGATCAGTTTGGCCCTTAAAATCCTGTAGACTTTTTTCTGTCAGTTTTTAATGTTTTGTACTGCAAAGGAAAAGCTGAAAGCCCATCAACTGGTCTGTACTTAATTCTTTTGCAGGTAGAAGAGCTAAATAATTTTAGAAAACTTCCTCTGTCTTTATGATGGTTAGAATGCTCAAGGTTTTCAGTTCTTCCCCTGGACTTTTTTGACATTCTCTTCTTTCCCAGCTCTTTTTGGAATTTCACAAGATTTCCTTAGCTATACCTTTTCCTTAATGCTTTGATTCCATTTGGTCTTTCCAATTTTTTCTCTTGATGGAGTTAATGATTCGCAGCTAGGGTCTTTTGCTTCCCAGCTACCGTATCTGTGGGCAGCTCTCTGACCCTTCTAATCTGCTTTCCCTCTGCCTCTGCCTCTATTATAACAGAGCCCTGGTGGCGCACTGGTTAAGAGCTCAACTGCTAACCGAAAGATCAGCAGTTCAAATCCACCAGCTGGTCTGTGGAAACCCTATGGGGCAATTCTACTCTGTCTTGTAGGGTTGCTATGAGTCAAAACTGACTCAGCATAACAGGTTTTTTGTTGTTGGTGTTTCTCCCCCCGGCGTCGTGTAAACACGTATCAAGTGTTTCCTCCACCTCAGTGATTCTGTTTTGTACACTGATAGTCTTCACTGCGTCAAATTCATGGTTTTAATTCTGCAGGCGAATGCTAATTTCCTCATGCTTCTTTCCTGTGTCAACTAACGATCATTTCTATTTCTGGTGATCTCTCGGTCCCTTGGTGACTCAGTCATCTTGTAGTCTCATCTTTTCTTTCTCATTTTAATAAGCGCACGTTTTCTTGAACTTGATCCAAAAAACAAAGGTGCACGGTCCTTGGCTGTTTATGGTAAATCTCGAGCTCTGTCTCGTGGCTCTCTTGCTCTTCGTTGTGGGGTCTTTGCCTGGGTCGCTGTTGAATGGTTGTTGTGTATCCTGCTAGGCATTTATTCATTGAACTTGTTTATCTTGAATGAGAAGGACTCTGGCCAGGCCTGGTGTTTTGTTGGTTGTGTCTTGTGTTATTCAAGACGGCACTCACTCTCTGCCTGACTGTGGATATCACCCTCCCCTTGTGTGGTGAGTAGAAGACTCCTCGATGGAGGGGGACTTCGCTCAGCGGGGCAGCAGCAGGATAGCATGGAGTGTGGACCAGGTGGTATGCTGCAAGGACACGTCTTCTCTACCCAGTGTCTCCTCATAGGACATGGCTTCCCTATACCCAGTGTTGCCCTTAGCTTATTTCAGAGGCCATGTGCACCTCACACCTCAGCAGAGATCCCTTACTGCTCCTGTTGCCACCTCAGGGTGAAGGAAAGCTGCCAGCTTTGGGGTTGGGGAGCAATGGGTAGAATTTGGGGTATCTCTGTGTAGCTAGTAGAGGAAGCGTGGAGCTCACCGCACGTGACTGGCAGCCTTCCCCTGTTTCTAGCGGGATTTCAAGTTGTCATTTTCCGTGTTCTTAGCAACATGTACTGGTTTCATGGAGGCGCCTGTGGAGGAGGTTACCCAGCTGTGTTCAAGTTGCTGTGGTACTGAGAAGTCGGAAGATTTTACTTAAGAGGGAGTCAGGTCTTTCGGGAGTGATGTTGTTTTGTTGTTGGTTTGCATTTTTTCCCTGCTTAGAAAGACTTTCATGCTTGAGATTGATTAAACATAAAAATAAAACCCAACGCCATTGCTATCCAGTTGATTGCAGTTCAACAACCCTGTGGGACAGAGTGGAACTGTGCCGCAGGGTTTCTGAGAAGCAGCTGGTGGATTTGAACTGCCAGTCTTTCGGTTAGGAGCCAAACGCATAACCACTCTGCCCCCTGTATTTTCTTTTGCCTTTTGTGGATTTTTTATACCAATATGGAATTTAATTTTGTAAATGACATGAATTACATTTATGAATTACATTTTTCTCTATTTTTCAATTGTTGTAAAGTCGGATCTGACTCGACAGCACTTGGCTGGCTTGGCAAGTAATGTTTATTGAATAAGACATCCTTCCTCCATAAATAATATTTGGTGTCCTGCATCTGGAGACCTGGTAGCACAGTGGTTAAGAGCTTGGCTACTAACCAAGAGATCAGCAGTTTGAGTCTACCAGCTGCCTCTTGGAAACTTTGTGGGTCAGTTCCGCTCTGTCCCAGGGGGTCACTGTCAGGTTTGAATTTTGGTTATCTTGTATTCCAGGTTCTCACACATTCTGGGACTTGTTTCAGGATGTTTTCCCATCAAGTCCATTGATTTATCTATTTCTTCAGCAGTAACAAACTAATTGTTTTAGATTAATAGGCCATGTATCCATCCACTAAAACCAATCCCATGGATTGTGATTCTTTCCCAGAAATTTACGTTCTGCCTCATCTGTTTCTTCTTCCAAATAAATGCCAATCATTTGTCTTGCTGTCCTTCTCACACTCTTGTAATAGACCCCCCACCATCACCAATAACAAAAAATTCCTTTGAGAGTTTATTAAGATTGAGTTAAATCTACAGATTAGCTTGGCAAGAATTCATGTTTTTCAATAAGAATGCTAATCTAGAAATACATCTCAATTTTATTCAAATATCACTTTGTATCTCTAAGCAAAGTTCGCTAGTTTTCTAATGTATGTCCAGCACACTTTTAGTGAGCATTATTTCCAGTTGTGTTCTATGATGCTGTTTGGAATGAAATATTTATTCCAGTTATATATTCCATCTGAGTATTGCTATAAAATAAGACAACTATTGACTTAATTTAACTTTATTTAGTTATTTTAGAAGCTTTAGCTAAACTCACTTTTTCATTGTGCTATTTAAACTTAATTCTCTTGAATTTTCTGGGTGTATAATATCATCTGTAGATTATAATAGCATTTTGTCCTCTTCAGTTATTCCATATACTTCAGTTGCATGTTAAATGGCGGCACCATTTCTTGACTTTCAAAAAATCTTGAACAGTTTATCTTCCGAAAATTTTCAAAAATAAGTAGTTAGTGGCTGATATTTCTCTATTTTTTATGCCTTGTTGCCAATGCAAGTTTTCCCTAGGGTATCTAAAACTAATTATAGCAACCAGCAGCAGATTTTTCATCTTGCTAGCTGAAACCTAAGACACTCAAGCATCTCATAAATATCAGTCTTATAATATTAAATATAGTTCAGGATAGTACATTTAAAACTGAATGTACCTAAGTTTTAAATGTACTATCCCACTTCATAGAAAATGCAGTGTTGTTAAATATATTTAAAAGAAAGACAACTAACTAGTTTTTTGCTTTGCTTCATCTTTTCATCCATCATTAGCTATTGAACAAACATTTACTGAACTCTGTGCAAAGAAATAAGAGCAAAGAAAGAAACATAGTCCCAGCCCCACAAAATCTCAGCGTAGCCTTGTTAGAGGCAGAATTTTGTTTACATAAATGTACTCAAAAGTGTTTGTGCCTTGATCAAATGAGAGCAAGTAAGAACATACATGCTTCTTAAATTAGTATGATCTTATTACTGTACACATAGGAGTTAAAGCTGGATACCTGTGATGTGTGAGTATAAACAGACCGGTTGATGTTGGTTGTGCGTTCTGTTTGTCCCTACCAGAAGCCTTCTCTGTCCACACCGGCAGTTCCCTGTACCTTCACAAAGGCCTCTTAGTGGATGAAAGTTTGGAGCTATTTGGATAAATGCAGGGACATTAGTTATATGTCAAGCGTAGTAGTTTTCCTACTCATTTCAAGGAAAAAAGTTCCTTTAACTTCTCCTCCCTTTATAGAATACTGATAAACACATTTTTTTGTGTGCTAGTAATACCTCAGCTCACACATTAATGCTTATTTTAGAAATCATCACATGCTATTCTCTGAAAGTTTACAGTCTAGAAAACGTGCTGGGTTTTTCCAGCAGAAATTTTGTAAACATTTAAGATTTAACTATTAAATGCTGCCAAAGAAGAAACATTTATTTAAATTATGATAATAATGAATTATTTGCATATGTGTTAAAATTTCTAATTGCTTATTCACACCTAAATTTTTTTTTAAATTTTGGTGTGAAGTCCATTTTTGTCAGGATGAGGGAAGATTTTTTATATTTCGATTGAAGAGGAAGGCATTCAGCATCTTCTGAAAGTTGGTCACAAAAGTTTTGATTGTTAAAGCTTAGGACAAAAAAAAAAAGCCCATGATATTAATAACCCCTAAACTGCCCACTAAGAAACAACTTGACTCTATTCGGAAAATGTTCCTTCAAGTCTAATATCAGCCTTCAGTGTCTGTTACGGACTCACCATAGCAACCGTTGTAAAGATGGTGCAGCAGTGGGCGGAGTTTCATGTGTCACAGGTAAGGTCGCTGCTGTGAGTCGGAACTGACCTGGCCACACACAACAACTACAACAACAAAGCACCCGACTGAAGGTGGCCTTCCAACTTTTTCCAAATCCTAAAACCCCAGATCTAATTATTTTGCCTCTTGTACTGTGTTGCTTCTTTTATCTTTGATTCTTGTAGTAGCAGGGACAATTTTAAGATCATCTGGAATTTGAAATCTGCTGTTTTCTATGTAATTCATTTTGTTTTGTGTTGTTGTTGAGACTAGAGCAAAAACATAAAGAAAGAAAACCAAACCCAGGGTCGTCGAGTCAATTCCGACTCTCAGCGACCGTACAGAACTAGAAGAATACACACCAATCCAACGGTTTCTACATGTACTGATCCCAGGGACGCTGATGACATCCCTCCTGTCCTCAACCCTTCTCACCCTTCAATTGTAAATTATCCTTCCATGACTATTAACATAATGTCACTGCCCTCTAAGGTTCCTACCTTGTCTTTCTAGTGGCTGTTGTCAACTTGATTCCACATAGGGTAGTTCTTAAATCAGCATAATGGGCAAGATAGATAATCTGTACTAGTTAAGCTAAACTGTTGTTTGATTTTAGGAAGACTTGAGGGGATATTTCAGGGTTAAACTCTACAGATTATCTTGGGGCAGTAGTGGTGGTGGTGACTTGACCAGCCTCCATGGAGTCAAACAGTCTGGATTCCATGAGGATATGAAATTCTGTTCTGCACTTTCCCCCTTTTGATCAGGATTCTCGCATAAATCTTTGATCCACTGTTCAGCAATGATATTCAGGCACCGTCTGATACTTTTGGTCTTCAGCTTTTTATTTGCTCTGTCATCCTCAGGCATAGTGTAAATTCTTAAGAAAAACAGTTAATGTGATGGTTTCTTAAGGTCGCAGCATTAGAGGCTCTTGTCAAACATGAGTGAACACTGTTGAGTCTCAGGGAACACCTCTTTTTCATGTCATGGACAGGCCAGGTGCTCCTGCCTTGCCCCCAGAGTCTAGTCAATAAACCAGTGAACTGGAATCCTCACCTCTAGAGTGACAGCAAATCCATGTGCATACCAGGGCTGTTTTAGGGGTGTGACTCATAGAACAATGTTTTCTTCAAGGAGGCTTTGGCATGCAGACACAGTCATTAGCCCTAATGAACCTTGTGTTTCTGCTCCAAGCAACAGACCAAACCCCGGGGGCTCATGGGCAGCTCCCTAAAGACCCTTCTCACTACTTGGCAGGGAAGGCTACTCCGAGGATTTCCAAGGATTTCCCCGGAGACTGAGCTTCATATTGCTCAAGCTTTTCCGCTGAACTGGCCTTACAGCCAGGTGCCCTGATGCCCAACCATTCATTGCCAGGCTGCTGACCGAAAGGCTAGCAGTGCTGACCCCCCAGCAGCTCCACCCCAGAAAACCCTGTTTTCCTGAGGACCACAGCCCAGGAAACCCCATGGGGCCGTTCTCCTCTGTCACAGAAGGTCACTGTCAACTGAAAATTGACTCAGTGACACACAACAAAAACAATGTAAGCCTGTCACCTGAAGGGCTATGGCACAAGTCTCCTTATTTGTCTAGAAAATTCTTCTAGGCCTAAATTCTACCTTTCTATCAGTTTCATTTTATATAAAAGTGAGTGTACAGTCCTGCTTCAGTTGTTTAACTTTCCCAAACCTGTTGCCATCCAGTCAGTTCCAACTCTTAGCAACCCTATAGGACAGCACAGAACTCCCCCAGAAGTTTCCAAGGAGTGGCTGGTGGATTTGAACTGCCCACCTTTTGGTTAGAAGCTGTAGCTCTAACCATTACACCACCAGAGTCCCTTTTTCTCCCCCAACGACTGTTTAAGCAAAACTTGTGTTCCCATAAGCTGCGCCGTGCTCACCTTGACCTCGTGGGTAGTCTGACCCGAGTTTGGTGGCCAGCATCTTGTATGGCTGAGTAAACCAAAGCTTGGAGAGGGGTCATGCCTTACCCCAAACCTCCTGGCTCACGTGTGACTTGGCGGGCACTAATGTCCAGCTCTTCTAACTCCCAACCCTCCTTATGTTCTGCCAAATAATGAAACTATTCCTAAAGGATAGTCAGTGTGTTTCCAAGACCCTTTACTTTTTAAGGGGCTCTGACGGTACAGTGGGAACCCTGGTGGCATAGTGGCAAAGTGCTAAAGCTGCTAACCAAAAGGTTGGCAGTTCAAATCCATCAGGTGCTCCTTGGAAACTCTATGGGGCTAAAGGGCTTAGTCTGTCTTCGAGGGTCACTCTGAGTCGAAATCAACTCAGTGGCAGTGGGTTTGTTTTGGGTTTCAGTCTGCCAGCACAGCAGTTAAGCAGTTGTCTGCTAACCCAACGATTGTCAGTTCAAGTCCCCAGTTTCTCCCTGAAAGCCCTATGGACATTTCCACTTTGTCCTATGTAGGGTCACTGGGAGTTGGACTAGATTTGATGGCAATGGGTTGGGCTTTGGTTTACCTTACACACTTTTCCATTTTCCTTCCAGAAAGTAGACGTAATAGCTAAATGTGTTTCTGGTGGGTGATGAAGACAGTTCAGCCCACTGTCTGAAGCACATGTGGTATACCCCTGGTTATACACTCTGGCACTCCATTCTTCTTTCTGGCTCTTGGTGATAACCTCAGGGAATGCCTAAAGCATCTGCTTAAGCCAAATAACAGTGTACCCTTAAAATTGCCAACCTGGGGACAAAGATTTGACTATCCATTTCTTTTGAAAATATCGTAACTATCTTCCAAGAAGCTGTATGAAACCTGGAATGCCTGTTAGCAGGGCTGCCACGTTAGCAGGATGGCCACGGAGCAGTTCGTGGTACCCAGCACAGGGAAGAACGCACAGGTTTCATACATATCTGCTGCTGCTGAGTCATTGTTACTGGAAGAAGTGTCCCCAGTGGGATCATCACTGCCAAGCTCTGCGGAGTTCACCAGAGTGGCCTTTCCCAAAATTTCCACTGTCCGTGTTGCAATCTGCCCGCGGCACGGCTCAGGCAGGAGACCAGGATGACAGTGCCTTACTCTGCTGGAATGCTGCTGCGTCTTCCAAACTCTTCCCCAGACAGTGTGTCACCAGGGTCTCAGCAACTGTCTAGAACCGATGAAGCAGCAAGGATCTCAAGTCCAGTGGCTCCCCTCCAGGTGCGTTGGTGCGGAAGCTGTTTCTCAGAGTAGTGCAGATTCAAGGGTAGCAACTTACTTGGAATGTAAACACACACTTAGCGACATCCAAAGTAAGTCATTTTGTTTGCTGCCTGTATTTTAATAAGCAAAGCATTATTTCCATCAACACATAATTTTACTGGAATCATTTTAAGAAAGTGGCATTTTATCCCTAGTTACAAAAACAGGTCATATTAGCAGAATAATACTTTAAATACAAAAGCACTGAGGGCACAGCCAAGTTGCTTTGGTCAGCACTGGGGTGATGGCGAAAGACGTTCTGGGTATTGGAATATGCAGGGAGTAGATAGTCGTTTGATAATCTGCTTAGGAGAAGAGGTACTGTTCCCTCTTTCTCTCGGTCTCTCTGTCTCTGACTCTGTCTCTCTCTCTGTCATTTTCTCTTGTCAAGTTTGGTTTGATTCAGAGTTCTGGGTTCTTTTACGGAGAGGATCAGAGCAGTTGGCGGCGCAAGCAGTATTGAAGAGCAATTGAAGTGTGCCCATGGGAACACAGATGATAAAATCTTTTTGGGAAATAATGAACAAGTAACTCGAGAGCTCGTCGTGAGGGTGGTATTGCAGGTTATGCCGGGTTATTCATTTTCCGACTCAGCAGTGCGCCTCTTAAAAAACACTTAAAGGAAAATGGATATGTTTTCAAAAGAAATGCAATTGGAAGAAGGGATTTAAAGAACTGGGAAAAGTCTGCAGGCCAGTGGGCCTGGAAAAGCAAATCTACTTATGTTTAAATAAAAAATTATGCACTGGAGGAAATGTGCAGTGTCTGTAGTCTTAGAGAAGAACACTTGGCACTCAAAAAAGTCCAAAAATTCTTGGTTGTATCTAAATTCCACAAAATCAATGCATCCCCTCCATTATTTATTGGTTTGTTTTTTTGAGTCAAGCTTGCTGAAAGGGGCCAGTGCACTCCCGGTAAACAGTGGCCAGCCCCGGGAGCAAGGGCGTGGTCACTCTCATTCTCCATTTTGCTCCTTCATTAACGGGAATTAGGCTGAGCCTTGTCCTCTTCCTCAGTTTCCCCTTCCATAAAATGGGAAGAAGCGTGTCTGCCACTTCAGAAGACAGTCTGACAAGGTGCGCTGTGATTTTTCCTTTCCACCCATTTCCCTCTTGCCCTGCCTCGAGTAGTGGCCATGGTTGCCATGGTGACACAGCAGCGGGTGACGTCACTTAGAAATCATGACAACTGGTGGCAGCGGGGGAAGCAGTGCTGGAGTGGTGGTGAATAGTCTCTGAAGAGTGCCTGGTCTGGGCAGAAAGGCAACAAAAGAGGTTGTTACGGAGCAGGGAAGAAACAGGAAGGCAGCTTGATTGAACGAGTTACGTATCGCTGATGTGGCCTGTATCCAGTGGTTAGCAATCATGCTGCTAATAACTTGGTGTCGCCAGGCTTTCATGTTTAGAGAATGTACACGTTGTGGCTAGGTTTGCTGTCCTTGTTTCTGTTTGCTTTTGTTGTTTCCAGCTCGGGATTGAAACACAGTAAATATTTCTTGTTGATTTTGATTTCTAGCAGTTAGCCCAATTTCCTCCCAGATAAGAAAAATTGTTGACGTAGGCATCTCTGCAGCCAGCTCCGTGCTCGCATTTGGACTCATTCTGTGTCAGTGGTGATTCAAAGAGTACGGCAGGAAATCGATTTCTTTTTTCTTTTTGTATAAGTGACATACCAAAAACCAGAATCTCGATTTCAAAAAATTGTCCACTGATCCCAAATTTCTGGGCAGTGATTTTAAGTGGAAGCCAAATGGTAGGCTCCAGGGAGAATTTTTACTCTGCTAAAGATTAATGGCATGCCATCACCTGTGTGTCTGATGTTTTAATATCTTTGTGTCTTCAAATAAATGAGTAGCATTCTGGTCCTTCTGGGGTCTTCTGAACCACTGAGGTTTCCGCTCCGGTATCCTATACCTGGTTCTGTACCAAAGCGATGTTATTCTGCAGAGTTTATGGGGTGGGCTTGGATGTGGAAACAGTTAGGAGAATTGGAAGGTTCTTCAAAGCAGAACATCTCTAGGCGGTAATCAACAGGTAGATGATAAATCTCAGGGAGAAGGGACGGAGCAGTCACAGGCTTTGGGGACGAGAGCAGAAGTGCTCCTCTCTACTCTTCCTTTAGCGTTGTGTCCACCCACCCAAGGTGTATCACGAGGCCCCATCAGGCTCAGATCTGCCTTTAGTTGGAGAGAATACCAGGGCCAACAACCAACTTTCAGCAAACACTACTGCTGATAGCACTTAGGAGTTAGTGCTGCTCACATTTAGAAGGTTCTAGAACTTCACTGAGGCCACAGCTATCACCACCATATGATGGGGACTGGGCTGGAGAATGTTGATGATGTCTTAGTACCTAGTAACATGCTGTATGATGTGAAAACCCAAAAGCAAAGCCAAGTCGAGTGGATTCCGACCCATAGTGGTCCTGTACGACGCAGTAGAAAGTAGAACTGCCCCACAGAATCGGCAAGGAGCCCTTGATGAGTTCAAACTGGTGACCTTCTTATTGGCAACTGTAGGTAGCGCTTAGCCGCTGCACACCCAGGCTCCCATGTGACGTAACAGTACAGGAGGAAATGAAAGGGAACAAAATCCATCTCATGGGGCAGCTGCTCCCCCTGTGTCCTCTACAGGCTGGGGCTAAGCGTTCAGCTGGTCCTCCCGCCGTCTTCGTCCCTGTCCCTTGAGGCTGCTCACTGCTGTGGGCCCAACAGCCGTCCCCTCCATCCCACCTGGATCCCGTGGGTGCCGCCCCCTCCCTTCTGGCCTGTAAAGCAGCACCCCGGGCTCCACAATACGGATGCCCATTTTAGGTCCACTGCTTCACACACCTGCTAGCAAAACTAGGCCAGACTCAGCCAGGTTGGTAAGATTTCAGACAAGTTCCTAAAAATACATTTATCCTGAAATCAGCCGGCCGATCACTGTACCATCACTGAACTTTAAGGACAGAAATTGCCTTAGAGATTGTTGCAGCCCCTTCGCTGTGAAGCTGAGGAACTGGTATCCCAGAGAGCTGAAATCATAGCAGAATCACCAGGAACTCAGAAAGATTTCACATGGAAAAAAAGCCGGCCAGGAAGACAGACACCGACTGGGCGTGTGTGGCATTTTCATTCACTTGCTTGTCCGCAAACCCATCCTGTCATCGAGCAAATGACTGAGTATTTACTTAGCTCTAAGGAAACCCTGGTGGCATAGTGGATAAGTGCTACGGCTGCTAACCAAAAGTTGGCAGTTCAGATCCACCAGGTACTTCTTGGAAACTCTGTGGGGCAGTTCTGCTCTGTCCTATCAGGTCGCTATGAGCCAGAATTGACCTGACAGCCCAGGTTTGGGTTTTTTGGAAGGCTAGGTGTTTGTCCTCCCAGATAGCAGAGTCACAGGCAGGTTCCGCGCTCACGGCCCGTGCTCTGGGGTAGGGGTAGGGAGGGTGGAGAAGTGAGCAAATAAACAGGGAAAGCAGTGAGCGTTAAATAATAAGGACTCTGGAGGGAAACCAAGCAGGTGAGCCAAAGCGGAGTGCGAGGGCTGATGAAGTCTTACATCAGGGAAGGTCCCCCAGAGGCTGCCAGCTGAGCCTGGTGGGTCTCTAGAAAGGCAGTGTCTGTGACAGAGGAGACGGGGCAGTCACAGCCCTGAGCTAGGCTGGAGGGGAGGGAATAAGGAGACGGGACCATCCAGGAGGTCAGTGAAGGCTCTTGGCTGTCATGTTCAGTGAGGGTAGAGGGATCCTTTGGAGATTCCAGGGCAGAGAAGTGGCATGGTTTGATTGACATTTTCAAAGGATCTCTCAGGATCAAGTGTGGAGCCCAGACCTCAGAGGTGAGGGTTGGAAGCAGGAGTGGGCTTGTTAGGGGGGCGGTTGCAGCAATCCAGGTGGGAAACAGCAGTGCTTGGATGCAGATGGCCGCAGTGCAGGTGGTAAGAGACGGCTGGATTATGGATCTGTTAGCAGTGTACAGCCCGCAGAATTGGCTGATGGGTAAGATGTGAGGTGTTGGCGAGAAGGAGGAAGAGGAGGGAGGAGAGAGCGAGAGAACACCAATTCAGGAGTTACCGGTGTCTAAATGAGTTAGCCATGGAGTCAGTTTGAACTCATGGTAACCTTGTATATGTCAGAATAAAACTGTGCTATGCAGGCTTCTCTGTGGCTGTGCTTTGGAAGCTAATTGCCAGGCCTCTCTTGTGAGGTACCTCCGGGTAGATTCAAACATTCTACCTTGTGATTATCGTTCAAGCTTCTTAACTGCTTCTGCTACCCAGGGACTCCCATCAGTGACTACGTGGCTGTTGAGTCAGTTCTGATTCATGGTGACCCTACAGCACAGAGGAGAACTGCCCTGGAGGGTTTCCGAGGCGCAGCTAGTGGATTTGAGTGGCTGCCCTTTTGTGTAGCACCCCAACACTGAACCGCTATTCCACCAGGGCTTCCTATGGTTGTTAGGGTCCACTGAGTCAGTTGTGACTCAGTGGCCCTGTGTACAACAGAACAAAACATTGCCCAGGCCTGCCTCCTGCCCACGGTCATTGACATGCTTGAGCCCGTTGTGACAATCCGTCTTGTCACGGACCTTCCCCATTTTCATTAACTCTCTGCTTTTCCAAGCATGATGTCCTTCTCCAGAGGTTGATCCCTGCTGAACATACGTCTGAAATACGTGAGATGCAGTCTCACCACCCTTGCTTGTAAGGAGCGTTCTGGCTGTACTAGTTCCAGGACAGGTCCGTTTGTCCTTTCAGCAGTCCATGACATAGTCAGTACTCTTCTCCGACACCACAGTTCAAAGGCATCAGTTCGTCTCCTGCCTTCCTTATGCACTGTCTGGCTTTTGCATGTGTTACTATCTGACTGAAAACTCCACGGCTTGGGTCAGGCACACTTTAGTCTTCAGGGTAAAATCTCTGCTTTCCCACACTGTCATGAGGTCTCTGGCTGCAGATTTTCCCGATGCAATGCATCTTTCAATTTCTTGACTGCGGCTCCCATGGGTGTCGATTGTGGATCCAAGTAAAATGAAATCCTTCCGTCTTTTCTCCCTTTATCATGATGTAGCTGGCCAGTTGTAAGGATTTTTTCTTTTCTTCATGTTGAAGTGTAATCCATACTGAAGACCGTAGTCCTTGACATCAGTGACTAGTAGGTTGAGAGCCATGAGACTGGATCAGACCATGGATACCAAGAGATGTGTGGTTGATGAGGTCGCCAAGCCGCCTTCTTTGTCCTGTGTGCCTTCACCGTCCGCAGGTGCTGGCCTCCTCCTTCTCAGGCTAACACAAGTCATCAGGCATAAACTCTGTGCTGCCTCTCGTCTTCATCCCTTCTCTTTAGGACCATTATCTCCAATGGCTGTCAATAAGTGTTTATTTAATCTGTCACCTGAGTCTTCTCTGACCTCCTGAAGAGCACTGTCACCCCTGTAATCTGCCTGTCACCTCTACATATCACTCACTTTAATGCCCTCCAGCACCTGCCTCCTGCTGTCCGTTGAGATACTTGCCTATGTCTTGTTGCAACCTGTGTTCCTCAGTTACTCATCACAACACCAGGGAAGCCTCTGAATCTGCGGGCACACGAAGGCAGTGGAGGAACCTGTGGTTGACGTGGGGCATCTTAGTTAGGGACACCAGCCGTGCCAACTTCTAGCATCATTCTCATGCATGCACACAAGTGTGCACACACAATGTGAAGATACCTCACAATACATTCACAAACAGCAATGCAGTAACAGATACAGTTTCCACCAAAGAGAGAAAGGCAGCGCTTCTGCCCATCTCCTTACCTTCAGTAACATCTGAGCATGCTCTTGTCTGACCTCAGGCCCTTCTGCTGGTATCTGTGGCCCCATCTCCAGGGCCTTGACCTGCAAATCTGGCTGCCTGCTTTCTCTGGCCGTGCTCTTGGCTTGCCAAGGAGACACGGAGAAGGCAGCAAGCCATCATCCTTCACACCAGGACACATCTGTGCTGTCCCACTGATGGCGTACCTCCTGGGCCACTCTGTGATCACTGCTTTTGCCACGGTTCTCCTCCACTACTGCCCACGGTGGGCGTCTAAGCTTTGGGCTCTCCCTGTCAGGCCCCAGCTCCAGCTCTGCCTGTCTCAGCAGCTAGACCAAGAGGGCAGAGACTACGTGACCAAAGCACCACCAAGTCTACTCCCCTGCTCCGTACCATAGTCCCACGGTGGTCCACACAGGAAGTTTTGGACCACTCACAGAAAAGGTGGTGGCTTGAATCTCCCAGCCATGACTTGGAAGGTAGGTCTAGTGATCAGGGTCCAGAGGTCACAGCCCTGAATACGCTGTGGGACGGTTCTACTCTGCACACATGGGGCCACCATGAGCAGGAAATGACTGGGTGGCCGCTGACCACAGTAACCAAAGCCCAGGCTGTGCTGCACGTCCACTGCCTGGCGCTCCGTCAGAGACAGCACCGCTGACCCGCTCGCCAAGGCTGACCTCCCTCGGGTCTAGCCAATCCCTCCTTTGGCCAGTTAGGGCCCTCTGACCCAGTCACACTGGGATCCCACCATCTCCCTGAGCGGCTGTCTCGTTCCTCTCCTTCCACTTAGAAAAGAAAGGGAAAGAGGAAGCTTGGTGGCCGCATCGCGTTCTCCCGGGGACTTCATGTGGCACAACTTGCTATGGAATCCTCTGGGACTCATGACGACCCTATGTGTGTTAGTGTAGAAACGTATCCCGTAGGGTTTTGAATGGCTGATTTGGGATGGAGGTCTCCAGACCTTTCTTTCAAGGTGCCTCCAGGCGGACTTGAACCGGACTTTCCGGTTAGCAGGAGAGTGCCCGGTTTGCATCACCTAGTGACTACGTGTTTTATGTAGTCATTGCAGTTAAGTGCTGTCGAGTCAGTTCCAACTCACAGTGACGCCATGGACAACAGGACACAATAGTGCCAGCTCCTGCACCACGCCCCCAGTCATTGTGCTGCCCCGGCTCTGTGCAGCTTCTGTGTCAGTCCATCTCACTGAGGGTCTTCCTCTTTTTCTCTGACCCTCTGCTTTCCACAATGCATCCATACAGTTCACCGAGGAACCCTGAGATTCAAGAAGATAAGTGCCCTCCATCGTTGTCTGGGTAATAAATAGCCAACACCAACGCAAAGATGGTGCCAGCTTCCCTCGCTGCCACCTGATGTTCTTGCAGCACCAAATACCCCAGAGAGCTCCAAGCACTGAGGTGGCTCATGTCCCCATCTCCCCTCCCCCACCTCACCCTCGTAGCACTGCTCCAGAAAGCACTACCTAGAAAGTCAGCTGTGACTTCCATGTGTGACATCCAGCCACCACTTATTTGTCCACAGGCTGTGTAGGCAACTTGTGATGCTAGACTCTTCCGGCTACTCCCACCATCGTGAGACCCTGAATCTTGTCTCCTGGTCCCCTGATGTTGCTCTGCTGAGAGGGTCTTCTGTCTCTCAGGGTTGTTTTTCTGCAGCTCTCATTCTTGCTGTCTCATTTCTGTAAGCCAGTGAATTGCCCTTGACCCTGTTCTTATTTTTCTCTTTTCTCCAAGGTACAGGTACAGATATTGACATAAGTATGTGAGGTTTCCTCTCTGTCTCTCTCACTCACTCTCTTTCTCCCACTCACTCTGTCCTTCTCATTTTAGACATGTCACAGTTTTAACTGTCATTTCTATGAACCTGAATTCCAATATGCACCTGTGGCCATGACTTCTGTGCCCGTTCTCCAGTTGGCTTCCTGATGCTCCTCCTGCTAGAGACAGCATCATGAGCACCAACGTCTTTCTATCCACACATGATCCAAATTTCAAAGTCCTCTGGGATGAATCCCTTGGCCTGCCTTCCTTGTTCCCTGTCCCCAAAGACCCAGAGGTCATCCATCTCCGGTGAGCTTGCCTGGCTGTGACCTACAGTTGCTCTCCTCTCCTATCACTATTGCAATATCGTGTTTGACCTGGATTGTTCCCTTTGCCCTGGACCACTGCTCTAACCATTCACCTATTTTGTTGTATGTGAGCCTTCCTCATTCTGACGCCTCCTGAGTCATGCTGCTGGGTCCTATCTGGATCACCTCAGTGTTCCCCCATGTCTACTAGGCTAATTATTCTGGTATTTTCCACCTGGGTCTACTTAGACGTCGGCAGCCAAAGACCCTAGGGTGCTGGCTCTCAGTGGGAACCATCTCATCCCTTAGAGACCACTTTAGAAATCTAAAGGAACATCTTTTTATTGTTGTTGTTTTTGTTTTCCTGTTGCCCAAATGGAAAACTCTGGTATTGTAGTCAGTTAAGTGCTACATTTGCTAACTGGAAGGTCGGCGGTTCAAAGCCACCAGGCACTCCTTGGAAACTCTATAGGGCAGTTCTACTCAGACCTCTAGGGTCGCCATTAGTCAGATTGAACCGATGGCAGTGGGTATTTCTTTTTTCCCCAAATGATGATTGGGGAGTATCTCTGAAATTTTCTGGCCAGAACTGAAAGATGTTAGACATCTGGTCATGAATATGACTCCCTCCCAGCGGAGAAACTACCTGTACATCACCTGGCTTTTCATTCACGTCCCTAGAAAGCCTGCACCTGGGGGTCTGAGCCAAGGTCTTCACTCCATCTTACATAGTTGTACAGTTAGACTTTTCATTTTGTGGATAGTTACTGTAAACTGAAATTTCCATGAGTGCCACAACTGTGTACATTGTGAAAAGGCTGTGTTGTTCACTAATTTGTTGGGAACTTTATCAGAAATTGTTGAGTATTGTGAAATACCTTGTCAGCTGGCGCACCTGGGTCCACCTGCATCTGCCCTGTGGTCTGGATGATGGGTGTCAGCAGCTGACCGCTTCATTCTGCCTCCTGATGGACTTGTGCCTAAGCACTGAGATTTTAAATTACGCTTTGTTTTTAGGTACCACTGGGGGAACCCTGGTGGCATAGTGGGTTAAGTGCTACATATGCTAACCAGAAGGTCAGCAGTTCAAATCCGCCAGGTGCATCTTGGAAACCCTATGGGGGCAATACTGTCTGACCCCTAGGGTCACTATGAGTCAGATCCAACTTGACGGCGGTGGCTGGGTTAGGTGCCATTGAGTCTCTTCTGACTCCTAGCAGTCCTGTGTACAACAGAATGAAACACTGCAACTGCGCCATGCCCATGGTCGTTGGCTGCTGTCAAATCTGTTTCAACACCTAGTGAGCCCAGGTGAAGGTAGAACTTGCCCTGAGGGTATTCCAGGCCGTCATCTTAATGGAAGCAGAACTCTGGGTCTTTTTACTACAGAGCTGCTGGAGGGATGCAAACCATTGCCTTTGGGGTCAGCCACCAAGTGCTTAACTGGTGCGCCACCAGCACTCCTTATGATAAAATAGTTGCACATTATTTTATGATGAATTGCTTTGCTTTGATATCTTAGCTATTATTAGCATTAAGGCAATTCTTCGACTAAAAAAAAGAAACTATGTGCATGTCATATACGTTACTGATTATTCTCGTTGGATGATAATAAAAGTACATTACAGATGTCCTCCTAGAGCAGGGATATTGGCATTTTCACATGTATGGGCTGATGAAGTGGCTGTTAGGCTGGTGTCAGGGGAGAAGGAAGAGAGGAAGAAGGTAGGCAGAAAAGGGCCCCGTGGCTGTGGAAGGAAATTGGCTTTCTAACAATGGCTTCTCGGGCCAGATTTGAGCCTGTGGTCCCATCATTTGTTGCGTCTGCTGTAACCATTGGGCATCCGGAAGCCAGTGACTAGTCTGTCACTCTGCCATGCTACCTGCACACCTGCTTTCCTTCTGATGAGAAAGTCCCCTAACCGAGCTAGGGATACCTGGATGGAAGACACAGGCAGGGTGAGCAAGCGTAATTTGAATACAAACATGAGTGTTGAGTGCATTATATCTGGCTGTGGTTTCAGGAATATAATGAGAAATTTCCCCTCTTCTTCACTGAAGACAGGATTTCTTTCTCTGCCCGTTGCTAGAAACGACGCCAAAAACAGATGAGAGATTTCTAAAGGTTAAAATGAGCCCTGGGTCTTGTGAATTTTTCACTCGCACCGTAAAACATCAGATTATAAGAAAAAATGTTGGTTGGGAATTTCTCCTTTTGTTACCTTGATCATTAAACAGTGGCTTATCTGACTCACTGTATGACCTTGCGTGTCCCTGTGTTTTATTTCCACTATAGAAATGTATTTATAGTGTGTGCCAAAGAACAAAGCACCCTGCGAGATGAAGACACCATTGCCAGCTGTGCTTGTCTCTTAGAATGCATCTGTGAGTGTTGGGAATTAATTTTAGAAAACTCTCTGTCAAAGGTGTCTTTAGTCATCTTGCAGGCAGGACTTCATAACTTTTCCCCATCTTCATAGAAAGAGCTTTTCCACTCTCTTTTACTTACACTTAACTGGCTTTGGAGAAAATTCTAACTTTTAATGAGCATAAGTTGTTTCCTTGCATGTTTGTGCGTGCATGCAGATGACTTTTAAGAACAGATGTGGATAGAAGTTAGACAGCATGGAGGGAGTACTTTTAACATACAAGGGTTGACTATTAAGTTTGCCAATTCATCGTTGACTACCACTACACTCATCTTTGAACTACACCCCTGGGGAAGCTGTGCACTGACCCAGGACCTAGTCTGCTCTTCTCGTGTGTGTGTGTGACAGAGAGATGCAGATTAGAACAGAGAACGAGTATCCAGGTTTGTCTGGTAGAGAAGTAGATTCTCATCGCTAAACCATTCAGATGTTTCAAAGTACCATTTTAGTTCTATTTTTAAAGATTTTAGAGAGGCTAGAGGTATCTAGAAAGAAGCATCTTTTTTTTTCCATTAATTTTTTTTCACTGTGACTAAGTGAACGTCAACAGTCCAAGTCAGTGTTCTGTCCATACCTCTCTGCAGCTCTGTCTGCTCTCCTCTCTTCTTTTCCACTCTTTACTTCCAGTGTCCACTCAACCAACACCTGTCCCCTCCCCCCTCCTTTCCCCTCTACAAAGAACCCAGTGAGACAACCCCATATATACACTGAACCGTGAGCACACACACCACCTGCATTACTCTGTGTCCCCAGGTTCAGTCCATTCTTGGTCTGAAGCATTGGCCTCAGTCCCAGTTTCGGTTCCGGGCCAGCAGCAAATCTAGGGGCCGTGCTTTCAAGTGACCCCTGAGGTTGCTGGACCATCAAGTCTGGTCTGTTAGTAGAGTTCTTGATCTGCACTCCCCCCTTTTCTTATGCCACGTCAGGCACTCTACACTGTGTCCCCTATGAGGGCTGTCTTTGGTGGTGGCTGGGCACCATCTAGTTCTTCTGTTCTCCTGCTGATGTCGTCTCCCAATCATATGGGTCCTTCTGTCTCATGGGGGAAAAAACATCTTTTGAAGAAGCTCAACTTGCTGCTTTCTCTCCTTTTTTTTTAATTTCCAAAAAGCCAGCCAGGCCACTGATTTAGTGAGACATCTTTTCTTGATCCCTCTGTCTGGGAAGCCCCATGCACCACCCTCTGCTCAGTGATTGTCATTACAGGGCTGAGTGACTCTCAGCCCCAGGACTTCAGCCATGCCCTCCTTACCCAGGGTGCCCCTCCAGGGTGGGCATCTGCCCCTGACCAGCTGGGAGGATTCTGCCAAACCCCCAGTGGCCAGCGGTGAGTGCAGAGAAGGGAGGAGAAGCAGGAATTGCCAACCTCAAGCTGTTCACAGGAAGGGTAAAAAATACATTTTATAAAAATTAAAAATAGAAACCCAGTGGTTTTAAATATTAAAAAATACGAAACTCAAGAAGACTTGGTTTCTTAATTGTAATTAAACACGTGCAAAATAAAATTAAAGGCGTCTTGTAATGCCTTCATGGACAAAGAGTCCTTGACTGACCAGAAATGGCTTTGTTTTGCAAGGATCCTTTCATTAGCCTCCTATGAGGCCGGGAGGTATCTGGCAGATAGCTAAAATACCACAGATGACCAGGAAAGTTGTGTTGTGCACTGCAGAATTATTTTCCTTAAGGCAGTCTTAAATTTTGATGAACCTCAGCTCTCAAGACTGGACATGATGGCTATTTTGCCCTCAGAAAGGTACAAAACAGGTACAGAAGTTGGCTGGGCAGAGACAGCTGGGACCCGACCCTCCCCCAAGCCTGGGCTTATCAGAGTAGGGTAGAGTGGGGAAAGATTATCTGCTGTTCCAGGTGGAAGCCCAGGACTTTCCAAACTGGTCCTGCCGTGTGATTTAAGAAAAACTCATTGTAGCAATGCTACAGGACAGAATTATACTGTCCCCACCCCAAAGGAGCACGTAGTGTATTCGAACTGCTGACCTGTAGGTTATCAGCCATAATCATGCTTAACCACTGAGCCATCCGGGATTTAGCCCAAGTGAAAGAATACCCCCCAAAAAACCCAAACCCACTGCTGCTGAGTGGCTTCCAACTCATAGTGACCTCATAAGACAGAGTAGTACTATCCCCTCCATGAGAGTTTCCAAGGAGCACCTGGTGGATTCAAACTGTGGGCCTTCAGGTCAGCAGCCGCAGCAGTTAACCACTGAGCCACCTGAGATTTAGCTGATGGAAAAGAATGAAACCAGTGAAGTCTTCCCTCCAGTCCAAAGTCCCAGCTTTTTGAAAATCCTGCAGATTAAAAATTTTCAATGTATTCTGAAAAATGAAGCATCACTGAAGTTAAGACCCTAAAAATAGCTCTGATTATTTGCAGATTTGAGCAGCAGGTCCTTGGCCTGTGAGCACAGGCTACAGAACCTGCGTCCTTTCCCTCAGGCTTCAGTGCCTTTCAAGGGGAGTCCCGCAGAGCAGCTGGACGTTGGTGGTAGCAGCCTGGGGAGCGCAGTGCGCTTGCTACACTGTAGCCTCTCACTTCAGAGTCAGGACTCAGGGCTGAGACATGGTGTCTGAGGTCACCCAGGACCACCCACTCTGTTCACTCTCTCTTGTTTCAGAGGTCCCAGAAACAAAGGTGCCCCTTTAAGGCTTGCTTCATCCCGAATAAAACCCACAGGGCTATGAGCTAGTCTAGTTCTCTAAAGCTCTTGGGTGATTTTTGTGTAGTTTTTTGGTGGTGCACAAGGCTCAGTGCTCAGCTACTTGTCGAAAGGTTGGTGGTGCCTACCCAGAAGTGCCTCAGAAGACAAGCCTGGCAATCTGCTTTCGAAAGATCAGATTAAAACCCTTTGGAGATATTCTGCTAATACACACAGGGTTGCCAAGAGGCGGAATCAGTTGAAAGGCGACTGACAACAGTTGTGCAATCTTTCTATTTGTGGTCCTTATCATCCGTCTTCCCCGGTTGGGGAGTTCCTTGGCCCAGGGGCCCCATTTCCAAAGGACACGCAGTTCTCCCAGCTCCTGTTTCTCCCTAGGATGAGGTCTCTGTGTCTTTCTCCTTGCTTTTATCTGTATCGTTTTAACCCATCGTAAACACACCCACTGAGAGATGCCCAGGTCAGCCCTTCTGCTACTGTGCCTGTGGGAATCCCTGGACCCAAGATCTGTGCAGGCCACTCAGGAGTGCTCTTTCTTCTCTCTGCCACCAGCAGGACACCGAGCATGTAGGAGAAAGCTAGACCTGCTTGTTACACGGTTCTCACCTGGGTGTACCCTCGGAGGGGCAAAGAGTTAATGAGCTCAGCGGCCGATGGAAAGGTTGTGGGTTGAAGTCTACCCAGAGGTGCTCAGCAGAGAGGCCTGGCATCTGTCTTCCCCAAAATCTGCCACTGAGAACCCTAAGAAGTACACTTCCATGCTAACATTCTGGGTTGCCCTGAGTTGAAATGGACTTAGAGGGCAACTAGTGTTTCACAGTGATTCTCAAGCATGAGCAAACATCCCAATCACCCCTGCAGGGCTTGTGAAGTTATAGACTGCTAAATCCCCACACTTGGTGTTTCTGGTTGTTAATGCCTGGGGTGGAACCTGAGAATTTACATTTCTAACAAGCAGCATAGGTCCTGGGATAAGGCTTCTGGTCTGGCTCCATCCTGGATCCCACCTTCACTGTGGTCTTCACGGAGGGCCGCAGGCTAAGCCAGGACCACCTGCTGGGGTTGTCCCTACCGGAGAGTGCTGCAATCCCTCCATTCAGGACTTTATTCTGTCAGCTGAGACACAGACCTTGATCAAAATGCAGCAGTGGCTTTGGAGGAAGGTGGGAGTTGGCTCACCGAACATGCACTGAGCACGTTCTGCTCGTGAGGCACTGAGGGGACTGTTGAGATTAAAAATAACGGGCAGAGCCTCTGCCCCGTAGGAGCTGGCAGTTGGGGGAGGGCGGTAGGTAAATCAGTAATTGCAGCTCTTATGAATTAAGGAATAATGATATCTACTTGAAAATAATTACCAGGCAGTGCTAAAACATGTGCTGTGAGAGAGGTCAGCTAACAGGCGCCAGAGAACTACAAACGAGAGTGTGCCGCATCAGAGGACGTTGGCAGTGAAGACTTGCTAGGTGGTGACTTCGCTGAGCCTGCAGAGACAGGGCCGTGTCCCCTTCACTCAGGGGATTTAAAAAGGCAGCAGAGGAGTATTGGGGGAGGAGTTCTCTACATGAGCAAAATCAGGGAAGCATCTGTAACTTATATAGAGATATGAGTGTAGAGAATGGATGTAAATGTTGTCGTGGTTATTTAGTGCTATTTTAACAGAAACACCACAAGTAAGCTACGAGTCCAAATTCAGGGCATCAGCTCCCAGGGAAGGATTTCTATCTCTTTTGGCTCTGAAGGAAGCTCCTTGTCATCACTGTCCCCCTGGTTGAAGAGTTTCTCAGGTGCAGGGACCCTGGGCCCAAAGGACCTGCTATTCTCCTAGCTCTTGTTTCTTGGTGACATGAGATCTCCGTGTCTCTCTACTGTCTTTTATTTTTCCAAGAGATTGGCTGAAGACACAATCCAGTCTTGCAGACTGAGTCCTGCATTATTGATGTAACTGCTGCTGATCCCATTTCATCAGCATCATAGAGACAGGTTTTGCAACACGTGGGGAAATCACGTCAGATGACAGAACAGTGGACAACCACGTAACACCAGAAACCATGGCCTAGCCAAACGGAATCACATTGGGGGGACATAATCCAACCCATGACAGATACGTATATGCCCTATATAGGTCTGTATTTATACGTGGAAACACTGCTGGTCCAGTGGTTAAGTGCTACAGCTGCTAACCAAAAGTTTGGCAGCTCGAATCCGCTAGCGCTCCTGTGAAACTATGGGGCAGTTCTCCTCTGTCCTATAGGGTTGCTGTGAGTCAGCATCGACTCGGGGCACTGGATTTGGTTTTTTGGTTTGGGCATATATACACAAACTTACACACAAATATATGCATATATACCTATGTTGTTTTTGTTGTTGTTAAGTGCCATCAAGTCAGTTCTGACTCATAGCCACTCTGGGGCCACATAAAGAAACACTGGCCACTCTTATGCCATGTCCACAACCAGTGTTATGCTTAAGCCTATGGTGGCAGCCACCGTGTCAATCTGTCTCTTCCAGAGTCGTCTTCTTTTTGGCTGACCCTCCATTCTCCCACATGTGATGTCCTTCTCCAGGGACTGATCTTTCCTACAACATGTCCAAAGCATATAAGACGTCGTCTTGCCATCTTTGCTTCCAAGAAGCACTCTGGGTGTGCTTTCTCCAGAACAGATCTGTTGGTTCTCTTTGTGGGCCATGGTACATTCAACATTCTTCTCCAGCACCTCAACTCAAAGGCATCAATTATTCTGTCTTTTTCTATGTACACATACATAAGCCAGCCAAGTGCCGTCGAGGATCTGACTCATGGCGACCACATGCATATATATAAAGGTATGCACATACACGTATACATATACATGTACATATATACACAATATACATACATAACATGTATGCATAATATACATATATACACACACATACATAATATGCATACATACATAAACATATACATAAACAGACACACACATGCATAGAGAGAGGTTTATGCCAAGGAAGTAGCTCATGAAATTGTGGAAGCTGGCAAGTTCCAAGCCCACAAGTCAAGCATCAGGCAGGAGACTTCCCCTGATTCACATACCTATGGAGGCTGACAAACCCAAGATCGACAGGTCAGACGACAGGCTAACATCCCTGGAAGCAGAGGCCAGATGAGGACGAGTATGATGCAGGATCCAGAGCAGAGCAAAAGCCAGTGAGCTACGCCAGAAAGTCCTCATATATCTGAAGCAGGCCACACCTCCATAGAAACTCTTTCAGCTAATTGACTATTCTAGCAAATCTTATCACAAAGGTGATTGCATTGTATCAGATCTCATCATGGAGATGATTACCTCATTACAAAACTGCCAAACCACTGAGAATCACAGCCCAGCCAAGACGACACACAACTGTAACCATCACAGGGAGAGAAACTGAGGTTTCCGATTCCGCAGCAGGAAAAGGAAAAGTGTATATCAAAGAGGAAACTGGAGGATAATTACAACATTACAATGACTACTGCAGAATCTTGGTTAGTTTCTGATCTGGGAGGAGCTAATTAAAATGGAAATTGTTTGGGAACTTAGAAAGAAAAGAAAAATGCAAGGAAGCTTCCCTGGTCAAAGAAAAGTGAGGAACACAGAAGCACCAGCATAGGCTGAGAGAGACACAGAAAGAAATGGGAAATAGCGTGAGGAGAAGACCCTGCTCCCAAGGGCAGCCCAGAAACTTCTGGGAAAGGGTTATGTCTTGTATGTAATGAGGGCCGATGTGGACAAAGCTGGGAGCTATTTGAGGGTTAGAAAGTGGTACCCTCCTCAGATAAATTTTTAATGACTGCCCATCTGGACAGATGAAGTAGAGGGGGCCACCCCTTCCTCCAGGCTGACACCAGGCACTGGAACAAGGTCTGTGTCCTTTATGGATACAGGGGCTCTGTCAAAGCCACCAGAGTCTACTGCTAGTGATTGTCCAGACAAGGAACTCAACCGGAAGCCCTAGACTGAGGGGGAGACGAGTGCAGAGCAGAACGGAGGTTCGTATAAAAAGACCAGAAATATTGGTCTCACGGAGACTGGAGGGGCCCCCAGGTCTACTGCTCCTGGATGCTCGTTAGCCCAGAACTGAAATAATTCTCACAGCCTGCTCTTCAGACACAGATTATGAAATGTAAGGAAACCCTGGTGGCATAGCGGTTAACAGCCACAGCTGTTAATCAAAATATCATAGTTCAAATCCATCACCCGCTCCTTGGAAGCTGTGTGGAACAGCTCTACTCAGTCTTACGATGGGGATACTATAACATAGAATAGACTTGATGGTAGTGAGTTGGGGTTTTTGGACGTAAAACATGAAATGATACTCCTGAGCCGTGCACTTAATTCAATCAGACACAAGTTCTGACAATTAAGTCCATGAATTTGTTCTAAGGGCTACATTCTTCCTTGCTGAGTATCAATACAGTCACCTTCAAAGTCCTCCCCCTGGGGAGCTATGCACGAATGCCAGCACCTAGTCTACCCTTCAAAGTAATTTTGCAACTCTTTCTGGAACAGCCATTGCGCACTGAAACACGGTGGCAAGTTTGCAAACTTACATGTCTAGTTGTCTGTGAGGGAGTTTTCAGCCAGTAAATAACTACATTGAAACACCCTCCCTACTCACCTGATCTGGCCCCCAATGATTGTTTTACCCCAAGGTAAAGGAAATATTGAAAGAAAGACATTTTGATGACATTTAGAACATCATGAATAGTATGATGACAGCTCGGATGGCCATTCCAGAGAAAGAGTTCCAAAATTGCTTTGAAGTGTAGATTAAGTGTTGACATTGGTGCGTGGCTTCCCAAGGGGAGGACTTCGAAGGTAAACATAGTGATACTCAGCAATGAGGTGTGTAGCACTTTTTCTAGGATGAGGTCACAAACTTAATTGTCGGTCCTTGTGCGTAAGACCCGACCAAATGGGCAGCTCCTGTCCGGAGGGAGAATGAGAAGGCAGGAAGCGAGCGAACTGGCTGAATGGACACAGGAGACCTGGGGAGGGAAGAGGGAGCATGCTGTCACATGGTGGGGCTTGCAAGTCCTGATACAAAACAATATGTGTATTAATGTTTGTATGAGAAATTAACCTGAGCTGTAATCTTTCCACTGAGGCACAATTTTTGGAAAAAGCTGCTGGCTCTTTGGGCTCCTCTCACACCGAGTGTGACGGCCAGGGCCCTAAAGGGCTTCCCTCCACTTGTGGGGTAGTGGCAGTTGGAGGAAGAAAGCAGGCGTCAGGCCTTTGAAGTGGACTCACGGCATTTCTGCCAGGGAAGCTTCTCCGTGGTCCCTTGAGCTGCAGGACAAGGTCCTCTGAGAAGCGGGGATTGCCCCAGAGCTGAGGACCGGAGTTCAGTGCCTTGAGAGCCTCCCGCAGACGTTCTCCCCGCCTCCCACCCCAGCGTCTTCCTGCACTTACATTGCAACCCTGGTTGCCTTAAGGAGCTATTTTTACATGCCCTTTTTTCTGCTCTAAGTCTTTGAAATCAATGTGTACTTTGCACTTAATATCTTCCATTTGGATGCTAGATTTTCACTGACAATATCTGATGTGTGCTTAAAACAAACAAACAAAAAACCCAAACCTGTTGGCATCCAGTCAATTCCAACTCATAGGGACCCTACTGGGAAGAGTAGGACTGCCCCATAGGGTTTCCAGGGAGTGCCTGGTGAATCTCAACTGCCAACTTTTTGTTTAGCAACCCTGGTTGTGATAGAGGGACACTGCAGAGGAGGAAGAAGCCCCAAAGTGGATGTTTTCGGTAACTACTTACAGAGAAACTCCTCCTCCTACCCCTTGGCATGTGGACAGCACCTTCCTGTTTATAGGACACTTTTGAATTTCCCCTATCGTTTGTTCTTTGTGCCAGCAACCTTGAACAGCAGGCAGGGACTAGCATCAACATTGTGTAGATGAAGAAACTGGGTCTCAGAGAATTTAAATGACAGGATCAAGGTCACAAGGCTAGGGACCTTGCAAAACCAGGACCACAGACTGGCCTTGAGGACAGGGTATTTCCACCATGCTGCCAAGTTCTATGTTGGCTGAAAGGAGAGATGCAAAACCCCCAAAGTCAGCACCATCCAGTAGAAATATAACGTGAGCCATCTACATACGAGGTCTGACAGTTAAGTCCGCAAACTTAGTTGTTCTGAGTGCCACATACCTCATTGCTCAGTATTGCTACAGGCACCTTCCGATTGCTCCCCTCGGGAAACCGTGCACTGACTTCAGCTCCTAGTCTAGCCTTCAAAGCAATTTTGGAATTCTTTCTAGAATGGCTATTGTGTACGGAGGCACAGTGGAAAGTTCACGTACTTAATTGTATAGTTTTCTGTGAGGCAGTTTTTAGCCAGTAAACAAGTAACTGTATTGAAACACCCTCTCTACTCACCTGATCTGGCCCCCAGTGGCTTTTTTCTTTACCCAAAGATAGTAAAATATTGAAAGGAAGACATAGGATGACATTCGGGACATCAAGGGTAATACGACCACAGCTGTGATGGCCATTCCAGAAAAAGAGTTCCAAATCTTCTTCGAAAGGTGGACGAGGTGCTG
This sequence comes from Heterohyrax brucei, assembly GCA_028571685.1. Taxonomy (NCBI): domain Eukaryota; kingdom Metazoa; phylum Chordata; class Mammalia; order Hyracoidea; family Procaviidae; genus Heterohyrax; species Heterohyrax brucei. Next base: position 81,564,016 of record CM053159.1, read on the forward strand.
GCATGGGTGCATAGCTTCCCAAGGGGAGGACTTCAAAGGTGACTGTAGGGATATTCAGCGAAGAAGTATGTAGCACTTTTTCTAGGATAAGTTCACAAACTTAATTGTCCGTCCACATATAGCATTGCTTTCGACGGCACTTGGCTGGCTGGCTTTTAATTTTCGTGTAGTTTTTATGACAGTTTACAGCACAAATTGCTTTTTCATTTCAAATTTTATACACACGTTGTTTTGTTACGTTACTTGTAATCCCTGAAATGTGTAAGCATGCTCCCCTTTCTGGACTGGGTTCCCTGTGTCCATCGGTGTGGTTTTCCTGGCCTTCTTTGGCCGTCTTCTCTTTGTTACTTTTGGACAAGTTTTGCTCATTTATTGACTGAATGAAGAAGTGTGTTCCTCATGTGTGTTTGTGTTTGTGCTATAGGCCTGTCTAATCTGTGACTGAAAGGTGGGCTTCAGGAGTGGCTTCTGGTCTGAGTTGTCAGGGTGTCCGAGGACCCTTGCCTCAGGGGTTCCTCTGGTGTCCTCAGACCCGTAGATCTATTCTCTCTCTCTCTCTCTCTCTCTCTCTCTCTCTCTCTCTCTCTCTCTGTCTCTCTCTCTCTCTCTATGTGAGCGAGTGAATTTGAATTTTTTCTACAGTCTTCTCCTGCTCTGTCCGGGACCCTCTACTGTGATCCCCATCAGAGTGGTTGGTGGGGCAGCCGGCCACCTTCTAGCTGTGCTGGACTGGGTTCATGTAGTCTGTTACCTGTGGTCTTTTCTTTTTTCTTTCTCCTTTGCTCCAGATGGGATGGGAACAATAGCTGTATCTTAGATGGTTGCTTGCAAGCTTTTAAGATTTCAAATAGTGCTCACCCACGGAGGATGTAGAAGGTTTTCTTTATGAGCTACATTATGCCAGTTGACCTCAATGTCCTCTGAGACTGGTCCCCAACTCAGCCCCAGCAACTCAGTCCCTCAAGATGATTGGCTGTGTTTGGGTGTGTCTAGGAAGCTTCTATGATGGTCAAGTTGTGCAGACTTCTTTTATATTTATGTTGTCTTTTCCTTCACCTGTATGTAATTTTTAATTTTCTTGTGGCAAAAATAAGCTGCAAAATTAATTTTAATACTAATATTTAATAGCATCTGTTAAAAATATTATCAATTCAACATGTAATCAATCTGAAACAGTATTAAGGTGATTTATTATTATTATTATTAAATGAAAGCATACAATCCAGTTCCGTTTTGCAAGCCTGCCTATCTGCAGCTCCATCTGCTCCTCTCACCTGGTGACAGCACTTCTCCTTTTCACTCTGTATTTCTAGTATCCTCTTAATAAGCACCTGCCCCCTCCTCTCCACCCTCTTCTCTCCCATCTAGGAAGAAACCAGCAGGACAGCCTTAAGGAGCTATTTTTACGTTCCCTTTTTTCCACTCTAAGTCTTTGAAATTGGTGTGTATTTTACACTTATATCTTCCATTTGGATGCTAGATTTGTACTGACAAACAAACAAAAAACCCAAACCTGTTGGCATCCAGTCAATTCCAACTCATAGTGACCCTGCTGGGAAGAGTAGAACTGCCCTGTAGAGTTTCCAGGGAGTGCCTGGTGGATCTGAACTGCCAACCTTTTGGTTAGCAGCTGTAGCTCTTAGCTACTATGCCACCAGAGATCTGCACCGAGAGTTTATAAAAATTTTGAAGTGATAAAGCAGATTCACATATTCAAGGTGGTCCAGTTATTCTTAAAAGCTTTCTGATAACTGAATCAAGGATCCATTTTTACGTTCAATTTAAATTAATTAAAAAGAAACACAGTTTTTAAATTCAGTGAGTTGCACCAACCACATTCCAAGTGCTCAGTGGGTGAGATGGCCAGTGTCTCCAGGAACGAACAGTGAGGTCCTAACACTGAGGCCTCCCAGAGGCTGGCAGCCCGGGTGATCCAGTGTGATGAATTAGGTGTGCATGGAGCATATTTGAATCCTGTCCTTCATCAGCACATTAAACACTGGTCGTCTGCATCCTTACCTTCTGGTGCCCACCAGTACTGGTCTCCCTTGGTGGCCTCAGCCTAATGTAACTCAAAGCTGCTTTCTGTACCTGGTGGCATAGTGGCTGAGTGCTGCAACTGCTAACCGAAAAGTCTGCAGTCTGAATCCACCAGGCACTCCCTGGACACTCTATGGGGCAGTTTTGCTCTCTCCAAGGGGGTACTGTAAGCTGGACTCAACTCCCTGACAGTGATTATGGGTTTCTCTCCCTGGTTCCTGTAGCCCCTGTCCGTGTCCACTCCAAAAGGTGGAGGTTGTTACAGCCAGAAGAAGACAACATCTCCCTTAACAGTTGCCACACAGCTTCTAGACGAGCAACAGAAAACAGGCAGGGAGGGTGGCTGGCAGTGGAAGTTCAGTGGCAGAGTCCTCACTTTCCATGTGGGAGACCTGGGTTCAACGTCTGGACAGTCCTCCTCACATGCAGCCCCGACCTATCTGTCAGGGAAGGCTCACAGGCTGCCGTGGTGCTGAGTGGAGCTGCTGGACTAAGAAGAAAGGCCTGGTGATCTGCTTCTAAAAACTCAGCCAGTGCAAACCCACCGTAGACCACAGTAGTCTGATTTGAAACTGGTCTTGGGGATAGCGTGGGACAGCGCAGTCTTTTTTGTGCCTCTGTACATGAGGTCGCCAGGAGCAGGGGCTGACTTGATCGATGGCAGATGACAGCAGCCACAAAGCATGAGGGCGAAATGTTTATAAAGTTGAATCTTGCGTGACTCTGATGATCAGAGTCTGCCAGATTTTCAGACCAAATTGCTCTTAATGGTGTCTGAGCATCTAAATGCTAGTTGGATTTTCCCCCTTGGCTCTCAAGTTGCTTCTGACTCATAGTGGCTCTGCAGTGACCCCAAAGGATGGAGGTGGACTGCCTTATGTGGTTGGAAGGCTGTGAATCTTTGTGGAAAGCAGACAGCCACATCTTTCTCCCATGGAGCGACTGGCGGGTTCCGACTGCTGACGTTTTAGTTCTCAGCCAAGCACTTAGTCACGAGGCCATCAGGGCTCTAGGGGGAAAGGAACAAAACCAAACTCTTTTAATCTAAAGTTCTAAGCAAAGACATGTACCATTCGCTGGACCGGGTTGAAAGCATTGTTCCTCTGTGGTTTGTATGAAAACTGGATGATTCCTTCTGTGTTTGTTATCTTGGTGTCAGTCCAGGTATCCATGCCGCCTTTGATGGACACCTGTCACCTTTGTTGTCCTGTAGTCTAGCTCAGGCCTGGTCAGGGGCTCTGAAAAATAATTTACAAGGACGAACTCGATAGGTTCCATCCATAGTTGACATCTCCATATTAGGATCGCCTCGTGGGCTGAGTAGGCGGATGGAGAAGACGTGTACCCTTTGTTCTCGCGGGGCGGCCAGGTGGGGGCTGGGCTAATGAGCCTGCAGGTCGCGGCTGGTCGAGGGAACCTGACCCCAGCCCATTTGGTGATTAAACTCATCTTCCTCAACGCCTTGACTGGGGCTGGCTGGTTTCGGCTGTGAACTCAGCACTGCCCGAAAGGCAAGTAGGTGCCTGCCTGCCTCCCCCGAACGTTTATAGTTGAAGGGATGGATGTGTCACGGCGTTCGAGCCTGCCAAGTCCTCTAAACGCGCACACAAATAGAGCTCACACAAACACTTTGACAAACAAGTGAAAGAATTATTGGGATGAAGAAGCATTTCCCACCAGCCCCCAGAGATGTCCTGCTAAATAACTGTTCCGGGATCAGATAAGCTTGAGAGACGCCGCGGCTGCCGTGCCGTCTAAGAGACTCACCAGGCACAGCTGTGCGTTCGGGGCTGACAAAAGCCCTATTGAAACAGCCCGTTCGACCTAGTTTAACCCAGAGTTTGGAGCCCTGGTGGTGCAGTGGTTTAAAGCTCCGCTGTGAACCGGAAGGTTGGCAGTTCGAATCCAAGAATCACTCAGAAGAGCAGTGAGGCGGTGGGCTTCCACCGCAGCCCTGGGGACCCCGGAGGCAGTTCTACTCTGCCCGGTTGGGGGTGTTGCTGTGAATCAGAATTGGCTCATTGACTTGACAGCAAGGGCTTTGGGAGTGAACTAACTAAATTTAAACGATTGTGGGATTCACTGTCTCAGTTCTAAACATCTTAAGAATTATTCCTCTCTGAACATACTCGATGCTAAGTAATTGACTTCTAGCCTTCCTTTTCTTCTTTTGTTTCATGAGTGATATTTTTAAAAGGGCATCCAGACTAAACAAGTATCTAAGGTAGCTCGTGGCACAGTTTACAAAAAAATGTTAAACTTCTAATATTTGGAGTTTTATTGATGCTTGATTCAGTAACATTAAAATGTTAATGTTTTAAAATTTTTATAATCCTGGAAAAAAATTAAAAGAAACTTGTTTTTGTTAGTTGTCGTTGAGATGGTTCCAGCTCATGGTGACAGCACAAAAATGCATGTGTTTACGTTTGCAATCTGAATTTACTAGTTACATTTTTGTTGTAGACAAGTGACTTCCCTCTAGCGTTCCACAGAACAGATAAGTTTTAAATTGTGACCCTGTTAAGAACTAAGGTAATGTTGGCTTCCCTTCAGTCAGTTATCATTTAAATAGATCAATGACCCACTTATCGAATACGTGTTTCTGAGACCCTCGTTCGTGCTACAGCACCAGGGATATGGGAGTCAAAAGCACGAAGAATCCTCATAATGATTATAGTCTCATAGAGGAAAAGTAACTTTAAGCAAGTAATAACAGTCAAAACGAAAAAACCAAACTCAGTGCCGTGGGAGTTGATTCTGACTCACGGCAACCCTGTAGGACAGAGAAGAACTGCCCCACGGGTTTGCAAGGCTAAATCTTTACCTGGAGCAGACTGTCACGTTTCCTCAAGTAGAACAGCTGGTGGGTTGAAATCACCAACCTGTTGGTTAGCAGCTGAGCTCTTTAACTACCGCGTCAGTACTCCTCTGGCGGTAACAGGGTTGGTAGGTGTCGTCGAGTCAGTGCCAACTCACAGTGACCTCGTGTGCAACAGAACGACACACTGCCTGGTCCTGGGCCATCCCCACAACTGCTGCTGTGTTTGAGGTCTTTGTTGCAGACACTTGTCAAATGCCAGCGGAGAGACAGTGTTGAGAGACCTGAGAATATGTTTCAGGGGCTCCTACCTGTCGCTCGCCAAGCCCCAAACTCTGTAAACTGGAAAAGATGAAAACAATAAAAAGCTCATACTTCATCCGAAAATGACAATATCCGTATTACACAGAACAGGCACATCTCGAATGATTGCTCGTTACCCTTCCAACAATAAAATCAGTGGCCTAAATGTGAAATTAATTGGAAACCACAGTTCTGATACGCTGTTTTGGTGATTAAGCACATTAGATTGAATTGTTTCAGAATGCCTAATTACTGTGTCTGCCACACTCTTCTGTCTGAGTCATCCTAACTCCTGGATGGCTGCCGAGATTATTTCTGTGATACAGTTTCTGTTGCATATTCTTGTTTTTTTCATGCGTATCTTTTCTCACTGCGCTCAAAGAGCTAAACTGCAGCTTTGCAGATTCTGGGGAAGGACTCGATCACTGTTAATGTGTTGATTCTGTTGTGATGGGTACAAACTGACATTTTATTTGTGTTTTACAGGTTCATGATTTAAACGTGCCTGTGTCAAGTGACTCTTAACCAGAGCTACAGCCCAGCGGCTCCCTGTGGCTCCGGATCTTGCTTTCCTGTCAGTTCACAGTGTCCTGACTCTCAGGAGTGGATGAAGGTACCTCCCTTGTCTGACTTTGCCAACTGCTTGATTTCAGCATTGAAAAGGTAGACGGCAGAAGGAAAGCCTGCTAAAATATGAATGTCTGAGCAGTTTATAATCTCACGTTGTCCAATAGCCATAAGCATCGGAACTAAACCTTCTCCCAGGGAGCAAGTGCCATGATACTGAAGCCACTTTATTAAAATCAGCTGTGTCCCCGAAACAGCCAAGACTCAGACAGTTACAGCCAGAGATGACACTGACTGTGTCATTACTGTGGCCCTCCATCTCCAAGTGGGACATCCTGACTGATGAGTGACATCTGCCGATAAACTCCTCTCAGCTTCGTGGACTGGACTTCATTCACCACTCTAGTGCTTACCTGAAGACTTACATGTGGGATTTTTCACAACGATAGTTTGGGGATCACTGGATTGATATCCTCATTTAACAGAAACTAACAAAATCCAGCTCCTGTTTTCATGATGGCTTTGAACGTTGCCCCCGTCCGAGACACGAAGTGGCTGACGTTGGAAGTCTGCAGACAGTTTCAGAGAGGGACCTGCTCCCGCTCCGACGAGGAATGCAAGTTCGCTCACCCCCCCAAAAGTTGCCAGGTTGAAAATGGCAGAGTGATTGCCTGCTTTGATTCATTAAAGGTAAGAGGAGTCATCTCTTCAGGTGCCCTGTCAGGGCCATGTGGGGCTTTCAGACAGAATGCACTGCACTTCTTATAGAAGTTTAAAAATAGCTTTGAGATTCTGTTTTCCTGTTTGTAGTAACTACTGAGAGATTTTTCACTCACTTTGTTTTTCTTCTTTTCTTAAATGTATCAGGCACACATAAATTTTTTTACACATCTGTGTTTAAATTAAAAATACATGATGATATATTTTGGGTCTGGTATGACAATCGTGTACCCAAGAGTTTAAATCAAAGTCTGCCTTGTGACGATGGAAGATAAATATTTTATGGATGTTTGATCTTCTGGAAGTTATATAAAGGTGAAGAAATTGAATGTGTTACTTTTATGTGCTGCTTACTCTGACTCACTTCTTGGAGACTTTTTGTTATTCCATGGCTTGCTTCCTTGACCCTGAGTTGCCTGAACTACTTCTGATAGGTTTTTTTCATTGCGCCTGAAACTTTTTCATGGCTAAGTGATTAAACACACATTTAGCACTCCCTGAGAACCTGCGACCTGTAAGTTACGTCACAGAAACTCATGTGATTCAGATTGTGCCCTTGATAAGCCCGTGCCTGGTAGAGGAAGTGCAGCAGGTCAGCAAGTAGCTGTAATACAAGACGGAAAGGGACAGTCACGTGCCTGCAGGGAAGGAGAGAGAGGAGACTGCCATGGGCAGCCACACACCAAAGAGGGAGCATCCACATGACAGTTTTCAAGGAGCATTCCCACAGTTCTTGGCACCTGAGTGAGACACTCAGGTTGGGCACAGTTTGGACTTGGAGAGGTGGCGGGATCATAATGAAAGATCCAGTTGAAGAAAGGGGACCCTGGAGCCCACATTCTGGAGGAGGTGGCTTCTTTAGCTCTGCAACTGAAGTGCAATAAGGCCCACACTGCCTGGGACAGTCTTTAAGTCCTAATGACATTGTTTTTAATAGAGATAAGTAAAATATGTAGCTCAAAAGAGCTTAATGTTTAATCTTTGTGAGACTTAGTTTACATAGCTTTACTGGTAACAAAAAATATTAATCTGTACTCTTGGTACGTGACTTGGAGAGACACAGTGTTGTGAGTTCATGTCACATAACCTTGGCCTATTCTTGAATATTGAAGGGAATGGGTATGTCCTTGAGGAAAAGTTCATCTTAGAAGTCAAAATATGTCTTGGGGAGGAAAAAAAAAAAAAAAACCTGTTGCCATCCAGACAGTTCTCACTCATAGCAACCCTATAGGACAGATTTGAACCTCTGGCATTTGGGTTAACAGCTGTAGCGTTTAACCACTCTGCCACCAGGGCTCCCTAAGAATTCTGTCAAAAATTTAACTAACAAATATAATATTTGTATCTTAAATCTTATATTTAAATGTATGTAAAAAGCTTATATTTAGGTACGTAAGGGGAAAATTGTCTACACTTTAAAAGCTAAAGAATGCATTTATAACCCAACAGGAGTCTTTTAAAGGTTAAAAATTTTAAAAATGAGAAAGTGTATATAATCTACAACAATAATGATGCCATTTTATTCCTTTTTGGTCATAAACAGTTATTATCTAAAGTTTGAAATTACAAAGCACTTTGCCTAAAATAGAAACAAAGATAAACCAAATTTCATGGAAACGGTTGACGGTAGAAGGAGTCCCTCAGTGGTGCAGAGGTTAACGCACTCAGCCACTAAAGAAAGGGTGGGTGGTTTGAGCCCACCCGGAGTCATCTCAGAACAAAGAACCGGTGAACTGCTTCCCAAACATCAGCTAGTGAAAACCCCGTGGCGCAGTGTGCTGTGCCACTGTGACCCACTTAGGGCTCTCAAGAGTCAGAGTCAACTCCACAGCAGCAGGTCTTTTTTTTTTTGTTAAATAAGAGTGTAAATATACTGTAAAATGTATTGCTTTGATCTTAATCCAAAAAGTAAAGTAAGCACGTGTTTATCTCTGTGGCGATCACCAGTGGAAACCTTGACTTGAAAGAGCCATGTGAATAAAAAACTAGAAAATAAAAGCTTCAAGATACAGAAACAGATCAAAGATGAGAAATTCCCTGTCTAAGTCATCCCCTCTTTCTTCTTTCCATTAATCCAAGCCTTCTCTGGTTGCAAGTTCAATATTAGATACCACCATTTTAACAAACTCTTTACAACTTTATATTCTTTAGTTAGGAAAATGTGAATAAAGTATACTGGCCCCTAAAAGATAAGTATTTCTTTGATATCCACAGGACATCAGCTTCCAGGGCATGACAATCCATCATGCCCCTGTGGGTTTTTGTCACAGCTGGTTAATGCATCCAGTTCACAGAGAAAGAATCAAGAATAATTATGTTTAGTATAAAAATATGACCCCAGCCATGAGACTACTTAATCCCGAATTGAAAAGCAAATTCAAAAAACCACTTTTAGAAGTGCACCAAAGAACAGTTTTCAAATGTTTGAGCATCGTGACTTCATACCTCCGCAGTCAGTTCACTTTCACCATTGTGAAACTTCAGGTTATTCAGGTTGAGTGCGATATTGTCTGACTTAAAAAGCATCCAACTCAAAAGAAAGTGAAAATAGCCCACAGGCACTGGAGCAAAAGGGACCTTGTCTAAAAACCTGCTCAGCAGCCTCTTAGCCTTGGGTGAGTTCGTCATCGCTCCTCATCGGTGATGGTCACCAGTGGATTTGGTCAGGCGTCCCAGCACCTAGCCCGCGCCAGCCCACTGGCCTTGCGACGTGGGGGTAAGGATGCCAGCGACAGTTACAGAGCCCTTACACTCGGGCTTTGCTCAGTGAGGTCCTCAAGAATATGAGCTAAAAAGAAACATAATGACAATGATAATAATGAAGTTGTTCAATTTCATTTCATGTAAACAAAGAGAGTGTTGTCCAGTGGAACTAGTGTGCCGTGACAGAAAAAAGGGGCAAAGAGGGCTTTTGAAGTCAGACAGAACTGGGGGTCAGTGAATCTTCAGAAAGGTGATTTTTCTCTCCCTGAACCTCAGTTGTCTAGTGTGTTAAATCTATCGAACCGACTAGTGCAAGGACCGAACAGCCTGAGAGAAGCCGGACGCCTAGCAGAGGACCAGGCACACTAGGCACCGGCCGTGGCAGTCCTCTCCTTCCATACCAAGGTCACTTAGCGTGACTGGTCCGTCGGTTTGGATAGCTGGACGTAAAGGAAATACGTATCCAACTCTTAGAACTTACTGCCTGTGTGGAATACCGCAGACACGCAAATTCGCTGGGAAGTCAGGAGAAACCAGGCCTGGGGCAGACGTGGCTGTTGTAGTTTATTATGAGACAGTTTCTGAAAACCCTTTGAAGTGTTCATTTGTATTTGTCGCTGTGAAAGGTTGCTCTATCACTGTTACTGTCGTCAGGTACCATGCGAGTCGGTTCTGCCTCACAGAGACCCTACCTCGAGCAGAACAAAGCCCCGCCTGCTGCCGCTCTGTGCCCGCGGTCGCCGTCGTGCCCGCGGTCGCCGTCGTGTCCGAGCCCGTTGTTTCAGCCGCTCTGTCAGTCATCGTGTTGAGGTGCTCCCGCTGTCTCGCTGACCCCCTCCTTTACCAAGCGTGCTGTTCTCCCGGGGCTGAGCCGTCCTGACAACACGTCCACGGTATGCGGGCTGTAGCCTCGCCGGCTGTCCTCCGAAGGAGCGCTCCAGCTGTACATCCCCCCCGATGAACCTGCTGGTTGTCTTGGCGGTAGACAGTGTCCTCGGTACTCTTCCCCAGCACCACCGTTCAAAGGCGTCCGTTCTCCTTCTGTCTTCCTTATTCATTGTCCAGCCTTCACAGGCCTATGAAGCGATTGAAAACACCATGGCTTGGGTCAGGCACGTCCTAGTCTTCAAGGTGGTGTCTTCACTTTTCAACACCTTCAAGAGGCCCTTGGCAGCAGGCTTTCCCAGTGTGATGCTTCTTTGGATGTCTTGACTGCTGCTTCTGTGGGTGTTGCTTGTGGATCTAAGTAAGATGAAATCCTTGATGACATCAGTCTTTTCTCCATTTATCATGATGCTTATTTGTCCAGTTGTGAGGATTTTTCTTTTTCTGTGTGTTGAAGTGTAATCCATACTTAAGACAGTGGTCTTTGATATTCATCAGTAAGTGTTTCAAATCCTCTTCACTTTCAACAAGCAAGGTAGTGTCATCTGCATAATGCGGGTAGTTAGTCTCCCTCCAATCGTGATGCCCCATCCTTCTTCACGTGATCCACTTTCTCAGACGATTCGCTCAGCATACAGATTGAACAAGTGCATGAAGGATACAACCCTGACACACACCTTTCCTGACTTTAAACCATGCAGTGTCCTCTTGTTCTGTTGGAACAACTGCGTCGTGATCCATATACAGATTCACTGTGAACAAAATTCAGTGTTCTGAGATTCCCATTCTCCATGTTATCCATAATTGGTTATGATCCATGCCCTCAAATGGCTTTGCATAGTTAATAAAACAGTGGTAAATATCTTTCTGGTGTTCTCTGCCTTCAGCTAAGATTCACCTGACATCAGCAGTAATATCTGTTTCCACATCGTCTTCAGAGTCCAATTTGAATTTCTGGCAGTTCCCTGTCAATGTACTGTTACAGTCACTTTTAAATGATCTTCAGTAAAATTTTACTGCATGTGATATTAATGATACTGTTCAATAATGTCCTCATTCGGTTGGATCACCTCTCTTGGGAATAGGCATAAATATGGATCTCTTCCACTCAACTGGCCAGGTAGCTGTCCCTCAAATTTCTTGGCATAGACGAGTGAGCAGTTGCAGTCCTGCACCCATTTGCTAAAATAGCACAGCTGGCATTCCATCAGTTTCTGGAGCCTTGTTTTTTGCCAGTGACTTCAGTGCAGCTTTGACCTCTTCCTGTGGTATCTTCGGTTCCTGATCATGTGCTACCTCTTGATATGGTTGAATGTCACCATTTCTTTTTGGTATAATGACTCTGTGGATTCCTTCCGTCTTCTTGTGATGCTTCTTGCATCATTTGTTTTCCCTATAGAATCCTTCAGTTTTGCAACTTGAGACTGGATATTTCTCTTCAGTTCTTTCAGCCTAAGGAATGCAGAGTATGTTCTTCCCTTTTGGTTTTCTGTTTCCAGCTCTTTGCACATGCCATTGTGTCTTCTCAAGCTGCCGTTTGAAATCTTCAGTTCTTTTACTTCATCATTTCTTCCTTTTGCTTTACCCACTCGACTTTCAAGAGCAAGTTTCAGAGTCTCTTCTGACATCCAATTTGGTCTTTTCTTTCCTTCCCGTCTTTTTAATGACCTCCTGCTTTCTTCATGGATGATGTCTTTAATGTCATTCCACAATTCATCTTGTTTCAGTCATTACTGGTTAAACACATCCAACTTGTTCATGAGATGGCTTCTAAACTCAGGTGGGATATAATGAGATCATATTTTGGCTCTTGTGAACTTGTAATTTTCTTCATGTTCAGTTTGAACTTGTATGTGAGCAATTTGATGGTCTGGGCCACAGTGGGCCCTTACCTTGTTCTTTCTGATGGGTGATACTGGTTTTTTTTTCTCTTTCCACAAATGCACTATATTTGATTCCTGTGTAGTGCATTTGGTGAGCTCCATGTGTATAGTCCCTTTCTATGTTGGCGAGAAAAGATATTTACGATGAAGAAGTCATTGGGCTTGCAAAATTTTCTCATGCGATGTCTGGCATCATTTCTGTCACCAAGGCCATGTCTTCCAACTACTGACCCTTTTTCTTTGTTTCCAACTTTTGCATTCCAGTCACAAGAAATTATCAATGCATCCTGATTGCAATTTTGATTAGTTTCAGACTCCAGAATCTGATGAAAATCTTCAGTTTTTTCATCTTTGGCCTTAGCGGTTAGTATCTAAATCTGAATAATAGTTGTACTAACTGGTCCTCCCTGTAGGCATCTGGATGTTGTCCTATTACTGACAGCATTGTACTTCAGGCTGGATCTTGAAACGTTTTTTTCGATGACAAATGCAACACTGTTCCTCTTCCAGTTGTCCGTTTTAGCTTGCTGGTGCCTAAGATACTCATGTTGATTATGTGTTTCATTTCCTCTTTGATGATTCAATTCTCCTAGATTCATGCTTCGTACATTCTAACTTCTGATTATTAATGGATGTTTGCAGCTGTTTCTTCTCAGTTTGAGTCTTGCCGCGTCAGCAGATGAAGGTTCTGAAAGCTTGACTTTATCCGTGTCACTAAGGTCAACTCTATTTTGAGGAGGTGGCTCTTTCCCCGTTGTCTTCCGAGTGCTTCCTGCTTGGGGGGATCATTTTCTGGCACTGTATCTGACAGTGTTCTCCTGCTGTTCAGAAGGTTTTCACTGGCTAATTCTTTTCAGAAGTAGACTGTGAAGTCCTTCTTTCTCAGTCTGGAAGGTCAGTTGAGATCTGTCCACCATGGGTGACACTGCTGGTATCTGAACATCTGTGGTGTACCTTCCAGTATCACAGCAACACTCTAGCCCCCACAGTATGACACAGTGACATGTTGGAGGCTGACCTATCAGAAAAGTCAATCATAGGTAAAAGATATTCCATTGGGGGTTGTAAGTTATTTTTATACATGAGTAAACTACCAATAGAACACAGTAAAGAAATTGTGGTTGTTTGGAAAGAAAGTTACTGAGGTCTTTGAAAAAAGAATGGTGCATATGTAAATAACTTTTGGAAAGATATTTCAGAAACAAGAATAGAGTTCTGGCAGTGACCTTTGTCCATTATTCGCAATGGTTGCCTTGTTCAGCATTGGATGTGAGATCACGCAAGCCACGCATGCATTTGTGATTTCTTTTTTAAGTTACAGTATTATTGTGAACAATGATCATTGTGTAAATTTTTTTCAAGAAGGCAAGATTACAGTCTAGAATATTGGGTTCCAAAGTGAGGCTAACATGGCAAAATGCAGACTGCTTCCTGAGCAACCTGCTTCGTGGTGGCCAAGACCCTGACCAAAGTGACTCCGTCTCGGACATCGCCGTGATCCACGAACCAGTTTGCCTCACAGCTGAGATGTCTGAGATTTTTCTTTGCAGATTTTTTTCTTGTAATGGGTTTGGGTTACATCTGGACTGTTTTACAAATTGAAACCATCCAAGACGAAAAAAAAGAATGAATAAACTTGAATGCTTGTTAAGCCTAAAGGTTTCGGTATTTACCGCTTCCATCAAGTGTTTAGTATATTTGCTCAAACATTTGATTTGTGACTCAGCTTAAAAAAAGACACACTTTTATTAAAAATTGCATTGCTAATTTTAGTAAAAACGCTCCCGGAACACTTGGGAAAATCGCTGAGACCTTACATAACCCTTCCTAGTAAACGGTTAGCTCAACTCAGGGTCGCCGTTTTCATTCTCTAATCAGATGATGTGACTCCTCTCTGCAGACCTTCCACTGACTTCGCATCTCACTCTGCATAACGGCTGACGCTTACGGGGTCTAGATCCCAGGTGCTCTGTGTTCCCACCCGACCCGCTCTGACTGGCTTCTCCAGTGCTCCTCCATTCAGCCCACTCCTGTCCCAGCCCCCCTTGCTGTCCCCTCAGGATACCAAGTAGCCTCTGGCCTTGGGGCCTTTGCACTTTAAAGTCTCTTTGCTGTACCTGCAACACTCTTGACTTTTATGAACAGTTTGTTTCTTCTTGTCCTCGAGTTGTCCTCGAGTTCCTGCTCAGAGTCACCAACTTACTGGTGAAGCCGTTCAGCCAGCCTATTTCCAAGAGCAATTCCATTAGGGCTTGGGCTTCCTTTTCTTCTCACCTGGCTAACGTGTTCTCTGTAAGACTTATCACCATCCCACTAGAATGTAGGCTCCAGGTGGATAGGGACTGAGTCTGTTCTGTTCATTAGTGTGTCCCCATTGCCTAGAGCAGTGCCTCCCACGTAGTAGATGCTCAGTACATACTGTCAGATGGTACAACATGTTCATCAGGAAAGTACTCAGCTCTCAGAGACAGGGCTGCCATGCACAGTTGCACAGGTAGTGCACTGCACACTGGAGCTGCCTTTCTCATCATAGTCTATGTGATTGGCTCCCCCTGGAGTTGTGATTGTACAGTCTGGGTGGCCATTTGCTATGGCCATGCTTTTAATAGCCCAGTAGATTTTAAAATTATAAAGAGGGCTATGCAGGAAACCCTGGTGACATACTGGTTGTATGCTATGTCTGCTAAACAAAAGGTTAACAGTTTGAGTCTGCCAGATGCTCCTTGGAAACTCTATGGGGCAGTTCTCCTCTGACCTACAGAGTCACTATGAGTTGGAATTGACTCAGTGGCACTGGGTCTGGGTGTTTTGGGGTTTGTTTGGTGCAGGAGTGGCAGACACAAATATGGCTCTGGAATAGAATGCAAGCATGGAAAACTGACAAGTCAATCTTTTGGTTTTCTCTGAAGGGTGCCTCCAGGTGCAACTGAGAAAGGGAAACTGCTTTTTCCTGCTCTCATTCTTTTTAAATTTGAAATATATATATAAATTTCAAATATCTATATATATTTGAAGTATATATATATGTATACATACACACATATATAAAGGTATCTTAGTCATCTTAACAGAAATACCACTAGTGGATGGCTTTAAAGAGAAATTTATTCTGTCACAGTACAGTAGGCTAAAAGTCCAAATTCAGGGCATCAATTCCAAGAATGCTTCCTCTGCTGGAAGGTCCTTGCCGTAAATCTTCACTTGGACTAGGAGCGTCCTTTCCAAAGGACACATTCAGCTCCCAGTCCTGCTTTCTTTCTTGGTGGCATGAGGTCCCCAATTCTCTACTCGTTTCCCTTTCCTTTATATCCCAAGAGATTGCCTCAAGGCACAAGGTGGTCGTGTAGGTTGAGTCCTGCCTCACCAGCACAACCACTGCCTGTCCTCCCTCCTTAACATCATCAAGACAGGATTTGCAACATACGGGAACATCACAGAATACCAGAATCTAGGCCTAGCCAAATTAATACACATACTTGGGGGGGCACACAATTCAATCCATAATGAAAAATCTTACCATTTATCTATGGGATTTTGATATATGCTCGCTGGTGTCAAATACAATTTTAATCATCATTTATTGACTGTGATTCCAAAATTAAAGGCAGCAGAGATACAACTGTATTGGACAGTTCTTGAAAAGGTGTCAGGAACCTTTGTTAGATTTCATGCTACTAAACCTTAAAAAGAGATTAATTTTTTGAAGAAATTCTTTGAGTGTTTTCTAAG
This sequence comes from Heterohyrax brucei, assembly GCA_028571685.1. Classification (NCBI taxonomy): domain Eukaryota; kingdom Metazoa; phylum Chordata; class Mammalia; order Hyracoidea; family Procaviidae; genus Heterohyrax; species Heterohyrax brucei. The sequence continues at coordinate 81,579,664 of CM053159.1, forward strand.
TTATATGCCTAATGTTGGCCTTATTTGCAAATGTAACATCAGACTAGACTTGTTATCGTGGTAGCGGTCATATGTTGTTGTATGCTGTCAAGTCAGTTCCGACTCATAGTAACCCTGTAGAACGAGGTTGATCTGCATCCTCGGCTGTAGTCTTCACAGAAGCAAACTGCTGAGTTTCTTCTCCCACAGGGTGGCTGGCGGGCCGTGACCCCTGCCTTTCGGTCAGCGCCTGAGCACTGCTCACATAGTAGAGTCAGCTGTGTGCCAGGCGTTTTGCACGCATTACCGATTCCTTCCCGTGGCTCTGTAAGGAAGCATGAAACCAGTGTTACGGGCCCACGCGCAGGCTCCAAAATTTAAGTAATTTTACACTGGTGTGTAACACCTTTAAACATTAATCGAACTTACAAGGAACGGCAAAGGGATTTGACCCTAGGTCAGTAAGGCTCCCAAATCGGCACTCTCCATTATCCCCTCCTAACGCGTCTTCCGAGCCCTGGTACCGCAGTGGTAATGAACTCAGCTGCTAAGCGAAACACCGACAGTGCAAATCCATCAACCGTGCCTTGAAAACCCGATGGGGTGTTTTTGTTGTTGTGTTACTTGCTTCTTTTTTATTCTGATTAAAGTGAAAGCTTACAATCCAAGTCAATTTTCCTTATAAAAGCCCAAGTACCTGCCTCTCTGCAACTCTGTCTTCTCTCCTCACCTTGTGACATCCCACTCTTAAACTCTTTACTTCCAGCACCCACTCAACCAACACTTGTCCCCTCCTCTCCACTCTCTCCTCTCCTCTCTAAAGAGAGACCAGTTAGACAGCTTCATACATATATTAAACGATGAAGAACACACACCACATGTGTCACTCTGTGTCCCCAAGCCCAGTCATTCTTTGTCTGAAGTGTTGGCTTCAGGACTGGTTTGCGCTCTGGGCTGGCAGCAAGTCCTGGGTCTGTGTTCTCAAGGGACCCTCCAGGTTGTCAGACTATCAAGTCTGGTCTTCTAGTAGAGCTCTCGGTCTTCATACCCTTTTTTCTTGTGTTGCATCGTGGACTCTATGCTGCGTCCCTGTGGGGCAGTTTTGCTCTTTCCCACACGGTTGCTATGAGTCAGAAACAACTTGATGGCAAGAGATTTGGTTGCTTTACTCCTCTTATACAGAATAAATCATTGATCTAATTAATTCTAAAGTTCCTAATAACTTAATAATATTCATGCTCAACAAATTTAGCATATCAAAATGCAAAACACATTCTAAAATAGAAGCCCTTGGGGAAAAAACCTGTTTAAGTACTAGATGTGTAAATATTTAAAAAAAGAAACTACAAGAGAAAGCAAGGCCCAGGTTGTATTTATTTTTGTATGTATCTGTGTACAAACATTATGGCATCACTTACTAGAGCTCAGTAACCAGACTGAGCTTTCTCCAAGGCACTGGAGCATGTTGTCCTCATGGTTCTGCAGTGTACGTATCAGCTTCATGTGTCAGTGGCACACAGAACAGGTTCACGTGCTAAGGTTTCTTGAACCCACCATCGGGCTGCGTGTATAAGGGGTCCATTTCCCTATAACCTGGCTTCTGTCCTTGGGGTATACCAATGGCTTCCTCTCTGGTGCCCTTCCTAGGACCTGCTCAGATCTCCATGTGACAGTTTGTTCACATATGTCCATGTCCTAGTTCCAGCCTACAAACCTCCAGGGGATGCTGATTGTGTCCTAGGCACCTCTGTACCCCAGCTTCTGGCATGGTGTCTGCACATGGTAGAAATTCAATCATAAATATTCAAAGAGTGAATTGATTAGCAAAGGAATCCTCATAACCTTTCAAAACAAGTGGATTGATAATCATCAGTGACCCCTAGAACTCAGCACTTCCTTGGATCGCTCTCCAGCATTTTTGTTATTTAGTATTACAGCCCTGTCAAGGACTCTGGAATGTTCTCTGCCTGCGTTCTCCAGCCCATATATTCTCCTATGTCTTTGACCATTTAGCCTCCCTTCCTGGTTTGCCGACAGTGCCACCTCTTCTCTTGCACCCAAACTATGGATATTCCCCAAGGCTCAGTACCGGTCCTTCTTATTTTAGGTTCAGTGATGAGTGCTGAGAGTTCAGCTGCATTCATGGCTTCAGCCCCTGCCTCTGTGTGTGGGGGTGTGCCTTTTCCTCGCTGACTCTGCTGCTCCAACTGTCTATTGAAAATTCCTGTCTGAGTAGCTCATCGTTACCTCAAGTTCAAGAGTGTCTAACTGCACACTCTTCGTCCTGCCCTCACCCCGAGCTATCACTCACCTCCCAAAGCCTTGTTCACTGGGCACTGAAACCTCCTTGTGATTCTTACCACCATGGTGAAGACTCTTCACCTTTTGTTGCGTGTGTATGTGTGCGTGTGTGTAAAGGGAAATATAACATCTTTAAAAATTTATCAAAATTGAAATCTTTACCCAGAGAAGTGCATATACTTCATAAATTATAGTAAACTGTTTTGAGATCTCAAGGTTTCACATTCATCTCTGATAGTCAACCTGTGAACTCTGATTTAAGAAATCCTGGTCTAACGGGGCAGGAAGAGGCCAGAGTCCAGAGGGTCATTAAAGATACCTTTGGTTATTTCACAAATTTGGCTAGAGCCAAGATTAGCAACAGATTGCTTCTAATACTCAAGGCCTTTGATGCTAAGGAAGAAGATGCATTTGGCTTTCAGGATAAGTAGACCGTTACTTCCCGTCTCATGGCAGGTGCGGTCCACATCGATGCCTTTAGCCAGCCAAGGAATGAGGACTCTGGAGGAGTCAAGCACCAGCCCACAGGTCTCATTTCAAGATAGCACATACATGGCAAGATGCCTGCCTTCCAGTTCAGTTTAAAATGAAGAGTTAGACAAGATCGTCTCTAAGCATGGAAAACAACAGAGATCAGTCACTATGGTCTAATTGGATGAGCCTAAGTTGAGTTTCAGAATCTCTTGTGACACAAAGCCCTAAGTAGCCACTAGCCATCAAGGAGTTAGCCAGAGAAAACCCATAAACACCAAACTCATTGCCATTGAGTCTATTCTGACTCGTGGTAACCTTATAGGACAGAGTAGAACTGCCTTCATAGGGTTTCCAAGGAGCGCCTGGTGGATTTGAACTATGGACCTTTTGGTTAATAGCTGTAGCATTTAACCCCTACACCACCAGGGCTTCCCAAACAGAGAGGGAAGGCTTAAAAAAGTCCAGAGTGTGTTTGGTGCAGAGTAGGAGGAATGACAGTTCCTTGAGTTGACCGAGCAGGTTGCACTCACCTACCAATCAAAAGGTGATAGCATGAATTCATCCTGTGAGCCATGAAGGAAATTCCTGGCAACCAGCTCCCACAAAGATGACAGCCTGTTACTCTGTAGCGAGTGAGGTTGCCATAAGCCAGATCAACTGGAGGACAACAGATTCAGAAAGAAAAAGGACACTTGGCGTCGTTTGATTACAACATTCTGTGGTTGAGAACCTTCAAGAATTGATAAAAATGATTCATGGAAGAACTGGCAAAGCAGTTTTCACCTAAAAACAAATGGAATAAAACATCAATTTTAATCCTTTTCTTTAATAACTACATTTGTTTATTACTCATGTTACCTTGGAGAGTACTGCTAAGTTTTGCTAGTTTCATGGATTGGTCCTTACTAAACCCCTTCTCAGCAGTTTAAGGAGAAAGAGACATAGTCATGTGAAGGGATGAATAGCCTATTTCTTCTAAAAGTGGTACCAGTGTGCATTTTGCCAGTACCTTTCTTCTAGAGTCACTATGAGTCAGACACGACTCGACAGCAGTGAGTGGATTTTTCTTTCTCATCATGCTTTTATTTTTATTTAGAGTTTTAAAATATATATATAGTGACATAATTGGAAATAAAAAATTACAGTAAGAGCACCGGCCTGGGATTCTAGGTTTGAGCCTTGACTTTGCGGCATGTAATCTGCATCATCTCACCTCTTTGGACTCCAGTCTCCTGACCTGTTAAGTATTTGTTCATTCTTTCATTCTCTCTTGAAGAAACAAGAACCAGGCAAGTTATGAGAATGAGGACCTCCATTCCCAGTGTTGCAGAGAGCCGGGGATTGTTGAAGACTGCAGCGAACCAAAGAAGAAGACTTAGAAAGCAGCCACCGTTGAGTCAGTTCTGACTCATGATGACCTCATGTGTCTCACGGTGGAACACTGCTCTGGAAGGTTCTCCACAGCAGATTTTTCAGAAGGAGATTGCCAGGCTTCTCTTCTGCAGTGCCTCTGGTGTTGTTGCTGTTGGGTGCCGCCATCGAGTCTGTTCCTACTCGTAACAACCCTGTGAACAACAGAACAAAACACTGCCCCGTCCTGCGCCATGTCCACATCATGTTTAGCCCTAAACCGGTTGTTGCGGCCACTCTGTAGATCCATCTCATCAAGGGTCTTCCTCTTTTTTTTTTTTAATTTTTATTTTTATTTAACATAACTGAGTGAAAATGTACATTCACATATAAATTTACATGCCCCCCTATATGCAGCTTCCACTGCTCTCCCTGTCCAGTGACTGCACACTGTTCCTCTCTGCTCCATACATGTCTCATCCTCCCAACAGTCTCCTTTTGCCTCCTCTCGGTCCACTCCACTTCCTCCAGCCAGAGGTCAGCAAGATGATATCCTATAGATGTACAGAACCATAAAGTGCTTCCAATATATGGTTACTCTGCATTGCCAAGTCCAATCCATTCCTGTCCGAAGAGTGGACCTTTGTTATAATGTATGGGAAAGGGCAGCATCAGGGCCGGGGGCCATGCTCTCAGAGGAACCCCAAAACCGCTGGACCATCAATTGAGGTCTTTTAGTGGAGATCTCATGATGCACCTCTTTTTATTCTTGTGTTGCCAGTGGGACTCCTCTCTGTGAGCTCCGGGGTGGCTATCACTGGTGGTAGCTGGGCACCATCCAGTTCTTCCGGTCCCAAGTCGATGTAGGCACCCACTCTTGTGGGTCTCTCTGTCTTCTGGGTTGTCTTTACCGCATGCCTTTTGGCCCTCGGTGAGCATCTGTTCCTGCTGAGTTGGGACCATTTGCTGTGTCCTCGGATGGCAGCTTGGCAGCTTTTGAGACCCCAGACGCCACTCACCAATGTGGGGTGCAGAGAGCTCTCTTAGGAAAATGCTAGTTGTGCCAATTGGCCTGGAATTTGCCTAAGAGTATGGTCCCCCACCCTCCGCCCCAGCTACGCTATCTTTGCAGTGTTGAGTTAAGATGGAAGGAGTACTCAAGTTATGCTGAAGTCCACTTAATGTTCTTCTTGTTCCTAATGTGTGCTGTCACCGCTTTCTCCCAACTACATTTCTAGTAACTGTCTAAACTAAACCCTCCCCACCTCGCCCTCCCTCCCTCCCCTCCCTTGAAGCTGTCAAAGGGTCTTTTCTTCTATACACAAGTCTGTTTTTGAGATCTTATCGTAGAGGTCTCATACAGTATTTGTCCTTTTGTCACTGACTACTTTGACTGAACATAATGTCTTCCAGTTGAAACCAGGTTAGGAGATGTTTCCTGGAATCATTGTTATTCTTTATCATTGCGTAGTGCTCCATTGAGTATATGTACCACAGTTTACCTATCCATTCTTCTATTGTTGGGCATCTGGGTTGATTCCATCTTTTTGCTGTTGTGGACTGTGCTGTGATAAACATTCTGGTGCATGTGTCCGTTGGTGTGAAAGGCCTTGAATCTGTAGGATACATTCCAAGTAGTGGAATTACTGGGTCAAATGGTATATCAATATCTATTTTTTTAAGGAAGTGCCAGATTGCCTTCCAAAGAGGCCAGACCATTTTGCAACCCCACCAACAGTGTAGGAGGGTTCCACTTTGTCCACAGCTTCTCCAACATTTGTTGTTTTGTGTTTTCTGGATCATGGCCAATCTTGTTGGGGTGAGATGGTATCTCATTGTTGTCTTGATTTCAATTTCTTTAATAACTAAAGATCGTGAACATGTCCGCATGTGTTTTTTGGCTGCCTGGATCTCTTTAGTGAAGTGTCTATCCATCTCCTTTGCCCATCGCTTAATTGGATGGTTTATCTTCTTCTTATTGATATTTTGTAGTATCTGATAGATTATGGAGATCAGGCGTTGGTCTGACATAGAGTTGCCAAATATTTTTTCCCATTCTGTGGGTGTTCTTTTCATTCTATTAATAAAGTCTTTGGATGAGCAAAAGTGTTTGATTCTTAATAGTTCCCATTTATCTATTTTCTCTTCTGTTGATTGAGGTTTCTTTGACAGATTTTGGAGTCTGTCCACATTGTGTATTAAAACTTCCATTGTTGTTCCTACCTTTTCTTGGATGAGCTTTATTGTTTTAGCTTTGATATTTAGATCTTTTATCCAGTTGGAGTTGGTTTTTGTATAAGGTGTAAGATATGGATCTTGATTCAGTTTATTGCAGATGGATAACCAATTTTGCCAGCACCATTTGTTGACGATACTGTTTTTACCCCAGTTAAATGTCTTAGGGCCTTTGTCGAATATCAACTGTTCATAGGCAGATGGTGTCATCTCCAGGGTCTCGATTCTGTTCCATTGATCGATCTGCCTGTTCTTGTACCAGTACCAGGCTGTTTTGACCACTGTGGCAGTGTAGTATGTTCTAAGGTCGGGTAATGAAAGGCCTCCCAGTGTATTCTTCTTCTTTGGTAGTACCTTACTTATCTGGGGCTTTTTCCCTCTCCAAACAAAATTGGTGATTTGTTTCTCGATCTCATTAAAAAATGATGCTGGAACTTGTATTGGGATTGCATTATATTAATAAATTGCTTTGGGTAAAATTGACATTTTCACAATGTTAAGTCTTCCTATCCATGAGCAGGGTAGGTTTTTCCATTTATCTAAGTCTCTCTTAGTTTCTTGTAGTAAGGGCTTGTAGTTCTCTTTGTAAAGGTCTGTTGTTTCTCTGGTTAGATTAATTCCTAGGTACTTTATCTTCTTAGGGGCTATCGTAAATGGTATTGATTTAATAATTTCCTCCTTAACAGTCTCGTTGATGGTATAAAGGAAACCTACTGATTTCCTTATGTTTATCTTGTATCCTGAAACTTTGCTGAACTCTTCTATCAGTTTGAATAGCTTAGTTATAGATTCCTTGGGGTTCTCTGCATATACAATCATATCATCTGCGAACAGGGAGATTTTAACTTCCTCTTTGCCGATTCAGATGCCGTTTATTTGTTCGTCTTGTCTAATTGCTCTGGCTAGAACTTCTAGCACAATGTTGAATAGGAGCGGTGACAGTGGGCATCCTTGTCTAGTTCCTGATCTCAGGGGAAAGACTTTCAGTCTCTCTCCATTCAGGATGATGTGGGCAGTTGGCTTTGTATAAATGGCCCTTATTGTGTTGAGGAATTTGCCGTCTATGCCCATTTTGCTAAGAGTTTTTAGCATGAATGGGTGTTGGACTTTATCAAATGCCTTTTCGGCATCAATGGACAAAATCAGGTAATCTTTGTCTTTTGTGTTATTTATGTGGTTAATCACATTAATTGTTTTCCTGATGTTGAACCAGCCTTGCATCCCTGGTATGAATCCCACTTGGTCATGATGGATTATTTTCTTGATATGTTGTTGTATTCTGTTGGCAAGAATTTTGTTGAAGATTTTTGCATCTAGGTTCATGAGTGATATCAGTCTGTAGTTCTCTGTCTTTGTTGGATCTTTCCCTGGCTTAGGTATCAGGGTTATGCTGGCTTCATAGAATGAGTTTGGGAGTACTCCATCCCTTTCTATACTGTGAAATAGTTTCAGTAGTATTGGGGATAACTCTTCTCTAAATGCTTGGTAGAATTCTGCCGTGAAGCCATCTGGGCCCAGACTTTTTTTGGTTGGCAGTGTTTTGATGACCTTTTCAATCTCTTCCTTTGTGATCGGTTTATTAAGTTGTTCTGCTTCACGTTGTGATAATTTGGGTAGGTGGTATGAGTCAAGGAATTGGTCCATTTCCCCTAGGTTTTCAAATTTGTTAGAGTACAGTCTTTCATAGTATTGTTATGTTATTTTTGATTTCTGTTGCATCTGTGGTGACAACTCCCTTCTCATTTCTAATTTGGATTATTTGTTTCCTTTCCTGCTTTTCTTTAGTAAGTTTAGCCAGTGGTTTGTTAATTTTGTTGATCTTTTCCAAAAACCAGCTTTTGGTCTTTTCAATTTTTTCAATTGTTATTCTATTCTCTAATTCATTTAGCTCTGCTCTGATCTTTATGATCTCCTTTCTTCTGGTGCCCGAGGGGTTCCTCTGTTGTTCTCTTTCTACTTGTTCAAGCTGTAGAGTTAGTTCCTTGATTTGGTTTCTTTCTTCCTTCCAGATGTGTGCATTTATGGAGATAAACAGACCTCTGAGCACTGCTTTGGCTGTATCCCATAAGTTCTGGTAGGAAGTGTTTTCGTTCTCGTTGGAATCCATGAATTTCTTTAATTCATCCCTGATTTCCTCTATAACCCATGTTTATTTGAGCAAGATGTTGTTCAGTTTCCAAGAGTTCCACTTTCTATCTCTGTTTTTTGTGCTATTGATTGCAACTTTTATGGCTTTATGATCTGAGAAGATGCTTTGCAGTAATTCAATGGTATGGATTTTGTTGAGCATTGCATTATGGCCTATCACGTGATCAGTTCTGGAGAATGTTCCATGTGCACTGGAGAAGAAGGTGTAGTTGTCTGCTGAGGGGTGGAAAGTTCTGTATATGTCAATGAGGTTTAGTTGGTTAATTGTGTCAATGAGGTCTTTTCTATCTTTAGTGAGCTTTTTTCTAGATGATCTGTCTAGTAATGAGAGTGGAGTGTTAAAGTCTCCCACTATTATTGTGGAGTCATCTAACTTCCTTTTGAGCGTAGTCAGTGTTTCTTCGACATATTTCGGTGCTCTGACATTAGGTGCATAAATGTTTAATATAGTTTAGTCTTGCTTGTGTACTGAACCTTTCAGCAATAAATAGTGTCCATCTTTGTCCACGATGGTGGATTTGACATTAAAATTGATTTTGTCTGAGATTAGAATTGCCACCCCTGCTCTTCTTTGTTCATTGTTAGCTTGATATATATTCTTCCATCCTTTAATTTTCAGTTTGTTCCTGTCTTTAGGTCTCAAGTGAGTTTCTTGTAGACAACATACGGATGGGTCGTGTCTTTTGATCCAAGATGACACTCGGTGTCTCTTTACTGGAGCATTCAATCCATTCACATTCAATGTAATTATTGATAGATATGTGTTCACTGCTGCCATTGTAATATGTTTATTTTATGTTGATGTTTTCTCTGTTGTTCTTATTAGTCTGTTCTGGGACACTCTTTTTTGTGAGTTGATTTTTCTCCTTTTTCAGAGCTGGTTTTATTGTTGTTGAGACTCGTGTGTTAGGTTTCTTGAAATGGTATGATACATCTTTGTTGTGCTTTACAGCTGCCCCTATGAACCCCCTTAATAAACTATTTATAAACCCAATTTTAATTACTACCAGTCTGGTCATCTTCCTCTCCATCTGGAAGGACTATAACGACTGTAGTACATCCCTCTTTTTATTATGATGACACCATAGTTTTCATGACGATCACTGGATTGCTTCTTTCCAAATCAAAGCTGTGATTTACTTTGGAGCCTTCCCTAAGTGAGTAGAGTACTGAGTAGTGTGTCGTTCTAAAATATAAAGTTAGCGGTTTCGTTCTTCTAAGCCAAAGCCAAGAACTTCTTTCAGTATTTCTTGTAGTTTGGGTTTGGTTTTTACAAAGTCTCTGAGTTTCTGTTTATCTGGGAATGTCTTAATTTCATTTTCGTATTTGAAAGATAGTTTTGCAGGATATATAATTCTTGGTTGGAAGGTCTTCTCCTTCAAGACTTTGAATGTGTCGTGCCACTGTCTCCGTGCCAGCATGGTTTCTGCTGAGAAATCTGACGAGAGCCTACAGGGTTTCCCTCTGAATGTTAGCTTTGCCTTGAGTCTTGCTGCCTTTAAGAGTTGCTGCTTATGTTTCATTTTGTTGAGCTTGATTATAATATGTCTTGGAGTCTTTCTTTTGAGATCTATATTGGGTGGCGTACGATATGCGTCTGAGATGTCTATATTCTCTTCTTTCACTTCTGGGAAGTTTTCTTTCAGCAGCTCAGCAACAATACTCTCTGTGTTCTCAGATGTCTCACCCTGTTCAGGGACTCCAATTAATCGAAGGTTGTTCCTCTTAATAGAGTCCCACATGCTTCTTAATGTTTCTTCATTTTTCTTGTTTCTTTTTTCTGATTTCTGCTCATAGACACTGGCATCAGTAGCTCTGTCTTCCAAGTCAGAAATTCTTTTTTCCATTTGTTCCATTCTGTTTTCTTGGCTTTGCATGAAAGTTTCTATGTCTTTGATTTTCTTCCTGATCTGTTGGATTTCAGAGTACTGGTGTTCCATCAGATCGAACAACTTGCTTAATTTTTCATTTTGTTCTGCTGCATTTTGTATAAGGTCTAGAAGAGCTCTGTATATAATCAATTTGTATTCACTTCCTGATGCTTTCATAAAAGTTTCTTCATCTGGAAAACTCCTTGTTTGCTTTGTTCGGGAGCCTTCTGAAACCATGAGTGATTGCTTGTATGCCACAATTGTCTGTTGCTTTTTGGGTCCCATGTGAGTATACAGAGGCTGGAAGAGGTACTGTGAGGATGGAATGCAAATGTTTCTCGAGGCTGTCTTCAAATGTAAAGCAAAAGGTATCTGACCGGTTCACAAGTCAGTTAAGTTTTCAGGTGTAGAGGTCCCTCTTCTCATCTGACAAAGTAAGTGCCACTGTATCCAACCCAGAGGATAACAAACTAGTTCAGAATACAGCCCTGCTACTGCCCTGGTGGCCTCTGCTGACAGGGCCTAGCCTTATCGAACACTGCGTCGAGTACTGGTTTTGTGATAGAAAGGCGCTCTCCTGTGGGCAGGCTCTGACTCCCAAGCTAAGAATTAGGTCCAGCTGTGGCCACCGTACCCAATATGGCATCCTCCACGTAGGCAGCAGACAGAGGGGCTAAAGGTGCCGAGAGGCAGTGATTCCTCTGCTTCTGTTGCAGGGCCCCCAACGTAGGCAGCACTGTGCAAAATCACTACTTTTCTGATGGAGAAGTGCTGTCCCATTTGCAGGTGCTGGCTCAGGCTAAGAACGAGGTCCCGCTAAAATCTCGGTACCCCCATGGCGTCCCGCACCCTGACCACGGAGCTCCGCACAAACCCCGCTGAGGCAGCTACAAAACGAAAGGCTCAAAGTGTCTAGATTAACAGAGTCCCGAGCCTGGCTCTCAGAATATGGGAATTTCGCCTGCCTATCCCCCCAGCAGCGCGTCTGAGTCCAGCCGCCAGGCAAGGCCCAGCTCCGCCCGCCAGCCGAGACAGAGGGAAAAAAGGTCAAGCTGGTGCGTTTACCTTCCGTCCGTGAGAGCCGGGGCTAGCCAGGAGCGGGAGTCAGCGAAAGAGACGAGGTTTTTTGCTGAGTGGTATGAAGTCCCAATTAACAGCTCTGTGCCGTGTCCTGAGGCTGATTAGGTGATCAGAAGGCTCCATTTGATTGTCAATTTAGGTCTTGGTTTCCAGAGGGATATAAGGAGACGTGGGCTTAGTCGGCCATCTTGACTCCGCCCCTCATGGCCTATCGGGTCTTCCTCTTTTCTGCTGACCCTCCACTCTACTAAGCATGATGTCCTTCTCCAGGGACTGATCTTTCCTGACAGCATGTCCAAAGTATGTAAGATACACTCTTGCCATCTTTGCTTCCAAGGAGCACTCTGCTTGTACTTCTTCCAAAACAGATCTGTTTGTTCTCTTGGTGGCTCATGGTACATTCAACATTCTTCTCCAACACCACAATTCAAAGCATCAAGTCTTCTTCTCTCTTCTTTGTTCATTGCCCAACTTTCGCATGCACATGATGCAATTGAAAATGCCATGGCTTGGGTCAGGAGCATTTTAGTCTTCAAGGGACGTCCTTACTTTTCAATACTTTGAAGGGGTTCTGTGCAGCAGATCTGCCCGATGCAGTGTGTCTTTTGATTTCTCGACTGCTGCTTCCGAGTGGTGCCTGTCGGAAGACTCAGATCTACAACCTGGCAAATAACAGCTGAGCACATGAACTGTGTGCACCACCCAGGCACTCCAGAAACAGCACGTGGCCTCTGGACAAGTGGGGAGTCAGCAACAGGCAGCTGCTGTCTGCTTTATGGGGAGGCTAAGTTTTGTTTTGCTTTAAATAAAGTTTTATTTTTCATAATGTACAGTTGGTTGGACCTGCCCATGTGTCTTTCCTGCAGCTGGGGCATCTCCACCTTCAGTGTTTCTGCTGTGAATTACTTGAGCTCAGTGCTTTGAAACCAGGTCATTAAATCCCTTACAAAACAGCTCCTGAGGGGCTGCACTGGCCAGGGGCCCTCCAGTCTTCCATCTCTCAGAGACACCCGTGGGATTATAACCTCACAGTTGGAAACTTCCTTATGGCGTTGGTCACCTGTACCTTTTTCAGACAAGACCTGGTCACTGAGCTGGTCCTGGACTTCACCTGTGGACACCTTCTTCTTTTGGGCTTAGCTCCCACATTTACTCACTGGGTCTTCATCTATCTTGGCCAACTTTGTCATTTCTCTTCTTCCTGTCATCCCTGGGTGACATCATGAAGATCAGAGAGGAGACGCTACAGTCACAGTTTTGCTGAGCTATGGGATAGACACAAAAGCTCAGGTGATATTGTAAAAAGAGTCCTGAATCAGAATTGTAATGTAAAGTTTCTCACCATCTAAATATTGGCAACCAATTAAGATGTTTTTAAACACTACAGTCCAAACAAATCACATCTACAGGGTGGACACAGGCTGTAAAAGAGACATACCCACGCTGTCAAGTCAATTCTGACTCATAGCAACCCTATAGGATAGAGTAGAGCTGCCCCATAGAGTTTCCAAAGAGTGCCTGGCAGAATCAAACCACCAGCATTTTAGTGAACAGACACTGTACTTAACCACTGCAACACCAGGGTTTCCCATACACACTGTAAACTACCACTTTTAACTTCTGAAAAAAAGAAATATTGATCAAGTGACAGGCACAGCAAAACACTGGAAGTCACACAGCATGCACCTCTTCTTCATCTGTGGAGACTGTTGAAAGCAGAGGGGGTTTGTGGACTGCCCTTCACCACCCTTGAAAGACTTAATTTTCACCCACTGGCCTTCCTATTACCTCACTGGCCACTGGGTCTCCTTTCCTGATTCTTTCTCTTCCTCTTCAACTCCAGGGACCTCTGGAGGTCCCTAGGGCCCGCTAGGACCCCTCCAGGCTCCATACTGCAGCACCTTCTCCCTGTCTCCTCTCACACACATGTTCTGCTTCATGTTTGTACAAGTCACCCAGCAGATTCTTGCCCAAGAGCCTTCATACCACCTGGGCCGTGCAAGACTCGTGGTCTCATCCAGTCCAGCAACTGTGGGTTTTCCAGATGCTGAAAATTTCTTCATCTGCAAGAAATTAAGACATAACTCCCAGTTCTCTCCTCTAAACTCTTGACTCTTATGTTCAGTTGCCTAATTAACAGAAACTACCTGGATATTGAGGTGACATCTCGAATTTAGTATGTCCACTAATATATTTTTTATTCCACTTTCAACCTGTTGATCCCTATTCTCAGTAAATGGTGTCATTCCTTCTGTTCATTACATCAAACATCTTGAATCCTCCTAGATTCTTCTTACCATCACCTCAGAAACTCCTATTCTCTCTGCTGTCAAATATATCCTAAATCCACTTCCCTAGTTAAGTGCTATGGCTGCTGACCAAATGGTCGGCAGTTCAAATCGACCGGGTGCTCCTTGCAAACTCTGTGGGGCACTTCTGCTCTGTCTATAGGGATGCTATGAGTTGGAATTCACTCTATGGCAATGGGTATATACATATCATGACCACCTGGCCAGATGACCATCGTGTCTTACGTGGACTGCTGTGATAGCCCGAAACAGTAGCTTTCACCTTTGCCGTACTCCACTCCAGCAGACTGTGACCCTTGTAAGTGTATGTCCCCGCACGAAATCCTCTTCCTCAAAACTTCCAGCCCCTTTCATTGTGTTTACAGTTTCAAAGTCCCTTAAGGCCCTGTGGGTGCGTCTCCCTGCTGCACTGCTGCCCCATAACCCTACCGCTGTCACGGCCCCACTTCGCCACAGTCACATCGGTCTCTTTGCCCCTTAGGGCTTTACATGTCTCGTTCTCTTCATCTAGAAGGCACTTCCTTTCTGGACTGTGCGTAACCACAGCCTCGCCATAACTGTGGCCCTGTTCCTGACATTACTGCTACCCCTAACCTAGTTCTACATTTAACTCTAACCCTCATCCTAACCCTAAACCAACACTAGCCTTATATCTATCCCAAATTGTAACCTACCCCTAACACTAGATCTAACCTTAATCCTGTCCCTCACTTAAGCCTGGTCCTTGCTTCAGTGTCACAGATCTATCGCCAAAAGCATGCCCAGACCTGAGCCTTAAGTTAATCTGTCTGTCTGCATGCCTCTTCTTTGTCTGTCTCCTCTGCCAGAGCACACAGCTGTAAGACAGGGATTTCATCGCTTTATCCCCTGTGCCTGACATCTGTGGATTGTTTGACTCTGTTTGTAAGCGAACCAATATATACTTTAATCCTAAGCGTTTAGATACTGTTCCAACAAAAAGGAACCTTGGTGTCATAGTGGTTAAGAGCTTGACTGAGAACCAAAAGGTCTGCAGCTTGAATCCACAGACCATTCTGTCAAAACCGTAAGGGACAGCTCTATGCATAGGGTGGCTGTGGGGAACTTGGTTTAAAGGCAGCAGATTTAGTTTTCGTTCCAACAAAATTCAAATCACCTTTTGGGGAGGACTACCTGTTGGTAATTTCTCCTTTAATTCACTGAGAGGAAGGACATCAGGTTAAAGGCTTGTGCAAATAAGTCTCCCGGACTTACAACTCAGAAGGTTGTCTGTGGGTCACGTCCGTGTCTAAACAGAATGTCCTATGGTGACGTGCCCACAGTGCCGGGTAAGAGCTATCGAAATGCAGGCAGTGGCTTCATGGGCCACTGGGGTCAACTCAGTAATTTGGAAAAGCCAAGCACTGATGCTGGTGTCTTTGACAAAATCTTCACATCTGCTGTATAATGCCAAGCCAAGTACCGTCGAGTCGGATCCGACCCTGTATAATAACAGTATTGAAATAGGCTTCCCCCCCCCCAAATTAAACATATTATATTTAATGGTTGTTTTTTTATTCTGAGATGATTTGCTTTGTATTTTTCTCATGTTCCTTTCTTTTATAAAATGATTACTCTGATAAATGAGCATTAGTGTTCTTTTTCTTCAGTGTCTTTATTTACCCATTGCCACTGAGTCATTTCCAACTCATAACGACCCTGTAGGACAGAGTAGAACTGCCTCATAGAGTTTCCAGTGAACATCTGGAGGATTTAAACTGCTGGCCGTTGGGTTTGCAGCCATAGCACTTAACCCAGTGTCCTTACCTGCTGTTGCTGTTAGATGCCGTGGAGTCGGTTCCGACTCACAGTGACCCCACGCGCTGGTCGCTGTGCCTGGTCTTGCGCCATGTCCACAGTCACTTTTATGCTTCAGCCCATTGTCATGGCCACTGTGTCAGTCCATCTCATCCAGGGCATTCCTCTTTCTCACTGACCCTCCACTCTACCAAACTTGATGTCCTCGTCCAGGAACTGATCTTTCCTCACAACACGTCCAAAGTATGTAAGACGCAATCTTGCCATCTTTGCTTCCAAAGAGCTCGCTGGCTGTACTTCTTCCAGAACAGATCTGTTTGTTCTTTTGGCAGTCCGTGGTGCATTCAGTATTCTTCTCCAACACCACAACTCACAGTTGTCAGTTCTTCTGTCTTCGTTGTTCATAGAGTCATTGTCCTTACTTAGTAAGAGAAAAAACAGGCAACTCTTGAGTGACACTTTCCCACTCTTCTTATTAAATATTGCTATGCCATGAAATTCAAGGTAGGAACCCATCCGTTTACACTAGTGACCTGACCTCCATACCTTCAGGGTTGTTCCTGAGTCATACACACAAGAATGACATTGTCCTGAGTGGTGTTGTTGTTGTTAACTGCCATCTAGTTGACCTGACTTGGGGCAGCTTCTTACACAATGGAGCAAAGTGCTGCCTGGTCTTGAACCGTCTGCATGGTAGGTCAAGGATCTGGCTATTAGGTTTTCATTGGCTAGTTCTTCATTAAGTAGATTGCCAGGCAGTTCTCCCCAGTACATCTTAGTCTAGGGGTTCAGCTGAAACTCGTCCAGCATCCCAGTACCACCCAAACCTCCACTCAGATGGATGGTGGCTGGGCATGGAGAACATTGGCCAGGAATCAAACTAGAGTCTCTCATATGGAATGAGCTTTCTACCACTGAACCAAGAGTAACGATTATATTCCCTTGTTAGCTGAGAGGACTGTAAAGCTTCTTTCACCTTTCTCTGCTAGCAGATGAACATAGCTTACTCCATCAAATAAGCTCCTTTTCTTTTTGGGTATAGAAGAGCCTGAGAGGAGGCCTTGAGATGCTGAACATGTATGTTTTAGTGTGTAGGAGCAAGTCTCCAAGAAGCCAAGGGCAGCCCAGTGGGCAAGATCTAACCCACGGCAGGGGACCCTGGGGCTGGGGAGACTAGGATGTTCTGGAAGAAGAACAACGATGAACTTCACCAACTTTACAATTTTCTCATGAACTGACCCTGCAAATAGCTAATAGCATATTCCTTCCAGTTGGTCTGCTTCAGTTTCCCCTGGCTAAGAGGTTGTAGTCTGGTGTGCACTATGCCTTCTGTGCAGTTGTGATCAAGAAGGATAAAACTGACACCCAGAGCACAAACCCTTCCCCTGAGCACTTACTTTGTGGCATCAGAGGGTGAGTGGATGTTATATTTATTTATGGTCCAACTTAACTAGCTATCCTGTGTAACCAACCAGCATTTTAGAGATATGACTAATGAGATCTTTTTCTTATGACCAAGGTCATTTACCCATAATGGATATTAAGTCCCAGAGAAGAAGGAAAGAAAAATTACTTGGAGGCTTTCATCTAGCTGAAGCAAAATAAAATGACTAGATTCAACTTTTGATAAGTTTTATATTTTATTTAGATGATTTTCATCTTACCCAAGTATTTCTTACTCTTAAAAAAAAACAATTGCTTATCCTGTTAGCCTGGATAAGCAACGTGGTTACTAAGGTACATCAGTAAGCGATCTTCAAATAAATACTTAATAAAAAGTAAAATACAGTATATATAGTTGTCTTTTTTTTAATCTGCATTGAGACCACATTTTAAATCTCATGTGAAAGGGTATTTTAAGTGCTTGTAGCCCCTAGTAAGATCATTAATAATGACACTGAACTTATCATTTCCACACCTGCCGTGAAAGTCAGCACTGACCCAGATGTTCAGGAGCTAAAATTAATCAGAAGCAGCCCTCATTGGAGAAATTTAATTCACATCTCCTGTCATCTTTATCCCCTTTGGGCACTCACTCAGTTGTTCAAAGGTGCTGTGCTATCTGGCAGAATTTACTGGAATAGTAGAATTCTTAATGAAGAATTCTAGTATGTCCAGTACTTTTTGAGTAATATAGAAAGCTAAGGAGAAGAAATTTCACTTCCTAGGGGATTTTCAAATATCTTAATTCATCTG
Source organism: Heterohyrax brucei (assembly GCA_028571685.1). Classification (NCBI taxonomy): domain Eukaryota; kingdom Metazoa; phylum Chordata; class Mammalia; order Hyracoidea; family Procaviidae; genus Heterohyrax; species Heterohyrax brucei. Next base: position 81,597,383 of record CM053159.1, read on the forward strand.
TTTGTTCTACAAGTACTAATTAAACGAGTACTAAGTACCAGGTCGCCATGAGTCGGATCCGACTCGACGGCACTTGGCTAAGTACCAGGTGTTACATTTGGTGGTAAACAAGAGATGGAGACCCTGTTCGCCTGAAACTTACAGTCTAATTGGGGCAGCAGCGGCCACCACAAAGTAAACAAACAGATAAAATAATCACAGTTTGTCAAGTGTTATTTCATCTGATAAACAGAGTATCTACTATGGGACAGGCACTAGAAATACAGTATGTTAGATAAACAGACAAGTTTCTTGACCTCATGAAGTTTTCTTTCTGTTGAGAGTGACAAAAAAAAAAAAAAAACCACTCAGAGGAATCTTCTTGCATATCCACCCTTCCAAAATTAGTTATTTATGAACTAAGAAGTGCTAGAGAGGAAATAAATAATATACTAGAGAGAAAACACAGTGGGGGAAGAATTTGCATAGAAATGGGGGTCCAAGATGCTTTCTCCAAGGAGTTGCTGTTTGTGCTGACACCTGCAGGATGAGAGGGAGGCAGGCACCGGAAGAGAAAAGAGCTTTCCAGGTACCAGGACAAGACTGAAGCCTCCGGATGGAAGAATTCATCCAGTTCCTGGAAGCAAGAGGCTGTCATGACTATAGGAGACAGAGGAAGCAGGGATAGAGACAGCTGGAAGAGAAAAATTGTGTCTGCCATAGGAGCTTAAATCTTATGCTAAATACAAAGAGGATAATGTGTTCTGAAGTGTCTTGTGCCAGGCTACTCCTCATATCTGTCAAAGGAATTGCTACAGGAGGGCAGGAAATCAGGTACGGAGATTTACATTTTCCAAATAACTGATGCCACCTGGATAAGTGGTAGCAGCAGAGAGAAAGAGAAGTGAGCCAATTTTGTAAGTATGAAGTCATGTATTTTAGAAAATATGCATCATGATGTATTACTAAAAGGATCGTTAATGTGCAGTCTGACAATTAAGTCCATGAACTTAATTGTTCTAAATGCTATATGCCTCCTTGCTGAGTGTTCACTGCGGTTGCCTCTGAAGTATGCCCTTGCTATGCAACGATGCCAGCACCTAGGCCACCCTTCAAAGCAATTTTGGAACTCTTTCTAGAGTGGCCATTGTGCACAGTGGCACAGCGGCAAGTTCATAAACTTAATTATATAGTTGCCTGTGAGGGAGTTTTTAGCCAGTATACAAATAACTGTATTGGAACACCCTCCCTACTCACCTGATCTGGCCCCCAATAATTTTTTCTTTATCTGAAGATGAAGGAAAAATTGAAAGGAAGACAGTTGGATGCCATTCAGGACATACAGCGTAACCTGACGACGGCTCTGATGGGGATTCCGGAGAGAGCTCCAAAATTGCCCTGAAGGGCGGACTAGGCACTGGCGTTGGTGTGCAGCTCCCTAAAGGGGGTACTTTGAAGGCGACCTTAGTGATATTCGGCAGTGAGTTATGTAGCACTTGTTCTAGGATGAGTTCATGAAGGTAATTGTCAGTTTCCTGTGCTGTCCTGATTTCATTTGCCCTTTCTCTTTATGGCAGCTAGAACTGACGGCTTGAAGTGGGAATCTGTGGCATCTAGAACTGATGGTTTGAAAAGGGAAATGACCTTTTCTTTTTTCCAGTGAATCTCTAAGGATGCTATCAGCCCTGCTGGTCATATTATTCTTAAGGTTCTTATCTTGTTGGGTTTTATTTTTAAATAAGTAGAGAAATACTCAGGTTTGTCACACACAGGAGGAGGACCTGAAGACATCCATTGAGAACCTGAGAATCAGAATTAACAATGACAATGTTAGTTTAATGACTGCAGTCCAAATTTCCAGACTGCTGACTTTTGCCTTTAACAAGCGGTCTCAGGAAGAAGGCTTGACCACTTACTGAACTCATAATTAGGGTCTGAGGTCAGCTGTGGCAGGCAGAATTTCAGCAGGCTTTTGGTTTTTGTAGGGAAATTAAGGCTTGTTGCTGCTGTCTTCTCTTTGTGAAATGTGCCGGAGTCCAAGATTTACATGGGATTTTTTTTAAACCTTGACCCTGCATAACAGGGGCCCGGAGATGCCATGCTAAGGTCTCATACTTTTTTTCAAGATCAGACAGATGATGTAATATTTTATCTTTCTTTAAGATTAAAGATGAATGTTTATGATACACTTAGATCTCAGGTCCAACTTACAGACATTTAACTGTATGTTGTATTTCCTTTATCCCTGCATGCAGGGGTATGTGACTATCTCAGAGAGATAGTTCAGTCCATACCTTGTCTTTCAGTCAAGACATTCTGTTTATAACATCACGTTTCTTTCCATTGTACGTAAAGTTGCTGTGAGTCAGAGCTGACATGGCAGCACCCAACAGTGATAACATAAGCATCACATCAGAGATGACTTTATACATATACGGTTGGAAAGCAACCCAGAAAAGCGTAGAGAGCATTTTGTTAAGGTAATTCTCTGCATGGTCATATAGGAACTGTATGACAACCAGAGTTGAAGGGAGAACTTGGTTTGTTATTTGAACAGATTGAAGCTCTGTGAAATCAGACTATTGACACAGAAAATCCGTCTAAATTTACTTTGCACCATTGATGTTCCTATTACTTATCTTTATTTTTTCTTTTGGTCAAGTCTTGAGATTGGCTTGAATCTCACAAACTTTTTGTTAGACATTATTTTAAACAGAAAGTTTAAGGTGATCATCTAGGATTATTATTTTACTTTATTTATTTACTTTATTTATTATTTACTTTATTATTATTTTCTAGGATTATTATTTTACTTTTAATTTCATTCTTAAATAGAAAAGGCTGTTTATTTTTATGTGAACTGCAAACTAACTTCTGTAACTGTACTGTAAAAAGCATTGCCCAAGATCCAAGTTCCTCTTCAGCGAATTCTATATCCCAAACAAATTTCTAAGATATCTGTTTGAGGTTAAAAGTACCTTCTTGATAAGAATTTCAATTTTTTCTTGATTTGTCTTCTCTGGCTGTCTTCTTTTCATGAAGTTCATCTTGGTGATTTCTGTTTTCTTTTTTCAGAGAATTGTTCAGTTCACCAAGATTTTCAGCTGTATTTCATAAAATAATTTATTTCTGTAGTGTAAATCAGTCTCTACATACTTGCAATTTATTTCTTTTCTATTTTTCTTTGATTAAATTTGTATGTTTATTTGAAGATACACTATTGTATAAAAGAGAAAATTATTTTTCTCACCTTCATGTTTCTTGTTTTTATTTTTATTATGTTGCATCTCCAATTTTCCTTAATTTGTTTTATCTTTTTTAGTCTCTGAATTTCTGAATGGAATGGTTAGCACAAGTCTTATCATTCTTTTCTTTAAAAACCATTTAGGGCCATGGATCTACTACAGAAACCAGACTTGGCTATATCTCACACAGTATTGTTAAATAAAGTCTGCATATTTATTACTTTCCAGTTTGATTAGTTCAGCCATTATTTATGCTACTATTTCTAAAATATCGAAATAACTTGCTATTTTTTTCCTTTAAAATTCCAATACTAGTTTCTAATAATATTTTATTGTTAAGGCAATAAAGGTTGTACAAGTTTGAATTTAGAAATGCACTGAAATATTTTATGTTACAGGTTGTAATCAGTGTTTCTAAATTACATACAATGTTTAAGAAGGTGCTTTTCCTGTTCTTAAGGTGTAGGATTATATCAATATACAGATAGTTGTTGGAGAATATGCAGTTCAAGTGTTTAGGCCCTTAATTATTTTTGTCACTGTAGGCCACCAGAGATATATAACAAAGCATGAAATTTTAATGCTACTCATGTTTCTCCTTGTGTTTCTAACAGCTTCTGCTTTCACATAGAATAATGCTGTATTATTCAGCACTCTGAATCTTATGGTTCTCTTGGCTTCTTTTGGTTCTGTTTTGTATCTCTATGCAATTAAGCATTTTTCCAGTTTACACTTTAGCAGAAGCATGCCACCCCAGTTTTCTTCCTCATGCTTTTCTAATACATGTTGTATATTCTTTCCATTTTTATATCATTTTTCTTGCTCTATTTCTGGTAAGCATCATATCTTTGAATTTGAATTTTACTTTTTGTTTTTTTTAAATTATGGATTTTTGACATAAAATATATGTACATATGTAGGAGACTGTTCCATCCTTATTTTGGAACAGTTGTTAAGGCCTACCTTCTAGAAACCCTGGTGACCCACAGGTTCAGTGCTCAGCTGTCAGCTGAAAGTTTGGCCGTTCAAACTCACCCAGCGGCCCTGCGAGAGAAAGACCTGGCAGTCTGCATCCGTAAAGATTGCAGCCTAGAAAATACCGTGGAGCCCGGGGTCCACTAGGAGGTGAAATCAGCTTGATGACACATAACAATCACAACACAATCTAGGCAACTACCTTCAATATAGTCTTTGCTGTTGTACCAGAAGGGACAGAATTCTTTTACCACTAGTGTTTCAGATGGGCTACAAACACAGGAACTAACACAAAAAAGAACATAATCTCTTTTTTTGAAACTGATATTTATGTCACGTGGCCCTAGGGATTACTACCTAGCATCTCCAAAGATCATGTTAGATGAAGGAGGAAGGAGCAAGCATCCTGCATCAGCTCCGTCACATTACATCTGGCAGCCACGAGGGCAATGCGGAAGGAACATCCTACAAAACAGAAGGAGTCTCTTCAGGTCTCTTGCCCTAATCTTAAACAGTTCCTCTCATCTTCCTTCCTTTTATTTCTGCCTTCTTCTCCCACTGACTCCAGCATCCCTCACCAACCACTCAAGGACTCTGTTGTGCCCCATTCCTTAAAAGAAGCATGGAAATGTAAGATGTGATTCTTGCTTCTGGGGATTTTATACCCAGGCTGAGAACACAAAAAACTGCACAAAATTAACAGTTAAATACTAGTTGGTACTGATTATTAGCACAAGAGACGTTTTTAGAAGAGAGAGAAAAATATTGGCCAGAGTACAAAGCCAAAAAAATGTCACCCAGGAGAGTTTTATGAGTTAGAAGAGATTTAGCTAAAAGAAAACACGGATCGTCACGTTGTATGACCTGTCTCATGGGCTCCCATGTGTCATTCCCTTGGGGACTTTGGGAGGCACCTGTTAAGCGGGTCTGGGAATAGAGCCCAGGAATCTGTATTTTGGGAAGCTCTTCAGTGATCCAGGTGCACAGCTAAATTTAGAAAACGTGACTTGAAATGATCTCATCACACTCTCTCTGAGACTGTTCTTGTGCTGCAGGTATCCATTAAGCATTTCTCAGGGTCCTACTTAAAGTTTCCATCTGTCTCCTAGTGTTCCAGTAAGGCGCAAAATTACAAAAACTCCAAGACTGAATACAAAGGTTAGGTTCTCGCTCTACACTCTATGCCTTATTCCTGTGCCAATTTTCATTGTTATGGTCAATGCTACAACTGTGCATGAATCAGTAATGATAATTATAAACTACAAAACGACAGAAACAGATCTCAGTTATTGTCAGTCTGAAATACGATGCGGTTAGTGGGAGGGGAGAGCAACCGGAATGTGCAGTATGGGAAACGACTGGATGGCCTGGGCATGGTTTACTTTGGAGAAAGAAAGATCTAGGGTTCACATGTTGAAGAGGAAGGAAACTTGTTCAGTGTAAAGAATCAGGTTCAATTTATGCCATCTTTAGAAAGAAAGGGGGGTCTTGGTTCAATGGGGCAAACCGTATTTAAACATATTTTGGGGAATAAAAGTTGCCATCTCAGGAGGTACTTGCAGAAATAGATGCACAGCTGGCCTTGGTCACTGAATGAAGCATCATTTAAAATTCGTTTTATACCAGAAGTGTTAGGAAGCAATCCTGTGAAGAACTACTTCAAATGGGTAATCTATCTTAAAAGTCAAAATGAAACCTGTTGCCATGAAGTCGATTCCAACTCACAGTGACCCTTTAGAAGGTGGTAGAACTGCCCCATACTGTTTCCAAGGGGTGCGTGGTAGACTTGGATGGTTGACATTGCGGTGGGCAGCTGTAGCATGTAACCACTGCGCCACCCAGGTTTCCAGGCCTCGCTTAGCCGTCACAATTTTCCCTAGTGTCAATGTTGGAATATTTGGTTACCTACCAGTTAGTAAATATCTATGATACATTGGAAAATTATTACTTTCTTATTGTGATTAAGTGAAAGCATACACTTCAGATTAAATTTGCAGGCCCGCCTGTCTGCAGCTGCTTCTGCTCTCCTTGCCCCGTGACAGCACACTCCCCCTTTCTTTCTATATATGTCGTATTCTCTTAACAAACTCCTGTCCCCTCCTCTCTACTGTCTTCTCTCCCTTCTAGAAAAAGGCCAGTAGGCAGCATCCTACAGCTGCTTAGGACCATAAGGTACACGCACCACATGGTCACTTTGTGTCCCTGAGTCCAGTCCATTCCTGTCTGAAGAGTTGACCTCAGTCATGTTTCTGGTCAGGGGTGGCTGCAGTTCTAGGGGCCGTGCTGCCGGAGGAACCCCCAGGCCTTTGGACCATTAATTGTGGTCTCTTAGTGCAGTTCTTGAGGTACACCCCTCTTTTTCTTGTGTTACCGCTAGGACTGGACATTGTGCACCCCATCGTGGCTGTCATGGGTGGTGGCTGGGCACCGTCTGGTTCTTCTGGTCACATGTTTATACAGTCACCCATTCACATGGGTCCTTCTGTCTCCTGGGCTCTTTTTCCCTCAGGTGTTTGTTGTTCTTGGTGGAAAGTTAACAGTTGTCTGAGTTGGTACAGTTCCCGACACACACTGGGTCATTTCACTGATGACAACTATCCTCTTTATAGTTTCTTACCTATCAAAATGCTTTGCCTTGTTGCTTGTCATGGAGTCAGTTCTGACTCAGGGTCACCCCGTGTCTGCACAGTAGAACAGCTCCATGACTTTTTCAGGGCTGCGGAGCTTTCAAAAACAAGCCACTGGGTCTTATTTCCCCGGTGTCCCTGGGGGAGTTTGAACCGCTAACCTTGCAGACAGTAGCCCGGCACTTATACGCTTTGGACAAGTGGTCGGGAAGGGTAGGCCCCTAGGGGCAACAGCCTTAGTAGACGGTCAGCAAAGAAGAGGAAGATCCTCAGCAAGATGTAGTGATGCAGTGGCCGCAACACTGGGCGTAACGACAATCGTGGGCATGGTGCCCATGTTCTGGGGACCATGTGCTGTTCTGTGGTACACGGGGTCTCTAGGACTTGAGGCCAACTCAGGGGCAGCTACCAACAACACCAGCTTACCAAAATGCTGCTGAGCTACAACTCACACAGTTCTCATCTTTATCAAATGCCAGCCTGATGCCCCATTTAACTGTACGTGATACCCATGATAGAAACAGATGTCTGATACATGCAAGACGTGACGAGTGGGAAACCGTGAAAAATCTTAAATACAGTTAAACCTGGTAGTCTTTGGAGTGAATGTAAAAGTTTAACCATGAACTGTTTAACTTTAAAACTCTGGAATTTTTTAAACCAGCTAGTACCAGCAGTTAAGAGTGCCTGGGTGGTATAGATGGCTGATGTGCTCATCTGCCCACCAAATCACGACAGAATTGAGTCTTCCAAGAGGTGGCTCGGAAGAAATGTCTGGCAGTCTACTTTCAAAACGTCCGCCATTGAAACCCCTGTCGATCACGCTCTACTCTGACATATTCGGGGTTACTATAAATTGGAGTTGATTCAGTGACAGCTGGTACCAGCATGTAAGGTGCAGAACAAAGTTTAAATATATACCAGGCTTTCATCATAACGTCTCATTCACGGTCTCCAAGGAAACCAACAGAAAACTATATATCTGGAGCATGTAAAAGTTTGCTCTCATCTACAAGAGAACTGCTTAACATTATTGGAACTGTCAAACTTCCAACTTAAGTATCTGCCAAGATATCTTATTAGACTTTCTTAGCAAAAATGACTCAGTGTGTAACTGAAACCATGGGACCCTGTCAGAGTCTCTCCACAGTGAATAAGTGAGATATCCATTCCTTCTTTGTGTAATCTCTTCAACTGAAATTATAATTAAAAAAGAAAGAAAAAGAATTATTGGTTTAGCTTAAGTTCTCCATCTTCCTGAAAGACATATAATTGCTTTAGGTAACTTTTTATTAGCCAGCTCAGGACATTTGTAAAACATTGCATTTAATGGCATTTTAGTAAAAAGGGTAGCATATTAATTAGTCATTTTTGGATGAGTTTTCTTCCTAATTACTTATTAACCTTTAAATCAAATATACACAAGGGACCTGAACAAGATTCATGTTTTTAAGAATCTATAAGGTTTTTCAAGGGGCTTTTTATAAAAAGAACCCAGATAAATTGTTTTTTTCCCCAGCCAAGCCAAGTGCCGTCGAGAAAATTAAAAATTGCATCAAGGGTTTAGTTAGTGTGAGAGCCAACAAATTAATATGCTATAGAAGCCTTTTGCGTTTTCCACCCTTGGCGCTTCGTTGACTCATCATCGACTCATCAGCAGTGGCCGCACAGTGTAGCTAAGCAGTAAAGATGACGTCATCAGCTTTGCTTTATCACTTAACTTAGTAGCTCAGTGCAAAAGGTGCAGAGACAAAAGACTGTCAGCAGCTGAGATGGTCTGTTTGAACATATATATTTAATATGTACGTACACATGGAGCCCCTGTGTGTATGGGTATTTATGTGTGCGTGTGTGTGTGCATGTGCATGTGCACATGTGTGTAAGGAGCCCTGGTGGTGCAGTGGTTAAATGCAGGCTTCTAACTCAGTAGTCACTCCACAGCAGAAAAAAACCTGGTGCTCTTCTATCAAGATTACAGCCCAGCAAATGCTATGAGTCAGACATCCTCTGTTCTATGCAGCAGCAGCCGTAACAACAACAGTATACATGTGTGTACGCGTATACTGCCACTGGTCTATCAGTTTGTTGTACTTGGGTGACTTGCATGATGCTGAGCAGACACATGATAAATAGACCCAATTTCATGATCCGACTCGACGGCACTTGGCTTGGCTTCATCACAAAGGGAGTACGGCCGTCTCTGAGACAAGGAATTGAGGGTGAGCAAGGTGTAGACTCCTATGCAAAATCACACGTAAATGGGGTAGAGCTAAATGGTTCCTCCCTCCACTCTGCCCTTCCTCCTGTCCTCCACACACACAAGTGTTCTCTGCTTGAAGGCTGCTCGTATTTCAGACACACCTTCTGTCTGTAATTCACCAGTAAGCTCCTATTTAAAGTACCAAGAACAAGGCCGTGTGCTGGTTAGTATTTAGAACTACCCACCCGATTGACACTTACCAATTTTCCTTAAAAAATAAACAGTCTTGGGGGAAGATGGAAGCATTTTATTTCTCCTGAGGAATGCACAGGCGAAGAACGGTGGTGCTGGTTCCTTGAGGCCACGGTGGGGCTTCCGCTCTGGAAACAGTGCAATCCTAATCTGTGACATGAAGACAGACTCGTGGATGCGTTACAGCTCGGTCTCCCGATACCGGAGGTTTCAGATGAGAATCTTCTGGCATAGAGGCAGGCTGTTATCTCATTCTGTAACAAGCATTGAGAAGTGTGTCACTTGTAGCAACCGAGCTGGTTTGGAAAAGAGACAGGAGGAAAGCATGTGGTGTTAGGATTGGTCAGAGTAAGAGTGGAAAATGTGTGACGGTCTGAGTAGTCCAGTGGCTCAGAATTCCACGTTGATGTCGTTAGGAGCTTAAAGCGCTGCCTTTCAGCTACTCTCGTCTTTCTAGTTGTTGTTGTTTTAATTCTCTCCGTAATAATTTTTATTTCTCTAATTTCCTCGTTTTTCTGGGCAGAATTAAAATGTCGCTAATATTAATGGAAACATCTGTAGATAGATAGACAAGCAGTCATTCAAACAGAACAAGGGGATATTGCGTGGTTTGAAATCAGAAAAGGCGTGTGTCAGGGTTCTGTCCTCTCACTGCACTTACCCAGCCTGTGTGCTGTGCAGATAACCTGAGAAGCTGGATTCCATGGAGAAGAGTGGGGCATCAGGGTTGAAAGAAGGCTCATTAACAACCTGTGAGACACAGATGATACAAACTTCCTTGCTGAAAATAGAAAGGACTGGAAACACTGATGATCACAGTCTTCAGTGTGGATCACATCACAACATCAAGAGAACAAAAATCCTCACAACTGAATCAATAAGCAACATCAAGACTGAGGTCAGCCAGCCAACAAGGATTTCATTTTACTTGGATCCACAGTCTGTGCCCATGGAAGCAGCGTCAGTCAATCAAAAGACACGTTGCAGGGGGCACGTCTGCTGCAGAAGACCTCTTTCAAGAGTTGAGAAGCAAAGATGTCATCTTGAAGACTTAGCTGCATCTGATCTAAGCCATGGTATTTTCAGTCTCATCATATGTATGTGAAAGCTGTACAATAAATAAAGAAGACCAAAGGAGAGTAGATACCTTCAAATTGTGTTGGCAAAGAATATTGACTATACCTTGAACTGCCAAAGGAATGTAAATGTTTCTCGGAAGAAGCATAACCAGAATCCTCCTTTGCAGGAAGGGTGGTGAGAATACATTTTGTGTATTTTGGACATGCTGTTTTGCATACTTTGGACACTTTATCAGTAGTTAACAGTTCCTGGAGAAGGACATCATACTGGGTGGAGTTAGTGAAAAAGAGGCAGGCCCTCCAGGAGGTGGACTGAGACAGTGACGGCTGCGACAACAGGCTGACGCGTAGGAATGCCTGGCACAGAACCAAACAACATTTCACTCTGCTGTACATAGGGCTATTACAAGTTGGAGCTTACTCAATGGCACCTAACAGCAACATATGCATACACATACACACATACGTACACCCACACGCTAGATAGAACACATCCACATAACAGAATTGGACAAAAATTTCCAAAGCATGTTGTTACTTGATATATAAAAAGCTAGTTGCAGTATTACATAATGTATTATCTATTTATATTTAAAATACCATCAAATATATAGAGACAGACAACATACATGTATATGTATGTATAAATACTGTGTTAACTGGGTTTCTGTAGCTGTTAACAAGAGGCCTAACAATCATGCAGCTTCTAACCATATGCCATAGACCAAGCAGCTTATTTCTCAGTTGTAGCAGAGCTTTGTGGCTGTTCCACAGTCACTTGAGGCCCAAGTTCCTTCCATCTCGTGGCTCAGACATCATCTAGGTCTTAGGGCATTAGAATCTGATGTCCATATTCCAACCACCTTTTGGTAGAAGGTCAGTGAACAAAAGGAAGACCTTCAACAGTGGCTGCAACAATGGGCTCAAGCATAGCAACGATTGTGAGGATGTGCAGGACCAAGAGGAGTTTTGTTCTGTTGTACTTACCGTCACTGTGAGTCAGGACCAACTGGATGGTGCCTAACAGTGACAACAAGAAGACTGGTAATCAGGCTGCTGTAATAACCTTTTGCCTAATTCAGTGTGTCATCACTCGCTGTGGCCTGCACAGCCTCCAGGTTACCTCTCCTGACTCTCACAACTTTGCCTTTCTCTGCACCTTACCGTCTGTCCACACTGTCTTTCCTCCACTATCTCACATCCAGTGAAGTGGTTAAAAAATGTGGATGTCCAACATTTAATGGAGTGCAGCTTTATCCAGGAGTTCCTGGATGGTGCAAAGAGTTGACATGCTCAACTGCTAACCAAAAGTTTCAAGGTCCAAGTCTCCCCAGAGATGCCTTATAAGAAAAGCGTGGTGACCTACTTCTGAAGAACCATTCGTGACACCCCTCTAGACCAGTTCTGCTCTGACACACATGGGGTTACCACCATGAGTTGGAATCAACTGAACAGCAACTGCTTTTTTGTTTGATTTTGTTTTAAAAAAACGACCTTTACCCTTGCTTTGGACTCTTCTCTTTCCCTTTTTTACCCACAAAAATATATTGGGCACTTATAACATTGCTAGAACATTCCAAGCCAAACCAAAACCATTGCTGTCAAGTCAATTCCAACTCATAGCAACCCCGTAGGGCAGAGCAGAACTACCCCGTAAGGTTTCCAAAGAGCACCTGGTGGATTCAAACTGTTGACCTCTTGATTAGCAGGTGCAGCTCTTAACCACTATGCAACCAGGGTTTTCACTAGAACATCAGGAGAAGCATACTCATATAACTTAAAAAAGCATACTCATGCATAATAGAAAAGACTCCTTGATGGCTACAAGGGTGGGGAGGGTGGGAAGGTGGGAGAGTGGGAGGGCAGGGGGCAAGGGTTTAGATTAGATAGTTGTTAGAAATTTGGTTGGGTGAAATTGGTGACCATACACATTAGTAAGAAGATCAGTATTAATGGGACTTCGACACAACTTGTGTACTCCTCCTCTCTTAACCCAGTATTGTAAGCACAGAGTATGTACACTTTTGTTTTTTATTCAATAATAAATACATAAATAAGGAATTTGGAATGATGAGATAGAATTCACTACTAATTTCCTCCAGAAACATCTAATTACCAAACAAGACATTTGCTTCCAAAAGGTTGACTAACAACGGTAGTTGCAGTGCTCAAGTTAGTGGTCAAGATGTTAAATCAAATAGGGCTTCAGAGTGGGAGATGACGACTGTGATTACGGAATTAAAATGAAGGCTGTCTAATTAGACCAGAATGGAACTGGACACCCAGACCTGTGTGACATATCGGGGGGTGTTGAGTGAGGTCTGATGGATCGCCTGCTGTGTGCTGCGTGCTGGGCCAGGCATCCACGTGCATTATTACGTTTATCCTTATAATACACCGTTAAGGTGGGTTCCCCAATTTTATAGATAAGGAACTGAAGCAGAGAGTGCTTGTGTTAATTATTCAGGATCCCAAATCTGGGAGAGTTGGGATTCATGTCCAGGTCTACCTTGTATCTACTTTTCTTACTGTGTGTTGAAGTATTTCTGGTACGAGCGAGATCAGGGGCAGTGGGGTGGAACAGAATGCAGCTTCTGGTCTGCTGGCGGTCCAAGAGGAGAGCGCGCTGAGGGGCAGGATGCACCGGTGCACACTTTGGAGTTGAGGTCACTCTTGTGTCTGAGCTGGCCTGGTACAAGCGGATCAAGTGACTGGCAGGAAGTGCTGTGTCCTGCTTCACCTGGTGTCTCCCAGCCCCAGGGGGGCTAGCTCCACTGCCGAAATTAACAGGGCTGTTTAGAAAAGGGGTTTTGTGAACAGAGAATTCCACCACCCTGTATTGTTTCAGCAGTGTCAAACAATGACTGAGGGTCTTGCAACCTTCCTGTGCCATGAGTATCTATTGCACCAGTTTGCTTGTGTCCCACACAGATGAGGGTGGTCTTCCTATTCCCAGACCACATTATCTTGACAGCAGTGATCTCTCCGCTCAGTCTCACCTTCTCTCCGATTTCTTCTAGCTGGACCTGTTCCTAGCTTTTCATGAGGTGACTGTATTCTAGTGTTTTCTGAGAGATCACAGAATTGAAGACTCCTCCGAATTTCTGCAGCAATCCTTTAGCACATTCTCGGCCTTAGTGACTGCTCGGCTCCTTCTCCCTGGTGCTGAAGTCATCTCACGTGCTTCTTCCTCCAAGAATCCTTTCTGGTCTGGAAAGCTAACCTGAAAGATCTCTTCCTACACAATTCTTCCTTCTTTCATCCTCAACCCAAGCCCCCCAAAATACCCAGATGTCACTTGAAGGGAGGGCTTTCCACTAAAAAGCAACTCATCATCCTGATCAGTGGAATGAGAAGAGTCTCAATTAATTAGCAAGCTATGACATAAGTGCTGTGTTATGGAGGACCAAATGGGTTCCTTGGGGCTTTTCCTCCAGGTACTTTGGTTGAAGGGTTTGACTGAGTGGGGAGACCCTTGGCTTTTTTGAGCAGTAGAATATTACAGCAGGATGAAATTGATGTTTACGATGTGTGATCTGGTAATCGTATGTAGCACTAACAGCAAGTTTGGCAGAGACTGCCCTGGTGGCAGAGTGGTCCAAACACTTGATTGCTGACCTCAGAAAGTTGGTGGTTCAGACCCAGCAGCCACTCTATAAAAGACTAATATGTCCATCAGTCTGCTTCCATGAGGATTACAGCATCACCAACTCTTTGGGGCAGTTTACTCTGTCCTATACAGTTGCTTTGAGTCGGAATGGACTCAGTGGCTGTGACTTTTTTTTTTTTTTTTTGCAATATATGCTTGGCAGTATGCCAAGCTCTTTAAAAGTGTTATTTCACTTAGTTCTCCCAACCAGTCTGTTAGCCTGTGCCTGTTTTGTTGATGCGATAACTGAAATAGAGAGTGAAATCGCTATTCTGTGGGTGGTAAGTAGCAGACAGCATCTGATCCCGACAATTCTAATTCAGATGCCACGCTGTGGTTGTGTGCCATTGTGTTGATTCCAGCAAGCAGCCCCACGTGACAGCGCAGAACGGCCCCAACAGCGTTTCCCAGGCTGTCATTGTTAGGGGAGCAGATCACCAGGCCTTTTGTTTTGCAGGGTGGCTGTGGGTTCAAGCCTTTCAGGGAGCGGCAGGGTGCTCTTAACTACTGTGCCCCCAGCACTCCTGTCAGAGCCCACAGATACCAATAGTGACAGTGGAGAATTTGCCAGAAGGAGACCAAACTTTATCTGCGTCCAGACTTGGTCAGCTCCGAGAACTGGAAGGAGGAGAGAGAGGGGAAGGAAGACTGTGAGGCTGGGACGAAGGAAGGAGGTGGGAGAAGACACTGAGTACGTCCTGTCATCAGTCCCCGCAGGACCTTGATAGAAACAGTCAAGTCGTATTTAGCCTATTTTGCAATTGAAGAGACAGCTTTGGATATTTTCAGTAAATCTACTGGTGCTAAGTGGCAGAGCAAGGCTTCAAATCCAACTCTGAATGGGAGGCATTTTGCACCTCACTGGGCTGCTTCCGGCGTGGCTTCTAGCTTGAGCCTGGCCCGTAAGGAGCCATCGCAGTACTGTTCCCGGAAACAGGAAAACTGTGTGTGGAGGAAAACAGTATGTGCCAGGGAGGGCATGATAAGGTTGCTGGGAAAGAGGTAGCAGGGGTCTGTTTGGAGAGAAACGTCTCAGGGATCTGGGCACTGGAGTGGGAGTGAAAATTTGGGCATCAGAAGTCGCAGGGTGGAGGTCATGAGGCAGCTTCTAGTCCCCAAGGGAGAGCAATGACAGCCAGGCAGGGCAGAGGAGGGCCCACTAGCAGGAGCCAGGAGAAACCGCGGGAGTCAGCGAAGAGACAGAGAAGCAGCTGTGGGTGACTCAGTTCTGACTCACGGCAACCCCGCAGCATCAGAGCCGTACTGCGCTCCTGGGGTTTCCAAGGGCTGGTTTTTCAGAAGCGGATCCTGAGGGCTTTCTTTCAAGGTGCTCTGAGTGGACTCAAGCCGCCGACCTTTCTGTTCACAGTGGACTGTGCCGTGGATGCTGGGTCAGGCGCCTTTGCAGTGGTAGTATCTAGAATGCAACAGAGATGCTCGCCGTGGGGAATCCCGGGCCATCGCCGCCGGCCGGCCAGCAGCTCCCACTGCACTGCCCAGGCCGCTGCCATGGCATCTTGAATACACGCCAGACAGATTAAGAAAATGTCATGTTCCGTGAAAGGCCGCCGCCGTGAGGACAGTGCAAGATGGACTCTCTCGGGCGCCGTATCTCTGGGTGGCAGGGGCCCCGGTTCCACAGCCGCTCCTTCCGAACTGGTTCTTGTCTTCCAGCTGAGTATCTGCTGAACCTTTGCCTGGGGTCGCCGTGAGTCGGATCCGACTCGACGGCACTTGGCACTTGGCTGGCTTGGCTTGCCTCACGTAAAGCGTAGGCTTTCGTTTAATGAGGTTGGGAGACAACACAGTGATTTTGATGTCTTGTCAAGCTTGTTAAATTGTGTTTCTACCAGGATTCTGCATTTAGCCAGAACCAGCATATCCGAGGGTATAAATTAGGCATAATTGGATATGCGCTGACTCTTTCGGGTCACCTGCATATAATTTAATGCTATAATGGAATAAATAATACGGTTGTGACCTGAAAAGCCCTCTCCCCAAACTTCTAACCCCCTCTGGGGAGGTTGAATTCATTATAAGATTTTATACCACTGTTGTCCAAACCCAACCCCACGTCCAAAGAATGACCCCAGACCAGACCTAATAGTCTATATTTTCAGCCAAAGGAGGCAAGACTTTGCATTTTTAAAATACTGCCTGAGTAATCCTGATGGGAAACTATATTTGGAAAAGACGGGCGTATGTCATCCCAAGAGAAAAGCGCTGTAGTGTTTCATCTGCCTGGACTTGGTGCAGCCCGACTCAGAGGGGTCCCACGGAGGGGTTCGTTTGATTACTGCCTACACCAGCTGTTGATACGAGTTTGTGTGTACATTGAAACAATTTATTTACCTTTTTGCATAAGTTAAAAATATTAAAAACAAATCTATTTACCTTTTTTTATTTTTAATATAGTCATCTCTTGTATGGCATTCAGAAACCCTGGTGGTCTAGTGAGCTAAATGCTATGTCTGCTAACCAGAAGATCAATGGTTCAAATCCATCAGGCACTCCTCAGAAGCTGTATGCGGCAGTTCTACTCTGACCTGTAGGGTTGCTATGAGTCAGACCTGACCCAACAGCAATGGGTTTTTTTATGGGTACAGCGCTCAAATTGTCTAATATACAGGTGTGTATTTAACAGTCTGAACCATTGAAGGGTAGTATAGTAAACATAGTAAGATATGGAGAGATCTTGTTTTGGATCCCATATGTGTCTTTCGTAAGTGACCTAAAGGAAGTCATTTGCAACATGGGAATAATAAAGGCATTACTAGTTGCTTAGCTCATACAACAGTCACAAACGTCAAGTGACGTGATAAAAGACGTGCCTTGCAAACTACTAAACACAGTTACAACGCATCATCCTGAAGAATTAAAACACCAAGCTTTATGGCCTTGCCTCAAGGACAGTCCGGGAAAGGAAGGACAAGTAAGAGAGGTTCTAACAACTCAGGCTTCACACTCAGAGATGCTTTTACAACTTATGTCTGATTTATATATTGACAACCTGCATCAAGTGTCATTAGAAACCTACTTCACAAAGAGAACATACATGCATATGTGTATATATATATATATATATATATATAGAAAACCCTTGTCTGAGTTCCCTTGAGTGAAATTTCAGGCAGTATTCTTCCTCCTTTCACGGCTAGCCCATCCTTAAGCCAGCAACTCATTATCACCTTTGTGGAAATCAAGACCAGCAAAATTCCAGGTAGCCTTCCTGAATTCTCACCAGGGGTTCTGGCTAAATTCTTTGTTTGAGTTTAAAACTGACTTGCTAATGTGTGTTTTTAGACGAATTACTCTTATCCTCAAATTTTCTTTCTGCTGGCTGTGTGCATGATCAAGAAATTACTGTAATAGGAGAATTGCTTCTTAGCTAATTATAGTCTGCTACTTGGAAATAAAAGTGAAATTTAAGACAAACATGTAGCAGGCAAATAGGAGAAACCAGAAAACGAATCAGTCTCCCGTGCTTAGCCCTTATTGCGTTGACATAATTTGAAGTTAACTGCTTCAAAGCTTAAATTGTTACCTCATAATTCCAAAGCATATATTTGCAGGTTCTCTAATTAAAAAAAAAATCAGATTCTTATAGTAGGTTTCTCATAAGTTCAAGACATGTTGCAGAAAGTTACTTAACCAATAATTAACATTTTGAAGGATAACTTAACAGAAGAGAAAGGGAAGAAGAGATGAAAAATGGAACATAATGCATTTGTTGCCACACACACACTGGTTAACGGGGGGAAATTCCACAGCGGCTGTCTCTGTCCCCACCTGGAGACATGGTGGTGTCGTCAAGGCTCTAAATCAGCAGCTTCCTCTGCTATTCTGGGTAAAGTCTCTTTTTTCTACCCACACAAAGGAAAGTGAAAAACTGGTTGACACTTTCTACAATGTTAAACATTACTTCTCCTTCCTCTCATCACTCCTGAGGACCTGACTTACTAGGATATTTTAAATGAAAGAAGGGATTACCCTTGCCTCCCACCGCTTCCCCCACCCTTGCTCTCTGCTTGTAACGTGGTGCTTGTCCCCACCATTCAACCAAAACTCCTCGATGACTATCTAATTGCTATATTCAATGAGACCCTTCATCTTACTTGAGAGCCCTAGTGGTACAATGGTTGACAGCTTGTCTCTTAACCGAAAGGTTGGCGTTTCAAATGTATCAGCTGCTCCTTGAAAACCCTGAGGGACAGTTCTACTGTCTCACCAGATCACTCTGAGTTGTAATGGACTCAAAGGCTGTGGGATACGGAAACCTAGATGACTTGCTGATGCTGCTGAGTCCTCTTCCTCTCACAGTTGATACCACTTTCTCCAAGCCTGACCTTCTTCTTTGTTTCTTTCCCTTCAAGACCCCCTTTGTGAAGTCTCCTACTACTGTCTGACCCAAATTGATGACAGTCTTCTCTGATCAGCACTGTAGCTTCAACAACACATCTTACATTATATTGCAATGACTTGTTGACATCACTGACGAGTGGGTGCTGGGCCACCTGTGTGAATATTGGGACCTGAATGGAAACAGTGTGCCTTGGGGTTCTTCATATAACTTGCTCCCTGTGGGCAAGGAGCAAAGGAGCAAATGCTTCTAGGAAGAACTGATGGGATTTCCAGCAATAGAAAGGAAGGGAGAGAAACAGGTGCCCCTCTTTAACGTGCTTTTCGTGTGGGAGGAACATGAATGGGAAGTAGAAAGCCTTGAATACTGGTGCACTGGAATCCAGTAGAGACTGATGTTTGTTGCCAGGCAACGAGAACAAGACTCAAGGACCACACATTCTTGACTAGTTGGAAAGCAAATTTGGGTGGGCTCTTGACTGGATTTCAGAGTGTTGTAGGGAAACTCAGCTTTGGTCGGATCACTCCCTGAAGCTCAGGAAGTCCTGCTGAGTCCAGCCCTTGAGACACTTGATTCTTTCAGCACAGCGTCTTATTCATTATGGTTCTGTGCATGTCCTCTTTATCACTCTAGTGAATTTGAAAACTCTTTAAAAAAAATTATTGTGCTATAAGCGAAAGTTTATAATCCAAATCAATTTGCTATATGAAACCCTGAACACATGCTACTATGCAACTCTAACTACTCTCCACTCCTTACCCCCCAGGACAGCACATTCCACCTTTTTACCTCATACCTCCTGCATCCATCAACCAACTCCTGTTCCCCTCCACCCTCTCATCTCACCTCCAGACAGGAACTGCTCAGGCAGCCCCATGTATATGAGGTCTGACAAGTTGATAAACTCATCCTAGAAAAAGTGCTACATACCTCATTGCTGAATATCACCATGGTCACCTTCAAAGTACTCCCCTTGGGAAGCTATGCACCAATGCCAGCACCTATCCACTCTAAAAAGCAGTTTAGGAACTCTTCTTCTGGAATGACCATCAGAGCTGTCATCATATTACCCTTGAAGCCCTGAATGTCATTAAGATGTCTTCCTTTCAATATTTCCGTTATCTTCAGGTGAAGAAAAGTCACTGGGGGCAAGATCAGGTAAGTATGGAGGATATCACAATACAGTTATTTGTTTACTGTCTAAAAAATCCCTCACAGACAGTGCTGTGTGAGCTGATGGGTTGTTCTGATGCAAGAGTCATGAGTTGTTGGCTAAAAGTTCAAGTCTTCTGCGTCTGACTTTTTCATGCATCTTTTTTCAGTACTTCCAAATAGTGACCTTGGTTAACTGTTCGTCCATTTGGTACAAATTCATAATGAACAGTCCCTCTGATATGAAAAATGGTTAGCAACACCATTTTGACTCTTGAATTGGACTGATGGGACATTTTTGGTCAGGGGCATTGGCTGACTTCCATTGTACACTTTGATGCTTGTTTCAGGGTCGTATTGGTACACCTGTGTTTCATCAACATGGCCCAAAACATCATCTTGCTTCTCCAAAAGTTCTTGGCAAACTTCAGCTCTCCTTGCTTTTGTTCATTGGTGAGCTACTTTGGGACTTTTTATGCACACACCTTTCTCATGTCAAGATTTTCAGTTGAGATTTTCCTGTTTCTCTAGCAATGTTTAATTGCTGTGCTATGCTTCTCACAGTCAGACAATGATTTTGACACACAGTTCAACAAATTTTTGCAATGTTTTCATCAATTCTGCTCATTACTGGCTACCCTGACCTCTCTTCATCAGTGACACTTCCTCTCCTCTCAGAAAAATGTTTACTCTATTTGTACATTCGTTTTTTTCTTCATGGAATTATCCCTGTATCCCCATAAACTTGGACTAACATGTTCCTAATTTCACTTCCACTCTTGCCAAATTCAATAAGAAATTTAATGTTTGTTCATTGCTCTAATTCAAGCTCTGCCATTCTCATGACAGCACACAAAAACAGTCAACAACAGTAATGAATGCTAGCCAACAAGACACCACCACATGTTGACATGAACACAGTTGTGAGACTCTGACATACCCAGCTTATGACACCTTTCCGAGTTGTTTGTATGGTGCTGCCAACACAAACACACAATGGCAAGTTCACAAACATAATTGTCAGACCTCGTATATTTAAGTCAAGAAGCACGTTCTTTGCCAGTATCTCTTTATATTTTACAGCCCAGTCCAATCTTTGTCTGAAGAGTAGGTTTCAGTACTGGTTTGAAAACTCTTTTGAGGGCTAGAAAGTCTAAATTATGAGTCTCATCTTTTAGCATTTGACATATAGTACATGTCCACTAAAACTGTATTGACTGATGAATTAATTGACTGATTTTTTGACCTACCTACCATCATGGCTGACTGAAAAAGTCTTCCATTTGCTTTTCTTGATGGACACAAGCAAAGGCCAAATTTTCTTTTCAATTTTTAATTTCCGTTGTGCTTGCCAAAGCTTGAAATTGATTCCAGTTGCTTAAAAGAACTGTGTATTTTTCTGCTACACATTTTAAAGAAAAAAATAATACAAATGTATTTTCCTTACACTAAACCCAAACTACCTAGTTTTTCCAGAACTGTATGAATGAACAACAAAGCAGTTACTTTGGAAACAGACATAAGTTTATGTTGGATTTCAGAGAAGTCAAGTCATCTCCTATTTCATGTGACTAGAGGAGAAAGAGAAAACATTTGGCTAGCAACAGGAAAGGGAAAAATAGATCTAAAAGCTCTCTTGTACAGACTTGTCACATAAAAACTAAACAATTTAATGTTTCGTATGACAACGGGTCATATCATGTTAGTGCATACAAAATGCTATTCAGGCAAAGGAATATTCATGACTTTTTGCTCTTTAAAGATCAAATAGTTCTCTCTCCATCGTAGAATCATAAAATCTTAGATTTGGAAAAGACTTTGGAACATTAAGTGGTCTCCCTCTCAGTGCCAAGACAACAGACTCCTTTCAGGCAGGGGTGGGATTTTCTGCTTCCTTTTCAGAATGTCTACAGTACTGAGTCGAGTGCTCTGGAGTCGACTCTCTTAGCTAACAGTCACTGATGTGGAGACCGCTGATTCAAAAGCTGTGTGGGGTGGGGACAAAAGAAAATCCTAGCCTCACTTCTGGAATTGTGTTCTCCTTTGCTAACCACCCATTGTGAGCCAGAGCACTGTTGTAATACTAGGGATTACGTCTCTGGGATTTGCCCTCTGTCACTCATTACAATGTCACACAAAGAACTTCACGGGTGCCGAGGGTGGCAGCCGAGTGCTGGCCAGCTGCCACAGTGCCTGCAGCCCCAGATCATACAGGACCTCCGTGCTGGCCTGCCCATTCAAAAGCTGGTGTGAGGGTTTCACCCTTATACCACTGCAGTACGGTGACTTACAATGATTCTAGATGGAGACTCCTTTCAGAGTTGGCCTGGGAAGTACTACCCACTGTCACTTAAGGGTAACTAGGACATCTCTCTCAAGGACGCATGCTGGTGGAAGAACTTCAAACATTTGGCTGGATAACAAATCCATCCCCTCTGTTAGGAAAAGGTCATCGCTCTGGCCGTCTGGGTATTTGCTTTTCTATAGAAATGAGCTTCATGGAATCTTCATTTAGGAGGTGAAAACAAGGAGGATGCAAGGAATTTTCTGGTAAAAATAATGATCCCCCTTTCTACGCTGCTGTCTATGGCCAAACATCAACAATCTAAAATTTTACACTCAACTCTCATTATTTATTAAAATAATATAATGTGCCTTATTTTTAATCTGCACCTTACAAAGACAGAAGCTGTCTTAGATGCCCGACAAGTTTTGGTATTGATCTCTATAGCAGAGTATTTCTTTCACCTCTACTGTTCATAAAGAATGTAGCCAACCACTCAAGTTAACACTAAAAGTAAATAAAGTAGGAAAAGAAAAGGCTTTAGGAATGATAGAAGGACTGGTAAGTGTCTACCCACAGGGAAATACAGTCTAGCAGGAGGGAGAGCAGAAATGATCATAGCACAGTTTTTTTTTGTTGTTTTTTTGTTTTTATTTTTTTTATTTAACATAACTGAGTAAAAATGTACATTCACATATAAATTTACATGCCCCCCTATATGCAGCTTCCACTGCTCTCCCTGTCCGGTGACTGCACACTATTCCTCTCTGCTCCATACATGTCTCATCCTCCCAACAGTCTCCTTTCCCCTCCTCTCCATCCACTCCCCTTCCTCCAGCCAGAGGTCAGCAAGATGATATCCTATAGATGTATAGAACCATAAAGTGCTTCCAATATATGGTTACTGTGCATTGCCAAGTCCATTCCATTACTGTCCAAAGAGTGGACCTTTGTTATAATTTATGGGAATGGGCAGCATCAGGGCCGGGGGCCATGCTCTCAGAGGAACCCCAAAACCGCTGGACCATCAATTGAGGTCTTTTAGTGGAGATCTCATGTTGCACCTCTTTTTATTCTTGTGTTGCCAGTGAGGATCCTCTCTGTGAGCTCCATCATGGCTATCACTGGTGGTGGCCGGGCACCATCCGGTTCTTCCGGTCCCAGGTCGACGTAGGCACCAACTCTTGTGGGTCTCTCTGTCTTCTCGGTTGTCTTTACCGCATTCCATTTTGGCCCTCGGTGAGCATCCGTTCCTGCTGAGTTGGAACCATTTGCTGCGTAGCACAGTTTTTATAATTCTTAAATGCCAGCAAGATAAGCATAACAAAAACTTGTGGAAGGAGGTGATCTTTCTGAATGGAGCTGGAAGGGGCCAGAGATGAGAGAGCATCCAAGAGGAACCTGTGGAGGTGGATTAAGAAGGTGTTCTAGGAAGGATCCTCGTGTACATGGGTATCAGACAGGCACGTGTGGGGTATTTGGAATCCAGGCCATAGAAAGCCAACAAACAACAGTGTCGAAGCCGTGGGTGAGCCTGAACATCAAAGTGAGGAATTTGGACTGGCTTTGATAAGTCGGGATGGTAAAAGATATTGAGCAGGAAAATGAACAATTAGAAAAACTAGCTGTTTATGGCCAACAGCATGCTGAGGTGGTCTGGACTGGGACAGGACCCGGGGTCTGGGAATGAAATAGCTCCCATGTCACAGAGGAGGGTGGCAGTGGAGAGCAAAGAGCTGAAGGTTGTCACAAAGCCCTTGAGGAAAGGTCCAGGTAGAAGCTGCAGGAAATAGTCCCCTCCCTGACCCTTGCGCAGGGCTGAGATTGAGCGTCAGAGGACCTGAGTCCCATCTTCCTGGCTGCTGCTCCAGAGAGTTCAGTGATCCCAGACAAGTCACGTTTTTCTCTCTCACCCAACTTCCTCTGTTAAGAAAGACAGGATGTGCACTAGATCATCAGACAGAGTCAGATATTAAGAGCATTCTTATTTTATGATGCTAATATACAAAGAAGCTTACATTAGATATAGTAACTACATGCTTGTGCGCATGTGTGTGTGTATTTATAAACCACTTGTTTTTTGAAAATTTTTTGAGGTTACTCAAAAATGTGGTGCTTTTTTTTTTTTTAAGGACAACAAAGGAGAAAAATTAATCCAAAGTAACAGAGAGAACCCTGTTGTGGATCACCTGAGATGCACCCATTATAGGATTTGAACACTGCGTTTAGCTCTAAGTCTCCTGGCAAGTTAAGACAAAAGGAAACATATACTCTTTGTCTGATAAAAAATTGGTGTAATATGATTAGTTCTTGGGGGGAAAAAATCAAGACATGCTGAGTGCGCAGATAAGACTACATTTAAGAATAAACTGATTTGAGATACATTAAGAGTCAGGCAAGCATCCATATTCCTTAATCCATTGATTCCGTTTATGCTGAGGGAATCAGGAAACTCTAGTGGCATAGTCATTAAGTGCTATGTCTGCTAACCAAAACATCAGCTGTTCAAATCCACCAGGTGCTTCTTGGAAACTCTATGCAGTAGTTCAACTCTGACCTATAGGGTCACCGTGAGTCAGATTGGTCTCGACGGCAGCAGGTTTGGTTTGGTTCTTGAAGAGAGATTCAGGAGGGAAAAGGGGGCTGTGAGTATGAAAATGCATGTTACAAGATTAGTTATGCAAGGAACATAAGGAACCCAAACGGCAAAAACAGTTGACTTGATCGTGGCACGTACATTCGGGAGGGCAGAAGGTGGCCTCAGAAACAACAGCAGCAGGAGAGCACTGATGGTTAGCTCTGCGAGCACCATGGGCAGCTAAAGTCGCTTGTTAACTGAGGTTGTAACTCGGTGTTTTTATATAAACATAAAAACATACAGAAAGGAAATCTTCCGATGTAGTAATGGTTACTGGTTACGTTAGAGTGGCGTTCCCGAGGCTGCTTCATCCCCCCTGTTTACCGACGTTGTCCTGCTGTTTGTAATTAAACCTGAGAGAGTAAGTCAGCTCACTTTCTCGATACGCTTCATGGAATTCAGTTTTTTCATTAAAAGGTAAGAGAAAGATTTCAGACGTTTAAAAATAGCCAACAAGGATTGCACTACTTGGAAAGAGTCCTTAGTAAATCAACGTCTTGAAATAGCTTTTCTTTTTGAGGAGTGATTTTTTTTTTTTTGGAAGCATGTATGCCTGTCTGCTGGTTGTGTAGCTCTTGTGTTCTGCTTTGGAGGTCATTAAAGCTGGCTAAATTAAGCATGTGCTGAACTTCTATTAAGGGGCTAATAGTGGATTAGGGTCTAGCAGTCCTCTGCCCTTGCCACCTTCCTTGGTCAAATCTCCTCAACTGAACTCCCGGTCACCAGTGTTCCACCTCCTGCGTAATCCTCTCCGTCACGCATGACAGAGCGTTCTTGCCTGTACACCGTCGGTGTCGGTGTTTCTTTGAAGTAAGGAGAAGAGTCTCTGCTCCTGGTAGTAACTCAGATGAAGCCGGCTGATTATGGCTAGGATATAGCTTGTAGAGTTGAGTTGAGGCACTGAAAAGTTTCCAACATTCTCAAGTCCCCGTGGCATGTGAGAACATTCTAGAAATGATCCAGTTTAGGAAGTAACTTGAGAAAAGTTGGTTTAGAGAAGAGAAACACAGATGCACGTGTCCCAAACTGGGCCAGCCTCTGGCAAAGCCTGAAATAACCAAGCTGGTCTTCTCCGCACGGTGCTTCTCTTTGAGTTCATTTCTTAATTCCATATATTTTTACAATTTTTTTCTATGATGTTTACTTTTTCCCCCTTTCTCATGCCTCTTTTCTTATGGCAGGCAAGTGATCAACAAGTTACTTCATACTAAAATTTTAGGGATTTTAGGGTTATTTTTACTGGCAATGCAGGGGTTAAGAGCAACGGCTGCTAACCAAAAGGTTGGCAGTTAGAGTTCTCCAGCTGTCCCCTGGAAACCTTCTGGGACAGCTTTACTCTCTCGTAGGGTCACTATGAGTCAGAATCCACTCAACAGCAGTGCTTTTGCTTTTTCGTTGTTTTCATTGTGAAAAGGAGCGTTGGTGGCACCGTGGTTAAGCTCTCAGCTGTTGACTGAAAGGTCTACAGTCTGAACCCGTCAGCCGCACTGCTGGAGAAAGACGCAGCACTCTGCTTCCGTCAAGGTCACGGTCTTGGGAACGTTGTGGGGGAGTTCTACTCTCTCAAAGGTCCACTGTGAGCTGGAATCAACTGGACAGCATTGGATGTTGTTTATGTTTTCATTTTTAAAGGCCTAGCCCCCCAAATCTAGGAAATAGCTTTAAGAAATAAGCAGATGTTGATGGGAGACCCCTGGTCAGACCTCAGGAATGTATCTCTTTGTACTGGTCTCATTGATTTACTCTTTGATCCAACCGTAGCTGTTGGGTTTAGAGCTGAGATGCCAGTAGCCACAACTTACATTATTTTATTTGTGCATTTATTTCAGTAGGCCACAATTTACAAGTCATTCATTATTACAAATGTGTAAGTTTTGGGAGGAGTCCTGATTGTGCAGTGGTTAAGAACTGTGACCGCTAACCAGCAGGTTGGTGGCTTGAATCCCCCAGACACTCCTCAGAAACCATATGGGGCAGCTGGACTCTGATCTGCAGTGTTGCTATGAGTTGGAACTGATTGTACAGCACTTAACTACAACAAGTTTTTTTAAGGAATTAAAATTCCTTTTTTAACATCTAAAAATTTTCCCTACAGTATCTCCTGTTTACTGAGAGCATACCTTGTGACAGTTAAATCCAGTGAACTATTACATAGGTTTGAGCTCGAGTTTGATTTCTCACAGCAGCTGTTTTAACCTAGGAAACCATAACATACATATTCACGTGATGCTGTCCCTCAGTGGCGCAAAGGATTAATGTGCTCAGCTGCTCACTGAAAGTTTGGAGGTTTGAGCCCACCCAGAGGTGACGTGGAAGAAAGCTCTTCCGAGAAATCAACTTCCCAAATATCAGCTGTTGAAAACGCTACAGAGCACCGTTCTCCTCAGGCGCACTGGGATCGCCCGAGTTGTAATACACAAATCAGCAACTGCTTTGGTTTTTTGGTGTATTCAGACTCCAAGCAGTGTTTGGTGGTACGTGCTTCCATGTTCCTGGAGGAAACACCTCATCTACTCCCAGAATAGCAATGGACAGGGGAATACAGATAAGCTCAAATGAGAAGAAATTCTAGAAAGTTCACAGAAGTTGTACACACACACACACACACACACTCACTTGCACACACACACTCACTCACTCACACACACACATGTATATGTAAATGCCTTACTCCCTCGAAGTCATGAACGTGAAATTGGAAGCTCCTGGTAGTGCACCCCAAGTTCTAAAGGCCTTGTTGCTCTTTGCATTCCACCCGTTGCAAGGCTAAAGGCAGGTCCACTGTGTCACCTTTACACCCAGGAATTAGAACTTGAGCAGGCCGTCTGACTGTCCTGAGGTGTGCTGTCGGAGGGTTTCTTCCTTTCTACACGGCTGGCTGCACCCCGCTCTGTCACCACCCGCTAGGTCGGCCCCTTCGCGGAGGGAACCAATCCAAAGAGCGGGCCCATTGCCATCCAGCCAATTCTGATTCATAGTGACTCTGTAAGGACCCAGTACATAGAACTGCCCCATAGAGTTTTCAAGAAGTACCTGGTGGATTTGAACAGCTGACCTTTGGGTTAGCAACTGTAGATCTTAACCATTACACCACCCGAATGTCCTTTACAGAGGGCAGGACAGGAGAAACCCAAGTTCTAATCAGCTAATTTTGTCTTGGTGAGGCATTCCATCTTTGGGGGGGAAAAAAGAATTATTAAATAAGAGGGTGACAGTGGGAGGCAATGAAGTTTTAGGGTCCCTCTCCACTGTGGGACATAAATTGGCTGGCAGGAGCTTGACCTGGGCATCTCAGGATTCTGGCATGGAGACCATTGCTGCTCTTTCCATTCTTGGAGGACTGTCTGCCAGCTGGCAGCTTGCACAGTCCTGGGTCAGGGACTTTCACCCACACTAATGTGAGAGGTGGCAGCAGGGAGGACCTGATCAGCTCACAGCTGCTGGGAAGTTAACACTGAGAGGGAAGCTACCGGCATGACCACCCGTCGCATTTCACGGAGGAGAGTCAGAGTGGTCTGGGCCTTTCATGCTGGGACTCTGGCGTCCTGCTGCATGTAGGCATCCAGCATTTAAACGCTTGGGGCTCTCCCAGCCTCCCAAGGCAGTGCTAAATGGAGATCTGCATGAGATCAGCAATATTTAGTGATGGGGTGTTTGGTGTAATGCACTTGCTCATGATTTATTAAAGTCGGTAATATGTTTCAATTATATGGAAGCCTCTTGGTAATACCATCCTGTGAATTAACCCACCATTGTCGTTGCGTCTCAGTCAGAGTAAGAGTCCTTACAATAGCCAGTAAGGTTCCATGTCGCCTCGTCACCTCGCTGCCTTCACCATTTCAGTGAGGTTCTGTGTCACCTGGTCACCTCCCCTGCCTCACGACTCCAGCCTTATTTGCTATCATTTCCTTCCTCCCCCTGCTGCAGCCACGTCAGCCTGGTTACTGCGCCTAGAACACTCCAGTCACACTCTTGCTGCAGGAGCTTTACACACCGTGTCCCCTCTGTCTGGGGCACTCTTCCTCAGAACCTACCAGGCTATTCCCCTGCCCCCTTAGGTCTCAAAATTTCATCTCCTGCTCAGGTCTCTTTTGGTCACCCTTCAAAAACTTGAAACTTCCCCCATATATACTTTTTATTCTCTCTTTGTTTTTGTTTTTCCCTAACACTTAATGTATCGTTTGTTGTTATTAGATGCCATTGAGCTGATTCTGTAATTCTGACTCATAGCTACCCTATAGGATGGAATAGAACAGCCCTATAGGGTTTCCTAGGTTGAGGATCACTACGGAAGCAAGCTCCCAGGTTTTTCCCCTGCACAGCAGCTGGTGGGTTCATGTGGTAGCCTTTCAGTTAGCACCTGAGCACTTAAGCACTGTAGCACAGGACTCCTTTATCACCATCGCCCTCACTCTGTGGCTTCTTTGTAAAGGGTCTGTCTTCCTTCATTAAAATGCGAGGTCCCAGGAGGTAGGGACTTTTGTCTGTTTTGTTCATTGCTGTATCTCCAGTCAAATTCCCGGGTGGTACAACCATTCATACACCCAGCTGCTGACCAGAAGGCTGGAAGTTTAGTGCAACAAAGAGCCTCCTGGGAAGACAGATATCTTAGTCTTTTACTGCCCCCATAAGAGAAATGCCACAAGGGGATGACTGTAACAAACAGAAATTTATTTTCCCACCAAAAAGTAGTCTAGAAGTCCAAATTCATGGCATCAGCTCCAGGGGCAGCCTTTCTCTGTTGGGTCTAAAGAAAGCTCCTCGTCATCCATCTTCCCTTGGACTGGGAGCTACTGAGGTCCAGGGACTCTGGGTCTAAAGGACGTGCCGTGCTCCCAGCACTTGGATGAGGTCCTCAACTCTTGGCTTGCTTCCCTTTCCTTTACATCCTAAGACATTGCCTCAAGGCACAGTGCAGTCTCATGGATTGAGTCTTGCCTCACTAACTCAACCACTGCCCATCCTCCGTCATTAACACCATAGAAGCAGAATTTACAACATATAGGAACATTACACTATACAGGAAATCACGGCCTAGTCAAATTGCTACACACATTTCTGGGGGATGGCAATTCAATCCACAATAAGTATGTAGTTCTTTTCTGACACGTACAGGGTCCTTCATGAGTCAGAGTTGCCATGACAACAACTGATCCCCACCTGGTTGCCATCAAATTGATTCTGACTCACAGGACCCTGTAGAGTAGAGCAGAACTGCCTCGTGGAGTTCCCAAATTAGGTGTTCATTAAATATTTATTGAACGAATGAATGAATTGTTGAAAATAGTAGTGAATTCTGTCTCAGATGGGTCCAAGGTGATAATTACTAGAAATGTCTCTCCACATCATTTTTCCTGTAATAGGACATCAAGCAGATTGTACACTGAAATCCACAAGGTGGTCTGGGAGCTTCTGGGGTCAGCACAGGCACAGCAGCTAAGTGACAAAGTGACAGGAAGTTCCTTGTTCACTTTTGAGAACGCCCAGTTAAAATCCTGACTCCAACACATACTAGGTCTATGACCACAGACAGGCCATTCAGCTTAGATCAGTCTCGTCTCTGGGCCTCGGGTCACTTGGTATGTGAAATAACAGTAACATCACAAAATCCCAGGGTCTTCGTGAGGATCAGAGTCAAGAGATGAAAAACATCCGGTAGACAGTAAATTTTCGTGATGATGATGAAACCTGTTTTCATAACTGGAATGTTTGGCATTTATTTGTGGTTCTTTCCATTGTTAATAAAGCAGAAATTCACCAATGCTCAGCATTTTTGTTTTAGGGAGCACAGTGTGCCTATTTTAAAACTTCTTGCAATTGTACTTTTTTTGTCTTATGTAAAAAAAAGGGCTACACACTTTTTTTTTGTTCTGTTTTTATTACATTCTGCTATCTTCTTGTACCACTGATGGACCCTAAAATGGGAAGAACAGCCTGTAAAACAGCATCACTCTTGAATCATCATATGTGTGCCCCCTTGATCTCAGACCGTAGCATTTACAGGAGTCTCGCCTTGCCAACTCTGTGTTTTCTGTAAGTTCTTTTGTTAAGCAGACATACACTGAGTACTTGCTGTCTGCAGGCCCTGTGCTCTGGATCACTGGGTCTTCCAAGGTGAATAAGAGCTTCTGTTCACACACTTTATTGCACAATAAAGCCCTGACATAGGACCCGGACATCGATAATGATAATAGCAGGCATTAAGTGTCACGTGCAGCTGGAGAGGTGCAAATAGCTGGAGAAGTCAAGAGAGGAGAGACGCTTTCTCAAGCCTGGCTAGGGAGTGGCTACAGAATAACTCCTGGGAGGCCCAGGGAGAGGGTGGTTTATTGAGCTGTGCCTTGAAAGGGAGGTAGAACTTGGAGAGTATGAAGTGCAGAAGAGGACAGAAGAATGGAAACAGCCCGAACAAGGTAACTGAGGAGGCAGGCAAACATAAACAAAAGGGAAAAAAAGGAAACCCAATTGCCATCAAGGCGATTCCAGCTTATACCAACCCTAAAGGACAGAGTAGAACTGCTCCCTAGAGTTTCCAGGAACCACCTGGTGGATTTGAACTGCCGACCTGTGGGCCAGCAGCCGTTGTTCTTAACCATTAGGCAACCAGGGGGAGCATAAGACCTGAGGCTGTCACCGCTCCCAGGGGACTTAGGGCCCATGAAGAGAACCCAGCAGGGTGAGACGGAGAGGAAAGGTCACTGTCAGACGTGGGGCTCTTGGTTTTAGGTAAAGACATCTGGACATGAGACAAGGAATGGGGTTGCAGAAGGGTTCTCGGGCAGTAGGTGATGTAAGCTGGGCATTGAAGATGCTTTTCCTGGCTGTAAATGCTGTCTATATTCCGATGCCTTTCTCCTGAACTTGAGATTTGTATACCCAACTGCCCTCCTGACCTCTCTGCTCCAGTGTCTTGTAGTCATCTCAAACTCATCAGGTCCAAACTCAGCTCCTGCCATCTTCCCTAAAGGTGGTCTGCCCATCCTTCTCAGTCTCTGATGGTGATGGTTCCACCATTTCAATGGCTTAGGTCTAAAACCTTAGTGTTATTCTTGACTTAGCTCTTTCACACCTCACATCCAGTGTATCAAGAAATCCTGTTGACACTCCCTTCAGAATGTCCCCAGGATCCCGTAACCTCTCACTGCCTCCACGGCCACCACCCCAAGCTAAGCTGCCGTCATCCCTAACCAAAAGGCTGACACACCTAACTGGTACCCCTGTGCCCATTCTTGTCCCTGTTCTCTATTCTCAGCACAGCAGCCAGAGTGAAGCTTTTCAAAGGTCACATCCTATCATCCCTTTGCTCAAAACCGCATTTACTGGAAGGAAAAAAAAAACCCAGTGCCGTCGAGTCAGATCTGACTCATAGCGACCCTAGAGGCCAGAGAAGAACTTCCCCTAGAGTATTCAAGGAGCACCTGGTGGTTTTGAACTGCCAACCTTTTGGTTAGCAGTGGTAGCACTTAACCCACTACACAGGAAAGAAGAAAAAAAGCCCTTATGACGGCCTGCGAGCCCCACGAAATCAAGCACCCTGTGATTTCTTGAGTCTGCCTTCCAATTCTGCTCATGGCCCAGGGTAGACAAGCCCTCTGGCCTCCTGGCTGTTTCTCAGACATGCCAGGAAGACTGGCTCTTTAGGGGTATTTACATGGGCTGCTCCCTACACCTGGCATATGCTAATACCAGTTACAGACATAACTAACTCTCCACTTCCTTCAAGTCTTTGCTCAAAGGTGATCTTCTGATAGGCCTGGGAGTTCCCCTGGGAGCACGGCCCCTAGACCTGATGCTGCCCCTGATCATAGATCATTAGTGAGGTCAACTCTTCCGATAAGAATGGATTGGACTTGGGGAAACAGAGTGACCCTATCATTTATATACTTTATGGTTCTGTGCCACCTGTAGGAGGTCGTCCTACTGGCTTCTTATTACAGGGGCGTAGAGAGAATAGAGAGGAGGGCACAGGAGATCGTTAAGAGGATATGACATGTATGGAATGGAAAGGAGGAGTGTGCTGTCACTGGGCAAGGAAAGCAGAGGGAGCTGCAGACAGGCAGGCATGCCAATTTTAATTGTTATGTAAACTTTCCCTCAATCACAATAAAAAAAATCCTCAAAAGTGGTCTTCTGGTAAAAGCATACGCAGCCTACACAGCCTGATGAATTAAAAAATGGCAACCCAGTCTGCTACCTACACCACCATCCTGCTTCTCTCTCTATTTTTCCATAGCACTTGGTGGTACAGGTAAGAGCTATTGGCTGCTAACCAGAAGGTCAGCAGTTCAACTCTACGAGCCACTACTTGGAACCCCAATGGGTCAGTTCTTCTCTATCCTATAGGGTTGCTTTGAGTCAAAATCATCTCAATGGCAATAGGTTTACAGGTAGCAAATGCTGCTATATAACTTAATTATTTATTATGTGTATTGTTTTATGCCTGTCTCTGCTAACTGGACGCTCAGCACACAAGGACAGGAACACTGGTGAGTTGTGTTAGTGACATACCGTGTGTTACGGACGTATCACACCTGACACAAGGTACACATGCGGCCAGTGTCTGTTTAGTAAGTGAAGGGCAGGGGAGGGGACCGAGGGTCCGCTGTCAGTGCTGAGGCACATCCAGTGGCCCTCCCCGACCTGACCTTGATGTGGGGGTGAAATCAAGGGGTGACACAGGAGACAGAGTCGCCAGGGTCACTCAGTTAGTAAGACTTGGGGATTTGTGACCAGTGAAGCACCAATCACAGGCTGTAAGTGTCACTCTGGTCCACAGCCAGGGACTGTCACCCTGCCCTGCTCAGGTGCCGTTGGCTAGACAAAAGGGAACAAGATGCTCGTGCTGTGAGGAAGACTCAAACCTCTGACCCCTTCTAAGGGGTCCCATGAAACCAGACTCTGGAGGTGCCCAGGACAGGTAGGTGGTTACTGTCAGGGTCATCTGAAGGAGGCAGAGGCGCTGGCATGAGTCTGAACTGGCTGGGTGGCACCAGAGAACAGCAGAACCATGCGTGGGACGTACGTGCGTCGTTCCCGACTGTAGTTTTCTCCAAGAGTGATCCATTCACCTTCCTGCAATCCAAATCCCTCATTTCCATATTCTGAAAGCTTGTGATGTCCTGGGGCAGGGTATTCCCTGAGGCTATTAGGATTGCCTTCTTCTGCCCTCATACACAGAGATGTTTGTTTATTAAAATCCAACTATATTTATAAAAAATTTCCAGTCACTTTAATTGGATTTGTAAAACTGTATGATTGTTGAAACATTACATAGCTCCTGCTGGCTATGTTAGTCTTAGGTCTAATACTGATCCCCAGAGTTTGTTCCCTTCTGCTCAAAGGTATGTGCTTTAGGGATCCATGTACCAAGAGTTTCTCAAAGATACAAGTGATGTACCTGTCGTCCCTGTGTCTACGTGTGCCTGGCGCAGTGCCAAGTATAAGGTAGGAATCCACTTTTTACATTCCTATAGTGTGAGAATTTTCAACCCCCACAGAACTATCGAAGCTATCATCTTCTCATTAGCTGGGTGGCTTTAACCTCTCTGTGCTTCCGTTGCCACATATATAAATTGAGATTAATAATAACACCCACCCCAGAGGCTTCCTGTGAACACATTACATCATCCCTTTAAAGCACGTGGTACTGTACTTGGTGCTTCATAGCATCAAATAAATGCCATTTTTATCATCATGTGAACATGTCAAAGAAGCCTAGAAATTAAAAGTGATGGTTCAAGAGTCATGCTACCTGGATTCAAATTCTGAATCTATTTCTTGCTACTCATATGCCTTAAGACAAAACAGTTAGCCAACAAAGGCCTCAGCTCTCCCATCTGAAAACAATGGAGATATTAATGGTATCTCCCTAACCATTTGTCCAGGGGAATGCATGGGAAATATTTAGTGCAGTGTCTGGCTCATGTATAATAATTAAGTATTCCATAATAATCAAACTAGTTGCCATCAAGTTGATTCAGCTCTTGATGATCTAACATGTGTCCCAACAGAACTGTGCTCCACTGGGTTTGCTTCCCAAAAAGTCGGCCTTTAGAAACCCTGTGGAGCTCAGTTCTCCTGCGACACACAGGGGTCGCCCTGAGTTGAATCAGGCGTGGCAGACAACTGGTGTGGTGGCCAGGCTCCAGCTTGGGCAAGGAGGAAGCCTAAGACTCAACCTGATGCGAAAGAATGAACAGCTGGATGGTCAGGAGCGTGATGTCACAGGAGGCCTTGGATCTTAACGCCATGCTCGACCAGTGTCCCTCTGCGTGTCAAAGTAGCCTTTTGATCAGAGACCCAGCAGCAATGCATACCTGCCTGCAAAGCCACTTCAAAACACTGGCTAAGTTTACACGTTTCTTTGAACCTCTGTACCTGCCCCTCCTTCTCACTGGATGTTTTCCCTCCCTCCATGTAATTTTAATATCAGGGAGCATTTTTATCCAGTCATTCTCTGTAATCAGAATGTAAAAATTATCTCAACATTTCTCTGTGAAAATGGTTCTTCAGGGACCCATGAGGCCCTTTGTGCTCCACTAATGAGTTCTTTAGTGAAACATTTTGTCTTTTAGTAAAATAAATCTCTCCTATTACATCTTCCATATGAGAAATCAGATAATGTTTAAGCTGACTACTTTCATTTGTAGAAAAATCTCTAGGCTTCTTAAAGATTTGGGAGTTGTAGCTTACTCTTGATTAACCAAGATGATGGTGCCACCTTCGTTCATGTAAACAATTAGAACAGAAGTCGCAGACCCAATCTTAGTGGTGGAAGGTGCCATTGTGTGCTTTCTGAGCTGGCCTCCCATCTCATGAAAACAGGAATACCTTATTTAGAAAGCCTTATTTGTATCCAACAAATATTTATTTAGGGTCTCCCCATAGGGACCAACTGTCGCCCCTCCCTAAAGCTCTTTATTGCACAAGCCCGTCTACTCTGCGTTGTGTTTTGTTTTTAACTGAGTAGAATTTACGTAACACAGCATTAACCCTTTAAAGAGAATGATTTAGTAACAGTGGGCCAATGGTTAAGAACTGGGCTGCTAACCAAAAGATCAGCAGTTCAAACCCCCCAGCCACTCCTTGAAAACCCTAAGGGGCAGTCCTACTCTGTCCTAGAGGATAGCAGTGTGCTGAAATCAACTCAGTGGCGATGGGTTTGGTTTTGGTAGTGCATTCACAGCAGTGTGTGGCCATCGCCTTTACCTACTTGCAAAGCATCTTCACCATCCCAAAAGGGAGCCCTGTACCCGTTAAGCTATTGCTCGCACACCTCACTTAGTCAAGCTCCTGGCAACATTAATCTGAATTTTTCTCTATGGACTTACTTATTCTGGATATATTTTATGTAAATGGAATTCATGTAATATGTAACCTTTTATGTCTGATTTTGTTCACTTAGCATAATGTATTCAAAGTCCGTCCATAATATCCCCTTACACAGCCTTATTATATACATATCTCTTTATGTCTATCTATCTAAATTTGTATAAGCCCCTGCCACCATTTGTTTCTGCTTTCGTTTGTTGATCTGCGCTTGGGTTGTTTTCATCTTTTGGCTGTTGTGAATAGTACCTTTAGGAACATGCACACACCTGTATTTGAGGACCTGCTTTCAGTTACTTGGGGGTATATACCTAGAAGGGACACCTGATGGCATGTGGCTAAGTGCTAGGGCTGTTAATCAAAGGTCAGCAGCTAAAATCCATCAGGCGCTCCTTAGAAACTCTCTAGGGCAGTTCCACTCTGTCCTATAAGGTTGCTGCGAGCTGGAGTCAACTCCCCAGCAGAGGTCTGTTGGTGGGAGGGTTACCTCTGGGAGTGGAATCGCTGGGTCGCACAGTAATTCTGTGTTTACCTTTCTGAGGCCCTGGCAAACTGTTTGCCACTGTGATGCACTGTTTCACCTTCCCACCAGCAATGTCCTTTGCCCCTGTTTCTCCAGAGACTCACTGATACTCGCTTTGTGAAATGGACCTCCTTGGGGTCTGGGTTTGCGTTTGTCTGATGGCTAATGACATTGAGTCTCTTTTTGTGGGCTTTCGGTCACTTGCATGTCTTCTTTGGAGAAAGGTCTGTTTATGTTCTTGGCCTATTTTTAAATGGAGTTGCCTTTTATATTTGAGCTGTAAGAGTTGTTTACATATTCTGAATGCTAGACCCTTATCATATATATCATATATCATATATATGACTTGTAAATATTTCCTCCCGTTCTCAACTATTCTGTTTTGAGTAAATCTTTCAGATGCTGAAAGCCTTTGTGGCACAGAGGTTAGGAGTTAGCCTGATACTCAAAAGATGACTAGTTCAAATCCACCAGGAACTCCTCAGAAACCTTATGGGACAGTTCTACTCTGTCCTATAGGGTCTCTCTAAGTTTGAATCGACTCCGTGGCAATTTCTGTTGTTGTTGTTGTTCGTATGTTGAGTGAAAAATCTGTTCCCTACATCTCACCTCACCAGCTGCGAGGACCAGTGGGCACAGCACACTTTTCAGAAACAGAGAACCCGAGTTTATGCCCGGCTGAGATTACAGCATGGCTTTGGGAAGCGCCGGGTAACCTGCGGAGCCCTGTCTTCCTTAGCTCTTCATTGGGGTGACCTGCGACAGCAGTGCTGCGAAGCTGGAGAAGGTGGTGCACATAAAGAAGGATGTTTAAAGGGAAGTGTGAACATCCCATTGGATTCTGAGTTTCTTAAAAACAGCTCTGCATAGCAGCAAGAGTAGGATGGGAAGGCCACTCTGGGGCTTTGATGCTGAGCTCTTTGATGCCCCGCTCTGTACCACCTTGGGAAATTATTTTCCTTCTTGGTGACTCTGTTTCATCATCTATAAGGCGAGCTTATTAGCAGCACCTTCTAGAAGGACTTGTAATGAAGATGGTTTGCTCTCAGCTAATAACCAAAGGTTGGTGGGTTGAGCTCACTCAGGAGCTCCCCAGGAGAAAGGCCTGGTGGTTTGCTTCCGTAAAGACTCCAAACTCACTGCCCCTGAGTCAATTCTGACTCACAGCAACCCGATAGGGCAGAACAGAACTGCTCCATAGACTTCCCGGGGTGAGCCTGGCTCCTCGGGAGCAGGGAGCTGATGTGCTCACCTCCGCACCCTGTTGGTCGTGCTCCGCAGGGGCAATGAGACTCACATAGCGCCTCCAAGGGAAGGCAAGCAAAGCGGGGGGTGGAGCGGTGGCCCCCACCAAAGGAGCAGATTGCACTACAGCACTGTAGGGGAGGAAGGCGGGTAAAGAACACAGCTCTATGGGGACACAGTCTCAGTGTCTTTGAATCTTGTGTACAATCCTGTCTGCGCTCCTCGCACCAAGCAGATGCCCCATAAATGCCTGTCCCGTGAATGCAGGGTGGGGAGCGTGGTGACTCTGTCCTCAAGAGACAGCTACAAGAAGCCTCACCCCTTCCACGTGACCCTCTGCTCTGCTTGTCACCTGCCCACCCGACCCAGTGCCTAAATGTTCTTGCAGCACACAAGGTGCCCCACACTTATACCTTCCTGACCCGTCTTTTCTGAACCAGGTGTGGCTTTGTCCTGCTGCAACTGAGAACTGCAGGGCAGCCTGAGGCCAGCAAGTGACCCAAACCAGCCTGGGTGGCATGCTGTTTTCTTAAGCACAGAACTGCATGCCCTCTTAAAAGGATGCTTCCGTTTTTCCTTCTTCTTCCTGTGTTTTATAACCCTGTCACTCCGTCACGGTCTTCTTCCTCTCTTTGCACTCATCTTCATGGCTGTTGTGTGCTGAATTGTGTCCCCCCAACAGTTGTGTGTCCACTTGGCTAGGCTGCGATTCCCAGTAGTGTATGGCTGTCCATCATCTTAAAACCTGGTGTGGTTCTCACACGTGTTGTAATTCCTACCTCAGGACTTGAGCTCCGTGATTCCATTGGGTCTTAAATCACTCTTGAGATATAAAAGAGAGAGGCAAGCAAAGAGACAAGGGGACCTCCTGTCACCAAGGAAGGAGAGCCAGGAGAACAGAATGCCCTTTGGACCTGTGACCTCAGCGCTGAGAATCATCTCCTCCTGGGAAGATTGATGACAAGGACCTTTCCCCAGGGCTGACTGACAGAGGAAGGAAGCCTTCCCCTGGAGCCGGCATCCTGAATTTGGACTTCTAGCCCCCGAGACTGTGAGACAATAAATGTCTCTTTGTTAAGGGCCTGCACTTGTGGTACTTCTGCTATGGCAGGTAGATAACTAAGATGACGCCCCTCCACATCCCAGCTACCTCTTTTCTCACCTCTTTCTGGAAGCCTTCCCAGCTAACACCCACCAGTCAGGGCACCCCAGCTTTGTCCACAAGTACATTTTTATAACCATTCAAAATATTTTAATAACAGGCACTTGCCAGCTGGGTGCTGACCAATCAGAATGCACCAGCGCTGGGGAGGTCTCCAGGGCCCCCTGCTGTGCCAGGTTGGACTCTTGGTTGCTGAGATCTGGGTGGTGGTTGGACCCCAGGGAGAGGGCTGGAGTGGCTAGAGAAATGGAGGAAACACTTGACAGGCTGGAGCTGGTGGCTCTTTTCTAACTGGGGCCGAAGTGCTTTCTGCCTTTTAACAGATGGCCCAGCTGTACAGGTGCACACCCACTAAACATCAGCCCATCTGTCAGTGTTTGAAGACGATGCTCTGTCTGTGCCTGAATTCCAGGAAGCCCTAGGTGGGGATGGTTGATTCAGCATACAGCATCTCACATCAGGCTGGAAGAGACTACTAGCAGGAGGTCTTAGGCCTTTGGATAGATTTCACATTTAAAAAAGACACAAAAATGACCAGATATGACAATAGCTAGAGACCAATCATATTAGAACTGGCAGCCAAGGATGAAACCCAGGAACCATGGCCCTACAATAATCTTTAAACCTTCAGCCAAAAATATCCCGTGAAGTCTTCTTCAGACCAAACAGTAATTTAGCTGAAATTGTAAAGACTGCCTGCCTTGAGCTTTGTGCTCTTTTAAGAGTTGTCCATTTGGAATCAAATTACAACAACAACTCTCTAAAGATTGGATGGGAAACTTAGGGTGCAGTAAAAAAAAGAAAAGAAAAAAAAACTTGCCTTCTGGTTGATTCCAGCTCATAGCACAAAGCAACCCCGTAGGACAGAGTAGAACTGCCACAGCGGGGTTCCAGGCGGGCCCGGTGGATTCGAACTGTCCGCCTTCTGCTTAGCAGCTGAGCCCCTAACCCCTGGAGCATGAGCTTGTGTTTCTGGAAGAGAGACAGTCTGACAAAGGGGGTGAAAGCAGTCACGCAACTCCAAGAATGTTATCAGCGTCACGGAATTCGCCAGGTAGAAATTGCTATACCAAGGCATAGTCTTCAGTGGATAGTCTCAACAAGAAAAAAAATAAAAGAACAGCCAATGTGTACTGAGTATTTGCTCCATGAAAATGAAATAAACTAACAAATCCATTGCCTGTGGGTCAATTTCTGACTCCAGGTGACCCTACAGGACAGAGTTGAACTAACCTATTGAGTTTCCAAGGAGGGGCTGATGGGTTCCAACTGTGGACCTTCTGATTAGCAGCTGTAGCTCTTTAGCACTGCACCAGGTGATCGAGGCCTCTACAGGAATTTAACCCTTAGAGTGATGATGGAAATAAAATGGGAGGGGACAGTGAAAGCTTCCCCTAGGTTACCTGGCTTGTTGTAACTCTCCAAGGGGCCTACCACACTCTTCCTCTCTTACTCTTCCTCTGGGCCTCATCCCGACCTGTTACCAGGAGTGAGTGCCCTGAGGTGTGTTAGGCAGCGCCCTGAAGGCTACTGTCACGACATTGGTCCAGCTATGCTTTAACCCTTTATCACAGGGCGTGGTTCTCACCTAAAAGGACCGGAGAAGAAAAGGACCTGGGTGACTTGGTAACAGGGTCTGTGTGTCCACTGTGGGAGGAAGCTTTGTACTGTGGGCTTTGAGAAAGTGCAGGACAGGACTGGAAAGGCCCAGCCACCCCCACAGCACAAATCCTAATGCTGCAATATTATATAATATTGTGTATCCAGTACTGTATTTCACGGAGCTTCTTTCTGGTTCATCTGTAATGCTGCCCCCATGAACATGGCATTGGGAATATGAGACATTCACCATGAAGTCACACAGCCTCCAGGTTGTTGGGTGTTACTCTGATGGCAATCCCAGGCCTACACCAAACCAAAGTGCCTCTGTGTCTCGGAAGACGGGTGTGCTCTAGGTCGAGCAAACATTCCTTCAGTCAAGTATCTGGTGCCAGGAAATAAGTTTCTTTGAATCTCGGAGAACCAAAAGGCTAGTTTGGGCTTTCCTGATCTCTTTGAGTGGATGTGTTTGGAGTTATGATTCAAAGTTAACAGGATGGATAATCCTTACCAATCAAGAAAAGGTTGGCTGTCTTAAGCAAAGTGACAAACATCATTCCTCAGTCCCAACAACGTAAGTAGTACAAGAAGTTGACACTGCCCAGGCAACCAAAGTTCATTCTTTTGAAAAACTTTCAGTTGTGATTGTAAATGGACAAGCCACAAACCAATGACCACCTTTGCCTCTTCTCCCCATTTATTGATTACCCTGTTTTGCCTATTTTGAAAGATCACCAAATAAGGTCTTAATGACACTCAGTAGTACTGCTTGACGTAATAAAGAAGTTGTATTAGCATAATAATAAATTCATGAATGCATCGTAAATTTACTCAGAAAGTACCTTCCATAGCTACACTGCACCGCCCCCCAGGTGTTCTCAGCCCATCCTGGGTGAGGAGCTGCCCTAAATGCAGACAGATCTAGGGAGGTGAGACTCAGAAGCATTTGCTGCTCCCTTTAAGGAAGGTAGAAACCCTGGTGGTGTATTGGTTAGGTGCTACATCTGCTGACCAAAAAGGCGGCAGTTCAAATCTGCCAGGCACTCCCTGGAAACTCTGTGGAGCAGTTCTACTCTGTCCTATAGGGTCGCTATGAGTCAGAATCACAGCAGTGTGTTTGTTTTCTAAGGAAGGTGGAGACATTGTGTTGTAGTGATTAAATGCTGCATTTGCTAACCAAAGGTCGGCAGTTCGAAACTGCCTGGCACTCCTTGGAAACTCTATGGGGATGTTCTACCCTGACCTATAGGGTCACTATGAGTTGGAATCAACTCGACGGCAATGAGTTTGGATTTTTCTAAGGAAGGCAAACCACAAGCACTTCTAGAGACCTTGGGGTGTCACTCCTTCGAGCCAGGGGTCTGCTCAAAAGAGGCATTAGTGCCTGTTTATACACTTTTTCTGAAAAGAAACAGCAAACCCAGTCACGGTCTCCACTATGACAGGACACCCACCTAGACGACCTGACTCACTTTTCCTTCTCCTCCCCCAAACTCAGCATTGTAAAGTTATTTGTGGCAAGTGAAATTGAGGAGCTGAATCTTCTATCAGGACTTTGCCTTAGTTTAGCCATCAGGCCACACCTCCCGATCGGGCTGTATCTTCCTGCAGGTGCCATGCCCCTGCAGCAATAGAGGAGAGAGAACAGGCCCCCAAGAAAAGACGGCCAACACTCCATTTTTAGCAGTGGAGAGTAACTCAGAAGCCCTGGTGGCATAGTAGGTTAAGTGCTATGTCTGCTAACCAAAAGGTCAGCACTTCAGATCTGCCAGGTGCTCCTTGGAAACTCCATGGGGCAGTTCTACTCTGGTCTCTAGGGTCACTATGAGTCGGATCTGACTCATTGTCAGTAGGTCTTTGTAAGTATCGTAGTTTATGCTGTTTGTCCCCTGCCTCAAAAGTGTATATTGTTTTGTTAGGTGCCATCGAGTCAGTTCTAGTTTATAGTGACCTTGTGTCCAACACAACAAAACATTGTCTGGCCCTTGCCGTTCTCACAGTCAGTGCTGTGTCTGAGCCCGTTGTTGCAGCCACTGTGTCAGTCCACCTTGCTGAGGGCCTGCCTCTTTTCCAGTGACTCCCTACCTTGACAAATATGATGGCCTTCTCCACGGACTGATCCCTCCTGATTGTATGTCCAAAGTATGTCAGACAAAGCCTTGCCATCTCACTTCCTAGGAACACTCTGGCCGTACTTATTCCAGGACAGATTGGCTGGTTCTTTGGGAAGTTCATGGGATACTTATTACTGTTGCCCAGGACAACCTTTCAGAGGCATCAGGTGCTTCTTCAGTCTTCCTTATTGACTGTTCAGCTTTTGCGTACATACAAGGCAATTGAACATAATGTGGCTTAGGTCAGGCACCTTGGTCCCTAAAGCGACATCTTTGAGTTGCAATACTTTCAAAGTCTTTTTCAGCAGATTTGCCCAGTTAAACACACGGTTTGATTTCTTGCCTGCTGCTTCCATAGTCACTGATTGTGGATCCAAGTAAAACAAAATCCTTGACAGCTTCAGCTATTTCTCTGTTTATTAGGATGTTGTGTATTGATCCAAAGGAAGGACGTTCATTTTCTTTATGTTGACATGTAAACCATACTGAAGACAGTGGTCTTTGATCTTCATCAGCAAGTGTTTCAAGCGGGCTTCTTTGTCCAAAAGCAAAGTTGTCCATGTGCTTAGTGCAGGTTGTGAATGAGTCTTCCTCCAATCCTGATACCCCGTTCCTCTTCTTAACACTCCACTTCCTTCAACTGTTCGCTCAACATACAGACTGAATAAGCATGGCGAGGGGTGACACGCACCTTTCCCGACTTTAAAGCGTGCAGTATCCTCCTGTTCTGTTCAGGCAACTGCCTCTCGGTCTGTGCACAGGTTCCTTGAGCACAATTAAGGGTTCTGGAATTCCCATTCTCTCCAATTTTATCCATAACTTGTTATGATCCACACAATCAAATGCCTTTGTGTAGTCAATAAAACAATAAAACACAGATGAATTATCAATGCATCTTGACTGCATGCTTTATCTGTTTCAGAGTGCAGAAGTTGGTTAAAAAAAATACTTCAATTTCTTTATCTTTGTCATTAGTGACAAACCAAAAAGTACACATACATTCTAAAAGATAAACTGTAATGCCAATTGAACTAAATTGCTAATACAAACTAATTTATAACAGAAAGTGCTTGTTATAAATTCTTGCATGATATCAATGATATGAACCATTGTTCATTTTGATGGGAGTTCTGGTTATCATTTGCTTGTAGCAGTTCCCAGAATCCACACATTTTTTTTCAAATACTGGTGCCCTGCTGTGGTTGAATTTTATTTGCATTATTATATAGTTGAAACTACTTATACAAAAGGATTATTGGTTCAATTAGTTTGTTTAAATTCAAAAGAAGCCTAAAAGCCTCATCTGTCACTTGCCTTAGAGTAGAACTCTTTAAGTCCCATAGTTAATGTCATAAATTAAGCCCTAATATAAATTACCATTTTATTTCTCTGTCTTTTTACTTGTTCCTATCATCCCAGGAAATGCACTGAGGAAGAAAGAGGAGGTTCAGGCCAAATGTGAAACTCAACTTTTGCCTAAGACTAGACTCAAGACTCATGAAAATGAGGAACCATTATAAACCAGGTCCTCTACTCCCATCAAAGCCTTTATTTATTTTCACTTTTAAAACCCTGGAGAGAGTTGGAAAGCACAGGGAAAGGGAGGGTCTGAGCACCTGATACATTGGTCATCTCAGTCATGTGATAAAAGTATCCACAAATCAACTTACGGGTCAGAAGGGCAAAATCGGTGATCTGTTTGATTGAATTCATTGCTTTCAAGCTGTGTACACTATAGGTACTTAATAAATCCTCTGAGGCTGAATCGATTGTGACTTGATTTGCCACTTCTGCTTATGCTTCTCGTGCCCAGTCATGTCTGTTTCTCTCAGTTCTCAGAACCTACCTGGACCACTGCCAGCGTGCATTTTTGGTGCTGCTTTTTACTGTAACTACTGGTTTACGTGGCTTTTCCTTTTACAAGGAAGAAATAGATGTAGAACAGGCAGCACAGAGCAACGGACCCCTTTTTCCAGGCCAACTTTGCTGTCTCATGGCCTCTCATGACTGTGGGAAGGAGTTGAAATGTGGTGATGTGATCACCTCCATTTGACAGATGAGAAAATTGAGGTGTAAACTATTATAAATCATTGCAAATGTTTCTATAGCCTAATCTAAGAGAACAGAGCTTGGTGTATATGCTGAAATCAGCAATCACTGGTGGTTACCAGGGTTAGGTCTGGGGTGAGGGAGATGGCTGTTTCAATAGCAGAGGCTTGTTGTTTCCAGGGACAGGAAACACAGCACTCATAGGAATGAAGAGTGCATAGCTCGGCTGAGAGAAATGATGCTGCTAAGAATTAGGTAGAAAAAAAAGGACTTTTTGATAAATGCAGTCGCATACAACAGTGACAGGACAACTGAAAAAACAGGAGTGTGCCCAGACAGGTATAAACCAAACCAAACCTGTTGC
This sequence comes from Heterohyrax brucei, assembly GCA_028571685.1. Classification (NCBI taxonomy): domain Eukaryota; kingdom Metazoa; phylum Chordata; class Mammalia; order Hyracoidea; family Procaviidae; genus Heterohyrax; species Heterohyrax brucei. The sequence goes on from CM053159.1 coordinate 81,642,207, forward strand.
CATCAAGACAATTCTGACTCCCAGCTATCTGATAAGACAGAGTGGAATTGCCCCATAGAGTTCCCAAGGCGTGCCTTGTGGATTCAAACCACAGGTCTGTGATTCGTAGCTGTAACACTTATCCACTGTGCCAACAGGGTTTCCTAAGTGGGTACCTACACATATATGTATAGATACATACATATGTATACATATGCACACACGTACATAGACATGCGTGCACACATGTACACATATGCATACACATATATGCATATATATTTGTGTGTGTGTATATGTAAATGTATGCATCCATATATAGTAATATATACAACAAAATACATACAATAAAGCATTTAGGAACACACTCCCACACAAGGTTATATAACCACTGGGGGATAAAACCACAACCCGAATTCTGGGATTTCCTCACCGTCATGCAAAGCTGCTTCAAACTCTAAGTTAACCACGCAACACTGATCGAGTCCCAACAAGTTTCAGCTGGACAGATGTCTAGGAAAAGCAGATCTGAGGCCCTTTGGAAGTAAGCTATTGTCAAAGTTGGCACAGATTCTGAGAACCAGAATAGCAAAGGGTTAAAGAGGTCAGCAGCCAGGCCAGCAGAAGCCTGTCATTGTTGGGGGCCAGAGGGTCCGTTCTGGCTCCTGGGAGCCCCGCGTGAGAGCAGAACTGCCCCAGACGGTTTTCATTTCTCCTAGATAATCTTTCCAGGAGCAGATGGCCATGTCCTCCTCCTGCAGAGCCACTGGGTTGGTCTGAACCACCAAGCTGTTGGTTAGCAGCCAAGCACCCGACCGTCGCACCTCTGGGACTCAGGAAGAAGCAGAACCGCATTCCCTGCTGTCTTGTCAATTCTGGCTCATAGCCTTCCTGTAGAACAGAGTAGAACTGCCTCGTAGGGTTTCCATGGAGCCCCTGGTGGGTTCCGACTGCCAGCTTTTGGGTGAGCTGCCGTAGCACTTAACCACTGCACCATCACAGTCTCCAGGAAGAAGCATAGTGACAGAGGGAATGAATAAGTATAGGGAGGTTGTTTTTAATACTATATGCTTTTCTACTTGTTGCTAACAAGTAGAACTCAAGTCATGGAGACCCCATGTGGGTCCCGGTAGAGCTGCACCCCATAGAGTTTCCAGGGGCTGACTTTTTGAAAGCAAACCTCCAGGCCTTTCTTCTGCGGCACCTGTAGGTGGACTCAGTCCTGCAGGCTTTCGGTTAGCAGCTAGGTATGTCAGTCCCAGCCAGTATACCTCAAGCACAGCTACCTGATAGATGTATCTGATGTACTGATAGATGTATCAGTCCAGGCTCGTGTTTGTATGATACTGAAGAGCTTTCACAGAGTTCCAAACTAAGCTGGACTAGGAAGATAGGCTTGGTGATCTGTTCCAAAAATCAGCCAGTGAAACCCTGTGGATGCCAGTCACCCACGTCCCCACTGATTCCAGGCATGGTGCATGGCTGAGTACATTTCCTTCCACTGGGCCTGCAGTCACCATAATTTGGGGGTCCACTCGTCAGCAGCTGGCAACAGCACTGCCATGTTTGTCCACTATGCCAACACATGAGGGAGTAGTTAAAGGCTACAGCTGCTAACCAGGTGGACTCTACCAGGCACTCCCTGGAACTCTATGGGGCGGTTCTGCTCTTCCATATAGGGTCGTTATCAGTTGGAAACCACCTAGACAGCAATGGGTCTTCGAGATGGATACAAACAGAAGTCCTCGTGGTGTAGCAGTTAAGAGCTTCACTGCTAACCATAAGGTTGGTGGTTCAAATCCACCAACCACTGCATGGAAGCTTGATGAGTCTCTGTGAGTTGGAATTGATTTGACAGCCACCGGTCTGAATACAGACGAAGTATGAGGAAGAAGAAGAAGAAGACTTACAGAGTATCGATTATGTATAGGAAATGCTCTAAGCTCTGTTTGACGGTTCACACTTTGGATCCTCACCGAAAGCCTGTGCAGTACGAACGGGGACTTTTCCCCATTTTCCAGAAGCAGCACAACCAGAAGTGAAGGAATGTGAGCAACTTGCCCGATGCGCCACAGCAAGAAGCTCAAAGCGGGGTTTTGAGCCCAGATAAGAAAGACGTGGTTTCTGCTCCTGTAAAGATGACAGCCGAGAAGACCTGACTCTAGAGACTGTTCCTTAACTGTGAGTTTGAACTCTCTCCTCAAGACAGATCCCAAGACAGAGCGGGCTTCGGAATACTACCCCAGGACAAGGGCATCTGTCCTGATGTCAGGACCTAGGAAGCTGGTCGCAAACGAGTGGAGTGCCAAGAATCTGGGAGGCCCTCCCAAGCCTTTTCCACGCCAGCTTAGAGGTCCAGCACGGGCTGCTGGACTCGGTGTGGCCCTGAAGGTGGGTTTAGGCACAGGCACCCGTCTGCCCTCAGTCATCAGCATTGAGACCTGGCCCTCTGCTGCTGGGTCTGGGGTTTGACAGGGCCATCATGTTCTGAAAGCAGCGAGTGGTCAAGCCAGAACCCCAAAGGCAGGCTGCCCCTCTTAGTAACAAAGTTCATTATGTCAGGGAGCAACCCTGGCCCTCAGCCTGAGCTGCTCACCCCCAAAGTGGCCTTTGCGGGTGCTTCAGCCCAGGCAGAGACACACCACCAACTATTTTTAAGTCATACATAACAGCAAGGAGCCCTAGTGGCACAAGGGTAAGTGATGAGCGGCAAACAGAAAGATTAGCAGATTGAACCCAACCAGTGGCCCTGTGGGAAGAAGGATGTGGCATCTGCTCCCGTAAAGATGACAGCCTACCTTTAGGGGCAGCTCTTCTCTGTCACATGGGTCAACAAGAGTCCGAATTGACTCCGTGGCATGTGACGACAATACGTACAGCAGAGACCTACTAACTGTTGGCATTTTGTTGTGTTGTTGAGTGCCGCCAGGTCGGTTTCGACTCATAGCGACCCTGTGCACAGCAGAACGAAACGCTGCCCAGTCTTATACCGTGTCCACAATCATTGTTATACTTCAGCCACTGTGTCAGTCCATCTGGTTGATGGTCTTCCTCTGTTCTGCTGACCCTCCACTCTACTAAGCATCATGTCCTCCTCCAGGAACTGATCCCTCCTGACAACATGTCCAAAGTATCTAAGACACAGTCTTGCCATCTTGTCGTCTAAGAACTCAGGTTGTACTTCTTCCGGAAGAGATCTGTTGGTGCTTCTGGTGGTCCCTGGGACATTCAGCATTCTTCTCCAGCACCACAATTCTGGAATGTCAGCTCTTTTGTCTTGCTGATTCATCATCCAGCTCTCTCACGCATGTTTGCATTTTAGATCCCCTAATACCCACTGCTTTTCCCTTGGAAGACCAACAAGGTACAGGATACTGTTGTCGGTTTGCCATTCCTATGGGCAAGAACTCCTTTTGTGATTTCTTTCTACAATTTCCTAATTAATCTGTTTTCTTTTTTGGTTCCAGATTTTAATTGACTTCTCCAATTAGGAGCATACTAGAAAAAGACTCTAAAAATGACTTGTTTTAAAATAAGCAATTAGAAAATCACACTTCCCAATTATACTTTTTTTCCTTCTCAGGCCGACCTGATTCTGAAATCTTTTCTTAGTCAGAGCTGCATATGTTCTGTGTCACACCATGTGATTTAATGGCCATGTAACTCCCGCAGCTCTGATGGGTTGTTCTGTCCAATACATGCATCATAGTTATTTGGTGTGCTCTTCCCTGACCCACCCATCTCAGGTCCACCTGTCCTGGATTGAGTTGTGTTCCCCCCCAAAAATGTGTGTAGCCACTTTGCTAGACCACGGTTCCCAGTATTTTATGATGTTCCTTTGTACTGTAAACCCTGTCTCTGTGATGTTAATGAGGGATGATGGGTAGAAGTTGTGTTGGGGGAGCAGGATGCAATTTGTAAGATTGAACTGTGCCTTGAGGCAATCTCTTGGGATGTAAAGGAAAAGGAAATAAGCGGGGAGATTTGGGAACCTCAGACCATCAGGAAAGAAGCAGTACTGGGAGCAGATGTAGTCCTTTGGAAAGGACTCGGGGTCCCTTCTCCTCAGAAGCTCCCAGTCCAGGGGAGGATTGATGACAAGGACCTTCCTCTAGAGCCAGCGGAGCGTGGCTTCCCCTGGAGATGACACATATCCTACCAGCCACAAGGAAGATTTGTTCAAGGCATGCTTGTCTTTATTTCTTGGACTAAAATCAGGCAACTCAGTTTTGACACTCGTGTTTTGTTTGAGGATGGTATACAAAGATGTTTTACATTTCTGCACCAGGCCTTCTCCTGTTCAGTTATGACAACTTGCTTTGATAATCAGCAGTTTCTGTGCAACGATGCGTATCCTAACAAATCTTGTGCCTTAACGAAAACTTCCTTACAAATTGTTTACTGTGTCAAATTGCTCGTTGTATTTTGACAGCAGCCTTGCCTCGGGGATTTTAGAATCCTATAGGATCCCTTACAGACAGTCTGCTGCTTATGGCCTCCCAATGTTTTCACTAGGGTTTCATATACACCCACGGTGCAATATGCCTCAAAACATTAATATTACATTGAACTGTGTTTCAGTCATAAATATGGCTGTAGGAGAAATGTCCTAGAGAGTTAAAAATAATTTAAAATATAAGGTACTTGAATGACTCAAATTAAGTAGTCTTTTCTCATGTTTTGAAGTAAAAGTTGATACTCTAGGAAACCTAAAGAGCTAACCAAAATGCCACTAAGTCTCTGATCCTACACTTTGTAAACAACATATTATATAAAAATGTGCCTTTTTTTTTTTTTTTGGAAATAAGAACAGCATTTACCGAGTGCCCACTATGGACCAGGCATTTTTTCTAAACCTTGTGCATTTGTCTAAATCTTAATTGACTCTCACAACAGCCTTAGAAGAGATATAATCATGACTTTCATCATACAGATGAAAAGAATTGAGATCACACACACACACACACACACACACACACACACACACACAAAATCAAGTAAACTGACTCAAACTTAGGGAGCTAGGAAAAGGAAGGGCCAGATTATCAGCCCAGGCAGCCCACCGCAGACACAGAGGTGCTTAGCCACTGCTGTCCCCCCACCGAAAGGGAAAGAAAACAACAGTTGCCGTCAAGTTGACTCCGACTTATGATGACCCCATGGGTGTCTCCGTAGAACTGAGCTTTGTCGGGTTTCAAGGGCTGATTTTTGGAATTAGACCACTAGGTCTTTCTTGCCAGGTGCCTCTGGATGGACTTGAACCTCTAGTCTTTCAGTTGGTGGCTGGATGCTTAACTCTACTCACCATCAAGGGACTCCAACCAAAGTCAACCCATTGCCATTGAGTTGGCTTGAACCATGGCCGCCCTATACGACAGAATAGAGCTGCCCCACAGGGTTCTCAAGGGGCAGCTGGTGGATGTTTTTCTAGTCCAAAATTCTCATGTATACCATTTTAAATCTTGTTATGCAAACTACTGTTTAATAGAAGGAGAAAGCTAGATGCTTATCCACCCTGAATTTTAACCACTGCCAATCAGTAACGTGATACAGTGACACAACGGCGTCATTTTGAAACCCAGCTCTGCCACTAACCGATGACAGGAGCTTGGGAAGGTTTCTTAACCAGTAGGAGCTCATTTGCTATTTTGTAAAATAGGGATCAGTACTGCTGTTGAGGTAGAAAATGGGATAAATTGGTGGCATGTAAGCAGTCAATAATAATCAATAATTCCCTAGGCACTTGGCTATTCCTTGTATAAGTGAGGACACTGGAAAATTACATTAACTCTGATGGAAGAGAAAGTTCTACTGATAGATTACTAACTTGATGTTGTAAATCACATTCTGTTAGCCTAAAATACTACCTCTAGTTTTAGGAAAATAAAGTCTATGTTGTGTCAAGAATGACAGCATTTAGGTGGGTAACTACCTCCATGAAAAAATTACTCTTTTTGCTGTGAGATCAGAAGAAATGGACAGTGCCAGGCTACCATTACTGGACCTTTTGACTAAAGATTCTATAGAAGAATGCTGATCAAAACAGGGAAAAGGTAGAACAGAATTTGGATTCTCTTGGACTCCAAATTTTCTGTTGCCATTGAGGCTGAATGAATCCCTGAAACTATTGCTCTGACACAATCTGTAGATGTTAAAACAAAAGATTCCCTGAAGCCTTCTTTAAACAATACCCAACCCACTGCTGTCGATTCTAACTCATAGCAACCATATAGGACAGAGTAGAACTGCTCCATAGAGCTTACAAGGAGCACTTGGTGGATTCATATAATTTTACATGCCCACCTATATGCAGCTTCCACTGCTCTCCCTGCCGGGTGACAGCACAGTATTCCTCTCTGCTCCACACACATCTCATTCTCCCAACAGTCTCCTTTCCCCTCCTCTCCACCCACTCCCCTTCCTCCATTCAGAGATCAGCAGGATGATATCCTATAGATGCATAGAACCATAAAGTGCACCCAATATATAGTCACTTTGCATCGCCAAGTGCAATCCCTTGCTGTCTGAAGAGTGGACCTTCATTATGATCCATGGACAAAGGCAGCATCAGGGCCAAGGGCGATGCTTCCAGGGGAACTCTGAAGCCGCTGGACCATCAATTGTGGTCTTTTAGTGGAGATCTCAGGATGTACCCCTTTTTATTCTTGTGTTGCCAACAAGACTCAACTTTGTGAGCTCCATCATGGCTATCACTGGTGGTGGCTAGGCACCATCCAGTTCTTCTGGTCCCGAGTCGATGTAGGCACCCACTCATGTGGGTCTCTCTGTCTTCTGGGTTGTCATTTTGGTCCTCAGTGAGCATCGACTCCTGCTAAGTTGAGACTATTTACTGTGCCCTTGGATGGCAGCTTGGCAGCTTTTAAGACCCCAGACGCCACTCACCAATGTGAGGTGCAGAAAGCCCTCTAAGCAAAATGCTAGTTGTGCCAATTGGCCTTGATTTTGCCTAACAGCATGGTCCCCAGCCCTCTGCCCCAGCTACTCTGTGCTTGCATTATTGGGTTAAGATGGGATGAGTACTCAAGTTATGTTGAAGTCCACTTAATATTGTTCTTGTTTCTAATGTGTGCTGTCACCAATTTCACCCAACCAAATTTCTACCAACTATCTAATCTAAACCATCCCCCCTCACCCTCTCTCCCCTCCCTTGCAGCCATCAAAGAGTCTTTTCTTCTACACATAAGTCTGTTTTTGTGTTCTTAGCATAGGGGTCTCATACAATATTTGTCCTTTTGTCACTGACTGCTTTCACTCAACATAATGTCTTCCAGTTGAAACCAGGTTATAAGATGTTTCCTGAAATCATCATTGTTCTTTATCATTGCTTAGTGCTCCATTGAGTGTATATACCATAGTTTACCTATCCATTCCTCTGTTGTTGGGCATCTGGGTTGATTCCACCTTTTTGCTATCATGGACTGTGCTACAATAAACATTCTTGTGCATGTATCCATTGGTGTAAATGGCCTTGATTCTGTAGGATATATTCCAAGTAGTGGAATTACTGGGTCAAATGGTATATCGATGTCCATTTTTTTAAGAAAGCGCCAGATTGCTTTCCAAAGAGGCTGGACCATTTTGCAACCCCACCAACAGTGTAGGAGGGTTCCACTTTCTCCAAAGCCTCTCCAGCATTTGTTGTTTTGTGTGTTTTGGATCATGGCCAACCTTGTTGGGGTGAGATGATATCTCATTGTAGTTTTGATCTGAATTTCTTTAATAACTAAAGATGATTAACATGTCTGCGTGTGCTTTTCGGCTGCCTGGATCTCCTCGTTAGAGAAATGTCTGTCCATCTCCTTTGCCCACTGCTTAATTGGATGATTTTTCTTCTTATTGATATTTTGTAGTACTTTATAGATTATGGAGAACAGGTGTTGGTCTAACATATAGTTGCCAAGTATTTTTTCCCATTTTGTAGGTGGCCTTTTAATTCTATTAATAAAGACTTTGGATGAGCAAAAGTGTTTGATTCTTAATAGTTCCCATTTATCTATTTTCTCTTCTGTTGATTGTAGTTTGTTTGACAGATTTTGAAGTCTGTCTACATTGTATATTAAAACTTCCAGTGTTATTCCTACTTTTTCTTGGATGAGCTTTACCGTTTTAGATTTCATATTTAGGTATTTCATCCAATTTCAGTTGGTTTTTTTAAAGGTGTAAGATATGGATCTGTTTCAGTTTATTGTAGATGGATATCCAATTTTGCCAGCACCATTTGTTGAAGAGATTGTTTTTACCCCAGTTTAATGTCTTAGGGCCTTTGTTGAATATCAGCTGTTCGTAGGCCGATGGTGTCATCTCTGGGGTCTCAATTCTGTTCCATTGATCTATCTGTCTGTTCTTGTACAAGTAACAGGCTGTTTTGACTACTGTGGCAGTGTAATAGTTTCTGAAGTCAGGTGTGTTCTTCTTTAGTAGTACTTTACTTATCTGGGGTTTCCTCCCTTTCCAAACAAAATTGGTGATTTATTTCTCTATCTCATTAAAAAATGATGCTGGAACTTGTGTTGGGATTGCATTATATTAATAAATTGCTTTGGGTAAAAAAGACATTTTCACAATGTTAAGTCTTCCTATCAATGAGCAGGGTAGGTTTCACCATTTATCTAAGTCTCTCTTAGTTTATTATAGTAAGGGCTTGTAGTTCTCTTTGTAAAGGTCTGTTATTTCTCTGGTTAGATTAATTCCTAGATACTTTATCTTCTTGGGGGCTATGGTAAATGGTATTGATTTGATGATTTCTTCATTAACAGTCTCACTGTTTGTATAAAGGAATCCTACTGAGTTACTTATGTTTATCTTGTATCCTGAGACTTTGCCGAACTCTTCTATCAGTTTGAGTAGTTTACTTATAGATTCTTTGGGATTCTCTGCATATACAATCATATCATCAGCAAACAGGGAGATTTTGACTTCTTCTTTGCTGATGCAGATGCCCTTTATGTCTTGGTCTTGTTTAATTGCTCTGGCTAAAACTTATAGTACAGTGTTGAATAGGAGAGGTGAGAGTGGGCATCCTTGTCTAGTTCCTGTTCTCAAGGGACACTCCTTCAGTTTCTCTCCATTCAGGATGACGTAGGCCATTGGTTTGTATAAATGGCCCTTATTGTGTTGAGGAATTTTCCGTCTATGCCTATTTTGCTAAGAGTTTTTAGCATGAATGGGTGTTGGACTTTATCAGATGCCTTTTCTGCATCAGTGGACAAAATCAGGTAATTCTTGTCTTTTGTGATATTGATGTGGTTAATCACAAGGCTGATGTAGAACCAGCCTTGCATCCCTGGTATGAATCCAACTTCGTCATGATGGATTATTTTTTTAACATGCCATTGTATTCTATTGGCAAGAAATTTTGTTGAAGATTTTTGCATCGAGATTCATGAGTGATATCGGTCTGTAGTTCTCCTTTTTTGTTGGATCTTTCCCTGGCTTTTGTATCAGGGTTATGCTGGCTTCACAGAATAAGTTTGGGAGTTCTCCATCCCTTTCTATACTGTGAAATAGTCTCAGTAGTATTGGAGGTAACTCTTCTCTAAAAGCTTGGTAGAATTCTGCAGTGAAGCCATCTGGGCCTGGGCTTTTTTTGGTTGGCAGTTTTTTGATGACTTTTCAATCTCTTCCTTTGTGATGGATCTATTAAGTTGTTCTGCTTCACCTTGTGATAATTTGGGTAGGTGATATGAATCAAGGAATTTGTCCATTTCCTCTACGTTTTCAAATTTGTTAGAGTACAGTCTTTCATAGTATTCTGTTATGATATTTTTGATTTCTATTGGCTCTGTTGTGACCACTCCTCTCTCATTTCTAATTTGAGTTATTTGTTTCCTTTCCTGTTTTTCTTTAGTAAGTTTAGCCAGTGGTTTGTCAGTGTTGTTGATCTTTTCAAAAAAACAGCTTTTGGTCTTTTCAATTTTTTCAATTGTTTTTCTATTCTCTAATTCATTTAGTTCCGCTCTAATCTTTATGATCTGTTTTCTTCTGTTGCCTGAGGGGTTCTTCTGTTGTTCACTCTTTACTTGTTCAAGCTGTAGGGTTAGGTCCTGATTTCGTTTGTTTCTTCCTTCCAGATGTGTGCATTTATGGAGATAAACAGACCTCTGAGCACTGCTTTGGCTGTATCCCATAGGTTCTGGTAGGAAGTGTTTTCGTTCTCACTGGAATCCATGAATTTCTTTGTTTCCTACGTGATTTCTTCTATAACCCATGGTTTTTTGAGCAAGATGTTGTTCAGTTTCCAGGAGTTCCACTTTCTATGTTTTTTCGGCTATTGATTTTGACTTTTATCGCTTTGTGATCTGAGAAGATGCTTGCATTAATTCAATGGCATGGATTTTCCTAACACGTGGTCAATTCTGGAGAATGTCCCAAGTGCACTGGAGAAGAAGGTGTAGTTGTCTGCTGATGGGTAGAAAGTTCTGTATATATCGATGAGGTCTAGTTGGTTAATTGTGGCAATGAGGTCTTCTATATCTTTACTGAGCTTTTTTCTAGATGATCTATCCAGTATTGAGAGTGGGGTGTTCAAGTTTCCCACTATTATTGTGGAGTGGTCTAACTCTTTTTTCAGTGTAGCCAGTGTTTCTTTGACGTATTTAGGTGCTCTGATATGAGTGCATGGATATTTAATATAGTTAAGTCTTGCTTGTGTACTGAACCTTTCAGCAATAAATGGTGTCCATCTTTGTCCATGATGGTGGATTTTACATTAAAATTGATTTTGTCTGAGATTAGAATTGCCACACCTGCTCTTCATTGTTCATTGTTAGCTTGATCCATATTCTTCCATCCTTTAATTTTCAGTTTGTTCCTGTCTTTAAGTCTCAAGTGAGTTTCTTGTAGACAACATATGGATGGCTCATGTCTTTTGATCCAAGATGTCACTTGGTATCTCTTTACTGGAGCATTCAGTCCATTCACATTCAATGTAATTATTGATAGGTATGTGTTCAGTGCTGCCATTGTGATATGCTTATTTTTCTGTTGATGTCTTCTCTGTTGTTCTGATTAGTCTGTTCAGGGGCATTCATTTTTGTGAATTGATTTTTCCCCTTTTTCAGAGATGTTTTTGTAGTTGTTGAGACTCCTTCCTGTGTTACATTTCTTGATATGGTATGCTGCGTCTTTGTTGTGCTTTACAGCTGCCCCTAAGACCTCCCTTAATAAACTATATATAAACCCAATTTTAATTACTACCTGTCTTGTCAACTTCCTCTCCATCTGGAAGGACTGTAACAACTGTAGTACATCCCTCTTTTTAATATGATGGCACCACAGTTTTCATGATAATCACTGGATTGTTTCTTTCAGTATTAAAGCTGTGATTGAGTTTGGAGCCTTCCTTAACTGAGTAGAATTCTCGGTGATGTGTCATTCTAAAATATAAAGTTACTGGTTTTGTCCTTCTAAGCCAAAGCCAAGAAATTCTTTCAGTATTTCTTGTAGTTTTGGTTTGGTTTTTACAAAGTCTCTGAGTTTCTGTTTATCTGAAAATGTCTTAATTTCATTTTCATATTTGAAAGATAGTTTTGCAGGATATATAATTCTTGGTTGGAAGTTCTTCTCCTTCAAGGCTTTGAAGGTGTCATGCCACTGTCTCTATGCCAGCATAGTTTCTGCTGAGAAGTCTGATGAAACCCTGCAGCATTTCTCTCTGAATGTTAGCTTTGCTTTGAGTCTTGCTGCCTTTAAGAGTTGCTGCTTATGTTTCATTTTGTTAAGCTTGATTATATGTCTTGGAGTCTTTCTTTTGAGATCTATATTGGGTGGCATAAATATGTATCTGGGACATCTATATTCTCTTTCTTCATGATTTCTGGGACGCTTTCTGTCAGCAGCTTAGCAACGATACTTTCTGTGTCCTCAGGTGTTTCATCCTGTTCAGGGACTCCAATTAATCAAAGGTTGTTCCTCTTAGTAGAGTCCCACATGCTTCTTAATGTTTCTTCATTTTTCTTGTTTCTTTTTTCTGATCAGTCCTCATAGACACTGGCATCAGTAGCTCTGTCTTCCAGTTCAGAAATTCTGTTTTCCATTTGTTGCATTCTGTTTCCTTGGCTTTGAATGGAAGTTTCTATGTCTTTGATTTTGTTCTTGATCTGTTGGATTTCAGAGTACTAGTGTTCCATCAGATTGAACAGCTTGCTTAATTTTTCATTTTGTTGTGCTGCATTTTGTATAAGGTCTAGACAGGCTCTGTACATAATCCTTTTGTAATCATCTTCCACTGATTTCAGAATAGTTTCTTCATCCGGAAAACTCCTTGGTTGTTTTGTTAGGGAGCCTTCTGAAGCCATGGGTGATTTCTTGTTTGCCACAAGTGTCTGTTGCTTTTTGGGTCCCATGTGAGTAAGTAGAGGCTGGGAGAGATACTGTTAGGATGGACTGCAGATGTTTCTCTGGACTGTCTTAAAATGTAAAACAAAAGGTATCTGACCACTTCCCAAGTCAGTCAGGTTTTCAGGTGTAGAAGTCCCTCTTCCCAACTGGCAAAGTAAGCACCTCTATATCCAACCCCAGATGATACAAACTAGTTCAAAATACAGCAATGCTACTGCCCTGTTGGCCTCTGCTGACACGGCCCAGCCTTAGGCGACACTGTGTAAAGTACTGCTTTTCTGTAGAAAAGTGCTCTCCTGTGGGCAGGCTCTGGCTCCCAAGCTAAGAATTAGGTCTAGCTGCGGCCACCGTATCTAAGATGGTGCCTTCCACATAGTTGGTGGATAGAGGGGCTATAGGTGCCAAGATGTAGTGAGTCCTCAGCCTCTGTTGCCAGGCCCCTACTATAGGCGACACTGTGTAAACTACTGCTTTTCTGTTGGAGAAGCACTGTCCTGTTTGCACATGGTGGCTCCCAGGCTAAGAATTAGGTCCCACTGAAATCTCCATATCCAACATGGCATCCCACACACAGGCACTGTGGTTCCATACAAACCACGCTGTGACAGTGAGAAAAAGACAGGCCCAAGGTGCCTAGATGAAGAGTCCTAAGCCTGGCTCTCAAAATATGGCAATTTCACCTTCCTATCCCACCAGCAGTGCATCTGACACTAGCCGCTAGGCAAGACCCAGCTCCGCCCACCAGCCAAAACAGAGGAAAAAAAGTCACAATGGTGCATTACCTTCAGTCCATGAGAGCCAGGGCTAGCCACGAGCAGGAGTCAGTGAAAGAGAGGAGGTTTTTCATTCAGTGGTATGAAGTCCAAATTAACAGCCCTATGCCGTGTTCTGGGGGCTCACTAGGTGACCAGAAGGCTCTGTTTGATTATCAGTTCAGGTCTTTGTTTCCAGAGGGATATAAGGAGGCGTGTGCTTAGTCCACCATCTAGACTCCACCCCCCCACTATGTACACTTTCAACAACAAAAATAAATACATTATTTTTTAGAATAATAACAACATTTATATGGAAACCATATTTTTTGCACCTCATTTGAAAGCTTTACACGCAGTTACAAAACTGTTGCATTAAAAGATCGATTACGCATCAAGTGGACAATTATAGGAGTAAACCTAAGTTAATAGCCAAACTGGTGGAAGTGTAGACATGATGTTAGTTCTCTCCACATTCTGAGGAGCTCTGCCTTCCCATTTCCCTGCACTGGAGGTGGGGCTGCCAGTTCCTCTCATGGGCCCCTAAGTGACCTTGTATGTATGAGCTGGTCTGGGTATCAGGGTCCAAGTAAAGTGTTTGTGCATACAGACTGGATTGAAATGCTCAGAGAAAATACCATTCTATGTATCTTTCTGCCACCTCGCTGACAAGGCATTGGCTCTGTTTTGTACCCCATGGCCACCTCCCATCACAGATGACTGGATGGTGTTTGGACAACACTTAGAGGCAGGCAATCCAGAGACTGGTCAGAGACCCAAGCCCCAGAATTTAGTCCCATCTGATTGCTTTCTTGGATGTTGATATTAGCAAGCTGAGAGGAGGGCAGAAAGGAAAAGTAAATAAGAGATGCCTGAAGCAAGTTGTTAGGGCTGGAGGAACCCTGGGAAGCTCAGGACCATGAGCCAAATGAAGGTGGAATAATAACAGCTCAGATTTGCAGGGAGAAGCTGATGGAGAGAGAAAGAGTGAACTTCCTGGGCTGTTTTCACTGAGAGTACTTTCTAGTTGTGATTCCGATTGACTTGGATCTTTATAAAACCAAACCACTTGTCACTGTGTCACCTCCAGCTCACAGTGACCCTGTGTGTATCAGAGTAGGACTGCTTCCCAGGGTTTTCAATGGCTGATGTGGGGAAGCAGATCACCAGGGTGTTCTTCTGAGACACCTCTGGTGGACTTGAAACATCAGCTTTCAGTTACAAAGGGAGTATGTTAATAGTTTACCAGGGAGTCTAGATCTTTAGAAGAGACCATCCAAGACTCGGCCTAAGATCTGCATTCTTACAGCTGAATGAAATCGCCACTATGCAAATTCAACACTATGAAGAAATGCTGACTTCAGCCGTTGGGCCACCAGCATCAAAGATGTCCATTAGCAGAAGATGAGGACCTGTTTCTTCAGATGTCCCTAGCACCCGCATCTGTGTCCTCCCAGCAGAGGCTAGTGCAGCTGCTGGTATTCCTAACAGCAAAACTTCAGGACGGTAGTCTTCAGCTGGTCAGCACAGATCAACAGAATTGAGCCCAGGACCCATGTCTACCCTCCCCTGTGATGATGGGGAAGTTACACTCTGGGGAGGGACCTCCAGCTGCCGTGAGCACAGCTGAATGAGTGGGAAACAGAGGGAGATGTCCAGATGTTGAGAATTAGGAAGACTATAAACACTTTTGTTTCCACAAATCCACCAAGCGGCTTTTGAAAATTATTTTTGTATCTAGTAAACAAACCCATATTCTCTTTTCTTGGTTGCAAATGCTAATACTTCAGGGAATAATAATACCCATACTGGTTAACAGAGTTTTCTGTTTTCCCTCCGTCCTTCTCTCCTTCCTTCCCTCCCTCTCTCTGTCTCTCTCTAATTTTGAAAGCAACTCAGGAATTAAGCCTGCACGTGACTGTTGACCAGTACTCCCCAAGTCTGGGTGATCAAACCTGTCACTGAGTTTTTTTTTTAACTTCAGCGACTTTAATGTCCACATTAGCTACATGAGTCACTAGCACTCTTTACTATGTGGTGTCTTGACATCAAGTGTGATGCTCCTGTCCTGAGAGTAGGCAGGGATACAAGGTGGCAGCTTTGTTGGAGGAGTGTCATCTGCTGCAGGTGACTTTCTAAGCTGATGCCTGCAAGTCTGCCCTTTGCATAAAGGACAATTCAGTCTCCACTCCTGTACCACTGTCTCTCACTTCTGTGCTACTGAAACCTGATGGTGCAGTGGTTAAGAACTACAACTGCTAACTGGAAGGTCAGTGGTTTGAATCCACCAGGCACTCCTTGGATATCCTATGGGATCATTCTACTCTGTCCTGTAGGGTCACTGTGGGTCATAATGGGGTCAGTGACAACAGGTTTGGTTTCAGTTTGGTTAGACTACCATTGACTCTTCATGAATATGCAGAACAATTGAAGGATGCCCTCAGCCAATTGGGAACAGCTATTTCAGGAAGTTCTTATTACTGTCCCCAAACTGCTACCATAAGCACCCCTGTGCTGACACCACTGTAGCGTGTGCAAATCAGTGCCTAGCAAGTTTAGAAAACTTCTCAGGGGTCACATGAAACATGTTCTGCTTGTTTTCTGTACTGCCTAGGAGAAGGCTCTGCCCTGACCTCAGCGCTCACGTTTCTTAGGTGTCTCTTGGCAGGATTTAGAATCCATCAAATAAATAAATTAAAATCTGTTTACTGTTCGACAGGCCTGAGGCAATCGTGTAAAGATCGATGCGCTCATCCCCAGCACACACGTTACACCCATGCATGCATGCGCATACATTCGTACACACAGAAGCACACACTTAGGGTCCTTGCTCATTGTACATGGAGCAATCAAGAAATGATTGACGTTAGAGTTGCAGGCTTCTTACGGCACTCCTAAGGCCTGAATGTTCATTTTTACAGGGCCGTTGTTCAAGAGAGAACTGCAAGTATCTGCACCCTCCCACACATTTAAAAACTCAACTGGAAATTAACGGAAGAAACAATTTGATCCAGCAAAAAACAGCAGCAGCGATGCTTGCCCAGCAGATGCAATTCATGTTCCCGGGAACACCCCTCCATCCGGTGGTGAGTACAGTCCATCTCCTGACTGTTTGGGCGCTGGTGCCGGCCAGGCCGCAGGGACCTGAAGAGGCGTCCCTCTGCTTGGTCACTTGGGCTGCAATTAAAGTAAATAGTTCTGGAGCTAAGTGGGTGCCGGAGAATCCTGAGATTTTATTTAAATAGAAAATACGTGTGTGGAGACAGCAGGCGAGGACACCTTCTAATCAGTGTCGTGGAAATGCACAGCACTCAGGTTCCTTGTCATCTGTAAACTCCACGTTTGCATCATCTGAGACGGGGGACGGCCCTACTACATGGATTGACAGTCCGTGTAAAGAAATTGGTTTTGATACCTAAGACTTTTTTAACAATGCAGCTGATAAGTTATGGAGCTCAGCGGAGTCATTTTAGAGATAAGGAAGGTGAGAAACCCGAACAGTGAAATGGCTTACCCGACGCCCCGCAGCTCAGAATGGCAGAGCTGGGACTCAAACCCACTCACTCTCTTGGCTTGAGCTGCCTCTCCAGCCTGTTCCTTGCTGGAGCCTGATGATAGCCCGAAAGAAAAAAAATGCCAAAAGGCAACTTTGTCTTAGTAGCTGCTGCCTCCTGCCACAGAGGCGTGCAGCGAGGTGTCGGTTGTGACAGTGACCACAGATGAAAGACTCAAGGGAGTCAAGTATATGAATGTGTATTGTGGAATATATTCTCCCTGTTTTCATAGTGTTTCAAAGTGCTTCCTGAAAGATCTTCAAATTGTTTCAGGAACAAGGCCCCGGGGGAAAAGAGTACATTTGGCATTAGTGGGTTTCATTTACATGGGTGAATTATTTGTCAAAAACAAGCTTTTTTTTTTTTAAACAAAGCAAGTGATGCAAGTAATTTTTTTTCCAAGAGAACATACACAAAAGACTATTGTTTCAAAATCAGTCTTATTGTATGAAAAACTGTATGTTACTGAAAGCAACTAAATTAGAAGGAGTAGATACCAGTGAGTTAAGTTGTGTTGTTGCATAGTTGTGAACTGGGGGGAGGGTAAAGCTAGGGGGAGAGGGAGGGGAGAGCTGGTCTAGGAAGAGAAGGAGTCTGGGCAGGTTCTTAGCAGTTCTGCTCCATCTCACCTCCTCTCCTCGAGGGTCAAGGTACAGAGTAGCCAAGAACAAGCTTTCTCCAGAGTGAAAGAAATACCGAGAGGAACGGGCTCCCAGATAACTAAGACAGCCTTTGGGAGGTCGTCAGACACTGGAAGAAGGCAAAGTCACTTTCAGCCATAGGGAAGGATTAGACTGGACAAAGCGGGCAGCTTCATCCTGAAGGATGAGTCAGAGTGAACCTACAGAGAAGAATTCACATAACCCCCTGAACGCGGTTACCACTAAAAACAGGCATTCGAGTGGTTCCATTTAAAACAATCTCAAAGCGACCCTACAGGACAGAGAAGACCTGCCCCCTTGAGTATCCAAGGAGCACCTGTGGGTGTGAACTGCTGACCTTTGGGTTGACACCTGACGACTACACCAAGAGGGTCGCTATGAGTCAGCATCAACTGGACAGCAGTAGATTTGGTTTCTTATTTTATGCACACGTATCGTTTACAATTCTTTTTACTGATATGCACATACAAATTGTTTTATTAAGTACCCTAAATGCTAAAAGGTACTTACACATATGAAATCATGTTGACAGGAATAAGTTAGAGCTATTAAGATCGACACAGTAACAATAGTGTATCATGTGCAGCACTCACCCTTGATGGTATGGCACCAGCTGCCTGCCCCTTTGACTCTGACAAATGATGTGCCCTTGTGTGTGCCCGAGAAGAATCGAGTAAAAGCTTCACAGGACTTTCAATGGTTAATTTTTTGGAAGTCGATTTCTAGGCCTTTCTTCTGACGCACCTCTGGGTGGCCTGGAACTGCCAGCCTCTCAGAAACAGCCAGGGACATAAACCATGGGCACTAGTCCGGGATTCCCCTACTGTGTACTTCTGATTTATTTAGCATTTCTAAGGATTGACCCTGGCACTCAACAATGAAAAAGAAAATTATATTCATGTATTGTCTCAGATACTAATTAGAAGGAAATTGTCAGAACCTCCCTGGAGCAAGCAAGGATGAAGAAAACTCAAGATGCAAGGGAAAGATTAGTCAAAAGGATGTATGGACCACATCTACAGTGGCCTGCACCAGACTGGAGTCCAGCACAAATACATGGTGCCCAGCTGTCACCACTGACTACTCTGACAGGGGTCGTTGTGGTGGGTCCTGGGCAGAGGTAGGAAAAATAAAAAAATAGAACAACAGGTTTACTGTTCTGACAGAGACTGAGAAAACCCCAAGAATATGGCCCCTGGATGCCCTTGTACCTCAGTACTAAAGTCCCTCCTGAGGGTTACCCTTCCCTGAAGACGAGACAGACCCATAAAACAAAACAAGACAGAAGAGGCACACCAGTTCAAGAGCAGGGATGAGAGGGCAGGAGGGAAAAGGAAAGCTGGTAACAGGGAGTCCAAGGTCAACAGTTTGGTTTTATTTTTGTTTCTTAAACCATAAGGAGGATTAGGATTTAAAAAGACAGACAGAGAAAGTTAAAACCACCAACAGCTATACCAGCACATTCCTCTAGGCACTCAGAAATAAGTGAGGGACCCAGTATGGTTTTGTGAGCTGACCAGCGGCCCCCAAAGAAGCCTGGAACTATGAGGCCACCTTATACGTAAACAGCACCTTGGCAGATGCAGTGAAGTTAAGAATACTGTCGTGGGTAGATTCTCCTGGATAAAAAGCAATCACAAGTGTTCTGGCCAGAGAGAGGCAGAAGGAAAGCTGACCAAGAACACGACAAAAGCCATGTGACGATAATGGCAGAGACCGGAGTGATAAGACCACAACCAAGGAAGGTCAGCCAGCTGTAGAAGCCGCAAGGGACTGAGTCTCGCCGACACTCTTCAGAGAGACAACACTCTTGTGGATGCCTTGATTTTATCCCAGTGAAACTGATCTCAGACTTCCAGCCTGCAGAAAGGTGAGAGAATAAATGCATGTTATTTTAGACAGTCAGGCTTGCAGGACCTGGTCACAGCAGCCACAAGAGTCTAAAGCATGCGGGAACGGCTGAATGCAGACACGCGGACCAGCACTGAGTAGCAGGGACTGCTGTGTTATTAGATGTTTTCCTAGGCTGAACATGTCTAAGAAGCTCTGGATATTTTTTGCACTTCATCTTCTATCGACCCCTGAACTTGTGCCACTGAAATCTCTCTGATCAAGGTCAACAACAATCTTCATATTAACAAATCAGGGTGGAGATTTGTGGCTCAGATAAACCGTGAGATTTTCAGCGAGAGCACAGGCCTGATGGCAGACAAGCGCTTTGGGTGTTTACCAAGCTGAACGTCTCCCTTGGTCTGAGGGGACGTGGGAAGTGTGGCAGAAGATGAGCAGGTGAGCTGGGTGGGGACCGGACCACAGGAGACGTTATAGGCTGAGTCATGGTTGCGTGTTGAGGCTTTGTCCCTGTGAAGTGGGAATGCATCAAGGGATTTTTACATAAGAGACCCATGTGATCCTATTTCTGTTTTAAGATTTCTTCTGGTTGCTCTATGTGTGATCTGTTGGAGTTAGGCAAGAATGGATAATTAGGAGTGAAGTACGTATTAGACATTTTGGAAAAAGGGTGAAAGCGAAGAGTTCATGGACTTGTTGCTGGTAGGTGCCATTGAGTCATTTCCAACTGTCAGTGACCCTGTTTGCAAAAGGGTGAGCCGCTCCCTGGCCCTGTGCCACCCTCACAGTCAGTCACACACCTACCCACCTTCAAAAACCCACCAAGAAACAAACCCATTGCCATAGAGTCAATTCCTACTTGTAGCGACCTTATGGGACTGAGTAGCACTGTCTCATAGGGTTTCCAAGAGTGTAGTCTTTACGAATCAGATGACCACAACTTCCTTCTGACTACCCACACTCTCAGTGAGCAGCAGAGCACCTAACCCCTGAGCTGCCAAGGCTCCTCCCTGTCTACCTCCAGCCCCTATTTTTCCGTGTCAACATATCCAGGAAAAGTTCATTCCAATTTATTGGCTTGTTCTTTGCTATTAGGGAGTAAGTTCAGTAAATGCACACATAGCATACCAGCACCACGTTTGTGGTAGTAAATATTTATAAAATGAAGAAATAGAAATACAGACCGTTCTTCATCCTCACTGCTCTGCGGAAGGCATAAGCTCACTACACGTGAAAAGTCCCCTTCGCCTCACTCCTCCTAGCAGTTTTTCTCTCCCCAGTTCCTGACAGCATTCAGCAGTTGTACAGTAATCCTTCGTTTTCCTTCCTTCCCAGCAAACCCTCCTCACACACACCACAAACACATACACACCCACACATACGC
The DNA here is from genome assembly GCA_028571685.1 of Heterohyrax brucei. Lineage (NCBI taxonomy): Eukaryota > Metazoa > Chordata > Mammalia > Hyracoidea > Procaviidae > Heterohyrax > Heterohyrax brucei. Next base: position 81,662,749 of record CM053159.1, read on the forward strand.
ACATATACACACCCACATGCATACACACGTACACATCTACATGCACATACACACACCCTTCACAGATGCACAGGCACACATATGCACACGTCCATGTGCACACTCCTACATGTGTACACATATACACAGGTACACACACACGCACATGCACACTACCTTCCTCGCGTACACTGGGAGAGAGAGGGGAGCCAGCAGCCGTTGGTAGGTTTAAGGCTGGAGAGTTTGGAGAGGCCAGTCCTTAGTGATGACTCCTCACAGGGAGCGCTCTGCGCTGCAGAGCTGCTTCTGGTGATCAAGCAAGGAGCTTTACAGATGGTGTGTTTTGAGTCTTTCTGTCTGAGTGCCTGATACCTATCCTTTGGAGTAAAAGCTTTCTCGGTGACTAAAACTCTCAGCCTCCTGTTTGGAAAAGTCCCCTGATAAAGTTTTACAGCCCTAGAATGCCTAAGGCCAGTTAGCTGTGATCTCAGCCCCCCAGCACCGTTCCCTCTTTTATCAGTCTCTGTGGATGTGCACGTGTGTGCAACGTCATGCGTCCATGTGTGTGGGTATATGTGCCTGTACCTGTGCATGTGTGTGCATGTGGGTACGTGTGTGCATGCGAGTGCTTGTGCGTGCATGCACATGGGTACGTGTGGGTGCATGGGTGGCCATGCATGTGGGAGAGCTTTGATAAGGACCTGCTCTAATCTCTGATGCAAGGCATCGAGAGCAGGGTGGAGAGGGAGAAGCTGGAGAGAGAAACACTGGAACCTGGAGTGAAGAACAGAGGGGAGACATAACAAAGCCTCGCTTCAGAGGCGACTTCTCTGAGCGGATCCGGGCAGCTGGTCCTCGGGGAGCGCGGCGGCCCGCGTGCTCGCTGTCCCGGGCGGCCCGGCGGCCGCGCTTCCCTCTGCAGGGCTGCTGCTCCCAGGCCGCGCTCAGCGCACGTGCAGGAGCAGACCGCCCTCGGCTGCAGCCTGAGAGCGAATGTAATTCCAGCTCCAGGATACATTATCAGCCTAGAAGCTACCTCCGAAATGTAATTGAAATTCAGGATTTGGCAGGGCTTCCAGCCGCTTTGTCTGGTTGGAAGTCCTGCTAAGAATGCCCATTTGAATGAGTTCCCCAGAAGTGGTACCTAAGAATCACTTCTTAAAATGTAGATTCTGGTTCAGTACGTCTGGGATGGAAACAAAACTTCCCCGCAGGAAACTCCTTAGAAATGCAACTTCTCTACGCAGCAAACCGGTTTGAAGCCCTGGGGTGGGAACCCCTTTCCTGAGGCAGCTGGTGGCCACGTGGCTGTTGAGAATAGTCAGGGTCCCACAGCCTAGCTGCAAGTCAGGGCCGGCGGTGGGCAGCCTCCCACCCAGCGCCCCACCGACACTCCCTGAGCCCCAAAGGCAGACGAGTAGCTGTGCGGACAGGCAGGCAGGCCTTTCTTTTCTGCTTTAGGAAATTATCTACAAAAGTCTAGTCAATGCATATGAAAAGACCAGAATTCCTGGTCTGACAGAGGCTGGAGGAACCCCAGACCACGCCCTGCTCCCAGATGCTGTGTGAGCTCAGAACCGAAATCGTTCCCAAAGCTCGCTCTTCTGACGGAGATTAAACTGGACTATACAACATAAAATAATACACGTGCAGAGTGTGCTCCTGAGTCCCATCAGATTCCTGACACCAGACAGGCGTCTCCCGTCCAGAAGGCGATGAGAAGGCAGGTATGGACGGGAACCCACTGAACGGTGTGTGGTGGACAGACACAGGGAACCTAGATGGAAAAGCGGAGCATGGGGATGGCAACGAGTGTCACAGGACAACATGTGTGCGAATTTTCACATGAGGAATTATCCTGAGTTGTTCACCTAAACCGCAATAAAAATTAACAAAATAAAATAAAAATACGTCCACTGAGTGTAGCCCAAAAGTCACTGCCTTCAAGTTGACTCTGACTCATAGCAACCCTATAGGACAAAGTAGAAATGCCCCATAGGGTTTCTAAGGAGCACCTGGCGGATTTAAACTGCTGACCTTTTGGTGAGGAGAGGAAGAGCTGAATCAATACCCCACTGTCGCAGGAAAATCCCAGTTTCAGAGTCCTGCTGCCTTGCCACTACTTAGCCAGTGACAGCCACACAGATTGAATCTGTTCAAAGCACTTTATTCAGACAGCTGGCAATCTGAGAAGATGGCCAGTGAGCACCCCAAAAGTTATCTTCACATCTCAGTCCAGGCTGGTGAGTTTTACAGAAAAGTTTAGGGGAGCGAGGGGCAGGTGAAGGGCGCAGACACGCAGGTGTTCAGAGGAGGAGGGTTGGAAAAGACACAACTTCTTTGTCTTGAGGTGAGTTGTCCTGATATGGGCAGGCTGGTGACTTTTCTCAGGACAGTGGGATGCAAACTGGCATCTCTCTGCCCTGCTGTCAGTCAAGAGGAGACTGGGAAAACACACTCAAAATGTTTGTGGGTATCAGTCAGAAGGGAGTGTTACAATTTTACATGTCAGCATTCCCAAGAAGAAAGGGGCTTTAGTATTCAGAAAGAAGTAAGCTAAGAATTTTTCTACGGCTACTAACACTATTGCCACCAGGGTTTCTGTTGAGTGCGGAGGTGTAGAAAGAGCCCCAGACTAGCGGCAGGAGTCTTAGGTGTCTTGCCTCAGCTGCAGTGATCTGGGATAATCCATGTAGCGGTCTATCCCAGATTGCTTTTGCCTGTAAGAAGGTGCAGTTCGTGCGGCCGTGCTCGCCTCTCACGGATCTGAGAAGATTAAAGGAGATAGCCTGTGCGAAGACACGTTGAAAACAGCCAAAGCCCTTCACAGATGTAAAAGACATTACTGTCTATTTCTTAAAATTACCAAAATGTGTATTTTTTTTTACTAATCAACTTCAATGGAAAAGCACTCTATATTAAAAAAGGACAAAAACATCTAATCAAATCTATCTTCCTAAGACCCATGGACTGTGAACTTTCAGTTTTACATGACAGAAAATACATTTTTCCCAGCCCCTATTTCAAAAAAGAAGAAAAGATATGGCTATCATTCAGTTTTACACCTTGATTTATTATACTGTTACAGTGATTATATTTTCCTGTCATAAAATCATTGGATAATTTGGCAAAGAGAGCTTTATTATGCTAACCTTTAGCAATGATAACAACCATTTATTGAGTTTTGCCCATGGAAAACACAAAGAGAAATAAGCACTTTGTTCAGTCCCATCATTAAGCTCAGAAGTTTGAGTTCCCTTTTACAGAAGCAAAAACTGAAGTTCAGAGAAGTTAATACATTGCCCAGGGTGAAAATGAGTACTTTGTAGAACATTGGACTTGAATTCAGGTCTTTCTGAATCTGAAAGCTGTGTTGTTACTTTTTCCCCTTTTCTTTTTAATATTTTATTGTGCTTTAAGTGAAAATGTACAACCCAAGTCAATTTGTCCCACAAAGCTTGCACACGCATTGTGATGTTAACTCTCGCTGCTCTCCCCACCGGTGACAGCACACTCTTCCGTCGCACCCTCTGTTTCCCTGTCCATTCAACCAGCTCCTGTCCCGCTCCACCCTCTCACCTCCCCTCTGGACAGGAGCTGCCCAGTTAGCCTCCACTATCTACTTAAGGTAGAAGCACACTCTTCACCAGTATCACTTTATGTCTTGTAGTCCAGTCTTTGTCAGAAGAGCTGGCTTTGGGAAAGGTTTGCAGTTCTAGGCTAACATGCTGCCGCTTCTAAATAATATTACCTCCCTGTAAATGATAGCTATCAACCACGAAATGTAATCTTCACTTTAGATTATTATATTAGATTAACGAGGAGTATATATTTTTGAAAACAAGATTTGGCTCATTGGAATGAATTTTTGGTATCCAAAAAGGTTTCAGATACGAGTTTTAAGATTCTGATGCACTGTTGAGACCAACATACGACCTGTGTTTGTAGCAGACTACAGACCCTAGAGGAGGAGTGGGGACACGGGGGGACAGCTGTTTTCTCTAAATGTTTACTTCGATAATTAGTCTCTGGGCGTTGACTACATATTTAGTAAAACTTTTTAAAATCCACACTTTCAGTCTTCATTCATGGCGGTGTCCCCAGATGGAGCTATCTATGCATTATGGCATTTAGTCCTTTTTTTTTTTCAAATACCAGTTTCCAATTTATATTTAAAAAACAATTGAATCAGAATTTGTAGTGTCTGTGAAAAAACCTCTTCAGGCATTTCTGGTATAGCTGGTCCATGGAATCACTGATCTGTTGTGATTTATGACCTTTCAGAGTGTTTTCTAAAAATTTAGTATTATATACTGTGTTTTTACGTAACAACATGCTCCTTCTGCATTTGTGGGCTGACTGCACCCTCCCTGCATGAAACACTGTCACAAGTGCCACCATGACGGTCTTCTTCTACATGTGGCTGAAAAGAAAAATTAGCATAACACACTTCAGAAAATATCCTGCAGAAGGGGGTTAGCAGGGCTGGCAAAAAAAAAAAAAAAAAAAACTGCAGAAGGCGTGCATTATTTGCATAAAAATACAGTAGTTTTTATACCATTCTAATTGCTTAGCTTTTTCAGTGGGAAGCACAGGTGCTGAAAGCCGCAGCTTTGTGTGACAATGACTCAAATGAGTTGGAGGTTGAAGCATACACGCGGAAGATTGTGTAGAAGGTCTAGGAAAGAAAAATCCTAACCTCTTTCTATTTGCCAGGTTGAGACCTCAGGTTGGAACTGTGTCCCAAAGTGAGTTTCCTGTCTGAGTCCTAAAGATCTGAGAGTCCCTGTAGACCGCTGGGACAACAGCCGTCTACGACCTCAGTGTGGTCACCTCCACCCAGCCTCCAGCCACTCTGATAAGACATTTCAGCCTCTCCAACGACACCCTCCGCTCGCTGTCAGTCATTCACTTTCTTCCAGCATGACAATTTGTGAGAGATGTTTTCTGCCATCTCCATAGAGGAAAAACATGCCTAATAAACGTAGATGGTCAGTTTGGGCCATGGTAAAAGCTCATGCCGAGTCTTGTTGTCATAGGCTGCTGTCCAGCCTGGTCCCAACTCATGGTGACCCCGTGTGTTACAGAGTAGATCTGCTCCATGGGGTTTTCTTAGCAGAAGGAGCCCAAGTGGGGCAGCGTTTAAGAGCCTGGTTGCCAGGGAGAGGTTGGCGGTTTGAGCACCCACTGGTCCCATCTAGAAAACCCTACAGGGCAACTCTCCTGTCACATGGGGTCCCCATGAGTCAAAACTGACGTGACAGCACCTACCAGTGACAGCAGCAATCTTTGTGGAAATGAACCACCAGATCTTCCTTTACAGGCTGCTGGGTGAGTTTGAACCACCAAGCTTTTAGAGGAGTAGCCAATCTCAAACTACTTGGGTCCTCCCTGTTCCTTTATGTGTTAAAGACTTATTCAGTAGAAGATAAGAATGATCCCCGCGATGGATAAGCCGAGAAACAGTATGAAGCCCACAGCAGCCCGGAGCAGCGTTAGAAAACGGCGTTGACGTGTGATTGCCGACACCTGCCAACTTGGGCAGACAGTAAAGATGATTAAAAACCATCCCAGAACTGAGCACACACAAACCCCAAATAGCAAGTCCAATTCAGTATAAAATTGATGCTAAGAATACCCTTTATCTAGAATCTGAAATTTTCAACAGTGGTTCTTTACAGTTAAGACAAAAGTTGTTCTCTTAAATGTACATTATTTCCTTCCTGAAACACAGAACTATTTATGTATTTTTAGGTGGAGCTATTAAAAATAATCCAAACATTGACATATTTCTGTATCCTTGGAGACATGAGATTAGATAGGTAGGTAGATAGGTAAGCAGTTGGTTGGATGGACGGACGGATGAACGGATGGATGAGTGGATACAGAGAGAGAGGTAGGCAGGTGGTAGGCAGGTATGTAGGTTGACAGACTGATGGATCAATGGATCAATGAACTGATGGATGGATGGATATGTATATTTACGTACATATTGTATGTATGGCATATATATGTATATGAGTAGGAATCAACTTGACTCCAGTGAGTTTTTCGCGTTTTTATGTATATATGTAGACACACACGTATATATCCATGCCTACTATCACTGCTGTGTCAATTTTATGACATAAGACACCAAACTAACATTCAATGGCCTGTTGAAAAGTTGGCCAATTAATTGAAATAAATGGACAACTCAGAAGCTCAAGCTCTTCCAACCTTTCAGGAAGGGAAAACTGAATCTGGAAACAGCTTTACCAGAGAAACAGTTGTGAAATCGAAATAGAAAAAATAATATGTGAAAACTGCAAGTAAATTTTGAGAATTTGCATTCTGCAGACAGACTATGGAAACATGCTGGTAAACTGAGCAAGATGAAATGCCGAGGAAGCCCCACTTTTGAGACTGTGTAAAGTTGGCCAACAGGAAGTCAGACGATAACACAGAATGGTTGTTTTCTCTCTCTGAGGGACACAGGAGGGATCGGAAACGGTGATCTAGCAGCCTGCAGGCTTCACTACCTTCGTGTTCTACCATTCAGTAGGGTGAAATGATGAGTAATTGCAGTCAAAATTATTATTTTCCTTTCTTGAGAACCCTTTCATAAACGTGAAATTTTCATCTCTTCCCTGTAATTAGATTTCTATGATGTTCTCCCGTGTTTTTGTACGGTTTGGAGAAGAAAAGATTTATACAGATTTCATTTTTATTAGGCAAAACATGAAAGGAGAGTTTAATGAATATTTACAGTTCCGTATTGGGTTTTGCAACTAACACAGTCTTGTATATGCAGAATAATTTTTGCTCAAATGGCACTTCCTGATGAGTTTTGAAACTTTCATTCTAAATGAACCTTTTTCCTGTGTTGTCTTTTAAACAGCCCACCTTTCCTGTAGGACCTGCCATAGGGACAAACACGGCAATTAGCTTTGCTCCTTACCTAGCGCCTGTAACCCCTGGAGTTGGGTTAGTCCCAACAGAAATTCTACCCACCACACCCGTGCTCGTTCCTGGAAGTCCACCGGTTACTGTCCCTGGCTCAACTGCGACTCAGAAACTTCTCAGGACTGACAAGCTGGAGGTACTTGTGTTTGTTGTCTGTGGTTTGAAATACACTTGTGGCAGGATTGTAGTTGTGTGTTAGTGAGTACACACAAGGTATTCATTCATTCCTGCAAAAAACAACAACGTGAACACGTGCACATGCACGCACGCACACACTCATCTGTGCACACACGTGCATGCCCACACAAGCAGGCATGGACACGCATGTGCATGTGTGCATGCGTACACACGTGTATACACATGTACACATATGTGTGCATATATACATGTGTGCGTGCATACCATAGACACACGAACACTCATGTGTCCTCACACACATACATGCATACGCACACATATCCAAAACCAATGTAATCATAATCCTAGACTTTGAAATTAAGGCTCAATAGAGAGGTGATTAGGCTGTGGGAAAAGAAAAAAAACTTAAATACAAAGGACTAATACAAGCTACAGAAGTCTTTGTCTGAACTGATGCATGTTTCCAGCCTTTAGCTGTGTGGAAACTATGCCAAGCCAAGTGCCGTCAAGTGGAAACTACAGGGGTGATATATTGACCGACCAGAAGAATTTGAAACCAGTCGCAATGCAGGAGCATCCTGAGGCCCCAACTGTGCCCGGCTTTAACCTCTGCTGCATCCTGAAGAGCGCTGGGGGTGGTGGGGCAGGAACCCAGCAACCAGGGCAACAGGAGCAGGCAGGGGCAGGGACAGGTATAGGAAGGGTAGGACTAGGACTGTACCAGTTGGTCTAATCGTACATCAGCATTTTAAGAGTGAGCCTGGCTGCTTCGGTCTGTACCATAACATCAAATCAGACCGTTGCTAGAGTCAATTCTGACTCACTGCAACTGTTATTGGTAAGGCAGTAACTGGCGCTCTGGAAAACCATCTGTTGAGACATTTAACTTCACTTAACCGCAAAAACCAAAACCCAATGCCGCTGAGTCAATCCCAACTCTCGGCAACCCTATAGAAATGAGTAGAACTGCTCCAGAGAGTTTCCAAGGAGCACCTGGCAGATGTGAGCTGCCGACCTTTCGGTGAGCAGATGTAACCACTCGCTGTACCACCAGGATTTCCACTTAAGTGCTTGGGTTCTATAAATTCCAAGAAGGAAAAGTTGACATATTTAAAAAGCATAATTCTGAATTCTTCAGTGAGGACAACTCTCCCTCACTTTGCTGGGTAAACTTTCTCTAATCAGAGTGGGGAATTCACTCATTTATCAGATTACTAAATTTACTTCACTGTAGGACTAAATGGAAACCCTGGTGGTACAGTATTTAAGTGCTAAGGCTGCAAACCAAAAAGTTGGTTGTTTGAATCCACCAGACACTCCTTGGAAACTCTGTGGGGCAGTTTCTTCTCTGCCCTATAGGGTTGCTGTGAGTCGGAATCCTGGGTTTGGTGTTTTGTTTTGTTGCTTTGTAGGACTTAATAATTGAGCATTTTACAAGGGTGTATAGATTCTAATAGAGTTTTTCAAAGAGCTTGTTTAATTCCATTATTGATTAAATTTGTGTGGTGAGTCTGTGTTACATGTATGGCTAGGATGTACACTGTGTTCTGTGTTGGGTCATTCAAGAATATTTTTCCAGTTTACATCTGTTTAAGGATTTACCCAATAAACCTTGAGGGCGAGGAGACGTTTCTGCCTGTTGACCTGAAAACTTGTTAGAATTCAGAATTTTAAGCAAAAAAATACTTAGAAACATAGCCAGCCAAGCCAAGTGCCGATTTAGCTTCAACCCGGAGCATACCAAAACAGCCAGAGCCCTTGTCATTGATTCTGACACACAGTGACCCCACAGGACAGTGGAGAACTGCCCCTGAAGGTTTCTGAAGCACCGTTGGTGGATTCGAAGGACGACCTTTTGGTTAGCCACTGAGCTTTTAACCATTATGCCACAAAGGCTCCCATCTGGACATCTGGACCTTCAAATGTGAGCTCTCTGATCCAAGTACTGAGAAAATCCAGCCCACGTCTGTGAATATTGGAGAGATCCTTTATGGGGCAGGAAAGGTGTCTGGGACGCCACCTGCTGGACCCACTCAGCTTTTGGGTTGCATGTGTGACGTGGCTGTGGCTTAGAGAACAAATTAAATCAGTGGAGCTGGAACACAGAGTCCTTCCACATAGGTCTGGTAAACAAAGACCTATATAAAAATTATTTGCAATGGCTTTCGCAGGGAAGCTTTCAGTTCATTTCAAACCAGGAATGAAGTCGGCAAAGCTGCCATCCACACGCAGGCTCTTGGTAATACTTGGTGGCAGTCTGCCTGGAAGATGCAGTCACAGGCTGGGGTCGTGGCTTTCTCCAGGAAGGCTACTCAGAATCTGGGGAGCGTTGGCTCATTTTTATCTCATACATTTTATGAACTAAATGTTGAGTGTTGGCTAATATCCACAGTCAGAGGCGAACGACTGGCAATTTTGTGGTTTATCTGGCTCGCCCTTCAAATTGACTTAGTCACTGGTCAGTGAGTCTCTATTCACAAATGTGTTTGATTTTCCTAAGGCTGGAATTTCATATAACATCACCTGTAATCAGAATCCGAACCACCATTTAAATGGACCGACTTTGGAATTGAAGCCTAAAAAGAAAATAACTTGAATTCTGCAAGTAGTATCTCCCTTCTGAAACCCTGGTGGCATAGTGGTTAGGTGCTAAGTCTGCTAACCAAAGGTCAGCAGTTCAAATCTGCCAGGCGCTCCTTGAACACTCTATGGGGCAATTCTACTTTGTCCTGTAGAGTTGCTGTGAATCGGAATCAACTCAATGGCAGTGGATCTGGTTTGGTGTTAAGGGAACCCAGGTAGCACAGGGATTAAGAGCTATAGCTACCAACCAAGAGGTGGGAGGTTTGGGTCCAGCAGCTCACTGGAAACCTTGTGGGTTAGTGCCACTCTGTCCCATAGGGTCACAGTGATTTGGAGTTGACCCACTGACAATAGGCATGTGGTGTATAATGATATTTAAAAATAAAAGATACATGTTATTCATATTCAGAGAAAAATTAAGAATACTCTTCAAATTCTGAAGGAGTCTTCCTTTCTGTGGTACAATCTCAATCCCAGAATTCTAGGAGGATGGAGAACTGTGATTTCTGAGACGAAGAAAAAGGGGAGAAACATACCTACACTTCCAGCTCTCCTCTGCTTCCCACCCTTTCTTTCTTTCCCTATGTCTCTTCTCATCGCATCACCTTTTGATTTTCTTTTTAAAAACTTTTCTTTCCTCCTGTGCTGTCAAAAATGATGATATAGTGACCTTAAATGGAAGTATTTGTGTCTCAGATATTTTGCTTCTTCTGACTTGTGAACACACACATTATCACTGTAGCCTTGGGGAGAGAAACATCCAGACACATCGACCCCAGTCTCCACCCTTGGAGAAAGAAAGGACAAGTTTGTCATTTCCTTGGAGGTCTTTGGAGTTGAACAGCTATGAGCTGGTGGCCTGTTCTGTGGTGAAAGTATTTCTCCAAGCAGAAGCCCCAGAACTGTAGAGAACTGTCAGGGTAGGAGATTTGGGTATATACTTGTATGTACACATATAAATGATATATAAGACTATATACAATATAAACCAAACCAAATCTCTTGCTTCGAGTTGATTCTGATTCATAGCAACCATAGAGGATGGAGTAGAACTACCCCACTGGATTCTCAAGGAGTGGCTGGTGGATTCATACCACTGACCTTTGGTTACAAGCTGTAGCTCAGCATCTTAACTACTGTACCACCAGGGCTCTAGATATATGTATATGTGTGTGTGTGTGTGTACATATGTGTGTATGCATGCCTACACAGAGACTTATAGATGCACATGCATCTCTATATATGTACATAGTACACACTTACAGATGTATATACATCTTTCTATATATCCATACACAGACACACACACACACGGAAACCCAAAGACTTAATTGTCAGACCTTGTCACATATAGTGACTAAGTGCTGTGGCTGCTAGTCAAAAGAGCAGTAGTTTGAATCTACCGGGCACTCCTTGGAAACTCTGTGGGGCAGTACTGCAGTTCTACTCTGGCTTGTAGGGTTGCTATGAGTCTGACTTGATGGCGATGGGTTTGGTTTGGGTTTTTACATACATACACTTACAGATATGTATACACCTCTGAGTATATAGACACATACTTATATGTGTGTATGTGTCTCTATATACACACATTTACAGATATATAGACATCCATCTCTCTATGTATATACCTATACACATACCTATAGCTGTGTATAGATGTCTATACAGACACTTATAGCTGTATATACATCTCTATGTATATATATGCACAAACGTTTGAAGTATTCCCCTTGGGAAGCTATGTACCAATGCCAGAACCTAGTCCACCCTTCAAAACAATTTTGGAACTCTTTTTCTAGAATAGCCATCAGAGTTGTCATCCTATTAATTATCCTTGATGTCTTCCTTTCAATATTTCCTTTATCTTCATGTAAAGAAAAAAAGTCACTGGGGGCCCGATCAGGTGAGTAGGGAGGGTGTTCCAATACTGTTATTTTTTTACTGGCCAAAAATTCCCTCACAGACAGCTATGCAATTAAGTTTGCAAACTTGACACTGCGCCACCATGCACGATGGCCATTCCAGAAAGAGTTCCAACATTGCTTTGAAGGATAGACTAGACACTGGCATCAGTGCATAGCTTCCTAAAGGGAAGTACTTTGAAGGCGATCATAGTGATATTTAGCAGTGAGGTATATAGCACTCAGAACAATTAAGTTCAAAGACTTGTCAGACCTCGTATAGCTCTCTCTGTGTGTATGTATGCACACAGACTTATAGAAGTATGTGACTGTATACACACAGACTTATAGATGTACATACATCTCTATAACACACATTTATAGATGTATAGACTTCTGTCTATGTATGTATATACACACACACCTGTAGATGTATGTACATCTGTCGATACACACACATTTATAGATACAGCTCTTTGTCTACACACAGAGCTATGTCTATATATATACATGCACTTATAGATATCTGTACATTTCTATATACACATACACACTTCCAGCTATTTCTATACATAGACACACACTTATAGATCTAAATACATCTTCATACACATACACACACACACACATCCATATTTGTGTGCACATATGCTATCCAGAAACAATAAAGCCTTCATTGGTTTTCATTATTTTGGCTAAATGATAGATTTTGGCTGGTGTCACGGCATAGATTTCTACCCAAGAAAAGCAACAGAGCAAAACTCGAATTACTTCATCAGAGATGCTGGGTATTGGGTTCTGAATAATTGAAACATTGCTGTAAGTTCCAAGGGGAAAAATAAATGCCACCACGGAAAGCAAGGACAAGTATTTATCCTGCTTTTTACCTAAGTGACTGTGGTGGCAGGCAGTCTGCAGCCCAGCCCCGGGCCTTCCCTGCATCGTCTGCTCTCCCCATGTGTTCCCAGGTATGCAGGGAGTTCCAGCGAGGCAACTGCGCCAGGGGAGAGACCGACTGTCGCTTTGCACACCCTGCAGACAGCACCATGATCGACACAAATGACAACACTGTAACCGTTTGTATGGATTACATAAAGGGGCGTTGCATGAGGGAGAAATGCAAATATTTTCACCCTCCTGCACACTTGCAGGCCAAAATCAAGGCTGCGCAGCACCAAGCCAACCAAGCGGCCGTGGCCGCCCAGGCAGCCGCAGCCGCGGCCACAGTCATGGTAAGTGGGGGCTCCCTCCCCGCCCCCTTCCGTCCCTTGCTGCCAGCGGGGCTGGTTAGAGCTTCTAGGGTCTCCATGCTCTTCCAGACAGCTGGGTGATCTGGAAGGCTGCTGTTCTGCCGCTCTGCTGCCCAAGTTGTGTTATTGTTCTCTCCTTGATATTTCTTTGTGTTCCCCCCACCTCACTTCTTCAGCACAATAAATAAATCTCTCAGGCTCAGACAACCCCTTTAGGTCAGGGAGCTTTGCCCCCTGCTTCCCCTGAGACAGACAGGAATGTCTTGGCTTGATGGCTTCTTAAGAGGGCAGCTCAGGGGTCTGTCATGAAGGAGAAGATGAGCACCAGAGCTTAAGAGGTGAAAAAAGGACCTGGGACCCTGCTGCGGGGAGCTAGAGCTCGTGCCAGCAGCCACCGGAGGAGAGGCTGAGCTGTCCAGTAGTGGTGACCCCCTCACTGATGGGTCTTCCCTGTTCCTTTTGCTTTCTTTCTCTTATTTATGAGAGTGTTTGTCAAACTCCCCTCCCACCAGCACCACACACACATCAAAAAGTGAAATTTTATGCAAAATATCAGTTCCTGGATAAGATGAAAACAGAACTTTACTGACTGGTGTTAAAAAATAAAGCCTGCGACCCAGCCTGGTTTACCTGGGTCATCTCTGCGGCGGCCACTGGCCTTACGAGGCAGCAGTAGCTGTATTGTGTCACCAGTGAGCCTACTAAAATGCCAGCACCTCCTGATGTTTGTCCCCCAGAGACCAGCATTATCACCACCAGGGAAACCTCAAGGCTGCAGACACTCGGGTCCCAACCCAGACCTTGTGGATCAGACTTTAAATTTCAGAACATCCCCAGGTGCTATGCACAGGCATTAACGCTGGGGAAGGACACCCTTGGAGCCCCGGTTCTCAAACACGGCTGCTTACTGGTGTTACCCGGGAGGGCTTCAAAAGAGTCTGACCTTGTGCTCTACCCCCAGTTTCACCTTCTGATTGGTCTGGTGCATGGCTTGGGCTTTGGAATCTTTCCAAGTTTCCAAGTGATTGTAATGTACAGTAAAGTTTGAAAACTTACCAGATATTGTTTTAAAAATGTATCCCAGGCAGGCTGCATTCGTTCACCCATCCACCCATTCATTCATAACGTGTATGGAGACCTGCCACATACGTACGGGGCAGACTAAATCAATGAGACGGCTTCCCTTGCCCTCAAGGAATTTGGCGTTTAGTAAGAGGCCACCACCCTCTAAACAAGTGACACTGAGGATATGGCCCAGTGATGTGATAGAAATGTACAGTGGTGGCCAGTAGAGCAGAAGGAACTCAGAGGCCAAGCCTCACTCAGGAAGGTCAGACAGACAAAGCTTCAGGGAGAGAGGTACAGGTTCAAAACAAGGTGTTCTAACTGGTGACCGTCGTATCATACAATGCTAACTAGTCACAATGCTATCCAAAGGAAGACTTGTTGTCCTACCAGCAAGTTCACCATTACTCAACATTCCTCCTACAAACACCGTCAAAGCCCTCACCTGTGATAAGTGCCAGGGAAACAGAGAGAAAGGCTTGCTAGAGTTGGTGGTGGTATCAACCTTGGCAGTCTCAGTTATTTCCAAGCATGTGGACCATTGGGGCCTCCATCAGTCTCTTTTTTTTTTTTTTTTTTTTGCAGAGTCCCTGTCCCTTTAGCACGTTTCCTCATGTATGTCTCAAAATTATGTCTGTAGATGTGGCAGTGACTTTTCTGAATGTGTGAATTTCTAGGAATGTGGGATAGCTGCATCCACAGAGGAGAGTTAGTGCAAAATAAAACGCTACTGCCGTTCTTCTAGTAGCAGAGTGATTTCTAAAACTGATTATAGCTAGGGACTAGGGGGTAGGGGTGTGGAGGAAATGGATAGCTTGATGGGGTGAAAAAGGAACTCTTCTAGAGAGAAACTGAATTCTTCTAGAGAGGAAATGAGCTCTTTTTTACACATTCCTTCAGTGTAAAACCCACTTATTAAAGATCTCACCTTATGAGAAGGAAAATTGTCACTGTAACCATTCTTTTAGGCCACCCACTATTTACCCTAATTGGTGTGTTGATTGTTGGGCAGTAAGAAGGCATTTTTTCTCATAGAATTAATATTGGGAGTAAGAGTTGGATCTCCAGAATGCACACAAAGCTGGTCAGCACTCAGGTTACCAAAGACAGCGCCCTCACAAATTAATGTACAAGAGAAAGCAAGACTCTGCTGGATCCATAGAAGACTCTAGAGCGAGTGGTTTCTAAAACCCGGCTCAGAGTTCCCTGGATGTCTGGATCAAGGTTCCGTCTTTCTCTTCTCTGCTTCTTATAGCACGTAAACTCCATGTGCTGAGGCCAGCCTCTCTACATGATTCATACCAGGGTTTTGGAAATCCTTGAACACATTCTTAAAGCTTTTGACAAGATGAAACCCTACTTTCTCTACCAACTCTAGTTCCAGGAAAGACAAAAAAATTGCTTTTGAGTCAATTCTGACTCACAGCAACCGCATGGGATATTGTAGAACTGCTCCATGGAGTTTCCAAGGAGCGCCTGGTGGATTTGAACTGCTGACCTTTGGCTAGCAGCCGTGGCACATAACCACTGTACCACCAGGATTTCCAAATTAGAAGAACAAAAACAAAACAGATAAGAGTCGTTTTGGCACCCATCCCTGGGATGAAGGTGATAGGATACAAATGCTGCTCAGCACGGGACCCAGTGAGTGAGGGGTAAAGTGAGAAGGTATGCAGCAGAGTTCTTCAAATTAAAAAATAGAATTCTCTATATTTTGAGTCAGGTGGTGCAAATGGTTAAGCACTCAACTAAGAACAGAAAGGTTGGCAATTCAAACCCATGCAGAGGAGCTTTAGAAGAGAAGCCTGGTGATCTGCTTCTGAAAGGTCAAAGATCACATTCTGGAAAACCCTGTACAACAGTTACTGTGAACACAGGTGGTCCCCAACAGTAGAAATCAACATGATGGCAGCAACAACATACTTTAAATCCATGTGAATGCGAAGAACCCACAGTACTAACAGAGATGTTACGGCTCACTGACTTGATCTGAAACCTAATTTTGTCTGCCTTTTCGTAAAAATACCATTTCTAGTAGCCATAATGAATTTATACTTCCATCATTGACAGAATAATGTGCCCGTTAGAGTCAGTGGCAGATGACCTAGGCCGATGGGATAAGAGAAGATACAGCCTGTTCTTCAGCCTGCTGTCTTGAAATCTCTTTGCCCTTCTAGACGTTGTTGCATTTTACTCATCAAGATACATAAAGGTTACTGCAGCGAATGCCAGTACACTTAGTTACCATGGTTTCTTGGATGGTTACACGGTGCCCAAATTTGGTGAGCTGATATTTCAGGGGATTCTACTGCATCTTCAAAAACAACCCAATGAAATGTAGTTTCAGAACAAAAGCCAGCTTTCTTTTGACAATGACATGAACGTTACCAAATCTGTTACCTCTTTAGTCAAAATGCAAAGATCATTTGAATCCAGCCCAGATTCAGATGGAAAAAAGTCAGAGTCCTTGCTTGTATAACACGATTACTCAGTACATTGAAGAGAAACTATGTATTTTATTTCCTTATTTAAAAAGGGGGGGGAGTGAAAAATACACTTGGAAGATATTAATACCCCATTCACTTAAACACAAAGAATTTCCATTGTACAATTGCTATTTTTGTCCAGAGGCACTTCCCCCTTCTTTTGATCCGTTGGAACCCACCAAAAACAGAATCTAAAGGTTTGATTCCAGAAAATGAGACATTCAGTTTCTTTAGAGCCTTATTCTTTTTCAGTATCTCTTAAAACATGAGAACCATCCTCACCAGGATTTTTGAAATGTGAAAATAAGCCAGGCAGAGCCTCTCTTTGGTCGTTTTAACACAAGAGGTGTCTGATCTTAGAGCAAGCAGCTTTTATTCCCACCCAACATAGTGGGCACCACAAGGGAGACACTGCTTGGAAGAGGAAACAAGACCAGCCGCCATCTGCTAAATGTGCTCCAAATGTCGGAGACAGTGAGCACAGGAACTCCACACCCTACCCCGCCTTCCCGTCCTTTCCTTCCGTGCCAAGCTGAAGCTCCGTAGGTGCCACTAGGGTATCCTGACCCTCCCGATTAGCCCTTACAGCCTGGAGTGAGCTGTTGGTTTGCTTTCCTTGACTCACAGTTGGATTTTTCCAGCTCTAGAAATAAAACCCAAGCCGCATGTGGGACCTCCTTCTACTTGTTCACACATTGACACCGAGCCAGAAAAGGTCCTGAAAGGAACAGAAACTCAGAAATGTTGGTGAGGCCAGCCAGAGTGGATGTGCCTGTAAGGGTCTGCCACAGAGTCCCCGCGAAACCCACTGCTGTCGAGTCAGTTCTGACTCATAGCCTATCCAGTAGGACCAGGTAGAAGTGCCCCAAGGGGTTTCCAAGCCTGTCTTTCTGGAAGAAGACTGCCATCTTCCACAGAGCAGCTGGGCAGTTCGAACTACCACTAAACAGCCAGGGCTCGTGACACACCGTAGGGACTCAACTAAACAGACTCTTTCTCTTTGCAGTTGAAACCCTGCTGGCATATTAGGTTAGGTGTTCAGCTGCTAACCAAAAGCTCCACAGTGCAGATCCACCAGGCCTTCCTTATAATACTTATGGGGCAGTCCCACTGTGTACTGTAGGGTCATTGTGAGTTGGAATCAACTTGATGGCAATGGTTTTTTGGTTTCTTTTTGCAGTGGGACCTAAAGGGGCTCCCAGGAGCCACTGGAATCGCTAAGATACATGCTAAACCTGCGACTCTCTCAGTATAGACGAACACTGAACCAAACCAAACCCACTGACCTCGTGTTGATTCTGTCTCATAGCAGCCCGATAGACAGAGCAGAGCTGCCCTACAGAATTTCCAGGGAGCACCTGGCAGATTTGAACTGCTGATAGTCTGATTAGCAGCTGAAACACAGGGCAGTGGCCTCTGAAAATAAATAAATGAATCCATCTGTGTACTAAAAACCCAAATTGTAACATTATCCAGACGCATAGATTTTTTTTTTAATGTGTTATATGCATGTGCTTCACAACACAAGGCGTATAAGATGTGAATCTGGGTGCACTCCCCTCCGGGAAGGAGCCTGGGGTGAAGCACATGATTTGGGATCAGCTACTAAAGCAAAGATTAGTGGTACAAACCCCCCTGTCAAAGGCCTGGAGAGGGGCTTCCATAAAGATTACAGCCAAGAAAATCCTGTGGAGCAGTTGCCCTCTTTAATATGTGGGGTCTCTATGAGAGGATGGATGGCTGATTCGACCTGAAGCAACAACCCCAACAGACCCTCCAAGATCTTGATGCTCACGGAGGACTTACACGGCAAGCAAGAGGGTAACACATGTCAGAGTAGTAGAAGGGCCCTGCTGCCACCAACTGGGCTCGAGTCAGAGCCCTCCGTTTCTTTACCTTCCTAAGCCAGAAAAATCAAACCCACTGCTGTGGAGTCAATTCTGACTCATGGAGACCCTAGCAACAGAGTAGAACTGCCCTGGAGAGTTTCCAAGGAGCGCCTGGAAGATTTGAACTGCTGACCTTTTGGTAGCATTTAACCACTAGACCACCCGCATTTCCATCCTAGGTTATTCTAATTTTTGTGGGAATTAAGTTTTGTGAAATGAAGATCGTGGAAAAAAATAATAATTATAATAATTAAAAATAATATTAACCTTACAGGGGATTCTTCTAAAGAGAAATATTTCATATTTCTTATTCTACTTGGAGACTTCATGACAGGACAAATTGTTCATCCAAGTTTTGTTCATAAATATCTGCCTTTGGAGACATAGTCACTTTTCCTGTTAGCAGGTTAGAAAAGACCAGAAAGAGCAGCAGGCCCTGTAACAACCTCTGTTGAGTAAAGGGAAGGGAAGTGTGGAGCCCAGAAAGCCAGGGCAAAGGGACTGAGTTGAGCACTCCACTCAGTGTTCTCGAGGAGCTCTGTGAGAACAAGCTTATGTAGCAGGGTTTTGTTAATAAAGATTAACTGAGGCTGAATAAAAACAACACTCTGCTTTATATGACCATGTAAGACTAGAGAGAGAAACAATACCAAGGTAACATGCTGGCTCGCATGCATCTGAGGAGAGTATCTAGTACACAGGAGTTTTCACAGAGCAGGGTCAGCTAGTTTTCAAAGCACTCCCAGTTCATTGCAGAACATCATTTTCCTATTTCATGGTCAGTATCACACCCTTCTGTAGTATTTTCCTCTCTACTGATCATCCTAAATCTCTTCTCTACCTATAGCCCTTTCCATTTTATTTCAGACCCTATTTTCTCAGCCCCACGGTTCTTTACCTTAACCCCTATTCTCTTTATCCACTGGATCCAAAATCATCAAATGATGATGAACATCCCTCTATTTGCAAGGAAAATTCCCGTTCATTGTTTCTTGCTGTGAGAACTTTATCCCATCTCGTTTTATTCCCAATGCCGTAGTTTAGAAGATTAGGAAATTTTTAACCATGTATGTTCGTGTTTATTAGATGAACCTTGAGGATTTACCTATTGTGCTAAACATAAAAAAAGAGTTTTTGTTTTGTTTTGTTTTGTTTTTTTGCATTAGAGCTTTTCCTTTGGATGTCTTTATTTTCACAGAATTCCATCATACAGTTTTTAGATTTTTTTTTTTACAAAAATTATCAAAGAGTAGGACATTTTTTATTGTGGTCTAAATCAATAGTATTTGTTATTATTTCTACTGTATAAGTGTAACTCGCTGCCCAGAAGTATGGTTATAAGTTAAATACATTATTATGCTTCTTATCGTTCAAGCTGTTCTTTGCTACTTTTCGCTATTTTCTATTTTTAGCTGTTGTACTCTTTTTAGCAAAGAATTCCATATTCTCACTAACTGGGTTGGTCATTAATGGTAGCTAAAGTACAAATAGAACGGTTAAACATAAGTTAGCTTGATACTCAAAGACACTGAATATTCTTTAAAAGGTGTTTTCTTAGTGTAACACGGTAAGTTGTTTGCCATAAATTATAATTTCAAATGTAGTAGAGAACCTAGAATGGATGATAAGTTAGTTACTAAAGGAAATAGAGTGCAATAAAAATGAAACATTCTAGAAAGATTACTATTCCATTCTGATTCAAAACTTACTAAGATGGGAATCTTGTTCCACAGTGGAAGATCCATACTAGCAGAGTGAGGAGAAGAACTGAGGCAATTATCCACATGATTCAGACAAAAAACAAAGATCCAAACCCAAACAGTTTTGCCTCAATAATCTTGTGTTTGAAGATGTTTTTCGCCTGAATCGTTTTGTCTCAGTTTGCCACTTCATTTTGTTAGGCAAGATCTGAACTAAACGCTATTTTCACAAAATTTTTCAACTTGTTTTGTATACTTCGTGAAGGCATGACTTTAAATTTCAAAGCTAACTTATCAGAAGTTCTTCAATCCTATGACCCTTAAAAGTTGTGCTTTTTTTTTTCTGAAGCAATATAAAAAATGCTTATGGTGTGTATGCAAGCTGCCGTTTTGATTAACTTTCCTGAATTTCAAACATCTATATTTTACTCTCTTATATGCTTTTAACTAAGGTATAGTAGATGCATTTTTGCTTCGATACTAATTTAAGGTGTAATATTCATTTCTTTAGAGAACATTTTTGTTGTTGTGCATGCCTAGTGTTTTGTACGTTGTATATTGCATTCAGAATATTTTTTTCCTTCTCACCTATCCACAATGCAATGCCGTTCCCATGATGCACCTCTGCTTGCTGTTTACCTGTATGTTAATTCGCTTGAATCCCATTGGCCCACTGCCATCATGTGCTCGCTGCCTGTTATTAAAAGACTCAGTCGACTGCCAAAGCAATGAAGCGACCTCTCGAAGCAACTGTAGACCTGGTACTTTGACCTTTCACCTTTCGCTTTGCATGTAGCTTTTCAGAGAACCATCTGAGATTTGTATGACTTGTAAAATATTGGTTGCCAACAATCATTATTATTAATTGATGGAGAAAAAAATTCGATATGGTGTTTAGTCATCTCATTTCATGTGTAATATCTGAAATAAGTTAATCCTAACCGATTTTAATACCTTTTCCAAAAGAGTAAAGCAAATTTAAATTAGTGGGCTCAGAAAATGCTCCTTATAATTCTAATTAACCTGTAAATTCAAAAAATTACCCTTTAGCGAAAGAAAAGAATAGGTATTAATAATAACACCAGTGCTTCTTTTCCCCTTAGAATAGTTTAACTCGTTTTAAGAAGCTGAAGCCATTTTTTGTTGTTGTTGCTTGATAGTTTTTCTCTTCCTGAGTTGAGATGCTACTGTTTTTTGGGGTTACAGAAATCACGCTTTCGCTCTCAATAACGAATTCTCACTCATTTTACATTGCCGCTGTTTAAATTAAGGCGCATGGCAGAGGCATCTTCCTAGCTGTCATTTTTAAAAAAGAATGTTGTAATTGATTATCTCTGTGGACACAGACGATGTGTTTACTTTACGTTATACATGTCTCGTCAAACTCTTCGTTTCTAGGCCTTTCCTCCTGGTGCCCTTCACCCCCTACCAAAGAGACAAGCCCTTGAAAAGGGGAGCGGCGCCGGCGCGGTCTTCGGCCCCAGCGTCCTGCACTACCAGCAGGCGCTCTCCGGTGCCCAGCTGCAGCAGCACGCCGCCTTCATCCCGACAGGTACGCGTCCCCACCGTCCCGAGTCCTGTGTTCACGTGCCCTTCAGGTCATTCTTGCTTCCTTCTCATTTCTTTAAGCTGTTTGGTGGCACCTAGTTTGCTTTTCAAGGTCCAGTACGGCCTAAAATGCACCATTGTCCTAGCTATCTAAATGTATTTACATTGGTTTGAAGGGTAGCTAAAAAAACCTAAAGCCAAATATTTCATGAAGTGAGGACAGATTGTACCCCTGAGAAACAGGCAGCAATCAGTGCCTTTGGTTTCGGTAAATACGCAAGCCGTGTGACTTTGTTTGTGTAGATCAGACCTTGAATGTGTGACCACTGGAATTTGTCATTAACACTTAATGGCCTAAAAACAGCAGTGACAGTCAATACTAACCTTTTCCTATTTCTCCTTAGAACACTAAAACAACTAGGCTATGGAGATTAAAGCCAGCCTGTACTCCTTTTTTTCACATCCATTCTATCTCTTCTCCATTCTTCTCCTTTCACAAAGTTCTCAAATACATAGCACCCTTATCCTCGGTTTCTGAGCCAACACCTGACACTGTTCAGCACTAAGGTGCACTAACTCTGCCATTTCCACTGTGAGATCCAATTCTGTCGATCATAGAAGCTCGGCATTGAAAGGGCTCTTCGTGATCTGTTCATCCAATTGATTGTTTTACAGATGAGAAAACTGAGGCCCTCTAAACGTGAAGTGACTTCCCAATGTAGCAGAACTAGTGAGAAACAGACTTAGCACCTGTCTTCCCCATGACAGGTCCAATTTGCAGAATATGACCACTACCTGGCCTCTGTACGCAGAGTCTGTACATTTCTCCTCTTAAGAGCATGGCTTCAAAAGTCAGACAAAACCATCCCTTTCCCACTTTTTGTCTCCCTCCCTGACCACAGACACACAGACACACACACACACACACCATACACAAACACACACAGTCACCACAGATTGGCAGTGGTTTCAACTTTTTTGTCTGTATCATAACCAGGAAGTGATATAGCCCTTAGTGGGAAGGTCATGATTGCACCCTTAGTTACCAAGTCAAAGTTCTCCATCTCATGAGAGGGAGTCAAAGATAAAGGCAGATTAATAACCATTTTATCAAAAATGTTTACTGATCCATACCCACAAGGTTGAATTTTTCAGATTTATTATCCATCTCCTTAAATACTGTAGCAAATCAAGAGTTAACATCAAAGGGCATTGACTAGATATTTCTGTGAATGTCTTTGCAGAAACCCTACACTTTGAAATGGATTATTAACCGGTTAACAACAATATTTGATTAATAACACTGTGTGTTACAGGAAAATGTAAGTTATGTAAGTCAAACAGTTATTAGGGTTCTGTTCTCTCAACTTAGTTCTGCATTTCTTTTAAAATAAACAAACTCGTAGACCAGTGAAGTGAGATTTCTAACTCTGTACTTGTGTGGGCTTCATCCTGACCCTATGAAAACCTTAATTAATGGCATTCTAGTACAGTACAGCTCAGCAGTGTTTGTCCTTGTAATCCACTTGAAATCAGATACTTATATGATAATTACTACAAGGTAGGCTGACCTTGCTGTCCTGTAGGATGTCTACAAATGTCTCATTGTAGATGTCTTGGTCTCTAGATATTTCAGGACCCAAAAAAAAAAAAAAAATAGGGGAAAACATTCTGAGGGGAAAGATGTAAAAAGGCAAATCTGTTTCTGCAGAATGGGTAAGAATAACGCTGGCTTCTCCCAGCTCGCACAGTGGACGCCAAGGTAGCCTAGCTCTTGTTCCATGCTCCAATCCAATGCTGACTAATTCGTAAATCACTGAAAGAACCCACCTTTCAAAATACTACACCTGGAAACCACTTACATGTTTCCAAAAACAGGATGACTATCATCCTTTTTGCAATGACCTGAATTTTGTGGCTGGAATTTTAGTCTGTGCAAGACCGCCGGGCTCGGCGGGCTGTTGTGGTTGTGTACTCCTGCCCCCTGCTGGATTCTGTAAGAAACGATCTGGTGTGTCCGGCACTACTCAAGTCCATATCCTTGGGGAAACAAAAAGTGGGTTCTAGCCCAGTGATGTCTGTCACTTAGAAGTGTTTCCATCTGTAACTTGACCTCAGTACCACAGTGGACAAACACATGGATCTTGTGGTCTGAAATGGTATTTCAGCTCTAAGAAGTTTTCACATGTAACTCTGAGACAATAGAAGAGAAAATAAATGTATTGAAAAGAAGTTAGTAGACATTTTTCCTCCTTCAGCTCCATGACAGAAGTTTCAGTGTTCATTGTAGCTCAAGTTTTCATGTCAGGCTTTCTTTTTCATAAGCTACATTCAACTCAATTAAAAAAGAATGATTTCATAACCAAAAATACCAAGCCAAACCTATTGCCATCAAGTCAATTCCAACTCATAGTGACCTGTTAGAACAGAGGGGGACTGCTCCATAGAATTTCCAAGGAGTGACTGGAGGAGTCAAACTGTCAACCTTTTGATTAGCAGCCATAGAACTTAACCACTATACCACCAGGATTTCGAATGATTTCATAATTACCCACTTTTATCATTGTTTTAAACCACTGCTAATTAAATGATATATTCACCAATATTTTTGTAATATGAAGATAGTCTGCCCATTAATCTTAAACTAACCAATTTTGATTTTCCTATGACTACTTTACTTTAAGAATTAGGATAATGTAAAATAAACTGTGTTCTTCTGGAGATTCCAATTTGTTGCATGGTCATTTATAATGAAACTGTGACATGCTGCTAAAACTCCCCCATTGACACAAAGTGAATTTGGAGGAAGATTTAGGAATTCTGCCTCCAGGCTATGAAGATATTAATGTAAGATATGCTAAATATGAGACTCTTCTAAAAAAAAAAAAAAAAAAGGCTCATTATCACCCTAGGTGATGCCCGAACATATTTGCAGTGAGTTGGATTTTTCTTTATTATTTTTTCTCTTTTTGATAGGGATAATTCTAACCTAGTAGTTACAATCCTTCTTTGCTGTGCTAGGAAAGTAACAAAAACCACACACACAAGAATAGCAGCATAATAATTCTTGGCGCTTCTCTGACAGCTTTATTTTGAGTTTCTGTAAGTGTGCTTACAGACATTATCTCCTTAGTCTCCAAGACACTGCAGTGCCAGCAGTGGCAGGCATACGTATTGGCGTTTTTCCAATGGAAGAACTGAGGCTGCGTCTACACTGGCAAAGCAGACTATATGGTTAACGGAATGATCCAGATAATTTTGACTCTCGGACACAAAAGTTGAAATACTTGCACCGCTGAGGCAGAAAGTTCTTTGGAAGGTCTTTGTCGGTCAAAGGCACACTTCAGCAAAGATGCTTCAGCCAGTTGGAACCCAAGCAGTTCACTTAGTTCCTCTTTGGGTTGTATCATTATATTGAAAATAAAGGAGACATAGATCAGGAAAGAAATACTAACCCAAGTATTCCCTAGGATTACATAAGGTTATCAGTCACACAAGATGGTGAAAGATTCATCAATGTTTAGTGGAAACAGTGTCTATATAACCACAGCAAAGAAAGTGCTAATATAAGTATTCCATTCAATTTAGCAAGTATTTCTAAAGCACACAGTGTGTCCAAAGTTCCAAAACCAGAAACAGGGCTACAAAGGTGTACAGGGCTAGGTGAAAAGCTAAGAGAATGCAGTGTGCTAAGGGATGCTTTCAGGCTGGGGACAAGGCTCCAGGAGAGAGGGCAGGAGGCAGAGACCGCAACACAGGCCAGGGCTAACTTGGAAGAGAAGTAAGGTTTTTCCCATGAGAGAAGAGCATCCAGGCAGGGCTAGCAGCATCAGATGGGAAGAGAGCATTTCAGGAGTCTGAGGTCGCCCACTGTGGCAGAAGGGCAGAGGGCTTAAAGGAACCTGTGAGGAGAAGGGGGAGAAGAGGAGGGTGAAAAGGCAGAGATACAACTAGAAAGGGTAACCAGGGAGACTGTGACTGAGACGGAGGCACACATGACGAAAGATAGCTGTTGTCAATATTCCTGTCAATGTGACTCAGCGTTTCAGCCACTTCCTGGACTGGTGTCAAGGTGACCTCACCCATACTTGACCATGTGGCTGCAGGGGCGGCACCACCCAGGACGTTCACAGGCGAGACGCAGGAAGGATCCTCTCCGCACCCCACCCCCGTCCCGTCCCCAACAAGGCCCCACCACCTGGGAAAGGAAGGGAATGAGCGTGGATTTTTGTGGGAACATCTTTGAATCCTCTGTGATTAACTGTAAAATAAAAGTGTTCACACACTGGACACTTGAATCATTTTTAGGAACAAATGGCTGCCATCACACCTCTCTAACCAATGGTTAAGGTCATTCATTCATTCAGTACATTGACTACCTACTCTAGGTAGATGTGGTCTCTGCCCTCATTGACCATACATTGGAAGAGAAACAATGGGTATGAAAATAAATATCCAAATTAATAGATAATAAATAACTTTATTCAAAACCCAAACCAAAGCCATTGCCATCAAGTCAGAGTGACTCATAGCAACCCAGTAAACAAAAGAGAACTGCCCTAGAGGCTTTCCAAGGGGCAGCTGGTAGACCCAAACAGCCATCGTTCCGGTTAGCAGCCAGCGTCTTAGCCACTGTGCCACTAGACCTACACACAGTCTGGCTTATATCTACCCCACAGGGCTGAGCAGAACTGCTCGTAGAGTTTCCAGGGAGCAGCTCACGGATTCAAACTGCTGGCCTTTGATTAGTAGCCAAGTTCTTAACAATTTTATAAGTACTCTCTCTATTTTTTTCTTCAAGCAAAAAAGATTTCAATGAGATAGTAAAAATGTAAAATTGACTTGGGTGTCCCAGTGAGGTAGGTAAAAGAAGAATTGGACAATTTTCTAACAAAACTTGAAATCTGGATAGTGAAAAGAGTGAGCTAAAGATTATTCTAGACAGAAGGGTCAGCATGTATAAACCCCAAAAGCAGAACAAAAGTGTGATATGTTCAGTTCAAAGTAATGGAAGGCAAATCTGCCTGGACTGAAATTGCCAGAAGGAAAGGGATGTAGGAGGAGCTGAAGAGGTCATCGGAGACTGGCTCATGGAGAGCCATGGTGCTGAAAGTCATGTAAAGCCACTGAGGGATTTCTAGACGAAGAATGACAAGACCTGCATTTGGAAAGCTTTGCTCTGCCACCAGAATGGATAGTGGACCATGGGGACAGGAGTCAATGCCGAGAGACCAGTTAGACAGTCCTTGAAGGCCTAAGGCTAGAGATGGTGGTGACTGGGACTGGGGGAGGGGCAGTAGAGATGGACAGACAAACACAAGATAGGTTTTAGAAGCTGAAGCGCTTGGGTTTGTTGGCAAGTTGGACCTGGAAAATTTCACAAGCTAAGAGTGGACCAGGGATAACTTTCATCTTAGGTGAAAGCTGCTGGATGGATAGAGATATCTGTCTCATATGAACCAAGGTAGAGAAATAGATTTCCGTGAGAAAGATGAAAGTTTAGACCCGTTCAACTTGAGACAGTTGTGAGACATCTAAGTTGAGAGCCAGGTGCGCAGTTAGATAAAAAGATCATGAGGTGAGAGGAGAGATCAGCATAAAGAGCTATCTACATAAATCCAGAGGCCATGAACTCATATGTAGTATTTAAATACATGGCTTGAGTAATAGTCCACGAAAAAGTGAAGAAGATGAAAAAGATTAAAAGTCTTGAAAACTCCATTTTACTGAGTCCATGTCCCGAACATGGACACGTTTTCAGGAGGGACTAGTCCCTGGAGGATATCATACTTGGGAAAATAGAGGACCAGCAAAGCAGAGGAAGCCCTTCGGTAACAGGGACTGACACAGTGGCTGCGGCAAGGGACTATGGGGAGGGCGCAGGACCAGGAGTGTGCCATCCAGTTGTCCACAGGGTCACTATAAGTCACTATCCACTGGACAGCACCTACCAACAACAACGTTATCTATGTAAGAAAAAGGAAAGCCTGTCAGCAGAGAACCCAAGTGAAGGGAACGGTTTATTACAGAAGGCATGGTCCGCCTCCAAAAGCTACTGAGATTCAGAAACAGCTAAATAAAAACAAGAGCATCAGGCTTCTTTGAGAGTGGAGTCCTCTTTGGGGACGTTAGCAATTTCAGTGCAGAGTGAGAGAGAAAGCCAGACTGGAGAGGATGAAGAGAGAATGATACAGTAAGGAAGTGAAAAGTTACTTGTGGGTGACTTCCAGATGTTAAAACGATAGGGCTGGAGAAGGATGGGGTGTCACAAAGGGGATCTGGAGTGCAGGTGTGTGTATATGTGCACATCCAGGTTTGGGGTTGGGCATTTTAGCACATGTGTGCTTAAGCAAAGACTCTGCTAGTAGCCCAGTTAGTCTTTTTTTTTTTTTTTTTTTTGTCACTGAATAGTTAATAATGTCAGCCTGATGAGCATGTGGACCAGGCAAGAAATCATCCCCCTTAGGGGTCAACAGCTCAGGAGAGACAGACAGACAGAAAGACAAACAGAGAGAAAGACAAGACAGAGAGAAAGAGAGACCAACACATCTCAGGCCTTTCATCCCTTGTCTCAGAAAACACTTCTAAAAACCCCAAGTGTGCACTTTCATGCTCATAAAAAATTAGTTCTCTGTACCTAGATGACACCCCATTTTCAATTATCTATATCCTGGTATTACCTTGATTTTCATCCTAAGAACTTGACTTAGAAGCAGATAATTCATCAAAGCTTCAATACAGTTCTTTTTCAGCCTTCCAAGACACAAGTCAACATTCATGGTTAGATTGTTCTGATTTGAATATGTTAATGAGATCACCCGTAGGTAAAACAACTATTCCCAAGAAAGAACTGAAGCCCCGCCCACCTCACCTGGCACCTGCCCACTTAGGCTCTACCTTGAGATTTCCCAGGAGTTTGGCCGAAGGTCTCCCTCAGCAATCACCTTGTAGCAGCTGGAAAACACCCCCAGCCCTGGTCCCAGCTCAGCCCCTGTTCTGCCATATTCCACCTGTAGCTTGTTTAGACTTGATTGCGAGTCACCCGTTCTTTTATTGTGATGAAAATCGATCACTTATGTTTCTGGGTCCTTTGCCCCAGGAATTCCAGTCTCCCTAGGTTATTGGACTTTAGAGCAGCAATCTAAAATTCAGCAGACTCTCACACATTTGCTGTAGACGACATGGAATCTTAATCACCGTTTTTGTTTGTTTTTCTTCATGTTATTGTTGACACGAACCATTTTACAGTCAAACAGACCAACTTCTAAAGCAATCAGATCAGTGTCACCTGGCGGCTTCACAGCCTGACCTCGATTCGGGAATGGCGTTCTATTTTTGCCTCCCCCTCCCCCATTCATGCTATGCACGACCTTGGGGGAGTTCCTGCGCCTCAGATTTTTCATCTGTAAAATACCCACTTCCAACCTGGGAGCACTAACTCAATAATGTCTGTAAAATACTTAGAGGAATGATACTGTGACCTTATGAAATGTCGTTCTTCTCAGAACCACGTCAAGGTATATGAATAGAAAGTGTGAAAAGGAATTGATGGAGTGAGTTTGAATAATATTTGGCTGGAAATAAGTCAGATATATTTGTGTCAGGACTGCAAATGTGAATGATCCTAAAAGACTGTGTTCCTTAACCCTACTGATTTCTGGTTGTGCTTCAATCTCACTTTGAATGTTAACTCTAAACGCTAACCTGTTTCTTTCCCTTTATCCACTTTTCCACCTACCATTGCATGACACGCAGGGTCAGTTTTGTGCATGACACCCGCTACCAGTATTGGTAGGTTTCAACCTTTTTTATTTGTCTTTTTATATTATGTACGATATCTTCACTTGCTTGAAATTGATTTCAGAGATGGTAGACATGCTTTAGGAAGTGGTAGACCTGAAGGCTTATTTGGCTTTAGAGTTAATGGAGACGAGTTTTGTTAAAATGTATTTGTATATTTAAGAGAAAGATGCTTTTAATGTGACCTCCTGTGTAAGAAGTATCACTACAAAGACATGAAACCTCAGGTAGTAGTCTGCTTTTCTTTAATGACCTGTATTTTGTTTTTCTTTGTATTTCCTATGGTTTAGCATAAGAAAGAGAAAGCTCCAGTATCAGAGAGGCAGGCTGGTTTCATCAATGTTTTAAAGTTTCATGGTGGTGTGCCTTTATCTCCTCTTTGCTGTGTGTTAGAGTTATCAGAGTTTCCCAGAACTATGTATTTTAAAAAATTATAAATAGATGTATTTTTTGAAACCCAGTGTCTGAGCCCCCTTGCTGGATTATTCTTTTTAAGTGTTGATTTGTTTGTCGTGACTGTCAGGACCTGAGCTGTCCACTGGATGTGACATTTTCATAGTCTACAATTATACTTACATGTCAAGAAAAACTAACATGGACAAAATCTCTCTATTTCACAGTGTGTTAAAATTTACATGAAGGTCCTGATTTGGGGTCCAAAATAAACCATAATCCCCAGTAATTCCAGTTCAAATAAACAATCCCAAACTGAAAAGAAAAAATATATATATACTTAATTGCTATTAATTTCAAAGAATGTTTTATCCCAAATTCAGCCCATGCATGGGAGCCTTTGCTATTTTAGAATTGCAAAGTATTGAATATTCTTACTTCATTGGACATTCCACAACTGTTATTTTAGATGTTAGGTACACTCCGTTTGGAACGATCTATAATGAGAGATACTATGTGTATAAAGACAACCCCCAAAGTAATTTTCTTTGGCCTTTCTGGGAATCACTGATTATGTTTTAAAACTTCCTTTAATTGTACTTGTAATAAGCTATTTTCCCTTTTTTATTTCTCTCCCACGCTTCCTTGCTTTGCCTTGTGATTGCATGCCATCTGCTGGTTTAACCCATGATGGCTTGCTGCTCTGATATTCACCATGCCAAATACCACTTCTCTTACCATAATGCTACACCCTCCTGTTGCTCCCATGGTTCCCCTCCTGAAAGTACCCATGATGCACAGCGCTACGTCCGCCACTGTCTCTGCAGCAACAACTCCTGCAACAAGTGTCCCCTTCGCAGCAACAGCCACAGCCAATCAGGTTTGCTCCTTTTAAAGCTTTTCTTTCACAAATCCCAAACTCTAAATGAGTGCTGATATTGTTTTAAAAGAAAAAAAAAATTCTCCATGAGAATTTTTTTTCATGTGTATCCATCAAATTTTATTTTTTTAATTAGTTTCTAGCCAGCATTTACAGACAGGTAGCACTTATTTAGAGTTAACATTTACTGCAAATAATGATGTAGCTATGTTTTGTGTTGCACTGTTTGTTTTCGTACCTAATATTGTGTAATTAACCTGACAGGCTTCAATCCCTTTTGAGTACAGTGTTACCGAACCAGTGGTTTATGAATTTGCTACAGAAAAATTACCAAAGCTCTCCTTCTATGGGGACTTCAAAACTGGCTATGTTTTGATTCAGTTCATTCAAACCCTGTTGTCTCTTGTTGTGGAAAATAGTCTCCTCTCAAAAAAGTCTTCCTTTTTTATTTAGCATCCAATCTGAGGTCAGAATAACTCTATGAACAGTTCACCTTGTTCAGTGCGTGCACCAAAACTCACTTGATTCCCCCTTCAGTCTGTGTCAGTGCTGATGGAACAGCCAGATCAGGCAGGCAGGAGAGTTATGTGCCCCCGGGTTCATGGAGACTGGAGTCACCTGATTAGGGACTGTAAACTCAGCTGTTTTGATGCATGTGCCAGAAGACCACGGATGTAGTGCTTCCCGGTGAGGGCTTGTTGGCTTGACTCTGCGGTCACAAGCTGACTGGATTTCCAGCCCCAGCCCACCGTCTCGCAAACACAGCTCCTGCCCACAGGGAGAACCAAGCGAGGGCTGGCTGAGTGTCACCCACACGTCATCTGAGCCAAGACCTCCCAGTATACACTGTCACTTCATAGAAGAAGATTTTGTTTTTAGTTTTTAATGCAATTGACTTTGCTGGTAAGAGGTGAAAAGGGTCTAGGCTACAGAGAAAGGCCAAGTTAATGGGGGGAAAATCACGATCCCAGAGCATAAACAGCAGAACCCCAACTGTATTCTACAAGTGAAAAGGAAGAGTTCACACTTCTTTCCAAATTTAAGCAAATAAGCCATGCTGTAGGTTTCATCATTTAAGAAGACAGGTGTGGTGAATGGACTTGAATGCAGGACTACAGTAGAACCTCACAGCAGCTCCTCCTGGCTCTTTGCACAGGGATGAAGCCGGAAAGAGCCAGGAGGGAAGGGAGGAGAGGCCAGGTAAGAAGCACTTGGGCAAACAGAAGCTCCGAAAACCAAAACCCATCCCACTGATGTTGAGTCAATTCCAGTTCATGGTGACCCTCTAGGACAGAGTAGAACTGCCCTGTAATTTCCAAGGAGTGCCTGGTGGGTTTGAACTGCAGACCTGCTGATGAGCAGTCATACCGCTTAACTACTGCGCCACTGGAGAAGCTCTGATACTGAGAGTTCTTTGACTTTTCCCTCCCCACCTCAAAAACACCAGCCATTTCTCCAAAGAAAGGCACCTCAGCTTCCAAACAAATACAAAAAGACTAGCACATAAGAGCTTCCTTAGCTGGGAAGATTTTTTAATCATTATTATTATTGATGAGATGAAGTAAGGCGAGGAAAACTGTTCTCACCTTTTCATTTTTAGGGTCAAAGCATCCCTGTGTGTTTGCTTGGTCTTAAAAGGGAAGCTAAACAGTTGTTTGTTGGAAGTCTTGCTTCCTTGAACCACCTCGATATAATTTTGGACACAACTTTGTCACAAAAGCCCTTCATAAGAACACATGTTTGAATTATAAGCAAGCAGTATTTGCTGCAATGCAGTTTTGCCTCTATTTTATGGCTAACAAAGCATTTCTGACAGGAGCTCTTTCTCAGGGAAGGAAGTCATGAGAAAAACAAAATGCTTCAGAGTTTTAGGATAAATTTATTTATTAATATTTTTAAATGCTTATTTATAAATATTTGATCAAGCGTTTCACGTTTGGTAGGAAAATAAATTGAGGGATCACGTAAAACTCCGTGCGTTTGACTATGTGTAGGGACAACAGGAAGAAGCATGGGACAGCCAAAGGTGGAGAGAGATGTGTTACTTGATAGCAGAGTGTGGCTGGGAAGAGAATTCACAATTAAATCCAAAGACGTGTCATTAGAGGAAAACAGGAGAGTTGCTCTGGGAACCGCAGGTTCTGCGTGTGGTGGCGGATCAGATATAACAGCTGTGGACTTTCCCTGAACGATGGAGACAAAACCTTTCACAGCTCTTGACAGAGGCCTGCTTGAGCTTGAGCACTGCAGGAAAGAAATAATACTAAACATAAGTGTCTGGAGATGATATACTGGATGTATTTCCAGTGAATTTTAAAGAACTTTGATGTTCTTTTAGTACCCAAGAATAGAAATACTGAGACAGCTGATGACTACAAGATGACAAGTCATCGTCATCTTCATAAAATCTCACCCTGTAGATGCAATTAGATGATGTCCCTAGGAATTCCATACATCACCGCAATTTAATGAATCTCGGTGTATTTGTGCAAGAAAGACTAGAACTAGATGGCAGCTGAAGTTCCTTCCAGCTCCTAGACTCAACAAACCCAGAATTCCATGACTGTCACACTCAGTTCTGTGGATAAGGTTATAAAGGAAACACAGACTGCAGAGTGATGCAGAAGACCTTGTAGTTCTGTGAATGGCAAGTGTCGTCTCCCCTCTTCACTGAACAATCGTAACACAAAAAGGAAACGGATTTTGACTCATTCAGTCAGCTGAGACTAACAGCTCACATGTGTGAAATCTCACGGGTGTTTGTAGTTAAGATACAAATCATTCACAGACAAGAGGTGATGGGCTGAAGAGCCCCAAGATGGTTCCTCTGGACCATGATCCTTTGCATGCCACTGAGGTCTGGCTAAGACCTCACAGTAGGCTAAGGTGAACAAGTTACACATCGCTCAGGGCTTCATCCAGGTGTTACCAATGAAGTTTTAACTAAGCTTTGGCTTACTGTTTGCAATTAGATTAAAACAAACTTCAGATACACTTAGGAAATATAAAATAATTTTGGTTGTTATCATTGTTTAATCTGGGAGTGAATACACACACACATACACACGCAAACACAGTAAGCAAATTTCCTAATAACCTGATAGGGTTTCTTCAGTTAAGGTCTCTTGGGCTTAATATGGAGCTTTACTGGTGCCAAAAAAAATGATAAGAATTTGGCTCCTAATCAAAAGATTGGCAGTTCGAATCCACCAGCTGTTCCTTGGACACTATGGGGCAGTAATATTAAATCCTATAGGGTTGATATAGGATGGAATTGATGACAGTGAGTTTGGTTTTGTTTTGGATTTAATATATAAGTTAAATATTATTATTATTATTTATATCCCACTTGTGTACAAGGCTTCATTCTAAATAGTGTTTCTTGTATAATACATTACATATTAAATGTTATATGTTCTGCATTATGTGGCTGAATGCCTATATAAAGATAGAAGTCCTTACACCTTCTGACAGTCTATGACATGGATACAAGTATCATCCTCCTCATTTGACAGATACGGCAGCTGAGAATTAACTACCTTACCCAGAGTCAAATAGCTGGCCCGTGGTTTACTGGAATTTCA
The DNA here is from genome assembly GCA_028571685.1 of Heterohyrax brucei. Lineage (NCBI taxonomy): Eukaryota > Metazoa > Chordata > Mammalia > Hyracoidea > Procaviidae > Heterohyrax > Heterohyrax brucei. Next base: position 81,696,893 of record CM053159.1, read on the forward strand.
AACCAGGGAGTATAGTTCCAGAGACCTTGCTCTTAACCACTGAGCAGTATTGCCTCCCTCCATCATTGGAAATACCCAAAAGTCATTTTCTCCACAAATGAAACTATCATTGGCATTAGATTCTACAGTAACAAGCTGTGTTGTTGTGGGGAAGAAGAAGATGTCCTGCCAGCACCGCTCAAACTAAGACAAACCCTAAGCTGGGGAGAAAAACTGAATTTGGGTGGAACATCAAACTAGTTACCTAACAGCCTGGTCATCTTTGTGAACTGGAGAGTTCACCTGGTCTATTCTATGTGATGTTCCAGTCAAGAACTAATGCTTGGTTACATGAATATGAATAATTTCCGTAGATGTAAGAGAAGCTATGAAAGAATTAGTCATTCGCCTTAGTGAAGCAGGTTCCTGAGTTTCTTTTGTCTGAGTCACTGTCACAGACTTCCTTCCAAGTTTTTGCTAGTCATTGCTCAAATAGCTCAGTAACAAGGAGTCAGGAAAAAAGGGATGAAAATGTGTAAATCAGTTTCAGGCCACTAAGGGCCAGAAATTTGCAATGTGTATTTTGAAACAAATTTAACTGTGTACATGAAAAGAGGTAGAAGTACATACTCAGGCATAAATTATCTAACTTTTTAATGTTGTAAGAAGTTTAATAAAATGACAGTATATTTAAAATGTCTATAACTTGAATTATGGCAGTACCTTATGCTGTAATCATTTGCTATTTTATTACAAAGTTACATTCTGTTGCAAAGAGAGAGAAAATAATTTCCAGCTCAATATATTTTTTAGTCTTGGTTTCTTCATTTATGCTCAGAGAATATTCAGCTCACCTAATAACATCCTTAAAGGCCCAATTAAAATCCAGCTGGTACTCTGGATCTTTCCCTGAGCCCCTGGCTAGAAACACTCTTCCCAGCTCCAGACAGAAAGACAAGTGTGAGTGGGCCAAGTTAGGGAGAGAGAAGTTTAGCTAGAAAAGAACTCATCAATCTGTTCGTCAAGTGCTCATTCGTGGGAATGGGTTACAAAGTAGGTTTGACTCCAGTTGGGCAGAAATGGAAACACAGAGAGGAAGGGTCTGGTCCTTCTTCAGCCATGGAAGGTTTTAGAGAAGGCTGGGGAGAGAAACAGAACTCTAGAGAGGGTGAACAGGTGGATTTCCAGGCAGGAGACCTTTATGAGATTTCAACAAGGCCCTTCACTGACACTGCCAGGTGATGAGTGGCCGGCTTGTCCTGCCTTTGCTCATGATATAGAGAGCGTTACTTTTAGCCAAAGAGCCTGCAGACCAACCAACCTATTGTCGTCAAGTTGATTCCAACTCATAGCGACCCTATAGGACAGAGTAGAACTGCCCCGTAGAGTTTCCAGGGAGTTTCTGGCAGATTTGAACTGCCCACCTTTTTGGGTGGCTGCTGTAGCAGTTGACCACCATGCCTCTAGGGCTTCCAAAAGAGAAACAAAAAAACTACTTCACACTGTGGCTAAACCTGTCCAGATAGGTGTAACATGGCAGAAAAAGAGAGCTAGGCTGACACCAAGAGCTAACCACGGGTAGGTGCTCTGTAGAAACGGAACTCACCCCTTTAAGGACAGCCATGGTGGAATCTGGGCAGAAACCTCCACGTTGCTGACTTCTGACATGAGGCATCCCACTTCCCGGCTCAGTGAGACCTCAGAGCCATGAAGGCCTCAAGAACCCCAAGGCCTTTGCTTGAAAAAGTGGTGTGGAGTGAGAGCCTGCTGTCCGTGCCCAGGGTTAGAGCAATACAGAAGGTAAGGGTGAGGTTTATCTAGTTGTTCTGGTTTATGAGCTAGCTGCTGCTAAGTAGGAAACTTCCTACAGATGGTTCTTAGGGAGTGTTAGGTAGAGCACCCCTAAGGAGTACCTTAAAAACTCATGAAATCCAGCTCTACCTCTGGCATTGTGTTAGCCAACACAGAAACACATCTTCAGATGGTGGTAATTTGTGTTTAAAATGAAGACCTCAAGGTCTTTTTGCATCACCAAGCCCTCCCCTGAAGGTTAAGTCCATTTATCAAGGGCTTAGTCTTGGAAAGGAGTCCTGAGTAGCATAAACGGTTGAACACACAACTATTAACTGGAACACTGGTGGCTGGCACCCACTCGGAGGCCCCTTGGGAGAAAGGCCTGGTGATCTGCTCCCCAAAGGTCATGGCCCTGACGACTTCATGGAGCAGTTCTACTGAGCATGCGTGTTGGCCTCACGAGCTGGAACCAATTCTACGGCAACTGGCTTCATTTTTGTTTTGGCTTTAGGAAGAGTTTAACGAAAATGAGTTAACACTACATCAGACACATACGAAAACCTAAACAAGCAAACCCGTTGCAGTCAATTTGATTCCGACCTGAGCACCCCATAGGCCCGTGGCACTCTCAAGGAGTGCCTGGTGGATTTGAACTGTCAACTGTCTGGTTAACAGCCATAGCTCTTAAGACTATACCACCAGGGTTTCTGTATATATGTATATAGTACACTTCTATTTATCAGGATATTTGATAACGGAGAAAATCTGCTTTCTCAGATATGCCTTATATAAGCTTAATACCTGTGGTGATCAATTTCAGCATCTTCTCAGAATAATAAAATAACTCCATGATAACCAAAACCCCACTGCCATTGAGTCGAGTCTGACTCATAGCGACCCTAAGAGTAGAACTGCCCCATAGAGTTTCCAGGGAGCTCCTGGTAGATTTGAACTGCCAAACTTCTGGTTAGCAGGTGTAGTGCTTAACCCACTAGGCCACCAGGGTTTCCTACAGGGCAACAGGTAAATATATTATGCTTTTTTATCCTGCTGTAAAATACTGAAGAAGGAAGAAGAGAAAGCGTAAAAGCGTAGCCCTTAAGTTATTTTTCACATTTAAATAAATATACAGCTATTTGTGTATAGGTCCTTGGATATATGTAAGTAAACCTATACTAACCAAGAACCCTAGAGTTTTGTATAACATCCCTTACGCAGTGCCATCTGTCCTGCCTATATTCTGACCAACGTAGGAGGCGTTAAACAATGCCCACTGTTCACCACCCGACCCATTTTGGGGTTTGCGTTTCTTTCACAAGAAAAATCTCAGTTTTACCAGGCCCCAGTGTGGGAGGACTATGCTCCTCTCAGGTGGCTGTCCCAAAGGCTGCAGTAAAGTCCCTAGATGTGGATGTGCAGACTGTGAAACAGTCCTTCCCCAAGGCTGGGAAACAAGTTACAGACAGCAGCTGGGCCCCAAGGACCCTAGGCTCTAGCAAGGTACAGAGAGCACCTGTCAGAATCCAGGCTCGTAAAGAGTGTCCTGGGCCCAGACACTCACTGCAGAATATGCACATACTGCTAGAGTCATTTTGCCATCTTTTATTTTGGCTTATGTTGTTGCTGTGGAGGCAGGTTCAGCTTCAGCAATGGATTCCAGGATCTGCTTCCTTCTGATGAGGTTGAATGGCCACTTAAGTGTTTCAGGGAGAGAGGTATGAGTGTGTATGTGTGTGTTTCTGTATGTGTAAGTGTGCATATATGTGTATGTGTGTGCATATGTACGTGTACACATGTATGTGAGTATGCATATAGATGTGTGTATGTATGTGTGTATTATATGTGTGCGCAGACAGAGTGTGCTAAGGAGTTTGTTGTATCTCTTCAAGTGAAAAAAAAAACTAAAAATTTGAGTATTCACGTCAGTTAATTCCATTAATTAAAGCCACTTGGCAATTTGCGTTTTACTTCTGGACAGGACATTGGAATCCAGCCTTTGCTAGTGTACTTTCTAAAAAGGGAAGAAGGAAAGGTAGGAAAGGAGAGAAGGAGGGAGGAAGGGTGAGAGAAGGGAAAAAGAGAGGGGGAGAAAGGAGGAAGTGAGGAAGAAGGAAAGAGGGAGGGGGAGAGGAGAGGGGAGAAGAGAAAGAGGGGGAGGGGGATGGGCAGGGGCAGGGAGGCCGATGAAGACGTGGGGGAGGGGAGGGGGTGGGGGGAGGGCGGGGGGAGGGGGAGGCCGGGGAGGGGAGGGGAGGGCGGGGGGAGGGGAGGGGAGGGCGGGGGGAGGGGGAGGGGAGGGGGAGGGGAGGCCGGGGAGGGGAGGGGGAGGGGCAAGGAGGCTCGAGGAGGCTGCTGTCTGAGCTACACTTCCCTCTGGGGTAGCCATGTAGAAGCAGGTTATTTTTTCTCTTCAAGAAACCAGAAAACAATGGCCCTTGTATTTTCCTGCCTCAGAAGCAGCTGCTTTGCAGGGCAACCGTGAAGTTTGATTAATAAATGTACATGGACGTTCTCTCAGGGATGGCTGAGTTACGTAAGCGCTGTGATCTAGTCCATCTTCCTCTTCCATGAGTGATTTACACCTCACGGTGAGAAACTTGGGTGGAATCCCGTGGTAGGTGGCACCTAAAGACATCAGCTCCAATTTGGTGCAGCTCAAGAAAAGATGTCAAAGGTCCTTACCGGGAACTTCTCTGCCTGCTGGATTGTCCTACTTAATACATCTCAAATCCTAACCTCTTTTGCATTTTGATGGAATTTGGGGCGATCTTTTCAGATGGAAAAGTCATATTCCTAGTCCTCCTTTAGCTTTTTGCTGGTGATGATAAAATCAGGCTGGGTTTTTCTAAGTTTAGATTTCTCTTCTGAGAGGTATAAATCTATAGCTGATTCTCTGAGTGTGTGTATCCAGCTGGAGACCTGCAACCCAGGAAATACAGACCCGCTGCCATGCAGGCAGTTAGGTCCACTGTCAAATGCTGGAAGATGAATGGCTCTCCCTTCTAATGAGAGTTTCTGCAAACAGGTGGTTTTCTGCTCAAGTCTTGCCACTGCGGACCACCTTCTGCACTTCTGCCTATGGGCAGAGGCCACCACCACCTTTGCTGTCTGGGTGGGCAGAGAAGTGAGACGTGGGCCCACCCTTATCCCTTTTCACTGCTTCCTGATACAGAGGAGGGAACACCAGTGAACCCCACTGTGACTCCACTTAGTTTCCCAGAAAGGCAAAAAAAAAAAAAAAAAAAAACTGCCTTAGGTCTGCACTCCTGGGCCCTGGGCCCTGACTTCTCGGTCAGACCTGTGGGAGTCTGCTAGTTGTTCCAGGGCCCGCGTGTCCAGGGGCTGCCAGAGACTCTAAAGGGAGCCCTGGGGTGCAGTGGCTACGGCCTGGCTTGTTAACGGAAAGACTAACGAGGAGAATCCACCAGGCACTTGGCAGGCAGAAGATGTGGCAGTCTGCTTCTGTGAAACCCACAGCCTCAGGAACCTGTGGGGCTGCTGTGTTCTGCCCTGTAGGGTCACTGCAAGTCACAGTTGGCACCCTGGCAGTGGGGAAAGAGACTTAGGAGTCTCTTGGTGATATAAACTGTTAACATGCTTGGCTGTTCACCAAAAGACTGGAGGTCTGTGGCTACCCAGCAGCACCTCGGCAGAAAGGCCTGGCCACCTACGTCCACACGCTCAGCCACTGAGAACCCAAGAAGCACAGTTCTCACTCTGACACAGGTCCACTCAGGTGCCACCAAAGAAAGACCTGGCCATCTACTGCCAAACCCTCAGCCACCGATAAGCCTAGGGGGCACAGTTCTCACTCTGACACACACAGGGTCACCATGAGTCAGAGGTGACACCACGGCACCTGTTTTACTGGCAAAGAAACCTGGGAACTTGACGGTCTGGTCATGGAGGTGTGGCACTTCAGACAGAGTCACCGAACAGGAGAGTCCAGCACCCAAGCGCTGCTGAGGTCCATGGCAGGACCCCGAAGTGAGCAGTGGGGTAGGTCCTACAGGCTGTGTAGGAATCAGATAATCAGTAGACAAGGCTGTTCCTGGCTCCGTGGCCAGCCTGAGATTGGAGGGGTGGAGAGGGGGATGGGACACCAGGAAAAGGGAAGCAACCTACAAGTGCCCTAGCTTGTTGTCACCTCTGACCAAGGAGCTGGGACTGGTTTCCTGCTCCTACCCCGGCAAAGTGAAGGCTCCCTCTCGGGGCCACAGCTGGGATTCACAGAGCCCCAAGCCTGTCTGACCCGCGGGTCAATGCTGGCTCCTTCAAGTCCATCCCTCCTCCATAGCATCCACGGTCTAGAGAGGAACTTCAGAACCAGCCTCAGACCACCGTGTGACCGCAGTGGACAGTCGCTGTCGCTCCGTCAGATCCCGAGAAGGAGGACATGGCAGCTCACAGGGCTGCAGGACTTGCTTCAGACCACATTGCCAAGGGGCAGGAGACCCCAGAGAGAGGGAGAACCCAGAGGCTGTGGGCAGTAGTAGGTAGCCGGGGAGTAGGCAGGGATGGGCCAGCTCACCGAGGGCACTGAGGGGTAGGATGTCAGCTGGACGGCAAAATGCTGAATGAGAGATTTGGAAAGATTCAGAAAAGTGAGCAAAAATTTAACCAAACCTGCTGCCTTCGAGTCGAGTCCAGTTCATAGCGACCCCCTAAGACAAAACAGAGCTGCTCTGGAGGGTTTTCAAGCAATGCCTGATGGCTTAGAACTGCCAGCCTTCTGGTTAGCAGCCACAGATCTTCACCACTAGGAGTGAAGGACATCACTTCATTGACAGAACACTGATAGAGGGAAACGATGACTCTGGGTTGGAGTGGGGGGTGAACGATGAAGGGACAGGGAAATGCAGAGTGTTTCTTGGTCCCTGGCATCCTGAATCTCTCCACAGCTGTTCTCTGGTGTGTAGGGTGCCTGGGGATTCCTGGTCCTCTCTTCTTCCTACAGTGTCAACCCAGCTGCATGACATCACCCCCGGTGATGGTTATACAATGATGGTTTTTGTCCACACATTTGCGTTAGAAAAATATCATCGGCTGGTGTTTTCTGACATTGACTAATGAAAAACTGCAATGATTCTAGCATTTAGACTCCGTCACACATCAGCATCAGGTACAATATGCTGGAGTTTGGGGTCTGTTGATTTTACTCTGGGTGACTAAATTATCCTGTTCTTGTCCTCACTCCTCCTGGAGGATACAAAGAGCTCTGAGCTGAGGCTCGCAGGCTTCCCAGAATCAAATGCAGACTCCTGCAACGCGTTCATGGAAACAGCATCGTTAAGCTGGTCCTAGTGAAACGTCACTGATTTTCCCAAACTAACAGTTACTGCACCAACTCAGTCGCAGATGGGAAAGGCAATGAATGAGCCACATCACTGAATTTACAGTGATCACACCATACCCTGGACTAATGTAGAAACAGCAAACAATGACCTACATCACACTGCAAATGAGAACATGGCCCAAGTTTGCAAGGTCAGTGACCAAGTCACCTAACAAGATGAGTGAACCAGGACTAGAACCCAGGTTCCCAGATTACAGCAGGCTCCTCACCGTACCACCTTCCCAAGAGAATGCCTGACAAGGTCACCAGTGGGGCCCCAGAGCCCTAGGGGGCCGATGCAGACAGCACTGACACACCTGAGGCAGCCACCCTTTACAAAGCAGTCACCCTGGGCTGTACGTGGAGCTAAGCCTCTTTAGTCAGAGTGCTCACTAAAACCTGAACCGACCTGTAAGAAAGAATTGCCCCCTACGGCACACAGATGAGGAAACTTCAATTTAGAGAAGCGGAGGGACTGGCTGAATGGCAAGACCCCCCTGAGAGCCTGTCCCTGGCGCCCCGACAGCGAGAAGACCACCTCCCCCGCCACCGAGTGGTTAAGTGATTCACTCAGGTCTGCCCAGAGCCTTGCAACTTAGACCTTGACACCACTACTCAGCCGTCTGTGCTGTCCCTCAGACGCTAGTCCAGCCTTCACATGTGTTGCGGGGAAGAGCACAAAGAGCCTGCATTTGATTCTGGAAAGCCTACGAGCCTGAGCTCAGAGCTCTTTGTATCCTCCAGGGTCAGCGGAGTGAGGACAAGAGCAGGATAATTTAATCACCCAGAGTAAAACAAACAGACCCAAAGCTCCAGCATATTGTACCTGATGCTGAGGCGTGATGGAGTCTAAATGCTAGAATCACTGCAGTTTTTCATTAGTCAATATCAGAAAACACCAGTTGATGATATTGTTCTTTCTAACACTAATGTGTGGACAAAAACCATCGTTGTATAACCATCATGAGGGGGCGATGTCATGCAGCTGGGTTGACATTGAGGAAAGAAGAGAGGACTAGGAATCTCCAGGTACCCTATACACCAGAGAACAGCCGTGGAGAGACTCAGGATGCCGTGGACCATGTGAATTTGTTTTTTAACATCGTCAATGCTTTTGCTTGCCTTCTTAGAATTTAGAAAGGTTTTTGACAAATTAGAGGATGCCAGGGAAATTTAACACGAATATGGTTTTTCCACTAAATATGGTTTTCTATAATGATTGTATCAGAGTTCCATTAATCATCTATCCATAGGTGTCATCGCCCCACTGAAATGTCTGCCGAAGCCAGGGAACTCTAAAGGGTCAGAGAGGAGGGGTTCCTTTGCGTCAGTTCTAGTTTTCGAGTCCTTGTAAAGATGGCCTTGAACAAAGACAGAAGTTAGGACATGGGAGGCTAAAGGGGCGTGTGAAGAAAAGGAAGCAAAAAACGTGGTATTCCTTTGCCTTGGACAAAGGTGTTTAAGAGTTACCTTTTTACTGGTTTGTTTAACGTAGATCATCCAGTGCCCTCTCTCGTTCAGCTGCGAATATGGGACCAGTATGAGAAGAGGTGAAGACTTCAAAACTGATGGACAGATGTTTCTTAGACAAGATAGCACATATGTTGTTTAGATTAGCTTGCGTGTGCAAAAGTGCTGTGACTAGTCATTTGCACTAAGCAGTTATTAGTAAATACTAACCCATTACCTTTGAGTCGGTTCCAACTCATAGCAACCCTACAGGACATAGAACTGTCACGTAGGATTTCCAAAGAGTGGCTGGTGGATTCACACTGCCAACTTTTTGGTTAGCAGCTGAGCTCCTGATATCTGCACTACCAGGTCTCCTAATAAATACTCATGTATTTGGCAAAAACACTTGTATTTTGGAGCTTAAACTAGGAAATTGAAACAGGCAAAATATTAGCATATAGTAACAGTAGCGTCTGGTGTGTGTTTACTAGTCATGAAGTACCAGGCGCTGATTAAATGCATCATCTAATCCTCACAAATTCCCTGAGTTAAGAATTGAAGCCAAGTCCTGCCACATCTGAGAAATACAGCTGTTCTTTGGTCATCAGTAACAGGTCAGGATATACACAAGAAAAGGAAGTCTCTACGTTTGACTGTTTTCAAGGCTTTGATATAGTTAAGGAAATCCAGGTGGCACAGTGGTTGAGAGCTACAGAAGCTAGCCAAGAGGTCAGCAGCTTGAGTCCACCAGTCATTCTTTGGGAACTCCATGGGGCAGTTCTACTCTGTCCTATAAGGTCACTGTGAGTCAGATTCAACTCGACAGCAATAGATTTTTTAATGTCATTAAAGTCAATTTTATTGCAACGGACGCCAAGTGTTGTAAACCAGGGACCCAGTTGCCACTGAGTTGACTTTGGCTCCTGTTGACCCCACATTCATCAGCCTGGAACTGTGGCCTGTGGAGTTTTCATTGGCTGATTTTTCAGAAGCAGATGGCCAGCCCTTTTCCTGAGCTGCCTCTGGTTAGATTTGAACCTCTGTCTTTTCAGATAGCAGCCAAGTGCATTCGCCATGTGTGCCAGCTGCAGAGTCCAGGCATGGGTATGCAGATCACACAGTATTTAAATGCATGGCATTATTATTTCAATACAAACTGAAATCCAGTTTTTTGTAGGATTATAGATCATAAAATAGACTAAAGAAAGGGAGTCAACATTTATCAAAAGCCGCTATTACATGTCAGATCCTTTATAGGTCTTATTTTATTTAATACTCCATTCGGTGAAATGCCTTCTCTGTTTCCCAAAGGAAGGCAGAACTAACTTGGGGAATAATTGGCTTAAGCATCAAGCATCTCAGCTGGATCGTTTTAGAACTCAGATCTGCTTGCCTCCGTGCCTCGTTTTTTTCTGATTCCATTTTTTATTTAGAATTGAGCTTATGGTCAGTGTAGTACTGAAATGAACCCTCTGAATATCACTTCCCTTAACAACTCCCAACTGTTGAATTTAGCTATTGGTTTAAATTTTTTTTAACAATTTTAGAAGAAAGTTCTTGTATGAGCTCAGACTTTTTAAAGTTCCAGTTTAATATCAGGAACAGTGTGACAGTACTGTTGTCATTGATGTCAACAACTGGATTCTAACTTCAGCCTAGTAAATAAAAGTTGGACAACAGCAGAACAAGGGCCCCGTGTCCTGTCTTCCGATGTAAACTCCTGGCCAGTATGCTTCTGACTGAAAAGAGCTTTCCACAGGAAGTCCTCTCATCCATGAGTTTTATTTTATTCTATTTTATTTAGATGACAATTGGAAGAGAGAAAGACTCTGTTTCTCCTGGTGCCATAATGGTTAGGTGCCCTGTCTGCTAACCATGAGGCTGGCAGTTCAAATCTGCCAGGCGCTCCTTGGAAACACTATGGAGCAGTTCTACTCTGACCTCTAGGGTTGCTGTGAGTCGGAATTGACTCAACAGCAGTGGGTTGGTTTGGTTTCAGGTCTTCACAGAACCTAACCTGCACATTAGCCTGGACATTGCTAGTGGAGAATGGGTGTTTGGGGGCAGCCCCTGCTAGGAAAGGAGTGGCAGCAAGGTTACTTGGCTTGTAAGGAAAATCACAGAGTTAAATTACAAAGTGAATGGAGAAGGTGAAAGATGATTCTGAATACTGAGCAGAAGATCCCCCTTGAAAGCCAAAGACGGGGAAGACAAGGCAGGGCAGGAGGGAGGGAAGGAAGGAAGAAGCAAACGGAGGAAAGATTAAAGGCAAGAAAGACGTCCGTCTGTGCCCAGTCCGTGGCCATCAAGTCGACTCTGACTCACCAGGTACAGCAGAGCAGAATGTTCCCCAGGAGGTTTTCAGTGGTTGGCTTGCCACAAGCAGGTTGCCAGGCGTATCTTACGAAGCACCTCTGTGTGAACTTGAACCGGTAACTCTTAGGGTAGCAGCGAAGAGTGTCACCATTTGTAGCACCCAAACACAGCTGGAGACCTGACAACTAGTCTCTTCTGACTCACGGCGCCTCCGTTGGTGGGGAGGGGAGTGGAACTGTGCTTCCCGGGGTTCTCAACGGCTGATTTTTTGGAAGTTGATTACCAGGGCTTTCTTCCACGGCACCTCTGGGTAGACTGGAAACTCCAGCCTCTGGTCAGCAGCTGAGGGCTTTAACAGAAGCCAGGGGCTCCGATTTGACGGCACTTGGCTGGCTTTTGGCTAGGGGTTCCACCTGCACCCAGGTGTTGGTTTCATTCAGTCTCGCAGTAAATCATTCTTTCTGCGTGAAAAATTCTTTTTGTGGCTATGTTTGCCTTTAAGAGTTTCACTTCATAAGACAAGTAACTGGATGCCAATGCAAATACGTCCTCAGTGAAGCAGGCTGTCGGAAACTGAGCCTGTTCTGAGATGCTAGGGCCATCCCAAAAGCCTGTTGGCTCCACAGTGACCCTACAGGACAGAGGAGAACTGCCCCATAGGGTTTCTGAAGCTATCACTCCTTACAGAAGCGGCCTGCTCCGTCTGTCTCCCGTGGAGTGGCTGGCACATTCCAACTGCTGACTTTCAGTTAGCAGTGGAGCAGCTAACCACTGAGCAACCAGACCTCCCTTGCTAGTGAAAGGGACAGGCGATAAACATGCGGATAATGACAGTCAAGGCACTCGTCCTGTGATAATGACCGTTCTTAAAAAGTAAGCAGAAATGCTGCCAGAATGGACCTAACCGCCAGTCATGAGGGGAAATCTCCCTGATAAACAGAAGAGAATGCTGGAGCACTTCTTCTTCATGCCTTCTCTTCCTTTGCTTCCCATTTTACTGTCCACTAAGTCAAGATGTTTGGGCACTTCTCGGAGGGGGGGACAAATGGTTCTGTGGCTTGACACCCTTCTCCCCCCCATACACACACTGCAGAGGTACCCTAAGGGTCCAACCAGAATGAGAAACCAAGACTTAGGGAAATCACAAAACCAGATGGGGGTGCAGACAAGCCTCCCAAATTCCCACTCTTAAGGGCTCTTGTAGGCCTTTTCTTTGCTCTGTGCTTATGCACACGACTGACAGGTTTTATTAATCTCTCTCTCATACATCCACCTGCACACACACAGAGGCAAAGAAAAACTAATTTGGGTGGCAAATGTGTTAGACGGCTGTGTCTTCCCTCCAATCTGAAAATGTGCGAGATGATTCCAGTGCACCAGGAGTGGCCTGTGTCGCACACATCCCATCAGCTGTACTGTCCCGCTTCACTGGATTTTAGCATTCGGTGGCTTTTTTGCCGTCAGCAACTTGAAAAGCGTTTCCTAGTCGACTGAATTATACATTCTAAGCCACTGTTAAGAAAGACACTGTGACTAAAGTGTGCCCAGGATTCTAAGTCTAACACAATGGTCCTGGATATAAAAGCCGCAGCACTGAAAGCCGTTGGAAACTTTTTGTTAAATCCTGCAGGCACTTGTTTCTGCAAGTTTTCTTGGCTGAAATCTTCAGTTTACTGCTGAGAATAAGCCTCATGTTGAAACAAGTAAATACAAAGCAACATGTTTGAAAATTTCTTCTCAAATTTAGCCAAACTATTTTTTAAAGATTTAAAAAATTTTCTGTGACTTCCCCCTCATGTCATCATCAGTGACACAGGTGTGTGTGCAGCCACTTAATTCCCGGTGCCCTCACTTCGGGGACCCTGGTGGCGTGGTGGTTAAGAGCTCAGTGCTAACCTAAAGGCTGGCGGTGTCGATCTGTTAAGCACTCCTTAGAAACCCTCTGGAGTGGTTCTGCTCTGTCCTGTACAGTCACTGTGAGTCAGAATTTTTTTTCCCTTAACCTCACTTGTTATGCATTTCACCATAATTATTCTATGTAGTTAGAATATTTTCATAAGGAGTACCTTCAGTGTGGACTTTAGGAGCCTTGGTGGCACTGTGGTAAAGCATTCAGCTGCTAACTGAAAGATCAGTGGTTAGAACCCACCAGCCATTCGGCAGGACAAAGATGTGGCAGTCTGCATACCTAACGATTTACAGCCTCAGAAGCCCAATCAGGCGGTTCTGATTTGCCCCAGAATCAACTCAGTGGCAATGAGTGGATTTGGTTTGGTTTTTGGGAACGTGACCCAAGAATTATATATTGTTCCTTGATATGTCGTTGTTGGGCTGTTGAGTACATTGTGACCCACGGTAACTGGCTTAGTCATCTCGTGCTGCTCTAACAGAAATCCCACAAGTGGATGGCTTCCACAGGGAGTTTCTTCTCTCATAGTCTAGCAGGGCTCAAGTCCACTTTCAGGGTGCCAGCTGCAGGGAAACAAACTCTCTGTCGGCTCCGTAGGAAGACCCTGTGTTGCGTCGTCAGTCTCTCCTTAGTCTGGGAGCATCTCAGCACAGGCAGCTCAGGTCCAGTGGATGCGCTCTGCTCCTGGCACCGCCTTCTTGATGGTGTGAGGTCCCCCACTGTCTGCTTGCTTCCCTTTCCTTTTATCCCTTGTAGGAAAAAAGGTGGTACAGGCCACACCTCCCGGGAAACTCCCTTAGTAAGGGTGTTACAGTCCCACCCTAATCTTCTTTAACATACTCCAATCTTGCCCTGTTAACCACAAACAGAGATGAGGATTTACAACACAGAGAAATCACGAAGTGAAGGACAACTCCACAATACCAGGAATCATGGCCAGCCCAGTGGCTGCACACATTTTTAAAGGCACACAATTCAATCCATGACGGTAGCCGCTGAGTTTCAGAGCAGCATTGTGCCACAGGCCCTAATCTTTGCGTAAGCAAATCACCCAGTCTTTCCCCTGAAGAGCCCCTGAGGGATGGAGGTGGGGTTGAACCACCAACCCTCTCGTTGGCATCCCAGTGCTTTATCACCCTGCCACCAAGGCTGCTGGTTCCGTGTTGGAGGGCAAGAGTTTCACCTTCTTTAATATACAGTCAGTACCTAATTTTAAAACTGTTTGTTCAGGATTCTCTTTGCCCCTTGGCTTGGAATTGAAGTAATTCTTCTGTTGAAATAGTGATGGCGGGGACACTTAGGTCCCCAGGCCAACTCTGTGTGCTGAGCTCCTGATACAGCTCAAGGACAGTGCTGTGCCAGCAGCTTGCCTTAAGCCAAGTACCGTGCACATGACAAGTCTACATCTTTGGGGTTTAAGAAAAATGCCAAAAACATATGCCTGACTCCATGCCCAGACAATTGCCTGATGGGAAATTCCTTCGCCTTCATAAACCCTGGTAAATGTCATGATGAGAATTTCAGGTGGAGAAAGGAGTGTGGATTAGGAAGGTGGATGTGGTCAAGTGAAGAATGTCAGGTTATGAAGAGGAAAATGAGGCAGCATTCACCCATGGGACATCATCAGATCCGTCCCTGCTGCCCTCTTTCTGGTTTTCCTGGGAGTCTGTGGTCTGTCTGTCTGTCTCTTGTTTCAGGACTGTCAGACACTTCTTCCAGTCTGGGGTTGTTTGTTTTACCTTCCCTGGAGGCTGCCTAGTAAATGTGGTCTCAGAGCCCCTTTCTTGCCGAATAAACACAACATTCTTAAATGTGTTATAGAGACTTCTACAGTCAGGGAAGCAGCTCTAGTGGCACAGTGGTTAAAGCATTCAGCTGCTAAACAAAAGGTCAGTGGTTAGAACCCACCAGCTGCCCCCAGGGGCAAGATGTGACAGTCTGCTTCCACAGAGATGACACAGAGCCTGGAAACCCTACGGGACAGCTGTGCTCTGTCCTGTAAGGTCACTGGTTGTCAGAATCAACTTGACGGCAATGGGTTACAGCTTCAGGGGAAAGGACCAGGGTTGAGGAGTCTTCCTTGCATCTCTCCATCTCTGTCCTCTTAATGTCCCACGTGATTAAAAAAAAAAAAGTTATTCTTGCATGATACTTGGATTTGTAGGTTATCTGACGGCTAGAGACCCATCTCAGAGTGAAAACAAAAAGTTGTCCTTGGAGTTTCCTCAGGAGGGTTAGAATTGAGCTAGCCTAGGAGTGGGAGGGGACGCCGGGGTGCAGTGGTTACGAGCCGCGTCTGCTCCCCTGAGGTCGGCAGTCGGGACCTCCCAGGCGCCCCTTTGGGAACCCTGTGGGGCAGTTCTACTCTGCCCTTTAGGGCCACTGTGTCTCAGACTCCCTTGATGACAAAGGGTTTGCTTTTTGTTCTGGAGAATGAATAAAGAAAAGGATGCTAACTCTGCGTGGAGCAAGGAGAGCTTCCCTTTCCTCCTGCCTCCTTCCTTCTTCATGGACAGGCCAGCCCTGCCACCCCCACTTTGAAGGGCAGGAAGAAGACACATGGGAAGGTTGGGGACTCCTGGTACCCCCAGAGTAGGAGCAGGGATGGGAGCAGGTGGGTTTCCTCTGAGCTGGGACAGTCCTGCCTAGTAAGTAATCTGAGGGGATCATTCTGCCCAGTGCAGGGAAGTCAGAGGTTCTCTCGTTAGTCATATCTGAAACCTTTATTACACCATCCAAGCACTTTGTGCTTATGGAGACAATTTAAAAAATTATTATTATTATTTCTCTTGAATGTCATTTTTTGGTTTTTTGTTTTATTTTTTCTGTAATGAATTTTATCCACTCTGAAAACATTCAAATCCTATCAGGGACATATTGATGGACCAAAATGACAACAACCAAAAAAAAAAGTCACTCTGAATGATATTTGGAATTTTAGATCATCTGAGAGCTAGCGTCCCTCGGTGGAGTTGGCATTAAGACCGGCTGGGACTGGGCTTGAGAACGGGATCTCTACAAAAACTTCACAAAAGTCTGGGTCTTAATGTACCTCACAGGGAGTCCTGAGGTGCGGACTTTTATTCAGATCACATCTGATAGGGAATCCTGAGGTGTAGACTCTTATTTGGATCAATGATTTTCCTTTACACAAGCTTTATCCAGATAATTTATATTGTTGATGTGGATCCTAGCTGGTAAACTTCGGTGAAAGGCACTTAACTGGTTTTCATGCAAAAAAAAAAAAACTCAATTCTTAAGATTTTAAATAATTTTTCAGAGAGCCAGCCAAGTGCCGTCGAGTCAGATCCGACTCATGGCGAAGGTATATCTGAAAAAACTTCTGTTCAAATATAGCGGAATGGAAAATATCACGAAAAAAGCTCATCACAAAATAGCATGTCATTGAAAACAGGAAGTAGAGCTTTGAATGTGAACTGTCTATTAACAATAGAGGGCAACATCACAATCCTGGCAGAGGCACCCCTTAAAAACTAGAAACACAAACCCGTTGCCATCAAGTCACTTTCAACTCATAGCGACCCTCTAGGACAGAGTAAAATTGTCCCATGGGGTTTCCAGGGAGCAGCTCATAGGTGTGAACTGCTGATCTTTCACTGGTTGGCAGTCCGAGCTCATAATGAGTGTCATAATGTGCTGTGAAACTCTGTGGACCCTCCAGTCACCCTCAGGTCAAAGCTATCGTTTCTGAGAATTTTCTCCCAGAACACTGGTGTATTTTGATAGTCTTGGAAACCCCCTCTGCAAACAAAATAGTTTTAAAACAAGTCAAATGTGGTCTAAGACACTGCCCTCTCTCAAATTAGTATTCCTTTTCATGTACATTTATTATTTCTGAATTTTCTATATAATTTAAGGGTGTCAATAGTCGTGAAATAAGCTAAAAAATGTTCCTGAAAGTGTTTTTATTAACACATATAGTCACAATTGCTTTAATTAATTACTTCATCTCTGCTATCTTAAGTTCACTAAGAGGCCAAAGACATTTGTTTTTTTGCTGTAGCAATTAGTGCTACAACTAAATGCAGAGTCAGATTGCCACCAGAAACATACCCGTGTCTCCTCCCTTCATTCAGCTTGCTTCAACTGAAACCCAAGTTTCACCTCTAGGATGAAGTTTAAGTCATTGCAGAGAGCTGAGACTGTCATGGAGAAATGGCGGGGACATTAGGGAAAAGATGGGGAGAAGAGTCAACAGTGAAGAAGCTGAACAAGGAGGGGTACCAACCAAGACAGAACAGTGGGAAGAACACAGTGGATGAAGAAAATAAAGATTGGGATGCTGAGTAGTACACAGCCCTCCTTAGCTTGGTCACAGTTTGGGGACTCTCCATTCCTTTTTAAATTAATGTAAGTTTTAAGGAGAGAAAGGGGCATCCTCTCTTGAATCGCCTTCTATGGAATTTGCGTTGTTGGGGGCCCTCAAGTCGGTTCCAGCTCACAGCGACCCCAGGTCCCACAGAACGAAACACCCCCAGTGCTGTGTGATCCTCTGTCACTGCTGTCCTAGAGGAACTGGGCCTTGTAATCATGGAAAGGAAACCCTGGTAGCATCGTGGTTAAGTGCCATGGCAAAACGTCAGCAGTTCAATCCTTCCAGGTGCTCCTTGGAAGCTCCCTGGGGCAGTTCTGCCCTGCCCAGTGTGGTTGCTGTGAGTTCGAATTCACTCAACAGCAACAGGTTTGGTTCAGTCCATTTTTAACTATGAAAAAAGATTTCTAAGAAATCTGAGCAAGACTAAAATTCTCTTCTGGTGGCATTTTTGTGTCCGTCATGCTTTCCCACCTGTGTCATTCGTTCTGTCCCAGCCTGGGATATTTTTCCCTGCATCAAGGTGTAACAGTGGATGGACAGAGTTTATTTTCATCGAATCCTTAACTGCCCTGAAAGAGTAGAGATGCTTCTTGTCTGAGGGGTTCTTTCCTGCAGCCGTTTCTGTGTCATCCGTGCACCTGTCCGTTGGTCTTCTGTTGACACCAACATTGGGGCAATGTAGCCTCAGTGAATTCTTGGTGACTTAGTCATCCATCCGTGCACCCAACAATTAGTAAGTTTGCCTCTGTGTGGCCAGCCCTATACTAGACACTAGAGACATGCAGATGAGTGAGATATTCCCCTGTCTTTGCAAAGTTCAGTCTTGCAGTGAATTCGGTTTTGCACCAACGCTGCTTAGAAACAGAAACCCTCGTGGTGCAGTGGTTAAGTGCCATGTCTGCTAACCAAGAGGTCAGTAGCTCACATCTACAAGGCGCTCCCTGGAAACTATGGAGCGGTTCTACTCTGTCCTATAGGGTTGCTATGAGTCAGAATCAACTCAACAGCACTCAGTTTGGTTTTGGCTTTGCATGGAAACACCTACTTGAGCTTTCACGTTACAGGAGAGCCATATCCATCGAGATTCCTTCAGAGTTCAGCAAGGCCACACGTATACTTTATAAGATGTGTTTGATTTACCTCTCCAAACTCAGCATCACAAAGACTGTGTTTGATCACAGCTCCCAGGAGGATTTAACAGAAAGCATCTGTCATTCCTCCTTTCTAATTGTTTTGTGGCTTAGAATCATAGGAACACTTGTTCTTTTCACTGAAATGTTTTTCCCATCAATTAGGCAAAGCTGTAAGCATTTCTACTGAAGTTAATAGGCAGCTAACATTTTAAAATAAAAGAAAAAAATCATCTCATTTTCCTGAATCTTTGCAATGCATACTTTTGCATAAGAAGCAAGAACAGTTCTAGAGGTCATCTTGAGGGCTACTCTTCCCAAAATGATTCATATGTACAGTTCCTAGAAAACCAGTATGAGGCGGGAAGCTCAGTGAGCGTTCATGCACAGCGGCCTGAAGCACTGAGGAGACCCTGCGGTGATGTGTATTAGTTTACACCCTCTTGGTGCTGATGCAGTCTCTGAACAGACTTCTTTTGCTTTCATTGGAGTGCGTGTATAGCCTTGGTTGGCTCTTTCCAAGTGCATACTAGTAGTAAGAGAGCATAGATGGCTCACCCCAAATCCGTCATCATTACAGAAAAGAAGGGGACCTGGATGGTGCAGTGGTTAAGAGCTCAGCTGCTAACCAAAAGGTCAGCAGTTTCAGTCCATGAGGTGCTCCTTGGAAACCCTGTGTGACAATTCTGTCCTGTGGGGTCACTATGAGCTGGAATCAGTTTGATGGCAATAGGTATGTAAGAGAAAAGGCAAGGTGATGGGTGAAGCAGAGAAGTGAGGGGCAGTGCTTTCTTTTTAGATGGAGGAGAACTGTTGGTCCAGTCCCATTTCCCTCTGGGTAAAAACCAAGTGCCTGCACGTTACAGGTTTTAGTCTCTACTAGATCCTCTCCTGCTCCTCCCACTCTCAGCCCTGCGGCCCCCAGAGAGGATGCCTGGGGCCGTAGGGGATCCGCTCCTCAGCAGCCAACTATCCGGACCACTGGATATCTCCTGCAAGAAAGGAAGGCTAAGAGACCACACAAAGTAGGCTGGCTGGCTGGCTCAGTTAGGAGACAGAAGCTCGTAGCTGAATTCAGCCCCAAGAGGCATTTAAGCCACAGAGTTGTCTTTTGCTTCTTTTTAATAATGTGAATTAGTTGCTGAATTTCTAGCTTCTTATGAAAAATGCAAAGCTCAGATGATAAACAGTCTGAGTTCCCGCGTGTAGCACCGGCTGGAGCCAAGTGGCTGCTTCTCTGTTCTGTCTATGCAAGTTCAGTTGGCTGCACTCCCCACCTGCCTCTCTTGCCTGTCTACTTGCCCTGCCTCTTCCTGGTTCGTTTAGGGTCTTGGCAGAACCTGACCCGTTACAGCTTTTAATAAGCTTGGCTGCCGCTGTGTATGGGTCAGTGGTGGGCATCGAGTACGGGGGTTATTAAATGGCTGCTGATAACACAGCATGAAGAATCCACCCCTGATGTTCCGTGGGGCCGTCTGTGCTTTCTCTTCAACAAATCTATAACCATGATGTTGACCATGTACTGCCTTCCTGTGGAGCTACCCCAAAGATACATGTTGACGGGAACTATCAGATTCTAAATCCCGCCCTCTGGGGTGATGGCGTCATCTGCTTGCCAAAGTTTCCTTTGCTTATTGGTAAGTAGACTCTGTTACAGCCAAATGACGTTTTTGTGTCACAGAGAATCTTGATAAAACTAGAGGGACCACAAAAGGTCCAGGGAAGCACCCATCGTCTGAGGCTCTGCGTGTCTTTAAACAACAGAGTCACGGATGTCATGGGCATTCACTTGTGTCGTTTTCATGTGTTCTTGTCCTAGCGAAAAAAAAATTTGGAAAATATACTTTCAGTTCAGAATTTTGACTTGCCATGTTAGACTGATGAGACTCTTGTCTTTCAGTAATTTAGCCCCCTTCTTCAGTCATGTTTTTCTATTAGGAAAAATAATACATACTTGAAGAATTAGTCAGGGAGAGAGATGGAAACCTAGCTTATTCAATACATTGGGTTTCTTTCCTATCATTTGGCTGGCTTGGCTTCCTATCCTTGCCGTACATTGACACAAATAACACATATTGTATGTGGCTCTTTATTTACTTATTTCTTTGCCAGCTGCTCAACTTTCCCCACTCCAGAGCTGTTTTAGTAAGTGCATTATGCTGCGTGGTAGATGTGCGGGCACTTGATTGGCACAAGCACAATATTTGGAAAAAATATGGTAGAGTTGGTCAAAGTTTCCCAAAGACACAAAGTTTCCCAGAACTGTGGAGTCGGGTGTTCCATTGCTCTGAAGGGGTGGTTGGCAGCCCCCATCCAGAGGAGGCCTGAGGTGGGGTGTGGTTAGCCACCCAGGCACTGACACCCGTGGGTGAGGCCCTATAGCTCCCAGAAGTTCCTCAGCACCTTCGGTCCACCCGGCCCCTGCAGACTGCCCCAGCTTTCCCCCACCTGGTGCTCCGGGCTCTCTTGGCTCTAGGCTACAACCCCCTTTCCCAGTCTCTGGGGGTTCTTCTGGCCACCTTCCTAAAGTGGCCTCCTAAGAGGTGCAGACGTGCTTTTTGGAACCGTCACCTCCCCTCGTCATGTCTCAGGCTGTCACCATGTTCTGGAAGGGACCCCTATGCCTGGGAGAAGAAGGAGATAACATCACTAAGCTCACGGTGGCTTCTGCAGTGCTGGCAACATAATGCCAGCTAGTTAAAACTGCTGGGATTGTGTTTTCTGTCACTGCAAAATGTGACTAGTGACACTGGCGTAGGTCATAAGACTCTAATAAGAAAATTCTGCATGTTCTCTGGCATCCCGGGAGTTGAATAATCTAGACTCCCTGTTGGGGCACAGCTCACGTGGCTGCAGAGTGAGAGGTCAGAGGTTTGACCCCACCCCCAGGCACCTCGGAAGAAAGGGGTGGCAGTCTCTTTCTGAAAAATCAGCTATTGAAAGCCCTGCGTGCACAGTTCTGCTCTGACAGTTCTGCTGTGACCCGTCGGGTTGCTACAGTGAGAATCAGCTTGACTGCAGCTGTGGTTGTTACTGTAATAAGGTGCCGTCAAGCTGATCCTGACTCGTAACATCCCCAGGTGACGGAGTAGGACTTCCTCGTTGGACTGTCTGGGCTGAGCCCTGGTGACATAGTGGTTAAGTGCTTGGCTGCCATTGAAACCCACCGGCTGTTCCACGGGAGGAAGATGTGGCAGTCTGCTTCCGTATGATTTACAGCCTCAGAAACCCCCGGGGCAGGTCCAGTCTGGGCTGTAGGGTTGCTGTGAGTTCAGAATCAACTCAGTGGCAACAAGTTGGTTTGGGGGTTGATCTTTAGGGCAGCAGATCACTAAATCTTCCTCTTACAAAACCAGTTGATGTGTCTGAACCAACAACCGTTTGGCTAGTACATAAAAAAAAAAAAAAAAACTTTAGAGACGGGTCTTTTAGGGCACCCATGGTGGCAGTTGTTTCTGTGAAATACGTATCCTATCAATCTCAGTGTCTAGCGTCTGTATTCTAGCAATGGGAGTGTTTTGTCCCTTCTAAAAAAGCAGAGGCTGCAACGCCTTGACGTTTGACTAAGGAACTGCTGGGAACAGCTTCAGCTTTGACCAAGGCAGGACGGGAAGCCTGCTAGTGGCACTTTTGTGTGTGTGTGTGTGTGTGTGTGTGTGTGTGTGTGTGTGTGTGTGACGGACAAACTGAAAGTCAGAGTTTGTCAGTATCAGATGTGTAGCAGGTCCAGGTCCGATGTTGAGGACTGTTCTCCTGGGAACACCTCTTTTGTAACCATAGTGAAGCATTCAGGTGTCTTCTAAAAGTGTCCTGTCCTCTTGGCCATAAAAAGTACAAGTGGAGAGTGAACAAGTGTGCGTGTTGGTGGCAGTAGTATATTATCTGTTAGACTATAGCTGCTATTGGAGAGAGTCTGTGAGGAGCAGCAACAGAGGGGAACACAAATTATACCTGTTTGTCTTATAAAATGGAAACCCTGGTGCCATAGCAGTCAAGCAGTATGGCTCCTAGCCGAAAGGTCAGCAGGGGGAATCCACCAGGCGCTCCTTGGAAACCACATGGGGCAGTTCTGCTCTGCCCAGTAGGGTTGCTATGAGTCAGCATTGATTCAACAGCAGTGGGTTTGATTTGGTTTGGGGGTCTTTATTAAATGGCACAGTGTATCCTGAACTGTGCATCCTTGATCTTAATTAAAAACATAATCTGACTAAGGAAAAATCATATAAAAAGTAGACAGATGATCTCTGTTCCCCAAAGCATCCTCTGCCTCCTCCCCACACTGACCCACTGTGGGCTCTCCTCTGCCTGCCCAGAGTATCTGGAGGCATCTTCCAGCTGGAAACTGTCTAACTCCCTTGAACCCTGAAGCCTGCAATGTCATATGTCCCCTAAGAGAAGTGCATCAGACAGGCAGTCATTAAAAAAGTGGACGCTGAGTTGCTAGTTATTCTTTATCTGGATTCCTATTCTACCTTTTGTCTGGGACATATCTCACCCCTGAGAATACTTGATTCCAACTGCAGCAGCAAGCTAGAAACCAAGAAAACCAAACCCACTGCCATCGAGTCCATTCCAACTCATAGTGTCCCTAACAGGGCAGAGTAGAACTGCCTCATAGGGTTTCCAAGGAGCAGCTGGTGGATTAAAACTGTTGACTTTTGGGTTAGCAGATATAGTGCTTAACCATTATGCCACTAGGATTTCTATACTTCTCAGGAAAAAAAAAAAGTAATAATCAGAAGATATTTTCAAGAGAAACACCAGAAATGGAGCGTATAAGGAGAAATACCCTTCTAGCTTCTAAGACCAGATGTCTTGAGCCTCTTCAAGCTCGCAGATGCTAAGAACATAATTCTCTGTTTATACCTCATCTGTAGTGTACAAGTTCAATGAAGACAGAGACCAGGGTATGCCAAGTCTGTCTCCTGGCCCCAGTGCTGTGCCGCAGGAGCACCTGAGAGATGGTTTTATTTACGGCTTTATCCTTGTAGGGCAATGAGTCAGCTGGGGCAGAGCGGGAAACTGTTGGGTGAGCCCAGTGAATGCTTTTAGCTAACAAGGCTGATTTACAGTGCAGCGAAACCTGGGTGGCCATGCATGCTTCTTTGTCCAGTGCTAGTCCAAAATAATTGTTGCAGTGGAGCCCTAGAATATATCTGTGCCCATCTTAATTTCCCTATGCTGTGCTTTCTATAGAATGCTTTTCTTTCCAGGTGTCTGGGATTTTCATTCTGTATGCATAACATTCTAGTTGCCATTAATAAACAAGAAGGCAAACATATTCTGAAACATATACTATGCTGTATCAACTTCAGGTATTGCAAGGTACTTTTCCTTCAAAAGTTTAGATAGATTCTTGCTAAAGTACAAGAAAAACTGGAAATAGTTGGATGTCCTGGAGCATTCTCTGTTAGGGAAACTTAAAGAACACCTTGAAGCTGAGAGATGAGAGACGTTATAATCTGATCGTCCAGAGAATTTGTATGTTATTCAAATATACAATGATGCTATGATAGTATTTACATAAAAATTCAAAGCTACTATGATAGTATTTACGTATAAAATAATTAGAGCATACCGTTATTTTTATTCATGTCTATCACTCACGGAATAAGAAATAGTACTTTTTCCAATTAATTTTAAATTCCTGTGAAAGGAAGTTTCCATTCAGTGTGAATATTTAATATAAATGAGTTCTTCCTTTTGTATCAGTCTGTCAATCCTATGCTTGTCTGTATGACTCAATAAAATCAAATAAAAAATATTTATTTCACACAAGGAACTGTTGGAGTATGCTACAGTTGTTTCTTGTAAACTACAAGAACAGTCATGTAAAGGGAAAAGCACGCATCTGTGTAAACTCTAACTTACTAGGATAAGAAATTACATTTCTAGAAATACAGCTATTGTTGGGTAATTGAATCCGTACCATACAGGAATATTAGCTGAAGTTCACCATAAAGAATTTTTGCTTGTTATTTCCTAAATAGATATTCATAACTGTTTAATAAATAAATGCCTTCCTCATTAATTACATAAAATTTGGTCAAACCACTGCTCAAAGAATACATAGGGTTGTTGGAATATGTTGAAAATTCGGCACTTAAACTTGACCTTTAACGGTCAGGGTTACACAGGACAAACGCCCTGTCCTTTGTAAAGGCTGGAAGTCAGAAATGAAAGAAGAGATCACATTTCAGGGACCTCATTTGCACTTCGGAAATCAGCTTTATCTGTGTTCTGGGGTTTATGACAAGTGCTGGGAATCGTGTATTAGGCTGTTAATGTTTTTTTTTTCTCTTGAAGATGAAACATTTAAACATTTCCTGAATTTGACACTGATTGGCACAAAATCTTGAGAATAAAAATGACTTTTGTTGGGAAGACAACTCTGAATTATGAATGCAAGTTAATAGACAAGAAATATTGATTCATTTTTAAACACTTGTAAAACAGCATGAGAAACTTTTCAAGCATGAACTAATGATCTGATGTGCCTTCCTGGCCACCTTAAAAAAAATAAAAACCAAACCCACTGCCATAGAGTCGATTCCAACTCAACAGTGACCACATAGGACAGGGTAGAACTGCCCCACGGAGTTTCCGAGGAGCACCTGGCAGCTTCAAACTCTGACCTTTTGGTGGGCAGCTGTAGTATCTAACCATCGCACCGCCAGGCTTCCTCCTGACCACCTTAGCCAATATACAGTGGATGAGATTGGAAACAGAGAATGAAAAGACAAGAAAAGAGGACCAAAAAGAGATGGGGAGCTGAACACTGCATGCCACATCTGTGCCGTAGGGCGTCACAGAAAGCCCGGTGCCTGTGAGCCTTTGCGCCCTCGTTCTCAGACTCGTCTGAAGTGTGGAGATTCGTAGCATGAAGGGCAGGGGGTTTGTGCATCAAAGTAGGAGAAATGGAAGAAAATCCCCATTTTTCTGTATCTATTTTCAAAGAATCAAAGTTAAACTGGTTTTCCCTCCCAGAATATCTAAATTGTGTTTGTCTTTTTCTCTAACAGATAATTCTGAAATAATCAACCGAGACGGAATGGAATGCCAAGAATCCGCATTGAGAATAACTAAGCATTGTTTCTGTACATACTACCCTGTTTCCTCCTCAATAGAATTGCCACAAACTGCATGCTAAATAAAGATTTAGTTCTTCTGGACAGACCACAAACTCTAAGAAGCTAGTGCTGCTATATCATATCTGAGTATTAAATATGGTATGCTTAGTGTATTCCAGCCTAAGATAGTTCACTACCTGATACCAGCTGTGATGTTTAAAGACATAAAGGGTCAAGTTTACTTTGAGAGGATTTCTCCACATAGTTTCTGTCCTAGGAATATTGTCTTATCTCCATAGCTATAGCTGATGCAGGAAGTTCCACCAGTTCACGCATTTCGACTCCGAGTATCTCAAATTTAGCAATAAACAGTTAGCATTAGTTAAAACACCTATTCCGAGGACAGTTGCGATTCTGACTTCCAGGGACCGTCATGTCATTTACCCACTGATCCGAGGATATCTTTCGCTTCTTGCCAAGGTGAGAGCTGCAGCCAAGACGAGAAGTGGAGTAAAACCGCTCACCTGTCCTACAGGTCTAAAATTCGCATGGAAACTGAAGCACAAGGCCGAGGGACATTGTCAAGTGTGGGATTTGGTTTGCCTGGAGCTGCCGCATTGAATCGTGTGATTCGAGAGTAACATTAAATAGATTGAAAAAGAACCTTTGCACGGTATGACCTTCATACCCCACCCCACAAAGTCTTGAAGGTATTATTTTACAAGTCTATTTTTAAAGTTGTTTTATAAGAGAGACTTTGTAGAAGTGCCTAGATTTTGCCAGACTTCATCCAGCTCGACATAAATGAGAGGCCCATGCCAACACCCTAATGGAAGGGATTAGTCTTTTGAACTCACCATCCCGTTGCCTGTTACAAAATAACTCTTCTAAACTAAAAACCTAGTCCAATGAGGAAGCTGTAGGTGAGGAGATCTGTATAATATTCTAATTTAAGTAAGTTTGAGTTTAGTCACTGAAAATTTGACTGTGGCTTTAATCTAAATTACCATGTAAACAAAAAGTAGATAGTTTCACTTAAAAAAATCCATTACTGTTTTGCATTTCAAAAGTTGGATTAAAGGGTTGTAACTGACTACAGCATGGAAAAAAATAGTTCTTTTAATTCTTTCACCTTAAAGCATATTTTATGTCTCAAAAGTATAAAAAACTTTAATACAGGTACATACATATTATATATACACATACATATATACTATATATGAATGAAACATATTTTAATGTTGTTTACTTTTTTAAATACTTGGTTGATCTTCAACGTAATAGCGATACAATTAAATTTTGTTCAAAAAGTTTGTTTTAAAGTTTATTTTAAGCACTATCATACCAAATATTTCATATTTCACATTTTATATGTTGCACATATCCTAGACAGTCCCTACATAGTTTTTAAATTATTGTTTTAAAAACCGCAACAGCTCTTATAAATGAATATTGCGTGTAATTGTTTAAAACCTCCATTTTCTTTGTAAACATATTAGCAATTGAAGTATTTTGACTTTTGAGATTGAATGTAAAAATATTTTAAATTTTGGCGTCACTGCCTGTTCTGAAAATTTAATGCACCAACCATATCATTCTTTGTTTGAGAGAAAAGGAATCTGCCATTTTAATTCATGTTGGTCCAAGTTGAATTAATTGCTATCTATCTTATATCATGGATTTGATCACCCTGTCAAAAGAAAAGAATCACATTGTCTGTGTCACCTTACACAGTGCTTCTCTTGTTGCTTTAGTTTTAATTGTGGGAAAGTATTGTATCTAACTCGTATTACTTTGATAGTTTCATCTTTATGTGTTATTGATATTTGTAATTTTCTCAACTATAACAATGTAGTTATGCTACAACTTGCCTAAAGCGTTCAGACTTATTTTCTTTTTCTTGTTTTCTTTGTTAATAGCTATTCATTTAAACTCCTTGAAAACATAGTATACATTACTAAAAGGTAAATTATGGGAATCACTGACATATTTTTGTAGACTAATTGTTGTAACATTGTCTTTCCTTTTGGGGGGGTTCATGATTTTTACTTTAAAAGTGATTAGCACACAACTATTTTCAGCCCTTTAATAATGGATGTATCAAAAACATCACCTGTGACCCCAAATAGAAGACTGTATTTTTACTATGATATCCATTTTCCAGAATTGTGATTATAATATGCAAAGAGTCATAAATATGCCATTTACAGTAAGGAGGAGGCAAGGCAAATACATAGATGTACAAATATATGTACAACAGATTTTGCTTTTTATTTATTTATAATGTAATTTTATAGAATAATTCTGGGATTTGAGAGGATCTAAAACTATTTTTCTGTATAAATATTATTTGCCAAAAGTTTGTTTATATTCAGAAGTCTGACTATGATGAATAAATCTTAAATGCTTTGTTTAATGACAATAACAAAACCACCAATATCCAAGACACAAAGATAACAGTTCAACAGACACTGTAGTTAAGAGACTAAGTCGTCACTTGTATGGGAACTACATTTCACTCTTGGTTTTCAGGATATATAACAGCACTTCACCAAAATATTCTTTCAGCCATATCACTGGTAACATTTATACTAAATCTTTCTGTAACATTTAAAGACTTCCTTCATTCATTACCTTACAGTGTAAACAGGAGTCTAATTTGTATCAATTCTATGTTTGGGTTGTAATATTCAGTTCACTCACTCAACGTGCAACCAATGAAATAAAAGAAGCATTTAAAACAATCACATGGTCTTTCTTCTTTCTGTGTAGAGCTAGACTGGTAATTGGCCAAAACTGACTTTCCATTCACATGGCTAGCAACTGAGAACTGGGAAAAAAGACCAAACCTGGGGTTCAAATGGGAGATAAACAATTAAATATGGTAATTTGGGAAGCATTTTTCAATATTCTATAAAATTAGAGATAAACATCTATCCTGCCTCTTCTTCGTGGTCCTGACTGACAACAAACAGACGTGAAATCAGTAACCAAGTAGGGGACAGAAGGTCAGTATCATTAACAGGCAAGAACCAGACAACATGCCATCAGGTAGACCCAGACTCAGGGGGGACCCTACCCATGTCAGAGGAGAACTAGGCTCCATAGTGTTTTCAGTGGCTGCACTTTTGGAAGCAGACTGCCTGGCCTATCTTCTGAGGACCCTCTGGGTAGACTTGAACCCCCAGCCTTTCCAGTAGCAGCTGGGTGTGTTAACCATTTACACTACCCACAGAGTCCGAGAGAGAAGAAAGTACCCACCAATCTGTAACACAGAGTCTCTGGTAGAACCTGATTGGATAAAGTGACAGACCTCAGGCTACAGAGCAAAGTGGACTGGTGTGCTATATTCTGTGCAGAGGTCCTGGCCCGGTGGACCAAGGAGACAGTAAAAGCTGAGCACCCTTGCTGAGGACAAAGGTTCTAAACAGACAGAGTAGGGCAGGTCCCTGCTTCCCATCAGTAATCATCCTCTCCTGAGAGGTGCTCGGAGGATGGAGGGAGCACAGAAGCACCTTCTGCAGCTCTTGGCAGCCCAGAGTATTCATCAAGAAAGATAGGACTGGCTTTTGGGGTGAAAACAGCCTTTGCTTGCAGGCATTGGCAGAAGTCCTCTACGGGCCAAAGTAGGGCATTGGTGGTTCGGGGGTGGAATGCTCACATCCCGTGCCAGGAGGCTCAGGTTCGGTTCCCAGCCAGTGCACCTCTCTGTGCAGTACCCCCTCGTCTGTCAGTGGACACTTGAGTGTTTCCACGATGCTGAAGAGGTTTCAGCAGAGCTTCCAGTCGGGTCCGGAAGAAAGTCGTCGTGGTCTACTTCTGAAAACCTGTCAGGGAAACCCCACTGATCAGAATGGTCCCTTCCAGCTTCATGAGAATGGGGCAGGACCGTTGTGCTTGAGGTCGCCATGGGACCATGGTACGTGCACAGGACCATTGAGCTTGGGGTCACTGTTGGACCACTGTGGATGGCACAGGACTGTTGTGCACAGGACCACCATGGGACCATGTGCACGGGGCAAGACCATTGTGCTTGGGACCACCATGGGACCACGGTACATTGCACAGGACCATTGTACGTGAGGTCACCATGGCACCATTGTATGTGGCACAGGACCTTGTGCTTGGGGTCACCATGGGACCATTGTGGATGGCATGGGACCATTGTGTACACGGTTACCATGGAACCATTTGCATGGTGCAGGACTATTGTGCACGAGATCACTCTGAAGTAGGCAGACTCCATGGCAGCTATCAACAACCAAAGCCAGGATCAGAATGTGGGAGTGGCTTTACCCATAGCAGATTGAAAGCTTCAGACCTCCTGAGTGGTTGCAATGTCCCTTACAAGAATACAAAACAAAAGCATTCAACAGATCTTTGTTGTTAGGTACCACTGAGTCAGTTTTTGACTCACAGCCACCCATGTGATGGAGAAGCCTTTCTGCCACCAAGCGTATACAAAAAAAGATGCTTGTATTTTTAAGCTGTCCCTTCAGGATTTCCAAGGGTAAAACTTATCACCTCTGTTGATATTTGAAAAATCAGCTATATATTTGAACAAGCATATTTGTTTAGTTTTCTAATGCAGAAGAGAGTGCCATGCCATTTGTTGCTCGTTCAAAAACAAAAAAAAAAAATTAAGTTCAAGTGCCAGCTTTAAAGAGTAAGTTGTTGTTTTAAGTGAAAAACCTAACACACACTACACTTAAAATTTCCTACACTTGGCTGCATTTTTAGTGTACTACATCAAACTAACCCAGAGTGAAACTTACACCTGAGATTATGAGAGTATTTCATCTTCTCAACATGGAAAATTCTTGGTTGTTAGTTGCAGGTTTTCGGATCCCTGGTGTTCCCACATGTACAGACTAGAACGGCTCCACAGGGTTTCCAAGGCTGTGACTTTTCCGGAGCAGGTCACCAGACCTATCTTCTGGGGTGCCTCAGGGTGGGTTTGAACTGCCAGCCTTTCTGTTAGGAGTTCAGCACTTAATCTTTGTACTACCCCTGGACAAAACTCACATTCCTGCTCCCTGCTGCAAGCCAGTCTCTGAGACAGAAACTTGGGTAAGCAATCAAAGGTTTTATTTCTGTGTTGCTGGTGCACAGGGGACAGGCAGCATTCTCATCCTCAAAGCCTGTCTGAAGTTGTCAGGCAAAGTCAGGGTTTTTAAAGGGAGAGGCTACATGCATGGGCAGGGCAGGTGTCAGAGAGAAACAATGTGGGCAATTGTGAGGGGGGAGGGCATCGATCCAGGAACAGGCCAGGAGAAATATGTATCAAAACTGAGACCCAGGAGGCTCCTGGTTGTTACTGAGCAGGCGGGTCCTTGAACTAGTGCCTCCGCTTGTTTGGTGACTTAGGAAGAAGCTGCAAAGGCCACAGAGATTTTATTTCAGTAGTTCCTGTAAGTTAATGTGTCATCTCCTGCCTGAGCCAAGTAACATTAAGAAGCCAGGAAATTTAGGAAAAATAGGTGAAGAGTTAGTCCTGACTGCCTACTGAAGTGCCTCCTGTTGTTTGAAAATGGGACGTTTTAGGCCTTCCAGTTTCATAGAGACTCCCGAAAAATACTTAAATAAAAAATATCAAATATTTTATAATTATGTATAAGAAGCAGCATGTTATTTCAATCTGAAGTTCCTCTATCTAAAAAGAATGTTTCAAAACCAGAAATACATCGTTTTGATTATTAACTAAGGTATCTGGCTACCCTTTACAGATTCCAGGTGCATCCAGGAAACCAAAATACAGTTCAGCACTCTGGTATTTATGAGAGAAAACACCGAGGTCAGCTTCTCAGACAGGAATGGATTGGACTCAATGAGACAGAGTGACCATATCGTGTGTGCACTTTATGGTTCTATGCATCTATAGGATGTTGTCCTACTGGCCTCTTACTATAGGGAAGTGGAGAGGACGGAGAAGAAGGGACAGGAGATTGTTAATAGGATATAACGTGTATAGAACCGAAAAGAGGAGTGTGCTCTCACTGGGCAAGGACAGCAGTAGGAGCTACACAGAGGCAGGCATGCAAATTTAAACTGGATTGTACACTTTGACTCAATCACAATAAATAATATATATATATTACAATGGTTTCTTCTTCCCCCCAAAATATCCCAGTGTCTCTGAAATATTAGGGCACCATCCAGACTGATCTTTATCCCTAGAAATAACTGAGTCATTATGAATAAGTATGACTCACACAAAATGGCACATAGTAATGACCTCCCTCTCTGCTCTTGGTCTTGGTAGGGGAGGTGGATGGCAGGGATGTAGGCGGGGATGGTGGAACATGCTCACCGGGGACCTAATGATGTGTCAAGCTCTCCACTAAATATACAGGCTTCTAACAAGCCCATTCTATTGTGTTGATGGGAGTTACTGATAACTGATAGAGAAATTCTTACTGGAACAGAGATTCCTACTGAAGGCCCACAGAGGTGCTACTGTAAGAGGAGCTCCCACGGAAATTGCTGCGGCCTTTCAGCATCTGTCCTTTCAGCACCCGACCAAGAGTTCAGCTGAAAACCCACATGATGTAATCCTTGCCCAACCATCCCAGCCTCACTTTGTTCCTGTGTTTCAGCTGCTCTGAAAAACAACTGCCCAGCAATTTGAGATGTCCCATCAGCACCCCAATGTAAATCTCGTATGTGATACTTAGCCTATACTTGTATTTTTTTAAGTCCAGATTTTTTCTTTTTTTAGTGTTATTCATATAACAAAACTGAAATTTTAGAGGAGATAATTCAATGGCATTTAATGCATCCACAGTGGGGTGGGGCTACCACCCGACTGCTTCCAATAGTGTCATTGCTATCCTAAAGCAAACAACAACAAATAATAATAAAAGACCCAACTCTCCGGTCTGGCAGTGACAGGAGAAACCCTGAGAACACGGCCCCAAGACACTCTCACAGCTCAGTAAGGAAGTCACTCCTTAGGTTCAGCCTTCAATCAGAGATTGAACAAGTCCATAAAACAAAAGGAGATTTAAGGGGCACACCAGCCCAAGGGCCAGGACAAGAAGGCAGGAGGGGACAGGAAAGCTGGTAATAGGGACTACAAGGTCAAGAAGAAGTGAGTGTTAACACATCTTGAGCTTGCCAACAAATGTCACCAAGCAATATGGGTACTAACTCTTTGATGAGAAACTATAGTTTGTTCTGTCAATCTTCATCTAAAGTACAATTTTAAAAAAATATTCTCATTAGTTCAAAAGGCAACCAGCACTGTTTAAGCAGTTACTCCCCACCCCACACCCATCCCTTCAGCCTCTCTGGCTGTTGGGTACCATCAAGTCAACGCTGGTTTATAGTGACTCCACGGGACAGAGCAGAGCTGCCCCATGGAGTTTCCTTGGCTGTCGTCTTTACAGAAGCAAGTCTTCAAGCTCTCTTCCATGGAGCTAGTGGGTGGATTTGAACTGCCAATTTCTCAGCAGCTGAGTGCTTCACCATTGTGCTACCAGGGCTCCTTCTTCCATCTCTGACAACCATCAGTTGGCTTTCTGTCTCTATGGACTTACTCATTTTGGATATTTCGTATGAATGAAAGCATTCAATAGGTGACCTTTCGTGTCTAGCTTCTTTCATGTTCCGTAGTGTTTCCAGGGTTTATCCATGCAGTAGCATTGCAGCAAAACTTTAGTCCCTCTTAAGACAGAATAATGTCCCATTGCATGGAGACACGGAGTCCTGGTAAACCAGTGGTTAGGAGCTTGGATGCTAATTAGAAAGTCAGCAGTCTGAATGCACCAACTGCTCCTTGAAAACCCTATCCTATGGGATCATCACGAGTTAGAATTGACACCAACTTTCTTTGTTTTTGTGTGGATGTAGATATACAACATTTTACTTGTCCATTCATCTACTGATCGACATTTGTGTTATTTTTCACCCTTCAGCTGTTGTGAGTATAACCGTCTTTCTCTGAGTACTTGTGTCAGTTATTTTGGGCACCTAGTAAGAGTAAAATAGGAGTAGGGGACCGTCAAACTTTGTTCTACAAAATTTAACTATTTTACATTCCAGCAGTGGTGTGTGAGAATTCCACTTTTTCCACATCTTCACCGATATTTATTGTTTTCCGGTTATTTGGTTATAGCCATTTTGGTGGCATAGTGACCAATAGCTCAGTGCTTGTCAAGATTGATGGTTCAAATCTACCAGTAGATCTTTAGAAACACTATGGGGCAGTTCTACCTTGTCCTATAGGGTCGCTGTGAGTCAGAGCCACCTCGACAGCGCCTGACCACAACAGTAAATATGATATGGTATCTCCTCGTGGCTTCCATTTGAATTTCCTCAAAAACTAGTGATGTCGAACTGCCCCGACCCGCGGGACAAAGCAACGAAGGCGCGAGGGGGAGCCTATGAAAGTGAAGCAGGGAAAGGCGGAAAAATGGAGGCAAGACAAAAAATCTGATCAAGCCTCCAAGTTTTTATTGTGACAGCCCGGTATATATAGCAGTGGGAATGGAGGGAGGGATCAAGTGACGTAGGGATGGAGTGACATTTGGAGTGAGGTAGTTGTCAGCTGGGGATTGGATATACATGGGACTAAGGCAGTGACATCAGGCAGGAAGTTTTTCCCGCGCGCGGGCCTTTTGAATTTCGCGGGCGCGGGCTTTTTCAAACTTGGCGCCCGCGGGCTTTTTCAGCCCTACAAGCTTCCTGTATGTCGGGGCCTGGGGGCTCACCCACGGCTCCCGACATCGAACATCTTTTGATTTGCTCCTTGGCTACTTGTGTATGAGTGTTCCCTTTGCAGAAGCATCTGTTCAGGCCTCTGCCCATCATTTGTTAATTAGCTTATCTTTTTGTCCTTGTGTTATAGAAAAGTTCTTTATATATTCTGGACACTGGACTTTCACAAAGTGTATGATATGCCAATATTTTATCCATTCCACAGGTTGTCTTTTTACTTTCTTGATAATATTATTTGATGCCCCAAAATGTTCAATTCTGATAAGGTCCAACCTGTCTACCCTCCCATTCCCCTTTTTATTGTTCACACTTTTGGAGTTACATCTTAGACCCATTTCCAAATGTAAAGTCCTGAAGATTCACCTCTATGTTTTCTTCTAAGAGTTTTATGGCATCACATCTTTTATTTAGGTCACTGATCCATTTTGACTTATTCTTTTGTTAAGT
Organism: Heterohyrax brucei; assembly: GCA_028571685.1. Classification (NCBI taxonomy): domain Eukaryota; kingdom Metazoa; phylum Chordata; class Mammalia; order Hyracoidea; family Procaviidae; genus Heterohyrax; species Heterohyrax brucei. The sequence goes on from CM053159.1 coordinate 81,731,379, forward strand.
GGTGTAAGGTAGGGACCCAACTTCATTCGCCACATCTGGAGATCCAGTTGTGCCAGCACCATTTGTCAGAGATGATTCTTCTCCCTACTGAATGGCCTTGGTATCCTTGTGGAAAACCAGTCATGTGGGTTTATTTCTAATGCCTTCCTTCTGTTCCGTTTGTCCTACATGTTTATCCTTATGTCAAGACCACACTATTCTGATTGCTTCAGCTTTCATAGCAAGTTGGAAAGTTGGAAAGTATGAGTTCTACACTTCAGTTTAATTTGTCAAGGTTATTTGGGCTACTCGGGACCCCCAGAATTTCAGTGAATTTGAGGATTGCCTCAACCATTTCTGCAAAGAAGTCAGCCTATATTTTAATCAAACCACATCAGATATACTCTCCAAATCTGATAAAAATTCATATAGCCATTTTTATGAGCAGGAAAACAGTGACTTTTTTTATTTACATTTTAGATAATCCTCAGCATTGTGAGGAAAGCTTTACATCCATTACAAACATGAGAAGCTAAGACTCATAAAATTAAATAACTTATTCAACACCACAGAGCACAGCAGAATTCTTCAAGTTGAGGCCTGCCTAAACACAGTAGTCACGCTGGAATGAGTTTTGTTTATGCCGTTTTTCAGATCAAAATTTTATAAAAGAATTCAGAGTAAGGCATTCATCCACATTTAAGCAAAGTTATGATAAAAATGTTTAATGCGTTACTTATGCAAAAGTTTCACTTCCCTATCACAAAAATATGATTTATTAGAAATATTTAGAAGCTATGGACTGCAAAGTAACAAATAACGAAAGCTGTTGAGCTTACCCAATACCTATGTGGCACTAAGTCACAAAAGCAGCCCCTGAAAAGATGTAACTGAAAACCCTGGGGAAAATAGCCAGAGAGGACTAATGTTATCCAAATAAAAGACGCTGATAAGTTACATACCCCCCCGGTACAAACAGATAACACCTTCAGCCATTAATCTACAGGTTGGAAGTTCAGGAATACCCAGAGGTGCCGCCGAAGAATTTCCTGGCAACCTACTCACAAAAAAGCAGCCACTGAGAACGCTCTCATGTAACACAGTTCTGGTCTGATGCACAAAGGGCTGCCATGACTTGACGGCAACTGGCCAGAGCAAACAGAAGTTCCTGTTGTGCTAGAGCCTGAGATGTTGGGCTTTGCTGCTATTGGACCCATTCTCTAGTAACTTGAGGATGAGTCTTTCCAAGACTTTGATTCATATACACAAAGGAGGAATTTTATTTACTGGTCCTGGTGTGTAAACTCAAAGGACCTAAAAGTAGGGCTTCTTTCGCTAAACAGCAATGCCTTCAAAACAAAAACTCAGCCGATGAAATGATACAGAACAGCAGCAAGTGGCTATGATTGCAGTTGGTAGCCCTAATCCCTGAGTTCTTAATCCCTAAACGCTTAGTAAATTCTGCAGCGAATTGATGAAAACCCAGTTATTTAGATATTAAAATGTGTGCCTTTACAGAGTGAGACAAAGAGGAGTCAAATTAGCACGGCAGCGTAGGGAGACCCAGCTCAACCTGGTGGTGCAGTGGTTAAGACCTTGGCTGCTAACCAAAAGGTCAGTAGTTCAAGTCTACCAGCTGCTCCCTGGAAACACTGTTGGGCAGTTCTACTCTGTCTTGTAGGGTTGCTATGAGTTGGAATTAACAGCAGCAGACAGGAAGGTCTACATATTTCTGAGCAAATCAATCGGATACGTGGCGTTTGATTGGCTATACACTGTGCCACATATACATGCTATTTGAAGTAACAAAAATAATGCTGAATAAATACACATTCAGCGCTCTCGCGCAGACATATTTACATGTAGCACCATCTAAACACGTTGCCATCCGTAAAGACCAAGTTGAAGACCTTGAAAATCAGCATAAATAAGTAAATAAAACCAGACCTATTACCACACAGCCCATTCCAGCCCATAGTGACCCCACAGGACAGAACAGACCTGTCCCTGGGGCTTCCAAGGAACACCTGATGGATTTGAACCGCTTACCTTTTGGTTAGCACCAAGCCTAACCACGGCACCACCAGGACTCCTGAGGACATTACCGTTCTGTGGATAGGTAAAAGTGAGTGTCTGTCTTCTACAACAGTGTGGCAGGTAAGAGCTAACTACCACCTGAATTTGACTCTCATCTCTACTTCTTAACAGCTTCTACACTTCAGTTTTTTCATCACAATGCCAGGTCAAAGAGTAGACTCTACCCTATCATGTTATAAAGATTTAAAAAAAAAAAGTCACTGCTGTCAATTCAATTCCAACTCACGGTGATCATATAGGTCAGACTAGAACTACCCCATAGAATTTTCGGGGAGCAGCTGGCAGGTTTGTACTGCCAGCCTTTAGGTTAGCACTTAATCACTGTGCAAACAGGGTTTCCATGAGGATTAAAGGAGGGGTGTATACTAACTAGTGAGAATAGAACATTATACTTAGCAAGTTCTCTGTGAATATTGCTGTTTCTAGAAGTAGACTGAAATAAATCCAGACCAAAGACACTGCTGTCAAGTAGATTCTGACTCATGGTGACCCTGTAAGACACAGTAAACTGCCCCATAGCGTTTCCAAGGAGCACCTGGCAGATTTGAACTGCTGACCTTTTAGTTAGCAGACATAGCGCTTAACCACTGCGCTACCAGGATTTCCAGAAACGTTAAAATAAGCTCTTGTATTTCCCCATGAGCATTTAACTTCCCATTTTTATCCAGGTATTTCTCAGCAACTGAGGGGCACCTCTTCTTTCACCTTGATGACAATTCATGCCAAAAGCTGACAGGAAAATTACAGCAAATGAATGGTAACTAATAATGAGCTGTATTATTTTTGCGGAAGCCTGCAATAACAGCCAATTCAACGACTGTTTACTGAGCCTCACATAAGCACTGCCATGCCCATCAAGGGCAGCCCTGGGGGCACAGTGGTTAAAGGGCTTGGCTGCTATGGGAAAGGCTGGCGGTGGGAACCCACTGTGACCTTCCATCAAGATTACTTACAGGCTTGGAAACCCTAGGGGGACAGTTCTCCTCTGATCTAGTGGGTCTCTATGAGTTGGAATCGACTCGGTGGCAGTGGGTGTGGGTTTTTTGCTTGTTTGGGGCACTATTCAAAGGGCAAGGCCTTGAGCAAAATGCAATCTCTGCCTTCAAGAAGCTTCCAGTCTGGCAGGAGAAGAAAAATAAAACTGTGAAAAATAGCAGATGAATAATAATTGCTTTCCACAGGTATCAAGTATTAACAAAGGGATTACCTCACCAAAGAGAGACAAAACATGGATATGGAAGCAAACAACCTCACTGACGCAAGTCAATTCCGACTCTGCTACGTTGTAGGACAGAGCAGAACCAGCCCATAGCATTTCCAAGACTTCAGACCTTGGCAGTAACAGGCCGCCTCGTCTTTCTACCACAGAGTGGCTGGGGGTTCCAGCTGCCAACTTCTGGGTTAGCTGCTGGGTGGTTAATCACTGCACCATCACGGCATATTGAGAACAAAATCTAAAATGCTATTTTGATAAGTTCCAAAATACTGAAGATAGGAAGCGTGATGGGAGAGGAGGGAGAGTGGAAGATTTTCTAGAAAGTTCCCTGAAAGGACAGTTCTGTGAGACGGACCTGGAGGAGGGGTAATTAGGTATTTCAAAAGGTAAGAATCATGAGGAGAAGGAGAATAAAAATGCAGATGTGAGTGATTAGAATGACAAAACGAAAACCAAACCCACTGCCCTCCAGATTCTGACTCATAGCAACCCCGCAGAACAGGACACAACTGCCCCCATAACGTTTGCCAGGAGTGCCTGGTGGATTCAAACTGCTGACCTTTGGGTTGCACTACACCACCAGGATTTCCAGTTAGAATGATAGGCACAGGAAAACAGAAGGGTGTTGGCTTTTATAAGATGGCCATAATTTAGAGAACAGATTACCTAGTGGCCGTTGGGGTACCTTGCCAAATCTGCCATCAGAAGGAAGGACTTACCTCTGCGACAGCTAGGGCAGTTGGTCCTCAGTGACCAGCCTTCTCTGGGATTTGCATGGACTGCTGCCTGGCCCAGGTCTCACCCCACAACCCCGAAGGCAGCCAGGGTCCAACTGACTGATGCAGAATTAAAGGCCTACAGCCTGACCCCAACTTGGGACAAGCCAGAGAGGTCATGCCAGCTTCAGAGCTCCCCAGGGAGCCAGTCTTGGGTGAGGCTGTTTCACAGTCCTACTTCTTCCCTTGCTCATTCCTGCTTCTTCCCCTCCCAAGGGGCTGGGTCCAAGGGGGCTCTACAAGAAGTTCCAGCATGCCCCACTCCATCTCCACTCTGCTTCCCAGGAGTCCACACTACCATGGATGCGCAGAGTTATAATTTACAAATTCCATTGTTGAGTCGTTTAACTTTTCTCATCAACTGATACAAGAAACAAAAAGTCACCTGTCAAAGTGACTTGCCTGAGAAAACCAAATCAAAACTAAACCCACAGCGACCAAGTCAGTTCAGACTTGTAGAGACCCTATAGAACAGCGTAGAACCACGACAGAGGATTTCCAAGGGGCGACTGGTAGAATTGAACTACTGACCTTTTCATTAGCTGCCAAGCTCTTATCCACTACATCACTAGGACTTTGAATCATAGAAGAAAACAGAATGATCATGTTGCCGGATGGAATCCAAGTTAGGTTTGTCCACCTGTCACTGTAACTGAAAAATGCAGAGACAGCATTCAAGGAATAATTTATTTGCAGGTTTCTGCAGCAAACCTGGGGGAACAGCGGTCAATTCAAACCATCCCATTTGAGTTAGACTTTCCGGGGGGGGTTATAGCCAGAATTCAGAGGGGATGGGGTTTATTACAGAACCATAGACAGGAGTCACAAGACTCATTACATCATAAGGTTTCATTACATTTAACAAACAGTGGGAGTTGTCTAAAATTTGTCAAGGAAAATCAAACAGAGTCATCTATCATTTACATGTAACAGTGTGAATTGTCTAAAAGTTTGTTACAGGATGTGCAGACTTAAAGTTTGTCACAAGATAATCAAAGCAGACCCAAATGTTTGTCACAGGATAATTAAACAGTGCAGACTCAAATGTTTGTCACAAGATAATCCAGCAGAGTAAGTCATCCAAAAATTTTTGTCTCCCTTTGAGGTCTTAACTCGACATCCTCCGAGATTGGGAAAGGATGAGATGGGGGAGGAATGTGGACCTCTTTGTCCTCTGTAGTTTGATAACCTAAGTGACCTTTGTCAGGCCTCACATCCACCATTAATCAGAGGGAAAAAGTCAAAGCCAAAGTTTTATTATTATTATAGACATATAAAAACACAAAATTTCTGCAATAGTTAAGAGCTTGGCCACTAACTGAAAGGACTGAAATTCAAACTCACCAGCTCCTCCACTGGAGAAAAGACCTGGCAATCTGTTCCCATAAAGATTACAGCCCAGGAAACTGTATGGGCAGCTCTGCTGTGTCCTCAGCAGCTTATGGGACAGTCCTCTGGTATCACTGTGAGTCAGAATCAACTCAACAGCACTGGGTCTGATGGGTTTAGGGAGAAAAAGAACTTTTATAAAAAAGGCACTTGTCACATCTGACTTTGAGGTCTCTTCCTTTGTACTTGGTTCAAATTTTTCTCCTTTGTCTTTTCCATTCCTGAGCCTAATGTCAATACTTCTTTGAAAAGAAACAATAAAAATAACCAAATAGGTTCTTTGAAAGCCACACATGTTTATAGAAGCTTAAATCAAAATGCATTAAGTATGCATTTGTTAAATATGACCCAGGAGCCAAATTCTAATGGTAAGATACAAGAGGTATAAAATTTCAGAATGTTAGACTTGCAGAACTGCAATCCATCCAAGCCAAGTCAAGCCTCGCTAAAGGGATTTCTCCATGTTGTTACACATTGTTTGCAGACTTAAGCGGTACATCTGGGAATTAATACAGTTGATTTGCACTGTCGAAGAAAGCCTCCTTGAAGGCAGCAAAAAGTAATCAAAGGAACATATATATATAATCTATGTTCAGATTATCCCATCTCCTCCAAGAGTCATCAATATGTTTTGAATGAAAGCTGTGTACTTGGTGATTTTGTCCTGGTAAAAATCTTTACAGAAATCAATGAACATATTTAGTGCGTGAGTTGATGGCTCACTGAGGACACAAGGGATTTAACTTGTATGCTCTACTCACAGGAGTCTCTATGGAAGACAAGAAACTGGATCAATAACTCAGTGTTCTCTGCTGGTCATTGGTCTGGACTAACACTCCGAGACCACACTTCATTCTGCAGCCGTAAGAGATGATGCCGTGTGCTGGTTGTAATGCACTGAATTGTGTGCCTGCAAAAGAGGCACTGCAAATCCTAACCTATAGCCTGTAGCTATAATCCCATTTGGAATGGGCTGTCAGTTATCTTAATGATTCAGGATCAGGCAAGGCTATAGCTTGAGTTAGTCTCTTTTGAGATATAAAGAGATTAAACAAGCAAGCTAAAAGCAGAAATAGGGCAAGACATATGATGAAACATAAGAAAGTCACTCAAGAGCAGAGACTCAAAAGTCACAGGAAACTTCCTCCCCAGGCTGGCAGACAGAAAGCTTTCACCTAGGGCCAGCACCCTGGATTCCGACTTCCAGCTACTGAAAGTGTGAGAAAATTAGTTTCTGTTTGTTAAGGCCACCCACTGGGAGAACTGAGCCAGTGGTTAAGAGGATAGAATTGCTAGTCAAATAGTCTGAGTTCAAATCTTGGTTCTATCACTTGCTGCCCATATGGATGCCCTTCCAGCCACTGGTTTCATTCTCTACAAACAGGGAGTGATGATGTACCTAGCCCTCACTTTTTGATGTGGTTAGTTCCCCAAAACCAAGTCATCATGCAAAAATCAGCATTATGTGAAAATGGAGAACAACTACATTGGATCACAAAAATGGAAGATCACTACATCATTACATAAATGCCAGATTGTAACATTATGGAACTACCAAACTACTGACAATCATGGTCCAGTCAAGTTGACACATAATCTGAATAACCACACCCAGGGTTATTTTCTCCTCAGAATGCAGTGTGAATTAGTTATAGACGTACATAGTTAATACACAAAATAGCTGACAATAGACTTTTTACTGTTGTCATGTCAAATAATGAGACAGTTGATAAAGGAGTCAATAAGTGTTACAGAGTATAGTATATATCACAGAGTGTGACTATGAGAATTACATGAATTAATACACACAAAACTCTTGGAACTGTGCCCCGCATATGAAGTCTGACAACTAAGTCCACAACTTAATTGTTCTAAAGTGCTACCTACTTCATTGTTGAGTATCACTACAGTTATCTTTGAAGTACTCCTCTTGGGAAACTGCACTGACACCAGTGCCTAGTCCACCCTTCCAAGCAATGTTGGAACTCCGTCTGGAATGACCATTGCGCTCAGCGGCACAGTGGCAGGTTTGTGAACTTAATTGTATAGCTGTCTGTGAGGAAGTTTTTAGCCAGTAAACAAATAACTGCGCTGGGACACCCCCCTACTCACCTGACCTGGCCCCCAGTGACTTAAGATAAAGGAAATATTGAAAGGAAGACATCTGGATGACATTCAGTACTTCAAGGGTATTACAGTGACAGCTGTGATGGCCATTCCAGAAAAAGAGTTCCAAAACTGCTTTGACAGGTGGACTAGGCACTGGCATCAGTGCGTAGCCTCCCAAGGGGAGGACTTCGAAGGTGACTCTAGTGACATGCAGCAGTGAGCTGTGGAGCACTTTTTCTAAGGTGAGTTCATGAACTTAACTGGCAGTCATTTTATGATAGTGTTTACTGTTTTTGAAAAACAAATGGAACTTCAAAAAGTTGTCTTTCAATATAAGCTTGTCTATGTCTATTATTTCCACAGCAGGATGGCCTCTCAGCCACACTCCTGTCAAAGAGAATGGGACTAGTCTGGTGGGCCCACGGTGGAATTAGGTGGACCAGTGGACAGTCCACAGCCACTGGCACGGCTCAGCAGACAATCCATCTCTTCACATTTCATAGTAATATACATTCCAGCCTTCCATTTCTGGGGGCTCAGGAGAATGACTACATTGAATGAGGCTCCTGAGGAACACAGCAAAGACAGCCAGGTAAACATTCAAAGCAGTTTAAACGCACAGTGAAGCTGCCAAGAGAGTCAGAGAATCTCCGAGGTCAGAAAGAATGAGAACGCTCTCAAGTGCGCTAGCACCAAAGACATTATTTGCTTGGTGGCATCTGACCAATCCCGGTAAACTGGAGTGGCCACAGGGAGGCTACAAGGAGGGATAGAGGTGTCCCAGGCAGAGAGGCTGACGGAAGAGCATGGGTGCTTCACAAAGCTGGAACCCCAAAGGACTGCGCTGTAGGCAGGACCTGAATGAGAGCTCTTTCACTGGGCTCAGGTACCACACTGAATGCAGCGCCAAAAAACTTCAGGCGTCAAGATCCTGTATAAACCCAAGTACAAACCCAAACCCAAGTACAAACCCAAACCCAAGGACAAACCCACTGCTGTCTGGTCAATTCGGACTCATAGCAACCCTGTAGGACAGAGTAGAACTGCCCCATAGAGTTTCCAAGGAGCGCCGGATGGATCTCAGTTGCTACACCACCGGAGCTTCCTCTTATTAATATAATTAATATTAATAATACATCATAATTAATTACTTTTGTGTGTGGCCTTTCTAGTCATCCTCTTGTAACTCCTACCCAGGTGATGGATCAGTTTTGCTTTAAAAGGGTGAAAGTTCCACAGCAGAGAGGAGAAGCCCACCACGACCAAAAGAGGACAGAGCAGCAGGACAGACCTGGCAGCGGGGATCGTGTGTTGGGCTTCCAGTCCCCAAAGGATGCAGAATGTCTTTGGAGGGAGGCCTGGGGCCAGGGGGTGGTGTGCCTGGAGTACAACTGGGGAGACACTGCCCTGGTGGAAGAACTGTGTGAGTGTTCCTGAGCCTCAGTTGTATCTCTTGCTTTCCTTATAAACCCCATACCCATACTCTAGAGTGTGGCCTGTGAGCTCTGTGGGATCACTGCAATGAATTATGGGACCCAGCAGAGAAGAGGAGCGTGCCCTGAGGGACTGTTGGTGTCAGAATCAGTAAAGACTACAGAGAGCCAAAGCTTGTCCAGCCTCCACCTCCCGGAGTCAGCCAGGCTTTCACTGCAGAACCTGATTCTCCATTCCCCCTTGGGTCGAAGGAGGTCAGACACCACCGCCAATCCATTTTTCCATGGAGTGTGTTTTAAAATCTCAGTGAATGCACAAAAGACTATAATAAGCAAAATATCAGAATTTTAAACAAAGACTGCTACTGTTTGCTTTACAACCCCGCATTTCTGGGTAGAGGGGACAGGTATTTCTGTACGCTCCCACTCCCCTACCCCAGTGGCTTTGTGGGGGCACAGAGCGTCTCCCATCAGATTGGAATGCCTGGGGCTTTATATGTAATCATGTTTTTAAATGGTTTTGCTTTTATTCACTTCTCTCACTTGATTCAAAGTAGGAGAGGATATTTTGAAAACTAGGTGCTAGGAACACACGTTATTTTTCTTTTGCCTAAGGCTGTATGGCTGTACACCCTGCTGCTACCTCTGCTTGAATCACTAAAGGAAAAACAAAATAAAATAAGACACCAGGGGCTGAGGAGACAGTAATCACACAGGCGCCACCCTAAACCCTATTTACAGTCTTCCTTTAACCTATAGGGTCACTATGAGTCACAATAGACTCCCAGGCAACAGGTTTGGTTTTCGGTTTTCTGGATATTTACTATTCTGCTTACTATATCATTTTTTATAAAAGCTTTGATCAACCCAGTAAATTGATTTTCATGACTCATAGTTTGAAAGATACTGCTTTAGGTTAACTGCTAAGTTTTCCACAGGTAGTATAACTTCTAAGTGGAAAAAAATCAATCTCTAAAAAAAAAGTTGAGAAAAGCAAAATAAAAACAGAAACCAAAAAAACAAAATGTGTAGAAATCACAAAGAAAACTGCAAATATCATGAGCCATAATAGATATAAACCAACTGAATTTTACAACTTAGTATTTTCTGAATACACTTAAAAAAAAATAGGTATACGCTATTCCATTAAGCACACACAAAATACAAATACAGAGGAAAGTTTTAAAATCAAAGTATAAAAGAGAAGACACTAGAATGATAGTAACCAAAAGAAAGCTGGTATAACCGTGTTAACATTCAGTTAAATAGGTTTTAAAGCAGAGAACTCTTAAATGATTAAAAAAATAGCATTGCTGTGAAGTCGACTCCAACTCCTGGAAATTCCATGCATTTCAGGGAGAAACGCTCCACGGGATTTTCTTGGCTGCCACCTTTATAGAAACAGATCACCAGTCCTCTCCTCTTTCCAACTGCCCGTCTCTAGGTTTGCACCACTCAGGGGCCTAGTGATAAACAAAAGTCACTACGTGGCGATCAAATGGTCAGTTTACCAAGAAAATGTAATAACTCTACAGAAGGTCACTGTGAGTCGGAATCAACCTGACAGAAGCAGGTTTGGTTTGGGTTTTGATGTGGGATGCGTAGAATAACATAACTTCAAAATTTTAAGCAACAGTTGACAGAACTGTGAAAAATACCATAATAAGAAATTTTAATACCAAAAAAACACCCACTGCCATTGATTCTATTCCAACTCAGAGCAACCCCATAGAACAGAGGGGAACTGCCCCATACGGTTTTCTAGGCTGCCAATCTAGAAAGATTGTCAGGTCTTTCTCCCATGACTGGTGGATCTGAACCTCTGAAATTTTAACAAGTGGCTTAGCGTTGACCATCGTGTTCCCCAAGATCCTCACAACCAGCTTGTACAGGATTAATTATTAGCAAACACTCAAGAAACAATCCAATCTTGTACAACCTCCTTCAGGTGATAGAAAAACAGCAGCACACCCCAAATTATGTTAATACCAAAAGTGGCAACAAAATCAGACAAGGACAGCAAAAGCTGAAATTATGGGCCAATATCCCTCACGAAAATCAACACATCAATACATGACAAGTTTAATGCAGAACTAGTATATGATCTTCCCCAAAATGAACGCAAATCCTTAAATAACGTTATTTCATAAAAAAAAAAAAAAAAAAAACCTCTTGACAAATTAATAATAAGAAAGGAACTTCTCCATCCTGGTAAAAGATGCATATAAAATAGCTCCCCAGGCACAACAATTAACAGTAAATATTTTTTTAAAAAAAAAAAAAAAACAACCCTCCTTTACTATTAGGAGTAAGGCAACTTCCAAACTCTCACTGCACTTAGTCCACATTGTCCAGGAGGTCTTATCCAGTATTATATCACAAAACAAGAAAAATAAAGAATGTGTAAAGAACAGAAAATAAAAAAATAAAGCTCATTATTTACACATTACATGATTTTTTTAACATAGAAAACTGCAAAGTATCAACAGATAAAAATCTAATAAGCATACTTACCCAGTTGGGATTCAAATCAGTGTGCCTTAAACAAGGCAACACCTGTTCTTTCAGCTTGAGAAATTCAGATCTTACTCTACCCTGCTGGTTTTCTAGCTCCAAGTTTTTACACAATTCACCATAATACTTGACCTTGTTTTTCAAGCCACCGTCTGAAACGCTCCACTCAGGTCTTCTACGGCATGATCTCTTCCACGTGCTTTAGCTACTCTGCATTTAGCAGCAAGCTGAAGAGCCATCTGGTTTGTTTAACTGCCGTCCAGTCTGGCCTTCTCCTTCTTCATGTCTTTTTAATGACCCTTTAGTTTGTCCATGATATCCCTGATGTCTTTCCACAAGTCTTCCGGGGGTTTTTTTTGTTTTTGTTTTTTTTGTCATTAGTGTTCAGAAGGCCTCTAAGTTCCGGCAGGATGTATTCAAGGTCATACTTTTTCCCTTGAGGAGACCCTGGTAAAGTAGTGGTTAAGAGCTACAGCTGCTGATCAAAAGGTCAGCAGTTCAAATCCACCAGGTGCTCCTTGGGAACCCATATGGGGCAACGCTACTGTGTCCCACAGGGTCACTAGGGGTCAGAATTGCCTCGATGATAACAGGTTCAGGTGGTTTTGCTTTCATTTTAAACATGCGTGTGAGAAGTTGGTGGTCTGGTCCTCAGGTGACTCCTGGCTTTGTCATGATTGATGCATTAAGCTTCTCTTTCATCTCCCACGAATGTAGTCGCCTTGATTCCTGTGTATTCTGCTTGGTGAGATCCACAGACGTGATGAACATGTCGCTGGTCCTGCAGAAGTCTGTCGTTCTGTCTCCAGCATCATTCCTATCACTAAGGCTGTATTTTCCAACCTCTGATCCTCCTTCATTTTCAGCTTTCACATTCTGATCACATCTCTGTGCCTCAGCTGTGTTATCTATAAACAGGGACAATAAGGCTGTAATTGTGATTATTAAGGAAACCTGGTGGAGCTGTGGCTCAAGTGCTCGGCTGCTAACTAGAAGGTCAGTGGTGGGAACTCCGCAGGTGCTCCATGGGAGAAAGATATGACAAGCTGCTCCTGTAAAGCTTACGGCCTTGGAAGCCGCGATGGGGCAGGTCTATTCTGTCCTATAGAGTCACTGTGAGCTGTAACGGACTCTAAAGCAGTGGGTTTGTTTTGGTCTGGGGTATTATAATTGTAAGTTCTGTTAGTGTTTTACTGGGAGTGAGGATGAAAGGGTAAGGAGACGGGCGTGGTCCAGGATGAGACAGCTCCCCATTCCGGTTTCAGCACTCACTTACAATCTGACTTCTGTAGGCAGCAGAGGCTGTCTCAGTTGAAGGTCAAGTTTGGTGTATCGCTATACTGCTTAGCTAAATTAAAGCCTGGTGCATTTTTAACAATTTTCAAGCAAGGTAGAAAAAAATCAAATTCCATGTCCAGCTTCCAAGTCTAAAAGAATAAAATGAACTTGCTGCTGCCTTCTCAAAGCTGATTACTAGAAAAAGGCACTCTGACTCACATTTCCTGTGAAATAAAGGGCTCTGGCCAGCTCTGCAGCTCACCTGTGTGGTCCAGCAGCGCACTTCCTTCAGCACAGAGCACACTGTACCCTGCTCCGAAAATCACTGACTCAGTTCTAAAGAGGAGACAGTCAAAGCACAGAACCACTGACATACACTTCTAAATGTCCACCCCATCTCACTGAGAGGGTATGAGTGTTGTTGATGAGTGCTTTCACTTTTGATGACAGTTTTATGGTGAATAAATGAAATAAAGTAGGCAAAGACACTCACGTTAGTTTCTGGATTTGAAAGCAATAAACAAAGAAGTATTTGACCCCAAACAATGTTTCTTGGATCACTGGTTTGAAGAGATATTTATAGCATCACATTTCAAACTCTTTAGATGAATTTTCCTTTAAAAATACATTAAATAATCCAACAGTTTCTGTGAGAAACAAAATTCAAAATGGTCCATCTTCAGAGAAAGGCCAAGATAAGAAGTTACTAGTTAACCTAAAAGAAGGGGTGAAGGGGGCAGAGGAGGAGGGGGGACCTGTTCAGGAAACAGGAGACGGAATGTTAAGACTCAGGCAACGTCTGGGAGAGACCGTGCACCCCACAGTACTCAGCCAGTGAGGAACTGGGGGAGGGACTGGCAAGTTAGAAAATAAAAAAGGCTTCTAAGAAACTGTTCAGCGCACCCTCTCTGACCAGCCTGCTTTGTGGGCTCAGGTGCCCAATTTTGCAAAAAAGGCTGATAAAGCCTCGCTCTCACTAACTGGATTTCCTGAGTGTTCGCTGGAAAAAGACATGGAAAAGACGCTGGAAAAAGGTGACTGCCTATCAGTGACCTCATAAGGGATGGGGGGCCTGCCTCCACTGCCGAGGCCGGGTCCTAGCCGGGGGCTCCCACTGGCCCACCAGCGGCCGAGAGGGACCGGAGCAGTGTCCGGGCTGCAGACAATGTTTCTCACAGTTTCCATATTGGTACTTTTTTCCTGTAGGAACCTTTAATTCTTCTCAAAAAAGTAGATTAATTAGACAGTAAGAAAGAATATGAAAGAAAAAATAATTTAGAGCTTTTTACTTCCCAATGATTTCAGTCAATACAATTCTAAAACATGTATATTATGATTCATAAACTTTATCTAGGTCAGTCCAAGTAATGAAAACTATTTCATAAAGTTGAGCACATCAAGCTCATAATCACAGCTTCAAAAGTCAAAGTACCTACAAAATTGTACAAACTTTTGAATTTCTCCAAACCATTTGGTGTCAATAAGTGGAACACTCTCTTCTTCCCTTCCCAGTAAAAAGAAAGTGGAAAAAATAATCCTCATTTGTCATCCGCATTGCCTCATTTTTGATTGTGTTTATTCTCTGGTGCTTCTGTCACAGAAACATCACAGGCAGGTGTCTCAGTCACCTAGCGCTGCCGTCACAGAAACACCACAGGTGGATGTCTCGGTCACCTAGTGCTGCTGTGACACAGTCATACTGATCAAGCCAAGTCTTTATGATTTAATAAATTCTTCCTTTACTCCAATGTCTGCGATAGCTTCCTATATTTTCTCCCCAAATTCAACAAGTTTGCTTTGCAAGTCTTTTTCACTGAGGAGATACTATGTATCATCTATAGCATGAAGCAGGGATCCAATTATGTTTTGGCTTTCCCTTGAAGACAGTGAAGACAGTCAAATGCTCCAGTACTGTTATTAAGTAGTGTACCTTTTACCTACTGATCTATAAAGCCCACCCAGACTAATCAAGTCACCAAATAAATGTGGACCTGATGCTCCTTCTTTCAAGATTTCCTTTCCTTGTACTTGAAAAGAATCTTTTAGTAAGTCTTCCTAAAAAGTCTTTCTTAGAAATATGTGAAAATATTTACCCTCATTCTTGAATGCCATTTAAGTGAATAGGCAATTTAATTTTCCACAGCATTTTGAAGATAACTCATTTTGTTCCAGTATCTACTATCAAACATGCAAAGTCAATTGTTTATTTGATTTGTTCATTATAATTTGTCTTACATTTAAAGGCAAATGTAGCTTCAAATATATTCCTTCTTTACCTTTAATGCTATGTAGTTTTAATATAACATGTCTAGATGCAGATTTGTTTTATTTATCTTGCTTGGGGGTTTGTGTGATTTTTTTTCAAATGTAAGATACCTTTTGTGTTTAAAAATCTGAAAAAAATTAATAATTATTTTTAATATGATTTCCCCACAGTTCTCTTTATTTCTTCCTTCTAGTAATCAGATAAATGCAAATTAAATCTCAATAAAATAGAATGGAAAGAACTTAAATAGATTTTATCAAATATTGGAGAGGTTTTAGCATGAAAAAAACTTGGAGACAGTGTTATTTACAGTGTTCAGAAATCAGTATATAAATTATGTATTCATACAGTAGAAGGACGTTCTATTAGCTGTACATTAATGGTTCTCACTTTACTCCACACACTACAAATTTATGTGGTCTCGTGTCTTCTAACCTTTTTCTTCTTGTCTTCATGTTCTACCTGCTGACACTTGAGAAATTCTCTAGTGCCTTGGCATAAATACTGATATACTGTGCACTCCACTACTAGCCAAAAGGTTGATGGTTCAAAACCACACACAGGCACCTTGGGAGGCAGAACTGGTAATCTGCTTCTGAAAGGTCACAGCCTTGAAAACACTGCAGAGGAGTTCCACCTTTCACACACAGGGTGGCTACGAGTCAAAACCCCACTGAGTGTCACCAACAGCCACAGCAATGATCGGCACAGCCCGGATGGATCGATCGGTCCTCTGAGCTTTAAGCCTGCAGTTTTCCACCTCCCATTGTTTTACACGTCCTCTTAGAAATGTCACTGGACACTTCACTCTCCACATGTCCAAAACAAACTCATAATTGGTCCCTTAAAATTTTTTCCTAGATGATAGGGTGAGGGAGATCAGATCTTGGTCAAACGGTCACGGAGTTTCCGGATGAAAGGGAGTGTCTGCTATCGTGAGGGGGCTGTGAAGAGAAGGGAGAGCAGTTAGAACAGATAACAGTGAAAGTGCCAGGACTTACATGGTACAACGACATAGACTGTAAACTTGCTCTTAAATCACAACAGACTTTATTTTAAGAAAACCTTTCCTTGCTCTCCCATTTCCTGTGCTTCTGAGTGGAGCTTTCATCTGCTCCAGCACCAACACCAGAAGCCTGGGTAGGACTGCAACTTTGTCTTCTTCCTCAGCTCTTGTCTCTGATCAAAATAAATCTCTACGTATTGTACCCACTTAGCAAGTGTCGCATCCATCCCCTGGTGACATAGCAGTTCAAGTGGTTGGCTGCTGACCAGCGATCGGCGGTTCTAACCCACCAGCCGCTGCACAGGAGAACGATGCGGCAGTCTGCTCCCATAAAGACTGTTGGGCATTATTGTTAGGTGTCCGGGGTCATGGAAACCCTGGCGGCGTAGTGGGTTAAGTGTTAGGTCTGCTAACCCAAGGGTTGGCAGTTCAAATCCACCAGGTGCTCCTTGGAAACTCTATGGGCTGTTCTACTCTGCCCTACAGGGTTGCTACAAGTCAGAATCAACTCACAACCATGGGTTTGGTTTGGGTTTTGAACCTCATAGTAAAATATCTAAGACACTCAGGAAAAAAATAAAAATACAGACTGTCAGGCATCTTACTGCCAGACTATGAGAGAAAAGCCCACTGACAGAATCTGTAAAGTGGAAATGATATCCAAACCCATGGACGACACTTGAACCTTGTTTGGCTTGAACCTTGTTTGGGGGCTTGAAACAATCTACTGCAGGCCTGAAGGGTGGCCAGAGAGGCCTACTTTCCTCACCAAGGTCTCCTTTGAGACTCCAAGATCCAGAGGCCCTACCAACCTGGACAGTGGGCAGCCAGGCTCTACTGCACACAATACAACTTGATACAAGCTAAGTATTGTTGACCTACCTTCCAGCCAACAAAGCACATGGTCCCACCAAAGCAGATTAAAGCCCAACCCCCCAGATAGTAACAGGATAAGGACACAGAGGCTGGACCAGACCCCCAATTTATCTTCTACTACTTACCAAAGTTTTAGCTATCTTACTAAAACAGAGTAACCAAGACTCATCAAAACCCTGATAAAGGTGTCCTTTCCAGAAAAGAATGAGGTCTAAAACTGTCATGCATAGCACTGAATTCCTAGACTCTAGTCTCAGTCTTTTTTAGAAACCCTGGTGGCGTGGTGGTTAAGTGCTATCTGCTAACCAACAGGTTGGCCATCCAAATCCACCAGGTACTCCTTGGAAATTCTATGTGGCAGTTCTACTCTGACTTGCAGGGTCGCTATGTGTTAGAACTAACTCAATGGCTATAAGTTTAGACTCAATCTACCTTTCTAATCTTCTCTCTCATTTTGTCCAAAAGGTGGGGAACTCATGCTACCCAAGATTATTCCTAAAGCACTCCTGTGCTCCTACCTTCTTGTCCAGGGTTCTCTTATTCCTTCAGCCTAGAAGGTCCTCTTCTTTCTCTTTAAGCTCTCTGAAAATGTCCTTATTATTGAAGCTCCACCTTTAAGCACCAAATTCTCTACCAAGACTTCCCAGATCCCTGAATTGGAATTCATCTCTCCCTTTCCTGTACAGCCATAAACTTGTATTTGGACTTCTATGTTAATACATCTCACTGTCTGCCTGACATCCTTGCTTCCCTCCATAGACTGTGAATCATCTTATTTATGAGCTAACACATGCCACAGCACCTTCTGTGTCAAAGACATGCAGTCAACATGTGTTGGATTAATTGAAGATGAGATTAAAATGGACCACTGAGAGCATCTTCCTCTGATCTCAATTTGTCACCACTCAGTTGTACACTTAGCTTTAGAACAATAGCCGGGTTTTGTGACGAAGCCAAGCAGCAGGCTTACAAGGAACTGAATGTTGTGTTTCCTTTGCAGTTTTGAAGAGGAAATCTATAGATGATGCCATCCTGACACAGGACAGAGGACCTCCAGGCTACAAAGGTTGAGCTGAGGTCATGAAAAGAAGGGAAGTCCCATCTGCTACTCTCCGCACAACGGTCAAGCTGTGGATCGAAGCTGTGGTGTGGCAGCAGGAAGCTACATCATGGAAGGTGGGCAGCCATTAACAGCAGTAGAAGAAGCGGGAGTGACACAGGTAGCTGTGATTCTCAGTGAGTCCATCTCTGTTTTCTCCTCCTCCCTTCTTCCAACCTAATGATAAAAATCAAAGACCAAACCCACTGTCGCTGAGTTGATTCCAACACATAGCAACCCTACAGGACAGAGTGGAACTGCCCCACAGAGTTTTCAAGGAGCAGCTGGCAGATGTGAACTGATGACCTTTTGTTGAGTACATAGAGCACTTAACTGCTATACCACCAGGGTTTTCGGTGATAAAAAGTCACTGTCAAATCTGAAGCCAGTTATGTAGATAGCGAACTATAGTGAATCAACCACCTAGTTATCCTATATAAACCAAAGCCCTCTGCCGTCAAGTCGATTCTGACTCATAGCAACCCTACAGGACAGAGTAGAACTGTCCCACAGAGTTTCCAAGAAGCTCCAGGCAGATTTAAACTGCTGATTTTTTTGGTTAGCAGATGTAGTACTTAACCAGTACACCACCAGGATTATCCTTCATGGTTGTTTTCAACTTAACCGCCTGTGAATTCTGGTAATACGGATGACCGGGATAGAGAAGGCTAGATCCATAGCTTTACAGACACACGGGTATAGATGAGGACTCCCACCAGTGCAGGGGTGAAGTGCTTGGCTGCTAACCAAAAAGTTGGTAGTCTGAACCCACCAGTTGCTTCCTGGGAGAAAGATGTGTGTTTTAGTCAGCTGGGGCTGCTCTAACAGAAATATCACAGAGTGGATGGCTTTAACAAAGGAAGGTTTATTCTTACACAGTCCGGTGGGCTGCAAGTCCATATTCAAGGTGTCCACTCCAGGGGAAGGCTTTCCCCCTGGGCTGCTCTGAAGGAAAGTCCGGTATTGCATCAGTCTTTATCCAGGGAGCATCTTGGTGCAGGAACCTCAGGTCTGCAGGATGAGAGCTCTTCTCCTGATGCCGCTTGCTTGATGGTATGAGGTTCCCAATTCTCTGTCTGCTTCCCTTTCCATTTTATCTCTTGCAGGATGAAAGGATTAAGGGTGGGGCAAGCCATACTCCAGGGAAACTCCCTTTACAGTGGAGCAGGGAGATGATCTTATAAAGGGATTTACAGTCCCACTCTAATCCTTTAACATACAGCACAGCAAAATCATAGAATACAGGAAATCACGGTCACATGGCTACACCTATTTTGGGGGGGACACAGTTCAATCCATGACAATGTGGTAGTCTGCTTTCATAAAGATTACGGCCTTGGAAACTCCATGGGGCAGTTCTACTCTGTCCTTTTGGGCCACTATGAATCAGCATTGACTTTACGGCAGTGGGTTGGGATTTTTATAGATATAAACAAACAAACAAAAAAAAAACACACAAACTTCTACATGTGTAGGAGGCTGATGGCTTTTGCATATGTGTGAGAGTTGCTAAAATTTCTGAAGTTCATTTCACTGACTCAGAATGACTTTTGAAACCATTATTTAATTCATTGTTTTTACCTGTTGGCCAGTATGCTCTTGCTTTCCACCTTGGCAGGGGCAATGCATTAATCTCCTCCCATAATCCTGACACCCAGGACTGGCACGGCATTTATTAATTCCCCTTTCATCTTCATTGGGTTTCTGTCAGTTCAGTGCAGCCAGCATCTTGAAATAACTCTATGTTTGCAGCCAGCATAAGATGGGGTCAGATCTCTGGTTCTTCAGCTGGCTTTAATAAATGAAACTAATAGCTGAGACTGATTACTCCCACTTAGACAGCAAACTATAAAACTAAAGATGGAGTGTATAATTTGCAGCTCTATGGTGTGTTTTAAATTTTCAGACAGAAGATAAATAATTTATGTAAATAATCAAAAGAAGACACCCATGAGTGAAGTTGTGTAGTTCTTCTACAGCAGGTGAAATAAATGACAAATTTCATTAACTCCTGACTTAGGCTGTCCTATAAATATGTTCTAACTAACTACTGCCTAACCGGCACTTGGCTTACTTGGCTTAACTGAGACATGTACACAGGTCAGGGAAATTCTGTTACCTGTCTTAATCCAGCCTTAACTAAAGGCTTTTTAAATTAAGTATCTAAAACAAAAACAATCTGTTGCTGCTGAGCTGGTTTTGACTCACAGCGACCCACCCTGTAGGACAGAGTACAGCTGTTCCATAGGGTTTCCAAGGAACACTGAGTGGATTTGAACTGCCCACCTTTCAATTAGCAGCTGCAGCACTTAGCAACTAAACCGCAAGTTTCCAGCTAAACAGAGACCCCTCAAAAAGTCATCTCTACAGTTTTCTTCCACTACCCCCCTAGTCTACCTACCTGAGTAAGTTTGGCATGATCACTTAACCGCTCAGGTTTCTGACTTGGTAATACAACGATTAAACAGTCTAGGCTCTCATAAGGTGATGACACGGTATTGTTAGATTTGAGACATCCAAGAAAATCTTGAGATCCTCCAAGGGAGATGTATAAATAGGGGATGACATGATTCTTTTTGCAAAACCAGTGATGAAGAGCTGTGCCTACCGGCCCTGCCATTGGTGCATTCGAATCTGAAATTAGAAAATGGCAAGATTAGAACCCCTCAATAACAGAAACTGGGACGGGCAGTATAGATCTCTCGGCCCCACAGGATGTGAAGGTGAGGCTTTTATAGGTTTTCAGAAGCTCAGAAAGCCCTTGAAAGCTGGTACTGAATACTCACCACTGAACACAGTGCTTTTGTGAGTTAAATCCTCTGCGTGTCTTCAAGCCCATAAGGCTGCAGAGTAGATGTTTCTGGAACATTCTGAAGAGAGGCATTCCCTGCTTTTCATGCATTTTCAAAGGACCTTTGTAATGTGGAGCTGTAAAGAGCTAGAATGCCTCTTTTTTTTTTTTTAATCTTTAGAAGAATTGTTATCACTAGTATTATTCGTACTTTACAGATGACAAAGCAAAGACACAGAAAAGAGAATTTAGTGCCTTGTCCAGGGCCACAGAGATAGTAAGGAACAGAAATGAGATTTAATTACCAATCTTCTTTCCCTCTCCTATTGTTCATGGAGAAGTAAAAAAACTGCCCCTGGGCTTCTCTTTTGTGTTAAATTTTCCTCTTCTTAACAGGATTAAAACTTAACCAATCCTTCTTTTCCAGGGATTGGAAACCCTGGTGACATACTGGTTAAATGCTACAGCTGCTAACCAGAAGGTCAGCAGTTCAAGCCTGCCAGGCGCTCCTTGGAAGCTCTGCGGGGTGGTTTTACTCTGTCCTGTAGGATTGCTATGAGTCAGAATCAACTTGACAGCAGTGGGTTTGGTTTTCTTGGTTTTACTAGGGATTACAATTTGAAGGGAGTTTCTTGATTCGGTTCTTGAATAAAAGCATTAGAATAGTGATAGTTTGGGGAGTATCCATATTCACCTGGAAACAACTATCTGAGGTTGCTGGGGTTCTACAGACACTGTATTCAGTGACGATAACCAAAGAGTCTCTCTCTACATCTGGTATCAAACCTGTCCTTGAAATTTTTCAGGGGAGATGAAAAACACATGAAGAGGTCACATTTTGAACACGCTTAGATTAAAGAAACAGGATCACTATGAGTCAGAAGTGACTCGATGGCAACAGGTTTGTTTTCTCTATTGTTGTTAGGTTTTGTTGAGTGGTTCTAGTTCATAGGTTAGCAGTTCGAATCCCCTAGCAGCTCCTTGGAAACCCTATGAGGCAGTTCTTTGAGTCAGAAGCAACTTGATGGCAACAGGTTTGATTTTTTGGTTTTATATGAATGTATTCACATTTGTTTCAGTCAGCCGGGGCTGCTCTAACAGAAATACCACAGACTGGATGGCTGTAACAAAGGAAGGTTTATTCTAACACAGTCTGGTAGGCTACAAGTCCATATTCAGGGGGTCTGCTTCAGGGGAAGGCTTTCCCCTTGTTGGCTCTGGAGGAAAATGCAGTACTGCATCAGTCTTTGTCCAGGGATGGTCTTGGCCCAGGAACCTCGGGTCTGAAGGACGTCCCAGTGCTCCTGTCTTGATGATATGAGGTTCCCAATTCCTTTTCCTTTTATCTTTTGCAGAATGAAAGGATTAAGGGTGGGGCAAGCCATACTCTATGGAAACTCCCATTACAGTGGAGCAGGGAGGTGCTCCTGTGAAGGGGTTTACGGCAAGCCAAGTACAGTCCCACCCTGATACTTTAACACGCAGCATAGGAAAATCACAAAATCGAGGACAGTCACAAGATACTGGGAATCATGGCCCAGCCACGTGGCTACACCTATTTTAGGGGGGACACAATTCAATCCATGACAACATTATAATCTGATGTTTATTTAAATGCCCAAAATAAAATACATATACATATTGTTAGTCTGTGCACATCCTCCTACTTTGGGCCTCATCAGTCCTTGTCAGAGCACAACCTGCTCAGACTGCCTCCCGTTGTCAGCAAGCCTCAGAAAACCAGCCTAGCCGAGTCACAGAGAAAACAGAAGTGGAAACAGCCCACCCCACTGTGAGTATTGGCATCCAAAAAAAGAACAGAACACTTCACAACTAATTTGTTTTATGGGAAGAGTCATTTGAGGAACCAAGTTTGATAATTGGAGGTAGCAAAGTAAAAAAAAAAAAAAAAATCTTGCTTAATAAAACTGTGAGGAATTTTCAAGAACAGTGTGACCCACCAGTGGGAATTCTGACAGTGCAAGGACAAGCGTCATCTGAGGCCCACCAAGCTCCTGAAGGGTGGGGTTGATGTCAGTGGGCCTTCCTGTGGTGACCACAATACCGCTACTCACAATTAATCACTTCACAAATACTACTTCACAATTTGTGCTTTTTCCTAGTAGAACAAATACTCCTAAAGTCCCCAAAGTTTAAAACCAGCAGCCTCCCTGCCATGAGAGCTGAAGTTTTCTAGCTTTTACTCAAGATGTTAAACAGTTTAGGATATGAGTGGGTTGGGTTATGTTTTCCTAAATAACCTACTACATCATGAGTAACTCTGGACATTTTGGATGTGCCAATTCAGTTCATGACAAACCCTGGGCAGGGTATTCTGGGCAATTTAGAGACTAGGTTGATAAACAACACTCTTTAGTCCTATTCCTAACACATAGAAATGTTGGATAAAATATAACAAATAGGATTACAATGAAGCCAAGTTTGGAAGATTGAGTAGGAGTCCCGTGAATGTAGAAAAAGAGAAGAAAATTGAAGTAGAAAGCAGGAACTGAGCCAGGAATTGTCCACAGGGCCATCAGATGCTAACATAAGTCTTAGGGCTGGAAAACAGAAGCAGGTTAGGCTTTAATAACCCAGAGCTTGTCCGGGGAAACCCTGGTGGAGTAGTAGTTCAGTGGTATGGCAGCCAACCAAAAAGACAGCAGTTCACATCCACTAGGCACTCCTTGGAAACTCTAAGAGGCTGTTCTACTCTGTCCTGTAGGCTTGCTACGAGTTGGAACCAACTCAACAGCAATAGCTTTGGTTGATTTATAGCTTCCTGTGAAAGCTTCAGTCAGAGACGTGGGGTTCCGGGTTGAATTCAACAGTCTACTGGCCAATTCATGAAGTGGGTGCTAGACGCTGACCAGTTTACCAGATCTGGATCTTTCCCCTTAAGTAGAATAGGATAACTTAGTGTCCAGTTTTCAGGCACCATTGAGAATGTCTGCAGGGATATTTTTTGACCTTCAGATGTTCTTTAACGAGCTGAATGATAAAAGCAAAGACGGCCACAGAAAACTCTGTCGGGGGGTGGGATTTGTTTTCTTTTGGGTTCACTACTACATCCTCAGGTCCTGGGACAGAGGCTAGCACATGGCAGAGACCCTATCAATGTGGTTAAATATGTTAATGAATTTAGAAGCAAGACATCCTGTTTTATAGATGTCACGGCTCTCTATAAATTTATAAACAATCATGGAACAGGCCGAGGCACAAGATAGCTCTTGGCACCAGAAGATTCAGAATCTCTCCTCAGCAGTGACACTTTGGATGCCTGTCTTACTCCAGTGGGAAGTTTGTTGCTAAGATGGAACGAACACAGTGCGAGTGAAATGAAGACGTCCCTTCTGTACCTGTGTTCACTGGATGAGTTAGGTCACCACCAGCAACGTCAGCCCCACAAAGATCACGGTTATCACTCTCTAACTGCGGTCGTCGATACTCCGTGCTAGATTTCTTATCAATAAACTGTGGGAACGAGTGTCCCAAAACAATGTTTACAAAATGAGCAAGCAGGACTTGGACAAAACTAGCATATTACTAATCAAACTGTTGAACCTCATCAGTAAAATAATTAAGATCCACTTAACACTGTCTACAGGGTTTATTGATCCTAGCCTTTGATTTTTACTGTCAGGAACCCCATAAAGGGAAAACATCTCTGCAACCATCCTGGAAATCCGAAGCTGTTTAGGGTCCTGACAGAGCAGCAAGGCAGAGCTCCAACAGATGGCTCGGCAGTTACCATGAGCTTCTGCTTGGCAGGGTCGCTGGGCTGGCGAGGTGCCTGTGGGTTTGTTTCTTCAATCTCCCTCTTCACTCCCAGCTACTTCCACAATCTGCACATACTAGATAAAGCTCTTCACATGGAAAATCCCTGGTCTCTGTGCTGGAGTGTAGATCTTGATTCTCCAGTCTTATCATAACAAAAATAATAGTAATGGTAGTGGACGTCATCGGGTGCACACTGGGACTCATGGCATATGATTAGCTTATTCACTATCTACAGACACAGGAACAGGGACTCAGCACACGCTGAGAAACTGAGATGGGTGTCTGGGCCCAGTAATGTGCATCATTGTGAATGTGCTTTCATTCAATATAATTACTGCCTCTAACAGTACTCGACGGCACTTGGCTCGCTTGGCCAACAGTAAAAATTAATATTGGGAATAGAGAAGCTCATTAGTAGTAATATTCTTAGTTTAATTGTAAGAAGGTACAACCAATATTTTTGAAATCTCCAGTAGTGACACCAACATTCCTATCAGTGTCTTAGTGATCTAACATTCCTGGAACAGAAATACCACAAGGGGGTGGCTTAGTTTCCTCCTCTGCCACCTCTAGAGGAAGGTCCTGGTTTCTTCTGGGCTTCTGCTCCTGGGCGACACTCCTGTAGTTTAGCACAGTGTCCTCTGCCATCTCTGCTGGCTGGCTCATTTACTCTCTTTCACATCTCAAAAGAGATTGACTCAGAACACATCCTACATTAATCCTGCCTCTTTAACATAGCAAAGACAATTCTTTTCCAAATAGGATTATAACCACAGGCAAATAGGTTAGAATTTGCAAAACATATTTTAAGGGGGGGACACAATTCAATCCATGACAACAGAAAACATTTATTTATTGCATATATCTGCTTACGTAGTGTGTGTTAGACACTTTCATATAGAATACTCCCCTTAATTCTTATACTGTCGCTTAGAAGTAGATATTCTTATTCCCATTTTGTAGTTGAAGGCATTCAGGCTCAGGATGGTTAAGTACCTCTCACAAATTCAAAGGCAAAATAAGTAGCTGCATCCTAAACAGGGAGCTTCATGCTACCCCCGTGCTGCCAGTGTGACAGGTTTTTAATGGACTAGTACAATTTCTTTCACAACAAGCATGTACTTACAAAACAATTTACAATACTTTTTCATGGGCATGTATGCTCTCTGTTTTACAATGAGGGTGGGCCTGAATCCAAATAATCCAAACTTGTTTTTGAACTACTAAAACTTTTAGATGTGCACATCATTGATCACACACTGCAAAGAGATAAGACGGCATAGTGGTTAGGTGTTAGCACTGCTGACCAAAAGGCAGGCAGTTCGAATCTGCAAGGCACTCCTTGGAAACTGTATGGAGCAGTTCTACTCTGTCCTATGGGGTCGCTATGAGTCAAAATTGATTGGATGACAGTGGGAAAGGGACTTTAGGGTTTACTAAATACAACCCACTAATTGTGAATTACAGCCAGAGTGCTTGTTAGAAGCCAGGATGGTGAAACTTCATTTGACAGAGTTTGGACACATTATTAGATGGAACCAACCCCTGGAGAAGGACATCATGCTCAGGGAGGTAAGGGGTCAGCAAAGCAGAGGAAGACCCTCAAAGAGACGGACTGACACAGTGGCTGCAACAGTGGGCTCAAGTGTAGCAACGACTGAAGGCCATGTGGGCAAGGCAGCGCTGCATTCTGTGCTACACACCATGCATGTGAGTCAGAACTGACTCAGCGGCCCCCGACAACCACAACCATAATCTTAAGGGTGAAAACTGATGCCCCAGTGGAGCCTGGATTTATACAACCAATAGCGATGGTGGAATTTGGGGAATGTCTCCAAAATGACAGCTAAAACAATGCCAGGACTGTTGGCTGTAAGTTACTCAGCATGGGGGACACTTGGAAACTGTTTATATAAAACCAGACAGTAGGGGACAATGTCCCGCTTGCTTGGGATGGTCCCAATTTATGCCCATTGTCTTAGATTTATTTTTAACAGCACCCCTCTTCACTCCCAAAACTGTTTATATTTAGTGAATTATATGGTTTAGGACTACCATTTTCCAGTATATTTATATTTCAAATACAAAGCTATTTCAGAGATGACAGTGAGTGAACAAGCGTGACTTAGGCTACAGGGCAGAGTCCCTAAATCCCCTGCCTACAGCTAGGACAATCAACAAAACCCCGTCTTCACAGGAGAAGCTCCCCCTGCTAACTGGGCACGCAGGTACTATCTCACAAAGGCACTAGGTGACTTCACATCACTTTTCAGTATCTCCAGAAGACAAGAGGACTGTCCGACTGAATATGACAACCCCAAGTGGTAAAACACCTCCTTCCGTACGAAATGCTGCAGGAAACTCTCCACTCCTGCACTATCTGCTCGGGGAAAGCTGGCACTAGGCTCCATTCCTCTGTCTGTGACATAAGCTGCAACCTCAGCCCCCATTGCATCATCTGGCAACGTTGCCTGGAGCTTGTGTGTTGCATTTTGTTATTAAACCTGCATGAAAGACAATATTTCTACCGTCCTAGAAAGGATAAACTCTAGCCTGCAGGTAGTACAATAGGACCCAGTAGCTGACATCATCATGCAGGAACTCAAGAAATCACTGCCATCACCTACTTACATGCTATTAGGTTTTGAAAAACGTATGCTGACATACTGACACACAGCAGAATGTTGTGCATTTCCCAAACAAACCCAGCAGAAGTTTAAGGAAACACATCCTATCAGAACAACATGCCTTTGTTAGGGATCTTCTTAGCTGTCCATAATAAACACCCCCTGATGTTAACTTGGGCATTGGTAGTTCAGTGGCAGAATTCTTCCGTTCCAGTCTGGAGAACTGGGTTGGTTTTTGGTCAGTGAACAACATACACAGCCACCACCCATTTGTCATCGGAAGCCTGCAGATTGCAGTGATGCTGAACAGGTTCCCTTGGACTAAAATGAATTTCTAAAAAATCAGTGAAAACCGTATGGTCACAAGAGTCGATGGTGGGGGTGGTGAAGAACGAGGCACAAAGGGCATGTGGGAGCCAAAGGCATGGCCACTAATGACAACAACATGAGTTTCAAATAAGGAAAAAAATGTAACATAAAGCTGTGGAACAGGCAGCATCCTCAGCCATCAAGTACAGATAACACAGTTGGACCTTGTCCAGGGAAGACAGCTATGGGATGCTAAGTGAACTTCAACCTCTGAAACGAAACAGAATCACTGCTTTTCTCTCCACCTCTGTGTGACTCTTCCTTATGCTTCAGCTTTCCTCTGTGACTGTCACTCTCTGCTGATTTGCTAGTACACAGAACTCCAAGAGGCTCTGGCCCTGTGGTGTAAGTAGACATCACTTCCTAGTGCAAATGCCTGGCTATCTGGCTTCTACTTCTAAATGCCCAGGAGAAAACAGATCTGATCGGTCCAGCTTTGACGATGTGCCACTACCCTGGACAATGAACTGCGTCTGCAGAGCTCAGGCTACAGACATGAGTCCTTGTAGCCTGACTGCAGCAAAAGCCCCCACTTGGGGTATTTTTGCTGGGTTTTGTCCTCAAGTGGACAAAAATGGTCATGTACATTTCTGCTGTATTTGGCAGCAAGGGAGCTTATCATCCATTTTCTCTAAACATATTTGAAAATAAGCCATGCATACAGGCACCGAGAAGCATCATGTTCTTTGTAGGTAGGGCTGCCATTTTAGCACAGTCAACCGTTCTTCTAAAAACTTTGAAAGTAAGTAGATGAGACTATGTAATTGATGAGAGTTATTGTCCAGCTTTCATATGCATGTGAAAGCTGGACAATGAATAAGGAAGAGTGAAGAAGGATCAATGCCTTTGAATTACGGTGTTGGAGAAGAATACTGAATAGACCACGGAAGACTAGAAGAACAAACAAGTCTGTCTTGGAAGAAATACAGTCAAAATACTTCTTAGAATGCTCATTAGAAGCCAGGATGATCAGACTTAGTCTCACATACTTTGGACATGTTATCAGAAGGGCTCAGTCCATGGAGAAGAACATCGTGCTTGGTAACATAGAGAGTCACCAACAAAGAGGAAGAGTCCCAGCAAGACAGAGGGACACAGTGGCTGCAAGAATGAGCTCAAGCGTAACTACTGTGAGGATGGTGCAGTGTTTCATCCTGTTTTATACAGTGTCAATGGCTCAATGGCACCTAACAACAACACGCCTACAGCCTCTGACCAAGAAAGCCATGATGGGTTCTCATTGACTAGGCTGGTGTCTGTTACTCCGCTCCACCTGCTGTTATCTGGCTGTTTTCGCCTGAAGCCCCCAGGAAGTTTCTATGCCATCACCACCTCTACGAGGTCTGACAATTAAGTTCGTGAACTTGCCACCGCGCACTGTACAAACGACTCTGTGAGGTTTCATAACCTTGGTATATCAGTGTCTCACATTGTATCAATGTGTGGGAGTGTCTTGCTGAGTGGCATTCATTATTGTTGTTGAGTGTTTTTGTGTGCTGTTGTGAGAATGTCAGAGTGAATTACAGCAATGAACAAACATGAAATTTGTTAAACTTGGCAAGAGTGGAAGCCAAATCAGGGATGTGTTAGTCCAAGTTTATGGGGATAATGCCATGAAGAAAATGACAGTGTACAAATGGATTACACATTTTTTTTGATTACCTATATCATTTATTACTATTGTCTAGACCAGGTTCAAGGAGGTTTTCTTTTTTTTTTTTTATTATGACTGAGTTAAAATGTACATTCCCATATAAATTCACATGCCCACCTATATGCAGCTTCCACTGCTCTCCCAGCCCGGTGACAGCACACTATTCCTCTCTGCTCGATGCATGTCTCATCCTCCCAACAGTCTCCTTTCCCCTCCTCTCCACCTGCTCTCCTTCCTCCAGCCAGAGGTCAGCAGGATGATATCCTATAGATGTATAGAACCATAAAGTGCTTCCAATATATGGTCACTCTGCGTCGCCAAGTCCAATCCATTCGCGTGCAAAGAGTGGACCTTCGTTATGATTTATGGGCAAGGACAGCATCAGGGCCAGGGGCCATGCTCCCAGGGGAACCCCGAAGCTGCTGGACCATCAATTGTGGTCTTCTAGTGGAGATCTCAAGGTGCACCCCTTTTTATTCTCGGGATTACACATTTTTTCTGAGGACAGAAAGCATCACAGATGAAGAGCGGTCAGGGCGGTCGGTAACAAGCAGTGCTAATGACAACACTGCAAAAATTCAGTGAATTGTGTGTCAAAATTGTGAGCTGACTGTGAGAAGTGTAGCAGATCAAGTGAACACCGACAGAGAAACAGGAAAATCTTAACTGAAAATCTTGGCGTGAGAAAGGTGTGTGCAGAAATGGTCCCAAAGGAGCTCACTGATGAATGAAAGCAAAGGAGAGTCTACATTTTCCAAGACCTTTTGGAGAGGCAAGACAATGTTTTGGGCCATGTTACCACTGGTGATGAAACATGGGTGCACCAACACAACCCAGAAACAACGCATCGAACTGCACAACGGAAGTCAGCCAATGCTCCACAACCAAAAATGTTTCATCAATCCAAACCAAGAGTCAAAATGATGTTGCTGACCACTTTTAGTATCAGAGGGGTTGTTCATTACGAATTTGTGCCAACTGGAAAAACAACCAAATTTACTATTTGAAAGTGCTAACAAGGCTACGTGAAAAAGTTAGGTGAAAATGACCAGAACTTTTCACCAACTCATAGCTCTTACATCATGACAACACAGCTGCTCACGTGGCACTGTCTGTGACGGAGTTTTTAGCCAGTAAACAAATAATGTAAACCCTGGTGTCACAATGGTTAAATGCTACTGTTTTTAGCCAGTAAACAAATAATGTAAACCCTGGTGTCACAATGGTTAAATGCTACAGCAGTTCCAATCTGCCACGTGCTCCTTGGAAACTCTATGAAGCAGTTATACTCAGTCCTATAGGGTTGCTATGAGTTGGAACTGACTCAATGGCAGTTTTTTAAAAAATAATAATAATAATAATCAGTGTATTGGAACACCCTACCTACTCACCTGATCTGGCCACAAATGACTTTATTCTTTACTCTAAGGTAAAGTAAATATTGAAAGGAAGACATTTCAATGACATTGAGGACATCAAAAGTACTATGACAACAGCTCTGATAGCCAGGCCAGAAAAAGAGTTCCAAAATTGCCTTGAAGTATGGACGAGGTGCTGGCATTGGTGTGTAGCTTCCCAAAGGGAGGACTTCAAAGGTAGCCATAGTGATATTCAGCAATGAGGTACATAGAACTATTTGTAGGATGAGTTCATGAACTTGTCAGACCTCCTAAGCTGCCCTGTCCTACCTACACCGACCTCAGGCTAGAATGAGAAGGAAGGACTTTAATAAAGACTTAACACAGATTTCTACAGTGTTGCCCCTGTACTGCCATTCAAACGTTCCCTTTTTACTAAGCAACTAGAAAAATTCCTAAATTTTTAATGGGCCAGTAGTAAAGCTCTACCAAGGGCTTGTTTGGTTTCCTTTCTCTTTTTTTCTAAATCAATTATCCTAATAGTTCCAACTTTGATGGCTCACATATTTTACAATTAATTTACTTTGGTGATTTGTTTTCTATACATATATAACCACAAACAAACCAAACCCACTGCTTTCAAGTCCATGCCAACTCGTACAGATTCTATAAGACAGAGTAGAACTGCCCCATACAGTTTCCAAAGAGCATCTGGTAGATTTTGAACTGCCAACCTTTTAGTTAGCAACTATAGCACTTAACTACTATGCCACCTGGGTTTCCATACTGGAACTGTCTTGCTAGCTATTCTTGCTTGAAACAGAATTTGATTGTCATTATTTTTATGAATAACATTACATGCAAATGGAAACCTTGGTGACACAGTGGTTAAGGGCTACAGCTGCTAACCAAAAGTTTGGCAGTTCAAATCCACCAGGTGCTCTTTGCAAACTCTATGTGGTAGCTCTCGTCTGTCTTACAGGGTCACTACAAGTCAGAATTGACTTACCAGCAGTTTTCAGAATTGGTCCCTGTTTTAGTCAGCTGGGGCTGCTCTAACAGAAATACCACAGAGTGGATGGCTTTAACAAAGGAACGTTTATTCTTACATAGTCTGGAAGGCTGCAAGTCCATATTCAGGGTGTCTGCTCCAGGTGAAGGCTTTCCCCCTTGCTGGCTCTGGAGGAAAGTCTGGTATTGCATCAGTCTTTGTTGAGGGAGTATTTTGGAGCAGGAACCTCAGGTCTGAAGGACACGCTCGTCTCCCAGTGCTGCATTCTTGATGATACGAGGTTCCCAACTCTCTGCCTGCTTCTCTGTCCTTTTATCTCTCATAGTATGAAAGGATTAAGGGTGGGACAAGCCATACTCCAGGGAAATTCCCTTCACAGTGGAGCAGGGAGGTGATCCTATGAAGGGATTTACAGTCCCACCCTAATCCTTTAACATACAGCATGGAAAAACCACAAAATGGAGGACAGTCACAGGATACTGGGAATCATGGCCCAGCCACATAGCTACACATATTTGGGGGGGACACAAGTCAATCCATGACAGTCCCTATCCAACAGTATTAGCATCTCCTGGGAACTTGTTAAGAAAGCTAATTCTCAGCAGGGCTTCCCACCAGAAGCCCTGGTTAAGACACTTAACCACAGTTTGGAGAATTGTTGGTAAGTGGGAATGGGTTTATAGTCAGCACTCCTCAAACGTGGCTCCTCAGGACACAGGCATGTTGTTTGCTGTCCAGTCAATGCCAGTTCACAGGGACACTATAGGAGACTTGTTCACAACCTGCAATATTCAGGAGACCCAGTCTTGCTTGCTGAAAGTGCAGAAGACTTGAAGCACTTACTAATGAAGATCAAAGACTACACTGTTTAGTATGGAGTATACCTCAGTATGAAGAAAGCAAAAATCTCCACAAATGGACCAATAAGCAACACCATGGTAAGTGGAGGAAAGACTGAAATTGTCAAGGATTTCATGTTACTTGAATCCACTATCGATGCCCATGGAAGCAGCAATGAAGAAACCAAACACTGGACCACACTGCACAAATCTGCTGCAAAAGACTACTTCAATAAAGCATTAAAAAGTCTTTTTTGAGGACCCAAGCCATGATATTTTCAAATGCCTCATAAGTATGTGAAAGCTGGACAATGAGTGAGGAAGATGGAAGGATCGATGCCTTTGCATTATGGCATTGGTGAAGAGTATTAACTATACTATGGAGTGCCAGAAGAATGAACAAATCTATTTTGGAAGAAGCATGGCCAGAATGCCACTTAGAAGTGGGGACAGCAGGACTTCATCTCACGTACTTTGGATATGTTTCCAGGACACACCATTCCCTGTTGAAGGACACCATGTTCAGTAAGCAAGAGTTAACCAGTGTTCCTCCAAACCTGATCCCTAGTTCTTCCTCAGATTGTCTTGTTTCTCAGATTATTTGCTCAGCACACAGAATGGAAAAGTATGGACAAAGGATAAAACCCTGACACACACTGTTCCCAACTTTAAACTACACAGTGTCCTCCTTGTTCTCTTTAAACAGTTGTCTCTCGGTCTACACACGGGTTCCACACAAACACAAGTAAATGTTCTGGAATTCCCTTTCAATTTGTTATGAGCCACACAGTCACATACCTTTGTGTAGTCAATAAAGGACAGGCAGACATCCATCTGGAAGTCTGAACTCACACGCGGGCTCCACGGGAACACACTCTCTCTGTGCTGGCTGCAGGGGAAGGTCCTTACTGTCAGTCTTCCCCTGGATGGGGAGCTCCTGAGGCGCAGGGACTGAGGCTTCTTTCCAAAGGACTTGCTCTGCTCCCAGAACTACTTCTTAGTGGTATGGGAACCCCCATCTGTCTGCTAGTTTCTTTCTTTCACATCTCAAGAGCTCGCCCCAAGGCACAACACAATCTTACACATTGAGTGCTACCTATCAGCACAACTGCTGCCCATCTGGATGTAGATCCAGATTCAGTATATCTGGGTGGAAATGCAAATTCTCAGCAGCAGTTTCAACTGGAATGAAAGGGTCAACACCACAGACGCAGGATTTCCAGCATAAAGCAACATCACACAGTACAGGAAATCATGGCCCAGTCAAATTGCTGCACACATTTTTGGGGGGGCACAATTCAATCCAGGGCTCTTTGTGTCCTTGCAACATTTCCCACGACTTCTCTTACTCAAATGCAGACTGCAGTCAATGTCGTCCTCAATGCACTGCACAGAGATAGCTCTTCAACTAAGCAAACAAGATGTGTCTCTCTCCGCTGGTAGAGCCGTTTGAATTTAGTTAATTATTCATTCAGTCATCAATATTTTTTGAGACAGTGTGAGAAGCAATAATTCAGATAGTAACAAAAGACCATGTACTGTTCTGTAAAAGCAGGAAACTGGTTTTGGAGGAAATAAACCCTGGAGAGCAGGATGAATCACTTTCCTTGACAAAGAAACAGCAAGGCCTCTGAGAACCATCAGACAGGTCTATGGTTGTGAACTCGCTCCGTCTTCCCTGCTGTGCCTCCAAACCACTGTTAAGTACCATGGCTGGAGAAGCAGCGGGAAAATGAGGGGATCAGATGATGGGTGAAGCTTCAAAGTTGGGAAATTTGTGTAATTTCTTGGAACAAAGTGAGTATTTGTTATGGATTGATTGGTACCCTCCAGAGCATGTGTAATAAATTCTAGCCTCTATGTCTGTGGCTACAGTTCCATTTGGGAATAGGTTGTCCTTGCTAGGTTAATGAGACAGGATTAGTGTAGGTATATTTTGAGCCACTTTCTTTTGAGATATAAAAGAGATTAAACAACAGAGCAGAAGTAAAAATTCTGGGAGGAGAAATACCGAGCCACATAAAGACTGCCCATGAGCAGAAGCTCAAACAGACGAGGACCTTCTTCATACCCAACAGAGAGCAAGCATTCCCCAAGGGCCAGTGCCCTAAATTCAGCCCCTAAACTGTAAGAAAATAAACTGCTCTTTGTTAAAGACATCTATCTGCACTGTGTCTGTTATAGCAACGGTAGATAACTGAGAGTATGTGAATCAAGCTGAAGAACCGTGAAGGCTGATATTGCTCGTGTTATACCATGTGAAGAGTTTATCAATAAAAAGAAGTCTAGTGTGTAACACAGGCACGATGGAATCACATGGCTAGCTCATGCACATGGTAGGCACATGCTCCTGCCATGCCACACACCCTGATTTAGACTATGTTCTTCTGCTTTGCTTTCCTTGTTTTCTTATCCTGCTTGGCAAGCATCCTTGAATGTCCCAAAGGTAACAGCATTATGACACAATTCAATGTTACAAACTGTTCTGTCTCCCACTTGTCTTTTAACTGGGGTGGGTGGGGTAGAAGGGGAACATTTTCAAATCAAAAGAATAAAACCCTAAATGTTGAACTGAACATGGTCGTCAGTGGCTTTCCCAAATCCTTCTGGCAATTCCCAAACCTAAGCCCATAGACTGTCCATGTCCCATCAAGCCTCGTCTTTTTGAACTGAAAGCCTCTTTAGGGTAAGGCTAGCTTTAGAAGACATTTACGGCTCCCTGTCCTTGATTTTGAGAAAATTCTCCATTCCTTTCCCATGTTTTGCTCTTCTCTATATATTACAACAGGATTTTTAGAGGCAAAGTTACAGTCCACTCAATCATTTGTTTATTCACAAACATCTTGAGTTCCCATGTTTTAGGCCACATGCTAAACAAATACTGTTTGTATCCTCAAAGTAACATATCATGAAGACCTAAGTCTGCTCAGTGTCACATGAGGGGCGGGTCATGAAAAGTGAGTGAGAAACTCTCTCTCTAGTACCAACATATGTATGAACTGAGCAGTACTTGATGAAAAATATTTCTCCAAATGTGTAGAAAGATAGACACTCGTGACCCCCAACTAGAAGTTAACAGTTGCCCTTACTTCCAGGGGAAAAATATATATATATATGTATATATATTTTGGAAAATTACGTTCTTGCTCAAAGGCATGAGGTTAACCACAAAAGTCTGGCAAGAATTATGGAGCTTTCAACCTTAACATAAACCACAAGAAGAAGAAGAACAATGCTAGACGACAGACTATGTAGGGAAATACATTCCTCCTCCCCACTCCCCAAAATCCTACACTTACAATTTTGTAAGCCACTTTCTCTAAGCAAACCTAATCTTCAACATTGCAATTTGCTTATGTATGTCTATAATGAGGAAGAAGTTATCCGTTTATTGCTAGTACAGTTCCTTGCACAAATAAGGTGGTTTAAAAATATTTCTCAAATACTAATTGTCTTAATTTCTTAGTGCCGCTGTAACAGAAATTTATTTTCCTACACTTTAGAAAACTAAACCCACAGCCATTGAGTCAATTCCAACTCATGCCAACCCTGTAGGACACAATAGCTCCATAAGAGTTTTCAATAAGCACCTGGCGGATTTGAACAGGGCACATTGTGATTGTCAGCCTAGTTCAAAGTCAGAACCAGGCCACCAGCTCTAAAAGAAGGCTGTCTATAACTGCCAAAGAGAAGAAGCATAGGAGCACCTGTCTCAACTCCTAAGACTTTCTTCTAGGAGTTCTTGAGAGATCTCCACAGGGTATATCTATCCTTACCTGTTTGTCTTTGTTTGCTTCTATGTTGAATATCCTCTGTGCATTTCTCCAAAGTGATTGGCTTAACACACACGCAGTACTGATGTGGCCTCAATAACTTTGCAGAGAAAATCCTGTTTCATTTTTAGTTCATCTGTGGCTACATCTATCTAGAGTTGGCTTTTGTATCCGATTTAAGGTAGGAATTCAATTTTGTTGTTTCTCCTTCTGTTTTCTAATACCCTAATAGAAACCTTGGTGGTCTAGAGATTAAGTGCTGCTTCTGGTAGCCAAAAGGTTGGAAGTTCAAATCTGCTAAGCACTCGCGGAATATTCTAGGGGGCATTTCCATGGAAATCTGTCAGGCACTCCTTGGAAACTACGGGGCAGTTCTATTCTGTCCGATAAGGGTCTCTATGAGTTGGAATCAACTTGACGGTAGTGGCTCTGACTTTGAGTTTTGGCATTTACTGATCAGCTCCATTTTCCCCACTGATGTGACAGGATTGCTCCACAAAATACCGAAGCTGTGTACACATGTGGGTCTGTAACACTTCAGTGTGTAATTTCTAAAAGGACTCTCAAAAATCAAAATCACAATGTCATTACAATGTCTATAATAATTAACAATCCATCACCAAATATCCAGTGAATGTTCAGTTGTCTTTTTTTTTTTTTCTTTAAGTTTATCAGGTTTCAGATAGGCCCATGTATTACAACCAACTGACAAGTTTTTTAAGTCTCTTTGAATCTGTAGTTCCTGCTCCCATCTCTTTTTCTTTTCAACTGTTTATTGAAGAAATCAGATTTTCTGTCCAATGGGCTTTGTGTGGAAAGATACCTAAATGTTGTTTAAATGACTTTTAGTTACACAGAACACAGTCAAACTTCTTATTTCTTCTTGAGTCAGATTACAGGTTGTAGTTTTCCAGAAATTTGCTTGTTTGTTTTCAAAATATCTGTCACAGTTATTAATAGTGTTCTTTGGCTCTCATTGCCGTTTCTGTATTTCCCACAGGTGTAAGTCCCTTTTCCCCACAATATTGTGGCCTCATTCTTCTCTTAAATATTCATGTCAATGGTTTGTTTATTATTTTAAAAGGGGCCACTGGGGCTCTGTTGAGTTTATTTATTGTATGTCTGTCTCTATCTTTCATTAATTCCCTCTATTATTTTTGTATGCCTTCCCTTTTACCTCTCTTAGGTTATTTTCTAAGAAAGCTCACTTAACTAATTAATTTTCAGTCTTCTTTTCCAACATAAGCATTAAAGCTATAAATTTCTCTCAGAGAACCACTTGGCTGTAAGTCACAGGCTTTGACACACAGTAATTTTACTATCATTCAGTGCCAGGCATTTTTAAATTTCTTCTTTGCCCTTGAGTTATTTATCATTATGAGTTTTTAATTGCCAAATATGTGGACGTTTTCTTCACTTTTTTAAATGAGTCTTTAAAATTCTGACGTATTCAAGTCAACTGTGACTCACAGAGACCCTACAGGACAGAACAGAACATCTCCATAGCATTCTAATATAATTACGAATTTAAGGTATGAATGACACTTATTCTTCGAAATATTCTGGAATTTTCTTTACTATCTACCACGGTATGGTTTCGAAAACTTAGTGGCATAGTGATGAAGAGCTACAGCTGATAGCCAAAAAAAAGACTGGCTGTCCGAATTCACCAGGTCCTCCTCGGCAACCCGATGGGGCAGTTCTCACCTGCCCCGTAGGGTCGCTGTAAGTCAGGATCCACTTGACAGCAACAGGTTTATGGTGTGTGATCAATTTTTCCTAAAGTTCCGCATGTGCGAGGGAAAATATTTATGCTGTAATAACTGGTTGCAGGGTTGTATATACGTCCACTATATTGATGTTGTTAACTGGCTGTTCAAATCTTTAATATCCTTGTAGCTGTTATATGCTTAAGTTATCAACGATCAGGGGAGGAACATTCACTATGAGGGTGAATTTATCTATTTTTCTCTATCATTCTTTCAATTTTTGGTGCATATATTTTGAAGATACTTTATCAGTGCATATGTACTTTAAAAATCCTTTGTGTGTTTATATCATTGTATAGTAATCCTTTCCATCTCTAAGAAAACTTTGGACTTAAAATAAATTCCATCTGATATTATTATCAATATTCAAGGTTCCTTTGGATTAATATTTGTCTGCTAGACCCTTTAAGATTTTTTTTCATTTCAATCTTGATACATCCCTATCACTTAGGGACATCTGTTATAAGTTGCATACACAGATAATTGTTTAACTGGTAAGTTGATTCTTTAATAACAATTGATATAAAAATCGAAACCCACTGCCATTGAGTCAATTCCGACTCAAAGCGGCCCTATGGGACACAATAGAACTGCTCCATAGAGTTTCCAAGGCCAGCCTGGTAGATTCGAACTGCCAATCTTTTCAGTAAGTACCTGTAGCACTTAACAACTATACCACCAGGGTTTCCAATAATCGATTCATTAGGATCTATTTTGACCATTTCAAAAATATTTTTAAATTCTAATCTTAACATTTAAAAAAAAATTATTTTTGTGACTATATATGCACACATGTATGTGTGTAATACACATGTATTAAAAAACATACAAGTATGTAATCCCACCCTTCATAAAATCAGAACAGCTCTAACATGTCCTCAAACCTCCTGATGTAGTGTCTAGGCTTTTACTTTCTTGTTTGGCCTTCTATATTTTTAAAGACAGTAATTTTACTGAAGTATTCCATCACCTCTGTTACACACACCTTGTGCAACGCCACCTAAATTTTTCCCACTTTTTCTTTAAGTAATTCCTTTAAAGAAAAGCCTGGTGGCAAAGTGGCTAAAAGTTTGGCTGCTAACCAAAATGTCAGCAGTTTGAATCCACCTACCACTCCTTGGAAACTCAATGGAGCAGTTCTGTTGGGTCCTACAGGGTCACTATGGGTCAGAACCAACTCACCAGCAAGGCGTCTCGTTCCGTCTTCACGTGAGGTTGTTTCCTGCGTGGGTGTCTGTGTGGCGACATTTCTAAGGCCTTCTACACCTGAGAACACTTGTACCCTATCCTCACTTTGACTGAGTATAAGATTCAGTTTCTAGGATCTTTTCCTTCTAAAGTCTGAGAATCTGACACTACCGTCTTCTCGCTCCCAGTACTGCTATTGCAAAATCTAATGTTAATCTACTACTAACCTTTCGCACTGAAAGCTTTAGAATCTTCTCTCTGTCTTTGATATCACCGATTTCACCGTAATCTTCTTGGTGTGAGTTTTCCATTTCTTTCTATTTTGATATTCCATAAGCCTTTCGATTTGATACAGTTTTTAGTGCATTCATCCTACATTCATTTATAGAAAATTTAAGACTACCATTTCTCAAAAATGTCACCCACTCCATTTCTCCTCCTCTCTCTCTTTTGGGGATTCCTGGTTTGTGCTTGACTACTAACTGACAGGCTGGTGGTTTGTACTCACCCAGAAGTGCCAAGGAAAAAAGGCTTGGTGATCTGCTTCCCCAAAGATTGCAGCCAAAAAATGCCCATGCAGCTCAATCCCAGGCTACAACACACGGG
The DNA here is from genome assembly GCA_028571685.1 of Heterohyrax brucei. Taxonomy (NCBI): domain Eukaryota; kingdom Metazoa; phylum Chordata; class Mammalia; order Hyracoidea; family Procaviidae; genus Heterohyrax; species Heterohyrax brucei. The sequence continues at coordinate 81,771,183 of CM053159.1, forward strand.
GTCACCGTGAGTTGGAACTCACTCAGTGGCAGTGAGCTTTTATCTGTGTGCTAGCACCTCTGCTCTCCAGACCTCTGGACTTGTCTGTTGTATTTTTCAATTTCTCTGAATTTCCCTTCTTCCTTCTGGGAAATAACCTCAATCTAGTCTTGTAAGTCCCTAGCGTGTTCCTCCATTGACTTCTTATGCTGTCTTATTCTCTTTTGTTCCTTAACTAATATATATATTTCATTTTTATTGTCTGCTTAGTTCCTTTTCACTTTTTTCACTCTCTTTTTTAGTATGTTTCTTAAGCTAACTTTAAATTCTTGCCATATTCTAATGTTTGTGTGATTTATAACATTATGGAATTTGTAATCTAGTATTTTCTTTTAAATAGTTGCACTTCTCAAAAAATAGGATGCAGAACTTAACTCTTAAAAAGAGCAGACTTGATGAGCTGACAGACTGGAGGGTTCCCTGAGGACATGGCCCCTGGACTCCCTGGTAGCCCAAAACTGAAACCATTTCCCAAGCGAGCTCTTCAGACAAACACTGGACTAGACTACAAGACATAACATCGTACTGGTGAAGAGCACACTTATCAGCTTAAGTGGATACAGGAGGCTCACTGGGAGGCATCTGTCCAGAGGAGAGATGAGAGGCTGGAGGGGGACAGGAGGTGGTTAAATGGACACAGGAAACACAGGGTGGAGAGGATCAGTGTACTGTCACAGGGTGGGGAGAGCAGCTAGAGTTATATAGCAATGCGTGTGCAAGTTTTTATAGGACAAATTGACTTGGATTGTAAGATTCCACTTAAAGTACAGCAAAATATTTAACTAATGATAAATAAAAAATAGTTATACTTCTCGAAATGTCTTGTTATTTTGGCATGTGTGTACATTTTCCTCTGGAAATGTATCTGAGGCTAGGTCTAGGGTGACCAGCTGGTCCCCAGTCTGTGTCCTCCCATGCTTCTCAGAGGGTTGGAGGAGATAAGCTGCAGAGGCATGAGCTCCAAAGGAAGGGAGAACACAGCCAGTACCTCCTTGGGTCAAGGCTGCACCCTCTGCATTGCCAGGAAAGAGCAGCCTCAGAAGGAGGCTGTAACTCACCAGCCCAGGGCAGGCAGCACAGGAGGAATGCGTAGTCCAGTGTTCTAAGTCTCTGAGTTCCTTATGTTTTTGACATTGTCCTGGAGTTGATTCCAGCTCATGGCAACCCTACAGGACAGAGCAAACCTGCTCCATAGAGTTTTCAAAGCCATCATCTGTATGAGTGCAGATTGCCAGGTCTTTTTCCTGTAGAGCCATTGGTCGGTTGGAACCAGAGACCTTTTGATTAGCAGCCCAGAGCTGTACCACCAAATCACCAGGGTCCTTATAACATACATAAAACCTGTTACCATGAAGTTGATTCAGAGTCACAGCAACCGTATAGTAAAGAACAGAACTGCCCCGTAGAGTTTCCCAGGGGCAGCCGGTGGACGGACACTGCTGGCCTGGTTAGCTGCTGCGCTCGCAGCCCCCACGTCCCCATGGCTTCACAGTGCGCATGGTTAAATTACATAGATGCCCTACCTGTCTGAGTTCTAGTCCCTGAAGCTAGTTAGTCAACTCTACAGCAGTGGCTTTGGTTTTTGTCTGTCTGCGTTGGTTAGCACCTGAAAGAAGCACCCTGGTAGTGTAGTGGTTAAGCACTGTCTGCTAACCAGATGGTCTGCAGTTCGAATCCACCAAGTTTCTCTGCTCATCTTCACAAGCACAGGGCTTCTGTGCTTCCCACCCCCCACCGCCAGGCCCCCATCTCTTGAGGCCACATGGACCAGAGCTGGGTACCCTTCTTGTGAGGGCAAGCACTGATTCCTGAAGGAACAGGAGAGTGCCCATCGAACTCTCCCACAGCACTCTCTGTTTCCTGCCCCAGGTCAGGGCCTCCCTCCTCTGTCCAAATACAAGGAAACCTGTGACAACCCAAACTCAGTGTGACTGCCTTCTTTTTCCAAAACCAAACCAAACCCACTGCTGTGGACCCTATAACCAAACCAAACTAAAGCCATAGCAACCATAAAGGACACAGTAGAACTGCCCCATAGAGTTTTCAAGGAGCACCTGGCAGATGTTAACTGCCAACCTTTTTGTCAACAGATGTAACACTTAACCACTATGCCACCATGGTCTCCATCTTCTTCTAGGTCTTGCAATTTTCTGTCTTTGGCAGGAAGTAGTCTTAACACTTTTCTACATCTCATTTTAATGGAAATTATTTGAGTTTGGCTTCTCTGACAGGTTTCCACCTTACATGGTTTCCAGCTTTGGAAGGTTTTTACTACATTTCAAAAAAACCATTACTGGGGTGCCTTACAGTTTTCTTTATCTGGGGGGTGTTGTGCCCTCTGTGTGACTCCAGGGATCTGGTGAGAAGAGGCAGCAGCATTGTTAGTTCAGCATCTTTATGGGACGTCTTCGAACAGTTGATCCAAATGGTTTTTAACTCTTGTCATAGATTGAACTGTGTCCCCCCAAAAACGTGAGTAGCCATTTGGCTGGACCATCATCTCCAATATTTTGTGATTTTTCCCTACACTATACATCCTAGGAAATCCTGGTGGCATAGTGAGTTAAGTGCTACATCTCTCAACCAAAAGGTCGGCAGTTCAAATTCACTAGGTGCTCCTTGGAAACTCTATGCGGCAGCTCTACGCTGATCTCTAGGGTCTCTACGAGTCAGATCTGACTCAATGGCAGTGATCTCTGTCTGTGGCCAATAGATAGGATGATTGTGTTAAAAGAGGATTAGGGTGGGACTGCAACACCATTGCTAAGGGAGTTTCCCTGGACTGTGGCTTGCACCACCCATCATCCTTTCATCCTGTGGGAGATAAAAAAGAGAAAAGCAAGCAGAGAATTGGGAACTTCACACCATCAAGAAAGCAGCACCAAGTGTAGATGTGCACCTGAGGTTCCAGTCCCAAGATGCTCCCTGAGCACAGGCTAAGACAACACAAGGGCTTTCCTGCAAAGGCAACAGAGGGAAAGTCCTTCCCCTGGAGTAGACACCCTGAATTTGGGCTGGCAACCTACTGGACTTAAACTTTTCTTTGCCAAAGCCATCCACTTTGTCATATTGCCATTAGAGCAGCAATAGATAACTAAAACAACTCTCTTATTAAAAAAAACAAAAAGCTTCCTGGATGTATGGGAAAGGGGTTTGCAAATAACAAAGTACTAGATAAACACTGGTTATTATGAATAATATCAAGATCTGTTCATATTACTACTGTAGCCTAACTTTTAAAAAAAAGTATATTTTTACATTCCTTACATGTGAAACAGGCCGAGTAAAATAAGTGGCTGCATCTCAAACATAACCTGTGTCATTTTGTTTCTTAATTCTGTCTCCGAGCAGGAGTCCATTGTTTCCCTTAGTTTCTCTCAAGTTAAGGAGTAATCTGTGCTCTCTTTAGGAACGTGGAAAAACAAATGATAGTAATTTAAAGATCATAAAAGCAAAACAAAGGAATCTGCCTTGTGATCAGGAATTTATATGATAGCCAGATCATGTCCAACAGCAATTCAGATGTCAGCACACGTGGGACTGCATGATCATTGTGACCACAGCAAAGAAAATTAACATTCTGCAAATTCTTAGTATTCATAAAAACTTACCCCCTTCTCCTATAAAACCTCCAGCTAGTCTCCATTTAAGGGAAGCAGATTAGGGTGGAATCTATCCCCTCTGTCTCCTTGTGTACTGGTATGCAACAAAAAATCTTGCTAGTCATCTCATCGCCATCTCGGATGGGCAGTTTGCTGCAGGCAGCGTGCACCCCGCCTAGGTTTGCTGCAACACTCATGTAGGTAGCAACATAGGACACTACAACCACGTTGACCAGAAACCACATAACATCTGACAAACCTGTGATTTTTACAACAGGCATTTATAAGCGCTGCTATCTCTCTTACGTCTGGTACAGTATGGTTCCTTTTCTCCTTAAATGCTTCCTTAATGTGCACCTTATTACCCCTTACACCTTTTTCATTGAAAAGATTTTTCTAAGACAAGGTACCAAAAAAAGGTATTCTAGGGTAAACGTTTCAGGCTACACTGTTTACCACGAGACTGTCTCTGCGTAAGACCGGCCTCCGGTCAGCTTCTCTTTTCTGTCACACTCAGTTCCCTTCTCTGTAATTTATACCAGTGAAAGTTACCAGGAAAAGTAACTATAAGCAAAAATAGCTTCCAGTCTTCATTATCTGTGCTCCCTCAGTTTTTCTTCTAATTCTGTTTATTTGAATCCTTCCTTTCGGGTGCCCTCAAATGCATAATTACTTTTCATGACAATTCTTTCACAATAGCGTCACGGATTGAATTGTATCCCCCCCAGAAACGCATGGAGCCGTTCAGCTAGGCCCTGATTCCCAGGATTGTAGGGGGTCCCCATATGTCGTAGACTCCGTCTCGGTGATGTAAATGCGGGGGGATGGATAGGAGCTGTGTTGACTGGGCAGGACTCAGTGCCTAAGGTTGTACCATGCCTTGAAGCTACCTCTTGGGATACAAAGGAAAGCAATGAGAGAGTCAGGGACCTTATGCCATCAGCGAAGCAGTAGGGCCTGCAGCAGAGTGCATCGTTTGGACCAGGGACTCCTGCACCTCAGGAGCTCCCGCTCATCCAGGGGAAGATTGGTGAGAAAAGGACCTTCCTCCAGAGGCAACAGAGAAAGCCTTACCCTAGAGCTGATGTCCTTGACTTTGTACTTTCAGCATACTTCACCATGAGAAAATAAATTTCTCTTTGTTAACGCCATCAATATGTGGTATTTCTGTTATAGCAGCACTAGATAACTAAGACAGATGCCTACACTGCAAATTCCTCATTCCTCTCATTGACACTTGAATCTCAAATATACCCGGTACTCTTACATTTTCCCCAGCCTCACTTTGCCCTGTATTATGTTTAGGCACCCTGGTGGCACAATGGTTACAGTGCTTGGCTGCTAACCACAAGGTTGGCAGTTCAAACTCATCAGCCACTCCACAGGGCACCTGCTTGTGTAAAGATGTACAGCCGTGGAAACCCCATGGTGCGGTTTTGCTCCATCCTATAGGGTCAACATGAGTTGGCATTGACTCAAGTGCAATGAGTTTGACTTTTGGTTTATAATACTTTTATACCTTTTACAATCTTGCTTTGAGACTTCTGGTTTCTCATTCCCCCACCACTATCCCCTACTCCATAGGTGCCCTTAGAATGTTATTGTTGTTGCTACAGGGAATTGAAGTATCTAGCAAGTTTGTTTTCCTTATACTCCTGGGTACCTCGTTCCTGCTTTCTTTCTTTGTTTTTTCCACTTCCTACATCGAGAGGGCTTCCCCTTTCTCCTTCTGGGCTAACTTTTGTGTCTTCCTTCAAAGTCTTACTCCATCTTCATTTCTTTCAGATGCCTTGCCCTGGCCAAGCTGACTCCAGCTTGGCCTCAGTTTCCCTGGCTCTCCAGAAGTCCTATCTAAACCATACATCACTACCATCACATACTTGGAGAACACTGTATTTTGTAGGTGGATTCAGACAGCTATTTACTTGAGCATCTTGTACTATTTACCGACATTTTATTGTTTACTATTTATATCTCACTCCATACCCTTCTAGTCTGTGATTTTTCTTTCTTACCAGCGTTTATTATGGCCATTACTGCACTCATAAACGTGTGCTCAGTTGTCTGTTGTCTGTCCTTCCTTCTACAACACAGGCTTTGGGGCTAGTTTCTCACTGCTGTATCCTCACAACCTACGATGAAGGACGCACTGAGTGCTCATTAAATATTTCATTGCCTTTGAAACACCATCCAGGATGTAAGTACAATGAAAGTGCTGGTAAATTTTTTTAAACACCGTTTTGTTTTGTAGCCCCTCTCACTTTTTCTGAGAGGATGTGTTCACCTGCAAGATGCGGAAAACCTAACTGATAAAGGCTTAAATCAAAGGACATTTGTTGTTCACTTATTCAAGGGACGCTGTTTTAGTCAGCTAGTGCTGCTCTAACAGAAATACCACAGAGTGGATGGCTTTAAGGAAGATTTATTCTTACAGTCTGGCAGGCTACAAGTCCAAATTCAGGATGTCTGCTCCAGGAGAAAGTTTTCCCCCTTGTCAGCTCTGGAGGCAAGTCCAGTATTGCCTCAGTCCTTGTCCAGGGAACATCTTGGTGCAGGAACCTCATGTCTGAAGGATGCATTCTACTCCTGGTGCTGCTTTCTTTACAGTGTGAGGTTCCCAATTCTCTGCCTGCTTCCCTCTCCTTTTTCTAAGAGGATGTGTTCACCTGCAAGTTGTAGAAAACCTAACTGATGCAGGCTTAAATCAAAGAACATTTGTTGTTCACTTATTCGAGGGAGCCACAGTGGTACCGCAGCTAAGCATTCAGCTACTAACCTGATAATGGAAAGGTCAGGGGTAGAAACCACCAGCTGGTCTGTGGGAGAAAGATCTGTAGCAGTCTGCTTCCAAGAAGATTTATAGGCTTGGAAAAACCGATGGGGAAAGTTCTACCCTGTCCTGTAGGGTCCCTGTGAGTGGAATCAACTTGGCAGAAATTCTTGGCTTGTTTCGTCAAGTCCAAAGTCAGCAGTTCCCAGTCTGTGTTTGGCAGCTAAGCCCCATCAGCAAGTGGCTTCCTAGATTCTCCGCGTTCTTCTCCTTAGCCCTGTGAAGCTGGCTGGCTGTCGACCTTGTCCAGAATATGTCACAGCCCAAAGATGGTGGCCACATTCCGCAGTTAGAATGTGCCGGGGAGAAAGCAAAGGGAATCATGACAAAAGAGGGGCTATTTCCTCAGCCGTGTTGGAACCCCAGGAATCACCCCAGCTCCACTGGATGCATACACATTCCAATGTGTGCAGTGACGCATTAGTCTTACCTTTGATTTGAGGAAGATCTGCCTTCACCCGAGGCCACCGGGAGGCAATTGTTGTCCCCTGGAATGTCATGCCTCACAGGAGTGTCCTAGCTTGGCCAGTAGACAGTCTAATGCCGTGATTTATGATGTGGCCTTTGGCCACACCGTATCAGTTCTGCCTCCAGAGGGCTGGAGATGAAAGTCCACCATGTGGGCATCCCAAAAAAAACTCTGGACACATTAATAGCAGGAAAATAACAGTGCTTTGGCTCCACGGGAAGGAAACAATGGAAACTGGGGGCTGAGCACCTTTCCTGGACTCTGTCCCGTGTGCCTCTTTCCTGGGCTGCTTTCAGTCTGTATCCTTGACCTGAGGTAAAGGGTGACCATGAGTACAATAGCTTTCAGTGAGCTCTGTGAGCCCTTCCTGGAACTTACCAAAACGCAGGGTGGTTTGGGGGATCCCTTGAATTGCAGCTAGTGTCAGCCTGTTGTGGGCTACCCCCCCTGACTTCTCCAGTAGATGAAGTGCTGCCACAATGGTAAGAGCTCAGCTACAAGTGTCCTTCTGGACCACACGTGGCCAGAGGGAAAAGAACTGCCATTCGTGACCAATACCAAGTCACTCCTACCCGTCTTTAGGCAGAAGGAAAGGAAGAGTGTTCAGTTGGCCAGCAGCACTGTGGCCACATTTGTGCTATTCAATGAACTGCACTACATCTCAAATTTTTCAAAACCCCCAAGCTCTTAAGATTTTTCAGTCTGTTTCTCTCTGTGTTTTAATCTTGGGAATGCTTTCTTCTCAGAATTGACTTCTCCAATAGACATTTACTTCCAAACCTCCTGGTTTCTCTCACTGACTTGTTTATGTACTCCATTTCTGCACTGGAATTCTTTTTCTTGTCAAAAGTGAGGATCAAGTTTATTTTGACCTTGCCTTTCCGTTTTTTAGACATATTTTTTTTCTCAATGGTATTAGCCTCAGAGAACAAGCAAACGTCTTCTGCTTTCCTTCTAATCCCAGGAGCATTTCAGAGACACTAATGGGCTGGACTTGTCCTGGCCCTCTTTGGGGAAGCAGACACACGCTTTCCCCAGAAGCAGTAGGAATGAGGTTTTATAGCTGGGATTAATGGTCATATTACACACATCCTGTGCTAACTTGTTGATATTAAATTCCTGGCATATTTGCGTTTTGCTGGTGTCAGGAAGTCTCAGAACACAGTGTATTTCCCACTTCATTAGACCTTTCCCAACATTGTTCACAGGCAGAAAGGAGCTGGGTTTCCATGGTAACATATGTGTGACACTGGAGGGTGTCTGGGCATAGGTAAAACAACTCTCAGGTTCAGCGGGGAAAGGAGAAATGAAGTTTCTGGGGCCCCCCCCACCGAAATTCACTTGGGAAACTAACAGGACCCAGCAGGTCAGTGTGTAGTGTTAACACAGATTTAGAACTGTTGGGGAAAATTCTGCTCTGTTTTATCTCCATGTCATGCACCTTTCTCACAAAGCAATGAATGAAGAAGTCTACATTTCTGAAATCACTCTTGGAAAGATTGTGGTGGGATAACACAGGAATGCACGTGGTGGTGGACCAGGAGACAGCCAGCCATTTCCCCCACCAATCTTCAAAATTCTCTATAAGTTTCCACATCTTTCCTTGTCACAGCTAATCTTCAGCCAGTATTTCATATACAGCTTCCCATCAGGTAAGTACTATGATCCAACCCAGCACAGGTGAGAAAGCATGCCCTACCTGCCATGTTTCCTTTGCCTCCAAAAAAACCAAAAATCTCACCCATTCCCATCGAGTCAGTTCTGACTCACAATGACCCTAAAGGACAGAGCAGAACTTCCCCATAGGGTTTCCAAGGAGCAGCTGGTGGATTTAAACTGCCAAACTCTTGGTTAGCAGCTGAGGGCTTAGCCAGTACACCACCAGGGTTTCCTTTGCCTCCTGGTCATTAAAAATTTACCTTTATGACATTGGAAATACAAACAGACTATAATTAGCCCAAGGGCTGTAGTCTCTACACTTCTTGTCAAAACCCAAACCTACTGCCTTTGAATTGACTGTGACCCACAACAACCTTATAGGAAACAGTAGAACTGCCCCACGGAGTTTCCAAGGAGATCTTGGTGGCTTTCAAATACCAACCTTGTAGTGAGCAGCTGTAGCACTTAGCCACTATACCATCAGAGTTTCCTGCACTGTTGAAAGGTCAGGGAATGCAGCCTGAGAAATGCCAAACATCTCTCCTGCTTCACTGACTGCTAAGCAGACTGACTAAGAAGCCCACTTCCTGTGTTTGTTGTAACTTCTGTTTGGTGCACTCTAATCCAGACCCTTCTAATTGTCTGAGAACCCAGTGTAATGAGAACAATTGGTTATGTTACGTTCTGGGCCCACAGTCCCAATACTCATTTCTCAAACAAAGAAGTCACTGGATCTTTTTCCTTCCTCGCCAAGTGAACAGATTTTCAGAAGCAATGCAACATAAGGTAGCACATAGATTGTAACAATCTCTACAAAGAGGAAATTTGAAGCTTCTTGGCTCTACTGAACCTTCAGCAAGCCTAGGAAGTTATTATCAGCAAGTTATGCAATTCAGATCTTAAAAGACAGCCTGTCTTTCCTTGGAAGAGAAGTGTCGCTGTTACTGACTCAGATCAAGTAACCACAAATAAGAACACTAGTTTCACATAAAATGTCAGACTTCTGAAACACGGGGTGAACGCTGCATACACCTGCACCCTACCTGTGCAGAAACGTGCTCAGATAGGAAGCGTCCATCTGAGCTCTCTCACAATTTTAATTCCTATTTTCACGTTACTATTTCCAAGTGAAACATCACACCCTCTTTGCTCTCAATCATTTTAAAACTGTATCCTGATTCTTAGTTCTGCAGTTGGCCTTCATATGCTGCTGATCCCGGGTAACTCAGATATAAACACTGATATTCTGGTAGCTTACAGAAGCCCTGGTGTGGCTGCAGCTGCTAATCCAAAAGTCGGCAATCTAAATCCATCACCCACTCCTTGAAAACCAAATGGGGCAGCTCTACTCTGTCTTCTAGGCTCCCTCTGAGTTGGAATCCACATGACTGTCGCGAGTTTGGTAAAACTATACTACACCAATTATGTGTACACGTATGTATGTGTAGGTCTATCTCTGTCTACCTATCTGTCAAGATAATGCGAATAAGAACCATCTGTTCCAGTATACCAGAGTGATACAGGACACTGTTGAATCTGGGTATAAAAGGAATGATGGAGAAGTGTACCGGGATCAGATGATACGACTATAGGAGTTATTATTCCCTAGAGATTCATGGACGAGTGCAGACTAGTTTTAGAACGTCACAGTATTTATGCGAAGTAAACCCAACAAAAAGTTATTACAAAAAGAACGCAGGAATGTTTGACGATGTAACTTATCCTAAATTGGTGCTGTGGGTGGAGAAGTGTGCGTAACTGAGCTCTAATGCTAGAGACATAACCTAAGTTTTTAATGACTATTAAAAACCACAGCGACATGTCTCAGAACGCACGCAGAGGGGACCGCAGAGAGGACCGCAGTAACTGCGGCGCTATCTACGCCTCTTTAAACTGGAACATTTCTCTGCTTTCGCATTTAGCCCAGCATTCACCCCAATTCCTCGCAGCATTTCCATGCCCATCAGAATTCCAGAGACTCCGTTAAAAATGGAGTTGTCACTGCCGCCTGCATCTAACCTTGTCGCTTTCCCCGAAGGCACCGCGACCAGCCCTTCGATCTTCGCCCCCTCCCAGCCAGCCCAGCTGTGGATCCCGCCTCCATACAATCCGGCCTTTGGAGCAATGGAACCGCGAGCTGTGGTTGGCTCAACCTAAGCCTTCGTCATCGGCCAGCTCGCCTAGGATTGGTTCGCTGAGTACGCAGGCGCAAACGCCCCGCCCGACGAGGCCTGGGCGGATCCTGCGACTAGGTTTCTTTCCCCATTGGTTGAGGCAAGGTTGTCACAGTATTAGGAGGCTCTCTATTGGCTGTAAGTGATAAACGAGGTCCAGGGACGCGGCCTGGTTGGCTGGAGTGAATCCAGGCTTCCTAAGCGAGGCCCCGGCGGGCTGTTGCTGAGGTATCCCTGGTGTTTTGGGCTGCCTCACAGGGTTCCGCTCTCCAGGTTTTTCCTGTGCCCGCAGCTGACAGGGCGTGGGAAGAGCTCGCCTTCCCTCCCGCGCGGAAGATGGGCGGGGCTAGAGAGGAGGGCGGGGTGGACGTCGACGTCGCTAGGCGTGTACCTTGTTTCCGTGGTGTACGGCTGCTGTTGATTAGCTCCTGCTGCCGTGACCCGGGGTTGCTTGTCACCTGGCCTCATTGCTCTGCCGCTGAAAACAAAGCTGCTTTTCCTAACGCTTCTGAAATCTCTGGCAGAAGGCTGGAGGTGCTTCTTCGCACCTTAAGCAGCGTGTCAGCTCAAAAGCAAGGCCCTCAGAAAGACTGACGGTGGTGGCCCCGCCCACGTCTTCCCGACATTCTTTGCATTAGGTTGAGCTGGTTCCTCTCACCGAGACACCGGCAGTCGCACTGGGCATGCTCAGTAGACGGGCCTCAGAGTTCGGTAGGCTATGTTGGGGGCAGGTGTTGACTGGTCTCCGCGCTTGTTTATTTAACCGCGGGCCGACGTTTCCTTGCTGCGCAGAGCCTCCGGGGAGCGCGCCGCTGGTCGCCTAGGCGACAGAGGAGGCGGGGCGGGGCGGCGAGGCCCCGCCCCGGACCGCCGAGCTCCGCCCCCGGCAGCGCTGCGGCTCCAGCGCGGGCGCGCGCTCCGGCGCTGAGGGAAGCGGCGGCGGCGGCGGCGGCGGCGGCGGCGGGCGAGGAGCTGGGCGTGGAGGCGCGAGGGGCGGGGCGGGCTGGCGGCACTGCGGGCCCGCGGCTCGGGCGGCTCCGGCGGCTGCGCTCCCTGCTCAACCTCCGTGCTCCCGGCGCCCGCGCGGCCGCATTGCCGCCCGGCTCGGCCCATGCCCAGGGCCGCTGCTCCCTCAGCCGCCGCCGCCGCCGCCCGAGGGGCCGCCGCGGCCGTGAGGTTGAGGCGGCCTCGGGAGGCGGCGGGACCCGCAGCCAGGGCTGGGTCCGGGGGCACGGCGCCGCGGGCGTAGTCTATGTCGCGGGCGGCAGGGGCGGCGGCGGCGGCGGCGGCAGAAGCGGGGGGACGATGCGCGAGTACAAGGTGGTGGTGCTGGGCTCGGGCGGCGTGGGCAAGTCCGCCCTGACCGTGCAGTTCGTGACCGGCACCTTCATCGAGAAATACGACCCCACCATCGAGGACTTCTACCGCAAGGAGATCGAGGTAGACTCGTCGCCGTCGGTGCTGGAGATCCTGGACACAGCGGGCACCGAGCAGTTCGCGTCCATGCGGGACCTGTACATCAAGAACGGCCAGGGCTTCATCCTGGTCTACAGCCTCGTCAACCAGCAGAGCTTCCAGGACATCAAGCCCATGCGGGACCAGATCATCCGCGTGAAGCGGTGAGCCGGGCCGGCGGGCGGACGGGCGGGCGCGCGCGCGCAGAGCCCCTTCCGGAGGGAGCGGGGCCAGGTCCCGCCGGGACGGCTGCGGAGGTGGCTGTAGGGCCGGACCGGGCCATGATTGTTCCGGGGCCACAGCTCCCCGGCGAGGTCCGCGTGCAGGGGAGCTGCCTGGGGAGGTGGCTCTGAGCGCCCCTGTCTTGGTAGCGCCCTCCCCACCAGCATCGTTGTCATTTTGTATTTTGAATCTGAGTGCTTTGTTTCCCAACTAAAATTTGGCGTCCGGTTTCCGCACAGCACAGCTCTTTCTTTGTTTCTTGGATCAGCTTAAGAGAGCTCGTGCAAAACTCCGAAGGCAACAAAGTTTAAAACTTGCTGGAGATGGGGGTGGGTAGGTCTGTGTCGGAAGAGGATGGCTGAAGTATAGGCAGGCACACATTTACAGATGGAACCCCCCTCCAAGAAAAAGGTAATGGTAGCCTACCTTTGCAGTATAGACAGCAAAAGTTGCTCGTGTATTTACTGTAAAAATATCAAGTCGAGAGCAAAGAGACCTTTATCATGTCAGAAAAGATTTAATGATGCAAATGCGTTTTCCAAAAAGCCATTATCTGATTTAGAGTGAAACTTGAAAGACAGATTGTAATATTATTTGAGGACACCTTAACAACTCTGTCGCATTGCACGAGTGTTAACATCTAGGTGCACAATACATCATTTACTGACGAAAAGGAGTATTGCTTAATGCTTTAATTTAAAAAAAAAGTGTTGTCGAGTCGATACCAACTCACAGCGACCCTATAGGACAGAGTAGAACTGCCCGGTAGAGCTTCCAAGGGCCGCCTGATGGATTTGAACTGCCAGTCTTTCCTTTATCAGCTGTAGCAGAGATGCTTTTTTCTTTCGTTTTGTTTTCATCAGTACCCCCACCCACCCACACGAAAAAAGTCTTTCCTGGGAAGGAAGCAGAAGACTTCAAATGCGTGACTTAGGTGTTAGCTAATTTAAAGTTCATGCAAGTAAACTCCTTCCTTATGCAACCTCTTCTCTAAAAAATCACCACTGATGGTGTAAATGACATGTTTGTTTTCTGTTAAGTTGGCTGAGTAAAGTTTTGCCCTATAATTTGAAGCATGTGAAGTGTTGATGTCCTAGTTCAGAGTTTTGGAAAGTTTTTCTATTGACTATTTGATGACACAGTCTGTCTAGTTCTCTCTGTGAGTCCCTCTCTGCAGATAATCTTGTTGATTCATTGTGATGTCCTCTGTCCTCCCTAACTCCACGTGTAGCTACACATTTGAAGACAGGCACTGAAATGAAACCTGGTTTTGAGTCTTCTGCAAACACTGTCACATCCTGAGGCAGCTTCCGTCTGCTGATTTTACAAGGCGAGAGCCGAGTCCCCGGTGCTCAGGGCCTGCTCACTGGGAGCCGTGGTGGTTTTGCCACAGCATGCAAGGTTGAAGGGGAGGCCCTCTCCCCGCTATTGTCCTTAGCCAAATGAGCATGCACTTCAGTGCTCAGTGAAAGTGATGTGTTCGTTTGTTAATTTCCAGCTAGAATAACGAGAATATGTCCATGGCCTCTGTTGCTAAGATCTGTGAACCTCATACCATTTTCTTTCTCCAGTCCTACTGTCTTCAAGTTGTTGATGGTTACAGATGGGCAGTTTGGGCTGTATATATGACTGTTAAGTGCCCAACCATTCAGGGGGCTCAAGTGTTTAATTATATTTCACTCCCTGACCCCCAAGACCCCTCAATTAAAAATAGTCTTCCAACAGAGTAGTGTCACCCATTGTCACATCTCAGTGTGTGAACCAAATACACGCATGAAATAATCCAGGTAAATAACCGAGCTGCCCACCCCTCACGTTTTAGAATGTCTGTGAAAAGATGCACACATACATTATATAGCCATGTACCTAGAGCCAACCTCTTGGTACACACGCCTGGGGGACAGTATATGTTGACAAAATACCACTGGATAGTACAGTCCTCACCTTTTCATAGTTTCTTATCCAGCATAGATTACTTTCTCGGTATATAATGTTTTAGTCTAAAATTGGTGTTCCAGAACAACTTCTTGCACTGTGGCCCTGCCTGGATGTCCTTGACTCAGTGGTTTCCTTTCTTGATACAAAGAGAGCAGAGATGGGCTGACGTGGAACTGGTCAGCTCTCTCCCCTGCAGCTCAACCATTTCCCCCAAGGAGAGCCAGTTGGACCCTTACGTTCACATCCTTTTAGCTTATGCCCCTTGCCAACCTCATCTGGCCTCTGAAACCTGACCAGAAAACTCCCTGTGAAGTCAGTTCTAACTCACAGTGACCCTATAGGACAGAGAGGAACTGCCCCACAGGATTCCCAAGGAGCACCTGGTACATTGGAACTGTCGACCTTTTAACCACTGTGCTCCCAGGGCTCCCCTGGCTTCCCAGCCCACAGCAGATTACACAGAGATTAAACCGAGAGAAAGGATCTCTGTCTGGTATGTTTGCTACAATGCATAAAGCGTATATTGTGCTGAAACAGACACATAGTGTGTGAGTTCCTTATCCCTCCTCCCACTTAGAGGGGATGAAACACGATTTTCCAATAAAAATGCTGTTTGAGAAACTAATTTTTAAATTAAACAGTCACTGTAGGAAATAATCAGTGGTGGTTCCCTCCGCTCTGTCCATTCTGTGCCAGCTAGCTGTTTTATGTGATACATATAACAGTTGTTTGGGGGTGTTTGGTATCACTGTAAGGTGATGACGTCTCTGAAGAGGAAACAGACTATCTTGCCCAAGACCAGTTAGTGATGGAGAGGAGATTTGAACCAAAATCTAGGAATCTGTGCACTCTGCTCTTTGCTTCTCTGTCAGGCAGCCTTTCAGCTTGGCATTTACTAGTGAATTCAGGGTCTTAGCTTTTGGTCTAAGGGGCGGTGTCATTCAGCAAAATGCAATATAAGTGGTAAGTGTAATTTTGAATTTCTTAGTAGCTGATGTTTAAAAGAATATACTGAAAGGTGAAATTAATTTCAATGATGTATTTAACCTACTACATGCAGAATATTCATGATAAACAAAACTGAAGTCATTAAGGATTTCGTTTTACTTGGGTCTGCAGTTGACATCAGTGGAAGCAGCAGTGGAAGAATCAAATGACACATTGCACTGGGCAATCTGGTACAAAAGATCTCTTTAATAGTGTTGAAAAGCAAAGATGTCCCTTTAAGGACTAAGGTGCATCTGACCCAGTCCATAATATTTGCAGTTGCCTCATATGCATGCAAAATGTGGACAGTCACCCACTGCCGTTGAGTCGTATCCAACAATAAATAAGAGAAACTAAAGAAAAACCAGTGATTGTGGTGGTGTCGGAGGAAGCTGCGTATACCATAAACTACCAGAAGAACAAGTAAGTTTGTCTTGGAAGTACAGCCAGAATGCTCCTTAGGCGTGAGGATGGTGAGATTGTGTCTCACATGCCTCAGACATGTTTGCAGGAGAAGGATAATCATGCTGGTATCAGCTGGCGAGCAACACAGAGAAGACCCCCAACAGGAAGAAGTGACACAGTGGCTGCAGTACGGGGCTCAAGCACGGCAGCAATGTGAGGACGACACAGGACCAGACAGTGTTTCACGGTGTTGTATGTCGGGTCACTGTGAGTCAGAACTCACTCAATGGTGCATAACAACAACATCCAGAATGTTGTCATGTCAACAGGAGATCAACAGTAAAAAATTATTTGGGTATTTTACTGTCTTTTCTTTCATAATATGTTTTCAGAATCTAGTATGTTTTCTACAATTATGAAGCATCCCAGTTTAGACTGGTCACATTTCAAGAGACTAGTAGCTGCATGTGGCTGGGAGCTGCCAGATTGGAAAGTGCAAGTCAGAGATGTATGTATTTTGGAGAAATGCTTGTTTCTCTAAGCCTCAGTCTCCTCATCTGTGAAATGGAGAGTGACAGAGACTGCTCAGGGTTGCTGTTGGGATTAAACGAGATGAGGTATTTAGAATGCCCAGCCCCAAGCCTGGTACACAGGAATTGCTCAGGGAAGTCTCGCTGTCATTCTTTCATTAGTCATAGTAACTCTGCTTCCCTACTTCCTTAAGTGCCACTTTAAGTTCCTAAGTGCCACTTGGAAGACATGACCTAAATTTCTAATTGCAGTTTGAAATTTATTATCAAGTATTGGAGCCCAGGTACCACAGTGGTTAGGTGCTATGGCTGCTCCCCAAAAGGTCAGCAGGTCAGATCCACCAGCCACTCTTTGGAAACTATGGAGCAGTTTGTTTTCAGTCCTATAGGGTTGCTATGAGTTGGAATCAGCTTGACGGCATATGGCAACAACATAGACAAGGGAATGAGACTACAGAACAGTTCGGGTTAAAATAATCCTTGGAAAAATTTTGTTGAGATTCTCTCAAAATATTTTCTCTAGAGGGGGTCTATTTTAGGGGGAAGACCAAAGAGAAAGAACATTTGACTTCAAGTGGAATACTACAGCATAGCAAAACAGTGAGATCTTTTCTTTAGATTATTATTATTTAGAGTGTTTTGGTTTGGAAAATAAAATAAAACAGACCCACCCTCCCTGCTAGGTATTGATAATGCCACACCCACACGCACACACTCCTGCACCAAGTGGACCAGTACATTCAGAAACCTTTCTTTTAAATCTTTGGATGAGATCACACATGAAAGACGATAGAAATGTAGAAAATGTTCCACCTGAAGTAAAACAGGAATTCCTTCTGGTCCCATAATTGTCTCCCTCGTCCTCTCAAGGTAAATGGTGGTGCCTACTTAAAGTGTCTTGGGACATGATAAACAAGCCTATTGCTCTTGGGTTAAAGCCCAGAATCCTCTACCTGACCTTACAAGGCCCCAGAATGCTCTTGTCTCTTTCTAGCTCGCCTCTTGAAACCCACCTTCCTCATTACACTCCAGCCCCCAGACCTTGTCCAGTTCTTGAAAGTTCCTTTCTCTGACCTTTCTTGCCTGTTGGGTTCTGCCTTTGTGCAGGCTGATTCCTGCTCATTCTTTTATCCTTGTTTCAAAATTTTCTCCACCCTTTGTCCCACTGGAACCCTTCCCTTAGTGCCAAAGTGGTTGAACTCCATGCTTCACCCTTTGAACCACAGGTACTTTAGACAGGTCAGGACACCCCATTACCTTGCCATTTCTCTGTTGTCGTTAGGTGCCTTTTTGTCAATTCTGACTCACAGTGACCCTGTATGACAGAGTGGAACCTGCCCCATAAGATTCCCCGGGCTGCTGTCTTTATGGGGGTAGAAGGCCAGGTCTTTTCTCCCGAGGAGCTGCTGGTGGGTGTGAGCTGCTAACCTCCTGGTTAACAGTGGAGCGTTTAACCATCGCACCCCGCAGGTCTCCTGCCTTGTGGCACTGATGACAGTTCAGTTATTTGTGTACTTTGTCTTTCTTACCACACTCCAAGCTATGTGACTCACATAGCTTCTGGTATGTAAGCGAAAGAGACAGTAAGAAAAAAATGGTTTAAAACAGCCAGTGTTCAGAGGTAGGTGGTGCCTGGCCACCACCAGTTCCCTGACAGAGAATACAACATAGAGACCCTGAGACAGAAGGATAAAAATGATGCGCAGAATGCAAACTCTGCTGAAAACACCACGCTTGATAGTCTGACACACTGGGGCAGGCTGGGAAGCGGGGCCCTTTGAAGGCTTGGCTCCCAGACACTGTCAACTCAGAACTTCAACCGTTCAAAAGCCAGCTCTTCAGAGGAAGGTCGGGCTGGAGTGTAAGACATAAAATGATACTGGTGACAAGTGTGCCTCTCGGCTTAAGTAGATACAGGAGGCTAACTGGGCAGCTCCTGTCCAGAGGTGAGATGAGAGGGCAGAGGAGGACAGGAGCTCATTGAATGGACACAGGAAATCCAGGGTGGAAAGGAGTGTGCTGTCACAGGGTGCAGAAAGACGCTAGAGTTACATAGCAGTGTTTTAAGTTTTTGTATGTCAAAGACTGGGATTATAAACTTTCACTTAAAGCACAATAATTTTTTTTTTTTTGAAAATGCATGTTCAGAAAGAAAAGTATGCGGACAGTTTTTCATGGATTGAGTTGTGTCCCCCCAAAACTGTGTAGCCATGTGGCTGGGCCATGATTCCCAGTATCTTGTGACTGTCCTCGTTTTGGGGTTTTCCTATGCTGTATGTTAAAGGATTAGGGTGGGACTGTAAATCCCTTTATAAGATCACCTCCCTGCTCCACTGTAAAGAGAGTTTCCCTGAAGTATGGCTTGCCCCACTGTTAATCCTTTCATCCCACAAGAGACAAAGGAGAGAAGCAAGCACTCAGTTGGTAACCTCACACCATCAAGAAAGGACCAGGAGAAGAGCGTGTCCTTCAGAACTGAGGTTCCTGTGCCAAGATGCTCCCTGGACAAAGACTGATGCAATACTGGGCTTTCCTCCAGAGCCGACAAGGGGAAAGCCTTCCCCTGGAGTGGACACCCTGAATATGGTCTTGTAGCCTGCTGGACTGTGTAAGAATAAACCTTCCTTTGTTAAAGCCATCTACTCTGTGGTATTTCTGTTAGAGCAGCACTAACTGACTAAAACTCTGCCCTTGGGCTTTAATTTTCTTAAACACTGTCAAAGTCTAGATAGAGGAGATGATTCTTTTTTGACCACTTGCAGATGAAGTACATGGTCTGTCTCCTTTTAGTATTTCTAGGTGGAGCAACCAGGGATATGGTGAAGTTTAACACAAACTTGAATGGATCATCAGTGTGTTCCAGATGGAGGAGATGGCATGGAAAATGCATGTTTGTTGGGTATCAGATAAACCAGAGTGCCTGAACTGGGCACTTATGCAGCAGTATGAGGGGCCAAACCAAAAAACCAAACCCATGGGCATCAAGTCAGTTTCAACTCACAGCAACCCTATAGGATAGGACTGCCTGCACCATAGAGCTTCCAGAGAGCACCTGGTGCATTTAAACTGCCGGCCTTCTGGTTAGCAGCTGAGCTCTTAAATGCTCTGCCACAAGGTTTCTGTGTGAGGGGCTGAAAAACCAAACCAGCTGCAGTCGAGTAGATTGTACTCACAGTGACGCTGTGGGAAAGAGTAAAACTTCCCCATAGTTCCCAAGGAGCATCTGGCAGATAGGAACTGCTGAGTTTTTGGTTAGCAGCCATGGCACTTAACCACTACGCCACCAGGGTTTCCGTGTAAGGGGCAGTGAGGCTAAACACGTAAAGCCAAAATAGGGAAGGCTCAGGACTTTGAGTAACATGGTGGGGGTGGGGTGGATGACTTGATGGTGACAGACCGGAGTCGGGAAGAAGAGGTGCAGCGTTTGTGGTGTTCAGGTTTCTGTGGGAAGCATAAAGATTCTGAATTAGTGGAGTTATCTCTAGGAATAGGAAGGATGAATGTTGGAAAGAGGGAGTTAACCCAGTTGGGTGATAGGAGGAGAGGGAGAAGTCTACATCACTTGGACATTTTGAACATGAGTGGTAGGGTCATGGAGGACTAGCTGGGGGAGACGAGACCAGCGTTGGAGATGGTAATCCAAGTAGAACTGCGTCGGACAATTACTAGAATGTTTGAATAAAACCCAGAAGGCCAGGCTAGAGATGGATATAAAGACTCAGAATCATCTGCGTAGTTTAGGCTTAGGGAGTAAATGAAACCTCTTGGATGGAGTCTAGAGAGAAAGGAATGAAGGCAGATGGCCTGGGATGAAACAGCTGTGAGATCTTCAGGAAGACTTTGGACAGCGCACTAGGCAAGGAGGCTCGGATGCTTTCAGATCAGGTGAGGAGAATGGGAGAGGGTGGTTGATCTGCCTCAACCAAAGTGATGGTTATTATTACCACTTCTACAGCAAATGATCTGACTGCTTGTGTGCCCTTTTCCCCTCTTGGGACGTTACCATAAACACCAGTTTCCAACAGAGGCAAATTGTTAACTGCCCTACATAGATCATTTGTTCAAGCAGGTGGCTGCTGTAGAGCCCAAACCAAGGAAAGTACGACTAATGATGTCTGTCCCGAGTGAGGGGAACTTCCAGAGCTCTGCTGCCTTCTTTCCTCCACAAATACCTCCTTCCCCCATTTGCTGTTTGTGGAATTACTATCTGAAACTGGGCCTCCAAGCTACAGCTACTGGCCTCCAAAGCCTCAGAGCCATGAGTCCCTTTGCGTAGCCCGAAGTTTAAAGGGAAGCTTTTGTTGCTGCAGCGTTCACAAGTGACAGCATCCTAATTACAACAGCTTGCTTCCTGGCTTCATAGGCTGTGATCTGCACATCTAGGTGTCTTGTCTGGTTAAATTTCTTGACAGCTGTATCGATAAAATCCATACTCAGAGGAACCATTATAATGATACTTAGCCTTTGAAAGAGGACAGTAAAGGTTATTTAAATAGCTACCTAGTGCTTCTATGGCACAGAGATAAAAGACATCGTCTAGCCCTGGATGTTGTTACATCCTCTGGTGAGAAAGTGCGAATGGTTTGAAAGATATGACTGACCCCTGAGTGAGGAACATTCACACTACAGGCAAGCAGATGTGTAGACCTTCTGACAGTCCTTTACTTGAAAAGTGAGACAGTTACTTCGTAGAGAGGCATGCAGGAGGAGGTGGGGAAACTGATACAGTGTCTTTAGGTGGTGCAGCCAAGAAGAAGCACCGACAAAGGTGGGGTCTTTGTTGAAGTTTTGTGGCGGCGGTACACTTGAGTGACTTCATTTCTTACATGATCTAGAAAATTATGTATGGCAGACTGTAATACAGACTATAATGCACTGGTGCACATTTCTGAGAAACTTGTTTATGTAAAACCTTGCACAGCGTACTTAATTGAAGAGGTTTATTTTCAAGGATAACTTGTATTTTATCTAACTTTTCTCTTAGTTCCTGTCTTTAGAGACTGAGCTCCCTGGAAAGGATGTCGCATACCCCCTCGGTCATCCTTTGCTTCTGTTTTGACTCTTCTCTTTCACCTGTCAGTCTCCGTCAGCCTCTACCTAATGTTTTCTCACATACTTCCATTTTTCAGACCTCGGGTATGAAAACGGAGCTTTGGTAGCACAACATTTAAGGTGCTCAGCTGTTAACAGAAAGGTCGGTGGCTTGAAATCCTCCGTGGCGCCATGGGGGAAAGATGCAGCAGTCTGCTTCTGTAGAGGTTTACAGCTTTAAAAAAAGAAACAAAAACCCTCTGGGTTCACTATGGTTTAAATCAACTCAGAGGCACTGGGTATGGTAAGAAAAGAGTTGTAAGCATTCTAAATTTGGGAGAAAATAAGTATTTGAACTTAAATATGAGTAGACTTTGAGAAGAGATTAAAACTGATAAGAGACTGACTAGTTACAGAAGTAACAATGTAACAGTATTTGTACAGGAAGTTTACCTTGACACTAATGGTATGCAGAAATACGCCATACGTTACATAAGTTTGCTCCCTTGATACTGAGGGTTCTCTCTATTAATAGCTCTTTTCAACCTAACAGCTAAGTTTTTTTAAGATACCTTTATGCTTAACCACTTTGAACCTGAGCTTTTTAGTAGAATGCCAGTAATTGGTGATGCTATGGTTTTACATACCTGCATTTTCCGTAAAGCGTGTGAGTGAAGTATAAGGTTATTGATAAATCTTAGGAGTGTTATGTCACAGTGCACATGGAATACTAAGTAGATTTAGTTTGATACTCCTGAAAGATTGAGTTGGTACTCCAACTATTGCACTTTTTTGTAGGAAAACTGGAATAAAAAACAAACACTGTAGAAATGGCAAATGTTTTATTGCCTGTGTAACACAATTAAAAAAAAACCTGTTAGCTTAATTTTTTTTTTTAAATGTTATCTAAATGAAGTATCCCTGAAATGAAGTGAAATATTACAGGTATGTGAGTCAGAGTAAGGTTATTGAATGTCTCATCTATCAACAGTATATTACAGTATTTTACATAAATACTGTATGCTGATTTGTTTCACAGCAGCTTTAGTACAAACAGGACTTAGGAACATACTTTGCAGGGGGAGGGTGCAGTTGGGAAAGAAATGGAGAAGGAGCACTTTGCACAGGACAGCAGTGTGTTGAGGTCCTAGTTTGGGAAGTGCCCTCAGAGCTCAACACTGAAGTCTCCTGTGTCTAGTTACCTACTGTCCGTGAAGCCTGTTGGAAATAAGCTAGTCATACACCGATGACGATTCGGTCAGATCACAGCGTGGACATTAAATGTAAATCACTTTTTTTTTTTTTTAATTTAAAATGTTGAAATATATTCATCCCGGGACTGACAAGATTGGTCTTTGTTGTCATTTTGCTTTCTCAAATAATGTTTAAGATTTTAAAACATACCAGAGTTGGTATTTTAGGGAGAAATACGGTGACTTTTGGATGCTTGGTGGTGTGGTGGCGCAGAGTCTGTCTGCTGTTTCAGGCTAGCGGCTGCTCCTTGGCAACGCCGTGGGGCAGTTCGACACTGTCCGAGAGGCTCCCTGGGAGTCGGAGTCCGCCTGATGGCAGTGCGTTTGATTGGGGGTTCAGTGATTTACAGTCACTGTTGTTAAAGTGATCCCTGTCGAGTAACAACATACTGATAAATAGCTACTTTCTCTGTCTCTGTTGACTCTGTCACACAGGTAACTTGAACAGTTCCTTCACCACAGCCCTCAATAAAAAAAACACATTCTGCTTCGTGACCCAGTGGACATTCGTACATGTACACACATACCTGAAACCAAAGCTCTGTAAAACAGAGGTTAATGCCTGGTATTCAGCTTTTCTTTAAGAAGCCCAGGTGGCGCAGTGGTTAAATGCTCAGCTGTTAACCAGAAGGTTGGCGGTTGGAGCTAACAGTCCCTCAACAGAAGAAAGACGTGGAGTCTGTTCTCATAAAGATGTACAGCCTCAGGAACGCCCTGGGCAGTTCTGCCCTGTCGCATAGGGTTCATATGACTTAGAATGCACTTGATGGCAGTGGGTGTTTTGTTGTTGTATGACTTGTATTATATCTTGCATTTTATTTTCTGTTTTTAAATGCTGCGTGTAGCCCACTAAGTTGGTATTATGACACATCTGTTGAAAACTGCTATCCTAGAACATCTTTCTGAAAGAGAAATAAATGGAATTATCAGTTTTAATATTTTGAAACAGGTTTTATCTTCTCTCCTGCTTTCCTGGTTTCTATATAGTGTTACTAAAATGAATTACTTCCAACATGTGCTGGTGAGTGCCGCCTCTGTTACAAAGATGAGGTGGTGGTTTTAGGTCTTGCCAGATTCTCTCACACGATCTCCAGTATCCTTTCTCTCACCAGGGCCATATTTTTGGACTAGTAATCCTTCTGTGTTTCCAACTTTCATATTCCAATCACTTGTATTTCCCAGTGCGTCTTCGTTGCATGTTTGATCAATTTCAGATGCAGAAATTGGAAAAATTCTTCAGTTTCTTCCTCTTTGGCCTTAGTGGTTCGTGGGTAAATGTGAAGAAGAGTGATCTTCCCTGGGCTGCCTTGTGAGCCACCAGTGGCCGCGTTGTACTGCCTGAGAATCTTGAAATGTTCTTTGTGACAGTGAATGCACTGCCATTCCTCATCACTGTGTCATTTCCAACACAGTGGACCACATGGTTGACTAGTTCGGTGGCCAGTATCAGTCCGTTTCAGCTGACCAGTGCCTAGGATGTCCATCTTCATGTGTTCCATTACATTCTTGATGACTTCCTGTAATCCTTGTTGTCTGTGCCATGTTGTGATTTCCAACCGATGCTTGCAGCTGTCTCGTCTCATTTCATGTGGGTATCCCGTTGTCCCATAAAGGTCCTGAAAGGTTGATTCTGTCTGTCACTAAGGTTGATGCTGTGTTGAAAAGGCAGCTCTTTCCCAATTGTATTTGCAGCACCTCCAACCCCAGGGGCTCATATCTGGGTACTGTTATCAGGTTCTGATGCTGTCCGTAAGGTTCTCGCTGGCCAGTCTTTTGGGGAAGTAGATCACCAGGTCCTTTTTCTGAGTCTTAGTGTGAAAGCTCCACTGAAACTGCACTGGGGTGACCCTGCTGGCATTTGAAATATGAGTAGCTAGCTTCCTAGCAGCACAGCAACACAGGCTGCCACAGTAAGGAGCAGTGACAGGTAAGGGGTGGACACAGAAAGATAGCATTTAGTTATGGAACAAAAAGATACGTAAGGTCTGTCTTTTGAGAAATAATTTATTTGTTCTGAATAGTAAATACGTAAAGACATGTTTCTCATGCGAATTTATTCCTTCTAATAAAGCAGGATATTCCAGGTCTATGATCTGGTTCATTCTAGTTTGAATCTCTGCTGACAGAATTCCCGGTTCAAACAAGTTCCCGGGGATGCTGATGATACTGGTTAGGGACCGGTTCTGAGAACCACTAGTAGAGCAATGGTTCTCACATTTTATTATGCTTAAGAATCATTGGCAACGTTGTTAGACGGTAGATGCAGATTAAGTATATCTGGAGTGGAAATGTGAATTCTGAGCAGAGGCTTGAAACAAAGCCAACTAGTTTGAAGTCCTTCTTAGAATGCAGAGACAGACGCAGTAGCACTCACAGTGCAGTGAGTGTGGGATTGCAGAAGTCTCCATTACTGCCTCAGCTTACTGTGAAGAGTAGAGAAGTGTGCTCTGTCTGTCCAGGACTGTATTGATTTAGCTCTCCCTTGAGACATTAAACTAGATTGAAATGACTGCAATTATAACCCCAAACCAAGAAACCCATTGCCACTGAGTCAGTTCTAACTACAGTGACCCTATGACAGCATAGCAGTGTCCCACAGGATTTCAAAGGAGCATTACGTGGATTTGAACCGACGACCCTCAGGTTAGCAGCTGAGCTCTTAATCACACACCACCAGGGCTTCAGCCATGGTTCCAGGTGTCTTAAAAGTCACTTAGTAAAGTTACCCAAGAGGAACATAGCAAACTTTTTCTTAAAAAATTTAAGAGTGCCACTTCTCGTGCTGTCCTACAAGGATCCCTCCAAAGATTAATCACTGAAATTTGTAAATCCTATAGCCAAGCCAAGTGCCATTGAGTCGGATCTGAGTCTGATAATTCAGTACATGTTAGTAGTTTCTTCTTTACAAGGTCTCTTCACAGCTAGCTATCAGCGTCATCTGTAAAACAAATCTTAGAGTGATCTCAGTTTTTTTTTCTGATTGAGTTTTCGTCTAACTTGTGAACACATCTAGAGATGATTTCAAGTGCACGGGAGGGCGTGTGTAGATTATGTGCAAACGCTGTGTGTCGTAGAAGGGACTCGGGCATCTGCAGAATTTGGTCCGGGTCCAAGAACCAGTCCCCCGTGGATACCAATACATGTATTTTAAATATACGTATGAGGTCTGACAATTAAGTTTGTGAACTCATTCTAGAAAAAGTGGTACGTACCTCATTGCTGAATATCACTGTAGTCACCTTTGATGTACTCTCCTTGGCAAGCTATGCAGTGACACCAGTGTCTAGTCCACTCTTCAAAGAAATTTTGGAACTCTTTCTCTGGGATGGACATCAGAGCTGTGGTATCAGTCTTGGTGTCCTGAATGTCATCCACATGTCTTCCTTTCAACATTTTTTTTATCTTTGGATCCAGAGAAAAGTCACTGGGGGCCAGATCAGGTGAGTTGGGAGTGTGTTCCAGTACAGTTACTTGTAACATTACTGGATAAAAACTCACTGACAGACTACTGTTAAGTTTGTGAACTTGCCATCGTGCACAGTGGCCATTCCAGAGAGAGTTCCAAAAGTGCTTTGAAAGGTGAACTGGGTGCTGGCGTCAGTGCATAGCTTCCCAAGAGAGGTACTTCAAAAGTGACTGTAGTGATGCTCAGCACTGAGGTATTGTAAGTATAAAAATACTGTAAAATAAGAAGAGACATAATAGTAAACATTTTTTGAATACTAAATTTCTTTTTTAAAAAGTCAGTAGTAATCATAAACCTTTTTATGAATACTAAAAATCATTCACAAGCTAGACTAGTCTTAATGGCTAGTTACATCGTAACATGTTGACATGGCAACATGTTGACAAAGCTGTTTAATAAATTGATTCTGGAAAAAGTTTCATCAGTTTTCGTATAAAGTCTCCATTTATCAACATCAAGTAACATGGTTTAAGCCCCTCTGCATCACATTGCCGTGGGCGTTCCGCAGAGTAAGTGCAAGATACTATCTTTGTCCTCCTGTTATGCTAAAATGTACTACCAATGAGTATATGTTTGACAGGCTGAATTAATTACACATGCTTCCAGTCGCACACATTTTCTAAATAATTTGGTCCCTAAGTTTCAAAAATCTTTTCCACCAAAAACATTATGTATTGGGCCGCCTTTTCCCATGAATTTTTAAGGAATTCTGACACATTATAAAAGGTCAGAAATTTGTCTGTAGGACAGGTGACCATGTTTATATATTGATTCTGCTGTAATTAGTACCTTTTGTTCCTCCCTGAAAATAATCTTACTTGCTCCCTGTATTTGGTTATAGAATGGTTTGAGGAGGAATTATTACTTCACAAAGCATTAGAAAAGTAAACTGGCTTGTGGCATGTTGAAGAAAACCAGAATTGATCAGCTAGTATCCAAGGAAAGACAGCAGAAGACTAGCTAAAAATAAAAGCTTGCTATCAGGGATAATCCAGTGTAGATGAAGAAATGAATAATAAATTGTATCTTTATGTGTATTATATATATGTAATTGCATTTAACAAAACTAAAACATCCAACTGTAATATACATGCACTTGTGACTTATGGTCAGATTACAAAGACCAGGTTTTCAGGTTAAAATGAGCATTATGTGAAAATGGAGAATGTCCACATCAGATCACAGAATGGAGGATGACTACATCATTACATGACTGCCAAACCACGTAAAATCATGGCCCGGGCAAGTTGCCACATGACCACCACAGCTTCACCTCGCACTTTGGCATTTCTTACTCCCAGGCATACATTGCTGATCTACAAAACAGACAGTAGGTTTTTTAATAGACATAAATGTAAACTGTAGGATAGCATATAGTCGAAAAGTGAGGAGTAGATACATATATAAAACTATACTATCCAGAGTTTAATTGGCCCCTGCTCTCAGTGACCCTCATGAACTCAGACTGGTTTTTTTTTTTCTGCCTTGTGAAACAACATCCCACACAAACATTGGCCATCAGCAGTGTTTGTTGGTATAGTGAAGAACCGTATGCCCGTTGTTAAGAGAAGTAGTTACATGTGTACATGTGTATGTATGTATATATGTGTATGTACATGGGTGTGTATATATATGTGTGTGTATACGGAGCCCTGGGAGCATGGTGGTTAAGGGTTCAGCTGCTAGCCAAAAGGTCAGCAGTGTGAATCCACCAGGCGCTCCTTAGAATGCCAGTGGGGCAGTTCTGCTCTGTCCCATAGGGTTACTGTGAGTTTGAACTGACTCACTGGCAACAGGTTTAGTTTTTTTTATAATGCGAAGTCTGACAATTAAGTTCGCAGACTCATCCTACAAGACGTGCGGCATGCCTCATTGCTTAGTGTCACTGTGGTCACCTTCGAAGGACCTCCCTTGGGAAGCTGTGCAGTGATGCCAGCACCTGGTCCAGCCTTGAAAGCAGTTTTGGAATTCTTTTTCTGGAATGGGCACTAGAGCTGTCATCTTACTACTCTTGATGTCCTGAATGTCATCAGAATGTTTTCCTTTCAATATTACCTTTATCTTCAGGTCAAGAAAAATGTCACTGGGGCACAGATTGAGTGAGTAGGGGGGGTGTTCCAATGCAGTTTAGTTGTTTACTGGCTAAAAACTCCCTCACAGACAGCTACACAATTAAGTTTATGAAGTTGCCATCATACCGTGGTGTGCAGTGGCCATTCCAGATTCCAGAAAGAGTTCCACAATTGCTTTGAAGGGTGAACTAGGTCCTGGCATTGGTGCGTAGCTCCCCAGCGGGAGTGCTTCAGAGGTGACCACAGTGATACTCAGCAGTGAAGTATGAAGCACTGAGAACAACTGAGTTCAAGGACTTAATTGTCAGAGCTTGTGAATGTGCGTATACACATACATATGTGTATATGTGTGTATGTGTGTACAGAGCCCTAGTAGTACAGTGGTTAAGAGCTCAGCTGCTAACCAGAAGGTCAGGAGTTCAAGTCCACCATCCGCTCCTTGGGGAACTCCGGTGGGGCAGTTCTTTGTCCCATAGGGTTGCTGTGAGGTGCAGTGAACTGGACGGTGCTGACTAATCAGGAGCTTAGTGACTAGGATGCCGCTCATGTATACGTTTTAAAAGGCTGCTCTGGATGACGGAAAGTGCTGTGAAGCCACTCTGAGCATATCTCCCGGTTTATCAAAAGAGATACATATTCTTTTACAGAGGCAGGGGCTATTTGGGGGAAGGAGATTTGTATTGTTCACACCAGCATACCGTAGATTAACGTAATAAGCCCTGAAGATTTGCATTGTAGGTAATGCCAGTTGGCTTTTAATAATTACCTAAGTATTTTTCTTCTTTGAGTAAGTGCGACTACTTCTGTCCGTTCCCCTTTCTGCCAAGGTCACAGCTGAAGTCCCTGTCTGTTACCATGGTGCGTTTATTTGTAATGCACTCTTTCTGTCTTCAGCGGCGCAGTGGGTAAGAGCTCGTGCTGCTAGCCACAGGTCTTCGGTTTGAATCCACCGTTTGCTCCTTGGAAAGCCTCTGGGGCAGTTCTGCTCTGTCCTGCATGGTTGCTGTGAGTCAGAATTGGCTCAACACTAATGGGCTTTGGTTTTGGTCTGGTCTCCCAAATTACATGATCATTCTAGACTCTTAGCCCAGATTTCCTGCTTTTGGAATCAGGCCAAATTGAATCCCACTTTTACAGATGCTTGGATGACAGCTAGTCTGTATGATCTCTCTCACTGGGCAAGCATCCTTTTGTTGTGCATTTGTTATTTTGAATAAACAAATTCTTATCATCTCTGGGCCTTTTGCTCATTTTGCAGTAAGTATTTTTCAAGATTATGTCTTTTTTAGTAGGTGTGCCGAATGAAAGACAGCTGTCTCCTGAATCTGCTAGCCTGTGACTGCTTTGACCAGTAGACTGTAAGCGGAAATGACTGTAGGCCTGTTCTTTGATCCTGGCCACTGGCTTACCACTGCTGTGTACAAGCAGTGTTTCAAGATGTGTATTGTGGAGGCAGTGTATAGGATAAAATGTATGGGATGAGATGGAAGGCACTGGAAGCAGGATCCCTTAGGAGACTGCTGCAGGTAGCTCAGGTGTGAGTTATTTGGTAAAGGAAAGGGTTTATAGTGGGAATGGCGATGTGGGGACAGTTGTTCTCACGTCCGATCATTCTGCCCAAGTCTGTGCCCTGTAATTACTGCTCTCTAGACCTGTGGTCAGGGCCCACCCTACACCTGATGACTGATGGAGACTGTGGCAGCCTCGTGTCCACCATCCACTCTCCCTGGCCCCCCGGTGGTTTCTTCTGTCTGCTTCAGACTTCTTTTACTTCGGTGGTAGCTTGAGCCCTGTCAGAACTTCTGTTCTTGGGCACTTGGCGTCGGCTGCAGTCGGGTATCAGAATTTCAGCCGTTCTTGATCATTTCCGTCTCCTTTCTTCATTGTGTTTTATTTTACCTTTTCCATCTGCCACCCGTGACTTCTGGTTCTAATAAGAAGGCCTTTTTAATAACCTTTTCCAGTCAATCTCAGACCAGGTGAACCCACCAGTTACCAGAAGTCACACATCGTCTCTGTGCTCCTCTCCTGAATTTATTGCTGGAGAGAAGAAATGCTCATTTGTTGGTCTGGTTATCTGGAAGGTGAACTTGACAGTTTTTTTGTTTTTAATAATTGTTTCATTTGGTACTGTTCATATGTGCATGTCATCAGGAAGGATCCGTCCCTGCAGGAGGACGTCATGCTTGCCCTAGTAGAGGGTCAGTGAAAAAGAAGGCGACCCTCGGTGCGACAGGTTGACACAGTGGCTGCAACAGTGGGCTCAAGCACAGCAGTGACTGTAAGGCTCAGTCGCTGGAGAAGGACCTCACGCTTGCTCAAGTAGAGGGTCAGGGAGAAAAAGAAGACCCTCAGCGAGGTGGGCCGACACAGTGGGCTCAGGCACGGCAGTGACTGTAAGGCTCAGTGGTGGAGAAGGACCACGTGCGCGGTAAAAGCAGAGGGCCGGCAGAAACAGGAAGCCCCTCGGTGGGATGCGTCAGCACAGTGGCTGCCACGGCAGCATCAAACACACCTGCTCTTCTAAGGGTGGCACAGGTCTGGGCAGCACTGCCTTCCGTTACACGTGGCGTTGCTGTGAGTGGGAACCAGCTCAGTGGACTGTAACCACAGCATTTGTACGTAGTGAGTTGGAAATGAAAAACAGTTTTAAGAGCATATAATAACAAAAATATTCCAGGATAAATACTCTCCTATTCATAATTGAAGACGTCTTAAAAAAATCCCAGCTCTTTATGGATTTGAAATCACTTTGAAACATCTTTAAATCTTCTCCACTCAGTGGTGGCTCCAAAAACTAGTTGTGGTTGAGCTTTGTTCACTGTGTCCCTGGTGTGTGTATGAATTCTTCATTCATAAAGATTTTTGCCAATGATTCTGAACTGAAGGGGTGCTGAGGTGATATCGCCTATAATTTAATCCAGGTATAACTTCACATAACAGTGCAAATAGCTTGCATATTCCATTAAATTTCTTGTTAAACTTGGCAAGAGTAGAAGTGAAAACAGGGACTGGTTAGTCCAAGTTGATGGGGTAATGCCATGAGGAGAATGGTGGTATACAAATGGATTAAACATTTTTCTGAGGAGAGAGAAGCGACACTGATGCAGAGAGGTCAGTTTGGCCAGTAACAAGCAGAACTGGCAAAAACATTGCAAAAATTCACAGAATTGTGTGTCAGAATCGTCAGCTGACTGAAGAATAGTAGACCAAGTGAACATTGCTAGAGAAGCAGGAAAATCTTAGCTGAAAGTTTTGGCATGAGAAAGGTGTGTGCAAAAATTGTCCCAAAGATAAAAAGGGGTACACCCTGAGATCTCCACTAAAAGACTGAAGTTGATGGTCCGGGAGCCTCGGGGTTCTCCTGGGAGCATGGACCCTGCCCCTGATGCTGCCCGTGTCTACATATTATAATGGAGGTCAACTCTTCGGACAGGAATGGATTGGACTTGGTGATTCAGAGTGATTATATCGTGTGTACACTTTATGGTTCTGTGCATCTATAAGATGTCGTCCTGCTGACTTCTAACTGGAGGCACAGGAAAGGGTAGAGAGAAGTGGATAGGAGATTGTTAGGAGGATATGACTTGTAAAGAATAGAGAGGAAGAATGTGCTGTTACTGGGCAGGGAGAGCAGTTGGGAGCTGCCCATAGGCAGGCATGCAAATTTATATGGAAATGTACATTTTCACTCAATCAGGCATCAGAATGAGATCTTCTGTCAGTCAGCCAGGTAGTTAGTTCTCTTCTAATTTTCTTAGCATAGAGTAGTGAATGCTGCTGAGTGTTGCATCTTTTTTGTTGAAACGTTTCGGTATTCTGTCAATTCTTAGAGCCTTGTTTTTTGCCAGTCCCTTCAGTGCAGCTTGGAGTTCCTCCTTCAGTATCATGAGTTCTTGATCATATGCTGCCTTCTAAAATGGTTGAGCATTGAACAGTTCTTCTTGGTACAGTGATTGTGTGTGCTTCCTTTGATGCTTCTTGCATCGTTCGATATTTTGCCCATAGAATCTTTGAGTATTGCAGTACTAGGCTTGAATTTTCTCTTCTTGTGCTGAGTGTGTTCTTCCCTTTTTGGTTTTTCAACCCCTGCCTTTGTGCATTTCATTATAATAGTTTACTTTGTCATCTTCAACTGCCCTTTGAAATTTTCTACTCAGCTCTTTTACTTCAGTATTCCTTCCTTTTGGTTTAGCTACACGACATCTTGGAGCAAGTTGCAGAGTCTTTTCTGACTTCCGTCTCATACTGTCTTCTTTGAGTCCAGCGGATTCTTTGGTAATGACTTTTCCTGTCCTGCCTCTTTAGTAACCCTTTGCTTTCTTCATGTGTGATGTCCCTGATGCCACCCTGCCGTCTGGCCTTCAGTCGTGAGTGTTCAGTGCATCAGACCTTATGATCCCTGAACCAGGTGAGATATACTCAAAATTGTACTTTGACTCGCCTGGACATGTTTTAATTTTCTTCACTTCAACTTGAACTTGCATATGAGCAGTTGATGTTCTCTTCCTCAGCTAGCCCCTGGCCGTGTTCTCACAGTATTAAATAACTCCACTGTTTCTTCCCATAAGTGAAGTCAATTTAAAGCTGAAACCTAAGGAAACCCACTGCCATGCAGTTGATTCTGACACACGGTGACCCCACAGGACGGAGAGAACGGCCCTGTCGGTCTCCCACGGAGTGGCTGGGAGGTCCCCCTGCCCGCCTTGTGGTTGGCATCGTTGCTCTTGACCACGCTGTCACCGGGGCTGCTCGGGCAGCTTGATTCCTGGGTACTTCATCTGACCAAGTCCATGGAGATGGTCACCCTTGATCCTGTTGAAAGAAGTTACTTGCAGTGAAGAAGTTGTTAGTCTTGTCACATTCTGTCGTACGTTCTCCAGCATCGTTTCTGTTACCAAGGCCGTGTTTTCCAACTGCTGACCCTTCCTCACTCCAGCTCTCAGAGTCTAATCGCTGGTGATCACCACGCATCTTGGTGACGGGTTCTGTCAGTTTCAGATTGCAGAAGCTGATAAAAGTCTTCAATGTCTTCATCTCTGGCCTTAGTGGTTAGTGTATAAGTCTGAATCATACTCGTTGTAACTGGTCTTCCTTTAGGTATATGGATGTTACGTGTCACCGACAGCATTAGATCTTGAAGTTTTTGACAGTAAATGCAGTGGTGTTCTCTTCAGTGTGTTTTTGCCGACATAATAATCAAAACCCCAACCTAGTGCCATCAAATTGATGTCAACTCACAGCAAACCTATAGGGCAGAATAGAATTGCCCTGTAAAGCTCCCAGGGAGTGCCTGGTGGATGTGAACTGCTGACCTTTTGGTTCGCAGCCGTTACCCCTAGCCACTGTGCCACCGGAGCTGCCCGCTGGCGTCATGGACCTTATGGGCTCTCCGGTTCAGAGTGGCCGATGCCAGTCTGTTCTCGCTCTCCAGTCCCTAGGATACCTGTCTTCAGTGTTTCATTTTAGTGTGACAGCTGCCGACTTTCCAAGATTCATACTTTGTGCATTCCATATTCTGATTATTAATGGATGTTTCTTCAGTCATAGTCATAGTGAAGAAAATACTGTAATTAGTGTTTTTATTTCCAGTTGCAAGTACTTTACTGTTGGTACTCTTTTCCTTTCAGTTTTTAGCCAGTAGTCCATTTGATACAAATTAAACAGCCTGAGTCTGGAGTAGACATCTAAAGATGAGTAGTATTCACCTGCATAATAAACTGATTGACTTCACCGTGTTCACCTTTAAACCCCATATCGACATGCGTGCACACTCAGTTTGTCCTGTAGCACGTTTTTCACTATTCCTGTAGAGTTAGGGTTTTGGTTTTACAGGGTTGCTGTGAGATTCGACTTCACAGCACATAACAGCACCAAATACATTTCCTGTTGTAATGAAGAGGGCAGTAGGAGTTATGTGGTGGTTCCCCTTGGCGCCGTACATTCTTTGTCAAGGTATAAAACCAGTCATTGTAAAACTGGTAGTTGACATGTGAATTGTTTCTTTCGTCAAAACCCCTGTTGCGTGTGTCTCTTTCAGTCAGTCCAGTGTCGTGTCTTTGTTGGCGCCACCTCCAGAACCCATCTCGGGTCCTCTTTCCACTCTCATAGCTGGCACCTCCGTGGAGGTGACCCTTGTCCCCGCGGTGTCTTGCCTGGAACAAGTCCGTCGTCTCCGGTTGTCTGCTGCTAGTGCGTCTGTAAATTGCACCCTTAAAAGGCATTTTCTGGCTCCCAGCCACACTGATGTCGTAATACTGATGCGGCGCCCTTCCCTTCGTGCAGTCCCCAGCTGTCTCCTGCCCTCCAGCCCAGGACTTCGTCACCTCCGTCTCAGGCGGCTAGTCCTCTCACTCTCCAGGCTCTCTTTTGTGTCCCCACCACCGGTCTTCGGAAACCCTGGTGGTGCAGTGGATGTAAGCCCGCTTGCTGACTGGCGGGGGAGCCGCTGGAACCCAGCAGGCACCACCTGGAGCCTCTGTGGGACAGCTTGGTTCTGTCCTGTAGGGTTGCCGTGGAACTGGAATCAGCTTGACAGCAACAGGTTTGGGTTTTCTTTTTTGTTGCTTACCTGCCTTTTAAATCTGGCTTTTTTCCTGTCAGAAACGTTCCCTCCTCAGTTTTTCCCATGGCTGACCAACCTCTAAGCCTGTGAGCCGCTGGTCACATCTCCTTTTCATGGGGAGGCCTTTTACATGAAACCCAAGTTACTGTGGTAATGGTCAGTATTTATACTTTCTGTAGGAGCTATCACAGTTTATAACTTTTTTTTTTTAATTATTGTTCTTCCTACTTGAATATAAGTTCTAAGAGCTTTGTTGGTCTTATCTCTGCAGTCCTTTTCACGACATCTAGTAGATACAAAATAAATGAAGGAACACCCAAGAACAAGTGATGTCACTGGGGGTGTGGACTATACAGGGTGACACTGTCAGAAGGGCTGACATCTAAAAAAGTCCCTGTAGTAACAACAACAGAAACATTTTCTGTAAGTTTACATGTATTAATACACTGACAGGGTCAAGACTATGCTGATTTGCTGTATGAACTCTAATGTGCTCTGGTCACAGCTGTCACTTTCGGCCAGTTACTGCGTGTTTTAGTCAGCTAGGGCTGCTCTAACAGAAATGCCACCGAGTAGCCAGCTTTAACAAAGGAAGGTTTAACAAAGGAAGGCTACAAGTCCAAATTCAGGGTGTCTGCTCCACGGGAAGGCTTTCCGCCTTGTCGGCTTTGCAGGAAAAGTCTTGTATTGCATCAGTCTTTGTCCAGGGAGCATCTTGGCACAGGAACCTCAGCTCTGAAGGATGTGCTCTTCTCCTGGTGCTGCTTTCTTGATGGTGTAAGTTTCCCAATTCTCTGCATGCTTCCATTTCCTTTTATCTCCTAGGATGAAAGAATTAAGGATGGTACAAGTCATACTCCAGGGAAACCCTCTTTAAGGAGGTGATACAATAAAGGGATTTACAGTAGTACCCTAATCCTTTAACATACAGCATCGGAAAATCACAGAATGGAAGACAATCGTACAATACAGGGAGTCATGGCCCAGCCACATGGTCACACATGTTTGGGGGGGAGACAGTTCAATCCATGACACCGTGTTTCACATCATGTGGTTTGTCTGCACACACGACAAGCACACACTGTCCTTTTCATCACTGTTGGTGTTTTTCCCGTTGCTGATTCTGGCAGATATCCTGGCGAGTAGTGTTAGTACTTACGGACCTAGGTCAAGAACTGGGGAATGAAGTAGTAATTAAAGGAAGCAAAGAAGTGATAGATGGTAATTATGACTTATGAGTAAAGTTGGTACAAAAAACATGAGTAAAGACTCTGCCTGGTCCTGTGCAGGAGGAAGTCCACGGTGGGGGGCAGTGTCACCATGAGTCACCACTGGGTAACACCAGCCCTGGTGACAGAACTGCCAGAAGTACCAAATATCTGAGTAATATGCAGTGTAGATGTGAATTCAAGAACATGCAGTCTGCTAGAGTAAGGGGAGTTTTTAAAGAGATGTAATCGGATCTGATTTTTGACAGTAGTTAGCATCTGATTCATGGGGTCACTAGGAAGAATAGCCTGAACATGTAAACAGGATTTGAAACAGAAGTTTTACCCAAAAAGGTATAGGAGGTAAGGTAGAGTTAGAGAGGAGAGGCAAGAGTTGTATCTAACAATTTTAGATTCTGTTGGACATTCTGAATGTTCCATCTCTGAGACTATGACCTATTAAGTCTTCTGGAGAATGTTGACTTGTTTTCTGTAGCAGGTAACAGTGAGTTCTGTCTTGTCTTTTGTGGGTGATGGTTCCAGCCACAGTTCAAATTTCAGACAATATAATTCTCAAAGCCTCTGTTAAGCTCTTCCCTCATGCTCCCCCAGGGGTGAGTCAGAAACTTGGGGAGGGAGGCGGGTAGTTTAAATGTAGTTTGCATCTCAGAACTGCCCCTCGACCGCTTTGGTTCTTTCCTACCAGTATACAGCTAATGGGGGACCTTTTCTGATTAGTACACAGAACGAGGGTGTCTCATCCCCGGGATTCTGCTCATATCCTTCAGACCACAAGAGTCCCTTTTCCTAGCCTTCTCTGTCTAGAAACGGTGTTTCTCTCCAATTTTTAGCTTTTCACACTGTGAGGCAGTTCTCTCAATTGCATCTTTGTGGTAGAGTGGGCAGAGAATGCAGAAGAAAATGAATGTGATTCCCACCCCTCATCCTCTTAGGATCTCAGAGAGTGCTTTGCCCTGTTTTACTAGCCAGAAAGAGATTTCTCAGGGAGTTAGAGCAACTGACATTGCCCACCACTCTAGCTCTGCCAGGGGCTTATTCTAGATGAGCTGTGAGAGAAAAGGGAGGGGGGGTGGGAACAGTAATTTTCTACCCACACATAGTCTCCAGTTCACAGACACCCTTGCCCTTGATCACCTGGATAGAAAAACAGGATTTCTCCCAAACTTCCCGCTCTCTTCCCACCTCTGAGTGCACCCTGCTCCCCAGCTCAGGGCCAGGAGAGAAAGTAGTAAAATCAAGGCCACCTCAGCCCCAGAAGGGTCTTGTATCTGTCTAGACTTGCCTCGCCGTCGGCCTGCTGCACTTGGCCTTGGCACTGGGGCCTTAGTTTGTAACCAGCAGGAGACAAAAGCTTCGGTGGTTTATCCCCTCAGGTGCACTCACAGTCCTCAGGAGGCCTGTTAATGCCACCTGCAGAATGCCTCCGGATTGATGGCCGCAGTCTGTTGGTCTGTCACGACCAAACTCCTAGGAGGGGATTCTTCTGATACCGTACCAGTCCTTAATTTGGGGGGAAACGATTCTTATTCATATTTCTGTGGGATATCGGTCTGTGATAACTTAGAGAATCTTTTTGGCAGGACTCATTCTCCTGACTTAGTTTTTGGTGAGCCTAGGCACATTTGTCTCTATTCTGTCTCTGTACATTCTGAAACCAAGAGAAAGTTAAAGAAAAGGTTTGTGGTTTCCTTTCATTACTTAAGCTGATGCCCTTGTTAGATGAAATACTGAGTCACTTCTAACCAAGCTAGTTTAGAGAAGGGTGGCTGTGTGTAGCCCCCATTTTCGTCCTCACAAGAAGTGTTGGTACGTGATGCTCCCAGGCTGTCGGGGGAGCTGTCAGTTCCTAGCCAGAAACAACCCGCTCTCCTCAGGACTCCCACAGTGCTTTATGGAAAGGCTGAAAATATCAGCGGGGGATGGGGGGGGACATGCTCTCTCCGCGGAAGGGCTTTGGGTTGTAGAAGAAATTTGTGGATGTTGGTTTGAAATTATACACATTTCTCTGTGTGTGTATGTACAGCAGTTTGATGAACTACACCTAGAAGTACGATTTCTGGTCTCAAAGAATACAAACCATGCGCACTCTCTGAGCCATAAATCACAGTTCTAGGTCTAGTTCGTTAGATTGCTGTTTCTGTTGGTCAGAAGTTGGAGGTGGGAGGTCCTTCATGTCCATTCATGAGGAAGGCGTGAGTGATAGATGAAACTACGTGTATGCTTTACGTTCTCTGAAGTGAGATGCCACTAAGATAATACATTTCATGTATTGGAATGGCAAGGTCTGTGGTGTTAAATGTAAAATGAGGCTACTCAACACAATTAGTAATATCTCATTTTTATTGGAATGTATATCTATGTTTATGTAGAGAGGCATAAGAAAAGTCAGAAGTGTCTACACCAATATAGTTCTCAAGGAGGTGCGGGTAAGGAGGATTTTGGTTTTCCTATTTACCTTTAACTATTGCTAGGATTTTTTTTTTTAATCATGTATTACTTGTTTAATTGGAGTAGGGCGAGGGGAAGACAACATATTTTCATTCAGCAGAAAATAAAAAATGTCTTTAAAGGGTAAAAGAGCTAGTATGTATGAGAAAACAGGGACAAGAGTCAAGGTCACAGATTATTGTATATTGGTGAACTTGTCAGCATCCAGGACTGACAGCAAGTACAAGATGAGTTGGGATAGGAGTTCTCCATCCCTAAAGGTGTTTAGTCATAGACAGGGTAACCATTCAGTAAGCTTGTCAGGCAAGTGAGTGAAGAATGAGGTGTTTTGACATTTGCTTCAAATTCTTGGTAAATGAGGTTTTTGACATCAGGTAGAAAACTGAGCAGGCAGACTTCAGAGCCTCTCCGATTCTTAATCTGAAATCAAAGAGGATTACATTTCAGTTTGTGGGAAAGTGACTGAGCAGACGGCAGCAGGATACGGGTTCCCGAGAAGTGCGGCGTTCTCTCTGTACCCTGCAGTGTGAGACTGGAGAGCACGGACCCCGCCCACCGCCCTGCAGTCAGTCCCAACTCTCAGCCACCCTGGAGGACAGAGGACAGCTGCTGCACAGGATTCCCAAGGCATTTGGTTTTCACGAAAGCAGGCTCCTCCTGTTTGCCCCATGGAGCAGCTGGTGGGTTCACACCACTGACTGGATAGCAGTCAGCACTTTAACCACTGTGCCACCAAGGCCACTCTGCACATACAGGTGTGAAACAGAAAGCTATTGCCGGTCTGGTCAGTTCCAGCTGACAGCAATCCCACAGGACAGCTGCCACCTTTGGGTTAACAGCCGTAGCTCACAGCCACTTCAATGCCACGGCCCTCATGTGCATACAGTAGGACTGTCAGTGAGGTTCACGAACTCATTCTACCTCGTAGCTGAACACCCCAGCAGTCACCTTTAAAGCACTCCCTCTGGAAAGCTACGAGTTAACACCAGCGCCTAGTGCACCCTCCAAAGCAATCGTGGAACTCTTTCTGG
Organism: Heterohyrax brucei; assembly: GCA_028571685.1. Lineage (NCBI taxonomy): Eukaryota > Metazoa > Chordata > Mammalia > Hyracoidea > Procaviidae > Heterohyrax > Heterohyrax brucei. Next base: position 81,810,588 of record CM053159.1, read on the forward strand.
AATGGCCATCACAGCTGTGCTGTATTACCCTGGATGTCCTGAAGGGCATCAGACTGTCTTCCTTTTAATGTTCCCTTTATCGTCAGGTAAGGGAGACAGTCACTGGTGGCCAGATCAGGTGAGCAGGGAGGGTGTTCCAATGCAGTAACTTGTTTACTGGCGTTTAAAACCTCCCTCACAGACAGCTGGACAGTTAAGTTCGTGAACCTGCTGCCATGCCACCGTGTGCAATGGCCATTCCAGAAAGTTTCAGAATTGCTCTGAACTAGGTGGCTGGCATTGATCCTAGCTTTCCAGGGCGTACCACACAGGTCGCTGTTGTGATGTCCAGCAGTGAGGTGTGTGGCACGTACAACAGTTGTTTGCTGGCTTCACCGTTGACCTTGTGTACACGAGGCATGTTCACATACTTATGTTTATGGTAAGTGCTACGAGCAGTTGGATTCTTCCAATAACTTTCACTTTTTATAAGGAATCCAGGATGAACCCTCAGCCATTTGTGTTCTGGGGAAAGGCTGTTACTCTGGTACAGTCTGGGACACTTTTTCTCTTACACTGTTCAAGTTCTTCCAGTCCTCCTCCGTGTCATGTCCTGTCATGTCATTGTGACCATCCATGAGTGATCTGTCACAGTGTGTGTAAAACCCTTGTGGGTTAGCAACCGAGCACTTTCACCACTGCACCACCGCGGCCCCTAACTAAGTGCCTAGCCTACCTGAGCAGTTTATCTGCCCCTGGCAGACATCCCATTTTGCACAGGCTGCTCTTCCTGTACAAGGTCTGTGACTCCTTCCGTGAACAGGCTTTCTGCAATGCAGTGCAGGATGGGAGCAGTCACACGAGTGGACTCCGTGGCTTGTTTGCGAGTCCTCGGGCCACCAGGCCTGCTGTCACAGAGACACCACAGTGGGTGGCTGGGGAAACAGAAAGTCACTTCCTCCGGTGTAGGAGACTGCATGTCCACGTTCAGGCTACCCGCTTCAGGGAAGGCCCTTGTGCCAGCCTGGCAACCCAGGCAGTCCTCAGTTCCTTGGCAGCCTTCACGTGGCATCTTCCCCCTTGATGCTTCCCTGTCTCTGCTGCTCCTTGTGACTGAGAAGTGACTAGGTTTAGGACACACAGTCAGGGCCAAGGTTCCCACTCACATTTTTGGGGGGACATGGTTGAATCCATAACACCTGCCTGATGGTCTTATTTAAGATTGTACCTGTGACCTGCTCCCTGTGCACGTTGTGTGGCTAGTGTGGCACCACTTCTGGTGACTCAGTGGCAAGGGTTTTAGTTTTGTGTGGTCACTATGAGTCGGAATCTACTCAAAGGCAACAAGTTTGGATTTTTTTTTTTTTAATTTTTATTTAACATGACTGAGTGAAAATATACATTCATGTATAAATTTACATGCCCACCTATATGCAGCTTCCACTGCTCTCCCTGTCCGGTGACTGCACACTATTCTTCTCTGCTCCATACATGTCTCATCCCCCCGACAGCTTCCTTTCCCCTCCTCTCCATCCACTCCCCTTCCTGCAGCCAGAGGTGAGCAAGATGATATCCTATATATGTATAGAACCATAAAGTGCTTCCAATATATGGTCCCTCTGCATTGCCAAGTCCAATCCATTCCTGTCTAAAGAGTGGACCTTTGTTACAATTTATGGGAAATGGCAGCATCAGGGCAGGGGGCCATGCTCTCAGAGGAACCCCAAAACCGCTGGATCATCAGTTGAGGTCTTTTAGTGCAGATCTCATGATGCACCCCTTTTTATTCTTGTGTTGCCAGTGATACTTCTCTCTGTGAGCTCCATCGTGGCTATCGCTGGTGGTGGCCGGGCACCATCCGGTTCTTCCAGTCCCAAGTCGATGTAGGCACCCACTCTTGTGTTTCTCTCTGTCTTCTCGGTTGTCTTTACCGCATGTCATTTTGGTCCTCGGTGAGCATCCGTTCCTGCTGAGTTGGGACCATTTGCTGTGTCCTCGGGTGACAGCTTGGCAGCTTTTAAGACCCCAGACGCCACTCACCAATGTGGGATGCAGAGAGCTCTCTTAGCAAAATGCTAGTTATGCCAATTGGCCTGGAATTCGCCTAAGAGCATGGTCCCCCGCCCCCCGCCCCAGCTACTCTATCCTTGCAGTAATGAGTTAAAATGGAAGGAGTACTGAAGTTACGTTGAAGTCCACTTAATGTTGTTCTTGTTTCTAATGTGTGCTATCACCGCTTTCTCCCAACTAGATTTCTACTAATTATACAAACTAAACCCTCCCCCCCCTCACCCTCCCTCCCTCCCCTCCCTTGCAGCTGTCAGAGTCTTTTCTTCTATACACAAGTCTGTTTTTGAGATCTTATCGTGGAGGTCTCATACAGTATTTGTCCTTTTGTCGCTGACTACTTTCACTCAACATAATGTCTTCCAGTTGAAACCAGGTTAGAAGATGTTTCCTGGAATCATCGTTATTCTTTATCATTGTGTATTGCTCCATTGAGTATATGTACCATAGTTTACCTGTCCATTCTTCTATTGTTGGGTATCTGGGTTGATTCCATCTTTTTGCTATCGTGGACTGTGCTGCGGTAAACATTCTGGTGCATGTGTCTGTTGGTGTGAAAGGCCTTGATTCTGTAGGATATATTCCAAGTAGTGGAATTACTGGGTCAAATGGTATATCGATATCCATTTTTTTAAGGAAGCACCAGATTGCCTTCCAAAGAGGCTGGACCATTTTGCAACCCCACCAACAGTGTAGGAGGGTTCCACTTTCTCCACAGTCTCCCCAGCATTTGTTGTTTTGTGTTTTCTGGATCATGGCCAATCTTGTTGGGGTGAGATGGTATCTCGTTGTCTTGATTTGAATTTCTTTAATAGCTAAAGATCGTGAACATGTCCGCATATGTTTTTTGGCTGCCTGGATCTCCTCTTTAGTGAAATGTCTGACCATCTCCTTTGCCAATCGCTTAATTGGATGGTTTATCTTCTTCTTATTGATATTTTGTAGTATCTTACAGATTATGGAGATCAGGCGTCAGTCTGACATAGAGTTCCTGAATATTTTTTCCCATTCTGTGGGTGTTCTTTTAATTCTATTAATAAAGTCTTTGGATGAGCAAAAGTGTTTGATTCTTAATAGTTCCCATTAATCTGTTTTCTGTTGATTGAGGTTTCTTTGACAGATTTTGGAGTCTGTCCTCATTGTGTATTAAAACTTCCATTGTTGTTCCTACCTTTTCTTGGATGAGCTTTATCATTTTAGGTTTGATATTTAGGTCTTTTATCCAGTTGGAGTTGGTTTTTGTAAAGGTGTAAGATATGGATGTTGATTCAGTTTATTGCAGATGGATAACCAATTTTGCCAGCACCATTTGTTGAAGATACTGTTTTTACCCCAGTTTAATGTCTTAGGGCCTTTGTCGAATATAAACTGATCATAGGCAAATGGTGTCATCTCTGGGGTCTCAATTCTGTTCCATTGATCGGTCTGTCTGTTCTTGTACCAGTACCAGGCTGTTCTGACCACTGTGGCAGTGTAGTATGTTCTAAGGTCGGGTAATGAGAGGCCTCCCATTGTGTTCTTCTTCTTTAGTAGACAAGTTTGGATTTTTTTGCTTGGGTTTCTGCTTTTCTTTTTCCTCATTGCAGTGGGGACTAAGAAGGAATAAACCGGTATGAGGTGGCTGCTTTATCTTCCCTCTCTCCCCGTGTCTTTGCTCTGCCTTTCTCTCCCGCCCCGCACACACAGATGCGCACACTTGCCAGCACACATGCACACGTATGCCTTTCCCATCCTGATTAGATAGGTGGTGCCCTTCCCCTGAAAGTTCCCTTATCTTATAGGCTCTGTTCCTCCTGGTGCTGGACACCTGGTGGCCTTTGCAGAGGGACTGTCACGTCAGTGGACATAGGAAAGGAAAGGAACGCCAGCACACTGCAGTTACTGACTCCTGGAGTTTTCTGTGTGATCTCTTTGTACTTCCACAGCAAACCTGGGTGGTCAGTGGGATTTGATGGGGAAGGGAACAAACTGCAGATGTGTTGGGGGATTTCAAGTTTTGAAGCCTGTCCACGGGCAGACAGAGGAGCAAGCCACTGTATGCTCCTTCAGAATCTCTCCTGCCGCCGCCCTGCCCTCGAGTGTGCGCAGATGCAATGGGGACCACCTTCCAGCATTCTGAAATACTCGTGATAGATGATTTTTTTTGAAGATTTTACTCAGTGTTTTAAAATTTTCTGAGGACAGGCTCTAACAGCTGTATGCATCCTTATTGCATGAAAGACCACTGAAAATGCAATTAATGGTAAAACAAGCAGGCTCTGTGACCCTGACATTGAGCTGGGATTCAGTGCTGTGCGTGGGACTCTGTTGTCTGTGTTCAGCTGTCCCTTTAAACCAGACTGTCGGTGAGATTTGCTCAGATCTTCCATTCAACAGAGATCACACAACTGTTGATGATTGGATTTTTGTCGTCATTTTGAAAATTTATGTATTGTGATAAAACCTATGGTGTTTAACTTTTGAATGACAGGAAATGTTTATTCTTTAAATAAAAAACGTGATAGAATACATGTAAACTTAAAACTACTCTTTAAAATGTTTATCTATTAATAACAGAAAATGATACTGTACCTTTTTTCCTTTCATGATTAAATATGGTAACAGAGATTGAAATTGTTTTTACCTGAAATTTCAGCTGGTAAATCTTACTTAATTGTATTCATGTTTGTAAGGCACTTGCCTGCCAAACAAAGCATTTGAAAGCACAGTGTGGTGTCTGGATGGTCATAAGAAAAGTGGAAAACTCTTACATTTTCCAAGAAAGGCAGAAAGCACTATTGTAACTTCCGCGTGAAGTAGTTGTGTGGGTGTTTTCTAGTAGCCTCGTTCTGTCTGCCAGGGGGCAGCTGGGATTTTTTATAAGAATCTTGTTGTAAGGTGTCATCAAGTTGATTTCCAACTCACAGCAACCCTGTGTGACAGCAGAAGTGTCCCCTCGGGTTTCCTGATGTCCAGGTCTCTCAGGAGCCACTGGTGGGTTCCTTCCAGCCACCTTTAGTTCACAGTGGAACACTTAACCTTTGAGCCACCATGACTACGTGTGGTGTTCCTACAAGATGTGAGCAGGCCTCATGTGATGTGCTAAGAGCCGTCAGTGTGGTCGGAGGCCGTAAAGTTGGCGGCACAGCTGACGCGCGGTCAGTGCCCGTGAGGCCCTCTGTTGTGAGCCGGAGCCGTCTGTCTCCTGCGCAGCAGTAGCGCTCACAGAGTAGGTGCCCCCCGTGGTGTTGCTGTGTGCCCTCGTTGTCCAGTTGTCGTGGTTTCAACTTACTGAGTGCACGCTACCCGAAGGAAGTACCCTGCTGGTGAGACCATCTTTACCCTGCCCTCAAGCCACCGAAAAAAGGGAGAGTCTATTGGGGATACAGTTTGCTTTACATGTTAGGGTGAGTGGAGAGAACCATCTGGACCAGGGGGATGAAGCTGTGTGAGTACTGCGGGAGACCTTACCCTGCCTGTCAGTTCGTCTCTGGTGGGATGAAAGCTCGGCCAGTCTGGCCCAGTACAGCCCTGCCTACATGACTCTCTCTTCTAACAGATGAGCTGTGACTTGTCACCTGTGTTGTCTCTTGGCCACAATTCTCTTGTTTATTTCCTTTGTAGATGACAGATGCATTCTGGTCGGAAAGAGATGTAAGAGGATGTGTTTACATAAAAAGTTTTTAAAATAGCGTTAAAAATAAAAATGACAGTCTTTGAATATATAGTAATATTTCTTAGAGCAAATATAACTAAGAACATTAAATAGCATTCAGAACAGTACTAGGCATTTTCAGCCCGTGGTCTTCTACCATACCACATGCCACGTGGAGCAGCTCTTATAGAGAGAATCGTCTGTAGGTACAAAATACTTCAGGACCCGTCTTCTTGCTTTTATCTTTTACTAGCTTTCTTAGTTAAGCTTTTGCCCAGTGTGGTTTATTCCTAGACAGCTGTTAGAGGTGGGAAAAGAAGAGAGAAGATTGGGTCTTGATTGGAACGTTTAACTCTTACCTGACTGGAGAGAACTGTCACTGTTTCCCTTTCCACTGGTTCATCTCTGGGCATTGTATAAAGGACAGGAGCCGAGCTACACTGATGACTTCCTGTCATCAGGATTTCGACTAGCATGTTCCTTACTTAGCAACTCTTAGCATGTGACGAGCTCTGCGCACCCACCGAGCAGCGTGGGGCTGTAAGGTCTTGTCTCCTAGAGCTGTTGTACGATCCGCTGAGTGGTGTCTCTTAGAATGACAGAAAAAGCTTGTATTATCTCATAGGATATATGGTGGAAACCCTGGTGGTACAGTGGTTAAATGCCGCAGCTTCTAACCGAAAGACTGGCAGTTTGAATCCACCAGGTGCTCCTTGGAAGCTCGGTGGAGCAGTTCTCCTCTGTCCAGTAGGATTGCTGTGAGTCGGACCAACTTGATGGCCATGGGTAATAGGATACATGCTGAGATCCAAGAATAATTTTCCAAGTATATCTAGAAAGGTGTATTGATTTTAAAGAATGTATGATTAATTAAAAGTATTTTTGAAAAACACATTAATTCTGCACTTTGAAAGCAGCAGGGCCCTGGGCAGGTACAGAGTTGATGCACTTAGGCTGCTAACTGAGAGATTAGCAGTTTGGGTCCACCCAGACATGCCTTGGAAGAAAGGCCTGGTGGTCTACTTCCAAAAAAAAACCCTGAAAACCCAACAGAGTGTACTTGCAATCCAGTATGTACACTGGTTGCCGTGAACTCTGGTTCACTGAATAGCAATCTTTTTTTTTTTTTTAAGTGAAAGCAGCTTCTGAATGCCTTTAGGTAGATGCAGAGACGCTAAAGAACATCTCTTGTGGAATGATGTGTGAAAAGAGAGACTGTTGACCATTTCAGCTGTATTCTGACTTCTCAAATATCTGTGCTTCGTTTCATCCCCCCAGGTATGAGAAAGTACCGGTCATCTTGGTTGGCAACAAAGTGGACCTGGAAAGCGAGAGAGAGGTATCGTCCAGTGAAGGCCGAGCCCTGGCCGAGGAGTGGGGCTGTCCCTTCATGGAGACCTCGGCCAAGAGTAAAACGATGGTGGACGAACTGTTTGCCGAAATCGTGAGGCAGATGAACTACGCCGCGCAGCCCGACAAAGACGACCCGTGCTGTTCCGCCTGTAACATCCAATAGCACCCGGCCATGGCTGTCCTGGGCAGGAGTGGCCAATGCTGTAGGCGACAGGAATCCTGCCGTCCCTTTAGAGGAGTCTGCCGGATGCCTGGTGGCAGTCCTCAGTGAAACACCGCCCCTGATTCAGAGTTGAGCAGAGAGGGTTCCCTGAGATCCCTGAGCCACACTGGGGTCCAGTCACTGAGGTCTTTGCTGTTGGCCGCTGTCTCCTTTCTGCCCCTGCAGCTTCCATCCTAGCCAGCTGATCTGCAGAGTGGTCTCGATGGAAAAGCTGTGACGGTGTTGCCACTGAGCTGACAGGAGCAGTGGCTGCATAAAGGAACGATAACTGTAGGCAGGAAACCGGGAGAATTCATGTGGCCTGTGACAATTAGCATATTGTGTCTTCTAAAGAAAAGAAGTAAAGGAGAAATATTTTCCTACGAGAGTACTGAATATCAGGAATGGTCTGAGAGTGCTTCTAACTCGTGTTTTCAGTCAAGTAAGATAACGCCAGCTGTCCTGCCCACAGTGCCACAAGGGAGAGGTTCTTTGCTCAGCTGATGCATTTCTGTTGTTGTCAGAAGTGATGCTTAATTGTAGATGTCACCGGAATCTGTGGTACGGAGCCAACTCTGGTGCCAAACCGTGACAGAGAAGAACATCACAACAGGTTGCATGCAGATGCAGCCTGGCTTTTGAGTGCGTGACGTCAGCTGCTTGACCCCTGAAAATGGGGGCTTTCAAAGGGTTTGATGAGGATGAAAAGCCACACCCACCCTGTGTTACCAGGAGGGAAGGGAGGGTGTTGGTGATTTTGCTGGACAGGAAGGAAGCGACTGATGAGGAGAAATTGCCTAGCCTTACTAACCAGAAGCGTCCCAGTCAGTGACCGAGCACCATCCTGTAAGGAAAATGAAGCCATGTCGCATCCAGGTGTTGCCATCTGCCAACGTGTCGCAGGACAGTGCGGATACCTTCCTTGCATTTTTATGTTTGTTAGAGCCACAGATCCCTTGTCACTTTTTAAGGGCTGTGGTCGTGGTCTGATCCTTGGCTAACCTGCTTCCCAATCAAGTTTGCCAGAGCAGCGCTTTAATGCAGGCATTTTAAAATTGAATAACCATGTGAAATCATTTGGGTTTAAAAGTAGAACATAAATTATAGAGGGGAAGGTAAGGGACAAAAAGCCTTTTTATCTTTACTTTTCCGGGAGAATTACATAAAGGGTTTCTTACGACAGCATTGCCCTGATTTCTGAAGTGGCAGATACAGGCAGAGGGAATGCTTTGTTTTTGAAAAGGTGCTCAAGCTCTGACATTTTTTGATTTTCCTAACCGTGAAGTGTTCATCATTTGCATGAGTAATGCCACCGGAAACACCTCCTTGAAAGGTTTACAATCAATTCTAGGAGGGCGTTCAGCTCACTCAGAGTTAAAAACCACTGGAGAAATCACCTTGAGCTGGGCCTCTGGAGATCAGTTTGGCCTTCAGAACTGCAGTATCGCGAGTCCTGTGATCTCCACGCCACCCCGCGTTTATCGGTCTCATGGTCTCGTGCAAGTCACCTCTGGTTTTCTGTGTGTAACTGAAAGAAGAGTGTGCGTTGCATTTGTGCGTGCATGTGTGTGGTGTGTGTTGTTCCTAAGAATTTGGCACAAGTCAGAGATAATTGCTTCTACTGAAAATCCCTACTGCAAAATAGAATGCAGCAGAAACTTTGTTTTCATTCTGAATTACTTAGGTATCTTTTGGCACATTGTGGTAGTCATTTGTACCCACCTGTCTGGTAGCTGGTAAACGTAGAGGATAGCAAAAGTTTCAGTAGCTCCTTCTCTTCTGGGATGGGAGAAGCTAAACAGGGAAGTGGGTCACACCAGGCCGTGGTGGTCAGAAGTCCTTGAATTGTATTTACATTCTTCAATATAGGTTGTGTAATTCTAATTAGAAAGCACCTCATCTGTAGATGAGAATGTTTCAACTAATCTTACTGAAACAGATTTCACTGTGTAAAAGTTGTTGACTCAACCACATAGAGAAATCAAAGATACAAGAACAGGGATTTATCTGTTGAAGAAGAAAGCCTTGTTAGTGAATTGGTTTGAGTTTTGAAGCCTCTGATTTCTCTGAGTAATTGTGGTTTTTAGAATCCCATACTTAATAGAAATTCATAACAACTAAGATTGCCATTAGAATGATCTCTAAAGATTCTGTGGTTTTACATTATGGATTACTGTCTTAAAAAACCAAACACATTGCCGTTGAGTCAGTTCCGACTCAGAGCAACTGCCAGGACTCGGCAGCACTCGCCCCTTAGGGTGGGTTCAGACGGCCCACCTTTCGGCCAGCTGGTCAGCGCTTGACCACTACACCCCCAGGGCTCCTGGGGTGCTATATAGAAGTTAAAATAAGTTCAACAATAGAAAAGTATGGCAAACAGAAGGTAGGAAAGATGATCTAAAATCTTAGTTTTGAGTTAAAAATATTGATGCCGGAATAGTAAGGTGAGCTTCTGCTGTAGGGTGTTCCTAGGAACTGGCCGCGCCCCTGCGCTCTGTCCCCACAGCCCTGCATCCTCTGGTGACTGAGCGCCACAGAGCACTCAGCCTCAGTCCTCTTGTGCTTTGTAACTCAGCTTGAATGAATGAGATGTGTTTGTTGCGATGTTAATAAAAAGCCTAAGAACAGGAAGATTAAATTGGTTGGCACGTGAAATGCTAACGGTGGCTGCAGAGCAAAGTTTCGTGCCCTTGGGTCACTGTTTCTTCTACGCCCTGATCAGACTAGTAACTGTACATGTGAAAGTTTTTCTAACATGCCTTAAAAATATTATGGTTTGATCCAAAGACCCACTTTTTCTTTAGCTGTTGTAATAAGGTTCTGTTTTGTTTCTGTTTTCTTTTTACTTTTATACAAAGGCAGCATTTTTTTTTCTTTTTTTATATTTTCTCTTTTTAATGTTGCAACTTTTTGGTTCTTTTTAAGATGTGATAGTGATGGTAACTGATGCTTTTCAGTTTTGTTCCACTTAGTAAAACAAGCCAGCATCTGATCAAAAGTATTACATAAACTAGTTCTTGAACTATTGAAAGGTGCTGTGATGACTTTCTCTTTCGTATGTAGAAGTAGAAATGAGCTTTTGGCCCATTGATAGCGTTACCTTCGCTTTTCTGTGGTCAAACTACTGATATTTGCTTTGCTATGTGAAGAAATGTTGCCTGAGGATGTCTGTTTGTTTTCCAGGCTTTTTTCTAGTGTGAGTGTCATCTGTGTACCTGTAAATACAGAAGCCGTGCGTTTGGTTTGTCGTCGTCTTTGGGTTTTCTTCTGAGTTTTCCGTTGTCGGTGGTTGTGTGTTAGCAGTGGGTAAGCTTTAATTGTCTGTCTCCTTAGCCAATCAAATGTTGAATTCTCTGGGGTCTTTAATTTTTTTGTGTCATTGTGCATTTATTAAACCTTGATCAGGGTTTCAAGAATGATTGCAGTGGGTTTTGGAAACAGAGTTATCATTATTGATTTGGGGTTTCCCAGAGATGAATATAGTTCACAGTTAATTGTTGAGCTCTAATACAACTGACCATTTAAAAGTAGACAACAGTTTATTGTTTTGTAACAATGTCAGTTGTTAAACCTTGACATGTCAGTTAAAACATGGATTGTAGCTAGAACTTGATGCAAATTCAGCGGTTGTATTTGGAGTTAAATTATTTTAACAAATAAATTTATTTAATGAAACTCCCTCTGGTTGATTTATTGTGGACATGCTCATGAGTGAAATGCATTTATTAATATACACAGAAATTACCATCGAGTCAACTTAGTATTGCTCATGTGGAAATCTTTAAGCAGAGCTAAGTTGAGAATATATAAAGGGAAGTTAAAGGATCATTTTTATGTCTTTTAAAAATGAAAACATGAGAAAGCCTTCACAGTCATTCATTATAAATATCAGCATATCTCTGAAAGGTATTTTCCATGTGATGATAGCTAGCTTAATCTGGAGTCGGGATGCTAACATTAACAGAACTGTACCAGAAAATTAGCATTAATTAGCATTCGCTTTAGGGTTCTGCCAGTATCCCTAAAATCGTATCATTGTCCCTCTACTGATGGCTTGGGGCTGCATTTTTGTTCCCGGGTCATGTGGATCTTTAAGCGCCAGAAGCTGGAGGTGGCTGCTCTGTGGGGCTGTGGGGCCCGTTTGTTCTGTCTGGGGCTCCCTGGGTGGTGACCAGTGCTGTTCAGTGTGCGGCGTCTTCAGCTGCTCTGATTAAGTGGGCCCATTCATCCCCTCTGCCTTTTGGTTCTGTCGGCTGCAGACGCCACTGAATTCCCCCAGCCACATGCCACCGGTTGGGAAGCTTCATTGTTTCAGAATGTAAGAATTGGAATGAATGTAACAGAAGCGCTGTAGAGAGAATCTCCGAGAGTTACAGGAAGCCGTGCCTGCGTTATGAGTGCAGTGAAGAAGTCACTGCTGGTCGGCTCCTGCTCTCATTTGAAGTGTTACAAAGTATTTAAACCTGTACACTACTAATTTCAGTTGGGAGAATTGGCTAAAAACTGGCAGTAGTTTGAAATTCTTTAAAGTTGTAGTATGTATTAAAAGTCTCTGGATAAACATAGAAATAGCTGAAGCAGTAAGGCACCGTTCATTGGGGAAGTAAGTAATAAGTGACCCCTGGGGCCTGTGAAGTCAAGAAAATTGTCACAAACTCCCTTAAAAGGCTGCATGCTTCTTGTTTCTTAATATAAAATGCCTAGATTTGCATGTGAATACTTACAAGATGTAGTGGTACCTTAAAATTTTTCAGTTAACTAAATGATTTTTTTTTTTTTAAGTTGAGATGTTTTAAGAACACCTCATTGGGTGCTGCTCCTTTTATCTCTGTATTTCCTTAGAACACTCAGCTATAGGTTTTCTTCTGAGGATTCCTACAGCCCTCCCAGACTTCCTTGCTTCAGGACTGGCAGAGAACTACCTGTCTGAGAGATTAAAAGCAGAGGCTTGTTCAGTGTGCAAGGGTTAGGAAAGAAGGACTGATAACTTGTTTGGGCATGTGGGAATTTTTTATTCCTATTTCAGATGCTCAGAAGTATTAAAGATTTACTTGTTTTATCATTACAGTTTTACACGGACACAATATTTGGGGTATAATTTATTTTTCTACCTTAAAAAAATCAGATACTAATAAAAAGACAACAAAGAAAACAGAAAAATCATTCCAGTTTCCACTTGGCCCCCCAAACCACACTAAGATTTGATGGAAATCATTTCAAACATCTTTATACACATTTACATATGCAGATAGATGCACAGTCTTAGTTATGCTTGGATCTCTAGAGAAGTAAAGCCAGTGAGGTGGAGAGAGAGAAAGAGATGTTAAGGCAGTTGCTCACACCATTGCCCAGGCTGGCAAGTCTCCAGTTTGCGAGTCAGGTGCCCGGCTGGAGGCTTCTCCTGACTGACAGCTGGAGGGGCTGACATAACCCAAGGTCAGCAGGTCAGATGGCAGGCCCTTGCCATGTGGGCTGCAGAGGCTGATGAATCTAAGAGCAAGTTCCCTTTACTAACTGGTGGGCTCATCACATCACATCATATCACAGAGTATGTGTCCTTCATTATGTAAGTGACAAACTACTGAATTGTGGCCCTGCCAAGTTGACAGAACCTTAACTGTCACACACACATAGGTGGGAGGAAGGAAAAATAACTCAGTTTTATGAGTAACTGGCTTTTGATGACTAAAAGTGACCGCCTGATCGCTCACCTAATAATGTGTCAGCATGGAGATGCAGACCCAGGCTTCCTCCTACCATTTTGCATTTTTCTCTTAGGTGATGCCCAGTAACTCCAGATCCCTTCGGCTACTGTTTCCTGAGGGTTTCTCCTGCAGCTGGCACTGTGCAGCAATACACAGAGCTGCATAATGTCAATCCCTGATCTCAGGGACATCCTCAGCTTGTCTCCTTTTCCTTTTTCTCTCAAGACAGGTAAAAACCTACTGGCAAGAAAGAATTCGTTTTGTGTGTTTCTTATTTTTTAAATGCCTGTATAGGGTCACTGGAAACCCTGGTAACATAGTGGGTAAGAATTCAGCTGCTAACCAAAAGATTGGCAGTTCAAATCCACCAGGTGCTTCTCGGAAGTCCTATGGAGCATCTCTGGTTTTACCATGTAGGGTTGCCGTGAGTTGGAGTAGACGTAATGGCAACGGGTTTGGTTCCTGGTATACAGGTAGGAACCTGGGTGGTGCAGTGGTTAAAATTCTTGTCTGCCAGCCACAAAGTCAGTGGTTCAAACCTATCAGTCACTCTATAGAAGAAAGATGTGGCATTCTACTCCTGTAGAGATTGCTAGCCTCAGAAACCCTATGGGCCAGTTCTGTTCTGTTCTGTTCTTTGGGGTTGCTGTTAATTGTGAAATTGGCAACAGGCTTGGTTTGGTTTGGTTTTTTGTATCCTCATATCCCCACTTAAGCCACAGTGCTAGGTGCAACCCACCAAGTGCTGCTGGCTCCATGCTGGCCAGCTCAGCTGGCCTGAGTCACCCCATCCCCAGAACCTGAGGTGTGTGTGTGACAACAGGGGGCATAGAGCAGGATGGCAGGACTCGGGGCTTTGCTGTTTCAGGGTGTTCTGCTTCCTAGGGAAGCATTCAGCCCAACAGTACAGTCTGTGAGGGGTCAAGCCCTGGAAGGTGGAATGTGGGGCCACTCACCTGGGTTAGGACCTTAGCAGAGCTGAGGGAAGCATAGGTAGTCTATACATTGGGGTCTACACCTATGGTTAAGTATGGATATTTTGTCAGATTTTTGTGAAAATTTTAGTTAGAAATGTAAGGGATGAGAAACGAGTTACTCACCTGTTGACGTGATTGGCGTCCAGTTGACTGTCGCTCGTGGTGATCTGATGCCTGTCAGGGGACCTGCACTCACAGGTGCCCTCAAAGACTGATTGTTCAGAAGTCAACTGCCAGGGCATTCTTCCAGTGCACATCTGTCTAGTTGTACTCGCGTCTCCAACCTTGTCCAGCAACCAAGCTCGTTCACCGCTTGCCTCACCCGGGGACTCCTGCTCAAGTCCACTTAGAGCAATCCAGATAAATCACTGTTGAGTGGGGAACCACTCACTCCCAACATAGACTCTTAATGGAAGGGTGATAGAATTGCTGTGAAAAGATGAAGAGGACCCGAGAGACAGGATGTTCACAAGTGTGACCAGAGTGCCAGGGGCTGAGTTCACGGAGACCTTTGTAAGTCATGTCTGCTTGGTGAGAAAGTGAGATATCATGACCTGGAATGTGTGAATTGAGGTCCCAGAAGGAGCCCAGCCAACACGATGTTCCAGTAAATATATGGGCTTTATTTCTTCGGTTGAGTGTCACCCCAAGAACTTCTGCAGAGGTCTTACACCCTAAGATGTTTTGCAGGAAGTGATTCAAGTAAGTCAGAGGAAACCCGGTATAGTCTATCTTGGAATTCACAACATACTGTAGGCTTGTGAGTCTCAGAGATATTCAGGCATTTCCAGAGCTGAACCCAAACCCAGGACCCTTCGTATCCTTCTTGGCAGCATGCTATGCATCAGAACTTAGGAAATGCTGAGAAGAGATATTTGGCTTCCAAACCCTGCTGTGGAACCTCTCCCAGTGAGGGGTCCAGGATCAGCCTGGAGCTCGACAACCCCTCTGGCTTCTCTAGGAGGGTGAGACAGAGAGGATGGAGAACCTGAGAGGATGCAGTGTGCTCTCCTTGTCTGCTTTCCCCACACCCGTACTTAAGCCTGGCCTCAAGAGATTACGTTTTGGAGAGAGATACGAGAGGGCAAGGAAAGAGAAAACCAAGAAGAAACTCAAGGTTATTTAAAAAAAGCAAAAACCACTTTGTATGGTCTGTGTGTCTGCTCCCTGCGTCTGTCACAAAGGGGGTCTCAGCAGACAGCAGGCGGGGCTGACTCTGCACCACAGGACCACGCCACTGCAGTGTGACCCATCAGGGGGTCTCGGCAGACAGCAGGCGGGGCTGACTCTCTGCACCACAGGACCATGCCACTGCAGTGTGACTCATAACTGGACTTGATCTTGGCCTTTACGGAGAAACAGAGGATTGGGAGATAATTAAGAAAACTTCTGGCCAGAAAATCTGGGAATCCTTGAATCTCATCCTTGACCCCCCCCCCCCGACTCCCCTGAGAGAGGTAGCAGTCCATGTACCCAAAGACAAACACACACATACACTCTGAAAAGTCAGGGAAAGGAAATGGTTGTTAGCTAATGGAAGTTTTGAGGTAATTAAAGTTCCCCAAGAGTCGATGTACAGTGAAAAGCTGCCGGGCAGTTCTACTGTGCCCTAGAAGGTCACTGTGAGTTGGAATCGACTCAGTGGCAGTGTGTTTGGTTTGGTATAAAAACCCAAAACCAAACCTATTGCTATCGAGTCAATTCCGACTCATAGCAACCCTCTAGGACAGAGTAGGACTGCATGAGTAGTACTGTCACAGAGGGTTTCTAAAGAGCGCCCAGTGAGTTTGAACTACTGGCCATTTGATGAGCAGTTGTAGCGCTTACCCACTAGGCCACCAGGTTTCCTTCCCTGTGCCATGCTGGTACCATATTCAGAGGAAGGTGGTTGGCCTTCATTAAATAACGAACTAGTGTTACAACAAAGTATTTTCCACTGGTGAATCTTGGACTTTGTCTGCTTTATTGCTGGAGTTGGGAGTTCCAAGCCACCCTTGTTTTGAGGTCTGACAACTAAGTTGGCAAACTCATCCTAGAAAAAGTCCTGCATACCTCATTGCTGAATATCACTAGGATTACTTTCAAAGTACTCCCCTTGGAAAGCTGTGCACCGAGGCCAGCAGTGCATCGCCACCTCCTGCCAATATTCCCTTTCTCTTTGGGTAAAGAAAGAAGTCATTGAGGGCCAGGTCAGGTGAGTAGGGAGGATGTTCCAGTACAGTTATTTGTTTACTGGCTAAACATTCCCTCACAGACAACTGGACAGTTAAGTTCATGAACTTGGTGCCGTGAGCCATGGCCATTCCAGAAAGAGTTCCAAAATTGCTGTGAAGGGCGGGCTGGGCACTGGCATCCGTGCCTAGCTTCCCACAGGGAACAACGCGACGGTAACTGCAGTGATATTCGGCAGCCAGGTGTGTAGCCCTTAGAACAATTAAGTTCCCGGACTTCACTGCCAGACCTCTTATCTCTCTGACTTCCTGTTCAGTGTTACCCAAGGTTTAAAGGTGGAGACACTCACTTCCAAAGACTGCTCCCTTGACACCAACTGTAAGCTCACAGTGTTCCCACGACCACCCTCAGATGGATGACTCACTGTCAGGATTCACTCGTGGGCCCCCCACATGTGCACGCTGCTCCGTGGGGTTCTGAGGCAGTGACCTTTCAGAAGCAGACCGCCAGTTGTGTCCTCTGGTTACGTTCAGACCATTAACCTTTTGTCTGGTGGTCACGTGCTTAACTGTTTGTGTCACCTAGGGACTCGACTCAGTAGCAAATAAGAACAACAGAAGGATTCACAGCACTTAGGAAAGCTGCTATAGTCGCACACAGTTTACTACAGGGAAAGGATACAGATTAAAATTAGCCCAAAGAAGACATACATAGGGCAAAGTCTGGGAGGGTTCCAAGCACGGAGCTTCCCTTATCTTCAGAACACTTTACCTTCCCAGCGCCGACATGTGGCGGCGCGTGTGGAGTCCCACCAACCGGGGAAGCTCACTCGAGCTTTGGTATCCAGTATTTATTGGGGCTTCATTACATAGACATGGCTGATTGATGGGTTACCCACTGTTGACCTCAGTCTCCAGGCCGAGTGACATGTGACCCAAAGACCCCATACTTTAGTCACCTGGTTGGACCTTCTGACGTGGCCCTCTCTGAATCCAAAAAAACCACTGCCATCGAGTTGATTTCAACTCACAGAGTAGCACTGCTCCGTCAAGTTTCCGAGGAGCACCTGGTAGATTCGAACTGCCAACATTTTGGTTAGAAGCTGTAGCATTAAGACACACACACGCATACACACAATCACCCTAAAAAGCTGGCATAAGAAATGGTGGGGAGCTCTCATGGTGCAATGGTTACATGCTCAGCTGCTGGCCAAGAGGTTGGCAGTTCAAATCCTCCAGCCGTTCCCCGGGAGGAAGGTGTGGCAGTCTGTTCCCATAAAGATTATAGCCGTCAAAACTCAGTGCTACACTGTCCCATAGGGTCACTAAGAGTCATGAAAATAATGTCTTGTCGTGGGCTTGTTAAAATAATCTACAACCAAACGGGTTAATCTGCACCCAGGTATGTCTAATTTAGTACTAGTTTCACACTGAAGCTTTAGCACACAAGCTCCGTTATGTAGTAACCATTTCATTAATGAGAACCTACCCACTGCTGTGGTTAAGAGCTCAGCTGCTAACCAAAAAGTCAGCGGTTCAAATCCACCAGGAAACTGCTCCTTGGAGACCCAACAGGGCAGTTCTACTGTGACCCATGTGGTCACTAGGAGGTAAAGCTGAGTCCATGACAATGAGTTTGGATTTTTGTTTTATCTCATTTGCCACCAGGACCCTCCACAGCTCCATGGCCCTGAATTTTCTCCATGCTTTAAACACACCAAGCCAAACCTACGGCCGTCGAGTCAGTTCTGACTCACGGCGACCCTGTGGATGGACTAGAACTGCCTCACAGAGTTTCCAAGGCGCGCCTGGTAAGTTTGAGGTGCCACCCTTCTGGTTAGCAGCTGTAGCGTTCACCCGCTGCGCCACCAGGGTGTCCACAGGAAACACAGACATCGCCATTTAGGTCACCAACATCACTTCCTCTTGAGAGTGATTTTGGTTTGTTGGTTGCTCTCGATGTTTTTTAGCAATTGACATCTTTCTGCGAGGAGAGTGAGCTCACTTTGGCAACTCCTTGAATCTTTATCCAGGACTTAGCAGGAACTCTGATAGCGCAGTGGTTAAGCAATCAACTGCTAGTCGAAAGATGGGCAGTCTGAACCAAAGGTCAGCAGTTAGAATCTGCCAGGTGCTCCTTGGAAATCTGTGGAGCAGTTCTACTCTGTCCTATAGGGTTGCTATGGGTAGGAATCGACTCAACGGCACTGGGTTTCATTTTTTGGCTTTAGGAGGTCCCAGGGAGAAAAGACGTGGCAGTCTGCTCCTGTAAAGATTACAGGCTGGAAAGCACAGTGGGCAGTGCTCCAGTCTGTCCCACCCCAGGGTCACTATGAGTAGAAAGTTGATGATACCATCAGGGACATGAGATCATGATTGTAACTAAAACGGAAAAAATTTCTAACCACTCTTGGCATTTACTCTTAACAGTAATAGTTATTATATAATTTAAAAGTCACAAACTGTGAGACTGTCCAACTGGTTCCTCTTTAGAGGGGAGAAGGGAGGGTAGAAAGGAGGGAACAAGTGTTGGCTGAGTGGGTACTGGAAGAGTGAAAAAGAAGAGTGTGCTGTCACAGGGGAAGGGGAGCAGTTGCAGAGTGGCTTGTGTTCGGGGAGGGGCTTATATTGCTAATTGACTTGGATTGTAAACTTCCAGCTAATCACAATAAAAATTTTTAAAAAGTCACAAATGTTTTCACAAATGTTCTACACAGCCACACTGACTTCTCCATGTTAGCTATAAACGAGGAAAACAGTGATGGTTTCCAAGTCATAGCATCTGTGGGGACTCCCGGTAGATGGGCAGGGGGTTGAGGGAGGGACAGGCAGGACTGGCTAAGACACAAACCCAGCAGGGAACCAGAGCAAAGCTGTCTGGGAGGGACAGAAATGAGGGTAGTCCTTCAAGCAGGGGGTCTTAGGTGGGCAAATACAATCTAAGGGTGACTGGTCTTTTCATCACTAGGCTAGAGGACTGTAAATAGTATCAGAAGAACCCATGTGTCCTTCTTGTTTCCTTCTTTCTGCAGAGTTCCTAGTGTGCCTTCAGGATCCCCTTTCTCCTTTTCTTTCTTCTAATAGTGACTTGTCAGCCTGAGTCCTGAGCAAATAAGACCTGACATATTAGCACATCTCTGGCTTAGGAAAATATAATTAAAGGTAAAATATAAGAGAACCGAACACAGTGGATATCCTAGTCACTGTTTTAATTACATTTGGATGGAGTCTCTGTTGCCATGGAAACTCCTTAGCATGTTTTTGAGGCAGGGATCTCCTCCAAGTTTCACAGTTCTTTATCTTAAAGACATTTCTCTTTCTATTTTTGAGTTGAAAACCTACACTGTAACTCTTCATTGGGTTAATGTGAGAATTTAGCTGTTGTTGGTAGCCCTAAACAATGAAAAGCACTATGTGTTTCTCATTCTTAGTAAGTTCTTTCTAAATGGGACTGTTTCCTTTGTCATGCATAGTCTGGCTGATTCATTCAATGGCTCTGTCCAATATGGTAGCCACTCCCAAAGCCATCTGTGGCTATTTAAACTTATATTTATGAAGTTTAAAATGCAGGTCTTCAGTAGCCATATTTCAAGTTACAGTCAACACATTGTAAGTGCTCAGTTGTTCAAAGTAATGTCAGTAAGTGCTGGTCAGTGTGGACATAGAACGTCTTCATCACTGCACAGAGTTTTATAGAACAGCTCTGTGTTTGAAAAAAAGCAAATCCTTGCATTGGACCTTCTATGGGTTTCCTAGGGCTGCCATAAAAAAAAATACTACAATCTGAATGGTTTCAAACAAGAGAAATTTAGTCTCACACATTCAGGAGGCCAGAAAGATGAAACCAAGTTTAGTCACTATAGAGCCGATCCCTTCTGCTGCTGCTCTCTCTCTTCTGATTTCCGTTCATTGCCAGCAACCCCGGCATTCCTTAACTAGTACACATTTCCTCCTGATGTCTGCCTCAGTCTTCACATTGACCTTTTTTCTGTGTCTCTGTGTTCATGTCTGTCTCTTCTAAGGACACTGTCACTGGGTCTAGAGCCTACTTTTTCCAGGACGATCTCATCTTGGTTCTTAACCTTAATTGCATCTGCAAAGGCTCTCATTCCAAGTAAGGTCACATCTGGGTAGACATGAGTTTTTAGGGAATACTGTTTAAACCATTACAGACCTGTTCAGTTTTCTTTGTTCAGAAAGATTGAGACTAAACCTGCAGATGCAGTGCTGACTTTGTGAGTCTGCCACCTGTGCAGTTGTGAGGGTCCCACTCTTAGTAGGGTCCTGTCCTTGACTTAATGCTGTGTTGTTGCCTTGTGGAAGTCCCTAATGGTTGCCCAACAGGTTCTGCCTTTTCATTTTGCACTGGGTCTCTCAAATTATGTCACCAGTTCTGCACACATGCATTAGAGTGTGGCTGTTGAATTCTTACTTTGCCTGCTGTCTTAGGGTGAGTTCTCTAGATAAGTAGAACCAGTACAGTGTATATGTACATATTTTTTTAAAAAAATCCACAGCTGTCAAGTCTGGTCTGACTCACAGTGACCTGGAGGTCAAAGTAAAACTGCCCCATAGAGTTTCCAAGGAGCACCTGGTGGATTTGAGCTGCCAACATTTTGGTTAGCAGACAGAGCACTTAACCCACTACCACCAGAGTTTCTGACAAATACATATAGAGAGAGGTCTATATAAACGAAATGACTCACGTAGAGGCTAAAAGTCCCAAGGCCACGGGTCAGGCTGGAGGCTTCTCCTAACTCATGTAACCACAGATGCTGGAGAATCCAGATCAGATAGCAGGCCTCTGGATGACAGGCTGTGCAGGCCAACAAATCCCCAAATTGGCAGGTACAATGGCAGATAAGCTGCTAGCTCATCAGGTCAGATTAACAGGAGCCAGCTGCAGGATTCAGAGTCAGCAAAAGCCAGAGAGCCTTTCTGGAAAGTCCAGCTATGTTAAATGCAGGCCACACCTCCAAGGAAACTCTCTTTCAGCTGAGTGGCTGCTCACAGCAGAGTCCATCCTATAAGTGATCACATTATATCAGATCTCATTATGGAGGTGATTACAAAATTAAGAAGCCAAACAATATCACAACGGCCAAACCACTGAGAATCATGGCCTGGTCTGGTTGACATACAACTTTAACTATCATGCTATTTCTTTCTTATAATTGGATTCTTTTTCAACCTTCTTTCCTATAACTTAGCGAGTAAGGAAGACCAGTTGGCCCCTGAGAAAAAATTCAGGTAATTGTCTGAAATCGTTTAGGCCACCCCAACAGACAGCCTTATTGGTGATTGAGCGTGAAGGAACGTCTGTTGCCAGAAATTATAAAGCCTCAATCTGTGCCCTGGCAACTCCAGTCTTAATGGAGAGCTTGGGTTCTCTTCTTCTTAACAGATTTTTTTTTTTAACTTGGATTCTGAGTTGCCTGTAGTGCAAGTCCTTTCCCTTAAACAGTCTTGCAGAGTTTTTAGGCCTTAGACTGACTTGTTTTATTCTTCGTCCATTTGTTCCTTTGTTTTTGCAAGAATTTGTTCTACAAATACAAAGCATCTATTATGTGTAAGACATGGTACAAGTCTGAATAACAAACGATCTGACACACACCTTCTACTGCCATCTGGTTAATTATGTGCTGCAATTAACCCAGCACTAATAGCAGATACAGGGGGACAATGAAATCAAATGCAGCCTAAGTATTATCAAAGATTTATTAGCTATTTTCCATGTTTCCATGGTCACGTTAAAAACCCAGAACAACAGAAACAGGATGAATGTACCAACAAGTCTGACCAATTCACATACTATATTATGAAAGAGAGTTTTCCTCCAAACCAAATTTTGGTTAGAATTTTTTCCCCCAGATACATACTTAACCAAATGAGAAAACATAGCACAGATAAATAATAGCACAGGAAATAACAGTCCTAGTGCAAATAATAATTCAGTTAATACCCAGATCACTTCTATCGGCTTTGAGAATTCATTGCCTGCTGTGCTCTTCTGGAAATTTTGATCCCTAATTATGTATGGGATACGCTGGTGCACAGTGGTTAAGTGTGATGTGTGCTAACCAAAAGGTTGGCAGTTGAGATTCGCCAGGTGCTCCTTGGAAACTCTGTGGGGGAGCTCTATTCTGACCTGTAGGGTTGCTATGAGTCACAATCAATGGCAGTGGGTTTTGTTTTTCTTTT
Source organism: Heterohyrax brucei (assembly GCA_028571685.1). NCBI lineage: Eukaryota > Metazoa > Chordata > Mammalia > Hyracoidea > Procaviidae > Heterohyrax > Heterohyrax brucei. Next base: position 81,832,877 of record CM053159.1, read on the forward strand.
AATTATGTATGAGTTAAACTGACATTTGCATTGCTTTTGGACTCATTGTGCTCTGTGGGACCCTGGTGGTGCAGTGGTTAAGAGCTCAGCTGTGAATCCAAAGGTTGGCAGTTCAAATCCAACAGCCACTCCTTGAAAACCCCATGGGGCAGGTCAACTCCATCTTAAAGGTTCTCTCTGTATGAGTCGGAATCAACTTGATGGCAGTGGGTGTGGTTTGGGATTTAAATCCATGCATTTTCTTCTTAAGGTATCGCAGATCCTGGTAGGCCTGCAGCTAGAGTTGGCCTGGGATTATTTAAGGCCAGGGAGCAGATCTCAGGAGTAAATCATCCCATTCCACAGTAGAAATCAGTGGATTTGGGCACAACAGAGTGGGAGGAGATGGGAGAGCTTGCAGCTCCAGAGCTTTTTCTGTAATAACCCCAAGTTTGACTTTCTCTAGTGCTGGTCTGGAAAACTGTAAATTCCGGTGGAAGATGGAAATTGCATGCCTAATGGGAAATAGTGCAGTGGAGGGTAAACCTAATTAGGAAAAGCCAGTTACAGTCTTCCCTCTGAGGGCTAAAACGCTTAGGGAAGTGTATGAATTTTAAAGTTAATTAGCAATAATATATAGCATCATTTGTGGAAAATCATTGTAAAATTTATGTGTCTGATTTCCGAGTTACAATGGCATCGTTTGTGGAAAATCATTGTAAAATTTATGTGTCTGATTTCCAAGTTACAATGGCACCAAGTTCCTGGGCCCTTTTACTGTTCTAAAGTCACCCCTTTAATTGCTCAATACCAAAAATACTAAAAACTCGTCATCCTGCCAACACCACTGAGCACATGCTCCAGGATGGTGGGGTGAGGAATGTGTCCCTCAGCTCCTTGAAGCACAAGAGTGGGCAGGGCTCCATCAGGCAGGGTCGGACGGGCGGACCCCTCACGTGTGCGCCTTGAGTCACCCTCACCGTCACTGCGGTCCTTGAGCCCCTCCTCGCAGCCGCCGTGTCCGTCCAGCTCATCGAGCGCCTCCCAGCTTTTCACTGGCCTCTACTTTACCAACCCTGGGACTTCTCCAGGGATGGTCTCTCCTGATAAAAAGTCTGAAGTAAACAAGGGGAAGTCTTGTCAGCTGTAGCTCTAGGGAGAATTGTGGCTGCCCTTCCTCCAGGACAAGTTTGTCTGTCCTCCTGAACGTCTGTGGCACCTCAGTGTTCTTTGCCAGCAAGCACCACAATTCAAGTGCCTCAGTTTTTCAGTCTTCCTGTTTCATGGCCCAGCTTTTACATCAGACGGGGTGACTGAAACCATGGCTTGGGTCATGTGCCCTCAAAGTGACATCTTTGCTTTTTGACATTTTGAAGAGGTCTTTTGCAGGAGATTCTGCCAACAAAAGACATTGTTTGATTTCTTGACTACTGTTTTCATTGGCATTCATTGTGAATCTAAAGAGAATCTTGAACAATTTCAGTTTCCCTGCAGGACGCAGACGTGGATCTTTAATAAAAGAATCCCTTTGTCCCTTACATGCCAGATCCTTTTAGTTTTAGCCAATGACAAATTCTTTTAATTTTCCTCCTTCACACTACCCAGAAAGATCACAATTATTGAAAATAAAACTGAGTCTATGAATATCAGTTGAATTATTGTTGTGCTGTGAAATCCATTGCTACTTACAGTGACCCTCTAGGACAGCACAGAAAAGCCCCCCGGGGTTTACCAGGCTGTAAACGGTACTGAAGCACATGACCCGGTGTTGCCTGGTTTGGGTCTGTGTCCTGGAGCAGTCAAGCCAATAAAAGATACTCCAAGTCGGAAACAGGAAAAACGTTTATTAGGAGGTCGGATACCACCGGAGACTCGACAGCAACGCAGCCTCTTCTCCATGGAGTCTCAAAAGACAATTTTTACATCAGAGTTTTTATATCATTTCAGTAAGAAATACTTCATGTTTTTAAGCACATAGCCCACAGATAACTGTACACATCACAAAATAGTCACAATAAATTCTTCATTAAACTACAGATAGCATGTCAGACACCTGGACTCTAATCTGCGTGTTTGTAACTGGCAAAGACGAAACTTATACAAAAATTCCTCAGCTGGTGAAACTAGCCTACCAAGTTCACTCTGAGACAAGGAGCAAGAAAGTTGTGGCTACACAAAATGCCAGGCGGCCTTCCTAGCTGCTGTTTTCCAGGCTGAAGCCCATTTCTCAGGAAAGCAAAGTAAGGAGATCAAGGTCACAGGAACTGAGGGGGCTCTGCACCCCTTTGGAAAGAGGCCAGTGCAGAGGCCAGAGTAGCTGGTGCAGTAAAAAACACTGAACAGATTATTTAGAGTATCATTCTGGTGTTAATTATGTGAAACTCTTAATTACACATTTTGAAAAAGGGAAAACATGTTGCAAGGTATTAGGGTTACACCAGGTCTTTTCTCCCATGGGTTTGGATCTGCCTACCTTTTGGATACTAATCAAGTCCTTAACCATTGGGTCACCAGGGCTCGTCATCAGTTGAATTACAAATGATTAGAATTTTAAATAGAGTGAGATAATCTCTACCAAAAATGCAAAAGACCTCTTTAAAGGGTTGAAAAGCGAAGATGTCACCTTGAGGACTCAGATGCACCTTACCCAAGCCATGGTGTCTTCAATCACCTCATAGGCATGCAAAAGCTGGACGAGAAAGAAAGGAGATCAAAGAGGAACCGATGGACGGTGTTGGCAAAGAATATCGAATAAATCATGGACTACCAAAAGAATGAAAGCATCTGCCTTTTAAGAAGTACAGCTAAGATACTCCTTAGAAGCAAGAAGGGTGAGACTATCTCTCATACTTGGACATGTTACCAGGAGGGGACAGTCCCTGGAGAAGGACATCATGCTTGGTAAAATAGAAGATCACTAAGAAAATGGAAGACCCTCAACAGGGTGACACAGTGACTGCAACGGTGGGTGCCAACCTAACAGTAGTTGTGGGGGTGGCACGGGGCCAGCCGGTGTTTCTTTCTGTTGCCTGCGGGCTCCCTAAGAGTCAGAACGAACTCGATGGCCCCTAACAACCACCAAAAATGAGCATAGGACCCATTGAAATTTGTATGCTTTTTCAAGTTTTATTCAGAAGTAGGTTCCTAGCTTTATACTTCTGTTGAATAAGAAACTGCAATTTTAAGAAACACCAATATGATAAATTAAAAGAAGAAAAAACTATTGCCAAGTTAATAGAGAAAAATTGTAAATATGTAACCATTTAGAAAACTGAAACATTTTTAAAAGCCATATGAAGTGGACAAATACATAGAAAAAAATTAAATAAGAAAAAAATACAAACATTTAAAGCTGAAGAAGGGAGTACAAAACAGACATGGAATATGAACAGTTATAAAAGAGGCTTCCAGGAAAAAAAAAAAAAAGGTTATTCAAGCACTGGTGAATAATTTAATCCCCAAGCCCAATCAAAATGATCAAAAATAAAAATAAAAAAGTAATAACAACAACGTATCTCTGAGACCATACATATAGGCTGCTGTAAGCCTAGAAATTAAAGTATAAGATCTAAATATTCTTTAAGTAAAATATGTTAAGTCTAATTCCTTGTCTTAATAAAAAAAAAAAAAATGCAACATTTGCTGTGAGTCCAGCTCCCGCGGTGACCCTGCAGGACAGAGCAGAGCTGCCCCACAGGTTTTCCCGGCCTGTAAATCTTTATGGAAGTCGATCACCGTATCCTCCTCCTGAGATTCAGCTGGTGAATTTGAACTGGTTGGAAGCCCTGCTGAGAACACATCATTTTTCACAGGTGCCCAGGGGATTCGTAGGTCTGATAACGTCTGAGAACCCTTGCTCACCTTGCAGTTCTTGGAATTGTTTCCTAACCAGCAACATTAGCGTCACCAGAGAACTTGTCAGAAATGTAAAATCGTGGCAGGGTTTTGAACTTGAACAAACCCATTTGAAAGCCTGGTTCAGACTCAGCTTTTGATTAACCGCTGTGCTCCCAGGGCTCCTTGCTTTCCTGTCCTTAAAAAAAAAAAGTCCTGTCAAGTGGGTTTTGACTCACGGTGATTCTATTTTGTGCGTTGAATATTCTGATTCACCAATATTACCATGGGTACTAAAGGCAGTACGTAGACCTAGTTGCTGTGGAATCAGCCCCAGTTCCTGCTGATACCCTTGTGTCTGAGTAGACCCAGGCTCTGTAAGGTTTTCAGTGGCTGATTATTTTGAAGTAGATCACCAGGCCTTTATCCTAAGGCCCCTCTGGATGGACTCGAACTGTCAAGCTTCCGTTTAGTGGAGCACATTAACTGCGTGCACCACTCAGGGACTCTCCAAAGGCAGTGGAAGCATTCCCAAATAACTAAAGCCTGATAATATGCTATGTCTGTAACCACACTGAACAGAGTCCTTTCTCCCTAGAGTCAGACCTTAGCTCAAAAGCGTACAATGCCTTCAGTCAATTTAAACATCATTTGCCTGGGATGGTAAGCAAAAGCCTGGCTGTTTGAACCTTATGGCTTTCTGTGAACTTTATGAATAGAGTTCGTAGTAACAAATGTTATAATTATGCCTACTGGAAAAACAACACATAAGTTACAATACCCAGAGGATCTCCTGCACTGGATCAGAAGTAAATTGGATGAGCTTCGCTGAGCCCAGTGATCGGGTGACTGTACAGAGTAGACACTGACCTCAAACTACAGTGTTCAAGGGTCGCCTTCAGAAAGGGGTAAACTTCAAGCACTCTGGCCTTGTTATTTATGGAAATTTCTAACCTTGTTTGATTTCCCCAAGTTGTAAATCTACAGACCAACCTTTTAAAAATCCCCAAGGCCTGGGCAAGTGAATAGATCAGAGTATGTTTTATTTCCACACCCATTGTCTTTAAAGTATTTCAAAAGATAAAGGGAAGCTAGAGTGAGGACTTCAAAGGAAAAAAAAAAAAGGAAACTACTTAATACAAATAAAATATTCAGAAGTCAGTAGAGAGATGAATTTGAAAGAGAATCAATATGAGAAGCACGGTGCAGTCTGGCCCTGAGCTTTGCCATTCTCTAGCCTGAGCAGAGGGACCATCCTGATGGAAGAGGAGCTGAAGCATTGACAGTTGGCACATGAACATGGACTTCAGTCCAAGATATCACAAGTTAACCGTCAAGAGGGGAGACGGAGACAGTGGTCGGTTTGGGCAAGTCGAGTGTTAACCAGAGCAGAACTGCCCCATGGGCTTCCAAGGCTATAAATAGACCGGCCACATCTTCCTCCCATGGTGAGTGGGAGCTGGGTGTCCTAACCATTACACCACCAGGACTCCTCAGAAGAGTTGCAGAGTTTGCAAAATAGTAGGCCAGGATGATGAGGACAATGGGCAGAGGAAGAAAACAACAACACTGCTGTCACGTGAATTCTGATGCATAGCAACCCCATAGACAGAGTAGAACTGCCCCATGGGGTTTCCAAGGAGCACTGGTGGCTTTGAATTGCTGACCTTCTGGTGAGCAGCTGTAGCTCTCAACCACCTTGCCGACGAGGATTCCCATGGTAGAAGGTGGAGACGAAAACCAAAGAATCAAAGAGTTGGAAGCGATTTGGGAGCCCTTGTTTATCCATGTTTGTCTGTTGTCACCGAGTCTACTTTGACTCACGGTGACACCGTGTTTGCTGAGTAGAACTGCTCCATAGGAGTCCCAAGGCTCTGACTTTTCTGAAACAGATTGTCAGGCCACTCCTCCAAGGCGCTTATGAATAGTTTTGAACTGTCAACCTTTGGGCTAGTGGTCAAGCATGTACCCAGCTGTACCACTCAGGGACTCTGTATAAGTGGCACAAGCGGTTATTTTAATGTTATGGCTTTCTAGAAACGGTTCTTATTGGCTGACTTTAATGTTAAATTAAATTGAATTGAAATTAATTTATCACTGGCAGATAGTTCTTGAGACACTTGTTCAGCGTGTTGCAAAACCTGAATAATAACGTTATTGTTTTAGACCTCCTAGCTAGAGGCTGGAGAATGACTTCTGAGAAGCCTTTGACCAGGACAGCCCTCAAAGATGGGTTGATTAATTGGCTTCTGTCTGTAAACAAGTCCCTCACATGGGATCAGCCTGACTGGAAACTGCCTTGACAACAACTAACAATGATACTTATCACTATGAAGGTATCAGAAAACCAACCATTTAAAAAACTGAATAGACAGTTGCCTCCTTGGTTAGTGTTGTTGCTAGTTACCCTTGAGTCAGTTCCAGCTCATAGTGACGTTATATACAATGGACCAAAACACTACCTGGTCCTGCCATTAGCTCATTGTTTCAGCCACTGTGTCAATCCATCTCATTAAGCATCTTCCTCTTTTTTGATGACCCTCTGCTTTACCGAGCATGACATCCTTCCCCAGGGACTGATCCCTTCTGACAGTATGTCCGAAGTGCATAAGATATAGTCTCTCCAGAACAGCAGCGTTCTGGCTGGACTTCTTCCAAGACAGATTTGTTCGTTCTTTTGGCAGTCCATAGTATACTAAATATTCTTCACACCATAATTCAAAGGAGTCAATTTTTCTTCAGTGTTCCTCATTCAACATCCAGCTTTCACATGCACAGAGAGAGGCTGAAAACATCATGCGCTTGAGTCAGGCACATCTTAGTCTTCAAGATGATCTCTCTGCTTTTCAATGCTTTAAAGAGGTCTTTTGCAACAGATTTGCCCAATGCAATGTGTCTTTTGCTTTTACACTCTTGCTTCCATGGATGTTGATTGCAGGCCCGAGTAACATGAAATCCTGTTTATCATGAAGTTGCTCACTGGTCCAGTTGTGAGGACTTTTGTTTTCTTGATGTTGAGTACAATCCATACTGAAGGCCGTGGTCTTTGATCTTCATCTGTAAGTGTTTCAAATCCTCTTCGCTTCCAGCCAGCAGGGTTGTGTCATGGGCCTAAAAAAGGCGGTTAACAAGCCTTCCAGCAATCCTGATACCTCTTTCTTCCTCATGTAGTCCAGATTCTCAGATTATTTGCTTGACAAAGATTGAAAAGATTTGGTGAAAGGATACAGCCCTGATGCACACCTTTCCTAGCTTTAAACTGTGCACCGTCCCCTTGTTGGAACAACTGTCCCTTGATCTGTGGCCAGGTTGCTCATGAGCACGATTAGGTGTTCTGGAGGAAAGATCTGGCAGTCTACCGAAAAGATTTAGCCGGTAATGATCTTATGAATAGGCTCCTCCAGCACTTGGCTGGCCTCCCTAGTAACAGAACATGAGCTTGCCCACGTTTTAAAGATATGATTAAACCTCAATAGATTTTATTCTTCTTCATCTTTAAGTATTAGACTTAATATTATAGAACTGGAAGGTAACCCAGAGGTGGCCTTGTCCAAACTACTGATTTAACATGAATGACACTAGATGCTGATCAGAAGCCCGTTGCTGTCTGGTCTGTCGCAATGCACAGTGACCCCTAAGACAAAGCAGAACTGCCGCACAGTTTCCAAGGCTGGCTGTCGTCTTTACTGCAGCAGATTGCCACGTCTTTCTCCTGCGGAACAGCTGGTGGGTGGGCACCACCGACAGAGACAGTGTGGAGTGGTGGGCACCAGGACAAGACTGGCAGCACCTGCGCCACCTAGAATCACTAGAGCCTTCTCAGCGCCAGTGGCCAGGTAGAAAGACGTGCCAGCAGAGCCAGTCTTCTAATTGTATTTGAAAAGATACCCTGGGAGTGTAGGTATTCACACAAACGCCCTCTAGTTTTGTAATCTCACTTGCTTTTTTTTTTTTTTTTTTTTTTAATACTGTAGAAGTCAAAGGAAATGCCCTGGTGGCTAGGTGAAGTCAGCAGTTTGGGACTTCCGACATATATGTTACTGCATGCTGTCTCTCCTTATCTCTTGACTCACTTGATGAATTTCTCTTAGTTCTTTGAGTATCTCACTCTTTCGGGTGCTATGAGACTCCTGAGAATGTTATTCTATGTGCCTGAAACCTTTTACCTTCCCTTGTGTCTTTTGGTCTCCACTTAATTGTCACTTCTACCAGGAAACCTTCTCTGATATTACAAGCCTGAATGATATGTGACTTATCTGTATATTCTTGACAAAAGAAAAAAATTGTCTATCTTTATATATAAACACATACACATTTTAAAAAAGAGTTGCCGTTGAGTAGATTCTGACTCGTAACAACCTTATAAGACAGAGTAGTACTCCTCCATGGAGTTTCCAAGGGGCACCTGGTGATTTCAAACTGCCAAGCTTTAGTTAGCAGCCATAGTTCTTAACAACTACCACCCAACTCACTGCCATTGAGTCCTGTCCGACTCATAGCAACCCTAGAGGTCAGAGTAGAACTGCCCCATGGCGTTTCCAAGGTGTGCCTGGCTGATCTTTTGGTTAGCAGACACAGCACTTAACCCACTACACCACCAGGGATATACACATACTGTGCATGTATATGACAAGCAAGTTTTAAAAGAGCTTCACATCCTCGGATGGTGCCAATGGGCTGTGCTCAGCTGATCATCAAAGAGTTGGCAGTTCAAACCCACCTAGAGGCACCTCAGAAGAAACAGGCTCCGCGATCTGCTTCTGTAAATATTACTGTCAAGAAAAGCCTACAGAGCAGTTCTACTCTGTAACACCTGGGATCCTCTAAGCTACAAATCGACAAAAACAAAATCAGTAACACAAAGGACTTTATGTAACATAGTAAAGACTTTAAAATTGTTTTCCCACCAGAGAGTCTCAACCAGAAGGATGAAGTCAAGATACTGTGGACGTATGTAAAGAATGGAGGTGTCGGACTGTGGCTGGGACAGGGACAAGCCAAGTGAGGCAGGTAGCTTGGTGCAAAAGGTAAGGGGATCCCAAAAGATTCAGTAATCCAGACAGGTAATATTTTCATGCAAGATTTAGAAACACCAAATTAATAGTATGCCCAAAAGCCAGTGTCGTGGAATCGATGCCAACTTATAGCAGCCCTATAGGACACAGTAGAGCTGCTCTGTAGAGTCTCCAAGGAGCACCTGGCGGATTTGAATGCTGACCTTTTGATTAGAAGCCGTAGCGCTTAACCACTTCGCCACCAGGGTTCCCATGATCAGTCTAAGAACCTTCAAGTAGTCCATTTCCATTCTTTGTCTTTGTGCTACTGCTGCCATGCCTTTTATGTTGATTGTAAATCTCACGCTACATTGTTACTCTTTTTGCTGACACTGTCAATCATCCTAATGAGATGCCTGTGCTTCCTCACGTAGTCACTGTCTGGTACTATTCATGCCTTTCCGGAAATCCATAGTTTCCTCTGGTTCCATTTTTTAGTTTTCATTTTCTTCCCTCTGAAGAATTTTTTTTTTGCCATGTAAGTCTCTGCTGGTGATGAATTCTTTTCAGCTTATGTGTGTGTGTGTGTGTGTTCAAATCTTGTTTCACTTTAGTTTTTGAAAGATCTTTTTCCCTGGTGAAGAAGTTTACATTAATTTTTGTGCCTCTTTCAGTACTTTAAAGATGTGACAGTATCTCACCTTTAATTTTTAGTGAAAAATTTCTTAATTCCTAGTAAGAAATCTTGTGTCATTTTTCTCTTTGTTCCTCGGTGCATACGTGTCTTTGTTTCCTGTGGCTATTATTAAGAGTTTCTCTCTCTCACTGGTTTTGAAAAATTTGATTATGATGTGCTTACTGTGGTTGCCTTCCTGTTTCTTCTGCTTGAGTTTGGTTGAATGTCTTTGATGGGTGTGTTTGTACTTTACACCAGATTTGAATTTTTTTATGCCTTTGTTTTGTCGGATAGTTTTCTGTCTTCTTGCTCTCTTCTCTCCTTCGGGGACTTCAGTTATACATGTATTTGGTCCTTTGAACCTATCTCACAGTGCACTGATGCTCTGTGCATGTGTGTTTGCTCTATTCTCTTTTTTCTCTGCACATTTGGAATGATCTCAGCAGCCGCGTTTCCAAACCCACTAACTGTCTCTGCTACAAAGCCTGTTGTCGCTGGGTGCCATCAAGCCATTTCCAACTCACAACAACCCCGATGTGCAACAGAAAGAGACATCGCCTGTTCCTGTGCTGTGCTCACAATAGTTGTCATGCCTGTGACAGTAATAATATTGTTTGTTAATTTCCATGTACATTGGACCACTTTTCTTTGGAAGGGCACCAATAGGGATCTCTTCCAGCTGTTGGCCTTATAGCTGTTTTTCAATTTTTTTTTTGGTATAGAAGGAGTGCTTCCATTTATCTTTACTTCTGTGCTAAATAAACATTTTAAAATATTAGTTTGAAAGACAAACTATCAGTCCTTCTGGGATGATATGTTCTTGACCTCAGGATGCAATCTATGCATACATGGTTTTACAAAGTTCTGCAGGCAAGTGAATCCCTGGACATTCTTCTGAGATAGATAACACTGAATGGCTCAGGCAGCTCCATTCCAACCTCCTGGCCTGTCTCACTGCATTCAAGAAGACAGAAAGCTAAAGGTTACATTTCTGCAACTTTCCTTATAGCTTGAGATCAGTCCCTGACCCAGTCCACACACCCACACACCATATGGAAGAAGAAATAGGGCATAATTGACAGCTATTGTTTCTGAAGCCCTCTGCTTGTCCTGTAGTGGCATTGTCCAACTTTGAACAACCCTGTGCATTACAGGGTGGAGCCATGCTCCGTGGAATGTTCTTGGCTGTAATGTTATGGGAGCAGATTACCAGGACTTTCTTTCAGGGCACTGCTCGGTGGGCTTAAACTGCCAACCTTTAGGATACTAAAAAACAAAAACACCTGCTGTCCTCAAGTCAGTCTGGACTCATAGTGACCACGTAGGGCAGAGTAGAATAGACCAATAGAGTTTCCAAAGAGCCACTGGTGAATTTCAACTGCCGACCCTCTGGTTAGCAGCTGTAGCTTCTAACCACTGAGCCACCAGGGTTTCTACCTTTAGGGTAAGGCAAACCTACTGCTGTCAAATCAATTCCTCCTCACAGGGACCCTGTAGGACAGAGCAGAACTGCCCCATAGAGTTTCCAAGGAGCACCTGCTAGATTTGAACTGCTGACCTTGTGGTGAGCAGCTGTAGCTTCTAACCACTACGCCACCAGGATTTCCACCTGTAGGGTAGGTGAGTGCAAACCGCTTGTGCCACACAGGGGCCTCAGTGAGCAGTCGCAGAGGTCCTCTTGTGTAATCATCAGCCTTGTGGCTCCTGAGAAGGAATGTACAGAGCGCCCCTTTTGTGGGCATTCCATGTGCGCCCTGGAATTTCAGGGTTGGCAGCCACCTCTCCATCTTCAGGTCACAGCGATTGGGGTCAGGACTTCCTGAGTCCCCAGCCTGTCAGCTGTAGCAAACACAGCTGAGCCCATTCTGCCCTGTCCTGGCCATTCCCGGAAGCCCAGCCTCCAGCGGGCCTGTCGGCCTCTGCAGCGGTGTCGTCAGCCTGAGGATTTTGCTCCCTAAGGCACTTGATTGGTTTCTAGTCATCACAGCTGAAGTCTGACAGATAAAGATCTCTGGTATGAGCAAATGCTGAGAAACTTAAAGGAAGAGAGGGCATGACCAGCTTTGTCTCATAGGAAGATAATTCTGGCTTCAAGGAGGGTCACCGTGGCAACAGGAGGACTAACTAAAGACTCTCAGACCCAGCCAATTCTCCTTAGTGAAGATGTTTCAAATCTGTGTTCTCCTCCACACGCCCCCGTGTTACCAGTTGCTGGGGCCACCTTGTGTCACCCTGAGATGGCTGCAACAGATCCTTTAATAATCTCCCTCTTCCCCGGTCCATCCCTCAAAACTCCTTCTCCGCGTCTCACTGTTCCCAGAGGCTTTGCCTAAAATCCAAAGAAGACGGCCTGTGTCAGCGCCCAAAGAGGCATGAACGTGTGAGAGTGTCCCCACTTGTTTGCCGTCACGTTGTTCAAAGGCAGTCAGTGATAACTGTGATGTGGCTTCTTCATGATGTGTTTGACAAGACTTCAGTAGAAATACTCTCTGCTGCAGCTGTCAAGTTTTTTTTAATCAGATTTTTGTTTTTCATTGCAGAAACTATGCATGTTCATTGTAGAAGAAGCAGCTGGGGCTTTCCCCTGTCTGTTGCAAGCCCTTTAAATCAGAAATCCATTCTTTCTTCCAGAAGCCTCTTCCAGAAGCCTCTTCCAGAGCGCATGTGCTAAGGACCTGAGGTAGTCTATTTACTCTCATGTCAAGGGAATCTACAGAAAGAACAGAAGGGCTTGATGGGAAAAGTCTTAGTCAGTCGCGACTGGACTGCAGCTAGCTGCCCTGTGCTTGGGGAGAAGCGTCAGGGCCAAACTTACAGCTATGTTGTCTCGAGAGCTTTGATTTTAAATTAAATGTCACTGTGAAGAGATGACTGCCCGTTCAAACTGTGTCTTCGGCAGCTTTCCCAAAGGTGGGGACCGGACTTTTCTTGTTTACAGCTGCGTCCTCTGGCACCTGGTGCGTCACAAAACGCAGTGAGAACAGCTTCATCCCAGCAGCCTCCTCTAGAGCTGAATTCAACTAGGAAATTATGTCGCAATCTGAAAAGGCTGGAGGAGCATACCAGGTCTTTGTACCTTGTACAGGGTCCTCCAGAAAAAAGAAAAGAAAGTGTGTTGCAGGGGGATGGGAGGAATGTCATGCAAAAATAACCAAGCAGGTTCCAGCACAAAAGGTGGTAAGAAAAGTGTCTCCTTCAATAATAACAGTAATGAAAAAAATTTTTAGAAATATCTCGCTGCTGTCCAGTGGATTCTGAGTCACAGGGGCCCTTTAGCAGAGAGTAGAACTGCCCCATAGAGTTTCCGAGGAGTGCCTGGCAGATACTCATAACCAATCTTTTTGATTAACAGCCATGGCTTTTAATCAGTCGATCACCAGGCTCCGTGTAGCTAGTGCCTATAGTCCTTACTAAGTACTATGAGGGAACCCCGGTGGCCCAGTGGTTAAGTGCTACTGCTGCTAACCAGAAGGTCAGCAGCTCAAATCTGCACGGTGCTCCTTGGGAGCCCTGTGGGCGATTCTACTCTTCTATAGAGTCACTATGGGTCCGACTCAGCTCCAAGGCACTGGGTTTCTATTTGGGTAGGTCCTAGGAAACAGTCCTCGTGACTCCAGTGATGAAGAGATGAGCTGCTAACCCAAAGGTTGTTGGTTTGAACCCACCAGTCACACCTGGGGACAAAGATGTGGCCATCTGCTTCCATAGCCTGGGGAGCTCTTCGTTGGTGGCCATTCTATTCTGTCCTATAGGGTCGCTATAAGTAGGAATTGACTGAATGGCAGTGAGTTTCATTTGGTTGCTATGTACCAGTCATTGTTATAAATGTATTTTACAAATATTAACTAATGCTCTCAGCAGCCTGTTACAAAAAAAAAAAAAAAACCCAAACCCATTGCTCAAGTCAATTCTGACGCTTAGTGACCCTGTAGGTCAGAGTAGAATGGCACCAAAGGGTTTCCAAGGAGCATCTGGCAGGTCTGAACTGCTGATCTTTGGCTTAGCAGACATACCTTTAACCACTATGCCACCAGGGTTTCCATTAGCAGCCCATTAACACCCCCATTTCAGAGATGAGGAAACTGAGAACCATGTGGTTAATCCACCTAACTCCAGGTGACCTGCTGCTAAGTGCAGAGCTGGGATGGGAGACACAGCTAGGGTCAGAGTGTCTCCTTAGCTGAACACTAACCACCTCCTTAAAGGGTCCTTCAGGGAGCCCTGGTGGGACGGTGGGTAAGTACTTGACTGCTAGCCAAGTGGTTGATCGCTGGAACTCACCAGCGCTCTATGGCAGTCTGCTTCCACAGAGAGACAGCCTTGGAAACTCTACAGAGCCATTCTCCTTTGTCCTACAGGGTCACTGTGAGTTGGAATCTGCTGGATGACACTTGGTTTGGTTTTTGATTCAAGAATGTTTTGTGCTAAAATCTTCTGGTGAAACTAAATTCTGCTCATGTTATTGCCAGGTGTTATTGCTAGAATCTGCTTCCTCCTCTAACGGGGCCTGTGGTGCTGCTTGAGAATTGTGTTAGGCTCAGCAGATAACCAAAAAGTCATCAGTTCAAATCCACCGGCCACGCCTTGGAAACCGCATGGGTCAGTTCTAATCTGTCTTACAGGGTCACTGTAAGTTTAAACCAACTCAAAGGCAATAGGTTTGGTTTGGTTTTTGGCAGGAGTCTGTGGTGTGGAGTTGCCAAGCCTTGTAAGTGCTGCCTCATGAGTAGAAGTCCCTGATATTGGGACAGTCGTGCCCATAGCCTGTGGTCTGGCAGCCGTGTGTCAGACCTGACAGATGGACGTGACACCTGGTTGCAAGACTTCTGCTTGGTCTCTCTCACCAAGAGAAGGCTGCATTCAGAGACACTCACCAGTGGGACAGCTTAGCAGTGAGAGACGCCACGTGGAGGGAACTGTCTTCAGAAGCTTCTCACAGCCTTGAAAACCTGCAGAGCCATTCTACTTTGTCCTGCGGGGTCACTGTGAGTCAGAATCTGCTGGATGGCACTTGGTTTGGTTTTTGAGAGCCGTTCTTCCTCTTCCAGAGGGCACAGAAATGGTGCAGCTAGGGACCCTAAGGGGGTCAGGGTCCCATCAGGGACAGAGAGCACCAGCAAATTCCAAGCTATTGTAGTGAGGTGGTGTCGGGTTGTTTAGCAGCCAAGTGTGCTAATTTTTTGTCCCAGTCAGGGACTCTGAGGTGGCCTTACAGGACGGGAATCAGGGGAATAAATGCCTTGTCCTCACTGTCCCCTCTCCTTCAGATCTTTTGCCAGGACCGTAAGGGAATCGAGTAGGGTTGTGATTCCTTTGATATAATCTGTGGAAGACAGCCCTGGGGGCAGAGCACAGCGGGGAGAAGGAGGAGAATGGACGTGTAGCCTGAACACTTGACATGAGGATCAATAGACTTCCAGGACCGAGGCTGAGCTAGGGCACATGCCAGGGACTGGGGCTGCTGTGGAGTTCGGTCCAGCTTGTAGATCCTGTGTGATCATGTAGAACCGCCGCGGGGTTTCCTGGGCTGTGACCGCGACAGGAGCTGCCGGCCGTGACCTTTGTCCTGCAGAACCTTTCAGTCAGCAGCCAAGAACTTGCCCATTGCACCACCAGGCCCCTTAAAGCAGCAGTGTTGTTGGTGTTGTTAGGTGCTGCTGAGTTGGTTCCAACTCGTAACAACCCTGTGTGCAACAAACAAAACCTGCCCCGTCCTGCGCCAGCCGCACGACGACTGCTGTGTTTGGACCACAGTTGCAGCCGCTGCGACCATCCGCGTCTCTGAAGGTCTTCCTCTTTCTTGCTGACTCTCTCCTTTACCGTCCCTAAGGACTGGTCTATCCTAACAGCCTGTCCGGAGTATGGGAGACGTCTGTCAAGCCTCACTTTCCAGAAGCATTCTGACTGCCCTGCTTCCAAGACAGCTTCTCTGTTCCTCTGCAATCCCCGGTCTAGGTGGCATTCTTCCCTAGCATGTCAGTTCAAAGGCTTAAATTCCTCTTGGGTTTCCTTGTTCATTGTCCAGCTTTTCACATGCATGGAAGGCGATTGAAAATATATGGCTTGGGTCAAGCGCACCCTGTTTGTTAAAGGGGCATCTTTGTTTTTTGAGGAAACCCTAGTGGCCCAGTGGGTTAAGTGCTACATCTGCTAACGGAAAGGCCAGCAGTTCAAATCCACCAGGTGCTCCTTGGAAACTCTATGGGGCAGTTCTCCTTTGACCTCTAGGGTCACTATGAGTCGGACTCATCTCCACACCAGCGGGTTTTTGCTTTCTGACACTTTAAAGAGGTCTTCTGCTGCAGATGTGCCCGATGCACTGCATCTGGGCTTTTGATTTGAGATGCAAACCCTGAACCAGAGCTGCCCAGAAGGTCTCTCAGCCGCTGTAACCACCCCCCAGCCTGACTACGCCTGTTCAGCTGGTCACCAGGCCATTCTTCCAGGTCAGTGGGTTGGGCAAAAAGGTCGAATGTTCACTTCAGGGAAAATGCTGTCTTTTATAGGCATTCATTAATTCACTCAATCATTCCTTCAACCCACCTGCATTAAGTGCCAGCATTGCCAAGCCTTCTGCTAGAGGCAGAAGACAAAGCCGTGAACAGGAGACACCAAATGAAAGTCTTGCCTCCATGGAATGTGCATCCGTGTGTGTGTGTGTGTGTGTGTGTGTGTGTGTGTGTGTGAAGGAGTTTTTATTTTATTTTTATTGTGAATAAGTGAAAGTTTACAATTCAAGTCAATTCACCATGTAAAACCCCAGACACACGCCTCTGTCTGCTCTCCTCGTACTGTAACCTCTCTCCACTCTGTCTTTCAGCACCACTCAACCAGCACTTGTCCCCTCCTCTCTACCTTCCCGTCTCCACTCTAAAGAGGGACAAGTTGGACAGCCTCGTATAGGTATTAGGCCGAGAAGTACACGTACCGCCTGCACCAGTCTGTGTCCCATTAGATTTTTTTTAATGAAATAAGTGAAACACAGTGTATCAAACGGCAACAAATCCCACAGAGAAAAGCCAAAACCCCCAAGTCCATTGCTTTTTAAGTCAACTCCAGCTGGTGGTATAGATAAGGTAGAACGGCCCCATACAGTTTCCAAGGACGCCCAGCAGATTAGAACTGCCACCCTTTTAGTTTATAGCCATGGCACCTGACCACTACACCACTAGGGTTTCTGCAGAGAGGAACAGGAGAGCATGATAAGCTCTTTGTCTACCCCAGGCTTCACGCTATGAGGAGGACTACTGTGCTGCCCTCTAAAAATTAGCTGGCTGCTAGGTCCTTGCTGCAAGAAGAAAAAAGTCACTGACTGAAAACTCATCGTTGCTGAGCTTTGGAGTTGTTAGGAATGTGGTGGTGGCACTTCTCTCTCTACCTTGGAACCCTGCGTGCACGTTTGATACAACACACTTCTCCAAGTAGAAGGAAGACTTCAGGTCTGCACAGAAGAAGAGGACCCAGAACACAGACGGCAACTGATGGTGGCTCTTTGGGGAAAGCTGGCCAAAGTGGTGTACATACATCCTCTGTGGGCCAGAAGCCTCTGCAACCCAGGGACCTGGCCTTCATACGCCCCTCACTGCCAACAGGAGAGACTCTGCACTTCAGAAGTTCCCTCTGTGCTCACACAGGTACCGCTTCCCGCTTGCCCAAGTCCACCCAGCAGTGCAGAGTACGCCGTGCAAAAAAGCCTGGGACAGGGACAGGGCTTGAGTTGGACGCTTATCCCCAACAC
Organism: Heterohyrax brucei; assembly: GCA_028571685.1. Taxonomy (NCBI): domain Eukaryota; kingdom Metazoa; phylum Chordata; class Mammalia; order Hyracoidea; family Procaviidae; genus Heterohyrax; species Heterohyrax brucei. The sequence continues at coordinate 81,850,098 of CM053159.1, forward strand.
ACTGGGAATCATGAAATACAATCTTCTTGGAGACTTAATTGTTTTAGCCAATTACATCAAATTATCCACAACCCCACTCCCAGGAGGGACTGTACAGATACAGTAGACATGGTTTAAGATAGAACACTACTTTACTCACTCTGAACAACAAAACCACGCCAGCTGCCTTTGAATTTATCTTCACCCACGGGTGCTGAGTAGAACTGACCTCCACAGGGTGCTGGGATCAGACTGCCAGGCCTTTCTTCTACAGTGCCTCTGGTTGGGTTTGAACTGCCGGCCTTTCAGTTAGTAGCTGAATGCTTAAATATTTATGCTACAGGGCCATGTCCCTAAACAATGAAATAAAGCCATAAGCACCCAGTGACTCAAAACCTAAACTTCAGAAGGAGAGAGGGCTGGCGTAACAAGACCTGCTCCCCAATCCAAGAAGCCAGGTGGTGGTGAGGAGTGGAAATGGAGGTGAGCTCCAGGCAGGAAGGGCTACAGAGACCTCCGTGCATGCCCCGGGGGCCCTTCACAGCAGGGATGAGGATAATCAGCTCCCACAGACCCACAGGGGGCTGGGGGAAGATTTCGTTCTTACAGCCTCTTCCTCACAAGTGCTTCTCCACCTCTCCCACTTTTGCCAACAAGCCAAGAAGTCTCCAGTGTGTTGAGACCAGAGCCAGGGTTTCCCAGGCACAGGGTACAGTCTGGAAGCCACCACGAAGAAGCACAGTGTAGGCTCCTCCAACTTGGACACGGATCCCATGGAGCCCACTTTGGAGCCCCTCAAATGTCCATCATGGCATTGAAGCTTTTCCGTGGGTTCGTGGCACTTTCCCACACACTGCAGACAGAAAAAACAAACTTCCAGTCCCCAGCGTCTTTCCGTCCTTGGTGCTCTTCTTCGTCATCCCAAATAGGAAAGAAGTCACCTGTAACTATTCTTAGGACTTACAAAGACACGTGGGCACACACACAGACATATATGTTGATACAGATGTAGATTATATATCTGTTTTCCATGCACATACATTTATGTACACACATGTATATGTAGCTTTATATACATACACACTTATGTCTGTACACATGTTTATAGACACACAGACACACCCGCAAGCACCGCGTCAGCCTCCGGTGAAGCACTTAGGCTGAGACCCGTGCCTAAGGAGTCACTTGGGCTGGACCTGCCCTGTTGTGGAGCAGTGGTCGCTCCAGTCCTCCTCTTGTGCTTACACCACGACAGACTGTATTCCAGAAAGGGGGACATTCCTCACAGTGTTTTCTTTCTAGTGCTTTAAATATTTGTTTACTCTTCCCAGAGGAAGCCTTACAGTCCTGCATGCATTTCTGAATCTGTCTTGCTTCCTGCTGTAGCAGACCTTGGGCAGCCCGTGGAGGCAGCCTTCCTAGTCACCCACCCCTTGGCTCACGAGAGCCGTCATCCTCTGTGCTGCACGACATCACCAGTAGTGGCCTGTCTGTCCCTTCTCAGTTGGTCTTAGCAGTTGCCTTGTTCTCCTCCTCACATAGGAGAAGCACCTCCAGAAGCCGGTTGGACCCCATTGTTTGCCTGTTTCTCCTAGGCGGGCACTCATCATTTCCCCATGGGGCCAGCTCCAAGGACTCCCCGCAGGGCTGATGGTGCAAACCAAGTCTGAGCAAACTTTCAAAGCCAGTAGCTGCTTGCCAGACTTTGTTTTCCCGGTATGCAAAAGGAACGCAACAAACAAACTGTAACAAAGGGAAACAAGAGTCAATGAAGGTAAGCGAGGAAGTGGCTGATGCCTGCAAAGAGGATTCCAGGTAACACGCACCACAGAACTACTGCGCACCTCGCATTCGCTGTGTTGCTGGAATGAGAAGGACCAGTCAGAAAACACAACCGACTAATCTATCTCTACCCTGCCAGCCATCAGAGTAAGGCCGAAAAAAACACCTCGCTGACCTTCTTGGGTTCACGTTCCCAAGGCAGGCAGCCGTGGGAGTCAGAGCATCTGGGGAGCAGAGCTGCAGGTAGGAGTCAAAGCTGGGTGGCACTCTCAGACCTTGGTGGGATCAGCTACAGCTGTGAACGCGGGAGATTGCTGAGCTGGGTGGGGATGCCGTAGTCAGCCTCTGCTTCCTGTGATTGTCTGTGCTTCTGTTTCAGGTCCATGTGGAACCCCAGTTAGGAGGACGATCCAACAGCTTCAGAAGTACTGTCCATGCTGGACCTCAGTTGAGAATCCATTGATTCCTGTGAGTTCTTATGCTTTGTCTCTCTGCTTACGGTGGCCGTCTAATTGTAGCGCCCTGTGGAAAGCCATCTGCAGTCTAGTCCTCCAGAATGGCCATCAAGCACTAGGTAGTGTCAGACATGCTCTGGCGTATCTGGTGACCATCAAGCCAGACACCACGGGGGTTCTGAAGTCTGAAGCAGACCTCTGCTCTCAAAGAACTTGTAGTCCAGTGAGGAGGAAACCGTGGCTGGAGAAGCATCTAGAGTGCTGGGCACAGCAAGGCCAGCAGCAGAGCGGGAGGGTGTGACCGTCAATGAGCTGAGGGCTGACTCCAAATGAGAGGGCCAAGCCGAGACAGAGAGACAGAGAGAGACGGGAACACTGGATTTGACGTACAGAAGGCTTCGATGCCTGGCCTTAAAGCACAGGTCGTCAACAGTTGTGCTTTAGGAAGACAAAACATGGAGTCATCATACCGGAAAGAAGTGGCTGATGTTCAGCCATCTGAAGCAGCAGCATATGATCAGGAATGGATGGTACTGAGGGAACAAGCTGAAGCTGCGTTGAAGGCTTTGGCGCAAAACAAGGCTCCAGAAATTGATGGAGTATCAGCTGAGATATTTCAAATGGGCGCAGCACTGAAAGTGCTCACTTGTCTACGCCAAGAAATTCGGAGGACAGCTACCTGGCCAACTGACTGGAAGAGATCCGTATCTATGCCCGTTCCAAAGAAAGGTGATCCAACCAAATGTGGAAATTACCAAACAATATCATTGATATCACACACAGGTAAAATTCTGCTCAAGATAATGCAAAAGCGACTATAACAATATACTGATAAGGAACTGCCTGAAATTCAAGCTGGGTTCAGAAGATGACGTGGAGCCAGGGGTATCATTGCTGATGTCAGATGGATTTGGGCTGAAAGCAAAGAATACAGCAAGATGTTTACTGGTGTTTCATTGACTATGCAAAAGCATTCGACTGTGTGGATGATACTAAATTATGGTTAACATTGCAGACAACACCTACTTGTGCTCTTAAGGAATCTGTATATGGATCAAGAGGCAGTCGTGTGAACAGAATAAGGGGAAACTGCATGGTTTAAAGTCAGGAAAGGCACACATCATGGTTGTATACTTTCACCATACCTTTTAAATCTGTATGCTGAGCAAATAATCCAAAAAGCTGGGTTATACAAAGAAGAATGAGGCATCAGGACTGGAGGATGACTCATTAACGACCTGCATTATGCAGACAACACCACCTTACTTGCTGGAAGTGAAGAAGATTTGAGACACCTACTGATGAAGAACAAGAACCACAGCCTTCAGTATGGATTGCACCTCAACATCAGGAAAACAAAAATCCTCACAACTGGACCAGTGAGCAACATTGTCATAAAGCGAGAAAGGATTGAGGTTGTCAAGGATTTCATTTTACTAGGGTCTACAATCAACACCCTTAGAAGCAGCAGTCAGGAAATCAAAAGACACATTGTACTGGGAAAACTGCTGCAAAGGACCTCTTCAAAGTATTCAAAAGTAAGGATGTCACCTTGAAGACTAAAATGCTGCTGACCCAAGCCATGGTATTCTTAATCACATCATATGCATGTGAAAGCTGGACCATGAACAAAAAAGACAGAAGAAGAATGTATGCCTTTGAATTGGGTGTTGGAGAAGAATGTTGAATGTACAATGGATCGCCAAAAGAACCAACAGATCTGTTCTGGAAGAAGTACAACCAGAGTGTTCCTTAGAAGCAAAGATGGCAAGACTGCGTCTTACATACTTTGGACATGTTGTCAGGAAAGATCAGACCCTGAAGAAGGACATCATGCTTGGTGGAGTAGAGGGTCAGAGAAAAAGAGGAAGACCCTCGACGAGATGGATCGACACAGTGGCCACAACAGTGGGCTTAAGCATAAAAATGACTGCGGACATGGCGCAAGACCGGACAGTGTTTTGCTCTGCTGTTCATGGGGTCGCTGTGAGTTGGAACCGACTTGATGGCACCTCACAACAACAACAACAAGACAAGACTGAGAACAAGACAAGCTGGTAAATGAAGATGCTGGGAGCAGGTAGGGGCCTGTGCGGGTCTTAAGTAAAGCAGAGTTTTAACTAATGAAAACATTATTTAAAGGTAGTAAACGTTAATAAACATTAAACATCAGTAAAAGTTCTTCAGTAATGTAAATAAGAGTGCTTTATGTCCTGGTCCTAGCACCTCCCCCTTCTCCCTGCTTAATTTTGAGTGTGTGGTTTGATGTAATAAAGCTTATTACTGACCCTACGCCTTGTAGTTACGTGGTTTCCTCTTGCGGCCTGATGTTTCCCCAGGTCCTCACCACGATGACGTGAGAGCAGGAAGTCATTCATTCAGTAGTGGGACAAGCCAAGGCATGTTCAGAGGACAGTCACAGTTCTTAAAAGAGAATCTTTGCCTAGAGTACCTCCTGCAGCTTTCAGCCTCGGACAGAATGCCAGAGAAAAGCCACTGGGTCAGTTTAAAGGCCAACACAGGTTTGAATTCAAAGACCAGTGTCACTTACTTCAATTTAGAACCCCTGATACACCTCCCCTTGGGGAATTTCCTAACAGAGTCATTGGCAAAGATCAGAAACCCTTCCAAAAAATTTTCCAAGTCCCTTCATCCCACACTGCTGTAACCATGATACACATCACTGCTAATGAGAAGTCAGCCCCCAGTTCCAGGAGCCCCGACACACGACAAACTGTGTGAAACCCAGGTTCTAACTGACTGACTTCAAACATCAGGGCTTTCTTCATCATCTGTCTTAGTCCAGAAAGTAAAATGATACCCTTTGTATGGAGGGACTCAAGGATGATGGCTCCGATGACGTACCTGTTTTATAGACAAACCCGTGTACAGAACCTACTGTAATCAGGCAATCTGTGTGATGGAAGACAATCATTCTCAACTTTATCCCATGTAACATCCTGCTTACAGTCATAACGACATTGAGCATGGGCTGATCAGAGTAAGCTGTGCGTTAGCCTGGATTCTAAGCAGGAAGAGACTCTTTGTCACCAGACTAAACTTAACATGCCCCCCGCATGAACTCAGTGCAGGACAGTGGTCCCGGAGGTAGGGCATCTGTTAGAGAGATGACAGGCAGGACTCACGCTGCGCAGGAGCAAGAGAATCCTGCAGAGCTGAGGGAAAAGAGACAAATGGTGTCCCCTTGACCAACATGTCAGGAAATGCCGGCACTTGGCACACCGGGTAGGAGAAAGGGAACACTCTGGGACGACTGTTCACTGTGGCTGTGCTTCGCGCAGATGATGGCAGAAGATCATCTGGGGTGGTGACAATGTTCTCAAAGTTCCATCCTCAAGCAGACAAGACTTCCTGGGACACACGAAAGAGAAATGGCAGAACTTGAACAGTGTAAGAGAAAAAGTGTCTTAGGGCATACCAGAATAACAAGCTGGCTGTCACGGATTGAATTTTGTCCCCCTGCAAAAATGTGTGTAACTGTGTGGCTGGGTCATTTCAAGTTCTACACACTTAAGTTTGAATGTTCTACGACTGTTCTCCATTTTGTGATTTTTCCTGTGCTGTGTGTTAAAGGATTAGGGTGGGACTGTAAATCCCTTCATAGGATCACCTCCCTGCTCCACTGTAAAGAGAATTTCCCTGGAGTATGGCTTGCACCACCCTTAATCCTTTCATCATGCAAGAGATAAAAGGAAAGGGAAGCAGGCAGGAAATTGAGAACCTCACACCACCAAGCAAGCAGCACTAGGAGAAGAGCGTGTCCTTCAGACCTGAGGTTGCTGTGCCAAGATGCTCCCTGGACAAAGACTGATGCAACACAAGGGCTTGCCTCCAGAACCAACAAGGGGGAAAGCCTTCCCCTGGAGCGGACATCCTTTGTTCAGACTTGTAGCCTACCGGACTGTGTAAGAATAAGCTTTCCTTTGTTAAAGACATCCACTCTGTGGTGTTTCTGTTAGAACAACACCAGCTGACTAAAACACTGACTAAGTGTTCACCTAGATTCTTTACAAAAACTGAGTATGTAAGAATCCAACTGTATGTGTGTATATACCTGTAGGGTCAGTATGAGTGTATATACACATATATAATTTATGTTGCATAAAGTGTCTTAAACAGAAAAAATACATAAAAAAGAGTTATGTACTGATCAAGTGCCAAAAATGTGACCAGAGGCTTGCAGGAAATGAATTCTGTATATCCCCTAGAGCAGCGGGTCAAACAAAAAACAAACTGGTTGCTGCTGAGTCATTTCTGATTCTGAGCAACCTTATAGGATGGAGTAGAACTGCCCCATAGGATTTCCAAAGAGTGTCGGGTGGATTTGAATGGCTGACCTTTGGTTAGCAGCCAAGTTGTCAATCACGGCAGCACCAGAGCTCCAGGGCCAATGGTCCAGCATTCGGTAATTCAGTGTTCACCGTGAACTTGTGGAACATAACTTCCATGAGTGGCAAGAGCCATCTGTAGTTTTATTTGGTTTGTGTTTGTCGTGGGTCTTGCGTACATTGGTTAGATGTTTTTATTTGAAATCTATGGCAATTAAGACTCAAGAAGTTATTTACTCTCCTCCTAAAGACACACACACACACACACACACACCTCTGGAGCCCTTAATATTCCCCTCCACACACTTAAGTTTGAAGTTCTATCATGATTTGTGAGATGAGAATGCCAGCCAACCACACAAAAGGAAGCTGATGAGCACCCACCTGGACAGCTACGGATTCAACTGAGAACATTTAATTGTTCCTTGGAGTTTTCAGTAGTAATCAGATTTAAAATTGGAAGTTCTTCTTTTGACCTTTGTATCAAATTCTGATTCTTTGTTTTGTTACACAGAGTGAAATACAAAGGGTGTAGAGTAAGGTCTGTGTTATGCCTTGTCTTAAGCTAGGTTCTCTAGAGAAACGAACACAGTGCAGTGTATAAATATTTATAGAGAGAGAAGGGAGGGAGAAAGAGGGATTTATATCAAGGAAATAGCTGATGTGGTTATATATATATATACATATATATAAAAATCCAAACCTACTCCCAACCAGTCAATTCTGACTCATAGCGACCCTAGAGCAAAGAGCAGAACTGCTCCACAGAGTTTCCAAGGAGCACCTGGTGGATTTGAACTGCTGACCTCATGGTTAATAGAGGTAGCATTTAACCACTATGTCACCAGGGTTTGGTTAGAGAGGCTGGAAGTTCCCAAGTCCATAGACAGCTCAGGCTGAAGGCTTCTCCTGACTCACGTAGCTGTGGAGACTGACGGACAGACCCAAGACGGACATGTCAGACAGCAGGCCTCTGGCTCCTCGGCTGTGGAGGACAACGAATCTCAAGATCAGCAGATAGCACAGCAGCTAAGCTACTACTTCAAGTCCCAAGAACTGTAGGAGCAAGCTGTAGGGTCCAGAGCAGGCAAAAGCCAGTGAGCTGTGCCGGATAGTCCATCATACTGGATGCAGGCCACACCCCACCCCACAGGAAACACCTTTTCAGTGACTGGCTGCTGACAACACATCTCATTGTTGAGGTGATCATATTATATCAGATCTCATTACAGATGTGATTACATCATTACATTATTATATAAATGCCAAATTACACATCACTGCCAAACTACTGAGGATTACAGTCCAGCCAAGGTAACACACAGCTTTAACCATCACATGCCTTCAGACGTTTTTCACGGGACCATCTTGGACAAAAACTGAAACAGGAAAGAACCTATCTGTGTCTTGGATCTGAGAAGAAAATGTTGGTACACAGGAAAGGTTCACCCCCAACGACACTAAAACTTCACTTTCTGTGTTACAAAGAAGATGTGGAATAAGGAAATGTAGAGCTGCACTGTCCCAAAGAGTGGTCTGCATTCAAAGAAATATTCTATAATATGTACTATCTGGTATGGGAGCCAGGAGCCACATGCGATTACTGAGTGCTTGACATGCAGCTGACAGGGCACACAAATGGAATTTTAACTTTAATTGATTTAAATTTAAATAGCCATATGTGGCCATTGGCTGCCATATTAAGACAACACAGGTCTGGGGCTCAGCAACATGGTAAGGAGAGATCAGAGAAGAGAAAGCAAAATAAGAGACAACTCGAAATGAACCAGCACACAAAAATCTCTTCAGACCAAGCCCAGTAACAATTAACAGAAAACCAGACAGGGAAAACAATGAAGTTATTTGGACAGTTGTATCTCTGCGGTCATGTGTACCCGTGGTCACCCAGTGTAAAGCAATTGACCAGTTGAACACAAAGGGTAATAATGGTAATGATACAATAGTAATAATAGCGATCATCTATAATCATTTATCCAATCCGTGCCATAACAGTTCAGTAACCTCAACAGCCACGGTCAGACTGGATTGAAAAAGAATTTAGATAGAAATAATTTTTCTAGTAAAGCAGGCTCTAAGATTAAAGATTAAGTATAAGAAAATGTGAAGAGAAAAATTTCTCAGAAGAAGAAAAAATGAGTGATTCACTTTCTAACAGCAAAAAAGAAGAAGAATGGGGCAGGAAGGAAGGGAAAGAGAGAAAGGAGAGCTGGAAAAGAGAGAGGGAGTGAGAGAAGCAAAATAAGGAAGCAAATCCTTATCCACAAATTCAAAAGGGTTTGGCAGGTGGAGGAAGTTTTGGGGACGGAATTCAAAGTTGAAGCCCTGTCAATAGTTTTGAGAAGAACCTCCTCTGCACCCACACGCAGACAACATGGACAGATGTCACATGTGGAGACATCCCAACAGGATGGTGCCCAGAAGCTGGACAGCGCCAGACTCTGATGCGCCTAGAACAAGACGGGGGATGCGAGAGGCTCCCAGCCACACCCAGGTAAGTCAGGGTGTTACCTGAGCTCACCATCAAAACCAGGGTTCCCCACTTCTAAGCTAACTTGGAAACAAGAACATGTTGAATGTAGTCAGATACGTTCTAGCAACGTTTCTAAAAACAGCACATCACTGTTGTCATTTGTCCTTGGGCTGGCTGGGACCCACAGTGACCCCGTGTACAACAGAAGGAAACGTTGCCCAGTCTTGGGCCATCTTCGTGATCACTGACCTGGTCAAGTCCACTGTTATGGTCGCTGTGTGTTCTGAGTGTCTTCCAACTTACAGGAGCTACTGTCCTGCACTGTATCCAATAATACTCTCTTGTAAGTTGCAGGGTTGTCACTGACTAATCTTATGAAGTAGATCACCGCACCTTTCATCCTAGTCCACCTCAGTCTGCACACTCCAGTAAACACTGTCCACTATGAGTGTCCCTGCTGGTATCTGACGCAGTAACTACACAGCTCCCAGCATTGTAGAAACAGGCCAGATCCCACAGGATGACAAGCTGACGGATGGGAAATGGGAGAACGGAATAGAGATGCAGATTTTGTCGAAGGTGTTCAATATTGCTTGTGTTAAAAGCAGTGAGGAAATGGGATCAGCATCACCCTTAAAACTTGGGGACAGTGGCAGTCCCCCATATGGTGAAAAGTAAAAATCAAAAGATGGCGCAAAGATCTATAATACATTGAGTCCCTCTTGAGTGTTGGGATGATGGGAAGTGGTGTTGGCCTTTTACTGCAGTTGTTAGAACTCCGAGCCTGTGACACGGGTGATCGGGCCTGCGCCCGTGGCCACCGTTTTCCCAGTGCTGCTCACTGGCTGCTCAGAGCGTTCACTGAGAGTCCCTGCATATCCAGAGCACTGAAGACACTTCTGTGGCTGAGCACTACCACACATGACATTTACGTAGAGGCAGGACGTGAGGGTCTTCCACGGATGGACATCTGTCAGTCATAAAACAAGATACTTCCCACAACCTCATGAGGAGTTAGTCAGCGCCCTTCCCAGGACTTCCTCAGAGGGGCAGTTCTTCACATTGCCCACAGGGCTGGACTTGGCCTTGCACACCTTCTCTCTGCAGCACTTTTGGGCTTCTGAACAAAATCGTTGCACCTCTGTCTCTGCAGCCTAGTGGTTTGCCTACATAAGTACCGGGCTAAAATTCTAACCTGCTGCCCTTCTATCTGGCCCTCCTCATCTTCAGCTGATGAGGCAGAAAAACGTGCCCTGTACCGGGCCTTGAAACCCACGAGTCCTGGAACAGAAAACTGGGTGGGCATGCTCCCCCTTCACCCACAGTGCCAACAGAAGGGGACACCTGTGAAAGTTTTCCATCCTTCCTGGCAGTTTTGAGCCCAGGAGGACCACATGAGATGGAACTTTGCCTTCTGTTTGCTCTCCAGTGCCTGTGGTTAGTTAGACATCTTCACCATTCCCCAAACCGCGGCTGGGTCTGGTGTGTGCATCTGAATCAGGATAAACAGAGCACCCGCAGAGTGGGTGGTGCCACTGGGTAGAAATCTCATCCCGGTACCCGACTGGGTACTTGAGACCAGCCTTTAAGACAATACACTTTCGTTTGATAATGGCTGTGTCTTCAGCTGGCTGCCCTAGCAACAGCTGGTGTCTGCGAGAAGGGGTGCGGCGCGAGCCCACGCACTGCAGACTGAATTTCTGGGCATTCCCCACACCCATGTTCAGATTGCATTATCTTCTTATTGTTCATGTGATTTTAACAACACAAAGATGGCTTCTCTATCCAATTCAACTAATTTCCATTTAAAACAACTTACAGTTACAAATCAAATCTAAAATCAGTGATCTTAAATGCATCCACAAGCTGCCAAGAAAGTCAGGAACCCTCAGATTGAAAGCCAAGTGACAACAAGCACCCAGAAGCAAATGCAGAGCTGGAAGCCAGCCCTGGCCTGGATGACATTTGCTGTGAACTTGAGTCTTGGTGTTCAAGGTCTTGGGGGGAGCACAGAGAGGGAGAAGAGGGAACCAGGTAGGGCAAGTGTCCTGGGAACCACTCGAAGTGGGCACCAGTTAGCAGTTTCTATTGGAAACTGGTGGCGCAGTTAAGTGCTTCTCCTGCTACCCAAATGGTCCGCACTTCAAATCTACCAGGTGCTCCTGGGAAACTCTGTGGGGCAGTTCTGCTCTGTCCTATAGACCACTGTGAGTAGAAATTAGCCACACCAGGCTTAATGGCAGAGGGTTTTACTTTTTTAATTTGCCATCACACTTTCCATCTGCTGTGAGAGACCATTTAGTAATTTAGTTGTTCCAGGTGCCGATTTCCTTGTTAAGTTCTGTGCTTCACTCGGTTTAGAGAAGAAAGGTCCAGGGCCCACCTGAGCTGTGACTTAATAGCATTCTTCATAAACCCTGAATCCCAAAGGCTACCTCTAAGAAGAGAGCCTACAGACAAGCCTGGTTTCCCTGCCCTTCTGCCCAGGGAAGAATAAGGGAACAGACTGGCGGGAGCCTTGGTGCTGAGCAGAAAGGGGGTGGTCTTCCCTGAGAATGTGTCATGACACGTCAGCCCTCACACAGCTTCTACCAGAATTCATAGCACACACAGGTTAAGAGCTAGGCTGCTGACCAAGAGGTCAGGAGTTTAAATCCACCAGGTACTCTTTGTCCTATATTCTGTCCTATAGGGTTCTTATGAGTCAGAATGGACTCTACAGCAATGGGTTTGGCTTTGGGTTTTTAGGCTAAAATAAAATAAAAAATATAAAGTAATCCCAGACCAGTACTATGATCAGGTGAGGTTAGAGCTAAATACAGTTCTTTGCTGGAAGAACAACCTTCATCCCAGAAACAGAAGGCAAGACATGGCCTGAAATAGTCCAAGGGAATTAGAAGATAGAGTGGAATAAACCATGAGATAGAATTAAGCAGAGAGAGGGAAAGGGAGGGAGAATGTGTGCAGCTAAGGGTCACAGAGGCCGCATGAGAAGACGACCATGCATTCGTGTGAGTGCCAGCAGCAGAAAGAGAAAGCAGCGGGCTGAAACAGGGTTTGAAGAAAGTTTTGAGAACATCAACACTCAGCAGAATAAGAACTGAAATACCATGAGAAGATGCTGGAAGCCCCCACAGTGAGAAGGCGCGTTGCCTTCCGTGAAGTGACGGTTAATTTGACAAGTCGCTTCCTAATGGCAATAGTGGAGGCCTGAAAACAATGGATAGGAAGAAAACCAGTGTCGAAGGAGGTGTCTGAACCCAGCACCAGCGCTCAAGAGTGAGGACAAAATAGCCAGGTTCAAGCAACTGAAAACAGAAAGTTGACAACATTTAGACACTCAGTGAGGAAAATTCTAACGGATGTTTTTCAGGAAGAACAAAATGAACCCAGGTGCGAAGTCTGAAGCAAGAGATGGAACAAAGAACAAAGGAAGTGGAAATCAACACTAATATCGACTGGATATTTAATCATGTTAAATATGATTTTAAAATGGTTAAAATGATTTGTGGAATTAGAAAAAAAACACGATCAAATTCAAATGCAAGCAAAAATAAATCAGTCTGAAATGAATGGTTAAAAGCATCCTGATTTAGCTGGGGTTTTTTTTTTTTTTGAGAAAGACAATAAACAATGTTCACTTTTTTTTAAAATATAAAATAAAACCAAACTCACTGCTGTCAAGTAGACTCTGGTTCACGGCAACCCTATAGGACAGAGTAGAACCGCCCCACAGAGTTTCCAAAGAGGCCTGGTAGATTCCAACTGCCAACCTTTTGGTTAGCAGACATAGCTCCTAACTACCACATCACCCGGGCTCTTCACAAAAATACTGTTAAAGTACTTAAATTATTACAGCTGAACACATCCCAAACCCACGGCCAAGGACTCTGTTTCAAGTCTCAGGCTAAGCCTGCGTGGACGGACAGCTAGACATACCAGCTAGATGTTAACTGAGAGAAAGCTAGTATAACTCTCTTATTGTCATGCCAAACAGACTGAATACTTAGGCCATGGGGCCACCCAACATGCTCCCCATTTTCTCACAGTGAAAGATCACCACAGGGCTCTATGTCCAAGGAGAATTAACTTTATCTTCCATCTTTTACAACTTCTCTCACTGCTTTTCTCTGAGAAAAATGTAACATTTTCTCTTAAAATTGACTCCAAATTCTTGCCCTCCCCCTTTCTGTTTTGTTTTTAGCATTCTCACTGGGGAAAGTACTATATGCTGAAGACAAGTTGTCCTTCCTGCTCCGAGTGTTGCCCAAGCCCGTCATACTCAGCCTCCCAACAGGTAAGTTTCAAGCCTGTATTTCATGAAAACACACCTGATTTATGCCAACAGTGCCGTCCCGTCTGTTTCTTAGCCTCTGCAACTTTTACTGCAGTTCTGGAACTTCACCCTAAACAAGTCTGCCTTGTTTGGAGCCATGGTTTTCAGTCATGGCCTAATGTGCCCATCGGGTTGCAAGGAATCCTCAGGGGAAATCAATGAACTGTTCATAAGCTTTAAATAGCTTTACTGTATTGTAAGTAACAATCAGGACTTCAATGAAGGCTTGATTTTTTCATTTTTTTTTTTTTTGGCGCATTTCATTTACACCAAATCCCAGTTTCTTTAAGCTTATGGGCTTGACCTTGCAGTTCACATTGTCTATCCCATTGTTTCTGTTGCACTTGGACTAATCTGTTTAGCTACGTACTTCCAGTTCCTCAGAGGTCAAATATGTTCCCTCATTCCATCAGATAACAGGTTTCTCCCGTCTAGGTTTTTATACCCTCTGTGTTATGAGGTTAGTGGCCCCGTTCTAAGCTTTTCCCAAATGCGTCACACACAGCCAATTACTGTGCTGCTGCTGCCATCATCACCAGCCCAGACTGATGAAGTCCTCAGTGGCTATGTCAACAGGATGCTCGCGAATCAGCCAGAATCTCAGTTCTCAGTCACCATCAGTTGTCTGGCACTGATTCACGGAACAGGAAATAATGAAATCGGCCACGGCAAACAATTGTATCTGTGAACAGGCCCGTTTCCTCTTCACAGCACTCCTAAGCTCTATTGAAAGAGCATGAATTTTAACATCAGAGGCTTTGGGTTGATGTTTAGATTCTGTCACAGGCCAATTAAATAAGCTTGGGAAAGGCATTTAACCTCCTTCAGTCTCAGTTTCTGTAACACAGGGATGGGTAGATAGATGGATGGGTGGATGGGTGCGTGGGTGGGTGGGTGAGTGGGTAGGTGGATGGATGGATGGTTGGTTGGTTGCGTAGAAGGATGGATGAACAGACGGGTGGATAAACAGATGGAGGAAGGGAGGGAGGGACAAAGGGGTGAATAGATGGATGGGTAGGTGGATGGATGGATGGATGGATGGGTGGGTGGGTGGGTGGGTGGAGGGAGTGAGGGATGGATGTCCCTCGGTGACACAAATGGTTAACTGTTTGACTGCTAACTGAAAGGTTAGCAGTCAAATTGAGAAATGCCCCACAGTAAGGCCGGTGACCTATTCCTGAAAGGTCACAGCTTTGAACAGCCTGTGTGCTGCTGACTGCTTGTGACCTATATAGAATGATTTGATTTATGTCTGCCTCTTCCAGGACACTGTGACCAATCTGAAAGCAAGAACCACATCTTGGTTATATCTACATGCCCAGCTGCTGTCCTAGGGCCAGGATAAACAAGCGAGTGAACATCTGAGTGAAAGAAATGTATAAGTGAAAAAAAACAATCCTTTGAAGCAGTTCTATCCTGTATACTTGAGGTCACCGTAAGTCAGAATCAGCCTAACAGCAACCAACAACACCTGTGTGTGTATGAAATATGTATCTCACTGATTCTGTTTCTCTAGTGAACCTTAAGAAACTCCTTAATTCACCCTAAAACTTTCCTCCAGTAAAGACTTCACCTGTAGACAACTTCTAAGGGACCAGCCTTGCTGACTCTTTCAGTTAGATGATTAGTAATTAAGTTTGGGCTCCGTGACAACACTAGGGTGGGTGTCACCCCCACCACCCAGGGTAGAGGAAGCCAACCAGCAAATCAGTCCCAGTGAGCGGAGCCACCTGGTCTCTGTCCTGCCCTACCCCTCACAACCCTAACCCCTCCTGACCCTGCCCTCTGTGATCCCTGCACACCCCCAATGGCTAAGGTGGAGCCCGTTCTCTCTACCTACCAATGGGCACTGTGCCAGCTGTCTGCCCACTGACTGGCTGGTGACAAGGATAATGGGTGATACCACTACCTTGGTGCCCCATCCCTTGGAGGATCCCCACTGCTGCCGCTGATGCTGCTGCTGCTGCCTCCACCACTAACGCAGACCCTGGGGATACCCTTGTCTCACCCACTTTGACAGTGTCAGAGACACCACTGCTGGAGCTGGGGCGGTCCCATTGGCCCCTGGATCCGGTGGGAAAATTGAGGATACTACTCGACGGCACCTGGTTGGCTTGGCATTCACTCTTTTGCCTTGCAGCCTAAAATATTTTAGTAGAAGCTACTAGTATATATATATATTTCTTCATGAATCAAATAAACACTCCTGCTCCTCACTTACCAAATGTTGTCATCTTACATTTCCCATTTATGATGAAAATCTTATCTGAGTCTTTTGCACATTAATGCTATGCAGTAACCGACACCTGGGTGCCAGGCCACATAAAGCTGGCTGTGACAGTTAACGGTATGGGTCAGCTTGGCTGGGTCAGGAACCTCAGTGGTTTGGCTGTTGTGTAATGAAGTCACTTGGCAGTTATGCAATAATGTAGCCATTCTCTATTTTTTTGTGACCTGATGTAGCCATCTTCCGTTTTCACATAAGGCCAATTTCTGCATAATAACCTGGTCTTTGGAGCATCCGTAAGTGAGGAATGGGTGTAAGGAGTGTACACTGTGAGAAAGGCCCTGGAAATGAGGTGTTTAGAATCCTAAATGGCTTTTCTCTGGCGATTCTGGGAAATCATTGAACCCCTATGGAGCCCAGTGGTCCCTGTTCTCATCTCCAGTTTCCTCACCCAATTACACAGATATTCTGAGAGCCATGAGCAGCCGTCTACACACTGGGCATTCACCCCAGGTCACTACTACTGTACAACAGGGCTCTGGCCCCTTTGGCTGCTGTCACACTCATCAGGTCATATACATGTTCCTTCTGCGCCTGGGATCATCAGACTGCAGTCAACATCCATTAAACCCTTCTCTGACAAGTCAATTCTGACTCACAACCACCGTGTGAACAAAGTAGAACTGCCACATGGGGTTTCCAAGGCTGTAATCTTTGTGGAAGCCAACTGCCACATCTTTCTTGCCTGGAGCTGCTGGTGGGTTGAACGGCTGACCCTTTGGTTTAGCAGCAACTAGGCACTTAACCATCAGACCGCCAGGCCTCCTTGACGTCAGCACAGTTATGGTGAAAACTCTGCCCTTTCAAATGAGAAGGATCCATTTTTTATATAAAAAGAGGTCTAGGAAATTTTGGTAACATACCAAATGGGGTCTACCATAAGAGAGGCCCTGGCTGCTCAATGGTTAGGGGTTTGACTGCAACCGAAAAGTCAGCAGTTTGAATGTACCAGCTGCTCCTCGGCAACCCTGTGGGGCAGTTCTACTCGTCCTGTAGAGTCAGGATGAGTCAGAATTGACTTGACAGCAAGGGGGGTAGGTTTTCTGTTTGGGTTTTTTTTACCGTAAGTAGAATCCAATTTGAGTACCTGAGTACCTGAATACCTGGATATGTGTGTAACAGCTATTGACCAAGCAGCTGAATCCGGGATCCTTTCAGACAAACTTTGTGTTCCCAGAGGTTGCAAAAGGCTTGCACAAGTGGCTTCTACGATTCCAGCCTGATAATCTTCTTTAAAGGTTCCTGGCTTTACAGACGTGAGGACCAGAGAAAAGCCAGGGATGAGCAGCTCAGGGTTCTCGGTCTGTCAGGGAGAAGGCAGCAGGGAGCCAGGGTCAGAGGTAAAGGTGCTGCTTCCTCCTTCCAAGCAGAGAGCCCTGAAAGGGTCCGGGGAGAGATGTGATAAAAGATAATTTTTAAAATGAGGTATGTAGCGCTTAGAACAATCATGTTCGCCGACTTAATTGTCAGACCTCCCATATACCTACCTACGTTTCCACAGCTAAGAATCTTTCCTACAGAAACAATGGAAACAAGGTATGTATCCAATCAGATTATTATCTGTAAGTTAAAAAAAGGGAAAAGAAAAAAGGAAACAATCTTTGTTAACTTATATGGCATAAAAAAAAAAACCCAACCCACCGCTATCCATTGGATTCATTTTAAAAAAAATTAGCCCTTTGTTAATTCACAGGGTATATATGCCATATAGAAACGCTGGTAGTATAGTGGTTAAGCGCTATGTCTGCAAAGGTTAGCAGTTCAAATGCACCAGGTGCTCCTTGGAAACTATGGGGGGGGGTCCTACTCTGACCTATACAGTCCCTATGAGGCAGAATCCACACAAGTTACCAAAGACTGTTTCCCCTTTTTTCCCCCCACTTACAGATAATGCTACAAAAAATAATCTTATATGTAGATACATATCCTGTTGCAATTGTTTCTACAGGCAAGATTCTTAGCTGTGGCTAAGTAGGTAGGTATATGGGAGGTCTGACAATTAGTTTGCAAACTTAATTGTTCTAAGTGCTACGTACCTCACTACTGAAAATCGCTACTGTCACCTGTGAAGCACTCCCCTTGGAAAGCTACCCAGGATGCCAGGGCCTAGTCCACCCGTCAAAGCAATTTTGTAACTCTTTCTGAAATGGCATGGTGCACAGTGGGCACCACAGCAAGTTCACAAACTTAACTGTGTAGTTGTCTTTGAGGGAGTTTTTAACCAGTAAACAAATAACTGTATTGGAACACCCTCCCTACTCACCTGACCTGGCCCCGAATTACTTTTTTCTTTACCCAAAGATAAAGGACGTATTGAAAGGAGACAGGTTGATGACATTCAGGACATTAAGGCTAGTACGACAACAGCTCTGATGACCTTCCAGAAAAACAGTTCCAAAATTGCTTTGAAGAGTCTACTAGGTGCTGGCATTGGTGCACAGCTTCCCAAAGGAAGTACTTGTAAAGTAAGCGCAGTGATATTCAGCTACGAGGTAGGTAACACTTTTTCTAGGAGAGTTTGCAGACTTAATTGGCTAGCCTTGTGTGTGTGTGTGTGTGTGTGTGTGTGTGTGTGCGCGCGCACGCGCGCGTGCGTGTGTGCGTGTGTGTGTGTGTGTGTGTGTGTGTGTGTGTGTGTGTTTCTGTTCGATTGCTTTCATAAGAGCAGCAAGAATTTACCCTCTCCCCAGTGGTTACAGATAACTCTGTTTTCCCACAGCCTTGTCAGTTTTGGATGTACTTGACCTTCTCATCTTTGCCATTCTCACAGGAAAAAAAATGTTGCATTCCTCTTCTTTCATATGAACTTCCTGGAGCTTCTATTTATATGTTTGGTAGCTGCTCGCACTTCAGCATTTATGAATTGTTCTTTCAGGGCATTTGCTCATTTTTTTCTGTTGCATGTTGACTTTCAAAAATTATTTTTAGTCTATTTCTATATTTTCACATGTGCCGTAAATACTTTTCTGCAACTCTATGGCTTGCTTTCTGATTTGTACTTGGCAGCCCTACCTATACACACATCTTATTTTTGTGTACCCAAGCTGACCACTGTTCTTTATGTAGATGCGTTTTCTATGCTACCTGTGCCGTGCGTATTGGTTTTCTGTTGCTGCTGTAAACATTTACCACAAATTCAGCAGCTTTAAACAACATCCATTTATTAGCTTACAGTTCTGTAGGTCAAAAGTCTGGGTACCACTGGGTCTTTCACTGGCATCTCTGGAGGCTGGAATCAGGACGTCGGCAGGGCTGCTTCCTTCCCGGAGGGACCGACCTAAATCAGCTTCCAGGCCCACTCCATTGGCTGCATTCGGTTTCCTGCAGATTCAAGACTGAGCTTCCCAGTGCCTTGCTGATTGTTGGCCAGACCCAGTCTTTGTTCCTAGAGGCTGTCTGTATTTGGTCCCAGTCCTTCTAAGTGGCTGGTGTTGGAAACTCTAGTGGTGTTGTGGTTAAGTGCTATAGCTGGTAACCAAAGGGTAGGCAATTCAAATCCACCAGGCAGTCTTTGGAAATTCTATGGGGCAGTTCTACTCCAACCTACAAGGTCTTTATAAATCGACTCAGCAGCAGCGAGTTTGGTTTTGGTGAAGTGGCACTACCCCTAGAGAGTGGCTCAAACCTCATTCATGCTTCGCATCTCGCCTGCTTTCTTCTCTGCCTCCCTGATTCCATTCAGAGAAGTGCCTCCGGTTTAAGGGGCTCATGGGATTAGACTGAATCCATTTGGATAACCCAGTATGATCTCTCTGTCTTAAAGTTAAGAGCCATAATTGCATCTGTAAAGTCCTTTTGCTGTGTAATGTTGCATGGGCTCAGGGTTATGGTATGAGTCTCTTTGGGGGACAACTCTGTCTACTTAAGATGAATGATATCTAGCTGGTTTTCTAGTGATAAATTGACTTAGCACTTTTGGATTAAACATGGTTTGGTCACGATGTTATTGTAAATTTCCCGATTTTGTTCCGCGTACTATAATTTAGTAAGTGAAGTGCTACTTGCTATGATCTTAGAGGACTCTAGTTCTGTTCACTTAGATATATTTTTAAGTTTTCATGTTAACAAGACCATTTTGTTATCTTTTTTACTCTTTATATTCAAGTGAATTCCATTACAATCGTAGAACATACATGATAGTGGTTCTTTCACATTGTAGAGATAAACACCATGGCCTAGAAAATGTAGTCAATTTTTCAAAAGTTCTGTTTTCAAATAAATGTTTTATACTTCCATTTTTTATTTTGTAGTTAAACAGAGATCTATTAAGTTAAACCTATTAAATGTGCTCAAAACAGCCTTATCCTGACTTATTTCTATCTGTTCTTCCAGCAAGTGCTTACAGGAAGGAGTCTGTTTAAAAATAAATCTTTACACCAGAATTGCCATTTATACTTTAGAATTCTTTAAATTTTTCTTTATATATTTGAGACTATGTTATTAAGTGAAATAAGTTTAACCCTGTTATATTTTCCTAGAAAAACTGAAATTTTTGCCATTATTTATAAGGTGCTTAGATATGTTTTGTTCGTTGAGGGCTGGTATGTTTTGTGTTATTCTAATTAAAACAACCATATTCTAGCATGTGCTATCTCATTCTTTATATTTCAACCCTGGTTTGTTCATGCTTTACAGCTTTGCACCACACTGTTGCATATGTCAGTGATTTATTCATTCTATTGTTTACAGACAATTGAGTTGACTCCAGTTTGGGTATGCATATGTGCTACCTGTACATACATCTGCTGAATGGCAAAAACAGCTTTGGAAACTTATTTGGCAGTGTTTACTAAAAGGAAGGTACTTTTACCGTTCACCAGACATGCCTGAGTTCTGGTTACTAAATATCCTCACTGGTAGTTGGTTTGGTTAGATCTTTTTACTTTTAGCTGTTTTGTGGGTAAGTATTAGTGTCGGATTGGGATTGGTATCTGCTACTGTCAAGTAGTTTGCTATGAGTCAGAATCAACCCGATAGCAGGGTTGATTGGGTTTTGGGGTTACTGATAAATGGGAAACCCTGATGTTATAGTGTTAAAATGTTGCCACTGCTCACCTGAAGTTCGGCAGTTCAAATCCTCCAGGCGATCCTGCAAAACTTTATAGGGCCGTTCTACTCTGTTCTCAGGGTCCTATGAGTCAGAATCGACTTCACAATAATGGGTAATGATAAATGAGGACTAGCCTATTTTTTTATGTGCTTAAAGGCTATTTGGATATTTACTTTTATAAAATGAGAAGGCTCTTGCCCATTTTTGTGTTTCAGTAGATTGCTGTTAGATTCTTTGTTCCTCTGAAAGAGCCATCTTCCTTATATTTTTATATAGCCTGCAATTTGTTGTTGTTGCTGAAAACTAGGCATTTAGATTAAATGATGTGGTAAATCTGGAAAGCACACTCTCCTCCTTCCCTGGGATGTGATTTTTACTGTTGCCGCTATTAATTGTTGAAAGCTATGGTAGCCCATTTGTTTAGAGACATTTCCCGACTTGTTTTTGCAATGACTGTATTCCTTGTTGGGTGTGGTCACTGAAGTCTGTGTTCCTTGGCACGAGTCCAGTCGGTGTTTTGACAGAGATTTCCTTGAACCCCGGGAGCAAAAGTCAAAACCCAAATCATACCTCTCCCCACTGTTTGCAGTGACGTCCCATCCATACTTAGTCAGGTTTGCGCCAAACCTAGGGATCTATCCAAGGTGAAATTGAGGGTTTTTTTGGCCTTTTCCTGGTGGCATAATTAGATGCTACGTCTGCTAGCCAAAGGGTCTGCAGTCAGAATCCAGAAGGCAGTTCTAGCCTGTTCTGTGGGGTTGTTATGAGTTGGAATTGACTGACAGCACTGGGATTTTTGGTTTTCCAAACATGCATCTTGCCTGCAAATGCATGTTGTTTTTTCAATCCCTCTGTGTACATGGGTGCCTCCTAATGCCCTAATTTCCCAAACATGCTCTCTGTCCAGCTTTCTCCTCAGACCTTAGGCTATGTCTTGACCATATTGTTTTACCTCAGCGATATATGGGGTTTTCACCTGCCTTACAATGTTTTGGGGTAATGCCTACTGTCTTTCCAGACTGGACATGTTCCAAGTTGGGCAAAACAAAGACAAGCACCTTGCATCAATCTTTCAGGTAGCACTCGAACAGGTTAGAACAGATACACACAATAATTTCTATTAAAGTCTGCTCTGCTTCCTACAGAACCAGGGACCAGGTCCATGCTGGGAATACAAGCTGCTGTCTTTAAGGTAGCCACTGGTGAGCTGGGTCGGGGTTCGAGCAAAGCTGGGTAACGATGCCGCAGTAACTTCTACCGCTTTCAGTTGACTTTTTCTTGATCCAGCATTTGCTCAGTTGCCATCATGCAGTGACTTGTGTCTCCCCAAAAACAAGTTTAGCAATTTGGCTGGGCCATGAGTCCTGGGATTCTGTGATTGCCCTCTGTTTTGTGATCTTCCTATTGTATAAATCCTAATCTCCGCCTGTGGCTAGTAGATAGGATTACGTCAAAAGAGGATTACAGTGAGACTGTAACACCCTTACGAAGGGAGTTTCCCTGGAGTGTGCCTTTCACCACCCTTCATCCTACAAGAGATCAAAGGAAAAGGAAGCAAGCAGAAAGCTGGGAACCTCACACATCAGGACAGCAGCAAGAGGAGGAGAGCACATCCTACAGACCTGAGGTTCCTGCGCCAAGGCGCCCCCTGACCAAAGACTGAGCAACACGGAGACCTTCCTCCAGAGCCAGCAGAGAGAAAGCCTTCCTCTGGAGCAGACGCCCTGAATTCAGACTTGTAGCCCTGCTGGACTGTGTGAGAATAAACCTCTTTTTGCTAAAGCCATCCACTTGTGGGATTTCTGTTAGAGCAGTACCAGATGACTAAAACAGTTACTGTAAATCTTTAGCTGTTTCCTAGGGTTCTGGCAAGTTGGTTCAGACAGTTTCCGCTGGTTTCTCTATATCTCTGCCTGCTCTGCCCTTTTGCTGACCGCCTGCAGGAGCCTATCTTTTCACAGCAGAAAGCACTCCTCTTTCACATGGATACTTTATATGTTTTGTTTTCCCATTTTACTTAGTGTTCATAATTCTGTTTTGTGGCTGCTATTTCCTCTTGCTATGGTTCGTGAGTCTTGCTGCGTTGAAAACATTCTTTTTCCCTGTAATTGCCACTTTAACTCTGAAAGTTAATTAAAAAGTATCCCTCTCTGTGTGTCTGTCTGTGTGTGTATGTGTGTGTCCTTCTCAGTTAGTGCTTCGCTTCCTGATTTTAAGTCACAAAGTCAAAGACAGATCATGGTAAATTTAAATTAAGTAATATTCATGCTCCTGTGTCAAGAGGCTTATTAGTCTTCTCTCCACATCATGGGCCCCATCAAAGATAAGAGCTGATGGATCCAAACTGCTGACCCTTGCATTAGCAACAGAGCCCTTAATCACTGGACCCCGAGGGCCACTGCCAGTAACACAAAGAGAATCCCTGCCACCCTCTTCTTGAGGACAAGGACCTTGAGACTGCATCCCACACTTTCTTCATTGCGTTCATCAGCAGGAGCTCACGGATTCACCGTCGTGTACCCACAGGGCCTGCTCCACCCGCCCCTTCCAGATCACAAACTTCTCTCCCCAAAATCTATTCCACTGTTATCCTCTGAACTGCTAAATACATGGGACTTTTTTCAGCCTCTCTCAAACTCTTTCCTCCTCAGTATCTCTTTTTCAGATTTACCTAAAGAAAGTAAACGAAGGTGTAGGAATCTCGACATTTTTTCCCAGCCAGCGGGTCCCCTTGGTGTGGGGTCACATTAACAACGTGCTCACGGCGAAACACTCCCCTCCCTTAGTGTCCCCATCGTGTCCCACTCTCTCCTGCTATTCCTGTCCCACTTTACAGTCTTACAGTCTTACCTCTCTTACAGTTTCTTTCCAGTCTTGGCTTGGGACCTGCTCCTTCTGCCTATCCCTTAAATTCTGGTTGACTGTGGCTTGGTCTTCCAATCCTAACCTCGCTGTTGCCTCCCCTGGTCTTGCTATAATTGATGAGCTGATTGTCTATAGACAAGCCAAGCTAAGGGCCGTCCAGTCGAATCGCATAAATACATGTTGTTATGGATTGAACTGTGATTCCTAAAAAATCGGTAGCAGTTGGCTGGGCCGTAATTCCTAGTATTGTGTGGTGTCCCTCCATGTTGGAATTCTTGCCGCTGTGATGTTAACGAGAGTGAGTGGGTGGCAGTTGGGTTGTTGAGTAAGATTCCGGAGTAGGTTTGTTTTGTGCCTTGAGTTTCCTGAGAGATAAAGAAGAGAGGCTGCCAGAAACTTTGGGGGACCTTATACCACTAAAAAGCAGTGCAGGGAGCTGAGCAGCGCAGGGTTCCTTTTGTCTTAGAAGCTTCCAGTCCAGGGGAAGACTGATGAAAAGGATCCCCCTCTAGTGCCAGCAGAGAAAGACTTCCCCTGAAGTTGACACCCCGAATTGGGACTTTTAGCCTAATGGAATGTGACAAGTAAAATTTCTCTTTTTAAATTCATCCAGCACTATCCAAGCCAAGCCATAGTTAGCTAAAAAGTATACTGAAGTCACAATTTTCTGCTGCACCCCAGGTTCCTGCCTCCAGCAGTGGGATATTTCCAGGAGCTCCCATTGGTATCATGTCGAGGTGAACAGCGGAGACTCTGGCCACAAATGTTCAAAACCCCACTCTGCCATTTCCCAGCACGTCACTTAACCTCCCTGTGCTTCAGCGCCTCCTCCTGGGAAATGGGAATAGTAATAATACCTAGTTGCTGTTGTTGTTGTTGCTAGGTGCAGTAGCCTTGGTTCCCGCTCGTAGCCACCCTGCACAGCGGAGTAGAACACTGCCCGGTCCTGCGCCACACCCACCGTCATTTCCATGCTCAAGCCCGTCGTTGCAGCCGCGGGGTCAATCCTTCTCGATGACGGTCTTCCACTTTTTCTCTGACAGTCCACTTTGCCAAGCCTGGCATCCCTCTCCAGGGATTAATCCCACCTGACAACATGTCCCAAGCGTGTAATTGCCATTCTGACTCACAGTGGCCCTGTAGAGCAGAGCATACCTGGCTCACAGCACAGAGCATACCTGACCTGGTGCATCTGGTTGCTGTGAGTAACAAGCACGCTTTTATGGATGAAGCACTCAGATTGGCACCAGCACATGACAAGGTCTGTAAGAGGTTACCTGTTGTTATTGTTAGATTGACTTCCAACAAAGAACTGAAAACAAACCTGTTTGGGCATCATTCTGAACTACCTACCCGGGTAACATTGTTGTTACCCCGGTCTTCTACACCAGAACTGTGAACGTGCCCTTCTAGCCTTTCTCTTTGTATTCGCTGTGTACAGCAGATTCCACCTCTTGCGTGTTTCTCTTTTCAGCCTCCTTGGGCCGTTTCTACGCCCCTTGTTTAAACTGCTGTCGTCTCTTGTTTTGAATATTGCAGTCGAGTTTTTAGTTGCTGGTGCTTTCCTACTGGCCCTCATCCACTTTAAATTCTGCCCTTTGCACTGCGTCCCCAGTGGTAGTAACAAAGCGATGATGACAGCGGTGGCACTCGCATCGATGGCAGGTTGACACAGGCTGGTGGTCACTGCAAATGAGCTGAGTGCTTTCAGGTATCATCTCGCTCTGTCTTACAGCCCAGTGGCTTAGCAGGCATTGCTGTTTGTGACGTTCTTGCATACAACTGAGAAAATATAGGCTCTGAGAAGCTAAGGCGCTTGGGATGGGTGAGGACAATCAGTGACAGGCATCTGAAGCCCAAGCCTGCCCTCCTGACTCTGCTGTCTGCTGCTTGGTGGCTGACCTGGCTTCCTGTGGGCTAATGTGTGTTTGAAAATCCTGGTGGTGCAGTGGTTAGTGCTACAGCTGCTAACCAAAAGGTCAGCAGTTTGAAACCATTAGGCATGCCTTGGAAACTCTACGGGACAGTTCTACTCTGTCCTACAAGGTCACCATGAGTCAGAATCAAGTCAATGGCAACAGTATTTTATATACTGTTTTATAACTATATTTTATATAGGGCAATTCAACTGTGCCCTATAGGGTCCTTATGAGTTAGAATTGGCTTGATGGCCATAGGTTTGGTTTCTGGGAGTTTGGCCTTTGCAAAAGCACTTCTCCCCAGCACTCCATTTGTTGACCTAGAAAATAACTATTTGAGAAAAAAAAGTCTAGCTTCTATGTTGCCTCCTTGGTCTCTAAGACAGGTAATTATTCCCACCTTTGGGACAGTTCAAAGCATGCATCATTAATGTGTTCTGTTCACACTTGCTGGAAGCTCTCTGAGGGACAGTTGTATTCACACTGTCATTTAGCTCTGCATTCTTGGCACAGTCTGGACACTCACACATCCTTTACTGAATTGACTTAAAAATGATTTAGCCCGCTTTAGACACAAGCATGTTCAGGTGCTCTTGTTCCTTCCCTCTCTAGCCTTACCACCCTGATGTCGCTCAGGTCCTGCTCACCCTTACTCAGATGGACAAACGTCTCTACTACCTCCATTTCTACTCTCTGGGTACCGTTTCTGTCTATGTCATCTCCCCAGCTTCCCCACTCTGCCCTCCATCCTGTCCACTGGCCAGTCTCCACCCCCTGGTTCCTGCAGGTGATGATGCTGGGTGCACACATCAGCCACGGGGAGGCCTGGGCTCCTACAGCATTGCCAGAAGCCCTGTTGGCCCTGGGCACCTGGGGCAAATGGCTAGCTGTGGGGTCGATGGCATCACTGAGCACAGGAGACATCATAGTTGAACCAGAAGAAGAAGAAAATCAGCAGCCTCCTACCTGGCAGACCTGAATGCTTCTCTCCACATCGATCTCACATCCTCTGTCTCTCGGCATTCTAGCCTGATGGTAAGTGACAAGGGCTATCATGGCTCATGACAAATGACCCAGTGAGGACATATTGCCTCCTCACTATTGGTCTGAGAACTGCTGCCATTCTCGTGAGAGTCAAATCAACCAAAAGAGGCCTTTTTTCCAAATCTATCCATGGCATCGCAGCCTTCAACCTCCATTATTAACAGCACATCCTGAGGAGGAAATGAATAAAGATGGGAAAAAAAAGCCTCAAGCCTTATGTGTGGACTTTTAAAACCATCTACCTGGGATTACACTATCAATACAAAAATAAACAAAGAACAACAACAACAAAAAAAAAAAAACTACCAAGTCTATTTCAGCTCAGAGCAACCCTATAGGACTGAGTAGAATTTTCCCATAGGGTTTCCAAGGAGCACTTGGTTAGCAGCTGTAGCTCTTAACCACTATGCAACCAGAGTTTCCACTACGTATCTATAAAACCCAAACCCATTGCCATCGAGCCAATTCCAACTCATAGTGACCCTATAGGACAGAGTAGAACTGCCCCGTAGAGTTTCCAAGGAGCACCTGGTGGATTGAAAGCACCAGGCTTTTGATTAGCAGGCATAGCTCTTAACGACTATGGCACCACAGTTTTTGTCTATCTACACAGAGACATTCACATTTTCTTTGGGACCTCTGCAAGTCAAGCAATATTCTTAGTGAGAGTGAATGGTAAGACTCAGGCAGTTATTTCAATGTTTCCAATGAGATGATGTTTTTAGATGTGTATTCATGCTATATAGAGATTTAATGTATGATTTTGAAATGGCCACATGCAAGGAATTCAGCAGCAAGAGCATCAGTGTCCCCAGGGAGAGTGGTTTTAGCAGGGTACTGAAAACAGAAGCCAAATAGCAGAGGTGTGGGGGTGGCATGGGAGCAGAGACAAGGAGGGAATGCCACCCTCTGAAAGAGTTTGGCTGGAAGAAGACAGCGCTGAGGCAGTAGCTGCAAGGAATCAGGCTGCCAAAAGAATGAGCTGCTTTCTGTTCTTCATCTGGATGGAGGACGCTAGTGTCCAGTGATCAGATGCTTTCTGTTCTTTGTTAGGATGGAGGATGCTAGTGTCCAATGATTGGATGGTGACAGAAATGCTCTCTTCAGGAGAGGGGAGGATTAAACAGACAGAGGAGAGGCAGAATGGATGGAATGCGGTATTTGGGGAGGTGGGAAGGAATAGGATTGAGAGCCTGAGCCTGGAGAAAACCCATCCTTTTATTGCATTTTTCCTTCAAGAAGGGAAGATAAAAGGTAGATTCAGAACAGACTGCAGGTTTAGAATTTGGAAGACAGGGGAGATTGTCCTGTGGCTTCTATTTCCAATGATGGATGGAACAGGAACCCACCAAGAGTGAGGAAGGGAAGGTGGGGAGGAGTTGAGAAAAGGGTATATGGTAGCTCTTGTGGAAACTGGGGGGACTGGTTAGGGATGAGGAAATGCTAGTGGCGTAGTGGTTAAGTGTTATTATGGCCGCTAACCAAAAAGTCGGCAGTGTGAATCTACCGGGCACTCCTCAGAAACCATACAGAGCAGTTCTACTCTGTCCTGTAGGGTCACTAGGAATAGGAATTAGCTTGATGGCCATGGTTTCAGAAACCCTAGGGGCACGGTGGCTAAGTGCTACAGTTGCTAACAGAAAGGCCTGCAGTTCAAATCTACCAGGCACCCCTTGGAAATTCCATGGGGCTGTTCTACTCCGTCCTATAGTGTTGCTATGAGTCAGAAGACACAGAAACGGGTTGGGTTTTTCTTGGTTTGGTTAGGGACAAGAACAAAAGGCTAGATAGCTCAACAAAGCCACCAATCAGCAAAATTGTGTGATTTTATTTTTTTCTCCAGCAGACTTAACAGACGTTTTTTCTCATTTTTTAATCTCCAGAAACATAGGTCTTCAGCTAACTTCATTCCAGCTATGCCAGTGCGACCCACGCAGACTTACCACAGGGAGGTCCCAGCCGGCCAGGAAACTCTGTTTCTCACACTCTCCTTGATGTCTGATAGATGGAGTCAGTCAGGAAGAAGGGGATACTGGCAAAGAGAAGAAGTCGGGAAAACGTGCCATTACACACCACAATATGTTTACAACATTCAGTTTTTATAGTGTTCATTTTTCTTTTTCCAGTTAAAAAGCCACTTTCAAATATATTAACTCACCTCATCCTCCCAATAATTTACTCCAAGTCACTGGGCTAGCGGATGTGGAGACCACGCTAGACCCCAGTTTTTCTGAATTTAGAGCTTGTCTCTGAGCTGTACCCCAGGGGCCCCCATCTGACCCCACGGCAGTGGTGCTGTGGAGGCTCCTGGAAGAAGCATCTGTAGCATTCACCTCACAGATGACTTCAGAGTGAGGGCCCAGGATCCTTTCTCACAGATGTCCTCTAAGTTGCCTGAAGCACGTGCGCATGGGGGCACACACGCAGACACACGTGATTGCATCATTGACAAAAACTGGAGAGAAGTGCTCTGCAACTGAGTATCAAGGAAAGAAATGAAGCCGTTTCCTTCTCTCTCTAAAGTAAGTGATATCTTGACCTAGAAAATAATTGAAACAAACACCTCATATGTTACAAAGTGCATTTGTCCAATTAAACAAGACTTTTCCAGCTAGTTGTCCCCTTCTCTCTCTCTCTCTCTCTCTCTCTCTCTCTCTCTCTCTCTCTCTCTCTCTCTCTCTCTCTCCCACCTCTCCACCCCCCACCCCTACCACCACCAGCCTATTTGATGAGGAAGAAGACAGAGGACTCCTTTATTCAGGAATTTTTCTCCCAGGTTTTCTCAATTACGAGCACTATGAACTTTCTAACTCCCCCTGTGAATGGACAACAACCTCAGTCATCATTCCTTTTTGAATTCCATCACCAGACAATGGCTTTTGTCCAGCAGTTGAGACATCTTATACTAACAGGTGGAAACAGAGGCTTCCAAACCAGGGTCAGGGCTGATTGCTGCTGTCTTTTGCTTTAGGTATTATGGTCATTGTGGTTGTCATCATCATCAAACCCTCTCTTGCATTTGTTACTAAATTTGGGACTGTGTTGAGGCAAAATCTCTGTCTTACATGGGAAAACAAAGAAAAAGGAAAGATGAGATACATCTGAACTTCAAAAGCATTTAATATTTGATTCCTAGTAACTACACGGAATAAATTCAAATACAAATATTTTATTCACATTAAACAAACAAAAGTCATCTCTGAAGTGAGCTTGGGGACTCTGAGTCAGAAGCCAGTTTTGGAATTTATGAGTTGTACGAATTTGGTCAAATTACCTAACCTCTTTGAGCCCCCGTGTTCTCTTGTGAAATGGGGCAGCACCTCCCTCATGGACTTGTTGGGAGAGTTCAAAGAGATGTGATACACAAAACAGGAGACCAACATTTGAATACTTGTTTCCTGCTCTCGCCTCGGCTACCCACTCACCCACTTCCTGATATCAGAAGTCATATGCCACAAATTATTTTACTATTCAAATAGTTCATTTCAAGAAAAACAACTTTTCCGATGCCGGTGTTTTTATTCTGTTCCGTAAAGAGATGACAGGTTAGGACAAGCTTTCCCCAACACCTAATTCAAGTTTTCCTGTCACTGTGTGTGTGTGTGTGTTTGGTTTTTTTTCTTCCTTTGTTCAAGACTGGTCTTCAGGTAACCAAAATGCCACACTCGTCAGAGAGTCACGCTTTGTAGCAGTGATGGCCCCAATGACATCGTTCTTGAGGGTTTAAAACACCCAGCCATTAAATTGAACTACGTGAGCTCGGCACAATCTTTTCAAAAGCAAGTCAGCTATTTCCCTTAGACTCATTTTTTTAAGGCCTCTCTCAAAGGCTTAAAGATGTACACATTCCTATTGTAACGGGACCAGGGAAAAACTGGGGAGAAGGCAAACGTGTTTCTTAAGGGTAAAGGCTGCCACTGATCAGACAAAAATGAAGTGTTCCTTTTTATTTTCAAGCAATGCCATACTTTCTATGTGTAAAATAATACAGTGTTAACACACTGGTCACTCCTATGACTACTTTATTGATTTAAAGCTGTTTAATCCTTGTAAGGTGAACACCATTACTCCTGTTTTACAGATGGAAGGACTGTAGCCTGCAGAACCAAATACAGGCACCCTCCACTTTCCGAAAGTTTGTTTCATGCTATTTTGTTTTCATGAAAGCCCAACATTATTACCCATTTTTGCTAACTGAAAGAAATCTGAAGAGGATTTTCACTTTTATGACCAAAGAGCAGAAGTTGCATCCAGCTTTAGCGCCCTGTGAACAGCACAAGTGGCCTCGGGAAGCTCCTTGCCCAGGAACTGCACTCGCCCTCTAGCGTCAGGCCACCAGAGCTTTGAACAGCGTCTAGAGCATCTGCGCTTTACACTCATTTCGTTTGTGCATCTGTTAACAAGACATGTCCTAAGATGTCAGAAAAGCCCGAGAGAGCTTGGAAGGATCTTAGGTGTCATTTGGTGTCTTTTAGAGGCTGTTTTTTTTTTTTTCTTTTTTTTTTTGCATCTGGGAAAGTGCAGAAAGAATTTTTGCCGTATAAAATGGCGATTGTTTTTTCACTTTACAGTGTGCTGCCTTCTGAAAGGTCCTATAGGAACACTCTACTTCCAGATAGGGGGTGGGGAGAAAACCTGTAACTTGCCCAGGAACCCAAACAAATGAAAAAAAAGCTATGGCCATGGAGTCAATTCTGAATCACAGTGACCCAACAGGACAGAGGTGAAGTGCCCCATGGAGTTTCCAAGGAGCACCTGGCACCTTCAAAGCACCAGCCATTTGGTTAGTCACTGTAGCTGTTAATCAGTCCATCACCAGGGTTGGACACTTGTTAGTGGGTGAGAAATTGGCTTGAGTCCAGCTCCTGAAATAAGCCTGTATCTCTAGTTTTCGATTTTGAATCCCACCTTGCTCTCTGTCTAGTAGCCTTGGGTGTTTGGGGTGAGTAACAGAGCTTAAAGCAAGGTTATTTGGAACTATTTGTCCCAGAGAGGGAAGACAGCCTGACCAGGAGAAGAGAAGAGCAAGCAGGAGAGGTGGGTGCTCTGCCTGGTCTGCTAGCGCGACCATCTCTGCTGCGAGCTGGGTGCTTCTCTGCAGGTGTCCACATGGGCTTCACGGGGCTTCGCCCTCAGCCTGCCTGGTTTATTAATTCCTCCCAATTTGTCTGGAAACCCTCACAGTGTAGTGGGTCAGAGCTATGGCTGCTAACCAAAAGGTCAACAGTTTGAATCCACCCAGTGCTCCTTGGAGACCCTGTGGGCACTTCTACTCCATCCTGTAAGGTCACTGTGAGTCAGACTCCATGGCAACTGGTTGTTTTGTTTTTATTGATATGTTGACTTTGGGGGTGAAGTCTTCAGGGATGGAGCAAAGGAAACGAAACTCAGATAAAGCAAAACAGAAAAGCAGAAATGAAGGAAGGAAGGTCAGACACGCTGGTGCTGCCTAATCGTTACTCAAACTTTGTCTTTCCAGAGGAGTTCCAAAGGTTTTAGGAACATAAAACCATGAGTCTTCTGGTGAGCAGAGGTCACGCTATGCTATCGTGCTCAGCAGAGCAGGAAGGTGTCATCAGGGGGAGAGAGGCCGAGCAGAGCGCCGAGGGAGCATGCTTGGCCACCGGGCAGACCTGGGCTCCAGTCTCAGAGCTGTCAGCCAGCTTGTGCCCTGGGCGTATTGTTAAACTATTTGATCCCTCTCCTTGCCTTGAAAGCTGGAATGACTTGGAAGACAGCTGGCATCTTTGCCCTCGCAGCACCCCTTCCTTGCTTCTTGGTGATCAGTGCAAAGCCAAGCTAGCCGCTGCCGAGCCAGTCCTAACTCACGGCAACCCCTGGTGTGTCGGAGGAGAATTGGGCCTCTTCCAAGGCACCACCGGGGGTACTAGAACCCCAACCTTTCTGTTAGCAGTGGAGAAAGTTAACCGTTTGCCATCCAGGGACCCTCTGAACTAGATAAAGGAATTATGTCGTCGACATTTGTTTAGTGATCACCTGTGTGTCTTTTCCTCTTACTGCAGGGAAGGAACATTTGGTCGACTTGGACAGAAGCTTCAGCTCACTGTGCCTAGCATCTGGTTAGTGAGCAAGATTTGTAATCACTTTTTCTCTGTGCAGAGCCTCTCCATGTGTTTCTGGACAGTTCTTTGAGACGTCATGTTTTCCTTTACAATACAACATAATCTCCTGAAAAACCTTTCCATCCATATATTCCACCGAACACAAGAGGAAGTACTGGGATATTCTCCTGATAAAATGTGAAGAGGCCGTCAGCGTTTAAGAACCTATAACCCACCGTGGCTAAGTCCCTTCTGTTCCTGTGAGCTAAGCTGGGAGCCTGATGCCTCTCGCTACGAACACTGTCTCTTTGTGATTTACTTGGTGGGTTTCAGAAGCACGCTTCCTCTGGAGATCTCAAGGCCGTGGGCAAGGGACTGTCACCATCTTCGCTGAAAACATTCTCCTAACCTTACAGTAATCCACTTTGCCGCAGTGTGGCAGGGCAACAAGAAGGCACAGAGAGTGAAAACTCATCACTGCGCTTCTCTGCAATCCACCTCACGGTCCCAGTTTAGCAGGGGGACTTCCGGTGTCCTTCTGACTCATGCCAACCCTATAGGACAAGACAGAACTGCCCCATAGAGTTTCCAGGGAGTGCCTGGTGGATTTGAACTGCCAGCCTCTTATTTAGCAGCTACAGTCCTTGAACTCTATAGCCACTAGGGTTTCCAAACATAATTGTATGCCAAAATTGAAAAAAAAAAAAAAGCACAGAAAATAAAGCTGGATTTTTAAACTCTTGATCTATACTGTAAGTTTAGGGAAAGTACTGAAATCAAAACTGAACTATTTTTACTTAACAAATATTATACCTCCACAATAACAGTAGCCCAGCACAGAAACAGGTCCAATACCCACGGAGTGCTTACCTCTTGCTGGGTTTAGCAGCCCTTTGCAATGTGCTCTAAATTATTTCAGAGTCCTGGTAGAGGAGTGATTAAGCATTCTACTGCTAACCCAAAGGCTGGCAGTTCAAATCCAACAGCTGCCCCTTGAAAACCCTACAGGGCAGTTCTATTCTATCTTCCAGGATTGTTCTGAGTCATAATTGACTCCATTGCAGTAAACTTTTCTATATTGTTTCACAGTCACTCTTCAAGGTAAGTCATATTGTTCTCCCCATTTTACAGCTCAAGACATCGAGGCTTAGAAGCTTCCAGAGTTTCACTCAGGGGGTAAATGGTAGGGCTGCTCTTTGCACCCCATGGCCAGCACCCTTCATCTTTGTAACACCCTGCCTCTCTTGTGTTTATTCTTTGTCTAAGTGATCTAAACTGTCTCAGCTCTCACAGGAGCAAGCAGAGCATGGCAACAGGGAGAAACATTGTAGCCATTTGCCAAAACATCTTCTCCACAAAGAAATAACAGCAGAGGCAGTTTGTAGGGATTCTGTTAGTAGAGATAGGGGAGCATGATCAGGACTCAGCTCTGGCATCCCCACGACTTCCTGAATTTTGAACCCTGTGGTAACAGCCTTCTCAGAGGACGCTCAGTAATCACACCCGTGGCACCCATGCCCTTGTGTGATCCTCTGCCCTGGAGTGGTGCCTGGACATAGTGACTCACTTCTTAAGGATAGAATATGCCAGAGGAGGTGGATAAACACACTTGAGAGAGCATACAGAAAGGCTGTGGCTTCAATCTTGGTCACCTCATCCACGCTTGCTCCCTCTAGGTGAAGCCGGCAGTCCTGTTGGATGCCGACCTGTGGCCAGGAGTTGATGACCAGAGAGGACCTTGTGTCCTTTCCCCTTGCTGCAGGGAAGGAACATTTGGTCGATTTGAACAGAAGCTTCAACTCACTGTGCCTAGCATCTGGTTAGTGATCAAGATTTGTAATCACTTTGACAAAGTGATTAAAAGTGCTCTTTTAACACTTGAAAAGAGGTCTTTTGCAGCAGATTTGCCTAATGCAATATGTTGGTCAATTTCCTGTATTTTTTCATAGCAATCCAAAACTACAAGTCACACAAATGTTGTTGAGAGAAGAGAGACAAAGCGTGGTACATTCATACGAATGGAATACTATCCAATTCCATCTATAAGAAGTTCAAAAGCAGGCAGGAGTAATTGGTGGGGTGGAGGTGAATACCTGGTGTGGGCTATCAGGGATCCAGCTAACATGCTAGAAATACCCTCTTAGTGATCACTTGATTTGCAAACAATTACAAGTGATTCGTGATCAAGATTTGCAGTCACCAGAGAGCATCTCTGAATTCTGCCAACAGCCTCATGAGTGACCTGGAGGATGGATCCACCCCGAGTCTGGCCTCGAGATGCCTGCAGTCCCAGCTGACATCTTGATTGCCACCTATGGGAAACCCTGAGCCTGAGGCACCTAGTGAAGCCTGCCAGTTTTGTGACCCACAGACACTGTGAGACAATTTGTTCTTTTAAGTCACCCATTTTTGAATAATTTGTTATGTATGTACAGACAACACAAACTATATTATATGCAACCCAGATTAAGCAAAGTGGAGCCCTTTATAAGGGCTCATTGCTGGTTCAGGGTTCAGCACTCTTGGACTCCTAATTTTCAGAGCTACTGAGAGGTGGACACTTGCAGGCTGCTGTAGCCACGCGCTCTAAGACGTGCGCTTTGAGAGTGGCAGGGCAATGGTGTTCCTGCAGTAGAGTCTTTGCCCTCCCTGTGGAGACCTGGGTTTGGTGCCCAGCCAGTGACCCTCCTGTGCAGCCACTAAACATCGCTGGTAGAGGCTTGCGTGTTGCTGGGATTCTGACCAGGTTTCAGGCCAGCTTCCAGACTAAGACAGACTAGGAAGAAAGGCCTGGTGATCCCCTCACCAAAACCGGCCCATTAAAACTATGTGGATCACAAAGGCTCAATCCCATTTGGCAAGGAGTCACCGTGAGTTCGGACTGACTGGACAGCAGCTGACATCAACGGCGACAACTGAGAGCATCAGCTTTGCCCAGAGGGCCTGTTAAAACACAGGTTGCTGGCCCCAAATGAGGAGTTTCTGATTTGGCGGGTTGTGGAGGAAGGAGCCAGAGAACTTGCATATTGAACAAGATCCCAGGTGATGCTGATGCTGAAGCTGATGCTGAAGCTGATGCTGAAGCTGATGCTGATGCTGATGCTGATGCTGATGCTGATGCTGATGCTGATGCTGATGCTGATGCTGAAGCTGATGCTGAAGCTGATGCTGAAGCTGATGCTGATGCTGATGCTGATGCTGCTGGTTTTAGAGCCACTTCAGTTGTTAGGTGCCCTCGTGTTGAGTCCGACTCACAGAGACCCTGCCCGTGTACAACAGAAGGAAGCACTGCCCCATCCTGCACATCCTCACAGTGTTGTTATGCCTGAGCAGGTAGTTGCAGCCACTGTGTTCAGCCGTCTTGCTGAGAGTCTTCCTCTTTTCCTGCTGACCCTCTGCTTAACCAAGAATGATGTCCTTCTCCTGGGACTGGCCCCTGCTAATAATAGGTCCAAAGCACATGAGACAAAGTCTTGCTGTCTTCGCTTCTAAGAAGCATTCTGACTGCACTTTTTACAAGACAGATTTGTTCATTCTTTTTGTAAGTCTGTGATATATTCGATATTCGATATTCACCAACGTGGAAATTCAAAGGCACCCGTTCTTCTTTGGCCTTCCCTACTCTTTGTCCGGCTTTCATATGCATATGAGGCAGTTGAAAATATCATGGTTTGGGTCAGGTGTACTTTAGTCCTCAAAGGGACATTTTTGCTCTTTTAACACTTGAAAGAGGTCTTTTGCAGCAGATTTGCCCAATGCAATATATTGTTTGATTTCCTGTATTTTTTCATAGTAGTCCAAAACTACAAATCACACAAATATTTGTTAAGAGAAGAGAGATCAAAGCTTGATATATTCATACAAATGGAATACTACCCACATCCATTTATAAGAAGTTCGAAAGGGGGTAGGAGTAATTGGTCGGGTGGAAGTAGAATTTCTGGCGTGGGCCACAGGGATCCAGCTAACGCACTAGAAATGCCCTATATTTTAATTTGAGTTTTGGCTACATAGAAACCAACCTCTTTGCCATTGAATCGATTCTGACTTGTAGCAACTCTGCAGGACACAGTAGAACTGCCCCATGGGGTCTCCAATGAGTGGCTGGTGGATTCAAACTACAGGACTTATGGTTAGCAGCTAAGCTCGTGACCACTGTGCCACCTGAGAGAAAGACGGGTTACAGTGATGCCAGGCTCTGGTGTGACCCAGAGAGATTGCCTCTCCGCTCCCTTGCTCCCTAACTACTCACTGTCCACCTTGGCGGGGACAGCAGTACGGTTGCTGAAGGACAGAGAGGCCTAGGTTCAGTGGTCTGCTCCTTTGACCTCCTCTGCAGGGGCCTTGCCATTCCTTACACTTTCTATGGAGTTAGAGAAGAGAGAGAGGCTGGAAGGAAGTGTGCTTGTTACAGACCTGATCCACCATTGAGGCAGAGCCCTCACTGGGCACCTGCTGATGCCCAGGCCAGTGCTGAGCCCTGTGGGCACGTGGATGCAGGATGCCTGGGTCCCTGCCCAAGGATCGCCGGCAAGCCACACTCGAAATAAAGGAGCAATCAAATGCCAACTGGTGTGGTCACTCAGATGCTTGGAAAGAGAGAGATCATTGTGCGTCCCTGTGATACGTTAAGCAGGCCAAAGTACAGACGACAGGAACGAGTCAGAAGCTCTCCGTTTGCCTCTCTTTTTACCCACTTGGCCTGTGAGTGCTCGTCTGCT
The DNA here is from genome assembly GCA_028571685.1 of Heterohyrax brucei. Classification (NCBI taxonomy): domain Eukaryota; kingdom Metazoa; phylum Chordata; class Mammalia; order Hyracoidea; family Procaviidae; genus Heterohyrax; species Heterohyrax brucei. The sequence continues at coordinate 81,887,438 of CM053159.1, forward strand.
GTGGAGTAAGTGGCTTTGTTTCAGCACCAGGCCACCAGGCCACTGGGTTCAACATTTGTCCTACTCCTCGTTGTTTGGAAGATTCCCTGGCTGACGCAAACAGTTAACTATTTGACTACTAGCAGAAAGTTTGTGGGTTCAACCCCCCCAGAGGCTCTTCAGGGAAAAGGCCTGAGGACACCCCTTGCACAAGTCAGCCACTGAGAGCTGCCGCCCGCCGGGGTCACCACCAACCACAGTCCGTTTGCCGCTACCAGGAGCCCTAGGGGGGCAGCGGTGACGAGCTCAGCGGCTCACCAGGAGGTCGGCAGTTTGAGTCCGCCCGCTGCTCCTCAGGGACCACATGAGGCAGTTCTGCTCTGTCCTGTCAGGTCACCATGAGTCGGAATTTACTCAATGGCAACCGCTTTTTGAAATTTTTGTGGTTGTTTCGAGCTTTTTTATTACTGTGCGACCTTAGGCGAGTTATTTGACCCTTCGTGCTTCATTTTTTCTTATGTGTTTTGTGAGTAATAATCGTACGGACCCTAAGACGGTGAGGGTTACAGGAGTCAGCCTGTTAGAACAATGCCCTGCACAGTGGTTACAAATGTACTCCTATTAACTACTACTCGTTAAAAAACTCATTGTTGTCAAGCCAACTCAGGCTCACAGTGACCCCGTAGGACAACACAGAACTGCCCCAGTGGGTTTCCAAGGAGCAGCTGGTGGATTTGAACTGCAGACCTTTCAGTTAGCAGCTGAGCTGTTAACCACTGTGCATCAGGTTTCACTACTACAGCTGATACCCTTACGTTTGCCTTTAGTTTACTATCTCCAAGTTGAGGTCAGAGGGTATTAAATGCTTTGAATGAACGGAGGCCTTGCTCTGCTCTTCCTTTCAATAACCTACAGATCGACACATCCCACAGAAGTTTTATTAGTGCTGTGGGGCTAGGGTTTCCATTAAAATCCCTGCATCTCCAAAAACACACAGCCTGTTCTAATAACACTGAAGATTAAAGATAGTTCCCGGGTAAAGTGCAGTTGGTTCATGCGATTAAGAACAGCCTGAGAAAGTGTGTGTGTATTTTTACAAAAGTAAGTGCATTGTTACTGAAAGGTTATTTTCTGCTTGGAAAATGTTTAAAAAAAAAACTGTCATATGATAGCAATCATACTGGTAAGTGATATGATACAGAACAAGCTGAACTGATAAAAATAATATCTGTGAAAATGTCCAGATTGAAGAAATAATCTAAAAATAAGTTCAAGAGAGTGAACTAAATTAAATGGACCTTGTCTCCCATATATATGTCATTTTGTGTTTTATTTTCTGGAAGGTGAAATATTCACTCTGAAAACGATTTTAACACTGCCATCTGGTAAGAAAGAAAATGCAAAGCTCTAGATATGAGGCAATAGAAAGGTACATTACAACTGTAGAATGTCAGCTTTTTTTTTCCCAGTTGGTAGTTTCTTGATTACTTCTTCCAATCTCTTCTTTTGTGATGAGTTTATTAAGTTATTCTACTTCTCTTTGTGATAATTTTGCTAGGTGATATAAATCTAGGAATCTGTCCATTTCCTCCAGGTTGAACCTCAACATTTTACATGGAAACAAACACGTATATAGACCACAGTTTATAGTTTCTACTTCTCCAGGCTCAGTAATGTCTCAGAGTAATGTCTCGGAGTAATGTCTTCATAACAACTCAAATGCTTTGCATGAGCTGCTAATTTTTTCCCACTGTGGTAAATGGACTTCTCTGTTCAGAATGGCAAAGCAGGTGAGCAGCGTTGCTTCGCCTTCTGTAAGAGAAAAGAGAATTTCCGGTTATAAATTCTAATACTTGATGGGGAAAACCTTTCTTTGTAACAAGGAAATCGCTGTTGGTGTTATGTGCCATGGAATCAGTTCTGACTCACAGTGACCCATCCATGCGACTAAGTAGAACTGCCTCCAGGGTCTATGGTGTAAAAAATAAGAAATAGACTCAGGATAGAATCTCTAAACCAAGCAGCATACCGACAAAAAGACAAGGCAAACAGGCACCAAGGTCACTTGATGGAAAAAACAGCCTACACTTGTTTGGGTTTGTCACTACAGTTTTTGTTTGACTTGGATCCACAATCAACGACCACGGAAGCAACAGTCGAGATGTCAAACGATGTATGGCAGCGGGGGAATCTGACTGCCAGGCACCTCTTCGAAGTGTTAAAAAGCAAAGATGTTGTTTTGAGGACAGAGGTGCACCTGACCCAAGCCATGATATTTTCAGTTGCCTCATATGTGTGTGAAAGCTGGACAGTGAATAAAAGCTTACCGATCTGAACAACTGAAGAAGAATAGATGCCTTTGAATTATGGTGTTACGGAAGAGTATTGCATATTCCATGGACTGCCAGAAGAACAAAGTCATTAGAAGTGAGGATGGTGATCATTCATCTCTTGTTCTTGGACATGTTATCAGCAGGGAGTAAGTAGTCTTGGAGAAGAACATCCTGCTTGGCGCAGTATATCGTGACAGAAAAAGGACGACCCTTAAGGGAAGGGAGTGACGCAGGGGCTGCCGTGATGGAGTGCAGGTGGCGGTGCAGGCGGCGTGTGGCGTGCAAGGTGTTTACTGGGAAGTGGTGGTGGTAGTGGTAGTTGCCACCTAATTAGTGCCACTCATGGGGCCCTTAGGCACACCAGAAGGAAACAACTGCCCAGCATGCACCACCTCCACGATTGTCGTCACAACAGTGGCCCCACCATCGTCAGGACTGTTGGCCCGCTACAGGCCCCGCTGCAGCCACTGTGCGTGTTCAGAGCCTGCCAGCCTCGGGGGCTCGTCTATCCGTGCTGGTTTGGTTAATCCCCTTCTGTTACGACACATCAGGTCGTCATGGACTAATTTTCAGAGGGGGAGAGTCAGGCTGTCCTCCTGATCTGTTTTATCTGGAAGCCCTCTTGAAACCCTCTTACTGTGAGTGACGTTGCTAGGACTTGAAACACAGGTGGCATAGCGTCCAGCATCACAGCCACGTGGAAGCCCACCACAGTACAGCCGACTGAGTGGAAAATGGCTCAGGTTCAGAAACTGATTGAGGAACCCAACTGTTCATCAAGCAACCTCTCTCGGCCTCCCAGTCATCCAGCCTTGATGTCTTCTGCTGCGGCAAACTGTTCAGCTGCCCTTCTGTTTTGCCCCTAAGGGTGCTATATTCTGTAAACATTCGTGTCAGGTAACTCTGAATACTTCATAGACCTCTCCCGGCAGCCACTGGTACCCGACACTCGTTAAGATCACTGTTACCTTCTGATTTGTGATCATTAAACGTCACACCTGGCCTCCATTTAGGGGGCTCCTATCAGACTTAGGAAACGGTCAGGGCTCGGTGGTTAAGTCTAAAGCTGCTAACCAAAAAGTCAGCAGTTCAGATCCACCAGATACTCCTTAGCAATTCTATGAGGCAGTCCTCCTCTGTTCTAAAGGGTCACTGTGAGTCAGAATCAACTCAATGGCAGTGGGTTTGGTTTTTTTCAGACTCGTTAGTGCTATTGCTACTAACCAAAAGGCTAGTAGTTTGAACCCACCAGGCCCTCCTTGGAAACCCCCTGGGGTAGGTTCTACTGTCCTGTAGCATTGCTGTGAGTTGGAATTGACTCAACAGCAACCAGATTGTTGGTTTGGTGTCATGACCATCAGAGCCCTGCTAGTACAGTGGTTAAGAGTGTGGCTGCCAACCAAAATGTCAGCAGTTCAAAGCCACTAGCCACTCCTGGAAAACTCCATGAGGCAGTTCTACTCTGTCCTGCAGGGTTGCTGTGAGTTGGAATTGACTCGAAGGCAACAGGTTTGTGTTTGGGTTTTTTTTTGTTTGTTTGTTTTGTTTTTGTGATCAACAAGCCAAACGCTATTACCATGCCTCTCACCGTGCCATTCATACCAAACCCAAAGCCACTGAGTCTCTTCCAACGCACAGCCACCACAAAGGTCAGCGTAGCCCTGATCCCGCAGGGTTTCCAATGCTGTAATCGTCACCTGAGCAGACTGCCGCATCCTTATCCCAGAGTGGATGGTGGATTTGGACCACTGACCTCTCATCAGGGAGTGCTTTAACCAGTGTACCATCAGGGATCTCTGTCACCACCATCTCTGGCTTTTTAATGGCACTCAAATCCCTCGGATTGGCATGTTCCGATGGCTTCAGTACCAGCTACATCACCAGGTCTTCTCCTAGAACACACTTGCAGTCGTTGATAGACTGTCCACCCCTGGCTGCCTGCTTCCTTCAGCTTTCCGTTCTCTCCTCTGGCGTCTGTTTCAGCACTTAAGCTTCACCCCGGAGCCACACTTCTTCCCTGTTTCTAGAAGTCATCCGTACAGCCATTTTGAACCACTTCTTGGGGTCCTCGGTGGGGTTAAATTTGCCTGTATTTGCAGGGAGTCGGCCGAGTAAATGAAGGGACTTCTTCAGCTGGGTGGTCCTCTGGCTCAAGCTCAAGTTAGAATTTTCGACTCTGGTCCCACGGCACGCAGACTCCCAGGTCCTGCTGGCCTGTACTAGGCAGGCGTACAGCACTGGGGTGGACAGCCCCTTGCTGCCCCCTCACACCCACTCGGCACCAGTGGCCATAGGCCACTGATGCCATCAGCACGTCCTGAGGAGCCTAGGTCACTCACAGAACAAAACACTAACTCCCGGTGACACATTCGATCTGACAGCCACAAGAGGCCATCAGTCCAGTATTAACCCCTGCACCAGAACCTTTAGACCAAAGGACAGAGAAGGGCTCGTGAACACGGTGAAAGCCACCCCCTCCGCCGGGCGAGACACACTAACCCTGTAGTGAGGTCACACCCACGCTGGCTCCTGTAGTGTGCTGGAGACTGAGGAACCCTGTAGTTGTAGGTCTTGTTAAGAGCCTCCTCAGGGTGTAAGTGATGTGACCTGCGTATCCCACGACAGACAGAACCCGAGGACTGCCCTCCTGTCGGCCTCAGTTTATGCAGAGCTTGGAATAAATCCTTGTTTTCTTCCTCACCCTTGTGTTGTCTTTACCAGCAAAAGTTCTACCAGGCCCAAAGCCAGAACTGAAGAAGGAAAACGCTGCATTTAACCCCCCAAACAAACAAGCAGTCAAAAACACAAATCTGTTGCCGCTGAGTTGATTCTAACTCAGGCGTCTCTACAGCACACAGTGGAACTGCCCCGCAGGGTTTTCAAGGAGTGCCTGTTGGATTGGACGCCTGACCTTTTGACTAGCAGCCAAGCTTTTAACTACAACGCCACTAGGGCCTCTACTATTGGCCTAAGTCCAGGAGGGGGTGTGGAAGTAAGTCCTGGGGGAAAAGGGCGATGTGCTGCCTCGGGGAGAGAGAGGCCTCAGCAACAGCTGAGAGGGGCACAGAGAGGAGGGGTGTAGTTCAGCCCTCAGTAAGGAGAGCTGAGTGACGTCTGCAGGAGCCTCTATCTAGATGTCTCCATCCCATGTGCCGGCCCCAGGTCTCCCCAGCTAGAGCCCTGACCTTGGCCTAACACCCCTGCTCTACTTGAGCATTTGACAGTTTTTGAGTTACAGCCCTAAGCCTCCTAAACCCTGGACAGTCATTGTTTTTCTCTGTCTTCCCTCTAGGAGCAAGGAGAGCTTCTCAGTATGCAATCTAACAAAACCCTCTGGCTTTCACACTTTGATGTGATATCTGCAGGCTCAGAGGTTGGAGGAGTCTGCACAGTCAGAGTCTCTGAGGGCATACACGTAGTAGTTGTCCCTAATTCCCTTTGCCTGGTCCCGGATCTCCCAGCGAGAGTTCTGACCTTGGCCTAACAGACCTGCCTCCTGTGACAATCCCTTAGACACTCTTCATCTTTCTGCCGAGCATCAGTGGCACTTAGCAGTAGCTGCCCAATCCAAGCAATCACCGTTCTCTTGGATCATCTTAAGTGCCCGAGACACCAAACCATCTAGAGCACTCCTTTCTGCCAGTATGCGCACTTACTTCACTATCAGAGAAACTTGTAACGACTGGTCACCTTGTGCCAGAGGCTGCAGGGAGCAAGAGCAGGAGACTGCGTTTAGTCCTCACTGTGGTCCAGCTGAGACACTCCACTACATTTCACTGGTGGCCGCTGGTGAAACAGGAGAGAAGCTTAAGACACCCCAATTTTAAAAAGGGAAGTTAAAATAGACAGCAAAGATTTAATTCTTGTAAAATTGACTTGCTTGACTTTCTAATTCCTGGTATCTTTTACCTAGGCCTGGCAGGAAGTCACGCATTAGCTGTCAGAAACCATGGAAATAATGTCCTTACAGCTTTTTTTAGACACATCAAAACAGCTAAGGGGCCAATAAAAGACACCAGGCGCCAGTCAGGACCCCCTGCTTCAGAGGGAACCCAAAGCAGTCAAGATCCCTGCTCCTGATGCATTACCTTCAAAGGACCCCTGAGTCCCCCGAACAGATACCCCTCTTCATCCTCAATCAGTCACATTGTTTCCCCAGTCCTTTATACACCCCAACCTCACTTGAGAAATTTCTCCCTGTTCCCTGTATCTGTTAGCACGCAGTCATAAACTTTTTTGATCAGTCACCCAAATACCTGTCTCAGAGGTTGGCTTTGGGGGGCGTGTTAATAAGAATCTGGAGTTTTGTAACACTGGCCACTGACACTTGGGTTTTTTGTAAAAGATAGAAATAAAATTATTCCTTTCCCCTTGCACACCTATCTGCTGCATGGAAGCCTTTTGGTTTCCTGGAGTTTATATAAAGGGTTCCAGTTACTCCTACAACAATTTGTGGACGCCATAGCTTCTGCCAACAACACCCCCAGATGACTTCAGGTAAGACAATCTTGGGGTGTGTTCCATTGCATTCTCCATTGTGCATTATGAATCACTAAGTGAGTGCTTTGTAAGACACTCCAGAAGACAAATAAAATAATTGTCTTTTGAAATGGATAGCACATGTAAGTCTTTGGACCTTGAACAATTTAAAGAAATAGAAGCCCTATGCACAGACTGGAGAAACACTGAAAGTGTGGTCCCCAGTCACTCTTTCAGCTCTGTAATAAAGTCATTCCTGAGGGTTTGCGTTCAGCCAAAGATTGGACAGGCCCATAAAACAATATGAGACTAAAGAGGCATGGCAACCCACGTGCAAGGACTAGAAGGCAGGATGGAATAAGAAAGCTAGTAATAGGGAATCCAAATTGGAAAGGGAGAGTGTTGACCTGTTGTGGGGTTGTTAACCAATGTCTTAAAACAATACGTGTACCAAAACGAAACCAAACCCACTGCCATCAAGTCTGGTCCAACTCGTAGTGACCCTAGAGGTCAGAGTAGAGCGGCCCGATTGAGTTTCCAAGGAGTGCCTGATTTGAACTGCTGACCTTTTGGTTAGCAGACAAAGCACTTAACCCACTATACCATCAAAATGTGCACTAACTGTTTAATGAGGAACTAGTTTGTTCTGTAAACTTTCATCTGAAGTACAATAAAAAAAAAAAAGAAATATAAACCCTAAATCCTAATAGGAGCCCTGGTGGCGCATGGTTAAGAGCTATAGCTGCTAACCCAAACACCAGCAGTTAGAATCCACCAGCCACTCCTTGGAAATCCTGTAGGGGCAGTTCAGAATAACAATACAGGCAAAACAAGACAAAACAGTGTTGTCCAGTTGATTCCAATTCACAGGGACCCTGTGTGCTTCAGAGTAGAACCGTGCTCCCTAGAGTTTTCAAAGCTGTGATCTTTTGGAAAGACACCACTGGGACTTTCTTCCCAAGGAAACTGTCAGACTTCAGTTAGCAGCCAAATGCCTAACCATTTCTGTCACCAAGGTCTCCCACTATCGGCAGAGGGAGTGATCGGATTCACTGGTCTGTGAGAAGGCGGCATCCCGCTCTCGTGCAGAATAGCTTCACAGCGACGTGAGCAGCTCGGCTCTGCCGTAACCCGCGCGCTGCGTGCTCCTCGAAGGTAGAGAGGTGAGCTGCAAGGTGGCTTCAGGGACGGAGTGCGGTCTCGTGTAGCCAACAGAAACAGTGCCTGTGGCAGGTGAGGCAGCCCTGTCTTCAAGGGGAGGCTGCAAGCAGGGTGTGTCTAATGACTTACTGTCTGCTCTACCTCGGCAAGACACTGAACCGGAAGAGAGTATCGAAGGGAAGTAGCTGACGATGTCAGAGATTGGTAATGACCAATAACCTGGGAGTCATTGCCCTGGTCAATCCGGGGTGATTTCTGACCGTGAGGTTTTTGCTCCTGGGATGGGAAGGAAGAGTTCTAGTGACACTTCTCAGCATCCAGAATTCTGGAGCTCCTGACTGAGACATTCTGTTCACCCAGAACTGAAACTGTTCCTGAAGCCAGCTCTTTAGACAAAGATTGGACTGGGCCACAGGACACAAAATGATGCTGACGAAGAGTATGCTTCCTGGGTTGAGTAGATACAGGAGGCTAACTGGGCAGCTGCTCTCCAGAGCGAGACGAGAGGGAGGCAGGAGCTGGTTGAACGGACACAGGAAATACAGGGTGGAAAGGAGGAGAGTGAGACACAGGGTGGGGAAGGCAAATGCAGTTACACAGCTGTGTGTGTAGGTTTTTGTATGACAAATTGGACTGTAAACTGTCACTTAAAGCACAATAAAACATTAAAAAACAAATCCTGGAGCTCCTGAACATTCCCATTCTTCTGTGCAGAAGATAAAGCACATCAGGTTTATAAATGTATATTAGAATGTGTAGGCAGCATGGAAATCAAGGGCCTGATTGCTCTGCCCCTTCGATTGGCACCAACGTAAGTAGACTTTGCCCTAGATTAGCTCTCAGTGCTACCTATAACGCGTATGCATTCTCCTGCTATGGTCTAGAATCCCTGGCTGGTACAAACAATTAGTGCAATTGGCTGAAAATCAAAAGGCTGGAAGTTTGAGTCCACCCAAAGTGCCTCAGAAGAAAATCTTGACAGGTGACTTCCCAAAGTCAGCCCCCTGAAAACCCTATGGAGTAAATTTCTCCCAGGTATATACGGGATACCATGAGTCGGAAGTGACCCTACAGCAACTGATTTGGCTTATAATCCTAGCATCAAAACAATGGGCTGAGTGCACTGTACCAGAGTACAACCCACACTATAAAGGCAGTCCTTAGTTCTCTCTCTCTTGGTCTCCTTGTCTGCTTGAATGCTGCTTACAATCACAGGCTTTTAACGTAGATGTGAGGACTTCTCTTCCATTCACTGGTAGCTTAAAGAAAGGTGGATGGACGGTATTGTCGCACTGAACTTAAGATTCTTTCCCAGAAAGATGTCACAACAAACAAAAAATTCTCAGCCACTCAGACGTTACTGGGTTATACATTAACACACTGAATGCAAATTAACATCTATCTGCTCACACACTTGGATGTAATTTTCAAGATTACTCTGTTTCTTTATATACACATACATATATATAAACAGAGTAATCTTGAAAATATATATACACGTATAGTGAATAGAAGGTATCAGGATAAAGATTGTTAGTTTCCTCAGTTTTTTTTTTTATGTTCTGTATAATTTTCCTTCGATAAGCCACTGAATGTTTGTAGTCCATCAAATCACTGGTTGTAGCTAATGTCATAACTAGATTTTCCAAACCTTCTAAACTTCTCGACGGCACTTGGCTTGGCTTAAACTTGCCTCTATAATTCAAGGTGGCATTTTGGGTGACTAAACCGCACTAGTGTAGTGGCTAAGTGCTGCCGCTGCTCAACAAAACATCAGCAGTCTGAATCCACTAGACGCTCCTTGGAAACTCTATGGGACAATTCTACTCTGTCGTCTAGGGTACCTATGAGTCAGAGTCAACTCGATGGCAGTGTTTTTTGTTTGTTTGTTTGTTTTGTTTTGTCTTTGTTGTTGTTTTAAGTAAGGACAGAGTGAAAAGAAAAGAGAGATGTGAAAAGACAAAGGAAGGAAGAGAAAGTAGAAGAAAGGAATACCGTGAAACACTGTTTGTCCGGGGGATGTGCGCGTGCAGATGAGGCTGATACGAGAATGGCGAAGAGAAAAGAAAAACAGGCAACAGCGCTGAGCGGAGTAAACGTTCCGCTCTCGGCCTGTGAGTGAAAAATCTTACGGTGCTTTAGCACTGTCCCTTACAATGTTCGTTTGTGGTTTGCAGTTCTTCCCCTATTCTTTATCCTTCAGACTCTTCTTTGAATGGGAAAATCAGACAGCCCCAAGAGAAAAGTGAGTCTCTAGGCTTCAGGTAGATCTCGGTCTCTAGAAAAGCAGTTTGGGAAACACTTTTCTGGACCAGCCTCTTCGTCTTACAGATGAGTAAAGAAATAAGCAAGGACGCACAGTCGGGAACAATGTTAATGCTGAAGAATGCAGGCCTTAAAACCCAACAGCCTGGGGTGGGTCCTGCCTCCACTATCTACAGCTGTGTGACCTTGACTTAGAGAACTCTTAGCCTCTTTAAATATTAATATCTCGAGTTCTGAAATGGGGCTGTAATTCCTACATCAAGGGATAAACAAAGTGTGTTACGTGGAATGTCTAGAATTACATCTAGAATGTAGTAGGTGCTCAATTAAAGGTGGCTATGGTTGTGATGGAAACCCTGGTGGCATCATAGCTACAAGCTCAGCTGCTGGCCAAAAAAGGTTGGCAGTTCCAATCCACCAGGTGTCCCTTGGATACCCTCTGGGGCAGTTCTACTCTGCCCAGCCAGGTTGCTGAGTCAGATTTGACCTGACAGTAGGTTTCATTTCTTTTGGGGGTGGTGTATGGCTGTGATTGGGTGGTGCACCTGGTTAACTTACTTAGCTGGAGGGTCAAGGCCAACCAGAGGTACCTTGGGAGAAAGGCCTGGAGACCTACTTCCAAAAAAATCAGCCATTGAAAACCATATGATGTTCAGTTCCATTGTGACCGACACAGGGTTGCCATGACTGTGTCTGGCCTATATCACCCAGGGAAGTTCAAGAAAGGTCATGCACCTGGATGAACTAGACCAGATAGGCTCACGAGTGTTTTCTGAGTGCCCAAAAGAATGTTTGCAAGGCAGATGCTTTTAAAACTACTTTTAACGTTCCTGTGCTTCAAACATATTTTGGCATTCTAACAAGCTGTAGTAGAAACACTGGTGGTGCAGTGGTTACGAGCTTGGCTACTAACCGAAGGGTCAGCAGTGTCAGTCCACCCAGCACTCCCAGAAACTCTACGGGGCAGTTCTGCTCCATCCTACAGGGACACTGTGGGACAGAATCATGACTACAATCTACTGGGTCCTGGTGGTGCAGTAGGAACTCTGGTGGCATAGTGGGTTGTGTGCTAAATCAGCCCACCAAAAGGTTGGCAGTTCAAACCCACCAGGAGCTCATTGGCAGCTCAATGGCACAGTTCTACTCTGTCCTCCAGGGTCTCTGTGAGTCAGAGCTGACTCAACAGCAGTGGGCAGGTGGCACAGTGGTTAAGAGCTTGGCTGCTCACCAAAGGTCAGCATTTTGAATCTACCAGCTATTCTTTGGCAATCTGATGGGGCAGCTCTGCTTTGCCCTGTAGGATTGCTCTGAGTTGGAACGGACTTAATAGCAACAGGTTTGCTTTGGTTTCAGTGGCATTCACGTATCATGCCGACCAATTTGCGAAGGTAACCTCCCTTTGTCCTCATGGCAACTTGATGAACGAGGTGATATTACTTGCACATTATACACCAGGAAACTCTGCTGGCATAGTGGTTCAAGTGTTACATCAGCTAATCTAAAGGTAGGCAGTTCAAATCCTCCAGGTACTCCTTGGAAATTCTATGGGGCAATTCTACTCTGTGCTATAGGGTCTCTAGGAGTTGGAATGGACTAAGCCTCTGAGACTTCTAGAGAAGTTAGTCAACATGTCTAAGACCAAGCAACTAGCCGGTCTTGAGCAGTGATTTGAACCCTGGCCATCAGATTCCAGAATCCACATATTTAAACCTAGTTTTCAGTCTCCCTTTTGAAAGAACTTTGCTGAGCCGCCTTCGAAGGCTTCGCTCACTCAGCCTCCCCCTTCCTAACCCTCCTGTAATGCAGAGATTGAAAAGCCTAAAACCGCGTTCCACAGGTGCTCTTGCAGCTGGATTTCTGGATGTCAATTGGTTTCTATCTCAACAGATATACACTCAGCTGCTCATCTGAAAGTCGGCGGTTTGACTTCTCAGGAGAAAAACCTAATCATCTGCTCCCTTAAAGATGACAGTGTAGAGAAAGCTGTGGGACAGTTCTAATCTGTCACCTGGGTGACTTTAAGTCAGAAGTGATTCAAGGACACTCAAGAACAATCACAATTGTACTTAGTAAGATAAGGTCTAAGCATAGATTTGTCCCTAGTGAGATCTAGGACAGTCGGGGAACCTCACAGATGGGTTGTCCCTGTTTTTCAGGGTCCCATCCACATCCTTGACCATGTTCCATGGGCTGACTCTTTCCAAAAGACACCAAGTTTGCTCAGACAGAAAGGGCCCTATGACCTATTTCTCGTGACTAAGAGGAACATAGAAGCCCCCACACCTTCAAACACAGCATGCTCCCTCTCCCAACACACACACATACTGAGATGTTGCCAACCCATGATTCGTGGGACCCAGGGTTCTGTTTATTTGCTGAACAAAGGCTGCTCGCTGCTCCCTTCTGCAACACGCGTAATTACCAACGTCAACCCCATCTGCACATGCAGTTCTCCTGCCCCTTGCCGCAAGGCCGGAATGACTGGAGGAGAAACAACAGGAGCAGAGGCAAAATGAACAGGCCCCCAGCTCTGCTTCCGGGTCCTCTCTAGCTGCCACCTGAAGCTGATCTTCGATCTTGACGTCCCCCATCCTCAGATGCGAGGCTCACAGCGGATCCATCAAGTGCTGGGCAGCCACTAGTGGTGAAGGAGACCGAAAAACAAGTTTTTAAAGAAGGGCTGCTATTCTTACTGAAATTAAAACGGTAAGATCAGGCCAAGTGCTAAATGGCTGTAATCCCAGACGATCCATCAGATTTTAATGACTGAGGAAGGCTACTCTCCGCTGCTGACGGAGCAGATCAGTGCTTATCAGTCTACTGCTTGCAGAGAGGAGAGTGGAATGGAAAAGCCACCTTTTCCCTTGATCAGATCTGGCTGCCACCCCCGACTTTAACATCTTGGCTAAAGTCCATTTGTCCTCAGATGACTTCATATTTCCCTGATGTCATCTCTTACACTGTCTTCAAAGTGAGATTAAGGACAGTGTCAGTCCCTTTAAGATTAGTACAGTCTTAAATAAACACCAGTGAACAACATGGGGCCAGACTAAAGGTAAGAGACAAATGTCTCGAATGAAACCCCTGGCAGGGATAGCAGCTGAGAGATCTCATCAGTTGTCAGTTGCCCAGCCATGTTTCCGCTTCATGGGTGATAAATCCTTGTGTTGTCGTCAAGCTCCCAGCAAAGTTCATGGCATGCGTTTTGGGTGTTAGTTACCTACTGCCACCTTAACAGAAATGCCACTAGTCAATGACTTGAACAAACCGAAGTTTATTCTTGCCCACTGTAGGGGGCTGTAAGTCCAACTTCAGAGCATCAGGCCCAGGCAAAGCCTTTCGCTCTTGGCTTGAAGGAAGGTTCTTGTCATCTATCTTCCGCAGTCTAGAAGCTTCTCAGTGAAAGGACCCCTGTGTCTTAGTCATATCGTGCTGCTGAAACAGAAGTGCCACAAGGGGATGGCTTTAAAAGGAGAAATTTATTCTGCCGTAGTCTAGTAGGCTGTCAGTTCAAATTCAGGCATCAGCTCTAGGGGGAGGCTTTCTCTTCTGGTGCTGGAGGAAGGTCCTTGTCATCAATCTTCTGCTGGACAAGGAGGTACTGAGGCACAGGGACCCTGGGTCCAAAGGACACACTCTGCTCCCTGCACAGCTTCTTGGTGGCATATGTCCTCAAATCTCTCTGCTAGCTTCTTTCTTTTATATCTCAAGATATTGCTTCAAGACATGATGCAGTCTTGCCCACTGAGTCCTGCCCCGCTCACACAGCTGCTGCCCATCCTCCCTCATTAACGTCTCATAGGCAGGGTCACAGCATGTAGAAACATCACACAACACAGGGAGCCAGAGCCTAACCCAACTGCGGCACACGCTTCGGCGGGGGACACAGTTCAATTCATGACAGCCTGGTTCCAAGGGTACATTCTGCTCCCGACGCTTCTTTCTTGGCGGTGTGAGATCCTTCTCCTTTCTCCTCTATTGTCCTTTTTATATCTCAAGACGGGTTGGCTCAAGATACAACCTAATCTTTAGATTGCGTCTGCCCTCACTTATATAACTCCTCTAACCCTGCCTGACTAACATCACAGGTGTTGATGTTTACAACACATAGAAAAATCACATCAGATCACAAAATAACGGGCAACCACACAATACCAGGAAATCATAGCCTAGCCATGTTGATTCACATTTCAGAGGAACACAGTTCAGTCCATAGCAGGTATTTAATTAAGGAAGTGGGGCCCAGCCCACCTAAAGTGAAGCTATGTGTAAATCTGGTAGGCTCACGAAGAAGCATTATGAAATTACAAGAGGTGATTAATAGAAGCTTGAAAACATGATGCAAAAAACAGGAACCGGTGTCAACATGGACAGAACTGTAGAATCCTAGAGGACTCCCCGGGGAGTGCAGAGATGCTTGGGGGATGCAGAGAAGTCTGCATGAAAGACTGCCTATGTTAGCACAGTGTCAAGTGAACGACCTCCCAAAGCCTAGAGAACCTTGGGTTACAAACCAAAACACCCACTGGTGTCGAGTCAGTGCTGGCTCTAGTGATGCCATACGACAGAGAAGATCTGTCCCATAGAGTCTCCAAGGAGTGCCTGTGGAATTTGAACTGCTGACCTTATGGCTAACAGCCATAGCACTTAACCACTACGCCTCCAGGGCTACACGGAGAAGGTTTTCTCTTGCCCCCTAAGGGAGGCTGAAAGCTTTTGCACACCTTGATGCTGCAGTTTCAACCAGATTTCAGTGGACCTGCTGGACTCTCATAAACAACCAGCAGCTCAATACCACTTTCTGACAACCGCTGATCCACCCAGCTCGAGGGCAGCTTGGGAGAAATGCAGTGGTGCAAGCACTTGTCAGGTGTCTCCTGTGACACTGTCAACAGCTAAAGGCCGAGAGCCCATGTACCAAAGATCAAGGATGCAGAAATATCTGAACATTCAGATTAGAATTTTATTGGATGATCTCCAAGGGGACAGTCAGTATGATACATTCTGGGGGAAGCCAGGCTTATAGGAGAGCAGAGAAAAGGATGCTGGTCTGAAGTAGAGTCTAAGTTCTGGCCCCTCATCTCCACGTGCTCACCTCCTCCCGTCTCCGTCACTCCATTCACACCAGCAGGTGGTGACGGCCAGACAACAGTGAGATAACTGCTAAAGGCCTTTACAACCCGGAGACTCAAAGTGGGAGACAGGATGTTTAAGATTCTCAAGTCCTCATTCCCTGAATGACTAAGCAAGGAATCTTACCCAGTTTACCTACAGTGAGGTCAGCTTCATCTCCTGGAAATTCTTCACGAGTGAACACAAGGGAAGTTAATTATTGTGGAAGCAGGAACAAAGTCAATTAAGAGCATGAGCTTTGAAGACAGATAGACCTGAGTTCAAAGCCTACCTCCACCACCATACTTGCCTCAGTTTCTAAATTTATAAAGTGGGTGTTATGAACTGCATTGCATCCCTGCAAAATATGTATTGAAAGCCTGGCCCCTGTATCTGGTCCCTGTACCTTGGTGGATAATTGTTAAGTGTTGTGGCTGCTAACCAAAAGGTCGGCAGTTTGAATCCACCAGCCGCTACTTGGAAACTCAATGATGCAGTCCTACTCTGTCCTATATGGTTGCTGTGATTTGTAATTGTCTTAATGGCAACTTCTTCTTCTTCTTCTTCTTCTTCTTCTTCTTTTGTATTTGACACCTGGACATGGTGCAAACTGGGCACAGGGTGGCACCTAACAATAACTATACAATCTTGCTTAAAAATAGGGTCCTTCTTGTTGTGTTAATTAGGTCACACTTCAGTGGGTTGAGTTCTAAATCTAAGTACTTCTAAGTCATGGAAAGAGCTAAATGGACCCAGAGAAATATACAGGGGAAGACATATGTCATGTGAGGATCAACCACGGGAAAAGAAGCACCAAGGATTGCTGCCAGATACCAAAAACTAGGAGAGAGACCCACAGACAGAATCAACACGGGCAAGACTTTGATTTTTAAACTTCTAATGTCATAGATTGCATTATGTTCTTCAAAATAATGTACGTCAACTTGGCTAGTCCATGATTCTCAGTATTGTGTGATTGTCCACAGTTTTGTCATCTGACGTGATTTTCCTATGTGTTATAAATCCTAAGTGTATGATATCATGAAGCAGGATTAAAGGCAATGAGGTTGATGAGGCAGGAATCAATCCACAGGATTTGGTGGTATCATAAATCAATCTCTTTTGAGATATGGAAAAGAGAAGTGAACAGGCAGACCCCATACCACCAGAAGGTAGTGCTAGGAGCAAAGCACATTATTTGGACCAGGGGTCCCTGTGCCCGAGCAGCTCCTAGACCAGGTAAAGACTGATGTCAAGGACCTTCCCCTAGAGCTGGTACCCTGAATTTGAACTTCTAGCCTCCTAGACTGTGAGAGAATAAACTTCTCTTTGTTTAAACCATGCCCTTGTCCTGTTATAGCAGCACCAGATGCCTTGGACAGGCCTCTAGAACTGTAAGAATATACATCTATGTCCTTTAAAGCCACCCACTTGTGTAATTTGTGTTAAAGCAGCACTGGAATGTTAGAGGAGAATAATTCTGCCTACTGTATTGTGCCACAAAGCAAAACCATGCCCAGTGCACTCTGAAACCAACCCACAAGTTTGTGTAGAGGCAAAACTACTCAACTGCTGCCATGGATGAAGGAGCCGCAGTGATGATACGGTGGTTGGGTTCCCAGGACACACTCTACACTCCTTCGTCTCGTCCTTTGGCCCAAAGACTCCCAGCGGTCTTGACAAGCCTTTTCAGGCTGCAAAGCAGCCTACGACGACCCTCTTTCCCTCTCCTTCCTCTCCCCTTCTTTGGAGACAGACCTGCTTGGCGGGCCGTGCTTTCCCAGCCTTCCTCTTGCTCCTTCCACCTTCCTCCCACACAGGAGTTTCCCCTAGTGACATCCTGCCACGACTAATCCTGTCTCAATGTTCAGCTCCCCTAGGACCCAGATTTAGATTTAGAACTCCCCTAGTTCACATGGAGACAGACCTTGGTAATAAGTTGATGTCCCATGGAACCATCTGTCCTCTTACTGATGAAACAGAAATCACATTTTATTTTACAGACCAAGATGCCTGAGCATGGTGAATGCGCTCAGGTCGCCATCTGAAACCCAGGGGACAGCACCCTCAGGGGAGGAAACTGCCCCCTGGTCCCCGCTGCCTTAGGAGTTCTGGAGCTCGCATTTTCTTCCAAAGGAGACCATTTTAAATACACCTAGGCGAGAAATCTTTAATCCCAAAACAACTAGATTCTGCTGAAACAGACAGGAGCCAGAATCCCTAACTCCACCTCCACTTAGAGAAGGAAGACGTGAATCTGTGTGTACTTGTGTTGTGTGTGTTACGTGTGGTGTGTGAATGTTGTATGTGTGGTGTGTATAGTGTGTGTGTGTGTGTATAGTGTGTGTGTGTGGTATGAATGTTGTATGTGTGGTGTGTAAGGTGTGCAGGTGTGTGTGGTGTGCATGTGCATGTGTGAGTGTATGGTGTGTGAGTATGTAATGCAGCCAGTGCGAAAGGCTGAGTTCATCATAGCAGTCAAATCCCAAGGGAACTAGAGACGCAAAGACTCCACTCTCTGTCCCCACTGGCTCCCCACTCCTTTCTTCGGCTGTGGCCCCTCATATGACGTATTCTCGTGCCGTCAGATGACAGCATCTTGTCCACAAAATGGCTCCACCCCCCAGCAAGCTCAGAGCCAGCGTGCTGTGACACAGCTCTTGATGGGAAACAACATGCCAGAGGGACAGACAGTGGTCCCACCTTTCTCCCTGTTACCTGTTTTGGGGCCACATGTGTCCATTTGTCTACTCAGATGTGAGGCTCAAGGGGCACAGCCTAACAGCACCTGAGAGAGTGAGGGAAGAACTGCAGGAAGGGCAGGTGAAGTCCAAAGCTCTGCCAAGTACGAAGCAGAAGAGTCTGACCCACGCTTTCACTAAACTGTCTGACCTTGAGAGGCTAGTCCTGCAACCACATGGCATTGCTGTTGGTGCTGACTGTTAAAATGTCTGTCAGTCTTAGACTGTGGCACTAGCAGGGGTCTCTACCCTCCCTGCTTTCTGCTTTCACACGGCAGAAAATGTCACAAATAGAGTCTAAAACCATGGAAAGGGGCTGCTCTCAGTCATAGGCAGGATTTATAGCCTAAAACACTAAAATGTCAGTTCTAAATTACTGAGTGCAGTGGTCTAAGCCACTTCTCTCCTATGGGAGAGAAGACAAAGAGTATTACAGGAAGGCGCCCTCAGAAAACGTTATGAAGAGCAGGTCCTGACATAGAGTCAGTATATGACAATGCGTCTGTCTTTTTAACTTTAACTTACCACTCAAGGGTCCAGCTGGCCTGGACTCACAGCTGTAGCCCTCCGGGAGAACTTCTGCAGCAGGTGGTACGACTTTGTACTCTCTGTTTCACCAACACCAGTCATATAGTAGGCAACTTCAGTTGACGAATGAATACGTGAGTATAGGCTCC
Organism: Heterohyrax brucei; assembly: GCA_028571685.1. NCBI lineage: Eukaryota > Metazoa > Chordata > Mammalia > Hyracoidea > Procaviidae > Heterohyrax > Heterohyrax brucei. Next base: position 81,906,185 of record CM053159.1, read on the forward strand.
TTATGGGTTGAAACAGTGGAGCTTTTGATTTTACACCTAAGCCTTTTGAATCACGTGTCAGGACTGCCAACTCATCCTAGAAAAAGTGCTACATATCTCATTGCTGAATATTCCTATAGCCATCTCTAATGCCAGCACCTAGTCCACCCTTCAAAGCAATTTGGGAATTCTTTTTCTGGAATGGCCATCAGAGCTGTCGTCATATTACCCTTGATGTCCTCAATGCCATCAAAATGTCTTCCCTATGGAAGGGAAGACATAGGTCCCTATGGCATAGGTCCTGACCCTATGTCAGGATCTGTTCTCCATAGCACTTTCTGAGGGCACCTTCCTGTAGTATTTCTGTGTCATCTCTCACAGGAAAGAAGTGGCTTAGACCATTGCATTCAGTAATTTAGAACTGACATTTTATTGTTTCAGGCTATAAATTCTGCCTGTACCAGAGTGAGCAAAAAAAGCCAGGCTGTCTGCTTATATGCAGGTCACACCCCCAAGGAAATGTCTCCTCAGCTGACTGACCACTCACAGCAGCTTCAAACACGGGAGTGATCATGTACAACCACTGAGTGCTCAGCCAAGTACACACACAGTCTTAACCATCAGATCCATATTCGGTAGGACAAAGATCTTGGCAAGAACTGAACCTGACTTGGGTAGATCCCCTTACTAGCTTCAGGGGTCCTGAGTAAAGCAAAGTGTTTGTGAGAGGGAAGAAAATGGCAGAAAGATGCCTACCAGCATACTCCAAAGTAATTTTTACTATGAATTTCTGATTTCTTTTCCAACCCGCCCACCCATCATGCCCAACTGCCTCTCTATCTGACCATCTTGGAAGACAATGGGTTTCCTCTTTTATCTTGTCAGTTTGTCACTTTTATCACCAAATGGCCTGCTGATGAGCTGATGGCATCCACTTTGGAAGCAGCTACTCAAGATTTCCGTGGCTAAGAAGGATTGGTAACATTGACATAAGGTACAAAGGAGCATGTTAATGATCCATCTGGAAATTGCTAAATCACTCTGTGAAGAGGATTATGTTAACTGCAGGGTTTATATGAGGCTTAATGTCCCAAATTCTTAAGCTATTAATTGGAGGAATATGAGATGCTTTCCACATAATATACACAGTCATCCTCCCTGGTGATGGTTAAAACTGTGGGTCAACTTGGCTGGGCCAGATCCTCAGTGGTTTGGCAGTGATGATATAATTTGACCATTGTATAATGATGTAATCCCTTCCATGGTGAGATCTGATATAATGTAATCATCTCCATGATGCTTTTACTATGAGCAGCCAATCAGTTGAAAGGGATGTGGCCTGAATCCAATCAAGGTGGGCTCTCTGGCAAAGCTTATTGGGTTTTGCTCACCACGGATCCTACATTCAGTTCATCAGTATCTGACCTCCAGTTCTTGAGACTTAGGTCCAGTAGGCCATCGTCTGACCTGTGGATGGTCCGCCCCTGAAGCTACATGAGTCAGGAGAAGCTTGTGCCCTGATATCTGACCCACAGACTTGGAACTTCCCAGTCTCTACAAACTCCTGAGTCATTCTCTTGAAACAAATCCATCTGTTTCTGTGTCTGTGTCTGTGCTCTGTCTCTGTCCCTCTAGGTAGATGATAGATAGATAGACAGATGATAGATAGGTAGATAGATTAGAGAGAGAGAAAGATTAGATAGATAGATAGGTAGATAGACAGATTAGAGATTAGATAGATAGACAGTAGATAGATACATGGATGGATGGATGGATGGACAGATGGATAGAAAAATGATTCTCTGGTTTTGCTTCTCTAGGGAACCCAGCCTAAGATACTCTTCAACACCAGAGGCTCACATCCTGGAAACCACATCATTGGCAAATCGACTGTGATCAATACCAAAATTGCAAAAAATGAAAATAAATAATGAGAGGGTTAGGATGGAGGAAAGAATAAAAATGGTATCAAAAATATTTTTAAAACATGGAGAAGAACTGAGAAAGTAGCAAGTTACTTTTCTTTATTTTGTTGATTTTCCCCCCTTTCTGTACAAAAGCAAAACAGATTTATAACAAGACAAGCACCACAGGGCTATATAAAAGTAGTCCATGTTCTTCCCCTCCACACCTCCAATGTCATGGTCCTGGCACGGCCAACATTATCATAGCCTTCTAGAGTCCTTGGGCAGTAGAAATGGTTAGTGTGCCCAGCTACCCACTGAAAGAATGGGGTTCAAGTCTACCCAGGGGTGCCTCTGAAGAAAATGCCTGGGAATCTTCTGAAAAATCAGTCACTGGAAACCCCATGGAGCACTGTTTCACTCTGTCACATGTGGAGTCACCATGAGTCAATGTCTTAGTGGCATAGTGCTGCTATAACAGAAATACCACAAGTGGATGGATTTAACAAAGAGAAATTTATGTTCTCACAATCTAGGAGTCCAAATTTAGCACACCAACTCCAGAGAAAGACTTTCTCAGTCGGCTCTGGGGGAAGTCGTTATCATTAACAGTCCCCTGGTCCAGGATCTTCATAGCACAGGGACACCCTCTGCTCCTGGCACTTCTTACTTTGTCCTATGAAGTCTCCTAGTCTCTCTGCTCTCTTCTCTTTTATATATCTTAAAGGAGATTGACTCAAGATACAACCCAATCTTGTAGACCAAGTTTTCTCTCATCAACATAATTGCCTCTAATCCTGCTTATTAACTTCATAAAAACAAAACCCCAAAAAATTTCCGTGAGTCAATTCCAGCTCATAGTTGCCCTATAGGGCAGAATAGAGCTGCTCCACAGGATTTCCAAGCAGGGGCTAGCAGATATGAACTGCCAAACTTCTTTGGTCAGCTGCCTAAGCTATTAACCGCTACACTACCAGGGCTCCATTAATATCATAGAGGCAGGATTTACAACACATAGGAAAATCAGATCAGACAACAGAGTGGTGGCCAGTCACCCACATGGGGTCTCATGACCTAGCCACGCTGACACACATTTTTAGGAGACATAATTGAGTTTATAACAGTCAGTACCAACTCGACAGCAATTGGATTTTTTGCTTGTTTAATTGTTAAGTGTCTTCCTATACCCTTCTTAATGTTTATGCATTGAAAAAAGAAAGAGACAGAGTAAATAGTTTTAAAGATATATAAGACATAAGATTTTTGCCTAAACAAAACACTAGAATCATTACTCAGCGGTTTATTTTATTTAATAATAATATTATGGATTCTCCTCCACTTTGGTACCTACAGATATTGCTGTTGGGTGCCGTCCAGTCAGTTCTGACTCATAGTGACACTATGAACAACAGAACAAAACACTGTCCAATCTTGCTCCATGTCCACAATCGTTTTTATGCTTAAACCCTTTGTTGCGGCCGCTGTGTCAATCCATCTCATCAAGGCTCTTCCTCTTTTTTTTTGCTAACCCTCCACTCTAGCAAGCATGATGTCCTTCTTCAGGGATTGATCCTTCCTGACAACATGTCCAAAGTATGTAAGAGGCATTCTTGCCATCTTTGCTTCCAAGGAGCACTCTGGTTGTACTTCTTCCAGAACAGATCTGTTTTGCTCTTTTGGTGGTCCGTAGTGTATTCAACGGTCTTCTCCAACATGACAATTCAAAGGCATCAATTCTTCTGTCTTCTTTGTTCATGGTCCAGCTTTCACATGCATATGATGGGATTGAAAATACCACAGTTTGTAATAGAAACTTCTTTACATACTTGTCAGTAGTTTAAAAGTGTCTTAACTTATTCAACCTACCAGATTTGTTTTCCTAGTTTTTTTCTGTTTCTCCATCACAAACAGTGCTAGACTGACATCTTTGTACATACAGCCTTACTCACTGGTGATTCTATTTTTGTAGACAAGATTTCCAAAAAGTGGAATTGTTGAGTCACGGGTATGCACATATTAAATTTTAGTAGCTACCACTAATATTTTCTAAAAGGATTGTAACACTTTAAGTATCCACTGGCAGGAAAGAAGCGCAGATAGTCCTAGATTTACCATGACATTCTCTTCTGAGGACTCTGACTTAAGTTAGTTCTAACAAGTCACATACCTCTTTTTTTCCTCCATTATTATTTCCTTTGGCTATCAATATCTTTATAAATACAATCTTTGTCTTTGGAGGTTGAAAACATGACATATAAACTTATAGATATATTTTAATATTTAGATACATAAAAAGTGCACAAATCATAAAAATTTACCCCAACAATGAAGAAGAGTTAGACAAGGTTGGCATTTTGTCAGTTATGGTAAAACTTGGGCTGCAGAAAGATCAGCTGGATTATCCGTGGGCGTGAGGATGGCATTTCTGATCAGAAAATGACTGCAAGTTGTCTGTAGGGTCCTTTTCTTTTTAGTTCATATATTTGGCAGTAACATCTCATTGCTTCTCCAATCTGCTACCAACTTTAGCAAAGCAATCAACATTAGGCCCATGTTTTCAAGCAACTAGAGTCCCTGATTCAGTTTAGAAAACAAAATCTACACAGCGGTGTTTGAGAAGTAAACCATAAAATTGAACATCTGGGAGTGAGCATCTGGGAGTGACAACATCAGCCAATTACCTACTACAACGTTGTATATAGTACACATTACCCTGTTTTGGTGGAAGCAGTTCTGACTCATAGCAATCCTAGAAGACAGAGTAGAACCACCCCATAGGGTTTCCAAGGAACAGCTGGGGGATTCAAACTGTAGACCTTTTGGTTAGCAACCAAGCCTTAACCACTGTCCCACAGGACTCTGTAACACGTGCTACTAACATAAAATGTACAAAAAAATAAAAGGAGAGTTGTAAGTATTGTTCTGGTAACTCAAACATGTTGTAAGTCGAAGACTACCTACAAAGTTCTGACAATTACATTCTCAAACTCAGCCTAGAAAAAGTGCTCCAGACCTCATTGCTGAGCATCACTGTCTTCACCTTCAAAGTCCTCCCCTTGGGAAGCTATGCGCTGATGCCAGTGTCTAGGCCACTCTTCAAAGCAATTTTGGAACTCTTTTTCCAGAATGGCCATCAGAGCTATCATCATATTATCCTCGATGTCCTGAATGTCATCAAAATGCCTTCCCTTCAGTATTTCCTTTATGTTTGGGTAAAGAAAAAAAGTCACTGAGGGCCAGAGCAGGTAAGTAGGGAGGGCGTCCCAATACAGTGATTTGTTTACTGGCTAAAAACTCCCTCACAAACAACTCTACAATCAAGTTTATGAACTTGCCACTGTGCCACCACACACAATGGCTATTCCAGGAAGAGTTCCAAAATTGCTTTGAAGGAGGGACTAGGCGCTAATGTCAGTGCATAGCTTCCCAAAGGGAGTACTTCAAAGGTGACTGCAGTGATATCCAGCAATGACGTATGTAGCACTTAGAACAATTAAGCCTATGGACTTAATTCTCAGACCTCATATACTGGTTTCCCAATATCCTCACCGATACATGCTGCTGTTAATCTTCTGGACGTCTGCCAATCTACCAAAATGTAAATTTTTCTATCATTTGATTTCTATTGACCTAAGAAGGAGTCTGAGCATCTGTTTTATTTTAGTGACTATTTTGACTCCTTTTTCTGTGAATTGCCTATTGATCACCTTGTCTAATCTGTCCGTCCAGCTGTTTGTCTTTTCCTTGTGAGAGACCAATCAGTCTGTTTATTAGGAGTAGTCACTCTTTGTCTGTGTTATGTGTGTCAAATATCTTCCCCCAAACTGTTATCTATCTTATGACTCTGGGTATGATGTTTGGCTTAGTTGTTAAGTGCTATAGCTGCTAACCAAAAAGTCAGCAGTTCAAATCTACTGGGTGCTCTTTGGAAACTGTATGGGGCAGTTCTACTCTGTCTACAGGGTCACTATGAGTCAGCATGGATTTGACAGCAGTGGGTTTGCTTTTTGATTTTTGTGTTTTTCAGCAATGTTTTGTAGTTTTCTTTGTTTCGATCTCTGATGTTTCTTCTTAGGTTTATTCCTGGGCATTACTGATTTGCTTTGAAATCATCAACAGCATCCTTTTCTTCTGCTATAGTTTCAGGTGTAGGAGGATCTGTTTGGAGGTAGTGGAGAGAGAGCTAAAGGCCGGGGACTCTGGACCAACCAGTTTGCTTTCACATCCCAGACCTCCCGCTCACTGATCTGTGTGTGTAGGTCAGTTCTCTCCTCTCTGAGCATGGTTCCTCAACTGTAAAGTGGTGATGGTAATAGTGTACTCACTTCTTAAGTTTGTTACAGCATCAAGTGGAATAAAAATACATCTTTAACACAAACTTTAGAAGAGCATACTAAACCTATTGCTGTCAAGTTGATTCTGACTTGCAGTCGCTCTACAAAACACAATAGAATTGCGCCCCTAAGGTCTCCAAGGAGCAGCTGGTGGATTCGAACTGCCAACTTTTGGTTAGTGGTTGAGTTCTTAGCTACTGTGCCACCAGGGCTTGAGAAGAGAATAAAACCAAAATCCAAATTCATTGCCATTGACTTGAGTCCAGCTCACAGCAACCCTACAGGAGACATAGGGATTCCAAAGAGTGGTTGGTATATAATAAACACTGATCTTAACAGCTGAGCTATTAACCACACCCCATCAAGGCTTCTCAGCAGAGAATAAGAAGTCATGGAATGGTATCAGCACACAGTAACCGTGACAATGAAGATGACGTAAATCTTTCATACAAATACCTGAACTCATGTAGTTTTTCTAGGAAGAAAATCACAGCATCTCTGCCATAGTGAGGTAGTTGTTATTGCTGGGTGCTGGGGAGTCAATTCTGCTCACAGTAACCCCATGTGACAGACTAGAACTGTCCCTTGGGTTCCTAGGCTGTCATCTTTATGAGAGCAGATGGCCAAATCTTTCTCCTGCAGAGCCACTGGTTCAGTTAGCAGCCAACTGCTTTAACCATTGCACCACCAGGGACCCTTCCACAGTGATAGCTTCACATTTTTCTTTCCAGCGTCAGTCATCAAGTGCTGCTGCTATAACAGAGACAGCCCAAGTGGATGGCTTTAACCAATGTTATAGGAAAATGAAGCAAGCGACACCCAGGAGGAGGCAAGGGGCAAGTTTATTACGTCGACGGGCCAAATGGGACCTCTGCAGGTTCCAACAAAATGGCCCCGAGTCAAGTTTTGAGTCTCTACTTATAGTGTAGTCGTGGTTGAGACAAATGGGGTAAGCAGACGGAGTTCTGAGGAGGGGGGCATCCTGCTAGGTGGGTGGGAGGCTTTGATAAGCAGAGCATAGGCGTGAGATTCGTCAAAGGGAACTATCCCATCCGGCAAGGGAAGGGGGCCGGGCTGGGAAAGGAAAAGGGGAATGGGGTTATCACATCTTGCCAGCTGGGGTGCCGGTCTGGGAAAGGAAAAGGGGAGTTGGATTATCACATCTTGCCAGCTGGGGAGTCGAGCTGGGAAAAGGAAACAGGGGGTATCCAGCCAGCCTGGGAGCCGGGCTTATCAAGGGAGAGCGTCCTTGTCTGGCGAGAGCTGCTGTGAAATGAAGGGGGAGCTAGGTGGGTGTAGGACTGGCAAGGATTGGGGGGAGGAAAATTTTTCAGTCTCTATATTACCAAGAGAAGTTTGTTCTCTCATAGTCCAATAGGCTGCAAGTCCAAATTCAGGATGCCAGCTCCAGGGAAATGTCTCTTCTCTCTGTTAGCTGTAGAAGAAGATCCTCCTGATGCGGCGGTCATCCCTTGGCCTGGAAGCGTCTCAGCACAGGAACCTTAGATTCAGAGGACACTCTCTGCTCTTGGTCCTTCTTCCTTGGTGGTATGATAAAGAAAATATTTTTGAAAGGGCAACATTTTGATGACATTCAGGACATCAAGGGTAATATGATGACTGCTCTGGTGGCTATTCCAGAAAGTTCCAAAATTGCTTTGAAGGGTCACCTAGGCACTGGCATCAGTGCATAGCTTTCTAAGAGAAGTACTTTGAAGGTGACTGTGATGACGTTTAGCAGTGAGGTCTGTAGGACTTTTTCTAGGATGAGTTTGCAAACTTAATTGACAATCCTTGTGTAGCTACTGTTAATCCATCTTACTAAAATCGTAGTGACAGAATTCACAAGACGTAGGGAAATCTCATCAAATGACAAAGTGGTAGACTATCATGCAACACTGAGAATCATGGCCAACCAAATCACTACACACATTTCCGAGGGCACCTAACTCAATCCACGACTCAGTGACTGTGTATTTCCTTACTCTCCTTGTTGAAATGAGGCATAAGTGACAGCCTTTGAGGAAGGGCACAGTAAAAATTCAAGGTATTAAAGCCCCAGGAAACAATTTAGTAGCAGAAAATACCATAGAGTAATCTCACCTTTGTCTTACAAAACATCTGTCACAAGACAAGCCTAGGGATAGTTTTGCAAATGACCCCTAGACTTTGACCATGGACAGCCTTGCAGGTGACCCCAGACCTTGACCACATTTTACAACTAACAGGAATTCCAGGTGGCCTTAACCAATCAGTGTAAAGATCAGTTCCCCCTCCCTGCTTTGTAATCTCACAACTTAAATACTGGGTGCTGAGGAAGCTCGTCATCACCCCCTGCTCTGTGTAGCTTGGGGTGCGTCCCTGGTGCACCAGTATTTTTCCTATTGGGCATATTTTTTTAATAAAATTTAACCTTTAAAGTAACAGCGTCACATCTTGAAAATCGCAGACCCTAAACATCCTGTCTTCCACTCCTCTGAAGGAAAGCGTCATTAGTGTTGAGTTATAGCCCTGACAGCCACCATCCATGTCTTAATTCTCATTTTATAGCCCCTGGGTAAGAGGGAGAGAAAAGAAGCAAATGTCTGCATGTGAAATTGCTTGGGGCAAAGCATCTTCACACAGGAGCTTAAATATATTATCTGCTTCAATCATCTCAAAAAAAAAACTAAGTGCCTTGACCAAATCACAGAGCCATTGCCAGAAGCAAGGTGCAAACCTGGTCTGTAGAGCTCTCTCTGCTCCATCTCCCTCCTGCAGCTCCCCGTCCCTGGAGGCCTTGCCTCTGCACCAGGCTGTGGGCTACAAAGGGCCTCTTCTCCACGACTCATTTTCTTTTTCCTAGGGCTGCCCGCAGACTTTTCAGACTGTGTCTTTCACTTAATGTGATTGCTATTGAGTTTTGCACTTCATTATTCTTGAGTGACAGAACAATCAGCCTCAGACAATGTAATTTGGACAAAGTAAGCAGTCCTTAAGGTAACATTACATGTTAATAACTGATCTGCCCCTTAGAACTCTTTAATAAGGTAGCCTTGAGCACAGATGCTATTTTAGTTCTGTCTTCTGAGCAGGACAAAAGTATTTTTCTGACAGCACTAATACCATACCTCAGGTTAAACCAAAACATCTTCTTAGGGACAGAGAGCTTTGTGTGATGCCAGTATGATGTTAGGAGGGAGACTGAGATCCACTGTGAGATTTATTAATTAAGAAGAACACTACATGGTGCTAATTTGTCGAGTGCTAAGTCTCCACTGTTAATGGGAAGGGGCCTCAAAGACAGACCTGGCAATGAACTTCTGAAAGGCTACAACCTTGAAAAGCTTCTGGAGCAGGGTTTTCCTCTCCGCGTGCATGGGATGCCCTGAGTCAGGAACGGCAGGATGGTGTCTAACACCGCCAAGTGCTTCACAAACACGCCAGCATTTATGCCATTACGATTGGGACTTAGGGGTGCTGCCTCTGTCAGTGTTCTTAGGTGCAAGGAGCAAAGGTGGTCCTGTAATAAAATGAAGAAAGGAAAAGAAGGAGAAAAAGAGAAGGGAGGGAGGAGGAGGAAGCGGGGATGGGGAAGCAGGGAGGGGGAGGAAGGGGGGGAGGAGGGTTAGGAGGGGGACGAAGAGGAGGGGAGGAAGGAGGAAGAAGGCCAGACACCACTCACCCAACATAGGGTGCAGAAGACTCTCTTAGTAATAGGCTAGTTACGCCAATTGGCCTCAATGTCCCCTGAGAACGTGGTCCCTAGACCCCTGCCCCTGCTACTTTATCCTTGCAATATCCCACCTGAGTTTAGAGGCCATCTCAAGAAGTGATTTGATGCATTGATCACTAATGACAAAACACCAGAAGAGTTGTCTGGTGATATCAAGGACATCATACATGAAGAAAGTAAAAGTTATTGAAATTACAGAAAAACGGGAAAAAAGACTAAAACGGATGACTTAAACGTACAGTAGCTAAATCAAAAGGAAGAAATGATCACATAAAAAAGCTGAAGAGAGGGTTTCAAATGGCTGTTCAGGACAACAAAATATTATAATGACGTGTCCAAAGGTCTGGAGTTAGAAAACCCAAGGGCAAGAACAGAGTGTCGCATTTCTTCAGCTGAAAGAGCCGAAGAAAAATTCAAGCATGATGTTCCAATACTGAAGGATGCTATGGACAAAAAATTGAACAACACAGAAAGCATCAAAAGAAGTTGAAAGGAATACTCAAAGTCACTCTACCAAAAAGAACTGATCAACATTCAACAATTTCAGAAGGTAGCATACAATCAAGACCCTGTGGTGATGAATGAAGAGGTCCAAGCGTTACTGAAGGCAATGGCCAAAAACAAAGCTCCAGGAACTGACGGAATACCAGCTGAGATCTTTCAACAAACAGATGTGATGTTTGAAGCACTTGCTCATCTCTGCCAAGAAATTTGGAAGACAGCAACTTGGCTAACCAATGGGAAGAGATCCATATTCATACCCATTCCAAAGAAAGATGATTCAATTGAATTCGGCAATTATGAAACAATATCATTAGTATTACACACAATAAAATTATGCTGAAGATCATTCAAAGGTAGTTGCAGCATTACATTGACAGGGAACTGCAAGAGATTCAAGGTAGATTCAGAAAAGTAAGATGTCATTGCTGATGTCAGATAGATCTTAGCTGAAAGCAGACAATACCAGACAGATGTTTACCTGTGTTATATTGACTGTGCAAAGTCATTGGAATATGTGGATCATAATAAATTATGGATAACACTTTGAAGGATAGGCATTCTAGAACACTTAACTGTGCTTATGAGCAATGTGTACATAAACACAGAGGCAGTCATTTGAAGAGAAGAAGTACATACTGAGCAGTTTAAAATCAGGAAAGGTGTGTGTAGGTTGTATCTTTCACCACACTTATTCAATCTGTAGGCTGAGCAAATAATCCAAGAAGCTGGACTATATGAAGAAGAATATGACATCAGGCTTGAAGGAGGATTCATTAACAACCTGTGATATGCAGATGACACAACCTTGCTTGTGGAAAGTGCAGAGCTTGAAGCATTTACTGATAAAGGTCAAAGACTATAGCCTTCAGTATAGATCGCACCCCATTATAAAGAAAACAAAAATTCTCACAACTGGACCAATAAGCAACATCACAACAAATGGAGAAAAGATTGAAGTTGCCAAGGATTTTGTTTTATTTGCATCTACCATCAAAGCCCGTGGAAGCAGTTGCCAAGAAGTCAAAGGCCCCATTGTACCAGGCAAACCTGCTGCAAGAGACCTCTTTAAAGTGTCAAAAAGCAAAGCTGTAATTTTTGAGGACTAAGGTGTGATTGACCCAAGCCATGTATTTTCAGTTGCCTCAGGTGTACACAAGAGCTGGGCAATGAATAAGAAGACTGAAGAAAAACTGATGTCACTGAGCTGTGGCCTTGCTGATGAATACCGAGTATGTTGCGGACTGCCAGAACAATGAACTTGTGTCTGTCTTGGAGGGAGCAGAGTGGAATGTTTCTTAGAAGCATTCCTCACATACTTCAGACGTATTACCAGGAGGGACCATTTCCTGGAGAAGGATATCCTGCTGGTCAAGTAGAGCATCAGGGAAAAAGATGAAGACGCTCAATGAGATGGACTGACACAGTGAGTACAACACAGCAATCACTGGGAGGACGGCACAGCACTGGGCAGTGTCTGCTGTGTTACACACAGAGTCATTACGAATAGGAACCAACTCAATGGCACCCAAAAGCACAATACGTGTTGAATGACTACGTGAAGACAAAGAACAACTGAACAAATACTTCAAAGTGGAATATCCCTACCTGCACTTTTCTTGTCCCTCCCCCGAAAAAAAGTTGTAACACTATGACTTGCGGAGACCCTATGTGTGTCAGAGTAGAACTGTGCTTTGTAGAATTCTCAGGGTCTGACTTTTCTCAAGTAGATCTCTAGGCCTTTCTTCCTAATTACCTCTGGATGGAGTGGAATCCCCGACCTTTCAGTTAGCAGCCAAGTACATTGACTCATGGACCCCTTCCTTATCCTTCAAAGGGTCAAAACAAGCCTTAGTTCAATTAGCTCTGAAGGGCAGCTTCAAAGAGATTGCCAGGTTTGACTTGAAATGATGCCTTCTAGAGGACAGAGTAGAAACCCTGGCAGCCTAGTGGTAAAGTGCTACAGCTGCTAACCAAAAAGTCAGCAGTTGAAATCTACCCAGTGCTCCTTGGAAACTCTGTGGGGCAGTTTTACTCTGTCCTACAGGTTTGCTTTGAGTTGGATTTTATGGGAGAATACTGAGGAACAGGAAAAAATGGGCTACAAATCACCCCAGCCTGAAGTGGGTTCTTCCTGTGACAGGGTTTTTGCTTCCTCTACCTTTCTTCTCTTCTAGTTCAGGTTGGGAGGGGAGTAAGGCTGGCAGAAGGGGCTCCAGAAAAAGTGTGGATGCACACAATTAATGTAAAACCCTCCCAAGAACTGAAACATACCATTTGGTGTCACACAAAGACATAAATATGCCTCTATCCTTGTGGCATAGTGGTTAAGAGCTTCAGCCGCTAATCAAAAGGTCAGCAGTTCAAACTCACGGGGCAGTTCTACTCTGTTCTACAGGGTTGCTGTGAGTCTGAATCAACTTGGTGGCAACGAGTTTTTGGTTATATCCACAGATACAGGCAAGTAAAAGGGGGAGCATGTACAAATGCTGGTTATTTTTCTCAGCGATGCAAATAGCTCCTGGCCAGAGACAGTGCTAAACTAAAGGATTAAATATCGAGCAGGAAGTGCAGACTTGCTGCAGGGGTCTCATTGGAGCTAACAGGAGTCCTGTGGTTAAGTGCCCACACATCAGGCTACAGATGTTCCCTGAAATGTTCAGAACGTGAAAGTACGTGAAGGGCATTCGGCTCACTTGGAGCCTGCTTAGCCTGCCCGACCTCACTGCCTCACGAAAGAACAAGGCAGAGAGGAGAATTTCTTACCTCAAAGAGGTCTGAGAGGCCGCTGTCTTGTGCCATCCGTTCTGACACCAACCAGGTAGCCGCAGCAGGTCATGACGGACTGGAGAGCACTCTCATTCTTTCATTAGAGCCAATTACTTAAGGGAAAGCTATCATTCACATTAAAAACCCAATGGGCAACTTGTAAGCACCCAGTAAACTGCACCGGGGGCCCGTTTTCAGGCTTTATTACATGGCACTGCCAGCTGGTCTTGCTCCACTCGTTACAGAGGTGAAAGAAAAGTGTGCATTATTCTGAATTTCACTCTCAAGCCACTGAAGCGCAAAGACATCTCAAAAACACAGTCTTGCTTTTTCCATTTCAGCAGCTGCCACAAGCCCTGGAAGTGGGGTGGGCTGGACACCCTAAATGAGCCTCAGAACCTAGCCAAAACTCTGTCTCCCCAAAGCAGCCAGAGGAAGGCTAGGCGGAAGTCGTGCCTGCTGCTTCCAGAGGGGCCCAGCTGATAGAGCAAATCCTCAGCTGGCTAGAAAAGAACAGCCCATGGGAGACTGAAGATCAGGTTTGAAGGAGGCAGAAACTTGCCCCAAACCAGATGAGCCAACCCAAAGCCAAGAGACACTGCTCACTTTCGCATCACCTCCCAGGTCCCCGAGATTCTGCTCTGCAAGAACTCTGCTCCGTGGTGACGGAAGGCTCAGTGCTCTTTAGGGTTGCTGTGAGCTGGAACCGACTCAGAGGCAATGGGTTTGGGATTTGGGTTTTTGCTCCACGGTGATAAGTTTAGGGCTCCGTTTCCACACTTATTCTCCACTGGCTGGATCGCTGCCTCCTGCAGCTACCTGAGGACGCTTCCTGGAAGAGGGAGAAACAGCAGGAGGCCAGCTGGAGCCAGCAGTCCCATTCCTCCAGCCCCAGCGGCCACTTGTTTGTGGAGTGTTTTTCTATCACAAGGGCTTGGGGAACTGATTAGAACTCTTTTTCTGGAATGGCCATCAGAGCTGTTACTGTATTAACTTGATGCCCTAAATGTCATTCAAATGTCTTCCTTTCAATATTTCCTTTATCTTCAGGTAAAGACAAAAGCCACTGGAGGCCAGATCAGGTGAGTGGGGGTGGGGTTCCAGTACAGTTATTTGTTTACTGGCTAAAAACTCTCTCGCAGACGGCTATACAGTTGAGTTTGCAAACTTGCCACTGTGCCACCGTGTGCAATGTCCACCCCAGAAAGAGTTGCAAAACTGCTTCGAAGGGTGGACTAGGCGTTGGTGTTGGTGCCCAGCTTCCCAAAGAGAGCACTTGGAAGGCAGCTGTAGTGCTATTCAGCAGTGAGGTACGTAGCACTGAGAACAATTAAGTTTGCCGACTTGTCAGACCTCGTGTACCCCAAACCTCAAGGAGTTACTTGTAAGCCAGTTAGTTGTCACCACCGAGTCAGCTCTGACTCCTGGTGTCCTCATGTGCGTCAGAATCGAACTGTGTTCCACAGGGTTTTCAGTGGCTGATTTTTATTTATTTATTTTTTTGCCTTTAACAAAGAGAAATTTCTTTCTTTTTTTTTCTTTTTATTGTGATTAAGTGAAAATATACAATCCAAATTAAATTTGCATACCCACCTCTCTGTAGCTCTTTCTGCTCTGCTTGCACAGTGACAGCACACTCCTCCTTTTCATTCTATACATGTTATATCCTCTTAACAATCTCCTGTCCCCTCCTCTCCACCCTCTCTCTCCCCACTAGTAAGAGGCCAGCAGGACAGCATCCTATAGATGCATAGAACCACAAAGTACACACACATGGTCACATTGTGTCCCCAAGTCCAGGATATTCCTGTCTGAAGAGTTGACCTTGGTAGTGTTTTCCGGTTAGGGGTAGCAGCAGGTCTAGGGACCATGCTCCCAAGTGAACGCTAAGGCCTTCAGACCATCAGTTTTGGTCTTTTGGTGGAGTTCTTCAGGTGCACCCCTCTTTTTGTCTTGTTGCCACTGGGACTCGACCTTGTGTGCCCCATCACAGCTGTCTGTGGCGGTAGCCAGGCGCCATCTGGCTCTTCTGGTCACATGTTGATGCAGCCATCCCTCACACGGGTCCTCCTGTCTCGTGGGCTCTTTGTTCCTCATCTTTGCTGTTCTTCATGGTCACCGGGTCCTGATGAGTTGGGACCATTTCATGCCCCTCAGATGGCAGCTTGCTAGCTTTTAAGACCCCGGATACCTCAGTGACTGATTTTGGGAAACAGGTCCCTAGGCCTTCTTCTGAGGCACCTATGGGGGAACTTAAACTGCCAACCTCTTGGTCAGCAGTGAAGACCAGTAATCATCTACACAAACCAGGGGCTCCATTTACACGGAACTGAAGAGAAGCAAACAGACAAATGTACTGCCCCGGGTTGAACTGTATCCCCTCAAAATGTGTATCACTTTGGCTGGGCCGCGATTCCCAGTGTAATATGATGGCCACTGTTTTGTTCTCTGATGAGATTTTCCTCTGGGTTGTGAATCCCGCCTCTGTGACATTAATAAGGCAGGATTAGAAAGGAAAAGGGAGACTTCAGAGCACCAGGAAAGAGTGCCAGCAGCAGACTGTGCCAGAGAAACTGCTAGACCAGGCGAAGACTGATGACAAGGACCTTCCGCCAGAGCAGAGAGAGAGAGAAAGCCTTCCCCTGGAGCTAACGCCCCGAATTCGGACTTGTAGCCTACAAGACTGAGAGGGAATAAATTTCTTTTTTAAAGCCATCCACTTGTAGTATTCTGTTACATCAAGGCTAGATAACTAAGCCACACATTACGAAAAAAATGATTATTCATTCATTTTACAAATAGTTACTGAATGTGTGTAGTGTATCAGACAAATTTCAGAGATCTAAAAGCCACAGTCCTTGCCCTCAAGTAGCTCATAAGCCAGAAATTAAAAATTCTATGATTAATTGATCCCCAAGTCCTGTGAGTTTTATCTCGTAACTGCCTCTCCGACTCACCCAGTTCTCTCTAACTCCAGCACCACCAAGGTAGCCCGACCCGTCTATCACCTGAACTTTTCTAACAGCTTCCACACTGGTCTCTCCACTTCTGCTCATCTTCCTTGGGATCCACTCCCCAAAGACAGGATAATCCTTGAAAACTTAGCGACCTAAAAATCTGTCAGTGACTGTCCAATACTCACAAACTAAAAATAAAATGCCTTAAAATGTCCATTAGACCACACCTGCTATGGTCTCAAGCTGCCTGCAGTGAACCGCAAAAATGCCCTGCGTTCACTGTCCCTGCCTGGTATCCCAGCCTTGTGCGACTTTGCAGACCATTCCATTAAGAAGAGAAGCCTACCTCTCAATCCCTGAATCCAGGCGAACCTGGCAACCTGGTTTGGCCAGTCACGGGAGACAGAAGTGGTGGTGTACGATTCTCAAGTTAGGCCTCCAGAGGCTTTGTGCACTGCCATTGGTTCATGCAGAGTCCTGCCACCGCCATGTGAATAAATCTAGGCTGGATTGAGGGTGGATGACAGGCCATGTGGAACAGGGCCACATCCCACCAGTTTTACCAGCTGTGGCCCAGGACACATGAGAGAAACTACCCCAGATTATCTACCACCATCCGGTAGATGACCACAGGTGATGAGCGAAGCTTGCTGAGCTCATCCTTCTGCCCAGCTCAGCAGAATCACACATCTGATGCTATTGACTTGGGAGCACTAACAGTTATTGTTTTAAGGCACTCAGGTTAATGTAGCCATTTGTTACACAGCATAGCTAACAGATACACGGCCTCTGCCTCATTGCCTACCCTCTTCTTCTCTAGAACTCAGCCATATTGCCTGTTTTTTAGTCTCTGTGAGTCACCAAGCTTGCTTTTTCCTGCCACTAGACTTGGAGCACATTGATCTCTCTGTGGGACAACCCTTCTGCCACCCCTCTGACCTTTCTGTCCAGTTCTCTTCTCTTCTTCCTACCTGAATCAACTCGCCCATCAGTTTCTAGGTAAAACTTCCACTGACCTTTATCACTTCATCTGTGCATGCTGCATGTTACATATTACGTGTTGCATCTTCTCATATCACGTGGTCTAGCACAGCACGATCATGAGAGCTGAGACTGAAGCGAAGTATGGCTTCCCAACCTGTGGTTTAAGATCCATCAGCCAAAACCTGGCAATCACACAACTACTTGCAGATGAGAAGATGGAACCCTGGAAACTCAGACTGTAATCAAAGAGGCTGGGAGCAAAGGAATAATTACGATTATTTCCACATGCAAACAAACAAAAATTCTTTTTGTCATTTATGTGAAGCCCTTTTTTGCCTCGTTAGGATACTAATTCACTTGTCTTGTTTATCTAATTAACACCATGAAGGCACAGTGCAAGGACTGGTTTGGATGCTTCTCTATGAATCTTTACTTAAACATCTGGCAGGATTAGCCAACAGTCTCTGAGTTAAAGGGATTTGCTGATACCAAACATCAGAAACGTTTGTGTTGATTAGACTGCTTACTCGTATGTGAGAACACTTCCGCTCTTACCATTGATGTTGTGTCAATATTTCTTACTTTTTATTTCCCAGCTGATTTATGTACTTGGTGTGACAATTAAGGAGTCCAGGTGGCTCAGTGATTAAGAACTTCCCTGCTAACCAAAACTCAGTGGTTCAATACCACCAACCACTCCTTTGAAACCCTACAGGGCAGTTCTACTGTATCCTATAGGGTCTCTATAAGTTGGAATTGACTTGAAAGCAGTGGGTTTCAGTTTTATTAGAATTATACCATGTAATTAAATATTACTCTCCTTATTGCTGAGAATGGGAATTCCAGAACACTTAAGTGTGCTCTTAAGGAATCTGTATAGGATCAAGAGGCAGTTGTGTGAACAGAACAGGAGGACACTGCATGGTTAAAAGTCAGGAAAGGTGTGCATCAGGGTTGTATCATTTTACCATACCTTTTTAATCATATGCCAAGCAGATAATCTGAGAAGCTGGATCATACAAAGAATGAGGCATCCGGATTGGAGGACAACTCATTAACAACTTGTATTACACAGACAACATTACCTTACTTGCTGGAAAAGAAGAAGATTTGACACACTTAGTGATGAAGATGAAGGACCACAGCCTTCAGTATGGACTGCACCTCAACATCAAGAAAACAAACATCCTGACAACTGGACAAGCAAGCAACATCATGATAAATAAAGAAAGGATTCAAGTTGTCAAAAGTTTCATTTTACTTGGTCGCAATCAATGCCCACGGCAGCTGCAGTCAAGGAATCAAAAGATGCATTGCACTGGGAACATCTGCTGTGAAGGGCCTCTCTAAAGGATTGAAAACTAAAGATGCCACCTTGAAGACTAAAGCGTGTCTAAGCCAAGCTATGGTATTTTCAACTGCATCATATGTGTGTGAAAGCTGGACAATGAATAAAAAAGACAGAAGAAAAGTTGATGCCCTTGAATTGTGGTGTTGGAGAAGAATCCTGAATGTGTTAATTGCCAAGAGAACAAACAGATCTGTTCTGGACGAAGTATAACCAGAGGGCAAAGACAGAGAGAGACTGCGTCTTACAATCTGGCCGTATCTTCCGGAGGGATCAGTCCCCGGAAAAGGGCGTCATGCGCGGTAGAGGGGAGGCTCAGCTAAGGAGAGGAAGGCCCTCGAGGAGATGAACCGACACAGTGGCTGCCGTGACAGGCTTCAGCATACAAATGACTGTGGACGCGGTGCAAGACCGGGCAGTGTTTTCTTCTGTGGTACACAGGGTTGCTATGAGATGGAACCAAGTCAACAGCACCCAACAACAACAATTTGGGGGTTCTCTATTCTGTTCCACTTACCTATGTGTCTCCTCCTCCACCAGTACCTCGTAATCTTCACCACCATAATTATACACCCAACCTCAAACCAAACTGTTGCCATCAAGTCAATTCCAGTTCATTGCAACCCTATATGGCAGCATATAACTGCCCCATAGAGTTTCCAAGGAGCTCCTGATGGATTTGAACTGCCACCCTTTTGGTTAGCAGCTAGGTTCTTAATCACTACTCCACCAGGATTTCCATAGGTATATAAAAACAATCAAAACCAAACCCAGTGCCATCAAGTTCACGCCAACTCATAGCAACCCTGTGGACAGATGAGAACTGCCTCACAGAGTTTCCAGGGAGCATGTTGCCGATTTGAACTGCCAACCTTTCAGTTAGCACTTAACCATTTACGCCACCAGGATTTCCATAAGCTTTATAGTAAGTCTTGAAATTGGGTAGTCTGATTCCTACTAGCTTTTTTTGTCTTTTTCAAAATTGTTCTTACCTGTGTTTGCAAAAAAAAAAAATCTTGCTGAGATTTTGATAAGAATTGTGTTAGACTTGTGTATCAGTTGGAGAGAACTAACATCTTTAACGTATTGAGTCATTCAGGCCATGACTAAATATGCATATTCGTTTAGAAATTCTCTGATTTTGTCATAATTATTTTCTAGTTCTCAGCACGCGGCATTTACATGTTTCACTAGATCGACACCTAAGTATTTCATTGTTTAAGTACTTATAAGTGATAACATTCTTTATTTTGATTTCCTTTCTAGATCATCCCAGTCTATGTTGAATAGCAGTGGTGACAGTGGACGTACTTGCTGTGTCCTGATCTTAGGGCAAAGCCAGCAATAAAAGGCATATTCTAAAACCCAGCTGCTCCTACCCTTAGCTATGTGATCTTCACAAATTTATTAAAGTTGGAGGCTCAAATGTCTCCTCTACAAAATGATGATAATACTTTACAGAGTTTTTAGAAATAAGTTGATACGGATCCACCATCAAGTTGATTGCAACTCATGGTAACCCTATAGGATAGAGCAGAACTGCCCCACAGGGCTTCCAACGCATGGCTAATGGATTCGAACTGCCAACCCTTTGATTAGCAGCCAAGCTCTTAAACACTACACCACCAGGGCTCCACATAGGATACTCAGTTAAGTCTCTTCCTGAATCTAAGTCTGAATTAAGAACAGCAATTTAAGTTAATTCATGACATATCTTGTGAATGGCCATCATCTAACAAAAAGTGTAATTCTTGGATGACCTATAGGTTATCGTGAATGAAACAAAGCTAAATTCAGATTTAAAAGAACTAAAAAGAGAGCATGTCATCCCCAGAGATGCTCCTTTATCAACAACTCAGCCACTGCATCCTGCGTAAAACTTAGCTGAGCCCTTGAGTCAGAAAGTGCTTACTGCTGCGCGTCACTCGCTGCTGGCTTTGTCGGGCTGTCAACCGCTCCAAGTGCCATCACTTGCCAGACGGATGCTCTGAAGGATGAGAAACAAAAATGCATCCTGCTATTTTTAGCTGTTGGGTTTGTTTTACCTGCCACGGCTATCCCAATTCAGAGTATTCAGTAGACTAACTTTTCTTGTAACTTGTCTTTTACGTGTGTGTGTGCTTTAGGTGAAAGGTGACAGAGGACATGAGTTTCTCATTCAGCAGTTCACACACAGATGTCTTTCTGACTTTGGTTGCAATCTCTGCAATGTATCAACACCCCACTTCCCCTACCTGGGTGCTCTGGATCCATTCATCCAGTTTCCCTGTCCCTTCCTGCCTTCTTGTCTTTGCTTTGGGGCAGATGTTGCCTATCTGGCCTCATCTACATAACTGAGCTAAGCAGCATGTTCCTCATGTGTGTTATTGTTTGTTTTATAGACCCGTCTGAAGGATGAACTTTGGGAATAGCTTCAGTTCTGAGTTAAAATGGTATCTGGGGATCATAGTGTCAGGGTCATTGGACTAACTTGGAGAGTTTTTCCAATTTGGAGAATGTACATCATAAGGCAAATGGCCATACAGGCACCATATAGAAGGTATGCTCCACGTGAAACAATGTTCGGTAACAGTTTTCCTCCTGCTGGTGCACTGACCAACAGCCAGAAAACTTGCCTCAACTCCTGGAATGAAGAGGGAGAGAAGGCAGAACAAGGTCTGTGGTGCCATGGTGAAGGGGCTGAAATTAGTGCGTTCACTTGTACAAACCACAGATAACAGTTCTGGCTAACTTCGATAAAAAAAAAGGAACTTCTTGGAAGGTATGACGCTAGCTGCCAGCCCCTGGTATCTCAAGTCTCAGCACTGTACCTCCTACCAGTGACTCTGATGGAAGGTGTCGGAGCCAGAAGATTATCACTCCCAGCAGGAGCCCTCACACAGCCACTGTGCAGTGTCTAGTCTGCCTCAGACGTGATGAAGGTTAGGAACCATCATACTTTGGTATGGCCTCAGTGACATGACCACAGAAAACCCCTGTTTCCACAGCCACACATCTAAGGGCCAAGAATTCAAAACACACAGCCCAGCCCGTTGCTGTGTAATTGATTCTGACTCATAGCTACCCTGTAAGGCAGAGTAGAACTCCCCTGTAGGGTTTCCAACGAGTGCCTGGTGAGTTTGAACTGCAGGCCTTTGGGTCGGTAGATGTAGCTCTTAACCATTAAGCCTACAGGGCTCCTCTAACACACACACACACACACACACACACACACAGAGGACACAGTTCCATGTCTCATGAAGACAGAATACATAAGCACTCCAGCTCCCTCAGCCCCTGAGGGGGATTACTATGTGGCATGCGTTCCACATCAGCTTTCAGAACTCCAGGTGGATGTCAATTTCAGTAACCCACACTTGGTACTGGCCTAGAGACACACCCCTCGTAGGTTACCTCTCCTCTTTTGTCTCATTTCACCTCTCCCCCACTGGTGTCTCTGGGTCAGTTTTGGGGGACACCAAAACCCCAATGAAAGGATAATGAGTACAGAACTCAGGAAAGTCAGGGACCAAGGATGGCCACTAGGTCACGATACAAGCTGGTCCAGTTAGAATGCCGCCGCTGGTACCTTTCTCACTCCTATTCCAGGACGACGATGCCTTTCCGGGACACCACTGTATCGCCATGCCCACTTGTTAATGTCAAGTCAATTTTGACTCATTGCAACCATGTAGGACAGAGTAGAATTAACGCATGGGATTCCTGAGGCTGTCATCCTTTGGGAAGCAGACTGCCACAGCTTTGTTCCAAAGAGCAACTGGTGGGTGTGAACCGTCAACCTTTTAGTTAGCAGCCGTCAGCAGCCAAGTGCTAAATCGCTGCATCACCAGGGAGACCCCATGGCCACAGACACTGCCAATACCAGTAGTGGTTGCCTTCAGTAGAAATGACTTCTAGTCTGCTGTTTCATCTTTGTGGAGGGATCAGAGTCCCAGAGAAAAGAAATCAGCCAAGCCTGAGTCATGTAATTACAGTACACAGCCAGCTGCCAGGTGGGAGGAAAAGGGAGCATCTGGTCACCTCTGGTTTTTAGAGTGGGAGGTGAGAGAGACTTTCCAAAGACCACTTCCCTGAGCAGGATGGAGCTTTATAGGTTAAGTGTAATAAATGTTCCCTGCACTGTGATTGAATATGTAGGTTATTTTCTAACTTTCAAGCCTCACTTTACCTGTTGTCTCTTTTTCTGGTCTACAATAATTCCCTAACAAGGGTACAAACTCTTCTGTCTTGCACTCATCTGCACTAAGATATCTATTTTTTTCTCCTTTGGATATTTCTGAAGATGACGTGTTATATAATCAACAAAAATTTGATCAATTAGTTAAAATCAGTGTCTTATGATTAGTTAAAATTAACTGCCCCCCTCCTTAAGGGATATATAAACTAATGGTACAGCTTGCCGACAATACATCTTAGATTCACTTAAATCTGGTAACACCTTTCTCCCCATTGAGACTATGACACTGAATGGTCTTCGCCCCTTGTTGGACTGTGAGCTCCACAAAGAACAGTTGTGAGGATGGCCCAGGACCAGGTAACATCTTGTTCTGTTAGACACAGAGTCACTGTGAGCAGGAACCAGCTCTACAGCTCCTCAGAGCACTGGTTCAGGGAAAATCCTACAAGCCAACAGAAAGGAGATGAGTCAGACAGCCCAGAAACCAATGCCTGGTTACAGGGCACCTGGCTCTGTGACAGAGGTGGCCCTGTGCACCAAAGGGGTTTTTATTGTCATAAATATAGAGACAATAAGACATCTGCACAGAGATAAAAGAATCAGATGCCGGTCTCACCCTTAACACTACCGTTCAGGTGGATTAATACATAAACATAGAATAAAATAAAAATAGCCGTGCCGTCAAGCCATCTTAGTACAAAGTGATGTGTTTTTCTAACTCTCATAACAATTACAGGGAATGGGTATTATTATCTCACTCTTGGTGGAGTCCGAAACTCAGATAAATTAGTTGATTTGCCTACAATTACTCAGCTGAGAAGGGACTGGGTAATCATTTCCAATTTCCTCACCCCAAAGTTCTAACTTTGCCACCAACAAGCCAGATTGCTTCTCCCTCTTCTAAGTAGTCTTTAAATTATTTTATTGATTGCTAAATGGTAGATTTGAGAAAGCAACGCTCCATCCTCTGTTTTTCATCAGTTTTTGCTCTCTGTTTACACAGGCTTTTCTCATCGTGTCACTGAAGCGGTGTGAGGTCCGTAGAGGGGCTGTCTGGTGTCCTGGCCATCGTCTTGCTGGTCCAGATGCCAGACCTGAACATCTGCTGCAGGAAGGAGAAGAAAATGGCTTTCTAGCTCTTATTCTCTTTCCATTTCTTCTTTCTGTTCTCTCTTGTGACTCATAACTTAGACGGGGAAATTATACTGGGAAATGCTTGTCCAGAGACACATTTGTAATAAAAAGTGGCCCATCCTTCCAGCCTTTCATTCGGTTGTGCATAGGGTCCCTATGAGTTGGAAACAACTCAGCAGCAGCTAACCAACAGAACAATACTCTTGCTCAGTTTTCCTACTCTCTCCTTTCTATCAGGTTCTCATCTGAGTTGCAATCTAAAAGGGCTGTTTCACTTCCAACTTCTTTGCTTTTTCATATTAACTAAGGCACAGGTTTGGCTGATGCAATAAAAGGTTAAACTACTAGTGGTTTAAATACACAGCTTATTTCTCTCTCGCACAACAGTCCAGACTCATTCTCTCTTGTCGATCTACCACTCTCATCATCGGGTTCTACCTCAAGGAGAAACATAGCTGCTTCAGCTTCTGCCATCACGTTCACATTCTAGCCAACATGAAGGAGAAAAATATAAGCAAACAGCACGCAGCCATGAACACAAGCTTAGTGAAATTGTCTTCCTAAAGAGTGAGGAACTGAACATTTAGGGAAAACTAGCATCTTACCACATGAACTTAAGAATTCGCTCAGATTTAAGTGACAACACTCTATATTCACCTGCATTTTTGGTCATGCTTTCCTTCTCCATCTCTCACGGAAAAGATGACTAGAGTTGCTCCTTACCTAGCACTGAACCACTGATCATATAAAGGCAAAGACAGGTAAATCCAGAAGAGCAATACAGCATAATAAAGATTGTCAGCCTGTGGGGGAGAATCCACTAATTCACCCTGGTGGCATGGAGTGGAGTTATCAGGAAGGCCTCAGAGAGGTGGTGACCTCTGCACTGGAACAAAGGATGGTCCTGAAAAAGGAGGAGCATCCACTAAACCACGGTTCAGAAAGGACAACAGGTGGCGTGGCTCGTGAGCTGCAAGTGGTGCCTGCAGCTGGATAGAGAGTGTGAGAGGGGACAACAGGAGGGGAGGCTGCCGGGGAAGACTGGGGTCAGCCCACGCAAGGCCTTGAGCTGCTCTGAGAAGTTTGGTCTTCATCTACAGCAGGAATCAAGAGTCCACTTTCAAGTGTTGAGGAAGAGACTTGGCAGGCAGTGGGTTTTATTTTGAGGCAGAAGGGACCATGTGAAGTCCACTGTTATAAACAGGAAGGCTGGATGCATGGACACAGTGTGTGGAAGACACTTGTCATTTCTTGTTGACAGCTAGACCCTGAACCCCATTCTTACTTTTGGGGACTCCTGTACCATATGAAGCCAAGCTTAGTCTCCACTATCCACTCCAAATCCACTGTCTTCAAGTTGACTCGAGCTCATAATGACCCTATAGGACAGAATAGAACTGCCCCACAGAGTTTCCAAGGAGCACCTAGTGGATTCATACTGTGAACCATTTGGTGAGCAGCCATAGCACTTAACCACTATGCCACCAAGTTTTCCTCAGTCTCTACTAGAAAGCCTGAAAATGTCAAGAAACTGTCTGAGCCTCCCTGGATGTCAGAACGGGATCTATGCATGGATTATCAGATCCATCTGTCTCAGACTTTCACTTGAAAGGTAGTGACAGGTAGGATGACAAACCTTCGCAGTTTGCCTAGTGGTGTCTTGTTTTGAAACAGAAAGTCCTGCGCCCCCAAGAAATTCCTCAGTTCAAGCAAACCTTGGAAGGGACTACATGGAAAAGATATTCAGAACTCTTAGAGATAGCTAAGTTATAAGGCCACAGTAAGAATGTAAGTAAGAAAACATGAGGGCCAAACTAACCATGTCAGCGGTGAGCCAGGAAGGAGACAGTCTCCACTCACACTGAGGACGGAGAATCAGCCCAATGTAACAACACTTGATTGTGTGAGGTCAGTGCAGACGGCAGAGGGGCGAGACCCAGGGGGAACAGGTTTCCGGCATGCATGTCCGGCTAAAAGGTGCTGTCATGGTTACCCTGGGAAACCCTGGTGGAGCAGTGGTTAAGAGCTACAGCTGCTCACCAAATGTGAGCAGTGGGAATCTGCCAGGACCTCCTTGGAAACTCTACGAGGCAATTCTTCTCTGTCCTACAGGGTCACTATAAGATAGAATTGACTCAACAGATTCTGTCTTGTTTTAGTTACCTCGAGCTGCCATATCAAAGATATCACAAGTGCGTGACTTTACAAAACAGAGATTGATTTCCTCCCAGCTCAGAAGGCTGAAGTCAAGGTATGACGTTAGAAGGAGCTCTTCCTTCCCCACAGCGTGGGGAGTTCCTTTGCATTTCTTGGCCTTCTTGGGTGTCTGTCACCTCCGTGTGTGTGTCTCTGGGTCTAGTCTGCCGTTGTTAGAACTCAAAGGTGGTTAGGTTTAGGACTCACTCTGGTGCGGCCTCAGTGACACAACAAGAACTCCCTTTCCAAAGAGGATCACAACCACAGGTCGAAGGGCCAAGAATTCAACATGCACAGGCAAACCCATGGCTGCTGAGCCGATTCTGACTCACAGCAACCCTGTAGGACAGAGCGGAAGTATCCTATAAGACTTCCAAGGAGCAGCTGGTGGATTCAAACTGCCAACCTTTTGGTAAACAGCACCACCAGGCTCCTCTGACAACACACACACACACACACACACACACACGGGGAGCACAACTCAATTTGTAAAAGATGCCAGATAACAAAAACAGAGGAGAAGATAAGTTCAGTCTTCAACGTGCTGAATTGAGGTGCCTGTGAACAACACCTTAAGAAATGATGTTTGGCTGTGGTTCATCAGTGTTGCTATGGAGCTCAGAAATTAGACAGAGAGATAGAATGTCAACACAGGGCTTGGTGCACAGTCTGTAATATTTCGTTGAACATGTTGAATGCTCTGCCTCCCTCACCAGCACGTAGAGAACATACTGTTCTTTGCACAAAATAGACACTCCAGAATTACGTGGTAATTGGTTGGGTGAGTGACGCATTCCTTCGCTCGGCACAGAGCCATATCTACATTCAGACAATGTTTTCCACTGATTAGTTCATTTATTTGGTAGTTAAATACATAGGAAGCCTTTTTAGAGGAGAAATCTTCTATTAGTCAGATTTCACTTTAATTTCTGACTCTTCCACATTAGCGAAATCAACTAAACTCGGGCAACTTCCAAATCTGCATAAGTTCTAATTCAAATCAAAATCCCTAGAATTTTACCTCTTCAGAATCATCACTTTCCTTGGAGACAGAAAGATTATAGTCCAAGGAAATGTGTTGAGAGGAAAACAGTATTATTTTTACAACTGAGCCCAAAGGGGAAGAAATTGGAATGAAGAAAGTAGGGTGCTGTTAGTGCATTTTTAAATGATAGAAATTTGGGACAAGTTGCTTAGATGATAATGCTGGAAAGCAGAAAATCAGTCTTTTTGCTCCGTTTTCATAAGTAAAGACCAATAGGAGAAAAAAACAATAGTCTAGGGTCAGTATGAAAAGAGAGTTCAAACCAAGATTTATTTTGAAATCACTAAACTTAATAGCTGTTATTTCTTAATTAGGACTCAGCCACTGTGTGAAATACACAAATCCCAAATTCATTATTAGTTTCAAACTTCATTATTAGTTTATTACTATATAATGTCAGTAAATAGATAGTTGAAGCAAACAACAAGCAAAGCGGAAGATGAAAAAGAGCAGAAGAAGCAGATGCATGTCTTTAGCACCTGGACCCGGGATCGACTTTCCCCAGCCCACTATGCAACCACAATAATAACAAAAGACTTTAGAAAATCAGCCTGGAGAACTGGAAGCAAAATGGGAGGGACAGAGGTCACAGTACTATGTCCCTAATGTCTCACCTGGGCCTCTGCTTTTTCAAGCAGACCATGGAGCTGGTGACTTACCAAATGAGACAGCCCGTGAACCCAAAGCATAGGGCAGAATGTCTTCCTTGCATGAAGCTTTTCTCCAAAGGCAGACCTAGAAATATCCAAGCCCAGAGGACTAAGACATTCTGTACTTTCCTTGAGGGCTAAAGAAAACAACTGAGAGCAAGGGACTGTGGTGAAGGAATGTCTTAAGAGAAGGTTTTCTCTCCTCCGGCTTTCAGAGAGTAACAGGGACTCCCCCCTCCCCAGGAACCTACGAGCATGGCCATGAGGCTTGGGAAAAGCCAAAGAAGGCTTGACCTCAACTGTCCTCTGAGACGGAATCACAAATGGCTAAGGGAACCCTCCTGGTGGAGTGATTAAGCTCCCAGCTACTAAGTGAAAGGTCAGCAGTTGGAATCCCCCAGCTGCTCCTTAGAAACCCTACAGAGGCAGTTCTGCTCTGTCCTATAGGGTCACTATGAGTCAGAATCTCCTGAACGGCTGTGGGTTATAGGAACTACGAAAGCTCCAGCTAGAAGACAGCAGAGCAGGCGACTGGAGAAGAGGGTTGCTGGGTCACAGGAGGCAGTCACGGTGCAGCTGCCCACTGAAGTATCTATCACTTGGCAACAAAAAGAAATGACTACTGAGCCAGGAAAAAAATCTCAGTGTATTACTGAGTCATAGAAGCCAGCCTGAAAAGGCTACATAGTATATGTTTCCCAGCATGGGACACTCCAGAAAACTGTAGTGACAATAAGAAGATTAGTGGTTGCAGAGGCTCGGGGAGAGTCATGGGAAGGGTGAGTAGGTGGAGCACAGGACCCTTAGAGGGTAGAGACGCTACTCTGCGTGGTGGGTTACACGTTCGTCAAAATCCATGGGGTTGTACTTCACAGAGAGTGAAACCTTCCGTAAACTGTGGCCTTTAGTTAACGATAACGTGCGGACACTAGTTCATCAGTGTGAGAACTGCGCCAGAGGAATGGTAAACACTGGGAGCAGAGGGAATCAGTGCCAGAAGGAAAGCTGTTTTATGGGAATGCCGTGCTTCCTGGGAATCCTGATGATGTAGTGTTTAGGTGCCACATCTGCTAACCAAAAGGTCAGCAGTTGAAACCCACCAGATGCTCCTTGGAAACTTTCGTGGGGCATTTCTACTCTGTCCTGTAGGGTCGCTATGAGTCAGAATCGACTCAACAGCCCAGGTTTGGTTTTCGGGTTTGCTTTCCACATGATCTTTCTGTAAGCATAAAACTTCTCTAAAATATAAGCTACACTTATTTTAAAAAAGCAAGAGACAGGAAAGGAGAGAGAGAGGGAGGGAGAGGGAGAAAGGGAGACAGGTGGAGGGGGAACAGGGAGGGAGGACAGGAAGGGGAGAGAGGAGAAGAGGGAGGGAAGGAAGGGGAGGGGAGAGGGGAAGGGAGGCAGGAGTGAGGGAAGAAGGGGTGAACCCTGAGTTTAAAGTGGAGCTGAGAAGCGGACTGAGTGTCCGTAGGAGAACCTTGTTAACGCGGTCCGGTTACCCGTCTGCCCTCAGCCTCCCGCAACAGGCGGGCAGTGGCCCCGCACGGGACCTGCTCTGGGTAGGAGCGGAACTGGATCTCAGCGCGGAAAGTAAGAATCCTGCCGCGTAACCCCCGCAGCAGGAGAACTAGGTGGATCTGTCCCTCTGTCCTGCCACTTCGTACCACAAGTCTTATCCCACCACTCCACCTGCAAACACAGCCTGGGGCAGCAAAACCCACAGAGTCCCAGCTCCAGCACTCGCTTTTTAAAAAGATGCTACTTTTTTCTCTACAGACATTTAGAATCCTGCAAACAGAGATAAATAAAAATCAGCCGTGCAATGAAGCCCAAACATGCCCCCCAGACATTCGGGAAGGTCTGAGGCTGGGAAGACCTGAAGGAGGTACCATATGCCTGACGCGGTGGGTGGGGGGTCAGTAGGGTCAGCCGGGCTCGGCCAGCTCGGGGCGGATGCTGCTCAGCCCGCTGAAGGCCACCGGCTCTCCTGCCTCCAAAGGGTGTGAAGCGTGAACACGCGGGGGTCCTATTGAGCTGATCCCCCAAAGCCTCAGTGGGCTCGGAACCTGCTGATTATACCACAGTTCATCATACAAATGTCATTGCTATTTTTGGCACTGTGCTAATGAATTGTATTTAACTACATTAAAAAATAATGATTTGGAAAAGCAACAATTAGGATATTTAAAACATAAAAGGCACTGAATGGATATTGAACGTGAGCTGCGCCTCTTCCCTGTACTTGGAGGCCAGCAAATACTCTTTGGTTTTCTGAAAGTAAATCAGCAAACAGACTGATCAAATAGCTCCCTGCAAGCAATTAAAACTTCCCTGTTACCATATGGAAGGCTGTATGAATTGTTCCAAAACACTTGTCTTTAATAAGAATGTATTACGTCTGCCAAATGGAGTTCAGGAGTTTAAATGAGACGGTTGTGGAGGGTCAGAAATTAATGAGAAAAATGTTTCTCCGCTCAAGCAGAAAGAGCCTCATTTCTCCTGGAATAGAAAGTCATATGTGTGAACTTACATATAGGTTTATATGTACATGTATGTTTGTGTGCTATTCCCATCACATCTCAACAAAGGGATCAGTTTCGCTGAAGCTATAACTCTCTCTTGCATGTCCCTTCCGAGCCCCTAACTTACATCTGTGTTTGTAGTTTTGTGTTGTTTTCTTTAAAGAGAGCTCCTCGAGTTATATAAACATCAGGACTCCTGAATCTCGGGTCCTCCCTCAGATCTGAGGTCACAAAGTGTTTAAGGTAGTTCTCCATGTATGCGAGAAATAGACCATCCAAGGGGCTGTGTTGTTCTCTGTGTTTTTCAGTATGTAACAGGATGTTGAGTGGGACTTGCCTGCTGCTTTAAAGTTATTCTGCAGGCTCAAAGCTGAGAAAGAAATGAACAAGCTAAGTAAAATATTCAGCAGCCCTTCAGGAGCCAGCTCCCCCTTCCCATCCCCGTGGTCAGGGGTTTGTAACTGCAGAACCAAGCCAACAATTCAGCTTTCTTCCAGAGGTGGCCCCTGCAGCCACTCCCACTCCTCTCTAGACACCTAGTGGCTGGTCACCCACAGGCAAAGCAAAATTCCGTCTCGTCCACCGTTCCTTTCCTGTGTCTGTCTCTCTGTGTCCGTCCATGGCTCCCCACTCCTGCCCTGTTATGGACTGAACTGTGTCCCTAAAGGACACCTTCTAATACTAATCCACAATATCTGTGAAAGCAACCTCATTTGGATTCAGGGTCTTTAAAGATGCTACCTGTTAGGTTAATATGAGTTCATATCAGAGTGGGCTGAATTCTAATCCATCATGCGTGGTGAGAAAAAAAGGAAAAAAATTGCGGAGACACAGAGACAGAGAACAGGAGGGACAGAAGGTGGGAATGATGCCTGGAGCTGCCAGGTGAGAGAAGACGGCTGGGTACCATTTCTCATTCCCATTTGGACCCCCAGCCTCTGGAGCTGTAAGACAACAAGAGTTTGTTCTTAAAAGCCACCCAGCTCTCGGCATTTGGCACAGCAGTTTTAGAAAACTCAGACCCTAGTGTCCCCGTACGATGCAACGAGAGGATGCTTGCTACACACCTGGTTTTTTGTTTGTTTTTTTCAGTCATTTACTCACTTGGGGATTTGAAGCATGGGGTAGAGACCCTCTGTGTTTTGATTTTTTTTTTCTGCTGAATACACCACCTTCGGGTACAGAGTAGAGGAGGTTGCAGGGGGGACAATGTCATGGCATGGATTTGCTTTGTGTTTTAAAATTCACTCTCGTTTTCCCTATCTGGAAACCCTGGTGGCACAGTGGATTAAGTACTACATCTGCTAACCGAAAGGTCAGTGGTGCAAATCTGCCGGACAGTCCTTGGAAGCTCTGTGAGGCACTTCTACCCTGACCTCTAGAGTTGTTATGAGTCAGACCTGAGCCAACAGCAGTGAGTTTCCTTGTCTGCAAACCTTGGTGGTGTAGCAGGTAAGTGCATGGCTGCCGACCAAAAAGTCAGAAGTTCAAATCTACCGCCTGCTCCTTGGAAACCCTTTGAGATGAAAGCAACTCCATGGTGACAAGTTTTCTTACTTATTTTCTAAGCATTTCTTCCTTCATTCCTTTGTGATTTTTCCTGGCTTTGCTCTAGTGACACTGGGTATGGGGATGGATAGGAAGGATGTCGGTAAACTCATCCTTAACTACCCTAGTAAACTGGTAGTCAAATCACACGCCACACAAAGTCCTTCCTGCAGGAGTTGCATAGGAAGGCATTGCACGTCTGTGTGTCCTTGGGAGCACGCTTTGCGCCACTGCACCCAGATGGGACAAAAGAGCCCTTCAGGGCTGGAGCCACGCCTCTGACTCTGTATCTGAATTGGAGTAATGTTTCATATTACATAAATTACAGTGTGATCACTCATGTGTCAATGGAGAATTGTGACCTTTGAAATAATGTTTCCCAATTATCATTATGCAAAGCAAACACTAACATTGGTAGCATTTTACTAGTTACAATGGACTGGGAATTATGAAGTGCTTCACAGAGTTATAAAGTGCTTCACAGACAATAGCTAAGTTTCTTTGTCACACACAAAAAAATCCCACGAGGTAAGACAAGCTTTCCGTACTACAAATAAGAAACCAAGACTGAGAAGAGAGAGAAGTACCTTGCCAAAGTGACACAGTTAATAAGTGGCCGAACTGTTCGATTCCATGACCTAGGGCTTTGACCAATACCTTCACTCAAAACCTATACAAGCGCATGTAAGAACTATCTCCTCAGACACAATGACCTTCAGATGGGTAGTAGAGAAGGCAAATGCAGAAAAATCAGAGCCAGGTTTAGCTAGCACCTTCCTGTATCACTTTTAGGTCCGTATCAGCCTGAAGCCACTTGTGGTCCTGTCAAGATTCATAGAATTTGTCTCCACCCAGAAATTTAGGAAATCACTTCATCAAACCTCTAACATCTAGACATCACATTCTTCTAGTTATTGTCAGCTGTTGACAAGTCAGCTTTTACTTACAGATGGCACAGCAGTTAAGAGTTCAGCTGTTAACCAAAAGATTATCAATCTGAATCAACCAACTGGTCCTTGGAAACTCTATGGGGCAATCCTTCTGTCTCTAGGGTCACTATTGATTTGACATCAATGGGTGTAGTTTGGGAGTGACAGTGACCTCTTGTGACAGAGTAGAGCTGCTCCATAGGGTTTCCAAGGAGATTCCCTGGTGGATTCAAATTGCAAGCCTTGTTGGAACCTAGCAAGCATTTCTAAGCTTTTATTAACTTGATGACTGTTTCCTGAGTCCCGCTAAGCTGTCCATATCACTGTCAACGCTGTGGAAGCCAGAGCAGAAGGCAAACAGATCTCACACTCAGCAGCCAGTGGGGACAGAGCTCACTGCTCAGGTAGGGTGTATCAGTTTCCTCATATACCAGAGTCTTGTATGGCTCACTCAAGATGCTCTGCCACCTAAAGTGTCACCTAGAGCCACATGAAGGTTCTTTCTCCCCAGTTCCCTCATCAAATTATGGTCACAAAGAGCTTGCTACCACAAACTAAATTGGATGTGAATGGCTAAGACCACATAGGGTGTTGACAACAATTTGAGTAAATATAGAATTTAAAACTGTGGAATGGTCATATATAGCAAAAATCTCAAATAGTGTTTGATGAACAAATAAATGAATAAATTAACAGACTCCTGTCGCTTTACAGAATGGCTAACCTGCACCCTTCTCTTGCACTAACCCCACAGGGTAACCCCTCCCGCAAGGTTCTAGAGGGCCCTGGAAGGATCCCATAGGGGCACAGGGAAGTGGCAGAGATGCTGCAATTTGAAGTTTTTATGTAAAACAAGTTTTGCTTCAGGACTGAGCTGAGACTTAAAAGCAAATCCATTTGTCTGCTCTTGCTGGAATAGTTAAAGAATGTGTGTTAGAATTGGAGAATATGCAAGATGTGCTTGACAAATAGCCTAAGCCTGACTTGGAAAATTGAGTAAGAATCATCCTCTCCTCTTGGTAGAGCGGAGAGTCAGCCAGAAATTCAAGCTGGGTTCAGAAGAGGATGTGGATGGAACCAGGGATATCATCGCTGATGTCAGATGGCTCTTGGCTGAAAGCAAAGAATACCAGCAAGTTGTTGACTTGTGTTTCATTGACTATACAAAAGCATTTGGCTGTGTGAATAATAGTAAACTATGGCTAGTGTTGAGGAGAATGGGATTTCCAGAATACCTAATTGTGCTCTTAAGGAATCTGTATATGGATCAAGAGGGAGTTGTGCAAACAGAACAAGGGGACACTGCATGGTTTAAAGTCAGGAAAGGCATGCGTCAGGGTTGTATCCTTTCACTTTACGTTTTTAATCTGTATGCTAAGCAAATAATCTGAGAAACTGCATTATACAAAGAAGAAGGAGACATCAGGATTGCAGAATGACTCATTAACAACCTGCGTTATGCAGATGACACCACCTTATTTGCTGGAAGTGAAGAAGATTTGAGACACTTATTGCTGAAAATCAAGGACCACAGCCTTCAGTATGGATTGCACCTAAATGTCAGGAAAACAAAAATCCTCACAACTGGACCAGTAAGCAACATTGTCATACAGGGAGAAAAGATTGAGATTGTCAAGGATTTCATTTTACACTGACCACAACAATGGGCTTAAGCATAAAAACAATTTTTGACATGGCCCAAGACCAGGCAGTGTTTTGGTCTGTTGTTCTTAGGCTTGCTATGAGTCAGAACTGACTCAATGTACCTAACAACAACAACATCCCTCCTTCAGATCGTGGCATAGATTTACTAAAGTGCTTAAGAGTAATAGATTTAAAAAAAAAAAAAAAGCCAGTACCATCAAGTCAATTCCAACTCATAGCCACCCTATAGGTCAGAGTAGAGCTACTTTATAGAGTTTCCAAGGAGCACCTGGTTGGCAGACATAGCACTTAATCACTGTGCCACTAGGGTTCCCTAATAGACGCAGAGCCAAATATTTGAAGTTCAGCTTCCACCTCCATCACCTAATGGTTTTGCAGCTTTGCAGAAGTTGTTTTACCAAATCTGTGTCTTGGTTTTCTCATCTTAAAGTGTAGAGAACAGTAGTATCTTTTCACAGGGTTGTTGTGAAGATTGAAAAAGTAAGTAAAGCACTTAGGAAAATGGCTTGTCAGCTAGCATTAACTATCATTATTATCCTCTATTACTTTAATAAATGACGATCTAAGTCTAAAGGTACAGAAAGTATTCACATGTGAAAAAGCTTCAAAGACATATTTGGAGGCCCCTCCTTAAGTAAAATATATTGCAGGAAACAATGGGGAAAGACTTGGAAATAGAACAAAAAGATTGTTGGACATTTTCTATACAAAACCAGGTAGTGTCAACTACAGCCTTCCTGGCTGTCAGACTCTGTGGGGTCTCTACACCTTCAGTTATCTTGGAACTGTTACACAACTCTGTAAGGTATAAAATGTTTCACCAATATTTTGTCTCTTGTCACGTGAATGAATTTTGTGTCTTGGAAGTGCCCATGATTTCCTATCTTCACCCCCCAATTTCCTTCAACAGACCAATTCTACATCTAGTTACAAATTAATTTCAGCATTGCTTTTTGGCCTTATTTATAGGTGTTGTTCTTTGACTTCTCCTTTGAGTCAATCTTGGTTTCCTTGTTAATGAATGAATGAAATAAAACCTTTGACATGTACTCATGTTACATTTGTAGGGAGTCATGATTATACCTGATTTTTGTATCATTCTTTAATAATTTATTTTTGAATACATATTCATTTGCTCACTAATCATAAATGTTTATTGAATGCCAAATATAAGGAACTTTGTTAAAATTTATATGTATGGTCTTGCCCTCAAGAAACCTACAAAAAAAGGGAAACTGTATCAACATGTGACCGGAAGAACCAGATGGTGCCCAGTCACCACCAAAGACAGCCGTGATGGGTTACACCATGTTCAGACCCTGTGGCAACACGAGAAAAGGAGGGGTGGAACTCAAGAACACTACCGAAAGGCCACAACTGATGGTCTGATGGCCTGTGGGAATCCTCCTGGCAGCACGTCCCCTAGACCTGCGGCTGCCCCTGACCAGGAAACACCACTGAGGTCAATTCTTCAGACCAAAGTAGACTGGTCTCAGGGACACAACGTGGACCATATGGTGTGTGTACTTTATGGTTCTAAGCATTTGTAGGGTGCTGTCCTACTGATCTCCTTCTAGGTGGGAGATGAGAGGACAGAGAGGAGGAGACAGGAGCTTGTTCACAGGATATGGCAAGTATAGAACAAAAACGAGGGGTGCACTGTCATGGGGCAAGGACAGCAGGAGGAGCTGCAGACAGGCCGGCATGCAAAATTACTTTGGATTCTATACTTCCACTTAATCACATTTAAAAAAAGAAACTCATAAAAAATTATGATGTAATTAAAATAGGAGATCAGTGACAGGTGATGTTAAAAAGGGGAGTTGGGAAAGGGAGATACTGTGTATCCAACAGGTAAAATGAAATGGAGATATTATGTATCCAACAGGGAAGAGGGAGATGGAGATACTGCATAGCCAACAGGGGAATTGGAAAAAGAGATACTCTGTATCCAATAGGAGCAGATGGAAAGGGAGATACTATGTATCCAACAGAGAAAATGGAAAGGGAGCTACTATAGCCAGTAGGGGAGACGGAAAGGGAGATACTGTGCATCCAACAGGTAAAATGATAAGGGAGACACTATGTGCTATGCAGCCAACTGGGGAGATGGAAAGGGTGATACTCTGTATCCAATAGGAGCAGATGGAAAGAGAGATACTACATAGCCAACAGGGGAGATGGAAAGAGTCACAAAGGAAGTTTTTAGATTTGTGCCTTGAAAGAGTCCAGGTTTCAAAGACATTGCAAAGACATTGTGGGCAAACTCCTAGCTTTTTTATCTGGCTGGAAGTATAGGTGTGTGAAGTCCTGTAGAGAGGCAGGAGACAAACCAGGAAAGGCAAACCTGGTGCAATCATGGAGAATCTTGAACACCAGGCTGAAGGTGGAGGGGGCCACTGATGGCTCCCAAGCAGGAGTGCACCAAAGTCAAGCCAAGACACAGGACCTCTGGGAAGGAGATGGCAGACTCCAGGGAGGAGAGTTAGAAGGCAATTACAATAGTGCAGGAAAAAACAGTCATAAAGGCCAGGGTCAGACTGACTGCACAGAGAATGGGAACTGGAAGGAAAAGACCCAGAAGGACACTGTCTGGTCATCATACTAGTCATCTTGGCATTCCATAAACACAGACAAGCACTGACATTTCTGCAAGGCATTCTCTCTTTTCCTGGTTACTTTTGAATTACAACGAAGTACATTTTTTGCGACTGGCTTTGTGTCCACACCAACCCGGCACCCCCTTCCATCTAATGACCTTGTGCAAACGACAGGATCTCCACCCTCCCTGTGCTCTCCCAGAGATCGAACACACCACTTCTTCTCAGTAAATACTTTTAAATGACCTTCAACTATCTGCAAAAGTGCATCAGTAAAGTGTTCCCCTTCAACCTATGGAGATGTCACATTCGAGGTCAACAAAATGCTGTCCTGTGCCATTAATGCATGACTAACTGCTTTAATCACAAAAATAAGCTTCCTGTCAGTGGTATTTTGCAGGTACAGGTGCAGAGATTTCAGCAATGGCAGAGCGCACTCAGATGCCATGGCAACCAGTGCATCAGTCTGCATACACTCAGCAATGCCGCAAGAGTTGACTCTCAGTTCTTTCAGCTGACAACAAAGACTGGAGATATTTTGTCTTGCCTTTTTCTCTCAAATATGGCTGACCAGAGAGGATGAAAGCATCTGGCTGGCTCCAGGCCCGCAAGGACAGCAGTGTACATACCCAGGACAATTAGGATGGAGGTTGCCATTCAAACTGGCTTAAGAGCTTTGAGCCTCACATCACCGGCTGCCTGCTTCTGGCATTCCCTGCAGCTGCTGGCTGGGCAGATGTGTTGCCTGTCCTTGTCATGCCTGTGTTGCTTTAACTGGATTTGAAATCACTTGCCAGAGAAGTCTCCCTAGATCTGCAGCCCCACTTTCTCCATTTTTTATACCCTAATGATACAAGGTGCTTTCTGTGGTTACTATATCGGGTTGCTATGAGTCAGAATCGACCCGACGGCAATGGGTTTGGTTTTCAGTGGCACTGTGGTTAGGATCTCAGCTGCTGATCAACCAGTAGTGAACTCACTCATCAGCCACTCTACCAGAGAAAGATGTGGAGTTGGCTCCTGTCGAGATTACAGCCTTTGAAACTCCGGGGGAATTCTGCTCTGACGTACAGGGTGGCTAGGAGTCAGAATCGGCATGACAGCAATGGGTACTGCTGTCTGAAGGTGCCCTAAAGTGGCCCAACGTCTAAGCCCTGGACTGCTGACTGAATGATGAGCTGTTCAGACCAACCTGGTGGCCTTGCAGACCTGAGAATCTGTTGTCTGTGACAAGTACAGCAAAGAGCACCCATGGGGCCGTTCTCTCCCATCACATGGCGTTGCCAGGAGCTGAGAATCACGTAGCTGCCGAGGCCTGTCACCCACAGAGGCCCCTGTGAACAAAGTTACAAGCCTGTCATGACAGGCAGAGGCATCTCACCCGTGATACATTTCTAGCCTGCTTTCCCTGATTGTATTTTGCTTCCTAATTGAATCTTCCTCAAACAATACCCCTTCCTCTCCCGACACGAGGATCAAGGAAGATGCCTTCTAAAAGGGGCTTTACGACCCCCTCGGCTTATGAAATAATATTGGGAAAACCTGACCAAGAACTCCTAGAGAAAAGAGCTTGGAGGAATGAATTCCAATGCAGCACACACCCAGCCTGAGAGCACTGGAGAGCACTGAGGCTGGCCCAACCCCGCTGGCTTCTCCCAACTGCACATCCCCCTTCACAGGTGATAAGCAGATTGCAGAAAGGCTCTGGGAAGCTCCGCAGGAACAGCCCCTCACACAGCCCTTAGAATATAGATATTCCGCTCCCTACATCAGGAAGACAGATAGGCTTCCAAGTTTATTGTGTTTGGTATGGCAAATAGACAAATACTAAAGAAATACCCTTCTTAGAATAGTTTAAGAGAGGCTTAGAGTGAGGGACGGTGGACACTTATTGTCCCCACAGGAAGAGATAAGGAAGAGCAAAGAAGGAACAAATAGAGACTGTCAGAGTATAACTTTTTAAGGTGAGTTTATTCTCTCTTCCTGCACCTTTGACCTCGAGGCATAGGTAGAGTTAATAGAGTTCCAGGATTAGCCTTGTTCCGACTGTTGATTATAATCACAATATACTGGTCTCGAACCATTATTTAGAGGGCCCTAATGATTAACATGAAAAAGGACTTCAAGGTATCGGTTCTTTACTAGCCAATGGAGAGGACCCTAATAGTTAACATGAAAAGAGACCACTGTCTCGGGCCATTATTTAGAAGACCCTAATGATTAACAAGAAGAGAGACCACAAGGTACGCACTTCTTGCTAGCCAATCACTTACGTGGTCAAAGTACAGTTACCTCACTGACTATAAAAAATAAAGGAAGACAGACCTTAACAGACCTTAACAGGCTACCATTCCCTAAAACTCTTTCCTGTCTCAGTCTCATTTTCCTCCGCCGACGCCATTTCCTTCCCTTCATGGGGCCCCCAAAAAGTTGTCGGGGTTGGCTCCCGGCACGTAGCAACAACAACATTGTAGTCATGGTATAGTCATGGAGAAAAGAGCTCGGAGGAATGAATTCCAATGTAGCACACACCCAGCCCAAGAGCACTGAGGCTGACCCAACCCCGCTGGCTTCTCCCAACTGCACATCCCCCTTCACAGGTGATAAACACTTCTGCCAGTGTTTGCCTAGAAAATCCCAGGGACGGGCTCTCACTGGGCTGGCCTGAATGGCATGTCCATCCACAATGGGAAGTGTGAGTGGCCAGCTGAGTCGGGTGCCTACCACTCTGGCCAGAGGAGTGGTTGCTATGATGAGCAGCCCCAGAAAGACAACACAAGAAGAGCTTTTACAAGACACACCACTACAAGGAAAAGAGTTGTTGTAAGAACAAAGACAGAAATCATGTTTGCCACACAAAAACAAATTACCAAGCCAAAAATGTAGGAAAAAAAAATTGCTCAATAGTATTGCATGGGGAACTTCACAGGAATTCTCCTTCCAGGTTTTCTTTTTGCTCTCAGGGGGAAGAGAATCTAAACAATTTCACCAGCCTTCACTTTTCCTGACAACGCTAAGAGCAGTAACTCTGTGTTGTTGAACACAGGTTATCCACAGTCATGATAGGCTTCCAGGAATTTCTTGAAGCAGGAGGCTGAGCAGCTGTATTTGTTTGGACTCTGGGGACTACAACAACAGAAATTTGCAGGAAAGAGCTAAAGCAGGAGAGTAAATCCTTTGTCAGAGCACAGGGGTGTCTTGAGAACCCATAAACAGGTGTTTGCCTGGGCACGGAAACAAGGACAAATCAGAGACAGAAACATCAAGACTCTGGGGCCATATCACGTAATTTTTTCCTCCTTTTCTTCGTGTCTTCTCTCTACTCATCTGTCCTGTCTATAGAGAGGACGTAAAGATGAGTGGTTCAAAGCCTGGGTTCTAGACTCTGTCACATTTCTTTGAAACCTGCCTCCAATGAATCCTAGCTGGAAGTGTTTTTAAATATCTCTATCCTTGCTCCACTTTCTTTTTTTTTTTTTTTTGGCTGAGAAATATCTATAAGGATTAGATGAGCTGATGTCCATAAAGCTTTTAGAATCATTCCCAGAACCTAAGAAATGCTGTAGAAAGATTTTGTATCACTATTATGGCTTTTCTTGTTACTACAGGATGGGGGAGGGAAGGCTACCCTGGCCTTCTGATTTTTATGAGACTCAAAGCATAGGAATAGAATTCCACACTCCCAATCCCAAGGTCCTGGAAAAGCATAGCTCAGATCTGGGGCTGACTCTGTCAAGTGGGGCCAGGGATTGGGATCACATAATATATACTGGGTTTGGGGACATGGTGCCATCATGACATAAACCACAGACAAAAGGTGTTTGCCAAGAAAAGAGAGTCTTGGGGGTACTTTTCTAACTCTATTCACTGTAACAGAACTCTGGGCTGGGTTTAAGGCCACCAGTGACAATGTTCTGACTATTTCACAGGCTAGAGGGGAGTTTGCCCACCTGCATCTCCCCACCCCGCCCTCCTGTCCCCTCAGTCCCCAGAGGGAACCACTGTCCAGATCTTGCATTTATCTTTTCCTTACTTTTGTCTGCAGCGATTTCACTTGTTGTCATATCTATCCAGACTCTGTGAAAAATTCTTGAAAGTCCATAAGAAAAAGCAAATAATCCAATAGAAAAACAAATAAATAAATAAGAACTGGCCAAATAGATCGACAGGTATTTTTAAAACTGAGCAGACTCAACATCCTTCATAACTGAAAAATGCAACTCCAAACTCCAGTAAAGTAAAACTCTTCATCCATTCTGCTGGCAAAGTCTAAGAAGCCTGGCAGTACCAAGTGTTGGTAAAAATGTGGAGCAATGGGTAAAAACTGTTTTGTATTATCCATCAATGTTGCCTTTAGGCTCTTCAGAGAAATCCATTTTACAGATGAGAAAACTGAGACTCAACTATAATACAGCCCAGATGCAGACCTGTGTGTCTGATGGCAGGGTTCCTACTCATTCACTTACACACTCTACCTCTCAGATCCAGCTCTAAGCAATCCAGCTTGAAGTACTTCATCACTTTGTTTTTTGTTTCTTCCTTTTATTTATTTATTCTTTCTAAGAAAGTACACATCTTGGGGCAACTAACTATAGTGATATACTACATAAACATTTATTGACTACTCTGTCATTGTCTAGTGTTGTTTTTGTCGAGTGTCATCAAGTCAGTTCCGACTCACAGTGACTCTGTGCACAACGGAACAAAACACAGCCAGGACCTGCGCCATGGCCACAACCCTTGTTACACTTGGGCCCACTGTGGCGGGCACGGTGTCACTCCATCTCATGCAGAATTTTCCTTTTTCCCTGACTCTCTACTTTATCAAGCATGATATCCTTCTCTGGGGATGGGTCTCTTCTAATAACACATTCAAAGTATATGAGATGTGGTCTAGCCAAACTTGCTTCTAAGGTGTATTCTGGTTGTACTTCTTTCAAGACAGATCTGTTTGTTCTTCTGTAAGTCCATGGTATATTCAGTGTTCTTCACCAACACCATAATTCAAAGGTGTTAGGTCTTACTCTGTCTTCCTCACTCATTGTCTAGCTTTCACATGCCTATGAGGTGATGCAGAACACCATGGCTTGGGTCAGGCATACCCTAGTCTTCAGGGTGACATCTTTGCTTTTCATTGACACCATAAAGAGTTGTTCTGAAACAGATGTGTCCAATATGATGCTTCTTTTGATTTCTTGACGGCTGCATCCATGGGTGTTGATTGTGGATCAAAGTGAAATGACATCCTTGACAATGTTCCAGTCTTCTTTCTGTTTATTGTGATGTTGTTATTGGTCCAGTTTGGAGGATTTTTCTTTTCTTTACATTGAAACGTAATCCATATTGTGATCCACCTGTGACCTTTGATCTTCATCAGCAAGGACTTCGAGAGTTTCAGACCACTTCATTGTGCTCATGAGAAACATGCACAAGGATCGAGAGGCAGCCGTTAGAACAGAACAAAGGGAAATGGAGTGGTTTTACGTCAGGAAAGGTGTGTGTTGGGGTTATACCATTTCTCCATACTTATTCAATCTGTATACTGAACAAATAATTTGGGAAGCTGGACTATCTGAAGATGAATGGTGCATCAGATGTGAGGCAGATTCATTAACAACCTGACTCATACAGATGACACGAGCTTGCTTGCTGAAAGCAAAGAGGTGTAGATCCTGATAAGTGAGGAAAAATTGTATTTCTCTGTGGTATCTGTCTCCTTAGCAACATGAAGACCCTGACTTGGAGTAGATGAGTAGGACAGCCAGGAGAAATGGTCTGTTTTTGGACAGAGATCATATAGGAATCTATCTAAATTTCCCTTTGCAGTGCTGTGTCATAGATCAATGTCTCCATATGAAAACCAACCAGTTGCTATTGATTCATTGCTGACTCATGACAACCCCATGAGTCTACTGCAGCATAGAACTGCACTTCATAAAATATTCAAGGTTATGACTTTTTGAAAGCAGGTCACCAGGTCTTTCTTCTGAGGTACCTCTAGATGAGTTTCAACCACCAACCTTTCACTTGGCAGTCAGAATGG
Organism: Heterohyrax brucei; assembly: GCA_028571685.1. Classification (NCBI taxonomy): domain Eukaryota; kingdom Metazoa; phylum Chordata; class Mammalia; order Hyracoidea; family Procaviidae; genus Heterohyrax; species Heterohyrax brucei. Next base: position 81,949,191 of record CM053159.1, read on the forward strand.
TTACTGCTTGTATAACTCAGGGATTCCTAATGGCTCTGTAAACCCTCTCAAATATAGACACCTCTTTCTAGCTAACTCACACTAACCAAAAGTTTATCTCATTCCCTGTGAATAAACATCCTACTTCCACGCAAGAAATCTCAGAGTAGTTTTTAAGCAGCACTGTTTTTCACTCATCCTTTAGTCTGGACCAAATGGAACTGCCTTGCATTGTCATGGAAACCGTGGTGGTGTGGTGGTGAAGTGCCGTGACTACTAACTAAAAGGTCCACCATTCAAATCCACCAGGTACTCCCTGGAAACTCAATGGGGCAGCTCTCCTCTGTCCTGTAGGGTTGCTAGAAGTCAGAATCAACTAGACAGTGGTGTATTAATGGTTCCATAGATTTGCATGGTCATCGTCTCCCAAGTCCAGCTGCCACTCTGTTGACTGCTGTCCACTTGGCTCCCATCTGGCCCTGCACTACAGCTGTGATTTCCTCCTCAAGTCTCCTCCTCCTCAGTAAGTGTTCCCACCCCCTTCCCTGCCCCCCGTCTTGGTAAATGGCCAAGTGTTAAGCTTCCCATAGAGGGTGAAGAGAGCTGAGATGGAGTTAGAGTAGATGTCCATTACAGAAGCAGAAAACTAGGCATTTCCCACATCTCTCCCCAAGCCCCACCAACCATTGTTCTTCCTGAGAAAATCCATCCTCCAGCAAGGCTCAGCTGCCAGGTATTTTTGTCTTCTCCGAAGGCCTCTGCCACTTGCCAAGGAAGGAACTTTCCAGAAGGCTCCCTTGCAAATCATCAGTTTTAAATGTGAAGGAGAGTCTATTTTCCCAAAGTAAACCGTAAGTAAATGTTTTGTTTGAATTTAATTTGCTAAATTGATAGATGTCAGGAGCAGGAAGTGGCACTGTTTTTCTGTGACCGACCACAGTTCAATGACAGTGGTGAATACGAGATGCTCTTCACAGCCTCCTGCGTCTTTTCTCTGGGTGGCGTAAATGATGAACACACTGATTTGCTAACCAAAAGGTGGGAAGTGCAAATCCACATAGAGGTCTCTCAGAAGAAAGACCTGGTGACCTGCTTCCAAAAAATCAGCCCACAAAAAATCGTGGGAGTACAGTTCTCCTCTGACACAGACAGACAGGGATGCCACAAGTCACAACAGACCTGGCAGCCTCTGACATGCTTGATATCATTCTGTATATACCATTACAGGATGAACTTTATAATGCTCTAGGTGCATATATGCTCTAGAGCATATTAGTTTCCTAGTCGCTAGTTTGTGCATCAAGTGCTTCATGACCTTGGTTTCATTCCCCTCCATGTGTCAGCAGTCTCCCCACTTCGGCCTTGGTTTCTTTCCCCTTTCTCTTTGGTCTTCATATCTACCCTTTCCTGCCTTCTTATCTTGTGGTTGATTGTTCTAAGGGGTACATTCTTCTTGGGTGTTATTGTTTATCGTATCCGTTTGTCTGTTGTTTTGCTGGGAGAATGGCTTCAATTCCAGATCAGAAGGGTGTCTTGGGGCCGTAGCCTCAGCAGTGCCTCAGTTTCTGTCAAACCAGGAAGTCCAGTCTTTTGCTGTTGTTGTTAATTTATTTATTTATTTAGTTGTTCTCCTATTTCACTTCCTTTGTCCAGGACCCTCTGTTGTGATCCCTGTCTGGGCAGTTGGCAGTGGCGGGGCACCCTCTAGTTCTTCGGCTCTTAGGATTGTGCAGTCATGATTGGCTTCCTTTTTTTGGTTTAATGTTATTTCATTAGTAGTTCCCAAGTCATTTAAAAAAAATTATTGATCCTATTTTAATAACTGATAGTAGAATGGAGGCACTGCACTTTTCCTAAGCATAAATTTCTAATAATGGAATTTTTTCCTAATTTTGGTCCTATCACCATCTAGTTCTTATGTTTCGTAGCTCAGTACTGTTTTTAAAGACTTTGAGGTACCACTGCTGTCTTTCCAGCAGAGCCAAAGAATCTGATTCCAACTCTCGTGGAGTGATAGTCTCACACACATTTTTTTTCCCTTATAGCACTTTTACATATTTTCTCTTCTTGAAACTTTTCAAAATCAGCTTTTGAACTGATTTTAAATGACTGCTCTGTACCAAGATATTCTCATGCTGTATTCTAATCATCTTATGGCTATTTTGGAATTACATCAGATTTTAAACGAGAGCAGCTGAGGAGATTTATGAAGGTCAACACTGCTGCCTGGGCGACTTCGTTTGGCAATGAGAAGAAGAAACTGCAATCCTTGAAAATGCAGCGAGTGTTCCTCCCCTCCCCTACCCCCCGATCTGTCCGAGAGCTTCTCCTCCTGGCTCAGTGAGAATACTCTTTCTGGTGCAAGCTCCCATGGGTGAGCTGGAGGCAGTCCATCAGGCATCTGTCAGGTGCAAAGTGCAGACTCACAATCTGCTTTTCTCTGCACTCTGCAGTGGTGATCTTGTGCTGAACCCAGCACCAAGAGATTTGCTGAGAGGTCCTTTCTGGGGCTGGGTGGGTTGGCTGCAGGTATTTGCAGTGTATTCCTGTGACCAGACACTCAGGGACCACCTCACAGGGCTGTGAGTCTGCAGTTCAGCTGGCCTACAAGGTGGAGTTACGGCATCCCGATGCCTACCCTCACACCTGCGTGCCAGCTTGCTGGGCACCATCAGGTCGGCCTTGCCTCGTGGCACCCCACGCACCACAGAACAAAATGCTGCCCAGTGCTGCCTTGCTGCCTGGATGGACAGACCCAGAAGGTCTTCAGTTGCTCATATTTGGAAGTAGATTGTTAAGCCTTTCTTCTTAATTCATCTGGAAATTCTACTGAAACCTGTTCCTCATCATCAAAGCACACAGACAGACGGGTGGTAGCTGCGTGTGGTACACTGTGTCAAAATTCCACCCCAGTTTCTGGCATTACCGCTGTTAGGTACCATCAAGTCAGTCCTGAACACAGTGACAACCGCTCGGTCCTGCGTTGTCCCCGCCATCATTGTCATGCCTGAGCCCGTTACGGAAACTGCAGTGACATAATGATTAAGTGCTATGGCTGCTAACCAAAAGGCTGGCAGTTTAAATTCTTCTGGTGCTCCTTGGTAATTTTAAGGGGCAGGTCTACTCTGTCCCATGGGGTCACTATGAGTCAGAGTCAACTTGACAGAAGTAGTTTTTTGTATCAATCCATCTTATCTACGGTCTTTCTCTTTTTAACTGACCCTCTACCAAACATGATGCCTTTCTCCAGGAATAGTCCTTCCTGATAACAGGTCCAGAGTAAGTAAGATGAGGTCTCCCCACCTCTCACTTTTAAGGCACATGCTGGTTGTACTCCTTCCAGCACAGATTTGTTCATTCCTCTGGCAGCCTATGATATATTCAATATTTTTCAACAACACCATGATTCAAATGCATCAATTCTTCTTCAGTCTCCCTTATTCAACGTCTAACCTTCTCATGTATAAAAGGTGACCGAAAATACCTTGACATGGGTCTGGTGCACCTTAATCCCCAAAGCGACATCTTTGCTTTTTAATGCCTTAAAGAGGTCTTTTGCAGGAGATTTTCCCAGTGCAATGTGTCATTTGATTTTTTGACTGCAGCCACCGCAGTTATGGAAGATGAGTTTTACCACTGTGCCATGGGATGTTAATCCTACCTCATTTCATGAACGAAAAGCATTTACTGTGTGCCAAGGTCTATGCCAGGTAGGGGCTTCAGAGATAAATAAGAAGTGATCTCCACCCTCACGGAGTGTATAGTCTCACGCAGAGACAAACCTGTAAGTGGATGCAGTAAGTCACGCAAGCTGTAGGTACCCAGTGCAGTAGGGGCAACAGAAGCAATGGTCTCCAGTAGAGTCACCTACATGATGAACAGACGAGGGGACACTCCATCTGTGTCTTAAAGGGCAAGTAGAAATCTGAGAGAAGTCTGAGAGAGCAAAGGATAGCCGAAGAAGGACAGAGAGAGACACCCATGACGGTAGAATTCATTTGTTTTGCATTTTACTACGTGACAGGCTGAACTCTAGACCTCTCCTGCCTGTTATCTCACTTAATCCTCACCCCAAAGGATCCTCGGTGACATCAACAACTGGAGATGGCCTAGTAACCAAACGGTGGTGCTTGGAACACACGTTGTAGCTCCACAAAGGGAAAGACCTATGATCGACTTCTGTAACAGCTGTTGTCATTGTTGTTGTGGGGTCCTGTGGAGTCGGTTCCGGCTCGTAGTGACCCTGTGTCCAACAGAATGAAACACGGCCCAGTCCTGTACCGTCCCCACAGTCCCTGCTGCGTTTGAGCACCTTGTTGCAGTCACTGTGTCAGTCCATCTCACTGAGGGTCTTCTTCTTTGTTACCGTGAAAACGAAATAGGGAGTAATTCTACTCTGTAAGACACAGGGTCTCTGAGTTGGGGGCAATTTCACGGCAGGTAACAACAGCAGTTCTCACAGTTGTCACTGTTGTCAACACATACAACATATATTGCAGGTAACATATACAATATACTATAGAACACAGGTTCTATAGTATAGGCCACATCTAAATGAGCCAAAACTCAGAACCAGCCCTAGCAAAGGTGTACCTCTGACCTTTAGACAATTCAGCACACTTTGGTAACTGTTATCATTTCAGTCCTGCTAGTACATTGAGTCTGGTAGGCATGTGACCAGGAGGGTCCACGTCTCAAAGAGCTTCGAATGTTCAATCCTCCAGGTTTAAGGGACTAAAAATTGAAAGTTTTCAGGTGACTTCTCTAATAGTGCTGACCAAAACCAGAGTCAAGAAATTAGTCAGATGGTTGAAATATTTCTGGAGAGACAGCAGTAGCCTTTGAATTAAGACCACAGGGTAAGAAAGCGAGGGAGGAAGTGGAGAAAATTAAGGACATACCGTCCCATCCCTCTGGTTCTTGCTCTTCAGAGTATGTGTTATAAGTTCCCTCAGACGGTCAATCCATGGTTAGTAACGACAACATCTAACCTGCACCCCAGGCAGCGGGTGAAGGAGTTGGGAAGATGGAAGTGTAGGGTGTGTGGTGCGCTCCCTTCCTGGCAAAAGTGATTGCTAAACAGTCATGATCTCCAGAGAAGACTTTCCATGCTGAGGGTGGTTGTCCCTTCACTAGATGCCCAAAGGAGGCCAAAGATCAAGCTTTCAGGCTGGGAGTGTTCACGTACACTGGGACCATCCAGCCACACAGAAGCTGGCTTGAGAGAGAGAGAGAAGTAGTTCTGAGAGAAGCTCCCCTTTTATTCCTTGTCTGTTTCAGTTAGCCAGTGCTGCTCTAACAGAAATACCACAGAGTGGATGGCTTTAACAAAGGAAGGTTTATTCTTACACAGTCCGGTAGGCTACAAATCCAAATTCAGGATGTCTGCTCCGGGGAAGGCTTTCCCCTTTGTCGGCTCTGGACGAAAGTCCGGCATTGCATCAGTCTTTGTCCAGTGAGCATCTTGGTGCAAGAACCTCGGGTCTGAAGGACTCACTCTTCTCCCGGTGCTGCTTGCTTGATGGTGTGAGGTTCCCAAATCTCAGCTTGCTTCTCTTTCCTTCTATCTCCTGCAGGATGAAAGGATTCAGGGTGGGGCAAGCCATACTCCAGGAAAACTCCCTTTACAGTGGAGCAGGGAGGCGATCTTATAAAGGGATTTACAGTCCCGCCCTAATCCTTTAACAAACAGCATAGGAAAACCCCGAAACGAGGACAGTCACAAGATACTGAGAATCATGGCCCAGCCACGTGGTTACACACATTTTTAGGGGGACACAATTCAATCCATGACAGTGTCCTTGTAGATTTACCAAAGGATAAAAGCATGCAATTGAGTTGTTGTTAGTTCCCATTGAGTCGGTTCCAGCTCATAGCAGCCCTGTGTCCAACAGAATGAAATGCTGCCCGGTCTTGTGCCACACCCACCATCGTTTTTGCACTTAAGCTGCTGCAGCCACTGTATCAATCTGCCTTCTCAAGGGTCCTCCTCTTTTTTGCTGACTCTCCACCCTACCAAGTATGATGACCCTCTCTGGGACTGATCCCTCCTGACAACAGGTCCAAAGTGTGTAACACAAAGTCTCACCATCTTTGCTCCCAGGGAGCACTCTGGTTGTACTTCTCCAGAACAGATCTGTTGGTTCTTTTGGCAGTCTGTGGTACATTCAACATTCTCCTCCAACGCCATGATTCAAAGGTGTCAATTCTTCTTCTGTCTTCCTTATTCACTGTCCAACTTTCCCATGCATACGAGGTCTGACCATTAAATCCAGGAGTTTAATTGTTTTAAGTGCTACGTGCCTCATTGCTGAATATCACCATTGGCCGCCTTCAAAGTACCCCCCTTTGGGAAGCTATGCACTGATGCCACTCCCCTGCAAAGCAATTTGGGGCTCTTTCTGGAATGGCCGTTGTGCTCACTGGCAAGGTGGCAAGTTCACGAGCTTAATTGTACAGTTGTCTGTGAGGGAGTTTTTAGCCAGTAAACAAATAACTACAATAGAAAACCCTCCCTACTCACCTGATCTGGCCCCCAGTGACTTTTTTCTTTATGTGGAGATAAAGGAAGTATTGAAAGGAAGGCATTTTGATGACATTCAGGACACTAAGGGTAACACGACAGCAGCTCTGATGGCCGTTACAGAAAGAGTTCCAAAATTGTTTTCAAGGGTGGACTAGGCACTAGTATCAGTGCTAAGCTTCCCAAGGGGAGGACTTTGAAGGTGACCATAGTGATATTCAGCAATGAGGTATGGAGCACTATTTCTAGGATGATTTCATGAACTTGATTGTCAGACCTGTATGATGCGACTGAAGCTCACTATGGCTTGAGTTAGGGGCACCTTCATAGGATGAGAAAAACAGCTTCAACAAGACCCTGTAAAGGATGTTGTCAATACAGAGCAAGGACATGTGTGATAAAATGGAACTTTTGTTTCTTTGTCATCTTTCCATTTATTGCAACCCCTGCGTGTGAACACGGTCCGCTGTGGCTCTACCCTGCTGCTGTCCCTTCAGCAGTAACCAGTGGCACCGTGGTTAAAAGCTCAGCTGCTACTTAAAGATCAGCGGTTCAATCCACCAGCCACTCTTTGGAAACCCTGTGGGGCAGTCCTACTCTGTCCTATAGGGTCACTATGAGTCAACATCAGCTGAACTCCAAGAAGTTTTAACAGGTTGATGCAGTGTTAGAAAATTCCACTCTGGAAAAAGACAAAATTCTTGAGGAGACAAGGTAACAGATTTATGCCCCTAAAAAATGAATGAAGTAGGAGGCCCAAAGCACTGGTAGAGAAATTCCCTTAGAAAAGTGGAGGGTCACTGCCTGGTAGAGAAAGTAAGATTAGGGTGTCAGCAGGCTTGGCGACAGAACGTTTGCAGAATTCTTATTTGATAGTTTCTGCGTTCTCTGTGAAATAGGACATGAGAGGAAGACGGAAGGATGGCACAGGAAGTCTCAGAAGAGCAGAGAAAGATTGAAATAGCTGCAGCAATAAACGGGGGTGAGATGAGTAAGGGTAACACACCGACCTTCGAGCAGGTGTGCTCTTCTTGTTAAGGTTGTTTCTCATTATTTGTAGCAGCACCAGTCTTCACGATTGTTGACGTGTTTTCCTCCATCAACATTCAGGCACCTAGTGGTGGGTACAGAGAGGTTAGCTGACAGGATCCTAGTTTGGATTTTACCAGGTGGAGACAATGGAAGGAACAGGAACTGGAGGATGCTGACAAGAAAGTGATTGAAATGATGGATCTTAGAACCTCAACTTGTTAGGGAGCGCAAAGGCGCACGGACTAGGGGAGCGAGGGAGGTCAGAGAACCTGCATCTTAGAACCAATTGAATGAGAAAGTTAGTATCAGGAAGCGGAGTAGTGATATTTGATGGGGACACAATGTGGCCATATAGTGAGTGTACTTTATGATTCTGTGCATTTATAGGATGATGATCTGGCTTCTTTCTAGATGGGAGAGAAGAGATGGAGAGGAGGGAACAGGAGCTTTTCAAGAGGATGTAACAAATACAGGGTGAGAAGAAGGAAAGCGTGCGGTCACTGGGCACAGAGTGCAGAAGAAGCTGCAGACAGGCAGGCAGGCAAAACTAATTTGAATTGTATACTTTCACTTAATCACAATTAAAAAAAGAAAATTCTACTCTATCATTTGTCTTCCTTTTGCTGAAGTACAGATACAAGAAAGCTTTAGGATTAGCTAATTTAAAAAAATAGGGGAAAGTTTTATAATTAGGTTTATAGAGCTATGGATTTTACATTAAGTGCTTTACTACAAAAAGTTGGAAACATTGATTTGATATAAAAAATAACAACTGTAATTTATGGCACATGGAGACTATTTGGGCCAATTAGGAGATTAAGAGGCCGTTGTGGTGATGTAATTCTACCTAAAATACAGTCTATCTGGTGATTAATTTAAAATTCTGAAGCTAGCCCATACTTTATCTTCATTTCATTAAAAATTGTGCCCCCTGGGAATAACTGGCACAGTGAGCTTCCTGGACCTGAAGTGAACTTCAAGAATTCCATTAAGTTTAAATCCACGGGACAGGTCCGTGGAACAATCTGTAGTTTAAAGTTTTGTTATTTGTAAGATTCAACCATAAAATAACAATAAAAGTTTTTAATGTCCTATAGTGGAAGATTTTAAAAGATAATTGGTATATTCATATGACAGAACATTATGTAAACATTTTAAATCATGTATTTGAAGTCTATTCAATTATTTATGAAAATTCTCATCATATAACATAAAATGGAAATAGGACAGGGTATAAAAGGCCAATTCGGTGTGACCCCAAATATGTCAGCTTGTATAAGTTATAAATGCTATTTGGGGGCTGAGAGGTCTACAATGAAACATACAGAAGTTTCACAGTGGTTAGTTATCTCTGGCAATGGTATGATAGCAAATTTCTGGGTTTTTTTAAAATTTATTAATGCTTTTCTAAAATTTTTGAAACTTTCTGCCATGAATATTAACATGTCTTTGTCCTTTTATAAGCAAACGAAAATTAATTTTGTAAATGATTTTAAGTCTTCAGAGTCCTTCTCTGGGGGTGGTACAATTATTGCAAGGATAATCTGGTCTGCGGTCACAGGTCCAAATCAATGTTTTGCTTTGTAAGTACATCTCATTTTATTAATGCTAGAAAGTGAACTTCTTCTATTCACCCATCCACTCATCAGTAGCCTTGGCTTTAAACAATGTTTGTGTCATTCTAGGACAAAGATTCGTCATCCTGAGGATATTTTAAAGAAAGTATTAAGGTCTGTGAGAGCACTCTCAGAAGCAGAGACCTGCCAACTTTTGAATGTCATTTGCCAGAAAGTACAATATCTGCTCAATTTCCCACTGTGAAACCAATAACACTGATTGGAACTAACAAGTTCCCAGCACACAGTGGCATCGAGTTATTCACGGTTGACTCCTTAATACACATCAGCTGCTACCTGATCAAGAACTCGGACAGTCCAGACTCATAATCACAAATAGTGTTGGCCCTCATGCAATTTTTCGGAGTACATTTATTGTTATGAAGCAATCCAGGGCCAGCTTTCTCAGCGTTAAAGAGCAAGCCTTAGCAATTGATGAAGACCTGAAGGCCAAATCTTAACACCCTGCAGAAGTCTTTTCAGCTCCTGGTGAGTAACCTCATAACCCGCTGTGCTCATGTGAAGCCTGCTTTGGGGGGTCGCCATGAGTCAGGTCCAACTCGACGGCATTCAGCGTGACTTGGCTGGGGAAGCCACACTTGGAGGTGAAGACGTTGCAAAGTCATTTTCCTCATCTTAAGAAATAAAATGACGAACACAGAACTTCACTCTGGATTATGTTTTTAATGTTGATGAAACCGGTCATTCACATAAGCATGCATCCTCAAGTAGGAGCCAGGAGCTCCAGAATCTTAGGACCAATCCTGGGCTCCCAGATCAGGAGCGCTTTGCCAAGCCAGCTTTATTAGCATCATTGTCACTACTGGTCGGTCCCCAGGTACAAGTCCTGCAGATTTCCAGGTCTCATCCCCATCTTGATTTCTGCTATAAGCTCTGTTATTTTCCATGCCACAGTTCTGTAGAAGATAAGCCTTGGGGATGTATATATCGAGTTACAGCAAAAATGCCTATACATAAAATGTTTTACACTAACAAAAACTTACTGCCAAAATTCTGTGCATATGATGCACTTCTACCACGTTCATTTGCTAACTGCGACCTCCTCCTATAAGGTATTTTCATAAGCATTGTGTTGCCATTTTTTTATCATGATTTCTTTTATGGTGTTTTAAGTGAAAAGTTACGGTTATAATCTGTTTCTCACCCTCCGTCGTCTCCTCTCACCTCTGAGCAGGAGTTGTCCGATTGGTCTCCCATATCTGGTCAAGCCAAGAAGCAGAGTCTTCACCAGTGTCATTTTATGGCTTATACACCACTGAGAGAGGAAGAAAAACCTTTTAAGAACACACCACTTAAATTCCAGCAGGCTGGGTTGCAGGGTTTGTGAGCCTGTAAATGAGTGGATTGTAAGCAGCCCCAAACAGCTGGAATGCATGACATCAGATCCTTGAAAAGCAGTCTGGCCTGCTGAACCTGACCTCTACACCCACACCCAAGCCTGCTGCTTTCCTCCTTGAAAGGTGAATTCACCTGAGGAAGTAACCTTTGTTATACTGTTTAGATAAGAAGGCACCAGTTTGCTTTGTAAGGAACTTCCCAAACCCTGTTGAAATCAATGCCTGCTTTCTCCCTGATGCCTAAATTAGGGTTGGGGAGTCGGATACCAGCTTCCCTCCCTCCCGATAGAGATCCTGAGATAAGCTCAATTTCTAGGGAGAAGGTTAAAGTCCAGATGCCTCTCTCAGGCACCAGCCCAAGATGCTCCCTCCTGCCCCCCACAGAAATCGCTGATAAGTCCGGTTTCTAGGAGGGGGTAGCTTCTTCCCGTGTAACTTAATGCTAACTGCTTATCTAGCACCTCTTTAAGTATGTTGGACCAATAGAAATGCCATATGAAAATCTGTATACCTGTAACTGCCAATTAAGAGAATATATGGAAATTTGTCAGCTTTCTTAGAGAAATGTATAAATAGATGTGTCTGATAATGGAACCGTGTGTAAGGCTATTTTTTGGACTTGAGTCCATCCGCCGCACCGCTAGCTAATAAACAGCCTCTTCCTCTACAAACAAGAGGGTATTCGAGGTGTTTTCTGCTCCGTGGGCCAAACTTATCTTTTTCCTGCTACACTCTTAGACTAAGTGTCCTTGGTATGTGATATATCAATTTTCATATAGGAGTTTAAAGAAAGTATATGCAAGATGTACACACCAGGTTGTCATGGATTGAATTGTGCTCGCCAAAAATATGTGTAGCGTGTGGCTGGGGCATGATTCCCAATATTTGTGATTGTTCTCCATTTTGTGATTTTCCTGTGCTGTATGTTAAAGGATTACAGTGGGACTGTAAATCCCTTCATAGGATTACCTCCCTCCTGCTCCACTGTAAAGAGAGTTTCCCTAGAGTATGGCTTGGTCCACCCTTAATCCTTTAGTCCTACAAGAGATAAAAGAAAAGAAAAGTAAGCAGAGAATTGGGGAACCTCACACTGTCAAGAAAGCAGCACCAGGAGAAGAGTGTGTCCATTAGACCCGAGGTTGCTGTGCCAAGATGCTCCCTGGACAAAGACTGATGCAATACTGGACTTCCCTCCAGAGTTGACAAGGGGGAAAACCTTCCCCTGGAGCAGACATCCTGAATTTGGATTTGTAGCATACCAAACTGTGTAAGAATAAACCTTGCTTTGTTAAAGCCTCCTACTCTGTGGTATTTCTGTTAGAGCAGCACTAGCTGATTAAAGCAGAGGTGTGACAATTCTTGAATTCATCCTAGAAAAAGTGCTACATCCCTCATTGCTGAATATCAGTATGGTCATCTTTGAAGTCCTCCCCTTGGGAAGCTGCACACTGATGCCTAGTCTACCCTTCAAAGCAATTTTGGAACTCTTTTTCTAGAATGACCACTGGAGCTGTTGTCATATTACCCCTGGTGTCCTGAATGTCATCCAAATGTCTTCCTTTCAACATTTCCTTTACCTTCAGGTAAAGAAAGAAATCATTGGGGGCCAGATCAAGTGAGTAGGAAGGGTATTCCAATACAGTTATTTGTTTATGGGCTGAAAACTCCCTTACAGACAACCATACAATTAACTTTGCAAACTTACCACCACGTCATCGTGCATGATGGCCATGCAAGGAGAATTCCCAAAATTGCTTTGAAGGGTGGAACTAGGCGCTGACATTGGTGCATAGCTTCCCAAGGGGAAGACTTCGAAGGTGACCATAGTGATTTCAGCAATAAGGTAGGTAGCACTTAGAACAGTTAAGTTCACGGATTTAATTGTCGGACTTCACGCACTTGGTTTGCAAGTGTTTGCCAGCAGTTCCTTCCAACGTTCTGACATGGTCCATCTCGACGCTTTTGTCAGTCGCTTTCAGAAATGCACAGTCCTTGGCTCCTGGGCTTTTTCCAGTTGCTCAGACTCTGCATCTTGCTGAGTCTTGGCACGTACTCTTTCCTTTACCTGGAATGCTTCCTCACTTGGTTAATACTCACTCAGCTTTTACACCGGACTCAAGCATCTCCTCTTGGCAAAGCTTTCTTGGATTACCTTGACTACACCTAACTCCCCAACTATAGGTCCGCCCAGCACAGCACATCTCTCCCTGGTACCCTCTTATCATCATGTCATTTTTTTCCTGACATGTGGGGTTATGTGATGACTTGTTCACATGACGGCTGAGACCACGTGATGGCTGAGACCTTTCTAGTGTTGTCTCAGGCCCCAAACTCATGTATCATTGCTGTCCCTGCTCTGGGCCTGTCTTCTCGTTCACCCCATTTGTTATACTAAAATGAACTGGCTTCCCTTTCTGGTGCTAGCCTCTAGGCCTGGGTCATTCTGCCCCAACTCCATACAACATGAGAAGTGGCTTCCAGCTCAGTCCTAGACGTCTTCCCCTTCCTGGCAACTTTACTAAGGACTCATTATGCTTTGCCTTCAGTCATACATGAGATTTATGGAGAAAAGATTCCACACTACTCAGGAAAAAATATTTTGCAGTGGTACGTTTCAAAACAGGCAATTTGATTTTTTACATATGCAATCAATCAAAAAAATTTCCTATCTTAATAGACCTAAATGCCTTATGTGAATTTTTTGTCGGATGCTATTCAATTTGAGATATGGAAATTATTTATGGAGAAATCATTTCATGTGATAACAAGGACTTGGAAACATTTATAAGAGGCATTTTTATCAGTGAGCACAAATTTGAAGAAAATTAAGACAGACAACATGAAGACATGTGAGTATCTCTGAGAGTTAGTCAACAACGATTTTTCTGTCATCGTCACTGCTTAAGAACATGGACAGGTTCTGCAAGAAATTGCTAGTGAGTTTCCAGTCTCTTTGGAAAGGCAAAAATAACAGGAACACTTGCATACCAAGCACCAATCACACAGGGAATCAGAACACCCACAGAACAAACCAGGACTAAAAATTAAAAACACAAGAAGGATGCAAGATAAGGCTGGCATGGACCACGGGAGGGAACAAAGTCACGTGAAGCTGCGGTGGGTGATTTGTCTCAAATGTTGTTGTTGTTATTAGCTGATGCCAAGTTGGCCCCCAGCTCATGGCAACTCCATGCACAATAAAATGAAATGCCATCCGCATGATCAGTTAGAGATCTGATCACCGGCGTTCATCAGGGTTCCGTCAGCTGAATTTTGAAAGCATATCACCCGGTCTCGGGTCTCTTAGTCTTCAAGCTCTGCTGAAACCTGCTCAACATCACTGACAGACGGGTGATGTCTGGGCGTAAGGTGCATCTGCCAGAGATCTAAATCAGTCTTTGGAGGGGAAAGGCCAGGAGCACACAGTCTGGAGCATCCTTTGCCTTCATGAGAAAAAGGATCTTCCCTAGAGATTGGGGAACAACTAAGTGTCGATTACCTGATCTGTAGAAATTAGCATTGACTTTGAAGTTACACGGAACATGGGGCAAACCTGGGCTGAGTCACGTGTCAACCGTGCAGCCTCAGGTAGGTAACTAACTAGCTGAGTGTCACTCTTTTTATTTTGAAATCAGGGGTGATGATTCCGATCACACAGGGTTACTGTGAGAAGTAAAGAGATCAGTTCCCTGGATAAACGTGTGGTCCTGGACCAGTAGCATTGCATGAATGTCACGTGGGAGCTTTTTAGAAATGCTTTTTAGACTTACTGACTGAGAATCTGCAGTTTTAATAAGATCTCCAGATGACTTAAGAGCATATCAAAGTCTAAGAGGTGGTGTTGTGCACATTACCTTGTATACCCACCATGGCCAAGCCCATATTAGCCTGAGAGCCTGAGAAGGAAAGAACCTGGATCTGAGAGAACCAAAACTGAACCCAGTGCTGTCAAGTCGATTCCGACTCATAGCGACCCTAGAGGACAGAGTAGAGCTGCTCCACAGAGTTTCCAAGCAGGGCCTGGAGGATTTGAACTGCTGACCTTTTGGTTAGCAGCTGTAGCGCTTACCCAGTACACCACCAGGGTGTAATCTCAAAACAGAAACAATAAACAACTTACTTCCAATTTGCCCATCCAGGACTCCAGAGGACAGCACCAGATGACGAGAGAGAGAGAGAGAGAGAGAAAAGAAAAGGAGGCATTTGCCCAATAACCCTTGCGTTATTATTGGATTAATGGTCTGCCAGCCAATCGTATGCCCCTGGACCTCAGAGGTAAGGCATCATCCTGGCGGGTCCCTTTGGAAGTGTGTGAAGCTCGGCAGACCAGAACTGGAGCCTCACCGCTGAGTAGGTGGAGTGTTCTATCAGGTGCTGCTTTCTGGATATGTTAGTTTTATAAACTTTTTCTTCCCCGCCCCCCCATATCTCTGTGAAATAAAGCTTGTAAGCGTGACTGTGGCTTGCCTGTGTGGTGGTTAGGGAACCTCGATGGGTGTGTTAGGGTTTTCCTGTGTCCTGTTTGGAAAGCTAGAGGTTCCTCACGTAACCAAACGGAACCAAAAAACCCACTGCTGTCCAGTGAGCTCTGACTCATGGAACACCTACAGAGGGAGTAGAACTCCCCCATAGAGTTTCCAAGCAGTGCCTGGAGGATTCGAACGGCTGACCTCCTGGTTAGCAGCCATAGCACTACAGCACCAAAGGCATGCAGTGACGGCACTTGGCTAATGCCCACTGGCATACTGTCATGCCACAGACTGGTGGTGCCACTGTGGCACTCTCCTCACTGGTGGCTTATATCATCAGATCATATTTCTCAAAAGCCATACATACAACCAATCAAAAATT
Source organism: Heterohyrax brucei (assembly GCA_028571685.1). NCBI lineage: Eukaryota > Metazoa > Chordata > Mammalia > Hyracoidea > Procaviidae > Heterohyrax > Heterohyrax brucei. The sequence continues at coordinate 81,964,550 of CM053159.1, forward strand.
TAAATTAAACCTGGAACTCAGTCTCAGGTTAGTAAGCATGCCCTCCAATACTGAAAGCATGTGCCATTAAAAGCAAAAAAACACAAAAATAACCAAAAAACTACTTAAGGAGAAAAACTGTAGCAATGAAAGGGTGTTAAGTAGCAGGAATTCCTGACAGAAGCACCAAGTTCTAACACAGTCTGAGGCTGGCAGACGGGGTCAGCAGAAGCCCCCGTGGCTGGGAACAGCTCCCTGGGAAGGGACCATGACTTAGCAAGTGCGCCTGGTGCAGCCGCCTGGGCTCACAGGACAGTGAGCCAGCAGGCTCTGCGCCTGCTCCACCTGCAATCCTGAAACTGCAAGCAAAGGACTAAAGATTGCCACCACCACCCACCCTCAGGTTACAGCTCCGGAGCAGCCATTGGCTGGGGTGACAGCTGAAGTACCAGCCTTGGAGGGCTGTGGAAAACGGTTATACAATGGCAAGATGACTCTGTGTTTAAAGTGCCAGCCTGGTAAGGGACCAAGAGATCTCAAGGGCACCCTGAGCCAGCGGGCACTGGAGCAAGCCTTTGCTGCAAGGAAAACTCATCTGTTGGTGAAACCAAATCAGACTGGCAGAAACACCTACAGCTCTGTCCTTAGCAAGCCACCTCTCAGCTCCTTCCTGGGGACAATCCTGAGGCCAAATCTCAGGTTCCAGGTGGGGCTGGTGAGTCCCTTGGGTCTCTGAGATTAACCTGGAACCCAGTCTCAGTAAACTAAGAAATTACGCAGAAATTTGGAAACGTACAAGCTTGCAGCTGATTTCTGTCTCTATTTTACTGACAATGGCAAATCGCAAGGTCATTCAGCCTATGCAGAAAAGACAACAGCACCTCTTACCCGGCAGAATTGTTTGAAAATGGATTCCTCACCAGCTTCCTAAAAAGTGTTACCTGGGAGCCCCAAATCCAAAAGACAGCCACAATTGCAAAGGAATCACCAGTGAAGACTGCTCTGGACTGAATCAGGCTCCTGAGGAAATGAGAAAGGGAATGCCATCTCTGTGTTCCCTTACTGAGAGCACCTCGGTCCCTAACTCATCACTGCAGGAGGAAAAGGCTCAGGAGATACTGGCTCGTATTTAAATCCTAGTTGCAAATATTTCAGGATGAATTACATGAAATTGCCTTTTTTTTTTTTTTTTCAGTTAAGAATGGTCAGCTCCAGGAATGGATTTGACTTGGTGACGCAGAGTGACCGTATCGTGTGTGCACTTTATGATTCTATGCATCTGTAGGATGTCGTCCTGCTGACCTCTTACTGGAGGAAGTGGAGTGGGTAGAGAGTAGGGGACAGGAGATTGTTGGGAGGATAAGACATGTATGGAGTAGAGAGGAAGAGTGTGCTGTCCCCGGGCAGTGGGCTGCATATAGGTGGGCATGCAATTTTTATAGGAATGTACATTTTCCTTCAATCATTAAAAAAAAAAAAAAAAGAATGGTCAGATACTGGCAAGTTCAAGCCCCCACTCCCCTCAAAAAAATCATTGCCATGGAAGCCATTCAGACTCATAGTGGCACTATAGGACAGCATAGAACTGTCTCAGGTTTCCAAGGAACAGATGGTGCATTTGAACTGCTGACCTTTCGATTAGCAGCCAACGTTAACCACGGAGCCACCACTTTGCTCCTCATATGGTTACTGAACCATATGAGGAGCATATGAGGAGCAATGTGGTGGCTCCATGGTTAACAATCGGATTGACCAAAGGATGTTTTAACAGCTAATGGTGGGAAAGATTATGCTGAGATCAGCTTACCCCTCTTGGAGGTGATAGAAATTGTTCTCATCTTCCTAGAGATAAACTGACAACATTTGGAAAGATCCCCCAAATGTTTCCTGCTCTCTAACAACAACAACAAAAAAATCCCATCTCTGGTAATCTACCACAGAAAGAACAAAGATGTACTCCAAAGCATTTTTTTTTAAATAACTGCTTATCATGGCTATATGTTCAATAATGGGCAATAATGGGGGAAAAAATAGCAGGCAGCATTCACAAAACTGAATATGAAATTCTCATTGAACTTTGTTTTTAAAGAATATTTAATGAAAAGAAAACACTCATGATGTTGGGAAAGTAAAATATTAATTCTGGAAGATATAATTCTGAGTGATTGCTCTTTTTTCATTTCTTAAAGCTTTTTATGTTTGGAATTACATTTTTATAATCAAAAAGAAATTCATTTGAAATATAATGTAGCTATGTACACTTCCAAAAAGCCCTGGTAGCCCAATGGTTAAGCTCGTGGCTGCTAATCACAGGCTGGCAGTTCGAACCCACCTGGAGACTAGAGGGGTGAAAGAACAGGCAATCTCCTTCCCAGAGACTACAGCCAGGGAAACCAGATGGGCCCGTTTTACTCAGAAACACATGGGCAGTTCTACTAGGTCACATACGGCTGCTATGAGTTGAGAATTGGTTTAACAGCATGCAAATTCCTAAAAAAGAATCAAAATCATTGACTCCCTCACACAGCTGGAAACTGAAGCCTGGAAATACCTATCCTCAGGCCCCCAGTGCACTATTTTGCTGTATATATTAACATACCCTTATCATCCTAGAACACTTGCAAATGTCTTGCTGGCTCATTGCAGGAATTTCCCTAAAGTCAAAGGCATTCAAGAAGCTGGGACCAGAAAAAGAAAGCACTGGAGGAGTAAACCAGCGAGAGACAGGTCTGACTTTCCCTCAGGCGCAATACACATTGTGCACAGACTTGGTTTCATTTTCCTGAAGTTCCCATCTTCAATGCGATTCCTTGCATTTCTCCCTTACCTCCCCCTTCCTTCAAGGGCTAGTAAAAAATCACACCTCTGCGAGAAAGTCTTTCCTTAGGACGCATGTCTGGAGTCACTTCCTTGTCTCTGAAGTTCAGCATCCAATGAAAGATGTCTGATCAATACACGACCCTTTGTGCTTGATTAGTTCTGCGAGCAATGACCTTATTTCTTCCAGGAATTACTCTTATCTGTTGCCGTAGCCTAAGCCTGGTGGGCAAAATGCTGCCCAGTCTCATGCCATCTTCAAAACCCCTGAAGTCACGTTGGAGTCCACTGTCATGGCTATGTGGTACCTTCCAGCCCAGCGGGCTCACCTTCCAGCACTATGTGGAACACTATTAGGGGGTAATCCCTAATTTTTGGATAGCCCACCCCATTTTGAGGCCATTTTAATGGTTAAAAATTTCCTCCTCACACTGAGGCAAAATCCACCATGTAATAACTGTGTGGCACCAGGCAAATGACTATCCAAGAACCACTTTCTCATTTGCAATTGCTGATAAAATTAGTACTTTCCTCAAAAGATCATAAAACCAAAAAAAAAAAAAAAAAAAAGAATCAGTGAAAGATGGACCTGGAAGAGAGCCTTTGATGGGAGATGATTCTCCATGAGTCTCACGTTTCTGCACATCTTGTGAGTAGAGACACTAGCTGCCTTAATTCTGGACTTTTCCTTTCATAAGTATTGGTATGCACTCAAACAGCTTTGCAAAAAACATCTTAAATATAACAGTAACTCTTTGTCACAAAGGGGAAGTTTGTATCCCTGTAAGGCAAAGGTCAGGCAAGCTTCTCATCCATTATAAAATGTCTGGGTTCCTAAATTCAGAACCCTGCATCACACTACTTGAAATGTCTCCTTACCTTCTTTGTGTTGTCATGTGGAATCAAGGCTTGAGAAACTACAGCAGATGCTGCCGTTATTGCTGTGAGTAATAAACTGTCATTTGTCTCAGACCTGGGAGTCTCATGTCTTCTACCAGTATGTGTGAAACTGTGGCAGTTTACCTTGCTGGTTTGCAAGTAGTGTAAAATCTCAAACACATCACATATCTTGACAACCTCTTGTTACTGATTCCAATAGAGCAAGCCTATGTCATTGCCGAAGTCTGTCACCCACAAAGACCTCTGTGAGCAAAGCCACAAGCCTATGTGATGGTGGGTGGACACATCTCACTCTTGACATATTTCTGGCCATATATTTTTCATCCTAATTAAACTCTCCTCAAAAATACCCCCTCATCTCCCAGCACAAGGACAAACGCTGAGCCCGGGAACGCCCAGCCTGGGAACGCCCAGCCCCACTGACTTCCCCCAGCTGCACATCCCCCCATGTGGAAAGAATTACCCTTCTTAGAACAGTTTAAGAAAGGCATAGGGTGGGGGATGGTAGGTGTTTACTGTCCCCACAGGAAGAGATAAAATAAAGAGCAAAGTAGGAACAAATAGAGATTATAACCTTTAGACCCTCCTCCTGTACCTTTTAACCTTGAGGTATAGGTAGGGCTGATTGAGCTCGGGCCATAACTTTGTTTTCACTGTCAATTATCACCACAACACACCTGCCTCGGGCCATTATCTAGAAGGCCTTGAATTAACAAGGAAAAGAAAAGAGACCACGAGGTTTTGGTTGCAAGTTAGCCAATAGCTTGTGTGGTCAGGGGGCAAGGTGAAAATCACATCACTTCGACTGTAAAAAATAAAGAAAGACAGACCTTTTCAGGCTGCCATTCTCCAAAACTCTTTCCTGTCTCTCTCAATTCATTTTCCCACCGATGCCATTTCCCTCGCTCTGTGGGGCCCTGAAAAAGTTGTCAGGGCTGGCTCCCGGCATGTCATGAAGTATTTAAGTTTATATTTAACTCTTTTTCATGTGTTTATTTAGTAAGTGTACGTTTGATGAGCACTGCTGGCATAATAGTTAAGAGCCATGGCTGCTAATCAAAAGTCTGGCAGTTCAAATCCATCAGGAGCTCCTTGGAAACACCATGAGGGTTCTGTCCTATAGAGTTGCTACAAGTCAGGATTGACTCAACGGCAGTGGGTTTGACAGTTTTTTGTTTGTTTGCTTTTTGGATTTTGACTTGTTGTTTAAATCAGTGCTAGGTGACTTCCTGAATGCTTAGGATAAGTGGATCCAACATCAGGCAAAATAGTGCATCCTGAGACTTACAAACTAAAGGAGAAGACAGAAAGTAAACAAGTATTCTAATGAGAAAACAATAATTAAAAAAAAACCTCACTGCCATCAAGTTGAATCCAACTCATAGTGACCATACGGGTCAGAGTAGAACCGCCCCATTAAGTTTCCAAGGAGTGCCTGGTGGATTTGAACCGCTAACCCTTTTGTTAACAGGTATAGCACTTAACCTACTATGCCACCAGCATTTCCAAGGTAACTTTAAAGAGAGAATAATTCAGAAAGGAAATAATCCAGGCTGATACAATGGAGAGTTACTGGTGTGAACCTATTGTTGAAATGAGGAAGGGCCCGGTAAAAATTGGAGGTATTGTAGAAAGCCCCAGGAAACAACTTAATAGCAGAAAATACAGTAGAATAATCTTACCTTTGTCTTACAAAACACTGTCACAAGACAAGCCTGGGGGCAACCTTGCAAGTGACAGCCTGCAAGTGACCCCTAGACCTTGACCACCCTCCCTACTTTGCAATCTCACGACTTAAATACTGGGCGCTGAGGAAACTCCCCGTCGCCCCCTGCTCTGTGTAGCTTGGGGTGCGTCCCTGGTGCACCAGTATTTTTCCTATTGGGCATATTTTTTAATAAAATTTAACCTTTAAAGTAACAGTGTCGGATCTTGAAAATCACGGACCCTAACACTATAAGAAGGACTTCAGGTCTGGTGTTCAAGGTAGCCTTAAATGAGCTGAGACATTGGTGATAAAGTAAAACCACCCCATGAAGGTCTTGAGGGAGCAGAGTCCAGGAATAGCTCCTGTAGATACCCAACGCAGAGAAGAGGATGACGTGCTCAGGAAGAGAAAGGCCAAAAAGCCAAGGTTAGAATAATGGGAAAGGAAGGTGGCAAGATGGACAGGACAAGATCCTACAAAGTATTTGGAGGCCATGGTAAAGCTAGATGCCATCGAGCTGATCCTGACTCAGGGAGACCCCTCGTGTATCAGAGCCGAGCTGTGTCCCAGGGGCTTCGCAATGGCTGATTTTTAAGAAGTAGATCCCCAGGTCTTTCTTCTAAGAGCCTCCAACCCAACCCACGGCTGTCAAGTTGATTCTGATTCATAGCAACCCTACAAGACAGAGTAGAACTGCTCCATAGAGTTTCCAAGGAGTGCCTGGCAGATTCAAACTATTGGCATTTGGTTGGAAGATATAGCACTTTACCATCAAGCCACCAGGTTCCCACCCTCTGATCTATCAGTTCATGGCTGAGTGTTTTAACAGTTCGCCCGACCCACGGAATTTGGAGGCCACAATCAAGGGCTTCATTGCCATTATCTCCTCTCTCAGTGCCCTACACTACCCTCAATGTCCTTTCATATTCCTCCCCTCTGAAAATGTCTGCCAGGAACATTCTAGCAGGAGCTCCTGGATGTTCTCATTGATTGGAAAGCCTGTGGTAGCTGTCCCAAGGCTTTAAATGATGGAGTTAGCCCTCAGAATTGTTTGCTGATACAAACGAGTTTTTGGAATGAGACTCTGTCGGAACTGTCTCAACAAGCAGAATGTCCAATCTCTGTACCATCATGAAGAGCCTATAGGGCAAATGTCCTCCTGGCCCTCTTCCAGTTACTGTCCACCCTGCCCCCCATCCTCCCCAGGTGAGACAAACTCCTTCTAGTACAAGTTCAGCTCCAAGATATAGGCACTCATTTCTGACAGCAAAGAAACAGCAAGAAATTTTCAGCATCTTATTTAAAGAGATTCTGGTATTTCCTAAAAGGCCTTTTTCGACGCTTACTGATCGGTGGCTTCCTGGAAGGGAAAAAAGAGAGAAATAACCCAACATCTGGTAATGAAAAAAGTCTTTGGTAATTATATCAATCCTTTCCTTTTCCTTTTCCTTTTCCTATATGAACCTCCAAAATAAGGTAAAACTAATTTAGTAAAAGTAAACAAATTAGTTAAGATCTCCAAGTAGAGCAAAACTGGTTTAGTTAATCCACTAATTTAAAGAAATTAGGATACCACAAATTAAAAGGTCTGGAGAAAATCTGCTGTATTCTTTCAGGTAGAACAACTTGAGATGACCACCAGTTCATGATTTCCAAAGAGAAGTCCTTTGGAAACGGATTCAGAGTACAATTCATGTGGTATGTGATGACGACAGACTTAGTCCTTCTACTGTATTTATTCAATGTGTGCTGAGCAAATATCCTGAGAAGCTGGACTATGTGAAAAGGAACAGGGCACCAGGAATGAAGACTCGTGAACAGTCTGTGGTGGAGACGACACAATCTCACTTGACACAAGTGAAGAGGACTTGAAGCACTTACTGATGCAGATCTCAGACTACAGCTTTCAGTGTGGATCACATCTCAACAAAAAGAAAACAGCAATCCTCACAAATGGACCGATAAGCAACATTGCTGTAAATGGAGAAAAAAGTGAAGGTGTTAAGGATTTCGTTTTATTAGGATTCACAATCAATGCCCATAGAAGCAGCAGTCAAGAAATTAAACTACACATTGCACAAGGCAAATCTGCTACAAAAATGCTACAAAGCAAAATGTCACTTTGAGGACTAGGGTGTGCCTGACCCAAGCCCTAGCATTTCCAGTGACCTCTTTTTATGCATATGAAAGCTGACAATGAATAAGGAAGACTGAAAGAGAATTGATGCTTTTGAATTATGGTACATTGAACCTACCATGGACTTCCAAAAGATCAAAGAAATCCGTCTTAGGAGAAGTGTGACCGCAGTGCTCCTTGGAAGCAAGGATAGCAAGACTTCATCTCACATGCTTTGGAGATGAAGCATGGCCCAGTCCCTGGAGATGGACATCGTGCTGGGCAGAGGGTCAGTTAAAAAGAAAGTGGATTGACATCGTGGCTGTCACATGTGCACACGTGGCAATGATGGTGGGGACTGCACAGGACCCAGCAGTGCTGTGTCCTGCTGCACACAGAGTCACGAGAAATCAGCACCAACTGGAGAGCACTCAACAGCAACAGAACGGGCTATGTGACTTGGTTCTCTTTAATTGAGCAGAACTCCCGTAACTTCATCTGAAAGTGTTGCTTTCTTAGGAAAAGAAGTCTCATGGATAACTTACAGGTAAAAGCCAGCCATCGTTACTGCAAATTCTGATTACCAGTGTCTGAACTAATGAGGTTATGTTGGAATTTCGCTTGCCATCATAATTGTGATATGATATCAAAGTTTAGATACAGGCACAGCTGATGACATCTTAGGGAGATGAGAACTACGGGAATAGGGCAGAACTATTTGAATTCCTCTTGTATGAGCAAGAAGTAGGAGAAAGCTGTCATTCAGGTAAGCACTCAAGAACTGTGCTCAGGGACCTATTCCAGGCAAGTGACAGCAGTGATCTGGGAAGGTGTCCAGCAGGCGCAGCAGCCACAGACTGGATGGAGTTGGCCGTCAGCAACAAAGGCCACAGGTCTGTGTCCCGGTGAAATTCTTCCTACAGTTAAAAAATAAAATAAATACTAGTAGTTTCTTGAAAAGAAACCCTAGTGGCACAGTGGTTAAGTGCTGCAGCTGCTAACCAAAAGGTTAGCAGTTCCAATCCACCAGGCACTCCTTGGAAACTCTATGGGGCAGTTCTAGTCTGTCTACAGGATCGCTGTGAGTCGGAATCGACTTGAAGGCTGTGGGTTGGATTTAGTTTCTTGAAGTGGCTTGATCACAACATTAAGCTTTCTGATTTTGTGAATACATTCCTTTTTTGGTTCAGAAAGATCTGAAAAGCCTGGAGACGGAAATTTCTACTTCACATGGGTTTCTGAGTCCCATTTGAGCCCAGCCATGCAGTGTGTGCAAAGCCAGAGTGCCACCTACTGACACACAGGGAAAGGTGGCCAGCCACTGCTCTGTTCTCACCCTTGATGAGGGTGCTGTTGATTACAAGTGGTCTACAGAGCCCTGCAGACACTTTACAAAAACAAGTGATAGAAATGCAATAGTCATTGATTTGAGACATGGATTTTTTTTTTACTGGTTTGTGGGTGGTAAAAACAACTTCTGCCTACAGATAATGTATCTGCTAGTAGATCAAAACTAGAAGAGGAAGTCTGGCATATTGATATTGAGTACAAGAAATATACTTTGAAGTCACAATTCATATGTCTTCAGAATACGAAATAAGAATTCACAGTCTCAACCCATGTCGTGGATTGAACTGTGTCCCCCTAAAAATGTGTGTAGCAATCTGGCTAGGTTACAGTTCACAGTATTGTGCGATGTTCCTATATTCTGTAAATCCTGCCTCTGTGATGCTAACAACGGAGGAGAGTTCATGGTTGTTGGTGAGGCAGGACTCAATTTTTAAGATTACATTACGATTTCAGGCAATCTCTTGGGGTGCAAAGGGAAAACAAACAGAGTTACGGACTTTGTACCTCCAGGGGGATCTCATACCACCTCTTTGGACCTTGCGTCCCTGCACCTCAGAAGTTCCCAGTCCAGGGGAAGACGGATAACAAGGCTTCCCTCCAAAGCCAACAGAGAAAGATATCCTTTGGAGCCAATGTCCTGATTTTGGACTTTTAGTCTATTTTTCAGTAAAAAAATAAATTTCTCTTTCTTAGAGCCATCTAGTTGTGGTATTTCTGTTATAGCAGCACTACACGACTAGCACATTCCACTTAACTGAAAACACCTTGAAGACAATGACGTCCTCTCTTTCTCTACTGCAAGGCCTCACGTCTTTCCTAGAGCAGAACCCAGTTACGGTCAATTTGACTCCAATTCACAGTGACCCACGTGTATTTGAGTAGAAGTCCTCCAAAAGCTTGTCAGCAGCTGACCTCTCAGACCTAGGTCACCGGGTCTCTCTTCCGAGATGCCTCTGGGGAGAACAGACCCTCCAACCTTTTGCTTAGTAGCCAAGTACATTAACTGTTTGCACCACCCAGGTAAAGGCTTAACAAACTTTTGTTAAATAGGAATTTACAATCTTTTAAAAAGTTGTATTGTGCTGTAAATACATAAGCTTACTGTTCAAGTCAGTTTGTCATACAAAAACTTACACACACATCGCTATGTGACCCTAGTTGCTGTCCCCACTCTGTGACAGCTCACTCCTCCTTTCCACCCTATATTTCCCATGTCCATTCAACCAGCTCCTGTCGCCCTCTGTCTTCTCATCTGTCCTTTGGACAGGAGCTGCCCAGTTAGCCTCCACTTAAGCCAAGAAGCACACTCTTTGCCAGTATCGTTTTGTCTTATAGTCCAGCATTTACAGTTATAATGGTAATTAATCCACTGTTGTGGAGTTGACTCATGGCAACCCTATAGGACAGAGTAGAACTGCTCTGTAGGGTTTCCAAGGAGTAGCTGCTGAATTTAGACTGCCAGCCTGTTGGTGAACATCCATAATTCATAACCACTGCACCACCGGAGCTCCTTCAAGAATAAAGTTAAAAAACATGCTCACAAAACTAAACCAAGAGGCCTCTGGGTTCAAATCCCAGCTGTGATGACATGCATGTTATCAACCTCTCTGGGTTTCCGGTCACCTCTGAAACATGGAGACGACATGATCCATGAGGGCTTAGTGACATGATGGATCTGAAGTGTTTAGCACAGTGCATAGCACTTTTACATAAAAAGTAAAGGCAGCCTAAGGTCCTTTCGTGGAAACCCTGGTGGATTCATGGTTAAGGGCTATGTCTGCTGACCCAAAGAATGGCAGTTAGAATCTTCCAGCTGCTCCTTGGAGACTCTAGGGAGCAAGTCTACTCTGTCCCATTGGGTTGCCATGAGCCGGAATCGACTCGACGGTTGTGGTTTTGGTTTGGTTTAAGGTCCTGTCCACCAGCCGTTCTGACCCTGGGTAACGAGCTCCCTGTTCGCTCTCTATCACCTAGCTGCAGCTTTCCAGGATGGCTTCTAAAGAGGCTCACCCACTGGCCTGCAGCCTGTCCAGACCTAGCACGTGTGTACAACCCAGGGATCCATGGGAAAGCAGACTGGGGAGGCGGGAGAGCCACTGAAGACTTTCCTTTTTGTTATATTTAGTTAGCAGCCTCCTGGGAAACGGCTCCTGTCAGTTGGCGTGTCCCTCGCTAGACCTGAACCGAGGAGGGAGGAGGCCCCCGTCAGTCGGAGGGCAGCACGGAGGGAGAGTCAGGCAGGAAATACTGGAGTCAGTCTGTCCTTACTCTGGGCCACTCTTGAAGTCCATCTACAGACCAGCCTGCTAGATGCTGGGGTCCCTGCCTGCAGATCCAGCTGGTAAAGAGGAAATGACAAGCAGTAGAATGTCAAACCAAAAATAAACTGGGCACATTCTCTTCTAAGGCAGAGGCACTAGCTAACGCCTCTTACACTTGGCTCTCCGATTCCTGCGAGGATTCTGGCAGTCATCTGGATAAGGATTTTTTTTTTTTAAATATGCATAAGAATTAAAGTCAATGTCAAAATAACAGGCTAGGAACCTTGTAGCAGGTACCCTTGCTAAGCCTCCATTTACTGGTCTGTAAAATGGAGATTTAAAAACATCCCTGCCTCTCCTTCCTTAGGGAGCTGCTGTGGAGCCCAGGAGAACGCCAACAGAGAAGGCAAGCTGTCAAGGCTGTTGCCGCTGGAGAACGGGCCACCAGGCCTGTCTTTGCAGCTCCTCTGAGTGGGCTCAAACTACAGCCTTTCGTGAGCAGTTCCACACCTTGCTATGCGTGCCATGGGGCTCCAAGGAGACTGAGAGAGGGAATAAGTCGAAAGGTTTCACGGAGCTCAGAGAAATGGCATGTCACTCACTCTACAGTGTCAGGGATGACTCTCGAACAGGTGACACTGGCGCTGAGCCTTGCAGGCTGAGTAGGAGTTGATTCGGCAACAAAGACGGGGAAAGGTGCTTCAGGAAGAGGGTAAAAAGGAAGCTGGGATGGGGACAGAAGGTGTGCATTTGGAGGGGCTGGAGGACACAGTGCAAGCTGGGTAGTGGACAGAACTGAGGCTGGAGAGGTAATTAAAAGTCAGGTCAGGGCCTTGGCAGGCAAAGCAGAGCTGTGTGGTCTCAGTTAGGGCTGTGTGTTTTGTGGTTGCTTCTTTTCCTAAGTACTTAAACTGTAGGCAATGATTCCCTTTCTCTACATACACAAAGATGATGAGAACCTCACTAAGTGACTAATACATGCCAGCCCCAAGGATGATCCTACTAAAGCTCCCAAACGATCCTGCAGAGTAGTAATTAGTAATAAAATCAAGTCACTAATGCCTGTGATACGTGTGCGTGCGTGTGTAGTAGCAGCTGCAGTAGATACACGTGTGTATCCGTCACTCAGCTGTCAGTGTGTCTCACCGCGGTGGTCTGCACATTGCTGTGGTGCCGGAAGTTACGGCACCAGTATTTCTCCTACCAGCAGGGTCATCCGTGGTGGAGAGGTCTCAGTGGAGAGTCCAAACTAAGACAGATAGGAAAAAAAAGTCTGGCAATCTGCTTCTGAAAATCAGTCAGTAAAAACACTATGGGCCACAACAGAAAGCTGTCCGGTGTAGTGCTTGGAAGATGATTCCCTGAGGTTGAAAGGCACTCGGGAAACACAGTCATATGGACTCAGACATGCCAACAGTTGTGAAGATGGATCAGGACTGGACAAGATCTGATTGTACGTAAGGTAGTCTTGAGTTACAGCCTTGTTGTTGTTGTTGCTGTTACATGCCCTTGAGTCAGTTCTGACTCAGCAACCCTAAGCACAACAGAACAAAACCCTGCCCAGTCCCGCACCGTGCCTTCCGTCATTTTTATGCTGAAGCCCACTGTCGCAGCCCCTGTGTTACTCCATCTCATCAAGGGGCTTCTTCTTTTTCACTGACTTGCTGCTTTACCAAGCACGGTGTTCTTCTCCAGGGACGGGTTCCTCCTGACAACACGTCCAAAGTATGTAAGACGCAGTCTTGCCATCTTTGCTTCCAAGGAGCACTCTGGTTGTACTTCTTCCAGAACAGATCCGTTTGTCTTTTTCTCAGTTCAGGGTACATTCAATATACTTCTCCAGCACCACAGTTCAAAGACATCAATTCTTGTCTTCCTTATTTACTGTCCCGCTTTCATCTGCATATGACGCAAAGGAAAACACCGTGAGTCGGGTCAGGCGTATCCTAGTCCTCAGGATGACATTTTTACTTCTGCATCTTTATAGTCATCTTGTGAGTGACTTCCAACCTGGGGGCTCACTTTCCAACACTATTGCTGACGATGTTTCTCTGCTGTTTACTAGGTTTTCACTGGCTAACCCAGAGTAGGCTGCCCAGTCCTTCCTCCTCATCTGTCCTAGCCTGTAAGCTCCACTGACACCTGTCCCCCATGGGTGTCTTAGTCAGCTAGTGCTGCTCTGACAGATAGCCACAAGTGGATGGCTTTAAAAAAAGAAACTTTATTTTATCACAGTCCGAGAGGCTAAAAGCCTAAATTTTGGGTGTCAGCTCCAGGGTAAGGCTTTCTCTGCTGGTTCTGGAGGAAGGTTTGCTGTCAGTCTGACCCAGCGCTGGAAGCTTCTGAGGTGCAGGGACCCAGATCATTTCCAAAGGATGCACTCAGCTGCCAAGGTCTGTCACCCACAAAAGCCCCTGTGAACAAAGTCACAAGCTTCTGTGATGACAGCCGGAGGCATTCCACCCATGACATATTTTCTGGCTGCACTCTTCTTGATAATATTTTGCAACCTAATCAAACCTTCCTCAAAAACACCCCCTCCTCTCCCGGCACAAGGATCAAAGAAGAAGGATTTTACAACCCCCTCCGCTTAATGAATTCCAATACAGCACACCCAGCCTGACAGCACCGAGGCCGGCCCAACCCTGCTAGCTTCCCCCAACTGCACATCCCCCTTCCCAGAAAAAACAAGATTGCAGAAAGGCTCTGGGAATCTCCCCACGAATGACCCCCTCACACAGCCCTTAGAATATAGATATTCCACTCCCTACATCAGGAAGACAGCAAAGCTTCAAAGTTTATTGTGTTTGGTATGACAAATAGACAAATACTAAAGAAATATCCTTCTTAGAATAGTTTAAGAGAAGCTTAGAGTGAGGGATGGTGGACACTTATTGTCCCCACAGGAAGAGATAAGGAAGAGCAAAGAAAGAACAAATAGAGACTGTCAGAGTATAACTTTTTAAGATGAGTTTATTCTCTCTTCCTGCACCTTTGACCTTGAGGCTTAGGTAGAGTTAATAGAAGTTTCAAGATTAGCCTTGTTCCGACTGTTGATTATAATCGCAATATATTGGTCTCAAACTATTACCTAGAGGGCCCTGACGATTAACATGAAAAAGGACTTCAAGGTATCGGCTCTTTACTAGCCAACAGAGAGGACTCTAATAATTAACATGAAAAGAAATAACTGTCTCGAGCCATTATTTAGAAGACCCTAATGACTGACATGAAGAGAGACCACCAGGTACCCACTTCTGCTAGACAATCACTTACGTGGTCAAAGTGCAGTTACCTCACTGACTATAAAAAATAAAGGAAGACAGACCTTAATGGGCTGCCATTCTTCAGACTTCTAATTGTCTCAGTCTCATTTCTTTCTCTTTCCTGCCGACGACACCCAACCCCTTCGTGTTCCTGAAAACCTGCCGGGGCTGGCTCCTGGCACTCAGCTTCCAGCTGTTTCTTGGTGGTGTGAGGTACACAAATCTCTCTACTAGCTTCTTTCCTTTGTACTTCAAGAGACAGCCTCAAGGCACAAAACAATCAACATGTGTTGAGTCCTTCTCCACTAACACAACTGCCACCCATCCACCCTCATTAACATCACAGAGGCAGGATTTACAATGTGGAGAAACATCACACAGTACCAGGAATCACAGCTCATCCAAACTGACATACACATTTTTGGGGAAACACAATTCAATCCATGACAACGGGTGACCCTTCTGGTACCTGAATACCGGTGGTACAGCTCCTGGACCAAAGCACGGCGTGGCGAGGTGACAGACAAGTGGGGGAATTATAGATGTGTATATCTGTATCTATGTCTATCTCTGTATCTGTCTGTCCATCCTTTCATCTGTCCATCCGTCCAACCATCCATCCATCTATCCACCCATCATTCCACCCACCCATCCATCCATCCGCCCATCCATCCATCCACCCATCTAACCTCCAATACCATATAATCCTAGCAGAGCGAGGATTCAATCCCATGCCTGTCTGATTCCAAAGTCTGTGGTCTTTACTTTCCAATCTCAGCACTGTTTACATTTTGAGATGGATGATGATGATGATTGTGGAATGGCTGTCCTCTGCTCTGAAGGGTGTTTAGCAATCCTTTGGCCTCTAACCATTAGAAGATGGTCTCACACGCACACACACACACACACACACACACACACACACACATTCTCTCTCTCTCTCTCTCTCTCTCTCTCTCTCTCGGTCATGGCATTCAAAACTCTCTCCAGATGTTGTCAAGTGTCCCCTGTAATGGATAATTGTCCCCTATAATGGATTAATGGATAATTGTCTCCTATAATGGAGAAACACTGCTTTAAATTATGCTGTCACCTAAAATGTAGGGAAGGAGGTAAGACAAGCAGGCATGTAGTTGTAACCAAGGAAAACATCTGAATACGACTGTTGAACTACATGAGATATAAAATATATTATGTTGTGTTTGCTAGACTTACATTAATCAGCAGTTGAGAAACCACCTCCTCAAACCAAATAAAAAAATACAATTCATCAAGGTGGAAGGTTACACCTCATTCACGATGTAGTGCAGAGGCAGGTAGGCCTGAGGAAGCATGGTAGCTCTATTCCATAAATATCTCAAGGATTCAGGTTCCTTCCTGTGGTCTTCGTCTCATCATACATGACCAAGCACTAGTCATCACAGCTGTATTCCAAGTAATGGGATGGGGAGAGGTGAGGGGGCAATCCACACCTTCCAGCTATCTCTTAAAGAAACTACCCTGAAGCTGTCACCTAGCATTTTCATTTTTACCTCGTTGATCAGAACTTAGCCACATGACCACACTGAGCTAAGGAACTTAGCAAAGGAACTTGGAAATGGAGTCTTTATTCTTATTGCCACAGATCTGCTCAAAACACTTTTATTATGCAAGGAGTCAAGAATGGGATTTAGGGGCTAGCTGACAGTTTCCACTCCATGAGTCATCCTTAGCTATAAAAACCAAGCCAAAAAACAAACTCGTTGTTGTCAAATTGATTCCAGCTCTATAGGAGAGAGTAGAACCATCCCTTAGAGCTTCCAAGGAGCAGCTGGTGGGTTAGAACTGCTGACCTTCAGGTTAGCAGTCAAGCTCTTAACCACTGCACCACCAGGGTTCCCTCACAAAGATTACAGCCTAGCAAACCCTATGGAGCAGTCATACTTTGTCACATGGGGTCACTATGAGTAACAGCTCTACTCAATAGCAGCTTACAACAATAATTTCACCAAACTACTTGTTGTATCTCTAGGCAGCAGTTCAATGTAACTTGGGATTTGGCTCAATTTTCATCGTGTATTGGACTTTGGCTGGATTGGACATCCTTCAGAAAATGAGAATACGAAAACCTCAAAAGATTTTCAGTCATTCAGGGAATTCACACTGAAAAGAAAGTATTTCTAATCCTGCTCTGCTGTCAGTCTCAGGAAAGACTTTCGTGGTCTACACACCCTAAGTAGGTGACAGAAGGCGGCTGAGAGAAATGCTAGAGGAGGAAGACCCAGAGAACAAGGCAAGAAGAGGCTGTTTCTATGACCTCACTGATGTGTCCTCTCTCTGTCAAGAGGAAGCCACTTCTACCAATAGCCCCTTTCCTGACAGTGACTTCAATGACAGTTTTGGCTTTATACACAGTGCTATGACAGCAAAAACTTAACAGCTGGCTCTCTAAAAGAAAGAAATGGGTGCAGATGTGTGCTTATTAAAATCTTTAATGATCTGAAGGATATGGAGCATACAATTTACAAATAATAATACTATTTATTTTTAATTCCATATCATCAAGTATTGTTACAGAATGCTTTTGTTGATTTTTGCCAAATGTCCTTGTAACTGGAGGTAACCTATAATTGTGATTCAACCACGACTTGACAAATGGAGTTACGTCCCAATCCACTATTTTCCCGATAACTGTCCTATCATTAAATCTGATGCATGATTTTCTGTGAAACTGTTTCTCACCCTTGTAGTAATTATATTCATTACATCGAATTGTTGCCAGCTTCAACAGTAAATCATGATGAATGTGGAGCTGATTTCCATGGGGTAAATACTCTCTATGGCCAGTCTTAAGCTATGAGTGTCATTTCTGAGTGTAGCAATAAGAACAGTTCAGCAGAATATCATTACATAAAATTTTGGCCATAAAAACAAAAACAAAAACAACCAAACCTATTGCTGTACAGTCAATCCCAACTTTTAGCAACCTGACAGAACAGAGTAGAACAGCCCCTTAGGGTTTCCAAGCAGCAACTGGTGGATTCAATTTGCCGATCTTTGGGTTATCAGCT
The DNA here is from genome assembly GCA_028571685.1 of Heterohyrax brucei. Taxonomy (NCBI): domain Eukaryota; kingdom Metazoa; phylum Chordata; class Mammalia; order Hyracoidea; family Procaviidae; genus Heterohyrax; species Heterohyrax brucei. Next base: position 81,981,997 of record CM053159.1, read on the forward strand.
GAATGCTTAACCGCTGTGACACCAGGGCTTCATACACGTACAACAGATGTAAACAACTTCAAGAGCATAGATCACGGCAAAACACAATGCCATATTTAGGAAGTGATGAATTTGGAGTTTTATCATCTTTGGTTTGGCTATAGTTTATTTTACATGATCTAGTTTTTCACCATTGCTGTGGGGGGGGGGGGTGGAGTCAAGATGGTGGACTAAACACATTTCTCTCTAAATCCCTCTGGAAACCAAGACCTGAAATGATAATTAAATGGAGCCTTCTGGTCACTTAGTGAGCCCTGGGATGTGGGATAGGGCTGTTAATTTGGACTTCATACCACTGAATGCAAAACCTCCTCTCTTTCTCTGACCCCACTCTCGGCAAGCAGAGGCTTGCACAGACCGAAGCATCTCTCCCAGCCTCTATTGACCCACATGAAGCCCCAAAGAAACAAACGTTGGAGAAGATGGTAACCCAGAAGTCACCCATGGCAGCAAAAGGCCCCCAAAAGAAACTACCTCAGAACTTCCCAGACAAAGAAGCTTTTCTGAAACCATCAGAAGGTGAATACAAAAGGATTATATAGAGAGCCCTCCTAGACCCTATACAAAATGCAGCAGAGCAAAATGAAAAAATTCAGCAAGCAGTTAGATCTGATGGAACATCAGTACTCAGAAATCCAACAGATCAAGAACAAAATCAAAGACATAGAAACTTCAATTCAAAGCCAAGAAAACAGAATGGAACAAATGGAAAAGAAAATTTCTGATTTGGAAGACAGAGCTACTGACTCCAGCATTTATGAGGAGAAATCAGAAAAAAGAAACAAGAAAAATGAAGAAGCATTAAGAAGCTTGTGAGACTCCATTAAGAAGAACAATCTACGATTAACTGGAGTTTCTGAACAGGGCGAGACACCTGAGAACACAGAGAGTATTGCTGCTGAGCTGCTGAGAGAAAACTTCCCAGAAATTATGAAAGAAGAGAATATAGATATCCAAGATACGTATCAAACACCACTTAATATAGATATCAATAGAAAGACTCCAAGACACATTATAATCAAGCTTAACAAAATGAAACATAAGCAGCAACTCTTAAAGGCAGCCAGACTCAAAGCAAAGCTAACATTCAGAGGGAAACTATCCAGGCTTTTGTCAGATTTCTCAGCAGAAACCATGCTGGCACGGAGACAGTGGCATGACACACTCAAAGCCTTGAAGGAGAAGAACTTCCAACCAAGAATCATATATCCTGCAAAACTATTTATCAAATACGAAAATGAAATTAAGACATTCGCAGATAAACAAAAATAGTTTTTCACCACGGCTGTGTTCTACAACTGACTCAAGAAAATTCTGAAAAGTTAATAACTGGCTCTCAGGGAGACTGCAGCTAAATTCAGCACACCCCTGTATACGGCTATTACCGATGTTCCGATTCTCCACTTACAAATTAATGCAGGCATGGCTTCCATGTGACGCTCTGAAAATAGTTGCACTTAATGAAACACTTCTGTTCTTTTTTTCGTCTTTTGTCATCTATACCCCTAGATCCAACCCATGGGATTCAGTATCATCAATCATCATTTATCAATATTTATTATATTCCTATGTGCCACACTGGACTGAGAGCCCCTGAAGGTTACAGGCTATGTTTCCTCAGCATGGAGAACAGTGCCAGATACATGGTGGCTGCTCAGTAAATGTTGGCAGAACTAGTAGTCTAAAATTATTACATGTGACCGCAAGTCTTCTTAGGATGTGTCATAATTTACACTCCCTTCAATGTCATTTATGGACAAGATGTCATAAAATTAAATATACGCTTGTTGGGCCTGCAATAACTGGTGCCTCCTTGTCCTATTCTTGGCTGTTAGGCCCTGTTTGGGACTGTGGTAGAAGGAGCAGAATTGTTTGAATCTCACCCTGAAGTCTCATTCTGGAAGGTCCTGGCATCAGCAGAAGAGACTATATCCAAGCTCAGGTTCCTGTCGGATCAGTAACTTATTTCATCTAGAAAAATGGTCCATAATATCTGGTTGTTGTCATTGGTAGGCTCTGACTCATTGTAACCCTGGGCACAACAGAATGAAACACCCCGCAGTCCTGCATCATGCCCACAGATGTTTTTAAGCCTAAATCCATTGTTGTGGACACCTTATCAAACCACCTCATTGAGGGTCTTCCTCTTTTTCACTGACCCTGTACTGTACCAAGCATGATGTGCTTCTCTAGGGACTGATCCCACTTGACAACACGTCTGAAGTACGTAAAGACACGATCTCACCATCTTTGCTTCCAAGGAGCACTCTTGTTGTACTTCTTCTAGAACAGATCTGTTTGTTCTTCTTGAGGTCTGTGGTACATTCACTATTCTTCTCTAATACCACAGTTCAAAGGTGTCAATTTTTCTTCTGTCTTCCTTATTCATTGTCTAACTTTCACATGCATGTGATGCAGTTGAAAACAGCATGACTCGGGTCAAGCTCGCCTTAGTCTTCAAAGTGACATCTTCACTTTTCAACACTTTAAAGAGATCTTTTGCAGCAGCTTTTTCCAATGCAATGTGTCTTTTCTCTCGACTGCCACCTCCGTGGACATTGATTGTCAAACCAAGTGAAATGAAATCTGGGACAACCTCAATCTTTTCTCCATTTGTCATGATGTTGTTTACTGCTACATTTGTGAGGGTTTTTGTTTTCTTGATGTTGAGGTGCACTCTATACTAAAGGCTGCGGTTTTTGATCTTCACCGGTGTTTCAAATCCTCTTCACTTTCCACTAGCGAAGTTGTGTCACCTGTATAACACAAGCGGTTAATGATAGCATGCTATAGACTGCAAGATCTCTCTCTAGGTGCTAGGCAGCTGACTTTCACAGATGACTCTGTCTGTGCTTGACATCCTAGATGCAGACTGCTTCGTGACAATAAACTGTGTTTGTCCACTGATACAGCTACCTCTTTTCGTTGTCTTGCGGAAAATGAGTTCCAAAGAGTGATGGGGTCAAACCTTTAGACCATGGACCCACTCTGAGGGTCCATCATGCCTTGGCCCCATGCCTCTCTGCAATAAGAGACTCAGAGGGCCAGTGCCTTCTCTTCTCTTAAAGAGGCTAGCCTATGTTAGCTTTTCATCTCTCCAATAAAACCTATATTATAACTCAAACTGTACAAGGACTGCCAATTAAGTTCACAAACTCATCCCAGAAAAAGTGCTACATACCTCATTGCTGAATATCACTACAGTCACTTTGAAGTACTCCTCTTATGAAGCTATGCATCAATGCCAGTGCCTAGTGCACCCTTCAAAGCAATTTTGGAACTCTTTCTGGAATGGCCAGTGTGCACAGTGGCATGGTGGCAAGTTTGTGAACTTAGTTGTATAGGTATCTGTGATGGAGTTTTTAGCCAGTAAACAAATATTTGTACTGGAACATCCTCCCTACTGAGTATTTCCAGGATCCACTATTTAACAATAATCATGGCTTACTGAACCTAAGAGCAAATCTATGACCATTTGAAACACTGAGGCCAAGGTGCTTATCCTCTTGAAGGTCACAATAACACCTCTACAAGAACAGATCAAAATCCTTGGTTGTCAGGACACTGACTGCCAAAGGCCACATGGACTACAAAATCTCTTTTCCCTCCTCAACAAACAAAATCCCAAGTCACTCAGGTTTTCCTAGCAATTACTTACAAAACATTAAATAAGCGTGGGGGGGGTGGTAGGAATCAGCACACTGTTTCAAGAGTATCTTGTAGGGATCATTGTGCACGTATGTATAAAGAATTTTCATGTCAAACATGAGGGAATTGTAATCCTTATTCATCACCATTATTCACATAACCAGCAAAATGATCCCTTTTCCAACTGCCTAGGGATCTTTAGAGTTGAAAGTTAGGAATCCAAGACATCACTATCCTGATTACTTCTTTCTACAAAGACACTCTTTTCTATGTTGGAACTCATATGACTGGTTGAAACAATCAGGGAATAACAAGCGGCACAGGACATCAGGACAAACACAACAGTTGCAAGCCTAGGGTGCTAACAAATACTGGTACTACTTCTACCCTTTGGTTGTTTTGCTTTTAACACGGAAGAGTGCAAAGGTCAGGAATAAGAGCAGTGGTAACCACAGAAGCTGACTACAGTAAGTACTGTCAAAACTATTTATGCAATGTACAGTCCCTGATGTGGCATGAGAAAAGAGATGCGCAGTTCAAGCACTCTAATGACTGACCAGAACTGATGGTCCTGCACCCTAGAGGGTTCCCTGGAAACATGGCTCCTAAACCTGCTGCTGGCCCAGATCTGAAACTAGTGCTGAGGTCAGCACTTCAGACAAGCAATAGACTGGAGTCAGGGACACAGAGTGAGCATGAGTGTGTCTACTTTTCAGTTTTATACATTTATAGGAGACTGTCCCACTGGTTTCTTTCTAGAGTAGAGAGGAGACGGTGAAGAGGATTCGAGAAGAGTGAAAAGGAAGAGTATGCTATCACAGGGTGAAGAGAGAAGATAGAGTTGCAAAGAAGTGGGCATGCAAAATTGACTTGAATTGTATATTTTTGCCAATCATAATAAAAAAATATTTATGAAATATTGACACTAACTGTGATGGAAGACTTTGACTATAGTTTCTGTTCACACTTAACAAGCATTTTACGGGCAGTACTACTGAAACACCAGTGATCTGCGGGAATGGTTGGAGGCCACTGCAAAATTCAAACATTAAAGCTTGGTTTTGATGAAAAGAAAGCCCTGGTGCCACAGTGTTTGAATGCTATAGCTGCCAACCAAGTGTCTTTGTGTTATAATGCTGTCCAGCATGAAACTAGTTACTTCTTGCATGGTAACAGCAATGCCAGGTATAAAGAAGCTCACCAGTTCCAATCCACTAGGCTCTCCTTGGAAGCACTGGGGGATATTTCAACTCTGTTCTACAGGGTTGCTGTGAGTCAGAATTTACTTGACGGCAGTGGGCTTTTTTTTTTAATGAAAACATCTGATTTCAATACATCTTCAGTGACTGTTATGGAGTGAATTCTGTCCTCTCAAAATACTGCATGTCAACTTGGCTAGTCCCTGATTCCCAATATTGTGTAGTTGCCTACCATTGTGTCGTCTCATGCGACTTTGCTGTGTGTTGTAAATCCTACCTCTACGATATTAATAAGGTGGGACTAAGTGACAGCTGGGTTCGTGAGGCAGGACCTGGTCTGTAAGATTACGTTTTGACTTAAGTCAATCTCTTTTGAGAAATAAAAGAGAGAGTAGACAGATATTGGGACCTCGTGTCACTAAGAAAGCAGTGCCGGGAACAGACTGCATCCTCTGAACTCAGTGTTTCTGTACTGACAAGCTCCTAGTCTAGGGGAAGGTAGATGATGAGGACTCTCTCCAGAGCCAGTGAAGAAGGACTTCCCTGACCTGACACCTTGAGCCATCAGAGAAAGCCTCTCTTGGATCTGACATCCTCAATTTGGACTTTTAGGCTCTTAGACTGTGAGAGACTAAACTTCGGTTTGTTGAAGCTACTTACTTGTGGTATTTCTGTCATCGTAGCCTGGCATAACAAGACGATGAGCTGGTTAACCACTGCACACGTACTTTATACCTGGCACTGTAGTTACCATGCAAGAAGGAACAAGTTTCATGCTGGGCGACTTTATAACACACAGACATGCCGACGATGTAATGGTAGATGAATGAGGAAGAAAGCCTGCGCACATAGACTCAAGAGGTTCACGTTTGCAGAGCTCACACCCATCTGACAAACACCTATAGCATTTTATTCAGCAGCAATCCTGATCATTATTTCAAACTTTGGAACTAGGCCATAGTTTTCCTTGAAAAAAAAATCCGGTATATTTTTTTCAAAGTTGGAGTCATTGTTTTCTTTACTCTTTGATCTAGCGTGTAATAATTGCTAGGAGGTCTGCTGCTGCAACAATTAAGCACTCAGCTGCTAACAGAAAGGTTGACGGTTCAAACCCACCAAGTGGCTCTGCAGGATGAAGACCCAGCAATTTGTTCCTATAAACATCACAGCCTAGAAAACCCTCTGGGGACAGTTCTACTCTGTCCTATAGCGTGACTACGAGTCAGAATCAAGTCGATGGCAGACAACAACAACAACCCAATAACTGGAAACTACACTTCTCTTTGGGGCTATCAGATCATTCTTAGAGAGGTTTGAAACCTACCCAGTGGGCAGCATCTGAAATTTTTAAAATACATTCCTGCTGGGAGTTCCTGGTATTCAAACCTAAAGCCTAAGTAAATAGTTTCAGGCTGGACAATGTTACAGTAATTACCCAACACTAAATTAACGTTCACGTTCCACTTCTAAGATGACACACCTGTGTTTGCTTACCAGTAATTTGGCTTTCTTTAGTAACTGCAAATTAGCAGATTGCACCCTGCATAGTCATTGAATTTCTGTGTTTTGAAGCCAGACTACCTGGGTTTCAACAACCTTGTCAGGGTTTTTGGAGCTAATCATCCAGTCACAGTGGCTAATGCAAAACAGCAAAATGCACCATGATTTGGGAGTCTATGATATAGCTGAAGCAACAAAACAGATGTACATTAAAAGTTAAATTAAAAGAAATTATTTATAATTTTATTTAGCATTGTAAGACAATACTAGAAGAAATGTTGGTAATGGGCACAGGATTCATCAACAGCCCTCAGATGCCGGTCTGGCTGCTCCAGCTCTGTTCTTCTCTGCTGCTCCATCCCTCACAGGAAGGCCGGCCAACTTTGCACCATCTACTAACCTTCTCAGAATTCATCTTTTAGTGAAACATGTCCAAAAGGCCCGGCTGCCTTCCACACAGATGGGACACGAGGTGTGCAGTTCAAGAACACCCTTCTCCTCCACGTGAGAGTTTCCCATCAGGCAGTCTTTGAGACTTCAGCAGGAAGTACCCAAGTCATTCCAAGGGTGGACAGCACCGGCACCAAAATAATGATGAAAGGATTCAGGGGAGTGAAGGCGGGGCTAATAAACAGGAGACTGCTGATACTCTAGCTCATCGTGGCTTTTTTTTTTTTATCATTTTTTTTAAGTTAAATAAGAAATACCCCCAGAATAGAAGAGTCCCTAACATGTTAGTGCTTCTTCTATGCACATTAGCGTCTGCGGTGATGCCTCCCCGGCACGCTGGCGTGGTGGCAGAACCAGGAGCCGCAGGGAAGGTTGGGACGGGGAAGAAAGATGGAGCGGAGGCTCAGTGAGCACTGGACAGCCTTGAAGGCAGACCGTGATGGTACTGCTAGGTGACTGCGCTTGTCAGAAACCTCAGACTTTAGGGGGTACTCACCACAAACCTAGCACTCAGGGAAGGCTCACCCAATAAATAGGCATGCATGGACTTATGACTAATCAAAGTTGTGGTGAAACTGTGTGCTACACATTAGTGATTAAGTACAATTAAGCCCATGCATACCTTACTTCTTAGAAGCAAAAGTGCTGAGACCACGTGTCGCGTAATTTGGACATGTTGTTGTTACCAGAAAACTCCTAGTTGCAGACTCATGCTGCCTGTCACTATTAAACCAAAACATAGAGAGAGGGATTGAATCTCTTAAAAGCACTTTATTCAGATTGCCAACAACCTGAAAAAATGGTGGATTAGCACCCTGAAAACCATCTTAACATCACAGTCCCAGCTGGCAAATTTTCTAGGAGGGTTTAGGGGAAGGAAGTGAGGTAGGCGTGTGGGTGTTCGGAGGAGGAGAGCTTAGTGGAGAAGCACAGTGTCCTTGTTTCAGGACAGCTGTCCTTCATGTCTGGGGACTGGTTATCTTTTTTCAGGAATGTGTCGCTTACCCGCATACTGGGCTGCAAGTTGGTGTCACCCTCTCCTGTCAGCGTTCAGGAACAGCCTGGGAAAACAATCTCAAAATCTTTACGAGTACCAGTCAGAAGGGAGGTTACGATTTTCTCCATGTGTCAGCATTCCTGAGGGAAAAAGAGGTTTAAGCATGAAGAAAGAAGCTAGCCAAGAATTTCTGTCAGCTACTAGCCCTCTCATTATCAGAAGGGATCGGTCTGTGGAAAAGGACATCACGTGGGTAGAGTAGAGGACCAATGAAGCCAAGAAAGACCCTCAGTGAGACGGGGCGACATAGCGGCCGCAGCAGCGGGCTCAGACGTGACAAGGCTCGTGGGGCTGGCACAGGACGGGGCAGAGTCCCATTCTGTCGAATGTAGGGTGGCTATGAGGTGGAACCAGACTGACAACACCTGAAACAACAAGCCTGTGTGTACCTTGCTTACTGGTTCATTCACCCCACCAACATCAAACCAGACCCCAAAGGCATCAGGAAGAGTAAGGCGCGGTCATTGTTTCCAAGGAGGTTGCAGTCAAGCAGGAGAAACAGGCATCTAGGCAAACATGTAAAAACACTACATGGCACGTCTAACATACTGTGTGGTCAAGGGAGAGGGAGTGTTACTACTCGGAGGACGTGCCGCATGTCTTCCACCTGCCTGTGTGTGCCTTCTGGGCACACTTCTCCAACCTCCAAGTAGGCTTTCTATGATATCCAGCCTCCAAGGTGGCCCCCAGTGACCCCCTCTAGTGATATTCAAGCTCCTGCATGAGTATCCACATTGTGTCAGGGTTGGTCTACGTCACAAGTTGGGGTATGTGACTTTCCAGGCTCTTTGGATCACCAGCTCTGGGGAAACAAGCTGCCATATCACAAGGACACTCAAATGACATTTGAAGAAGCTTACAGGATGAGGAACTGAGGCCTCCAGACAACAACCATGTGAGAGAATCATCTTGGGAGCAAATTCTTCCACCCTAGTCTAGTCTTCAGATGATACAATCTCAGCTTACTTCTTAAATGCAACCTCGCAAGAGGTCCTGACCAGAACCGCCTCCCAAATTCCTGCCCCACAAAAAGTGTGAGATAAGGTTTGTTATTTTAACCTAGTGCTTAGAGTAGAGCCCTAGCAACACAGTGGTTAAAGGGCTAGGTACCAATCCAATGTCAGCAGTCTGAATCCCCTAGCTGCTCCAGGGAAACCCTATGGGGCAACTCTACTCTCTGTCCTATAGGGTTACTATGAGTCAGGATTCACACAACAACAATGGGTTGGCTTGGGTTTTGAGTTTGGGGTAATTTGTTATGCAGCAATAAATAATAACACACTGATGTGTATGGACAGCATCAGCAGGCTTTCCTGCCCTCTGATTGCTAGTTGGGATCAACTAATGAGGGCTGTGAACAGGCACCGAAGGTAGCAATCTGAGTGTCGTTGAGATATCTCTTTCTCTTTCCCGGCTTCTTCCCTATTGAGTCACTGGGTGCCGGTTATAAAAGTATTAGTTCCTGTTCTGTGATTCTCTCATACAGCCACCGTCACCAGGTCCTAGTATGTCCTGACTCCTTCAGAACCCAATGTTACAAATAGCTCTAGGACTCTACAACCCATCCCTTGAGGTTTCTATATACCCTGCCCATACTTATGTAAAAAAAACCCAAAAAAGCCCATTGCCACAGAGTCATATCTGACTCATGGTGACCCTAGAGGCCAGAGTAGAACTGCCCCATGCTTTTGTGAAGGGACCCTTTATAAACTCCATCGAGTTGGTTCCAACGCACAGTGACAGCCTGCACGACAGAAGAAAGCGCCTCCAGGTCCTGCACCATGCACCATGCCGTTGTTCCACTTGAGTCCACTGTCGCAGCCTCTGTGTTGTCTCACTGAGGGGCTTTCTCTTTTTGCTGACTCTCTGCTTTACCAAGCATCATGTCCTTGCCAGGGACTGGTCCCTCCTGACAACATGTCCAAAGTTAGTGAACCAAGTCTTGCTATCCTTGCTTGTAAGGAGTCTGCATCCTTCTGGCCATCATAGCATAATGAACGTTCTCCTCCAAAACCATAATTCAAAGGTGTCAATTTTTCCTCAGTCTTCCTCAGTTTAAAGGTACTTCTACTTCCTGCTGAAACCATGATCGCTGTAATGAGGAACAGGGGTAGAGCGAAGGAAATGGCATTTGATCTCAATCTTGCAGGATGGGTATAATCTTGCCAAGGTTTTCTTGCATCAAAAGCCACCAGCTTTTGTAAAACGTCCAATTCTGATAGTTTCGTTGCTCTGGGTGTTTCACTGCAATGGGACACAACTCGCACGGTTTTCTGTGTGAATAGCATTTACAGTTGTGCAGTATTATTTAAGGATGAAATTTCAGTCCACATCCAACAGTGCATCTGAAATATTGTTGTTGAGATAATACTTCTACAGTGTTCTTTCTATTTCAAATCATCTCATCTGTAGGCTGCAGACACTTCTTGTTAATCAGCTTGAGATTTCTGCTCTCCTCTTTTTCCCTGGGATGGACTGGGACTGTCAAAACTTTTTGTTTTTGTTTTTATTTTCAAAATCATGTATGTTTTAAGAATATCCATCAACATTCAATGATATTTTTTGAGGGGGATTCCACTAATTCAGCTTTTGTTACAATTCAGTGTAGGTTAGACTGGAGTTCAGTCTGGCCCATGAAAAGCAGTTCTGCCAAGCAGCTGATTAGACAGAACATGACTGTAGGAAGGGGTTTAATGTCTGTGAGAAAGCAAATAATTTTTAAGGACTTCAGCACATCAACTGTTTGTATGCAAATAAGGCTGCTAATTATAGCTGAGTTTATCTGCTCAATACAGCAGCGCAGCGGGGCTTCTGCTTGGAAACTCTGTCAAAACTTCACGAGAATTTAGTCTGAGCTGCTGTTTGCATTTCAATTCCATTTCTTTAAAAGCTGACTCTGATTCAGTACCTAATTTACTCTGACCTTCCACCCCATTACTGCCTGTGAATGGCAGGGTGATGGCCAGAACCAACCGAAAGCATTAAATACAATCTCGCAGATTGTTGAGGCAAAGTGAACATCTTTTCAAACCCAGATTATGAAAAACCCTTGAAATCACTAATTAAAATAAGAAACAAGCACCCATTCAACCAGCTGAGCTGAAGAATTTACCTAATAAGGTTATTGGCTGTAACACTGCAGACAGGGGGGCAGAATGCAAAAAGATCCCACGACTACAAAAGCCCAGGAGAAGCCCAAATTAAATATGCTGATCTTTGCTTTAGACCTGAGATAAGACGTGAAATTGCTGGCGTTTGCTGTTGATGAAGCATGTGCTTGCAATTTCTTAGTCTGTCTGTGTTTGCAGAGCACCTGCTAGGAAAGTGCAAAAACCTGCAAGAGCATTCAGAACCAGACCGTGAGCTAATCTTGCCATCCTGATACTGGACACCCAGGTGTCTATCATATGGGCTGCGCTGAGAGCTGAGCCACAGGGGGCAGGGCTGAGACTGTCCTCCCAGCCAGGTACAGCAAGGGAAGCAGGTGTGGCGGTTTGCAGGCAAAGTACAAGGACAGTTCTGATTTAAACTATTTTTGTTATCTCGTCATCACTGGGCTGAGAACTTTCTGGAACTTCTCTGACTGAATGTGGAAGTGTTACCAGGAGTCTTTGAAGACTATCCAGGGTCCTTGTCAGACTTGTGAGAAAGAATTCCCTGGGAAGACTAATCTATCCCCAGAGAGAAGCCTTTGTTGGAAAACGAAAACACTTGGGAGCGGGGTTGCAGCAGCGTGAACAGCACTCGGGCACTGAGTTGCCACTGAGCCACTTTGCAGTTGGGTTTTCATAATCCATCTACACTGGCAACAAGTCAGCTATGGGGATCTGAAGAATTTCTTCTTTTGGCTGGTGGGCAGCTGCTTGTCCCTTGACTAGGTGCTGACAGACATCAAGATGGTTCCGGCCGCAACGGCTTCTGGAACTGGTGGCAGGACTTATTATGGGGTGTTTCACCTGCACAGTTTCTTGTTCCTTTGGTTCAGTTCGCCAGTCCTGATTGTAGCTCTCTCGTGTCCCAGCTGGAAGGGCATACAGACGTCACCTCTGTCTTGTCTGTGCATGGTCTCTGAATTTGGTCTAAACTAGCTTTTCTGAACGACAACTTTACGGATAATTTAAGAAATTCATCCCCAGGTGTGGGTGATAGAATAACTTGCTTACCACTCCAGAATGTTCCAAGTGGTTAGGCTGGCCCTCCCCTCCATCTCAGAAGGAGGAAGTGACTCTCCCTCTTCCCTGAGCACCCAACCCTGACCAGTTTCTCAGGTGATGGTAGAGTAGGCATGCACCAGGTATGTGTCCACCGACGTCATTCAGAAGCCACATGTACCATCCTTTTGTATTGAGAACAGTCTATATACCACCTATCAGAGTCCCTAGTGTAAATGGTGAACCCACTCCACTGCCACCTTGAAGGCTGGCATATCGAGGACATCCAGAGGTACTTCAGAAGAAAGGTGTGGTGATTAACCTTTTGGAGCACAGCTGAACTGCAACACACACGAGGTCATCATGAGTCAGACTTCACTCAACTGTACAGAAAGCGATTATACCACGTATCAGTCAGATCGCATTAGGTTATGCTGTCATAACAAACATCCCCCAAATCTCAATGGCCTCCAACACAGCTTGTCTTGGGACTCTAAGTCGTCTTCACACCGGGACCCCTGTTGAGGGAGCAGTCAGCCATCCAGAATGCTGCCAGCCTCGGTGCCGATTACGCAGTCACTCCTTAAACTTCTGTTTGTATTTCACCAGCCAAAGTGTATCATCAGAACACGCCTGAGTGGAATCCTGCCGTGTGACTGAAGGAAGAAAATCAGAATATCCCGAGGACTGCCACATCCCTTCTAAAGGTGCTACGTATTCCTGCTTGCAGAAGGTGGACAGAAAGGTAGAAAACTAAAAGGAAATAGAATTCAAAAGGCAAAGAACAGATTAGAGAAACAGATCTAAGAAAAGGCACTGGGAGAAGAGCTGATTTACAGAGATGGTTTTTAGTCACTCTTGTACCTATATTTAGTTTTTTAACACTCATATACACACCAGCCATCTCTCTTCTCACCTTCTCCCTACTTTGGCTTTCCAAGGGAGGAGGAGTGACAAGCAGAGAGGTGATACTCCGACAAGATAGTACCATGCCTGTGTGTGTATACATGTGTGCGTGTGTGTGTGAATGTGTGTGCTAGCATGACGGAGCTGTCATGTGAAGCAGGCTGTGTTGTTCCTCCCTGGAGAAGCTGACCAGAGCTGGGGTGTTCAAGAATTAGTGAACACCTCCGACGCCGCAGTTAGAAGTGGCTCCACTCTGTTCCCACCAGGAACAGCTTCTTGGCCGAGGCACCGAAAAATGTAGAACACGCTCAGTGTACTAAAATGTGCAAGTCAAAAAAAGAAGAAAAAAGTCTCAGGCCTGAGAATGGACTCTCAGATTTGGAAAATGAAATGTATTCTCCAGATAATAAAACCTCGTACTACATATGAACCTAAGAGATAATAAAGCCACATGATTTTTAAATCCACTGGGTACAGGGTGAGTTATTCAACAAAAAGTGTGGAGAATCAGGAAATTCTCAAGGGCAGGGGCATCCATTTAGGTACCTGTTGTAGCAATCCACTTACTGATGGAGATTTCAGCTGGATTAGGGAGGTGAGAACAACAACGAAACCACTAGAAGAAAAACCTCAGAGTAAGACATAGGTAAATATTTCTGTGACGTCTAGAAGGGATAACTTTTTTAAGACAAAAGCTAAAGAAATAAAATGACAGAGAAAAAAAAAGATGAACAGATTTGGCTCCATAAAAATTGTAACTCACTTGTCCAAAAAAAAAAAATCAGACAAAATTAGAGAGCACGTTTCAAACTGGAGGGAAATTTTGCACCAAATGTGATAGGCAAAAGGGCAACATCTTTAATGTAGTAACAGCTCCTACAATTCAATAACAAATAATATGGCTATTTGGCCTCAAACAGTGAACAAAGAATGAAAGTTTAAAATAAAATATAGATAATAGCTTATCTACCATAGCAGCAGATGTGCTTACATTATTATTGTGTTTAGTACTAAACAAAACCTGTTGCCATCAGTCAATGCCAACTCATAGTGATCCTGTAGGAAAGAGGAGAATTGCCTCAGAGGGTTTCCAAGGAGCACCTGGTGGACTTGAACTACCGACCTGTCAGTGAGCAGCCTCTCTCCCAGCCACTGCACTGTCAACCCCTGTTTAGTACACGTGAGTATCTAATGAGAGTGATACTCTCAATCAACAGAAGGGACATATTCAAAGATGAGTGATGAGCATCTCCAAGGGATTTTGTATCTCTATACTTTTTCTTAATGTTCTCACTTCTAATTACATCACTTTTAAAATAAAAATTGACGTCCACTTCCAACTAAGATAGAGATGTAGTGACCAGATTTATTCTTCTGGGTAAAACAAATGAAAACTGAACAAACTACATGAAACAAGAGCTCTTCTATAGCTATAAACAGTCAATGACATCCTGTAGCAAGGGCATAGGAGGTCTCTGAGAGACAGGAAATAAAGAAGGTAAGCACCCATGTTTTTCCCAGCTTCCCCAGAGAGCAAGCAGCTAGAATTTGCAGAAGAGGAAAATCGGATGAGAGACCTGCAAGGAGAGAGGCTAGCAGAGAGATCCCCCTGACCTAAGCATCACAACGTGTTTTAGTCATCTGATACTGCTCTAATAGAAATACCACAAAGCGGATGGCTATAGCAAAGGAAAGTTTATTCTTACACAGTCAAGTAGGCTACAACCCCAGGTCTGAAGGATGCACTCTACTCCCGGTGCTGCTTTCGTAATGGTGTGAGGCTCCCAACTCTCTGATGGCTTCCCTTTCCTTTTATCCCTTGTAGGATGAAAGCATAAAAGGCAGTGCAAGCCACACTCCAGGCAAATTCCTTTTACAGTGGAGCAGGGAGGTGACCTTCAGAAGGGATTTACAGTCCTACTCTAATTCCCTTTAACATACAGCATCAGAGAATCACAAAACAGTACAGTAACATCCACCACCACCACACAAAAACCTCGTGAACCCGGAGTTCTGGGCTCAGACAAAACATCCTTCAAAAATGAAGGTTAAGCAGACTTTTTCCAACATGCAAATGTTAAAACAATTCCTCACCAATAGACCTGCACAATACCCAAACCCAAACCAAACCCCATGCCATCGAGTCGATTTCGACTGATAACGATTCTACAAGATGGAGCAGAACTACCCCACAGAGTTTCCAAAGAGTGCCTGGTGGATTTGAACTGCTGAGCTTTCGGAGAGCAGCTGAAGCACTTAGCCAGCACACCACCGGGGTTTCCCTACCTAGACGATAAGAAATGTTCCAAGCATTCCTTCCGGCAGAAGGAAGGTGGTGACTGAGGGAAATACAGATCTGCACCAAGGAACGAAGAAGCCAGGAACGGCAAACACCTAGAGCTCTGCAGCTGGTCGGCAGTGTCTGAAGATAACAGTCTCCCAGGGGTTCTCCACGAGCTGCGATCTCTGTGATGGGACCCGTGCTGGAGGAGCGGGAGCAACCCAGGTCACTGTTGTTTAAAGCCGAGTCAGTCCCTGATAGTCTCAGTGGATTCGAGGCAAAGAAAACACACACGTGCTACAGCACAGGACGATGGCAAAGACACCTTGAAGAGTCTATTTTTCCCACAGCAGATGGTGCTAGGTTTCATGCAACTCATCACCCTTGTCCTTGTTTAAGACATCCATTTTTTCAATCCAAATAAAGGTTTTTATTTTAATCCTGAAACTATCACAAGTTAAACATGCCATGATTCACCCATGGGCAGCCAGTCCAAAACACTCTTCTACGCTGGATGAATTGAAGAGCCACAGTGTAAGGCTACATGGACGTGTTCAGTAAACACTTCATTCACTTGGCCAGTACTTACTGACCACCTACTATGTGCCAGGCATTATTCTCAGTGCTGCGGATACAGCCATGAATAAGACAGACACAGTCGCTGCTCTTTGTAGCTCATACACAGATCCCGTTACAAAGGAGGGGCTCCCTGGATTTAGTCTTTGTGTTTTCCACTACACTGAGAGCACAACGCATCACGTGTAACGTTGCAGCAGATATTGATGATGCAGTTAGGTACATTCATAATGCTCATAGAAGGAAACAGAGCTCCTTTCCCTCTGCTGGCACACCAATTACAACAGGCTTTTATCAGAAGCTCAAGTCTAAAGAGCATGACCTACCCAGTGAACCCTCCGAAGTCCCACAGCACCGGGCTCTGTGTGATGGGAATGACAACGCTCACAGCCAGGCAGCACCCCTTCCTTGCCTCAAGCAGGTCCCCCTCTACCCCTGATTATAAACAAGTCCCTTTCCTGCTAAGTGGTCCTTACAACCTCAAAGCTGATTTTCCATCCCCCTGAACATCTCAGCCTGTGAAACCTTGGAGGCAAGTATACTCCACCTGGAACGAGAGGGCGATGCCTCCAGCAACTGCTCACATCCCAGCAGGGTTGGCCACAGGTTGTGAGGACCCTGATGTGACTTTGTGTTGCACTGGCAACTTTGTGTCCCTCGTGAGTATTGCTCCTTGGGGATCTCAACTCCCCCTGGCCTTTGCAGGCAGATGTGTGGTTTCTGCAGCTGCAACAGTAACACGGTCCTAAAAGTTACCCATGGTGTGTATCTGCAGGGAGTGCTTTGCTTCAACAGCACCAAATACATGACGGTCTTTGTTGCAGACTTTACTGCAAAATGAACACTAATTCCGTTGGTGTCTCTGTGTCTTCCTGTGACACCCCATGCACATTTAAAAGCAGTTTTTGCTGTACTCCCTACAATAACTTCCCCAAACTCAGAATTTCAGGGGTTGTATTTTACAGACAAGAAACTGGAGATCTGGAGGGGTAGCCCGGCGTCCCCAGGACGGCCCAGCTTCCTTGTGGCCAAGGTGACCAGAATTCCAGGTCTCCTGAGGTTCCATTACACAATGCCTTGTTACCTCCAAAGATTCCTGTGTCTGGGGGCCTCAGGGTTTTCAGGAATCAATCTTAAAAGGTGGTGAGATGAAGGTGTATTTTAACCCAATACCACAGCCAAGTGGGGCAGGAGATTCTGTGAGGATAAGAAGAGGCTTTCGGAAATCTAGGTTCCTGTTCCCCTGACGTTTTTAATCATGTCTCCATAATGAAAATTTGAAAATTACTTAGCGCTCAAGAACTAGAAATCTCTTTACCAGCTAATCACGTATCTCCGAGCGACGAGCACGTCAGAAAGCAGGGGTGCAGTGTTATTCCGTTTGTGTCAGACTGATCAGGTTTTCTCACTCATCATCAGTCAGGAAGGTTTGGTCAGAAGGCCAGCCGTCTACCGGCCCTGGGCTTTTCTTGGTCCTTAAAGGTCTCTGGAAGGACCCATGGGTGTCACGTTGGACAGGTGGACAAGGCCCTTTCCCTGGCATCATGCCCTCAGCTCCGGATTCTTGACAGAATCATTTGTTTGTGCTCAGTCCTGCAGCCCCAGCCCCAGAGGGCCAGTGAGGAGCGTCTGAAGGTGCAGAGACACAGCCAGCCAGGCATCACACCAGCTCTTGTGTTCATGCCAGAACGTTCTCAGGGACGCCTGAAATTCCCCAGCAGCTCACCACTCCTGGAGCTTCTGAAGAGGACCAAGCAAATAGAAAACCAACACCAGCAGCCAGGGAGCCCGCTGAAGGTCATCAGGCTGAGAATGCTGAGAACCTGAACTGTCTGACACCCTGGGCTGGCACCTTCGTGTCACCTGGAGGCACAGCATGCTGATGCTGTGTTTGCTTATGTTTTTGGAGGAGACAGACAGCACTAGCTCCATGGTAGAGGTGCTGGTAACATTGGCCCAAGAGGTGGCACCTTTTATGCAGAAAGGAATGATGGATTTAGACAGCATAGCCCTTGCAGTTAATAAATCGACTGCTAAGAAGCCTGGGCGTGGGCAGAGGAGGAGGTGGTCATCACTGGGAGGAGCAGGGGCGTCATCTGCTCTCCCAGGCTTTTCACTCCTGGCTTTACACCCACCACTTCTCTTCTGCTCCATAGGTTTCTGTTTTAAATTGCCATTAAATGAAATGGAACTAAAATACGATGACGGAGTCTTCAGGTAACTCTGCTTTTCATTTAAATCCCCGCAAAACATTGCATCTCCAAATTCTGAACACTTTCTAATTCAAAGTATAATTTGAGTTTGAGGATAACAGTGATTTTTTTGTAGCTCTTTTTCAGGAAAGAAAGAAAAGATTGCTAAATTTAACAAGAATGAGGTGGGTGGGGTGGAGGGAAGAGGAAAGTCTACTACAGCCCAGAGAACAGCTGCTGCCCCCTGGCCATCCAGGAAAGGGAAAGGATTAGGGGACGGATGGGACCTTCCTTAGGGATTGAAGAAGTTTAGCAGTACGGCTGTAATCTTCAGACTGCGCTAATTAACATCTGACATGTTAATGTGTTGTCAGAAAACCATATCCAGTTAGATATGCAAAGCCAGAGAAGTCCTTAGAGAGGAGAGGTTACCCCATCCCGCTGCTCTACCGCCTGCCCCCTCAGCCATCTACACTGAAGCTCAGAAGGGTCAGTAACTTGTCCAAGACGGTACCACTAGACGGCCACAGACAGACTAGAGCCTCCCTTTCTCTCCCACTGATTAGCACAATGTCCAAGGCACCAAACAAAAAAATCAAAGCCACTAAGATAAAACCAGGAGAATGTCAAAAATTGAAGACTATCAGTTCACAGAGAAAGGAAAGGCTCTTGATTCAGTCCGAGATTCTCTTTTGTGAGATGGGTCATAAAGTAAGATTCAGAAGCATTCCTTGAAGTGATCAACCTTTTTGATGATGCGAAGTCCTTTATGTAGGTGAACAGAGAAGACCCTTCTTCCATGAGCATAGACACATTATTGGTAATAAGCCATAAACTTTTTGCTCCTTGTGAAGCTCTGAGACCCTTTTCTACAAAGATGATTAACACTAGAAGAATCTTCAAAGGTGAAAAGCACCTTGCAGAGAAACATAGAGAATTAAGTCCTTTATCTGCGAGCAGGGACGGAAGAGTCTTTTGGGCCTCTTTCTCAGTGAACAGTCAAGGGAAGAAAGGCACCCATTCCTGCCACGTCAGCCCTCAGCAAACAGATTTTGTGGAACATCCCACTCAGCGGGAACGTCCAGTGTCACAACGACACTGAATGAGATGTCAGTGATTCGCTGCAAATGCAGCTTCCAGTCTGAAAATGTCCAGGTTAGCTGAGCATCCTCTCTGCTGGGAAGACACGAAAAGCGAAAAAACAAAAACCATTGTCATGGAGTCAGTTCCAACTCATAGTGGCCCTATAAGACAGAGTAGAACTGCCCCCATAGAGTTCCCAAGGAGCACCTGGCAGATCTGAACTGCTGCCCTTTTGGCTAACAGACGTCGCACAACACCATGAAAAACAAAGCACACACTCAAAAGAAAAACACGTCAGGAGCATGACAGATCAGAAAAGGACATGGAAAGACAAGGGGTAAAAATTCTAAATGCAAATGGTCCAAAGTCCCAAACTTTACATAATGTGTTGAAGATATATTTTTTGATGTGTCAAATAGAAAACTTTTAAATCATAAGTTTTAGTCTTCCCTGCTTTCTCATTTAGTTCCAGTGGAAGTTTACATTTTTACAGAGGTTCTTTGAAATTTCATGTGCTTTTAAGTGCTCACACTCTAATCCAGTGACCTAGCCATTAGTGAAAATTTCACTTGGCAAAGTAACAAGAGTGCACAAAAATTAACATATGAGAAGATACCCATCTCAGGACTTAACAGCAAGCAGTAATGGGCGATTGGCCAATAAAAGACAACTGGCTGCGTGTTTAACCATGGATAGCTACCTAAGTGAGCTACATCAGTTGTCCTGTGAATATTAAGTAACCATTACAAATGTGTGAGCCATGGCTGCCTTTTCTTGTGTCTTCACTCTGTGATTGGAACTTCGTCTGATTGTCTCTTGCTCCATGACCGACTGCACCAGAAAGTAGTGACTTAAAATACCAATTTCTGTATTGTATCTCTAAGGGTTTGGTGGGTCATACCCAGACAGGGGCCACCTCCAGAAAATAGTGCTTATGGTGATCAGTTTGAAATTCCCAAATGATCTCTCACAGCTAATGATGGAGACTGCAGTGGCCTTTGAAAGCTACTCACTAGCATTCCTCATCAAATGATACCCAGGGCACTGCCCTCCACACCATACCTTAGTTGCAACCCTGGGTCCAGACAGGACACATTGGGGAATGCTCATCTCTACTCTGTGAGTACACAGAGCACTGGGATGGGCACGGGAACCTGGGGTTGGTCAGGAATCTCTCTCTTCATGTATTCTCAGAGTCTCTCCACATGGTCTTCCTGGCTTGGAAAATGCAAGGTTGCCTGACTTCTTGTACAATGGCTCACAATTTCAAAGACATGTATTCCAAAAAACCCAAGTGGAATCTGCAAATTTTGTTATGCTGTAGCAGTCATGAACTGAATTGTGACCCCAGAAAATACACATATCAATTTGTCTAGGCTCGGATTCCTGGTACTATGTGATTGTTCACTGTCTTTTCATCTGATAGGATTTTCCTAAGTGTTGTAAATCCTGTGTCTACAATGTTGATGAAATGGGATTAGTAGTAGTTATGTTAACGAGGCAGGACTCGATCCAGCAGATTGTGTTGTGTCTTGGACTATGTCTCTTTTGAGATATGAAACACAGAAATAAGCAGAGAGACATGGAGGTCTCATACCACCAAGAAAGCAGTGCCAGTAGAGCGTGTCCTTTGGACCCAGGGTTCCTGCAAGGAGAAGCTCCCAGTCCAGAGGAAGGTTGGTGACAAGGACTCTCCTGTACAGCCAAGAAAGGGGGGAAGGCTTTATTTGGAGCTAATGCCCTGAATTTGAACTTCCAGCCTCCTAGACTGAGAATCAACTTCTGTTTGTTGAGACCATCCACTTGACTATACTTCTTGAGACGCAGTTTCCTTTTACAAGTTAAGTTTTATTAAAAAATGTGCCCAATTGGAAAAAGACTGGTGCACCAGGGACGCACTCCAAACTACGCAGAACAGAGGCGACCCCAGGCTTCTCTAGCGTGTAGTATTTAAGCTATGAAACTGCAAAGTAGGGAGGGGGAGCTGACCTTTACATTGATTGGTTGAGGCCCCCTGGAATGCCTGTTAGTTGTAAAATGTGGTCGTTAGCAAATATTTTAGTAGATTGTGGTCAAGGTCTAAGGGTCATTTGCAAGGCTGTCTCCAGGCTTTGTCTTGTGACAGACAGATGTTTTGCAAGACAAAGGTGAGATTACTCTATGGTATTTCTTGTTATTTCCTGCTAAGTTGGTTCCTGGAGCCTTTTGCTTTAATACCCTGAATTTTTACTGCACCCTTCCTCAAAATGGAGTTACTTATATCTCATTTCAACCCTTCTGTTAGGACAATGTTAGAAAACTAACAGAATGGCCTTGGATGTCTCAGAATGTCAATTTTACAGTGTTCTTTTGGAAAAGGCAGTTCAAGCCAACTCAGACTTAAAGGGAAGGAAATTAGACTTGTCATGGGGGGAAAGCAAGTGTACGTTGTAGAACAGAAAGTAAGTATTATCGTCTTGGTAAACTATCATGTGTCATGGCACCACTTTAGTAATTTTAAATAGCTTTCCTCACTTTGACCTCTCAACAACCCTGAGAAAGAATTATTATTGTCACCATGTCACAGATAATTGAGTATCAGAAAAGCTAAAAAAAAAAACTTACAAATAATCACTAGCTTGATAATTTGGAGATAGTTATGCAAGAATATGAGACCCTAGTGGCGTAGTGGTTAAGTGCTACCTCTGCTAACCAAAAAATCAGCAGTTCAAATCCACCAGGCACTCCTTGGAAACTCTGTGGGACAGTTCTGCTCTGCCTTATAGGGTTGCTCTGAGTCAGCACTGACTTGATAGCACTGAGTTTGTTTTGGTTTGGGTTATACAGGGAAAAAGTTGTGAAGAATTAGTTTAAAACAGGGAAGGAAAAATCATGATATATTAGAAAGAAGAGCAAAAGTAAAACTATATAGGATACAATCCTGATTCAGTTGAGTACTTACGTATTTTAAGACCAGAAGAAACTAGATCAAAATACTACCCCGATGGAGAAACTAAGGATATTGTTATTTTTTATTTATGCTTTTGTTATTTCTTCAAATTTCCACAATATGTATGTATTAGGTTTACAACAGGGAGCCCTGGAGGTGCAGCTGCTCACCAAAAGGTCAGTGGTTCAATCCTGGGAGATGCTCCATGGTAAAAAGATGTCTGCCTCTGTCAAGATTACAACCTCGGCAACCCCGTGGGGCAGTGCTACTCTGTCTGTAGGGTCACCATGAGTCAGCATTGACTCAGCAACATGCGTTTGGTTTGGGGTTTAATGTGTCATATCGGCACATTAATGGGAAAACTGTACTGTACTATTGTAAGACGTTAATCAGAGTGCATACTAGGTATCACATATAGAACTCTCTGTATTATATCCACAGTAAGCCTACAGCAAGACTGTGTCTTACCTTTTTGGACATGTTGTCAGGAGTGACCAGTTCATAGAGAAGCACATCAAGCTTGGTAGAGTGGAAAGTCAGCGAGAAAGAGAAAGACCCTTGATGAGGTAGACTGACTCAGTGGCTGCAACAACGGGCTCAAGAGCAACAGCTTGCTTTTATTATATAGTACATACTAACTGCTTTGTTTCATTGTGGGAATGAATGACATGGGACCATGCAGGGTTTGTTCTGCTGGACAGAGGGTGACTGTGTGTCAGAATGGATTCAACAGCACCTAACAACACAGCATAACTGTTCTAACAAAAAAAAAATTACTAAAAAAAAAAAAAAGCAAATACATAATCATCAGTGTCAATTAATCTCCAGGTACGATGGTCAGGAAACATTTAATCCACTCTCAGGTTTCATATTTGATTGATGTTTTTGTTGGGAGTCAGTCATATCTGAGGTGGAGCCCGTGTGCTTCATGAAGACAGTCATCAACTTCTCTGCACCGATGGCTGCGGCGACTCTAGGATCTTCAGAGTCAGAAAATAGACTCCACCTTCTGGTTTCTTTCTATCTACATTCTAATTATTTCATGAAGCTTGAAAACACAGAAGCCCTGGTGGAGTAATAGTTAAGAGCCCTGACTGCTCACCAAAAGGTAGGCAGCTCAAATCCGCCAGCTGCTCCTTGGAAACCCCATAGGGCAGATCCACTCTGTCCTCCAGAGTTGCTTTCAGAAGGAATCAACTCCACAACAATGTTTTTGTCTTTTTTTTTAAAAACACAGTGGATCACTTCCCCAAGCCATTTCTCTGCTCCTACTGCCCTCGTTATTTCAGGCTAGTCAAGAGGCAGTTAGTACTGAAACCACATCAACTCCTAATTGAGGATCTTTGATTAAACAGAAAATGGAACTACCAGATACTTACCTATACCCTAATAGAGTAACTATGCAAAATAACCGCTTTGGATCTTGAAAGTAACTGCCCCTCCCACCCACCTTTCCCATAACTGACTTTTCCCCACAGGAGTGTGGTAATAATGATAATGAAATTGATAATACAACACATAGCATTTATTGAGTGCTTATTACGATAGGAGCCCTGGTGATGCAGTGGTTAAGTACTTAGCTGCTAACTGAAAGGTCAGCAGTTCAAACCTCCCAGTGGCTCTGCAAAAGAAAGATATGTCAGTCTGCTTCCATGAAAGATGACAGTTTTGAAACTCCTATGGGACAGTTCTGCTCTGTCCTGTGGGGCCACTGTGGGTCTGAATCTACTCAACAGCAATGTGTGTTTTTTCTTTGTTTGTTTTTATTACATGATACACACTAAGTGCTTTGTTTTATCTAATTGTTTAATAAGAATAAGCTGGACCCAACGGGGTACAAGCAGGTAGAACAATTTTATTTTTGTCCTGCTCATGACTTCTAGTTGTGCTGTCCCCGTCACAATTCCAGGCAATCCATCAGCCAGCTCAGATTCTCCAAGTCACACCCAGGTTTTAACAAATATCCTACCTATGAGACGTTAAGAAGTTCAGCTCATTCTTATATGAAAGATTCAGCCTCTCAACCAGTCTGAAACTTAAGCCGTACTAAAACTCAGACCTGACTCAGACTGGAGAACCCTCAGTGAGCAAAGCAGGGGCAATATGGCTCTCCTGGGCACCGTTTCTCCACCCTCGTCTTCCACTTCTCCTAACCCTCCTCCGTGTCCTCCATCTCTAGTTGCAGGAGTGAAGGAAAGAGCAGACGAAGCTCCACCTAATGGTTGTTGTTCTTGCCGTCAAGTCGGTTCTGACTCATAGTGACCCTAGCACAGCAGAACGAAACACTGCCTGGTCCTGCGCCACATCAACAATCGCTTTTATGCTTAAGCCCATCATCGCAGTCCAGCTTGTCCAGGGTCTTCCTCTTTTTCACTGACCTTCCACTCCACTTAGTAGGAAGTCCTTCTCCAGGGACTGATCCCTCCTGACAACACGTCCACAGTATGTAAGACACAGTGCTGGCATCTTTGCATCCAAGGAGCACTCTGGTTGCACTTCCTTCAGAACAGATTCATTTGTCCTTTTGACAGTCCGTGGGACATTCAGTATTTTTCTCCAACACCACAACTCAAACTAATCAATTCTCCTTGTCTTTCATGTTCATTTTGCAGCTTTCACACGCATACAATGTGACTGAAAATACCATGGTTTGGGTCAGGTGCACCCTCGTCTTCAAGGTGACATCTTTTCAATCCTTTAAAGAGGTCCCTTGCAGCAGATTTTCCACCTGACCAGTACTCATGGAGTCTAGCTGTGATGTCATCTGGATGTAGCATATGCCAAAGGCTGAGTCATTGTCTTGTGGAGCAAACCCTCGTGGCATAGTGATTAAGAGTTCAGCTGCTAACTAAAAGGCTGGCAATTTGAATCCAACAGACACTCCTTGGAAACTCTGTGGGACAGTTCTACTCTGTCCTATAGGGTCATTATGAGTTGGGTCAAGTTGCCTATAATGGTAACAGGTTCCCTTGTGGAGCACTACTGACTGGTACCTAGAACTTTCCCTCTGACAAAGCTCTTGGAATCCCTCCTCAGCTCTTACTTAGACTATCCTCCAGGATTCCCTCCATTAGCGTCACCTAGCCCTTTCTGGCAGTTCTCTTGAGGTGGAACCTTTCAAAGTGATTACTGACAGTTTTCTATGAGTTCCACTATTGCCCTTGGGAAACGTGCCTTCATTTCCAACCATGGACGGAAACCACCTTGCTCCCGCTGTACCTTTTCTTCATGCTCAGCCAGTGGAGCAACTCCTACCACGGAAGATTCTGCCTTTTTCTTCTAATCTTCTCTCCTCTGGACTCAACCCTGGAGGCTCCACAAAGGGCAGCCAGAAAGCAGGAAAGGAAGCAAGAAGACAGCAAATACACCCACTCATGCCCTCAAATCCATCTTCCCCATCACAGGTTTCCAACCTTGTGTCAAGACTGAACCGAGGAGGGGAAGAGAACAAGTGCTTTGGAAAAGTTGTGCTTTGGAAAAGTGCTTGAAGTTCTGATAAGACTGATTGGGCTTGACTTTGAAATACGTTAAAATAAAACTGAAATGTTAGTATGTGAAAATGACCAAGAAATCAGTGGGATCAGGTCAAAGTGTTACTACTAGAAGAAAAGAAGATTCAGCACTGCAAGGTTGAAAAATAGTTGTGTGAGGAAAAAATAAAGCTTGTTTATGATTCACTCCCACTGAGCACAGTTTGTTCCCTAAACTAATAACATGGGCTAATTTATCCTCACAACAGTTTTATGAGGTGATGTGTTTAAGATAAGTTTTTGAAAAAATAAACTGTTCTTTGAAAAAAGAAGCTGTTCTTAAATTATACATGTTTATCTTCCATCAAAACAAGCCAATTTTCACTAACTATTATCAGTGTAGCTTTTTCTGGAACAGGCCTCCTTTCTCATAGCTGTTTGTTGAGCTAAAAGTCAAACTAGCATAATTTCAGCAGAGGAAATATTTTGAGAATGGAGACTTTTCTAGTTCTTAATCCAAATGCAAAACCTATTCCCACTGAGTTGGCTTCAACTCATGACGAACCCGTGCGCTACAGAGAAGAACTGCTCCCTAGGGCTTTCTGAGCCATAATTTTCAAGGAAGCAGATCACCAGGACATTAGTCTACAAAGCCTCTGGGTGGCTTTGAGCTGCCAACCTTTAAGTTAGGAGTCAGTTACAAAGCAGTCATGTCATCTGGGCTCCTATAACTCTCAACAAGCCATCTCCGAAGTAGTGGAGCAGCCTCAACAGAGGGACAGGATGGAAGGACTTGTTGGCTCAGTTAACATTTATCACCCCACAAGTTACCCTCTTCTGGAAAAAAATAGATTTTAGTTGTTATATAGATTTAGCCAAATTCCAGGAGCTATGAGTTCTGACCATTAAGTTTGCAAACTCATTCTAGAAAAAGTGCTCCATACTTCATTGCTAAATATCACTAAGCTCACCTTTGAAGTACTCCACTTGGGAAGCTATGCGGTGACCCCAGTGCTTAGCCCACCCTTCAAGGCATTTTTTCTAGCTTGAATTCATGAAGATAATTTTCAGACCTCATCCAGTGATAGCTCTGATGGACATTCTAGAAAGAGTTCCAAATTGCTTTGAAGGATGGACAGAGCACTGGCATCACTGCATAGCTTCCCAAGGGAAGTGCTTTGAAGATGACCGTAGTGACATTCAGCAGTGAGATATGTAGCACCTTTTCTAGGATGAGCTCATGAACTTAGTTGTCCAACCTCGTAAGACAGGCACCAGGCTGCTGTAACAAATACCTAAGACTATGGGCACAACTGTTGTACTGGATGATGAGAAACAATTGTTAGAAGCATGATACAAAAAGTCTAGATTTCCCTGAAGAGACTGTTGGTACAAATACGGACCTGACAGGTGATACTGCTTATGTCTTAGTCAGAAGGGGGTGAAGCGCACAGCAAAGAGAACCCTCTGCCTCAGAGCTTACCCACATTGTCATGAGTGGGATCCCAAATGAGGAGACAGCGCTGGTGAGAGCTCGGAGGGGTCCGAGGGCACACGGCCCCCCTGGTGGTTAATGTTGACCACCTGACCTCCAGACTGGGAGAGGGCTCATTTCTGTTCTGAAGCCACCATGTTTGTGGTAATTTATCAATAGCCACAGGAAACTAATACATATTTTGCCTTAGCTCTTAATGCTTCGTAGGAAAATCACCCATTGACTGTGATTGTGCTCACCAAAAAGTCAACGGTTCAAACCCACGAGCTGCTCTTCAGGAGAAAACTGTGCAGTCTGCTTCTGTAAATGAGTTGCAGCCTTGAAAACCACGTGGGGCAATTCTACTCTGTCCTCCAGGGTTGGTATAAATCCAAATCAACTCAACAGCTGTGTGTTTGGCTTTGGAAGATAAATGTTCAGAATTGAGGAAAGAACCTAGACTTAGGAGGCAGAAGGCCTGTGATGAATCTATGTCTTACTGTTGACTAGCTTAATCTAAATAACGGATAACCAAAAAAAAAAAAAAAAAAAAAAAAAACCCATAAATCACTATTCCAGACAAGTTTACATGATTGTTTTGCTGCAGGCAAAAGATGTGTGATTCTTCCCCAAAATATGTTTTCTAGAGAGTGTAAAAATACATAGACATAAAATTCACAAAGAGAAGACACTAAGTAAAACATAAGCAAATATTTCAAATAAAATTTTTTAAAACTTACTTTGCTGCAAGGGCTTTTTTTCATCCTTGCCTGGAGAAGGGTCTGTTCTCCGTATCTTTATTTCCATGCACGTGGCAGTATCATCCCCAGGCCACTCGGGCCTCTTGCCCAGACCGCCACCTCCGGCCCCACTGACTCTCTGCAGTACCTGTACACTGGCCTCAACAGCCATCCGTAGGTCACAGCTGCCTCATCAACCCGTTCCTGCTTCTGGATTTGAGATACCCTTTGGGTTTTCATCTCATGTTTTCGTTTTTATCTATCATACATTCAATCCATTTATAAAGCCAACAAGATTCTAAAATACTGCTTCATTCAAACCATTTCTCCATTCAAATGCCTGAAATAGAAACCCATCAACTACAAAAGACCCAAGCCATTTACCCTGACATTCCCAGCTCTCCACAACCTCATTGTAATTCCCAGTGTCACGTAAAATCCTAGCTTCTCCCATCCTTCACTCCTTCACTTCCATGTGTTGTAGGTGGAAGCAATGTACAGTCATTTATTTCCATGTTTATCCATCCATTCCATTAACTCTACCAAGTTACAGCACCCCAGGGAGAACCTCCAAGGCTGGGAGAAAAAAGGGCTTGTTAATCCTTAACAGCTTTCTTTGTCACCCAGTGCCACTGTAACAAACATACCACAGGTGGACAGCTTTAACACAGAGTAATTGATTCTCTTACCATCTAGCTGAATGTACCATGGACTGCCAAAAGAACAAACAGGTCTATTCTGGAAGAAGTGTAACCAGAGTGCTCCTTGGAAACAGAGATGGCAAGACTGCGTCTTGCCTGCTTTGGATGTGTTGTCAGGGAAGGTCAGCCCCTAGAGAAGGACATCATGCTGGGTAGAGCAGAGGGTCAGTGAGAAAGAGGGAGACCCTCGACAAGACGGATTGACAGTGGCCACAACAATGGGCTTAAGCATAAAAACGATTGTGGACACGGCACAAAACTGGGCAGTGTTTCATTCTGTTGTTCATAGGGTCGCCATTAGCTGGAGCCAACTCAACAGCACCTAACAACAACAACAACAACCATCTAGTAAGATAGAAGTCCAATTTCAGGGCATTAGCTCCACAGGAAGGCTTTATCTCCGTGTCATCTCTAAGTGAGGTCCTTGTCATCGATCTTCTACCGGACTAGGAGCTTCTCTTCACAGGAACCCGAGGTCCAAAGCGTGCAATCTGCTCCCAGCACTGCTTCTCTGGTGGTATAAGGTCCCCTTCTCTACTTGCCTCCCTTTCCTTTTATCTCTTGTAAGATAAAAGGTGGTGGTACAAGCTGTACTCCAGGGAGACTCCTTTTACATCGGATCACAGAGGTGACCTTAGTAATGGTGTTACAATCCCACCTTCATTCTCTTTAACATAAGATTACAATTATGTAATGGGAGACAACCACACAATACTGGGAATCATGGCCTAAGTTGACACGTATTTTGAGGTGACACAATTCAACCCCAGAGAAGAGCTGTCTATGATTTTTCTTTCTATCGGAGCCTAAATGTAGAGGAAGACATGAGGAGGGTAACCCACCCTCTCCTTCTACCGCCATCGCTATTGGAGAATAAAGAAGGGGCCCTTAAAGGGAGAGGGAATGAACTGCATGCAGCCACCAGCGAGGTATGTGCAAATCACTGAATCTGTGTCTCTTCTATTTTCCTTGGGATGGGCCATAAGACAACTGATCTCAGTCTGAGGAAGCGTGCACAACAGGTAGGAAAGCATCTGGCTTGTAACGGAGACAGGCCAGGGCACTGAGCGCCTGGTGGGGCAGACTGCTGCAGTCGGTGGACACTGATCAACAGACATATTGACAAGGGAGGCGTTTCTCAATCAAAACACATAAACCTGTATTTTAGAGCTAAAAAGACATGGAATCTCTAGTCCTACCTCTCCGCACTCTTTTGTGTCCTGGCACACATAGAAAAGCACATTTGTAAAGCACTCTGGGATCAATGGAGGATATTACTCATGACAGGACGCTGCTGGCTCCCTTAAATTCACAGCCATTGAATCAATTCCACCTCACAGAGACCCTATAGGACAAAGCAGAGCTGTTGTACAGCATTTCCAAGGAGCAGCTGGTGGCTTTGAACAGTACACCTTCTGGTTAACAGCTGAGCTGTTGACCACTGCACCACCAGGACTCCTGGGCTCCCTTAAGACTGAACAAGTCAGCACTTTGGGACACAAGTCAGGATGATGTTCTCTAGGCCTGCCCCTTCACCTTACAGGTGAGGAACAGAATGTATGCCAGGTCACCGATCTTGAGAGCTGGAGCAGAACCATGAGCAGAATTTTAAGGTTCTCTCCTAACCGATGCTTCTTTCCTCAGAGTATGGTCCCCAGGCCAGCAGCATCTGTAGCACCTTGGGTTCAAGTGCAAATTCTCAGACCTTGCCCCAGATCTACTGATTCCCTCCTCTGTGGATGGAGCCCGGTAATGCGGACGTTATGAGCCTTCAGGAGATTCCCACCCTCAGCTTTGAGAACAACTGCTGTCATCTGCAGCACCTCCCGATGCTTCTACAAACCGCCAGACTAACATTCAGTTGCGTCACTCAGTACTTGGCCCAACTCTACCGCAAAGGGCCAAACTGTACACACTTTAGGGTTTGTGGGCCTTCAGAACCACTTCACTCCATTATTTTAGTGCAAAAGCAGGTGTAGACAGTACATAAACAAACAGGCATGGCTGTGTTCCACTAAAACTTTATTCACAAAAACAGACAGTGGGCTGCCACTTGCCTGTCCCCAGTAACCCATGATAAGAATAGATTCATTAGCCTCGTGATTTAAATTCTTAGTCATTTTCCATTAATACCAAAATCACCGGGCAAACATCATCATCTGTCAGCGTTGATGCAGATATCTATCTCTTTTCATTCAACTAGCTAGTCTTGAATGCCTCCACCACGCCACACTCCGGGCATCCAGACATCAAAAGACTGAATCTTGGTCCCCAAGTGTTAGAATTTTATGTAGGAGACGAGCAAGTACTCAAATAGAATTACATTGTCTTCAAATGTGGTCACGTTCAAGACAGTGCTTAAATGTGTGGATTTTGCTGTTAAGAATGTTAAAATTTTCAATGTGTGAATGGACCAAAAAAAGTATACTAACAAATACTCCAATTCTAGGGCAGCAGGGATGGTGGCTGCTCTGGCTATCTACTGATGCCACTTAACGCCACCACGCATGCTCAGAGATCCTGCAAGGTGGGAACTCAGACAGGGCCAAGTGCGAACGGCTGCGTCTTCTCCATGATGTCTGAACCCTTACTGGGAAGTCTCAGACAGCTGAAATAACTCCAAGAACTGGAGGACTAACTATTTGAAGGCTTCTTCCTTCAAGTACCTGGTACCTGGGCTTAGATGACTCAAAGACTAGATCAAACTGCAATAGTAGCCAGGATCCCTACACATAGCCTCACCCAGGGATGGACTACCCAATAAGCAAGGTATGCATGGTCTGACTTCTGCTTACTTACTAATCTGTACTACATAAGTTCACCTGTTTGTCACTTTACCAAAGATGTAGTGAAACCTATGTGCAATTGTGCACTTCAAAAGTAAACAAAATAAGCCTGTGCTTACCTTGCTTACTGTAAGCCCGTGCAGTACTGCACTTACTGCTTGACTTACCTCTGGCCTCAGCACACTGTGTGGACTGCTCACATGCTTGCCTCTGAGCAGCCAAAGTTCTTATCCAGCAGCTCAGGGCTCCCAGAGCAGGTGTCCCAGTGAGCCAGGGAAAAGCAATATGGCCTTTTGTAATCTAAGTTTGGAAGTCCCCTAACGCCATCCATTTTGCCACAATCTATGGATGGAAGCAACGCAAGTCTGCCCAAATCTAAGAAATGTGGACACAGACCGTGCCTCCTGATAAGAGAGAATCAAACAGTTTACAACCATGTTTTAAAATCACCAGCTACACAGTAATCAACAGTGAGAAACGGCCTATCCCAGGGGAGAAAGGAGAAACAGAGGCCTAGTGGTGAGCTGAAGAAGGGCTTGCCTGTGGACCAAAGAGTTGGCAGTTCAAACCCACCAGCCACGCTGGTGGAAACACTATGGGGATGCTACAAGTCACAATGGACTCAAGGGCAACAGGTTTTGAAAACACAAGTAATGCACTAAATTAAAAGCAACTCTGCCAGAAATCCCGAATGGTGGAACAGCTCTGGCAGTTATTTGGTTTGGATGCGCCCATTGATGTGATCCTCTGAAAGAAGAACTGGGGGAATTTTCCTATCTGCCTATAGAACATAAAGGATGGTAGAGGAGACAAAAGACTAAATGACATGTAGAAGACGGACTCATCTCCCCATCAGTACAGGTTAACTGGCTGTCATAAAAGGATACATGTCCACAGTCCTTTACTAAAATAATAGGAATCCCACTTCTCAAAAGCTATCAGTGGAGCTCATATTAATTAAGATAGCTATTATCAGAAAAACAGAAAATAGGAAGTGTTGACAAGAATGTGAGAAAAAATTGGAACCCTGTACATTGTCACTCAGAATGTAAAAAAGTGCTGCTGTTAAAAAATATGGAATGACCATACAATGCCGAGATTCTGCTGCTGGGTGTGTACCCAAGAGGACTGAAGAAAGAATGCACATGGATCCCTGTGCACCAATGTTCACCGTGTCGTTAGTCACAACAGCCGAAAGGTTGGCCCCAACTACAGGGGCACCCGCAGACGCACGGACACACAGAACGCAGTATGTACACACCTAAAACCCAGAACCAGCCTTACCGCTGTCCACTCGATCCCACCTCGCAGCAACTCAACAGGACAGAGCAGAGCAGCTCCGTAGACCTTCCATTCAAACTGCCCGTCTTTGGTTAGCAGACACTGCACTGAACCACTGCACCACCGCGGTTCCATATCTATGCGCAGTCAAATATTAGCCATAAACAAATATGAAGCTCTAATACTTACTACAGCATAGATAAATCTTAACAATATTATGCTGAGTGAAATAAATCATACGCAAAAAGATAAATATGCATGCTGTCATTTATGTGGAATATTTGAATAAAAACTAACGCATAAAGACAAAGATTCATTAGTGGTTACCAGGAGTTGGGAGGAGGGGGACCCGGAGAGTCATTGCTGAAGGAGTGCTTGGCTTCTGCTTAGACAGATGATAAAACATTCACACATGCAACGTGCGGATGGATGCACACTACGCTGAATGCACTCAAGGTCATTGAAGAATACATTGAAAACAATTTAAAAGTGAAGTGTTTTGTTATACCTATACTTTACCACTGTGGTTTAAAAAAAAATAATGAGGATAGAATGACAAATATCTATTTGTCGATTTTTAGGACCATATCTCTTATAAAGAGAAATGAACTTGAATTTTACCTCCCTTGTGTCTACTTTGGGTGCAGTGGTTAAGCATTACAGCTGCTAACTGAAAGGTAGCTGGTTCAAATCCAGCAGGTGCTCCTTGGAAACTCTATGAGACAGTTCTACTCTGTTCTGTGGGGTTACAATGTGTTGGAATCAACCTGTGGACAACTTTGGCTTTCTTGTGTCTATTCTTAATTTCGAGTTGCTAACCTCTCAAGAAATTAAGCAGCAGTTTAGAGAGAACGTTGTCATTGTTCACTATAGACGTCAAATAGATGTTTTCTATGGCTAAAAAAAAAGAGTGAGTTGTCCCTATATACTGTACATTTTTTGCATTATCTCCTTAAGAAGTAGTTAGGGCAATAAATTTTTAGAATTTTTTAGGTCCTTCCTAGCAGAGAGTTTTTTTGGAGAGACGTTTAGTGTATAGAAATTTTTTTTCAGCTTTGTCTGATTCTTCTAAAAATAAGGAATAGTTTTTACGGCAAAAGAAAGGAGACTATGTAATTTAGGACAATAAAGCGAGTGGGTGAAGACAATGCTAATCTATCCTTTTTAAAAACAGAGCTTCTCTTAAAGGAGGGGTTTGCCCACTTAGCCCAGAGTCACAATGGTGTGGCTAATCACAGCCTCCTAGATCCTATCAGCGCTACAAGGGCACTTAGGAATTATCTAGTCCAACCCTGTCATTTTACAGACGGCTACACTCAGGCTGTGCAGCCTTCAGTATGGATGACACCTCAACATTAAAAAAAGAAAAAAATCCTCACAAGTGATCCAATAAGCAGCACCATGAGAAATGGAGAAAAGATTGAAGCTGTTAACAGGATTTCATTTTACAAGTATCCATGAGCAACATCCACTGAATCAACAATCAAAACATCAAATGATGTATCATATAGGGCAAATCTGCTGTAAAAGACCTCTTTGAAGTGTTAAAAAGCAAAGTCCCTAGAGTCACTTTGGGGGGACTAAGGTACACTTGACTGAATCCATGGTATTTTCAGTTACCTACTATGTATGAGAAAGTCGGATGACAAGTAGGGAAGAATTAAGAATTGACACCTTTGTATTATGGTGTTGGTGAAGAATATTGAATATACCATTGATTGCCAAACAAAGAAAGAAATCTGTCTTGCAAGAAGTATAGCCAGAATGCTCCTTGGAAGCAAGAACTGCAAGAGTGCATCTCACATACTTCAGACATGTTATCAAGAGGGACCAGTCCCTGGAGAAGGACATCGTGCTTGATAAAGCAGAGGGTCAGTGAAAAAAAGGAAGACCCTCAATGAGAAGGATTGACACAGTGGCTGCAACAGTGGGCTTGAGCGTAACAACTGTGAGGGTGGTGTGGGACCAGGCAATGTTTTGTTCTGCTGCACACAGGGTCAGTTTGAGTTGAAACTGTGGGGACCGCAGCTGACAGGGACAACCCTGAAGCTCAGGATGTCGAGAGCAGCAGGCAGAGCCTTCACTCATCAAACGTTCCAAATGTCCTGCCTCACGGCCCAGACTCCCCTGCAGTGAGGTCATGGGCCTGTGACCAACTCTGGCTCACGCACTCTGAATAGAAGTGGCGTGTTGTTTCCTGGCTAAAATGCTGCAAAGCTGAGGTGCCTCTTGCCTCTATTTTCCCTTGGTGGCCTCCAGGTTGAGATGGTGACAGCACACTATGAAAGCAGATCCGATCCCTGAGTCACCACCTGGAAGAGACCTACCCTGGAGGGCTCCCAACACTCACAGACTTCGCGGAGTTGGAAAAACTAACATTTATGGCTTTAAAGGAAACCACGGTGGCAACGTTGCTAAGTTCTGTGTCTGCTAACCAAAAGGTTGGTGGTTTAAATTCGCCAGGCACTCCTTGGAAACTCTATGGGGCAGTTCTACACTGTCCTGTAGAGTAGCTATGAGTTGGCATCAACTCAACGGCACTTAGTTTGAATTTTTTTGGTCATAGTGTAAAAAAAATCCCTAGCAGCACAGCAGTTAAGCACTCTGCTGCTAACCAAGAAAGTCAGCGGTCCAAACCCACCAGCCATCCTATCAGAAAAAGATGTGGCTCTCCGCTTCGATACAGACTACATCCTCGGACACCCATGGGGCAGTTCTACTCTGCACTCTATAGTCATTAGGAATCAGAATCGACTCAGTGGCACTCAACAACAGCAACATAGTGTAGAAACCAAAAAAAAAGAAAAAAGCAGTTATCATCAAGTCAGTTACAACTCATGGCCACACCAGGTGTCCGAGTAGTACTGGGCTCTGCAAGGCTGTCAGCAGCTGATCTTCCAAATGCAGAGTGCCAGGTCTTTCTTCCAACGTGTCTCCGGGTGGACTTGAACCACCCGTTTGCTTAGCTGCCCAAAGCAATTATCATTTGCATCACCCAGGAAAACCACAGATATTTCAGGATTTGTTCGTTCCTTTGACATAAGTCATCCTAACTCACACACTGAGCAACCTGGCTTAAGTTAAATGAATAAGTTAGTGGTGGAGCCAAAATTAGAACCCAAATCTAATTTACCAGTCCAGGGCCACACTTCTTTACCCGGAAGAGATTTGGGGTAGATGCCACAAAGTGACATCATTCAGCAAAGGAACTAGTCAGCTGAAACCAGAGACTGAATGGTGGGCTGAGCTCATAGCCAGGAAGAACAAAGGTGACAAGGGGCAGACGCTTGCGGTCCGCTGTCAGTAGCACCAAAAACGCCAATCGCCAGCTGTAAAGACAAAGGCTGGAGATTGTCCCTGATGGTCCCTTTCTGCCCCACTCGCACATCTTCCTCGAGCTGATGACAATTGCCCCCAGACATTACAGATCAGAGAGGAATCTACTTGCCCAAAAGGAAATCTTCCCATCCTTCTTTTCCATATGGCAGCCGCTCAACATAAACAGGGACCTCGCTCTTCAGACCCAGACTAATTTAACATGATGTAGAATGTTTTAAAAACCACCAATCGAACAAAAGAGTTTGGGGTTGCTAGGCAACCTCAAGGCAAAGCTCCTTGCTTTCCTTCAAGAGCACTCTCTCCATCTCCATGGACAAAGGTGAACCTTGAGTCAACCACAGGCATATAGCTGTTCAGGACATCAAATGGCTTTTTACTGAAAACAGCCCATTGCCTTGCGTCAAGCCCTTCAGGGTTCCAAATTCCTACCCCTGTGCACAGGATGACGTCTCCTGTTCTGAAATACACATCTGTCTGTACTAACACGTTAGATGTTTCTCCTTTTCCAGTACTGGAAATAGAGGTTTTGCAAACTCACACAGGTCTGCTGTCCTCTTCCAAGGATAGGTGAGGGTTAGCTGTGACGAGCCTGGTGTGAGACTCGCCCTGTGTGGGTGCATGGCAGCTGTGATGGGCTGCACTGTGTCCCCCTGATGTAGGTGTTGGGATGCCAACCCCTATACCAATGGACAGAATTTCCTTTGGGAATAAGGTTTTATTTGTTGTGTTGCTAAGGCCACACCAGTGTAGAGGCTGTCCTGACCCTGAGCACTTCTGAGTTATGAGAAGAGCAGATTAAACACACGTCATGGATTGAACTATGTCCCCCCAAAATGTGTTTAGCCATTTGGCTGAGCTCTCGTTCCCAATAGTTTGTGATTTTCCTGTGCTGTCTGTATATCCCGATCTCTGCCTCTGGCTGGTAGATAAGATGATTGTGTTAAAAGAGGATTAGGGTGGGACTGCAGCACTCTGGCTTGAGGGACTGTCCCTGGAGTGTGGCTTTTACCAAAAGAGAGAGAGAAGCAAGCAGAGAATTGGGAATCTCACACCACCAAGAAAGCAGCACTGGGAGTAGAGCTCGTCTTTCAGACTCGAGAGTCCTGCACCAAGATGCTCCCCAACCAAAGACTGATGCAACACAAGGACTTTCCTCCAGAGCAGACAGATAGAAAGCCTTCCCCTGGAGCAGACACACTGAATTCAGACTTGTAGCCTGCCAGGCTGTGTAAGAATAAACTTTCCTTTGCTAAAGCCATCCACTCTGTGGTATTTCTGTTAGAGCAGCGCTAGCTAACTGAAACAACGCAACAGAAGGAAGAGGTGATGAGATGACTGCCACATAAAGATAACCAAGAATGGAGGAAACTGGTCACAGAAGCTGAAAGAGACAAGGACCTTCCCCCAGAGCCCACGGACGGAACCTTGCCCCGGAGCTGGTACCCTGCGCTTGGTCTTCTGACCTCTTGAAATCTGAGAAAATAGATTTTAGTTCTTTTCAGCCACCCACGGGTAGCATTTACCTTACAGCTGCTCCGGGAAGGTGAGGAGGAAAACCATGGCAGGGACCGGCTGGAGCTAAGCCGCCTTTGGCCCTCTGTCCAGGCCCCACTGCTGCCACCACCCAGCACCCCAGGCGTCCGCCCCTGGCACACCCTGAAGCAGAGCCCGCCCCTCTGCCGTTTCCACCCTGAGCGTACAGTCCTGCGCCTGCCCTTCAGGGAGTCTTCTTGGCTATGCAGGGCCCGTGGAGCACCTTTGCTTGGCCAACCAAATAAAACGTTTTCTTCCTTCACTTTTACCCAACTTGTGTCTCAGTTTCATGTGCAGCAAGACTCAGAGGTCCAGTAGCAAAAGTCACACAGCAGGTTCACTCAAAAAGGAAGCCCCCCTCTCTGTCACCGCTGAGAAATACCACTTGACCCGTGCCCTGACCTGCACGCATGCACCCACACAGACGTGTCCTTGTGCCAGTGTACTCATGGCATGCCTGTCACCCACCCCAGTGTGAATGAGAACTAGGGAGCACTCAGCAATGCGCATCTGTGGGTGAGCGCAGACTGCTGACCCGGTCCTGGACAGCCTCGTGCCGCCCTCTCTCAGCCCCCCCTGCCCCCCCAGCCTCCCTCCTCCGGGGCCGCGCCTCTCCTCACCGTCCCTGTTTGAAGTCTGTTTTCCACCCAACTGCCTGATCAGACTGGTCCCCATCCTTAGAACTCCCACTTTGCTGTTTTTCCTCTCCCCTACAGAGATTTCCCTGGTAGGGGAAGGAACTAAAACACACCCTAAAAGATGTTGTCCAAACGCAGCTGTCCTTCACCTGCCTTCAGACCGGAAGGGCACCAGAAAACAGGACTGTTACCACATCATTGCCACTGAAGATTTCTCAGTCCGGCACCTGGCAGCATGGTGTTTACAAACACGCAGACAAAAAAGCCCTGCCCTGTGGTAAGAAGGGAAAGCGGTTGACATGTTTTGGGGTTGTTCATCAGTTTCATAAAACAGTATGCACGTTAACTGTTCAGTGAGCAACTAGCTCGTTCTGTAAACCTTCATGTACAGTACAATGAAAATAAAGTACATAAAACAAACAAAACTCCCGTCCTTATGGCATTTACCGTCCCGACCAGGCGATCAACACGTGAAATCCAGGTTCGGCTAAGGATAATAGATCGACATTGAACACCGAGACAACGTGGGTACTCCAGGCTCGGCCCTGCGTGAATGGCCACAGGTAAGTTTGTCCAGGTACAAAAAGCCTGCTGCAAAGCAAGGCAAGTCATTCTAACACTGCTCGGAGAAGCAACAACACTTGAACTTCCTTTCTCACTCCTAACTTGCCATGTACAAAAAGTATGTTTATTAGTTACAGAATGATTGGAAGGGGATTCCAAAGGATTGCTGCTGCCTCTACTTCATAAAAGCCAAAGCCACTGCTGTCGAGTTGATTCCAAGTCATCGTGCCCCTATAGACAGAGCAAAAGTGCCCCATAGAGTTTCTAAGGAGCATCTGGTGGATGTGAACTGCATAAGCCTCCCTCTAAATGCAAACACAAGGTTCCTCAGTGGCCTGGATGGCTGGTTCTTGATGACTAACCTAAAGGTTGGAGGTTTGAAACCACCCAACGGCACCATGAAGAAAGGTCTAGCAATCTTCTTCCAAAAAAAAAAATCTCTATGGAACAGTTCTACTCTGTGATACATAGAGTCGCCATGGGTTGGAGTCAAGTCAACAGCAGCGGGTTTGGTTTCATTTGGTAAATACACACACAGGCAGTGGGAATCCAGTGGTAGAATTCTCACCTTCCGCGGAGGAGACCCAGGTTTGATTCCCAACCAGGGTCCCTCACATGCAGCCCCGCCCATGACCCAGTGGAAGCATGCATGTTGCCACAATGCTGAACAGGTTTTAGCCGTTGGCAAGCCAAGAGGGGCTGGGAAGAAAGGCCTGATGATCTGCTTTCCAAAATTAGCCAAAGAAAACCTCATGGATGCCAGCTGCCTGATCCACAGGCACCAGGGGAGGAGAGCAGGGCACCAGATAGACAGTGTTTTATTCTATTGCCCCTGAGGCTGTGAGTGAGGGGCCAGTTGAAAAGCAGCTAACAACAAATAGACACACACGCACACACACACACACATATGCACACACACACACTCCCACTGTTATGTGCTTTATAAACTTCAAGGACACCGTACAAACATGAGGCACCACTCTTCCATCCTAACCAGACCTGTTGTCACCAAGCTGATTCTGACTTGGGACAGCTCTGTAGCCCAGGGAACCCACAGGGTTTTTCACAGCAGTACTCTTTACAGAAGGAGACCACACATCCTTCTCCTGCTGAGTGGCTGGTGAGTTTGAAATGCCAACCTTTCAGTTGGTGACCGAGCACTTTATTGTGCCACTGCACTCCTCCATCATGTCCTACTTCCCTCCTGTTCCGTGAGAGACGGAGACACGCCGGACACAGCAGCAACTCCTGTTATGTAAGCCCTGTCGTTCACAGCCCCTCACTCGTGGAAGCAAGGTCAGCTGCAAAACGAGCGCCCCTGAAGGACTTCTGCCATCATCTGAGCACTGCCCAGAGTGCCTGTGCCCCTGAAATGGGTGATTTCCCATTTCCCGATAAGTGCTCTTGTAAGCACAGGCCCAAAGTCAAGGCAGATGACTTGCTTGGCTTCCTCTCCATCCATTAGGCTTGCCACAGTCTCCCTGGAAAAGTTGACTTGGTCTGCTAGGATTTATACACTGCGAGGTCTCATGTTGTCGCCCTGGGATTTGCTCCTCTCAGAGGGCTTTCAAACACATGCCATTTTCTTCAGCATTTTCTCAGGTGTAGAAGTATGCCTTTTAGCTCCTTCTCATCTACACCAACTCTTGGGGAAGCAAGGATTTAGTAGGGTAAGTTCGAGGCATGAAGAGACTGCCTACATCACACAGAATGGGACTCAAGCTCGTGGAAGCTGTGATCAGTGGCATAAGTTCTGGGTTTATTGTAACGTGGTTTAACTGTTAAACTGAGGCTTTTAATGCTAAAGGTGCTAAGTGATGAGCAGAAAGTTTGTTCTATTAGGTAAGTGCAACCACAGACGTGGACATCTCTTGAGGTAAACAGAAGGCTTTGGTGGTCCCGAGGGTCCAGCCAGTAGAGACTACTGAACTGAATGCAGTTGGAGGAAGAGCAAACAGTGCGTCCTTCTGTTTCAGGAATCCTGGAGCCAAATTGCCCTTTCTAACCTGGCCTAGCTCCACTGGGGCCCTTTCTTAAGCTTCTGGGTATTTTAGCATGAGCACTTTTAATAGGAGGAAAGCCCTTTGGGGATAGCTCTTTTGCAATTGCTGTCCAAGTCAGATAAATTCCTTTCTGAAGACTCTACATTCTTTTTGTTTTGTGATTAGTCTCTGCATTCATCCATTTAACATATATTGTCAGACTGAAATGTTGGGAACCGTAGAGTCCTAGTGTTTTCCTTATGTACTGATTTCCTCCTGCTCTTCAAGTTTCTCTCCATTAAAACTGACTTGCAAAGCAGCCCAGAGCTCCTGAACCCATCAGCCCGTGTGTGTGTACTGAGCTCCTGCTGTTTGTGCTACCCTGGTGAGATTAGACTGCAAGGAATACGGAAGAATTACATGATGTAACATCAGAAGACCAACTGCGTTGCCTTCAAGTCTGTGCCAGCTCATGGTGATCGCGTGTGTCAGAGCGTAACTGCTCCATAGGGCTTTCTCGGCTGTATTCTTGCTGGAAGCAGACCCTCAGACTTTTATTCCGCAGTACTGCTAGGTGACCTCAGACTTCTAACCTTTGTGTTAACAGTTGAGCATCAGCCACTTGTGACATCTAAGTCCTCCTATGACATGATATCTGTTCCCAATAAACTTATTGTCTCCTTGAAAAAATAAGTCAAAGACCTCATTTAAGAACCCTTTACATTTAAAGTATGCAGAGAAGGCATAGGTAGAAAGAAGTGAGGGTGGGCAGAGCACAGAGCGCCAGAGAGCACTCAGAATGGGCAACACACATCAGGCTGCACTCGTGTAACACCCTCACCCAGAG
This sequence comes from Heterohyrax brucei, assembly GCA_028571685.1. Taxonomy (NCBI): domain Eukaryota; kingdom Metazoa; phylum Chordata; class Mammalia; order Hyracoidea; family Procaviidae; genus Heterohyrax; species Heterohyrax brucei. The sequence goes on from CM053159.1 coordinate 82,023,363, forward strand.
TGGCTGTCTCTGGTCCACTCAGAAGTAATGCTTGGATCCGACTGGATGGCACTTGGTTTGGCTGGCCTCCGGGAAGCCTCCTACGTCCTCCACTGGCACTGCTTGCTCCTTTTCCCAAACTCTTAAGCAGCTCTTTGGCTGTGCCTTTGCTAAAACCACTATTTAATTCTGCTTTGATTGACATTTAGCTGATAAATATCTATCTTTCTCTAATAAACTTTTCAAAGGCATAGTTTGAGACCTCTTTGAAACTGCTGCATCAACACCTTATTTTTTTAATACAGTGTTAATACTCAATAAACATTCACTAAATTCGACTCCACGGCACTTGGCATACTGATATATAGATTAAACTTTTGTATAAAAAGTATTGGCTACACCTGGAACAGCAGAAGAAGAGGACTCAGAAACTGGAGAAAGAAATGGACGGTGCGTCTGACGGTCTCCGGGAACCGCTACCTCCTTTGCCATAAGAGCGGAAGAAACCCGTGGTGCACATTCACCACCACCCAATGTCTCCATCTAGAACTCCTGGGTGAACGTTGACCCAAAGGAGAGAAAAAAAAGGAACAGAAATTCAAGTGCTTATAAAAAGCAGATTTATTGAGACTTGAGAAACCCCCAAATTTATCATCCAGAAATTTTAAACTTTGAACTAAAGCTATCCCATGAAGTTATGTTTAAACTAAGCAACAGATAGTCTCAGTGAATAAAGAATGTTTCCCTTGAGCACCGTGTTCATCTAAGAAAACTATCTACATGAGATCAAACTGATAAGAGGAACTCTGGAGCACAGATGAGAACTCGACGGGCAGACGGTCTATGTCAGTGACAGTGACACAATGTGGGCAGAGGTGGAGAGGAGAGGGCACAGTGTGAAGCATGGAAATGTTGTCAGTGAACTGTGCTTGTGAACACTGTTGAATGGGAGAATGTCTTGTTAGAAACCCTGGTGGCACAGTGGTTAAGAGCTTTGCTGCTAACCAAAAGGTTGGCGGTTTGAATCCACCAGCAGCTTCTTAAAAACTAGGGAGCAGTCCTACTCTGGCCTACAGGGTCACTGTGAGTTAGAATTGGGTACGGGTACATTTGCTTGTGTATATTTTCACCAAAAAGTGAAAAATGCATGAGCTGTTTTCATAATACTGTTATTCTATGGGAATCTTCTAGGTGAACATATATATATATATATATAATTCTGATACAGCACACACTATTAAATTACATGATATCCAGAAATGCATTCGTTTTCTCTCCACACCACCATTTTTTTCTATACAATAAAAAATTAATTGAGTCCAAAAAATATAAGTCATGCCAATAACATGATAAGTTTTCTCTTCATTCATGTTTCATGTGGAAGCAAGAAGCTGCCTAAATTCAAGGAAGCTCTTAACATTTTTGGGAAAAAAATTTTTTCAGTTGTATAAAAGAGGTATTATGTTATGTCAACAAATCTAGTATTTATCATGTGCCCATTGAATGAATAATCTCATTCTTTTACGCAGATTAAGTCATTGATTTCTCACAGAAATCTGTATTATCCACCTTTCATAGGTAGGGAATTGATACATACAGGGTTCAATAACTTACCTAAGGTCTCAGAGTAAATGGTTTTTAGAACGGCAATTCAGAGTCAGGCACTGTGACCTCAAGAGTATACTCTCTTGACCACTGTACTAAAATGCCTTCATCTACTCTTCCTTCGTTAATTACTGCACAGTCATTGGATTCTGGCCAGCTACAAAGGCAGTCAGGACAAAAACACTGCATTTCTTCCCCCAGAAACCCTAAAACTAAGACAGGCCCACAGGACAGGGAGAGCAACCCAGGCAATGAGAGCAATAAACTCCTGAACAACAAGTGGAGGGACTGCCTGTCCCGGCCAAAGAAATCCTTCTATGCAGCTGACAGTGGGGAGAGCTAAGGACCTGCTTACACCACATAAGCCTCTAAAGTCACTGAAATGCTCAGAATCAGGAGCCTCTGGAAGGTGAGGAGGGGGAGAGTTCTGGGTATAAGGGATTTAAGACGTAGCAGGATCCCTTGCCCCCTCCCCGTTCACCCAGCTGAAAAACTGCCCCTTGTGCACTTCAGCAGGAGACTGGAAGTTTTCCTCTGGGGATACGATCTATGAACTTGGAACATTCAGTGCAATTAAAGACCTGGGAACTCTGTTGTTGTTGTTACCGTGCCGCTGACTCAGTTCCGACTTATGGTGACTCCATGAACAACAAACCGACACTGCCCAGTCTTGCGCCACGTCTGCAATCGTTTTTATGCTTAAGCCCATTGTTGCGACCACTGTATCAATCCATCTCGTCGAGGGTCTTCCTCTTTTTCTCTGACCGTCCACTCTGTCAAGCATGATGTCCTTCTTCAGGGACTGAACTTTCCTGACAACACAGCCCAAGTATGTAAGACGCAGTCTTGCCATTTTTGCTTCTAAGGAGCACTCTGGATGTATTTGTTCCAGAACAGATCTGTTTGTTCTTCTGGCAGTCCATTGTACATTCAACATTCTTCTTCAACAACACCACAATCCAAAGGCATCAGTTCTTCTGTATTCTTCGTTCAATTGCGTATAATGCAACTGAAAATACTGTGGCTCAGGTCAGGGGCATTTTAGTCTTCAAAACAACATCTTTACTTTTGAATACTTTGAAGAGATCCTTTGCAGCAGATTGTCCCAGTGCAGTGTATCTTTTGATTTCTTGATTGCTGCTTCCAAGGGCATTGATTGTGGAATGGTAACTATGGGAAATAAAACCCAAAAAGCCAAGGCTGCTGAGGTCAAATCAATTTCAATTCATAGTGACCCTATAGGACAGGGTGGAACTGCTACCATAGTTTCCAAGGAGTACCTGGTGGATTTGAACCACTGACCTGCTGGTTAGCAGATTAGCACTTAATCACTAGGCCACCAGTGTTTCCATGGGAAATAAGGATGTAAACTAAATACACCCACACTGAATGTAGTGACTCACCACCCCTCCACTCCTGCCCCAACACTCTTATCCTCCTCAGCTACCAGAATGGCCTCTGCTACACCTTCAAGAATATTAGCACACTTCTCTACAGACCCTGACTAGCTCACTAAGAAATACGTAATATTGTCATAGGCATGGGGTACAACCAGTATAACATAGTTCATAAAGAAAATGTTCTACACCCTACTTTGGGGTCTTAAAAGCTTGTAAGTGGTCCTCTATGATATTCCACTGGTCATGCCCTGTCTGGGGCAAGGGAGAATAAAGACCAAGATTCAGGGAAAGATTAGCTCAAAGGACTAATGGACCACAACTACCACAGTCTCCACCAGCCTGAGTCCAGCACAACCGGATGGTGCCCAGCTACCACGAGCAACTGCTGTGACAGGGTCCTGGACAGAGCTGGAGAAAATGGAGAACAAAATTCCAACTCCCACACACACTAAAAAAGACCAGACTTACTGACTGGAGAGAGACTGGGAGAAATACCCGAAGTATGGCCCCTTGACTCCATTTTAACTCAGTACTGAAGTCATTCCTGAGGTTCACCCTTCAGGCAAAGATTAGACAGGCCCATAAAACACAATGAGACTAAATGTGCAAGGAGACTAAAAGGCAAGGGGGGACAAAAGAGCTGGTCATAGGGAACTCAAGGTCAAGAATGGGAGAATGTTGACATGTCATGAGGTCTGCAAACCAATGACACAAAACAGTAAGTGTAGTAATTATTTAGTGAGAAACAAATTTCCTCTGTAAACCTTCATCTAAAGTACAATTAAAAAAAAAAAAAAGATATTGTGAAGGAGAGGGAAACCAAACCAAAAAACCCACTGCCATCAAATCAATCCAGACTCGTAACAACCCTGTAAGTCAGAATAGTACAACACCATAGAATTCCCAAAAAGCACCTGGCAGATTCAAACTGCTGACCTTTTGGTTAACAGACACACCACTTAACCACTGCATCACCAGGGTTTCCAAGGGCGGAAGGTCAGCAGTAAAGGACCCATTCTAATCTCCATACAGTAAGGTTCATGATCGACAAGGTCCATCCACACTCTGAGTGTCTCCATGAGTCAGAATCGACTGGATAGCAACAGTTTTTTTGTTTGTTTGGTTTGGTTTGGTTTACTGTTAACCACGAACAGAAAGGATGTACACATATCTAAGGAACATGCTTAAAGGAATTAACTTGAAAAATGAAGAGCAAAACAAAGACACAAATCAACATAGAGGATACTGTTTAAGGAGAAGAAAGTACTTAAAAATTGCTTTAATCTCAGAGAGAGAGGTTTTACACCCATGAAGCAAAGACAAGTGTATTTGTCTGTGTGAATATTCAGAAAACATACCAAAAGTGGTTCAGGAAATGAAGAACACAGTTGCACAAATTATAAATTCAGTAGATGTGTTGGAAGATGACATTGAGGAATTCTCCTGAAAACATAAAGATGTAGAAAACATAAAAGGAAAGCCAGGCAAATTAGAAGACCAGTCCATAAATTTAACCTCAAAAAAAAGAGAACTATCAGAAAGGAGACTAGAGAAAACTGGAAGGGACTCACGGATGTAGCAATTCAGTAAAATAATCCAGAACTGAAGGCTGTGAATTTCCAACCAACCAGGTACCATGCATGATAGATGAAAACAGATCTATCACAAGACACATCACCTAGAAATTTCAGGATGTAAGAGACACCGAGGAGTCTAAAGCTTACAGAGAGAAAAACCAGATCATATACAAAACATCGAGAATGAAAACCTCTTCAAATTCTCAACAGCAGCACCCAAAGCGAGAAGACAAAGGAGTAAAGCCTTCCAAATTCTAACAGAAAATGAGTCCTATAATTTCCAGTTGAGAAGGTGATGTCCAGTCAAAGGATCATTTAGATTTGAAGGTAAAATACACTTTTCAGAAATTCACTCTGTCCTCTAAGAAGCTCACATAGAATGTGTTTCAATAAAATGAGTAAATAAATCAGGTAGAGAGAAGGCATGTAGGTAAAGGAATGTCCGGAGACTGAGCAACAGAGAAGCCCAGTGACAGGAGAGAGCCATACTGGGTCAGTGTGACCCAAGAGCCAGCCTCACTGAAGACTGTCATCACCAAGCCGTCCTTGTTTTTACTGAGCCTGGCCTAGCTAAGCAAGCCTACTGCAGGCTGATTGATTGCATACAGTCAGACACGCACACAGACAACACACACACAGGAAACGATTTATGTTGTATGTTCCATAGCCCAGTTATTGCTCCAAGTTCTTTAGAAATAGTAACTCCTTTATTTCTTAGATAATCTTAGTATTATTAATTTTATTCTCCTTTTACAGATATGGAAAAAGAGGCCCAGGCAGATGAAGTAACCTCATGGCAACTGGAAAGACCAAATTTGAAGCCCAGACAGATGGGCTCCAGAATCCAAGCTCTTAACCACAGACTCTTACTAGTGTCATTTGGCTGGGGCTGTCCCTGCAACCTGCATCACGCCGGTGACTCGCTTGCTACTCTGAGGGTCTCTGCTTTGTCACCCTCCCAGTGGGTGGGCCTAATGCACCGTGAACTTAGCAATAGAAAACGTGGAACAGCAGATGACACAGAACACTTTTCTGCCAAAGATCCAATGTCTGCTTGCCACAGCAGCCCTGCTGGGCCCCCTGGCTGTCCTGAGCCCCACATTTCCCAGGACCCATCAATGTCTCCCCATGACTTTCCAGGAGTGTGCTTGTAAACTGTGTGACCCAGAGACGCTAGTCAGCTTCTTCTCTCCCAGGAGTCTTCATCTACCCAACATGGCCCTTTGTGTACACCGCTGGGTGTGTGCTTACTGCTCAATAGTTCAAAATCAAAAAATGCATCACTAGAGACAGACACTGGCGTGATAAAACTATAAATAGCAAGAAATGGTGAATAGATACGCAGGGTAGTTCTAACTTGTGTACTCGTGTTCACCGCAGCACTATTTACACTAGACAAAAGTAGAAGCAACACAAATGTCCATTAAAAGATGGATGGATTGACTAAAATGTTGTACATGCATACAATACTGTTGTTGTTGTTAGGTGCCGTCAAGTCAGTTCTGACTCCGTGACGAGCCTTGTGCAACAGAACAAAACACTCCCACTTCTGGACCGTCTTGGCAACCGTTGCTGCGCTTGAGCCCGTTGTTGCAGCCACTGTGTCAGTCCGTCTCACGGAGGGTCTTTCTCTCTTTCCACCACCCTCACCTTGCCAAGCAGGACACCCTTCTCCAGGGACTGCTCCCTCCTGAAAACACATCCAAACGGCGTGGGACAAATTCTCTCCATGCTCCCTTCAAAAGGGCATTCTGGCTGCATTTCTTCCAGGACATGATAAATTTAATTCGTGTCACTAAATTGTATGCATAAAAATGCTGGAAATGGCAAATGTTTTCTTTATATATATATTTATTTATATCTGCAACTTTTAAAGAAGTCAAGGTCGTGGTAATCTCTGGGGGAAGGCGAACGATGAAATCAAGGACTAGAACTGAGAATGTTCTGTTCCTTAACCTGAGTGATGGATCCAAGGCATTCATTTCACCATCACTATTCTTTAACCTGCATGCAGCTATTTTATATAAAACCAAACCCAAACCCACCGGTCATTGAGTCAATACAGATTCATAGCAACCCTATAGAACACAGCAGAACTGTGCTGCAGAGCTCCCAGGGAGTACCTGGTGGACTTGAACTGCTGACCTTTTTTGGTTAGCAGTCCCAGCACTTAACCACTATGCCAGCAGGGCATTTCACATGGGATTGCATAATATCCATTCCAGAGCTCGGATTCTGGAGCCAGTGTGCCTGAGCTTGAACCACATCACAGATTTTGTTATTGTTGTTGTTGCTGTTTTTAAAGCTGATTTTTTTTTAATTTATTATGATTGAGTGAAAATGTACATTCCCATGTAAATTTGCATGGCCAGCTATATGCAGCTTCCACTGCTCTCCCTGCCCAGTGACAGCACACCATTCCTCTCTGCTCTGTACGTGTATAACAGGTTTTTTAAAGCAAAAATAAAACAACTGGGCTGCAGGTCGAAACACAATCCTACCAAATGGTCCCAACCCATCTAGAACAGGCGATGACTGAGAACAAAAACGGGAGGAAAACTGAGCCCAGGACCCGTCTGAATGGGAGACTGCGTCAGCATGAGACCCACACGGTGCCCAGCCCCCACCAAAGGCAGCCGTGGGGGGACCACAAAGCAGAGTTCCTGAGGCCACACGAGAAAAAGACGTGTGCAGCTCAAGAACTCTACAACAAAACCAGAACTGATGGTCTGACAGCCTGGAGGGCCCTCTGAGAACAGGGTCCCTAGACCTGCTCCTGGCCCTGACCTGAGGCCAATACTGAGGTCAACTCTTCAGAATGGACTGGACTCAGGGACACAGCGTGACCACATGGCGTGTGTGCTCTATGGGCTTATACATTTATAGGAGGCTGTCCTGCTGGTTTCTTTCTAGATGGGAGAGAAGACGGTGAAGAGGAGTGGATAGGTGCTCATTAAGAGGATGCTAGAAGTCTAGACTGAAAACGAGAAACGTGCTGTCACTGGGTGAGGAGAGCAGATAGAACTGCAGACAGGTGGGCGTGCAAAATTAATTTGGATTGTATACTTTCACTTAATCACAATTAAAAACACACACACACACACAATTCTCTCTCCATCTCCAATTGAAAACGGTCTGTATAACTTTCAACAGGTTACTTCTCCTTGTGAGACCTGTTTCCTCATCTGCCTGTAAGATAATTTCCTTTTGCCCACCTCCTGGCAACAGAGAGGGTAAACGGGGAACACACACTCGTAAGCACTTTGTGCACTGCAAAGTGAGTTGTAGGTAAGCATTGTAATGGCAAGAGACTATTTGTTAAGGACACTTCTGAGTAGGCTGATCCCTGAATGTAAGCGTCAGAGCGCCTCATTCCTTGTGACCTTCCCAGATGCTGTCCTCAGGCTCTCTGGTTTTCTTGCAGTCCCTCTGATCAGACAGCAAGTATTTGTTTTCTCTTGAGAATAACTGGACAAAACAAAGCTACTGTCATGGACTGTACTTCCTAGAGAGAAAGCACAAAATTTACTAGGTATATTAACTTTTAGCAACACTACTACTCATTTCTGCATGTGATCATTGTGGACAGAAAACCTTTCTAAACTGTTTTTGGTCAAAGCACCTGAGAACAGGGGCAGCCTTGGACATAAAGCATCCGTGATGCACAAGCTTGAATCACAGAAATAGGAGGCACTTCTGGAAACCGTGGTGGCATGGTGGTTAAATTCTACAACTGCTAACCAAAAAGTGGGCAGTCGGAACCCACCAGGTGCTCCTGGGAAACTCTGTGGAGCAGTGTTACTGTGCCCTCTAGGGCTGCTATGAGTCAGAATCAACTCGATGGCGGCAAGTTTGGCTTGGTTGTCAAAACTAACACAGAATAGGATGCATACCACACTCTGCCCCCATCCCCCAAAACCAAAAAAAAAAAAAAAGAAATAAAAACCACTTCATTCTTAAACTGTACCACAGGCTCAAAACCAAAATCCAAAATTTTACAGAGAAGAAGCCTGAATGTGCATCTAAACTGCAGTTAACTCTGCTGAAAGCTCTGCTATAAGGCTTGTGTTAATACAGCTTAAAGAGACCAAATTTTAATACATCTTTTTTTTTTTTTCTTTCTTTTTTTAAGATCAATTCACCTGTGAAAGTCATTGGAATGTCTCAGGCCAGAGTTCTTTGTCACTCAACCACAGAATTTCTCCAGACCCTTCTGCTGTATGGAATAACAGGATGGAGCACACTTTATTTTTATAGCATTTATTAGCTGAGCCATTTAAGGCTCCTTCAAAAACAGGAAAGCTGAGATAACTCTGCAAATCCATAAATCACCCAAGACAACATCAACTCGACAGGGCAAGTCAAAAAGCATTGCATCCGTGAGCCTAATCCATCACATCCACTCAACAGTCGGGTTGTTCAGCCTTCGCTAGGAAGGTTTACTCTTTTGAAGTGCTCCGAAAGAAAGCCAGGCTGGAAGTATGTCTTCATTAGGAAATAAGGAGGACACTAACAAGTTTATGGATTGTCCCTGTGGAACTGAATCACCTCCTTGTGAGTTTTTTTCCTTATTTCTCTTAGATTTGGCTATCAAGGCATTTTTTATCTGTTGGATTCCCAAGTCCAAATGTGAGCCTATGAGCAGGAAAGAGGAGGAGGGATATGCCAAGTACACTAAGGGCCTCCGGTCCTACAATTAGGCAACTGTAGGGTGGGGCTGCTGAGAGAGGCCTCCTCTGGACCAAGGCCTCGGGATGCAGAATACAGGTTGGAGCCCCAGGGTTGCATCTCTGCTGTGCAGAACGTTTGTGCTGATGGCACAGGAAGTCCCGCCCTGCCCTGGCCTTCAGGGCTTTGTCTGCAGGACATCTCCTCAGCAGCAGCAAGCCTCCAGAGCTTAACCCCCGGCCCAGAAGCCCAAGCTGCTCCTCAGGCCCTCCCGGCCCTCCTCACCTCTGCTTCCCTGTCCTGCAGTTGCTGTCCCTGCGCCAGCCTCCTCAGAAGAACCCTCGCTGTTCTTCTGTTCACCTGTGTTCATCAGAAGCCTTTCAAAAACGGCTTCTGTCTCAGGGCTAGACACTGGTCTCACTTGTTGTTGTGGTTGTTGTCCCTGGCTGTCTGTGAGCAGGCCCCCGACACAGTGGGGTGAGACACTGCCGAGTCCTGTGCCGTCTCCATGGTGATCAGGCTGCTGTGACCCACAGGGGTTTCAGCGGCCGACATCAGCAGGTGATCCCCGGGTCTTCCTTCCCAGCTTCCGTCAGGCGGGAACCCCCTGCTCAGCGACGCGCACGCCTCCACTAACAAACGGTGGTGAGGACGCAGGAGGTGTGTTGGCCGGGAACAGGCCCAGGTCTCCAGCCTGCAGGGGAGAATTCTGCCACTAAACCACCAGTGCCCGTAGTCTCACATAGGGTGTTTTTTTTAAAAAAACTGTAGCTGTCCCCCTTCCCAGGTCACTTCAAACAGGATCTCTGTTTGGTGACTGAGGCAGCCAGGAACACGCCGCTGGGGTCTCCTTCAAGAGAACCTGCTGAGAGAAGAACAGCTGTCTCATGGCGCCACTGTAGCCATTTGGGTCTCCTCTCGAGTATGCTGTCCCACACTATGTTAATTCATTCTGACCTACCCAGGACTTCCCCGGTTGGAAACCCTAGTGACATAGTGGTTAAGTGCTGTGGCTGCTAACCAAAAGTTCAAGCCCATCAGTTGCTCCTTAGAAGTTCTAGAGGGCAGTTCTAGCCTGTCCCAGAGGGTCACCACATGTCAGATTCGACTGGACGGCAATAGGTTGCTAATGACGCTGCACATCTTTTCATGGATTTGGTGCTGTTTGGGCATCTGCTTCTTAGAGGACCAGAATTGACACAGGGGCTCATTATCAGTACTAATGATTGTAAGGTGCAGCCGTGTTTGAGAAGCCCCGTCCACGAGTGCTAACCTGCGATGGGTCCACCTGTAGTCCAGCAGGGAGATCAATGAGTGAGTTCAGAACTGCGGTACAACGTGGGAATCACAGCAATAAAGACAGGAGCGGAAGGTCCCAGGAACACTGAGCCTGGGGATGCAGACAATGGTGCCAGCATCCAGTGCTGGGAGGATCACAGATGTCTCTCTTTACAACAGACACATGTCACTCAACAGAGAATTCTTCTTTTTCTTCCTATCATATCACACTACTGGGATGAAAGCATCATGCATTGTTTATAGAAATTTGGAAGACTGAGGTTTGGTTTCCAATAGATTCTGTTTAAATCACTACCAAAAAACCTAATTTCCTCATACAATGTAGCATAGAAATCAGTGTGCGTGTGTGCGTGTGTGTGTGTGTGTTACACAGCCTTTATAGGGCTAAAGCTGTCATGTTAGCAATACACAGACTTGAGAAATGTGGAGATTTTTACATTAACTGTCTCCACTAATTTCTAGCTTTCCTTTTAAAAAATGCGTCACTAATTATAGGATAGTTATCCCAGCTGGAAGCCTTTTCTCCTTGCTGGATACAGCCATTTTCTACCAAGGCTAAAAACCAGATAAGTGCTATGTGTAGCATTTAAAAAGTCAAATATTATACAAGGTCACACATGAATTATTTTTCTCCTAAATTAATGCATTATTTTGATGTTCCAAGAAAAATGTCCTAATACATGTTTTATTTCAGCTTCAGCTATCAAGCTATTTGAAACACAGACCTACATCACATCCTGTCAGACTGCTAATCTCCAAGAGAGAAAGATTCATAAGGACTTGCCTAAGTGGCTCTCTATAAATGCAGGATATACAGAGAGGAGAGAAAAAAAAACCGTTTCCCTTAGCATTGTTTCATTCTAACTACAATCTGAAGGTGGAATAAGGGGGCCACAATAACTATTTTTGTGGGTGGTTCTGAGCACTAGCATCCTCTAAGCATCTTGGCCAAACACAGACATCTGGAAGCATGCTGAATATTCACATCTCACCCTAACATGCTGTCTTACTTATCTAGGGCTTTTATAACAGAAATATCACAAGCAGAGGACTAAAGACCTTTTCAAAGTGTTGAAAAGCAAAGACGTCGTCACCTGCAGACTAAGACGCACCTGACCCAAGCCATGGTGCTTTCAATTGCCTCATGTGCATGCAAAACACAGACAACAAACAGGGAAGACGGAAGAAGAATCAACACTTTTTAATTGCGGTGTTGAGGGAGAATATTGACTATACCACGGACTGCCAAAAAGGTGAACAGAGTTGTCTTGGAAGAAGTACAGCCAGAGTCTCCTCAGCGGTAAGACGGCGAGACTACATCCTACACTTTGAGCATGTTGTCAGGAGGGATCAGTCCTTGGAGAAGGACATCGGGATTGGTAAAGGGTCAGCAAAAAAGAGGAAGACCCTCAACGAGCCAGACTGACACAGTGACTGCAACCATGGGTTTAAGCTCAGCAACCGTGAGGATGACGTAGTGTTTCCTTCAGTCTTACCCAGGGTCGCGTAAGGTTGAGTTCAGAATCTGCTTGACAGCGCCTAACAACAACAACGTATCTCAAAAGAGATGAAGACACAACCTGATCTTGTGGATTAAGTCTTGCCTCATTAACATAACTGCCTCTGCCTCTGCCTTATTAACATCATAGAGGTTAGGATTTCCAGTACCTAGGAAAATTACATCAGTCGCAGAATAGAGGACAACCACACTTCGGGAATCACGGCCTGGCCAAGCCAACATAACGCTTTTGTGGTTGCTAGGTGCCGTGGAGTCAGTTCTGACGGGTAGCAACCCCACGTTCAACAAACTCGACCACTGCCCAGTCCTGTGCCAGCCTCCCAATCAGTGTTGGGCCTGAGCCCCTTGTGGCAGCCACCGGTCAATCCATCTCGCTGAGGGTCACCTGCTTGCTCACTGGCCCTCACGTGACCAAGCACACTGTCCCCTTCTGGGGTCTGAACCCTCCTGATAATAAGTCCAAAGTATGCGAGACAGGCGCGTGAATGCTCCTAAGGAGCATTCTGACTATACTTCTTCCAAGACAGATTTGTTCCTTCTTCTGGCAGTCTATGGTACATTCAATATTTTTTGCCAACACCATAATTCAAAAGTATCAGTTCTTCATTTTTCCTTATTTACTGTCCAGTTTTCAAATGCATGTGAGGCAATTAAAAACACCATGGCTTGAGCTGGATGCATCTTAGTTCTTAAAGTGACATCTTTGCGTTTTGACACTTAGAAGAGGTCTCTTGCAGCAGACTTGCCCAAAGCAATGCATCGTCTGATTTCTTGACTACTTCTTCCACGGGTGTTGATTGTGGATCCAAGTAAAATGAAGTCTTTGACAGTTTCAACCTTTCCTCCATTTATATTGCTGCTTATTGGTCCAGTTGTGAGGATTTTTGTTTTTCTTTATGTTGAGGTGTAATCTGTCCCAGGAAACCCTGGTGTCCTAGTGGTTAACAGTTATAGCTGTAGCTATAGCTGTTAACAAAATCATTGGCAGTTCAAATCCACCAGACAATCCTTGGGAACTCTATGGGACAGTTTTACTCTGTCCTATAGAGTCACTATGAGTCACAATCAACTAGACGGCAGTAGGCAGTTGTTAATCCATACTGAAGGCCATAGACACTTTGAGGGGGGACACAATTCAATCCATAACACACACATACACACACGTGAGGACTTACATACACATGCACACCTTAACTGCACTTCAGGAGTTCTAACACCTAATTAAAGCATAACTGGTTATCAAGAGGCTAGTATAGAAAGGAACCAGTCAGATAAAGAGTTTCCAGGGAAAAACCAAAAAACCAAACCTACTGCCATGGAGTTGACTCTAGGAAAAGGGGATAGGGAACTTGCCGCTGCTGGGCAGGAAACAGATGGCTCAAAATCTAAATTTGCTTAAAAGGAGACTGTAAGTTTGTTTCTTTGGCTGTCTGTGGTAGAGGAACTAACGTGGAGGTTCAGAAATGGAGAAACAGGAAATAACTGCCTCACATTTGCCTCCCTCTAAACCACCTTTGCATCTCCCTTGGGCTATCCATAAGCATAACCAACAAAAACCGAAACCACAGCCTCCGAGTCAATTCCAACTCACTGTGACCCTGTAAGACAGAGTAGAACTGCTCCGTAGTTTCCAAGGAATCGCTGGCAGATTCAAACTGCTGACTTTTTGGTTAGTAGATGAAGCATTGAACCCACTGCAGCACCAGGGTTTCATAAACAAATACCTTAAAAGCAGTCTACACCTGCCGTTTTATCTCCCATGTATTTCACCCTATAACACTATAACACCCTATAACACTTCACCTTCCCAATGCTCGATAATTATCTCCTGATTACCACACCAATGCTTTGTGTCCTCTGGTCTTCAGTGTACCTGCACTTTTTCTACAGCACATGGCCTTGTTGGCAAGCTACCTTAAGCTTCCTCTACCCTTAGCATGTAAAACAGCTCTCTCCTGAAATTCCTTCTTGTCCTTAAATGTCTGGATTTCACAGCTTCTGTCCTGGGTCTTCTTCTCTTACTTATTCTACATGCTTTTCTTGGACCATCTCCTCTACTCCCTGGTTACCGCTTCATCTAGAGGCAGAGAACTGCCCCAATGCTTTGATGACTCAACTGTTGCTAGCATTCTGTTGGCTCCTGAGCATCTCTGCCACTCTGCCTTAAAAGCATCTCATGCCTGGCCTGCCCAAAACCAAACTGAAAAAAACACAAAAATTAAACAACAATAAAAATTTTTTCCCCCATCCCCTCTCCCCTCCCCTTCTCCCACCTTCCCTCCCTTCTGACCTCTCCCCTGGGATGTTTGTTTATATGAGTTTATGGGACCACCACCACCACGTCCCAAGCTAGACACCAGGCTCATTGTTGATTCCTCCCCCGCTACAGCCAGCTGGACACCCCAATTCAGTGGATCGTAGCCCCTAAATTTCTCTTTAGCCTATCCCTTCCTCTCCACCTACTGTTGTACTTCCAGTTCATGACCCCTCATGACTTACCGAGACCACTTTCTTCGGTTTCTCTGCCACTCCTTCTCGCCGCCACCACTCTTTCCGCTATGGCGCTAATAGGCCCAGATTAGCATCCAAAATAACAGATCTGATGAGGAGTCACATACTGATAAGACAAACTGTTCGGCAGGGCATACAGGATTTCCTCACCTGTCGTTCCAGTCTTATATCTGGCCACTGTCCCCAGGCATCATGCTCAAGTCACACTGAGCTTGTAGATGTCCCATCGTGTGCTGCCTGCCTTCACACCTCCTTCCTTACTTTATCCAGGACTTTCCTTTACTTGAACTGTGCCTCCCTTCCTTCTTCACATGTTGAGTCACAGTCATCCTCTGGGTCACAGATTAGATGTCAATTCTAGGAAGTATTTGTTGACTCCCTCTGCTTAGCTGTCCCAGTGTCCTCTTCATATCCACCTTACAATGTTGCCATGTTTACACACCTGCCTCCTCTTGGAAAGTGTTTCAATTCTGAGTTCCTGAGCCTTTCACATAGCAAGGATTTGATAAGTATACACCAACCAAACCAAACCTGTTGCTGCTGAGTTGATTCCAAATCATAGGGACCCTATATGACGCAGTAGACCTGCCCTTAGAGTTTCCAAGGAGCACCAGGTGAAGTCGAATTGCTGGTCTTTGGGTTAGCAGCTATAGATCTTAATTACTTTGAAACCAAGGTTTCCTTGTTAAATGTAAATGGATGTATGTTGCATTGTAAGGAAGGTCAGGTGCAGGAATGCTTTACAGTCTTTGTCATGAATGTCTCTGATACAAAGATTAATTGTAATATTTCCAGCTACCCATAAGTATGGACCATGAAAATGCTTCTAAATACAGAGCATTGGGATTTCCACGTAGACGTTCCTCTCCTAAGTATCTAACAATGGCAATTTTCAGAACAAAAAATTAGAAAAAAACCCACTTGGATTGCAATCCAGCTCTTTCAGTTTCTGAAAAATGTATGGCACTCTTTACCAGAACATTTAACGTGTTATTCAAATATGGTTTTTAAATCAGTTCTGTAAAGGCAAGGACCAATACATTTTAGTGTTATTTAGCTATGATATTTTATTTTAGCTTTAGCTTCAAACAAGTGAAAGAAAGAGGTTACAAATACTCCTCAATTGGAAAGTTCTCCTGGAGTGAACCGTCTGACCTCTGGTTCAGACGCACCAGAGGTTTTTTTAATTATATAAAATAGAGGTTGACATTAAAACAAAAATCCTCTTAATTTTAGACAGAAGAAATCTTTGGAGTTCCTGGCCACAGGCTTCTGGAATAGCATCTTTTCACAAGAGTCCTTTTAACTGTCAGCCAGAGATGGAACGTGTAGACAAAAGCACAATGACTCTTGGGAGGAGGACAGACCACAGAACATCAGGCAGCCTTGACAGGGACCACTTCTTACCTTTTAAGCCAGATTTTATAAAATGAAGTGGTGAGTGAGAGCCTTTCTGTTAGCACCGCTCCTGCTGTGAAGACAGTTAAAGACACAAAAGGGCCCAGGAATCCAGACATTTCTACAACCCTGGACCCATCTCACTCGCTATAATTAGCATCATCCAGGAGCTTCCATTACTGATGAGGAGGAGAAATTTATTTTCACTTAAAACAGTGAAAGTGCAGACAGAACTTCAAGTATCAGAACTTGAGGAGTCCGAAAAGGTGGAACTTCTCTGTGGTCAAAAAAATTATTTTTCTCCGTCCAGCTACCTATTATGTGAAACTGAGCCACTGGTCTAATGGCAGCCAGGGATCATCCATCGTTGGGAACAAGCGAGTGACCATGAGGTTAGTCGACCCTACTGGGGCTTTCCAGCTTCGGCCTTAGTGTAATATCCACTGATGCAGGAAGCCTGCGTTTGTCTTCACGTACTGGCGCGCCCCGAGGCCTTGTCCTTGGCACATTACAGTAGACCGACCACTTCCTACTTCTTGCTTCAAACTTTGCTTTCAGTCTTCATCAAGTGCCATATGGCCCCCACTCATCAGCTGCTTCCCATTTCAGTCCTTTTGCCTAAGCTGCCTCCATTGTCTGTAATGCCATTTTGACACCCTGCCTCACCTATGTCACCCCGGATTTTTTACTCTATCCTTAAACTGTAGCACTATCATTAACTTCAGGAAGGCTTCCCTGATTTCCCTTCTCAAAGATTAGATAATACCTCATTATAAAGGCCCGCACAGATTCGTACCATTGTTCTATAATTGTCTTTCAAATGACTATTCCCACTGCTGAACTATGAGCCCTTTTAAAGAAGGTACTATGTTATATAATTTTTATACATCCAATGTCCAACAGAGCAATACTTGGCACGTTGCAGGAAGCAACTGAATGAATGAGACAAATGAGAAGAGCCAAAACATTGTGAACTCAGCATGTAGAGATTTGTTTCAGAGTCGACTTACATATGTATTTTTGCATTTGTTTAGACATATAAGATTATGCATACACAAACATTACACACATGATATGCAGGTGTTGTAAGTATGGTTTGAACCACAATTCTTTCCTTGGCTATCTATTTTGAAAGCTTTTAACTTGTGAAAGACATCGTTTTCTTTCTAATTTCTGGTTTTAGCAACAAGAAGAGACTTCTTTTAAGCCTTTTTCTCTCCCATTTAACCAAGTTGTTTACTTCTAAGCCAGAACCAGTTTGGTAAACACAGAGAACTTATTTCTGCTTCCTAATCCAGTTTCCATCATTATTTTTGCTCCTGCTGGTGGCCCTTGCTCAACTTGAAGTAGTAAACTCCTCTTTTGGTTGTTACTGTCCTCTGGCACCTGAAGCTTTGCTATTTCCTCTCCCAGTAAAAGATTCACAGAACAGCTCTAAGGTAAAATGTTGACTAGAAGATCCTCCAGCCCCTACATGACTTAGAGTTACTTTTTCCAAAATTATTTCCCAATTCTCACTACAAATATTCTCACAGTACATAAAGAGATCTCAGACTCAACCACTCTAAGGAATGCTAATTTGGCTGTTTCTCAAATACAGATATATTCTTGGACAGTTTCACTCTCATGATACTTGGGTTACAAATGCTTAGAATATTTTCAAAATCTCTGGGCATCCAGATTAGAGTGTGTTCTGGGCCACTCCCAATTATCCAGGGCCCATATCTTTATTATTTGGATCTCTAGGAGCTTTTTTTAATTGTCCTTTGGGCATTACACAACATGTGCTCTGATGTATAAAAGGAAATAAAAAAGTGTGTTTATTCTGTAGTTCTTCAGGTTGAACACTCATCTGATTCTTAGACACATAAGAGTCCCAGAAGGAGAGAAGTGAGACAAGGGGCAGAAACAGTATTTGAGGAAAAATGACAAAATTCTCCCAAATTGTAAAAGAAAACTTTTAATCTGTACATCCAAGAAGCTCAACAAACTCCAAATAGGACAAACCCACAGAGACTCACATCTAGATATGTCATAATCAAAGTGTTGAAAGACAAAAAAAACTTTTGAAAAGCAAGTCATCATGTACAAGGAATCCTCAATAAAGCTAACAGCTTGTTTATTGCCAGAAAATATGGAGACCAGAAGACAACGGGATGAAATACTGAAAATGCTGGAAGAAAAAAAACCATCAAGCAAAAATTCAATACCCAGCAGAACTGTCCTTTGAAAAATAAAGGAGAAATAAGACATGCCAGATACACAAATAGTGACGGATTTTGTCACTAGCAGATACTCCCAATCAGAAAGACTAAAGAGAGTCCTTTAGTATGAAGTGAAAGTATCCTAGACGATAAGTCAACCCACATGAAATAAAGAATTCACTAAAGATAAGTACATGTGTAAGTATGAAAGATAGCATAAATGTATTTTTGTTTGTATTGCCTTTTTTCCTATCTTAAAAGACAATTTTGTAAAGTAACAATAGTAAGTCTATGTTAATAGCCACACAATATATAAATTTACAATTCATGACCGTAATAGAACAGCTCAAGAAGACAAAATAAATACTATAACAAAATACGTGAAGACCTGGAGTTGGAGAACCAAAAGGGAAGAGTATGCTCCACATTTCTCAAGCTGAAAGAACTGGAGAAAAATTCCAGCCTCAAGTTGCAGTACTGAATTACTCTCTATGGGTAAAACATTAAACAACCCAGGAAACACCAAAAGAAGATGAAAGGAACACAGGGTCATCAGAAAAGATTCGGTCAGTGTTGAACCTTTCGGGAGGCGGCATGTGATTACACGCTAATGAAGACAGTGGTCAAAAACCAAACTCCAGGAACTGACAGAATCCCAGGTTAGACGTTTCAACAAACAGATGAAACAGATGCAGCAGAGGGAGTGTCCGCTCATCTATGAGGATTGACAATTAAGTTCCCGAACTAATGCGAAAAAAAGTTCTACATACCTCATTGCTGAATATCACTGCAGTCACCTTCAAAAGACTCCCCTTGGGAAGCTGTGGACTGCCCCGAGTGCCTAGCCCACCCTTCTGAGCAATTTTGGAACTCTTTTTCTGGAATTGCCATCAGAGCTGTCATCAAATTACCTTTGATGTCCTGAATGTCATCCAAATGTCTTCCTCTCATATTTCCTTTGTTTTCAGGTAAAGAAAGAAGTCACTGGGGACAAGATCAGGTGAGGAGGGAGGGTGTTTCTATATAGTTATTTGTTTACTGGCTGAAAACTCCCACACAAACAAGTAGACAATCAAGTTTGCAAACTTGCCAACCTTGCCACTGTACACGATGGCTGTTCCAGAAAGAGTTCCAAAATTACTCTGACAGGTGGCTTCTGATGCTGGCATCATTGCATAGCTTCCTAAGGGGAGTACTTCAAAGGTGACCATAGTAGCATTCAGCAATGAGGTAGGTGGAACTTAGAACAGTTAAGTTCACGGACTTAACTGTCATCTCTTGTATGGCTGTGGAATATAGCTGGGAGTCTAGAAATAAACTTACACAGTAAAACTTACAAACGTCAGAGGCTGTATAAGGTAGAAATCTGTCAGAAAGGAAAACTCAAATAGTTTCCACTAAAATAAGCTACAGAAAAGTGGTAAGACTGGACCTTGTCGGGCAGAAGGGGAAAGCTTTCGAGATACAGAAAAACAAGATAGTCCCATCGGCTTCTGGCTCTCACAGAGTTCACTGCACATAAACTGTCAATTAATTTTCAGCAAGGGTGACAAGATCACTGCAGTGAGTTTGAGGGAATTTGGGGCCGATCAAGGAAAGTGATATGGTCACATCATGGCTTTGCACAGAGACGGCTGCATACAAGGGCCAGTCCTCCACATCAGTAGTCTCCCGAGGCCAGCACCTCCCATGATCACCACATCTGAGACCCAGGTTTCAACTACTGATGTCCTTTATGCTGATCTGGAGCCCCAGTGGTGCAGTAGTTAAGAGCTATGGGGTGGTATGGCTTCTAGCCAAAAAGGTTGGCCATTTGAATCCCCTAGCCACTCCTTAGAAATGCTGCGGGGCAGTTCTCCTTTGGCAATGAGTTTGGGTTTTTGGACATGCTGCTACCAGAAGATGGAAACAGACAACAATCTCCAAGCAGCCAGCTCCCTGGTAGACACAGTGAATTCTGGACTCTATTGAAGGTGTGAAAGCAGGTAGGTGGGACAGCGCCCCAGCAACTCTGATCTTGCCTCCAACTTATTTTGTAGTCAGGCCTGTGGGGGAAGAGGAAATAAAAGACAGAACTGAAAGGTTAGGAGGGGTAAACAAGAAAAGGAAAAGAAAAACAGAGGTCACGGCTGCAAGGGAAACAAAGCCTGGGGATAAGGTATCACACGGGTCACTGCACCCGCTCATGATGTTAGGGAAGAAAAATTTAACCCTCCATAGACAGGCTTTTCATCTCTCTTAATCCTCTCTCCAAGTACCAGTGTACCTGACACAAATCGATATTTTAGAATAGTCCATCAGAAGAAAGTTATCTCCGTAGACTGCCAAAGCTCAAACACAAAGCCCATGTTCCGGGTTAGACTATATATCTGCACATATTACTATTTCTATTTTTCTTTTTCCAATAACACAACTCCTAAAACACAAACCCACTATCACTGAGTCAATTTCAACTCATAGCAACTCTACAGGACACAGCAGAACTGCCTCACAGGGTTTCCAAGGAGCAGCTGGTGGATTCCAACTGCCAGCCTTTAGGTCAGTAACTGAGCTCTTAGCAACTGTGCCACCAGGACGTCGTACACTGTTCATCTGTGCTTTCAGAAACGACTGGTAGAGTCTACCGGACTAGTGTGGCTCACTGTTGTTGTAAGGTGCCGTGGGGTCAGTTCCGACTCACAGCGGCCTCATGCAAAACAGGGTGAAACACTACCTGATCCTGCACCAAGCCCACAATTATTTTTATTCTTACGCCCACTGTTGCAGCCACTGCGTCCGCCCATCTCACTGAGGGTCTTCTTTCTCATTGGCCCTCTGCTTTACCGAGCATCGTATCTTTCTCCAAAGACTGATCCTTCTCCACAACATGTCCGAAGTATGTAAGATGCAGTCTCACCATCTTGGTTTCCAAGGAGCACTGTGGTCACACTTCTTCTAGAAGAGATCTGTTTGTTCTTTTGGCTATGTGTGGTACATTCGATATTCTTCTCCAACACAATTCTAAGCCACCAATTCATCTTCTGTCTTCCTTATTCATTGTCCAGCTCTGGCACGCATATCACGCTATCGAAAATACCACGACTTGTGTCAGGCACACCTTACTCTTCAAGGTGACATCTTTACTTTTGAATGTACCTTAGATGCTGCCCAAAACCTAAAGGGCCTGATTTATTTGAACACCAGGCTGTGTAAACGCCTGATAACTCTGACTGAAACAATCTGACTTTGGATACACAGGGAACCCGGCAGAGTCAAGTCACTCCGTAGGTTGAAAGTCCCAGAAGAGGGTTCTCAGGTATTTTCCTCACGAGCTTCTGCTGTGATGTGACCCGTGGGGGGAAGAGGAAGAGGGGTAGATGGAAAGAGGAGTGGGAGGACGGGCAGGGAGGGAGGAGGAAGAAGAAAAGGAAAGAGAGGGGCCTTTGAGACAGAGGCTGCTGATGTACACTGGAGATGGGGATGATACGTGGCCTGCTATGGTCCCGACGTCAATCAGAAGACCGCCATTGGCTGACCCGTGCACACCACTATGATGCACACCCTACAGTTTCACAACGGGCCCAGTGTCAAGTTCTGAGCAGTGGTTCACCATCTAAGTACCCTCCAGGCTACTGTGTTCGGTGAGATACTGAACAGCTTAACACTGTTTCTGCTCTCACAGAGCCCATCCTTCCGGGGAAGAGAAATGGACATTGATACCAGCCTTCAACGTAAATTTTAAAAACCCTGAAGCTCTAGTGGAGTCTGAGTGGTGCACATGGTTAACATGCTCAGCTGCTAACCAAAAGGTTGGAGGTTCAAGTCTAGCAAAGGGGACCCCAGAAGAAAGGCTTGGCAGTCTGCAAGGTCTGACAATTAAGTTCGTGGGCTTAATTGTTCTAAGTGTTCCATACCTCACTGCTGAATATGACTAAGGTCACCTTCACAGTACTCCCCTTGGGAAACTACGCACCAGTGCCAGGGCCTACTCCACCCTTCAAAGGAATTTTGGAACTCTTTCTGGAGTGGCTGTTGCACACAGTGACAAGGTGGCCAGTTTGTGGACTTCATTGTCTAGTTGTCTGTGCATGAGTGTTTAGCCAGCACGCAGATGACTGGATTGGAACATCCTCCCTGCTCACAGGACCTGGCTCCCAGTGACTTTGCTCTTAACCCGAGGATAAAGGAAATACTGTAAGGACAACATTGTGAGGACATTCAGGCTAATACATCAAGGCTAATACAATGAGAGCTCTGATCGCCGTTCCAAAAAGAGCTCCAAAATTGCTTTGAAGGGTGGACTAGGTGCTGGCATCAGTGCATAGATTCCCAAGGAGAGGCCTTCGAAGGTGACTGTAGTGATATTCAGCAGTGAGGTCCTGAGCACTTTTTCTAGGATGAGTTCACGAACTTTGTTGGCAGACCTTGTACACTGCAAACCCTATAGAGCACAGTTTTACTCTCATACACATGGAGTTACCATTAAGCAGAAGCAGCTGGACAGCAGCTGGTACAGTCCCACTGAATGCCCAGATATAAATCAGATTCAGACAGACTCACTTTTTACCCATCATTACTAAGCCAGCATTAGGAAACTAGAAAATCTACCCAACCTCCGGGAAGACGAGCCCTATAGCCCAGGGATCTAACCACTCTTCCCAGTGGTCCTGCTCTCTCTACACAGTCTACCCACTTAGAATCCAAGGGAAGAGAAGGCTTTGGAGGTTATTCTGGATTCTGAAGTGTATGTCAGCATCTCTGGAGACACTGTGATTTTACAGAAAGAAGAAGAAGAGGTGGAATCTGAACATCACTTTATACACCTCTTCAAAACACTCTTTGGGAGGTTTTAAAGGTTTCAAATTAAAAAAAAAAAAATTGTTAATGTTCTCAGTGTCTGTCCAGATACCTGTGTGATAGTAAGTATGTCTCTTCACCCGAGCAGTGGAGCTCCACAGACCCCATGCAGAAAGGCCACCCTATCGTGGCACTCCATTTCACTAAGTCAGAAACCTGACATTTCTGGAGGAGCAGAGACAAGTTGTTTCCCAATGGTGAATTCTATCAGACAAAATACTCTTTATGGCACTCAGGAGTAATTCGTAAAGAAGACCAACAGTTCCAACAAGTAATGGGTAACAAACGGGGCAGGATTATTCATTAAGACCACAACTTGTGATTTTTTTTTCTTGTTCCTGTAGGAGCTGCAGCCCGGAGAGAAGGGAAGGTATTGTCCTTCTAGACGAGGAGGTGACATGTTCTGCCTCGAGACTCCTTTAACTCTGTTATTAACAGGATCTCACTCTGAGACCTAAACTCAAAGCTGTGAGGTTCCCCTCAATGAAAGAGCTGTAGCCTCGGATGGCAGAACCCAGCGTGGTCTAGGGGCGAGAGGAGTCCAAGACGTCAGAGGAAACAGGATTGGAACGGTTGTGTAAGTGTGTGTCAAATAAGTGTGTCAAATGCTCACAGAATCCCAGGAAGTAACAGGGAGATCAGGAGGACTGGTGGGGTGGCAGCTAAGCTTCCTGAGACACCTTCCTGTGGATTAATTTGTTCCTAAGCAACCAGTGTTGCAATCCTCACCCACTCTCAGTGTTAACCTCAGTCAGGAGAACCCCCAGGCTGCACTGGTCCAGGCCTCACAATCTCCTTCTACTGAACAGCTTTGATATAAATTGTAAAAGCTGACCACAAATTACTGAGTCTCTATTTTGCTGTCCCTTGCATGTGGGGTTGGCCATGCAACTGGCTTTGACCAATGGAAACAAGACGAAACACGAAAAGTATTTGTGCTTTTGGCCTTTTCACCACTTGCTGCTTTGGGAGCTCAGTCCCCAAATGCTAAAATCTGGGAGCGTCTGCTAGGTGCTGGACAAACCTGGCCCATTGTCCCCCATTACCAGAACCAACCACCAGATATGTGAGAAGCCATCTAGAACCAACCAGACCCCAAATGACCCACCCCCAGGTGACCCAGCTCTGAGAGCCCAGGAGTGAGACTGAGTAAGGCGAGCAGAAGCGCCGCTCGGCGGGGCCCAGACCTAACTGACTGTCCACAGAGTCACGAGGTAATAAGTGACTGTTGCCTGAAACGGACATGTTTGGGTATGGCTTGTTAGGCAGCAAAGCTAACTGACACAGAATTTTAACAACAGAATACTCTATGTGGCTTTCTACTCCACTAGCCTTTTCTGTGACGGTATGCTTTCAAGTGCAGGTTTACCTTCGAGAAAGTCAAATCAGAATACATATTAACACTTATATCTCCGGACTCAGAACCGCTGTCCTCTCTTCTGTCTGTCACAGTCCAGACTGTCTTCATCCCACCTTTTTTTTCCCCAGTTTCCCTCAAGTTGATGCGGCAATCCCATGTGTGTCAGAGTAGAACTCTGCACGCCTTTTCATGCTGATTTGTGGGAAGTACATTGCTAGGTCCTTCTTCCAAGGTGCCTCTGGGTGAACTCAAACCTTCTAGTAGGAAGCCAAGCATGCTAATCACTTGTACAAACCAGAAGTTACTTTTCACCATTGCCCTGTCAACTTCCTTCCTTAGAGTAACATTATTGTGGTGGCCTACCCTGAAAACGCAGGCCTGGTGGCCCAGTGGGTAAGCACTGGGCTGTTAACCAAAGCTGGCAGTTTGAATCCACCAGCTACCCCTTGGAAACTCTGTGGAGTACTTCTACTTTGTCCTACAAGGTTGCTATGACTTAGAATTGGCTCAGTGGTGTGGGGTTTGAAAATAGACCTTGAACAGAGCCATTCTGGTGTTCCCAATTGCTTTCTATGACTTAAGCCACGGGGAAAAGGTGTTAGGGGTCCCAGCTCCTTACCACCGAAAAGAAGGTTGATTTTTTTAAAAAGGGTTGTTGCTGTCCATGCCCAAGCACCCTAGTTTTCTAAGGAGTTTAAAATCAGAAGGGCTTATTAAACACTTTCCTCAAAGCAGTAGGTGTGGACTAGTCACTCAGGTCACTTTACCTACAGTAAGGTAATCCTGCTGCAAGGTAACTAAAGGTG
Organism: Heterohyrax brucei; assembly: GCA_028571685.1. Lineage (NCBI taxonomy): Eukaryota > Metazoa > Chordata > Mammalia > Hyracoidea > Procaviidae > Heterohyrax > Heterohyrax brucei. The sequence goes on from CM053159.1 coordinate 82,048,525, forward strand.
TCTTATATACAACTTTTTGTAGTCACAGGTGTCAGTCTGCATTTATCATCAGTTTCATTATTTGTGTTACAAACGTGTTTTGTTTATCTACAGAGTCTTTGATCCTGGAAACACTAAAGAGACAAGTCTTACAAATGCATTCAATTATGCCAAATTTGAACAACCACTTTGGACAAATTACAATTTCTCTCAGTCATTATTTCTCATTTCAACACTTGTTAACACCATGTATCTATTGAAGTCTAAAATAACTCCCTACTAAACAAGAAAGAATAAATTAAGCATTTGACTCTGGAAATTGGGAGAAGGGAAGCAAGCCAAGGCAAAATAGATGGAAATAAATAATAAAAGTTAAAGCATAAACTGATAAATTGTTAAAAAGAGAATGCGGTATAACGAATACAGTAAAACCTGAGAAATCCAAAACCGGTAGAAGGCAGAAACCTGTCAGAAAAGGAAAACTTAAATATTTTCCACAAAATGAGCAACAGAAAAGTTGTAAGAGTGCACCCCGCCAAAGGCAGGAATTTAACAAGGCCCAGAAAAACAAGGCAGTCTCATCGAGTTCCAGCTCCCACAGTTTTCACTGTATACCGGGTTTGACAATCAAGTTCACAAGCTCATCCTACAAAAGGTGCTACATACCCCATTACTGAATATCACTACAGTCACCTTCAAAAGACTCCCTTTGGGAAGTTATGCACTGACTCCTGTGTCTAGTCCACCCTTTGAAGCAATTTTAGGACTCTTTTTCTGGAGTGGCCATCAGAGCTGCCATCATATTACCCTTGATGTCCTGGGTGTCATCAAAACGTCGTCCTTTCAACCATGCTTTCAGGGAACATCAAGGTAAATTGGTATAACTAGTGTTTTACTTAGAGAGTCTTGTGCACACCACATTGGTAGAGTGGTGTCTTAGGTCCTAAAGCTAGTAAGCTGCCATCTGAGGATCGCCGAATGATCCCAAGCCATCTGGAACAGATGACAACCAGGAACATCGAAGATACAAGGAAAAATGAGCCCAGGAGACAAAAGGACCTGTATGAATGGGAGACTACATCAGCACGGACCAGAAGAACCAGACAGTGCCTGGCCGCTCCCAAAGGCATCCGTGATGGGGTACACAGTGTAGAGTCCCTGATGCAGCCCAAGAAAAAGAGGTGTGCAGTTCAAGAACTCTACTAAAAGGCCATATTTGACGGTCTGACAACCTGGAGTGTCCCTGAGACCATCGCTCCTAGACTTGCTGCTGGCTGTGACCTGAAACTAGCGCTGGGGTCAACCCTTCAGACAAGAATGGACTGGATTCTGGGTGACAGAGTGAGCATGTGGTGTGTGTACTTAATGGTTTTATACATTTATAGGAGGCTCTCCTACTGGTTTCATTCTAGATGGAAGAGGAGAGGCTGGAGAGGAGGGGACAGGTATTCATTAAGAGGATAGTGAAAGTAAGAGTGAAAAAGAGGAGTGTGCTGTTACAAGGTGAGGACTGCAGATGGAATTGCAGCTAGGCAGGCAGGCAAAATTGATTTGATTTGTATACCCATTGCCATTGAGTCAGACCTGACTCATAGTGACCCTAGAGGTCAGAGTAGAACTGCCCCATAGAATTTCCAAGGAACTCTTGATGGATTTGAACTGCTGACCTTTCAGTTAGCAGACATAGTACTTAACCCACTACACCAACAGGGTTTCGCTCGGTTGGTATACTTTCACTTAATCATAATTTTAAAAAAAGTCTTCCTTTCAATACTTTGTTATCTTTGAGTAAAGAAAAAAGTCACTGGGGGCCAGATCAGGTGAGTAGGTAGGTTATTCCAATACAGTTATTAGTTTGCTGGCTAAAAAACTCCCTCACAGATAGTGCCATGTGAGCTGGTGCAGTGTCATGACGCAAGAGCCATGAGTTGCTAGCAAAAAGTTCAGGTCATTTTCATCTAACTTTTTCATGCAGTCTTGTCCGCACTTCCAGACAGTAAACTTGGTTAACTGTTTGTCCAGTTTGTAAAGATTCATAATGAACAATCACTCTATTACCAAAAAAGTTAGCAACATTGTTTCAACTCTTGACTGGGACTTCTGGAACTTTTTTGGATGTGGAGAATTGGCTGACTTCCACTGTACACTTTGACGCTTTGTTTCACGGTTGTATTGGTACAGCCATGTTTTATCACCAGTGATAACACGGCTCAAAATATTATCTTGCTTCTCCAAAAGATCTGCTAAACTTTGACTCTCCTTTGCTTTTGTTCAGGACATTTTTGTGCACATGCCAAGAGTTTCAGTTAAGACTTTCCTAACTGTTTCTTTATTGATGTTTACTTGGTCTGCTATACTTCTCACCGTCAGCTGATGATTTGGATGTGCAAGTCAATGAGTTTTTGCAATGTTTATGTCACTTCTGCTCATCACTGGCCAACCTGATCTCTCTTCATCAGTGGTGCTTTTTCTTCCCTCAAAAAAATGTTTAACCTATTTGTACATTGTTGTCTTCTTCTCAGCATTATCCCCATAAACTTGGACTAACATGTCCCTGATTTCGCTTCCACTCTTGCCAAGTTTAACAGGAAATTTAATGTTTGTTGCTCTAACTCAAGCTCTGACATTCTTGTGATGGCAAACAAAAACCACGCAACAATGATGAATACCACTCAACAACACACTGTCACACATCGACGTGAACACAGCTGTGAGACACTGTTATATCAAGGTTATGAAATCTTACTGAGTTGTTTGTATAGTGCTGCCAATGTAAGTGCATAGTGGCAACTTTGTGAACTTAATAGTCAGATCCAATAATCTGTATGAAAGTATTAATCAGAAACAATTTCCAAATATTTCTCCCAATCTCTGGCGTTTCATTCTCTTAAAAGTATATTTCAAAGAAAAATGTTTTTAATTTTTATGAATTGTCCTTTTTTGGTGATTCTTTTAGTATTATATCTAAGAAAAATTTGCTTAAACCAAGGTCACGAAGATATTTGTGTAGGTTTTTATTTTTAGATATTTTATAGCTTTACATTTTACATTTGGGTCTATGACCACTTTAAATTAACTTCTGTGTATATTGCAATGTATGGGGAAAAATTATTTTTTGTGTATAGATATTCAGTAGCTCCAGCACCCTTTGTTTTCTCCTCTGAATCACCTTCCCACTTTTGTTGAAAACCTATTGTCCTTCTGAGTATAAATTTATTTCTAGGCTTCCTGTCCTGTCCCCTGGGTCTATCATCTACTTTTACACTATTACTATATGTCTCTATCAGTGTAATCTTACAGTAAGTCTTGAATCAGGTGTTACAACTTCAACTTGGTTCTTGCTTGTCAAAATTGCTTTGGCTATTTTAGGTCACTTGCATTTCCATAAAAATTTTAAAATCAACTTTATCAATTGTGTTTTATTTTAAAAAGTTTGCTGAGCTTTTTATTGGGGTTATGTTGCATCTATGACCAATTAGAGAGAATTAACACCTGAGCAATACTGCATTTCCTTGTAAACACATTTACTTAGGTCTCCACAGAGGTAGGTCTTCTCAGTTCATCTCAGTGGTATTTTATAGTTTTCAGTATATAGGCATTGCACATCTTTTGTAAGAGTCATGCCTAGGTTTTTAACATTTTAGGGCAATCTGGCTTTTTATTTTAATTTTTGATTGTTCATTCCTAGTCTAAACAAATAAAATTAATTTCCTAGATTGATCTTGTACCGTGTAGTTCTCCTAAACTGTCTTATTAGTTCTAACAGATTTTTTATAAATTCCATCAGAGTTTCCACCTAAATAATTATGTAATTTACAAATAAAAGCAGCTTTGTTTTTTCTTTCAAAATCTGAGTCTTCTATTTCATTATTTTGTACTGGTTAGGTCTCCCATACTGTTTTAAAAGTGATAAAAGCACTTGTTCCTAATCTAAGGGAGAAAACAATCTTTCATTACCTATGTTGGCATCAGCTGCAGGGTTTTCTACAAACAACAAAATCCACCACTAATCCAGTCAATTTTAACTCCTAGTGACCCCATAGACCAGAACAGAACTACCCTCTAGAGTTTCCAAGGCTGTAAATCTTTAAAGAAGCTGACTGCCACGTCTTTCTCCTATGGAGCAGCTGGCTGACGTGTATGAATTCCTGAGATTTCAGTTAGTGGCTGACCACTTTAACCACTGTGCTGCCAGGGTTCCTGTAGATTTTTCGTTGATGCCCTTTATTCTTAGTTTGTCAGGAGAGTGTATCAGGAACACAGGTTGGATTTTTCACCTACAGAGATGACAGAAATCCTGATGGTATAATGCTTAAGTGCTACCAAAAAGGCTGGCAGTTCAAATCCTCCAGGCACTCCTTGGAAACACTATGGGACAAGTTCTACGCTGTCTATAAGGTCACTACAAGTCAGAATCAACTTGACAGCGGTGAATAGTAGTTGACTGTGCTTGCTTACTCATCTGCAATGCAGTTTCATGTGAGTTTTCAACGAGAGGTGAAACCAAGTCCTATAAACTAGCAAGCAAGCACGGGTAAGCCTGAGCCTACCATGCTCACTGTGTAATCCATGCTGGGATTACGGTGGAGCACGATGTGACTCTTGTGACAGAGAGCCAGCGCCGCTGGGAAGCACTGCAGAGGTAAGAGTTGCACATCCAGTCCTCACCTTGGCCTGCCCATCACCTGCTGGCAAAGGGTTCTCCAGCCATGATTGGCGATTAAATCTTAATTACTGCCTTCTTCTGCAGTCAAGAGCTTTGATTAACTCCATTCACAGTCCTGGAAGGTCAGAAATGAGGAGACGGAAAGAGAAATCAACACCACCGTTACTCAGAGCGCCAGGACTCGGCAGGAGAGATGCCGTGTTGCATATAAACCTCTCAGTGCTTCACACCAGGACTCTCGAGCTCCGCCTTGTGTTTCCTTTTCAGAGGTTTTCTGCTGTGAGCCCACAGCCAGCCACTGTCCTCAGGGAAGAAGCTACCGCCAACAGACGCGCCAATCCAAAAGGCAGGCGAAGCCAAGAATGCACTAGGTCAGACCATCAAAGCCCATCTCAGTAAACACTTCAGCGATGTGAAAAAAAAAACAAGCAGCTTCAGAACATCGCACAAACGACCCAACTTTCCTTCCTTAGACTGTGCTTTCCTCCCCCTAAAAATTAAAGCTACCTTCCAGCTTCCAGATCAGAATCCCAGCAGCCTCTTGACTATCCCAGGAAGCAGCTGTCTGACTGCATTCTGATGCTGAGGCTGAGCCTGAGTATGTTCATTTTGCCTGCTCGATAAGCCCATTGCCATCGGCAATGATATTTCACTTTTTGACTTGCTGGGTGCATGGGTGCGCTGTGTCTCTCTCACCATCTCCATAGCAACTGATGAACATAACAGCTGCTTATGGACATAAAGTGTGTGCCTTCCAAACCCATTACCTTCAAGCTGGTCTCATAACGAGCCTATAGGCCAAAGCACAACTGCCCCATGGGGTTTCCCAGGCTGGGGTAGTTAGGGAAACAGACTGCCACATCTTTCTTTCACAGGTTTCAGCTGCCAACCTTTCATTTAGCCACCAAGCACTTAACCACTGCACCCTCAGGGCTCTTCAGACTGTGCCCTAGAGGGAGAAGATTGTCACCTAAAGAAACCCAGGACTCTGTTAACCTCTCTTAGTAGGGAAAGGAGGAAGAGTTGCTCTCTGGAGCCAGTAGATGTAGGGGAGTCTGAACAGGCACAGTGGTGACGTCCAGTGCCTGCGGAGGAGGGGTTCCACTTTTACCACCTTTTACTTTTTATTACCCCCTCTTTGTACCCTTTCCCATACCCACTCTCTGAACGTGCTACTTGGTGCAGAGACACAGCTGTGTGATTAGTACCTAGACCCAGGAGAGAGGGCCTTAGGCGTCCTCCTCCCAAGGCACAGACCACGTGCATCTGGATGCAGTCTTAACTCTGTTAATGGGAGCGTCCCCTCCAGGAATGCTGGCTGGTGATGACATTTGCTGTTCTTCTCATGCCTGGCCTGTTTATTCTGTGAGGAATAAACTCTAGTGATCACAGTGTTGGAACAATGCTGGGTCCAGGCTCTGCTCCCAACAGTCTTCACTGATAACTTGTGGATGTAGTGACACTGCAGAAGTCACCCCACTGAGGCGAAACTTCAGCCCCTTAGAAGCGAGAATGGCAAGACTTCAGCTCACCTATTGTGGATGTGTCATCAGGAAAGACCGATCTCTAGAAAAGGACACTCTGTTAGGTGAAATGGAGGATGAAACCCTCTATGAGATGGATAGGACAGCTGCAGAGATGGACTCAAGCGTATCAGCAATTGTAGAGATGGCACAGGATGGGTTGACATGTCATCATGTCACACACGAGGTCAACACAAGGCAGCGCCAACTCTATAACAATTAACAAAAATTTTTTAAAAACAGGCCCAGCTAAAATCACTCCTTTATAAACATTTGGTTGTCACTTGGTTTTATTTGATCTAACCAGCTCTCACCAAACTCATACCATTCTCAAGACAGTCTGAGAATAGCGTGTCTCGTAAGAAACACACAACTTTGGAAGGCAGATGATACGTACACCGGCAGTTATAACAGAAGATCAGGCACTGCTTAAGCAGGCCCCCACCCCCAAAACAAAAAGGTTCACTGTCCTTAGAGATGACGGAAACCCCATCCAGTGGGAATCTGGAAAGGCTTTGGAAAAGGGAGCTTTGGAGACAAGCCTGGGAAAAAAAAAAAAACCCTTGCCTTCGAGTCCATTCCAACTCCTAGCAACCCTAGAAGGACCCCAAAGGACAGAATGAACTGCACCACAGAGTTTCCAAAGCTGCAAATCATCACAGAGACTGTTTGATATGACTTTTTCCCTCAGAGCAGCTAGCGGGTTCCACCCACCAAACTTTCCGTTAGCAGCCAAATACTCAATCCCTGCGCCACCCGGGATCCTTTGAGACAAGCCTTAAAAAAGGAGAAAAACGGAGCAGGTGGAGATGGGGTGGGTGAATGGGAAAAGTTCATCTGAACTTCTCAAGCATTCCTGCACTCAAAAATTCCACTGCAGAAGGTTGGACTTCATTAATTCAGCTTCAACCCCTCGTTTTCCTCTTCTCTCTGTTGAAGTTAAGATGAGATGAGAACAACGTGTTCTTCCTTCTTCCCACTGGTTTTCAGAAGTGGAATATCTGTGAACCATCAAGGCCTTTTTTTTTTTTTTTATGTTTTATTGTGCTTTAAGTGAAAATTTACAATCTAAGTCAATTTGCCACAGAAAAACTGACACAGACGGTGTTGTGTAACTCCAGCTGCCCCCCTACCCTGCGGCAGCCCTCTCCTCCTTCCCACCCTGTGCTTCCTGTGTCCCTTCAACCACACTGTCCGCACCCCCACCCCCGCCCGCTCATCGCACTTCTAGACAGGACCCGCTCAGTTAGACTCATTTATCTCCTTAAGCCAAGTGCCCATTTTTCACCAGTATGATATTGTGCCTTATAGTCTAATACAATCTTCATCTGAAGAGTTAGCTTCAGGAATGGTTTTAGTTCTGGGCTAACAGAGAGTCGGGGCCCGTGTTTTCGGGGGACCCTCCAGGCTGTCAGACCATCAAGTCTGGTCTTTTTAATAGAATTCGAGCTCTGCACAACCATTTTGCTCCCACTGACAGGGACGGTTTCTTCTATCCCCTGTCAGGGCAATCCTTGGTGGTGGCCAGGCACCATCTAGTTCTTCTGGTCTCATGCTGAAGTAGCCTATGGATTACACAGCCCTTTCCATCTCTTGGGCTCATGTTTCCCCTATGTCTTTGATGTCCTGTGTTGTCCTCTGCTCCAGGTGAACTGGGACCCATTGATGCTACTTAAATGGTCGCTTGCTAGCTTCTAAGACCCCAGATGCACCAGAGTCATATCAAAAGGGTTAGTCACCAGCTCTCCCCATGGTGTATGATCCTGGTTGAGGCATGTTGCCATTCAGCCGCAGAAAACAGCACTGAAGCAGTCAGATGTGTTTACATCTAAAATATGCTACAGCCATTAAGTTTTGAGAGATTGTTCTGGTACAACGTGCTCTTTATATCAGTCCAAAGACATCATATTTTAATTAAATGTAGCTGTTTCTACTCAAAGCAGAGGTCACACACAGCACGTGTTTGACAGTCAAGGCTTATTTCATGTTCAATTTCCAGCTGGGGGGGAATCACCACAAAGTCAAAGCAAGTGCCCTGCACCAGAAAGTGGTGGTAATCGTTGTTAGGTGCCCTCAAGTTGGCTCTGACTCACAGCGACCCTATGCATGACAGAATGAAATGGCCAGGTTCTGCACCACCCTCGTGGTCCTGTGCTTGAGCCCGTTGTTGAAGCCACTGTATGAATCCATCTCTTTGAGGATCCTCCTCTTTTTGCAGTGATGCTCCACTTTACCAGGCATGATGTCCTTCGACAGGGACCAGTCCCTCCTGATAACGTTCCCAAAGTATGTGAGATGCGGTCTCACAGCTCATTTCTAAGGACCATTCTAGCTGTGCTTCTTCCAAGACAGGTTTGTGCATTCTTCTGGCAGTCCCTGGTATAGTCAATATTCTTTGCCGACACCGTAATTCAAAGGCATCAGTTCATCTTTGGTCTCCCTTATTCACTGTCCAGTTTTCACATGCGTATGAAGTGACTGAAAATATCACGACTTGTATCAGGCTCACCTTGGTCCCCAGGCACACGTTAGTGCCCAAAGTGACATCTTTGCTTTTCAACGGGAATCCTGCAAATGAGCTGTCCAGGAGGCCCAGTCTTCTGCCCTGATCTCAGGACTTCCTGCAGTGTGCAGCTTTAATCAAGGTGACCCAGGGATCGATTGGTAATGCCTGTGTTGTCTGGGCATTCATTCATTAGATTTTCAATCAAGACTGTCATTGACACTTCTTATTTTGTTCAAAGTCAAGCTAACCCTCATTCAGATGCCAGATATCATGTCTGGAACATACATGACTGTGTCTAAAGACAAATGCCCTACACAAGTGGCCCCCTAAATTACTGCCTGGGGATCCCAAAGAGTTGTAGACATATGTTCAGGGAGCTGAGGTTTCTCTGAATTTTATTTATTTTTTAGAGTATGTTTTCACCCAGGCTTTTATTAATATAAATCATATTCTCTAGGTAATCACCTTACAACCAATAATAATTACAGTGGTCATGTTTGCATTTGTGTTTATGTTAATATTGGAGAAAAGGAGAGCTATCTAGCTGATAGGAAAAGAAGTGTGGTTAATCTACAAATGAAGCACTTCCACTAAATGGGAAAAAATGATGCTAAATTGACCCTGTGTGCAAATGAAGGTTGACCGTAGCTTAACAAGAAAATCGATTAATCACACAGTCCATGGAAGTATAAACATAGCAAACTTATTTTCAAATTCAAGCTGTAAGGAACAGGTTAGTTTCAGAAAAAAAAAAAACAGCACATTGTACATCCAGCTAATGTTAGCCTATGGGTTTTTTCGTTTTTGTTTGTGTTTATTTTATGAATTTCATTTGATGAATCATTTCTTATGATCTTAAACACAATATTTTATCCATAGTTTTATACTCGCATTTTTGTGTAAAAAAATAAAAATGATTTAAGTCAAAAATAAAAATTTCACTCTTTCACTCAGATTTGAGAAATAATGAAGTATGGCCTAGTCCTTACCATTTGTCAGAAACACATTGTGCTAGATCAACAGGTAAAGTCCTGGACCCCAAAGGGACCAAGTTACCCACCTAAGGGCTGTGGCCGTGGTCTGGTGGAGACTCTAACTTAACTGGCATAACGTACAATAAATTCTGTTAACTTCATTGTTCTAACTGCTACATAAACGTCGCTGAGTGTCACTATGATCACCTTCCCGGTCCTCCTCTTGGGAAGCTGTGCACCGACACTAGTGCCTAGTGCACCCTTCAAAGCAATTTTGGGACTCCTTCTGGAATGGCCATTGAGCACAGTGACCATACTGATATTTATGAATTTAATTTTATAGTTGTCTGTGAGGGAGTTTTTAGCCAGTAAACAAATAACGGTACTGGAATACACTCCCTACTCACCTGATCCAGCCCCCAATGGCTTGTTTCTTTACCTGAAGGTAAAGGAAATATTGAAAGGAAGACATTTGGATGACATTTAGAATATCAAGGGCCATACGATGACAGCTCCAATAGCCATTCCAGAAAAGGAGTTCCAAAATTGCTTTGAAGGATGGACTAGGTGCTGGCATTGGTACATAGCTTCCCCGAGGAGGACTTCGAAGGTGACCATAAAAAAAGAGATGATTTGCTGGTTTGACAGAGATTGGAGAAATCCTGAGAGTATGGCCCTGGGCACCATTTTAACTCAGTACTGAAGTCACTCCCAAGGTTCACCCTTCAGTCAAAACAGACAGGTATATAGGGCCAGCACGTGAGAAATACGCTTTGTAGTCTAGTCATGAATATGAGATGAAATGGGCACAGCGGCCTGAAAACAAAGGTGAGGAGGTAGGAAAGGGCAAGGAAACTGGATGAGCGGACATGGGGACCTCAGGATGAAGAAGGAGACAGTGTTGACATACCATGGGCTTGGCCAACAATGACACAAAACAGTTTGTATACTAATTATTTAATGAGAGGCTAATTTGCTCCATAAACGTGCACCTAAATGATAATTCGAAAACAAAAAAAGAATCCTGAATATTTTTCAAGCCATTCTAATTAAAAGTGAAGAGCTTAGTATAATGAAAGGAAAAAAGCGTCAACGAGTTAGGAGTTCAGATCCCAACTGTGCCACTTGCAGGGTCAGAGAACTTGAACAAGCTACTTCGCCACTCTGAACCTCATATTGAATTATCTGTGAAATAAGGTCTTAACATGTTTTTTTTGTCCCCCAGGTTTCTTTCAATTTTGAAAATCTATGTTTTCACTTGTCCATTTTTTTCTAAATGAGTTAAATGGTAGTCTCTGGCTTCCGGAGTCTCGCTTCCGCTGCCCGAATCCCATTACTGCAATCCTGGCCCTCTGTTCTCAGCTCTTCACGCATCACCAGCTCCCAACTCATCACAGCCCTGTGCACACAGGGACTGAGTTGTGATCCGTCGGGACTTCCCTGGTGGTCTTCCAAGGCAGACCACGGGGCTTTTCTTTCTTCCTAGCCCATCTTAGTCTGGAAGCTCCGCTGAAACCTGTTCAGCGTCTCAGCAACACACAAGCCTCCAACGACAGATTGGTAGTGTGTGTGAGCGAGGTGCACGGGGTCAGAGTTCAGCCCGGAGCTCCCACGTGGATGGCGAGAATTCTGTCACTGAACTATCGGTGTTACTTCCTGACATCTACCACCTGTCAATGTCACCAAGACAAGGTGGCCTTCTACAAAAAAGTTGGATAGGCTCAGTTTGCCTCTGTCTGCCAGCCTCATTCTCTTTCTCTTATTTCCATCTCCTCAGATTCTTTTTCCAGAGTCAAGTGAACACCAAAGATGCACCCCAGGATTGGCCGCATCTCTACCCTGTCCCTAGAAAAGCACCCTACCCACACACCGTGGCCTGCAATGATCGGGTTTATCCCAGGAAGGCCAGCCCCACCAGCACAGCTAATCCTCAACTCTTCAGCAGCCTTGGCATGACCTGGAGGGAAGAAGATGGATGGCTTAGAGTCCTGCATCTGAACTGGTCAAACTTTACAAGGTATAGCAAACTGCTACAAGGTGTAGCAGGCCACTTCTGAAATATTCCCAGTGATCCCCATGTCCTGACACTCATGTCCCTGTGCCATCTGCCTCCACACTGAATAGACTGATCTGTGTAGCTAGTAGAGTACTGTGGAAATGATAATACATGACTTCTGAGGGTAGGTCATGGAAGAGAGCAGCTTCTGCCCTGTCTTCTCTGGGATCATTTCTCCTAGAGGAAGCCAGCCTCCACGTCTTGAGGGTGCTCAAGCCACCCTATGGAGAGGTCCATGTGACAAGAAACTGAGGCCTCTTGCTAACAGCCACATAAGCCAGCCGTCTTGAAAGATGATCCTGTAGTCCCCCCATCAAGACTGAGGACGACCGTGGCTCTGGTCCATGTCTTCACTGCATCCTCATGAAAGACCCTCGGCCACCAACACCCAGCTGAGCAGCTCCCAGTTAATGACTGACAGAAACTGTATGCCATAACAGATGTTTATTGCATGAGGCCACTTACGGTGTGGAGTTACTCACTAACACCAAACTATGTCTAACGTAAGTGATGCAGCTCTCAGGTGTCTTTCAGAGCAATTGGAGAACGCCTGGGACCTTCGTGGATTCCTCAAATCTGTCCTTCCTGCTGTTCATCTCACAGGCACTAAGATGCAATGTCAGGTTCTCACAGGATAGTTACAGATAGCCGCAGAGGAAAATATGATAACGAAGTGTATTTTGGCAGTGCGCTCACCAACTGGGTAGGTTAATATAATGTAGGATCACACAGAAGAAATTAAAATGTAAAGCATAAAATTTACATCCGTGTGTAAAATAACTTGGCAGACTTGGCAATGAGGCATACAGCTAGAGTGAGTGTGTTTCTATTCACACACGTGTTCAGAGGGTGGGAGAATGCACATGTATGTTGAGAGCTAAGGGAAGTCAGAATATAGAAATCAAGACTATAAAAGATTGGGGCTGGAAAATTGCTGTACCTATAGGGCCAGTCCTTGCAAAGAGCAGCCAAAAATCCCAGTGTACTGTGCCCGATGGAACAAGGAAGACTCTGCTTGCTGTAGGCAGACATCAGTACCCAGGAATGTTTCATCTAAATGACGCGACATTCTGACAGCTGGTCACGTGGTGAGCACAGTCATAGGCACTCCGTCCATCCACAGTTCACCCAGTTAACACTTGGCTTCCTCCCGGTAGGGTGGAGCTGAGGGCAAATCCCCTGGCTCAGCAGGGAAATGGATCTGGTGTGGGCTAGATCTTCTCATCAGGACCGCAGGGCGGGCTGGGACTCAGCAGATACATGCTATGGTGTCAAGATTTTAACACACATCTACTTCATGATCTCTGGACATACAGAACTGGATGTGATGGAGACGCAAGGACCTACAGACAACCTGGATGCTGGTGACGGCGATCACCAGGGTTGTTATAAGTGAATCGATTCATCCAAATATTTGTAGATATTTATATGCTGGTAAACAATAGGGAAGAGGGTTGCATCTGAAAATTTTTGGAAAAGTTTCACAGAAATACTTTGTTTTGTGTATTATTTTGTTGTGGTTAAGTGCCACTGAGCCTGTTCTGACTCACAGCAACTCCATGTACAATAGAACCAAACACCGGCCTGGTGCCGTCCTCCCCATCACTGGCAGGCTCGAGCCCCTTGTTGCAGCCACTGGGTCCGTCCATCTCGTTGAAGTCTTCCTCTTTTTGTGCTGACCCTCTGCTGTGCCAGACCTGGTGTCCTTCTCTAGGGATGATCCCTCCTCATGACATCTCCAAAGTATATGAAATGTAATCTCACCTTCTTGCTGCCAAGGAGCACTCCTCAGCCTTCCGGAACTTGCACTTCGCCTGCTTGGTGGTTTCTTGCCAACAGCTGAGTCTGTCTGAACGCCAAGGTGGGTGAGATGGTAGGCTTTTACACCTTATAATCTGCTCGAGAATCATTTCTATCCCTGGCCATGGCAACAAATGTGATGACTACATCTAATTTTTTAAACAAGCACTTATACTACAACACATTTAATGCTTTAATTCAAATGTGAAATACGAGGTTCTGGCTCTCCAGGCCAGTGTAGACTGTCTGTGTGTGCACTTAGGGATTTCCTGGAATTCAGACACTGGACAGAAAAGTTTGCTGATTTTTAAATTCTGAAGCACTTTCCCCATTTAGAAATATTGGTATAGGAAAAATTGATGCAGGAAGACTGCAGCAATGCTCCTTAGAAGCAAAGATGGGGAATTCTGTGTCCCACACTGTGGTCATGTCACCAGGAGGGATCAGGTTCCAGAGAGGCACATCATGCTAGGTAGAGCAGAGGGTAGTGGACAGGAGAAAGGCCTTCATCGAGGTGTGTTCACAGAGCAGCCGCAGCAGGCTCCAGCCTGGCAACCACTGTGATCATGGGCCAGGAGCAGGCAGGGCCTCTTTCTGTGGGGTGTGAGGTTGCTCGGAGTTGGAACTGACTCGAGGGCACCTAACAATAACACAGCATTGTGTGACTACAGGAGGGTCCTTAATGTGCTAGCGCGTGTGGAGCTGTGCAAAGGGGTGACTCTGGGCACAAAGACAAGCTACACACCTGTCTTCCAGCTGCTGTGTGTTGGCTGTGAAGCGCTCAACTACCAACTCTGGACAATGGTCCTCAGCCCAGAGGAAACCTCGGACAGGCCCAGGAAGCTGGTGTGAGAAACAATTGGTGAATGTTAACAGTTACCACCATTGTTTCAGGATTGGCTGGCCTGGGACATCAAACCACAACTCCCGGTCTGAACCCTGAGCTCTTCCCCAGATGACAGAGCCTGTTGAGTCCACCTCCACCTCAGATCTCTCATTTAGTTCCCCTTTCTCTAAACCAAAGGTCAAAACCTCTCTTGCCAAGTTGGCGTTCTTTGCACACTAAACCTCACAACAAAGTATGAGTGGTGGGGAATGGAGTTGCAGACACAGCTCAGCTTTCCAAATCTAAACCTCAGGGAAAAAAATAGAAGCAAAATTTTTGCTCTGGAGAGTCCACAGACCTTCCCTGAAGAATTTAAGTTGTCAATACTTAAGTAAAAAAAAAAAAAATCCTTTGCCACCAACTCAATTCCAACTCATGGTGACCCACGTAACAGAGCAGATTTGCTCCACAGCGATTCCAAGGAGCGCCTGATGGATCCAAACTCCTGCCCGATCTTTCGGTTAGCAGATGAGCACTTAACCATTGCACCACCAGGGTTTCCACTTAAGCTTATTGAAGTGGCGAGACTAGGCCACGTACACTGCAGCTGTGACGCATTTCACAGCAACACGAGATAATGGAAACAACCCACACGTTCCACGAGGCTGGTAAGTCTAAAGGCAGACTAGCACTGCGGCCGTAGGCGTGCAGTTTGGTAAACGTGCCTTTGTTTCCTTAAACTCGAGCTCACAAACGGACATGTCAGGACTGCTTGAACTGATGCAGTCAGCTCAACCATTTGGATGCCCCAACTCCCAGTAAATTGGCCAATTTCAGTATAAATCACTCGGTGCTATTAAAAGACATGAAAGCACAATGATGCTCAGGACAGGCAGAGTCCCATCCTGGAGGTGGCTATGGCAGATGCAGCTGCTTTCTCTGACGGTAACGGTAGACGCTTGGCTAGCCAGCCGTTGAACCAGCAGAATACTAGAGCCCCATCTGGTGGAACGATACGTTTTATTCAGCGGACAGAATGAAAATTTTTATAAGCCATTGACTGAGAAACTTGCTGTTACTGCTTTCTGAATATGACAGTTAACCCTTGCTTCTTCATTGTACCTTTTGGTGTCTCTTTTTTTTTTTTTCTAAATGGCTGGACTTCCCTCTCCAGCTACTGCCCATGTCTGTCTCTTCCCTCAGGGAAACAGCACCTCCACTACAGAGTTTCTGACAAGCGGTGAACCTTGGGACATCCAGAGCCCAGTGGGATTCCCTTATTTTTCTGGGTCTTGCAATTTTTCCATCTTTGACAGGGTGCAGTCTTACCACTTTGCTGTCACTGGTGTTAGTGGAAAATGTTTGCGTTTTCCTTCTCTGACAGGTTTCCACCTTACGCAGGTTCTGCCTTTCTCCCATTCTGTCCAGAAACCTCCCAGAGCTCTGATGGGGTCACACTGATGGCTTTTTTGGGTAGCAGCCAAGCACTTAACCACTTCTCACCAGGGCTCCTCGATAAAGTCCTCTGGAATGGCTTTATAACCCAATAGCTAGCTAAGCAGGTCATATATATTGCACACAAATGCTACTGAATAAAGTGTACTGAGTAATTATTACCTATCCCCACACTTAAAGACACCTGTAAGTTGTAGTATTGGCAAAGAATACTGAATATACCATGGACTGCCGAAAGAGCAAACCAATCAGTCTTGGTACAAGTACAATCAGAGTGCTCCTTAGAAGCAAGGATGGTGAGACCACGTCTTACGCACTTTGGACTCACCGTCAGGAGAGTTAGTCCCTGGAGAAGGACATCACACTTGGTAGATCAGAGGGTTAGCTGAAAAGAAGCTTCCCAATGAGATGGATAGACACAGAGGCTGCCGTAATAGATTTAAGTGTAACAGTGAATGTGGGTGTGGCACAGGACTAGGCAGTGTTTCACTCTGTGGTACGTAGGGACACTGAGTCAGAGCCGAATCAACAGCATCCAACAACGACAAAGAGCAGTGGGGGTAATTTTGCCTTAGATGATGGTTCCATAGGGTATAAAACTATGTTAACTAAAACAAGTGGACAAACGATAAACTCTAAGGTAAACATGAACTTTAATTAGTAGTAATGTGTCTGTCCTGGTTCATCAACTGTGACACAGGGGTCACACCAGTCCAGGATGTCAACAGCAGGAAAAACTGTGGGGAAGGACGGAGGAAGTATTTGGAAATTCTTTGCAGTTCTCTGCTCAATTTGTCCATAAACCTAAGACTGCTATAAAATATAAAGTATAAAAATTAAAATAAAATAACAGAATGGTAGCTGTTTAAAAAAAGTCAAGCAAACCAGGCTCAGAGCTTAGAAACTACCAAAATATAATTGGGACTTTGTTCCGTGAAAAAGGTGGCACATTAAATAGATAGGAAAACGATGGACTCTTGAAAACATAATGATTAGAAAATTGACCAGTCATTTGGGCAAAAAGTTAAGTTTCACCTCTTTGCTCTATACCCCAAAATTAATCCCAGGTGGAATAAGATTTAGTTGTTTTAGAATTCTTGTTTTCTAGTAATGTTGATCTTTGTTATACAAATTCTCTCACAGAAAAGATGTTATTTTCAGCTATCTCCTTCAATTCATCAAAGAGCAGCAGGTAGAAAAGAAATCTGAGACAGAGGCCAGTGGAAATGTGGCACAGGGACCCCAGACATGCTCTAAGTCTTTGCCAATCCAGGAAAACTGGAAATTCTGTTTGGGAGGCCTCCTGGGGAGAACTGAATAGTAAATAGACTTAAAGAGATAAAAGCTGAGAGTTTTTTTCAGAACTGCATTAATACACCAACCCACAGTTTTCACAAGTCTAGAAATCCTAAGTTAAATAAATAAACAGAAAACCAACTGTAGACATACCAATAGCGAAACTACAAAAAACCAAGCAAACAGAAAATCTTTAAAAGATCTGGAGAAAAAAAACAAAGGCAGACGTCCTGCCAAGAAACGCCCCCTGAGACTGACAGCTGACTTCTCTGGAGGGACATTGGAGGTCCAAAGATGGCTATCTTTCTAGTTACTGAATCGATCTCTACCCTCTGTTTCCTCTTCCAGCCCTTATCTATCTCCCTTAAAAGGAAAGTGAAATATTAAACTCATCTGTATTTTGGATAAACTTTGCCATAAGGCTATTATGGGTAATTCTTTCATTAGACTTGAAGATAATTTGAAATAAAGCCCTCTTAACAACTGTAATGCTGAAAACACATTGCTTTTATTTAAAGAAAATTGACTTTATAGCAGAAAATATTCTTTGATGGTTATTAGTACGGGGACGAAGAGAGGGAGGTACACACTAACTAGACAGTAGACAAGAATTATCCTGGGTGAAGGGAACGACAACACACAATACAGGGGAAGTCGGTACAACCGCATTAAACCCAAAGCTAAAAACTCTTCTGGACACAATCAAACACTTTGAGGGACAGTGTAGCCAGGGCAGGGGTCGGAGGACCATGTTTTCAGGGGACAGCTGGGTCAATTGGTATAATAAACTTTATTAAGAAAATGTTCTGCCTTCCACTTTGATGAGTGGCATCTGGGATCTTAAAAGCTCTCTAGTGTCCATCTACAAAGCATCAGTTGGTTCCAACCCACCTCGGGTAAACAATAATGAAAAACACCAGAGTCAAAGAAAATATGAGCCCAAGACACTCAAAGAGGTGCATAAACCAAAGATACCATCAGCCTCAGACCAGAAGAACTAGATGGTGCCCAGCTACTGCCAACGTCCGCCCTGGCGGAGAAAACAGCACAGACTCCCCGACAAAGTAGGAGAAAAGTAGGGTGTAGGACTCAAATTATGGTTTAAAAAAAGACTTCATGGTCCAATGGAGACTTGAGGAACCTAGGAGGACGTGGGGCCTGGACTCTCTGTTAGCCCAGAACTGAAAAAATTCCTAAAGTTGACTCTCCAGACCAAGATTAGGCTGGACTTCAAGACTCAGTAGCAGTGGGTCTTTGTTATAAGACATAAAGTGATACTGGTGAAGAATGTGCTTCTTAGTTCAAGTAAATACATGAGACTAAATGTCTAGAGGTGAGATGAGAAGGCAGAAGGGGACAGGAGCTGGTTGAAACGCAGGGTAGAAAGGAGGAGCACGCTGTCACATTACAGGGATGGTGACCATGGTCACATAACAATGTGTGTATAAGTTTTGTATAAGAAACTAACTTGAGGCGTAAACTTTGACTTAAAGAAAAATTTTAAGAAAGTCTATTTCATAACAAAATATATTTATTGTTTTCCCCTCAGAAATATAAACCTTATGTATAGGAATAACTAGCTACCTTTTATTGATGCCACTATGAGTCCACATCGTACTAGGTACAATTTAATTCAATATACACAAGAACTTGATGGAAAAACTTGCTAATCTCCATTTGACAGAAAAAAAACTGAGGCTGTGAGAGATTTAAGACGTTTTTACATGGTTGTGTATACACGAGGGCAAAACCACAAACCTAATCCAAGGTGTTTGACTCCAAGTGCTTTCACGTTCCATTGCTTAAACTGTATCCCAAAGAACCCATAGTTAAAAGACATAATGCATTAATTTTTAAGATACCTTTAGCAATTGCTAACACATTTTGGCCTCTGTTACTGTGTTGTTCTATGTCATCAGGTTGGTTCTAACTTATAGTGACCTTACATACAACAGGGCAAAACACTGCCCAGCCCTGTGAAACCCTCACAATCCTCGCCATGCTCGAGCCCACTGCTGCAGCCACTGTCTCTGCCTATCTCAGTGAGGGTCTTTTTCTTTTTCAGTGACCTTCTTCTACTTCACTAAGTATGGTGTTTTCCTCTAGGGACTGGTCTCTCTTGACAACCCAGCCAAAGTAAAAAAAAGAAGACCCAGTCTTACCATTCTCACTTTTAAGGCACTTTCTGCCTGTGCTTCTTCCAAGACAGATTTATTCCTTCTTCTTGCAGTCGATGGTATAGTTAATATTCTTTGCCAACACCACAATTTACACAATTTAGAGACATCAATGCTTTTTCGGTCTTCCTCATTCATTGTCCAGGTTTTGCACGAATGAGAGGTGATCGAAAAACACCGTGGCTTGAGTCAGGTGCACCTTGGTCTTCAAAGTGTCGTCTTTGCTTTTTACCCAGCACAACACATCATTTGGTTTCCTGACTGGTGTTTCCGTGGGCATTGATTGTGGATCCAAGTAAAATGAAATCCTTGACAACCTCAATCTTTTCTCCATTTATCATGATGTTGCTCATCAGTCCACTTGTGAGGACTTCTGTTTCCTTTATGTAGAGAAATAATCCATACTGAAGGCAAAAGTCTTCGAGCTTTCTCAGCTAGTACTTCAAATCCTCTTCACTTTCAACAAGCGAAGTTGTTAATGAGTCTTTCTCTAGGACTGATGGAACATTCTTCTCAGATTATTTGCTCCGCATATGAATTGCATGAGTATAGTAAAAGGATGCAACCCAGACACACAACTGTCCTGATTTTAAACCACACGTTATTCCTTTGTTCAGATCAAATGACTGCCTCTTAGTCTGTGCACAGGTTCTGCAAGAGCCCAATTCAGTGTTCTGAAATTGTCATTCTTCTCAATATTATCCATAATTTGTTATGATCCACACAACGGAATTCCTTTGCATAGTCAATAAAACACAGGCAAACATCTTTCTGGTATTCTTTGCTTTCAAGCCAAGATCCATTTGACACTGGCGTTGATAAGCCTCTCCACATCCTATTCTGAATCTGGCTTGAATTTCTGGAAGTTCTTTGCTGATATACTGCTATAGCCACTTTTGAATAATCTTCAACAAAATTTTACTTGCATATAAATGATATTAATGATATCACTTGATAATGTCCACATTCCATTGTATCACCTTTCTTTGGAGTGGGCACAAATATGGATCTCTTCCAGTCGACTGGCTAGGTATCCGTCTTTCAAATTTCTTGGCATAGATGAATGAGCACTTCCAGTGTTGTATCCATTTGTTGAAACATCTGAGTTGGTATCCAGTAAATTCCTGGAGGCTTGTTTTTTATCAATACTTCTGGCGCGGCTTGGACTTCTTCCTTCAATACCATTGATTCTTGATTGATCATACAAGGACTGCAAATTAAGTTCATGAACTCATCCTACAAAAAGCATTACTTACCTCATTGATGAATATTGCTATGGTCACCTTCCAAGTACTTCCCTTGGAAAGCTATGCACGGATGCCAGCACTTAGTCCACTGTTCAAAGTAACTTTGGAACTCTTTCTCTGGAATGGTCACCATTATCACTGTATTACCCTTGATGTCCTGAATATCACCAAAATGTCTTCTTTTCAACATTTCCTTTATCTTTGATTAAAGAAAAAGTTGTGGGGGGCCAGATTAGGTGAGTAGTGAGGGTGTTCCAACACAGTTATTTGTTTACTGGCTAAAAGCTCCCTCACAGACAGCTACACGATTGAGTCTATGAACTTGCCGTTGTGCCACCATGTGCAATAGTCATTCCAGAAAGTGTGCAATGGGCACTGGCACTGGTGCGTAGCTTCCCAAGGGGAGCACTTGGGAGACAACGGTAGTGATATTCAACAATGAGGTATGCGGTTCTTAGAAATTAAGTTTGCAGGCTTCATTGTAGGGCCTGGTATGCTGCCTTCTGAAATGGCTGAACATCAACCAGCTTTTTTTCTGGTACAGTGGCTCTGTTTT
Source organism: Heterohyrax brucei (assembly GCA_028571685.1). NCBI lineage: Eukaryota > Metazoa > Chordata > Mammalia > Hyracoidea > Procaviidae > Heterohyrax > Heterohyrax brucei. The sequence goes on from CM053159.1 coordinate 82,069,586, forward strand.
CATTCCATTCCTTTTGAATTGTTTCCCCTTTTCTCCTCAAATTTTTATTATTTATTAATTACAGTAAAAAAATAAAGCTTCTAACATCTATCAATTATTTCATCTATAATAAACCCTCACCCTCCCACCCGCTCTTGTAGCCAACACAGTTATTTTCTTCTGTAGATAATTCTATTTTTAAGTCCTTATGACTGGGGTCTCGTACAAAATTTGTCCTTTTGATGCTGACTGATTTTCCTCAGCATGATCTCTCCCAACTGAAACCATGCTCTGAGGTGTTTTCTAGAACCATCATTGTTTCTCATAGCATAGTGTTCCATTGCGTATATGTACCATATCACCTGTTGATGGGCATCTGGGTTGATGCCATCTTTTAGCTATTGATTCCACCTTTTAGCAATCCTTTCTGCATTGTTCAGTGTTTTCTCTGTAGAATTCTTCAATAATGCAATTCAAGTCTTGAATATTTCTTCAGTTCTTTCAGCTTGAGGACTGTCAAGTGTATTCTTCCCTTTTTTGGCTTTCTAACTCTAGGTCTTCACACATTTCATTATAATAGTTTATCTTCTCAAGCCACTTTTGAAGTTTTTCTCTTCAACTCTTTTATGTCATTCATCTCTCCTGTTAGCTTTAGCTACTCTGGGTTCAAGAGCAAGTTTCAGGGTCTCTTCTGACCTCTGTTTTGGCCTTTTCTGTCTTTCCTATCTTTTTATTGACCTTTTGCTTTCTTCCTGTGTAATGTCCAAGACATCACCCCACAACTTGTCTGATCTTTGGTAGTTAGTGTTCATTGTGTCCAATCTACTCTTGAGATGGTCCCTAAGCTCAGGTGGTGTACACTTAAGGTCATACTTTAGGTCTGATGGACCCGTTAATTTTCTTCAGCTCTAGCTTGACTTGCATACGAGCAATGAATGATCTGCTCCAAGTCAGCCCCTGGCCTTGATCTAACTGATGATTTCTGAGCTTTTCCATTGTCCTTCCACAGGTATAGTCAATCTGATTCCTCTGTATTCTATCTGGTGAGGTCTATGTGAAGAAATGTATTTCCAAGTGATTGAAATACAAAAGCTGGAAACAAAGAAGAAGAATCAGTAGTTGAAAAATATGACCTTGACACTAGCAATGACCCCAGAGACTGCATGACAGAATTTTACAGCACCAGCATTCTACTCCTTGGAAATACCTATTTTAACAACATAAACAGCAACTATACACCAAGTTCTTACCAAGTAGAATACACAGGGATCAAATCAACTACATCTTTAATCTTCATATTCTAATGGATTCTGTATAGTGCAGGAAACACACACAGGCTTATTATATACTTTTTTTAAATTAAAAAATTATTCTCAAATCTCACTTGTTTGTACCTGGAGAATAATGAATAGTCCCCATTCAAACGTCAGATGTTAAAAGGATAGAACATTTAGTAACTGCACATTTACCACCATAGGTCACTTGCTAAGAATTATTTCTGGATGCTGTGTTCCTGATAAAAGGATATGTCTGCCTTAATACTATGACATTAAAAAATAAAAGATTTACTGAATAAAAAGCATGTTTCATTTTGCAGAAACTATCTCCTCAGTACACATCGAAGATTGCTGCTTGTTTTCTCCGGTAAAGGGTGTTCATAGCAGTTACTGTTAAAAGCAAAAACTTGTGATAATTCCTTGTATTTCTGAACTTTTAGAACCCAACTTCACGTCTTCCCTTTAGAGAAAAATATCCCTATTCTTTACAGCCACCTCATAGTCATTTGGTGTTTAACAAAATGTTTGAAAAAGATCAGGGAGAAGGTTCGATTCCCTTACCTCCTCCTGAACAGCGGAGCCTCAGATGTGCACTACCTAGGACTGTAACAAGAAACCACCTGTGGCTACGGAGGGCTGAAATGCTGCTACCCTGAACAAGGATGCCGTCTGAGTATAAAAGGTACACTGAATTCCAAAGACTTAGTATGAAAAAAGAAACGTAAAATGTCTCAGTAATAAGTGTTTTATATTGACTACATATGGAGATGACAATAAAAAGAAAAAAAAACCCTGCTATCGAGTCCGACTCACAGAAACCCTAGAGGTCAGAGTAGAACGGCCCCGTAGTTTCCAGAGAGCACCTGGCAGATTTGAACTGCCAGCCTTTCGGTTAGCAGATGTAGCACTTAACCTGCTACACCACCAGGGTTTCCATACTGAGCTAAACAAAATACGAGGTCTGACAATGAAGTCTGCCAGCTTAATTGTTCTAAGAGCTACATACCTCATTGCTGAATATCACTACAGTCACCTTCAAAGTCCTCCCCTTGGGAAGCTATGCACCAATGCCAGCACCTAATCCATCCTTCAAAGCAATTTTAGAACTCTTTCTGGAATGGGCATTTTGCATGGTGGCACCATGGCAAGTTTGTAAACTCTGTTGTATTGTTGTCTGGTGGGGAGAAAGTTTTTAGCCAGTAAATAAATAACTGTGTCAGACACTCTCCCTGCTCACCTGAAAGGACCCCCAGTGACTTTTTTCTTTAACCAAAGATAAAGAAAACATTGAAAGGAAGACAGTTTGATGACATTCAGGACGCTGAGGGTAACACGACAACAGCTCTGATGACCATTTCAGAAAAAGCCAAGCCAAGAGTTCCAAAATTGCTCTGAAGGGTGGACTAGGTGCTGGTGTCAGTGTATAGCTTCGCAAAGGGGGAACTTCAAAGGTGACCACAGTGATACTCAGCAATGAGTTACGTAGCACTTTTTTTAGGATGAGTTTGCAAACTTAATGTCAGTCCTCTTATACTGTTAAAATTCATTTTGCCTGATCTTTTTAATATCTTAATAGGGAACACGCAAAGGCATTCAAATATGTGGATCACAACAAATTATGGACAACGTTGCACAGCATGAGAGTTCCAGAACTCTTAATTATGCTCAGATCAAGAGGCAGTTGTTCAGACAGAATAAGGAAATATCCAGTAGATTAAAGTCAGGAAAGGTGCACCTGAGGGTTGTATCCTTTCACCAAGTCTATTCATTCTGTATACTGAGCACACAATCAGAGAAACTAGAGTATATGAAGAAGAACGTGGCATCAGGACTGGAGGAAGATTCATTAACAACCTGTGTTATGCAGGTGACACAACCTTGCTTGCTGAATGTGAAGAGGACTTGGAGTACTTATTGATAAAGATCAAAGACCACAGCCTCCTGTATGGATTACACCTCAACATCAAGAAAACAAAAATCCTCACAACTGGGCCAATAAACAACATCATGATAAAAGGGATAAAGATTGAAGTTGTCAAGAATTTCATTCTACTTGAATCCACAATCATCACCCATGAAAACAGCAGTCAAGAAATTAAGAAGATGGATTGCTTTAGAGAAATCTGCTGCAAAAGACCTCTTTAAAGTATTGAAAAGCAAGATATCACCCTGAAAACTAAGGTTCAACTGACCCAAGACAGTGTGTTTTCAATCACATCATAAGCATGCAAAAACTGGACTAAAGAAGAATTGACGTCTTTGAATGGTGGTGTTGGTGAAGAATGTTGAATGTACCATGGAATGCCAATAGAATAAATTTGTCTTGAAATAAGTATAACCAGGCTGCTCCTTGGAAGCATGGATGGAGAGACTACATCTCACACACCTTGGTCATGTTATCAGGGAGGCTCAGTCCCTGGAGAAGGACATCATGCTTGGTAGAGGTTTCAGCGAAAAAGAGGACGACCCTCAATGAGAGGGACTCACACGGTGGCCGCGACAGTGGGCTCAAGCTTAACACTGGCTGTGAGGACAGCTGCAGACTGGGCAGAGTTGGGTTGTGTTCTGTTGGACACAGAGTTGCTGTAAGTTAGAACCAAATTGATGGCACTGAACAACAACAACAGACAACATTCTTGTGTTTTCTTTTACTCTTAATTTTTTACTAGAAAATCCAAAATGAGCCCTGTGGTTCACTCTTGCGGCTAGCATCATGTATCTACTCGGCAGTGCCATCTTACCACAACGTACCAGCCTCCGAACTGGTCCACCAGCTTTCATCTGAATTACTCCTAAAGTCTATTCACAACAGAGCAGCCAGAGGACGCCTTACAAGACCCGATTTGGGACTTGTTACTCTTTTCCCAACACCCTCCAGGGCCTCCTAGCTCATTTAGAATGAGAGCCAAAATCTTTACCATAGTGCACTAGGCCCTACTCAGTTTAACCGGGGCACTGCTCTGACCTCGTTTCCCCTCTCCTCTCTCTCACTCAGTCCTAACCACTCAAACCTATTGACCTTTCCTTAAACACTGCTTGTTGCTCTCACCTCAGGGCCTTTGCACTAGCTATTTCCTCATTCTGGAACACCCCTTCTCCAGATGTGCATATGGTTGGCCCCTTTACCATCTTCCCCTCTGCTCAGACCTTATCTTCCTGATGAGGTTTCATTTACATGATCCCTTTAATTCACATTAAAAACCAAAGCCAAAATACTTGTTGGCAGCCACCTGAATCCCCCAGGCACTCCACGGACACCCTATGAAGCAGTTGTACTGTCTTTTAGGGTCACTATGAGTCAGAATTGACTCAGTGTCCCAAGTTTGGTGTTTGCTCCTCAGGGTGTCTGTCTTCTCCCCACATGTGTTTCTGTTCTCTCTTTTGATAAACACCACTCAATCACATAACAAAAAAAACCATTTCCAAACAGCGTCACATTCACAGGTACAGGGCTTAGGACTTAAACCTACTTCTTGGAGGACACAATTCAATCCATAACAGTAAGCATTCAATTAATAATCATTGAACGAATGACAAAAAGAAAAGAAAAAAAGGCGAACTGCTGCGTACTGCAAATTCTTAGACCTTCCAGAAGATCTTGGTGATAAAGGCTAGAGAAGTCTTCAGAACTGAAGAGAGGAATCCCCAAGACTGTGGTTCCTAGACACCCTTTTAACTCAGAACTGAAGCCACTACTGAATTTCACCCTTCAATCAAAGATTTAAAAGCCAAACCCACTTCAATGGAGTGGACTCCAATTCATAGCAACACTACTGGGCAGAGTAGAACTGCCCCTCAGAGTCTCCAAGGAGTGTGACCTGGGAATTCAGACTGCTGACCTTTTGATTAACAAATGAGCCACCAGAGTTCCAGCCAAAGATTAGACAGCTCTCTAAAACAGTGACACACATGAGGAACATGATTCTGAGTTCAGTTGTGTTTACAAGACCAAGTGAGCAACACCTGCCCAAAAGCCAAGACAAGAAGGCAGGAAGGGACAAGAAGCGCGGATAGATGGAGAGGGGCTGGGGAAGGGAGAATGCTGATGCATCATGGGATTTGCAACCAGTGTCACAAAACAACTTGTGTAGAATTTGTTGAAGGAGAAACTGGCTTGCTCTGTAAACCTTCACCTAAGGCATAAAAAAAAAAAAAACAGAGAATTAAAAGGGGAAGAAACAGAAGGTCGGAAGGAAACTCAACAGAAGGACCTAACTGTCGCTTGCCTTCAATAACGTTTCTGCTCCCCAGAGACTCTCAGCATCTTGAAAGCGAGTGGAACCCTTCACAAAAGGTCACTTTCCTCCCGCTACTCCACAGAACTCCCTTTGAAAGTTCTCGTTTCATCTTATTGCCACCACCAGGAGCCCCACAAATGCGTGGGTGTCACCTTCACGTCTTCAGGGACATCTGCCTGAGAGTGAATATTTTGTCGCTGCTTCATTTGAATCTATTTTCTAAGTGCTGATCATTTGGCTCAAAAAAATGTAGCGCTTTTAGAGACCATTGTCTAACCATCAGAGCCGCTTCCCCTCTTCTGATTGTTCATTCTTCTTCATCACACTTGTTTCTGAAGTCAATTTCCTTTTCAGGGAAGGAAAAAAAAACAGTTTGCTCTCAAGTCCATTCCAACTCATTGAAGGGCAGAGCAGAACTGCCCCATCGGGTTTCCAAGGAATGGATGGTGAGTTTGAACTGCTGTCCTTTTGATTAGCAGCCAAACTCTTAACCAGTGTACCACCGTGGCTCCTCCATAAAGAGTACAACCAAGAAAAGCTTATGGACAGGGTGCAGAACTTGAATTCTACTGAGAACCAGACTTGACTGATGATCCCACAGACTGGAAGTTACCCAGAAGATTTGGTCCTCAAATTCTCTGTTAGCCCAGAGGTGAAACCACTCCCTAAGCCAACTCTTCAGATGAAGACTGGACTGTACTATAAGGATAAAATGATACTGGTGAAGAGTGTGCTTCTTAACTTAAGTAGATACCTGAGACTAACTAAGAAGCTCCAGTCCAGAGGTTACATGAGAGGACAGAGGGGGACAGGAGCTGGTTGAACAGACATGGGAAATACAGGGTGGAAAGAAAAAGTGTGCTGTCACAGGGTAGGGAGAGGAGCTAGAGTTATATAACAGTGTATGTGTGAGTTTTCGTATGACAAGTTGACTTGGATTGTAAACTTTCCCTTAAAGCACAATAATTTTTCTTTTTTAAAGAAAATCCTATGGAGCAGTTCTGCTCTGTAACACAGGGAGTCACTCTAAGTTGTAATGAACTTGGTGGCAGTGGGTTTGGTTTCTTGTTGCTGTCATTTTGTTATGATTTAAATTCTCCTGGAGCCCTTGCCTCCTTCTTGCAACCAAGATGTAGTACAAGATGCCTTCGGAACTGAGTGAGGCACCCCGCGAGTGACCCTAAACAGAATCATACACAAAATACCCCTTTTTCTTGAAAATAAGTGATCTGAGAAAGAGCTCATGTCTCCTACTCCGGTATCTCCCTAACAACCAAGAACGCCACCAAAAAACAATTTATTAATGAGTGCATCTATCAAGTACCTTGTAATTCAAAGACCCTTAACCCGGCTCCAGTGTTTGTCCTGAAGAGGTGATTGAGTCTTTAGGAAGCAGTTTCCTAAAGCGTCTGCCCTGGTGTTCCAGGGTTTCAAAGCTGGGCTTCCCAAATGCTGGTCTACTGTAAAGCTCTCACCATTCCACAGCAAAACAAGAAAAATAATGTAATGAGTCGCTTTATAAAGGCAAGCTTGCTAAATTTAAGAGGTCTCCAGATGGTTGAGATGGCTAATGAACTCCACTGCTTACCAGGCTGGGAGTTCAAGTCCACCCAAGGGTACTTCAGGAGAAATGCTTGACAATCTACCTCCAAAAAATCAACCACTGAAAACTCTGTGGAGCTGAGTTCTACCCTGACCCACCCAGGGGTCATAATGAGTTACAGTCACCTCCATGGCAACTGGTTTCATATCTTTCCTTTATTTTGGGAGAATGATGGTACTTAACAGTCAGCTTTTATTTTTTGGATTGATGATACTGGAAAACAAGTCATTTTTCTTTAAAGACTAATTGGGAAATAAAATAAAATCAGTAATGTTCTGTTGATTCTAATAAATGAGTAAATTTAATTTTCCTGATCTATAGAAATCCAAGGTCTGGAAATCACTGTCCTAAATGAGCATACAGATCATCTCTCTTCCTCCAAGGACCTGAAATACATGTAGAAAAAAATCTGGATCCCTGAAATCACCACCTAACCCAGAAGTCCTATACAACCAAACGGTTCCCCCATCTGCCTCTGGTACTGTAGCTTCTGCTAGAGGTACCAAGGCAGACAGATCCTCTGTGTTTCTTCTCCTCTTCCTCTGCTTGTTCCTAAAATCATCCCACAGAAGGGAGGAGGCAGAGATCCAATCAAGTAAACCATGCATCTACTGAACAATCTAATCCTTGAACGTTGGTTTTTTTATAGCCCCTCCCACAGTTGGAGTCCGGCTCCAGTGTCAGCCTTACAAACCAGGACTGAAACCCCAAACTGAATCCTCTAGTTAATCAGGAGCAGGTGTCAGAGCCCAACACACCAACCGTTCACAGCACGAAGGGCCTACTTACTGCAGCGCAGCAACCAGCAGGCATGCTGGGGCCTCCAAGGTAATAAGCTTGTAGAGGGTGCATTCACCCCAGTGGAGTTTAAAGGAGAAGCTTGAGCTGTGACCATTTTCCGGAAAGATGACCCCACAGGGCTTACCTGGAAGACAAGAGCTTCCTACGGATGACTGTACTCGCAGGGTCTCCACTGCAATCGATCTATTATCAATCACTGAGCCAAGATTTCAGAGAAAAAAAATGGCATCCGGAAAAACACTGGCTCGCCTAAGGCGAAAGGAAATTTCTTTACCACATCCACTTTCAAACGATGTTTATTATTCTTCCCCGGTTTGCATAATGAGTCGTTCAGTGAACTTCAGTCGTATCCGTGAAAACAGACAGGAGGCTGCTGTTGGTTAATACAGCCACAGGAGAGGCAAGGAGTGGAGACACAGAAGCCAGTCACGCAGTGAACAGACAAACCTGCTGGGGAGAGGATCACTGTCGCCCATCGCAATAACAGCTTGCCACCAGGCCGTAACGTGTCACAGGAGAAAGGTCCTGCTGTGGATTGAATTGTGTCCTCACAAAATGAGTGTCAACCTAGCTGTGCCATGATTTCCAGCATTGTGTAGTTGGCCAGCGTTGTGCTACCTGACGTGCCTTTCCTGCAGGTCGTGAATCCCACCTCTGTGATGTTGATGAGACAGAATTAGATGCCGTTATGTTTAATAAGGCCAAATTCAATCTACAGGACTAGGTTGTATCTTTAGTCAATCTCTTTTAACATTGAAAAAGAGAGAGAAAATCAAGCAAAGAGACAGGGGACAGAGAACGTCCTTTAGCCCTGGGGTCCCTGCGCACAGAAGCTCCTAGACCAAGGGCCTTCCCCCAGAACCAGAAGAGAAAGGCTTATTCTGGAGCTGGCACCCTGAATTCAGACTGCTAGCCTCCTAGACCTTTAGAGAATAATTTTCTCTTTGTTAAGGTCATTGCCTTGTGGCATTTCTGTAACTGCAGTACTAGATGACTAAGGCAGCTCCCAAACAAGTAGATCTGCAATTTTAATGTAAACACAAACCACTAAGCTTATAAGATTCTCTCATATAAATAGGCCCTTCTAAGTGTTATATTTCATCAAATGACAAAATGTATTTTTTTAAAAAAGTTTTCTTCGATTGTGACTTACAGTGACCCTATGGGATAGAGTAGAACTGTCACATAGAACTTCCAAGGAGTAGCTGATGAATTCAGACTGCTGAGTTTTGATTAACAGCCAGACCTCTGAACCACCGTGTTGGAGCAGAGATTTCTCAAACCATGTGCTCCACAGTAAAGGATCCCCGCTGAAGGTGTGGGTGGGAGCAGGCATGGAAGAAGTTGAAACTCCACTCTTTGATCAATCATAACAAATCCACTTCTGTGTTTCTTTACATATTGTGCTTCCTTGCAATATATCATTCCAAGGAAAAGTGATGGTGCAAATCATTTATGTGTGTGAAAATGTTTTACACACTGTAAGTTACCAAGCAAATTATTCTGGACTGAAGTATACCAAAAAACAACTATGTGTTGAATTTCTGGTCCTCATACCTGTAGGTGTGATTAATCTATGGTTTTCTCTTGTTATGCTAATGAGACCATGGCACGATAGCATGGATCTTGAACCTAAACACTTCTGATTTGTAAAAAGACCAGAACCAACACAAAGACACAAAGACGGGGCAAACAGGTGATAGACGGTGATTCTCTACAAGTCAGGAGATGCCAAGGAACCAAGGAAGCCAGGGCAACTGACGATGACGGAGTGGACAGAGCTGAGACACTGACATAGACTCCTCACCTGCAGAACTAACAAAAAATAGATTTCTGTTCTTCAAAGCCACTCCCTTCTGATACATGTAGTGTGGCAGCGTAAGGTAATGAAGGCATAAGCAGAGACACAGACTTTCTACTACGGATACCCTCAGAGAGTGAAGCCTGCCCAGTCAGGACTCTGGGGGAGCTAACATTTATTGAATGTCCATTTTACTCATGAGAAAATGAGGTGAAAACACACACCTAGCAATTTTGGATGAAAACCCAATCCATGGCCACTGAGTGGAAAACAGCTGCGTAGGACAGAGCAGAACTGCCCACTGGGGTTTCCAAGGAGCCACTGGTAGGTTCAGACTGTGGATCTTTGGGTTTGCAAATGAGCTCTTAACCACCGCACCACTGGGGCTGACCAGCTAATTACAAATCCTGCGTGTTTTCTGCTCCCTCAGTTTCTCTGTCTTCCCAGCTTAGGCCTGTGTCTGAACCTCTGAGAAATGTAAGCACGACAGTCCAGGTTTTAAAACTCCCCCAGTTTCCACAGAAGCTAGGTGTGGTAACATCCATTTTTACTGCTGAGATCAGTATTATCGGGCAAACTGTCAAATATGTCGTTCAAAATGTTTTTTTTTTTAAAAAAAAGAAAAACAAACCTGCTGAGTATTTTTTTTTCTGAAATGATGCCTGGCCAATTTTTGTTTGTTTCACATCTGCCTGGTTCCTCTAACAACAACCACGCTGTTAGTTTTGCATAGAAAGTATTAGCCTTAATAAGAAAGAGGAATAGCCCAAAGTTCTAGCTCCCAGAGTGCCCTATTTTGTCTGTGTTGCACTTTGCCTCTCCTCATCAGCAGAGTCCACACGAGTGCACATTGCTTGAGAAATGATTGTCCTCTTTCTCAATAATTCTGCTGAGAAGCTCTATTTTTAACCCTCATCTAAAATACACTAGGGGAGCCATCTAGTGTCTTCAAGTTGGCATTTAAGAGTTACAGAGAACACTCCTCCTCCCTAAATACGAATTACCATCTGCGTTCCTTCTCAGTGTTCCAGAGCCCCAGCACAGAGTGTATATTTCAATTAGGGAAGACATAAGCTGAAAAATAAGAGCGCTCCAGGCTGCCTCTCACCTGGTTTCCTGGAACTTGGAACAGGGAACTGAACTCCGCAGTCATTGCCAGTTCTTCCTTGGAGGCTGGGTATAGCAAGGTAAAAAGGAAACAGTTGGTCCCTTTGAAACAAGTCACAGTGTGACTTCAGAAGTCTGCTAAATGGGAAACGTGGATTAGAGTTAGCTCTGTTCACTGACACCAAGACAGGTCCCATCTTGGATACAGGCAACATGTAACAGGCACTAATCTACTTGATAAAACTTCAAGGTCATCAGAAAGTCAGCAAACCCTCTCTCCCTCCACCTTTTGTTTTGCGGCTGTTAGTTTTGTAACAGCTTTGTTATAAAGCTGTATAATGAGCATATGATGAGCTGCATATATTTAATAAATTGTATAATTGCAAGAGTCTCGGCTTATGTACACATACATAAAACCATCACCACAACCAAGATAATGAATCTTTTATCACCCCCAAAGCTCTCTCATGCTTTTTAAAATATAATCTAGGGTCCCACTTCTTCTCTCTATCTCCAAGGAACTAACAGTCTGCTTTCTGCCATTACAGATTAGACAGCACTTTCCAGATTTTTGTAAAAGTGAAATTGTGTAGGATGTACTCTTTCTGGCCTACCTTCTTTCACTCAGTGTGATTATTTTGAGATTCTTCTATTATTATGTCTGTCAATATTTAACTGCTCTGGAAACCCTGGTGGAATACTGGCTAAGGGCTACATCTGCTACCTAAAAGGTCAGCAGTTCAAATCTTCCAGGTGCCTCTCAGAAACTCTGTGGAGCAGTTCTACTGTGTTCTATAGGGTCACTAGGAGTCGGAATCAACTCAACAGCAGTGGTGACTGGATTGATAAGTAGCAGTCCATTTTATGGATTTTCAGTCACATCACATGCATGTGAAAGCTGAACAATGAATGAAGAAGACAGAAGAATTGATGCCTTTGAACTGTGGTGTTGAAGAAGAATGTCGAACGTACCATGGACCTCCAAAAGAAGAAACAGATCTGTTCTGGAAGAAACACAACCAGAGTGCTGCTTAGAAGCAAAAATGGCAAGGCTACATCTTACATACTTCAGACACGTTACCAGGAGGGATCAGTCCCTGGAGAAGGACATTATGCTTGGTAAAGTAGAGGGTCAGCAAAAAAGAGGAAGACCCTCAACAAGATGGACTGACAATGTCTACAACAATGGGCTCAAGTGTAACAGCGATTATCAGGATGCCACAGGGCCTGGCAGTGTTTCATTCTGTTGTACATAGGATCAGGGTGAGCCAGAACCAACTCGAAGTTACTGAACAATAACAGTGCAACATAACGCTTTTGAAACTGAGTTGTCACTGGAAGTTTACTCAGCAGTAGTGCCATGAAACTGTGAGCTCTTTGAGATCTCTAGAAGTGTCTTGCTCAATGGATGACCAATAAGTATTTATTAAATAAGTGAATGAAATCATATCTGGTATTCTGTGAGGTTACAAAGACAAACAGAAACAATTCTTCACAGAAACATGCCCGGCTTAGCCAAGACTTGGAGAAATGTAGTGAATATGTCTGGAATATGTAGAAACTGTGTAGGGTTCAGCATCCACCCTGTAAGAATTTAGAGAAGGATGATAGTTGTGATTCGTGTAAGTGTAAACCAAATGTTATTAATGAAGTAAGCCTGCAACATAAGTTTTGTCACTCCAAAACAAAGTCATGCTATGAGATGTTTGTCTGTGTGCTTTTCACATTATACATTGTTTTAGTCAGCTAGGGCTGCTCTAACAGAAATACCGCAAAGCGGATGGCTTTAACAAAGGGAGGTTTATTCTTACACAGTCTGGTAGGCTACAAGTTCATGTTCAGGGTGTCCGCTCCAGGGGAAGGCTTTCCCGCTTGTCGGCTCTGGAGGAAAGTCCGGTATTGCATCAGTCTTTGTCCAGGGAGCGTCTTGGTGCAGGAACCTTAGGTCTGAAGGACACGCTCTTCTCCCTGTGCTGCTTGCGTGATAGTACGAGGTTCCCAATTCTCCTTGTCTTTCTTTCCTTTTATCTCTTGCAGGCCGAAAGGATTCAGGGTGGGGCACGCCATACTCCAGGGAAACTCCCCCTACAGCAGAGCAGGGAAGTAATCCTATGCAGGAATTTACAGCCCCGCCCTAATCCTTTAACATACAGTTTAGCAAAACCACAAAATGGAGGACAGTCCCAAGATACTGGGAATCATATCCCAGCCACATGCTACTCATATTTTTGGGGGGACACAGTTCAACCCACAACATACATCAACACTATTTAAAATACTGCTAGTAAACTCATCAGCTTTGTGTGTATCTATCTGCTTTTCAGTGGCTACTAAGACTATCATAATAATTATATGATATTTAAAAAGTAATGAGTTATAAAAACTGAGAACTAAGTCATGCCCAACTGCCATTACTGACTGTTTTGATCAAAGATTCTATAGAAGAACACTGACCAAAAGGAGGAAGAATGTAGAACAGAATTTCAAAATCTCAATGGAATCCAGACTTTCTGGAGCCATTGAGGCTAGATGAGCTTCTGAAACCACTGCCCTGAGATAATCTTCTAACTTTAAACCAAAACTATCCCATAAAATCTTCTTGGAACCAATAAAAAAAAAAGCTTATTTTTATCAGGAAAGTATGTCTGCTTAGTGCATTGTGTTCTTTTAAAGGTTAATCTATGTGAGATCAGACATTCTGGTGGCCTAGTGGTTAAAGTGAATCCACCAAGGGCTCCTCAAAAATTCTTTGGGGCAGTTCTACTTTTTTCTAGAGGGTTGGGCAGTTCTACCCTATCCTAGAGGGTTGGGGCCGTCCTACTGTACCCTAGAGGGCTGCTATGAGGTGGAATCAACTCAACAGCAGCAGGTATCTGAGATCCAATGAACAGCGGCAACTCGAGAGGTTTAATGGGGAGCTTACGCGCATTGAGTTTAAGATAACCGTCATGGAGTAGTTCGGAAAAGGCTAGTGTTTTAGTCAGCTAGTGCTGCTTTAGCAGAAATACACAGAGTGGATGGCTTTAACAAAGGAAAGTTTATTCTTACAACGTCCAGTAGACTACAAGTCCAAATTCAGGATGTGAGTCTATGAGAAGGCTTTCCCCCTTTTCCACGCTGGAGGCAAGTCCTGTATTGTATCAGCCTTTGTCCAGGGAGCGTCTTGGCTCAGGTCTGAAGGACACGCTCGTCTTCCGGTGCTGCTTTGTTGACGGTGTGAGGTTCCCAACTCTCTGCCTGCTTCCCTTTTCTTTTATGTCTGGCAGGATGAAAGGATTATGGGTGTGCAAGCCATACTCCAAAGAAGCTCCCTTTACAGTGGAGCAGGGAGATTACCTTATGACAGGGTTTGCAGTCCCACCCTCGCCCTTCAATACACAGCACAGGAACATCACAAAACAAAGGACAATCATAAAATCTGGGGAATCATGGCCCAGACACACGGCTACACATATTTCTGGGGGGACACAATTCAACCCATGACAGCCAGCAGTGATAGTAGCACAAAATGAAAAATGACAGATGTCACTGAGTTGTTGAAATGGTGTTATCTTCTACTGTGTGTACTTTTAACAAAACAAAAAAATATTTAAGAAAAAAGTGATAAGTTACTTTTCAGTACTTGAAAAATCAAGAAAGGTCAGCTGAGAAAGATTTGTGTACTGTGATTCTGTGATGCTTTAGTTCTTTAGAATATTTTGAATGCAAATGTTATCTTCCTGAAGCATGTTTAAATTATGTTGTATCCTGTTTTTAATGTTACTGTAATCTTAATGATTTTTGAAACTTTGAAAATACAATCATTTCAGGACCTCAATTTAAACTCTATATGAACATTGATTTTTTTAAAAGCTTGTCAGAATTAATAACCTCCACAGCCTGGAGAAATCATATAGAAAATTTCATGTGATTATAAGGCCAGGGAGACATTTCTCCCTGGTGTTATTGATAGATGTCCCGATCTGTGTCTAGATCAAACAGACAAGTTTCAAATTTATTCATACAACACATTTCACACTTCCTCTGTGTCATAATATAATATTTTTCCCACACCATATTGTATCAAAATGCGTGACGGATACAAATTGCTTTACAATAAGGAAATTCTAGAATCAGATCAGTACTTACTTAGATACTTTCCATTCTGAAAGATGTTAATGAAATATTTAAGGGTGCAATTACTTTACAGGGAAATAAATTACAAGAATTTTATTTTTTTGCGGGTTAAAACTGCTTTCTTTCGAAAGATATTAACACCACCGCCAACTCCTTCAAAGCCAACTGCGACTTAACAAAATGCTTTTGCTCCATAATCCATTTGACGTTTTTAATTGGTTCATCTTTTGTATTCAAGCAGTTTTATCACAGTAATTATGTTACGGTAATTTAAGATACGTGTTGGCTAAGGTGTCAAAATACCGTTCAAAAATATTTTGAATATTTAATAAATGATTATTTGGACTATGTCACTTCTAGAAACCCTGGTTGTGCAGTGGGTTTCAAATCCTCCAGGTGCTCCTTGGAAACTCTATAGGGCGGTTAGTTCTACTCTGACCTCTACGGTCACTGTGAGTCAGACCTGACTCGATGGCAGTGGGTTTGGTTTTGGTTTTTATATCACCTCTGATCTTTCCAGAACATTCCATCCTCTACACACAGAGATTGTAATGTTGGCTGGCCATCAGTGGGAAAGTCTCTGCAACTTCTGCCTGTAGAGACAAGGACGTGTCCCAGATGTTCTCACTTCTGTGAGAAATGCTCCTGGAGCACGGCCTTCCCTCAGCAACCCTAGCTAGACCATGGAATGAGTACTTGAGTCACTGCAGTCACCTTACTACAATGCTAATCGCCTGAGTCATCAAAACGAGACACAGTATCTTGGCAAGACCATCTTGCTGAAAGCGACAGACACCCCATTAAACCAGCTTAGTCAAAATAGAGAAGCGCTGGGTCTGTAGAACAACTCTGAAGTCCGGGATACGAATGACTTCGGATACAACTGGAATCAATAGCTGGAAAGAAGATTAGGGCCCAGGGCCTCGCTCTCTCAGCAATGACTGCCTCTGGGCTGCCTTCAGTCTTTGACAGGCTTTGCCTGCAAGGCAACCCCAGCAGCAGCAGCCTTACAGCTGCCAGGAGCAGCAAAAACAGTGGGTCTCGTTCCAAACCCCTGGGCAAAGCTATCACATGGCCATCTTTCAGACAACTCTGGTGACCAGGAAAGAGGACACTCTGACCAGCCAAGGGTCAGTGACAAGTCCACCCCTATCAAGTCAGTCCCACTGGAACCACATGGACTGAGACTGGATAAGTGCTTATTTCCCCCAGAGAAAAACCTGACTGCTGACCCAAAGGAAGAGGGAAGGGGACTGGGCAGGCTGAAAGAAACCAGCAGGTCTGCACTGGGCCCTAAGGGGCACAGTGGTTAAGTGCTTGGCCACGGACCAGAAGACTGGCAGTTCTGATCCACCAGCTGCTCCTCAGAAACCCTGCGGGGCAGTTCTCCTCTGTCCTATGGGAGCGCAGTGAATGGAAATTGACTCAGTAGCAACAGGTGTGGTTGTCTTGTTGTATGCACTCGGTTTTCCATGAAAAGGGAGCCTAACACAAGTAACACAAAGCTGTCCAAACCTATAAACTAAATGCTTTGCCATCAGGTCAATTTCTATACACATTGACCCTATAGAATGGAGTACAACTGCCCCGTAGAGTTTCCAAGGAGCACCTGGTGGGTTCAAACCACTGACCTATTTGGTTAGCAGCTGTAGCTCTTAACCTCTACACCGTGTAAAAACCAAACCCATCGCCATGGAGGCAATTCCTACTCACAGGAATAGTACAGGATAGAACTGCCCCGTAGAATTTCAAGGAATACTTGGCGGATTCAGACCGCTGATCTTTCTGGTTAGCAGCTGTAGCTCTTAATCACAATGCCACATAAAAGCCAAAATATACAACCCATTGCCATCAGGTTGATCCCGACTCACAGTGACCCTATAGGACCAGGCAGAACTGGTCCACAGAGTTTCCAAGGAATGCCTCCCAGATTTCAACTGCCAACCTTTTGGTTAGCAGCCATAGCACTCAACCACTAGGCCATAAGGGTTTCCTCAGAAGCTTTCAGTGACCCCTAAGTGGCACAAAATAAAAGCAATAAATCTCCCCTTAAGGCATTCAACTCTAAGACCGAGGCCAAGGAGTCTTGTTCTAGGTCTGTCATTACTGATACAAGAAAGTTACAGACTGTTCTCGGCATAAAATTAACCAGAGGAAGCCCAGCCCTAAGTCTGTCACAGCGCTCCTCTGATTTTCCACATCAACACACGGAAGCCCCCTCATCTGTCCCCCTACAGATCCCTCAGCTTGAGGGCCCTTGGCCCCCTGAACCTCAATAAATACAGAAGCCCAGCCTGCTTCTCCTCCTGTGCTCTGTGTCTTGGTGGGTGGCGCCACGAGTTCTCCAAAACAGCCACCAGATGACAGGCTATGTGTACGTTCCTCCCTTCAGAGAGGCTCTGCGGTCCTACTGGAACCCCAGAATTCTGGCTGGAGCAGCCAGAGGTAGGTCCCCCGGGGTCCGTGAGCCTCTTGAAACTGCATACGCAGTGTGGGTGCGTGCACACATGTGGCTCTACCAGACGTTTCTCTGAGGGTAGAGCTTCTCAGTTTGCATCAGAATTTGAAAGGGTGTTGATCCCCGAACTCCTAAAACAGGGTAATTTAAGAACCACCGTTTTTGTCCCTTGGGATGTCTCAATCTTTCCACTTCATCCTTGATAACTCCCAGACATCCAGATGTCCCTTCTGGTGGTTTTTAAACATGCTCCCTAATTCTTTGGAGCCCCCAGGTGGTACAGCCAACCTCCAACTGAAAGGTTGGGGGTCCTTGCTGTTAGTTGGGGGAGGGTCTGTATTTTTTTTGAAGTTGAAGGGGACAAGAACTGTCCAGATGGATTTGTAAAGGGGTAGATCAGTGGACTCCGTGTGTGTTCAACTGAAAGGTTGGAGATTCAAGTCCAAACAGAGGCGTATCAGAAGAAAAGTCAGCCACTGGAAACCCTATGGAGCATAATTCTACTCGGCCACACATGAGGTTGTATAAAAACGGTGTGGTGGGCAACCACCACCAACCCCGGAAGGGGAAAGAGGACCAAGATCAACAGCCCAAGGCTGACTCCTATTAGGTGGAGGCCAGATAAGTGTCTTCTCCTGGTGGTCTTGACTGATTGTGACACCAGCTATCCCTCCCATGGCACTGTCCTTCTCTGCTGGATTTGGTAATTCACTGCAATGGCCGCACAGAACTCACAGAGTGTAATGAAGATTGCGAGGTTTATTATAAGAGAAGTCACAATTACGATTCTGGCTCAGGAATGCTAAGTGTATCATTTTTCCTTCAGGACAGCCTCTCCCAGCCCTGCTCACAGGCACACCTCTCCCCGGCTGTCAGTCTCTGCCCAAAGGCACTCAGTGTTCCCTCTCCATGGGCCAGGAAGCCCACCATGACCCCTGCTGCTAGGTGTCTCCTTCCTTGGTGATGGTGGTGGCTCTTTCTCTCTGCTCTGGAATGGGCTCTCTTTAAAGGCAGAGCTAACCAGTCCCCTTGACAGGCCATTGTCACTGTATCACACAAACTCTCTGTGGGAATGAAAAGACCACAGCTGGAAAGACCACACTCAAAGGTAATGAATGGCACAACAGGTTGTCGTGCGTCAGTCAGTGTGACATGCCTCCCACCCAGAGGCGGGCTCTGTCAGTCTTCCCCTGAAATTTGGGTGGCTTGTGACTGCACGGGAGGCAGTTCGAGCCCACTAGCCCCTCCAGGGGAGAAACACGAGGCAGCCTGCTTCTGAAAAGATTGACAGCCTTATAGGGTTACCAGGAGTTGGAATCAACTCGATGGCCACAGGTTTTGTTTGGTTTTTGGTTTGTGACTGCGTAGAACAAAAGAATACAGAAAAGCCATGTGAGCACCACAGCAGGCCATGGGCTGCCGCGTCATCACGCACACACCCAGCGTTAAGGCCGCCTAAGCTACCATGCCGGCAAGGCCACGGGGTGTTCTGGTCAGCACGCTGAGCCCAGCCCACCTTCCAGCCTTCCCTGTGAAGGCACCAGGCCTGTGAGTGAAACCACTCTGAACCCTGACAGACGGCCCATTCGTCCCCCATCTGTTCCCGAAGGCACTTTGTCACAGCCACAACGAATGGAAAAATCACCCAAGTGACCACTGCCCATGTTCCTCTCCCACACAGGCGTGCCGCACAATGAGGCAGTGGCTGACAGTGCATTAAGTTGTGGTGTGTTTTTTTATATAGCAGTAAATGACCAGTCCCCACCACCCTACCCACTGCCATCGAGACGATTCTGACTCACAGTGACCCCATAGGCTTTCCGAAGCTGTCAGTCTCTACAGGAGCAGACTGCCACATCTTTCTCCCACCAACGTTCTGGTAGGCAGTTGATCATCTTAGCCACTGGGCCACCAAGACTCATAAGTGAGCAGAACGTAACTCAGATTACTTTTCCAGCTCACATGCCATGTTTCTGCCTAGAAAAGACCAGCGCATGGGAACCTCGTAAAGACGTCAGGACGATCACGGCGGTAAACACGGGACCTGGAGCGGCAGCCTCTCGCCTCTGGAACTAAGCCCAAACCTTCAGGTTTCCCTGTAGCAAAGCCCAGCAGTCAGAGGCTTCCTGGAAGTCACCTCTGTTTGGGAGATAACCACACTCAGAGAGAAAAGCTTAAATGGAGGTTCCAGCAACCTGGGGTCCTCAAAGCTGAGCCAAGCCAGCTGGACATTGAAATGAACAGGGTATGACTTCATTTCTGTATAGCTAAATCATAATAATAATGAATTCTCTTAAATGAGCACTGTCTCTTAAAGGTACCCACGTCTTAATCCCTAGAACCTTTAGTTACCTTAATTGGCAAAGGTCGCTGATCAGTTGGCAGGAGCCCTGGTGGGACAGTGGTCAAGCACACTGAGCTAATCTGAAGCTGGGCTGTTCAAATGTACCAGCCGATTCTTGGGGAAACAAGATACGGCAGTCTGCTTCTTTGGCGGTCACAGCCTTGGAAACCCTCTACGGCAGTTCTACTCTGTCCTGTCGGTTGATGCAACGACAATGAGTTTTTTTGGTTTAATCAGCTGGCTTTAAAATAAAGAGATTATCCTGGATTATCCAAGTGGATCCCATATAACTCACTTTTAAGTGGAGGCAGACAGAAGAGGAGAGTCAGAGGGAAATGGCACCATGGCAGAAGGTTCAGACAGATGGCAACATTTCTGACTTTGAAGACAGAGGAAGGTGACCAGGAGACAACAGATGTGGGCATCCTCTAGAATCTGAAAACGACAAGGCAACAGACTTTCCCCCAGAGTCCCCCAAGAGGGATCCAGCCCTGCGGACAGCTTGATTTATGCCCATTGAGACCCGTGTCAGACTTTCAACACGGATAATAAATATGTGCTGTTTAAACAACTAAGTTTGTGATAATTTGTTACAGCAGCAATAGGAAACGAATACAAGCATCTTCTACACACCCATACCATGCTATGTGCAAGAATATGCAACCTCATTGAATTCTTGTACAACAGTATTGCTATCCCCACTTCTCAGATACCAAAACTAAGGTTCCAAGCAGACAAGCAATGCCATAAAGGTCCCAGAGTTGAGGGGCAATGGCAGACAGATTTGAACACAGGTCTGTAGGATGACAAAGACAGACAGCGCACAGCACAGCTTTTTTTTTTTTTTTAAGCTATTGTCATGGCTTGAATTATGTCCCCCCAAAAACATGTGCAGCCATGTGGCTGGGATATGATTCCCAGTATCTTGGGACTGTCCTCTATTGTGTGGTTTTACTAAACTGTATGTTAAAGAAGCTGTAAATTCCTGCATAGAATTACTTCCTTGCTCTGCAGTAGGGGGAGTTTCCCTGGAGTGTGGTTACCCCACCCTTAATGCTTTCAGCTTGCAAGAGACAAAAGGAAAGGGAAACAAAGAGAATGAGGAGCCTCACACCATCAAGAAATGTGCACTGGGAGAAGAGCAGTCCTTGAGACCCGAGGTTCCTGCCCCAAGACGCTCCCTGGACAAAGACTGATGCAATACCGGACTTTCCTCCAGAACTGACAAGGGGAAAGCCTTCCCCTGGAGTGGGCACCCTGAATATGGACTTGCAACCTACCGGACTGTGTAAGAATAAACCTTCCTTTGTTGAAGCCATCCACTCTGTGATATTCTGTTAGAGCGGCACTAGCTGACTAAAACAGCTATTATTGCAGACTTATGTGACATTAGATCTGAATCACTAAGTCAACCTACATGTAAAAGATTCCTTCATGGCTGACTTTACTTACACTATTTCTAAAGGTTTCTTTTTTTCCCCACTATTGAAAAGAAAGATCCTAAAACAAGCTGCACTGTCCCAGTGACTTCCCCAAGGCAGGGACCCCAGTCTTGAGCCAGGCTGGGCACGGGCAGGGTACTTGAGCAGAGTTTAGCATTCAGACTAGAGGCCATGGAGGCTGCAGCCTATACCTCTTCCCTCTCTCAGTTACCTGGTTCTGCTGAACGAAAATGCCATGAGTGGGCGGCTCTAACAAACAAACATACCGTTTCCTACTATTTTGGAGACTGAAAGTCCAACTCAGAGCTTCAGCTGTGTTGATTCTTTCAGTGGATGCTTCTCTGAGTTTCTGGTGTCTTCTGGAAAGCCCTGATGGCATAGTGGTTAAGTGCTGTGGCTGCTAACCGAAAGGGAAGCAGTTTGGATCCACCAGCCCCTTCTTGGAAACTCCATGGGGCAGTTCCACTCTTATCTTCTCAGGTACATCAGAATCGACTTGTGGCTGCTGTCGGGCCAGCAGTTCTCGGCATTCCTCTGCTCAGAGACACACCCTCACATGGCTTCTGCCATCCCCTGCACGTCCCTGCTCTGTCTTTTTATAAGACACCTCTCAGAAGCGATTAAGCTCATGTCTTTTATCTAGTGCTGCTATAACAGAAATGCCACAAGTGATGGCTTTAACAAGCAAATTTATTTTGTTGCAGTTTTGGAGGATAAACTGTACTGGCTCTAGAGGAAGGCTCTCTCTCTCTCTCTCTCTCTGTCTCTCGCTCTCTCTGTCTCTCTCTCTCTCTCTGTCTCTCTCTCTCTCTGTCTCTCTCTCTCTCTGTCTCTCTCTCTCTCTCTCTGTCTCTCTCTCTCTCTCTGTCTCTCTCTCTCTCTCTCTCTCTCTCTCTCTGTCTCTCTCTCTCTCTCTCTCTCTGTCTCTCGCTCTCTCTGTCTCTCGCTCTCTCTGTCTCTCTCTCTCTGTCTCTCTCTCTCTCTCTCTGTCTCTCGCTCTCTCTGTCTCTCTCTCTCTCTCTCTGTCTCTCTCTCTCTCTCTGTCTCTCTCTCTCTCTGTCTCTCTCTCTCTCTGTCTCTCTCTCTCTCTGTCTCTCTCTCTCTCTCTCTCTCTGTCTCTCTCTCTCTCTCTGTCTCTCTCTCTCTCTGTCTCTCGCTCTCTCTGTCTCTCTCTCTCTCTGTCTCTGTCTCTCTCTCTCTCTCTCTGTCTCTCGCTCTCTCTGTCTCTCTCTCTCTCTCTGTCTCTCGCTCTCTCTCAGCTCTAGGGGAAGGTCCCTGTCTCTTCAGCTTCTGTTTCCTGGTTCCTTGCAGACCTCCATGCGGTATCTATCTTCAGTTCGCTTAATCTGTGCCTTGCATGTCTTGTAAGAGATTGACTCCAGACACACCCTGCACTGATGCTGCCCCACTAATGCCACAAAGACAACCCATTCCCAAATGGGATTACAATGACAGGCATAAACCAAATCGATTCTGACTCCTGATGACAGAGTAGAACTGCCCCATGGGGGTTTCAAGGCCGTCAGCTCTAAGGCAACTGACTTGGCACATTTTTCAGCCATCGGGCAGCTGGTGGGTTCAAACCAGTGACATTTCAGTCAGCAACCAGGCAAGTTACCATTGTACCCCCAGGGCTCCTTAACACGGGCTTAGAGGTTAGATTTACAACACATATTTGAGGGGGGGCTAGTCAACCCATAACGGTTTAGGATCCAGCCAACTCTGGTCTGACCTCATTGATACAGCAAAAGAAAGTCCTTGCTACCAAACAGAGTCATAGTCACAGGTACGGGGATTAGTACTGTCCATTATCTTTGGGAGGACACAATTCAATCCATAACACCCTTCCAAGTTTTTATTAACAAAGTTTTCAAACATACAGAAAATTGAATAGCACCCATATATACTCACCGCCTCAATTCAATAGTTGTTGTTTCCTATAAAATATACGTACACTTTTACATCTAAATATGTCAGCATACACCTCCTAAAACCAAGAATGTTGTTTCTTATAATCACTGTCTTAAGTATCTATGGCTGCTGTAACAGAAATACCACAAATAGGTGGCTTTAACAAAGAGAAATTCATTTTTTCACAGTTTAGGAAGCTAGAAGTCCAAGTTTAAGGTGCCAGCATGAGAGTAAAACCTTGTCAGCTTCTCGGGGAAGGTCCTGTCAGCTGCATTCCCCTGGTCTGCAAGCTTCTTAGCAGAGGACCTCGGGACCAAAGGATGCACCCTGCTGCTGGCGTCCCTTTCTTGGTGGTAGTGAGGTCCTTCTCCTCTCTGCTTGAGTCCATCTTTTGCACCTCAAAAGAGACTGACTCAATAATCAACCTAATCTTGGAGATTGAAGCCCTGCCTCATTGGTAAACCTTCCTCATCAGCATCACCGAGGTAGGGTTTACAACACACAGGAAAATTGGGCCAGATCGCAAAAACAGTGGACCGTACACAACACTGGGGATCACGGCCAAACTGGCATACAGTTGTGGCGGGGCGGGGGGACACAATTCAATCCATAGATATCATAATGCCATTTAGAAAACAGAAAAATTCTCTAATATCTAGTCCATATTCACATTTTTCCTGTTGTTTCCAAGCATAGTTTTACAGCCAATTTTTGGAACCAAGATCAAATCGAGTTTTATGCATTGCAGTTTGTTATTAGGTCTTTTTAGTCTCCTTTCATCTAAGTTGTTCTTTTACTTTTTTCTTCTTTTTTAGTGACACTGAATTTTTGAACAGACGACACCAGTTGTCTTATAAAATCTTCCACATTGAGGCTTTCAAAGATTTTGCCGTTGTGACTCCGTTTAATTTGTTTCTCTATACTCTGTATTTCCTGTGACTTGAAAGCTGGCATCTAAAGGCTTGGTTGGGTTTAGATCAAAAGTCATGTCACCCTTGATGCCCTGAATGTCATCCAAATGCCTTCCTTTCAGTATTTCCTTTATCTTCAAGTAAAGAAGTCATTGGGGACCAGATCAGGTGAGTAGGGAGGGTGTTCCAATACACTTGTTTACTGGCTAAAAACTCCCTCACAGACAACTAGACAATTAAGTTAGCAAATCTAACACCTTGCCACCTTGCGCTAGGGCCATTTCAAAAAGAGTTCCAAAATTGCTTTGACGGGTGGCCTAGGCCCTGGCCTCAGTGCGTAGCTGCCCAAAGGGAGGACTTCGAAGGTGACTACAGTGATATTCAGCACTGAGGTGTGTAGCACTTAGAACCATTAAGTTCTCGGACTGAGTTATCTGCCCTGGCATGTACTTCTCACGGTACAGTAGCCCCAAAGCACATAAGGTTCTCTCCTAGAGTGGCACTACAGTTTGGTCCCTTGGTTGAGGCAGTGGAGCTGCCTGCAGACTTTCCTCACCCCCACACTTCCACAGCCTGAGGGGGAGGGAGAGAAAGGGGCATTTCTAGTCGCAGCTCGGACCCACCACACTCGCGGTCCTAACCCCAGTTTGAAGGTTGGTGGCCGAATCCTGCACCTGCGCAAACCACCGGATCGTGATGCATGTGCCGCATTTTAGGACCGGCCCCTGAGCTTGACCCTGGACCCGAACTGTGCTGGAGAAGATGTTTTCTGACTTACCTTAGCGACCGAACCCACTGCTGTTGAGTCGATTCCGACTCACAGAGTCCCTAGGGGACCGAGTAGAACTGCCCCAAACAGTCTCCAAGGAGCACCTCCTGGGTTCAAACAGCCAACCTTCTGGTTAGCAGATGTAGCCTTAACTGCTGTGTCACCAGGGTGTCTACAGCAGCGCTCTGACCCTTGTCAAAGGTGAGAAGTTTCCTTCCTTTGCAGCCTAACTCAGCAACCAGACCTCCAAATACTGGCAAGGTGGGGCTGGGAGCTTTCCGACTTCAGGCGAACGCCAGCGCTAACCCTTGGGTGGGAGGCGTGTAAGTGCTCCGTGTTTATCAAACAATAAATTTTCCCTTTTTGTTCTCTTACAACTGATGGTATGGCGATGGTCTTATTTCAACTGGCTGATAGTGTTACCGTAGTATACAGTTTAGAGCCGCCTGGTGCAATACTCAATCTCAAGACAGGAGTGAGGTGGGTAGCAGAGTTTTATTGTACTCATATATTGATATACAAGAGGCAAGGCGGATAAGCTTTTTTGAAAAGTGTCTTCCTGAACAAGCGGGCGTGACAACTCTGATACTATGCAAAGAAAGGGGAGTTAGACATTCTCGTTAAATTCTTGGGAAATAATATGTATACTCAAAAGGGGTGGGGCTGTGAGTTGGCACAGAAATGGGGTTGACCTCCTCCTCACTCCCAAGTTTGAGCCAGCTATGGCCTCGTGATGTGTGTCCCGTGTTTTTTTGTTCCCTTATGCAAGTCTCTTAGTTTTTAGGCAGGACCCACCATGGTATGGAGTCATTTGGCCATCCCTCAAGACTCTTATTGGAGTGGTTTTAAACAGCCAGCCTATGAAGGGGTGGGCTGAGAGTTTTATCTTTCGTAGTTATTCAAGCAAGAGGATGTTACCAGTTGCTTTTTTACATTTCTAGGAGAAACACCGATTAATTTCAAACTTTTCACTGAAGCTTAAAGAAAGGAGAGGAAAAAGACATGAGGACAATATAGAGAGGGAGTGGGCAATGTTTCCCGTGATCACCATCGGTAGAACAGAGTAAGAACCCACGTTCACTTACAACAGGACATGACGGACCTAATGACGTCCACGTGGCTTGCCGGTTAGTGGAGACTTTCAGAGGTTGGGGGAGGAAGCAGGAAGTGGACCGCACCAACGGTGCTGTTCCTCAGCTCAGCGTCCTTCCTCTTCCCCCACTTGTTCTCTGCAAAGCCCTCCTCCCGTGTTACACCGGATCCTGGGGAGACTTGAAATCCTAGCACCTCTCTCCTCCCAGTCCCATGAGAGTGGGCATCAAGACGCGCTAGATCCAGTAACTGGTTCAAGAATAGACGTGTGAACGGTCTGAAGTCGAGTTCCCTGGAAAACAGTTTGAAGCCAGCTTACATTTAGTGCTTTATTTAGGAGGGCAGTCCTAAGATGGAAGAAGGGAAGCGACACCGGAAAGAAGGAGAAACAGAATGCCACCAAGTCTGTTCCCACTCATAGCCACCCTATGGAACAGAGTAGAGCTGTCCCATAGGATTTCCAAGTCTGCGATCTTTATAAAAGCAGACTGCTATGGATTTTTCCCCCTTGGAGCCGCTAAGGGGTTTTCCTTGCCTGCAGTCCTGCTGGCAGCTGAGGGTTTAAGCACTGCCTCATCAGGATCCTCAGAAGGAAGAAAAGCCTCATTAAGAGTCTAGTTGCTTGGTTACAGAGGACGTCTCCAGAGAAACTGTAGACACACTGGTCTAAGATCCATCTATCAGGGAGGAAAGAGGGAGGAGAATTTATCCACCAACTCCTCCTAATCTCCTGTTTCTCGCTGGTCAAATTCATGCCACAGGATGTTAGACTCCCATACTTTGTGGTTGAATCACCTCTAGGGACCTCTTGAAAGCCACCACAGTAGCAGCAGTAGGAGCCAGTGGCACTTCCTAGCAGACTGTCTTCAGCCTGTAATAGCTCAGGTCACACTGGACGGGCCATCGTACAGGCAGGCAAGAGCACCAGAAAAGTCCCAAAGCTCCTTGGTGCCTCCGACATGATAGGACCCCTCAAGGGCAGTGGCATGGGTGTGAGGAAAAATGAGGGATACTGCCAGGTCCTACCATGAGGGACACGGGGCACCAGCCCACCCACCCACAGGGGTGAATTGACCAGTAAGCACGTACACTCAGCTGACGGTGTTGCTTGCTAGTCTCTAGTACACAATTTCACACAGTTTTCTGCACATGAAAAATGTTGGAAAATGCAGTACAGACTAGTAAGCATGTATGTCCCTTGCTTATTGGGTAAATTGCCCTTGGTCACCAGCAGCAGCTGCTGCTGTGGCCCAACTGGCCGAGTGGTTTAGTGTCCTGCAAGAATGTGGCTCCCTTTAATGAAGATGAAAGTGTCTTCTTTGGAGCCTAAAGGAATATGATTAGGGCTGGGTCAACTTCCCGAAACACTGGGTACCAATGGCTACTCAGTGCTTGATGTACTACCTGGTTTTTGGTAAGCGCTGGCCACCTCTACTCCCAGAAGATGTCTTCAGAAAAACTACGTGGATAAATGCTGAAGAATAGGGGATGAATAAGTGGATAGGTAGGTGGATGGATGGGTGGGTGGATGGATGGGCGGGTGGGTGGATGGATGGATGGGTGGGCGGGTGGGTGGATGGATGGGCGGGTGGGTGGGTGGATGGGTGGATGGGTGGGTGGGTGGGTAGATGGGTGGGTGGGTGGGTAGATGGGTGGGTGGGTAGATGGATGGATGGTTAGATGGATGGACAGGTGGGTGGACGGGTGGGTGGATGGGTCGATGGATGGATCGATGAATGGGTGGATGGAAGGACAGATGGATGGGCGGGTGGGTGAATGGATACATGGGTGGATATATGAGTGGATAGATGAATGAGTGGATGGATGGATGGATGGGTGGGTGGGTGGGTGGATGGATGGATGAGTGCATGGATGAGTGCTGGATAATGTATGAATGGTTGGGTAGGATGGTGGGCATTTAGGGTGTACTAAAGTGCTGCAAAGTTGGTGCCAAGCTACGTCACTTTCATATATAATATTTAATAATGCAGTTCCAGAGAAGAAAACATAGGCTTTTTGACTGACACATTTCAGCACATATTTGGGATTTGCACCGAAAGAACATTGCATGGTGTTTCAAACAGTGGCCCTGCCTTTTGGGAGCACTGACCTCAACCTGTGAGCCCCAGGGAGAGGTGGGGAGGTAGGTGGCTGCCCACAGATCTTGGCTTCAACTTTCTACTTCCCCCGGGAACTCCTTCAGCGGCTGCAGCAGCTGCAGTCACCTTTCTTTCCGTCTGACTGCTCAGCCCCGCTCGGCCTTGCACAGTGCTGAGAATTCGCTCTAGTCAGAGCACAGGAGGGGAATGGTGCATAGAGAAGGCCTTTAGTCGGGACATTTGTCAATATTTATGGATTTTACCCTCCTCACATGCTTAGGACATGTGTGCCTCCTCTAGTTCTTAACTCCAAGTCCCTGCATGGTGTAAATGGTTTAGGAACTTAGCTGCTAATTGAAAAGCTGGAGGTTTGAGTCCACCCAGAGGCAACTAGGAAGAAAGACCTGGTGATCTACTTCTGAAAAATCAGCCACTGAAAACCCCGCAGGGCACCATTCTACTCTGACACATATGGGGTTGTCTGGGTGGTCTTCTTGACAGCAATTCGTCACCAGTTAGCCTTAATTCACACACGTGCCCTAAATATCGAAACAACAACACGACATTTTGATGCAGTTTAAAGGGGGGGAGGATACTTGCTCCTGATTTAAGATGCAGCTTAGTCCTGTGACCCATCCACAAGTGAAATAGCAATAAGTTTTTAAAATTTAAACAAAATTCCGTAAAATACCCCGTTAGGTTCCATCCCCCAAGTTCCTAACTGTTCTTGCTTCTCTCCAGAAACAAAGACACAGCAACCCTTTTGGGGCACACTCCCTGCTTCTCTTGTCTCTTCTTGCCTCCTGCTCCCCTCCTGCTGTTTCACCCACCAGCACCTACAGCCAGCACCCCAAATCTGACAAAGTTCCCAAGTCTATTTTTCTCTCATCAGTGCAATGAAGGCACAGGAGTCAGAAGGCAGGGCAAGTCCAGGAATAATTTTACTTTGCCAACTGTCCCAGGTGATGTGTAGTTATCAAAAGGGAAATAAAAGTGTGTTAACTTCAAATCAATTCTGACTCACAGGGGCCCTAAAGGACAGAGTAGAACTGCCCCCATAGAGTTTCCCAGGAGCGCCTGGTGGATTCAAACTGATGATCTTCTGGTTAGCAGCCATAGCACCTAACCATTAGGTCACTGGAGTTTCCAAAGTGTAGTTAGGCTTCCTTGAACAACACGCACTCCTTTTAGTGTGTTTTTTGGAGAGTCGTGTTGGAGCTCCTGTGAGCACTGTAGATGAAGTACGCGTCTGTACCACTAGATGGCGGTATGGCACCGCTCTTCCCCAGCAGCCACACTCGGTAGGGCAGGAGTTCACCCAGGGAGGTCCTTAAGTTACTTCGTCTCCCAAAGCAAGCGGGTAACAGCCCACAAAGGTTCATTCTTTTAAGTTAATGATTTATGGATTTTGTTTGCAGGTGTTTTCACTAACTCCATGGCTTGATTTAACTGAGTTTCAATTATTTAAAATAAAAAACTTGCAGTTTCCTGGAACTCCCAACAAAGCAGAATCAACCTTGGATGTCTCTAATAATTTGCCATGCATCAGGTGCCCCTGTGGATCTTGGCATGGTGTCTATTTCTAAGGTGCTGGTTAGTTTAGACAGGAGAAAAGCTTTGATCATGCCAACAAGGACACACACCAGGGAGTCAGCTGACTCCCGGCTGAAGCACCGCAGCCTGTGACCCAGCCGGGCCCCAAGCTCCCAGTCTCTGCTTGCACAAGTCATCTATCACAGGGAGGCCAGCTGGGACCCGCAGCCCATCCCTGCTATGGAGACAGTCAGCGGTGAGTCAGCGCCTGCAATTTCCATGCAAACGACATCCACAGCCAGTCCATCAAAAACGGTTTATTGAGTTTCCTGAGAAATCTAGATCCTTGGAGGTGCTTGCTGAAGATTATGAAGCCACCAGCTTATTTTGAATTCAATCTGATTTATAACATAACTGCAAATTAAAAAAGAAAAGAAAGACTATGCCCCAGACAGCAATACTTCTCAAGGGAAAATTAACTCACGTAGGTTTTCAGTTTGCCTTAGTCATGGCGTGTTCTAGAAGCCACTCTTGTTAACTTTATTGGGGAGGAAAAAAAGAAGAAAAAACTCATGGCCATCAAACCATGCTGACTCATAGTGATCCTATAGGATAGAGAAGAACTGCCCCTGCCCTTGGGTTTCTGAGAAGCAGCTGGTGGACTCCAACTGCCAAACTTTTGGTTAGCAGCTGCAGTTCTTAACCACTATAGCACCTGAGTAAGTGTAAATAAAGGGTATGGTGCCTTCCTACAGGCACTGAGGTGACAGCCCTCAGGGCAGGGAAGCGCTCTGGAGTTCAAGGGGTAAACCGACAGGATTTCCACCAAGTCAGTTCTAACTCCTAGCGACGCACATGTGTCCAAGGAGAACTGTGCTCCACAAGGGTTTTTCAAGGTTGCTTTTCCTGGAAAAGATCACCATCTCTTTCTTCTGAGGCAGCTCTGGGTGGATTAGAACCTTCAACCTTTACAGTTAGCAGCTGAGAGCTAAGTCTGAAGACATAAGTCTACGGCTCACCTTCTAGGCAGAAATCAGTCATGCTGTCTCTTCCAGTGTCTCTAGGCTGAGCTGTGTGAGCCTCGCTGCTGGGTTAGCTGAGTCAGGCCAGTCCCTAACTCCCAGCAACCCCCTCCAGGCACCACCTGGTACTGTGCCGTCCCCGTGCTCAGTTGGGGATCACATTCTGATTCATACTATTTTCATTGGCTGTTTCTCAGGAGTGGATAACCAGGCCTGTCTTCTTAGTCTGTCTTAGTCTGCAAGTTCTGCTGAAATCTGTTCTGTATCATAGCAACACACAATCCTCCCCTGACAGATGGTTGGTAGCTGTCTGGAAGTGCACTGGCTAGGAATCAAACCAGGGTCACTCCACTCGAAAGGCAAGAATTCTACCATGGAACCACCAGTGTCCCCATCTGAAGGAGACAGTGCACGCAAAATACTCTGCCAAAAAAGATCCGCATGAGTCTCAGTTGGTATGAGAGCAGTATCCTTCTGCCAGATGGTATAGGACAAGAGTCCAGGGCCACCACGTATGGCACTGAAGAGTGTAAGACCCCAGGAAGCAAGTGGGGGCTGAGGTCTAGCCCATGGTTCACTTGCAAAGCCAAGAGTGCACAACACGGTGTGTGCTCAGGGATGTCCTTTTCTGAGTTGTAGAAAGCCTCTAAGTGGCTTCCAGATGGCTCTCACAGTGACACCAGGAAGCCCCCAGGCACAGCAACAATAGCAAACTGGTATTTTCTGGCTTTGATATCCAAAGTCCCACCTCCTACCTTAGGACAATGTAACTCTTAGGTACTTAACAATTCAGGGAGGAGGTAGCCCCAAAAGGAAATTCCAACCTTTCTGCTAATCAGAAACATATGTCTTGGGGCCAGTTTTTTTAAAGAGATGAGATCATGTGTGTGTTCCATGTTTGTGAAGTAACTTCTAGCCAGTATCACTCAGAGTACAGCACAGATGAGCAAAGTAGATAGCACTATGCCATTTTTTTCCTGGTGCCCAAACTAAGCCTTAGAGAGATGGGCTGGTTCACATATAACAAATGAAAGAGTGAAGAGTGCCTGAGAGATTTTGAAGCAATAGTCCTGCTTTAATTATTAATTCCTACTGCTAGGGTCGCCATGAGTCGGATACGACTCGATGGCACTTGGCTGGCCACAAAAAAGAGCTGTGGGCCATTGCAGCGAACACACCCTTAACACTGCTCATTAAAAACAGATTTTTCAAATGAATCCCAAACCTGGCTAGGTGAGCCTGTGGACCAACCCTTTCACCTCTAATCTTCCCCATCTGCTGAGTGTGCACGGCGAGGGTCTTGATGGAGAAATATCGGGGGGCTCTACTTACCAGTTCCCACCCAGTCAAAACCGATACACGGTGACCTCACGTGTGTCGGAGCAGAACTGTGCCCTGTAGGGTTTTCGGTGCTGGATTTTTCAGAAATTGATTCCCAGGCCTTCCTTCTGAGGCCTCTCTGGGTAGACTCCACCCTCTCTACCTTTCCATCTGCAGCCAAGCACGTGTTAGCCCTTTGTACCACCCACAGACTCTTAAGGGCCCTTACAATGCAGAATTCCTGTAATAGGAACAAAAATAAGTATTTGAGTATATAACAGCTCTCAGCAACCAAAGGCTTAGAGAGATGAAACCTCTGTAACAGGGTCACTCTGTTATTAAGTGAAGAACCAGGATACATGAACTTCTAGCTGCAGGGCCCACACTGTTGATGCCTCGCACTGCTTCATCAGTCCTTCACACAAAACACTGTTCTTTGGACCATCCTGAAGGACAAGTCCTCCAACAAGCCTGCACTATAATCTTGAATAAAAAAACCCACCGAAAAACTAGTTCTCAATTCAAGATTATAAAATTCACACACACAAAAGAAACAATGTACCAAGAACAAAAGTCAGCATACTCAACAAAGAACAAGACTGGGTTTCCTACAGTTTCATTTAAAAGAACCATCAGAATTCAAATAATTGCATTTAAGATGAATAAAAGCAGAGAAGAAGAAAACTGTAAATACTCCAGAAAAACAACATTCAGATTGAAAAATGACTCAAATATAGTTTTTTAAAAAATTGTCATTGAAATAAAAAAAATCAGTTGATGGGTTAAAGAGCATATTCAGTGTAGTTGAAAAAGGACTTAGTAAATAGGAAGAAAGCTCTGAGGAATTTACCAGCACGTAGCAGAGATAACTGAAAAGATGCAAAATATGAAAGACAGGCTAAAAGATATGGCAGATGAGAGAGAAGGTCCCATATACTCATAATAAAAGTTCTAGATGGAATTCAAGTCATGGGATATTATACAACAACCAGGATAAATAAGCTACAACCACACACAAACAGATAATTATCACAAACACAGTGTTGAATAAAAGAGAAGCAAAGGAGTGTATCTGTTTTTCTACAGCTCAGAACAGATAAAAGTAACTTACAGTGATAAAAGCAAGGACAGTACTTCCCCTTAATAGACATAGATAGTGACTAGACGTAGATAGTGACTAGACGTAGATAGTGACTAGACGTAGATAGTGACTAGACGTAGATAGTGACTAGACGTAGATAGTGACTAGACATGGGTTTAAGGCAGGTTCTGGAGTTCTGAAATCAATTGTTTCTTAGTTTGAGTGCTGGTTACACAAGAGTGTCCAGTTTGTGAATCTTCACCAAGCTGAAGACTTAAGAGTTGCATGTGCTATATTCTTCAATTAAAATGTATGTTTGTAGGGAAAAAAGAAAAACACTTAGAACAGAGCAGATGGGACATAAGCAACATTCTATGACAAAAAGCTGGGATTGCTTTGCAAGTAATGAAAGATAGGATTTTGAAGATTCAGGATACACAGTGAGTCCTAACCACAACAAATTAAACGTGATCCCACATCTGCACATCGTGTAGTAGAACACAGCAAGTAAGAACAGAGAGATCTTTAAAGCCACCAGTAAAAAAAATAACTATTATCTACAAAGAAACCATAGTTGGCTTAAATGCAAGCTTCATAACAGTAACAGAAGAATTTATAAGACAATGAAATAGTATTTCAGAGGACTGACAGAAAATAACCATTAATCTAATATTCTAAACCTCATTAATACGCCATTCCAGAGGCATTTTCAAACAAATCAAGACTAGGTATACTTGAGAAGGAAGAAATTTGAACTTAGAAGTAAGAGTGAGATAAAAGAACAGAAGAAAAATGTTGTGTAAACAAACATTCTGGCATTATTTAGAAGCAAGGATGGTGAGACTTGTCTCGTGTACTGTGAACCTGTTATCGGAGGAGCAGTCTTTGGAGAAGGGCATCACCCTTGGTGCGGTAGAGGGTCAGTGAAGGAGAGGAAGACCCTCAGAAACACGGTCTGACACAAGGGCTGCAACAGCGGGCTCAAGCACCACAATGACCTTGATGTCCCAGGACAGGGCAGTGTTTCACTTTGTCACACATAGGCCACTATGAATCGGAATGGACTGAATGGCACTTAACAACAGTACAAGCAAGGACAAGTACACTTCAATGTCACAACTGATTTGGAGTGGGTAAAAGCAGGGCGTGTGTTGTTGTTAGCTGCTGTGCAGCCAGCCCTAACTCCCGGAAAATCCGCGTGTGACAGAGTAGAACCAATCTATAGGGTTTTCTTGGCTGTAATCTTTAGAGAAACAGCTAAATCTTTCTTCCATGGAGCCTCTGGGTGGATTCAAACTGCCAGTATTTGAGTTAACAGACAATGGCAAACCACCTGGACTAAGATGTTTACTGGAGAAAAATGGCATTTCACATGGGAGAAGAATAGTTAAGCAGTTCACTGGACTCAGTGGGCCACAATTAGCCTCTCACAGTCCAGCCCAGTCAGCTTGGTGAGCGTTACAACACCGTGACTAGGACGGCCGCACACTGAAGTCGTGAATCCACTGCACCTCCCTGGTGACTAGCGTGACTGTGAGTACTGCCTGTGAGTCCTGAGTGGCCACTGCCGTGAATTCCCAAACCAGCAGAGATGTGGAGTGTCAGAACTGGTAAAGACGGCAGGGAGAGGAGGCACGTGAGTCCCAGCCCTCACAGGAATCAGACCTTGACTCTCCTTCCCCCTTGTGAAGTTGGAGGAGATGAGACCCCCCCTGCCACATGAGTTTGACAGTTACTTGACTACCAGGCTTGAAAATAGCAGGGAAAATACTAAAGAATTCCACCAGGTTTTAACTCAGGTCTGTATGGTATTTACAGGAAACCAAACCATTTCTAAGAGACAACAAAAACTTGGCCTTGCTTAGAGTTGAATAGAAACCACAGGGAAGTTAATCAAATTGAAATGCCTGCTGAGTGACCATTTAAAATTGATTGCCCTGGTTTTCTCAGGAAGCCTGGTAAGTAAAATGCCTCCCCAACATAGGTGGTGTCATCATTCAGAATTGGAGAGCTCACCTGGAAGTAATTTTCTTAGCTCTGGCTGATTGCTGACTTCATCAAAGGGGCGAATTATCTAAGCTAAAACCAACCCTATCGGGTTGAAGATGATTCACAGCAAGCCTAAAGAACAGAGCAGAAGTGCCCCATAGGGTTTCCAAGGTGTGACAAGTGGATTTGAACTGCCGACCTTTTGGTTAACAGCTGATGAGCCCTTAACCACTGCACTGGCAGGGCTCTAAAATACCCCAAAGGGGTGAGTAATGGTCTTGAATTAATTTTTTTATTCATCTCTCTTCCTCTTAGAATTGGTTTGACTAGCATGAAGGAGCCATTGAGGCCAGAAGTACCCGGTGCGTTTATGAGAGCTATTCTGTGAAGGCATCAACCGGGAACATGCAGTAGCTAGGCAGCTGGGTGACCCCAAGAAAATTTGCCCTCTGTCCCTCTCCCTTCACCCAGCTTCAAGTTCTATTTTTTCCAGCCAAGCTGATCACCAAATCCACATAACAAAGTCAAGTTAAGAGCCCTAATACGTGGCACAAACAGACTACAAACTATTCCTATGAATGCACAAACACCAGAAGAGAAAAAGATAACTGGGAACTCCTAAAACTCTAACACTTATGCCTATCCGTAGATTTCACCAAAAGAGGGGAAAGATTACTTACAGAGTGAGAAAGAATTTTTGCCTACCACAAATCCAATCAGCACCTAATCTCCAGAGCTTCACCACGGAAGATATCCAGGAAGAAGTACATGAGCAAATGCTCACAATGATTAGCCACTAGAGAAATCCAAATCAGAACTACAGTGAGATATCATCTCACCCCAACAAGGCTGATATTAATCCAAAAAAAACACAAGATAATAAATATTGGAGACATTGTGGAGAGACTAGAACTCCTCTGCACTTCTGGTGGGAATGTAAAATGGTTCAATCACTTCGGAAATCAATTTTGCACTTTCTTAAAAAGCTAGAAATAGAAATACCATATGATCTAACAATCTCTTTTCTTGGAATGCATCTTAGAGAAATAAGGGCTGTCACACGAACAGACACTTGTACACCAATGTTTATTGCAGCACTGTCCACAATAGCAAAAAGGTAGAATCAACTTAGGTGTCCATCAACAGATGAGTGAATAAACAAACTATGGTATATTCACAATGGAATCCTATGCAATGATAAAGACTAACTATGATCTTAGGAAACATCTCATAGCTTGGAGTCACCTGGAAGACATTAAGCTCAGTGAAATTAGTTAGTTGGAAATGGAAAAATATTGTAAGATACCACTATATAAGGACTCAAGGAAAGGTTTAAGCACAGAAGAAAATAATCTTTGATGGTTACAAGGATGGGGAGAGGGACCCACAGGTATTAACAGATTAGATAGTGAATCGCCCAATATGAATTGCATTAAGTGAAGAGAGTAACAAACAGCACACAGTATATGGGAGGTTTGAATAGCTGGACAATAACAGAAGCTAAAAGATTCCCTAAACACAACCCAACAGTTTGAAGGATGGAATAGCAGGGACAAGGAGCTGGGGACCATAGTTTCAAGGGACATCTAGGCTAATTGGCATGACTAAGATTTTTAAGAATACGTTCCACACATCACTTTGGTGAGTGGCATCTGGGTCTTAAAAGCTAGCAAGCTGCCTTCTAAGTAGCATCCACTGGCCCCAATCCACCTGAAGCAGAGAAGTATGAAGGGTACAAAAGATGTGAGGGAAATATGAGTCCAGGAGACAGAAGGTACCATGTAATCCAAGACTACATCAGCATGGGACCAGAAGAACTAAGTGATGCCCAGCCACTACCAGTGACTCCCCTAATAGGAAATACACTGTAAAGCCTGTGATGCCAAGCCGAGCCAAGTGCCGCCTGTGATGCAGTGGGACAAAAATGGGCATGCAGAACTACAGCTCTATTCAAATATCATACTTGATGGTCTGTCAGACCAGAGGGTCCCCTGAAGACATGGCCCTCAAACTCTCTGTTAACCCAGAATTCAAAATACTCCTGAAGCCACATCAGACACACACTGGGCTGGCAAACAATGTGCTTCATGACTTAAATATGTTGGGGTCCAGATTTCAAGATGCGACACAGTTTCTCTTTAAAAGTTAAGTTTTATTAAAAAATATGCCTAATTAAAAAAAAACTGGTGCACCAGGGACGCACTCCAAACTACGCAGAGTGGGAGGCAACGCCAGGCTTCCTCAGTATGCGGCATTTAAGCCGTGAAACTGTGAAGTAGGGAGGGGAAGCTAACCTTTGCATTGACTGGCTGAGGTCACCTGGAATTCCTGTAAAATTGTAAAATGTGGTCGTTAGCAAATGTTTTAGTAGATTGTGGTCAGGGTCTAGGGGTCATTTGAAAGGCTGTCTCCAGGCTTTGCCTTGTGACAGACAGATGTTTTGCAAGACAAAGGTGAGATTACTCTATGGTAATCCCTGTTACTTTCTGCTAAATTGTTTCTTGGAGCCTTCTACTCTGAATTTTTACCGCACCCTTCCTCAAAATGGAGTCACTTGTGCCTCATTTTAACAAATATATACATAAGGCTATCTGAGCAGCTGTCTGCCAGAGATGAGATGAGAGGGTGGAAGAGGACTGGAGTTGGCGCAGCGATTACAGGACGTACAGGGTGGAAAGGAGGAGTATGCCGTCACAGTGTGGCGAGAGCAGCTGGAGTTGTACAGAGATGTGGGTGAGGAGTTTTATATGGCAAATTGACTTAGATTGTAAACTGTTACTTAAAGCACAACATAATAATATAAACAGAGTTTACCTACAGTAAATATCTACAATGATAATTATCTACAGCTATTACAAAATTCTTAAGCATAACAAAGACTGTGGGTATGACACAAGACCAGGCAGTGTTTTGTTCGTCTGTACATCAGGTCGCTGTGAGTCAGAACTGACTTGATGGCACCCAACAACAACAGCAAAACCACAAAGCCAAGTTCACGTTCAAGAATTGCAAACAGTGACATACGAAACAGAGACTGGGTTTTATTTTCATGCTCCTTTATTGCCTGACAATAATGAAAATTCATGGACAGTTATAATGAGTCCCAGGGGGCTGGGAGAAGACAGATGATTGTCCTCACCTGCCAGTGGGAGAGTTGGCAACCAGAACTCATCTGCAGCTACCTCTAAAGACAGGACTGACAACCTTCCGGAAAAGTCACAGCCTTGCCACTCAGGCCCAGACCCCAAGTCACTCTTTATGCAAACAGGGACACATAGGCACTTCCAGAACAAGCACCCACATGTGCATAGGGCCTATACTCTGGGAGCCTTGGAGCCCTATGCTGATACGACAGCATGTGTTCTCAGTCTCTCTTCACATCTCAATATCAGCTCTAAAATGCAGCAAGTTACTAATGTTTATAAGTTGGGAGACGAGGCTGAGGGAACAACGTTGACAAACCCCTCAGCCCAAACAAACTCAGATTGGAGGATGACAACTGCGGCAGTGCTGTGTGATGGCGGTGTTGGCCGGACACAAGGCTAAAGGTGTAGGCAGAGCCACCGCTTAGTCTCAGGTGACAGTTCTCACACGGCAGTGTGCTTCAGGGAAACCCTGGTGGCATAGTGGTTAAATGGCATGGCTGCTAATCAAAAGGTTGGTGGTTCAAATCCACCAGGCACTCCTTGGAAGCCCTGTGGGGCTGTTCTACTCTGTCCTATAGGGTCACTGTGAGTCGGAATCAGCTTGAAGGCAGTGGGTGTGATCTTTTGGTTTAGTGCACTTCAGAATCAACCAGAAGGCTTGTTGAACTCAGGGCACTAGAGCCCATTCCCAGATTTCCAGCTCAATAAATCCAGGTTGGAGCGTGAGGACAGTGATTCTAGTCAATTCCCAGGTGATGCT
Organism: Heterohyrax brucei; assembly: GCA_028571685.1. NCBI lineage: Eukaryota > Metazoa > Chordata > Mammalia > Hyracoidea > Procaviidae > Heterohyrax > Heterohyrax brucei. The sequence goes on from CM053159.1 coordinate 82,108,385, forward strand.
TTTGCTGTTGGTCTGGGAGCCATACTTTGAAAATCAGTGTTTTAAGGTGTTTCTAGTCTATCCTGAGTGTTTGGGGACATTGTGGAAGGACTCTAAATAAAAGAATGATGTTGTCAGATTAACATTCTAGAAGGAATATCTAGCTAGAAGAATAGACAGCGGAAAGGCCACCACACTGAAGTCAGAGATTCGTGTGAGGAGACTTCCTTGCGGCGTCAGTGAAAAGTGATGAACTGAGCAGTGGCAGTGGGAATGGAGAGAGGTGGAAGGCTTCCAGAGGTATGACGTAGACGGCTTGCACAGGGCTCAGTGTCCATGGAGATCAAGGCCATGACTGAGAGTCAAAACCAAGTGCAGAGCTAGAGGAGATGCAAGGCATTTTGTAATAGATGTAGCAGAAAAGAGAAAAACCTGACTGGGAGGCCACAGAAGAACAGCTCAGTCATTTTAAAAGCCTGGATGAGGTTGGAAACAGTAAATCTGTAGTGACACAATTTTATGAGGTGTGTTGCTTTCTCCAGTAGGGCTAAGAAACGCAAAACAGAGAGACAAGAAGAATAATGATTTAGATCTAAGATTAGGGTCTTCCTGGTGGGCAAATAAAAAGGGGGAGAGGGGGACAAAAAGAGTGGAAATGTCAGACTGTTATTGTCTAAGCTACTTGGAGAGCAAAATCAAGACAGACGAGTTCTGCTAGATTGATAGAAAGTGCCAGGAGGAAGAAGGTGGAAGTCTTAATGAGGTCACAGGAATTGTGTGGTAGTCGCCATGGAGGAGATGATTTGGGAGGATGAGAGGTTGTGGTTCACAAGTAACAGATTAACAGTTCTGAGATAGAGACAGTCCAGGCTAGAACAAGAGTGAGTCAACAGGCTCCAAGGGCTTGAGAATCCCCATAACTGCATGCAAAATAGTGTCTTGCATAGGATTATTTCTTTTTCCATGAAAGAGAAGATTCATACCTTTCATCTGAATCTCAAAAGGGTCTCTGACCCATAATTGATTAAATTTTGATGGAATATCTCAAGGGCATACAGGAGTCAACTGAAAGAGTGATGAATGCCCAAAGATGAAATGATTTCAGCAACAATGTAAATAAGATAGAGTGGGATTATAACTCAAACTATGAAATAAACATCCATGCATGAGTCAGGTCTGACTCGACAGCACTTGGCTTGGCTTGGCTGATATGAAGAAGTGACTGAATACATAAATAAATGGGGAAGAAGAGACAAGTCTCCCACACAAATGAATTACCAAAAAATGGATGTGTATACTCCACCCTCATGGAGGAAGAGTGTAACTCTCCACAGCCTAAGAGCAGGCTGTGTGTACTGACTTCTCTCCAAAGGTGATAGTGTGAGAAAGGGGTTAAAAAGAATAACTTTACAGTAGAGAAATGTGACGGCACTACATTAGCCAGGTAGTCACGGTCACCAATTATGCTGGAAGTAGGCAGCCTTGACATGGTGTGGTGAAAGTGGCATTTCGCCTTTGTATAGATTAGCTCATTTAATGTTCATTCATCAGAATCTCCTAAGATCTTAGGTACCATCAACAGCAATGAGAATGATTAATAAATCAGCAAGAAGAACCCCAATTTAATCTTATGAAGAATTTTTCTTTTATTTTTCAATCAAGGGAGAGAATACACGTGTGTCTCACAGCAGGGACCCAGGTTTAGGCACCTTTTTCTTTTCCTGACTTGTGTAAACAAGTCCAAACACCTACAGCAGGATACACAGTTGATACAGGACTGAAGCACTGGAATGATGCCATCCTTAGAGAATAACCAACAGGGGATGCCTATATAAAGGGGTCTTTGAAAACTCAGGTCGTGTCGGAGAGACCCATCTACATAATACTAAACGTCCTCTACACAGAACAGTTCAGTAGACAAGTCCATTTGAATGGTTTACTGCAGTGTTACAGCACAATCCCAGACAATTTGGAAAGGTGCGTAATGTTCTAGGTTAAAACAAGTTCCCTGGACAGCACAGTCCTGTTAAAACCACACATGCTGAAGGTGAATGGTGCTGCCCTTGCTGACTACAGAACTGCGTGATGAGAACCAGCCTCACCCACAGCTCAGACTGATGCCACAGAGTCTGAAAAGAACACAGAAATGAATCTGAGCTACGCTAGAAGGTGTGAAAGTCAGAATAATCCTTCATTTGCTTCTGTTGCCCAAGGGCCCCAACAGTCCATGAAAGAAAAACACATGGAGTTTATGCCTACACAGTCCAATCAACCACAACTGAGTAAATACCCTTTTACAAGGCAGGCAAGTCGTCAGTAAACTGAAGGAGGTGACTGGCACCGCAGGCAGGCTCCCACAGTAAAGGAGCAGCTGATTGGTGGCTGGATGAGAAGACATCCTTGGAAAACTGGGTCGCTTTGGCTGGAGTAGTCATATTCCCAGTGAGGGAATCCCCAGATGCTTAGGGTTTCCAAGGACTCTGGCCCCTATAATCTGCAGTTTTTTTGTGAATTGACTGTTAAACACCTAAACCGTCAATAAGGAAATAGTTCACCGCCAAGTTTACTTGTCCAGTGTTTCCAACTAAGTCAAAAGAATCATGAGCCCCTCCCACCAACAACACAGGACAAATTTCCAATTGCAAATAAATTTTGAGTTAAGGAGTAAAGAAATCCTCAGCTCTAATTCCCCCAAACCATAGCAAGACTACTAAGGAATAGCTGTCAGTCCATGACTATTCTTTTGTGGGAATATTCTTTTATACGAGATTCTTTTAAGCACATCCTTTTAGAAGAGGCCAGCTAAGGGTGAGGACCTTCAGGAGGCATGCCGACTGCAGCAAACGCCAAGGATCCCAGTGCTCTCCGCAGCTGGTCATCTTTCTGGCATGAGTCTTTTGGATGTTGCAGGGCCAGAATTAGTACCCACGTTCCATGTACTCTCTTACATTGTTTGGTTGACATTCTTTCTGACTTTTCTAAGGAAGTGACTGGCCTGAGAGTGTAGGGCACAAGGCCAAGCACCTCTTTCCTGCGCTAGTCTCCTAAAACCGCTGTGCTTTGTCTTTAGACTGGCAAAATCAAAGGGAGCTACACGGTATCAGTGGATCATAGTAGACCCTAATAAAGAAGCTACTAGATGAGGCAAACCTGTGCCCTTCACTCCAGATCAACAATCCAATAGGCAGCGTCAGCGTTTCTGTATCTGCGTTTGTCCTCAGACTTTCTGTTAGCTGCCCATCAAATTGGTTCCTAATCACAGTGACTCCACATAGAGCACTCTCACAATCACTGTTGGGCTTTAGCCCGTTGTGGCAGCCACTGTGTCAGTCCATCCCATTGAGGGTCTCCCTCTTTTGCACTAACCCTCACTTCACCAAGCCCCCTGTCCTTCTAAAGGGCCTGGCGCCTTCTGATGAGGTGTACTTGGAGTAGCTCCTCAGACTACAACGATGAGAAAACGTGGAGGAAAGAGAGCCCACCTGGGATTGCAGGACTTGGCTCCGTATTACTGCCCCCACCTGGTGACCTTGAGTAAGTCAGCTAACATCTGAGCCTTCATTCTACCTACCTTTTCAAGCAAGGGAGTACTGGGTACAGTGGGTCACTAGAGGGGCCCAGGGGTTACAGGTCGCACTGGGTGACATTGTCAGAGGGGGTGACACTAGATGACTACCTATATAAAATTTTTGTGCAGTGTTTCAGCAGAAATTTGTTATTTTTTTGTTAAACTGTCCTTGTACCCTGGTGGCGTAGTAATTAAGTGCTACATCTGCTAACCAAAAGGTCAGCAGTTTGAATCCTCCAGGAGCTTTTCAGAAACTCTATGGAGCAGCTCCACTCTGTTTTATAGCGTCACTGAGTCAAAACCAGCTGAAAGGCAGTGGGTTTGGTTTTGTAGTTAGTTCTAACAAAATAAACTTCTGTACACCCAGCTCACATGTCTCAATATACCTATGAGGCTAAAATTCCATGCTAATTTACTTTTTGAGTCCTCTAATGGAAACCCTGGTAGCACGGTTATTACATGTTACGGCTGCTAACCAAAAGATCAGAATCCACCAGGTCCTCCCTGGAAACCCTACGGGACAGTTCTACTCTGTCCTATAGGATCACTGTGAGTCAGAATTGACACGACAGCAGCAGGTTTGGGTTTGGTTTGATGCACTCTGTTCAAAGTTGTCGTTATTACCCAATTACAGTGACACTTGGAATCATGCGACATCATCTATGGGCAATGTTATCTTCTTTGCTGCCGGTGTTTTTTTTTTTTTTATTTAACATGACTGAGTGAAAATTTACATTCCCCTATAAATTTACATGCCCACCTATATGCAGCTTCCACTGCTCTCCCTGTCCAGTGGCAGCACACTATTCCTCTCTGCTCCATACATGTCTCATCCTCCCAACAGCCTCCTTTCCGCTCCTCTCCAACCACTCTCCATCCTCCAGCCAGAGGTCAGCAGAATGATATCCTATAGATGAATAGAACCATAAAGTGCAACCAATATATGGTCACTCTGCATTGCCAAGTCCAATCCATTCCTGTCAAAAGAGTGGACCTTTGTTATAATTTATGGGTAGGGGCAGCATCAGGGCCGGAGGCCATGCTCTCAGGGAAACCCCCAATCCGCTGGACCATCAGTTGAGGTCTTTTAGTGGAGATCTCAGGATGCACCCCTTTTTATTCTTGTGTTGCCAGTGAAACTCAACCTAGTGAGCTCCATCGTGGCTGTCACTGGTGGTGGCTGGGCACCATCCGGTCCCAAATCGATGAAGGCACCCACTCTTGCGGGTCTCTCTGTCTTCTAGGTTGTCTTTACCGCATGTCATCTTGGTCCTCGGTGAGCATCCTTTCCTGCTGAGTTGGGACCATTTGCTGTGTCCTCGGATGTTTGCTGCCAGTGTTTTTACGGTCTGTGAGTCTGAATGGACTCAAAAACAGTAAGTTTGAGTGGGATTTTGATTTTGACAATTTTCTATCATTTTAGCTACAAAACTGTGATGATTACCGTGGGGAACGGGGTGGTGGCAACATGAGTTCCACACTGAGTGACACCAAGCCTAGTGGTGGCACTGACTGGGTGCTGTCCGTTTGTTCCTCCAGCTCCACTCTCCGCTCTTCTCCAGCTTGCTGTTTGTCCTGGAAGGCTGACAAGTGTGAACTACATCCGAGAGCTCTTTTGCCCTCAGGCATCTAGTTGGCATCTGCCTACGGGGAGCCCCCAGGAGGGGCTGGAGGGACGGAGGAAAGGGAGGTGTCCGTGTCCCTATTCTTGCCCTGGAGACCCTGGCGGCATAGCAGTTAGTGCTGTGGCTGCTAACTAAAGGGCTGGCAGGTCACATCCACCAGGCTGTCCTTGGAAACTCTATGGGGAAGTCCTACTGTGTCCTATAGGGTCTCTATGAGTCAGAATAGACTTGACAGCAGTGGGTGGGCTCTGTCCCTGTAGAGTCTGGAAATAGCTTAGCCCTCTCCTGAATGTCACTGCTCCTGCTAAGGTAGCCTTCTAGACATGATCGTGTCCTGCCACCACAGCTTCCTGCTCCCTCTCCTTGCCTGTCGGGGCACGACAGTGGCAACAACTCCACTATTATTACCTCATTGCCTTCAAGTCATCCCGGCTCATGGCGACCTTGTATGTGACAGAGTACAATGGCTCCACAGAGTTTTCTTGTCTGTCATCTTTACAGGGAAACCCTGGTGGCATAGTGGTTAAGTGCTCTGGCTGCTAAGCAGAAGGTCAGCAGTTCAAATCCTCCAGGTGCTCCTTGGAAACTCTATGGTTTCTACTCTGTCCATAAAGTCACTATGAGTTGGAACTGACTTGATGGCAGTGGATTCGGTTTGGGTTTAACCTTCACAGAAGCAGACGGCCAAGTCCTTACAGCAATGGCACCACAGGGTGGATTCAAACTGCCAGCTTTCAGTAGTTCAAGACACACTATTTGTACCACTTAGGTGCTCCTTGGAAACTCTGAGGAGCAATTCTACTCTGTCCTAAAATGTTGCTGTGAGTCAGAATCAACTGACTGCAATGGCTCTGTGTGTGTGTGTGTGTGTGTGTGTGTGTGTGCGTGTGTAAGGACCTTCCAATGGGCTATGACACCATCCTTGTGGATTCCCTAGCCCTACCCTCTATCTGTAAATGGTCCACTTATGAAACTCGCTGTGAATTACCCTAATTTGAGAGTGCACGCTGTTGCCTGCTGAGTCTGTGACTAACACGGTGAGCTGGACTAGAGATGCAGTGGATATCAGTAGGGTATTTCATGGGTCCCATTTGCATTTTGATTGGAATTTTAAGGGCGCTGAAGCTGACAGAACTTTGAAACCAGTTTCCATAGCTCCAGTCACGAGTTTTCATAAGAGCTTTGTGGTTCTCACTGATGGAGGCTATTGCAGAACACATTTCAGTGTAAAAAGATATCTTATTAGCAAAATACCACTTACATTTGTCTTACATATAAAGATGTTATATAATTAGTGGAAAAAAAAAGAGGTTTACTGCTTGTCTTAGTGATCTAGGGCTGACGTAACAAGTCGATAGCTTTAACTAAGAGAAATTTATTCTCTCACAGGCTGGGAGGCTGGACCAAAAACCAAAGCAACCCCACTGTCGTCAAGTGGATTCTGACTCATAGCAACCCTACAGAATAGAGTAAAACTGCCCCATAGAATTTCAGAAGTGCAAACCCATGGCGTCAGCTCCAGTAGAGGGCTTGCTGACTCTGCCAGCTCTGGGGGAAGGTCTTTGTCATCAATCTGCCCGGACTGAGTCAAGAATTCTGTCACGGTGCCACCGCTGCCCCATACCCCCAAACCATACAGAGCCCCCTGTGCCTTCAGAAGGGCTGGGTGTGAGGAAGGAGGAAACAAGACTGAGTCAAGAACCACCTGGCCTCCTCTCTCTTCCCCATCTCAAGACAGAGATCGGCTCCCACCATCACCCCTAAGACTCACTTCTTTCTATGCTGTTGGTAATTTTACTTCCAAGTCTGTATCACTCTGACTCTCCTTTGGGTCTTCCTGTACATCCTTGAAAAATGTTCTGCCCTCAGTATCCAGGGGACGAGTTTTCGGTCTCTTCACCTTCTTGGTGTCTTCTGTCTTAGAAGGTCTGGAGCTCCTCCTGCAGACTGCTGCCCTTCAGCCCAGTGCTCTGTTCCCCAAAGGTGGATGGGAGGCCAATGCAATGATCAAATTCACCCCAAGGTAATTCAAGTCTTCTCCAAAGCAACATTTATGTCTCTATCAAAAGTGACTGGCCAACAAAATTATTTTTTATTTTTTTAAATTATTTTAGAATGAAGGTGAACCAGTAGGGATGAGAAATTGTTCTAATTCTTCTGGAATTCAGATTTCTGAATTCACAGAGTTGGGACAACCCACTCAGGCTACCCATCCTTAGAAGTTGTTTTGAACCTTGACCCTTCAGGCAATGATTTCCTAAAGTTGCCTTCAAGTCAAACTCTAGCCTAACAAGCAGTTTAGCTGAGATCATTTTTGCCTTGGGCATTGAGCTCCTTTGTAGAAAGACAATGACCTTGAGGAGACTGCACTGCCCTGACCCACCTCTGTGACCTGCCTTCACCACTGAGCACCTTTAGAATGACACTGCCTGATCTAGAGCATCTCTACTCACAGTAAACACAGGCTGTCGCAGTCATTTTTGGTGTTTTGCTGCAAATTCAGGTTTTTGACGGGGCAGGGGAACTAGAGAACTTGAAGCAGTAGAGCCAAAAGGGAATGAATGAGAACGGTGACACGTGGTGAAAAATAGAACCTTTATTACTGAAGAATTTGTATAGAAATAGCTAAATGGGACTCTAATTCATTGTGTAAGCTTTCACCTTAAACATGATAAAATATTTAAAAAATGAAAATAAATGTGCTTGAAAGACTTTTTTAAAAGTGGTGATTTAGAAAACAGTACTAGAAATCATTATCCCCTGAACTTGAGCATAGAGAATGTGACCCAGCTGGAGCTGAACTCTCAAGGACTCAAAAGGACACCTCGACTGGACCATGAAGAGTAAAGACAATAGCTCAATATCGTTAATATCAGACACAAATAAAATTTTGCTAAAGGTCATTCATAAGTGATTGCAACAGTATATTGACAGGGAACTGCCAGAAATTCAAGTTGGATTCAGAAGAGGACGTGGAACCAGGGATATCATTGCTGACGTCAGATGAATCTTGACCGAACATCAGAAAGATGTTCACCTGTGTTTCACTGACTATGCAAGGGCATTTGACTATGTGGATTATAACAAATTATATATAACATTGTGGAGAACGGAAATTCCAAAAAATTTAACTGAGCTCAAGGAGTCTATACATGGATCAAGAGGCAGTTGTGCAAACAGAATAAGGGGATACTGCATGGTTTAAAATCAGAAAAGGTGTGTGTCAGGGTTGTATCCTTTCACCATACCTTTGCAATCTGTATGCTGAGCAAATAATCCAAGAACATGGATTATATGAAGAATAAGGCATCAAGATCACAGGATGTCATGAACTGAAATTGTGTCCTCCAAAAAATACATGTAGCCATGTGGCTGGGCTATGATTCCCAGTATCTTGTGACCATCCTCCATTTTGTGGTTTTCCTATGCTGTATGTTAAAGGATTAGGGTGGGGCTGTAAATCCCTTCACCGGATTACCTCCCTGCTGCACTGTAAAGGGAGTTTCCGTGGAGTATGGCTTGCCCCACCATTAATCCTTTCATCCTACAAGAGATAAAAGGAAAGAGAAGCAGGCTGAGAATTGGGAACCTCTTATCATCAAGAAAGCAGCACCGAGAAAAGAGCGCGTCCTTCAGACCTGAGGTTCCTGTGCCAAGAAGCTCCCTGGATAAAGACTGATGCAATGCTGGACTTTCCTCCAGGGCTGACAAGGGGGAAAGCCTTCCCCTGGAGCGGACATCCTGAATTTGGACTTGTAGCCTACCGGACTATGTAAGAATAAACCTTCCTTTGTTAAAGCCATCCACTCTGTGATATTTCTGTTAGAGCAGCACTAGCTGACTAAAACAGAGGACAGCTCATTAACAACCTGCATTACACAGACGACATGACCTTGCTTGCTGAAAATGAAGAAGATTCTAAACACTTACTGATGACATCAAAGACCACAGCCTTCAACAACTTGAGCATCAAGAAAACAAAAATCCTCACAACTGGACCAGTAAGCAATGTTATAATAAGTGGAGAAAGGACTGAGGTTGTCAAGGATTACATTTTACTTGTGCCCACTATCAATGCCCACGGAAGCAGCAATCAAGAAATCAGAAGATGCATTGCGCTGGGAAAATGAGCAGCAGAAGACCTCTGTAAAGTGTTGAAAACTAAAGACACCACGTTGAAGAATAAAGAAAAACTGACCCAAGTCATGGCATTTTCAACTGGATCATATGCATATGAAAGCTGGACAATGAATAAGGAAGACAGAAGAGCTGACACCTTTGAATTGTGGTGATGGAGAAGAACGCTGAACATACCATGGACTGTCAGGAAAACAAACAGACCTGTTCTGGAAGAGGTACAGCCAGAGTGCTCCCTGGACACAAGGATGGCCAATACTGCATCTTACATATATTGGACATTCTGTCAGCAGGAATCAGTCCCTGGAGGAGGACATCATGCTTGGTAAAGTAGAAGGTCAGTGAAAAGAGGAAGACCCAGAAGGCAATGAATTGGCACACTGTGTACAACGATGAGCTTAAGCATAAAAATTATTGTGGGTATAGCACAGGACCAGGCAGTATTTGATTCTGTTGTTTATAGGGCCTCTACGAGTCAGAACTGACCCAGTGGCACCTAACAACAATAACAACCAGTAGTGGTTAAGCCCCACAGCTGCTAACAACCAAAAAGGGTCAGCAGTTTGAATCCACCAGTCTCTCCTTGGGAACTCTATGGGACAGATCTACTCTTCCCATAAGGCCACCATTATTCTGACTATGAGTTAGAATCGATTCAACGGCAACAGGCAATATCTCTTAGGGAATCTTTCACACTAAGCTGATCAAACAGAACACAAAAGACTTCACTGTCATCTTTTTCTATTAGCATTTAGTGAAGTGAAAATTCATTAGACCTGTGAAGACACTCCTGACTGTCCTTACTGAAACCTGGACAATGATTGCTAAAGATAATTCAAAATGTAGGATCACATCTTCTAGTCAGTCTGTGAAATGGTAAACCTTTCAATGATTTTGCCTATTTTATAATGTTCATAATTTATATACTGATGGTTCCGTAACATTCTATGGACACAGGCAGACACGTCTGTGGCAGCATGCTTGTCCATTTTCCCGTGTCTACTCTGTAATTTCCTCAGACTTAGGCACACGTGGCTCTTGATGCATGTTTGTCTGCTTTCCTGAGTATATACCAAATAAAACTTTGAGTTTTGCTAAATTTGGTGATGTTTTTCACCTACAACACTCACCAAAGTTTTAGCAATTACATCACCAAGCACTGCCAAAGACACACACCCTGTTGATTCATATTTATCTATCATCCCCACATTACAGCTGACAAAACTGAGACTCAGAGTTCAGCAACTTGCCCAAGATCACCCACCTACTTTTTGAGCCAAGTCTTTTGGATTCCAAAGGCTGAGCTCAATCCACTGAGTCCAGTGCTGTGACACAGGCCTCTCTCCACTGTTCATTTTAACACAACCACAAAGATTGAATAACACTAGTGCATACCAAGCCCTTGGGATCTATACTCGTCCCTCCTCCCAGGGAAAGGCTTATCTGCAGCTACTTTTTTTCTTACTAAGAAAGAAAACTCAAACCATTACCCCTATTTCTAATTTCTGAGGTGAGTGGTATTCTCTTGACTAAATCCTGATGTTCTGACTTTATATGAATCTTGTATTGTCAGGATGCTATGATTCTAAATTAGGGCTCTTGAGGGGGAAAAGAACAGATGCTCGTTAAGAGGAAGCTAGAAATGTGGAGTGAAAAGCAGGAGCGCGCTGACACCGGGTGAGGAGAGCAGACGGAGCTGCAGACAGGCGGGCCTGCAAAGTTGATTTGGATTGTATACTTTCACTTAACAACAATTAAAAAAAAAAAACATGGTGCCATTGGGTCAATCTCAACTCATAGCAACCTTTTAGGGCAGAGTAGAACTGCCTTGTAGGGTTTCCAAGGAGCACCGGGGGAGTCTGAACTGCCAACCTTTCGTTAGCAGACGTAACAGTTAACCACTAACCCACCAGGGCACTTAGGAACTGAAGGAGATTTTTAGAATCACAGTGAATTACTGAGGAAACAGAGGGTCCAAGTCAGAGCCGAGTAAATGTCTCTGATGAACACATTAGCAACAAATACCATCCTGCTACAGTTTAATCCCCAGAGTACACTGTCTGTAAAATATATAGTAAGAAAAACCCAAACTCATTGTCATCAAGCCCCACTCATAGTGACCATATAGGATAGAGGAGAACTGAGTCATAGTTTCCAAGGAGCGCCTGGTGGATTTGAAATGCCAGTTTATTGGTTAGCAGAAGTAGCACTTTACTACACCACCAGGGTTTCCAAAGTATATATAGATTCTACCAAGTTCAGCTCAGGTTTGCTGTATAAAAGAAGTGCTCATTCCATTGCCACACAGAAGGAAGAGCATGTTCAGGAGGCAAGAGAGCGGGCTTCCGCCTAGCCCTGCCTGGTAGCAACTGTGTGGCCTTGACCTCACGCAATTGTTGAACTTCTCTGAGGTTCCAAATCTCTATGTATAGCATGGAGACAATTGCATTAGTCTTGTTATGTAGAGGCAGAGGTAGCATATACCACCTTAGAATGGTCCTGGTACCTGGTAGGTAGTCAATGGCTTAAGGCACTCAACAGTCCCTCCCAGAAGTGTTTAATAAGGGTTAGCTCCCTGGTGACAGTCAAGGGTGTGGTTAAGATCATTTACAGGAAGAATAAAGAGTGAAAAAAGAGGGGCCAGAAGTGACCTGCCAGTGCAGGGATGGGTGGAAAGGTGACATCATGACAAAAAGGAAGAGAACCAGGAAGCAGCTGGTTGGTACCTAAGAGAGAGCAGAGCAGTGAAAGCCAGGGGAGGAAGGACTTCATAAAAGTAGAGTTGTCCACAGTCAGATGCTGAAACAGGAACTGAAATATCCCAGTAGTTAAAGGATCCACGCCTTGTCTGTCTGTTTTTCAGACTGCAGCCTCTTGCATGTTTCTGTGACGCTGGAAGTTACGTTACCAGTATTTCAAATACCAGCCGGGTCATGCATGGTGGACAGGCTTCATGCGTGGTGGTCATGCGTTTCTGAAAAGCAGCCACTGAAAAAACTCTGGGGGGCACAGAATATTGTCCAGGACTTAGAAAATGCTTCCCCATCAGGAGGGACCTATCACTGTATTGCTGAACAAAAGCAGGTTTGTTCCTCCTGTCACTGTAGCCAAAAATTCAGAGGCAGTGAAGGGGTTAAAATGCTTTATTAACAGGTAAGCTGGCAAACCTGGGGGAGCAGTGAGAACAGCTTCCCCAAAAAGCTGTCCCACTTGGGTTACATTCTCAGAAGATTTTAAAGCCAGATTTCAAAGAGAGTGACATCTAAAGAAAGATTGTCACGTAACAACAACAGGGAGTCATAAGATTCCATTGCATCTTATCGAATAGTGTTTAATGTCCCAAAACACCACTGTCTGTCTGAGGTCTTTGAGATAACTAGGTTTTCCCCCCGGATACAGGGAGAGGAGTGCAGGCCTCTTAATGCAGCCTGGGTGATAATTGAGACGACATGGAATGTAGTTTAATAACCTAAGCAGCATCTGTTAGACTCTTATAGTCACCAACATCTGGAGAAGGGGGTCCTTGAATACTCTGGGGGTCAGTTCTACCCTGGCCCCTAGGGTCGCCATGAGTCGGATCCGACTCGACAGCACTTGGCTCGCACTTGGCCAAAGTGGAGGACCAGCAAAAGTGCAAGGAAACTCTCAATGACATGGTTTGACAGAACAGCCACAACGATGGACTCAAGCACACCAGCAGCCACGAGGATGCCACCAGACAGCATCTCATTGTACTATGCACAAGGTCACGATGAGTCAGAAACCACCTGGAAAAGAAAAAAAAAGGGAACCAGTTGCCATGGATGGATTTCGACTCATGGCAGCCCCACAGGAGAGGGTAGAATTCTCTGTAGGGTTCCCAAGGAATAGATGGTGGACTTAAACTGCCAACATTTCACTTAGTAAGAGAGTTCTTAACTACCACGTCACCAAGGGCCCCAGGAACCCACTGAAGGGAAACTGGTGGGGAGGTCATTGGTCACTTTGGTCGGGGTTCCCATAGGAAACAGATGGCAGCTCCAAAGACAATTTTAACTAAGAGACCATTTACAAGGGCATGGGCAGAGTTAGAGGAGCCCTGGTGGTTCCGTGGCTAATCTCTCAGTTGCCAGGCGACAGGTCAGCGGTCAGAACTCACCAGCAGCCGCAGCAGACAGATGTAGCCCTCTGCTACCATGATCAATCACAGCTGTGGAAACTGGGGGAGGAGAGGGGGGACAGCTCTGCTGTGCCCTATAGGGTCGCTGTGACTTGGAATCAACTTGACAGCAACAAAGTTTGCTCTGGGGCAGAATTAAGGGAGAGAAACTAGTCAAGAGAGACCAGTCATAGTGTCGCTATGAGTCTAAACTAGACCAGCCAAGCCAAGTGCCTTCGAGTTGGATCTGTGGATTTCTTAATGTTAGTCAAAAGCCCCAGGGTTTTAAAAAAAAAGGCAGGAAACTGCTACCACCACAAGGCCAAAGAAGGTGAGTTTTCCAGAATCCAGTGGTGACTGGGTCTCCAACAGGAGCTGAAGCCTCAGAGAAGGAGGACACCTCCCTAGAGCCTGGCCCTGCAGACAGGAGTCAGAGAACCAATGCCCTAATCTCCTCCCCACCTTCTCATCTCCTCCACCCTCCCATTGCCCTTCACCCACCCATCGCCCCTACGGTCTCATCTCCCCTCACCCTCCGGCTTCTTCCACCCTCTCACCTCCTCCCACGCCTTCAGCTCACTGTACCCTGCCATGCTCTGCTCCCATCCCATCCTGCAGTCTTTTACCAGAAGCTAGAGGTCGAGGTCAAGGTCAGGGGAGTCCAGGTGATAGAGCCTGCTGGGGGCAGTCTCCTAGGGGAGAAGGGTAGAGAGTGAGGGGAGAGGCAAACAGGAAGATCAAGCACAATGGGGGGCCTCTTGGTCGCAGGGTGCTGGGATGAACAGGGAGAAAGGACAGGTCTTCTATTCATAGTGACTCTGTAAGAAGCTTGAATAACTGTACTGAAACCTGTTGCCCTCGAGTGGCTTCTTACTCACAGTGACCCTGCTGAACAGGGTAGAACAGTCCCACTGGCTTCTAAGGAACTGCTGGTAGATTTGAACTGCTGACCTTACGGTTGACACCTGACCTCTTAATCAGCGAGCTGTCAGAGCTCCTGAATCACTATAAGAGGTCTGGCAATTAAGTTCTCAAACTCATGCTAGAAAAAGTGCTACATACCTCATCGCTGAATAACACTGCACTCATTTTCCAAGGACTCCCCTTAGGAAGCTATGCACCAATGCCAGAGCCTAGTCCACCCTTCAAAGCAATTTTGGAACACTTTCTGGAATGGCCATCAGAGCTGTCGTTGTATTACCCTTGATGTTCGGAATGTCATCCGTTCTTTCAGTATCTCCTTTATCTTCAGGTAAAAAAAAAAGTCACTGGGGCCAGATCAGGTGAGTAGGGAGGGTGTTTCAATACAGTTATTTGTTTACTGGCTAAAAACTGCCTCACGGACGACTGTACAGTGAAGTCTGGAAACTTGCCACTGTGTCACTGTGCACAATGACCACTCCAGAAAGAGTTCCAAAACTGCTTTGAACGGTGAACTCGGCGCTTGCACAGCTTTCTGAGGGGAGGACTTTGAAGGTGACAGCTGTGATGTTCAGCAACGAGGTAGGAGCTCTTAGTACAATTAAGTTTGTGGACTTAATTGTCAGACTGTGTATACCTGAAATACAAAATAAACCAAACACAATGCCGCTTCTTTAAGGTGGCCCATCACTCTGGATTCCTGCAGTCCCCCGGGCCTTCCCGCTGTGGTCCGAACTGACTTTGGCCACATTCTGTTATATCAGGCTACAGATAAAGCAAATGTCAAGACAATATAAAACACCTCACGAGATCTATCAGGTGCTGACTACCACCGCAGTATTTCTTTTTGGAATTGTAATTCCCAAACCGGGAAACAATTTGAGAAAGCGCCAAAAAGACAATTGGAAAGGCTCAGCCTGCCCTCCTCTCTGCATCATCCTTGCCCAGGGAGAAGAACTCTCTCCACTCCATTTAGCAATACAGACTGCCTGACAGCTCTCTCCTGCTGCCTTTCCTGAGCTATCTTTGCAACTGGGTCTGCCTTGGGACCCAGTGTCCTCAAAAGCCTGCAGCTAACCAGTCACGGTCACTCAAGGACTGAAGGGTTCGGCGTGCGCTTCCAGCCCCTCCCGTCCGGCCTGCCCCAGCACCCCCAACACACACACTCACATGAACACACGCACACTCATGTTCACACATCCTAAGGTGCAATCTGCGACGACCTCTAACAGCGGAAGCAGGGGCGCATCCCTCTTCCTGGGAGCACGAGCCAGACGTTCTGGGTGAAGGGACTCCGCCGTTCCTCTTTCTCTCGAACTCACGTTATCATAAACCCGGCAGAGGAGGAGGCTGTGTAGTTCACAGACCCGCTGTCAGCACACAAACCCTGGCACTCTTGGCCTACCTCAGCCAGGTGACAGGCCCTCTGCCTGGCCCTGTTCCTCCAGGTCCCCATGAATTAACATTCTTTCTTAGCAGTTACCCATGTGTTTTGAAACTCACTTCCTCTCTTCAGGGGTTTGCCAGGTAAGGTATGGATTGACTCATGTGGAACTGCTGTTTTCCCTAAGTCAGAAATGATTGAATGTTGGCATATCATCAGGCCTAAAACAGAGAGGAAGAAACAATAGTCAAAGTATCAGCTTTATCAATAACTTGGAAAAGACCCCACCAATGTCTCAGATACAAGCTTTCTGGGAAAAGTTGGATTCGAAAAATTGGTAACTGAGAATTCAGTTGGGTTTCTGATGTCCTTTCTCTAGAATTGTTACTGAGCAGGTTGATGCGCGGAGCCGCAGTGGGGCAACGACGGGTGTTTGGTTGTGAACCAGAAGGTCAGTGGTTTCAGCCCACCAGCAGCTCCAGAGCGGGCAGCAGACAACAGGCAAGCTGCGAAGGTCACCAAATTCCTAGCCCACCACTGCAAAGCTGATTCTGACTCAGGGCAACCCTGTAGGACAGAGCAGGATTGCCCCATGTGGTTTTCAAGACTGCCATACCTCTCTCCCACGGGGCCACTGGTGGGTTCCAACCAGCGATCTTTCAGTACAGTGTGTTTTATTACACCTCTGACCAGCTCGCTTGGTGTCGTTCACACAGGGAAAGGACACTCCAGAAGAGTGGAAGAAGAATACAATTTCTTTGCCCCTCCACCACACTGAAAATAAATATTAACTTCAAAATAAACCTTAAATTCACTAGAAAATAGGAAGAAAAGATACCTGAGCTTCATGCTCCTGTGAATGAAAAGATACTCTCTTGGGGAGAAAGTTGGCTCTAGAAAGCCTTGTCATGTAAATTCGACAACTCCTCTTGATGAGATAATTTGGGTCACAGTATGTGGTTCTGGTCAAAAAGTGAAGACAAAGAAACAGGCATTAGTTTTTAATATATAAGACCCGTTTTTAAAATGAGTCATCTACAAACTAGCACAGCCTCACGGTCCTAACACATATCTCTACTTGACAAAACTTGCAACGGTATCTCAGTCACCTAGTGCTGCCACAACAGAAATACCACAGGTGGATGGCTTTCACAAAGAAAAATTGTGTCTCTCACGGTCTGGGAGACTGGAAGTCTGAATTCAGGGTGCAAGCTCTAGGGGAAGGCTTACTCTGTCTGCTCACTCTGGGGGAAAGTCCTCATCATACATCTTTCCCTGCTCTAGGGGCTTCTCAGGTGCAGGGACCCTCAGTCCAAAGGATCATTCTACTCATGGTGCAGAAGTCCTGCTCTTGGTGGCATGAAGTCCCTATGTCTTTCAGTTAGCTTCTGTCTTTCCTATTTCACAAAGGATTGATTTAAGGCACAGTCCAGTCTTGTAGATTGAGTCCTGCCTCACTAACATAAAACTGCCTCTAATCCTGCTTTATTAGTATCATAGAGGCAGTATTCACAACACACTGGAAAATCATATCAGATGACAAAATAGTGGACAATCACACCATACTGGCAATCATGTCTCAGTCAAATGAACATGTATTTTGGGGGACATAGTTTAACCCGTAACAGATAGGAACAACATTTTTGTGATAAGATTAAAAAGCATGTATTTATTTAATTTACCCTTGCTTGTTAATAAGGCTGGTAGTAATCTTACTTCATCAGGTTCGGGGCTCTCTCTTAGAAATGTTAATAAATATATATGATTGTTACAATTTCAAATAGAAGCATAAACAGAAGTAATTAAGAGACTCATATGATGACCCAATCAGAATGAATTTGAGATTGCCTTTGGTTTAAAATTGTTTCAGAAAAAAAGAGGGGATAATTTTATACTTGAAACCAACTAGAAATTCAAGTCCCAAATCACTTTACCTAAACTTGTCTAAAGCAATCAAGTCTCAGCAAGTCACTTATTAAAAGTCACAGTTCTATTTCTAATTATCTAATTAGGTCTCTATCATATTTTTCTTCCCTAGTTCAGAAGAATCCATTCATTCTTTATTCATTATAATTATATATTTTTATTTTATATATAATATATATTTATATTTTGTATATGTAATTATTAATTATAATATTTATGAGTCATTTTCCTTATAGCATCAGTTCTTCTAAGTCTTGGAAACACTGAGACAAGCAGGGCACATTTTGGCCCTTGAGGAGAAAACCAGGGGAGCCACACAGGGAACCGTAATAGACTCAGGGTGAGGTGTTGTCTATGAATTAGCACAGCCAGCAGGTTCAGGGGAGGCCATCAGAGGAACTGACACACGGAAACTCCGTCCTGGAGGACAAATGGCACTTTGGCCAACAGTGGAAGGCATTCCAGGGAAAGGGAACATTGCGTTCAAAGGCAAGGCAGGAAGAGCAGGGAGCACTGGGAATGACAAGTATGTCAGAGTGTGTGCACTTGGCAATGGGGAGGAAGACGAAGCTGGAAAATTATACAGGGCCAGATCAGAAATTATTCCCCATGCACGTTAAGGGGATCGAAAACCCTGAATCTTGAGATAAAAACCATCATCAAGCCAGTCAAGAAGAAAATTTAATTAGGACAGTGTAAATGCATGTTTAAGACTGTGGTATCCAAAGGATTATTATTGTAAAAATAGAAATATATGTCAAGATATATGATGCCATCTAATCAGACTGTTGCCTACATTTTGCACAGGAGTGAGTCTTTCAAGAAGACAGACTCAGATTTTCCCACAGAATAATCAAGTACAGTGTCATGGATTGAATTATGTTCCCCCCCAAAACATGTGTATCGCTTTGGGTAGACCACGATTCCTGGTGCTGCGTGATTTTCCTGCACGTTGTAAATCCCTCTTCTATGATGTTAAGGAGGGAGGATCAGTGGTGGTTGTGTTACTTAGGTGAAATTTAGTCTACGAGCTTGGACTGTGTCTTAAGGCAATCTCTTGAGATACAAAAGAGAGAGGTGAGCAGAGAGATTTGAGGACCCCATACGCCAGGATAGAAGCACCGAGAGCAGAGCAGAGCGTGTCCATTGGTTTTGGGGTCCCTGAGCCTTAAGAGCCCCCAGTCCAGGGGGAGATTGATGACAAGGACCTTCCCCCAGCATCAACAGAGAAAGCCTTCCCAAGAGCTGACACCTTGAATTGAAACTTTTAGACTACTGCGAGGAAATAGATTTCCCTTCACTAACACCATCCACTTGGAGGATTTCTGTTAGAACTACACAGGATGACTAAGACACATAGCATCTACTGACTATGGCCAGAAAGGGAGTGACATGGGCAATTTGCAGACAAAAAGAAGTCATGGAGTTGGACAGGGTAGACACAAAAGAGTGCTCTCAATAGGCAGCACCCCAAGGCTGTAAAACAAGCAAGTCACAAAGCTGAGGTCCAAAGCCAGGTCTCCTGCGCCTGAGTCCCTAATCTTCTTCTTCTGCCTAAAAGAGCAGTAAGACGGAACTGGGGTAGCTATAGGGTCACTGGACGTAAGCTAGGCTGCCAGACGATCAGCACTGTCAGGGCAGCTTTTGTGTTTCCTTACCCAGCATCCATGAGTCTCAGTCTCCTGATGGATCAAATGAATGTGTTTGGCCTACATCCATGCCTACAAAACCACTTGCCAGGGGATTTCACAAATTACTAGGTAAGAAGCAGCTGTCCTGCAGGGTTGCTGTGAGTCAGAATGGGTCCCCTGGCACACAGCAACAGCAACAACAATTAGCAGTATCACCTCTGGTTATACACACATTCCCCTCCTACCCTGAGGAAAATAAAGGAGGAGACTTGGGGTCAGCCTGGTTGATGGGGCTGTAGGAAGGTCCTGTATTCCTTGGCTTGAGGGGGCAGCAGCCTCAGTGGCTGGAGTCCCACATGGGTTTCACCAGGGAAAAATAGCCCACACTCTGTCTCCTGACCTACGGGTCAGGAGACCGAGCCTGCAGGAGTCTCCAACCTGCTGCCTGACCTACAGATTTGGGACTTGACAGCCCCCTCCTCCCACACACACACACAAACATGTGTGTGGGAGCTGTCACAGACTGCATCCCCCCCAAAATATATGTAACAATTTGGCTGGGCCATGATTCCCAATATCGTGTGATTGCCCTCCATTGTGTGGTTTTCCTGTGTTACAAATCCTAGTCTCTGTCTGTGGCTAATAGACTGGATTACTTTAAAGAGGATCAGGGTGCTACTATAATACCCTTACTAAGGGAGAGTCCCAAGAGTGTCCCTTGCGCTACCTTTTATCATACAAGAGATAAAAGGAAAGGGAAGTGAACAGAGCTGGAGAATTCATACCATCAAAGGACCAGTGCTGGGCACAGAGCACATCATTCAGACCCGAGGTTCCGAAGCTAAGACGCTCTCAGACCAAAGAAAGACTGATGCAGCACAAGGACTTTCCTCCAGAGCGGACACAGAGAGTATTCCCCTGAAGCTGGCCCTCTGAATTCCGACTTCCAGCCTATTGGCCCACATGAGAATGAACTTTTGTTAAAACATCCACATGTGGTATTTTTGTTAGTGCAGTACCAGGTAACTAAGATAGGAGCCAGAAGGTTTACTCATTCAAGGAAGGGTTTTTCTAGAGAACCCTGGCTAAGACAGCCCTTCAGCACTGAAGTTTTCCCATATCATGTTTGTTGGAATATATGTGGATCCTGGAAGAATAAAACCAAACCAAATCCATTGTCATCGAGTCAGCTCCAACTCATGGCGACCCTGTAGTCAGAGCAGTACTGTCCCACAGGTTTCCAAGAAGAAGCTGGTGGATTCAAACTGCCAACCTTTTGGTTAGCAGCTGAAATTTGAACCACTGTACAACTAGGACCCCAGTGGAAGAACAGCTGATATGAACCAGTCCAGTAACAGGGAAGTGAGCTGCAGAAATTCAGCATTGTTTCTATCTCCTACACCTGTTCTACGGGGTGCCACTTATGGCACAGAACCCCTGGGATTGTAAACAGAGAGGTCAAGTGAAAGTCAGCTGAGAATTGCCCAGCAGATGCGGGTGGGGGGTCCAGGCTGGTGATCACAGAATGCTACCTCAAGCAGAGACAAAGTGCTCATTGCAGCTGGAGTTTCTGCCCAGTCCTCTCTCGGCACTTTGGCTTCCAAAAATAATATTGAAAAATAGGAAACAGTGAAAAAGAAACAAGCCAAAATCATTTCGTCTGTGTTCCTTTTCTTAATGAACAAACAAAAAGTATCTAGATGCATAAAAGCTACTCAGATAGTATTCTTGCGTTTTATGTGACTGAGCTCCTTAAAGGTGGTACCCCATCTTTCTCATCTTTGCACCCCATTCAGCATGCTCGGGGCCCTGGGGCATGGGCTAGGCTTAACAGATGCAGGCTTCCATTGATTAAACCAAACTGAACTGAATTTGAAAGACGCTCCAATTTACACCAGATGGATTCCTCTATGGAAACAGCTGTTCCTGACAACGAGACAAAACCTACACAATTACAGCCCTTACTCAAGGTGAATATCAAACAATGTCATCGGGATGTGGAGCCAGCGTCTCAAAGAACTTGACAACCAATTCGTATTTCTAAAAATACACACCAGAAACCCCTTAAAAGCATGATAGATTCTTGGAAGGACAGAAGGAAGATGGATAAACAAGAAAACACACGCAGTGAACTAGTAATGCAATCGTTAATCACTTCTCCCTATTGATTCCCTAAAAGCCTTCACAGTAGTGTCCTACATCTCATAACCTGGTGTGGTCCCAAGGTGCTCATTCTCATTTTTTTCAGCAGCTTGAATTCTCTAAGAGCACATAAATATGTTGGTAAAAGCATAGATGGCCTCCGTATTGTAAAATCCACAGCACAGCAGCCGAATATGGTACCAATGCCACTGCCACGTCCATTAGTATCTCACATACTCTGGACAGGTTATCAGGAAAGATCAGTCCCTGGAGAAGGACATCATGCCTGGTAGAGTGGAGGGTCAGCGAGAAAGAGGAAGTCTCTTGAAGAGATGGACTGACACAGTGGCCACAACATGGGCGTAAACATAAAAATGATTGTAGACACGGAGCAAGACTGGGCCGTGTTTCTTTCTGTTGTTCATGGGATCGCTATGAGCTGGAACTGACTCAGCGGCATCTAACAACAATAACAACCTGTAACCACACAAAAGAGAAGGCTTAAAAAAGATGTCATTGCCAGAATAACCTTTGTTGTTGTTGTTCAACGCTGTGCAGTTGGTTTCAACTCACAGTAGCCCCATGTGACAAAGGAGAACTGCCCATGGGGTTTCCTGGGCTGTCACCTGTGTGACACATTGACCACAACACACGTGAACCTAAAACACAACTTTTCTTTGTGTCCCGGCACTATGGCAGCCTTGACCCAGGAGTTATCGGTGAGTCACAGGTTCTTCAGCGCCACGGTTGACTTCTCCTCCAGAGAGTAAAGGAAACAAGTCGCCTTTCCAGAGAATGTGTTTACTGAGATTTTATGTTGTACATATGCATCATGGAAACTCTAGCAGCATAATGGTTAAGTGCTGTGGTGGCTAACCAAAAGGTCAGCAGTTCAAATCCACCGGGTGCCTATGGAAACTTTATGGGGCAGTTCCCCTCTGTCCTATAGGGTAGCTATGGGTCAGAATCCACCTGACAACAATGAGTTTGGGTTTGGGTTTTACATGCACCCTAGTTTTGTAGGGGGTCAGTGCCACAGCTGCTAACTGGAAGGTTTGCAGTTCATATCTGCCAGGCACTTCATGGAAACCTGGTGGGCAGTTCTGCTCTGTCCTGTAGGGTCACTATGAATCAGAATTGACCAGATGAACATGGGTATGGTTTTGTTGTTGTTGTTGTTGCTGTTGTACATGCACTGGATGGTACAGACTTTTAACATATAAGGCTCCTCAAGTTTGGAGGTTCGAGTTCGCTCAGAGGCAGCTCAGAAAAAAGACATGGTGAGCTAAGGTCCAAAAAATTTGCAACTGCAAAGAGTGAAAATGAAAAGTGTGCTGTCACAGGGTGTCCCAGTCAGCTAGTGCTGCTCTGACAGAAATACCACAAGTGGATGGCTTTAACAAAGGAAAGTTTATTCTTACACAGCCCGCTAGGCTACAAGCCCTGATTCAGGGTATCCGCTCCAGGGGAAGGCTTTCCCTCTTGTGTTGCATCAGTCTTTAGTCAGGGAGCATCTGGGTGTGGGAACCTCAGGTCTGCAGGACGCACTCTTCTCCCAGTGCTGCTTTCTTGATCGTGTAAGGTTCCCAACTCTCTGCTTGTTTCCCTTTCCTTTTATCCCTTGTAGGATGGAAGGATAAAAGGCACTGCAAGCCACACTCCAGGGAAATTCTCTTTACATTGGAGCAGGGAGGTGACCTTAGGAAGGGATTGACAGTCCCACCCTAATCCTCTCGAACACAATCCACTCTGTTAACCACAGGCAGAGATTAGGATTTACAGCAAAATGAGGGCAATCACAGAATACAGGGAATCCTGGCCCAGGCAAATTGCTACACATATTTCAGGGAGGACAGAATTCAATCCATGGCACATGGTGAGGAGATCAGACAGACCTGCCCAGAGGCAGTTACTCAGGGTTTGTATGTAAAATTGAATTGGATTGTAAGCTTTCACTTAGTCACAATAAAAATACATATATTTAAAATAAAAATCAGCCACTGAAAACACTATAAATCACAATGCTATTCTGGCATACATATGATTGTCGTAAGTCAGAATTGACTGGACAGAACCGGGTTTTTGTTGCTGTTTTGTTTTTAATTGGAGTATATGTAACAACCAATGCCACTGAGCAGATACTAACTCACAGCAGTCCTATAGGGACACTACAGAACAGAGCAGAGCTGCCCTATAGCACTTCCAAGACAGTAAGTCTCCATGGAACAGCAGGTCACATCTTTCTCCCACAGAGTGACTAACTGATGGGTTCAAATGATAACTTCTTGGTTAGCAGCCAACGGCTACAGATATGTACACCTAAAATGTGACACTGTTTATTCATTATGACAGTTCTACACTATTTGGCAGACACGGTAAAGGCACAGATAGCAAAAAGAAGCTTCTTAACTCAAGGAGATCAGAGCCCGTGGCGTGGGAGAGGCAGAGCGTGTGCAATGGCATCGGAATGAGGTCAGTGCCAAGTGTCCTTCGGTTTGTTGTCCTGTGGGAGCCTGTGTATTGCCGTGATGCTAGAAGTTATGCTACCAGTATCCACATATCAGGAGGGTCACCCATGATAAACAGAAAGGATTGAGGTTGTCAAGGATTTCATTTTACTTGGTTCCACAATCAACACCCATGGGAGCTGTAATCAAGAAATCAAAAGATGCAATGCAATGGGAAAATCTGCTGCAAAAGTATTGAAAAGCAAAGACACCACCTTGAAGTCTAAGGTGCAACTGACCCAAGCCATGATATTTTCATTCACATCACATGCTTGCAAAAGCTGGACAGTAAGTGAGGAAGACAGAAGAAGAATTGATGCCTTTGAATTGTGGTGTTGGAGAAGAGTATTGAATCTACTATGAACAGCCAAAATAATGAACAGATCTGTACTGGAAGAAGTACAACCAGGGTGCTCCCTGAAAGCAAGAATGGAGAGACTACATCTCATATACTTTGGACATGTTATCAGAAGAGATCAGTCCCAGGAGAAGGTCATCATGTTTGATCAAGTCGAGGTCAGCAAAAAAGAGGAAGATCCTCCAAAGAAGGGATTGACACAGAGGCTGTAATAACGGGTTTAAGACTAAAAATGATTGTGGGTGTGGTGCAGGACCAGAAGATGTTTTCTTTCGGTTGTATACATAGGCTGGCTGTGAATCAGAACTGCCTCAACAACAACGACAATGCTAAATGCTGTGGAGACCAGGGCTTCCAACTGGTGGGGTCAAGAGAGTGCCTCTGCCGAGACTTTGCGTGTCTAACAAGCTCCTTGCTGAGAATTTCCGTTTCCACTCCAGATATACTGAATCAGAATGTACATTTTCACAAGTCCTCCAGGTAATTCTTATGTAGAACTTCCTCGGAACTTACTAGAAATGCAAGTTTTCAGCAGGGGTTCTAATCAGAGTGAATCCAAAGGTCTGGTAGATACACAGAGAAGAAAGTCAACTCAGAGGAGTTAGGGACAGGGGCCCAAAATGTAAAGAGCTTTTATATTAAATTATAATTTAATTTAAAAAAATGAAGCTATTATGTGTCATAGAGTCCATTCCTACTCATAGCAACCATGTGTGACAGGGTAGAACTGTCCCATAGGATTTCCTAGGCTGGCATCTTTATGGGAACAGATAGCCAGTGTTCAAATCTCTTCTGAAGAGTGGCTAATGGATTTGAACTGCTGACGTTTCCATGAGCAATGGAGTACTTAACGATTACGACACAACAGGGCTCTTTAATTTAATAAAGTACAGTTATAATTTATAAACTACAGGATTTAACTTTAGACTGTATTTTTTAAGCAGGAATGAGTAGGACATGATCGAATATTTAGTAAGATTTCTGCCTGAACACACAGGCTTGCTCACATACGTAAGTCATGACACTTAGCACTGGTTCCGTGCCTGGCACTGCTCTAAGTGTTATTCATGTTTATTGCTTTGATTTCATAGCCACTGTTGTTGCTGTTGTTGTTAGGTGTCGTCAAGTGGGTTTCCACTCACAGTGATCCTATGTACAACAGAACAGTCCTGTGCCATGCCCACAAACATTTTTATGTTTAAGCCCACTTTTGCAGCCACTGTGTCAATCCTGGTGGTGTAGTGGTTAAGTGCTACCTCTGCTCACCAAAAGGTCAGCAGTTCAAATCCTCCAATTGCTCCATGGAAACTCTATGGGACAGTTCTACTCTGTCCTGTAGGGTCACTGTGAGTCAGCATCAACTTGACGGTACTGGGTTTGGTTTGGTTTTGTGTCAATCCACCTCTTTGAGGATTTCCACTTTTTCGCTGATGATGTGCATTGTCAGGCATGGTGCCCTTCTCCAGGGATTGATCTCTCCTGAACAACATGTCCAAAGTATGTAAGACACAGTCTCACCGTCTTTGCTTCCAAAGAGCACTCCAGTTGTACTTCTTCCAGAACAGGTCTGTTTGTTCTTTTGGCAGTACATGGCATATTTAATATTCTTCTCCAACACCACAATTCAAAGACATCAGTTCTCCTGACTTCCTTATTCATTGTTCGGCTTTTATATGTGTATGATGCCACCGACTCGACGGCCCTTGGCTTGGCTGGCAATTGAAAACACCATGGCTTGGGTTGGGGCACCTTAATCTTCAAGGTGACATCCTTGCTTTTCAATACTTTAAAGAGGTCCTTTACAGCAGATTTCCCCAGTGCAATGCATCTTTTGATTTCTTGACTCTTGCTTCTGTGTGCATTGATCATGGAAACAAGTAAAATAAAATCCTTGACAATTTCAATTCTTTTTCCACTTATCATGATGTTTCTTACAGGTCCAGTTGTGAGGATTTTTGTTTTTTGATGTTGAGATGTAATCCATATTGGAAGCTGAGGTCTTTGATCTTCTACAGCCACTGTAAGACGGAGATATTCTTCATCCTCCTCATTTCAAAGATGAAAAAAAGCTAAAGTTTATAAACCTCATTGCCATCAAGTTGATTCTGACTCACAAAGACCCTACAGAACAGTGTGGAACACCCCCATAGGGTTTCCAAAGAGTGGCTGGTGGATTTGAACTGCTGACCTCTTGGTTAGCGGCCAAACTCTTAACCACTGCATGCACAGGATTCCCACATGTTTTTAAAGGAGTGATTATTTGAGGAGTTAGTATTGGCTGGCAGGAGTCACAGAAGAGTCTTCTGGACCAATCAACCCACTGCCATAGAGTCAATTCCAACTCACAGGGACCATATAGGACAGGGTAGAACTGTTCCATAGAGTTTCCAGGGAGTGCCTCGTGGATTCGTGCTGCTGACCTCACAGTTAGCAGACATGGCGTTTAACCCCTACACTGTCCCTAGGGTTTCTTCTGGAGTCTCGGGAACACATTCAAGCTTCATCGGAGGGCGGTCACACAGCTGTGTAGAAACCACTGTGCTTCCCACTTCACGTCTGTGCATTTTGTTGCATGTAAGTTGTACCTCCTTAAAAGGAAACAAAATTATTCATGTTAGTGTCATTTAACAACAAAAAAAAAATTGAATAAAATCAGACAAAAATGTTAGGATTCTGTTTGACTCTCGCCTCTTTTTCCCTGTGGTTTTAAGTTTGGAGAACTACCTGATATATTCAGTGAGAAGGCATTTCTGAAACAAAAACATGTGGGCATTTCATTATGCAAAATATGACGCAGTTAAAGCTATTTTTGATATAGCTGGGGTTTTTTTGTTTTGTAACTTTGGACAGTCTTTTCTTCTACCAATTTTTCTGCACTGTCATTGGTCCACTGGTGTAGTGTTGAGAAGACAGCCTCTTTGGGGCAATAAGAATTTAGAAATGAATCTTGCTAGCACATAAAATATTTTCATGTTTTGGGGAGTGTTCAAAGTGCTTGATGTTGTATCCCAGCCCAGGCCAGGCTTTGCAGTGGACATACTGGTAAGATCCCTTTTCTTGCAAACCAAATCAGTTGCCAGAAGGAATTCTGACTCACAGCAACCCCACAGGACAGAGTAGGACTGCTCCATAGGGTTTCTAAGGAGCCCTGGTGGATTCAAGCTGCTGACCCCTTGGTTAGCAACCATAGCACCTACCCACTACGCCACTGTGGTCAGTTTTCTAGTGAAATGTGTTCACCCCGTTTGGGGTGGCCCAGGTTCCTCCAGCTCTCTGGGCCTCATGCTTGCTGACTTTCCTCTAGTACTTTCTACCTGTTGTCAGCCAGATGTGATCCTCCTTCCCTCCCTGCGTGCTGACTGTTGCTGCTTCACCCTTTGTAGCGTGCTCAGTTGCCTCGCTGTGTGAACCAGAGTCAGAACTATGATCTTAAAAATCCAGGCTGATCTGAGCCTTCATCCCTTGGGAAGAGGAGCTGCTGTTAGGTTACAATGAATACATCAATACTGGCTAAATTTAGAATGTTCAAAGTTAAAAAAAAGACAGCATCTTTTACAAACTGTGAACATAATGATAAGAAGTCAGACCAGCAGACTGAAAGTCAACCCCACAGAGCTTCTGACACAGCTGAAACAGCCTGGGCTGAAAAGGACATTTATACATTACCCGTGTCACTTAGACACCCGGGTAGCTGACCCAGTTCACCATCAGAAGCGAGCACCCAGATGCAATGTTTTCCCGGTGTCTCTAGGCTTCAAAACAAACTAGTTTGAAAACCCGCAATTCAGCACTCAACTCTTCACCGGAATACCGCCAGTTCCCCAAAGGCAAATCAGATTTTTATTCCACTATGGAGTGGAATAAAGAGAAACTATTATAAAAATGAGAGAACTTGTTTCAGAAGATTCCTAACGGAGAGTTAAAAGAACCCTAAAATTCTATCCAGTCTACATTTTTCTAGAAATACATAAATAATGGCAATTTGGCCCACATGTCATTGCTTCCTATTTCTCGTCAGTACTTGGCGGTCAGGTGAGAGACCAACACAGCTTAAACACAGAGACAAAGACCACACGTCTTTTAATATGGTTATTTAAAGAAACCTGAGGACAAAATTTGTAGCATTGCTATTGTCACAACCCTAACTGAGAAAAGAAAAAAGACCAAATGCCCCGCTTGTGATACGTAAGAGGCTCAGTTTTGCCTCCTGAAAAGAGAAATGATAAAAAGGCAAACATTTCTTTTCAATACAAAAAAAAAAAAAGATGAATCTCTACTATAGGGGAAAAGATCCCTGTTGCAGTCCTGCTGACACACACTGAATTCTATGTGTAGGTGGAGACTGGCCTTGAGCGATGAGGTTTGTTTCTGTGAGGATCGTCTGAAAAATCCCCGTACCAACGTAACCCATCAGCGGTGCCACGTAGGCACAGCCTGGCGGGGCTGTGAGACATGCACATGTGTTATTCTAACCCCAATTTTAAATGCCGTTGAAAGTTCACATCAAAGCAAGTGATGATCATTTCCAGGCAGGCCTACATAACAGAGATCAGTCACCTCTGCCACCTGTTTTGTCAACAATGTCACTACTGCTACCTGCAGCAGCAAAGGAGTCTGAACGTCCCCTCCGCAATTAGCCAACTCACCCAGGCCTCGCACCCCAAAGAGCTATCACCTGCACCAGCTGGCCCACGGGTACAGCCCAGACACAAAGTAAGTCAAGAAGCAGGGGCTGCTGGCTGGGCTGAGCAAAGAGCTGTCAACAATAGGATGGCCCCCTTTAAGAGACCACCTACCCTTCACCTACCCTTCAGTGGACAGTCCTCAAGTGGCACAAATTGTTCAACACTCAACTACTCACCCAGGAGAACCTCAGAACAAAGGCCTGGCTCTCTACTTCCGAAAGGTGCCAGCCTTCCAAATGTTATGGAGCGCTTCTCTCATGTCGTATGTGGCATTTCCATGAGTCAGAATTGGCTTGACAGCAACTGGTTTGATTTTTTTTTTTCCCATATATTCTCCAATTCGTTGTTAATAGTAACCACTCGGCAGAAAACCACCAGGGTCAGTTGGTAGTGGCTTATCTGATCAAGCTCGCCATCTTCTGCCCACTGCTTGCTGTCAAGTGGGACCCCCAAGCCCACTCTTCTGGGAATGGTCAGACAGCAGTGTGGGCCACAGGAAGGGCTACAGCTCCATCGCTTCTGCAGAGGTTAACTAGGGGGCAAAGGAGCTGGCTGGGCCCGGACCTGTAACAGTAACATGTGTGGTGAGATCCATCATCACTGAAGAAGGCAACGACCTGAGTCTAAAATCTGTGCCAAGCCAGGGAAGGCCAACAAATTGGGTTAAGCATACAGTGTTAATTCTTCTGCATGTGAAAATAAAAATGACCCTTCAGAAAATTCAATTTCATAAAAGTCTCTTCACTTTCCAAATTCAGGTAGCAAATCTCTTAGAATGTAGGGTCACTCTGAGCTGGGACCAGCATGACAGCGACTTACCACGACCGTGTGTTCTGGAACACAGAAACCCAGGCGTGAACGCTTACAGCTGTGTGATATTTTAATTGTCTCTCCAGCCAGGTTACAATTTCCAGCTTGTTACCTTGCCCAAGGTAATGAAATGGTCTTTGCCCCTCCACTCTGAGTCCTAATTGTGTGATTACCTACTCCAACGCCTTAGCAGACTGTCAGTTCATGGAGGAGAAGAAGTGAGCGCTCCCATCCTTGGGCGGAAATGACTTCGGATGAAGCTGAATTCTTTTTGGCATCTGTCATCGTAACTCCTAGTGCGGTGCTGCTCCCACGGAAACCGCATGTGGGCAATGAGCAACACAAAACAGGGGGTGCCAGACCGACAAGTTGATTCCAACTCAGAGCAGCCGCAGAGGACAGAGTGGAACTGCCCCAAAGCGTTTCCAAGTAGCGGCTGGTAGATTCAAACTGCTGACTTTTCAGTTAGCAGCTGTAGCACTTAACCACGACAGCACTAGGTTTTCCTGCCATTTCCAGCAGATGTCAATCTCCCTGCTTCTGGGGACTGTCTGAATGGTACCAACAGTCAGTTGGTTAGTGACATCCAGTTCAGCTGTGGTTGTGTAGATGTGACTACTTGTAGGAGTCAGAGTAATGTTAGCCTGTGTTACAGTCACAAATACACAAATCTCAATATCTTATCAAAGCAATAATTTATTAACTGTTTACGAAGTGTCTAATTCCAGTTAAGAGCTTTCCAGGATTTCTTCCTTGATGTGGGCACTCAGGGATGGAGCCTACTTCTATCCCGCAGCGGGTCCTCCACGTCAGACTTAACAGTTGCCATCAAGTCCGCTCTGACTCATGGCCACCCCATAAGCATCAGAATAGAACTGTGCTTCATATGGTTTTTGTTGGCTGACTTTTCATAACTAGACCACCAGACCTGCCTTCTGAGGAGCCTTCCGGTTAACAGCCATGTGTGTTACCATTTGTGTGGCCCAGGGACTGCTAATGTCAAAGCTGTCACCACTGTAGGTGAAAAAAGATTGTAGAAAACCTGCACTTCTTTTTAACTCTCTTGGACCAGAAAGAACAAAAGGCCTTTGCTCATGGCCCCAATTCCATTTTGAGGGAGGCAGATCATTAGGGGAGGACGTGGAAACACTTGGTAAGCATTGCTGTCTCTACCACACAATCAGATTTTTTTTTAAAGAAATGGGACCAGAGTACGAATTCAGGAATGCCACTTCTATAGGAACACAGCTGTCCCAACAAAGAACACAGCAATGATCTGAAGTTTTATTGTGTAATTGAATCAAGAGCGAAATTCATATTCACACAACCGATTTTCAGCATTTTCAAGGAAAGCAAGACTTATAAAGAAAATGTGCTTTCTACTCCATGCAAAGCAGTGAGGTGCTATGACTTGGCTTTGGGAGAATATTCTTAAAATAATACATCGGGCTCATCATCTGTGGAGACTGTGCCTTCTGGTGCAGCTTGCCATTGCCCAGTTTTCTGTCTCCTATAATAGTAACCAGCTTTGAAGCCAAAATAAGCTCTCTAGTTGTTCTCTGGAACATCCCATCTGCCTCATGCCTCAACACCAGACAGTACTTCCAGAACTCTTCATGACTGTGGCAGCACAGCCTCTAAATCGAATGTCCTGTGCCTTCATCTGGTTAAGTTGAAAAAATGGTGCCCACTCCATCACTGTTGCAAGAATACCTAAACTTCTTAATTTCATACGGCAGCTCTTCCCAGATCTGGAATGAAACCCGAGACGTTTAGTGCTGCTATAACAGAAATAGCGCTAATGGCTTTAACAAAGAGAAGTTGATTCTCTCACAGTCTACCAAGTGCCGTCGAGTTGGATCCAAGCATCCAAAATTCTGAATTGAGGGCGCCAGCTCCAGGGGAGGGATTTCTCTCCCTCTGTTGGCTCTGGAGGAAGGTCCGTGTTACAAATCTTCCTTGGTCAAGGAGCGTCTCAGTGCACAGACCCCAGGTCCAAGAGGTGGCCCTGCTCCTGGTCCCTGTTTCTTGGCAGTAGGAGGTCCTTCTAGCTCTTTGTTCACGCCTCTCTTTTATGTTTCCAAAGACATTGACTTAAGACACAGTCAAACCTTGTAAAGTTTGTCCTTCATCATTAGTACAACTGCCACTAGTTCCGCCTTGTCAACATCATAAAGGCAGGATTTACAACACAAAGGAAAATCACATCAGATGACAAAATGGTGGACAACTATGTGACGCCAGGAATAGCCCAGCCAAGCTGGTACATTTTGACTGGATGCAATTCAAGTCATGACAGATAGTAAATGAAGATAATCATTCTCTGTATGGAAAATAATCCGACATGCTGAAACATCCCTGTGGGATCAAAATCATCTCAAAAAGGAATTATCACAAAAATGGATTTTACGTCTGGTAACAAAAGCATTCATTCTGTTCATATGCACAAAGCACCCCTTTCACAATAGCCTTTTTCTTAGTTCCCTTGACCAGGAAAAACCTTTCCAAAGCTTTACTTTTTTAACTTGTGAGAATACAAACTATAATTCTGACCACCTCCTGAAGGTGTGACCACCAACGTTATCAAAATCCTATTGTTGTTATCCTAACACTAGAAAAGTTTTCAAATGCAAAGGTAAAAACAATCAGAAAATGGTGTGCACTCAACTCTTTTCCTTCTTAATACTTCCCTCTACAGATGCCAATAGCATTTTTTGTCTGGCCGGATCTCTCACATGTTATATAGTAGCATCGTACTCAAATATGAGAACTAAAAAAAAAACTAAAACCTGTTACCATTGAGTCAATTTCAACTCACTGCCATCCTGTAGGACAGAGAAGAGCTGCCCCACAATTTCCAAGGAGCAGCTGGTAGATTCAAACTGCCAACCTTTTGGTTAGCACCCTGATCTAGGAAATGGCACTAACTGACAAGAGGCACCGAAATAACTTCTTGAAATTTTTGCAATTGCTAACAGTGAAAAATGGTTACTCAGCCCAGATCTAGTAGAAAACATACACACACATACACCTGTTTAGCAAAATGCATACCCTGCAAGTGGGAGCATTGGTGGTTAAGTGCTAGAATTCTCACCTTTCATTCAAGAGACTTGGGTTCAATTCCCAGCCACTCCCCATTTTGCCATCTAATGTGACTTCTCCATGTTGTCAATCCTCTCTCTACAAAGTTGATGAGATGGGATCAGCAGCAGTTATGTCAATGAGACAGGAATCAATATATAAGACTGTATTGACTCTTTAGCCGACCTCTTTTGAGACATAAAAGAGAGAAGCGAGCAGAGAGGTAGGGACCTCATAGCACCAAGAAACTGGAGCCAAGAGAATAGCACAGCCTTTGGACCCAGGGTCCCTGCACCGAGAAGCTCTTTGACCAAGGAAAGATTCACAACAAGGACCTCCCTCTGGGGCTGACCGAGAAAACCTTCCCCTAGAGCTGTTGCCCTGGCTTTAGACTTCTACCATACCAGACTTTGAAAGCATAAATTTCTCTGTATCAAAGCCACCGGCTTGTGGTATTTCTGTTACAGACCCACTGCCATCAAGTTGGGTCCAAATCATAGTGAACCTAGAGGTCAGAATAGAACTGCCCCAAAGAGTTTCCAAGGAGCATCTGGCAGATTTCAACTGCCAACCTTTTGATTAGCAGACATAGCACTTAACCCACTTCACCAGAGGGTTTCATTTCTGTTACAGTGGTGCTAGATAACTAAAACATAGATCACCAAGCCTTTCTTCCAAAGTAGCTCTGGATGAACTTGAACTTCACCCTTTTAGCCACTGAATATGTCAGCTGTCTGCCCCATCCAAGCACTCCACTGCCATGCAGGTTTGCAAGAAGAGAAAGGTAGAATGCAACCATCGATGAAGGCTCAGAAAGTGCTGAATAGCCAAGGAGAGAGAAACTTGCCAGAAAACACATACCTTGAGATACTACTTGAAGAAAGAGAAGAATTTGGCTGAGAGCTGGTGTAGGTGACATTTGATCCAGCAACACTCTGGGAAGAACTAGGCTGTAATCAATTTTGGATTTGACTCTGCTTGATTCACACACAGAATCTGGTACTTTCTACCTGGGCTTGTGACAGCCCATCGTCCTGCCCACAGATTGAGTGTAAACTCTTCTTAAATGAGCCTTCCTTGAATTATTCAAATTTGAGTAAACCACCTGTTCCATGTGGGGACCCTTACTGACACATGGAAGAAAATTATAAGCCCTTCAAATTTTGATTCACCATTGGGTAAAATTTAAAAGAGAAATTATGAATTATACGATATTTGATGAAGAAGCTATGAAGAAATAATACATGGACCTATGATAAACTCCAAAAAGCTGAATGGTATTACCCTTCTCATTAAGATAAGAAAACACAGATCAGCCTGTCAGAGCAGATAGCAGCGTGCTGAACAAGGCAGGGTGGAACTAGAAGGACAAAGGGAAACTACCCAGGACATTCCACAGCTGTCTTCCCTCAGTCTCTCACCACTGAACCAACCCTTCTCCCTTTCCACGGTTTAAGGAAGGGCCTTGGTAGATATTGTGGAAATAACTGAGAAAAACATTACAGAAAAGATTGCAAGACATATGAGTTGTGATACTTTTGAACATGAGAAACAGAAGACCCATTAATGGAAGTGTGAAAAACGAAAACCAAAGCCACTGCAGTCAACTTGATCCTGACTCACGGTGACCCTATTTAAAAAAAAAAAAAAACCTACTACAGCCCAAGTCGACTCCAACTCATAACAACCCCATAGATAGAGTAGAACCTCCGCATAGAGTTTCCAAGAGTGCCATTGCATTTAATCACTATACCACCAGGGTTTCCTATAGCACAGGGTAAAACTGCCCCACAGAGTTTCCAAGGACTGGCCTGTAGATAAGAAATTCATTATTTTACAATGAATGCTGCAAAAACTGGACAATGAATAAGAAGACTAAAGGAGAATTGATGTCTTTGAATTATGGTTGGTGAAGAATATTGAATATACCATGAACTGCTAGAAGAACGACCGAATCTGTTTTAGAAGTACAGACAATACTCCTTAGAAATGAGGATGTCGAGACTTTATCTCACATACTTTGGACATGTTATAAGAAGGCATCATTCCCAGGAGACGGACATCATGCTTAAGAAAGTGGTAGTTGTTGTTTGTAGGTGCCATCGAGTCAGTTCTGACTCACAGCGACCCTATGAACAACAGAACGAAACACTGCCCGGTCTTGTGCCGTGTCCGTAATTGTTTTTATGTTTAAGCCCATTGTTGCAGCCACTGCGTCAATCCATCTTGTCAAGGGTCTGCCTCTTTTTCTCTGACCCTCCACTCTACCAAGCATGATGTCCCTCTCCAGGGACTGATGCTTTCTGACAACATGTCCAAAGTACATTAAGATGTATAGTCTTGCCGTCTTAGCTTCCAAGGAGCACTCAGGTTATACTTCTTCCAGAACAGACCTGTTGGTTCTTTTGGAGGTCCACGGTACATTCAACATTCTTCTCCAAGACCACAATTCAAAGACATCAATTCTTCTTCTGTCTTTGTTCGTAGTCCAGCTTTTGCATGCATATGATGTGACTGAAAATATCACGGCTTGGGTCAGGTGCGTTTTAGTCTTCAAGGTGACATGCTTACTTTTGAACACCTTGAAGAGGTCCTTTGCAGCAGATTTCCCAGTGTAATGCGTCTTTTGATTTCTTGACTGCTGCTTCCAAGGATGTTGATTGTGGACCCAAGTAAAATGAAATCTTTGACAACCTCAATACTTTCTCCACTTATGACAGTGTTGCTTACTGGTCCAGTTGTGAGGATTTTTGTTTCCCTGATGCTGAGGTGCAATCCAAACTGAAGGCTGTGGTCCTTGTTCTTCATCAGTAGGTGTCTCAGATCTTCTTCACTTCCAGCACCTAAGGTGGTGTCATCTGCATAACACAGGTTGTTAATGGGTCGTCCTCCAATCCTGATACCTTATTCTTCCTCGTATAATCCAGCCTCTCTGATTATTTGCTCAGCGTACAGATTAAAAAGATATGGTGAAAGGATACAATCCTGACACACACCTTTCCTGACTGTAAACCATGCTGTGTCCCCTTGTTCTGTTTGCACAACTGCCTCTTGATCCATATACAGATTCCTTAAGAGCACTAAAGTAGGTG
The DNA here is from genome assembly GCA_028571685.1 of Heterohyrax brucei. Taxonomy (NCBI): domain Eukaryota; kingdom Metazoa; phylum Chordata; class Mammalia; order Hyracoidea; family Procaviidae; genus Heterohyrax; species Heterohyrax brucei. The sequence goes on from CM053159.1 coordinate 82,144,369, forward strand.
TTCTGGAATTCCCACCCTCCTCAACATTAGCCATAGTTTCATATGATCCACACAGTCGAATGCTTTCACGTAGTTGATGAAACACAAGTAAACACCTTGCTGGTATTCTTTGCTTTCAGCCAAGATCCATCTGACATCAGCAGTATCCCTGGTTCCACGTCCTCTTCTGAACCCAGCTTGAATTTCAGGCAGTTCCTTGTCAGTATATTGCTGTAGTCACTTTTGAATGATCTTGAGCAGAGTTTTACCTGCATGTGATATCAACAATATTGTTTGGTAATTTCCACATTCGGTCAGATCACCTTTCTTTGGAATGGATGTAAATATGGATCTCTTCCAGTCAGTTTGCCAAGCAGCTGTCCTCCAAATTTCTTGACATAGATGAGTGAGTACTTCCAGTGCTGCATCTGCTTGTTGAAATATCTCAGCGGATATTCCAGAAACCTTGTTTATCGCCAGTGCCTTCAAAGCAGCTTCAACTTCTTCCTTCAGTACCGTTGGCTCCTGATCATATGCTGCCTCTTCAAATGGCTGAGCATCGACTAGTTCTCTCTGGTGTAATGACTCTGTGTATTCCTTCCATCTTCTTTTGATGCTCTCTGAGTCATTTAATGGTTTCCCTGTAGAATCCTTCACTATTGCAACTCGAGGCTTGAATTTTTTTCTTCAGTTCTTTCAGCTTGAGAAATGCAGAATGTGTTCTTCCCTTCTGGTTTTCTGTTTCCAGCTCTTTGCACACGTCATTATAATAGTTTCTTTTGTCTTCTTTAGATGCTCTCTGAAATCTTCTGTTTAGGTCTTTTACTTTGCTATTCCTTCCTCTTGCTTTAGACGCTCAACGTTAGAGAGCAAGCTTCAGAGTCACTTCTGACATCCAATTTGGTCTTTTCTTTCTTTCCTGTCTTTTTAATGTCTTCATGGATGATGTTTTCGATGTCATTTCACAATTTGTTCTTCAGTCATGAGTGATCAACACCTCAAATCTGTTCTTGAGATGGTCTTTACACTTAGAAGGGATATACTCAAGGTCACACTTTGGCTCTCGTGGAGTTGTTCCAATTTTCTTCAGTTTCAATTTGAATTTGCATATGAGCAGTTGGTGATCTGTGCCACAGCCAGCACCTGGTTTTGTCTGGACGGTTGACATGGAGCTTCTCCACCATCTTTTTCCACAGATGTAGTCAGTTTCGTCCCTGTGTGTGCCCCTGGTGAGGTCCATGTGCGCAGTCACTGTTGGTGTTGGTTAAGAATGATATTTGCAATGTAAAGTTGTTAGTCTTGCAAAGTTCTATCATGCAATGTCCAGCATTACTTCAAGCACCAAGGCCGTATTTTCCAACTACCAATCCTTCTTCTTTGTCTCCAACTTTTGTATTCCAGTCACCAGTAATTATCAATGCCTCCTGACTGCGTGTTCAGTCAACTTCAGACTGCAGAAGCTGGTAAAAATCTTCAACTTCTTCATCTTTGGCCTTAGTGGTTGGTGCATAAATTTGAATAATAGTTTTATTAACTGGCCATCCTTGCAGGTATATGGATACTAGCCTATCACTGACAACATTGCACTTCATGACAGATCATGAAATGTTCTTTTCGATGATGAACAAAACACCATTCCTCTTCAAGTTTTCGTTCCCAGCGTAGTAGACCACCTGATTGTTGGATTCAAAATGGCCAAAACCGGTCCATTTCAGCTCACTAATGCCTAGAATATCATTGTTTATGCATTCCATTTCATTTTTGACAATTTCCAGTTTTCCTAGATTCATACTTCGTGCATTCCATGTTCCGATTATTAGTGGATGTTTGCAGCTGTATCTTCTCATTTTGAGTCATGCCACATCAGCAAATGAAGATCCTGAAGGCCTAATTCCATCCACATTGTTAAGATTGACTCTACCTCGAGGAGACAGCTCTTTCCCAGTTGTCTTCTGAGTGCCTTCCAACCTAGGGGCTCACTTTCCGGCACCACGTCTGACAGTGTTCAGCTGCTATTCATAAAGTTTTCCCTGGCTAATTCCTTTCAGAAGTAGACTGCTGGGTCCTTCTTCCTAGTCTGTCTTAGTCTGGAAGCTCAGCTGAAACTTATCTACCATGGATGACCCTGCTGGTACCTAAATACCAGTGGCGTAGCTTCCCCCATCACAGCAACAAGCAAGCCTCCACTGACAGACAAGTGGGGGCTGCTTACTGCCTCCTTACCTGCTGGTGTTACCCTCCTTACCTGGTGGTATTAGCCTCCTTATGTGACGCTGTTACCCTCCTTCCTGATGCTGTTATCCTCCTTATCTCAGAAAGCAGAAGGTCAGTAAAAAGGGGAGAGATCTTCAGTGAAATGGACTGACACATTGGCTACAACAATGTGCTCAAACACATCAGTGACTGTGATTGTACAGAGGGTCCTATGAGTCAAAACTGACTCGACAGCACTCAGCAACAGCAAAGGAAGACGGAGTCAAAGATAGTAAATCCAGGGTTCCACAACATTCTCTAGAACAAGAGGCTTTTCAGCTCATCAGCATAAAAGCAAAGTCTCCTCTGAAAGCCAAAGTGGCTGCCGATGTTCCAGGTGTCACACACCAACCCAACACCTAGTCAAGAACAGGAGCATTTTTTTACCCCATAGGTTTCTTTGTTTTAGTGAAGAAAATCTCCCCCCAAATCTCCTAATAGGATACCCTCAGATCTCATTAGCCAGAGTTCAGGCCTAACCTGTTGCCTGGCAATGTGAATAAAGCTGTCACTTAAATCAGTCAGTCATGACCCACACTGGAACTGGGAGATTTCAAGGAGAGAAGCCACAATTTCAAGACTCTGACAACAAGGAAAATGGTGACTATTTCTGGGGAGTAGGAATCTGTTTTGGATTGAATTTAAGAAATTAAGCTGCTAAATGCATTGTCATCAAATTGATTCTGACTCATAGCAACCCTATAAAAAGTGCCCCATTGGTTTGCCAGGGATCGGTTGCTGGATTTGAACCATTGACCTTATGGTTAGAAGCTGAGCTCTTAACCACTATGCCACCAGGGCTCTAGATTGAATTATGTTACCAAAAAAATATATGTTGGAATTCCAGCTCCTAAACTGTGGACCAGGAGCCCTTATGGCACAGTGGGTCAATCACTCAGCTGCTAACCAGAAGGTCCATGGTTCAAACCCTCTAGCAGCTTCAAGGGAGAAAGACGTGGCAGTCTGCTTCTGTAAAATCACAGTCTTGGAAACTCTAACAGGCAGTTCTACCTTGTCACATGGGGTCATCATGAGTTTGAATTAATTTAACAGCAACAGCTATGGATACAATCCCACTGGGAAAGAGTTTCTTTATTATGTTAATAAGACTCTATCACTGCAGCTGTGTCCTAAACCTAATACCTTCTGACTTATAGAAAGAGCAGACTGGATGCTGAAGGAAGCACATACTAGGAAAGATAGATGTCACATGAAGATCACCAAAGGACCAAGGAAAGTTGGGGTTACCCAAGCTGAGAGAGACAAGAGCCTTCCCCCAGAGCCCATCGAGAAAGCCTTTCCCAGAGCTGGGGTCCTGAGTTTGAACTTCTGGTTTCTTGAACTGTGAGAAAATAGGTTTCTGTTCTTTAAGGTCACCTGCTGATGTTGTGTCTGCTGCACAGCACCAGGAAGCTGTTTCAGTCTGGGTTCTCTAGAAGCAAAACCAGTGAAGCATGTATCTGTATGCATACAGAGAAAGTTATAACAGTCAGTTATAGGGCTGGCAAATCCCAAGTCTGTGGGTAAGGTTGGAGGATTCTCCTAATTCAGGTAACTACAGGGGCTGATGAACCCAAGATCAGTAGGTCAAACCACGGGTTGCTGGCTCATGGACTGTGGAGGCTGATGAACCCAAGATCAGCAGGCAGTACAGCAGGCCACAAGCTCAAATTTCAAGAACCAGAGTCTGATGGTGACAAGCCAGAAGCAGGATCCAGAGCAAGCAGGTGGGCTTTGTCAGAACGCCCGTGTACGAGGTCTCACAATTGAGTTCACAATCTCATCCTAGAGAAAGTGCTACGTACCTCGTTGCTGAATCCCACTACAGTCTACCTTCGAAGTCTTCCCCTTGGAAGTCTTCCCCAACACCAGCACCTACCTCACCCTTCAAAGCGATCTGGGAACTCTTTCTGCAATGGCCAGCATAGCTGTTGTCGTATTACCTTTGATGTCCCAAACATCATCCAAATGTCTTCCTTTCAGTATTTCCTTTATCTTTGGGTAAGAAGAAAGTCATTGGGCACAAGATCACACGAGTAGGATGGGTGTTCCAATACAGTTATTTGCCTACTGGCTAAAAACTCCCTCACAACTATACTGTTAAGTTCATGAACTTGCAATCATGCCACTGTGTACAACGGCCATTCCTAAAAGAGTTCCAAAACTGCTTTGAAGAGTAGACTAGGCACTGGCATCGGTGCATAGCTTTCCCAGGGGAGTACTTGGAAGGTGACCACGGTGATATTCAACAATGAGGTTTGTAGCACTTAGAACAATTACGTTCTCAGACTTAATTGTCAGACATCATGTACTGAATACAGGCCACACCTCTGAGGAAATTTCTTTACAACTGATGGACTGATCATATCAGACCACACTGTGGAATTGATTACATTATGTCATAATGGCCAAATTACATTATTACATAACTGCCAAACCACAGAGAATCATGGCCCAGCCAACCTGACACACAACCTTAACTATCACAGAAACTAAGACATCTTCAACATAACAATCTCAACTAAATTTTCTCAAAGAAAAGATTTCTCTTAGATTCTCCTTTTTTTTAATCCCTAAAAACAAAACAAAACCAAATCTAGTGCCATCGAGTCAAAGCTGACTCATTACAACCCGATAAGACAGGGTAGAACCGCCCCATAGAGTTCCAAGAAGCACCTGGTGTATTTGAACTGCCGACCTTGTGGTTAGCAAACATAGCACTTAACCACTACGCCACCAGTGTTTCCTTCTACACTGGGAAAATCCCTAAAATCAGGGCTAACATTTTAGTGAGAGGAAAAGCAGAAAATTCTTTCTTTCTGTCTGCATCCCTGCCTTTAAAGAAGTGTATTCTGGGGCTTTTTTACTTAGCCTTCTCATGCTTTCCTTCATTCTGGTCGACAGCTAACTTGGCTTTGGCTGCGGATACAGCGATGAACAAGACAAGGCCTTTGAATTCCGGTGTTCACAGGCAGCGTCAAGAGAGTGACAGGGAAAAGCACTCTAGGCACAGAGGCGGAGCAGGTGACCTCTGTCAAAGCAGCAAGCAGAGCTACGTGAGGAGTCGTGGTGTATGAGGGGAAGCCCGGGAGAAAGTCGCTTAAGACTATTTTTAAACTCTGACTTTAGAAGGGAGAAGAAAAGTCCTTAGAGTATGAAAGTGACAAGGAAGGAGAGCAAAAGCTTCTTTAAAGCAAAGGTCACATACTTGGTAGTAGCTAAAACAGTTGATTAAGAATAATAATAGTCAAATAGTTAATTTCCTGAACTATAAATTGGAATCAACTGTACTGCAATGGGTAGGATTCTTTTGGTTTTCAGCTACGTCTCAGGAAAAAACATTGAGTATACCACGGCCTGCCCGAAGAACAAACAAATCTGTCTTGGAAGAAGCATAGCCAAAATGCTCCTTAGAAGCGAGAATAAAGAGACTTTCTCTCACATACTTTGGACATGTCATCAGGAGGGACCCATTCCTGGAGAAAAGCATCATGTTCGGTAAGGTAGGGGGTCAGTGAAAAAGAGGAAGACCTTCAACAAGATGGACCGACACAGTGGCTGCAACAACGCGCTCAGACACAGCAATGATTGCAGGGACACTGGGGGACCAGGTTGTGCATCAGTCCGTTGTACACACGCCCTCTGTGAGTCAGAACCAACTCCACAGTGCCTGACAACAACAACAGGTGTGAGCTTCTGAGCTGCATCTGAGAAGCCTGAGTACAGGGCTGGTGACGCAGGCAGGACACCTCTCAAAAGAAGGCCAGGTGAGGATGGGCAGAACGTCCCAGGCAAGGGACACCACAGGAGCAAAAGCCCAGCAGAGGGAATCCCAACGCCAAGATCACACACGTTAAGATTCGCCCGACCTGGGGTAGAGGCTTGTGGTTGGTGACCAGAGGTAAAGAACTCCAATTATACTCTTTGCTCTTGGTTCATAAAGGAGTCATGTTAACAGGGCTGTGCAGATCATTACGTCAGCGATGACAGCGATCATCAAATGATGACTGATGATGAAAATAATGACGGTGACAGCTGAAAACGGTCACTTGTGCTCACTTTACAAGCCTGCTCGGGTAGGAGCCCTGGTGGCATGGCTGCCAGCCAAAAGGTCGGTGGTTCAAATCAGCCACTCCTGGAAACCTTACGGGGCATTTCTACTCTGCCCTAGATAGTAGCTATAAGTAGGAATGAACTCAATGGGAATAGGTTAATGGGTTTTAGGGTTTTCCCTTGATAATTTACATAGTGCCTCCCACAAGTAAATTTGGGAAAGATTTGACCCTTTTTCTCCTATGACCCCAAAAGTCTTACAATGTGTCTGATGCTCTGCAAGCGGATGTTGTTAAATATTTAACTAAAGGTGCGCAGTTGGAGTTCCGTCACACCTGCAGGAGCACTCCTGTCCTGTTTGAAATGTTCCCAGTCGGCAAATGGCACAACCACACAAGTTAATCAGCTTCTCTATACATAGTTTCTTTCAGGGTGTAATTACTGGCCTGGCTTTCTAGTATTTTGGGATTGTGTCAGCAGCTAATTGCAGTCGAGTCTGAATGCTTCGCAATGAGCTCGGCCGAGTCTGAGAATAGCTCAGCAAATTCAGGGTTGTTGTATACATCATTTTTAAGGTCTATTCTCCAGCAGGACACTGAACGTGGCAGATTAACAGTGGAGAGCAATTCAAAGGGCGAACGGCTATGGGATCAGACCTGTCTCACGTTTCACTTGGAAGGTTTTGAGCTGAAAATTCCTCTCACCCACTGGCCACCTGGTTACCAGCAGAAGTATAAGCTGACCTAAATGTGCAGGAGAAGGGCAGGTCCTGGCTACGCTTCCATCACTGCTGCTCAAGACGACCCGTGGCCATCCAGAGCATTCCAACTCATGGCAAACTCCCTCGTCACAAAGATGAACCACTCCCTAAGGTCTTAGCTGTGACCCTGGTGGAAGCGGATCACCACACCTTTCTGCCACAGCACCACGGGGCGGGCCTAAACCACCAACATTCAGATTGGCAATTGTCTCAGTCACCTAGTGCTGCTGTAACAAAAATGCTCTAAGTGGATGACTTTAACAAACAGAAATTTATTTCAGTTGTATTCCAGTGGGCTACAAGGCCCAGTTCAGTGCATCAGCTCCAGGAGAAGCCTTTCTTTCTCCGTCAGCTCTGGAAGGAGGTCCCTGTGATGCGTCAGTCTTCCTTTGGTCTGGTGGCGTCTCAGGGCAGGAACCTCGGGTCCAAAAGACACACTCTGTTGCCGGCACTACTTTCTTATGGTGTAAGGTCATCGTGTCTCTCTGCTCACTTCTGTTATAGCTCACAAGAGGTTGGCTTAGGGCACTATCCGGTTTTGTGGACCTCACCAGTGTAACTGCTGCTAATCCATCTTATTCAGTCATATTGATAGAATTTACAACACATAGAAAAATCGCATCAAATGACCAAATGCTGGGCAATCATGGAATACTGAGAATTATGGACCGACCAAATCCATACACATGTTTTTAGGGGGATGTAACTCAATCCATGGTAGTAGTTGAGCGCACATCATTGCCCCAGGGTCACAGAAACTCAGACTGTTTGTACCATGTAGAAGGGGGCGGTCCTGCCCTACCGCAGGCTTCCCTTAAGGGGAGTTTCTTTCCTCTTCCCTAGGAAGCGAAGATACAGAGTAAGTCTAGCCTCTTTTATCCTTCTCACCAGCCACACCGAGGGTGCACCACAAATCCAAACCAAGCCCAGTGCTGTCGGGCTGATTCCAACTCACAGGGACCCTCTAAGGCAGAGCAGAACCACTCTGTAGAGTTTCCAAGGCGCGCCTGAGAGATTTGAACTGCCAGCTTGTCAGTCAGCAGACATACAAACTAACCACCAGGCCACCAGTGTTTACACTGAGGATACGGGAGTACAGTGTCTACTTGACAGGTTTGGGAAGAAGAAGGAGGATCACTAACAGCCGTTCCCACTGGATCTGTCTGCACACTGCTGTTCTCGGGGGATGATTGTTTCCGTCTTCCACGTGTTAACTAACTTGCCCCAACAGTGGGGGTCTCACTGTTGTGAAGGTCAAGTGCTATTGTCCCAACAGCTTCCTCAATAATTAAGAAAACTCATTTGTCCAATTTATTATGATTAAAATACTTAAGAAAAGTAATTCTGAATATTCCTCTAACCCAAAATTGTACAGTAAGTGTAGTGTAAGGCTATGGAGGGGAGGCGACATAATAAAGCCTTCTCCACCGTAACAGGAAATTAATAGAAAACGTACACAGTTGAAGAGCTGAGACATCCTTGCTGTTGTCAGCTGCCCTCAAGTGGACTGTGAGTCACAGCAACCTCATGTGTGTAGAGCAGAGCTGCTCAGTGGGGCTTTCAGGGCCATGATATTTCTAAGGCTCTTCTGGGTGAATTCAAGCTGCCACCCTTTTAGGTGGTAGCTGGGTGCTTACCATTTATACTGCCCAGCTGCCTGTGCGTCAAAAGATAACACCTGTAGGTTATTCAGAAATATAGACCAGGATAAATATTAGAAGACTGTTGGGACAATAGCACTTGACCTTCACAACAGTGAGACCCCCACTGTTGGGGCAAGTTAGTTAACACGTGGAAGACGGAAACAATCATCCGCCGAGAACAGCAGTGTGCAGACAGATCCAGTGGGAACGGCTGTTAGTGATCCTCCTTCTTCTTCCCAAACCTGTCAAGTAGACACTGTACTCCCGTATCCTCAGTGTAAACACTGGTGGCCTGGTGGTTAGTTTGTATGTCTCAAAAAGTCTGAAATGATTTACTCCTGGGGAGAACTGAGTGGAGTCAGGAAAGATGGGTAAGGAACTTACCAGTTTTGTGAAAAACCTTTCTTTAGAGGGAAAAAAAAATTTCCTGCTCAGCCAGCAACTTGTGCAATGCTCACAGCTGGGTTTCAGGCTTGTGGAGGCTAGCCTGGTGCTGCAGGAAGGCCACGCTGTCCTTCTGCTGGACAGAAACTAGTAGAACACCAGCATCACACAAGGTCACTCTGTGTCTTAGAAATACTACAAGTGGGTGGCTTTAGCAAACAGAAATTTATTCTGTCACAGGCTAGGGGGCCAGGAAACTGAATGCTGGGTGCCAGCTGCAGGAGAAGGCTTTCTCTCACGGTCAGCTCTAGGGAGAGGTCCTTGTCATCAGTCTTCCCCAGTCAAGGAGTTTCTCAGCTCTGGGACCCCAGGTCCGAACGGTTTGCTATTCCCCTAGTCCTTGTTTCTTGGTAGTACCAGGTCCCCCAGTTTCTATGCTTCCTTCTCTCTTTTATATCTCAAATTAGATTGGTTTACAAAAAATAGCCTATTCTTAGGGATTGCCTTTTACCTCATTAACATAACTACCACTAGTCTGATCTCATCAGCATCGTAGAGACCAGATTCAAAACACACAGGAGAATCACATGAGATGATGACATCATAGACCGTCACTCGGTCCTGGGAATCATAGCCTAGCCAAGTGGACACCATTTTGGGGGGACACAGTTCAATCCATGACATTCTGTAACATGATAAAGTGAGATATGACAAGCTTATTTCACAATTTTGTCAAAGTGAAGGCAAAATCCAGCTCCCCATACAACCCACAAAATACCAAACGTTCCCTTCTCCAGCCCATACAAGTGACTGCAGCATCATTTCTGTTTGCTAGCATAGCTTTTTCCCTGCAGACAAGATGCACTGAGGCATCAGTTTGTAAGACAACTCCCACCTTCTGACAGTACCCAATCCAGAGCGAATCACACTTTCTTGGGCCCTCCCCCAAATCACCCAACCAAGGCCCAAATTCTCTCAGAGGGTTTCCTAACACGCCCTTACCAAGATGTCCCACGGTTCTCTACGGCATGTGTCTTTTTCTCACACAAGCGCATTGCTGTTGAGTCAGTTCCGCTTCACATGACCTGATAGGGTGGAGTAGAAGTATCCCAGAGGGTTCCCGAGGACAGGCTGGTGGATGGGAACTGCTGACCTTTGGGTGAGCAGCCGTGCTCTTAACGCCGTGCCCCCAGGGCTCCTCTCTCCCTACGAGGGGAAATAAACCCATCTTGTTCACCACATGTGTGTTCCCGTCTTCGGCTGAAAGGCATTGACGCTAAGAATAGTTTGAACTACGTGCATGTATAACTTGGGTAGAAATCAAAAACTCGAGTTAAAACTTCAGGAAGATGGGCAAAGCTTGGCTTGTCAAAGAGCTGGCTGTACCAGCCTATTTTCTCCCTTGATATAGACACACTATTTTAAAGAGAGACATCACTGGAGTGGTCACCAAGGCAGAGCACAGGGCAGTGAAGGCCACTCAACAGACAGACTATAGGAACAAAGACGGTGGCCTTTCCTCAGCCTGCCACCACCAGATGCAACATCAACAGCTGTCTCCAGGGCTGCTCCCTGTCTAGCAGGTCTTCGAAGCAAGTGCTTGCATTTCAGGAGACAGTTTTCCCTACATAGGAACAGAGGTCACTGTACTCTTAAGACTGTGTCTGCAGATTGGTATTTGCAAGTGAGTCACAGTGGTTTAGGAGTCATATGACAGAAGATGACACAAAAGAGACTTTTAAATTGCCATTCAGTTCACCCATAGGATGAAAAATGATATCTCAAGCTTGCAAGCTAAATTTAAAATAAGACTAATCCTTCTTTTGGATCCCTGCTGGTACAGTGACTAAGAGCCTGGCTGCTAACCAAATGTCAGCAGTTCGAATCCATCAGCTGCCCCTGGGAAGCCCTATGGGACAGTTCTACTCTGCCCTATAGGGTTGCTGTGGATCAGAATCAACTTAACAGCAACAGGAATCCTTCTCTTACAAAATAACAGCCCTGTTTGTCCTCTCCACAAGTGCTTATCTCTTGCTTTCCTTGTGTGATCAGCAACTTCTAAAACTGCTTCCAATGATCCCAGCCTCCTGTATTCCTGAAATCCAAACCAAACTTGCTGTCAAGTCCATTCCAACTCATAATGACCCGATAGGACAGAGCAGAAGTGCCCCATAGGGTTTGTGAGGGGTGACTGGTGGATTTGAATGGCTGACCTTTTGGTTAGCAGCCAAACTCTTAACCTCTAGCCACACAGCCAGGTCAACAGCACTTTCGTTGTTTCATGTGATGATGTCTCTTCATACAGCCCCGAAACCTACATCAAATTGATTGATTTAAAGGAAAAAAAATAAAAACTCTCCATCCCTGGGATGAAGTCCAAGAACTGAGATGTCCTATGGACCACGAATGAAAAAGTATGAACCAAGATACATATTTAAGCTTTTAATCCATGATTTCATTCCACTATGAGGTTTAGATCAAATACAGTCTTATGGTTTGTGAAGAGTACAGGTAAGTAAGCATATTTAATTACATTTTGACAATAAAACCATCATCAGTTATAATCTACTAATGCCTGAGTGAGAAGAGGAAGGGTTCATTTCTTTCTCTTAACGAACTTCCTGCATGTGCACATACGTGTGGCAAAATCTAGAATTCCTTTTTGTAAAGTCACAATTTTGACTTATGTTGACGTCACAGATCTGACCCCACACTTCTTTAGCTTACAGCACCCCAATTCAGCTCCTGCCCAGGGACCCCGCAGACCAGTGATCCCCGTCGGGTTGTGGAAGCATGCATAGTGCTGTGAAGCTGAGCAGACTTCGCTGGAGCTTCTAGACTGAGACAGACCAGGAAAAAAGGCCTGGAGACCTCAACATCAGCGATGTAAACTCTGTAGATCACAGCAGTCCGGTATGCAAACGACCACAGGGATGTCACGGAACTGGGTAGCGTTTTGTTCCCTTGTTATCAGGGTGTCATCAGCCATTAGAAGTCAGGGCGGACTAAACAGGAGCTAACAACACCTCATAGGGCAGGGGTGAGGGTTAAAGAAGCTAATACCAACAAGTGCCTGGAGCAGGAGCTGGCACACACAGCTGGCATGCTCTGCTGCACGCCACGGGCCTGTCACTACTGTCTCACACACAGCCCAGCTTTGACTCCTCAGGGACGTCTCCCTGCACTCCTCCAGGCAGTGTCCAGCATCTCTGGCCCTCCCTGTGGTCTCCCTGTATTGTGAAGGTTTGCTTTCCCTTAGGCAGCGGTTTCTGTCAGAGCAGTGACGTCCGTGTCCCCTGTCCAATGCCAACCACAGTTCATATAATAGTGAAAATAGTGTAAACACTGGCGCTCAGTCAAACCACGATTTTGATTCCGGTTGCTTAGCTTCACTAGTAAAGAATGTGTACCTTGAGCACTGTGCTCTAAGACTCTGTTTACTGGATCAAAGTGACACCAGCACCTTGACAGTGAGATGGACATCTTATGGGGCAGTGAATTTATGTTAATAGGGAAGGAACAACTCAGCAGAACGACGTGTACCTTGAAGGATGTAGTCAACGTTACCAAATTGTACATGGGTAAAGATGAATTGATGTGTTTTTTGCTGTATATAGTCTCAACAACAAAATAATAAAATAACTTTTTTTCAATAAACAAAACACAAGCACCTTCAATAAGGTGCTCTTAAACTCTTTTTGGCTTGTCTCCTCTGAAAATCACTTCTGGTTGCGCAGGTATGTGTTCACCGGACTGAAGGCGAGCATTCCAAGCGAGCATCCTTGAAAAGGGTGCTGGCTTTTCCCTCAGTCATTCAACAAACATGGTAGAGGAGAGAACAACAGGCTGTTCTATCACAATTTAAGCCTACTTTTTGCTTTCACAATGTGCCTGGGTTTAGTTATCAGGATCGATGGACTCCCACCCAGGAGCCTTGGTGGTCCTGTGGTTAACTCCTTGACTGTTAACCAGAAGTTCTGCGTGTTCAAATCCACCAGCTGCTCCTGGAAAACCCTATGGGGCAGTTCTGCTTTGTCCTATAGAGTCACTATGAACCGGAATCAATTTGGTAGCAGTGGGTTTTTTGGTTATCACAGAAACAGTGGAGAAGGCAGCCAAAGGAGGTGGGGGGGCAGGCAGCACTCCTCTTTATCCCTCTCCTTTTCCCAGACAACTTCAAATTTCCTGATCCCACCTGGAAGACTAAGGGGAACCACAGCTGTTCTTGGCTATTTTCAGAATCTCTTTAGGGAAGAAAATTTGAATGGCAAGCTATGCAGTTCCGTTTTACACTGTGAGCTTCCAAAGCGGAGATTATAACGAAACATAATCCACTTTTTTCTTTCCATCCCTGGGAAGTTCATCGGTGTTCAGTATTTAGATCTATTTCTTTACAATAGAATGTATTTCAGAAAAATGACAAGGAGAATGAATAGCAATAAACAATGGAAAATATCCGAGCAACCAAGAAAAGGACAAAAGTCTTCCAGCTCTCTCACAGTGAAGAATATCCAAATTAAACAACAGGGAAGCATCTTTGTTCAACCAACAAGTAAGCAAAGATGAAAAACAGTGGTAACAGTATGTGGAGAAATGATCAAAATATCAGAAAGACTTCTTTGTATTTTTGTGCTAGCGCATACTTTCACAACTACATAACTTTTCTTTTTTTTTTCATTTTTCCAAGTTTTCCCCAATTAGCACGTATTACCTAATAATTAAAATATAAATCAATTTCTTCTTTTTTTATTTAACATAACTGAGTGAAATTTATACATATTCATGTATAAATTTACATGCCCACCTATATGCAGCTTCCACTGCTCTCCGTGTCCGGTGACAGCACACTATACCTCTCTGCTCCATACCTGTCTCATCCTCCCAACAGCCTCCTTTCCCCTCCTCTCCATCCACTCCCCTTCCTCCAGCCAGAGGTCAGCAAGATGATATCCTACTGAGATGTATAGAACCACAAAGTGCTTCCAATATATGGTCACTCTGCATTGCCAAGTCCAATCCATCCCTGTCCAAAGAGTGGACCTTTGTTATAATTTATGGGAAAGGGCAGTATCAGGGCCAGGGGCCATGCTCTCAGAGGAACCCCAAAACCGCTGGACCATCAATTGAGCTCTTTTAGTGGAGATCTCATGATGCACCCCTTTTTATTCTTGTGTTGCCAGTGAGACTCCTCTCTGTGAGCTCCATCGTAGCTATCATTGGTGGTGGCCGGACACCATCCGGTTCTTCCGGTCCCAAGTCGATGTAGGCACCCACTCTTGTGGTTCTCTCTGTCTTCTCGGTTGTCTTTACCACATGTCATTTTGGTCCTCAGTGAGCATCCGTTCCTGCTGAGTTGGGACCATTTGCTGTGTCCTCGGATGGCAGCTTGGCAGCTTTTAAGACCCTAGACGCCACTCACCAATGTGGGGTGCAGAGAGCTCTCTTAGCAAAATGCTAGTTGTGCCAGTAGGCCTGGAATTCGCATAAGAGCATGGTCCCCCACCCCCCGTCCCAGCTACTCTATCCTTGCAGTATTGAGTCAAGATGGAAGGAGTACTCAAGTTATGCTGAAGTCCACTTAATGTTGTTCTTGTTTCTAATGTGTGCTATCACCGCTTTCTCCCAACTAGATTTCTAGTAACTATCTAAACTAAACCCTCCCCCTCTCACCCTCCCTGCCTCCCCTCCCTTGCAGCTGTCAAAGAGTCTTTTCTGCTACACGCAAGTCTGTCTTTGAGGTCTTATCGTAGAGGTCTCATACAGTATTTGTCCCTTTGTCGCTGACTACTTTCACTCAACATAATGTCTTCCAGTTGAAACCAGGTTAGGAGATGTTTCCTGGAATCATCGTTATTCTTTCTCATTGCATGGTGCTCCATTGAGTATATGTACCTTAGTTTACCTATCCATTCTTCTATTGTTGGGCATCTGGGTTGATTCCATCTTTTTGCTATCGTGGACTGTGCTGCGGTAAACATTCTGGTGCATGTGTCTGTTGGTGTGAAAGGCCTTGATTCTGTAGGATATATTCCAAGTAGTGGAATTACTGGGTCAAATGGTATATCGATATCCATTTTTTTAAGGAAGCACCAGATTGCCTTCCAAAGAGGCTGGACCATTTTGCAACCCCACCAACAGTGTAGGAGGGTTCCACTTTCTCCACAGCCTCTCCAGCATTTGTTGTTTTGTGTTTTCTGGATCATGGCCAATCTTGTTGGGGTGAGATGGTATCTCATTGTTGTCTTGATTTGAATTTCTTTAATAACTAAAGATCATGAACATGTCCGCATGTGTTTTTTGGCTGCCTGGATCTCCTCTTTAGTGAAGTGTCTGTCCATCTCCTTTGCCCGTCGCTTAATTGGATGGTTTATCTCCTTCTTATTGATATTTTGTAGTATCTTATAGATTATGGAGATCAGGCGTTGGTCTGACATAGAGTTGCCAAATATTTTTTCCCATTCTGTGGGTGTTCTTTTCATTCTATTAATAAAGTCTTTGGATGAGCAAAAGTGTTTGATTCTTAATAGTTCCCATTTATCTATTTTCTCTTCTGTTGATTGAGGTTTCTTTGACAGATTTTGGAGTCTGTCCTCATTGTGTATTAAAACTTCCATTGTTGTTCCTACCTTTTCTTGGATGAGCTTTATCATTTTAGGTTTGATATTTAGGTCTTTTATCCAATCGGAGTTGGTTTTTGTATAAGGTGTAAGATATGGATCTTGATTCAGTTTATTGCAGATGGATAACCAATTTTGCCAGCACCATTTGTTGAAGATACTGTTTTTACCCCAGTTTAATGTCTTAGGACCTTTGTCGAATATCAACTGATCATAGGCAGATGGTGTCATCTCTGGGGTCTCAATTCTGTTCCATTGATCCATCTGTCTGTTCTTGTACCAGTACCAGGCTGTTTTGACTACTGTGGCAGTGTAGTATGTTCTAACGTCAGGTAATGAGAGGCCTCCCAGTGTGTTCTTCTTCTTTAGTAGTACCTTACTTATCCGGGGCTTCTTCCCTTTCCAAACAAAATTGGTGATTTGTTTCTCCATCTCATTAAAAAATGATGCTGGAACTTGTATTGGGATTGCATTATATAAATAAATTGCTTTGGGTAAAATAGACATTTTCACAATGTTAAGTCTTCCTATCCATGAGCAGGGTAGGTTTTTCCATTTATCTAAGTCTCTCTTAGTTTCTTGTAGTAAGGGCTTGTAGTTCTCTTTGTAAAGGTCTGTTGTTTCTCTGGTTAGATTAATTCCTAGATAACTTTATCTTCTTAGGGGCTATCGTAAATGGTATTGATTTGATAATTTCCTCCTTAACAGTCTCGTTGTTGTTATAAAGGAATCCTACTGATTTACTTATGTTTATCTTGTATCCTGAGACTTTGCTGAACTCTTCTATCAGTTTGAGTAGCTTACTTATAGATTCCTTGGGGTTCTCTGCATATACAATCATATCACCTGCAAACAGGGAGATTTTAACTTCCTCTTTGCTGATGCAGATGCCCTTTATTTGTTCGTCTTGTCTAATTGCTCTGGCTAGAACTTCTAGCACAATGTTGAATAGGAGAGGTGAGAGTGGGCATCCTTGTCTAGTTCCTGATCTCAAGGGAAAGTCTTTCAGTCTCTCTCCATTCAGGATGATGTGGGCAACTGGCTTTGTATAAATGGCCCTTATTGTGTTGAGGAATTTGCCATCTATGCCCATTTTGCTAAGAGTTTTTAGCATGAATGGGTGTTGGACTTTATCAAATGCCTTTTCTGCATCAATGGACAAAATCAGGTGATCCTTGTCTTTTGCGTTATTTATGTGGTTTATCACATTAATTGTTTTCCTGATGTTGAACCAGCCTTGCATCCCTGGTATGAATCCCACTTGGTCATGATGGATTGTTTTCTTGATATGTTGTTGTATTCTGTTGGCAAGAATTTTGTTGAAGATTTTTGTATCTAGGTTCGTGAGTGATATCGGTCTGTAGTTCTCTGTCTTTGTTGGATCTTTCCCTAGCTTGGGTATCAGGGTTATGCTGGCTTCATAGAATGAGTTTGGGAGTACTCCATCCCTTTCTATACTGTGAAATAGTCTCAGTAGTACTGGGGATAACTCTTCTCTAAATGCTTGGTAGAATTCTGCCGTGAAGCCATCTGGGCCCAGACTTTTTTTGGTTGGCAGTGTTTTGATGACCTTTTGAATCTCTTCCTTTGTGATGGGTTTATTAAGTTGTTCTGTCTCATGTTATGATAATTTGGGTAGGTGGTATGAGTCAATGAATTGGTCCATTTCCCCTAGGTTTTCAAATTTGTTAGGGTACAGTCTTTCATAGTATTCTGTTATGATGTTTTTTATTTCTGTTGCATCTGTGGTGACAACTCCCCTCTCATTTCTAATTTGGGTTATTTGTTTCCTTTCCTGCTTTTCTTTAGCAAGTTTAGCCAGTGGTTTATCAATTTGGTTGATCTTTTCCAAAAACCAGCTTTTGGTCTTTTCAATTTTTTCAATTGTTTTTCTATTCTCTAATTCATTTAGCTCTGCTCTAATTTTTATGATCTCCTTTCTTCTGGTGCCTGAGGGGTTCCTCTGTTGTTCTCTTTCTACTTGTTCAAGCTGTAGAGTTAGTTTCTTGATTTGGTTTCTTTCTTCCTTCCAGATGTGTGCATTTATGGAGATAAACAGACCTCTGAGCACTGCTTTGGCTGTATCCCATAGGTTCTGGTAGGAAGTGTTTTTGTTATCATTGGAATCCATGAATTTCTTTAATTCATCCTTGATTTCCTCTATAACCTATGTTTTTTTGAGAAAGATGTTGTTCAGTTTCCAAGAGTTCCACTTTCTATCTCTGTTTTTTCTGCTATTGATTTCAACTTTTATGGCTTTATGATCTGAGAAGATGCTTTGCAGTAATTCAATGGTATGGATTTTGTTGAGCATTGCATTATGGCCTATCACGTGGTCAATTCTGGAGAATGTTCCATGTGCACTGGAGAAGAAGGTGTAGTTGTCTGCTGATGGGTGGAAAGTTCTGTATTTATCAATGAGGTTTAGTTGGTTAATTGTGTCAATGAGGTCTTCTGTATCTTTACTGAGCTTTTTTCTAGATGATCTGTCTAGTGATGAGAGTGGAGTGTTAAAGTCTCCCACTATTATTGTAGAGTCATCTAACTCTCTTTTGAGTGTAGTCAGTGTTTCTTCAACATATTTAGGTGCTCTGGCATTAGGTGCATAAATATTGAATATAGTTAAGTCTTGCTTGTGTACTGAACCTTTCAGAAATAAATAGTGACCATCTTTGTCCACGGTGATGGATTTGACATTAAAATTGATTTTGTCTGAGATTAGAATTGCCACCCCTGCTCTTCTTTGTTCATTGTTAGCTTGATATATATTCTTCCATCCTTTAATTTTCAGTTTGTTCCTGTCTTTAGGTCTCAAGTGAGTTTCTTGTAGACAACATATGGATGGCTCATGTCTTATGATCCAAGATGACACTCGATGTCTCTTTACTGGAGCATTCAGTCCATTCGCATTCAATGTCATTATTGATAGGTATGTGTTCACTGCTGCCATTGTGATATGTTTATTTTTATGTTGCTGTTTTCTCTGTTGTTCTTATTAGTCTGTTCTGGGACACTCTTTTTTGTGAGCTGATTTTTCACCTTTTTCAGAGCTGGTTTTATAGTTGTTGAGACTCGTGTGTTAGATTTCTTGAAATGGTATGATACATCTTTGTTGTGCTTTACAGCCGCCCCTGTGAGCCCCCTTAATAAACTATTTATAAACCCAGTTTTAATTACTACCAGTCTTGTCATCTTCCTCTCCATCTGGAAGGACTATAACGACTGTAGTACATCCCTCTTTTTATTATGATGACATCATAGTTTTCATGATGATCACTGGATTGCTTCTTTCCATATCAAAGCTGTGATTTACTTTGGAGCTTTCCCTAAATGAGTAGAGTATTGAGTAGTGTATAGTTCTAAAATATAAAGTTAGTGGTTTTGTTCTTCTAAGCCAAAGCCAAGAACTTCTTTCAGTATTTCTTGTAGTTTGGGTTTGGTTTTTACAAAGTCTCTTGAGTTTCTGTTTATCTGGGAATGTCTTAATTTCATTTTCGTATTTGAAAGACAGTTTTGCAGGATATATAATTCTTGGTTGGAAATTCTTCTCCTTCAAGACTTTGAATGTGTCATTCCACTGTCTCTGTGCCAGCATGATTTCTGCTGAGAAATCTAATGAGAACCTACAGTGTTTCCCTCTGAATGTTAGCTTTGCCTTGAGTCTTGCTGCCTTTAAGAGTTGCTGCTTATGTTTCATTTTGTTAAGTCTTTCTTTTGAGATCTATATTGGGTGGCATACGATATGCATCTGAAATATCTATATTCTCTTCCTTCATGATTTCTGGGAAGTTTTCTTTCAGCAGCTCAGCAACAATACTCTCTGTGTTCTCAGATGTCTCACCCTGTTCAGGGACTCCAATTAATCAAAGGTTGTTCCTCTTAACAGAGTCCCACATGCTTCTTAATGTTTCTTCATTTTTCTTGTTTCTTTTTTCTGATTTCTGCTCATAGACGCTGGCATCAGTAGCTCTGTCTTCCAAGTCAGAAATTCTTTTTTCCATTTGTTCCATTCTAAATCAATTTCTTTTTAAAAGAATCCCATGATTCTTTTCTTTTTTTATTGTGATTGAGTAAAACCATACATGATTATTTTCTTTAATAATATTTTATTGTGTCTAAGCTAAAAGTCTCCACAGCAAATGAAGCTCCCCTTTAACAATTTCTACACAAATTGCCCAACAACAGAGGAATGGATAGGTAAACTGTGGTCTATTTACTCAATGGAACACTATGCAATGATAAAGAACAACGACGATTTTAGGAAGCATCTCATAACCTGGTTTCAACTGGAAGACATCATGTTGAGTGAAAGTAGTCAGCAACAAAAGGACAAATATTGTATGAGACCCCTATGATAAGAACTTAAAAACAGACTCATGCATAGAAGAAAAGACTCTTTGACGGCTGCAAGTGAGGGGAGGGAGGGAGGGTGAGAGGGGAAGGCTTTAGATTAGATAGTCAATAGAAATTTGGTTGAGTGAAATCGGTGACAGCACACATTAGAAAGACGATGAATAATAACTAGACTTCAACACAATTTGAGTACTCCTGCCGTCTTAACCCAATATTGCAAGGACAGAGTAGTTTGGGCGGGGGGCCAGGGACCATGTTCTTAGGCAAAATTGAGGCCAATTGGCACAGCTAGAGTTTTGCTAATGAGGACTCTCTGCACCCCTTGTCAGTGAGTGGCGTCTGGGGTCTTAAAAGCTGCCAAGCTGCCATCTGAGGGTACAGCAAATGGTCCCAACTTAACAGCAACGGATGATCACCGAAGAAAAGATGTCACGGGGAAAAGAGAACCCAGAAGACAGAGAGACCCGTCTCTACATCAACTCGTGACCAGAAGAACTGGATGGTGCCTGGCCACCACCAGTAATAGCCACGAGGGAGCTCACAAAGTTGAGTCTCACTGGCAACAAGAGAACACATAGGTGTGCCCCCTGAGATCTCCAATGAGGGACCACAATTGATGGTCCTCAGGCTTCAGTGTTCCCCTGGGAGCATGGCCCCTGGCCCTGATGCTGCCCCTGTCCATAAATCATAATGAAGGTAAACTTTTCAGATAGCAATGGATTGGACTTAGTGATGCAGAGTGACTATGTCTTGTGGGAATTTATGGTTTTATGTATCAATAGGATGTCATTCTGCTGACCTCTTGCTGGAAGAAGAGGAGTGAGTGGATAGGAGGGGATAGGAGACTGTTGGGAGGATAGGACATGTATGGAGCAGAGAAGAGGGATGTGTTGTCACTGGGCAGGAAGAGCAGTGGGAGCTGCATATAGGTGAGCACGTGAATTTATATGGGAGTGTACATTTTCATTCAATCATAATACAAAAATAAAACATAAAAAAATTCCACACAAACTATTCAGTGACACTCTTCACAACACGCCATCATTCTTGTTCTGTCGGTCCGTTCTGGCCAAACTGCTTCTGGTCCTGTAGTTGCTCTGTGCCCTTATGTCTGATTTCTGCTTTAATTTTTGACTAGTAGATAATTTTTTTAAGGAGCTCATTCCTCACAGCCAATGTTTTCTATTCTGTGAGCCAATCTGTTATTTTGCTAAGAATCCTATAATTCTTAAGACTTTTTGTCAGATATTCCTCCACCTTAATTCAAAAGAACAGTATTACTAAAGCCAATTCTAACCCATAGAGATGCTATACTAAGTTACACCCGACAGCTTGTTAGATAAGTTCCAGTTCTTACCAGCACTCCCACCATCCAGCTCAGATCCTTCTCAATTCTACTCGCATCTCAGTGGTGTACCTGGTCTTCCCAGCTCACATCTCATCTGTATCTTTAAATCCACAGTGCACTCTGGGGTCAATATTATCTCCTTGTTAAATAGATTGCTTAACCTTTAAATAAGATAATGTATGTGCACGATATAAAAACCCAAAAGTCAAAGCGGTAACTACACACACAAATCACATATGTAAATGATATTTTGATAATTTTTGATACGGTTGGTCGTACATCCTCTTTATCAAATGGGTGTACCCTTTCATTGATGGAGAACAGGTTGGTGCCATTTCACGTGTACACAGCAGATAGCTAAGCTGTGTGGCAATTCAGTCTTCTCATTATTACTACAGTTTACACTCATGAATGTGTTGTTGTTGTCGTGTTGTGTGCCGCTGAGTTGGTTCCGACCCACAGTGACCCTGTGGACCGCTCTGCCCAGCTCTGCCCCACCCTCACAATCCTGGTCAGGCTTGAGCCCGTGGTTGCAGCCTCTGTGCCAGCTCCTCTCACTAGGAGGCTTCCTCCTTCTCGCTGGCCCCCTGTCTCACCGAGCGTGATGTCTTTTTCCAGGGCCCGGTACCTCTCGATACACATCCAAAGTACATGAGACATAGCCTCACCATCCTTGCTTCTATGGAATGTTCTTGTACTTCTTCCATGACAGATCTGTGGATTCTTTCAGCACTCCCTGGTATATCTAATAGTCTTTGCCAACACCTTAATTTCAACAATGTCAGATCTTCTTTGGTCTTCCTCATTCACCATCAAGCTTTCACACGCATATGAGGCAACTGAAAACACCAGGGCTTGGGGCAGGTGCATCTTAGTCTTCAAGATGACATCTTTGCTTTTTCACACTTTAAGGAGGTCTTTTGCAGCAGATTTGTCCAATGCAGTGTGTCTATAGTTTCTTGACTGCTACTTTCATGAACGTAGATCATGAGTTATGAAAAGAATTCACATCTCTTTAGGATTCCCATATTAATCTAATTAAAATTAATTAAAAACTGAATGTTAGCGCCATGAGTCGGATCCGACTTGACGGCACTTGGCTACTTGGCTGGCTATATGGAAGTGTATCATGCGTAGAGGGAAGTACTTGAAACGTAAATTTATGACTCAATAAACTATCACAAAATAAGCCTACTTTTATAGCCATCATCCATGTCAATAAGTGGAAGATAACTAGTTGCCCCAAAGTGCCACTGGCCCTTGCCAGTCATTTCTCAGTCCTTCACTGCAGAGGCATCCACTATCCTGTCTTCTAATACCACATACTAACTTTGTCCATCTTAGAACTTTACATAAGTGGTAGCGTACAGTATGCTTTAAACTAGACTTTTTTACTTGCCATTACATTTGTGAGATTTATCCACATATTCACGTATAAAAGTAGTTTGTTCATTTTCTTTCTGTATAGGATTCTACTATATGAACGTACCAGAATTGATTTATCCATTCTACCACTAATGAAAATTTGGACGTTTCACCCGTGGAGACCAGTAACTTTGCAGTTATCAGTCAGTGTCATATTTTTCTTGGATACATTTCCCGACAAACTGCACATTCAAGTCAAAGACTTCCACTAAATAAACTACCTGGCAATTTTGTTTCTTCTTTTGGAGGAACTACCTATCAGTAGCTATATATCCCACTATTATCTTGAGCATTCAAGTCTTTACTGTTGGAAGTGTTTCTTACAATGTACCCTTAAATGCAGTGGCCGCAACAATGGGCTCAGACACAGCAACAATTGTGAGCACGTCACAGGAGCAGAC
Organism: Heterohyrax brucei; assembly: GCA_028571685.1. Lineage (NCBI taxonomy): Eukaryota > Metazoa > Chordata > Mammalia > Hyracoidea > Procaviidae > Heterohyrax > Heterohyrax brucei. The sequence continues at coordinate 82,167,585 of CM053159.1, forward strand.
AGTGCTTTGTTCTGTTGTACACAGGGTCGCTGTGAGTCAGACCCAACTGACTCAATCTAAAAACCACAAATATGCATCTATAGTTCTACATATATACATATACATATATATATATATGTATTTCCAATTTGGAATGATTACAAATAACGCTGCTACATACATTAGTCATCTCTCAGTATCCAAGAGGGACGGGTTCCAGGACCTCCCCCTCTCGCACTCTGTGGATACCAAACTCCAGACCCTTATACAAAACAGCACTGTATTTGCGTGTAACCTACGCACATCCTCCATATACTTTAAATCATCTCTAGATGACTCATAATACCTAAAAAAATGTAAATGCTATGCAAACAGTTGTCATACTGTATTTTTTAGGAAAAAATACAATTACTTCACATAGACTTTTCATTCACTTGGACTAAGCATAGAGGTTGGCTTACAATGAATTGAGTTTTGCTTTTAGGAACTTTTTTCTCCTAACCCCTTATTCCACAGCCAACCCCACCCCACCCCATGACTATTTCTGATCAGCGATTGGTTGAATTCACAGACGTGGCACCTGTGGGCACAGAGGGCTGATTGTACTTTGCACGCGTTTTGCACATAATTTTCTATTATGTAAGAACAGAGCCCTGGCGATGCGCTGGTGAACCGCTATGGCAGCTAACCAAATGACTGGCAGTTCAAATCCATCAGCCACTCTTTGGAAACCCGAAGGGGCAATTCTATTCTTTCCAATAGGGTAGTTACGAGTAGGAATCAACTCTACAGAAACAGGTTTGGGTTTTTGGTTTTTTTTTTTAACACCTTAGAGTTATTGAACAATAAGATTATATAAATTCATATATAGGAAGACTGTCAATTAAGTTAGTGAATTCATCCTAGAAGAAGTGCTACATACCTCGTCACTGAGTGTCACCTTCCTTTGGGAAGGCATGCACTGATGCCGGCACCTAATTCACCCTTCAAAGCAATTTTGGAACTCTTTTTCTGGAATGACTGTCAGAGTTGTTCTCATATTACTCTTGAACGTCATCAAAATGTCTTCCTTTGAACATTTATTTTCTGGGTAAAGACAAAAGTCATTGGGGGCAGATCAGGTGAGTAGAAAGGGCATTTCCAATACAGCTGTTTGTTTAACTGGCTAAAAACTCCCTCGCAGACAACTATGTGATTAAGTTTGCAGACTTGCTGCTGTGCCACCAGGCACAATGGCCATTCCAGAAAGAGTTCCAAAATTGCTTTGAAGGGTGGACTAGGCACTGGCCTCGGTGCATAGCTTTCCAAGGGGAGGACTTCAAAGGTGACCACAGTGATATTCAGCAATGAGGTATGGAGCACTTTTTCTAGGATGAGTTCATGAACTTAATTGTTAGACCTCATGTGTGTGCATGTGTGTGCATACCACAGTTTTCCAAAGTGACGGTACTTAGGAACCCTTCCAAAATATTCAGTGCCTACAAGGAATCTACATCGCAAGCACATGTACCAGCTACATTTTCATCTAATAAACCACACCAAAACTTAGTGCCTTAAAACAACCACCTTTTTTCTTTTATTCTCTCCCCTTGTGATTCTGTACAAGGCAAGTGGTTTTTCTGCTGGGATCCCTCATGTGACTGAAGTCACCTGTCAGCTGAGCTACGGGCAGATGGGAAAGAATGGTCTCACTTACGCCTGGCAGTTTTTTCTGGCTCTTGGCTGAGTCCTGTATCTCACAGAGGCTCTCCTTTTCCCATTATGGCAGTGCTCCAAAAGAGAAGGAGCTGAAACTGTAGTACTGCCAGTAGCTTCGTCTCAAAAGCCACCCAACATCGCTTCCACCGTATCCCATTGATCAAAGCGAGTCCCAAGGCCAGCCAAGGTTCAAGGTGGGAAGAAATCAGTTCTGTTTCTTGATGGGGGAATACTGGGACTTGCTTTTCAGTCTATCACTGCCTACCACCTAGCCATAACTATTTGTATTTCTTTCACTTGCAAAATATGCTCAACCATACCTCCAAGAACCCCAAATATCTCACCCCATGGTGGCATCATGATAAGATCAAGGTCTTATAATCTGCATCAGGTCCAACCAAGGCTCCTCCAGTACAGACACAGGTCCGGATGGAACACTACATAGGAAAAAGGCAAATTACTTGCCTCTACACTCCCCGAATGTAATAGAACAACTGCAACAAATATTTCCATTCAAAAGGGAAGAACAAAAAACACCTAGATATCACTGCTCTGTGGAAACTCTGAAACACAGATCTAACTTTTTTCGCAGAAAAATAGAAATAAAAGGGAAATTCCTCAATATAATCAATAGCACCTAGGCAAAGCCAACTGCTTTCATCATCCTGAATGGTGAAAGACTGAAAGAATTCCCTTTGAGAACGAGAACTAGACAAGGATGCCCACTCTCACCACTTCTATTCAACATTGTGCTAGAAGTCCTAGCCAGAGCAATTAGACAAGACAAAGAAATAAAAGGCATCCATATTGGCACTAAAGAAGTAAAGATTTCCCTCTTTGCAGATGAATCCAAAGAAATCCATAAGTAAACTATTAGAGCTAATAGAAGAATTCAGCAAAGTATTGGGATACAAGATAAACATAACTAAATCAATAGGATTCCTTTATACCAACAATGAAATTATTAATGAAGACATCACCAAATCAATTCCATTTACTATAGCCCTCAAGAAGATAAAATACCTAGGAATAGATCTAACTAGAGAAATAAGAGATCTTTACAGAGAAAACTACAAGACATTGCTACAAGAAACTAGGAGAGACTTACATAAGCAGAGTAATCTGCCCTGCTCGTGGATAGGAAGACTCAATATTGTGAAAATGTCTGTTTTGCCCAAAGCACTCTACTTATATAATGCAATCCCAATACAAATTCCAGCGACATTTTTTAATGAGATGGAGAAACAAATTATCAGCTTTATTTGGAAAGGGAAGAAACCCTGAATAAGTAAAGCACTACTGAAAAAGAAGAACATACTAGGAGGTCTCTCACTACCTGACTTTAAAACCTATAACACTGCCTGGTATTGGTACAAAAGGAGACATATAGACCAGTGGAACAGGGTAGAGACCCCAGAGATGCCACCATCCTCCTATGAACAGCTGATATTTGACAAAGGTCCTAAGATTTTGAACTGGGATAAGAACAGTCTCTTTAACAAATGGTGCTGGCATAATTGGATACCTATCTGCGAAAAATTGAAACAAGGCCCATATCTCACACCTTATACAAAAATCAACTCAAATTGGATAAAAGACCTGAATATAAAAGCTAAAACAATAAAGCTCATCCAAGATAAGACAGGGTCAACAATGGACATTTTAACACGCAATATAGACAGACTTTAAATCTGACAAACAAAACACATTCATCAGAAAAGAAAATAGATAAATGGGAATTAATAAGAATCAAACACTTCTGCTCATCCAAAGACTTCATCAAAAGAATGAAAAGACCACCTACAGAATGGGAAAAAAATATTTGGCAACTCTATGTCAGACCAACACCTGATCTCCATAATCTCTAAGGTTCTACAAAATACCAATAAGAGGAGATCCAAGCAGCCAAAAAACACACGCACACATGTTCACGATCATTAATTACTAAAGAAATTCAAATCAAAACGACAATGAGATACCACCTCACCCCAACAAGATTGGCCATGATCCAAAAAACACAAAACAATAAATGTTGGAGAGGCTGTGGAGAGATTGGAACTCTCCTTCACTGTTGGTGGGATTGCAGAACGGTGCAACCTCTTTGGAAAGCAATTTGGCATTACCTTAAAATAATGGATATAGATATACCATTTGAACCAGTAATTCCTCTGCTCAGAATATATCCTACAAATTCAAGGCCATTCACACCAACTGCTACATGCACACGAATGTTCACTGCAGCACAGTCCATGATAGCAAAAAGTTGGAATCAACCCAAAGGCCTAACAACAGAAGAATGGGTAGGTAAACTTTGGTATATATACTCCATGGAGTACTATACACTGTTAAGGAACAATGATGATAGCAGGAAACATCTCTCAATTTGGTCTTAAGTGGAGGACACTATGTTGAGTGAAACTAGTCAGTGACAGAAGGGCAATTATTATACGAGACCCCACGATAAAAACTTAAAAGTGTACTCATACATAATAGAAAAGACTCTTTGACGGCTACAAGGGTGGGGAGAGCGGGGAAGGTGGGAGGGCAAGGGGCGAGGGCTTAGATTAGATAGTTGTTAGGAATTTGGTTGGGTGAAATTGGTGGCAATACACATTAGTAAGAAGATCAATATTAATGGGACTTCAACACAACTCCTCCTCTCTTAACCTAGTATTGTAAGCACAGAGTATGTACACTTTCATTTTTTATTTAATAATAATAAAAAAAACATTTAAAAATAAAGAAAAAGAAACTCTGAAACACAGTTGGGTACATGCTGCTATGTCCCCCTAAAACAAAGGTAAAGAATATTTCTTGATAAGTACCTAAATTTTCTCCCTGGGAGTGGTTCCCCAGTTCATTTCTCTGAACAGCTGTTGACCCTACACTCTGACCTTAGTTCCGACCCCTGACACAAGTTTGCTTTTCTGTAACAAAATCTTTTGTTTGCAGTTGAGAAGCAGCATTAGCTTGCATTCTAGCCATAGAAATTTGGGGGCTCTAAGTTCTTTATTTTTTTCCATTTTGAATTGTCTCTGTTTCATATAGTCCAAGTTGACTGACAGTACTTTCATTAGCATAACTTCCTTAAAATTTTAGTGGGTTCCCTATGAATCTGACATAGGTATACTTAAATGCTGAAAAAGCCACATTTACAATTATTTTTGAGGCAGGCCTCTTTTCACTTTGGGCTGCAAGTGAGGCAACAGAGGGACAATGTGCTTTTACCCACTGCGGGAGTCTATTGGGCAGCCCCTAAACTCCTTTCCTGAATTTAATAGGATGAGACTTTGGTCCTGGACCTCAGCATTTTGAGGATATTGTACTGACTCCAGAAACTGGAGATGAGAAGTCGTTTTATTTTCTAACCCAGCAAATCTCGAGTCCTTTGTATTTTCTTTAGCTTTTGCTTATAAACTGTAAACAGTTCCTTCTTTCCCTCATTTCTCTCTGTCTAGAACTTATTGCACAGCCCTGATCGTGCAGTGGTTAAGAGCTCAGCTGGCTAATCAGGAGACTGGCCATTCAAATCCACCAGCTTCTCCTTGGAAACGCTATGGGGCAGCTCTGCTCTGTCCTACAGGATCACTATGAGTAGTAATCCACTCGACAGCACTGGGCTTGTGGGTATGTATGTGTAATACACGCCTCACTAGTTTTGCTCCTCTAGAGAACCCAGGCTAACACAGAAACCAAAGCAAGCGTGCTGATGCTCACACTACTTGCTCTGTTTCTTAATAAAGCCCTTTGTCTCAACCCAGGGGTCTCAATCTTCTGCCACCATACACCAAACAGCACTAGACTGATTTATTAGCTTGTAAATAAGGAAAAATCAAATCCCAAACACACCAGTATCCAACTCCAGAAGACATTCTTGGTTTATTTTTCTATAAATCTGAAGTTAACACTACCAAAACATGGATATGACCTAAAAAAAAATCTCACTTTCCAAAAATAAAACTTACTTTCCAAAGGTATAATTAGGAACACAATTATCTTTGCCACAATTTTTTAATTCAGAAATATACTATCAGATTTTAGAAGCTGAAGCAAATGCTGTGAGCGTCTCCCTGCTACTGTTAACTGTGTCCCTAGAGGAGGCCTCGCCTCAGATCAGGTGAAACACTGCAACACGATTCTGAACTCTTTATTCTCTTCTTTTCAAGCAAGTTTTATGTTTGGGGTCAGTTGTCAATTTAGCATCAGAAAAGCTCCCAAAACTGGCCAAGTTTAATGTTTTGTGTAATTTCTGAAAAACCATGATAACTCTTTCACTTTGTGATCCCCAAACATGTCTGCATTGCAAAATACCTCAAATGAGGAACAGAGATACAACAATGAACAATAGATAACTAATATTCATACAGCACCTCCCATATTCCAAGGGACCATTAAAAGCATTTTGCTGAATCCCACTTTGGCAACTGGCATCTGGGCTCTTAAAAGCTTGTGAGTGGCCAATTAAGATACACCCGTGAGTCCCACTTCCCTAGGAGCGAAGGAGAATGAAGAACACCAAAGACACAAGGAAAATATCAGTCCAAGAGACAAAAGGGCCACTAAATTAGAGATTCCACCAGCCCGGGACCGGAGAGCAAGTCGGTGGCCATCTACCACCGATGAACCACCCTAACAGAGAACAAAACAGAGTGGGAGAAAAGTGTGAAGCAGAACTCAAAGTCAGGTAAAAAGACCAGACTCAATGATCTGACCGAGACTGGGGGACCCCTGAAGTCATGGTCCCGGATGCTTTATTCACCCAGAGCTAAAACCATTTCGGAAACCCACTCCTCAGACAATTAGACTGGACTATAAATGAGTTGGAATCAACTCAACGGCGGCGCCTAACAACATAAAACATAAAATAACACTCATTAAGAGCACTCCTCCTAGCTCCAACAGATACAGGAGACCAAAAAGGCAGCTCCTGTCTGGAGGTGGAACTCACCTTCTGCATGCCTTAGTTTCCTGTCTGCAAAATGGAAACATTATTTGGTCCCCTCTTTGCAGTGGTGTGGTATTATTTGAGTTGAAAGAGTTAACACATGTTAAGTGCTTATAACAATGCTCTTTAACTATAACAAATACTTCCTAGGTTAAAGAGAGTGAGCGAGCAAGCGAGTGAGCAAGCCAATGAGTGAGTGAGTGCGGAAGATGATAGAAAAAAGTTTTTACACGTGAGAAAAATAACAGCTGTTTGAAGGACGGTATTTTTGCAAATAACGTGCCCATACAACAAGTGAATAGCTTGCCCAGGAAAATGACACACAGGGGGGTTGTGCAGTCAACAAAAAACCTACAATGCCCACTTTTGCATAAAAATATGGTGCACTTTCAATAACGCAGAAGTCTGGGATGAAGGACCTGAAATGCCTGGATTTCTGAATAACTATAAATTGATGCAAAAAAAAATTTTTTTGCTTAAGCATGTTTTTCTCTTCCTAAATTTTATTTTGTTGTTGTTGAGACTATATACAGCAAAACACATGTCAATTCAAGTTTTTCCGAATACAATTTAGTGACACTAGTGACATTTTTCAGGTTATGTAACCATTCTCACAGTCTGTTTCTGAGATGTTCCTCCGCCGTTAACATAAACTTACTGCTTCCTAAAGTTTCCCATCTGATCTTTTGTGTTCTGTTGTCTGATCTCACTTGGATAGTTCTTAACAAGGGTAGAATGCTCAAGGTGGATCTGTTTTATCAGTTAAGCTAAACTACTTTTTGGTTATAAGCCGACTGCAGGGGATATTTTGGGCTTAAGGTTTAAACATCATCTCGGAGGTTCACTCATCCTTGGTGTCTCCAGAAAGTCTAGACTCCAAGAGAATTTGAAATTTTGTTCAACATTCTCCCCTAACCCAACTCACTTTTCTTTTTTTTTCCTGGTGTTTTTCATATGGGTCAGCGGACCATGACAGGGCTGCTCCACTCTCCGGACAGGAACTTCTGTGTAATGCATATGCACTAAAAACATGTTTGCATTAAAAAAAACTTTTTCGGCATTCAAACTACTCCAGGTCCACCTGCTTTATCAACGGGCTTGCTTTGTTGACCCATGTTTTGCACAGAGGCAGTGAGGTCCATTGGAAATACCACCAGCCTTCATATTTAATGCTTCCCCCCTGCCACCAGTAAGCTGGTACCCACCAGCCAGCTTACTTAGGTGCTTTCTTCTTGGTTGCATGGTTTCTGAAAAATGGATATAGTTAGATAATATCTTAAAGTATTAATCTCAGTGCTAATCCTTTCTTCTTCTAATTGCTGTGTTATAAAATATAAAATAACCTCCCACCAAACCAAACCCTCTGCTGTTGAGTCGATTCCAACTCGTAGTGACCCCACAGGGCCTCCAAGGCCATCAGTCACTACAGAAGCCAACTGCTACATCTTTCTCCCAAGAAGCCACCAGTGGTTTCGAGTCACCAACCTGCCAAGTAGCAGCCGATTGCTTTAACCACTGCACCACGCCGCTCCTTAAAATAACCACAGAGTAGAATGTAAAACAGATATGGATAGTTTGAAAGCCAATTCTAAAGTAACCACCAATTAAGTCAGGGATCAGAGCCCAGCTTCCCACCTCTGGCAGCGTCACCTGTCATTAAGGAAAAGCAAATCAAGACCACAATGAGATATCACTTCACATTTATCAGAACAACTAAAATTTTAGAAATATCAACACCAAACAGGCAAAGGTGCAGAGAATCTGGATCTTTCACTCATCGCTGGTGGGGAAGTAAAACAGCACAGGGCCTCGGGAACCACTTTGACACTTTCTTAAAAAACTAAGTGTATACTTAATCATGCAACCTAGAAATTTTACTCTTGGGCGTTTCTCCCAGAGAAGTGAAAATTTATGTCCACGAAAAAAAACCCTATACTTGAATGTTCGTTGTGGCTTTACTTTCAGTAGCCAAAAACTGGCGACAACCAAATGATCTTCAATAGACTAATAACCAGATAAAAGGGTGGTTACATGTCTACCGTGGAATATTACTCAATAGGAAAACAAGCTATTGGTACACACAACATTAACAGCATTACAGTGAGTGTGAAAACTCATTCTCAAAAGGTCTCCTATTGTCTGATTGCACTTACGTAATGTTCTTGACATGCTAAAATTGTTGTTATGTGCTGCCCGCTCAGCTCTGGCTCATAGCGACCATGCATACATTGGAAGGAAACACCGACCAGCCCCATGCACACGATCACTTTTCTGCTTAAGGCAATTGCTGCAGCCACTGTGTCAGTGCATCTTGTGGAAGATCTTCCTGCTTTCACTGGCCCTCTGCTCTACCAAGCATGAAACCCTTCTCCAGGGACTGACCCCACCTGACAACATGTCCAAAGTATATGAGATGCAGTCTAGCTATTCAAGCTGTGGTTGTACTTCTTACAGAATGGATCTGTTTGTTCTTTTGGTGGTCTGTGGTATATTTATAAAATTAGAGATGGAAAAGAGATGCGTGGTTGCTGAGGTTAGGGGTAGTTGGGGGAAGATCAGGGACTGTTATTGTTCTTGAAGGTGGTGATGAAGTAGTGCTGTTCTGGAACATAGTGCTGGGTACACAAATTTTACACATGTAATAAAATGGCTTGGAAGTACGCACATCCATCCCTGGGTGGTACAAACATGTACTGGGCTGCGGGCAGAAAGGTGGGAGTTGTGGCTCCACCCAGAGCCACCTGGGAGGAAAGCCTGGCAATCTGCATCTCAGAAATCAGCCATTGAAAACCTCATGGGACACAGTTCTACTCTGACACACATAGGGTCACCATGAGTCAGAAGCAACTGGACTAGAGCTCGTGGCAGTGGGGCACTCACATATATTGTACTAACATCAATCTGTACCTATAATTACATAAGAAGTAACCATTGGGTGACCTTGAATGAAAAGTACAAGCAAACTCTCTCTACCATTTTTGCAAATTCCTGTGGATCTGTAATGATTTCAAAATAAAAAACTTCTTAAAGAATGCTAAAGTAACTGCCATCAAAGTCAGAAGCTATGGCAGTGCCTTTGCTCTAAGTGCCTGTCCCTCATGCTTGCCCACATTCACACCCCTGTCGCCCTCCACGTCGTCTGACACCATGATAGCTAGGTTCTTGGCTTTCGTTTTGTATTTGCCACCTACACACACTTCCTAAACCATGTGACTGAATCGGAAATCGTTTGTGTCCTTAGTTTCTTTCACTAAACATCGTGTTTCTTAGTTTCATCCAAGATGTGTGTGTGGCTGTATTCCATCAAACAAATGTGCCACAATGTTCTTGTCCATTGTACTCTGGTTGAATTTTGGGGTCGTTTCCAGTTTGGAGCTATTATGAGCAATGCTGTTGTGAAGTTTACTGTACCCTGGTACACATTTGCATGCATTTTTCCAGATAATTTTCACAGGAAAAACACTGCAGGGTTGTGAGTATGTTAATTTTCAACTTTAAAAGATAATGCAAAAATAACTTTCTGAAGAGTTGTACAACTTTGAACTCCCATCGGCAGTGGGAAAAGGTTCTTGCTGCTCTTTTCTGTATTGAAAAACTGATTTCAGCCATTCTGATAGGTGTACAGTCCCATTCATCAAGCTTTCATTTCTATTTTCCTGGTCACTTTAGATTGAATGCTCTTTTACTTGTGGACCGTTTGATGTTCTCTGTTGTAAAGCATCTGTTCACGTTTTCCCCCTTTTCTATTTGGGTATGTGTAGTTTCCTTATTAATTGGTAGAAATTCTTTATTTATTCTTCATGTTAATCTTTTGATAAGCACAGAAAAGATTGAAGTTGTCAAGGATTTCATTTTACTGAGGTCTACAATCAACACCCCTGGAAGTAGCACTCAAGAAATGAAATAATGCATTGCATTGAGCAAACTGGCTGCAAAAAACCTCTTTAGAGTGTTGGAAAGATGTCATGTTGAAGACTAGGGTGCGTCCAACACAATCAACCCACATGCACGTGAAAGCTGGGCAACGAATAAGAAGACAGAAGAAGAACTGGTGCCTTTGAGTTATAGCGGTGGCAAAGGATACAGCAAATGTACTGCTGGTTGTTGGAAGAACAAACAAATCTGTCTTGGAAGATGTACAGCCAGAATGCTGCTTGGAAGCCAGGATGGCTTCCTCTCATGCACTTCGTACATATTATCGGGAGGGCTCGGTCCGCGGAGAATGACATCATCTTTGTAGGTAGGGGGTAACCGAAAAGGAGGAAGGCTCTCATCAGAATGAATTTTTCACAGTGGCTGCAACCACGGGCTCAAGCATAGGAATGACTGTGAGGCTGGCACAGGACCGGGCCATGTTTTGTTCTGCTGCCCTCAGGGTCACTAGGAGTCTGAGCTACCTCAGTGGTCCCTGACAATGATAAACCTTTGGTCTGTGTTGTAGCTGCACTCTCTCCCCCTGTCCTCTAGTCCCCACTTTAGTGTAGTTTAGGACATGCTATTAGAGTCACAGTTCCCTGTCCTTGAGTACAGAGAATGTGACCCAGTTGGAGCTGGGCTCACAAGGACTCTGAAGGACACATCAACTGGCCTCTGAAGTACAAAGACAGTAGCTAGGAAAAACTTGGACAGTATCTTCCAGTGAATCTTTCACAAAAGCCACTCAAACAGAGCACAACAGACTTTGCGCGGCTTTTTCTATTAGCATTTAGTGAATAGAAAATTTGTTAGACCAATGAAGATCTTCCCAGTTGGTCCCTCACTGAAACCTGGACCAACGGTTGTTAAGAAGCCCCTTCCAAATGTAGGATCGGAGTTTCCAGCTAATCTGTGAGAAGGTGAAGCTTTCAGTGGCTTTGCCTGTATCGATAATACACATTGATGGTTCTGTCAGGTTCCTTGGACCCTGAGCAGATGCGGCCGGGGCAGCAGGCTGCTCCTTCTCCCGTTCTGACTAGTCTGGGGAGCTTCTTAGTCCTGGGCACACAGGGCTTTAGCAGCGTGTGTGTCAGCTTCCTATTTATGCCTTTCTGAATCTAGGATGAATCAAACTTTCTTTTTGCTTTATTAAACTTTATGATGTTTTTTCCTCTACATCAAGCATTTGTAATGTCCCCCACCCCTTTTCAGTCAAAGGCATGCATTATCGTGAATAGAAGACAATCAGTAATAGGAATGTTAAAAAACAAACAACACCACAAAAAATGAAACAACGACAAGAATAAATGAGCATCTAGCTTTTGACATCCTAAACAGACGTTTTAAAACCATCCACAGTCTGACAATTAAGACGGCAGACTTAATGTCCTAAGTGTTCCATAGCTCATCGCTGAATAGCCTGTGGTCACTTTCAAAGTCCTCCCACTGTGAAGCTATGCACCGATGCCAGTGCCTAGCCCACCCTTTAAAGCAACTTTGGAACTCTTTCCAGAATGACAATAGTTCAGGGCAGCACAGTGGCAAATTTGTGAACTTAATTGTATCATTGTCTGTCAGGCAGTTTTTAGCCAGTAAACAAATAACTGTGCTGGAACACCCTCTCTACTCACCTGATCTGGCCTCCAATGACTTTTTTCTTTACCCAGAAGATAAAGGAAATACTGAAAGGAAGACATCTGGATGACATTGAGGACATCAAGGGTAATATGATGACAGCTCTGATGGTCATTCCGGAAAAAGAGTTCCCAAGTTACTTTGAAGGTGAACTAGGTGCTGATGTCGGTGTATAGCTTCCCAAGGGGAGGACTTCAAAGGCGACCACAGCAGTATTCAGCAATGAGGCGTGTAGCACTTTTCCTAAGATGAGTTCATGAATTTAAGTGTCCGTCCTCATTATCAATATAAACATTTCAAAACATAACCTTTCATTATTATAGAAAGAATCAGCATCGGTGCATTGCCAAAATTAGAGAAAAATAAATAGGTAAAAATTTTGTATTTCCACCACCGAAAGACCCTCACTGTAGCACCTTAGTATAGAGCCTTCTGGATCTGAAAGCAGGCTGGTACTGGGTGTTTTAGCTTTCCGTGGCTGCCGTGGCAAATTACAGAAACCAGCGGCTAAGACAACCAAGATTTGTCAGGAGGGAGGGGAGGCGCGGGGATAGAAAAACCCTCAATAGACAATGCACAAGTGATAACTTTGGTGAAGAATTTTAAGAGTAGAATTTTTGAAAAAGAAAAAGTTCTTCTCTCCCAGGTCTAGAGACCAGAACCTGAAACCAAAATGTTGGCAGGGCTTGCCCTGTGTAAGGGTTCCAGGTAAGACTCCTTCTTTGCATCTTCCAGCTCCTGGAACTTTTTGGTTTGTGGAAGTATAACTCCAATCTCTGATCCCAACTTCACATTTCCTTCTTCTCTGTGCCCCTGTCTGTCCTTGTCTGTCTCTTATAAGAAGACTCTCCTTAGATTTCTCCAAAAACCAAACCCTTTACCAATGAGTCGCTTCCGACTCATAGCTACCCTATAAGACACTGTAACGTACTCATTTCCCAGGCTGGCTTTAACAAACAGATCAATGTGAGTGGTTTATAAGAAAAGAATTTACTGGCTCACATTTCCAGAGGCTGGAATTCAGCCTGTCCCCAGGGTCAAGCACTCTCCAGTATGCCCTAGAGGACTATCCTTCCTTGTCTCTTTCAGCTTCTGGTGGCCTCCACGCATTCCTTGGTGTTCCTTGGCAGATGCATCTTCCCTGGCCTGTGTCTCTCTATCTGTCCTCCTCTTGGATAGGACACCTCTCACATGGGATTAGGACCCACCCTGCCTTAATATGACCTCCTGTGACTTTACCTAATAACATCCTCAAAGACCTTAATTTCTGCATCAACATATTTCTTGGCAGGGCACAATTCAAAACACAATGATTAAGTTCCTATCAAGTCTTTATTTTCATTTTTGCTTTAAGCTTTACTACAGCATATTTCACTAGGTTTTAATATAACCAAAGAGAAATAGGTCCAAAAAAATGTTTTAGGTGGCAAATTTTCTTGCAAAGAAAGAAAAGATTAAGTGACCACACTTGAGTCCTGAATTATATATACACTATTGTTCTAATCTTTGCATTATAATAACATTTACCCATTTAGTCTTTCAATGAGATCACCTCTTAGAGGGAGGTACATATATGGTGCCCATTTCACATTTAAAAAATATACATGAGAGGTCATGGGACTTTTCCAAAGTCTCCGTTAGTCACAGAAGCAGAGAGCAAGTCTACTAGTTTAATGTAGTTCCTTGCCATACCCACTTCACTCTGTGATTTTAAAACTTGCCTACTTCAGGTCATTTCTAGTTTTTGCTTGTTTGTTTAGTAGCTGATTATAGTTATGCCTGTAACTGCTAAGAGAGATATCATCATATGCCTATGCTTTCTCAAAAGATACCGAAGTTCTTTGTAAACTTAGAAATGGAAGGAACTTTTGATACTTAGTAGAATACTCTCATCTTATACAGAATCTGAAGCTCAGAGAGAGATGCCGAGGGGAAAAGGGCTTCAGAACAAGTCCTCTGAGAAAAAATGAAAAACATTTCCTCCCAATAGTTTACTTACTGTTAAGCAGAGGGATTATGATTCAAGACAGGGGAGTCCTTTCTTTCTCTGTCTCTACCGAAGACAAAATAAGAGGGAATGAGGTTTCATCAGAGTTAGCATCAAAGAATGAGCCTAAACAGAAGAGAATTTTCTGGCAGTCAGGATGATGAAGAAGCCTTTGTGACCCAAGGCTCAGCTCCTATCCAAAAAGTGGGCAGTTCAAGTCTACGAGCTGCTCCTTGGAAACTGTCTGAGGCAGTTCTACTCTGTCCTGTTGGTTTGCTATGACTCAGAACCAACTCAATAGCAGCGGATTTCAGCATGATGAAAAACAAGAGTGGGAGACCAAAGGAGATTTACATTTCCTTCTTTTTTTTCCAGAAAAGTTTTATTGAGATATAATTCATGTACCACACAACTCACCCATTTAATGTAGAACATTCAGCGGCTTTTAGTACGTTTGTAGTTATGCTAACACCAATGCAATGCACTTTAGAACATTTTTGTCAACAGAAAAAATAAGAATAAAAAATATCATTTAGGTATAATTCCCCTCTTCCTTTTTCTCTCAGCCCTAAACATCACTGATCTTACCTCTAGCTCTGTTGCTTCGCGTATTCTGAACATTTCAGGTAAGTGGAATCGTATGTGATCCTTTGTGACTGACTTCTTTCATTTCACGTGTATTTTCAAGGTTCATCTGTATCATGGAATATGTCTGTATTTTGTTCCTTGTTAGTGTGAAATAATATTATGTTGCACAGACTTGCTACATTTTTTTAATTCATCCATCTATCAGTGGATGGACACTTGGTTTGTTTCCTTCTTCTGGCTACTGTCACGTATATGTATGGACACATATTTTCAACTGCTGACTCAAATGGTGATTCTATGTTTAATTTTGGAGGAATTTCTAGATTATTTCCAAAGTGGACTCATTAGCTTCCATGCCTGGTGTAAGACGGTTCCCATTGTCTGGCTTTTTTATTGTAGCTTTGTAAGTCACTTTGAGGACTAAGGCACCCCCGACCCAAGCCATAGCATTTTCTGTTGCCTCATATACCTGCAAACGTTGGACAATAAATAAAGAAGACCAAGGAGGAATTAAAACATCTGAATTATAATGCTGGTCAGCATCAACTCAATAGCAACAGATTTAGGGATGATGAAAACTACAGTGGGAGACCAAAGGAGATTTATATTTCCTCCTTTTTTTTGCACTACCAAAAGAAGGGACAAATCTGTCTTGGAAGAAGCACAGCCAGAACATCCCTTAGAAGGGAGGATGGTGAGACTTCATCTTACGTACTTTGAACGTGTTATCACAAGGGACCAGTCTCTGGAGAAGGACAGCGTGTTGCTAAGTTACAGACTCAGCAAAAAAGAGGAAGACCTCCAACGAGATGGACTGACACAGTGCCTGCAACGATGGACTCAAGCCTAACAACTGTGAGGATGGCACAGGATTGGACAGTGTCCCACTCTATTGGACACAAGGTCACTGTGAGTGGGAACCAACTTGATGCCACCCAACAATGACATGAGCATAGTTCACAACAGTGAATGTAAAATGGTATTTCACTGTGGTTTCAATTTACATCTCTCTGACAACTAATGAAAGTGATTATCTCTTCATGTGCTTTTGGCTATTTGTATGTATCCTTTGGAGAAATTTGTATTCAGATCCTTTTCCCATGAAATATTTCTATTTGAAGGGTTAAATCCAGACCAGATTCTTACTTTTGTGGGTTGCTTCAGATTTAATACTCTGTTATATGAATTATTATTGTTGTTATCTGCCATTGAGTCACTTCCAACTCATAGCTACCCTATAGGACAGAGCAGAACTGTCCCATAGGATTCCCAAGGTGTGGCTGATGAATTTGAACTGCCAACCTTTGGGTTAGCAGCTGAGCTCTTAACCATTATACCACTACAGCTTTTTATGAATTGTATGAGTTCCAATTACATGAATTGCAAGTTTTCAGGTCCCTTCTAGTTCAATGAATTGACAGTTTAAAAGAATGTTCATATCTGAAGTTTGAATGGAACCTAGAGACAAAATGCAACAGAATGTCCCACTGTTGGCAAAGATGAACTTGTGAGTCGAGAGTCTCTGGAGGCACATTTCAGGAAGTTCCTTCAAGGGGCAAGTTCTGCAGAACTAACAATTTCTGAGATGAGAATTAAGTATTAGTTCATAAACCAGCACAGAAAGGAACTAGTAGTCGAGTGTGCTTCATCTCCCACGGCTCTTTAAGACATGGCCTGTAAAAATAAACCCAGCTTGCATCTGAATGACTTTATCATAAGGTGGTCCATCTTCAACACCAGCTCAAATGGTTTAGCCACTGATTGAGCTGTTTTTCCAAATGGATAACCAAACCTATTGCTCTAGAGTCAGTTCCAACTCAGAGAGACCCTATAGGTCAGACTAGAACTGCCCCACAGAGTGCCCAAAGAGCGCCTTGTGGATTTGAACTACCAGTACATTTGGGTTAGCAGACATAGAACTTGACCACTACATCACCAGGGTTTCCCCAAATGGATAAGTAGCATGAAAATATGCACCCCAAGAAAGGCAGTAAACTGGGGTCCCAGTAAGACCCTCTTCACAAAGTTGTGTAGCCTTGCATGGTGTTTTAGTCACCTGGTACTGCTCCAGCAGAAAATACCATGAGGGGACGGTTTCATGAAAAGAAACTTTATTGACACAAGCCGGTAAGCCACATACCCCCTTACGAGTTACAGGTCCACTCGATAACAGAGATTATCACAGCCCAGCAGGCTGAGTCACAGTCCAGTAGGTTGAGTCCAAATTCAAGAAGAGCATCTTGGCACTGGAACCTCATGTCTGAAGGATGTGCTCTGCTGTCAGTCCTGCCTTCTTGGTGGTCAGAGGCTCCCAACTCTCTGCTTGTTTCCCTTTCCTTTTATCTCTTGTAGTACGGAAAGATAAAGGGTGGTGCAAGCCATACTCCAGGGAAACTCCCTTTACAGTGGAACAGGGAGGTGATCCTATGAAGGGACTTACAGTCCCACCCTAATCCTTTAACATACAGCATAAGAAAATCACCAAACGGAGGACAATCATAAAATATTGGGAATCATGGCCCAGCCACACGGCTACCCATATCTGGGGGTACACGATTCAATCCATGAGACACGGGAAAAGCCAGCAATTCACTTTCAGGTGTTTCCTTTCATTTCCATAATGAGCTTCTATGTCACTTCATTTAAACGTAAACATTTTTAAATATTTTTAAATAATTTCCTTAAAAATCAACATATCTAAAAATAAGGTTAATGATGGTAGAAAGAGGTGTGTAATTATATGAGTTCTGATTAACCGAGTTTAGAAGTTTTCAAGCCCTTTCTAGTTCAGATGAATCTATGGTTTAAAAGAGTGCTCATATCTAAAGTTTGAACAGAATGGAACCTGAAGACAAAATGCAACACAAGGTCAAACGCAATCCAAAGACAAAATGCGAGTCAGATCCGACTCGATGGCACTTGGCTGGCTGTCTGTAGGTGAGAAAATGCTATGGCAAGATTTGGGATTTAGGGTGAGAAGTTATAACTTCTGGGACAGCAGTAGGCACCATGGTTGATCATCTGAACATAAATTTGAGTTCATTGAATATCTATGTATTAAGGATAGGAGATTTCTTTTTTAAAAAGCAAAAGACCATTTATATTATCCATCTCAAACACATACACTTGCTTTCCTCGCTGTCACAAATGTGCTGTGGACAGAAGGGTTGGCCATTGGAGTCCATCCGCTGCTCTGCAGAAGGAAGGCAGGCAAGCCACTTCTAAAAAAATCAGCCACTGAAAATCCTGTGCAGCACAGTTCTCCTCCTACAGACTTAGGGTCACCAAGAGTTGAAGTCAGCTCCTCAGCAACTAGGAACCAGCCATGTGTACCAAGCCAAAACTGAACCCACTGCCATTTAATGGATTCTGACTCACAGTGTCCTCTGGGACGGAGTAGGACTGCTCCAGAGGGTTTCCAAGGCTGTAATTCTTTATAGGAGCAGACTCTCACATCTTTCTCCCGTGGAGAAGCTAGTGGGCTCAAACCACCGACCTTCTGGCTAGCAGCTCAGCTCTTAACCACTGTGCCATCCGGGGTCCTTGTAACACACAAACCGCACCCAAATAGCAGTATTAAAGAAAATGTTGTAAAGACTATATGAACAGCTTGAAGGATTACAGCTTAAAGTTAACTGAAGAAAGATAACATGTCTAAATAGTCATTAAAAAGTTTCCATTTTCAAAAGGAGAAGAACAAGCCATCATGTTTCCTGATTATCCAAGACTATCTCAGCTTTCTGTGACTAGATAAGGTAGAATAAAAAATGCAAACAAGACCTTACTGTGAAGTATCTACCACAGCCCTCTCTTCTACCTGATTTTCTAGCCCACCTTTGTCTTCTCTAATGCTTCCTACCCAGCTGGTCCCCCACTTGCTGTACACGCTGAGGGAGAAATTGGTTGATATTCCCCTGAATTCAGTCTTTAGCTGAAATGCTCCAAGGGTGAGCCAGGTAGACAGGGCAACCAAGTCTATCAGCCAAGTCTGCACCAAACCCACTGCAGTCAATTCCAACTCACAGTGACCCTAAAGGTCAGATTTGCCCCATGGGGTTTCCAAGACTGCCTCATCCTTCTCTCAGGTCTACCAGCACTTTCAATAAAATCAAGCACCTATATACCACAGGGAACCCTGGTGTCGTAAAGCAGTCTGGCTGCTAACCAGAAGGTTGGTAGTTCAAATGTGCCAGCCACACTTTGGAAACTCAATGGGGCAGTTCAACTCTGTCTATAGAGTCACTATGAGTCGGAACCGACTCTATGGCAGTGGACTTGGTTTTGGTATATCATAGGGGCAGCGGTAACTGCTGGAATTCATTCCTTTCCGATGTTTTTCAGACATTCTACAACCTCCTTGTAATCATTCAATGATTCCTAACCTTCATAAATTCTGGTTTTGGACTCTCAGTAGGTGTCTCAGGAAAAACACCATAAGGGTATCTCACTGCTATACTGCTGGCCTCATAGCAAAGCCACAATGTCAGAACAGGCGTCATACGATAGACAGAGTGTGGAGCAAGAAGCAAGGCAATGGTACTGAAGACCTTCAGGATTTGCAGAGAGACCTTGGAAGGGCTTAAACCTCATATTTGGCCAAGAGAAAAAGGAAAGGAATCTGTACACGTCTTATGAAGAAACAAAAAAGATAGTGAGAGTAGATGCAGTGGTGAAGCTAGACGACTGTTAAGCTATAAGACACAGTTCTGCTCTGACACACAGCAGGTCCCCAGGAGTCAGAGACAGTCTAACAGCAACTAGCCACTGGTAACGCTTCCTGGTCATCAAGGACACAGATAGGATAGATCAGACTTGATAACTTCATGTTTGTATTACCTACAAACCAAAATGCCATAAACTGGTTTCATAGGAAATTTCCTTCTGCTTCCATTTAATTTTTTTTCTCTTTGAGATATCATGTGTTTTTTTCTACACTGAGTGGCAGAATAGAATCCAAATCTGTAGGGAAATAAACTATCCAGATAATTTCAAAACTGAAGATGATGCTACATTTGTTCCTAACATGAGTAGCTCTCAACAGCATGAGTTTTGAGTTCACAGCAGACAGTAGTGTCTTTCCCTTCTACGTGTCTAAGGTGCGCTTAGGTCAGCCGATCATAAACGAATACCGCTATAGCTTGTACGGCAGGCAAACTGAAATGGGCAACAGCGTGGCACTGTTGACCTGAAGGAGGTCATAATTGCACACAGGTCTCCATGGTGACTCCTCTGACCCAGGAGGCCAGAACTGTGGGGTCAGTGGCATCCCATGACTGGAGAAACCACAGTGCCAAGAACAGCTTTGACTACTGTAAGTAATCCCCAGACTTCAAATGCCAGGTGGTAAAATTTAAGAACTTAGCCTCTGCTAGAGTACAAACCAGAGTGATCCTGGAAGGAAAGGCTTTCTGTGTCACACCCAGAAGGCTCCTTTAGCTCTTCCACCTCTGAGCCACCACAGTGGTGCATGAGAGGGATGGAAGGCCAGAAAATGATCCCAAGAACCTAGCAGATAGAGACCAGGGATGACAGGATGAGAATTCCACCTCATCTACTAGGCATTTTTCCTTCAATTAGCTGGTGAGCGTCTCCACACACTTAAGAAAGCGTCACAATGAGAATCACCCAAGAGAACGTGAACTCTGGTCCTAATTATCCATATAGCACCCTGAGCAGTCAGAAATGAGCTTTTCTCCCATTTAGGTGGTTCCGGGAGAACAGCCTTTCCAGGACCCATGGATGGACACAGCTGTTTTCCCTGATCTGGATCTTTGCAGCACACAAGTAAGACGCTCCTCGTTTGACACACCGTAGTTCTGCCTCTCGCCGTTACAGACTGTGTTCTTTTTCCCTCATGACAGAAAACTCCCACCATGTTCCCTACAGTTACTTTTGTTTCTTGGTCATTTCACCTTATATTCACCAGTCAACTGACATTCCATCCACTGGAATTTTCCACCCTACTTTCCTATAGAAAAAGTACTGAAAGTAGTCTGCCTCTTCGGCACTTTAATTTCTCCTTTGTCTTAAAGTATTCTATTTAAAAGCATTAGAGTTCTCATTTCTGACCTCTGTACACAGATTATAATTGTGTCCTCTCAGAAGCTTAGGGAACGTATTCCCTTAATTTTCAGAGATCGCTCATCAAATAAACCAAGCAAAACAATTCATTTTCATTGTGGGAAAATGAAATCCCTAGTAAGATCATTTACTGACTGGTGAATAGAACTGCCTCTTCTATAACCCAAACACTAACTAAGCCCCCAAAACCCAAACCCATTGCCTATGAGTAGGTTCTAACTCATTATTGACAGTACAGACCCCGCAGAACTGCTCCATAGAGTTTCCAAGCAGCAGCTGGTGGATTTGAACTGTGGACCTTTGGGCGAGCAGCCAGGCACTTAACTGCTGCGCCACAGATCCATTGGCTGCTCCTTTGAAAATCTATGGGGCGGTCCTACTCCATCCTATAGAGTCGCTATGAGTCAGGATTGACTTGATGGCAATGGGCAAACCCTAACTAGACGTAAAAAACATTTAAAAAATCATCTTACAAAGAAAATTATTAGATACACTAATACCAGATGGCACAAATAGTTTGTGCCCACCTACCGACCTGAAGGTTGGCAGTCTGAACCTACCTAGTGGTATAGTGGAAGAGAGAACTGGCAATCTGCTTCCGAAAGAGGACAGCCAGGAAAGCCCCTGGAGCTCCCTGCTACTCCATAACATGTACAGTGGGCACGAGCCAGAGCCCACCCAACGGCACCAGGTTTGCCTCAGATGAGACGCGTCTTTCTTGATAGCAGCAGGAGAGTGACAGAGATAAAGGCGGCGTTGTGTTAAGATTAAATTGACTCAGTGACAATGGGTTTGTGTTGAGACTCCAGGAGAGTTAATCTGTGGGATACAGTTATAAACCCCCAAACGAAGAATTCTGCAGTGACCAAATGCCTATCATAAATCTCATACATCTCATTTTCCAGGCAACATGCCCAGCTCTCTATTATATGCCTACTTCATACGACCTAACGGACTCAGTCATCTGCTCTGCAAGGCACATGACAGGTTATACACAGCAACTAGATGACAGAAACTGACCAGCAGAGGCAGCTTTGTGGTTATGTTGGGAGCTACTGTAAAGGGCAGCTGATTGTCAGGAAGAAGGGAAGAAATGGCGGAGGGGATAAAACCTTCTAAGAAATAGAGATAAAGACCTCAGATCCCAGAAATTCTGAGCAATTTGAGCACAAACCAAAGACCAAACCAAACCTGTTGCCCTCAAGTCGATGCCAACTCGTAATGACCCTATAAAGCAGAGAAGAACCCATGAGGCTTCTAAGGAGCCTCTGGTGGATTCAAACTGCTTACCTTTTGGTTAGCAGCTATAGCACTTAACTACTGTGCTAGCAGGGTTTCCATGTGCGGACAAAACAAGTTCACAGCTACTAAGTGTATTCCAACTCATAGCAAGCCTAGATGAGTAGAACTGCTCCCCAAAGTTTCCGAGGAGCACCAGGCAGATTTGAACTGCCTACATTTGGGTTAGCAGACATAGCATTTAACTACTTTATCACCAGAGTCGTGACCCTAAATGGCTTCTGAAGTCACCACTGCAGTTATAATACAGTGGGATCATGGACTTTCTGATCCTCAAATATGGGATGGGGGAAGAAGTCTTAGGGATCTAGTTCAGGGCTCCCAATTTACAGATGAGAAGACAGAGACCTGAAGAGCCCAGTTCAGGATCCTAGCTGGCTAATGGTAAAGCAACAGCTGAAACAAGGATCTAGTGAACCCAAGGTCCACCTCTTGTCCTGGAAAACCTATCTCAGAGAGGGAAAAACAATTCAATGTTTTAAAAAACTTTGGAGGATTTAATAAATGTAAAGTTTCCTTTAAAAAACTAGTTGAATGTTTTTGATACTAGTTCTTTGAAATAACTGCTCTTCCAGAAAATGTTTATGAAGCAAGGTATTTCTGGATGCTGAAGTCATCTCTCTCCAGATTGCCCTGTTAAAAATGTGTCCCCTTCACATCCTGTCTCCTTAAAGGAAAATCAGTTTCAGTTGCATTGACTCCAACTCGGGGCATTGGCAAGTGTGTCAGAGTAGAAGTGTGCACGACAGGGTTTTCACTGGCTGATTCTCAGGAGTAGATTGCCAGACTTTTCTTCCAAGAAACCTCTGAGTGGTCTTGAACTGTTGATCACCAAGTTAGTAGCTGAGTGTGTTCACACACTGAGTTGTCAACACAACTCAGGGACTCCGCCCTGTCTCCTTATGTTGGCATAATATGCTTTATGACCTATCACCATGTGAAATTTTAAAAAATAATAATTTATATAGATATCTACATATATACCCTTATATTTTTCCTGTAAATTGTCTTCTAAAGTTAAAAGCTGCAGTATTATTTCTTTTCTTCTAGTTTTTTAAATAGCTCTCTTCTTTCCTCAGAAAAGCTTCAGTCACTAGTCTTGATTTCATCTCCACTAAACACTCAATTCAGAAGTGCAGAGTTTGTGGGGATCTACTTCCAAAATCTGGAGGTTCAAGACCACCCAGAGGTGTTGTTATTGTTACTGTTTGTTATTGTCGTTGTTATTGTTCTTCTTGTTGTCAGTTGCTGTCAAGTCAGTTCTGACTCACAGCGACCCTATGAACAACAGAACAAAACAGTGCCCGGTCTTGTGCCATGTCCACAATCAATTTTACACTTAAGCCCATTGTTGCAGCCACTGTGTCAATCTGTCTGGTTGAGGCTCTTTCTCTTTTTCCACAACCCTCTACTTTACCAAGCACGATGTCCTTCTCCAAGGACTGATTCCTCTAGACAACGTGTCCAAAGTACGTAAGATACAGTCTTGCTGTCTTTGCTTCCAAGGAGTTCTCTGGTTGCATTTCTGCTAGAACAGATCTGTTTGTTCTTTTGGCAGTTGATTGTACATTCAACATTCTTCTCCAACACTGCAATTCAAAGGCATCAGTTCTGTTTTCTTTGTTCAGTGCTCAGCTTTCATATGCACATGATGTGATTGAGAATACCACGGCTTGGGTCAGGCACACATTAGTCTTCAAGGTGACATCTTTACTTTTCAATACTTTGAAGAAATCCTTTGCAGTAGATTTTTTCAATGCAATACACACATATGTATGTACATGCTTGTATTTTTCCTGTAAATTTTCTTCTAAAGTTAACAGCGTATTTCCTTTTTCTGGTTTTTTAAATAGTTCTCTTCTTTCCTCAGAAAGATTTTGTCATTAGTCTTGATCTCATTACCACTAAATACTCAATACAGATGAGTAGAGTTCCTGGAGATCTACTTCCAAAATCTGAAGGTTCAAGGCCACCCAGAGGCACCTCAGAACAAAGCCCTGGTAATCTACTCTGCCAACCGAGTCTAACCAGCCTAAATCATAACCCAGTGAGATTGTTTCATGATGATGGCATTCAGGTGCAAGTACCAATAGTCCCGTTTTAAGTGAATTGTTTTTGCTACCAAGATACTTCATGCGTAGTCATACTTTAAGGCAAAATATTTGGCTTATGGTATAACTGAATCCATGTAACACGGCATTTTTATTAACACGGTTCCAAACATGACTCTCTTACAAATACTTACATGGCAGTAGGACTTCAAACACATTCTTGGTTTTCCCACTCTCTCTCCATGTTCTTTGAAAGGATCCTCTCTTCTCTCCTTTCCTGTTGCTGTTGACTCATGGTGACCATAGCGACAGAGCAGAACTGCTCCATCAGATCTCCCAGGAGCACCTGGTGGATTTGAACTGCTGACCTCTTGGTTGGCAACCATAGCTCTCCAGCTCTACGCCACCAGGGTTTCCGTTACTTCCTTAGCACCAAATGAATGCTGGGACATAAAAAAAATAAAATAAAAACAACCCCCTCAAACTAGGAAAATAATTGAAATTGACTTTTTCTTTAACATTCACGCCTACTTGTTCTATCTTTGCAGTCATTATCAGATTTCTAGGCATTAAAAACAGAAAAATTTCAATCCAACACCAAGAAGGAATTAGAATTTAAAACGATGGGTGTTAAATGAGAGTTCCTGAATGGTTAACACATTCTTTGCTAATCAGAAATTGGGAATTCAAGTCCACCCAGAGGTACCTCAGAAGAAAGGCCTGGTGATCACTTCCAAAATAATTAACCACTGAAAAACCCTGAGAGAGCACAGTTCTGCTCTGAGAATATGGAATCCTCGTGAGTTATGGCAACTGGTGAAATGAACCCACCAGTTCCCTCTTGTTTTCACTGTATGTAAGTTAGAAACTTCCTCAGCCTGAACTTGAAGTGATGAGACGTCTCAGGACACAGGTCTGGCCTTCTCTGCTCCCCAGCCAATCTCATCCAGTTGTACAGCTTGAAATGCTGTCAGTGTAATGACTTTGAAATTCACATTTCCAGCCTTGCTCTCTTCTTGCCAAGTGCAGCTCCTCTGCTGGCTGGGGTTACCACCTAGATGTTTCCTGTGCACTTTACACTTCCCATAAACAAATGAAACCCTTGTCTTCTCCCCCAGCCTCCTACTAAATGCCACCTTCTTCTCCTGGCATCAGGAGTTGCGCAGACCCCAAACGTTGGCGTCTTCGAGTCCTCTGTATCTCATCTGCTGTCAGAGGACAGTCACCATGAAGCTCCGGAAGCTTGAGATTCAGGGCTTCCCGCTTGGACAGGACCTCGGCAGGGCCCTGCACCTCACTGTATGGTCACTTTTTAAATTCTTTTCTCCTGAAGAGGACCCTCAAATTGTACAAGATTTCGGTTCTACAAAACTTGGTTCAACCTGTTTACACTATACTCACCTCCACTTCCCGAGAAAAGTACCTGTATCTGATCTACCCGAATCTAACCACTTTCAGCATTATTGATCGCTATCCCCTGGTCTAAGTCACCATATTGTATGTCCTGGAGCACTTTAGTGGCCTCTGATATTCCCCTGCTTCACCAATTTCCCTCCAGTCGTCCATTTTCTGTATTGTAGCCACAATTTTCCGAACTGTTCATAGGTCATATCCTGTCTTATCTCTCCACTGGCCTTCCAATCCACTTAGAATGTCAAGCTAAACCCACGGCCGTTGGGTCAATTCTGACTCATAGCATCCCTATAGGACAGAGTAGAAATAAGTCATAGGGTTTCCAAGGAGCTGCTGGTGGATTGGAAACCCTAGTGGCATAGTCGTTAAGCGCTGTGTCTGCTAACTAAAAAGTTCCCTGTTCAAATCCATCAGGGGCTCCTTGGAAACCAATATGTAACAGTTCTACTCTGTCCTACAGGGTCTCTGTGAGTAGAAATCAACTCGACAGCAGTGGGAGGGGCAGGTGGATTCCAGTTGCCCAACTTTGGGTTAGCACCCTGAGCTCTTAATCAGGGCTCCCAGAAAGTCCTTGCTGTTGGTAGGTGCTGTCAAGTCCATTTGGACGCACAGTCAGCCTTCGCACAATCCAGGGAAGCACTGCCTTGTCCTGTGTCACGCCCCCAGTAGTTTTCATGCTTAAGCCCACTGCTGGGCTACTGAGCTATTTTGACAGCCTGCGTTATCTCTTCCTGACTCACCTCTCAGCCCTTTCCTGCACCGCTTAACTCTCCTCTAGCTGTATTTTCTTTCTGCCTGGAACATACCAGCATCATTTTTTACCTCACGACTTTTATACGTAACTATTTTTTCCACTTGGAAACATTTCTTGTGTTTCTTTACCTGCCTTTGTATTTTTCAAAATTCAGCTCAAATGTTACCTCCTCTCAAAACACTGTGTTTCCAAAGCAGCACCCCACCGACCCCAGTCACTCCGACCCTAGCTTTCTTTTCCCTTCTCTCTTTTCTTTACTTATTACTACGTGAAATGGTCCTACCTACTCAGCTTACTTGTCCCCGATCTGACTTCTGTCAAAAGATTATACACTCCACGGAGGTGGGGACCCTGTCTGCCTGCTCACCACTCAACCCCCACAGCCTCAAACATGCCCACTACACTGACGGTACCCAATAAATACTTGTTAAAGAGTTGGATGAAACATTTATTAAATAAATATGTGGTAAAATATAGCACAAAACAGCATTATACATTGTTGTTGTGAGCTATCTAGTTGATTCCAACTCATAGCAACTTCATATAACAGAACAGACCTGCCCCGTATTCCCAATTCATAATCTTTGTGGGAGCAGAGTACCAGGTCTTCTCGCCCCTAGAGCCACTGGTGAGTTAGAAACAATAACTTTCCAGTTTGCAGTGGAGCACTTGACTGTTGTACAACCAGGGCTCCTTGTAATAGACATAAACCAAACCCAGTGCTGCTGCGTCTATTCTGACTCACAGCGACCCCATCGGACACTGCCCCACAGGCTTTCCAAAGCTCAGTCTATAAGGAAGCAGACTGCCACCTCTTTCTCTCAAGGAGCTGCTGCTGAGTTCCAACCACTGACGTTTTGATTAGCAGCCAAGCTCTTTAACCACTGTGCCACCAGGACTCAATTGCATTTTAAATGGGGTGGCGGGATTGAAGACCATGAATTATTATAGATCCTTTCTGCTTCTTCCTCAGCATAGACGACTAAAAATCTATACCTCCAATAACTGCAAATTTGAGGTGTGGATTGATGTCACAAATAATATTTCACTGTGTATGTCATAATGCATGAGGAATAATGTTATGTCATCATGTCCAAACTGTAAGATACTGCTTAAAAACTTCAAGTACATAAAAAGGAAAATGTATAAATGGAAACGTATCCACATCTATACTTCCCTCCCCCTACTTCCTAAATACAAGTTCAGAAATGCTTAGAAAATTGGACCTGTGTTTTCTTGCCTGTATAAAGTTGTATAACTTTGTGGATCCTAACAAATTACAGATGACACTGAGAAGAATGGAAATTCCAGAACACTTAACTGTGTTCATGCAGAACTTGTACATAGACCAAAAGGCTGCTATTCAAACAAAACAAGGGGATACCGCATGGTTTGAAATCAGAAAAGGTGTGCCTCAGGGTGGTATCCTTAGACCATACTTAGTCTGTATGCTGAGCAAAGAATCCAAGAAGTTGGCCCACATGAAGAAGAATGAGGCATCAGGATTAGAGGAACATTCGCTAACAACCTGAGATATTCAGGTGAAACAACACCGCTTGTTGAAAGTGAAGAGGACTTGGGGGACTTATGGATGAAGATCAAAGACCACAGCCTTTAGCACGGATTACACCTCAACATCAAGAAAACAAAAATCCTCACAACTCAACCAGTGAGCAACATCTTGGTAAAAGGAGCAAATACTGAAGTTGTCATGGATTTCATTTTGCTTAGATCCACGATCAACACCCATGGAAGCAGCAGCCAAGAAATCAGATGATGTATTACATCTTGAAATCTTCTGCAAAAAAACCTTTCTGAAGTTTTGAAAAGCAAAGATGTCCCTTTGAGGACTAAAGTGCACCTGCCTCAAGTCATGGTATTTTCAATCACCACATATGCACGCAAGGGCTGAACAACAAATAAGGAAGACTAAAAAAGAATTGCCATCTATGATTTATGGTGTTGGCAAAGAATATCAAATATACCACAGACTGCCAAAAGAACAAATAGCTGTCTTGAAAGAAGTATAGCCAGAAAGCTCGTTGGAAGCAAGGATGGCAAGACTTCATCACACATACTTCGGACATGTTATCAGGAGGAACTAGTCCCTGGAGAAGGACATCATGCTTGGTAAAGTAGACGATCAGGGAAAAAGAGGAAGACACTCAATGAGATGGATTCATATAGTAGCTGCAACAATGGACTTGAGCATAGCAAAGATTATGAGGATGGCACTGGACCAGTGTTATGTTCTGTTGTCCCGAGCGTCACTTTGAGTTGGAACTGACTTGATGGCACCTGCAGACTATGGTCTTTGATCCTCATCAGTAAGTGCTTCAAATCCTCTCTCCCTTCAGCAAGCAAGGTTGTTTCATCTGCATAACACAAGTTGTTCTTGAGCCTTCCTCCAACCCTGACGCCCCTTTCTCCTTCATGTGATCCGACTTCTTGGATTATTTATTCAGCATAAAGATTGAATGGTGAAAGGATACAAGCCTGATGCACACCTTTCCTGATTTTAAACCATGCAGTGTCCCCTTGTTTTCTTCAAAT
Source organism: Heterohyrax brucei (assembly GCA_028571685.1). Lineage (NCBI taxonomy): Eukaryota > Metazoa > Chordata > Mammalia > Hyracoidea > Procaviidae > Heterohyrax > Heterohyrax brucei. The sequence continues at coordinate 82,196,483 of CM053159.1, forward strand.
GACTGCCTCTTGATACATCTACAGACTCCTTATGAGCACACTTGTTTCAAAATTCCCATTGTCTGCAATGTTATAAAAATGTGTTATGATCCACACAGTCAAATGCCTTAGCATGGTCAATAAAACTCAGTTATTCTCTGTTTTTGGGCAGGATTCATCTGACACCAACAATGATCTATAGCCCTGGTCCCACGTTCTCTTCTAAATCGGGCTTGAACTTTTGACACTTCCCTGCCAATATGCTACTGCAGCTGCTTTTGAATGATATCTAGCAAAATTTCCTGTGTGATATTAATGATAATGTTTAATAATTCCCACATTCAGTTAGATCACCTTTCCTGGGAATAGGCACAAATATTTATTTATGGCAGCCAAGCTAAGTTCCGTCGAGTCAGACTAGTCTTATTTCTTCTACTTGCTTTGGGTTTAGTTTGACCTTTTTCTAGTTTCTTAAGAGGAAAGTTTAGGTCACTGATTTGAGATCTTTTTCGACATAGGTGTTTATAGAAGTGCTTCCCTCTGAACACTACTTTAGCTGCATCCCATAAATTTGAGTGTCTTCTGTTTCATTCATCTGAAATAATTTTCTAGTTTCTCTTGTGATTTCTTTGCCCCATTTGTTATTCAAGAGTGCGTACTTTAATTTCCACATATTTGTGAATTTCTCACATTTCTGTTACCGATTTCTAAATTCATTCTATCATGTTCAGAATACGCTCTGCATAATTTCAGTTTCCTTTAGATTCGTTGAAGCTTGTTTTATGCTCTAACATATGGCCGATCTTGGAGCATGTTCCATGTACACTTGAGAAGAATGTGTGTTCTGCTGCTGCTGGCTGGGAAGTTCCCCCGATGTCTGTTAGGATTAGTTGGTGTACAGTGTTGTTGACTTATTGTTGATCTGCTACCCAGTTGTCCTACCCATTGCTGAAAGCAGAATACTGAGGTCTCCAACTATTTGGCTGAATTGCCTGTTTCACCATTTATTTCTGTCAGTTCATGCTGCATGGACTCTGGGGCTGTGTTTTAGATGCATATGTTAATATTTGCTCAGTGTCTCTGATGACTTACCAAATGTCCTGTCTCTCGTAGCAGCTTTTGCCTTAAAGTCTATTTTCCCTGATATTAATATAGCTATTCCAGCTCTCCTTTGCGACACCTTTTTCCATCCTTTTAGTTTCAACCTATTTGTGCGCTAAGAAAAATATTGAGATTAAAAACTAAATCTTTGTTACGCATATCAGAGGAGAGGATTAAAATGCAGTCAATGATGGTTTTTAAATCTTAACCACATTCAGTAAAAATAATGAACAAGAAAATAAGTAAAAGATATTCTTCCTTCCCCAAACTCCAACTCTTAAACAGCCTTTGTGTTATTCATCTTACAAGGTTTTACTATATAGGATTAAATCTAGCATCTTAACTGCCTTCTAAACATTCATAAATCTGTTTATGTTAAACCAGCAGGGAACATAAATTCCTAAGCAAGAAACACTGCTCAGAAAGTGTTGTACCATGTCTCCAAATTCCTGAGATTCAAGTTGGAAAACTGGAAGCCACAGAAAATCCTATAAGGTAACTGATTCCACTTAATTAGAAGTCATTTCCTAACACAAAGTGAACAAAATATTGAGGACCCCTAAGTGCAGCCAGCTGGTTAATTTAATTCTCTAGCAAAGCATGTCCAACATAAATATCATTATGACTATAAACCATGTATGTAATTTTAAAGTTTCTATTAGCTGTATTTTTAAAAATTAAAAACAGGAGTTCATTTTCAATGTATTTAATAATTACTGCAATGCATTTTATTTAACCCAATATATTGTCATTTCTGTAGGTGATCACTATAAAATTACTTTACCATTTTTGTTTTATATTAAGTCTTTGAAAGCTAGTGTACATTTTTCACTTATAGCACATTTCAGTTCAGACTAGACACATTTTAGGTGGTCAGTGGCCTTAATGGCTAGCGGTTACCATTTGGGATACTGCAAGGGTGGCAGTTACAGCTGAGAACATCCTTAAAAGACTGTGCTGATCCCATTAAACTTAAATTTGTTTTTCTTAACCACAGTTAGTATTCACTGCTATGACCTGGCTGCTAATGTCAGGGTACCAATGTAGTAACTAGCAGACAGATGTGTAACCAGGACTAAATTTGCAAATTCTGGAGGGTCAAATGTACATTTGTAAAGACAGCTAACATCTATTTAGCACTTACTCTGCCAAGAACAGTGCCACGTATTTGAGTCCACAGTATAAAGTGATTCTGTTCTCTGTACTTGATAGAAGAGGAAACTGGGGCTGAGAAAGGTTAATTAAGTGAGGCACGATCAAGCAGCATATTTTTTGAATTCCCGCTGGCTGGCTCTGGAGGTTGGGCTCCTAGCCTCCAAATTCTGCTACCTCTTAGCCTCCAAACTCTGCTGCCTCCTAAAATGAGTCCAATCACCTGCAGGGACTCCGTGCATTTTATACCTAACACTGAGAAAGCAAAATCAGCTGGTGGAGCTCCTATTGTTCCCTCTGCACATTCAATTTGGTGACTTGCTGAGGTCCTGCAATTATATAAAGTCCTTCGTGAGTGTCAGAGGACTGCTCGCCCCTGGCTGAGATGTTGTTAACTGTAACAGAAAGTTTTCCTTAAAAAGCACCTGAAGAAACAGAATAGTTCGGCATATTTATTTCCAGTAACTTTTTGACAGTTTTTCAGAGGGAGGGGCTGGCTCTCATACAGACAACAGAGAACATCAAGATTAGGAAAAGCTTGGAATCTTATTCAATCAAGCATCTCCTGAGTATCTGTAACCCAGTCCATCATCTACTCCACACAACTGGGAGATTTACACAAAGTATGCAGATAAACTTTGTATTCACACAGAGGGGACACACAAACCTGCAAATAACGCGTAGCTATAACAAAATATGTTAAGACTAATTGCTTGTTTAAGGAATATCTTATCTAACCTAAAAACCCAATCACCAAACAGTGGCTGGCTATCACTGAGTACCTACTTTGCAAACACCATCCTTTGTGCCCTTGTTGATCCTACCGGAAGCTGACCACACCCATATGAAAAAGTAGCATTCCCATTTTACAGATGAGGAAACAGCAAACATTCTTTCCAATCCTACAGTGTTAACTATTAATACAAATACCTGTAGATAATACCACTACCTTACATTTGCGTACAGTTGGAGATTATAATGCTTTCATGTATATTCGCTAAGTCAACCCTCAAGATAAGTTGTGATCTAGAGACCACAAACGCTTACAACCACAGCTCTGTGAGTTCTCAGTTAACTTTAAAATATTAGCTTGATCATTTGGAGGAATCTTAGTTTGTTTGCAATCAACACCTGATCAACCAGAATAGACAGAGAAGATGAAATTCTTTCACAGTTGTGAGAAGTTTCCCCAGAGATTTTATAGATCTAAGTTCTCCTGCGTCCTTTCATTTCCACACCACTTTCCCACAAGAATCAGAGCAACCCTATGGGACATGGTAGAACTGCCCCATAAGGTTTCCAAGGAATGTCTGTGGATTCGAACTAAATACACCTTAAACAAACAAACAACCCACTGCTGTTGTTTCCAACTGGTAGGACAGAGTAGACCTGCCCCATAGAGTTTCTGGAGTGCCTAGCAGATTTGAATTGCTCACCTTTTCGGTTAGCACACATAGCACTTAGCCACTTGCTATACCATCCAGATTTCTGAATATACCATAAAAAAAAAAACACAGATCTGCTGCCATTGAGTCAAATACGACTCATAGCAACCCTATAAATTCGTTTGCAATCAACACCAATAGCAAACAAATCCACTGCTATTGAGTCGTTTCTGACTCATAAACCAAACAACTAAACCCTCTGCCATCGAGTTGATTCCGACTCATGATGACCCTACACGACAGAGTAGAAGTGCCCCACAGTTTCCAAAGAACACCTGATGGATTACTGACTACTTCTTTGGTTAGCAGACTTAGCACTTAATCAGGAGGCCACCAGTTTCCAGGCAGCAACATCATACACAAACAAACAAACAAAAGGAAACCAAACTGGAGAACAGGTTTTAACCCGAGCAAGCCTCTAGCCAATTTATCTTATTTTGTTGTCAACTTACTCATTAAAAGTAGTTGTTTTAGTATGTGAAAATTCAGTATGTCAATTCCCCAAATCGATGGAAAGCCTCCTCAGAACCCAGTCATGTCCACTGCTAGCAAAAATTAAAAAAAAAAAATGTATGAAATGCTGTCTTTGAGGTAATAACATGTGGCAGAAGAATGATAAATTGTCACACCTAAAAAAACATTGATTCTACAAAGGTAAGTCTACAGCCCTCCCACAGATAGTCCTACCAGGGTCACAGGAGCAAACTTCCTGAGGGAGTTTTTTCTACAAATCAATTCAAATACTTTCCCACATCTTGGGGCTTCATCACAATCTCAGGAGAACTGCAGGACCTCAGCCCGGAGATTCTGGACACTGTGGCCATGATGATCTTAAATCATCAGGGTTTAAGATTTAAATTGATTAATATTTTAATCTCAGGTTTGAAATAATTCACCTAAGAGTAAATGTTGAAAGTACTTTCCAAGAACAGAACTACACTAAAACAGTAAACAGGCGAGTCAGTTCGTTGCGTTACATTCTATCGCCTGCCTAGACGTGTAGAATCCCTCTTCTCAGCCAGCGTGGAACCTCCTCAATGGGAACTAAGTGATGTCCCTTAGATGTAAAAATGACTATTTTCTCCCTGTGTCACTCTAGCCCAGTGCCCATGACACAGTACGGGCTCCCCAGGAGTGCCCTTCAATTTCAACAAGCTTTCTCAGCCCCAGTAAAAAGGCAGGGCGCCCCAAGAATGGGGAGCGTTGTCTGTGCCTTACTTAGATCAGTGGAGATGGAATGAGGCATCTGGGCCCCTGTAGCCCGGTGGGACTCAGGAAACACTGAGAGGTTAGCGCCACAAACCAGCGATGCTTTTGGGGAGGGGACAGTCCCTCTTGTAGTCCCCCAACCATTGAGAGAATGGGACGCCGGAACAAGGAATTCAAGGCAACAAGTCACGTGGGGAATTTAATCGCGGGTCCCGAGTCCGGGTGGGGACGTCAGGGCTACGCGGACATCCCAGGACGACGACGGGCTGGGGAGGGGAGAGCCCTGAGCTGAGTAACCCTCCTCACAGCAAGCCCTGGGTGAGTCACCGGCGAGTGAGGTCGGGGGAAGGGGCGGCCTGACTCATCCTCCGGGGCGAGGCCGGAGGGGCTGACTGATCGGGGGTCTCTGGAGACCGAGGGTGGAAGTGGGAAGTGCGTTTCAAAATAATTCCTTCCAGGAGCCCAGGGGTCGCGGGGTCGCCAGGCGGCGCTGGGGGGCTAGAAGGCGGCCGACAGACTGAGGGCCGGCCCGCGGCGCCCCGAAATCTCCCGCGCTCAGGGGTGGCCCCTCCTCCCGGCCGGGCCTCTCACGCCCCTCCGCGCGGCCAGGCCCGCCAGCCGACTCCTCCTGCTGTCCCCGCGCGGAGGCCCGGCTCCGGACGCGGGGACCACGTCCTCGGACGGTGTCCCACCCGCGCCCAGCCGGCTGACCCGCCGCGCGGCGCCAGGGACGGCACCGCAGGGTGCGTGGCCAATCAGCTAGGCCCCCGCGGCGGCGAGCGGGGCCCCGCCCCCTGAGCCCAGGCCCAATGAGCCGCCGGCGCCAGCGGCCGCGGCGGGGTGAGAGGTCGCGAGGCCCCGCCCCGCGGCCTCGGCCCCGCCCCGCCCGCCGCGCGGCCGCCGCTGGTGCCGGTCCCGCGCTGGGCCCGCCTCCGCCCCTCCCCGCGGCCCGCCAGCGCGCCTCACGGCTGCTGTCTCCCTCCCTCCTTCTCTCTCACGCTAGCGCAATGGCGGCGGCCGCGGCGGAGCAGCAACAGTTCTACCTGCTCCTGGGAAACCTGCTCAGCCCCGACAATGTGGTCCGGAAGCAGGCGGAGGTAACGGAGCTCGCGGCCCCCCCCACTCCCCGCCACCCCGCCTCCCCCGCTGCCCGCGGCCCGGCCGGCGCGCCGACCCCTTCCCCCGGCCGCCGGCCCTCCGGGCCTCGGCCCCTCGGCCGCGGGCGCGCAGGCCGGGCCCGCCGGGCGGCGCCGCGCACCCCACGTGGGAGCCGGGCCGCCAGTCCCGCCGCGGCGACCGGCCCCGGGCCCTTGAGGCCATTGCGGCCGGCGCCAGTTCCCCTGTCGCCCGCGCCCCGCACACGTGCGGCCGCTCCTGACACGCCGCCCCCGCGCGGATGTGGAGGCCGGGCGGCGGCGGGGACGCAGGGCGCAGGACGGGCCCGGGCCCCTCGCGAGGCTCTCCTCCTCCTCCCCCGGCCTCCCGGGGCGCGCCCCTCGCCCGTTTCCCGCTTTCTTCCAGCGGGATCCTTTCCTGCCGCGGCAGCCGCCTCCGCCCAGCTCAGCCCCGTCCCTGACCCCTCACCCTCTCCCCCCACCCCGTCACTCCCCTGCCATGCCTCCTGGCCTTCCTGTCCGCATCCCTCCTTGTGAAATGTGTGCTCTGCTTGTCGCCTCAGACCCTCTGTGACAGCATTTCCATTTAGTTCTTTATTTCTGTCTCCTAATTTAAACCTGAAACCGGATTGCCCTATCCCCCCTGGCCCCAGGTCTCCAATTTTATGAAGTTATCTTCAGGGTTTCTTTCTCAGGAGTTTTCACCTTACTCTGCTCTTCCTTCCAATTTTCTTTCATCTCTAGAGGTTTGTGCTCTCATTTATAACATAAATGGGATGTGCCAGGACTCTGATTGTTTAACTGGGCCAAGACCTTATGCTCAAGTCTTGACTTTCATTCACTCTAACCTAAATCTTGCTCTTTTTAACCATCTCTGGCTCTTGGCATCTGAAATCTGGAGCTGTGAGTACAGCTAAACACAAAACCGAACCCGTTGCCATCAAGGTGATTCTGACTCATAGAATATAGTTTCAGCAGACCATGTTTCAAATGTATCTCTCAAAGACAGGAACACTTGAATTGTAAACACTGTCTGTTAAAACCGGGATTTCTGTGAAATACCTAAAAGACAAGGGCGGAACTGTCCAGTTTTCTCTTGAGTGCATCGCCAGAACCTAACGTGATTATACCGAGAACTCTTGGCAACCATATAATTGAACAGTTTTGTAAGGTTGAGTGATTAATGTTCCTCCAGATATTTTGACAGGGCAAAAAGTTATATATAGCTAATGAAATTGAAGTGCAGGACTCTCAGCAGTGACTCGCAGGCCTTCAGAGATTCTATATGGTTGTCTTTAAACCACAGCGTTGTTGATAACTGCTTTGTGCAGATTTAGGATATGCTGGTTACTTTTAGTGGTATAACATTACCAGAGATGCACAAACTGGAAATCTAGCTTTGTATGAAAAGCAGGTTGAAGAACTGTTAACAACTTTATCTTGAGAACTTTTTATTCATTTGTTGTGCAGGTAATACAGGTTCAAGGTAAACATTCAAACAGTACAGATGATTTTTCAATACATTTTCTGAAGGTAACCACTTTTAAGTGTCTTGTAAATCCTCTTGGGAAATATCTTTACAAGCTCTTGTCTGTATTTGCGTGTCCCGTTTTCCATGAATGGGCTTACAGTGCACATCCTATTTGGTAACTTCAATCTTTCGGTCAGTTTATTTCACATTGCCATGCAGAGTTTTTTGTTTTTTTAAGTAGCTGTATAGTGTAATGTTGCATACACACACGGGATATATCATTTAATCAGCCCCTTCTGGCTGGGTATCGAGGTTACCAGTGTCTTGCAGTGCTCTTCGTAAGAGTTTCTGTGTACCTGTGTGTGCGTGCTCTGCTAGGTTTGTTTGTAAGTAGCATGTGCATTTATTGGTTGTGTCAGCCTGCAGTCCTACCTGTGGAGTATGACATACCTTTAGATAGGTTTGCATGCTTTGTGCTAAATCTAGAGATAATTTTTCACTACAATGAATTCTTAATCCCAGCTCATAATAGGAATTTCCATGTGTTAGAAAGCAGACCCGCATTGTAATTAGTAAGCTGGTTTAATTTTCTCCCTTCCTCCAGTTGCTGAGGTCTCTATTGTCCAGCCTAGCGGGGACTCTCTCTTGTGCTGAGCTAAATACCAGTGTCTGGTTGAGCAGGAATTCATTTGCTGCCTGTTGTAAGTCTTGATCGCGTACATCATTTAGGGGCTGGTTAGCAGCATTTTCTAATAAGGAGAAATTGGAAATAAGTACTGTTACTTTGTAAGCCTCATGTGTAGTGAAAACACTGATGCTACATTTGTACTTTATATATTATGAGAATATATTAAAATGTGGAATAAGTATTCTGAGAGGCATTTTTGAATTGGCCAGAAGACAACTAAATGCCAGGGGAGAGTTCTCTGGCACCACACGGGACAGCGCAGTTCCCACGGTTGATCCTCAGTGACGTCAGTGCGTGCTTGGTTTTCAGGTTAGGATTGTGGCTCAGTTGGGCAAACACTGTTAGGGTCGTGTAGCACTGAGCCGCTCTGACAGCACAGCTTTCCAGAGGAGGAGGAAGACCTTATCCGAGGAAAGAAATGACTGCACCCAAGACACCTTGACACGCACACCCCCTTTTTTTGGTCTTGGGAGCTAAGCCTTTGTAAGTAATCAAGCTAAGTAAAATTGAGTTCTGCAGTCTGGTATAGCAGATACAGAAATATTTTCTTTGAACTGAGAAATTGGCATGGGTTCAGTGAATATTTTTATAGTTCAGTGAAAATGAAAATAGTTGACGCATAAATACCAAACTGTTGACTAAGCTGACATGTTTTATATTCAAATAGGAGAGCCATTGCAGTGAAGGCAAAGCCTGTTGTTTGTTTCTGAGATGATGTTTCTGTATCACTGAAGGGCTTTAAAACTTTAGAAAGTTTAAAAGTTTTCTATTGTAGAACCCATTTAGTAAGCTCTATCTTTGAGGTCCTTTAAAATAACCTTAAAAGTAGGTTTTCCCCCCACTCTGGCTTCACAGAATATGTTTCTAACATTTAAAGAAATGGTTTAAATGTCTCTTAAGTCTCTTTAGAAGGCAAGCGGAGGTTGGCAGTTAGAGCTCACCCTGTATCTCCCAGAGAGAAAGGCCTGGCAATCCGCTCCTAATCTGCTTTCTGCAGCTTAGAACTCCTCTGGAGCAGTCCCCTTCCAGGGCCTGGGACCCTTGAGAGTCTCTAAAACACAGCGATTAGTATGAATAAATAGGGAGTTAGCCCAGAGTTGGGTGTCTGTGGCTCTCATGATGGACATTTTTATGTGACTGAAGGTTAAATATTTTATCACATACATATAATTAGAAACTGTGGTGGTATGGTGGTTAAGTACTATGTCTGTTAACCAAAAGGTCAGCAGTTCAGATCAGCCAGGCGCTCCTTGGAAACTGTGGGGCAGTTCTGCTCTGTCCCATAGGGTCGCTGTGAGTGAGAATTGACAGCAATGGGTTTGGTTTTGATTTTATGGATATCTAATCATGTGTATATGTATGCTAATGTTTATATATCATGTATGTGTTAGCAGATATACCTGGTGGTGTAGTGGGTTAAGTGCTACTGCTGCTAACCAGAAGGTCAGCAGTTCCAATCTACCAAGCACTCCTTGACTACTCTAGGGGACAGTTCTACTCTGGCCTCTAGGGTTGCCATGAGTTGGATCCGACTCGACGGCACTGGGTTGGGTGTATATATGGATGGCACACAATGGAGATTTTCTCCCTGCAGGCTTTGTTCCTCTTTGACTGTCACAGAGAACTGTGAGGCTGGTAGTTCAAATCTGCCAGCCGCTCCTTGGAAACTCCAGGGGACAGTTCTACTCTGTCCTATTGGGTTGTTATGAGTTGGAATCGACTTGACAGCAGTGCGATTTTTGGAATTCCTGGCGGCCTAGTGGTTAAGTGCTACTTTTGCTAACTAAAATGTCAGCAATTCCAATCTACCAGGTGCTCCTTGGAAACTCTGTGGGAAAGTTCTACTTTGTCCTATAGATTCACTGTGAGTCAGAATCAACTCGACAGAAGTTGATTAATGAGTTTTGAATTGAAGGAGGGTAACATTGAAACAAGAACCCTGGTGGCAGAGTGGGTAAGCGTTCAGCCGCTAACCAGAAGGTTAACAGTTAAGGTCCACCAGGTGCTCCTTAGACACACTGTGGGGCAGTTATACTTAGTTCTAGAGGGTTGCTATGAGAATCAACTCAAGGGCAACAAGATTTTTGTTTTTTAACTTTGAAAAACATCTGATTGTTGAGAAATCAGTGTTCATTACAGTACGTTTCTTCGTCCAAAGTAGGCACAGCAGAAATATTCATGGAATGAATGAGATGCATGCATATGAGGGCAGTACTCCTTTGTGGGCACCAGAGTTAATGCTGACACATAGTGACCCACTAGGACAGAGTGGAGGTGTCCAGAGGGATTCCAGGTTCATGACCATTGCACCGCTAGGGCTCCTTGGACAGGGAATTAAAAAAAAAAAAAAAGAACACTTCTGTCGAGTTGATTCTGACTCATAGTGAACCTATAGGACAAAGTAGAACTTTCCCACAGTTTCCAAGGAGCACCTGGTGGATTGGAATTGCCGACATTTTAGTTAGCAAAAGTAGCACTTAACCACTACGCCGCCAGAAATTCAAGTGGATTCCAACTCCTAAAAATCCAATAGGACAGAGTAGAACTGCCCCCCTGGAGTTTCCAAGGGGTGCCCGTCAGATTTGAACCACCAGCCTCACAGTCTGCAATATAACACTTAACTGCTACGCCGCCACGGCTTCCCCACCAGGACTCAAAGTCAAGCCCACTGACACCGAGTTGATGCCGACTTATAGGGACCCCGTAAGGTACAGTAGAACTGCCCTCTAGAGTTTCCAAGGAGTGCCTGGCAAATTGGAACGGCTGACTTGTTGATTAGCAGATGCGGCATTTAGCCACCGTGCCACCAGGATTTGCCCACTGGGAAAAGGGGAGGTGAAGTATTGCTTATGTTATGTGACTGTGTACAGTGGAATGAAATGTTCACTGCGTCTGCCTGGTGCCACACCTGCTGGGTACTGAGATGCAGAGATGAGGCCGTAACCACCCCTGCCTTGCAGCAAGCCCAGCCTGTTTGGGCTAAGGATAGATTACACTTGTGAAGTTCCTGATCTTTTTGTCAAAACACTGTCCTTGACCACTGCTGTGTTGGAATGTGGCTGTAACCCTATATCTGGATCATCACAGTGGAACATGTGAAGCAGAGGTAGCCCTCTCGCAGGTGTCACATGTCATTCCGACTCAGTTCTTCTGTTGACTCCTGATTCATCATGAAGTGGAGTTTAATGCGTAGAGTTTGTAAAGCCTCCGCGAGAGTGAGCATAGTGTAGCTGTCTCACTCCAGTGGCTCCAGCTGGGGCAGGTGTCCAAATCACATTGCCATCGAGTCCGTTACAACTTGTGGCCACCCTCTGTGTGTCAGTAGAACTGACCCCCGTGAAGTTTTCGGTGGCTTTCATCTCCCGGAAGGAAGCGCTGATGGTACAGTGGTTAAGCCCTAACTGAGCGGTTGGCTCTGCAGGAACCAAACCTGGCCGCGTGTTCCCGTAAAGATAGCAGCCTAGGAGAGCTGCGGGGCAGTCCTCCCGCCCTAGGGGGCTCTGTCAGTTGGAATCCACTCGATGGCACCCAGCAAGTCTTTCAGGAGTTCTTGAGGGGTGTGGGAGGCAACTACCAGCTGCAAGATCGACAGTTTGAACCTATCGAGAGACACCTCAGCAGAGAGGCCTGGTGAGTGTCTTCCTAATGATCCCAGTCACGGAAACCCTGTGGAGCAGCTCAGCTCTGGGCACACGGGGTCACCCCGACCCGAGTCACGGAAACCCTGTGGAGCAGCTCAGCTCTGGGCACATGGGGTCACTGCTGTACCAGTCCCAGAAACCCCGTGGAACAGTTCAGTTCCATGCACATGGGGTCCCCACGATCCCAGTTACTGAAACCCCGTGGAGCGGTTGAGCTCTGTACGTGTCAGGTCACCATGACTTGGCATCGATTGGAAGGTAGCTAACAGCAGTCTTACAGAACAGACCCCCGAGTGCCACCAATGATTTGTGCACCACTCCTAGCCTAAGGGCTGGCATCGTGAACTCGCCCAGTAGCACCTAAAGAAGGGCCTGACAGTCTGCCTCCGTGAAGACGGCAGCCAGAATCCCCCATGGAGCACACGGGGTCGCCGGGAGTGGGCACTGAGTCGCCAGGCCTTCCTACTGTGGCAATGCTGCATGGATTCAAACCACTGACTTTCCGAAAGTAATTTCTGTCACCCTGAGGAGGGTGGAGATCCTCAGTGTAGGACAGGTTTTGTGGGAGTAACAGGATTTCTTTTGAAAACTTGAACAGATCACTAGAAATTCATGGGTTAAACATTTGTGGTTGCTACCAAGAGCTAATCTAGGTACAAGAAGTGTAAGGATTTTCTCTTTTTTTCTTTTCTAATGAAAACAGACTGGCTTTTGAGCTGCTTTGGTAGGCATTAAGTTAAAATCTAAAGGTGCATGCCCTGTTTTGAAATCAGCGTCTGCGTCTCATTCTGTGAATTACCTTATTTTGGAGTCTGTGAATTCACATCCATCATTTCTCCTCAGCTGGGAGTATTTTTTCTCAGGGTTCTCTACTGCTATGATCCTGTGTGCTTTTTTGCTTATGTTAGAGTTGACATCAGAAGATTTAGTCTTTTCCTTTCCCCCAAACTTTGTTCTTCCTCAGATCAAGATGCTTGAGAAGTTTGAAAACACGCAGTACTGTGTAATCAGAGTGCCAGCTGAGTGGTTTCACCGGGCTGAAGCCCAGGGCACTGTGTGCCAGAGACTCAGTGAGTGCAGTGGCCTCAGAAGACTGGAATTCTCTCGACCATGGATTGTCTGTGCCCTTGAGCAAGTCATTTAACTTCTGAGACTTTATTTCATTACCTGTCAGTTCCTGAGGACGCCGTGGAACACGTAGTGAAAGGAGCAAAGTGGGTGCGGGTTTGGAAGAGTCTGGCTTTTCCTCCCAGGTCCTGTTTCTGTCCTGAGAAGCCAGGTAGATGAAGTGGTGACAGCAGGCAGGATCAGACGGGAGCGTGTGGCCTGGGGTGGAGGAGAGTGGGTGCTCCTTCACTGAAGGCCTCAACAATCCCGGTCGTTCTTGATTGAGACCTTTGTGCCGTGAAGACGACCACAGTGAGAATGCACACGAGTCTGCATGTCGGAGCTCCCCTTGTCTTTCGAACAGTTGGCGCTCCCTTTCCTTACTTGGACCTGAGGCCGTGTGTTTTGTTAACTACGGCCTAGCGTAAGTTGGGCAGACGTGCGTGCACACCCAATGGGTCTGTTTAAGAGATGGAGATAGGAGACACCTGAAAGTTACCATCGGCTAGTCCGTCGTCCTCTCCCGACCTCTGTGAAGTTGATGTCAAAGAAGAAGTTGTCACCGCTAGACTCAGGCTGGAAACCCCGGTCACACAGTGGTGATGAATGGCCGCTAACCGGAAAGGTGGGGGTCCAGTTCACGGGGCGCTCCTGGAAACCCTGTAGGGCGGTTCTCCTGTGTCCGTCAGGGTCGCTGTGAGTCAGAATCAACTTGGTGACAGTGGGTTTGGCTTTTTGGTTAGACTTGGATTCAAGACCTTCTCGTGCTCGAATCCTTTCCTGTCTCATCTCTTCCCGCAGTAGTTTGTTCGTCACGTTTTCTGTCGGTGCATTTTAATCATTAATGTTTGTCTTTTCATGTAGGAAACCTATGAGAATATCCCGGGGCAGTCAAAGATCACGTTCCTCTTACAGGCCATCAGAAATACTACAGCTGCTGAGGAGGTACTGCTTGAATACTGAGAAGAGAAATATGTGTACCCCCTGAAACAAGTGGTGTGTAGATGGTAGTCACAGTGGGGGAGAACTCGGTATTAAAGACGTGAATTTCCTTTTTTTAATATAACATGTCCGGGGTAGATAAAAGTTAATGGTTTTATAAATCTTTACAGAAGATTTGTTAAATCCAAGTGATTTCTGCAACTATAAAAATTTTGTTTTCTTTTCCTTGAGACAGTTCTAAATGAGGGAATTTAGTTCATTCAGTGTTTTAATGTGCGACCAGACATTTCAGAAAGAAACGCTTTGTCCTGTCTTATGCCTGTGAACTTGAGGTGGTAAAGAATATGTGTTAAAAGATAGGTTAGCAACAGAGAAGCTCTTCTTCTGGAACCCTGTAAAAATAAATCATGTTTTTTAATTAACTTACCTAGGTAACTATTCCAAATTCAAATTTGCTTAGATTTTAAGAATCACAATCAAAACTTGTAGAAATAGAAGGTTACTTCACACTCTCTGAGCTGCAGCTTTTCTGTTACAAGACTAGAGTTTGATAATTTCTTTATCTTGGCTCCATGTAGCAGCTAGTACTATTTTTTTCCTCCCATTAAATAATGCCCTCAAAAATATTAAAGATAGTTGAATATCCTCTGTTAACTTTCGGAAAACTGTAGAAAACCCTGCCTACGAGACACTGCATTTAGCGTTGTTGAGTGAGACTTCTTTGCCAACACAGTCAAACATCTATAAAATACGTACACTAACGTATCTTGAAATGAGGTCACGCTAAACTTCAGTAGGGTGTTTCACCTGGCTTTTCTTCCCATCAGTTTAGAAGGATTAAATGTTCTCTTATGACATTTAAAAAGCTACATAAAAAGTGTGTCCGATGTTTTTTAGTGGATGACACATTTGTTACATACCCTTGATGTAATTTTAAACGGATGTTATGTTTGAAGAACATACATACATACGTATCAGATCAAAAAAACCTAGCCCGTTTCTGTTAGGTTGGTTCTGCTGCATGGTGACTGCACAGGACAGAGTAGAACTGTCCCATGGATTCCAGGGCTGCAGTCTTGACGGGACAGCCGCATCTGTCTTTCACAGAGTGGCCAGTGGGCTTGACTGACAGCAAACAACTTAAGCACCACGAGGACTCCGTGACACATGTACATACATAGAATACACATGTACAGACACATGCTAGCTTCGTATCTCGAAGAACAGTTGGCTGTTTTAATTCTTGAAGTTGAATGCAGATGAGCTACTAAACAAATCCGGCCAAACATCGGCTGACATCCACAAAACAATCCTATAATCAGGATAATAAGCATAGGTTTTATGCCAAGGGCAGTGGGAAGTTTTAGAGGATGTTGGTTTGTGGGAAGACAGCATGTGCTTTTGAAAAGCTTTCTGTCCTTGGTGTGAAGGGACTCTTGCGAGGGGCTGTAAGGCCAGGAAAGAGGCTGCAGGAATCGTCATGGAGAGTGACGGGGGCTGACTGGGCCAGGGTAACAGCAGAGAGGACAAACAGGATAGCTTTGAGTTGTATTTCAGAGGAAATTTCTTGGGAGTTGTTGTTAAATAAGAGGCATGAGATAGATGTGTTGCATGCAGGAAATGATTGGGTTCGCTGCATCCCTGCTGCGTCCTGTTCTCCCATCGAGACTTCTGAACCCTGTCTTAAGTCACCAGACTGTGGCCCTGTGTGCAGTCAGCTCTTGCCCGAAGAGACGGTATGCAGCACGTGGCTGTAGAATGCCAAGAGTAACACAGAAACGTCTGAGTCTTATTTTTAAGGACTGTACTGAACCGTTCTTTAACCTTACCTTTGAAAACCGGTTGTGGACAAGCCTCATCACCTTGAGTGTGTTTTCCCAGTTTTCAGTGTCAGTAGGAGAAGGGCTGAAGAGTCACATATGGTTTTAGCTAGTTTGATAGGAAGAGTGTACATTTACATTGAGAAAAAGGAAGACTTGACTGCCTGCTAAAGATAGTCCAAAGAGTTCTCAGAGAAAATGGATGGAGAAAAGATGAGCAGATTTTAGTTGTATGAATTCATTCTCCTGCTGTTGGTCACAGCCCCAGAGGAACTATTGTGATGATGAATAGCTTAGGACAAAGCAGAAGAGGAAAATGGGGGTTTAATGTCCACAGCGGCTTACCAATTTAATAAAATTTTATGATGAGATTGGTCTGAACTTCTCATGTCAAGGGATTGTTATACAGAAAATGGTAAAAAGTGTTTCCTGCAAATCTGAAAATGCTCAATTTAAGCATGTACATGTTCAGATTAACATTTTTTAAATGTTATAGAAACTCGTGATGTGTGTTTGCATAAATGAAGTGCAAAAGTGAGCAGACTTGATAGTAGTGTTTTATCTAAGAGATTCGGCTGGGCTGAGGACGGAAGTTGGGGTAGGAAAGCCACATTCCTTTACTACTGTGAGAGCCAGATGGAGAAGGAGGAAAAGACCGTTAGAAGGTTTGCCATTTACATTACGGGAGATTTTCCTCTAAAGAAAGTATTAAAAATAAGAATCACAGACAGAGAAGGCATTGCTTAGATCAGAGTTCCTGCTTGAGACCTAAAGTAGGAATTCCCCTCAGCTTATTGGGTGTACGTTTATGCAGTAGTAGATGAATGGGATTTTAAAAGAATTGTTAACATTATACTTTTTTTCCTTTAAATCTAACAAATTGCTTTGGAAATGCATTGTAAAATGCCACACATCAGTGGCAGAGCAAGCTAGTTTGTTGGAAGTATTTTCTCTAGTAAGAAAACAGGTTATGGACAGTGTGGTCGGTTCTAGGCTCGACAAATGGCCGCCGTCCTCCTGAGACGTCTTCTGTCCTCTGCGTTTGATGAAGTCTATCCTGCTCTTCCTGCTGATGTTCAGACTGCCATCAAGAGTGAACTGCTAATGATTATTCAGATGGAAACACAGTCCAGCATGAGGAAAAAGATATGTGACATTGCTGCGGAGCTTGCCAGGAACTTAATAGGTGTGTGTGTGTGCAAGTACACTTAAACGTAACAGGAGAAAATGTGTGTGCCTGCCTTCTCTGTTGTTTTAAACTGGAATCTTTTAGAGTTAAAAGAATTGTGAGTACTGGAGTATCAATTATTCTGTTTAAAGTGAATGTGATTATGGACACTTGAGAGTTAGAAGTTGTCGGGTGTTTGTGACAGGCAGCCATGGTAATTGTCTGTTGGTCTTCCAGCATCCAGGTGGGAAAAGAACTGTTGTTGTTTGCTTAAAGACTGACAGTTGTATGTCCACCTTACTGAGTCAGGTTTTGCAAACACAGGTTAACTAGTGATGTAACCCGCTTTTACAGATAAAACTTGCAAACAGAAGTAGGGATGAGTGGGTGCTGGGTGCTTTTGCTCATATGCGCGTCAATGGTGTATTTTTTTAGTACACACTCTCAGTGTTCTGGATAAGTTTATAAAGTATGCGCATGTGCTCATGTGCTGTGTACATTTTAGGATAGACGAAACATTTAAAGGGTGAGATAAAGGGAAAACTTAAAAATGAATTTTATTAGTAAAAACATTTTGGTCACATGAAAAACAAATATTGTAGTTAAATACACTTCTTTTTCTTAACAGTGATTCAAAGGTATAATTCTAAGCTCAGTTCACTTAGCATTTTGATGGGCAACAAGATGAGGGCTAAATGGCAGGCTGTTATTGGTTGTGTGTAATAAATTATGACTTTAAGTTTTTAATCCCACCTTCCACTGATGCAGAAGTTCTTGTTCAGTTCAGCCAGCAGATTGTTGTCCTTGCTCGTATCATCTAATTGTTAACAGATTATTAAGGAATGTCTTGAGCTTTTATATTTTAAATAAGATCAAAAGCCACAGAAATTCTTGATTATGAAGATTTTTAAATAACCTAAAAATTGTTTTCTTGTTTTAAGTGTACACAGATGAATTGTTGAAGGTGACATTTGTTTCAAAATCAGTTGATAATGGTTCAATGGATTACATTTAATTTCAGTGTTTCAGAGTGTTGTCTCCATAGAGTTTTTTGTTGCTGATTGTTTTAAGTTAAAGTTTACAGTTTGAGTCAGTGTCTCATACAACATCTTACACACTTCACACTCCTCTCCCTTACCCCTGATTTACCACGTCCATTCAACCAGCTCGTGTCCCCCTCTGTCTTCTCCTCTCTCCTCCAGACAGGAGTTGACCAGTGAGTCTCCTGCATCTGCCTCAGCCAAGAAGCACACTCTTCACCAGTATCGTTTTATGCCTTACATACTAGTTTTAATCAGTATCTGAGGAGTTGGCTTCTGGAATTGTTTCAGCTCTGAGCTGACAGAGTCCAGGAACCATGTCTTCTGGGAACTCTCCAGTCTGTCGGACCATCAAGTCTGGTCCTTTTACGAGAGTTCTCATTCTGTACCCTGCAGGTCTCCTGCTCTGTCAGGGACTTTTTGTCAAGTTCCCTGTAAGGGGAATCATTGGGGGTAGCTGGGCACCATCTGGAATTTTTTAAGCAGCAAATGCTATTTTATTGCTTCTGAAAACACCATCTTTATAGTGAAAGGTTGTATGTGTGTATAAAATGTTACTGAGGCAGATGTGCTTATCATTTCACATTAGGTGAACAAATTTGAAAACTTTTTTTTTAAAAGATAGGTAACTCATTTTTAACAACTCTTAAGTTCTCTGTGACAGTATCACCAGTGAGTCTCTTAAGGGGTACACAAGATTTTAATGATGACTACTCATTTCTATTAGAAAGTTTTGTAAATCTGTATTTTAAACCTTGTCAAAAGTGCACACATCTGTAGCACATAAGAGCCACGCACTCTGGATTCTGTCTTCTCTAGTGTGAGACTCATCATTACTTTGAATTCAAGATTTGCCACCAAGTATAATCTTGACCTACTTTTTAAACTCTTTAAAATAATGATAGCTATTAAATATTAAACCCATCACAAATTTGTAAAGGAAGTGCCTTCTCTCCACATCCTGCTCCTGAGGAATAACTGCTGCTAATGTCTTGATGTAACCTAACTACATACACTTGTTTAGGACTTAATTTTATTGAAAGTTTTTTAAAGTAAAGAGCAAGTACCATTTTTAGTTACTCTGGGTTGTGAATGGGTCTGATGCACTCTAAGGGATCACCTTCTAATGTTTTGGAACTTGGCCCTAACGCGTCCTGTCTGCCCTGGCTGTCTGCACTTCCAGATGAGGACGGGAACAACCAGTGGCCCGAGGGCCTGAAGTTCCTCTTTGATTCCGTCAGCTCGCAGCACGTGGGCCTGCGGGAGGCCGCCCTGCACATCTTCTGGTACGGGCTTTGGTCTTGTTCTTCTTTATCTTCATTTTAATGCCTTGAATGCTGAAAACACACTGTAATGGATTGTTTAGCCTAACTTTTCAGACTTAAAATGACATGTCTAGAAAGGCTTTTGTATTTTTGTCAGAAGGAGAATTGGGAAGCTTTTTATTTCACATTGATTCTTTCTTGTATACCAAGGATGTATGCAAGTTTATTGCTCTGTATTGTCTTTCCTGATTCTGACATTTTCTAGAGTGGTTTCTTGTTTACTTGGAGATAGACACAGTTCCCAAAGCAGAAGCCACTTGAACAGTCCTAAGTGTTCACAGGAAGAGGGGAGTGGCAGTCAGTCCCTGCTTGGTTTTCTGGGTGACCTATGGTACAGCCGTACAGAGTGCAGTACTGTAGTAAGCGTCTGTATGTTTGCGAGCAATTGGTCTAAGTTTGTGATTAAATAATTGTTTGTGTTTAAATTTTTTTGTCCTTTTTTTGTCATCATAGCATTTAAAATATTGTTAACAGATCACATACATTTTTTTAAATGAGCATCAAAGAGGAATAAGCATAGACATACTATTTTCTGTTTTAATTGGTAAGTGTCTTATTTGTGTTAGTAGTGAAGATTAGAGGGTTAAGTTAAAAGTGTTCAGCTTAACCAACCTCTTTGCCAGTTTAAACTGGCGCAGAACTTGGACTCCTTGGGTCACAGAGGCTAGGAGGAGGATGTCAGAAAGTGTGGTCACCATCTGTAGTTGTCCATCTGAAACCCAGTGGACTCCCCTTGTTCCCGTTCTGGACTCTAGTTTATCTTCCGACAAGACGAGTCATGAGGAGAAATCAGAGAGTTGGGTGTGGGAGCTGAGCAGTATAGTGTAGCACCCGGGCCACCTCTGCTCTCAGCCTAGTGTCCTGCAGTGTGCTTGTTTCTGATCACCCCGCTCAAGGAGATGCTTGGCTGGAGGCTGGGGGATGGTTTCAGCCTTGAGGATTAGTGCGTACATTTGAGTCAGAAGTTATGGTCTACACGTCACTAAGGTAAAATGTAGTTTTTAAAGAGTGCTTTGGATTATTTTTTAGGAACTTCCCTGGAATTTTTGGGAACCAGCAGCAGCACTATTTAGACGTCATCAAACGGATGTTAGTTCAGTGTATGCAAGATCAGGAGCATCCATCGGTAAATCACTTCAGTTCATCGACACCACTGTCTGACTTGTGAGGTCTATTTATGTGTTAGGGGATTGTTTTATACTTGGAAATACTGGCTTAACTGAAAAGCACAACGTTGCATCTTGAGTGAGAAAACTTGAATCTCACAAACATTTCTCGTGTTTGATGTTTTTCTTCTCTTTAGATTAGGACGTTATCTGCTCGAGCTACAGCTGCGTTTATACTTGCCAATGAGCATAACGTTGCTCTGTTCAAACATTTTGCAGACTTATTACCCGGATTCTTACAGGTAATGTGTGACAATCTTATATCAGTTACACACCCTTGCTGTGCAAGACACCCTCGCAAGCACAACCATACCAGTCTTGTACATTGCTGTAAAGAAATACACATTGCATAGCACATTTCCAGTACCTCAAGGAGGAGGACACGGCCTGCAAACAAAGCCAGGAGGCCAGCGTTGTTTGTGTACAGATGCTCGGTTCAGTGTTAATTTACCCTTAGGGTTTTCTTTCATTTGAGTTACATCTCGGTGCTGCGGCCCGCTCAGTCCCTCACTCAGTGTTTGTTCCCTCCCGCTGTGGGCACTCTCCAGGCCCTGGAGGCAGAGCAGTGTGCAGACCTGCAGATTGCCATGGAGCCGCGCTCACGCACAGTGCCTCTGTAAAGGCGCTCGATCCCTTTAAATATTGAGCTTAGAGTTTGAGAAACGTTTGTATGCCCGGTGACAGGAGCGGTCATGTACTCCTCTGTCTGTCCTGGGAACACTGGTGGTATCGTGGTGAAGAGGGGTGGCTGCTCACCACAGGGCTGGCATTTGCATCCATCGGAGGCTCTTTGGAAACTGGGGGGCAGTTAATTGTCTTTTGCCCTTTAGGGTTGCTGTCAGTTCGAATCAACTTGATGGCAGTGCGCTTTTTGTTTGTTTTTTAAACTTGTTAAATATTGAATCACATAGTTTATTTCTTTTAAGTCAACTACATAACCTGTGAGGTTCAGTGCACATTTTACCTGAGGAGAAAAAGCTAGGAGACTTACTGAAGGTCACAGTGACCGCAGGTGACGGCATCACACTTCAGACTCGAATCGGAGCAAGGCCTGCCTGTTTGCCACAGGCAGGTAACGGCTTGTACTGTAAACGAAAAGCATTTCATGGTAAACTCTATAGGACGGAGCAGATTTTCCCCATAGAGCTTCGGAGGAGGTGCGGGTGGATTCAAACAGATGACCTTTTGGTTACTAGCTGGGCTGTAACCACTGTGCCATGAGATCCCAAGAATAGGTCATTATTTTAAGGCTATTTCTTGCCTTAATCAGAAAGCAGAATAATATTGTATGAATTTGAACTTTGATTCTTCTCAGATCATGTCAGACTCAAAGCTCCCCTTTTAAAACAAGCAGAATCATGTGACACTTACTGTCCATTTAGGCAGTGTCTGACCACGTGCACATTCGTGGTCCAGCACGCACCCTCCAGGAAATACCCACAGCGTAGTAGGAAGCAAGCCTACCCTGCTGCCCTCCCGCCCCTCCGTGGGAGTAGATGCTGCTGTTGCTGAGAGGAGTGGGTATCTGCTTTCAAGTGGCCAGGGTCAGCGGGCATCGTGGGCCCCGCCTAGGGCAGGGGCTTCTGGCACCCGTGTGACCATCAGAGCTCTGCAGGCCCCAGTTGGACACTCAGCTGAGGCATCTGCTCACAGCAGCCCAGGCCCGGGCAGCTGGGAACTCCTGCCTGCCATGGACCCAGGTGTCCAGACAACCTACAGATCACATGTCACAGAACAGTTCATGGGTGTTAGGTGACACGTGGCTGTGTTGTGATTCTAGTGTACTGTTCTAAAACAAATATATAGGTAGTACAGCTCATCTGCATAGACAGTTCAGAAGCAAATTTCAGAATAGCTTCTAACATCCACTTTGGTTTCTGTTTTCAAATAATGATTTGTTTTCTTCATGCATGATGTCCTTGAAGTCACCACACAGTTGTTCTGGTCTTTGGTCATTAGAAGATCTGAACACAAGATTTCAAAGGGCAGCTTGAGAAAACAAAACGTATTAAAATACACAAAACACTGGAGATGGAAAGCCAAAGGGAAAGAACACATTCATGATTTCTTAGACTGAAAGAGCTGAAGAGAAAATTAAGGCGTAATATTAAAGAATTCTGTGGGGAAACTACTGACACCCAGAATGTGTCGAAAGAAGGTGAAAGGGGTCTACAGAGTTGCTGTACCAGGAAGAACTGGTCATCATTCAGCCACTTCAGGAGGTGGCACATGGTCAAGAACCCATAGCACTGAGGGTCAAGAACGGATGGCACTGGCCCAAGCTGTGCTGAAGGTGTTGGCAAGAAACCAGGGCCCCCGGGAGTGACAAAAGACTAGTCGAGGTGCTTCTGCAAGCAGGCGCAATCGCGAAAACACTCCTTCACCCGTTAGTGGAGTTTGCAAGACAGCTGCCTGGCCAGTGACAGAGAGCTGCGTGTTTGTGCCCGTTTCCAAGAAAAGGGACCCAGCAATGCAGAAACTGTCGAATGATGTTATTAATATAACACACGTTAGGTTTTGCTGAGGGGACTGAAAAGCAGTTGCAGCAGGAAATCAACAGGGAGCTGCCAGAAGTGAGGCCAGGGGCAGGAGAAGACGTTGAACAAGGCGTGTTTATTGCTGCTGATGTCAGAAGGGTGTTTACCTGTGTTTTATTGACCATGCGGACGCGTGCAGCTGTAGGGTATGACTCACTGTGGACAACATTGCAACGAATGGGAATTCTAATACATTTAATGGTACTCCTGTGGGACCCGCGCACCGACCAGGAGGGAGAGAAGAGGGACTGCTGAGTGACCGACAGTCGGCGTGGGCTCTGGAGGATTGTGTCCCTTCACCGCACTCAGTTAGTTTGCTGAACTAATGATCCAAGAAACTGGGCTGTGTGTGGAAAAAGTGCCACATGGGGATTCAAAGAGGAAGACTCAGTAACAGCCTGCCACATACAGGTGATGCAGCCGTGCTTGCTGAAGATGAGGAGGGCGTGGTGCACTTACTGACGCAGGTCTCATTGCAACCTGCAGTGTGGTTTTCATATTAACATAAAACAAAAAATCTTCACAACTGAAGCAATAAATGTGATAAACAAAAAATATTCAAGTCAAGATTTTCATTTTACTTGGGTCCACAGTCAAAGATGACAGAAGCAACAGTGAAGAAATCAAGATGTATTGCATTGGGCAGATTGTCGAAAGACCTCTTCAGAGTGCTAAAAGGCACATTGAAGACTAAGGTGCGCTTGACCAAAGCATGACATTGTCAATCCACTCATTTTAAGCCTGCGAAAGTTGGACAATGACTAAGGAAGATGGAGGAAGAATTCCCACCTTTGAGTTCCAGTGTTGGTGAAGAGCACTGAGTGTGCCATAGACTGCCAGAAGAACAAAGACATCTGTCTCAGAAAAAGGACAGCCAGAGCGCTCCTTAGAAGCCGGAACGGTGAGACTTCATCTCACGTACTTCGGGCGTTTTACCAGGAGGAACCAGTACCTGGAGGAAGATGTCATGCTGCGCAGCATACAGGGTCAGGAAAGAAGAGAGAGAGCCTCAACAAGATGGCCTGGCACAGTGGCACCCTGTGCCAGTGGCATGCTGGCTCAAGCGTAACAGTGCCTGTAATACTGTCACAGGACCACGCGGGTGTCCTTTTGCCGTTTACACTTGCTGTGAATTGGAACTCACTCTATAGCACCTACCTGTATGTGCACAGGTGTTTTAAATCAGTTGATGGTGTTAACTGAACACAGAAGGGCTGTGCAGCCCCTGGGAGCTCGGGCACAACTACCAGGCAGGGTGGATTCCGTGGTTTAAACGACCCCACAAATGCAGTAGCTAAAAATGTGGTCTGATAACAGATGAATCACCGGCTAGTTCGGCACCATTTCACTGCTGTGGGCAGTGTGATTTCCTGCAGCTGTAAAGCTCTGGACAAACCAAGTATTTATTGATCTTTGATTTCTACAGTAGTTGGCGTTCTTGGGGGGACACCCTGCTACACCAACAGTATCCAGCAAATGGTTGTGGGTTAGGTTCTGCATTCAGAGCATCGTAAACAGGTTTCTCTGTGTCAGAAAGGCGTGATGTTAGGATCACGTGAGGTGCAGGATGGTTACACGTTAGGAGACAGGTACAGGACTTGCAGAGTCCCTGGCCTCCACACTCACCCTGACAACCGGGAAGCAGCCCCTGGGGCAAGGCTCACTGGTGTTGAGAACCACTGGGCTAGGGAGGGTGTAGAGGAGCTAAGATGGGAAGTTTTTAAAAGAGGAAAGATTAATTTGTATGTATTATGTTGTCAGTTTGAAAGGATAACTAATGGCAGACCAAACAAACTGCTCCATGCTGTTGCTTCAGTAGTTTCTCACCTGAAATCTTGAGTTACTGTCTAATTCTAGTAGCAGGACTGTTCCTTCCATATTGAGTTACAGTGTCAGCCAGCATTTCTAGTCGTTGTCACTCAGCTGTGGTAAATGCATAAATGCCTCTTACTTGCACGATGGCCAAACTTCATGTTAAAGAACTGTAGTAATATTGAGCACAGTAAATCTGTCACTAACCAGAGAACCAAACCCACTGCCGTGGGGTCGATTCCTACTCCTAGTGACCCCACGGGACAGAGCAGAACTCCACAGAGTTTCCAAGGCGCACTTGGTAGATTTGAACTGCAGGCCTTGTGGTTAGCAGACAGCATTTAACCTGCTACACCACCAGGGGTTCCAGAATGCTGTTTATGAATAAGAGAGACTAGGCTGTGGAGATAGAAAAGGCAGAAGAAAGGGGTTTCTTGTAGTTCTAGAAAAGAATTCCTTAAGTTTTGCTGTGATTGTGGTTTCCATGGTTTTAATTTTGATTTCAATTTAAATCTTTCTTTTTACGATGCTTGGTAACATTAATTGAAAGGAGGGCATCTATGTGCTTATGGATAGAACATTTGTATGTGGTAGATGGCTGAATTGTTACTCAGATGAAAATACTGCTGACTCTTAAAACTCGTAAAAAATGTTTTGATTAGCAAGGCACTGTAGTGTGACTCTTGGAGCGCTTTTAGAGAAACGTGTGTGCAAGCTTTTTTTCTTTTTCTTTTTCTAGGCTGTAAATGACTCGTGCTACCAGAATGACGATTCGGTCCTGAAGTCCCTTGTTGAGATTGCGGACACTGTCCCCAAGTATTTACGTCCTCATTTAGAAGCTACTTTACAGCTGAGTCTAAAGGTAGATGACTTCCAATACCGTGTTTGTTATTCTGAGTTACTGACCCTGCCTCTTAAGTGTATATAAATATTTGCTTTTGTAGTTGTGTGCAGACACCAGCCTCAATAACATGCAGCGCCAGCTAGCCCTTGAAGTGATTGTGACTCTTTCTGAGACCGCAGCGGCTATGTTACGAAAGCACACCAGTATCGTGGCACAGGCTAGTAAGTAAAAGTGCTGTGAAGTGGTTTTTTGTGTTAAAGTGGCTAAGGTATTTGAAAAATGTGCAGAAGATCATGTACCCAGATGTGAGACTCTGACGACCGTGGAGATACGCATACCCGTGTATACTTACATGCTTGTACGCAGAGTTGTAGCTGTGCCTTTTAGAGTTTGCAGACTGCCAGAAGTTTGGTGTTACACGTAGGATGTCTGTAGTGGATGCTGGTGTAGTTTGTCATATGTGTTAAATATTAACTTAATAATACAGTTAAAAGTTTTTAGAGAGGATATATGGGCATCTAGTCTAAAATTCCTTATCAACTGGCAAACTGAATATCACGATAATACAACTGATACTTTACAGTGGAGGCAGACGTGAAGAGCTCGGACCTAACACTGATCACAGGCCTCTTCGGTGCTGGGTGTTGCTGCGTGTCGCAGCCTCTCTGCAGGTGCAGCCAGACTGTCCTGCTGTGGCAACAGTAGCTTTGAGGTCTCATTGCACTGAAGTAGGAGTGGGAACTGCCAACCAGGTGGTTTCTGGTCTGGTCATGTCTTCACGTACAGATGGGTATTATGTTTGTTGAGGGAGCACGTGCATCCACTGTTTGTGGAATGCTGTCTTCCGTCCGTTGATCTCACTGAGCCGGCAGCGGACATTCGGACGGCGCCCCATCCACGTCCAGGAGGGAGAGCCTCACTGTCGCTGCTTGTGTTGCGCTGCCGGTTCCAGACTGTGCGGGAGGAGATGAAGCATAAAAACCGCAGACAAAAGAAGTCGCGTGGTTGTAGGTTATGCAGTTGTCTCTGGAAATAGGAAAGAATAAACAGGTTGCTTAAATGAAGGTGATGTGAAAATAACTTCCTGTACACCAGCAATCATCATTTGGAAAATTGACTGTGAAACGTCTTGATAGCAGAGATGACTTATACAGTACTTGGAAATAAATCACGAGATACATAAACACCTTTATGGATAAAACTGGATAATATGAGAAGACCTGATAGTAGAGTTAAATATTAGTTCTCAAATTAAATACATAAATTCGATATAATTTCGGTCAACACTTGTCTAACTTTGTATAGCAGAAGAAGGAAGCTAAAGTAGCCGAGACAATTGAGGAAACCCAGGTGGAGACCTGGCCCTGTGGGCTTCACAGATGTGGAACCTGTGGGCGGTGCAGATGTGGGCAGCTGGCGGGGAGGACGCTGAGCAACAGAGCCACTGACAGCGGAGCAGTGACAGATCATTCATTAGAGCTGTCGGGGCAGCCGGTGGTTTCTGTGGGGAAAAAGTACTCTAAAAACCAGTCTTGGCTTGATTAGAAAATCTAAATGTTAACAGGTACATTTTACAAGTAAAGCTTAATGTTAGAAATTTGTTCTCTAAAACTTTGAATAACCATTGTCAGAGACATTATAAAATATGTGAATTGGGAAACAAAATTTTTGACAAACGGCAGAACATCATAAGAGATATTAAAAGATAAACCACAAACTGGGAGAAATCGCTTGCATTGCACAGTCAAAGTTTTGGTATCCAGTGTTGATGAGGCCTGATGCACAGTTTCAGGCCACGTAACACCTCATCGTGACATAGGACAGGCCGCTTAGCCTTTCAGTGGAACTGTAAGTGTGCACAACCTTTTTGGAGAGCAGTTTGATGCTTTTGAGTAGTATTGAAGATACTCATAAGAATTTCGTACGCACAACTCACACTTGTAAAGTAGGACGCCAGTAGGAAAGTGCTCAGCAAAGCAGGGTTTGCAGTAGAAAATACTGGAAACAAGCAGAATGTCAGTTGGCAGAACAGTGTTGAGTAATACAATGGGATACTGTAAAGTATTTAAAAACGAAATTCACACGTATTGAGAAAAGATGCTGCCAGAGGATGCAGACAGTATTTATGCATCCTCTGGCAGTGTACTTTCTCAGTACATCTCAATTTTTTAATTTATAGATTAGAAAATGAAATCTTGAAATGTACTGATTTGCACAGAGATGCATCCTGTAGCTCTAGAAGAGAAACAACTCAGGGTGGGAATCGGGGGTTTTGTGGGGGCACTTCCCTCTGGTGATGGAGACCACAGAAGGTTCTGGAACTGCAGAGAAGGCGTCAGCTTATATCCGTAATGTTACTTCTCCAGCCAGGATATGAACCACATGTGGCAGAAGGTTCAGATTTTAAAACCCAGGTGGTGAGGGCACAGGCACAAGATTTTTTTTTCTCTCTAAGAGACAAACTAAAGCTTTCATTTTTCACTTCTGACTTCACAGTTCTCATGTGTATAAATGGTGATGTTGACAGAAATCACTCATGCTGTCTCCATTCCATTCAGTCCCCCAGATGTTGGCCATGATGGTGGACCTGGAAGAGGACGAGGACTGGGCAAACGCTGACGAACTGGAAGATGATGATTTTGACAGGTAACGTCCTCAACCAGCCACCTCATGGAAGTCTCATGACACAGTGAAGCAAACCCAGGGGGGAAATGAGAATTTTAGGGTTAGAAGGCCAATCCTTCTTTACTAGTTTCTGAAAGTAAGGTGTTACTATGCAACATTTCCTAAGCTGAGACGGTGTAAAGTGAAGAAGCCATTACTGTTAATTGTTATCAGAAAATTCCTCAGGTGTCCCCAGACCCAAGAAATAAACAAATGACTACATCATACCAAGTAACACAGGAAACCCCACGAGGTGTCTTCGGCTGTTCTGGCACCTTAGGGCGCATCTTCATAACAGATGCAGGAGATACACGGGGATTGAGCGCAGGTGCCCACAGACACAGCTCAGAGCCATAGCAGCCGGGTGTGGAGATGCTGAGTGGTCCCAGGCAAGGCTCTGCTCAGGGTGCTCGGTGCCCCCACTGGGCTCACTGCTTGCCAGTGACCACCAATTCCGCTTTCTGCCTGCTTTCAAGAAAGGGAAAATCCTCTGGATTTCTAATGAAGGGCTTCGGCAAAAACTGAGTGGTGAGAAGTGGACTTTGGAAAGGGATACACCTGTATGGGAAAGCAGTTTCTGGAAATAACCTAGAAGGGCTGAAGAAAAACGGGTCAACTCACGGACCCTTTCCCTATTCAAGTTACTGTAAGCTGCTGCCACCTGTCCTTTAGTTTGCCTCAGAAAACATTTAAACATATATAATCTAAGAAACTGTTTCTGGACTAGGTGGAAAAGGTTTTCTTATCTGTTAAGTGAATAAGTGTTTGGATATTTTTAAGCTAGATTTCTTTCATTTTAATTAAAAACACTGGAGTTGAGTTTGGTCTCTGAGTGTTTTTTGGTAATGCACGCTGCACCCCCGTAAGATCTCTGGGTGAGCTCACGGCGAGAGCGGGCCACAGCACCTACGCTCACACCTCTCCCACCTCCATCCCATTCCTGAATGGGTGTAGGATGCATGTCCAGTAGGTGAGCGGCAGGAGGCTCTCCTGACACTCCACTGGGCACCTCTGAGTCTTGACGGTTCAGGAGCTGTCTTGGAGATCATTTTTACCAGGGGATGGGGACATGCATTGGAAAATTAAGATATGGAGACAGGCCTTCGGAAACGAGGGTGAATCTTTCCCTTG
The DNA here is from genome assembly GCA_028571685.1 of Heterohyrax brucei. Lineage (NCBI taxonomy): Eukaryota > Metazoa > Chordata > Mammalia > Hyracoidea > Procaviidae > Heterohyrax > Heterohyrax brucei. The sequence continues at coordinate 82,225,840 of CM053159.1, forward strand.
TAACTCGAAAATCCCATTTGAAACGGAGTGAATTACCCCTTTGTTTTCAGTCGTAGCGTAATAACATATCTGTTGGTAAGTTGGTACGGTGGTAGCGGCTTTGTCCCCAGACGTTTCACACATGCTGAGCACCGTGCTGTGTCTGTCTAGCAATGCTGTTGCCGGCGAGAGCGCCCTGGACCGGATGGCGTGCGGGCTCGGCGGGAAGCTGGTCCTGCCTATGATCAAGGAGCACATCATGCAGATGCTACAGAACCGTGAGTCACCGTTGCGGGGACGCGGGGGTCACGGGGACTCGGGGATCACGGGGCATGGCTGTGTGAACCCCGACCTCCGCGAGCATTCTCCCGCCCCAAGACTGGCTTCGGGACATAGGAAAAACGACCAGTTCTGGGGTGAATCTGTCGGTTTACTTTGCAGCCAGAATACTTAGATTTCCACTTCAGACAGCAGTATTTGAATGTTTATGGACTGTGGGTGTTCCTATAGTCATTATTTGTCTGTTATCTGGTATTTTATAAAAAGTAAGAAATTCATTCTTAGTATTCAGAGGAAAAGTCACTTCTGGATAACTAATGTTTCTGTAATATTGGGGCAGTCGTCATTTGTTGTAGCACTGACTTGGTCGGTATCACAGATTGGCTCTTGGATACATGTACTTTTTGTGTTTTAATGACTAAGTTAATAGTCGTGATATCTTGAATGAGTTCACAGAGAAGTGTATGAACGTCTGTAGTCCTTCCGAAAGTTCGTATTCAAGAGGCAAATGTCCACATTCCTTTGAGACTTCGCTGTGACTGCCCTTTCGTAGATGAGTGTGTGACTCTCCCAGATGCACTGTTCTGGCCCTGAGGTTTGCTCGGCAGTGTATGTGTCACCACACAGTCTCTTCTTTTTAACAGCCACATAGCTTTTCATGAGTCCCCATTAAATATTAGTAGTTTCTGTTGATCATAAATAGTGCCAGTGCAGACAGTGTTCTGCAGAAATCCTGGCGTGCTTGGGTGACTGTTTGTGTCTGTAGAGTGGGCTGGAGGGTCCAGCCATACAAGTGCTGTCATGGTGTAATGGACAGCCAGCCTCCCAGGAAGGTGTACCGCTGAGAACTCCGGCTCCAGCAATGTCTCCTACTTTCCTGTCCTTGTCCTTCTTCATGATTTGTGTTTATCATCCTTAAAAGCCATGGTCAAACCATGATACCGTTTTAATGATGAGATCTTATCGTGGACATTGAGTAATAGTTGTCCTGTTGTCCGTTAAACTTTGTAAAGGCCTTTTTCTAGTCAGCGTCACACACTGCTTGGTCTGTGAGAAACACCGAGAAGGAGTGGAGCTTTTCCATTTTTCCAGTGCAAGTGAGGCCCGGAGACGTGGGGGCCTGCACCGGGTCAGCCGGTGTGCCGGTGCTGCATCCGGGTCTGTGCTGCTCCTGCAGGTATCCCCGTTGAAGGTGCAGGTAGAGTTTGTAGTTAGCAGATTGTACTGGAAGTGCCTGCCACGGCTTACTCGCTGGGTAGCAGAGGACTTTTCAGAAATGGCAGTGACTCTTGGTAAAGGTTGTTACTGTCAGATGCGTGACTTTCAGCAAGTCCCCTGTGCCGTGCTTTCCTCACTTATAAGTGGAACAGTGACGCTTCCTCTACAGCCAGCACCGGTGTTATCAAAAAGGTGTTTCTGGTAGATGGGAAAGGTACTTAACCATGGTCAGGGGTGCATGCTTCTTTGTCTGAAATTTTTTAGTAACGTATTTCTGCCTAAAACAGATTTTTGCCCCATCAGATGTTCTTTGACCCTCAGAAACTTAACACGTGTCTACATTTGCCCTGTTGAATTAAAAAGAAAAAGTGCGGTTTAATATATACATGAGACAGTCCTTTAGCGGGCAGGGGAGACGTTGGAGAGGAAGGGGTGAGTGTCAGTTGAGTGGATACTGGAAGAGGGAGGGGAGCAGACAGTCACCTAGAGGTGGGCGCTCAGTGTTTTGTATGACAAATTGACTTGGATTGGAAACTTTGACTTAATCACAGTAAAAAGAAATTTTTTTAAGTATGTAAAGGAATGCAAAAGAGAAAACACTTGCAGTGTTTTTCTTAAAATAATAAATCTTACATTTAAAAGGGAAGTTTAGAGGAAAACTAGTGTCCACATCCCTCTGCCGTTGCCAGCACACTCGGCTGAGTGCACGTGCAGGAGCTCTGGCCCCGGGGGGGTGGGCTTGCGGTGGGCTTTTTTCTCTCTGTAAGTGTTGCATTTCTTCTTTAAATTAGTTAAGTCCAGTAGCAGAGAGTCAGCCCGGCTCTTGGTGTACTGGTTTCTAGGGTCCGTATCTCTCAGTTGAGTGATTGCAACCAATTAGAAACATTTACCAAAATATTTTAGTACTTAACACTAAGGAATTTCTCAGGAATTCTTTATGCGGTAAGCTTTTAGAGCAGAGCTCATCTTTACGGATTTGGGGTTCCCCAAAGTGACAGTCTGATGGAGATGTTGTACGGTTTAGTTGATCGTTTATGTCAGCTGGTCTCAGAACTTGATGCTCGGCACCTCTGCACACTCGTCACACTCCAGGGATGCAGAGTGTTTACGTGCATTGTACCTACTGATTTGTGGGACTTTGTCATGTCAGAGAGATGTAAGTGTCGATCTGAACCGTGTGGGCAGTTGTCAGTCCACCAGCCATTCTCAGGAAACCCCCTGGGGCAGTTCTGCTCTGTCCTGTAGGGTCTCTCTGAGTTTGTATTGACTCAACAGCACACAGCAACCTTAAGATAACAATAATAAACTGTAAACTATATGTTAACAGAAATAACATTCTAAGAATAGTTGTGACCAGGTGAACCCCTGGAAAGATGTCCAGGACACCCAGGGTGTGTTGCCAGGTACACTGTTAGCACCCTCAGGGCACACAGCCCAGCATTAGAGATTGCTGTCAGCCTGCCTCGTTCCACAAGGAGCTGGAAGAAACCTAGAGGAAGCGGGCGTAAATAGATAAGCCGGATGAAGGCAGATTATAAGCTAGAACAGGACATGCAGCAACAAAGGAAACATCGTTTTGCCAGTGTGTGTTAACTCAAAAGTGAAAAGCCACTGTTAGGATCCCCAAAAACCAAACCCACTGCCATGAACTGACTCAGTCTCATAATGGCCTAGTAAGACGGAGAAGAACTGCCTGTTAGGATTCTCAAGGCCATGATGTCGACAGAAGTGGACTGCTGCATCTCTCTCCCACCAAGTGGCTCGTGGCTTTGAATTGCCAGCCTTTTGGTTAGCAGCCCAGCTCCTGAATGCTGGCTCCAGGACTCCATAACGTGAGAACGTAAATAACATTCGTCAGCATTCATTCGTGGTGTTATTAAGTCTTATTTTCTTGACTTCTTTTAATAGCAAGTGCAGCTAGAGAAATCAGTAAACACATGTTCTCCAAACCTAGCAGTGTGTTTCTGAAAATCCAGGTGTTGGTTCCTTATAGCAAATCCTTGAGGGAGTAAGGCTTATTTGCTTGACTCACCAGTGGTATTTGTTAGTTCTGTCCTTCCATTTGTTCACATTCTTTCTTAATTTATATATATGTCTGTCTATTTCTGACTGTTGGCACTAAAAAACACTTTACTGATAAATACTATAAATACTTGAATCAACACTGATAAGCATTTGGTTTCCTCATTGCCTTTAACCTTTGGATTGTATGTGCCTGTGTGACATACAAAACCAGGTGACCTGTTACACTGAGATCACCCAGGTGACCTGTTCGTTACAGTGAGATCACCCAGGTGACCTGTTACACTGAGATCATCCAGATCCTTAGTGCAGTTTATTTAACAAACTTCCTTTTCCACATATGGAGGACTTTCCAGGGTACCGTGTGTGTGTCCTCTGACTGCTGTCCATCTGTGTCACTTTCTGCAGCTGACTGGAAGTACCGGCATGCAGGATTGATGGCCTTGTCTGCCATTGGTGAGGGCTGCCACCAGCAAATGGAGGGCATTCTGAGTGAGATCGTGAACTTCGTTTTGCTTTTTCTTCAGGATCCTGTAAGTACCGGGGAATAGTCTGATTTCCTGATTGCTGCCCTAGTCTGTTGGGGGAACACTGCCCTTACTAATGCAAGGAACTGTGTTACAGCACCCAAGAGTGAGGTATGCGGCGTGCAATGCTGTGGGACAGATGGCTACAGACTTTGCACCTGGTTTCCAAAAGAAATTCCACGAAAAGGCAAGTAGCGCGTCCTCACACGCTCACATCAGACTTTTCAGATGCTTTTCAGCGTTTGAAAACTGTATGCGCGTTTGTGTTGCAGGTGATTGCCGCCCTGCTGCAGACCATGGATGACCAAGGCAATCAGCGGGTGCAGGCCCACGCCGCGGCCGCCCTCATCAACTTCACTGAGGACTGCCCCAAGTCGCTGCTCATCCCGTACTTGGACAGTCTGGTGAAGCACCTGCATTCCACCATGGTGCTGAAGCTTCAGGAGGTAATGTCTGCGGTCTTGGTGTTCCTGACACGCCCCACCTTTTGAGGTTAATTTGATGGTGAGTAGGGCCTGGAGCAGGACTTCAGCATGGCCACAAAGAACAGGAAGAGGCAGACGGGGGATTCCATTCCAGGCCAAGGAATTCGGACGTGAGACTGGAATTGGGGAAATGACAGTCTGAAAAGCAAAATCAACGCATGAATTGTCTTAAAACTAAGGCAGAGGACCTTTATTAACTGTGTATATATAGGAAAATCATTTTATGTTCTTGATCAGTGTGAGAATTGATAATGATACGATTGTGGAAACATTATTGTGGGACATAAAGGAAAAGATGTGAGGGAAGATGATCACATGATCATCGTCTGGGGAATCTGGCTGGTCACAGTGGAAACCGAGGGAAAGGGGTGACTCTAGAAGACACTTCACAGGGCGCAGTCGTGGGTTTTTTCCTGCCGGTTTGAATTAAAGAGATGAAAGAGGAGGCAGTGAGGCAAGTTTACTACCCTGCTGTCCACTTCTGAGTTCCACACTCCTGGGTAGCAGAAGTAGAGATGATGGCTGTTGAGTCACCTGCTACTGCTCCAGCAGAAAATACCATGAGCAGAAGGCTTCACAAGAAGAAACTTCTTTGTCACAGTCTGGTTAGCCACAAATCCATTAACAAGTTACAAGTCTGTTCAACAAGAGAAGTTACCCCAGTCTGGTGGGCTGAGTCCAAATTCAAGGAGAGCATCTTCCATGCACTCACAGTTTCAAAAAATTGCCCATGTTTTATGTATCTGTTAGAGCAGCACTGCATTTTGGGTACCAAATTCTGTTTCAGTCACCTGGTACTGCTCCAGCAGAAATTACCACAAGTAGAAGGCTTTGTGAGGAGAAACTAGGCGTCACAGTCCAGTAAGCCACAAATCCGTTTACAAGGTACAAGTCCATTTAGCAAGAGAACTTAATACAGTCCACTGGGCTGAGTCCAAATTCAAGGAGAGCATCTTGGCACAGAAACCGTGGGTCCAAATGATGTGATCTACTCTCAGTGCTGCTGTCTTGGTGGTGTGAGGTTCCCAACTTCCTCTGCTCATGTCTCTCACTCACATCCCACAAGCTTCACGTTGAGTCCTGCCTCGCTAATGTACATACTGCTGACCATTCTCCGTCAGCATCAGGGAGACAGGATTCACAACACATGGGAGCAATGGCACCGTACTGGGACTCAGCCGAGGCAAATCAACACATACATTTTTAGGGGGACACAGTTCAGTCCATCACAATGGGTAAAAACTATACTCTTTGCTTTAAATATGCAAAAATTTTAAAATAGATGTGGTCTCAGTAGAGATAGGTTATAGTTGTAGTTTAAAGAAGCTGCACTCTGAGAAGAGTAACTGGATAATGTCAGCAGAGCAGCGTGTGAGCAGGACCGCACAGAGGGCCGGGACGGGGTCGGCAGAGCAGCGTGTCGTGAAGGCAGCACGGAGCAGGGGTGAAGTCCACACGGCAGCGTGTGACGAAGGTGACGTAGGGCAGTGGGATGGTGTCAGCACGCAGCGTGTGACGAAGGTGACAGGACAGTGAAATGCTGTTGGCACAGCAGTGTGTGATGAAGGTGACAGGGCAGGATGGTGTCAGCCACAGCATGTGATAAAGGTGACGTAGGACAGTGGGATGGTGTTGGCATAAGAGTGTGTGACAGAGGTGACACAGGGCAGTGGAGTGTGTCATCACAGCACTGTGACGAAGGTGACATGGAGCAGTGGGATGGTGTCAGCACAGCAGTGTGTGACGAAGGTGACAGGGCAGGATGGTGTCAGCCACAGCATGTGATAAAGGCGACGTAGGACAGTGGGAAGGTGTCGGGCACAGCAGCATGTGATGGTGACATAGGGCAGTGGGATGGTGTTGGCACAGGAGTGTGTGACAGAGGTGACATAGGGCAGTGGAATGTCTCATCACAGCAGTGTAACGAAGGTGACATGGAGCAGTGGGATGGTGTCAGCACAGCACTGTGTGACGAAGGTGACATGGGACAGTGGGATGGTGTCGGCACAGCAGTGTGTGACAAAGGTGATACAGGCAAGAAAAGCAGGAAGTAGGCCCCAGTTTGTCATCTAAAGCAGTGACCCTTGTGTTGTCTGTAGGAAAGGATCAGTTTTTCAAACCTGGGTCTACCGTTGCTAAAGGATTGTTCAGAGAATAAGGAGGAAGAATTAGAAACTGCAGACCCTCAAAAGCTAAAGAAAGGAGCTCCAGACAGAGGTTGAATGCTTGGTGATGGGCGACCCGACGAGAAGGGTCAGGGAAGCAGGGGAGCACCTGAAGACAGACATTAGGGTGACCAAGGTGAAGGGGAGTAGGCTGGCTGCATCAGGAATTCCTTTCAAACAAGGTTTATGAGGAGGGCTGCAGACTCCAGCCAGCCTGCATCTCCCACACCAGGGGCGCGGTTTTGGGGGTGTTTAAAGCCTGAAAGGAGTTGCTGAGGGGAGGCGGGAAGGAGGATGTCTTGTGAGAAGGAGCTGTACCCAGAGAAGACAGCCATAAAGACCTAGTCAAGGGTGAAGGACGTCCCCTGAGATTGCAGGCAAGGTGAAGACGTGAGACGTTCAGCAAGCAGTGAGTTGCAGGAACAGGGCGAAAGGTAACTTCCTGACAGTGCGGTAAAACTCGCAACACAAGGCGGCGTCCTCTGCTCAGAGAGTAGCTGGCGGGGCGGGTGAAGAAAATCACCTTTTCTCCAAGGATTCGTGTGAATCCACCAAGAATTCTAGAACATAACGTATAGAAAGAGTGAGCCAGGTGCGAGCGAGACCCCGTGCGGTACCGGTGACTTCATCACTAGCCAAGTCAGCATCCATGGGACCAGGTCACTGGCCCAGGAGACAGGTGGGCTCGTGTGTGACGGCAAGTGGACGGCTGACCCAGGCAGTTCCTCAGTGTCCCGGGGGAGAGCCAGGCTCTGGCTGCGCTAAGAAGTCAGCAGGGTGGGTTACAGAGGGAATTTCCTTCGCAACACGGTGGTGAACAGTTGAATGCGGGTCGTTTCTACAGGAAATTGTCCAGAACCTGCAGTCTCCAATTCCAGCTTCTGAGAGGTGGGCTCGGCCCGCTAGTGAGTGTTTTGGGACGCAAGGGGAGTTGACGCCGAGGCCGTCGTTGGCAGCTCGCCGGCCTCGGGTTTTACCTCTCCCCAGAGTGGACTGTTTGTTTCAGGATTTTGTGTTGAGTAATTTATTCGGTGTCTGTCTTCCTTCTAGTTGATTCAGAAAGGCACCAAGTTAGTTCTGGAACAAGTTGTGACCTCCATTGCATCAGTTGCAGATACGGCAGAAGAAAAGTTTGTCCCCTACTATGACTTGTTTATGCCGTCCCTGAAGCACATCGTGGAGAACGCGGTGCAGAAGGAGCTGCGGCTGCTGCGGGGGAAGACGATCGAGTGCATCAGCCTCATCGGCCTGGCCGTGGGCAGGGAGAAGGTCGGGGCCCGGCGGCGGGCCGGCGGGAGGTCGAGGCCTGCGCGAGCAGCCCTGCCCTGGGAGGGGGCTGTGTGGGCTCTCCTTCTGGGAAACGAGGGCTTGGCTGCTGGAGAGTGTTTGGGGTTTTATTCCTCAGTTCCTTAGTCTCTCGCATTACTCCCATTTTATATCTACATGAAAGGATGCCTTCATGTTTTCCTAGTTAATTTTCCTCTTAACTCATGTTCTTGGAAGACCCTACTTCACCTACACACGTGTAGCCTGTCTCTTGGTAGGATGTGTTTGTATGCGTGCCTGTAAGTGGGAAGCTCACCAGTTTTCTGTTAGTGCAGAAAGCATCAGGTGTGTCCCAAGAGGACGGTCTGTATTCGTGTGTCCCCACAGAAGCGAATCAGCAAGGACCATCAGCCAGAACGTTTCCCTTGCCAGCCACCATCCCAGAGCTATCAAAGCTATCCCCAAGTCACTCCCTGTTTGCTCTGGCCCTCAGACCTGAGAAACGCAGCTTCTCTGTCCTGCGTCCTCCAAAACCAGCCCTGGAGTTAAATCTCCTAAGAAACGTTTCTGTGGGCCTCTGAGACTCTGAGAACGTAGCCAGTGTTGTTCCAGAAGAACATTAGATCTGTTGAAACACAGATGAGAAATTTTTAATACATTAGTTTTATCTGTGGGATTATGACCCATGTGGGAAAAGTTAATGGCCTTCTGTTTTATGTTTGAAGGTTTATCATTACATAAGAAACAAGAGTTAAGTAGCAACAAGTGCCTCGCTCATCCGGTATCACTAGCAGCATTGACAATAAAATACTCCCCACTGTTTTCCTCTAGTTCATGCAGGATGCGTCAGACGTGATGCAGTTGCTGCTGAAGACCCAGACGGACTTCAACGACATGGAGGACGATGACCCCCAGGTACGGCGTGCGCTCTGCGCTGACCCTCGGCGAGCTGCAGGGCCACGCCCTGGAGCCGGTGTCTCCGGGTGGCGTCCGCCCTTGGTTTCCGTGCAGTGCCATCGGTGACCTTCTGCTCTGGTGCCCTTTTTTCTCAGTGTATTGTAGACTTCCCCCTCTTCCTCTGAACTGTGTAAACTCGGGTGCTCTCGCAGGGCCCCCTTCTTGTTCAGGCCCCCTGAGCAGGGTCACCCGCAGTCGCCGCTTTAGTTCTCCTCGATGGCCCTTGGCTTTAGCGTAGTGCATGTGACTTCCGGAGTTGAGATCCCTGTTGCCAGCCGTTACTGAAGCTCTCTGGATATCTCCTGGCCTGTTGGGTGCGACTCGCCCTCCTTGCTCTGTGAACGGAAAACCATGGAAGCACAGCAGTGTTGGGAAATGAGGCCGTCCGTCTTCAAGCCGGCCTCGTCTTTGCGTCTCCTCAGTCCACCTCAGAAAGCTGTAGTCTCCTGAGCCCCTCTTCCGTCTGCCCCCCGGTTTCTTCACCCACAGCCGCTGCAGCACGTTAGCGCGCTCCAGAGAGCGGGTACCGAACTGAGGGGAGCTGGTCTCACCATCAGTCCCTTAAAAACCCTCCTGGCGTGTAGGGTGAGTGCCAGATCCACAGTGTGGCAAGGGGCCTTCCTGCTCCCAAGCAGAGCTGGAGGAAAACGTAGGACAGAGTTCTAACTCAAAAAGAAAGCCTAGATTTACTAGCCTGACAGAGACTGGAGAAACCCTGAGTACAGCCCCTGGACACCCTTCCAGCTCAGTATTGAAGTCACTTCTGGGGTTCACCCTTCAGCCAAAGACTGCCAGGTCCAGGAAACAAAACAGGACTAATGGGGCATGCCAGCCCAGGGGCAAGGACAAAGCAGGAGGGGACAGGACAGCTGGTCACAGAGAACCCCGAGTAGAGAAGGAGTATTGACATGTCACAAGGTTGGTGACCAGTGTCACAAAACAGTATCTGTGCTGATTGTTGAATGAGAAGCTAGTTTTGTAAACCTTCATCTACAGTCCAGTAAAGGAACAACTAAATCAGGACCTGATGCTCTGTTCCTCTGGGTTTTGGAGTGTGCTGTGCTGCCTCTGGGCCTGTACACAAGTGTACCTCTGGCTCACAGTGCCCTCCGTGCACTGCACCTGGCCACTAGCACTCTTAAGTCCCCCCCTTCTTGAGATGGTCATAATTTTAGGTTCTGTGTAGTGGACACCTGTGATGTGTTGCAGTGACAGTAGACATGTCTCACAATTTTAATGGTTCTCCCAGAGCCTGATGCAACAGGCACTTTGTAAGTAACTGTAGAATTAAATTCGTAACTCTGCAGAGCTGCACTGTAATCATTTCCCATACCTGGAACAGGTAAAGAGGAGAGGTACGCTGCAGTGGGGTACAAAGAGCTTGTATTTTTTTGGTTTTCGGAGTTTTTTTGCTTTGTTTAAAAAATAGTATATAAATATGCGTGTACCTTTGTATGTAGGTAAAAGGTAAACGGACACTAACCAGACTGCCGGCAGTAGCGTGGCAGAGCCGTGAGCTTCCAGGGCCAAGGGTCATGCTTACACTTAACTGGCGTGGTGGCCCCGTGCTATGGCAGATGCCGCAAGGTCAGCAGTGTGAATCCACCACATGTTTGTTGGAAGTGCTGCAGGGCAGTCCTACTCTGCCCTGTGGGGTCGCTGTGAGCCGGAATCAACTCAGTGGCGGTGGGATTTGGGGTGTTAGGTCACCTTGGCGTCGCTGTGGGTGTAGAAAACCTGGGACATGGAGAGCACCAGTACATATTTGTGGAACAAGTGAGCTTTAGTTTGACACCGGAAATTAGTATTTTCATTCTTATTAGAGGTGGGGAGTGGTTATGTGTAAACTAGATTCCCTGTCAGGGTTTTGTAGGTGATTACATTTTATGTAAACAGGGTAGGAAGAGGGGAAGCCCACGCAGCTACAGGAGAGGGGAGAGAGAGGTGGTGTTTCTTAGGTACTGATGAATGGTACATGACTGGAGTGCTAGGCAGACAGGGGTGCCCAGACAGACAAAACGTCTCTGTCGTCAAGAAAGCCGGTGTCAAGTGGCTGAGGGTCCTTTCAGGTGCTTTAGGTGCTGCCAAAGAAGTGGGCTTCTTGAGAGTAGGGCAGTGGGGACGAGACCCTCGTCTGTGTGTTCTGCCTCCCCTCTCGCCGTGCCCCCGCGCAGAGAATCCACTACCGTGGTTGCCTCTCCTCTCGCTGCGCCCCTGCACAGAGACCCAACACCCAAGGGTGTGAGCGTGGAGAGGCGCTGCCTGCTCCCAGTGCTCCCAGTGCTGGGAACTTCCTGAAGCGCTGCCTCTGTGACACAGGGAAGTGGCTTTCTGAATGCTGGGCGCAGCTCAGTGTCACGTTATTTCCTTCCTAGATCTCCTACATGATCTCAGCGTGGGCTAGGATGTGCAAAATCCTGGGCAAGGAGTTCCAGCAGTACCTGCCGGTGGTCATGGGGCCTTTGATGAAGACGGCCTCCATTAAGCCCGAAGTAGCTCTCTTAGACAGTAGGTATCTTGCTGGGGACGTGCCAGCTGCCTGAGTCCTCTGTGTGACACTCATGACGTGCGTCGGTTCTCTTCCCCATCAACAGCCCAGGACATGGAGAACATGAGCGACGACGACGGCTGGGAGTTCGTGAACCTCGGTGACCAGCAGAGCTTCGGTATTAAAACAGCAGGGCTGGAGGAGAAGTCCACGGCTTGCCAGATGTTGGTGAGTGAGCCGGGTCTGTGGTGAACTTGAGTGCTTTTCTTGATAACGTGTGTTGTTTCGTGGAACTGCTTTTACAGACTCTAATGGAATTGTTTTGGATGATCAAGAAAATAGTCCATTAAAAAAGCGCAGGAGCATTTGGGCCCAACCTTTTCTTTTCTTTCTTTCTCTGTGTCTTCCTTTCTTTGTCTTGAATCACATTGTATTACAGTTTTGATGAAAGTTGACACAGTAAGTCGGACTCCCGTTTGACAATTTCTGTACAGTTTGCTCAGTGACATTAGTTGAACTTGTCACAGTGAGCCAGCTTTCTGAAATCTTGCGTTATGTGGTTTTCAGGTCTCCAGTTTCACTGCCTCCCCCGCCGAGCCCCTGTTGATTCTTTACTTAGCGTAATTGTTGACCTTTGAGTGTCTTGTAGATGATGATTTGGGTTTGGCTAGGTTTTTAATAGGGCACCATACCCTTTGCTTTGTGTGCTATGTTATTTTGCTGGAAGATGGTCTTGGAAGAGTTTTTAGTTCAAGGTTTCATGAGTACCTGAAGGTGATCATCTCAGGGAGCCCTCTGGTCTCAGTGGGTCTGGCAGGTCTTGACTTGTGGAGGATGTAAGTTCTGTCTACCACTTTCTTCCCACTCCGTCAGGGTTCTTCTGTTGCAGTCACTGGTGATCACTGGTTCTTCTGTTGACCCAGCGTTTCTTCCCCAGGATTTCCCTCTTAGATCATGTGGACAAAACCTTACCATAGGAGTGTAGTTTTTAGCAGCAGAAAGCAGTAAGCAGCCTGAGTACCTGTTAGTAGGAAAACGACCAATGAGTTCTTGCACCTGGAATATTTGCCGGCATGTGCAGGGATTGGAGCAGGAGCTGTGGGGTCGCAGTCTGGGTCTCTTACTCACTCTTTTGGCATGTGACCAGGGCTGGGGGGGCACAGGCAGCCAGGAGGCACCCGTCAGCCTGAACAGAACTGAGCTCAGGAAGTTACAAGTCAGACGGAAACTGGTCACGACTCCAGCCCTGTTACGTGTGGTAGGAAAATAAAATGTTGGCAGTGGTTCTCTCGTGTGTGTTGTGGCGTGTGTGTTGAGTGTCTTTTGTTGGTTTTCCTTTTGTTCGTTTTCCTTAAATTTGTGTTACACAGCCAGAATAAAGAGACGGTGTATTTTTTAAAAGCTAGAATTAGGAAATTATGGTGTGTTACCAGTTTAGCAATTAGATAAACCTAAATAAAAGGGGTTTTAAAAATTAGATATTGACAGCTGCACTGTTTTCTGATTCATGTATTTCAAGAGTATTTCTTGAATAGTCTTATTGTCGATGTTAAACACCTGTAATATGGGAACATTTTGGATTTTCATGGTCTTTTTCTTTGTAAACTCAGAAACAGTTATAAATGTAGAACCTTGAAACAGAATTAGCAAATCTTTTGATGTAACAAAGGAAGCAAAAGAAACAGTTGTTTAAAAGAACATTTGGTTTTTCCATTTCATTATTGTAATAGTTTTTCTAAAAGTAGAGAATAACATAAGACTGCACAGATTTATGAAGTAAGCAGTGTATTTACTACGTTTAAGTTGTCAGGTTTTTGTGTCATTTAAAATTATTTTTCCTTAATATATTTCATCTGTTTTGCTCGAAGATTTTTTATTTTCAGAGTGCTAAAATTTTATTAAATCCTCTCACACCCTAGAAATAAAGATATGACCTAGAAAGCATATTTTCAGTCTTTGAAATTAATGCATCCTAAAAGGGTTTCATGGTCCTTTCCCATTTTAAAATGCTTTTTAGTAAGAAGAACTGGCCAGCCCTGCAGGCAGCTTTTAGTGTCACACTGGTCAGGGGACAGCCTGGTCTCATCTTGGTGCTGTTGGGTAAAAACATGAGCACTTGAAAACTGAAGGATCTTGGTTTGTCTCCCCCAACACTCCTGTTTCAGGTCTGCTACGCTAAGGAGCTAAAGGAAGGCTTCGTGGAGTATACAGAACAAGTTGTCAAACTGATGGTCCCGTTGTTGAAGTTTTATTTCCATGATGATATCCTACAATTGGACAGTGTGTCTCAAGTTAGTAAAATTCTGGCGTGTCAGGCTTTGTGTTAGCTCAAGTGTATACCACTGTGGTTCAGTGCTGACACTGGACCAAAAAACAGTGCTGTCCAGGCTGCTGAGACTCAGGGTGACCCTGCATGGGTCTGGGTAGGACAGCGCACCCTGGGGCTTCTGCTGTCTGGCCTTTCTTCCAAAGCTCCTTAGTGGGATGTGTACCTGCAGCCTTCTAGTTTGCAGCTGAGTCGGCTCTGCCTTGGTACCACCCGGGGTCTTCTACATGAGGACAGTCAGAGATGGGTTGGGAGTGCTTGTGTGCCTTCACACACCCGTTCCCGGACAGCTCACCAACACACACCTACTCCTGCACAGCCCTCAGACAGGGAGAAGGATGAGGAGAGTCAGAGATGGGTCGGGGGCATCTGTGTGCCTTCACACACGCGCTCCCAGGCAGCTTCCTGACAGGGAGGACAGCCCAAGGGAGTGGCAGGGCCAGCACCCACACCCGGGTCTGTCTGTTCTGAAAGCCACTGTGGTAGCTCCGAGGGTCCTGTCGTGGTGTACTCTACAGAAGGCTGCTTTCCCCAGGGTCAGCTGTGCCCCGGGGAGAAGTCATCAGGAGCTGATTCACAGACTTCACGCAGACCCTCGTGCAGGAAGACGTCCTCAACAGCTGTCTTAGGAAAGTCAGGGCTGCTGCCGGGTGTACTAGGAACACGTTTGGGTAGGAAGGTGGTAGACAAGCAGGCAGGGTGTGTCTTTCGGCAGGGAGACTGCTGACTTGGGTGCATGTTATGTGTAACTCAGACCCCAGGGTAGCTGGGTTAGATACACAGAAGTGACTGGAGCTCGTGTTCTGCGGGGAGCACTGTCACGTGGGAGCAAGCAGAGGGCCAGAGCAGTCCTCCGGGGCTCCTGGGTAACCACATGTCCTTAACAAGTGCACGTGTTAGAGTGGCAGCAGCAGAGTCCATGCCCCTGCTCCTGGAATGTGCCAGGGTCCGGGGGCCCGAGTACCTCACCCAGATGTGGCATTTCATGTGCGACGCTCTCATCAAAGCCATTGGCACAGAGCCTGACTCGGACGTTCTCTCAGAAATAATGCACTCATTTGCAAAGGTGAGCATTTTCCTTAAAAGACCAAGTGTATGGTGGTGTGTGCATTCAGTAGTCCTGTGAAATGAAGTAGGGGGAAGGGTGGACTATGCTTTTATACATTATAATTTTTTTTTCAACTGGGAAGATTCACTGTTTAGTTTGATGTTACCATTATTTTTTTCTAAGAGGAGCCCCTAAAGTCGTTGCGCTTACACACCCAGTCACCCGTTACACACAGCTCTGTAGACAACTTGGTGTAAAGTCACTGCGTATACACCTAGTCACCCAGTTATGCACTGCTCTGTAGACAGCTTGGTGTAAAGTCACTGTGCTTACACACCCAGTCACCGTGTCATAGACAGCTTGGTACAGTCATTGGCATTTACACTTGTTGCACACAAGCTTCATAGACCCCGTTGGAAGCCACAGCTTACACACTCCGTTTCCCTGTTACACACAACTCCACGGACGGCTTGGTGTAGAGACTCCTCGGTGCGTGTCTTGGCCTCACTTGACCCCTGCGGTTCAGAACCTCTGTCCCCGCGTTTGCCCCACCGTCCCCTCGCCCACAGGGCCCGTCAGGGCAGCTGCAGTGCGTTCACTGGGGTTCCGTTTTCTGTTGTAAAACAACCTGTGCTGTTCCATCCCTTTTGACACGTGACGTGGTGGCACATGTCCCGCGAAATGGGTGTCCCCTTCCCATCTCCGTCACAGATGCACCTGCTTCTCCAGCAGTATCCTGTGGTTCTTGGCGAGAGTTTTTTGCTTTCTGTTTTTTTCTTGTGAAAATACACACAACAAAGCATAGGCCAGCTGGACCATCCCCACACATCCACATCGGTGGTAGTGACAACATTCTTCAGTGATCCAGGCCTCCCACGTCGCCACCAGGAGCACGGACTCCATGACCCCTTAGCGAAAGTGGAGGTTTCTGTGACCTCTTACAATCCCTAGGTCTCACCGCTGTGTTCTCCCTCTCGACCTCCCGGCAGTGTATTGAAGTTATGGGAGATGGATGTCTGAACAGTGAACACTTTGAAGAACTAGGAGGGATCCTGAAAGCAAAACTTGAAGAGCATTTTAAAAATCAAGAATTGCGACAAGGTCAGTTTTCCAAGCTGTTATTTCTGAATGTATGTGTTTGTGACCGCTTTGGTGACAGTTTACTAGAAACGTGTGTTTGGGTGTGTTCCAGTGAAAAGACAAGATGAAGACTATGACGAGCAGGTTGAGGAATCGCTCCAGGATGAGGTGAGCCCCCCCAGGCCCCGCTCACATGCCAAAGGGCATTCACCCTGAAGCTGCAGTGTGTGACGCTTTAGCAGAAGCATCAGCTGTGTGTTTCATTTGTGCATTCACAGAATGAGGTATATGAAAACAGCTCATTTCTCTTTCGGATGCTATGTGTGCATTTTATGGCAGTAGCTCACACCTGTAAAAGTCCGTGGAGTTTTTGTGTATTTCATATACCCCTCACAGCACCCGTTTGTATTCCGTGATGCTCTCCCTGTTTGAAAGGCGAGCCAGCACTAACTCAGGTGTGAAATGCTTGCCCGAAGTCACAGCCTTGTCAAGCGGAGAGCCAGGGCCAGGTCTTCTGTGGTGGCAGCTTTCTGCTGTCCTCCAGCTACTGCTGACTTCCTTGGGAGCGTAGACATATGCATGGTTGGTGATCTTCTCCGCCTCGTTTCTCATTTCCCCGAAACTCCCCGACACCCTCAGATGACTGTGGGGGGCAGAGCAGACAACGTCAGCCCCACAGGGCCCCCCAGTGCTGGAGGGGCAGGTCACATGGGCTCCCTCAGGGGGCCCGCATGCTGTGGTGCGCCTTCCTGGGGTCTTGCCCCCAAACTGGGGACGTTCTGTCAGGAAGGGGACAAACACTCCTGTTTCAGCACTTGGAGCTTTGGAGTCAAGTTGTCTTTCAAATGCATGCCATGTGTTCAAGGAAAGACACTGCATAAAGGGCACTGCTTGTCATGTGCCTTGTCATTCCCCAGCTACATCACAAGCTGTGCTCCAGGCGTTGGGGCACCCTGCTCTCCCGTCAGAAAGTAACAGTGCATTTTATTTTCTCTTCTTAGACTTTTGTGATGTTACTGCTGATGGTGGGAAGGCTTCTGACTACCTGACTTTCGTTGTTTATTTCAGGATGACAATGACGTCTATATTCTAACCAAAGTGTCAGACATCTTACACTCAATATTCAGCAGTTACAAGGAAAAGGTGTTGCCCTGGTTTGAGCAGCTGCTTCCGTTAATTGTCAACCTGATTGTAAGTACCTCTGACAGCTAACTGTCGCTGACCTGTTTCACTGCACTTAGTGCAGAACGTTTAGGAAACAGTTTAGGTGCACACTGCTTGTCTCTGATAACCCATCGGGTCAGCACGCGAAGGGAAGACTTCGGCAGCTCTCAGCACCGGTGTTTTTTAAATACAGAGTTACCGTTACACTTTCTGTAAATTTACATACATTGCTTCTGCCGTCGACTCTCCTGGTGTATGGGAGTATCAGGTGTGGGGTTCTCGAACAGGTCACAGAGGTCTTGGACACGTGTTGGTTAAGTCTGTGTGTGTGTTTGAAACCGCTGTTATTCATACGAGTGGTCGTTACGGAGATGCCGCCGTCTGTACCGCTAGGAGTGCGGGCTGATGGTCTTGTGTGGAAGGCACACTTGCTGGTGTCGGGCACCCGGCCTCACGCGCTCACAGGAGTGTCTCTCTTGCAGTGCCCGCATCGACCGTGGCCAGACAGACAGTGGGGCTTGTGCATCTTTGATGACATCATAGAGCACTGCAGTCCAGCCTCATATAAATACGCGGAGTACTTTCTAAGACCTATGCTCCAGTATGTCTGTGACAGTAGCCCAGAAGTCAGGCAAGCTGCTGCGTACGGCCTGGGGGTCATGGCCCAGTACGGCGGGGACAACTATCGGCCTTTCTGTACAGGTACCTCTGCTTCTCAGGTCACGTGGATCGCATGCTCGCGCTCGCTCTGCTGCGCACTTGCAGACAGAGACCTGCTTCTGCTCTCTGCTCTTCCTCTCCCAGACGCCTTGTCCGTAGCCTCTGTGAACCTCTTGCCTTTGTTCCCGTAGAAATGGAAGTAAAATCTGAGTGGAATCGAAGCATCTTCTCTTCCCCTCATGCACACACCAAGTACAGTGTCAATCAAATTGTGAGGGTGTCACACAGGCCCAGCATCAACCAGGTGCCTTTGAGTTGTCTGTTGCGGTGACCTGTGGCATCCATGTAGAGCTCTACCGTGTCAGGTGTCACATCGCCAGGACATCCTTCCAAGGCTCCTCTGTGGGGGCTCAGACGCCCAGTGTTTCGGTTACCAGCTGAGCATGTTAACCCTGTGCACCACCAGGGACGCCAGCCCTGATGTGAACCCAAACCTGAACCCACTGCCATCCGGTCGGTTCTGGCTCACCGTGACCCTGCAGACGGGAGTGGGACTGCTCCGTGGGGTTTCCAGCCTTTCTTGAGAAAGGCTGACGGTCACATCTCCCACTGAGCGACCAGTGGGTTCAGACCTCTGACCTCCGTGTTAGCAGCCCAGGAGCCACCACTGTGGCCCTCATGCTGCTTAGCCGTGGGAGCTTCCGGAGGTCATGGGGTTAAAGCTCAAAGGCCCTGAGGTCCCCCCTGTAAATCTGGGGGCTGACATGTATGTCATACATCTCTAAGCAGTAGTGCTGGTACCTTGATCCCAAGACCCTCGACTGTGCTGGGACAGTCTCCCCTTGGCTCCTGAGTGTGCGATGACCTAGCAGAGAAGGAGAACATTCCTTCCACGCAGAGCACATCCTTGCTGTGATCAGTAACTGAGCCAAAGATGAAGTACGTTCATTTGCATGATAACACGGTTTCGGCTGACCTTTTCCCAAATGCCCATTCCAGAAGCACTTCCGCTGCTGGTGCGAGTTATCCAGGCTGCGGATTCTAGGACCAAAGAAAACATCAATGCCACAGAGAACTGCATCTCAGCGGTGGGAAAGATGATGAAGTTCAAGCCTGACTGTGTCAGTGTGGACGAGGTCCTGCCACACTGGTTGTCCTGGCTTCCACTTCACGAAGACAAAGAAGAGGCCGTGCAGACGTTCAGTTACCTGTGTGACCTGATTGAGAGGTAAAAGGAGCAGGGATGTACTTCGGCTCTCTTCCCCCGTCCCAGCAGACAGCACACTGCTGCTCTCGCCTCCTGTTTCCTAAGCTGTCAGGGTTGAACTCTGCCGTCTGGGCCCCGCCGTGGGGGATGGTGCCCAAAACAACACAGGCTTCGTAAGTCGGGTTAAGAAACCACATCTCAGTTAAACACCTATCTGATAAGGAGGCTGAAGTGTGAATTGTTGGTGAAGTTCAGTTCAGCAGGTGAATGGCGAGCATGACAGAAAGTAATGTCCTGAGAAGGTTCCCGTCTTGTGTCTGTCACCTGTCACAAGTTCTACAGGAGGTTGTGAGCGCTACTGTATGATGCTCTCACATGCTTGTGTTTTTCATTGGGTTCAAGAATCACTGGCATAAGGGAAATGCACCAGGCAGACGACCAGACTCGGGCCCTGCTCAGCTGCTGTGGTCTGTGTTGTCTAGGAATGTATCTAAGAGTTACAGCAGTCCAGAGGCTGTGAAGCCTGTCAGACTGCAGACCTGTTCCTGGCTGTCAGTGTCTCTGTACCCAGGTTCCCCTAAAGATTAGGGCCCTGACTCTCATCATCCATTATTGGTGTCTGAGTTTATAAAGAACTCCAAGGGCTGTGACCACTCATGTCCTCGAGTTCGTGGACTTGGATGCAGGGGCAGGTTCTTCCGTGACTGTCACATTGAGGGACAGTGAAGGACCTGTCTGGGGCCCTCCAGTGAGAGCATCATCAGGTTAGGGTGACAGTTACCTTTCTCTGCAAACGGGACATGCTTTTCACCTGCTCCAGCCTCTGAAATGACCAACACTTTACCGTGTTGCCGGGTCACCTCCCTGGGAAATGGTCACGGTGAAACTCTCTTAATGACAGTGACCAGAATTCTAGTTAAATTCAGTCAACTCTCTCTGTATCAAACCTGCTTGAAGTTTATTATTTTTTTCCTAGCTTACTCTTAAAATGCCCACATGTTCTTTTGAACTTCGTATTTATTTTGGAAACCTTTTGAAGTAACACTGTTATTCTTGGGTTTTGCTTTCGTAAGTTTTAGATTAGTTGCAGTGTGCTAGCTACTGCGCCTGTGGCATTCTGCGGTCGGTCCTGACCGCTGGGCCAGGCCTGCGCCCTGTTTAGGTGCAGGCAGCTGAGTAACCAGTGAGTGAGGTGAGCTGCTGTCCTCTGTGGAGTTTACAGGGCATGTGGTTCAGTGACTCCCTTTCATTTTTGTAAAGACCTTTTCTTCTAACAAAAGTTCCATATTGTGAGAAGGATGTGTTAACACACAAATGCTTCTGTGATATTCCTTACACTGTTCATTTATAAGAGTTTTATTCTCTGTTGTCAGTAATCATCCAGTCGTTCTTGGCCCAAACAATAGCAATCTGCCCAAAATATTCAAAATAATCGCAGACGGAGAAATGCATGAGGCGATCAAGCACGAGGAACCTTGTGCCAAGCGTCTGGCTAACGTCATCCGCCAAGTCCAGGTAAGCTGGTTGGTGAAATTAAAAACTCCCTGCTGCAGAGTCAGTTCTAGCTCATACGGACCCTATAGGACAGGGAAGGACTGTCCCATGGAGTTTCCAAGAAGCATCTGGCAGATTTGAACTGCTGACCTTGTGGTTAGCAGACGTAGCACTTAACCCACAAGTTATTTTCTTGTTTGTATCTTAAAGGAATATAAGCGTATACTGAGCGAAGCAGATGCTGCTTTTACGTTCTCTTGTCTCTAAGCTTGAAATGCATTAGCCGTCACCTTCCACAGGCTGTCACTGTTTGTTAGAACTAAAACCTTGCTCGCTTTCAGACATTTTGAGCTTTATCATTGAACGTCAGAACATGTTCACTCGGTAGTTTCGTGTGGAGGAAAGGATGAAATGTAACAATAAATAAGTTGCCAGCCACCCAAAATTTGTAAATAATTTCACTTCCTAAATTTAGGGGCCCTGGGGTGTAGTGATGAAGTGCCACGGCTGCCCACCAAAAGGTCAGCGGTTCAGACCCCCCAGGCACTCCTTGGAAACTGGGGACAGTTTTCTGTTCTTCAGGGTTATTAGTCAGAATCAACCAAACGGCCGTAGGGTCGGCTTTGGTTGGTTCCGTGTTGCGGTGGTTAAGAGCCCAGCTGTGAACCTAAAGGTCGGCCATTTGGACCCACCAGCCGCCGTCTGCTGCTGTGATGAGCACAGCCCAGAAGCTCTGTGGGGAGCTCGGCTCTGTCCTCTAGGGTCACGTGAGTCAGAGCCACCTGCAGGGCACTGGTGTTTTCTCCTTGGCATTTCTTGTGGCTGCCTGGCGTTTCCGTTACTGGAGACGTGCAGAGCCAGAGTGTGGCTCAAGCTGGTCCGGGGCACGTGGGGTTCAAGTATGGATTGTTTTCTTGCCCCTCCTGGAAGCCTGCTTTGGCCTCTGCCAGTGGACTTAAAGAACCATTTGTTATACCCCAGAGTTGCCACCAGAGTTTACTGGTACATAAGTGAAACAAAAAAATTTCTTCAAAATCTGGTTTTCCTACCAAAAATGCAAACCCCTCATTCAACAATGACCTCTACTGAACAGTCACTTGTGGCGCATGCCGGTTTCTCGGTTTCAAGCAGTCACCAAGGCTCCTGCCTGAAGGCAGCAGGGACCCAGTAGGCAGTGCAGCTCACCCATAGATGCCGGGGGCTGACAGTTCACGGCCACCGTGCCAGCTGCCAGGCACATAAAGGGTGAGTCCTGTGATGTGTAGGTCAGTGTGTCATCTGCTTCAAGTACTCAGTTTAATGAATGGAGAAAACTTGGTGTAAAGGAGATGAATGAGCAGACTTCTTGTCTTTGCCATGATAATTCATCTAGTGAAGACTTGCCTGCCTAGTGGCTGTGGTCGTACAGTAGCTGAGAGCTTGGCTGCTGAGCAGAATGTCCGCAGTGGGAATCTACCAGCCGCTCCTAGGAAACCATATGGGACAGTTGTGCTCTGTCCTTCCCGTAGGGGTCGCTGTGAGTCAGAGTTCCCTTAACTACAACAGTTAATCTGCCTAAAACGTATTTTGACATAACTGTATAGCAGTAATGATTGAGCAAGTACTTGGCAGGTGAACCTGTCACCGTCTCTAACCTCCCCGCTCCTCTGTCCCTAGACTTCCGGAGGCCTGTGGACTGAGTGCGTAGGACAGCTCAGCCCCGAGCAGCAGGGCGCCATCCAGGGGCTCCTCCACTCGGCCTGAGGGCTTGCTGTCCGCCACCAGAAAAGCGACTCCAAATAAACGTTCACCCTCTTGTTTAGGTTCCTTTGTTTTGTGTTTGAGCAAACAAGCGCGCTAGTGTGTGCGCGGGCCGTCCTGCAGCCGAGTCACAGCCGCGGGAAGGGAGCAGCGGTGGTTCAGAGCGGTGTGCCAGTGGGTCTGTCACACCGCCGAGGAATGCCCTGTCCACCAGCCCTACGGTAGCGCTGAAGAGTATTTTTCTATTGGTATGACCCACCTGTGTGAAGGTGAAAGGGAAAGAGAACGAGTTTTCTCGTTAGATAGAAGCTTTAAGATCAGTTACTCAGCGTAGATTTGTGTTCAGATGAACCACTCTACACCTAGTGTGGACTGGAGTGTGAGTGTGAGTGTGCCCCACAGACCGGTAGGTCAGAAAGTTGAAAGGAAAAGAACCAGAAGACACAGCAAGCAGGAAGATGTCATGTTTGATGTCACGTTCAGTTCTTTTTCCCAAAAGACATCCACAGTGACTCCACGTGGACAGCTGCTCCACCTCCAGCCCTTGAATGTGACATGTCATTGGCATGCCTGACAGTCGTCCCTCAGTTCACAACTCAATAAAGAACACTGAAATACAAAAGCGGCTCGTCTAAACACTCGGTACTGTCTGGCTTTTATTCATTTCATGTTTTTACTATAAGAATAATTAATATTTTTTTAACGTAAATAGCTATGGCTCTGAATATTTTTCCCTAGTATTTTTCTTGTGCAATTCAAACTTTCAAAGCATTTCCGTTTTTACCATCTCCCACTTGAACTTATGCTAAGTTATGATACACCTCACCTTCCTTTACCATTGATGTCCTTTTGAAGTTTGCAAATTGCAGCAAATGGTTTTTTAACTAGAGTTGTTCTGATGAAATCAAAGATCTGGCTGACTGTTCTCATTGCAAACTGTAATTGCTGCAGAGCCACACACAACTTTTCAATTTTTTAATTTTGTAGGAAGTATTATGGAAATTATTTACTGATAAATTCAGTAAAATGTGTGAATGTTTTCTTTGTGTTACCCGCATAGCAGTAAATGACTTGCTGTTGTTTCTTTAACTAATTTTTCTAAGAGATCTTCATCGATTTCTGTTGAAAACTTCAGTGTTAACATTTTTATAGTATGTACTAAATTTAACCATGATATAAAAATGAATTTTATGCATAGATCAGAATTTAAAATTAAAAGGTTTTTTTCCTTAAATGATTTGCATTACTTTATTAAAAGTCAATCTGAAATGGACTAAAAACTAGAGGGGCTGTGCATGACGGTGGTTTGTGGCAGACGGCGCCCAGCCGAGGGGTCGCGCTCGAGCACAGCACTGTCCCTTGGAGGCATCGGTGTCAGGCAGAACAGCGTCGGGGTAGCTTCACCGGTGAAATCTTTCCTGTCAGGTGGGTGCCTGTCTGAGTTTTGGAGTACACATGTGGTAACTGGGAGCTACTTGGTACTCTGTGTTACAGCTGGAGGAGAATGGGAACTAGAGTAAAATTGTGTCCCGACAGCCAATTCCAGTGCTGATGCCAGACGGCTGTAACGGCTCAGCTTTTGTGTGGCTCACATGCCTCAGTTCAGATGGAGGTCAGGTCAGAAGATGACACATTTTCTTTTTTGAGAATCAGGTGTCTGCACAACACTATGCTCAAACCATTTCTGGGCGTGTTGGGACTTGTTTCTTCAACTTAAACACAATGAGAAAATTAGAAACCACACCCATAAAAAAGGCCCAAGACCCCAGAAGGAAGTCCTCAGGTTGGGGAGAACAGGGCAGGTTGACCGCGTCCTTCACGATGGAGGCGGAAAACAAAGGAATCTGGGAGTTGAGTAAAAATCCAAGAAAGCAAGGCATTCAGAGCTGTTACTGGAACTTCCTGAAATTTGGGGCTCACAGATTGGATTTCATGTTCTTTGAGCTTCTGACAATTCTTTGAAATTACCTGGAGAAATGGTTTTTAATACTTCATCCTGTCTATGCAAGATAAAAATTCTTAATCTTTTCCTTAGCTCGTGTACCAAATTGAATACTCTCGCGTGTTGGCAAGAATGTATTTCTCAAGGGGGAAACAAATGTGCGGCTCTTAGATTTTTCTGGGGCTTTTATAATAAAGAATTAACTTACTCAAGTGTTAGAAACTTGTGGCATAAGTCACTTGGAATTTTCTTTTTAATATGTAATTATTACTGTGATTTCCATGAATGTTGACACAGCAAGTTAGCTTCCCATGCAACAGTTTCTGCACAAGTGGTTCAGTGACATCAGTTCTTTTTACAAGGTGTCAGCATCCTTTCCTTGTATTCTGGTGGTTGTGTTTCCAGCACTCGGGTGTCACTGCCCTCTTCTCATCGTGGCATTAGAGGGGGTGTTGAGCCGCTGGTCTCACAGAGGTAGGATATTTCATGGAGCACCAGACTCACGTATGCTCTGTTTTGTGTGCCAGTCTGTTGCTTCATTAGAAGATGACCTCAGGGTATTGTTTGTTCCGGGTTAAGAGAGCATCTTGCCAGCAATGGGGAGTCCTCTGGTCTCAGCTGGCCCATGAATCTAGATATCCTAAGAATTTGTGTTTTTCTCCCGTTCTCTCCGTTAAACGGCCCAGATCACAACAGTCAGTAGCCGTAGCCAGGCCCACCTGCTGCTCGTGTCAGGGGAGGTAAGGCCGGGCTCTCGGACTCTGTTAGCCCCATAGACTGGTTTCTTCTCTGAGGGAGTCTTGTGTTTGTTTTTTTTCATGCTGTACAATTTAAAAGTATGTTTGTCTTAAAGCCAATTTGACGCTTGAGTAACGAGAGGCAGTGTCGTGACGCTGCAGCTGCAGTCTGCCTGCCAGCGCCGTGTGCACCTGGTCTCACAGCGGAAGAGGGGTGACTGTGTACAGCGCTCTGAGCGCTGAGCGACTCATCGTGGGTGGTTGCCTCTTCGGTGGGCTGAGAAGCCGTCTGAATGTATCGCAGCACGCCGCTGCCTTCTGAAGGCATCACTGTGCCCAGCAGCGCGGGCCCTGCTCCGGCTCCCTAGAGATCGCTCTGGTTCTTGTGTCTGCCCCAAAGGAGTCAGTCAAAGCTGCCTTGTTCTGTTTCCGTCAGCAGACTGGCGCCCCTAAAAGCATGGGAGCCCCTGCCTGCCAGGAAGGGTTCCATCAGGCGGGGGGCTGGCGTGGATTTTTATCTCCAGCACTGAACTAATGCGGGGGTTTGTGTGCACCCCAATGCACCCTGGCCCAGAGAGCTGCAGTCCTGAGGATTGTCGGCTGGTCAGGATTGGAGCTTATGTTAAACTTCTAGGTGTTCGGACGAAGGAAGGCAAGCACTCTGATGAGCAATGTAACATCTCAAAATCGGTCCCCAAATGTTCAGTGTGATTTTTTTTTCATGTAAAAGGCTACCACAGTAACTTTTCAGTTTGCAGCTCGGGCAGCAGAATGTAACTCTAGGATGCACTGTTTCCCAGAATATTGGTCTTGTCGGTGTCCTCGCGCTCTGTCCATGCTCTGTCCCAGTGAGGAGCATTCAGACTGCAGTGCACACTGAGAAGCCAAGCCCAAAGCCAAGTGCCGAAGAGCAGCCTCTTTTGTGTGGAAGTTAGCTCTCATACTTCCCGGGGAGTTTCCTGATGGGTGGGAAGGAAGTGTGGAGTTTGAACTACAGCCTGACAATGTGGTGCGGTGGTTGTAAGGTCCGCACAGGTCCTCAGAGAGGCCTGTGTTGGGAGAACGTGGCACTGCCTGCTGAATGCCAGGGTTCAGCACTTTCTCTGGGCAGAACTGGAAGTGCTTCTGGCTTTGCAGAACACCCTGTATCTGTCACTGATGGGTGTCTGCACCTTCATGCCACAGGAGCAGCCACAGGAGGTGTTACAACACGTGGATATGGCCGTGTCCCAGTAAACCCACAGGAACAGGCCGCAGTGTGCAGGTGCTGGGTTAACATGGCCTGTGTGGGTTAAGTTTCTACCACCTGCTGAGACCTTGTACGAGTCACTCAATATCTGTCTGCCCTCGGTGATTGCCTTCTCTGGACAGTGCTCACGTTCATAGTCTCCACGGCCATCCAGCAGATTCCGACTCTTAGTGACCCTGTAGGACGGAGGATCTGCCCGACAGGGTTTCCGAGGAGTGGCTGGTGGATTTGAACTGCCAACCTTTTGGTTAGCAGCCAAGCTCTTGACACACTGCTGCCAGTGCCCCTCTGAGGGTTTTACATACATGCAGAATAGATGCCGCTCGTCCATCTGTCTTTCATATTGTGGTTTGTGTGTTGCTGTGATGCTGGAAGCTGTGCCACCCAGTACTTCAGATGACAGCAGCCTGTGGGGGGTGGGTTGCAGCGGACCATCCGTGCTAAGACAGGCCGGGAGGAGAGGCTCGGTGGGCTGCTTCCAAAAGTTAGCCAGTGAAAACCCTGAGTCACAGGATGCTGCCTGGTGCAGTGCTGAGGATGAGCCCCACAGGCTGGAAGGTGCTCGTCGTGCATTGCATTGTGCACCCCAGGAATGTATGTGGCCAGTTCCTGCTGCAGGGTGAGGGTCCTCTCTGTTGTAAACGCTGCCTCCGTGTGTGGATGCGGAGGGTGGGCTGTGGATGGGGAGGCCAGCTCCGTCTGTAAGATGGCACTGTCCCGTGCGGCAGTTTTCTGGGATCTGAAGGGAGGGGAAGCCAGCAGAGTTGGGGGCCTCATGCCACCATGCAACCAGTGCCAGTAGCAGAGCATGTACTTCAGACCTGGGGTCCCTGTGCCCCAGAAGCTCTCTGTCCTGGGGAAGATTGACAAACAAGGACCTTCTACCAGAGCCAACAGAAAGCCTTCCCCTGGAGCTGATGCTGTAACTTTTGCCTTGGGCATACTTTTCTGTGAGAAAATAAATTTCTCTCTTAGAACACATCCACGTGTTTTTCTTTTTTTTTTTTCTTTCTTTTTTTTTATTAAATAAAAAAAGTGTACATACTCTGTGCTTACAATACTGGGTTAAGAGAGGAGGAGTACACAAGTTGTGTCGAAGTCCCATTAATACTGATCTTACTAATGTGTATTGTCACCAGTTTCACCCTACCAAATTTCTAACAATAATCTAAACCCTCGCCCCTTGCCTTCCCACCCTCCCACCTTCCCCACCGTTGTAGCCATCAAAGAGTCTTTTCTATTGTGTATGAGTGATGCCTTTAAGTTTTTATCGTAGAGGTCTCATATAATAATTGTCCTTCTGTTGCTGACTAGTTTCACTCAACATAATGTCCTCCAGTTGAGACCAAATTGAGAGAAGTTTCCTGCTGTCATCGTTGTTCTTTATCGGTGTCTAGTACTCCACTGAGTATATGTACCAAAGTTTATACCCATCCATTCTTCTGTTGTTGGGCATCTGGGTTGATTCCAACTTTTTGGTATCGTGGACTGTGCTACAATGAACATTCGTGTGCATGTAGCACTTGGTGTGAATGGCCTTGATACTGTAGAATATATTCTGAACAGAGGAATTACTGGGTCAAATGGTATATCTATATCCATTATTTTAAGGCAACACCAAATTGCTTTCCAAAGAGGTTGCACCATTCTGCAATCCCACCAACAGTGAAGGAGAGTTCCAATCTCCACAGCCTCTCCAACATTCATTGTTTTGTGTTTTTTGGATCATGGCCAATCTTGTTGGGGTGAGGTGGTATCTCATTGTCATTTTGATTTGAAGTTCTTTAATAATTAATGATCGTGAACACGTCTGCATGTGTTTTTTGGCTGCCTGGATCTCCTCTTTAGAGAAGTGTCTGTCCAATCTCCTTTGCCCATCACTTGGATGATTTGTCTTTTTCTTATTGATATTTTGTAGAACCTTATAGATTATGGAGATCAGGCGTTGTTCTGACATAAAGTTGCCAAATATTTTTTCCCATTCTGTAGGTGGTCTTTTCATTCTTTTGATGAAGTCTTTGGATGAGCAGAAGTGTTTGATTCTTATTAATTCCCATTTATCTATTTTCCGATGAATGTGTTTTGCTTGTCAGATTTTGAAGTCTGTCTATATTGCATATTAAAACGTCCATTGTTGACCCTGTCTTATCTTGGATGAGCTTCATTGTTTTAGCTTTTATATTCAGGTCTTTTATCCAATTTGGTTTTTGTATAAGGTGTGAGATATGGGTCTTGTTTCAGTTTTTTGGAGATGGATATCCAGTTATGCCAGCACCATTTGTTAAAGAGACTGTTCTTACCCCAATTCAAAATCTTAAGACCTTTGTCAAATAACAGCTGTTCATAAGAGAATGGTGGCATCTCTGGGGTCTCTACTTTGTTCCATTGGTCTATGTCTCTTTTTGTGCCAATACCAGGATGTTTTGACTACTGTGGCAGTGTAATAGGTTTTAAAGTCAGGTAGTGAGAGGCCTCCCAGCATGTTCTTCTTTTTCAGTAGTGCTTTACTTATTCAGGCTTTCTTCCCTTTCCTAATAAAGCTGATAATTTGTTTCTCCATCTCATTAAAAAATGTCGTTGGAATTTGTATTGGGATTGCATTATATAAGTAGAGTGCTTTGGTCAAAACAGACATTTTTACAATATTGAGTCTTCCTATCCACGAGCAGGGCAGATTACACCACTTAATGTAAGTCCCTCCTAGTAGTTTCTCGTAGTAAGGTCTTGTAGTTTTCTCTGTAAAGATCTCTTATTTCTCTAGTTAGATTTATTCCTAGGTATTTTATTTTGAGGGCTATAGTAAATGGAATTGATTTGGTGATTTCCTCATTAATAATTTCATTGCTGGTATAAAGGAATCCTGCTGATTTAGTTAATGTTTATCTTGTATCCCGATACTTTGCTGAATTCTTCTATTAGCTCTAACAGTTTACTTATGGATTTCTTTGGATTCTCTGTATAAACAATTATATCATCTGCAGAGAGGGAAATCTTTACTTCTTCAGTGCCAATACAGATGCTCTTTATTTCTTTGTCTTGTCTAATAGCTCTGGCTAGAACTTCTAGCACAGTGTTGAATAAAAGTGGTGAGAGTGGGCATCCTTGTCTAGCTCCCATTCTCAAAAGGAATTCTTTCAGTTTTTCACCATTCAGGATGATGAAAGCAGTTGGCTTTGCATAGATGCTATTTATTACATTGAGGCATTTCCCTTTTCCTGTTTTTCTGAGTTTTAAGCATGAATGGATGTTGAACTTTGCCAAATGCGTTTTCTGCATCAATTGACAAAATAAGGTGATTTTTATCTTTTGTGTTATTAATATGGTTGACTACATTAATTGTTTTCCTGATGTTGAACCAGCCTTGCATCTCTGGAATGAAACCAACTTGATCATGATGAATGATTGTTTTTATATGCTGTTGAATTCTATTGGGTAGAATTTTGTTGAAGATTTTTACATCTAGATTCATCAGTGATATTGGTTTGTAATTTTCTTTTTTTGTGAGATCTTTCCCTGGTTTTGGTATCAGGGTTATGCTGGCTTCATAAAAGGAATTTGGAAGTATTTCATCTCTTTCTGTGGTATGAAATAGCCTCAGTATTGGAGTTAATTCTTCTCTAAAAGTTTGGTAGAATTCTCCGGTGAAGCCGTCTGGGCCAGGACTTTTTTTGGTTGGTAGATTTTTGATGACTTCCTCAATCTCTTCCTTTGTGATAGATTTAAGTTGATCTATTTCTCCTTGTGATAGTCTTGGTGAGTCATATGAATCTAGAAATTTGTCCATTTCCCCCAGGTTTTCAAACCTGTCAGAGTATAGCTTTTCATAGTATTCTGTTATGATATATTTTATTTCAGATGGGTCTGTTGTAATATCTCCCAACTCATTTCTTAATCGAGGTATTTGTATCTTCTGTTGTTTTTCTTTTGTAAGTTTAGCCAATGGTTTATCAATTTTGTTGATCATTTTGAAGAACCAGCTTTTGGTTTTGTCAATTTTTTCAATTGTTTTTCTATTCTCTAATTCATTTAGTTCTGCTCTAATTTTTATAATCTGTTTTCTTCTGGTGCCTGAGGGGTTTCTTTATTGCTCTCTTTCTACTTGTTCAAGCTGTGAGGTTAATTCTTTTAAGTTGTGTTCTTTTTCTTTACGGAAGTGTGCATTTATAGAGATAAACTGACCTCTGAGCACTGCTTTTGCTGTATCCCATAAATTCTGGTAGGATGTGTTTTCATTCTCATTTGAATCCATAAAGTTCTTTAATGTGTTTAATTTCTTTTATAACCCAAGAATTTATGAGTAAAGTGTTGTTCAGTTTCCACAAGTTGCAATTTTTACGTATGGTTTTTCTGTTATTGATTTCAACTTTTATAGCTCTGTGGTCCGAGAAGGTACTTTGCAATAAATCAGTTGTTTGGATTTTCTGGAGAATTGTTTTATGACCTAACTTATGGTCTATTCTGGAGAATGTTCCATGTGCTTTGGAGAAGAAGGTATATTTATCTGTTGATGGATGAAAAGATCTGTATGTCAGTAAGGTCAAGTTGGTTGGTTGTTGTAATAAGATCTTCTGTATCTTTACTGAGCTTTTCTCTGGATGATCTATCCTTAACTGAAAGGGGAGTGTTAAAGTCCCCAACTATTATTGTGGAATGATCAATCTCATTTTTCAGTGTTGTCAGTATTTGTTCAATGTGTGTAGGTGCTTTGGTATTGGGTGCATAAATATTTAATATTGTTAAATCTTGCTTGAGTAATGAACCTTTCAGCAATAAATAGTGGCCATCCTTGTCCATAATAGTGGACTTTACATTAAAATCTATTTTATCTGAGATTAATGTTGCCACACCTGCTGTTTTTCGTGTATTATTAGCTTGATATGTATTATTCCAACCTTTAATTCTCAACTTGTTCTTATCCTTAAGTCTAAGATGTGTTTCTTGTAAGCAACATATAGATGGGTCATGTCTTTTGATCCATGATATCACTCACTGTCTCTTTACTCGAGCGTTCAGTCCATTTACATTCAATGTGATTATTGGTACGTATATGTTGAGTGATGTCGTTGCAGTATGTTTATTTTCATGTTGGTGTTTTCTCTGTTGTTCTTATTAATCTGTCCTGGGACATTCTTCTTTATGGATGGTATGAGTTTTGATTTTATATTTATTGAGATTCCTGTATTGTGATTTTTCATTTAAAATGGTTTATTGTTAATTAGTTCTATGGCTACATACCTAATCCCCCTTAATGTATAATTATTGAAATCAATTTTAACTATTTTAGAAGTTAGAAACTGTCGCTGCATCAAAAACAACTGTAACTATTGTAGTGTATCCCTCTTTTAATATAATATTATAGTTGTCATGATATGATCATGGATTCCCTTATTATAATATTGTAATTTGGGGCTTGGTTTGATCCGACTCGACAGCACTTGGCTTGGCTTGATGAAGTTTTATGCCTTCCTTAGCTGATTAGAATTTTGGATGAAATGCCTTAAATTATCACCTAAAACATATATTTAGGGACGAGCTTCTTTCAATATTTCATGTAATTAGGGTTTAGTTTTTATGAAGTCTTTAAATATCTCTTTATTTTCAAAAGTCTTAATTTCACCATTATATTTGATAGACAATTTAGCAGGATAAATTATTCTGGGATGGAAGTTTTTCTCGTTTAGGACTTTGAACGTGTCTGCCCATTGTTTTCTGGCCAGCATTGTTTCAGCAGAAAAGTCAGATGAAAGTCTGCAGGGTTTCCCTCAGAATGTTAGTTTTGATTTGAGCCTTGCTGTCTTCAGAAGCATCTCTTTGTGTTTTAGCTTATAGTTTAATTATAATATGCCTTGGCGTTCTTCTTTTTGGATGTAACTTTGGCGGTGTTTGATAAACATCTTGGATATCTATGTTTTCTTTGTTCATAATCTCAGGAAAGTTTTCTGCCAGCATCTCTACAGCAGTACTCTCTGTTGTCTGTTTCTGTAGTAACGGCACCAGGTGACTACAGTGGCAGTCAGTACACAGCTGCCACAGGGATGGGCGTGAGCAGACCAGTGCCCAAGAAGGTGGCGCAGGGTGACTCGGTGTCTCCGGGTCTGTGGGGTTCCGCAAGCTGGCGCTGGCATGAGGGCAGCTGACAACTGCCTGGCGGCCAGGCGCAATTAGCTGTCACTAGGTTCAGAAGCCAGGTATCATTTCAGCTTCATTAATGTTTTCAAAATACAATTCTTATTTAGGGGTGGGACGGGACACCTTGAGCAGCCTCGGCTGTGGGGTGAGGCCTGGGAAGTCACTGAAGCGGTTGGGAAGCTCGGCCAGTCTGGAGCTGTGCCGTTAACCGCGTGTGGTCTGTGGGCTCCACATCACTTGTCTGGTGCTGAGTGATTTCCAGGTTTGAAGACCCCTGATCTTCATGTGACAGCAACATGTAAACGGCAGTCAGTCACCTCTTTTGGGAGTCAACCTAACAGAACTCCATCAGTCTCACCGCGTGGGGAGGAGAAATTCCGTTGGACTTACGGCTGGTTTGTTCAGCATACCGACCGTCATCTGGGAGTTCGCCTTCCAGCTGCCTCGAACCTGCACCTGTGTAGGATGAGACCCTTACCCAGGCAGCAGGGAGAACTTGCTTCCTGCCCCTATGTCCTGGCTTGGTGCCACGAGTGGGGTTCTTGGCCCCCACTCCACATACCTCAGTATCCATGTGCAAAATTATTACCAGAAGGGGTTTCTAGGAGGGCTGCATTACTACATAAAATGCACCAATGAGGACGCATTTGCATAGTTGGAGTTTGGTGTGGATGGCATCTGCTTTTGCACATGGCCACTGTCATAAACCGTGTATGCCACAGGAAAGGGAAGCAATGCATGCTAACCAATAAAAGCCAGTTGGGAATTTCCTTCAGCTTCTTGATGGCTCAGTGGTTAGACACCTGGCTGCTAGTTGCAAGGACAGTGGTTTGACTCACCGAGCAGCTGCTCAGGAGAAAGACCTGGTGACCTGCTCCTGTGAAGAGGGCAGCCAAGAAACCCTAGGGTGCAGCTGTCCTCAGCGGGGCCATGAGCTGGGACTGACTCCAGAGCAAACAGCAGTGTAACAGGAAAACGTCAGGCTTGAGTGACACAGTGCTGAGAAAACCCATGGGCCCTACCTTCTGGCAGGTGACACAGCTTGTTATGATGTAACTTCTTAAAGGCAGAGAGGCACAGTGTGTGTAACAGTTAACGTTCAGGACTTAATACTGCCAGGAGTGCTTCCAGTGGCCTAAATTGAGACTTCACAGGAGGTGCTGCAGCAGAGAATAAAAACATGTCCACTCCTGGTCACCAAGAAGACTTCCCTGTCATGAGACATTTCTGTCCAGCCTTGCCACCCGTGCTTGGGGTTGTCCTACGCTGTGTCACAAAGGGTGACGTCTGGACTGGTGTGTGGTATGTGCTATGTGGAGATCCAAGCAGTGAAACAGGCAGAAACCCAGGAAGCTTGGGTCTTCCAAAGCCACCTGCTCCAGGTCCTCTCTAGGGGACTGTCGCCTGTGGATTAGACTAGACCAGCTAGCTTTGCATTGACCCCAGCTCATGGCGGCAGTCCTGCGGGTGTCAGAGTAGAGATAGACTTGATAGGATCTTCAGTGGCTGGTTTTCTGCATTAGACACCTGAACAAGCCCTCTTCAAAGGACCTCTGGGTTTTCTCGAACCTCCCTCCAACCTTTTCATTACCAGCCCCTCGGGTAAAGCATGGGTCCCAGCAGGGACTTCTGCAATGAGAGTGCCCTTCTGAGTTACAAGAAAGAATGTGCCATGTTCTCCACAGCCCACTGAGAAACAGCTCCAACCCCAAATGCAGTTCCTCTCTCGCTTCCTCCACTCCTAGGGGTCTGGTGGGTAGGAGTCTCACCTCCACACCTAGGTGTCTGGTGGGGTAGGGGTCTCACTTTCTCCACTCCTAGGGCTCTGGTGGGGTAGGGGGTCTCACTTCCTCCACACCTAGAGGTCTGGTGGGTAGGCATCTCACTTCCTCCACTCTTAGGGGTCTGGTGGGGTAGGGGTATCACTTCCTCCACACCTAGGCATCTGGTGGGGTAGGGGTCTCACTTTCTCCACTCCTAGGGGTCTGGTGGGGTGGGAGTCTCACTTCCTCCACTCCTAGGGGTCTGGTGGGTAGGGGTCTCACCTCCACACCTAGGTGTCTGGTGGGGTAGGGGTCTCACTTTCTCCACTCCTAGGGGTCTTGGTGGGGTAGGGGTATCACTTCCTCCACACCTAGGCATCTGGTGGGGTAGGGGTCTGCTGGGGTAGAGATTTGGGGGGGTTTATGTTTATGTCCCTAGTTGCAAGGGAGTCAGGGAAATAAGAGATTCTAGCTTTCCAGGCTTTGCAATGCAAGCAGGTATGCTAGAAAAGTGAGAAAATGCTGAGCCAGACAACGCAGCAGTCAAGAAATGAAAAGATCCATTGCACTGGGCAAATTTGCTGTAAAAGACCTCTTTAAAGTGTTCTAAAGCAAAGCTGTCACCTTGAAGACCAAGGTGCACCTGACCTGAGCCGTGGTGCTGTAAGTCGCCTTGTGTGCATGTGAGACCCGGGCAGCTGAATGAGGAAGACCAAGAAACAATTGATGCCTCGGAGATGCAGCACTGGCAAAGAAGACTGACTATTCTGTGGATGGCCCAAAGAACAAACAAATCTGCCGTGGAAGAAGTACAGCCAGAATGATCCTTAGAAGTGGGGATGACAAGACTTCAACTTGGGCATCTTGGACATGTCAGGGGGGATCAGTCCCTGGGGAAGGACAGCATGTTTGGTAAAGTGGAGGGTCAGTGAAAAGCCCCTCAACAGGATGGACTGACACAGTGGTGGCAGCAGTGGTTCCAAACATGACAGGGGCGGTGACAGTGGCCCCAGCCTGGGTGGTGCTGGTGTCTGTCGCACATGCACACTGGGTTTTCTCGGCTGCACTCTTCATGTGAGCAGGTTGTGAGGTCTCTATCCCTTGGAGCCTCCTTTCAGATACCTGCCGAGTGCTTAACAGTGCGCCACCAGGGCTCTTGCATGCGCACACACGTAAAACCAAAACCCAACCCACTGCCAAATGTTTATACACGTATTTAGATTCATGATGGCAGAATGGTTGAGAGTTATTGCTGCTAAGGAAAAGGTTTGCAGTTCAACTCCACCAGTGGCTCCTTGGAAACCCTATTAGGAGGCAGTTCTACGCTGTCCTATAGAGTCGCTGTGAATTAGACTCAATGGCAATGGGTTTAATTGTATATACATAGTTTTATCTATGTGTATATAGAGAGAGAAACATATGAGTCTAGTTTTTGTAAAACGGGGTTATGGTATACCCACCTTGATTATTTCCACTCAGAAATTCATGTTCAAAATAGATCCAGTACTGACACAACTCTATTTGTTTTAATAGCTATATATTGCCATTCTAACAAAAGCTGAACTGAGGCCCTTATTCAAGCTGTAGTGTTTACCATTTTTAAAAAGTTGCCATTGTGATTTCAACTCATAGCGACCCTGTAGGACAGAGTAGACCTGCCCCGGAGGGTGTCCAAGGAGAGCCTGATGGATTCAAACTGATGATTTTTTGTTAGCAGCTGAGCTCGTAACCACTGTGCCAGCAAGGCTGTGTGTTTCCCAAATACTCTTACTTCGTCCCCCCTCTTAGTCACTTGTAAGTCCTGGAATTCTAGTCCTCACCTACCAAGAGGGCACTGATAACCTGAGATCAATGAGTCATGTGTTTTTAAATTACTTTGCCAGTCATGTTGGTGGACTTCCCGCGCTAGCCCCCCCGGGCCCCTCAGAGACTGGGCACAGGCATGCTGAAGGCGTGTGAAGAGGAGGTGCGTGTGTAGCCGGGTTGGAAAGCTGACCGGGCCCACGAGGAAGAGCCCAGGGCCTTGGCCTCACTGGTTCTGTGGCTGAACCAGGGCGACAACCAGAGACTGACAATAAATTAGCTGTATGGACAGAATCTCCTTGCCATGGGTCCCTCATAATCAAGATAATGCTTGGAAACTAGCAAACTCAGATTCTTTCTCTGTATTGGGACGGAGTTGTCTTCTGCATGTTCCAGAACAAGCCTCACTAGTGAGAGAGGCAGGTTTTCACGTGCTCGTCCCACAGGTGGCCTGAAAAGCAAGAAATGATCTTTTCTTTTGTTCCACCTGCCTGCTGACGGCTGAAGCGATGTTCAAGTGTTGTCTGCAGGGAACCCCTTCAACGTGTGGCGCACATCCAACGCAGAGCTGGCTAGAGCAGGGTTCTGCCTCCCAGGGAGGTGCTGCTGGTGTTCTTGTTGGGTGGGATCCGTGCGTGGGCTTCACCCATGAAGACTGAGCTGTGGGCTGGCTAAGTCGGCCATCCTCCAGGGTGAGAGAGAAATGGCCTCTGAGGGACAGGTATCCGTTCAGAGGATACTAGGAGTAAAAAAGGAGGCGTGTGCTGCCCCAGGGAGAGGAGGGCAGATGGGGCTGCAGAGAGGCAGCCACGCCAAATTGATCTGGAGGGTATACTTTCACTTAATCACAGAAATAAAGACCTCCAGTGTTTCCTCAGGGCTCTCCTAGTAGGTCGAGAACATGGTGTTGCTGTTGATCAACGGATGAAAAGGAACATTTTTTAACAGGAAAAGGTCCAGATTTTGGAGGACTTGACAGTTACATGGTAACAGTAGGCAGGAGACCCCCGCTGCCAAGGAAAGGGAAGGTTTCAGTCCCTAGAGAGAGGACTCAGAAGACAGGCCTGGTGACCCACACAGTGAAACCAGCCACCAAACACCCTATGGAGTGCATAGCTTTACGCCGACACACGTGGGGGAGCCTTAAGTTGACTGGATTCTATCCAAGAACTATGATTTTAGAAAACCAAGAAGGCTCCTTGCTCTCAAACCCTCTGCTTCCTCTCCTCTCTCACTACCATACTGCAAAACAAGAACCTTTGCTCTTGAGGCTTCGTATTCCTCTAGTAAGTGTGTTAGTTTGTCTCTAGAATTCAGGCTGTACAACTTGTCTGGGATTGGGTGTGAAGTCCTCCTCACACTGCAGCTGGTTCTTTCCTATGAATGGGATTAGGAGAAGGAGGTACCCTGTGGGTACCCTGCAGCTCTTAGGGGACTGACTTCTAGGGGAAGAGGAGCCCTCCTTCCACCAGGTCAATGAACTCGA
The DNA here is from genome assembly GCA_028571685.1 of Heterohyrax brucei. NCBI lineage: Eukaryota > Metazoa > Chordata > Mammalia > Hyracoidea > Procaviidae > Heterohyrax > Heterohyrax brucei. The sequence goes on from CM053159.1 coordinate 82,263,054, forward strand.
GTTGTGCCACTTAAAGGAAGGACGTAGTAAGTACTCAAGACACTGGGAGGGAGGCTGCTATTCTACACAACAGGAGGCCTGCTCTCCTGGCTCTTGGTGGCACCCCTTGCCGTGGAGTCAATTCTGACTCCTAGTGACCCTATAGGACAAAGTAGAACTGTCCCATGGAGTTTTCAAGGAGCACCTGATAGATATGAACTGCTGACTTTTGGGTTAGCAGCCGAGCTCTTAACCAGTGCACCACCAGGGCTGTGTACTTGCTCTGTACCCCTCTCTCACTTCTGAATGGGTGAAAGCAAGAAGAAACCCCCAGTTAACAAGCTGCCATTGAGTCAACTGTGGCTCATGGTGGCCTTCTGTGTGTCCATAGGATTTTCAAAGGCTGATCTGAAAGAAAGAGATCACCAGGACTTCTGAGGTGCCTCTGGGTGAACCTGGGGTCCATGGCCATTCAGAAATGCCATGTTGAGTATGACCCAAGAGGGATATGATCAAAGGGTGGAACCTGCATCCTAAAGGTAGCTTCTAGGTCAGTGAGGCTTAGGAGAATTGCCAGTGCTAACTTCTTTTTCATATACACACACCAATATGTTGTGCCATCGGCTACGTGGAATCCTTGATAAGAAAACAAATTTGAATAGATAATTATTTTCTTACCTTACTGACTTATGTTTACGTATATGTCAATCCCTTTCTGTGGTGCTGTTATGAATTCCGTCACTCCTGTCACCTCCTCCTCACATCAAGAGTGTTTTCTCTCAAATCTCAGCTAGACTTAGTGACTTGCTTGACCCATAAAATGTGGTATTCTGGGGCTTCCAAAGCTGGATCTGAAGAAGACTTGTGACTTCCACCAGCACTTAGAGCACTCGTTCCTGTGTGGCCTCCTCGGTAGCCCCGCGGCTATGCAGTGGAGGGTTGAAGTCACACGTAGATGCTGGGTCAGTAACCCCAGCTGAGCACCAGCTGACAGCCCGCGTCGCCACCAGTCATCTGAGTGCTCCACCCTAGACAGCCAGCCCTGCCGAGCCCATGAAGCCACCGCCGACATAAACACCAAGTGACAGCCTCCCAGTTAGCTAAGTCAACTTACTAGAAGGAAAAACAAAAAATTATTATTTAAGCCACTATGTTTGGGGTTTTTTATGCAGCCATAAGCAAAACAAAAGCAGGCCTATTGTCGTCCAGTCAATTCTGACACATAGTAAGCCTACAGAGACAGCAGAACTGCCCCACAGTTTCCAAAGAGTACCTAGCAGACTTGAACTGCTGACCTTTTGGTTGGCAATTGTTGTTCTTAATTAATCACTACACCACCAGAGTTTCTGTATACAACTTAAAAATCTGCTTATGCAAAGACATTACCACAAGTAGAAAAATACAAGGGTATTGCAAAGGAAAAAAAGGTAAGTGCTTTAACTAAGAATACCAGTTTTGTTTCTCCTCCCCATCTGAATTATCTAGAGCTGCTGTAACAGAAATATTCTAAGTAGGTGGCTTGAGCAAACAGACATTTTCTGTCAGTGGAGGAGGCTGGTAATCCAGAATCAGGGCCCTGGCTCGCGGGGAGGCTTTCGCAGTCAGCTCTAGGAAGGGTCCTTCTGTCTGCGGCTTCTGTCTCTGGGTTCCTTGGCAGCGGCCTGGCACTTCTCCTCCTGCACCTGTGTTTCCTGTGTGTAATCTGTGTGTAATCTTCTCTTTTTAAAGTGCAGAATCGATTAGCCTCCTTGGCATAACAGCAAAAAACTAATTCCAAGGGGGATATTCACAAGGATTTACAACACATCTTTAGGGAGTAGGGGGGCACAATACAATCTATAACACTGAGCCAATTACAGCAGTGCTTAAATACATTATCATCTATTTCCAGAAAATAGGACTTAATTACACACAGCTCACATCTCTTCCAGTGCTGTTATTAAGCATTTGGCCACTCAACTTTACAGTTTGTTTCCAGGACTCTTAAAATAAAAATATGAGAGAAAATTGCCCTAACATGTATCATATGTACATAAATATATGTAATATAGATGCATAAAAAATCCAAACCAAACCCACTGCAGTCAAGTCAATTCCAACACACAGTGACCCTACAGGACAGAGTAGAACTGCCTCATAGGGTTTTCAAGGCTGTAAGTTTTTGTGGAAGCAGGTGACCTTACCTTTCTTCCATGGCAGGGCTGGTGGGTTCAAACCACCAACGTTTCAGTTAGCAGCCAAGTGATTTAGCCACTATTTGTGTACCCTATTATTGGTGTATTCTATCTGTGTATTCTATTATTGGTGGCAGTCTGTCAGTGGAGGCTTGCTGGTTGCTGTGATGTGGGAAGCTATGCCACTGACATTTAGGTACCAGCAGAGTCACCCACGGTAGGCAGCTTTCAGCTGAGCTTCCACACTAAGACAGACTAGGAAGAAGGACCCAGCAGGCTACTTCTGAAAAGAACTAGCCAGGGAAAACCTTACAAATAGCAGCAGAACGTGGTCAGATATGGTGCTGGAAAGTGAGTCCCCCAGGTTGGAAGGCACTCGGAAGACAACTGGGGAAGAGCTGCCGCCTCAAAGTAGAGTCAACCTTAACGACATGGGTGGAATAAAGCTTTTGGGACCTTCATTTGCTGATGTGGCATGCCTCAAAATGCAAAGACAACAGCATGGAATGTACAAAGTATGAATCTAGGAAAACAGTTGTCGAAAATGAAATGGAATGCATAAACATCAATATCTAGGTATTAGTGAGCTGAAATGGACAAGTATTGGCCATTTTGAATCCAACAATGATATGGTTTACCATAATGGGAACAAAAACTTGAAGAGTAACGGTACTGAGTTCATCATCAAAAAGAACATTTCAAAATCTGTCCTGAAGTACAATTGTGTCAGTGGCAGGATAATGTCCATGCGCCTACAAGGAAGGCCAGTTAATATGACTATTATTCAAATTTACACACCAACCAGTAAGGCCAAAGATGAAGAGGTTGAAGATTTTTACCAGCTTCTGCAGTCTGAAATTGATTAAACATGCAGTCAGGAGGCATTGATAATTACTGGTGACTAGAATGCAAACCTTGGAAACAAAGAAGAATCGATAGTTGGAAAACACGGCCTTGGTGATAGAAGTAAAGCTGGAGAGTGCATGATAGAATTTTGCAAGGCTAGCGACTCCTTCATTGCAAATGCCTTTTATAACCAACACAGAACTTCACTAAATGGAATACACAGGAACCAAATTAACTATATGTATGGAAGTGATGATGGAAAAGCTGCATGTCAGCAGTCAGAACAAGACCAGGTGCTGACTGTGGCACAGATCATCAATTGCTCATCTGCAAAGTCAAACTGAAACTGAAGAAAAAAAGAACAAGTCCACGAGAGCCAAAGTATGACCTTGAGTATATCCCTCCCGAGTGTAAAGACCATCTCAAGAACACATTTGATGTGTTGACCACTAATGACCAAAGACTAGACAAATTGTGGAATGACATCAAAGACATCATCCGTGAAGAGAGGAAGAGATCATTAAAAATATAGGAAAGAAAGAAAAGACCAAATTGGATGTCAGAAGAGACACTGAAAGTTCCTCTCAAACATTGAGCAACTAAAGCAAAAGGAAAGAATGGTGAAGTAAAAGACCTAAACTGAAGATTTCAGAGAGCAGCTCGAGAATACAAAAGAAACTATTGTAATGACATGTGCAAAGAGCTGCAAACGGAAAACCAGAGGGAAGAACGTGTTCTGCGTTTCTCAAGCTGAAAGAACGGAAGAAAAAATTCAAGCCTCAAGTTGTAGCAGTGAAGGATTCTACAGGAAAAATATTAAATGACTCAGGGAGCATCAAAAGAAGATGGAAGGAATACACAGGGTCATTATATCAGAAAGACTTGGTCGAAGCTCAGCCATTTGAAAAGGCAGCATATATCGGGAACCAATGGTACTGAGGGAAGAAGTCAAAGCTGCATTGAAAGCATTGGCAGAAAACAAGGCTCTGGGAACTGATGGACTATCAATTGAAATATTTCAACATACAGATGCAGCGCTGAAAGTGCTCACTCATCTATGCCAAGAAATTTGGAGGACAGCTACCTGGCCAACTGACTGGAAGAGATCCATATTTATGCCTGTTCCAAAGAAAGGTGATCCAACCGAATGCAGAAATTAATGAGCAATATTATTATCACACACAAGTAAAATTTTGCTCAAGATCATTCAAAAGTGACTACAACAATATATTGACAAGGAACCGCCAGAAATTCAAGCTGGATTCAGAAGAGGACGTGGAACCAAGGATATCATTGCTGATATCAGATAGATCTTGGCTGAAAGCAGAGAATACCAGAAAGATGTTTACCTGTGTTTCATTGACTATGCAAAGGCCTTCAACTCTGTGGATCATAACAAATTATGGCTAACATTGTGGAAAATGGGAATTCCGGAACACTTAATTGTGCTTTTAAGGAATCTGTATATGGATCAGGAGGCAGTCATGTGAACAGAACAAGGGGATGCTGCATGGTTTAAAGTCAGGAAAGGTATGTGTCAGGGTTGTATCCTTGCACCATACCTTTCAATCTGCATATCAAGCAAATAATCCGAGAAGCTGGATTATACGAAGAAGAACGAGGCATCAGGATTGGAGGATGACTCATTAACAACCTGTGTGATGCAGATGATACCATCTTAGGTGCTGGCAGTGAAAAGGATCTGAAAAACTTACTGATGAAGATCAAGGACCGTGCCCTTCAGTATGGACTGCATCTCAACATCAAGAAAACAAAAATTCTCACAACTGGACCAGTAAGCAACATCATCATAAGTGGGAAAAGGATTGAGGTTGTCAAGGATTTCATTTTACTTGGGTCCACAATCAACACCCATGGAAGCAGCAGTCAGGAAATCAAAAGACACATTGCATTGGGAAAATCTGCTGCAAAGGATCTCTTTAAAGTATTGAAAAGTAAAGATGTCACTTTGAAGACTAAAGTGCACCTGACCCAAGCCATGGTATTTTCAGTTGCATCATATGCATGCAAAAGCTGGACAATGAACAAAGAAGACAGAGGAAGGATTGATGCCCTTTAATTGTGGTGTTGGAGAAGAATGCTGAATGTACCATGGACTATCAAAAGAAGAAACAGATCTGTTTGGGAAGACGTACGACCAGAGTGCTCCTTGGCAGCAAAGATGGCAAGACTGTACCTTATATACTTTGGACATGTTATCAGGAAGGATCAGTCCCTGGAGAGGGACATCGTGCTTGGTTGAGTGAAAGATCCACGAAAAAGAGGAAGACCCTCGAGGAGATGGATTGACACAGTGACCGCAACAATGGGCTTAAGCATAAAAATGATTGTGGGTGTGGCACAAGACTGGGCAGTATTTCGTCCTGTTGTGCTTTGGGTCATTGTGAGTCAGAACGGACTCAACAGCACCTAACAATGATAACAACATTATTGGTAATACAGTGGTTAAGTGCTACTGCTGCTAACCCAAAGGTCAGCAGTTCAAATCCACCAGGTGCCCCTTGGAAACTCTGTGAGCCAGTTCATCTCTGTCATGTAGAGTCGTAAATCGAAATGGACTTGACAGCAGCAGGTTTGATTTGGGGTTTTATAAGATACAGTATTCATTCCACCAATTTAATGAAAATTTTTTCTTGATATAATGATAGATTTACATGAAACGTTAAGAAATAATAGAGTCCCCAGTCACCTCCACTGTCTACCTTGAAAGGTAGTACACCACCAGACTGCCTGACATAGAGGGCGAGGAGTAGGGGTGCAGACCTAGAATTCTGTTAGAGCAGACTAGATAGACCAACACCCTGGAGGGTCACCCAAGACTCAGTCCCTGCTCTCTTTCTTACCCCAGAGATGAAACAAACAGTAAAGACAACTCTTCAGACAAAAATTAGACTGCTCTGTAGACACGGGGCTGTCAGAGAAGCCCCCCAACAGTAATGAGAAAGGGAGGGTGGAGAGGAGGGGACAGGACTGGATTGAATGACTGTGGGAAGTACAGAATGGAAGGCATGAGTGCGCGCTCACAAGGCTGGGATAGCAGATGGAGTCGCACAGAGGTCATAAGTATAGGCGGTTGATACAGCAAATTGAGTTTGTAAATTTCACTTAACCATAATAAAATATTGTCTAAAAACAACAAAAAAAGCAAAATCAATCTCTCCCAAGAAAGAAATAATAGAGATATTCTGTGTTTCCTTTACCAAGCTGTCCCAGTAGTTACCTTTCGCAAAACAATAGACCATCTTCACAAGGAGGATGTTGGCATTTCTGCAATGGGCTGGTCTTAACTCAGATGTCCCTGGATTCACAGGCATTCGTTTGCGTGGGTAGGTTTGTGAAAAAATGGCACAGGAGGGCTTCCCTACTGAGTTTTAAAAGTTTTTTTTTTTTAAGTTAATGTCTGTTTTCATTTTTAACGTTTACATACTTAATCCACTTGTATTCTATTCATGTTTATCAGACCTCTATGTAAACATAATTTGACCTTTTTCTAAGTCTCAACACCATTTATTACAGAGTCTCTTTTTGTCCTAGTGAACTGAGATCCTCCTTTGTCATAAACTAAGTTTTCATCTGTATCTGGGTCTATGGCTCAGCTCTCTCTGCTGTTCCAGTGGCGTAGTTCTCTGCTCACTTGCTGGTGCCACACTTTCAACTTTAAGGGCTTGGCAGTAGGTTTCAACATCTGTCAGTGCTAATTGCCCTGTATTATGGATTGAATTGTGTCCCCTCAAAATACGTGCTGTAAATCTTAACCCCGTCTCTGTGGTTAGGGAGCCCTGGTAGCGCAGTGCGTAAGCACTTGACTCCTAACTGTAAGGTCAGTGGTTCAAACCCACCAGCCGCTCTGTAGTGGAAAGATGTCGTCATCTGCTCCTGTAAAGATTTACAGTCTTGATAACACTATGGGGCAGTTTTACCTTGTCTGGTAGGGTTTCTATGAATCAGAATTGACTCAACAAAGACAGTTTTAGTTTATACCTGTGATTATAATCACATTTGGAAATAGGTTTTCTTTGTTAAGTTCCTGAAACAGTGTTCGCATAGGGTGTGTGTTGAGTCAGTCTGTTTTCAGATACAAAAGGAGCAGCAAAAGCAAAGCTGATTTGGGTGAAGATAGATGCTATACCAGAAACCCTGGTGGTACAATGGTTAAGCATGTCTGCTAACCAAAAGGTTGGTGGTTTGAATCCACCAGGTGCTCCTTGTAAACTCTATGGCAGTTCTACTCTGCCCTGTAGAGTTGCTTTTAGTCGGAATTGGCTCTGCGGTACCGGGTTTGATTTGGGGTTAGATGCTGTGCCACCCAAAGATCACCAAAGAGCAAAGGAGCAAAGGAATAGAAGCCGAAAATAGACAAGGACTGTCCCAGAGCTGACAGAGAGACAGGCATTCCCCAGGGCCAGCACCCTGGGTTTGGACATCTAGCCTCTGACACCGTGTGAGAATCAGTGTCTGCGTGTTGAAGCCACATGCTGCAGTGTTTCTGTCCTAGTGGCTCTGGATGACTATGACAGCCTCACCGTTTTCTTCAGTGTTTGCCTGGTTATTCTTGCATGGTTTTTTTCCCCAGAAGCACCCTACTGTCACTTTATCCATCACACAAAATAGCTTGTTGGTATTTTTATTTACAGGGACTGTATTGAACATAGAATTTAATTTAGGGATAACTGACGTCTTTAAAACATTGAGTCGTCCCACTAGAGATTTTGTTCAAATCTATTTGTATGTCTTAGGAGTATTTAAGAGTTTTCTTTTGTAGGTTTTTTCCTAAGTGTTTACTTTTATTTGTTGTGATTGTAAATAGGGTTTCACTACCATTCTGTCATCTGAATGAACACTGGTTTTTAAATTTAATCGTGGTAAAATACATGTAACACAAGGTTTACCGTTTGACCTGTCTTTAGGTGTACCATTTAGTGACGTTGATCGTGTTTACCGTGTTGAGTTGCCGTCTCCCCTAGTCTCTTCCAAACGTTTCTCATCCACCCCAACAGAAGCTCAGTGCCCTTTCAGCCATCATTCCCTGTCCACCACCACAAGTCACCAACTCTTGTCTCTGTACAACTGCCCGTTTGAGAAATGTCATACGAGTGGGATCATGTGATACTGGCCCTTTTGTGCCTTCTTACTGAACAATGCTTTTTAAAGGTGAATGCAGGCGGCCGACTAAAGCAGCTACCATTCAGAGAATTGACTGCATGAACAGGTTAGTTTTACAACTGAAAATTCAGGGAGGACATTCACAAAGCAATTTAGGAGCGAGCTTTACCACCCCAGGTCAAGCTGACCTGCTTTGAAAACACAAAAGCAGCTTCTGTAACTCCTCAAGAGCAAACAGGCCTACAGTCAAACTCCTTCAGGGCAGGGATCTTTAAAAAAAAAAACGGACAGTTAGATTTCTGAGGGAAACTAAGAGAAAGGATGAATTGGTCCTAATGACTAAGTAGGAAGTTTGATGGTGCAATTGATAGCCTTGCATCTTAGTGGAAAATACAGTCCTATAACAAGGTATAAAAAGAGAACTAAAGGAAAAAAGGATTTAAAGGCAACAATAGTAGGTATGTAACAAAAATAAGGAGGGAAAAAATGAAACCAGTCATCCCTCGGAAGGAACTTCGAATCATTTTTAAAAATCCATAAAGAGCAAGAATTAATATCCCATTTATTTATTTATCCAACAAACATTTACTGAGTGCCTACTAAGAGCCAGGACCCATCATAGATGCTGGGATTCAGAGGTCAAGTTGACAATCCCAGCTCTCAGGTTGCTCACAGGTTTGGAGGAAGTCAGACAAGTAAATGAGATGGTGGCAGGTGCCATAGGAAGAGGTGCCCTAGGGCTCTACTCAAACTGTCAGAGAGGGCAAGAAAGCGGCACCTTCACTGGAGCAAGAAAGAGAAGGCTTCTCAGGGGAGAGGACCCCTAAACTAAACATTCAAGGATAGACGGGAGCTACCTGGGTGAAGATACAGGGCAGATAATTCCAGACCACTATGCCAGCAGTCGACAGCAACCCAAGAGAAGAAGAACAGGACCCAGAGACGGTAAGCCTGAAGACGGTGGGCCTGGAGAAAACAGCGCTGGCAGTAGTTATATTAAGGACAGAAAATCAGTAAGACTTGGTCATTGATTAGGTGGGAAATGTAGGGATGAGGAAAAGTTGTGCAAGGGTTTCTGCTTTGAGTAACTGGGACATTAAGGAGCATGGTAAATGGTAAATTCTGTCACTTTCTGAAATTGTTAAAATTGAAAATATTAAAAGGTTCATTACACCAGTGGTTCTCAACCTTCTGTGTGCAAAAGAATCACCCAGCAAACTCATTAAAATGCAGATTTGGCCTCTGAAAGCCTGGACTGGAACCAGCAAGTTTAACAGGCTCTCTTGATGCTGATGCTGCTGATCCTTGAGCCACATTTTGAGGATCAAGGCATTAAATGACCAAGTGGGTTGGATGATTACTTTCTTGACCTTAAATGAAAGAACACAATGATACTGTTCTATAGTATCTTAAAACTAATAACACATATAACAGTGAGATTAAGAAGAAGAAACTCTAAGAAGAATTGTTCTTGGAGAAATGCTTAGATGAGTACTTGGAGTGGTCAACGAGACCAGAAGGACCCAGAGGAGGGATGAGTGGCATGCGGGTTTCAGAGAGGTGGAGTTGTCCCACCTGGAGAAGGGGAGCAGGAGGGAACTATGCAGAGTGGGGCCGTGTGGTCCATCCCAGGGCTCTTCCCCAGAGCATCAGAGAAGACACCTGGATCACTAGTGGTCTTCTTGGGCTAGCGGGAGGGGAGGATAGGGGGGTGTGGTGAGAGACTGTAAGTGTACATGTATGGGTGAGTGTGTGTGTGTGCACTGGAGGCATGGCTGAGCTGTACATCCAGGCAGTGCAGAGTCAAATGCAGAGCCAGCTAATGGAGTAAGGACTCAGCTGACTCCTCGGCTACACAGAGAACATCTCAACAAAGTCAAACATACACAAAGATGAAATGTAGACCCCACTTGACACTTAGACCATTGGCCAAGTTCTCCTCTGAAAAGGAAGAGTCACCAAGTAAATTCAAGAACCAAACCCAAAGAATAATGGATTTTGGATTATATCCAAAGACACATCTAAAGAAAAGGGAGGGTGACCATCTAAGATACATCAGTTGGTCCCAACCCACCTGGAGCAAAACAGAATGAAGAACACCAAAGACACAAGGAAAACATCAGCCCAGGAGACAGAAAGGGCCACATAAACCAGAGACTCCATGAGCCTGAAACCAGAGAAATGGGGTGGTGCCCAGTTACAAGTGACCACCATGACAGGGGACACAACAGAGAATCCCTGATGGAGCAACAGAAAAGTTGCTCTAGTTCTAGCAAAAAGACCAGGCTTAATAGTATGACTGAGAGTGGAGGGATCTGAAAGACATGGCCCCCAGACTCTCTGTTAGTCCAGAACTGAAACCATTCCTAAAGCCAACTCTTCAAAGATTGGACTGTATTGTAAGACATAAGGAAACCCTGGTGGCTTAGTGGTTAAGAGCTACAGCTTCTAACCAAAAAAGTCAGCAGTTCAAATCCACCAGCTCTGTTCTATTGAGTCACTATGAGTTGAAATCAACTCGATAACAGTGTGTTTGATTTTGTGGGGTTTTATGACATAAAACAATATTCATGAAAAGAGTGCTTCTTAGGTCAAATATATACATGAGACTAAATGGGCAGCTTTTGTCTGGAGGTGAGAAGAAAAGGCAGAAAGGGACAGGAGCTGGTAGAATGGACACCAGAAATACTGGGTGGAAAGTCGGAATGTACTCTCCCATTACAGGAAAAGCAGCTAGGTTCGCAAAACAATGTGTATATAAATGTTTGCATTAAAAACTAACTTGAACTGTAAACTTTCACTTAAAGCACAATCACAAAATTAAAAAGTAGGGGATGCAGTCACCACATGTCACCCTAAATCCCTGTGGAAACTAAGACCTGAATTGATAATTAAATAGAGCCTCCTGGATACCTAATGTTAACATAGTTAACAGCATAGGGCTGTTAACTTGGACTTCATAACACTGAGTAGAAAGCTTCCTCTCTTTTGCTGACCCCCACTTTTGGTGAGCGCTGGCTTTCACGGACCAAGGGTAACTCACCATTTTAAGTTTTTTTTCTGTGTCTTGGCCAGTGGGCAGAGCTGGGACTTGACTGGTGACAGGTCTCAGACACACTGCTGGTGGGATTGGCAGATGAGATTGCCATACTTTGAGAGCCCTGCTTTGTACTGTGTGCATCTCAGAGCCTTTGGCCTCTCTTTCCACCCCCGCCATTGACGGCTCTGTGCCGGGGCAGGTGGCGAGGTTGTGCAGGACACCATCTTGTTCCACTGGGAGGCAGATATGCCCATATGGAGGCCTCAGTAGGACCTAATTCCTAGGCTGGGAGGCAGCGTCTGCCTGAAGAGAGTGCTTTTCTGGCAGAAAAGCAGTATTCTGTACAGTGTCGCCTACTGCTGGGTCCTGACAGCAGAGATCAGCAGGGCAGTAGCCTTTCTGTATTTTGAACTAGTTTATAACATCTGGGGTTGGATATAGAGGTGTTTACTTTGCCAGCTGGGAAGAGAGACCTATACATCTAAAACCTCACTGACTTTGGAAGTTGTCAGATACCTTTTACCTTTCATTGTAACATGGCCTAGAGAAACAGCTGCAGTCCATCATCACAGCATCTCTCCCAGCCTCTATGGAATCACATGATGCCCCAAAAGCAATAAACTCTGGAGAAAAGCATAACCAAGAAATCACCCATGGCTTCAGAAGGCCCTCAAAAGAAAGAACTAAAGAATTTCCCAGACAAAGAAATCAGAAGGTTAATACAAAAGTATCAGAAGGTTAATACAAAAGGATTATATACAGAACCCTCCTAAACCTTATACAAAACGCAGCAGAGCAAAACAAAAAATTAAGCAAGCTATTTGATCTGATGGAACACCAGTACTCTGAAATCCAACAGATCAAGAACAAAATCAAAGACATAGAAACTTCAAAGCCAAGAAAACAGAATGGAACAAATGGAAAATAGACTTTCTGACTTGAAAGACAGAGCTACTGACTCCAGTATCAATGAGGAAAATCAGAAAAAAGAAACAAGAAAAATGAAGAAGCATTAAGGAGCATGTGGGACCCTATTAAGAGGAACAATCCACGATTAAATGGAGTTCTTGAACAGGGCGAGACACCTGAGAACACAGATAGTATTGTTGCTGAGCTGCTGACCGAAAACTTCCCAGAAATTAGGAAAGAAGAGAATCTAGATATGCAAGATGCATACCGAATGCCACTCAATATAGATCTCAAATGAAAGACTCCAAGACATATTATAATCAAGCTTACCAAAATGAAACTTAAGCAGAAGCTCTTAAAGGCAGCAAGACTCAAAGCAAGGCTAACATTCAGAGGGAAATCCTGTAGGCTTTTGTCACATTTCTCAGAAGAAACAATGCTGGCATGGAGACAGTGCCATGACACATTCAAAGCCTTGAAGAAGAAGAACTTCCAACCAAGAATTATATATCCTGAAAAACTATCTTTCAAATATGAAAATGAAATGAAGACATTTGCAGATAAACAGAAACTCAGAAATTTTGTAAAAACCAAACCAAAGCTACAAGAAATATGAAAGAATCTCTTGGCTTAGAAGAACAAAACCACTAACTTTATAATTTAGAAGCAAATATAGGACACATCATCCAGAAACATACTCAGGGAAGGCTCCAAACTCAGTCAAAGCTATAATAGTAAAAGAAATGATCCAGTGATCATATCATGAAAGCTATGATGTCATCATATCAAAAAAAGGGATTTACTACGATTATTATAGCCCTTCCAGATGGAGAGGAAGTTAAAAAGACTGGTAGTAATTAAAATCGGCTTTATACATAGTTTATTAAGGGGGATCGTGGGGCAACTGTAAAGCACAATAAAGATGCAACATATCAAATCACGAAACATAATAGAGGAGTCTGAACAACGACAAAACCAACCCTGAAAAGGTGAAAACTCACAAAGAATGTCCCAGAACAGATCAATAAGAACAGAAAAAACATCAACACAAAAATAAACATATCACAATGACTGCACTAAACACATACCTATCAATAATTACATTGAATGTCAATGGACTGAATGCTCCAGTAAAGAGACATTGAGTGACATCTTGGATCAAAAGACACAATCCATCCATATGTTGCCTACAAGAAACTCACCTTAGACTTAAAGAGATGAACAAACTGAAAATCAAAGGATGGAAGAATATATACCAAGCTAACATGAACAAAGAAGAGCAGGGGTGGCAATTCTAATCTCAGATAAAATCTAATTTAATGTAAAATCCACCATCATGGACAAGGATGGACACTATTGCTAAAGGGTTCAGTACACAAGCAGAACTTAACAATATTAAATATTTATGCACCTAATATTAGAGCACCTAAATACATTGAAGAAACACTGACTACACTCAAAAATAGATAGATCACTCCACAATAATAGTTGGAGACTTCAACACTCCACTCTCAATACTGGACAGATCATCTAGACAAAAGACACAGAAGACCTTATTGCCACAATTAACCAACTAGCCCTCATCGATATATATAGAACTTTCTAACCATCAGCAGACAACTACACCTTCTCCAGTGCACATGGAACTTGCTCCAGAATAGACCATATGTTAGGACATGAAGCAATTCTCAACAAAATCCATACCACTGAATTAATGCAAAGCATCTTCTCAGATCATAAAGCCATAAAAGTCAAAATCAATAGCAGAAAAAACATAAAAAGTGGAACTCATGGAAATTGAACAACATCTTGCTCAAAAAGCCATGGGTTATAGAAGAGATCAAGGATGAAATAAAGAAACTGACGGATTCCAATGAGAACAAAAACACTTCTACCAGAACCTATGGTATACAGCCAAAGCAGTGCTCAGAGATCAGTTTATCTCCATAAATGCACAAGTCTGGAAGGAAGAAAGAAGTCAAACCAAATGACTAACCTTACAGCTTGAACAAGTAGAGAGAGAACAACAGAGGAACCCCTCAGACAACAGAAGAATACAGATCATAAAGATTAGAGCAGAACTAAATGAATTAGAGAATTAAAGAACAGAAGAACAATTGAAAAAAATTGAAAAGACCAAAAGCTGATTTTTTGAAAAGATCAAGAAAATTGAGAAACCATTGGCTAAACCTACTAAAGAAAAACAGGAAAGGAAACACAAAACCCAAATTAGAAATGAGAGGAGAATTGTCATAACAGATCCAACAGAAATCAAAAATATCACAACAGAGTACTATGAAAGACTGTACTCTAACAAATTTGAAAACCTAGAGGACATGGACAAATTCCTTGATTCATATCACCTACCAAAATTATCACAAGGTGAAGCAGAACAACTTAATAAACCCATCACAAAGGAAGTGATTGAAAAAGTCATCCAAAAACTACCAAAGATAAAAAGCCCAAGCCCAGATGGCTTCACTGCTGAATTCTACCAAGCTTCTATAGAAGACTTATCTCCAGTACTACTGAGACTATTTCACAGTATAGAAAGCGATGGAATACTCCCAAATTCATTCTTTGAAGCCAGCATAACCCTGGTACCAAAGCCAGGGAAAGATGCAGCAAAAAAAGGAGAACTACAGACCAATATCACTCATCAATCTGGATACAAAAATCTTCCACAAAATTCTTACCAATAGGATACAACAACATATAGAAAAATAATCCATCATGACCAAGTTGGATTCATACCAGGGATGTAAGGCTGATTCAACATCAGAAAAATAATTAATGTGATCAACCACATAAATAACACAAAAGACTAGAATCACCTGATTTTGTCTATTGATGCAGAAAAGGCATTTGATAAAGTCCAACACCCATTCATGCTAAAAACTCTTAGCAAAATAGGAATAGATGGTAAATTCCTCCATGCAATAAAGGCCATTTATACAAAGCCAACTGCCTGTGTCATCCTGAGTGGAGAGAGACTGAAACAATTTTCCTTGAGAACAGGAACTAGATAAGGATGCCCATTCTCACCTCTCCTATTCAACATTGTACTAGAAGTTCTAGCCAGAGCAATAGACAAGACCAGAAACAAAGGGCATCTGCATCAACAAAGAAGTAAAAATCTCCCTATTTGCAGATGATATGATTGTATACACAGAGAATCCTAAAGACTCCATAAGTAAACTACTCATACTGATAGAAGAGTTCAGCAAAGTCTCAGGATACAAGGTAAACATAAGTAAATCAGTAGGATTCCTTTATACCTACAATGAGATTATTAAGGAAGAAATCATCAAATCAATACCATTTACTATAGCTCCCAGGAAGATAAAGTAACAGACCTTTACAAAGAGAACCAGAAGTCCTTACTACAAGAAACTAAGAGAGACTTAAACAAATGGAGAAACTTACCCTTCTCATGGATAGCAAGATTCAACATTGTGAAATGTCTATTTTACCCAATCTACTTACATAATGCAATCCCAATACAAATTCCAGTGACATTTTTTTTAATGAGTTGGAGAAACAAATCACCAACTTTGTTTGGAAAGGGAAGAAGCTCCAGCTAAGTAAAGCACTACTGAAGAAGAAGAACACAATGGAGGCCTCTCAGTACCCAACTTTGGAACCTATCACACTGCCACTGTAGTCAAAACAGCCTGGTACTGGTACAAGAACAGACAGATCGATCAGTGGAACAGAATTGAGACCCCAGAGATCACACCGTCTTCCTATGAAAAGCTGATATTCAACAAAGGCCCTAAGACATCAAACTGGGGTAAAAACAATCTCTTCAACAAATGGTGCTGTCAAAACTGGATGTCCATCTACAATAAATAGAAACAAGACCCATATCTTACACCTTATACAAAAACCAACTCAAACTGGATAAAAGACCTAAATATCAAATCTAAAATGATAAAGCTCATCCAAGAAAAAGTAGGAACAACAATGGAAGTTTTAATACACAACATAGACAGACTTCATAATGTGTCAAACAAACCCACAAACAACAGAAGAGAAAATAAATAAATAGGAACGACTGAGAATCAAACACTTCTGCTCATCCAAAGACTTTATTAATAGAATTGAAAGGCCACCTACAGAATGGGAAAAAATATTTGGCAACTATATGTTAGACTGACGCCTGATCTCCATAATCTATAAAGTACTACAAGATATCAATAAGAAAAGGATAAATCATCCAATTAAGCGACGGGCAAAGGAGATGGACAGACACTTCTCTAAAGAGGAGATCCAGGCAGCCAAAAAACACATGCAGACATGCTCATGACCATTAGCTATTTAAGAAATTCAAATCAAAACTACAATTGAGTAACCATCTAACCCCAACAAGGTTGGCCACGATCCAAAAAACATAAAACAATGCATGCTGGAGAGGCTGTGGAGAAATTGGAACTCTCCCACCCTGCTGGTGGGATTGCAAAATGGTGCAACCTCTTTGGAAAGCAATCTGGTGCTTCCTTAAAAAGGTGGATATAGATTTACCATTTGACCCAGTAATTCTACTGCTTGGAATGTATCTTCCAGAATCAAGGCCATTCACACCAACTGATACATGCACACGAATGTTTATTGCAGCACAGTCCACAATAGCAAAAAGATGGAATCAATCCAGAAGTCCAACAACAGAGGACTGGTAAACTATGGTATATATACTCAGTGGAATGAGTATATGCAATGCATATACAATGATAAAGAAAAATGATGACTTTGGGAAATATCTCATAAGCTGGTTTCAACTGGAGGACATTATGCTGAGTGAAGTCAGCAACAAAAGGACAAATATTGTATGAGACCCCTATCATAAGAACTTAAAAACAGACTCATGCATAGAAGAAGACTCTTTGATGGCTGCAAGGGTGGGGAGCGTGGGAGGGTGAAGGGGGGAGGGATTAGATTAGATAGCTGATAGAAATTTGGTTGGGTGAAATCAGTAACAGTACGCATTACAAAGAAGGTCAATATTAACTGGACTTCAACATAACATGATTACTCCTCCCACCTGAACCCAATATTACAAGGACAGAGTAGCTGGGGTGGGGGGCTGGGGATCACGCTTTCAGGGGAAATTGAGGCCAGTTGGCACAACTAGCATATTGGTAAGAGAGCCTTCTGCACCCCACATTGGTGAGCGGCATCTGGGGTCTTAAAAGCTGCCAAGCTACCATCTGAGGGTACTGCAAAAGGTCCCAACTCAGCAGGAATGATCACCAAAGGCCAAAACGACATGGGGGAAAGAGAGCCCAGAAGGCAGAGAGCCCCACATGAGTGCGTGACTACATCGACTCGTGACCAGAAGAATTGGATGGTGCCTGGTCAGCATGATAGGCATGATGGAGCTCACGAAGTTGAATCTCACTGGCAATACAAGAATAAAAAGGGGTGCACCCTAAGATCTCCACTAAAAGACCACAAGTGATGGTCCAGGGGCCTCGGAGTTCCCCTAGGAGCATGGCCTCTGGCCCTGATGCAGCCCCTGTCCATAAGTCATAATGGAGGTCAACTCTTTGGACAGGAATGGATTGGACTTGGTGACACAGAGTGACCATACCATGTGTGCACTTTAAGGTTCTGTGCATCTATAGGATGTCATCCTCCTGACCTCTTACTGGAGGTGGGGGTGTGGGTGGAGAGGAGGGGTTAGAAGATTGGACGATAAGACATGTATGGAGCGGAGAGGAAGAGTGTGCTGTCACCAGGCAGGGAGAGCAGTGGGAGCTGCATATAGGTGGCCATGCAAATTTATATGGGAATGTACATTTTCATTCAATCATGATAAAAGAGGAAAAAAGAAAATTAAAAAATAAAAGTAAAAGGAGAAAGACAAACCAAAATCAGTGCTCCTGCAAATGTGTAAAATAGCTTTCACCATTGCATCTGAGAAAACGGATTTTAAACAAAAGCCTGAGAAAATATCAACAGTGATACACTAGAATGACAAAAAGTAATATTCATCAGGTGCCACAAATGTCATAGCAACAAAATATATAAATAAAAAGGCAATAGACATATGTGAAGAAATAAGTCAAGCTCTCAGGATTTCTTAGCACACTGCTTCCAGAGTATAGTAGACAGGAAAAAAAAATCACAGAGCTTAAAACACCATCAATAAGTAGAATTAAATAGTTTTAGCAATAGGTGAAAAATTAGAGAATCTCAACAGGCTAAGCACTTGGCCGGTACCCAAAAATCGGTGGTTCAAATCCCTCTGGCAACTCCACTGGAGAAAAGATCCAGTGAGTTGCTCCTGTAAAGTCACAGCCTAGGAGATGCGATGAGGTGGTTCCACATTGTCACATGGGTTGCTATGAGCCAGAATCAACTCAGTGGCACAGAACAACAACAGTTTTTTAAATGTATGTATAAATCTCACATTTCAAATAATCATATTGTAGGTAAAGAAATTTCAGGTTAATAATAAGACAGAACAGACAGAGAAGCCCATAGGTTGATAAAACTACAACTGTGATGACAAACACATACACCATACTGATTATGTGCCAGGCACTACTTCATGTTTTGAAGACTTTTTAATGGGTGTAAATTTAATTTCCATCCCAATCTTATGATGTAGATATTGTTACTATTATTCTGATTTTACAGATGAGAAGACTGAGGCAGAGAGCAGTAGGTAACTGGGCCCAGGCCCCCCCAGAAAGGGACAGTCACTGCCCTGTACCCTGGCGTAGCTGTCTTGGTCACCTTGTGCTGCACTGACAGAAACAGTGCAAACAGATGGTTATAACAAACAGAAGTTTATTCTCTCTTGGTCTACTAGGTTACGAGCCCAATTCAGCGCCTCAGCTCCAGGTGAAGGCTTCCTCTGCATTGGCCGTCAGTCTGCCCCTGGACCAGGAGCCTCTCTGCCCAGGACTCTCGGTCTCACACTCTGCTCCCAGCACTGCTTTCTTGGTTGTGTAAGGTCCCCACTCTCTGCTTTCTTCCCTTTCATCTCTTGTAAGATAAAAGGTGATGCAGGCCACATTTCAGGGAAAGTCACTTTGCATTCCGTTAGGGACATGACACAGGGGAGAGTGTTACAATCCCACCCTGTCCCTCTTTAACAGAGAATGACAATCACCAAATGGAAGACAACCACACAATACTGGGACACACGCTTTAGGGACCCACAATTCAGTCCATGACATGCCACCCCTGGCCTCCCAGAATTCACACCCCTGCCACATTTAAAACATGTTCACCCCATTATGGAGATGGTCGTGTAATGTCACATCTCATCACGGACGTCTGATCAAATCACACAGGACCGTGGCCAAGCCAAGCTGACACACAACCTTAAACACTGCACGGCTCAGCTCACACTTTTCTGTGAGGCCCAGTGACCAGGGGTGGACCCTCCGTGACTGTGCCTGTGCTCTGAGACCATCTTTTAGGGATATAAGCCACTGGACCTGGACACAGACACATAACCCAAGCTGGAACAGATACTGTCACAAATTTAAACCAGGCAAAGGGAGACAGGGTGACTTGATGTGATTTCTCAAATGAGTCTCATTCCAGCAAGGGAGACCAAGAGGATACCACCCCAGCTACTAGGTCCCTGAGTCCTGACAGCTGGCTGTTCAGCTCTTCCTTGTACGTTAAAACTGCTCCAAGAAGTGACAGAAGGACGAAAGCCAAAGACAAAGGCAGAAGAACGGTCCAAAGAACCAACGGAGCAACCTACCACGGTCTCTGCAAGACTGAGTCCAGCACAACCAGAGGGTACCTGGCTACCACCACCCCGCACATACTGTGACAGGGGCCACAACAGAGGGTCTCAGACAGAGACGGAGAAAAATAGAGGACAAAATTCTAACCCCCCCCCCACAAAAAAGAGACCAGACTCACTGGTCTGATGGAAACTGGAAAAACATCAAGAGTATGGCCCCTGGGGACCAGTTTAGCTCAGTACTGAAGTCACTTGTGGGGTTCACCCTTCAGCCAAAGATCAGACAGGCTCATGAAACAAAATGAGGCTAAATAGGGCACCAGACCAGGAGCAAGGACTAGAAAGCAGGAGGGGACAGGAAAGCCAGTAGCAGGGAACCCAAGGTCGAGAACGGGAGACTGTTAACAACCGATGTCACAAAACAGTATGTGTATTAACTGTTCCATCAGAAACTAATTTGCTCTGTAAAGCTTCATCTAAAGCACAACACAAAAGAAAAATAAAGCTGAGGAAGCCTAAAGGGAAAAAAGCTGCTCTAGAAGCCTTCTAATACTTGCCATTTTTGCATTCAAGAGCTGTGAAGGATACCTCACAGAACTGGAGTCACAGGGAAAATCTACAGCAAATAACAACACACTGTCTTAAAACACAAATTCCACTCCTCAAAATTCATGAGTGCCTGGTTTTATTTGGAAGAAAATGTTTCTCTAAATAAACGTTTGAATAAGAAGGCAAAATAAAAACACAGAACAGATACCATCTAAAGGATTTAGAAAAGGAGAATAAAAGCGATGGAACATCGCTCAAGGGAACAGCACAGCATAAACTGGAAACGGAGAGGGGCAGAAACATCCGACAAAGCCATGGGTAAGCCTCCAAAAGATTAACTAAGACAATGAACCTCGGGACCAGCTGAAACAAAAACTCACTGCCGTGGAGTCCTGTCCGACTCACAGCAAGCCTAGAGGTCAGAGCAGAACTGCCCCACCGAGTTTCCAAGGAGCTCCTGGCGGACTTGAAACAAAAACAGCAACATGAAATTACAGTTAGAAAGCTATGAATTCCATGACAAGGGGGACCTGGCAGTTAACATATGACCACACCTGTGTACACCAGTGTGGGGGATGAACTGCCTTTGTGAGCTTACATTATATACACTCACTACACATGTGTATGGGTGAACTATACCTTAACTTCACCTCTTACCAGGTAATTCCTTTGCTGTTGGTTTTTTAAGTCCCAGGTGCAGAAGCCTGCCGGGAACTATAAATCAGCAAAGCGGGAGTCGGAGCAGAGCAGTCAGGGAGGGGACAGCGCTGGGCTGCCTCGGGCGTCAGGGTGGGACCCTGCCTCCGGCTCTCTGAGGCTGCTGTTGGCAGGCTTCCATTCAGCTCTGACACGTGGACACCCCCCGGGCCACAGAACGGAACGAAGTCTCTGCCCGCGCCCCCTTCGCCAAGCTGGCGTGCCCCAGTCCGTCGCTGCAGGCTCTGTGGGCTCCGGGTGCCCCCAACCTGGGGGGCTCCCCTTCCAGCACTGTACTGGACAGCATTCTGCTGGGGTCTGAGGGGCCTTCATTGGCTGGTTTCCCTAAGTGCCCTTTCTTCCCAGTCTGACTTCGTCCGGAAGCCCCCCTGAAATCCGGGCGCTGTGAGCGACCCGCTGGTATTCGGAGCAGTGCCGCCGTACCTTCCAACACCACAGCGGCGTGCAGGCCACCACGGGATGACAATCTGACCAGAGTGGTAGCCTCTGAATGTGGTGGTCACATTTTAGTGGCTTTTACAATGGTGTGGTGGCTCAGTGTCACGGCTGCTAATCAAAAGGTTGGCAGTTCGAATCTGCCAGGTGCTCTTTGGAAATCCTATGGAACAGTTTTACTCTGTCACACAGGGTGGCTATGAGTCGCTGTGACTCAGTGACAGTGGCTAGGGTTTGGTGTTCATTCCATAATCCGTGCCACAGTCCACAGCCTTGTCCACAGGGAGCCTCGCTGCTGCTCTCACGCAGGGTCCTGTCTGCACCCTTTCTTCACTCTGTACCCCACTTCTTCCTGACCGTGACCTGCGTGCCAGTGCTATCGGAGTACCCGCCGAAGGCTCAGATCCCCACGTGGCCCCCATCACACGCTGGGGGAGCTCGGGAACGCCTCTCCCTCCGGCTTGTGGAGCCACTTCTGCCTCCCCCAACCTACCTGTCCTCGGTCCAGCTCAGTTGCCTCTAAATACCCCAGGATTTCACACACAGACGTGGGGTGGTGATGACCTCTGAGCTTTCTGCCTTCACCCAGTATCCCCAAAGCCATGAATGACCCCCTGAAGCAAAGGAATGCAGAGTTTTGCTTCCCTGGAAGCCTCCCCCAAACTGTCATCAAGTCGATTCCACCTCATAGCAACCCTCTTGTAGGACAGAGTAGAACTGCCCCATAGAGTTTCCAGGGAGCACCTGGCGGATTTGACCTGCTCACTTTTTGGTGAGCAGATATAGTACCTAACCACCGCGCCACCAGGGCTGAAGCAGGGAGTAGGCAGGACACTCACAGCAGCAAGAAAGCGACACACAATCTTAGGAAACGACCCAGACAGCCGGGAGCCCCAGTGGTGCGGTGGTTAATTGCTCAGCTGCTAACCCAAAGACTGGGACCCATGAACAGCACCATGGGGGGACGATGTGGCAGTTGGCTTCCATAAAGGCGACAGCCTTGGAAACCCTATGGGGCAGGTCTACTCTGTCTCCCAGGGTCACTGTGAGTCAGAATGGACTCAGTGTCAACAAGTTTGCTATGTGTATTTTTTTATCCTGACATCATGTCTTCATCCCCTCATGCTGCCACAGTAGAATTACCATGAGTGGGGGATTCCGGGAACAGAATTCTAGCGTCTCCCATTTGGGAGGCTACAAGTCAGCACGGCCAGGTCACCAGCCTCAGGCCGGCATCCCCACCTGTCAGCTGCCGAGGTGTGCCTTCGCAGCCCTTGGCTTGCAGAGGGTCCTCCACGTGGTCTCTTCCTGGTGTCTGTGGGTCTGGCTGTGTTTTCCCTTCTTACAGAACACTGTTCAGGAGGGATTGTGTCAGGACCATTCTGCTTCTGCACAACCTCAAGAACGTAACAAAGCAAACACTATTCCCAAACAGGGTCATGCTTACAGGACCAATCCAAACCAGTTGCCCGGCGTCAACTGCAAGCCATGGTGTCCTGTGTGTCAGCGCAGAAGTGTACCCCATCGAGTTCTCAGTGGCTGACTTGGGAAGCGGATCACCAGGCTCTCTTCCAAGGTGCCTCTGTGTGAAATCAAACCTCCAACCTCTGGGTGAACTGCTGAGCGTGTTACTGTCTGAGCCTCTTGGGGCTTCCGTTTATTGGACAGGATTAGCCTTTCAACATATGTTGGTCACCAGTTAACCTTCTGAGCTTTCTGCCTCCTCCCAACATCCCTAAAAGCCATTAATGACGCCATGAAGCAATGGAATGCAGATACCAAGGTGGCATCGCAAGGAACCAAGGATGCCCGAGGCTGGCCAACAAGGAACCAAGGATGCCTGGGGCTGGTCAGCAAGGAACCAAGGATGGCCGGGGCTGGTCAGCAAGGAACCAAGGATGCCTGGGGCTGGTCAGCAAGGAACCAAGGATGGCCGGGGCTGGTCAGCAAGGAACCAAGGATGGCCGGGGCTGGTCAGCAAGGAACCAAGGATGGCCGGGGCTGGTCAGCAAGGAACCAAGGATGGCCGGGGCTGGTCAGCAAGGAACCAAGGATGGCCGGGGCTGGTCAGCAAGGAACCAAGGGTGCCTGGGGCTGTCAACAAGGAACCAAGGGTGCCTGGGGCTGTCAACACCTACCCACTGTTGTTGAGTTGGAACCAAAACTCCATCTTGGGAGCAGTACAGCAAGAATGTTCCTCAGAAACTAGGATGGCAAGACTGTCTTACATGCTTCGGCATGTTCTCAGGAGAGACTGGGCCCTGGAGAAGTACATCATGCTTGGTAAAGTAGAAGGTCAGCAGAAAAGAGGAAGACCTGTTCTCAGAGAGATGGGCGGACACAGCAGCTGCAACAACGGGCTTCCCCCTCCCAACAAATGGTGAGGCTGGCCCAGGGTGAGGCAGTGTTCAGTGCTGTTGTAATGGGGTCGCTATGAGTAGGGACCAACTCAATGGCACCTAACAACAAGGACGTCACAAGGAAGGAATCTGAATAGCCAGGACCCTAATTGGAACTTTTAGCCTTCAGGACTGTGAGGAAAATAAATCTCTGCTCTTCAAAATAAAGTAAAAATACTGTTGTCCAGCTGATCTCATCAATGCAGAAGTACCAACTTAAGTTCAACAACAGACTTCCACGAAAGGGAAAAAGGACTGGTTATGCTCCAGTGAGGGAGCCCTGGTGGCCAGTGGTTAAAGTGCTGTGGCTGCTCCCAGCTGCTCTGCAGCAGCAAGATGTGGCCATCAGCTTCCACAAACATCTACAGCCTTGACTCTCCCAGCAGATAGTTCTACTCTGTCCTATAGGGTCATTTTGCATTGAAATTGGCTCAGTGACAATCGGTTTTCTAGGAATTTATACAAGTTTGAATTTACCAGGCACTCCTCGGAAACCCTATGGGGCACTTCTACTTGGTGCTGTAGGGTAGCTGTGAGTCAGAAAAGATTCATAGGCAAAGGGATAACATTTAGGCAAAGGGATTGCAGGTGATCACATTTAGGAGTCCCATGACGGCCTCTTGGTGGCGCCTAAGCCAATCTCCAGATCTTCAGTGCTCATGTTATGTGGGACCGTCACCGAGGTGGGGACAAGAGGTCAGATACCACAGAAATACTGGCGAGCCAAATTTCCTAAGATGCCTCATTAGTCATCAGATGTTCTAAAACCAGGAAAGCCTGTCAAGATGGGACAGGATTCAGAATTTCCTTATCAAGTAATTTAAACATTTACAGAAAAATCATTGGAGACCCTGCAGATTCAGTGGTTAGATAATACAGCTGCTCACCAAAAAGTCAGCAAGTTCAAATCCATCAGTTGCTCCTTGGAAACTCTATAGGGACGTTTCACTCTGTCCTGTAGGGTCACTGTGAGTTGGAATTGACTCCACGGCAATGGATTTGGATGCCTGTGGGCTTAATGGATTGTTAAACTGTCAAATCACAAAGTCTTAAACATGCATTAGAAGAGCCTACAGCCTGCGGTTTTGTTTGTTGTTGTTAGACTGACCTTTCTTTTGCTAAAAACTGTTCTAACTATTGCCAAAAAGCCTGTGATTTCATTTTTTCCCATCTTAGGAATATTGGTAATGCTCTGTCGTGGTAGAGAAATCCATTGACTGGATTAGGTGCTCAAAAAACTCCACAAGGTTTTCCAGTTCAAACAGTAAATCCATTGTTCATGTCATCTGTAAGCATCCAGGAAGGGAGACTCAGTCTGGATATTTTAAAAAAAGGATCCAAGTTTTCAGAACAACCTAGTCTCCATGGTTTAGAGTTCTCCCTGTTTCTAACAATAATCTATATTTTTCAAATCTTTACACAAAGGTGTTAGAGGGAGACCCACCAGACTCTGACTGACTTCTCCTCCAATATACCATTTATGTTTTTAAAATCCAGTCTCGTCAAGTATTGTCACACTCTGTCATGTACACAGTGACACACCTGTTGGGTGAAAGATACATCCTGACAGAGATACTCTGGGACATAGCCTCGGTGAGACAGTCAGGAGACTGGGTATATCGGAATCACATCAACAGAAAGATGGCATACGCTTTTAATGACAGACATCCCTCTCAGACGGGAGCCCGGGGGACCCAGTGGGTGAGCGCCCAGCTGCTAACTGAAAGGTCCCCAGGCACTCCATAGCAGAATGATGTGGCAATCTATTTCCGTAAACATCGATGTTGTTGTCGTACCATCGAGTCAGTTCAGAATCACAGTGACCCAGGTACAACAGAACGAAACGCGGCCCAGACCTGTGTGACCTTGACAATGGCTGTCCTTGAGCCTGTTGTTGCAGCCATTGTGTCAATCTGCCTGGCTGAGGGAGGGTCTTCCTGTTTGTCACTCACCCTCTTTTTTTTTAATTGTGGTCAAGTGAAAGTTTACAATTCAAATTTGCATACCCACCTATCTGAAGCTCCCTCTGCTCTCCCTGCCTGGTGACAGCACACTCCTCCTTTCTGTTCCGTACATGTCATATCCTCTTAACCATCTCCTGTCCCCTCCTCTCCACCCGCTCCACTCCCCTGTAGTAAGAGGCCAAGAGGACAACATCTTACAGATGCATACAACCATCAAGTGTACACATGATGTGGTCACTCTGCGTCCCCGAGTTCACCCTCTAAGTGTACCAAGAATCATGTCCTTCTCCAGGACTGGTAACATGTTCAAAGCACGTGAGACAACGTTTGGCCATCCCTGCTTCTAAGGAGCATTCTGGTTGTGTTTCTTTCAAGACAGATTTCTTCATTCTTTTGGCATTCCATGGTATATTCAATCTTCTTCTCCGATACCACAATTCAGAGACCTCATTCCTTCCATGTTCCTTATTCATTGTCCAGCTTTCACGTGCATATAAAGTGATTGAAAACGTCATGGCTTCGGTTAGACCACCTTCATCTTCAACGTGACATTGTTGCTTTTTATCACTTTAAAGAGGTCTTTTGCAGCAGATTTGCCCAATGCAATGCATCTTTTGATTTCTTGACTGTTGCTTCCATGGGTGTTGATTGTGGATCCAAGAAAAACGAAAGCCTTCACAATTTCAATCTTTGTCAATCATGATGTTGCTTATTGCTCCAGTTGTGAGGACGTTTGTTTTCTTTTTTCCGTAAGCATTACAGCTTTGCAAACCCTGTGGGGCAGTTCTACTGCAATCTCTGGGGTGGCTGTGAGCCACAATCAGCAGCATTGAGTCTGGTTGGTTTTAGTTATCAGGCTCTTCTGTGAAATCAGATGGTGTACTTGGCTGGTTGTTCCCAATCACCAAGCTTTTCTGATCCACCCAATGGCTAGCCAAAGACACTGGGGTGCTCCCATTACAGAAACACAAGTCTTGCATTTTTAGAGATGAGTTCTGTGTCTAAGACATCCTTGATAGCTTTAGGGGATCTTGGAGGTTGGGACGCTGAATTAATTACTTCTCCACCCATTACAAAGCCACTTCTCTGGAGAACTCTAGAAGAGAGCCCAGACGGAACCAGCTCAGAGCAGGCACACATGCGCAGAACTAACAAAGACGACCCAACAACCAGGCTGGGCCACCGTGCACGCTCAACGACACAAGAACTCGTGTCTCTGGGAGAGTCCCTCACGCTTACCTTTCACAGTCTGTTAGGCTCTTCATATCTGCTCTTTAAGTCCTAAGACCTCTTTCGTGTTCTATAGATTCTTTAAATAGCATCTCATCTTTTACATGGATTGGATATCTTTTGCAAATTTTTAAGGCTGGCAATGACAACTGGTTTTTGTCAGTTTGTGTTGTTGTCTTCTTTGGGTCATACCTGCTTTCCCCAGCATGTTTTTGTCTGCTGTGTTTTCTGGCCACTTTCTCCCACCCTGGGGCTTTCCTCCGGTGTCTGGGGAGCCATCTCAGTGGCTGTGGTTGGGTCTCAAAGGCTGACAGAGAAGTCCTGTGTGCAGCCCCTTTTCCACAGTGGCCTTGGGCAGAGGGTTTGGCTTGATGTGCACCTGACACCACCGGTACACATCGTTCCCTTGGGAAGGGCACATGCCTCTGATAGTTTTCTAATCTCTTGCCTGGAAGGTGGAATGACGTCTGCTTGGGTGCAGGAAACCAGTGTAGGTTTCAGAGAGAAAATGGCCAGAAGAGGTTTGAACTTTGGGCATGTAAACTCCATTTCATCTCTTTGTTTTTGATCTGTAGCCCAGTCTTCGAAGCCTCCAGGTGGTGCAAATGGAGGGCGTCAGCAACGAACCAAAACGGTGGAGGTTTCAGTGTCCCTGGAGGTGCCCTGGAAGAATGGCCTGGCAATTGACTTTCAAGAGATCACTGCCACTGAACACCCTGTGAAGCACAGTTCTACCCCGAATCACATGAGTCACTGGTCAGCAGCTGGTGTAGACCCATCTTCAGCTGTGCCTGATACCACATAGCCCTGAGGTGAACAAGATTTGCTGTTTTGTAAGCACTCATCACCAGGTATCCTAATTTTAGTCCCTCATTTATTCTCTCCTGCAATTCTTTTTTTCTTTTTCATTGTGCTTTAAGTGAAACTTTGTACACGTCAGTTTCTCATACAAAAACGTACACATTCACTGTCATGTGACTATAGTTTCTCTCCCTACCCTGTGACAACACATTCTTCCTCTCCACTCTGTGCTTTCTGTGTCCATTCAACCAGCGCTTGTCCCCCTTCCACTCTCTCATCTCACCTCTGGGTAGCAGCTGTACAGTTAGCCGCCTGTATCTACTGAAGGCAAGAAACACACTCCCCAGCATCCTTTTATGAGGTCTGACAACTAAGTCTGCCAACTTACTTGTTGTTAGTGCTACAAACCTCATTGCTGAATATCACACAGTTATTTTCAAAATACTCCACTTGGGAAGTTATGCAACGACACCAGCATCTAGTCCACCCTTCAAAGCAATTATGGAACTCTTTCTGGAATGGTCATTGAGCACAGTGGCACAGTGGCAAGTTTGCCAACTTAAGCGTATAGTTGTCTGTCAGGGAGTTTTTAGCCAGTGACTTTTTTCTTTACCCTGTATAAAGGAAATAATGAAAAGAAGACGTTTTGATGACATTCAGGACATCAGGGGTAACACAACAACAGCTCTGATGGCCATTCCAGAAAAAGAGTTCCAACATTGCTTTGAAGGGTGGACCTGGCGCTGGCATCCAGAGCATAGCTTCCCAAGGGGAGTACTTTGAAGGTGACTGTAGTGAGATTCAGCAATGCAACATGTAACACTTTTTCTAGGATGAGTTTGTGAACTTAACTGACATACCTTGTATGTCTTGTAGACCACTTCAGTCTTTGAAGAGCTGGCTTCTCTCCTGCAATACTTGATTAAAACTCAGCTCCTGGTGGAGGAGGCTCCGTGGATTATTAGGATTGCTTTTCAGCTTCCTTCACTGCTGCTTTAAGATTCAGAATCTTTGGTTCTAGCAAGTCATTTTTTCTGTCTTCTAAAATTCTGGTTTTTTTCTTTCTTATCTTCTTTGTCCTCATTGTTTATACCATTCTTAAAAACAAATTTCTTCACTGAGGAAACAGAGTGTTTGGGAGAGGAGGGTGTATCCTCAGCTGACCATCTCACCTGAAATTCTGAAATCCCTGCATTCTTCACCCCCACCTCCTACTGCCAGTGAGTCGATTCCGACCAGCTTTGTTGCATTAAAAATAGCAGAAAGGGGTCCCATTTCTCAGCCTCTCACTGCTCTTCCATTCCTGTCCCTCTCACCTAATTTGTTGTCATTGCTGCCCTGGAGGTTAATTTAGAAAATAATATTGGAGTCACAATTCCCTGTCCTTGACCACAGAGAATGTGACCCAGCTGGAGCTGGACTCTCAAGGACTCTTAAGGACACATCAGCTGGGCCCTGAAGTATAAAGACGATCGTAGCTCAGATAATCTTGGAAAATATCTTTCAGGGAAACTTCTTACAGGGGACACAAAAGCCTGTCTACCACAAGGTTTCCTGGACCAGTGAAGCCTCTCCTGACTGTTCTTCCCGAAACCTAGACTGACGGGTGTTATGAATGGCAATTCAAAACGTAGGATCAGTGTTTCTAGGCACTCTGTGAAAGGTGACATCTTCAACAGTTTTGCCCATTCTGTGATGTTCGTATATGGGGACGGTTCTGTAACACCCCTCAGACCCCCTCCACACGCGGTGGCAGCGTGCTCGTGTTTTCCTGCTTCTGTCTGCTCTGCGACATCTCCTTGGACTCCGGCAGACATTCGCTCTGGCAGCAAGCTGGTCTGTTTCCAACTTTTACTTTCTGAATATATTCTGAGTCAAATTTTCTTTTTGCTTTACTAAATTTGGAAACCCTGGAGACATAGTGGGCTAAGTGCCATGTCTCCAACTGAAAGGTCAGCAGTTCAAATTCACCAGGTGCTTTTTTGGAAACTCCGTGGGGTAGTTCTGCTTTGACCTCTGGGGTCGCTATGAGTTGGACCTGACTCAATGGCAATGGGTTTCTTTTTTTTTTTACTAAATTTTTTTTTCCTACAACAAGGTATGAGCAAAGATGTTTGACACCAGAGACAAACCAGAAATATGGCATTATTCAGGCCAATGGAGGCTACCCACCTCTATCAGGAGATACTAAGAAGCCAGGAATGGTGTCATCATTCACGAAAGATGCCTATTTAAAAAGTGCAACATAAACAGAAATGAACATCATCGATGGTGTGTCTTCTCTGCGGGGCATGAAATGCTCCCTTGGCTTTGAGCCAGCAGGCCAGGAATTTTCCAGAAGTCACAGTACTTTTACACTGATTTAGTTCTTACAATTTTTGAGCTGTGTTGGTTTTAACTGAGGCAACAACAGAACTCTTAAGAGAAGAGATGCTACAGAACAAACTGGTCACCGCTGGAGAGGACGGAGACCCCTCGACAGGAAGCTCAAGGGCATCTCAACAACACCTCGCCCAGACACAGACGTCTCAGGTTGGTCACCAGTGTGTTGTTAATTGTTGCAGGTGGGTGAGGGTATGTGAAAGTTTATTAAGCAGTTTTTGTCTACTTCGTTGTTGTTGTCGGTTGCTGTTAAGTAGGTCACCCCGTTGGTGGTAACTTCCTGCACAACGGCTTCAGACTGCTGAGAGCCACAGGGTTCTCCTTCGCTGATATTCTGGAGGTCGACTGTCAGGGCTTTCTTCTTTTCTCTACTTTATTTCGAGGTCGGCAATTCAAACCCACTAGGCTCCCCTTGGAAGCTCTGTGTGGCTGTTCTACTCTGTCCTGCAGGGTTGCTGTGAGTCAGAATCCACTCAAAGACAGCGGGTTTGGTTTGGTTTAGTCTGCTTTATTTCAGCTTAAATGTTTTCATCATAAAAAACATTGAAAGGGAGGGGGATAAGAAAGCCTCATCCCAGCAACCTCCTCCACTGTCACCTATCTGGAATTATTTGGATGTCAGCTCTCCAATCCCTTCTCACGCTGACCAAAAACAGTGACTAAATCCAAGGTGAGTTTTCTGTGTAGGAAGGTGTGCTTCCCCTGACACTTTATACCAGAGCAAACGTGCACGTAGGCATGCCCGCACGCGCGCACACACACACATGCCTCCCCAACTGCAATAGGGCACCTGCCGTGTCCTCTGCAAAGCCCCGTGGGACCACTGCAATGCGGAGGAAAGATCACAGAGCAGTGGTCAGGAAGAACGTGTTCTCAGACCTCGGGCAAACTGCCTGGTCCCTGGGCCGCTGCTTCTGCATCGGTACAGTGACAGCATTCCCATGATTATCGAAGCCTCCCCGAGGGGCGTTGTCCGACATCCTGTGGCTACACGACCTGCTGGCATCGTGACCTCATGTGATCAACATCTTGCTCTTAACGACTGGTCGCAGGCCGGAGCCCATTATTTCCATAGCCATTTGTACAATCGGGGACAGAGCGGGCAGTGATGGACTGACTGGAGCTGAGAGGGCTGCATCAAAGAGCAGCTGGTGACGGCCTGTGATTGCAGAGATGCTTTTCCAAAATACGTTACCGGGAACCAAGACCTCTTGAGCATTTTGATGTCCCCGTTTCATTAGGGGCTTCCCTGGACTTGCTCATATTTGCCGTCTTGTCACTGACTTCCTTTTTCATGGGGAATGAGGATAAGATTGTTGTCATTTCCTTTCACAGACCCACCTTCTCACAATCACTTGCTTCTACTGCAGAAGGGGGATTGAGAAACGTATTTTGCACTGCTCACTCAGGATTTAATAACTTGTAACTCCATTTAGCGATGGCTGGAGCAGTGGCTGCCATGTCTGGAGATTCTTCTTACAGCCATTTGCCATCTGGGTAAACTGGCACAGGTGGTAAAAGAGCCATCCGTGCTTGGGAAGAGAGGGAGCAAGATTGCTTGTCAAAGCAAAACTCCGGAGACAGCACGCACGCCTGTCAATGGAGAAACAGCAAGCAATGGCATCCTGGCGACACAGAGATGACTGCCAACAGACAAACACCGCGATGCAGCCCACCCGCGCCTCCAGGAAGAAGAAGAGGTGGGTCCCTGAGAGCTGACAGCCTGCCGAGGCGGGCAGAGAGCAGAATGGGCGTGCTCGCCCTGGTGTAAACGCAGGGACTCGGATACAATCGTAAGAACACCAGCATTTATTAAGCGGCTGCAATACGCCAGGCTCACTGCTGAGCACTTTCCATGTGTTCAGGGACCGAACCCTCCAACAACCCTGTGAGACAGATGTCATCAACTGTCCCCTTTCTGACGAAGAGAATTTGGGCCGTGTCGCCCAGTTAGTGAGCGGCTGAGCCTGGACTCCAACCCAGGCGGCTCGGTGACACAGCCCTCCTCTTACCCTCGGAGTTGCGCGCGCGCACGTACCCACGCACACGCACGCACGTACACGCTCGCCCGCCCGCACGCACACGCCCGCCTGCAGGCACATGCCCGCACGTACACGCCCGCCCGCACGCGCCCGCACACACATACACGCCTGCACGCAGGCACACTCACGCACGTACACTCACGCACGTACACGCCCGCACGCACGTACACGCCCGCACGCAGGCACACTCACGCATGTGCACGCCCGCACGCGTACGCCCGCCCGCACGCATACGCCCGCCCGCACGTACACGCCCGCCCGCACGCTCCCGCACGCACGTACACACCCGCACGCAGGCACACGCACGCATGTACACACCCGCTCGCATGCGCACGCGCACACACGCATTTTTGGAGGGAGTCTGTGTCGGCGGTGTGGTACCAGAGCACCCTCCGGGAAGGGGGGACTTGAGGGCTAGGTGCTCTAGGGCAAGGTACAGTGTTTGTTATTGAATGCGTTTTTGTGTTAATGGCATTGTATCATTTCTATTTTCATACAACAAAGATCTTGTCAGTGTTTTTTTTAAAGGCACATGATACGAAGAATTGTGAAACAGGAGCTGTCGAAGACTTTGTGTGATTCTAACACGTGGAATATGTTTCTCTTCTTGGCCCTAACTTTTCATATTCAACTCTCAGCGAGCCGTGCACCTCAGATACCCAGGAAACAACAGAATCCCATGAAAATGCTTCTGTTCACTACATTTACTGACCCCTATTTGAAACTAGCGGCCCTAGGGATCCAGTGGTTAAGGGCTCAGCTGCTGACCCATGAACCCACCAGCTGCTCCGGGTGAGAAAGACGTGGTGTCTGCTGCTGTAAAGGTCCCAGCCTCGAAACCCTGTGGGGCAGTTGTCCTTTGTCTTACAGGGTCCCTATGAGTCGGAATTGACTCAACAGCAATGCGGTTTCAGTTGGAATCCATGGCATTCAGATAGCTTTTGTAGCATTTAAAGGAGACTTTAAATGATTCCCTCCAATAGCAGTTACGCTGTGCTGATCTATAAACCTGTAACTGAACTCAGCTATCACTGCAAAGAGAAAAGTTTAACTTCCTCGTGTACATAGCAGGCCTGTGGAACACTGCGTACAGTGAGTGCAGAGATTACTTTTGTCTTTGGTGATGTGGCCCAATGGGAAGCCCAAGATGGGACCAAGCAGGCTTCTAATTTACAGGACCTTGTGATGAATCAGAGTTTATGCCCGCCTCCAGTGTGTGTGAGAAATTCCCATCTCAGAGTACAATTGTGCTAGATTAACAAACAGAAATGAGAGGATTTTTTATCCTATTACTTTTTATACCTCCTGGAATATTCTGGGAACCCTGGTGGCATAATGGTTAAGTGTTGTGGCTGCTCACCAAAAGGTTGGTAATACGAATCCCCCAGGTGCTCCTTGGAAACTCTGTGGAGCAGGTCTGCTCTGTCCTATAGGGTTGCTATGAGTCAGAATTGACTTGACAGCAGTGGCTTTGGGGCTTGGGGATATCCCTGAGATAGATGTTTTTAAAATCCTTATTCAGAGAAAATCTAGTGTTTGTAAACTTAAATTGAAACCAAACCCACTGTCTTTGAGTCAAATCTGACTCATGGCAACCCTAAAAGACAGAGTAGAACTGCCACGTAGGGTTTCTAGGGAGCACCCAGTAGACTCTGACGGCCGACCCTTTGGTTCGTAGCTGAGCTCTTAACCACTGTGCCACCAGGGTTTCTGGTAGTATACATAGAGCATATAAATTGGCAAGTACTGTATAATCCATTAGGTGGTTTATGTACTCCCTCTTTAAAACAAACAACAGTTGCCATCAACTCAACTCTGACTCCTGGTGGCCCCAAGTGAGTGCAGCGTAGAACTGTACTCTGTAGGATTTTCAGTGGCTGATTTTTCAAAAGGAGACCACCAGGCCGTTCTTCCATAGAGTGCCTGGGTGGACTCAAACTGCCTACCTTTTGGTTAGCACCCAAGCTTGGTAACTGTCTGTACCACCCAGAGACTCCCTAGAGAATGAGGGATGTTGCTCATGAAGTGAGCTGCCTGGCTTATGCGACAATTTAGGAGACAGGAAGTCATTTCAAACTGGCAAATAATGCAAGAAAGTATGTAGATATGCATGGCATCAGATTGTTGAAAGAGATCTCAAGACGTGTCAGTCTGGGTCATTCCTGAGTCCGAGTGGCTGTCAGAATCATCTCAGGAGTTTTTTGTTGTTATTATTTCTAATCCGTGCTCACCAGGTTCTTTCTAGAGATTCAGTGGCTCTGGGTGAGATTACAAACATCTGCAGGCCACTGCAGTTGATATCACTCCTATTGGGGAACCCCTGAACTGGCTTATTCTGCTCTGTTTACTAACAGGGATTTGGTTCCTCTAAGGGTGCAAACACATCTGGCTAGTGTGAGTAATGGGATACCCGAGCCCACATGTAAAGACGTACCTGCCCTGTTTGTATGTCCTCCATGAATGACAATCTAGGGAACAGTAACTCCAGTGTGTGACATTTCATAGTTAATAAAAGGCCTCCACATGGTTGTAACAAAGTAGTGGAGCACAGTGGTCCAGACCCCAGCTTCTGGAGTCCGGCTGCCAAGCTTAAATCGCATCTCTACAGCTTCTTGGGAAGTCCTGGTGGCCTGATGGTTAAGCTTTACGACTGCTAACCCAAAGGATGGCAGTTCGAATCTACCAGGCACTCCTTGGGAACTCTGTGGGGGCAGTTCTACTTTGTCCTACAGGGTCGTGATGAATTGGAATTGACTCGCATGGTAGTGGGCTTATACCTTTCCTTGGAGCCCTGATGGTGCAGTGGTTAAGACCTATGGCAGCTAACCAAAGTCAAAAGTTCAAATCTACCAGGCATTCCTTGGAAACTTTATGGAGCAGTTCTTCTCTCTCCTAAAGGGCTGCTATCAGTCAGAACCAACTCAATAGCTGCAGGTTCGGTTTTGCGTTTTATAGCTGCTTATCTGGTGATGCTGGGCTTGTTTCAGGGCTTTTTAAAATATTCTCTTTGCTTCACTTTGTTCATCTGTGAAACAAAGGCATTACTGGTGCTGTCCTAGAGCAGCTGTGCAGCCCAAATGGGCCAATACTTTAATGCTTTCAAGCCGTTAGATGGGCCCTGACGGTAGCAATTACTCGGCAGATATTAGCTGTTATTTTAAGTGATCTTCACAAGACATTATGATCACACTTTTCAGGCTGTGGAAACGGACGTATGCAGAGGTTAAATTACGTTCCCTGGGCCACGTGAGAAAATTGTGGGGATTTACAACCACTTCTTCAGATTTGAGATTCAGTGCTCTTTCCGTTGCCTGTCTTTTATGAGGTTTTTATTTAACGCTTTAGAGTTGTCTGTCATTTTGATTCTTGCCAGGAGGATTTCTGACAGAAGATTTAATATTGATTGACCAGAGAACTCCAGAAATACAAGAAAAACGCTGAAGGATGTAATTTAACAGAGATGAGAACTCACTTTAAAAATAGCTATTGAAGAATCGGATAAGAATGTGCAGCAAAACTCAAATTCCTAAAAAATAAAAATAAAAATAAAGCCAGACTCACTGGACCAGTAGAAACTAGATGAACCTGCAGGACTATTGTTCTGAGATGTTGTTTAAGCTTGGAATTCTCACCACGCCCAGAGGCCACCTTTCAGCTAAATGACAGGTTGGCCCATAAAATAAATAGCATCATCCAGTGAGTACTGGGCTCTTCAAAATAACCATCTCAATGAAATCGAAGGGTTAACTTTTGTCTTAGACTAAAGCAGAAAGCAGGGGGAGGGGCAGGGAAGTTAGATTAAGGGAAACAAAACCACCAAGTGGAAATAACGAAAATGCTGACATACTGTGAAGAATGGGACCCACGTCACTGAACCAAATCCAAGACCAGTTGCCATGGAACTGATTCGGACTTGCAGTGACCCTAGAGGACAGAGTAGAACTGCCCCTTATGGTTTCCAATGATTGGCTGATGGATTCAAACCATTGACCTTGTGGTTAGCAGCCGAGCTCTTTGACTGCTGTGCCACCGGGGCTCCAAACAGTGTGTGCTTGTTATGAGAACCTCATTTCCTGTGTCAGCTTTCACCAAGAAATAATAAAATATTTATAAAAATCAGTACCCCAAACAGCTGTTGACCTAATAGAACAGGTTTTAAATAGTAGTGAGTAAACGGCATATGTCAGGATAAGCATGGGCACGAAATGAAATTCTGTAGGTGAGGTCACAGCGGAAAGAGTAGGTCTTCGTCCTTCGGCCTGAGTGGCTGCAAATGAGGTGACACCACAAAGGAATCCAGAAGGACGCTGAGCATCTTTTCGCATTTACGGCTTCTGCATCATGGGGAGTGTAGGGTCGACTTAGGCGTAGCTACTTAGTCTACTGAGGCGTAGACTGAAGGGGTTTGTGAACCAACCATTGCTATTGAGTTGATTCTGACTCCTACTGACCCTGAAGGACCTGGTAGAGCTGCTGGTGGGTTCGGATTGCCAGCAGTCTGGTCAGCAGCTCAGCTCGTCACCACTGAGCCTCCTCAAGCCAAAATACAGATCTCAGTTCAACCCTGGGCAGAAAATGAATAGAGACATCCAGCTAGTGTCACTGGTCATGTGGAAACAGAAATATGCAAAGTCCCATACTCTTTAGTTTTTATTTTGTAATAGTGTTGAAACATATATAGCAAACAATTTGCTCTTTTATAAACCATTTTTAAGTGTCCCATCCAGTGGCATTAGTCACATTCGTAATGGAGAGCGGCTGTCACCACCACTACTTCTAAACCTTCTCTTCACTGCAAACAGAAACTCTGCACCCCTTAAGCAACAGTTCCCTGTCTCCTCCCACCGCCCAGCCCCTGGTGACCCCCGCCCCTCCCACCGCCCAGTCCCTGGTGACCCCCGCCCCACCCACCGCCCAGCCCCTGGTGATCCCCGCCCCACCCACCGCCCAGCCCCTGGTGACCCCCGCCCCTCCCACCGTCCAGCCCCTGGTGACCCCTCATCTACCGTCTGTCTCTATGTATTTGTCTATTCTGGATATTTCAAATAAGTGACATAATGCAGTGTTTGTCCTTTGGGGTCTGACTTATTTCATGCAGCAAAATGTTATTACGGTTCATGCACGTCACAGTATGTGACCAGCTCTTCAGTCTCTTTGTGGCTGAGTAGCATTCCATTAGATGGCAATATTACATCACGGTGTCCACTCGTCTGCGGGTGGACACTTGGGTTGTTGCCACCTTTTGGCCATCGTGAGTAGCACTGCAGTGAATCTTGGTGGACAAGTCTTGTCTTGACTCCTGGCTTTCAACTCTTGAGTATATGTCTAGCAGAATTCCTGTGTTGTATGGTAATTCCATGTTTAGCTTTTTGAGGAACTGCCTGTTTCCTACAGTAGATTCACCATTTTATGTTCCCACAAGCTGTAGACAAGAGGCCTGACATTCTTGAATTCAGACTTGGCAAGAGATTATAGTCAAAACCAGAGAGTACATACCTTGTTTGGCATTTAATTTAAAAAATAAAGAAGAACAGAGCAATCAGCACAGGTTGTTTGAGAGGACAAGCTTTCAGTTGCCCTTTTACGTCTCTTTACATAGACAAAGAAAAGAGTACCAAGTAGGTACAAACCTGTTACTGTAAAATTTAAGTTAAATCTGTATTTATTCTGTATCTTGTGGTCCTAAAGTTGAGTTTCTAAATTCTCTATTAGGAGAGCAAAGAGCTTTCTTATGAATTCAGAGGTTATTCTTAGTAATTCTAAGGAATACTTGCTTATAATCAAGAATCTAAGTATTTGTTACCTGAAAGTTGGTTTAGAATTTCTGATGAAGAAAACTACTTATTCTTTCCAAGTTATAAGCTACAGCTGAAGTAGGCTTGATTTTATGTACCGCGTTTGTTATAATTTACTAAATCCTCATGAATTTAACAAATTTAACTGTAAATTTTCTTAGAACTAGTAACAAAACTAAAAGCATTTACAACTTGCAAATACTTGTTTTGGTTTTTATGCAAGTAAAAACAAAGGGTCTCTTACTGAGTGAAAATCTTTACATACTGTCTTAGTAGCTAGTCAGATATGACTTAGAAGTCTTGGCCAAAATGTTAATGCCTCTATGTGGGTATTGAGATAGCATTAAAAAAAAAAAGAGACAAGAGACTTAAGGCCAGTGGGTAACCACTGAGTGCAAGCTTAATAAACACCAGCAGGTGCCGAGGTTGCTAGAAATCCCTGCAGCCTTAAGCTGGATCAGGAGCTGCAGAGAGAGCAGAGATGATGCCCACTCTAATTTGCATCACAGCAGAGTCCTATGTTAGGACCCCTGTGCCACATTTTAAGAGGAGGGAACTGAGTGTGGGCAGATTGGGCTGCCCTGGGGCATACTGCTGGGACACCCCTTGAAGAAAGAACTTGCCAGTCAGTGGCCAGGGATGCAGCTGCAGCCCTTCAGGAGCCACTCAGCTCTCAGGCTGAAGCCAGGCTCTTCCCGGCTAGCCCCTAGCCAATGACCGCACACAGTGGGGCTACTAGGGCCTGGCTGCTTCTTCCCAGTGTGGCTCTGACTCCTCTAATGGACAGTCTTGGCTCCAGGGCTCCTGCTTGGCTCGGGCAAGACTTCGTGAGTTCTGCAACCTAGTCAGACTCTCCCTGTGTGGCCCTGCCTCCTTCCTCACTCCCTTCTATAGGTGTCAGAATCCTGTGACAGTTTGCAAACTCTGATGACGTAGTGGTTAGAGCTACAGCTGCTAATCAAAAGGTCAGCAGTTCAGATCCAGCAGACATTCCTTGGAAACTCTGTGGGACAGTTCTGCTCCGTCCTACAGGGTTACCGTGAGTCAGAATCAGCTCGAAGATGGTGGTTTTTGTTTTTTCCTGCCTAATTCACGTTTCTCCCCTTTGTGTCTTTTGCAGAAGTCATCTCTGCTTCTTGAACAAATTGCTGGCTGTGCCAACCTCGTCATCTCAGGTTTTGCTTCTCAGAGAACCAACTGACATCCCAGAGGAGAGGCGTCAAGATGGAAGAGGAAAAAAGAGGGCGTCAGGACCAGTGGTGAGTGGTTGAGACAAAGGAAGACGTTTGTTCTGGAAGAGGGCAGGTGTGAGGAGACCAGTTCAACAGTTCTTTCTACTGTGTGCCTCCGATTACTCTGTCAAAGAGTCATGTGAAAGCATGACAGAGCGAAACTACCCATTTGTTAAGATGCTTGCATGTTGGTGACCTCCGATTTATATTTTAGTAGTTGACGTAAAAATCCCAGGTCTCATCCTTACTGCCTTTCTGAGCTCAGATGTAAACCTCTGACTGAGGACCACTAGTTGATGTCTTCAGATTTCTTCTGGATTGTTCTAGCAGATAGAAATGAAAGTACCTAGTTATGGGGAGGGGGAAGAGGGTTGCATCCAGATGGAGAAGAATTTATTGATTTATTAGTAACATTTAATTTATTGTTTCCTTACTAGGTTGCAATAAAACAAACATTTAATTTTAAGAAGCCATGTATTAATTATCTCTCCGTAAAATTATTTTGAATATTGGCCATCTTCTTGAGGCTTAAAAATTGTTTAACTTTGAACTACTAAACCACGTTCTTTAATGTGATCTTTAATTACATAGGAGTGACCCTATTTCAGGAAACCCTGGTGGTGTGGTGGTTAAGTGTTATGTCTGCTCACTAGAAGGTAGGCAGTTCAAATCTACCAGGTACACCTTGGAAACTCCATGGGGCAGTTGTGTGGGGGGTCACTATGAGTTGGAATTAACTTGATGGCAGTGGCTTTAATCCTATTTCATTTATTTCACAATTTTTTCTCTAAAGTTTATCTATTTTTTTATTGCTGAGAATGTATATAGCAAATCACACACCAGCTTGGCAGTTTCTACACACACTACTTGGTGACACTGATGACAGTCTCTGAGTTATACAAGCATCCTGATCCTCCTGTTCTGAGTTGTTCCTCCCGTGCTGCTCCTTAAGCGTCCTGTCTAATCTTTCCAGTTACAGCTGTCACTTGGATCCCATATAGATAGCTCTTAAAATAGCATACTGCTCAAGGCAGACATTTTTTTGAGTAGTTCACCTAAACGATTATTTGGTTTTAAGATGACTTCAGGGAATATTTTCAACTTACAGTTGAAAGATGATCTCAGGACAATAGTTACAGGGGTTTGTCCAGCCTCAGTGGCTCCAGAATGTCTAGAGTCCAGGAGAATTTTAAATTCCATTCTTCATTTTCTCCCTTTTGATCAGGATTCTTCCATCGATTTTTTTTTTTTTTTAGTCAAAATGTTAAGTAATGGTAGCTGGGCACCATCCAGTTCTTCTGGTCTCATGGCAAAGGAATTGTTCATGGAGGCAGTTATCCACACATTCCATCTCCTCCTATTCCTGACTCTCTTTCCTCTGTTTCCTCAGGTAAATAGGGACCAATTGTTGTGCTTTGGACGGTGGATTTCAAGGTTTTAAGCCCCAAGGCGCTGTGCAGCAAACTGGGAGGCAGAATAGAAGCACTAAACACGGTAATAGGTCAAGAAACCAAAGAATGAAATTCTGTGAAGTGTTTGCTTGTATATGAGTAACCTCAGAAGTTACCCTTTCTTTTTGTCACTGTACATATATCTGCCACAGAGCTCTTGCCAACTGAACTTTTGGCAGGTGTACAGCTTATTGGCAGCAATGACAGTAGTTAACCATGGAACTTACCCTGAATCAGTGTGGTTTTTCCCATCCCTGTTTGCTTCCTTTTCCTCCTCTTCCTCCTGCTTCTAGGAATCACTAATAGTCAAAACTGACTCAACAGCAATGGGTTTATGCGTTTGCCTTTTATTTTCTTTTTACGTGAGATCCCACTGCCTTCGTCCCTTTGTGACCGGCTTACTTCACTCAGCGTCTTCTAGCCCCACGCACACTGCAGCTCGCATCAAGACTTCGTTCCTCCTCCAGGCTGAGTAGTGTCTGTCACGTGTATGGACCACATTGTGTTAGCCATTCACCTGTTGACCAGTAGAGAAGAATTTTTTTAATAGCCGAATGAGTCCTTAAGTGAAATGGACCATAAGTAGAAACTATAGGCTATCCTCGGTGGAAGTATTTAAGCAGAGTCCTGAGATCACGGTCAGACTGGGTTTCTTCATTGGGTTTACTTTGGCATGCTGGTATCCCGTTAACCCCTGAGGTGAACTACCCTATTTTGAGAGAACTGGGGAGCTTACCCGTGATCCCACTGGCTGAGAGCCTGTGGCATTCATTCCTCGCACTTCCTTCCTGCCCTCTTGCAGGCTGAGCAGGTTGCTGAAGCCAGGAAGAGCCTCCAGGGAGAGCCATAGACGTTGGCAGTTGGGAGTCAGGCCTTACAAAAATGGCACCTGCCAGAGAGATAATGACACACGCTGACAGCTTCTCACACAGTGTGAGATATATTTTAGCCACCACTGAGGGCATCCTCCCTTACGGTGATTTAGACTGCACAGAATGTGCCATAGAGCAAGTCACTATTTGGTTTAGAATGGACACAGCCTACCTTGCAGAGGAGGGTTTAGAGACGCAGAGTATAATAAAAAGATTATCTGTGTCTTAAAACATGAAAGGACTTTCCCTTGTGAGTGGGAAGAAGGACTCAGTCAAGGCTGTTCTGCTCAAACTGTTCTGTTAAAAAAAATGTACATTATGAAAGAGTAATCAAGGGTGAAATCACTGCAAATGTCAAAGCTTAAAGTTTGCAGCAAAAAAAACACTAGTGTTCAAGACTGTAGTTTTATGTTAAAAAGAATGGTATATAGAATTGATGATCTGACAACCTGGAGGGTCCCTGGAGAACATGGCCTGTGGACTTGCGGCTAACCCAGAGCTGAGACCAGTGCTGAAGCCAACACTGCAGACAAAGAACAGACTGGATCTGGGGACACAGAGGGATGCAGGTGGCATGTGTACTTTATGGTTTAGTATATGTATGAGGTGGTCCTACTGGTTTCTTTCTAGAGGGGAGAGGAGAGGGCAGAGAGGAGGGGACAGGTGTTGGTTGAGTGGATACTGGAAGTAAAGAGTGAAAAAGAAGAGCGTGCTGTCACAGGGTGAGGAGATCAGATAGTTGCAGTGAGGCAGGTACTAGGGGTTTTATATGGTAAATTGACTTGGATAGTAAACTTTAACTTAATTACCATTAAAAATAAAAGAATGGCATATAACTGTATTCTTTTTTATTATATAGTTTTATTTTATTGTTGAGAACATACACAGCAGGATATTAATTTTTAACTATATTCTTGATCCATAATGTTTATGTAGTGTATAAGAGCAAGGTACAGAACAATGTGAATGGTATGACATTATTAGTGTGTGTTATGGACTGGATTATGTCCTCCAAAACTACGTGTTCAAATCTCAGTCTCCATGCCTGTAGATGGAGCGCTGGTGGTTAAGACCTCAGCTGCTAACCAAAAGGTCAGCAGTTTGAATCCACCAGGTGCTCCACTGAAACACTATAGAGCAGCTCTACTCTGTCCTACAGGGTTGCTGTGGATAGGAATCAACTCAAAGGCAGTAGGTTTCGGTTTTCTCAACACCCATACATATGACCCTGTTTGGATATGGGGATTTTCTGTGTTATACTTACATCATACCTTAGTAGGATAGCCTCTCAGACTACTGAGTTATAAAAAGAACAGAAAGCAAGCACTGCCAATTAATTTCACAAACTCATCCTAGAAAACAGTGTTGTAGACCTCACTGCTGAGTATGACTATGCTCACCTTTGAAGGACTCCCCTTGGCAAACTGCACTGATGCCAGCATCTAGTCTGCCCCTCAAAACTTTTGGAATTCTTTTTCTGGAATGGCCATTGGAGCTATCATCATATTACCCTTGATATCCTGAATGTCATCAAAAAGCCTTCCTTTCAATATGCTCTTTGTCTTTGGGTAAAGAAAAAAGTCACTGGGGACCAGATGAGGTGAGTAGGGAGGGTGCTCCAATACAGTGATTTGTTTACTGGCTAAAAACTCCCTCACCGACAGCTATACAATTAAGTTCACGAACCTGCCACTGTGCCACTGTCTGCAGTGCCCTAGCTTCCCGGGGACATACTTCAGAGGTGACTGTGGTGATATTCAGCAATGAGGTATGTAGCAGTCAGAACAATT
This sequence comes from Heterohyrax brucei, assembly GCA_028571685.1. Lineage (NCBI taxonomy): Eukaryota > Metazoa > Chordata > Mammalia > Hyracoidea > Procaviidae > Heterohyrax > Heterohyrax brucei. Next base: position 82,306,496 of record CM053159.1, read on the forward strand.
AAGTTCATAGACTTAACTGTGAGGCCTCATGGACACAGAGACACACGTGGGGAGAGCAGACACCAGGGAACGCCAAAGATTGCCCTCGGTCACCAGAAACTGGGAGAGAGGCCCACAGCAGGAGTCAACACGGCTGAGACCTGGTTTGGACGTACAGACTTCAGAGCTGTGAGAAAATTCATCTCTGTTCTCTAAAGCCATTCACTCATGGTATTTCTGCTGTGGCAGCACTAGGTAACTAATACAATATTTAAAAAGTATGTCTATAACCATGTTTGTTTATGTATGCATTGTCTGCAGAACGATAACCTGATCATGGGTAACAGCAGGTGCCTCTGGGAATGTCTCAGTCTGGGTTCTCTAAATGACCAAAACCAATGAAACGTACATAGATGTACAGAAAGAGATTTACTTCCAGAAAATGGCTTATGCCTTGTGAGGAATGGCTCACACAAGAGGAAGGGTTAGCAAGTCCCAAATCTGTGGGTCAGGGGACAGTTGGAAGACCTCTGTTGGCTCGTGTGGTGGCCGGGGCTGGGGAAAACATGCCCTGCCAGTGAGCGACAGGCTAGAGGCCTCTGTTGGCTTATGTCCCAAGGACGAGAGCGAACGCAGGCCTGGCTCCGTCCGCCTCCTGCCCACCCTTGTTTTAAGGCGCCACCTTGAACTGCAGCGGCCAGAAACACAGGCTCCGTGCCAGGCTTCTCGGAAGCTGGGGTTCTGAAGGAGAATTTACTTCCGTCTGTCAGGATTTGGCAAGCAGGATGAGGCAGCGACAACTTTTGGCTGCTCTTTCCAGCTGGTGGGCAAGATCTTGGCCCCGAGCAGCCGACTTCGGTGCTGCCGCACGATTGCGGAGAGGCAGCTGTGTGACATCCCAGTCCTGGCTTCTTCGGTGCTGGCTGGCAGCCACCTTGGCGTGCTCCTAAAATGAGGAACTGCAGGAGTTGTCCTTCGAGTCCTCTTTCCACAGCAATCAGAAACACCAGATTCCTCCCATTAAATCTACTGCTGCTTGAACTGCCTACTGTGAACCCCGACTCATATACCCCGGAACTGGGCAGAATGAGATAGGAGGGGAATTCACCTTTCGTCCCAGACTCTTTTATTCTATCTGAATTACAGTACATGACCTTTTTTTTAAAGATTATTAAGCATGTTTAAACACAGAGGTAAACATCGAGATAGATGACGATTAAAGTGGCCCTTAGGTTGTCTTCTGTGATGTGTCCTCACGCGGTTGCCATCAAATTAACTCTGACTCATGGTGACACCATACGTGTCAGAGTAGAACCGTGCTCCCTGGGGCTTCCAGGTGACACTGCGTGTCCCCGTGCTCACTAGGGCTTCTAGGTGACACTGTGTGTGTCCAAGTAGAGCCATGCTCCCTGGGGCTTCCAGGTGACACTGCGTGTGTCCAAGTAGAGCCATGCCCCCTGGGGCTTCCAAGGCCTGAGCTCAGGGAAGATGCCCAGACCTGTCTTCCAGGGTGCCTCCAAACCTCAAACCAAGCCACTGCCGTCAGGTCCATTCCGTCTCATAGAGACCCTGCAGACAGAGCTGGGCCGGAATTCCCAAGGAGCGCCTGTTCCACTGAACTGCTGACCTTGTGGTGAACCCGCTGTACTTGGCTCTGTTTTCAGGCTTCCCAAGCAATCTTCTGGCTGTACATTTGGCTTTCCAACAGCTTCCGCACCTAGACATGAATATCCTAGTTAGATACTCAGCTTTCTGCTTGTGAGAAAAGTGGAGCAAACAAATTCCTGAATTTACCATGAACATTAACCCCAGGTGGCAACTCGGCTGTGTCCTGTAGAGTCACTACAGGCTGGGATTGACTTGATGGCAGTCGACTGGGTTTGGTTACCTTTCATCAACAACATTAGCAAGTTGGCATACTGGTATATTTATCACTAGTCTTCTCTGAGTTTGGTCAGCGCCAATCTAACTAGTTTTAGGGCATGACAAGATGGTGCTTTTAAATATATAAGATAGGGAACCAGATTCTAGTCTGTCATAAATCCCCGAGATGAGCCCAACTGGTTGCCCACCGTCTCTGGCGACAGCCCCGTCCCCTCCCAGGTTGGTCTCAAAACCACAGAAATGGTATCACCTGCTGCTGCTCTGTGAGTGGTCCAGCATCGCCGTGCGAAAGGACTGATCCCGCACATCATGTGACAGTGGAAGGCAAAACAGCCCTCCGGGCTCGCCTTCAGTATGGTGACGCTTGACACCATAGACGGCATCATCTAATCTTTACAAGAAATGGCTGGCGGGCTGTTTGTAGTCATCGGGTTCTATTTGTTTTCCTTCTTTTTTTCTCCAGTTTGAAAAGCTGTCAGTTATCACCCATTAAAGTCCATTGCCATTGAGTCAGTTCTGATGCACAGCAACCCTGCAGGACAGAGGAGAACTGCCCATGGAGTTTCCAAGGAGCGCCTGGTAGAGTCCCACTGCCAGCCTTTTGGTCAGCAGACGCAGAACTTAACAACTGTGCCACTAGGGTTTCTGAGACACACTTAAAAGGCACAATGGAAGGACAAAGTTACAGAATACTAATTAAGTTGCTTGCTCAGTGTGACATTTAAAAAAGATGATAAAAGGATACCTGTCTGCCGTGAAGAAACTGGTGGCCTAGTGGTTAAGTGCTGTGTCTGCTAACCAAACAGTCAGCAGTTCAAATCTTCCAGGTGCTCTGGGAAACTCTGTGGGGCAGTTATACTCTGTCATCTAGGGTCACTATGAGTCGGAATCAACTTGATTGGGGATTGGTTCTTTGGTTTGGGTCTGTTATGAAAGATTCCCTGGCTGCTCGGTGGTTAAAGCACTCAGCTGCTAACCATAAGGTCAGTGGTTTAAACCCAGTGGCTGCGCCAAGGGAGAAAGCTGGGGCTGTCGCTTGGAAACCCTGTAGGGCTGCTGTGAGTTGGAACTGACCAACACGGTGGGTTTGGCTTTGGGTCTGCCAAGAAGCAGAGAGTTTTGATGGTGGTCTTGAAAACCATGGCAGCCAGCAGCCCTGTTAGTCAGATCCGAAGCTCATCAATCACTCGCATTCATAAGAAGGATCAAACTCCTCGTGTTAAAAGTGATTGTAAGTAAATATCTGTGACATCTTCTGATTTTTTTCACGGTTTTAGGGGGTTGGTGGGAGAAGGGTCCTCCTTTCATTATTCCGTGTTTCCAAAGCCATTAGATTTGCTTCACTAGCTCAAAGATGAGGGTGATCTGGTGAGGGGAGATGGCTGGCTTCCTTCCTTAGCCTCTGTTTACACCGTGCCTGGTAGTGCAGCAGTTGAGAGCTTGGCTGCTAACCAAAAGGGTGGCTGTTCGAATCCACCCGGCGCTCCTTGGAAACACCATAGGGCAGTTCTCCTGTGTCCTATAGCGTAACTCTGAGTTGAAATTGACTCCTGGTAATGGGCTTTGGAGGGACACCCCAGGGGCACAGCAGTTATGAGCTGCAGCTGCTTCTCAAAAGGCCAGCAGTTCAGATCCAGTGAGTGCTGCTTGGAGAACCTGTAGGGCAGCTCTGCTGTGCCATGTGGAGTCTGTAAGTCAGAGCTGATGAGATGGCAGTGGATTTACACTGAACAACAACAACAAAATGATTGTGATGCTACCATTTGCAAAATTCTTCCCCAAACACCAAACATCTTCCCCAAACACCCTCTAACTACTGACCAGCCTACTCACATTTTCATTTAAATTGGCTACACAAACTGGATTATAACAATGGGTACTAATAAATATTTGAAATTTCATTAAAACTTGGAAAAAACTGGAAATGTTATTGAGGAAAGCTGGCTTCAATGTCTCACTGTGATCTAATTATCTCAGAAGAGAGAAATCTGACCCAGAGGTATCTTTAAACCATTTTTAAAAGGGCTTCTCATCCCTTGTTAATTGAAACTTCAGAGATTTTTTCCTGCCCTTCACGGGAAAAACCAAGCAGTCTTTATTTCTACAGAAGGAAAAATGATGAAGAAACAGCAAGTTTGCTCTCCTTGGTTCCCAGTATTGATCGTCCTCCACGGCCTTGGTAGGGTTTCCAGAGAGAATCGGTTAACCCTTAACACGCTGAATTATTTTTATTTAAGGGTGACTCCTTCAAGCTTCCAGAGTATAGCTGGAGGAAGCTGTTTCAGTGAAGATGGTGCTAAACAGAAGACATGCTCTGGAGAGATTACAAAAGTAGCTAGGTGTCTGGGTCCCCTAGTGTGGCTACAGCAGAAACACCACCAATGGATGGCTTTAACAAAGAGGCCACAGCAACCTTCCCAGACCGGGGTACGATTGGCAACAAGGACTTTCTTCCATGGCCGGCAGAGACCATGGCGTTTCTCTGATGGTCTAGGAGGTCACAAGTCCAAAGTCAGGGCTCCAGCTCCAAGAGAGCCTTCCTGTCTCCTTCAGTTCTGTGGAAAGGTCCTTGTCACCAACCTTCATCTGCTCTCAGGGCTTCTCTGTAGGGACCCCAGGTCCAAAGGGCCCCTTCTGCTTACACTGCTGCTCTCTTGGTGGCTCAAAGTCCCTCTCCCCTCTGCTGCTTTTTTATTTTGTATTTCAAAAGAGATTAATTTAAAACACAGCCTAATCTTGTAAAGTGAGTCCTGCTTCGTTGCATAGCTTGCCTCTGTTCTTGCCTCATCAGCCTCTGGAGGTTTACAACACAGAGGGAACTGCATCAGATGTTCACGTAATCCTGGGGATCATGGTCTCACCAAGTCAGTGCACGTTTTTGGGGGTCATGACACAATCCGTGACCGTCAGTAAAGGGTTAGCGTTTCGGGACAGAGTGCTGCTTCATAGCAGCCTTTTTTAAAGAAATGTCACCCACTGAATGAGCAGACTCATTTCATTTTTTAAATCCTCACACAGTGTGAAAGTGCCTGTCATTTCCACTTAGCTGCGGAAAAGAGGCTCTGTGAGGCCAATTTATTTTCCAAGATGGTAACACTCCAAGCCACCCTCAGAGGGCACTCTGTTCCTGTCACGCTCCACTCCCATCCCATCCTGTCCCGTCCCATCCCATCCCATCTCATCCCATCCCATCCACATATGCAGTGCCAGGCAAGGCACGCAGGAGGGCAAGAGAGCGCCCCCCCCCCCGAGCTTGCATCTCCTAGCCCACTGTGCAGGTGCCAGAGCCTACAGTATCCTCCCAAATTACCTGTGACGGCTTCTGGGGCCTGTGGGTAGCCTCCCTTCAGGGTCTGCCCACTTGAGGGCAGACTGCATTGCCAGGCAGTGCATCTCAGGCCTGAGGTCCACAAGACAGTCATTTGCAGAGGACATGGACAGGGCTTAGATAAGGGAGTACTGTGTCCACACTCCTGCAGGTGAAGCCCTTCACTTAGCAGAGGTGAAAGAGGAAGAGAAGGTGTAGGCAGTTCCCCCATTTTTGCCTGGAATTCCAGAGAACCCAAGAAATCTGTTAGGACCTGGGTCTCAGATTGCTGTGAAGGGCTATTGGTCAAGGCAAGAGGTAGAGTACCTTTAACGCTCGGTATTATGGATGGAATTGTGTTTTCCCTCTTGTGGATTGAATTGGGTCCCCCAAATGTATGTATGGGTGCAGCACTTTGGCTAGGCCATGATTTCTGGTGTGATGTGATGTTTCTCTCTGCTGTAAACCCTGCCTCTGTGATGATGATGAGGGGCAATGGGTGGCCTTGTGTCCGTGGGCAGAACTCAGTGTAGAACACTGGCATGTGCCTTGAGGCAATCTTTGTGATATAAAGGAAAGGAAGCAGGTAGAGAGCTGTACCAGAAACAGAGCACCTCCCTTGGACCTGAGATCCCTGCACCTCAGAAGCTGCCAGTCCAGGAGCAGATCGGCGACAAGGACCTTCCTCCAGAGCCAACAGAAGAAGCCTTCCCCTGGAGCTGATGCCCTGAAGTTGGATTTGTAGTCTTCTGGACTGTGACCTAACTAACTTTTCTTTGTTAAAGCTATCCACTTGTGGTATTTCTGTTACAGCAGCACTAGATGATTAAGACACCCCCAAATACCTGTTAGCTTACTAACACCTGTGGATGTAATTTAGTCTAATGTGATTACTTTATATGTAATGTAATGACCTTCTGTAAGGCAATCTTTTTAAAAAATAATATTTTATTGTGTTTTTAGTGAAAGTTTATACAGCAAGTTAGGTTCTGATCTAACAATGTCCCTACATACCATCTAATGACACTGGCCATGTTTTCACACTGTGGGAGCATTGTCAACATTCCCGTTTTGTTGTTCTGTCTTTGTTCACCCAGCTTTCCTACACCCCCACCCGTACTGTCCTAGCTTTGCTCTATGGTAAATGGGGACCATTTGGTCTCATTTAACTGATTATTTACAGAAGCACAGTACTCGTGGGGGATATTGTTTATTTTGTGAGCCAATTCATTATTTGGCAGAAAGACAACCTCCAAGGGTGGTTTCAGTTCCCCGTTTAGAGGATAGCTCAAGGTGACAGTCTTGGGGCTTTGTCTAGTCTCTGCTGATCCAGTATGTTTGGCCTTTTTCAGAAATTTGAGTCTTGTTCTGCATTTTCCTCCCATTGTGTCTCGGTCCACCTATTGTGTCCTTGGTCAGAATGATCACAGCTGGTGCGGAGGCACTGCCTAGTTCTTCCAGACTGCGACGCAATCCTAGGGTAAGGCCATCAGTCAGTGGAGGTGGTACCAGCGTATGGCACATCCTAGACCTAATCACAGCTGCAACGTCTGTCTGTCTCTCTCTCGCTCTGTCTCTCTGTCTCTCTCTCACACACACACACAGAAAGAAAGACTCAGCCTGGCTAAGACCCTGATTTGGGCTTTGCCCTCTGCAGCTGTGTGAAGGCACGCTTCTGCCCTTCAGGGTTACCTGCCTGTGGTGTTTCTGACAGAGCAGCACCAGGAAATGAAGACACTTGGTTAGTTTGGTTCTAATTCTAATGGGCTGAACCCGTAAATCTCATTGCTGTCACGTCAATTGTGATGCACACTGACCCTATAGGACAGAGCAGAACTGCCCCATAGAGTTTCCAAGGAGCACCTGGTACACTTGAACTGCTGACCTTTTGGTGAGCAGCCAGAGCACTTAATCACCACGCCACCAGGGGCTTCCTGTACGGACTTCTGTGAAAGGTGGGTTGCCATCTGCCCTCTGGCTGTGAGCACCGCAAACATCCAGGGCTGGCTTATGCCAAAGGCCACATAATCAGTGGCTGAGCTAGGGTTTGTCCCCAGCTTGTCTGCACAGTTTCTCTCCCCAGGGTCCACACTTCCTGACTTGAGCAGACATCCCTGTTCTGTTGAGTGACTCAGAAGTTTGAACATCAGCAGCTGTGTTACGCAGCAATACAGTGATGGCTTTGGAAGATGCTGCAGTTGCTGACTGGTCCCTTGTTGCTGTTAGCTGCCCTCGGGTTGGCTCCGACTCATAGCAAACCTGTACACAACAGATGGAAACACTGCCCTGTCCTGTGACAGGCCCACAGTTGTTTTTATGCTTCGGCCCATTGTTGCAGCCACTTGCCAGTTCATCTCCTTGAGGGTCTTCCTGTTCGTCACTGACCCTGTCCCCAGCATGATGTCTTTCTCTAGGGACTGATCCCTCCTGACAACGTGTCCAAAGTATGAGAGATGCAGTCTCACCATCCTTGCTTCCAAGGAGCACTCTGGTTGTACTTCTTCCAGAACAGATCTGTTTGTTCTTTTGGCAGTCCATGGTACATTCAGCATTCTTCTCCAGACATGCACGTGCAGGGACAGAGCCCGAAGGAGCCGTGTGAAGAGACACCTAGCAGCCAAGGAGGCCAGGAAATGCCCAGTGCTGTCCGCGCCGGCTGGGGCAGCGCAGGGCCTTCCCCAGAGCAGGCCGAGGGCAGGGCCCACGGACAGCCTGGATCTGAACTCCGAGCCACCAGAGCTGGGAGACCGCAGACGGCTGTCCTCGAAAGCCCGCACTCCAGGGTTTGTTACAGCACCCCAGGAAAAGAAGATACCACTGGAAGAAGGTTTTGTCGGGGGAAATGAAACAGCAGGCACTGAAAGTGGTAGAAGACTAGATGAAAATACAAGAGTGGTATTTGTTGCTGAGGCTTTTCCTAGTCTGTACTTCCTTTAGCACACGGTCTTTCTTTGCCCCCGCCTGCTGTAGAAGCCGCCCTGCTAGCCCACTGGCTGAGTGCTCAGCGATTTCCACCCAGCAGTTCGGAGGGAAAAAGGCCTAGTGATCTGCTCCTGTAAGATTAGAGCCTAGAAGACCATCTGGGGCAGTCCTAGTGTGTTACACACAAGTGGTTGCTCAGCATCAGAATCGATTCTGATCTTCTCTGTGTTGGTGCTGAGGTTGTCAGCTGCTGCTGAGTCAGTTCCAACACGTGGCCACTTCTGGTGCACAGACTGGAACTGCCCCAGACGGTTTCTGCAGCTGTGACCTTTCAGAAGAACGTGACCAAGCCTGCCTTCCACGCTGCCTCCAAGTGGGTCCAAATGGCCAACCTTTTGGCTAATAGCTGAGCCCGTGCTGTTTGTCCTTCCCAGGGCTTCCTCATTCCTGTGTGCCCGTCTGTAAGTGGAAAAATGCCGCCTGATCATTTCAGGCAAGCGCGGTATCTGCTGGGCCATCGGAGAATGGGGGAGTCCCCAGAGGACAGTCATCGTTACTGGGCCTGTTAGATGGGAGGTGACTGGGGGTGGACCCAACTCACCCCTGCCTCCCCAGGCACCTGCCCCTCCACCATCGTAGCGAGAGGGGAGCCCCACGGGGAATGCGGGGCCCAGTCCCCCTCACCACAGAGCAGCAAGGCGGCTTGTGTGAAGGGAGAGAAAAAAGAAGGTGGGGTGTTTGAAGGAGGCCAGGCGGTCCAGTGGTTAAAACCCGCAGCTGCTGGCATGGACTGAACTGTGTGCCCCCACCCCCACCCCCCACATATTGATTTGGCTGAGCTGCAGTTCCCAGGACTGCTTGATTGTCAGTGCTTTGTCACCTGATGTGAGGTTCTGTGTGTTGTAAATGTCATCTCTGTGATGTTAAGGAGATGAGATTAGAGGCCATTATGTTAATAAAGCATCACTCAATCTCCAAGATTGGATTGTGTCTTCAGCCAGTCTCTTTTGAGATCTAAGAAAGAGAAGTGAGCAGAGAGCCACGGGGTCCGCACACCACCAAGAAACAGACTGGTGCCCTATGCTGACCTTACTGGGCGCCCAGCCTCCAAAGTCCTTACAGCAGCCTCCGAGGCCCTCCAGCAGGAAAGGGTTAACAGAACAGCCCGAGCTGCTGCTCTTGGAGGGGGCTACCACAGGCTGATGTTCCATGCCCCCGGCCACCCGAACGACTTCCACTGGGGGGCTTCCCACCACTCCCTGTCAGAGCGACTCACCGACAGTTTGGTTTACGGTGCAGCCCTGGTCTCCTGCCCGCAGCCTCCAGTGTGAGTGCATGGGTAGCCCCCAATAAAAGGCCCAGGCCCTGCGTCTCTGACACTCCACACAGATGTCACAGCTGGCTGCTGGAAGCATTAAGTGTGTTCTGTGAGACTTTACAGGCAGAGGACTCCGGAAGCTTGTGCCTGGTGTCCTGTAGACTTGCCTTTTTCCTTGCTGTTTGAGCTTTGTGTGCTTCTGCTGTGGTAAATCATGGCTGACAGTGTGTATGACAGTGGGCTAGGTCCTGTGATCCTCCTAGAGAAATCACTGGAACAAGGGAGCCCTCCGTCCCCACCTGGGGACCGCCCACAGCCCAGCATCTTACGGCCCGTGGCTGCCTCTCTGGCCTTATCCCCGATCACCCCCCAGTTACTCTTTCCAAGCTCACAGTCCCGTCCTGCTTCCTCCTCCGGAAACTTTTCTACCATCACAGTCAACTGACCTGTGTCCTCACCGTGTTGAGGTCTGTTCACGTGTCATGGCACCAGGGGAGCGTTCCTTAACTCCCTGTTTGCAAACCGTGTGGTGTAATGGTTAGGTGCTGTGGCTGCTCACCAAAAGGTTTGCCATTCGAATCTACCAGCCACTCCTTGGAAACCCTGTCCTCACAGGGTCACCACGAGTCAGAACAGGGGCGAGGGCGAAGGATACACGGAACAGCAGCCACCCGTGGCCCTTTGTTCCCTGACCTGCTGTATTTACCTCATTAGCGCTTATCACCACCCAGTAGGTTCATTAGCTTATTAGGTGGCTTGCCGCCTACCCATCTCAGGTGGCGCAGTGGTTAAGAGCTCAGTTGTCACCAAAAGGCTCCCAGTTCAAATCCACCAGCCTGGAAGCCCTATGTGGCAGTTTCACTCTGTCTTGTGGGGTCAGTATTGGAATCAACTCGACAGTAGGTCTGAGATTTTTTTTTTTGGTTCCCCCATCCCTGCCCTGGGAGGAAAGGCCCATGCTCCGGGTGTGAGCAAACCATTCTGAAGGGTGTAGGGGAGATGACATGATGTCTAGAATTTGCTTTAAATGCCTTCATTAAAAAAAAAACCACTGTGCCGTGCCCAAGGATTCCAGGAAGTCCCTTGGGCAATTGTCTAATGAAAACCTGTTTGAGTTTGTTCTGATCACGTGATGTCGCTGTCACTGTCCTCAAAGCAGCCCCGAGTCACAGGGAGCTTCAGTGGGAGAGATAAAGCATCGCTGTCCTGGGCCACGCTCAGGGTTGTTGTGAGTGCCGTGCCGGCCCGTCTCATCGAGGGTGTCCCTCGTCTTCAGTGACTCTCTACCAAACGTGTCCTTTCCCAGTAACTGGCCTTTCCTGGTGACACATCCAGATGAAGCGAGTTGCAGTCTTGCCGTCTGCACGTCTCGGGGGCCTTCTGGTTGGATTTCTTCTGAGACCAGGCCGTCCGTTCTTCCAGCGGCTGCGGTGGGTCCAGCACCCTCCTCCTGCAGTACAGCCGGGATGCGCCAGTCCTGCGCCAGTCTCCTCCCCGTCCAGTGCACACAATGCACAGGAGATCACGGAAGAGAACACTGCTGGGCTCAGACAAAGCGCAGCCGTCAAAGTGACATCTTTGTTCATTAAAACCTGAAAGACAGATGACCATGTGAATAATTACAGTTGTTTTACTTATAGGGCTAATTTAAAGTTTACTATGGAAATTTTCAAACAAATGTAGAAAGAATAGAACAAATCCCATAAAACAAACCTAGATTAAGTAACTATAAACATTGTGACACATACGATTCCTGTCTCTCTCTTTGTTGTAACATATTAAAGGACCTTTTAGAGTTTATGTCATGTTACTCCTACATGTTTTAAAAAGTATTTCTAAAAATTATTTTCTTACACAACCACAAAGCCGTTTATCACATCTAACAAAATTGACAATAGTTCTTTGGAATCCTCATACCCAGACCTTAATGAAATTCCCCAGGTTGTTTCAAAAATGTCTTTATACATTTGTTTTTCTGGAATCAGAACCTGCACAGATTCCACAAGTTATTTGAAAATGTCTCCTAAGTGCCTCTTATCCTAGACCAGTGTGCCTTCCTTTCTTTTTTGTGCCATTTGTCCCACAATTTTTTTCTTAACTAAAATTTTTTACTTCAGAAAACACAGATTAGGACAAATGGGAAAACAAAAATAAAACCTGCCTGTCCAGGGAAAACAGAGTCTGGTTAAAAACACACAGAGACGCAGCAGTGGGAAACAACAGTCTGTGCAGGGTTCTGCACACCGCCTTGCTGTGTGAGGTCTCGATGGAGTGACAGCTGGCTCTTTGCCTTTTTAAAGATGACGACTGTTTGCGTACTTGTAAGGCAGGGACAGCAAGGTGTGGTGGAGGTCCCTGAGTCTGGAATATTTAATTCAGTGCCTGGTGTACACAGGAAGCTCTCCATATACTGTTTAAAAGTCAGTAGTGTTCTCAATACGTAGGCTAAAATATTATATCTGTATTTTTTTAATACTTTAAAATGCTAGTGGAAGTATAGATAGCCAAAGAAGCACCATTCATCGATTTCTACATGTACAGTGCTGCGACGTTGGTTGTCTTCTTCACATTACGAATCTTGCTATTCCCTTCCAAATCATTCCACCAGCAGTATCTTAAATCACTGCCCTAAACTTCTAATCCAATCTTTTCAGTTGCCGTTGTCAATTTAATCTTATATAGATAATTCATTTAAACAGCCCAAAGCAGATGCATTTTTGCTTATGAAGACAGGCTACTTTTTGGTTCAAAGAAGACTTCAGGAGGTAGTTTTGGCTTAAGGTTTATGGATTATTATTTTGGAATTCTTTCAGCCTCAATGGCTCCATTGAGAATTTGTAATTGTATTTCATATTTTTCCACCTGCTGATCAGGTGTCTGCAGAATTAAGTTATGGAATGTGGTGAACTGGGATTCAGGGAACTTGTCTCCAGTCTCACACCTGTTGTTTTGGTTATGGTTGGGTCAGTAACTCCCCAGGTCTGATTTTCCTTATTGGTAATATGTAATATGTTTCATAAAAAAAAATTCAAATACAACTCTTTCTGGCTTGAAACATCTTTTCTCATGAAACACTATTTTGTACCATATAGTTTGGAAAATGCATTCTTAAGACATGAGGCAGAGTATAATACGCACCATAAAACTTAATACAAAAACCTAAAATGCAAACCTGTTGCTGTCTGGTCGATTTCAACTCATAGCAATCCTGTAGAACAGAGTAGAATTATCCCCATAGGATTTTTAAGGAATGCCTGGTTGATTCAAATGGGTGGCCTTTCGGTGAACAGCCACACTCTTCATCACTGTGCCACCAGGCTCCGGACTGGATACAAGCTCATATAAACTCAGATGAAACCCACCCAGACTCACTGTTGTCACATCAATTGTGACTGACAGCAACCCTGTAGGACAGAGCAGAACTGCTCCATGGAGTTGGCAAAGTGTACCTGGTGGACTTGAGCTGCCCACCCTCTGACTGGCAGCTGCAGTGTTAACCACTTGGCCACCAGGGCTTCTGGCACATTTTGTTAGTTGTATTGTTTTTGTATCTGTCCTCCCCTCGTCCCTTAGACCTTCAGTGAGAAGATCTGAAAAGCCGCCAAGTGTCCCACTGGTGATAAGAGGAAACAGTCACAAAAGGCTGTGGACTGTGCCTTGTACATTAATCGGGGCGGCCTTGGCAATGAGGAGCTGAAACCAGCTCTGACTGGCTTGTGCAAGGCGAGTTTCTTTTGCAGGATCTACCACAGGGGATTCAAGAGGAGGATCAGAGATTCACCAAGGTCAGGCAGGTGGGCCAGCGCCCTGGGGAGCCGTTTCTGTTGGACGCCACGGTCTCCTTACCAGCTGTGAGAGATCATTCAGCAACTTAACCCTAATCGCCACAGATGCTCCCCTGGACAGCGTGGCCTTGGAGAAGGAAGCAGGCACCCCCCTCTCCTTTCAAGCTGCAAGTTACATGTTTCCGTTTCCCGTTTCAGTAAACAATTTCCTGTTTGCTGTCAACAATTTCCTAGTTTGCATGACACAGTCTATCAGGGGACACTACAGTTTCTCTTCATCCCAATTGCAGATTCTCAGGGAAGGGACCTATCAAACGCTTCCTGGGTGGGATGGTTTGGGCTTACACAGCTGGGTGCCTTGAGGCCTGGTGGTCAGATAACCCAACAGATGCTCCCCAGGGGCTTGTCGGAAGTGGAGAGACAGCTGGTCTACCTCTAGGGTGCCAGGCTGCTGCCAAGCACAGCCAGGAAAACCCTGCCAAGCAGTTCCATTTTGTGACACGTGGAGTCCCCAGGAGTTCCACTTGATGGCAGCAGATTTTTGTTTTGTTTTTCTGGCCCTCGTTACCCTGTGTCCTGTTTCCTAGGACTCCTGCCCTGTTTCTCTGCTCCTGTTGTGTTGCCATCTTCCCATCAGTCAGACACCCACCCGGGTGGGCTCCCACCCAGAGACGTTTCAGTGGCTCTTGGCCTCGACTCTTCCCTGCCCCCTCCAACTTCCACATGGCCGGCTCCTTCCCTTCCTTCTGGTCTTTTCTGGAGGTTCCCCTTCCCATTGCCCTTCCTGATGACCCTCTCTGAGAGTCAGTCCCCGAGTCCACCTGTATTGTTGTTGATTCTCTGTAGTACTCTTTGTGACGGCACTTATGACCAGTTACGCCTCTGTACTTTGTGTATCCCGTCTTCCCCAGCAGCAGAAAACAAGCTCCTTAAAGTGAAACATCTTTTTTCTGTTTTACCCATTGCTCTATCCACAGTGTTTTAAACACCCAGCCCATAGTAGGTGCTCACAAAGTGTTCGGTGAGTTACAGAGTCGTAATTTAACACAATGGTTAAGAGCTGCGGCTGCTAGCTAAAAAGTTGGCAGTCCGAATCCACCAGCTCCTCCTTGGAAACCCTATAAGGCAGTTCTCCTTGTGCTACAGGGCTGCTGTGAGCTGGATTTGACTCTGTGGCAATGGGTTTGGGGTTCGGGTCTTGCCTTTTTCTGGGGAGAGTTGAGGGCATGATAAGTGGGAGGTATAACAGTGTCCCCCCCCCCCCGAAGATGTTGATGACTGATCTGCTCCCGTAGAGATTTCAGCCCAGGAACCCCGATGGGCAGCTCTACGTCATCCTATAGGGGTGTGATACGTCAGAGTCGACCTCACAGCACACAAGAGGACAAAGGTGCTTCTCCTGAGGATGGGGGTTGGGGAAACACGCAGTGCTCCTGGCACCGGCTGTAGCTGGCTTTCTCCTGGCTGTCCAAAACCCTGCGCATCTTCCCACTGCCCGAATTGCTTCCCGGGCGGATTCTCTCACCTGCGTCCCTCAGCTTGCACAAGAGATGTGTGTTCTCTGTGCTAACCTACACTGGATTCTGGTTTTGCTGTAAATACTCTCGCTTTGTTTTGCAGACACCACACTCGTCCGTCTCCCTAGCACACCCTCTTGGCTTACGTTATAACACTTTTGGGGTTAATTGACTATAAATTACATAATTCTCAGATTGATTCTTTATAATTCCTTGGTGTTTAGGGTAATAAAGAAGCCTCAGTTTACCCAACGTGAAAACATTGTAAAAGAGAATTCACATGAAGTGACCAAGTAACCAGAGGAACCCTACCACCCTAAACGTCCATCAATCAGGGTAGTTTGGGTACCCATTTGCTAGGATTTAAGTAAAGCAAAGGTGCCCTGGTGGCCCAGCGGTTAGGAACTATGGCTACTAACCCCAGATCAGAAGTTTGAATCCACCAGCTGTTCCTTGGGGACGCCGTGGGGGCAGCGCTACTGTCTCCTAGGGGATCACTGGGAGTCAGAATTGACTTAAGGGTAATGGTCTTAGGTTTGAGGTAAGAGAAAAGTCAAATATTGAGTTTAATTGGATCTCCTAGTAACTCCCCCTCTGCCCACACCCTCAATCCAGACTTTCAATTTTAGAAAGGAGACTCTAAGGATAAACTATAACTGATGGATCATCAAAGGCAGTTAAAAAGCAATTTAAAGAAAATGAAGTACAAAATAACATTGTTTTAGATTAGAGAACTGAAATGCTTCCCTGGGACAGAAAAGCCAGGCCTCCTGAAACTCAAATGTCCTCAGAGACCCTGGAAAGCAGGGATGCGAACACCTCCAAGTCTAATTAGCAGACTCAACCACTTTCTGGGCAGAGTGAGGAGAAGAGCAAAGGGGGATGCAGGCCCGCCTGGCGCCTCGCCTCCTGCCCGCCCATCCTGGCCACCTGTCCCCTCCATCGGCAGGCTCCCGCTGTCTCACTGCTGCTTTGTGTCACAGGCTGCTCTTTCTTTCCAGGTTGCTTTCCTTCTATGCACTCGCCAAAGCAAAACAAAACAAAACTCCTGCCATCAAATCACAGCCCTGCAGGGCGAGTAGAGCTGCCCCATGGGGTTTCCGAGGAGCACCCGGTGGGCTTGAACTGCTGGCCCTTCGGTTAGAAGCCGAGTGCTCCACCACTGCGACACCAGGGCTGCAGCCCATGCCCTGAGTACTGGCCACCTCGACCGTGGCATTACCCTCCTGGTGGTGCCTGTCTGTCTTTCTGGCTGTGTGGTAAACTCCTCACAGGCAGGGGCCTCTGAGCACAGATCCTGACACGTGACACTTCGTCAACATGCATTTCAGGAGACAGTAATGGGATGGCAGGCAGTGTGGGCGATACGCGGTCTGCCAAAGTCTAAACCCCAATTATGAAAGGAAACCCTGGTGGTGCAGTGGTTAGGTGCTATGGCTGCTCACCAAAAGGTCTGCTGTTCAAATCTGCCAGGCGCTGCTTGGAAACTCTATGGGATAGGTCTACATTGTCCTGTAGGGCCACTAGGAGTTTAAATGGAATTGACGGCAGTGGGTTTGTTTTGTTTTAAATGCCACTTAGGAGATATGGGTAGAGTTCTCATCCTGCATGTCGGAGACCCCAGTGGGATTCCTGGTCAGTGTACCTTATGCCCAGCGTACTCAGCTGTCCATGGAGGCTTAGGGTATCGCTGGAACTCTGGACAGGTCTCAGTGGAGTGTCCAGACTGAGGTGGACTCGTAAGCAAGGGCTGGCAAGCTACTCTAAAATCAGTCGTGAAAACCCTGTGGATGGTAACAGTCTGAGCTGCAGGGGACCCCAGGGATGACCCAGGACTGGGTCAAGTTTGTTCTGCTGTGCATAGAGGGGTGGCTGTGAGTTGGGGGTCAGCTAACACCAAAACTGCCATGGTATTAAATGTTCTGTAGTAACAGAGGAGAGGCAGAGTGTCTGCAGGAAATGAACAAAAAGAAGATGTTCCCTCCAAGCTGGAAAGGAAAGAGATGTCTATAACCCCATGGGCACCTGAGGTGCCCAGCCTTGCTGGAAGGTCCCCTGCCCCAGTCACGGCTTGGCAGTAGCAGAGTTCCCACCAAGCCTGGGGCAGTGATGCAGTCCCCGGCAGCTCTCCCCAGCACTTGTCCTACCTGGGACGCTGCCCGAGGTGCTGGGCTCTCCAACCTGCAAGAGGAGCAGGGGAGAGGGAAGAGCAGCCCAGCAGCAACTGCCATTGAGTTTCTTCCTGCCCTGTGTCATAAAGTTCAAAAATGGAAGTTAATTTAAGTCACAGTTCTTGCATTCTTGACTTTGGAAGCCGATTTATACAGGAAACAAATAGATGTATTTCTACCATGGGAAAAAAAAATCAAAGTCCTGTACAAGTTAGTTACAATGTGAACCTGTTTCGATGACTAATTTATGCAGACTTAAAAATTGGGGATAAGCGGTATGACACCCCTTGTACACTGCCAATGAGTCAGTTCCTACCCATAGTGACCCTATAGGGTTTCCAAGGCCACAAATTCTATGAAAGTAGACAGTTATACCTTTTTCCCACAAGGTCACTGGCGGTTTTGAACCTTCCACTTTTGGGTTGGAAACTCAGGTTGCACAGTGATTAGAGCTACGGCTGCTACCAAAAAGGCTGGCAGTTCAGATCCCCCAGGTATTCCATGGAAACTTGATGGGGCAGTTGTACTCTGTCCTGCGGGTCACTACGAGGTCCAGCAGTGAAGTCCGTGAACTTACCTGCTCTGAATGCTACACACTTCATTGGTGAATATCACTACGGTCACCTTTGAAGTCCTCCCCTTGGGAGGTTATGCACCGATGCCAGCACCTAGTCCACCCTTCAAAGCAGTTTTGAAACTCTTTCTGGCATGGTCGTTGCACACAATGGCACAGTGGTAAGTATGTGAGTCTTATGACATACTTGTCTATGGGGGAGTTTTTAACCAGTAAACAAATCACTGTATTGGAACACCCTGCCTACTCGCCTGATCTGGCCCCCAGTGACTTTGTTGTTTACCTAAAGATAAAGGAAATATTGAAAGGAAGACATTTGGATGACATTCAGGACATCAAGTTTAATACAATGACAGCTCTGATGGCCATTCCAGAAAAAGAGCTCCAAAATAGCTTTGAAGAGTGGACTAAGGCACTGACATCCATCCATAGCTTCCCAAGGAGAGTACTTTGAAGGTGACCTTAGTGACGTTTAGCATTGAGGTATATAGCACTTTTTCTAGGATGAGTTCATGAACTTAATTGGCAGTCCTCATATGAGTCAGAATTAATTCAGTGGTAACAGGTTAGGGTTTTTGTTTTTTAGCCTTTTGGGTAGCAGTCGATTGCTTTAACCACTGCACCACCAGGGATCCTTAAATTACATTAGGAGAGTCAAGTGAGATGATTTTTAGGCCATAGGCAGTGGAAAATTATTTCAATGACTGGGTCATAGATTAAGTCTCAAAAGAACCTTTGAGAAAACAAAAGACCTTTCCCTGGAAATGCTTTAAAATAGGAAAGATTGATAACCTCTCTCTCCCTAGGAGCCTGGGGGATTGACTAGATGCCATTAGAAAGTCCTTATAAGGCCTTCTAATCTACTTGGAAAGACACCAAACACCGTAGGAGAATGCACACGTATGAAGTTCGAAAGTCAGCAAAGGCTTCGGGTCGGGGGTGCCCAGCAAAAAGTAAATCAGAGGTTTTGTACTTCTGGGGAATCAAAAACAAATACCAATAGGGTTAAGGTTGCCTCTGTAGAAACACAATTTCATGGAATATTTTTGACAATTAGCTTAGTCTGGAGTAATTTAGTGGAAGAAAACCACAGAAAAACAGGAAACAGTCATGCCACTGTGGTGACGGAAGGTACGGGAGTCCTGGTGGTGCAGTGGTTAGGGCTGCAGCTCCCTGTAGGGTCGCTAGGAGTTGGAATCGACAGCAGTGGGTTTCGTTTGGGGTAAGGAGGGGATGGGTCCAGGGTGGTGCCAGTGTTAGCAGACTCTGTTGCGAGCCCCAAAGTCAGAGCCTTACACCTCCCACAGGTGCCATGGAATAAAGGCCTGGTGACCTCCTCTGAAAAGTCAGTCACTAAGACCCTGCACAGCATAGTTCTCATCTGTAGGACGTGGAAAATGGGGTGGGACTACTGGTGGAAAGGCTCTTAAGGTTATTACGTAACTTGGAGAAGCATCTCCCAATCCATTTTTGCATCCTTTATCTGTGGGATAAGCTTTGCATGTAACGCTGCTGTTGTGAGGTGCCGAGGAGTCAGTTCCCATTCCCAGAGACCCCACGTGTTAGTAGAACTGCTCCGTAAGGTTTTACAGACTGTGATCTTTATGGAAACAGATAGCCAGCTCTTTCTTCTGCTGACCCACTGGGTGGGTTTCAACCACCCACCTCTGGGTGGACAGCCTAGTGCTTAACCATTGCTGTGTCAGGGCCCCTTTTATATAATAGTAGTAGTAATAATGTTACTGTCAAGTAGTTCTGACTCAGTGACCTTATTGGGCGGTAGAACTGCCCCATGGTTTCCAAGGAGAGCCTGGTGGGTTCAACCTGCCAACTTGTTGTTCAGCCGTCAGTGTCTTCATTCATAGTAACAGAAGGAACAAGAAACCATCTACAAGAACCCGGTGAGGAACCCAAGCAGAAAGAGTTCTTTTTGCCGAGGGTGGAGGGCTTCCATCTCTCGGTCCACCCAGCTGTTCCTCCCCAAGTCAGAAGAATTACCAAATCAGTGGGTCCTGCTTACGCAGATGAAGCCGTGTGCCCTTAGGTGATTCGCCTGTGGGTGCGGGGGTGGGGCCTGAAAGGAAGCAAGCTGGCGTTTCTAGGAAAGAAACTACCCAAGAATCTGAAACACAGGAAAGGATTTACACACTCACAACTAACAAGAAAGCAAAATCAACCGAGATGCCGTGTTTTCAATCTTTCAGTCTGGCAAAAACTGGCGATGTGATAACACACTCTGGGATGAGGCAGGGAAAAAGAAGTGTTTTTCTTTTATATTGTATTTGAGATCTTTTTTATTGTATTTGAGATGGTTTACAGAGCAAACCAGTTTCTCATTAAACCGCTAATACGCACGTTGTTTTGTGGCACTGGTTGTCAATCCCACAACATGCCGACGCCCTCCCCTTCTCCGCTGTGGGTTCCCCGTCACCGGCTTTGCTGACCCCTCTGCCTTTCTAGTCTTTGCCCAGGGCTGTTGTGTCCCTTACAGGCTTGTTCTCCTTCACCGGCCTGCCTAACCTTTGACTGAAGGGTGAACCTGAGGTGTAGTTCAGCTGTGACGGCGTCAGGGGCCCTGCTCTCAGCATCTCTCTCCAGTCTCTGTCAGACCAGAAAGTCCAGGTTTTTTTGTGAGTTAGAATTTTGTTCCCCGTTTGTCTCTGGCTCTGTCTGGGATGCTTTACAGTTGCCCCTGCCAGTGCAGCTGGTGGTGGTAGCCAGCCAGGTACCAACTAGTTTACTGGACTCAGTTTGCCGGCGACTCTGGCCGTGCTGGTCAGTGAGTCCTTCGGACACGTCTTTCCGTGGTGTCTTACATCGTCTTCACCGGGGCAGGAAGACACTGTGACCATTTCTGGTCCAGTCTGACTGGCAGCGGCCCCCACAGGGAATGATTTTGCAGTATCAGTAAAAATTGTAAATGTACAACTCTTTGTGTGTGTGTGTTTTAGGTGCAAGTTTACAGCACAAATTAGTTTCTCATTCAAATCTTTTTGTGACTCTTGCTGCAGCCCCTCAACCTGTCGGCACTGTCCCCCTTTTTCTGTCCTTCCTGGGCTCCCATGTCCTTCCATCCACTTTTCCTTCCTGCCTTCTCAGGACTGATTTTGGGCAGGTGTTACCTGGTGGGTTTCCTAGGCTTGACTGAGCTAAGAAACATGCTCCTCACCTGTGTCTGTGTTTGTTTTGCCTATCCTGTAGCCGAAAGGCAGACTTTGGCTGTGTCTAGAGCTCTGAGTTAGCAGGGTGGCGGAGGGAGGGTTGTCTTCGTTTCAAGGATAAATGTACAACTCTCGGTCCCAGCAATTATGCTTCTAGAAATGTATCCTACAGCTACATTGAGGTGTGTACAAATGTAGCATTGAGTATAGTACCAGACGGGAAACAATGTAAATGCTCGCTGATATGTAATGTATATAAAATGTTGCTATTTCAGCACTTTCACATGTGCGATTCTGTGACATTAACTACTGTCATCGGTCTGCGCAGCTACCACTGCTCATCGGTCTGCGCAGCTACCACTGCCCCGTGCCTAAATGTGCCCATTCCCTGAGATGCAGCTCAGTGTCCCTGGCAGCAGCCCCCACTTTTCTTTTCCAGCCGTGGTACCCACTCATTGTCTGGTCTCTATACATTGGCCTACTGTAAATATTTCATGAAAGCATGATCGTGTAACATGTACCCTTTCTTGACTTCTTTAATAATATATATATTTTTAAGTTACTGTGCAAAAAATGAGAAAAGTATTATAGGCACTGATATGAAATTATTTTGCAAGACTTTCCCAGGGAAAGAAAAAAGAGTGGAATAATTGCGTAACGTG
Source organism: Heterohyrax brucei (assembly GCA_028571685.1). NCBI lineage: Eukaryota > Metazoa > Chordata > Mammalia > Hyracoidea > Procaviidae > Heterohyrax > Heterohyrax brucei. The sequence continues at coordinate 82,327,776 of CM053159.1, forward strand.
GTAATCATGTGTTTAATTTTTTAAGAAATTATTAGACCTTTTCCTAAACTACCAAAACTAACCAAACAACCAAATCCACTGCTGTCGAGTCAATTCTGACTCATAGCAACCCTGCAGGGCAGAGTAGAACTGCCCCAGAGGGCTCCCAAGGAACGGCTGGTAGAGTCAAACTGCCAGTCTTTTGGTGAGCAGCCTGAGCACTTCACCGCTGTGCCACCAGGGCTCCTCCACGAAGATCCCAAACCCATGAAGAATACAGCCTAGGAAATGCTCTGAGCAGTTCTACTCTGTCATATGGGGTCACTATGAGTTGGAACAATAAACACTTGCTATTGAGTCGGTTCCTGCCCGTGGCAATCCCCTGTGCACTGAAGCAGAGCTGTGCTCTGTAGGCTCTTCAGTGACTGATTTCTCTTGCAGGTCACCAGGCTTTCCTTCTGAGGTGGCCGGACGGACTTGAACCGTGACCCTTTGGGTGGGCAGCCAGTGTGTTCACTCTTCACACCACCACAGAGTGGTGTCTTATCGTGGCTTTGGTTTCTGTTTCCACAGCTAATAATGAGCACTTCCGTCGTTGGCCATTCGTTTATCTTCTTTGGGGTCATGACTTTTCCAATGACCCAGTTTTTTGTTTCTTTTTTTAATAGCTAATACTTTTTTTTAAGTCTTACTGTCTTATCTTGATTTATGGGGCAACTCTAAAAAAACTGCTGACAATACACAAACATCTCTATTTTTAAGTATTTCTAGGAAAAGAAAAATTTCTCTTGATAATTTTTTTTCGTATTGCGTAACTTCTAGTGTGAGCACTTAATTGACTCCAAATTGCTGTAATTTAAGCCTATTTCTCTTGGTTACTCATTTCAGTTTCTGAATTAAATATTTAGAGATAATTTGTGATTAGGCATTGCCTGCTTATTTAGGTTATTTTTGAGAGTGTATATCTATCTATAGATGTATAAATTTTCCCTCATATTCCTACTTCAATTCTCAATGTACTTTTAAATACTGTTATTGTGTATATACATAACTTTTGCCTTTTTGACTGCTTTTTAAGCATACAATTCAGTGGCGTTAATTACTGTACAATATCACACAACCACCACCACCACCACCATGTATTTTCAAAGCTTTGCATCATCTTAAAAGGAAACTGTATCAGTTCATCACTCCTGTTGCTTCTCCTCCCTCCAGCCTCTGCTCACCTCTCACCTACTTTCTGCAGCTAAAAGTTTGCCTTTTCTAGAACTTGCATACACCAAGTGCCATCGATTCGGATCTGACTTGTGGTGACCCTGGGGGCCAGACTAGAACTGACATCATGTACTAGTTGTACTTTTGAGCCTGGATTAGTTCACGTAGCATCTTTTTAAGGTTCACCCACAGCGGTGTAGCCCGTATCAGGACTTTATTTCTCTTTAGAGCTGAATGATAGCCCACTGTGAGTTTTTCCGTCTACACCCCACCTGCCATACCTGCTCCTCTGTTGATGGACACCTGGCTGTTGTCACCTTCTGGCCATTATGAATAGTCCTGCTGTGAGCACATCAGTGTAGATTTTTTGCTTGAGTATCTGTTTTTAATTCTTTGGGTTATAAACAAAGAGTGAAATTGTTGAGTCACATAGTGCTGCAAATAGTTGAGCACTCAACTACCAGCTGGAAGTTTGGTGGGGTGAACCCCCTCAGAGGTGCCTAGGGAGACAGGCCCACTTCTGAAACAACCCCAGGGACCAGCTCTGCTCTGTATGCAAGGGGCTGCTGCTAACTGGAAACGATTCAACAGCACGCACAACAACAATGTGGTCCTTCTATGGATGACTATGGAAGAAACTGCCAGCCAGTGTTACCCAGCAGCTTTTATATTTAGGTCACCGATCCATCCTTAGTTAACTTTTGTATATGGTGTGAGGTAGGGGTCTAACTTGATTGCAGCTTTTCATATTCCCACTGGTGATGCAGAATAGAATTGCCCCATAGGGCTTCCAAGGGGTGACTGGTGGGTTTGAACTGCTGACTTTTTAGTTAGCAACTGAGTTCTTAGCCACTGCACCACCAGCAATCCAATATATGAGGGTTCTGATTTCTCTGTATCCTCACCAACATGCATTATTTTACTTTTTTTTTTCAATTATAGCCACCTTGGAAGATGTTAATATCTCATTGTGATTTAGATTTGCCTTTCCTTCATAAGTAGTGATACCTATTCAAATCCTTTGCCTATTTTAAAAATTGGGTTGTCTCTTTTTTTGTTGTTGGGTTGTTAGGGTACTTTATGTATTCTGGAAATTCAGCCCTTATCAGATATATGATTTGCCAGTATTGTCTCCCATTCTGTTCATTGTCTTTTTATATTCTTGATGATGTGATCTGATGCACAAAAGTTTTGATTTTGATGAAGTCAAATTTAGCCATGACTGTCTATGTTGCTCAAGTTTTTGGTGTCATATCTAAGAACACAATGACAGATGTGCAGTCATGAAGATTTATCCCTGTGTTTTGTAATTTTAGCTTTTATATTTAGGTCACTGATCCATTTTTAGTTAACTTTTGTATATCGTGTGAGGTAGGGATCTAACTTCATTGTTCTGCAGGTGGAAATTCAGTTGCTGCAGCACTACATATTGAAGAGACTCTTCTTTCCCCATGGAATGGACTTACATCTTGGTCAAAAATCAATTGCATCTTGGCCAAAAATCAACTGGCTGTAGATGTTATAGGCTTATTTCTAGATTTTCACTTACATCCCATTGGTCTATATTTACAGCCTTACATTCATACTGCACTGTTTTGATCACCATTGCTTTGCAGTAAGTTTTGAAATTGGGACACGTGAGTCCTACAGCTTTGTTCTTCTTTATTAAGATTATTTTGAAGGAGCCCTAGTGATGCAGCAGTTAAGCACTCAGCTGCTAATAGAAGGGCTGGTGTTTCAAACCCACCCAGCGTCTCCAGGGGAGAAAGAGCTGTTGGTCTACTTGTAAAGGTTACAGTCAGGAGAACCCTATGGGACAGTTTACTCTGTTGCACTTGGGTCATCATGAGTCAGAACTGACTCAACTGCACCTAATAGGGTTGTTTTGACTATTTAGGGCCTTTAGCAACTCGGTAAGAATTTGAGAATCGGCTTTCTTTCCAAAAAAGGCTATTGGAATTTTGACAAAGATTGCATTGAATCTGTAGATGACTTTGGTAGTATTAACATCTTCGCACTATCAAATCTATGTGTGTGGGATGACTTTCCATTTATTTAATTCTTTCACTGGTGTTTCATAGTTTTCAGAAGACAAACCTCTCACATCCTTGGTTAAATTTGCTCCTAGTAAATTTTGTTTTCAATGCTGGATATAGTTTTATTTACTGATTGTGTTTTAGAGGAAGGTTTACAGAGCAAAGTAATTTCTTATCAAACAATTAATACGTATTTTAATTTATGACATTGGTTGACAACCCCACAACATATCAATTTTAGGTTCCCCATTACCAACTTTACTGTCCCCTCCTGCCTTCTCGTTCTTGCCCTGGGGCTGGTATGTCCATTTGGTCTTTTTTTGTATGTTTTATGGGCCTGTCTAACTTTTGGCTGAAGGGTAAGCCTCAGGAATGACTTCAGTACTGAGCTAAAATATGTCCAGGGAACATATTCTTAGCATTTCTCCAGCCTCTGTCAGACCGGGAACTCTGGATTTTGTGTTTCTTATTAGAAATTTGTTCTGTGTGTTTCTCCAGCTCTGTGTGGGACCATCTGCTGCAGGGCCCTCCCGGTCAGAGCCGCCCATGGTGCTAGCCAGGTACCACCTGACTGTGCTGGACTCAGCCTGGTGGAAGCTGTAGGACTTGTGGTCCGTTAGTGCTCTGGACTAATCTTGCCCTTACATCTGTGCTTTTCTTCCTTCTCCCTTGCTCCAGATGGGGGTGATACTGGTAGAGTATCTCAGATGGCCATCCACAAGCTTTTAAGGCCCCAAATGCTACCCACTTACATGAAATGTATAATAGTTTTTTTTATAAACTGTATTATGCCAGATGTGCCCTGTGGCCATGGTCCCCACAGCCCTTAGAGTGGTCCATCAGGGAGTTTGGGGGTGCTTGTGAAGCCAGCATGACCTCGCCTTGGATGAGTGGCACCGACTTCCCCAGAGCTGTGTACTCTCAGACCCTTCATCATTTGTCTGTTGTCTAATTGATGTTTTTCTATCCCACCTCTCTCCTCCCTTGTAACTATCAAAAATGGCTTCCTTTTGGTGTGTCAACATCTTTAACAACTCTTATAGCAGTGGTCTCATACAATATTTGTCCTTTTGTGGTTGACCAATTTTATTCAGCATAATGCCTTCCGGATTCATCCATATTGTGAGATGCTTCACAGATTCATTATTGTTCTTCACTGCTGCGTAATATTCCATTGTGTGTACCACAGTTCATGTACCCATTCCTCTGTTGCTGGGCACCAAAGGCTGTTTCCATCTCTTTGCTATTGTGGCAACACTGCAGTGAACATGGCGGGCATATATCTACTTGTGTGACAGCTCTTATTTCGCTAGGATGTATTTCTAGGAGTGGCATGGCTGAATCATACATTATTTCAATTTCTCACTTTTTAAAGAAGCACCATGTTGTTTCTCAGAATGGTTGTACCATTTTGCTTTCCTACCAGCAGTGAATAAGAGTTCCAATTTCCCTGTAGCCTCTCCAACATTTTTAATTTTCTGATTTTTTGATTTGGAGACAAACCTGATTTTGGTGAGTTGGTCTACCAAGCAACTTTACTGAATTCATTTATTAGGTTTAGCAGCTTTCTTGTAAATTTTGTTTTTGGGATTTTGTATGGCTAGGATCACATCGTCTGTGAATAGAGGTAGTTTTAGTCTTCCGTTTCAACTTACTTGATGGCACTTGGCTTTGGCTTTCAACTTATCTGATTTTATCTATTTTTTGTTTGCTTAATGATTGTGGCTGTATAGCCAGATTGCTCCTTAGAAGCAGGGATGGTGAGACTTCATATCATCAGGTTAACTTTGGACACATTATCAGGAGGGACCGAATCCTGGAGGTCATCATACTTGGTAGACATCATGGATTGAATTATGTATCCCCCAAAATATCTGTTAACTTGGTTATACCATGATTTCCAGTATTGTGTGACTATCTGGTCATCTGATGTGATTTTTCTCTTAATAAATCCAATCTCTGTGCCAGTGAGATGGGATTAGAGGCAGTTAAGTTGATGAGGCAGGACTCAATCATTAAGATTTGACTGTCTTGAGTCAATCTTTTCTGAATTATAAAAGACAGAAAGTAAGCAGAGAGACAGGGGGACTTCACACCACCACCGAGTCAGAGCCAGGAGAATAGTGCATCCTTTGACCAGAGGAAGACTGACGACAAGGACCTTCCTCCAGAGCTGACAGAGAGTGAAAGCCTCCCGTGCAGCTGACGCCCTGAATGTGGACCTGCAGCCTATTAGCCTTGAATTTGGCCTTGTAGTCTGTTAGACTGAGAGTAAATTTTTCTGGGTTAAAGCCATCCACTTACAGCATTTCTGTTAGAGAAGCACTGGATGACTGAGACGTTAAGTCAGAGGTTTGTGGCAAAGAATAAGACCCTCAGTGAGACAGGCTGACACAGTGGCTGCAACAACAGGCTTAAATAAAGCGAAGATTGGGAGGACGGCACAGGACAGGGCAGTGGTCTGTGTTGTTTATGTAGGGTCACTATCAGTCGGACTGGCTTGTCGGCACCTGGCAACAACAACTAACCTGGCTAGAACTTTCAGTACGATGCTGCAAGTAGGGCTCCTTGTCTTCTTTCTCACTTGGGCAGGACCGTTTCTGATTTTCACCACTGAGAGCTACCATCACTGTGTGTCATGTCGGCTGTGCCCATTATTATACTGAGGGAGTTCCCTTCCAGTCCTAGTTTTCTGAGTGTTTTTATTGTAAGAAGACGGTAGGTTTCATCAAATGCCTTTTCTGTGTTGGTGAGAATGATCATATATGTATTTTTTCCTTCAATGCACTTTTGAACAATGAAAGTGAAAAAAGTCACCAACAGCAGTGAAATACCTTCCCTTCTGCATCGGCTCCTTCCCGAAAATCAAACCACAAGACCGGAAACCAGATTCAAAATTGCCATCTGTGCGCTTCCTCTGGTTTCCTCCTAAATTTCTCCTTTGAAAGCAAAAGCAAAAAAAAAATCCTTGCTTTTTTTCCCCATTGTACTTCCTATCCTAAAAGAAGTATATATTTTTATGCTTTTCTCTAGCTGCCCTAGATTTATTAATATAAAGGCACCCCATAGCCTAAGGGCTAAGAGCATGGCCTTGGAAGCCTGACTACCTTCATGTGAGTCCCCAGTCTGTCATTTACTAGCTCTGTGACTCTGGGTCCATTACTGAACCCCTCTTTGCCTCAGTTTCCTCAGCTGCAAATTGGGGATAATAGTACTATTCTTACTTCATACAGTTGATTCGACAGTTAAATAAGTTCAGTCATCAAAGTACTAACAGCTCTATGAGGTCGGACAAGTCCGTGAACTTGATTGCTCTCAGGGTTACCTACTTCATTGCTGAGGATCACCATGGTCGCCTTTGAAGCCCTCCCCTCAGGAAGCTGGGCATGGACACGAGTGCCTGGTCCACCCTTCAAAGCAATTTTGGAATTCTTTTTCTGAAATGGCCATCAGAGCTGTCATCAGAGGATGCCTGACAATTAAGTTTGTGAACTCATCCTAGAAAAATTGCTTTGAAGGGTGGACCAGGCACTGGCATCTGTGCACAGCTTCCCAAGGGGAGGACTTTGAAGGTGACCATAGTGATAGTCAGCAATGAGGTTTGTACCACTTTTTCTGGGATGAGTTCATGGACTTAATTGTCTGACCACGTATATGTTTTAGCTGTTACTACGATCATATACAAAAAAGAAACTCTAGAAGAGGTTGAAGTTAAGAGTTGAAAAATTTCAAAGCAATTCTAATAAAAATTGTTAACATGATTATTTTCAGAATTTGAGAAAATGAAGCAAAAATTCATTTGGAAAAACAAACATGGGAGACTACTCAAGAAAATTTTGAAAACAACAATAATTCTGTGGCTAAGTTTCATATGACAATAAAACTACAGAAACAAATATTTTTGTTCTGGGACAGCAACAGGCAGACCAACAGACAAGAATATGGGCTCCATGTGTAACAAGGACGGTGTCTGAAACAAGTCTAGAAGGAATGGATTATTCAATTGTTCTGTTAGACACTTGGAAAAACAAAATGTTGGAGCCATGTTTAATTTCTTATGCCCAAATAGAAACCATATAGTTCAATGATATAAAAATAAAACTGTTCAAGCATGAAAAAGTGGTGATTAAAGAAGAACCTTTAATGGGGAAAATCTTCAGAAGTATGTCGTGAAAATCATAAAAGCAAACGCTGATCAATTTAGAACACATTAAGAGTTTCTTGCTGCAGAAAGAACCAAGGGTATAAACAAAATCTAAAGCAGATGACATAGAACAGATACATTTGCTCCATGAATGGTGCTTGGCCCCATTTCCTGAACATAAAAAGATATTATGAATCAACCAGAAGAATACAATCCAATCACACAGTGAGCAATGGACACAACAAAACATAGGGGTTGGTTTTCTAGGATGTGGATGTTTCTGGGACAGGTACTCCTGGCTTTCCAGGTAGAGGAGTTTAAGAAGAGCCTACAGTCACCTAAGAACAAACACAAGGCTGGCAGAGCTGGAAGGGAGCCCGGGAGCATCCCCATTGACCTCGCCTTCATTTTCCAGCTCTTCTCCCAGCCAGATTTCCAGCACCAACTCTCTGTTCACATACATTGAACGACCACTTGGCTCCCAGGATCCCGCCCTCAGCCGGCCAACCCTTGCAGATGGCCTCCATTTGAAACTGTCACCCTTCAAAACTGTTGGAGATGTTAATAAAACAGCCTAAGACGTTGTGTGTGTATTACGATCACAGGCATGCTGGTACCCACCGCTACAGTCCACGCTGCCTCACAGCCCCCCACAGGGCCTCCAAGGCTGGACATCCTTACAGAAGCCGATGGCCACATACTTCTTTCATGGAGTGGCTAGTGGCTAGTGGTTTCCCGTTGCTGGCCTCTCAGTTAGCAGGCGATTGCTGTAACCAGTGAGCCACTAGAGCTCATGTCCATTAATAGCAAAAGTACAACGAGCTGTATTTAAACACAGACGAACACTCTGACATGCAGAAAATGCCTTCCAAGGAGAGTGATGGAGTCAATGTCGCTTGTCTAATTTTTTGTGATTCCTTTTTTTTCAGTTGTAAGGTATGACATAGCACCCTACTAGTCGGTGTGGTTCCTGGACGCATGTCACCTGGGAGCTCAGTAGATGTCCGGACTCTCAGGCCTCACCCCAGACTCACCGGCAGCATCAGAATCTGACAAGATCCTCCATGTGATTCTTACGCGTTTTAAAGTTTAAAAAGCCCTGTCTACAACAATCGTTCCCACACCCGGCCGAGAATCACCTGGGGAACTCTGAAAACACTGAAGGGGGACCCCAAGCCCAGAAATCCTGAGGGATTTGGCTGCCGTGCAGAGTGGGCCCTGAGGTTCTTCAATCTTTAGGGAACACTGTGAGTTTGAGGTGCATCACCCTTATACGGCGGGTTCCTGAGTATCATCAGTTCTTGTGGGGAATTTGTCACAAAGACACATTCTCAGATCTACAGAATCAGAAACACCTAAGGTGGCACCCAGCAGTCTATGTTAACAGCCAGCTTCGTGATTCTGGGGGCTAGTGGTTAAGTGTTCTCTGCTGGCCAAAAGAGTGGCAGTTCAGATCTGCCAGACGCTCCTTGGAAACTTGAGGGGCCAGCTCTACTCTGACCTATAGGGTCACTATGAGTCGGAATCAGCTCGATGGCACTGGGTTTGGTTTTGGTTTGGTGATTCTGATGAATCGTGGTGGTGTAGCCGTTAAGACTGGCTGCTCACCAAAAGGTCGGCAGTTCAAATCCGCCAGCTGCTCCTTAGAAAATCTACAGGGCCGTTTTACTCCGTCCCATAGGGTGCTAGGTGTCAGATCCCACTGGTTTGGGTGTTTTCGGGTTTGATGATTCTAACACAGGCTAAAGTTTGAGGTCTGCTAAGGTCCAGACTCTGGGGGTCTCAGGTGAGAGCTGAGACTCTGTTGCGGCGGCTGCTGGTCCAGGACCCCACTGAGGGAATCACAGGCCTAATGCACCTGTCGGACGGTTTAACGCCACGCGGCTGGTTGGTGAGGAAGCCCCGCCTGAGACCCAGTATGCCTGAGTTACTTCCACCTTCGCCAAACACAGGAGTAGGGTCGGTGTGAGTCAGAGGCGACTCAGCATCCACGGATTTTTATATATTTTTTAACCAAACACACCTACTAAGAGAAACGCTGCTCGGAATCTTATTTTCTAAACCAGTTTCTTCTCCTCTCGTCTCCAGAACCAACTCACTCTACAGATACCAGCCCACATCACATACACCTCTCCTCCTTCAGGGCGTTGTAGAAGCTGATTAGGTTGCAGCCGCTGAGAATTTGTATTTTCACCCCAGGTATACTGAACATAATACCCATGTTAACAGATCCCCAGGTGATTCTTATGTATCATCACCCACTAGCCATGATTACAATTAAGACCGCTTTCCTCTGCCACGCCTGGAAGGGCTTATAAGGGACTAGACGAAGGGGCGAGGCCAGGGACTCCGCAAACCAGATGGAGAAGGTGAAGCGGCTGCTCAAAGCCGGTACGTGGGCGCAACGCTTGAAACCTAACAGCGAAACAGATCCGAAAACCAGCTCCTAGCCTTTTCCACGCCGTTTCCTGCGGGCGGAGTGTGTGTGTGTGTTTCTCGAGCGGATTTAGGGGTAGCTTGTGCTACGTTGAAGGCGCTGGGGCGGGGCGGGCGCGGGGGTGGCAACTGCCCTCCGCGTTTGAGGCCTCGCAGCAGACGGTGGCGCCGGGAAGCATGTGGCTCTAAGGGTTGTTCAGTCCCTACAAAGCGCCGCTCCGCACGCGACACTGTAGGTCAAATGCTAGGTGGGCACAGAGGCGTGACCCTCCAAGGTGAGCTGCGGAGTCCATGCCACCGGTCACCCGAGCCACTCCCCGCGCCGCTCGTCCACCCGTCGCCCGCCCTCCTCATTTCGCTTTCAGCTGCCGCAGCAGGATTCGGGTCTCTGGCGGCGCAGCACATTGCCCAGTCAGTCCCTTCCCGCTCTCGCCGCGGGCGCAGCGCTGAGAGGCCCGCCTGGACCGCGCGACAGAGGCAGGTAGCCACGAGAGGTGGCATCAGCGGGTCGGGAAGGCTCCAGGAGGGCCGGGGTGGGGCGGCCCCGCCGCGCACCTGCGGGAGACGTGGGCGCAGGGCGCGGTACCGACGCTGGAGGGGGCTGTGGCGCTCTGCTGTCCCCAGGCGCGGCCCCGCTTCCAGGCTCCCCCCGCCGAGGGGCCGGGCCAGGGCCGGGGAGGGGCTGCGCCGCCGCCGCCGCCCTCACTTCCCGCTCGCCGAGCGCCTAGAGGAGGCCGGCGGGCGCAGCGGCCGTGGGCGTGCGGCGGGGGGCGCGCCCGAGAGCTCCCTCCCGTGCCCGGCGCGGCCCGTTCCCCCGAGCCCGGCGCGCCCCGCGCCCCCGGCGGCTCCGCCCCGCGCCCCGCGCCCCGCGCCCCCGGCGCCCCGCCCCCGCCGGCCGCCCGCTCCGCCCTCGCCCGCCCGCGCCGCCGCCGATGGCGCGGACCTCCGCCGGCCGCCGCCCGCCCCGCTCGCGCGCCCCCGCCGCCCGCGGCTCCCCCTAGCCGCCGCCCCGGCCCGGCGCGAGCCGCCGCGGCCCTCGGCAGCTGCAGACCGGAGTCGGAGCGCACCTCGCGAGCCCCGCTGTCGCCGCCGCCGCCGCCGTGGAGGTAGGAGCGCGTCGGGAACAATGAGCCCGGCCGCGGGGCGGGGGCCACTTGTCGGGGTCAGCCCGGCGGGCGCGGGCGCGGTCGGTCTCCCCTCGCAGCTGCCGGAGGGCGCGGGTCCGGCCGGGCGCGGCCACGGTCACCGGAGTCAGGGGCCTCGGGACACCCGCGCAGCCCTTTGCGCCCCCCTCTTTCCCGCTTCCGCCGAGCCCAGGTCCCGCGCCCCCCCATAGGCGCCCCCCCCAACCAGTGACAGCGCCGGACGTCGCTTCCGGACCCCAGGCTGCGGTGGCCGGCCGCTGGAGGGTGGCGCGGGTGCCACTGGTTGCCAGGTAGCTGCAACTCGCCCACGCGGGGCGCTGGGGGGCGCGTGGGCCTCGAACCTTTGTGGCAAAAAGTGACACGCTGTCTGCCCCAGTTAGAACTGGGCTTTCTTCGCTACCTTCCTTCATGAGGAGCAAAGTTGTTGTCCTTTGCTTTCTCAAAGCAAAGGACACATTTTTGTGGTGAGCGTTTTAAAACAACTTCTGATTGTGGTTTTACGTTTTAAGTTCCTGAAACTTTAGATGTGTGATCCGGCCAGACCCCGAGTCTGTGCTTTATTAGAGTGGGGAAAAAACTATGACTTCCCCGTAATGAGTCTGGATTTTGTTTAGGGCTGTTGGAACGCAGCAGCCTTCGGGCTCTGTGCAGTCCCTCAGAATGGAACAAGATGAGGCTTACAAAGAAATGGGGATCCTGGTATTAGATGAGTTTAAGATGTGGAGAAAAACTCGGTCTCATCTGGAACAGTTTAGCAGCCTCGGCCTGTCTGAGCTTTTCTGGAGAGCCGAGGTGGCCTTGGGCAGTTTCCATTTTATTATCATTAATGCCTGGCTCTGTTTTAGTGTTTGACTTGATCAACCCTAGATCCTGCTGGGGACACACTGGGGTCAGCCCCCTGCTCCCAGAGCCCTGCTCCTGGGTCTGTGTGGACCCCAGTCCCCTTCATTTAGCAGGCAGCCTGGCCGGAGAGTTAAACCCCCAGCCTAGCATCTGGCTTTGTGGCTTGCACGTGGTCACTTGCCAAGTCCATTCCAGAACATCCTTCCAGCACTGTCTTTTCTTGCTCAAAACAAGAGAAAGGCCTTTGCGGGAGTTGCCATAAAAATTGTCTTCATTTTTAGGATCATAGTGGGCCCTTCAGAAATGCTGTCTTTGCTTCTCTTACTCCTGAAGGTTCTTGCTGGGGGGGTCCTCGCAGCCTTCCTGGTGCCTGGTCTTCTGGAGGTGAGGCTTTCCCACGGTGCCCTTCTGCTCTGTGGGCACGGCAGCCAGAGGGTTCACTTGATATTCCTGCAGCATCGTTCTGCAGCAAGGCACCAATCCTGGAGTTACTCCAAGCAAAACGAAACGTTTGTGTTTTCAGAATGTCTGGCTAATAAATCTGCTTCTGGGTAAAATAAAGGGACACTTTATTGAGCAGTGCTTGGTTTACTGAGGGAGTTGTTGGTAGGCTGTGTAGATAGCTATCTAGCCTGGTACCTTCCAGAATTTTTGAACTTTTTTTTTCCACGCAGGTGGGAAATGATGGAGCTGTATAGGAAGGGTCACAGCTTCTACAGCATACCATGGATGCTCACGTTTATACAGAGACTTAATTCTTTGCCAGCCAAGCCAGCCTGTAGCCACATCTACCAAAAGCAGATTTTAAAGTCCATTGCAGAGTACTTTCTTACTGGGCTGTTGCAATTATCTCGTAATTGTCTTGAGACTGCAAGGAACTTGAGTGAATGTTTTTGTTTTGCTTCTATTAGACACTGTCCTAGGAAATGACTTTTAAAAGGTGAGGATGAAATACAGCACTGAATGGCTTTTTTAAAAAAAAATGAGTTCATGTGCTAATTTTTGTTGGACATGTAAGTATCCAGTTCCTTGTCCAGTTTGTTTGGAAAGTACTTCTGAGGATGCTCCTGATCGATATTAGAAATAAACTCTTGGCATCGTGGAGGACCTTAGCAATCACTAGATGAAAGATGGTGCCTAGTTTTATGCCTGCTAACTGTTGTCAGGAAAAATTGACACTGTAATTTTCCCAGATGATGTTGGACATTTCAGGGATTTATAAGCATTTGCACGTGTTGATAACATGGCGAACCAAGCATGGTAGGCACTGTAATTGGCCCTGCTTGTTACAGAGCTGTGTAGTGTAATACTGTTGAGCACCTGAGTTCTTTTCCTGCTAATTGAGGATGTTGACAGGTGCCCATCTAGCCCTAGAAAGTGGGTTAAGTCCTTACTACCTTGGGTGCAGAGCTAATTTTTTTAACATCTGCCTGGGAGAGGAGGGGATGGATTGGGGGTTTTTGTGTCTCTCTTCTCCTTTGGTACCTTTGATTATTACAAGCGTGGCTCCTGAATGTTAAGGGGTGGACCAACGTCGTTCTCTTGCCCTTGTCTTTGTAATGGTCTGTGTTTCTGCCGTGGGTTGTGCTGTTTGGTTCTCTGATAACAGCACTCTTGCCCTTGGCTTGGCAGGTGCCCTCTTAACCACTTTCACATGACCAGAATGATCAGAGCCAGAGGGTTCCACTCGGATTACACGAGGCCCTGATGTCTCCAGGCCTCTGATGCTCGCTGGAGCCCCTGTGTTCATCCAGAAGCCCCTAAAACGTAGTTATTTTAAAGCAGAGAAACTAGCTTTGTACTGTTTTTTTTTGCCAAGGTTTCGAGTCCTCTGAATTTGTTTTTGCCAATTGCTTACTTGGAGCAAAAGTGGATGTTTAATACATGATTGAAATAATTGTGCCCTGAATAGTCGATACTTGTGAAACAAAGCAGGGGACTATCAAGTCCAATGTGACGAAAATTGACAGCTGGCTCAGTTCTTTGAACCTTTCCTGACAAATGGCAGGTTTTGTCAGTTTTCACATGGACTGGAAATTACCCACAAACTGCAAGATTTGCACATGAAATTAATGCAGAACTTGTCACTTAGTTTCATGTGAAGTTGTCATGCTTGTACCTAAACTACAAAAAAAAGCCACAGCACTAACAAGATGGTCTTTAACTGGCAACAAAGTATATTGGACTATTTTACAATATTTAACTGTAGACTTTTGTGAAATTCTCATAAATTAGAAGGGAAGACTTATAAATCTGGTGTTAGGAGGATCTTTAGTTTTTGTCCTCATTTAGTGAATTCAGGGTCTAGTACAGTGCCTGGCATATGACCCTTGGTAAATACTTGAGTAAATGAGGAATGGCAGCTTGTAAAGTTATTTCAAGTTTTTAGGATTTTTAAGAAGGAGTGGATGTATGCATTGATAGGTTACTTTTACAGGAACTTGGAATTTTATTTTGTTTTTCATTCTAACTGAGCATTGAAGCCAGTTCTTACAGCCATGTAGTGTTCGGAAAGGTTATTTGGTCTGTTTGTTTATATCTCTGCTCATTTTTTTTATCTACCTCCAAACTGAGCAGTGTTAATTTTATAGCTGGTGGCTGTAGGGATCTAATCTCCTCACCGTTTTCTGTTCATTGGAACTTGCTTCTGGGTCATTCCTTGTGTCCTTAGGTGCGTCTTTAATAAACACTTCACTGGTGAACACCTGCTGGCGGTCACCACAGCTGTGGCGTGCCTTTGGTGACCTGTGTTCGTGCGTGATGGATCACCTGGGCGAGCACGTCCAGGTTGCTGTTCCTGTCTTCTGGCTCCATTGTGTTGGCTGAGATGTCTGCGTCTGGCTGGCTGTCACTTGGGAAGGCTCAGTTCTTCCTGACTGCTTCTGAAATCTGTTTGCTGTTGTGCCCTTTCACTGCCATGGGTGTGGGCAGAATTTCTTCTGTTCAAGTCCTTCTCTTTCCCCTTCTGTGTTCCCATCGTACCTGTTTTCACCCGGCTGCTCAGTGGAAAGAAACCCTGGGGGCATAGTGAAGTGCCACATCAGCTAACCAAAGAGTCTGCATTTCAAATCTACCAGGTACAGCTTGGAAACTATGGGCACTTCTACTCCGACCTAAGGGGTTGTTGTGAGTCAGAATCTACTTGACCGCAGTGGGTTTGATTTTTTTTGTTGTTGTTGTTTATTGCGTAGCGTCTGGATGTTAAAAAAAACAAAAACAAAAAACCAACTCCATGGCTGTCTAGTTGGGTCTGATTCAAAGCAACCCTAGAAGTCAGTAGGATGGCCCCATAGTTTCCAAGGAGTGTCTGGAGGATTTGAAGTGCCAACCTTTTGGGTTAGCAGATACAGTACGTAACCTGCTACGCCACTAGGGTTTCTGTGTCTGGATGTACAACAGTTTACCTATGGACTTATAAAAATAGTGACAAGAGTTACCAACACTTGCCATTTCAGTTTCCACAGAGAGGTCTGTGACCTTATACTGATGTTGTTCCACTACTGTCTAACTTTCCTGTCACCTTTCACAGCAGCTCTGTGCCCTTAAGTGTCCCCCTCCTCCCTGCCACCCTCAAGTGGTGGTCACCAGGAAGCTGTGTGATCTCTTTACACGGCCACTGGAGCCATTTTCTAGAGCTGGGATCATATAATTACCCTTCGTGACTTATTCAGCATAATGTCTTCAAGGTCCATCCCTGTTACACGGATATCAGGACTTATTTCTCTTTATGGTTGAATGGTATTCAGTTGTATATACTTTAATTTTGAGGAAATGAAAGTGTGATCCAAATCGGTTTTGCGTGTCTGCCTGTCTGCAGCCCCTTCTGCTCTCCCCACCTGGTGACAGCGTGCTTCTCCCTTCCATACTTCTGGTATCCCCTCCGCAGATATCTGTCCTTTCCTCTCCACCCTCTTTTCTCCTTGACCACCTCCTCTAAATGCATAGAGCCATAAAACATGCGCACCATGTGGTCACACTGTGTCCCCGAGTCCAGTGTATTTGGTCATCTTTTGATGGACATTTAGGCTAGCGCCACCTTCTGGCTGTTGCGGACAGTGCCACTGCACACTTGGGTTACCTGTGATACCCACCAGGTTCCTGCTTTCTTGGGTAGGGGTAGGTATCCAGGTATGAGATGACTGCATCGTGGGGGAATCGGTTCAACTTTCTGAGGATTCCCCAAGCTGTTTTCCACAGTGACGGTGCGGTGCTGTTTCACAGCGCCGGCGGCGGCAGGTGAAGGGTCTGATTTCTCCACAGCCTTCTGACCCCTTTTCTGTTTTCAGTCATAGCTGTTCTGGGGGGTGCCACATGTCTCATTGGGGATTTAATTGGCGTGTCCCGGTGCCTGATGAGGAAACTCTGGTGGAGTAGTGGGTTAAGTGTCCCCTCTGCTAACCAGAAGGTAAGGAGTTCAAATCCACCAGGTGCTCCTTGGCAACTGTGGGGCAGTTCTTTTCTGACCTCGTAGGGTAGCTATGAGCTGGACCCAACTCGGCAGCAGTAGGTAGTGCGGATGATGTGGGACATCTTTTTGTGGCCTTGTTGACCACTTGTGTTTCTCTTTCTAATGAAATGTCTGCTCAAGTCCTTTGCCTATTGATGGGGTTGCTTCTTTGGACCATTTGAGGACTATCTAATTTAGCTCTCATGAATATAAGATGCTGTGAACACCTGCAAATCTTTAGAGATACCTTGTTGGGTCTTACAATGTAAGTGTATCTTTGACTTTTATAAGAAACTGTTATGTGTTTTCCAAAGTGGTTGTACTATTTTATATTGCTACCAGTGGGGAGTGAGTGTAATCCTCACACTTAGAATTGTCCATCTTTTTCATTTTAGCCATGCTGGTGGGTGTGCAGTGGTACCTTGTTGTGGTTTTATATTTCCCTAATGGTTAACAGTTGCTTACAGCCATGGTGGTGTGGTGGTTACAGTGCTTGGCTGCTAACACAGGTTCAGTGGTTCAAACCCCCAGCCACACCACGGTGGGAAGAGGGGGCTTTGTTTCCATCAAGACTGACAGCCTTGGAAAACCTGTGGGCCTACTGTGAGTTGGAATCAACTCAACAGAAAAATGGCAGTAGTTTGTTTAAACAACTAATGATACTGGTATCTTTTCATGTACTTATTGGACATTTGTATATCATAATTCTTTTGACTTAATTTCTTTGTGTCTTTTAGTTTTTTGAGTGTAATGGATGCACAACAAAGCTCAACATACTTAATGTCATTTTTTTTCCTTTTTAATTGTAGGAGTTGATCCATTCTGGTTACCAGTCCTTTATGTGTACTGTGAATATTTGAACTGTTTTACTTTTAGTGATGTTTTTCAGAGAATAGTTATTGGAAAAACACTTCACATGGTCTGATTTTTTAAAGTCCAGAATTCAACCTTGGAGAAGAAACATACTTCCTTTTTGAAATTGTTTTCTTGAGAATCTGCACAGCAGACCAACTGGTTTTGCTCTTCTGTTACCGTACCCTCACTCCCTCCAGTCTCACGAACAGCTGTTGTGAGTTTCACCCCCTGTAGGCAGTCCTTGAAAGAGCGTAATGCTCGTAATGCCCGGGGAGATTTTTTTTTTTACTAGTTAAGCTAAACTGTTACTTGCTTTTAAGATGATGTCAGGGGATACTTTAGGTTCAAGGTTTAAAGAGGATGTCAGGGCAGTGGTTTCAAAGGGTTTTCTACTCGATGGCTTCAGAAAGTCTAGATTTCATGAGAATTTGAAATTCAGTTCTGTGTCTTCTCCACTTTGATCAGGGGTCTTCTATGGGATCTTTGATCACAGCGTTTGGTCATGGTATCCGGGTACCATCCTGTCCTTCTGGTGTCACAGTAAAGAAGGTGATGGTTCGTGAAGGCAAGGAAATGGAGCCCTTCATGTGTGTGATGCATCGGCCTGTGTGACCGTTCGTAAGCGGGGACTCTTTACTTGAGGCTGGTAACGGCAGTTACTGTTGTTCACCAGTAGACGGAGGTGGAAAGAACTAAAAGTGAAAAGAATTCCTCGAGTTTGACGAAATAGATGTTTAAGACTAACCAGATGAGGAAACTCGAAATTGACTTCTTTAGTGCGCAGAATGATTATGGGGAAAAAACTTTTTAGAAAAGGGTGCCTTAGGGAAAAGCGTAGAGAAAGTTAGATGCTCGTTAAACAATACGTATACTGTGTTGTGACGCTTACAGCCAACCCCTTGACTTGTCACATTCTCCCCTTCTTGATCTTGGCCCCCCTCAGCCGTTCGTCCAGCTTTCTTGGCCCCCCCAGCCGTTCGTCCAGCTTTCCTGTCCCCCCCCCATCCTTTCCCGGGCTGGAGCACCCACTCAGCCTCCTGTTTTAGGGCCTTGCCTAGCCTTTGGCTTAATGACAAACCTCCAGTGACTTGAGTACTGAGTTAAAAGGGTGCCCGGGGCCATTCCCTCGGGGTTTCTGCAGTTTCTGTCCGACCAGTCAGTCTGGTCATTTCTAAGTTAGAATTTCGTTCTACATTGTCCTCCAGCTGTGTGTGGGACTGTGTCCTGTGACCCTGTCAGAGCATTCGGTGGGGGCCAGGCACCACCCAGCTGGGCTGGACTTGGTCTAGTGGAGGCTGTGGTCTTTGTGAGCTACGAATTCTTTGGAGTAATGGGGGGGAGGGGGAGACACAACAAAATGCCTTGTAAAGGGGAAAAAAGCCCGAGGCCATGGGGAAAAGGTAGGGTGTAGCATTCCAAAAAAGGCCAGTGCGGCACAGGTGGGTGGTTGTGAAAAGACTCCAGTTTCCCTGTTTGGCAATCATTGGATCTTGATTACATTGTATTTTCTGAGCTAGATAAATGTTCTCAGCTCAGGAAATGTTTTCCTGATTTTTATTTCTTCTGCTATCATTGCTTGATTTGAATTACTGCCCCCTCCAAAAAAGTATCCAACCTGTTGCCATCCGGTCAGTTCTGAGTCCACGGCCCTGGGGGGCAGGGTGGACCGGCCCTGGAACTCCGAGGTTTTACAAGGAGCACCTGGTCCATCTGAGCTGCCAGCCTTTCGGTTGTCGGCCGCTCAACCACTACACCACCAGGGTTTCCAAGAGTTTTCTGGCCAGGAGTTTGAACTCCGATTTGTGGAGTGAGCGCTGTGACGTTTCAGGATACGGAAGCGGCAGGCTGGTGTTGGGGTTAGGGAGCTGGCGGTGAGATGGGATGGACCCTTGTCCGTGATGTTGCGTCAGTTATTGGTGCCCTTTTTCCTGTGACCTCCGGGGAGTGTGGAAGGCTGCCTTACTCTGCAGGTGACGGTGTCAGGTTAAGAGCACCTTGGCCACCGAAGCATTTAGGAGCCTCAGTAAGAGCCGGGGGCTCCAGGTGGAGTAGCGGCTCCCCGCGGGATGGAGGTCCCAGTTTCTGTGTGTCCCTCTGTTGCTCGGCATGTGGCGTTTTGTCATCGGGCTTGTTGACTAGTGGTTGGTTAGCTGGTATGGCTGGTGGCTGCTGCCGCTCCAGGCCTCCTCCTCCTACCCGTGTTGTCAGCTGAGCGGTGGGACAGGTTTCAGCCAATTCCTTCTGTTGCGGAGTGGAATTCTCACTGGAAATCTGTTAACCTGTTAGGGTCTGCGATTTTCAAGATGCGACACTGTTACTTTAAAGGTTAAATTTTATTAAAAAATATGCCCAATAGGAAAAATACTGGTGCACCAGGGACGCACCCCAAGCTACACAGAGCAGGGGGCGACGACGAGTTTCCTCAGCGCCCAGTATTTAAGTCGTGAGATTGCAAAGCAGAGAGGGTGAACTGACCTTTACATTGATTGGTTAACTCCTATTAGTTGTAAAATGTGGTCATGGTCTAGGGGTCACTTGCAAGGTTGCCCCCAGGCTTGTCTTGTGGCAGTGTTTTGTAAAACAAAGGTGAGATTATTCTATATTTTCTGCTATTAAGTTGTTTCCTGGGGCTGTCTTTAATACCTCGAATTTTTACTGCGCCCTTCCTCATTTCAGCAAACCCAAACCAAACCCTCTGCTGTGGAGTGGATTCTGACTCATGGTGACCCCACAGGACAGGGTAGAACTGCTGCCTCCATGGGGTTTCTGAGTCTGTTAACCTTGATGTAAGCAGACGGCTACATCTTCCCACAGAGCTGCTGGTGGGTTCCAGCTGCCATTTCTTGGGTTAGCAGCCGGGCATTTGAACCACTCTGCCTTTAGGGCTCCCTCCGGAAATCTGTAGTGTCTGGGAAGGTTTTGAGGGGGTTTCCAGGGATTGTTTCAGTGCTTTTAAAAAGAGAGGCCAGCGCCAGACGGGATGTGATGTCCAGAACCACTGCAGCCGTTTTGAGATGAACCCTGGGAGGAAGCCCCCAGGAGGGAGATGGAGCTGAAAGGCGTCCTTGTGTCATGGAGGCACGGGTCTGCACCCGCAGCAGCTGTTGTCTGGAGTCGGTATTGACCTGTTGCCGTCACTGATTTTTTGGCAGTAGGTCACCAGGCCTGCCTTCTGAGGTGCCTGCAGCTGGACCTTCAGCCTTCAGGTTAGCAGCCTGGTGCGTTAATCATTTGTGCCACCTGAAGACTCGCGAGTTAATAGACTGGAGGATGAAGGTCCTGAGGCTCTAATTTTGCTTGAGTTGGGGTTTTCGGTCGCTGCCATTGAAAGCGTCGCCATGACTCCATGCCTTCATCAGAAAATTATATGTGGCTTACTGCTTAACATTCTAAGAAAATGGGCTTCTACATGGAAAAAGCGATTTAGTGGTGGTTACAGATTCATGTCCCCCCGAAATGTTAACTTGGCTAGGCTGTGGTTCCTGGTAGTGTGTGGTTGTCCTCTGTCTTGTAAACCGCTGTGATGATGGTGTTTTATGAGGCACTGTAAGTGCCACTCTTGATGCCTGTGGTGGTTTCCATCTGGGAGGGAGTTGTCCGTGGTGTGGGTGAGGCAGGACGAGGGTGAGGTGGGCCTTGACTCACTCTCACTGGAAGGTGTGACTCGAGTCCCCACCCTCACCCAGTTACTCCCTTATTCACGCCTGGCCCCTTACGTGAGTCACACCTTCTACAAGAGATAAAATGAGAGAGAAGCAGAGATGGGGACCTCACTACCACCAAGGAGGAGGCGCCGGGAGGTGTGAGGGGTCCTGGCACTGTGCTGCTGGACCCAGGAGAAGTTCGAGGGTGAGACGCGGGGAGATCCTGGAGGAAGGTCAGGCGCGATGTTGAAAGGTGGTGAGGCCCTTCTCCCGTAGGCGAGAGTGTCTTCACCTCAAGCCGACAAGCTGATTTTGGACTCCCAGCCTCCCACACCGGGAGACAATAAATCTGTTGATTAAAGCTACCCGCTGGTGGTGCTTGTGTTACGGCGGCACTGCACGGCTGGGACAGTGGTTGCGTCAGATCACCAAGAAAGAGGAGTTGCTTTTAAGGACTTTGCAGGGATTGTTCCAGTGTTTTTCACAGTGCGTACAAATCCTGCCACTCAGTCTGCGTATTTTGTTATAGTCTTCTGCTGACAGTGACCCTTTGGCCGTTTGGATTACAAGATATACTTGAGTCTCATTTTACTTCTCTCGGAAACGGTGACGGTGCCTGCCCCTTCTGTCAGCCTGAAATGGCATTATCTGGACATCTAATATTGAGGAGATTTGTGAGGACGTTATTAATCAGGAGATTGATAGTCTCCTCTGTAAACTTCTCAGAGCTTTGGTTCTGGGCCCAGATCTTCCTGGGGGTCAAGGTTATTAGTTCAGCGAGCTGCTTAGAAATAGCAGGGCTTGGGGAAAAGGGATTTCCTAAAGGAGATAGATCCCGCTTGTAGTTCATGGTGGAGAAAGGTTAAAATACTTCACAACCTTAGTGTTAAAGCAAATGGATTATGATATATAGTCAGGTGAAGTTGCAGAATAGTCAACATTCCTGTCTGTTTACAGAGGGTACGGTCTTGAAAAAAATGTATGGAGGTAATGTTTGTACTGCACACTCCTGTGTTCTTGGTAACAAAACTAGAAAAATTCAAGTATAAAATCCTTAAGAGAAATATTAAAATGTATTTTCATTTGACTTGTTAATGTATCTGGTGTATGCCTTGTGTTTTTTTCCCTCACATTCAAATGTGTTTTTAAAAAATTGGAAGAAGGATGCATATATATTTTTAGAAACAGCTTTTTTCCGTAACTTCGCCCGAGTGATTTTCCATATTAAGTTCTCTTTCAAATTAGAAATCTTAATAGCTGTGTAGTGTTACGCAGCTGTACCTGTTGTGTGGTTGTGCATATGTTTAACATTGTCATAGCCGGGACCACCTGCAGCAGAAAAATGGCCTTTCCTGCCTCTTATGTTGAGTGCAGATGGACAGATGGAGCCTCAGAAGAGGAGGCTGAGATTCGGGTTCCTTGTATGTTTTGCTCGGTGTCCACTCTTAAGTGTTGCTTTGTTCTCCTGGTTCTCTTTTCTGTGACTTTTTTTGTGGGGCTTCTGTACCTGACCATAGGTACGGCATTTGTGGCCTTGACCTTCATGTTCAGGCAGTCCCCTAGTTGTCCTAGTGATTTGTAATAGCGTCTTACATTTTCAAGTCCCCCTGAAAGGAGAGTGATCCCATACCAGAGAGCCACCAAGTTGGTGTTGAGCTTGTTCCCTCCCCGCCCCAAGGACTCTGGCTCAGCCTGGATCGGGGGGCGCTCCTGTGAGTGGGTCTGCACATGTAGGTACGTCTGGGGTGGGTCAAGGGATGGGGAGGAGATGGGGTGAGGAGGTTGGACTCACGGGAGCAGTCGCCTTTCCTCAGACGATTGACAAGGAGAGATGGGAGAACCCTTTCCTGGGTGAGGGTCGGCCTGGAAGCCAGCCGGACTGAAGGGAAGGCCTGGGCCATGCAATTCCAGGGCCCAGCAAGTTGTCTAACCTCAGTGGTGACCTTGGTCGCCAGGGACAACAGTGGTTGTAACAGGACACAGTCTGGGAGTGGTGTCACAAGTCATTTGTGAGTAGTTAACGTGTTAGGCTTATAACGCTTTCCTCTTACGTGGACTCGGGTGTATTTTCTGGAGTAGGGGACAGGCATGGAGTTGTGCTTTCCCCTTGTGGATGTATCGCATAAGGGTACGCATACAAGAAGGTTGAGAAACGTCCCCCAGAGGGGGGAGCCCACCAGGTTGGCCTGGAAGGGGGAGGTGTGTCCTGTCTATTTTTTTCTGACTTGTGAAGGTTTTTTTTAGTTTAAAAATACCATCACAGGTACAGAGATTAAAAAAACTTGCGTGTTCAGCCTTGACGTGTAGAGTTCTGTAACATTAAGCATGTTCATCGTGCTGTTCAGCTGCACTATTACGTGTTCTTTTTGTTGTGGAGACTCTTCACCGGCCCCCTCCGCAGGCCCCAGCCAACCAGCCTTCTCACGATGATTCCTGTTTGTCGTGACAGCCCCAGCCCTTGTCCACCTCTCCATGCCCCCTGTCACAGCAGTGCTGACCTCTGAATTCCACGAGCATAGTTCTCAGGACGCACAGAAGCCCTCGGAAGGGTCCTGGGGCGGAGTGAGTACCACAGTAGTGGGGATGGGGTTACTCAGTTCACTCTGGAAGTGTCTTGCATAGTTAACCTCATTACTGTGTGTGTATTTTGTTTTTATTGTTAGAGTGAGTTGTTGGGGGTTAGGGGCCAGGTCTCAAACCTCTGAGATTCCTCAGATCAAAAAAAGACAAATCAATCCCATTGCTGTCGAGTCAGTTCTGACTCATAGTGACCCTATGGGACAGAGGAGAACTGCCCCAGAGAGGTTTCCAAGGAGCATCTGGAGGATCTGGACTGCCGACCTTTGGTTAGCAGACATAGCACTTAACCACTATGTCATCAGAGTTTGAGATCCCCCAAGTACTTAGAAAAATCTTTGTTTGATTGATAGATGACAGTCTTTTCAAATGAGTTGTAAGCAGCTGAAATGACAATACCATATTAATCTTCACAAGTTAGGAAAGAAAAAAGCAAAATTTTTTTGCAGATGTGCACAGACCATCTCTCATGAAACAGGCACTGGTGTAGTGTTGCCATCCCTGAAAACAGGCCCAAGAAGCCCTTTGTAGGGCGGTAGAGTCTTCACAACAAGTTCAGAAATGTTAAATGTGATAGTTGGAGAGGTAATGGGTCTGTGATTGAAGATGGCCACGTGAAGGTTGGATGCCTCAGCTGGGTGCCACTGAAATACCGTGGGGACTGATCTTGATCGTCACGGACAGAGCCTACCGTTAACTCACCCACTGACCTAGGGGTGGAATTGTTGCCTCATAGGTAAGTGTGTGTGCAGAAGAAACTGCCACGCTGCTCGCCGGAGCCACTGTCCCGTTCCGGGTCCCCACCAGCAGTGGGTGAGAGCTCCAGCTGCGCTCCGTTCTTGTCAGCACTTGCTATTGTCAGTAGTTTTCTAGCCATTTGGTGGTTGGGTAGGGCTGTCTCATCCGGGTTAAGCTTATTTTTCTAAACAAAGAGGAAAACACCCTTGAAAGAAACTTAGCCAAAGACATGACTGAGTAGTTTCCTGGAATGTCTAACAGAGACACTGTTCACTTGCCATGTTTTGGAAGAAGGGATCAGAAACAGCAACGTGAAATTGGAGCGCCAGAGGGTCACAGTGCCAGCAAGAAATAAGGTGGCAGTTCTGTGGGTGCTCTCTGAGTCCCAAGAGACGATACAGGTTTGATTTCCATAATCGATTAAATTTTGTATATGAAGATAGTGATAATTAAAACCACAGAAGCACCTAAAAAGGCAGTATGAGCCAGATTCACTGCCACTGAGTTGATTCCAGCTCAGCAACACTAGAGGACAGAGGACTGTCCCAAAGGGTTTCCTAAGACTGTCATCGTGACAGAAGCAAAGTGCCACACATAGTGCCACGTTGTTCTCCCACGGGCTAGCTGGTGGGTTTGAACCACTGGGGTTTTGGGTGGCTGCTGAGTGACGTAACCGCCGTGCCAGCAGGGTGCCCATGAAAGGCAGCACAGATGTGAAGGAAGGGACGAGTGTCAGGGCATGCTTTAGGTACCTCTGCTGCACGACGCACTGCCTGCAGATCTCACGGCGTAAACCAGGCATGAATATTACAGTTTCTGGGGTCAGGACTGTGGGAAGAGTTGAGCTGGGCAGTTCTGGCTCTGATGTTTACCGTCAGGCTACCTGGCTCCTGTTACTAAATAGTTTAATCACAGATTCCTTGAAGATGAATCAACAAGGGAAAATGAGAATTTCTGATTCTTGTGCATTCCATACTTTCTGGAGCCATAGAGAATGGACAGTCCCCCATAAATTCTTGTCCAGAGATGATCTTTAAACCTTAAATTATAAGCATAAACCCCCTAAATTCTTGTCCAGAAATGGTCATAAGCTAAAAATATCTCCTGAGCTGTTCTTAAAACCTGCTGTAGTTTAAGTCTGAGCATTGTGCTCTGTAGTCTCTCTGGAGACAGATAGGAAACTTAGGGTACAGTGAGTTTACGCTGATAGAGGGGGTTCACTTAGAAAAGCAGGGCGAGAATGGTGGTGCACCTCAAAGATGGTGACCAGTATCAGTGAATTGTGGAAACCGAGGAAGGGGCTGTGGTCTGCTGTGTAGATTCACAACAGTGGCTTCATTTATATGTAAAGATGTCCCTGGGGCTGCAGGCTGGGCTTCTGAGGAATCGCGCAGACTTGGCAGGTCTGCTGGGGTACCTTACAGCATGGCAGCTGACATCCCCAAGAGTGAGTTATGCATGACAGACCGAGGTAGAAGGGGCCATGTCTTTGGTGACCTCAGAAGCCACGCACTGTCACTTCCCTAGGATTCCTCTGCTCGCAGGCCAGTCATGATTCAGGGGGAGGTGATGTGAATGCCAGGAGACGTGCCTCTTTAGGGGTCTTCTTGGAAACTGGCCAGCAAAAGACCTGACGGACCCATGTTCGGATCCTAGTTCTGCCACTCAAATTCTGTGGTCTTGAGCAAGTCACTTTGAGTCCCAGTTGTGTCATGTTTTTAAAATGAAAGTAGTAATACCTACAAAGTAATGTTCTACTGGGAGTTGAATGTGTGAAAACGAACTGTCTAGAACTCAAAAGATTGTGCCATAGTAGCTGTTTTAGCATTATGCTAAAATGTGTTTGTGTTTATCCTTGTTTCTAATAATTAAATGATTCTTCCTAGCATAGATTTAGGTTATAGCTTCATTTACTGTTAGGTTCTAGACAGTTTTTTCCCCTTTTCTTGAAAGGAATAATGCAATGATTCTAAATTAGCAAAGATGAGTTCCTTGTCTGTCCTGGTTCCCAGATCTTTATTTTTAATAATGACCCCAAATGAAAAATAGATACTTGAGATCTGTATTGTGCTGGATGGAGCCCTGGTAGTGTAGTGGCGGAGACCTCGGCTGCAAACCAAAAGGGCACCGGTTCGAATCCACCAGCTGCTCCTTGGAAACGACGTTGGGCAGTTCTGTTATGTCGTGTAGGGTCGCCAAGTTGGAAGTAACCGGAAGGCAGTGGGTAACGGGAATCATGCAGGAAGGACTCGAAGAGACATTCCTATGAGTTTGATGTATCTAGAAAGCAGATGTAGAAGATCAGCCTTTATAATTTTAAACTGGTTTTAAAAACATAAGTCAGCACACTGAGTTGACTGAGTGAAGAAAGCCTTCTCTGTTGAGGTGACCTTAACGTGTAAGTTGACCTGTCTTGCTGTGGATGAGAGTGCCTGAGAGTGGTGTGGTGTCTGTGCCCTGCTCTCATCCCCAGCCCCTGACCTCTGACCCCTGGCCCCTGCGATCTGCTAGAAGTTCCTGAAGCAAGTCACAGGCACCCCCTCTCTGTGTGCCTGCAGCTTCCTTGGTGCGGGTGCAGGGCAGGCAGGCCACCGAGCCCACCTCAGCTCTGGCTTCCACCCCTTCTGCTGCCCTCATTCCAGAGCCTTCCTGACCACGTGGAGGCTCCGTAAAGGCCACACTGCATGCTATGCGGGACCCTCTGTCTGTGGGAGTGTGTGTTCTTGCTCCCATTTGTTTGACTTGAGAACTAACAGTGTGGAGTGCTTCTAAGTCCAAGATGAGTTGGAACTACTTTCCTTGTGTAAATTTATTGAAGCATCATGAACTGTCCTAAAGTGTGGGCCTGAGTTTTATTACTCTCACATGAGGGGAAACTGAGGCACAGAGTGTGAACACCTCGCCTGAGGCCACACAGCCTGTAGTTGGCAGAGCAGGGGAGAGGCTCAGGCGCTGTTTCTCCACTTGCTGGGAACAGTGTCCGTTCCGTACGTTACACCCCTGCCGCCCTGGTGCCTGGCGCGGTGCCTGGAACGTAGTACACGCTTGATAAATACTTGCTGAAGCTTAACTGTCCTGAGAGACAAACTTACCCCAAGTGATTCTCTTACGTTTCTTTCTAACCCATAGCCCTTTGGGCCTTCTGCAGGGTGCTGAGGGTCTGAGATGTTTCTCCTGCTGCTGTCCGTCTGCCTGCTGGGCCTTCCCTGCTGCTGTGATTATCTGATTCATCTGCTACCCAGCGGACGACCATGTTTGTTTACAATTCTATATAAGATATATATTTTTCTGTGCGTTGACAAAAGGCTGTTACCCTTGGTTTTCTTTGCATAAGACTAACACAGATGGTGTTTGTTTTCTTCTTTGGTTTCTTTCTGTATTTTTGGAATTTCCCATCATGAATTTTTATTGTGTTTATAATTAGCCAGCTATGTTATTTAAAAGAGTAGAGGAAACTTTTCCAGGGATACAAGAAAAGGAAAATCTGTTAATTTTCCTCCCCTCCCCCCGATTCAGCCCAGCCTGTCCACATCTGTAAACTGTCATATGACTCGCTGGGGCCATGGAGCAGTGTGGCGAGCAAGTCACTGCTGTGCCCTGAAAATGATCTCCTTGCCCGTGTTCCCAAGGTATAACAACGGGATACAGTGTCTGAGACAACTGAGTGATAGCTGGTCTTCTTGGAGAGGTGGCTGCCTCAGGCGGTTTCTTCATGTGCTGTTTGGAAGTTCAGAGTCACTGAAGTCTGTCTTCTGGGTCATTGGGATGCTTTTGTTTCAGAGATAGAATAGTTCATGTGTGTCACCTCAGATGCTAGGGTACTGTATGAGAACACTAATTCTAAGATCAAATACTTAGTAATTTCAAGGTCACAGAAATACACTTCAAGGCATCCCCCCAGAGGTGCCATGGACGGGGGACCTGGCGACTGACTTACGGAAAGTCAGCCACTGACAGTTGGAGGAGCACAGTTCTGCTGCCATGCCTGGGGTCGCCGTGGGTTGGAATTGACTCAAAGGCAACTTTTCTGTCGTGCTGCAGGTATAGGAAACCACGCTCTGGTGGTCTGGCTCCTTTTGTGTCTTGGGTTGAGTTGCACGCCCTCCCCCCAGAAGAGTGCAGCCGCTGGGCCAGGCCGTGATTCCTCGTGCTGTGTGATGTTCCTCTGTGTTGTAGCTCTTGCCTCTGATGCTGATGAGGGAGGATGGGTGGTGGTGTGGTTGGTGGGCGGGACTCAGTGTTTAAGATGGTACTGTGCTTTGGGGCCATCTCTTGAGCTGTGAAGAACAAGGAAGTGAGTGGAGAGGCAAGACCTCAGACCGTCAGGAAAGAAGCAGTGCTGGGAGTGGGGCTGTCCTTGGGACCCAGGGTCCCTGTGCCTCAGAAGCTCCCCGTCCAGGGGAAGATTGAGGACCAGGGCATTCCTCCAGATCCAACTGGGAAAGTCTTCCCCTGGAGCCAAAACCCTGAATTGGGACTTTTTAGCCTGCTTTTCTGTGAGAAATAAGTTTGTCTTTGCTAAAGACATCCACTTGTGGTGTTTCTGCTGTAGTGGTTCTGATGATGTTTGATTTGGGGGAAAAACATTCGTGCTTGCTGTAGGAAGTCAAATCTGAGCAATGTAGAGGCGGTGGTGCCTTCTGAGTATGCTAGGCCGCGGAGGGGGGCACCGTCTGGTGTTTACACCGAGGACCAAGAGGGGTGGATGCTGGGAGCATCTTCCCTCCCCCCCGTCTCTTCTCCTAGCTCCCCCCCAGGCATAATTTAGTGTCAGGGATGTCCATTAGCTCTGAACACTGAGGAGAAAGATAATCAAATCTGTCTTGAGATTGATGGCAGGGAAGAGGCAGCCACTGAGTTGACACCAACCTGCGGTGACCCACGTGTGACTCATGTGTGTCACCGGTGTGTGCTCCAGGCACCTTCAAAGGCCCGTTTTCTTGCGTGTCCCTGGCGAGGCTTGAACCTCCCACCTTCTGGACAGCAGTCCAGTGTGCTGATGTTGTGTACTGCCCAGGGACTTGAGAGAGGTGGGTGGTCCTTCAACTTGACACTTAAATAGTGCCTCACGCATCCGTTCGTCATACTGTGGGGGCTTGCGCGCTGTGTGATGCCACAGGTACTCAGATGCCAGCAAGGTCACCCATGGAGGACCGGGTTCAGCGGAGCTTCTGAAGAAGACTAGGAAGACGGACCCGGCAGCCTGCTCCTGGAAAGAACTAGCCAGCGGAACCCTTGTGAAGAGCAGTGGAGCCCGGCGGTCCTCGGTGGCATGTCTTTGGTGTCAGGACCCCTGGCGATGCCACTCTGACGAGTTCGGGTTCTGTGCCAGGTGCTTTCTAGACCCTGGGCCTGGTGCTCTACCCCAGTCTCTCCTGGTGACCTATGAGAAGAGCACCAGAACCGTTTCACTGGAGGATGAAACAGTATTTCTGGTGGGCTGACATGCCCAGCGTCACCCAGTAAGAAGTGAAGGGGCCTAGAAGCGGCGTCTGACCTCCTGAAGGCTCTCCAGACGGCAGTCGTCCCTGGGGTTCCTCCTGGGGTATTCTTACGGTACCCCCCGGGAGTGAGCAGGCCAGATGGAGCTGAGATGAGGTAGGCCGCACACATTCAGGGTTGAACTTGGTCGTGGACTGAATTGTGTCCCTCAAAAGTGTAGCTGTTTCGGTGGGCCATGATTTCCCACGTTGTCTGCTTTTCTGTGCTGTAAACCCTGCTTTTCTGAGGCGAACGCAGGAGAAGGCATGGTAGTTGTGTTGGGGGCAGGACTCAGTGTCTAAGATAGTGCTGTGAGGTAACCTCTTGGGATATAAAAGAAAGGGAAGCAAGCAGAGAGTTGGGAAACCTCATATCATCAGGAAAGAAGCAGTGCTGGGGGAGAACTTGTCCTTTGGGCCCGGGGTCCCTGTGTCTCAGAAACTCTGGTCCAGGAGATTGATGACAAGGACCTTCCCCTAGAGGCAGCAGAGAAGGCTTCCCCCTGGAGCTGATGTCCTGAATTTGGGCTTGAGCCTGCTTTTCTGTTAGAAAAATTCTCTATTAAAGCCATCTACTTGTATCTGTTATAGCAGTGCTAGATGGCTAAGGCCTTGTCTTTTTTCTAAAATTGTTTGTCATGGGTTTTGTAAAAATCCCTCAGTTTTTTAGAAGAGTTAAGTATTAATTACTGAACTTCTTGGCACCTTTTAAATTTTGCACCCAAGGCGAAGCCTCATGGACTCTGCCCTAGTCCCAAGTGGCACCCAGTCCTGGAGTCAGAAGGATGAAAATCTCATCAGCCAGTGGATTGCTTCGTCTTGGTTTTCAGGGTTGTGATGATACGATTGTCCTCACTCGTGGGGGAGGCAGAGACGTAATCTAAAGACCCTATCTCCAGTGCCCTTTAAGGCGGCTGCTCTGTCTTGGATTTGGAGTTCGGTATGTAGATGCATTTCAGCCTCGCTGACCCGAAGCAGGGTCTGACTGACGTCTGCGAGTCACCAGAGCCAGGGGGGTGGGGGTGGGTCCTGTGTTTTGTGGCTTGGTGCTAGCCCTTTGGTGGGGGGAAAAAGGAGTTCAGTTTTTGAAGTCACATAATAAAGGAGCTGTGGGCTGTGTGGCCTTGGTGAAGGCTCCTGCCAGCTCCTGGTAGTTCTGGGCTGTGGGTTGGGGCCGGGCTGGGGTGCCGGGGGCCTGGCTCGGGTTGTCTCCATGGCTGCACTGTGGGATCCATCCAGCTTGTTGCAGGTGAGTGGCTGCCGGCCCGTTCCCTAGTGATGGCAGAATGTTTTGGGTAGTCAGGGGACCCGAAACAGAGCACATAGATTCCTAATGGTGGGAGCTGGCCAGGTTTCACTAAGTATTTCTTAAAATAAGACATCTTAAAATTGTTTCTTTTTTTAATTACAAAGTAATTGGGTTATTGGAGAAAATTTGAAAAGGGAAGAACAGCTGGGTGATACAGACCCCAGAGCTACTGCCCCTCCTCCCCACTCACCCATGTCTCTCCCAACACGCCCCCCACATGCTCGCCACCCCTGGCCCCACACCCTTGCAGCCCTGCAGCCCTGCAGCCCTGCTGCAAACTAGCATTACCCTACCACTTAGAGGTGCTTCTCTTGTTCACATTCACCTTAAAGATTGTTTTTTCCTTAATTGAAAAATGTTTAAAACTTTGCAGCTTTGTACTTCGTTACACGTGTTTTGTGTCTCTTTGCCCATTTGCTTACTTCAGTAATCTTTAAGCCAACTTTATTAAGGTCACAGGTCACCCGAGGTCACTTCCTGTTGGCCTTTCCTCAGGAATGCAGCCGAGTCCCCAAGGAGGGGTACCCAGTGACTGGCCCTCGGAGTAAGGATGGTGGGGACCGTCCCGGGAGTGTGTTCAGATGGATTTAGAGACTAGAGGCTCTACCCTTCCTGCCTCTGATCAGCTGGGTTTCTTTCCTAGCTGCTCTGGAGAGGTTTGGGATCCACTTTCTATTTCCTCGTTTTTCCTCATGAGTTGGGAAGCAGGACTGCCTCAGAGTGTTTCACCAGCAGGAAGTCTTGGTGCTGGAGGAATGGACAGGCCCAGATGGACACTTGGGGATGGTCATCATGGGAACAGGGCTTGTGCGCTCAGCCTGAACCCAGCCCGAACCCAGCCCGCTGCTGTCAAGTCGATTCTGGCCCGTAGTGGCCCTGCAGATTGTGGAACTGTCCAGTGGGCACCTGGCAGATTTGAACTGCTGGCCTCTTGGTTAGTAGCCATGCCACTTAACCACTGTGCCACCAAGGTTTCCTTTGTGGGCTTGGGCCTCAGGAACTGTGCGTGGTCTCTGGAGTGGCCAGTGGGCAAGAGCGGGTGATGTGCTCGTAATTAACGAGTGCTCAATCAAGTCTCTTTCTCCTGCGCGCCTGTGGACTGGTTGGTTTTGTTCGCTGCTGTGTGATCGCTGCTCAGCACAGTACTTGGCCTGTACTACCAAAAGAAAAAAACCAACGTTTTGCCATTGAGTGATTTCTGACTTAGAGTGGTCCTATAAGATAGTAGAACTGCCCCATGGGGTTTTCAGGCAGCTGTTGGTGGATTCAAACTGCCGACCTTTTGGTCAGCAGCTGAGCTTGTAACCATGGAGCCACCAGGCCTATGGTACCAAAGGAAAAAACAAGCCCAAACCCATTGTCCTGAAGTCAGTTTCGACTCATAGAGACCCTATCGGACAGAGTAGGAACTGCCTTGTAGGGTTTCCAAGGAGCGGCTGATGGATTTGCATAGCTGACTTTTTGGGTAGCAGCTGTAGCCCTTAACCATGGCACCCCCAGGGTCTCCAGGCCGGTGGTGGGCACTGATTAAATCTTTGAGTAGATGAGTGAGACTGTCTTGGGACTTCTGGGCACAATTACGGCTAACTTCTCAGATCGGAACTGAGCTGCTCACCAACTCATAGTGTCTGTGGCCTGCAAAGAGGCTTTAATGTACAGTCACAGATTGGCTGCCACTCTGTTCATCATTCTGATCCTCAGATACTGGGTGGACTGGAGTACTCGTCCTTGAGTTCCTGGACTGCATTTCAGTTCCTCTCGGGTAAAGATCTGGTGGTTCTTGTCAGCTGGCATGGAGCTGGTGCTGACTTACAGAGGCTTGACTTATAATAGAAGGAAATGTTGCCTGGTCCTGTGCTGTCTCCGTGATGGTTGGTGTGTTGGAATCTGTTGTTGTGGCTGGTACGCCAGAGCGTCTCAGTGAGGATTGCCTTCGTTTTTGCTGACCTACTGTGACATCCTTTTCTAGTGACTAAGCCTTCTCTGTGGCATGTAGGAAGGCAGCGCGCTGAAGCCTTGCCACCCTCATTCCTAAAGGAGCATTCTGTAGTTCTCCTAAGACAGACTGGTTTGTTCCTCTGGTATTCCCAGATCAGGGGTCCCCAGATCAGGGGTCCCTTAGTTGTCAGAGGCACATCTGTGCATTTGAAAGCTTTAAAGAGGTCTTTTGCAGCAGATTTGCTTATCTGGGGACCCACGATAGTGTGTATACCCACTGCTGTGGAGTCGATTCTAACTCATAGCAACCCTACAGGACAGAGTAGTACTGCCCTGTAGAGTTTTGAAGAGGACCTAGTGGATTTGAGCTGGTGACTTTTTGGTTAGTAGACATAGCTACTAACCATGACACCACGAGGGTATAAGTACCTAACCAAACCCGGTGCCGTCGAGTTGATGCCAGCTCACAGCGACTGCAGAGGCAGAGGAGAACTGCCTTACAGGGTTGCCAGGGAGTAACTGGTGGATTTGAACTGCTGACCTTCAGTTAGCAGTTAGAGCTCGTAACCGCTGTCTCAGTAGGGTTTCCACCAGGGTGTGGGATCATCAAAAAAGATCCTCAGTGAGCGGGTGTGACACAGTGGCTGCAGCAGTGGGCGTTCTGTCCCTGCCTGTTCTTGTCCTTTTCCCATTTTTCTAATAGATTCCAAATACTTCCTGTTGATTTGTAGGAGCACCTTTGTATGTTGAAAAAAACTCGTTCTTATGTGTACTTTAGATGCACTCTTCTACTTCGTAGTTTGTGTTTTGGGAGTCTTGGTAGCACAGTGGTTAAGAGCTCTTCTGGAACCAAGAGGTTGGCAGTGGGCGCCTACAGTCTCTGCCTCTGAAACTCGATGGGCAGTTCAGCTCTGTCCTCTGGGGTCACTGGGAATCCGTTTGATGGCAGGGGGTTTGGTTTTGGCTTAGTTTGGTTTTTGACTTTGTGTTATTTATCGAGCTTTTCCTTTATGACATCTGGAATCTAGGTCAGGGTTAGATCACTTTATCCACCCTGAGGTCATTTTTTAAAATTCCGTATTTTCTTGTAGAACTTCACTGATTATTTGAAAATTGATGTTGGGTTAAAGAGGAGTACCACGGAGATTTCACTTTTCCCCTCCCCGAATTATAATCGGTAGTAATGAGGGCAGCTCTGCAGGAATGACAGGAAAAAGTAGGTGAGTACTTGTCAGTAGGTGCTGCTGAATTGATTTGGACCCCCCGTGACGTCCTGGTACCTGGTTGAACTGGCCCACTGAACCCTGGTGGTGCAGCGGTTTAGTGCCGGGTGGAAGCCCCCAGGTGCTCCCTGGAAATCTCGGGGGCAGGTCTGCCCTGTCCTGTAGGGTTGCTGGGAGTCTGCACGGACTTGACGGCGGAGGGTTGAGATTGGAATCTCGATAGGAGCAGGTCACCAGGTCTCCTTCCTGTGAAGTCACTGAGTTGATTGACACTGCCATCCTTTTGGTTAGTGGCAGAGTGCTTAATCGTAGTGCCCCGAGGTCGTCTGATCAGTGTTTAGTGTCTTGCTGTTCTAATGAACTCTGTCATGATTCTGTTGAATGTGACTTTTTTGAGTCCAACTTGGCTTTCCCTGGAATTATGAATTACCTTGTTTTTGTTGGCTTAGTTGCATACAGTACCTTCCTTGACTTAATTCTGTGCTTTTATTTCTCAGACTCGCTCATGTGAGACAAATCCCCTTTCAGTGTATTCACATTTGTGAAACTGCTGTTTTATCTCTGAGGATGCTTCTCTGGGGAAGTCACTGGCTGAGTTCCTGGCTGGCCTGACCTTCGCTGGGGCCAGTTCGGTGTCTTAGAACCTTCCCTGACTTGACCCTGGGTGTTTCCTCCTCTCCTTCCTGGGATCGCCTGTGTACGAGATCTCAGTGCCCGTCTGCCTCCTGGGTGGCTCCCTCATTGGGGTGGAGCAGCTCCTTCCCTGGGGGTGGGAAGTCTTTCAGACCTGGAGGACTGGGTGAGAAGGCGTGAAACAGGATGACTGGCTGAGTGTTTAGGGAGTTAAAATGCCCAGGTCCCCCTATTGTTTCCTCTTGTGGATGGTGAGGATGTAGCCCTTCTAAGTGCCGATTCAGAGCCCCAGTGGCCTGGTGGTTAAGCAATACAGCTAGTGACCAAAAGGTCGGTCATTGGAATCCACCAGCCACTCCTTGGAAATCCTGTTGGGCAGTTCTCCTGTGCCTTGTAGGGTCACGATCGCGGATCAGAATCATCTGGTAGGCAGCGGGTGTGGTTGGTGCTTTGGAACCTCTTCCTCCCCAGTGGCTTTCCTTCCTCGTCTCTCGGTAAAGTTTTTGGTTGGCTGTGTAGCTGGTGTGTGAAAGCGTTCACCACTGAGCCAGATGTTGTGTTGTGATTGTGCTTCTCGAACTTTCCTTTTCTTGGAGATAGATTGTTTAATTATGATTAAGTGAAAGTGTACAATCCAAATCAATTTTGCATGCCTGCCTGTCTGCAACTCCTCTTGCTCTCCTCACTTGGTGACCGCATGCTCCTCCTTTTCAGTCTGTTCTTGTTTTATCCTCTTTATCTCCTGCCCCCTCCTCTCTGCTCTCTCCTCTTCCATCTAGAAAGAGACCAGTAGGACAGCATCTTATAAATGCGTAGACACCATATGATCATATTGTGTCCCTGAGTCCGGTCCATTTTTGTCCAAAGAGTTGACCTCAGTAGTGTTTTCTAGACAGGGGCAGCAGCAGGTCTAGGGGCCGTGCTTCCAGGGTATTCTCTCCAGGATGTGGGACCATCAGTTGTAGTCTCCTGTTAGAGTTCTTGAGCTGCTCTCCTCTTCTTCTCATGTTGCCACAGGAACACCACATGGGGTGCCCTGTCACCGCTGTCTTTGGTGGTGGCTGGGCACCCTCCAGTTCTGGTCACATGTGGGTACAGTCTCCTGAGCTCTTTTTTCCTTGTCTTTGTTGTTTGGAGATGATTATTTAATTTGTTTCATTCTTTTTAATGTATTTGCTTTTGGCCCACAGATAGCTTCAAGAGACCTTATAATTTCTTTCAACTGATGTCTTACTAAACTCTAAAATGTATCACATAACTGGGTTCCTCTTCTGCTATACCCCACCCTTCAGCTCCTGTCTGAACTGGGTGTGCTCAGAGCCATGGAACTGTCCCTCTTCACCTGTCCTGGATCTGTTCTTTTCTGGATTCTGTACCATTGACTAGAATGGTTTGCCCCGTTGTTCAACAGAACGCACGATCCAATATCTTTCTCAAAAAGTACAAGGGAGGGACATTTCTTTTGAATCTTTAGGTGTAAAAATATATCGTATGCTTAGAGTTGCATATGAATTTTGTCATTTGGAACTAGAAGTTGAGAATGTTGTCTGTAATAGTTTGAAAACATTGTGTCATGTCTTCTAGCACCCTTTGCATGTTCTCTTTTTTAAATCAGGAACTTTTTAGAATTATCTAAGGTAGCCATGAGTTGGATCCGACTGGATGACACTTGGCTGGCTGGCATTTCTCATTTTGAAATTTCAGAGTTATTGGCATTGGTCTCTTAAAATTGCTTGTGCAGGGCACTGGCTTTCTCGTGGGAAATCTGCGTTGGCCCAGTGGTTAAGTGCTACAGCTGTGACCCAAAAGGTCAGCAAATCAAATCCACTGGGAGGTCCTTGGGAATTCGGTAGGGCATTTCTGCTCTGACCTGTAGGGTCACGATGAGTTGAAATCATTTTAGTTTTAGTTTCTGGTTTTGGCCTAGACGTTTTTATGTCCATCAGTCTGGGACAGTTACTGAAGTTTTTAAAGGTAGTTTTTAAAATTCTTTTTCTCTTAGTCCTCTATTTGAGTACTAGGCCTTTTAGAAGATTGTCTAGTTTGCTGCCTTTTAAAATTTGCTTATTTTTTTGTTCTACTTTAAATAGCTGTCCTCAGATTAACCTTCCAGCTAATTATGGGAACAGGCATTTAATTTATCTATACCAGTAATTTCAGAGGGCGATTGATGTTTCTCATAGCAGTCTTCGTATTTTTAGGGTCGTGGTATTCTCATTCTTTCTGGGAATAGCAATTGTAGCTATGAAAAAAATTGCTTCGGCTCTCTGTCGTCTGTGTTTTGTTAGACTTTTCCCCGTTCCTGTTCGGGTGGGAGACTTTCCTTCCATGTTTGTTGATCCTGGGTTGTCTGTTCAGTGTTAAGTATCAAGTGGAAGGTGTTGGAATCCGATTTGCTGCTCTGTGTGTGGGCAGGGCTTGTTGACGGATTTTTCTGGAAAGGGATGGAGCAGCCGCTGCCGTTGCTAGTGTGTGTAGGTTGTGTGTATGCTAGCAAGACTTCTTCATTCCCACTCCCTCTTGCCATGCTTTTCGGTGTGAATCTCCCCTGGTTTCTGTTGTCTGGTGTGCACGCCTTGGTTTTGTTCTGGATGAAAAAAATGTGTAGCTGGAGGTCAGAACAGGTTTGGACCAGGCATTGAATGCCGCAGCCTCTTGGACCCTCTGCTCAGCCCCCACCTTCCCTCTGTGAGCCTCTCGGGGGGCTTGGGGAGAGACGAGCCTTTCTGTTAGGGTTCCCCTGGCATCACTTAGGGTACTAGTAATCTGTTTCTTCTCTCCTTTGTCACTTGGGCGACAGTTGGCTCTGTCTTCTTGTCTTTCCTGTTTTATTTCTTGTCCATTGTAAAAAGTGTTCAGTGTCACAGGTGGGAATTTCGGTGGGAGAGGTGGCAGGCATGTGACTCATGTGCTGTGTTTAACCAAAAGTTCCTTTTATTTTACTAAGGTCTGAGAGGCATCGTAGAGGTACACTAAAATAATTAACACCAAACCTAATGTTTAAAAAGTAAGTAAAATTTTCATTTGCTAAGGGTAAAGAGTCAGAGGTTTCTGGATTGGCCCGAGAGAGTATCTGGTTTGTTTACAGCTCTACCTCCCAGCTCCACAGTAGGCACCCTGTGAAATAACGTGTGTTGGGATGAATGATGTGTTAGGGCTTGCGATTCTAGCATGATTGGGCCCCTGCACAGGTCTGTACACTCATCCACTCCTGTGTTCCTGTTCTGTCATGCGTGAGATCCTTATAGGATCTCTAGATTGCAGTTATCACTCTGGGTGTTTGCCAGCTTCTCGTCAGCTCCATAATTCTCTTCTGGATGGAACACAGAGAAGATGTGTTTAGGGATGTGGAGGTCCTGCCATACTTTTTGTGGATGGTGGTTCTCTTGGTCTGTGTCTTAATATGGGTTCTCTAGAGAAGCAAAACCAGGAAGAGATTTGTATCAAGGAAATGACTTACCTCACACAGTTGTAGAGGCTGGACCATTCCAAGTCTGTGGGTCAGGCTGGAGGATTCTTCTGACTAAAGTCACTGCAGGGACCGGCAAACCACGGCTGTAGGTCAGACAGCATGGCTCCTGTGCACAGGGTGTGAGGACTGATGGATTCCAAAATCAGCAGGCCAGACAGCAGGCCAGCTGCTCACTCAAGTCCCAGGAACTGGTAGTCATGGGAACAGGAGCCAACTGCAGGCAGGATTCAGAGCGAGCAAAATCCCGTAAGGTTTCCGGAGTTACCCTTTATTGAATGGAGGCCATACGCCCAGGGAAACTCCCTTTTAACTGATTGGTTGCTGACAGTAGTTCCCCTCATGGAGGTGATCACATTGTATCAAGTCTCATCATGGAAATGATCATGTCCTATGACTGTATCACTATATCCTAACCACCAAACCACTGAGCAGCCCAGCCCAATGATGCCTGACCCTAGTGATGACACTTGGGGTGGAGAGAAGTTGGAGAACTCCGGTTATGATTGAGCATGAAGAAATTTCTAGTAGGATGTCAGTGAGGACCCTTCTGGCTGCTTATGGAGGAGGACTTGATGGCAGTTGGGTGACACGCTGAGAGGCAGGAGTGATGGGCCAGATCAGCCAGGGTATAAAAGTGAGGTGGTCACTGGGGTTGGCATAAGAAGGGCCTGTAGATCTACATCCCAGAGGTGACAGCCATTAAAAACCCTTCTGAAACACGTGAGGTCATTGTGAGTTGGAATTGACTTGCTCACGAGTGGTTGGTTGGGGATTGGTGTGGAGGCTGGGACTGGTCTCAGGCGGCCGCCATCCAGGGTTGGTTGACAGTTCCACAAACAGCCAGGTTCCTAGTCTGCCACCCCCTTGGAATTTCCACATGACCTCCGCCGCTGCAGTCAGCAGACTGAGAAACACAAAGCTTGCCTCTAGCAAGGCACCTTTGAAAACTCACCTGCCAGGCAAACATTTCCTTAAAATTCTACATAAAGCAACAAAGGAGAAGGACCTATAATCCCTAATCTACCCACTTCCTGGTTCCTGCTTGACCTTGGGTGAGTGTAATGTTTTGCACACTCATTCCTTGGGAAGGGGAGAAACGGGGGCCTGAAGGAAGTGAGCTGATGACCAGTTCTTCAGCACGGTGCTGATGTCTGCATTTCTTTGTATTTTGCCAGGTCCTTGATATTTGTTTAAAGAAATTGATTCTTTGTCCTTCAGCATCTGTGCTGATCAGTTGGCAGGTGTCTAGAACCTGAGAGAGACTCGGGGATAAAGTGGCATATTTCTGAAAGCCAGCAGGGTAGAGGGCAGACCCTGCTGCCGCCCTGCGGGGGTTGTGACCCAGTAGCAAAGACAGACTGGCAGATTGTGCCGCACCAAGACGGTTTCTATTTGACACAATCACATTTCTAAAAATGTGTGATGGTGAGTGGGAAAAGACACACTTGGGATGCTTTATAGATAGAAGTGGTTAAGAGTGCCTGTTCTCGTGCTGTGGCTGTGATGTTGGACGTTCATGTCGGTCAGCGTGAGCCTGTTCCGCACATCTGGCCGGCAGACGAGCCTGTTTCACGTCCAGCATCATTTCACTGCTTTTCCACCCTCTGGATGGATTTTAAGCTAGGAAATCTCATGTTGAATTAGGGCATTTGTTTTTGAAATTTCTGTGCTTTCGTAAGTGAGAGGGGCTTTTAGTGGGTTGTTGGCATAAAAACAGTGAATTATCCCATGGTTAACGCAAACTTTTGGTGGTACCTCTGAAAATTCCTGTGTATTTCACAGTATCAATCAACCTTGCTAAAATTTCTTTAGGTTTGTGATTTTTGTTTGCTCTAGATTTTTGCCTCTCAACGCCGGGGTCTTTGGAAGGCTAGAGGATTGGCTGCTTTAGTGAAGCCCTGGGGGTATTTTCAGTGTTCCAGAAGCCTTATCTGGAAGCTCACAGTCACAGCAGGTTGCTGAGATCCTGCAAGTCAGTGAAAGCCTCCGCATGGTGTTCCTCGGCCCCACTTCTCTTGGGGCCGTCCTTAAGTGCTACATCTGCTAGCCCAAAGGTTGACAGTTTGAATCTGCCAGGATCTCCTCTACGGGACAGTCCTCCTGTGTCTTGTGGAGTCGCTGTCACAATCGACACAGTTCTGCAGTGGGTTTGATTTTTAACTGAAGGTTGCGTGTGTCCCCATGCCATTCTGTTGAGCTCCTCCCCAGTTGGCTGTTGAAGGCATGTCCCCATCCCTGCCTAATTGTTAATTTCAGCAAAACCCTGAGAGATGCTACAGCTTTGTGATGACGCAGTGTGGTGACAGGCCACCCTTCGTGGACGCGGGAATGCTGCCTGAGTCCTGGCTGCTGTCCTTCCTTTCTGCTCTCCTGACACCTGCAGAATGTAGACTTCACGCGTGAAAAACCATGCAGAGACTACACAGCATGCACTGGTGCTCAGCCGTGAAGAGAGGAGTCCTGACACACACCGCAACGCGGATGAACCTAAAACATCATGCCGAGTGAAAGAAGTCGGGCACAGAGGGCAGATAGTGTAGCTCTCACTCCCATGAAATCTAACATAGAAACCAGGGGTGGTGAGTGGCTGCCGGGGGCGGGGAGGAGGGAACAGCGTTCTGCTGAGGACACGTGGAGCTGATGTCCCCAATAGTTGTGGGTAACTTGGGAAACCGAGCTCACTTCTGTTGAGTTGATTCTACAGACAGTAGAACCGCCTCATTTGGAGGGGGCAGCATTCAAAGGTGTACAGTATAGTCAGTGTCATTTGAATTGTGTCATTGGAGGTGGTTGAATTAGTGAAGGTTTTGTAGATATTTTCACCATGATAAGAAGAAAAAGTGCTACTGGTTAATGCTAAAGTAATAATGAAAAGTGCTAGTCATCCAGAAAAATACAGAGACTTAGAAGACAGTTGAGCAGGTGAGCGGTAAGTCTTTCTGCTTGGTTTTGCAGATTCTCAGTCATGAGTCTTATTTTAAAAAGGAATGAAGCACACTTCTTAGTGTATGTCCAGAATGTTCTCCGAGGTATAGAGCTGGACTGGCACACGTCAGGTATTCTCAGACACACGCAGGGTCATGGTAGAAACTCCAATGAGAGCAGCAGGGAAAATCCTGGAGAAGTCTCGAGTTTTTGATCACTGCCTGAAAGTTTCATATTTCTTCCGTTGTGCAGCGTCCAACTGGTTTTTTGGAAGGCTTGAAGGGGAATAAAACAGTCCTTTGACAAAAGTGTCAAACACTGAGATCTAGGAGAGAGGGTGCAGTATTGTGGAAGCATTGGCCTTGCTGGCATTGGTAAAGGCGGTGCTTAGAGAAGGTTCTGTGAGAAACACCAGAGCAGATGACCCACTTGTACCGGGCCCTTGGGCTGTCTGCCTTGCCTGCCACCAAAGGGACCCTTACCCTGCTACAATAGTAACAACTGACGCTTTATAGGAGGCGGTACACTGTACTAGGCACAGAAACCCGGGTGGGGTCGTGGTTCAGTGCTCTGTCTGCTAACCAAAGAGTCAGCAGTTCAGGTTGGCCAGGTGCTCCATGGAAGCTCGGTGGGGCACTTCTGCTCTGCCCTACAGGGTCACTGTGAGTCTGAATTGACTCAGTGGCACTGGGTTTAGACTTTTTTGGTTTACACTAGGTACTTTGCATGTATTCTCAAAACAACGCTGAGAGGTCAAGTTACTGTTAGGTGTGGGCAGACTGAGGCACAGAGGGGCCAACGGAAGTGCCTAAGGTCGTGCAGCTGGTCATTGGTAGAGCAGTGATCTGAATGCAGCCTGACTTTCACCTCTGTTTGGACCCCGGCCCGGGTTGTGGGTGAATCGGGGGGGGCTGTTCAAGGTGAAGGTCAAGTGGAGGGGTTTGCTGAGGCTGACTCTGCTGCAGGTGCTTGGGTGACGTACTGCGGGATTTTATTTACTTTTTAGTTTATGTCAGCCAGCCTTTATCGAGGCTTATGGGCTGCCCGCCATTCGGAAGAAGTCGAGACCATGATTTCTGTCTGCCAAGAG
The DNA here is from genome assembly GCA_028571685.1 of Heterohyrax brucei. NCBI lineage: Eukaryota > Metazoa > Chordata > Mammalia > Hyracoidea > Procaviidae > Heterohyrax > Heterohyrax brucei. The sequence continues at coordinate 82,369,905 of CM053159.1, forward strand.
TCTTCAGCCAAACTGGAGGTAAGAGACGAAGAAGTTCTTACTTACACTGTAAAAGCCACAGCTACTGGTGATGCTGTCAGCTGTAAGGAATTGAGCTGGACTGTGTGTGTTTGTCTTGGGAGAGGAGTAAGTTTCTGTCTTCAGTGAGAGAAGGCTGACGACATTCGCCCTGCCCCCCAGAACAACACGTGGTGGTGGTTCTGTCGGCTGTACTGCATCCTGGCAACTCATTCTTGCTGGCGTATTTCTTGCCCAGAGTTACTAGGGGCCTACTGATGTGGCCACCAAGCTCAAGGTGTCATGTGTGTTTTTTATTGTAAATATACACGTGACCAAACATCGGCCATGTCAGCCGTCTTTCCAGGTGGGGTTCATGGACCACGAGCGTTTGTAGTGTCACACAGTCATCAGTGTTGCTGGTTGCTTTTGCATCGACCCCCTCGTTTCCAAATCCGTCCTTGCTGCTTAACGGATGTGCTGGCTCTCTGGCTGACTCTGAGCCCTGTCCTCTCCTCTGAGACTCTGCCAGCCGTTCCTTCTCTGATGGATATCCACTGGCGGCTTCTACAGCCTACAAGCTGACTTAAGTCTTTTCCTGTTTGAGAAACAGGGAGCTTTGGGAGCAGTGCTGACATGCCAGAAGGTTGGTGGGCCTGACCCACCAGGCACTCCCTGGAAAAAAGACCTGGCAGTCTTTTCCTATAGACATGACAGTCTAGGAAACCCTGGGGGGACAGCTCTTTTCTCGTCTGTAGGGTCAGTGTGAGGTGGAGCTGACTTGAGGGCCTACCCAGCAACAGCAGCATCTTAAAAGGAAACTGAAAGACTTTCTCCCAAAGCTTCCTTTTTACCTGTTGGCCGATTTCCCTCACTTCTCGGACGTATTCCTTGAAAGTGTCCTTAGTTTGCCACTGTCCTCCTTGATCTAACCCTCGTCTCAATTTTCCAGTTGAATCATTCCGCTGTGACAGTGCATATGGGTGGTAGTTACCCTAAGACACGTGCTTTTTAAAGAATTAAATGTAATACCTGCTTTGGGCAGAAAAGGAAAAGACAGACATCTGTCAGTCTGTCCTCGAAGGTGAGCACCGTGTGGTTTAATGCGTCTTCTGTCCGGAATTGTTTCCACCTCGTTCTTGGTTAAAGGCTGCCACATCCCACTGCATGTTCCCTTTTGTAGCCGGCTTCAATTTTTAGTAAAGGAAACATGCATTTAAAAAAAAAAAAAATCCCTTATTTTTTCCCCTGAAAACCAACTGTCTCCACCCTGGTCCTGCACACACTGATTTCTGCTGCTCAGTGGTCATTGTTTTCAAATATTCTTAATTTTTTATCCTTGAGTGAATTTTCATATTTTGAGATAATCGGCTTCATATCATCTATATTGGTTAAACAATCAGCACATAAATTAGTGTATGTGATTTCTTGATTCCCCCCCAGATTTAGATAATATCTCTGTACTTCCTTCCATAGAAGATGAGGTTTAGCTCCGTTGCAGGGACTGTCCCGGCAGGACTAACCCGCCCCCCGTTTCTCCCCAGGCCTCTCAGTGTTCATTTATAATGTCGGTCAACATTGATCTTTTTGTGACTAAGTGGTGCTCACAGCGGAGCTACCTACACAGTGCACTGGGCCTGTGATTTTTTTCCTTTCACAGTATTTTTTTCAAGATACTTGCCTCCTTATGTCTCTCTTCAGTTCTGCCTGTCACCAGAGTCATCGCCAGAATTTCCGTATACCTTCTCCCACTCCCTCAAGCCCAGATCTCAGCGTCACCTTTTGGAGATGCCCCTCCAGCTGCTCCCTGCCGTTGTCGACCTTGGTCCCGTCCTGCCTTCCTGCGTGGCGCCGTCTTGCGATTTGCTGGTCACTGGGAGCCGTCACCCTGACATGCTCTGTCGTCGCCTGCGTCAGATCCTCGGTTGACATCGGGACTGAGCTGCTCTGGCATGATTCGCAGTCGTCTGATCAGGAACTTCTTCCTGTGCTTTCTGTCAGGGCATGCTTAGGAGAGAACTGTTTCGAGTATTCAGACGTTGTGACCACTTGTGTGGACGTGGAATTCTAAATGGAAAATAACCTCTCATAAGGATTCATCATAGAATGGTGAAGACGTTTGGCTTTTCCGGGTCGGCTGCCTTTTAGGTTACCGTTGAGAAGTCTTAACTCTTCTGATTCTTGGTCTTCTGATTCTGGGAGCTTTTCATACCTTCACTTTCAGAATTATGTATCTTCATATAAAGGTTTAACAATCCTCTAAATTGGGTACTGGTGGAACTTGGGATTCCTATCTTTCAGTTCATGTCCTTCAATTTTGGCCAACTTTTGGAATATTTGCCTCCTCTATTTGATCTGTTCTTTCTCTTCCTAGTTTGGTGCCCCTCCTGGGTTGGGCCTTAAACGATCCGTGTGCGCACGCATCTGTCTTGCCTTTTTGTTGTGCTTTCTGGGTGAATTCTCTCAGTTTTGCCGTACAAGATGGTTTCCATTGAAAAAAAAACCCTGTGTGATATTTTGTTTTCAGATGCTTTTGTATTTGAAACCTTACTTTTTCTTTCTCTCTAGTTTCCTGTCATGTCTGTCGTGTCTGTTTTCTCAGGATAATGACTCTGGAGGTTTCTTTGTTCAGGTCCCTTATGAACGAACCCCTTTTCTCGAAGGTGGAAGGCTGGCTGGGTTCTCAGCGCGCACCGCTGTGTCCGTCCCATCCGTTTGCGGTGGTACCTCAGGCTGCAGGTCCGGAGCTTCCCAGGGGCTTGTCTTAGAATTGCTGTACCAGTTCTCTTTTTTTTGCACACTTCGGTTTGGGCTTTCTTCTAAGTCAGTTTAAAAAATGCATAGCTATTGAGTCAGCCGTGACCCACGATGACTCCCTGTGTGTCCCCGTAAAACCGGGCTCCATGGGGCTTGTAGGAGGTCATTTTCCAAAAGGGGATCAGCAGGCCTTTCTTCTGAGGGGGTCTCTGGGTGGATGTGAACCTTCAGCCGTTCGGTTAGCAGCTGATTCGGTTAACTGTTAGCACCAGCCAGGAGCTCTACTAAGTCAGTTCCCAAACCAACCAACTCTAGGGTCGCCGAGTCGATTCTGACTCATAACAGCCCTACAGGATGGTAGGACTGCTCCATAGTTTCCAAGGAGTGCGGATTCGAACCGCCCACCTTTTGGTTAGCAGACACAGCGTTGAACCATTATGCCACCAGGGTCTCCTGCTCAGCTAACTCTCTGTAGTCCACTGTGCTCTGAAATTGACCCCTCCTGTCTGCTTTCTTCTGACTCCTTTTGTTTGGCTCTGCCTTTTTAATTAATGGGGCACATTTTAGTGGGCCTTGGGGAAGGGGCAGGGTGAAGTGTGTCGCCTGCTGATGGCCTAGGAGTGCCGGTGGGCGCTCTCCACCAGGCGAGTCTGTTTCCCCCGGCACATGGTTATTTCCCTGTGTGGTGGATTTGAGGGTCTGTCATGGGGTCAGGGGTGTGGGGCTCCTCCTTGACTGTCACAGCCTCCTGGTAGGTACCGTGTTTTGTTACTAACATAAGTAATTCTCCGTCTGGTATCTTGAGAGAAGCTCTTCCGACTTGATGTTTTTTTAGCTCGGTGTCACTGGCCATTGAGTTGGTTCTGACTCAGGGTGACCACATGTGTGTCAGGGTAGGAGCGGCTCCACGGAGTCTTGAAGGTTGTGACCTTTCGGAATCGATTGCTGGGCTTGTCTTTCGAGGCACCTCTGGGTGGGTCTGAACTTAGCAACCTTTGGATTAGCAGATAAGCGCTTAACCATTTGCGTCACCCTGAGGTTCCTAGCGAAGGGAATCCTACCTCAGAATTAGGGACCCAGGTTCCTAGAAATAGAATTATTGTATTAAAGTATGGAAACGTTTTCAAGACTCCTGAGTACATCTTTCAGATTCCTTTTTGGAAGAGGTGAACTAATTTTTGCATCATCCGGGCTCCAGTGTGTGGCATTTGTTGTGAGTCCCCTCTGTCCTGAACATTAAATGCGTCACGTGCCCTTTGAGTTGCTACTTAGGTGAACCAAGTGAACTTGGGTAATTTTCAGCCAGTGTGCGGTCTGGGTGAGGTCACATTTTGGCCATGTGACCTTGAAAAATGGCTTACTAATTCTGAGATTGTTCCATTGTCTATAAACTGGTAACAGTAGGAATAATAAGTGGATAAGCTTAAGTTTCGATTTTTGCAGGTTGGCAGAAAGGAAGACCACCAATATTAGTTTCGTATGGTAATGACAGTAAGACTTTTGTTTTTACTAATTGACTTGCTTTAGGGAAATGGATGCATTCTCAGTATTTACAGAAGGGCAGATAGTACAGAAAAGCATAAAGAATTAAACGTAACCCCGAGTTTTACTCTTTAGCCTCAATGTTAGCATTTCATGGGCACTGACTGCCTAGAGATGTCTCAGAAGGATCGGTGGCATCCTACCATGCATGGCAATTCTCTGTAAGCCTGTGAAACACCTGTTGCTATCAAGTGGATTCTGACTCTTCATGACCCTATAGGACAGAGTAGAACTATCTCATAGGCTTTTCCCAGGAGCAGCTGGTGGATTTGAACAACCAGATCTTTGATTAGCAGCTGGGCTCTTAACCACTGTGCCAGCGGGGCTCCTGTTTTACTAAAATGGTTATAAAACAAAATTTACTTGAAATAAAGCAAAGAGAAAGAAACTTTAGGGACGCTGAAAGAATTGCTGACTTCACCACAAGGGATTTTGGTGGTGTCTTCTAGAAACAAAACTTGAGCAAAGATGATAAAGATGGGCCATCGCAGTGCACATTCAGACGAATGCAAACTGAAGAATTTAGCACTAACCTTACCCCACTCTTTCTCCCTGTCATGGATTGAGTTGTGTTCTCAAGAATGTATGAGTTGATTGGATTTGGCTGTGAGTCCCAGTGTGGTGCCGTTCCTCCCATGGGTTGTGAATCCTCTCTCTGTGATGCTTGGTGGAGAATGGGCAACATTTGTGTGGGTAAGGCAGGACTGAAGCTGCAAGCTTGTGGGACATAAGGGAGAGGAGTGAGCCGAGGAAGTCGGGAACCTCACACCACCGAGGAAGCAGCCCAGAGCAGAGCATGTCCTTTGGACCTGAGGGTCCTGTGCCGAGATGCTCTCACTGGATTGGGACTCGAGTCTCCTGGACTGTGATAACCTCTCTTGCTGAGTGGACTGTAACTTGTAAATGGATTTGTGGCTTACCAGACTGGATCAGTAAAAAATTCTCTTTGTGAAGCCTTCCACTTGTGGTATTTTCTGTTGGAGCAGTATCAGGTGACTGACTTCCCAAATCCAAATTTTTGTTAATTTTGAATTTTATAGTGCAAAGGTTTGACTCTTCTGCTCACTTCCACAATTCCCATAGTTCTTGGTTCTGTTTTCAGATAGATGTGGCATTTTCTACCAGTCTCTAGACTGTGGTTTTGAGTCTTGTTTTGGTTGGCTGGATACCATTGTCAAAGTTTTATTTAAAGACACCCTCATGGGTGCAGTATTCCCCGAGTTCCTACCTCTTGGAGAATGTCTGTTGCTTACCTTTCTGTTGGAAGGACGGCTTGACTGTTGCGTTCTTGGGTCACATACCTTTACCCTCAATTTCATGACCTTGCTCCCTGTTCTTTTGCTGTTAGGTGCCATTGGGTCAATTCTGACTGATAGTGATGCTCTGCACAACAGTACAGGATGTTGGTCCTGTGCCATTGCACAAGTCTTGCTGTGTTTGAGCTCATTGTTGTGGCCACTGTGCCAGTTCTTTAGCCTTGGGTATTTCTTTTTTATTGTGGTTGAATAAAAGTGTACAGTCCAGTTTGAACTTGCATGCCCACCTATCTGCAGCTCCAGCTCTTGTTGCCCGGTGACAGCACATTTCTCCTTTCCATTCCATACAGATCATATCCTCTTAATCTCCTGTCTGCTGCTCTCGCCCTCTCCACTCCCCTCGAGTGAGAGGCCAAGTAGGACAACATCCTATAGATGCAGCCTTGGATGTTTCTGAAGGGGAGGGTTAATGCTGTTTGTTCTTGCACATGACTAGCTTTACCCTTTGGATATATCTGTGAGTCTTTTTTACTAAAATTGTGGTTAAGGTAAGCATTTACACAGCTAGTTAAGTTCCCATTTAACAGTTTCCACACAAGCTATTCAGTGATACTGGTTATTTCACAGTGTATCATTCTCATTTATTTCTTTCTATCCAGTCCTCTAGTTTCTGTGCCCTTTAAAGAAACCCAAAGGGGTTTCTAAGGCTGGACTCGTCACAAAAAGCGGATGGCCCCATCTTCCTCCCATAGAGTGACTGGTGGATTTCACTGGGTGATGTTTTGGTGGGCAGCCAAGTGCTTTAACCACTGCACTACGAGGGGCTCCTGAACTAAAAGCAGACAACAAAACCCCACACTGTCAAGTCCATTAGGACTCACAGCGGTGCGCTAGAACACAGCAGAACGGTCGCGTGGGCTTTCTGAGGAGCAGTTGGCGGGTCCTTGGAGCTGCTGACCTTTCGGTTAGCAGCTGAGCTCTTGACCATAGTGCCACCTGAGCTCTAGAGGCTCCTGGGCACTCGTGTTTTTAAAGTTGAGAGCTTTACCAGCGTGTCTGGATGTGGGGTCTTTCAGGTCATTTTTCTGTGACTTGCTGTACTGCTAGATTGTGTTTGGAGGCTTGCTGGATGTGGGACACTTAGATCTTCTAATTTAAGATATAGCTCGTGTGATCACTTCTCAGAAAGTCGAGCTAGGTTTGATCGTTTCTCTTCCACGTCTCGCGTCTGCCCTTGCACTCATTTAGGCACCATTGTCCTTCCCAGTTCCGAGTGATCTCCTGAAGCTCACTGCTTGGTCTGTTTTCAGTGCTTGCTTTATTGTAGTTTCTTCTAATATGGTTTCTTGTCTGTGGCTTTTTTTCGTAATCCAGTTCTTTCTTAGGCTCTCGGCCTGTTTTGGATCTCCTGCAGTGTTGCTGCTTTGGGGTGCCCTTGAGTGGATTCTGACTTGTGGCGATTCTGTAGGGCAGAGTAGAGGTGCCCCATAGTTTCCAAGGCTGTAGTCTCACCAGCGCGTGTCGGCAAGTCTTTTCTCCTGAAGGACTGCTGCTGGCTTTAAATTGCTGACCTCTGGGTGGGCCGATGAGTGCTGTAACCACTGTGCCACCAAGGCTCTTTAGTTTAGATCTTCTACATTAATGATGGGAACCTTGGTGGTATAGTGTTTAAATGCCACAGCTGCTAACCAAAAGTTCAGTGGTTCACATCTACTGGGCGTTCCCGGAGACTATATGGGGCAGTTTTCCGTTCTCCTAGAGTCACTATGAGCCAAAAATGACTCAGTGGCAGTGGATTTTTTATATTAAATGATAGAGAAGCCCTGTTGGTACAAACCCACCAGCCACTCCGTGGTAGAAAGAGGTGGCAGTTGGAGCAGTTCTCCTTTGAACGGTAGGCTGGCTTTGAGTAGGAATTCATTTGACAGCAATGGGTTTGGTTGGTGGTTTTTGATATTAAAACCCAGGGCGGTCGAGGCGATTCCAACTCATGGTGACCCTCTAGGTCAGAGGAGAACTGCCCCATAGAGTTTCCAGGGAGCACCTGGCGGATTTGAACTGCCGACTTTCTGGCTGGCAGCCGTGGCACTTCCCTGCTACACCACCAGGGTTTCCTTTTTGGTATTGATGCTGGTTATTTGAAGCTTTACTTTTAGTCTCTGAGACACCTTGTTATTTCTAGAGACCATTTTATGTTGAAGATGTTGAGACAGTGGAGACTTCGTGAATTTTAAGTCTGTCAACTTGGTGGCCTGTGAGGCCCAGCATCATGGTGGCCCGCACTGTGCTGTGCATGCAACCCCACACTTGGTTTGATGTCTGTGTCAGTGTTTTGGAACTTGTCCTTGTCTTCAGCAGGAGACTCCATGTTTTGTTAGGTGGCTGGTGCTGTTTATTTTCACCATGAATACAAAGAAGAACCAGCTGTCGTCAGATCACTTCCAACTCAGGGTGATCTACTTGTGTCAGATTAGCACTGCGCTCCTCAGGTGTTTCCAGGCAGATTCTGGGGACATAACCCCCAGGTGCCTCTGGTGGACTCGAACTCCTAGCCTTTGGGTTAGCAGCCAGGCGTGTTAAGCGCGCGCACCATCCAGGGCCTTTGCTGTGTGTGTCCCTTCACTGCCTGCCTGTGCCTGTGTTCCTGCGCTGTGTGGACCCGTCCTCCAACGCGGCTGAGGTGGGGGTGGGGGCCGGGGTGGGAGAGCTGGGCCTCTCCGAGCCGGTTGCCTCCGGAAACCTCATCAGTTCTGTTATCTCGGTCACCTTGAAAATGGACTCTCTTTACTTGTGGACTTCTGGAAGGCTTGTGTGTCTCCCCGTAGACCTAAGGCCTGGGTTCTCTGAGCCAAGGTTTGCCACATGGGGGAATCTGGCTCTGGTTATCTCTTGTCCCCTCCTTTCCCATCAGGAGGCTTTCTGTGGGCCTTCGATGTGAAAAGGGTGTCAGCGTGGTTTCCTCTTTGGCTCTCCTTCGCTGCGTTTTGACCAGGTTTTAACTTTTAAAATGCATGAGAATGGAGGAAACCCTGGTGGCTAGTGGTTGTGCTACAGCTGGTAACCAAGAGGTCAGCGGTTCAAGTCCACTAGGCGCTCCTTGGAAGCTCAGTGGGGCGGTTCTGTCTGTAGGGTCGCTGTGACTGAGCATCGACTTGTCAGCACTGGGTTTGAGAAGGGAAAGCAGTGTGAATCTGTCAGGTGATTTAATAGGCCATTTTAAAGTTACCTGCCATAAAAGGTACAGGAGAGTGTTTGCTAATAGGGGAGTTGCTCACATGTCATTAAAATTTAAAAGTGTCTTGGAAAGGAGTATGTGTAGTGTGATCCTTTGTTTTTAAAAAGTATGAGTATGCATTAAATCGGATCCAACTCCATGGCACTTGGCTGGCTGGCATGCATTAAATACTACTTGAAGGGAAAAAAACACTAGAAGAGGTTACTGCTCAGTGTCCTAACGTGGGTGCTGCCCTTGGCTGGGGCGGTCACATGGCAGTCACTGACTTGGTGTCCTCCAGGACGTCTCAGTACTTAATATGCCGCAAAGATCAGAGAAACTCTCCTTGTTAAAACGTAGTTTCAAGTTCCCCATCTGTTTGGCTGTTTTTTGGATCAAAGTCAAGGTTATTCTCATCCGTTTGCCTAATACTGATAACTGGTCATTTTGAAGTTGATGACTTTTTAAAATTGATAAAGCATTTTTGAATGGGGAGGAGACAGTCTAGTGGCCAGTTCTCTTGGAAAAACAAAACTGGGTCTGGTAGCATTTGTTGACGGCTGTGACGTACACACCAATGCCACAGTTGACTCTAGGCTGACACATGACGTCACCAAATGCCAGACTCGGGAGTTCTATGGCGTGGCTGCTGTTGTGGTGGTCAGAAGCTAGAGCTGCAAAGCAGGTCAGCAGCTAGAGTCCACCAGCTGCTCCTCGGAAAGCCTCTGAGGCTGTCCTCTTTCCTGTGAGGTCACTGTGAGTCAGACTTGACTCAATGGCTGTGGGTTTGGCTATAGTACCGTTATATGGTCTTATGTTGATAGACGCTATGTCGAGTCCCTGAAAGACACAAACAGTTGTGTGCTTGACTCTTATAAGAGGGCCAGTTCGAACCCACTCTAAGGCTCCTTAGAAGACAGGCCTGGTCCTCTGCTTGCAAAAGGTCACAGCCTTGAAAACACTGGGGAGCAGGTCTGTGCCGCATGAAGTGTTCCCGGGAGCTGAATCAGCCCCACGGTGACGAACGTACACCGGGCCACCGTTTTGGGCTTCTCCCATACACTGCAGCGGGTGTGAATAACCTCACGGTACAGACCCCAAACTAAATCTGTTGCCATCAGCTTAGTTCTGCCTCCCAGTGACCCCGTAAGACAGCAGAACTGCCCCCCACTTTCCAAGGAGTGGGTGGTGAAGTCGGACTGTCATCCGTTTGTCAGCAGCTGAGTTCCTAACCATGGCGCCACCGGCGCTCCTCCAGAGGCCCGACAATGGTAAAATAATGAAGTGATGAATTTGGAGTGTTAATTATTTTTTAAAAATTGTCTTAGGTATAGTTCTTAGACGAATTTACAGACTTAATTTTGAGTAAGATGTTTAACACCACTGGCTGGCAGAAGTTCCTGAAAACTGAACGTGGTGCTTGCGAGCTGATAGGTGTGGGCGAGGCCGGCCGCTGGGAGTGGTTCTTCTGGGTGAAGGGCAGGTGGTGAAATGAGAAGGATGACATCTTAGAGAAAAAGGAAGGCGTTCAGGCCTTGAGGTTCACCGTGTGGAGCTGTCTGTGTGGTCACCCAAGGTGCCGTTTCACCCTAAGCTTGATGCTGACGTGGCCTGCTTTTCTGTCTAAGGCGTCTGTGATGAGAATACCAGTCTGGAGGAGACTTGAGGAAATATTCCAGTGCTCGGCTCTTGAGGACGTCGTTTCTTGGCATTTGCATTAAGACGATTCCTTTCTTGGTGAAGTCCTTGCCTGGCATGTATTCCTTCAGGATTCTTTTGTCCCAGATGCTGATCCTCTGACATGAATTCAGTTGTCCTTTTTTGACCTGGAAGTCCATCTGGTTTCCAGCACGATTTTGCGTCCTTGTTGACGGAATCCTTTCCCATGCTGACAGCCTGACTTGGTACGAGCTGTGCCATTTCAGATGGTGGTCTTTTAACACAGCATGCATTTGAGTGTCCACAGTGTGACATCATTGCTCAATTTAGAGTGCAGATAATGTCCTAAGGTGTCATCTGATAAACTCCGGAAGGGAAACGCAGTGTGCTCTGACCTTTTGGATGGAGAGGAACAGGAAAAGTCACCCAGATACTCTTCCATAAAGGAGTGAATGTTGCTCAGTGGGGATTCGGGACAGGGTTATCCAGGCTGAAGTGAGGAGAGGGCACGTCACCCACCTGTGACCGGGGCTTGGGGGTTGCTAGGATGCTGAGCAGGTGTGAGTGGATCTTACGTACTCGGCTGGACCAGGAAGAAAGGTTGGTGATGTGAGAAGAGGAAGTCGTGAGCCAGTGAAGACGCTGTGGATGACACGGGTCTCATCTGCGGGTGATCACTGGGATGTCGTGGGGTCAGAATAGGGTTTCCTTGTGTGTGGGGTCGTGAGAAGTTGGGGTGCTCCAAGGCAGCTAACAGCAGGGGGGATATAAACAACTACAGTCGATCTAGCTGGTCTGAAAAACATTTTAACCTGGGTGGTAAAGTGGATTAAGGGGTGGAGCTGGAGACCATGGCTGCAGTGACCTTCAGGCTGCTGTCCCCTTGTGGGGTCTGGCAGGAGACACATAGATCAGGGTCCTGGTCCCATCTTCATCCTGTGGTGAAATTTCTGTGATGAGAGCTTTGTTCACTCTTTATCTGTCATCAGTTTACCTTTATTTAAATCATGTGGTTAAACATGACACACGGTATGTAAGCTGAATGTTCTTAGGGAACCATTCAAGTCATTAACATAATTAGTGGTGACTGGAGAAAATAGAAGTCCCGAGGGGAAGGGTGTTCAGATTGGTGCTCCAAGCTGTCAAAGCAAGTGCTGTCTCAGTCAAGTACCTGTCAGTGGTCCGTGCTCTGCTTGACAGAGTGAGTGGTATTACCACTTTGAAGGTGGTCGTTAGCCTTCCTCCAGGGCTGGAGACTCTTACCTGGAGCTGATCTGCCTTGTACCTTGGGCTGTTCTCAAGAGAACATTTTATTATTACTTGAATCTATAATCAACACCCATGGAAGCAGCAATCAAGAAATCAGACGATGCATTGCATTGAAGAAATCAGCTGCAAAAGACCTCTTTAAAGGGTTGAAATGCAAAGATGTCACTTTGTGGACTAAGGTGTACCTGACCCAAGTGATATTTTCAGCCACCTCACGTTTTTACAGAAGTTGGACAACGAGAAGGAAGACCAAGGTGGAAGTGACGCCTCTGAGTTGTAGTGTTGGCGAAGAATATTGAAGATACCGTGGACCCAAACGAACACATCTGTTTTGGAAGAAGTAGAGCCAGGGTGTTCCTTAGAAGTGAGGACAGTGAGATTGGGGGTCTCGTATTTGGGACGTGTCCAGAGGGATCAGTGTCTGGAGAAGGGCATCGTGCTTGGTAGACAGTCAGCAAAGAAAGACCCTTGATTGGATGAATTGACACAGTGGCTGCAGCAGTGGACTCGAGCACGACAGTGGTTGCAAGTGTCGTACGGGACTGGACAGTGTTCTCCTTGGTTGTATATGGGGTCAGTGTGCGTCAGAACCAACTGGGTGGCACAGACAAGAACGTGAGAGGGCAGGGTCTCTGGTCCTTTGGCTCACAGGCCTATCCTAGATGTGCAGCAGTTCCTGGGAGGGAGAAGCCTCAACGTTGGTTGAATGAGTGACGTTTCCAGGTGCAGAGCTGAGGGCAGGTACCCAAAGGCCGGTGCTTGTGATTACTACAGCCCTGATGCAGGCATCCTTCTGGCTCCAGAATGTGGGTGTATGGAAAGTGGGGGCTTACGCCTCTGGTTACTGCCCCCTCTACTGAAGGACTCTTAGAGAACGGTCGCTGGGGAGCCCTGACCAGAACTGTTTGCGGTGGTCCTGAGCAGGAGTGTTGATCCTGGGTGTCTGAGGTTCATCAGGTGGGACCAGTCTACCACGTTTTTTTCAAATAATACACCCACATAAATAACACGTGAAACGTAAAACTTGCACAATATGCCTAGTAGAATAGCATGGGAAAGGGTTGGATAGGTGGCAAGAAGTGCCTAATAAATGCGTCGTGTTTGTGTAAGCGTAGGTTATTCTGTATGTGTGGTGTAAGAGAAAGATTCTTGGTCTTCTGAACCAGGGTGTCCCTGAGGTTGGGATGCCAGCTGGCTGCAAACTGATATGGCCCACAGAGGTCTGCCAGCACACTGGATGACAGCTTCGTCAGCTTTCCAGTGTCCCTGTCCACAGGACAGTGGAGAATGTTTGCTCTTCGCTTGTGGTGCGGTCACCACAAATCCTGAGTAACCAGGGCTGGGGAGCCTGATGAGAACTGGCTGATGGAGGTATGTCTGCTAACGAGGAGTGAGATAAGGGGATGCCTGGGCGATGTCCACATGGTTAAGTGCGTGGTGGCTAGTTGAAAGGTTGGTGGTTCCCTCTCTGCCCGAGGCCCTTGGGAGACAAGTCTGGCTGGCTGTCAGACGGGCCACAGCTTTGAAAACCCTGTGAAGCAGTTCTACTGAGTCAAAATCAGTATGGTGACGACTACCAACAGGAACCAAGAATAGGTGAGCACTGTGGCCAAGGACGTGTGACCATGCCCCCTCCGGGGCTCTACAGAGATGGCTCTGTGGCTGCTGAGATCAACACTGTCTGGTTAAGGCCGAGTTCACAGAGAACACTTGTTTTTTTGTGCCGCATTTCTTTTCTGTACCATAATGTTTAGTGCCGTGGGCTGATAATAACTGCTTTTGGTGTAGTTAAAGGTAATTAAAGGTTCAGCTGAGATGTCTGGCCTGATAACCGAACAGTACAGAAAGAGTTGAGTTCATGATAAATGGTTTACCAGACTAGATAAATCATGAGTGGAAATTTCCTGACCAACCAAATGCAGTGTAAAAATTAAACACATACTCAGTAGAGAGAATAATACTCACTTATTGTCGCGCATAGTATAAAGACTTCTCAGCCAAGCCAAGTGCTGTGGATTCATAATTGACTTTTTAATTTAGAAACTAGTTTTGGGGTATAATATAATGAATGTGTTTTCAGTTCTTCAGTGTTGGTATCACAGACTTCAAACAGTGTGTGTTGTATCACAGTTTCAGGACCAACAACTGAGAATGAGAATTTCTGTTCACAAAAACCTTTTGGATGATTATTGCTGAAAATTCTGATTATTTACCTTTTTCTCTTTTGAACTCGCCCTGTTTATATTAAATAGTACTTGTTTTACTAAAAATACATGTTGGGACAAATCTTGCCCACTCCTGTCTTTTGCCTGCTATTACGAGGTCACTCCCTTCGAGTCCCTGCCCCGTTGATCCGGTGACCCTGTCTGCAGCTCACATGTTCACTTTTATCTTCCTGGGCTGACTTGCTAGAGACTTGCTGCTTGATGATGTCTAGATGTCTGCAGTGTGGGTAGGATTAAAGTGGTCTCCACGCCTTTGTCTTTCTTTGACTATTTTGGGGCAGTTATTTCTGAGAGATTATTTTGTTTCAATATGTGAACAATGATTGCAAGACTTGGCAAGTGGATTCTGGTCCACCTTAGCCCGTGTCATACCTGTGTATTATCTTAGCAAATAATCATACTCTGAAAAAATGCCCTTTGCCTAAGATTCTCATGGTAACTTAGGGCTCAGAGAAGCTCCTCAGTGTTTAGCCGTGTGTGTTTTCTGCCTTTTTCCCAGTCTTTGTAAAAACAGTCAAGGTTGTCTGATGTGAGATTTTCAGAGTCCGTTTCCCTCCCAGTCAGTGACTAGATAGGTAGTCAGTGTCGAAGGAGATGTGTGAACTCTGGTTTCTACTTTTTTTTCATTCAGAACAGTTAAAAATCTATGGCACAGGTCATCCCAGACTTCAGGATGCCGGTTGCAAATGCTCTAAATACAGAAGCACCAGCCTCCTACCCCTTCCTGCAGACTTGATTGGGGCTGTGTTGTCCACCCCATGACTCAACCCTCCCTCAGAGCAAAAGCTTCAAGCCATTTCCACCACTGCTGCTTAACTGTTGAAGGCATCGTGGGAACTCCCAGGCCTGTTGCAGTTGTCATGGTAACTGCTGATGACACTGCTGGATGTCCCACAGTGGTCCCAGTTCCGTTTGACCTACAGAATCCTTGACCCTGTTAAAATGCCAGCATCCTCAACATCAAGGCACTTTCCAACTGTTTTTTCTTCAGTGAATCAACTAAGTCTAGGAAACATGAAATGAGCATATAGGGATACTGAGTTGGACTGCTTTTCAATAGAAAAGGCAGAAGCTGTCGTCGTTCAGTCTTATTCTTCCACGCTTTGTTGTGGTGAGGTGGGCTTTCAAGGGCTGGCTTGAGAACTCTTTGGCCGTGTCACAGTGGAGGATGCTGTTGAGTTTCAGGAATTCACTGCTGTGCAGTTAAAAGTTTGGAAGACAACCTGTGTATAATCTGTTGACTTCTCATGTAGATTTCATCCCAATTATAAGGCATTATAAATTATGCTACTGCCTTTCATTTTTTTTCTCACAGTGTAACAGGGTAACCTCTCAAAGAAGAAAATTTGCTTGCAATCCTGACACCCCAAGAAGTGAAAGTCTTTGCTTCTGATGTCCACATGCTGTCCATTGCGTAGTTAACCATGAAATTTAATGAGTACAATTCGGTAGACTGTTTTCAGGTTTATAACTTGACTGTCCTGGTATTTTACTTTGTAGCTGTAACAGAGTCGGGCTGACCAGTTGACAGTAATGTGGACAGGGCTGCAGAGAACTTGGTGCTTATCTGTGGCCTTTTCACTCTTTGGGGTGACTTAGGATAAATTTCATAAGTGGAAAACCACAGGGCATCTGTGGTAGCACCACTGTGGCTTGTGACACTTCCCTCAAATACTCCCCTAATTTTTATTTTGCCATTTCAAGAGAAATCCTTGACTCTTGGCAGACATTTCAGCCTGATAAGAAAAGTGAGGAGACCAGAGAAGGTACCTTTCCAGAATACAAAAGGCCTCTGTCTCTTTAATCACTTTCTCGAGTGAGATGGCTGTGCTGCTTTTGGCCCTAACCTAAGCAGTGTATTCCTTTTTAAAAAGTTGGTATCAGAACATAGCAAGCTTCCTCAAGCCAGGCACCGTGCTTGGTGGATCCTGTACCGCTGGGCTGTTCTGCATGTGTGTATTTCTCCCCATAACTCGAGAAGCAGCCCAGCTGACTTCTTTATTTAGAGCGACTTGTCAGAGTGGGTGCAGTCACAGGCTGCAGGGAAACAACTTGTGATGTTGGGTGTATCTTACTAAATTTCCCCCTGGCATTTCTCTGTTCTGTCAACTGAAAATATGATCTGCATGCTGTTAAAACCTTCATTGAAGCCATTAATAAAATTATGTGGGAAGTGACAAGGATGGCACCCTGCTCGGTGGATGTACTCTTTCACTATTCAAAACTTGAGTCGCCTCTGTCAGGCAGTAGCGCACGTCCCTGTGCTCCCATCCAGCCCTTACTCCCACCCAGCCCACAGCCCTGTCACCAGCGTTGCTTCAGAAAGTCTTGCTGAACGCAAGGTGGGTGACATCTCTGTCGGTGATGTCCAGCCTAGTCGCTGGCACAGGTGGAAAGGAGACGAATGCGGTCTGGTTCTTGAAGAAGCTACCTGAGCTGCTACTGGTCCCTGTGTCCTTTCCTAAATCTTCATAGAAATTATTTACAACAACCCATTTTGACAGCTGTCCTTTGGCCGTGTTTTAAATTTGAGTATTTCTCAGAATTAACGTAGTCTCTAGTTTCATTGGAAATCCTGTTGGCATAGTGCTTAAGCGCTACAGCTCCTTAATCAAAACCATAGCAGTTCAGATCTACCAGGTCTTCCTCGGAAAATGCCAGGGAGCAGTTTTTCTGTTCCGTAGGGTTGCTATGAGTCAGAAGTGACTCAATGGCAATGGTATTTTTTTCAGTTTTACTGCGTGCTGATCTTACAGATAACTTTCCTGTTCTATGAAATATGAACTGTTGCATTTTGTATTACGTAAAGTATAAAGTGAAAAAAGACTCATTTATTACACTTATTCTGAATGATAGTGGGGTTGAAACACCGAGACCACACGCAGTCCCGTCAAGTCGATCCTGGCTGACAGCGGCCCTAGAGGGCAGAGTAGACCTGCCTCAGAGTTTCCAAGGAGCACTTGTGGATTTGAACTGCCAACCTGTTGGTTAGCAGACGTGGCACTTAACCACGATGCCACCACGGTTTCCGTAATAGGTTAGCTCTCCACTGATGTCTTCTTTACGTTGCTACTAAGGTAACGATTAATCACAATTAAGAAGCTTGATAGAAGCAGTTAAGGTTGGAATGGTAATCATTTTTATAATTATTGGAATTAATGAGGTGGTCCTTGAATACTCTGGGGATCAGTTCTACCCTGGCCCCAAGGGTCGCCATGAGTCGGATCCGACTCGACAGCACTTGGCTGGTTGGTGATGCAGTGGTTAAAGCACTCAGCTGCGAAGCAGAAGGTCGGTGGTTTGAATCCACCAGTCACTCCACAGGAGAGGGGCATGGCAGTCGGCTCCTGTAAGCTTGGGAACCTGTGGGGCAGCTCTGCGCTCTCCTTGCAGGCTGGCTGTGAATTGGAGTCAGCTTGATGGCGGTGGGTTTGAGTTTCCGTTATCCTGCTTGATGCACAGCTGTGGGAAACAGTCAGCCCTGAAGCTGTTCTTTCTGTAAGCCCGCAGTTGAAGTCTGCCGTTTGGGGCGTATGTGGACCCCTCTGGACAGTCACACCTGAACTCTGCGTGGTTGCCTGATGTAGAATGGCCACTAAGGAGCAGCTTGATTACAAACAAAACGCCTGGTACAGAGGGCCCCAGGAACCTCCCCGGGTGGGTCCCGTGGTGAACGGCAGAAGCAGACAGTGGAAGCAGGTGCTGCGTGAGACTGGAGGGCTAGATGGGGTGAGGAGGTGCACCCCACCACGTTGGAGTGTCCCCCGGTGGCTGATTGGTATCCTTTTGATTCCGGCTTGTGGTGGTCCTGGGTACAGAGTAGACCAGCTCCGTGGGGCTTTCCCGGCTGTGACTTTCCGGAACCTGGTCCCCAGATCTGCCTTTTGAAGCACCTCTTGGTGGGTTCACACTGCCAGCCTTCTGGCTGGTACCTGAGTGGTTAGCTGTTGGTACCACCCAGGGCTGCCTCGTGCCCTGATGCACCGTTTTAAATGTCTGAATTGTAGTCATGGGTCCATTGGAACGGTGTATGCGCTTAGGCTTCCTTTTCTGTCTCACAGCTCGACAGTAGTGACAAATTAAGGACATTAAGTTAAAATGAGGTGACATGCACAGTGAAACTGGAGCTTGCGTTGGAACGCCGCTGCTTTCAACCAGCCACAGAGTGCAGGTCCCGGCAGCCTCCGCAGGTAGGCACCCACGTGTCCCCCGACTGAATTGGGTGTTACCTGCCACCCAAGATCTGGCTGCTCTTCCAGCAGTGATGGGCAGCTGTCTCCCTGGCACCTGGGAGAGTCAACCTCTCCCTCCTGGCCTTGAAGAATTCCTTGCCATTTGTCCTGGAGACAGCCTGCCTCTCCTGGCCAGCTTCAGATAGATACCCATTTCAGGTTGACTTCTGAAACTGGTCAAGAGAAGAGAAAAATTAGTTATGACCTCCCTCCCAAAGAAAACCTGTTTTGCTGACTCTACTACCAGCTGTTATGCAGTGCTAATAAAAAAGAATATTTGTTTAATCTTTGACTAATCTTCGTATCAATTAGTTACTATATAATGGATGTAGTCTTTGTCTTTTTTGAGAACTCTGCGTATGTCCAAAGTTGAAAAAGGTTTTAACTCCTGGCCATCTGGATAGATTTCACGCAGTGCAAGACCCAGGTAGTTTTAAGATGCTTCTCGGCTTTGCCTTTGTGCTTAAATGTTCCCTTCAGAGTTGGTGGAGAGGAGTGTTTTGTCAAAAACAGTTTTGGGGTGTTAAGAGCGCCACTGTCTAAATATTATCTCCTACTGGGATGTGTTCTGGTAACTGCTGTAAGTTGGTTCTTTTGAATACTCTTGATTTTCATCATTATTGCCTTTGTGTGATTATCTTTATAAATCTGATCTACGAACACCAGTCAGTCAACACCTGAGACTGGTGACAGAAGCAGTTGATAGGCTGTGACGTTGTGTATATTGCGCATATTACTAGAGACAACCTGTACAAAACCAGAAATAGCATGAGCTGCGCAAAAATGGAAACAGATGGTCCCAAGTGGGGTTCATCGTTACCTGAAGACTTCCAAGCCGGGGTCTGCTTGTGTAGTGCGGTAAGTGGTGGTTTTCCGTGGGTTGTCTCACGGCCGCATTCCCAGTGTGTGTCCTGGTTGTCTGTACTTGATTTCCTTCGTGTGTGTTCCATCACTTGGATAGGATTTACTAAGATTTTTTTGTGTATAACTTTTTTTCAGTAATGCTCTATTTTTGATGAAAGTTTATACACAAACTAGATTCCCAATGGACAGTTTCTACAGATTGTTCAGTGACTTTAGTGGTATAACTTTAAGAAGGGTTTTGTTCTGCTTGGACCTCAAGTCAGATGAGTTTAGGAATGTAACATCTTCAAAAAAAAGTTCAGAAACATTTCCTGGGCTTGCTTATGTAGACTTGGGGAAGAGTAAAATTCTGTAGTTTTTCTTTGTTGTGTGTGTGTATGCATTCATGTTTTGTGTAATGGGTTATGTTTGATTTTTACTTAAGTTTTGTTGTTCTCTTGTTTCAAAATTGTCTAGCTAGATTATTCATCAGTCCCGTTTATAAGGATATTTGAACTGATGAACAGTTGCATTTTATTTCTGTTTGTGTGCTTTGAGACCTGAGAGTGCATATATACACACACAGAATTGGGCACAGGTGAATTTTTGTGTCCCAGTAACATTGCTGGTGGGAAAACTTGAGTATAACAAACCACATCTCAGGTTCCTCCTTTGCTGTTTCCTGTCCTCCAGATGCCGTCGTTGACGTACTGGTGAGGTTTCGTTGCTGAATGGCTTTTTGTACATGGATTAGAGATGCTGTTGCTGTACTGGGACTATTACGTCAGGGACCTCAGGTGCCATGTGGGAAAGGAAGTGGGGCCTGCCTTCCGCCCGGGGGAAGAGTCAGAGGAGCGTGGGGACAGTGGCTGCCCTCGGCCGAGACTGCAGTGTCTTTCCTGGTCCCTTTCTCAACTCTCTAAGCTGTTGACAATCCAGAAAAACTTTCTTACCTGGGTGCGGAGCCCGGAAAGTTGCAGAGTATTGAGGATTAAGTGAAGGAACACACAGGGTTCACAGGTGGCACTTGTTACTTGGCTGACAGCATTTTGTGAAAAGATAAAAGGATTTGAATGACGTACTTGTGTCCTCAGAAGTTGCAGAAATACGGTGCTGTGGCCCAGTGCCTTCCTGGGGGCTGTGTGCAGTGTGGTCTGGAACTTCCACCTCAGCCGCATGTGATGGTCACCCCTTCCCCGTCATGACGAGCGGCTAAGGGTGAGTTCTGGATGTGCCCCGTTCACTCAAGCAGTGCCTTTGGGAGGCAGGGCGCTGTTTGCTTTGGGAGGGTAAAGGCTTTCTCTGTTTCCCCTTGGGAATTCTCTTGTCTTACCCTGTGGTGTCGATGGGTGTCTCAGTAGTATTCTGCAGTTTTAAACTACTTTTGAGGGTGATGACTTTGGCTGTTAGTATTTCACTTTGAACCTGGACTTCAGGAGTGTTAGACCTAAGCTTTGTGCCCTCATGCTGATGGCACAGGTGGGCATCATAGGGGTCTTTCTCTTAGGGGTAATTCAATGAAGGCTCTAATCTACTGGATGGCTAGAATGTTTGTAATAAATCTTGCTAATGGACTTGAGATAGTTAAGTGCTCAGCTGTTAACTTGGAGGTCTGCAGTTCACACCCACCAGCTGCTCCATGGGAGAAAAATGTGGCCATCGGCTTCCATAAAGATTATGCAGTCTTAGGAATGGATTGGACTTGGCAATGCAGAGTGACCATATATTAGTTGCACTCTATGGTTCTGTACATCTATAGGATATCATCCTGCTGACCTCTGGCTGGAGGAAGGGGAGTGGACGGAGAGGAGGGGAAAGGAGGCTGTTGGGAGGATGAGACATGTATGGAGCAGAGAGGAATAGTGTGCAGTCACCGGACAGGGAGAGCAGTGGAAGCTGCATATAGGTGGGCATGTAAATTTATACGGGAATGTACATTTTCATTCAGTCATGTTAAATAAAAAAAAAAGTCCTTTGGAAAGGACCAGGGCCCCTGTGCCTCAGAAGCACCCAGTCCAGGGGGAGACTCACAACCAGGACCTTCATCTAGAGCCAGCAAGGAAAGCTTTCTTTTCCCAGGAGCGGACATCTAGAATTTGGACTTTTAGATTACTGGACTGTGACAAAATAAAATTTCTCTTTGTAAAGCCACCAGAAAAAAAAAAAAAAAAGATTATGCAGTCTTGGAGACCCTGTGGGGCAGCTCTACTCTGTCCTGTAGGGTCCTTGAGTGAGTCACTTCAATGGCAGTGGGAATGAAACTGAGAAGGGTTTTCAAAGACATTAAAAAATAAATGATTTAGAACCATACACACAGTATGTCATATTCTTTATAGATCCAATAATAATGTAAGATTTTGAGAGGTGGATGATTTCTGCCCTGCGGAGTCCCGAGTAGGGTGACGTGCTCAGCAGCCTGTTTGACGGCTGGGTGCTGGAAAAGGCGGGAGGCCTGGGGAGACTTTGTGATTGAGTCTAGGACCAAATCCTAAGATCAGTGAGTAAGAGCAGGTGACAGCTTTAGAGATTGTCCTGTCCGGGGAGGGTGGGGCAGATGGTGTGGTGGTAACAGCAGGACTCTGGTGCCTGCCGGTCTGGATTCAGGTCCCCTGTTGGCGGCTTGCTAGTTTCGTGACCTTAGGCAGGCTGAGGTCATCACCTTTTGTGCCTGTTTTCTCGTCTCTAAAATGAGGTCGGTGGTAGTAGTCCTGAAGGTGGTTGGAATCCCTGGAGGGCATAGTGATTAAGTGCTAAGGCTGCTAACCAGAAGGTCAGCTGTTTGAATCTACCACATGCTCCTTGGAAACTATGTGGGCCAGCTCGCTGCTCTGTCCTGTGGGGCCACAACGAGTCGGCATCGACTCAACGGCACAGTGGGTTTGGTTTGGTTGACGGTGGTTGGGAGTCCTGGAGCTGCTTACCGAAAGGTCAGCAGTGTGAATCTACCAACCACTCCTTGAATACCTACAGGACAGTTCTCTGTCCTGTAGGGTCACCGTGGTTTGGAATGAACTTGACAGCAGTAGGTTTAGGTTAATGATGGACGAGGATTAAATCAATTAGTATTTATAAAGCTCTTGGAACAGTGCCATGCATGTAGTGAGTGCTATACAAGTACTAAAAAATACTTGAATTTTTTCCATAGTGTATGAAAGGAAAGGCTGAAGTCAAGGACTGATTTCACTGACTGTATCATAACCAAAACCAAGCAACCAGATCTGTTGCCGTTGAGCCCAACTCACAGCGACGCTGTAGAACAGAGCAGAACCGTCCCGTAGGGCTTTTAAAGGCATGGCTGGTAGGTTTGAACCAAAGCTGCCCTTTGGGTGAGCAGCTGAACTTTGAACCACTGTACCACCCAGGCTCCAGTTACATCAGAAAAGTCAGACATTAGGATAGAAGCGGGCCTTCCAGGCTGGTGATCACAGGTCTCTGCCGTGCTGAGCGGCCGACTCCATTTGTGGGTGATCTCAATTCGTCGGCGTCTTCCCCTTTCAGCATCTACAGCAGAAATGTGCTGTTCAGAATCAGTACTTTTTTAATGTACCCAAAACAACAACAAAAAAACCGCACTGCTGAGTCGGGTCCGACTCATAGCGACCGTAGAGTTCAGAGCAGAATTGCCCCCGTAGAGTTTCCAAGGAGTGCCTGGTGGATTTAAACTGCTGACCTTTTGGTTAGCAGGTGTAGCACTTCACTATGCCACTGGGGTTTCCTTTTTAATGTACAGTGTTATTTAATTAAAGTCTTCATTAATTAGGCTGAATTTAAAGTGCTTTTTTTCCCCCACAAAAGGTTTCTTTTTATTACATGCTTTTCTCCCCCCCGTGACATTTCACTGTTTTAATGAATAATTCTTGCGAAATAGTCCAGGAAATGGATAAGCTTCACACTTCCATTGCATTTTATTCTGTCATTTAGTGTTCCTGAAGAATACTGAACCAGTGATAGAATTGAACAGCTTCTACCTTTAATGGCTTAATAGAAATTGCTTTTGCTCTCCCACCCTAAAGGGAAACCCACTCGTTTGTGATTCATTGGATTTGGTAAGCCTTAGGAAAGGTTTCTTTCTTCTGGAAGCTGGGTTAAATAATGCTGTTACTCTGTCCAGAATAGATGCCAGTGGAAGGTTATGCTTAAGGTAGAGTACGGTTGAATTCTGGCATCAGTGTTAGGCTAGGTTCTTGAGAGAAGCCTAACCAGTGAAGTGTGTCTGCATACATGCACACGTATGTACGTGTGTGTATGTGTCAAGGAAATGGTTACAGCTGCTGGGAAATCCCAAACCTGTGGGTCAGGTGGAGGTTTTTCCTGCCTCACTTGGCTGTGGGGGTTAGTGAATTCGGGTCATGGAGGCAGATGAATCCCGAGATGGACAGGTGAGCTGCTAGCTGAAGTCCCAGGAACCAGAGGTCAGGTGACCTGGAGCCAGCTGCTGGATCTGGAGCCCGCGAGCGAGCCTCATAGAAGGTCCAGCTATGCTGGATGCAGGCCATGCCCCCAAGGAAACTCGTCAACTGATTGGCTGCTCACAGGTTTCCATCAAGGAGGCGATCACGCAATACCATATCTCATTCTAGAGATGATGCCATCACTAGACAACTGCCACATGATGACATAATGGCCAAACCACTGAGAATTTTGGCCCGGCCAAGTTGGCATACGTCCGTAATATCACAATTTACTTCCTAAACAGTTTCTAGACACTCCAGCAGAGCATGATGGAAAGGTCATGTCACAGGTCAATAAAAAGTTTCATATTAAATAATGAGGCTGTGGGGAATATTCAGACTTCATTTGGTAAAAAATTTAGTGCTACTTTATTAGTTATAGAAAATAGGTTTCTTTTTTAAAATACAACTTTTGGATATAGTTTTAGTTATATATTAAATCCTGTCATTTACCCTGAAGAGGAAGGAGGGAAATTGTCCCCCAGGACCTCAGAGCCCCTGAATTATTTGCCAAGGGCCAGATAGGGGCTTTGGGGGTGTACACTGACAGACATTTCTGTCCACTCAGACCAGTGCTTGGCCTCGTCTCTCCTGCCTTGCATCCTGCTGCCCGTGGAGGTGACATCCACACTCAAAGTGTAAAGCAGCTGAAAAGAAGAGTGGCCAGACACAGGAAGGGACCAAGGTGTCCTTGGAAAAGTGAACAGAGAAACTGTGCGTGTTGTCATCAGCTGCTGGTGAGCCCCCCTGGTTGTGAGCCCCCCTCCCCAGCTCACAGCGACCCTGTGCACAGTGGTTCTGCACCATCTCCGTGGTTGGATGGTTGTGGTCTGTAGAATTTTCCTTGGGAGGTAGATTGCCAGGCCTGCCTTTAGTCTGTTTTAGGCTGAAAGCTCAGCTGAAACCCATTCAGCCTTGTAACAGCATATAAGTCACAGCTGGTAGATGGGAGGTAGGTGCACTGACTGGGGGTCAACTTGGGTCTCCCCCTAGAAGTCAGTTATTTTTCTGGGGACCCACTACTGCCTTCAGTACAGCCATAGAGTGGAAGATTATTCAATGATCAAAAGAATGCACTGTTGATCCACAAAAAGGCGTGAAGGAGACTTAAAGGTACATTGCTAAGTGAAAGAAGCCGGTCTGCAAAGGCTCCATTCTGTATGACTACAACTGCGTGACCTTCTAGAGAAGGCAAAGCTGTAGAGACAGTGGTTGCTGGGGTTCTGGAAAGGAGAAGGTTGGGTAGGTTGAGCACAGGGTCTATTTAGGGCCGTGAAACTCTTCTGTAGGATGCTGTGATGGTGGACACATAGCATTATGCATTTGTTAGCGCCCAGTGGGCTGTATAACATGAAAAAAACGAGTTCATGTGAGCAACAGACTTCAGTTAGCAGTGATGTATCAGTCCTAGTTCATGAGTTGTAAGAAATGGACCCCACTAATCAGTAATAGAAACTGGGCCATGGAGAGCGGGTGTAACCTTTATGCAAGTAACCTGCTGTCTCTGTCAACTGTACCCTCACTCCTTAAGGTATTTCTCATGTCGCTGTGCTAGTTATTTTTTTATCACATTGCTGTGAAAAATTAGCATAGCGTGCCTCAAGGGGAGAGCAGAAGCGTGTGGTTGGCAGATACATTAGCAGGCATGTGTTGGTTGCATAAAAATTCAGTGTGGGAGCTCGCTGTACTCTCAGCTCGATACCTTGTAAACCTAAAAGTGCAACTAAAAGTCGATTGCTCTCTAAAAGGGTGAGTATAGGCGGGTAGACTTGCGGAGGAGCCCTGGTGGCACAGCAGTTGAAGCGCTCGGCGGCTGCTCACTGGGGGGGTGGGTGCTTGGAGCCCCCGGTGGCCGTGTGGGAGAGGGGACCTGGCCACCTGCACCCGTAAGGGTCACCGCCTGGGAACCCTGCAGGAGCAGCTCTGCTCTGTGCTGAGGTGTCAGTAGGAGTCAACTGACTTGAAGGCACATTAGCCACAGCAGTGCCTTCACTGTCTGGGTTTCTCATGACCAGTCCGGTCCTGCTTCTGTCTGTCACCTGAAGTGTTGTCGCACCAGCAGCTACTGGGTCATCCGATCTGAGGGGTGAGCGTGACCCTCACCCTGATGTCGTGGTGGCATCTGGCGTTGTTTCAGTTCCTAGCTTCCTGCTGTGATTGTAGAGTGAATTTCCAGCCTCATCCTTTTCTAAACACGGGAT
Source organism: Heterohyrax brucei (assembly GCA_028571685.1). Lineage (NCBI taxonomy): Eukaryota > Metazoa > Chordata > Mammalia > Hyracoidea > Procaviidae > Heterohyrax > Heterohyrax brucei. The sequence goes on from CM053159.1 coordinate 82,395,551, forward strand.
GCCCTCATCAGGGAGAGGACTGTGCTGGACACCCTCTAAAACTCCTCCCAGTTCTGAGAGTCGGGGGTGCCTTCGCTGAGTCGGCCCCCCGTCCTGCTCCCTAAGTCCTGGCAGACGGTCCCGCTCGCCCTCCTGTGTGCATCTCACCTGGTGCCACAGCGCCCCCTCTGGCTCGGGTGTGAACCTCAGGCCATTCCTCGAAGGTTGCCAGGACTGCACTTGGGGGACGGGGGGAGCATTTGAGAGGCAGTGAGAGTCCTGGCTGGGGCACATAGTGAAGTGCACAACTGCTGACTGTAAGGTTGGTGGTTTGAATCTTCCCGGGGTGATTTTAGAGTCGTGCTGACCCTGTCTGTCATCTAGCGCTGCTCTAACAGAGACACTGCAAGAGAAACTTGCTGTTGTCACAGTCCATTAGGTTCAAGTCTGAATTCAGGGTGTCCTCTCCAGAGGAGGGCTTTCTCTGCTGGCTCTGGAGGAAGGTCCTTGTCAGTCTTTCCATGGACTGGAAGCTTCTGATGCTCAGGGTCCCGGGTCCTTTACCAAGGAGTGCTCAGTTAGTGGCACTCCTTGGTGATGGGAGGTTGCCCCAACCTCTGTTACAGTCTTTGTATCCCAAGAGACTGCCTCAAGGCACAGAATAGTTGTACAGGCTCAGTCCTGGGCCACCAACATAACAGCCACCCATCCCCCATCCTCGGCATCCTAGAGGCAGGGTTTGGGGTGTGGAGAGGAATATCACACGTTACTAGCAATCGTAGCCCAGCTCAGTTGCTGCACAGGTTTCTGGGGGAACATAATTCAGTCTGTGGCACCAACGTGGGACGCAGAGTTGTGCTGAGGGTCTTCAGTGGCTGCCTTTTCAGCTGCAGATCACTGGCTTTTATTCCAGATGCCCCCCGGTGGGCTGGGACCCCCCAGCCTTTACTGACCACGTGCACTGTCCCGTAACTCCTAGTTAAGACTCACTGAGTGAGAAGGAACTTGAGCAGAAACGTGTGCCTGGTGTTCACCACGAAACCCTGGTGGCATAGTAGTGGGCAAGAGGTACAGCTGCAAACTGACAGTGGGGCGTTCAAATCCACCAGGGCTTCTTAGAAACATGATGGGCAGTTCTTCTCTGTCCTACAGGGTCGCTGTAAGTCAGAATTGACTTGATGGCAGTGGCTTTATGCCCACCATTCAACGTACTGTCACCGCTATATAAAAACACTTAGCTTTTTTAAGGGCCAGACAAGATCCCACTTCTTCACTGAGCTGCCTTTTATTTTTATAGCTTTTTTTTTTTTAATGTTCACCCCAATGGTAGGAAGTCAGCTAGTTGTTGTTTAAACAGTGATATAAGTCCTTGTTCTCGTCTGCTTGACAGATGATATTTCCCTTGAAGGCAGATCTACAAGGTGCCATTACTACTGTGTGTCTCAGACAGTGGTCACTAGCCCTGGGAGCACCGTGGCTAAGAACTTGGCTGCTCACCGAGAGGTCAGCAATTTGAATCCACTAGATGCTCCTTGGAAACTCTGGGCCTGTTCTCCTTTGTCCTGTAGGGTTGCCTTGTGATGGAATGAGCTCCATGGTGACAGCTTTTTGTTGTTCTGGGTTTTGCGGTGATAAATGTGGCTGCTGAAACATCATCAAACCAAATCCGCTGCTGTCAACTTGGTTCCACCTCACGGGTTCCCCGGGTGTGTAGGATAGACTTCTGCCCCATAGGATTGGCTTGATGGTGACTTTTTGGAAATAGATCCCTGTGCCTTGATTTTGAGGCACCCCTGGGTGGGCTTGAACTGCCAGCCCTGCCATTAGTAGCTGAGACCTTAAGCATGGGCACCACCTAGAGTCTTGTGGAGGTCTATTGCTAGGTGCTGTGAAATTGCCTCCAATGCACAGTGACCCTCTGGAACACAGCAGAGCTGCCCAGAAGGCTTCCGAGGCTGAGAGAGTCTCAAGTGCAGCCACCGGTGGGCATGAACTATTGCCCTTTCTGTGAGTGGCTGAGCATGTAACTGCTGCATGCAAGGGCTGCCTGTTGAAGCACACTTCAAAAACAAGACCCTCCCAAAAAAACCCTGCAGTGGGTTCTGACTCATAGGGACCTTATAGGGCAGTGCAGAGCTGTCCCCAGGGTTTTTCAAGGCTATCTCCATGGAAGCAGACTTCCACATCCTTCTGATGGGCTTAAATGCCACCCTCCTGGTTGGCAGCCGAGCACTTAAGCAGCATGTCAGCGGGGGTCCTTGTTGATACGTAACAGATCTCATAATTGTTAGTGGCAGTGATCAGTTACTGTGACACTTGAATGATGTCATACTTTCAACACTGTTATTTGCAGTGACGTTGAGTAAGCAAATCAAGTAATAGACTGCACGGCCATTACGAGGCCAGGCCAAGTGGAGAGGCTTTGTGCAAATATTTGGAGGGAGAGGAGAGAGGACTTTGTACGGTGAGAGAGTGAGCGTGTGGTGGGGAGGGAGCATGGTCACCACCTGCCACTGCAGCTCTGCGTTTGCCTGGGGATTCAGAGGGACCGGAGGGTGGGTGGTCATCTTCAGATAGGAAACTTGTCTCCTGGTATTCTGTTTTCCCTTCTCTCCTTGTGGTGTTTTATTTACCGTGGCTGCTGGGAGATCCTGGTGGTGTGGTGCTCAGGTGCTACAGCTGTTAGCCCACGGTCAGCAGTTGAGATCCACCGGGTGCTCCTTGGAAACTCAGGAGCAGTTCTCCTCTGACCTGTAGGGTCGCTGTGAGTCGGAATCGACTTGATGGCATCGACTTGAGTTGATGGGCATTTATGTTGGGAGAGAAAGAGCATGACCTGAAGTTGAATTGTCTAGTTTCAGAATCGTTAAACTGACATTGGTATAAAGGGAATTCTTGGAGATTTTTCTTTTAACTACTTCCTGACTTTTCTGCTGGGATAAAAGTTTCTGTTCCCCAAAAGACTCCTAGAGCAGCACAGGAGGTTATGTGCTCGACAACTAGCCGAAAGATGGGTGATTCAAACCTACCCAGAGGCCTCGGGGGACAGACCTGGCGTCTGCTTCCCGAGAGTCACAGCTTTGCCAACCCGATGGAGCCATTCCACCGCGCACATGTGGGGTCTGTGGGAGTTGGAATAGATTTGGCTCCTACTTACTGTGACAGCTTCTGTCAGCAGGACGTGTCCCTTCCACCTCTGTTCTGCATGGATCCAGCTTCACGTATCTATTTAATGGATGAAACGTGTGTCCTTAAAATCAGGGAAATCACAAACGAAAATACTGAGTTAATCTTACAAGATTGGAATATATTTTAAAAGTTGATGGTAAAAGGAATGTCACTTTTTCTGGCCAAGAGCTATTGAAAAGACTCAGATGGGCTTGGTCTGGCCTGTCTACCACATCTGGTGCCAAGAGGGCTTTCCTTGCTGAAGTTCGTATCAAAGCAGGCGTCTGTCTTGGTCAAAGATGCTGTAGCGTGATTTCTGCCTGTCCTCGTCAGTACCCCGAAGCAGCAGCCCTGAAACTCAGGCCTGCATCGAAATCGACCTCACGTCTGGTTGAACCCCGCACTGCAGCACCCCACTGCATGTATTTGATGCAGAGGGCCCGGAGGGAGTCTGTGTGAAGGGTTAACCTGCCCATCTGCTAACTGAAGGGCTGGAGGTTTGTGTGCACACAGGGGTGCCTCTGAAGGCATGGCAGCCGACTTCTGGAAAAGCAGCCATTGACACACTGGGGTGTGCGTCTGCTGACATGCTTGGGATCTCCCGGAGTGGGAATCCAGGCCACAACAGCTGGCTAAAAGGCCTGGCTGGGCCTGAGTGTCTGCATTTCTGACAAGGTCTTGGGTGAGGGGGATCCTGCCGCTTTGAGAACTGCTGGAGTAGACATGCGAATTCCTATTTTCTTGATAAAGACATTGCTCACACTTAATACTGAGTTTGAGCCTAAGGCTGTCTCTTGCAAAAAGATGGGCCAGAAACAAGGGGAGTGATGCTGTTCTTCAAGGTTTAGATTGCCGCCTGCCTCTGGGGACTGTCGTTGAGCAGGCTGTGCCGAAAGAGATGAGAAGGGCCTGGGGAGCACACGGAGTGTAAACCAGACGCGCGTGAAAGCTCTGGGGAGGCGTCAAGTCAGGCTCTCTTTTTCTGACACAGTGGGTCAGAAAAGGCTTTCTGGGAGAGGTGACATTGGGGCTGGCAGAGAAGGGAGGACTTCAGGAAGGAGGAATGGAAGAGCAGGCGGTCATCGCCTGGAACACGCAGGCTGTGCTGAGCTGAGGAGTCCTTGGAGTTTGAAAGTTGTGTGTAGTTGTAAACAGAGACATCATGGCGTGTTGCTTAGATTCCTGGTGGGGAGGTTGTAACCTTGAACTTGGGGCTCACAGTGGTGGCTCGCCAGGTGCTGTCCAGTTGGTTCTGACTCCCAGCGATCCTGTGTGGGCCAGCACCCCACCTGGGCCAGTGCCGCTGTGCAGCCCTCACTGCGGTGGAGCCCGTTTGGCAGCCGCTGTGTCGGTCCGTCTCCTGGAGGATCTTTCACCGAGCACGGTGTCCCTAGCGACCACACGTCTGAAGTGTAGGAGATGAGGTCTTGCCATCCTTGCTTCTGAGAGCGTGCTGGCTGTACATCAAGCTCTGCTTGAGCCGTGACGTGTTCGGTGCTTGTCACTAACGCGGTAGTCTTCACTAATGCTGTACTCAGGCATTGATTCTTCCCTGATCTGGCTTGGTCATTGTCCTGCTTCTGCTTGCGTGTGAAGTGATCAAAAATCCTGTGGCTTGGGTCAGGCAGACCTTAGTCTTCAGAGTGACCTCTTTGCTTCTCAACACTCGAGGTCTTTTGCATCCCATTTGCCCACAGTGGTACATGACTCAATTTCTCAGCTGCTGCCGTTTGGGGGTGTTCGTGGCAGATCCAGGTAGAAGGAAATCCTCGACAGCTGCAGTCGTTTCTTTAGCGTGATGTTGCTTGTTGGCCCAGTGATGAGGGTTTCTGTTTGAAGTGGTGTTGATTAGGCCTGAGTTTTTAAGTACAAGTGGAATATGGTGAAACTGCGTTTTTGAAACAACTTGTAAGCAGTCAATTTTTTTTAAGTTTTCCTAGTAGTTTCCAGAGATTTGTTGCAGGTATTTAATAGCCTATTTAATTTTTATTTTAGACACTGAGAAGAAGACAATGAATAAATGTGTGTAGCTTCTGTGCTTTCACCCTTACTTTAGTGGTAAAATAGAGGCTTGTGTTGTAGGCTTTTAGTGTCGTGGCCTCTCTTTCCCATCTTGCCTCCGCCTCCCATGGCCTCTCTTTCCCAAAGGATCAAACAGACCAGAGAGTCGCTCACCTCTTTGAAGTGTCTGGCTGATGTAACACAGTTGACCTGCAGTTGTTGCTTTTGCCCACAGACTTTCGGAAAGCGGCAAGTCTATCTGCACAGATAAGTCTTTGTGAACTTTCTGGAAGCTCCTTATCTAAGTCGCTGTGAAAAGCTGACCTGAGCTGATTCTGCCCCGCGGGAGCCGGAGGCCAGCAGCCTTTCTGGGTTGTCTTCTCTGCTTTTCCTGGGGTCTGCTCCTGGCCTGGGACCCCTGCCCAGAAGCCCAAGGGGGTTTTGTCACCCAGATGGTTTGCATCCTCTGCTGATGCTGGTCCAGCCTGGCGGCTCTTTGTCCCCCAGGAAGGCGAGTGTGCATTTCTTCTCTGTGGCAGCGCTTGGGAGTGCACTAAGGTTCCCAGACCCCAGCAGCCCAGCACTTGAGCTGAAGTTGGAATCGACCTCTGACTGCTGTTGTGAACAGGATTTTTTTTACATTGTTTTAAGTGAAAGATTATAGCTCATAGTCTACTGTACAGAAACTTACAGTTATGCTACTGTAGTTTCTTTCCCCACCCTGTGACAGCACACCCCACCACCCTGTATTTCTCGTGTCCATTATTAGCCAGCTCCTGTGTCCCTCTTTGCCCCTTTGTTCCCTCTGGACAGGAGCTGCCCAGTTAGCCTCCTGTAACTTAAGCTGAGAAGCACTGTCTTCACAAGTATCCTTTGATGTCTTATAGACCAGTTCAGTCTTGGTCTGAAGAGTTGGCTTCTGGAATGGTTTTGGCTCTGGGCTAACAGTCTGTTAGCTATTACTGTATGGAATGGATCCATTCTCCCAGTAGGCCATATCCACCAGTATTTGTTCGTAGTGTCTCTGTAGGGCATCTGTGTCAGGGGCAGTTACTGGGATTTCCCTTCAGTCTGTTAATCTCAGTGCCACCTGATGTCGGTTCTGTCATGCTGGCTTCTTCTATTATGTAATGCCTTTGCTCATTTCTAATCGTTTTCCCTGTGGCCATGTCTTTCGGGGCCCCTCCAGTCTGTTGGACTGTGAAGTTGGGTCTTATTACTAGATGTGAGCAGCAATTCTCTATGAATTTCTTAACCTAGAATTTGTAAGTAGCATGTGTTTAAATTCCCCCTCATCCCCAAATCTCTTGCAGAAAGTTGTCCTACCTGTGTTGACAGTTGTAACGTGTGTTTGCCGTGACTTCCTCCCATTCGGATTTCCCTCTTGGAGGGGCTGTGGGTTTGGCTGCAGGTGTGGGGCTGTGTGTTTTGAAGAGATGAAATTGAACCAAGTTGTTTATTTCTCTTTTAAACATCTGACTGCTTCGAGTGAAGGTTTACAGAGCAAAATAGTTTCCCCTTGAGCAGTTTGTACACAGAATGTTCTGAGACCAGGGTCACAGTCCCCTCAGTGTGTCAGCCCTCTCATTTGTCTCACGTTCACTGTCACCTGTCCAGTTTTTGTGCCCCATCTTGCCTCCTCTTCTGAGCTGCTGGGGAGCTGAGATTTTACCATTTTGCTCTCATATTTAAGTGCTTCAGAAGCGTGTTCCTTTAAAATGTTGTTGTTTTGTGGGCCTGTGTATTGCTGGGCTGATGGGTGGTCTCTGGGAATGACATTAATTCCAGTTCAGAAGAGTATCTCAGGGCCGATCTCTCTCAGACCAGTAAGCCTGGTCTCTTTTACAGATCGGATTTTTGTGTGTTTTTCTCCCATTCTGCCCGGGACCTTCTACTGTCACTGCACCCAGGGCGGTTAGTCGGAGCAGCTGGGCAGGCACCATCTAGTGCTTCTGGTCTGGAGGCCGTGTCAGCTGAGGCCCACGTGGTCCGTGAGTCCTCTGAACTAACCGTTTCTGTGCATCTCCAGCTTCCTCAGCTCTGCTTTTGTTCTGGGCGCAGGGGACCAGGAGCTGTATGTTGCGTGGCTGCTTACAAGCTTTTAAGACCCCGGGTGCTACTTGCTAAGGCGGGATGTAGAACTTTGTCGTCATGAACTGTGCCATGCCACATGACATAGATGTCCCCCAAGTCCGTGGTCCTTAGCCTTCAAGCCTAGGAGCTTCTCCTGAGAGGTGTTGAGTCACAGGTAGGAAGTTTCTGTGACTTGATGTTCTGTTGTCCCCGTTGATATGCGTGTAGCATCTATTACTGTGTGTGCAGTGATAGCCACCACCCAACGTCGTTGTGCAGGGGGACGAGCTGTGTTCTGCAGGTGTGCTGGTGGATACCCTGGTAGTGTGGAGACAGCTGAAGACGGGGTCCCTTCTCCCAGTATGTCATTGTCCCTGGTAGCTGCTTGTACTGTCACTGTAGGGTGTCTGTCAGGGCAGTTACTGGGATTGTCCTCGATTCTGTTAATCTCAGTGCCACCTGTTGTCTCGGTTCTCTTGTGCTGACTTCCTTCTGTCGTGTAATGTCTGTCTGTTCATGTCTTAATAGCTAGTAAGTTGCTGTTACCTGCCACTGACTTGGCCTCTGACTCACGGTTACCCGTGCACAAAGCAACAGAACACTACCTGCTCCCGTGTCATTCCCTGGTTGGCTGTGGATGAGACCATGGCCATCCCCACGGTTTCCATTGGCTGATTTTTGGAAGAAGGTGGCCGTACGTGCATGGTCCCTGGTGGCTGTCAGATCTGTTCTGATTCACGGACCCCCCATGTGTGCGGAGTAGAGCCGGGCTCCCTGGGCGTTCCATGGCTGTTATCTTTCAGAAGCAAGTTGCCAGGCCCCTCTTAGGCAGACTACCACCACTGTGATTGAGTCGATTCCAACTCAGCAACCCCAAAGGACAGAGTAGAACTCTCCACTAGAGTTTTCAAGGAGGGCCTGGTGGATCTGAACTGCCAGCCTTTTGGTTAGCAGCCATAGCACTTAACCACTGTGCTGTGAGGGTTTCCGCGTTATTGGTATTAAACAAAACAACAACAAAACCAAACCCACTGCCACTGAGTTGATTCTGACTCACACCCTATAGGCAGAGTTGAACTGCCCTATGGGGTTTCCAAGGAGCGCCTGGTAGATTTGAACTGCTGACCATCTGGTGAGCAGCCATAGCACTTAACCACTATACCACCAGGGGTCAGAGGGTTGACAGCATCACCTTGCTGCGTGATCGCCATGCAAGTGGGGACCCCAGTGTTGTAGCCGTGAAGAGGTACAGTTGCTAACACGGAAGGTCAGCAGTTGGAATCCACCAGCCACTCTTTGGAAACTGCGGGCCAGTTTAGTCGTGTCTCGTAGGGTCCCTGTGAGCCAGGATGGGTTTGATTGCAACGAGTTGGATTTTTTCTTTTGGCATTAGGCAAGTTATTGCCTCAAGCATGAATTGCTGGAATAGCTTTGTGGCTGTAGCATGCCATGCCCCCATCCCCATCTCTGCATCCCTCTTAATCTGGTCCAGATGCTATGTCACTTTGATTTATTTTTCTGAAAAACTGCTGCTTGGTCAGTACTGTTACGTGGCGGCTCCTTACTGCCTGCTGAGTGAAGACCCTCTTTTGCAGTGAGGCCTGTGCCGGCCGTTGCGGCTGACTCTGGCCTGTTTTTCAGAACTCATCTTGAGCGTTAACGCACCCCTCGGCCCGTCTGCTGTCCTGTAACTTGGGTTCTGCTGCGCTGTTTCCTGGGATGGCCTTGGCCTTGTAGCTCCTTTCTCCTTCCAGGTAGCCCCCCACCTTGTGAGGCTGAATTCTGTTCAGTCCTTGCCTTCTGCTGTTGTGACAGCAGGCTGCTTTTCCGCCTCAGCCGCTTCACGTCACGTGGAACGCTCACTCGTCTGTGCTCTTAGGACACAGGACACACCGTCACAGCGTCAGTGTGCCTGTTGAACAGTCATCGACAACTGGTATCAAACTCCAGTCTGTTGGGTGTCACCCAGGCGGGTGTTGAGGTACCCAGACTGTTTGGGTTAGCAGTTGGCTGCTTCGTGATTGTGTCACCAGGACTGTTTGTGTCTGTCACCTAAATCAAACCCAGCCCACTGCTGCTGTGTCGGGGCCAACTTGTAGCAAACCTATAGGTCAGAGTAGAACTATCCCATAGTTCCCAAGGAGTGCCTGGAGGCCTGTCACCATCGACTAAATGGCATCTTGGGAAACAACAGTTGGTGGAGGAGTCAGAATGAGTGAGTTAGGAGGTGATTGTCACAGAAACAAGCAGCAGAACTGGAGGAGGGACCCTCGCTGTGGTTTCTGTGTTGCTGTGAGTGTGGAGTGTTGGCAAGTTTCAGAACCACAGTGGGTGTTGTATCTGTTTAGGGTCACAATACCCACAATGCTTAGAGTGTTCCTGTGTCTACCAAAGGTAGTGAATCGGGTGTTAGTGATCAGGATTGAGCACTGTTTCCCTTCTTCCTGCTAGATCCCAAACGTGATCCCAAATGTGATCCCAAATGCACAAAAAGCAATGCTTCACTCAGGGAAGACACTGAAGAATAATACATTGAACACAACTGTGTTTATAGTGCAAGCAATTAAGATGTGATTGTAAAACTAAAATGAAATATGTAAGAGTGAAATGTGCAAAATTACTTCCCTGTCTCAAGTAGTTAAGCATTTTCTTGTGTGACGGAATTGAACAGAAGTCTTGCTGGGTTTGAGTTCCAGGGAGAAGAAAAAAAACCTGAATGTTTTTCTTTGTGCAGTTTAGGAAAATTCCCAGAATGTAGGGTAGAGGAACCCAAATGTTGTTTTATAAACAAACCGGTTGCCCTCCAGTTGACTCTGACTTACAGAGACCCTATAGGATGGAGTAGAATTGCCCTATGGGGTTTCTAAGATCGTAATCTTTATGGAAGCAGACCCCACATCTGTCTCCCATAGAGGGGTGGATGGGTTTGAACAGCTGGCTTTTTGGTTAGTGGCTGAATGTTCGAACCACTGTGGGCTCCCTCAGATGTTGCTTAAAAAAAACCAATAACCAAACCCATCAAGTTGATTCTGACTCATAGAGACCCTATAGAACAGAGGAGGACCGCCCCATAGTTTCCAACGAGCACTTGGTAGTCTGAACTGCCAATCTTTTGGTGAGCAGCCGTAGCACTGAAACACCATGGCTTCCCAGATGTTGCTTAGGTGGTGGTTTAAATGATTTCCTCCTCTGATACATTTTCTTTCTCATTGCTTCCTCCAGATACCATTTAAGCAACTCTAACCATGGGAGAAATCGAACAGAGGCCGACTCCAGGGTCACGCCTGGGAGCCCCAGAGAACTCGGGGATCAGCACCTTGGAGCATGGGCAGAAGCCGCCCTCCACGCCTTCAGGAAAACTCGTATCTATCAAGATCCAGATGCTGGATGACACCCAGGAAGCGTTTGAAGTGCCAGTAAGTTGGGGGTGCATCTGCGAGGTCCGTCTCGTTTCTGTCGGTGACACGAGGTGGCCGATGGGTCTCTGTCGGTGTACTCGTCTGACCCATTACGTGGCTTCTGGTCTGCATGCCTGTTAGGTTTGTGTGTGAATTGTCCATGGAGTGATTTCAGTGACTATGGGACATGGATTTTACTGTGGCTTTCCGTAGACCAAGCCCCACTGCCGCTGAGTTGCTTCCGACTCAGACAAACATATATGGGGGTGTGAATGTGTTTTGTAAATACTGGGATTGGAGGCAAACGTGACTTGTGGGTGGATCTTGGCTTACCGTAGTTTCTTTCATATTTGATGTGGTGTCTGTTTGTACATGTGTGCACCTATGTATGCCTGTACACGTATGTACGCCTGTACACGTGTGTACGCCTGTATGTGTGCCCGTCCCTCTTTGGCTTCCTGGCAAGAGCAGCTCTGAGAAAAGTCATCAGCACCATAGGTATGCTGAACTGTTGGGAGAGCTGGCAGAGAGGTTGGCGACTGGGTCCTCAGGTCTCCATGGGTGGGGGTTGGAGGGTGTAGAAAACCCTGCTCAGAGCTCGCGGGGTACAGCCCTGGATAGGAAGAGTCCCCCATCCATAGGGGGACAGGGAGGACAAACCAGGGGCCGTAGCTTCTGTGTCTCGGGCTGTTTGACCCGTGGGCACCCTTTCCTTGGCCCTCACTCCTTCCCCGTCCCTCCCCCCAGGTTCTCTTGTCCCCTTCATTGCCTGCTGCTGCCCCCCACCCCAGCCTCCCCTTGGCTTCTTCCCAGCCCCTCCTTAAGCAGAGCTCCTGCTTTCCTGCTGGAGGTGGGGGAAGTGTGCGGATGGAGGATTTTTTGTTTCCCAAGGCGAGAGGAAGCTGTGTCTGATGTCCTAGAATTATGATCACACTTGACTCAGAAAAAGTCACCCTCCCTACATCTGGCTGGGGGGCTGTAGAATTGTCCACACTGGTTTAGGGTTTCATGGTCTGTGTCTGGCGACGCTTGTGGCAGACGAAAAGCACCCCTGACATCCAAACAGCCACGTTAGGAGCAGACTCGGGGAACATAACCCACTTTTAAAGTAGAGACATCAGCCTATTATTCCTGTTGGCTAGAGGGGCTGAAATGGAATAGCTGGCATTAATGTTTGTAACCCGTCATTTAATCATTTATGGGATGATGCAGTAAATTATGTTGTTTTCACAGAATGTCATTGAGAATATTACATATCTCAGGGAAAGATACGACTTGGTATCTTTCAGGAAAACCAACCCCATGGCCGTGGCATAAATTCCGACTCAGAGCGACCCTATAGGGCAGAGTAGACCTGCCTCAGAGTGACTAGTGGATTCAAACTGCCTACCACTTGGTTAGCCTGACCCCTTAACCACTGGGCCACCTAAGCTCCAACTCAGAATAACTGTTCAAGACTGCCTGTTTCCTGCCTGCTGCAGGAAGCCTTGGTGCCTTTCTGCTTCTCTTGCTGTGGAATTCGTCTTTGCAGGGCCTTGGAACGCCTTCCTCTGCTGATGAGAGGAGGTGCTGCTAATCGACTGGGATGGTAAAGGACCAGGCGAGCACCTGCCTTTCCGTGAGCATTAGGGCTTTGGGAATGTATCCTCCCGTCCTCCTCCCCCACCTGTTTTTTCTTTGTTGTCAGACTGGTTTAGTGAGGTATTGGGTTTCTGTATTTCCTGTTGGGCAGTGGTGAGGACTCCAGAGCTGAGGACTGGAGGAGCACCTTCTTTTCGGGGGTGCTCCTGCCCTGCCTGGGGGTGCTCCTGTGTGAGGTCCGGAGGAGCATCACGTGTGGCCGGGTGTTCTGACCCCAGGGAGAGCACTGCTCGGTGTCCCTCTGCTCGCCATCCCCCTGCTCTCCCTTGATTTCCCCTCGACCCAGGAGTGCTGAGACTGGGCTGCTGGCTCCTGTTTATCGAACACGTGTGTGGGAAGGAGCTCCCTGCCCGGGCGGCAGTGGCAGAACTGCACTTTTCTTTCAAAATTATTTTACTTGACAATCTGATTTCTGACCTTCGCATTTTCCGTTCCTTTGCCTGGAAAACCGAAAGCTCGGTGGCAGAGTGGTCAGTTCTGCGTCGGCTAACCATGAGGTCGGCTGTTTGAATCTGCCAGGCGCTCCTTGGAAATTCCATGGAGCGGTTCTGCTCTGTCCTGTAGGGTCTTGGAGACAGAATCAACTTAACAGTGCTGGGTTTGGTGGTGTTTTTGGTTTTTTTCCCGTGGAAGGAATGGCTTTCATTCCTCTCAGGAGCACCTGACTGGCTGTAGCCCTGTCCACCCCAACTGGGGGCCAGCCCGTGTCTGTCCGAGTAGGCCTGGGCTCCCTGCTGTTTGTGGGGACAGTTTGTGGGCAGGAGGTCTCCAGGCCTGCCTCCTTCAGCGCCTGACCGCGGGCAGCCGAGCCCCTGACCGTGGGTGGCGCCTCGGGCTCGGCTGGACGCCTCGGCACCCATTAAGGTCCCCTCGGCTGTCAGGCTCACCGCAGGCGGTGAATGAGGCTTGGTCTCCCTGCAAAGCTCCTGAGTTCCCAGTGGTTGGGGTGGAGTCAGACTGCCTGGACTCAAAGCCCAGCTTGTCCTACTGACCACCGCACCCTGAACAAGCTGCTTAACATCTCTGTACATCATTTTGGTCGCTTGTAAAATGGGGTTAATAATTAACCCCACTTTATAGTCCTATGAAGAACAAGAGTGGATACAAATAGAGGATTTGGAACAACTCATGGTACCTGCTGAGAGCTTCATGTGTGCCTGGGGTCAGCGGTATCAAGTCCGTGGGTTCCCCTCTACACGGCTAGCTTCCGGGGGAGGGACACCTCACGTCATCTTTGTCTCTAGCACCTAGTACATTGCCTGACTTGTAGCCCCAAACCAAACTCAGTACTGTTGAGTCAGTTCTGACTCAGTGACCCTGCAAGACAGGAGAACAGGCCCCATAAGGTTTGTGAGGCTGCAAGTCTTTCTCCCATGGAGCGGCTGCTGATCTTTGGGTTAGTAGCTGAGTGCTTAACTGCTGTGCCACCAGGGCTCCACTGGCATGTAGTAGGTGCTTAGTAAACATTTGCTGAGTGAGTATTAGAGTGAGTCTGTTTCACAAATGGAGTTTAAAGTGGAATTATTGTCACTGATTTTTCATGTGCCTCCACCACGGGTATTCTGATCACTGGGTTGGAGCACTGTCGCTCAGCCAGTGGGTAGCAGATGTTTCCCTGAACGGGCTGTAGAGAGGCAGATGTGAGCATTTTTAGGGACGGAGCTGGCTCTCAGTTGCTCTTTAAGAACAAATGGTCTGGCCTGAGCACAGCTGGAAGGCATCATGCTGACCGTGGGGGCCCTGGGGGTTGGGGACAAGAGTGTGTCGGTGACTGCCCCACATTGTGCCCTGGTAGCTCATCCGATGCTGACCCTGGCAGTGTCCATCCCCCCATGCTCCACCTCCCCACTCCGCCTCCCCCCCCACATGTGCCACCCTTGGCTGGGCGCCATCAGTGATGGCTTCCTCCGTGCTCACTGGGGTTTGCCACGCAGGCGAGCTGGACAGGAGATCAGAAGCCACGCAGCTGTCCTTTGGGAAAGTTCTGTGAGCTGTCTTTCCCTGGGGACTGGATTTCCTAGGCCGTTTCTTCCTGTCTTTGATTTATTGTGTGAATGTCAGCAAAGGACTCCTTTTAAAATGCAGACTCCCCAAACAGTTCTTGGCACAAATACCCAAACCATACTGAGTTGTCTCCCGTCCTTGCTCAGAGCCTCCTTGTAAAATCTCTCTGAGCCCTGGTGGCACAGTGCTGAAGAGCTCGGCTACTAGCCGAGGGTTGGTGGTTCAGGTCCCCCTGGGCTCCAGGGAAATCCTACAGGTCAGTTTTTCTGTGTCTTACAGGCTGTCTGGGAGTCCAGGTCAACTCAGCAGCAATGGCTTTTGCAATGGATTTTTTAAATGGCTTTAAAAAGATTTTTTTCTTTTAATTGGAGATTTTAACCTTTTCAGAGGCCCTGGCAGGAAGACAGTGTTTTCCATTCTGTAGCTCGTTCCACACCCACGCCTTGGCTGCGTCGTCTGAGGTTTTTCCTCTGTAGAGCAGAGAGCTCTGACATCGTATTCACAGCAGATTCTTTGACGTCTTCCCCTCTTTGTGTGGGAAATGCTGTGTAAAGAAGCTGCCTTTTGGTGTAGGCCTGGGGCGGCTTCCACTTCCCACCTGAGATTTTTAAAGCTAAGCTGTTGCTGGGCCCTGAGCTGTTAGCGGGGCCCCCTTCCCGCCTGGGCCGGCACCCTGAGTTCCTGAGGAGCTGGGGTCCCTTCCGTGGGGGCTGACGGGGGCACGCACAGTTCCGACTGACAGCTGGGGGGCCAAGCAGGTGGTGGTCTCGCGAGTGTTTGCTCAGCGTGGGGATTTCCATTACCAGGGTCGGCGTCCAGAAGACAGGGGAAAGCGGAGGAAGTAAGGGGGGCCGTTTGTGCTGCTGGAGCCGGGGCTGAGTGCTTGGCCGTGGACGGCAGGCGCGCCAGCTGTTCTCTGGGGGAAGATGAGGCCGTTGGCTTCTGGAAGGATCAGAGCCCTGTGATCCAGTGATTAGCTTGAACCCCAGTTTAGTCATGGACAGTAGTAAAGGTGGCCACAGCCTCAGACACAGAGAAGCGACGGAGCTCCCGTGAAGACTTGGGCGAGCGCACATCCAGCCCCAGGCTGTCAGCAGCTTGTCTGCCTGTGAATTTGAGGCCTACGAAGAGTAAACAGAGTTTTAAAAACACAGATTTCTGCTACTTGTTTTTTACTGAAACTAAACTCCTAAAGAGAACTTTAAAATCCCACAGCCACTTAAGACCTTGTGTGAACCACGGAGCCCTTGGAAGATGGAGTCCTCAGAGGGCGCCACGTCCGGGCTCCGTGGTAATCAGGGGAACTAAACGGCCGTCTCATTTCAAAAAGTAATTTACGGAAGTGTTGCCTCATTTCAAGTACTGACTGAATGAGATGCCTATGGGGACGGAGATCACCCCAAACCCACTGCTGTCATGTGGGTTCCATCTCACAGGGACCCTGCAGGACAGAGAACTTCCCCGTAGGGTGTCTCCAACATTGGAATCTTGATTGGAGCCGACCACCTCATTCTCCTGTGGACTCGCCGGTGCATTCCAATCACTGGCCTTCCAGTTAGCAGCTGAGAGCTTAACCACTGCACCACCAGGTCTCCAGATGCAGAGAAAACGCAGGCAGTCGTGTCCCTAGAAGAACTCACTGGGAATTGGAATTGACTGGCAGTGGTTTTAGTATTTTTTGAATGGCTAGTGGCAGCCACCCAGTAGCAGCTGGCTTGGTTTGTGACTGAACAGCAAGAAAAAGGGACCATGTTTTTGCTGCTGCTTGGCCATTTGTGTGTCCTCCTTGATAAAGTTTGATTCAAGTCTTTTTCTGTTTGTTGACTTTGTTTTTTTTTTTAACATATTCTGGATGTTAAGCCGTCATCAGAGTGTTTGGTTCCCCAAATCTTTCAATTTGTAGATTGTGTCTTGATTGATAAAACCCTTTGATGGACAGTAGCATTTAAATTTGATGAGGTCCCATTGATCTGTTTTGTCCTCTACTCATGCTTTGGGTATCATATCTGAGAATCCATTGCTACAAACAAGGCCTTGTGGCAAACTCCCATGTTTTCTTCTAATAGTTTTATAGTTTTAGTTCTGTTGATCCATTTTGAATTAGTTTTCATGGGTGATGTGAGAGAGAGATCCTGTTTCATTCTTTCGTATGTAGAAATCCAGGTTTCCCAGCACCACTGATTAGAGAGGCTACACTGTTAACACCTCGCAGTATGGGTGTCTTCATTACTGTTTTTTGTTTCCAAATAAGGCATGCCTTTTAGGTTTGTTGGCCAATCATCCCCACTCCGGTATTAAGTGTATTATGCTTATTTTTTTTACAGCAACATATTTAAGAAAGCAGCTGGATTAGCAGTGCTGACAAAAATGCTACACGTGGTGGGGGAGGGTACACTGGAAAATGTACCCGGAGGGCCATGTGATTTGTGTAAAAATAGGGAACTGTAGCTGTAAAAGTGTCTTGGAATCAGGAAGTGTGTCCTCTCAACTCCTTTTCAGGATTGCTTTGGCCGTTTGGGTTCCTTTGCCCTTTTGTATGACAAGCCCAGGTAGTGCAGTGGTTAAGTGCTCCCTGGAAACAGTGAGAGGCAGAGGCTTGAGCCCTCCAGCTGCCCTGCAGGAGAAGCTGGGCTGTGGGTCTCCCTCGGGAATTACCACCCCGGAAACCCTACAGGGCCGTTGAGCTCTGTCCTACAGGGTTGTCATGAGTCAAACTTGATGTGACAGCCTCGGTTTTGGCTCCTGTGTGTCAGTTTGAGGACTGGCTTTTTCATTTCCGCAGAGAAGGCTGTGAGAATTGTGATGGAATTATTCACTTTTGTTTTTAACGAATTTGGCCCCCCGCCCCTCCCCCGTTTCAACCCTCTTATGGCACATGCCATTTTGGGCAAGCTGCTGAGAACAACCTCCCCCACGAGCTGAAATCTACATTTATGTAGAAGTCTTAGGGGAATAGACCGCGGCCTTTCCTACAGTCCCTCTGGACTCACCTGGAATTGCAGGACTCGGGTAGCAGAGGTGTTCCCTAATGTTCCCATTTTAGTGGGAATGTGTTGTTAGTGACCTGCTGTGGACTTGGCTGCCGACTCACCGGAGCCCCGTGCACCCTGCGATGAAACGCTGCTTGGTCCTGGGATGTCCTGTTGGTGGGCTGTGCCTTAAACGGTTGTGGTCCAGAGGGTTTTCAGAGGCAGACCACTAGGCTTCCCCACCTAACCTGTGTTCGTCTGGGCGTTCCACTGGAACCTGTCCACTGTCATGCCACCCACAAGCCTGTGTGGACAGATGGATGCTGGCTGCGTGTGAGGGGTGTGGGCTACCTTCCCATGTGGAAGGTGAGAATTTGACCCCTGCCTGCCACTTAGTGATGATGGGGGAGGCAGAGGCCTTTCTGAGCCACCGAGGCCTCCATGCCTCGCACGTAAGCGGTGGAGATGGTGACGGAGGGACACATTGAACTGAACTGAATCGCCGTGCGCACCAAGAGGTGCAGGTGTGCGCCTGGAGTCGCATCGGCACAGCTGCTGCGGCTGAGGCCCAAACGGGGAAAATTCCGTGCGTGCACCCAGCTTTTCATAAGTGAGCCAGCTTTTTCTCCTTATCAGTATTTGCTTTGGCGCCTTTGATGAGCAGAGTTTCTGAAATGTGTTTTCTGTAACTTGAATGATAAATTGTGCTGTCTGGCTCTGGTCTCGTGAGGGTCAATTGAAAGGCTGTTCTCATAGATTAAAGTTCATTTTCATAAATCATTTTTGCTGAGTGCTGTGAGCCTGGCTTTGTGGCTCCTTGGAAACAAAGAGGAGAGCTTGAGTCTTGGCCTGAGATGTCTCTGTGCCACCTTCAACTGGAGCGGAGACCCGTGTGATCAAAGTGCAGGCTCTGCAGCCTGGAGGGGATGGCAGCCCCTTGGGGACAGCTGTTTGCTATTTTCTCCCTGGAAAAGAAGCCCTCTGCAGAACCTAATAAATAAAAAGAATGCGCTGCAGTTGAGAATGTCCAACTGTGACATTAGAATGAGCCACCATCTGAGAAAGTGGACTAAGTGTAAGAGATGCTGAGAAGGGTGCTGGGCTGCCTTGTGTTGTCCCCGTTTAAATGGAGAGGAGACCTTTTCTTAACTTTAACGAGTCCTTGGATGACATAGACGGTTAAGCTCCTAGGTGCTGCACAAAAGGTGGGTGACCCAAGCCCCCTCCAGGGCACCGCAGAAGAAAGGCCTGGCCAGTGTCCCCTAAATCTGCCTTTGAAAACCCTGGGGAGCATGGCTCTGTGCTGACACAGGTGGGGACCCCTGGACTCGTCACCAGCTCGACAGCAGCTGTGGTGGTGTTACAAGGGACACAGTGTTTAAAAACGGGAAAGACGGGACCCTGAGTTCTGCCGCTGCTTCCTAGCGGTGTGTCTACATACAGCTGATCAGTCTTCTTGGTTTGTCTTACCTGTAAACTCAGAGGTGGCCAGCCTCGCGGGGCTGGGACAAAGGCGTCTGGCCAAGTGCTGGGCACACGGTGGCTTCTCCCAGCAGTCTCCTTCCTTCTGGGCTTGAGTTCCATCCTCGTTCTTCACCAGAACTGAAACTTGGCCACCCTTGGATGCTGTCAGGGAGGTCAGATGGGAAAGGGAAGCACAAACACTGGACAACAGAAAAGGGTGTATTTGTTTAAGGTGGAACAGTCCCCTCTCTTTTTTTCTGGCTGACTGGGTCCTCTCAGCACAGACTGGGGCTTTCTTGGCACGGTAAGCCACTGTCTAACGTGGGGACATAATCCAGGGGGTTGTCAGGGTCGGCAGGAAGAGCAGCCCTGGGGCTTTTGTGGTGAGATCTTAGTTTTCAGCAAGCACGCTTAGTTCCTTCTCTGACTTTCCTGCTGTCTCTCTGGCTTCAGCCAGGTCAGTTTTTACTGACCTGGGAGGGAGAAGTGTCACCAACTATCCAGAAGGCTGGTAGTTTAAAGTCACCCAAGAGGGGCCTCAGGAGAAAGGCTTGACGTTCTGCTTCTGAAAGGCCACCTTGAAACCCTACAGAGCAGTTGCACTCTGCACCCGTGGGGTCCCTGGGCACTCGGGGGGGGGTGGAATGAACTCAGCAGTGGCTGGCAGTGACAACAGGGAGGGAGGTATTGTTTCAGGGTAGTTTTGACATGGCTGGTTTCTTGATCTTGGTCACCTGGCCAGCCTGAAGGCTGCACAGCGTTCCCAGACCAGGTATTTCCGGAAGTGCGTGTTGTGTGGCCCAGGCTGGGCACAGGGTTTCGGGGTGGGTGGCCAGCTGTCTATTGTCAGGGTCCTCACTGCACGGACACGGTGGGTGTGCTTGAAGGTGTTCTCAGCCGGCTCGGCACTCCTGTGTTGAAGTGTAAACAAGAAAACATAGAAAATACAGTCCTGATGTATTTTTTAAATTTTATTTATTGTGACTGAGTGAAAGTGTACAGTCCAGTTTAAATTTGTAGTTCTGATTTTTTAATCCCTTTTTTGGCCTTTTTATGATTCATTTGCTTTCCTCCATCTGTTGGAACATCTGAATTGAATGTAATTGTTTTAAATTGTAAGAAAGATGTAGAATGACGTCATCAGTTCAGAATTTTTCTTGTGGGGTAAAAGATACTGGTGAAGAACAAGTCTGAAGGTCTGGAGTGCTTTGTAACTTGAGCAGAAACCACGCAGGTTTCCAGTTCCTCGTTTATGAAACCGGATAGCTGGACTGGCTGCTCATAATGGAATTGCGCAGCTCTGATGTTGTTAGGCGTGGTGTGGTCTTGCAGACGCAATACAAGTTCAGTAGGTATTTATCGATGAGTGACGGTTCTTTACGTGAAAGGCAGTGTGATGATAAAGTGAGTAAAAATAATGCAGTTAAAAAAAAAAATCCCTCACTGTGCCAGACGTGGTGCCAAGTCTCCATGTAATCTCATTTGCTGCTAGTTAATGAAAGATACTGGAAATCCTGGTGGCGTAGTAATGAAGTGCCGGGTCTGCTCTCCAAAAGGTGAGCAGTTCGAATCCTCCGGGAGCTCCTTGTAAACTATGGAGCAGCTCTGCTCTGTTCTACGGGGTCACTGAGTCAGAATTGACTCGACAGCAGTGGTTTCTTTTTTTGTGGGGTGGGGGGTGTTGTATAGCCTCATCTGGGCTTAGGGAGGCCAGGGGAATTGCTGTAGGTGATGACACAGCTGCTGAGGAGGAGAGTCAGGGTACCAAGACAGAAACACCTTACACAGAGGTCAGGCTGCTACCCCATTAGATGGTCCCAGGCTGTAGGGAGCTGGGGGAGAGGATAAAACAGTCTGTCAGTCAGGCGCGTCCCCGTGACAGATGCACGTCAATAGAGACGACGGGCTGAACAGGTGAGCACCCAGAGGCTGTCGTGCCACTGCACC
The DNA here is from genome assembly GCA_028571685.1 of Heterohyrax brucei. NCBI lineage: Eukaryota > Metazoa > Chordata > Mammalia > Hyracoidea > Procaviidae > Heterohyrax > Heterohyrax brucei. The sequence goes on from CM053159.1 coordinate 82,416,195, forward strand.
GGTCCCACGGGCGTGACTGAGGGGACCCCATGCCTCAGGGCCACGGAGTGACTGTCACGTAGCTGACAGGCCTCAGAGAAGCCGAGAAGGTCACACCGACAGGATGCGGTAGCTGATGGGATGCCGACACCAGGCAGCGGGAGCGTACCAGCAGCTGTCCACTGGTCTGTAACCTGGGTGGTGTGACGCTGTCACGGAGAACAAGGAAGTCAGTGGGCACCGGCGTTTCCATGCCGGGTGCTTTCCTAGAGATCATGTCTTTCGTTCGGTGACGTGCGTGTAGCATTGCCGAGCCGAGTAAAGGGCATTGCCTGACTTTTAATCACAAAGAGCAATCTGTGACTCGTTAAATTAACCCCCAAGATTCATCATGATTATGTAAATGGTATCAGTGGAAGTAACAACTGAGGTTGATTGCTCAGCTTCAATTTATGTTAGAAAATTATATTGACTCTTTTCATTTCCATTTCCGCCTCACCCCGGGAGTGATGCTGTTTCCCCTGGCACATGTGCAGGAAGCTGAGCTGGGGAAGCGTTTAAAGCCAGCTGCTTCAAAGGATTCCATTGAAAAGCGTTGGAAAGGGGCAGGGGAGTTGCTCTGGTTAGCTCGTCGTTTAATTTCCTCATGACTGTGAAATGTAAAGTACATTTGGCTATTGTGTGATCGTCAGTGGTCATCTGTTCACACACGTTTCTGTCCACAAGCAGAATCCACATGTTCAGCTACCTTTGACCTAGATAGAAGGCTGAATATCTAAGCCTTTGACAGACCAAACCATAGAGTGTTTGTTGAGTTGGTAGGACACTGGGATACTTTTTTCATGGTTAAAAGCGTATTTATTGTCGTAAAAATGGAAAGGAGAAAAAGAATGTGTAGTTTATCCTGAGCTTCAAAGGTTTTCCTTCACGTATGTCTTTTAGTTAAAAACATTTGAGTCTTTGTTGTCTGTGAAAATTTGCTAGAAAAATTTTAGATCTTTTTGAAATAGAGAAAATACAGTTCAAGTTTATTCTGCAAAAGACTGTGATACTTGCTGTAAGGCATCCCTACCTACCCAGTTCCAGCCTCTGAATATGTGTCCCTTAGCTAGAAGTGCAGAAACGAAGTATCACAGGTGGGTGTGTGGTTTTGGCAGCTAGGGCAGAGGGGATACTTGGTGGATAGATACCCAGGAGCAACATTTGGTGATGTTTTTACCAAAGCAGATGTTTTGATTCCTGTGGTCATTTGCAGGGCTGACCTCATATTGATTTTTCTGGATCAGACTTGATTTGTTTCTTCATTTTGTTAATCCCATTTTTCCTGCCTTGAGACCTAGTGGTAACCTTGGCCCTTCACTCTTCCTCCCAGGCACCCACCATCATTGACTGATTTTCTGAGCTCATGATTCTAAAGCAGTGTTTTATCACTGAGGATACTGTGTCACTGTCCTTGGTCCCAGCAGTCAGCTCTCAAGCTACTACCTCAGAGGTCGGAGTTTCAGGTTTATCCAGCGGTGCTGTGGAAGAGAAAGGCTGGCACCCTGCCTCTGGAAGGTGACATTCCAGAAATCGCCGCAGAGCACAGTTCTGCTCTGAAGCAGGTGGCGTCTGTGAGTTAGAATTGACTGGGCGGTAACAGGTTTTGAGTGGAAATCAACACACGGGTGCCTAACAACAATTAGAGACCTAGGGCTGCTGTGACATATAACTATGAACGAGATGGCTTAAAAAGCCTACATTTGTTTTCTCAGTTCACTGTCACGTCCAGCTGTCATTCTGCTGTGACTGTGGTGCCCTTCATCGTGGCTGCCACTCTTGGCAGGAAGGACTGTCAGAAAAAGTCCCACTACGGCTGAGATTGTCTTTCTAAATGTGAACTGAGATCTCACCTGGCTCCTTGTCCAGAGCTCCCAGCCACTGTAAGGGTGTCCTGGTCGCCGTCTGCCGCAGTGGCTGTTGTGGACACTGACCTTTCCCTTCTGGTCAGCTCTCCTGCCCCCGTTGTGCCAGTTGTGTTCGTGGTGGAGACAGCTGGCACTCACACAAGATTGTACCTGGAAACAGCTGATTGACACGGCTCTGTAGAGGCAGGATCCCTAGTGGTACAGTGATAAAGCACTCCCACTGGGGTAGGAAGGCCTGATGATCTAGCTCTGTAAAGATCAGAGACTTGGAAACCCTACGGGGCAGTTCTCTGTCCTGTAGGGTTGTTAGGAATCAGAATCAACTTGATGGCAACGGATTTGGTCTACTATGTTAATTGAAGGAGGCCTGACGGCACAGTGGCTAGGGGCTCAGCCGCCAACCGTGAGGTTGGCCGTTCGAACCCAACAGCTGCTCTGGGAGAAGGATGTGACCGTCAACTTGGCAAATGTGTGTCCCCTTGGAAGCTCTGGAGAGGTTCTGCCTTATCACATCACAGGCGGCTGTAAGTCAGGGTCTTCTCAGTGGTGCACCGCAGTAACAAATACGGCCAGGAGGGCAGAAACAGCCCCTTGCGGGGACTCGGGAAACCAGTAAGCGACGATGGAGCAACAGTGGGAAGCGGTGAGCATCCTGGGGGAAGAGTGGCATTCCAAGTCCATGAGCGCCATGGGTGAGAAGGCCGTGTCCAGCAGGAGCCGCGGCTGCTGCTGGGACCTCAGCGAGGCCGATGACACCTTTCTCAGCCTTTGCCGTCTTGACCCCATCACTGCCCATGCCTGCCACAGGCTGAACCCCCACCAGGAGCCCGGGGAGCAGCCTGAGAGGTCAGCCTCCCGGGGGCATTTGAGAGTAATGACAACACCCTTTCTCTCAGAAGTTGAGGCGGACTTCTCCTCACAGGGAAAATCAAGGCCGTGAGCCTTGGGCTCCTTGGGTTCACGTACCTCTGAAACGTCACGCTTGTCTCTGTGGTCTCAGGTGATGTGGCCGTATCTTCCCCCTTAATCCGTCTCGTTGGGGACACGGCTTCACCTATGCTTCAACAGTGTTTTCATTCACGTCTGAATCCTGTGAATCATGGCATACTTGCTTTAACCTTGTCGATTTTTGTCAGTAGAGTCCAGATGAAGAGGAACATACGTGTGTAGTGAGCCAGCGTAATCTGTTCACTGAAATGAAACTCCAGAGACCCCATCTCATCATCTTACCCTCCCTTCCAAAAAAACCAAACCAAACGTGCTGCCATCGAGTTGATTCCCTCAAAGCAACCCTGTCGGACAGAGTAGAAGGGCCTCATCAAGCTTCCAAGGAGGCCCTGGTGGATTTGAACCGCCGAACTCTTGGTGAGCAGATGTAGTGCTTCCCCGCTGCGCCACCATGGTTTCCTGTCCTCCCTGTAGCTTGATGTAATTACTTTCCTAAGCGCCAGGATGAGATTTGCTCTAAGTTGAAACATGGTTGTCTGGTTTGGTAAAGCAGGGCTGAGAGTGGCGTTTGTCATGTCGTTAGCTGTGTCCTGGTTGACTTGGCCGGCTCACTGCAGCCGGCTAGATGTGGCCTTGATGGGCGAAGGTCATGGCTCCTGTTTGCTGACCAGACGAAGCTGTTTGGCTTAGTGCCTGTGCTCAGTTAGGGGTCCAGTGACTTATTAAGTGCTCGGTCATTATTCCCTTCTTAGGGAACATTCATTCCAAGCAGAGGATTCCTGTTGGCTAATGACTCCTCTGAACCGCTCATTAAAGAGAGATTGTTTTTCTTGCCCCATTTCCTTTCCATTTTATGAGCAGTGTCTCAGAGGTAGAATTTTCCTGGGAGTGTCCTCTTCTGCTGTGCTTCTCCTGGGAGACTCCTGAAGGATACACAACAGCCTTAGAAAATCAGGTTTTAACTTTCTTCAGAAAAACAAAACCTGGTTCAGCAGAAATGCAGATGCTGCCAGGAGGCTTCCCCAGCCTCCTGGGGCCCATTGGGGGATGGTCCGCGTGGGGGCCAGTCCTGTTGCTCAGCTTCCAGACTTGTTTTTGTCTGTCTGGCTCTTAAAATGCTTGACCACAGGCCTGTTGAGGGGAACAGGTTTTGTTTGTGGTCATCGTTGAGTGGTACACAAGGTTCCAGCAGAAAACAAGTCCTTGTTATCCGTGCCTTGAACTCCCGTGAACCCTCAAAGCAGGCCGTGGCGTTTGTCGGCTCCTACTGGCCACACTTGCTGTTGAAGGTTCTTAGTTCTTGTCCTTCCTCCTGGGCTCCTCCATCACTGAATGACTGACGTGACGTTTGTTGAAATAGCACTCTCCGTTCCTTTGTTTCTTTAAGCAGCAGCATTCAAAGCGGATGGACCATGTCTTTCCCTAGCTTGTAGCTGTGGCATGTGCTCGCTTGGTTCTTGGCTGTAGGTCTTTTGGAGATACCATGTCTGTTTGTCACCTGGTACTGCTCTGATGGAAATACCACGAGTGGGTGGCTTTAGCAAAGAGAAGCTTATTCTTATGCTGTCTAGTAGGCTACAAGTCCGAATTCAGTGTCCAATTCAGGAGAAGGCTTTCCCTGTTTGTTGGCTCTGAAGGAAGGTCCCAGTCTTGTATTAGTCTTGGGTCAGAGAGCATCTTGTTGCAGGCACTTCAGGTCTCAAGGACGTGCTGTGCTCTCACTGCTGCTTTCTTGATGGTGGGAGGTTCCTGACACTCAACTTGCTTCTCTTTTATCTCTTGTAGAATGAAAGGATAGAAGGTGGTACAAGTCACACTCAGGGAAACTTCTTTTAACCTGGAGCAGGGAGGTGACTTGAGGAACTGTGCTGTAGTCCCACCCTCATCCTCTCTGACACAATCCACTCTGTTAACCACAGGCAGATATTAGGATTTATAGCATCAGGAAATCACAAAATGAGGAATCATTGCCTGGCCAAATTCCTACACACGTTTTTCAGGGGACTGAATTCAATTCATGACCAAGTAGAAGGGAACATTTTCCCAGAAAATAGAGGCGACCTCAAGCATGGGAAACTTAACTCACAAGTGTGTCACTGAAATTAGATCTCATGTGTGGAAAGCCATTATGAAATGAGAAATTGGAACTGGACTGATGAAGAGAACTGTGAAAGTGGATTGGTCCGAGGCATTGGCCTCCACTCACAGCTGTCCCCAGCATTTTGTACCATAACAGTGACAGTCTTGATGGTCCTTGGGTGGTGCTTCTCAGCATGTTGTTATGTTTCTAAAATCTTTAGTCTTATTCTGGCAATAAGAATTCCTTTGATGTTTCCAGTCCATATTGAAAAAACTAAGTCTTCACTATTACCCTTTTCTACCACCTGCTGTCAGTTGGTGACACTGTGGTAGCCTGTGCACCGTGATGTTAGAAGCCAGGCCACCAGAATTTCAGATATCACCAGGGTCCCCTGTAGGAAGAGGGGCACAGGAGAGCTCCTGGGCTAAGGACAGCCGAGCAAGAAAGTCTGGAAATCAGGTTCTGAAAAGGACACAGTGAACACCCTCTGTATCGCAGAATATTGCATGAGACTTGGACCCCCTTCTTCGGGGCGCGTCATAAAAAAAGACCAATCGATAGAAAAGGACGTCGTGTGTGGGGGCGCAGAGGATCCATGGCAGTGAGGCAGCCTTCAACGAGGTGGACTGTCAGATGGCCACCACAGTGGGCTCAGACACGTCACAAAGATGGCCTGTGACCAACACTGCGTTCTGTTGTCTGAGAGTGCTGGGAGCCAGGGACAACTCAGTGGCCCTGACCATTAGTCACATGACCTCCTTGTTCTTGCAGTCTTTAGAAAGGTCAGAGAGCAGTGTGAGTTGAAAATAAGTTACTGATTTCAGCTGGTGAGGACAATCCAGTGAACCCTAACTCCTGTCGTCTGGTCTTTGTTTGAACTGTGAGGTGTCAGGGGCCAGGGAAGCAGATTTGACGGGCTGAAAAGACCTGGATGAGGGCCGAATTCATATAAAATACAGGAAAACATTAGGATGTAAGAATTGTGTCTCGAGCTTTTGAGATGATTGAAGATTCTTGGAGGAAACACGGAAACCAGTGTTAACTTCTCCCCCATTTCCTGCACCGTTTGATGTTTACCTCCTGTTGGTCTAATGTTAGTTATCGTTTTGTGGGTCTTGCCTCCCAGATGGATGCTAAATCCCTTTAAGGTGGAGACTGGGTACTTACTGAGCCTGTGACTTAGTGTGTTTACTGCACAAACTGGGAGTAAGAGTTTAAAAGACGTTTTTCTGTTCATTGACCCAGTCGTGAGGCCTTCAGCGAGTAACTTAGTTGTAAGGATCGGTTCAGGACCAGTTGCATTACTGGCTGAATTTTAGGCTGTTTGTAGGGTTGCTATGAGTTGGAATCAACTTGATGGCAGTGATTTTATTTTTGAGTGATTGTATTGGGCAGATCGACTACTAAAGACTTCTTTAAAGTTCTGCAAAGCAAAGACGTCACTTGGGCCACACGCGTGTGCCTGACCCAGGAGTCGTTTTTTCAGTTATCTCGGATGCATATGAAGGGAGACAGTAAAAAAGGAAAACAGAAGAAGAATTATTGTGTTTGGTGTGGGTGAGGAATATTGACTAGGCTGCTGACCCCCAAAAGACTGAACAAACGACTCTTTAAAGAAACACTGCTAGAATGCTCCTTAGAAGCAAGGGTGGCCAGACTTCATCTTGCTTCCTTGGGACCCCTCGTCAGGAAAGAGCAGTGAATGGAAAAGTGGGAGGTCAGCGGAAACCCCCCAGGAGGTGGATTGACAAAAACCAAAACTAAACCCATTGTCATTGAGTTGCTGCCAACTCACAGTGAGCCTCCAGGACAGCGGAGGTCTGCCCCACAGTTTCTAAGGCGTACCTGGCCGGTTTGAACTGCTGACCTTTTGGTTAGCAGCTGTAGCACTTAACCATTACATGAACAGCTTTCCAGAAAGCCACAGTGGTCTCAGTCATGGGCTGAAACATTGGCACAGGACCAGGCAGCATCTGAATCTGTTTGTGGTAAGATGACCACAGGGCGCCGCCCAAATGACTGTCCGGATTCCAGGGCTGCGTTTTATGTCTTATGGACGTTGATTGATTGTCTTCAAGTCAACATCCCAGCAGTTGGAAGAACTCTAAAACCTTGCTGTTTATTTCTGGGGACTGAGCAGCTAACAAGGATTGAGAACACTTTGCAAAGACATAATTTCTAAGTGTAATTGAAATGATTAAAATTGTTATGAGTTCTTAGTAGCAGTTTGTATGTAAATTGGCCACTTGAAGAATAGGAGTCTTATAACCTCAGAAACAGAATCTTGTAAAATTTGTAAACTTATCTTTGAGTAAGCAGTCCAAGACTTCTCTCCCTGCTGCTTTTGGCATACATATCCTGCAATGAAATACTGTTTTTTAAGTAACTTAGGACATTCCTAACTGCTCTGCCAAGACAGACCATTTGTTCATTGCTCTCATTAATGCCCTGCAAGTGATAAATTTTGTTTTTGACTCTCCTGCCCGCATTTCGCTGCCCTTGACAGATTTCACTTGACGGTAAAGATGAAGCAGGTCACGAAGAACTCACCTGTGCAGAAGTGTGTACTAACCCGCAGCCAAGTGTCCCTTGTAAGAAATTTACAGTTGGTGTGCCCACAGTGTAGCGTTCGGAGACATTCACCCCATATGAAATCCTTTCTGTTTCTGTTTCATTCATGCTGAGTAACGATGTAAGATACCATCAGCTCTTAGGGCAGTGACAGGACACACAGCCCTGGGTGTGTTTTCCCTACCAGGGGAAGGTCTCGGTACAGCTTGTAAGGCAAACCAGGAGGGAGATGCTAGCAGCGCTCGTGAGGGGCCGCTGCGCCTTGCAGTACCCCGCCTCGGTTTCTGGGTCTCACTGATCTCTATCGTGTTGTGTGTCACAGGTCGGGGAAGTGAAAGAGCTCCAAAAGGCACCGTCTTAGTCCTCTGGTGCTGCTGTAACAGAAATACCGCGAGTGGGTGGCTTTAACAAAGAAGAATTGTATTTCATCAGTCTGGTGGGCTACGAGTCCAAATTCAGGGCATCAGCTCCAGGGGAAGACTTTCTCTGTTGGGTGTGGAGAAAGGTCCTTGTCATCAGTCTTCTTGGGGGCTTCTGAGGCCCAGGGACCCTGGTCTCAAAGGACGCACTGTGCTCTGGGCACTGCTGCTTTGCTGGTGGCATGAGGTCCTCAACTCTCTGCTTGCTGACCTTTTTTATATCCTAAGAGATGGCCTGGAGGCACAATACACTCCTAAACAGAGGAGTTCTGCCCCTCAGGGTAACCCCTGCCCATCCTTGCTTGTGAACATCATGAAGGGAGAATTAATACCACAGAGGGAGATCGTAGTGTCAGGAATCATGGTCTAGCCAAATTGCTACACGTCGTTATTTTTCAGGGGGAGTGGGCACAGTTCAGTGCATGACAGGGAGCAAGGATAACCCCCCAATCCTGCCTACATCAAGCTGACATTTGGACAGAGGCCATAGGATAAATTCTTACCAGGCCGAGGAAAGACAGAAAGGTGGTGGCAGACAAATAACCCCAGGCGGACTCGCTGAGGGTCAAAGGAGACAAAAAGAAGCAGCAAGGCCATTTACTGGCCAAGGCTCATGTTGGTGCACTTCCAGAAACCCAAACCTGTGGCCGAGGAATCAACTTCAATTCATGGTGACCTTATAGGACAGAGTAGAACTGCCCCATAGAGTCTCCAAGGCTGTGAATCTTTGCAAAAGCGGACTGCCACACCTTTCTGCCAGGGAGCAGCTGGTAGGTTTGAACTGTTGACCTTACAGTTAGTAGCTGAGCGCTTTAAAGATGACCGCACTAGAGCAGTGTTTTCCCACTGATTGGGCTCTGAATGCTTTAGAATTGATAGAGACAGGAGTCTCCCTGGCCCAGAGCAGAAACCAGGACTGAGGCCAGCACTTCGGACAGTGAATGGCCTGGGCTTGGGGACAGTGATGCATGTGACATGTGGGCTTTATGGTGTGCTATATGTATGAAGCTGTCTTACTGGTTTCTTTTTAGAGGGGAAAGGAAAGGGTGGAGAGGAGGGGGATAGTGATGGTTAAGTGGGTACTGGAAGTCAGGAGCACCGATGAGTTTTATATGGAAAATTGACATGGATTTCAAACTTTCATTTCACAATAAAGCTTAGTCTTTTTTTCTCATAGAAAAATAAAACACCCTCTTTAAAGTTTGCTGTTGTTAACTTCTGCGTCTTGGCCAAACCAAACCCGTTGCCATCAAACTGATTCTGACTGTCAGCTGTCCAGTGCATCTGTGTGTACTCACATTGCCGTTGAGTCAATTCCAATGCTTAGCGACTCTGTAGGATGGAGAACTGCCCCATGGGTTTTCCAAGGGGCCCCTGGTAGATTTGAACCGCTGATCTTTTGGTTAGCAGCGGCAGCACTGTACGACTGTGCCTCCAGGCTTTCCACCATGTGGTTAGAAACCAGTTGTCTTTCTGTGACTCAGTCTCCCTTTCCTGGGTAATGCTTCTTGGTTGAAAACCCCTGTTGGGTGTGCAGCACCGTCAGGTCTCACTGGCTGTGTGTGTGTTTTTTTTTTTTTTGGTTTTTGTTTTGGAGAACTGGGAGGGTTTGTAGGAAGAAATTTTTATTAGAAGTGGTTTTCAGATGTATGTGCTCTGAGGAGGGATTTCATAAGTCAGCACTAATGTGTCTAATTAATAAGGTGTTTAGAGATCATGTACTTTAAAATTACATTTAGACTGAGAACGCTGCGCTTCCAGAACATCCCACTTAGCGTGAAGGATGTTTTCAGAGGTGTTGCCTGACTTTCCCAGAATAAGTCTGCCACGGTGTTCCTCTGAGCTCCAAATTTCTGCCTGTTCTTGAGATGACATCAGACTTAGGAGCAGGGATGCCATGGAGGCCTTTTAGGGTACTTCATGTCATCAAGCAAGCTGACAAGTTCAAGGGCATCTGTTGGCAGGCTCGTGTGTCCTTGGCCTGGTGTCTCCAAGTTTTGTGGTTTAGTACATGGTACTGCCTTGGGCTTGATGCTCATGCCCAGTGGTTAGACCATCCTGAGGCGTGCATAGTCGAGGGCGTTGGGAAGGGGTCTCAGCCTGCCTCCTGTTTCCCATTGTGGAGTTCTTTATGAAAATAAAGGCTCATGGTGGTTGAGAACTTGGCTGCTCTCGGAAGGTCGGCCTTCGGAGCCGCCAGCCGCTGTGTTGTGCCCTGTGGGGTCACCGTGGGTCAGAATTGACTCAGTGGCAGGCTTTTTTTCTTCTTTAGTTCCAGTGGAGTTGACTTCAGCTCATGGCAGCCTCATATGTCTCAGAACAGTCCTCTCTAGGGTTTTCAGGGGTTGATTTTTCAGAAGTAGATTGCACCTTCCTTTCAGGCTGACCTCTGGGGGAACTTGAATCCGCAGTCTTTGGGTTAGCAGCTGAGCACCTTAACTCTTTGCACCACTGCACCCATTGGCTTTCAGAGGTGTTGTTGGGCTTTAAGAGGAAGTGATGTTAGTGAAGGATACCCGCTTCCTCGCCCGGGTTCCCAGCCATCCGAAGAAGAGGCTCAGTATCAACAGATCAGTGTCTGTTACTGATAAAAAGTAGGCTTGGATGCTGGCCAGCAGGCTGGTACTCGTCCCTTGGATTAGATGCACTGCCTGGTCACTGGCTGACTTACGTTATTTCTGCTAGAGCAGCGCCCACTCGATCAGGAGATGGCCTTAACAAAGAGGAAGTCACCTCGGAACTTAGGAGGCTGGAAGTCTGGCCAGGGAAAGCTTTCTCTCTGTTGGCGCTGGGGGATGGTCCTTGTCAGTCTTTCCCTGGTCCAGGAGCTTCTCAGTGCAGGGACCCTGAGTCCAGTGGACCTGCTGCTCTGCTGGTTCTTCATTCTTGGTGGCAGAAGGTCCCCACTTCTCTCTCATGTCTCAGAAGGGATGGACTCAAGACACAAGCTAATCTTGTAACTGGGGTCCTGCCTCAGTGACGTAACTGCCTCTCACCCGGCACCGTCAGTGTCACAGAGGCGAGGACTGACAGCACAGGGGCTTGTCACCTCGGACCACACAGTGATGGACAGCCACACAGTACTGTGAATTCTGGTATAGTCAAGTGGACAGACACATCAGCTTACAGTTAACTTATTTGTAACAGTAAGTATTTAATGTAGGTCTTACTTATTTAGGAAGTTTGGGTTCTCAGTGTACAAACAAAATCTCTGGGTCTCTCACTGTTCAATATGGGGCTTTAGAATTGCTCAAGGATATTTCAGAAACCCGAGTGTTATGGTGTTTAAGTGCTACATCTGCTAACCAAAAGGTTGTCAGTTCAAATCCAGTGGGTGCTCCTTGGAAACTCTATGGGGCAGTTCTGCTCTGTCCTGTAGGGTTGCTGTGAGTCAGAATTGACTTGATGATAGTGGGTTTGATTTTGGTTTTAAAGAATGTTTCACTTCTTTTCAAACTTTGGTGCTTGTAGTTGAAGGAAAGACGGAGTCTGACTTTATAAAGTCAGTAGAACTGCCCCACAGTTTCCAAGGAGTGCCGGTGGATTTGAACTGCGGCTGTCTGGGTTAGTAGCTGTAGCACTTACCCACTACTCCACGGGGTCAGCCAGTGAGTGGAACTCACAAGTTACTGAGATATCCTCCAAGTAGAATGTCTTGCTCCTCTCAGGAGGCTCACCCTTTAATTCTGCAGAGACTTGTCTGAGATTTCATTTTCAAGTCAGAAATGGAAATGTCAGAGGGAAACACCAGCCCACGTGTCCCTCCACACGCATAAATTTGTAGACACCTGACTCCGAGGATTTCTTCCCCAAAGCACTACAAGGTTGGGATTTGCAGCCAAGTTCGTTCACTCAGCTTCCCTTTTCTTGTTGCATGACTTCTTGAGCACTGGAGTCACTGCTTGGCTGAGTTGGCCGCTTCACACCCTGCACAGGGTCAGTGGTTTCTTAGAGGCATCCGGCCCAGGTTTTTGCGCAGTCTGGGTGTTGCTGTGTGGAGGTTTCCTTACACCTGCTCTCCTTGACTGTTCTCATTTCTAGTTCCTAGATGAGTCCAAGTTAGAAACTTTCAGTCCAGGAAAGGTAGATTCTTTGGCTATTCCTTGAGGCAAGTGAGGGGTGGGTTTCTGGTCTGCTGGAAACTAGACACCAGAAAAGACGAGGCAGAGACAGGAGACCCGATACATACAGTTCTCAGATGTTAGAAGGAGCTCAAAGGTCTCATGGAAGGCAGCTCAGAGTTTTCAGCTGAGCTCTTGGCATTAAACCAAAGAGAAATGGTCCCAGAGGACAAACCCTTATAAGTAGGGGGGGATTCCAGCATTCTGTCCATCCCAGTGTGAGCCTCAGACATGGGAAAACCAAGTGAGACCTCTTTTTTTCATAACTGCTACAAACACTAAAAAATGAAAAAAAGAGCTAATCTTCTTTGCCTTCAGTTTTAGACATAATGCTAGCAGTTTGCGGAAAATTAGAAATTACGGACAAATAGGAAAAAGATGCCACCCAGCAGTTCCATCATTAGAGATAACCGTTGTGACGGTCTAATTTCACAGTGATCTTTGGAAATGTTTTTCTCTTAAAATGTATCCGCGTCCTTTCCCGCAGCTGCTGTGGCTCCATCCCAGATGTAAGTACTGGATAAGACTTGGGTGTGTGTCAGCTTACAGGTGGCTCCTGAGCTCGTAGAAGTGTGCATACACGTGTAACAGTGCTACAGTTTGCCAGGCCAGTGTCAGTCGATCTCCTTGTCTTTTAGTAGTGACATCATAATCCATAGTTTAAATCAGACAAGTCATAATTGGCTCAACCAGCTTTCTGTTAAAGACCATTTAAAATATTCTCAGGTTCTTATGCCACTGTAAATACACAGCATTGGCCATAAATTCTTATGAATTCTTCTATTTCTCTAGGATGAATTCTACCATTATCAGTCTGTTAAAAAGCACCAGGCCCAGCTAGTTGTATTGGTGGTGTTCAAAGAACAGGGACTTGTATTAAAACGTAATAAGAATATAGGTTGTATCCAAAGGATATGATCTTAACCATAAAATATAACAAATACATAAAAGAAAGTATAGGTCAGTTTAACTAGTGAACATAGAAGCAGTATTTTTAAACTAGCAAATTAAAATCAGGAGTGTTTTTAAAAGACATCTTGACTAAGTGAGGTTCATGTATTGAATGCAGTGATGGCTCAGGATTGGGGAATCTGTCAAAATAATAGTAAATTTAAAAAAGCATCGGGTGAAAGTTTGCAGAGCAAATTAGATTCTCGTTGGATAGGTTGCATACCTAGTGTTTCATGGCCTTAGCCTCATTCCCCACTGTGTCAGTGTTTGCCGCGTTTCCACCTCGGGTTCCCCTTTTCCTTTCCTCCTGATTCTCTGCCCTCTCCTTCCTTCTCATTGTTGCTTTCTGCAGATGTTGCCCTTTTGATCTTGTATGATTGATTGTTCTAAGGAGCGTGGTCCTCTGGGTGATGGTGTGTATTGTATGGGCCGCTCTGTGGTCTGGCTAGAATGGGGTCTCCACGAGTGGCTTCATTTCCAGTCAGAAGGGGGTCCCGTAGTCTTGGGAGTTCTCCAGCCTGTGTCAGACCAGTAAGTCTGATCTCTGTAGTGAATTTGATTTTCTGTTTTATGTTTTCCTCCCGTGCTGTCAGGGACCCTCTGTTGGGATTCCTATAGCGATTGGCTTTCATATCTGAGTCAAACAGTGGAGTCCTGGGGCACTTAGTTACTGACTTGGAAGAAAAAGTCAGCTTTTCTGACTTTACCTCTGGATAAAGTCAGATTTTATTTGATTTTTTTCTCTGGAACTTCATGTTGTGATAAAGAATGTGCTGACTTCACTTGTGGGTGATGGGCACGTAGGGCTGTGTATGCCCGCCAAAACATCTCTTAAGGGCAAAATCAAGTGACACCCAACCCTCCTAAGAGGGTTACACCAGACACAAGACGAATGGAGAGATTCAAGTTCTAGTTCAGAATATAAAAAAGAAATAAAACATTAGGAAAATACCCAGTAAAACATTTATATTGCCTTTGGGTTTACATAGGAAACTGAGTTTGTAAAGAAAAAGGGTGAATGGTATACACATCTAAAAAAAATTGACAAGTATACTTATCTGTGTGTATTTATTTAGTTAAATTGGGGTTCCCCCAAGTTGAACCATCTCCACACCTGCTCTCCAGGCTGGGCTATGGTCAGGATGCTTAAGCTGCCGCCTCTGTTTGTATACACTGTAATTATTTCTGTAAATTCTTGAACACTACTTAGTGTCAGAAGAACAGTTCATGGAGGGTGTTGTAGACTTAGGGGTATTCAGTTGGTACACCAGTTCTATAATTAATGAGGTCCGTCAGTAACGTGGAAGCTACAGCTGGAATATGGACCAAGGAAGTAACGTGGTGGATTTGAGGGTGAAGCCTCAGATTCTAAGAACAAATGTCATTGACCCTCTTATCCCGTCCGTCCCCAGACTGTCCTTGGAACCTCACTGCATTTGCCTGTTGCTCCTCCTGACACACAAGACCACAGCTTGACTTCTCTGATGCTCTGAGACCTTTATTCACACAATAGACTTACCACCAGCTTTCAGGATGACTTGTTTCTGGCCTGACATGAAATTGTTTGTCCTTGCGACCGACTTTGGCTGTGCCCTGCATCCATAACCTAGCTTCAGTCTGGGGTTTGGATGGAAGGAGGAGGCTTGATGTAAGTCCCGTGATTGGCGCAAAATTCCCACTGAATGTTGCGAGTTGCTGTCTTTGTGTTGCCGTAAGTTGGAATCGGCTCTCCCTGGTGTGCTTCACGGGGAGCTCTTTGTCGGGGAGCGGGTAGGGCGAGAAGTGGGGGAAGGGTTAAAAGAGGCTGGAGAAATGTGTCTACTGGTGTCTGTTACTGTAACAGTAACTGAGGATAATGGAAATTGTTACAGGAACTGTCAGAATGATGAAAATACTTTCACCACGGTGTATGTGCACATGGACATAGACGCATGAGTTTCCTGCCATAGTTTTTAAAACAGTAGACATTAATTAATTGGCACCATTCCTGCAAAATAATAATCAGTTTTATTTTTAATTTTGTAGGATGAGTGAAACTGTGTAGGCATTTAAAGGGCTGTTACTTAAGTGAGGGATGGAGGGGAGATGCTGGAACACGCGGTTGCTTCTTGAGTTAGGGGAGAGCAGACAGGCGCTCGAGTGCTGATTTTATCTGTAGAGTTTCATGTTCTCAGATGCCCTGGGCTTCTCTATATGGGAGGAAAGCATCGTGGTTCTCTGTTGGTCTCAGCAGCACAGGATGGGTGCCCATGTATAATTTGGGGTCCCTGGTACCCCACTCCTATCTCCACTTCCATTCTTTTTCAGGATTATAGCATTCCTTGTATTAAAATTCTGGAGGAGCAGTCTGCAGTGCAGGGACAAAGGGCTATGAATAAAGGTCCCTCTGTGTTCCAGCATGATTCTTAGGAGGGTTGGGCATCACTTGATTTTGCCCATAAGCGCTGTTTCGGCAGGCGTACGTAGCCTATATCCCTATCTCCTCTGTTCTTGTTTGTGAAATCAGCATATTCTGTATCAACTGTGTGAGAAATTCCTTTCTCCTGAATTGATCCCAGATGGATTGTTCTTGAACCTTCTTTTAAATTTCTCCTAACTATGGAATCCTTTCCTGTTTTTATAACAAAGGAAGTCATTGAAGAAGGCTGTCTTCACTGAAGCAGGAAGACACAAAACTAAACACCCATTGCATATTGTTGATTCAGGGTCACAGTGGCCTTAATAGGATGCAGTGGAACTGCCCCATAGGGTTTCCCAGGAGCTCCTGGTGGTTTGAACTGCTGACGTCTTGGCGAGCCTGCAGTTCTTACCCACTGTGCCTGCAGGGCTCCCGGAAGGCATAGCATCTTCCTGACTCGCCTGACCTTCCTCGGGGAAGCCCCTCACTGACTTTCTATGTGATCCAATATTCAAGAGGACAGTGAGTGCCTGAGTTACCAGTGTGACTTAGGGACAGCTTGTACTTATGCTTTAGTGTTCTGTAAATTTACCCTCCCTTTGAAATGATGGAACCAATCTCTACTTGTAATAAATTCATGGTCACAATCCCCATTACTTGCTGGGCATGACACTATTAGTGTCACTGAATGGACTTGCAGCCTTTTCGTGCTCTGAAGTTAGGCACCTGTCCCCACTCCCTCACAGTGGGACGTAAGGAGACACTTAGGGAGAGATGTCGCTGGTCACCCGGCACTGCCTGTAAGGGCATACACTGTGTTTGAAGGCTCAGGTCAGGTGCCAAGCCCTGAAGACGTCATGTTCTCCGTGTTTAGATGACCTCAGAGAGGCAGGCCCCCCACCAGGACAGGGTGCGGTGGTGTCTCTTGGTGGGGACAGTGTGGAGAGTAGCCTGTATCCGTCAGGGCCTTGGGAGGACGGACGAGCCTCCCACACCGAGGGAGGGCGTGGGGCAGATACCGCTGATGTCTGGCTCTCCCCAGTTGGCTTTCAGAGAAGGCTTTCAACTTCTGGCTTTCAGAGTTTTATAGCTGTTCATTAAGTAAGCTCTCTGGATTTTATGACACCCAGTGTGATAGGTCAGAAGAATTTAGAGATCTCATTTTGTACTGCTGGAATAGTACTGCTGTGTGGGATATATAGCAGGCAAGAGGGTCTCACGCTAGTTGGGAACCTGGCTGGCTTTCATACCTGGGGGTGCTGGTGAGGTTGGGTTCTTCTGCTCCGGTGTGTGCTGCCCCATTCCTCCTCTGCCCACCCTCAAGTCCTTAGCACCCTTGGGCAGTGAGTGGTGAGTTTTGGCTTCAGCTGGTTTGAACACCCCTCCGTCACTGTTTCTCTGGGTTTCGGGGCGACCCAGCTCTCAGCGCTCTCTAACTTCCCTCTTTCACTTTGTTTTGAGCCTCTGCAGTTTCCTTACTTGATAGTTAGTTTAGCAATGAAGTTAAATAATTTTAATGTCACAATACATTAATGTAAAAATTAAAATAATGATCATTTTTCCTATTTAAACCACTTCACTGATAAACCTAATCACTTCTAAATTATACCAAGAGCAGATTAGAGACACAGACACAAGATAGATGCCATATGAAGACTGGCACAAGTATATTTTTATGTTAAATGTATCATGAAAGTATAATTGTCTACTTCATAGCTAAGCTGCCTCATACATAAGGGAACTGGAGGTTTTTAGTGGTGAGCTTTGTTCTGCATCTGTAGTGGGAAGTATGGTAGAAAGTGAAAGAAGATTTCTGTGAAATGGTTTGTAAAGCAAAGGCAAGGAAATAAAAAGTTCTCCCAACTGGTCTCTGATAATAATCACACGTATTTTCTTCTTACAGTAATTATGGACCATAATAGAAGGAAATTTTCTTTGTATTGATGTACCCCAAATCTATTTAACAGCCTTCAAACTTGCATTTTTGAAGTTTCCACATTTGCTATGTGAAGATGTTAAGATTTGTGTCAACATGGCATGTCATTTGCATTTGCAGTGATTTTTTACAGCGGAGATTCTGGTACATGCTGAGCTGTGGTGGCACAGTTGTTCAGAGCTCAGCTGCCAAGCAAGAAGTCAGCCTTGGGACCCCCCAGCCACCCTTTAGAAACCCCACGGGGCATCCCTGCTCTTTCTTACCCGGTTACTATGAGTCAGCATCGATGTGACATTGGGTTGGATTTTATGGCTTTCCATAGATTCCCATCTGCATTCTCCCTAGTTACCACACAGCTTTGAAGATGGGTAGTGTCTTCCCAATTTTGTGGGTGATAGAACTGAGTAACTTGCCCAAATCGGGCTGCATCCAAATGCCATCTTCTTCCCACTGCAGTGGTGTGCTGCTTTTGGTGAGTTCTGGCTTTGGAACTCCTGAGAGGTTGAACTGTTTATCCTCAGAGTTCTGTCAGGAGCGTTTGTAACATAAAGCTGTGATACTCTGTGGTCCATGGACCAGCAGCACCAGAGGCTTCTGGGAGCTTGTTAGAAAGAAATGAGAATTCTCAGGCTTTCTCTGACTCAACAAATCAGAGTCTGTGGCAGTGGGGCATACAGTCCGAGCACACACATGGTCCAGGTAATACTGATGTAGGCTTAGGTTTGAGGAATTCATGTAAGGAACATAATGGTCTTGCATTTTTGTAAGTAAAATGTGGGTCACATTTTCAAGTTAGTAGCCACTGTTGTTGCTTAAAACTTTCATGATCTATTATTGCCCCAAATAGTTTTAAATGAAGAGACATCGTACTGACGTAATTCACAGAATTTATAGTTTTCTCCTACAGTAGAAGCTCATAAATTGGGGTGTCACCACTTGGTGTGTTTTATTTGACAGCCAAGCCAAGTTTATTTGACAAGACAACTATTAATGTTGGTATTGTATGGTAAAAAGATTTGCCAAATGCTAAACTGAGAAACTTCTAAAGTTTTAAGCGATGCTTATTTGCCTGTAAAAAGCAGATCTTTGCTAGTGCCTGTGTGTTGACATTTCGCCAAATAGGAGCTTTTAACTGTAGTTTGGTTTCATATGTTTTGTGTCTTGGTTACCTGATACTGCTAGGATGACAAAAAAGGACAAAAGAGCAGAAGCTTATTTTCACACAGTTAAACAGCTAGAAGTCTGAATTCTTGCTCTCGGCTTCTAGTAGTGAGGGGCGGTCCCTGGCCCTCCTGGGCTTGCGGAAGTGGGCGCTCCGTGGAACTGTTGTCACGTGTTAGCTACCACCGTGTGTCTTCGTATCTCTTTTGTTCTGTGTATAAATCAGAAGTGATCAGGTTTAGGACTGACCCTATCCTGGTGTGCTCTCACGGGGGCGGCAAAGGAAAAACCTTGTTTCCAAATAGGCTCCAGGGCCTGCGCTTCAGTGTGTATTTTGGGGACACCCAGTTCATTACATTCTGGAATGCCATCTTTGGATTCTGGCTGAGATTCACTGGCTAACTGCATCAGCTGATTCTGCCCCTCGCCCTAAAGAAAAATGGGAGTGTGTTTGAGTGTGACGTCTCCAGAGACAGGCTAGAGCAGATTGATATTCAGATGTTTAACTCTTCCTTGTTTGGGGGGACAGTCAATGGAAAAGGTGCTGCTCAGTTTCAAAAACAGGACACGTACCGTTAGGTTGGTTAAAAATACTTTGTTTTTAAACTAATTTACTAATTTAAATCATTCACTTTCTGCATCCAATATTTTTGTCCTTCCCAAATACTGATAAAAAGACCTAGACGTAGAAAAAGATTGCTGAATAACCCGATTGTCTGTCTGCTCTGCTTGGTGCCTGAACCGCTAAGCTGGCGTCACTGCTAGGGGTGACCGCTCGGTGTCTGCACACGCCACAGTTTCGGCATCAGTTTCAGAGGGTGCCGTGTGGTCGCCCAGGGCAGGGCCTCGAGGGCCACGTTTGCAGTCCCGTCAACCTTGTTGCATCGATGAAGGCTGGAACCCCATGGAGCCCAATGTAATATTCTAATAGAAATAAAGTCCTCAAAAAGCCACGAGTGACTGGAAAAGCACTATCCAAGGAGAAATTCTACTAAAGTAATTTGTGCATAGCTTTTTGATTACTCCTGATAGTTCTAATATAAAGGAACTCCCAGGAACATGGTGAAGAAATTAGCTTGATGCTAAGGGATGGGGGGGATTGCCTGTCTGCACAGTTGAAGGCAGGATGTTGGGAGCCTGGGCGGTGGCCCAGGTGGGCAAACTGCTCAATTCGGCAGCTGTTTCGAACGGGGCTGTATGCTTTATTCTAGGTTATTGGGTTTCTTTTTTTCCTTCCTTGAAGGTTTCATTGAGATTGAATTCACACACCTTGCCATTCACCTACTTAAGGCGCGCGTTGCGGTGCATTCTAGTCTGCAGAGTTGTGCAGTCATTGCGGTCTAATTTTGGAACCTCTCGTGATTCCCCGAGGAAAACCCACACCTGTCAGCGGGCATTCCCCATCGGCCCCTCCCCTGCCATCCTGCAGCTGCGTGCTGTTGAGTGGAGTCAGACTCGTGATCCTGTGGGGCCGAGGGAAAACACAGAAGTTCAGTCATTGAAATCTTGGTGGAAATAAGTGGCCAGGCCATTCTCCCGCAGAAAGGGAGGGTGGGTTCGAACTGCCAAGCTCTCATTGAGCAGTGGAGTGTTGAGCTGTTGCATACTGGGCCTCTGGTCCCTGTCAGCCACCGTCCGCTTTCTGCCTCTGTAGCTGGGCTTAGAACTGGTTTGTTCCAGTTCACCTCCGTGTGGAGAGTTTGCCTTTCTAACAAGTTCTCCCTCCACCCCAATAAAAAACACTGTCTTCAGTTGATTCCAGCTCAGGGCGAGCCTATAAGAGCGCGTAGAACTAACTGCCCCCGTAGAGTGGCTAGGAAGCGCCTGGTGGATTTGAACTGCTTGGTGGCAGCGATAGCCCTCTGTCACTTGCACCACTAGGATTTCCAGATAGTGACTAGGGAGTGGTAATGCCGCGGGTTAGGGGCCAGTTCTGGGCAGTACTTCTCAAAGATGGTTATACCGTAAGAGTGGGGAAGGGGAAGGGAAGAGGCTTCTGAAAATGTAGATGCTGATTCAGTGAATCAGTAATGGGAAGGCAAATTGTCAGAAGTTCAGACAAGAGTGAACCAGTTCAAAGCCCTGCTCTGTAGCCTGGCGGGTTCTGGACAGCTGACCTCACTGGATCCTCGTGCTGTGGGCCCTTGCACAGTGGCCTTATTTTCTAGGCCCTTCGTTTAAAAATCCCTGACAGAGCTCACTGCACGACTGAAGAACAAGACAGAACAAAAGCTGCTGAACCGTGACCCTCGACCAGTTGACTTGTTCTTCTAAAATCTTAGTTTGTAGCCTGGTAAAACTGGCCCACAAAGATAGAGAGTTCCAGTTAAGTGCCATCTGGGTGAAGGTTTAAAAAGCAAAGTGGCTTTCAAAGGAAGAGAATTAGAAGCATACAGGGTCTTAAATCTAGTAAAGCGTATCTCGTCAGAGACTTACTAAACCTAAGCAGGAAACGCAGACATTGCCACCATTTGTGACGTACATTTCTAAAATACCTGGTTTGCAATCCCAAGAGCCGTCAGAGAAAACATGTTTGCCTGTGTTGTTTGTGGGGGAAAACCCAGCTTCTTACCTGGAAAGAGGTTAGTGGTGAGGATGGGATCTTAATATTCGAAGAATTATATTACTTTGTTAATAAACAACAGACGTATTACATTTTCATTATCTTCCTAAAAGTTTTTGCACCTGTGGAGAAACAGCACCTACCAGCGGTTGGCATTGGTGGTGAGCAGAGTGAGGACCGAGGAGAACTGCCCCACGGGGTGTCCGAGGTGTGGCTGGCATACTGAAGCTGCTGACTGGTTGGCTCGTAGCCGAGCTCTTCACTGCTGCGCCACCAGTGGGACTGGCAAGCTCTTCGCCACTTGAAGTTGGGGTCTTCGAGGGTACACGTGCCTGCTGTTCGCAGATGCCTCCTGTTAAACGTCCTTCTTTGGACTGGCCGCCGATGTGTTTCTAGTGCTGTCCTAAAAACGGGACCTTGGCATTTCCAAGGTCTGGCCGAGGGTCTCCGGGCCAGCATTGGTGCCACTGCTACATTTGTGAGGGTAGCTTTTAGACTTGCTCAGTGATGCAGTTACAAAGACATTGTGTCTTATCTAGCGTTTTTGGCATCTCTCTGATTTCTGTACCATGAGGGAGATGTGGCTTAGTCAGAGCTAAAAGGCAGTGGTGTGGAAAGGTCAGGTAGGGGTTGGGCAGAGTGGTGTGGACACTCGTGGAGCAGGCCAGGAGGAGTCCAGGTGGCACGTTGGCTGAGTAAATTCAGACTCACCCAGCAGCTGTGCCAGGAAAAGACCTGGTGATCTACTTCTGCAAGTGACCCTGTGGGACAGTCCTCCTGGGTCATATGGGGTCACTGAGTGGGAATGGACTCACCGGCCCCCAGCAGCAGTAGTGGCCCGGGCTCCAGGAGTAACAGTGAAGGGTAAGCTGGGGACACTGAGGAAGGAGTGAGATGGGATGGGTGGATTGCTGGGCTTCTCTCTGGGAGACTGGGAGACGCCATTGTCTGGAGGGGGTGTCCTGGGGAGAGGGGACAGTGGGGAGGAGAACAGCGAGGCTTGTTTCGAGTTCAGGTGAGACGTGTGGGGCCACAGCAGACTGTGCGGCCACAAGCGAGAAGCTTCCGGTAGAGTCCTCACTGCGTGGTGGTGTGGCTGTCTGTGCCGGAGCCTTTCCACAGAAGAGAGACGGGAGGGGGGCTGCTTGTCTACATTCAAAAGATGTAAAGCGGAAGACCTCAGACAGGTGAACTTCTTCAGGAAGCAAGAAACTTCAGAGGTGAGAAGGTGGTACTGCAGGGTGGTCGTTCAGGGAGGAGGACAGCTGGACGGGGGGTGAGCGGAGGGGTGCTCGGGGCTTCCTCCGTAGAGGAGCCCGTGTGTAAGGAGGAGTTTCCGTGTGTCTGTCGTACTGGCCGGGTTTGCCGTTTGGCTAAGGAGCGGGGAAACACTTGGGCCAGTGGCTGGTACTTGTGGTGGCGACAGCGTGAGTTTCATGCCACGAGTGATTCAGGGAGGATTCACGTCCCGTGGTCCTTCCTGCACATGCTGTTAGGTGCCCTTCAGTCATTGGCTCTCAGTGACCCTGTGTCCAGCCGCACATGGCCCTGTCCTGTGCCGTCCTCCCCGTCACTGTGCTGGAGTCTGTTGTCCCGGCCACTCAGTCCGTCTCCTCGAGGGCTTCCTCTTGTTCACTGACCCACTGCTTTACCCAGCATGATGTCTTTTCTCCAGGGACTGGTCTCTCGTAATGACATGTCCAAAGTTAGCCTAGAACATGAAGAGTGGTCCTCTGAGGACGAGTAGGAGACAATAGTGGAACAAGACATTGTGATCGGTAGCGTTTTCATGGGTTGATTTTTTTTGGAAGTAGATCACCAGGCCTTTCTTCCTCATCTTAGTCTAAAAGCTCTGCTGAAACTTGATCATCTCCTAGTGGCAGGCAGGTCTTCAGTGACAGATGGGTGGTAGCTGCCCATAGGATGCGTTTGCTGGGAACCGAGCCCAGGTCTTCCTCATGGAGGGTAAGGATTCTGCCTCTGAGCCCCCACTGCTCCCACCTCTAGATGATGAGTCAGTAGAAAGAAATGAGAAGACGAGATCTCGGCTGTAGCAAAGATTCTAATCCCACAGACTTGCAACAGTTGAAGAGCTGTAATGTAAACATGTGAGGCATATAAATTATTAGAACGTTATGTAAGCTGAGTTCATACCTGCTGAAGGAATGTAAAATCTGGCCCTGGGCAGAGCTGAGACACAAGGGTGGTTTCTGCCGTAGATAATAAGTCCCAAGTCAAGTCGTAAAGATGGTGATGGGTGGGCTGGACAGAGTGCTGGTGGCCTGAGCCTGTGTGCTGGCGGGGAGGAACCCAGGGGCCCTCCAGAAAGATGGATACCGTGTGCTCCACGGGCCAGGGGGACCCCTGGGAGGGTCAGGAGAAGTGCCTGAGCTGAGCTGCTAGCAGGTTTGATGGGCAAAGCCTTCCACTACAAAGCTTAGACTGCATAGCACCTACCTAACAGGGAAGTGCTTTTTAGCGGATGTATTTTGTGCAATGGGACCAGAACCCGAGCGCTTTTTGTGTTCTTCTCAGGTCATACGTCTTATTCTTTTCTTCTGTGTGAGACATGTAGCAGTGTGTCTTGTAGTGACACTTTCTGTTGAGAATCATGGTAAGCGTGGCTGGGTTTTGGACAGACCACCCTGAGAGTTCTGTTTTGGGTCTTTAAAGAGACATACTGCCTGAACACATAACTATTCCAGTGTTCTTGTCTTCCCCCAGCTACGGAGAACATTCGTGTCTGCTACCTCCATCAAGAGTTGTTTTCTAAATGCTTTGACTCTGAAATAGTACTGAATATTTGCTGGCTCAATAGTAAACTTATTTAAGAAGGGACCATGTGTCGTTGTAAAGATCTTTTATTTTTTGAAATCTGGACTTCTCTTCCTGAACAGAGGTTCTCTGTGTGTGTATCCTGTCTGTGTCGTCCTGTACACAGTTACCTGTGGCTGCTGAGTTGATGCTGACTCACGGCGACCCTACAGGACTGAAGAGAACTATCGCGTAGAGTTTCCAAGGAGCAGCTGTTGGATTTGAACTGTCAGCGTTTTGGTTAGCAGCCGAGCTCTTAACCGCGGCACTGCTGGGGCTCTGTTGATGCACACGTGCATAGTATATATTGCCTCCGTCTCTGCTCAGTGTCTGCAGCGTAGATGATCTCAAAAACTCGTTCAGTTTTATTTAGAAAGTAGACTTCATTCCTATTCAGAGCTAATGGAAATTTGTAAAATATCTACGAGCATATATACTGCCATCTCCTTTGTTTCTTTCAGAGTTATAGACAAGCATAGTCACGTAACACTTCAAAAATGTGTCATGATGTATGAAAGATCTTGAAAAGCTGATTTGTGTCTTAGATTATGTATTTTGAAAGGGATTAAGATTTTAATGTGTCTGTATTTATGAATTTCACTAATAGTCAAGGTTTCTGTATCTGTTAAAGTGTACTATCAATGGGAAGAACTGATGTTGTAGCTAGGCGTTGAGCTTTAGGAGAGCAGAAAAAAAATAAAACTTCTTCCTCACTTTTTACTTTTTGGGTTTCTGTTCCAAGACCCTAGTGCTTATTCTCCCAACGGGGCTAAAAACTCACAGTTTCACGTTTAAAGGTCTCGCTGTTTTCCTGAGGAGCTGTGATCCCACTCTCCCACGGCTTGTAGAGGCTGAGCGATACCGTTCTGTGCCCTCTCACGCACTGACATTAAATCAAATGCAGTGCCTTCAAAAGGACAGTAGCTGTCGATTTCCAGCCTAGAGTCTGGGCTTTGGTTTTGGAATACTTATTTGTTATGGTATTCTTTCTTTTTATTGTGATGGAATGGAAGTGTACAGTCCAGTTTAAATTTGCATGCCCACCTATTGGCAGCTCCCTCTGCTCTCCCTGCCTGGAGATAGCACACCCCTTTCCGTTCCATTCATGTCCTCTTCACAATCTCCTGTCCCTTCCTCTCCATCCTCCCCAGTCCCCTCTCGGAAGAAGCCAGTAGGCTGACATCCTACAGATGCATGTTAACCATAAAGTGTGCTGCGGTATTTTCTTTGATCACTTTAGATAAGGTAAAAATGACTGCGTTGTGGAATATGTGTTATGCTCCTTGCCTCTGTTCAGTTCTGTGGGGTGAGGAGGTACTTGGTCATGAGGGGATGCTCATTTTTGGTCTGTGTTCCAGTAAAGCAGCAGAAGAAAGAACTGCACTGCTCTTTGAAATCGTGAATTCCCTTTTCCCCTCCTTGGTAAAGGATCTGAGTATTGACCTTGAGTTATTTCCGTAATGAGCACTGGGCCTAACATTGATTTCACGGTTAGTTTTTTCGAGAGAGGTATTACATTTTTTAACTCTTTACTTTCACGTAAAGATGTTGGATTTCAGTGTAATTTTAAACCAGATTCTTTTAAGTACATGAAACAGACATTACCGAAGAAACAAGTTGTTTCCTGCCCCCAGCACCTGATTTCTAGAATTTTTTTTCTAAACAGTCTCTTCCAGGAGAATGTCAGTGCTGAAGCCATTCTGGGAAGATTGACGTTGATTAACGTATTGGAGAGGCCTTATATTTGATGAAGATTTAGTCAGGTAAATAGCCATGAAGTGGGGTAGAATGGGGTGGAATTTATAAGGGGCATAAGAACCAACGCCAGAGTTCTGGATGGTTATTTCTTGGCTTTTTGGTTTCCCTAGCAGGTGCCCGACCAGGAGAGGTGGTCTTTATGTAGTGTTCACTTTCTTCCCGGGAAGTTGTGTCTCTTCCTTCCTTAGCTTCTAAGATCCTTATTTGAAACTGAGATGTCCTTTGAAACCGAAGCACTTAACCACTCTTCATGTGTAATTGAAGAGTTTGGAGAGGACGGAGGTTTTATGGACCAGAAGATAGGCTTGATTGCATAACGGAGCTTGCATGGGAGCTCAGCAGCAGAGTTGACGAGGGCGCTGCTTCCTTGCTCAGAGTCCGGACATAGGGTCTTGTTTCACTGTTTTGTTTGAAAATGATTGACAGTGGCCGGGGTTATGTTGGAAACCCTGGTGGCATAGTGGTTAAGTGTTACAGCTGCTAACCAAAAGGTCAGCAGTTCAAATCCACCAGGCGCTCCCAGGAAACTCTTAAGAGGCAGTTCTCTTATGTCCTATAGGACCACTGTGAGTTGGCATGGACTTGATGGGACTGGGTTTTGGAGTTATATTAAAGATATTAAGCAGCTAATGTGATAGGTGAACAATATGATGATTGCAATTCATGGCATTGAACTACGTGTATGAAGACCGTAGGAATGCCAGATAGTTCGTTACTTACATATTTACCACACATACACAAATATACATGCACACAAAGAATTCAAAAAGTGATTTAACATACACAGTGGCCCCCCACAGTCACTTTTCCTGCTGTGCTGCTGGCTAGGTCAGCCGACTGACCCATCAGCAGGTCCCTGGGGTCTGGACGCTGGCCTCCAGGTTTGCTGTCTGTCAGAGAAGCGAGAAGACATTCTTCAGTCGATGGTTGGATAGCAGGGAAAGATTCGACTTCTCTGCACCCGTGAACGAGGCCCCAGAGAGGGCTTCGAGCTGGCGCTGGCGCTGAAGACCGTCTCGCTTTCCCAGGTGGTCTCTTAATTAGGTTCATTTCGTTTAAAAATGGTTGTTGGAGTTGTTGAAGTTTAATCCCTGAAAAGATTGGCATTTTAGAAGGAACACCTGATTGACAGTATTACTGGGTTGTGAGAGTGCTATAGTAAATTCTCTCAAATGTTTATTAACTCAGGTAGTATGTTATTAATTGTGAAGAGTTTTACAAAGCCTGCTAAAACTAAGAACCTTCTGATTTATTCACATTTATCTTATTGGTGTCCTGATAACCATTTTAAAGGCTGCGTATATTAACATGGAAACTCTGGCAGTGTAGTGGGGTCATGGATTGAACTGTGCACCCCTCCGTGTGCATAGCCATTTGGCTGGGCCGTGATACCCAGTATTTTGATTGTCCTCCGTTTTGTGATTTTCCTACACTGTGTGTAAAAGAGGGTTAGGGTGGGACTGTAAATCCGTTCATCAGGCCAGCCACGGGGCCGGCCACGGGGCTGGCCCACGTCACCGAGGGTCCCTCCTCTTCCCCTCACCATGTACTCGACCAAACATGACGTCCTCCTCTGGGACCTGGTCCCTCTTTGGTAACATATCCAAAGTACGTGAGGCAGCAGCTCCCCTTTAGGGAGTATTCTGGTTGTGACTTCTTCCCAGACTAAGTTGCTCCTTTTTTTGGCAGTCCATCCTGTGTTCAGTGTCCTTCACCAACCTCGTAACTCAGAGGCGCCAGTTCCTGGTGAGTCTTCCTTATTCATTGTCCAGCTTTCACATGTGTAAGGGGCAGTTGAAAAAACCGTGGCTTTGGTCAGGCGTACCTTAGTCCTTAAAGTGATATCTTAGCTAATACTCTAAGGAGATGGTCTGTAGCATGTTTGCCCAGTGTCATACGTCAGTTATTTCTTGACCGCTGCTCCTGTGGGTGGAAAGCCTGGTGGTGCAGTGGTTAAGTGCTACGGCTGCTAAGCAAAAGGCCAGCAGTTTGAATCAGCCAGGTGTTCCTTAGAAACCCTGTGGGACAGTTCTACTCTGACCTCTAGGGTTGCTATGAGTTGGAGTGACTCCACAGCAGTGTGTTTGGTTTTTGGTTTTGGCTCCTGTGTGTGTTGATTATTGATGGAAGTAAGGTGAAGCTCCTCACAACTTCAGTCTTTGCTCCGTCGTGATTTTGAGTATTGGTCCATTTGTAAGGATTTTTGTTTTGTGTTGAGGTATGATCTGTACTGAAGGCTGTGGTGTTTTATCTCAAGTCCTCTAGCTTTCGGCAGGCAAGATCATGTCATCTATGCAGATGATTGTTGATTCACTGATGGTTGATGCTCACCTTCCAATCCCGAGGGTGCGTTGTCTTCTGCAGTCCAGCCTATT
The DNA here is from genome assembly GCA_028571685.1 of Heterohyrax brucei. Taxonomy (NCBI): domain Eukaryota; kingdom Metazoa; phylum Chordata; class Mammalia; order Hyracoidea; family Procaviidae; genus Heterohyrax; species Heterohyrax brucei. Next base: position 82,444,176 of record CM053159.1, read on the forward strand.
GGATAATTTGCATAGCATATGGATCAAATAAATACGGTGAAAAGATGCAACTCAGATGCTCATGTTTCCTGATTTTAAACTATACAACATACCTTTGTTGTGTTTGAAAAACTGCCTCTTGGTCTATAACATGGAGCCAGCCAAGTGCCGTCGAGTCAGATCCGACAAAACTAGATAATTAGGGTAACACAGGGCATTTTCTCTTGGTAGAAACTCAGCTTTTGTTCCTTTAGGGCTTCTCTAGTTTTCATTCCCAGTAATTTGATCATCAGGCCAGAACCAGTTGGGATAGCTGGTGCTTACTTCATTATTTTTCATGCTTGAGGATTCTTTTGGGGTTAATGGAACAGTTCTTGAAAAGAAAACTTTGTTTTGTAATTGTAAAATCGTTACGTGATTACCTGTTGCTGCTCAGTGCTGTTGAGTTGTTTCCGACTCTCAGTGACTCTATAGGCCCCAGCAGAGCTGTGCTGTAGCGTTTCCAGGGAGCGGTGGGTAGATTTGAACTGCAGATCTTTCGGTTAGCAGCCAAGCGCTTAACTACCGTGCCCCCAAGTCTCCATGATTATGTGGTATAGACAATTTCCGGTAACATAGATAACTCCCATTTTCTTCGTAAACTTCTAAGTTGAATTCTTAATCATCATGGATAGATCAAGAAAATAATGTTACTTTCCTTGTAATGTAAGGAAAAAATGCAGTTCTGTAGTAGTTTTCTTCCCTAGAATCACTCGTTACTGTTGAGTCAGTTCCAGCAAACAGTGACCCGTGTGACAAAGCAGGAGTGCCCTCTGGGGTCCCTGAGGCTGTCCTCTTGACCACAGCACGCCGCCGTGTCCTCCTCCTGCAGGACAGCTGCTGGCTCCAGCCACTGCTGTTGGATCAGCAGCCAAGCACGTAACCGCTGCACGGTCAGGGCTCCTTTGTCCCGGATGGGGAGAAAAAGGCCACCAACCCATTGCTGTTGAGTCCACTAGGATTCATACCGACCCTAGAGGAGAGAGTAGAGCTGCCTCACAGGGTTTGCAAGCAGCAGCAGGTGGATTTGAACTGCGGACCTTGTGGTGAGCAGCCGAGTGCTTAACCACCGTGCTACCAGGGTTGCTGTAAGTCGAAATTGAGTTTCTAACAGTGTTTGCCTAAGATGGGAAACTGATTTTCTTTTGTGAACTCTCAAAAGCAAAGTAGCGTGTTGGGGGGTAGGGGGCGGGGAGGTGGGGAAGGATGGGTGGGTGGACTGTAGTCCCTCCCCATTCCCTGAAGATACCTTAAAAAGCTTCAAGCCCTTAGTAACAGGTACTGAGAAGGGAGGCAGTCAGAGAAGTTGAATTTTTACCAGGACCTTCCAGTGCAAACAGGCGGTGACTCACCTCAGAACACACACCTTGAGTGAATAGAGGCTTTGTCCGTGTTTTTCTAGACCAGGCCACCACAGCGAAACATTAACTGTTAACTGGGTTAAAAAGAACACCAGTTCCCTGAGTCCCCCCAGCCTCCCTGTGCGGTTTCTCCGTAGAACATGGGGTCCCTGTGGCCTCTGCACCTGTCCTCTCAGGAGAGCAGCCTGTCCTTTGCACACCCGGGATGGTCTGCGTGTCATTTGTCCAGAGTGTCCTGTGTAAGGTGTGTGGTCTTCTCATGGTTGGCAGCCTAAGTCTGTGGATGGACTCCCTTTTGTCCCCACATAGGATTTCCTTAACTGCTCTTAAAATCGCACCTGGCCTTCAGTTATGTCCAGTCAGTAACAGGACATCCCAGTCCTGTGGTCTGACTGTGATGGTTATCTGTACCTACATCCCTGCCAGTGCGAGCTTACTGCAAGGGCCGGGGAGTAGGAAACTGAAGCAGCAACTTGAACTACTGGCCTCAGACCACAGGCTACAAAGAAGAGTATGACGGGAGCTAGCTTAGGGTTCTGTTGGCAGGTAGAGGTGGCCGGTGAGCCTCCCTGGGGGACGTGTGGTGGCGGCTGGTGTGAAGGGCGGGAGTTGGCGCTTTCCTGTCCCCTTTCCAGGGATCACTGAAGGTCATCCCCTCTAGTTAGGGTGCAGAGATGGAGATGGAGCATAGGGGAGAAGGCCAAGGCGGGGGAGGAATCAATTGGGTCCAGAAAGGAGACCGGTGACAAAACAAACACCATCCCGTCCTAAAGGTGTGCCACTAAGGTGCCACACCCTTCCTGCCAGTGTTGTGAAGAGGGATGTGCGGTGGGTGCGTAATCCGGTGTTTGTGGGATAAGAACAAACCAATTCTTGGAAGAGCAGCGGGTTCCTGTCACCGAGGTGACAAATGGGACCTCAGGAAGAGAACATGATGTAATGTCAGGAACAACATTGCTCTTTAGGATGGGAGGGGTAGGGTCTGCAGAGCCATAACTTGAAATAAGCAGCTGTGTGCATCCTGTAAAGGGCAGTTCAGTGAGGGAATGTTTGGGTTACTCATCTCTCTAATCTAATGTGCTGTCTGAGTCAAGCAGTGCTGCTGTAACAGGAACACCACAAGTGTGGATGGATTTAACAACGGAAATGTATTCTCTCATGGTTTAAGAGACTAAAGGTCTGAATTCAGGACACCAGCTGTAGGGGAAGGCTGTCTTTGTCAGCTCTGGGAGAAGCGCCTTGTGATCCACCTTCTCCTGATCTAGGAGCTTCTTAGGGTAGGGACCCTGGGTCCAAAGGACATGCTCTGCTCCCAGAGCTGTTTCCTTGGTAACATGAGTTCCCTCTCCTTTCTGCTTTGTGTTTTATATTTTGAAAGAGATTGACTCAAAACTTAACCTAATCGTGTAAGTGGATTTCTGCCTCGTTAACGTAACTGCCTCTCACCCAGTCCCGTTCACGTCACAGAGGTGAGGGTTTACAGCACCTGGGAAAATCACGTCGAATCACACAGCGGTGGGCAGCTGCACAGCACTGGGAGGCATGGCCTAGCCAAGTTGGCACACATTTGGGGAGGGTGTTGTCCAGTCCATGGCACTTGAGTGAAATGTAGACTTGATGGTAGTTGGAAGAGGGGAGACCTGGTCACGCAGTGGCTAAGAGCCCAGCTGCCAGCAGAAAGATGGCGGTTCAGATCCACCAGCCCCTCCTCGGAAACGCTGTAGGGAGGCAGTTCTTCAGCTTTGCCTATTTGGAGAGTTTTGAGATCTCAGTGTATGTGGGTGACACGAGGCTGTAGTGGACTCCGGGAACGCAGAAGTGAGAAGATAATTTCCTAGAAGACAGGGTGAGCTCTCTGAGTTGGGAATGCGTGGCTCCCTCGGGATCATTGTGATGGCTGGAGCAGGAATAAACTGTCATTTCATATGATAGAACAGTGGCAGGGAAAGAACTGCCTGTGCTGTTTTAAACCACCCCCCACATTCAGAAAGACTTTTAATGACATTGTTAAAATTGTGATGTGCTGAGTCACTAACACCGAGGAAGCCATTATAATTAAAACCAAGGGTTGTGGAGTTGATTTTTGACTCATGATGACCCAATGTATTGTGGGTAGAACTGCACTGAAGAGGGTTTCCAGTGTCTGGTTTTTGAGGCGGCCTTGATTCTGAGGTGTCTGTAAGTGGAATTGAACCTCTGTCTTTCTGTTCGTGTCTGAGTGCTTGAGCTGATTGTGCCACTCAGGAGCATGAGCAAAAGTTGAAAAGAATTGCTTTTGGTATCAGTTTTCATACACTGTTTAATAATTAGACATACTCTCTTAGTCATCTGGTGCTGCTGTAACAAAAGTACCACAAATGGAAGGTTTCAACAAAGAGAAATTTGTCATAGTTTGGTTGGTAGGCTACAAGTCCAAATTCAGGGCATCAGCTCCAGGGGAGGTCTTTGTTGGCTCTGGAGAAAGGTCCTTGTCATCAGTCTTCCCCAGGACTGGGAGATGCAGGCATCTTGTGTCCTTTGCAGAGGATGAGCTCAGTTCCCAGCACTGCTTCTTGGTGGCGTGAGGTCCTCAGCTCTCTGCTTGCTTCTGTTACTTGTGTACTCCAAGAAGATTGCTTCAAGGCCCACTACGGTCTTGCACGCAGACTCCTGCCGCTGACATAACTGCCACCCATCCCACCTCATCAGCATCACAGAGGCAGAATGTACAGCGTATGAAAACATCACACTGTGCCAGGAATCATGGCCCAGCCAAATTAATACACATGTATTGGGGGAGACACCATTCAACTCTTGACACACGTACAACCAAGCCTGCCGCCATCAATCAATTCTGACACATAGCAACCTTGAAGACAGTAGAACTGCCCTGTAGGGTTGCCAAGGTGTGCCTGGTGGATTTGAACTGCACCAGCCTTTCGGTTAGCAGTGGTAGCTGTTAACCGCTAGGCCACCAGGGCTTTCAATTAGATATAAAGGAATTTTCAAATGTCTTTTAAGCAGATGGGCACAGAGCTTGTGATGCCTTCGTTAAATGCAGTTACTGTAACAGCTTTGCCTTGGGCAAGAACACAAGTGTTAGTTGTTAATGTATTTAGTGTCTTTTTGAGAGAATATCTTGTGACCTGGTACTTTTATCTGACACGTTATGCACCTTCAAGCCTTGTAACATGAACCCTTTTTGCAAGGGTTAGCCTTTGACTCCTTTCTCTGGGGGTGAGGTCTGCACTTCTTATCCAAGAATAGGGCATTAAAAATAACTCTTGGTCCAGTGGCTGCTTTTTTATTTTGATCTCAGTATGACGGAGTAACATTTTAGTAGAAGAAAGCAGGTGCTTCCCCCATGTTCTCCACCAAAGTTAGTTCTTTGATGACACACCAATGGTTTGACTACTGAGATGTGATTAGTGCCACAGTAGGCTGCCTGGCAGTGGGAGGTGACGGGGGGCCAGGATGGATGTCTAGGAAGATGATCACACAGGCGCTGTGTTTCTGCCTGTCTCTGAGCATTACAGGAGAAGGAAAGGCAGGCAGAGCTGGACCCAGCATTGTTTCTTGGTGATGGTTCCCAGTGACAGATTCCAGTGGGAGGGGGCCTCCCTGGGTACCCCCCTGCATCCTTTCAAGTGTTCCTGGGAAACTGGGCAGCCCCATCTCCACATTTCTTTTGGAAATCTTCAGACTTAAGCAGGGTTTAGGTGGTTGACCCTCGCTGAAAGTAAATTTTAGATCTTGACAAGCTTTCTCAAGCCGCCAGTATGGATCTCTGTTTGAGATAAGACAAAGTTGTGGATAATTTTGTATGGATTGAGTAATGTGGTAGTTTAAATTTATGTATTTCTGAAATCAGCCAACAGTTTCTAAACACCTAACATTTGGGCTACCCAATGACTTAATTGGAAGAAACTTTGGAAAAGAAATGGAATTAAAACAACAACAACAAAAAACCAAACCCCAAATTCCAAGTTTATAAATTCTTTAAAGTGTCACGTCAAAGCTGTTGTTGGAACCCAAAACCACTCATGTTTTGAAGACATCAGTCCACAGAGATACACAACAGTGCCAGCCTTTTGGGTTTGTATGATTTCTTTGTTCCTGCATGGTCTGTGTTACCTTGTAAAGCCTTTAACTGTTAATTATATGCAAATGACAAACACAAGATGCTTTGAAGTGTAGACAGGTTAAAGAAGACTAAAATGAACACCCAAATTCAAACAACAGGACACTGCCCTGGTGGGCCCCTCCACCGTGCTGCCCCACAGAAGTCGTGACAGTGGGAATGGCCCTAGACGCGTCACCATTCTCTTTAGATTGTCATCTAACCCTTGCCGTGGAGTCGATTCTGACTCATACCCATCCTATAGGACACAGTAGAACTGCCTTCTGGGACCTTCTAGATAATCATCTTCAGAGACAGCTGCCACATCTGTAGAGTGGCAGCTGAGTGTTTAACCAGTGTGTCACCAAGGCTTCTTTTGTGGAGTATAATAAACGTGTGTAGTCGTAAACCACGATGTGATTGGGATTGTACGTTGCTTGTTCAAGGCCTGTCCTCCCCACTTCGCTGTGAGGCAGAGCAATGGGAACCATGTGGATTCTGTGGTCTGATTCTAGCCTTCAGCCTGGGGCTTGGCACTTAGTAGACAATTGATAGGTGTTTATTGACTCAATTAAAAAGTTTAATGTTGTAAAAATGATTACTTCTAATTTATCAGTAAGATGGATGTGTGTGTGTTGCAATAATAGAAGAAAGGTGGATTGTAGAAAAATTTGTTCTCGGAGCTTGAACTTGGACTGGGAAGGCTTCAGAAGTGGCCAGTCCCATCTGCTCATTTTACAAATGAGAAGGAGGCTCAGACAGGTAAGGGTTTTGCTCAAGGTGGCACGGCTGGATGGTGGCAGAGGTGCAGCAAGAATTTGTGTGTGATTCTGTGGACCTGGAGGCACAGGGTTTCAAATCCACCAGGCAGTGCTGGCAACTCTGCAGGACAGTTCTGCTGTCCTGTAGGGTTGCTGTGAGTTGGAATCCACTTGGTGTGGTGGTGGATTTGGTTTTGTTGTAACCTATACCAAAAGGAAGTCCCTCAGTGGTGCCAACAGTTAATGCACTCAGCTGCAAACAGAAAGGTTGCCGGTTCGAGTCCACCCGTATACAGCTCAGGTGAGCTGATCTACTCCCCAAATCCAGCCACTGAAAACCTGTGGGGCCCCGTCTGCTCTGACACAAGCTGTACCCAACTTGATGTTAGCGAGAAGTGGGAGAGCACCCCAAAGAGAAGCCGGCAGTGGCCCAGCCTGCAGGCAGGAGAGCCGGGAGCGCGGACTGACGGCCTGGCTGCTCGGGCCCTGCGGGACGCTCAGGGCTGGCTGCTCACTGGGCTCTCTTGGAATGCGCCCTTCCCAAATGCCAGGCCTCGCAGTACTTGGTACTTCCAAGTACTTGCTTTTGAAGACTTTTTTCTTTGAAGTTAGCCCACTTAGTTTCCGTACATGGTCAGTGTTCAGATGTTTGTTGAGGAGGAAAGTTGTGTACCAGCTCCTTCAGCCATTCGGGCCCAACTCTGGGAGCCCTGGTGATAATGTGTGTGTCACCGGAAAGCCTGGCTGCCACCAGTTCTCTGGTCGTGTTTTCAGGAGAACACTTCCAGAGGATTCGGACCCAAATGCTTAAATCAGGTTTTGGAAGGTCTGGGTCCCCCGAGACCTTAAAGGAGCTCTTATCAAAACAAAACCAGTTACTTGGTGGTGAGTGAGTAGAATTCCAAAAGCTGGGCAAAGTCCTGGTGGTGCTGATACTGTGTGTGTGGACCGTGGTGAGGTCTCAGCTGTGTGTTGGTTTAGGCTGTTCAACAGCAGAAAATGTGAAGTGTCTAATCTTTGGAAAAGAGTGTTTAAGGAGATAAAAATGTAATCTGGAGCGGTAAGGGATGCAGTTAAATGTTTCTTGGCAGTAACCTGTCCTGAGTTTGGCATCTTTATCCTCAGTAGCCTGGTGGGGGTGAGGAGGTGAGAGGCGTGAGGGAGTAGAGGGGGGCGAGGGGGTGACAGTGATGGAAAGAGCAGTAGCCACAGCATCTTGATGGGATGCTTCTCTAGATGACTATTGCGACCCTCTGCCAGGCGGTGCTCGCATTCGCCCCCTTCTCTGGTTACTGATGAAGCAACCGAGGCCCCTGTGGTGACATCTGTATCAGACAATCCACTGGGCTTGAGTCCTGCGGTTCTAGTGTTGAGAACGCTGACCGTGGTTTTACCGTTTGTGCAATGAAGGTGACGGCCCCTGCCTGCACAGGGCCGCGGGGGGTCCGGTGAGATAAGCACCTACTGATGACACAGAGTTGGTGAAGTGACCAGTAGTGTAAGCTGCTGCCGTGGTGGCGGTTTTGTTGGAGGTTACACGCCTGTTATACATGTGGTCGCTCTTGTACTGTCTAGTCACCTGGTGCTGTGCTAACAGAAATACCACCCGTGGATGGCTTTAACAAAGAAAAGTTTATTCTTACGCAGTCCAGCAGGCTGCAAGTCCAAATCCAGGGCGCGGGCTCCAGGGGAACGCACTGTGTCTCTGTTAGCTCTGGAGGAAGGTCCTCTTATTGGAGCAGCCTTTCTGTGGTCAGAGAGCATGTCAGTGCGGGAACCTCAGGTCCGAAGGATGCCTCCCTGTCAGTCCTGCTTTCTTGAAGGTGTAAGGTTCCCAACTTGCCGCCTGCTTCCCTTTCATCTCTTGTGGGCTAAAATGTGGTTCAAACCACACTCCAGGGAAGCTGGCTTTACATTGGAGTAGGGAGGTGACCTTAGAAGGGTGTTACAGCATCACAGCCCCACCCTGATCTTGTTGAGTATAATCAGTCTAACAACAGGCTAAACCCATTGCCACTGAGTTGATTGAGTCATAGCGACCCTATAGGGCAGAGTAGAACTGCCCCACAGAGTTTCTGAGGAGGCCCTGGTGGATTCCAGCTGCTGACCTTTTGGTGAGCAGGCGTAGCTCTTAATCCGTGTGTCAGCAGGGTTTCCAGGGACTAGGTGTTGCATGTAAAATCGTTAGTTCCTGGCATTTAGTAGAAGCTCAATAAAAAGTATTCTGGGGGTAATGTATATGGAGCCACACTGAAAATTGTGGTTCCTTTGTAGTGAATTAATGAGAAACATTTTTCTGCGTTGCAGTAGCTACACACTGAGATGAAACTGTAGACCGGTTTTGCCCTGTCCTGCTGTGGACACGTTCAGATCCAGCCTCAGCATTAACAGTAGCCTCACCGTGGATTCGCCAGACACTGCTGAGGCCTCAGGATCTGTGCTCACTACTGGGACCCCTTTCTTTTCAGCAGACTGGCTGCCTGGAGACTGTCCACAGGGCTGTAAATGAAGACACTTGTGAGTGCAGCCAGTGGCGGGGACATTCAGGAACACTTCAGGGAGAGGAGCCGCCTACCCCGCCACAGCTGGGATGAATAAAAAGATAACATTTAGTACAAAATGCCTTTTATGGCATTCTAGTTTTTAAAAGATTGTTTTGTACTGAAAAGCAGAGGAGGACATTTTTATTTCTAGAGGCTGTTTATGAAGCAGTGTATTTCTATAACCAGAGACCTGAGTTTCATTCGGGGTGTGGAATATGACATTTTGGGTATGTGGCGGGATGCGGTTTCAGGGGAGGTCTCTGTTTAGACCCTGTTTGGCCTGGAAGCCCTGGTTGCATAGTGGTTAAGTGCTACGGCTTCTAACCACAAGGTCGGCAGTTCAAATCTGCCAGACGCCCCTTGGAAACTCTATGGGGCAGCCCGTCCTATAGGGTCATTGTGAGTTAGCGTTGACTCTGCGGCACTGGGTTTGGTTTTGGCTTCTGGCCTGGAAACCCTGATGGTTCAGTGGTTAAAGGCCACAGCTGCTAACCACAAGGCCCGTAATTCAAACTCCTGGAAGCCTGTGGGTTGCCGTGAGTCGGAATCAACTTGACGGCAGCGGGTTTGGTTTTTGGTGGTTTGGCCATCCCAGATGAACTCAATTAATAGCGAGAGATGAAGCAAAAATGCAGAAAAGGGTGCGTGTGTCACTTCCCTTCTAAATGCCAGAACGGGTGCGATGTCAGCATACGGGGCCGTCATTTGCTGATACAGTAAAATGTTAGGAAACAGCCCTCTTAGTGGAGCTCACTTTCTTGGGTTAGTTTTGGAAGATGTGAGCAGTAAGGATAAGATGGCATGTGTATTCTGTTTATTACCTCTTCTATAGTCCTGTACATACCAGTGTCTCTAAGAGCCAGTCAAGAGTGGTACCCAGTCTTCAGTTCCCTCGTTGTACCGGGTACTCTTCCTAAGCCCGGAGTCTTGCCTCATGGATGTTCATGACCTTTGTAGAGCTGGTCTACTGGAGGTCAGGCAGACCGCTTGTGGGAAAAGTCTCTCATGACTTGCAAGAAAAGAAAGTACAGTGAAGATGTTTAGTGGAATTGTAGGTCATTGTTTGAGCGTCATCTCACCTCTGGACATTCTTCAGACTCAGAACAGTCTGTCTGAATATTAGAGAAATTAGTCAAAGATAAAGTACCAGCTATTCTGGTGGGCAGTTTGGCAGCGGGTCAGATACTTTAAAAATCTGCACAGCCTTGTCTTGGCAGCTCGTCTTCTGGGAAACACTGTTGGAGAGCAGACAGAAACCAAGGACCCAGGCAATCGTGTTTGTGCAGGTGTTAACAGTGAAATAAAACCACAAGTCTCCTTAAATTACAGGTTATTTATAATACTGTGCAAATAACTGAGAAGTAATTTTATGGCAAATAAAATGGTACTCTATTTTAAGTAATGAATCAGCATTTGAAAAATCTAAGGGTTTTCTGGGGTATGTTATTAGTCCTGAATTCATGAAACTTGGTTAGCTGTATAAAACATAGGTATAGACATCATTGTAAGCTTTCTATTGCAGATGTTTCAATCTGCATCAAAAAGATAGTTTTCTTCAGTACAACTTGCTTTAACCGTAACACCAAACTCAATGTCATCGACTTCACTTTGAGTCGTAGTGACCCTATAGGGTTTCCAAGGAGTGCCTGCTGGGTTTGAACTGTCAACCTTTGATTAGCAGCCGTAGCTCGTAACCACACCGCCAGTCTCTTGCTTTCACATTATCCCACCTAAAATAGTTACCAGAATTTCCTTAACATCGTTGAATAAAAGGGAAAACATTTTGATTGAAAAACACAGTATGTATTTTTCTCAACTTTCTGAAGCATTTCTGAAGGTGCAGTCACCGGTGTTCTGAAAACACCCTGTGGTCTTGGCGGTGTCAGTAATCATGATACAATAAAAGTGTGTGTCACCATAGTAACCTTGGTGCTTGTGGACACAGAAGGGTTCGAAGGGGAGGGGACAGGATGTGCTAATCTTCCTTATTGACACGATCAAGTCAAATTAAACACTTTACTCCCCTTCACCCCTCATCCTGTCCCGTCTTCTCGAGCATCTGTTTGAATTCCCCTTCAAGTCAGATCCTGATTGATCTGTGGCTGCAGTGGCGAGATCCAGGCTGAAACTTTTTTTTTTAATTATTAATGATTGAGTGAGAATACAGAATCCCATATAAATTTACATACCCACCAGTGAACAGCTCCCACTGCTCTCCCTACCCAGTGACAGCACACTTCTGTTCTGTACATGTCATATCCTCCTAACAATCTCCTGTCCCCTTCTCTCCACCCCCTCCCCTGCATCCACTAAGAGGTCAGCTGGATGACATCTTGTAGATGCATAGAACCGTCAAGTGCACACATGACATGGCTGCTGTGTTCACCAAGTCCAGTCCATTTCTGCCTGAAGAGTTGACCTCCGTTACGATTTATGGACAGGGGCAGCATCAGGGCCAGGGGCTGCGCTCCTAGGGGAATTGCGAGGCCCCTGGACCATCAGTTACAGTCTTTCAGTGGCGATCCAGACTGAAACTTTTGCTCTATTAGCAGTGCATGCTGCTGTCCTGTCTCCTGAAAGCATGATGGAATGGGGTGTCAGAAGGAGAGGTTGGGAAACCCTTTGGACGTTGGCATTTGGATTTCGTCACACTGGCAGCTGCACTGACTTTGTCCTTTATGATAGCTGATGCAGTCAGTAAGCAGTGTAGTTTGGTACCCGGAGGCATCCCTACATCTTAATGATGCCGTAACTGCTTGTGAGTTGTGCTCACTGATTGTAACCTGAGCTGATAATGTTGGAGCTGAGAAGGTCAAGTTTCTGAGACTAGGCATTGAAGCAAATCACCTAAAGGGTTGGAAAATTGGTGGGGATGAAAAATCCAGAGTCAGTTGTCAGGTCTTGACTAAGCCGCCCTCTCACTGCTAGAAATCTCATTTCTTGCTCTGATGCCCAAGTGCCTGCTTCTAGATCGAGCAACCCATGGATGGTACCTTCTGGTAGATTTCTTCGAATGTCTTCATGTGGTTGCATTTGGTAATTAACTCCAAGAGTTCAAAATGTTCCTGATTTCAGGTTGGCTTTTTTAATCAGCAGTGCACCGTTTGCTAGTTTGTAATGAGTCTTGGAAATTTGTCTCAGTGACTGCCAGCATGTTACCCGGGGCTTCCCTGTCACCTGGCTCCCGGCTTCCCTGCGTGACATCACTGTCACCTGGCTCCTGGCTTCCCTGCGTGGCATCACTGGGGCTTCCTCAGACTCAGCACTGCCATGAAGGAGGGACCAGTGGTTTGTGGCCCATGATCATCTGACCACAGGGCTGGCAGCTTGCATCTCTGTTTTCAGAGTCTTACAGCATTTGATTGTTTTTTAAAAAAAGGCAACATGAGAGTCTACAAACCAACATCCAGAAATGGGTCTTTTGGAGAACTTGATCTCTTGAAAGCTTAAGAAGAAAACAGAAGAGAGGGCCTTGTGGACTCACGGAGTTTGGCCCAGGTTTTAGGATCCAAGATTCAGGTCTGGTGGCAGGGAGATGGATGAGGGAATACACCTGGGGCCACTCAGCAGGGACACTGTAGTGTGTCTTTAGGAGGGAGAGTGCGCGTGTCTGTGTGTTGCTGTTGTGTTTTGAGAAGAGCTGTGTGACCTTGACCTGTTCACCCTCCGAGCGGCAGTTCGCAAGTCTGTACAACAAGGGAGTAGGAATCATGGACCCTCGGCCTTCACCTCCCAGGTTCCAGGCTTGATCAGGTGTATGAACACCTGCCTCTGCTGGGCAGACGGCTCACTTCAAGGAAGATTCTTACCTCCTGTTAAGTGCAATTAAAAAGCAGCGTTAGGTTTCCTAGTGCAGGTTTGGCGTCATCATCCGTGTGTCTCATCGCGTGCTGTAGGGAGGGGATGCTGCCATGTTAATGAAGTTACTGGTCTCTCTGCCCCTGAAAAGACGGGTTCTGTAAATGTGAGCTGACTGGATAACTTGTAGGCTCACTTCCCCTGAGGGTTCTGAGCATCCTGGAAAGGGCCTGGTACAGTTCTGTTTTCTGTGGAATTAGTTACTGATTACTGTAGTGACTGAAAACATACAAGTCTTGATTTACATCTCAAGATGCTGTTTAACCACGTGTTTAGATGTCTGTCTTTGTTCTCTTGATAGTGAAATGGTGTTTCATGTTAAATTTGTCTTTGCTGTCACTTACTCCATTAGAAATTTTTTTTTAAAATCGCAAGTTTCCGACAGTGTGACTACCTTCCTCCTCACTGAGCCAAGCTGTCATAAAGATCGCTCTGCTCCCAGAGAACCTGAAAGAGGGAGTTTAGGCACCCAGAAGTCGGGAACTAAACACACCCTGGCTCCAGGTTTGCGCAAGAAAATCAGGGAGACTTGACCTTCAGCTTGCCCCTGCTTGTTCCGCCAAAACTCGGGGCCAACCTCGCCCTCCGCCTGCCCTCTGGGCCTCCGTTCTGGGCATTCCCTGCCCCCAGGAGCTCAGGCGGCCCCATCGAGTTCTCCCCAAGCCGTGAGCTGGCACATGGAAGCCACGTTTTGGTTTCAGTCACGCTGTTCCGCCAGGAGGCTGGCTAGTGTCAGAAATGAATTGCTCATCTGCTTTTAGCCAGGTGTACCAGAGCCCGGGAAACAATGTTGAATCAGGGCCCCAGGGAGGACGCAGAGGGCTGGGATACCATCCCAGAGCCTCGCGTTGGCTGTGGCGAGTGGAGGCCTTTGATACTAACGGCTGAGACACAGGAGCCGGAGGAGCAGATCTGGAGGGGTGTGTCTGAGCCTAAATCCATGTTCACATTTAATTCTTTCTTTTGGGGGACAGTTATTATTAGAGCCTCGTAGACTCAAGGATGGAAAGAAACCGTGATGGCATAGTGGTTAAGTGCTGAAGCTGCTAACAGAGAGGCTGGCAGTTCAAATCTACTAGGTACTCTTCGGAAACTCGATGGGCCAGTCCTACTCTGTCGGTAGGGTCGCTGTGGGTTGGCATTGACTTGACGGCATGTAACTGCAGCAGACTCAAGGGCGGACAGATGGAGCGGGGCGTGTCAGGGTCAGGTCCGGGGTCCTGGGGTCTGCACACTGTGGGAATTGGAGGAACAGTGAGGGCTGTTGCTGATGGTGTTCTGCTATCTGAAGAACCTCCGGGGGTGGGGGGCTGCTGAGGGAGGATGAGGGGAGATGGCATGCCCAGGGCGCCACCGTGAAAGGCCGCCAGAGCCAGCCTGTGGGCCAGTCCCTGACCTTGTCTGTGTGCCCGTGGGGACCTGCTGTGAGCTAGCGCGCCCCCTGCAGGCTGTGGGTGGCACTGGCAGCGAATAGTAGCTCCATCGATCACAGAAGGGCTGCGGGTCGGAACCGACTGAGGGCACCTGGTGCAGAAGCCTGGAGATCTGCTTCTGAAAGGTCGTAGCCTTGGAAACCAGCTGGAGCACGTGGCCTCTGCACCCGTGGGCCACCAGGATGCAGGATCAACTTGACAGGGTCTGTTGTATTTTGGGAGAGGGGAGGCTTCAGAGAAACTCGTGCTTTACCTTCCAGAAAGAAATCCTAGTGTCTGGGTGCAGTTGACCCCTTTCCTGAGTGTGGCTTTTTGTTCCCTGTCATCACAGTCATCAGCCCTCTCCTTGGACCAGTGATTGTCCTGGTGTAAATCTGAGGGCCTGTGCACTTGGCTGCTAAGATGGACTTTTCCCTTTGAATGGAGTGGGAGGGGTAGAAGAATTGTCTGTGGGCAAGAATTGATGGTGTTATATGAAGAGTGTTTCCCGATGTTTGTAAAAAATGCCAGCATTTGTAATATAAAGGGTATGTTTTTGATATGCAGCTTGCCTGTGTGGGAGTGGGGGTGGGGAGAAGGAAAAGCAGCAGCACATAGCTTGGGTTTCTCTGTGCAGATACCGCCTGTAACAGCCCTTCTTCAGCTAGGTTGGCTTCCTGCAGGTGGATACCACATTTTCTTATCAACCATTCCTCTTCCACCAGGATCCAGTAAGGTCAGGCGCAAACCTCTTGGCTTCTCTTAGAGATGCTTAAATAGCTGGTGAGCAGCCTTGAAATTTTACTGGGTTATACAACTATGTTTCTTCCAGATCATGGAAAATGGAGCCCATTGAGGAGATGAGCCAAGATTGGCAGTAAAAACCTATAAAAACAAAAACACAGGATTATAATTTTACTGGAGACTGGTCAGTCGAGGCACATGTTACAGAATTCATGCATTTCATATCCACTGATAGTAAGCTGGTTGTAGTGTTAACATTGAATTAAAGTGTTCTAGCGGCATTTTGATGATGTTAGTTGCATGAAATTTTTATTTGAATTTTTCCCCAAGAAGTAAAACTAAATCGATGAGAAATAAGCATTTGTCAGGATTTATAGTCTATCTGACCCAAAATTAACTATCAAATCTGTGGATTATTCTTCTTTAGGCGGCAGAGGTGAGGAGTCTGTTTTTTAAGAATCTAAGAATGACGTGATACAATTGTTGATAGCACTTGTCATCACAAACGTTACAATCTAACTAGGTCTTCTTAGTAATTGTCAGTTTTACGGTGTTGCTTTTCTAGTACAGTTTCATCCTAAATGTTACTTTAATGGAAAATGTTTGTTTTGAGAGAGAACTTCTGACAGTCTCCCAAGATGAATATGAGCATAAATATTACTGAATGAATTTTCCAGAGAAAAATTGCAAGGAAATGTCCATGAACGTAATAGAAATAGAAGAGGGTGTATTTAAAGCAATGCTAGGTCAGATTTAGAAGGTGTCAGCTGCA
This sequence comes from Heterohyrax brucei, assembly GCA_028571685.1. Classification (NCBI taxonomy): domain Eukaryota; kingdom Metazoa; phylum Chordata; class Mammalia; order Hyracoidea; family Procaviidae; genus Heterohyrax; species Heterohyrax brucei. Next base: position 82,459,744 of record CM053159.1, read on the forward strand.
GGGAGAGAGATGAACAGATCTCAAAAACATAGTGTGTAACAAAGTTTATAGGTTTATCTCTGTATCTGTCTGTCCATCCGTGCATCCATCTATCCAAATTTCCATTTATTTTAAAATCATACAGTTCTCTGTTTTAAACAGATTGAAAAGACCTTGTTTCGGTCATCTAATGCTGCTCTAACAGATACCACAAGTGGGTGGCTTTAAAAAGAAAAGTTTTAATTTGCCGCAGCCCAGTAGGCTAAATGTCCAAATTCAGGGTATCAGCTCCAGGGGAAGGCTTGCTTTGCTGGATCTGAAGGAAGGTCTTTGTCAGTCTTTCCCAGGACTGGAAAGTTCTGAGGCACAGGGACCCCAGTCCTTGCCGCAGGGTACACTCAGCTTCCAGCACCGCTTCTTGGTGGTATTGTTACCAGAGAAAGTGCCACAGTTCTTGATACCTGCTGTTAAAGCCAGTCTTGGAGACAGGAGGTGAGTGAATGATCAAAAGTTGTATTTTCTGTGTGCTGGCACACAGGGGACAGATGGCGTTTCCACCAGTCCAAAGTTGTCAGGTGAGGGCTGGATATTTGAAGGGAGAGGCTCCATGCAGATGCAGAGAAGAATGTGGGCAACTGCGAGGGTAGAGGGTGTCCATCTAAGAGCAGGCCTTAAGGGTAGACCCCCTGAATTGCAGGCAGGGGTCTCCAGACTGTCACCTCCACTGGCCCCTCCGCTGGACCCTGTGCTTGTCTGATGTTCGTAGGAAGCAGCTGCAGAAAGCTGCTGGGATTTTATGAGAGGCTCTTGCAAGTTAATGTGTGATTTCCCACCTGAGCCGGGTAGTGCTAGGAAGCCAGGAATTTTGAGAAAAACAAGTCAAGAATTAACTGCAACTATCTGTTTCAGTTTGCCCTTGGAAAACAGGGGCTTGAAGTCCCTCACCCTGTGTCCTGATTTCAGTTTGAGGTCCCCAAATCTCTGCTGGCTGCTTTATATCTCAAGAGACAGCCTCAGACACAGTGCGAACATGCGGTGTGGGTACGTTATGGCTCTATGCATTTATAGGGGGCTGCCCTACAGGTCCCTTTCTGGATGGGAGAGGAGGGGGCAGGAGGTTTTTAAGAAGGTACAACAGCTGTAGAATGAAAAGGAGTGTGCTGTCCCTGGGTGAGGAGAGCCAGGAGGAGCTGCCCACAGGCATGCGTACAGAATTAACTTGGGTTGTATACTTAATGACAATAAAAGGAATATATTTAAAAGAAACTGCGTCAAGGCACAAAACAGTCGTGCACATTGAGTCCTGCCTGGCTAATACAACTGCTGCCCACCCTCCCTCATTAACATCACAGAGGCGGGGTCACAAAATAGCGGAACAGTAAACTACCAGAAGTCACGGTCTAGTGAAGTTGCTACACAGGTTTTTTGAGGAACACAGTTCAGTCCACGACAGACATAGATGCAAGAAGCCTGATAATGGTTGTTCACATCGGAAAAGGGCATGGAGATTTCCTTGTCTGTAGTGCTGTGTTTCTGCTATTTGAGGAAAAAAAAACTAACGTGACACACTATTAATTATCTTTGTTGGCTGATGGATACATGGTTATCGTTTATAATTATTTCTGTTTTAAAAACAGTTCTCACAAAAATCTGCCTCCATTATACAGGACTGAGAAAATAGTGAAAGCTGTAGAGAATAAAGACGACTCACGGTGAAGTCCTTCACTTTGTAGGTGTACCGTGCTTTGAACAGCTGCCCTTGGAAGGACTCGGCACTGAGACTGACGTGCAGCGATCTAGCCTCTAAGGTGCCCTGCAGTGTGAGATTGCGTAAATCGTGGTATGTCCATAAAGTAAAGTATTTTCCAGCCGTTAAATGACATTTATCTTTCTAGACTTGATTTCGTGGTTGAGTGTGAGTCTTGAGGTTGGGTGCTGTGACATCTCTCTGCTGCTGTCCTCGGACCGTTTTTTTTTTTTTTTTGGTGTTCTTTTTTTTTTTTTATTTAACATAACTGAGTGAAAATATACATTCACGTATAAATCGGACCGTTTCTTAAGTGTTCCCCCACCTCTTTATGAGTTTCTCTGCCTGGCTTGGGAATTGAGTGATTTTTGTCACAAGCACTGAAACATCTTTCCTGGATACTAAATTTGACTTGGTCACTGATTCCGTTGTGACTTGGGCACTTTCCCTGCCATTGTCCTTTAGTGAGTATGCAGTGAACGTGTGTAGGGCATGGCAGGAGGTAGGCACGTGCCCGGCTCTCCACAACTGACCACCTGTCAGCCTCTGTTCTGGCTTCCTCATCTGCGGAATGAAGCTGGTAACAGTCCCTTGTCCCCTACAAGGGATTCAGAACCACCTGGGGAAATGTGCTTGACGGGATGCTCTGCCTGCCGTCTTTCCCTCTTGTAATGGACACCTTTGGGAGAGGTCTGTCTCTGCTTCTCCAAACACGTTACCTTCATGTATGCCATGTCCTCCGTCTTGCAAACCTTGCTCAGACATAGTCGTCTTTGGGAAGTCCGTGCCACCTCTGCATCTAAGACATGATTTGTATCCAGTCTTTTAAGCCCCCAGCTGAGGAGGGGGTTCTGTTCCAATGACCTGTTGTAAGTTGGCACTAGTATGAGGGGAATACTTCATTCTTTTCTCCCAGCTTTTATTATTGCCTCTATTATCAATATCCCTGTGAATCTGATCTTTGTGTTTTGGGGTTGGAAATGTAAAATACAGACTTACAGATGTTTTTCAGTACGTACACACATATTTACATACACGTATGTATACACTCACTGAAAGTACACAAATCGTAAGAATTTTTTCTCCAGCCGTGAGAAGAGCTGGATGGTGCTGGCCTTGGTTGGTTGTGGTAATAGCTGCACTTGGGAAAGGCTGTGGACCATCCAGATTACCCCTGGGAACGGAGAGGCATTTCTAGTTAGCAAGTGGGAGCGTCTGCCTGGTCCTTTTTTTCTGCGTCTGTTTTGTGGTAGCATCTCCCTGCTTCCTGAATCTGCCTGTTGACTTCAGCAAGGTGATCAGCATTCGGGTCCATGTTTTCAAGCCACTGAAGCCCCTTATTTAGTTGAGAAAACTGAATGTACACAGCAGTGCTTTGAACAGTAAGTTGTAAAATTGAACATCTCTTGATGGGCACCTGGGTGGGACAGCATCAGCGAGTTACCCGATGCAACACTGCATAGAGTGCGTGCCACTGATGACAAGGTGTGCACGAAAGAACAGTGATGGGTGTGCTTTGTCGTAACCGCGGTAGGTCAGTTGGGGATGGCCTGGGCTTGCTTACATGGCACTGTGCCCTGCCAGATCTTAGGTCGTTGTGTTTCTCATCTAGTGCTGCCATAATAGAAACAGCACGTGTAGATGCCTTTAAACAAACAGGAACTTATTTTCTCATAGTTTAGGAAGCTAAAAGTATGAATTCAGGGCAGCCGCTCTAGGGAAGGCTTGCTCTCTGTTGGCTCTGGAGGAAAGTCCTTGGCCGATTTGAGCTTCTGCTCTTGTATGTGATTGTCATGTGGCTTGACGTGGCTCTTCCCTTGTCTCTGCCTGCTGGTTCAGTCTCTTTTATATCTCAGAAGAAATTGGCTCAAGAAATAAATACCCTACACTAATCCCGCCTGATCGACGTAACAGACAACTCATTCTCAAATGGATTTATAACCACAGACCTGGAGATAAGGATTTACAGCACCTATTTTGGTATAGTGGTTAAGTGCTGTGTCTGCTAGCCAAAAGGTTGGCAGGTCAGATCCACTGGGCACTCCTTGGAAACTCGGTGAAACAGTTCTTTCTACTCTGGCCTGTAGGATCACTGTGAGTCGGAATTGACTTGACAGCAGTCGGTTTGGTGGGCTTATTTTGGGGACATATGTCATAACAACCTTGAAGAACAAACTTACGGTCTTAGGTAACCTTGTAACCTTGTTAGGTCCCGTACATAGTAGGCACGCAGAAAAGTGTGTGTGGGTGTGAGCTGAATTGAAGACGCATCCAAAAATGTACAGTGCCATGCACTTGAAAGGTGGTGTTATGTGCAGAGAGCTCGTACGTCTCTTCGGATCACTGGTTGTGTTCGGACATTCTAGCTAGGCGGTAGAAGGGGACCTTTCTGGGCTGGCAGTGCTGGTCAACCCATGGCGCACACAGGCCACACCTGGTTAACTTGTAAGTCCAGTGACCACACGTCCCACGTCGAGGCTCACAGAATTAGGCAGTTTGAATCATGCCTTTGGGCTAGACCTAGTAATTTCTGTATTCTCGGAATTGTATTTCTGTTACATGGTTTGGGTGGTTAGGAGCGGGTGTCAGCTTGGCTAGGCCGTGATTGGTAGTGTTGATATGTGGTTTCCCATGATAGCATCTGCTCTGAGTAGCCGATCAGTCTCCTGGGGTCCGGGCTGCAGCTGTTCTGGCCGTTCGCTTGCTCTGGATCCTCGGGCCACCTGACCTCTCGCTCTGGGGACTCGAGCTATCAGTTTACCTGCAGATCTGGGAATTCCTTGACGTTCACAGCCTGAGAGGGGCAGCCTGCTTTCCAACACGCTGAACTTGGGTTTGTGAGCCCCTGCAGCTACGTGAATCGAGAGAAGCTGCCTCCGGAATCACAGACTGAGAACCTTCCAGCCTGTGTGACTCTGTGAGCTGTTTCCTCGTTGTCTGTCTCTGTATGTCTTGACTGGTTTTGCTGTCTGGAGAACCCAGCCTGAGACAATTGTCAACCTAAACCCACTGCTGTTGGGTCAATTCTGGTTTGTAGCAGTCCTACAGGACAGGGTAGAACAGACTTATGGGGTTTCCAAGACTAAATCCTTACGGAAGCAGACTGTCACGTCTTTCTCCTTGAAACAGCTGGTAGGTTCAAACTGCCATCATTTCTTTTACCAGCTGAGCACTTAACCAGTGCATCACCAGGGCTCCTTATGTGGAGTAAATGGGGCTCTAAATAGCCAAAGGAAACCCTGGTGGTATAGTGGGTTAAGTGCTACGTCTGTTAACCAAAAGGTCGGCAGCTCACATCTGCCAGGCGCTCCTTGGAAACTCTATGGGGCAGTTCTACTCTGACCTCTAGGGTCACTAGGAGTTGGACCCGACTCGATGACAGTGGTGCGTAAACAGTCAAAGTGGTCTGGAAACAGATGGTCAACAGCCCAGGAGTGTCTGGGCTTCAGTTCTGTGCCAGGCTGGATCCCGTGGGGTGGACTGTTGAGGCGTGAAGTCTGAATCTCAGCCGTTGGGGACCTCGCAGTCTGATGGGGGAGGCAGACGTGTCAGATGATCTGCTGGAACTGGTCTCTTCTATCGGTGACTGTAAAATTCTCTGCTGTGCTGGACTAAACCTCTTAGTTCCCGAAGGTAAGGTAGATGGTTCTGTGTGACAGTCAAAATAAGCTAAAAATGCCAGATAACTTTAAAGTGCTTTTTTCTGTTTTCTCCCCCTAGCGTGACTGACTAGTGAGGGCAAAACTGGTGTCGGGGGACATGAAATTAATAGATGGTATTTGCATCAGTTTCTTCATTTTTAGATAGAGTGAGAGCTAGTGAGAAGCAGTGTTTGTGTTTTATTTAAAATGGCTTTCCAGCTTGCGTTAGCAATGACTTTCATGTTACTTGGTCCCATCCCTGTTAGGTCCGTCTGAAAGGCAGCCGCACGGAAGTGGAGAGCGTTAATTTCGGTGGCCAGAGGTCTGGGCACCCGCCTCAGCTCACCCGCTTGCTGGCCATGTGGTCTTGGCTGGGTGTTCTTCTGTGCGCCTGAGTGTGCTTCCTAAGGTGGGATTAACAAGAGTGATATTGTCCTTGGAAGGAAATAGTGTAGGTAAGACAGTGGGTACAGTGTCCCGCTAAGCTACTAGCATCGAGTCTTCCTGTGGAAGTTTGAACATTAACACAGAGCTTACTCATTCACTCTCTTGGGGGGAGAAGCCGGAGGTCTCGGTCAGTCATGAGTCACCATTGGGAAAAACCAACTTTGGAAAGTTTTCTCGAGTTAGATTTCAAAATCCTAGGTATTAGATTTAGATGACGCAGGAAAAGCAGCCCTGAAATGTTCTTTGTTATTGAAACACGTGGTTGAAAAAGTCTAAAGGGATGGAGTACAGATACAAAAGTGGGGTTATTCATTTACCTAGGGGTTAAGTTAGTGTCCTAGTGAGAACGTATTTTCACTTAAATTGTTGAGATTCAGCCATGGGCTAATTGTGAAACTGAACCGCCTATGTTTTTCTTCCATATTTCCATCTAACCCTTCTGCTTTGAAGAGTGTGCTGGGGAGATGGATGTCTGTGGGAACTGCATTTCAGATTCCTAGTTACTGCTTGGAGTAAACTTGGCTTCTGCACCTCCATCTGATTCTTGGTGTGGACTTGCAAAGGGCGAGTCTTAATATAGTGTGCACACTGTCCCTGTGATGGCATTAGTGCTTCCCATAGCTGCCCCCTGGCCAGGCTTCTGAGGTCACATCTGCTGGGAGCTTTGCCCGAAGCCCTCTGCTCTGCCCAGGAAGGTACAGGAGCCCCCACCCTTCTGGTACTTGGCCGACCTGGCAGGTGGTGGGTGAGGAGACCCATTGATTCTTCTCAACTCCATTTATTTGTACTGGAAGGAGAGGATTCTGCCCACCAGGCTGGCACAGAGGAGCCACAGTGGGACAGCGGTCAGCTCCTCTGCTGCTGACCACAAGGCCGTCAGTGTGGACTTACCTGTGGCTCTGGGGGAGGAAGGGCCTGGTGAGCGTCTCCCACAAAGATTCCAGTCTTGGGAGCCCGGGGGGGGCAGTTCTACTCGACCTGTAAAGTTGCTGTGCGTGGGAAGTGGCTGGACGGCATCTAACAATAACAGCCTACAGGCATGTGTCTCACAATTCAAAACCCCACAGACACAGTCAGCAGAAGCATGACAGGAATCCAGGCGGTGTCTGCTGCGGTCACCACACAGGACTGGGGTTTGATCCCATGCAGAGGATCCAGTGCCCTGGGTTAGACATTGTCTGTCATGGAAGCCGGAATCCAGCGGTTTCTTGGTGCTGTTTTCTGGGCATCTCTGTTAACCTGCAGCGTGTCTCACCTTCTATTTCCGAATGAATCTGAGAGTCTGGGTGACCACAGGGGCCTGCCAGAGCTGCAGGTCCCCGACTGGGTGGGCTCCTCTGCTGCTTGTGTAGCCTGCAAGCTGGTTTCTGTATCTCCTCTTTTTTTGGGTGTTGGAAAAAAATAATTGGTGACAGGTGAACTGAGATCACGTTTCGGTGTCTATAAGTGATGTTATATTGGAATGCAGCCACACCTCGTCATTTATGTATCGTGTATGGCTACTTTGGTGCAGTCCCTGTCACTGGGTGCCAGCAAGTCGGCTCTGTCACTCTACCCGTCCATCCCTCTTTCCACTGGCCATCTGTTGAACTTTGTAAAAGTAAATCACAGACATTAGGATTTTTCCCTTTTTAAAAACCAAGTATAGAACGTACTAGATACACACACCCAGTGCCGTTGTTGATTCTAACTCATAGCGCCCTTATAAACAGTGTAGAACTGCTCCATAGAGTTTCTAAGGAGCCACCTGGCATGTTTGAACTGCTGACCTGTTGGTTTTGGTTAGCAGACATAGCACTTAACCAGTATGCCACTAGAGAATGCATTGTAGAAAAATCAAAGCACCAGTGAATTAAACGGGGGTGTTGGAGTAACTATTTTGTGTACCTACGTGGAGACTTTTTGCCTAAAAAAAAAGTGGCTATGTGCTGCTAGTTCCAAAGAGACTAAAGAGGAGAGGAGGGAAAAACAGTAGAGATCCCTGCCTGTTGGCTCGTCTCCGCAGGACCGACGGAAGTCCAGACCCCGTCTGAGGTCAGCTGAAGCCAGGCTGCTGGGTGCTCTCTGTGGCCTCGTGAGTTTGGAATTGCCTAGAGGTAAATTATTTGAAAGAGGTAAACTTAGAAGGCTTCATGGTATTGCAGTGGTTGTATCACAGAGAAGTTTGTGATTTTGTCTGCTCTGAGATGCCTTTCACAGTGGTCAGAGGAATCGTTCAGCAACGCCTGTTCCTCAGTTTCTCCCTTTTAACAGCACAAAAAAATACACAAATAATAAAAATACAGCTTGATGAGTTTTCACAAAGCCCTCTTAGATAGTTGAACGTGCGTCTCCAAAAAAGATACTGACTTAACCACGGGACCTGAAACCCGGCTGAATGATAACGTTCTTGGGACAGCGAGGGGGTCCAGGTAGGAACCTTGTCTTGCTTCCAGGCACACAGGAGAGGCAACTTTTTAACTATTGCTTGTTTTCCTTGTTTTGTTTATTAGGGAATGAGGTAGAGGAGATTTAGTGTTTTAATTTTTCTCAAGTTAATTACTTGGATCATCTTTTCTATGTGGGGGTGGGGGGCCAATTTATTTTCGACTCCCCATGAATCACTTGACCATAGTCCACAGAGGCTTCGGAAGCAGCTGGGGACACTGGAGGAGGAATCCATGGAGTTGGCCTCGTGTTCACACTGAGGACTTAGACAGTCGTTGGTCCCGGGTTCACTGAGGCTGGCTTCCAGGGGCACGTGTTCTCTCTGATCACACACTAGTAGAATGTGAATGAAGCCGTAGTCGTCCTCCCCATCTGGCCCAGGTCCTGCCTGGTCTGGGTCTCCACCCAGACTGAACAGCTCCTGCGTCCTCTGTCCCGCCCGCTGTGAAGGGCAGGAGGTGTTTTGTGCTTACGTTCCCGGACCCCTGCAGGCTGCCGTGTTCTCCTCCTGCAGGAAGTGCTAGGCTGCGCGTCTGGTTTAAAAACAGGAGCGTGGACGTCATTGCTTCTTGGGTTTCGAGCTAGTCATGATTTCTAATGTCGCAGGGTTTGTCTCCTAGGGAAACGAGAATTTGTTGAGTGACCTGTAACTGCAGCTACCCCTAGACGTCGGGCAGCATGTGGGGTCCAGAGGTAACAACTGTGTGAGTTCAGTCGCCCGCCTCACGGTGGCCTGGCTAAAGCCTGCTGGAACGATGACGAGTGTTGCCACGGTCTGTGCCAGCCATTGGTCCCCCACATGGCCTGTTTCCTTGCTTGGTGAGAGCGTAGATTGAGAATTGGGACCGTTTAAAACTGTGTGTTTAGAATTTTGTTTGTCCCTTCCTCGCCGCCTCCGTTAATGGGGCATTCTTTGAAGCGGTGTGCAGAGATGCCATAGGGTACCGCCGAGAGCTGTGGTCTCAGCTCAGGACAGCAGCCTAGGAATCCCCGAAGTTCCTCCTGAGCTGTGCTTTCTCCCTGGCTTCACACTGCTGTACGGAGTGAGAAGTCATGCGTCCGTAAGAAAAGGGAAACTGAAGTTCAAGTTCTCTTGTGAATATCATAACATGCTGTTGGTGTCCCAAACCTAACCAATTCAGGATGATAGACAGGTTGAAATGAGCCCGCTGAAGATTTAAGGAAATGGGGAAGCTCCGACCTTGATTTATGCCCGCCGGAGACCCTTGTGTAGGAGACCTTGATGGTGCTGTGGTGGAGTGCTACAGCTGCTAACCAAAAGGTGGGCAGTTTGAATCCAGCAGGTGCTCCTTGGGAATTCTGTGGGGCAGTTCTCCTCTGTCCTGTAGGGTTGTCTGAGGTGGAACCAACTTGATGGCACCTGTTTCGGTGTGATGTTTTGGGTCTGTGTAGGAAACCCTGGCGGCGCAGTGGTTAAGTGCTCCAGCTGCTAGCTGAACGGTCGGCAGTTTGAATCGGCCAGGTGCTCCTTGGAAGCTCCACGGGGCAGTTCTACTCAGTCCTACAGGGTCGCTGTGAGTCAGAATCAATGCACCGGCGGTTCGGTTCGGGTTTTGGTTTGCTGTAGGCACTGTGCCTGCTGTTGGGGACCAGCCAAACAGACCTGGAGACTGTCTGATGAAAGCGCGAAGAGATAAGACCTTCAGCCGTTACACAGGTGGCTGTCGTTGGGTGCCGTGGAGCCGATTTTAACTGACCTGTAACCGATTTTAACCACCTGTAATAGGAGAACTGCAGTGTGGAGTCCTCTGGACTGGGTTGTTATGGAAACAGATCACGAGGTCCGGCCGCTGTGCCTCATTGGGTGGGTTTCCAACATCAGCCTCTCAGTTGGCAGTTGAGTTCTTAATTGTGGCACCGGTCACGGCTTCTGTGTAAGTGACTGCACTGTTACAGACGCTGGTGACAGCAGCGAAGGAACCCCTCGGTGCCATTTACTAAAAGCGCCATGGAACTCTAGGCAAGTGCCATTGAATGTTACGAAAATACCACAAAAAACCAAGCCCGGTGCTGTCAAGTCGATTCTGACTGAGTGTGACCACAAGATAGCCTTTTTTATGCTCTAATAAAAAGTCCAACAGTTATTTAGTTTTAAATACAAGATGAGAGAAAATTTTTAACTTACAGACCAGCTCAATGTAATGTATTTCTTTAATTTTTCTTGTCACTTCCTTGCCTGCCTTTTGTGACTGGGAGCTCACCCACCCAAACGAGGGGCTGGCAAGTTGATTCCAACTCACAGCGACTCTGCAGGACAGTGGCCTCCCAAGGCTGCAGACTGCGGTTACCTTTCTCCTGTGGGGTGGCTGGTCAGTTTGAACCACCAACCGTCTTGGTTAGCAGCTGAGAACGTGAGCCACAGTACCACCTGGGTTCCCTTGGGGAGCTTAAGGGATCTTTATATTTAAATCTTTAGGGGTCAAATATTAACATGCAAATGCATGGTGGAAATTTCACATATTAAGTGCAATGAATTGTGTGGCCCCTGAAACATACCGACTCGGCTAAACCAGGGTTCCCAGTTTTGTGAGAGTGTCTTCTGTCTTGTGATCTGATGCAGATGTCCTACCGAGCACCTAACACCAACAGCCACTTGTGTAATTGTAAATCCTCATCTCCATCTGTGGTTAATAAGGCCAGATGAGGATATTTGAAAGAGAATTAGGGAGGGATGCAGAACTCTTACCCAGGCCAGAGCTCTGATCCCACGTAAGGGGAGTTTCTCAGGGGTGTGGTCTGCATCACCTTTTATTTTACCAGAGATGCAGAGGGAAGGGGATTTCCCACCACCCAGGAAGAAGAGCCAGGAGCTAAGCGTGTCCTTTGGACTGCTGAAACTCCGAGATCTAGGGGAAGATGGACAAGGACTTTACCCAGAGCTGACAGAGGACACCCTCCCCTGGAGCTCGTGTCCTGAACTGGCGCTTCCAAAATGTTGAGAGAACAGATTTCTGTGCGTTAAAGCCATCTGCTTGTGTGTTAAACTCGTCGCTAAGACCCCAGGTTTCAGCTTCGCAGTCTCTCGTGCTTGGTGGTGGCAGCCTGGAGCATCTTATGAAGAACAATTTGAAGTTTGAATTCAGCATCAGACGATTGTGATTGTGAAGCATTATTGCGTCTGTTGCTGGGAGGGCAGGATGCCGTGAGTGCGGCCCTCGGGTTTGAGCTCCTCTTGGCTCCCGTGTCACAGATGGTTAGTGAGAATTACAAAGTCTGCGTTTAGAATGAGGACCTGGAGGCAGAAGGAAGAAAGTGGCTGGGCTGTCAGAAAACCCAAAGCCCCCTTACCATCAGGTGGCCTATTACCTTCGAGTTGATTCCGGCTCGCGGTGACCCTGTGGCACAGAGTACAGCTGCCCCCTGGGGTTTCCTGGGGTGTCGGCCTTTACGGGAGCAGACTGTTAGGACTTTTTTTCCCTGGCATCGCTGCTGAGTTGGAACTGCAAACTTGCTTGGTTAGAAGCTGAGGGCTCCCTTCTCAGGGCTATGAGAAGAGACCAGAAACAGATATTTTCAGTTTCGTCCAGGGTGGAGGGATTCTGGTCACGCTTGAAGGTGGTGGTGGTGGTTAGATGCCATTGAGTCGGTTCCAACTCATTGCAACCCCGTGCACAACAGAAGACAACACTGCCTGGTCGTGTATCCTACCCACAGTTGTCGTCGTCCTGCAGCCTGTCCTTGCACCGCTGTGTCGGTCTGTCATGGGGACGGTCGTCCTCTTGTTCAGTGATCCTCTGCTTTACCAGGAAATGGGATGTCTTGCTCCAGGGTCTGATCCCTCCGGACAGCGCATCCTGAGTCTGTAAGTTTGAGTTTCACCATCCTTGCTTCCAGGGGGCGCTGTAGTCGCACATCTTCAGGGCACGTCTGTGTTTTTCCGGCAGTCCACGGCACCGTCAGTATTATTCTCCAATAGCACAATTCACTTGAAAGTAACCTGTGCAAGGTCCAGGACTTTGCCTGACATTCTTTCCCCAGGGTTGTCTCTGACACGTACCAAAACAGAAGCCAAGTGCTTTACCTTCAGATTGATTCCAACTCATGGCCACCCTACAGGATGGAGTACAACTGGCCCATAGTGTGTTCCAGGGAGCGGCTGGTGAGTTCCGATGGCTGACCTTTTGCCTGGCAGCTGAGCACTTAACCACAGCGCCACCTGGGCTGGTCTGATACATAGGCACTCAGTAAGTACTTGTCGAGTTAGTGCTGTTGCAATCAGAAAGTCACGTGTGTCCGTAGCTCCTGGGAGATAGCAGATGCTGTTTTGTGCTTAGGGAAACAAGATCTTAGCTAAGGGAAACAGGATCTAAGCTAAGCCGTGGAGGGCAGGCTTGGCCATCCAGGAGTCCGTGCGGTAGAGGAATCAGCAGAGGAGGGATCTGAACCTGGGTGTGTGATGCCTGGTTAGGAGTTTGAATGCTAACCAAAGGTTTGGCTGTTCAGATCTGCCAGGCTCTCCTTCGAAACCCTATTGGGCGGTTCTCCTCTGTCCGCCAGGGTGGCCGTGAGTCAGAATCGACTCAGTGATGGTGGGTGGTGGTTGTGCTCATTGCAAGTTTGTTTTTTTATGTGTGAGAATCGTGGGGGCTGATGAGAGATTTTGGGGGTCCCTGGGTAGAGCAGATAGTTAACGAACTCACCTGTGACTCAAAGATTGGAAGTTGGAGTTCCCCTAGAGGCAACACGGAAGAAAGACCTGGTGGTCTAGTTCCGAAACAACCAGCCATTGAAAACACTGGAGCGTACTTCTACTCTGGTACCCACAGGGTCAGTGTCAGTTGGAGTGGATGCAGTGGCAGCTGGCTTTTAAGTGACAAATTCTAGCCATTTGTAAGTAGTCTCTTGTTTAAAAAGCAGAAATGTAAGGCTTTACACCTTTAGAGGTAAAGAAATGGAGATTGTGAAGTCTGGCTGGTGGAGAAGATCTGTTGCTGTGGAGTCGATGCTGACCTGGGGTGATGCTACAGGTGAGCTTCCAGGGTGAGCAGAAGCCCTAAAGTTGCTTGGTTCAGACTTGCTTGCTGGTCACACTCTGACCTTTTTGCAGATTACATCCTGCGTGCCTAGTCGTTGTGGGAAAAAGAAAATTTTTCACTTGAAGACAGGTGATATCCCGAGTGATTCAGGCAAATTCCTGGGGACCACACTGGCACACATGGTCGTACTTGGCTTGGAAAACATTGTTTGGCTGGTCCCCTTGCCCTTTGTCTGAAAGACAGATGTTCAAGGGGTACCTTGTAACCTCTGACTGGCCTTACTTGCGGGAGGAGGAGGTAGAGGAGGCAGGGTCCTTATTCATTGAGGACTTCTAGGGAATACTCTCTCTGAGAACAAACATCCCCCAACTTTTAACCCTGATTTTTTTTTTGCTTTATTTCAAAAACTTGGTTGTTGCCGTAGAAACAGGTTTTATTTGAGTTTTGAAATGAATTTTGTTTATTTGAATTTCTTACGGTTTCCCTTGAGGATGAGTCTAAACAGTCAACACTAGAAAAATTGTTACTCATTAGTTTTCCTGTCTGTCTTCACTGTTTAGAAATCTTACATTGTAAAAAGACACAGTTCAGTTAAGTAAAAATCTTTTTTGAAAATTAAGGTTTTATCTTCACATCCAGTGAAGTTGATATTCAGTCACTGAGGCCAGATTCTAACATACTGGGCTAATAACACAATTTGTTAGATCATGAGTAATATGACGGCATTAAAAAGTAAGCTTGAACCACAAGACACTCTATTCCTGTGGCTTTGAATGGTTCTGACTGATTCAGTGAGTTCCTGAAACAGCTGCTTTCATCTGGCAATCCATTTTTCAGATATAACATTGTAGCTGGGAGAGATTTGAAACAATTGTTTTCCTCTGGTTTTCTGTATCTGATTCTGTCACCATAGGAAGGCTTTAACTTAGTCTCTACAGAATGTTGTGAACACTAAAAAGTGAGTTCTGGTTCTTGACGTTCAGAAGTAAATTGCACACACTGAACTATTGATGCATGAAAGAAATATCTAGGATTTGTTTCTAAATAAAATGTGTGGGTGTCGTCAGGAGTCGAGGTGGGACAGGATTGACTGATTTGGCAATTGTTAAGGTTGGGTAATGATTTTGTCTAAAGTGTAAAATATTCCATATTTTCAAGTGAATTTTAGTTGTCTGCCCTAAAGGCAAAATCTGACAAGTTTTTAGGGCAGAAAACTTTTAGCAAAATGATTTCTGACCTTTTTAGATTTAGAAAAGGTACAGCTCCCCTCCATCTTTTTTGTTTTGTTGCTGTTTTGTGACTCTGAAGGACTGGGCTGAACTAATGTGAACAGTGCAACCGCAAACCCACTGCCTCTGAGCTGGTTCAGACTTCGCGGGCCTGTGGTTGGCATGGGTGCCCGAGCTGTTTCGAGCAAGAGCAGAAAGCCTGAGACTGCTGAATGGCTAACAGCTAACCTCCTGGTTGCTTTTGGGGCTGGAGACATTGTGATTCTTGTGACGTTTTCAAATAGCTATGAAACAAATACTCTTTCATGCAGGGATGTCGTGATGCCCGTAAAGTGGCTTCATTGAGAAGCTGCAGAAATGAGGATCTGTGAAACTAGTGACGAGGTGGGAGGAGGCGGTGCAGGTAACGGTCAGAGGCCACGAGGGACTCTGCACAGTGCCGCGGCAGGCTGATGGCTCTGCGTAGGACCCTGAGAGGCTCCTGCCGTAGCAGACGGGTCAGGCCCGAGGCTCTGCACTTGTCACCAGCAGCGTTAGGCGCTCAGTCATTTCTTCATTCGTGTCCCTGATGGAGTGAGGACCCCAAATGCCATGGATCAGGTGTGTTTCATGGTCGAGGGTTTCAGGGTCTGTATGAAAAACTGGAAGACTGGCCTACAGGTGATGCTTGAGGTGACCAGCAAGACAGCTGCTTCCGGGGTAATACTTTCTCTCCTGCCCCTTTTAGAAGGCTGTGGATTCCCGGAGTTACTGTGTGAGTAACTGGGAAAAATGCCAAATGCAAGCCTGGATTACACAGGGGGTACAGGAAGACACTGCACAAGGGGACACAAGAAGGGGGGCAGACACAAAACCCGCTGGTGTCCAGTCGGTCCTGGCTGACAGTGATACCCCGTATGTTACAGTTCCATAGGGTTTTCTTGGCTGCAATCTTTCTTTCGTGGTACTGCTTAAGGGGCTTGAACTGCCAACCTTTGGGTTAGTAGGTGACTTTGAATAGCTTGTACCACCCGGACACCTGGACACAATGGAAAATGCTGGGAGATACGAAAGCAGCAGTGTGCGGGTAGATGGAGCATGCGTTGTATCTTTTCTTGTTCAAAATTGTTAAGATTGGTTTTTACAGTTGGATTCTTATTTACAAAAGAACCCAAGCTAATTGGCTTTCTTGTATTGAAAAAATTCTCTAAGTGGGATTTCCACGTTGGAGTGTAGTGGTTTGGTATCCTGGGGAGAATAAAGCAATCCATAGTGTAATTGAATAGTCATTGTCAGGGGCCATTGAGTCAGTGACCCTACAGGATGGAGTGAAACTGCCCCATAGGGTTTCCCAAGCGGTAATCCAGTCGAGAGCTGACCGTTAAATCTTCCCTCTGCACAGCAACTGATGGGCTCGACGTTTCTTTCCAGTTGGCAGCAGAACGCTTTAACACTGTCCCACCAGGGTGCCTTCAAGTCAGCCTCGGAATCTTTTAAAACACACAGATGTGCGAGTTCTGCCCCTGAAACTCTGGTTCCATTGGTCACGAGGGGACAGTGGATGGGTGGCTTTCATAAAAGCCATCTAGACGGGTCTCACGGACAGCCGGGGGAATGACGGTCAGTGACCTGGTGGATAACAGAATGCAGCTTCATTTTGAGCTTCAGGGAGGTGTTACTGGGACTACATTAAAAAGCTCTGTTTCGTCTGCGATGAGGTGATAATATTGAGCAGAGAGACTGTGTAACACTGGTCTACTCCGTGGTAGCAGCCCGCAGCGCCGACTGCAGGGATGGATCGCCTGAAGTCCCCGTGCCGGCGGCTGTCGGTCACCTCCAGCTGACTTGGGTGGGCGTGGTCTGGAAGCGGGGAGTGTGTTTTACCTCCCCGATGATTCCGGGGGACAGGTAAGGCTGAGGTCCCTTTGGCACCTGGCAGAGTGCTGGCTCTTCTCCCCGAGAGTCGCTGATGATTAATAACAAAAAAAAAACCAAACCCGTTGATCCTGAGTCAATTTGGACTCAGGGACCCCAGGGAACTGAGCGGAGCTGCCCCATGGGGTTTCCACGGAGATGCGGAGCATTAGCAGAACACTCTCAACTGCTGCGCCACCACGGCTCCTGATGGTCAGTACGATGTGTCCCCTGGCCTCGGAGCCACTACCCATCAGTAAGCCTGTGTAAGAGATGGTAGGACTCAACAGGTGGGAAGAGACTGTAGACAATTCCTCAACTCTGGTTTTACAGGACGTGCTGTAAATGTAATCATGTGAATTGTGAAAATTTATGAAGGCTTTTTTGAAGTAGGGTGGCTGTGAGTTGGAAATGAACTCGATGGCAGTGGATTTGGTTTATGACTAGACTGGGATATATTTGTCTTTTAGTATTATGCATATTGACAGCATAATACTAATCTTAAATGTACACTAGAAAAGAAAATTTCTAGGTGAACATTGAGGTTTTTAAATTGTTCCTCCCGTTACAGTTCTCTGCGTATTTTCCGTATTCAGATGTTGACGGGATGTGTGTTTTGTTTTCCACATCCTTTTTTTTTTTTTTTTAGTGGAAATGTTGAAGTAACCAGTTTTTACAGTGTTTCAGTCTTTATTGATGAAACGGGATGTTGGTCCCCTGTGGAAGCTGTCTGATGCCAATTTCATGCAGTAGTGGTGTGAAGCGGTGTCATTGTCCATTGGGACTTGGCGGTGGCAGAAATGCTCGACGGTCTCCGCCGTCCACTGGTGCCTGCCGAGCGCTTGGATTGGGGTCACTGTGACGGGGGAGGTAAATTTTAAGTTTCACCTAATTCCTTTTTCTTGAGGGTCGTTAATAACCTTGGAAACAGATAGTGGCAATTGTCACCTATGGAGGTGAATATAGTTAATGTTGCTGAACTGTATGTGTAAAACTGGTTGGGATACCACAATACAAATTAAAAGACAAAAATTTAACTCGCCCCCTGGAGCTAGTAGCAACCTGTGGGACAGAGGAGGTCGGGAGGTGTTTCAGTCACCTGGTACGGCTCTAACAGAAAACACCAGACGTGGAAGGCCTTATGAAGAGACATTTTATTGTCAGTCTGGTAAGCCACGTATCCGTGCATGAGTTACAGGTGCCCTCAGTGAGAGAGAGTGTCATGGTTCGGTAGGCTGAGTCATAGCCCGGTAGGAGAGCATCTTGGCGCAGGGACCTCCGGTCCGAAGGCCGTGCCCCGCTCTCAGTCTTGGTGGTGTGAGGCTCCCAACTTCACTGCTCTCTTCTCCCCGTCATGTCCCACAGCTGGTGACCTGAGTCCCGCTGCACCAGCACAACTGCTGTCCACTTTCCCTCCTCAACGCTACAGAGACAGACTTCACAACACATGGGAGGAATGGCACCACACTGGGACTCATAGCGGAATCAAAACAGCACATACGTTTTTGGGGAACACAGCACAGTCCGTGACAGGAGGCTGCTTCACAACATCGTGGGATTTGACCAAGCCTGGGAGCAGGTTGACAGCTGTTCCAAAAGGGCTTGATACGCCAGAGGGAGGCCTGCCGTCTGTAGGTGGCTTGGTTTTCAACCCGTTTTGATCGTGGAGGCTGGAGTAAGAATGGGGTGATCACAATAAAGGAAGCAGCCCTGAGACTGTGGTTTGTGGGGTACACACAGTTCATAGTGAAGACGATAAACTTCATACCAGGTGGCTCTCCTTGCCTGTACTCGGGGACTGACCCCTACCACGTCTCCACAATCCTGCTGTCGTGTTCTTGGTTTCTGTCTAGAGTACTGTCAGTCTCTCTGCCCTGGGACTGATGCCACCACGTGCTCAGGGTCCTGCTCTGACGTTGGTGGCTCCTGTCGATTCTCAGTTTCTCTCTGCTCTGGGACTGGCCCCACGGTGGCCCCGGGATCTTGCTCTGAGGTTCCTGGCTCCTGTCTGGAGAATGGACAGCCTCTGACTGTGCCCTGGCTCCTTTCTGGTGGGATAGAACCATCCTCACACCTGTGGCCCTGACGAGGCCTCCCTCTGGGTCCTGCTGTGCCTTTTGTGTCGTCTTACACATGACCTGCACTTGCTCTCCTTGAACGCACTCACTGACATGCCCATTCTCCACTTGCTCGGTGATGCTTTTCTACCCTGATTGAGCCAACACAGGTGGACCACACTTGAGTATCTTTTTCCTTCCCATGCTTAGTCATGAAGCACTGGCGATGTGCCAGGCTGAGTTGTTAGATGGTGCTAACAGTTGGTTGATGTCCTTGGCTGTTAACAAAGAGGTTGGAGGTTTGAGTCCATTTAGAGGTGCCTCAGAAGAAAGGCCTGGCAATCTGCTTCCCCTGAAATCAGCCATGGGAAACAGTTGGAAACCCTGGTGGTACAGTGGTTACTTGCCACAGCTGCTCCTCAAGAGACGGGCGGGTTCAGATCCACCAGGTACTCCTTGGAGACTGTATGGGGCAGTTCTGCTGCGTCCTGTAGGGTTCCTCTGAGTTGGAACCAACCTGCAGCGGTGGGTTTGGCTTGGGGGTTTTTTTGGAAGCACAGTTCTCTGACACACGTGGAGTCAACTGCGAGTCACCGTCAACTCAGTGGCAGCTGGTTTATGTCTTGGGCAGCCTTCTAGGTATTCAGCAGAGTGATGCTGCAGGCAGATTTCCTTCTGTTTCTCAAGGAGGTGACCTTCTTGAGGTGACCTTTTGCGTTTTCCCGTAACTGTCCACTGACTTTTTGTCATTCTTGTGGGGTTTCTGTCTTTCTGCCTTTTTCTGGAACGTCATCTCTCTGGTCAGGCTGCGTTTGTCTGCAGTTCCAGCCCAGACCCCCGTCCTGCGCTGCAGACCCATAAACACAGCTGCAGACTGGACATGTCCACCTTGGAGTCCCCTGTCCACCACGACTGGGTCTGAACTCCCGTCTCCCCGGCTGTGCCCGTCTGTGCTGCGCCCGTTCCTCTCGTCTGGGGTCGGTCAGTGGCGTCTTAGCCATCACGATGCCAGAGCCAGTCTCCCCAGAGTCTTCGCTTCCTCTGCCCCTACTTTCCTCCTTTGGACTCAAAAAATGTGTTCATTGTCGAGAAATCCTGGAGACGCTGCCTTGCTGCTGTCTCACGGCTGTGCCCTCAGTCTGTCTCCTGCGTGGATTTGCTCTCTTCAGACCACCGTCTTCTGACAGGCATTCTCTGACCCTGGTCAGTCCCTTCCACTCAAAAAAAAGTCCGTGGCTTGCTTATGAAGATGAGAAAACAAGGGCTGTGCTGTGCTGAAGGTTCGCTCCGGATCTCTCTCCTCTCCAGCTTCCTCTCCCCTCCCTGCCCTAGCCCCAGGTGCCAGGTGAAGTACAGTAAGCTGCGCACACACCTCCCGGGACACCTGTTAGTGACATCTTCCGGAATTGCTCTCTGTCGTGATCTCTAAGGCTCCTCCCTCTTGGTGTTTTGGCTGAGACTCTTTGTTGTAGGAAGCCGTCCTGGCCAGGGAGGGACATTAGGCGGCTGTGCCTGCCCTCCAGCTGCCGGTATTGACCCTGTCTGTCTCCACATCGCGTCTGTAGGCAGAGCCAAGCCCTGGGAGGTGGCTGGGCTGTCATCTGAGCTCAGTAAGAGAGCAGCAGGGGTGAGGGGACAGTGATCAGACTCAAGCCTTCGTGGTTTCTGTTAGCACACACGTCTTGACATTCTGACTTTGTGAAGTTAGGGGGTGTCTACAGAAAAGCCACCTACCCAGGCCTTCGTCCCTCATTCGTTTCTGTGCTGTTTCATCACCGTCCTCCATTTTTTCTTGTTATAAAAGCACTAGGATATTGTCACTCTGGGTGCTAGTAACGTAGTTCTCTGTGGACCGTGGTAATCTAATCACAGACTGTAAAAGACTGGGTTCCCACTAAGAGTAATAAACACAGATAGGATTTTGCGTTTGTAAATTTTTAAGGGAACTCTTTACTGTGGTTTAAAAACATTCTATTAGCAGTTATATCCTAGACATAATAAAAGCAGATGCAGCAATTATGTATATATATTCATATTCATTGATAGTAAACCCATTGCCGTTGAGTCGGTTCTAACTCCCAGCCCCTGTAGGGCAGACGGGAACTGCCCCTCAGGGTTGCCAAGGAAGTGGGTGGATTTGAGCTGCCCGTTTTGATAGCAGCCCACCTCTTAACCTCACCAGGGCTTCTCACTGAGAGGAGATGGCAAACTAGTCTGTTTTAGAAAGCTGTTCGGTGATGGCGTACCAACTTCGTGGTGGCCTTCCCGTGCATTCCTGTCCCCTCAGGTGACACAGCTGCTGTTCCTTTTCGCTCTGCCTTCAGCCTTGGTACTTGTCCTACGGAACATCACGAAAAGCAGCCTACCACATGCTTGAAGCACAGCTCGTTTGAGTGGTGGGTGACAGTGGTGCTGCTGGGGACGGAGAATGCGCAGGGGTCGGCGTGAACGGGGATGCATCTCTGACAGTTGAAGATCTGTGGTGGTGACATCTGGAACAGTCGATGGCACTCTCACCCTCTTTCCGATGGTTGTCAGAATGACCTGGCAAACTTAATTTTGGCTAGAAGAGTAAGTCAGTTCATCTTGATGTAGCTGGAATTTGAACTTGAGCTGTTATTTGGACGTCATGCTTTCAGTCTCTTCAGATTTCTTTTAGGACACAACATCCTAGCATGGGCTGGTAGGCAGAGGGGTGGGGTGTGTGTGTCTGTGCGTGCGCGCATTCATAGATTTCAGTGCCTCAGTTGGCAGAAACCCTCTTCCCGAGCAGCCCTGCTCTGTTATCCCGTGGTTCCCATTCAAAGCATGATTGACTCCCCTGACCCCTGCTTGTGGGGTTACTGCTCCTGGGACCTGGAACGTTGGCAGCTCTTAACCCAAGAGACGAGACAGAGGGAGCCAGTGGAATTGATCGCCAGTGTTCTGATCTTGAAGAAAACAGTAATGAAAAGACAGACACAAGAAACTTAAAATGATGTAGTCTGAATAAAGATAATAATAATGAATGTTCAATAAAGTTGAGAATTCAATGCTATTTGTTATAAGAAATCAAGGAATTATTAACATATTTAGAAATGATTTCTATCAAAAAAGTTGAAAAGAAAGAGGATCTTCAAAGGGAATTATGGGAAATTCTCTTCTGTTGACTACTCAGATCTTCTGACAGGGCTGTGAAAATGAGGTACTGGGCACTCACTGCCGGAGACTGGTTTGGCCAAAATCACTATGGTTACTGCTGTGCACGTATTACGCATTTCCTCTGTGTAATGAAGGACTCTGCATACTGGAGCGAATTTATCTTTGCTTTAAAGAGGATCATTTTGGCTGATTAAATGGGGTAACTACGTAAATATTATCTCCAGGGTATGTGCTTTGGTGACAGAAAATGGCTTTTCTGCAGTTTGACTGAATTTGAAGTATTCCTAAGGAGAATGCGTTCATCTTTATCCATTCCAAGTAGAATCCAAAGGGAAGTTTGCGGCGAAGCTATTTACGCAGAATGAGCATCTAGAAAGACTGAAGTGGCCTGTTGCTGTCTCCTGTCCTCAAGCTTCCTGAACTGTAGATGCAGCCGGCAACTTTATAGGAAAACTCAAAATACTGCACTCATTATGTACTGTATTATTTTGTTTAAGATGTTCTATTGTGTTTGGAAGTGCTTTAATGTTCTATATGCTTAAAACCAATGGAACTAAGCACATTGCTGTGGACTGCATTCTGACTCATAGCAGCTGTATAAGGTAAGGTAAAACTGCCCACAGTGATGGATTGGAACTGGCGATCTTGGCGTTAGTGGCCAGACTGTTTACCATTATGCCACCAGCATTTCCATCATAAGCTTAAGCCAGAAAAACCAAACCCAGTGCCATTGAATGAATTTCAACTCATAGCGACCCTATGGGTCAGAGCAGAATTGCCCCATAGAATTTCCAAGGAGCTCCTGGTAGATTTGAACTGCTGACCTCCTGGTTAGCAGCTGTGGCACTTAACCACTATGCCACCATGGTTTAGAAAGGTAAAATATATACTAGACACCACACCTCCTTTATTGACATGGCTGGGTTCCAAAGACGGTATCATTTTGTGACTATCGGCATTATCCAAAAACAGGATGGCCACACCAGATCAGAGTGGAAGATGATGACATCATTATACAACTGCCGCATTACATCATAGCATAATGCCAACCCCCTGAGGACCGTGGCACGGCCAGGGTGACACACAGCCTTCCGCGGCACGGCCAGGGTGACACACAGCCTTCCCCGGCCCCTGCTCGCGCTTGGTGGCCGTTGCTGTCAGATGCGTGCTGTTCATGGGCAGGGTCACCAGATGGTCGAGTTTTTAATGTTGTAAAGCTGAGCCGTTGGCTCACGAGGTCGTCAAGTCAGGAGTAGGTGTGTGCTGAGACCAACAGGTGACTGACGCCGAATGGGAACCATGCTCCCTGTTCTGACCGAGCTACAAATTGGACTTAAAAACAGACTTCGGGAGGGCCTGAGTCACCCAGAGACTGCTCAGCACTAGTTCTTGTGGTGGTCTGGGGGCCACTCTCTGTTCTCTTCAGGGTCTGCTTGGCTCTCCTTGTGGGTGCAATTCAGTCTCCCGGTGAACTCAGAAGGTTAGTTTTTAACACACAGAGGGTCTCAGCCAGCCTCAGGGCAGGGATTGCTCTCAGGGGCAGCTCGGCTGCTCTTGCCTGTCCTGGGCCAAGGCAGACATTCCAGGAGTGCCCAGAGAATTCACCCTCCATCAGATGGGTGGGAGCGTCCTTCCTGTTCTCTGGCACCGGACAGCTGCGCGGCTGACTGTCTCAGTTCTCGGTCTAGCTGTGCGGTCCTGCTTGTGGTCTGATTTCAGAACAAAGGATTATGAAAGCGGCCTCCCAGTTGTTGCTTCTCAGACACGTGCCGGTTATTTTAGTATCTCAAGTCCTGTAAACGGTCTCCTGGGCATTGCATCCAGTGAAGTTGGCATGCGAGGTGGTCGCAATGTGTTTCTTCCCGTAAAGCCAAACCTGATGCCATCAATTCCGACTCATAGCAACCGTGTACAGGGCTGTAGAACTGCCCCGTGCACTTCCTAAGGGGTGCCGGGTGGGTTTGAATGGTCGACCCGGTTAGCAGCTGAGCTCTTAACTGCTGCGCCACAAGGGCCTCTTTCTTCCCATAGAACTGAACAAAGCTCTCTTCATTTGGAAGGGAAGAGAAGTGACAGGTACACATTTTCTCTGTTTCTTCAAGTAAGGAAGAGAGATTTCCCCATCAGTCTGGAGATCATCTTCCTAAAACATCAAAATTGGAATAAAACAGATTAATCTAGGTTTGCTGGTTCTGAGTCCCGACATCGTTCCACAGCTTCATTTCCTCTTCCGCTGGATCGGCTGGATGTTTATTTTGTCCTCATTCAGAACGTCCTGAGTGTGTTTGTCTCTAAAGGGACTTTGGGAAGAGGCCTGGTGGCTTAGTGATGTCATTCACAGCCTGTGTGTGAAGCCAGGTGCCTGCTAGGCATTTGAACACCCTCATTATCTTTCCCGTAATCTGCTCCCTTGTTACTGCACAAAGGGAGAAATGCATCGGATCCGACGGGTAATAGAAAGAATCCTCATTAGTGCTTTTACCTCTAATGCCGACGTGATGTTGTTATCCTGACCTCGTG
This sequence comes from Heterohyrax brucei, assembly GCA_028571685.1. Lineage (NCBI taxonomy): Eukaryota > Metazoa > Chordata > Mammalia > Hyracoidea > Procaviidae > Heterohyrax > Heterohyrax brucei. Next base: position 82,483,822 of record CM053159.1, read on the forward strand.
CCTGGCTTCTCACCCAGCAGACCGCATTCAAACTGCTGGCTTCCTTTACGGGGATAATCAGGTTTGTGCTCAGCTAATAGTGATCTTGGAAAATGGAAAATAAAATGCTCATAGTAAGCTAAGTGGGAAGATAAGTTGTTTCTTTTTAGTCTTCCTGGGTGGTGGTGGCAGTGAACTTGTCATCTGGCACAGAACTTGCCCAGTTTCCACCTTGCCTGGGTTGGAGGTCTTATCGAGCCTCCCTTGCCTTTAGCCAGGGCACCAGTGACCCTCGTGGCACCCTCAGTGACTGTCTGTATCGATCTCAGGCCAAATCTCTGCCCTCAGCTGCAGACCCACAAGTGACTGGGTGTGTCCTCCTTGTTAGATGCCCTGGACTCGGTTTGTTCTCTCGGCAGCCCGGGGGCAGTGGACAGAAACACGGCTCCTTCCTGCCTGCCTGCCCCCACCACCTGTGTCAGTCCCTTCCCCTGAGGGTCTTCCTTTCCTCCGGACTCTCTCCTTGACCAAGCCCAGTGTCCTCCTCTAGGAGCTGGTCCCTTCTGGTAACCTGTCAAGAGAATGTGAAATGAGGTTTCACCGTTGTTTTGAAGGAGCTTCCTGGGTGCACTTCCGGCAAAGGGGACATGGTCCCTCTTGGAGCAGCCTGTGTGTGTCCGCTGCTCTTCCCCAACACCACGGCTCAGAGGCTGAACCGGAGGTGTGCCAGCTGGAACGCAAGCCAGCTCTCCTGCGTGGAAGGCGAGCATCCTACTGCTGAATCCCCACTTCCCTCTGGTGTAATGGCTTTTGGGTGCTGTCACGTCTGTCCCCACTTGACAGAGCAGAACTGTCCCATAGGCTGTCACATCTGTGGTGGCAGGTTGCCGTGTCCTGTCCCATGGCTGTCTTGTTCCCGAGTGGCTTGGACTGCCAGCATTTCAGTTAGCAGCCAAGTGTTGACCCGCATGTGCCACCAGCCTGGACAGGGCATTCCTGACGGAGGCAGTGACATCCGCGAGCCCCCGGCAAGAGTGGCTGGTTCCGATGTTGGGGGGGCGCTGTGGGCCTGTGTGGCAGTGCATTTGGGATGCAAGTTGTAACAGCTCGTGTTCCATTACATGATGACTTGTTTTTACCAAGCTCCCAACTGTTTTAATTGGGTCTGTCGTATGTTATGGATTCTGGTCTGGGTATGCTAGAAACTCGTGTCCTGGTGCTCTTTTGTGTGTTATTAGCTCTTGCACTGAGTCGGATGATTTATTTCATAGCTCATTAATGCTTGTGGTTCTGTGCAAGAATCACAGGGCACATGTTTGGTGTCATGGATGAATTGTGTCCCCCCAAAAGTGCTTGAACTTGGCTAGGCCATGATTGCTGGTGTTGTGTAGTTGGCCACTATGTTATGATTGGATATGATTTTCCTGCTTTTGTAAATTGCAATCCCAGTGGTGGTCGTGGAGTCCGGTGGTACAGGGATTAAGAGCTGTGGCTGTTAACGAGAAGGTCAGTAACTCAAATCCACCAGCTTCTCTCTGGAGACTCTGTGGGGCAGTTCTGCTTGGTCCCATAGTATCATTGTGAGTTCTGGATCAACCGGCCGATACCTCCTAACAAAAGCATCATGTTGGTGAGTCTGGATTAGCAGCAATCATATTAACAAGGCAGGGCTCCGCCTGCATGATCAGGTTGTATCTTGAGTCCCTCACTTTTGATATACAAGAGATAGAAGCAAGCAGAGAGACAGGGTGTCCCCACCACCAGGAACTGAAGAACCAGAATGGGATCATGTTCTTTGGACCCAGGGTCTCTGTGCTGAGAAGCTCCTGACTAGGAGAACAATGACAAGGACTTTCCTCCAAAGCTGACAAGGAAGCTTTCTCCTGGACCTGACGCCCTGAATTTGGACTTCTAGCCTCCTAGACTGTGAGACAACCAATTTCTCTTGGTTAAAGCCATCCACTTTTGGTGTTTCAGTTGCAGCAGCCCTAGGTAACTGAGGCACTTGGCTGGCTATATGCACATAGGACAAGCAAGTCTCACATTCTCTCCCCTAAAGAAAAAGTCAACTCAGTGTGACTTGGGCTAATGGAAGGTACCAAAATTAAGACCATTCTAAGCAGTTGCTCTTAAATTTGAAAATCAATTGCATTCCTGCTGAGTGCGGATCTGGCTGGCTGTGTGGTGTCTGGAGTCCCTTGGTGCTGTGAATGGTTCATACCTTCTGGTGCTGACTGAAAGGTGGCCGGTGTGAATCCACCCAGGGGCACCTTGGAAGCAAGGCCTGGCGATTTACTAATCAGCCATTGAAAACACTGAGGACAGTTCTACTTGGTCTCAGATGGGGCTATCGTGACTCAGAATTGACTCAGCAGCTGGTTATCTGGTGTCTGAAGTGATGAGCTTGATGCGGACAGTGAAACTTTGAGCAGTGCTTAAAAGCACACGCCTTCCATCTCTTGCCAGAAAGTGACATTCATTTGAACCCTCCTGGTAGTAAACAGTCTTAAATATTTAGGTGCTGCTCCTTATTAGCCAGTGAGCACCTGCCACGTGCAGGGACATTTCAAGCCGTCACTCAGCTTTGGAAACCCTGGTGGTACGGCGGCAAAGTCCTGTGGCTGCTCACCAAGAGGTCGACGGTTCAAATCCACCAGGTGTCCCTTGGAAACTCTGTGGGGCAGTTGTCTGTCCTGAAGGGTCACCGTGAGTCAGCATTGACTTGATGACAGTGGGTTTTTGGTTTATTGAGCTTTTGCCTTGGATAGGTTCCCGCATAAGGCCCTTGGGTCAGCGATGAATGAGGTACCTGCCTTCCAGGAGCTCACCAGCTGATAAACAGACGTTCAAACTGCAGTGACTTCCAGGGGCTGGGGCTGGGGATTTTTTAACTGCAGAACCTGTGAGGGACATGCACTGGCCGGAAGGTTAAGTCATTTAGCTTAATCCTGAGGGGATAAGCAGATGCTCCCCTGAGAGCCTGGCGTCTGTGACTGTCAGCATTTATTACTGATGGGACCAGATGACACGGAATTAAAATTAGCCCGTGCAGAAAGAGCACTGGAACCATCCGTGAGATACAGACTTGAGTGCTGGAAATAGACAGGAAGAGCGTCAGCGTGTTGTCATCGTCTTACTGAGGGCCACGCTGCCAGCCATCAGAGACACCCTGCTCCAGGCCTGGTTCAGACCCTGGTTCCGTGTTTGCTTGAGCTGTACCGTGTCTTGGCCCTGTGGGATGCCTGGGCCTACAGTGACGAACCTGAAAGACACATTCTGCTGTCCTCACTGGATACCTTGTCTACAAACTGGAGGACTTCAGAGCCCCTCAGAGAGCTAGCTGAGAAATTAGTTAGCATGGTAGTCAATCCAGAGCCAACTACATAGATCTCGATGATGCTGGAGCCCTGGCGACACAACCATTGAGCGTCTGCTCCTCAAAAGAGTGGCCGTTCAGATCTACCAGGCCCTCGTAGGAAGCTGTGGGGACGGCACTTCTGCCTATAGTTGCCTGCCCTACAGGGTCCCTCTGAGTCAAGATCGGCTCATTGGTGATGAACGTTTTACTGTTACATTAAGTTCATTTGTTTTGTAGAAATTCTGTTTTTATGATCCATAACTATTTGAGTCCTTCTTGTGAAGTTGACCGAGTCACATGAATTGTGGGTTGAAGGAGCTTCTTTCTGAAGCAGCAGCCCAAGTATTGAGATCCCCAGATATTTATGGCCTGTTTGCTGTGTGCCAGGTAGTGCTCCAGGCCAGGGGATACTGCAGTGAGCTCCACAGAGACCCCTCTGCCCCCGTGGAACTTACATTCCAGTGTAAGGGCAGAGGAAGAGCTGGTGTGTCATTCCGAGTGGTGTCGAGTGCTGAGAAGAAAAGGAAAGTCAAGGAGGAAGGGGGAGAGAGGTGGTATGTTTGTGGCTGTGTATGCAGGTGTCTGTATTTTACACAAAACTGTCAGGAAAGCTTCTCTGATATAGTCCATTTGGCAGAGACCTATGGGAAGTGAAGGACTAAACCATGAATTTGGGGGTGTAAGTCATTTTAGAAAGCGAGGAGAATGTGCAGAGGCCCCGAGGCAGGCACGTACCTGATGTATTGGGCCCATCAGGGAGGCTGGTGTGGCAGCTATAGGAGTCAGGGGCACGGTGGCAGGGCACGAGGGGCCGAGAGAAATGGCAGGGTCTTGGCGGACCAGAAACGGTGTTTGTGTTTTATTCTTTGTGACATGAGCTGACTGTCCTCACAGAGGCTACAGGACTTGGAGCTTTTAGAAGACGAGGAGGTGGGTGGGTGGGGGCAAGCCTGGAAGCGTGGAGGTCGGTTAGAAAGCTGCCTGCTCAGCCAGGGTGGACGTGGCCACCGCGGGGGTCAGGAGAAGCAGCTGGTCCTGGATGTATGTTGAAGGCAGGGCCAGTAGTGCTTGTTTAAAGGACTCGGATGGTGAATGTGAGAGGGGGCAATACCAGGGCTGACTCTCAGGGGTTTTGTTCTCAGCAACTGGCAAATTGAAGAGGCCAATTTGGAGAAAGGGAAGACTGAGAATCAGCACGTGAAAAAGACTCTTAAACCCCGAATTTCATTGGCCTTGTACAAAGCGACGTCTGTGACTTCTAACCTTCAGTTTCCTTTCAAGAAGATGTTACAAATTACTTTTGGGGGGAAATAGCTTTCTGCCATCAAGTCCATTCTAACTCACAGTGACCCTGTAGAGCAGAGGAGAACTGCCCCGTGGGTTTCAAAGGAGCGCCCGGTGGGTTTGAACTGTTGACCTTTTGGTTAGCTGAGTTCTTAACCACTGAGCCACAGGGCCCCTTGGGAGATACAGGACACGGGTTAAAACAAGATTTTCAGTTAAAAATATTGATGCTCTGTATTGAATCCGGTAGGTTCCTGTGTAATAAGTGGAATTTGAACTTGAAAGGATACATTTCTGGATGTGTAAATAAGTAATTGCTTTATTTCAGTTGTTTAGGTTTAGAGAACGTTTAGATTATTTAGAGAACATTTAGATTATTTCGGTTTAGAGAACTTTCCTCAGCTTCCCATCACAGGCAGACTTTGCTGATTAGGAAATATGTTGTTCCTACAGCTTTTGTGGGTTGGATTCGAGGACCACTGAGGAACTTCCATGGAGGACACGTTTGTTCCAGCGGGGTTTTCTGTGTGGAGGAGGGCTCCCTCCACCTCGGCAAGATTCCCTCTCCTGACAAGAGCTGGTGTGGGGCCGTAACCCCTGGGACCCCCTCACCCCGCTAGCTGAATGCTCTGTCTTCCTAGCAAGGGAGTCTCTTCTGACTCAGCCACATGCTTTTTCCTGTTTTGGATGGAATGAACTGTCAAGGCCTCTAGGATTTTATGTCCTTGGTGCCGACTGACCTGCCAGCTCTGTCTCGGCTCTTCGGAGAGCAGTCTCTGTAAACACCAGCTAGTTAACAGTTTGGCTCAGTAATTCAGCAGCATTTTCTTGGAGGGTGATTGTCTTTTACAACATCAAGACAAAGCCTTATTGAGGAGAGGTTGTGGGTTGAACAATAGTTTCTGTGTTCTGGACAAGAAGCTCCCTAGAGAACAAACTAAACTTAGGTGGGTGGGTGTGGAAAAGGCTTTTCCAGGAGTGGGAAGCAAAATGTAATTCTCCTCCCCGTAGAACTTGGCTTTGGCACGTCCCGCTCTTCAGCCAGGTACATGCGTGCCACTCGGTGTGGTGGCGTGGGAGCCTCCACAGCCCTATGAGCGTTTCTTAGGTCCTATGGACAATTTTAAAAGTACTCATTTATCACACACGTTGGGAAGGAAGTCCTGGTGAAGTCAGTACATGGAATCGATGTTTTTAGATAGAAATCAGAGGTTGCAGTTTGCCCTTCCAGTTCTACACTGAACAGCTTTTTTTAAAAAACATTTTTGGAAATTGGGGGTTGGGAGCTAGAAACTAGTTTAAAAAAAAGGTCAAATACACTGCTGTCTAGTCAGTTCCAACTCATAGTGACCCTATAGGACAGCATAGCTGCCCCATAGTTTCCAAGGAGCACCTGGCAGATCTGAACTGCTGACCTTTTGGTTAGTGGGCACAGCACTTAGCCACTAAGCCAGCAGGGTTTCCATAGGAGGGAAGGAACAAAACCCGTTGGTTTCCGGCTCACAGGGTCCCTGTAGGACAGAGGACAGCTGCCCCTTGGGGTTCTAAGGCTGTAAGCTTTTAGACTGCCACGGCTTTTTTCCAGTGGAGAAGCTGTGCAGTTTGAATTGCTGACCTTTTGCTTAATGGTGGGTACCTCACTACTGTACCAGTAGGGTTTCTGCAGAAGCCCTCAGAGTCACAGGTGGAGGGCAGCTACGGGGCAGGGGGCGTATCGATGTCAGAACACTCCAGTAAAAAAAAAAAGAATTAACATGTATCTCATGGTTTAGAATTCCACCATCCAGTTCAGTAGCCAGGTGTAGCTATTTAAATGTAAATTAAATAAAATGAAAAATACAGTTGCACTAGCCACACTGTGTTGAAGAGCAGGTGTACCGGCGCAGGTGTACCAGCCGGCTGAGCCATGGAACTTTCCATCCCTGGAACGCTGTGCTGGGTGTGCTGACCCAGAACCCAGTGTGAGGGGCGCCCCTGTTAGCTTGACGTGCGTTTCGCTTGCTGGGGTCCAGCCTGTAGCATAGAAAGTCTCGGGAAATTTTACAAAAGATCCTGTTCTTCTGAAAGGGATTGAACATGGGGTGTTGCATGAGGGGACTGGTATCTATGCCTTCAGTTTGGACGTTTAACCTGCCTTGTAACTCTCATCTAGCTAAGCAGTGATGTATTAATAACACAGCCCTGTGTAGATAATGGGATTGCTACTTTCATGGGTATTTTGAATAAAAAATATGAACTGACTTGAGTAAGAAAGTCACGTGGTAGTTTCTGTCCACCAGGCACCTAGTACTTCAGAAGCAGTAGCAGGAAGCAGGAGCGGGAGTTTCCCGTGTGGAGGTGTATCTGCGTCTCAGTAAAGGCTGGTGGTAAGCCAGATCGAGGGGTCCGTTCTTGACGGTGGATCACGCACGTATTGTTCCTGTTTATCAGTCACACTTCAGTAGAGCCTGTTGTTGTCCTCTCTAGCATGAAGAGCGGGACCCTGCGGTTACCCAGGCATGCTGGGTAAACATTGGCTGAGCTGAGTGGGGCCTGTGAGGACAGGACTGGGCCTGGGTTGCTAACATTCCCCTCATAGCAGGGCGGCCTCGTGTGACTGCAGCCAGATAAACAGAACTTGAGGTTACGCTTCAGAGGAGGTGAACAAAGGCCACCTGACAAAAGGTGGACTGACTTCCAGACGGTTCAGGAAACGTGGCTCTCGTGGCTTGGTTCTGCTCTGGAAGCCCTGGTGGCTCAGTGGTTAAGCACTGTGTCTGTGAGTGTAAAGGGCAGCAGTTTGAATTTACCAGGTGCCCCTCAGAAACTGCATGGGGCCATTCTGCTGGGTCCTTACAGGGTCACCATGAGTCAGAATCGATGACTGGGGGTTTGGTGTTTTTGGTTTTCTCCTTCTTCGGAAGTCCCTTGATGGGGAAAAGGGTTAAGTGCTTGGCCACAAATTGAGATTTGGTGGCTCCAGTCTCCCTAGAGTCACCTCAAAAGAAACACTTGGTGGTGGACTCTTTGAAGGGTCACCAAAGAAACCCAGAAAACCAAATTGATTGCTGTTGAGTCAGTTCCGACTTACAGTGACGTGTAGAACAGGGGAGACCTGCCCTGTCGAGTTTCCAAGGAGAAGGGAGCAGATTCCCACAGCTGCTGACCTTTGGGTTTGTGGGCAGCGCTTAACTGCAGCGCTCCCAGCGTTCTAGAGGTTCCCATGCAGCAGGTGGCAGATTAGAGGCACCCACTCTTCTGGTTAGCGCGCAACCAGGACACCACCAGGGACAGCCGCTGAAAGTCCCCCAGCACAGCGTCCTTCAGGGGAAAACTGCCTGGGGCAGCCTTCTGTGCACTTGGCACATGGTCACAGTGCAGTCGCCCTCCAGCAGCCAGGTCGCTCCCCTAGCCCTTTTTGCTCCGTTCACTATGAAGCCAACGAATCTTTTTATCATAGCTGGGCTTCCAGATGCTTTTTTGACAGTGAGGTGGATGTGATGATCTCCCAAGAGATGTTGGTTCCCCCCCAAGACATTTCCATGCAGTGAATTCCAGTTCACAGCAACCCCACAGAACAGAGTACAGCTGCCCATAGGATTTCCAAGGAGTGCCCAGTGGATTCCAACTGCTGACCTTCTAGTTAGCAGCCCAGTGCTTAAGCAGTACCACTCCAGTGGACCTTTTGCCTTTATTCTTTGCAAAAATCAGTGTATTGATTTGTCAAGACCTTTCTGTGGCTCAGAGGCATCTCCCTTATGTTTAAGCCTCTCTCGACAAGCTCATCATTCTTCCTTTCCTGAAATGAGGAAACAAAGAGCAAAGATTTGTGCTCGGCAGTATCCTTTTGACCTTGTGATTGCTTTTATAAGAGCTCACTTCCTTGTTATGGGCTGTGAGAAAACACAGCCCTATGAAACTGAACCCAATTCATTATATTATGCTTATTATGGGCACCCAGTAAAGAGAGTTCTTCCAGCCCTTAGGACTGTGTATTGTCGTGCATCTGAGCATCTGGAGACCAGACCCTGAAGTTTGTCCTGGTTTCCTTGTTGCGTTGGCTGCTAGGAAGCTCGGAGTCAAACTGGTGACTCATCTCAAGCATGTTTATGGGACTTCCTAACACATATGTTATGTTCCAACTGTACTTCTGGGATCATTTTAATAAAACCACCCTTGATTTGCCTCAGTTGTGAATTCTTCACTTTTTTATTTTCTGCTCTTTGTGTTTTAAAGTTGTTTTTAATCTTTTGGAACTAGTGAGCAATTTTATTCAAGACTATTTTTTCCTCTGACTTTCAACATCATGTATGTTTTAGCAGCTGTCTTACCAGAATGTCTCTAAGGCTACGGCATACTTAGGCGTGATTTTGCTTTCTGGAAATGTTAGCAGTATATTTAGGTTTGCCTTCTAAATATGGTTAGGCTGATTCAGGGTCCACTGCCAAGTCCATGGGATTCGTGGTGCATGCTACAACTCAGAAATCTTTTTAAAGAAATAATTATGATTGATTTAATCTTGAGCATTTAAATGATCACAATCATGTATTTAAGACTTATTGTATGGAAATGTATTTAATCTTATTTACCATATTTGACGTTATCTTAATCATTCAGTGCATACATGTATGTAAAATCATCTCTGTGTACGGTGTCCCTTATCTAGAGGGTACCATGTCCCCTATGTGAGGGACTGTTTTGTTTGCATGACATCATTACAGGACTCTTAAGAGATGCACTGACAGATGGAGAGACTGGAAGGGACCATATGGCCACCGTCACATCCAGCTCCTTTTGGAGTAATTGGAGTCTTTTGATGAAGGCAGGAATGGAAAGCAACAAGAGTTTTTGCAGATGTTGTATTACTTTTTAAAAAGCAGCCAGTAACTAGAGACTTGTGAATGAAGGTATTGTCTTTGCTTCTTACTTCTGTATGTGAGTTGGTATCATCAACTGAATTGTGTCTCTAAAAAGTGAGTCAACTTGGCTAGACCACAGTTTGCAGTAATGTGTGACTGTCTACTGTATTGTCATTGGATGTGAGTTTCCTGTCTGTTGTAAACCCTACCTCGCAGTGTGAATGAGGCAGGGTTAGAGGGAGTTACGTGAATGAGATGGGACTCAATCTATGAGATTAGATTGGGTTTTGAGTCCATTTCTTTTGAGCTATAAAAGAGAAAAGGGAGCAGAAAGATACGGGAGACTTCATACCCCAAAAAGAGAAGCGCCAGGAGTACAGAGTGCCCTTTGGACCCAGGGTCCCTGGGCTGAGGGGCTGCTAGACCAGGGGAAGATTGGTGACAAGCAACCTCCCGCAGAGCCAACAGAGAGTAAGCCTTCCCCTGGAGGTAACTTGTTGAACTTGGACTTCTAGCCTCCTAGACTGAGAAGACACTGCTGTTTGTTAAAACCGTCCACTTGGGGTGTTCCTGTTGTAGCAGCCCTGGATGACTAAAACAGTTATTGTGTGGAAAGACAATGGGATAAACCCAAACCTGGCCCTTGGCATGAAGTGAACTCGTATCATTGTTTCTTGGAGAAAGCATCGTCCAAGGTTGGTGCCAAAGGCTGTTTTGCTGTTGTTTTAGGTCTTCCATTTGGGACGGTGGAGAGAGACTTTTCGTTCTTCCAGACAACTTGTTGCCAGTCATTTTTTGCAACCTAATAACCCTACAGAACAGAGTTTAGGCACCTAAGAGGTTACATTGTTAAAGTGAATGGAACCAGTGTTTTAAAATGCTGGCCTGGTATAAATTAGTGTCCTTTCAGAGTGGCCCCAGCGAGCAGCCACCTCCGACGTTGTTTTCAAGTACAGGGCACGAGTCAGAGGTGGATTTTGATCCCAGCTGCCAGCCCAGTCAGTTCATGGTGGCTGAGTGTGTGCCTTGAGCAGTGTCCTCATGGGAATGGGAAGGACAAGGGGGCAGCCAGCATGACCCTTGGTTGTCGTCCCTGCAGCTTGGGCACATCAGTAGACTGGATCTAAGGAAGCTGCCTTGGATCCACCTGATGCGCTTTGAGACCACAGATGTGTCAGGGCGATGACCTTGGAAGGCGAGGAAGTTCTCGGGATAAAATAAACTCCCAGCTCTCCCCTTCCCTCATATTTCTGGCTAGGTAAGTCAGTTTATTAAGCATGTTTCAAGAGTGGCTCTTATTCAGCCAAGTGTCAGTATCTTCAAGAATGGTTCAGGTAATCAGTAGATGACATGAGTTTTTTCTACCCAGCCTGAAGACATCATCCAGAAAGAAAGGTCAGTTCAGAGTCGCAGGCATCGGCATTCACTCCGACATGTAGTGGGTCAGATAACACGCGCACAACTTCCCTAACGCAGGAAGAAGGAGGAAATCAGGAAAGTTAGGGGGGGTGTGTGTGTTCCCAGGACCTTCTCGGTTTTTTTGGTGGGGATTTACATTTTTTAAAAACTGATTTAAAACTTTAAAGGGAAGTAATTGCTGGAGTTTAAAGCTCAAGAGCTGTGAACTTGGAGAGTGGTGGGTTTCAGCATTCCCACTGAGGGTCCTCTAAGCCAAGTACAGGTCGGACTTACCGGGGAACTTCTCGGACGACTGAAGCACCCAACACCCTTTAAAACTGTCACAGACTCCCACCTTCCCCGTAGTCATAAAGTGCATCCTGGTTTGAGAACTATCAGGGTGACAGATGTCTTCTGCTTCTTGACCCATCACCCACTGCAGGGAGAACTTTTTGATTTGGCCAGTCAGCTTCCCCAGCCTGAGAGGGCATCACTCCCCCTCTCCTTCTACCTGAACATGACCTTCTACCCGAACATTGCCCTTTCTGACACTGTGCTGTCCTCAGTCCCTTCCCATTCCAAGTCCCTGGGCAGAATACTTTCCTCTTCAGAACCCAGCTCAGTGCTCCTTCCCCGGAGAAAACGCCTGTGCTTTCCCAAAGCCTCCCTGAGCACCCTTCTCCCTTCTCCTCGTGGCCCCTTGAGGAGGCGACCCCCACTGATGATGTGTGTCCTTGGCACCTAGCGAGGTATGTGTTCAGATGGAGGAGGAGCCTGGCGGGGAGACCGGCCTCCAGTCAAGTGCTTATAAACAGTGAAACATGTTAAAAACATCCATTTATGATGATTGTGGGGTTTGACAGTGAAAGGACAGCAGAGTGGTCTTCAGTCATCACCTTCCCTTACCCTCCTCAGGGCAGAATGTGGGAATCCTGCTTTATGGTTGAGTATGCCCTCAGCCGCCCTCCAGGCGTGCTGCCCAGCCTCCCCTCCAGGGGGCACCCCATGGGTTCTGGGCACCCCGGCAGCTGTAAAGTCCAACTGCTTAGCTGGACCTCATTAGGTGATATATTGGCCTTCAGCGGCATTTAGTGGTTCTGAAGCCTCGTCCAAATAACCACACCGTGGGTGAGGTTTACTGTGTGGCCCAGGGTCCCTCCCGGCCATCTGTGCTCAGGCCTTTGAGGAGCAATTATGCTGCAGGTGTGCAGCCCGATGAAGTAATAGCTTAATTATTTGGTGAAGCAGCGGGCGGGGCCGAGACCAGCTCACCGACTTCCCGGGCTTTGTTTGGGCCCTTTGGTTCTCTGGCATCCCAGCCCAACCTGCAGCAAAGAGGGGTGGCTTCCTGGGCCCGGGCCAGCTGCCTGTAGAAGGCTTTTGAAAAGTCAGCTTGTTGTGTATTTCTTTGAAGTCCTAAGGAGGTTTGCTTGATTGGGGGCTGGAGGTGCCTGCAGGTGACCTGCCTGGGGATAGAAGGGGACTTGGGATCCCGAGTGGGCATGTTTGGGGGGAGGGAGCCCCTGTTTTTCAGTGGATTCTTAAGAGTACCATGGACCCCACAGGGATGAAGGTCTTCACTGTTGGTCTTTGTGCCTTTGAACTTGTCGGTAGTAGCTGCAAGTTAAGGATAGATCCTGCATGAGCTGCTTGTCTCCGTCAAATTTAGAGCTGGGTCTCTGCCAGAAGCCAGCGTGTCTCAGAAGCGTCCCCACCCTTGCATCTTGTCTGTCATCTTACTGTGCATTTGCACTTTGACATTTCTGAAGACAAACCGTGAAAGACACTATAAACAAAGGCAGCGCTGACCTGTAAGGGACTGTGACGGGGATGCCCTCCAGCCCCAGAGCTGTGTCACACAGTGACCCTGGGCGTGCCATGTGAGCTCCTCTCGTGTCCCAAGCACTCTGTTTTTAGCCTTCGTAATAGCCTTTTAAAGGGGCCCTGGTGGCGCAGTGGTTAAGCACTCACCTGCAAACGCCGAGGTCGGTGATCTGAAACCAGCAGTTGCTCTGCGGGAGAGAAGGCCTAGCAGTCTGCTCCTGTAGGGATCACAGGACTGGAAACCCCATGGGCGGTTCTGCTCCGTCCAGTAGGATCACCGTGAGTCGGAATCAACTCTGCAGCACGCAGCAAGAGCATTTGTAGGTGTCGTGGTAGCGCAGGGGTTAAGCACTCAGCTACTAAGGGGCAGATGGGCGATCCCAGCCCGCCCAGTGGCCCTGCGGGAGAAAGACCTGATGATCTGCTTTGGTCAAGGTAACAGGCCAGAAACCCAGTCACATGGGGTCACTGTGCTGGCCTTGACTTGACGGTGAACCCAGCAGCTAAAGTGAAACTGTTGTAGCGAGGCTGTGCTGCCTTCGTTTTACCGTGGAAACGGGAGGAAACGAACTCTGTCTCGGTAGCATGCAGTCCCCACACTGCCACAATGTTATGGGTGCTGTGCCGCCAGGACTGTACCTTGGGATGGCCTCTCCCCTGGTGTGTAGGTGGGACTGTTGTCACAGTTAATGGGCTGGTAGAGAAAACACGATTCCTGCGGTGGGAGTTGGACCCCCCTTCCCGAGCTCCCCCCGTGTTTCTTTGGTCAGAGATTTGGCTAGGATGAAGCAGTCAGCCTCCTCCTTTTTGGTGTGCCAGTTTTTGTGTGATTGCTGTTCCCAGGGATGCGTTGAGAGCCTCGTTTTGTTTTGACATGTGATGCATTTGACCTCTCCTGCTCAGTTACTTCTTCATTGGATGTGTGTCAGTTCTGGGCCCTGAGCCGCGTGTGTACAGAGGTGCTCCTTGAGGACCCTGCCGGTGGGGTACCTAACGCCTGGGAAAGGAAGGGGCTCCAGTGTTGGCAGATCCTGGATGAGTGTACTGATACGAGGTTGCAAGTGAGGTGAGTGTCACCTGGTTATGAACAAGTAGTGCGTTTCCTGCGTACTGCTGAACGCAGAAAGGAAGTGTGAGCAGGCCTGAGGCAGTGACTCAGTCGGTCAGTGGGTCCGTCCGTAGCAATCCCTGAGTGTGTCAAGGCCTTCGGGCTTCAGGCTAAATTAAAGGACAGCCTTGCAGGGAGGAGGCCGCCTGATCCTGGTGAGACGCCACATGGCCGGTGGGAATGGAAGAGGGAGATTGGTTGGGGCGCAGTGACAGGGCTCAGCGTGGCGGCCACCACAGGGTCAGAAGATACCGAGCATGTATATTTTTCAGAAAAGCAAAAGGAATTTTTATTTGGAGTACAAAAGTAATACATGTTTCTGTCAAAAAGTTTTAGAACCTGGTAGAAATGAAATAGAAGGAAAAATCTTCTGCCTTGCAGAGACGAGTATGTTTACACCGTCCTGGGGTCCGACTTGGAATCTTATTAGTGTTGTTGACCTTTCCCGAAAGCAGCCTTTTCCCTGTCCTCCTGCCTTCTCGCCGCCTTCCATGCCCTGGGGACCATGTGGTTACCAGCCAAGTCACATCAAAGCCTCACCCCAGCCGCCTCGGAGAGACTGATCCCAGCAGGTGACGTGGATGAAGACTCAGGAGCTGCCTCTGAGGTGGTAACTTGGCTATTAGGCACTGGGATTATTTTCCACTTGTATGTTCTGCAGAAAATGATTCCTGAGCATTGTGTTTAGAGTTACGCTCTTGGGTGGTGGTGTAATTGCTAAAGGGGGAAAAAATACTCAGATGTTATCTGGATCCAAAAGTATTGCATTCCAGTCTTAACTCCAGAAATTGACTTGGAACCATGAATTTATAAATCATAAAAAAAAACCCAAAAACCCCTCCATGCAGAAGTTTCTCCTCTTGTTTTCTCTATCTCCTTCCTTCCCTCTGAGGTGGCTTAGGAAGAAATGTTTCTTTTAATGAGTCTTTTTGGGAGTTTGAAAAAATAGATGATAAAAAGTAGTTAGGCGGAGTGGTGTGGTTGCCTTAGATGACTGTGCCCACGCAAAGAATTGTGCCAGCATCCTTATGATTTTAACAGTGATTTGATCTGGGTACTCTGTTGTCTTTCAAGAGCTCTTCTTTATGCTTGTGTTGCGTGCCGCCTCCTGCCCAGATGTTTTGATGTGTCAAATATGTAGTGCCCAGGGCTATGGACTCGAGGGCGGCTGGAGTTCTGGCAATGTCATCTTGTGTTCTGGCCTCACCATTGCAGAGTGTTGAATGTTTCCCCAGCGGATCTTCGAGATCTTAACAAACCCATCCTAGCTCCGCTGGGGCCTGTAGTGGTGCCAGCTGTGATACTCTGAGCTGCTGACCACCGAGTTGAAGGTTCGAGACAGTTGAGAGGGGCCTGATGATCTATTTCTAAAAACATCAGCCACCGGGAACCTCTGGAGCATAGTCCGACTCGGACATAGTGAGGCCACCATGAGTCGGAACTGACTCAGCAACACCTGCCTTCTGGGATTTGGGTTCCAGTCCCATCGTGGGAAACCCTACCCAACTGAGAATTTGACCATGCCTTTGACCTGACAGCACTGCCTAGATGAAAGTATTAGGGCAAAGAGAAGACAGGTGTTACGTTACCAGATGCTGGACAGAGGCCAGCCCTTCATGCTGCCTCAGTGGCTTGGCCTTCAGTGGTTTTCATGTTGACAGTAGGCTGTCCTGTGAGTCCCGCAGTCCCAGGGGACATTTCTTAGTGTCCTGGGCTGCTTTCCAAGGTGTGGACCCGCCCTTCTCTAGGTTTGATGGCTAGCGAAACCTCGTGACTCTTGGTATTGTCAGTGGTCCCCACTGAGTGGCCATGAAGGAGGTGGGCAGCTACTGGGGGACACTCTTGGTGTAGTAGCACTCCAGGTGTGTATGAGGGGGAGAAGCTGCCTTGGATTGGACTGATTTTTCAGGGGAAATGCTACGTGAAACGGGGCGTTTTATAAAGGTATATAAAATGTATTCTGTAAACGTGAACTGTTTCAAGTCCTGCCCAGCACCCCACTGTGGGAGCCCTTGACCCCCCCGACCTGTGGGGCCACCTCCCACCCTGGGCTCGGGACTTGTTTTATAAATGGAGAGGAGGATATGACAACCTTGTCGCCTCCGTGCTCCTCACCAATGTGATGCTTCCCATGCTGGTCACGACATGGGGCAGAAGACGGTCCCCAGGATGTTAGTCAGCTCAGGTGCGTGGCTTCTGTTCTCTGTGCCGCTGCTACCAAGGACCCCCTGGCCACAGAAAGCTACTTTGTGAGGGACTCAGCCAATGCATCCTGGGCCTGGGTCATCTCCCGGTTCCCTCCAGCTGTGAAACTGGTGCTTTTGCAGTCAGTTGGGAGCAGTGATTCTCAAGTGGGGGACATTTTGCTCCATCTCAGGGACATCTGACAGCATCTGGTTTGGTTGTCATAATGTGGCTGCTCCTGGCATCTAGCAAGACAGGGATGCTGCTCAGTGTCCTACAGTGCATGAGGCGGTGGCTACGTCACTGAGTCACCCCATCCCTAATGTCAGTAGTGCAGAGGGTGAGAAACTCCCTGTCAGGAGCCAGGGAACCTCAAGAGCAGAGTGACCAGGCTCCCAGGCCCTCTGCAGGCACTGTTCCCCCCTCTGTGGGCTTGCGGGATTGTCTGTTGTTCCTGGGCCCCTTGCAGTGTTCGTCACCTCCTGAAAGGTCTTTTGGTGAAGAGCTGGCTGCTCTTGGGGCCCATGTCCTGGGCCCGATGGAGGGGGACAGAGCTCCTGGGGCCCGTGTCCCAGGCTCAATGGAGGGGGACAGAGCTCCTGGGGCCCGTGTCCCGGGCTCAATGGAGGGAGACAGAGCTCCTGGGGCCCGTGTCACGGGCGCGATGGAGGGGGACAGAGCTCCTGGGGCCCGTGTCCTGGGCTCGATGGAGGGGGACAGAGCTTCTATTGTGTGCGGCGGCTGGCTGGTGGGAGAAGCCGTGAGTCAACACTTGGGCAGAGGTGTCGGTTTGCTGAGCCGCCTTAAAAATGTGGCTCGTTTTCTTCATCCTTGAGAGGTTTCCTGGCGGTGACTTAGAGACTTGGCGCTGATGTACTTTTCCATACTCTGTTTATGTCTTTCTGTGTTCCTAGGTCTTGAATCCTGAGAGGTTTAGACTTTTCCAGGCAATGTTGTACCATTTAATCTTCCTAGGGGGCTAATGCCTGAAGTCAGAAGCAGCATTTTGGCAAAGAAAAAAAAAGATGAAGGCAATTGTATAAACCTTTTGGTAGGATTTTCTGGAGGAAAAAAGCCAAGATCTGGGGGTGCATTGCACACACGCAAAGCAGCACTTAAACTGCCTTGAGGAGCAAATATTTTTATTCGTTTCTGTGCACATGTGCTGGGGTGGCATATGGCATAGGACCAAAAAGGTCCAAATAGCTGAATGATGTTGTCTGTGCAAAAGCCAGGCCCAAGCTGGTGTAGGCTGCCCGCAGCCAGCCGCCTTCTTTAGGGTGACCAGATTTCACAAGCATGACAGGGCGCCCTGGATGTGGTCATTTAAATTTCACAAACGTCCTTCTCACTGAGCAAGTCTGAGTCCTTCCAAGGAATGCTCGTAAACACTTCTGAGTCTTGAGTGCACGTACAAGATGCCCCTTAGGCAAGAAGCAGGACACAAAAAGGAACCTGGATGGCGTAGTTTTAGCTGTCCCATGTTGGTGAGGGAGTGGTGGCGGCTTATTTGCTGGTGGGTGTGACAGTGGTACCTGATGAGCTGGACCTCTCTTTGAGGGGAAAGCTGTCACCAGACTTGTAGAAGAACAGGTCGTCCGCACGCCTTCTGTCATACTCCACTGCACAGCGGACACTGAGGTCCAAAGGGCTCATTTATGCTGGTGACTTTGCCAGTGTTGGGGTTGAACTGTATCTCCCCTTTGTTCCTGCATATTCCTGGGAGCTGCTTGTCATGGATTAAACTGCATCCCCCCAAAATGTGTGTAGCAATTTGGCTTGGCCAGTATTCCCTGTATTCTGGGATTGCCCTCCACTTTTCTGATTTCCTGATGCTGTGAATCGTAATTCCTGCCTGTGGTTCAGAGTGGATTATGTTAGGGTTCGGGTGGGGCTGTAACACCCTTCCTAAGGTCACCTCCGTGCTCCGTTGTAAAGGGAGTTTGCCTGGAGTATGGCTTGCACCACCTTTTATCCTCCAAGAGATAAAGGGAAGCAAGCAGAGTTAGGGACCTCACACCATCGAGACAGCAGCACTGAGAGCAGAGTGTGTCCTTCAGATCTGAGGTTCCTGCACTGAGATGCTCCCTGACCAAAGACTGATGCAGCACAAGGACCTTCCAGAGCTGACAGAGGGAAAGCCTTCCTCTGGAGTGGACTCCCTAAATTTGGACTTGCAGCTTACCAGATTGTGTAAAAATAAACTTTTTTTTGCTCAAGGCATCCACTTGTGGCATTTCTGTTCATGCAGCACCGGAGGACTGAGATACTGCTTTCCCAGTCGCCCATCTTGTCTTGGACCTCTGCAGTCCCACCCAGCCCACTTCGGCCCCTTGGTTCCCATGCCCTGTGTCTCCCCTCTGTGGGGACACCTGGTGCCACCTTCATGAAGGTGTCCAGGTGGGAACTGCGTCAGCCTTGTCTTCAGGTCAGCACCTCCCGGGGTCGGAGCCTTCAGGGATGTTTTCCTGTAAAAGGTGAAGGAGGAGGACCTTCTTCAGGATCTTAAAAAAGAAATTATTTTTGATAAATTATAGATAACTTAAATGTGCTCTTCTGGCTGCTTTTATTGGTGCCATTAGTGGCATTAATTATGTTGGCAGTCTAGTGCCACCAGCATCACTGTCTATTTCCAGAACTTTCTAATCCCCATCAAAGGAAAGTTGGTAATCATCAGCATCTTGTTGGGGCCAAAATGGAAGCAGTTAGTTCTTTGTTTGGGGATGTATCTGAGCCCTGAGAGAATTGTGGTTGAGGGGGCCCGTTGGTACTGATTCCTCAGCGCTGGTGGAGGCAGGGATTTGTCCTGGGGTGTTCTGAAGCCTCAAGTGAGAGGGAGTTGAGGTGAGTATAAGACTAGCCCACGTGTGGGAACTGCTCAGGTTGGGAGCAGACTAGTGACCAGCTGGCCCTGGCGGAGCTTTGATCATTTCCCTGGGGCATGTGTTGGGTGAGGGGATGCGGAATTCATTTAAGAGCTGCAGTTGCTAACCCAAAAGTCGGCATTCACACCCACCAGCTGCTCCTTGGAAGCCTTACACGGCAGTTTTACTCTGACCTCTAAGGTCAGCGTGAGTTGGAATTGACTCGGCAGCAACAGGTGTTTTGGGTTTCAATACTTTTCTGAGAAAATGAACCTGGAGAGATTGTTTCTAACGTTTTGCTGTTACAAAGAATACCATCCTGGCTATTTTATTTTGAATATCCTGAACCTAAATTGCAAAAAGATTCTGTAGGTCCAGTGGTAGGGCAGCTTGTGGGGTTTGTTGAATTCAGTCACTCGACTGGGTATTCAAGGATTCAGTTTCTTTCTCCCTCCTTTTCCTCCTAAGATCTCAGGTGCATCCTAAATCTGACTCATCTTGTGTCCTGTTTTACCAGAGGGAGATGAGAACAAGAGAGGAGAGAGAGTTCATTCCCATGAAGCAGGGAGGCAAGGCTTGACTCTGGTTGCCCAGATCTAGTCATGTGCCTTCTTGTGAGTCCATCATTGAGACCTGGGAATGTGAGTGCTGAGTGGGTCCCTTCGCACTCCTGAGCCGGTCCTCAGCCCTTGTGTTTGAAAGGAGAGGATTATTCACATTGGGTCCATCAGTAGGGCCAGTGGTGTGGGCTCTTTCTGATTGTAAAGGTACCGTCAGTATGAGGTACCTTTGAACTCACTCGGGATATATGAACCTCAGAAACACTGTGCTGAGTGGAGGAAGCCAGGTATAAGTGACTACATGTGATTTGATTCCATTTACATGCAGTGTCCCAAAACAATAATCTGCAGAGGCCAGTTGTGCAGAAGTGAGTGGTTACCCTGGTTGGCAGTGGGCCTGAAGGGGGACCGACCTGAAGGAAGGATTAGGGGATAAACATCACTGAAGTGAACACCTGGAGTGGTTGGCTTTCACAGTATGTGAGTTACACAAAACCAGTAAATACGTTTACTTTGACCAGCTTTTGTTTGAGGCTTGTGGGGATTGAATACCTAAAACAGTCTGATTGCGGATTTGGCCCTCCTCATGTTCGGTCTCGTTTGGGGAGCGCTGTGTGTTTCGTTATGCTGTGAAGAGTTAGAACTTGTAAGTGAAGTCCTATGCTGAGCTGGCTCCCGAGCTGCAGGAAGGGGAGCGCTGGGGGGCGGGGGTTGGAAGCTCAGCAGAGGGTTGGCAGCTGGAATCCACCAGCCGCTCCTCGGAGACGCTGTGAGCAGTTCTTTGTCCTGGAGGGTCGCTGCGATCAGTAGAGTCCCCCTTCCTGTATTCTGAAATGCTTCCCTTAAATAAGGACGTGCCAAGACTTAGATTTGTGTACATACAGGGAGACGTCCTTAATCTGGACAGTTGAGTTCATTGTGAATTAGTGAACTTTTTAACCAAACTTCAGGGTGGGAAAAGACGTCAAGGTTAAGCCCTCCAGGACAGGTGCCGTTAGGACAGCAAATGAAGAGGACAGTCAGGGTCTTCCTGCTGGGTTTGACTAGCTGATCACTAGACCTCCAAGTTCACTGATACCTAATCCGAAAGGTCATTCGTCAGCATTCTCTCATTATCTGACCCTGGTGGTGGGTGATCTGAAGGACATTCTGAGCCTCCTGTCCTTTTCTGGTTTAGAAAACTCCACTTAATGATGCTGATGTGTCTGTGTGTCTTCATGATAAAAACAAAACCAAACCCAACGCCCCTGCCCTTCACCCTCTGAGTGGACGTGCACTGCTGGGCACCTTAGTGGGATCAGAACACTCTTCCTAGAAGCCTCCTCCCATGCTGGACCTCATGATGGCAGCGTAATAAACGACTGGATAATAGGATAGGACTTGGGAACTGCTTGACTGCGGGACCCATTTTTGCCTCGGAGGATTCCTGGCAAGGCAGTGGTTAAGTGCTTGGCTGCTAACCAGAAGGCTGTTTGGTAGCTCCTGCCAGCTGCTCTGGGGAAAAAAGATGTGGCTGGCAGCTTCCATAAAGATTACAGCCTTGGGCACCCTATGGGATGTTTCTGCTCTGTCTTATAGGGTGTGTTATGAGTCACAATGGACTGGAAGGCATTGGGTCTGGTTTGGGGTGTTGATGCCTGTGGTTATAATTGCATTTGAGAATGGGCTGTCTTTGTCATGTTGGGAAAGAAATCTGGTGATATGATGAGAATACAAAAAAAGATATTAAATAATGGTCTTGGGTGTGTAGTTACATGTTACGTTTATCCCTCCTGCCAGCCCTCCAGGGAACAGATTGTCTCTATTTTATAGATGAAGAAACAACTGGCAAAGCTTAGGGACGATGAGTGTCAAATTGAAGTCATGTAAACAATGAAGACGGAACACGGAATGTCTTTGAATATGGCATTGGTGAAGAATAGTGAATATGTCTTGGGTTGCTAGAAGAACAAACAAGTCTGTCTGGGAACAAGCACAGCCAGAATTTTCCTTAGAAATGAGGATGGTGAGATGTTGTCTCACATACTTGGGTTGTGTTATCAGGACTTGCAAAACACCTCTCAGTGTTAGTTCATTTCTCACAGGGTAAAGTTCAGATCGTGTCGCAGGGCATACAGATGTGTTTACAATCTGACACCTGCTTAATTTCCTGCCTTATTTTTCTTTTACACTTGGTATGTTGTGTGGGAGAAACCTATTAAAAAAACCCATTGTTGTCAAATCCTTTCCAACTCCTAGCAGCCCCATAGAACCGAGGAGAACTGGCCCCATGGGGTTTCCAACGAGCAGCTGGGGGACTTGTACTGCGGGCCTCTCTGCAGCCGAATGCTGTGTCACCGGGCCCTGTGTTTGGGGGAAATGCTCTGCAAATTCACACCTTCAGCCTGTGCGCGGGCGAGTCCTTGGCTTAGGTGGCCCTCCTGTCTCCTTTCTTTGACAGACTCTTCTTCAGAGCTTTCCTAGAGTCTAATTTGTAATTCACTGGAACTTTTCTTTACCTCTGTGTTTCCATGGCACATGTGTTCATCGATGGTCGCATGTCTCACATTTTGCTTTATGTGGTTTTCCTCCGAGAATTGTAAAGACCTTGAGGACAGTAATTGTCATACATGTATTTGCCATATAATTGGTATTCAATAAATATTTAGTGAGTAGGTTGCAAGCCAGCCCTCTTCTGGGACTCCTGTGCAGGCATGTTATGTGTAGAAGGCCAAGTGTATAACCAAACTCATTTGTTGGCCAGTAGTTGAGAGCTACCGGCTTTACGGCTCCACTGTCTTATAGGAGGAGCCCCGGAGGGTGGCTGTCTGGTGGAGACGGGAGGGAGGATCACGGCTGGCACGCACTGTCTGTCGAGCACAGTCCACCAGCCACACGTTGCTGCTGAGTGCCTGGACATGGGCCGGGTCCTAATTCAGATGTCCTATAAGTGTAAAACACATACCTGAACTCAGTGACTCAGTATCCATAAAGGAGTGTGAAAGACGCAGTGTTTAAATACTGACAGTGACTTCATGTTGAAATGATGATATTTGGGATCTGTTGGGTTTAAATAAGTGCTGTATATGAAGTTAATCTTATCAGTTCCTTTTAAAGTGTGGCTGTTAGAAAATTTTAAATATTAAAACTTGTGGCTCTTGTTACGTTTCTCCCAGACAGCTGGGCTGGAGAGAAGGTTATAGGAAGCGGGCGACTCAGGGACTAGAGGAGTGACAGAGGACAGTGGCTCCAGAGGGACAGGGAGAAGGAAGGGGGAAGGGCTGTGGCATTTGCTGGAACAAAGGAAATGCAGAAACTGGGCATTTTTTAAAAAAAATACTTCACTGTGCTTTAAGTGAAAGTTTACAATCCAAGTCAATACGTCCTACAGAAACTTAGACCTGCACTGCTGCGTGACCCTAACTGCTGTGTCCACCAGTTGAGAGCACACGCCTCCTCTCTAAGCTCTGTATGTCCTTTCATCCGGCTCCTGTCCCCCTCTGCCCTCTCATCTCACTTCTGGATGGGAGCTGTCTAAAAACTGGGAATAATCTGACGGAAGACAGAAAATGCAGAACAGACACTGCTGAGGGGTCTGTGGTGTAGAGCTTAGTTTGCAAAGTCAGGGCCTTACCTGAAATGATCAGACTTAAAGCCGTAAGGGACATGGGCCTTGTTTTTCTCTTTATGAAGCCATTGCTGTGATGTTAGTAGGATGAGAGACTAAGAAAACAGAGAACAGATTCACCCATAAGTTCTACTTTTTGGGGAATAATCCTCTTAAACCTCGGTGTATCTCTTTCAGGTCTCTTTCTCTAATCGCTCACGTTAGGTGTAGCTTTTATACAAGTGGGCTGTTGTTTATATACTCCCCGTAATCTGCTTTTTAAGTTTTTATTCCCTTAATAGATTTAATAAACATTTTTCCGTGGTAGACTTAAATTTAAGACGATTCTTGGTGGTGCACAGGAAAATAAAGACTGAAAACCGATGTTGTTACACAACCCCCATGCCCCTGGCCTGCTTGCTCCGACTTCCCCCATGACCTCTACGGAGCCATCAGCTTGCTGACGGAGAGCTGGGCCCATTACTGGGAAAAGGCAGGTCATCTGGCACGTCGTGTTCTATGTCTGCACCCCTGTGCCTCCCCCGGGATGGCCATGCTCGTAACATTTCTCAGCTACTGCTGCTAAAACGTCCTCTCCATCAAGGGAGTATAGCTGTGGATGGGAGTAAATGTGAACCTCGGGAACTCGGTATTCCGGAAGATGACACTGACAGTCACCATTGTCTAACAGCCACTACCTGCAGGCGACCCGGAGCCCATTAGGTTGAGGGATTTGAAGCTTAAACTGTTCTCATTGAGGTTTTCAGAATTATTATTTTATGAATTCATAGCATCTGTAACGCAGAGGTTCTGACCTCACATTTGAAGGTGGGATACATAACAGCTACGAGTATGAAAATCTTGATTCTAAGTGACAGGAAGACATGCTCCCCGCAAGAGCTGTGTCACTGGACCCATCAGTGGCTTAACCGTTGAGCGGTGGGATGGACTGTAAAGTAGATTTGTTTCAGATAGTAACTTGATCTTCCAAGAAATGCAGTATTTTAAAGTAAACACAAACCATGCGTTCAGGCTTTACCTGTTGAAACATTTCTGAAGAGCAGCCTTAGCTGACTCCTCTCTGTGGCCCATGCTTGTTGTAACGAGTTGAAGGCATCTTTGGGGCCACGTGCTCGGCTCTTGCTTTCTCCCATCATCGGACAAGGAGAGGGGAAAGTGTGAGGTGGCACCCCCATAAATGGTCAAGGCTCTTGAAGTGGGAAGTCAGTCCCGTTTTGGAGATACTGGGGAAGGGGGGGATGTTTAAGAAACTTAGGAGGTCCTTGGAGACTGGCCTTAAAATCCAGTCTTCCTTCAGAATAGTGTTAGTAACTACAGCTGCAGTCAAAATGGTAATAACCGTAAATCGGCCACAGCACCGTTGACTGAACTTTCCCTGTGGCTTCGTGTCCTCCAGTGTCCTTTCTACACATTGCTCAAAGAAAGAGGTGTTGCTGCTGCTGCTGCTGCTCTTGGGTGCTGTTGACTCGGTTCCCACTCACGGCCCCCCTCCGTGTAGCAGAGCGATCACGGCGCGGTCCCGTGCTACCCTCGCCATCATGGACATCCTTCAGCCCCTTGTTGCAGTCAGTGTGTCAGTCCTGCTTGTTAAGGGTCTTCTCATTTGGTCCTGTACTTGATCAGGCACAATGTCCTTCTCCAGGGATGTCTGTAGGTGAGTCACATCTTGGTTGCTAATGGGATAGAAAGGGTCAGCATGAGCTAAGGTCCCAACGCGGAGAGACGGACCCTGTCCTCACCTTCCCACCTCTCCCTTCTCATGGCCAGTCACTAGTGTGGTGCTGTCTCTGTCCCTAGCCACCCAGAGCTGGGTCAGAAGTTGCTCATTAAGAGGATGCCTTTTTTTCCTAGACTGCCAAACAGACAGGTACCGGCCGGCCCCTGGTTGGTTCACTGAAACAACTCACATACTGAGAGATGACACCTTTGTTACAGCCAACAAGGACATAAACAGAGAGGTGAGGTCTGGAAGGGCCCACAGCTTCCGTGTTCCAGGGAGGGACACAACCACTCTCTCCCATCCGTGGTCACCAACCAGGAAGCTCCTCTGAGTCTTGGGGCTTATATTGGCCCCACATAGCCATGAAAGATTGCATCACACCGTGTGAGGCTTAGCCAGCATCTGGCCCCTGGGTGGTCCCTCATGGTCTGGTCATCCCCTACTCACCAGGCTCAGGTGTTGGTAGGCTAGACAGAACTAAGAAGCTTTGTCTGCAAGGTGCTTCTGTGCCTTGCACATCTGACAGGGCTTTTCTCTCAGCAGATTTGTGAGGGAGGTGATATTATCCTCATTGTGCAGAAAAGAAAACTGAAACCCCAAAAGACAGCATATTATCCGAGCTAATATGGCTAAGGAGTGACTGGGTGGGAATTAATCTCAGATCTCCTGACTCCAAAAGAAGTGATTTCCAAAGCCTCTGCAGACCACCCCTGTGTGCCGCTTGCTGCTTGCTTGAGAAGTGAATTTTGGCCGCCTAGATGGTGGAAAGTTTAGAATCTCTTAGTTCTAGGACAAATTCTCGGAGCTCTTCCCTCCTTGCTGAGAGAAAAGAAGATTAACAGATGGCAGATGAGATGTGTGTGGTTGATTCTCTGCCCGAGTGTGCACGTGTGCACACGGGTGCACGTTTGGGGGGTGGGGGTGGGGAGCAGTAGTGGTTTGTAAAATGTTTCTGAATTTTTCCTAGGTGACCTACTTAAAATTTTTTTGTTTATAACGTGACAGATCTTTCCTGGAGACATTTGAAAGATACCTCACAACTCCCAAGGAAAACTTAGAGTTTAAACAATAAACTTGGATGAGGAAGACCATGATACTGATAGGTTTGCGTGCAAATTCAGTACCTGTTTGCAGGTGGTCCCTGTTAGATTTCTGAGGTTCCTGTTAGCGCTCGAATTGTATAGATTTGAGATGGGAAAAAGAGATGCATTTTTCCCAGTGCTTTCACTGTAATCTTGGTGATGTGTGAATACTTTTTTAAAATTCACAAAGAGGTTAACGTAACTCAGTGGGATAACCAGTGTGTCCAGCTGCTGCAGTGTTGGCTTTAGAAAGCGGGACGCTCTGCAAGCTGCAGACACTATTTAGATAAGAAAACAGTTGAAAACCAAACACCTGTTTCTTCCGTAAGAGCCCCATCCAGCAGGTTTAGACACAGCACAGAGCCAGGTGTGTTTAGCTGCAGTTCCTATGTCGCTGTGGTATCCTGTCCTGCATGGGGTGCTCAGTTGGCCTTTCCTCTTAGTGTTACTGGCTGTCATAGATTGAATTGTCCCCCTAGAGTATGTGTCACCTTGTTAGGCCATGATGCCTGCCCAGTAGTATGTGGTTGTCCCCTATTCCGTGACTGTTGTTTTATCGTGTGTTGTAAATCCTAATCTGTCTGTGGTTAATGAGATAAGATTAGATGACATCACAGAAGAGTAGGGTGGGATTGTGACACCATTCCTCAGGTCCCGTTCCTCGTGGATATAAAGGCAGTGTCCTTGGCTCTGGCCTTCGCCACCTTTGGTCTCACAAGAGACAAAAGGGAAGTGTGCAGACAGTAGGTACCTCGGACCACCAAGAAAGTGGTGTTGGGGGTAGACCATATCTTTTGGACGTGGAAGTCCTCCCTGGAGAAGCTCTTAGGCCGGGGGAGACTCCAGACAGGGGCCTTCTCTTCTCCTAGAGCTTGATGTGCCGAATTTGGACTTGTAGCCTCTTGGATGGTGAGAAAATAAATTCCTCTTGGTTGGAGCCATCCACTTGTGGTGTTTCTGTTGTAGTGGCATTAGCTGATTAACACAGTGTATAGTCAGATGTATACACTGGGCCAGGTCGGGGGCAGAATCCCAACAGCCTCCAGTCTATGGTGGGAGCCGGCTGTGGGACAACTCACTTTCTTCTTAGAAAACACAAGGAATGAACTTTTTTTTCCCCACCTTTGAGGGACTTCTGGATGCCAGTGATACTTGACTGAGCACTACAGTTTATTACTGAGTGAATCACTAAAAACGCTTCAGATAACCCAAGTGTCCATCAGCAGCTGGTGGATCAGCCAGACGGGGTCTGTGTGTCTGATGGAACAGGACTCAGGCCAGGAAGAGAAGTGGAGCCCCGAGGCAGGCTGCCACGGTTGGGTGGGGTGGGGTATGTGTGGGGGAGGGCCTTGGAAACCTTTACTGAGTGAAATAAGCCAGTGGCAACAGGACCAGTACTGTATGATGCCACTCATACTGTCCAAACTCGATGAAGACACAGAGACAAAAGCTTATCAGAGGTTGCAGGGGGCTGGGAATGGGGAAGTGAGGGGATCCCGCTGAAGACGTGCTGCATTTCTACTGAGATGACGCCGAAATGCCAAGTTGATAGTTGCATCATGCTGTAAATATAGTCGGTGTCACTGAGTTGTATCCTTAAAAATGGCAACGTTTTGGTGACATTTGTCAGAATAAAATTTTAAAAATCTTCAAAGCAAGTACTTATATACCCCAGGTTCATGAAATGTTCTAGTGCTGATTGACATTTCCCCTGAGGAATTCCCACCCATGGAGGACCGTTGGCACCCATCCAGGGGATGTGTCCAGAGTACCTGGTGCGATTGGCATCCTGCATGTCAACAGATGTAATAATCAGTTAATACAAATGTGACAGTGCTGTCTCAATGGCTTTATGCTATTGAAAGGGTTATTAATTTTACAGTTGAAAAGCAGCTCACAGAGAAAGACGAAGGAACAGTCTGTGATGGAATCTTGTGGTGTTGGACAGGACGGCGGTGTTTGCTTTCCTGGAACCTCAAACAAAAGGGTTCAGTTTAGAGGACTTCCTCCCTCCAGAGACACCTGTGTCCAGCCACACCTTTCTCCCTTCTGTCCCTGTCTTTCTGAGGCCATCAGACCCCTGACCGTGGTGGCAGAGAAGGCGCAGACGAAGAAGAACGAGGAGCCAACCATCTTGCTGTACCATTTTTATTGTGTTTTTGGGAAAGAGACTTTCTGCTTTCCTGGTGATGCAGGCCGGAGGCAGCAGATGGTCTGAAGACAGGGGAGAAGCTTGGGAAGGGACCAGGCTGACCAGCGTGGGGGACAGCAGAGACGCCGAGAGACCCGGGAGGGAGGCGGAGCCGCAGATGGCCCAGAGGAGACGGCTGCTGGCTGCTGCTCAGCAAGGCTCTGTGGGTCTTTTCAGATGGTTGCACAGTAACTATTGATTGCAAATTAAGGATGAAATTTTTAAACAAAGATGTTCTATTAATACAGCTGAGGTTGGTTTAAGTGCCTGTGGGATTATAGCTTGGAATTTCCCAGCTCAAGCCGGTTGACCGCGCCTCTTGGCTCCCACTTGGAGCCACTTGTCGGGGATAATAGTGTCTTATGTGAAAGCACCGGGTACTCTAGAAGGTTCTGTAGGAGGGTGCAGGCAGGGACACGGGAGCTCATACTGGGCCTGCTGTCTCCGTTATTCCCGGAGGGGAGGGGTTGTGCAGAAGGGCTGGAAAGGAGGTGGTTACCGTTGGAGTCCTCAAAACTGGGAGAACTCGCCCATGGGTTCTCAGCACGACAGGTGGTCAGGGAGTGAGACCCGTCTGGCTGGCGTAGGATCCAGTCTGAGTCGTAGTGTTAGCCTCCGATAACATCACTCTGAGCTCGCAGTTTTCAGCTGCTGCTTGTCAGTAATAATCCTGAACAGTTTCTGATAGGCCGCCAGGGCAGGTCTCGCCGTCTTGTGGAGCACAGCCAAGCCCTCGCAGCTTGGACTCAAACACCCCCGACGTCGTGGCCGGTGGGCAGTGAGGACAAGCTGTACGGTGAAGCCGTCTGGGTCCGGTTGGGCTGGTTCTCGTGGCCAGGATTGAGTTCCGACTGGTGTCAGTCCGGTGGGATCCTGCTCTCCTTCAGCCTTCGTGGCCACCACGTAGAGATCTGGAAGGCGCCAGTCTGCCGGGCTCAACTGTGTGAGTTAGGAAGGTTGGCATTGGATGGACAGGTTGTGGAAAGGGGACCCTGCAAGCCAGGATAGCAGCCTCATGTCACCCACTCAAGCACACAGCCTGGTGAGTGGGGGTTGGGCAGCATCTTGTCCTCTCCAGTATCCCCTAGCTGCCGTCTTTGTGTCCAAAACACACTGCATGATGTCCCCAGCTTCTTGAGCCCACTCCTGCACCTTCTGCAGACTCAACTCCTGAATCCAAAGGAGAATCAGTGTCTTGTTCCATCCTCATGGTTAGAGGGGGATTGCGGTGCACCCTGGGGTGAGCTTGCGTCTTTCCATGTCTGGGGGCCCATATGTCACCCCTGGCATTTCATTTGGGTTTAGTCTGTATGACAAGGACTTGGTGCTGCCCTTCCAGCTTCCCTCAGGATGAGGCTGGCGTCTGTGCCTGGGACCTGGATCCCCCACCTCCAGGCCCGCTTCCATCCTGGCCTCTAACTGCCACCCTGCTCTTCATAAAGCAGAGGGATCACCTGGAAGACCCCACAGCTGTTATAACTGACAGCACCCTGCTGGCACCCATAGCTTGTCTATACTTCTCCCATGTGAAACGTCATCCCATCTCCCTGAGAACCCTGCTCAAGCCAAACCTGCTGCCATCGAGTCAATTCCAGCTCATGGTGGTCCTGTAGGGTGGAGCAGAACTGCCCTGTAAAGTTTTCAGGGAGGACCTGGCGGATTGGAATTGCCAACCTTTTGGTTAGCAGACGTAGTACGTAACCCACCGTGCGGGTTTCCTTTCACAGTTTTAGGAGGCTAGAAACCAGATTCAGAGTGCTGGCTCCAGGGGAAGGTCCTAGTCATCAGTCTCCCCCGGCCTAGGCTGGGGACCCCCGGTCCAATGGTGCGCTCTGCTCCTGCTGCTTCTGACTTGATGGTGGGAGCTCCCTCTTGGGCCTGCTCTCGGTGACATCTCTGGAGACACTGACCCAAGATACAGCCTAACCTTGTGGATAGAGTCCTGCCTCGTTAGCATAACGGCCACCCACCCTGCCTCAGTAACCTCATAGAGGTGAGGATTGGAAACACCTGGGTAATGGGAAACCCTGCCCGCGTGGTAACCCTATAAGTAAGCAGTTTAAATCCCTAGGTGCTCCTTAGAAACTCAGGGCACTTCTGCTCTGTCCTTCAGGGTCGCTATGAGTCGGAATCAACTTGATGGCAATGGGTTTGGGTTTTTTTTAGGTAATTACAACAGACCACAGAATGGAAGCCAACCAACAAACCAACCACACAATACTGGGTGCCATGGCCTAGCCAAGCTGACACACATCTGGAGGAAGGATGCAGTTCAATCCACAACAGCTTTATGCAGTGGTTTTATTATAGGGAGATTTAGTTGAAATAGATCTTGCTCCCCTATGTGGCATTTCGGTGGCCATGAGCTGATGTAACAGATAGTGACATCACGTCTGACATTTGGGTGCATGTGATGATCACTAGGTTCCTTGTAAAGAATTAACTCCAGCGTCTGAAGCTGAATGTGCCCACCAAATTAGTAAACTTAGTAACAGAAATGTGTAGGACTGGCTCTAAAATGATCCCCAAACTACAGTTTTTGCAGCAGAAACTCCTGGTGCTTCAGTGGGGGGCCTCCTCTCAGAAAATAGGCGGCTCCATGCAAGGAGATGCTTCATAAACTACACCCATTGTCACTGAGTCCATTCCAACTCCTGGTGACCCTGTAGGACAGAGAAGGACTACCCTATAGGGCTTCCAGGGAGTGACTGATAGGTTCACCCTGCTGACCTTTTGGTTAGCAACCCAGTTCTCTAACCACTGCACCACTAGGGTTCAGTGAGTACAGAGAGGTTTCTGCCTGCTGGTAGCTCCCTCCCCTGTTCACACTGTTCCCTCAGCAATCATTATTTTGACCAAAATTAATCTACTGTAAAGTAAATCTGCTGTCATTAGAAAGAACGAGAGATTAATAAATCCTTTTTTTCCCACCTCCTTTTTTGCATAGTACTCGAGGTCTTAAACTCACAAGCAGCCATCCAAAGTGTGGCGATTGGTGTCTCTGCTCCTGGAGCAACAGAGAGGGAAAACCAGAGTAACCGCTGCTGTTGAGTTGGGTCTGACTCATAGTGACCCTGGAGGTCAGAGGAGAACTGTGCCATAGAGTGTCCAAGGAGCACCTGGCAGATTTACACTGCAGAGCTTTTGGTTAGAAGACATAGCACCTAACCTTCCACACCACTGGGGTTTCCAAATCAGGAACAGGAGGAGGAAATGTAGTAGGTGGTTAATTGTCTCCATGAAAATCGCCTCCTTTGCCCTGAGAACAGAAGAACTGAATGATGCTTGGCTTCCATTACTGAACATTTTGATAAAATATTGTGTGGAAGAAATCTGGTCAAAAGGGGGAAAATACAGAACAAAATTTCAAATTCTCATAGTCACCAGACTTTGTGGCACCATGGAGGTTGGATGAACCCGTGGAACTATTGCCCTGAGATAATCTTTAAACCTTGAACTGAAAATATCCCCTGACACCTTAAAACCAGCCACCTAAGCTTAACTATTGAAAAACACCTGCTTTGAACATGATGCTCTTTTAAGAACTACATATATGGGATCAGATTGGCCACAGCACCTGAGAAGATGAGATAGGAGCCTCAGGGGACACTGCTTGATGTGAACAGGGAGGAAGAACTCAGAACGGGGGAGGGAGGCCAAGTGACAGTGGTCACAGAACTCCAAGAAACAAATCACTGTCCTCAGGTGTATGTGTGGAGACAGTGGAGTTGGTGCGTGCTGTGTTTTGTGTGTGGAAACCCTGGTGATGTAGGGGTTAAGTGATATGGCAGCCAACCGTAAGGTGGTCAGTTCAGATCTGCGGGGCACCCCTTGGAAACTGGGGGGCAGTTCTGCTCTGTCCTGTATTGTCATCATGCCTTGGAATCTGCTCCATCGCCTGGATCTGAAGGCATTGACTCTGTGAATGTATTTGGAAATGGAAATTTGTTATCGGGAAAGAAAATTCTCCTCCTAAGTCCACTTTCAGCTGTAAAGAGCATTGGTTTCCATCCACTGGTTTTCCAAAGAAGGTAAGGATGGAATGTGAGCTTTCAGTGGACTCTCGCTGCTCACTGGGGTAGGTAGGCAGGTGGCAAGATGGTCATCTTGTTCCATCAGAGAGAAAACTAGTCCCTGGGCAAGAGAGCGGCAGGGGTGCCCGGGTGTGGACAGTGGGCCACCCTGAGGCTCTCCCGTATCCCTGGGTGAAGGCGGCACTTGGGTTCCTGCCCTACCCGGTCCCGCGTTGCCCCAGGGCTGAGCTGGTCACCCAGGATGGCTTCCACCACCACGCAGTCCACTTGTTCCCTTATTTTCTTTCTGTTTCTTTGGCTGTCTGCTGTGTTCCTCCAGAGCTGCTCCCCCTATTCCAGTTTTAGGGAGCAGTTCATGGGTTTGCTGTTCCTTTGTTCTGTCGTTGAGAATAAACAAAGCCCGGAAACCTGTTGCCATCAAGCCGCTACCAAGTCACAGTGACCATATTGGACAGAGGAGAACCGCCCCGTGGGGCTGCCAGGGATCACCTGGTGTGTTCAAGGTGAGCGGCTGTTAAGTACTGTGCCCCCAGGGTGACTGAGAACGTGCCCAGCCAGACATAACCAGTTCTGCAGTTCCTGCACGGACATCAGTGACACTGATGACCGTGTCGGAGCTGGGCAGCCGCTGTCACCCTCCTGTGCTGAGTTAGGCCTCCCTATTCACACAAGCGGACTGTCTGGCGAGATTCTCGGCTCACCCTGGAGTGGCTGCTGTCACTTTAATCCCACACAGATAGCGATGCTCAAGGCAGACGCTTCTATGGCGAGGCTCCACTATCGAGTGATTCTACATTTTTATTTTTAAGCCCCAGTGTGTGAGAGCACCCATTCAGACAGGTCCTCCGGGACTCCTGGTCGGGACAGCCAGGCCGTGCTCATCGCTGTACTCTGTCACTGCTTCCCGCAGTGAAGAGGACCCCTCCCCCAGGCCGCCTTCTCGGTCACTTGCAGTAACCCCGTTTGTTTGTTTGGAGCCATCAGGAAGCACACCGGCCCTTGGTCCATGTGCTTGACCTTACCCGAGGTCTTGAGTCCACGAGCCTTCCAGCAGGACTTGGGTACTCCAAGTGGGGAGGTGAACCCACGCTGAGAAACAGCTGGGTCTGGAAAATGTGCTAGAACTGAAACCAGCTTGGGGAAAGAGGGAAAGTCACCATGAAATTCATCCAAGGTGGTTGTGCTGCTGTGCTTTCTATGAGACATGGGGCCCAGTGCAGGAAGACACCCCAGAAGATTCCGGGGGAATAGTGCATGCATGACGTCAGTGCAGAGAAGGGATCCCCCGACGTTGGGATGAGTCCAGAAGTGTGAAAAATGAACCACACACCACGACGAGGGACACTTCCATGAGTCAGTCAAGGTGGTCCTCTTGGCCTCAAACAACCTTTATAGTTGAACTGTTTGGTTATTAAAAGAAAGCCGTAGTTTGTCCGAGCATCCCTGTTGGGAAGGAAACCTTGTGGAATAAAAGAACATTGGACAAAATTAGTTCTCCATAACTAGGTATTCCCACCTGGTCTGCCAAGGCTTTGGCGCGGGCAGAAACAAACAGAAAAGCCCGTGGCTGTTGGGTCAGCCAGGCTCACGGTGACCGTGTAGGTTCGGGGTGGGATCACTCCAGAGCACTTCTGTGCGGTAATCTTCACGGAATCAGGTTGCCAGACTCTTCCCTGCGGTCCCCCGGCAGATTTCAGCCACCAGGCCTTTAGTTAGCACTTGAACACGAGGCATTTGTGTCCCTCAGGGAAAACGAGGTTTAAATCTTAGATGTGCTGGGCAGTTTGGGCCGGTTGTCTACCTTTCTGGCCTCTTTCTTGGTCACTTTGTGGGTAGAGTCCGTAAGTGCTGAACACAGTAATGTTTCAGAAATGCCTGGGAGAGGGCTGAGAGTTTGTAACACCTGGGTAGTATTTCATAGGGAGTTCTGCTGGCGTGCCCTGGAGCTCCTCCCAGGTGGAATGCCAGCCTAGGAGAGACCCCAGGCTCTGGTGGACACTGGGATCTGGACTGCGGTCCCCTCTGCTTTGCGGTAGCCATAGGGCTGCGCTGCCTTCTCTGTATCTGTGTTCCTGGGCCGAATAGGCTTCTCTGTGGATGCCGAGCAAGACCAGGCGATTTCCCAGGTGACCCTTATTGGGGACAGGAGGGACACCCTCGGGGGACATGTAAGAGGGCGCAGGGTAGAGGCTGTTGCCTGGGATGCCACTTGGGTCACACTCAGCGGAGGACTTCCTGGTATTGTGCAGTTCAGCTTTTCAGCTTATTTGCTATAGTGACCAACCTTATGCAAAAGGTGGCCTTGTCTCTGATAGCTGAAAACACACAGTCCTGCACTCGGCTGTCGGCATTGTGCAGAATACCTGCCTAGAAATTGGTTTCTCCAAACTATTGGACAAAGTAGAGGCTTGTCATGGGAGGAGCAGGAGAATTTTGCATCTGCAGTAGCTTGAGCTTATGATTATGAATAAGTCCCATGTTAACACCCAAACCAACACCACAGAAATCATGAGTTGTTGTAATAGTGTCGTCGGGTTCATTCAAGCTGGTCTTGATTCATAAGGACCTCGTGTGACAGAGGTACAACTATCCCACAGGGTTTTCTCTCTTGGCTGTGATCTTTAGGGAAACCGATGGCCAGATCCTTCTCCACAAAGCAGTCAGGTGGATTTGAGCTTCTAACCCATCAAATGTATGCCTGCTAACTTTAAATAGTGTTCTAAAGCTGCTTTGCATTGGAGATGTGTATGTATTTATTTAAATTTCTTATGAAAAAAGAAAGCATTTATTGCTTATAATCAAAGAATATACTCCTTCAATACTTGCATCAAGACAGGATTGACTTTAGGTTGGGAGTTGAGCACAGGTGCCACACAAATATTTCATAATAAAGTTTTAGGTTTGTTGTGATTTTCATTGGTGTGTTGAACTGGGTGCACTCAGGTAGTAGAAGGAAAAACAGCAACTGTGTTTTCTTGACAGTGGGGTTCCAGTGGCTCCATAAGGAGAAATTCACAAGGCTTTTTCTTTTTTCCTGTTTCGAAGATTTGATTAAGATCGTTTATTTGAAACTTGCATTGTGATTATTATATCAAAAATGTCATATGGAATTGACCATACTACTGTCTAACTTAACCCCAACACATGAAAATATTATATATTTGTCTTGATCCTGTGTCTCTGTTCTTTCTAGATTATACTTTTTTCCATGGGAAATTCTTGAAGGGCACCTTGTAAGTTTTCCTTAATCAGCTTATCTCTGGTTATTGTTCATCTTTGCTTCAGCGGGGACACAAGGGTCTTCAAAATATTTCAAGTGTATTTTGCTATCAAGGACATAATAAAAAACCTCAGATTCTTATGTACTGTTAGCTTTTTTTTTTTTTTACCTGTTTTCAGTCTTCACAGGGACCCAAACCCTTCTCTGTTTCTCCAGTAGTTCAGGGACTCTTTGAGCCCCTCACTTTGGCTCTCTGTTGTATGTTCACAGTATTTTTTAAAAACCTCTGTTACGGTGTTAACTCCTGAGCAGTTCAGTCTCAGGTGACAGGAGACAGTCGAGTCATCTTTAGATGTACAGCTAACATACAAGCTGAGTTTCATCACAGCTGAACTACGTTTAAAAGCTTATATGTGGGAGTTTTATTAGTTCATTAACACATGAAATAAGAATCCATGGTGGCATGGTGGGGAAGCGCTCAGCCACTCACCGAAAGGCTAGGGTTTGTGCCCACCCACCTGCTCTGCAGGAGACAGATTTGGCGATGATCTGCTTTGGTCAGATGACAGCTAAGAAGCCCCCATGGGCATGTTCTCTGTCTCTTGGGCTGGCTGTGAAGTGGAAGTGACCCAGTAACAACAACAGCAAACTGACATTAAACGCACCAGGACAGTTTGCTCTTAAGGTTGCTTAACCCTTAAGGGATAAAAAATCCTTCATTTTATCGCATTCTTAAAGTATGTCATTCATAGAGTAGTTTCTCTGCTTGTTTTGGAAATGTTTTTTCAGTTCTAGGCAGCGTGTGTTCTTGAGTTTTCACTTGTGGCTTAGAAAGAAGAAATAGTTCATGTTACACTCCAGCTTTCTCATCCAGCCTCTCATGAAGGAAGTCCTGGCGTATCTGCTGCAGCGTGTGTGTGTGGGCAGGATGGACAGGGAAAGGACAGTCCTGCTGCACTGCTGAGGATGGTTTGTGCCGGGCACTGCCATGTTTCCACATGTCGTTTCTAACTGCCTGTTGGTTCTGCGAGCCGAAATCCGTCAGTTGGTTTTGAATGGTTGAAGTAGAATGATAATTTGACTTTGTCTTGAAAGAGCTTATTCTTTGAAATATTGCCTTTGCAGAGATCTTTTCCTAATGTCATTGAAAGAAAGCCATACACATGAATCTCCATATATGCATTAATATAGAAGGCCAGTTAAGTTCACACACTCATCCTAGAAAAAGTGCTACATGCCTCACTGCTGAGTATCACTATGGTCACCTTCCAGGCAGTCCCCTTAGGACACTGCACCAATGCCTGGGACTAGGCCACCCTTCAAAGCAGTTGTGGAACTCTTTCTGGAATGGCCCTCAGAGCTGTCACTGTTACCCTGGATGTCCTGGCTATCTTCAACATGCCTTCCTTTCAATATTTCCTTTGTCTTTGGGTAAAGAAAAAAGTCATTGGGGGCCCAAACCCAGGTGACTAGGGAGGGTATTCAATACAGTGATTGGTTTACTGGCTAAAAACGCCGTCACAGACAGCTGTACAGTTAAGTTCGCAAGCTTGCCACTGTACACAATGGCCATTCCAGAAAGAGTTCCAAAATTTTGCTTTCCGGGGTGGGCTAGGTGCTGGCAGTGCATGGCTTCACAAGGGGAGGACATCAGAGGTGACTGCAGAGATACTCAGCAGTGAGGTATGTGTCACTTAGAACAGTTAAATTCAGGGACTTGTTGGACTGTGCATACCAAAATTTCTTTTTAAACTTTTGTCATTGCTGGAAACCTGCCCAGGAGAACACAGGCCAGCTCAGTATCTGCTACATGCAGTTGAGTGGAATTGGTGACATTCTTCACATTGTACAGCTGTTGTCACCGTCTGTCCCTCCCCCATGAACTTGAACTCACTGCCCCCTCGGGTTCCTGTCTCCAGAGTTGCTGCTCTGGTTGGCGTACAGGCAGTTCAAACAGAATGATAGAATTTTAAAGAAAGATACCTGTATGTTTACTACAAAGTTGGTGATATTGTATGGAATGCCAAGTGGATAGCTTCCATTCAGCATGGTGTTATGGAATAGAGTGGCAAAAATAATTTCATCCGAGTCTGCCCGCCACTGGTATTTGTGAGAACTCGAAGCACTTGACATAGTGGGAAATGCCTCGCGAATGCTATTGTATCAGAAACCTAAGGAGACTTTTTACGGTTTCCAGTGACAGTCTCCCTTCCTCTTGGTCAGGGGTTTAAGTAAAGGAAAACTGAATCCAGTTTCTGGGGTGTCCAAGCTGTGGGCTTCTTCAGTCCTTCACTCCCTTTATAACAGAGATCAAGTAGTCTTTGTTTTCTCGAATCTCTCTTTAACATAGAATATACTTAATGTAGAATATAGAATCTCTCTTTAATATAGAATTTAAGCACATAACTAACCCTGGTAGTCCATGGGGGTCACAGACGGTGACGTGCTGTGCTACAAACTGGAAGGCTGGCTGTTTAAACCTGCCCAGGGGCACCTGGGAACCCAACCGGCCCAGTGGTTTAGAGCTGGGCTGCTAACTGTAAGGTCAGCAGTTCAGATCTACCAGCTGCTTCTTGCAAAACACCATGGGATAGTTTACTCTATCCTGTAGGGTAGCTGTGAGTTGGGATCCCCAGCCCTGCCCCCTCGCCACCTTGGGACTCCCCTTACATAGAAAACCAAGCCCATTCCCATCCAGTTGACTCTGACTCACAGTGACCCTATAGACAGAGGAGAACCGCCCCAGAGAGTTTCTGAGGAGCGCGTGGTGGATTGGCACTGCCGACCTGGTTAGCAGGCATAGCTCTTAACCACTGCGCCCCCACGGCTTCCCCTCACCCAGAAGACCCCTGTGTGCTACCCACCGTGCCTCAGGTGGTCCTCGGTCCAGTGCTGCTCAGCGCCTGCCTCCGCCTCCCATCTCGCCGTCGGGCTCTCATTCTTTTTCCTCTTCCTCTGTGACAGCGCTGATCTCGGAGATGCAACCCTGGGGTCAGGCTGGCCCTGTGTTTTGCCCGTCTGTCTTCCCATAGCTGCTCTCTGTGCATTGTTAATGCTCTTCTCTTAATGGTTTGGTCATTTCAGAGTTTCAGCCTTCTGAACAGCATCCTTGTCAAGGAAGAAACATTCTATAGAAACACATTTCTGGTAGACAGGAGCTGCCCCTGTGTGGGTGGAATCGGCTGAGATCAAGCCTGGCTATGTGGGACACTGGCAAGTGGCACGGTCCACCCCCATGTGAGCAATTGCCCGGGATCTGCAGGGATCAGTGACTCCCGCTCTCTCTGGTTTGGGTTCTTGCTGGCAGTCTCTGCCCCCTTGGCCCTCCACGTGGGCTCTTGGTGGTTTCTGTCCTGCCTCAGGCGGCTGGGTGCTGGCACACTGCAGTGTCCTGACTCGGCTTCCTGGCACCTCTGAGAAGCACGGCGTGCCGCAGAGCGTGGCTGCGGGAGTCCTGCGGACGCTGGAATCCCAGCTCTCTGGAACAAGCACCAGGCTCCCGAGAGTGCTAGAGGATGAGGAATAAGATTCTGAATGTGCCTGGACGGCGCTGTTGCTAGGAGACAGCAGCTGTTAGCAACCCCGAGAAAGCAGGTGTTTTCTTCCTCCAGTACCTGGTGGTCATTGGTGGTCTCCACATAAAGACAGGGTGTTCCCCTTCACTTTTCTCTTTCCTAACGTGCAGTTGGTTTTTGTGTAGTCACTGGGGGCCTTTTAATTGTTGAATGTCTCTCAGCCTTTGACATTTAAATAACAGAGAAACGACTTGGTTGTAACAGCTCGTCTTTCCATGAGTAGTGAAAACAGTATTACCAGGAGTACACATTTAATTTTTTTCAAATATCACTATTGGATCCATCCTTACATCAGTTTACTTGTTTTAACAAAACTGGTCATCTGTGTCACTGATTCTGTGTTTTTTCATCTTGTTGAGATTATGCACAGCAAAACAGGCACCAGGTCAACTGTTTCTGTGTGGAGTTCACTGACATCGGTGACATTCTTCAAGCGGTGCAGCCGTTGTCACTGCTGAGTGGCTTCTCCCTCATCGACATAGTCACGTACTCAACCCCCCCGAGTCTCAGCTTTCAAGTTGCTGTGGTCTGTTTGATGCCCTGTAGATAGTGCTTACGTGCTCAGAGCAAGCAGCATTTTACTTGTGAAGATAAACTATTGTTTGGGTTTAAGAAGACTTGAGGGATTATTTTGGTTTAAGATTTAAACATTAGGGCAGTAGTTTTGGGGATTCCTCCAGCCCTCACGTAATTCTGTCTTCCTGGCACTTGGTCATCAAACACCCCTGACTGGGAGGGCCTCTGCCTGGCTCCTTGATCTGTGGATTCCCTTTAGGTCTGGCTGGTCAGCTGGGGAGTCGACCAGCTCACCAGCACCTTCCATTTCTTAGAACTGATAGTGACTTCTGGGTCGGTGCAGACAAATTAAAATCAGGGGGAAGTGACAGGTCCCCCACGTCATGCTGATGCATCTTGTCCCAGTGAACCCAGAAACAGGCTTCTCCCTCGTTCACAGTGACATGTGCGAAGAGACTTTGATAAATTGGAGCGCCACTGTGTTGAGCGTGTACTCAGAAGTTTTCTCAAGAATATTTATCTTAACATTTACAGCTCTTCTGCTGGGTCTTCATAAAACTGTCTGTCACACAGCATGTGTTAGTGGTTGAGGATTTGGGTAAAAGCAGCCTGCTCCTGAGGGCTTG
Organism: Heterohyrax brucei; assembly: GCA_028571685.1. Lineage (NCBI taxonomy): Eukaryota > Metazoa > Chordata > Mammalia > Hyracoidea > Procaviidae > Heterohyrax > Heterohyrax brucei. The sequence continues at coordinate 82,523,790 of CM053159.1, forward strand.
GCTTCATGTTTTGTTTCTTCAAAAGAGCAAGCTGAAGGGCCAGGGTCTGAAGGCAACACTGTGTTCATTTACCTGAGACAGCCACAGGCTTAACGACAGAGAGCAAAGCGTGTTTTCTTCTCCTCTTTGTAGGTTTGCTTTGCAGGCACCTGGAGGTCAAACGGGCCTGTTCACTATAAAGAAATGATGAAATAAACTTTCCTGTTAGCCAATTTGTCAGTAGGTTACAGCTTTGACGGATGACTAAATACAAAGCATAAAGAAACAAAAGCCTCCACACAGCCTCGTACTCAGTAAAACACCTGAAAAAGAGCGTTCACGTGCTGCACGCCTTTGGTGTTTTGCTTGTTTTATGTTTGTGTCCCGGGGAATACTAAGCCACTTTGACCTGTAGGCAAGGTTATTTTCTTGGACTTGGACTAGGAAATTTTGTTTCTTCTGGTTTCTTCTACAAACATATTCCTGATTCTTGTCTTCTGCTTCAGTGTAATTTGGAAGAATCATTAACAGCATTTTTCCTGCTCACAACTCCCCCATGTACATCACTGTGGAACTGGGTTCCACATGGAATTCAATTGCTGATTTTGAGAGAGAGATTGCCAGACCTTTCTGCAAGGTGCCCTGGATGCCCTCAAACTCCGGCCTTCTGGTTAGCGGCGGGAAACATTCACTGTGTGCACCACGATCGTGCACCTCCTAGGACATGCGCCTCAAATTATCTTTGCTTTTGCAGTAGTGACATTGTTTAAAATAGGCTCAACTCATTTTCCATGGCTGACTAGGAAGTTAGATGATGGACAGACCCAAGCATCTACAGCTCCATCTTTCTCTGGAGAGTACCAGAAAAAATTGAGTCTCACTTATCCGGTTTCTCACTCCTACTTCTATCAGGGTTTGTTTGAATTTTGACAAAGATGGAAATTTTGTTTCAAAGCTACGCTGCTTATCTTTTGGTACCTTCCAGTTGTTACTGTCCCTATGTTTGGACTCAGAGTTTAATGAGTGCGCGCTAGTGGTGCAGTGCTGAAGAACCTGAACTGTCCCCGGAGGGGAGCAGTTAATTATGTGTCCTGGCTCGTGTTGTCACAGCGGATGAATGTTGCCAGTGCTGTGAAATCAGAGGCTCAGAAATGTTTTCTGTTTTTGCTTGGCTTTTAAAAATAGCTTTTATGTTAATTCTCATACATGGTAGGCTGCCAGTATTACTCCATTTATAATTAAGCACGATTATTGAAAATGTGTGACGTGTGTGCTCGTACTTCTGGTTAAATAGCTGTGCCTTCGGGATTCCCACTGGAGTCCAGGGTGGTTCCCGCACTGATACCTTCGGCTGGTGACCTGAAGTTGGGAAATTCAAGTCCACCCAGAGGTGCCTTGGAGGCCCTGGCATCGATTTCCGAAAAATCTGCCCCTAGAAAACCAATGAAACACAGCTCTCCTCTGACCCATAGGGGTCGCCGTGAATCAGACTGAGCCTGGTAGCAGCTGGGTGTTTGTTGTGTGTGTGGCTTGGGGCGGCAGTGATGCTTACACACAGGTGGGGCCGCTGTAAGTGGGCGAGGGCTGAGATGTTCTCCTTTCAGACAGGGGTTCCTACCGGGGGCTCAGACTGACTCGAGAACCGAAGACCAGCGTATGTTGACAAGGCGGTGGGTGAGATCCCAGGCGTCCTGCTCTTCCCTGGGTTTTGAAATGGTCAGTCAGGAGCAGCCCTGTGACTTAGTTCAGAAGGTAACTGAAGTCACATGTGTACCAGAAGCAGTGATCAGAAATGTTCTCATGCCAATGTCTGCTCCGGGCAAAGCCTTGAAAAGCCTGTGTTTATTTCCTGTTTTTAAGTTTATTCTTAAGAACGATCTCAGAGACAAGACAGACGCCACCACGGCTTGTGATGGTCAGGACGTGACATTTAAGCGTCTTACTCCAGGGGTTTCTTGGCACAGCTCACTGTCCTGACTGGTTTTGCTGGGCACTCTCGTACGGTCTAACATGTGTCCTGATCCACAGACCGTCACCGTTTCTTGTTTGCTTGCTGTGTTTTCTCCCTGGTTGGCCATTCATCAGCGGTGTTTATGGCTGTTTGAAGATAGGATAGAAACACTCTCACAGGAGTGTTTCCTTGAAATAAAAATACACTCTCCAGCTAGCTCTGGAGTCTAGAGTCGGCTCATAGTTGTTTTCATTGAAGACTATATTACTTTCCCTCCGTGAGATGTCTGGTTTTCACGTGAGTCCGTGCACACCACCACCCTCCTTGTCCTTACGGGCACTTACTGTGTGCCATGCTGTCCTAGTGAACGAGGCCAAGATCCATGTGCCATGGCAGCTGACCTTCTAGCCAAGAAGGTCAACAATGAGTAATAAGCGTTATGAAGAATTGATTGCTTTAAATAACACACACGAGAAATGTGATGCTTAGTTCAGCTATACAAGACCAAGCGGGCAGCTTCTGTCGAAAGGCAGACCCAGAAGGCAAGAAGGGACAGGAACTGGACAAACGGCCACATGGAACCCGAGCTAGAAAGGGGGGAGGGTCACCCTGTTGTGGGGATCGCAACCACCATCACAATGCACTGTGTGTAAATTCTTGAATAAGAAACTAATTTGAGCTGTAAGCTTTCACCTGAGGCACAGTGTAATTAAAGAAGTGCTTTGTTTTGAATGAGAAACTGAGAAATAAAAAGAAATGAAGCAGGAATTAAGTGAGATGGAGGGACAGGGGGACAGATTGCCAGTTTAAGGTGATCTGGGTCAGCCTGGTAATTGGGTAGACTTGAAAGAGGTGAGGGAATTATCCCTGTGGTTTTGGAGTAGAGGGTGTGGCATGTGCAAAAGCCCTGGGGTGGATGAGTGTCTCGTGCTCAGAGAACTGCAGGTAGCTGGTGTGGCTGGAGAGGATTAAGCCAGAGGGCAGCTGAACTGAGGTCCAGTAATTGGCAGGTTGGGTAAGTCACCTGGGGCCTTGTTTTCTATGCCGGCACAGTGACTTATAGTCTGGGTGAAAGGGCAGCCACGTCAGCATGGAAATGCCATACCTGATTCTGCCCAAGATGACTATTTCCGATAGAGTTGACTGGAGAAATCTCTTGAGAATCAGGTGATTAGTCAGATGGTAATCACAGGAGGTGGAGGTTTAATGCAGGCAAATAAATACAAGGAAATCCTCATGAAAAATTCATCAAGGTACAGTACCCAACAAGGAGAATTGGAGAAGAACGTCATGAAAGCCATGCTGTGTGGTTTCCAAGTACTTGGATTTCATGGATGTATCAGAATTACTGGAGGGTACCTTTCTGAAATCTGGGTAGATGAGACCCTAGCTATGGGTTTAGGGGAATGGGTGACTTGAAGTCTCCAGGTGTCCCTGGTTCTCCGAGTTCTCGTCCAATCCTTGTTACACTGCACTTAGCTCCTTTAATTAAATCCTGGCTCTTGATCAGAATTCTTTTCAGGTAAATTTGTGAGTGCTTGTAGAGTCAGGGCTGCACCAACCAAGGTGGTGCTTACTTGTCTGAACTGTGGTTTGTTAACACCTGTGGGACTTACTGTCTTCATACTTGAAAATATTTATAAATGGAGTTGGTGATTCAGAATCATCCAGTCTTCGTGGTAGACTCAGTGTTTAGATAGCTTTTCATGGTTTTGTTATATACTTGTTTCTTTTTCCCAAGTCTTGAGCCTATGAGCTTATACTCAGTCTTACTTAAGCAAGTTGCTGGCTGGACCAGATGTCCTCGGCAGTGAACCTAGATGGTGTCTTCCCTTGGGGGTGGCTTTCTGGTTTGTAGATCCCACAGACACTTTGTCTTCTCGCCTTCCTCCTCGTTTCTCACCTCTACCCAGGAGATAGTGGAAATAGGATAATTTTATTCCATCATGGTTCAAGTGTAATGGGGTTTAAAAATACTCCAGGAGGAATTTTCACAGCTGACAGTTGGAAATCACACGGAAGAGTTTTCAACAAAAAAAATGACACAGAACGGTAACAGTGATTCATGGAGTGCAGTTTACTCTCCATATCCGTGGGTTTAGCAGCCATGAATTGATCCAGTCACAGATAGGAAACATTTGGGGAAAAAGAAAAAGTTGTAAGAAGCAGAACTGGAGCTTGTTGTGTTAGCACTATGCTGAATGCATGTGAATGGAGTGATGGGCAGCGCCCCCTGCTGTAGCCTCCCGGGCGCGGCGGCCGGCAGCGCCCCCTGCTGTAGCCTCCCGGGCCCGGCAGCGGCGGGCAGCGCCCCCTGCTGTAGCCTCCCGGGCACGGCGGCGGGCAGCACCCCCTGCTGTAGCCTCCCGGGCGCGGCGGCGGGCAGCGCCCCCTGCTGTAGCCTCCCGGGCGTGGCGGCGGGCAGCGCCCCCTGCTGTAGCCTCCCGGGCGCGGCGGCGGGCAGCGCCCCCTGCTGTAGCCTCCCGGGCGCGGCGGCGGGCAGCGCCCCCTGCTGTAGCCTCTCGGGCGTGGTGGCGGGCAGCGCCCCCTGCTGTAGCCTCCCGCCAGTACAGATCCTCAGTCTCTCCAGCACTTCCTGTTTGAACACTGCTGGCCTTCTGTCTTGTCATTATTCTCTAAATGATACTGTATAACAACTATTTACATGGTACTTATATTGTATTAGGTATAAGTCATTTACAGATAATAAGTATTAAGGGCGGATGTACATAGGTTATATGCAAATACTGCTCCATTTTACATGAGACTTAAGTATCCATAGGTTTTGGTATCCACACTGAAAGTACCATACTGAAGGATGCCTCCGCAGCCCCTCAGAGTATTGAGCTCCGTTAATGCTCACCTGCACTCCTTTAAGGGCCGTCATTATTCCACTGTTGAGCTGAGAACACCACTGCTCACATAAGGAAGTAGCTAATAAGTTAGGTCAGGTGTCAGTCCTGCTTCCCCACCAACTCTCCAAGACTCCCACATTGAAACTCCATGCACTTCTGTAAATAAAAATGTCTTCATCTTGTTAGAAATATCATAAAAGTTAGGTTTCCTTCCACCTTTATAATGAAAATCCTTTTTTGTAGTGCTTGACTGTTTTCTTTTCCTACCCTCTTCCCCTAAATTGACAGCTCTTTCTGGTAGACTTACTATTTTGGGATATGCTGTTGTACTTTTTTGGAAACCCTTGTGGTGTGGTGGTTAAGAGCTGTGGCTTCTAATCAGAAGGTCATCCAGCCTTTCAGCTCCACCGGGCGCCTTGTGAAACCCAACAGGGGCAGTTCTGCTCTTTCCTGTGGGGTCACTATGTGTGGGAATCAACAGCAGTGGGTTTTGTTGTTGTCGTTGTAGTTTGGTTGTATACCTGTTTGTTAATTTGTTTTTCTTAAAGCTAGAATTCATGTGCTTATATTAATCGAAGATTTCAAGTTTTTCAAAAGAAGGTAAAAGCAAGTTGCTGCCCACTCAGTTAGAACTCGTGCTATGACCCCTTGCCTATCAGAACAGAGCTGTGTACCTGTTCCTGTTGTTAGGTGCCATTGAGTCAGCTCCGACTCACAGCGACTGTCTGCACAACAGAATGAAACACTGCCCGGTCTCGCAGCATGTCCACAATCGTTTTTATGCTTAAGCCCATTGTTGCGGCCACTGTGTCACTCCATCTCCTCGAGGGTCTTCTTCTTTGTCACTGACCTTCACTGTATCAAGCATGATGTTCTTCTCCAAGGACTGCTCCCTCCTGACATGTCCAAAGAAGGTACAACACAGTCTTGTCATCTTCCAAGCAGCACTGTGGTTGTACTTTTTCCAGAACAGATATGTTGGTTTTTTTGGCGGCAGTCCACGGGACTTTCAACATTATTGTCTAACACCGCAATTTAGACATCAGTTCATCTGTCTTCCTTCCGTACTGTCCGGCTTTTGTGTGCATAGGCTAGGATTGAAAATACCATGGTTTGGGTCAGGTGCACTTGAGTCTTCAAGGTAACATCTTTAGTTTTCAATACTTTAAAGAGGTCCTTGGCAGCAGATTTTCCCAGCGTAGTGCATCTTTTGATTTCTTGACAGTTGGTTTCATGGGTGTGTTGATTTTGAAACCAAGTAAAACGAAATCCTTGACAACCTCAGTCCTTCCTCCATTTATGACAGTGTTGCTCACTGGTCCAGTTGTGAGGATTTTTGCTTCCTTGATGTTGAGCGGGAATCCATACTGAAGGCTGTGGTCTTTGATGTTTGTCAGTGTTTCAAATCCTCTTCACTTCCAGCAAGTAAGGTGTTGTCTTCTGCGTAAGACAGGTTGTTAATAAATTTTCATCCAATCCTGATACCTTGTTGTTCTCCATACAATCCAGTGTCTTGGATTATTTGCTCAACATACAGATTGAAAAGGTTTGGTGAAAGGATACAACCCGAGGGACACCTTTTCTGACTTTAAACTATGCAGTGTCCCCTTGTTCTGTTCACACAACTGCCTTTTGATCCATGTACAGATTCCGTAAGAGCACAGTTAAATGTTCTGGAATTCCCATTCTCTGCAATGTTAGCCGTGGTTTATCATCCACACAGTCGAACGCTTTTGCATAGTCAGTGAAACACAGGTAAACATCTTTCTGATACTCTCTGCTTTCAGCCAAGATCCATCTGGCATCAGCAAATGATATCTCTAGTTCCATGTCCTCTTCTAATCCAGCTTGAATTTCTGGCAGTTCGTTGTCAGTTTACTGTTACGGTTGCTTTTGGATGATTGTAAGCAAAATTCTACCTGTGTGAGATATTAATGGTGTTGTTTGGTAATTTCCACGTTTGGTTGGATCACCTTTCTTTGGAATGGCCGTATCTATGGATCTCTTCCAGTCAGTTGGCCAGGTAGCTGTCCTCCAAATTTCTTGGTGCAGGTGAGTGAGCACTTCCAGCTTTGCATCTGTTTGTTGCAATAGCTCAGTTGATGTTCCGTCAGTTTCTGGAGCCTTGTTTTTTTGCCAGTGCTTTTAGTGCAGCTTTGACTTCTTCCTTCAGTACCATCCGTTCCTGATCACATGCTGACTCTTCAAATGGCTGAACATTGAGCAATTCTTTTTGGTATAATGACTGTTATTTCCTTTGCTGCTTTTGATGAGTTGTGTAATATTTTCCATGTAGAATCCTTTCAATATTGCAACTTAAGGCTTGAGTTTTTTCTTTAAGTCTTTCAGCTTGAGAGATGCAGAGCGTGCTCTTCCCTTTGGGTTTTCCATGTCCAGCTCTTTGCACATGTCGTTAGAATATTTACTCTGTCTCCTTGAACTATCCTTTGAAATCTTCTGTTCAGTTCTTTTGCTTCGTCATTCCTTCGTTTTGCTTGAGCTGCTCGATGGTTAAGACCAAGTGTGAGTCATCTCTGACATCCTGTTTGGTGTTTTCTTTCTTGTCTTTGTAATGACCTGTTGCTTTCTTCATGGATGAAAATGCCATTGTGGAATGACGACATACTCCTGTTGAACTCAAACCACCAGCCTGCTGGCTAGTAGCCGAGCATGGTAGCTGTTTCCCCAGCCCAGGGACTCCCAAAGGAGGAGGAGTGCTCACTAGTCTTTCTTAGTACTGTGACTTCTCTGCAGCCCTGGTGGCCTAGTGGTCAAGAGCTACAGCAGCCAGCCCAAAAATCAGAAGTTTGAGCCCACCAGCCACCCTTTGGAACACCTAGGGGACAGCTCTGTCCTATAAGGTTCCTGTGAGTCAGTCTGTGGCACAGGTTGTAGATTTTTGTCTGGCAGGCTCCTTGCAGGTTTGCCAAGGGAGAGCTTTCTCTTGATTCCTGTTCACTTCCATGTTTAACAGAGTATTAACCCCAAAAACAAATAGGAAAAAAAAGTACAAAAAAAAAGTAGTATTTGTTGGGGAGATTTTTCTGGGGACTCTGGAGCAGAGAGTTCTTCAAAGACCGTGAAAGCAGTGTTTTTGCACAATCTTATTAAAGTATTTTTAATAAGAAATAATAATCCCTTTTCAGAATTGGAAAATAAAGGCCTCGTTCACTTGTGTAATTCTAAAACGTAACAGATATGTTGTAGAAAGTATCTGTAAATATGTTAGTTTTTCTTTATGTTCTCAACAAAGCAAGTTTTTAAAAAAGTTCTTTATTTGATGTTCTTTGCAGTTGGTTGGTAGAGAAAAGCTGTTTCGGAGATGGGGTGAAGACACGGTGCCTACTGTGTCTCCCAGAAATGTGTGTCAGGTTGGCTGGGCCGCAGTTGTGTGCTTGTCCACCTGTTTGTCGTCTGATCTGATTTTCCTTTCTCAGTGATGTCAACTGAGATGGGATTATCAGCCTTTAGGTTAATGGGGCAGAACTCAGCCTACAAGATTATGTTGTATGTTAAGTGACTCTGTTTTGAGATAGAGAAAAGAGAAGATAGCCGCAGTGTGACCACATGATGTGTGTACTTCATGGTTCTGTGCATCTACAGGAGGCTGTCCTACTGGTCTCCTTCTAGATGGGGGAGAGGACGGTGGAGAGGAGAGGACAGGAGCTTGTTAAGAGAGTACCACTGGTATAGAACGAAGAGGAGTGTGCTGTCACTGGGCAAGGAGAGCAGAAGGCGCTGCAGATAGGCGGGCATGCGAGGTTGATGTGGATGGCATACTCGCACTTGATCACAGTAAAGGAAGAGAAGCTGGAGAGGACTTCATAGCACCAAGAAAGAGACAGCAGAGGCCGAGGACTTCCTTTGGATGTGGGGCTTCTGTGCTGAGAAACTGCCTGACCACGGTGAAGACTTAGGACCAGGACCTTTCCCCAGAGCTGACAGAGAGAAAGCTTTCCCCTGGAGCTGGCACCCTGAATTGGGACTTGTAGCCTCCTAGACTGTTGGCTGTAACAAACATAGGTTTATTTTCTATTTGTGGTATTTCTTTTACAGTAGCACTGGTTACCTGAGACATTTGCAGAGGAAGTCAGATGGGAACCAGGGACCACGTGGCTCCTGGCTGACTTGGTCTTAGAACAGCTTGACCTTTCTGCGCCAACGTTAAGCTAAAGTCACAGAAATACTTCCTTTAGGAATAATATATTGGAGTCCAAGTCTGTGATATCAGGTATATTTTCCAAACATTCATTTTCAGTGGCCTGAATGCACTTTTGTGGCTTGATTAAGCCAGGAAAACCAAGGAGAAACTTGCCACACTAAACAGGCATGAGGAAAAAGGCAAGCATTTTTCTATTGCTGGAAGTGGTGTAATACTTTCTTTGAGCAGTAATAACCAGTTTACACTTGCCTTATTATTTGTGTGATATTTCATTCCCAGCCTAGTGGATATTTATAGTACCAAAATGTCAGGTAAGATTTTTTTTTGTTATTATTTCAGTAACTTTCTGAATTTTTCGATTCATTTTCTAAGCATGATGAAGAGAGAAATGCGTGGTGCAGGATTGGGAGCAGGCAGCCCGAGGGGGAGGGACAGCCGATTCTCCTGGAGGTGCTTTTCTTTTGCTCACTGCGTCAGAGGTTTGCAAGAGACGCCCCCCACCCCCCCATGCACTGTGTCTTTGAGAAGTCTTGGTGGAGGGAAAGGGAAGAAGGAGGTTTCTGTGCTAAGGATTCTGGGGTGAGCCACAGCCAAGTGACGGGTGAGGGAGTTAAAAGGGCCCATTCTCTGCCTGGCCTGGAGTCGGGATTCTGAAACCCAATCTGAAGTGTGTTTAGTGACCGTCCCCCTGGCGGCCACCACAGGCAGGACGGAGAGGAAGAAAGGTGACGTTTGTGCAGCCAGTTTTGGGGCCAGCCCAAACATTGAGCTACCTTCTCCCAGAACCAGAGCCTTGTCCCACACCCCACAGTTTGGCTTTAAGGCTTTATTAGTTCCTGTGCCCCCTGTGGCTGGCACCTCCTAGCCCCAGTGATCACACTATTTCCCGACAAAGGGTCCCATCCAGTCTTTAGCTCTAACCCGTTGTCCCCTTCCTCCTCTTCGTCAGAGCCAATCATCTTACTGAGCACTAGCTGCCGGGCTAAGAGCTCAGCATAAAATTAAGTCATGTAATCCTCACAGCAAGTCTTGTGAAGTGCTTCTCTCGGTACACCCAAATTGCTGAAGAGGAAACTGAGGCACAAAGAATGGCTGCCCCAGGTCTCACTGCCCTGGAGTGGAGGTAAGGGATTTGCAAGAAAATTCAGCCATCTCCAGCGTGTCTTCTTCACAGTTAGGTTAACTGTGACCACCTCTTGTCACCTAACGGGTTCACAGGGAGCCTGAGAAACAACTCTCAGATGTGAACCCCTATTCCTGTCTGTGCAAAAGGAATCCTGTTTGTAGGGAAGATCATGATTGCCTATTTCACGGCTGCTTGATTTGTAGGGGCACTGACCTAAAGGTTGGCAGTTCGAAACCCCCATCTGCCCCTTGGAAACCCTATGGGCAGTTCCCTTCTGTCCTTGAGGGTGTCTCTGAATTGGAATTGATGGCAGCAGTGGCCATCCTGTTGGTGGTTGTCATGTGCCACTGAGTTGATTCTGACCCAACGTGACCCACTAGGACAGAGGAGAACTGCTCCTCAGGGATTCTTAGACTGTCGGCTGTACAGAAGCAGATGAGCTCATCTTTCTCCTGTGGAACAACTGGGGGGTTTGAACTGCTGACCTTTGTTAGCAGATGAGCGCTTAACCACTGTGTTGCCAGGGTCCCTGGATTTACAGTAATTATTTACATAATTTAACAGGCTTTAATGTTAACTGCTTTCGCTTGCACCACAGGGCATCTCTAGCTCTTGTTAATTGAACCCCAGACTCCTCTTAGGGTGCTTAGATGACGAGGTGTCCCCTCTGGTCCGTTTTCTCTTGTTGACATCCTTCCTGGGGTCCCTGACCTCTGCCTGGTTCTCTGGACTTGCCTCCCACTGTCACTCCGGGTATCCAGTTCTTCTTCGGGGTTGGATCCTGTGACTTCCTCTTTCCTTTCTGGCGTTGCATATATGCTCTTGATGGGGATGTAGTGCTGGTTTGGTTTCAAACTCCCGCCTTCCACGGGGGAGACCCGATTCCGTTCTCAGCCAGTGTACCTCAAGTGCAGGCCCCACCTGTCTGTCAGTGGAGGCTTGTGTTGCTGGCGTGCTGACCAGCTTTCAGGGGAGCTTCCAGACGGAGACGAGGGGGAAGGGCCTGGTGACCTGCTCCCCCGCATCAGCCGGTGCACCCCCGTGGATCATCGTGGTTCGATCCAGAGTCGGCCGCAGATGGCGCAGGGCTGGGCAGTGTTTCCTTCTGTTGTCATTGGCGTCCCCCGTGAGTGGGTGGCTGGCTGGATGACCCCAGCAGCTGCGTACACCCTGAGAGCTTCCTGAGAAAGGGTGAAGAGATCAGGTGTTAAAGGGCATTGTCACAGATGGAGTTGTGTCCTCCCAAAGATGTGTGTAGTTGTGGGGCTAGGCTGTGATCTTTGTAACCCTGCCTCTGTGATGATGATGAGGGAGGATGGGTGGCGGTTGGGTGGGTGCTCAGGACTCCGTCTTCACAAACGGAGGCCCTCCCTTGGGACACAGTGGTAATGGGAGCAGGTGGACGGTTGGGACCCTGACGCCATCCGGGAGGAAGCGGTGCTGGGAGCAGAGCCCCAGGTCCCCGCGCCTCAGACGCTCCTGGTCCAGGGGACGGTCGAGGACAAGAGCCTTCCTCCAGGGCCAACAGAGAAACACCTCTCCTGGAGCCGAGGCCCTAAATTTGGACTTGTAGCCTACTTTCCTGTGAGGAAAGAAATGTCCCTCTGTGGTATTTCTGGGATAGCAACTCCAGAGGACAGAGACAGATGTGTGTATCTGACAGCGCCTTAAAAGGCTTGGTGGAAAACCCATTTTCCCCAGAATTTTGAAGACCACCCGTCATCGCCCTCCAGCCTGGCACCGCCCGTCGGCCCCGGGCACCGGGGAGCTGTAGGGGTGCTGGTACACCCTGGGCGTCTCTCCCTGTGAGGTGAGTCCCCGCAGTCACACCCAGCCTCGAGTGTCGTTACCTCCGTGGTCTGCGGGTACCACCGTTGATGTTCCATGGAGCAAAGGAACGGAGGGAGGAGCTGTTTGACTTCCGCCGGGAGGAAACCCTGGGCCGTTCTGACCCCGCTGTCCTCTGCTTCCCCCCTCACAGGGGTCTAGAGTCAGCTTTTTGGTCCCAGGGATCGTAAATTGCCCGTTTCTCTGCCCCAGGGAGGCCTTCCTCGCTCTGTGAGATACTCTCTGACCCTTTTTAGTTGGGAAAGTTCTACCCTTCAATTCTGGGAGTGGTTCCTCTGTTATTCTTGGATCATTTCTTTTCCTCCTGGTTGTCTGGGTCTGGAAGTTCTGTTACATCAGACATGTGAATAAGGTTTCTGCCCTGCATCGTGGACTCCTCAGGTGAATTTTTCTGTTTCTGCTGCCGTTTTCTATATCTAGGCGAGCTGTGTCAACAGAATACTCTTTTTGAAAACCTTGCATTCCTTTGTTGTTTCAAATGCTTAGCTGTATATAGATACAAATTACAGTGTTTGCTAAAGCTTCCTTTTTTACTGTGCACTGCATTAGCAAAGGTGCCCGGTGCCTCCTGTGTTTAGCCTCTGAGGGAGCTCGGGGTCGTTTGCTGGCTGCTGCGTCCTGCCCACCCTCCCTCTCTGGGCAGTTGCACTTTGGGTTTCACCCCTGTCATCAGGAATCCTGGTGGTGGCTCACGTGCTGTATTCTCTTGTCTCTTCTCTTCTTTAAATTGATGTCTTTTTCCTTCCCTCGCTACCATTCCAGCAGGGTTTCTGGGTAGGGTGCAGACCTGCTGCGTGCTCCTCAGCCTGCTGTGTTTTGCTGCAGGCTGGACCCTTTTTTTCCTGGCTGACGTTAAACTTAATCTGGCCTCGGCCTTATTTACGCTCATGTTTCTAAGAAAAATCTGCATTCGCGGATTAATGGATTCTTCTGAAAATGTCCCAGCTTGTACTCTCCTTGCCCCCTCACGGCTGGCCTCACCAGGAGCTCAGGGGCTGGGGGGCAGGGGCGATGGCGAGGTAGGGGATGTGCTGTGCGAACGAATTGGGGTCTGGGAATTGTGACCTCTGAGCCTGTGACCCTCCATCTCCTGTTTCACTGGGGCATAAAGACTAGTAAGCTGGTGACATTTTTTAACTGGTCCCGATGTAGAACATGTAGAATCATGACTTGGGACCTACAGGCGCTGTAGATGCTGGCTTGGGGGGCTGCAGTGAGGGTGGAGGTTGGGCTGACAGGCCCCCGGGTGACTCAGCTGCCAGTCCTCAGAGCAGGAAAGCCATGGCTGCCACCATGGGGTAACAGACGCAGGGCAGATGGGGTAGGGGTCTCTCGCTGTGCTCTCTGGACTGGATTTCAGATTGGGGCCAACACCCAGCCTGACACCCAACCGCAGGTTAAACAAAAGCCCGCCTTCAGAGGCACCCGGCCAGCCCGTTCTTACCCGCATTCGGAGACAGCCAGGCCGTCTTCAGTGCTGCTGTTGGCCATCCCCCTGGGAAGCACTGATCTGGGTCCCCTTCAGCTGAACCCTAAGGCACATCAGAGCTGGTCTCGAGTATGGCTCTGCTGTCCCGGGACAAGGTCATGTGGCAGACTGCTGAGCTGGCTCTGCTCTCCCTCTCACGCACTGCAGGGACTTGCCTTCAGGTTGGGACAGGGGTCTCCTTCCCACTGTGTCCTCACTCCCTGTCATAAATTCTGTGTTTTAACGTGCCTCCTTCCTGTCGTGGAGCAGTAGTTCTGGGCCAGAACCTTTGCTGTAGACTTGTCGCCTGTTACATAGTTTCCTTCATTTTCCCATTTTCACGGTGCCATGTCTCTACCTTCATCCTTCAAATCCCATTCAGATGGGCTGCTTTCAAACCTCCTTAAAGACTCCACTTCCGACCCACCCCACTGTCACAGAGTAGCTGGTCTGCACTATTTGCTGCTGTTTTACGACTTTTCATTAATGTGTCCTACACAGTACTTGCCACATGATGGTTATGTTACTGTGTCCCCAGGTCACAGAGGGACAGTCATCCTGCTGAGTTCCGTGGCTGCGTAGCGTAGTCCAGTGCTGACATAACTCGTTCGGTGCCTACCTGGCAAAGGGCTGTGAGGAAATCTGAGATGTTGGAACACGCCAGGACGGTGTTCGAGACCAGCCAGCTGAGAGTGAGTGCATCACGGAGCTTTAAACAGTATTCCAATAGGGATTATTGTACAGGTAAAAGGGGCCACAGCCTTTGGGTGAAACTGGTCCCCTCTCACTCTCCAAGAGTTTGTCCTGGTCATCATGCTTATGCTAAGAATCGCCAAATAGCAAAAACTTCCAGGAATAGCTCTCTGAAACCTCAGCAGATGCGAATTTTATAAACATGGAGCAGCTTTATAGGTTTCTGTCTAGGAGATTATTTCAAAAGACAGAAGTTGAGCTTGCAGAAGTGAGGGGTCCAGACTCCTGGAGGAGGTGGGGAATTGCAAGGGAGAGGGAGAAGGACATACCACCCCCTTCAGTAAGAATTGTCTTAAATTTTTTAAAAGAGAAAAGAAATATTCTTGCATAAAATATTATGTAATCGTTGCAGCCTGAGGCGTAGAAACATTTAAAGGCGTGGTCAATGACAGGCACTTGGATTCACAAGTTGTCTTAGCTGAAAGCGATCTGTGAGTGTGCAGTGTATTACTCAGTGGTAAATCAGGACCTGTGTGCCAGACCTGCCCCAGAACGTCAGCCGCTGCCTAAAATTTAATTTCACAGCATTCACTGGAAAGCCGGCTCACGACAGAAAAGTCAGTAGGGATACACAATTTGAAATTAGGCAGCTTGTTTGTGCGGTCCATTAAAATTCAGATTCCTTTTGGAGCATAATTGAAAGTAGCCAATGAAAAAGAGGTGATGAGAATTTGATTACATAGTTTTGCTGATTGCTGGTTTGTTCTGCAAAATGAAACATAATTACTCTCTGGTCTGTTCTGTAAGGTTTCCGCGGATGGAATATCTAATTAAGACGGGTAGTGGGCGGGTGACATCAGACTGAAACTCAGTTCCCAGGCGGCTGGAGCCTTCAAATTAGCCCCCACCTCCCCCAACTCAAACACTTGGCTATATTTTTTTTTTAAAATTGTCATCAGATCTCTTTCATATTAAATTATTACTAGTATACATAGGTTTTCAAATAAAGGCTAAGTAATTTGACTTTCCTTCCACATGTCGCCGTTCGGACTCGACGGCACTTGGCTGGCTCCACATGTGTGATTGGTCCTGTAGCCTTGACGGTGAATATGTGTATCTAGATACGCACACACACACACACACAGAGCTAAACCAAACCCGTGGGTGTCGCATCATTTCTGACTCACAGTGATGCATAGCAATCTTGTAGGACAGAGTAGAACTGCCTATGGGGTGTCCAGGGAGCAGTTTGGTGGACTCAAACTGCTAAACTTTTGGTTAGCAGGCAAGCTCTTCTCCGCTGTGCTGTCGGTGCCCCACTGCATCATAGAGCTATGGACAGACCCGCTCAACATGTCATACGTATAAAAATTAACATGCGCACGCGCGCATGCGCACACGCGTGCACACGCACGAAGTTTTCAGTTCCTCCTGTACAAAAGGCTTTGCCGATCAGTCTACCAAGTTCCCTTGTTTGTATTCTGCCGGCCTCACCCAGACTGCTGCTCTTTCTCCCACTTCAGACTTGATGGTTTGCAGGTTTGTTAATCATGATGAGAGACCAGGTTTGTAGCCTGTGAATTCTGTCATCAGCTTCCATTGCAAAGTTTCTCCCAAATGGATAATTTGTGGTGATTTCCAGAAACTTTCACTTTAATCCCTTCTTTTGCCAGAACACAGCAAAAAAATTCTTTGTGCTGAGAAGTATGCGCCAAGGTTCTGGCCCACAGATACAGATTCACTCACCTGCACCCCCCTGGTGATGAGGTTCTTCAGACACTGTGATGGAGGTGGGTGTTCTGCCTCTCAGTGTCTCTCGAGAAGCTTGTGTAAGGAAAAGATATTGTCTTTGTTCTCAAAAATTGTTTCAACCGATTTTATTGTAAGAAGAATGCAAATGGATAACCCTTTGGTTATCCATGAAAGGTTGGAAATTGAAGTCCACCCAGGAGTCTTGTGCAAGAAAGGCTGGCCATCTACTTGGGTCTCTTGGAAGAAAGACTTGACACTCAATTTCTGTTTTAGTCAGCTAGGGCTACTCTAACAGAAATACCACAGAGTGGATGGCTTTAACAAAGAAAGATTTATTCTTACACAGTCCGGTAGGTTGCAAGTCCATATTCAGGGTGTCCGCTCCAGGGAAAGACTTCCCCCTTGACGGCTCTGGAGGAAGGTCCGGTATTGCATCAGTCATTGTCCAGGGAGTGTCCTAATGCAAGAACCTCTGGTCTGAAGGACGCGCTCTGCTCCCGGTGCTGCTTGCTTGATGGTAGCGAGGTTCTCAAATTGTCCTTGGTTCTTTTTCCTTTTATTCCTTGCAAGCTAAAAGCATTAAGGGTGGGGCAAGCCATACTCCAGGGAAACTTCCCCCATAGCAGGAATTCACAGCCCCACCCTAATCCTTTAACATACAGGTTAGCAAAACCACACAATGGAAGACATTTCCAAGATACTGGGAACCATATCCCAGCCACATGGCTGCACACATTTTTGGGGGGACACAATTCAAACCATGACAATTTCCAAAAGCTCAGTCATTGAAAACAAGGTGTGCAATTTCATTCTGACCCACGTAGGGTCACTATGAATTGGACTCGACTCTCTGACAATTCGTTTTTTAATTGTAAGCAGCTGTCTCTGGTTACTTATAAATGTGAACTCATTTTTTAGTTTAAGCTGACTTATCCCTATTGGGTTCCTGGTCTGTGCTCAACCACTAATCAAGAGGCTGGGGGTTTGGATTTATTCAGTAGCACCACGGCAGCAAGTCCTGGAGATCTGCTAAGATCATTGCCCCTGGAAACCTATGGAGCACATTGCTGGCTTGTTTTCAGAGCACAATCTCCCAGATCATCCTTGTCATCCAGCTGTTTAAGAGCCACCATCTCGGAGCATTGCACCCGAAGAGTTAGTAAGACCTGAGGGGGCACAGGCGTTCTCTTCCTCTCATCACTACAGAGTGCTCCCTCAGCCTCCACACCGCCATCCTCCAGCTGAGTTCTCCCAGGTGTTTCCTTATACACCAGGTGTGCCCTCATCCCACAGGTTTGGGGTGAGCAGATTTTTATGTCTTCTTAGACTTTCTCCATCTCTTGCAATTGGAAGAAGTAATGAGCCTTCAGATACCAGATTGATTTTACATTTTGGTGCCTGTCCTTGGACCTTTCAGAATGTGGATGAGTGTGAGTCGTCTTGAGTTCTGTGATCTTGAACAGAATTGGTTTCAGAGTGAAACTCCACTTGGTGGAGACAGGCCCCGAGCAGTGCTGTTGTATGCCAATGGAGTAAACCCGTTGGAGAGAGAAAGGGGAGGGTAAGTTTTTTACAGAATGGGATGAAGCGAAGCCGCAGTCTGGATGTATTAGCTGCATTGTTGCTGATGGCAACTGCACCTGCTTCCCCTCTGGGGACACTTGGCCTATAGCAGAACTTGGCCCTGGGGGTGTTGAGGAGACCAGCCAGTGCTACACTGCCTCCTGAAAGAATGGAAAACCGGGACCCGTGGGTTTCTGATGTCATGCTTTCTGTCTGTGCACCTGTGAGACTGTGCTGTGCACCTATTGGCAGGTAAATGCCAATTCTGTGGGACCATCACAGCACACCATGCTGTGAGATAGCCACACCGAGCGTCCTGTTTGCTACATCATGCGGGCTTTCCTCCTAACGCTGAAGGTAGCCAGCCTTCCCAGGGGAGTTACTGTCACACTTTATAGGCATCTACTTGGCAAAAGATTTTCAGGAGCCATAAAGATGATATTCAAACTCTTAGGTTGGCTTCTTTTCAGAGAAAAGTCATTTTGTGTAAAGGATTTATGTAAAAGAATAAACTTCAAGGATAGCTTTCAAGAATTGAAACCAAATTTAGGTCACTTGCACACTCGATTCCAAGCCCTGGTTGCAGACTCATCTCTCTGCCAGGAGGTAGTCATTTGCTGCACTGGCCTCCGCCAGAGTGGCGGCAGTGTTTGAAACACAGAGATGCTCTGGCCTCCAGTCTCGTGGAAGACTCTCATGATGTGCTTAGGTGTGTTCATGCCGACCTCTGCTAACTCGGCCAAGGACCCCTCCACCTATCTGCGTGTTCCACAGAGTGCTTCATTCTACAGCATGCCCCCAAAGACCCCCGTTGTATGTGGAGCTTTTGAAAAACTTGTTTAGACTTCCAGCTTTAAATTGTGCAGTCTCCTTTCCCAGACTCTGTAAATCTAGATGATATGATCAAATTCACTTAGTTCCAGGAATTCCTTGGGAAATGTGCCTGCTTGCCAGCTGGTCAGATAATTGGAGGGTTGTTTTTGTAACAAGCAGAAAATGTTGTCGAGAATTGTGAGAAAGGAGGATTGTGGAAGACAATGTGGTCTAATTTTTTTTATGTTGTGACTGAATGAAAGTTTACAATTTAAATTTGCATGCCTGCCTATCTATCTGCAGCTCCTTCTGCTCTCCCTGCCCAGTGATGGCACAGTCCTTTCCATTCTATACATGCCATGTCCTCTTAACAATCTCCTGTCCCCTCCTCTCTACCCTCTCCACTCCCCTCTGGTAAGAGGCCAGTAGGAGGACATCCTACAGATGCATAGAACCATAAAGTGCACACACGATATGGTCACTCAGTGTCCCCGCTTCCAAGCCATTCTTATCTGAAGAGTTGACTTCGGTAATGATCTGTTAAAAATTAAGTAAGTAAAAAGCATAGTATGTCAGGCCTCTCCCTGTCACCTTACCTGCTTGATGCGTTTTTGTGACATTATAACACTGGAGTGAGAAGTAGTAGTTGCTACTTGACCTTGAGTCCCTCCCTGACTCATGGTGACACCATGGCTGATGGAACGAGCATGGGGATCCCGGGAGTGTTCCTTGGGTGATGTTTGGAAGTAAGTCACCACTTTCTTCCTACCCCTCTTAGTCTGGAGGCTCCAGAGAAGCTTGTCCCACATCACAGCAGTATCTTGCCCTCTAGTGACAGCAGGTGGTAGCAGCTGTCTGTGAGGTGTCCTGGACAGAACGGCATCAGGTCTCCTGCATGGGAGGCAAAAGCTCGGCCGCTGAACCATGTCACCCCTAGAGTGAGAGTAGGAGCTAGGACATGTGGCAGTGCAGGGGTTAAATAGCTCTCTGGAGCACGTGAGTCCAGGACCAGGGGCTGAGACAGAGCAGCTGGCTGTCCTGCACTGCCGCAGCTGGGTGAATTCCCGAGGGGATGCAAAATCGCTGAGACTAGCTGGATTACAGTACTACTGCTGACTGGATCTGTGCAAGCCCCATAAATCTGCCCCACTGCAGGAGTGTGAGTGTGTGTGAGAGAGAGAATCTGGGTAGGGTGGAATACGGGACCTGTTTCAGGAGGAAGAACAAGGTGGTGGGAGCTTCACTGCAGACAGATGCTCCTCCTGCCATCACCACGAGTGACATGATTCCCCCCTGACTTTTGACCCATCAGCACACGTGATGGGACCCTCCACTGACTTGAATTATGTGTGCAAGGTCTAGAGGCTGGCGAGTTTGAGGGTCTCCGTGGGGGATATTTTGTGCCTTTGGTTAGCTGTGTATTTCTTCTGGGTTTCAGTGGTAGGGACCATGGGAACATGACATGGCATCTGGAAAAGCAAGTACTTTACCTTTTAGCCCTGAAGCTTTGTGACGGGGCCTCAGGCCATGCTGGGAAACGCTGGTGGTGTGGTGGCCAAGAACTCGGCTGCTGAGCAAAAGGTTGGCAGCTTGAATCCACCTGGTGCTCCTTGGAAACCACGTGGGGCACTGCTGCTCTGTCCTCTAGGGTCGCTAGAAGTTGGAATTGACGTGGTGACCCCAGGCAGACCGTGCAGAGGTGGGGTGATAGACCTAGGGCCACACGTTCCTCAGCCTGTGACTTGAGCTCTTGGTTGTCCTCTGCTTCCTGAAATGCTCTGCTCTTATCCGAAAGAAGGTGAAACTGGAGAAGGCAGTGTCTTTGAACCGATTTTCTCGTCTTTCGTCTCTGTGGTGGGGTTTGACCCATTTTACCCGTGGGTCGTCAGGAGTCGACCAGGTAGTTGAGAGAGACTGAGGCATAAGGAGACCCTGGTGGTGTAGTTGTTACACGCTACAGCCGTTCAAGTCCACCAGGCGCTCCTTGGAAACCCTGTGGGGCAGTTCTGCTCTGTCCCATGGGGTCCCTGTGAGTCAGAATTGCTTGGAAGGCAATAAGTTTGTTTACGCGTTGCATTCTACTTCTCTCTGGATTCAGCGTGTGGGAAATGCTTGTATTGATTTTGCAGATACCGACGCAGTGCCAGCTACTCTGTTAGGTGAGAGGAAACTAGAGACAGTAGCCTAAAATTGAGTAGTGGAGACAGACCCTGAGTAGCTGTAATACAATTGACTCAGTAACTGGTGTTCGTCTGTGCGTTCATTTCAACAGTGTTGACTGGCCTGGTAACATGGTCAGAGCAGAAGTGTGCAGACGGTCCTTGGACCCTCCGTGTGGCCATGGCCTGGATGGGTGCCTGCCCGGACGGGAGCGGTCAGTCCTGCATGCGCGTGCAGGCCCGGGAGGCTGTGTGTCACATGGAGGGCCAGGGGTTGGGGTGGAGAGGGAATGGCTGGGGAGTCATCGGAGCACAGGGATGGCGTCCAGGGTGTCGTGGGGTGAGGGGTGGGTTGCGGCACGGGCAGGATTGGAAGGGTCCGCGTGGCAGTGAGGAGCCCTGATGTGTTTCACTGTCCTTGGTCTCCCAAGGTGTAAGTCCGTGTCATTTGCATTCACAGCAAAGGGCCCCCGGGAAGGTGCTGCTGGACGCCGTGTGCAATCACCTGAACCTCGTGGAAGGCGACTACTTTGGCCTCGAGTTTCCTGACCACAAAAAGATCACAGTGAGTGAAATCCAATTGATACTCTTTTTTCAGTGTCCCAAGCCGTGTTTCAGTTGCCTCGTGTGTGTGTAAGCTGGCAGTGAAGGAGGGAGGCCAAAGAAGGGACACCTGAGTTAGGGCCTTGGTGAAGAGCACTGAGCAGACCACAGACTTGGACAAGGTCAGACCTGTCTTGAGCAATTCAGCCCGACTGCTCCTTAGAAAGGAGGATGGTAAGACAGTGTCTCACGTACTTGGGCCGTGTTGTCAGGAGGGGTCCGTTCCTGGGTCAGGACATCGTGCTTGGTGAAGTGGAGGGCGGTGGAGACGAGGAAGACCCTCGGCTAGACGGTGGCCACGGTGGCTGCAGCAGTGGCCTCAAGGCTGACGGTGGCGGTGAGGATTGCCCAGGACCGGGCAGTGCTGGGGTCTGTTGCGCAGGGGTTGCTGGGAGTGGGTACCAGCCCCATGGCCCGTCACCGCAGCCGTGTACCTGTGTAACTGTTTGTTCTCTTCTCCCTAACCAGACACAGTAACAGGTGGCGGTTTTTACTGGTGCCTCTGACTTCGGGCAGGCTTTGCTTGGGAGGCGGCCGACACGTCTCCCAGACCCAGAGCGAGTGCCTTGTCACAGTGCCTGGATGTGGGGCTGTCACAGCAGGGCTTGCCCAGTTACCTGCTGTGATAAGTGCAGAAACCTCGGCACGGATGGTTGTGACTCCCTGCCAGGAGGGGCTGAGCTGAACTCCGGTGACCCGGGCCCGGCTCAGCGTTCTTAGTGCCCCTCCTCCTGTCCCATCTGGAGCCCGGGGCCGAGACATTTCTAGGAAGGGTTTGTGGAGTGTGGGGAGCAGAGGGTTGCTCTCTGCGGTCTCAAGCTTGGAAATAAGCTGGTGGTGCTTATTAAATGTTTAACTAGGCTCACCCGTAGTTGGACTCCTTGGGCTCACCCATCGGTAGCGCTGATGCTGTGTTTACGTGTAAGGGGGGCCTGATGGTCACCTCAGGTGCAGGCAGCCATCCCCCAGGATTGCCCGGGGGGGGGCAGAGGGTTCTGTTAATCAGCTTTTTTTCATTTGAAGAGATGGTGCTTTCTGACAAAGACACTGTTGAGCCTAGGAATCAAGGCCCTGTGTGTGACATGGAAGCCCTGGGGACGTTGTGGTTAAGTGCTGCAGCTGCTAACCAAAAAGATGGGCAGTTTGAAGCCAGCAGGTGCTCCTTGGAAACTCAACGAGGCCGAGGCCGTTATCCTCTGTCCTGGAGGGTCGCTGTGATTCTGGTCGAGGCACTTAACATGTGGGGATTGGTACCTGGACTCTGCCGAGCGGGAAAAGGCTGGGAAGCTGTTAGTGTGGCGTGGTGCTGAGCTCGGGGGGCTGCTTGTCCTTGGGCATGGGCTGTGTGCCACCGGCTGGCTGGTGAGCTGCCTGCAGCTTGTTTGTCTTCCTGTCCTGGTCGGTGTTGTCACCGGGTGCACTGTGTAGGAACTTTGTATCCAGCAGAAGGGAACGCAGCAGGTCCTGGGCACCTGCTCCATTGCTGGTGTCGCAAGCCGCTCATTCTTCATACCAAGGGCTGCAAACTCACTGTAAAGGGTCAGATAACGAGTGCTGAGGCCTCCCAGGCCATATTCCCTCTGGGGCAGTGTCCTAGTCACCGGGTACTGCTCTAACAGAAAATACCACAAGTGGAAGGTTTCATGTAGAGAAGCTTTATTGAGACAGTCTGGTAAGCTGCAAATCCATTTACAAACTGTAAGTCCATTCAAGTAAGAGAATTTATCACAGTCTGGTGGGCTGAGTCCAAATCCAGTGAGAGCATCTCAGCACAGGAACCTCAGGTCCAAAGGACGTGCTCTGCTCTCGGTGCTTCTCTCTCTTGGTGGTACCAGGTTCCCAGCTTCCTCAGCTCCCTTCTCTCCCTTATATTCCACAAGCTTGTAGCTTGGGTCCTGCCTCACTAACACAACTGCAGACCATTCTCCGTCATCAGTCTCCCAGAGGCAGGATTTACAACACCTGGGAGGAGGGGACACAATTCAATCCATGACAGGCAGCTTCCCAACTGTGCCACCCTAGTGCCTGGCAGCCATAGATGATAAGTGAGTAACCAAGACGGTGCTCCAAGTATCTCACTTGCAGACACTGAAGTCTGCATTTCGTGTAATTTCCCCATGTCTGAAATAGTCTTGTTCTTTGAACTTTTTTTTATCTGCTTCGAAATACAACAGCCACTCGTCGCTGATCGATTCTCTGTAAACAGGTGGCAGGCTGCAATGGCCACCGGTCCGCGCTGACTAACCCCTCTGAAGCAGGTGTTTTCATCATCCACATTTTACAGGGACCCATTCAAAGGAGGGACTTGCCCAAGACTTCCCAGGGAACCGTGTCACCAGGTGTGTAACAGGACACACACCCAGGGCTACTGAGCCAGAGGCTGGGCCCTGTTGACAGCCCTGACCTGCTCCCTGGCTCCTCCCGCCTCCAGGGGCTGCAGAGACAGACGGGTCAGATTTCCCACCCCAGATGGCAGGGGAGAGCGAGCAAAGCTCTGAATTACAGCCTCGGAAGCGGTTTGCGCGTTGCCTTGCCCTTGATTCTGCTCTTGATCTGCAGACCGGGAGTAATAACTGACTCTCTTCCAGGTTTACCGTGAGGATGGTGGTGCCTCCCTGAGTCCCCGTGGGGTTCCTGGCACTGGTTCTTGTCATTAGCTAGCTGCCGTCCAGGGGGCCCCCGGCTCCCAGGGACCCTGTGTGTTACTAGCTGTTGTTGGGTGCTGAGGAGTCGACTCTGACCCAAGCAGCCCCACGTGGCGGAGCGGAACTGCCACACGGTTCCCTATCCCATCATCTCTGGGGGGCGCAGATGGCAGCTCTTTCTCCTGCAGGGCACCTGGGTGACTTCCAGTCATCAGCCTTGGGGTCGGCAGCCAAGTGCTTCACTGCCGCGCCCCCAGGGCTCTTGGTGTCACCGGTGGACCTCAGGTGCCCGGGTGGTTTCGTTCTTGCACATGCTGGGTAGGACCCACCGCAAAGAGGCTGCCCTACGGATTCGTTGTAAGGTGGCGGTGCTCGCTGACTTGAAACAGCAACGGCCGTTGCTTATAAATAGATCAGCAAAGCTCGGGAAGAAAAGACGGTCATTGCGGGTTTATTTTCTATCCTGCTGCCTTTGGCAGGAAGACTTTATTGTGGGGAAATGTATGCGTGTACGAGGTCTGACCATGAAGTCTTTAATTATTCTAAGTGCTACACACCCTACTGGCGCATAGGGCCGCCTTCGAAGAACTCGCCTTGGGAAGCTGCGCCCCGATGCCCGAGCCAAGTCCACCGTGTCCCGCTGCCTTCTGCAGGAGAGCTGCCGGCACAGACAGGCCTCCGGGGCTCAAGGTCGCAGAAGCCATGGCTGCCTGTGACGACAGGGTTCCCAGGCTGCGGTTGGCAGTCTCGGGGCTTCGTTGCAGACTCCCTGGCTGGCATGTCCTTGGCGCTCAGGCCACCTGAGGGGGGAGGGGCTCCCTGGGCAATGTGCCTGGCATAAGGGACAAGAAGGGTGGCACGGCTTGAGTGGTCGGCAGCGCAGCGGAGGTGGCACTGCAGGGGCGTCGTCACCACACAGAGGTAGCAGTGTAGCTTTCTCTGACTGGCCGTGCTGCTGGAGCAGGTCCCCATGGGAAAGAGCTGAACCGAAGCAGAGCAGCAGAGAAGGCCAAAGAAAACACAGAGAATGGGCCATGTTTCATTGCTTAAGCTGGAGGGAGGAGACAGTGCTTTTTAATTAAGTCTCTTTCTGTTTTTTTTTTTTCTATTTTTATTTATTTTTTTATTTAACATGACTGAGTGAAAATGCACATTCCCGTGTAAATTTGCATGCCCACGTCTATGCCGCTTCCACTGCTCTTCCTGCCCGGTGACAGCACACTCTTCCTCTCTGCTCCATACATGTCTCGTCCTCCCGACAGTCTCCTTTCCCCTCCTCACCACCCACTCTCCTTCCTCCAGCCCGAGGTCAGCAGGATGATATCCTATAGATGCATGGAACCATAAAGTGCATCCAATATATGGTCACTCTGCATCACCAAGTCCAATGCATTCGTGTCCGAAGAGTGGACCTTCATTATGATTTATGGGCAAGGGCAGCATCAGGGCCAGGCGCCATGCTCCCAGGGGAACCCTGAAACTGCTGGACCATCAGTTGAAGTCTTTTAGTGGAGACCTCAGGATACACCCTTTTTATTCTTGCGTTGCCAGTGAGATGCCTCTCGGTGAGCTCCATCGCAGCTATCACTGGTGGTGGCAGGGCACCATCTGGTTCTTCTGGTCCCAAGTTGATGTAGACACCCACTCATATGGGTCTCTCTATCTTCTGGGTTGTCTTTACCCCGTGTCATTTTGGTCCTTGGTCAGCATCCATTCCTGCTGAGTTGGGACCATTTGCTGTGCCCTCGGATGGCAGCTTGGCAGCTTTTAAGACCCCAGACGCCACTCACCAATGTGGGGTGCAGAGAGCCCTCTTAGCGAAATGCTAGTTGTGCCAGTTGGCCTCGATTTTGCCTAAGAGCATTATCTCCTGCCCCCTGCCTCAGCTACTCTGTCCTTGCAATATTGGGTTAAGATGGAAGGAGCACTCAGGTGATGCTGAAGTCCACTTAATATTGTTCTTGTTTCACCCAACCAGATTTCTAGCAACTATCTAATCTAAACCCTCCCCTCCTTGCCCTCCTTTTTTCCCCTCCCTCCCCTCCCTTGCAGCTATCAGAGTCTTTTCTGCTATACACAAGTCTGTTTTTGAGCTCTTATCATAGAGGTCTCATACAATATTTCTCCTTTTGTCACTGACTGCTTTCACTCAACATAATGTCTTCTAGTTGACACCAGGTTAGGAGATGTTTCCTGGAATCATCGTTATTCTTTATCATTGCGTGGTGCTTCATTGAGTATATGTACCATAGTTTACCTATCCATTCTTCTGTTGTTGGGCATATGGGTTGATTCCATCTTTTTGCTATCGTGGACTGTGCTGTGATAAACATTCTTGTGCATGTGTCCATTGATGTGAAAGGCCTTGATTTTGTAGGATATATTCCAAGTAGTGGAATTACTGGGTCAAATGGTATATCAATAGTCATTTTTTTAAGGAAGCGCCAGATTGCTTTCCAAAGAGGCTGGACCATTTTGCAACCCCACCAACGGTGTCGGAGAGTTCCACTTTCTCCGCATCCTCTCCAGCATTTGTTGTTTTGTGTTTTTTGGATCATGGCCAACCTTGTTGGGGCTTGCAGTCTTTTTCTATTTAAAAAAATTACTCTAAAATGTATATAGGTATGTGCATATGAGGACTGCCAGTTAAGTTAGTGAACTCGTGCTAGAAAAAGTGCTATGTACCTCATTATAAGGTACGCCAAGTATCACTATGGTCACTTTCCACGTACCCTGCTTAGGAAGCAATGCACTGATACCAGCGCCTTGTCCACCCTTTGGAGCAGTTTTGGAACTCTTTCTCTAAGGGCCGTAGCACACAGTGGTTAAGTTCGCAAACATAATTAGATAGCTGCGAGGGAGTTTTTAGCCAGTAAACAAATAATTGTCTTGGAACACCCTCCCTGCTCACCTGGTCTGGCCTCCAATGACTTTGTTTACTCGAGGATACAGGAAGTATTGAAAGGAAGACATTTGGATGACACTCAGGACATCGTGGGTAACATGATGACAGCTCTGCTGGTCATTCCAGAAAAAGAGTTCCAAGATTGCTGTGAAGGGTGGCCTCGGCTCTGGCGTGGGTGCACAGCTTCCCAAGGGGAGCTCTTCAGAGGTGACCGCAGTGATGCTCAGCAGGAAGGCGTGTGGCACTTAGAACAGTGAAGTTCGTGGACTTACTTGTCAGACCTTGTGCACACACACGTTTCCCCACAGTACAGTCTTTAGAAATACAGAAATAATGCTAATGGAAAAAGGCACGAGGTATGGTGTTTCAGCAAAGCATTTTCCATTTTAACAGTTTTTAGGTGGACAACTCAGGACATAAGTGTATGTATGGAACCCAGGTGGCGCTGCGTGGTTGAGTGCCATGTCTGACAACCAAAAGGTTGGCAGTTCAGATCTGCCCGGAGCTCCTGTGGGGTGCTTCTTCTCTGGCCTCTAGGGTCACCGTGAGTCAGACCCGACTCGATGGCACTGGGCGTGGGAAGTGAGTCTGGGTACAGCTGGCGCTGCTGGGCACGTCTAGGCATTTTCATTCCCTTAAGAAGAGCTCCTCACTCTGTAAGCCGTAATTCCGTACCCCCTCCTCCCGCCTGCCCCTGGTAGAAGCACTAATGAACTGGTCCCTACACTTCCCTATTCTAGAGATTTTGTATAAGTGGGTTCATGCTCTGTTTGTCCTTGATGAATGGACGTGTTTTCAGGGTTCCTCCATGCTAGAGCATGCGTCAAGAGTTCGTTTCCCTTTGTGGCTAAGTATGTCGTGACATGTATGTACCATGTGGTGTGTACCCATTCATCTCTTGCTGGGTTTGGGATGGTTTCACCTGGCGTTGGTAATATTGCTGCAGCGAACACTGGTATTCAATAGCTGTTGTCTTGCTTTTAGTCATTAGGGTATATGCCTAGGGTGTGGAATAGTTTATATTAAACCCACCGCTCTGGAGTCAGTGCCAACTTGTGCTGACCCTATAGGACAGAATAGAAGTGCCCACAGGGTTTCCAAGGCTGTAATCTCTGAAGAAGCAGACTGCCCTGTCTCCTGTAGAACGGCTAGTGGCCTTGAACCTCCAGCCTGTTGGCTGGCAGGGGTGCACGTAGCCGGTGCAGCACCGCGTTCCTGGATTTACTACATAATCATTTACATAACTCAATAGTCTTTATATTTTAATTCCTGCACTTGTCCTTGGTGTAAAGCTTCATCGGATGCTGGGATTTAGCAAGGGCGGCATCTCAGACTGGCCCTGGTCTTAGACAGGGTCCAGGGGCACGCGGTGGGGGGGACCGCTGTGTCTTGAGCAGAAAGAGAATGCTATGGGCCCTCCCGCCCCGCTGTGGGGACCCTGTGGTTATAATGCCTTTTCTGCCAGCTCTTCTTCTTGTCTTACAGGATTATGTTCTGGGGAGGATGGGTGTAATTGGAGAATAATCCTTCTGAGCCGTGGCATGAAGAGAAGTTAATTCACATGCTGAGATTTTGTCTAAAGGTGATCCATGCAGCAGGATTTCAGGAGAGGGATTAGAGATCCCCTATTGTATGGGCAGAGCCCTGGTGGTGCAGGGGTTAAGAATTTAGCCACTGATGATAAAGTCAGCAGTTCAGATCCACCAGCCGTTCCTTGCAAACCAAGTGGGGAAGATCTGCTCTGTCCAGTAGGGTCGCTATGAGTCAAACTAGGCTTAACAGGTTTGTTTGTTAATTTGTACTGGCAGACCCCAGATTATGAACCAGATCCATCCCGACGTCTGTCTCTAAGTCAAATTTGTACTTGTTGGAACAGTTAGGTACTGTGTCTTTGCGTGCAGTATACCTTTCTACTCTTAAAAATACAGTAAGCACTTCCAAATATACTGAAACATGATTAACGTATGCTAATAATAATAGTGTTTTCAGCATAGAAAGGTAACACCCATTTGTTATTATGACTCAGTATATGTACCTGAAGTTTTTAATACAGTAGGTTTCACAGGGGTTGGTATGTTGGTTCCCACTACTACAGGTTGTATGTAACTCAAATATTCAGTAGTTGGGCTCTACCTGTGCATCTCCGTTAAGAATACTGACAGCTCCTGAACTGTTCAGTTTTACTGAGAAGTCGTCTTGAGGTGCCTTCCTCAGTAAGCCCCTTTCCCTGCTTCTGTCCTCCTGATGGGCTCTCGGGGGCCAGCTTATAGGGGGCTGCATGCCTTGAGGACTGTGAGTTGTCATTCACTAATTTCCACAGGTCAAGTGGAGAAGGATCATCGTGCAGTCAATAGAGATGATGTCACTGCTTCTCAAAGCTGGCCTGTGTATCTAGCGGAGGAAAAAGGGACCTTTTTCTTCTCTGAGGAACTAGACTTTTCAGTTAAATCATCATCTCTCAGTCGAGGGTACATCTTTTCACCTGAAGCTGGAACCAGAGATGGACCAGGTGGTGTGAAAGCAAGGCTAGCCAACCACTGGGGTCAGAGGACTCACAGCTGTGCTTGCTCAGGGCCCGTCCTAGTCCCCAGTCTCAAGGGCACAGCGTGACAGGCATGCAATCAAAGAAGCGAAAAATACATGGTGTCTTAGGCTGGGTTTCTCTAGAGAAGCATAACCAGTAAAATGTGTATATATATGTATATGTGTATATATAGATGTGTGTTTGTATCGGTGTGTGTGTGTGTATCGAGAGAGATGGAAAGGAAGTGGCTTACACAGATGTAGAGGCTGGAACACTGCAAGTCTGTGTGTCGGGATGGAGGCTGCTCCTGGCTCACATAGCCACAGGGGCTGGCAGAACCAAGGTTAGCAGGTCAGAGAACACGGTTCTTGCTCACAGGCTGTGAAGATCAGTGAATCCCAAGATGAGCAGGCAAGACCTCAGATCAGCTGTTAGCTCAGGTCCCAGGAACTGGAGATTGGATGAGCGGGAGCCCCTGCAGAATCCAACATTACTAAGAACCTCTTGAGATCTGCCAGAATATTCACTCATTTTCTGTGCAGACTGCACACCCGAGGAAATACCCTTTCAACATATTGGCTGCTTACAGCAGATCCCTTCATGGTGGTGGTCACATGTCAGGAGTTGAGCAGAGAAGTGATCACGACATCATACAACGGTCACAGCAGTGAGAATCACGGCCCAGCCACAGTGATGGATAATCTTATCCATCACACGTGGAAGGGTGCTATTGAAATGGATAGGGTGCTGAGGAGGTGGCAGTGGCAGGGGTACACCTGAACACCCTGTAAGAACAGGCAGAGAGCCGCTTAGCAAAATGAAAAACCCACAGACAACATTTACAGCAAAACTAAGTGTCAAACTCCTGAATTACTAAGTGTAAGTGATTAGAGACAAGACGTCCACCTTGGAAGGTCCTGCGTGCTGTCGGTGTCTGAGCAGGAGACAACAGGGGAGCAGCGGCGGGTACGATAGACCACAGGGGATGGGCATGTTCACGGCGGGTGCGCTGGCTCAGACTCACGGCAGCTTGAGGTCTAACACCCCAAACACTGCCTGCTGCTGTGGCATCTTGATGAAGGCTGAACCATCCGAGGGCATTGTTGTGGCAGAGGAGAGGAGAGCCCGCAGGTGGCCGCTCGGTGTCCACCAAGTAGCACAGTGGGAGCCTCGGAGAACAGCAGCTGCAGTGGGTAAGGCTCAGAGGGGCTGGGACGGTCGAGCTCCCGTGGTCTTTAGCTGTCCTTAAAGACGGGACATCACACCAGAGGGACTACTGGGAATGGAACCACACTTAGGACATCAGAGAGGGACAAAGGACGAAGGGAAGTGAGCCAGGGAGTCCCAGAACACCAGCTACCGTACTGTATAACACGACACAAAACCACAGAAGAGGGAGCTGTATGGGCTGAGAAAAGCCACTCTGAACCGTACCTTCTGAAAAGTTGAGTAAACAATTTGCACATACAAATGAGTAACAGAAAGGTAGCAAGGTCATGTTGTTGGGTGCCACCAAGTCAATTGTGACCCATGGTGACCCCGTGCACGACAGAACGATGCCCTGCCTGGCTCAGTGCCACTTCCGCAGTTAGCGCTGTGTCTGAGCCCGTCGTCGCAGCCACTGTGTCCGTCTGTCTCGTTGAGGGCTTCCCTCCTTTTCGCTGAGCCTCCACTCTTCGGGCATGATGTGCCTCTCCAGGGACTGTCCCCCTGACAGCGTGTCCAGAGGATGCTGGTGTTAGGTGCTGTCGAGTCAGTTCCAACTCCCGGTGACCCTGCGTACAACAGAACGAAGCCCTGCCCGGTCCTGGACCTTTGTCACGGTCGTCACGATGTGCCCGTTGTTGCAGTCACTGTGTCCGTCCATCGCTCTGACAGCCCTCCTCTTTCTCACTGATGGTCTGCTTGACCAAACACGATGTCCCTCTCCAGGAACTAGTTTCTCCTCACAGTGTGGCCAAAGTACATGAGACAAAGTCTCACCGTCCTTGGTTCTAAAGAGCACTCTGTCTGTACTTCTTCAGAGACAGATGTTTGTTCTTCTGACCATCCAGAGTATAGCTGGTATTCTTCGTCCACACCATAAATCAGAAACATCAGTTCTTGTTGGGTGTGCTGGTGATGAATTCTCTCAGCTTTGCCTGTGGGAAGAAGTAATGATTTGCCTTGGTTGTGGAAGACGTGTTTGTCACTTGAGCAGTGTTTTAAAGAGCTTGTGTCACTCCACTTAATGTTAACAGGATTCCCGACGAGAAGTGGGCTTTCGTCCTTGGTCATAGCCCCTCTACGGTGGTAGGACTTGTTCTTTTCTCGCTGTTTTTAGGGTTTTCTCTTTGTCATTGCTTTTGAGTAACTTGTGTATAATAGGGCCTCTGTGTAGGTTTTATTCTTTTCTGCTTAAATGTTTTGAGTTTCTCTGTAGGGTTTAAAATTTTCATCAAATTTGAAAAATTTTTGGCCATGACTTAGAATATTACTAGCCATATTTATATAATGTATGTAACAATTATTATATAATGTTGTATCATAATATAATATTCCCCTTCCTGTTTCCTCTCCTGGGAGGATTTTTGTTACATGTATTTTAAGCTGCTTGAAACTGTCCTGTAGTTCCTCAATGCTTTTGCTAATTTTCTGAGTTTTTCTGTGTCTCATGGTACTTCTGTCTCCAGGTCTTTAAATTTAATACTTTCTGTCGGCAGTGGCTCCCCTTGTGTTAATTATGGCCAGTATGTCTTTTTATCTCACACACTGTGTACCTTTCATCTCTAGAAGTTTAGTTGGTGGGCATCTCCCACACCTCTGCCTAACTTTTTGAACACATGGGCATGAATTTGCATAACTTTCAAAATTCTTGTCTCTGAATTCAAACACCTGTTTCATTTCTAGGTCAGTTTGGTTGATTTATTGTGTATGTTGTCTCATAAGGGGACATTTTCCTGCCTGGCTATTTTTTACTGAATGCTTGACATGGTGAGTTTTACCTTTGTCGGTGCTGACCCCTTTGGCGCTCCTGTCTGTTTGATTCAGTTAGATGTGGGACGCGGTTATTTGGAAAAACTTGGGCTCCTTTGGATTTTGCTTGTGAGGCTTGTCGGGTGGGACTAGAATCATGGATGTTGTCATTAGGTGTCACTCACAGTGACCCCATGTGACAGATTGCCCTGTACAAATTTTCTTGTCCTTAATCTTGATGGAAGTAGATTGCCAAACCCTTTTCCCATGGAACCTCTGGGTGGATTCAGACCACCTGTCTCGGGGTGTGCAGCTGAGCAGTGTGTCGTGTGCCGGTGGGACTCTGGAATACTGCGTAGTCTGGTCTCATTATTTCCCACTACTAGGGCATGACCACTCAGTATTCTACCCAGTGTCCACCACCCCGCAATTGAGAGGTTTTCCATCCTGACTGATGGGAACACGTAACCCTCCTGGCCGTGTGTTGAGGACCAGGCACTGTCACTCTGGGTCTTCTCCCGTGGCTCTGGCACTGCATCCTTTCTTCTCACAGGTGTGCTGGTTAGTTGTCAGCTGGTAGGTCAGGGACAGCCCTCTGTAGACCCCTGAATTCTCTCTCTGCGCCCTTCCATGCTTCCTGGCACCCTGTCCCTGGGACTCGGGGTGCACTGGCTTCCAGCTGCAGCTCCTCAGCTCAGCTTTGCCCAGTTCTTCCTGTGGCCTCTTCCCGTCACCACACTCTGGGAATTCTCGGGCAGGTCAGAAGGCAGGGACAGTCCTGGGCATCATGGTTTTTTCTTCCTGTCTCTCAGAAATCACTGATGTTTGCTGCCCAGTGTCCAGTGTTTTCAAATCTGCTGCATTAATATATTTTGTCTTTTTTATTGTTTCAAGCAGGAGGAAATTGGGTCCCTGTTACTCAGAATTGAATATTTCTAAAATGTTACCAAAAAAAAAAACCCCAAACCTGCTACTGACAAGCCTGTTCCAACTTGCTGTGACCTGTAAGGTGGAATAGAAGTGCCCTCATGGGGTTCCCAAGGCTCTGTCTTAGTGGGGGCAGGCCGCCACAGCTTTCTCCCACGAAGTGGCTGGTGGACCTGGTGGACCGGAACGGCTGGCCTTCTTGCTAGCAGCCACGCAGTTAGCCAGTGTACTGCCAGAGCGGCTTTAAAGAGCAGTAGGGTTTTTCGAAGAAACCTGCACTTGACACCACTCTACCCAGGTGTAACTTTAGTGATTAGGATTAATGTGACAAAAATCCATTGAAACCGATTATTACCAAAAAACACACCCAGTGCAGCTGAGTGGATTCCAACCCCTAGAGACCACGTGGCCAGAGAGCTGCCTGTCGGGTTTCTGGGGCGGGTCTCGAGAGCTGTGTTGGGGCCACACGTGGGCGGTTCCGTTCCCCACTGGGGAAGGTCTGCCACTGAGTAAGCAGGTTTGTCTCGGCAGCCTTCCCACCTCTGGGTGGGAGTGAGGTGGGTTCAGGGCCGGGCCCTTCCGCCAAGCTCCTTGACACTCAGCGGGAAGGGGACAGTGTGCCCTGGAGAGCTTCAGGATGGGCTCTGTAGGAATGGGGACTGGGGCTGAAACCCGCTGCCGTTGAGTTGATCCTGACACGGCAGCTCGACGGGACAGAGGAGAATCACTCCGGGGGGCCTCCAAGGCCAGGATCCTAACAGGAACCAACGGCCACATCTTGCTCTGTG
Source organism: Heterohyrax brucei (assembly GCA_028571685.1). Lineage (NCBI taxonomy): Eukaryota > Metazoa > Chordata > Mammalia > Hyracoidea > Procaviidae > Heterohyrax > Heterohyrax brucei. The sequence goes on from CM053159.1 coordinate 82,557,506, forward strand.
AAGCTGCTGGTGGGTTTCAACCACGGGCCTTTCCGTTTGCAGCTGAGCACTTTGACCACTGTGTCACAGGGCTGCCGTAGGGATGAGAGATGTGTCCTTGCCGATGGAGCCCTCTAGAGTCTGCTGGCAGGGAGGGACGGCGGTGGTGCTCGGTTGCCTTTTTACTCTTCGGGGACTTATTTTTGTTCGGCCTGGGCTGCATGGACAGGTGACACATCTGGGCTGGCGTGGACCAGTGTCAGTGGCCTCCCTGTGGTCCTGTCGATGGGTCACGCTTCAAGGTGTTAATTCCCTGGTCAAGCGGCAGCCGTTTCTTCCTCTGGCTGCATCCTCACCCATTTCGGGTGGATCAAGAGCCATGTATACAGGACTTTCCTTCCCCAGTTCTGCACATCTCAAGCTGATTGATAAATAGATCGGTTCTCGCAGGCCCCGAGCTGTCCGCCAGGCTAACTCAGCTGTGATGTGACCGGCACCGTGTGGCACTGTCGCTGGGGGCTGTGCCGTTGGCTGACTCACCCAGGCCGGAACACCGCCTGCTCGGTTGGCTGTGGTTGGCGCTTGTTTGGTGCTTTCCACAGAAATGGCAAAAACAGAGGAGGGGTGTTTTAAAACAATTTGCAAAATTGGCAGCTGCATTGCCAGAATGTTCTTGTGTTGTCCTGTGTCGTTTGTGGCAGTTTAGGCAGCTTCTGTGACAGAATTGGCAAGGCTGAGAGATGGCACTCGTGCTTCCCCAGAGACAGCCATGAGGGCTGGAAGAGCAGGGGACAGCATGTGGTTGAGAGGGCTCTCAGCCCCGGGGACCCCATCAGAGTTCTCAGCTTACTCCCCTGTGATGTGAGTGGTCCAGCCCCTGCCCCCGTCCTCATCCCCTAGGCTTGTCATTTGCAGGGGACACAGAAGGCATCCAGTATGAGCTCCCTTATCTTCCTGACCAGGGAGTAGATGCCTCCTAATGCCTGTCCCAGACCGTGGTGGCGCAGAGAAGAGCCCATCTGCTAAGCAGAAGGCCAGCTGTCAAGGCCCCCAGCTGTCCCTTGCACGCCCTATGGGGCCATTCTCCGCCCCGCAGGCTTGCTCTCTTAGTTATCTAGTGCTGCCGTGACAGAGATGGCACAGGGGTGTGGCTTTGAAAGGAGAAATTTTATTCTGTCACAGCCCACTAGGCTACAAGTCCAAAATCAGGGCGTCAGTTCCAGGGGAAGGCTTCCTCTGTTGGCTCTGGAGGAAGGTCCTTGTCAGTCTTCCCCTGAACTGGAAGCTTCTGAGACATAGGAACCCCGGGTCCGAAGGGGGAGCTCAGTTCCCTGCACTGTATTCTTGCGGGCATGAGGTTCCCAACTCTGATTGCGTCCTTTTCTGTCCCAAAAGTTGACCTCAAGGTGCCCTGCAGTCTCACGCCGAGTCCTGCCCTACCCGCACAACTGCCACCCGTCTTCCCTCGTTATGTCATAGAGGGGGCGTTTACAGCATGTGGGAACACCACACAACACCAGGAATCGTGGCCTAGCCAAAGTGCTACACAGATTTCGCGGGGGGACACAGTTCAATCTGGGACAGTCACTGTAAGTTGGAATCTGCCCGACAGCATGAGGGTTTTAGTTTTCGTGTATCACTCATTGTCCTGTCTTTGTCCCTTTTAGGCCCCTGTGTGGCACAGCTGGACTGAGCTCCATTAGTAACCCAAAGGTTAGCGGTTCAGATTCATCCAGCGATGGGGTGGACTGAAGGCCAGGTGTCTGTTTTCTCAAGCCTACTGCTGGTGGTGGTGTTGGGTGTCGCAGGGCTGTTCTGCCTCAGGACAACTGCACGTGACATGGGAGCTGTCCCCCAGGGGTCTTAGGTACTTCCTCCTGAAGAGCTGCTGGGGGGACTCAGAATGGAACCTTGCAGTTAGCAGCTGAGAGTTAACCACTGAGCCTCCGGACTCCTTTCTCTGTTAGGTCACAGCCATGACAGCTGTCCAGAACACAGTTCACCTCTGATACGCATGGAGTGGCCGTGAGTGAGCCTTGAGTCTCAGACAGGCACAGGGCTGTTCTTTCTGTCTGATTTGAATGTGTCCGTCTGTGGTTTTAGATTAATCGTTTTCCATGGTCACAGGTTTCTCAGGACTTGTTCTTATGAGGATAGCCAGTTAAGTTTGGGAACTTATCCTAGAAAAGGTATTACAGACCTCATTGCTGAGTGTCACTAGAGTCACCTGGGAAGTCCTCCCCTTGGGAAGCTCGGCACCAGTGCCAGCACCTAGTGCACCCTTCAGAGCCGTTTTGGAACTCCTTTTGGAATGGCCATCAGAGCTGATGTCGTATTACCCTGGATGTCCTGAATGTCATCCAGATGTCTTTCTTTCAATATTTCCTTGATCTTCTGGTGAAGAAAGAAGTCACTGGGGGCCAGATCAGGTGAGCAGAGAAGGTATTCAATATAGTTTTGTTTTTCTGGCTAAAAGCTCCCTCACAGACAACTAGACGATAAAGTTTGTGAACTCAGCCACCGTGCACAGTGGCCATTTCAGTGAGAGTTCCAAAATTGCCTTGAAGGGTAGACTAGGCGCTGGTATCGGTGCCCAGCTTCCCAAGGGGAGGACTGGGAAGGTGACTGCGGTGATGATACTCAGCAGTGAGGTGTGCAGCTCTGACAACAGTTAATTCACAGACTTAACTGTCGTACCTCCCATTTTCACCCCTCCCCTTTGTGAAATGCCCCCTACTGTTTCCTGTTTAAAACAAGCCTGGGAACCCAGCACTCTTGGGTGGCCCTTATACCTGCTCTTTTTCGTCTCTTGTCTGTCCTTCATCACTGAGCTTCTTGGAAAACTCATTTCTCCTTCCTGCCACTTGGCCCCTGTCCCTGCATCAGGTGATCAGCAGATACTCGGCTTCTCAGCTTGCCTGACCTTTCAGCAGCTGTCGGTACCTTCTCCCTGCCAGGAGTGGCGCCGTCCCTGTGACTTCCATGACATAGCTCCCTCCTCAGGTTCCTTCTAGCCTCACCTGCTCCCACCTGGCTGTTGCGTGGTGAAAGGGTCGGTCAGGACCCGTGCTTTTTCCGTCTGCGTCCTCGGTGTCAGCAGCACGTGCCTCGTTCCTGCTCCTCCCCATGTATCCAGAAGGGTGGTGCTTCTAAACGTGACTTCTCCAGCCAGAACTTCCGTGAGCTCCAGACAAGCTTGCGCCTCTCTGCCTGGGTGATGCCGTTGTTTATTATTATTGTTATTAGTTGTTGTTAAGTTGGCCCTGACACAAATACAGCAGAATACACACTGCCTAGTCTCACAGTGTCTTCAGGATGGCTGATCAGTTTGGTCCTCCTCCAGAACGATCATGGACAGAGTTCTGTGGGAACCCACAGGGCTTTCATTGGCTAGCTTTTGGAAGTAGATTGCCAGGTCTGTCTTACTCCTCTGTCACTCTGGAGCTCTAAGGACTGTGTTTGTCATGAGTGACCCTGTTGGTGTGTGAAATACCAGTAGCATGGTTACAGGGCTATGGCCGCAGGGCGATGGTCGCAGTGTCCTAGCTGCGTGTGCACCACCGTGGTGTGACACACTGACTGTGGTGATGTAGACTGACCTCAAAATCCGTGAGGCTGGAGCCCGACAATGCTGGTCCTTAATCCAGTACTCCCCACCATGGTGACACCACTGCCCCAAATCACAGGTCATGCTGGCCATCTCAGCCTCCAGGTGTGGTCCGTCAGTAAACCTTGTTGGTTTTTACCTCTTCTGTATTTCAGTCTAACCCCCTCAACTCTGCTTTTTCCCTGTTGCTCTAAAATACAGCCATCTCCTGCTGGGACAGTTGCCATGCCCCAGCCTACATCTGCTCTGGCTTCTCTAACCTAGTCTCACTCAGCCACAATAATCCTCGTAAACTGCAGACCTGGTCACGTCAACCCTTTCTGAACAGACTTGGTGACAACTGCTTTGGAGATTTTTTTTAAAGGAGAGATTTTGATTTTCAGGTTCCAGATACAACCAAACAAACAATGCATTAACATCGAGTCAATTCCGACTCACAATGACCCTACAGGATAGAACAGAACTCTCTGATAGGTTCCCAAGGCTGTACTGTTGATGGACTTAGACTGCCTGTCATGAAGTGGCTAAGGGGTTCGAACCGTGGACCTTTCGGGTAGCACTTAACTGCTAAGGCTCAGGAACAGTATTAGGAGGTTAGGATCAGTCCCATAGAAGTTGTAAACAGTGAGAGGGAAGACAGACGAGAGAAGAAAAGCAGACGGTCACAACATGCCTTTGAGTTTAAACATTACTTTCAAATAGTCTCCAAACCCACTCATTTTCATTACAATCTCATGTCTTAAACTTGGTTGTCTTTTTCTTCCTTTCAGGTGTGGCTGGATCTCTTAAAACCTATTGTGAAACAGATCAGAAGTAAGTATATGCCGTATGTTTGAAAGCATTGTGAATGTGAAACCGGGTGTTTTCGTTGTGTAGACATCTGCTCTGATCATCAGGTGCTAAGGAAACAGATTCTTTTCTGAGCCCTTGGTTGCTTTTCCTCCTGGGGAGTCCGTGTTACTGTTACAGTGTATCTTTTGCAGTGTTAACATGTAACCAGGTGATCCTTAGAAACTTGATGGGACACTTCTTTTCTATCCTGTAAGGTTGCTAGGAGTCAGAATCAGTTTAACAGCACGAAGTTTTTTTATTTGTTTGTTAAAAGAGTGAAAACCCTGGTGGTTCGGTGGTGCAGCACTCCGCTGCTCACCTGAAACGTAGGAGGTGCGAAGCCACCGGCTGCTCCGCAGGAGGAGGACACGGTAGTCTGGATGACAGCCAGTAGGGCAGTTCTGCAGACATCTGTAGTTGGATGTGACCTGGATGGGTTTAAGAGAGGAGGAAGGAGCCTGGGTAGTGCGGGCAGGTGGTCGTCAACTGATACCCGAGAGGTTGGCGGTTCAGATCCACCCCGTGGTGTGCAGAAGACAGGCTGCCAATCCGCTTCCGGAAGATCACAGCCAAGAAAACCCTGTGGGGAAGTTCTGATGTGTAACGTCTGGGGGTGCTGGGAGTCAGCAGCCCCCCGCATGCCAGCTAACAGCAGCAGGGGTGGAGGGGTCCCTGGTTAGTGCATGTACCTCAGAAGAGAAGGCTGGTGTATTTCCAAAGTATCAGGCACTGAAAACCCTGGGGTCCATAGCTCCACCCTGACACCTGGGGTCGCTGCAAGAGGGACTTGGCAGCAACCCGTCTGTTTTCTGCGTCAGGACAGGGGTAACTAGTCGCCTTCGGGTCAGTTCCGGCTCACGGCGGCCCGATGCCTCTCTGTGTAGGCAGAACTGGGCTCCCTGGGGTTTTCAATAACTGACCTTCCTTCCTAGACACTGCGAGGGGAGCACCAGCTTTCAGGGTCTCAGTTAGCTGCTGAGCTTATTCACAGTTAATGCCACCCAGCCACTTGATGAGCAGGAAACACAAATAATTAGTGGGATGGATTTTATGTCCATTTTTTTATGTCCATTTAAAGAACCCTCCTGGGGCCCCAGCAGTATGTAGGAATGAAATAAAGTGTCTGTGTGGCCGTGATGCCATTGAAATGATGTTGATTTATCAGTTAGATTAATTACTGTTGTTAGAAATGGAAAGACCGTCATTTCTTCTGCACTCACTGGGTGTCCTCAGTGGGCTGGCAGGTGACTCGGGTGGGGACACTGGCCCCCAAGCCTGATGGATGGAAGTAGGCAGAGGTGTGAGGATCCTGGTCCCCAGGACAACACAGGGTGGCCTGTGTCATGGGTCTCCGGCACAAACCCTGGTGACGTGTCCCCTGTTGGCTGGGTCCGAGCTGGATGGGCCGTTAGCGTCCGCGCCTCTCCCTATGCTCGGAGCGACCGGACAGCAAGGCCGCCCTTCCGCATGCCTGCCAGCCTCTCTCGAGCTTCAGGTTTTCTAAGGCTCTGAGCAGCCTCGTCAACACCCAGTGTCTGTGAGAAGTGCTGAGAGGAGGTCATGCAGCCATCCCAGTCTGCGCGCTTGTTTGCCCATGCTGTTTTGTACTCAGGAATTAATACACTGAAATTTGTTAGTTTTTAGAATAATTAGGAAAAAAAGAAGTCCTGACTGTTTGGCTTCCATATTTTGATGGCCTGTTTATTTTTTTTTTCCTTTTCCCTAATTTTGTATTCACTGTGGACATTTTACCATGTAACACTACTTAGTCTTTTTTTAAATTTGAATGTGTTACACCAGAAAGTGTCTGTGTTTCTGTGATGATGAGAAGTGTCTGTGTTTCTGTGATGATGAGAAGTAGAATAAAGACGTTTTCTGCTTTTATAATATGTATTATAAAGTTGCACTCTGTCTATTGTCGGGTGCTGTTGAGTCAATTCCTACCTGAAGGGACCCCACATGACAGAGCAGAACTGCCACATAAGGTTTCCAAGACAGTTATCTTGACAGAAGCTGACGGCCACCACGTCCTGCCACGGAGCAGCTGGGAGGTTTGCACCGTGGGCGTTTAGTTAGCCACTGAGTGCTTATCCACGGCACCACCAGGGTCTCTTTCTTAAAGGGTGGCGAAAACAGGCAGCAGGGAAGCCTGGTGGTCGAGGCGAGACCTCTCAGCCTGCCGGAGCGTTTCCCAGGCTGCGGTCATTACGGGAGCGGATTGGCTGGTCCTTTGAGGAGCCACAGTCTGGGTTTGAGTCACTAACCTTTTGGTCAGCGGCCAAGAAAGAGCCTGGCTGCTGCGGCACCAGGGCACCTTGGACTTTGTCACAGAAGCTCCTAGCCACTGTGCTCAGGGGCAGCTCGCTGTACTTGGAGCATGTACGTCACAGTATGGGCACGCATTAATGTTATTACAGGTGGCCTGTGTGACTGCTGGGTGCAGCCTGCACATCATGACTAAAGAGGGTGACCCAGCTTTTTATTTGGTAATTATTTTCTATTTGCTTTCACAGATAGAAATCATTATTTGTAGTCTTTGAGGTTCTGTCTTAATTCTGGATGGGATGATAATGTATCGTATTTGAGGTCTCTTCCCATCTCCTATTCTGCTTTCTGGTTTTCTCTTCCAGGGTTGATGGGAGTTGGGTTTGGTTTTTCAGAGGATAGTTGATAAGACCCTTAAAAAAAAGAGACCTGGACTAGCTGACAGAGATAGGGCCTTGTCTCTTTTCCTCTTTGTCTCCAGGCTTGGGGACACGTGTTGCATAGGTGCTGGGGACCTTTCCGACAGATGCATTAGTAGCTGGGCCCTGGAGACAGTCACATTATTTTTTTTAAATCACATAAATTATTCCCACTGATTTACATTTTTGTGATGGTGTTTTTGGATGTTTAAAGTCTGCATTGGGATAAAGGCTGCTAATGAGGTAAATTTCTGAAGAGAAGACTGATTTTTGAAAACCTAAGCCCACAGTCAGGCTCCAGAGAAAAGGGTTTTGGGTCTCAGTGCCCTGCTCTCCTCGGAGTTTTTTTTTTCCCTTTAAAAAATGTGTTTCCCCACAACATGTAAGTGTGAATTAGTGAGTTGCAGTTGGCCAGTGTTAAGTGACTTGGGGTCAGCAAATGAGCTCTCGGTTGCTGGGAGTAGGATTCGTTACAGGCGTGTCCTGTCTTCAGCGGCGTAGGACACACGGATCCATGAGTGCTGTGCTTACCCTTTGCTTCCTCCGCAGGGCCAAAGCATGTCGTTGTCAAGTTTGTGGTGAAATTCTTCCCGCCTGACCATGCACAGCTCCAGGAAGAACTCACAAGGTGAGTGGCTTAGAAAAGGGATGCTGATTGCTGTGGTGTGCAGAGGATGAGAGAAAGTGAGTGTGAGGTCGGTGTATTAAACACTGTCGTGCTGCCTGGGTCACCAGCTGCTCTGTGCTTACTGCTTGAAGAAGGTGCTTTCTCCCAGCTCCACTTAAAAGAATAAGAGGCAGAGGAGAGACTGCGTGATTGTCCTAAAGCCTGGTTTCCGTAGGCTGGTGACCTGGAATTAAAGCCTACACTGCCGTACAGGCAGTGAACTGGACTGCTCCCATTTGCTTTTCGGTTTGCCCTCTTCTGTGTATCCTACCACGAGACAACTTGGGGCAACAGGCCTTTTCTGTGAGACCAAGTTTTCTTTGTCATAGCTGGGGATGAGTGGGTGTGACAAGAGTGTAGCTTACCTTCTCTGGAGTGTGGCTGAGTCGGGGCAGTGTGAGCGCTGGGTCAGACCTGGCCTCACACGTCGGGCCTGTGACTTGCTCAGTGCCTTGTTCCCTCGGGTGAGTCAACCGGAACAGTGCGGGTGAGCAGCAGTGTTTGCCTGGCCAGAGGTTTTGGAGGGCGATCGGTGGCAGCCCTGTAAGTGAGAGCTGTCAGGGTCCGCAGCATCCTGGTCACGCCCCTGCCGCTCACTTCCCGAATCAGCAGTGACTTCCCAGAAGAGAGCTGAACCGGAGGGAACTGGTGACCATAGCTGAGCCTCTCGGAAGCAGCCGTACGAATACCCCAGTGACACTCACCTGTCACGCTGTAGCTGTTTAGAACCAAGGCTGGCCGTGTGTCTCTCATCCGTCTCATCCCACTGACAGAGTGGAGTGTCCTGAGTAGCTGGCTGTCTCTTAGGCAAACTATTTGTGAAGTGAGTTCTGTGTCCAGGTACGTTTCTGGGCACGGGGGACAGAGTGGTGAAGACAGGCGTCCTGACTTCTGCAGGGACTGTAATTCAGTGGACACCGTGGTGGCACGGTTGCTAAGGGCCACGTCTGCTAACCAGAAGGTCAGCAGTTCACATCCTCCAGGTGCTCCTTGGAAACCGTGGGGCCGTTCTGAGTCCTGTAGGGTCGCCGTGAGCCAGAGTGGACGCGACGGCCGTGGGTGTAGTTCAGTGGAGGACAGAGTGGTTGACTAAACCAGGAAAGGCTCAGGTCATGATCGGAGTGCTGTAGGAAATGAAAGCGGGGTGATGTAGTAGAAGGTGCCTTGGGTGGCTGCTTTAGATTGTCCGGTCTGGGTGCCTCTCTGAGGACACGACAGAAACTGGCCAACAGCCTCTGCGGAAATGCTGTGCGGATGGAAGGGACAGGACATGCCTGGGGGGGACCACGCTCCCTGTGTTCACGTACCAGGAGTGGCAGATGTCTCGAGGGCCACGTGCGCTGCAGAGAGAGGCTGGATGATGTGGCATTGTCTTTAAGACTCTTAGTTTGTACGAGATGATGCATGGTTTTGAAGGCTAGCTATAGTAGGGAGACAGGATGGAGAAATGACACCTCTCGTCATCGTCCCAGCAGGAATGACGGCAGGCAAGAAAGCGGTGGCGGTAGGGGAGCAGGAAGGCGGCTGCTCGGTCAGCCTGTCTGGCGGAGGACTGGGGGAAGAGTTGGAGGAAGGGAGCGGGCGATGCTGAGATTCTCGACGCAGGCAGCTCAGTGGGTAGTGTTGGCAGTAAGTGGAGGAGAAGTGAGAGACGGGAGGGCAGTAAGAAGTGGGGCTTTTTAAAAAATTTTTTACTGTGTCCTCTGTGAGATACCCGCTTGACCTCCGCTTGACTGTGTCACAAAGGGAATTGCGTATATGAACGTTGAGTTCCAAGTAGATAAGAAGAGTCTTCTTCCCGCGGCTTCCCGTTTCCTGAATGAGCTATTACTCCTCATTCGTCTCCACTTAAAATCCTCCGGTCGGGGCAGCAGCTGAAGGCAGCCAGGGACGGGCAGACCCCATCAGCCTCTGGGGCTTACATGCCATTTCATAAACGGCTTTGTATGGGGTGGGAGCGGGGCGGCTGGAGCTGCCTGGACAGGGCTGAATGGGGCAGAGGGCAGGAGAGCCGTCGTGTGGGCTCAGCCGGGTGTCTGTGACTGCTTTGCCCGCCGCCAGATCCCGACTGTCAGCTGTGTGGGAGAGACACGGCTGAGGACGAGCCGGCCCAGTGTGCAGCCTCGCGCCGAGGCTTCCTGGGCCTCCCTGGGCCGCATCCCCTCTGCAGCAGGCCTCAGACCTGTCTTTCCTTTCTCTTTTGTTGTCCGCTGAAAGTTCTGCTTTCCCATGAACTTTGCACCTTTTCGGTTTTTGTGACTCATCGTCTCCAGTGGGGGTCATTTCCCGAAATTCTGGTCCTTGTTATAAAATTCCACACCTGGGGCCACTGAGCCTGATGTCCCTGGCACCTCACCAGCTTCTGTGTCAGCCCAGAGAAGTCCCCGCAGCTACACAGCCTGGCTGGACAGAGGAGGGGTTTGGGGTTTTTTTTGGTGGTGGTGGTGTTTTTTCTGCCTCCCAGTGTGAGCTGACATTTAAAAATCTTTTTCAAAGACAATCCTTTTGGCTCTCCGAATAGAAGGGATCTGAGGTTTATTTCCCCTGTGTTGAGGAGCATCCTGTCATGAGTCACTTAGGGGATAAAGTACAAGGTTCAGGGAACCCCCAGGTCCAGTGCGTGGGGACCCCCACGAGCGCGTCACGTTTCTGTATCAGCCAAACCAGAAGGGAGAGGCAGCAGCGGCTGCAGCGGTTCTCCTTGGTGGGTCGTGGGGAATTCGGGGTCTGCCGCGCTTCAGGTGTGCGATGGGTGGACGAGGGGAGGGACAGGAACTGAGCTGCAGTTTAGCAGAGCGTATGGTAGTATACTAGTTAAGTGCTGTGGCTGTTAACCGAGCAAGAGGTTGGCAGTTCAGATCCACCAGATGCTCCTTAGAAACTCGGTGGGGCAGTTCTGCTCTGTCCTCTGGGGTCACTGTGAGCTTGGAATCAGCTTGACAGCAGTAGGTTTTTTGTGGAAGTTACTCTGACTGGAGCAAATGGTTTTCTCTAGATGACTAACCTAAAGGTTAGTGGTTGGAATCCACCCAGCGGGACGGCAGAGAAAGGCCTGGCAATCTGTTTCTGTAAAGATGACGGCCAAGAGCTCTCCAGGGAGCAGCTTCGCTCAGTAATACGTGGGATCGCCAGGAGTTGGGCCCACGTCCGTGGCAGCAGGTTTCAAGTTACCCTAGCTGTCTAGTTCATTCTGTAGGGTTCCAGGAATAGCTCCCAGCTCCCTGCTTCTGTAGACAGGAGATTCAGTTGCAATTTGAAGTTAAACAAGAAGCTGAATTCCTTTCTATTTATTGAACTGTGTGCTCAGTGGAAATCTTTTTGTATTGACACTGGAACCCAGACTTCCAGAGGAGGAGGAAGCCTGGTGGGGTCTTAGACGCACATTCAAAGCCGATTTACTGTCTTGGGAGGAGTCAGCATTGCATTCTGGTTGTCTCACTTTTCTTGTCCTTGTCCATTTAAAGTGACGTGTTCTTCCAGGCTGTCTCTGGGTACATACTGGCGGGTCTCTGATGCTGTAATTGCTGGGCTGTGGTCTTCGTGGAGCTGAGGGGAGTCCTCCTCCCACGGGATGCTGCTTGGCGACACCTGCTCAAGTTTTACTTCACACTGGCATAGAAACTAAATTATTTATATTTATATGAAAATAAAGATTGTCTCCTCCCAAATTAAATAAATAGATACTTTGTAAAAAAGGCACCCTATTAATGAGATTGGTAGGTCACAGAAGGAAAGACCCTTCTGATAGTCCTGTTGCTCTCCTCGCCACGCTCCATGCGCCCACCCTGCTGCTGAGGATGGCCAGCTGCACTGGGAGCACCTTGTGTTGTCACGGGGCTTACTGAGTGCCCGCCACCCTGGTGGTGGGGAGGTGAGATGCTTCCTCTGCTCACCACGAGGTCGCACTTGAGATGTGAGAGGCACTCCTTGGAAACTCCCAGGGCCAGTTCTGTTCCGTCCTATGGAGCTGCTAGGAGTTGGCATCTACTTGGTAGCACTGGGTTTCGTTTTGATTTTAAGTAAAGCGTAGCTTCAGTCCCTTGTGGATTTGATGGGAGCTCGGGTGGTACAGTGGTTAAGCACTTGTCGGCTGACCAAAAAGTCGGCCGTTCGAATCCACCAGGCACCCCTCGGAAATCTCAGGGGCCATCCTACTCTGTCCTGCAGGGTCACTGTGAGTCAGGATCGACTCTGCAGCAGTGGGTTGGTTTTTATGGTTTCTCTTGCGAATTTGGGACTGCTTCATTTTACAGTACCAAAGATGCAGCTGTGTCTCTGAGGTTAGTGTTGTAGCCAGCGTGTTCAGCCGCAGCTTTCTCCGGTCAGAAAAGTTGAGGGCATCATGACCTAGGAAGGCGTTTCTTAGATCACAGGGGCTTTGGAACAGCGAAGAGTCAGCAAGGACAGGGAGGGAAAAGGTCGCCCTTCAGCCTTGAAGAAGGCCCCCGCCCGCTGCCTAGGTCTGTGTGCTCTGAGAACCTGGTACCATCTCATGGCCCACGTGACGGTCACCGAAGCCTGCCAGACTCCAGGCGTGAATCCACCACCAAACGCTTATTGGTGAACCCAGGACCCCATTTTTGAGCTAGTAATCTGTAGAATACTCAGGCGGTGAGACTTTTAAAATATGAAGCCTCCCTATTTAAAAATTAACCACCAGGATTAAGAATTCAGCCTGTGGCTCTGAGAAGCATGTGCAGCCACCTCATTGGGAGACGGCCGATGGCTGATGCCGCTTCCTCCCGCGTGAGCCTGTGTGGGTCCCCAGTGCCATGTACTCTCTGCTGTCCACAATTTCTTCTCTCGCTTTTTACTTCTTAATAATGGAATCCCCTAAATGATTTCTAAAATGGTTCCAGTTTCTTTTTTTAATTGCTGACATTTGTTGAGTGCTAGACACTCAGCTTGACACACATGAGCTCTCTGGTTGGCATTGTGAGGGCCCCCTTGGGAAAGAAAGGTGACCTGTTTGGGAGAACACCTTCATGGTGACAGCAGTGGTGTATGTGCGGTGTAGACAGAACACGCAGAGAAATGAAGAAGGAACCGTACTGCTCTCAGAGGTGGCCTTTGCCAGCACGTCTGTGTGACAGTGTTCCTGATTTTTCTGTGTACAGACACTGTTCATCTCAGATGACACCTAAGTCTGACTCAGTTTTGCCCATTTCTTCCCCAGATGCCCTTGATAGGGGTGGTTACCCTAAAACAGGATTGACTCGGTGACTCTGGGGGGTTGCTTTGAGTTAGAATTGAGTGGATGGCACTGGGTTTGGTTTTTTGCCTGTGGCCACGAACTGTAACTGGTCATGATGGCTTTAGGGTTTCCTTGAATCCAACATCAAAACCACCTGCTGTGAGGTTGATTCTGACTCATAGCAGCCCTAAGTGACAGAGTAGCACTGCCTCATGGGATTGCCCGGAGACAATTTGTAAATTCAAACTGTGGCTCTCTTGGCTAGTGGCCATAGCTCTTCACTACTGTACCACCAGGGTGTTCTAATCTAGCATAAAAACACACTGCCACACAATTGATTCTAACTCTCAGTGCCCCTGTAAGATAGAGTGGAACTGCTCCATATGGCCTCTAAGGAGCACCTGGTGGATTTGAAGAGCTGACCTTTTAGTGAGCAGCCGTAGGTCTTAACTGCTGCATCACCAAGCATTTCTGATCTGCCATAGATGAAAAGCCACCACCGCTGGGTCGATTCTGACTCATAGTGACCTTATAGACAGTAGAACTGCCCCGTAGTTTCCAAGGAGTGCCTGGCATACTTCAGTTGGCTGCGGTAGCTCTTAACCACTGTACCATCAGGGTTTTCAGCCAGCGTGGTCCCCCCTTTTCTCTTCTTGGTGATACCATCTTGTTGAAGGTGCTAGTCTGCTTATACTCCAGAATGTCCTGGATTTGTCCGATTCCTTTCTTGTAGTGCTTTTTAGCTTATTCTGCTGTCCTTCGCATTCCCTGAAAGTTGGAAGTGAGTTCTGAAGGATTGACAGATGTGGGTGGAATATTTGGGGCTGGAATCCAATCATAAGTTGTTGTGTGTCTCATGCTAGTGATGCCAAGATTGGTTTAGGGTGGTGACATTCTGATCTTAGTTTGTGAAGAGGTATGACTCGGGCTCCTGTGAGTGTCAGGAAACCCTGGTCGTGTGGGTAAGTGCTGTGTCTGCCAACCAAAAGGTCAGCAATTCATATCCACCGGGCACTCCTTGGAAACTGTATAGGGCAGTTCCACTCTGTCCTGTAGGGCCACTATGAGTCAGAATTGGCAGTGGGGTTTTGGTATGTGAGTCTCCAGTCTCTTAAGTGATTTTTATACCAGTTGACAGTGCCTGCCTACTGGAGTTAATCATTTCTTTAGAGACCACGGAATGAGGTTTTCTAATTTTGTTATTCCTGCTATGCTCTCTGTTGTTTTTCTTCTATGAGTAAAGCTGTACATCATCTCTTTGGGCCACTTGGCTACCTTGAGATACCCTTCCTGATAAGAGAGGAAGGTGTATGCACCGTCTTTGCCTGGGCCACCAGTTTTTAAAGTAGGAGTTGCTTTAACAGCCTCTTTAGGTGGCATGTTTTCTACATTTCTCTTTTTGTGAGTGTCATCAGACACGTGGATTTTCCCTTCTTCACTTTCTTTCACTCTGATCATCCTGATTGATGTTTGCACGGCCACAGCTTTGCACAGTGGAGGACCCTGTAGACAATTCTTTTTAATAAAACTCAATCCTTTTTAATAAAACTCACAGCAACCCTAGAGGGCAGGGCAGAACGGCCCCATAGTCTCTAAGGAACACCCAGTGGATTTGAACTGCTGGCCTTTTGGTTAACAGACACAGTACCTAACCACTACACCACCAGGGTTTCCCACCCTTTTGATACAGTGTGTGTATTTTTGAGAGCTCTCCTGCCTTCTATCGTAACTAGATACTCAGGGCTTGCTTTGTAACCTTCCCTACCCTGGACCTGGAAGCTGTCGTCTCTCCATGAAGCTGTGTTTTCCCAATGGGTAATTGTGTTAGGGTCAGAATCTGGTTGCTAGGAGGGAGCCACTGAGGGACACTGCTTCAAGGCGGTGTCAGTGGGCCCCTGCCACTCTAAACACCTGCATCACCTTGGTAATTTCAGATAATTTAGAGATGAGATTGCTGGTACTTAATTTAGACCTTTTCTCTCTTAGCACTGAAAAATGCCGGCTTGCCTTACGCTGTAATGTGAGGGAAGTGTTTTGGAAATAAGTTAATTTGTACAGGTCTGGCAGCCGAGACTTAGGATGTAACTGAGTGGGGATTGTGGTGGCGTGACGGCGATGTAAGCCCGTGCCTTTCCAAGCTCTTTGTGACCATAATAAACTGCCCTTGTCTGAGTCATAAAGCCATTTCAGAGCGTGGGTGACTGATGCTCTGGAAAGTTCAGAGTACCTCCTCAGCCCTGCGAGAGATGTATGGAGTGGTGAGACAGAGTCTTGTGTGTTTATGGCTGTGTGTTTCTGTATAAAATGAAACAATTACTCAGTACGTGAAAAGGTTGCAGCGTGTATGTATCTCCTGTGCTTTTTAATTTTAGGGAAGTGGGGGCGTTAGCTGTGGGGATCCGTCCCAGCCGGGGCGGACCCGGCGCTCACTTGCGTTTCTGATCTCTCTTCAGTGTCTCACATGGAGCGGTGGCCCGCGCGGATCGGGTGCTGTCCTTCTCTCCTTGTGTGATGCCGCCTCTGTTTGTCTTCGCAGGTACCTGTTTGCCCTGCAGGTGAAGCAGGACCTGGCCCAGGGCAGGCTGACGTGTAACGACACGAGCGCTGCTCTCTTGATCTCCCACATCGTGCAGTGTAAGTCGCGCGGCCTCCTGTGGGAGCTGTGCTGGAGACGACCCCGCGGTCTGCCAGATGCGCCCCGGTCACAGCCACACCAGCCAGGAGCACGGCCGCTGTGCGGGGGCAGCGTGGGGGCCTGCGGCGGGGGGGAGAGCAAGGCTCCCACCTCCACTGAGCGCGCAGCCCCTCCAGTCGCTCACCTGCGACGCTGGCGTCCGTCTAGGGTGGTCACCGCTGGCTGTGCCCTGGCTGGTGGTCAGTCATCTCAGAGGAGAAACTGGGGCGAACAAGGGCAAAGTCGACCGAGCCGCTTTGTTGTCTACAGTTGGGTGTTCTTTGTTAAACGTGGCACGTTTGTCCTAAGACCTAAAGCAACACCCAGCCACCAGGCTCATTGCTGGCAGAGTCTGTGTTGTCATCCGGCGAAGCTGCACAGATAATAACGTCTTGTCACCTGCTGTCACAGTTTCCGTAAACACATGGAACAAGGTGGCATGTGCTTCAAACTGCTCGAAACAAAAGTATTTTAAGGGGATCTAGATCGAGCGTGCAGGCAGTCATGCTTATTCCAGGGTTGCAAAAGTTTGTCTAGCAACAACCTCCCTGGGTATTTTCCTCCTCAACCGAAGAGGAAGCTGCTTTAAATGAAATAGACACATGATATTTAAAAAATAATTGTAATTATGGGTCTAGAGTAAAATCCGTGTGTATGGCCACTGCTGTCAGAGGGGGAGGTGGTGCTGTGACAGCGTGTCTTCCGTTGTCATTGTGCCCAAAGTTAAAAAAAAACCACTGCTGGCAAGTCCATTCCGACTCATAGCGACCCTATGTGAGTGTACAAAGCAGTACCATCTAATCAACCCCCTCACATTCTGGTGACTGCCCAGTTCATGAGATTTCCGGAGAGTTGAAGGAAACAGCACTGAAAGGTCAACAGGCGGCCTTAGTTCGGTGGAAGGGGGTGTTCCTAGGGAAAGTGTTTCTCTCTCATTTTTTGTACATCAGTGCTGTTGGATGTTTGCTAGACACACACATAGATGCTTATGAATTTGAGAAAGCAATGTGCAAGGGGAAAGAAGGTGTCCCTTATTAAACTTGAACATTGAACCCTAGCTTTGAACATTTGCTGATACGTATATATTAGAATAATTCTTGTAGCAGTTTCATGGAGTCAGCACTGTTCCTATCTGCATTTCACAAATGGGGATATTTTGCATAGAAACATCACAATGTTTTCCCTGTTTTGGGTCTTCCCTCCTCTGTAACTGCTAGGAAAGAGACACTGGTATCATAGACATAAGCAAACCAAACCCACTGCCGTGGAGTTGTGTTTGACTCATAGCGACCCTGGAGGTCAGGGTAGAACTGCCCCGTAGAGTTTCCAAGGAGCGCCTGGCAGATTAGAACTGCCAACCTTTTGGTTAACAGATGTGGCACTTAACCCACTGTGCTGCCAGGGTTTCCAGCCCTCCAGATAGGCGGACCTGATTGGGTTGACCAGGTGGCTGGCCTTTGTGACTCTGCGCCCTTTGGAACGTGAGAGTAACAGTATCTTTTATATAAAACCACGAACATTAAATGGCAGCAGAAGGCCCCATGCACACTGGGTGCACCTTTAAAACCAAGGCTTCCTTAGGGGAATAGTGCTGTCACCGGAGGTCTGTGACCCTGGGCTTTTTGTTAGCAGGGAAGAAATGCACTCTTCTAAAATAGTCCTCATGCCATTGTGCCGCTTCTCCTGGGTCTGTGGACACAGTGACTGTCACTTTCACATGTGGAAGTGGAGACCCACTGGCCCCCAGATGATGATGTGCTGTGTCTGGTACCCTTCTCTTCTCTCAGACCCCAACAAGGGGCTGAAAATTCCCCCAGAATATAGGTTTTCTTTTTTTAGGCAATTAAACATGTGGGTTCAGAAGTGCTCCTTAGTCGTGACGTGACACAGCTTTGTACAGTCCTCATGCCCGCAGTGAAGCCCTGCGTCCGCGCTGTTCACCCCGTTGTTCCCTAGTGCCAGCACTCCGTCACCAAAGAGGAAGTTCACGGGGTCCTCCGTGAAGAGTGCGTTGATTTACGTTATTGGTAATTCATGACTTTATCGACAAGGTGTGAGAGGCCAACTCCTCTCTCCTTTCACAGCAGCTTTTCCAAGGCTGATGGCAGATGATTCCCACTCTGCCAAATGTTAGGGGTCCCGGTGGTGCAGTAGCTAAGTGCTCCACTGCAAACTCAAAGGGCCAACAGTGCGAACTCACCAGCTGCTCGGTGGGAGAAAGATGTGGCGGTCTGTTTCCATGACAGTCTGCTTCCGTGATGATTTCAGCCTTGGAGTTCCTATGGGGTCTGTCCTTGTAGGGTCCCTGTGAGTTGATATCAGCTCCATGGTAATGAGTTTGGTCTGGGGGTTGAAGCTGTGTCTGTCCACACAATCTCAGATGTGGTGTTCCCCCCTCGTTTGTGTAAGTGTGAGGAGTCTCTCAGATGCTCTGTCTTTTCTCTGTTCCTTTCCTCCGCCATCACTGGCCTTAGGTGTCCCCTGCAACATAGAGTCTTCATTTTATGTAACTTATTACACAGGGGCTATACAGCACGTACCAATGAAGAGGCGATCAGGTACTGGACAGACTGATAGGAAAATGCCACGTACACAGCGTGGAGGTGTGTCGGCTGTGTTTCTGCTGGTGTCTTGTGGCTGCACTGTGAGAACAGACATGGTAAAGTGGGTTTGCCCGAGCGTGTCTTTGTGAGAAGTCTGGTTCATTTGTGGAAATTACAGCACTTGGGTTTTTTGCAGGGGGTGAGGGGAGAGTCCTGTTTTTGGTCCTGAGTATATTCCTGTGACATTGAGCAGATGTGTCCTCTAATGTGACATCTTTGGCATAAACACCAAGAAAAAAATACAAAGTTGCATCTGAATTATGCATTGGCTGTTAAATTCAAAGAATGAAGAGCTTGTTTCCATATTTAAAGGGAAGAACACGAGTTTGGCGGTGACATCACCACTGCAGGTTAGGAGGACAGTGACAACAGGTGGCTCAGGAAAGAATTATTTGCCCTTTTATACACTGGGCTTCTTCATTTATATTTCTGCTGAATTTGGGGAAAAAGTGAGTTATAAAGTCCAAACCAAAGAACATCTAGGACTTGGGTATCTTCCCAACATTCCTTCTTGGAATCAGATGAGATGGAAAGAATTGCAGCTGAGTTAGGCAGCCAGTGATGGGGGGTGCTGTGGCCAAGGACACCCCCATTTTGGCACCATTTTCTGTGCTAGAGGGTGGCCGTTTGGCTGTTTTGGGAGGGAGAGATGCATCAGGAAGCCCAGGCAGTTAGGAGGCAGTATTATCAATCTCTCATGGCCAGGCAGGAAACCCAGGAATTGACTCTTCAGTGGCCTCCCTGTTGCCCGGTGAGCTGTCACTGCTGTGCAGGGCTAGCAGTCTCTGGGTGTGGCCTATGTCACCTGTAGCCACACATAAGCCATGTCCTGTGTGGTGACTGGAAGTTGGTCACCTGAATGTGATCAACTGTTTCCCATGACTACAGTGACAGGCAGGTTTCCTAGCAACCACGGGCTCGTATTAATCAAAACAGCTGCAGCAGCTGGGCTCTGGTGAGCAGCTCGGCTGCTTATGAGGCTTCTTACGACAGAGGGTATTCACTGCGCAGAAGGTGTGCTGTCCCGCCGTGCAGTCCTGTAAGGTGAGCTGAAGTAGGGTTATTAAGCTCAGATACAGTCAGTGTTTTAAAACCTGATCCTCTGAATTTCTGGGCTGTCCCCACCATATAGTTGGTGTAAGTAGAGCTGAGCTAGGGTTAAGCTCCAATACAGCTATTATTTTAAGGCCTGATCCTCTGAATTTCTAGAGTAAGGTGCTTTAGGGCTGTTTTGATGTTACATGAGGAAGAAAAGCATTATATTTCTTGCAAATGAAAAATATATAGGAATTTTCTGTTTAGTTGGCTCTTTCTGCTGACAGGACTATCAGAATTTTTTTCCTTTTTTTTTTTATTATTGTGATTAAAGTGTACAATCCACATCAGCTTTGCAGCTCCTTGTGCTCTCCTTGCCCCGTGACAGCGCGCTCCTCCTCTTCATTCTGTTCCTGTTGTACCCTCTTAACAAGCTCCCGCCCCATCCTCTCCACCCTCTTCTCTGCCGTCTAGAAAGAGACCAGTAGGACAGCCTCCTGTAAAAGCATAGAACCGTAACATACACCCACCATATGGTCACATTGTGTCCCCGAGTCTGGTTCATTTTTGTCCGAAGAGTTGACCTCAGTATGTTTTCTAGACAGGGGCAGCAGTAGCTCTAGGGCCGTGCTCCCAGGGGGATCCCTGGGCCGTCGGACCGTCTGTTGTGGTCTTTTAGTAGAGTTCTTGAGCTGCACCTCTCTTTTTCTCATGTTGCCACAGATCTTCACCACTGTGTTCCCCGTCATGGCTGTCTTTGGTGGTGGCCGGGCACCATCTGGTTCTTCTGGTCACATGTTGATACAGTCTCCCATTCACACGGGTCCTCCTGTTTCCTGGGCTCTTTGTTCCTTGTGACTTTGGTGTCCTCGGTGATCATCTGTTCTGGATGAGAGGCTACCAGAAATGTAATAAGCACCTTGAACTTTTTTTTTTTTGTACCAGATGAAATCATCCACATTTGCAGTAATCTTTTCTCTAAATGGAAATCCTGGTGGCTCAGTGGTTAAGTTCTCTGAGTTTCTCAGTTCAAATCCACTAGGCCCTCCTTGGAAACTCGATGGGACTGTTCTACTCTGCCCTATAGGGTCGTTATGAGTCAGAATTGACTTGATGGCCCTGGGTTGGGTTTTTTTTTTGTTTTGTTTTTCTTTAAATGGTAGAGCATTTGGATCTTGTATAATGACTCCTCTAGGTGAGAGTATTAAAAGGTGATTTTGTGGAGTCCTGACTTGGTTAGAGGTCAGAAAATGGAATGACTCACATGTCATCAGCCAAGAGTGATGGTGACCCAGAGTGGGACAGCAGGAGGAATCAGTGCAGAGACATAGACACGGATGTGAGTGATTCTGAGTTTTTCTTTCCCACTGTAAGGAATCAGGAAGTGGGGAAGCAGTCTTCTTATGCTGCCATGATGCTTAAAACTACCCGGCATCCTGAGGAGCCCTGGTGGCCCAGTGGTTACCCCTCTCAGCTGTGAACCGAAAGGTTGGCAGTTCCAACCCACCAGCCGCTCTGGGGGAGAATGATGGGGCAGTCGGCTTCCTTGAAGGTGACAGCCTTAGAGACCCTGTGGGGCAGCTGTGCTCTGTCCCATGGGCACACTGTGAGGCAGAGCGGACTGGACGGCAGTGGATGTGGTCTCCTGGGGGGTGGGGGCTCACATCCGCGCCATCCTGCGCTTGGCCACGATGAGGCTCACCGCCTCCGCCAGCATGTCCCTCTCTCCGCCTGACTCCCAGTGTCCTGGCTGAGTGCTGTTGCACAGAGACATAGTCTGCTTGTGAAGTGCTAACCACAGGTGGCGTTGTTTTTTCTCTTTCTCAGCTGAGATTGGGGACTTTGATGAAGTGTTGGACAGAGAACACTTAGCAAAAAATAAGTACATACCTCAGCAAGACGCCCTGGAAGACAAAATCGTGGAGTTTCACCACAACCACGTGTAAGTTGCTTTGCTTCGGGTTCCCGTGGAGCTGGGTCTGTCTGCCCACCCAGCTGCTGTGGGCATGCACGGATGCACGCACAGGAATTGTTGGGAAGAAATACCCCAGGGCTGCAGGAGGGGAGCACAGAATCTCCTTCCTAGACTCTCAGCTGCAGGTGAGAGCCGCAGGCCCCTTGCTTTCCTGTGAGACCAGAGTTCGTGTCCCTAGCTGCCCTGGGGCAGGCCACCTTCTCAGACCATGGAATAGACGGGAGAGTGTAGACCAAATCGTCACCCAGTCAGCATCTTGGGGGAAGGCTGGGCACGGGGCCTGGTCTTCTGGGGACCCAGTGAGAGGCCAGTGAGAACTTGCAGCCTTTGGCACATCTCCATTTTTTGTTCCATTTTAATCAGGAAAACATTTTTAAAAGGCTTCTCTGTGTTTGTTTTTAAGGAACTCGTTCAGCCCTCTGATAACAGGATAGAGGATTACCTTGGGCTGGGCTTCCAAGCTGACATGCATTTTGAGTGACAACTTGTTTTAACAAAGTGCTATTTTGCTTTTATATGACCTGAGAGGGAGGGCCTGGAGATTCAAAACCAACCTGGCTGACTTTGAGACAGACTTGAGGGGTTTTGTGTTTCACAAACCATAGAGCTTTTGTCCTCCCTGCTGGACTCTGGGTCACAGCACATGGGAGACGGGGTGCCATCTGATCAGTTCACCCCACTCTTGGGGATGAAATGCCCTTTTATTTCCCAGGAAAACCTGCTTGATCTCAAACTGTAGCCAACACAGGGAATTCACATCTCCGGGCCTTTCTTTCCCTGTCTGTTTGGTCAGGGGACAGACGCCAGCAGAATCCGATTTCCAGCTCCTGGAGATTGCCCGCCGGCTGGAGATGTACGGGATCCGGCTGCACCCGGCCAAGGACAGGGAAGGCGCCAAGATCAACCTGGCCGTGGCCAACACAGGCATCCTGGTGTTCCAGGTAGGAGGGCTGAGGGCATGGCTCCGTGCCCTGGGACTCACGTCGGGTGGGCAGGGCTGAAACCTCTGAGAGGCGTTGGCAGGTGAACAGGAAGAAATGCAGCGTGGCTCAGGCTCCCCGTTTCTTTCCAGGCTCCCAGGTTCTGTTTGCTGGCCCTTTTGCTGTGCTTATAGATTCACACGGCCTTTTGATGGTGACGAGTTGTCCACTTGGTGTGACATGAGCACCAACTCCCACGGCAGCCCTGCTTAGGTCTGAGTAGAGCTGTGCTCTGGGGGGGTTTCAGTGAATCGCTTTTCAGAAGTGTGTCACCAGGCCTTTCATCAGAGGCGTGTCCTGGGGTGCCTGTGTCTCCAGTCTCCGTTACCAGCTGCATGTGTGAAGCTGGGTCCCACCCGGGGGCTCCAGCTGACTGTCGACTGATAGAAATCAGGGTCTTTGAGTAGATCCGTGCCTCAGAGCACAGTGTGATGATCAGGATTTTGGACCCCCTCCTGCGTGCTTACTTGTGATGCGTGTAATGCAGCCGTTTGTCTGACCTGAGGGGAGTTCAGCCAGCTGACGTGCTTGCTACTCTTTGACACGTGTTTTAAAAAGAACAGTGTGATGTGAAGCTTTGAGGTACAGCAGTCGTGTAAATGCCTAAGAGCCATGGCCCTGCACCTGGGCAGTGTCGTACCGTTCCACGCTGCATGCTTGGGGCTTCCCACGTGTGTTCCATGCGGGGTGTGAAGCTCAGTGCTCCTCGGTGTGAAGCCAGGCTCTGCTGATCTCACCGCTCCGGGAGTGCTTCATCGGTTGCTGCGTCTCTCTTTCTGAACAGTTTCATCAAAGAAGTATCACCGTACGTTTAAACTACGTGTTCTTAAACGCATGCAGTGTGATGAGCCATGACAGTTGTCAGTACCTGTGAAGGCACCATCACGATCAAGTCAGTGGACACCTTGCGTGCACCCCGCAGTTCTCCCAGGACTGGTCCTTCTGAGCACAAGTGGGTCAGCTCTGCTTTGGTTTTAAAAGGTTGTGGAGAAAGCACCTGCGTTTCTCAGGAAGCAGAACCAAATCAGGCTTGTTTTTGAAATTATAAATATGTGCATGATCTAAGATTTTTTTTTAAGCTCTGCACAAGTGTTCTTCCGTTCTTCCCTTTGTATTTCATCAGGACAGTCCTGGTGATTCCTGCCTTGTGCTGCATGTGACGCGTGCCGCAGGCAGGAATTATGGAGGCCTGTCCATGGGGGTTCAGGCGAGTTTCTTTGTGAGAAGCTTGGTATTTGAGGTGCTGGCGGCTCTCAGCAGTTTCTGACCTCCTTAAATAGTCACCGGGTACCTGAGGAGAGTCACAACAGGAAAATCAAGTGTGGTGTTCAGTCCTGTCATGAAATTTCAAAATTAAAACTGTTCAGCATTGCTCCACACCATAAAGAGGGGAAGGAGTGCACACCAGCACAGTAGCCCCCCATTGTGAATGATGCCATCTCAGCATCGAGACTCGTGCAGTGATTTCCTCATGCACACAGGCCACCACCTCCTTGTGTGTTCTCGCCACTTTGAATCAACGGACTTGGTGCTGAACTGGGCAGGGTAGGAATTCTCATTTTAGTTCGAGGACTGAACAGATGGAAGGAAGGTCGCACATGGCAGCTCCTTGCTGTGTATCCACTGTCCTGCCCGGCTACCCAAGACCCAGAGCAGGGTGGAAGCCCAGCCCAGAGGCTGTGCTGTGGTCTTGAACCTGCAGCCCAGCCCCCTCCTTACTCTTGTGCTGCTGAAAGCTTAGGGGGATGCAGGAGCCAGGCCAGTCTGGACAAGGGAGGGCTGATGGCTCCCCTTCTGCCTTGTTTCCGTGGAGATTTTCAGTAGCTGTGGGTAGGCGCACTGCCTGGGGAATCTCAGCGCTGCCAAAGGAATTCAGTGTGATGTTGGACAAATGTAATCAAACCTGTGAAGGCCGGAAGCGGTGTAAGGTGGAAACCTGTTTGAGAAGGAAAATGGGAGTGTTCTCCGCTAGTCGAGAGTGATAGAACATTGGTAAGTTTGTACCTGTCAGAGGTGGCAGACACGTGAGATGGGGAGCGACAAGGCAGGGAGCCCTGGTGGTGCGGTGGTGAAGAGCTCAGCTGCTGACGAGAAGGCCAGAAGTTTGAGCCCACCCACTGGAAACCCCGTGGGGCAGCTTGGTGTGTGCTGTAGGGTCGTCGTGAGGCAGGTTCGACTGCACAGCAGTGGGTTCCTGTTGAGTTCTAGCCGTGACAGTTTCCACGGTGGATTGTGCTGTGGTTCCCTTGTCTTTAAAAGGATGCAAAGCCCGTTTCCGTGACTCCTGTGAAGTTTTGATAAGATAAGGTGTGCAAAGCACTCAGCGTGTGACTGGTACTCCATAAGTGACGTCTCCTAGTTGATGTGGTGGTTGTCAGGAGTTTTGTTTGTTTTCTTTTTCTGATTTTCACCATCAGTTTGACCAGTCTCTTCTCTCCACGGGGGCTGGCTTAGTCTGAATGCTGAGTCTGTTGTAAGCGAGAGATGACCATCCAGGAACCGTACTGCCCAGAGACCACAGGTCCTGCGAGTAGTGGGACTTGTTGTCCCTTGCCATCAGTTGCACGTACACGGTAGACCTGCACATACAGTCTTGGTGACAAGTGTTGGGCCCACTGATTGTCATCTTTCTGATTATTTCGTTTGTGTTTAGGGTTTCACGAAGATCAACGCCTTCAATTGGGCCAAGGTACGCAAGCTGAGTTTTAAGCGGAAGCGCTTTCTCATCAAGCTCCGCCCTGATGCAAATGTAAGTGGCTCCCCAACAGTGAGGGGGACAAGGGCTCCTGCCTGTTGGTCTGTCACTGGGCCGGTGGAGTGTCCTTGGCAGGGCTTACACTGGTGGCCTGGCCAGGTGGAACCCAGATACTCTTTTCCAAATGAGCTCTGTGTTTGGGGATAGATTAGGGTGACAGTTGAATAACATGAGGAACAGAATTAGTGTCACTGAACTGCACCTGTGAAGATGGTTGACGTGGCAAATGTTTTGTTACCTGTAGACTTCATTTTTTGAAACAGCTTACCAGCCCTAAAGTCACCCTTAGCCAGACAAACTAACTTGGATGTTTGTACATGGAAACATATTCAGTCAGTGGCTCCAGTTTCCTTTCTGGTAAAGAGAGAAAGGGTGAGGAGTACCTCGTACAAGGCAGCACTCTGAGCGAGAGTCACTTACCTGAGCCCTTCCGGGCAGCGCCACCCAAAGCCAGCCTGAGCTGGCTGACACACTCATCCTTGGCCCTGCCAGGATGCCAGCAGGGTTCAGGTTGGGCCCCTGCTGACACGGGGGCTGTCCCTGGCTCTCAGCTCCCTGCCGCAGCCCCAGCGCGCTGACGGAGCTCAGGCTTTCAGAATAACCGGGCCTGGCCAGCTCCCGAGGCTGCCGCTGTTATGTGCCGTCAGGGCGGCTTTGACTCACATTGACCCCATGTGACAAGAGTAGATCTGCCTGCAGGGTTTCCTAGGCTGTCACCTTCACAGAGAAAGGTGGCAAGTGTCCCTCCCACGGAGCCACCAGGTGGGTTTGAACCACTAGCCTGTTGATTAGAAAGCATGGCGTTTAAACCTCAGCACCACCAAGGCTCCTCCTCCTTCACATAAAACCCCGGAAGTGCAGACTCACAGCAGGACTGGCTCAGAGAGAGGAAGATCAGCGCCTCCTCCATCTGCCGGAAATGGCAGTAGAAGAAGAGATGTCTGCTGTGTCCCTGGTGTCCCCAGCCAGGACTGAAGTGTGCTTTTTCCCATGGAAAAAAGATTATAAACAGCAACAGAGGCTTATAGCTGAGTTAAAATATGGATTAAATAGGCTCTTATGGCCTGACCTGGGTGGAGGGGGGCACACTTTAAAGGTTCTTCTCTGTGGGAAAATGCATGTGGAGTTCTAAAAAGCTGACTTAGAAGTGAAGAACTGCAGCCCAGCTGGTTTGTAAGTTGAGCCTGCCCAGAGCTGGGGTCTCTCAGAATAGCAGGCCTGCTTGGAATGTCAGGGGCTGGGGTTCTTTGTTCTTGTTTATATAACACGGCCACTCAAAGCAGGAGCGTTTGGTCGTGGGAATAAAAAATTGTTCCCTTCCCAGAATCAAAGGGCATGAATTTTTCTTTTGTGTTCCAGAATAAAATTTCATTTCCTGCGTGGTTCTGGGACCACTTGGAGGCATAAGCCACATGCTATTTTACAGAGGAAAGGCATAAAGTAATATTCAAAGTTGACATGAATTGTGAGACAGCAAGCAGAAGAATTGTGTCTCAATCATTTTAAGGAGGCAAAAGGGGAATTTTGGTACTTGGAGTTTTGTCTTTGTTTTTTTTTAAGTAGGACGTGTAGGCCAAGTGAACGTAGTTTGTTGATGAATTCTGTCCAAAGAAATGTTATCACTTCCCCTGAATCTGTACCTCTGTCTTCTGTTGGTCCCTCCACAGCATTCTGTGGGGAGAACATGGTTGAATGGTGACAACATCTTGTCATTAGGGACAGTTATGTATGACTAAACACTAAGTTTAACCCGCACTGGGATACGCCGTTAGAGAAGTCCATTTGCTCTCCCCTTTCTTCCGCTTCACACGTGGGAAAAATGCTGGTGGGTGGGCGACAGGAAAACACAAGATTCCCTTTTTTCTTGATAGAGCTCGTACCAGGACACCTTGGAATTCCTAATGGCCAGTCGGGACTTTTGCAAGTCCTTCTGGAAAATCTGTGTGGAGCACCATGCCTTTTTTAGACTTTTCGAAGAGCCTAAACCAAAGCCAAAGCCCGTTCTCTTCAGCCGGGGCTCGTCTTTTCGGTTCAGGTAAGTTGGCTGTTGCTCCCCTGTCTGTTTGCCATGAGAACACTTTCTCTGGAGGCTTTCCTGTTCCTCAAGCTGTCACACTCCTGCCGGTGCAGTGGTGAAGAGCTTGGCTGCTACCAAAGAGTCTGCAGTGGGAATGTACTGGGGGCTCCTTGGAAGCCCTGTGGGGCAGTTCTGCTCTGTCCTGAAAGGTGACTTTGGGTGGTAATAGTTTAATAGCTATCACCCCCCCCAAAAAAACCAAACCCATTGCCATCAAGTTGATTCTGACTCATGATGACCTTATAGGACAGAATAGAACTGCCCCATAGAGTTTCCAAGGAGCACTTGGTGGATTCGAACTGCCAGCCATTTGGTTAGCAGACGTAGCACCTAATCACCACCGTCACATATTCCTTAGCTCTCAGTTGTGGGGTACCCAGAAGGTGGGAAGGTGGGTGCTCGTTGGCCTCCAGGGGCTGCACAGTTGAGGTGATGTTGGCTGGAAATCCTAGCAGCTCTTCCCACTGTCCCTGCTGTGTTCTTCTTGAGCACTGGCCTGGCACCTGGCCATCCACCCTGTCGCAGGAAGCTTCAGGAAGGAGTCAAGTGGAGAATGCAGTGCCTGTGTCTGTGGAAGCAGTGTCTTTTTTGTGTTCACAGAGCTATATAGAGGGAAATGCCAACCTGCCCTCTTGATTCTCATGTCCATTCATTCTTTCAACAAATAGTTGAGTGTCTCCTGGATGCCAAGTGCTATTTCAGGTCTCAAGGAGGTACAATAGTGAACAGAATTGCCCCATTGTCCCCTGAGAGTATGGTTTGCAGACACAGTTTTAACTCAGTGCTGTCCTGAGGTTCACCCTTTGTCCAAAGACTGGACAGACCCATAAAACACAATGAGACTAAATGGGGACACCAGCCCGGGGGAAAGGACAGAAGGCAGGAGGGGACAGAAACACTGCTAACAGGGAGCCCAAGGTCAAGAAGGGGAGAGAGTTGACTTGTTGTGGGGTTGATGACTGATGTCACAAAACAACATGTATGTTAATCGTTTGGTGAGAAACGAGTTCACCCTGTGAACCTTTCTCTAAAAAACAATTTAAAAAGTTGTCCCCACTGTCAGAAACTTACAGATGCTTGGGGTGATGACTAATAACCAGATACGTGGTTGTTAGGTGAGTCGAGTCAGTCGGATGGTTTTCTGTTACATTGAAAGGAAATGACAAGAGATTGAGTGAGCACCCAGACACTTTGTCTTAGGGTGGCTTCCCTGTCCGGCTAGCTGAGCCAGCCCACGGGGCTGCTGTCTCTCGAGGAACAGCGGTACTGATGTGTCCGTGTGTCTAATGAGCATGCCTTGGTGTCTTCTGTTCTCCTCCTCGGCGGTCTTCGTCCCAGCGGCCGGACTCAGAAGCAGGTTCTCGAGTATGTGAAGGAAGGAGGGCACAAGAAGGTGCCGTTTGAGAGGTGAGACAAACGCAGGTGCTCTTGGTGGTTCGACGAGGGTGGCACTCAGCAGGTGACAGTGCCTTGCTGCTAAAAATTCTTCACCCCGGCTCCGTGAATTACTGAATTCCTGTGTCACAGTCAACCTTGGAAGCCAGTGTTAAGACAGGAACATCAGGTCCCAGGGCTCTGACTCTAGTGTAGGATGGGGTGTGGGGGACAGACAGGGAGGACCCAGGGAGGACCCAGGGGGAAATGGGGCAGTTACTGCGGGGTCATTGTTGTTAAGAGCCCTTGAATCAGTTTTTGAATCTCAGTGAGCCCCTGTGACCAAGTCAGACTGCCCCGTGGGCTTTGCTGGGCAGTCCCCTTAGGGGAGTAGCTTGCTGGGTCATTTTTCCAGGGGCGCTGCACAGGACTACGTGACCAGCCTTTCTGTTAGCAGTGGAGTGTGTGACCACGGGGCCCCCAGGGCTCCTCCCTTGGAGGGGTTAAAAACAACAGAAACATCCTGCCAGTGAGTCAGTTCTGACTCCTCCCAACTTTGTAGGACACCACAGTTTCCAAGGAGCCCCTGATGGATTTGAACGGCCAGCCTTCTGGTTAGCAGACACAGCTCTTAACCAGTACACCACCAGGCACTATAAAGGATTGCTCAGCAGCGGGTTTTTAAATATTGAGTTCTTTTAATGCATGTATTTCCATAGATCTTTTTTAATCAAATAAAGTGTGGATGAGAAGAAACAAGATTTGTAATTGTTAGCAATGGCCAACATTAGTAGTTGTCACTAAGTGCTAGGCACTGTTCCACGTGCTGTACGGTCACTGATGGACTGAGCATTCCCGCCAGCCTGTGAGGTCTGTGCTGTCTTAGTTCTTTGTGATCACAGACACAGTCATGCTTGGAGAGGTTGGGTCATGAGCCATGGCCTCCTAGGTGGCCAGAAGCAGAGCAGGGACTAGTCCTGGTCAGTGGGCTCCAGAGGCGGCATTTGTCCTTTGCCTGTGTTGCCCAGGGAAACCCTGGTGACGTGGTAGCTAAGTGCTCTATCTGCTCACCAAAAGGTCGGCAGTTCACGTGGGCTAGGTGCTTCTTGGAAACTTGATGGGCGGTTCCACCCTGACCGACGGGTCACGGAGTGTTGGAATCGACCAGACAGCCCTGGGTTTGGTGCTGGTTTGTGTCATGCAGAGGGGTGGAGATCACAGTAACTGGAGCACTAATGTATACATTTTAAATACCTGTCTCTTTGTTTTGACACATATAAACATGACGGTACAGTAGGGAATCACAGAGCAAGCACTCATGTGGGCACTGAGGATTCCGTATTTTGTTGGTTGGCCCACCGTGCCCTCATCCTGCGAGGTATTCTCATAGCATTGTTGTGCCCATTGTTGTTCACATACTATTAAAATAATAATTAGAAGGCACACATACTTGCATCAGAAATACGGTAACAGCTTTTAAAACTGTAACAGGAATGTTGTTTTCTCCCTGTTCTGTTTTTATTATAGATACAGATAAGAACCCCTGTCACAGAGAACAGTAGTAGGCCTTGAGTCAGTCCCGACTCCCGACGGCCACGTGTGTGTGCAGACTAGGACAGGGCTCAGGAGGGTTTTCAGGGTTGTACCCTCGTGAAAGTGCGTCACCAGGCCTCTCTTCTCAGGTGTCCGAGTGGCTTTGAAGCACTTATCTGACGGTGCTACCCAGGGACGAGCCCTGGAATCCCCAGCCCCCATATTTCCTTCCCCAGAAGCAACAAGGGTCAGATGTTGGCTGCTTCCCATATACACTTGCGGGGGTCTGGAGACCGTATGTGGATTCCATTTGAGGGTGCGCCTCTCCAGTCTGTTTACAGCGCCGTGCCCTGCTTCATTTTACACTCACCCTGTTAAACCCTATTGTGTCTTTGAGATATATTGTAAATGTTTTGGAGGGCACTTACCAGTTCCTCTTTCGTGTATCATAAAAGAAGTGAGCCAGTTCTTTTTCGTTTAGAATGTGGCTGCCCGAGCTTTTTCTGGATTAACTGGGAGTCTTGAATCTGTACATATTCATGCAGCTCCATGGATCTGAGGACGTGAAAGTCAGCTACTGCTGATTCAGAGGGATCGAGGGTGGGTAGACTGAGAAAGCCAAAAGATAAGGGATCACATGTTGTTAAAGCCAGTGCCTTCTGCGATGGAACCTACCAACTCGGTCATAGATTCGGCCTTTTCCTCTGAACTTCAAAAGGACCTGGTCAGTTAGGGTCATTACCTCTCTTGTGACACTGAACTAGAAAATAATTACCTCTAATACAAGAGTTGATTCCATATTGTTGGGGCAGAGCCTACAACACCAGTGTCTCTCTCCTCAGTGACTTTTGAATCACTGCTGAAGTTTGAATGCCCTGTTAACCAACTGAATTGCTAGAACACAGGGAGTGTGGCGGGTGGGTGGGGGATAACTTCTTCAAGGTGTCAGTAGCCCCGGAGTCATGCAGGTTTTATGGAAGGGACAATAGCGAGGATGAATGCTTCTAAGTAGCGTGTATAGAATTTCCTTCGGGTGTATTTGTTACTGTGGGAGGGCCTTGTGCTACTCACGATTCTCATTTAAAGACACAATGCGCACTAATTGTCTTAATTGATGTCTCCCAGGAAACACAGCAAGATCCATTCTGTCAGGAGCCTTGCTTCGCAGCCCGTGGAGCTGATCTCAGAAGTGCCAAAACAAGTCAGTATTGGCGATGTCCCTTTATAACTGTCTGTCACAGAACGGCTGAGCGCTGTGCATCTTAGCGTGTTTTCCAGCTCTTTCTGTCTTCTGTTGGGGATGCTTCCAGATGGGTTTCCATTGTGCTCCCTGGCTTTGACCATACGTGGGTTTTGTGTCCTGTCCCCACCGGCCTGGCTTCAGCAGGCCTGTGGAGCACATCCAGTTCTACAGCTGACTTTCCACCCGCAGGGCAGCAGGGTATGATCTTACCCAGCGCAGGGGGAGCCGACAGGGCTGAGCCCACCCCCGGCTGTGTAGACCTGCTTTACAGCAGACAGAGGTAGCTGCAGGTCAGAACCCCTAGCTGCCGTGGAGCTGGGGAGTGAGCTCCTTGGACTGTGGATACAGGGTGGTGACCACAGTGGGCCACAGGAGACCTGTCACTCTCGCTGTCAGGGTGGCGAGAGCTGCTTTTCCCTGGAGCTGGCTTCCTGGTGAGTTTTCAGTGACAGTGTATTAGTAAGACATTGCTGAGGAAGGACCCAGACCAGAGTCACTTGTGTGAATTAAAGGCATAAAGTCCTTGCCCTGACCCGTCAGCCTTAGAAGTATAAGCAGAGAAGCTCCGCATCCTTTTTCCACAGTTAATGCCAACTTGTTCTCAGAGGTCTGTCAGTTTTCCTCCTCTCACTGACCATGCTTGTTCTCAGAGTCCCGTAGGACTGGAAGGTTTTCTTGTTCTGTAGAAGCTTGTGAACCCCAGGGTGAAATCTTGGGGCTCACAAAGCAGGTTGGGACCTGGCATTGTTTGCATCCACGCTGAGGAAGAACTTTCTGGGTGGTGACCAGGTGACTCTTAGGAATGCCTGTGGACTAGCAGAGTGGCACTGCCCTGGGTGGCTTGCACCTGGTGGTTCTTCAAGCCAGGGCAGGCTTGAGGAGGCGTGACTGCCTGGGACAGCTCCGGTCTAACCGTCTCCCTTCATCCCTTTCTTCCCGCCTACCCGTCCCCCAACCCAGTCTCAGCAGAGTGCCGGGCTGACTTACGGAGAAGGTGCTGCCCTGCCAGGTGGCCAGAGCTGCCAGCGAGGGAGGGAACCGAAAGCTGCCACCGCTGAGCCCGAGCTACAGCCGAGTCCTCCTCTGCAGAAGAGCCCGCCGGGTGCCAAGAAGGCGGAAGGCGCGGTGGCGGCGACGACGGAGGAGGCGGCGGTCGAGGAGCGGGTGCCCCCGAGTCAGGCCCTGCCCCCGCAGCCGCGCACAGGTCCAGCTTCCAGGGCCGCGGGGGGCAGCAGCTCTTCCATCCCCTTCATCGACTGCAGTGACGTAGAGAGCGAACATAGTCTTTTCAGAGAACCAGTGTCCCAGTCACGGTCCCAAACAAATGACCATTATGAGGGTGACTTGACCAGTGGTGTGTATCTGCTCTCCAGGGAGGAGAGGCTGGCAGGGGCTAGGCACAGGGCTTCCCCTCATTCTGTCCAGTCCTCCCGGCCTCCCTCCAGAGAGTTCGTTGATGACGATTCTGCAGACATAACCTTTGATGTCAGTGGCAGCCCCAGACTCCCAAGACATAGCTCTCTGGTCGATGACATGTTCAGGGGCTCAGGTAGTCACAGTCCCCTGGCTACCCCACTGTCTCCCAGCAGCAGAAGTTCCAGTCCAGGTATGAGTTGGGATAGGACTGGGTCTCAAGGGTATGTCTCTGAAAATGGACGTGACGGTAGAGAGAAAAGTGCAGAAGAGACACCGTCCAGCTGGGGTCCTCAGCCTGAAAGCTGCTCCCCCGTCTCGCAGAGACCCTATTTGCGTGATCTCCCCAGCAGGTACAATAAATCGGAGACCAACCCACTCATCCTCAGCCAGGTCACATCCACCCCGGAAGAAATAGAAAAGTTAGATGGCCGTGAAAAGGGAGAAGCAACTGGGGTAGCAGCTTCCAGACGCAGGCTGCTGGCGAATGGCTCCCCTCGCGTGGCGCTGACCGCTAAGATCCCTGTCACGCAGCCAGTGTGCACCAGCAGTGTGAGGGACCA
This sequence comes from Heterohyrax brucei, assembly GCA_028571685.1. Classification (NCBI taxonomy): domain Eukaryota; kingdom Metazoa; phylum Chordata; class Mammalia; order Hyracoidea; family Procaviidae; genus Heterohyrax; species Heterohyrax brucei. The sequence goes on from CM053159.1 coordinate 82,590,693, forward strand.
GCTGGTGCCCCTCCAGGTGACCAAGGGCTCCACCAGCAGCGGCACTGAATCCAGTGATTCAGACCCTGAGCTGGGGATGGCCAAGAAGCCTCTCATGTTTGGGAACCCAGCGCTGCTGAGCTCCCCTTCCTGGGTGCCTGGAGAGAAAGCCGTGGGTGGCCTGCGTTGGCGGGAGGAGAGCGAGGAGGATGAGTGACAGGGCTAGGAGGACTGGAGTCCGGGTTCCGGTAGAGGTGGCCTCTTGCAATGGAGTATGGGTGTTTAATTAGTAACTGATAGAGTTGGGGGCAGGCCCATGTTTGGGTAGGGTGTGCTTTCTTCTGAAATCTTTCAGTGGACATGAGAATCATCAAGTCATAGGTGTTATCCAGAACATGGGTCTCTTACTGAGGGAAGGGTAGGAAGAGACAATTGTTGATTAATCTCATAGTGTGTATAGTATTAAATTTACATGGAAATTTTATATAGTGTTCAGTTGTGTGTGCAGGTCACCCACAGATGGTTTGAGTGTTGGGACTAAAGCATCCTTGAGATCACAGGGAAGGTGTTAATTGTGCTTTCCCCTCCTCCTATAAAAGGAGGGTTCAGTCTCTGTGCATCTTAAAATGAGGAATTAACAAAGTGCACAGCCTGCTGTGACCTTGCTGCTAGTTGAGATGGAGCATTGGTGAAATCTCAGTCAAGAACAATGAATGTTTTCATGGGGGAGAATTTGGGATGATTTCTTCTTTCCGGACTTCATGGGAAACAGTGTGAAGGTCGTCAAGCCTTTCCGAAGTGTCGCTGACGTGGGTTCGGGATTGCGTGGGTGAATCATTAGCTGTTTTCAGAAGTCGTGACGGGCCTCTCAGATCCCCTTGGCGAAACACAACAGGAGCTGCTGAGTGGTGCGGCGGGAAGTAGCTGTGGCACGCAGCAGGCACTGCTGTCCCCCGGGGCCAGCCGACTTCGTGCCTGTCTGTGAACCACCTGCAGCCTGGGTAAAGGCTGTGGGCAGTCTACACGTCGGGCGGTGTGGACGTGCGCATTACCCCCCGTGCTCTTGTGACCCACGTAGACTCTGGGCAGGGCGGCTTCGGGATGCCTCTCTGAGCCAGCGGGGCAAGGGATGCCTCGGTGTGGCTGCCTGGACTTTATCAGCCTTGCTCCCCTTCTCTGCACCCAGTCAGTGTCCATGTGTCTTCAAGAGCCTGGCTGTCACTAGCCACGTTTCTCAACCCTTCAGCACGTCCTGGCATCTTCTGGAACATTTTGTAAACAGTGATGTCGGGGCTGTGACCCCCGAGATTTGGACGTCACCCCAGGGTGCTGGTTGAGCTCCCGATGCTTCACGCACTGCTCTGCAGACTGCACTGCCTTCTAGAATCGAGGGGCCTGGGCTGGAGGCGTTAACGGCTCATTGGGTGGTCTGCTTGCTGTCAGGGAGCATCCCAAATGAAATACTTCCCTTACTGCTTGTTATTTGGTACTTTCTTTTTAAGGCAGATTTTGTGGTATAATTTGTAGGTCCGGAGTAACTCTGGAATTTCGGTCTTCAGTTGGAACTGGGGTGCATCCCTGATGACCTACATGCCATTGGCCTACCAGGCACATCCTGTGACTGTCTTACAGGAGAGGCCACATGTGGTTAGGGGCATGAGTAGGATTTGCAGTGGTGTGTACCGAGTGCTGACCTTGTGACTCCCAGGTGATGGTCCACGTGAATGTCGATAAGTCGGTTTTACAGATTCTGGAGACTTCATCCATTTTTACACAGATCCTTTTCGTGACTTGCTAATCACTTGATGCAGTGCATGACTCATCAGTCAAACTGATTGTTAACTAGTCACAGATGTTCATCCAAGTAGCCTGTTTACGTCTTGCTTTAGATTACCTATTTAGCATAATCGTTAAGTTTTAAAATTCTGAGGGCACTTAGAGATCATGTAGGGGAAACCTTAGCTTCCTGGGTAAGGAGACTTGGTCTGGGGAGGTGGAGGGGTCTTGCACAGTCACACAGCCACTGTGTGAGCCACACAGCCACTGCACGACCAAGCTGGAGCCAGAACCCAGGTCTCCAGACTCGAGCTGCTTATCCTCTGGGACATCTTGGAGCTGAGAGACCTTCGTGATTGACTCTGCTAATATGGAGAGTCTCGTTGATTCATAATAGATTTAGAGACCAAGGATCCAGCAGGCTTAGGCAATGACACACCCACAGGAGGCGTTGTGCACTGCTGTGCACTCTGTGTTGTGGAGTGTTCGCAGTTGTGACACGTGTTTGCATGTTCTGTTTGGGACTTAGACGTGAACTTGCTTTGCTGTGTAAAATGGAGTCACCTGTGAGTGGTTCCAAGTCAGTCTGGAATCCTGCGGTCTGTTTGTGTAGGTGGTTGGTGCCAGTGAGCTTTCTTTTTGCCTCTAATTAGACAGCAGTCTGATAAATGAAATACCTGTGAATGGCAGCTAGCAACCTGCCTGGTGTGTGATGCTAATCGTCAAACGAGAGCCTCTATAGCTGAACACACTGTGTTAATTTATTTTGCCTTTTCCCTGGGAAAGTGATTTTCATCTAAAGTATCTTCAAAGCAGCTGATGAGTGGAAGTACACTTATCTCTCTAAAAACCCAACCAAACCCACTGCCGTTGAGTCAGTGCTGACTCCTAGCGACCCTATAGAACAGAGTAGAACTGCTCCATAGGATTTCCAAGGAGCGCCGGGCGGATTTGAACTGCTGACTTTTTGGTTAGCAGATGTAGCACTTAACCACTGCGCCACCAGGGTTTCCTGTCTCTGTGGCAATGAGATCATCCACTTTGATGGTTGCTTATGGGGCTTTTCACACTGGTTTTTTACCCATCAAGCAACTCAGTGCCTGCTTCTGGACTACTGAGAAAGCAACAGTCCTGGTGGTGTTGATGGTGCTTAACGCAGAGGGTTGTGATTGGTTTAGGGGATGCTTGGTGGTGCAGAGTTAACACGCTCAGCTGCTCGCAGAACTGATGGAGTTTCAGGTCTAGCCATCCGGAAGTACCTTGGAAGAAAGGCCTGGCTATCTACTTCCGAAAAGCCAGCCATTGAAAACCCCAGTTCTGTCGGACACACAGGGAGTCACTGTCAGTTGGAATTGACTCGACAGCCACTGGTAACTGGTCTACTTTGTTCAGAGAATATTCACTAATTGCTTCCCAGCAAGGATCAGAAAGTCAAGTACTTCAGCCGCCTTTGAGCCTGGGAGGTGGAGGGGCATGCTGGCCCAGCCTGGTGTGTGGCTTGGGGGTTGCCATGGCCACCCTCTTCCCCTTTCCCTGTCTCTGACTTGTGCAGATATGCCCTGCAAGTGTTCTTGGGCTCCTGAAGTGTCACTGTGTGGCCTATGGGGACATGCATATCCTAAATTAGGGGCAACAACAGTCAAAGCCGGGTTGGATTTCTGTGGCTGGGCAGCAGAATGACATCTCCAGGTGCTGTCTGCGAGAGACGAAAGCCACAGCTAGAAATGGAAAATCTGGGAGCCATTCAGGACCACTCATGGACCTCCTGGCATCAATCTACTTTTCTTTGCCTGGGTATTATTTGAAAATATGTCAACTGTAGACTCTTCTGTGGTCTTTGCTTTTGCTGCTACTTTTTAAGGACAAAATAACATAAGGCATTCTTTCTGTGTACAGAAATGCAGAGTGAGTTCCAGAACATAATGTGAATTGCTTCGGTCCCTTTGACAGCCATCTGTATGCCATTGACAATATTTTATTACAGGCATTTAATTAAACGAAGTTTGTGGGCCAGATTTCTTCCCCACATATGGGATTCATATGGGGCAATTTTCATATATTTTTCTGACCAAATAGTGCTATGTGGTCTGCTCTTAAAATGTGGAACATTCCAGTTTGATTCCCAAGAACTTCTTGGAAGATTCAAACCCAAGAAAGCTAAGTGAGCAGGACTCACAAAGCTGAGAAAAGTCTCAGCCCCTTGGGATGTTCACCAAGTGGACAAAATTCCATCCTTTCTGAATTTGGATCAAAACCTGAGTTGCCTGTTCATCCTGGCATCATTTTGATCGGCTTGACAGTTTCTGAAGAATGAGGGGCAAAAAAATGAATGTGTCGTTGTTGAAGCTTGTCTATGGGCATACAGACTGCCTTTTTGTCTCTGTAATCAATGCTATAATCATGTCTATAATTGATTCATATACTTTTAATCATTAAAACAATATTTCAATATATAATAGGCTTCAAGGATGGTAGCCATTAGCCAGTAGGTGGGTTATCAGTGTGTCCAGCCTGTGACCTCCGTAGCCATCAGTTTTTTATGTTTGTTTTTTTTCTGTCTTGATTACTCCCATGCCCATGTATGGGTTAGCGAGAAGTTGGTGACGGGTCTCAGAGCTGCGCTCCCAAGAGAGGTCCTGTGTTCCGGCTCCTCTGCCTTCATGCTCTGAGTTTTGCGCTCCGTGACTCTTAGGATGGCTTTCCACTGGAACATTCTGTGGCACCAGCTTGTTGTCATTGCTCCTAAATTTGACAAATCAAACTGCAGCATCCTGTCTTGTGCCCTGCCTGAAGCAGAACCAGCTTCTTTGAACCTGAAGGACGTGCCCATTCTCAACAAGCTGCTAGCTCTGTGCTGAGTTTCCCATTCTGGGTTGTTAGCCTGGTCCCGATGAACACACACAGGAAAAGAGACGGCTGAGTGAACTTCTGTGGGCAGTAAGTGATGAACGAGGTTTGCTCTGGCAACTTGAAAGAACTTACTGTGGTGCTTTTTCCTTGTTGGCCTAATTCCATCTGTTTCTGTTTAATGGAGCACAGCGTCACCTCGGAAAGGAAGGGGGTTCTCTAGTGAGCACGGGCGCAGGCCCCGATCACCACTCACTGGGGCATTTAAAATGAAGCTGTGACCTTTAAACCACAATTAGTATGCTGCTTGATGGAGTAATTTCCTTTTTACTAACAATAATAATAAAAGCAAAGATCACTCCGTGTGATGTTTGGGTCTTGAGTTGCATCAAAGACTAGGACGTGACCTGGCTGCCACCTGTTTGGTACAGAGTTGGAGCGGGTTCTTGCATGTCCCTTTGAAGAACCCTGAGAGCATTCTGGGCATCCCTGTGCACAGAGGTTGCCAGAGTTGGTTTGCAGGCTGTGTCTGTGTTTGGGAGGAAGGGCTTGGAGGTTATCAAGAACAGGGGCCTTGATTCCTGCGGTAACGGACATCTAAAACCCACTGTCACTGAGTAAGGTCCGACTCAACTGTGGTCACTAGCAGAGCCCTGCACAAAAATAGTTGATCTCTGGAACTAGCCCTCGCCCCCGCCCCCTGCGAAAGCAGTTCAGCATGCTGGTAGAAGTTAGGAAGAGTTAGGCAAGTTTTCTCTGGAAGCTTTAAAAATAGATTCTGCTCTGTGCAGGGCTGTTTTCATGTGAATAATCCAAAAGGTACAGCAGGCATCGTAGCCTTGCCCTGGAAATGGAGCCTGCAGCGTCCCCATGGTCTTGGGTGCTCTACCGCAGGTGGCGGCGGTTCATCTCCTGCTTGGTGGAGGTTCTAGACCAGGTTGCGCCGTGTCGTGGGCTCGCTTTATCGTTGGCAGTAGGGAGGCTTAGCCATCAGCTGTCCCCCACCCTGCAGACTCCTGTAGGACTTGGGGAGTTCAGGCCAGTGCTCTGAGTGCTCTTGAGGGCAGTGGTAGTGGGTGACCCTTCTTCCTGCTGCCAGGTCCTGTCAGGTGACTTCAGAATGCCTGGGAGTAGTTGGAAATCCATGAAAACTATGAAAGAACCTAAAACGAGCACAGTAAGGAGAGGAACAAGGCCTGCCTGTCATGGGGAGAGCATGGAAACGTTTCACAGTGTCAGCTTTGCTGTGGGGTAGGAGGTGGGGACGGTAGTGGTTCGCAGAGCAGTTAGATGGAGCCGTGGACAGGTGAAGACTCATCCGCTGGCTGAAAGGTTGGTGCCTGGGATGAAAGGCCTGGTGATCTGTTGGCTGACCACAGCCAAGAGAAGCCATGGAGCGGGTCTGCTCGGCACACCTGGGGCGCTGCGGGTCAGGACTGACTCAGCAGCTGGTCAGACGGGGCGTGTTCATTTTTTGATGTGAATCTGGATTTTTAACTGACTCTGAACGAGGGAAAAGGGGAAGAGTCGTTTGAGCCAGCGTGGCATGGTGACAGGCCTGCTGTGACTCACTGACAAGGTCTTTAGCTGGTGAGGTGGGGCTGACGCCTCCTTTTTCCAGGGCCCCAGAGTTCCCGCATAAGAATGAGAGCACTGCCCGCTGTGCCTACAGTGACTTAGAGGACCGCCAGAGACAGATCGGCAAGAGCGCACACCTGCCGCTCCCTCCCCAAACCCCTGAGAAGGGACTAAACCTGAGCATCACCACTCTCTGCCCAGCAAGTTGGTAGGAAAGCCCAGCTGACTAGATTGCACAGGCTTGGCCTGAGTGGTGAATCCAACTCCCATCTCTCTGTGTGTATGTTTAATATTATAGAGACTGTATTTTATTAAAACTGTTTAACGCACCAGATTAACTTTAAAATGGAAGAGGCTGCGGACTTCATTCTCATTTTTGTCATCTGTTTCATAAATCTGAGAAAACGTTGTTCCGTTGTTCCGTGGTAGGCCCTGCCTTGTAGATATGTCCCTCAGGGGCGAGAGCGTCTTTCCCCGGTGTTCTGTCTGGGCCTCACGTTGGCGGGGCCCCTCTGATGTCTTTGTTTTTCACACTGCTGAATACCAGTTTGTACTTGAAATACCTTTTTCCTCTTGAACACAGTGATCCTGCTCACTCAGCAGCTAAGGTATAACCCGATGGCATCCTGGATGTCAGTCGGGGTTCACTAAGGCTGGGGAGACAGCAGGGTTGACCTTTCTGATGGAGGCCCTGGGAGCTCAAACTGCTAGCCAAGAAGGGTGCCAGTTCAAGTCCACCAGGAATGCCGTGCAAGAGAAGCCTGGTATCTGCTGCTGGAAAAAGGCAGCCACTGACTGCCCTCCAGAGCCTAGCTCCGGGTCAGCATGCAGGGGTCGCTGAGTCGGGGTGGGCTACCCGCCACTGGTGACTTCTCTCGTTTCCTCACAGAGCGAGCCCTGCGTCCTGTGCTTCGGGCAGGGTGGTGGGAGCGAGCAGGATCGCTGTAGTGGTTGGAGAGGCCTCAGTGAAGCAGAGAGCATCCGTGGCCATGGCTTACATGAGGTTACTGGGACAGCCACCCAAGGATTTGGCTTCTATTGGGAACGTGAGCACCTCTTTAAATAGGGGCTAGACAACTCTACGGGGATCACATCTGTCAGAAGATCGAGCCTGAGTGTGGTCTTTGTTTGGGGAGGGAGACAAGGGGTTGCAGGAAAAACCTCTCATCCCACTGAACCCCAGCTGGCTTCTCATGCCAGTGAGCTGGTTTTAGTTCTGGTGTGTGTCTCAAATGTAAGCTGCCACAGATACTGTCTGGTGTCACCTCTCCACTGCCCGGGAGTGCCATGTCTCAAACAAGCATGGATTTGTGCCCCTGGGTAGAGGGCTGGCTGCTGCTCCAGTAACACTGAGCTTGGGGACCTTTTCACCTAGAAAACCACGCTTGTAGAACAGTGTGTGCATGATAGTAATATCTCTGGTTAACCTCAAATGAAGAGGCTTTTGTTTGTCCTAACAGGTGTCTTGCTGTAAAAGCTGTCACTGGTTTAACTGTTCAGTCACCGGATGGCTGGAGCTTTTTCCTGAGTATGAGATGTTTTCCATTGGTACAAAACGCTATATTCCCCAAACTGGATACTGCCACCACTGCTGTCACTGTCATTTTCAAGCAAAGGAACCCTTGTCTCTCTCTTCCCAGTGAGTCGGAACAGGCTAGCACATTCCCTGTCGTTTCCTCACCAGTGGCATTTCTGCATCTCTGTAGGCTGCATTGCGGTGACATTTCTGAATTCCGTGGTGGTGAACTGGTCAGTTGCTGTCTACGCAGTTTGTCGTCAAGGAGCGTAGTCAGGACACCTGTGAACACTCTCCTGGGCTGCCTAGGTGAACCAGAAGACTAACCACTGACCTGGGTGATCTGTGACCTGGTTTGCCTTGGGGACCTTGTCATTTGTAACAAACCACTGCTGGCTTTTGTCCCATGTTCCATGTGGGGCTGGGAGTAACCCACTTAGCTCTGAGAGTCCGTGAATCCTGCCTGTTCAGGAGACCACCCTTTATTGAACATAATACTGATTGATCACTTTTTGATAACTGCCTTTCAAATGTAGATAAGCCCTAGGGAGATTTTACTGTATTCTGTTTTAGAGATGATGGCTGTCAAAGGGACCTTAAAAAAAAAAAAGATGCGACCCTACAGCAGAACCTAGAGTTGGTGTGTTCCCTCTGGTCCTTCCGGGCCCACCCTAGGGGCTTAAGTACATGGAAATAGAACCTGTGTTTAGAGCCGAGAAACCGGAGATCAGGACTGATACATGCGGGGAATCTGGAAGCTGGCAGAGCAGACACTTCGGCTGAATGTTGTAGAAAAAGCATAGGTACTTCTTAAATAATTTAATAACCTTTTTAGAATTTGAAAAAGAATTCAGAAAGCAATCGATGTCCTGGTCAGTATCCTCATTCCCAAACGCTGAAATATTTAACAGTCTTAACGGTGAATTACGATGTTAAAAATTGTCAGCTTTTCCATTTCCGTTCAGAAAAGGGAAAAGTCACCCTTATCTGACTTGAAATGGAAAGGTCCCTTTGCGCTGACTGGTTTAAAATGCAGTCAGGATAACTGAAAATTAGAAATACCATTGTTATCCCTTGAAGAGTAGGTTAGGAAGTTCTTTTGCCAGATTTTCATTGGTTTGTTTTAAGCCTTGAACAGTCTGGTGAAGGTAGACGTTTAGGGTGCCTCTGTGTGCCAGCCCAGAGAGGGGAGAAGGAAAGCAGACTTTGGGGGCCCGATCACAGCCTGTCATCCTGACACATTTCAGTGCCTGTGACAAAGAGCTGACCACAGGATGCTGCCATCCAGCTGACACTGCAGCAGGTAGGAAGAATTACAGGTGGATTTTAAATGAACAAGAGAAGCTAAGCAAGGTTCTGAGTGGGGCCCAAATTGAAATCCAGAATAGGACTGTGCCAACATGAAGTGCCAGCACTGTTTGTGCCACCAGAATGTGTACATTGAAAAGGGTTTTAAAAAGCAGTCACCAGATACGCTTCCCGTGAGAGCAGTGTCAGTTCGTGGGGGCATTTCCAGCTCAGGAGAGGCAACGTTAACACAGCCCTCCTGGGACAGACGGGGGATGTGGGGACCACAGAGTCACGGGGAAGAGGTGAGGCGCTGACAAGTTCTTAACCCTGAATGTAACTGAATGCCAAAGGGAGTGAGCAGTTTCTGAGATCAGAAAGTTTAAAAATGGAAGCTTCCAGACTTTCCGAGTATAATGTTTTTCCGGTCTCTGTAAACTTTTTTTTTTTTGCCTCTTGCCTTAATGTTTTCAAAGGTCCTCTGTAACTGTTGACCTAGAGCCCCTTAGTGAAAGAAATGACGTGGTGTCCCTAAGACCCCCGAGTGGTGCTAATGGTTTGCACTTGGCCGCTCAGCGATAAGAAGCCCCGCTGGTGCAGTGGGTTAAGTGTGGCATCTGCTCACTGCAAGGTCAGCAGTTCAGATCTGCCAGCTGCTCTGTGAGAACTCTATGGGGCAGTTCTGTTCTGACCTCTAGGGTCACTATGAGTCAGACCTGACTCGACAGCGGTGGGTTTTGGGGTCTCACTGAGAGGTTGCGTGTTCGAGCCTCCCCAGCAGGGCTGCAGGACAAAGGTTTGGCCATCTGCTTCTGTGACAGTTAGAGCCCACAGAACCCTGTAGAACAGTGCTGCTCAGTAACATGTGGGGTTGCCATAAGTCAGGCGTGGCTCACCGGCAGTGTGTTGGGATTTTTTTAAATGCGGATAAAAAATGAACATGATAAAGAGTGCGACGGTGTGAGTAAGTTCATCGATGGGCCACGAATCGGAGTCGGGGTTCCCTCTCCTGCTGGGCCGAGAGCTGTGCGTCAGAGGACTGGCTCACCAGACGGTAAGACCGCGAGTGTCCGCTCTGCCGTGGAACGGACTGCTTCCGCGACAACCGCTGTGCTGCCATTCCAGCCCCTCTGTATCGTGGGAGGCCCCTGGCCTGAATACGGGGCGCTAGTTTGCATACACTAGTTTGTGCTGTCTCAGCCCCTGGCTCAGAGCCAGAGAGGACGTTCCTTAGTCCTCCAGCTCCGAAGCCTCCTGATGAACCGTGTCACCAGCACGTGTCACTGACTGCTGCGTAGTGACTGAGCTGTAGGTACCTGCTCCATTACTTTTAAAACTGCCAGGAAGGGGAGCCGGGATCTGCCCACCAGGGACCAAGTTCAGATTAGCGAAACAGAACTGGATGTTTTCAGGGTTTTCCTTTCCTTGGAATCGCTGATAGGCTTCTGGGCAGGAGTCCGTGAGGTCTGTTGTGTTTATTCCTCTTACTGTCTCCTGTACTCTTTCTTAGGCCTTTTGAATAGACAAAGCCAGCTTTGGTGGCCTCTTGGGACAGGGTACTTGGCCAGCTTCGTCTGGCTGCCTCCTGCACCTGTGTATTGCACTCAGGTGGGGACACGTCAGTGGTGTCTCAACTCCGTGAGAGACATTGGCAGGCCTTCCCGCAGCGGGCTGTGCGGGCTGCCCTGACGCTCTCCCGAGTTAGGCCCGCAGGCTGTCGTGAACGTCTGTTCCGGTGTTCCGTTTTCTGATTCCTGCCTCATGGAAATTGCTGTCCTCTTGGGAACCTCTGCTGCCTTCTGACCAGCCTCTGCTCGGCCACAGGACATGACGTTGCAGGCAGAGGCCACTGAGAGCGCTGGCTTGGCGCCTTTGGGGATGGTGGTGGTTGGATCTCAGGGTGCTTGTGACTGTTGGGTCCTTTGTAACACAGCCGTTGGTTTTTCCTCTGTTGCTGGGTGCTGGCCGGTGCCTGACTGGGACTGTTTCCCCACCCTACCCTGCACCTCACGCTAGCCTCCTGCCTGGTGTGTGCGCTTGGTTTCACCTCTTGCAGTGAAGAGGGGAAGTGGCTTTTCAGTTCCAAGTCACTGCAAAGTCAGGGGCTGGCATGCCGTCCCTTCTCACTGCCTCTGTGAACTCACGCACAGCCTGGGAGCTGAAGGTAAGCCCCCCAAATGGCCAGACAACGGTGAACAGCTAAGAAAAAGTAACCTCGAAACCAGCGACCCACAAAGGCATGCAATGTATTGATCTCTAGGTAGACTGCCAGAATGTGTCTTTCTAATTTCTATTTATAGCGTTAACATTTATCTTCTTGTGATTTTTTTTTTTTAAACAATAGCGCAGTACTTGGACACAGTTGCAGTTCTGATTGTCTTCACTATTTCTATTTTGACAGATTCTAATTCTTTCCAAACTGTTGTACTCAGCTGTGTACTAGTGTCAATAAAACTGGCATTTGTGAAGCAATTTCTGGCCTTTTTCTCCGGCTTTCACTGGGTCTGGTGGTGTGTGGGATGATGGGTCTTTGACATCAGGTCTTCGCTTCACTGAAATACTCTCCAATTTTTAAAGCAGGAACTTCAGAAATCTGCCTATTGCTCCCATTCTAAATCTGTTATTCAAAGATCATTGTCCTGACCCACAATCCATGGGCAGGTCATCTGTCTGCTAGTTTTCTGGGCATGGTACCTTCTCCACCTGCCTTGGTGACTTAGTCAGCTGAGATTACGGGTCAGCCAGGGTGGGAGGTGGCAGTGGGGTGGGAGGTGTCTGTGTGACGAGTTCTTACAGGGCGCACACCCATGACCTTCACTTGGTCAGTTCCGTTCCAGGCAGTGTGTCACCATGTCATTTCAAATAGATCTGAATGGATCCAGAGGGACAGAATAATGTCGGGGAAACAGAGCATCCCCCACAAGCTGCAGTCTCCTCGTGGAGAGGTGAGCTGCCCAGGCTGTCGGGGAGCGGTGGGGCAGAAATGGTCCGTTGAACAACGTGGGAAGCAGTTACATCGTCTTTTCTCTAAAATGCCGTGTCATGACTGCAAGTGACTTCTCACTTTGTTTACCTAATAAGAGTTCTAGCAAATGGGCATTTGAATGAAAACACTTCTGTGCTAGGGAAAAATAAAGCTAGGTGAGATGTGATTTTTTGGACCGGCGGCTCTAGCTTCGGTGAGTTCAGGTGGACAGTGGCCAAGTGGCACTGGCAAGAGAGTCCCATGCCCACCTCCTCCTCAGCTGTCTCATGATGGGTCACACAGACATTTCTGGGTGGTTGAGTCTCTTGTGCTTTTCAGAGGAATAACAAATGGCCTGTGACTTTCTGACCTCAAAAGGAAATTGTGCTAACAACCTCGCACTTTGCATTTTTAAATGATCACCTTTGCATGCAAATGTGACATTCCGTTTCTGTCCCAAACAGTGAGAGACGTGGAGTGACGCCACCAGGTATCACATGCTTGCTTCTGTTGTCTGTAGAAGGGGGCATTGGTCGCCTGACTCTGCTGTTAGCCACCACCCATGTCACCTGAGTAGAGTGTCCTTGGTGCTCCAGTCCTCTAGGTGCCTTCTAGTCTAGTTGCATTTTTCTAGTCCTTTTCTCCCATGTCCTCTTGTGATGTAGACACTCTGTCTTTCCTGAGTAGTCCTTAGACGCCAAGGCAAATCATTAGGAGATGAACATACTATTTCAGGATACACTACGCTTTATTGTAATTATGCTCTGGGCAGAGTTCTGTACTGTATCATTAATTACAGAACAGGCTCGATGGAATGATTCCTGTGGTGGTACCTTAAATAGTATGGCAGCTGCAACTTTAGGAGGGGAGACAACTGGAAAACAACTGACAACATTCCATTTGCTGTGTGATAGCTGAGATCCTCAAGATTTGAGAAGGGGGGGAAGGGAAGGAGACCAGGCCCCAGAAAGAATTACTCTTTTTTCTTATTCTTTAAAACTTCTCATCCCCAAACAGGCTCCCTGACTGGTAGCCCTCACCTTTCAGAACTCTCTGTCAACTCACAGGGAGGGGCCGCACCCGCCAACGTGACCTTGTCGCCCAACCTGAGCCCTGACACCAAGCAGGCCTCTCCCTTGGTCAGCCCGCTGCTCAACGACCAGGCCGGCCCAAGGACAGAGGACGAGGAGGAGGTCCGCAGAAAGGTACCCGCAGGCTCGGTCAAGATGAGCACCGCAGGGCGGACTTCACTTACTGTTGAAGAACGCGGTCACATCTAAAGGCTGGCGCTCTCCAGGGTGCTGCCACCCATGTTGTTCATAGGCACCCAGGGAATTGAGTCTCTCTGGTGTCACCAGCTGATGGATGACAGGCTGCTTGTCACTGTGCCCCTTTAGATACAGCAGCTGTCTGTATGTCTCAGAGCAACACAGCTTCCTCATCCCGAAAGCCACTGCTGACAGCCTGTGAGCACCAGGACAAAGGGACTGTCGTTTCTCTGCCTTTATTTCCTAGAAGACTGCATCACTGTCATCTTACTAGCTGGCTTTCCTGATGGCCCAGTTTGAATGCTTGTCCTCGGTGGTGGCTCAGATGGACTTGTGCGATGCCTTTGGTGATTCTCATGTTGGCATGAACAGAAACCTGTCTAGACTGGTTTCTCACCATAGAAACCCACCCTTACACTGCTTCACCTTTTACCCACACACAAAAGGAGTTTAGTGCTGGTGTCCGTTAAAGTCATCAATTAGTAGTCCATCTCTTCAGTCAGGACTTCTAATCAGGACGTTCTTAGAGCTTTAGACTCAAAATGGTTATTACATCGTGTTTCTCTTTGTGGGTTCTGCAGCGATTCCCAACGGACAAAGCCTACTTCATCGCTAAGGAAGTGTCCACCACTGAGAGGACCTACCTGAAGGACCTGGAAGTCATCACTTTGGTGGGTTTAGCATTTCCCTTAAGGCCTTAGATTATGTAAAGTTTATTTCAACTTACTCTGCTTTATGAGAGAGGCTGTTATTAGTGCTCTGGCTCCAATTTAAAGGATTTAGTCCCATGTTACAGAAATTAGATGTTTGTGGTATGTTTCATTTATACTATATTTTGCAGAGTTTTGTATAATTCTGATTTTGAAATGCAAAGAAAGTAAGCTTTTAAAGTGGAGAAAATTAAAAGGAAACACTTGCCATCCATGCACGCTGAGCTGGTGCTGATGTTCTCACCCATGGGCTGAGGGAGCCGCTCTTTCTGCCTGGGTTTTGCCTCCGAGAGGAAGAGGCACTTCGTTTTATAACTGATAATGACATGGCCTGTGTCAGCAAAATCTGCCAGGAGGCTTTTATTATTGTAATCAGTCCTCTTTGATCTTGGAAACTTACTCAGGGCTTAGAAAGCCTTGGATTCTGGGGAGGAACTCATCAGTGGGGAGATAAGCTGGAATTGGTTGCATTTCTGTGACTTAGGAGATGTGTATTGTGTTGTGTCTGTAGCAGGTACACCATAAACGTATGTAGAATCAAATCCTGGCTCACCTCCGTGAGCCGAGTGACCTTGGGTGACAAGGCTGCTTTATCACCCTGGTTTGGCCACGGTCATGCCCAGCATTTCCACAGAGGAGCAGACAGCTGTCTGTAAGAGAACGAATCAGAGGGTGTTGGTGGCTTTAAATAAATGATGATCTAGTGAGTTGGCCAGAGAGATTTTGATTTGAATAGTTACCGCTTTAAGGGATTTGTCGTGGACCCAACAATAGATGGGTCTTTGTTAAAAAAGGAGGGAAAATGCGGAGTGGCACTTAAAGTTGTTATTAGAAACCAGACTTACTGAAAGCACTGAGGTGGGAGGAAACTGCCCCCTCGCCCATTTGTTGCCAGGGAACAGCTTTGAAGGCTTGAACTGAAACTGAGACAACAATTTTATCTGAATTCAGAGTGTTCACCTTGAGTGTACACACTGAGGAAGGATCGCTATGAGACCAAACGGACGACAGTAACAGACAGAAACCCGACAGGCAGAGAGTGCCAGTGGTGGGGGGACAGTGTGGCAGAGAGAGAATGCCAACACAAGGTGAAGTGTCACCATAGTCAAGACCTGTATGTTTAAAAGCCGTTGAGTAGGTGTGTGCTTGGTTGTGTGTATTGTTACCAGGTATAAAAGAGTTGCCCTGGCTTCGCCAATCCACTGGTGACGTATTTTGGAAAATAGTAAGACAGAAACAAGGGTGCACGTCCCCCACATCTTGGGGATGGAAAACCTGGAACACCTGTGTGCATCTGAAACATTTGTGTGTGCTGGGGTTGGAGGACAGAAGTGATTAGAGTCCCAGGAGGAAAGTCGTTTGTCCACCGTGCCTGTTTGGCTGCAGCATTACTTCTGAGGCATTGCGAACACGCGTCACCGTCTTTGCACCCTGAATATGTTCACGTCTCCCTTTCAGTGGTTCCAGAGCACAGTGAGCAGGGACGACTCCATGCCTGAGACGTTGAAAAGTCTCATCTTCCCGAATTTTGAGCCTTTGCACAAATTTCACACAAGTTTTCTCAAGGAAATTGAGCAAAGACTTGCGCTGTGGTAAGTGTGGCAGTTACATTTCTGTATGTGTCCGTCTCCGTCTCATGCTGTCAGGACAACAATAAAAGGCAAGAAATGGGTTGAAGACCAGCCAAACTTAAGATGATTTTCAGTTAAATTCTACAGATGTTCAGAACTCATCTTCAATTTCATCTTCCCTTCCTCCCTCCCTCCATCCCTCTTTCTGTCTTGTTTGCTGTTCTCCAAAGTGAATTTTTTGTTAGAATTAAATAATTGTCACAAATGTAAAAAAAGCAATTAATTGTGGACGAAGGATGGAGGTTGTGAAGACTAGAGCTGCGTAAGGGGCTTTGAGGGGTGGCTTTAATCTTTACATTTCTTGACCTAGATGATGGTTTCACTAATGGTCACTTGATGAAGCATGAATACATTTTGTGCAGTCTTCTCGAACACTCCTTACTGACTGTCTTGTCATCCAACATTGTGCATGCCTGACAATGATAGAAAATCTATTTGGCTATTGTAAATGCTTTTTGGGGTGATGATGCTATGTACATTTTTAGAACAGCTGCTCAGGACTGCCTCTGATAAACCTGAGATTCTGTGGTCCTCTGGTGGGTGTTTCAGATGCAGATTTCTTCAGTCTATAAACCTGCTGTCGAGTTGATGCCAACTTCATAATGATCCTATAAGCCAGGGTAGAACTGCTCTGTAGAGGTTCCAAGGAACGCCTCTTAGATTTGAACTGCTGACCTTTTGGTTAGCGAATGGAGCACTTAACCACTACACTATCAGGCGCAGAGTGAGGCTGGCCTATTCTGTCATAGACTGTAGACAAATAAATGTTGCTGCAGAACCAGTGACCCCTGAGCTGAAGATACTCAGGAGAATGGATCACGGGAGCCATGCAGGACAGAGTTGACACTGTGTCACTGACAGCATGAACATATATGTATGTTTATACTTAATGTGATGTGAGGGGCCCTGCTGGTTAAAGCGTTTGTCTGCTAAACAAGGTCAGAGGTTGAAACCCGTCGGTGACTCCCAAGGAGAAAGACATGACAGCCTGCTGCCATAAAGAATTGTAGCCTCGGAAACCCTGTAGGTCGGTGTCCACTGTCCTGTGTGGTTGCTGTGAGTCGAAATTGACTGGACACATGGGTTTTAATGGTAGCACGAGACGAGAAACACAGGGTGGCTCGTGTCGAGTGGGAAGGTTAGGGTCTGACTCGGAGAAGAGACTCCATACCTGAGGTTGAAGTCGCTCTGCTCGTGAATCTTCTTGAGTTGTCGTGTTCCTCATCTGTGAAATGTGGATGAAGATGGTGCATGTGGACGGCAGATGGAGAAAAGGTCAGTGCTGCCAGGGATTTCGTTTCACGTGGAGGCAGCAGTCCAGAAATCAAACCATGCTGTGCATTGAGCTGATCTGCTGCCAGAGACCTTTTGTCCGTGTGACAACTCGTGTGGTGGTGGCAACAGGTGCTGTAAGTCGGTTCTGACCCATAGCGACCCCCTGCACAACAGAATGAAGCACTTCCCAGTCCTGTGCCATGTCCACAGTCGTTTTTATGCTGAAGTCCATTGTTGCAGCCACTGGGACAGTCCGTCCTCTTGAGGGTTGTCATCTCTTTTGCTGACCCTCCAGTCTGCCAAGCGTGATGTCCTTCTCCAGGGACTGATCCCTCCTGACAGTCTGTCTGAAGTTTGTAAGACACTGTCTCTCCATCCTTGATTCCAAGGAGCACTCTGGTTGTACTTCTCCCAGAACAGATCTGTCTGTTCTTTTGGCAGTCCTCGGTACATTCAGTGTTCTTCTCCAGCACAACAAATCAGAGGCATCAGTTCTTTTTCTGTCTTCCGGATTCATTGTGTAGCATTGCGTGTGTATGATGCAACTAAAAATGACACGGCTTGGGTTAGGCGCACCTTTGTCCTTCAGGTGATGTCTTGACTTTTTAACACTTAAAGAGGTCCTCTGTGGCAGATTTTGCCAGGGTAGTGTGTCTTTTGATTTCTTGACTGCTGTTTCCGTGGGCACTGATTGTGGAACCAAGTAAGATGAAATCCTTGACAACCTCAGTCCTCTCTCCATTTATTGTGACGTTGCTGACTGGTCCAGGTGTGAGGATTTTTGTTTTCTTGATGTTGAAGTGGAATCCATATTGAAGGCTGTGGTGTTTTATCTTCATCAGTAAGTATTTCAAATCGTGGGGCTGTATCGTCTGCATAACGCAGGTTGTTAATGCGTTGTCTTCCAATACTGATGCTTCGTTCTTCTTCATAGTCCAGCTTCTCGGATCATTTGCTCAGCGCACAGATTAACAAGGTTTGGTGAAAGGCTACAACCCTGACACACACCTTTTCTGACTTTAAACCGTGCAGTGCCCCTGTTCTATTCACACAGCTGATCCGTGCAGAGATTCTCATGAGTACGATTACGTGATCTGGAATGGCCACTCTGCAACATTACCCATAATTGGTTATTATCCACGCAGGTGAATGCCTTTGCATGGTTGATGAAACACAGGTAAACATCTTTCTGGTATTCTCTGCTTCCAGCCAAGAGCCATCTGACATCAGCGATGATATCCCTGGCTCCACGTCCTCTTCTGAGTCTGGCTTGAGTTTCTGGCAGCTCCCTGTCAGTGTACTGTTGCAGTTTTGAATGATCTTTAACAAAACTTCACTTGCGAGTGGTATTAATGGTATTGTTTGATAATTTCCGCATTCAGCTGGATCACCCTTCTTGGGAATGGGCATAAAGATGGATCTTTTCCCATCGATGGGCCAGGTAGCTGTCCTCCAAGTTTCTCGGCATAGACAAGTGAGCACTTCTGTTGCTGCATCCATTTGCTGGAATCTTTCAATTGTTACTCCATCAATTTCTGGAGCTTTGTTTTAACCAGTGCCTCCAGTGCAGCATCAACAACTTCTTCAGTACTGTCAGTTCCTGATAGTGTGCTAAACTGAAGTGTACTTGACCCTAACCGTGGTCTTTCTAGACACTTCGTGTGTATGAAAGCTGGACCATGAGAATGGAAGACAAAGGAAGTGATGTGATATTGGCAAAGATTATTGCTTACAACCAGAATGCTCCTTAGAGTCAAAGATGGTGAGATTTCATCTTTCTTTCTTTGGACATGCTGTCAAGAAGGACCCTCTGGAGGTAGAGGGTCCACTGTAAGGACGGACTCACTGAAGTGGGGTGACTCGGTAGCCTCAACGATGTGCTCGGATTTATCAAAGCACAGCTGTGGACAACGTTTTCTTCTTAGACCTCAGGTCCCTGGGTGTCAGCCAACTTGATGAAGGCTGACAACAGCAGCTTATGGATTGATGTGTGTTTCCTGTGGCTGTCACGTGAAGTAGATGACCCAGTGTTGGTCACAGGCTTAGCGTGATGCCCATCACACTGAAGAAGAAAGCCAATCATTTTGTTAAATCAGTTTCTTCATGGTGGAGTCATTTAAGGTGTAGAGGGAGGTTGAGAAGATGATACGGGAAGTTTCTGTATGCTCCTCACTGAGTCTGCTCCCCCAGTGTGGACATCTTACCAGGTCCATTGGTCAAAACTAAGAAACCGACCTTGGTACATGCTTGCAGAATCAACTCCAGGATTCACTCAATGACAATGTAAATTATTAGCACACGTGGTCATTCTCATACAGGACCTCGTGTGGCAGCCGTGAAGCTCAGAGGTTCCCTGACCCTAAACCTGAATCCACTGCTGTGAGGTCGATTCTGACTTGTAATGCCCCCAGGGGATTTCTAAGGCTGTAAATCTGCCTGAAAGCCAGCTGCCGGGGGCAGTTTCGAACTGTCAACCTTTCACTTAGCAGTGGAACACTTTAACCACTGAGCCACCAGGGCTCCTTCAGGGGTTCTCAGTCCCCTCATTTCTGTCCCAGCTGTAAATTTGGGTACTTTTACAACCCCCTTGGGCTAATAATTTGCTACCGTGCCTCACAAAACTCAGGAAATCACTATATGTACTCTTCGAGTTCTGTTATAGCCAGAAAGATACAAATAAAGAGACGTTGGGGACCTCTGAGAGGTTTCAGCATGGAGCTTCCATGTCCCAAACAGTAGTGGGCCACCCTCCCAAGTACTGATGTCTTTACATCAACCAGTCGGTCAGTGTCAGTTACCCGAGTTTTTCCTGGGGCTTCGTTACATGGACGTGGTTGATTTAATCATTGCCTATCTGGTTGATTTCAACCGCCAGCTCTTTCCCCTGAGGTCT
This sequence comes from Heterohyrax brucei, assembly GCA_028571685.1. Lineage (NCBI taxonomy): Eukaryota > Metazoa > Chordata > Mammalia > Hyracoidea > Procaviidae > Heterohyrax > Heterohyrax brucei. The sequence goes on from CM053159.1 coordinate 82,610,418, forward strand.
AGCTATGGATCTTTCTGGCATGGCCAGTCCTAACCCAAGAATCGCTCATTAGCTTAACAGAGTTTCAGGTCACTTGGGAAATTCTGAGAAGCTCTCTCTTTCAGATTCCAGGGTCAAAGACCACATTCTTTGGGTAAATAAAATTACAGTTGACTCTCTTGACTGTTTGACTAGCAGTTCCATCGTCTTTGCAGTTCTACATGAAGATGGAACATACTTCCATCAACAGCAGGGAATTTCGGGGCAGTAAACTGATCAGGATGTTCCCTCTAATGGTAGGAATGTACCTAACTTCAGTAAACACGTGCACTCTGCGGACATCCCGTTCTTCTCAGTAGGCACTTGGAAAAAGATGGCCCTGTGTGGTCTGTTTGTACTGGCAAAGACCTCCTTACCCTGATTCTTTAAAAACAAAGGAAACCAGTTTGGTAAGTTCTGAAAGCATCTTCCTTGTGAAAGCAAGGACAGTTTACTCAGGGGTTCAGAGGCATTCAGAGAAAGGTGTAATTATCAAGAGTCCCAAATCCCAGCCTGAAATGATCAGCGGTGCCGTTTCCCAGCGATGGGTTGAAGACCTGCTTTGGGACAGGGTTGTCTTATCCAATCTGCAGTGCTGACAGACTTAGCTAGCCAGCAGGGGTGACCTGGGAGGCCGCCAACAGTAAGAACATGGGAAATAAGCTCCTCAGGGATGGGGGATGGTCGCCGTTCTCCAGGAGCGTCCACCGCTTTTTTGGGAAGAAACTTGGAGCTGAGGCCACTGGGAAAGCTGTGCAGAAGCCTAGGCAGGTGCCTGGAAAGATGATGTCGTAGTTACCCAGTGCTGCTGTGACAAAGAACAGAAAGTTATTTCCTCACAGTTGGGAGGCAGAAGTCTGAATTCAGGAGGTTGCTGGAGGGGCTGGTCCTTTCTTTGTCGTTTTCAGCTGCTGGCTATCAGCAATCCTGGTACCTCTGTGGTCACATGGTATCTCCCCATGTATGTCTCTCTTTCTGTGTCTCCACTGTGCTTGACAGGCCAGCACTTGAAAAGGGTTAGGTTTGGGACCCACCCTAGTCCTGTGTGAACTCACTGACATAAAGAAAACAAATAGCATTATTTTAGAGCAGGATCACATGGGTACAAGGGTTAGGACATAGACTTGAGGGGGTGGTGGAGGACACAGTCATTCATGCACTGTGAAAAGTATGCGAGTTAAGTACCTGCGTTGCAGTGGCCAAATCAACCATTTAAAAAGCTATACAAAATTATATAATTTTAAAAGATCTAGAAAACCAAACCTAGTACCGTCGTGTTGGTTCAAACTCATGGAGACCCTACAAGGCAGAGTAGATAAAACTGCCCCATTGAGATTCCAAGGGGTGCCTGGTGGATTTGAACTGCCAACCTTTGGGTTAGTAACTGGAACACTTAACTACCAGTCCACCAAGGTTTCAAAAGCTATATAAAGTAAAATGGAATAATAAAAACAATTCACGTGCATTATATGCAACATTATAAAAAGACAAAACCTAGGATGAGGAGCTCAGTGATGGCCCGAGGGGAGGGCGAAGGGAGTGGCTGTGAAGGGTGAACTCGAGGGAGTTATTTTTTTAATTTCAGGACTTTTTCATTTTGTGTGGATACATGAATCTGTATATGTGTTAAAACTCATAGAATTATAAGCAAAATTAAGAGGTTAGCATGAGGGGAGTTTTAGGGGTGATGGAGCTGTTCTGTAATCTGGTTTGGAGAGTGGTTATAGGAATCTATACTTGTGTTAAAATTCGTATAACTCGACCCCTTCCCAAAGTCAAGTTTACTGTATAATAATTTGTTTAATGAAGTAAAGTGGATCAGGCAGCCCTCCTTGCAGCCCTACTGAGAAGGCAGGTACAGACATTAAATGAGACAGTACTGTACAGTGCTTGGCACAGTTTCTAGAACACGGGCCCACTCACATAGAGGTAAAAACCCTCCCCAGCAAAAACTGGCAGGCCCTGCTGTCCCTAACCTGGTGCTGTACCAGGAGTGGGCACCCGTCCTCACACAGAGGGCCCATCGGCGAGAGAGACCAGTTTTTCTGCCGTGGCTTGTGTTCAGCAAGACAGCAGCAAATCCTTAGGTCAGCACAACGGGCCAGGATCTCCTTAGGTTTGTTCGGAGGATAGATGGCATCCGTAACAGGGCAGGTAAGAGGGGCAGTGATGGTTCAGGGGTAGAGTTTTCACCTTCCTCGCGGGAGACAGGTTTCATTCCCAGCCAGCGCCCTCACTGAGCCTCCTGCGCCCGTCCCTCTGAGGAGACCGGCAGTGGCTGTGAGGCTGGCCCGTTCCAGGGAGCTTCCGAGTTGACACACTAGGAAGAGAGGCCTGGTGATCTGCTTCCAGAAATCAGCCAGTGAAAACACCGGGGATTGCTGCAGCCCCGTCTTGTGTTGGGGTTTGCCGTGAGCTGGGGGCCGCTTTGCTGGCGGTGAACAGCCGCTGTGGGGGGGGCTATCTTCTCGGTGTTCTGGGAACACAGCAGGCAGCACTGCCCATCTGCCCATCTGCCCATCTGCCTGGCCCCGGTGGGGCCATCTCTGCCCTGCAGGGGCGAGGAGGCTGCTAGACACTGGGCAACTGCCAAAGGGCGTCCTTCTAAAGGGCAGAGGAGGTGAGAGTTGGAAGGTCTGTTCTGTTTTTCTTAAGGCGTCAGTCAGTACCTGACTTCTTCCCCAGAACAGCAGTCGTTCTTGAAACTCAGTTGTTGTTAGGGGCCGACAAGTGGATGCTGACTGGCAATCCCATGTGACAGAGTTGGATTGCCTGTGGGGTTTCCTGTTGTTGTGAGGCGATTCAAAGGTCCTTTCTCTCAAGGAGCCACTGGCTGAGTTCAGACTGCCAACCTTTCACGTAGGAACGGAGTGCTTAAACCGTTACACCACCAGGTTATTGCAGAGGCGATTTAAAAAAAGAAATGGCGCCTTTTTAAGACGGGCAATATTCATACAGTATAAAAAAACCTGTTGCCGTTGGGTCGATTCCAACTCCTAGCAGCCCTGTAAGTCAGAGCAGAAGTGCCCCGTAGTTTGCAGTGAGCCGCTGGCGGGTTTAAACTGCTGACCGTTTGGTCAGATGTAGTCGCACTTAGCCACTGTGCAGCCAGGATTTCCGTTGGTACAGTGTCCACTGCCACTGAGTCGAGTGGGACTCACAGTGGCACGGTAGGACACGGGAGAGCTGCCCCATAGAATTTCCAAGGATCCCCTGGTGGATCTGAACTGCCGACCTTTTGGGTAGCAGACATAGCACGTAACCACTTCACCTTCAGGATTTCCATTCATGTGGTGTAGCGTCTTGTCTTTCTACTGCCTGTTAGGAGATTTTCTCCCCTAAATTGCTGCAGCTGCAGTTGAAGCAGCCGTGTTGAGTTATTCTCATGTTCCCTCTGTGGGAAATGAGGCCATTAGGGGACAGGTGCCTGGCCCGAAGCTGCCCCACACGTGGCTAAGGAGAGCTGCCCCCGTTTCTTCCTTTCCGTGGAGCGTGGGAGGCAGGGTGGGAGAGGGAGCTGTTCCACGTGTTGATTGGTTCTCTCTGGAGCAGTGCTGTCCAACCAGGTTTAACTGCAGGGATGGAGTGTTCCCTGTGGGTACTGTGCTGTGTGGCAGTCACTAGCATGTGATGCTGGGAGCTGTATCACTGGTGTTGCACATGCCAGCACGGTCACCCGTGGTCGCAGGTTTCACTGGAGTGTCCAGACTGGGAAGAAGAGCCTAGTGCCTACCTTCCGAATTATAACTGGTGACAGCCCCATGGATCGTCATAGGATTGCCTGATACAGGGCTGGCATACCAGCCCGATAGGGTTGAAGGATCTGTTCTGGAAGAAGTACAACCAGAGTGCTTCTTGAAAGCAAAGATGGCAAGACTGCATATGTGCTTTGGACATCTCAGTCCCTGGAGAAGGATGTCATGCTTGGGAGAGTGGAGGGTCAGGAAAAAAGAGGAAGACTCGATGAGATGGACTGAGACGGCAGCCGCATCAGTGTCCTTAAGCAGAAAAACGACTGTGAACGTGGTGCGGGACTGAGCAGTGTTCTCTTCTGCTGGGGGTGTGGGGGTCGCTGTGAGTTGGAACCGTCGCAGTGGCACCCAGCAGCAACAGGTCTGAAGGCATTCAAAATACACAGTGGCTGTGACAGTGGGCTTGAGCACACCGGCAGTCACAAGGACAGTGCAAGACTGGGCAGCGTTTCGTCTCTCCCGGGGAGCCACCGTGAGTCACAGCCGATTTAAGGACAGCTAACAATAAATAACAGCCAAATTAGCTCTGGTTACAGAGGAGCTGGATTTTTATTATTCTTTCATCGTAAGACATTAAAATCTGAATAACCATGTGTCTTAGTCATCTAGTGTTGCTGTAGCAGAGCTACTGCAGTGGATGGCTTTAACAAAGAAATCTATGCTGTCACAGTCTGGTAGGCTGCAAGTCCAAAGTCGAGGGGTCGGGTCCTGGGGAATACTTCGTGTTGGCTCTGGAAGAAGGTCCTGCTCATCAGGCTTCCTCTGGGCTGGGAGCTTTTGAGACATAGGAACCCCAGTTCTGAAGGATGAGCTCTGCTGCTGGCGCTGCTTTCTTGGTGACCTGAGGTCCCCAACTTGCCGCTTGCTTCCCTTTCCTTTATATCCCAAGAGATGACTTCAAGATACGATACGGTCTTACACACTGAGTCCTGTCCCAGCAACCCAACCGCCACCCTTCCACCTCCCCATTGACGTCATAGGGGCAGGGTTTACAATGTGTAGGAACATGACACAGACCAGGGATCCTGGCCTGGCCAGGTGGCTACACTCATTTCAGGGGGGACACAGTTCAATCCGGGACACCATGCATGGCAGCCCTATCAGCCAGCAGAGTCATAGAGGCCTAAGAGGGAGGGAGCTCTCCAGCGAAAGGAGAACAGACTAAGGCGGTGTGCCCTTCTGTCCTTCACCCGGTGCCCCAGCCGTCACGAGCTCCACCGTCCTCTCTCAGAATGCAGAGACTTGGAAGTAGTTGTCTCAAAACAGGAGACCTCTTCAGCCGCACTCCTCGCCTCAGCCAGATGGACTCGGCCTCTCACAACAGCTGCTGTGTGAGAAGCTTTTGCTGCTTTTAAAAATGAAACAGTGCAGAGAATGCTTAAAAATCATTACTTTAAAACACAACAAAATACAGACAAGGCAGTATGGTCTTCTTGGAAAAACATCCCGGAAAGAAACAAAGTGGAAACTGGCAGGAAGGTGGTGACAAGATGCCTTATGATGCACTACCACTGCTGGGGAACATCCCGTGTGTGTGTGTGTGTGGTGTGTGGAGGTGTGTGTGGGGGGGCTGAGATTTTAAAGTCAGAGTTGCTGCGGTTTCTCATTATCCTCTGCCCTGAGCTGCCTTCCACTCTCTAGGGAAGATATACAGGGTTGATGGTTGTTTCCCTTAAAGGCACGAGTCAAAGAAATAATTGCACGTTGCAGGCATAGCCAGAAACTCATCTCATCTTGGGTTTTCTGGCTCGTGTCTGCGTCTGAAACCTACTGTGCTTTGAGAGCAAATTGTTTTCCGTAGAAACATGAAGAAGCCTTTTTCCAGTGACCTGAATTGCAGGTGGTGGTTGGCTGTAAAGCGCAGGTCGCCATCCAGTGGGGAATGGCTGGTCTCCTCGGCTGCGCGGCAGCACACGCCCCTGGGACCGTGAGACTGAGCGCAGTAACCACAGCAGCACCCATCTGTTTCTGTCAGACCTGCACTGTTGGTAACCTAATAGTGTGATTGATCGACACCGGGGTGGTTTAAGGAGAGTTGGTGGTGCCTGGGTTAAGAGCTGGGCTGCTGACCAGGAGATGAGCAGTTTGAATCCACCTGCCACTCCTTGGAAACCCTGTGAGCGGTTCTGCTCTGTCCTACGAGGTCTGGCAGTTAGTTGTTTTAAGTGCTACAGACGTCATTGCTGACCAGCGCCTGGTCCACCTTTCAGAGCAATTATGGAACTCTTTCTGGAATGGCTATTGTGCACAGTGGCATGGTAACAAGTTGGAGAACTTAATTGTACAGTCGTCCGTGAGGGAGTTTTTAGCCAGTAAACAGATAACTGTATTGGAACACCCTCCCTGCTTACCTGATCTGGCTCCTGTGGCTTTTTTCTTCACCCAAAGGTAAAGGAAATGTTGAAGACGTTTTGATAACATCCAGGACGTCAAGGATAACGAGAGGACAGCTCTGATGGCCATTCCAGAAAGAGTTCCAAAATTGCTTTGCAGGGTGGACTTAGGCACTGGAGTCAGCGTGTAGCTTCCTAAGGGAGTCCTTGGAAAGGTGACTGTAGTGACATTCAGCAGCGAGGTGTGGAGCACTTTTTCTGGGATGAGTTTGTGGACTGGATTGGAGTCCCCATGCAGGTTCACTGAGTCTGAATCAACTTGATGGCAGCAGACTTCATTTTGGTTTTAGAGTGGCTCAGAACACAAAGCTTCTGTGTCACCCTGGTGCTGACTGACAGGATGTGTTGGTGAGCTGTATGCAGGCGAGGTGTGGTGGTTAAGTGCTCGGCTGCTAACCAGACGGTGGGCAGTTCAGACCCACCAGGGGCCCCATGGAAAGGAGGCCTTGTGACCTGCTCCCTTAAACAGGACAGCCCAGAAAGCCTGATGGAGCAGTTCCCCTCTGTCACACAGTGTCACTGTGGCTCGGAATCCATGCCACAGCACCTGGTAACCACAGCAGTGTTTGAGCGAAAAGGGCCAGGTGCCTCCACCCACGTGGGGTGCGGTGGGCACAGACATCTCAGATGTGTGTGTGTGTCAGTGCTGAAAAGGACTTTCCCTTGGTGGATTTCAAAGGATATAGGAGTCACAGGTATTCCATCACTCCCTGGCGGCTGTGTTTTCTTTCGGAACGCAGCCCTCTTCCCCATTCCAGATGGAAGCTTTTGTCTTGACCACGTATTTATCCATCACCCCTTTACTCGTATGGACACATAAACCCCCAGGTAAGTACACCAGTTGCCTTTGAGTGCATTCTAGTTCGCTGTAACCCTACGGAACAGAGTAGCACTGCCCTGTAGGGCTTCTGAGGAGTGGCTGGTAGATTCGGACTGTCTTATGGCCAGCAGCTGAGCTGTTAACTAGTGCGTCACTAGACATCCAGTAGATGCATGCACGTGTGCACACACACAAACAACAGCTCACTTGTTTTTACTATTTAGAATCGTGTGAACGGCAGGGAGAAGCAGGGATGAGGCTGGGTGTCACTGGATGCCGACTCACAGCGTCCCGGGTCGTGGAGTGGAACCACTGACCTTTCAGTTTGGAGGCCATTGATGGTTATGCCACCCAGGCACCGAGATGCTAGCTGAAACCCAGACCCACTGCCATCGAGGTGATCCCAACTCATCGTGACCCCACAGCGCTTCCAAGGTTGTCCACCTCTACGGGAGCCGACTGCCTCACCTGTCTCCCATGGAGCCGCTGGTGATTTAAAAGTGCTGGCCTTTCACTCGGCAGGGGATCGCTTTACTCACTGCACCACCAGGGCTACGTAGAGGACAGCTATCTCCCCACAAATCCAGCTGCTTGGCTGCCTCCTGTTGACTTGTATTTAGTTGAAAGGGGGCTCTTCCTGTTCAGGAGCTTGGTGTTCTTTGAAGTGACGACCTGCTTTGGTCAGGCCCCCGAGGATGGCGGACGAAGGGAGAACGCACTGTCATGCTCTGTAGTGGGCCATGTAGGAGGAGGACAGAGGAGGGGCCGGGTGGTTCTGAGTGGCTGAAGACAGCCTCTTCAGGCGTGAGCTCTCGGTGACGTCATTCACGCTCTGCTGCACGTGTGTCCTGGAAAACCACAAAACCTAAGTCGTTGCCACTGAGTTGATTCCAACTCAGCAACCCAGTAGGACAGAGAAGAGCTACCCCCATGTGTTCCCCAAGGAGCCGCTGGTGGATTTGAACTGCCAGACGTTTGGTCAGCAGCTGAGCTCCGAACCACTGCACTGCCAGGGCTCGCCCTTGGGAAAGCGACCTGTAAGTTCCCTGCCAAACCTGATCACACCTTCCAACACGGTGACCCAACGTGTGCGGGATGAGACCTGGTGCTGTGCGGTTTCCAGTGGTCTGGGTCTTTGGGAAGTCGATCGGCAGGCCTGCCTTCCGCGGTGGTTCTGGGGGCCCTCCGGTCTTTTGGTCGGCAGCGGAGCATGCTAACCCTTTGCACCACGTGTGTGCACCATGTCACACACAGGGTAAGCTGAGTGGCCACCGGAGCAGCTGTGTAAGCCCCATGTAGTTAGTAACTATCTGCCAGCAATGCAGAGAGACCTCACCCCTAAAGTGACAGAATAGTCTGTGGTGATTGGTCACAGCCTCAAGGATCCCCCAGAGGAGGACGTGGGTGTAGGTCAGATGGTTGAGGGATGAGGGGAGGGACAAGTGGAGGATAACCAAGGTTTCTGGCTCGACAGACCAAAGTGTCACATTGATTAAGAAAGAAAAGGTAGGATAAGGATTGTTGCTGTATTTTGATGTTTTGCTGTTTCAAGTGAATTAGGTTCCCATTCAGCAATTCATATGAATTGTTCCCTGGCTTTGGTTATGATCCCACATTGATCCTTCCTCTCCTGTCGCCACCCAGCTGGCCCTGTTTCCGTCCATCCAGCCTCCCTGCCCTTCCCTGCCCTCTCATCTGGGCTTGTGGGTAAGTGTTGACTGTGTAAAGGAGCACATGCCTCATTGGTGGTATTGTCTGTTTTTGAGGCCAGTCTGTCGTTTGGCTGAAAGGTGACCTCTAGGAAAGGCTTCCATCTCAAGTTGAAAGGGTGTCTCAGCAGTCAGTACAGGAGTTCCACTGTGTCTGTCAGTCCAGTGAGTCTGGCCTTCTGTAGAGTTTGAGTTTTGTTTTACATTCTAATCAGGACCTTGTGCTGTGTCCCTCATCAGAGTGATGAGTAGTAGTGACCCGATGCCATCTGGTTCTTCTGGCCTCAGGTTAGAAGAGGCTGTGGTTCCAGTGTGCCGTTAGTCCTGGGGACTACTTTCTTGAGCCTTCCATTTCTTTCCATTGCCCTGGGTGGGAAGAGACTAGTAGTTGTATCCTCGAGGGACATTCATAAGCTTTTGAGACCCTAGGTGCTACTCACCAGCTAGGATGTAGGACCTGATCTTGGTCAACGGTGGTGGTGGTCGTCGCCGGTAGGTGGCCATTAAGTCTGTTCCCACCCTGCAACCCTGTGTTCAACGGAAAAACAACGCCCGGTCCTGTGCCAGGCCCACGGTCGTTCCCATGTTTCAGCCTGTTGTTACAGCCCTTGTGTCAGTGCATCTCATGGAGGCTTTTCCTCTGTTTTGCTGACCCTCTGTTGTACCGAGCGTGCTGTCCTTCTCCAGAGACCGACGCTTCCTGATAACACATCCAGAGTTTGTAAGACATAGTCTTGCCATCCTTGCTTCTGAGGAGCAGTTTGGTTGTACTTTTCCCAAGACAGATTCATACCTTCTTCTGGCAATCCATGGTGTTTAACATTTGTCTCTAACACCACGATTCAAAGGCGTTGGGTCGTCTTCTGTCTTCATTATTCATTGTCCAGCTTCTGCATGTATGTAATGCAATTGAAAACACCGTGGCTTGGGTCAGGCACCCCTTAGTTTTCAATGTGACATCTTTGCTTCTTAACACTCTTAAAGAGGTCCTTTGTGGCACGTTTTCCCAGTGTAGTGAAGCTTTTGATTTCTTGATGGCTGCTTCCATGGGTGTTGACTATGGAGCCCCATAAAATGAAATCCTGGACAACTAAAGTACTTTCTCCATTTATCATGATGCTTATTGGTCCAGCTGTAAGAATTTTTGTTTTAGGTTGAGGTATGATCTCTACTGGTCTTTGGTCTTCATCAGCTTCTTCCCTTTCTGAAAGTTGTGTCACCTGCATGGTCGGGATTGTCAGTGCATTGTCCTCTGCTTCTGATGCCCTGCTGTTTGTCACACAGTCCAGCTTCTTGGATTATTTGCTCAGCATACAGCTTGAACAAGTGTGGTGAAAAGATACACAACCCTCACGCTCACGCACACCTTTCCTCACTTGAAACTGTTCAGTATCCGCTTGTGTTCAAACAGCTGTCTCTTGATTCATACACAATTCCACATGAGCACAAGTAAGTGTTCTAGAATTACCATTCTTCACAATTTTATCCATAACTTGTTATGATCAAAGACGGTCAGATGTCTGTGCACAGTCAATAAGAAACAGGTGAACGTCTTTTTGGTGGTCTCTACTTCCAGCCGGGATCCATCTGACATCAGCAGTGATATCCCTGGTTCCCCACCTCTTCTGAATGTGACTTGAATTTCTGGCGGTTCTCTGTTGACATACTGCTGCATCTGTTATTTGGATCATCTTCAGGAATATTTTACTTGCGTATGATACTGTTGAGTAATTTCTGCATTCTGTTCGATTGCCTTTCTTTAGAATGGGGACAAATACGGACCTGTTCTGGTTGTGGGCCAAGACCTGTCTTCCAGATTTCTTAGCATAGATGATAGTTTTGTTTGTTGAAACGTCTTGATTTGGTATCCTGTCCGTTCCCGCAGCCCTGGGTGGTTCGGTTTTGCCCTTGCCTTCAGTGCGTGGCGGACTGCTTTCTTCACTAGCCTCAGTTCTTGATCATAAGCTACCTTCTGAAATAGCTGAACCTTGACCAGTTCTTTTTGGCAGAGAGTCTGCATTCTTTCTGTCTTTTGATGCTGCTTGTCTTGTTTGGTATCTTGCCCGTAGACTCCTTCAGCACTGTAATTAGCAGCTTGAATTTTTTTCTTCAGTTCTTTCAGCTTGAGAAATGTGGAGTATGTTCGTCCATTCTAATTTCCTAACTCTGTATCTTTGCAAATGTGACTATTATACTGTTTTCTGAAGTCAGACATAGAAGGTCCAACAGTGAAGTCTCAGAACTTAGTTGCTCTGAGTGCCACATACCGCATTGCTGAAGAGCACTACAGTCACCTTCAAAGTACTCCCCCTGGGAAGCTGTGCACCAGTGCCAGCCGGGGCCTAGTCCCCCTTCAAGGCAATTTTGGAACTGTTTGTGGAAGGGGCATTGAGAAGGATAGCATAGTGGGAAGTTTGCGAACTTAATTGTCTAGTTGTCTGTGAAGGGGTTTTTAGCCAGTAAGCAAATCACTGTGTTGGAACACCCTCCCTACTCACCTCATGTGGCCCCCAGTAACATTTTCTTGACCGAAAAATAAAGGTAATATTGAAAGGAAGACATTTGGATGACATTCAGGACATCATGGGTGATACAATAAATGACAACTCTGGTGGCCGTTCCAGAAAGAGTTCCAACATTGCTTTCAAGGGTGAAGTAGGTGCTGGCATCAGTGCCTAGATACCCCAGGGGAGGACTTCTGAGGTGACCATAGTGATATTCAGCAGTGAGGTATGTGGCACTTTTTCTAGGATGAGTTCACAAACGTAATTGTCAGGCCTTGTGTATCCCATTGTGTGCACATGCATGTCAGACCTTGTGTATCCTAGTGTGTGCACATGCATGCACTCCGTGGGCCTTCCCACATCTGTAGAGCACAGGTATCTGTAGAACCACTCACCTGTGTTTGCTTATTACTGTTCTTGCAAAATAATATGTGTTACAGTGCTCCCTGTAATTGTCCTTTTTTCCCGGTACCTCGGAGTATCTTTGTTTTGGTCATGTTGTCCTAACTTCTTCTGTTTTGTGTGTCACTAGGATTAACCATGTCTGCTATCTAGTAGGACATGCTAGTGGTCTAGTGGTTAAGTGCTGTGGCTGCTCACCAAAGGTTGGTAGTTTGAATCCACCAGGTGCTCCTTGGAAACTATAGGGCAGTTCTGCTCTGTCCTGTAGGTCACTGTATGTTGGAATTGACTGTTTTGGGGGTACTGTCTAGTCAGCGAGTTCCCCTCCATCTTGAGTAACCATCACAGAGCATTGCTTTGTGTGTGTAAACTTATTTTTTATAAAAGTGGTATCACATAATAACTGCATCGTGCTTGACTTCTTGCACTCCACATTTGTGTCCTCTGGGTTCATCCGTGTTACAGCTGTTTCATGGGCTCGTGTTCCCTGGCTGCAGAGGCTCCCGTGTGTGTGTGCAGCCTGGCTGGTTGATCTGCCGTCTGTCGGTGGGCACTTAGGCTGTCTGCATCTTTCTGCTGCTGTAATACTGCCGTGAACACGAATGCAGCAAGGTCTGCTTGGGTCACTGCTCTGCCTAGAAGTGGAGAGCTGGGTCGTGAGGTCGTTTCTGGCTTTGAGGGTGTGCCATTCCACTTCTGCGTGATTATACTAGTGGACAGTCCCACCAGCAGTCTGTAAGTGTTCCAGTCTCCCCCACTACCTCTCCAGTGTGTGTTTCCTGAGTTTTTTGGTTTGGTTTCTGACCAGTGCCATTTTTTCCAGGGGTGAGATAGTATCTGTTTGTCATTTGGATTTGTATCTAATGGCTCATAAGGAGCCCTGGTGGCGCGGTGGTTAAAGTGCTTGGCTGCTAACCGAAAGGTCAGTGGTTTGAACACACGAGCCACTGAACACACAAGCCACTTCACTGGAGCGAGACGTGGCCGACTGTCGCCGTAAACACCACAACCTGTGATGGTATGCACTCACTGCGAATCAGGATCAGCAGCCCTGCGGGGAGGGGCTCATGACTGCGAGCACCTCTGCGTGTGCTTGTTGGCCCCCTGAGTGCCCTCTGTGGCAAAGTGTCTGTTCATGTCTTTGCCCTTTTTTTTAAAATTTGATGGTTTTATTTTTGTTGAGCTGTTGAAGTTTTCTAAATATTGTGGAGGTACATTGGGTTTTGAAAACAAGATAATTAACTCGGAAACATCTTGAATTTGAGACACCTATGGTACATTCTTATTGAGCCCCCCAGAAGGTGTAAGAAGGATAGTACCTGGGTCCCCAGTGACAAAGAACATTTAGGGATAGATTTGGTGTCATCAGTTGAAGTCATGGGGAAGAGATGGGATTGGGTAGCAACAAGTTTTGAGTGAGAAGAGACAGTAGCCCCTGATGGATTCCTGAGGGACACAGACATCTTAAAAGTGGCGTGACCAGAAGGTGTTGGCAACGAAGACTGAAGAATTGAGCTGAAGAGAAGTCACAGTCTGGAGGGAGTGACACTGGGCACTTGTGAGACGTTGGCTAGAGTGAGGAGCCACACTGGGTCAGATGAGGATGATATCAGTGGGGGTCTTCTGCAGAGGCATTTCAGGGGAGCACCAACAACGAAAAACGCAAACCTGCTGCCCTGGTGTCCATTCCTAGTCCTAGTGACCTTCTAGCCCGGAGCAGAGCTGCCCCATAGGGTTTCCCAGGAGCGGCTGGTGGGGTCAAACTACCAGCCTTTGGATTAGCAGCCGAGCTCTTAACCGCTGCATCACCAGGGCTTCTGGGGAGCAGAGAGGAGACTGAGGAGCCCTGGTGGCACATCAGTTAAGCACTCGGCTGCCAGCCAAGAGGCTGGCAATTCATACCCACTCAGCTCCCGTAGAGATGACTGCCTAGAAAACCCTATGTGGCCATGACAGTCTGTCCCACAAAGTCACCATGAGTCAGCACTGAACTCGACAGCACCCAGCAACAGTGGCGAGGCGAGTGGACCCCATATTTCAATAAGTTGAGAAAAACTTACTGCTGCCAAGCCAGTTCCAAGTCATAGTGAGCCTGTAGTTGGGAGTGAGTGGTAGTGGAGGCAGCCGGCCAACAGGCCTCCTCATGGGACAAGGAGGAAGCAGCCGGAGGGCGCGGGGACAGCCCGCGGAGGAGGGGGCTGGGGCGCGGGTGCGCTCTCCTGTTGCTTTAATGAGCTGTTGGGGCTGAGGGTGCTGCAGCTCCTCTGTAGCGCCCCTGACGCTGGGTGCTGAGTTGGAACCAGTAACAGAAATAGCATCCTGTTGGTTCCCCGGTATGTGACACGGTGAGCTAGGTGAGGAGACAGCCCCTCAGTTCCTACCCGACCTGGCGTCCCCACCCTCTGGGCTCACTGCACTAGGATGGTGCATCCTCCTGCCCTCCTCCCTGCACCTCCGGATCCCTGGAGAAAGCCCGGCGAGTCCTCCGTCGGGGGGACGTGGGGTGCCCCCGGCTGCTGCAGCTGAGAGGGAGACCGTTTCCCTGGGCTGCTGAGGGCTGTTAGCTGTCACATCTGTGGGCAGGAATCTTGTTTTCCACTCTGAGCACCTCTCATTTCTCATTGAAGCCTTTTGTCATGTGTCTTCAAGACGTAGCAACCCTGTGAGACAAGTAGAACTGTCCCATGGCGTTTTCTAGGCTGTAATTTTATGTGTGTGTGTGTGTATGTGAGCTTTAGGTGAAGGCTTAGGAAACAAATTAACTTCTCATTAAACAGTCAGTTACTGTTTTGTGACATTTGTTGCCAACCCCACAACGTGTCAACACTCTGCCCTTTGTGACCTGGGGTTCCCCGGCACCAGCTTTCCTGTCCCCGCCTGCCTTCTTGTCCTTTCCACTGGGTTGGTGTGGCTGTTTAGTCTCATATTTATGGTTGGGCGTGTTGTTATTTTATGGAACTGTCTCAAATTTAGCCAAAAGGTGAACTTCAGTACTGAGTTAAAAGGGTGTCTGGAGGCCATACACCCAGGGCTTCTCCAGTCTGTCAGACCACTGACTGTGGTCCCTGTGTGTGTGTGTATGTGTGTGTGTGTGTGTGTGTACACACGTGTCTGAGTTAGAATTTTGTTTTATGGTTGTCTCCAGCTCTGTCTGGGACCCAGTGTCGCGAACCTTGTCAAACTGGTCAGCGGTGGTGGAGCTGGACACGGTCGAGCTGCGCTGGACTCAGCCTGCTGGAGGCTGGGGTCACTGTGGTCCATTAGTCCTTTGGTCTGATCTGTCCCTTGTGTTTTTGGTCGTCTTCGTCATCCCTTGCTCCTGATGAGATGAGACCAGCAGAGTGTCTTAGAGGGCCACTGACAAGTTTGTAAGGTCTAAGCTGTCATCTCTGTGGGACAGGTCACCAGGTCTTGTCACATGTTGTGGTGAGTTCTGACCACCAACCTTGGGGTGACTGGGGCTAATGGACAGCTGAGAAGGAAGATGTAAGTGCTGATGGTTTGTGTTCTGGACCAAGGGCGTTTCCTGGTGATAGTTTCACTGCTAACGCTTTGGGTTTCCGCCTTTTTGTCTTTGATCTCAGGGAAGGCCGCTCAAATGCCCACATCCAAGGAGATTACCAAAGAATCGGTGACGTCATGCTGAAGAATATCCAGGCCATGAAGGTGAGCTGGGTGGGAACGGTGGACCTGCTCAGCGGGGCAGAGAAGGGTGAGTGGGTGGCGCCTTTGGCTGAACCGCTGTCTGTGGGCACATGGCGCCTGATGGGAGTGTTGGTGTCTAATGCAGAGTGGAGAGGAGTTGCCCGTTTGGTGACTGTACTAGCCTTTTTCCAGGATTGTAGCACTTTGCAACATAAAGGCAAATCTGGTTCCTTTGGGGGGAGATACTCTGAGTACTTCTTAGTTTCAGAAGCACTGGTGATAGAAACGCTGGTGGCACATTGGGTTAAGTGCTCCATCTGCTAACGAAAAGGTTAGTGATTCAAATCCATCAGGTGTTCCTTGGAAACTCAGTGGGGCAGTTCTGCTCAGACCTTTTAGGGAGTCAGCCCTGGCTTGCTGGCTGTGGGTGGGGGTGTTGAAACCAAAACAGCAGGTATTTTCTGTGAGCACATTGTTCAAAAAATTTTTTTTAATTATGTACACAAGGTATTGGTGTGTTGACTAAATGTTTCATTTCCAGTCAATTGTTTCCTCCTCTTATAAGCATGACAAAAATTTTGAATTCAAAGACATTTAAGAATTTCCATAAACAAAAGGACAAATATTGTATGAGACCCCTGCGATAAGATCGCAAAACAGACGTATGTATAGAAGAAAAGACTCTCTGATAGCTGCAAGGGAGAGGAGGGAGAGGAGAGAGGGAGGGCGAGGTGCAGAGGGTTTAGATTAGATAGTTGATAGAAATTTGGTTGAGTGAAATGGGTGATAGCACACATTAGAAACAAGAACAATATTAAGTGGGCTTCAGTATCACTTGAGTACTCCTTCCATCTTAACCCAGTATTGTAAGGACAGAGTAGCAGGGGCAGGGGACCATGCTCTTAGGCAAAATCGAGGCCAATTGGCACAACTAGCGTTTTGCTAAGAGGGCTCTCTGCACCCCACATTGGTGAGTGGCATCTGGGGTCTTCAAAGCTGCCAAGCTGCCATCTGAGGGCACAGCAAATGGTCCCAACTCAGCAGGAACGGATGCTCACTGAGGACCAAAATGACATGGGGTAAAGACAACCCAGAAGATAGATAGACCCACATGAGTGGGTGCCTACATCGACTTGGGACCGGAAGAACCGGACGGTGCCCAGCCACCACCAGTGATAGCCGTGAATGGAGCTTATTAAGTTGAGTCTCACTGGCAACACAAGAAAAAAAAAGGGATGCACCCTGAGATCTCCACTAAAAGACCGTGATTGATGGGCCAGCGGCTTCGGGGTTCCCCTGGAAGTGTGGCCCGTGGCCCTGATGCTGTTCTTGCCCATAAATCATAACGAAGGTCCACTCTTCAGACACCAATGGATTGGACTTGATGATGCAGAGTGACCGTGTATTGGATGCACTTTATGGTTCTATGCATCTGTAGGATATCATCCTGCTGAACTCTGGCTGGAGGAAGAAGGGTGGGTGGAGAGGGGAGGAAAGAAGACTGTTGGGAGGATGAGACGTGTATGGAGCAGAGAGAAATAGTGTGCTGTCACTGGGCAGGGAGAGCACTGGAAGCTGCATGTAAATTTATGTAGGAATGTACATTTTCACTCAGTCATAATAAAAAACAAAGAATTAGTACAACCAAAAAAAAAGAATTCCCAGAAATTCTGTGACTTTAAGTCAGGGTAGAAAGCAAATCTTTTTTTTTCCCACCTAAGTCATCTAGTGCTGCTTTAACAGAAAAATACCACAAGTAGATAGTTTTAAAAAGAGAATTTTGTGAGTCTGGTAGGCTAAAAGTCCAAATTCAGGATGTCAGCTCCGGAGGAAGGCTTCTTCTGCTGGCTCTGGAGGAGGGTCCTTGCCTGTCTTTCGCTGGATCAGAGTCCCTGAAGCTCTCTGCTAACTTCTTTCCTTTATATTCTCAAGAGATGACCTCAAGGCACTGTACAGTGACACAGAGGCCTGCCCACCAACACGGCTGCTGCCCAGCCTCCCCTGTTAACATCACAGAGACGGGGTGTACTGCACAAAGGAACATCACACAGCACCAGGAGTCTCAGCCTGCTCAAATGGCCGCACACGCTTTGTGGGAAACACAGTTCAGTCCAGGACACTGTCAATATCTGTAACAATACAAATGAGTAAACATAAGTCAATAAAAATCCAATCAGTATTACCCCCACTGGAGAAAAAACCGGTCACATCCCTTCTATGTGAAATTTTTGTTTTAACCCACTGAAAATTACTTTAATGCGGGATTTGTACTATATCCAGTTTCTTTTGACTATAAAATAGGTCTATATTCATATTTTAAAGCCAGCTTCGTATATCCCAGCTGGCCAGAGCTTCTCTGTATGACCCTCTAAGGAAAGCCAGTGGCTACCATTCCTTCTGTCTGTCTGTCGATGTGTCTGTCCATGCATCCAGTAATCACTGAGCACCTGCTGCTGACGCTTGTGGAATAAGGATTACTGCTGTGGCTGGACTTAATTCCTGGGAAGCTGGCTAAGTTGCCTTAGTATTTAATTTTTTCTCCCTGAGGATAAGTCTCATGAGATGAGGACAAGGAGAGGCCGGCGGGGCTGGTAGCATAAGAGGATCGAAGCTGCTCAAGGGATTTTCCTGTTGGTCTCTTCCTCTGGACCCGAAGAGGGTATTTCACAGGTCCTGAGCTCTCGCCTGCTGTTGTGGTTTATTCAAGAAGCAGCAGACTCCTTGAGTAGCACCCAAGAGAGGCTGGGTGCCATTGGGACCGTGGATCCCTGTCTCACAGAGGGAGGAACAAGAGGTACCTGAGGTGGCACTGAGCTGGAGCCCCGGCGGCTCGCCGGAAGGTTGGCAGCCGGAGCCCAGCAGCTGCTCCTTGTAAAGCGATGAGGAAGTTCCCCACTGCCCTGTAGGGTCACTTGGTGTCAGAACCAGCTGGCTGATAATGGGTTTGTTGTATGATTTCATGACCTAAGATTGATTCACGGAAATCAACTGTCACTGGGCAAGGAGAGCATTGGGTCTGAGGTCAAATGTGGACAGGAATCTTTAATTTTCGTGGTGTTTTTGAAAAATACCTTTGTCTTTTACTTTTTTTATTGTGATGGAAAGTTTAGAATTCAAATTTGCCTGCCTGCCTGTCCAAAGCTCCCTCTGTTCTCCATGCCGGGTGACAGCACACTCCTCCATTCCGTTCATTAATACAATATCCTCCTAACAATCTCTTGTCCCCTCCTCTCCACCCTCTCCAGTCCCCTCTAGTAAAAGCCCAGTAGGACGACATCCTGTAGACGCAGAGAACCGTGAAGCGCACACGTGGTAGGGTCACTTGTCTTTGTGTTACTGTTACCCTCCCAGTTATTTTCCTCACCAGCCACCTCTGAGCCGTGGCAGCCCACGTGTGTCCGAGCAGGTCTGGGCCCTGCGGGTTTGCAGTGGACAGTTTTTTGGATCACCAGACCTGTCTTACAAATCTCTCTGGCCCGACTGGAACCTCCAATCTTTTGGTCATCCGCTGAGCACAGTTTGAAATCCTAGTTTCCCGGCTGCTCCGGAGCGCCTCCAGTGAGCGGCTGGTGGGGCTGAGCGGCTGGGCTCCTGTTGATGGGCAGCAGTGCTTTTAACCAGTGCACCCCAGGAATTCACCTTAGAGTGTTCCCTCTTCTGGGATCGTATCCCATCCAGGGAGGGCTCCCACCTGCCTGGGCTTCCTCCGGGGAAGCTTGTGCACCCCCCATGGGCCTTTGGGGGCAGCGGTGGAGCCCTACAAAGCTCCCACTCCCACCCCCAGCACAGACAGATTTGTCCTTGTCCCAAAGTTCTGTTGCTTGACCCGCTCTGCAGGATCGTCTTCTCCGGCCTCCCCGCCGCTGACTTCTTGCGGCTGCTCTCCCACAGAGAACTGACATTCAGTAGAAGGCCAACGTCCTGTCTTCTCACCTGAGACCTAAAAATAGACACACTGTCCCCCGAGCCACCCCTTCCCTCGGTCTGGTGAACTAGCACCCTGCGTCGTCAGGCTGCAGGCAGTGAGAGCAGGGCGCCCGGCGAGCACGAGAAAGCAAACGGAGGGCGCTCAGGGCCATGGGTGGCAGTTTTGAAAAAGCAGATTATCATTACTGCGGGCTGGAGGCTAGTGTGCCCTGGTCCCTGCCGCTCCTCCCTCTCCCCATGTTGCTTGGCGCCCTGTAACTGGTGGTAGAATAATAGACCTAGGCGGAACCATTTGCAATTCAGGCTAGAGCTGTTTCCTTGAAATTGTTTACAGGATTTTTGCATAGGTTAAAATTATTTGCATGTTCCTGTCTTTTGTTTAAAGACAGAAAACTTTCCTGCGCTCTGTAACAAAGACTGTGGCCATTTGGGGCTGTGTGTTCCACCCTGTTGACGTCCTACGTGTGAAGCTTATAAATAAGCTTGTGTTAGCAGATGGAGGTCCATGGTTCTCCATCAGAAATCATGGTCCCACCTGACCCCAACTTTATTTTGTGTGATGTTTTTATTTGTTCTGTGTGAGTGATGTGTTTCATGCATGAGTGACATGTTTTCATGCATGAGTGAGGTTTTCTCGTCTCCTTGCCTGTCCACATTCGACCTTGGACCCTATGCGGTGCTGGCCACTGGGGTTCGGGACGCAGCGTATTATCATTCCTTATTAATAGTGATTAGGTGGAAGTATACAATCCAAATTAAATTTGCATACCTGCCTCTCTGCAGCTCCTTCTGCTCTCCTTGCCCGGTGACAGCACTCTCCTTGTTATCAGTCTATACCTGTTGTATCCTCTTAACAGTCTCCTGCCTCCTCTCCACCGATCTAGAAAGAGACCAGTAGGACAGCCTCCTATAAATGCATAGAACCAGAGAGTACACACACCACGGGGTCACACTGCATGCCTGAGTCCAGTCCATTTTTGTCCAGAGTTGACCTCAGTAGTGTTTTCTGATCAGGGGCAGCAGCAAGTCTAGGAGCCATGCTCCCAGGGGATCCTCCAGGCCATCAGACCATCAGTTGTGGTCCTTTAGTAGAGTTCTTGAGTTGCGCCCCTGTTTTTCTCATGTTGCCACAGGCGCTAAACATTGTGTGCCCTGTCACAGCTGTCTTTCTTGGTGGCCGGCACCATGTGGTTCTTCTGGTCACGTGTTGATACAGTCTCCCATTCACATGAGTCCTTCTGTGTTCTGAGCTCTTTTTCCCTCATGTCTTCATTGCTGTCAGTGATCATCTGTTCTGGGTGAGTTGGGGCCATTTGGTGTACCTCAGATGGCAGTTTGCTAGCTTGTAAGACCCCAGGCCCCACTCATCAGTATGCGGTGGAGAAGACTCTCTTAGCAATAGGCTAGTTATGCCAGTTGGCCTCGCTGTCCCCTGAAAGCATGGTCCTCGGACCCCCTCCCCTGCTGCTCTATCCTTGCAGCATTGGGTTAAGATTAGAATAGTTTTCAGTTGATGGTGAAGTCCAGTTAAGTTGGTCTGCTTCCTGTTGTGGGCTGTCACTGCTTTCACCTAACCAAGTTTCTGTCGGCTGCGTAATCTATGGCCAGCTCTCTGCCTCCCGCCCCACCCTTGTAGCTGTCAAAGCGTCTTGTCTTCTGTGCATGAGTCTGTTTTTAAGTCCTTACAGCAGGGGTCTCGTACAGTATTTGTCCTTTGCCACTGACTGATTTCACTCAGCAAAGTGTCTTTCAGCTGAAACCAGATTATGAGATGCTCCCTAAATCATCGTTGTTCCATTGAGTACATGTACCATAGTTTGTTTTTCCATTCATCTGTTGATGGGCATCTGGGTTGATTCCACCTTTTTGCTGTTGTGGACTGTGCTGAAAGAAACATTCATGTGCATGTATCTGTTTGTGTTAACAGCTTTTGTTTTTATAGGATATATTCCAAGCAGTGAGATCACTGGACAAAATGGTGTATCTATTTCTAGCTTTTTAAGAAAGTGCCAAATTGCTTTCCAAAGAGGTGGTACCATCCTGCAGTCCCACCAGCAGTGCAGGACAGTTCCCATGTCTCCGCAGCCTCTCCAGCATTTGTTGTTTCGTGTTTTTGGGGATCATGGCCAACCTTGTTGGGGTGAGATGGTATCTCTTTATAGTTTTGATTTGGATTTCTCTGATAACTAATGATCGTGGGTGTTTCCTCGTTTCTTTTGGCTGCCTGGATGCCCTCTTTTGGTGAAGTGTCTGTCCATCTCCTTTGCCCATTGCATAATTGGATTATGGACCTTTTTCTTGTTGATATTTTGCAGTGCCTTGTAGATTATGGAGATCAGGCATTGGTCTGACCTGTAGCTGCCAATTTTTTTTGCCATTCTGTTGGTGCTCATTTAACTCTTCTGATAGTCTTTGGATGAGCAAAAGTGATGTTTAGTAGTTCCCATTTATCTATTTTCTGTTGATTATGATTTGTCTGTCAGATTTTGAAGTCTGTCTAAGCTGTGTATTAAAACTTCCATTCTTGACCCTGTTTTTTTTTGCAAGAACTTTGTCTTAGGTTTGATATTTAGGTCTTCAATCCATTTTGAGTTAGTTTTAGTGTAAGGTGTGAGGTATGGGTCTTGTTTCAGGTTTTTGCAACAGTTGTTTAAATTGTGCTTGTTGTTGGTTTTAAAGAACTTTTACAAAATGTAGAGGAGAGTGGCAGAAGGTCCAGAGCTTTAAAGGCCAAGCAGTGCTTTTGCCTAGTGTTTAGAGTGGGCTCCAGTTCACATGTCTTTCCTGCGTGCACCCTCACCCACCTGCGCGCTGACCCAGCTTTGTGGGTGCTGAGCAGAACTGCTGTTACCTGCCTTCGGCCGGGTAGGCTGCTGCTTCCCATTCCAATACCAGGAGATCTTTCCAGATCTTTCTCCAATCCTTGACATTCTCCTCTGGGCTCTAGCCACAGTGAAGTCATCTCTCGAGGCGTGGCATGTCCTGAAGATGCCTGTCTTAACTTGCTGCCATTAGATGCTGTCGCATCACAGAACGAGACACCATGTGGCCACTGTGTCAGTCCTTCTGTTGATCCAGTCAGCATTTCTTGAGCACCTGCTGTGTTTACTGGGCTCCAAGGGTACAGAAAAGAGCACGACAAGTTCTCTCTGTTTCTAGTAGGGGAGACTGTGCATGTGTTAGAACTACAGACATGCACACACACAAACGCTTGTATCACTGGTGCTAGTTGAAGAATCTCTTGTTTATACCAATTCCCTGATTTCGCTACTTATTATGAGTTGGAATTGGCTTGACAGAAATGGGTTTTTGATTTTTTTTTTTTGGTAGTAGTTATGAAAGACGCTCCATGAGACAGGGTGAAAGACGTATAGAACTTCCTGCAGTCTTCTCTGCAGCTTCTCCCAGAGCCATGGTGGTGCAGCGGTTGTGACCCTGGCTGCTCACCAAAAGGTCAGCAGTTGGAATCCACCAGCTGCTCCTTGGAAACCCAGTGGGGCAGTTCTTCTCTGTCCTACAGGCTGGTGTGAGTCAGAGTCAATACCATGACAAGTTTTGCTTTTATTTTTTCAAAAGAAAAAATGCAATAGAGAAAATTGCAGTGAGGGCTGCTGTGGACGGATGTAAGCAGCTGTCTAGGAGGACAGTGACCTTCCACTCCCCGGATATCGGGAAGGGCCTCCCAGACCTGGTCCAGAGGGGGAGGCAGGACTGAGGCTGGGCGGGTTCCTAAGGAGAGGAGCGTCATGTTCGGGGCCTGCCAGGGGTGGGGGGAGACCGGACGTGTGCAAGGAATTGCAAATTGTCCAGCGCATGGTCTGTGGGTGAGTGGCAAGAGGTGGCATGGGGGGGCCCCATCCTGAAAGGTCTCGTGTGTCCTGCTAGAGACTCTGGAGGTGTCCTGAGGTGGGGAGAGCTCTTGCGGTATCCCACACAAGAGGGTCGTGTGTGTGTTTGGTTGTATGTTACGTATTGCCTCTTGGTCGCATGAGAAACTGGAGGGTAGAGAGTGGCTCTAGGGATGCCAGCGGAGACATGGGTTCAGTGAGATGTGATGCAAGGCCAGAACAAGGGCAGGGACAGGAAGGGAACAGATGTGACAGTTTTTAGGATATAGAATTGATCGACTTGGTAGTGTTCCAAAAAAGAAATCCTGGGATATTGCCTAGGTTGTTTTGTCCGGAGTAACTGGTTGATGGTGACCTCAATGCCTGAGTTAGAGAAGAAAATAAATGGGATGGACCCAGTTGAGACAGGAGATGTTGGGTTGGGATTTGGACGCCCTGCAGTGGAAGAGCTTATGGGGTGTAGGAGTGGCGATGTTGCAGGGATGGGCCACGCCGGTGTGTGGGACCATCATCTGGATGAGACATGCAGACTGGGGCATCATCAGCGCACACAGTGAGCGTGCTCCCAGTAAGGAATGATGGTGTATAAAACTTGGAGACAACTGCTGCTGTTCCAGAGATGTCTCCAGATTTCAAGACCTTTCCTTTGGAATTCTTTCCCCCAGTTACTCTCTTAATGCTCTTATCAGACCTTGACCCAGTGTCTCCCTCTGCTGTTAACTCCAGTACACTAGGGACTGTGTCTTACTCTCACTCAGTCTCCTTGGAATCTAACAGTAGGTGACTCATGGTAGATACTCAGGTGTTGAGCAAACTGGGTGAGTTTAACAGAAAATGATGAGGCAGTTCCTAGCGTTGTTTTTACTGGGTAATTTTCATTGAACAGTCTTGGTCTATTTATTGTAATAATGACATTTAGAAGAAAACCACAGACCCTGCTCTTAAGGACTGCGTTATTCATCTTCCCTTCATATTTCCAGTCTCGGTTTAAAACTAAAACTCAGGGCTTCGCACTGTGTTTGAGGTGGTTCAATCGTGACTGATGGTTGCACAGCGACCAGAGCTCTTGCTTGCTGGATTCTGTCCCAAGTAGAAGAGTGCTTTCCTGCTCAGAGGTGGTGTCCAGTTGTGCTCCTTTGTGTGTGTCACTCTCGTCAGTCTTACCAATAACCTGTTGCATCAGTCTCTGAGGGGGTGTCAGCCATCTTTGAGGGGGCAGCACTGTTTCCCACTGAGACACAATCTGATGGGCAAGGCGGTTGGTTGCTGTGCAACACACTTGCTGCCCTTGTTTCTGTCTGTCATGGCTGAACCATGTCAAACTAGTTCAAAGCCCTGAGTACATTTATACCTGTGTTACTTATACAGGTCACGTGTTTTATAATTCATATGTATTTTAAACTTCTCAATACCTTTATAGAGCTTTTCATTGTGTTTAAATTATAAAGCCTAAAGTGATTTTTTTAGTCTTGAGCCAAACTTGATGGAACATTTGAATTTTGACCTCAACTAACGGGATCTTTCCCTGCCCTGTCTTGTCTTTTGCCTGGAAAGCCCCTGGCCGTTCACCTGTGGAAGCACAGCGAGGCTCTGGAGGGCCTGGAGAACGGGATCCGGGGCTCCCGGCGGCTGGAGAACTTCTGCAGAGACTTTGAGCTCCAGAAGGTGTGCTACCTGCCGCTCAACACCTTCCTGCTGCGGCCGCTGCACCGGCTCATGCACTACAAGCAGATCCTGGAGCGGCTGTGCAAGCACCACCCGCCGAGCCACGCCGACTTCAGGGACTGCCGGGGTGAGCGGGCACCCGCGGCTGCGGGGAGGGGCTCCTCGGGCTGTGAGATGTGTCCCCGGGTTCCGTGGTCACGTGGGACGGGCAGTGATTGTTAGGGCCGGATCACATACTTACTCTCTGTCTTTCTGCAGAGAAGGTGATAATGGTCATTAGGACCGTTTTTTCCCTTTTCTTTTTGCATGCAGTGTTTTCTTTGATCCTTAGTGTTTTCACGGAGAGATTCACCCATAGGCATTTCCTTCCCGGAAGTCTGCCTCCACAGTGGAACTCTTCACTTCTTCCTCAATGTTGCCACAGGCAAAGGCTTACGATGCTGCTTCCATCACTGCTGGTATTTGCCGTGTAGCGAACCAAAACACCAAACCCACTGATTCCTGGTGGCCCCATGTGTGACAGAGGAGAACTGTCGCGTAGGGTTCTCTGGCTGTAATCTTCACAGAACCAGATCGCCAGGCCTTTCTTCTGTGGTGCCTCTGGTGGGTTGGAACTGCCAACTTTTAGGTTGGTGTAGTATAAACCATTGGTGCGACCCAGGGACCTTTTGTAATATACACGGAGCCCTTTGCCGTCGGTCACCTTAATAAGCAGTTGGCCTGTATTCTCATCTTCACGACAAGCCATTCTACATGTGGGATCCCTGACACCAGAGAGGTTAAGTAATCTTCCCGGAATCACACAGCTGAGAAGTGAAAGACTTGGAACCCAAACCGAGTGTCCATGTTCTTGTGATAAGGTTAGCCATTCTTGCTTGTGTGGCACCTGTCACATGGCAACTACTGTGCCGTGGATCTTCCTAACATTACCCCTTGAGCAGCCCTGTGAGATGGGTGTTGTTATCCCATTCAGTAGGTAAGGAAACTGTGGCCCAGGAGGGCTAGAGGACCTGCCAGTGTCACTCAGTGAAAGGTAGAGCTCGTGTTCCATGCCATGCTTTTCCCACCGTACCGCGCATCCTTCTTTGGAGGCTGAGTTGTTATGTCTCATGCTCTGTGTGACTATGACTGTCTGCCCTCCCTGGCCTAGATCCTAGGTCCCTTGAGGGCAAGTCCCTGAGGCCTGTGGCTGAGATCCCCACATCGTCCACCGGGGTCTCGCATAGCCTTCTCTTGAACAGACTGTGTGAATTTGTACACCCACTACCTTGGCAAGGCCCTTACCTCTTGTCAGAAGTATTCTAGACGTTTCTTATCTCCCACTCCCAGGTATCTTTTTAAAATACCTCTTTACTTGGATTAATACCCAGGTGGCACTGATTCCCCCAGGAGGAAATTGGAGGTCTGCCTGACCTGGCAGGTCCAGCCTCTCAGGTGGCCCACTCATGCTGAGCACCAGCTGTTGCTAGGTGCCCTCAGAACCCAGTCGGTACAGAGGCGAGTGCCCGGGCTGTGCTGACGCTGTGACAGGGCAGTGTGCAGGAAGTGCAGGCTGCAGTAGGAGCCCACTGGGGAGACCTTCTGACTGCAGGGCTTTCTGAATTTAGAACTAACGTATAAACAGGAGTGTTCCTGGTTGAGGGAAGAGCGTGAAGAATAGTGAGGAACAGCATGTGTTGCCCTTCCACAAGATGCGGAGAGTGTGGAACATTCCAGAAAGTGAAAGAAGTTCCATGTGGCTCGAGTATGGGACACAGAAGCCAAAAGATGAAGCTGGGAAAGAAAATGGGAACCAGATCCGGCAAGACACAGCCTATGAGACCTGAACAAAAGGGAAGACAGGAAAGATTTTAAGGAGGGAAACAGTAAGATCTGGCTCGTTCTAGAAAGATCCTTGTGTTAGTTTCTATAATGTATGAAGGACTTCTGCAAATTAAGATTTTAGAAAGACAGCCCAGTGGCAGTTTGGCAAAGTAGTAACACAGAGATGCGTCCTGGACGTGGAGCGGGAATGTCTAATGACCTGGACAGCTGTAGATGGCCAGTGGCCAAACTCATGTCACCGTGTCTTTGCACGTGCTCTTCTTCTTGCTTGGAGTCCCTGCCACCACCTCCTGTTCTCTTGCTGGTGAACTCCTCCACATACTTTGTGCCCCAGCGTGTGCCCAGTACTTGAGGTTGAGTGGAACTCCCCCACCAAGTCCTATCATGTTGGCCCTGCAGTTGGCACCAACTGGCCAGGCCTGGACACAATGGCCCAAGTGCCCTCCCAACTCTGGAAACTCAATAGAGACATGTTACTCATGAGGGCAAAGGGCATTGGTGCTTCTCTGTGGGCTGTTCTTGGCAGAGTTCTTTTTTACTGGTTTTCTAAATTGTCTCCAATGGAAATAGTCTGTCACTGAGAATCAAATGGAAAACTGCAATTGTTACTCAGCTAAAAACATCAGGTGGCACTACTGTAGAAAGGTGGGTAACACAAAGTGTGTCCGCACATACATCCTCGGGACGTGAGGGCTTTAGGTGTGCAGTTGCCGGTAGCTGCTCCGAGGATGCCCTGTCCCGGGAGCACCTTGGGGGCAGGGTGCCATCTGTTTCCTCGCTCCCACCCAGCCTGCCTTTGGTGCCCAGTGAGTGCTTGTTGAACCCCATCAGTGATGATGTCAGAAGATGGAGTGACCGTAGGGCTTGTCACTGTGGCTGAGGTAAGGCATTGTGGGAGAAGTCTAAGCCGGGAAGTGTTTAATGTGCATCCCTAGGGAGAAAGCAAGAAAACAGAATGCTTGACTTCCTCCCAAACGGAAGTGCTGGAGGGAGGCAGGGTACTGAGTATTCTGATGATTAACGTTCAGTCTGTGAGCATTTCTTGCTTTTCTTGGCAAAAATACACAAATGCTTGGGAGAAGGGGAAGCATTGAATTTGTTAATGGGGGTAAAATATTCTGGAAAAGGGTAGAGATAATGGTGATCCAACATGAAGATGTAATCAGTGTCCCTGAATTGTGAATGTGGAAGTTGTGTCAGCGAATGTTTTGGTGTTTATGTGTTCATCACCACTTAAAAAAATATACCAATACTCAGCAGTATGGCATTGAATGCCTCTCCCAACTTGTAGGAAACATTGTCAGTGTGGTGGTTAAGAGTTTGGCTGCTAACCACAAGGTCAGCAGTTCAAATCTACCAGGTACTCCTTGGAAACCCTATAGGGCTGTTCTAATCTGTCCTGTAGAGTTGCTGTGAGTCAGAATTAACTCAGTGGCAATAGACTTGACTTCAGCCTAATTTGTATTAACTGAACAGTAGGTCTTTTACATAGTGTGTGGCTTACCAGCTGAAAGAGATAACGCCCATATTTGGGATTAAAGTTTAATTTTGTAGTTTCTTGTTACAGTCATCTAGGTAAACAGTATAATTCCAGCAGAAGGAAGAGATGTATGTACTGGAGTGATAGTTACCGAAAAGTGATGCCAGTGTCAATTAGACCCTCTTACAAAAAAGACCCTTACTTCGCCCCCAGAGGTTTTTGTGGCATCTTGGTACTCACTCTGCTTTCCAGGTGACAAGAAGGAAAAGGAAAATCTCTATCCTGAGAACAAGAACAAAGGCATTCCTTGCTCCCCCGCCTCTCGGGACACCAGATTATTCCAGTAGAAGGACAGCTGTGTGCTGCATAGCTATAAATGGTCATTTCGTGTACCAGATGGCTTTGGGAAATGAGAATAAAGTAGATGCATCCATACTGTAAATCCGTTTTGATTATAGAGAAACAGCAATTGTTTGTAGAAGCGCAGCTTCTAACGGCGAGGCCGAGACAGGATGGTACCCTTCGGAGTGGAGCTTTACGATCTTGGGGAAAATGACCCGTGCCGGCCGGTAACGCTTGGGTTTCTGTGCATCCCTCCTTTGGTAGCTGCCTTGGCCGAGATCACCGAGATGGTGGCACCGCTTCACGGGACCATGATCAAAATGGAGAATTTCCAGAAGCTGCATGAGCTCAAGAAAGATCTGATTGGCATCGACAATCTTGTGATTCCAGGAAGGGTAAGCAGCTGGGGTCTCTGGGCGCCCAAGGTACGGCCAGAAAGGAGACATTTAAGTGACTGAAATTTCACTCCCGATCAGAATATCTCAGTTAGAGACATCTTGGCTTTCACATGACAGACAGCTGGGAAAATGCCACAGACAGGCCTTGGTCATTAAAAATCATGATGTTAAAGAGGTATCTGAGTAATGCCTTGCCCTTGTCCTCCATTCTTCTTCGTATTGGTTGATTGGCTACTTACTTTGTCCCTACTGTCCTCCAGAGAGGATTTGAGGTGGCTCTTTAGGGACCTGGAAATGGAAGATACGGTTAAAAAAAAGGATGAAACGGTGCTATGAAGCCAGAAGTTCATGCATGAAAGCAGGCTTCAGATTCCCACGTGAGCGTGAAAAGTAATTTTTAAAGATGCAGTTTTCTGTATGTAATTTTAACTGGAAATGAAAGTAACGTTTTAGCCAGAAAACAGTTCTGGGAGTGGTGCATGCTCGCTTACGCTGTTAACGCGCACTTAGCCGGCACCCTTCACCGCTGGCTGCCACTGAGAAAATACGGCCACCTCATAAAACCACTCTTTCCAGGCCCATGGGACTGTAACGAAGATAACGTAGGCTGACTTTTTTCAATTCCTTTTCTAGGAATCTCTTGCCCAGGAATAAAAAGATGCTCCTCAGTTAATGCGTCTTGTCAGATCTCTCCATGGGCTCTCTGTCCCCAGTGACCGTGTCAGGCCATCCCTCACTGCGCTCCCGCAGTCATTGTCACCTCTTTGGTGTCCTTGTGCGTGTTTTTCCCTTTAGATGAGTCTCCAGTATTTCAGGGAGTTAGCCTTCTCTGAAAGGTAGCTGCCCTGGAAGCTTGAAACTGATCAATGCAAGAAGATGAAGGATTCTCCCTAGGTATTTCTAGTGGAAACCTCATTGTAAAACTAACCAGAAAACCAGCTGTGGGAGATGGTCAAAAGAGCTATATGTAAGAGATGGGTGGAAATTAAAGCTGGGACTTGCTTGAGTTCTGCTGGTGAGAAAATTCTGCCAACCCTCAGTTCACAATAGTCGTGTAGGCACATCCACATGGGACCGGTAGAGAGACCCTGTGGAATCAGTGTAATTTCTCCTTAAGTTTAACATTATAAAATACTTAGCATCCTGTGCTGTAGGACAAACAGACCATTTGTGAGTAATGTAAAACTCAGAGGAAACAGTTCTCCCTGTATGAAGAAAAGAGCACCAGATTGGAGTGGGCAGCCCTGCGCTCAAATTCCAGCTCTGCCACCCACCAGGGCCTGTCCGCCTTCTCTGACATGGGCCTTGCATCCTCTCCATCATAAGTCATAAGGATAAAATGAAATTTCGTGTATAAAAATAACACCAGACAGAATCAACTCAACGGCAACAGGTTTGGTTTTAATAGTTTATATAGCACAGCCTTGCAGAAAGCACCCCACACGTTTAGTCAGATACCAGTGCTGTCCTCTACCAACTGCCTCGAGTTACCTAGCACGGCCACAATAAAACATGGTGTGAGTGGTGGCTTTAAAGGACATTCAGTTATCTTCTCACAGTTCTGGAGCCTAAAAGTCCAAGCTCAGGGTGTTGACTCTAGAAGTTTCTTCTCCATCTCTCTCAGGTCCTACTGTTATGGTTGTTGGGTGCCATTGGGTTGGTACAGACCTGTGCACAACACAATGAGACACTGCTCGTTTCTGCACACCATCTTCACAGTTGTTTCTTGGAGCCCACTGTTGGAGGCACCGCATCAGTCCGTCTCACTGAGGGTCTCGGTCTTTTGTACTGACCGTCTGTTTGACCAAGCATGATGTCCTCTAGGGACTGGGCCCTCCTGATAACGTGTCTGAAGTCTGGAGGCAAAGTCTTGCTATCCTTGCTTCTAAGGAGTATTTTGTCTGTGTTCTGAAGACAGATTTGTTCATTCTTAATGGCAGGCCATGATGTATTCAGTGTTTTTCACCAACATCATAATTTGAATGAATCAGTTCTTCAGTCTTTGGATTCATTCATCAGCTTTCACATGCATATGAGGTGATTACACTATGGCTTGAATTCGATATACGTTAGTCCTTAAAGTGATATCTCCTTCCTTTTTAGCATGTTAAAGAGGGTTTTTTAAAGAGCAGATTAGTCACATGAATTATTTCTTTTGGGAACTTTCTGAAGCCATGGTGGTCTGTTTCTTTAAGTGGTTGGATGGTGACTCGTCTCTGAGCCATCAGTAAGTTGTATTTATTTTATGTTTACTTACCGTGTTCTACCGTCTTGTTTTGTTTTTGAAATGCTGAAATAGGCTGGTCATGTGAGCTAGTTTGATTATTGTCATCTTTGAGCTTCCAGTGTCCTGTCACCAGGTGGTTTGAGCTGTTGCTAGACACATAAGCCCAGGAGTCCCCATTTATTCTTGTATGGAGTCAGTCCAGGTGTCCAGGTGTTCAGTCACCCCTAACAGCTGCCAACAACCCTTGGCATTGCTGGGCCTGTGGATTTGTCTGCCTTCCTCCTCCCAGCGGCTAAGAGCTACAGCTGCTAACCCAAAGAGTGGCAGTTGGCATCTCCCAGTCACTCCTTGGAAACAGCGTGGGGCAGTGGGTCTTGGCTGCTAACCAAGAGGTTGATGGTTCACCCCACCTGCTGGGTCCCCAGGAGAGGACCCCAGGATCTGCTCCCGTAAAGATGACAGATAGGAAACCCTGTGGGGCAGTTGTTGTCTGTCACATGGGCTCTCTGAGGAGTAGTGACTGCACACACCTAACAGCAACAACTTCACCCTCCTTCCCAGGGACTGCCAAGTGTCCCTTAAATGTTGCTTTGTTGGTCTCCAGAGTAGGACACGTCACTGGCTAGCAGACACGGTCTGATTGAGTTTCATTAAGGCCATAGAAGGAGATGAAAGGCCCAGAGGAGATGAAGTCTGTAGAAATAGAAGGAGTTGACTGAGCCCGTTGGTGGTTCAGTAGCTGCTGTGAGATGGGGAGGAAACAAAGCAGCAACAAAAATGAACGCAGGTGTGTTCCGGGTGTCTGTGACTGTGTCACAAGCTGCCCACCACTTAGTGACTGAGAACCAAAAATAACCAAACCAAGTGCTGGCAAACTGAATGTGACCGCACGTGTTACAGAGCAGAAGTGCTGCGCCAGGTTCTCTTGGCTGTCATCTTCGGCGGCAGACCAGCAGGCCTCTGTTCTTGCGTGTTTGTACTGCTGACCTTTAGTAGTTACGTGGAAACCGCTGGTGTGACACATGGACCTCACAGCTGAAAATGACCTTTTATTGCTTCTCAAGATTTTGTAAGCTGGGAGTTTGGGCAGGGCTCAGCTGGATGATTCTTTTGCTCCACGTAGCACTGACAGAGGCCCTTTGGTGGTGTCTAGCTGAAAAGGGGGTTGGTCTGGGGATCCAAGGGTGACACCAGCACAGAGGTGGCTGCAAGGCGGGGCCCCGCTGGGACTGCATACCAGGGACCCTGTGAGCAGTCTCTCAAGTATGGGTTCAGGCCTCTTGTGGCCCGGGTTTCCAGGCACAGCACCGCCTGGGAGAGCGGAAGCTACTTGTAGTTTTCTGACGTGGCCTCAGAGGTCACAGTATCACTCCCTTACTCTGCTGCTGAAAGTCAGACATGAGCCCACCCATATTCAAGGGCAGGGTGTGTAGGCCCCACCTCTATGAAAGGAAAGGTAAAGAGCTTCGCAGCTCGTTTTGAAAGTGCTGCTGGGAAAACAGATTGGCAGTTCTTCCAAGGAATGAAAGATGGAATTACCATATGACCTAGCAACTCCATCCTGGGTCTACACCCAGAGGAAATTAAAACAGATGTTCAGACAAAAACTTGTGTGCTGATACTCATTGTAGCATGATTCGTAGTAGCTGAAAGATAACAACAGCCCAGATGTTCGGCATGGGTGAAGGGATAAACAAATTGCAGAATACTACGATGGAGTGTTACTTGACCATAGAAAGAAATAGTGTGGGTGAACTTTGAAGACTTTATGCTAAGAGAAGGAAGCTAGACACAAGTGATGCCATACTGTGCGGCTCCCCTGTTAG
Source organism: Heterohyrax brucei (assembly GCA_028571685.1). Lineage (NCBI taxonomy): Eukaryota > Metazoa > Chordata > Mammalia > Hyracoidea > Procaviidae > Heterohyrax > Heterohyrax brucei. The sequence goes on from CM053159.1 coordinate 82,643,198, forward strand.
GAAATACCTGGGGTAGGTAGTTCATACATTCAGAGAGAGCAGTGTGGTGGTTGCCAGGGGCTGGGAATGGAGAAGGGACACAGAGGTGACTGTATTTCCTTAGCATTTCCTTTTACAGTGGTGCGGGTATCCTGGGACTCGATAGTATTGATGGTTACATGATACTGTGAAATAGAAAGGTTTTAAATGTATTTTAACAGAATTAAAATAATAATTAAGGCTCCCAGGATAGCCCATACAAAAAAAACCAAATCATTGCTGTCCAGTGAGCTCCAACTCACAGCGAGCCTATAGGACAGAGTTAGAACTACCTCATAAGGCTTCCAGGGAGCAGCTGCTAGATTTGAACTGCTGACTTTTTGGACAGCAGCTGAGCGCTCAACCCATCTGAGGGAAAACACAGCTTGAGATGGAGGGCCCTGGCCTCTCAGGTTGTGTCTGGCACCACAGCACCTGATTTTCAGAAACCAGAGTTTGAAATCAAGAAGATGCCCTCTGCCCTTTAAACCAGCGGCCCTCGGGTCAGCTCCAGCTCAAGCCTGTGGGTGTCAGTAGAACTGGGTGCTGCAGAGGGTTTGCAGTGGCTGTGGTCTTTCAAGAGGTCACCAGGTCTGTCTTCTGAGGCACCAGTGGTGGGTGGGTCTCGGCCTCCAGTGTTCCAGTTCATAGCAGAGAGCCTCCCCTGCCCCCTCCCCGTGGGCAGCCCCCTAAGAGCCTCTCCCGGCACCCCCCACCCAGTGAAACGCGCTGGCCCCGCCCTCAGAAGGGCCCTGGTGTGAATCCCGCCCAGGGAGCGGCTGGGCAGCCCCGGACAAGCCTGGGGGTCTCTCTCTCTCTCCCCGCCGAAGGGGGCGAGGCTGGCCCCTGGGAAGAAAGAGATGAGGCTCAGAAAGTCCGGAGCCCAGGGCCCGGGACGCAGTGCGCCCTCGGCAGACGCTGTCACTGTGACCTGCGGGCCACCTGGGCAGGAGGCTGGCAGGGCCCCTGCGCGCGCTCAGGCCGACGCGCCCCTGTCCCCGCAGGAGTTCATCCGCCTGGGGAGCCTGAGCAAGCTGTCCGGGAAGGGGCTGCAGCAGCGCATGTTCTTCCTGGTAAGTGGCGCGGAGGGCCTGTCCTCGCTGGGACCCAGCACGGCACGCAGGACGGGAGGTGAGCAGTGGTCCCTGGGCTGGGCCGAGGTGGAGGAGGGCCAGCCCGGCTTGTCTGGACTCAGGGGCAGGGCTGACACCTTGTAATGAAAGCACGCGGACCGCGTTGATGGGCTTCAGCCGGCACGCCCTTCATCTCAGCCGCTTTCTCCTTGCTTCTCTAGTTCAACGACATCCTGCTGTACACAAGCAGAGGGCTGACGGCCTCCAACCAGTTCAAAGTGCACGGGCAGCTCCCGCTCTACGGCATGACGGTAAGTATGTGTGGAGCGCGCTCAACAACGTGACGACGGTGTGGGGCGCCTTGGGATGCATAGAGCAGCTCCGTGTAAAACCGAACCCATTCCCATCCAGGAGATTCTGACTCATAGCAACCCTATAGGACACAGTAGAACCATGCCAGTCCATTTCTTTGAGGGTCTTCCTCGAAGTACAGAGGGGCACATTGATGAGTGTATGACTTAGACAAAACCAAACACCTCAAGGGATTGGCTTCCTGGGTGTAAAGGGCTAGGGCCATAGTCTCCTGGCACTTCTTAGTCAGCTGGCACAATGTAGTTGAAAAAGTTATGGTCTGTGTTTTAGGGACCAGGTACTGCTCTAACAGAAAATACCATGAGTGGAAGGCTTTGTGAAGAGAAACTTATTGACACAGTCCAGTAGGCCCCAAATCCTGTCACAAGTTAGAAGCCCATTGAGTGAGAGAAGTGATCACAGTCTGGTTGGCCGAGTCCAAGTCCAGTGAGAGCGTCTCAGCATAGGCACCCCAGGTCCAAAGGACACGCTGCACTCTGCTCTGCTGTTGATGGGGTGAGGTTCCCAGTGTACGTTAATGCATTTCACTCCCTTATGCCCACCAGCTGGTAGGTGGAGTCCCGCCTCAACAGCACAACTGCTGCCTGTTCTCCCTCATCAGCATCGCAGAGGCAGGAGTCACAGCACAGGTTGGGACTCACGGCCCAGTCAAATGAATATATACATTTTGGGGCGGACACAGTGCAATCCATGACAGTGTGCATCTTAATTTGCTGAGCAGTGTCTGGGGGCTTGAACCATGGGAGTGGCCATGTAAGATACAACCATTGGTCTCTACTTGTCTGGAGCAAAACTGAGAAGGAAACTCAAGTCTGGAAGAAGAAACCAGCCAACAGGATCAATAGTCTGCACACACACGGCCCCATCTGTCCTGAGACAGGAGGGACTAGATGGTGCCCGGCCACGACTGCCAACCATCCTGTTCTGACCTGGGCCACAATAGATGGACCCTGAGAGAATGAGAGGAGAATGTGGAAAAGAATCTCAGGTTCTTTAAAAAAAAAAAAAGCCTACTATTACTATTTGAGACTAGTGGACTCCTCAAGATGGTCACCCTGAGATAGTCTTCAAACTTTGAACCCAAATGTTATGGATTGAATTGTGTCCCTCCCAAAACTGTAGGTGTTGATTTGACGATTTGACTCAGCTAGGAGTCCCAGCGTGGTGCCATTCCTCCCGTGTGTTGTGAATCCTGTCTCTGTGACATTGATGACAGGGAATGGGGTGCAGTTGGGTCAACGAGGCGGGGCTCGAGCTACAAGCTCATGGCATATGAGAGAGAGAAGTGAGCAGAGGAGGTTAGGAACCTCACACCCCCAAGAAAGCAGCACCAAGAGCAGAGCATGTCCTTTGGACCTGAGGTTCCTGTGCCCAGATGCTCTCCTTGAATTTGGACTCAGCCTGCTGGACTGCGACAACTTCTGTTTTTAAGGGGACTTGTAACTTGTAAATGGATCTGTGGCTTACCAGACTGCGACCATGAAAGTTTCTCTTCATGAAGCCTTCTGTTCATGGTATTTTCAGTTGGAGCAGTACCAGGTGACTAAGACACCAGACCAACCCCTGAGGTCCCCAGGTGGCGAAATAGCAGACCGGCTCAAAAAATAACGAATGTCTCCAGTGAGCACTGCGCTGCTTTGAAAAATGACCTCTGGAAGACCAGATGGTCCACAACAGCTTTAAAACAAAGACAAGGATGCAAGGGGCAGGAAACGAGGTTAATGGAAGCAGAGCGAATGGAATGGAAATACTGAGAGCGTTCACCCGTGTTGAAGACTGCAGCCCGTGCCGCTAAGTGTGTGCAGAAATTGTCACTGGGAGCCTAGACAATGCATAAACCACAAGGAAAAACACGAGCAATTATTACTCTAAAGAAGAAAAAAACCAGTGGACCGGTTCCTGTCGAGTCGATGCTGACACGTGTCCGGGTAGAGCTGTGCGCCATTGAGTTTTCAGGGGCTGATGTTTTGGAAACACCTCAGCAGGCCTGTCTCCTAAGTCGCCCCTGGATGGACTGGAGCTTCCAGCTTGTCAGTCAGCTGCCAAGCACGTGATCCGTCGCGCAACCCAGGGAGGGAGCCGAGGGCGCAGGCGAGGTGGGAGGAGGGGAGAACGGGCGCCGTCTTGATGAGGGCCACACGCGCTCCGGACTGGAGACCCTCTGCTCTCCTGCACCCCGACCCAGAAGTACAACCCTCGTCAGGGCTCTGCTAGAGCAGCATCTGTCTGTCCCTTCTAGGGTCCAGTGCGCAGGCAGATTGCCTTGGGCCCTCACGGCCCTGTCCCTGGGCTCCTGAAAGGCGTCATCACTGTACCACATGGTGTCGTGATCATACCGCCCAGTCAACAGAATCAGAGCCCTGGTGGTGCGGTGGTTAAGAGCTCAGCTGCCAACCCAAAGGCTGACAGCTAGAATCCCCCAGCTGCTGCTTAGACACCCTGCAGGGTGGTTCTGCTCTGTTCTGTAGGGTAGCTGAGGGTCAGCATTGACTTGAAAACGTGTTCAGAATTTATCAACAGAAGCTAGACCAGTGAGCAGCCTGCCTTCCCCTCCAAAAGTGATCATAGGCTGTGTCCGTTCTGGAATGCCAGCGTCAGCAGGTGGAGGCAGAGCTGCTCCTGCGCACGGTTCCTCTCCTGTCTGACACCAGCTCTTCTCTGTGTTTGAGGCAAAGAAGGCTCCTGGGCTCTGCCGAGAGCCGCCAGGCTGTGCCCACCCTCTGTTCCTTTTCCGGTTTGGGTTTTTCTTGCCAGGAGCCTCTTCTCTGCCCCATTCCTCGCACCCTGGCTGCGTTTTACGGCCACCTCCCCAGCAGCCACCCCAAATGGCTCCATTAAGTGAACAGATGAAAACGCACTGTGCATCCGGCTCACTGCACGGCAGTAACAGGTCCCCTTTTGTCTGCCCTGCAGATAGAGGAGAGTGAGGAAGAGTGGGGGGTGCCCCACTGCCTGACGCTCCGAGGCCAGCGCCAGTCCATCGTCGTGGCCGCCAGGTAACGCAGATGTGACCCTTTAGCTCTGTCCCGCCTCATTGCTGTGCTCCGGAAACCTGATGGCATTCTCTGCCTGCAGTTCTCGATCTGAGATGGAGAAGTGGGTAGAGGACATCCAGATGGCTATCGATTTAGCAGAGAAAAGCAGTGGCCCCAGCCCAGAGCTCCTGGCCAGCAGCCCGCCCGACAACAGTGAGTCTCTAGGTGGTGGGGGGGGGGCAGTGCCCCGTGCCCCGTGCCCATTGCCTCAAGGGATTGTTGGTGGAGTGGGGAGGGGCACGCCTGGTTGTGCCAGAGTGCATCATGCCATATTTAGAATTATTATTCCTGGACCTGTATAAAGTTGAAATCAAGCAATCTCCTTCCTCTAAAGGCAGAATCCTTAGGACAGCTCGGGGAAGGAGGGGAGTCATTCTTGGCCAGCCCACATGGCCAGTTGTGATAGTGATGTCACATCTCGGGGCCAACGCAGCCATCCACAGATGCAGAGGGGACATGGGCATGAGGTGTCCCCTGGGGGGTCTAGATGACCATGTAGTGTTCTCTTGAGTCCCCCTTCCCCTTCCTGCACCCAAAGCACGAAGCCCGGCCCTCCTTCTGCAGAGTCCCCAGATGAAGGCACGGCCGCGGACCAGGAGTCAGAGGACGACCTCAGTGCCTCACGCACGTCGCTGGAGCGCCAGGCCCCGCACCGCGGCAACACCATGGTGCACGTGTGTTGGCACCGGAACACGAGCGTCTCCATGGTGGACTTCAGCATTGCCGTGGAGGTACTGCGGGCGGGCTGGCGGTGGGGTGGGCGACACACTGCTCCCAGCGTGTGCTCACTCAGGTGGGATGTCTGCACTGGGCCCCAAGGAGACCTGCACCTACAGTCCACAGCCCCATGGGCCCCTCTGCGCCCAGCTCCGAGGAGCCTGTCGTCTGCACCTGCCCATTGACAGCCCCACAGGGGGGCCTGCTGGATGGCAAAGGGCCCAGTCAGGGTGTCACTGAGTGATGCCGTCCTTCCGTTCCACACAGAGGGCCTCTGCGTCCTCCTCCTGCCCCTCGGTGCCTCGTCTTCCCTGGCCAAGCCCACTTAGAGCGTTGACTCCAGCTCATGTGACCCTATGTGTGAGAGTGGAACTGTCCTTCATGGGCTTCTCTGGGCTGCTCTGGGGGCAGTAGATCGCCAGGCCTTTCTGCTGAGGTGCCTCTGGGTAGACGCAGCCTCCAGTGTTTGGATGAATGGGACTCTCTGCACCACCCAAGGACTCCCAGCTGCCTTGACAAGTGACCATTTTCTTCTGCGTGTCTGCACCCTTGCCTTCCTCTCGTGGAGTTAATAGTCAGAGTGGAGAGTCGGGCCCTAGGCTTCACGAGGTGCCCCCACCCCATGCTCCTTGCTGTCAGATCAATTCAAACCCACAGCAACCCTGTAGGACAGAGCAGACCTGCCCACGCCGTCTCCAGTGCTAGCAACCTTAAGGGACTGCTGTGTCTTTCTCCCACTGAGTGACCGGTGGGTTCACACCACTGACCTTGCATTTCGCCGCTGAGTGCTCTAGCCCCTGCATCACTAGTGCTCCTTAGAGGCTGGGACAAAAGGCTCCAAAGGCGGGACAGTTGGTCAGCTCCAGGGCTCTCGTGTCCCTGTAGCTGGTTCTCATGTCTCTGGGCCCACGGGTAAGCAGACGTGATCCAGCTCGTGTGTCTATGGGCCCACAGATGAGCAGGGGAAGCAGCAGGGAGTGTGAGAGATGGCGGCGGGCAGGTCATGGGACAGGTGTTGGGCCGCGCCCCCTGAGCATCGCGCGTTGGCTGCTGTCCAGAGAGGACCTAGGGAAGGGGAGGTGGAACGCAGGCCTGGGTCTCTCCCCGTTGCCCCTACAAGTGATCCTGAGGTGACCATTCCGGAGGGGCCTCCCTGCTTGTGAGTGTGATGCCCTGCTAGGCCTCCCCCAGCCCTGTTCTGTTCTCCTTCGCCCGTCCAGGGCCACAGTCCTTTTCAGAAAGTCTTCCAGCCCAGAAAGGTCTCTTCACAGACCACTTGTCAGCAGCACCGCATCTCAGGGAGGCTGCCGTGCTCTCACATCGTGAGTGAACGTTCCGCTTCGCTGCAGCACGGGAGCGTGACGGCGGGCCGGTGCCCCAAACCCCACGGCTCGGGGTGCTTGTGTAGTAACTGAAAACATGGCTCTCAGGCCACCTCGGGCTGAGGGGGGCCCTGTGTGTTAGAGGAGAACTGGCTGCCACTGGGTTTTCAGTGCTGATTTTTTGGAAGTAGATGGCCTGGCCTTTCTTGGGGGGTGTTTGAGTGGACTCCAGCCTCCAGCCTTTGTTGGTTGCTGGGTACATTAATCACTTGCACCCCCAAGGACTCTACTTCCACATCACACGTCCAGTGGTCTGCTTGCAAAGCTCCCTGGTCTGAGATTTTCTTCCAGGGGCAAGGATGACCCCATAGGGGGAGGGGAAGAACCAGTGACCACAGGAGTGGGAACAATACACCATCAAAACTGGTGTCACATCTGTCCCAGTGGCTCCATGGAGGCGGAAGGCTGTGAGAAGCCTGCCTTGTCACTGTACTTCCGTGGTGTGTGAGTTCCAGCTGACACAACGGGAGGATCGGGGGAGGCTGGAGGGCTCTCTCTTCCACTCCTGGGGGCGCTGAGGCCAGGCAGGCAGGCAGCAGACACCCGAGTCAGAGTCCTGGCTGGCCCAGAGATAGCTCCCCAAGCCCAGCTCTCTTGGGGTGACAGGCCCACTCTGTACCTCCAGGGAAGCAGGGGGTGGGAGGGAGCTTCTAGGGGGCTTGAGGACTTTCCCTGCAGAGGCCACCAGGACAGGGCGAGCAAGACAAGACCAGTGGGTGTGATGATTAAGAAGCCGCCACTCCTACCAGAACTGCAGGGTTAGAAGTATCGACTCCCAGAGTTGATGCCTGGTTTGTCCCAGAAAGGATTCAAGGTGCCTGGCTGGTGACACCATGGTTGAAATGACAGTTGCTGACAGGTCAGCAGTGTGAAGCCACTAGACACAGGAGACAGGCATGGCGGTCAGCCTCCACGGAAATGCACAGCCTCAGCGCCTTGGCAGCGGGGTTGGGGGCAGAGTGAGTTTTAAGGAGCTTTGTCATGACGAGATAGTGGCCTGAAGTTGGGCAGGTCTGTAGCGAGACCCACTCCTGAGTGTCTGTCTCATTTGTGGGTCAGTCCGGTCAGGGTATAGGTTCTGGTTTAGCCTGCCAGTGGGGCAGGAGAAGGCTGGAGGCCGCCTCAGTGGTGTAAAGCTGCACGTTCAGCAGATGAGGACAGTTGTGAGGAAGTCTGGGGTCCTCCGGATTGAGGGCCCCTTCAAAGCCGTTGAAGGGCAGGTGGGCACTGTCGGGCAGACAGCCGTTCGCCGTAGCCGAGGTCTCCTGCACAGGGCTGCCCTCGGGCTGGCTTTGGTTGCAAGGCTGACTGCGTAAAAGAGAAACACATTTCGGACTCTGTCTGAAGGAGTTTACTGGGTTCGTGCAAGGAGAGGGAGGCGAGTCTGACCTCACGTCCAGCAGGACTGTGAGCGGTGTCACATGAGATGAGAGTTAAGGCATATTCAATCCCCCGTCCTGGTGGCCGTCTGCACCAGCTTAGCACTCAGGCACCCCAGTTTTTTGTACTTGAAGTTTACAATTTGTCAGTTTCTCACACAAAAACTTAATACGCACGTTGTCGTGTGACCCTAGCTGCTCTCCCCACCTGTGACCGCACACGCCTTTCCACCCTGCCTTTCCCGTGTCCACTCAGCGAGCCCCTGCCGCCTCTGCCCTCTCAGTGCCCCTCCAGACGTTCGTCTCCTGTCTGCTTGAGCCCAGAAGCACACTCTTTGCCAGTATCGTTTTATACCTTACAGTCCATTTTCCTCTTTGTCTAAGAGTTGGTTCTGGAACTGTTTTCATCTCTAGGCTCATGGAATCTGGGGTCCATGTCTTTTGGGGACCCTCCAGTCTCAGAACGTCAAGTCTGGTCTTTGTACGTGAATCTGAGTTCCGCACCCCGTTCCCTGTCAGGACTGTCATTGGTGGTAGCCAGGTGCCCTGTCTGCTTGTCCTTTTCAGCCTGCGGGGGACTCCAGCTGCCCGCTTCCCCTGGGGGTCCCTCCCCAAGCTTGGCCAACCCCCCTCAGTCTTGCCTTCCGTCCCCGGAAGGGATTCTCCTCCCAGACCCTGTGCTGACACTTGATTCTTCTCCTCCCTGTCTCTGCCGTTAGACCGGGAGCCCCCAGAGGTCACCAAAAACCAAAGCCACGGCCACTGAGCCAGTTCCAACTCATAGCAACCCTATAAGATGGAGCAGAACTGTCCCATAGCTTCCAAGGAACACCTGGTGGATTTGAATCTGCCAACTTCTGGGTTGGCAGAGGTATTACTAACCACTGTACCCCCAGGGTTTCCACTAGCGCTCAGGGACGTTGAAAACCAAAAAACATCTTAACACTTGGTATAGAGCCTTTGTGTGTACAGGCACTCAAAGATGCTTGTTGGATTAAGCACAAGTTACTGAAAAAGCAATCAGGCAATAGTGGTTCAGCAGTAGAATTCTCGCCGCCTTCGTGGAAGACCCGGGTCCAGTTTCCACCAGTGCCCCTGATGTGTGCGGCCACTGCCCGGTGATCGCTGGGGGCCCGCATGGTGCGGACAGGTTTTAGTGGTGATTCCAGAGTGAGACAGAGTAGGAAGAAAGGCCTGACGATCTACCTCCAAAAACCAGTGAGTGACAAACTTGAAGGGTGACAATCTGATCCTCTTGTGATGGGGCCACCGTGACCAAAGCTGCCAGCAAGGCTGGAAAAGTGCCAAAGGGACAGACTACCGTATTTTCCACAAATAACACGACGCACAGAAGTGATAAATTTGCATAAAATGCGTTATTGTGCACAAATACAGTAAACAGGGCTGTCTGAGTTTCAGCTGGTAGCTCCCCTTTGACAAACAGGCCCTCATCTTGTGAGGTGGGGATGGGCCTTGTCACAGTCCTCACAGCTGGTGAGACTGAAGAGCTTCGGGGGCTGAGCGAGGGCTTCGCTGTGCTGTGGGCTGCCCGTGTAGTCTCGCAGGGCCCTGCGGCGGCAGCTGCCCCGGGCTCTGCGCAGCGCCCCACTCAGGACCTCAGGAGACCACAGGGCAGTGGGCTCAGACGTGGACAGCCCCGGGTGAGGGGGCCTGTCATGCCTCTCTGTCCGCCAGAGAGGAAAAGACATGAGAGCATCTGTTGAAACTTCCGCAACGTGAGGACCAGCAGACCTCCCGGCCCAGGCGACAGGGACAGGGAGCCTGGGTTACCGATCTGGTCCTGGGCTCACTAGGTGGCAGTCTGGAGCTGCGGACCTGTGACGCAGGGTCCAGCAGCTCACTGCTGCCGAGGGGTGGCCCTAACCACGTCAGGCGCTGCAGGCCACTGAGGGCTCTCCAGCTCAGGGGCAGCACGAGACCGTGAAGCTGTGGGCTTGCCTTGGTGACAGGAAGCCTGTGACTGGCACTCTCCGCAGTAGCCCACTGAACTTGGAGATAATTGGTCCTTCCTACGGGCCTTCGCTGCGTCTCTTCTGGTTCCCATGCTGCTGGGTGTGTGTGCCATGCTGTTGGTACTTCTGACAGGCATCCCTGTATTTCAGAACCAGCTCTCGGGGAACCTGCTGAGGAAATTCAAGAACAGCAACGGCTGGCAGAAGCTGTGGGTGCTGTTCACGGATTTCTGCCTCTTCTTCTACAAATCCCACCAGGTGCGCATGTGGCGCGAGGCCCTGGGAGCTGTGCCTGGGGCCGGGGCTGGAAGTGAGCATGTTGCCCAGGCAGCTGGGTGTGGGGTTGGGAAGAGCCCTGGGGACTCACAGACAGCACTGTCCTATGTCTGCTGGCTGGAGCCACACAGACAGGCTTGGACAGGAGTGTCATGCCTGCCCCAGGCCTGCTGGGCAAGGCCATGTCTGCCAGAGACCCACTCCCCAGGCAAAGGCTGGGATGGTTCTGCTGTGAGACCACTGCAGCTTTGCAGAGGGCCTGGTCTGGACTCCTCGGTGGGAGGCCCCACAGGGACCAGGACGCACTGGCTGGACCACGGTGAGCCTGCAGAGGCCGGTTTCCGGGCCAGGAGCCCATGGGTGTGGAGGGGCAGCCAGCCAGCTCGGCACCTGAGGCCTCCTCTGCAGACACACTGTGCTGGCCTTCACTGGCCTGCCCCTTCCTGTCTGGGGCGCAGAGCGTGAGTTGTAACCATAAGAGCACAGCAAACCCTCCACTCCCATTCCAGGACAATCACCCCCTCGCCAGCCTGCCGCTGCTGGGGTACTCGCTCACCATCCCCTCCGAATCCGAGAACATCCACAAAGACTACGTCTTCAAGCTGCATTTCAAGTCCCACGTGTACTACTTCAGGGCCGAAAGCGAGTACACATTTGACAGGTAGGCGCGCCCCTTGCGTGTGCACGGACACACCCGCCCCTCTGCTGCCCCACGGGGTCCCTCCAAAGCTGTCCCTGAAGCAGTCCTCACTCACCCCACAGGCTGTGGACCTTCATGCAGAGTGCCAAGCCTTGCAGCTGGGCAGAAGGAAATGCCAGTGCCCACTTCTGTTACCATAGAAACAAGTACAGTTATCACTCCCTTAGCAACAACTAATGGATTTGCGCCACACATACCTCTCTGTCACGTCTCTGACTGGCGTGTGTCATGTTGTGGTCGCGGGCTGTTGCATCAGCTTGGCCTCACAGGGATCCCTATGACACAGACGAGCGACCCCACGGGACTTCTGGGCTGAGAATGGGACAGGAGCCGATGGCCAGCTGTCCCAGTTATTGAGTGCCACTGTAACAAACACTATAAGGAGATGGTTTTAGAAAGAGAAATTTTACTTTCACAGTCTGGTAGGCCACAGGTCCCAATTCAGAGCATCAGCTCCAGGGGATGACTCTCTGTTGGCTCTGGAGGGAGGTCTTTGTCACCATCTTCCCCTGGACTGGGAGCTGTCGAGGTTCAGGGAGCTAGGGTCCAAAGGATGCTGTCTGCCGCTGGCACTGCTGCCTGGTGGTCTGAGGTCCCCAAATCTCCCTGCTAGCTTCCTGTTAGATCTCAAGAGACTGTCTTAAGGCAGACTGCAGTATTACACAGTGCATCCACCGCCACCAACACGACCGCTGCCCCTTCTCCTGATAAACATCACCCAGACAGGGTTTAGCGCACAGGGGAACGTCACACAGTACCAGGAAGTAAGGCCTAACCAGAGTGTTCCACACACTTTGTAGGATACAGTTCAATCCCTGATCCTTGGCCTTTGCCTGAGGAGCTGCTGGGTGGGATCGAGCTGCCGACCTTTCAGTTACGTCACGAAGCTAAGTGTCAGTGTGTAGACCAGGGCCAGAGATGCCATGCTGGCCTTCGCCGGCCTGCCTTTACCTACCGCGGCCCAGAGGGAGCAGTGTCGTAACAAAAGCAAACCTTAGATTCTCCAGCCTGGTCTTTCTGCAGTTCCTCAGCAGGAAGTAATATTCCTGAGTAGGTTATGGCCAGAAAGCTCAACGTCAGGTCAAGAGGCCCCGTAAGACAGGAAGAAACCCTACTGCTGCTTAGCGAGATTGCTTACATGATGTTGTGAGCAGTAAAACCCAACGGTAATAGTCCTAGTTTAAACAGAAGTAAAAACAATGAAAAGATCCAGGCCACGGGGTGTGACACTCAGCTCAACATTGTTCCTGAACGTGACATTCCAAGTAGAAGTTCTGGGTCTCTGGGTGTCACCCCGTATAGCAGGTGGAAGCACCACTTTGGAGGGCTTCTCTTGGCCACCCATAAGATAGGATGCTAGTTACCAACCAGGTGGCCGCACACACCCCACCGTGGTATCTAGTAAGACACTTGTTCCCTCACCACCCAAGGACACTGAAGTCCAGAGGACTTTAAACTGATGGGCTGGCAGCTGGAACCTCTGTGTGGCCTAATACAGGGAACACTTGGGAAGAGCACAGTGGCCCCCCGCCTCTGGGTTTAAAACTGTTGCCCTTGACACCCACACGAGCAGAGCAGTTACAGAGCAAGTCACAGAGCTTGACAGCTCTGCCCAGAGGGTAATCTTTCTCAAGTGTGATCCTGGACCGAGTAGATGGACAGGTAGGAGGACATAAGGACCCCATTCCCCCAAGTCAGCATCCTGATATTCTTGCAGGGCTCACTTAGCCTTGGAGTGAGTTGCATGTCAGACAGCTGTGAGCAGGAATTGTGAGCAGGAATTGCTGCCCCGCTGCATGCCCCACCAAGGCGGGACGCTCCAAGACTTCTCCTTGTCACCAGTATTGGAAGCTGGCCCTCCAGCAGGGTGTGGAGTTTCCTGAGCACTGTGTGGTCTTCAGCAGCATCCCCGGCCTCACTCACTAGATGCCAGGAGCACCCCCTCCCCCAGCCCAGTGTGACAACTGCAAATACCTGGACATTGTGAATGTGCAGGTGCCCCTGGCGGAGAACGCCGCTCCGTCCCAGCCAGGGCTGGTGGTTGTCAGGGCGGCCCTGACTCGCACCGCCGTCCAGGCGAGTGGAACCTTCCTGGTACGCTGCCCCTTCCGTGATCAGTGCTGGGTCTCATCCCTCCCTGAGGGCTTACTCTTCGCTGGCTGGCCGGCCCTCTACTTTGCCAAATACAGTGGTGGTCTCCGGATACCAGTATCCCCCAGGGACGTGTCTAAGAGTTGAAGTCCTGCGACAATGTTCTGTGATCTCTCTGCTTGACACGGCCTAATTTTTACAAGCAGAACACCAGGCCTTCTGACCCAGTCTTGGTCTGGAAACGCGTTCACTATAGGTGACTGCAGGTCTCTTAAATGCTGGTGGCATAGCTCTAATCATAGCAACACGCCAGCCACCACAGTACAACTGACAGTCAGATGGTAGAGGGCCACAGAAGACAGCAGGCACACAAGTGTTGTGACCCCACCGCTCAGTCGGTTGCATTGACCTGGGTGTTGCTGTGATGACAGAAGCTGTGCACCTGGGGTTTCAGATGCCAGCAGGGTTGCCCATGGCAGCCAGGCTTCGGCCGAGCCTCCAGACTGAGACCGGGAAGAGGGACCCAGTGAAAAGTGGGCAAGTGAGAACCTGCCGAATGGCACTGGAACCCTGGCTGGAATGGGGCTGGAAGAGGAGCCCCCAGGGGGCAGGCGCTCAGAAGATGACAGGGAAGAGGCGCCACCTCAAAGCGGAGTCGGCCCTAGTGGCATGGGTAGAGTCAAGCTTTCAGGATCTTCATTTGCTGATGTGGTATGACTCAAAATGAGGACAGCTGCAAACTTGTAATAGTAAATGGAACATGAATTGTGGAATATAGAAAACATGATAGGAAAGCTGCACATCATCTGAACAAGATCGGAAGCACACCACCACCAGTGACAGGATAATATCCCCCTGCCTGCTGGGAAGACCACTTCATAGGACTTGAATCAAATTTACACACAAATCACTGCTGCCAAGGGTAAGGCAGTTGAAGATTCTCATCAACTTTTATAGTCAGAAATGGATCAAACATGCTGTCAGGAGGTGCTGATGATGACGAGTCATCGGCATGCAGAGGCGGGAAACATGGGAGGAAGGTCGGCACTGGGAAACAGAGCCTTCTGGGAAACAGAGCCTTCTGGAGAGAGACGATGCCAGAGATCGCAGGACAGAAGTTTCTAAGACCAGTAACTTCATTGCAGATACCGCTGTTCAACATAAACGGTGACTATACACTTGGACCTTGTACATGGAAGGCACAGGAATTACATCGAATATATCCATGGAAAGAGATGACAGAGAAGCTCCACACCATCAGTCACAGCAAGGCCAGGGCCAGCTGTCCCTATGCAAGTTCAAACTGATGCTGAGGAGAATTAGGGAAAGTCTACAAGAGCCAAAACATGGCAGTGGTTGTATCCCCCCAAGTTTAAGGACCGTCTCAAGAATAGATCTGAAGCACTGAACACTGACTAAAGACTGTTTAACTCATGGAATAATATCCAAGATACCATGTGCAGAAAGCAAGAGGTCATAAAAAAGGAAAGAAAAGACCAAAATGAAGGTCAGAAGAGACTCTGGAACTTGCTCCTGAACCTCAGGTAGCTAAGACGAATGAAGGAATGATGAAGTAAAAGAGCTGAACAGCAGATTTCAAAGGCTGGCTGGAGAAGACAAAGGAAAGTATTCCAGTGGCCTGTGCAAAGAGCTGGACGTGGAGAACCAAAGGGGAAGAGGGCAGGCTTGGCATTTCTCAAACAGAAAAAAAGGAAGGAAAAACTCGGGCCTTCAGGTGTCATATGGAATAATTTTATGGGGCAAAAAATATTAAACAGTGAAGGAAGCATCGACAGAAGATGAACACACATAATCACTACCAAAAAGAATTGTTACATGGCCAGCTACTTCAGGAAACAGCATGTGATCAAAGACCAGTGGTCTGAAGGGAAAAGTCCAAGCCACACTGAAGGTATGAAAACCAGGCTGCAGGAACTGAGAGCATACCAGCTGGCCTGGTTCAACAAACGGGTGCAGTGTTGGAAACACCTCTGCCAAGACGCCTGGAGGACAGCTTCCTGGCCGGCCCTCTGGAAGAGACTCACGTTTATGACAGTTCCAAAGAAAGGTGTGGGTCAGGGGCTTTTCCTTTCACCAGACCTATTCACTATGGGTGCTTGAGGAAGTAATCCGAGAAGCTGGGCCTAAACGAAGAAGGATGCAGCTGTGTATTGGAAGAGTCTTGTTAACAACCCAAAGTAGACGGATGACATAGACTTGACTTCTGAAAGTGAAGACCTGAAGCCCTTTCTGATGAAGAGCAGAGACTACATTTTCAGTATGGATTACACCTCAACATAGAAGTCTTCACAACTGGACCAGTAAGCGACATCATGATAAATGGAGAAAAGATCGAGCTTGTCAAGGATTTCCATTTACTTGGGTCCACAATCAGCACAGGTGGGAGCGTTCAAGAAATCAAGACATTGGGAAAATCTGCTGCAAAAGACCTCTTTAAACTGTTGAAAAGAGAGAAGTCACTTTAGGGACTAAAGCATCCTGACCTAAGCCATAGTATTTTCAGTCTCATGCACATGAAAGCTAGATAAGGAATTAGGGGGACTGAAGAAGTGACACCTTTGAGTCATGGTGCTGGTGAAAAATACTGAATATATCATGGACTGCCTGGAGCAATGTTTGGGAGGAAATTTATGCTCCTTGGAAGCAAGGGTGTCAGGACTCTGCCTCATGTGCTTTGGACATGTTATCGGGAGAGGACCAGTCCCTGGAGAAGGACAGCATGCGTGGTAAGGGAGAGTCAATGCAAGAGGAAGACCCTCGAAGCAGACTGGCACAGCGGCTGCAGCAGTGGGCTGATGCCCAGCAGTGGCGGCACAGGGCCAGGCAGCGTTTCCGTTCTGTTGTACGTGGGGTCGCTCTGCGTTGTAATCAGCTCACTAGCACTTAACAAGTGTGTAAAGTGAACCTCCACCAAGGAGAAGACACAGACCTGAGGCTCCTTCCCTGGCACACCATTCTTCTCTGCAGTGTACATGAAAAAAGGATGGAAAGTCTCCCACCAGCACAAGTCAGCATCCCCCCGAGTGCTGGAAGTGGAATGTCCTGGGAGAAAGGGAAGCAGACTGATACCTTCTGGTGCTTCTGCCCCTTTGGGCAGGATCCAGCCGTCCAGGTATTCTGGTCCCTACAAGGTGAGCAGAAACCCTGTGTGGCAGTTTTGCTGTGTCCTGTAGGGTTGCTGTGAGTCTGAATCGACTCGACAGCAATGCTCTACAAGATGAGGTTCCCAAGACTGTAGTTCCCTCATCTCCGGGTTGGCAGGAACAGGAGGCGCCTGCCTACCATGTGTTTTCCTGTGCATTGTTTCTAAGAGTTCCCTTATTTTCTACTGCTCAGATTATACACCAGAGGTGTTCTAACATGTTGTTTGGTAAGGAATGATTACCAACTATCTTGAAGCTTTTACAAGAGAAATTTAAAGACGGAGGTGTATCAGAGGGTTCAAGCCTTTCACAATACCTTCTTCTGTTTTAGGTGGATGGAGGTGATCCGAAGTGCCACCAGCTCGGCCTCACGCACTCACATTCTGAGTCACAAAGAATCTCATGTCTATTGATGGCCGCACACACTGGGTCGCTGCAGCAGTGGCTGCTTTCCAGAAGACCTGACTTCCCTCTGTGTTAATGACGCCTAGTAAAATTCACACACGTCTGAAAAAAAAAACTGGTTTTTACGGCAACTCTCATCAGTCCCTGCAGAGCCGTTTTTTAACCTTGTCTTCTCCGCTGTTGATTTCCCACCCAGTGGAAGCGCTCCCACCTCTGGTCCTGGGTGCCGTGTGTCTGTCACTCTCGGTGGGCTGTTTTTTACGCTTGTGCCAGTATTGAAATGATGTCTTTACTAGAGTGCCAAATGACATATTTCCTCCACAACTGCACCTTAAAAGCAGTACAGACACATCCATTCAACCAACAGGACAAGTGCTTTTTCTTCAAGAAACTTTCATTGCTTTGATCTATAGGCTGTTGCATTTCCAAAAAGGAAAATGCATTTTCCAGTGTTCGCAATACACATGACTCAGTCTTAAGCAAATGAGGTCATTTGCCGATTTTACTTTTTTTCAATCTTTCTACTTTTATAAGGGTCGATGAGTAGGACTGTCTTCTTGGATAAGCCTTTCGCAGCACACAGCATTCCACTCGGGGGCTCCGTGCTCCACTGAAAACCCTCACCAGACCTACTTGTGGTGCAAGTTGACCAAATTAAGGATTCCTCTTTCCAAACGTAGTGGGCTGTTTTCTCTCCGAGAGGCAGCCCAGTGCAGTACGTGTATCGCTGTCCTGTGAGTGGTGTACACAATGGATGATAGTGAACCGTGGTGTTTTGCTGTTGGTTTCATGAGCATGAAAAAAACCTGTATGTCACTGATCAGGGCCATTTGTGCTGTTGTGTTAGGGAGAGCTGTTGTGAGTTTACGTGGGTGCGGAAACACCGCGAGTAACGGTACATAGTCCCCCGGGCACCTGTTGTCATCTATTCTCCTGCATCTGTGGATGGACACTGCGCATTTATAGTCGTGTATATCGGGCTGTCTCCAGACCTCCACCCCCTTTCCTTTTTGTACGCGTCCCCGCCCAGCATAGGTACCAACAGTAGGGCATTGCACAGCCTTGGCCCCTGGACTACACAGGGAACTTGGCTTCCCACTAGGTGAACAGTGTCTGCCTGTCCTCTCTGGTGGCCGGCTGGCTGCTGCTGTTGTCACTGAAGGTCTTTCTGAAGCAAGTCGAGCACAATCAGAGAAGGAAGAGGCTGCTGTGGCATGGTTCTCGGCCAGCCTCCGTATACTGCAGCTCAGAAAGCCTACCTAACTCAGAAACCCACAGGACACTGAGACTTGGGGGAGCGGTGACTGGTTATGTGTGGGCACAGTGATTTACAAATGGATGTGTAGCTTGAGACTTGTTAACCATTTGCCTTACGACATGGTGTGTACCAGATGGTTTGGAGTACTAACAAAAGGGGATAAACATACCTCATGCCACAGTCCAGCATATTGAAGTTTGAAGGTAAAACCACCCACTTGGTCTCTTGTCTTTATTTTTATTTAAATGTATGTGGCAGGGCTGGGGGCCGGCGTGGGCCAGCAGCAGCGTCGCCCTGCGGGCCGGGGAGGTGGGATGGAGAAGCAGAGACTCGACCACCGCCAGGACGGCTCATGAGCTCACTGTGTGGTCAGTCGTCTCTCTTCAACCTGATTGCTGCTGAACAAAAAATAGTTCTAGAAGGAGACAGTATTCACAGGTCAGAGGCAAAGATGACTCCAGTGAAGAGGTGACGGACAGAGTCCTCGGCAGGTGGCAACGCTGTGAAATGTCCTGGAAACACAAGTAGGCTTGAACTTTCTCCAACAACCTGCAGGCAGGACAGACACTGCAGACACGAACTAGTCACAGAGCTGCTGAGATGGCACCAGAGACACTCCCACCACAAGTGACAGAAGACTCAGGGATGAGGTATTGGCCTTAGTATTTCCAACACAGTGGCTGAGACCCGTTTCCCTGCCTGCAGGACTTCCGAACTGACAAGACCCTGCTGGGTGCCGACACCACCCTTGCTGTTGCCCACCCCTGGCCTCTCCTGGGGAACCCGACCTGCACAGCTGCACCCACACACACGAGGCCAGGGTGTCTGAGTTTTCAGGTTATCAGCAAAGATCTGGAGGACCTGGACTTCAGCTACAGAGGAGAAATCCAGGGCTCTGTGTCTTGACCCAGTGGGAGCAGGGTGTCTTCATTACACACAGCAACACCCCCTGTGAGTAAGACTTCTCAGAACAGAATTCTTTTTCCTCCTAATTCAGAGGCTCCAAGTCTCACTGCACCCTGGGGGAGCCGTCTGTGTCTACTGAGCTCCTTTTGTGACTCAGACGTGTCTGCATTCAGAACCCACCCTACAGTGGGGGGACCTTGTTAACAGAAGAAGCCCCCTACTACCAAGCAGAGCACCACGTTTTGGGGGGCCACAACCGAAGGGAGGGCAGCAGAGACGTGTCACTTATCTTGTGAGCACTCAGGAGAGCTACCAGAAAAGAACGTGGGTGTAACCTGGACTTCCAAACTGCTGGGATGGTGGCCTTTCTGACCCTGAATATGGAAAGGGCAATACATCTGGCAGGACTGCTCCACACACGACACAAAATTACAAAGAGAGTGCTTTATTGACCCTTGCGTCACACAGTGCCTGTGCTCTAGGACAGCCCCTGATGCTCCCCAGTTTGTTACCGTATGTCATGGCACCCATACAGAAGCCGTGTTTTTAAAGGACGGACATATAAAAATGCTTATAAATTGACCATAGGTTTTACCAAAAAGGTACAAGACACCACAGAAAGCAGTGGACCAGACACTTCGCAAGACCAATGCGAAGACAGATGACACGGTGGTTGGATTTGCAAGGGATGTGGCTTCATTACATCAAGACAAGGCGCAGAGCGCGCCTCTTCTCTGGGATCATGAGAACCAGGTGGTCCCTAGCCACCACTGCTGACCCTTCCAACCAGGGTCCCAGGGGAGGGTCCCAGATGGAATGGCGGGAACATGTAGAGCAAAACTCAGATTCCTGAGAAAGGACAGACCCCTCAGACTGGGAGACCAGAGGAACCCCCGAGACTCATCACCCTAGGATACACTTGGAACTTGGAAGCAAATGTGTTTCTTCAGGTCACCTTGCATCCAAATCACAGACTGACTTATAAATCAACAGAATAGTCCATGAGTAGTGCGCCTGAATTAAAACAACTACCTGCAACCAGACAGTTCACGTCTACCCGAAAGCAAAGATGCAGAGGGCAAGGACAGCACAGAAATAGTGAGCGTGCCGGCACACTGTGAGGATAGAACCATCTGAAGACAAGTGGCTAAAAGGGAGCGTCATCTGCTAGGCAGACTTCTCACCTGAAGCCCAGTACAGTATTTAAAAAAAAGAAAACGCCAACGCATCACAGACCACACTGGTGGCCCACCACAGGGCATGACGTTAGCTGGGAACACAAGTTTGAGATGGCATGACACTGCTGCCACTTCTGTCCTGCTCATTTTTGTCCCCAACAAGTCTGGTACATCAAGCTGCATGGACACAGTATGCAGTCAAGGCCAGCAGGCCGCCAACAGCTCGCCGCCGAGGCATCTAAGCTCCGGTCAGTCCCTCATGCTGAGCTCGCTGCAGCCTCGTGCAGGTGCGCTTTTTAGTTCCAGTAGCCGGTCTCTCTCTCCCAGTGAAGGGTCTGGAGTGGATGCACAGATGCCAGGTCTCCACGGCTAACCGAGATTCCCTTAAAAACATTTCAGACAGCAATGAGCCGTGAAAACTTACACGGAGCAGGAACAGAGTTCCAGGACCCAGGCACACCACTTCCCCAGGAAGCTTCGTCTACAAGAGAGGCTGCCAGTGAACTTGTAGAAGGAACGTGCTGCACTCACTGCAGCAGGCCTGGGCTGCAGGGTACCTCCTAACTGTCCACACCAGCACGCACAGGCAGCATCCGGTCCCCTGTCAACGTAACTGCAGCCACCCACACCTGGGACTGGCTTCAGCCTCCAAAGTCAGGACCTCATGCCATCTGTAAATCCCAAGAGCTCTGTACGTCATAAGGAGACCTTGGTGGCTTAGTGGTTAAGAGCTGTGGCTGCTAAACAAAAGCTCAGCAGTTCAAATCCACAAGACACTCCTTGGAAACTGATGGGGCAGTCCTACTCAATCCCATAGGTTGGCTATGAGTCGGAATCCACTCAGCGGCAGTGGCTTTTGGCAAGTCTGCTGGCATTCTCAGGACCAGGCAGACAGCGTACCTTGGACGACACTGACTGATCGGAGGGGGACGCTCGTGCAGCGGGCAAAGTGATCGTGGGCGTACACCTCAGAGAAGGGAGTGCTGCTCCCATGCAGAGTACTCTGTAGACATGAAATATTTTCAGATTGTTCGAGCTAAAATTCTGGCTCCAGAATCAGGCACACAGAAGACATAAGCAGTTACATTCTACTTCTGAATAAAGTGCATCCCTGATAAACCCAAACCAAACCCACTGCTCTGGAGTCGATCCCAACTCCTAGCAACCCTACTGGTCAGAGTGGAGCTGCCCTGGAATCGCCAAGGAGTGACTAGCAGATCTGAACTGCCAACTCTGGGGTCAGCAGTTATGCATATAAACTACTATACCACCAGGGTTTTTGCATCCCTGACAGAAATTAGTATTTTGACCCAAATGTACTTTTTTTACTTAAAAAACAGATTTAAGTCTTAGAGTTTATAAACTAGTCTCCATTAACTCATCTAGCCAATAGTCACCCAAACGCCTCTGGCACAGGCCCCTGCCTTCCCTGTAATTCAACAGCCACGAGGCCAGCAGGTAACGTGCATGCCTTCTGGTTTACCCAGTGACGTCCTTGGTCTTCCCTCTTGATAACTTGCTGCCTGACAACAAGGACAGCAGCTGGCCATCTGCACGTACAAAGGCACGCCACCTTTGAATTGGGCAGTCAAGAACTGCTGTGAGGGTTCCAGCTCCCATCCCAGAAGGCCACCAATCATTTCCAGACAGCAGGAAATACAGCCACCCTGACTGACAACCTACTGGACACAGGTTCCTTGACATAATACAACAGTTCTTCATGGAGGAGCCTGCGAAGAGGCAGTCATCCGCCACACTGGTGACATCTCCTCCAGGACTGATTTTGGGGGAGCTGACACTGCGCTCTGAATCAGCCCAGCTTCCTCAGGTCTTCTCACAGGCCTCGTCACACACACAAACCCCCGACGTGGCACATCTCTGCAGGTGCCTGTTCGCTGAAGAGTCACGTGGCAAGAAGAGGATGCAAAGTGTGTGTTACAAAATTTATTGGTGTAAGCATTCAGACATTTTAGATGGGAAAGGTGGTATGCAGATTTCACTACAAGGTTCAACAGAAAATAATATGGACAGGACAATACACCTGGTGAAAGCCCAGCAGTGGCACGATTCTCAAACGAGGGCGCTTCCTCTGGGAGAAACCCGGTAATAATTTAAAGCTTCAGGAGGCAAGATATGTTCCGACTGACAACACTAAGAAACAGTACCGTCGGTGACGAAGGACATGAACTAAGGGTACCAAAAGGGGTGGAGGGCAGATGAGGACAATTTGTATCTGTTGAGGTACAAACAGGAGTTTTCCATAAGAGGGGCATTGATTATTATTCATGGCAAACCCTGCAAATACAAAATAAAACCCAAATCACTGGTCACATAATTCAAAATTTACATGTTTAATAAAGGCAAGGCAATTGACTCAAGTTCTGGCCTGTCAACTATGTACTCCACGGACATTATCTACAGAAATGCTTGGCCAATTTGTACACAGTGATTCCTGATGCACGCCAAAGGGTCTCTGTAAAAACGACAACATTATATACAAATCTGTACACCGATCCACCACAGTGCTCCTCCGTCTCCCAGGGGAGTCCTCACTCACAGCAGGATACCTGAGGTTTCATTTCTTCAGTCGCCTTAGCTTAATCCCAAATATACATTTCAGGGTTGGTTTCTGTTTGGAAAGACTTTGCTTGAATATGTGCACTATGGTTAAAATCAGGAAACAATAAAACAACAATCGCTTGAGGGAGCTGCCCCCTGTCCCGTCTGAGAGACTTCGTCTTGCTGCGGCACAGCGAGGAATGTGTGTGTCCCTGGACGGGTGCCTGTGGCTTCGGGGGTGGGGTGCCCTGCCGTCACGCACCTCTTCAGCAGAGTCGGCAAAGGGCTCTCATTGACTTTTCAGAAGGAGGAGGAGGAGGAAGGGAAAAAAAAAGGAAACAAAACTCCAAATGCCAAAGACATTTCAGTGGGATGAAGATCCGCCTCCACGCAGTGAGTATCTGGGGGGAGAGAAGAACAGGTCAGTGCACATCATCCCTCTGACCCCACGCCAACACCTCAACTAACCACGTCATCACAGAAGACCCCAAGTCACAAAACGGTGGACTAAGTATCCAGGGGTTGATACAGTGACTACAGAGAATTCACAGAGTAAGAAAAGCATGATCCCAACAAAAAATGTTTCCTAGATTAAATGAATGAAAGCACATGAGTGAGAATGCCCTGAGATCCTGTGGAGACCAGGCAGAAGTTAGGAGGACAATAATGAGATACCCCTTCGTTCACAGTCAATGATCACACTGACAGCTAGGGTCTCCAGGGACGTCAACGGATGCCAGGGCTGCGCAGACACTGCGGAGGTGCCTCCGAGTGTGGCAAAGCCTTTCTGGTCACAGAAATTCTTTACACCTGTCCAGATCAGCCCACTTCCCGGAAAGGGTGCAGCAGTGCGGCGCAGAAGAACGCAGCTGCACACCACACCTCCTGGGTACAGTGGGATTACTGACGAGTCCCCACTAGAGAAATGGGTCAGTCCAGCAAACTGAAGGATGCATTTAGAGATCACTAAGTGGAATTGCCTAAACTTTAAACAATGTGAAAAAACATACATACATGTGAATGATACCTCAGTGCATGTCTGCAGACAGGTCAAAACTGAATATGCGTGTGACTGACACATAACAACGAAGGAAGCCCACAGAACCCTGGTGATGGCCAATGGGCTGGACGGGCAGCATCCGGGCTCCTGATGGCCAACAGAGTCCTTCAGCCACCTCCAAACATGACTCGGTGTCACAGGCCCAGGTGAGGAGGAAAACTCAGGCCTCAGACCTCCAGATGAGGGCTGCCTGCGCGGGGTTGGAAATGCCTGGCACGCTCTGGAGAGCCGAGGGTGACACCAGGTGACAGTCACCCTCTGGTCCCAAGTCCTAACACTCCAACATCAAGAAACAGAAATGAGTGACTTACGCAGGGAGCTGACATCACACAAATAAGAAATACAGAGAGACCTTTAAAGGCCAGTGCTCATGACACCATCTGTGGTAGACACAGCACAAAGAATACATGTCGACTGTCTCCACCTCAGACCTGAACGGAAGATAACGCGAGTCTCAAGAAGCTGGAGCCCTCCACAGTCCACGATGGTAAGCGAACCAGACCTGACAGCTCCCAGTGTCCCTACAGGACAGAGCAGAACCGCCCAGTGTCCAAGGCTGTAACCTGAGGGACACCGACAGCCACAGCCTTCTCCCAAGAAGTGGCTGGTGGTTCAAACCACCAACCTCGTGGAGCGTAGGTGAGCGCTTTAACTACTGCATCAACCGGGCCTCTAACAGCAGTGCTGGCCAGGTGACTGGGCACCGCGCACACCCGGCTGTGAAGACTCATACAAGGAGCTTACTGATGACTTTCACGTAGGATTATCTGTCAAGATTTCAATAATATTTTGGACACACAGAGTTAAAACTATCATCACCTGGTTTTGTTACTTTTTAAGTACTGTTGCACACAATTTAAAATTACTTTTGTGGTGTACACTTATTTCTCTTGGACAGGAACTATAGCAAGTGGAACAGAGAACTGAAAAACACAGGAAAACCCAATCCTGTGCACAGATCACCGATGACAACTTCAGGTCATTCAGAACCATGTGGAGAGGCCACACAGTGACCGCAAGAAGGCAGAAAGCAAACAAGAAGACTCCTATCCCAGTTTCTGGTGTAGTCCAGTTGGGTCTTTTCAATGAAAAATACAGGACACTAGAATGAGGCAGGGAAATGTGGTTGACCAAGTATCTGAGAAATCAGAGCATCCCACCAATATTAGCAAGTCAAGGACAGTGCAAAACCACACAGGATTACAGGCTAACGACTCAGGAGACACACCCACATCGTAACGGCAGCTCTGTGTGTGACCATATGGGTGGCTTTTAGACTGTTTTACCTCAGGTCCATGATGTCATGACACTCCTTGCAGGACCCAAACAAAACGAGGAAAAAGACACTAGCCTGAAGATACCACCCCCAAAGACAGTCACTGAGTCAGTCCGTCGGTTCAAAATCAAAGGCCTTCAATTAGACAGTTTTTATTTCCTAGTCTAAAAACTGTAAAGCACATTAAAAAGTTGAAATGTCTCTTAGGAAGGAGCCCGCGTTCAGGACAATAAACCCCGCTCTGAAGTGAGAACTGGGGCTTTCTGTGGATGGCCCCGAGCGGAGGACCCCTGCCCAGACAGGCAGCCCTGCCCTCCCGGCACTGTCCCCAGTGGGAGGGGCAAAGTCAAACGAAGCACACACACCGGACTCCTCAGTCCAGCCAATAGCAGCGCGGGCGCAGGGGCTGCTTGCAGGCTGCTGCTGCCAATGCGGCGCCGCCAACAAGTGTCCCAGATGGGAGCAGAATGGAGAACTGGGCTGGCCAGGAGAGGAAAGCGCCCCATGTCCATTACGAGGTCCTTCACTGAGCCAGAACTTGGCATTTATGGACACTTCAAAGCGTAAAATCAAACTGAGATGCAAAAGCGTGTGACCCTGTGTTCATGGGGCAGGGCCACACTGCTGGACTCTGACAGCTCACAACAGAGTCTTCTGTAATGTGACTGTTTCAACCCTGCAGCCTATTAACACAACAAACCAAGCTGGCAACTTGAGTTATGGTCCCTTTGAAACTGTCCCCACACCCAGCCAGAAAGTCCATGGAGAAAACACAACGGGTCCTCCATGGAGGTGGCAACCTCAGCTTGACCCTGCGGGGACACTGTAGCAGTTACCTCTGGAGCCGCTGTACCAGCTGGGCCACCATGGTGTCGGAAATTCCGGGGCACGCCTCTTCTGCTAGGTAGATGGCCCCCCGAAGTTCTTCTATGGACCCCATGTTGCCTCCGCAGGCCTGGCTCTTCTCCTTCAACTGAAAGCACACAGATAGGAAAGACGACACGCCCGCGTGAACTCCGGCACCCGCGGGTGCTCAGTCTCAGGAGCGTGGCCCATCCACTCCGGCCGAGCCTGGGCGGCCGCTTTTAAGAAAAGGCTCTGTGAGCGCTCGCAGGGCACGGCAGCGACACAGCAACCGCCCAGCCTAAGTGAGAGGTCAGCAACTGGACCCCACCAGCTGCTCCTTGGGAGCGAGACGTGGCAGGCAGCTTCCATGGAGAGGACAGCCCTGGAAACCCTAGGGCAGTTACGTCTGTCCTTCAGGGTCACTGGGAATTATAATCGATAGCAACCGCTCTGGTTTGCACCCAGGACATGGAACACGACCGGCTTTCCCTGCACCTCTTCAAACTCTGACCAGGATGGCCTGCCCCACTAGTCACAGGGTTCTTTTTCCATTTCAACCTTAATTTTGTACCAGGACCGTGATTTCAAAGCCGATCAGAACTTACTCAGCTCTGGCTTCAATCCTGAAACAGCTTGGAGGGTGGTGAAAGCTTCCTCCCAGTGCTGCTCCACCCTCGTGAACTGTTGTCCACAGGGCTCTCAAAATGCCCCCTTCCACCTGAAGGAGGGCCATCCACACTGTCCCCCAGGGCAGGGTGAAAGGTGGGCACCTCTGCCCCCGGGAGACATCACAACAGTGTCATCAGGCACCCCCACATTTTAAGATCAGCTCCAAGGCTCTCCTTAGATTCACCCCAAAGGTGCACGGAACAAGAGCTGCCTGGGTCAAGGTGCGGCTGCGGTCCCCAGGGTGGCTGCGGGCGCCAACAGGCCAACTGCTGTTCTGGACCTGCGCCCTCCACGCCACCTTCACAGCCCAGAAGAAACACCTGCCGCTTCCAGAAGGAGCCGCAATTGACATCTACAGCCAGCGGCTGCCCATCCCCGACCTGTGAACGAGGCACACGGAGGGACGGCGGGGTCTGACACCAGGGGCGCCAACGGCACCTGCAAGGGTGCTGGTTCCTTACGCTCCCTTATCTGCACCTGGAAACGGTCACTGCTGTTTGTCTAGGCCTCTCAGTCACACACCAAACACAAAACACGGAGTAGTATCTGTGAGGGCCAAGTCAGTCATCTGGGGGCCATGCCCTCGTCCTGTAGCCACTCTTCCTCCACCGCCCCAGCCTGCCACGTGACCCACACGTCTGCTGCTAATAAGGAACAACGCAGAGAAAAGGAAGTCCAGGAGGGGTGGCCCTGGGAAAGCCCTGGGCGGTGCCAGAGAAGACACGAAACGCCTGCCTCCGTGTCCTCATTTGCAGAAGTGGAGAAAACGACTCTTACGGGTTTACATAATTCTCATCAAAACCCAACAGTAAGTACACAGAAAATGCTGTGAACTCTAGATTACTAAGTTATTGTCAGTTACATACAAATATACGGGAAAAGATTATCTGTGAGTTTGCTTTTAAGTCAGCTGAGAAAAATCATGGGTGTTAGCACATCTGGGATTAATTTAGGGGGGTTCCTGAATAATGACTTCCTGATATTTTCATGTGCCTAATAAAAAAACAAATAGCCTCACGCAAATGAGAAAATTGATGCCATTTTTCCTAATAAAACCAGCACCAGCAGGAAGACAGGAAAGCAACCCTGAGACCCAAATCTCAAACAACAATCCAAAAGCAAACGGCACCCCCCAAGGGCCTCTCTGTTGTTGCCTCTTAGCTGACTCCGACTCGTGGCGACCCTGTGTGCACAGGCAGAACTGCCCAGAGAACGCTTCAATGCTGGGGCCTTTCTGAAACGGACTGCCAGGCCTGTCTCCTGACAGGTGCCTCCGGTGGCTTCAAACCACCCACCTGAGGGCTGGCAGCTGAACACTGAAACCACCCACGGAGACACAGGGATGATTCGGGGTGTAAAATACTGAGGTAAATCTGCCAGGCAGGGGACCAAGCACCTGTGCTCAAAGAGGCTGGTGAGTCTGGGAGCACAGGGGGGAGGCCTCAGTGTTCCGAGAGTCTGGTATCGCCTTTAAAATAAAAACCCAACCTGTACAGTGCCATAAAATACGTCTGAGCAAAGAGTCCAGGCTGCCCAGCCAGACTGTGTACAAAGAAGTGTAATGCAAGTTCAACATCTCCCAGTGACAACTCTCTGGACTTGGGCTGGGTCACTGACATGCCAGCCAGAAGCCACAGGTTCTCTGAGCCTACTTTAAGCCACCTTCCTTTAACACCCCCACTTCTAGTGACAGCACCACCACAGAAGGAACAGTGCCTCACATACTCCCCACTTCTCCCCTGCCCCCACCAAACAAGCCCAGTGTCTTACCTCTGCAAAGAGAGGTGAAATAATTGTCGATAAACACTGAGAGATAGGCCTCTTTGGGATGTCCTTCTTCTTAGGGAAAGAAAAAAGGTCATTAGAAATAGGTAACACTCTCATGCCCACCGCCAACACTTCAACAGATGTCAGCAGCGGACCATAAACACCAAGTGTCCTGCAGCTGCCCCTTTTCACTGTGATGTCTGCATGGTGACAAGCCAAGCCCACCCATGCAGCTATGCAAACTGCGGTCTGCTCCACGAGGAGGGGGCTACACCCAGAGCATCTGATGCAGGCCCAGCTGTGCTAATCTCTTCTGGTGTGTCATTTGTGTAGAAGGACTTTAGTAGTGAAACTCAGCAAATGTAACGTACATGAAAGTTGGCTACTCCAAGCGGTTGTCATATGTGACCTGTTTTCTATGATTTTGCAACTCCTATCTGACCGCCTACCCCCTTATCAAAGCAGGACTTGGAGCATCACCAAGGGACAAGCAGTGGTCCCACAATACCTCAAACTACATGGCTGTGCTTTTAAAATAGCCTCAAAATACAGCTCTTCATGCCCTTAAACATGCATGATGCAACAATAAGTTTTGTGTAAGTACCAAAAGCAATACACTGTTAAAAGTCCAAGAAAACTCAACAATTATAGCACTTTATACACATGACCTCCATCTGCACAGCGGACATGATTCCCAGTAGTGTCCGAAAGTCCCTTGACACATAAAGTGCCATCTCCCCCGCTTCCACTGTCCCATCTAAACATCCCCCATCAGAAAGTTCTGAGGCGACAGCCAAGTTAGAGAGAAGTTAGACACCACAGAGTGGATCACAGTCCACACCCTTGGGTCTGAGAATCTGGGCGACTGGGTAGAATGCCCTCTCTCAATCCGTCAATGCCCTAACAGCAAAGTCGGTGGCAGGCTGCCACGAGTGACAAACCAGCCCAGGAACAGAGCAGCTCCACACAAAATGAACTCCAACCGCTGCTGACAAGTGGCCCGTCTATGTTTCCAATCATCCCAGCACGAGCTAACTGTACCTTATTCCTCTCCAACTCCGATGGCTGAAGAGCTCCATTCTCCAGACTCTTGGGATCTTTTTCTCGGATTGTGAAGATCCAGTCTCCAGAGTCACTGCCCCCTGATGCCTGGCCATCTGTTTCCCTTAAGAGAGAAATTGGGGCAAATATCATCAGTAAGCATGCATGGTTCCTGCAGAGACCCTGACAAACTGATGTTGTCAGCTCCTATGGGGCACCCCATGCTGCCCACCCCTCTTGGTGTGCTGCCCTGCCACTTCACCCACAATTCCCAGGCTTTTCCCCTGCCCCTAAGTCACACATTGGCCCTGTTCCTTTTGAACTCTGAAAAGGTGACCCTGCCCCCAGCGTCACAGAGGAGAGAGACACCGTCCGAATGTGGAGCCATAACTTCCTATCCCCCACTTCCACATAGGCCACCCTGCATGTCTCTCTCTCTCTCTCTCTCACACACACACAGTCATCTTTCTTGCACACCACAGTATTTTCAATATGAGTAAAAAAGCTGGACAACAAAGGAGGAAGATTCTAGAAGAACTGATGCCTTTGAATTACAGTTGTGGTGGAGAACACTGAATACACCAGAAGAAGGAACCAATGTGTCTTAGAAGAACAGCCACAGTGCTCCTTAGAAGCAAGGATGATGAAACTTTGTCTCATGTACTTTGGACATGTTCTCAGAAGGGACCAGCCCTTGGAGAGGGACATCACGCTCGGCAGTGTCAGCCAAGAGGAAGACCCTCCAGGAGATGGTCTGACAGTGGCTGCCACAACGGGCTGACACAGAACAACTATTCTGAGGACGGCAAAGGCCTGGCAGTGCCTCGTTCTGTCATACATCAGGTCACCAGGAGGCAGAAATGACCACACCCACAGCGGACTGCCAGAAGAGCAAGCACGTCTGTGCTGGAAGCGGCGCAGAGAACGCCCCCGAGAAGCAGTGACGGTGAGGCCTCATCTCACTCATCTCATGTGCTGGACGTGTCATCAGGAGGGCTCAGTCCCCAGAGGAGGACATCCCCCTCCGTCAAGCAGTGTGTCAGGGAAAAGAGGCCGATCCTCCCCCAGACGGGCTGACAGCGTGGCTGCCACAAAGGACAGTGGGCACGGGCAGAGCCACACCTGTGGTGGCAGCACGGACTGGGCAACGCTGCATTCTTCTGCTCGGAAGGGACTCGGGAGCATGTAAAAACACTCCCAAACCCGCTCCCATCCAGCGTTGGCTGCCCCTGTGCCCCTCAAAACACCGCTCCCCAGGTCTCCAGTACCCAGCACATCACTAGGAAGGTGAGACCCCGTTCTGTCCTTACTCGGCTTGAATTCTCTGCAGGAGACCACCCTGCTCCAGGGTCGTCTCCTCGCAAGTCCCCAACTCCTGTGGCTGCAGCTGCACTGTGTCCCGAGTCACCAGGCTGTCTCCGTCCTTGCACAGACTGCACATGACTCTCAGTGCTGGCGTCTCCCAGCGTGTGCCCCAGAACCTTGGGCACGCCGCTCGCCACACACACGCTCGGAATGAGCGCCCCCCGCACTTGTGGTCCCGTGGCCACCCGTGTGGTGGGGACAGAAGGCAGCCTCACCTGCATGCCAAGCACTTGCACGCAGCTTTTTAACATGAGAGACCATTTCTTGTACGCACTAGTACAGGGAGAGCAGGAGAGAGGTGATTATCCGAGTATCAGGCAAACCTTTTCCTGAAATATCCAGACATGTGCATCCAGGCTACAGCTTACACTAAAAAGTCATTCGTTTAACTTCAGTGACATTTCCCTAAGAGACTTGAGTTGACATATTACAATCACAGAAAAAGTCTCTGCTAAGAAAATGAGCAGGATTAATGTGATTATAAAGATGAAAACATCCTAGTCAAGGAAAGGACCACTTCAGAACCCTCTGAGCACGGGAAAGCACCCTAAAGACTCAGTCTCCACGCACTCAGCTGGCCTACACCAGGGCACAGGGACGTTCACGGTCCGAGCGCTTTAAGGCCACGAAAGAACAAGCCAAATAAATGTTGATGTTCACACACGCAGCTACACAGAGCCTGCCACACGTCACACAGGAAAAGTAGGTGGAAATATTAAGTACTCTAGAAAAAGTACGAGGTCCCTGAGACGCACCCCGTTACCAAACTTCATACACATACATCCAATGCAGAAGGGGGTTACCCACTCTGAAAACAAAGCCAGCTAGCATGTGCCAAGTTGAGAGGGGCGAGGATGTCCATGAATGCAGATGATCTGTCTTCGAGCTTGGCCACATAATCCCTCAGGTGGCAATACCACTTTGAATTTCAGAGAATCATCACAGCATCCCTGCCCCTAAAAATGCCCAAGCCTACACAGTCAGTCCCTTTGAAGACAAAGCACCTCTCTGCAGAACCAGGAAACCAGCCGCCTCATTTCCCAACCTGCTCTCCCTCTCTCTGAAGGCCTAACCGAAGGTCTCATGGGTTTCAGAACTTCCAAGTCTTTCCTCAATACAAGTTTCTCCTGATTCTGGAAGGAAACCTTAAGACACCGACCAAATCCTCCTCCAGATGGAAACTGGAAGCTGCGACGGCTGCAGGTTTACAGGAAGGGGGACCTATTCCTACCCCCGGTGGAGCGCAGGCCGGGCCGGGCCGCAGCAGCACCCGCCCTTCCCCGGGCAGCCTGACTCACGTGTCCGACTCCTCGGAGCTGGAGTCGTCGTGGCTCTGCTCGGCCTTCCAGCGCTTGTACCTGTCGATGAGCTCCGTCAGGTACGAGGTTTTCTTGGCGTTGCGTATTATAAACTTGTGCTTTAGCAGCTCCTTCGCGGTGGGTCTCTGGAAGGCAACAGCCAAAGAGAAGAACCGTGTGACACAGACGGTCCCCACAGTCCAGGAGATGCCGTCTCAAGGACAGACTAAGGCCTCAAAAGGTCAAGGAATCACAGACAAAGGTGGGGACGGAGTTGTACTTCCAAGTTTTCTTCCCCAGGACCCACCCAGAGAAGAGCTCTTCAGCTCCTGTCGCTGGGTCTGGTCGGATGACGGCGAGTATTAACATCTGCTGCAGGGGCGGGGGCCCCCATTCTGCAGGTGTCAGACAACCTACCCCAGAAAAATACGGGTACTAGAATTTCATGGAGATCATTCAAGAGAGCTGAACGACAGTCTCCCAATTTTATAAAACCACTTTTATTACAAATAGTGGAAAAGTAGCAAATGCCTCGCTGTTTGGTGTTATCAGTTAACTCTGGCTCCACAAAAAATTAAACAGTAAAATAAATACATTAACCAGGACTGAGCTACAGGAAACTGGATAGGAGCCAGTCTGAAATAGAGCCTGCTTCTCTTAGTCACCAGCTTGGACAGTTTCAAGGTGTCGGCGGCCCCAGCTCTGCACCTGCCCTGGCAGCTGGAGGAAAGGACCCGATCCACACCCTGGTCTCAGATGGCGTGCAGAGCGCGCTTCCAGCTCCACCGGCTGCTCTGCCCCTGAAGATGGCAAACCCAGTACAGGGAGCCTGCTTCCCGCAGAAAGGACCTGTGGCCCACCAGGAGCACAGAGCAGGCACGCCCCGAAGACGACAAACCAGACTGAGTCCCCCGCCTCCACACCAGTGCTCTGCTAACCCACGGCAGGCACGTTCCTCAGCCTCTGCTGGTGACAACCCGGGTCTCCGCAGGTCAATTCCACGGCCTGTCCGTGGAACCAGGGGACTCCTGGTGTCTCAGAAGTGCTGGTGTTCTCAGCTGCTTACCCTCCTCCCTGGCACACTCGGGGTCTGGGAAGAGGTGGAGTCGTGTGTGCTGGGAAAATTAGCAGCTACAGCAAACTAAGATGTGCACAAGGGTGTGTGTGTGTGTGTCCTCTGGAGGGGCTGGCATGGCTGGGGACAGACACCACAACAGACAAGTCACAGCACCATGAACACGCAGAGCAGTGCCTCCCTCCCCAGCCTCATGCCCGATAAACTGACTTGTCTCAAGTGGTCATCGTGGGCTAAGCTGACTGCAGGTACTTTACAAAGATTACTGCCCATCCCCCGCTTACTTCCACTACTGACCGGGCCTCATGTTAGGAGCCATGGGGCTCCTGTAAAACTAGTCACCCATTTTAAGGAAAGTGGGCTATTCCGCTCCCTCTGTCGGAGAATGCAGAAACAAAACGGGGGTGCACGGTGCTACAAGCTACCCCAAAATACACAGAAAAGTGCCAAGGAAATGTCCCACTGTGGGAGGAAAATTAGACTGACATCACTGCCACCACACCTACTCTTCACTGACTGTCCTGTTTCCTACATTGGACATTTCCCACAATAGTAAAAAATCTACTCTCCTCCTATTTTTCACAGTAGTGATGTACACCTGGCATTAGTGAATGCTGAGATGTGCGGGAAGGCTAACACGGGCTGTGATGGTAAAGGTTGTGTCAGCTTGGCTAGGCCACGATGCTCAATGATTGGGCACTTGTGTAATGATGTAGTCATCCTCCACTTGTGTGATCTGATGTGGTCAACCTCCATTCTTCTGTAAGAACCCTGATTTCTGCATTAACAACCTGGTCTTCAGAACCTAACCATGCCGATACGTGGGAAATCGGGTACATGGCTTTACTTGTACTGACAAATCATCCTACTGAGACAAGACACACAATTTAAGAACCCAGAACCACATTCCTCAGACTTTTTCTAATGTGCATGTCTAAATCCACACTTGCAGTTTTATCTTCTGTTTATATCTCCTTGTAACCATAAAGACCCAAACAAAAGCAGAAATCACACACCCTCCCATGCGTTCACAAGCCCTGAACTTATCTGTGTGAAGGCCGAATCCTAAGGAATGTCAGATTCTGAACAGCAACGTGAACTCAGTGGGGCCCTCTGACAACGTCCATGTCTGTGGACAGCAGTGAACCTGAGCCCTCTGGGTAACAAGGTGCGCCCTAAGTTACCATTCCCTCTGTGGAAGACAACACCGGCTTCACCCCTGGAAACCAGATGCACTCCTGAGGAGCACCCATCCACAGAACAGAACCGCTCTGCTGACTCCTCCCATGGACAGAGGGCTGGAGGAGATTTAATGAGGACCATTAAGGAATACTTCAGAGGGAAACCATAGGTGAAGCGGCAGGTCTTCCAGAATGTGTATTCAGAAACCACCTGGGGAGAAATCTAGGACTAAACTCTACACAGGCCCCCCTCCCTGGTGACACCCCGGCCACCACAGCGCCTGGCACTGCACTGCCTTCAAAGAGAGATCCTTGTCACAATCAACAGCACCAGGGAAATACAGTGAGGATGATTTCCCCCAAATTTCCGAACTGCTTGGCTCTGCTCTTGTTGCCAAACTTCCTGCTGATGAATGAAAATGCAGTGAGAGGCGTCCACACAAGACCCTGCCACACGGGGTGCAGGCGCCCCGCTCGCCCCCCGGCACTCACGAAGCTGGGCTCCTTGTTCAGACAGGCCTCCACGAACTCCTTGAGGGGCTTGCTGTAGCTGCCCTCCAGTGTGGGTGGGTTGTTCTTTGGAATGAGGAATAAGACCTTCATGGGGTGCAGCTCGGAATGGGGAGGCTCCCCTTTCGCCAGCTCGATGGCTGTTATGCCCAGGGACCAGATGTCTGCCTGCAAAACAAACCCAGCGTGAGAGATGCTGCACAGAGTCACTCGGACACACACGCATCTCAGAAAACACAGTAACACATCTCAACCACCGGGCACCCAGG
Source organism: Heterohyrax brucei (assembly GCA_028571685.1). NCBI lineage: Eukaryota > Metazoa > Chordata > Mammalia > Hyracoidea > Procaviidae > Heterohyrax > Heterohyrax brucei. The sequence continues at coordinate 82,678,041 of CM053159.1, forward strand.
CGGTGTGAACAGGGACGCACACTCTGTGTCGGCTGAAACCCGCTCGGGGGCCTCGGCTCATCTGATTCCGAAAGGTCACGGCCTCAAAAGCCCAACAGGAGCAGCTCTACCCTGCAAATGTGGGGTCGCTGGGAGCCGGAATCAAGGTGACAGCCACCGACAATTCAGTGTGCTTCTAAGATGTGAACAATCAAGAACATAAATTCCGTGTAATTTCAAATACAGGAAAAAATTGAAAACAGAAAACACCTTCTACCTCTGGAACGAAGATGGCTTCTACAATTATTCTTGTTTTGTTTACTGCTGGACACATAAGGTGTTCACTGGTACCTCCCTGCAGTCAGTGGACTAGGTAAACCAGAGAAGATCAAAGGGGACAAGTGTGCGGAACAGAGACAGGTCTGCAGGTTGTCCCATCAAGCAATACCTGTAACTCAGCACATCTCTGAGGGTGAGCGGTAGCTTGGTCTCAGAGACTCGAGTTTAAATGCTAAGCTCTACAACCCTCCAGTCATGTGATGGCAGACAACACAGCTGACCTCTGAGCCTCACCCTTCCTCCATCTGTAAAATGGGAAGCTTAATAAGATAGTTGTACAAGGTGCCTTACACAGAAGTGGAGAGTGCGGACATCATAGGGCACGCCATGCACTCGTCACACGCATTTAATAATTCACTAACATCTCTGTCATACAGACTCCCTTTCTGGCCACAGTATATTTTATAAAGTAAACACAGATGTCATATATGATATTGTCCTCCAGGCACATCAACACCTAACCTGCTGTTGTCGAGTTGACTGCATGCATCGCAAACCCTACAGGACAGAGCAGAACTGCCCCACAGGGTGACCAAGGAGCGCCTGGAGGATTTGAACTGCTGACCTTCTGGTTAGCAGCCACTGTTTAACCACCATGCCGCCAATCAACACCTAAGGATAACAGTAATTTCTTCATATCATTTAATAATTAATTTTCAAGTGTTACACCTCCACATCAAGAAAACAAAAATCCTCACAGCTGGACTAGCAGGCAACATCATGATAAATGGAGACAGGACTGACGTTGTCAAGGATTCCACTTTAGTTGGGTCCATAATCAACACCCACGGAAGAAGCAGTCAAAATATCAAAAGACACACTGCACTGGGAAAATCTGCTGCAAAGGATCTCTTTAAAGTGTTGAAACGTAAAGATGTCACCTTGAAGACTAAAGTGCACCTGACCCAAGCCATGGTATTCTCAATTACATCATACACATGCAAAAGCTGGACTCTCAACAAGGAAGACACAAGATGAATTGATGCGTTTGAATTGTGTTGGAGAAGAACACTCAATGTCCCATAGACCACGAAAAGAACAAAGTCATCTCTTCTGGAAGAGGTACACCCAGAGTGCTCCTGGAAAGCAAAGATGGCAAGACTGTGTCTTACATACTTTGGACACACTGTTGAAAGGGATCAGTTCTTGGAGAAGGACATCATGCTTGGTAGAGTGGAGGGTCAACGAGAAGAGGAAGGCCCTTGACGAGACGGACTGACGCCGTGGCCGCACCAGTGGGCTTATGCATAAAATCAGTTGTGGATGTGGTGCAAGACTGGGCAGGACTTCGTGCTGTTGCACGCAGGGTCACTGTGAATCAGGACCGACTCGACAGCACCTAGGTTCCTTCCCTCTACAACAGGTCTTTGTTTTATTTTTCATGTTTTTGTTCCAATTAGCAGGCGTGCTATTTACACAGAGTCGCTTACCCCAGAGGAGGATGAAAGCGTGGCACACAGGAGCAGGCCAAGCAGGGGACACGAGGGTGAAGGGAGGAGCAGCGACAGGGCGGGAGCAACGAACATCAGGATTCTCACTCAGCAGACATCGGTAACCCCGCAGACAGCAGCAGGTACCTGCTGGACAGCCAGCAGTCCATGTCCATCCACCGGCCCGCTCCTAGATTTCCCTAGAACTGCTGCTGCCTCCAAAGCCTGGTGGCACCACTGCCCGCCCAAAGGCCCGCCGTCCAGACCCACCAGGCGCTCCTTAGAAACCATGTAGGGCCGTTCTACCCTGTCCTATAGGACAGCTGTGAGTTGGCGCTCAAAGGCAGTGGCGGTGGTTTGGGCTCAGCTAGTGGTTCTCAGACTTGGTCCCCAGCCAGCAGTGTCACTACCATCGCCCGGCAACTGGCTGGAGATGCACATTCCCACCGGGGCTGACATGAACAGCCGTCCAGGACCAGCAGTCCAGGTGGGCTCCCATGTATCAGCTATTTTCACCTAACAGTTCTCAAAACCTGTATTGTCCTCAAAACCAAAAACGTGAACACACTTAATGACTCCGCATACATCCCACCACAGAAGACACACAGTGTCCACAAAAAAACACAAAGCAGAATGCAAGTGAGTCCTGAAAGGCTGAAACACACTCAGCAATGCCACTCTCTGCTTAGTCAGCCAGGAGGGGTGCTTGTGCCGAGTCAGCTCAGCAGCCAAGAGCCAGCTACAGGGCTCCCCAGGAGGCGAGTGCAGACCAGAAGCAAGACCCCAGACACCCAGCACATGCCTCCCTCTACCAACATCACCAAATCCACCCAGACAGCCTCTCTCCCAACCCAACCTGTGGTCTTCAGAGGTGGCATGGGCACCAGGCACGTCCCGGCTCCCCTAGAAGGGAGGCCAGGGCGACATCATCCACAGGGAAACCCCAGCACCCACCAAGCTCAATCCCCCCAGTGTGTGGCTCCTACCACTCAGCACCTGCTCTTCACCCTCCTGGAGGCCTCCAAAGGGGTCCCAAGTGCTCCTCCCGCGGAGGTCTCATTCTCCTGGTGAGTAACACCTACTAACTTAGACACTTTGACTGGCACTTGAAAAAATGGCAAAACCCAAAACACCAAACTCGTTACCATCAGGTGAATTCCAACTCATAGCAACCTTAAAGGACAGAGAGCTGCCCTCAGGCTTCCCAAGAAGTGTCTGCTGGATGTGAACTGCCAACCTCAGTTAGAGCACCTGGCTCTTAACCACTGCACTGCCAGGGCTCTGAATGGCAACAAGCTGGCATATACGTTAAAAGCCATAAAAATACTCCAACTTGCTCAAATCAACTGATGCCACCCATCTAGGACTCTATCCTGAACACATCAATTTCAGACTGAAAAGTCGTACTAGACACCAAAGTACTCATAATGGCCTTGCGTTCTTTCCTCCAAGAATGATGAAGGCCATGTACTCAGCAATGATGGAGTCTCCAACAGACAGTCACAGGGACATGAATCAGTCTGTGACCAATGTCTGACATACACTGTCTGAGTTAAAACACGTGTCTGGGTTTTAAAATAAAAGTGATGTGGGCGAAAGACAGTTAAAATTGAGGTGTCACAACAGGCCCACTTTACAACCACGCGGAAAAGACACGAAGTTGGGTATGAAGACACTGCTGATGGAGAAAGCAATGATTTTAAACACAAGCCCACGTCAAAAGTTGCAAGGGCAGGAGCGTCAAGCTGCAGGTATTAGAAGAGATTTTCTTCCCACGGAGAGTTCTGGGCCACACAGTCCCAAGCAGCCACAGAGAATTATTTGCTCCTGCCAGTCAAGGTCTCATCTGACTAAGGAAGTGGGAAGAGCGGGGACCAAAACCAACGTACACCAACATTCTGGGTCTGTGCAATGTCACGTGCAGTCAAGCAAAGTGAGCTGGCTGCCTTTGCAGACACAAATACAATGGGCACCGCAGGAGAAAACTGATGAGCAGAGAATAAATTCTAGAGGGGACTGTGGTCAACTCTCAAGCAGGGAGAGTGGGAGAACACTATGGATCATTCCAAACCTCAGTTACACAAATCAGCACGGTTCCCACTGGACTTACGGCGCAGTCTTTACTGGAAGCCGCAGTAGCACGGTATTGGGGTGAGGTTTGCCAACCAAACAGCCAGCACTTTGCACCCACCAGGCCCTCCCTGGAAACTCTTCCGGTCAGTTCTCCTCTGTCCCACAGGATCACGGGGAGTCAGAATCAACTTGACAGCAATGATTTCTTGTTTCTCAGGTTGTTTTTCATTTACTTAACTGGGGCCCTGGCAGTGCACTGGTAAGAGCTCAACTGTTACCCAAGAGGTCAGCCACCCCCGAGGAACCCCACAAGACAGTTTATTCTGCAGGGTTGCTGCCAGCTGGAATTCCACTCAACAGCAACAAGACTGACCTCACGAGATCTCACACCTGTTGCTGGGTGCAGTGCATGAGCTCTAACTCACAGGGAACCCGTGGGACAGAGACCAGCCGTCTCGCAGGGTTTTCCAGGCTGCAGTCTTTATAGGGGAACAGGGACAAGGTCTTTCTCCAGGGAGCTGCTAGGGGATTTGAACTGCTCACCTCTGGGTTAGCAGCCAAGTGTTTAACTGCTGCCCGAGCAGGTCTCCTCAGAGCCTGTAACTCGGAAGTATCTCCAACCCAGCAGCGGCCATCCAGCCCACTCCCACTCATGACAACACCAGGTGCGCAGAGCAGAACTGTCCCCTGGGGTTTTCAAGGCTGTGACCCTGCAGGAGCCCAGCCCCAGGCCTGCCCCGCAAGGTACCTCCAGGTGAGCGGGAGCACCAGCCTGCGGGGGTTCTAGTGCTAAGGGCTTAACTGTCTGCTCCACCCAGGGAGCCCACGATTGTAAACAGTTCATGAGAACTAATGGGCATGTGAATTGCTCAGCCCACGGTGGCCAACACACTGCTACCTGCTGACACACAGCGGGCTGTGGGTGGCCCCCAGGTGCCAGCCCCCTCATCAGGAACCACAGAGTGGAGCACAGCTGAACCAAGCCACAGAGCTGGCAGGGCTCCATCCCACGCAAGGCCTTTCCCGCCTTGGGGCTGGTCGCTCAGGACCAGGACTGTTCCCTAAGGAGCGAGTCTGCTGCAGGGAAGAGGGCAGGTGGGCACGGGCGGGCCTGGCACCCACTGCAGCACGCACGCACCGTGTGGACGCACACAGAGCTACTCTGGCGTGTGTTCCTCATTACTAACAACTTCTGTCTTCCCGAGACAGGCGTCACCTATTCTCACAGGGTCACTGTGAGCTGGAACTGACTCAGTGGCGACCGTCTGGTGTCCTGATTCCTACCTCCGCCACAGTGACTACGCAAACAGCCTGCTAAGAGGGGACTCGACAGGAACATGACCGGGCTTGTGCTGTCCCTTCTGTCCCATCCCCTTTGGTTCCGTAGGGGAAAGTCCCATACTGGAATGCAGAGACGAGCAGGAAACCACAGACGCACAACCAGAGGAGAACAGACAGGTGCCCTGTGGCAGGACAGCAGAGCAGCCACCAAGAGAACCTCCCTGACCACTGCGGGCTCAGACTTGCTGCTGCTGGAGAAAGCCATCACTAGAGGGGTGCCCCCAAAGGAACCTGTTGGAAGGACCTTTGTCGGGCCACCACCCTGACCCAGAACTGACAGCAGCGGTTGGGGGTGCCGGCCCCTGAAACGCCCGCGCCGACGAGCCTCCGCACAGCACAGGCCTACACCTCAGCCGCGCTCTCCACGCCTCCCGAGCCCACAGACCTGGAGAGTAAACCTACACAACTCCATTTTCACACACAATTTCCAGTTAAGAGTTGTTGGGGACAAGCCAAGCAAACGAAAGAACTAGCTTTTGAGGCAAGACAGATAAACTGCAGTGGGCGGCGACCAAAAGATACGAGACAGTTCCTCCAGGCGTCCTGTCCCCGCTGCTCTTGCAGCTGCTAAGGTTCCCCGAGTCGGCTCTGACTCACAGCGACCCACACCCGACAGAACAAGCCACTGACAGCCCTGCGCCAGCCTCGTCCCTGGCGCGGCCATCGTGGCCATCTGGCCCAGAATCTCTGCTCCTCAGAGGCCAGCTCAGCAAGCACGGGGAAGGCCCTGAACCAGAGAAAAGGGGAAGGAAACGGGCTCAGGCAGCCAGGAAACTTTCTCAAGAAACGTTCTGAAGCAAGCAGTCATAGGTGAGAAGAAGTAGGCTCTGAGTCCTGAACCACACGTGCCCTGGTCCATCTGTCAATTCACCAGGAAGAATGTCAGCACCGGGGTGTCATCAGGTTGAGTTAAGAGATCTTAGCCTCACCCAAGTCTAGATGTGTGACCTTTGATAAATGGGCCTGAACGTAAAATAAGAGAATGGCCTGGACACGCAAGGCCTTGTCAAGTCCTAAAACTATGTGCCAGCAGGAAAATGTCCCATGGTGACAGTGGACATTCTACGAGTTTAGAAGCAGCCTGCAGTAGCCGTCACACAGGGCAGAGGGTAACTGGAGACGGACAGTCCTGCTCTCTTACACAGGAGGGGAAGCATGCTGGTCACTTTCTCCTCAGTGGCTACCAAGGCCAGCTGGTGTCTGGAGGCATCGTGCCGGCCATGACAAGTCAAAGGTGAGACACCCAGGTCCCTATCGCCTACGTGGGACAGGAGACACACCTGCTGGTGCAGCCCCCACCTCGACGCTGCGGTAACTGGTAGGAAGCGTTAGCCCTCCACTCTCAGTGCAAGAGGCGGCAGCCCGCTGCCCATTACAGAAGATTTCCACTTCAGCAGCAGTGATTTCTAGCACGTAAATGTACCGGAGTTTATGATTTTTTGCCTACCAACGTTTAGTTCTGAAAAGGCCTTTGGTGGGTGGAACACAAGGAGGTTCCGCTGTGCACAGGCTTTTGAGAGAAAGCAGAGCTGGGCACACAAGGTCAAGAAAGGGAGGTGACAGCGAGACACAGGACACAGGGAGGGCCTGGGTTCTTGCCTATACTAGCAAGTTCCAAATAGGTGAAGGGCAACAGGCGAAACACAGTACAGGAAAGCTTAGCTAAGAGAGTGCGAAATGTGGCCAACGGAGAGAAGGAAGGAGGCAGGACTCTGGGATAACGATCTCTGCCGGTGAGGGGCCCCGGGGCTAGCGGTCTCCGCCGGTGAGGGACCCCGGGGCACATCACACAATGCGGAGACCCGACCACCATCGTACAAGCGCTGCTCCTTCTTGATTCTGCCCTGACGTTTCCGCAGACTTTTTCCATTTCTTTTCTGGGCTCCTCCTTCTCTGTGTGGCCCTCCCATGTCACTCAGCATCCTGTCCCAGGCCCTCTTCTCCTTCACTGGACCACTCACACTTCCTGTGCTGCCCACTCAGCCAACTCAAGGCCTCTCTCCAGAGGTCCGCTGCTCCGCAGGACCACGCTGGACGCCCAAGGCACCTGGAACCCAACATCCTCTCCACCACGGCCCTCCAGTGTTTCTGGTCACCTGCACAAGTGCTTCCCTGAGCCGCCTGCCACCACCACAGACAAGCACGAGTGAAGGTGAAACCTCCACCCCCGTTAAATGACATGTTCAGAGGCAGAGGAGGAAACGTTTGACATCCAGGTCTGAGCATCACCGTTCTGACTGACCCGAAGGTGCCGGCTCTGCTCCAGTGAGGGAGGCTCGGAGGCTGAGGAACAGAGACCGGGCCCCCCAGGTCCCCAAACACAGAGCAGCAGCCCTTACCTTGGAGTCGTAGGCTGACTGCTTGATGACCTCCGGCGCCATCCAGAAAGGGGTGCCCACGAAGGTGTTTCTTTTTATCTGGGTGTCCGTCAGCTGGCCCGCCACTCCAAAATCGGCCAGCTTCACCTCTCCATGCTCTGACAGCAGAACGTTGGCAGCTGCCGAGGGAAACCCGAGATGTCTCCTAATGTCACTGACAGGGCAGCTTCATTCGTTATCATCTGGGGAAGGTGTGTGCTGCCCCCCCCGAGATGTCATGGGCTGGCTAAGGACAGGCCTGAGTGTTGTGCTTTCCGGCAGACCCCAAGCCCACCCCAACCCTAGGCACACTAAAGATGACCCAGGGATACACGCAAGATTCATCCCTTGAGAGGTACGGTTCACAGCGTGCTCCCACCCACCTCCGACATCTGAAAGAAGTCAAAACAAAACCTCTCCTTACCTTTAATATCTCTATGAATTTTCTTCTCTGAATGCAAGTAATCGAGTCCTTTCAGTATCTCTCTCAATATAGTAGCAATCTGAGTTTCATCTAAAGGGCCAGGTTCTAACTGACAAGAAAAAAAGAAAAAAATTCAAGTTATTTAAACAGATATTTTATCATTTGAAACAATACCACACTGTCATGGGTTGAACTGTGTCCCTGCAAACAGCGTGCTCAGCAATCTGGCCAGGCCTTGATTCCCGGTAGTGTGTGATGTTGCTGTACGTTGTACACCCTGCGTCTGATGTTCCTGAGGGAGGACGGCCCGCAGTCGGGCTGGTGGGCAGGACTCCCTGCCTGAGGCTGCCGTGTGCCTGGTGGCAGTCTCCAGAGACTTAAAGGAAGAGAAGCACGCAGAGCTGGGGGCCTCGTACAATCAGGAAGCAGGCGGCAGCAGAATGCAAGCTTTGGAAAGGACCCAGGGTCCCTGGGCCTCAGAAGCTCCCAGTCCAGGACAAGACTGATGACAAGGACCCAGAGAGGAAGACTGCCCCTGGAGCTGACGCCCTGAATCTGGACTCTGCAGCCTACTGGACCGTGACAGAGTGAAATTTCTCTTTATTAAAGCCACTTGTCGTCTTTCTGTTAGAGCCACACTAGATGACTAAGACAAACACAGTGAGAAGATCCATGTTAAAATGGGCAGAAGAGACGTCAGCCCAAACCATGAACAGCAATTTAAAAATTCTGCACTTTCAAGCTCTCCAACCTGGGCCAAGGGAAGCTGCCAGACCTCAAGTCCTGGCGAATTTGGGTTTTCTGTCATTATTTTTACCCCCAGAATGAGAGGGCGACTGTCTGAGGGGCCCTCGTGGGGCAGTGGTTAAAGTGCTCATCGGGTGGACTCCAACAAGGCCTCCTTGAGAGAAAGACGTGGCCTCCGCTTCTGTCAAGGTGACAGCCTCCGGGATCCCGGGGAGGCCACTTCACTCAGCAGGGTCCTCAGGGGTCAGGACTGACTCAACAGCGTGGGTCGGCTGTCTCTGAAAACAGGCATTCAGGGAAATTCAGAGCGACTAAAGCCCAACACTGACTCGCAGTATTCGTAACAGAAAGTCAGGCAAGGAAAAAAAAATGTCAAGTTAGCATACTGTTTAAAAAACAAGAGAAACTCTGGTTAAAGAGCTCAGGTCCGAACTGGTGGTAATTCCGCTGCCAGAACTTGCAGAGCAGGGTCACATCAGAGCTGCTAACAGCACAGCCCCCGGCAGGGAACAGGGCCTGACGCTCCCCGGCCCGCACCACCTCCACTTCGGAGACGCAAGGCCTGACGCAGGGGCATCACCTCCCCCCAAGAGTCCCCAGCCCACACCAGCTCCCCCGACACTCCCACCCAGCATCATCTCTGCCTCAGCGAAACAAGGCCTGACCATCCCAGTCCACTAAGAAGAAAACCATGGGTGGCAGTTCCAGTAACTGAAAATTAACTCTTCACCTGAACGAGCGGCTTCTATACTATACTAGTCAGGCTTGAGAGCACATTCACATACTTTAGGAGTCCCTAAAAACAATTCAGGCTACTTGAAGAAATATCATATAAGTAGTTTGAGATTGAAACAAAACAAAACCAAAGCAGAGACAACAAATCCCTATAAAATGAGCAAACGTTATTAAAACCTAAAAACTTCTTCATTCCAAAACATATTCTGCGCAAACTATCAGAACCTATTTAAAGCCCCCCCATCCTTACCACCATCCCCCCCAAAAGCAGCAGAAGACAGACCGAAACAGAAGCAAAGCAGCCAAGGACCAAAGTCAACACCTGGCATCTGCAGCCGCCAAGCGGGAGCCCACCCTGAAGCCCTGTGGAGGAAGAGCCTGGCACTCTACGCCTGGAAACGCCCTAGGGAGCACAGTGCTGTCCCTCACGGACTCCAGAGCAGCTGGCGGTGACACCATCTACCTCAGGGAAAGGAACCTAAGACCCTCCGGAGGGGAGCTCACCTGTGAGGGACACTCATTTTCTTACACCGATACTTGCAGGCCCACGTGTGCCTCACGGCCATCACCAAGCTGACGGAGACCCAACAGTTCTGTCTGGCACTGCACAGGTGACACGGGGTCAGTGCAGGGGCCCTGTTTACATGACAGTCTTACCAGTAGCTGGCAGGTGCATCTCTGTTAGCTGTGCCTCCTGGTCTAGACTCAGGTCCTCCGCCGGGGACCAGCCTCCGGAGCTACACCGTGTTTGTAACTAAAACGGAGGCGCTTTCTGAAGGAGAACCCCCGGGTGGTGCAGACAGTTAGCATGTCAGGCTGCTAACCAAAGTGCTGACACCTCAAGTCCACTCACAGGTGCCTCAGAAGACAGGCCTGGCCATCTACCTCCAAACGGCCACCCAGAACCCCAGGGAACACAGTTCTCACGGTGACACAGGTCCACCCAGAGATGCCTCGGAAGGCCTAGCCATCTACCTCCCAACACGCAGCCACTGAGGACCCGAGGAAGCACAGTGCTCACTGACACACACAGGGCCACCGTGAGTGAAGGCCGACTCCGCAGCAAACGGTTCCTATTTTTAAATGACTTAGAAAAAGTCAAACTGTTTGGTCAACCAGCCTGCCAGGAATTATTCCAAATTTTAATTAAGATGGCATCCAAACTTAACTTCTGACTAAGATACTATGCTGTAGGTTATGTTCTCACAAACCTATTTTTCCCTAATTTATTTGACCAAGAATCTTATTAACAACACATATTGAAACCACTGCTCCAAAGGACACAATCCAGAAAATCCCAATTTGTAATGAAATGCCTTCTCCGCACCTATTTTTAAATGGTCAGGAATGTAGGAATTTTAATATTTAAAATGAGGAAACACACTTCTGTAACCAGCCAGGTGAAAAAGGAAACTGAAGGCGGCTGAGATGCTGGGGTCCATACTCACATTCATGCATCAGAGCAGAGAAGGAAAACAGCTTCATGGTGTGTCTAACACTGTCAGGAAGCAGAGTGCCCTATCTCTCCAGAGGAACAGCTCCTGAGTTTGAACCCACAACCTTTTAGTTTGTACCTAAGCACTTTATCCACTGAGCAACCAGGGTTCCCTGAAGGAGGAGAGTCCTTCACAATTACTGGGTAGAGTGGAGGTCCCATTTCCTCTTCCATCCAGCCTTCCTCCTGGCCTAGTTCCTCTTCCTTCAAGTCTTCTTCCCGGCCCATTTCCTCCTCCATCCAAGTCTTCCTCCTGGTCCATTTCTTCTTCCATCCAGTCTTCCTCCTGGCCTAGTTCCTCCTCCATCCAGTCTTCCCCTAGCAGATACGCAGGGTGCTGGAATAGACCAGGGCTGCACCACCACCTCCTGCTTTTATCAAGTCGCTGGAAAGCAACAGCAGAGCAGGCTGGGGTCATTACCAAGGGCAGAGCAGAGAACCTAGCCCTGGATAATGAAGCGCTGGCTCCGTGGTTAATATATGCACAGCTCTACCCTCTGAAATCCATCACTGACTTACCTGCCTGAGGGGGAGGCAGCCACTTGCGACAGAAGTGGGGCCCCTCCCGGTCTCACACTCACTGTACAAAGTACTCAGCTGGCCTCTCCACCACCAAGCTTCATTCGCCACCACAACCAGCGGCACTGAGTTCCCTGAGCTGCACACTAGCGCGTCCCATCATCCTCATCTCCAGACAGTGTAAATCACGGCTGTCTCTGTCATTAAGACACGGGGGGAGTCTTAGAAAAGGGGTTCACGAAAAAGACTCCAAGAAAAGCCAGACTGCACTCCACCTATGGGTGACTCCCAGGCCCCTGCCCCAGGATTGCTCCCCACTTCTTCCTCTGTTAGCACGGCCAGGCACACGGCCATCCAACCAGACACCGCACTTCCCAGCCTCTGCCACAGCAAGGTCTGGCCATGTGACTTGCCTCTTCCCAATGGAGTCTGGGCAGGAGGGACAGGTGGCACTTCCTGGTCTTGGTCTTAAAACCGACAGCTGGCTGGCCGAGTCACCTGCCATGCCACCAGCCAGGTCCCTGCTCACTCTGTGGACCAGGGCCCACTGAACTACCAGTGTGAAAGGCACTTCTGTCTCGTTTGAAAGGCAACTGGAAACCCTGGTCACACACTGGTTAAGTGCGACGGCTGTTAACCATAAAGTCGGTAGTTCCAATCCACCAGGCACTCCCTGGGAACTACAGGGCAGTTCTCCTCTGTCCACAGGGTCGCTGTGACTCAAAATCAACTCTGGGTCAGTGGGTTTGGGCTGTTGTTTTTAGGACAGCGCATGGAGCCCTGGTGGTGCAGTGATTACGAGCTCGGCTACTAGCTACAAGGTCAGCAGTTCAAATCCACCAGCTGCTCCCTGGACACCCTACTGGGCAGTTCTGCTCTGTTCTACAGAGTAATTTAGTCATTGTCTGGGGCTGGAAGGAAGAGCAGAGACGGACTGCAAATGGGTGACAGAGAATGTTTGGGGGTGACAGAAATGTTGTGAAACTGACTTGTGGCGACGGCTGCAAAATTCTGAGTCCAAATGGGTACGAGTCACAATCAACTTGACGGGATGGATTTGGTTTTTCGATCCGAGGACGGCAGGGTGGCGTACACATACAGGATTGCACCATCTTTTGAAAAATAAAAAATAATCACGCTCTCTTCATTTTTTGTCTGTCGCACATCTGCGTGACTGAGTGGCTGATCAGTCCAGCACAGCCCCTCCTCAGTGAAGTCCCACGCCGCCCCTGACGTCATCGCACACTGCCGACCGGTCCTCCACTCAGCTGCCAAGCCCTCTGCCTCAGGCCCCTGTCCTGAGCCTCACCCGACCATTCAGGTCACCTGCTCCCCTGTCCCTTCCTCTGGGGCACTCTCTGTTGTTCAGTGCCATCCCGTCAGTTCCAACTCAGCCTACGCACAACAGAACAAAACCCTGCCCAGTCCCCCAACCCACCCACGACGGTGTCTGCGCTTAATCCCACCACTGCGGCCGGCGTGTCAGCCCACCCTGCTGGCCCTTCCCTTTACCCAGCATGAGGCCCGTCTCTGGGGACTGATCCCTCCTGACAGTATCTCCAAAGCATGTGACGTAATCGCACCGCCCTGGCTTCCAAGGAGCACTCGGCTGCACGTTTCCGGAGGAGACCTGTCCTTCCGGCAGCCCACAGGACAGCCAGTCTTCTCCAGCAGCCCAGCTCACAGGCGCCAGCCGTCCTGCTCTGTCCATTACTCCCTGCCCAGCCTTCAGAGACGATGTGACGGAAAAGACCGTGGCTTGGGTCAGGCACACCTTGGTCTTCGGGGTGACTCACTCACTTTTCAATACTTTAGAGAGGTCTCTTGCAGCTGATTTTCCCAGCGCAGTGCATCTTCTGTTTCCCTGATGACTCTGTCATGGATGGCCACGAACTGCAGCTCTGCAAAGTCAGGCTCTTCTGCAGCTATGTCAACTGCTGTGTGTCCCAGTGGCCAGGACAGCATGTGGCATGTGACCGGACACAGCAAATACTTGCTGACTGAAAAGTGGTTTCATTCAGCAGGCTACCAAAATCTACCTCATTTTAAAGTTATAAAGTCTTTCGTTACACGAGATTTGTGTTGTTGTGGCACAGGAGAGGCAGATGGAAACCGAGAGATCACTGGAAAAGGCAAAAACACGGAGAATACAATCAAACTCATTAGAGTACATGCCGAAAAAGCAATACTGGGTGACGGAGGTGGCTATCTGGCTTTCCCATGCTAAGTGTCACTAAAAATCAGAAGCATTAAACTAATGTTCCACGGCCTACGTGAAAAGGTCTGACAGCCACGACACAGAGCAAGACAGCAAAACATACAGCAGTGTGTGCACTGTAATTCAGACGACGTCACACACACTCCCGGCTAAGACGGGCACGGGCCACAGAGAGACAGCGGTTCTGAAGAAGTGAGCTGCCCCCAGAGTTTTATTTATCACGCTACTGTCCCATCCCGTAGGGGAGATCTACCTCTGGGCAGGCACAGATCTAGAGAGTTTTCCTTACTGCCTGCTTGAAGAACAGTAAATCTAGAGAGAATGAACTAAAAAAAAACAAGAGAGAGAAGACCTTCCCATGCAAAGGAATGGCAGCGTACGCCCTCTGAAGGGGATTCAACCAGTTATCTTCCCTTCGGAGGCCCTCTCACTTTTAAACTATGAGCACTGTGCACCTTAACCAGCAGCACTTGAGCAAACTCTAAAAAAGGCAAGAAGTTTTCTTTTTTTTTTTTTTTTAAGAAAAGGCCTACATACATTAAGCTACATTGTATCAATTCTTTACACAGGATAGTACAAAAAAAGTTTCATGAACAGAGAATCCCTTGTTGATGTGGAGTCATTCTGTCACAGCAATCCTGTAAGACAGAGGAGAACTGCCCACAGGGTTTCCGAGGAGCGGCTGGTAGATTTAAACTGCTGACCTTCTGTTTAGCAGCTGCACGCATAACCGCTGCCCCAACAGCACTCCAAACACATAGGTGAAAAACAAAACACAGTGCAAATAGACCTACTGTTGAGGAGTCGATCTCAACTCCCACCCTACAGGACCCAGCGGAAACACCCAATAGGGTTCCCAAGGAGCGGCTGGTGGATCTGAACTCTCGACCTGCTGGTGAGCAGCCAAACAATCACTGCCCGTCCCCTTGAGGCTCCAAAAGAGACCCCTCTCAAACCCTCATTCTAAGGGTTTTCAACATGAAAAAAATCAATTTTTGTATCCCACTGTTCAAGTCTGTGTCCTTGTGACCAGGTGGAGGCTGCCCAATAAAAACCAGCCACAAAAGGGAGGAAGAAACGAGGAAATTGCAGGTAGGGGAGGACAGCATGAAGTCAAGGAAAGCCCCAGGCTCTGTCCACTGCTGGACAGTAGGAGGTTCAGAGCTCAGGTTTGACGCTTGCTAGCTGATGCATCTAAGGTCTGAGTGTAATCTTCTCATTTTTTACAGCCAGACGATTAGAGACAGCTACAAAGGAATGCCTGGTTCTTGTCACAGGGACTATTTAACGGGAAGATGGACGGCCACTTACCCGGAGCATCACGCTCTACAATGTTTTCATAAAGTGGTGAGTTCCATGCTTCCCCCTGACTGTCAAGTCTAAACTGCACATAGAAACCTCAACTACCAGCTCCACAGAGTTCCTACCCCATAAATCCATGACTGTGGCACTGAGAACAAATAAACTAAAGCATTTGTGAACTAGAATTCCTACTCTGAAGAACTCAAGGTTTGAGACATGAGTTTCTGCCACAAATAAAATTCATTTAATAGTAAATCTAATTATCTGAAATGAGGTAACTTCATATATTCCCACAAGGTTGGGAAAAAAAAGGCTTTTTGCGTAATGTATATCTTTACAGAAAGGAACCAAAACCAAGTCATAAAATTTGCCTAGTTGTTTTGTTGTTTCTTTTTTCTCACATTAGTAACCTTTTTTATACCACATTAAATACTTTTCTTGAAATCTTTCTTTTAAATACTATTGTATCCAAAGGCTTTTAGTTTGTAAAATTATGCAACTTTCTAAATTGGGTAAATAACTTACAGGCATTTTGGGGATACAGAAGGTTTATAGTATAAGTTGATGTTTCACAAAGCTACCGATCCAGTAATTACTACCGTTATGAGAGATATCCTTTTTATCCAAAGGCTGTTTCATTCCTGAGTGTGTCAACTGTGTACAGACCAAACCAAACCAACCCTGCTGCTGTCAGGTCGGTTCTGACTCACGGCGACCCAACAGGACAGAGCGGAACAGCCCAGCAGGGTTTCCAAGGAGAAGCTGTGGGATTTGAACTGCTGGCCTTTTGGTTAGCAGCCAAGCTCTCAACCACGGAACAACCAGGGCTCCACCTGCCCTGGTACCCGTTGCCACCCAGTAGCCTCTGACCCACAGCGACCCTACAGGACACAGCAGAACTGCCCCATCTGGTTTCCAAGGAGCAGCTGGTGGACTGGAACCGTCAGCCGTTTGGCGAACAGCCATACCTTCAGCACTGAGGCACCAGGGCTCTGGGTAAAGACAAACTACTAAAAACTGGGCTTCATTCAGCCTCTGCAGCAACAGCAGTGAAAAACTGGGACCCACCATCCTGACAACTTTCCATCAGGTCAGGGCCACCCACTGCGGAGGTCCGCCATCAGCCTTGTAGACAAAGTCACGAGCTCCTGCAAATGACGGGCTGAAGCATCTCACCTGTGACATGTTTTTTAGCCTACTGTCCTTGATATTATTTGGCTTCCTAATCAAATTTTCTTCAAAAAGATACCCCCTCCTCTCCTGGCACAAGGATCAGGGGAGATGCCTTCTGAGAGGGGCCCTTTACTACCCCCTTGGTCTGTGAGATAATATTGGGAAAACCTGTACAGGAATTTCTGGAGAAAGAGCTCAGAGGAATGATTTCTAACACAGCCAGCTTGAGAGCAGCAAGGCCAGCCCAACCTCTGCTGACTTCCCCCAACTGCACATCCCCACCCATGTGAAAGGAATTGTCCTCTTTAGAACAGCTTGAGAAGGACATAGGGTGGGGGACGGTAGATGTTTACTATCCCCGCAGGAGGAGATAAAGAGCAAAGTAGGAACAAATAGAGATCATAAACTTTAGACCCTTCCTCGTGAACCTTTTAACCTTGAGGTATAAGTAGGGCTGATTGAGCTCGAGGCATCCTTAGGCCATTATCTAAAAAAGCTTTGACAGTTAAAAGGATCACCAGGTTTCAGTTAACTAATAGCTCATGTGGCAGGGTAAAAAATTACATCACCTCAAGACCACGAGGTTTTTGGTTTTAAACTAGCCAATAGATTGTGTGGTCAGTGGGCAGGGTAAAAATCACGTCACTCTTACTATAAAAACAATAAAGACAGACAGCCTTCTCTCTTGCTCTCTGGGTCGGGCTGCCTTAAACCAGAAAAGTCTTTTCTGTCTCCTTGATTCATTTCCCGCCGCGCCTCTCCCTCCCTCCGTGCGTGACCCTGTAAAGTGTCGGGGCTGGCCCCCGGCAACCCACTAACGCTCTAATGATAGGTTAGGTCTATCCTGGAAATCACCACTTACCCAAAAGCCCAGTTTTTCACTGCATGGGTAGCAAAAGAAGGCTGATGAGACTGATCTCACTGCCAGCGTAACCCCAGCAGGAATGAGACATCAGGTGGCAGACAATGGCTCAACACCACAGCGAAGGCAGGGTGACCCTCAAGTCATAATCCGAGGGCCACGCTTAGCAGTGAAGTTGGAGTTGCACTTTGAGCTTTCATGAGATACTCAAAAATGACCAGGGAACACCTACTTCAACTGGCACCAGGTAACTCATGAAGAAAATGTTCTACGTTCTGCATGGGTGAATAGCACCCGGAGTCTTACAGGCCTGTGAGTGGCAATCTCAGACACTCCCCTGGTTTCACTGTGTCAGAAGCAAGGACCAGTGCAAAAACCCCAGACACTAGAGGAAGGTAAGTCCCCAGGACTCCTGGACCACGGCCACTACCACCTCCGCTGGGCTGAGTCCGGCCCAACTCGATGGTGCCCAGCTACACCCACTACCTGCTCCGACGGGGACTGCAGCGGAGGGTCTCAGAGCCGGAGAGAAATGGAGAACAAGTCCTGACTCCTGAAACAGGATCAGACCCACCAGCCTGACTCTGAGCACGTGGCTCCAGGCTTCCTTTTAACTCAGGACTGAAGTCACTCCCACGGTTCACCCTTCAGCCAAAGATCAGACAAAACCAGACTAAAAGAGCACACCAGCCCAGGGGCAAGGACAAGAAGGCAGGAGGGGACAGAGAAGCTGGTGACGGGAAGCCAGGGTCGCGGCTCACATCATGGGGCTGGCCACCGGTGTCAAAAACATATGTGCATTGTTTAATGGGAAGCTAGTTTGTTCTGTAAATCTTTATCTGCAGCGTAATAAAAAAGATTTCCTTCAAAAATGAATATGAAATAAAAACTTACTATCACCCTGAAAAAAAAAGTATCATAAACAATGCTTAAATCATCCTTGAAACCTAGTATTACCAAAAAAAAAATTAATCCAACTGAAAAAATCTCATACTTCAATTATGAGACCATGCTTGTCATTTGCCCCTCAAATCATCTCCAGAGTAGTCCCCAAAACTTCTTTTCAAAATTTCTAATTTTATAAGTGGAAATACTACATACCCATTTCAGAAGCTAACTTACCACTAAAAATACGAAACACTGATTATTTCATTTTAGCAAATAAACTATTGGACTATTCTTACCAACCAAGTTAAACCTGCTGCCATCCAGACAGTCACAACTCAGAGCACCCCTACGGGACAGACTGCCCCCCGGGTTTCTGAGAAGCAGCTGGTGATCAGCACTGTGCCACCAGGCCCTCAAACTGTTTGCAGGCAAGGCAACCCCAGGCAAAATCCTTCCCTGCTTCCATGCACACATTTGTTGGGTTCTGATACTTATTTTCTCATCACACAAATACAACTGGTTTCAAAAGGAGACTTACTCTTTCATTAAAACAAATAAGGACAAATGTGGTTCCCTTCTGACACAAAAAGTAGAGAGAAGTAGAAACAGATGCAGAGAGAATTATCCTTAAAGCCAGGTCACTGGGAACAAACTGGCACACTGTCCAGCATAATACTTACCAGATCCAGAGCAGAGCCTCCGCCAAGGTACTCCATTATGATCCACAACTTAGTATCCTACAAAAACAAAGAGGGAATTACTTTAAAAACAAACAAAATCAGAAAAAAAACAAACAAACAAAAACAGACCCATTGCCTTTGAGTCAATTCTGACTCACAGCAACCCGATAGGAGAGTGCAGAACTGCCCTGTTTCCAAGGAGTGCCTGGTGGATTCGAACTGCCAACCTTCTGTTTAGCAATCACAGAGCACTTAACCACTACACCAACAGGGTTTCCAAACCAGAAAAAAAGAGAAAAATACTTTCTAAATAATCTAACAGTATTCTTTGGCATTATTTTGGAACCAGAAGTGTTTATAAATATCTATCAGCAAGAAAAGCGCATCACCAAGTGGTCCCAATCCATCCAGACCTGAAGCAAACAGAGGACATCGAGGACAGGAAAAAATATGAGCCTACCAGATGCAAGGGGCCATATGAACCACAGCCTGCTTCAGCACGGGACCAGAAGAACTAGATGGTGCCCGGCCACCACCAATGACAGTCCAGATGGGGTACACGGAATGCAGCTGTGCACAGAGCAGGGGACAGAGCAGAGGGCAGAGCTAGAACTCCACCGAAAGACCACAAGTGACTTCTGAACGGAGGGCCCCTGGGGGCAGGGATCCCAGATTCTCTGAACCTAAACCGCACCCAGCACAGGGACCAGCTCCCCAAAGACTGACCTGGACCACACACAACACTGAGTGATACTGGAGGTAAACAAACCTTCAAAAAGGTACACAGGGTTGACTGAGGGACACTTCACTGGAGCCGAGCTGATTGGGTGAGCACCAGACCTTAGTCAGAAGGTCATGGGAAGTTCCGAACAAAAGGGGAAGTGTGGTACCATGGGGGGCTGGGAGGGGACAGAGCTGCTGGGGCAGCCAGAACAGCATAGAGGTGACAGCTCTGGGTGCCATATGGTAATGTGATATAGACTGTAAAATGGTTCTTAATTCACAATTTAAAAGAGAGAAGTATGTCAAAGCAAGTTCTGTGCACTTAGTGAACTCCACAGTGCAAGACTGCCCGCCTTGTTCAACACCAGCACTGAAGGTAGTTTCCCAAGTCTAGTCAGGGGCTCTGCATGAGTCGCCAGTGAGGGGTCTGTGAACAGTGCAGATCCCGGTCCCAGTGCAGACCTCCGAATAAGACTCCAGGAACTCCCAGGCAATTCCCAAGCGCAGCACTGTTTGAGAGCCAGCCCCCACAGTCCGCAAGTCACAGGTCCCCCCAAGCCTCTGTCAGCCAGGAGGCCCCCAAGCTCTCAGCATCACTGGGCAGGTCTGTTCCCTCCCTCCTGCCTGCTGTCCCCAGCACCTCCGTGACTCCTGAAGGACCCCATGGGAAGAGGGCCCCGCAGTTCACCTCCTGTTCCGCGGAAAGGCAGGCAGTTCCCAGCACCCCCAATCGGTGGCGCTTTCTGGACTCGTGCAGCATCGAGGAGCTTTCAGGACAGCAGGCTCCTGGCCTAACGAGTCCCTTCAGCTCAGCACCTCATGGTGTCCGACTTGTGTGTCTTCCTTGTCACCCTGGATGTCCTGCTCCTGGTTTCCAGGGTTGTCTTTTTAGAACACAGATCTCCAAGTGCTACTCCCTTAAAAACCAACAAATGTCCCCCATCGCCTTCTGTGAAAGCAGCAGCCTGCGTGGTGGCCAGGAACACGGGGGCTTGGTGAGCCAGACTAGGGCTTATGTCCTGACCCCCTAGACCGCCCAGGGAGTCCCTCTCTAAGGTCCCCACTTTGTGCTTACACTAAGCTGAAGCAAGCAACCAAGAAATGACAGCTAGCAACATCATTTATGGGGAGGAAAGTGGGGAGTTCTCGCCTCCCACGCAGGAGGCCGAGGTCTGCATCCCGGCCAATGCACCTCGAGCACAGAGGTCACGCGTCTGTCAAAGAAGACTCGTGTGTGTTGCTGGGATGCTTGACAGGTTCCCACAGAGGTTCCATACTCAGACAGACCAGTGAGACGGGGCCAGCAATCTACTGCCGAAATTCGTCACTGAGCACCCCGGGGGGAGTAACTCTGGGGCCCGACACACATTCCATTCCACTGCTCTTCTAGTGCTGCTCTGCGAGGGATTCCACAAGCAGACAGTTTTAACAACGAGGAGTTGATTCTCTCACAGTCCAGTGCGGTCCAGGTCAAGTCCGAACTCGGGGTGCGGGCACCAGGTGAAGGCGCTCTCTCAGCCAGCTCTGGAGGAATGCCTCACTGTCAGTCCTCTCTCGGTCTGGGGGCACCTCAGCACGGGAGCCCCAGGTCCCAAGGACACGCTCTGCTCCCAGCACTGCTTTCTTGGTGGTAGGAGGCTCCCATGTCTCTCTGCTCATCTCCTTTCACATCTCAAAAGAACATTGTAAACTTCATCACTACAACTGCCACTAATCTACTTTACCAAATCACAGTGACAGAATTTACAACCTAAGTGGAAATCTTAGCAAATGATGGGCAATCACGCACTACTGGGACTCATATCCAAGCCAAACCGATACATACGTTCTCCAGGACATAACTGAACCCAGGACGGAGGTCAACTGCTGTCAGCTCACAACAAGGTCAATAAACTGGCACCGCAGTGACGCTATTCACAGATGCGCTGACATCAGCACCCTTCACAGCTCACTCAGCACCATGCAGTCACTTCTAGATGCACCAAATCAAAGAGAAAACCTTTCTGAGGCTCTGGGGCACTTCCAGGGTGGAATCGAGCCCTGGCTCTGGAGACCACCACCCAAGCGGGGCCCTCACCGAGGCCCCACTCATACTCCAGGCCCTCTGTACTGGGTCTGCTTCTTGAAGACGTGGCCACTTCTCACGCCTTTGTGTAGATGTCATTTCCTCGGGTCAGAAAAACCTGCCTTGACGTCCCTGCCCTCTGTGCAGGACTTCCACCTCAGCAGCGACTGGTTTTAATTTCAGGTTTTCTTGTCTGTGCTTCCCAGTTAGCAGAAGGTTAGCAGTCTGGGGACCGTGCCTGTACTAAATGTTAATTACGGGCCTCTGTAATCAAGAAAAGGGTGAATGAGGTTGACCGTATGCTCACTTTCAGGGAGTACGCACACACACTGTACCTGAAAAAGAAATTCCTTTTCAAACTTAAACGCTGCCCTCTGGAGTTAACTCTGTGACACTCGAAGGGAACAGTCTGATTTTACTGTAGACAGAATACTTCCTCAAGCTCTCAGATAGATACTAAAGCCTTCACACAGATACTAAAGCAGTCCCCTGCCAGACTGGAAGGGCCGTCAGTGCGGTGTCTGGGCTCCAGACGGACGCATTTCACTCACTCAGCAAGCGCTGGAGTCGGGAGGTCTGTCACACACTGGCACCTGCCTTGAAAGCCTCAGTTATTCCTGATTCTGTTTTTAATTTAAAGAATCCAATTAGAAAAATGTATTTGTCAACTTTCATTCCCCGAACACACTCCACTGTGGATCTCCACGGTGTTTGCTCTCTGCCCCACGTTGGTGCTTTTCCTTCCAGGGGCCTTAGTCTCTGGTGCGGCTGTACCACAAACACTGCAAGGGGGTGGCTTTGACAAAGCAGTACTTGTTTCTTCAGAGCGTATTATGCTCCAAGTCCACATTCAGGGAGGGCATCAACTCCAGGGAAAGGCTTCTTCCCTCTCCTGGCCCTGGAGGAAGGTCCGTCTTGTCAACGTGCCCCTGGTGAAGGAGTTTCTCAGGTGCAGGGACCGCCCCACCCCAGCCCTACCCCGTCTGCTTCCCTGTCATCTTCCAAGAGACCTCCTGGAGACACAGTCACAGACGGAGTCCCGCCTCACCAACCCAACTGCTGCCCACCCTCACTGATGGCACAGGGGCAGCATCTACAACCCGAAGAACATCACACAGGACCAAGAATCAGAGCCTAACCAAACTGACACACAAATGTGTAGGAGGACACAATTTAGCCCACAACACTAGGCGTTCCCAAAGAAGCCTGTCTAATAACTAGAAATAAACGATTCCAGGATAAGATTAACACATCTTAGATGACACTGGTACCCTACACTGCTTTGCTGCAGACTTGAGGTACTTCATACCGAGTATAAATCCTACCACCACTCCCCTCTTTATGGTTGCTACTTACCCTAGCTCCAGCCCTCGTATTTCCTTATCCCTTTGGAATTACGGGAGAATTTGGGAACAGCTAGACAAACTCTGCAGGTAGGTGGCCCCTCCTACACACCTGCCCACATCTGCAGGCAGGTGTGCAATACTACACCCTGGGAAGAAATCTGCCATCCAGACAGGAGTGTACCACACCCTCAGCCATTCCTAGCCGGTCAGCCTCCGGTGCTTCCCAGCCACCCTCTGCCCAAATCCCAGTGAGCCCGGTAGGAAACAAAATGACCCATTCAATAAGCTACTTTCTTCTTTCCTGGCGCCCTAAGGAGAGGCACACTAACCCACTCTTCCCGTGTTCCACTCCAACACCAGAACAGCTGGGAAACCAGATGTTCAGCAGCTCAGGGACTAGAAGTCACCCTCCTGTTATAACGGGTTCCTCCTCCCTAGAAAGGAAGGAGCCCAACCAGTCCTGATCTCTTCTTACCCAGGTCACTCCTTGCACCAGCCACAATGTGAACTATGTGCTGCCAAACAAACTCCACCAGGTTAGAGTGCACACGGTGACACCCCTGCTGAGTCATTCAGTCAGGTCATTCTAGTCCAAACACCTTGACTGTGACTGATGGGTCTCTGTCAGCAGTTCCATCGCTACCACCAATGCAGGAAGTGGAGACGGTGTCACACGAAGTCCCACTGGCTGCCAGCGCTCTCTGCTGAACTCGCTCTTCACCTTCTCTGGTGGTACCCACCATCCCAGCCACTGACAGCGGCCCCACGGACACTCGGCAGTCCCCCTTGAGACGTGATGTCACTGCCTCAGGACTCCTCTCTCTCCACATTTAGTACCATCAGTCCCCAGCCTGGTGTCAGCCTCATTGCTGGCTGGCTCCGCTCCCCGGGCTCTGAATCCTGCCGAGGGGGGTTCTCCTCCACTGCTTCTCTGATGTAGCTCCTCTGCCCCTCCAGTCTGAGGGGACCCCGAGCAGCCTCGGCCCCTCCAGTCTGAGGGGACCCCGAGCAGCCTCGGCCCCTCCAGTCTGAGGGGACCCCGAGCAGCCTCGGCCCCTCCAGTCTGAGGGGACCCCGAGCAGCCTCGGCCCCTCCAGTCTGAGGGGACCCCGAGCAACCTCTCCCTCCAGGCTAAGGGGACCCCGAGCAGCCTCTCCCTCCAGTCTGAGGGGACCCCGAGCAGCCTCTGCCCCTCCAGTCTGTGGGGACCCCGAGCAGCCTCTCCCTCCAGTCTGAGGGGACCCCGAGCAGCCTCTGCCCCTCCAGTCTGAGGGGACCCCGAGCAGCCTCTCCCTCCAGGCTGAGGGGACCCCGAGCAGCCTCTCCCTCCAGTCTGAGGGGACCCCGAGCAGCCTCTGCCCCTCCAGTCTGTGGGGACCCCGAGCAGCCTCTCCCTCCAGGCTGAGGGGACCCCGAGCAGCCTCTCCCTCCAGGCTGAGGGGACCCCGAGCAGCCTCTCCCTCCAGTCTGAGGGGACCCCGAGCAGCCTCTCCCTCCAGGCTGAGGGGACCCCGAGCAGCCTCTCCCTCCAGTCTGAGGGGACCCCGAGCAGCCTCTCCCTCCAGTCTGAGGGGAGCCCGAGCAGCCTCTCCCTCCAGTCTGAGGGGACCCTGAGTAAGTAGCCCTTCCCAAATGCCACATACAGGGAAGTGAGCTTGCTTTCGAGAGGAAAAGACAAACCTTCCACAACTGCTTAACAAATCCCAATTGTCACAACCGCTATCAAGAAGAGCTGGTTCTTGGGAGGGTACAGAAAGGGACCCACAGATCTTGGGGTCAGCAGCCAAGGGCCTACTGGCGAAACCCGAATGATGAGCTAGCACTAGGGACTGAAGGGGTGCGAGTGTGCTCAGGAGAGACGCGCACGTCAGACACACAAGCATGAGGGACGCTGCGGGCGAGAAGGAGGCTGGCAGGACAGCGACCTAACGGCGGGGAGCGTCCGAGGACGAGGCCACGCCGGAGCCCAGTCTGAAGTGACAATGTCCCTCCTCCTCTTCCTCCAGGCCTCCAGGAGGCACCAAGTTCTAACAGCTGCACACGTCCCCACAAGCCGCGCCCTCCCCCTGGAGACACCCTGCCCCTCTGCCCACTCCACACAGAGCCCAGAGGGGCTCCTCCCGGCATCCACCCCCATGTTCCGCTCTCTGGGCCCCAGTGTCTGTCCGCACTTCTGGTCCTGCCTCATACGACGAGGATATTCACCTCATCTGCCCTTCAAAGCTCCTCACAAGCCGCGTTCTTCACTCCCCCACCGTCTCTCACGCTCACAAGTGACCCACTCCTCACCCAGAAACCTTCGCTTCAACACACCCATTCCCCTCCACAACCCCACTCCTCTCTTCTCAGTTACCCCTGGGGCCCCATAAATCCAATACCATCAAGTTGATTCTGATTCACAGCAAGCCTACAGGGCACAGCAAAACCTACCCCACAGAGTTTCCAAGAAGCAGCAGGTGGATGCCAACGGCTGGCCTTCTGGGTCACAGGAGAGCTCCCGCTCTTCACCACTGCACCCCCAGGGATCCTTCCATGGCCCCGGTCAGCCCTAAAGAGTACTACTTCGCTCCTTCCCCTTGTACCCCAAATTCCCAAACTACAGTCTCCACCTTACAACAAAAACAGAGGAATTTGGATTAAAAGACAATGGTGCTAAAAGGAGAAGAGTGCCAAGAACAAACTCTGCCTCCCTCACCACCGGATGAAACTAGAGACGCTGTGGACACTGCAGAAACAGGGGTCGGTGGAGGTGTGCTGCGGATCCTGGAATCCATCCGGTGCAGCGTCCCCTGGGGCAGGTATGCAGCTTGAGCCACGTCAGTGCCCGAGGCAGCAGAGACACCGCCATCAGTCTTGATCCCAAGGAGAAACTTGTAACAAGCCGTTTCAAAGGGAGCAAGTGGACAACGTCAGGAATGTGGAGACACGCTCTGGAGTGTTGCCTCGACACCTCGCCAGGTTTCTCCGCTCTGCACACCGACACTCGGAGCGTGGCAGTCCTCTGCTGGGCTGCTGCCCTGTGCCCTGCAGGATGTTTAACAGGACTCCTGGCCTCGACTCCCCAGATGCCAGCAGCACCACCGACACCCTCCCTCCCTCCCCTGCCCTGTGACAACCAAAGAGGTCTCCAAAGGCTGTCAAGTGGGCATAATAATCTCCCCCAAGTGAGAGCCAGCTAACCACTCCATCAGTGTTAATAAGGCCTAAGGGGGTTACAAGCCGTGGTACCATCACTTCTGTAAAAGACAGAAAGGCCCAGCTCGGCCCGGCTGCGCAGCACCCTCCTGATCATCACGATGTCGAAGCCCGCTGCTGCAGCCGCTGTGTTATTCCACCTTGTCAAGGGTCTTCCTATTTGTCACGGACCCTCTAACTTTACCAAGCATGGTGTCCTTCTTCAGGGATTCGCTCCTCCTGATAACATGCCCCAGGTACGTGAGACAAAGCACCATCTAACTCTCTCCTTGTTCTTGGCACAGCCCGCTCCAGGCCCACCTGGAGAGACCAACCACTAACTCGGACAAGTGAGACCTCAGACAAGTCACCCAAGTCCTCACCCACAAAAAGATGGTAGTAACAGCTCAGCTTCTAAACCTCACAGTTCGACTGGCCATAAAATGAAGTAATGAACGTGAAATCATTTTGCAAAGTTCCAGCTACTAAACAAATGCAAAGTGCTATTCACTTTATCACCATTATTACCATAAACACCTCAAAGTAACCTGGGAAACTAAAACAGTCCAATTCACAAAACTAAATAGTATTTTCTTTGCATGCAGTTTCTGAGCAAAACCCAACCTGCCGCATCTGTCTGCATGTACAGCAGAACGGGACTAAGGAAGGCCTGACACGCTGAAGGCCAGAGTGTCTGCAGGCAAGGTCTGGGGACGGTGCCCCCTTTGCCTGCTATTGGCAAAGGACCAGCACTGTCACCTACCTAGATAACTGCTGCCATCACCAAATTGTGACGTGTGAGGCACTCATTTCCTGAGAAACATAAATAAGACTTCTTGAGACAATAATAATTTTAGAATAAAAAATGACCTCAAAAAATGTAAAATATGAATGGTCTTAGGACACATTTTTTTTTTTATGTGATAAAGACAGATTGTGCCTGACTAAATGAACAAACCCAGGGCTCCACACGTGAAAGGCACTGCAGGGCACACTGGGCAAGGCTACCCTCCCTCCCCACCTCCCTCCGTCCCTCCCAAAGTGACCAGGGATTCTGCAGCCTCAGAGAAGCCTTTTACAGAAATGCACAAAAATACACAGAAATCCTTCTCCTTTTTAACCAAAAGGGTAGCGTGACCTGCAACGTTGCATTCGCCTGACATTTCCTGGAAAGCACCCCATATCTGACCATCAGGAATTTTCTCAGTTTTACTGCCCCCTCCCCTGTTAATGGGCAGTTGGGGAGCCCCCAGTCGTTTGCGACCATGAGCAAGGAAGAACCCTATTTAAGGGTCCTGTCTGCCAGCACCCAGAAGCCTAACGGTTGGTCAGGTCAGGCAGATCCAGCTGAACTTGAACAGGTCCTAGCCAACTGCTCCCAGGAGGCGACCTCTCGTCAGACAGCCTCCAGCAACACCTGAGAAGGCTCATTCCCCTTCCTTTGAAAACACAATGTGATCAAACTTCATTTTGTTTTCATCACCAATCCACAGATTAAAAAAAAAAACCCTACAACTGGTGACTGAAAGCCGTGGCTGGCACACTCACTGTACCGCACACCACCCCTCAGAGGGAACCAACGGGTATCAGGACACTGGAGTCTAAACAATAAACCAAAAAAAGGCAACCCAGTGCCATCGAGCTAATGCTGACTCGCAGCGACCCCGGAGGTCAGGCAGAACTGCCCCACCGTTTCCAAGGCGCGCCCGGCGGATCTGAACTGCCGACCCTCCGGTGAGCAGCTTGAGCACGTAATCACCACGCCACCAGGGTTTCAGAAGAGAAAAAAGGTGAATTCCACACCGTTAACAATGGATGAGGTTTTCAAAGTGAAATTCTAAAGTAAAGGGAGCTCTGCTTTGCATCCACTGTGCAGTCCGGAGCCCCAAAACTCACGGACGCTAACGAGAGCCTCCGACCCAGACGTACGGGCAGCACGGCGGGCTCTGTGAACACACGCTGGGGCACTGTTCACTTCAAGAAAACTTCAAGTGAACCTTTCTGCTAAGATGGAATGCAAAACGCAGAAAATGCGGAGACCTCAGTTCCCTCTGACCTGTACCCCAGCCACGGGGCTCCTCAGACGAGCCACCGAGCCTCTGCAGGCCCCAACTGCCCCATCTGCACAGAAGACCGAAGAGCTCCCACCTCAGAGGGCTGCTAAGACACGGGGTGAGGTACTGCTGGCCCATGGTCAGTCCCCTGAGAGTTTTCGTTATGACTAAATCACTCTCTAACTTTTAGGATATTAACAGATCTCATTTGAACCCCAGGCCCACCAGCAGGTTTGTAAAACTGGGAAGCCAAAACAAAACACAAGCAACATATCCAACCACTATCTCATTTTCCAGGCATAGCAAATCCCTCAAGTCCACAGCAACTTTCAACCATACTCCCAGTTCCTGGCCTCAAAAAACCTATTTAATTGTTCCCGACTCAAAGGTGCTAGAATTTCTTACAACAGTCATTCAGTCCACAGTACAGCTGCTGCAGCCACGGCACCGAGGCGGAGGTCAAAGGTGAGTGAGACACAGATCCTTACCGAGCTTCAGAGGACAGCAGACGGGCCGACAGCGCAGCTGAGGCCACCTGCAGCATGCGGCACCGCGAGCGGGGGACACAGCGCCACACGTGTTCAGAGGAGAGGTCGTTGTGATCTGGGTGAGGAGAAGCTTTGGGGAAGGCTCCAGGCGGTAAGTGACATCTGAACCGTGCCTGATGGACTCTGACAGGAGTGACAGGGTGCATATGTGTCTCTGGCAGACACTGACAGGGAAGACGAGACATGGGAGGGGAGACACGCAATCCTGCCCAGCTGACCTCGTCACGGAGAATGCGGGGGAAAGCTCTGGGACACGGAGACTCCTGTACGCCAGTCTAAGTTTAATAAGAAATGGAGAATCAGCAACCCTTCTGGCCAGCAGACTACAGTGATCAGGGTGTTTCTTACGATCAACGACCCCGCCCATCCCCCACAACACGATGAGGGGGAGAGGGAAGCGTGACGCTCACTCAAAGTCAGTCCACGACAGGGTCAGGCTCCAAGGGCAGTGACTTGGGAGTCCTCAACAGCAGCACAGGGGGAGAAGTGAGACGCTGGAATCAAAGACAGCCCACTACTCTGAGCCCGAGCTCACAGTGACGTCAGGAACAGAGGCAGGGAGGTCAGAAGAGCAGTGTGGCTGGGTGGGCAGCAGACGGAAGCAGGAGTGGCTCCGGGCATTTCTGAGACACTGACGGGAATTCTGACACACAGAGCTGCGCAACACCTGAGAGTGTAGTCCTGAAGTTCAGACAGAGACGACCACTGGTACTCTGAAGATGAGACTACTGCTGAATTTTAACTGATGGGGTGCTCTCCATCTATGCAAACATCGCCAGGTAAGTAAAGACTAGCCATCTCGACTTGACTAACTCTAGTTACCATGGTGATCCTGTAACCAAGGAGAACATCCAATGCCTGTGCATCACTTTCCTATCTGCTACTCCAGACACAAATTTTTAAATTCTAGATGAGCCCATAACACAGTTAAAAGGGGTGAGGGGCAACACGGGGATGGTCTGGAGCAACACCCAGGGTGGTCACCTCAACCAGCCTCTGTGGAAGCAAAGTCCTCTAGTCTTTTTTTCCCAGGTGATCATTAATAAAAATTAACCAGACAAGTGGCATCCGGGGCCTTAGCAAGATGCCATTTAAGATGCATCAATTGGTCACAACCCACCTGGAGCAAAGGAGAATGAAGACCACCAAAGACACAAGGAAAACATCAGCCCAAGAGACAGAAAGGGCCACATACAAACCAAAGACTTCATCAGCCAAAGACCAGAAGAACTAGATGGTGCCCAGCCACTACCAGTGACTGCTGTGACAGAGAACACAACAAAGCGTCCGTCACAGAGCAGGAGAAAAGTTGGGTGCAGAACTCCAGCCCTAGTGAAGAGACTAGGCTTAATAGTCTGAGATGGGAGAAACCTCAGAAGACATGGCCCCCAGAACTAAACTAACCCAGAACTAAAACCATTCCCGAAGCCAGCTCTACAAAGAACAGACTGGACTTTAAGACACAAAACGACACTGGGGAGAGGTGCGCTACTCCTCCTTAGTTAGGTAGATACACGAGAATAAATGCGCAACCGCTGTCCAGGACGAGACGAGAAGGCCGAGAAGAACCAGAGCCAGTTGGATGGACACAGGAAATCCAAGGTGGAAAGAAGCAACATGGTCACATTACGGGGACAGCAACTAGGATCACATAACAATGTGTGTACACATTTCTGTATGAGAAACTACCCGAGCTGTAAATTTTCACATAAAGCATAATAAAAATTCATTAAAAATGACCTAGCCAGATGTATACTGGCTTCCCACAATGTTATCTGGGGGGTAAAAAAAGGACCACGTGGCAGGAAGGGTTCCAGCAGCCGAGTCCCCCACCTCTCCCTGAGAGCCTCCCCGTGGTGTCCGCCCCAGCCAGCCGAGGCAGCGCCGTGCAGCCATGAGCGCCCACCGTGCTCAGACAAGGAGCAGGGCCGATCACCCCGAGAGAGAGCGGGGAACCGCGGCCTCTGTGGCAGATCACCTGTCAGTGTTCCCTCAACAGGCTGCCCTGGAAAAGGAGAAGCAGGGACTCAAGGCAGGTTCTCCAGGAGAACAAGGAAGAGCTGGGAAGCATCACAGGGCAGACGTGACGGGAGAGCCGACTTGGGGTGCTGGCCCCATAGCTTGTTGGCAGCAGATTCTGGGGTCCTCAGTGCAGTCTCCCCACCTCGCCCTTCCATCCTTAGTGTTCCCTTCACCTTAAAATAATCCCTGAGTCACTAACAGGCAGAGAGAAATTATTCAACATATTCAGAGGTTAGCAGCCTAAGAAGGACCACCGCGGGTTAGGAAAAGGGGGAGATCGGGAGAGAAGGCCTGGGTGGTGCCAACGGTGGAGAACTCAACTGAGGGAAACGCGGACAGCGTGAGCCCACCCCAAGGTGCCAGGAAGACAGACCTGGGATTCGCTCCCCAGAGGTCCCCGCACTGACGGCCCCATGGGCGCAGGTGCAGTCTGCATACACGGGGTGACCAGAGTGAGAAGGCAACTGGTATCTGTCTGTCAAAGACACTGTCTTACCCTACAGGTGGCCCCAAAGGGTGTTTCAAGGCAAGGGAAGTCTCGCAGTGTTGCCAACAAACATGACTTTGGAGAAAGGCCACTATCACCTAAAATCAACTAAAAACAAGGTTACTGAATAAACCCTGAAACACCAAGAGAAAAACAAAACCAACTGAAAATTTACTGGACCAAACTGTCAGATCAAAGAGAAAAGCCAAGCCATAACTACAAGATGACTCGCCAACACTACACACCAAAAGCTACGGCTATCTGTTTATCTAAAAAACACAAAGATATGTTCAGAGGAGAACCCACCACATCAGCTATTCCCATTACCAAGCAAGGGAGGAATAAAAAAAGGGGGGGGAAGATGAAAAACACAGTATGTTCAATCCAGAAGTTAAAAAAAAACTGAAGGGGTGGGACCTCTATCCTTTCTGTGCAATTTTTCTGTAACTCTAAAGCTACTCTGAAAACGGTAGTCTAAAACACAACACAAAACAGCAGAAACACATTCTGCCCTCTAGAGAAACTTGACAGTCATTTTCAAGGTCGCCAGGCAGTCTCAGCCTAACCGGGAAGCCCGGTGGCACAGTGGTTTACATGCCACATCTGGTCCCAGCACGGTCGCCAGAGCAAACCCTCCACATGCTCCTTGGAAGCTCTGGGGGGCGGTTCTCTTCTGCCCTGCACGGTCACTGTAAGGCAGAATCAACGTAACAACAAAAAATGGGGGGCTTACAGTATTATCATGAAACAATTTATGGAACTGGTGAATCACAAGCTGTGTCTCAACGCTTCTTTATAAATACACACGCACTGGTACTTTTACGGCCATGTGTGGCATTTAACCTAAAGTTGACCAGCTTCCAGAAATAAGAGATGATTCTATACAGTGTGTCTGATGCTTGATTGTCCTGGGGGAAGTTTTTCTGGTATTTGAGCCTTCTGGTGAACACGACCTCCTGGCCACTTTACTCGGCTGTGTTGGCCACACGGCTCTACTGCACAGGTAAGGGCGGGGCACACTGCAACGTCCCCTACCGAAAACGACTATTAGCGGTGAGCTGTGGGGGCAGTCAAGCCATGCTTGCATCAGACACACCAACTCAAAGGCCCCTTCGTGGATGCAGCCCCGAGGCTCCCATCCCCAGTGACAGGACCACGGCAGGGCCATGTCCTGGGGATGCGCAGAGGGGAGACGTGCTTCTTCCCGCCATGGCAACCATGAAGAGACCCGCTGCCCACCCACCCTACCGCCCACCCCACCCCCACCCCTGCCTCCATGACAAAGACTGTGTCACAGGACGTAAGACCTCAGCACAATTACAGGCTTCCAGAAAACAGACTAACTGCTGTCTCACACACAGCAAACCATGTCAGTCAGCAATAATCTCGACAACTTCTTGTTACAAGCAGACAGGACTCAACAGAAAGGGCTGCTTCTGGCTGTCCGTTTTTCTTATTGTAAAGCAGATGTCTTTATTTGTCCAGATGCCAGACAAGTCACGCTATGCAGCAGACAACTACTGAAGGAAAGAGGGAGAAAGATGGGATATTTGCCCCAGGGAGAGTCAGTCTCCTCTCAAATTACTGACCAGAGCCCCCCTTACACAGCCTAAGGGGCGTCGGTGAGCCCTCCCATCTCCGCTTTGGGGCCCAGCAGTTAAGGGCTCACAGGCTAACCAGAAGGTCAGCAGTTCAGATCTACCAGTGCTGCTCCTTGAGAACCCTCTGCGGCAGTCCTCTGTCCTTTCTGACAGGGTCCCTGTAAGCCGCAGTCACGTCAACAGCAGGGAGTCAGGTGTTGGTTATATTCTACCTGCCATATTTTACAGAATTTCTCAGAAATATAGAAATTTCAGAAAAACTATAGGGCATAATTAATAAGTTTAACTACATCAGCTGTGTTTAGATAATGCAGCTGGAGATTTAAATTTGCAGCCACGTATGCTGAGACAAAAGAATCCTAACTACAACAGAAACTTCATTTAAATTATACGTAACATAGGCCAGAAAACAGCTCAATTTCTTTTGGGTAAAGTAAAATAAGTCACCTAACTGGAATTTTAATTCCAGCGAACTTTCAGGGAGCAACGCGTAAACTAGAGTAGCCCAGAGTCCTCAGGATCTTCTTCAGTTACGCACGGACAGTGTGTCCGGGGGCGAGGAAGGGACCCAGAGTTCCAGCCTCAGCAACATCTCCAACCAGGTCGCTCACGCTATCTCTGGCAACAAGCCAACAATTTTCCCTCCGTGACTGACTGCGAAACAGAACTCATTTTCTCGCAGGGTCCAAGCTGGCTTGTTCGGTCTGCCCAAAGGAGCAGAGCTCCACCGAGTCCTACACCGGAGGCTCACGGTGCCACTTCCATCACTCCCAGAAGCACAAGGACGGATGCTGCGTACTGAAAACGGCCCCCGGAGAAAACAGATGTGCTTCTTCCTCTCCCAGAAGGTACAGCTGTTCCGGGCCGGCTGCAGACGCAGCAGGTGACCTCCTGAAGGCAAGGGAAGCGTGGCAGGGTGGCTGTACTGCAGTGACCACCTGGAAGGGGACGGGCCCCGCTGCCCTTAGGACCAAGAGCCCATCTGACCAAATGATCTCAGCAGACGGGCATCCACTGATACAGGAAAAAGACGGAGCCAAGAGACAGCAGGCGTGCTCAAAGCCCTGATGACATCCTCACTGCCAAGTTGGGAATCAATCAATATGACTACAAGCCTTGACAAGACAGCTAAAGCGGAAGGGAATTGTGAAAATCCTCGTTTAAGTCACAAAGAAAGAGCTTTCGTTTATTGCTCAGGGAAAGGAGATGCTCACGGAAAAAAGAAGTCACCTCCAACCACAAAACCGTGTGGACCCGGCAGCGTGACACTGTGATGCATGGAAAAAGAAGTCACCTGGTGTCTCTGGGCCCGCGAGGGGCTGCTGCTGCCACTTCTTCCCCGCCCAGCCAGAGACAGACGGCTCCAACAGCCCTGCACCTATCAGACCAAAACCCTCTGCATCCCGGAGGCCAGCTCTGGTCTCCTGGGGGTATGTGTTCACATGGGACCAACCATCTGATCATTCTTGAAGAACATTGTCCCTCCTTGTCTGTCTCATCACAAAACACAAGTCCTAACTCACAAAAATCGGGAAAGAAACCCCTCAAAGGAGGTTTCAAAGAGCTGCGCATCTGATCTTATTTAGTAAAATTTGCATGAATTTTTTCTCTTTGGAGACTCCACTTATTACAGGCTTCCCCGACTTACACAGAATCACAAAATCAAACCCATCTGCTTTCAAGAGTCGCAGATGAACTAAAGTCAGCAAACACTGAAAACAGAAATGAGAGGCAGGGACCTAAGACGGGTATTTGGAAGTAACTCTGAAATCAATGTTTAGAATAACTGGTCAAAGCCTAAGAAAACAACTCAAGGCTATCACAAAACAGAGGACAAAACAGACACGGCCTATGATTTCCTGGCACTCGTTCCACCCTCTCTTCCAAGTTTCAATACAAACTTACTTGAAGTATCACGATGTTAGGTCAGCCACTTCTAGAAGCAAAGCACACTTCACCGACTCCTCCCAGCTGCAGCCCAGCAGATGCTGGCACAGAGCAGTGAGGTCAGAGCAGGTCCCAGGCAGAGGCCTATCTCATGGTGAGGCAGGTTCTTGGCTCCAGCCTCTGCAAAAGCCATGTCCTCTGCCCACAGCATTCTTCCTACAAATGCCTGCACGGGAAGTCTCACTTCCTCCTGCAGGTCTGCTCCAGGGCCGCCCTCCTTGTGAGACCCTCCCTATTAAACCCGTTACCATCCGCTGGCCTTCAACTCACGGGAACCCCACAGAGCAGTGGAGCACTGCCCCACGGCCTCCAAGGAGCACCTGGTGGAGCCCCTGTTTCTCTCTATTAGGGTATTAAAACGGCACCTTCCCCTACCCTGCCTCGCCTCTCCTGAGTGCTCCTCAACCAGGTACACCTGCCTTTTGTGGACTGACCATCTCCCTCCACCACCTCTGAGGACTGTGGACAAAATTTACAAGCATATTTCTTTTCCTCATGCCTAACAAACAAAAATAAACAGTGATGGTGTGCCACAGCAATGCCCACCAATTATTAGAGGCTAAAACCTACTCCAATCCGAAGCTGTTGACTTACATTATCTGTTAGTCTTGGAGGGACTCAAGGGGAGGCGGGCCACGGACACAGCTGGCTCTGCAGGGCTGGGCCGGCCCCTGGAGGTCATGGAGGAGCTCCACCCACCAACACACCCGGCTGTTCAGCTTCCCTCTCTGTCGGGGCACCACCCAAGCACCGCCTCTGTGCTGGGCTGTCACCGTGCCCACCGTTTACACTGGAGCCCTGATGGCCCACTGGCAGGGAGCTCGGCGGCTAATCACAAAGTCAGCAGTCCGCATCCAGCAGCCACTCCCTGGGAACCTTAGGGGGCGATGTTCCTCTATTCTGCACAGTCACTGTATGAGTCAGAATCAACCAGCCACAAGGGGTTTAATTTGGATTTAAAAAAGGCTGAGTCTCTTCCTGCCTTCCCTAGAAGAGTGGTGCTGGATTCCTGGTGTCCAGAGACTTCGCAGTGGGAAGCTGCAAAGTGGGAAGCTTTGCTGGCTTTGCAATGGGAAGGCAGAGTGGGTCACAGGGGTCCCGAGAAGGAGAAGCATCGTCAGTTGTGTGGTTCTGATCCTAGATCAATGTCTACCCCTCAATGATACCAGTGATCACAGAGGGCACAGACTCAACTACCAAAGTCACCTCAGGAAGCCACATCTGTCATGTGACTACGTGAACAGTGTGTATCACGCTCCGTGGGTGCAAGAGAGCGCCTTGCTGGTGTCCCCTGCCCTGCTCTCTCCCCAGCAGACATCCTGACAAGAGGGCAGAAGGTGTCACCACCATCACCACCCCAGGGCCCTCTCTTCTGCAGAGCCCTGAGGCCCACACAAGCTGGTGTGCAGAGAAGGGGAGGACAGGATGTAAGGAAACCAGGCTGATGCGCCACAGACCTCCGCTGGGAAGACACTTCTGTTACTCTGTCTCCAAGGAACCATTTATGATTTCACCAGGACCATCAACCTGGTCCTCTCGAAAACAGCACCAAATAAAGGCCTCCATGTCCCTGACACACTCGCCCTGACCACACTTCTACTGTGTCTTCCAGGCATGGCCTAGCCAGAGTCCCGCACCCCAAGAATTCCCATCAGCTAGCTCTCAAACACAGCCAGGCCTGGCCCAGTGTTGCCCTTTATTCACAGGGAAGAGGTTTTTACAGTTTTCAAAGCCCCTCTTGCACGCCTGGAGGGAGCTCTGGTGGCGCAGTGGTTGAGTGCTCAGCTGCCAACCAACAGGTCAGCCATCTGAACCCTCCGGTGGCTACGGAGGAGAAGCTGTGGCCGTCCGCTCCCGTGAAGGCGACCACCTTGGGCACTGGTGGGGCAGCTCGCCCCTATCCTGCAGGGCTGTTGGGGGTCCAAACTCACAGACAGCAAGGGCTGTTTTTCTTTGGTGTGGGGCATTCCTGCTCCAGCATAATGCCTTCTCATCCATCCCTTCACAAGAGGAACTCTGGATTCACTGAGATCTAGTGGAACTGGGAGAATTCACCGCCTGGGATACGCGGATTGTGAGGCTCCCACGGGATGTTCCAGTGGAGCCATCTGGTAGGTGCTTCACCACGTGGCTCTGAGCCAGGGGAGGGTCCTGGCAACACAGAGCTCCGGAAGCCTGGACTGTGGCGTTCAAGTGGGGACGCGTGAGCAGGAGCAGAAAGGGCAGAGAACGGAGCCAATCCCCAGCCAGTAACCAAGGCCAGAAGAGCCAATGGAGAGGCTGAAAAGCCTGGTCAGTGAGCGCCTGAATCCCACCCCCCAGATGCGGAAGGAGAGGTCTCTTCTACACCACCCACAGCTGTATACCACCCGCTACCATGCATATTAATACCAGGGCTGATTAACTTTCAAGCATTTATTAAACGGATGAAAGTGCCTTACACCCACCTGAGGCTCTGAGATCCCACCAATATCTTTTGAAAAAAAAATTCAAGACAAAAAGGATCTCCTAGTGTGGATCAGAACACTCCCAACAATTTTCCACCAGGCTGGCTTGGCAACATTTCAAACCCGGCAGGTTTCAGCGATCCTGACTTGTCTGTGTGTGTGCTGTTGTTTCTGTTTCCTAAGGAACAGGATAGACGCTGACACCCTGCACTGAATTTGTTCCAGATTCCACAGCATCACTCAACACTGTTCACCGAAAAATCTATTTCAAACATTAATGTAGTTACAGTAATTGTCTTCTATGTAATGCCTCATGGTCCTTTCATCATTTCGCTCAGTTTCGAAACCACAAAAATCACAAGGAACGCTTGTCAGGGAAGAAAAAACAGACAAGCCAGCATGAGAACCCTGTGTTCACACAGCAGCTCCCTACTTAAACGCTCCAACGACCAGGCCTGGTATTTCCTGAGGCCTTGTCTTGCGAGTGTGCTGGCTGGAGACGCTCCTTACAAGAGGAGCCGCATGCCCTCTGTAAGTAATTGAGATACACCATTTTTAAACACAGAGAGGAAAGGATCCCACAGCCACACACATCTACACAATGCTGCCGAGTACAGCTCCCTTATAGATGAACACAGAAGAAATGACACCTTCGTATTGTGGTGAACACACCAGGGCTGCCAGAAGAGGGGACACATCAGTCTCAGAAGAACGCAGCCAGATCCTTCCTTAGGAGAGAGGGTGGCGAGACTCGCGCTCACGCCAGGCCTGTCCTCAGGAAAGACCAGTTCCTTGAAAGAGGACTGACGGTCAGCGACGAGGAGAGAGCTCTCAACGAGCTGCATTAACACAGCAACCACAACAATGACCTCCGACGCACCGGCGGTCAGGAAGGTGGCCTGGCACAGGCACCACTGGGTCAAGGACACTTGAGGTTGAGACTTGACAGCACTGGTCCGCCATGGGCCACCCGACCAAGTCACAGAGCCCCAGGTTTGTCACCGTGGAACTAGGCTCCTCAGGGTTGTCAACGACTGACTTCTGCGAAGCCAATCACCAGAGGTCTTTCTTCCTAGGAGCCTCTGGGTGGATTCAAACTGCCAGCTTCTCAGTTAGACAGTCCCTGACAGTAACCATCCACACCACCTGAGGACTCCAAGCCTCCCTGAGAGTCTCAATAACTGAAAATACGGTAACGGAGATCTGCTGACCCCAATACAGAAACCCTGGTGGCACAGCAGTTCAGTGCCATCTCTGCTCACCAAAAGGTCAGAAGCTCAAATCCCCCAGGCACTCCTTGAAAACTCTACGGGGCAGTTCTTCTCTGACCTCTGGGGTCACTATGAGTTGGACCTGACTCAGTGGCAGTGGGTTTGGTTTCTTGTTTGTTTGTTTAACCCCAACATGTCCAAACTTAAAACTTGATCAGGCAGCACCCAATAACACCTCCTAGTATAGGACGTCTTTGGAAAGGCGACCTCAGCTCACCCCTGTGTACAGAGCAGTCACCAGACGGCCTACCACTCACAGGCCAGTCTCCATCCTTTGCTGTAGCAACTCCTGCCCAGCCCACCAACCCATGGAGTCAGGATAAAGGCTACGTTCAGCATACACAGGTTATGAAGGTCCAACTTAGGAAACCGAGTATAAGTGATACTAGCAGCCAATTTCATTATTCAAGAGATTCATGAGAACAATGGAATGCACGGGCCTTTAAACTAAACACCTGTTTTTAAAATCAGGCATCACAGGGCACCCCCAAATGACCCCACCTTTTCTCACCGCATCTGACGCGCAAACACACAGACCCTCATCAGACTAGCCTGCCGTTCAAGTTTCTGCTTCCACTTCAAAATGAGAATACAAAAAAAGAAAAAAAAGGGAGACCACACAGAGGTTTCTAACAATACTGGTATCACATTGTTCACACCTCTTCGGTGTGGTTTAAAACGCTCACGTCTCTAATTAACCAAAGTGACTAAAAATAGTTCTCTTTTCAAGAATCAAAGCAGGGCTTATTGGCAAAGCCTCGGTCGGCAGTCACCAAGGCGGTCGGCCAGGAGCTGAGCGCCCCTGACAGTGCACCACACATCTGCACGTTCCCCCACGTCCCCGCAGCAGCCACTAGCTACACTGACGTCAGGCGGCTGTCACGGGAGCATCCCTTCCTCCTGCCTGGCCATCACGGCTCAGAAGGGACAAGGACCACAGGGGACAGCCGGAAGAGACAGGCACATGAAGGAACCCGAGGGCAGCCAAGAGGCTGTAACTGACCTCTGTCAAGCCGTCAGGGGGTGGATGTTCCACACAAAACACACACATATACTATAGATACATTTTTTTTTCTTCCATTAAGAAGTAGATCACCATGCCATCTCAAAACATCAGCACAGGTGGGTACACGTCAAGTGACCCCTGTGAGCCAAATGCAGTTCTACAGGAAGCTAATCGGACACCACACAGCCCTCCTCATCTGCAGTTCTCCCGATGAAACAAGTGCGCCGCGCCACTCATCCAGATGGCTGCTCTTTTACATGGCTCAAAATGCCAACCTACTTTTCCTTTGCCATTCCTTTACTCCAGTGTCTTTACTGAGAAATTTCCCTGATTATATTCTATTTAGATCTCCCAACTCCTCATCCTCTGCCCCAAGGTCTTATTGCCTGGGCTTCTCCCAGGGTCCCCAGCCTTAAGCTAAAGGGTGTTTCCTTTGAGCAACTGTCCCTGGTCTCCAACCTTGAGCCCATATTGGAGAAAATGCCCAGAATCTCTGACTCAGGAAGCTATGACCTCCATCTGACTCTGCCCTGCCTATCCCCTCTCCTGTCCGTGGTGAGTGTCCCCTCGAGAACCCTAACACTGACTCAGGACTACACTTGTCTGGTCCTTTGTCTCCTCTCCTGCCTGATTCAGAATTTCTGTGTGCACAGCCCACGTTGCAACTACACCGGCCTTCCCAGCTGAAGACTCAGGAGTAGGTTCTTGGGCAGCGTGGAGGCAATGAATGCTGGAGGCAGGAAGAAAACAGGACCGCGGGGGCCAGCCTTCAGGGACTCCGAAATCAACGAGATCAGCTTGAGATCAACAAGAGTCAGCTCCAGGGGAATAAACCTTGGACACAGCACAAAAAAGTCATCTGGACACCACCCTAACACGCCACTGGAGGGAGAGAGTGGTGCTAAGGAATCTCAAATACTTTAATCACATACTTGAAATTTTACTCAGGATGAGGAAAAGCCCAATACCTGAGAGGATCACCTGTAGGGAAAGACCTTCAGATGCTGGGTAATCCGGAGCTCACGCATCTTACATCGCACACACTAGAGGTACTCCCCACACACTTTACATTGCACACACTGGCAGAGCTCCACGCACCCCTTACACTGCACACACTGGCAGAACTCCCCCCACCCCGTGGCGGGGCTCCATGTCAACCCAACTGCTATGCAAAACCTGTTTCAAACAAGGGATCTCAATTTATCAAAAACACACTAACCACAGACACAACTCCACACGTACTTGTGGCCCCTCCTGTCACAGGGTTAAGTGGCCCTATGACTACCTACTCAAAGAAGAACAGAGAGTGGGACGAGAATGTGCCACTCTCATCAGCAGTTGCCCCAGCAGACCAACGCGAATTTCCAGAATATGAAGTAGTGGCACGGAATTGATTAAAACCAGAAAAACTAGTATCAGGCTCAACACATGATTAAAACAAGAAAAGAAGCTGGAATTAACACTGTCTAATAACCTTGGTTTCTTAATCTCCCACGTGACAGGTGCATGGTTTGCACTGCTACGTTTCATCAGAGCTGCCGTGGCTTTGTTTACACTGTCCACAAGAGCACAGGGTCACAGTGGGTGGGGGTCCCTCAAAGACGTGCACCAGAGAGCTGAGACTTGACAAGCAAATGACCAGGTGAGAACCGAGAGACAACTGTCCTACGGCATCCCACCTCATCAGAGTACGAGAGGGCACTGGGCCCAAGGCCCGTAAGCTCAGGGGGGCTGTTCTGGGCCATGTTGTGGT
This sequence comes from Heterohyrax brucei, assembly GCA_028571685.1. NCBI lineage: Eukaryota > Metazoa > Chordata > Mammalia > Hyracoidea > Procaviidae > Heterohyrax > Heterohyrax brucei. The sequence goes on from CM053159.1 coordinate 82,719,047, forward strand.
TGTGACCGTTGACGTGATTCCAACTCACAGCAGAGGCAGAGTAGAATTGCCCCACAGGGTTTCCAGGCTTTAGGCTTTACAGGAGCAGACCACCAGTTCTCTCCCTCAGAGAGGCTGGTGGGTTCAAACACCCACCTTCCAGCTGGCAGCCGAGTGCCTTACCAGTGCCCTCCCTAAGAGAACAGTGTGGCTGCTGACCTAACACTAAAGGGTTAGGGAAAAAGACCACGTGCCTTACTAAGCCCGCAATTACCAGCAAACCACGCAAGAACGTCATTATTTGTCCAAAAGGGAGGTGCGAGGACTATCAGACCACACCGGTTAAAAACCTGTCTCAACAGCAATGCTGTAACCTCCAAACACTGCTTACATTCCCAGAGCTGGCGTGAAACCTCACTCCCAGCGTTTTTTCCCCAAAACACAAGTTAAAATCTCTCCTCTTTTAACTTTGCAACCTAAGTTCTAAATTAAAAACATGAATAAGAAAACAATTAACGAGGTATGAAACTGGTAACTCATGTTGTATAAAGCAAGAGGACAGGAGAAAGCAGAATCTTGGTCACAACAACAGAGTCATCTCAGCTCAGCATTGCCACTGTCCCCCAGCCTATGCTTTCACCCAGGACTGGTAACTGTTTCAGGAAAATGGTACACTCCTGGTCCCCCAGACCTCCCCTGGCTGCCCAGGTGACACAGACAAGTATTTGATGACTAACCTGAGTTGATGGTTCAAACCTCAAAAGGCAGGCCTGGGGCCATGTTTCTAGAAGGCCACAGCCATACAAAGCCCAGGAGGGAGCCCACTCTAACCCATGTGGGCTCAACCCCGGGCTGGAACACACTTGATGGCCATGGATCTGGTTCTGGTCTGGTGCCTCTCCCAGGTCAAGATCTGGAACAGTATCTTCTAGAACATTCCAGCTTGGTCTCTGGAATTCACATTCGCTAGCACCGACCGGGAGCCCTGGTGGCACGCTGGTTAAGTGCTCAGCTGCTAACCCAAACACTGGCAGTTTGAATCCATGAGCCACTCCTACAGCACAGTTCTACTCTGTCCTAGAGGGTTGCCGTGAGTCGGAACCAACTTGATGGGAAAGGGTTTGGTTTGGGGGTCTTTAGCACCACACTCAGACAGGGGTGGGTAACCACTACGGGGGCTAACAGCAACTCCAACGACGGCTTCTCCCCTGACACCTCCGAACAAGAAGAGCAACAGACTCTGCAGCGTGTCTCCTGGCAGCAACAACTCACAGCAACCAGAACAAGTGAAGACAAAGTGAAGACAGACATAATGCCAGAAAACAGTCACAAAGCTGGAAAGGGTGGCCCCTGAGTTCAGGAACACCATCGCCTGGGAATTTCGGCCTTCTGCCGGACGAAGGGGCCACAGCTTGCTTTCCTTCACTGTCTGAGCTCAGGAGAAGGGCTCCTTGCTCCCTGAAGGGTCTGAACCTTATCCCTGGGGGGGAACAAGAGAGACAGCCTCGCATTCTCCCTATCAGGCCCATAAAAGGAATGGCCAGAGGAGGGGGCAGGACTGTGGAGGCAGTGACAGAGGCCCTTCCCTCCTTGGAAGACCGCAGGTGTCAGGGACAAGTGCCCTCAGTCCATCGGGCTGCCATCCCTTAAAGGAGACGGAGACACCAATGAGACTGAGGATCTTCTAAAGGCCAACTTCTTACCGCAAGCTGGCCCAAAGGTCCCTGCAATCAAAGACATCACTGTGGTTGTGCATGTGGCCACTGCTGCCCCCTTCTAGGGACAAGTCTGACCGCATCTGAACTTTGGACAAGAATCATGGAAGAAAATACAGAGCTGCGGAGACTGAAGCTGATGAGATCCAGGCAAGAGGGTCCCCGGCTTGCCCCACAGCAGAAAGGGGGCGGGGCAGCACCTCCCTTCTCCAAAGACAGCCGCAAATCAAGCTGCTAATGGCAAAGAGCCTGTGTTTCCATCAAAAATTTTAACACAAGCCAATTCCACTTCTTTACACTTGTTCCAAGTATCTGATCAACAATGACTCCAAAATCCAGCACCACCCCACAGCGGGCTTCGGGGAAGCAAGACAAAAGGCCTGCATGCAAACAGAAGACACAGGGGCCAGCTTCTGCTGCTGACTAGCACCACCACGGACCTGTCTCAACTGAGTCCACTGATAATGAAGACAAAATCATGAGACCCAACCGAAGTATACGTAATCAAAATGCCAGTCTCAGATACTCAATATTCAGTAAACTGAGTATATATTCCAGTGTAATGATGCCTGATCTACTTAAAAACCAAAACCAAACTCACTGTCATGGATGTGATCCCACTCATAGGGACTCCAGGAGACACCGAACTGCCCCACAGAATTTCCAGGGAGCGGTTGGTAGAGCCAAAGCGCCAGGCTTTTAGTCAGCAGCTGAGTTTGTCACCACTGCTCTACCAGGGTGCCTTGTCTCCATACAAGGTCACATCAACTACTTTCCAGCAACTCAATCTGTAGCAAACCAACCATCACTCAGAGCCCAGATGTCACAACTTCCTAACTAGAGACAGCAAAACGGTTTCTGTATATACTACTTGTATACCATCTCACAAATTCTTTTAATTTCTTTCCCTTCAAAGAAGCCTGAACTTATCTGATTTGTAAATCAAAATATATATGTCTACAGTATCTGTGCATCAAGCACACAAAGCAAGAAGAGGAAAAAAAAGTCATGGAGAGTATTGGAGGGATAGTATTTGTTAAAAAGTCCGATTCTAACATACTAATCCATCAGTCAAGCCAAAGCCACTGACACCAAGTCAATTCTGACTCACAGGAACCCTAAAAGGCAGAGCGGAGCTGCCTCACAGGGATGCTCAGGAGAGGCTGGTGGATCTCAACTGCGAACCTTTTGGTTGGTGGCCACAGTTCTTCACCACTGGGCCACAGCGGCTCCCTAGCTTTCAGGAATCCAATCAAGGAAGATGAAGAGAAAAAAAGTCACTTACAAATTTATTTCTGTAAAGATGGATCATTACGACAAGGACAAAAGGAGTCCCAAACACACCAACAGAAAACCTTTAGGTCTGGTAGGTTTTCAAAAGACAACAAACAGCTTGAAAACCACAAACAAACACGCTGCCAGTCTATTCCAACTCACAGTGACCCTACGGGACCGAGAACTACCCCTCAAGGTCACCGAGGCTCGACCGTTACAGGAGCACACCGCCACGGTCCCTGCAGTGACAGGCCTTTTTGGGTAGCAGCCCCGTTCCTAGCAACAGTGCCAGAAGGGCCCCTCTGCGAGCACCCTAGAAACCACTGAACTGGACACTGTGAACGGATGAACGCACAGTACATGAACACGACCTCGGTAAAGCTGCTGGGGAAGAAGGAAAAACGAGAAGCCAAAACACCCACAGCTGGTGGGAGGATCAACTCAAAAGGTTATTCTGAAGAGCAACGTGGCAGCATTTAACGAGAATGAGTCTTCTATTTCCAAGTATAAAGTCCAGAGGGTCACACGGAAATAGTAAGAATCATGAAAAGACATTCAAAATCCTAAGTCATTCAGAAAGCTGCACATTAAAACAAAACTGAAACAGCTCACACACCTCAAGTGGCTCATGGGAAAAGTCCCAACAGCCCGTGCTAACAGCAAGCACAGAATGACACGGGCGCGCCAGAGAGCCACCTGGCGGTGGCTCACCAAGTCAACCACACACCTAACGGGGGATGCAGCAATCCTGCTCTAGGCATGTATCCTACAGAAACGAAAACATGCACTCACACAGAAACAAGACACACGTTTACAGCAGCAGCATTCACAACTGTCCAAATCGGGTAATACCCCAAACATCCTTCAACAGGTCCGAACGGCACATCCGCTCACAGGCTAACACTGAGAAAGAAAAGGCAACAATGACACCTGCAGGAACAGGGATGAACCTGAAGTGCTTTATGCTCATTTAAAGAAGGCAGGGCCCAAGGGCACGCACTGTGTGATGACGTGTCTAGGACACTCTGCTAAAAGCAAGACTATTACAGAGGAATGGAAAGGCAGGCAGTGGTGGCCTGGGATGGGGGGGGGGGGGGTCTGGCCACAAAGGAGCTGCACGAGGAAGTTCTATGGGATACTGACACTGTTTGATGTTCTCTGAGCGTGGCAGTGATGAAAATCTTCCTGTGTGTTACCTGTAGGCCCGAAAAGGTGAATTTTCCACTATGTGAGTTTCAGAAAGCATAGACATGGCTGTTGTGTGCCACTGAGTCGATTCCAATGCCCAGCGAGCTACAGTACAGAGCATAACTGCCCCACCAGGTCTGCATGGAGCAGCTGGTGGATTCCCACTGCTGACCTTGGAGTTTAGCAGCTGAGCTCTCCCACACGCACCGTCAGGAACCACACAGACAGCACTCCTCGAGAGAGTAACACGTGTCTCTGAGAATATTAACTTTATAGGCTGGCTAGGAGGGTACAAGTGTTCAAGGGGAAGCACTGGCTCCTCCCATTCAGATACCCCATAGATATCTCGGTCAATGAGCGTTTAACAAAGTATATTAAGAAAATGTTCTGCATCCCACTGTGTTGAGTGGCGTCTAGCGTCTTAAAAGTTAGCAAGTGGGCTTCTAAGAAGTGACAACTGATCTCAACCCACCTGGAGCAAAAAAAAGAAGAACACCAAAGACACGAGGAAAAGGGAGACCAAGAGATACAAGGGGCCGCATAAACTACAGACTACATCAACATGAGACCAGAAGACCTAGATGGTGCCCGGCCACCACCAATGAGTCTCCTTACAGGGAACTCAACTAGAAGTCCTTGACTGAGTAGGAGAAAGGGCTACTGCAGAACTCAGATTCTAGTCAAAAGACAAGACTTGATGGGCTGACCAACTGCAGGTTCCCCAGAAGATATCATCCCTGAAGTCTGTCAGCCCAGAAACGACACCATTCCAGAAGCGAACTCCTCAGAAAAGACTGAACCAGTCTATAAAACATAATACGGTAAAGGTGATACTGTGCCTCTTCGACACAGGGGACCGACTGGGCAGCTCAGGTGAGAGGAGGAGACAGAGTGCAGAGGAGCTGTTGGACGGACACGGGAAACGGAGTGAGGGGCAGAGTGCTGTCACTGCGGGGAGCGAGGCTGGGGACACACGGCAAAGTGTGCCTACATTTTTGTATGAGAAGCCAATTCGAACTATAAGCTTTCACTTAAAACACAATTTGAAAAACAAAGATACGCCCTGACAAGAGAATGAACTATAGCCAGAGGAAGAAGCTAGATCAACACTGCCTTCTGCTTTTCCTTCAGCAAACATCGGGTTTACAAGGACACTAGACTAGGGAAGAGTCCTAGTCAATACTCAGGTAAACAGTTCCTGCTGTAAATGACCCTTGCAGGCTATAGGGCTCCTGAGGAATCATGAAGCCTTCCACCCTATCTTACAGTGACCCACAGAAGCACCTTTCAGATAGTGTTGTCCCCAAGATGTTGTCTGGGATTTCATTCTCATAGCCCTAGTGCACAAAGGCTGGACAGGAATGGCGCAGGGCAAAGCCACCTTCCAGACTTCAGACACGCTTTAAACACGGTGCTCACAATAGACTGTCCACTCAAAACCATGTGGGCAGTAACAGCAGTCTCTCTGAGACTGTGCAAATACCCTTTGGAATATTCCAAGAGTCCCAAATGACGCCTTAGAAATGCTAATGTTACCTATACTCACATTCTAAAATAAAAGGCCACAAGGCACAGGTTTTCCACAGTGGCAGGACTGACATCTTGGGCCAGGTCATTCTTTGTTAGAGGCGCCTTTACGGTGCACTGCAGAACGTTCCAGGTGTCCCCGGCCTCTGCACACTCAACGCCACTATCAGCCCACCTCTTACCCTCACCCCACAGTAACAGTCAAATCTGTCTTCAGACACTGCCACCTTTACAGATAAGTCACCAAAAGGTACACAGTGGCACCAAGTCCTGCGTTTAGGTGGCTCCAGCCCTGTGCCCTGCTCTCCTCTGTTACCGCCATCCATGACATCCTAAGCCGCATAAACACAAGGACTCCTCCCTACAGCCAAGTCTCTGCTTTCCTTCTGTGGCCCTTTCAACTTTTTGACTCCAGTTCAAACAAGACGCAAATTATCTCTCCCCACATATTAAAACACTATCCTATGTTCTCTGTCTCAATGAAAATACTGTTGGGACCAAAGCAAAGCAGCCTCTTTGTCTTTCGGAGTAGCAAAGGTCTGAATGAGAAGTAAACTCTGCGTCTGATAAGAAACTCTGAGGCAAGAAGAATTTATACAATTCAGACACACTTAGAAACAAAAAAATGCTTTCAAAAACTATTGACTCATCCACAATCCTGTTCCTAAAACTAGGGATCCCCACAAGAGCGTGGTCTGCCACAGAACAGCTGGGGCAAAGGCCTGGGGGAGGATGACATTCAGACAGGGGGTCCCCACCTGACAGGTCAGTCATCACGCAGCTAGGCTAACCTTGAGAAGCCCCATAGTGCAGTGAGTAAGGGCTCAGCCGCCACCTGGAAAGTCCCAGGTTTGAACCCACCAGCTGCTCCGCAAGAAGAAAGACCCGGCAATCTGCTTCCATAAAGGTCCACATCCCACAAAGCCCCAGGGAGCAGTTCTCTGTCCTACAGGGTGGCTATCAGGCAGATTCAACTCCATGGCTATGGGTTTGGTTTTTAGCCAGTATTTCTTTTTGGAGGAATAAAAGATCAAGAAATTATGATACAGATGTCGTCCTGCTGACCTCTTACTAGAGGGGAACGGAGAGGCTGGAGAAGAGAGGAGAGGAGATTGTTAAGAGGATATGACTTGTATAGAACAGAAAGGAGTGTGCTGTCACCGGGCAGGGAAAGCAGTGGGAGCTGCACATAGGTGGGCATGCAGATTTACACTGGACGGTATACTTCACTCAATCACAATAAATAAATAAAATATTAAAAAAGAAAAAGAAATTATGGTAAGGACAAGGGAGAGAATAGGGGGGGGGTGGCAGTGTTCCTGGAGATACAGACTGATAGGCTTAAAATACTGTGGTGGCCAATCGAGGGTGCTTCTGGACACCAAGGAGGGCACTGCCGTGCTGGGACAAGAGGCCCAGAGCATGGGCGCAGACAGGTGGCAGCCTGGGTTCACAGAGGCCACAGTCATTTATATAAATATTATTTTAAGTCTCTTCCTACGGATGAAATGCTTTGTTGTTCTCTTTCATCAAGAAGTACTACTCTTTTCCCTTAGAGGAAGGAAGGGGGAGAAAATGAGAAACATTACGTGGAAAGAACATAACTTGGAAAAACGACTCTGAGCTAAACTGAGGTTCTGTGTCTGTCACGTGAGCACCATCAACCTTTTACCAGAATAACTGGTACTTTCGTCGCGTACTCTCTTTTCTAAAAACTTACCAAAGGTACTTTCCCATGCTCAAGTTTTCCAGTGAATCTGATGGTAAACCTACCCCAAAGATTTCAGGAACTGAAGGAAATTTATTCCAAAGTCAGAAACGTGAATCCGTAACCAGGCGGCTACTCGCCCCCCAGGACGCAGCCCTCCACACGGATCTAGCCCCACTGAGATCGGAAGGTCCGCTCAGCACTGCTGTTCTCCTGGGCACTGCACCCAAAATGCTTCGGCTGAACTCCCACAACGTGAGAGAGCCCTAAATTATTTATTGTAAAAGAGAACGACCATCTCATTTTAGTATGCTAACAACGGTTTTTAGACTTGTGAATGTTGAATCATTCACCACTGATTTCTTTTTCCTTGTTAAAATAATGTCTAAACTATCACCTCTAAAAACTTTCTGCTTGCCCGATACTTGGCATACATGGTATCAGTCTTTATAGCACCCCTGTGAGGTCTTTATCTACATCTGCCCCTGGGGAAGCGAGTCCCTCAGAGAACAGCCCCCACAGCCAAGCAGCTGTACGCACATCTGAGACTAAGACCCCGGTGCAAGCGCTAGTGGATCTCAAAGTGAAGACTCTCAAAGGGCAACCGTCACCCCAAAACAAGACCACGAGGCAGATGTTCCTGCCAGCGGTAACTTGTACTTGTGATGTAGTACTAAAACAAAAGGCTACAGAATCCTGAAGTATACCTACCTACCTTGTACCTACCTTGTTTATCATGTTACTGTGTTCACTGTGCCCAATTAAAAAGCTACAGAAACATTTCTCTCCGCCTCCACCACCTGAGACGCCTCCTTCACATGGTTTCCTTCTGACGCCAGGATGGTATTTTCATAGCACACAACCCCGGGGGTACACACACTGGCTTGTACCCATCTGGCTAGCTACACCAGGAGGCTGTAAGCTAGGACTCTACTGATTTAATTTCCAAAAAGTTCAACCATGAATGACAATGAAGGAAGCTGTTTTATGACATGGGAGGACCTTCAGTGCCTTTCCAGGCCCCAGATCCATCAATATAAACATAGATTTTCATCTTCCCCTAAATCCCTGAATTGTTGCTTTTAATCTCTGGAAAACATCACACTAGGAAGTAATTCAGTCATCTGAGTGCAGCTGCTGCAACAGGTAACAACTCGGCTGCTAATAGAAAGGTGAGAGGCTTGAGTCCACCCAGGGTACTTCAGGATTAAGGGCAAAAATCGGCCACAAGAAACTGTACCGAGAGCAGCTCCAGCCTGATACACGCGGGGCGGCCACAAGTCACAACAACCTGACAGCAAACGGGGTTGTTTTTTTGCGTGTTTGTTTTAATATAATTAAAATTATCTCTCTTGTCCTGATCTCCAAGTTAACACTCATTCTATTTAGAACACGTAATCATTATCTCTCATCTTTTTCTACAACAGATGAACTGAAACCAAAACGTGATTACGAAACCTTCCAAGGCTAACCCAGCAATGAAGAATCCCATTTCTAGTCATCTCCTCCCAAGTAGGCGTCTCCGTGGAAGTCCCCCAGGGCAGGGTGAAATCCTGAGGTGCTCTCCAGTCACCAGTTAAAGAACTAAGAATAGCGGGTCGGAATATATGAGAAGCGCTTTTAATTGCACAAAAAGAGGACACAAAGCCAATTATTTCCAACTTCATGTCAAAGACCCATTTCTCTTACAGGTCAATTTAATCCACATCTTACCTGATAGCTGCTGTTTGACATCCAGTCCATTCTGACTCAACGACCCTGCAGAGCAGAGCAAAACTGCCCTACAGGGCTTTCCAGGCTGTAAGCTAGGACTCCACAGAGTTCAACTCCATAATGATGCCAGGATCAGGGAAAAGTATCCTGACTCACCACACAGGATCCTCTTCTGACTTTATGAAACTATGTATCCTACATACATTGGGACACCACCTTAAGGACCAAGGTATGCCTCACGCCAACCATGGTGATTTCAACAACTGCATATGCATGAAATGGCTGGATGATGAACAAGGAAGTTCTAAGAACCAACATCTTTGAATCACATTATCAGCAAAGAACACTGACTATACCATGGACTGCCAAAAGAACAAACGAATCTGACTTGGAAAAAGACAGCCAGGATGCTCCTTAGAAGGACGGCCAGACTGCCTCTTACATACTCTGGCCATGTGGTCAGGAGGGACCATTCCCTGGAGGAGGATGTCACACTTGGGTAAAGTAGGAGTCAGTGAAAAAGAAGAGCCTCGCGGAGATGGATGACACAGTGGCTGCAACAGGGACTCTGGCACGTGAGGCCTGACAGCCCAGTTCATGAACTTGCCATCGTGCCCTTACACTGGCAGCAGTGCACACACACTCACCAAGCTTTCACGACCGTGGTCCATCAGTACCTCACAGCGTCCTGCTGAGTGACGTTCATTACTGTTGTGTTTTTGTGTGCCATCCCTCAGAACCCCGGCGGCATTGTAGTCAAGCGCTATGTCTGCTGACCCACAGGTCAGCAGTGCAAACTACCAGGCACTCCTTGGAAAAATCTATGGGGCAGTCCTACTGTGCCCTATGAGGCCACTACGAGTCGGAACTGACTCGATGACACTGGGTTTCTTTGTCTTTGTTTTCCCAAGAACGTCAGAACTTGAGTTAGGGCACCAAAGAAACATCAAATTTCTTGTTAAACTTGGCAAGAGTCGAAGTGAAATCACGAACATGTTCATCCAAGTGTATGAGATAGCACCATGAAGAAGACGGCAGGGTACAAAAGGGTTAAGTGTTTTCCTGAGGGGAGAGAAAGCGTCACTGATGAACAGAAGTCAGCACAACCAGCAACTAGCAGAGCTGAAGAAAACACTGCAAAAACTCGTCAAATTGTGCATCAAAATTCTTGACTGCCTGTGAGAAGTACAGCTGACCAAGTAAACACCAACAGAGAGTCGGGAAACTCTTCACTGAAAATCTTGGCATGAGAAAGGTCTGTGCAACAACGGTCCTGTAGCAGCTCACTAGTGAACAAAAGATAAGACTCAAAGTTTGTCAAGACCTTTTAGAGAGGCGAGACAATGTTGTGGGCCACGGTATCACCGGTAATGAAACACAGGTGAACTGACAGACACTGAAACAAATTGTCAAGGTGTACAATGGAAGTCAGTCAACTGTCCATGATGAAAAAGGTTCCATCAGTCCAAATCAAGAGTCCAAACAATGTTGTTAACCTTTTTTAGGCATCAGTGGGATTGTTCATTATGTATTTGTACCAACTGGACAGTTAATCAGGTTTACCACTGCGAAGTGCTGAAAAGGCTGCATGAAAATGTCAGATGAAAACCACCGGAACCTTTCACCAACAACTCATGGCTCTTGCATCACACTGTCTGTGACGGAGTTTTAGCCAATAAACAAGTAATTGCATTGGAATAATTTACCTACTCACCCGATCTGGCCCTCAGTGACTTTTCTCTTTACCTGAAGATAAAGGAAATACTAAAAGGAAGATATGTGGATGACATTCAGGGTGTCATCAAGGGTAATACCAAGACAGCTCTGACGGCCATTCCAGAAAGAAGAGCTCCAAAACTGCTTTGAAAGGTAGAGTAGGCACTAGTGTCAGTGCACAGCTTCCCAAGGGGAATATTTTGAAAGTGACTGTAACAATGAGGTATGGAGCACTTCCTCCAGGACGAGTTTGCAAACTTAATTGTCAGAACTCCTAAGCGTGATCATGATGGTGCAGGACACAGCGTGTTTCCGTCCATCCCACACAGGGTCACTGTGAGCTGGACCCAAGTCACCAGCACGTACCAGCAACAACAGGCCACACTGAGAGAGGGTAGATAAAATCACAAACCTGGAGTCTTGTCTTACCCCACTTACAAGGGTTAATATTATTTAACGTGAGTGATTTATTACACTTTCAGCCAAGTATGACAGAACAATCTTTTATATACTTTCAGAAACCAGGGGTAACTTTCTGCAATGGTAATGCTATTCCTGGCATCCCTGAGGCAGCTGTATTTCCTCAAGGACAATCTGTCTCATAAAGTACTTGAGATAACATTATCAAGAGTTTCACCCCACCTGAAGGCAGTCGGTAGAGAAAATCGATTCACAAATTGTTCCAATATCTTTATAAAGTGCCTACGGCAGAGGCCGCAGCTGTGCACCGCCCCATCTCCATCCCGTTGGCCAGCCTCTCCCAGCCGCCCCAGAGTCAGGTATGGCCATGTGACTGAGCTCTGGCCAGAGGAGCCTGCAGACAAACATGTTCTGTGTCCATGCCCTGGCACACGGGACTTCCCGACATGACCTTCCACTTTCCCCCCTGCTGACCGGATGCAAAGGAACCTGGCTGTGTGCACGATAGAAGACGGAAGAGCCGTAAGACAGAAGACACGTGGGTTCCCGAATCACTGCTGGGAGGGAAACCACTCACTGATCAGACCACGAATGGGCGAGGAAGAACTTCCATCGTTACAAACCGGCATGGTTTACCACAGCCACCGACAGCCATCCACTCGGACACACAGGCAACGCCAGACAACAGTACGGCCAACGTGGAAACTCTACTCCAGAACCGACGACTCGGGAAGAGGCAGGACACAGCAGTTGGGAATCTTTAGGTGTGTCTATCGAGGTAAATACCGTGTTTGCCCACTGTCACGGACCGAGCGAGGTCCCCTCAAAATGCGTGCAGCCATGTGGCTGGGCCACAATTCCTATGTGCTGCCGACGCTGCCTCTGTGAAGTCCATGAGGGAGAGTGGGTACCCGGCAGCTGGGTCGGTGGGGCAGGACTCCAAGTGTGAGGCCGCACTGTGCCTTGAAACCATCTCTTGGGATGTAAATGGGAAGCAAGCAGAGATCTGGGAAATCACACCATCAAGAAGCAGTGATGTCAGCAGAGCATCCTCTGGAAAGGACCAGGGTCCCTGTGACTCAGAAGCTCCCAGTCCAGGGGAAGACTAACAAGGACCTTCCTCCAGAGCCAGCAGAGAAAAAGAGCGCCTTCCCCTGGAGCTGATGCCGGGCATCCGGGACTTGTAGCCTACAGGACCGTGACAGGATGAACTGTGTCTCCGCTAAGCCCACCCACGCATGGTGTTATTTCTGTTACTGTGGCTCTAGATGACTGAGGCAGCCGCAGTAAGGAAATTCCCTTCCCATTTGCAGTAAAAAGCACTGCTAAGGGGCTGATGTTGAAGAAACCACTTCTAAAAATCTAGTAATTGATTCCCATGGTTAAATGTTACCACCGCCAACACCAAGTCAGCCCCGAGATCACAGCCATCTCACCAACAACAGAATGGACCTCTGTAACCCAGAAGGTTTCCACTGCTGATTTTTGGAAGTGTACTGCCAGGCCTTTCTTCCTCATCTCAGTCTAGAAGTTCTGCTGCAACACGCCTGGCACCACAGCAACACACCCGCCTCTACCGACACGCAGGCAGCAGCTGCACCTGGGTGCAGGGGCCAAAAACTGAGCCGAGGTCTCGCAGCTGGAAAGAGGGAGCCGCCACCAGCCCGAGCGAAGCATCAGCTGGCACAAATCACCCAGCCTTTGTGAAGGTCTGCCACACTTCCTCTGCCAAAGATGACATTATTCACATTAAAACACCATGTCAGCAGACTACATGAAACCCAACTCTGGCTTTACTATAAAACTATTGTTGAAATTATTTCACAGGTATATTGTTACCATGGACAGAGTCCAAAATAAGGCTGTCTTGTTTTTAACTGTTTTTTTCATACAAGAATTTAATATCAACTCTTCACCTTTCCCTGTGAAAGTCACTGAAATATTTTCTTAGATCATGAGGATTCTAAAGCCTGTAGTACTTCATATTTTGTCCTGCTGGAATCCCAGCTAAACACCTCATCCCAGCCACAGGAACTCATACTACTGGCCTCCTTCTCCTTTCTTTGATTCTATTTAATTTCCCTCAATGACCTTACTACACATGCTTACTGCAAAGTAATTTCAGAGATGAGGTATGAATCAATTTAACCAAACATACGAAATTAACATTTCTTAAGCACCTAGGTACTTTCACATACTTCATTCCCCTTAACCTTTACAACAGTGGAGCATATATCATCACTTTCCATTACACAAAAGAGGGAGCTACGTTCATGCAAGTTTCAAAAAACAAAAATGAAATAACCTTGTTCAAGGTCACGCACCAAAGCAACAGTAAGATTTAGCCCAGCCACAAAACTTGTTCCGTGTATTTCAAAATGCTGCACTTGACTTCTAGGATATATTGTCATTTCCATCTGTGTAACCCTCAAATGCGTGACAAATAAAATACCACTAAAGTATGATCTCCTTTTAATACTCATTCTATTAATTCAGTCGTTCTCACCATTTCCACCTGTCCACTTACACCTTATTATTCCCACAAAATCACAACCAGGGAACTCCTTTGTGACACTGAAGCAGACGACAAGGTGCAACACAGAGAATTTATGGGACAAGCCCAGGGAAGCAGCAGGCCCAGCCTGACAAAATCCAGATCTAGTGACTGCTTCCCACCAAGAAATGGTTTACACCTATGAGGCTTTGGTTTCCGTAAGAAAGATTTCAGATTTTTTTTTTTTTTAACCAACCACTAAGATTCCTAAAATCCCCTTTGGAAAGCTACCTCATCTGTAAGTTCAGTGGCACTGGTGTGTGCTGAGGAACTTAAAACAGGGTAGGGTTTATACCTTTCTCGAGGTGTGACATGACCACCCCTTTCATCTAAAACTGTGAAACAGGCCAATGCAATATTGAAAAACCATTGCTGGTACTAATCAACTCCACTGCAACAACATAGTGGAGATGAAGAATTGGTGGTGGTGTATTATTACAATCTTTTTATTTACATATATTAATTATTTATTCACCAGGCATTCTTAGAAGTACAGACAAGCTAGTTAACCTGTCACCATTGCCAATACTCAGCAGCGGTCTTTAAGCAAAGTGTGAAATGAAATCACCAATGATGAGGGAAAGTCTCCAAAGACTAACAGTTTTTGGTTGGCATGGGTTTTTATCACCACTCACGCCAAAGACCCAAACCTGCTGCCGCTGAGTCAGTTCTGACTCACAGCCACACTGCAGGACAGAGGAGAACAGCCGCACAGGATTTCAAAGAAAGCGACCTTTACAGAAACAGACAGCCGTATCTGTCTCCTGCAGAGGCTGGTGGGTTTGAACTGCTGACCTTCTGGTTAACAGCTGAGCATCAATCCACTAGGACGCCAGGGTTGCTCACTGGTACTTATAAAGCACCCTAGCTTAGGTAAGTAAGTTATTATTATAATAAACACATTAATATGAGGTATGTTTTTATGATAAATTCTTAGTTAGAAATACTCTTTCTTGTTTGAAGGAGACTATCAGCATCAAACACTTTCACCCAAAATACATTTCTACAGGTGACATTTAAGAATAACACAGCTAACCAAGCCAGGCTCTTCTGACTGCAAAGGTTAAAACACTTCTCCTTCCTTTGAAAATCTGCTGGGCTACTGAAGTCCTCCCTCAGAGCAGCTCACGTCCCTGTCAAGTGGTGCAGAACGGAAAATGGCTTTTTTATTTTTAAGCCTTACCTTCAGATAGGAGCCATAGTACTTGGTGACGTAGGGGCTGTCACACTGACTCAGCACTGTGATCTCTTGTTGAATGTCCTCTATCTCATCTTCAGCTTCTTCCAGATCAATGATTTTTATGGCAACCACTTTCTGAGTCCGATTGTCAATGCCTTTGAACACCTCGCCAAAAGAGCCCTTTCCAATCTTCTCTAGTTTTGTAAAAAGCTCCTCTGGGTCTGCTTTTAGGTTCTGCAGGAAAGGAGGAAAAGGAGGAGAACTTTAACAACTCGCAGCGCCTGTGATTTCTTCTCTGATTTGCGGTGTTACCAACCAAGGTCTTGCCAGGGCTGATGTGTTTTGCTTATTCAACCATCAGGCTGGCAGCAACCACAGCTGTTCCCACTCAGAGCCGGAGACTTCCCAGTCTCGGCCACATGTGGGAATCAGGGAGTGTACAAGCAGGAACCACCGCCTGCTAGATTACCAACACACATAAGGTAAAGGCTCCCACTTCTGTATACACAGATACAAATTTAAAAGCTCAGCTGAGTAAGTTAGGGTATATGAATTTATACAAGCCACCCCACCCCCCAAAAACATTCCTCTCTGCATAAATTCCACTGCTGTCCTCTCAAGTCCCTGCAAGTTTCCTAAGGGAGACTCTGTATAAAAACCTAGGTCAACTGGCTACATGTAACAGAAACAGAGAAATTCATTCTATCTTAACTACAGCTTTTTGACAGCAGGCGAGGTTTCCAAGTCCCAAAACTGCAGCTGTACCCATCGTCACCCGTAGCTACTGCCTCTGCCTAAACCAAAGCTTCCCCGGACCCCAGAGAACAACAGGCAGCCTATTTTCTTCGGCACCCATATGCTGTTACCTCCAGCTGCTTCTAAAAACCTCTTCTCCAAATGACCTGAGGAGTGGAAATGTGCAAAGGATGCCCCTTTACAGGGTATCCAACTGCGGAGACTCACACCCCCGTCCTAACTGCTGCCTCTCCAGGGAGACATGGAAGTGGCCGAGTTCCCAATGTGGGCAGCAACCTGACCGCCACCCCCACGTGTCAGGTGTGGGGACTGCTTTTCTCAAAACCTGAGGAGGTGATACTGACATTTAGGGAGTAGATCTAGGGGTGCTGAAAGTCTCACAACAAAGTAAGATGCAAACTCCTCAACGAAACACTGGCCAACAGAACCCAACAGCATGTTAAGCATCACACACCATGACCAAGTAGGGTGTATCCCACGAATGCAAGGACAGTTCAACGTCAGAAAAGCCATCACTGTCAAACACAGCACCAACAGAACAAAGAGTCACACGATCGCATCTCTGTGGATGCAGAAATAGCACTGGGTGAATTCTTCTTACTCTTTCCTGATAAAAACCCTAAAGAAGATCAGAAGGGAAATGCTTCATTATGAGCCAGGGCATCTAGAATAAAGTCAACAGCCAGTAAAGACTGAGAGCTTTACCCTTGAAACTGAGGACAAGACAAGGGTGTCCGTTCTCACCACATGTATTCAGTATTTTAGAAGTCTTAGCCAGAGAAATAAAAGTTAATCAAACTGGAAAGGAAGTAAAATTACCTCTATTCATAGATAACACGATCCTATATACAGAAAATCCCACAGAGTCTGCAAGAAAACTTCCATAGCTAACAGAAGAATTCAGCAAAGTTGCCAAGTATTCAAGGTCAAAAAACAAGTATCAGCAGGGTTTCTGTGCCCCAGCAATGAGAAATCTGTAGCAGAAATCAGAGAAACAGTTCCATTTACAACAGCATGCAAGAGAACAAAAGACCCAGGAATAAATCTAACCACGGACATGAATGGCTTACACAATGACAACTATAAAACCCTGCTGAAAGAGATGAAAGAAGACACAACCAAAAGGAAAGGTGCTCCATGCTCATGGATCAGGAGACTTAATGTTGTTGTTAAGATGTCAATACTACCCAAGCAATATGCAGATTCAGCACAATCCCAATCAAAACTTCAACAGCCTTCCTTACAACAAAGAGAAAAGTCAGTCTTCAACTGACTACAGAAGAGCAAGAGGCCTCAAATAGCTAAAATAACATTGAAAGAGAAGAAGTAGGAGAACTCACTTTGCCTTATTTTAAAGTAAACCACGTAGCTACAGTAATCAAAACAACCTGATACTGGTACAAGAAAGCACACACACCAAAGACAGAACTGAAAATCCAGAAATCAACCCATACTTCCGTGGTCTGCTGATTTTTGACCCGAGTGCTACACTCATTCAATGAGGAAAGAAGACACACCTCAGTAAAGCCACCGGGAAAAATTGGCCACAAAACACTTGTAGAGAAACGGAGGATCCATTCCTCAAACCACACACAAAAACAATTCCAAGTGGATTAAGGACCGAAACGTACCAATGAAAACCATGAAACTCTTACAGATATGCAGGGACAACCCTGTCAGAACCAGCTTTCAACAGTGAATTAACTAATACAATAAAAAAAACACCTGCAAAAAATAAGTCAAATGAGACCTCAGAAAAACGTAAAACTTTACCTCATCGGGAGACTTCACTAAAAAAGTGAGAAGCTGCCAGGTGAGAGCCTATTTTTGGAAATCATATATCCAACAATAATCTAATAACCAAAATACATACAAAACTTGTACAATTTAACCAAAAAAGACAAATAACCCAATTATAAAATGGGCAAAGGACTGGAGTACCCATTTCACCCAAGAGGTCATTCAGTTGGCCACCAAACACATGAAAAGATTCTCTACCTCATTAAACATCAGATTCATAATGAAAAAACCACAAGCAGACACCCTTTTACTTCTATTAGGAGGGCTAAGATTTAAAATGTAAACAAATAACACTTGTTGGCAAAGATGGAGAAATTAGAACTCTTATCCATTGCTCACAGCAATACAAAATGGTGCAGCCGTTGTAGAAAAAACACTAGCGGCAGATCCTAAAAAAGCTAGAACTGCTATATGATCCAGCAATTCTACCCACAGTTATGTATCCCAAGTCCTTCAGGCAGATACTCAAGATTTGTACACAATGTTCAAGGTAGCACTATTCACAATATCCAAGAGGTATAAATAACCCAAACGTCCATCAACAGATGGGAGGATAAACAGAAGGTGGTTTATTCATGCAGTTGGAATACTACGCAGCCAGGTGAAGAAATGGTGTCTTGATACTCATTACAGAATGGATGAGACTTGGAGATATGCTGAGTCAAGTCACTCAGTCACAAGAAGGACCAATGTCATATTGCCTTGTTTATATAAAAAGACAATGAAAAGCAAATGTACAGAGACCAAAGTTTATTCGTGGTTACTAGGGCAGGAAGCTAGAACCCTAGTGAAGGGGTGGTTAAGAGCTCCGCTGCTAAGCAAACTGTCAGCAGTTTGACTCCACCAGCCTCTCCTTGCTGACTCTACAAGGGCAGTTCCCATCTTTCCTCCAGGGTCCTTAGGAGTTGGAATGGATTCCCAGGGGACCCCACAGGGCCCACTCCTGCACCACGCCTGCAGTCACCGCCATGCTGAGCCCGCTGTTGCAGCCACGTGTCAATCCATCCTGTTGACGGTCTTCCTCTGTCTCTGTTTACCCTCTGCCCTACCCAGCATCAGCCCTTCTCCAGGGACAGCGCCCCCGTGAGAGCATGCCTCCAGCAGTAAGGTGCTGTCTCTCCATCCTTGCTTCTAAGGAGCCCTCTGGCTGTACTTCACCCAAGACAGAGCTGTTTGTTCCTTCGGCAGTTCATGCTCTATTCAACATTCTCTATCAACCCCACAATTCACAGACACCAATTCTTCTGTCTTCCGTCCTTCCTGTCCAGCTTTCTCACGCAACTGATGCAAATGAAAACACCACGGCTTGAGTCAGGCACACCTTCATCTTCAGGGTGACACCTTTGCTTCTTGACACTTCACACAGGTTTTTCACAGCAGATTTGCCCAGTGTGTGGCGTCACTTGATTTCTGCACTGCTGCTTCCACGGGCGTTGAGTGTGAAATCAGATCAAGTGAGTTTCTTTACATCCTCAACTCTTTCTCCATTTATCACCGCGTTGCTTACAGGTCTGGTTGTGATAATTCTGCTTTCTTTAGGCTGAGCTGTAATCCACACTGAAGGCCGTGGGCTTTGATCTTCATCAGTAAGGGCTTCAAGCCCTCCTCCCCTCCAGCCAGCAAAGCTGTGTCATCTGCATAACGCAGGTTGTCAATGGGTCTTCCTCCACTTCTGATGTCATACAGTCCAGTTTCTCAGATTACTCGCTGAGCATACAGACTGAAAAAGTATGGCTAAAGGACTTTAAACTCTGTGGTGTCTGTCCCCTTTCTCTGTTCACACAACTGCCTCTTGATCCATATACGGATTTCTCACGAGCACAATTAAGTTTTCTGGAATTCCCATTCTCTGCAATGTTATCCATAATTTGTTATGATCCATACAAGTCCAATGCCTTTGCACAGTCAATAAAACAGAAGTAAACATCTTTCTAGTATTCTAGGCTTTCAGCCAAGATCCATCTGGTATCAGCAATGCTATCTTTGGTTCCATGTCGTCTTCTGAATCCACTCTGAATTTCCGGCAGCTGCCTGTTACTGTGCTGCAGCAGCCACTTCTGAATGATTTTTAGCAAAACTTCACCTGTGTGTGTGGTCCTAATGATACTATTCAATAAGGTCCCCATTTGGTTGGTCTCTCTTCTTGGAACAGACATAAATAGGAGTTGGAACGGGGATCTCTTCCAGTCAACTGGCTTAACTAGCAAAACCAAGATCTGCCCTTGAGCATCAAGCTTTTTGTGAACTATCTACACAGAATCAAATTGACAAAAGCAACTGGAAACATTAGACAGGGATCTCAGCGGGCAGAGAGTTCATGGTAACGGGAAAGAAGAACTCGGAAAACGAGGGCAAGAATGGCTGTACAACTCAAAGGATGCAATCACTGTCACCAGATGGGACATGCAGTGGAGTTGGTGTGTTTTGTCATATATATTCTCAACAACAGCAACACAAATAAAATCCGAAGGAAAAAATGCCAATGACAGCCTGCTGAGCAGCAGTCACCTGGGCCAATGGAACCCCACGGCATAAGAAGCTGTCGGCCCTGCAGAACGCATCTGTACGGGGCTGGCCTCCTTCACACAGTTTAAAAAACTCCCAGTAATTACAAGTACCAGAATTTTACCCAGGATTCCCTCAGCTCCTAAAGCAAAACAAATACCTCTTACGCTGGAAAATGTCACTTCCACGTGAAGTACTGCACACAGTTATCAGTACTGAGATGCTTTATTTTTCCTAAAGCAATTGCTCAAGTGTTTTCAATCATGGAATTGGGTTTCTACAGTCATGTATACAACCAAAGGACCCGGGAAGCCTGACTGTGCACTCTCGACTTTATAAAACACTTTTCATGACACCCAGGTCCACCAACGCAGTCAGTGACCAAGACAGTCAGGGACCAGCAGTCAGAAGCCTTGGATAATTTTTGTCAGATGACAACTGTTTCTGAAGCTAGTGGAAACCCCTAAAATATGCTCTTCCTCACATGACTAGGGATCAGAATTACTATTTTCAAATTTACAAAGTGCTCCAAATTCAGGAGCCATGCAAGTAACTTTGGGGGCCACTCCCAGAGAACCCTTGTGGTCATGTCTCATTCCCTGCGTTCACCTGTCTAGACGGACTCTCTGGTCACCCTCGGATCTGACACAAACTCCAAGGATTAAAGCGAACCAGGGGGTGAGGAGGCAGAACACACGTTCATTTCCTAAGCACAAAGAAAGACAGCGGTGAGCAGGTGACAGTTACCTTCTGGAGCTACCACCTCCGCCTTACCTGCTGCCTCCCAGAACGAGGCCCGATGACCCTCTTCCTCATGGCCAATCCTAAAAGCTGCGCTCTAGAATCCATCCTTCCCTGCTCCAGGCGACAGCTCTGCCAGAAAGCCCTCTTCTCCATTCCCTCATCCATCTATCCCTCCCTACTGGCTCTCTGCCCCGCCGTATCTACACGCTCAAGTTTCTCCAGTGGGGGAAGAAAACCACAGGCGTCCTTGACCCTGGGCACTCCTTCAGCCTCCCTCAGCAGTGCTTTCCCGAAGCCGTCAGGACGCACCGAGTCTTCGGCCCCCACACCCTGCTCCCTCCTCGGCCCCCACAGCCGCGCTCTGCTCCTCACCTCCCTGAACGGGCTTCCCCTAGGGCCACCAGGACCCCTGTATGCAGCTCCTTGGTGCTCAGCCTGACACCCAGAACCACGTCCTCCTCAGAAGGTTCTGGTCCCTTGGCAGCTACAACCCTGCTCTTTGCTTTTCCCAAACTCCCTAATTCCTTCTAAAAGAAACCATTTGAAGACTCGACCTTTGCCAAACCTCACACACAGACAAGACCTTGCCACACTCTCTTCTTCCAACTGTGAGGCCAGCACGCAGTGAAAAAGCTCAGGATGAAGAGACCAAGTGGTGGGCAAGGGCCAGCCACTTCACTGATCCTAGGTGACACCCCAGATAGGTGACTGAGGCCACCTTAGACCATCCAGGTTCTATCAACCGACTCGCTGGCTGCAACCACAAGGCAGAGCCCAGAAAGGCTAGCAGAACTGCCTAATCCACAGGATGGCGAGAAGTGACTAGTCCTCACTCTAACTAGGTGCCAGCTGTTTGTTCTAACAGTTAACTGACACAGAAACGGATACCTACAACAGTAGGGTAACAAAAAAACCCTACTGCCACCAAGTTGATTCCAACTCACAATGACCCTACTGAGCAGAGCAGAACCGGCCCACAGAGTTTCCAAGGAGTGGCCAGTGGAACGGGACTGTCCACCTTTGGGTGAGCAGCCAGTCTCTTCACCACTGTGCAGGTACGGCCCTTAAAGCCAGCCTAGAACACAAGGTGCTGCCGCTGGGGCTGGACACGACCAAAGGCTGCCGACGAGTGCCAGGGTGGGCACCCATGAACTCGCTGTCAGTGCAGAGCGGAAGGGGGTGCCAAATGACCAAAGACTGGTGAAGAACGGTCCACGCTATGCCACATCAGACCAACTCGGAAAGGGACACAAAATTCACTGTGG
Organism: Heterohyrax brucei; assembly: GCA_028571685.1. NCBI lineage: Eukaryota > Metazoa > Chordata > Mammalia > Hyracoidea > Procaviidae > Heterohyrax > Heterohyrax brucei. The sequence goes on from CM053159.1 coordinate 82,741,092, forward strand.
AGACAGCCACAGACATTTCTAGACAGAACGCTGAAAGGACCAATAGGCTTCGGTTTGGCTTTTTTTGTTTGTTTTTCTGTGTATTGCTTGTTTTGTTTAGTAAGAAGAGAGAGAGAAACTAAAGCAGGAACTGTTCAGCTTAAAAACAGAATTTATAGGAAACAGGGACAGGACTTGCTGCGCCACAAAATCAGTGTGCTTCACGGAGGAGTTTCTGAAACCCGTGAGGACCCTAAAAAGAAAGACGTCAAGATCCTAAAGGAAAGACGTGGCCTCTGGAGGAGGCCAAATCACAGGGAATGGCTGTGAAGACCCTTCTTCAAGACTTCAGAACAGTCCAGGCGGGGGCCAGGGACCGTCTCAGCCCCAAACTGAGCTGCTCATCAACTTATGGATGTTGTCTGACAGTCCCATGACTGAGCGACGCTTCACTCAGAAATACTGCACATGCAACGTTTATCCAGTGAGTGGACTACTACTGACCCACAGAGAACCCTCAGTGTTTTAACACAACATGTTAACATACATTTAGGTTAAAAGGCACTAAAACTAAAAACTCACAGCTGTCAAGTTGATTCCGAGTCACAGTGACGCTACAGGACAAAGCAGAACTGCCCCACAGAGTTTCCAAGGAGCACCTGGCGGATCTGAACTGCTGACCTTTTGGTCAGCAGCTGCAGCTCTTAACCACAAGCCACCAGGGTTTCCTACAAGGCACTCAGGTCCAATCAAAAGATCCCCTGGGTCCCCAACTCACTATAAGGAGGGAGCAGGAGCGCCTCAGTAAGACGTAGCAAAAGTGATGTTGTATCTGAGGACAGACCTCAGAGAGTGCCAGGAGTCACCCAAAACAGGAAACCAGGGAGTCATGCTGTTGTTAGGTGTTGTGATATGCCACTCTCAGGAACCACACCTGAATCCCAGCTACAAAACACTCTCTGCTCCCCACAGAGGGGACCCCAAACAGCTTCTGGGCTGGACCACAGAAGCACTATGGACTGTTTAGTAACGAGCGCCTCTCCTTACCAACCCCCCCGCCCCTCCTAACAAAAGGATCCTTTGCCATGACTTGGCATCTGTCTTGTCACTGTGTTGGATGTGTGGCAGACAGATGCGTGTTTCTCCTCACAGCTCTCCAAGTCAGGAGAGACCAGGCAGACCCAAGGGGCTGCCACCTGGCATCCTGACGCATTTAGACCCAAAGCAGATCAGGGCTTACAGATTTTGAGTCTGGGGAACTCGTGGAGGAAATGGGGGGTGGGAGAAAGATGCGCCTCTCCCAGGCAGGAGAGGCATCAGCCCTTCAACCAGAAGGCAAGCTGGAGTCCATGGCTACAGCAACGGTCCCCAATAAATGATCCCTAACGCCACATCCAATGTCCCAGCGGCTCAGCGGTTACAAGGTCAGCTGCTCTCTAAAAGGTCAGCAGTGTGAATCCACCAGGCACTGCTCGGAAACTACAGGGCCGTTCTACTCTGTCCTATAGGATCATGATGAGTTGGAATCACCTTGATGGCAGCAGGTTTGAGGTTTTATTTTTGGACCTGTCCATACTCCCATGAAACTCTACCAGCTGCTTCCACAGAAAGGCAAGTCTCTCTTCCCGCCCCCTGAATCCAGGCTAGCCTTGTGATTTCCTGCAAGGCTGCCAATTTCCAAGGTGAAGGCTTAATAAACCTGCAGGTTTCACATCGGACTTGTGGGAATGCTTCTACCAACACGGTAAGAGGCAGGTCGGACCTAGTAGAGAGGCTACACGCCAGAGAACCAAGGTACCCAAGCTAAACACTGCACCCCACTGCCAGGCGTGGACCAAGACCTCAGCCAGCCTCCCCCTACTGAGCCCAGAACCCAGCAGACATCGCTGCTACGGCCACGTGCGTGAGCCCAACCAAGCGAGACTGCACGAGAGACTCCCAGCCAACCCAAAGAATCATGAGAACAGCTGAGGGACCCCTGTTTCAGGCCACAAAGTTTTGTGGTGACTTGGTACACATCAGTAGACAACTGAACTTGGTGTTTTCCATCATGGTCAGAAAAGGTCCATTCCTGGAGGAAAAAAGGCAGCCATCCTATACTGTTGGGGAACAGGGGGGAAGTGTTTCACTTTAATACACGGTTTATCTGCTCAAAACTCTGGTGGCGTAGTGGTTAAGTTCTAAGTCTGCTAACCCAAAGGTCAGCAGTTCAAATCCACCAGGTGCTCCTTGGAAACTCTATGGGGCAGGGACTCTCTGTCCTTTAGGGTCACTCTGAGTCGGAACTGACTCAACGGCACTGGGTGTTCGTGGCAGGGTGGTACGGCAGCTCAGAAAACTAGCTGTTCCCACTTTTTTTACTACCCTCCCAACAGACCTGTGTCCAGGAGCCTGCCACCTGTGAAGCCAGTCACAGCTGCTCTGGGTCACCTCTGCTCTCCAGTGCTTTGTCTCATTTCAGGACCCTTCACCACACTGCTGGCAGCTGTAAACTTGGCTAAAAACCACCCTCGCCAAGTAGGACGATAGCTGCCGAGACAGTGACCCCAGGACACCAAACAAGGTAGGGTTCCATAATGGTCAGCACACCCCCGCCCCCACCCTTTGGTAAGTAGGGACTTCTCCCAAGGCAGTGACCACAGGACATCAAACAAAGCAGGGTTCCACAATGGTCAGCCCCTTGTGGCCCTTGGCCGGTCTCAGGTAAGCTCACTACTGCCCGAGGCTATCTGTCCCACGGCCAGAGGAAAACCAACACCAAAGACAACCAACTTCAAAAGGGAACCTCAAGAGGCTACTGTCAGAATTCATTCTTGAAGGAAACTTGGTCTTCCTGGGCAGAGAGGCCATCTGAGAGTACTCTTTTTCAGAAATGTATACGATGAACTAGGCGCTGGCCAGTCCCAAATTAGACAGGGACACCCTGATGGCAGTGGTTAAGGGCTGCAGCTCCTGATCCAAAGGTCAGCAGTCTGCATCTACCAGGCGCTCTCTGAAAGCCCGCTGGGCAGCTGTACTCTGTCCTGTAGGGTGACTGAGAGAATTCACTTGTCAGCAGTGGGTTTCTTGTGTTTTACCAGCTTCACCCCACATATCTAACATCCCCGCAAGGCAGAAGAGCCTGTCTGGTCGCCCCTCCCCAACCCCAGCAGGAGGGAGTCAGCGTAGCCAACAGCTACACCCCACTCTGCTCACCTCTCTCATACCCACTCCCTCGGGGTGGCACTGCCTTCAAGACTGAGGCACAGGCAATGGGCGCCTATGAGACCTGGAAACCTAAAATGAAGACCTTTTGTAAAGAAGGGCCAACTGCAGGAGGAGGCAGAGACAGACCTGAACTTTCCAACTCCTGGGGGAGAGGAAAACCAGGGTCCACCGTAAAGAATGTGGGGTGACCTGGTGCTCCCTCACCTTACCTGGTGGCCACCACGATGGGACAGACAGTCCATCTGCCGTAAACCAGACAGGAGGGAATGGCGCAGCACCAACCAGCACCCTAACCAGAAGCTCCACGAAGGTCAGACCCGCGCCTTCTAAGGCAGCGTCCTCCCTCGTCAGGGCAGTGGGAGCACGCACCCAACAGCAGCTGCACTGGCTCTCTCCTCCCACCCCCGCTCCTCCGAGAACCTGGGTTTCTGCCGACTTAACTCAAGGGCAGACAACACAATGAGAAAGCCAGTTCTAGGGTGTTCGTTCCTTTGTCCCGGTCATGTGCTTAACACAACAACTCTCTGAACTAATGAAGATAAGGGTTCTAGCAAGCTCAACGCAGAGATTTCTCCCGTCAGGCTGACCCCTTTGTATCCCCACTGGGCAGTGTGAACTCCTGTTTGCACATTACTGGGTTATAAAGGGCTTTTTCTCTGCTCACCCAAGTCGACAGGTAGCCCAGGGCAGACCAGTGTCTTCTGTGGACACACTGGTTTTACTTGCATACTACAGTAAAATGCCAGTGACACGTGGGTCCTCCTTGCCATTTTCATTAGTATACCTAAGTAAAGAACCCACCGCCGTCGAGTCACTTCTCACTCACAGTGACCCTACCGGGCAGAGTAGAACCACCTCCCCGGAGTCCTCCAGGAGCACCTGGCAGACGCCAGCAGCTGGCCTTCTGGTTAGCAGGCATGGCACTTAACCATGAGGCCAGCATGTTCGCTGGCAAGCTGACTACACATCGATGAACAAGAAGAACAAGCCCAGATGCTTCGTCTGCTCTGAGGACATTTTCTGTTCCATAGACTGACTATGGTCTCTTTGAGAAATCAGAAGTTGAGTGTTTCTAAGCCGTCGTCTAAAGAAAGAGGCAAAACCTGGTCTTCTCGGCCGAGTCCTGGGACAGGGCACAGTCACCACTGCTGGACTGGCCTTCAGGAGCCTGGCGCCTCTGAAGAGACGACAGCGTGTCCAGTGCACAGCCACCCACGCCGGTGTCTAGAGAAATGTCAAAGTGTCTGCATCCATTCACCGTATTTCAAAAGCCCTTGAGAGGATTCATTAAAACGGTTCTATGAGGACTTAAGTATTTTATTATTTTTAAACTTGAATAGCTATTACCATTTTCTTTTGATCATCTCGGGTAATGAAAAACGCATCTGGCATTGCTAATCGACTTTCAAAGCCACTCGGCTTCAGACATGCCACTTGCCCAACCCTCTCACCCTGGGCGACGGTGGGGTGAGGCCAACCGACCATCTCTCTCTTTTTTTTGTGAAGATGAACGGTCCGAGCTGGACAGGTTGGGGTCCCTGGCCCTCCTCACCTCACCGCCCTGCAGCATCAGATGGCTGGTACTGGACGTTCAGCCAGGCCTACGTCACGGAAGATGAGGTGACAGCAAGTGTCCCTCCCACTCTGGACCCTGGCAAGCAACATGAACCAACTCCAGAACTCCCTCCCCTGAGACTCCCCCGGACCTCAGGATCCCTCCTCACCCACCACCCCAGGCAGCCCTCTCTAACTCAGTCCACGGGCACAGCCCAGCCTTCCTCCACTGCCAACCCACCCCACGCCAGTTTTTCCCATTACCTCTCTCCTTTCCAATCTGCCCACCTGACGATTCACCCCAAAACTTCCCCCAAAGTGTTTCATTTTTATAGTGCTAGTACCTGCCTTTCCAAAGGCAGAAGCCTCGGTAACCTTGACCCTTCTTCTCATAAGCCCCACATCTAAGCTGTGCCCACCATTCTCCAGAAAGATCTCTGGACCCAGTCCCCCCCCACACCCCACCTGCCCTGCTGCCCTCCCACCCAGAGCAGCCGCCTCTGCTCTGCACCGCCTTGCTGACCTCTAATTTACTGGGGCCTTCTGCCAGCAGAGTTTAGCTTCCTAAAATCTGTGGTTTTCCTTTGCTGCTTAAAACCACCAGTGACGACACACCGACCTCAAGAATGAAGTCAAAGTACTCAGCTGAAAACCCATGCCTCCTTTCTGATCCCAGCTTCTGCCACCCTCCCCACCTAAGCGCCTCTCAACATTTCATTTCTCCACATTCATGACACCACCAACCTTCTCAACACTGTCTACAAACACCAAGACTTACCTACCGTGTCATCTATTTACATGGAAGTCTCCACGTGACCAACTCACAGTGACTGAGAACAGACGCTCCCAGCGTGGCCCCTTACGAGGCACACCCGGCCCCCTGCCAGGCGCTAGGGCAGGGGTCACGCCGGGAGCCTCCTTCCGCACCCTGACTGTGAAGATCTGCACTCGAAACCCCACGTGGAAACGTCACGGAACCACAGGCCAAAGAGGAGGAGGAGAGAAGGAGCGAGAAAAAAGAGGGCACGGAACAATTAGTAAAATCAGAAGGCTGGCACCAACATCCACTTCCGGGTCTGACCGCGTACAACTCGGTGAAGTCCAGGTGTCACACTGGTTAAGAGCTACAGCTGCTACGCAGAAGGTCGGCAGACCAAAGCCACCGGTACTTTCTGGAAGCCCTTTGGGGCAGTTCTTCTCTGTGCTGTAGGGTCACTACAAATGACACCAACTAGAAGGCACTGGTTTGGGGGATTACATGGTCAGATGAGATATTCTCAGTGGGGAAAGCTGGGCGAAGGGTGTTCACACAGGAACTTTCTGTTGTTTCTGCAACTTCCTATAAATCTTAAGAAAGTTATTAAGCTGTTTAAATAAAAAACAAATCATCAGCACTATCTATGTCCAACTTCTTCTGCCCCAAACAGGCCACTGTTTATGTCACCATTACAGGTGAACAATTTCTTTCACTGTTTAAATGCCATCTCAAACCTGACAACCCTGAGAGGCAAAACCAGCGACCCCAATGTCCCTTCTCCCAGGGCCTCCTCTGGCCATCACAGGTCAAGAGAGTACCAGAACGGCAGTAACGACTTTTACCAGCAATTTTCTCCCAACAGCTGCAGTCTGCACTGTAGTGCGTATCTGACCATCTTGTCAACCTAACCCAGCAAAGAGGTAAAGAGCATGTGAGCCTGCAGGCAATATCCCAACATCCTCAGAAAACAGTCTTGGACATACCCAAGAAGCTGAAAATACAGCCTGGCCCAAATCCAGAGTTAAACGGAGACAGCAAGGGAAACCAGCCATGACCTCACCACAGGGACAGCTGGGATGCACCCCACAGCTGCTCTGCCACAAGTCTGCAGACCCCGTATTTGTGGCAACAACTATTCTAGTCCTAGAGAGAAAACACACTAGATGCATTCCCCCCCAATAAACTATTATAGTTTTCAATATTGTCCTTGTGAACGCCTAAAATATCTGCCAAGACGTTTTCATCAAAACCACAATGAGATACCATTTCACAGCTACTAGGATGGCTAAGAGAGGGAAAAAAGAGAAAGTAACAAACACCAGGGAGGATGCAGGGAAATGGAACTCTTACCCACTGGTGCAGGGATGCGAAACGGTACCACTGTGGGAAGACTAAAAGAAGAACCACCCTATGGCCCAGTCACCCCACTCCTGGGCATACTCCCAAAAGACCTGCCAGCAGAGCCCCAAACAGAGACCTGGTCACCAGTGTTCACTGCAGCGCTCTTCACAATAGCCAAAAGACGCAAACAGCCTAAATGCCCATCCGCAGATGAATGGATACTCAAACTGTGAATCACACGCACAGATACCACTCAGACAGTAACAGAAGTCCCGATACCCGCTGCAGTACGGCTGGAGCTTGGAGACAGGACGGCGAGCCAAGTCAGCCAGTCACAAAAGGGTAAAAACTGTGTGACCCTGTTTACATCAAAGACAGCCCAACATATAGGGATCTAACTGACATGCAAGAAAAGGCAAATGTATGCAGACCAGAGTTTAATAGCAGTTATCAAAAGCAGAAGGGAGGGGGAAAGAGGGGTTATCCACAATGGGGGGGAAAAAGTCACAGATTATGGGTGGGGTTCACAGATAGACTGATTACTGTAACTGCTGCCAGTAAACTGTACATCTGTAAAAAGTTGAAATGGCAGAACTTGTGTGACAGACATATTTGTAATAATTTTTTTAAAAAAGAATGCATGCTTAGGCTGCTTGTACACAGCCAAATGCTTCTTGGGTTCTGGCTCCCCATTTATGGGTTTCCAGTCATCGTCCCAGGACATCCCAGGTACCTGGCCTAATAAGTTGCTTAGCGCTTCCTCTAAGTCCTAGTGTGCTACGTAGTGCCCGGGGTCTCACACGCTTCCAAGCAGCCACCCAAGGCGAACCAATCCGTCTCTCTCTTCACCTGGAGCAGCAGGTAAGAGTCGGAAGAGGAGGAGGATACACAACACGTGACAAACTGCATTCGTGAACAACTGCCTCCTTCACCATGAGACCAGAGGAACTAGAAGGTGCCTGTCTACCCGTTCTGATCAAAGATTCCACAGAAGAATCCTGATGAAAAGGGAGAAAACGCAGAACAAAATCTAAAATTCTCACAGCCTCTAGAGTTGCTGGAGCCAGGCAGGGTGGATGAACCCCTTAAACAACTGCCGCAAGATAATCTTTAAACCCTCAACTGAAGATCCCCCTGAAGTCATCTTAAAACTGACCACTTCTTACAAACTGTCTAGGTGGGATCAAGAAACCCGACAGGAAGTTTAGGAGCAGTGAGTTTACAGCTGATGGGGGAGGAAGAGCTCAAAGAGAAGGTGAGGTAGCCGCACATCCCAGAGGACACCATTAGGGTCATCACTCTGTACGTGTGGAAGCTGCTGAACTGGTGTATGTTTTGCTGTGGACATTTTCAGCAAGAACAACAGAATATAAAATTTAGTGGAGAACGTAATGGCTTTGGGAGTGTAAATAATCTGAGGTCAGCAGGCTCTGTGACATGACAAGCACATTTCTGAACCACCCAGTGTGTGCTTCCTCATTGGCAAAATGAGGAAACACCAACAGCTTCTCAGAACTTTGAAAGGAGAAAATAAAAACTTAAGAAAAACTCCCTGTACGACACCCGCCAGAGTGAATACTCATGTAAATGGAATTACTTTTCTCGAGGATACTTTTGGTGTGGCTAGTTTCAAGCAATTCTTTCTGGTGGTAATTGGTGGCGATTCAACCATTTCTTGAAGCACCGGCCACCTAACTCACTCGCCAGCATGTTTCCACGACACTATCCAGGGTCAGAAACCCCGGTGACCCAGTGGGTGAAGTGCTACATCTGCTAAAAAAATTGTCAGCAGTTCAAATCCGCCAGGTGTGCCTTGAAATTCTACGGGGCAGCTCTGCCCTGTCCTACAGGGCCGCTATGAGTCGGACCGGACCTGACAGCAGTCGGTTTGGATTGTCTGGCTGTCCCCGAGTCAGCTCAGGTAAGGAGAAGCAGAACCTTTGGACACGGTTGTTGTCACTGTTTTGGGGTCCAGCCACATTCTCCAGTCTAAAGCACTGTCTTCTGGAAGCTAGAGATGCAGATCAGGAAGCAAAGAGTAGCTCAGGGTGGTATTCCACATGGCAAGACAAGGCTGAGAGCCTGGAGAAGGCATTCACCTACAGGCTACAGGAGCAGGCAGATGAGGTGACAGCTTCCTGGAGGGTACATGATCTTTAGGGAGTCTAAGCCTTACTATTAGTGCAAAAGAAAACAAAATGACGAGAAAGCCAAGCCTCAGAAACTACAGAAACAGGACTGGATAAGGAGAGAGAGTCCAACTCACAGTGGCTGGAAGCAGGCAGGACGACACGCGGGCTGCGGGTCAGGCTGAAGCACCAAGGAAAGGAACCCCAAAGCAAACCGATCCCTATCGACCCGCAAGCAGAAGAGAACTGCCCTCGGGGCTTCCAAGGAGCACCTGGCGGGCTCCCGCAGCAGACCTTCTCAGCAGCAGCTGCAGCCCTCAGTCACACGCCACCAGGCATCCCAAGGCCACCTAAAGTAATAATGAGTCACCCGTGCGCCGCACAGAGCAGGCAGGGCTTTTCCTCCGCCACAACGACACAACTGACTCCAGGGGCCCAGGGTGGGCAGCCTTAGAAAGCGACGGGGACATCCCCAAGCCCAGAAAACACGGTCAGACTCTGGAGGCCCTGGCAGCAGAGACGGCCAGAGGACCCGACAGACCCGCGTGGTTGTCTGGGTAGCTTCTGGAGAGAGCCCCAAGCCACCAAAGTAACTGGCCAGATTGACGGGGCTCTGTGTCACCAGTGGCACCCTGGTGGTGCAGCTGCTGCTGAGCAGGCTGGCAGCGGGAATCCATCAGCTGCCGCCCGGAAACCCCGTGGGCCAGTTCTACTCTGTGCTGTAGGGTTGCTGGGAGTCAGAGCCAACTCAGCAGCAAAGGGTTTGGTTTGCAGTTATATCACACATACAAGAAATGATGCTATCAACCACTGACTGTGACACACGGTGGCTCCACAAGTGCCAGACAAAGACTGTGCTCTGCAGGCTTTTCCATGCCCGTCACTCAGAAGCAGGGCGCCAGGCCTTTCTTCTGACGCACCTGAGGATACTCCAACTGCCAACCCTTCTGTGACAGCTGAGCATGCTAACTGCGCCACTCAGGGCTGCAAAAATTATGTCAGAAATTGTGAAACAAGACCACGGCTAGCAGGATCTTGCAGAACTTCTCTGAACTTCCCTACAATGAACTGTTGAATCCCTTGAAAAAGAAAAAGTCGTTCTGCAGGGACAAGAAAAGCTCTGCCCACTCTACAGGCTGTCTCAGGCGGTGGCAGCACGCTTCAGCAGGAAGGTAAGCAACCCAAACCCAGACACATGACAGCAAGGGGAAAGGCCAAGGCTCTGGACCAGCTGGAGGTGGGCGTGAGGGGCAGACCCATTCCACCAGTTTTCTGAGAGGTCTCTCGTAGCTCTCTAGTGCTGCCGTGACTGAAATCCACAGCTGGATGGCTTTAATAAACAGCTGTCAGTTCTCGCACAGTCCAGGAGGCTGATATCCAAAGTCGGGGTGCCAGCTCCAGGGGAAAGCGCTCCCACTCTCTCTCTCCGTCTCTCTCTGTCGGTACTGGAAGAAGGCCCTTGGTATCATCTCCCCATGCTAGGAGCATGTCAGCACAGGGACCCCAGGCCCAAAGAGCACACTCTGCTCTCAGCACTTCCTCGGTGTAGGCCCCTGTGCCTTTTTTGGCTCAGAAGATTGCCTCAGGACACAATCCAAACCTGTGGATTCAGTCCTGCCTCATTAACAAAACGACCACTAATCCGATCTCATCAACACCCTGGAGACAGCTTACAACAAGAAAGAAATAACATACAAGAAAATGACATCAGATGACAAAATGCGGGACAATCACACCATGCAGGGAATCACAGGTCTAGCCAAGCTGACACACGTATTTTGGGGGCCACCATTCAATCTATGACAAGGTCCTTGTGGTTCCTGGGCAGAAACACACATTTTTAGAGGGCTGGTGAAAGAGAAGTCCCACTAACAATTTTTGGGCAGAGAAACTTACTGGAAACTAAGACAACGTCTTACAAAGCAATATGCAGATGAGAATTTCAGGTAGCTCCACTGTCAGGCACACATCACAACCCCCAACACCTGGCCCTCCTGGTGCCACAAAGCAGCTGACAGCTGTCGTCAAGGAAGTGAACTCCTCTCGTCTCGGAGCCTGGGCAGACTGAAGTCCCAAGCAACGGTATGATCCCTTTTGAGGACCTGCTGTATTTGTGAGTTGGCATCGACCCCCCACCCCAACACCTGGTGTTTACCATGGTGGGTACTGTCCGTGCTACCACTATTTAGATGTTTGCCTCAGGACATGGGGCATGTGACAGAACCTGAACGGGCAGGCAGGACTATCTGACGCCAACCTTTGAGCCTGTGGCATCCAACAATGCCCTCCCAACGGCGAGTCAAATACAGCGGGGAGAGCAGAGAAGACAGACGCAGGAGACCAGGGTTTTCCTCCTGCTCGGATACTTGGCTGCGTGACACCGGTAAGATCTTAGCTTCTCCGCAAAACAGAATTAGGACGCCTGGAGCGTTTGCCTCCGAGATTCATCAGGAGATCACATCAGCCCACAGAAGAGGGAAACCCACAAGGCCCACCATGAAATGCAGAGGTGGACTCCCACACCCCTTCCCGGAACGCCGTGCACCGCACCAAGCACGCCTATACGGTCATCTTCAGAAGAGCACTCAATTTTAGAGACATTTTAAAAATCACTAACTGAAACACAGGCTACAATAAGAAGCACCAAGAACACAGCATGTACGACACACTACAATGTGGCCCAAAAGAAGGATGAAAACTGCTCTAGTTTTTAAGTATGGCTTAACCTGGTACACCCATCTTCCTATTGTTATAATACAAATTGTTCTTTCCATAAATAAGTATCAAAGCTAATCACAAGCCAAGACACTACCCTCAAATCAGTCTCATCTGATTAGGCTGATCCTTTTCAAGAGGTGTCCTGTGCAGACAGCAGCACTGGGCTTCAGCCTCTGTCCCCCTATCTGAGGGACGGCTGCTGGTCTAAAGCAAGCCTGCTAACCCACAGAGGTGCTCTCCTTCTCACAAGTTTATCAAGTTCACAGTGAATTGAGTTTTTCCCCACAGCACTCCCCAGGTACACTATAAATGAGCCACAGACCAAAAGCCAAATGCCCTTTCAAAGTGGGTGTTTTCCCCAGAAATCCTGTAACCAGAAATCTCCACAACGTCCAAATCCCACACAACTCCGGGAGTGGAAGCACAGAGAAATTCCATGACAGGTGTGTGACATTCTTCCTCCGCCTGGGAATCCCCACGCTCACTGCTGGGACACTGCCCACCCTGGTCACTGTCACCTCTCAGTGGGCCTCACCCCAACCTGATCCGCGGAGCTCCACCCAGCAGTCAACCCAAGGCCACGTCTGACATGAACAGAACAGGGGACAAGCCGAGCTCCCGATTCTGACTTGGTACGCACATCAAAGAGAGGATTTCCTGTCGTGACACCCAGTGGTGACTCAGGACACTGCGCCGTCACCTCCTGATGCTAAGAAGCAGGTTTCACTACTGTCCCTCCTCGGTCGGCCTTCGCTCTCAGAGGTCTAAAGGGATTATTGAGTTCTTGGCTGGAAGAAAAAACTAATAACCACCCAGCGATGTCTGCTGTCTGTCCCTTTCACGAATGAGCTCCCGCGATGCAGGGACACCGGACCTGTGTCAGGAGAGCAAGTTTCAGGGAAGGGCACAGACGGTGAAGAACAGTAGGGCTGCCGTCCTGCAATCCCACTCAGAAGAGTCCCCAGTCGCAGGCTGTGACCTCGCAAGGCCCCGCAGAGTGCAGTCAGTAACTTTCAACCTCAGGCCTCTTCAGAATCACCCGGGGAGCTCAGTGGAAGCACAGCCTCGCCCTGCACTGACAACATCGATTCTTGGGAGACGAGACCCCGACGTGAGGATGATGAGAATCTCCCCCTAAAGATTCCAGTGCGGCCGAGGTTGCCAGCTCCCAGCTATGCAGAAGGTGAGACGGTGGCAGGGACGCCAGGAAGAGGTCTGTGTCAGGTGTCTGTGCTGGTCTGCTTTCTCCAGCAACAGAGCCAGGCCACCGTGGGCCATCAGGCAGCACCGCGGGGACAGAGCTGCCACCCTCGAGCCCGCTCTCCATCTTTTCCTCTCCAGGCTCTCTTCCCCTGATCCATGAGCAAACCCCCACAGCTCCGTGCCCCCCTCAGTGACGTCGCCAATGATCTATGCACCACTCTCCACCCCCAAACCAAAAACCTAAGCCCACTGCTGACAACTGATGCTGACTTCAAGTGACCCTCCAGGTGAAAGCAGGGCTCAGAACTGCTCAGGAAGGTTTCCAAGGAGCTGCTACCAGCCTCTTGGTTAGCAGACAAGCTCTTAACCACGGCAGCCCAGGACTCTCCTCTACCTCCAGACCCCCAAAGCGACTGTACCACCCAGGTAAAGCCCCCCCACCCCACCAGCTCCACCACCCAGGTAAACCCCACGCACAGAGGCACCACCCAGGTAAAGCCCCCACCCGCCCCCACCGGCTCCGTCACCTGAGGAAATCTCACCTTCAATTCTGCATGGTCACAGAGAAGGGAGAACGCGCGGGAGCACGGACACACCTGGACCCAATGCCACAGGCCGTTCCCAAGTCACCAGCGTCTCACGGACGGCTCTTGCTCGAGAAAAGACTGCCGTAAGCCTACTACAGAACATCCAGCCTACAGGCAACTCGCACGGGAGCACGGACAGCCAGAGCGTGCTGAATTCAAAACCTGAGTTAAGTGACCAGCCAGTGACAACAAGCACACACTGCTTTGTGATGCTCAGGAAAACACGGCACGGTTTGGGAGCGTTTACGTGTTTAACATTCCAAGAAGGGTACAAGATACGATGCATACAAAAACCAGCACGCAACTACTGACACTACCTGGGAACTGTTATCTTCCTGCTCGGACTTACCTGCAAACGAGACAGGCCGACTTAGGGACCAACAGTGTCCCTAACCCAGGGACTGCTCGCGGGGGTTCTGTGTCTACAGGGCCGCTATGAGCCAGAGCAGCCTCCGCGGCCCTGGGTCTGGTCTGTGTGACGTCTGTAACGTGACGCCCTGGTGGCGCAGCGGTTCTGTGCTCAGCTACAACCGAAAGCTCTGCCGTCTGAAATCACCAGCCACTCCGTGGAGACCCTGCGAGGCAGTTCTCCTCTGCCCTGTGGTGTCGCTAGGAGTGGGAATCAACTTAAATCCAGAATGTGCTTTTTGTGTTTTAGGTCTGTAACCATAAGCCCTGGTGGCCTAGTGGTTAAAGGCTTGGCTGCTAACTGAAAGGGCAGGGGGCTTGAGGACAGCAACCAAGCCTGCTTCTGTAACAACGGCAGCCTTGGGAAGCCCCATGGGGCATCTCCGCCTTGTCCTACAGTAGGGTGGCCGTGACATCACTGGGTTGGGTGCTGGCCTCTATCTGTAACCTGACGGAAGTGCTTGTGAGCCACCAGCTTCAGCAGGGCTGAGCAGGGCGCCTGATGACCAAGGTGCCTCCCTGGTCAAACCCACCCCTGGGTTATCACAGCAGAATGCAGCCACCAGCACCAAGAGCAAAGGCAGATGCCATCTCCCGTTCCCTACTGGAGGTCTCACCCTCCTGTGTCTGCTTTACGAAAGCTTTCAGTAACAAGAAATGAGTATAAGGACGCTCTGGCCAGTCTTAAAACCTGGCCAAATGGCTTTTTTCCCATCAATATTTCTATCAATAATCACATTTCCTTACCTGAAAAGCTTCCAGCTTTCGGGTGGATCAGCACGGAAATGACAGCAACAGAAACACTAAGGTCACAGACAAGGTGAATTTGTCATCAACAGGAACATGCGTCTGCAACCCAGCAGTAAAAAGACCCAGGAAGGGCAGCGGGAGCAGGAAGAGAGTCTTCACACCATCAAGGCACATTCAGTGCTCACCAAGTCTGAACCTCTCTCACGGAAATCCTACAGGCTACAGGCCAACCGGTGAGACAAGCCACGGCCCAGCCAGCTGTCCTGGTAAGCCCTGGGAGGATGACTGGGGTCTCTGGACAACATGTGAAACTAGAAGTCTATGACTATAGACTTTGTGGGCCAACTCTGGCCCCTATTTCTCTCTCTCTCTCTCTGTCTATCCTTTAAAAATGCAAAATACATTTTAGGCTCAAGAACAGCACAGAAACAGGCCAAGGTTGGTCACAGTGTGCCCACCCTCAAGCTAAACCATGGAGGCAGCCAACGTAGGGCGCTGCCCACCACCCACCACGCTACGCATGCTGGGCTGACCGGACCCAACACTGGTTCCCATGTGCAAGCGTGGCAGCTGACCGTGACCTCGCAGAAATAATTTTCCAGACACTGAAACCTCCTTTGGCTGTCTTGATCACAAGCCTGTGTGGAGCAGTCTCCTTCAGGAAATCACAGCAGGCCTGCCTAGATTGAGGAGACAACATCCTTCACCCGACCGCAGACCCAATCACCACCTGTAAGGATGATACTACCCAGACCAGGTTCCACCGGAGACCACCGGAGAAGCAACAGACCCCGGAACAGAAGAGAATGCAACATCTGGACCTCCCAGTGTGGACACGGTAGCGCACCCAACCCCTGGAGGCTACCGAAAACAAACAGCTCCCCAAGCCCCAGGACAACGGACAAGCAGACGAGATAAGCTTACGGAGTTCCCCTCACTAAGCCCTGCATCACCGAAGCTTCTTGCCTACAGACAAACTTGGGGCTTTCTGTGCCCCTTGCAACTGATATGTCTTGTTTTGGCTGGATAGTAAGACAGGCTAAGAACCCCTGCAGCATCTGGTTACGGCATCACTCAACCAAAACCATACACATTTACCACTCCTCAGTGCCGTGTCCCCTCTCCTGTCCTGCTCCAGCTTCCCAAGGCAAAAGGAGAGAACCAGGACTGTCCTGAGCGCTTCACAGGCCAGTGCTTTCTTCACATGAGCCAGCCTCATGATACCCAAGCTTCTCTGACAGATAAGAGAATGGATGTTTCAAGAGAACAAGTTACTTATTCAAAGAGCTAGAAGTGGTGACATCTACCTCTCTTTAGTCCTAAAGCCAAAGTTCTTCGTATCATTACCCTACACTGTGTTTCCTAAAAACCCATCTGTCCTGGAACAAGCTACCTGCTCGGGATATTTATTTTTCACAGTGAGTGCCAGTGATGATAATCGTGGGCTCACTGCTGGGATCTCCTTGACACATGGTCCCGAGGCAAGTTCCTAGTAAGACAGTCCTCTGAGGTAAGACTGCATGGAAAAGCAAATGAACAACGCCTTTAAACAATCCCTAATAACAAATGCATACAGATCTACCATCCATGGTGGACAGCTTTCAGCAGAGTGTCCAGATTAAGAGAGACAAGAAGGGACTGGCTACCTGCCCCCATAAATCAGCCACTGTCAGCCCTATGGATCCCTTGGACTCCTTTTCTGGCCCTGTCTCCTCTTCCTGCTCCTCAGCTGACCCTTCTTCTTCCCCCCACAGCCTGTACTGCACACACACACGCTCACCGGTCTGCAGGGACACCGGACTCCTGAGCTGGAACCGCCGCCCCTAGAGAGGCCCCAAGGAGCGCCGGGCGCCCGAGCCAGGGCAGCGGCCGCTTCTCCCGAGCTGCCGAGGCCCGCCTCCCGTCACCCGCTGCTCCCACACACGGCCCCCCGCCCCGCTCCCAGCCCACATCAACCTTTCCTGCTCCCTACCCGGACCCCAACTGAAGGGGAAGAAGGTCACCATGACTGAGAAGGCCACAGAAAGGACGCTCTGTTCCCTCCTCCTCAAACCAGTAACGGTGTCTCCAGGCATCGTAAGGAAAACTAAAAGTAAAGACAAGGGGGCCAGGGCTTGCTGGGGGTGGGCAAAGGAGGCAGAAAGAAAGAGGCTAATAACCAAGACTGACATTAATCAGTATCCGAAAGATTCCGACAGCCGCCACCACACGACAGGAAGAACAAGCTGCTCACAGTAACTGGTCAGCCAGCCGCCTGGGAATCCCACTTCCCCTCCGTCCACTCCTCTCACACTGCCCTCAAGGTCACACCTCTTCCAGGGGCAGGTCAGCCTCCAAGAGCACTAAAGCCCCCACCACGACAGGAAATGATGCACCACACTTTTCATTATTCTCCTGCTATTCTCAACGCGGCCCCATTCATGTAACCACCATGGATCACTTTCATAATGTAAACAGCAGTGAGTCTACTAAAATTACACCACGCCTCCCCACGTTACAGTGTCTCTACGGCTGCTGTACCAGCAGCGGGGCACACGGGAGGAGGAAACCAAACACCTCCTCCTTCCTAGCACTGGGAAAGTGACAACAGGCTTTTCTTACACGTCAAGTCAGCAAAGCAAAGTGCGTGCAAGAGCGGGGTTTCTGACTGGATCGGACCACGGCTCGCAGTTTCCGTCAAGCCCGGCTTTGCCATTCACTGAACGAGCAGGTCAGCGTCATCTCAGCAAAGGTCCGTCTGTGAAGTGCGAACGGACCTCGCAGGTGCTACGTCACAGAGAACAGTGACAACCACGAGACAGTGTGAACGGCCTCCCAGGTCACACTGTTCCACACTAAGGACTCCACATCAGCTGAGTAACTCAGCTACCGCAGTGCAGTGAAAATCACACACACAAGAAGTGGGAACACCCTCTAGCTCCTGGAGGAGGTGTAAACGGTGTGCCCTCTGCTCTGGCAGGCACACTCCCAGCTCTCTACCTGAGAATGGCAACATGCCCACAGAAAGTAGGGCACATGGGCGTCCACAGCAGCCCTGGTCACCACTGCCAAACAGGCAGAGCCACCTCAATGTTCACCAACTGGTCAAGGACAGACAAGAGACGGCACCTCTGTGCAACAGAGCCCTCTCGAGCAGTACCGGGGATTCGACCACTGACGTGAGTCCCACCAAGGATGAGCCCTGACAGCATCAAGCCGAGGGAAGGCCTCCTGTCCCGGGAGACCACCCGCTGCAGGATCCCACTTACACAGCGCGGCTGGAACAGGCAGACTCGCAGACAGAAAGAGGAGCAGCTGTCGAGGGCGGGAGGTGTGAAGGGTGACTCACTGCCAGCGGGCGCCACGCGGGGAGGGGTGAGCATGTGCTAAAGCTGGGTGACGGCGGTGGCCGCACTGCCCGCGCAGGTTAGCCAACATCAGCGGGACAGGTTAACTTGGTAATATGCAAAATAGACCTGCATAAAACTGTTCCAAAGGAAAGTCACACATGTATCTTCACAGATGGTCTCCCCTAAACGACTGCAAGACCTTCAAGGACAAAGACCTCCTTGTGCTCAGTCTGCCCCAGCACAGAGCACAACACGTGGCCCGAGTGGGAGCTCAGCAGCCAGCACGTGACGACAGCCTGTCCTTTCCCACATACTCACGACCTATACACACGTCCTACCCCTGCCGACTCTTCCACCCCAAACCCAAGGGGGAGATCGGCGGCCAGCACGTGAATGACATCCTGTCCTTTCCCACAGACTCACGACCTATACACACTTCCTATCCCCGCCGACTCTTCCACCCCTAACCAGTGCCTGGTGGAGACCTGGAACACCTCAGGATGCATTCTGGCCATTTTTTATGAAGTGCAGCGTTTGTCTCCATTCACAGCACGTTTAAAAAGATTGGTTTCCGGAGAGTGGGGTGGAGGGGGCAGGTGCTCCTTAAGAGGATACTAGACACAATGAGTGAAAGAAGGAATGTGCTGTCACTGGGTAACGAGAACAGATGGACTTGAAGATAGGCAGGCAGGCGAAGTTGATGCAGATTGTATATTTTCACTTAATCAAAATAAAAAAAATTGTTTTCTCGTTACATTTTCAAGATGGCAATACTCTGAAAACCTCTGGGACTGCGAGCAGAGAATGAGAGGACAATGCTAAGGTACCAGACCCAGAAACGGTGACGGTGCAGAACAACTGTGGTGGTTGCTGCGGAGTCGTTTCCACCTCATGGTGAGTCCAAGTACAAGCGAACAAAGCACGGCACTGCCCAGGGCCCACGGCGTTTCCACGTGTGAGCCCGCCGGTGGGGCCACTGCGTCAGTCCATCTCACTCAGGGTCCTCCTTTCGCTCACGGACCCCGACCTTACCAAGCATGACATCCTTCTCCAGGGACCGGTCCCCGCTGAGAACGTGTCCAGAGCACACGAGATGAAGTCTCACCATCCACACTTCTAAGGCTCATTCGGGCTGTAAATGACAATCCAACTTAAAATTTTAAAACTCACAAAAGATACAATCTTTTTTTAACTCAGAAGTAAATGTCTCAGACGCCATTTCAAGAAAAAGCATGTGATCCTCGACTTTTTCCAAAGATAAGAAAACCACAACACAAAAGTCAGATGACTTGCCTGCAATCAGCAAGTACGTGGCAGAGGCAGGGTCTGAACCAGTTATTCCCCAGAGCCTACACCCTCAACCACTACCCTTTACCATAAGGAAGTGACCTGGAATGAAGCGGGACCGGCCACCTAAGTTCTGGGTGGTGCACAGCGCAGTAACGCCTACATTTACCGCAGGGCTTCATCAGTTTCTCTGCAATAGTAGTTTAGAAAATGAAGTCTTCTGAGTTTCAAAGCAAGACTGATCCAGTTTCTCCTTAATAATTATGGCTTACTGAAACCTATTCTGACTGGGTTCCATTCAGCTGACAGAGCAAATGACACAGAACAAAGTGACACAAACACCTGTCACTCCCGGCTCCTCAGCTGCTCTTCTCCGAGCACCCACCCCGAATGCCATCACACGCCATCTAGCACTTCCACTTCTCACCCTAGCCTGAAGACCGAGGCCATTCACAGACCACCGTTTCTCCCCAGGGCAGTCCTTTCTCATAACTTACTATCTCTTGGCACACATCCCACAGACACTCAGTGTCAACAGGTCTATGGGCCACTCTAAAGCCATCAAATGGGACTCCAGCAAGCCTTTTAGGGGGTATGCAAACCTGAATACATACTGTCACAAAAGGAATGTCCCCACCAACTCTTCACTGTCTGTCGGGTACAGGACACAGGACTCAAAACAATCAAAAACACATCACTCGCTTACATGACCAAGACCTGTCCCTCTCTGTCAGAAGGCTGGTGCCAACCTCTTCCCTGGTTCTGCATTTTAGTGACAACAAAACAGTGCACACCAGCCTCTCAAACTGGGGGTCAAGTCAGCTTCTCAAACAGCACCCTTCCTATCCGTTTGTAAGTTTACACTCAGCAGAGAACCATCCCAGAGACAGCTTCCTAGATCCAAGAGATGGTCTACAAGACAGACGTTTAATCTCAAATTAAGACGCAGACACATCAAAATCTTGCAACTGAGCCTATTAAGTATTTGGGTTTCCCAGTCAGAAACTTCCAGTGCACCTTAAGATCTCCTTACTGACAGCACAGGGGCGGGGGTGGGACAGCTAAGCAGACCCCAACCCCTGGGAACGCTAACGGTGTTACTCTAGATCTCTACCTACGTGTCTGAATATCACTGCTCACTGCCTGTGGAGGGGAAACTCTGGTGGCAAAGTGGTTAAGTACTAACACTGCTAACCAAAGGGTTGGAAGTTCAAATTCACCAGTGCTCCTTAGAAACTCCATGGGACAGCTCTACGCCCCTCTATAAGGATGCTATGAGTCAAAACCTACTTGATGGAAGCTAGTTTGGGGTCGGGCTTAGGTCTGTAGCAGTGCTGGTGGCACAGCGGCTAAGCACTCAGCTGGTACCCCGCAAGGAGGAGGCTTCAACTCACCAGCCACTCCGCTGGAGAAAGATGGGGCAGTGTGCTTCTGTGAAGATTCCCAGCCTTGGAAACACTGAGGCAGTTCTCCTCTGTCCTATATGGTCACTGAGAGTCAGAACCGACTTGACACCTGTGCATCTTTTGGGTTTATGTATGGGGACAACTCAGGTTATTTTCAGAGCCTGTAATTTCTAAAATCAGAACATGCCATCTGGCAAGAATGCATGATGTGCGGTGCCCGTAAGACAAAGGGTGAATCTCAGGCCCTCCAGTCACTACTGCTCAAAGTCCCTCCAGCCAGTCTGCAGGGGAAGGCCCAGTTACCTCAAAAAGCCAGTGTGGGACGTGGCTCTGCTCGACCGCTAAGCAAAAACAGCTAACAATGCCACCCTCCCAAACGTGCCGCTTCTGTAAGATCCTCCCCTACCCAAGTGTCCTACAAAGTTGTTTCTTTCCCAAAAAAGAAAAAACTAAATGCTTGAAGGGCAAACCTGATGAATAATTCAACAACTTGGCTCCCCGTGGCTGGACTGCAACTTGAAGTATGCATATATTTAACTGAAGCTTACAAAATTATTCAAGTACAGTAACTTAACTTTGATTCTGAGCTCAGATTTCAGAAACCTCAACCTTCCAGAAACACGGAGCAAAAAAGGCCTCAAAGCACAAAAATAGCTGTCATGAATCTGGAGCCCTGAGTTGCAAGCACTTCATGTCACAGAAGGGGTCCCCCAGTCCCTCTCTCAAGATGCTCCAGTTCACAGCGAATGCACACGCGAAGAAAGGCCTGATCAGTGGGATCCCTGCCACGGCAGGTTAGAAGCAGGAGGCCAGGCCCAGGGAGCGCAAAACTGTAGGCACCAGCTGACTGCTGTGGGGGAGGGCGGCCAACAAAGACCGAGATCCGGGGGGCCGGCCAACCCCTGCAACGCCAAGTGGTGCCCCCCGCCAGGACATCACTGCACTCAGGCATAACTCGGCCTAGCGGTGGGAGACTAAGACATGCTCTCGCCACACCTCCTACCCACAACAGGAAGAGGTCTGAAAGCACAACGCTGAAATGATCAAGACGCGTGTCTAGGAAGGGACTTATTCCTGACACCGAGGACTCTGCACACCACCCCACAGCTTCTCCTGCAAGTCATGTCCTTTTCTGAGTTTTCTTGTTTCTTCAGATGGTTATCAGCCCTCCCGCAGACAACCTCTGCAAGGTTCTTTTTACAAGGAAGTTGTGTGCAAGCTCGATCAAGGGGGCCACGGCTGGGACTGGGTCAGAGCCAGAAAGCAAGGACGGAGGGCCAACTTCTCAAAACCACTGCTTGCAGGGTTTCCGGTGTCACACTGACACACACAATGACACACCAATAAGTGATCAATAAACCCTGCTGAAGGAAGCACTGAAGAAACAGCCAGCTCTTCAACCTTCCTGGAGTCTGTGGTCCTTCAGGTCTTTAGGGGATCAAGCTGACAAGACTATCTCGAAAGGTTAGACAGAAAACTTAGGGGGCGCTGAGTTTACACTGAGGACAAATATTTGGAAAAGGAGGGTAAGAATGGTTACACAACTGGAGGAGTATGGCATCTTTAAACAGTACACACAGAAATTGTTAAACTGGTATATGTTCTGCTGTGTGTCTCCTCGACAACAAGCACTAATTATTATGGCATATATTTAAAGGATTTTCATCAAAACAGTCAACTCTTCACCTTTAGATGTCTGGTAGATTCAGTTATCGCCGTAACTATTTATTCCATAAATGAAATGGCATACCCAGAGAATCCTTGTTCTACTTCTGAGTGCCTCCCGGTGCTCTGATGAACAAGAACAGCACACAGTATCAACCAGTGAGTTTGAATACACTGGCTCCAACCCAGAGTCAGTTAGTGGAACCCAACCTTAAAAGTCACCATGAAGAGACTTCCAGAAACAAAAGGCAGCCAACGAAAGGGATGTTTCTACACCTAAAGGAATAAAAATGACAAAGGCCTACCTACTGTAAAGCCAGGGAACAGCTATCACCCTAACTACCAACTGCACAGACTTCCTGCCAAACACAGTGAAATCGCAGCCAAGCTGGGGGAGAAGAAAGAAACCACAACTCCAGCCTAGACCTAGACCTCATTCAAGGGCGGACGTCTGTGAAGATGAGTGGGCCCTCAGTGCTCCAGACACTCCTTTCTAGGAATGCCAACAGCTGGTGTCATGGGGAACACGCTGGGGGAGGGGCAGTAATGGCCCACGGGGACCTAGCTCCATGTCACAAAGTGCACATGGGCCTGACTGCTGAGGGTGTCCTTAGCCAAAAGAACCCAACAGACAGGCAGTGAGCCAGACCCTCTAAAGGAAAGGCAGGATGCGAGACACAAAACAAGCCAAGCACATGAGGGAGACGTTTCAGAACTCTCAGGGAATTAATCTCTCAGCTCTCAACAAGTGAAAAGACACCTGGGTTCCCTTTTTGAAACATCTCAGCAGAATGTTCACACAGGTGGGGGATGAAGAACGAAAGTCCCCGCCAAACTAAAGCCCACCCTAACGGCAGCACAGGGGCTGCTAAAACCAGTGACACAGGGAACAAGCCCGTCGTCTACAAAGCAGAAGAGAAAAAGATACAGCAAAGAGGGCAGACAGGGAAGCAAAGCACCTTCCACGTGAAAATTACATAACTGCAAAAATCCAACTTCTCAAAGCTCACCCTACGGAAATTATGCAAATGGAAAGGTCCATGTAGTCAATGAAATATCTCAATTTCCTTAAAAAGCTGCCCACTATCTGCGCAGGTATCGGTGTACCATGAATTATGGGATGGAATTACCCTGCAGCCTTACAGTGGAACACCAAGCAGTCAGCCAAGCAGTCAATGACATATAAAAAAAGGCCTCCTGACCGACCTGCAAAGATAGCCCACTGCGTTCAGCAAGAAAAAGCACATTACAGGGCGGACCACAGGGCGCGATTCCACTCTGGTTTAGAAACACCTACGAATCGCTCACACACGCACTCACAGTTGCTGTCTTGGGGTTGAATGGGGTTTACTGTCTTCTCTAGGGTTTTCTTGCAGTAACACAAAAATGCCAATGCAGCCCAAACCCAGTGCCATCAAGTCAGATCCGACTCACCGCAGCCCCTAGAGGCCAGGGCAGAACAGCCCCACTGCCAACAACAAACTTCTTTCACAAACACACTAAGAAAGGAGAGATGCATTTCCATTTTTGTGGAAGACCCATACACGCTGACAGATCAAAAAGGTCCAATGACCCTGGAAGATTGGCTATCTGTGGTCTAGTAGTCTCAGATCCAACGATCCTGTCTCCCGAAGTTGGTAATGACATCTCTAATTGACAACCCTAAATCAATTTGAATAAAAAAATTAAAGAGGTAAACATTCCTCTATATTAAATTAAACATCCTCAATTACATCAAACACTATTGAACTACTTTTTAAACAATTCTTCCCATAAGGAGAACCAATAAAAAAATGAAAATACAAAATAACAGTAGATTTTTTAAATCCATTCTATTTCTTCTTCTGAAGATAAAAAAGGAAATGTGAAACTATCAAGGAACCGGAGGCCACAGGAAATTTCTCAAGATACAGACGTAATTCCACGTTTGTCACTTCCAGGTTTCACAGAAGAATCACCAGAGAACATAAGTAACTCAGAACACAGGACACAGTTCCATTCGGGGGCCAACCGGCGGACTCCACATGCTCCCTCACTCTCAGACTAAGAGCCAGACGGGGCAGATGATAATTGCAGCAAAGGCTGAGGAAGGCAGGCTTCTTTCTAACTGTGGAAAACAAGCGTGGCGTTGCCAAGGAAACAGCCTTTGTGGCACGAGGCAGGTCTCCAAACCCTACGTACACCTGACCGTGGGCTGGATGCACATGGAATCCGATGCCCTTCTCCCAGCA
Source organism: Heterohyrax brucei (assembly GCA_028571685.1). Taxonomy (NCBI): domain Eukaryota; kingdom Metazoa; phylum Chordata; class Mammalia; order Hyracoidea; family Procaviidae; genus Heterohyrax; species Heterohyrax brucei. The sequence continues at coordinate 82,765,643 of CM053159.1, forward strand.
GACATGCTCCCTCCATCTCTGTCACTAACAATCCAGGCACATCGCCAATGGCTCAGCCCATCGATAAAAATGCCTAGTCCTTACCTATAAAAGCCCACTTACCTTCTTTTCACTAAAAGTAAAAAAACAAACTATATACTTATGTTTTAGTAATTCATTCCAAGTCTTCTTTATGGTTTTGATTTTGTATTATTTTCTTTTTTAAAATGATGAAATCACCAGACCTACTAAAAAGCTAGAATTACTGATACTACTGACATAAAGTGACCCGATTTTGCCAAGAATATGGACTGAGGGTTTCTTCAGTGCACTGGTCAACCCAAGAACCCATCACAGGCGGCTCATGCCTCGTCCACCAGCAGACTGCCTGCCTGTCCCTCTAACTGGTCTCCCACTCAGCCAAGCCAAAGATACACAGTCTGGCTGCCCAGCTCCCAAATATCACATACAATGGGCCTTTTTATCTACAATTTCACAAACGCAGACGTGCACCCTCCGTAATGAAATTCCCATTTCTCATTCCCAACGATGTGTCAAGAATCAGCAATGCACCAGAGGGAGTGTGTGGACACGTCAGGGGGTTACTAAACAACTATCATAAAATGGCTTGGCTTATCATAAAATGTGTACTATTTAAAGAGAAGCTACTTTGCTCTTTAAGCCTTCATCTGAAGCACGATTTAAAAGAAAAAGCGAAGCACTGCGTTCAGAAGAGTCAAACCAAACCCACTGCCATCGAGTAATTCCAACTCACAGCAACCCTACAGGTCAGAGAAGAACTTCCCCACAGAGTTCCCAAGGAGTGCCTGGCAGATCTGAACTGCTGACCTTGTGGTTACCAGCTGTAGTCCAGGAAATGGATTTTTCTCAAGTAAACCAAGACAAACACATTGCCTCTGTCCCACGAACCTTTCAGAATTACCTGTGCCCCCATCTATCAAGCCCCCAAACACCCCAAAGCTCCCTTCTTTCCATATCCTAGGGTTTCAGAATTTTTCACATTAAAAAATAATTTTCTTTAACTGTGGAATAAACAAGTTAAATTAAGATTTCAGATCCAAATTACCACATAGATCTGAATTTTAACATTTTTTAAACATCTGCTCCCTTCAAAACATGTTCCATTATAATACAGTAGCCAGTTCTGTAAATTTAAAAAAAAATTTCTCCTAATAAAAATTTAATTCAAAGGAGCATACAAATTTTTTTAAAAGTCAAGAGTATTTGCTGTGAGCTGTTTTTTCACTGTTTGCACTGAGGTGCTCCCTATCTACCAGTTATTACAACAGCGTACCACTTGCGAGGGCACAGGAATGAGGTCACGTGGCACAAACCACGCCTGTGAAACACGCTTCTCCTTGCAAAGCTCCCAGCTCCGTTCTGCTGTCAACCCAGGAACCCTGACCACAGAGCCAGCTCTCTTTGACCAACAGAACAGACTGAGAAAATGCACTCCGTGCAAGACGCCTTTCTACACCTTACCACCCCAGCCTCAACCACCAAGCCAGTCAAATACCCCCATGGGAGAACCCTAAACTGCAGCTCGTATCTCTAGAGAACCCTGCTGCTAACCCCTCACGGCAGACAATCCTGTTCCAGCACTGGGTCACACACCTTCTGCCTTGCCCTGGAGAACTCACGGGGAGGAGACCCTATCCTCCCAGCCAGCAGTCAACCCACTGGAGGACTGGGCGATGTGTGAAGAAAACACAGAGTCTACAGCCAGGTGTGCAGGTTCAAATCCATCACTGCTTCTTACCAGATATTTCCCACTCGGGGCTCAGCTGTTAAAAACAGAACACGTGGGCTGGTGCTCTAGTGCCCTGAGGATAAAAGTTAAAAGCTCATATATCATACACATTCCCATGACAGTGCGAACGGAGGCCTTAGTTTCATTTCCCCATCACAACGGAGTCCTGGTGATAGAGCAGTTAGCACCTGGCTGCTCACCAAAAGGTTGGCAGCTGGAAGCCGCCACCTGCTCCTCGGAAAGCCTCTGTCCTGTGGGCTGCTAGGAGCTGGAACCAACCTGATGGCAGTGAGTTTGGTTTTCCTTTGTTTTGTGTTTTTTTTGAATCAGAACCGCTGCTGTCACACGCAGTTTTGGTACGACACCAGTGACTGGCAAAAAGTACATTTCCACGGGATGTGGGCAGTTCAATCACGTACTCTCAGAAGCTGATTCACCTCCCGAGTTTAAGCTCCAGTTAGATACCAGATATGATCATCAGTATTCTCCTCCAGGCTACATCCTCATCTACAAAAAATGACGGACCCTTTCACCTCCCAATCAGCCCCCGACAGGCATCTGTATCGCTCAGGTAAGCCCGTAAGTAGTAAGACACAGAAAACCTGGCCGAACCCTGGCCTGGGATGACTGGTGGGCACTCAGGGGCCTCCTGCATCTGAGTTACCGTTCACATGAACTTCCCCAGAGACGCTATCCTGTGATCTCCGATATCCCCTAATACAATCCCAAACACACAGCCTTCAGATAAGGCAATTTTTCTCCGTGATCATTGGAAACACACACAGCTGACCACTCAATGAGCTTATGTAACTTCCTTTGTAAGCCAAACGTCACCTGCGTTGTCACAGCCTACCTACGCTTGATGGCATCTCACAAAGGGTGGGAGCCATCTTTCTCCTTTCCTGTCTTGAATGAAACGATGTTGACTTTCCCACAGGAATCACACTTATTCGGGCAAGTACCCAACAGCACAGGACTCACGTGTAACACCGCTGATTCCCGGTGGCTGGAGGCACAACACTGCCTTCGCCCCAGTGGAGAGCGAGACGCAACACTCAGCATTCGACCGCCCTCGGTGTGTACGGATGGTTGGAACTCGGCACTGCAGCCGTCTCCTGTGTTCAGAAGGTGGGGGTGGGGGCGGGGGCGGCCACAACACACTGGATGCTCCAGTGGCATTTTCATTCCAACTTATACGTCACTGACATGGTTCACCAAGGTAATCCTTCCGCCAAATTCAAAGCGTTCTTGTTTCTTGTCCACTCTGCTTCTTTCCTACAGAAGCAGCCTCTTTGCTACCTGCCGTCCGTCTTCCTTTGTACAAGACAAAGCCCCAGACACAGCACCGAGGCCCAACTCTCCTGACTCACACTCACGGCCTCCCGGGAAGCTGGGACGCAGCCGTGCTTTTCCCAGAAGGCAGGGGGACCCTAACCTCTTGGCTTAAAGTGAAAAACATGAATTTGCAAGTTATTTTTGCATAAACACTTATATTTTGGTCCACAGTCCCAATTCTAGGTATGCAATATAAAGATGGACTCTAAATTAAAGTAACATAGACATCCATACCATGACCAGTCTGTCAATCAAATCTACTAAGCTTCCAGCTCCCCTTGTTCTCCGGCCCCAGAGTTGGTCAGAAATTAAGCCCAGAGGCCACTGAGCTCACTCTATTTTGGGGCTGATCCGAATTATCCCAACCACAAAGAGATCATCTGGCTGAAACCCCTGCTGTACTTTCCTTTTTAGGGCTTTCACCCCCCTCCAAATTGGTCATCTGTCTGGTACCTTTTCTCTTCCATTCTCCTCAACAGGTGAGGGCAAGGAAAACACAAAATCCTACTCACTCTGCCTGTTGCCCTAGAGCACAGCCAGTTCTCTGAGCAGACCCTGTGTGTGTGCTAACGGGACTGCCCTTGACCTGCCTGCACCTTAAAGGTCTGCTCCAACAGCTGACACATCACTTCTCTGCGAAGGTGTCCTTTCTCTAGTCCACCGTGTACCCTCTCTCGTTCCTATCACTCAGGACTCATTCGCTGGCCTGAACATCTGCCCCACACGCGGCCCCACGCGCCTACGGAAAGCAGGTGTACCTTACCTACCCCCACCCCTCCCCAACAGGGGACATTAAACACCACAGGCATTCAATAAATCTGTGCTGGCTGAAGAATGAGTGTCACTGCTCATCAGGAATATCAAAAACACTTAAGTGCTAGCAGAAACTGGATTGCTTGAAGGGTCTTGATTAGAGGTTAGCGAAATTTCTAATGGGATTGCTGAAATAGGGAAGAGAGAAGAAGTCAAATGGAATTCCGAAGTCCTCCCTTCCGTTTCAGACGTAAGACTGTGTGTGCAACCCTTCACAATGACACAACCACAGGCCCCAACCCGCAACATCACTGACCCCCCCCAAATCAAAACCCACCACCCTCAAGTCCATCCCGACCCGTGGCGACCCTAGGAGGGCAGAGCAGAGCTTCCCCCGGGGTTTTCAACAAGGCTGTCAGAGACACAGGCGGACACCCCTTTCTCCTGTGGAGGGGAAGCCAAGATGAACCACGGTGCCACCAGGCTCCTTCCAGTTTCTCCAGGGGATGCAACCGCACAATTCACGTTGTCAGCACTGTTTTTGTTGTCACGTTCTAACCCGAACATTTTACGTCAATTAAAATTCACTACGGTTAATGATTTTTTCACAGAACGCTTACACAGGGTCGCTACCAGTTGGAACTGACTCGACAGCAGTGGGCTTTCTGGGTTTTCATATGGAGAAGAGGGACCCTGTGATACGTCTACTTCGTTATGACTGCTACAGACAACCCACAGATCTAGTTACGGGAAGAGACAGAGACCCTGTAAAACCACCTGACATCAGAAACATCAGAGGCTTACAACACATCCCAGCAAGGCGGGACCTTCATAGCGGTTCAAGAGCTCCAAGACTTGGGGTACACAAGATGAGGTGAGGGAGAGGCCAATCACCCGCCCATCCCGTATCAGGAACCAGCTCACCTGCCACCTGATCAAGCTAATAAAGAGGAAGAGAAGGGAAATGTACACCAATTAAGGAAATTGAGAGGAAATAAAAATTTAGGAAACAAAAGTGTACCTGCATTCTCAGTGTCTACACTCAGGTTTACACTCACTCTCCTCAAAACAACTGGAGTGACAGGGGACCAACAGGCACTGTGCAGAAACGCCCCATCAGCACCATCTGGCCGGTGCCAGAGTCCCTTACTTCTCAAGACTTTATTTCAGGCCCACGCACCTTGGGAACTTCAAGCGCATGCTGCTTTTATAGTGCCCAACTGCCCAAGAGTGACCCTGGCTCCATCGTGTCGTGAGAAACTGCTGTGGGTGTTGTTAGAAACTAAACATTCAACAGCGGAAAAATGGTATACACAGAAAAATATTTCAGTAGAACCAAAATGATACGTGCTTTAAATATCATCATGATTTCAGTGAACCCCCAAGGAGCCCATACTTCCCAGGGAAGCTGAATGCCAACTGTTCTCTACAGAAGAGAACTTAGTTTAAAATGGGCCATTTCACTTTAATTACTAAAATTACCTCTGGCTAAAGCAGTAATGTAACAAGAGTTCTGATTTAACCTGTCAAGTTATATAAATTGTAATCTCCAGACCTCCAAGTTATACACAACATCAGGCCTACTACGGATTAAAATAACTGTAACTCAACCACTGGATAAAACTGCAAAATCCTTCCCCCCAACACACACACACACACAAATCCCTCCCCCTGACACACACACACACACACACACACACACACACACACACACACACACACACACACTTAGCTCAGTAATAAAGTCATTCCTGAGGTTCACCCTTCAGCCAAAGATCAGAAAGTCCCAGAAAACAAACCGAGAATGGACACATCAGACCCGGGGCAACAACCAGAAGCAGAGACAGGAGCGCTGGTAACAGGGACCCCGAGGTTAAGAGGGGAGAGAGATGACCTGCTGTGGGGTGAACCAATGTCACCAAATGATATGTGTACTGTTTACCCAGAAGTTGGTTCTATAAATCATCTAAAGTACAATAACTAAAGAAAAAAAAAACAACTTCAAAATCTCCCACTTAAAACTGACATTTTGGGACACTTAAGTCATATAAATATTGATGAAGAAAATTATTTCATCACCCTTCAGCCAGACTAGACGGGCCCATAAAACCAAAGGAGACTGAAGGGGCACATCAGCCCAGGGGCAGGGACGAGATGGCAGGAAAGGACAAGACAGCTGAGGACAGGGAACCTGAGCTCACGAAGGGACAGTGTCAAGATGTCACAGGGCTGGCAACCAGGGTCACAAAACAGGACTGTATTGCTTGATGAGAAACTAATTTGCTCTATAAACCACCTAAAACCATTTTAGCAACCTGATCACTTCCCTAAAATATCCTACCCCAACACTGCTTTGGTTTTTCTTTATTCTTCTCCAGAAGGAGACCATAAGAACCTATTTTATAAGCCAGCTGCCATCACAGCTGGCTACACACACGAATTCTGCTGTTTTCACGGAGCCAACAACCTTCCCTTTCAGCCTCCTCCTGTCGTTCATAAGCTGCTGGTCTCAAGTGGCACACCAGCTGCTGTAACCAGATGATGGTGCTGTGGTTGTTGCGGCTGTGTGCTGACTCTGATTCCCAGAGACCCCAGATGACGGAGCACAACCGCACTGCCCCAATCCAGTGTGCTCACACCCCACCCGACAATGGACTGTGTGCTCCTGGAAGACAGCTCATCCTTTCTCTATCTTTCTTCCTGCCCCAGGGCCAGCACTGTCTGCCACGTGGCCAAAGACCCTTCCCTTTCCACCCTAAACCCCGTCGCCCACTGTGGTGGTCAGGATTATGTCAACTTGGCTACTACATTATTTGGCTGCTGTATTAAGTGGCAGGGTGGGGTTTGTGGTGGCTCCCTGCCCCTCGGCTCTCATCTTCCGACCTTCACTACGGCTGCTGGTCGCTCACGTAGCCAGGAGCTCCTGCTCTCTTCTTCCAGTGTCTGGTTCCGGGACTTGAATTAGCAGCTGTTGGACTCATCAGTCCTTACAGTCGGCACTTGAGAGTCCTGCTCTCTGACCTGCCGATCCTGGGTTCGCCAGCCTCTGCCGCTTCTGCTCCCTGACCTGCCGATCCGGGGTTCGCCAGCCTCTGCCTGCTCCTGCTCCCTGACCTGCTGATCCTGGTTTTGCCAGCCTCTGTCACTTCGTCTCGCCACCAGCTTGGGATCCACTGACCTACACAACCGGTGATCTAGAACTCTGGTCTCTGACTTGCTGACCTTGGGTTCCTCAGCTTCCATGGCCACGTGAGGCTTATGCCAGAGCTTTGACATTCAGCTTCTGTGATTACGTGAGGTGTTTCCTATATTTGTATCTTTCTATCTATATATTATAAATCTTTCCTTATACCCACACGTGTTACTAGTTTTGCTTCCCTAGAAAACCCAGCCTAAGACACCAACAGAATGTCATGAATTTCTCACCACTTAACACTCTATTAGGTATCTCTGGATCAACACGCATTCTTGCCTCTTACAGTCAATAGGTACAACTATGTGTAGGAACTAGTATGACTGCTTTTCCAAAGTCCAGCTAGAATCAGTTCCAAACAAGTCACTGGAATTTGACTGGCAACTAATGAAACCTATTGCAAGGGTGCAGTAAAGGGGCTGTCGCGGAATCTCATGCCAGGAAGGCAATAAGGGGCTGAGGAGGACACTGGAGGTCACAGCGAGCTCCCCCAAACCCACTGCTGTTGAGGACACAGCAGGACCGCCCCATGGGGGTCCCCGGACTGCCTGGTAGATTTGAACCACTGTGTCAGCAGCCCGCTGTCTCCAGGGTTTCCGTGTCCTCTCGTTAGAGCGAAATCACTAACGACAATCAATCAATGCAAGACAGAAAAATCTGAAGGGAAAAAAAAGCAGTTTCTAGCAAACTTCAGTTATGTTAAATTATCAACAACTGCCTTAATCTTCTACTAATATTTTAAAAAAAAAAACCACACCTGTTAGTGGAAGAGCACCACCAGGGCACACCTCTCCCCCAGCACCGAAGAAACCAAGGGTTCCTGAAAACCAACAGCCTTCCTGGACTCCTCTGGGGGCGGAATCTCAGCTGATTCTGGCTGGAATGCTACAGCCTCAGTGGGAAGGGCGTGGACCAGGCAGCCCTGGGCCAGCGGGCCTGCTCCAGGCAGCCAGGCATCTGGTCCCCAGGGTTGTTCACCATTGCGTCTACAACCGCCTACCCAGCTCCTGAACGCGCCTTGTGCTGGGGTGGGGACGAAGTAGACCAAGGATGTGTTATCCTCACACTGTGTTGTCCCCTACTCAAATCACATTCACTGTGGGTTCACTCTTAAAAAGCAAACTGGGCCTGCCTGGTGAGAATGTTCATGTGCAGCGGCAATACACAACCACAGTGTCTGCACTCATCACAGCCCTGCAAGTTCCCTTACCCCTTAAAACAACGACATCAAAAAAACAAAACAATCAACAAAGCAAAGAGGCAGCTCCAGTATCTGGGAGCCATGTATCAGAGAAGGTGCAACAGCCCACACACCAGGAGATGACCAACAAACAACAAAGACAAACCAAACAGGACATACAAACGGCCCACAGTCACAGGAGACGCTGCTCCACACTGCTGGTTGCTAACCCCAAATCTCGATGCTGCTGAACCAACTGACTCCTGGGAACCCTACAGCACAGTGTAGAACCGCCTCATAGGGTTTCCAAGGAGAAATCAGAGCCCTCACCTACTACTGGTGGGACTGTCAAATGGCCCAGTCCTACTGTGGAGAACAGTTTGGGAGGTCTCCCCGAAAAGAGTTAAACACAGAAGCATCACGTGACCCAGCCACTCCCCTCTCAGGTACACATCCAAAGGCACTGAGAGTCAGAACACACAGAGACGCTTGCCACCAATGTTCCCTGCAGTGCTACTCACAGTAGCCAAAATACAGGAACAATCTGAACGCCCTTGAACAGAGGCACACGGTACACACCTAGAGCAGATGCAAGCTGCCACTTGGAGGACCTCTGAAAACACGATGCTAAGTGACATCCATATGTCACAAAAGGAACACTGTGACAATACCACTCAAATGAAACCGGCAAGTGTACAGACATCCAAGTTCCCTAGTGGTACCCGGAGCGAGGAGAAGAGGGACCCGAGTTTCCGCGGATGGCGGTGAAATCACTTAGAAACACGGCAGCGTCAGTGAACGACACATGTAAGAAACGCTGAACCAGCAACAGTTTTGTTAGGTGTATTTTTACAGCTAAAAAAGGATAAGACGTACAGGATATAAAAGTTATTTTAGACCAAAACGACATGGGGGAAAGAGAACTCAGAAGACAGACCCACATGAGCAGGTGACTACATCAACATGTGATCCGAAGAACACAAGGGTGCCCGGCCACCACCAGCGAAAGCCGTGATGGGGCTCTCAAAGTCGAGTCTCACTGGCAACACAAGAATAAAAACTGGTGCACCCCGAGATCTCCAATAAAAGAACACAACTGACGGCCCAGGAGCCTCAGGGTTCCCCTGGGAGCATGGCCTCTGGCCCTGATGCTGCCCCCTGTCCACAAATCACAACGGAGGTCCACTCTTCAAACAGGAATGGACTGGACCTGGCGACACAGCGCGACCATATCATGTGTGCATGTTATGGTTCTATACATCTACAGGACGTCATCCTGCTGGCCTCTTACTGGAGGCGGGGGAGAGGGTGGACAGGAGGGGACAGGAGGTTGTGAGGAGGATATGACATGCACGGAGCGGAGAGGAGGAGTGTGCTGTCACCGGGCAGGGAGAGCAGTGGGAGCTGCACATAGGCGGGCAAGCAAATTTATAGGGGATGGTACATTTTCTCTCAATCCTAATATAAATAAATAAATAAGTGCAAGCTATTTTCAAACTAGGGTATTTGTTATGTCTTTATCTGGAAGACAACCATGAAGAGCAAACGAAGACACGCAGCAGTGCGTCGCGGTCCCTCTTCCTCAGGCCACAGTACCGGCTGCAGTCACCCACAGCCTAGAACAACTCTGGAAAGCAGAGCGGCTACCCCGTCTACCAGGCGCCCCATCGACATGAGACAGTTGGGCAAGGAGCCCAGCTGGAACGTGGGACACCAGAGTAGCAGTCTCCCTGATACTGGAAGCCAAGAAGGCGACCACGCTAACGTCATTCAGTCACAGCACTGTCCAGTAACACTGCTGTGGGATAGGGGGCGGGGGGAGAAGTCAACTTCTCTTGCTCTGAGGGCCAACAAAGGCACCAACGTGCTGCTTTCTAACAACACGGCCCAACAGGACTGTGTTTCTGGCTAGGACCCTTTGGGCTAAAGGGAAAGCATGCCCTCTATTGAAGGAGGTGGAGTTAGGTCCGTTAGGGTCTAATGATCCAAAGAAGACAGCAAAATAATCACTAGGAAATGGCTCAGAATTATGGGACAATATTTATAACGTCAACCTGAACAGAAAGCAGGACATAAAAAAGAGCACCTCGAGTCCCAAACCCAACTCACGGCCATCAAGTCCATTCCAACCCACAGTAACCCTACAAGACAGAGCGTAACGCCCTCCACCAGGTTTCCATGGTGAGGGTTTTTACAGGAGCAAAATGCCACGTCCTTCTCTGTGGCCCACAGGTCCGCACTGCCAACTTTCAGGTTCCCAGGCTCACAGTCAAGTCCGGGTTCCTGCGCCTGCATCAGGACTGCAATTACTGCAGATGGACAGACACACACCCACATCGGCAGCAACTGAAAGGAAGCCCAGGAGAAGACGGCCCTCTTCCAGTAGCACCATCAGTCATCCTTGTTTTGAAAACATTTTAATGGAGGGAGAAGAATGTGGGCATTTTTCCGGTTTTTTTCCTATTTTTAACCCCATCTCATCATTTTTTAATAGATTATGCACAGACAGGGCAAGAATACAGAGTAGCTGATAAGCCACTGCAAATGCTCTCCTGCTGGTCCCCAAAGGGCTGCAGTGTCACAACCCCCTAGAACTGACAGTCACCCTACTACAGAAACGGTGACAAAAGGATGGGGTCCTCGCACCACGTTTCGGCCTATGTATCTGCCGTGGTGAACGTACGAGGACTATGCAACAGGCCATGCACAAAGACAGTGATGACTTTACCATTTTCAAGACAGTTACTTTATAAGTATCTTAACTGTTAATTTTAAGCATCTCCTCATTCCAAGGGTTTTTCAGGATCTTGAAGGTTATTTTCCTGTTGGAAACACAAAGAAAAAAATGACTTGTGACTAGGCATTCCACAGCGCAAGCTTCCTTTACACTCCTTACCGGTAACAGTCAGATTACCACTAAAAACCAAAAACCAAACCACTGCCGCCAGACTGATTCTGACTCACAGCAGAGAGCGGGCCCCATACCGTTTCCAAGGAGCGCCCGGTGGATCTGAATACTGACCTCCCAGTTGGCAGCAATACAACCACCAGGCCACCAGGGTTTCCCTGACTACCACTGAGACAAAACAGGTAACACAACTGACACACAGCAACACCCATGTTTACTTAGGGGAGGGGAGGAGGGCCGACAAGACCAGATCTCAAGAAATCGTTTGGTCCCCACATACAGCAACGGTCTCTATCACCGGAAAACTGCTTTCCTCCCCCCCCCCCCAAAAATTATAAACCATGCGATCACTTTAGAGTCTGACTGTGCCAGGCCTACAGGGAAAGAAATTACATCTCACATTATCCAAGGCCACAGCCGGAGGCTGCTGAGCCAGTGGCCCCTGGTCACTCCTGTGGGCCACACTGAGATTACCAATACTGTCCCCTGTGGACTTCAGAGAGTGAATTCTGGCAGTTGTGTCACCAGGCCAGGCACCTCAGGCCGTTTCACTTCGGGTCAACTGTTTATTTACTTATTTTTTATGAACACAACAGAGGATGGCAGTCTCAATCACACAAACTGTTTTTCACAAGACTTGTAATTCTTCACTAACAACGGAAAGAATGCAACCCAAACAGCACACCTCACCAGGACCTTTCCTGACAGCCGGCCCCTTAATTCTGCTTAGTACGATGCTCACCCTCATATTTTTCTTCAAAAAGCTACCAAAGACAGATTTTTCCAATTCCTCATGTAATGTGCTGTGACAAACTTCAAAGAAACCATGATGTGCTCAAAAATATCTCTATATAGATATATATTCAGATCAAAAACAAAAATCAAGAAAGTCCAGTCATGCCAAAGTCTAGCCAATCCTAAATACAGAGTCAAAACACGACAGCGCACACTAACAAAAGGACACATTATCTTTAAAAAGCTAATACAGAAAGGATTGGGATCATCTCCAAACTGAAAAAAAAGAGAGCAACTATTTATACCAAGCACAGAATCTCTCACATCCCAAACATTAAAGTCTACCCAAAGAGTCTGGGATATTTTTTGCCGGTTCAGGGACACACGCACAATATCTTCAATCAAATGCTGAACACAACTACGAAAACACAATCAGCTGTGACCAAAGGAAACCTATTACTTCTATAATGGGGGAGGGGAGCACTGACATCCCGCATCACTATTTATTCATTTCTCCAACATTCAGGGGGGGCTTGTGTCCCTAATATACTGGGGGAGAAACAAGAAGGGCTGGGTGGACGATAAATACCAGCCCTGAAAATACTTATAATCCAATTATGACAATAAGGAAAAGGCACAGTGTACTATAACTGCAAACAGGACACAGGGAGTTACCAGTAAAGGGATGACACAGTCTGCGGCCTGGAGCCACGAGCTGGAACTGACAGAAGGCACGTGGCAGAGAAGCAGACAGGACCATGCACCGAGGGACCACAGCGAGGTGCGCGAGAAACCAACAGCCCGCGGCAGGAGTCCAAGAGGAGGCTGCACACTCACCGGCGGCCCTCGGTTGCAGGCTGCTGCTTACACTGGCTCGGGAGGTGACAGAAAGGCACCTTGGGTTTGTAACCAAGAGTGACATGGTGGCAGCAGCGAGCAGTGACGTGACCATGACAACAGGGAAGGCAGGCCACGCTGGCAACTCGTGACGACTGTGCAGGTCAGGGCCTTCACTCCGATTCAGTTTCCTAAAAGAACCACAGATGGCTGGTTCTGAGGGATGCATTCCTTAAGAACAAGGTTCAAGGACAAAAAAAGGTACTCAGCACACATCCTCCTCTGCCTCCGACAGGATTATCCCAAAATACCAAACTGTCGGCTGTCCAGGCGATGCCACCTCAGAGACCCTGCAGGACACAGCGGAACTGCCCCATCAGGTTTCCAAGGAGCCGCTGGGGGATTCAAACTGCTGATCTCCTGGTTGCCAGCAGAGCTCTTAATGGCCGTGCCACCAGTGCCATGCTGCATGGTAAAAGAGCCAAGTCTCTACTAAGTCCCAAAGGCCAAAAGCCTACGCAACTTCCCAACCACAGCAGACCAAGGTGGTCCCAAAAGCTGTCTTTTCAACTCCAAGCACTGAGTCCAAGCACGGACGCTCAACTGAACTCCCGTGGAGAACACTGGAGTGTGTCACACAGGCAGCAGAGAATTACTTTTATCCCCCAGTGCGACACTTCTCAATGTAAGGTTTGGGACCAGTGACCGTGATATCAATTGGGAGCTTGCTGGAAAGACGAAGGCTAGGTTCATCCCAGACCACACAATCAGGAACCCATGGCGGGCCTGGCCTTTGGCATCAGCCTGCATGCAGGACTGGGTGGCCAACTTTCAAGTTCGAGAACCATGGTGTCAAACTACGGATACTTTTTTTAGTTCCTAAGTCTGCATAGTTCAAAACACCGCGCCGCGGGCGCTACCTAAAGGACAACGACCAGGTCACAGTTCAAAGCCCCAGGCCTGCCCTAAGAGGCTGCTGAGGGACCCGCAGATGACAGGGAGCATCTCAAAGCCTAAATCCCCTCCCACAGCCCCTACATCCCAGACAGCCAATCAAAAATAATACTGGGAATAAAATGATCCCCAAACGCCACCCGTTAAGGTCCCTGAAGTAAGTGGCTGCTGTTGCTGGACACCTGAGTCAATTCCAACGCAAAGGAACCACATGTGACACAGCAGACCTGTCCCATGGGATTGTCTCAGATGGAGACAATCTTTAAGGCAGCAGATAGCCAGGTCTTGAAGCGGAGAGATCTGACCGGCCAGCTTTCTGATCAGCAGTCCAGCACTCAACCGCTGCACCCCCGCCAGGCCAGTTTCATGAACTGTCCACGGCAAAGTGATCACCAGAGGAACAGACGCAGTATCTGCCGGGGAGGATGGGCACTCGTGAAGGACAGAACTGGCAACGCAGGGGAGGGGGCGGAGCTCGCACGCGAGGACGGAGAAGAACTGCAGCCGTGGCACGGGGCATCGCCTAAGTGGCCGGGGCCATCGAGTGGATCCCAGTTCACAGCGACCCTGTGGGACAAGGCAGAGCTGTCTCGTAGGAATGACCGCTGGTGCCCGTCTCTGGGTGAGCAGTCGCGCTCCTCACCAGTGCGCCCCCGCGGCTCCGACCAGAGTCGTGCCCGTCTGCACCCGCGGGGCTGGGCTCCACTCTCACCATCCCTCCACCTCAGCTTCCTCACCTGCAGAGGCGCTCAGCAGCCCCTCCCTCAGACAGGCCCTGGAGATGAAGCGCGGCGTTGGCACCGTGAGAACTCCGTCAAATCAATGTTGACATACACACAGCAGCACAGTCCACTTTTTCCACCTGCCTACCGTAGGTAACACAGGAGACCAGGAAAAGGAAATGAGGCTGTTGAACTGAGTAATTCTTGGTACTCACATACCATTTTCTTTCTAAATCACCTCTTAAAGAATGTTTGATACAGAGAAACCCCATCAAACACATTAGAAGAATGTTCAAACAATACCATGCTTCATCAGGAATTCAGTAGCAAATTAACAACTTCAAATTAAGTATACGGAACCTTTTTTTAAGTTATCATACAATACTGTGCCTAAAATAAAAGCGGAGAAGGCTTAGTTTCCAAGTTCTGGGTTATACGGTTCAGGTCACTCTACTGCTTCCCACTGTCAATTTCTGCCCTGGAGAACCTGTTCTTCCTGAGCAGGGAGTCACTGAAGGCAGTATCCAAAGGGCAACCTCCCCGTCACGCCGCCGCTAGCGGAGGATTTACTGAGCAGAGATGCTGGGCTGGGTGAGGCTGCACCACGCGCTGTGTACCGTACACCAAATGTGCACTGAGTGTACACCGTGCATCAAGTCTGTGTAAAGTGTCCACTGTGCCAAGTGTGTGGTGCCAATCGTGCACCAGGTGTGTGCTGAGTGGACAGTGGGCACCAAGTGAGCAGTGTGCTAAGTGTACACTGTGCCAAGTGTGCACTGTGCCGTATGTGCACCAAGTGTGTGCTAAATGGACCCTGTGTATCAAGTGTGCCGTGCACCAACTGTGCACTCAGTGTGCCTGATGTGCCAAGTGTGCCCTGCACACTGAGTGTGTGCCGAGCATGCATCCGGCACCAAACGTGCACAAGGGTGCCCTGTGCACCAAGGGGGTGCCACGTGCACCAGGCACCAGTGCACACTGCACAAAGGCAGCACTTTTACTTCCTGAATCCAGATTCATGATATTTGCAGTCAAGAGTGTGACCCTTGCACACAAACCCCACTTCCGCCTTGACATGCCCTATGCTGCAGCTCTGCCCCGACCCACCAAGGGCACGCACGTAGCCTAGCCCAGCGCTGACCGCTCAGGAGCACACAGCCCTGACCGAGGCCGCCCACGACCTCCCTGCCCCCAGAAGTACATACACTCACTTGCAGGCTATGTGTCCGACCCCCAGTTCACATTCACCAACTTACAAGTTACTCCAAAGAGACACTGACAGAGCTCCCTGAAATGGTTCTCTCTGTGCCCAGGTGTCTTGGGACCAGAAAAACTAGAGAATTGAGAGAAGCAGGCTCTGCGTTCAAGACAGGTATGCAGAGGTGACTGAGTAGCAAGAGATATGGGAAAACAAGCACCTCCTTATACTGTCATTTATTTACACAGCAAAACTCAACGGTAAACTCACAGGAGAGAAAGACAGAGGCTGGGAGTCCTTCCCCACCCTGGGCACGGCAGGCACCTGGACACCTGGAATTCACTTGTTCTCCTGCCCCTTCAACCAACCATCTGCCAGCTGAAAGAGGTCAGCTTAGAGGGACAGGGCACTGGGAGCACAGCACCTACTTTGCTCAAATTCCTAATCCCACTAAGTCCCTAGAAGGGGGGTTTTCTTAAAAGTTAATCCTCCAGATACTGGATGGGGAGAGGCAGCAACAGAAAGAAGTTTCAGAAACTAGAGTGAAGGTAATGGTAAAAAAATAACTGAAGATCAGAATAGGGATGACTAAGCCCACCCCAGAGGTAGGAAAGCAAAGAATCCACCGGATCCGTTCTAAATCCCCAAAATTCAAGATCTGGGAACACCACGTACTTCTCTGCAAGGAGGAACCAAACCTGCTGCCTTTGATTTAAATCTGACTCACAGCACCCCTAGAAGGCAGCCCCAAACTGCCCCACAGGGCTTCCAGGAGCGACTACAGGATTTGAACGGCTAACCTTTTGGTGAGTAGCCAAGCTCAGCCCCTGTACCACCATCGCTCCCTGGAAGGAGAGGCTCCTAAAACTGAGGAGGAGTGATTCAAAGTCAGTTCTAAATGTGGTCAGATACCCAGGTGTCCCCCCTTCCCTAATCCTCCAAGCCAAGCAACTAACCCTCTGCCTATCCATCAAGAAAATAAGTGGAAGTAGATTCCCTGGAAAATACAGTTTCTGGACTAAGTGAAAAACAAGACAGAGTTAGCACTCTTAATGTGCCACTACTAAACCCTAGCTTATGTCCATGCTCATGTGGGCACTACTCTCCAGGGAGGGGAGGCGAGGCATCAGCTCAGAGGCATCCGGCCAGCCCAAGAGGTGTGCCAGCGGTGGGTGATGACCTGTCTAGAGCACAGCAGGTCCAAAGGCTCGAGAAAGAGGTTCTTCAGGAAGAGGAAACGGATTAAAAAAAAAAAAAAATCTGGCACCACTCGTCCCCTGTGGATTTTCCAGTAGGACCACTAGTTAAAAACCCCCGTTCAAGGGCTCAAAAATCTCCCATCTGCTTTGTAGTTTCCCACTCCTAAAAATGAGTGGACATTCAAGTGCAGTTTTTAGCACCAAAAACATGGAGCTCAAAACCAAAAAGAGAAAAAGCAGATCCCAGAGAAGAGACTCTAGTCAGAGGATAAATATATATATTTTTTAAATAGCTGAACTACAATAAACACACTTAGTGAGCTAAGAGCAGACGTTTCAGGGACACTATACGATTTTACTACAGGACTATATACTAAAATACTGTAACTTTTTAAAATTTGAGAAACAGCAACGTTTGCTAGAGCACAATGCTCATGACAGCCAAAAGGTAAAACCCTAAATGTCTATCCACAGAAGAAAGGACAAACACAATGGGCAGCACCAATCCAAAGGCAAGGACAAGACGGCAGAAGAGACTGGAAAATCAGATGAGGGGAAATGGGGAAGCTGAGGCTGAGAAAGGGAGTGTGCTGACACACTGCTGGATTGGAGACCAAGGTCCGCAAACAGTCTGTGTACTGTTTGATGAAAACAAATTCTCTCTGTGCACTGTCACCTAAATCACAGACACACAAACAACACAGGAATGGATAACAAAAGGTTGTTGATGCATCCAAGGCAACACTCCTCTTCCATAAAGAGAAAGGCCGTTCTGATACACGCTACGACCTGGATGCAACCTGACAACGTGATGCAGAGTGAAATAAGTCACTCACAAAAGGACATATACCGTAATGATACAACTTACACACAACAGGCAAATGTACACAGACCAACGTTTAACAGTGGTTAGGGGGTGGGAGGGATGGGGGAAGGAGGAGACCTAGCTTACAGAACATCGAGTATTGTTGACAGTTGTGGAGTAATGTGGTACAGATCAGTGGAACAGCTGTACAACGTGAGGAACATGAGCAACGTCACTCAACTCTCCATGTAACAAATACTACACTGGCAAACTGCTGGTTAAGTGTATACATATTTTACCAGAATAACAAGACTCAGAGAACTAAGATTAACTCCCTAGAATTCAAAAAACATGATCTGAAATGAAACGCTAGCAAGAGTTAGAAGATAAAGCTGAGACAATCTCTCAAAAAAAAGCCTAGAAAAAAAATGGAGATGGAACATGGGTTTTAAAAGGTAACAATATTTGACAGCTAGTCAATCTAAATAAAGAACTGCACAAAGAAACAGCACTGGAAACTGAGAGAATCAAAGAAATAACTCCACAAAAAAGACATGTAAGTTGCCATATCAAAAGGGCTCACTGTGCAGTTATCACAAAAATCTGAAAATTGAGGTCTGACAATTAAGTCTACAAACTTAATTGTTGTAAGCACTACATACCTCATTGCTGAATATCACTATGGTCACCTGTGCAGGACTCCCCGTGGGAAGCTTTGCACCAGCACCTAGCTGACCCTTCAAAGCAACTTTGGAACTCTTTCTAGAACGGCCACTGCACACAGGGGCACGGTGACAAGTTTGTGAACTTCACTGCATAGCTGTCTGTGAGAGAGCTTTTAGACAGTAAACAAACAACTACACGGGAACACCCTGCTCACTTGATCTGGCCCCCAGTGACTTTTGTCCTTACCCAAACATAAAAAAAAATATTGAAAGGAAGACATCTGGATGACATTCAGGACATCTAGGGTAATACAATGACAGCTCTGATGGCCATTCCAGAAAAAGAGTTCCAAAACTGCTTTGAAGAAAAGGGTGTACCAGGTGCTGGCGTTGGTGCACAGCTTCCCAAGGGCAGTCCTCTGAAAGTGACTGTAGTGGTATTCAGCAACGAGGTACACTGCACTTCTTCTAGGATGAGTTCACAAACTTGAATGATACCAGGACATTTCATTACAAATTTCAGAACACAACAAAAACTTGCACATACTGAGTAGGGTACTGGTGTCAAGCTGTACTTCAGACCACAAAGAAAAAGCGAGCGTCCTGTGACGTCCCAGGAAAGAGAAACCTCACAGACACGGACGGACCCTGGCTCGGCACTGAATGCTAACAGGCCACAGAGAAATGCCTTCACCATTCTCAAGACAATTTTCCAACCTACAATTTTATAACATGCTAAACTATCCAGCAAGTGAGGAGATTAAAAATAAAGCCATGTTCAGATATTCAAGGCTTCAGGAAAATTGGTCTCCTGTGACTTTTTACATGATATTACAGCAAAGTAACATTGTAAACGAAGAAAGACTCCTGAGGGGAGACAGAGACAGCACCAAAGGGACCTCCAGGATGAAGGGAAAGGAAGATCAGATCTGACAATGGAAGCCAAGACCTGGTGGAGAAAGATGACCCCCGCAGCAGGCCAGAACGTGCAAGGAAAGGGTTCTTCAGGAGAGAGAAATCTACAGAACGTCTGCTATACATGAATTTCCTAAAAGGACGTCAGGGCAACGGCTGAAGAGCTTTAGGCTGTGTGCATTAGAAGCACATTAACAAAAAAATAAATAAATAAAAGATTTTTGAAAGGTTTCATGGCTTACTGATAGTTCAGCCATGGAGACTGTTAAGAGTCACTCTGAACAGGGATTGAACCGAAACTGTCAACAGGAAAGAGAACTAAGCTTAACACTGTCGGCAGCTGGAGACTCCAAGACTTTTATCAATGGTTTTTTTTACAGG
The DNA here is from genome assembly GCA_028571685.1 of Heterohyrax brucei. Taxonomy (NCBI): domain Eukaryota; kingdom Metazoa; phylum Chordata; class Mammalia; order Hyracoidea; family Procaviidae; genus Heterohyrax; species Heterohyrax brucei. Next base: position 82,785,173 of record CM053159.1, read on the forward strand.
CAAAGCAGGAACCACAAACATCAGCTAGATGAGATTCAAGGATTGCCTCTGAGGAGCAGGAAAGGAAGGGGAGCAACAGGTGAGCAGTCCTCTTTTGAAATAAATCTTACACAGCTGTTATGGATTGAACTGTTTCCCCACAAACATGGGTCAGCTTGGCTGCACCATGATTCCTGGTACTGTGTGACTGCCATTCTGCCACTGGACACGATTTTCCTGTGTGTTTAAGTCCTTCTCCTTCCTCTACGATGTCCACGGGATGGAACTAATGGCAGTTACGTTAACGAGTCAGGAGTCAATCTACCAAATCAGGTTACGTCTTAACATGATCTCTGTTGAGATATAAAAGAAACAGGTTTGAATATCGCACACATGCTAAGAGTCAAATATATATTTAACACAAGAAACAACTGCCATGGAGTCGGGTCCAACTCATAGTGACCCTATAGGCCAGGAAAGAACTGTCCCATAGAGTTTCCAAGGAACACCTGGATTTGAAATTTCGACCTTCTGATTGGCAGACTTAGCATTTAACCCACTATGCCACCAGGATTTCCATAATTCACAGTACAAATATATAAATCCTAAATTTAAAAAGAAAGGAGTTGTTCCTTCAAAACATACAGCCTTAAAGTCTTTTTTTTTTTTTTTTTTAAGAAAAAAAAAAAGGAAAAGATTTAATACAGCAGAACACAAGCTAAGGAGCCCTGGTGACACAGTGGTTACAGTGCTCAGTTGCTAACCAAAGGTGGCAGTTCCAACCCACCAGCTACTCCACAGGAGAATGATACGACTAATTTGTTCAGGGTAAAGATTACAGCCTTGAAACACTGTGGAGCAGCTCTACACTGTCCTAGAGGGTCGCCTGGAGCTGGAATCGACTTGACTTCGGTGGTTTTGAACACTAGCTACCAATTTGATAAGCAGTAACATAAAACTTGAAATGTTCCCACAAGTTATTCAGACACTAACAGAGTGCCGAACAGAAATGTTTCTTTTGCTGACCATGAATCCTCAGGAAAACATCACCTGAAGGTCTCCAGAGTCAACAATGCAGCTTACCTACGGTTCTCCTAAAGTGCCTTTCTAAGCCCCAATCTGGGATTGTTTTATGTTTTCTAGTAGGAAGTGAAGGTCACAAGTTTTATTTTCCCTGATCTAAGCCTTGGTAACCAGAGTGCACCTGAGGATAAAGGAATTCCAAATTCAACCTGACCAGTCAGTCACTTTTGTCACAGCTGTTTTCTTTTCCCAAAGCATTTGGCCCTAAGATCTTTACAACAAACCCAAATGGAGAAACATCGATGGTGGGAAACGACTGCTACAAGCCAGCACGTGGACAGTGGTGAAGCTAAGCAGCAAGCGGGCCGGCAGTTGCCGTGTTTCCTGCACTGCTGCCCCCAGATTCATGCTCACACAACTCTCAACTCAGGAACACCAGAGGCTGCAGACGGCCTGGCTGGGTGTGGTCCCATTTTCTGCAGGTGAAACACTGAGGAGTATGTTTCCCAAGAGATCAGGAGACTCCCAGGCTCTGGCTGGAAAGGGTGACTGTAAAATTCAACTAGGAAGAAGCAGTCACCGTCACCATGCTCCTTTCCTCGGTAATTCCTCACACCACATGTTGTCCTAAACCAAAAAACCCAAACCCATAGCCACTGAGTTGATCCCAACCAACTCCAACAACCCTACAGCACAGGATTTCCAAAGAGCAGCTGGTAGATCTGCACAGCTGACCCTCTGGGTGGCAGCTGAGCTCGTCACCACCACGCCACCAGGGTGCCATGCTGCCCCACGGCCCTTGCAAAACAGTGTTGAACTGCAAAGTCGTTATCAGTCTGCGTGAGAGAAATGAGCCAGCCCACCACCACGCGTGAGCACAGAAGCTCCAGGATGAGCACGAGAACCACACAGCGGAGCCAGAATCACCGATGACGGCAGCCCCATGCGAGCGCAGCCCCGTGCAAGCGACTGTTCTGTGCAGGACACAGTGTAGGACACATCAGCAACCCAGAAAAACCTAAACCAACCCATTTCCACCTCAGGACCACTTGTTTCCATGCAAAGTGTCAGCAACACTCTCAGATCTGAGATAACCACCCCAAACCCAAAGGTCCTGCTGCTGTCGTCGCTGGGTGCCATCAAGTCGGTTCCAACTGAGAGCGACCCCACGCACCACCAAATGAAACGTGGCCCTGGTCCTGCACAGGCCGCCCAGGTACCGCCAGGCTTGAGCCCTCCGCTGCAGCCCCTGGGTCCATCCATCTTCTTGAGGGTCTCCCTCTTTCTCACTGACCCTCTGCCCTACCGAGCATGACATCCTCCTCCAGGGACTGGTCCTCCTGATAACACGGCCAAAGCATGTACGCAGTCGTCTCACCATCCCTGCTCCTCAGGAAGTTGTCCCTTCTTTAGGCCGTCACCACATACTCCAGACTGCTCACCAACAGCTAACTGAAAGGCATCAATTCTTCAAGGTTCTCTTATTCATTCTCTAGTTCCCATAAGTGTTTGTGGCAAAGAAAAACATCATGGCTTGGGTCAGGTGAAACTTATTCCTGAAGGTGACATCTTTACAGCCTAGAAAACCCTATGGGCAGTTCCACTCTGTCACACGGGGTCCCTAAGTAGGGTCAATCTGACAGCACTTAACCACCACTGTCCCCTCTAGGCTGAGGGTTTTTTTATTGTACTTTAGATGAAAGTTCCCCAAACAAGCTAACTTCTCATTCAACAATTAGCATACACACTGTTTTATGACGCTGGTTACCGATCTCACCACATAAACACTTCTTCCTTCTGGACCTTGGGTTCCCTGTGGCCAGTTTTCCTGTCCCCTCCCGCCTTCTTATCCTTGCCCCTAGTCTGCTGTGCCCATTTAGTTTTCTTTTACAGGTCTGTCTTATCTTTGGCTGCAGGGCAAACTTCCGGAGTGACTTATTACTGAACTGAACGGGTGTCCCACAGCCAGCTCGCAGGGTGTCTCCCATCTCTGTCCGACCCGTGTGTCTGGTCGTAGGCTGCTGACTTCTGAGGACAGGGATAAGATGAGGTTCCCACCGCCCCCTCCCGGGGCTCACAGCATAGCGCCCTGCGCTGAACTGCCCCGAAGGCGTGCACGCTCCCCCGTCCAGTCTGATGCCTAAAATACCAGGTCTCCTAGATCCCACAGGCTACAAATCAACACTTCCCTCTCGGTATTTTCAGAACCTCAGTCTCACAAATATTCTGCGTGGCCACTCACTGTTAACAGCCAGCTTCTCTTCAGTGTGCAGACAGGACCACAGTGAATGGGTCCTTTTGACGCAAGCAACAGGACAAAAAGCTCTGACATGTTATACCAACAAGAGACACACCGAGCGGCACTGGAGACACAACACAGTGCTAGTGTCTACTGTCTTCCCTCATTTCTCAGATTTCCAGAGAACAGCGGTTCCCCTCGGGTGAGCAGGAGTACGCAAACTGTCCATACAACACCCTTCTCACTAGACCAACACCGACAGGGTGCATTTCTCCAAGCAGCTAGGGAAGGGGGGGCCATGGGATGATGACAACAGGTCGAAATTTTCAGTGTTTCAGCTATTCCTATTATCTATACTTTCAAGTAAGAAAATACCTTAAATTTACAACAGCCTCAAACCCAAACCAAACCCATGGCTGTGGAGTTGATTCCGACTGACAGCAACCCTGTAGGACAGAGGACTGCCCACAAGTTTCCAAGGAGCTTCTGGTGGATTTGAACTGCTGACCTCTCAGTTAGCAGCCACAGCTCTTAACCACTGAGCCAGCAGAGTTCCCACAGCTCCACAACCATCCCACACTACGCTCAATCCACTCAGGCCCGCCCATGCTGGGCACCTGTCCAGTCCAGGCTTTGTCTAGCTGTGAACACATGTGCACCCCCCCATAATGAAATTCATCACAACAAGCACCAAGGATGAATATTATCTCTTGATACTTTTGTTTCAGGTCCTGATTAAAAAAAAAAAAGGGTTTCTTATGTGAGTCTTGGTACAGAAAAGTTTAAAAGCCACAGACGAATTTTGTTAGGGAAGTCAGTCAGCCCAAATCTAACTCTGTTTAAAGGACAACTCATGCAGACCAAGAACTCGGGGGTGTCCCACCTCCACCTGGGGCTTTTTTTTTTTTTTAAATGTGAATTAAACCGAATAAACCAACAAACTTTCCATGAAGACACATGGATATGGAGTCCTTTCCTCTACAAATGACGGTGTCCAGTGGAGGTTGCCACACTGGGTTCATAATCCTCCTCCCCCCCCGCCCCGTAAAACTGCGGAGTAGGAAACATTAAACATTTATTCAAAATAACTCATCCAGATTATAGTCATCAACCTCTCACTCAGGATTTGGCATATAGGTTTTCAGTAACAGTTGCTGACTGGATAAAATAAAGGTCGATTTCAGATTTCTTATTTCTCCAGCAAATCCAACTTGGCATGAAATAAACTTCCATCTCTCCAAAAGTAATACTACAGCAATACAGCTGAGTGAGAAGGGGTATGGTCTTAAAAAGAGGCTGCTTCTGAATCAGCAACCTGTCACTTAACATGCTGTTACCCTGGTGAGCTCAGTTTCATCTACAAGTCCTTACATCTGCAAAGTGGCATGAACAATACCTACATTCTTCCAGGAAAGTCACTAAGAACCAAAAAGGCATTAAAAAAAACAACTTGTGGGACTCTTAAAAAACAGTCATTACTTAAGCACTGCTTGGGTCAGAAGTCCTGATAGTATAATAGTTAAGTGCTATGCCTTCTAATGAGAAATCCTGGTTATGTAGTAGGTTAAGTACTACGTCTGCTAACCAAAAGGTTGGCAGTTCAAACCTGCCAGGTGCTCCTTGGAAACTCTAAGCAGCAGTTCTGCTCTGACTTCTAGGGTTGCTAGGAGTCAGACCCGACTCAATGGCAGTGTTCTCTTTATAGCTCCTAACCAGAAGGTCGGCAGTTCACATCCGCCAGGCCCTCCTTCGTTGGAAACTCTAGAGGGTGGTTCTACCCGGCCCTATTGGATTGCTATGAGTCAGAATCAAGCACAACAATGGGGTTTTTTTTTTTTTTTTGGTTTGCCTAGGTGGCTTCAATTCCCTCTTGCTGTTTCTTAGTTTTAATGTTTTTAAGTCTTTTAAGTCATGCTGAGAAGAAGAAAGATAAAAAGGCTTAAGATGGTAACAGGCAGTGCACAGAAGGGGTATGTTCTTGTGTCCTGTTTATCCTGCACAACAATCAAAGCCAGCTGTGCTTTTAATTTAATTCTCGACAACTCTTCAGGAAGCCTTCCTGGACAGCAGCAGCTGATCACTCCAAGTAGAAAATAAACGTGCGTGTTGTCCTTTTTTAGCGGGTGAGAGGAGGAGAGGAATGTTTCTCCCCCAAATGGCACACTAATACATTAACATGCTAAAGGTTGCAGATGTACTGAAGTACAGAAACGACTGTATCATATGCCATTTTAAAGCCTCTAGAACGGCTGAATGCTTGGTCATCTTTGTTTACTAAGAAAATTATTTCATCTTTTCTACTAAGAAAGCAAAACAAAAACAGTACCCTTGTAAGACCATAAACCCTGTGGGCACAGTGATTAAGCGCTATGTGTGCTAACCAGGTCAGCCATTCGCCAGGTGCTCCTTGGAAACTCTATGGGGCAGTTCTACTCTGTCCTATAGGATCCCTACACATCAGAATCCACTTGAGGGCACTGGGCTTGGTTTTTGCACCACCACCTAAAAAACACACTTTATTTGGGATGCAGAGTTATTAAAGTAAATTTAGTCTCTTAAAATTTCAGAATTTTGACCAATATTCTTTTTTAAAAAAAGTGGGAACAAGAAAAGCTGAGACCAGACAGCGAACTGGTGACCATCTGATACCGGCATTGCAGCAGCAGCCACTAAGGCTTTAAATAACTTCTCAAAATGATTCAGTTTCCACTAGGGCTTAGTATCTCCATGGCAAACAGCTGAAGAAGGCATCTGTACTAGATTACAGCCTGATGAAGACATAAAACAGAAAAATGAGTCTAAAGGAAAGACTAATAAAACTTTTTTTTTTTTTAAACGTCACGAAAGATGGGTCTTGCTCTACTGGTAAGAAATACTTTTCACCCAGTTCACCCTGAGTTCTATGCCTCTTAAACTAAAACCAACTAAGGCACGTGAGGAACGTGCTTCTCAGTTCAGTCAAGTAGCTGAGGCCAAACGGGCAACACCTGCCCAGCAGGAAAGGAGCGCGCAGGAAGGGACAGGGATAATGGATGGATTCGGAGACCCGGGGTGGAAACGCGGTGTGCGACACACTGCAGGCACTGCGACCTCACAAAACAATCTGGGTCTAAATCTTCCAGTGGGAAACTCACCTGCGCTATACGGTTTCACCTAAAAGCACGACAAAACTCAAAAACAAAAACCAGCAAGACCCAAAGCAACCCTTTTAGGAAGTAGCCAGACATAATCAGATTGTAAACACACGTTGGCTTCCAAAGCTCTTTAAAGGCTATTCAAGAACGTTCTCTCCGAACGTCTTCCCCGTCACTCTTCAGCTATAAACTGTTACTCCTTAAAAAAAAAATTAAAAATTAACTAAATAAAAACATCTGACATTAAAGTGATAACTTGCAGTTCCTATTTTTCTCGACCTCAAACAGGGACACTGAAACCCAGTTTTCTTCTCAGTTTTTTGTTTTCTTTTGCTTTGTTTCGTTTTTAAGGGGAGTGGATTGTCCTCCGACTAGGAGGGTGGACTGCAAGCCCCCCTACGAGGACTCGGGCTGCCCCGCCCTGCGCCCCCCGGCCCCCGGGGAGGGCCGAGGAGCAGAGTCCACCGACAACTACACGACCACGTCTGGATACTGGAGGCTGCTGCCTTCCGTACGCTTAGCTCAACGGTTCGGGAGAGCGGAACTTTAGAGACAGACCCTAAGGACTGCACTACACAGACTTTCATCCTAATCACTTGGCTATCATTTGCGTACTTAAGAACAGCAAGTCAGCCAAGATGGTAATTCAGCCTTTTTGAAGGCTAAAAACAGTCTCCAGTGGCGAAAAACTTGAATGAATTCAAGTAAACTTGAAATTGAACGCTCTCTCCCAAAAAAGTCACTGATAGGCCCAGATGCCATCAAGTATCCACGGGGAGTTTTATTGAAAACAACTCATCCAAACCCAGAGAAGTCTCCAAACACAGGTCCAATGTCCCGGAGGGTGAGCCTCGGTTCGGCATCGCTGCTCTCGGACCCGGGCGAGCTGGCGCGTTCCCCGCTGTCTGCAGCAGAACAAACGTTCTCGACAGACAGATGGACGGAAAGTGGAACTCGCAGCTGCACCTTCGCGCCCCGCCCGCGCCCTCCCCCCGGCCAGAGCGCGGGCTGCCGCCGAGTCCGGGCGCGCTCGCAGCTCCCCAGCCGGCTCCGGGGTCCGGGGGCCCCGCGAGGACGAGGGCGGGTGAGGGCGGGAGGCCCGCGCACCGGGCCCAGGGAGCCAGTCGGGCCCGCCAAGGGCGTTCTCGGCATCAGCCCTCCCGGTGGCCGGGGCCGATGCTGGGCCTGCAGCTCGGCAGGCGCTGGGGGAGAGGGCAGCCAGCAGGGCGCGGCGGCGGCGGCGGTGGCAGCAACCGAAAGCCGGTTCCCCCACATTCCTGCCTATCAACTGCGCCTCCCGGCCGGCGAGGGCGTCTCCGCCGCGGCCTCGGCCGGACCCAGGCCGCGGCCACCGAGGGCCTCGCCCCCACCGAGGAGCTGGCCTCAGAGAGAGGCCGGAGCGGCAGGGCTGCGGGCCCCACCCGGCTTGGGGAGGTCGCCGGGGAGCACCGAGGGCTTCCCCCCAGCGCCAGGCCGCGCGCGCGGAACAGGGAGCGCGGCCAGCGAGGCTCCGGCGCGATCCCGGAAGGCTGAGCGTGGGGGGGCTGTGTTTACACCGCCGAGTTCCCCGCTTCCGCCGAGCCCTCGCCGCCCTCCCCGCGACGGCCCCAGGCCCCCGCTCACCTGCATGCCGGGCAGGCCCGACTGCACCGGGGAGTGCGCCATGGCGCTCGGGACGGCTACTTCCTGGGACGGGACGGGACGGCCGGGCCGCGGCGGTGGAGGCCCGCGGCCCGAAAGCGCGCAGACCTCGGCGGCGGAGGCGCCCGGGAAAAGCTCGAGCCCAGGTTGGTGGGAAGGCGGGACCCCGAGCCCACCCGCCCGGGCGGCGGCGGGGCTCAGCGGCGGGCGGCGGGCCGCGTCTCCATGCACCGCGTCCGGGAGCGTCGGCGCGAGCAACGGCTGCTCGACTGCAACTGGGGCGGCCTGGCCCGCTCGCGCTGGCGGCCTGGGAGCCGGAGTCGGCGCGCACAGCCGGCCAGCCCGCCAGCGCCGAGAGCGCCCCGCCCGGCGGCCGCTGCGCGCCGCCCCGGCCCGGCCCCCGCGCCCGCCCCCCGCACCGCCCCCGCGCCCGCCCGGGGACCCCGCCCCGCGCTTCCGGGAGGGGGAGGAGGCTGGCGGCCGCCGGGCGCCTGGGGCTGCTGCCGCCGGAGTCGCCGCCTGCCGGGCCGGGCGCGGCCCCGCGCTCCCACGCCCCCTCGGCGGGCGGGAGGGACGGCGCGCGCGCGGGGCGGAGGGCGCGCGGCGGCGCCGGGGCCTCGGCGGGGGGCGGGCGCTGGCCGTGGGGGAGGGCACCGAGCCGGGGCCGGGGATTGGCCGAGGGCTCGCCGCGCCCGGCCTGGGGTCGCGGGCCGGAAGGGCGAGCTCCGGCGCTGAGGGAGGGGTTGGGAGCAGCTCCTCCGCCTCCATCTTCGCCGTGCGCCCCGAGGCCCGGGCTGCCGCCGGCCGCGTGGGGTACAGAGTCCCCAGCCGCGGACGGGGCGCGCCGGGGGGCGCCAGCCTGTGGCCTCTTGAAAAATGCAGGGGCGGAGCGGCTGCTGCGTCTGGGCGAAGTTTCCAAACCGCCCAAGGAGGAAGTCAGGAGGGGGGACCGCGGGAAAGGTTCACTGCCAGCGATTTGGCTACTGAAACAGACCCGCTTGGAATGCTGGTCGCCGTCAGTGTACTCAGAAGTGAGGGGGCTGTGCCCCGCCACCTCTGGGCTCTGGACTTCGGCGGGAGCGTCCACCCACCAGGAGGGAGAATGGGGTGGACAAAGGCAAGGAGGAAGGGAAGACAATCCCAGGAAGGAAACCGAGTCTAGACTTTGACTGCACCTGTCCCCCAGCCTTCTCCCTTGCTTTCGACGCCCGCAAAAGTCCCGGGTCCCCTCTGACGCCCCCACCGCCTCCGCCTGTTAGCCGTTAGCCGACCCTCCTCCAGTTTCAGAGGAAAGAAACTGGGTGGAGTGCGAGGCTGCTTCCAGAAAGGAGCATTTGCAGTGAACAGCAGATAGCGTGGCAGCCACTTGAAGTGGTCGCTGGTCGTTTGGAATCACAGCCCCTCGGATTTGGGGTTCTGCCAACTCATTCATGCCCCTAAGTGCCACTTTGCACCACCCGCAGAACAAGGCTGGGCATGCAAAAATGTGTTCCCAAGAGTTCACAGACCTTGGAGGAGACTCATAAATGAAAGCCCAGGACCAAGGTACGGAATGTTCTGTTCTCCAGGACGGTACTGAGTTCCGCAGCCCCCAGTCCTGTGGAGTACACCGGATCAACAAGGCGCTAACATTGAATTACTGCTTTTCCCTTGGAATTAGGTGTCTTTTTCCTCAGGGGACCTCCAGGCTTCCCTTGGACACCTTCACCATCCGTGGATGGGCTGATATTCGCTGAATCCTAGCACCCTACCGCCCCTAAGCACAGTGAAGACCAAGAGGGGAGGACAGAGTTGAGACAAGCATGAACCCTGATACCCAGAGGTTGACAATTTTACGTAAATCTAATGTACTTAAAAAAAAATAAAAAAGGAACCAAAGAGATTAATGGGAAGGCAAGCAGAAACAAGGGTCTTAAAAATGTTTGTTCTCTACAACCCAGGAATCCTACCTGTAGGAACACGTCCTAAGGGAGTAACTTGGGAAGTACACGGTGTACGTGAAAGGATGTTTATGGCCGTGGTTTATAACAACTGAACACTGGGATCAGCCACAGCCTAACAGATCCATGATAGTATAAGATTGCTGACCAAAAGATTGGAGGTTCAAGTCTCCCCAAAGGCACCTGCAAAGAAAGGCCTGGCTGTTTACAGCTGAAAAATCGACCATGAAAAACCGGGCAAAGCCCAGCTCTAAGCAGACACATAGACAGAGTCGCTGTGAGTCAGAATCCAGTGGGTGGCAACTAGTGAGAAGACCTTGCAGTCAGTAAAATGACCAAGAGCATTGTGTTTAGTAACATGGGGAAATGTTTTTATGGTATATAAATACAGGATACAAAAGTGTGTCTATCAGCTGATCTTAAATACACATATGTAGAATTTGATGTATGTGTGAGTAAACAGAGAAAAGTCTGAAAGCATGTATGCCAAGATTTAACAATGGCTATCTCTGGAGTTGAAGGTGATTTTTCCCCATTAATCTGTATTCTTCACTGAAAAGCTTTTTGTATTAATTTTTTAATGAAAAGTTAAAAAATATGACAAAATGCTGTATCCCAAACCCTCTGCTATCAATTCCGACTCATAGCACCCTATGGGACAGAGTAGGATTGCCCCAAAGGGTTCCCTAGGCTGTAATCAGTGGAAGCCGACTGACACCACTTTCTCCTGCAGAGTGCCTGGTGGGTTCCAACTGCAGTTAGCAAACAAGCACTTAAGTGCTGTGCTGCTAGGTCTCCATATACCAAAAGCTCTTTGAATAAAAAAAGTTTTTCATTTTTGTCTAAGTGTTTCCTTAAAATGTGCTGTGTTTTCACTTTCAAATTATGCAATCTCGTAAAAAGAGCATTGGAAAATTTTTTAGAGCAGGGATTTACAAACACATTCAGTGTTCTGGTGAAACTGTGTCTCTGTAGATTTAAATATATTTTTCCTCCTTAAATATGAATTTGATTGGCCTTATGCATCACAAGTGTCATTTGGTTTAACGAGAGGGTGTGTGTGTGAGAGAGAGAGAGAGAGACTGACCTTATGCATCACAAGTATCAAGTATTTGGTTTCATGAGGAGGTGTGTGTCTGTGTGTGTCCGAGTGTTTGCTCATAGGAAATTGAAAACCAAGACTTAATGATAGCAAGGTACATCTCAAGACTTCTCTGGAGAACAGATTATGCTTTCCACTTGATTCTTAATAGAAATTGTAGTTCTCTCATGAAATTGCACTTTCACCTCTTGGCTGTATTTTGTCTTGAACACATTTATCATAAACTCCCCACAAAAACCCAAGCCCAGCACCGAGTCAATTCCAGCTCATAGCAACCCTGTAAGACAGTAGAACTGCCCCATAGAGTTTCCAAGGAGTGGCTGGTGGATTTGAACTGCTGACCTTTTGATTAGCTGCTGTGGCACTTAACCACTGCATCACCCGGGTCCCCACATTAATCACAGCTGTTTAAAACTCCTAGTCTGATAGCATCAGCATTTTATGGGTCTGTTCCTACTGTCTGCTTTTTCTCTTGGTTTGCCAGTATTTGGCCCTGTGTCTTGGCATGCCCAGTAATTCTTTAATGGGTGTTAGACTCTGGCTGTGACGAATGAGTGATGTGCTCTCCTGCAGAGAAGGGTCACCCTTTCCTTTACTAGGCAGATGAGTGACGGCTGAGCATCTTAATCCAATGAGTGACTGGAAGGTGTGATCACAGGAGTCTGACTACATTTACCTCTGCTTTGCCACAGTTCATGGAGCACAGAACCCTCCCAGGGGTTACAGCTAGGATCCTGGGATCCCTGTTCCTTAGAGCCTCACTATTCTCATGGCTCTGAATTCTAATCTTTGCCTCTTTTTTACCCTGAAACTGACAAAAAACATTGCTGCGCTTTTCCAAGTCTTTCTGTTTGGCTTCTTAGCCTCCAGCCTTGAGCAGTTTCTGAATTCTGCAAAACTGGTGGAGTGCTGGGATCAATTATGTGTCCCTCCTTCTTACTAGAATCTGATTCCATTGAGTCTCTCTCCTATTCTCTGTAACCCTATAAGTCTGCCCAAAACTGCTGGTTTCTTTGTGGTGACCCCTGTCCAGACCCTTTGCCAAAACGTGTAGATTCTTGCTGCATACTTTGAATTGGTGGTAAAGCTAAGAGTAAAAGCTGTGTTGGAAAGCTGACCTTCCCCTCCTTGTAGTCCCTGCTTCTCTAAGGTTTTGTTACTTCAATGGTGTCAAGAACTACGAAGGGTCTGGGGTTTATTGTGCTTGCCAGTGGTCAAAGTAGCCTGCTGTGGTTTCTTTGATGCTGATAAAGGACATGAGTTTCCTGGGTCAGGGATAACCCAAACCCAAACCCACTGCCATCAAGTCGATTCTGACTCATAATGACCCTATAGGACAGAGTAGTACTGCTCATAGTTTCCAAGGAGTGCCTGGAGGGTTTGAACTGCCAACCTTTGCTTAGCAGAAGTAGTGCTTAACCACTACGCCACCAGGTGTCAGGGAATAGAGGCTAATTTATTACTCCCAGTAATCCTAGCCACAATTTATTATTCCCACTAACAGTAGCCACCAGAGTATCAGTTTCTTTGGCATTGTTTGTTTGTTGTACCAATTCCCGTGGGGAACCATAGAGAGGATCCCATGATCTTAAACATACAGTGAGTTGAATTAAGGAGGACTTTTCTTTCTTTAAATATTTTATTGTGCTTTACAATCCAAGTCAACTTACACAAAAACTCACAGACGTATTGCTGTGTAACTCCAGCTGCGCTCCCCACCCTGGGACAGCACACTCCTCCTCTCTACTCTGTACTCCCTGTGTCCACTCAGCCAGCTCCTGTCCCTTCTGCCCTCTCGTGTCCCGTCTGGACAGGAGCTGCCCAGTTAGCCTCAGGTATCTACTTAAGCCGAGAAGCACACTCGTCACCAGTATCATTTCAAGTCTTGTAGTTAAGTCCAATCTTTGAACAGCTGGTTTCACGAATGGTATCAGTTAGGCCAACAGAGAGTCTGCAGGCCGTGTCTTCCAGGGACCACCTAGTCTCTAAGGCCATCATGTCTGTTTTTTTCTGTACACCCACTTTTCTTCTGCTACCTCATCAACTCTGTGTTGTGTTCCGTGTCAGGGCGGTCAGTGGTGGTGGCTCGGCACCATCTGGTTCTAAGGAGAACTCTTAGATGAGGGAACCCAAATCTGTTACAGCAGGCAGTGGGCACGCCCACCCTCGGCGCCAGAGGATGACACTAGCTTCGCCTCGCAAGGCTGCTCACTCTGCAGATACCCTGAGGAGAACAGAACAACAGGCTATCAGCACCTCACTTCCAAAAACAACCGGCTTGCTGTCCAGTCAGTTCCCACTAACAATGACCCTGTAGGATTGGGTGGAATGGCACTGTAGGGTTTCCAGGGAGCAGCTGGTGGACTTGAAGTGCCAAACTTGTGTTTAGTTGCCTAAGCTCTTAACCACTGTGCTGCCGGCGCCCGTTCACAAGACCTACAAAAATGAAGAGGTCCATGGAGACTTAGTGTTCAGTTTTTCTCCCTTTCAATTTTTTTATTGCATTTTTGGTGAAAGTTTATACAGAAAATTAGTTTCTCATGTAATAATTTCTATACATACTGTTCAGTGACAGTTAGCTGGTGCTGCTGTAACAGAAGTACCACCAGTGGACCAGTTAGCGAATGCAGTTTGTTCCCTCACAGTCTAGGAGGCTACAAGTCCAGATTCAGGTACCAGCTCTCTCTGTGAGCTCTGGTCCTTGTCATCAATCTTCCCCCATTCTAGGAGCTTCTCAGCAGAAGGACCCTGGGTCTGAAGGATGCACTGTGCTCCTGGCACTGCTTTCTCGGTGGTAGGAGTTTCCTGTATCTCTTTGCTCGCTTCTCTCTCTATCTCAGAAGAGATTGACTCAAGATACAGCCTCACCCTGCAGGTGGAACCCTGCCTCATTAACATGACTGCCTCTGATCTTACCTCATCAACATCCCAGAGGTGAGGCTATACAACCCCGTAAGATCGTATCAGACCATACAGTGGTGGACAGCCACACAACACTGGGAACTGTGGCCTAGCCAAGTTGACATACTTTGGGGGGGGCACATTCAATCCATCATGGTCACGTCAGTTACCTTTTCCTCATCACATCAACATTCTCGTTATTTTTGCTCTGGTTCTGTTTGCATTAATCCGGCTTCCTTCATTAATCCTGCCTTTCCCATCTTTGCTTTAACATAAATGTTGATGATTTGGTCTCATGCAGATAATTTTTTTTTTTTTAAGAAGCACAGTACTGATGGATAATGGTGTCATTGAACTGAAAGGTGACATCCAAGAATGATTACAGTTGAAAGTTAAAGGATACCTCTGGATGATAGTCTTGGGGTTTCCTCTAGTCTCTAGTGGTCCAGTTAGCCTGAGCTTTTCTAAGGATTTGAGTTTTGTCCTATAATTTTCTCCTATTCTATCAAGGACCGTTGATCTTGGCTCTGGTCCGAATGCTTGCTGGTGGTTGCCAGGCACCATCTATTTCTTTTGATCTCAAAGTAGATGAGGCTGTGGTTTCAAAATTGTTTTAAAACCAGCCTCACAAGTTATTCTAGGGAGGATTTTGTCATGCCCAGAAACTGCAATCTGGGGCCAGGACGGTGTGATGAAGATAAGCTGGGCCTTTGCCATAGAGTTACCTAGGTGGGATTTTTATGGAATGACTCAGAATTGGAAAAGTTAGGCTTTCAGTTAAATAATATCTACTTTTATAATTCTATAGGAGATGGGTTCAGACCACATCCTGCTGGGGAAGTGGGCAATGGATACTTCCATTGTCAAAGATATTAGGGTAAGATAGAGGCAGGCCTTGAGCGGAGGGAGGAAGATTTGAACCTGGACCTGGAATGTAGGGACTCATGGAGATGCTTGTTGATGGGGGTGAGCTGGTGGTCAGTGGAGGGTTAGGTAGGACCTATGTGGCACATTTTTTGCCAGCAAGTTTCAGTGATAGCTACCTTCAGCTCTGGCTGTAGGTTCCAGCCTCATCTCAACATTTCGGTGTGGAACAGGGAGAGCAGAGTGCCCTCCCTACAGCTGGATTGTGAGGAAGGTCAGTAGTGAGAACCGGTGGAGAAAGCTGTGCTGAGAGGTCCTCTCCTAAGGGTCAGCACGGTCAAAGCAATCACATGGCAGCCAGGTGAGGAGGAAGAAGCAGGACAGATGGACGGAAGTGTCTGGGGGCTCGTCTGAGGTATCACGGTTGGAAATCCCCACACCTGCAGTGGGGCACTCGTTAGAGCAGATGAGCCACGCAGCACTGGACCCTCCATGCGTGCGTCCGGTGGCTAGTCAAGCTGCAACCATGCAAGAACATGACTTCTCAGGACACGGTGACGTGTGTTAAGAAACTGGCCTGTTTTCCTGTACTCTGTGTAGAAGTTACCAAGCCGGGGCACTCAACTTGTGTTTTGCCTTTTTCTTCCCTCTCAAGAAGAATATGTTCAATAGCATAACATGGTTAAAGGAGTACATTTAGTTCTTGTGTGGTAACTTCTTACTAGGGTAAGAACTAAATGTACTCCTTTAACCATGTTATGCTATTGAACATATTCTTCTTGAGAGGGAAGAAAAAGGCAAAACACAAGTTGAGTGCCCCGGCTCGGTCACCTGCAGGCATTAACTGGTACCATCTGGGTCACAGCCCTCTCTCTTCCTTGTTTTTGCAGAGCAGAGTCAGGACCCAAGCCTGTGATCAGATCCTGCCCAATTACTCCTTGCATTCATTTACCCATTAGCACATTTTTCTGATGCCAACTCAGGTCAGACATCATTTTCTGTACTGGATGTGCAAATACCAATTCTGCTGAAAGACCTCTGCGGGTGCCTCCTATTCTCTCTGTGATGGTTAAGGTTATATGTCAGCTTGGCTAAGCCATGACTCTCAGTGGTTTGGCAGTTATGATGTCATTAGGTAGCTATGTAGTGATGTAATTGCCTGTGTGATGGGATCTCATACAATGTAGTCATCTCTATGATGAGATCTGTTATAAGCAGCCAATCAGTTGAAAGGGACTTTCCTTGGGACGGTGGCCTGCGTGCAATGAGCTTCTGGTGGTTCCAGCTCCAGTTCACCTGACCTCTGATTTGGGGGACTTGAGCTGGCAGCTTACCTGCCAATCTTGGGATTTGTCAGCCTCCACAGCTTATGAACCAGAGGCCTTCCATCTGACCTGGTGATCTTTGGTTCATCAGCCCCTGCAGCTATAGGATCTAAGAGATGCTTCCAGCCTGACCTACAGACTTGAGACTTTCTAGTAACTACAACTCTGCATGAGCCATTTCCTTGATACAAATCGCGCTATAAATTGACTTGACAGGGATGGTTTTTTTTTGTTCTGGTATATATATATACGTGTTATACTTCACTGGTTGTTCTTTTCAAGAGAATTCAGCCTAAGATACTCCCCTAGAAGTATGGTCTCCTAGAATCCTAACTTTAGAGTTTTATAAAACCGTTAATTGATCAAGCTTGGAGTGGCAAACCCTGGAGAGAGGCCTGGTGATTGACTTTGGAGAAATCACCCACCGCACACTTGGTGGAGCCCCGTTCAAGTCTGACACACTTGGAGTTGCCGTGAGTCCAAATCAAATCAATGACAACATGTTTTACCATGGAAACAGCCCCAGTTTCCACCAATGAAAGAAAAGGTCATCATCTTGCTCTTGCCAGTTTCCTTCTACCTCTGAAATACAATTAAAACCAAACCAAATCCATTGCTGTAAGTGGATTCCAACCCACAGCAAGCCTAGAGGACACAGAAGAACTGCCCCATGAGGCTTCCGGGGAGCAGCTGAGGGACTCAGACTGTCAACCTTTCAGTGAGCAGCTGAGTTCTTAGCCACTGTGCCACCAGGGCTCCAAAAATATTATTACAACAGATCAAATACTACCATAATTATAGAAGGAGAAAATTTGAGGGTCTCCTTAAAGAGGATTCATTTTCTGGTCTCCATGGTGATACTTCCGGCTAACCCATTAGATTATTTTCATCTCCTAAACCTCATCATCTTTTGTGTTCACTTAAGGCATAAAATTGAGCAAGGAATTGTTCCCAGCCCTGCATTTGGGACCACGAAGGACATTTATGTGCCTTTATGTAGACTCCGTCTAAGTACAGAGCCCCTGTGTACCCACCTTCCTTCAGCCAGTTCACACTCAAACAGCAGAGCTCAGAGTGTCACTGAAAACGACTTCAACTGTCAGTCCCTTCATTTCTGCTTCCTGAGTTGAAAAGATAAACACCCTCAAATGCCATTTTATAAAGAACAGCTAGATAAGTGGCAACATTAGCAATGTAAATTCATGGATTAAAAAGAAGGACTTGCATGGAGAACTTTAAAGAGCTAAAAATGAATGGCTTCGATAAATAACTAACAGAAGGCTTGACAAATGTCTACACTTGTTTAGAGGGTGAAGATGTAAAATAGGAAGATTGATTATTAAGACTGGCCTAAAGAAGCGTGTCTAGTTGTATCGGGATGGCATGACCGTAACAAAGCGTACGCCGAAGCCACAGACCAATCTCCCAGCTGCACCGAGAAGTGGGCACAAGAAGCTCGTTCTGTGGTGTGACGCCTGCTTGGAGGGTAGACTCTAACAAGGACATTACCCCGAGTTGGTTTGGGCTGACCCTTTCTCACTGGGTGTACATTCTTGGTCAGCTCTCCTCCTTTAAATATTTTTTTTTGGTGGTGGAATCTACCTAACAGAAATTTGGCCTCCTTAGCCCCTTTTAAAAGTGTTCACTTTGTTGACATTAATTACATTCTCCATGTGGTGCAACCATCACCAATTTTTTTATCACTCCAAACAGAAATTCGTTGTCCTTCAGCAATAAGCCCTACTCTCCTCATCTCCCCCTACCTGGTAACCGTGAATAAACTCTTCTTCTCTCTGAGCACTTGCCTATTCTAGATATTTCATAAAAGTGGGATTACACAATATTTGTGCTTTTGTGACTAGTTTGTTATATTTCACTAATATTTTCAAAATTGAGTCATAGCATATATCAAAATTTCATTTCTCTTTATGACTTAATAATATTCCATGAGTATACCATGGACTGCCAGAAAAACGGCGACCCTTAGACGTACAGGCAGAATGTTCCCTCGAAGCAAGGTGAGACTACATAACACATGCTTTGGACATGTTATCAAGAGAGAGCAGTCCCTAGAGAAGGACACCACTCTTGGTAGAGGGACAGAGACAGAAAGAAAGACCCTCATGTTACCCTCAACGAGCTCTATTGACACAGTGGCTGTAACAGTGGCTCAAATGCAGTGATGGTTTGTGAGGATGGTGTAGGATCAGGCAGGGTTTCCTTCTTTTGTACGTGGGGTCGCTGTGAGTTGGAACTGACTCAACAGCACTGAACAACAAAGACAGTTTCCCTTGAATGTGTGTACCACATTTTGTTTGTCTGCACATCCGCTGGTGGACACTTGGTGTTGTTTCCACCTTTTGACTATTGCGAATAATGTGACGACGACCATAGATGTGCATGTGTCTGAGTCACTGCTTTCAAGCTTTTTGGGTGTATACCTGGGAGGGATGGCTGGGTGATATGGTAGTTCAGGAACCCTGGCAGCATAGTGGTTGAGTGCTACAGCTGCTAACCAAAAGGTCAGCAGTTCAAATCCATCAGGCACTCCTTGAAAACTCTATGGGGCAGTTCTACTCTGTCCTACAGGGTGACTATGAGTCAGAATCTACTCGACGACAGTGGTTTTTTATTTTTATGGTAGTTCTATGCTTAATATCTTGAAGATCCACTCAACTGTTTTCCACAGGGATCGCACCTTTTTACAATCCCACCAGCAATGCATGAGCGTTCCAGTTTCTTCACATCTTTTTGGCTGTTGTTGGTGTTATGTCAAGTCCATTCCTACTCACAGCAGCCCCATGTTTGCAGAGAAGAACTGCTCCATAGGGTTTTCAGGGCTGGGACCCTTTGGAAGCAGATCACCAGGACTTATTTCCAAGGCACCCCAGGGCAGGTTTGAACCCAGATTTTCTGTTAGTAGTGCAGTGTTTAACCCTTTCCACTTGCACCACACTGGAACTCCATATCCTTGTTCAGAATTGTTATTCTCTGTTTTTTTGATGATTGCCATCCTCCTGGGTATGAAAGGAGCCCTGGTGGTGCAGTGGTTAAATGCTCAGCTGCTAAGCGATTTGAACGTAAGTGGTTTGAATCCACCTACCACTCCACTGGAAGCCCTGGCAGCCTAGTGGGTTAAGGGCTGTGTCTGCTAAAAAAAAAGGTCAGCAGTTCAAATCTGCCAGACGCTCCTTGGAAACTCTATTGGGCAGTTCTGCTCTAACCCATAAGGTTGCTGTGAGTCAGACCTGACTCGATGGCAGGGAGGTTTTTTTTTTTTTTGGATGAGGAAGATGTTTACCTGTGTTTCATCAACTGTGCAAAAGCATTCAGCTGTGTGGGTTACAGTAAATTATGGCTAACATTGCAGAGAATGGGAATTCTGGGACGCCTAATTGTGCTCTTAAACAATCTGTTCATAGATCAAGAGGCAGTCGTGCAAACAGAACGAGGGGACACTGCGTGGTTTAAAGTCAGGAAAGATGTGCGTCAGGGTTGTATCCTTTCAATATGCCTTTTTGATCTATATGCCGAGCAAACAATCAGAGAAGCTGGGTTACACAAAGAAGAATAAGGCATCAGGATTGGAGGACGACTCAGTAACAACCTGTGTTACACAGAGGGCACCACCTTACTTGCTGGAAGTGAAGATGTGAGACATTTACTGATGAAGATCACAGAGCACATCCTTCAGTATGGATTGCACCTCAACATCAGGAAAACAAAAATCCTCACAACTGGATCATTAAGCAACATTGTCATAAATGGAGAAAGGATTGGGGTTGTTGAGGATTTCATTTTATTTGGGTCCACAATCAAGGCACTTGGAAGAAGCAGTCAAGAAATCAAAAGACACAATGTACTGGGAAAATCAGCTGCAAAGGACCTGTTTAAAGTACTCAAAAGTAAAGATGTCACCTTGAAGACTAAAACGCGCCTGACGCAAGCCATGGTATTTTCAGTCGCATCATATGCATGTGAAAGCTGGACCATGAACAAAGAAGACAGAAGAAGAATTGATGCCTTTAAATTGTGGTGTTAGAAGAATGTCCCATGGACTGCCAAAAGAACAAACAGATCTGTTCTGGAAGAAGCACAACCAGAGTGCTCCTTGGAAGCAAAGACGGCAAGATTGTGTCTTACATACTTTGGACATGTTGTCCGGAAGGATCAGTCCCTGGAGAAGGAGATCATGCTTGGAAGAACGGAGGGTCAGTGAAAAAGATGAAGAGCTTTGACAAGATGGATCGGCACAGTGGCCGCAACAATGGGCTTCAGCATAAAAATGATTGTGGACCCGGCACAGGACAGGGCAATGTTTCGTTCTGTTGTTCATAGGGTGACTGTGAGTTGGAACCAACTCGACAGCACCTAACAACAATAACAACAACATTGGAGAAAGATGTGGCAATCTGCTTCTGTAAAGATTCACAGCCTTGGACAGCCTCTTGTTAGGTGCCATTGAATCATGTGTGACTTGTAGCAACCTTATAGGACAGAGAAGTGTCCCATAGGGTTCCCAAAGAGTGGCTGTTAGATTAGAACTGTCAACCTCTTGCTTAGCAGCTGAGCTATTAACCACTACACAGCCAAGAGTCCTGCATACCCCTGGGTTAGTTCTGTTCTACCCTGTAGGGCTGCTAAGAGTCAAAATTGACCTTATGCCAATGGGAAATGGGTATGAAGTGGCTGCTGGGCCCTGCTCACTGTCCCTCTAGGCTCAGCTCTGTGAGTGGGAGATTCCTTCCACTCCTCCAGAGCCCTGGTGACCCTTCCTGCACACATCAGGTTTCACATCTGGCTAATAGGCATTCCTTCGTGTTCTCTTGGGAGTAGTCCCTAAACTTTATCTCCTACAGAAACTGGGACACTAATCTCTCACCCCTGGACAGCTGATAGCAGAAGCAGAGTGCACATGGGTGTCTGCTTGATAAAATAGTTCTAATTAGAAGAAGCCACCCACAACACATGGCAAAATCTACCAGAAATGAGTTAAGAATATTTTGCAGGCAGTGTTCTGTAAGTCACACTCATTTCTGCCAAAAAGTTTTGTTTGAATCAGATCAGCCTTTTCTCTTGAATGTCTCCTCCATCTCTAAGCATCACTGTGCTTGGAGGTGGGAGGACCTGGGAGGACCAGGGTCTGAAGCTCTAACAGGCCAGGGGGTCTTTGTTGCCCGCTCCCTGAGTGGCAGCTGGAGGGGCCCAGAGTAGGGAAGCTTAGGCTGTTTAGAAGGACTCAATGGACACAGTCAGTAGAAAAATTCTTATGTGTATTTCACCTGGCAAAGAGCCAAACAACAGAGCTGGTGGCCTTCTGAATAGCAGCCACTTGACCCTGCCAATCAGCCTGTAAAGACGGTATACAAAGGCTCATCCAGCACTGTGTGTATGTGTGTGTGTGCGTGTGTGACTTTCCCTCCCCACTCAGGCTGGACCAGCTTTCGGAGATCTCCAGAAAGGGCATAAATGAAATCATCCCCAAAGGATGATGTCACCCGTCCTATAGTCTCCGACAGTGGGAACAGTTCATAAAAGCCCTTGGCTCTGTTTCCCGACAAGGAAGACAAATGGCAGAAAATGACTTTTATTTTCACTTCATACAGATCCGGGGAATTACGTGCTGAAGAGTCACTGTGTAACTGCACAAAGGTGAAACGTGCCTGTGAGTTGCACCTCAGTTCCAGAAGGCACGTGACTAAGTGTGCCCAGAATCCTCGTGACGATGGTGACCTAAGCCCTACCCTGTCGTCAAGGATTTACCTGCATAAAAGGACACGTGTGTCATCTTAGACCTTGGTTTCCCAGCCCTTTTTTATTTGGTTACCCTAAGAAGCTGTGCCAGTAAAGTGATTAGTCACAGCTCTTTAGATAACAAGTGACGGAAACTTAGCTTTAACTTCCACTCGGTAACAAAATCTAAGCTGGGCTGAATAAGGCTTGGATAAACGCAAGAGGCTGAGCTCAGAGATAAAGTTGGAACTCTGCTCTGTCAGGGATCATTAATAGAGGGTCCCAGTGGGAGAAAAGTGAAAGACAAAATTCAAATGCACACGTGAAGTGAAAAAAAAAAAACCAGCAGCAGCAGTAGCCCAGGCTTGCTGGTCGGACGGAGACCGGAGAGCCCCTGAGAACGCGGCCCCCAGGTGCACTCTTAACTCAGTACTTGGGTCGCTTCTCAGGCTCACCCTTCAGCCAACGATTAGAGGTCTCCAGTGCGAACAATCGCACACGTGATGGCCGTGTGCCCTAGATCAGTCATCTGTGAGCAACCAACGGGGCACACCAGCCCAGGAGCAAAGACAAGGAGGCAGGAAGGGACAAACTGGGAAAATGGAAGCTAGGGTGGAGGAGGGGAGAGGGTTGGCCCATTGAGGGATTGTCACCAGTGTCACGAAACAATCCGTGAATTCAGTTTAACGAGAAACTCATTTGCTATGTCACGTTTCACTGATTTACAATGCAAAAAAAATAATAATAATCTGAACTTTCTCAACTCAGCTAGCCTCTGCTCAGCTTGGTTCTCTTACAGGTCGTCTCAGGCTGGTGCCAGGAGTCGCTCTTTCGGGTCCTTGCGGTCCTAGAGTGAAGGGAGGGACTCTCTGACTCAGTGTCCATGTCCCAAATCCAGTGGATGAACTCAGATTTGTATGTCATTCTTGTGACCAGGGAGCGAGCAAGCCGTAAACAGGCCTGTGCTAACAGTGCTGGCCGTGGAAAGGGCAGTTCCCCAAAGGCAAAAGACTCTTACTCTGATCCGTGTGGCCCTTTGCTACCCTGCACATGCACGCGCGCACATACACACACACACACACGCACACAGATGCACACACTTTTCGCTGCATGTGTAATTTCCTGGCCCTCTCCCATGGTACATGATACAACCATTCTGTATTCAGCCACTACTGTACTCACCTCTTCCCCTAAGCCAGTCAAAGCAAAGTGCCATCTAGTCACCCCGTCTGTTTCCTGGTTCCAGGTCTCTGGAGAACACGCACTCTCTTCTGTTAAGTCTACATGTGCCTTTCCACAGGCCAGCAATCTCTGTCTAAACTGTCAAGGTGATCACCCTTAACAGGCCTCATATGTTAGAGAAGAGAAATCTAATAACCACCTTAAAAAGTTTCATTTGAAAGAGGGGAGAAAAGGGAACAAGCAGTCTTTATCCATGTTCTCTAAGTACATAGTGAAAAACAAACGACATTGCCGCTGCATCAATTCTGACTCGTGGCAACCCTGTAGGGCAGGGTAAAGTTACTCCATAGGGTTTCCCAAGGGCAGCTGGTGGGTTGGACTGCTGGCCTTTTGGGTGGCTGTTGAGGTCTTAACCACTGTGCCACCAGGGCTCCGACAGAAGTATGTGATTCCCTCCTGGAAAGGAGCAAGAGAGAGGCAAGAGTGCCTCAGTCAGCTCAGCCATGGTGGCCACACACGGCTCTGTTCTTCTGGGAGGTTCTCCCTTGTCTGTGGTCTTCCACAGCCACCGTGGAAAGGCACTCGGGGTGGGGCAGTCCATCTGGAGTGTGTATTGCTTCACCAGCCCACCTGTTCCCGGTGACAGTGTAGAGAGTGACCATCTTAAGGCAGCAGGTCCCAAAGCAAGCTTCCTCCCTTGGCAGCCCCTTCAGGGGCTGGGTAATTTTCTCATAGCAGCCCTGGGCCAAAAGCAATACCTGATAGTCAACTCATTCAGAAGCTAGGTCTAAACAACATAGTCTTTCTGCCCTGATAACCTAGTAGCCTTTGGAAGAAACAATACCACATATTTTCATTTCATCCCTGTTCTTATCTGTTCCTGCTGGACACTGCACAGCTTCTCAGACCTTAAAGTCCGGCTGGGCACCATCACCTGCATTTCTGGTTCCGTGTTTTTTTTTTCCTAAACTGGTGTTTTATTATTATTATTATTCTCATGGTAACTATACATAACAAAATATTTGCCATTTCAACATTCTTTACTAGTTCTGGCCAGTGACATTAACTTACGTTTAACTGTCACCTTTGTCCCTTACAAATTTTCCCATCACCTGTGACAGAAGCTCTGTGTCCCCGAAGCATTGGCCCTCCTCTCCCATGTCCTCCCTTCCCTCCACTTTGATCCCTACACACTTGTCCAGGTATTTCATGTAAGTAGGAGCACAAAACACTTTCCTTTTGTGACTGACTTTATTTCACTCAGCATAGTGTTTTCAAGGTTCACTATGTTATGTATAGAATGTACTAGGACTTTATTCCTCTTTATGCTAAATAATATTCCGCGGTCTATATATGCACCACTTTAGGTTTATCCACTCACTGTTGATGGACCTTTAGGCTGTTGCCACCTTCTGTCTGTTGTGAATAGCACCCCAGCGAACACGGTGTACAAGTATCTGTGCTCCTGCTTTCTGTTGCTTTGGGTGCATACCTAGGAGCGGAATTGCGCTGGATCACAGTCATTCTACGTTTAACTTTATCAGGACTGCCAAACTGTTTTCCACAGTGCTTGCACCATTTCACAACCCACCACCGGTAGAGAAGGATTTCAACTTCCTTACTTACACCCCAGCATTTGTTGTTTTCCATTTTTGTATTTTATGTTAAGCCATCCTGGTAGTGCTGAAGTGGTATCTTGTTATGGTTTTGATTTACATTCCCTGATGACTAGTGACACTGAACATTTTCATCTGCTTGTTGCCCACTTGTATTTCTTCTTTGGTGAAATGTCTATTCAAATCCTTTGTCCATTTTTTGATGAGATTGTTTGTCTTTTTGTAGTTAAGTTGTCAACAGTTCTTTATGTATTCTAGATAGCATAAACTCTTATCCAATATATGGTTTCCAAAAATTTTCTCCCAATCTATAGGCTATCTCTTCTTTCTCGCAATGTACAGTTCTCTGGTGAACACAAGTGTTTACTTTTGTTGAGGTCTCATTTATTTATTTTGTCTTTTTATGCTTCTGTTCAGTGTTTTATCTGAGAATCCACTGTTAAAAACTAGGTCTTGAAGTGTTACTCCTCTTTCTTCCTAGAGTTTTATGGTTTAGCTTCTTATACTTAGGTCTTTTGATTCATTTTGTGTTAGTTTTCCCATACAGTGTGAGGTAGGGGTCCAGGTTTATTTATTTATTTATTTGCTATTGAAACTCCAGTTGTCCCAGGTGTTCTGCATTGATTTCTGTGCTTTTTATTGCAGTGACTCTCCAAATCCCAGTTTTGCACGTACATGGGGCATCCCTGAAAAGAATACAGCATGAAAAGAATACAGCATGATCTAATATTGAGACAGTGAGCTACCTGTGTGGCTTCTGAAGAATGTTTAATGTTGCTATTTCTGTGGAAATTTTAAAATATCCTATGGTACCTCTGAATTTACCACAGTACTTCAGGGCATCTTGGTGCAGAGTTTAGGGATTTAGGTCTCAGTGATTACACAGTAATAGGTTTGTGATTGTTCTGGTAATAATGGTGTTGTCATGTTATCATCTGCCATTCAGCTGGCGCTGACTCATGATGACTTCATGTGCAAGGGAGGGAGATGTGGCCTGGTCCAGTGCCTTCCCTGTGATCTGTTGCAGATCAGACCATTCTGATACATGGGTTTTCACTGACTGATTTTTGGCTGTAGACGGCGAGACTTTCCTTCCTAGACTCTTGGTCTGGAAGCCCTGATGAAACCTGTTCAGCACCACAGTCCCCCACCAGTGCCCGCTGACAGTTGGGTGGTGGCTGCCTGTGAGGTGCACTGGCTGCAGATAACCTGAGCCATAAACCTGTTGAGTCACGGTCCTTGAATCTGAATCTTATCACTGCGTGTTCTGTGTCCCGGCAGTACATCTCACCACTCTGACCATGTAGCCACCTCTCCAAAGCAGTGGACTGAAGGGCTAGGCAAGGTTCACCTGCCGCTCACCCCTGGCCTGCCTCCTGGAGACTGGTGGGGGGGGTGAGTTCTTGCTCTACCGGACAGGCACTCTCAGAAGGAGGAAGTAGGGAGCCTGAGGGCATCTGGAAAGTCTCAGGGTCCGCATTCCTCGGTTGCTCTCACTTCTCCGTGGTCTCAGCCAGCATCAGCTATATTGTCTGTGGAGCTCAGGGCAAAACAAGAGGCTGGGCTCCCTGGTCAAAATTATTAAGAATGTCAAGAAAGCACATAAACTAAGCATAGGGCTCTTCTATAGCTTTAGGCCCTGTGCAGGAGCTCAGGCGGCATTTCCACAAAGCCAGCCTTGGTTCCAGGCTTGTTTTCCAGTCATTTACCGGCCTCTCTGATTAGTTCTCATTCATTTTACCTCAGAGGGGTGGATATAGCCTTCACGTCTTGCAAAAAAAAACGCTTCTTTCAATTTGGGGTTGTTGTAGGCTGGATGGAGGGTCCTTCCTTAGCAACTCTGCAAGACTTTCCATCCTGCTCCTGGATGAGCCAACTTGGGCTGAAGCTTGCTTCTTTCTTTTTCCAACTCACTCCAAGGCACAAAACCAGCATAGTGTAACAGCCTGAGGTTTTTAGACCAAGGTCTTGTAAGCACTGGGCTGTGGTATACCAGTATGCCAAGTGTCTGGGCCTTCTGTCCCTGCTTTATGCCCTGGGGGCTGGACAGGCCTGAGGCTTCCAGAGCCCTGGGCCAGTTGGCTCTGACCATGGTGAGTATCTTCATCTGTGTAGTTCTGTCAGCCCTAGAAATAATACCTATTTTTAAAATTGTGCTTCAGGTGAAAGTTTATACCCCAAGTTAATTTCTCATGTAAAAATTTATGCACGTGTTGTTTGTGACATTAGTTATAATCCCCACAATGTGGCTACACACACCCCCTTTCCATCCCATGTTCCTTGGGTCCATTCACCATTCAGCCAGTTCCTGTCCCCTTCTGCCTTCTCATCCTGCCTCTGGACAGCAGCTGCCCCTTGGGTTCCCTGTATCTGATTGAACTGAGAAGCACATTCTTCACATGTAGGATTTCTTGTTTCATCCTGTCAAATCTTTGTCTGAAGAGTCGACTCTGGGAATAGTTTCAGTTCTTTGTTAACAGTGCACCCAGGAGCCATAGTTTTGGGGGGGTAAATAATATACTTCTTTGTGTAGGTGGAAAAGAAGGTAGAAGTTCTGTCCTAAAATTTCATCCTCTGTATCTACTATTTTGAAAGCCCTGGCGGTGTAGTGTGGTTCAGTGCTACTGCTGCTGACCAAGAGATCAGCAGTTCAAGTCAACCAGGAGTTGCTTGGGAACTCTACGGGGCAGCCCTCCTCTGTCCTACAGGGTCTCTAGGAGTCAGAATCAGCTCAACAGCAGCGCATCTTTTTTTTCTTTTGGTTATGCCTGCTGTCACGGTGATACTGGAAGCTTTGCCGTTGGTGTTTCAGATGTCCCAAGGGTCACCAGGGTGGACACAGTTCAGTGAAGTTTCTAGAGTGAGAAGAAAGGCCTGGTGATCCACTTCTGAAAACCAGCCCTTGGAAACCTGGTGGATCACAGCAGGACATTGCTAGACTGGCCTGCTCTGGACATGCCACCAGGAGGATCGGTCCCTAGAGGAGGACACCACTTGTGGTGAAGCAGAGGCCAGAGACAGCAAGGGAGCCCTTTAGTGACACGGACTGGCCCAACAGCCACACGGATGGATGGAGCGTTTTGGGGACAGTGAGGACAGTGCAGGACCGGGCGCATTTCATTCTGTTGTGTGTTGGGACGCCATAAGCTGGAGGTGACTCCATAGCACCTATCCACCCATCTACCTACCTACCTACCTGCCTACCTGTCTTCAGGTTGTCCCCAACTCACCGGGAGCTCCTTCATTGTCAGTCTGCTGTAAGTCAAATACTACCACCTTTTCTGAAAAACAGATTTCATAGCCTGCTGTATACAGCAAGGTTTTGAACAGTTAACCCTAACGTGGAACATTTGTGTGTGAATACCTGAGAATGACAACATCAGCCCACGATGCACTGTGACACAACGTGTAGTGTGCATTACTAACGGTGATGTGTGCAGAAAAGGAACGCGGCCTGAGAGCGGCTCACCGTCGGTCGAGGACTGTCCCTAGTGTTACAGATTGAGTTGTGTCCCCCGAATGTGTGTTGAAAGCCTAACCCCTATACCTGTAAATACAACCATGTTTGTAAACAGGGCTTTTCTTGTGTGAATGAGGTCGGACCAGCACGTGCGGATTCTACACCTAATCACCTGTGAGGTTTAATGAAGAGCAGAGTACACACAGGACACATGCAAGGGGAAGACACACACCACCTGAAGATCGTCTAGAAACGAGGGAAACCAGCGATCACCACAACCAAGGGAGAGACCTGTACAGACATTTGACACAGTCAGACCCAGCTGTGGCCTTTCAGCCATCTCTAGGACTATCAGAGAAGTACATGCTGGTGCCTTAAAGCCACCTACTTGGGGGATCTCTGCTCAGGCAGCACTGGGTGACCAAGACATCTACTGAGCCCAAAGTGCACAAATGACCTGTGTCCTCAGGCTGCTATATTGTTCCAAGGATCAGCAAACACCCAGACGAGAAGATTCCCACTATCTGCCTTCAGTCCTACCCAGACCAATTACTGTTTAATTTTTCTCTGACTGCCTTCCATTCCTGGTGTCTGCTTTTAGACTCGTCTGGATTCTTCTGGTTCCTACAGCAGAAATGCAATGAAAAGTAGCTAAAGCAGAAAAAGGAATTTATTGGCTCACATAACTGGGAAATTCAGTATTTATAAATCAGCCACAGCCAAGTTTTAAGGTTATGATTTTAAGAGGGAAGCTAGCCTCAGGCAACTCAGTTGAGGTATGCCAACCCTGTGGTCAGGACACTGTCTCTCTGCTTGTGTTAGCATCTGATGGACTCTCCGTGACAGAGTAGCGGGGCAGCTGCCAGCCTGGGACCTCCCTTTTCCTGGCAGCTGGACATCTCGGATTTAAAGGGGGGTCTCCTGGGGGAGTTCTGCCAAAAGTCCCCAGAAGGACTCTGATCGGCCCGGGGGTGCGAGGGGGCAGAATCATCTCCTGCCGAATCCAGGGACAGAGGACAAGACCCCTGAGGAAGTGTACCTGTGCCATTGAGACGAGGGAGTTTGAAGGTTGCTCTGTGTGGCAGCTTGATGTAACACAAATGGATTCTTCCTGTTAAGTTTGGGTTGTTCTTACAGTTATAAGGTGCGCAGCCCTAGAAGTCAGAAACTGGCAGACTCTTCTGTCAAGGGACAACGGGTACACATTCCTGACTTGTGTGCCAAGTCTCTGCTGCAGTTACTCTGTTCTGTTGCTGTAGTGCCAAAGTCATTATAACCTCCATACACCCGGATGCACGTGACTGTGTTCTAATGAAGCTTTATTTACCAAAACGGATGGCAGGTTGCCCTGGGCCTGGGGTCATCATTTACTGGCCCCTGCTATGTGTGATCAGACTGGCATGCCCTTGGTAAACTGAGTGAGTTGTCACCAACCATTGAATAACTTAGTACAGAACAAATTTAAGGGAGCATCTGAAGGGGGAAAAATCTACATCCATGTGACGTGGATATGTAGAGCTGACAGATGTGATCACAGAGTCATCCTGGGCTACACATTGTTGATAAGTCTATGATATATAATTGAATTGTGGTGTTGGAGAAGAATATTGAATACACCACAGGCTGCCAAAATGATAATTAAATCTATCTTAAAACAGGTACAACTAGAATGTTCCTTAAAAGCAAGTATAGAGGGACTGTGTCTCCCATACTTGGGACGTGCTGTCAGGAAGGATCAGTCCCTGGAGAAGGACATCATGCTTGGCAAAGGAGAAGGTCAGTGAAAAAGAGGAAGGCACTCAGCAAGATGGACTGACGCAGTGGCTACCACGAGGGACTCAAGCATAGTGAGGGTCGTGAGCCCGACAGAGGACCAGGTAGAGATTTGTTTTGCAGGACAGGAGGTCACTATGAATCTGAACTGCCTTGATAGCACCTAACAACACCACCACCATACACTAGTAGTTAGAGGTAAAGGCAGGGCTCCAAATGCCTGTGTAACCGGTAAGAACGCAGGAGGCAATCCTCTATACAGGAGATTCAGACTCACCGGGCACATCACCACTGGGCCCCCGTAATGAAACAGGAGGCAGAGCGCATCTGTGAGGAATCACATGCTCTGTAAAGCAGGGTCCAGGGTGAGTAAGGAGGAGACAAGGGCATGAGATGGGATAGCTTGGTGCAGATCACGTGGGGACTTGTGGTCAGGCTGCAATAAGAACACTAGGCCATCTTCATCAGATGAGAAGCTATTGAAGTGTTTGGAAGGGAAACAGGATACAATCCGATTTAAATTTCACGTGTATTCCTCTGGCTTCCGAGTAGAGGCTGGATGCTAAAAAGGTAACGAGGAGGGGAAGACCACTTAGAAGTTTCCTGTTCTTCCCTCAGCAGAAGATGATGGTTGGGACCATGAAGGTCATACAGGAACTGGTGACATGCATATAATTCTGGATATATTTTGATGGCAGAGACAACAGGCTTTGTTCAGACTTCATGAGAAGTATAAGGGGAAAAGAGGGACCAAAGATGATTCTAAAGTTTTGGGACCAAAGATGATTCTGAAGTTTTGGGCCCAAAGAACTAGCAGATTTGAGATGCAGGATTTATTGAAACAGGGTGGTCTAGAGAAATGCAGTTTGGGGGATACAGCACTTATTATCAGAGTCAACTCACGCTGTTGTTAATTCAGTCGGAAGCAGCTGAAAGGGTGGGATTGTTGTGGTGGTTGGGTGCCGCTGAGGCAGTTCCGACTCACAGTGACCTTGTGAACAGCAGGATGAAACCCTGCCCTGTCCTGCACCGTGTCCGCAATCGTTTTTATGCCTAAGCCCATTGTTGCGGCCACTGTGTCCATCCAGTACAGGGGGTCGCTGTGAGTCAGAACTGCCTTCATGGGATTAGGCAGAGTGGATGGAAAGTGCCAGTCTCACATCTCAATAATGCTGTTGCAAATTATGCACACCGCAGAGAATTTTGCATCCCTATTAACTTCTAAAAGCTGTTTGTTGTTAGGAGCCCTGGTGTGGTGGCACAGTGGTTTAAGAGCTCAGTGACTAACCGAAATGTCAGCAGTTCAAATCCACTAGCTGTTCCTTGGAAATCCTATGGGGTAGTTCTTCTCTGCCCTACAGGGTCACTGTGAGTAGGCATCCACCCAACAGCAGTGGGGTTATCATTTTTAAGTTACCTGAAATTGCTTTTTTTTTCTTTTTTGGCAATTGTTACATTTTAATAGGGTATTACATAATGGCAATCTATAAAATTCACCCTTGGGAACTATTTTAATTCATACACAGCCTTTACTGCTGACCTCAGGTGTTAATCATTTCTGGGAACTTCTCCTTTACCTCTTCATAGAGTTAGGTGCCCTTCCCCCACTCCCATAGGTTTCCATAGCACCCAAAGGGGCCCTGTAACATATCTCTTACCAAATAGACTGTATTATCATCATCTTTCTTTTTACACCTCATCACATAGGGAGGTTTAATGGTCTTTGAATCCTCAGTTGCTAACTCAGGACTTGGCACTCCATAAACGCAGGGGAAAGGAAGGAAGGGAAGAAGGGACGGAAGGAAGAGCCTAGAAGGTGTCATCTCTCCGTTAGCTTCTGGAGATCATCGCTGCGCAATAGGCCCAGCTTGTCTCACTTTGTCTCTGGCCCATCGGGCCAGGTGATGCAGACTTGCTCTAAAAACACCATCCAGTAGATTTACCGCAAACTTATCGCTGAAAATAACTTCTGGAAGAGTTGTAGCGTCCTCCCACTGCTGCAAGTGGTTAGACCAGAGCTGTCCAATAGAACTTCCTGCAAGAATAAAAATGCTCTATATGTGCCCTGTACAATAGAGTATCCCCTAGTGGCATGTAGCTATGGAACACTTAAAGTGCAGCTAGCGTGATTAAAGATCTCAATTTCGAATTTAATCTAACTTAAATTTAGCTAGCCACCTTTGGGTAGTGGCTACCCTTTAGACAGCGCAGTTATAGGCTTTCAATTTAGGGACAGATTACCCAATAAACAAGGTATGCATGGACTTCTTTGGAATTACTTACTAATCTGTAGTACATAATTTTACCCGATTTTCACATTTTTAATGTGGTGACCAGAACAAAGGAGAATGCAAAAAAAACCAAAGGCACAAGGAAAATATTAATCCAAAGGAATTCATAGAGCTCATGAACCACAGCCTCCACCAAACTGAGCCTGGAAGAACCAGATGGTGCCCGGCTACTGCCACCAACTACCCTGACGGTGATCATAACAGGAGGTCGAAAAGTGTGGGACAAAATTCACAAGGAAAGACCAGACTTACTGGTCTGACAGGGAGGAGAAGAACCCCCAAGACCATGGCCCCTAGACATCATGATAGCTCAGAACTGGAGTCACTCCTGAATTCTACCTTTCGGCCAAAGATTGGACAGGCCTCAACAACAAGCGATAACATACAAGAGGAAAACACTTCTTAGTTCAGCCAAGTATATGAGACCGAAAAGGCAGCACCTGCCCCAAAGGAAAACAAAAAAGGCAAAAGAGACAGGAAAACTGGACAGATGGGCATGGGAAACTCAGGACAGAAAGGCGGAGAGTGCTAACTCGTTACAGGGATACAACCAGTGTCTCTAAACAATTTGTGCATAAAGCTTTGAATGAGATGGTAATTTGCACTGTAAACTTTCACCTAAAGCACAATTTAGAGGAAAGAAGAAAGATATGATATAAACCAGGTAGAATTAGGTACTAAAAAGCAAACAAAAAACCCCGCTGCTGTTGAGTTGATTCTGAGTCCCACAGTTTCCAAGTAGCGTCTGGCAGATTCAAACTGCTGGCCTTTTGGTTAGCAGCTGTAGCACTTAACCAGTGGGCCACCAAGATTTCCGGTTGTGCACTACAGATTAGTAAATCAGCACAATGAAGCCCGCACGTGCCTTGCTGACAGTAGGCTGATACATACCGTGCTTCCTGGGTGGTCCACCCCGGATTTCAGTACTGGAAGTCCTGTCTTGGAATTTTCTCACTTTGGGGATGAAGAAATTCTGTCTTAGAGAAGCAAGCTATTTACCCAACTTCCTAATTCCTTAGGCTAAAACATGCTTCTGATTTTGCCACACTCATTCCTGATGTGACCTTTATGTTGCAATCGACTTCTGCAGAATCTTTAGATTTTCATAGCAGCAACTGGATGTCGTGCACACAGACCAGTTGCGATAAGAAGTTACCTGGGGTTGCGGTAGACCTTAGGGCAGTTATATGAAGGAAAATGTAATTTTCTCAGTAAGGAATCTAAAAAAAGACTGATTGTGGTTACAGTAGATTGCTTACCATGTCTCACCTGACGATTGTTTTTCTTTCCTGGAACCAGTTGCCGAGCCCCAGAACTAGCAGCACATGGCATTCCTCTGCTGGTTATCCCGGTGTCTGAACAAAGAACCTGAGTGTTGAGACTTTCCCTTCTCACACAGATAGCAATGAAGCGTGGACACACCACGTAACCGAGAAATGACTGACTGTATAAAACACACATCGCTTCTACCTCCTAAAGCACCTTCAAATTCTGCACAAGTGTCATGTAGAAGAGGGAGCCTTGTGTACTGAGCTGATGGTGGGAGGCCAAGAGCAGCGGGGGGCTGAGGAGAGGCTGTTTCTCTTCTACTATGACAGTAAACAGTATCTTGTGAACCTACTATGCGCCGGGTCCTGTGGCCCAGAGAACATTCCTCTCATAGACTGAACTCCTTTTCTCTTTCTTCTTTTTGTGTCTTCACCCAACACATCGCTAAGCTTAGGTAGACTAGAAATAGCACATCTCCCTCCGGCACCTGAGAAGCTGAGCACCTGGACTGATCTCAACGCTGGCTCTAAACTCAGAGCCACCAGTCTCAGGAGGGCTCCACACTGCCCTGAAGGCCACCTCTGCCGCTCTAGGTGATCATTCTTTCACAATTCGCACTTCGGCCCATGCTTGAACAGATGACCTGCATCCCCCGGCTTTGCTCAGAACAGAAGCCATCCAATGAGCATCCTCTCAGCAGCCCACCACCACGTCTGCAAGCCTGGTCCCGCCTTCTCTTCCTGTTACAGTAGGGGATGTGTCTGACCTCCCATCTAAGTTTGCTTGCTTCACTGCTTCTTTCTTTTTAGTGACCTCTGGTTGTGCAATGGTTAACTGCCGTGTCTATTAACCAAAATGTCAGCGGTTCAAATCTGCCAGATGCTCCTTGGAAACTCTATGGAACAGTTCTACTCTGTCCTATCAGGTCACTATGAGTGGTCGGAATTAGGTCAATAGCAGTATTTTGTTTTGTTTTTAATGTCGTCTCTGGTTCCCTATCACTTTAGATTTTCAGTCTCTCCCAGTCCAGTCTTCTCTGGCCTTTAACCATGTTGTCTCAGTTACTGAGTGCTGCTATAACAAAAAACACCTTAAGCAAGTGGCTTTATGAAACAGAAATTTATTTTCTCATAGTTTAGGGAGGCTGGAAGTCCAAATTCAGAGCGCGGGCTCTAAGGGAGGGTCCTTCTTTTGTCTCTTTTGGCTTCTAGTAGCTGCTGTCAGTCCTTGAGTTTCCTGGGTTTGTGGGTGCATGGGCCTGCCTCTCTACATGGCATCTCCTCCTCTGCTTGCCTGTGTTCTGCCCTGCTCTTTGTATGAGACTGACCATTGTATCTCAGATGGCCACTCACAAGTTTTTAAGTCCCTGGATGCTACTCACCAAAGTAGGATGCAGAACTTTGTCTTTATGAACTATGTTGTGACAACTGATGTAGATGTCCACCAAGTCTATGTTCTCGGTCGTTAGAACCTTGGAACATGTTCCTGCGAGGTCTTAGATTACATTTAAGAAGCTACCCCGACCGAGACCCTTCTGCGCTCTACCGTCTGTATTGATATGTAAACATCACCCACAGTTTCATACGCAGACTTATCCATCAGTAGACCTGTATCTAGCTTGTAGGTGTCTTCTTAGTCTCCTTTGTGGGCCGAGTCCATTTGACCCACTTTTAAATACTGTGCTGTAAGTCCATAAGGCTCAGGGGCCTGACTTCCCTCATCCTTTCAAAACAATTCACTCCTCTGGCTCCATTAACTGCCCTGATCCCTCTCAAATGGACATCCCTGGCCCTCTCCCTTGTAAATCCAGCTATCTAGTTAACATCTCCGTTTGAATATTTCCCAAGGTCAAA
The DNA here is from genome assembly GCA_028571685.1 of Heterohyrax brucei. Taxonomy (NCBI): domain Eukaryota; kingdom Metazoa; phylum Chordata; class Mammalia; order Hyracoidea; family Procaviidae; genus Heterohyrax; species Heterohyrax brucei. Next base: position 82,820,498 of record CM053159.1, read on the forward strand.
ATCTTTCCTCTCCGACTTGTTTCTCCCATGTCTTGGATACGGACTCACCAGACCACTACCAAACCACTTTCTCAAGAGGTGGGACCTCATGCTTGGCTCTTGCATCTCCTTAAAAAAAATACTCACCACCATCGAGTCAGTTCCAACTCATGCTGACCCTGTAGGACAGAGTAGAACTGCCCCATAGCATTTCCAAGGAGCCCATGGTAGATTTGAACTATCAACTTTTTGGTTAGCAGCTGTAGGTTTTAGCCACTACTCCATCAGGGTTTCCTTGCATCTCATACTCCTGGTTAACGAGTTAGTCCTGTTATTCTGTTCTCTAAAGAACTCAGAAAGGCATCTGTTCCCTCCAGCTGTGCCGCCCGTTACTATCCGGTTCTACACCCTTTCTGCTGAAGTGTGGTCTGTCACCAGACACATCACATTCCCTGGGAACTTTGTTAGTAATGCAGTCCCTCGCCCCACCCAGATTTACCGAGTCAGCATCGACATTTTAGTAAGGTCTCCAGCTGAGCCGCAGTGCCCGTGGAAGTCTGAGAAACACCTGTACAGACCACCGTGCTTTCCCCATGCGGTCATCTACTTTCACTCATCTCCTTTCCAGTTCCTTCTCCACAGAGCAAACCAAATCATATCACTTACGTATGAAAGCCCTAAACAGTTTCCCATTTTCCTTAGCCCCAAGTGTATTTTATATCATTTTCTTTTGTATGTTAATGAATCAAGATGCTGTTGTCCATTATTTAACTCTCATTGTTAGTGTAGCTTTCTCTCTTTTTTAATTGTGGTAAGACTGTATAACGGAGACGCTTGGTGGTGCAGTGGGTTAAGTGCTATGTGTGTTAACCAAAAGGTCAGCAGTTTGAATCCGCCAGGTGCTCCTTGGAAACTCTGTGGGGCAGTTCTACTCTGTCCTGTACGGTCACTATGAGTTGGAATTGACTCATTGGCAATGGGTATATAGAGGCCCTAGTGGTAAAGTGGTTAAGAGCTGGGCTGCAAACTGAAAGCCAGCAGTTGGAATCCACCAGCTTCTCCCTGGAAACAATGTGGGGCAGTTCTACTATGGCGTCTAGGGCCATTATGTGTTGGAAGCAACTCAGCAGCAATAGTTTGGTTTATCCATAAGGGAGCCCTGGTGGCACAGTGGTTACACCCTTGGCTGCTAACCTGCAGGTTGGCAGTTTAAACCCACCCAGTGGTTCTGCAGCAGAAAAGACCTGGCAGTCTGCTTTTTTAAAGACTGTAGACTGGAATCCTTCACTGTTGCAACTCAAGGCTTGAATTTTTTGTTCGGTTCTTTCAGTTTGGGAAATGCAGAACATGTTCTTCCCTTCTGGTTTTCCATTTCCAGCTCTTTGCACACGTCATTATAATACTTTCTTTTGTCTTCTCAAGCTGCTCTGTGAAATCTTCTGTTTGGGTCTCTTACTTCGCCATTCCTTCCTTTTGCTTTAGCTGCTCGACGTTCAAGAGCAAGCTTCAGAGTCTCCTCTGACATCCAATTTGGTCTTTTCTTTCTTTCCTGTCTTTTTAATGACCTCTTGCTCTCTTCATGGATGATGTCTTTGATGTCCTTCCACAATTCGTCTGATCTTCGGTCATTAATGATCAACACATCAAATCTGGAACTGCAAACATAGAAGATAGGAGAAGAATTGATGCCTTTGAATTGTGATGTTGGAGAAGAATGTTGAATGTACCATGGACCTCCAAAAGAACAAACAGATCTGTTCTGGAGGAAGTAAAATCAGAGGGCTCCTTGGAAGCAAAGATGGCAAGACCACTTCTTACATACTTTGGACATGTTGTCAGGAAAGATCCATCCCTGGAGAAGGACATCATGCATGGTAGAGTGGAGGGTCAGCAAAAAAAGAGGAAGACCCTCAGTGAGATGGACTGACACAGTGACCACAACAATGGGCTTAAGCATAAAAACAATTGTGGACATGGTGCAAGACCGGGCAGTATTTGGTTCTGTTGTTCATAGGGTCGCTTTGAGTCAGAACCAACTCAACGGCACCTAACAACAACAACAACAGACCGGAAAATCCCATGAGGAGTTCTACTCTGTCACTGAGTGCTCGAGAGAAACCCCTTTGGAATGACGAGATTAAAATTGGGAAGTTGTCAGCATGGAAAATAAAACTCTTTGTTTGGAAGCTGGTACCCTGGACATAATGGCTACTTCTTTAAAAGAGTATTATTGATATATCTAAATATTTTAAAAGTAAGTTTAGTGTTTTGTTTCAGTCCCTGTGTCAAATGCAACACAGAAATTTTTTTGCTGTCGTATGTAGTCTATGGACCGCAAGAACAAAGGCATTAATGTTGAGTCTATAAAGTCCCATGTTAAAAATATCTCCTTCACTTATTCAAATATAGAAGAATAATTTGGGATCAGAAATATTTTGTAAAACTAGGCAATCAATTGAAACTGTACTGTGCAACATCGATTATCCCTCAAGATTTTATACGTCTTATAATTTGTGAGGGGGGGTCGGGGATACTGCTGATCAACTTTTGTCGTGCATGAAATGCTGGCTGATGTGGCCAGGCAACCCTGCTCCAGATGCTGGAGTGAAATGCCCAGGACCTCAGGACTGAAAAAGACTGCTCCAGGACACCACTGACTCGTGGAAAGCGTGACAATTGGTGGTGGTATTACAGGGAAGGATCTTCTTGACATGAAAAGCCACAGCAAAGGCAGGATCAAAAATATCCCCCCAAAAAACTCAGTGAAAGAAGCCAGTCACAGAGAACCATATACTACATGACTTCACTTATGTGAAATATGCAGAACAGACAGAAAATAGACTCGGAGAGCCCCAGGCCTGAGGAGGGAGGGGTTGGGGGAATTCGGAGGTGATGGCTGAGGGGTGCAGGGCTTTGGTAAGGTGTGATGGCAACACTCTAGCGCTGATTACAGTGATGGTTGCACATACACAAGAAATGCAACTGACTTGTATGTTTTAAATGGATGAATTGTGCAGCACAGGCATTATATCCCAATGAAGGTATGGAAAATAAAATTTAAAAAATATCTTCCCCAAATAAGATGAAGAAAAGTTCTAAAAGACATTTAGCTGCACAATGATGCTTATTTCTTATGACGCATATACAGTGGCTTTTATTTTCCTCCATCAGTTATCAACTATGGGCTTCCTACTATGTAACATGAAGATTTAGCAAAAGTTCACGTACTTTTGCTTTCCTCCATTATCTGATGACAGTTACATTGTAATTTTTGGTGAGATCAATATTAAGTGTTGGTGACTCTCCAATTTACATCTCCAGCAGAGTTCTTCCTGAACTCTGGGATACATGCAAGTGCTTACTAAACACCAATACTTTAGTATCTGGCAGGCACCTGGCCCTTCATTTGTCCGTAGCTAGCCCCTGAGGCCCCTCCAAACCCCGCTGCTCTCATCACCTTTCCCATCCGAGCACAGCGCGATGCCATTTTTCTAGTTGTTGAAACCAGAGACATCTTTGACTTTCTCTCATCTCTCTCATCCTGCTTCTGATCTGTCAGCAAATGCATTTGCCTATCCCTTCACAATGTCCCCGGAATCTGACAACTTCTCACTGGCTCCGTGAAACCCTTCTGGTCTAAGATGCCATCATCCCTCTTCTGAATTACCGCAGCCCGAGCCGAGCCGAGCCAGGCCTGTCGGCGTGCGGTCGATGCTGACTCACCGCGACACTACAGTGGACTCCCAGGTTGTCGTTCTGCTCTGTCTGTGGTCTTCTTTGGTCTGTCCTCAACAGAGTGATCCAGTTAAAATGAAGGTCAGCTCTGGTCACTCCTCCGCTTGTCTCCATGGCTTCCCAAGCCACGAGGACAATGAAAGCCAGAGTCCTCACGAAGACTTGCAAGGTCCTGTGGGATCCGCCTCCTGTCCCCTCTCCGGGCTCGTCTGCATCGGTGCCTTGTCTGGCTCCCTCTGCCCCCGCCCGCTGGCCTCCTGGAAGTTCTCCGGACACTCACGGCACCAGGCACGCTGCTGCCTCCCCATCTGAGAGACAACTGGGCCCCAGGCTCTCTCAGGACAGCCACAGGCTCTGTCCGCACCTCTTTTCCATCTTGATCTAATGTCACATTCTTTTTGAGGCCGTCCATGGCCACCACATCTACAGCTGCCAACGCCTCCTCCGGTCCGCACACCCCGACCTCCCTGCCCAGCTCTGACTTTCCCCCGCAGCCCTCGTCTGCATCTCCCGTACTGCGTGCTCATTTCTCAGCATCCCTCTTCCTTTCTGTCCATTAAAACCTGGTCCTCGTGGGGGACTGGGCAGAGCTCATTCACAACTCTGCCCTGGTGTCTGGTGCGTTGGCTGTGTTTAGTAAGTAGACGGTAAATAACGAATATGTACAGTATTATAATTATGTAAATTTTGTTCACACTTAAGCCATATGTTATTATTTCATTTTCCTTGAAATTCTATTTATTTTATTGTTGTTATTGAGAACATACATAGCAAAACATACACCAGTTTGACAATTTCTGCAGGTATCACTCGATGACACTGCTGACATTGTTCAAGTGGTACCACCAGCCGTGGCCTCCTTTTCTGAATTATTCCTCCCTCATTAGCTTCAAGTCACTGCCTACTGAGCTTCCCACCCCATCTTTCATGTTGCCAGTCTGATCCATGTAGACAGTTGGTAAAACACACAAGGCTTTAGGCAAATCTTTTATTTTTACTAGTTAAGCTGAACTATTATTTGGACTCAACTTGACTCAACAGCAGGGCGGTTGGACATTTGATTTTAAGATGACTGCGGGGGATATTTTTGTTCAAGGTCATTTTTAATATCCGTTACAACTTTTTGTTTACTATGTAGTTAGTGTTGACTATTTTATTTCCTTTTATTGCTGCCTTTCTTAGTATTCTCGGTGCTATCACAGACTGATTTCCTTAGTCTTGAAGAAAGCGTCCCCGGCAATTCAACATGTTCATCTGAAACCATCCCTCCTGCAGCCCTCAGCTTTCTCGGTAAGTATCTAATTCCTCTTTAGATTTTCAGTTTATTTACTTATTTATACCAGCATATACCCCTGGGAGTCCATTTATAACCCTTTACTACCGTTATTTATTTTAATCTGATGATTGGACCATATTTGGCCAGTGGAGATGCATTCAAGGTAGTTTCTGTGGATGCTCTTTGAGTACTTCCTTACTTGGGTACCACAGGTTGTTCTAGACCGTCTCCTATTTGTCCTGCTGCAGCTTGGAATCTGCCGTTTCTCCGGAGTTCTGGGGACCCCAGTGGAAGTTGGCATTCACCAATGAGAATCCAGGTACGACGCTGCTTACTGTTTGTGACGGGCATCATTGATCCCAGGACCTTTCAGTGACAGGTTACGAGATAAGTATGTATATGTACATGTGTATATATGGATATGGGTGTATATATATACACATACACATATACATATATACACATACATACATGTATATATACACACACATATACGTATATATACATACACATATGTGTGTGTGTGTTTATGGAAGACCTGGTAGTAGCTCAGTGGTTACCTTGCTCAGCTGCTAACTGGAAGTGTTCTGTGGTTTGAACCCTTCAGCCACTCCACAACCGGAGGATGTCACAGTGTGATTCCATAAAACTTACAGCCTTAAAAACCCTACGGGGCAGTTCTGCTCTGCCCTATAGAACTGCTGTGAGTTGGAACGGACTCAATGGCAGTGGGCTTGGGCTTATACGTGTATTCACATTTGTCCATTTGCACCTGTATTTATTTCTTTGTCTAGCTACCTTACCATGTGCCATCCTGTCAATTCTGACTCATGGGGACCCCATGTGTGTTAGACTAGAACCCTGTACTGTACAGTTTTCAGTGGCTGATTTTATGAAAGTAGATTGGTAGGCCTTTCTTCTAAGATGACCCCTGAGGGGACTTGAATCTTCAAAACTTTGATTAGGAACCAAGAAAAACCAAAAAAAACCCCACAAAACCCAAAAAACAACAAAAAAAAAAACCCAGTGCCATTGAGTCAGTTCTAACTCATAGTAACACTGCATAGAGTTACACTATAGTGACCCTATACTCAAAAAACTCACTGCTGTCTGGTTGGATCTAACTCATAGCGACCCTATAGGTCAGGATCGAACTGCCCCACAGAGTTTGCAAGACCTTCTGCTTAGCAGATGTAGCACTTAACCACTACACCACAAGGCCTCCTGACTAGTGAAACCCTACCCAGACGTCCTCGATCTAATCTGCCTCGTTAACACAACAAGGACAGCCCATCCCCCAACGAGATGACAACCCCAGGCTTGCAGGGAGGCTTTACAGCAGCTATTCCGGGGGGGGGGGGCACGCTTCAGTCCATAGCAGTGGGGCGGGGGAGCAGCCCAACGGTAGCCGACAACCACGGGGCCTGGTGCTTCTCCCTGCTGTTCATTTTGCCTTTGCCTGATGCCTAAAAACATGGAACATTTTTTCATGGGCTTGTTTGCCAGTCGTATGTCTTCATGGATCGGGTAGCTATTGAAATCTTTTACGTATTTTTAAATCAGGGTTATTATTACTAACATTGTGCTTTCAATGTTTTTTTCTGTCTTTTAGACACAGGCAGATGACACATATGTGCTTAGCAAGTAGTGTCTTCCAGTTTGTCACTGGTCTTTTTTGACCTCTGAACACAGCATTGTCACTGAGTCGACTCTAACTCAAAGTGACCGTAGAGGCCAAAGCAGAGCTGCCCCGGAGAGTTTCCAGAGACCCTTACCATAGCTCTGACCACTGCAGTTCCAGGGCTTCCCCTTTCTCAACAGCATTCAAGAAGCAGGTTTCAATTTTGAGGACACACAGTTTATAAATATTTTCTTCAATAGATCACACTTTTGGTGTTATACCTAACCAACACAGTCCATGGGGAGCTCGTCTAGCCCCTCCTTGACGGGTGTTGTGGGGGTGTCTTCTGTACAACCAGTCCCTCCCCAGGCAGGACCGGTTGACCTCCACTCCCTGGTCTTTGACTCACTTCACGTTGGTGTCTTCCTGGATCACTGCACAGGGACTGTGCATTCTGCGGGATAAGTAGTGACACAGTTCCCATCTTACACACCACGGGGCTGAGATCCCCGAGCCAGTGACCACCCTTGGCCTCTGGTGGTCTGTCACCCAGGTACAAAGGTTCAGTACCTGTGGTCTATGGATTCTGTGAGGGCATGGAAAGTCAAAATTCCCCTTAGAATAGCAGCCACACAACCAGCACAGTCCTTACCTGTTAAGCTAACACGAGGACTGCCAGTTAAGTCCACGAACTCATCCTAGAAAAAGTGCTATATGTCTCATTGCCGAATATCATCACGGTCACCTTCAAAGTCTTCCCCTGGGAAGCTGTGCACTGACACCAGCGCCTAGTCCACCTTTCAAAGCAATTTTGCAACTCTTTTTTCTGGAATGGCCATCAGATCTGTTGCTCTATTACCCTTGATGTCCTGAATGTCATCTAAATGTCTTTCTTTCGGTACTTCCTTAATCTTCAGGTAAAGAAAAAAGTCACTGGGTGCCAGATCAGGTGACTAGGGAGGGTGTTCCAATCCATTTATTTGTTTATTGGCTAAAAACTCCCTCCTAGACAACTATACAATTAGGTCTGTGAACTTGCCACCGTGGGCAATGGCCATTCCAGAAAGGGTTCCAGAATTGCTCTAAAGGGTGGACTGGGCACTGGCATCAGTGCATAGCTTCCCAAGGAGAGGACTTGGAAGGGGACGGTAGAGATATCCAGCCATGAGGTCTGTACCACTTAGAACAGTGAAGTTAGTCGACTTCGCTGTCAGACCTCACATTCACGCCTTGGCAAGCTGGCCGCCAGAAAATGTTACCGTCACTTTGCCAGTCTCTCTTCTCTTTGAGGAGATCAAGGCCAGGCCCCCACTTAGCTTGAAGGGACACTTTAAGTATTGACTTTCTGTCACCTGAGGTATCTTTGCCTCTTACATTTTTCCAACAAACTCCTAAGCCCTACAAAAAAGTGTATTTAGCTCTAGAATAGTCAAGTTACTTCTCCCTGTGTTGTAGGCTAGTGTCTTAGGTATCTGGTATTGTTGTCATTGAAATACCGCAAGCGAGTGGCTTTAACAAACCTAAATTTGTTGTCCATGGGAAGGCCATCTCTGTGGAAGGCCGTTTCTCTCTGTTGGCCCTTGGGGGTCCTTGTCATCAGTCTCCCCTGGTCTCGGAACTTGTCAGCACTGGGACCCCTGCTCCAAAGGAGGCACTCTGCTCTGGGTCTTCTTGCTTGGTGGTAATGAAGTTCCTCCCCTCTCTGCTCTTTTCTCCCTTCTAGATCTCAAAAGAGGCTGACTCATCATGCAGCCAAATTCTGTAGATTGCATCCTGCCTCATTGACGCGGCTGCCTGTCCTTCCCGCCTCGTTAACATCATACAGATTAGGATTACGACTCTTAGGATAAGCAGATCAATTGATCTGACATATTACCAATTTATCAGTTCAATACAATCCGTAACTGTAACTCTGAAATGACTTTCTGTGTACTCAAGGCTTGAGCAAAAGAGTAAAATACTTTTAGGATACTGAGAACTGAATTTCTCATGGTTACACATACAGACAGACGGAAGACTAGTTATGTACCCGGTGGTGTTAGTTTGGAACTCACGGTTTCACATGGATAGATTGAGAAAGAGACACAGGTACAAGTGTGGGGGTGCTCATGTATACCCCCCCACCACCACATTTCCTAGGTTTATATCCTGAGAGGGCCTAGAAGTGAGGACACCCCAAGAGCAATGAGTATACCTAGAGCCCACAGCTTGGCTTCTAAATACCACTCTCTACGAAAAAGAATGAGGTTCCTTTGGAGAAATGGTGAATGAAGGATGGGGGGAAAATAGTATAAAAATGAGCCCAAACATCCTGATGCTCAAAGACTGAAGGCGAGATATTAAAATAACATAGGAACCAACTTGAAGGAATTCTCAGTGGTTGAATTTGGAAGAGTCTGAGCATTGAAATACTGATGGTAATGAAAGGATTAACCCACAACCCACATGAAGCTCCACTGACAGTGACGTGTAACTAGCAGCCACGAATATAGCACAGGAGGAGCCGCGACAGTTGGAGACCGTTTTCTTTTCCAGATGGTACTTTTCGTGTTCTGATAAACTTGAGCATCTTCCCCGTAGACTTTGGTAATCTTCTTTATTCAAGTAGGCACAAGTGTGGCTAAGTTGGCCAGGCCTGCAAGGCACCCAAACTTCTTCATAGTAAGCTGACTTACTTAGGAATTATCTGGGGAGTTTGTTAAAACAAGATTCGAATTCAGAATATCTGTTGTGGAATCCTGAGCATTGGCTGGGAGCTTGTTAGAAATCCACGTTTCATGGTGGGGTTTCTAACCAGAATATGCTGGTTCATAGCCCCGCTTAGAGTCCTCTCTGTGAATTCTGATATCTTGTAGCCCTAAACTAGGCATGACACTTGGCTTACAAATCTGTGTGCAAAAAAGTTACCAGTTTCTCTGCTTTCTTTATATCAGACTACATCTTTCCACTTTTCAGCCTGGTAGGCTGGAGGGAAATCAAATTTGAGCTGTTATTGAGGTCTCCTTCTTCCCAGGCTTGAAACGGAAGTTGAAGGTTTGTGCGGTTCCTGCACAGGAGCACTCTCCTGTGCTTTGAGGTCTCTTATTCTTATCTTCAGTTGCTAAATCGGCTGTGGCCTCTTTAAGTCTCTGCTTCCTAGAGGTGGGGTACTCTGTCATCAGGCTCCTGACTTTCAAAACAGCAGCTGTTGCTGAGATAACACCCCATCATGGTGACCCTGCATACATCAGAGTAGAGCGGGTCGGTATCTGACTTTTCAGAAGTAGATCACCGGGCCTTTCTTCCAAGGCACTGTGGGTGGACTTCAACCTGCAGCCTTTCAGCTGAAAGCACACGAAACCAAGCAGCCAATCATGTTAACAGTTTGTACCAGCTGGCGGCCCCTCGCCACAGTCACTGCCTAAAAGCTTCTCACTCCTGCGGGGTGCGGCAAAGGGCAGAGCCCAGACACAGCTGACTTCACCCATTTCACCTTTCTCACTTTCTCTCTCTTTTTTAAGTCTAAAAGAAATCCCTCCTGCTGCCTTGTGTTTGCCTCAAGCATTCTCCTTTCTGACTGGTGTCCTCAGAGGAGGACAGTGTCGTCTATTCAATTTCAGGAAGATAAAGGTCAAGTGAAAAAGCACCTTTTGAGTAATTTCGTTTTTGGAAGACTAACCCCAACTTCTTCTGTAGCTCAGGGTTTGCACGAAGGTGCTGCCTACCTCGGTGGAGGGAGGAAGGGGGATCTGTAGGAAGCAATACCACAGTAAGCGATCCTGTCACCTAGATGGTAAGTACGTGACCCTCAGTGGCTTGTGAACACGGAAACCCGTGAACTGAGCACTGAACACAGACAGGAAGTAGCACAGGACCTGCACTTGAGGTCTGCCACGGGGACTTTGTGTCCTCCGATGGACCCCAGATCCTCCTTGGCCAGTCACTGACCTGGTCTGGTCTCCTGCCCATGAAGAACGACTCTGATCCCTGTGGCTCCATCCAGCCTCAGGAAACAGCTGCTTCCCACCCCAGGTGACATGTCAGGAACAGCTCCAATCCAGAGAAGTTTCCACCGCTTCAGTTTCTATTCACTGACCTGGCTTTTACACATTGAAAGATCCCTGAGTGTGACTAGCTTACTCGCAGAAGTTATAGAATAAATCTGTTTGGTGTACTAGCTAGCGGTCGTTACAGGAAGGAAGATGTCAAGTCTACCAGCCGTGGGTGCAGGAAGGACGGTGTAGTTTACTAGTGATGCCCACAGGAATGACTAGGTCTAGTCTACTGGCAGCGGTTGCAGGATTCCAGGGTGTAACCTGCCTCAGCCTAGAACTTTAACTCCCTGAAAACATTCTCCTGCTGCCTTCTCTCCTCTAGGGCTTGGCTCTCTCTTAAGGGTGTCTGTTCTCCCCATTCCAGATGGAATATTTTTGATCAAGGAAAGAGAAAAACTAAATTGAAATTAAATAGCTCTGCTTTTTACTTTATTGCTTAACTTCATTCTTATGATATAAGCCGTAGAAGTTCATTTTTTTAAAAAAAAAAGAAAGAAGAAGAAAAGAAAAGCGGAGGGGGGAAAAATGATGGGCCAAGGGCAGAAAAAGTTGTCCATGCTTGCAATGTCCAGGTCTCTTTTTACCCTGGGTAAATATAAATGTCATCATGTGATTACCAGACACCCCACAGGCTATCTTTTCGCCAGTTAACAACCTGACTTGCAAAAGGTTGGCTGTCTCACACCAATCATTTATTCTCACAGCCTAGTCTCCAGCTGTGAGTTGCCACTTCATTCTTTTTCTTTGTTGAAATAGATCTTTTTTAAGACAATGTTTCTTGTGTTTTAGGTGATAGGTGCGCATCTAACAGGTTTTCTACAAATGGTTCCATGACACTGGCTACCGACTTCCCAGCGCGGCAGCAGTCTCCTTCTTCCCGTTCCCTCTCTTTCCGTGACTCGGGACTCCTCCATCCCTTCTGCTCCTCCCCTTCCCGTCTTTGCTTTAAGGTGATCGTCCACGTTTGGTCTCATACAGTCGATTGTTTAAGAGAGCACGTTACTCGCAGGTGAAGCTGTTTTACAGGCTACTGTGCTGTTCGGGTCTGGCTTTTTTTTTAGGAATTTGAGTTTTGTTGTACGTTTTTCTCCCCAGATGTTACTCCCTAGGCTAGGACAAAGAACATCACCTGTGTGAACTCTGCAGTGTGAGACATGGGTGACATCAACAGGTTACAGACCATGACTGAATTATGCCACCAAACTAAAGTCTTAAGCCTTTAACCTAGTAACCAGTCTGTTGAGGTGTTTGGATACGTGTAGGAAGTCTCTATACCTATGCCCATGTGTTTTATTTTATAAAATATATCTATTTTTATAAGAGCTGGAATACCTTGTTTTTTTAGTCCCCTTAGTACTTTTTGTCTCGTGCATTCCATTTCCTTGACTCTGTACACGTCCTCCTGTCTTCAGTCACCGTGGTTTAGAGTCTGTGATGTCACCCACGTCTGACACTGCTTTCCTTAGATAATTTCTGCTGCTTCCTCAAAAAAAAAAAAGCATCATTTGGTTATTCAGAATTTCAATTTTGTTAAACTTTCATGTCTCTTGAGCCAATGAAACTTTTAGAGGCTCTGGCTTTACGATGAAACCCATTTCTTTCCTTTGGAAAATTTTGCCAAAACTCAGAGCAGATGAAATGCACAATCTGCCAGGTCCGTGTTGGTCCTGCCTGAGAGCTTGCTGCTGTGCCCACCCCACAGCTACAACATAAAATACACCCTCCCAAGACTCAGCACTGATTGGTTGACCTACAAACCCTCCTTTGCCCCATGGCCGTAGTCAGCTGACTGGGGTGGAGACACCTGATCAAGCCAAACCAGCAGATTCTTTCTGCTGAGGATATGGACCTGGGCCTCCACGTCTCTCTCTTTTCTGTCTTCCCTGGGAACTTCCAGGGGAAGTGGTAGGATCCGGGCCTGGAGCAGCTGTGTCTGGTCCAGATGCAGGCAGGTGGCCGAGGAGGCTGACGTCAGAGAGAAGGAAGAACAAAGGTGGTCCAGAGAAAGAAGCCTCGGTGCTGTGGCCGCCAGGGCTGGTGCTCCACCTAAATCTGCTTGCATTCCTCTTTGCACGGTCGTTGCCCAGCTGCTGCGAGCCAAGTGCTGTCTGAGAACCGCGCTTAGGTGCTGCAGCCATAGGGAGACCTAGAAAAACCAAACACAGCCCACCCAGTGCAGTGCCATTGATTCTAACTCAGGGAAACCCTGCAGGACAGAGTAGAACCCGTGGTTTCTAAGGAGTGACTGGTGGATTGAAGCTGCTGAACCTTCGCTGAGCCACTGAGCCGGTAATTGGGGCGCCACCAGGGCACGGAGATTTGGAAGCCCCTGGAAGTGTCATCTCCCCACCTCTACCCCCCTTCCTCAGCACACTCTTCTCATGGTCCACAGCTGTCAGGTGATGGTGGCCAAGGCCAGAAGTGCTGCGTCTTTGCTTGAGGCAGAACAATCCCTGAGCTGGGGTTTACAGTCCTGAGCTCCCCTTACTAGCTTCTCCTGGGACCACCTTCTTCATAGACGGCTGACACCTGCATCCTTGGGGTCTGAAAGCCTGACCACAGACAAACGGGGAACCAGCAGCTCCAGAGAACTCAAGAGAGTAGCCCCAGGCTGAGGTGTTTCTCAATCTGGATCAAGCCCTTTAAAAAAGCCGTGAAACTTTGAGCTGTGGGTTCTGTGACCCATTCTGCGTCCTCAGCCGGTTTCCCCATTTTGGTGTGACCATGAACCGACAGTCTCTCTGACTCGTGACCCTGAAGACCTTGACTCAGGCTGTCAGCGTTCCCTTTCTGCAGGAGCAGCCACTGCCCGCCAAGTTCCCGGGCTCTCCAGTGACATCAGTTATTGGTTTCCAATTAATTGGTTAGCATCCAGGCAATGAAATGATCAGCAAAGCAAGTTTCAAATGTATCAGGTGCTCTGCTTTTAGAGGGAAGTGACTTCCTGCAGAATTTTTCATCTTTTCAGTCGTCACTCGTGGTGCTATTTTCAGCCATGCTCATGTTTTTAGAGGCGTCCTGGTGGCGCAGTGGTGAGAGCGCTAGGCAGCCAACCCCAAGGTTGGCGGGTGAAGCCCATCCGCTGCCCCGTCGGTGATGCAGGTGGCAGTTGGCTCCTGTGAAGGTGTATGACCTGTGGAAACCCTGTGGAGCTGCTGGGAGTTCCAGCCAACTCGATGGCAGTGGATTTGCTTTTATACCTTGTGTCTATTTTGAGACTTTTAAAGGCTGTGTTGTATTTATATAAAGTCATACACATATTTAGTTAATGTTAATAAATATTCTATGGAAATATTCATTATACGTGTATGTTATCAGTCTTGTCCTAAAAAAATTGTGGTGCTATAATTAACAGCTTTCAAAATGTTACTTTTAATAGACAGTTCATGCCCTTGGTCCATTTACCCAAAAGTTTACTGTAGAAGAAAGCCAAGCCCACACCCTACAGCTGGAGCGTGCCTTCCTTTGACTAGAGCCTGCCTGCCTGCCTACCGACATATTTTTCGTTGCTGACACAGAGTTTGTTCAGATATTATTATTATTTGGTTATTTTGTAAAAGCAAGAGACGTCTTTGTATGTTGTCAGGTTCCTAGTTGGCTGTGATAAAAAGTAAAATTGCTTAATATACTTCTCTATCAATAAATTGTTTCCTTTGTAAAGATAACATACTATACAATAATTAATGATACAGAAAATGAAAAAGAAGGGGTAAAATTGCCCGTCTACCTTTAGAAGATGTGTTTCCAGACAAGTCACTTGAGCTCCTCAGCTTCTGTGTTAATGCAATATTGAAATTGGCCTAGAAGACCTCAGTGATTCCTTTTGATGCTTAAAAGAAAGGTTTTCAAAGGAGAACGCAGGCCAGATGTTGGCTTGGAGATGCACCTGGCCTCACCTGCCACAGAGGCAGCTCCAACTGATGACAGCTCCTTGCGTGTCAGGGTACAGCTGATTTTCAGTCTCTGATTGTCACAGTTTGATCCGCAGGTCCCTCTTAGGAGATATCTCTAGGGGGATGCGAGTCTCTGACTGTTGGGTCAGCAGCCGAGCACGCAGTTTCTACACCACCATGAAGCCCTGGAGAAGCCCAGAACTGTAAAGGCGCTCTTCTTCCTAGTTTGCTGCTTTTCTTTCTTCCTTGTCGCTTTCCAAGACCCCGTTGTTCCCTGATTTCTTCCCAGACGGCTCCTTGGTTTACTGGCTCTGTTGACTTCCTGGTAGTGTTCTGCCTCGAGACACATGTTAGCAAAGCCTTCGGGCTCCAGCTGTTTTTGCCTGACCCTGCCTTACATCTCGGGAGTTGGCTGAATGTTGAGCAGAGATCCGCAGGTCTCTTTCCATGGTACCTGCGTGTAACAGTTCAGTAAACAGTTCTTACATGTTTAGATAATAGAAAAGTCAGCCACTGCTGTCGAGTCGATTCCGACTCCTGGTGACCCTGTAGGTCAGAGTAAACCCACACCAAACCCACCACTATCAAGTCGGTTCCTACTCATAGCGACCTACAGGAAAGAACAGAACTGACCCGTAGGATTTCAAAGGAGTGTCTCGTGGATTCAAACTACCGACCTTTGGGTTAACAGCTGCAGCACTTGGCCACCATGCCACCAGGGTCTCCATAAGCCCGAGGAGAGCCGAGAAAACACGTAGCAATCCCTTCAGCAGGGAAGAAATAAGGTTCAACCTGCTAAGAATGACCCAGACTGCCCCTTCGGGAGGCTATTTTGGACCCCAGCCTCAGGACCCACGCACTTCTGGGGGGCTGGGAATGTGCCGTAACCTCGCTGACAATAAAATGATGATTTATAACATTTAACAAGTGCATAGTGCTCGCTAGGCATTATCTAATCATCACATCAGCTGCAAGAGGGAGGCACCACTGATTTCAGCCATTCTAAAATATGAATTCTTTCATTGATACTTCCAAATCCTTGATGCACCTTAAAGCTGATGGTATTTTGCCACTGGCTTTGGCCAAGCGGCACTTTTTTATTTTTTTAATATGCAGTTTTAGAACTATGTGTGTGAAATTAATTGGCATTTTGTAAGTCTTTGAAAAGCTTATACCATGATTCAACCTTGTGATGAAAAGTTACAGTGAGGGCAGAAAAACGTAAAAACTGAGTTGTGACCTATTGTTGGAGAGATGCTCTCACTTCCATAGTTTCTGGTAGAACAACTACCAAGGACTTTATGGGGCCAAGAAGGGAGACTGCCCTGCGGGGGGATAAGCGGTGTCACCTTCAGTTACTGAGATGTGTGCAGAAGGATTGCTTATCCCCTTACCGGCTGCCTAGTAGGAGGCAGGAGAAGCTGCCAGATCTCTGGTGGAGATGAAGGAGGCTGCGAAGCAGTGAGCATCTGGCGTGGCCAGGTCTCCCGCTGTGCACAGCTCTTTTTTAAGGCCACAGGCCAGAGTTCAATTGGCAGAACTTTTTTTTCCTTTTCAGAAGTAGATTATGTATAGCTTTTGTCAAAGGCCTTTGAGGTGTTGAAATATAGCACCTCTGTCTTGCACATTCTAAAACTGAGGCTTGAAGAAATGAACTAATGACCTGTTTCATGAAGCCAGTGAACTGTGGTGCCGGTTTTAAACTCCAGCTAGTCTGATTCTAGAAGGCATGACCGTAACTACAGAACTGCACTGCCCTCACTGCCCAGCACTGCACAGCAATGTCTGGTAAAACAAGTATCTGTACTGTGAGCTAAAAAAATTTTGCAAAAAAGTCAAACTTGCAATTGCTATGCTGAGCTCTCCGCTGCGCTGACGCGGTGACAGGATGGGCAGTGTCCCCTGCGGGAGCCTCCATCCATTCCACAGTCCTCTGTCTCTCTCCAGGATGGATCGTTCACCTCAGTCTCCTTTGTTCATCACTTGTGCCACATGCACCCTTTGTTTCTGGGAGAAAAGGGCTCCTCAGAAACAGCCGAGTGGCCAGAGCAGGCCCCCCAGGCTGAGCGGGAGGGTGGTAGGGAGCAAGAGGGAGGAGGGGCAGGCTAGTGAGGGGTGGCCAGTAGCTCTGGAAAGCTCCAGCCTTCAGACCTTCAAGGTCACAGGCTCATCAGCATCACTGAGACCCAGCCCGTGGGGGTTTCCAGAAGAGCTTAAGAAACTGGTAGAAGAGAAAGGCAGCCTTTCAGAGCCAGTTTCAGTTGTGAGACAGCAACTGTTACAAAGCATTTGTGTTGTATCAGGTATTAGAAGTCACCTGGAGATTGCCGAAGATAGACAGGAGTATGTGCACAGCTTCTACGCAAATACCATGCTGTTTTATGAGGTCTGACAACTGAGTCCGCAATCTTAATAGTTCTAACTGCTGCACCACCCGTTGCTGATTTTCACTGCAGTGCCCTTCAAAGTCCTCCCCTTGGGAAGTCGTGCACTGATGCCAGCACCTAGTCCACCCTTCAAAGCAATTTTGGGACTCTTTTTCTGGAATGGCCATTGTGCACAGTGGCACGGTGGCAAGTTTGCAAACTTAAGTGTATAGTTCTTTGTGAGGGAGTTTTTAGCCAGTAAACAAATTACCATATTGGAACACCCTCCGTACTCACCCGATCTGGTCCCCAAAGACTTTTCTCTTTACCCGAAGATAAAGGAACTATTGAAAGGGAGACATTTGGATGACATTGAGGATGTCAAGGGTAGTAGGACGACAGCTCTGATGGCCATTCTAGAATAAGAGTTCCAAAGTTGCTCTGAAAGGTGGACTAGGCACTGATGTCGGTGCACAGCTTCCCAAGGGGAGTCATTCTGAAGGTGACCGTAGTGACATTCAGCAAGAAGGTAGGTAGTACTTTTTCTAAGATGAGTTCACGATAATTGTCAGTCCTTGTACATACAGGGTCAGTAGAAAGGAGGAAGACTCTCCACCAGGTGGACTGACACAGCGGCTTCAACGGCGAGCTCAAGCATGACAGCAGTCGGGAGGGTGACGCGGGACTGGGCTGTGCTCTGTTCTGTGTCACGTAGGGTTGCTATGGTCGGAACCAACCGGGCGCACCTAACAACGACAGCTAGACGTGGGTGTGTGTCTATGTGTGTCTAATAAAATAATAAAAATAACTTTTTTGTCTTCTTTTTTATGCTTCAATTAAAATGTACATTCTCGTATAAATTTACATACCCCCTGTATGCATCTCCCACTGCTCTCCCTACCCAGCGACAGCACACTCCTCCTCTCTGCTCCATACATCTTATCCGCGACAATCTCCTATCCCCTCCTCTGCACCCGCTCCCCTTCCGCCTGTAAGAGGTCAACAGGATGACATCCTATAGATGTATAGGACCATAACAAAAATAACTTTTGTTGGAACTATATGAGCATAACCCAATTCAATGGTTTTTACGAGTGCGATTCGCGGACGCTGACGATGTTGTGCAAGCCATGCAGCCGCTCTCGGCCTCGGCGCCGGAGCCCCCCGCCCCCCAGCCCCCCAGCTTACGGTCTAACCTTTGCGGCGGACGGTCTCCGGTGGACCCCGCAGGTAGACCTGGAAGAGCACAGTGCTCCAGGCAGACTTGTCACTAACAGCTAGACTACTGCTGGGTTTCAAAGATGATGTCAGGGGATTCTTGTGGTCACGGTGTAAAGATTTTCTGCAGGCAGTAGGCTCAGGGTTCCTCCAGCCTCAGTGGCTCTGTGAGTCTGGGAGTCTGGGTATACTCAGGGATACTCTACGTAGCACTGGCATTATCTGGTCTTTTTTTTTTCATTCGCCAATATTTAATTATGTTTTAAATGAAAGTTTATGACCTAAGTCAGTTTGTCACACAAGAACTGAGATGCTCATTGCTGTGTAACTGGAGTCACTCTCTCACAATGTGACAGGCACGCCTCCTTTCCACCCGGCTTTTTCCGGTGCCCATTCGTCCGGCTCCTGTCCCCCTCCGCCCTCTCACCTCCCCGCGGGACAGGAGCTGCCCAGCTAGCATCATGTATCTACTTAAGCCCAGAAGCACACTCTTGGCCAGTATCATTTTATGTCTTGTACTCTAGTCTAATCTTTGTCAGAAGAATTGGCCTTGGGAATGGTTTCTGCTCTGGGCTAACAGAGAGAATCTGGGGGCTGTGTCTGCTGGGGACCTTTCCGTCTGTCGGACCATCAGGTCTGGTCTTTTTAATAGACCAACTCATTTACTTCTGCTTTTATATTTCTCATGGCTTTTCTTCTGCTTTGTTTAGATTTATCTTCTTTTATTCACAAACTTCTTTCTTAGAAAAGGGATTTAGTTCATTTCCATGTTTCCTCAATTTCATTCCTACAGGTACTTAATGAAATAAAATTTTTGCTATTAACTGCTCTAACAGTATGCCCCAGATGGTAATGAGTCCTGTTTTTTGTATATTCAATAAATTCTGCCAATTTTAAAATCAAACTCTGTCATTGGATACTGAGGTTCTTTCCAAATACTTGTTATCACAAAAATTAACAAGGTGTTCTGCAAAGGAGAACAATCTGGACAGATGTCACTGTGACTTCTGCTCCTGCCACAGACCCTGTGTGTGACTTTAGACTAGGCATTTCTCCTATCTGGCCTTCAGTTTTCTCATTGCTTTCTTTTGTAAAATAAACACGCTGATGTCCATCTCTGCACTTTGTTGTGAGGATTAGAGAATGCATAAGTCACTCAGCATGACAGTGCTCACACACACAGGCCCAACAAAAGACAGCTATCAACAAAGGGTGGTCCAGGTGGTTGACTTGACCGGCTGCCCCCCACAAGGCTGGCACTTACGTTCACCCAGAGGTGCCTCGGAGAAAGGCCCAAGAAAGGAGCCAGTGGAACTCTCCAAGGCCCAGCTCTGCGGACAGACGGGGTTGCTGTCACTTGGGATCCGCTCAGTAGCTAATGGTTGACTTGTGTCTCTGTATTGAATGCTGTTTTTATATACCAGAGTTTTTAAAAAATGGTAAAATTCCTGAGGCGGGGGAGTCTTGCTTCAAAGAAGGAAACATTTTGCAGACTCTTATTACATACATACGTGGCAAGAGTTACTACTGATCAAGACTCAGAGAGGTTAGGTGGTGCGTAGGCTTTAGCACTCGTTGGTGGTAGAGGTCAGATTAAACCTGTATTTTATAATTTTCATCAGGGATTACTTCTGTTAAATGGCACACAGCCCGAATCCTAACCTGTGTGGAAAGCCAAGTAAATACTGTGCATGAAAATCCCCTGTGTGCAAGCCTTGTTTATGATGCACCCGTGTGATCTGTCGGGTCCTCTCCTCTGTACTCTTTTGTGGAGGTACACGAAGGGCTGTGCCGGGGTGAAAAGCCAGCGGCTTTGGTCGGGGCATCAGGAAGCAGGGCTTTCTTCTCAACCCTGTCACCAGCTCGTCACCTTGTCCTGGCAGAAAGCCAACCTGGCTGGGCCCCAGCTAACTTACCTGCAAAGCAAGAGTCCGGGTAACTCCTAAGATCACTTGCTGTCGAAAACTTCATCATTAAGTAGTGTGATAGGGACACATCTGTCTGATTAAGACTGAAGCCATCTTCTTAGACACGTTCTGTGAAATACTGGGGCAGAGCTCAATTAATTGTTGCGAATGTGTGTCTACCTGTTCAGGTTGTCTTTCAGATTCTGTTTATAAACCGAAAGACCTCCTCGTGGATAACCAGGGGATGCTGAGTTGATTCTGACTTCTGGAGCCCTCACAGGGGTCGGGACAGAGCTGTGCCTCATCAGGTGTGCGGTGGCTGACGTCTCCGGAGGTAGACCAGCGGGCCTTTCTCCCGAGGTGCCCATGGGTGGACTCCACGCTTTCTGAGGGTAGCTGAGCATGTTAACTATTTGCGGTACCCTCAGACATGCGTATTGTGTGTGACTGTCCATGTCATTAGAAAAGTATGTTGAGAATTCACATCTGTTCAAGAATTATTTATATATAAGAAAAGCAAATGTTTGGGTAAGGACTAGAAAGGAACACAGAAAAAAACAAAGCTACTAGATTTGAGGGTGACAGTATGTGCATGGAGCCCTGGTGGCAGGGTGGTTAAGAGTCCTGCTGCTAACCAGAAAGGTGGCATTCTAGATCCACCAGCCACTCCTTGGAAACCCAGTGGGGCAGCTCTCTTTTGTCCTGTGGGGTTGCCATGAGTCGTGGCCAACTGGGCAGCAATGGCTTTGCTGTGGATTTTGTTTTTTTTTTTTGCATATAAATGAGTTCTTTTCAGTTCCCCTTAATGCTGTCTATGCATAACAACATCAGCAGCAACAATAATAATACTTCTCCCCAGGCTACTGGTAAATTCTTGTGAGAACTTGCTGTGAGGGCTTTAAAAGAGCAAGTGTGTTACTGTTCTTTCAAAATATTTCCACAGTCCTGTTTTGTTTGTTCCAGAGCAAGTAAACACCATTGATGTGGGTCGCCCTCAGTGGGTCTCTGATGTTGGCTGAAATCTGCAAACAGACTGATTTCTACACATAGCGAATTTAAGAATTTGCTGCACAAACAGGCTTTTGAGATGCAGTGGCAGGGGAGCTGTTTTTTTGAGATGACCCATCCCTCCTTCTGTTCTCACCCTCTGTGGGCACCCACCTGACAGGAAAGATCCTCTGTCACTGCCCCCCAACTGCCCAGCGAAGGAGGACCAGCCCCAGACGTCAGCAGCGCCACGTTTGAGAAGCCATACCGGAGCTGTCAGAACGTCAGATGGCCTGGAGCCTTCCCTTGTGCCCCTCCGTGCTGGGCTGACATTTGCAAAGGGCACTGAAAGCGAGCTGAGGGCAGAAATCAAGTCCAGGTTGTGCCTTGGTGACGTCACCACCCCTCGTTGGAATCTGCTCCACCTGTGCGCAGAGACGTGGCCTCACCTGGAGCAGTGCCTGAGAGGTACATTCCTTCACTCACGAGGCTTGCTCCTGGCCAAGGTCCTCTCTCTACAGCAGTTTCTTGTGGTAGCAAGTGGCATGCAAAACCAGTTTCTCAAGCTCACTGGCAGGAGATAGATGGCGACTTGGGCTTATACTTGCGTGTCACATGTCACCCATTTCTGATCCCCCGAAGCAAAGGCACAAGAGAGTCTCTTAGGCAAGGCGGCGAAGGGCCGGGTGCAGGGGGAGTTGGTAGTGAGGAGGATGAGTAGCTGTCAGAAATGGCCATAAAACAGGCATGTCCTAATGAGGAAGGACAACTCAGCTTGGCACAAACTCCACCCAGAGGGTGGTGGCAGAGCCGGGTGTTCCTGAATGTCATTCTGAGAGTTGGCTTGGCACTGAGAGGATGGTGAAGAGAAAAGACTTGGGCACAGACTCGAGAGCCAGAGACGAGAGGGCTCGCTGACACGTAAATTCCTGTCGCCCTTTGATGGTGGACAGGGGTGACTTGCCACCCACCCGTGGCCTGGTGAAAAGATGGCTTCCAGCACCTGGCTTCTTCACTAAGCCTGTATTCACTGTGCAGCTCTGATCTCAGTATGTGTCATGAGGCGGTTGTTTTCTGCTGTCTGGCTAACAGGAAGGGTGGCCGCCTTTCATGGTCAATTAACAAATCGGCCTTTTGGGTCTGTGGCATCCCACCCGTGTGCAATGGGACCACAGCATGAGGTCTGTCTGTCCTTGGGTGAGTCTGAACTGCCAGACAGTGTAAGTATCCTGGAAACAGAGTCGATGGTCGTTGACGGCCTCCACTGCAGCGAGATGAGGGGCCGTCCTACCCTTCTGACTCACGGCCAACCCGTCTGCGTCAGAGCGGAACTGGGCTTTCAGTCACTGATTTGGGGAAGTGGTCACCAGGCCTTTCTGCCCAGAGGCCCCTGGGCGGACTCGCAACAACAGCGTTACCTGTTTCTCCTCCTAGGGGTTCGCTTTCCTTCACGAGGGGTTAAACATCGGTTCAGCAGGACGAGGGTAGGTGCCCCCACGGCACACACCCTTGGCATGCTCGCTGGCACCCTCCAGGTCCACATCTGATCCCTGGTGGTGGCCAGCTGGAGGGCAGATGTAAAATACTCTCCCCACGCCACCTATTTATTGGACCTTCCCCTTTCGTGCAAGGATTTTGTCCTCCCATCATTTCCGTTGGGGACGGAATTTATTAGTAATAAGTTAAAGCGATAAGATATCCAGGTAGGAGAAGAAGGGACTGTGTGCAAATCCTGAGGAGCGCTCTAGGTGACTGAGCCTGGGTAGGTCGGTCAGCACGAACTGTCTCCCCAAGCCAGCCCCGTCTCTCCACAGTGGTCAGGGCAAGCGCCGTTAACTGGGAAGGGGCTGGGCGAAGCGCGTGCGGCCCCGGGGGCACAGAATTGAAGGAGTCGCTGACTCAGGATTGCGCAGAGGAAAAACCAAAAACCAAGCCGGCTGTTATCAAGTCAATTCTGACTCACAGCGACCCTCGAGGGCAGCGTAGAATTACCCCATAGAGTTTCCAAGGGGGAGCCGGTGGGTTCTGTGGCATTTTGGTTAGCACCCATAGCCCTGAACCCGTACACCTTTAAGCCGGGTGCCCTAAGCTCTTGCCTCATCCTGGCCCCTGCCCTGGAGGCTCAGGCCTTCTTCCAACAGCCACAGGCTTCTGGAGTCTCTGCTGTCTTCAGCCCTCAGCTCTAGAATCTGCCTTTGCTTGGTAGATTGACTCTCTGAGATTCTGGGGTCAGTTCTTCTCTCTGATTCTCCTTCTTGGCCTAGTTACAACCCAGACTTGCCTGGACAGCTTAAAGTTTAAAGCTCCCACTGCAGAAATCAGTAAATTGTTGCCCATTCCCTTGATGGAATGTTCCGTTTCTTCCCCTCAGTGCCATGCCCCTTATCTGAGACCAGCGCAGGTAGAGGAGGTGTCTGAGCCCACCCGCCAGCCGCGGAAGCACTACCTGCTGCGAGGGGTCAACGTTCTGTGGCTTGGATGTTGTGCGGAAGCAGGATAGGACGTGCATGAAGCCAGAGCCCTGCACTAGAATATTCCACAAGACCCGTTGAGGACACTGCTGTGTGACGTGTCTAGTCTCTGGTCCTAGTTCTGAATCAGAACGTGTGGCACTAGGGTCCGTAAGTGGGAGCCCTGAACAAGTCTCCCACTTGGTCTTTATGGATCCCCGGGTGGTTGTAGGAACAGCAGATAGAGAAACCCACTTCCACTGAGTCAATTCCGACTTACAGAGACCCTATAAGACACAGTGGAACTGCCCTATGGGGTCTCCAAGGAGCACCTCGTGGATTCAAACTGCCGACCATTTGGTTAGCAGCCACTTAGCCACGTGCTCTGTGGGCTAGATGCTGTCATTATCTCCATTTAGGGGACAGAAACAGCTTAAGGACACCCAGCAATGACAGGGCAGAGTTGGGAAGTGGGAAAGCGTGTTGCAAAGGGTGCAGGTTATGCAGAGTGAGGTGCCGGGACGTCTCCTTCTTAAGCGAAGTGATGGGATGGTTAGTTGAAAGGGCCCCCCGGATGTCTCCGACGCCACACGTGGTCAGATGCCACGTGTGCTCTGCTCTGCTTCCGCGAGGGCGTCTCTGTCTGAGATCATGGTAACCTGAGAAAGGGACTGTGAACTGGAAAACACCTAGCCCTCAGCAACAAGTAGGCGTTGTCCCAGGGGGACCCGGGAGAGGCCCACATGCTGGCACCACCCGTGCCTGTGGCTCCGCAGACGAGTTCGCTCAGCCAAAGCTGGCGCTGTGTCATCGCTGCAGCCCTGGCTCAGGGCCCAGCCCTGCCACCTGCTGGCTGTGGGATCAGGTGCCCCTCACATAACTCGGTGACTGTCCATCCAGGCTGTGACACTCGTGGATCACGGGACCACTGGTGGCAAAATGGTTAGAGTGCGTGGCTGCTAACTGAAACACCCGTGGTTCAAATCCACCAGTCTCTGTGCAGTCTGCTCCACTAAATTACCTATTGTCGGTGAGTCTGTTCCAACCATAGCGACCCTACAGAACAGAGTTGACCTGCCCCGTAGCATCTCCGGAAAGTGTCTGGTGGATTTGAACGGCTGACCTTTTGGTGAGCAGCTACATGCCTTACCATTGTACCACCAGTCCCTCCCCCTAAACAGTACAGCCGTGGAAGCCCTACGGGGCAGTTCTGCTCTGTCCTGCAGGGTCACTGTGCGTGGGAATCGACTATGGCAATAGGTTTTTTGGGGGGGTGGGAATGTAAAGCCCCCCAGGCAGTTCTAACATACACCAGTGCTGGGACCTCTGGTTAAGCTCCCCACGGTTGTGTTCCTTACATGTAAATGGGGCAGTTGTTCATAACCGATACTTTACTTACTTCCACTATAAAGTCTGTAGGGGCTTTCTCATTTTACCTCCAGCAAAAGGACCACTAATCCCACACAGCTCATCCCCTGCTTGACAGGTGCGTGGAGGTGAGTGGTGGAGCTGAGACCCAGGCCCAGGGTTCCGGCTACAGGTCCAGCTGTGTCTCCTCTGCCTCCTGTCTGTCCGTCAGGTATCGTGCCCGTGTGGTGGTTCAGAGGAGCAGCTGAGCAGCTCCCAGCACAGTGCCTGGCACACACACGAGTCAGCAAGTACAAAGTGATTAACTCAAGGTTAGACTTTATTCTAGCCTTCCTCTTTCCAGGGTTCCTGGGATTACTTATCTGTGTAATGTTTAAAATCTCAAGCTGTGTTCCTGTCAGCATTGTTTGATGCATGGATTTCAGAATTGGGGCCTGTGTGAGTTGGAATCCACTTGATGGCAGTGGACCTGGTCTGGTTTTCAGGTCTACACAGTCCTGAGTTTCCTGGGTCACCTTCGCTCAGGCACTGTACCAGGTGGTCCCTTGCAGGGATCAGTTTACTGGGCAATGGTCCGCTGGGACATGGGTCTTGGAATCGGTGGTGATGCAGTGGCGCTCCAGCCCCGTGCCTTTATCTTGGTGGATGTCCTGTTTCAGGAAATGCTTGATAGCTGCTTGTCCTGGGGTATCTTGGATGACTTCCTGATGCAGTCCAGAGACCTTCAGGAGTGTGTTCAGAGCCCCTCAGCCCAGTGGGCCAGCTGAGGGCTGTGCTTCTCAGGGTGACAGCCTGGCACCTGGGGAAGTGTGTGAAAGGCGCAGCTTCTCAGCAAAGCCTTCCTGGAAGGCCCCACCCAGCCTGCTCCCTTCTGGCTGCTCTCCATGACCTCTCTGAGCTCCTGGCCTCCTTCAGTTACAGATGCCAGCAGCCACCTCAGAGTAGCGACAGCAAAAATCGATGAGTTCATTGACTCACATGCCACACCCGACGGGCCCCAAACAGACCTTGAGGCGAAGAGAGGTCCGGGACTCCCAGTGGTATTACCAGGCCTCTGCTTGCTTCCTGGTTGGTTTCCCTCTTCTAGAGGTTCTGTCTGTGTGGTGGGAAGGATGGCCACCCATGCTTTGAGGCTTACATGGTCCCGACAGATCACGACCCCACAGACAGACTTGTGCTTTCCCAGCAGTATGCATCAAGCCTTGAGGAGGGCCTCTTGTCTTTCTTGGACTCACTTTGACGGAGTGACAACATGGGCTAATTGGTCATCCTGGGTTGTGAGCCCCCTCCTGGCATCCCAGAATATGTCATCTCCGTCCTCAGGGATGGCAGGTTCTATTGCTGGAAGGAAGCAAGGGGGCTTGGAGGTAATGTAAAGAGCAAGCAAGTCCTGCCAAGTCCTGCACACCCCTGCAATAGGGCTTGAACTGCTGAGGTCCCTGGGTCGGACAAACAGTTTGTACCTGATTACTGGTATAAAGGTTGGCAGTTCAAATTCCCCCAGCAGTACTGAAGAAGAAAAGCCTGGCAATCTGTTTGCATTAAGATCACAGCCAGGAAAACCCCCTGGGGCTCTGCTCTACTCTGACATACACAAGTCCCTGCGAGTCAGAAACGACTCCAGGGAAAACACAGGGGATTTGATTTCAATTTGGTTTGTTGTCTTGATTGTAAGCTAACTGAGAGGAGGGAGCACTTCTTATCCTTATATTCTGAATGTTTGGCATGACAGTTATTAGAAGCTTTCAAATCGATCACAACTCATAGTGACCACGTAGGCAACACCAGGACAGAACCCTGCTGGGTCCTGTGCCACCCTGACGGTTGTTACGCCACAGCCCACGGATGCTGCCGCTGTGTCGGTTCATCTTTCAAGCATCTTTCTGTTTTGTGCTGACCCTTCGTTTTACCCAGCATAACGTCCTTCTCCAGGGACTCTACTTACCGATAACGTTGTCCAAAGTAGGTGACATGAAGTCTTGTTCGCCATCCTTGCTTCTGACGCATATTGTGGCCCTGCTTCTTTCCAGAGAGGCTTGTTCTTTCCTCTGTCCGTCCGCGGTATCTTTAGTGTTCCTCGCCAACACCGTAATTTGAAAGCATTAGTTCTTCTTTGGTCGTGAAGTGATTGAAGACACCATGGCTTGGGTCAGGCATATTTTAGTCCTCAAAGGGACATCTTTGCTTTTTAACATTTGAAAGAAGTCTTTTGCTGCAGATTTGCACAATACAATACACATCTTCTTTTGATTTCTTGACTGCTGCTTCCAAGGGTATTGGTGGTGGGTCCAAGATCAATGAAATCTGTGCTTTGTTTATCATGGTATTGCTTACTGGTCCAGTTGTGAGTATTTTTGTTTTCTTTATGTTGAAGTGTGGTCTGAAGGTGGTGGACTTTGATCTGCATCAGTAAGTGCCTCGTGTCCTCTTCACGTTCAGCAAGCAAGGTTGTGTCATCTACGTATCTCAGGTTGATAATAAGTCCTTCTCAAATTCTGACGCCACATTCTTTTTATAAAAAAAAATTTATTGTGATTGAACTACATGTTCACGTTCTGTATCAGTTTGCCATATAAGACCAGGAACTCACCTCACTATTTTACTCATATTGCTCTCCCTCCCTCACCCCAAGCCCCTGTGACAGCACACTCCTCCTTTCCATCCAGCACTCCCTGTGCCCACCTGACCAAGACCTAGCCCCCCTCACTCTACCAACCGGCCTCCGGCAATGATCTTCTCCGACAGCCCCGTATATATAAAACCAAAACCAAACCCCACTGCTGTTGAGTCAGGTCCGACTCATAGCAAACCTAGAGGTCAGAGTAGAGCTGCCTGGTAGAGTTTCCAAGGACAGCCTGGTGGGTTAGAACTGCTGAATGTTTGGTTAGCAAGCGTAGAACTTAACCCACTGTGCCACCAGGGTTTCCCCCGTGTATGTATTTATGTCTAAAAGTTCACTGCCACTGGTATTCCACGTCTTATATAGTCCTGTTCAGTCTTCGCCTGGAGAGCTGGCTTCGGTGCTGGATGGGATTTGGGGTTCAAGTGGAGTCTGTGAGCTACGTTCTCAGGGGACCTTTAGACTGATGGACCATCAAGTGTGGTCATTTGGTAGAGTTCTAGTTCTGCATACAACATCATTCTTCACGTAGCTCGGCTGCTTGAATTATTTGTTCAGCATACAGACTGAGTAAGTGTAATGAAAGTATACAAACCGAACACATGCTTTTTCTGGTTTTCAGCCAATCCAGTATTCCCTTGTTCTATTCAAATGACAGCCTGTTTTATTGGTCTGTGTATAGGTTCCACATGTCCTGGAGTTCCTGTTCTTTGCCGTGTTATCCACAGTTTGTGAAAATCCACATATTGAGTGCTTTTGCATAGTCGACAGTTAAACATCTTGCTGGCATTCTCTGCCTTCAGCCAAGATGCGTTTGCCACATAAGCAGTGATAGTCTTTGTCCCGTGTCTTCTTCTGATCCCAGCTGGAATTTCTGCTGCTTCCCTGTCTGTGGACTGCTGTATCTATTTTTGAGTTATCCGCAGCAGAATTCTTACTTTCATATGATATTAATGACATTGCCCAATAACTCCCACATTCAGTTGGATTGCCTTTCTTTGGAATGGGTATAATATGGATCTCCTCCAGTCAATTTGCCAGGTAGCTGTCCTCCAAATTTCTTGGCATAGGCCAGTGAGTGTTTCCAGCTTTGCCTCTGTCTGTTGAAACATCTCAGTTGGTATTCAATCAGCTCCTGGACCCAGTTTTTCACCGTTTTCTGCACTGCAGCTTGGACTTCCTCCTGTGGCGCCATCAGTTCTGATCGAATGCTACCTCCAGAAGTGACTGGTTACTGTTTTTGGCACAGCGAGTCTGCGTATTCCTTCCACCCTCTTTTGATCCTTCCCGCGTCGTTCAGTATTTTGCCCACAGAATCCTTCAATATTGCCTCTCAGGACTTGATTTTTTTTTCCATTTCTTTCAGCTTGAGAAACTACAGGCGTGTTCACCCCTTTTGGTTTTCTAACTCCAAGTCTTTGCACGTCTTTTTATAACACTTTGTCTTCTCAGGGCGCCCTTTGAAATCTTCTTTTCAGCTCTTTTACGTCAGCATTTCTTCCTTTGGCCTTCGCTACTCTTATGTTCAAGAGCCAGTCTGAGAGTTTCCTCTGACATCTATTTTGGTGTTTTCTTTCTTTCCTGGCTTTTTACTGACCTTTCGCCTTCTTCATACACGGTATCTCTGATGTCATCCCACAACTTGTCTGGTCTTTGGTCATTAGTGTTGAATAAATGCATCAAACCTAATCTTGAGACGTTCTCTAAATTCATGTGGGATGTACTCAGGGTTGTACTTTGGCTTTTGTGGACTTGTTTTAATTTTTTTCAACTCGAACTTGCATATGAGCAATTGGTGATTTTGCAGCTGGCCTGTGGCCTTGTTCTGACTGATGACATGGAGCTTCTCTGTTGTCTCTTTCCACGAATGTGGTTGATTTAATTTCTGTTGTATTCCTTCTGGTGAGGTCCGTGGATATAGTTGCTATTTCTGTTGTTGAAAAAGGTATTTGCAATGAAGACGTCATTAAAAAAGCAAAAACACACTGCTGTCAAGTCCAACTCATAGTGACCCTAGAAGTCAGAACAGAACTGTCCCATAGAGTTTCCAAGAAGCGCTTCGCAGATTTGAACTGCTGACCTTTTTAGTTAGCAGACATAGCACTTAACCCACTACACCACCAGGATTTCTGAAGATGTCACTGGTTTTGCAAAATTCTATCACTTGATCTCCAGCGTTGATTATCACTGAGGCCATAATTCCAACTATTGACCCTTCTTTTTTGTTTTCAACTTTTCCATTCTGCTCATAAATAATTATCAGTGCATCTTGATTACACATTTGATCAATTTTAGGCTGAAGAAGTTGGTAAAAATCTTCCATTTCTTCATTTTTGACCTTAGTGGTTGGTATATAAATTACAGTTATAGTTGTGTTAATTAATGTTCATTGTAGGTGCATATAGGGTATGCTATGAGCCAGGACTGACTCAGTAGCACCTAACAGCACCAACAGTACCATGAGTCAGAATCACCTGGACAGCCCAAGTTGTTTTTTATTTCTTTTTCTGTAGTTCTGAGGGTATCACCCTGCCCCTTGACAGCATTGTATCTCAGGATAGACCTTGAAATGTTCTTTTTTGGTGGTGAAAGTGATGGCGTTCCTCCTGAATTTGTCATTCCCGGCGTAGTGCACCGTATGATTGTCCTCCTCAGAATGGCCAGTACCAGTCCATTTCAGTTCACTAAAGCCTAGGATACTGATCTTTATGTATTACAGTTTATTTTTGATGGCTTCTAGTTTTCCTAGATTCTTACTTCATACACCCCATTCTGATTATTCGTAGATGTTTGCAGCTGTTTTTTCTCATTTGGGGTCATGCCACGTCAGCAAATGAAGGCCTTAAAAGCTTTTTTCCACCTGCGTCATTAAGGTTGACTCCACTTCGAGGAGGCAGCTCCTGTCCTGTCGTTGTCTGAGTCCCTTCTGACTGAGGGACTTGTCTTCCAGTGCTATACCGGACAGGGTTTCACTGCTGTTCAGAAGGTTTTCACCACCCAAAAGGTTTTCACTGTCCAATTTTTTAGAGGTAGACTACCAACCAGGTCCTTCTTCTGAGTCTGTCTTAATCCAGAAGTTTTGTTGAAACCTGTCCACTGCTGGTGACCCTGCCGGTATTTGAAATACTGGCAGCCTAGTTTCCAGAATCAGAACAACATGCAAGCCCCTCAGTACAGATGAGCGGTGGGCTTGGCACACAGCGAGTGCTTAGTAAACATTTGTTTAGCTGAAGAGATGAGCCAGAGCTGTGAATCTTCTGGGCTGGTCACTAGAAAAATGGAAGCAGAGCGAGGAGCCGAGAGGAAGCTTGCAAAGCCCGGATTCCAAGAGAACGTCCGTCAACATTTAGCAGAGCCCTTGGGGACCACGATATGAACAGCACAAGAGTGCGCTCCTAGTTACTTCTGTGGGCTCTTAATCACATCTCTGTTCTTCCAACCCAGACTAGAGCCTTGCTGTTTTCTGCCAGTTTCCTTTACTGCTAAGTTCCTCCCTCAGCCAGCTCTGCTTTGGACAGAAGTGGGGGCAGATTGGAGACTCCTTGTGTTTAACGGCTTTCTCAGCATCGTTGATGCGGTCGTCATACGCCGTCTTCAGGGCTTGGACTTTGCCTGTAAGGACCCTCTAACGTAATTGACCCTGGCTCTGGCAAAACCGTGACCTCAGTGTCCCTAGGAAGGCTTGGTGGCCACTGCTTTAACCATCGCCTGTTCCTGAAAGGGGGGAGCCAGGCTGGCTAAGCCCAACTCAGAGGAAACCAAGGCCGACAGCGTCTCCTGGGTTCCAAGACGGATCACCAAAGATTAACTGTAGGTTTCCTGAGGAAGGACCTGTTTGCCCACCAGCTCTCGAAGGCCAACAGACTCTCTGATCCCTTCTCTTGCCTTTGTCTTAATCGAGAAAGGCTAGATCAGTGATTTTCAAAATTGAGCCTGTAGTGGAATTACTTGGAGAGCTTTCTCAAGAATCCACCACTGGGTTCTACCCCCTGAGGTCCTGATTCAGCACATCTGTGGTGGAAACTGAGCATTCGAGTGTCCTGTCAGGTGATGCTGGTCTGTGGGCTAGGGGACTACATGGTGAGGGCTGGACTAGGGAGACGGCCGCCATGAACCCCTGTGTCTCGTAAGGGTGCCTCTTAGAGAGTCCAACGACGACCTTAAGGCACCCTCAGGTCTGGCCTGGCACAAGGACACCTACTACCCTTGGTCACAGTAGAGGCCGGAGGACCCTGGCGAGGTACGGCAGGCCAGGAGGTCGGACAGGTCAGGAACCAGAAGTCCGGGAGCGCCATCTGTTGAGTCAGGTGGTATCAAGACAGGAAAGGGGTGATCTGCGGCTAAGGAAGTCCTACACGCTAGTACTGAGTATAAAAGTCTAGGAAGAAACGCAAGGCTGACAATCCAGAAAGTCTCAGGATAATGGCAGCTCAAGTCCAGAGGCTACATCACTGGGGTGGTTGGCTGTGCCAGGAGTGGGCACAGCACCAGAGACATTGATCTGCAGGCAGAGTGATGCCTTCCACTTCCTTTTTTTAAAATTTGACTTTATTATGCTTTAGGTGAAAGTTTGCAATGCAAAATAGTTTCTCATTCAAGTATTTACATACAAATCGTTTCATAACATTGGTTGCTATCCCTGCAGTGTGTCTGTACTCTCCCCTTTCCAGACTGGATCTCCTGCGTCCATTGGTCCATTTTCCTGTCCCTTCCAGCCTTCTCGTCTTGTCATCGGGCAGGTGTTGTCCACTGGGTCTCGCACGCGTAACTAAACTAAGAAATATGTTCCTCATTGTTTCATAGGCTTGCCTTGTCTTTGGCTAAGAGCCCTGGTGTCAGCAGTTCAAATGCCCCAGTACTCCCTGGAAACCCTCTGGGGGCCTTTCAACTGTGTCCTATAGGGTTGCTGTGAGTGGGAATTGACTTGACGGCAGCGGGTTTAAACTTTGGCTGAAAGGTGGACTTTGGGAGTGGCTTCAGGTCTGAGTTAGCAGAGTGTCTAGGGGCTGGGATCTCCGGGGTCCCTCCAGTCTCTGTCTGACTGGTAAGTCTGGTCTTACTTTGTAAATTTGAGTTTTGTTGTACATTTTTCTCCTGCTCTGTCTAGGACGCTCCACTGTGATCCCTGTCAGTATGGCTGCTTTTGGCTTTTTGATGCAAAGGTTGTGGGGTACAGTAAGTGTGCTGCGTGAGCTCCCAGGGGACTAGCTCAAGCTGAAGGAGAATCAGAAAGAGTGCAGATGCACTCTGTTCCCGATGGAGGCTGAGACACAGGCTTTAGATTCTTCCTAGGTGGTACTCCAATGCAACCACGAGAGAATGTCGCTGCGATAGACACAGACTTGTTGCCATGGGAAACAAAAAAATAGTTTTTTGCACAGTACTCACTGAAGTAAGAAATGGATCTTGACAGACTGTTTTGGTAAACAGTGTCTCATGTCACTGGATTTTGCACCCAGTTCCTCCTCTGGGTTGTCGCGTCAGCCACTGCCCTGTGCCTCCTAGTTCTGTCCCAGCTCTTTACCCTCTTCACTCATCTTGAAATGACACCCTATTCCTCTGCAGTGTGACCAAGAGCAAACCAGACGGCAAAGCAGAGGTCAAAGGTGGTAAGCTGTTTTCCTGTCGTACACAGCCTGGAGCTGGCAGAGCCCCCAGGGTCCCCCGAGCTCTGGCGTCGGTCACGCAGACTCTCGCTGACATTTTCAGACCCAATGAGGGCACGCTGCTTTAAGTGAGAAAATAATGTGACCCGAGGGTTACAAATTTTTTTTTTTTAAGTCAAGAAGAAGTTGTACATTAGCTGATCATCAGCTGATCTGACCCTCCTCGTCCGTTGGCAAACTGTTTTCACTGGACCGTCTTAGTATCACCAGGCCAATGTGTGTGCTCCAAAATCCGTCGCTACCCAGGTCACTGCAGGCTCGTTTCTGCACTCGGAGCCTCTGCTGAAGCGAAGACCCGCATCTAACAGCTTAGCTTCTCCACCGGTAAGGGCGGCCTCTGCTTTGTCTTTCATGTGCTGTTTCTTAACGGGTTTTTAATTTCACTGAAAATGGCATCGGCTACGAGAAGATTCACTAACAGGTAAGAAGTATCAAGGTGAGTCTTGGCACAAAAGTGGAAGAAGTGAGAAAAAGCGGAATGTGAACTGACAGTTAAGCAGGAGCGGGCCGGGGAAGTCTCCTGGTGGCGATGACGGCCCTCAGCACGCTAATTACACAGAAAGGGACTCGAACAAAGCAAGAGCAACAGGAAGTGGGGCTAATGCTCAGCGCCTCTCCTCTGAGGGAGGTTTGAAAGCTTTTTCCAAACTCAAAAAAGGCCCATAAAGTGGAATTAAGTGCATTCACCAGGCTCAGTATTCACCTGGGTGTCAGTTTTGAGATCGTTCTAGACTGGGACTGCACCAGTGAGCTCACGGTCCTCTGGGGACAGCTCACACCCATTTTTGGCTGCATTTTGATACCAAGGTAGAACACAAACTTCCCCATGACTGGGTGGTTTCCAGCCACATAGATGCTCATTGGTGTTTGCTCTGTAGGTTCCTTTCTGTTAACCCCAGACCCTTTGTTCCCGAAGGCCTCTGGGATTTCGTGAGCAGTAACAGACACAGAAAAGGAACAGCATCGGAGTTAGCAAGAATGGTTAGCCACTCTTAGTCTCCAACGGACATTGGTGGGCTGTGTAGTCCCCAGGCAATCCCATGTGGCTCAAGTTCTATGTTCAAAATAAGAAAAAGTCCATTTTTTGCCAGACAGGAGTCTTATCTTTAAGCTGTTAGGTTTAAGGAAGATGATAAGGGACATCTGTGAATATATTTTTATGAAAAATGATTGTTTCATGAAGGATCAGCTGGAAAACATTAAAAAAACAAAAAACCCAAACGAACCCCTTTGCTGTCCAGTCGATTTTGACTCGTAGTGACCCTGCAGGGCAGAGTGGAACTATCCCACAGGATTTCCAAGGAACAGCTGGTGGATTGAAACTGCTGACTGTTGGATTAGCAGCTGAGCTCTTAACTACTGTGCCCCCAGGACTCCAGGTATCCCCAGAGAAGGACTACAGATCGGGGGCCACTAATACTCAACTAAAAAGGGTGCAGGGTGGAGGGGCTCCTTGCCCCAGAGGCCAGAGTCCTGCTGGAGAGGGCTGGCGCCCCCGTCTAATTTCTGGGGACAGAAGAAACAGCCAGGCCAGTGCCAGAATAGACAGAAGCGCATGAGGTTGCCCTTGGCCCTGTTGCACCTTCCTTTGTGGACCCCATTCCTGTCTGTGGTAGCCTTTTTTCTCCACCACTGAACACCCACAAGGGTCCTACAGCGCCTCTCCTCGGTAGTGCCCGCTGCTCACATCCCAGCTCTGAACCAGCATCTCCCTCACCCACCCTTCTTCAGTCCGCGTCTCCCACCCCAGCTCCATCGCTCAGGGTGCAAGGCCATGGTCTCTGTACACGGACCTGTTCTTGTTTTTTATGTAGGTGGGCTCCATACGATATTTGTCCTTTTGTGATTGACTTGGATCACTCAGTATGGTGCCTTCCAGCTCCATCCATGTGCAGCACGCATCAAGACGTCATTTCTCTTCCAGGCTGAGGAGTGTCTCGTTGTCTGTCTGTACACGTTTTCTTTATCCATCCGTCTGTTGGTCTGCATGTCGGTGGTATCCCCCGTTTTGACTGTTGTAAATAACACTGCCGTGAACATCGGTGCTTTCTGGTGCCTTGGGTATCCTCCTAACAGCGGAACTGCTGCGGCACGTGGTGGTTTGATCTGTAGATTTTTAGGACCTGCTGTGCTGCTTTTCACAGCAGGGTGCCGCACTGCATTCCCACTGGCAGCGGGCAAGGATTCATGTCTCCTTGTCCTCACCACATTCGTAGGCATCCTAGTGGGATGCAATGTCACCTCACTGTGGTTTTCATTGGCATCCCTCTGGTGGCTAGTGATGCTGAGCATCTTCTCATGTGCTTGGTGCCCATTTGAACATCCTCTTTGGTGAAAAGTCTACTGAAGTCCTTTGCCCATTTTATGTTTGGGTTGTCTTTTTGTTGTTAAGTTGTCACAATTTTATAAGCAGATTTCAGTTATTAGGGTCTTCACAGTATATGGCCTCTGAAGGTCTTCTCCTTGTCAGTAGCTTGTCTTTTCACATTTTGGGTAATGTCTTTCAACGAACAAACATTTTTAATTTCTGTAAAGTCCATTTGCTTGTCTTGTCTTTTGCTGTCCTTTAGCTATTATATCAGGTAACCTGCTGCACAACCCAAGCACTCCTTTGAAACAGAGATGGCAAGGCTGCATCTTAGATACTTGGCTATGCTGTCAGGAGGGATCAGCCCCTGGGGAAGGAGAACGCTTGGTAAGGTAGAGGGTCAACGAAAAAGAGGAAGACCCTACCACAGCGGCTCCAGTATTGGGCTCCAGCGTAACAACTACTGCAGACCCGGTGCGGGGCGGGTGGTGTGCGGGGTCACTGTGAGTTGGGACTGACTGGATGGCCCAGTGGCAACAACAGCAGTTAACAGCCAGGCACAGCAACTGTGGCCGTGGCTCACGGCAGGCCGTACGTGGGGCCACCGTGTCTGGGAACTGGCCAGATGGCCCGGCGGCAACAACACAGTCACAGCCGGGCCCAGCCACCGTGCCCCCGCATCTTACTCCAAGACCTTTTTTGGTTTGGGTCCCATTCAGGTCCTCAATCCATTTGAATTTTTTGTGTATGGGATGAGACATGGATCCCGTTTCACTTTTCTGCATCTAGAAATGTAGTTTTCCAGCACCATTTATTGGAGAGATTCCTTTTTCTCCATCCAGTAGACATAGCACCCTTGTCAAAAATGATTGGGCCATAGACGTGTAGGTTGATTTCTGGATGCTCAGTTCTGTCCCACAGTCTGTGCGTCTGTCACTGCAGCAGTACCAAGCGATTTTGATGACTGTAGCTGTATGTTTTAAAATCAGAAAGGGTGAGTCCCCTTGTTTTGCTCTCCTCCTTCAGCGTTGCTTGAGCTATTCATTTTAAAACTGTTTGTCCACGTGCTGTTCACTGACATTGGGTTCCCCATGTCATGTGACCATCTCTCCTGTTTATTTCCCAAACTTTGGCATCACCCAAATGGAAGGTCAGTACCCCTTAGGCAGGGACTCCCCATATCCCCCCACCCCTTGTCAGATATTTCATAGAAGTGCGATCAGACACTCTGTCCTTTTGTGCCTGACTGATGTCACTCGGCATGATCTTCTTCATATTGCACCCACACTGTAGCATGTAGCAGGATTTCGTGGCTGAATAATATTTCATTGTGTCTGTGTGGACGCAGTTTTCTTCCTAAGTCTGCCTTTAAGATGAATTTGTATCTAAGTCAGAACAGTTAGGAATGGTTCATATTTCATAACAGTCAGTCTCATGTTTGTCTTGATGTACCTTTTTATGTGTAAAAAAAAATCTAAAGAAACACTTCCAGATATACTAAAGCAGCTCTAACATAATAATAGCCAGCCAAGTGCTGTCAACTAAATAATAGAGTAATGATGTTTTGATTTACGCCATACAGTTGCACAGATTTGTCACTGTGAACCATTATATGTACCTTAAATTATTAATATGATGACTGCCAATGAAGCTTGCAAACACCTCCAAGAAAAAGTGCCAGGTACCTCATTGCTGAATATCATTATGGTCAACTTTGAAATATTCCCCTTGGGCAGCCGGGCATCGATGCCAGTGCCTAGTCCACCCTTCAGAGCAATTGTGGAACTCTATTTCTGAAATGGCCATCAAAGCTGTCATCATATTACCTTTGATGTCTTGATGTCATCAAAATGTGTCCCTTTCAATATTTCCTTCATCTTTAGGTAAAGAAAAAAGTCACTGGGGGCCAAATCAGGTGAGTAGGGAGAGTGTTCCAATACAGTTATTTCTTTACTGGCTAAAAACTCTCATAGATAACTACATAATTAAGTTTGTGAACTTGTCACCATGCACAATGGCCATTCCAGAAAGAGTTTGAAAATTGCTTTGAAGGGTGGACTAGGTGCTGGCATTGGTGCATAGCTTCCCAAGGGGAGGACTTTGAAAGTGACTGTAGTGATATTTAGTGATGAGGTATGTAGTAACCAGAATAATTAAGTTTGCAGACTTAATTGTCAGACCTCATATACCCTCACTCCTCACTTTTCTACGTGGTGGGTTTCCAAAGACCAGATTGTTATGTGAAAATTGGCACTATGAAAAAATGGAGAATGACCACATCGGATCACAAGATGAAAGGTGACTATATCATCACGGAACTGCCAAGTTACATCACTACACAACTACCAAACCATTGAGAGCTGTGGCTCAGCCAGGGTGATCATGACCTTAACCGTCACAGCCAGCGGTAATCTCACCTTGCTCCTCAGTGTTCATCACTGTCAGACAAAGGTTGTTAATACTCGGAATAGGTAGATAGTGGATTTTCACTTTTGTCATGATGTGAGGCATCGGATGACAAGACAATTGACAAGTGAGTGACGGGCTTTACAGGGGCTGGTTTGTAACTATGGGTTGCACGTAAGTTGGACACTCACATTCCAAGGTTGCCTTTGCCACGTTTTGTTTACCCTTTTATGTCCAGTGGACACTGGGGTTGTTTCCACTTTTTCACTGTTGTGCAGACTCAGTATTTTGAGAGTCACAGAGCTGTTCTGCTTGCAGTGTGAGAAAGCACAAGTTTGCAGACTGGACTCCGGGAGAGAAGCTTCAGCTGCTTAGTGATGGCTCGGGACAGCCTCTGTCAAATAAAAGAGACAGAAGACAAATCCATTGCCTTGAGCTGATCCTGACTCGCGTCCCCGTGTGACAGCAGACTGCCTCTCGGGGTTTCCTCTCTCTGGAGCTGTTCTCTTCACTGTGTGACAGCAGGACACCCCCCCCCCCGCCCCGTGAGAGCTCACTTGGCTTCATCACGAAGGAAATTACCAGACCTTTCTTCCACTTTGCTGTTGGGTGGGTCTGAACTGCTAACTTTCTGGTTGACTTTGTCAGGTCTGTAGGGAGTGGTTTTGCTTCTCCACCTTGGCCCTGATGCCAAGGCCACGGCCTAGGGCTGTGCAAGGCCACACCTGAGTTCAGGAACCAGGAGCTGGTTCAGAGGGGCCCAGCGCAAAGCCCGTCAGGGACTGACAAGGAAAAGGGTGGGAGCAGTTTCTCCATTTTAGCCGATGTTGTCTGGTCTCCTGAGCCAAGGAGGGCTTCTGTCACCATCGCCACCTTCTCCCCACGGTGCCTGAAGCCCACCCTTCCACCTCCCCTCATGATTTGCGTGCTCTGATCTCTGATCCCAGCTCACGAGATGACGTTGCCGTAACGCAACATCAGAGCAGAAGCAGGCGTTAGGTGGCGTATTGGCGCCATTCACCGGGCGACTGAGGAAGTCCT
The DNA here is from genome assembly GCA_028571685.1 of Heterohyrax brucei. NCBI lineage: Eukaryota > Metazoa > Chordata > Mammalia > Hyracoidea > Procaviidae > Heterohyrax > Heterohyrax brucei. The sequence continues at coordinate 82,859,373 of CM053159.1, forward strand.
GCCCTAAACGGTGCCGCGGGCCGGGCGCTGCGGCGGGCAGCAGGAGAAGCGGGGCCTGCCGGGATCGCTCGGCACGCTCACGTGTTTGCTCCCCTTCCCTCAAGTACTAACGGCTGATGAAGGTCAAAGACCTTCCCTCCTTTTCCCATCTGCTGCTTTCTAGAAATCCGTCCCTCTTCCCTATTTGCTGCCCTGGCTTGGCCTGAAACGGACACCCCGTTGTTTCTAAAGTGTACCCTAGAAGCCCCAGCTGGCCAGCAAAGCCGTCACGTGTTGGAAAAACGTCTCAGATCATTGGTTAAGATCCAACCACGTGCCTCCAGGGAGATGCCGATGCCTTCAAGGCAGGTAACTAGTGGTCAGATTTTAAGTGACATGTCAGCAGAGTCACAGGCCCCTGAAAGTTCACTCATTTGCTTAACAAAAATGCATGGCTGGGTGATGGCTTCGTCTATGTGGCACTGCTCCAGAGGCTGTGGACACAGGACGGATCCTGCCTCTGTGTGTCCCTTCTGAGAGAAGAACAGATGTGTGCAGCTGTGAGATCTGAGCATCCAGCCCCTGGGGATTCTGAAGTGAACCCCAGCAGTGGTAAGGGACACCAGGAGTCACCTGGCACATGCCACACCCTCGATTATAGCTCGCTTTCCAGAAAACTGCTCAGAACTCTCCTGTCAGTGGGAAGAGCTTGAAACCTTGCTTGGACAGTAACTGCTGGCGGCACTGAGGTTTGGCTCGGTCTTTGGTATGTGGCCAAAGGTGGTGATTTGGCTCCGGCTGGAATCAGACCTGCCTGTGGCAGCCAGACAGCGACGTCGCCACCTGTTCTTGTGTCCCTGGCCTCGCGCCCGTGTTGCTGTTGCTAGGTGCTGTGGAGTCAGTTCTTCCTCTTAGCAACCCAGCAGACAGCAGAACAACGCTGCCTGCTCCTGACCTGTCCTCACCGTTGCTGCTGTGTGCGGCCCGGGAGGCAGCCGCCGCTCCAGCCCACCTCCCCGAGGGCCTTCCTCTTTTCCCTGGCCCTCTGCTTTACCGAGCATGATGTCCTTCTCCAGGGAAGGATCCTTCCTGACAACACCTTCGGAGTGCGTGGGACAGAATCACAGCACTCTAGCTTCCAAGGAGCACTCTGGCGGCTCTTCTTCCAGAACAGCTCTGTTCTGCTGACAGTCCTTAGTACGTTCAGTGTGATTCGCCACCACCACGATTCGAAGTCCTCAGTTCTCCTGCTGTCTTCCTGATTCATCGTCCACCTTTCCCATGACAGGAGGCAGTGAAAACAGCATGGCTTAGTCCTCAGAGTGACATCTTTGCTTTTTGACACTGGAAAGAGGCCTTCTGTGGCAGATTTGCCCAGTGCAGTGCCTCCCCGGATGCTTTGACTGCTGCTTCCATGGAAGTCGATTGTGGATCCCGGTCAGTGAAATCCTTGATGTCAGTCTTTTCCCATTTTTTTATGATGTTGCTTCTTGGTCCAGTTGAGAGAATTTTTGTTTCCTTTATTGTTGAGTATAATCCGTACTGGAGGCTGTGCTCTTTGACCTTCATCAGTGAGTGTTTGAAGTCCCCTTCAGTTTGAGCAAGCAAGGCGGTGGCATCTGCGTATTAGGTTGGGTTGACGAGTCTTCCCCCAGCCCTAATCACACGTTCTTCTTTATATGGTGCTGCGTCTTGGATTATTTGCTCAGCACACAGGTTGAATAGCTGTGGTGAAAGGATACAACCCTGATGCACACCTTTCCTGACTTTAAACCACACAGCGTCCCCTTGCTCATTCCCAGCAACTGCCTCTCGGTCTGTGTCGGTGCGTGTGCGCACCGAGGTGACCACTCTAACCAGCGGAGTGATTCTACTGACACAAAGAAAGAACACCACTCCTACTTGTTCTGAGGCCTGACTCAAAACCAGCCACGATGGCTGCTGGGTCGATTCTGACTCCTGGCGGTCCCGTTTGTGTCACAGCAGACCTGCACCTAATACGGTTTGCAGGGGCTGCCTTTTTTTAAAGTCGATCACCAGCCCTTTGATTCCGAGGCCCCTCTCGGCAGGCTAGATCACCAACATTCAGGTTAGCAGCCGAGCACGTTAACTGTTTCCACACCGATGGCCTCCTTCCTCGACCCGAGTGCTTACTTTTGAACATTCTAAACCAGTGTGCAGTGAAAACAACTCCAGACACAGGGTCTTCAAGCAGCACACGGGTCTCACTCCACACAGCCGAACAGTGAACTTACACTGTTGATCAAATCTTGATGCTCAGGAGCTGAAGAGCAGATCAATCCTGAGCTTTGTCAATACCGCTGGAGAGTCAAGGACGCTTAATGACATGGTGACAACATGACAACGCTGTCAGCATTGCCACTTGGCCCTGACAGAGCCAAGCTCTACCATGCTCCTCCACGGACTTGAGTTAGAAGGAATGACTTATTCAGTATCCTGAAAATGGGCTGTAATGACCACAAGGTAAATCCTAGTTTCTGCCCTGAAGCATCACAGGTGAAAAGCTGAATGCTGCGTGATAAAAGTTTAGACATATTTTTGTGGCCTACATATTTACGGGTTTGACTTTGATGCCAACCAAGTATGGATCTTACCATCAACTAGAATAACTATTCAGTGTGCCTTTAGGGACAGAAGAGCACGCTTTTTTTTTTTTTTAATATAACTGAGTGAAAATGTACATTCCTGTATAAATTTACATACCCACCTATATGCAGCTTCCACTGCTCTCCCTGCCCGGTGACAGCACACTATACCTCTCTGCTCCATACATGTCTCATCTTCCCAACACTCTCTTTTTTCCTCCTCTCCACCCACTCTCCATCCTCCAGCCAGAGGTCAGCAGGATGACATCCTATAGATGTACAGAACCATAAAGTGCATCCAATATATGGTCGCTGCATCACCAAGTCCAATCCATTCCTGTCCGAAGCATGGACCGTCATTATGATTTATGGTCAAGAGCAGCATCACGGCGACGGGCCATGCTCCCAGGGGAACCCCAAAACCACTGGACCATCAATTGAGGTCTTTTAGTGGGGATCTCAGGGTGCACCCCTTTTTATTCTTGTGTTGCCAGTGAGACTCAACTTAGTGAGCTCCATCGCGGCTATCACTGGTGGTGGCCGGGCACCATCCAGTTCTTCTGGTCCCAAGTTGATGTAGGCATCCACTGATGTGGGTCTCTTTGTCTTCTGGGTTATCTTTCCCCCATGTCATTTTGGTCCTCGGTGAGCATCTGTTCCTGCTGAGCTGGGGCCATTTGCTGTGCCCTGGGATGGCAGCTTGGCAGCTTTTAAGACCCCGGACACCACTCACCAACGTGGGGTGCAGAGAGCCCTCTTAGCAAAATGCTAGTTGTGCCAATTGGCCTTGCTTTCACCTAAGAGCATGGTCCCCCGCCCCCTGCCCCAGCTGCTCTATCCTTGCAGTATTGGGTTTAGATGGAAGGAGTACTCATGTTATGTTTAAGTCCACTTAATATTGTTCTTGTTTCTAATGTGTGCTATCACCCGTTTCACCCAACCAGATACCTAGCAACTATCTAATCTAAACCCTCCCCCCTCCCTCCCTCTCTTCCCTCCCTTGCAGCTGTCAAAGAGTCTTTTCTTCTATACACAAGTCTGTTTTTGAGATCTTATCGTAGAAGTCTCATACAATATTTGTCCTTTTGTCACTGACTACTTTCACTCAACATAATGTCTTCCAGTTGAAAGCAGGTCATGAGATGTTTCCCGAAGTCATTGTTGTTCTTTATCATTGTGTAGTGCTCCACTGAGTATATATACCGTAGTTTACCTATCCATTCTTCTGTTGTTGGGCTTCTGGGTTGATTCCATCTTTTTGCTATTGTGAACTGTGCTGCGATAAACATTCTGGTGCATGTGTCCGTTGGTGTGAAAGGCCTTGATTCTGTAGGATATATTCCTAGTAGTGGAATTACTGGGTCAAATGGTATATCAATATCCATTTTTTTAAGGAAGTGCCAGATTGCTTTCCAAAGAGGCTGGACCATTTTGCAACCCCACCAACAGTGTAGGAGAGTTCCACTTTCTCCACAGCCTCTCCAGTATTTGTTGTTTTGTGTTTTTTGGATCATGGCCAACTTTGTTGGAGATGGTATCTCATTGTCGTCTTGATTTGAATTTCTTTAATAACTAAAGATTGTGAACGTGTCTGCATGTGTTTTTTGGCTGCCTGGATCTCTTCTTTAGTGAAATGTCTATCCATCTCCTTTGCCCATCGCTTGATTGGATGATTTATCTTCTTCTTGTTGATATTTTGTAGTATCTTATAGATTATGGAAATCAGGCGTCGGTCTGACATAGAGTTGCCAAATATTTTTTCCCATTCTGTAGGTGTTCTTTTAATTCTATTAATAAAGTCTTCAGATGAGCAAAAGTGTTTAATTCTTAATAGATCCCATTTATCTATTTTCTCTTCTGATGGTTGTGGTTTGTTTGACAGATTTTGGAGTCTGTCCATATTGTGTATTAAAACTTCCATTGTTGTTCCTACCTTTTCTTGGATGAGCTTTATCATTTTAGGTTTGATATTTAGGTCTTTTATCCAGTTGGAGTTGGTTTTTGTATAAGGTGTAAGATACGGATCTTGTTTCAGTTTCTTGCAGATGGATATCCAATTTTGCCAGCACCATTTGTTGAAAATACTGTTTTTACTCCAGTTTAATGTCTTAGGGCCTTTGCTGAATATCAATTGTTCAGAGGCAGATGGTGTCATCTCTGGGGTCTCAGTTCTGTTCCACTGATCAATCTGTCTGTTCTTATACCAGTACCAGGCTGTTTTGACCACTGTGGCAGTGTAATATGTTCTAAAGTTAGGTAATGAGAGGCCTCCCAGTGTGTTTTTCTTCTTTAGTAGTACCTTGCTTAACCGAGGCTTCTTCCCTTTCCAAACAAAATTGGTGCTTTGTTTCTCTATCTCATTAAAAAATGTCACTGGAACTTGTATTGAGATTGCATTATATAAATAGATTGTTTTATGTAAAATAGACATTTTCACAATGTTAAGTCTTCCTATCCATGAGCAGGGTAGGTTTTTCCATTTATCTAAGTCTCTCTTAGTTTCTTGTAGTAAGGGCTTGTAGTTCTCTTTGTAAAGGTCTGTTATTTCTCTGATTAGATTAATTCCTAGGTACTTTATCTTCTTAGGGGCTATCGTAAATGGTATTGATTTGATAATTTCTTCCTTAACAGTCTTGTTGTTGGTATAAAGGAATCCTACTGATTTACTTATGTTTATCTTGTATCCTGAGACTTTGCTGAACTCTTCTATCAGTTTGAGTAGTTTACTTATACATTCCTTGGGATTCTCTGCATATACAATCATATCATCTGCAAACAGGGAGATTTTAACTTCCTCTTTGCCAGTGCAGATGCCCTTTATTTCTTGGTCTTGTCTAATTGCTCTGGCTAAAACTTCTAGTACAGTGTTGAATAGAAGAGGTGAAAGTGGGCATCCTTGTCTAGCTCCTGATCTCAAGGGAAAGTCAGTTTCTCTCCATTCAGGATAACGTGGGCAATTGGCTTTGTATAAATGGCCCTTCTTGTGTTGAAGAATTTGCCTTGTATGCCCACTTTGCTAAGAGTTTTTAGCATGAATGGGTGTTGGACTTTATCAAGTGCCTTTTCTGCATCAATGGACAAAATCAGGTGATCCTTGTCTTTTGTGTTATTTATGTGGTTAATGACATTAATTGTTTTTCTGATGTTGAACCAGCCTTGCATCCCTGGTATGAATCCCACTTGGTCATGATGGATTATTTTCTTGATATGTTGTTGTATTCTACTGGCAAGAATTTTGTTGAAGATTTTTGCATCTAGATTCATGAGTGATATCGGTCTGTAGTTCTCTTTCTTTGTTGGGTCTTTCCCTGGCTTAGGTATCAGGGTTATGCTGGCTTCATAGAATGAGTTTGGGAATACTCCATCCCTTTCTATACTGTGAAATAGTTTCAGTAGTATTGGAGATAACTCTTCTCTAAATGCTTGGTAGAATTCTGCCATGAAGCCATCTGGATCTGGACTTTTTTTGGTTGGCAGTGTTTTGATGACCTTTTCAATCTCTTCCTTTGTAATGGATTTATTAAGTTGTTCTGCTTTACGTTGTGATAATTTGGGTAGGTGGTATGAGTCAAGGAACTGGTCCATTTCCCCTAGGTTTTCAAATTTGTTAGAGTACAGTCTTTCATAGTATTCTGTTATGATATTTTTGATTTCTGTTGCATCTGTGGTGACAACCCCCCTCTCATTTCTAATTTGGGTTATTGGTTTCCTTTCCTGCTTTTCTTTAGTAAGTTTAGCCAGTGGTTTGTCAATTTTGTTGATCTTCTCAAAAAACCAGCTTTTGGTCTTTTCAATTTTTTCAATTGTTTTTCTATTCTCTAGTTCATTTAGCTCTGCTCTAATCTTTATGATCTCGTTTCTTCTGGTGACTGAGGGGTTCCTCTGTTGTTCTCTTTCTACTTGTTCAAGCTGTAGGGTTAGTTCCTTGATTTGGTTTCTTTCTTCCTTCCAGATGTGTGCATTTATGGAGATAAACAGACCTCTGAGCACTGCTTTGACTGTATCCCATAGGTTCTGGTAGGAAGTGTTTTCGTTCTCATTGGAATCCATGAATTTCTTTAATTCATCCTTGATTTCCTCTATAACCCATGTTTTTTTGAGCAAGATGTTGTTCAGTTTCCAAGAGTTCCACTTTCTATCTCTGTTTTTTCTGCTATTGATTTCAACTTTTATGGCTTTATGATCTGAGAAGATGCTTTGCAGTAATTCAATGGTATGGATTTTGTTGAGCATTGCATTATGGCCTATCACATGGTCAATTCTGGAGAATGTTCCATGTGCACTGAAGAAGAAGGTGTAGTTGTCCGCTGATGGGTGGAAAGTTCTCTATATATCAATGAGGTTTCGTTGGTTAATAGTGGCATTGAAGTCTTCTGTATCTTTACTGAGTTTTTTTCTAGATGATCTGTCTAGTATTGAGAGTGGAGTGTTGAAGTCTCCCACTATTATGGTGGAGTCATCTAACTCTCTTTTGAGTGCAGTCAGTGTTTCTTCAACGTATTTAGGTGCTCTGATATTAGGTGCATAAATATTTAATATAGTTAAGTCTTGCTTGTGTACTGAACCTTTCAGCAATAAATAGTGTCCATCTTTGTCCACGATGGTGGATTTGACATTAAAATTGATTTTGTCTGAGATTAGAATTGCCACCCCTGCTCTTCTTTGTTCATTGTTAGCTTGATATATATTCTTCCAACCTTTAATTTTCAGTTTGTTCCTGTCTTTAGATCTCAAGTGAGTTTCTTTTAGACAACATATGGATGGGTCATGTCTTTTGATCCAAGATGTCACTCGATATCTCTTTACTGGAGCATTCAGTCCATTCACATTCAATGTAATTATTGATAGGTATGTGTTCAGTGCTGCCATTGTAATGTGTTTATTTTTATGTTGATGTTTTCTCTGTTGTTCTTATTAGCCTGTTCTGGGACGTTCTTTTTTGTGAGTTGAATTTTCACCTTTTCCAGAGGTCGTTTTGTGGTTGTTGAGACGCTTGTGTTACATTTCTTGAAATGATACGATACAACTTTGTCGTGCTTTACAGCTGCCCCTATGATCCCCCTTAACAAACTATATAGAAACCCAATTTTAATTACTACCAGTCTTGTCATCTTCCTCTTCATCTGGAAGGACTATAACAACTGTAGTACATCCCTCTTTTTAATATGATGGCTCCATAGTTTTCATGCTGATCACTGGATTGCTTCTTTCCTTATCAAAGCTGTAATTGACTTTGGAGCCTTCCCTAACTGAGTAGAGTTTTTAGTAGTAAAGTCATTCTAAAATACAAAGTTAGTGGTTTTGTTCTTCTAAGCCAGAGCCAAGAACTTCTTTCAATATTTCTTGTAGTTTTGGTTTGGTTTTTACAATGTCTCTGAGTTTCTGTTTATCTGGGAATGTCTTAGTTTCATTTTCATATTTGAAAGATAGTTTTGCAGGATATATAATTCTTGTTTGGAAGTTCTTCTCCTTCAAGGCTTTGAATGTGTCATGCCACTGTCTCCGTGCCAGCATGGTTTCTGCTTAGAAATCTGACGAGAGCCTTCAGGGTTTCCCTCTGAATGTTAGCTTTGCCTTGAGTCTTGCTGCCTTTAAGAGTTGCTGCTTATGTTTCATTTTGTTGAGCTTGGTTATAATATGTCTTGGAGTCTTTCTTTTGAGATCTATATTGGGTGGCGTACGATATGCATCTGAGATGTCTATATTCTCTTCCTTCATGATTTCTGGGAAGTTTTCTGTCAGCAGCTCAGCAACGATACTCTCTGTGTTCTCAGATGTCTCACCCTGTTCAGAGAATCCAATTAATCGAAGGTTGTTTCTCTTAATAGAGTCCCACATGGTTCTTAATGTTTCTTCATTTTTCTTGTTTCTTTTTTCTGATTTCTGCTCGTAGATGCTGGTCTCAGTAGCTCTGTCTTCCAAGTCAGAAATTCTTTTTTCTATTTGTTCCATTCTGTTTTCTTGGCTTTGCATGGAAGTTTCTATGTCTTTGATTTTGTTCTTGATCTGTTGGATTTCAGAGTACTTGTGTTCCATCAGATAGAACATCTTGCTTAATTTTTCATTTTGTTCTCCTGCATTTTGTATAAGGTCTAGAAGGGCTCTGTATATAATCATTTTGTATTCACTTTCTGATGCTTTCATAAAAGTTTCTTCATCTGGAAAACTCCTTGGTTGTTTTGTTTGGGATCCTTCTGAAGCCATGGCTGATTTCTTGTGTGCCACAAGTGTCTGTTGCTTTTTGGGACCCATGTGAGTATGGAGAGGCTGGAAGAGGTACTGTGATGATGGACTGCAGATGTTTCTCTGCCAGCCAAGGCCAAGTGCCATCGATCTAGGCTGTCTTAAAATGTAAAGCAAAAAGTATCTGACCACTTCACAAGTCAGTTAGGTTTTCAGGTGTAGAGGTCCCTCTTCTCAACTGGTAAAGTAAGCGCCACTATATCCAACCCCAGATGATAACAAACTAGTTCAGAATACAGCAGTGCTACTGCCCTGGTGGCCTCTGCTGACAGGGCCTAGCCTTAGCCAACACTGCGTCGAGTACTGGTTTTGTGATAGAAAAGCGCTCTCCTGTGGGCAGGCTCTGGCTCCCAAGCTAAGAATTAGGTCCAGCTGCGGCCACCGTACCCAAGATGGCGTCCTCCACACAGGCAGCAGACAGAGGGCCTAAAGGTGCCGAGAGGCAGTGATTCCTCTGTTTCCGTTGCAGGACCCCCAAAGCAGGTCGCACTGTGTAAATTACTGCTTTTCTGTCGGAGAAGCGCTGTCCTGTTTGCAGGCGCTGGCTCCCAGGCTAAGAATGAGGTCCCGCTAGAATCTCCGTATCCAGCATGGTGCCCCGCACACTGACTGCGAAACTCCGTACAAACACCGCTGAGGCAGATGTAAAACGACAGGCTCAAAGTGGCTAGATTAACAGAGTCCCAAGCCTGGCTCTCAGAATATGGGAACTTCGCCTGCCTATCCCCCCAGCAGTGTGTCTGAGTCCAGCCGCCAGGCAAGGCCCAGCTCCGCCCACCAGCCGAGACAGAGGAAAAAAAGTCAAACTGTTGCGTTTACCTTCCGTCCGTGAGAGCCGGGGCTAGCCAGGAGCGGGAGTCAGCGAGAGAGAGAGGAGGTTTTTCACTCAGTAGTATGAGGTCCAAAGTAACAGCCCTGTGCCGTGTCCTGGGGCTGATTAGGTGACCAGAAGGTCCGTTTGATTATCAATTCTGGTCTTGGTTTCCAGAGGGATATAAGGAGACGTGGGCTTAGTCGGCCAGCTTGACTCCGCCTTCAGCACGCTTTTTAAAAGTGTATGTATATTATTAAACTTTAACTGGAAGTTTACATTTCAAGTCAGTTTGTCATACAAAAGCTTGTGTCCACATTGTTAAGTGATCCTAGCTGCCCTCCCCACCCTGTGACAACAGCACACTCCTCCTTCCAACCCTGTATTTACTCTGCCCATTCAACCAGCTCCTGTCCCCCTCTGTCTTCCTGCCTCACCACTGGGCAACATAAGACACTCCTTAGCTGAATCCACACAGTTAAAAACGACTGGCCCATACGGAAGAGGGGGTGAGCTGGACAATGGGGGACATTGGCAGAGGTCAGCTGGCAGGTAAGCAGAACAGCTGGACAAGCTGTGAGCAGATGACACCTGAAGTTGGGCAGTTCACCTGACCCTGACCTTCCTTTCCTTGTCAAACGGGACAGCTGCATTTTTTTTTTCTTGTTTTGAGACCAGGACAGTATTTGAAACTATTGTTTCAGCATCTGGACTCTCACCTTGTTCCTTCTCTCCCTGAGTAGGGGTCCAGAGGCCTTGATTCCTTCGGGACAAGGATCTTGCCTTTTCAGTCCCAAAGGACCAAAGTCTCTCCGGGGCACCCTGAACTCTTGGCTGCGTCCCTGCTGGCCGTTGCCATGTTCTCCAGCGAGAACTTCCCATGGCGACCTCATTCCCAGAAGCTGCCCGTGCCGCTCCACACCTGCCCCCTTGCTGTCACAGGGTCTTAGCTGGGGCCTAGCCCCCTGGTTGGGCTAGCCCACTCCTGGTGTGAGACGGGAGAAGCTTGTGACCGTGGCTTTGCTGGCATGTTGGTAAGTACAGAAACATACTCGAGCAGCCCTTCAAGACAAACTGAACTGAAGAAATCTTTCAAATAAACAGGAAATAAAGGACAAACATCACAGGTTCAGGCATTTTGGCAAAGGACCCTTTGCACCAATCCGGTTAATACCTGGCTGTGAATTGATTCTGGTTATGTCAGCTGGCGGAGTCCCCAGGAGGGCTGGCAGGGAATAGATGTGGCTCTGGAGGGAAGGGGGCAGTTTAAGTCCACCCAGTGGGGCCTTGGAGGAAAGGCCTGGTGATTGACTTTCAAAAAATCAGCCGTTGAAAACCCTGTGGAGCACAGCACACGAGGTCACCAGGGGTCAGAGGCAGCTGGCCAGCGACTGATTTGGGTTTCCTATCAGTTAACAGGGAGACCCCGTGAAGATCCACTGCGGTTCACTGGAGGGGAGCCAGGAGACGGCTCACTGCTGTATCTGTCCCTTTTGATTATAGTCAGACATCCTTCTGCGTCTTTCAAAAACACATTTCCTAATACTAGATAAGAAGGCTGAGGGTGACTTTGTAATTTAAATTTTTATCCATAAAAAAAGCCCTCCACTCTAGTGTGGTGAACTCCACACAGCCCTCATCTGAGCCTACCAGTTTTTAATCTCTTTATATGTTCAGTTATTTTCTTTCTGTCTCTCGTAATCTCCTAAGAACAAAGACATTCTCTTACATATCTGCAGTACAATTAATCAGCATCAGGAGATGTGGTGCTGTTATCTAGCCAACTCCCAGAAATGTCCTTCCTACCACTTTTTAACCTGATTCATCAGGATCACCCCTTGTGTGTGGCTGTTGTGTCTCTTTAAATCTTGTTGTCGTTGGGTTGATTCCGATGGCTGGCACCCCACAGGACAGAGGAGGACTGCCTTACAGGGCTTCCAAGGAGGAGGTGGAGGATTCAAACGGCCAGCCTTTTGGTTTGCATCTGAGCGCTTAACCGTGGCACCACCACGGTTTCTGTCGTATCTCTTCACGGTTCCTTGATTGGTTAGGGCCAGTCCTTCACCCGTGTGTGGACTTTCATGACACTGGTGTTTTCTTTGTAGAATATTCTTTCCTGTTGGCATTGATTGTTCCTCGTGATTACATCAGTTTTCCCCTTGATAAGTTCCAGACTCTTCATTTTTGGCACAATGTCTGCATAAATGATACTGGATGTCTCTGCACATCACATCGGGGGACAGGTGATGTCTGCCTGCTGGTGAGGTGAGCTCCCGTCACTGAGCTGAGGTGACAGAGCTGAGGCTCAGGCTTGTCCTTTGCCAAGCTCTTGTTTCCCTCGGCCAGTAAGAAATCACTGCTGGGCATCTTGGTTATCTAGTGCAGCTATAACCGGAAAGCCCCAGGCAGGTGGCTTTAACAAACAGACATGTAATTTTTCACAGATTTAGCAGTTCAGATTCAGGGTGCTGGCTGTGGGGAAGGCCCACTGTCTGTCAGCTCCGGGGGCAGGTCCCTGTCTGCTTCTTAGTTCCTTGAAGGTCTCGCGTGGTGTGTTTGCTGTCCTCCCTCCTTGCTTGATCGGTTGCTTAATGAAGCTGCTCCTTTTACAGCTCACAGACAGGAAAGCCCCATCCCGCGTGGGATTGTAAACACAGATGCATTTCAACACCAGATGGTAGAGAAAGACTTTGCAACTTGTGACCAACCTGTAACACAGTAGACTTGTACCCAGTGTTTTCCCCACTCACTGACGACTGGGACTGTCGTTCAGAATGGCGTTCTGCTAACTCTGGCATTCCTTTGACACTGTCATTTCAAAACACTTACGAAATTGCAGATAAAGCTCAATTCCCTTCCCACTGCCTTCCAGAGGTGTGGTAGAGATAATTGCTCTTTCGGTATGTATAGTTGGACAGAGCTGAATTTGAAAACTATTGAAATCTTTGCTTCCTTTTGAATTGATTCTGAGCACAGTATGGTATCTAGATACAGCTTGGTTTGTTCCTAGACAAACGTTCTACTTTCCTCCCACCGTTTGCTGCAAAGTCCAGCTTTCTCTCCCTGCTCTGATAAGACACCGTCACTCGGTTCTAGATTCCCAGATCACTTAGATCTATTTCGATCGTAATTTTCTGTCCCATTTGTGTTTTCAGGCACTGGTGTTCGCTGATTTAAATATGTCACTGTAAGTTGCCATCGAGTTGGGAGGTTGTATAGGACCTTTTATTATCTATTGGGACACTTTTGGGGGGGTTTCTTGCATGTTTTGCACATCTTGTGAGCAGAATCACTAACTGCCTTTGCTCTGGACTGCATTTTCGAGGATATTTGTGTCGCAGAGAGACTTGGAAGGCAGAGTGTGTCCCTTTGCAGCAAGGGGCAGGCACGCTCGCAGTCCCTCAGCTCAGATTTGCAGTCCCTCGGCTCAGAGCCCCTTTTCTGTAAGGCAGCCCACTGTGTGTGCGGGTGTCGGGCGTCACCTGGCTGTCTTGATGCCACACTGCGGGAATTAGGGCTTGGGGAACCAACCCAAGAAAACACTGATAGGAATGATACCCTAGCTCCCTTGCAGTCCCATATCTGTGAGCATTCATGATGTTGCGGCATGCTAACTCGTTAGCTTGAGAGCAGGGTGACGTCTCAGACGTTCCTGTGGGGTGCTCCTTCCTCAGTAGTCTTCTGTGGGAGTTTTCCTCATATCCTTCCATGCTGATTTAGGTATCTAAACTCCAGAATCAGTTAACTTACCTAGTTCCAAAATGAAATCAATAAGGGACAATCAAGCAAGGTAACAAAAATGGTTAGTATTTTTAGATGGATTGTATTAATTTTACAAATGTCTTCATTGTTGGATGCCATGCTTTTCTATTCTCACTGTCAACCTCATAAGCCAGATGCTTATCAGCTTATACTTGAACTGCTGGCCAGCAGCCTCCACCTCGTGGACCCCAGATGGGTCAGAGGGGAGCAGTGTTCTTTTCTTAATTGTGATTTAGGTGAAAGTTGACAAAGCAAATTGGTTTCTCACTGAACAGTTAACACACAAGTTGTCCGGGGATGTTAGTTCCCAATCTCATGGTGTGTCCACACACTCCCCTTTTCCTCCCTCGGTTCCCTGTTCCTATCATCTGGTTTTCCTGTCCCTTCTTGCGTTTGCTTTGGGGCTGGTCTGGCCCTTAGTCTCTTCTGCATGAACTACCAGGCACGTCCCTCATGTGTGCCCCTGTTGGCCCTAGGGACTGGTCTGATGTTTAGCTGAGGGGTGAACCCTGGGAGTAGCTTTAGCACTGAGGGAGCTGTACTCTTGGGGTTTCTCCAGTCTGTTAGACCAACAAGACTGGTCTTGCGGTGTGTATGAGTTTGGATTCTGTTCTCCCTTTTTCTCCCACTGTATCTGGGATCCTGTGTTGTGATCCCTGCCAGAGCAGTTGGTGCTGATCACCTGGCACTGGTGCTTTGCCCTGGGCCCAGGCTGGTGGAGATTGTGGTTTGGGTGCTCTAGCATTCCTTTCGGCTCATCTTTCCCTTGTGTCTTTGGTCCTTATCGTGGGACCAGTAGGCTTATCTTAAGTGGCCTTTTATAGGCATTGAAGACCCTGGTCGCTACTTACACGGTCAGTAATAAATACAGAATATTTCTTTATTGTCTATTGCTTCTATACACCAGTTAAGCTAGACGCCTCCTGAGACCATCTTCACAGGATTGTCGTTGCCCGATGTTTCTCAGAAGTAGCTTGTGAAGCCTTTCTTCCGAGGTGCCTTTGCTTAGATTCGAATTCCTAATCTTGGGATGAGCAACAGGTGGGTTAATCGACTGTGCCATCCAGGGACTCCAGACTTGAACAGCAGCCTCCTTAAAATAACACCTTAGGTTTTGTTTTAAATATGTGGAGGGAGAAAAACTGTTGGAATGGTTAAGATGAGAAGGACACTCATCAAGAATGTTTGGGTTCTGCATATAAACTGGAGTGAAAATCGAGTCCATCTCATAGGACTGTTCTGAAAATTAAATGCATTAATGCATGTGGGTCAGGTGCAGTAAAAGCTGAGTAAATGGAAGTGGGTGATTATTATAATTGTTTCTTTCCTCATAATAGTGATCTTTCATCCCAGTGTGGTCGTAAAAATCCAGGTTCTGTTTTAATATATGCAAATCTGTGTGGCAAGGAAGCGCTGGATAATTTTTATAATATAGAAATATGATTCACTGTACACCTATTGAACATGGATTCATTAATTTGACTAATGTGGTTATTATCGTCTATAAATAAAATCCTCTCCCGCAAATTTATCTTTTAATTGAAAAACATTTTCCATTCCTCCTGGAGACATCTCGTCAGTTTTGCAATTTAATGAGAACGAGAGACTGGCTTATTCAGAGATGGGAAGTAATTGATGGGGTTTTTTTGTATCAGAACTATGACGGTGATTCTGAGTTCTTGCCCTTGGAAATCCTTGGGTCGTGGGTTAAAACTGAGAGAAGACACAGCCATCTTCAGAATTTTTACTGGAATTTGGTTACTTGCTTGATTCTAAGATCTATTTCTCAATTCTTGGTATTTCATTTTGATGGTAAAAACCCTACTTTTTTATGCTGTAATAAAATGTCTGAATAATCTCAAGATAATATCCTAGCCTTTATTTTTAAAAGCCTAAATCTAAAATGCAAGGGGAGTCTTGAATTAAGAACAAGTCACCTGCTATAGAGATTTCTGCTAGGTGCAGAAGTAACAGTGGCAAGGCCCATGTGGGCCCTGGGGGAGGCCGGTGAGGTCTGAAGACATGGTCTTCCAGCCCAGAATGCGTGTGTGTGTGTGAACACACACACAGCACACGTACTATCTCTCTCTCACATACAGGTCCATCACTAAAAGTCTTATCACCCTTAAGACCACTTCTAACCGGAAAACCAGCAAGCTGGTGAGCACCAGCTACACAGCCGGCCTGAGAAAGCATGACAAACGCGTTTCTCTGAAAGGCAGGTCAGGTTGGTGATGTCCGTAATATCAGCCTCCGCTCTTCCCAGGATCCCCTCCTTCTACCATTTGCACACTCTTTTGGCAGTTCAGAGAAACCTGTTGCTGTTGAGTTGATTCTGATTCACACTGGCCCTGTAAGACGGAGTAGAACTGTCCCACAGAGTTTCCAAGGCTGTGGTCATTGCGGAGGCCGACTGCCGCCCCTTTCTCCAGTGGAGCAGGGGGTGGGTTCTGACTGCCAACGTCTTGGTTAGCCGCCAAGCGCTGTGCCCCACTCCTTTTTGATAGTTCGGGATACAGAGTTCACTGCAATTGGAAAGATTCTGCCAAAGCAGATGAACTCAGATGTGGCTAAGACCCAGAGCTGCTCACATTAGGGGGTGCTCTCCAGTGCCTTACCCTTGAGAACCTACATCCTGTGCACGGACTGACCTGCCAAGAAGATTCTAGATCAAACCACATCCCCTGGTGGTACCCGACGGTGACTCCCCACAGCTCCTGCAGATCAGTTCTCCCTCGCCCGGTCTTCTGTCTGCTGGAGGCCCGGGAGGTGGGCCTCTGTGAGCTGCATCAGTCAGCTCCCTCATCCTGGTTCAGGTTGGACTCAGCTAGTGGGAGACAGGAGGAGAGTGAGGCCCAGTAGTTACCGCAGGCAGGCCAGCTGCATCCCTTGGCCAGAGACCACACTTCTCCCCTGGAGCTGGAGCTGCTGTCTCTCTGGCTTTCCGTAGCTGCTCCCCACCTGGCCTTGTGATTTTAGCACTGGCGAGGCTGTTGCCGGATCACCCCCCCCAAAACCAAACCGAGCAAACCCACTGCCATTGAGTCACTTCTGACTCAGTGACCCTAAAGGGCAGAGTAGAACTGTCTCTCAGAGTTTTCAAGGAGCACCTGGTGGATAGACACAGTTTCTAACCATTATGCCAGCAGGGTTTCCATGCTAGACCCAGGGGACTTAACTGTCACCTGCAGTTGATGGCAGGCAGCCTCGCCCACACTCTTCTCCATGGTCCCTGTGTGAGACGCCCCTGATTTGCCCCACCTCAGCAGGCCGTCCCCTTTCTGCTGGAGCCTAACAGATCCAGTGACTGACGGGCCTCTCTCTGTTCTTAGGGCACCACTCATCTTTCTTCCTGCTTCATCTTCTTCAAGCTGCTGCCCTTGGTGTACCCCTGAACACCCTTCTTCTTACCCCTGTCCCATTGCCCCCACTGTGATTTTAGAACACCTATTCCCTCTGCCCTGTCCTGGTGGCCTCATGTCCCCACCTCCTAGGCCTGAACAAGTTGCTGTGTGGGGTCTCTGAGAGGAGCTGTTGGCCCCCATGGGGGGTGGCAGTGGTATCCACCCACTCGGTCAGAATGAAGGGAAGGAATTTGGTTTGCTTAGTAGGGGAGTGTCTCTTCTGTCTGTCTGTCTCTGTCTGTCTCTCTTGCACTGTGCATGACCAGGGAGACACTGCAGAGGCATAGCCTTTCTGTCACCTGGAGGGGAAATGACTTCAGAATGAGGCAAGAGCAATGTGGATGGAGCAGGATTGAAGAAGACCAGAGGAACCAGCTCACCGATGACCTGTAGGACAGCCGAGCCAACCGGCCCGCCAGGCTGTCTGTCTGGGGACTGTCCATTACAAAGCTGAGAAAAGTCGGTATTGTCTGAGTCAGCTCGTGCTGGCTTCCTGTTCCTCAGAGCTGATGCCTTAGGGGCCTTGTTCCTGCTTCTAAATAACTGAGCAAATGGAAAATGCACACATATACAAACACACCCAGCCAGCTCCCTGGACGCGACTGACCGGGTAAGACTGTGAGGCCATCGGCGTCAGGGCTGACAGTCACGGAGAGGAAACGCCCAGCCTCCTTCCACCCCTGGGTTTGCAGGCTCACGGAGAGCTGCCCCGAGGGGGCGCAGCTGGCTGGCTGGTGGCTGAGCTCTCTGTGCAGGCCGACTGCAGGCCCGCCTTCGGAAGCCCCGCAGAGTGGGTTTGGACTGCGGACCTCCCAGCCAGGAGGTGAGTGCTCACCCTTGGGTGCTACGCAGGAACCCCTGGCATGCCACTTAGAGACACAAAGTCAGATGAAGTAACTCAACGCAGCTGCCTCGGTCGTGTGAGAAATGCTGGGGGAGGCTGGAAAATCACGACCTCCCAGAACTAATCCCATAGAGATCTTTGATTTGTTAGATTTTATGAGCACGGTGATTCGATCTTTTTAAGGCACAGTTAAAAAAGAACGCATGCTTTAGTAGGGAGTATTCAACATGATGAATTAGATTTGGACGAACATTTGTAGAGATGTGAATGGGAAGATTTCATGCCCCCAAAGCGCTAGTGACAACCGGTGAGTTGGTGACTCACCGCCTTCTCGTGCACACAGACGTGAGCAGCAGCCGCCCACCTGGCCACACGCAGGCTCGTCAGGCAGCTGTGGGAAGTGCACCCGACGGCCCCGCCCCACGGCTAGGGTGCTGGCACCTCCCTGGGTACAGCCGGAACCAAGGAAGGGCCACGTCTACTGATGTCGCTCCCTCTCCGTTGCCCATGCCATACCCTTCTAGGGTCTACTACCCTTTGATCTCAGTGTGTGGTGTTGTTGCAAGGAGGTAGAAGTTTCAGAGACCAGTCAGAAGATTTCGTATACACTTCTGTCTGGTAGGACAAAACTCCAAGTTCTGGTTACCTGTCCCCAAAAGCCAATCGCTAACTAAGTTGTTGTTGTCGTGAAGGATAGCATTTGCCTCTTGGTTTTACAGCTTCCGTTGTGCTTCCACACGCAACACTGAATGTCAATGCCTGGCTGCTCCTTAGAGTCCTCGGCAGCTTTCAGGAAAAACAAAAACCAAACACTGAACTGCCGGGACCTAGCTGTCTGATCGGGTGGTCTCAGCTGAGACACGGGCGTTGGTACTTTGTGAGAGAAGAGCTGCTCAGGGGACTGTAGTTAGACTGGAGGACCGCTGTGTGTCTTCCCATCAGGCGTAGGACACAACCGAGGTCTTTATGACAAGCCTCAGGTGCCCTGTGATCACTGGGGTGGCTATGGCCCCGGGACCCGGTCCTTTGCTCACGGTCCTCCAGTCCCAAGCCCTCTTTGCTGTCTCCCCTTCATCAGCCACATTCCCAGTGCTCATGTCAGGGCTTTCGTCTGTGTGAGGACCACTTCCAGAAGGTTCTCCTCCCAAATGCATGTCTTGTTGATCCCTTGGTTCGTGCAGGACTTTGCTGAAATGCCACCGTGGGCTCAGAGAGCCCCCCGGCCACCCATCCAAAATGTCAACCTCCATTACTGTCTCTCCCTTTACTCTGCTTATTTTTCTTCATAGTGCTTATCAGTATATGTAATTGTTATGTTTATTAGTTTAATAGTTTATCTGGCCTGTAACTGTGCCTGGAAAATTGTGAGTGCCTAATAAGTATTGGCTTGGCTAATAAGTATTTGATGAGTCAATCGATGAGTGAAGGGGGTGTATGTAAAACCGTGGAAGCCTTGCCACTTAGGAAACGCTTTATAAATGTGATGCCTGCGTTATAAATGTCCCCGCTCAGACAAAACTGGTTGCTTCCGTGGCGTGCTGCCTCGTCCATCCTAAGGAACCAGCGCCCCCTGCTGGGATCCGGGCCTGAGAACCGGATAGACTGTACATCTGTCCCCAACTGCCAGCTGGAGGCTCTAAAGGTCCCTAAATATACTCAGTACACAATAAGGGCATCTTCTGTGTATGCACGCAAGGATCCATAATAAGACATTTCTGACATTTATTTTTTATTTTGTTTTATTGTGCTTTAGGCAGAAATTTACACAGCCGGTTAGTTTCTCATTAAGCAGTTCATACACAGACGGTCGGGGGGCATTGCAGACCCTTCGATGTGTCCATACTCTCCCCTTATCCACCCCAGTGGCCTGCTTCCGTCTGTCTCATTTTCACATCTCTTCCTTGTGTTTGCTTTGGACTGGTGTGCCCTCAGTCTCATCTACGTGGCGGAACTGCGAGGCCCGTTCCTCACGCGTGTTACTATCGGCCCTACAGACCTTCTCATCTTTGGGTGAAGGGTTAACCTCGAGAGTGACCTCAGTACCAGTCATGAGAGCCTTTTATGGTCACTTCAGAGCCCCCAGATACGGTCTTCCGTCATCTTGTGGCCAAGCCAGGGCAGCTTGGGATGACCCTACTTGGAACCCAAAGGCTCCGACTCAGAGCAGCCCTGCAGGACAGACCAGAAGCGCCCCGTAGTTTCCAGGGAGCACCAGGTGGACTTGAACTGCTGACTCTTTGGTTAGCAGCGGTAGCACTTAGCCACTGTCACTATGACCGTCCGTAAAAACCAGAAGGGCAGCGGGGTGTCTCCAGAGCCGTCGGGCAAGATGCCTATAGTCACCTGAGCAGGCCCGGGTGCTCGCCAGCTTCTCAGGCTCCCCGTTTTTAGAAACAGGAAGTGGCTGAGGTCACTGCTGCATTTGGTGGCTTCCTCTCAGGGGACAGCTGAGACAGTGCTGAGGGCTGCTTCCCCAGAATCCAGTCCTGCTCAACCCTTGTCCTCTCTCGCTCATGTGCCAAACTGGTTGACGTCGAGTTGACCTTACCTCGTGGTGACCCCAGTGTGCAGAGCAGAACTGCTCTGTGGGTTGTTCAAGGCTGTGACCTTTCAGAGGCAGGTCACCAGGCCTTTCTGCTGAGGGGCCGCTGGGGGGCTTTGAAGCATTGACTTTTGGTTAGCAGTGGTCTGCTCAGCCACCTGTAACACAAACACAGGCACTGTTGTCAACCAAGTTGGGCCCCATGACTCGGTCCAGGTCCGCAGGAGCTGCCTGTGAACTTGCTGAGGGCACTGTTCTGTCTGCTGTGTATCCTGAGTGTATCAATCGTCACTTAGCACATAGTAGGTGCTGAGGGAAGATTTGCTGTTGGAAGAATGTGTCAGCTCCAGCGTTTGTGAGGTGTTTGGTGTGTGCCACACCCTGCACCAAGTCCAGGGACTTCATCTGCATCGTCCTGTCGAATTAGGATAACCACTGGAACTGCCTCAGACCTAGACACGTTGGGCTGGTGGGCTATCTTCCCTCCAGCATTTGTGAAGCACTTTCTGTGTGCTGCTCGCTGAGCCTACCCAGGACCTCGTCCACATTTCTTGTGAAATTAGGATGACTGCCGGAGCCCCCTGAGACCTGGACACGTCAGGCCAGTGGGCTGCCTTCCATGGGATTCTTGCAGCATCTCTCTGAAGTAGGCATTACTCTTTCACCCATATTGCTGATGAGAAAACTGAGGCCCCAAACCTTAGTAACTTGCCCCTTGCTGCACTGTTCACAAGGTTAAAATACGGCTTACATCCATATCTTGGATTCTACCCTGCGTTTCAGATACTGTACTGTTTCCTGGGGGGAATGAGGCTCCTCTTGGTCTGGCCCCATCAGGTGGGGGTGCCACTTCAGGTGGGGGTGCTCCTTTGGGTGGGGGTGGCCTGTCTCTCAAGGTTTCCTCTGGGACTGGAGGTGTCCTTAAGTTGTCAGGGAAGAACCATGCAGGCAGGTTGAGAGGTAAGGGAGAGGACCTACTGTTCTTAGCAGTTAAACCTTGAGATCTTTCAGGGGCTGGAAGCTTATACCTAGGCCTGGAAACCAGGAGAAATAAAACAAACAGAAAAAAATACCAAACCCATTGATGATGGGAAATCCTGGTGGCATAGCAGTCCAGTGCTATAGCTTCCAACCAAGAGGTCAGCAGTTCAAATCCACCAGGCACTCTTTGAAAGATCTATGGGGCAGCTCTGCTCTGTCCTGTAGGGCCGCTATGAGTCAGAATCAACTCTGCAGCAGTGGGTTTGGTTTGTGCTCTTGCTGTTGAGTTGATTCAGACTCTATAGAACAGAGCAGTACTGCTAGCCTTTTTGCTAGAGGCCACAGGTCACTGTAGCTCCTGGCCACTGTGACACCAGGGCTCCAAGGAGGCACAGGGACACTGGGGATCCCACTTCCCACCTGTGGTTCCTGTTTCTAACTGAAGCCTCCCGAGCCGCTTATCCTTCCTGTGGAACAGACGCTGACTCCGTGCTTCCCACTCGGGGGAGACTCCGAGTACGGGAGAAAACGGGATTGCCATAAAGCCAGCTGCAGGGATTTGTCCCTGCCATTACCAGCTGATGGACCTCAGAGCGCTCACTTAGCCTCCTGGCATCTCAGTCTTTTTGCCTGTAAATGGGACTATGACCACACTAGATTGGAGAGTCATTGGAGTCTAGTTGTTATTGGCTGCCGTTGGTGACACCCCGCAGATGGTACCCCATTCACAAACACTGCCTGTCCTGCGTTGCCACCCGTCTGTTATGGGTCAGACTGCCGTGGTCCAGAAGGTTGCCATCAGCTGGTTTTCAGAGTGGGTCTCCAGGCCTTTCTTCCTAGCCTACCTTAGTCTGGAAGTGCTGCTGAAGCCTGCTGAGCACCCCAGCAGCACCCCATCCTCTCCTGACAGCCAGTGGTGGCCGTGTGTGGGGTGCACTGGCTGGGGATCAAACCTGGGTTTGGATGGCCTACCACTGGCCCCCTTCAAGCCCTAAAGGGGGTCAGATACTTAAAGCACCCTAAACAATACCTAGAATCTGGCCCTTCACACCCCTTGCAGCTGCCACCCTGGTCCCTGTTCTGTCCCAGCTTCTGTGCCTGGTCCCTGACTGCTATTTCCCAGCAGAGCAGCCAGAGGGAGCCTTTCAAAGCATCCATCAGTTCAGGTGACTTCTCTGCTCAAAACCCTCTGGCCACCCCCTGCCTCAGAGTAAAGGCAGAAGTCCCAGGGCCTGTAAGGCCACACAGGAAACACGCCTGCCTGGTCCCTGCTGCCCTCTTGTCACCGCTATCCCTCACACCCTCTGCCTGGCCACGTTGGCTGCCTTCTGTACCTTGAAGATACAGTGGCCGCCCCCTCCGCCTGGAACTCTCTGTCCTCAAGCTGTCCCTGTACTTCTTCCCTCACCTCCTCAGAGTGTTTTCGTAAATGCCACCTCCCCACCACCTTTTAAAAGAAAATGTACCCACTCCCCTTCTCTTTCTTTCTTCTAATTCACAGAATCTAACAACTTCTAACATACTATGTAAGTTTACGTAACCTTATTGATCAGCCTCTGGTCCATCATAGGTACTGGGTAACCGTGTCCCCGGTGCCACCTCTGGCCCATAGTAGGCACTGGGTAAGCCTGTCTGTTTCTGAAAAGAGCATGGTCAGGAGAGCGGTTCTGTAGCACACAGGGTCGCCGTGAGTCAGGACAGGCTGGATGGCCATGGGCTTGGATATGTGGTTGTGTGCATGTGAGTACGCACACCTGCCTCCCCGGTGACGCCGGCTGTGTGCCCTTATTAAACACTTGGCAGGTGCCCACGGGTTGTGGGTTGCAGCCTGGTGCTCAGTAAGTGTTCTCTCTCCAGGTCTGCAAACCAAACAGCGGCCCAAAGTAAGATGAAGGCTTAAGTCTTACTAAAGTAACCTCAGTTAGTTACTGAAGTGGACTAAAGACTTTAGTCACTTTCTCCAGTAGTAACTTTGGTTACCAAAGGCTTACTATCATCTTGCAAGAAACCCTGGTGGCGTAGTGGTTAAGTGCTGTGTCTGTTAACCCAAAAGTCAGCAGTTCAAATCCACCAGGTGCTTCTTGGAAGCTCTATGGAGCAGTTCTACTCTGCTCTTAGGGTCGCTACTAGGTGAAATCCACTCGACAGCAAAGGGGTTAATGTCTTAGTAAGGTAACTTTAAGAGCCTTAGTCTGGGGCCCTGGTTTGGTGTACAAACCTGGAGAGAGAACTGTGACTGCAGGTCAGGCTGTGAACCACAATCTGTGGGCACATGGTGAGTATTTATGAAGGGCACACAGACGTATCGCAGGTGGACCAAGCGCAGCCTTGGCGGGCGGGGTGATCACAGTGCTTGGCTGCTGACCAAAGCAGCCACTCCTTGGCCATCCTATGGGAGCAGTCCTACCCTGTCCTGTAGGGTCACTACCCTGGAATCGACTCCCTGACAGGGGGTGTCCTTTTGGTTGCTTTGGGAGACTCAGGTTCAAGCTGGCCAGCAGGGGGCAGCTGAGACGCATCCCTGCCCGAGGGCACGAGTGGAGAAGGGCTCTCAGCGCCACTTACTATGCCCCAGCGCCCATGCCAGCCCTGTTGCCTGTGGTCATGAGGGTCACGGGACGTTGAAGTTACCTGTGAAATACAGGCTGTTAAGGGAAACACGGTCTTGACTCTGCTTTCTTGACCCCCCAAGCACAGAGACCTGTCCTGTTGGTCCTGTCCTCGGATTTCCAAGTAGAAAGCTCCAGAACACTGGCCCACAGAACCTCTGTCTCAAGACAAACATGGCTCTTTGTCCTTGGGGCACCTGAAGAGCAACCTGACAGACTGGGTTCCTGATCCTTTTAAGTCCCCAAACGCACCTACGGAGCCTCGCGGTCTCACTAGAATGAGGCAGACGGTGTCAGTGGCCGGCAGGTTGTTTCCAACTCAGTAGCCCGTGAACAACAGAAGGAAACACGGCCAGCCCACTCTGTCCCCGCAGTCACTGTCACACGTGAGCAAGTTGTCATGGCCGCTGTGTCAGTCCATCTCATTACCAGCCTTCAGGTTTGCATTGACACCCCACCAGGCATGGTGTCCGTCTCCAGGGACTGACTCCTCCCAATAATGTGTCCACAGTGTGTCCTTCATCCGGGGTCCCAAGGAGCCTTCCAGCCCTGTTTCTTCCAAGGCATGTCACAGCAGTGAAAGCACTAGTGGCCCTGGAGCCAGAGGAGGGTAGGAGCTAGAAAACGGGAGAGCAGCCTCCACTCCTCATACACAGCAGATGGAGGGGCCGTGGAGAGCCAGGGGTCCTGGGAGGCCCAGGCCACTTGCCCCCTTTATGCCTTGATCGGAATTCAGGACAGAGGCCCCCAGCACCCATAGGAGCCCAGCCCCCTGCCTCGGGAGTGTGGGGACACGTGAACGGAGAGTGACATCTGTTCCTTCACTCGGAAGGCCTCCGTGGGCAGGATGGCCGTGCCCACGAGGACTGTGGTGCTCAGAACAGAGCGGAGAGTTGCTGGGTCCCTCCTCACCTCCACCCCTGGACTCAAGCTGCCTAGAGCTTGCCTGCTGGCGAGAGGCAGCTGATGCCTTGCACAAACCCCAGAGATGTGTGGTGGCAGCCGGGAGCAGGAGTGGGGCCAGGAGATCAGTGTCTTCAGGTCGTAGAAAGGAACCCTTCAGTCCTGGTGGGATGGTGTTTCTAGGCTCTCACATGCACGGGAAACATCAAGCCTAAACCAAACCAAACCCACTACTGCTGAGGTGATCCCAACTCATAGTGACCCCACATGGCAGAAAACTGCCCAGTAGGGTTTCCAAGGAGTGCCTAGTGGATTTGAACTGGTGACCTTTCAGTTAGCAACTACAAGGCTTAACCACTATGCCACCAGGGTCTCTGGGGACTGCCAGAGAATCTGGAAATGCTGTTTCTGCCCTGGCGATGGGTGGGCCTGAGCCGCTGCCTTTGTAGCTGGTTTCTGGCTGCCATTGCTGCTGCTGGTGCCGGGTGACACCTTGGAGGGCAAGTCTTCTGTGGAGCTGGGAAAGATCAGGCGGCTGACGCTAAGGTGGTTCAGAATTAACACCAGACAAAACCAAATGTCATTCTGCAGCTGAAAAGACTTCAAGGTTCACTCTCACTCTTCCTTCCAAATAAACAAGATGATTGGGAATTCTAAGTGTGCCCCAGATATTAAAAACCGCCTGCCCTTGAGGCAATCCCAACTCACAGCATCCTGTGGGACAGAGGAACACTGTCCTGTCAGGCCTGTAAGGTGGTGATCTTTCCGGAAGCTGGTGCTACGGCTTTCCCTCATGGAGCTGCTCATGGGTATGAATCGCAGCCTTTTGTTGAGCAGCTGAGCACCTAACCTCTGTGCCACCAGGACGCCTGGTGGTCTCTGTAGGCATACCCGTGACATAGCGTGTACTGGTACAGCAGGGGTCCCTGCACGCACACACCATTTGTACGTGGCTATCAACCTGGCGGTCAACAGTCTGAACTTGCCCTGCAGTGCCACAGAAGAAAGGCCTGGTGACCTGCTGCCAGCCAAGACAGCTGTGGAACAGCTCTGCTCTGTGATGTAGGGGTCAGCCTAGCGGGAATGGGTACCACATCAACGGGAGAACGTGGCATGCCATGTGGGGCAGCGAGAGGTAAGGGCTGTGCTGCCAGGGAGACCCGAGTTCAAACTCTGGCTGGGGCAACTGTGGACTGATGGCTTTGGGAAGGGATGTGACTGTCCTGAGCAGGCAAGGGACGTGACTGCATCCTCGGCTATGACTCAGTGCTAACGTGAGCCCCTGCCTCACAAGGTTCCAGCACCTGAAGCCTGGAGGAGCTCGGAACTCTGAGGACATCTGACAAGGTGTGGTGTGTGACATTTTTCCAAACTAAACTCGTTAATGGAAGTGGGACCAGGTATGTGACCGAGTGTCTTAATGAAGGCGACGTCAAAGAAAAGAAGACCGGTGCAAGGGGACGCTGAGTAATTTTGTTGCCTGCACAGAGCCCTTGGTTTTGTTGGTGCTTAGGAAGATTGTTGAGTGACCTGGTTTGTCATCTTACCCACGTGTGGTCTCAGTGTGACCGTGTCTGATACTGGTATTTCCTGCAGTTGTATGTGTCGAGCAGGGTTACCCCACAGCCTGGCTCTGCGTTCTGTGTAATACCCTAGTCCCGTCAAGTTGATCCCAACTCATAGCAGCCCTAGAGGACAGAGTAGAACTGCCCCACAGGGTTTCTGAGGAGTGCCTGGGGCATTCAAACTGCCCACCTTTGGTTTTTTTAACTTACTATGCTTTAAAGTGAAAGTTTACAATCCAAGTCTGTCACACAGATACTTGCACGCACTCTGTAACTCTAGTTGCTCTCCCACCCTGTGACAGCACACTCCTCTCCACCCTCTACTCTCTATTTCCCATGTACATTCATTTTTTTTTATTAAATAAAAAAATGAAAGTGTACATACTCTGTGCTTACAATATTGGGTTAAGAGAGGAGGAGTACACAAGTTGTGTCGAAGTCCCATTAATATTGATCTTCTTACTGATGTGAATTGTCACCAATTTCACCCTACCAAATTTCTAACAATTATCTAATCTAAACCCTCGCCCTCCCGCCCTCTTACCCTCCCCACCCTTGTAGCCGTCAAAGAGTCTTTTCTATTATGTGTGAGTATGCTTTTAAGTTTTTATCGTAGAGGTCTCATATAATAATTGTCCTTCTGTCGCTGACTAGTTTCACTCAACATATTGTCCTCCAGTTGAGACCAAATTGAGAGATGTTTCCTGCTGTCATTGTTGTTCTTGATCGGTGTATAGTACTCCATGGAGTATGTATACCAAAGTTTACCCATCCGTTGTTCTGGTGTGGAGCATTTGGGTTGATTCCAACTTTTGGCTATCGTGGACTGTGCTGCGATAAACATTCTTGTGCCTCCAGACAGGAGCTGCCCAGTTAGTGTCATGTATCTGCTTCAGCCGAGAAGCACACTCTTGGCCAGGATCAGTTTCTGACTTACAGCCCAGCCCTGTCTTTGTCTGAAGGGTCGGCTTTGCCGAGTGCTCCCCTCGCGGTTAGCAGCCCGGCCCCAGCCCCAGCCCCACTGGGCTCCGTGCTCTGTGCTAGCAGAGGAAAAGGAGTCTGTCTAAGTGGCTGGAAGTTGCCCGGAGTCACACATTATTGTTTCCAAAGTTGGGGTCTGCGTCTGTTTTCTCTCAGGTGTTGACAGAAGCGGGACAGGCAAACCCGAACGCTCGTTGTAGGCACTGGTTTTCCCCAACTGAGATACAGTCTGTAGATGGCAATAACCAGTCACCACTAATCAAAGCGGCAAAGTCAGCAGTCCCTTTTCATGGGTCTGCCACACTAGAATTTGTCCATGAAGCTCCCTCACATCATCCCCTGACAGCAGTCCAGAAATCTCTTCTGTTCTCAGCCTCTCCCCACTTACCGTAATCGCCTAAGAGGTTTAAAGTGTCTATGTGAAAAAAGAGATCCCTGCCACATTTCTGTAATAGGGGCTTTGTGGTGGACAGGGCATACCCCGAGCATCCTCAGTCTAGGGAGAGCTGGGCAGTGGGATCTACCAAGGTGCATGGCACGTGAAGTGTCACAGGGTGCTTTAGGGAGTCAGATCGGAGATGAACTGGGCAGGGGAAGGGGAGCAGTGACCGCTTGAGGAAGTGACCCCACTGCCCCAAACAGGAGTTAGCTAGGCCAGACAGAGAGGGACGGGGAGGTGGGGAAGACAGAAGAGTGACTCAGGCGCTATCTTTATTTTTTGGCCGTCGGCCTGGAGAAGAGGAAAACTTCATGCATTTCAGGAACAAGAAGAAATTCAGTGTTGGCCAGGGGGCCGTGAGTGGAGAGAAGACCCTCGTGTCTGGAGGAAAAAGGACCTCACGTGCCCCAGTTACGAAATCTGGATTTGCTTTTAAGGGCCAAGGAGGTTTAAAGCAAGGTTTAATGACCGCTGGACACCCCAGTGACTTAGTGGCCAACAGTCACAGCTGCTGCCAGCAGTTGGACTCTGACAGGTGCTCCTGGGAAAGTGTCCTGTAAGGTCAGAATGTGTCTAAATCACCTTGATGACAGTGCTCTTGATTTTTTTTTTCTTAATCACTGCTACGGATCCAATTTCATCTCTCCCCAATACATGTCACCGTGGCTAGGCCGCAGTTCCCAGTGTGGTGTGGCTGTCCACCATGGAGTCATCTGATGTGACTTTCCTGCATGTTGTGAGTATTGTCCCTGACGGTGGGAGAGCGGCAGGATGAGAGGCAGTTGCGTTTGCGGGGCTGGGTGCCATCCCCAAGAGTAGGCTGTATTTGAGCCAGCTTCTTCTGAGTGGTAAAAGAGAGAAGCCAACAGAGAGACAGGGAGACCTCAGACCACCGAGAAACAACGGCTGAGAACAGGGAGTCCATATCAGTCCCTGTACGAAGAACCTCCTGCAAGGGGTGGACTGGTGACAATGCTCTTCTAGAACTGACAGAAAAGAAAAGCCATCCCCTGGAGCTGACACCCTGAACTCAGACACGCAGCCTCCGGACTGTGAGAGTTTTAGTTTCTCTTTCATAAAGCCGCTCACATGTGGTATTTCTGTTACAGCAGCAGTAAGTGACTGAGACATCCAAGTGTGGTATCTCTATTATAGCAGCAGTAAGTGACTGAGACATCCACGTGTGATATTTCTGTTACAGCAGCGGTAAGTGACTGAGACATCCACGTGTGGTATTTCTGTTACAGCAGCGTGAAGTAACTAAGACATCCAAGTGTGGTATCTCTATTATAGCAGCACTAAGTGACTGAGACATCCAAGTGTGGTATCTCTATTATAGCAGCACTAAGTGACTGAGACATCCAAGTGTGGTATCTCTATTATAGCAGCACTAAGTGACTGAGACATCCACGTGTGGTATTTCTGTTACAGCAGCAGTAAGTGACTGAGACATCCACGTGTGGTATTTCTGTTACAGCAGCACTAAGTGACTGAGACATCCAAGTGTGGTATCTCTCTTATAGCAGCAGTAAGTGACTGAGACATCCACGTGTGGTATTTCTGTTACAGCAGCATGAAGTGACTGAGACAATCGCATTTGTGTTTCCTACTCGATGTCGAATGTCTTGCTCCAATTCCGTCTCTGCCCTATAGCAGTGAGCTTCTATCCAGAATCTTAGAGGTCAGATAAAGACCATTACTCTTAATTCTTGTTTTCATATTTAGACCCATGGGAAGTTGAAGAGTAGCTGTTTACTTTTAGAGGAGTGCCAAAGTGGAATGCCTCTGTGTGTTACACCTGGGATTGGTTGCATCTGAGAAACATGTCCAGGAAGAATCAGGCAACTTGTGTTTACAATGCTTTGGAAAACTTTTACTCCGGCAGAAAAATGCCCAGGGATATTGAGTGGCATGCTTACTTAGAGAGAAAGGTCCTCATAATGAAGGCCCCATGTCGATAGACTCTGTGACCACAGGACCCAGAACAGAGCAACCTCCGCAGTGGGTGTCTGCTATTTCTCAGGTACGGGGGTTGCTTTTGTCCATGTCTTCATTATCTTCTGAGGAAGTATGAATGAGCATGGACTGCTTATATCATCAGATACCATTTTAAAAGATTTGTTACTTAAAGACAGATGGACACTTACAAACAGGAATTTATTTCATGCCACTGAAACTCCAAAAATCATTACTGGCCTTTACCTTAGCGGCCCTTGGAGTCATTCATAATTTAAACAGTAGTAAGGGCAGAAAATAAACACCCGAAAGGTAAGGCTACCGGTCAGCACCAGCAGGTCACGCACCATCCTACGATGTAGGTGTCTGCGTTGGCCCTGGGCTGGCCCCGTCCAGCACTGTTTTCTGGCAAGTGCCGCAGTGTAGACAAAACCCAGAGTTGTCACCTTCTCCAGAGGGCCACTTAGTCCCAGATGACTTCATTCTTTGTGATAGGGAAGGAGTTCAATTTGGGGTACATGCTCAGTGTCATGGAAGTATATGTTTTAAAAAGACTTCTCATAAAAAAAAAACAAAAAACAAACAAAAAAAAAACCTCTTCCAAAGTTTTCTGTTCACTGCTGACTGCATAGAAAATAACTTTCTTGGTTTGGTTCACAGTTTTGAAATTGACACTGTTGAGGGCCACCCAGTGGTGTGTCCTGCCACCTGGGGACAAACGTCAGGGTGTGCTGGCCCGGTCCCTTCTGCATGTGGGCGTTCACATCTTTGACTCCCTGAGGGAGCCCGGCATGACGTGTGGGCTGTTTTTCTCCGCGTTCTTCTTCTCCTTCTCATCGAACTGGGCCTCGATCTCAGCAGGATTGACGTAGGTGTAGAATTGGGCCATGATGGCAAACAGGACGCAGACAACCAGCAGCAGCCCGGCGAACAGGATGTACTCAGCCCACTGCGGGGGGATTGGAGGTGGGCAAGAGAAGGAGGAAAGGAAACAGGTTAAGCACAGGGCATGTTCACGAAACAACTCACCACGTTCTCTGGCTATCTCCACATGAAGATGCCTTAAATTGTCATTAAAAAATCAGTTATCTGTTGCCACAGAGGGGACCGCCATGGAAGCACAGTACTCAGGGGCCACACTGATCACGGACTGCTACAGATATCAGCTTTTCTTGCGTGTTCTAGTATAAACCAAACCAAACCCACCGCCTTTGCTTTGAGTCTGACTTACAGCAACCCTGTAGGTCACAGTAGAACTGCTCCATGGAGTTTCCAAGGAGCGCCTGGTAGATTTGAGCTGCCAAGCTTCCGGTCAGCAGCCACAGCGCCTAACCACTATGCCACCAGGGTTTCCAGTGATGTAGTATAGGCAATATTTTTCTGAGAGCACTAGGGTCTGGAAACAAGAGTCTTTATGAAAATCACAGAGAATTTCTGAAACGCTAGCCCTAAGACACACACAGCCGGCCCCTGGAAGGATGAGAACCAGGAGAACCAGCAGTGCCCCTGAAGGGTAACAGGGTGCTGAACGGTGCCAAGTGAAGACAATGTGTTGCCCGGTGTCTTGGCAACACCGTGAGATTCGGAGAAGGTGGCGTTAGCATGTGGTCTGATGACGCTGGGTGACAGGAGGGACAAGACCTAGCGGAAACGGACAGCGCCCTCACGAGGTAGACATGCTGAAGGGCTCAGGGAGAGATTTACGTTCCAACAAGGGTCTCTTTTACTCCAGGCAGAAAACTTAAACCAATCTTAGAACGACTTTCATTTAGGCATTAAGGAAATTTCTGGATAAACTGTCTGCACTGGGGCCATAAAGCCGTGTTCACTGAAGCTGGGAAAGGTCTTTCCTTGGACAGGAAAGCAGGTGTGTTCACCCCGTCCTGTTATGTTGGTTTTCGGTTTCTCACCACGTCATAACCCCATGTGGCTGTGCTGGCAGTTTTATCCAGCCCGCAGGAATGTGTGCACGTGACAGGCAGGGAGGGTTTTCAAGGTGACTGTGGACATGTGACAGGTAGGGAGGTTGACGTGATGTGTATGCATGTCAGCCAGGGAAGCTGTCATGGTGACTGTGTACACAAGATAGGCAGGGAAGGTTATTGTGGTGATGTGGACACGTGACAGGCAGAGAGGTTGTCATGATGACTGTGTACATGTGACAGGTGGGGAGGGCTGTCATGGAGACTGTACCTGTGACAGGCAGAGAGGGTTGTCATGGAGACTGTGGACACGTGACAGGCAGGGAGGGTTGTCATGGAGACTGTGGACACGTGACAGGCGGGGAGGGTTGTCATGGTGACCGTGGACAAGTGACAGGCGGGGAGGGTTGTGGTGCTGACGTGCCTAAGAAGACAGAGCTCTGTCCGCCTCCTTCCCCGCCCCGTACCTGCTTGCTGAAGCGGCCGGCCCCCGCCACAATCAGCACAATGATGTTGCCGACAGCCACTGTCAGCAGCCATCCTGCCTGCAGCACGGACTTCATGTTGGAAGGAGCCTGCAGAAACAAAGCAACGCGAACTGGAATCTCAGTCTCATCCTCGGAGCAGGAGAACACAGCTCACCGGTGCATTTAACCAAGCAGTGCACCCAAAAACGCCTGCTGGCACAAGCCAGGTTCGTTGAGATGCACTAAGGATGACACACCCAATCCCGCATGTTGTGTTGAATGGACAAAAATCCCTGGCTTTGCAACTTTTCATCAGCAAAGGTATCATCTTGGCTAAACAGACAAATCCTCATGGGAATCATTTCTTTTTATCAGAAAGAGAGTCCAGGCAAAGCTGCCCTGCATGCCGTTTTCTCCTTCCGATAGAGGCTGGTTTCCGGCCTGGTGTCCCCCGTGCGCCGCCCCGACACTTGACCAGAACCTCTCTTTACTTTGTCATCTCTGTTGTAGTTACTGCCCGTGTCACTGCAGAAAGGGGTGATTTAACTCCTGTTTCCAGTCGTCCCTACAGACACTAGGGGTCCTAGGCATTTGGAGAGACCACGATTGTAACTGTAGTCTTATAAAACTACTCAGTTTTCATTCAGGCAAGCAAAATTTGTCTTACCAGTCTAATATATTTAAAAGCAATCATGTTTTCCTGAACTTTTTTTTTATTAAGCGAGGCCACGTTCAGTATCTTTACTGGGAGTTACAAAGCTGCGTAACGGGAACATGAAGATACTGGGCCCACAGACCTGAAATGAGGGCTCTCATGAACAGTCAGTGTCATTTGGCTGTTTCAGAATCAAGGTACCACTGACTGTCGCGACCTGGGTAGTGGTCACTGATCCAGCTTTTTCTCCCTAACCCCAAAACCCACTGCCGTGGAGTTGACTCCACCTCATAGAGACCCTGCAGGACAGAGGGAAACTCCCCCCTGTGGTTTCCAAGGAGACCTGGTGGGTTTGAGTTGCCTGACCTTCTGCTTAGCAGCCAAGCTCATAACCACTACTCTTCCAGGCTCCCCTCTTCTCCTGGGGACCCTAGAACTTCTAACACAACTGTGTGAACACGTGCACGTGTGTCTACAGGCACCTATGCAGCTGAACAGAGTAACTGTTTTCATTTTGTAAAGGTTTAAGATAGTGATGTCAGAGATCCTGTTCTATGGAGGATACCATAATTCTCTCTAGAATTAAATTGTAAACACATGGCTCTTCCAGATTTAAATTAACTACCAGTGGTGTCTTTAATGACTGCTAACAACAATAAGCCTGTCTTCAAGGCAGGAGCCTGGAGGCCGAGCAGCGAGGAGCCCTAACCGCACCTGCGAATAGGAGAACTCCAGGCCGGTGATGGAGAAGACGACCTCCCCGCAGGTGACGAGGAAGTACTGGGGGATCTGCAGAGCCATATTGACCGTGTTGGGCGGGATGTCCACAAACTCCTGGTGTTCGGGGCAGCCGTCACTCTAGACAAGGAGGTCACAAAGGAGAAAAGAAATGAGAACCAAAATTGGCTTTATAATAAAAACTGTTTCAACAGGCAAATTAAGTTTCATCTTCCAGGGTGAAGTCAACAGATTTATGAAGTGAGCACATCCTTTCTGTGTGACTGTCTGATGGTGCGTTTTTTACTTACAATGGACAATAACTGTCTTCGATTGAATAGTGTGTCCCTCCCGCCCCCCAGGTGTGTACCATGACTCCTGGTGTTGTGTGATGTTCCTGTGTGCTGTAAATCCTGCCTCTGATGTGAAAGACGGAGGATGGGAGGTGGCTGTGTTGGTGAGATTCCACTGTAAGAATATCTGGTATCTTGAGGCAGCCTTTCGGGATGTACACCAGAGGGAAGCAAGCGGAGAGTTGGGGACTTCACACAACTAAGCAGCAGTACCAGAGCAGAGTGTATCCTTTGGCCCCGGGGTCCCTGCACCTCAGAAGCTCCCAGTCCACGGAAACACTGCCACAAAGGACCCTCCTCCAGAGCCAACAGAGCAAGCCCTCCCCTGGAGCTCATGCCCTGGCTTTGGACTTGCAACCTACTAGACTGGGACAGAGGAAATTTCTCTTTGTGAAAGCCATCCGTGTGTGGCATCTCTGTTACAGTAGCACTAGACGACTAAGACAACTGCCTTGGTGGGATTTAAAAATGCAGTCATGATCAGTTTCCTCTTAAATAAGAGTCAGGCTTGTTTAAACCACTGCCATGTTTTTGAACTAGAAGTTCCTACAGCTCATGTGAATGGTCTAACGAGGAACATCAGATGTGGGAACTTTGAAGTCGGTCTGTTTAATTTTATTCTAATGAGTAACTTAAATCAAGGAGAAATTTAAGACTTTGTGGTGAACGGAGTTATCTCTAAGCCCATTTAAAATACTCGGGTTACATCATTGGTAGTGTTTGCAAGGACCTGCATCGGTACGGCCCGAGAGGACTTCCGCCGTAGCGCGGCACGCTGCTCACTCACCTGCCTTGTTATCACGTAGGTGAACGCACTTCCAAATTGAAGGATGGAAGACTCCAAAGTAGTTTCACAGTCTAATGGAATCTCTGTAGAGCTTATTTCAAAGCTTTTTCTGTTAAAAGAAAGCATGACGTGGGTTAGCTTCTTGGAACTCAGAACCTAAATGTATTGTTTAAAGAAAGAGACTTGAGAACCCTGAACTTGGGAGCTAAGTGTTTAGCATAGGCACTTGCCTGCCAGAAGTGAAAAACTGGTATTCACTGGCACTGTGACTGGTGATATTCTCATAAACTTTATCGCCCATTCTGATGCTGATGCTTCCGGTAAAGGTATTGACAAATCTGGAAGAGAAAACCATCGGTCTTGTGATGGAGCTGTGGAATTATTTAGGTCACAGTACATGCACCTGACATTGGGCTCTGTTCTGTCGTTGAAAGTCCCTTAGGCAGTTTGCAGAGGACTTCTGGATCCTACAGGCAGCAGCTCTGGCCTCACCCTTGCCGAGACACTCATAAGGACCCACGGACAGAATGTATTCCTTCACTCCAGGGTTTATGTGTCAGGTATTCTCTAATGAGCACCTTGGAAGTGCTGACTCCTTCAGTGATTTTTGGAATATTTAGTGGAGATTAAATATTGCTTTGGAGCTATTTAAAATGGTATGGTTTTTAAACGTTAGTTTCTAATTGTTGATCATAGTATAAAATATGATGCTCATCTTGCATTCTTTCTGAACTCACATTGATTCTGAGAGGGGGGTATGAGTGTGTGTGTGTAGTATATCCTTAGGGCTTTCTGTATTGACAGTCATGTTAAATGTGAGTTAAATTCTATTCTGAATGCTTTTTACTTCTTATTGCAATGACTAGCTTTTCCAGAAGGATGCCACATAGGAGTAGGGAGAGGGGACAACTTTATCGTGTTCCTGATTTTAAGGGGAAAGCACTTGAACTTTTCACCATTAAGCACAAAGCTAGGTTGGACCTTTTCTTTTTTTTTTTAAATGTCCTGTATCAGGGTAAGAAGTCCCATTCTATCTAGTTTGCTGAGAGTTCTTATCATGGATAGATGCTGAATTTTATCGATCATCTTTTCTGTATCAATTGATATGGAAATGTGGATTTTTTTTCTCATGCAGATTATATTTTTTGATACTGAACCAACCTTAAATTCTTAGGATAAATACCATACTTTGGTTTCATGCATTTCTTACAGTTGGACTTCACTGTATATTTGTGTTACTTCCATGAGACGCTGCTTTAACTTAAGTTTTAAAGAAGCATATATATAAATTTACCTGATTCCATTTTCTCCATTTTCTGGCTTCTGGTTAAGGTCATCCTTTACCTAGAGAGAAGATAGTAATATAAAAACATGTTCAAAATATGGTTAATTAGAGCAAGTTCAGATGAACATTTCAGTCTTTGAAAAGGAGAGTGAGGTCAACATTGATAGCAGGAGCTAAAAACCAAAACCAACCTCACTGCCGTCAAATTGATTCTGACTCATAGTCAGGACAGAGCAGAAATGCCCCACAGAGTTTCCAAGGAGCACCTGGTAGATTCGAATTGCTGACCTTTTTGGTAAGCAGCTGTAGTGCATAACCACTGTCCCACCGGGGTTTCCTTGGAGGAGCTAAGGGCACAGTAACTACATCTGATGAGTTTTGTCCCCATAATCCTTGTTTTCCTGGAGGTTAACATAAGCCTCAAACATTTTTCTGCCACTCAGTAACTCCCTAATGAAACACGTGACCAAGGAAATATTAGGTCCATTCTGGACTTACATATAGAGACCCACCGTTTTCACCCTTACTGAGAACCTGCAGTCCCATCATTGAGTCGGTTACTCTTTACGGCTTCTTTATGTGCAAACAGTCTCCCTATGTGGCATATCTGGACTTGTATGTTTTGTCATGAGATCATGTATGTGTTTTTATTGCTTTCACCTGATTTACTATGTTTTGCAGAGACTGCTTTAACTTTCTAGTCACTCGGTAGAAATTATTATTAATACTAGTCCTTCCTATCCATTAGTCAGACTTGTCTCAGGGAGTTAAAAGACATGTACTCTTAAGAAGAAAGAAAAAGGTGATCATCTGTTAGGTAACAATTTAGTGGCCTCCGACCCAGAATTAGTCACATCTCAAGAGACCAAAGAAAGACTCCAAAACCACGCTCGGGACCACACAGGGTTTACTTACATGGGAATTAGGTACAGG
The DNA here is from genome assembly GCA_028571685.1 of Heterohyrax brucei. Lineage (NCBI taxonomy): Eukaryota > Metazoa > Chordata > Mammalia > Hyracoidea > Procaviidae > Heterohyrax > Heterohyrax brucei. The sequence goes on from CM053159.1 coordinate 82,896,117, forward strand.
ATGGGTCCAGGGCAGCAGCTGGGCCAGCGTAGCACTTCCTTGCTGCCTAGTGAGTGATACACCCTATGTGCCACTCTGACTGTGGCCACAGCTTACGGTTTTCTCTTCCAAGTCCCTGGGCGGCCAGTGTTCCCGGGGACTCCACATCCAGACCCAGATGTTTTTCTTGTTGTTGCAAGGACACTCCTTGGCCCGGCCATTCATTCCTGGCCTCATGCCTTAGCCCAAGCCTGCACTGAGGGGGCTTCAGAGAAGAGCCTGCTGCCTGCCTCAGGAGGGGACACGGGGAGCTGACTACATCAGCCTACATTGTCTAAGGTAATATTACGTGACGGTAAGATGCATTCACAGCACTACAAAGCTGTTTCTCCAGTGTCACAGATCATAGAGTCCACGGTAGGTGCCGAACTACTTACCACTCGGTACTGGTTGGTGGCCCAGATGAGAAGAGTGTGGCGGTGGCCTCGCTCAAAGGCGTCAGAGACTGGAGTGTCTTGTAACCCACTGGAAGAAATGCTGATGTTGGGCAGATTGTCTGCGTCAAAAGTCATAAATTCGTCTGTCTGCCGATAGGCGAGAAGGGGTCCCAGTTAATGGCAGGAGGCGTCTCTCTGGAGGCTTGTTCTGCAGCGTGGAGCTGAACTACAGGGCACGTTATTCAGTGCCCCGAACTTAGGCTCAGACACATCAAGACAAGTCTGGGGGTTGCGTCTGTTTGCCTCAGCCCTCTGCCCCCCACGATGATGGACTTGGCCACAAGGTGCTCCAGGGTAACCACAGAAATTGAGCTTTCCATCACGTCTTTTACATTGTTGTGTAAAGATAAATACAGTGGAAAGTGTTTCCACCCTTAGGCAGAGAATAGCGTTAGAACAAAAGCAACAGCCTAGTGACAAAGTACACTGGGCTGTCCCCACCCCAGGAGGTGGTTGCTCTGTTTCCCTTCAGCTTGTTAATCTGACAAGATCTAAGGCAGCGGTCCTCGGCCTGTGCCCTGTAGAGTGTTGGGTGGTGTCCCCACTGAGACAACCATAATGTTTCCAGAAATCACCCAGTGTTCCCAGTGGGGTGGGCAGGGTGCAGATGGGGGAATCCCTCGGAAGCCCCCACTGAGAACTGCAGACTGGCATCCTTGCCATTTGAAGCGTAGTTCCACGGCCAGCAGCGACAGCGTGGCCTGAGAACTTGTTAAAGATGCAGAATTTCAGGACAATTAATTACAAATCTGTACTTTAACATGCTTGCTGGGTGACCCTTGTACATTTTACGGTTTGAGGCACACTAGTCTAGACTGAAGACGAAGTAAGACATTTCACGTATGGGCTAAGCTTGAGATTAGAATAAGGACCAAGAAGAACAACTTTTCCAAATCTTATTCCAAATCAGGTCAAACGAACAAATGAAAAAAAAAAGCAAAGCAAACCCCGCTGTCACGTCGATTCTGACTCACAGTGGCGCCGTGTGGCAGAGTGGAACTGCCCCGCAGGGCTTCCAAGGAGCTGCTGGTGGATCTGAACTGCGGACCTTTTGGTTAGCACCTATGATCTGAACCACTGCAACCTGAGGGCTCCGTAAATGGGGTCACAAGATGAAAAGGAAAAGTTACCTGTCATTCGACTTACTTGAGACATTGGGCCCAGTGTCTCCGTCACTCCGGAAAATGACACGTTCATGCCATCACTTCCTACGTTCAGTACCTTCACTTGGACCTCATTCGCTTTGGGGAAGACTGGGAGAGTTTTCTGAGCAAAATAAATGTAAATTGAGAGTAAGCTCTTCAGAGCAACGCTGGCGATAATCTCAGCCCTGGAGTCACGTGGGCATTTCCGTTCTTCCACACAGACAGCTGTGCCACAGGCTGCAGACCAGCCTTTCCTTCCCAGGCACGGTGTCGGGGTCGGTGCTGACCAATAGCTCACATCGCAGCACCCCCGGAGAATTTTATTTGTACAGAACATTGAGGACATCACCAAGAGGCCACCTAGGGTCCTACCTAGCCACCTCCTGGTCAAAGGATGCCTAGTCACAGATCCCACTACCTGAGGGGCCAGAGGGGCCACAGCCTAAGTGAGGGCCTGCCTTAGTTACTGCTGTGGACACCCATCCTAAGGGTGCAAGAAAAGGAACCCAGTGGGCCTGAGACTGCTCTCTGTAGGAAGGCCTGCTGCAGGGTTAGCCCCTGACTGGCGTCTGGCTTCCCCCCGTTCCCAGAAGGGTGATGAGAATAGCTTACGGAGCCTGAACTGTTCATCTACGCAGTTGGGCTTCTGCTGAACAGCTGTTTCACTTCTGGGAGTTTAGAACTCAGGTATGTGCCGGCCACAGGGTCCTGCGTGACTTGACTCCTGGTGGGAACCTTGGGAACCTAGGCTCAGGTGAGCTGCTCCGGTGGACAGCACTTCAGATACGGTGTGACACCTCACTGCTGGAGAACTTAAGCATGTCGTTGGTGGCTCTAAGGGAGAGGCCTCCTGGAAGCCGGCACCTGGTTTTGTCCGGACTTTGCCCCACTCACTTTTCCCTTTTGTGATTTCACCGTTTTTCTTGCTATAATAGATTGCAGCCATGAGCATGACTTCATGCTGAGCTCTGTGAGTTCTCCTAGAGAATCACTGAACTTAGCTGCAGTCTTGGATCTCTGACAAAACAACCCATTGTCATGGAGTTGATTCCAACTCAGAGAGACCCGATAGGACCAAGTAGAACTACCCCATAGGGCTTCCAAGGAGCAACTGGTGGATTCGAACTACCGACCTTTTGGTTAGCAGCTGAGCTCTTAACAACTGGGCCACCAGGGCTCCGCTAACCCAGTGTGGGACTAGTCATCTGTAACACTTGGGGACTGCTCTCCAGAGAGACAGTTAAAGAAGTGAGCTGAGAGGCTGTAGGGAAGAAAACCCGAACACTGCGTCTCACACACCTCGGCGGCATCTCACGCACCTCGGCCGCATCTCACGCACCTCGGTGGCATCTCACGCACCTCGGCGGCATCTCACGCACCTCAGCCGCATCTCACGCACCTCTCTTGCTTGGGCTTTGCCCGGGGACAGAAATACTCAGTATCCACAGACGAGGACAGAAATATACAGTATACACTGAAGAACTCCATCATCCGATGATCTTTCATTGTGATGGCTCTGTTCTTCCCATTCTCGGCTTCCCTGAGTTCAGCAACCTACAGCACCCAAGACTCTGTGTCTACCACCCTTGTTTGAAGCCGCCCCTCCTACTCTAGATGGGAGCGTTACTACCACCAGGGGAAGCAAGCTTTCCCAAGCCATCAAGAGCAGAACGTTTTCCCAGTGTTTCTACACCACTTGTGCTGACTGAGAAGTGCTTCCCAGGTTACAACAGGCACGTGTTGACCTGTGCTTTCATCCGGTGAGTAGGTAGTGCGTATTTGCCCTGCAGAAGGAGCTGCGGTAAGTGGTGCTGGGACTGCAAGTGGGAATCACGGTGCTGGCAACCTCGTAGCAGAAACTTCACCACCTGATGCTATTCGCAGGTGGATCCTTGGCACTGAGAGTCTGTAGTTACACTGGCTGAGAGGAATGATTCTGTCTCTCGTGTCGTGTCTCCTATAGCTACAAGGCTTAGTTTATAGGAAGAGACCCTGGTCTCCCCTCCTCCTCTGAGTCCTGGAGAAACTGGGCTCTGGAACATTCCACCCAAACCCACCAGCAGAGACACTCGAGAACGCAAATGCAACTCACGTCAATTTCCAGTTGTACAATGGCAGCCGCCACAAAGGCCATGGAAGCCAGGAACATTCCGACTGTCATCTTCCTCAGGGAGCTGATTCAAGACAAACCGAGCATGAATCTCGGGCAGCCTCACACAAGAAAGCCAGTCTCCCCAAAGAAGCACCCCTTCCTGCCGGTGCCCCCAAACAAAGCTGAATCTTCTACTAAGCACGAGGGATTCAAAGTGTCTCTCCCTCTGTTACTCCTGACTAAGACTAAGGAGTATCAGTGTGAGACAGCTTCTCCTTTGTGTTTTCACATTTCTGTTCTATGAACTCTGAACCCATTGCCCTCGAGTCAATTCTCACTCACAGCGACCCCCTAGGACAGAGCAGAACTGCCCCGTATTATTTCCCAGGAGCCCCTGGTGAATTCAAATGGCTGGCCTTTTTGTTAGCAGCTGAGTTGTCAACCACAGTGTCATGTGGACCCCTGTGAACTCTGTTCAGGCGCTCTTCTGGATTACAGCTAACATTTATGTCATCTGTGTACGAGGGAAACCCTGGTGGCCTTGTGGTTAAATGCTACATCAGGTGGCCAGAAGGTTGCAAGTCTGCCACAAGCACCTTGGAAACTCTATGGGGCAGTTCTACTCTCTGGGTAGGATTGCTGTGAGGTGGAACTGACCCAAAGGCAGTGAGGTTTTTTTTTTTTTTTTAATGTATGTAAACCAACGAAAATCCCAAACCCATTACTGTCAAGTTGAATGAACCCTAATAAAGCATTTTCCCAGCTGCCGTGAAGTGCACTTTTTGTGATGGTCAGTTGTGAGAGCTGTCAGTACACAAATGTCTGTTTGTGAATTCCTGGACAAAACCCCGTTCCGTGAGTGGTGTTGGAGAAGGTGGTACAGGAACGCTCTTCACTGAGGCACCAAAGCCACAGAATGAACAGAGCCCGGCCCAACGCAAACCGTCCCAACGCAAACCGTCCCATCACCTACGTGAAATTGAAGCCGCATTTTGCAATCAGGGGGTACACCACAGCGTCCACAATGGGGACCATGATGACGATCAAGATGGCATTCACAGTCTAGAGGTGAAACACAGACAAGATGTTAACCTTCGTCTCCAGGACGACTGTGACCTCTGAAAGCCTCTGAAAGCCTCTGAAGTTTGTTCTCCTACCTGCATCTGGTCTGGCTGAATTTCCAGAGCTCCCTAAAAAGAAAAAAAGTCATTGATGATTTCTCACAGGTGCTCGTGGTGGGGGAGTTAGGAATGGCAAGAAAAGGAAAGAGGAGAGGGGCCAGAGGGCCTGAAACAAAAACGTAGCGGCCAAGGAAGGTCAGACACCCTGAGATCTACGACTTACAATCCTTCCGTTCATGGTCGTTGCCTGCAGTGTCCATCTTGAACCCTTAAAAACAAATCAATTTACTGAGTCATTTGGGAACGTGGGCTTTTGGGTTTTTACCAGTCAGTGGTAAGTAGTTTCAAATCAGGAATGGGGTCTGAAGTGATACAGGATTTTTTTTTTCTTTTTCAAAAAAAAAAACATCTGACGAGTCTCTTGGGAAACTCTGGTGGTGTAGTGGGTTAAGTGCTACCACTGCTAACCAGAAGGTCGGCAGTTCAGATCCACTGGGTGCTCCTTGAATACTCCTGGGGTCAGTTCTGCTCTGGCCACTAGGGTCGCCATGAGTCAGATCTGACTCGATGGCACTGGGTTTGGGAATTAGTCTCCTGGCTTCTTATCATACTGAGTTAAAAAGAAACAGCTCACATTCCTGCCGTACAAATAAGTACAATGTATAGGACTCCAATCCCCACGGAGATTGCCCCAAATAGTACTAATGGCATAAAAATATACTTAAAAAACAAAAACAAAAAAACATTGCTGTGGAGTCAATTCTGACTCATAGTGACCCTATCAGTCAGAACAGAACTGTCCCATAGGGTTTCCAAGGAGCACTTAGTAGATCTGAACTGCCGACCTTTTGGTTAGCAGCCATAGTATTTAATCACTACATCACCAGGATTTCCAATGGGAACTTGCATTTTAGGCTTGTTGGAAAACGTGACATCACAAGATGAATACAGCTACTGACTCTGAGGCTATCCCTTACTCACTGCTGGCACAGTTTCAAGTAGATTATAACTGGTCAGAGCCCTTTCTGACAGGCTACGCCATCTAGGAGTCCTGGCGGTGAAGTGATCAAGAGCTTGGCTTCTACCCAGACGGTCAGCAGTTTGAATCTACCCGTTAGTTACTCCTTAGAAACTCTATTGGGCTGCTCTACTCTGTCCTGTGGGGTTGCTATGAATCAGAATCAACTGAATGACAAAGGGTTCTTAGGTTTAGGGAGGCTGAGAACTGATCTCCACCCAGAGGGTGATGGGTTTAAACCTGGGCAGCCTAGTTACATTTTATCTATAGGTGGCGTAGAGGTTAAGCACTATGTCTGCTCACCAAAAGATCAGCAGTTCAAATCCATCAGGTGCTCCTTGAAACCCCCATGGAGCAGTTCTACTCTGTCCTGTAGGGTCATTATGAGTCAGAATCAGCAGTGGGTTTATAGTAACAGACGTCACAGGACTATACAAGTCTGTGTGATTGTTTCTACAGAGGACTAAACATGTTTCAGTATGAATCCATCAAACTCTGCTAGGAAGACAAAGTCCAGAAATAAGCTATCACTTGTATCCTTCGCATCACCAGTCACTAAGTAGTTTACGTGCGTTTCCTAGTTTGATCCTCCCCGTCCTGAGGTGGGCTAGTCCCCTCTCAGTGAGGCAATACTCAGCTCCCATGGCTGTCGGGAGATGGAGTCTGTCTCTAGGGCAAATCTGGCTCCTGACCACTGCAGAATACAGCCTGCGTGGTCCCTAAGATGCTGGTGGTCTACATCCTGTCCTTATAAATGAGGAGACCAATGTCTAAGTTCCAGTTTCTTCAAAGAGAGAGTTTATCCCCGTAGCAGTCTTTCCTGCACAATAAGGAAATGTGCTTAGAAATGTTTTCTAAATTTCAGTTTCTAGAAGAAACAATTATTACCCCGTGTCATGAGTTCCATTACCTAACAGAGTTTTGGAAAACCCTCTGTCTTACAACGTGGTGGGAAGAACGCAGCACCCAGGCAGGAAATCCGAGCCTTGGCACGCACTCAGCCGGGGAGGATTTCAGTGGGGCGGTGTACACCCCAAGTGGTAGTTCTGGCCCAAGCCTTCTTACTTTACCCATTTATGTATTCCCTGGGCCCCCTCAAAGGCAATATATATATATTTTAACTGTGCTGCATCAGTAGAAACACTCTACATATATTTTGATTGGCGACAATTCCCAGAGGATTTGTCCGCATCTTTCCCAGAGCGACTCTACCTGACTGTGCCTGGTTTTCCTCATTACCTTTCAACAGAAATGACGTGGATAGAATCATCTAGAATTGGTGTTTTAAAAAGCAACTCAGCATGATCCAACAGGTGTTGAATGAAACACTTGAAGGAAACCCACAGAGAACCTTTCCAGGAGCTCAGTGCTCACCCTTGTTGGTCCACACCAGCTAACGCCCGAGGACTGTGTGCTAAGTGAAGTGGGGTGCAGCTGGGTTTTCCCGTTACCTGCTGATCAAACAGTGCCCAGAACATGGGGAGCGGGATATACAGAAACAGCACCCTCGTCACCATCTTAATCTGGGAGATAAGGCGGTCCTGCAGGTAGAGAGGAGGGGACAAGTCAGCTTCCACTCTGTTACTGGCAGCTACAGTGCTGTGCTCAGTTTTCAGTAGAAATATTTGCATCTCATGACAAACTGGGAGGTGACTAAGCCTTCCCCGGGTTTCCTTTTAAAAGTGAAAATGTCTATGCTACCCAAAATAGGGATTAAACAATCTGTTTAAGAGGGGAAATGAGTAGAATGTACTACCACCTTCACTGTACAGAATATGGGTTGCTACGAGTCTAAATCGACTTGATGAAAATAGGTTGGATTTTGGTTTTATGCAGAATGAGAACCTATGAACAGGTAGCACTGTTTTCAGGCAAGTTAGCCACGGTTTAGGAAGTTCGTCTCAATATAAAAACACAGTCTCCTAGTAGGATCATGAGGGTAGAAGAGATGCTTTGGTGGTGTACACAAAACACTCTGAGCTGAGACTCTGGATGCCTATTTTCTAGAGGGACATTAATTGGTGTCATTTAATAGCAGTGATTACTTACATCATACTCCTCTTTAGCCCAGTCCAACCAGTGCTTTCTCTTTGGAAATTCCTTGCTCCGATGTCTGAACCTATTTTTGATCGCAAACTGAAAGAAGACGACAATTTCAAAGTAGAATCAAGTACAAGGAAACAGATTTCTATTAAGAACCTTTTAAGGGAAAAAATAAAACTGTGTGAGAAAAGCAAAATACAAAAATTTGTATGTGCTCCTATCGTGACCACGTGAAAAGGCATCCCTGATGCCATCGCTTCCTGCTGCTTTTTCTCCAGGCGTGTTGGGGCGTTGGGGCCTTCCTCATCTCTTTCTAACTGGTCACAGGGTCACTGCCTGTCCTCCACATCCAACTTGCGTTCCTCAGAAATACAGTGCCAGGAACATTTCCCATTTCAGTTTCCCAACAGCCATATTAAAAAATGAAATTGAAATAGGTGAAATTAATTTCAAATATATTTTACTTATTTCAGTAAACCACAAACATCAATATGTAATCAATATAAAAAGAAATTAATGGAAAGTTTTGTATCATTTCTTCATACTTTACACCAAAATCCAGGATACATTGTACGCTTAAAGCACACCTCAGAAATATTTTATCTGTATTTAGACTGCATAAAATTTACCTTTGAAAACTAGATTAAAGTAAAGCTAAATTGTTCAAGACAGACTAAAAAGAATTACAGTAACTGAATTGAGTGCCATTTTATAATTTGAATACAGTGTACAAGTCACTTGCACTTGCACTTGTTACATTTCAGGTGCCCACTTCTCTCCTTCTTGAGTTCTGTTTGGTGATAGCTTTTCTGTTTGGTGAGTCATTAGAAACTTTAACCCATCAGCATAGTTAAGATGGTAAAGAAAATGTCTAAAGGAAAGTCAAAGACACACAGTCTGAATTTAAAGGAGTTACAGAGTTTTGTGAGGACCACAAGTCCCTGAGGGAGAACCACAGGGAGACTTAGAGGGCCTGGGGGAGAACCACAGGATGACAGACTGTGTCCCTGAGAGAGGACCACAGGGAGGCTGACACCGAGTCCCTGAGGGAGAACCACAGGGAGACTTAGAGGGCCTGGGGGAGAACCACAGGATGACAGACTGTGTCCCTGAGAGAGGACCACAGGGAGGCTGACACCGAGTCCCTGAGGGAGAACCACAGGGAGACTTACACCAATGCACTTGACCACCTTCGCCATGATGTTACCCTGTGGCTTGTTCTTCTTGTACAGTCCACTGCCAATGACAAATACAACTAGACAGAGCAAAATAAGACATGTTACGTGGCGCCAGATAGACCTCTATTCTGACCTTTTTTGTAGATACTCACACTTCTATTGGAGTATAAACTTATCGCAGAAATGCTTTTACTACTTGTAGAGTGGGTTTACCAACCTACTCTGTAAGTATCTGGAGATTTAGAAAAGTTTATAAACCACTTGCGATACTAAGAATCAGAAGAACTCCTGAATACTATTGTGTTGTGTTGTAATATACAAACAATTAAGACTGATACTGTCTACTTCATAGAGCTTGAAACTGCACCTAGGTACCCAGTCCAATATTTAAGCACTAGTTCTATCCCTCTTTAAAGGGACACAAAATAATGACTGCTTTCACATGACAGATTAATAAATCATTCTCTAAAGACAGTAAACATAGCTCTAATTTTCTGGCTGAAACAGTAAAATTTTTTTGGTTTTGTTTTAATCCAGAAAGTAAAAAAGGAATGAATGTGTCCCAACTTTTACTTAATCATATGTGGCAGACTTTATTCTCTGTTCATTGTACAGTAACAGAGGTATAATTAATTACAGCTACTGCTTTGCAGAAGTTAAAAGTGCTTTTTTCAATGAGGCAATTCTTCCACGGATCTTTTTAGTCAGAGGCATGTTATAGAAATTTAAAAAGTTTTTCTGCAAGGGATTTTCACTAGGATTCTGATTATGAATACAATTCAGTAATTTAAAGACAGACAATTTCAATTCTGTGTTTTCTAGTAAGAGGGTCTTGATAGAAGATCTTGACAAGCACTAACTCCCAAGCACCCCATACAGATTTCCTGTAGTAAAGACTCTCTTTATACTCAAAGCAATAGTTTACCTACATTCTTGCTTAGGGCAAGAAGAGGCCCAAGAGATTAAGTCTACATTTTTTTTTGCCAACTACTATTTTAATATTTAAGCTTTGGACTAACCAGAACCTGATTTAAGCCTAAGGTTGTTGAGCACAGGAATTTCCGGTGGTGGTGCTGACCCGTATGTAGGCTTTAATATGTTTTTGATTCTACTATAAAGAAAAATCACAATCTTTGGTGTAAGAATGACTTATACAGACTAAAGGAAAATTCACTGAAAGTAGCACAGTGTCTGGCACAGAACCAAGCGTTTCGGAGTGCCTTGCTTCCCGGAATTGGAGAAGCTGGGGTACATATGATCCTTCTAGGGAAATGTGGCAATATTTGAAGAACAATGAAGAAACTGGACGAATATAAAGAGGAGCTAATACTGAGCTTCCGTTTAGACGCAAGGATAAAGCTAAACTGTTAAAACCTGAGAAACAGATTAAAAAGGGACCTACTCAGTGCTACTGAGAACCCAAAGTGACAGTGACAGTGATTGCTGCTTGACGGGCATGAGAGCCAAGGCCGTGAAGACCTGAGCTGCCCCTGGGCTCTCCTTCTTGGGCTGCCACCTTTCCTCTCTCACTCTCCCACATGGACCACGCGTCTCATCCCCTGAAAAGCTAGTGCCGGGAACCGATGTGCAGAGCAACGCCTCTGATGGACACACGTCTTGGAGCCCCGTGATGCGGGGCGGCTCTGCCTCCAGGGCCGCTGTGAATCACCGCTGATTCAACAGCGGTAAACTCATTTGTTCATGTTATTACACATGCATATTCCTTCCAGAGGGGAGGCATGCTGGTAGAAACATTTCTAGATGATACGTTATAGAAATTTAGATGTCCTTTGGAAGTACTTAAATGGCATTTAAAGCAGATCACTGTTTCTTCCTGCAAACTGCAGATTCAACCTTGGATTAGTCTGGTGTAGCAGGTTCTGTCTCCTTCATCTGAGTCTGCCCAGAGAGCATCACACCTTTCAGTGTCCCGCTCAGTTGCTTCCTTTGCTGCAGATCTGTTTTGGACCGTGCTGCCTTTGAATTGGTGTGTCACCTCTTCCTCCGAACACTCAGAGCACATGGACACTCATCTTCTGATGGTAGTTCTTACTCATTATTCAGTTGAGATAAATACAGCAAAACATACACCAATTCAATGTGTCTACATGTACAGTTGAGTGGCATTGATTAGATCCTTTGTACTGTGCAGCCACTGTCACCCTCCCTTTCTAGGTTGTCCCTTCCTCATTAACGGAAACTCACTGCCCCTGAGGTTCCCGTCCAGTCTTTCTAGCTGCTGCTCCCAGCTGGACCCCATAGAGACACTTCTTTGAAGAGTAGAATGCTCACGGAAAGCCCTTCTTTTTTGAAAAAAAAAAACCAATTAAGCTGAATTATTGATTATTTTGAAGAAGACTTCAGGGAATATTTTTTCGCTTAAGATTTAGAGATGATCTTAAGACAGTATTTTCAGGGGTTCAATCATGCTACACGGTTCCAGAAAGTCTGGAGCCGTAAGAATTTGAAGTTCTTTTCTGCATTTTCCCCCTTTTTGATCAGGATCCCTCTTTAGAGTCCTTGATCACAATGTCCAGTTTGGTTGCAAGGCACCACCTAGTTCTTCCTGGTTTCACGGCAAAGGAGGTTGTTGTTCACGGAGGTGATTAGCCGCGCGTCCACGCCCTCCTCCTACTTTCAATTCCCCTTCTTTCCCTGTTGCTCCAGGTGACGAGAGAGCAATTGTTGGGATGGCAATTCTTAGTATTACTTTTTGTTACAGTGCGTTAAATGGACTTTGAAAAATCAGTGACAATAATTAGTATAGGGCCTGACTACATAGATTACTGCAGCTAATTTCTACTTACTCAGAGATACAGCCATGAGAGCAGCAGGAACCCCGAACGCCAGCGGGTAGCAAGCTTGTTTACTGTGAATGCCACACTCCTGAACTGCGGAGAAATTACACAATTAGAACGAATTACGGTATTGGTAAGGCTCAGATAGTTCCTGTATTTTAAAAATCCTTCCCCAGTTACCGCACGTTGTCTTCACTGAACGTTCTAGAGTTTCCCATTTGCCTTGCTGACATCAGTGCCCGCTGAGCAAAACCGTGTTGCAGCACAGAGACAGGTTCTGATCTCATCAGAACGTGTGATTTGGGCTTGGCTTCATTATTACCAACAAATTTCCTTAGTGGGGGAACCAAATTTGACCTGGGTATGATGACTTGAAGGCACTGAACTCAATAGGAAGACTCAGAACACACTGGGAACATCAAGATCGTATGTTCTTGAATTCCAGCTAATTAAACAGATGAGCTGGAGTGGTGTCATGGATTGCATCGTGTCCCCCTAATTTGAATAGGCCATGATCCCCAGCATTGTGTGACTGTCAACTGCTTTGTCATCTGATCTTATTTTCCTGTGTCGTAAATCCTGCCTCTCTGATGCTGGTGAGTCAGAGTTAGAGGCAGTGACATTAATAAGGAAGGACTCCCCCTGCAAGTTGTGTCTGAAGTTGTTCTCTTTAGAGACACAGAAGCCAGAAGGAGGCGGAGAGAAAGGGGACCCTCATACCACCGAGAAGCCAGACCTGGTAGTCAGTGTGTCTGCTGGACTCAGGGTCCCTGCACTTGCGAAGCTCCCTGCCCAGGGAGAGACTGATGACAAGGATCTTCCCCCAGGGCTGACTGAGAGGGCACGTTTCCCCTGGAGCTGGCACCCTGAACTCTGACTTGTAGCCTCCTGGACTGTGAGAGAATAAACGTCTGTCTGCTGAAGCCACCCACTTGCGGTGTTTCTGTTACAGCACCACGAGATACTAACAGAGGTGTGATGTACGAACTTCCCTGGAAAGGGCCCGTAGGGAAGATTCCAGGCTTTGTAGCCATGCCGTCACTTCGCCACTACTCAACCAGCCTCGGTGGAGTGAGAGCAGCCACAGACGGTGTATGAACAGATGACCTCTCCAGATCTCTGACTTGGCCCAAGGGACCTCGTTTGCTGACCCCTGATCCAGGAACCATTTTAGCTCTGAAATCTTAGAATTTGTGAAAAACTAAAATATGACTTTGGAGTAGGCCAAAGAAATTACTGGGGATCCTTTCAGAGGGATGCTTGGGCCTCTGAGACAATTCGATCCAACAGGAGTTTTGACTTTGTGACTAGGTGGCTGCATAGTATTGCAGAGAAAGAAGTTAATCAATAAAGAACAGGCAAATAATTGCTGCTTATGGCAATGCAAAATAATGCGTGTTTTTTTTTTTTTTCCTGACAGAAAATACAAATCTCTGCAAGTCACATTCTTATTTGAACAGATGATACCAGCTTACTGGTTCCCTCATTAATTAATGAGTTAAATAAAAATCTTTGATACACATTTGGTACGTGTTTGTTTAGGAGTTGTGCTTTTACCACACAAAAGTATCCTGTACCAGCCTTTGTCATTTCAAACTTGCACAAACAGGGTACACACTTTGGCATGTCCCCTCTACGGAGTGGGTACCCTCTAGCAGGGACGTGAGGGAAAGTAATACAGGAATAAAAGCGCCTAGATTTTTACACGAAATAAGTTGGAACGGACTTTAAGTGCTAGCTCCAAACCAGTACTTCATGTGTAAACAGTTCACTGTTGTTGGGTCTTTTGGGTCCGTTTTTACTCATAGTGACCGTTTGTGACCGAGTATAACCGCCCCGGTTCCTAGGCTGTAATCTTGACAGCAGCGTGTCGCCGTCTCTTCTCCTGTGGAGCGGCTGACCTCTCATTAAGCCCCGTCAAATATCATATTTCCTGATGTGATCTGATGCCCTCTGACAGCGTCAGGGTCTCACTCTTTTCCCCTGTCTCTGACACGAGAAGTTCGCCAAATGAGCAGAGCGTTGGCAAGTGCAGACATCTCGTGCTCTTGGGGTTCCAGTCTGGTTTGGGCTCTCTGAACACGCCTTTTGGAAACAGTTGAGAGGACAGGGAAGCCCAGAACAAAACCCGGCCCAGCGCCAGCTCGGGAAACACCCCTGCGGGCCCAGCTCAAAGGCAGAAACGGCAGCTACCCTTCCAGCCAAGCATTGCTTCTACGTCCTCTCTTGACTCTTACCTCTCCCTGTGAGTGTTATTATTATATATAACATACATGTACTATAAGAGAATATTATTGGATTAATCATTTTCTTGTAAATTGAGCACTATGTTAAGAGTGTTTTAGACTATTCAGTGTTCACTGAGCTAAGAGAGTCAGTGAAACGCATGTCGGGGTTGCTGGCGAGTTGATTCTCACAGTGACCCCGTAGGACAGCAGACCAGCCCCCTGGGTTCCTAGGCAGATGCCCCCTTCTCTCCCAGGTGGGTTCGAACCACAGACCTTGCCGTTAGCAGCCAGGTGTTTACCACAAGGCTGCCATGGCTCCTCCTTAAAAAGGGTTAGAAAAGGAAAGAAAATGAACAAAAAGAGAGCCTCTTCTGGAATTCGGAAACCCTGGAGGCACAGCAATTAAGAGCTGCGACTGCTAACCAGAGGTCAGCAGATCAGATCCACTGGGCGCTCCTTAGAAACCCTATGGGGTCGTTTTACTCTGTCCTATAGGGTCACTGTGAGTCAGAATCCACTCCATGGTAATGGGTTTGGGTTTTTAATTGTTAAATTCTGGCATTCAGTGTACACTCAGGCCATGCATCAGTCACTGCCGCGTGCTGACAGAGTGGTTGCAGGGGCAAGACACAACCAAGACAACGTCTTTCCACCTGGCTCCCATCCCCACAACTACAGAGGCAAACAGGAATTGCCTCCGGGGCAGCTGGTTGTTACCTCGGAGTATGGGTGTGATGATCGTGGAGAGCAAGCTTCCGGCATTGATGGCCAGGTAAAAGATGGAAAAAAACCGGTTTCTCTGTTTTTCCTGTAATGAAAGGATAATTTTAAAGGATGACCACTCTGGTGGTATTCATGGATTAAATTGTGTCCCCCCCAAAATGTGTTGCAGTTTGGCTAGGCCATGATTCATGGCGTTGTGTGGTATTCCTACACGTTGTAAATCTCCTTTGTGGTGCTGATGATGGAGGGAGGGCAGCAGGTGTGTTAGTGGGCAGGACTCAGGGCCATAGGACCGTGTGGTGCCGTCAGAGAATCTCTTGAGATGTGAAAGAAAGAAGCTAGCAGAGAGATTTGGGGACCTGATACCACCAAGAAGCAGGACTGACAACAGAGTGTGTCCTTTGCAAAGAACCCAGGGTCCCCGTGCCTCAGCACCACCCAATCTGGGGGAATTTGAGGGCAACGACCTCCCTCCAGAGCCAACAGAAGACTTTTCCTAGAGCTGGTGCTCTAAATTCAGACTCTGAGCCTACTTTACTGGGAGGAAAGCACTTTCTCTTTGTTACAGCTGTCCCCTGGTGGTATTTCTGTTACAGCAGCACAAGAAGACTAAGATGGTGGTGTAGCCGCTGACCATTTTTTTTTTTTTTTTTTTTTGGTCACGGGAATCTGATTCCTTTTCTGCGAAGGCACTTGCTCTTACCTGGCCCTCTTCAAACTGGTCTCCCCCAAATGCAGACACACAGGGCTTTATTCCTCCTGTTCCAAGGGCTATCAGGACCAGGCCAAGAATGGCCAGCACGCTGGGGAAAGAAAGGTTATTGCCAAAATGTCAGATCTTTACAGGCAGCGCCTTCTGTTTCCCTGACTTCCCTAAGAGGGCTCAGGGCAGTGACAGATACAAAGCAGGGCCCCCCAACTTCCTGAAGAACATAAATGACAGGAAATGCAAGCTGGATAGTTGAACACGTGAGTTCATGGGCCTTCAGACTCATGCCGTTGTCTAATTTACCATCTAGAAATGCATAGCAGTCATTTGAAGCCTGAACAAAGATTTGCGTATGGGATTCTTTTGAGCCTTATAATTATCCAGTAAATGGATGGAGAGACGAATTATGAAGTAAATACAAGCGTGGTCTCTGTTGAACAGACTAACAACTAACAAGGAATGATGGAGAACGCATTGTGTGATACGGTCCAGTCTGTATGCGAAGAACCCAAACCGAAAGACCATTCACTGTCAGGTCGATTCCAACTCCTGGGGACAGAGTAGAGCTTTCCCCATAGAGTTTCCGAGGAGTACCTGGTGGATTTGAACTGCATCTTTTTTTAGTTAGTAACGAAATGCTTCACCAGTGGAAGGAAGTGTGCCACCAAAAGGTTTACAGTGATACCTAAGTAGTGGGGTTAAGGATTATTTATTCACTTCCACATTTTCCAGATTATCTGCCTTTGACTTCCTAAACTGAAAAAAAAAAAATGACTCCTAGAATGTGTCAGCCTTGCAGCTGTGTTGGTTTTGGAGTCAGGCACTACAAATGGGGAGTTTTGCAGGTGTCTCTTTCATACCATCATACAAACTCTTTTATGAAACAGAAAAAGTCAAGGAAGACACTGCCTGGAGAAAGAGCTCTTTAAAACTATGCATTCTGCCATGGATTGAATTTCATCCCCCCAGAAATGTGTGCAGCCATTTGGCTGGGCCGTCATTCCCAACACTTGGTTGTTTGCCTATGCTGTACATCCTAATCTTTGCCGGTGACTGAAAGACAGCATTATTGTGTTAAAAAAGGGCTAGGGTAGGACCGCGACACCCCTGCTAAGGGACTCTCCCTGGAGTGTGGCTTGTACCATCCTTTATGCTTTCGTCCTGGGGGAGATGACAAGAGAGAAGCAAGCAGAGAATCGGGGCCCTCACCCCATGAGGAAAGCAGCACCGGGAGTAGAGTGCGCCCTTCAGACCTGAGGGTCCTGTGTCCAGACGCTCCCTGAGCAAAGATGGGTGCGACACAAGGAACTTCCCCCAGAGCTGACGGAGCGAAAGCCTTCCCCTGGAGCAGACGCTGTGAATTTGGACTTGCAGCCCACTGGACCGTGTAAGAATAAACTTCTCTTTCAAAGCCATCCACTTTGGGTATTTCTGTTAGTGCAGCACTGGATGACTCAGACACCTCCCTCCCTCGATCAGCCTCCTTTGCCCGCCTACAAGGCAGGTTCAGGGTTGTTACTTTGTTGCCACCATTGTGACCTTTCTCAAGCCTGTGGCCAAGTCTGTCTTTGGAGGTGCCTCTGTGTGGGCGAGAACCCCCAGCTTTAGGGCGAGCAGTCTAGTCCCTAACCACTGCGCAACCCGAGGAGCCTGTGTTGTCTCTCTACACTTGTTAAAAGACAGCACAAACATGGCCAGTTTAACCATCTATGCCGTGCACTCTAGTGAGGACTTGAGCTGTGTGGCAGTACTCACTCCACGAAATAAAACAAGTAGCTAAGATTGATCGGGCACTTAGCACTTGCCAAGGGGCATGTAGGGCTTGACCTGGATTAACCCACTGCAGTCCTGTACATTACAGACAGGGAAACTGAGGCAGCGAGGTGAAGGAACTTGCTCAAGCTGGCACAACCAGTAAAGGGCACAGACAGAATTTGAACCCACATCACTGGGCTCCACGGATAGGGGCACTGGGGCGTACAGAAGAGAGCTCGCCCACAGCCACGCAGCCACCCTGTGGGAAAGCCGGGAACCAGGCCCTGCGGTCTGAGCCGGCTGTGTGCTAACCACCTCTCCCCTGGCACAGCTCCCCGTGGGAACCAAGGCTGCGGGTGTAGTAGGGGCCGAGTCTGGACAGCCACCCGAGGGACTGACAGGCCAGAAACACGGGGGCTTCAGGGACCGACTTGAACGGGAGTGCTGTTTTCCCAGCCCTGAGGAGACTTTTCTCTGTAGATCAAGAACAGAAGAACAAGGACAGGAAACAGCAAATCTTATCTACTAGGCAGTGAAGAGAATCTTTATTTTTTAATTGTGCTTTCAGTGAAATTTTGCAGGGCAGGGAGTCTCCCGTTAGATGGTTTACATGAAGCGTTCATAGCCCCGGTTTCACTCCCCTTTGCGTGGCAGGTCTCTCCCCATTTGCACCCCTTGGTTCTGATTTCCTAACCCTAACCCTTCCTTTCTTCCCCTCTGGCTTTTGGGCAGATCATGCCATGTTCATCCCATAAAATCGATTGTCCCACGGAGTGTGTTCCTCTCCAGTGTTACTGTTCACTTTACCTGCTTCTCGGCTTGGCTGGGAGGCAGCCCCGGGGGTGACGTCCTTTCTAGGTCCTTAGGGTCTAGCTTAGGGCCACAGTCTTGAAGGTTCCTCCGGTCTCTACCAGAGCAGCAAGGCTGGTCTTTTCTGCGAATTTGATTTCTTTTTCTATAGTTTTTTCCTGCTCTGTCCAAGACCCTCTGCTGTGACCCCCATCAGAGCGAAGGGAAATACACCAAGCAGAGTCACACTCATCAGTGACACTTTCCATCAGGGACCCAGTATGCAGGGCTGGGAGTAAATGTGCAGGCAACCGAATTACTGAAAATAAGTAGAAGTGTGGCACCAGACAGAAAGCAGAGGTAGCAGAGTCTTCAGGAGACAGAGCATGTAGAAAATCGCGGTCTGTGGGAGTGTGTCCCTTCACAGAAGATCACGTCTAACACAGAAGCCCTCCCTCTGCAGACAGCCATGTCTCACACAAACGCCCTCACTTTACAGAATATCACACCTAACACAACTGCCTTCCGTCTATGGAAGGTCACATCTAACACAGATATCTTCCCTCTACAGAAGATCACATCTAACACAAATGCCTCCCTCTACGTGAGATCACGTCTAACACAGCTCCTGTCCATCTGTGTGAGATCTCATCTAACACAGGTGCCCTCCCTCTATGTGAGATCACATCTAACACAGCTGCCCCCTCTATGTGAGATCATGTCTAGCACAGATATCTTCACTCTACAGAAGATCACGTCTAACATGGATGTCCTACCTGTACGTAAGATCACATCTAACACATATGCCTGCCCTCTGTGGACAACCACACTTAACACAGGTACCCTCCCTCTGCAGATGATCATGTCTCATGCAGATGCCCTGCATCTATGTAAGATCACGTCTAATGCACGTGCCCGCCTTCTGTGGACAATCATATCTAACACAGATGTGCTCCCTCTACAGAAGATCACGTCTAATGCAGATGTCCTCTCTCTGTGTAAGATCATGTGTAACATAGATGCCTGCACTCTGTGTAAGACAGCATCTAACCCACACATCCACCCTCTGTGGGTGATCACATCTAACACAGATGTCTGTCCTCTGTACAATCACATCAACACAGATGCCCTCCCTATGTGTGAGATCACGTCTAACACAGATGTCTGCCCTCTGTGGACAATTGTGTCTGTCACAAATGCCCTGCCCTCTGACCCAGTGGTGTTCGAGAGACCCCCAGCACAGCCATGCCTTAAACTCTGCAATACTCCTGTAACAGTGACATACCCAAGACTCAGCTCTGAGCTAACAGCCTTCTCTAGGCTCTTCCAGAGAGGAAGAGCCTTTCTACATTCACGGGGACTGATGAAGGATTAGAACATCCCTTAAGCAACCCAGCGCCAGGGCAGGTAGAGCAGCAGCGAACGAAAACT
Source organism: Heterohyrax brucei (assembly GCA_028571685.1). NCBI lineage: Eukaryota > Metazoa > Chordata > Mammalia > Hyracoidea > Procaviidae > Heterohyrax > Heterohyrax brucei. Next base: position 82,915,623 of record CM053159.1, read on the forward strand.
CACACGTGTACGGCAAGGCTGTTCGGGGTCCCGTCGTGGTCAGTGTCTGTGAGGTCATTGATGGAGCTCACCGAGATGACAACTTGTCCGATTGTGTAAACAATGGATAGTGACACAATTGTCCTGTGTTATATGACAGAACACATCAGTGGGAAAAGAGCAGCATGCTTCTTACTCCACTGTGAAAGAACTCCTCCTTCAACACTTCTAAGAGCCCCGCCTTGAATCCGAGTGGATGTTCCTCGAAAGCCAGCTTGCACCCAGAAGGGTTGTCCAGCTTGCGAGTGTAGACCACTGTTGTTCAGAGCAGCCAGTGGAGGGGAAAGACCTGGTCTACCTCTGCGCTTTTTGAGAGACTCAGCGCTTTGTTTTAAGTAACTCCTTACCTTAGTGAATTAAACAGTGGCAAATAGTCATTGAACAAAAGGACAGGTGACAGTATTTGGCCAGGTGTGGACCAGTGGTGTTTTCTGTAGAACTGTTTGAGATAACAAATATTCCTGCCCTGCCCATGTCATAGCTCTGGCCAGAATGAGCCCCTGCTTCCTTCTTTGTTGAGACACAGGACATTATTCCTGTAGAGTTGGGCAGGTGAGCCACCTGTGTCATGTGCCCTTTCTGCCCACTTAGCAGTGCTGGCCCCTCTGCAGTCAGGAGGGACATCAGGGAGTTTTGTGGTTTCCCAGCCCTGAACTCTGTGCCTGGCGTATCATTAATGGCACAGAGTGTCACTGCTGCTATTTCAAGGTGAAATACAGATGCTGTAACAGTTTGGTGGACGAAAACACCTGTCGGTGATACCTGTATTCACTCTGCTGGGCTCTAGGGTTGTATTGACGAGCACAGGCAAGGTCTGGAGTGCTCTCCTAAGCCTTCAGAGTCCTGGGGTCTGCAACCCACCAGTTTACGAGCACTTCTTTGGCTGGTGTGTCAACAAGAAAGTTCTGACTACTCACTTGAACTTTCCCAGCCACGAGTCAGCGATGAGAGCCCCAAGAATCGGTGTCAGGTAGCATAGGGCCACAAACGTGTGGTAGATGGCCGTCGAGAGGTTGTCATCCCAGGTTATGAAGTTTGTGAAGAACAGAATCAGGATAGCTTGGCCCCGAGGGAAGGTAGGGGGAGGAAGAAACAGAGTTAGAGCTGGCTGCTGCTGTTCAGGGTCTTCTACAGAGGGCGAGCCACGTTTCGGAGTTACCTCGCATTCCATAGTAGGAGAATCTTTCACAGAACTCGTTGACCACGATGAAGAAGATGCTGAAGGGGTACCCAAGGCAGTTCTGACAGAAATAGAAGGACACTGAGACACGCTCCTCAAGGGCTTCTGTTCCCAGAGCAGAGCCCGAGCAGGAAACCCACAGGATGTGCACCGAGGGACTGTCCCGGGACTGCCCGGAGGTGGGGTCTAGACTCGTGAGATTCCCAGGCCCTGGTATCATCTCTGTCTCAGAGACAGCAGTGAGCGGCAGCACCTAGTTTTGTGGCCAGTCTGAGAAGGGCTCTCCACAGTTCTTCCTGAGTGGCCGCTGTCCCAACCCTGGGTCTCCTCCACAAAGCTATGTGCACGGTGCTGTTTGTTAAGGGAAGGAGGCTGTGCACATTCAAGCGCAAAACAAACAATAAAACTCCCCAAGTGAAGATCGTGAAGATGAGAAGGGATACATACCCGTGATTTAGACGTCCCTGAAAGCGAAAGAAAATGCCGTGTTAAAGCCGAGCAATTCAAATACCTTTTGCTGCTTCTAAACTCATACCCCGTGAGTCCTAATGGCCATAAATTGTGCTGTTCATTAACCCTCTCCAGCCCTCCTTCTCTGGGCTCTGAGCCCTGGGAATCCAAGCTGCTTTCCTAGAGTGGGGTCAGACTCCTGTATCTTTTCATAAGGTCCCCAGGCACTTGTCCCCTGCAGTCGGCACTGAGGACCAGAGGCTTGGAGAAGTATACTCAAACCAGGTCCCTCTCCAGACACTTCGCAGGCTGCCCACATCCACAGGATGAAACCCACCGTCCCTGGGTCTCTGTGAGGGTTAAGTAAAGAGAATAGATGCTTATGGGTACCTAGTGGGGTCCCTGGGTAGGGCGCATAGTCTGTGCTCGACCACTAACCCAAAGGTTGGCGGTTTGAATCCACGCAGCGGTGATGCCAGAGGAAGGGCTGGCGCTCTGCTGCTGGAAAGACTCCTGCCCAGCAGACCCACGCGAACTCGGCCCTGCTCCGTAACACACAGGGCCACTGTGAGCTGGGAGCGCACCACGGCAGGGAGTTTGGTTTTTGGTGTAGATGTGCAGCACACAGTGAGGATTTTATCACCATCTCCTGTTCCCCGGCCCTGCTTCCCTTCCCGCCCCTGCAAATGCAGAAGGTTCTGACTGTACCCAGTTGTTTATCCGTCTCCCAAACTCCTTGATACACAATGGGTCCTCCTTTGTCTGAAATGCCGTGGTCCCCTCTAACAGGCTCATGCTCCCCCCAGCTTCAAGGAGCCTTCCCTGACTGTCCAGGTGGCAGAGGCCCCACTGCTGCGCCTCTGGACCGCCACTGTCCCCAGCTGCAGGGAAGTCAGGGACCGTTCCTGTTTCGACTGCCCTCTGCACTGCCCTCAAGAGAAGCCACAGTGCGGTCGACACACAGCGGGCCTGGCACACAGTCAAAGTCCAAGAGCAAGAAGAGAAGGGGAGAGAGTGGGGGTTGTGGGGGCGCTGGGACCCCACCGACGGCAGAAGGCACACGGCCTGGCTCCTGCGCTGTCCTCACAGTCACTGCTGCGGCCACTGGGACTAGCGTGTCAGCGCAAACCAAGTCCACTTAGGCCCTTCTCGGTCTCAGGGTGTCCTTTCACCCCCTTTCCTGGGTGGCCTGTCTCACCACAGGCTTCTAACCGCCACTCAAGTGATGGTGATAGCACAGTGTGGCCTCCCTAGGGGACGGGTCAGATTTGCCTTAAAAAGAGAGCCAATCCCAGAGCAGAGAGGAGCCCCTACCTCCAAGGAAGGCGCCCGGCAGCAGAGACCGGGCAGTAGCGGACGGTGTGGGGGCTTCCCGAGCCCCGGGGAGAGAACACTGAGTGCTCGCAGGCAGAGGTGACTGTCGGGAGAGGCGGCCTGTGAGCGTGGCTGGAGAGCAGGTGCGGATGGGAGAACTGGGCCCCGAGGGTTCTGAGCTGGTCTTGTAACCCCTGAGGTGTCCCCTAATAACAAACCCCACACCCGCAAGCACCCTCCGTGATTCTGGGTCCCCACACCCGTAGCTTCTCTGGCTTTGCCTTCGTCAAGTTGTGCTGACTTTCCCTGTGTTGTGTGTTTTCTTCCCCTCATGGAAGTTAACACCTGCCTCCTCTCGGGTTAGCGATTTCCTCACCCTCCCTATTCTCTTCCAAGATTTTTTTTTCCTGCGTTTAAGACCTTTCTTGAGTTTTTGTAATAGTGGCCGCATACTGAATACGGTGAAGATACTACCACCCTCCCTCAGAGGCTCTCGGTGATGCACACTGTTAAGTGCTCAGCTACTAGCTGAAAGGTTGGCTGTTTGTCTCCAAAACCCTGGGGACACAGTGGTTAAGATGTCTCAGAAGACAGCCTCAGTGATCTGTTTTGAAAAGGTCCAAGCCGTATGGAGTGGTTCTCCACAGCACACACAGGGTTGGCATGAGTAAGCATCAGCTCAACACCGCAGCTAGCAACAACACTACCCACCTGACAGAGTGCCGTGGGTGGGAGGCGCCGTCATCTCAGAATTTGTAGCACCTAGCATGGTGCTTCTTGCAGAGTGAAAACCACATGTTTGTTGAATGAATAAGCGTTCCTAAGAACCTGCTGTGTTAGGCATCAAGTACAACATCCAGGCGCTGACTCTGCCACTAGCTAGTTATACAGGATACCTTCCATTTGCTCCTCAGGCGACCTAGCCACCTCCTGCCCTAGGAGGTTAACCTGTATGTACCCCTTAAGGGTCCCCATGCTTGCTGTCTGCAGTGGCTTTGACCCACAGGGGGCATTGTGAGGAGACCAGAGGAGAGAGCATTTAACTGGCTCCCTCCCTCCAAAGCCACTCAGACTGGCTGTGGCCTCAAGGGACAGTCACTGCTGTCATCATCATCTCCTTCTAGGCTTTGTCTCACCCTCCAGGCCTACAGGAGCTGACATTAAGGCCACGCCCACCCCAGGTACCTGCGCTGTTACCGTCTCCATCACCCACCCCCCCACCCCCCCACCCCACCCCCCCCACCGCTTTCCTAGCCCTGGTGTAAATAGACCTAGCAAACAGCTGCCACTGAGTCAGATCCCCCTCATGGTGACCCAGGTGTGTCCAAGTAGACCACACCCTGCAGGGCTTTCATGGCAGCGACCTTTCAGAAACAGATCGCCAGGCCTTTCTTCTCTCAGCTTTGGGTGGCTTAGGAGCCAGCCTTTCAGTTGGTACCCTAACATTTGGTCATGTCTACTCCCCTAAAGATTTACAGCCCATGAGGCAGCTCTACTCAGTCCTGTGGGGTTGCTGTGCGTTAGAAGGGGCTCCATAGCCCTGGGCTTGGTTTTGATGGTGGTGCAGCAATTCAGCACTTGGCTGCTCACCAGCAGGTTGGCCTTCCAGTCCCCCCTGGTGGCTCGGAGGGAGAAAGACATTGCAGTCGGCTTCTATGGCCATGACCGCCAGGAAAACCCTGCTGGGCAGTCCTGCCCCGTCCCGCGACCTCACCAGGAGCCACAAAGCGACTTGACAGCACCTAACAACAACAGTGTCTGCGTGGAGTCCTTGGTGGTGCAGAGGGTCAGTGCACTTCTCTGCGAGGCAGCTGATGCAAAGGGTGGTGGTTCGAGTCTACACAGAAGCCCCTGGGAAGGGAGCCTGGCAACCTGCTTCCAGAACTTCCGCCGTTGGCAGCTCTATGGAGCAGAGGTCTGCTCTGACACACACCGGCCGCCCAGAGCTGAAGTCGGCCCTGTGGCAGCTGGCACTGTCCGGGCACTTGGTGGCCTCCTCGAGGTCGCTGGCCTCTACTCTGCCTTCCATTCTTAGCTCCGTCTCTGCCATCAGCAGGACAAGCCCAACGAGCAGATGCCTTGCCCTGCCTACTCTACTTCCCACACTGCCAGGGGGTGAAATTTGGGTCTTGTTGCAGTTCTTTGCAGATGGATATCCAGTTTTGTCAGCACCATTTGTTGAAGAGACCACTTTCTCCCCAGTTCACAGACTTAGGGCCTTGTCAAATATCAGCTGCTCATAGGTGGATGATGTTGTATCTGGGTTCTGTCTTCTGTTCCACTGGTCTGTGTGTCTGTTTTCGTACCAGTACCGGGCTGTTTTGTCTACGGTGGCAGTGCACTGGGTTCTAAAGTCAGGTGGTGTGTTCTTTTTCTTCAGTAATGCTTTACTTATCTGGGGCTTCTTGCCTTTCTGTATGAAGCTGGTGATTTGTTTCCATGTCTCATTAAAAAAACAACATTGAAATTTGTACTGGCATTGCACTGTAACTATAGATCACTTTGGGTAGAACAAACATTTTCGTGATGTTAAGTCTTCTTATCCATGAGCAAGACAGGTTTCTCCACTCATGCAGCTCTCTTTTGGTTTCTTGCTGTGGAGTTTCCTAGTTTTCTTTGTACAGATCTTTTGTCTCTGGTTACATTTATCCTTAGGTATTTTATCTTCTTGGGTGCTGTTGTAAACGGTATTGGTTTGCTGATTTTGTCTTTGATGTTCTTTCTGTTGTAAAGGAATCCAACTGACTTATGTATCTTTATCTTCTATCCTGATACTTCACTGAATTCTCTTAGTTCCAATAGTTTTTTTGTGGATTCTTTTGGGTTTTCTGTGTATAAGATCATATCATCTGCAAATACAGATATGTTGACTTCTTCCTGATCCACTTGGATGCCCTTTATTTCTCTTGTCTGATTGCTGTGGCTGGAACCTCTAGCACAATGTTGAATGAAGTGGTAACAGTGTGCACCCTTGTCTGGTTCCTGTCGTCAAGAGGAATGCACGTGGGATTTTTGTGCATGACAGAGAAACAGGCTCTTTACGAGTGAGTAGTGGCTGAGTGGAAACCCTGCTAGTATAGTGGTAATGTCTACGGTTACTAACCAAAAGATCAGCAGTTCAGATCCACCAGGCACTCCTTGGAAACTCTATGGGGCAGTTCTACTCCGTGCTGTGGGGTCACTAGGTGTTGACCTGACTTGATGGCAGTGAGCCAGGTTTGGTTTCAGTGGCTGGGTTCCAAGTAAGAACAGGCATCCCTGGTAGATTTCTGGTGGGGTGGTTGGAGCACAGGTTTTATTCCAGGCCGGAGGCCCTCCTGTTGGATGGTACCTTCAGGCAGGACACAACCAACGGCCCATGGGCATCAGTCCCTCCCATCCTCACCACCTCCTGGGCCATGACCACCTCCTTCCCCTGAGACAGGCCCTGTGATTCCTCTGAGGCACCCACAAACAGCTACCAAACCCAGAGCACGCCAATGGATGGTTTTCAGGACGCCCCTTGAATCAAGCTGCTGGGCATCTTACCTGGGCCATCACTGAGAGCCAATAACTTAATAGTCCTCTGTCAGCTGTGCCAACCAGAGCCAGATAATCTGAACTACTTCTGGAATATGGGGAAAACAAACAAACAAATCAGCTCAGTGTCACTGTCATGTGTTGATCTGTGTTCCCCCAGAAAACAGGATTAGAAATTCACCTGGGCCAGCATTGCTGGTGTTGCGTGATGTCCCTCGGGGTTGTCTGGATCCTGCCTCTGTGATGTTAATGAGGGGGGTGGGTGCAGTTGTGTTGGTTGGGGAGCCCTGGCTGTGTAAAACTGTTCTGTGCCTGGAGGTCGTCTCCTGAGATAGAAAGGAAAGAGGCTAGCCGAGAGGTTTGGGAACTTCATAGCCACAGGAAAGCGACACTGGGAGTAAAGAGTGTCCAAGATGCTCCCTGCCCAAAGACTGATGCAACACAGGGACCTTCCTCCAGAGCTGACAGAGGAACTGTTGCCTTGGAGCTGACACCCTGAATTTGGACTTTCAGCCTACTAGACTGTGACAAAAAAAATTCTGTCTTTAAAGCCATCGGCTTGTGAGATTTCTGTTAGAGCAGTACCAGATGTGACCAAGACAGCCATCTGGTCAGCTCTGACTCATGGCAACCCCATGTGTGTTCGAGTAGAACTGTGCTCCAGGGGCGTTCTTTTTATTTGTTATATATATATATATATATATATATATAGTCATTGTTGAGAACAGACACAGCCAAATGTACACTAATCCAGCAGCTCCTCCCTGTGTAGTTGATGGACAATGATGACGTTCATCTAGCTGTGCAACTCTTCTCTGTTTCCAGGTGCATCAGCCGTCACAGGTCCTGTCTCAGGGGAAGGCAGGGGTTGTGGCAGAGGAAGGGATTTCAGTGACATACAAGTGAGTTGCTCCTCCCCTGTTAGGTCGCTGTCCCCTCACCTCCTGTCTAATCTGTTACGTTGTTGTCAGACATAAATAGTTCTTACACTGAGTACAGCGCTCAAGGTAGACATTTACTGCTTAAGCTAAAACATTGTTTGGTTTTAAGACTTCAAGGGATGTTTCTAGTTTAAGGTTTGAACACCATCTCAGGGCTGTAGTTTCAGGGGCTTACCAGTGAATTCGGAACCCTGGTGGCATAGTGGTTAAGAGCTACTGCTGCTCACCAGAAGGTCAGCAGTTCAAATCCACCAGGGGCTCCTTGGAAACTCTATGGGGCATTCTACCCTGTTATATAGGGTTGCTATGAGTCAGGATCAACAGGAGGGCAGAGGGTTTGGTGTTGGCTATCAGTGGCTTCAACTGGGAAAACCAGTGCGAACGGGTAATTGTGAGGGTACATGTGTAATATATATGTATTGTGTATATACAAACTTTATATTAATATACGTGCATATTTTATTTAATATATGTATATATACACATATATGTATGTATATATAGATATATACATCTTATATATTACATGTATGTGTCTATATGTACACACATGAATTTTATCTATTATATGTATACAGGTATGTGTATACACATACATAAATTTTATAATATCTGTATCCATGTATGTGTATATACACACATAAATTTTATATATTATATGTATATGTGTGTATATAAATGCACTGCTGTTGAGTGGATTCTAACTCTTTGTGACTACGTAGAATAGAGTAGAACTGCTCCATAGTTTCTAAGGAGCAGCTGGTGGATTCGAACTGCCAGCCTCATGGTTAGCAGACATAGCACTTAACCACTACACCACCAGGGTTTCTGTGTGTGTATACATACATACATAAATGTTATAATATGTGTATATATGAGTACGTATGTATACACACATGTTATAACACACATATGCATGTGTATGTGTGTAGATATACACACACATATACAACGAAGGGACCCTGGTGGGCTGCACTGTGGGGAGCAGCTCCGTGCTGGGCCCTGTTGACCTTGCCCACACCGCAGAGGTCGCACGGACAAAGGCTGCAGCTGTGCTGCCCGGAGTCGCCCCTGAATGCTGAGTTCCAGGCAGAACCCAGAGCAGGAGGCCTGGGAGGAGCCCGTCTCCTGTCTGCGCCCTCTCTCCCCAGGAGACCTCGGTGAGATGGTTTCTTGTCACCGCCAGGTTCTGCTGACGCCGGGCGCCCCAGCCCCCTGAGTCACAGAAGCAGACTCTGCGGCACCGAGCTGTGGTCCAGAACTGGCTGTTCAGCAACGCCGGGTTCACAGTTCACGTCATTGTCTGGATGCTGTCCCTTCTGTGGTGAGGGATGGGGACCCTGGGGAGCTGGCACTGGGGTTGTCTTCCTTTGCTGTCTGTGTGTGGGGGTTCCTACAGCTGCCAGAACGAAGCGCGGGAGCTGGGTGACTTAGGAGAGGCGGGATTTCTCCTCTCACGGTCGGGGAGGCCCGCTCAGGGCCCTGTCAGGGAGGGCTCTCTCCGAAGGCCTGTGGGAAGAGCCTGCCTGTCCCATCTGGTTTCTGGAAGCCCGAGCCTTTCCTCAGCTCTCGACAGCCAGCCTCCGTCGCTGCCCCCAGCTTCACACGACTGTGTCTCTTCCGTTCTCTGTCCCTTCCCCCTCCCTGTGAGGACACCAGCCACACTAGGTGAGGGCCCACCCTACTCCGGCGTCATCCCATCCTGACCAGTTACCTCTGCCCAGACCCTCTTTCCAAACAAGGCCACCATCACAGCGGTCGGGGACTAGGACACGGATGTATCTTTGGGGGCGCAGTCCAGCCGTAGCCCTCCGTAAGTGGTGAGCTGTGAGACCGCCGCGTGAAATGTCTGCACCTCAGTGTCGTCTTGTTTCTCTTCGTGCAGAAGCCGCAGTCAGGCCTCAGCCTGGCCGTGCAGGTGCCCGGCCACCAGGTCTCTGTCTTTCCTGCAGACGTCTCCTGCCTCAGCTTGCTGTCCAGTGGTCAGGCTTGAAGGGGCAGCTCCTGATCCAAACTGCAGTGTCCAGCCTGTTGCTTTACGTTACAGTCACCCTGTCTTTTTAAATGTTTTCAGCACCCAGCTATGTGAAATCCTATGTGTCATAGGCCTGTAACGGCCACCCACAGATGGTTTGATAAACTACCTCCGGCTTTTCGTGTCTCCTTTTCCTAATTGTGCAAACCCTGGGGGTGCAGTGGTTAGGTGCTGCGGCTGCTCACCAAAAGGACAGCAGTTCAGATCCACCACTCGCTCCTTAGAAACTCCATGGAGCAGCTCTACCCTGTCTACAGGGTTGCCGTGAGCTGGAGTTGACTTGATGGCAGCGGGTTTGGTTTGGTTTCGCTTTGATCACAGTTACAAAACTCAGAACACCATTCCTGGTCTGCTTCGGGAAGGAACGGACTCCCTGGGCCCCCCATGCAGCTGCCTCCGGGTGCTGTCTGAGGTGACGTCTCAGCTGACTGTCACAGGGCAGTTTGGCAGGCCTACAGAGAGGCACAGAATTAAGCCAGTAAGCAAATGAGAGGGATCCTTGAAGGGCAGGCTTAACTTGAGTGCCGGGATGGTAGAGATGGTCCCTCCACCACCAGGATGTCCTCGGAATCTCTTGAAAACACCTTCATTATGCCCAGTGCCGTCGAGTTTTAGTCAGAACTTGAGTGAGTTTCCCTAAAGGGCTGCTATTGGTGAGCGCCCACGTGTCGAGTCTTGGGTTAGAGAGAAGCATAGGTCCTCTCTTTAGAGCAGGCTCTGAAATGAGATCGGAGGAGGGGTCGGGAGGGACAAGGAGGGATGCGACTGTCTGCCTCCTGAGCCCCCACCTCCCTCCACCTGTTGGCCACACACACCTGACCGGCTACGTCGAGTCAATTCTGACTCACAGCAACCCCACAGGACAGACTAGAGCTGCCCCATAGGGCTTCCAAGAAGGATTTGAACTGCAGACCCTTTGGTTAGCAGCCATGTCCCGTAACCACTATGCCACCAGGGCTCCCTCAACTAACGGGCTGCAGAAACCAGTATGTTATCATCAGCCTAGACTGTTGTTAATGGTCACAGGAGGGAATACCAGTGTCACTGAATCAGAAGAAACCAACCTCCTGGTCTTTTTCAGGGTGTGGGGGGCAGGTCAGGTCGGAGGCAACCAAGCTGGAGACACAAAGTTTTAAAATCTTGCCTGGGAAAACAGAGTCACCATCACATTAAGTGTGATGCTGGCTACAGAACTCAGTTCCAAGACCAGCGTCTCCCTGAGCTGATGCTCAGGCGGGTCTCAGTCCCACCCCAGGGAGGGCTGTGACAACTACCACAGGTGGGAGGAGGGTGAAAGTGTCCTGTGCAGCTTAGGTTGTGTGGCGTCTTGTCGTGCTTCTCTCTGCTGAAGCGCTGGGTGACTGGTTTCTCCTCGTAATTTCAAAATGAGCATGTTACAAGTGAAACAACTATTAACAAGAGAAAAGTTCGACACTCCATTGTAGTTAAGGTTTCCTGGAAACACCACCCACAGATCTTGAAAACAGTTATCAACCGAGTCCAGATGCATCTTTTAAAATGAACATGAGGTACGTTGCCTGTGTCTGCTTCAGCTCGTGGAGTATTTCTGATTTCCGCTGACACACATGGGGGTGTTTTCTCCACACCAAACCTGATTTTAAAAGTGTCACCACAACCAGGAAGGAGCCCCTGGGGGGTGGAAATGATTAATGCATCCACCTGCTGACCAGAAGGGTGGACGTGCAAAGCCACCCAGAGGTGCCCCAGAGAGAGGCCTGGTGACCGACTTCCAAACAACAGGCCATTGAAAACTCCCGGGAGCGCTGTTCGTTCTGACGCTCAGGGAGTCGCCGTGAGGCAGAGCTGCAGAGACGTAAGTCTGGCTGCCTTGTGGAGGGAAGACACGGGTCCCCAAGCCCAGCACTTATGCTCAGGACAGTGGCCACAGTGGAGCTGTCTTTGCACCGGAGAATATTTTCTACCTGAAATTCTGCACAGATGAGGCACGTATTTCAGAGATCATCTTCTTTTACCAGCTGAGTTTTATCTGTTTTGACTGAACGACAAAAAGTTTCTTCCTCCCAAGAAAGTCTCTGATTTACCTCTCAACAAGTGCTAGCAGTTTATCAAAGAATCTTGCCATTCAAGGCAGATGTCAGCATTGAAATGCCTAGTTAGAGAACATTTGGGTGGGATTTCTTCTTTTTGGAAGTGGGCCTTGTTGCGTATGTTGTGACTTCCCTCGTAATAGTCTGACTGTCTGCCAGATTTTCCCCGCAGACACGCTCGGTTTCACACAGTCCCATACCACAGCACCTGTCAGCATTTTGGGGCCTGCCCGGTTTCTCATCTGGGGACCCCCTCAAGGAGACACACCTTCTTCATCCTTCGCTTGTGACACTTGCCACCACTGCGACAGTTTCTCGGCTCTGGACTGCTTGCTGACGGTAGCGACATTTGTACTGAATCCTGAAAATGAGAGTTGCTCATGGGCAGAGGCTACCAGCCCCATGAGATGGCACAGCAGTTCAGTTTCCGCCATGGGATGGTTCTGACTTTGGAAACCAGGGGGCAGAAGGACAGAACAGCAGTTCCTGGTTCTTCCTGTTGCAACTCCAGGATCACGAGTCGGCAACTCCCACCCACCTCCTGATGGTGGCGCTCCTCTTCTTCCCATCGTCAAGGAAGGATGCGGAGATGCTCCTCCACCCACCGTGGGACAGCTGCCCACTTTCTTCCCACAAGGGGGAGGGGGCAGCGCGGTTGTCCCACAGCTGCTGCGCCGAGACTGAGGACGCAGCTGGCCGGGTGGTCACAGCCACCATGCATGGCTCCATGTCATCCCCCGTCACTGCCGGAGAACAGGCCTGTCACATCTCTCCGGTGTGGGGAGCTTCCTGGTAGCTCTGCTGGCCTAGGCAGGAATCCCTGGGTCTGCTTTTTGCTCTTCTGGGATGGCCAGTAAACTCAAAGGGCAGCAGCTAAATGATTAACCCGGATATTGCAAGAATTCCGGAGTTGAATAATGCCACTGAGGACAGTGTGTACAGGGTCGAAGGGCTGCACAAAAGCTCAGCATCAAGACCTCAGATCCCACAGCTTTGACAGTAGCTGCTGTCCCACAGGACTTGCTCCCCCGCACCTTGTGACTGACTGTGAATGCAAGGCTATTCGTGGGCTTAGCTTCTTGCCACTAGGGATATGCGTTTCTTCAGGATAGGACTGTTTGACACCCTCTGTGGTAAACAAGTGTCCCCAGAAGCAAGTGACGTGCATCCACCTCCTGCCCGTCCCACCCAGACCTCATGAGCTCAGCTCTCCGTTTCTCCAGCCCCGTGTTCGTGGACAGCTTGGCCAGCTCAGTTTCGCACCCTAGCTGCTTGCTCTCCAGTGTTTCGTCACCACGGGTGAGCGCCCACGGAGGCGAGCCAGCGCCAGACCCTACTGGACTGCTCCCCGCCGTCTCATTTCCCGGGCAGGCAGCACTCCCGGGCTCAGGACGGGGTGAGAAAGAAGGGGAGACCTAACCCTGGGCATCATTTAGTGCCTAGAGCCCAACCCGCTGCTGCTCGGGAGGTTCCAACTCCTAGCAGCCCCGTAGGACAGAGCAGAACTGTGCCATGTGTCTCCCAGGCCGCAGACGTCTCCTTCTTTCTCCCACAGAGCAGCTGCTGGGGTCAGACCGTGACCTGCTGGCTGGCAGCCAAGCCCTTTATCCCTTGTGCCACCAGGGTGCCTCTTCACAGGTGCTGTGATTCTCAAAGTGTGGTCACTATAGCAACAGCATCAGCATCACCAGTCCCTGTTCAGACACAGACTCTGGACTGTTAACCGAGACTGTGGGGTCGGCAAGCCACAGCATCCTGATGGAGCAAGCCCCACTCAGGTGCTTCTGATAGGTGCTGAGGATGGAAAAGTGACCATTTAGAGCGCTGTCAGCTGAAAGAGCCCACTGACCAAGGTTCTTTGTCCTTTCTGGAGAATAGGAGAGTGTTTCTCCCATGGGTCAAACGCTGAAGGCCCTCTCCAGCCAGAGCTAGTGTGGCTTCTGGCTGGGGTCTCAGGGCAGGAACACCAGCTTCCAGGCCTTTAGCGTGGCTGCGACTTACCCAAGAGTGTGTAGGAAAAAAAGAGAATGTGGAAGGAACTTTAAATGGCTTGACGTTGGCGTGTGCCTGCAAGACTAGCCTGAGACTTTCAATTCACACCCCGTTATGGAGTGAATTGCGTCCCTCCAAAATAAACCAAAGAATAAAGCAACCATTGCCACTGAGTCGATTCAGAGTCATAGTGACCCCATAGGACAGAGCAGAACTGCCCCACATGGCTTCCAAGGCTGCCATCTTTACTGGAATAATCATTAAAACCAAACAACCCACTGACATCAAGTCAATTCTGACTCATAGCAACCCTATAATCATCAAACCAGAAACAAAACCCACTGCCGTTGAGTTGATTCCAACTCATAGTGACCCCATATGGGACAGAGTAGAACTGCTCCATAGAGTTTCCCAGGAGTCCCTGAACTTCTGACCTTTTGGTTAGCAGTTGTAGCTTTTAAACACTCTGCCACCAGGGTGCTGCCTCTGCTAACCCAGAAGTTGGCAGTTTGAACCTGCCAAGTGGGCCCTGGAAACTCTGGGCGGCGGTTGTGTTCTGTCCTACAGGGTCGCTGTGGTTTGGCATCAGCTGGATGGTGGGGGCGGTTACTGTGCTGTAGGTGCTGGGAGTCCTCGCCCACCCCTGTGGTTAGAATCCCATTGGGAATACAGTTTCCCTGTCATGTTAACAAACAGCATCAGTGTAGAGTGTTCTATGTCCATCTCTTTTGAGGTATAGAAGAAGTGACGAAACAAGCAAGCGAGCTGTAGAGATGGGAGGAGAGATGCCAAGCCCCGTGAAGATCACCCAGGGGCTGACGCTCAAAAGAGACAAGCTCCTTTCTCCAGAGCCAGCAGAGAGAGAGAGAGCCCTCCCATGTGGCTGGTACCCTGAGTTCAGATGGCTAGCCTCCTGGACGGGGAGAGAATCGATGTCCCTTTCTTAAAGCTGCCTACATGTGGCGTTTCTGTTAGAGCAGCCCAGGGTGACTAAGACAGGCCTTCCAGGAGGCTGAGCCTTGGGAAACAGGATTCTATTACAAGGTCGTCATTCAGTGAACTCACATCTCATGTCAACTCAGAGGCCTTGGCAAAGTGAGGCAGTACCTTGCTTCTTAGAATCTGAAATGTCGTAATTTTCACAGTCAAATATGCAGCAAGTAGATGAAGTTCTGTGCCACTGAATCAATTCTAAGTCACAGTCACCCTGTATGACAAGAGAACTGCCCTGGAGGGTTTGCAAGGAGCAGTGGGTGAATTTGGTTAACTCTTGGTTAGCCTGAGCTCTTACCCACTGTGCCAGCAAGGCTCCTACCAGGTGGAGCAGGGTGGACCAGGACCCGCACAGAGGAGTGACGTGTGTGGGCAGTGAATTCAGTGCAGACTCTGGCAGAGCTGCGGATAAGGAGGCTGGGGGCCGGGGGGCGAAGCGGAGACAGCATATTCGAAATCTTTAGCAAGTGCACCGTCAGCCCTAAGGGGGCCCAGAGGCAGGCTCTGCCCGGCACCAGGTGTCACCCAGCCTCTGGCGGGAGTCTCTGCCACTGGGACACTCACTTAGGAGGGCAAGCTGCTCTCCAGCCTCCACTTGGGTGGGTGTCTGCGCAGGGAACAGCACATTAGGGACTTGGACCACATTTGGACTGCCACCTGTTCTTGTGTGGTTGACAAGCTAAGAATGAGTTTTACATCCTCAAATGGGATTGAAAACAATAAAAAGCAGAGCTTGTGATGCCAGCCAAGCCAAGCCTGTGATAAATGAAATTTATGGCTTTGGCTTGGTGATAGAGAATTCAAATTTCAGTGTCTATAAATAAAGCTTTATCAAAACACCACCCTGCTCGCCCATTTATGGGTTGCCCCTGTCTGCTTTCGCATGACGGTGGACGAGCTGAGCAGCGGCCAGCGAGCACGCATGGCCCCCAAAGCCTAACGCGGTTACCGACTGGCCTGTCACGCCGCAGCTTTGCCAGATCCTGCTCTACGGCGGAGGGTCGTAGTTCAGGATTTCCCAAAGGTGCCGAGTCAGGGTTCGGTTCTGTGTGGTCACACGCTACTTTCAGACCCAGTTCACTGTGGATTCTTTGTTGCTGCTGACATTTCTAATTCTAACAAATGCCTTAGCGATGACCCTGTGACTTCCGTCACGCCCCTCACTTTGGTGTTCACTCTAACTTCATACTATTTCCGGGGTCAGTGAAAGAACCTGTCATGAAAATGAGGCCCAGTTACACAGTGGGACGAAGTCAGATCACAGGCACGATTTCTCGGAACTGTTTCCTTGTTTCCTCCCTTCCTTCCAGGTCCGCCGAGGTCCCCCCTTTAATCACTGTGCCATTGGAAACAATTTTTGCATCACCTGAGCGCCACAGATCTGGTCTTAAGAAAGGAAGCTACTACTACTTCTTTATTTAAAAATAAATACCTATTTGTTTCTCTTATTAAACCTTGAAGTTGAAAAACTGGGACACAACTAAAAAACAAACCGAGGTCTGATAGGACTTTTTTGCTGACACCTGCTAGACCAGTCGCAGCTGAAAAAACCCCAAAAGACCACATCCTAAAAGCATCCAGCCACGCCACAAAAGCGGACGCTGATTTGGAACTAGGCTTCGAAAGCTAACAGGGTGCTCATCGGCGAATCCTCAGGGGCTGGCTCCAACACTTTGCCTAGCTGAGCTCCCTTGGAAATGCTAAGCACAAGTCACAAAATTTTAACTCAGCACAGGTGCTGCTCAGACAATTGGCGTCGGTAGACCAAAATGAGTTTCCAGGAAAAGTCCCAGGTGGAGCCAGCTAACGGTGTTTGGGGTGGGAGGAGACAGAACAGCCCAGGAGGGTCTCAGATCTGTGGGATACACACTGCTGATGGTCTCCCCTCCTGACATCCCCGCCACCCAGAGTCTCTCTGGGATAAGTAAAGTTAGCAGCCATGAAAAGTCAGGACAGAGATGCAGTGTGGCAAAGCCCAAACGCTGAGAGCCAGCACCAGGGCCGCCTGCCCTTTTCACATCTTGTCACCCAACCCGGGGCAGCGGGGTAGGCATTCCGCCCGATGGCAAGCAGGACCAGGTGCCAGGTGCAGACGTAGCAGGTGGTCAGCCTGGGGTATAAACGCAGGAGGCTCGGTTCTGACCGGGTTCTGTCTGCAGGGGCTACAGTGCCTGAGAAGCACTGCCTGGCACCCAGCCCAGCATGGCCCTGGGGGAGTCACTTGACACCCTCCTCCTCCTACTTTGGAGGGAAAGGCTGGGCTGGCTGCGTCTCCCTCTGAGTTTCTGGCGCTGCACTCATTCAGGTGTGGCTGTTTAGTCTAAAGGAATCACCCAGGTGTTTGGCTGACTCCCCATATCTATTGAGGGCCGGGTGCAGATCCTCCATGGCGCCTCTGAAAGCCTAAAGAGAGCATCAAGGGGCAGCCAGAAATCCTATCCGAGCAGGGCTCCCTCCGGAACGCTGGGGTCCTCTCGCCAGCCAAACCCGAGAGGAGCGCCCAAAGACGGCCGGCGGCACCGCAGCTCCAGCTCGCGCTCCGGCCCGGAGCGGGGGAAAAAGAGGACCGGAAGTGCCCAACTGGCAGGTCCAGGTCTCTCGGTTCACGACTGCACCCTCCCAGGCCGGAGACCCCGAGAGCGCAAGGACCCGCCGGGGCGATGGGGCGCCGGCGCCTCCGTCGGTGCCCACGAGCGCCGCCGCCTCCACGAACCTCCCTGTCACCTCGCTTCCTGCCGCGGTGGCTTTGGCGAGCCGCGGAGGGACAGCCGGCCCCCTTGCAGCCCCCTCCCCGGCCCGGAGATGCCCCGCCGGCGCGGCCCTGACCCCGGGGCGAGCTCCCCGGCTGGGGAGCAGAGGGCGCCCTGCTCCCGGGCGGAGGACGGCGCGCGCCCCGGAGCCCCCTGCAGCCCGGGCGTTGGGAACCTACCCATGGTGGCCGCTCCGAGGGTGTCTGGCGACTGGCGAACTAGGAGTTCAGGTGAGAAAACTTTTTTTTTTAAGGTGTTGCTCCTACGAGTATGTTTCCAAGCCCTGCCCAGCTACCTGTCCAGCCGGAGGTGTGCAAGGCGGGGCTGGCCTGGCTCCACCTTTGGAGGTGGGGGACCGGCAGGGGACAGAGGTGGGCGCCCTTAGCACTTGAGGGTTTCCCTCCTGGGCCCTGGGGTGGAGGTGTAGGGTGAAGCATTGCCCCCCAGTGATGAGAGGGACAGAGAACCTGGGTGAGGTGGGGACAGTGCTTCCCACACCTGAGTGGGCATTCTGTACCTGGAGGGCTGACTAACACAGGGTCCGTGGCCCTGCCTCCAGCTGCTGACCTGATAAGTGGGCTCAGGGCCTGGGCGGCTCCGTTTCTGACAAGTTCCAAAACGGCTTTGAAGCTGCTGATGTGGGGACTGGCTGAGAAAAGTGACTTCTGCAGGGGAGGGTAAAACGGGAGCAGAGCCCTGGTCAGAGGTGTGTGAGAGGGGTGTGTGTGTGTGTGTGTGTGTGTGTGTGTGTGTGTGTGTGTGTGTGTATGTGTATACACACACCTGAACCGGGACCTTCAGAGGTTCTCTGGAGGACTCTACATGCCTTTTTAAAAATAACAAGTGATGGTATAGGTATTGCCTCCCAGTGGTTGCTCTGTTACTCTCCCTGCCTTGGGGGAGATCTGTGCTCCGCAAACACTGAGAAGCACAAAACCAGACCCACTGCCGCCGAGTCGATTCCAGCCGCCCCATAGGGTTTCCCAGGAGCACCTGGTGGATTTGAACTGCTGACCCTTTGGTTAGCAGCTGAGCTCCGCGGACACCGGGAGCAGCATTAAAAGTGGAAAAAGGCCAGCACCACCTCAGCTGCGCCTGCAGCTCAGCGGCCCTGGAGGCGCTGCGTGCTGAAGCCTGGAGTCAGCTCTGCACCCAGCTGGGCCTGAGATCTCGGGGGCCTCCCGCTCTGTGGGAGAAGGGGATGCCTCTGCAGGTGGCGGTTTCATTTGAACCCGAAATATACAGCTGCTGGTCTCTACAGGCCTGGGGGCTTCCGGTCAGGTGCAACTGGCAGGTAGGAAAACACAGCATTTGTTGAAAGAACACCACCCTGGGAAGGGTTCAAGGAGTGCTGACTAGGGACTGACTTGGTTTAGATAAGCCAGGAATGGAAAGGTGAAACCCGCCATGCTTCGCCTCGATCAAAGTTTATTCCTCCTCTGTGCTCGTTGTGACTGGTGAGCCCATGAACCTGTGAGTCCTGAAGACGGTAAACGCACCCATGGGCTAGGCCAGTGGCTCCCAAAGCTGGTCCCCAGCCAGGGGCATCAGAGACCCCAGGGAGCTTGTTAGACACGCCAATTCTCAGCGCCAGTCCAGACCTTCTGGATCCAAGACTCGGCCCCTGGGGCTCAGCTGACCTTTCAGCAGCTGTCAGGTGCGTGCCGGTTTGGCTGGGTGTGTATTTGACCATCCGTTCAGCCATTTGTCACCTTGATGTGCAGACCACTCTGCTTAGTAGCAGGCTCGGGGCATGCAGGAGTGACCGGTACAGGCACAGACCTGCTGTCACAGAGCCGGCGTTTTGGTTGTCTTTTAAGCATGGAGAGAAGAGGAAAGGTTAAGACAATCCTCAGGTTACAAATGCGTTCTGATAGGAAGTTTGTCTTTACATAAAATTTGTATGTCAGTCAGAAGAGTTAGGTATGGTTCTTATCTAACGTCAGTTCCTCAAATGTTTGTCTCAGTGTGCAGAGTGTACCTGTCCACGCATTAAAGCATGAAATACTTCCAGATAGACTAAAACCTCTCACATCATAACACAGAGTAATGAAGGCACTTAGGTGATTATCTCAAAGCTGCCTTCATTCATTACTACGAATGATTTCATGCACCTCGAGCTTTTACTATAATAGACTTTGGGGGGTGGGCGATTCTGTGGGTGGTACCCAAGCTGACTGTAACCTGGGGAAGCCATTACTGGAGGTGGGAAGGACAAATGAAGAACAAAAAACTCCATGTGTCGGAAGAGGTACTCTGTGAATCCTGAGCAGACAGCTCATTCCTAGACCCCACTCGAATTCCCAGGGTGAGCTGGACTTGGAGGCTGGCGTTTGGGACTGGGGTTGCTCACTAGCTTGTGGTGGAGAATAGCAGGCTTGTGCTCAGCTTCGCCTTCTGTCCTGTCCGGAGTGAATGTTGTCAGCCTGTCCTCACTGCTGCCTTTCGGTCCTTCCTCAAAAGGTCCCACGTCTAGGATTTGAATCGCATAATTGTAAGCTGTAGAAGGAGAGCTGTCACCTGGCCTCAGAGGATTGTCCTTAAGAACATTATCAGGGTGAGGGGACACTGACTGGTGGTGATGATGACGCCACTGCACAATGGCAGCACTGAGTGTCATTCCAGCTCTGCGGCCCTTAATTATTTTCTGCTTTCTTAAGCACTAAGATCATATAAAGGCATGTCAGCAGGTTATTCTGGTGAGCCTTGAAAAGGTAGTCTGTGAACTTTGCAGTAATAGAAGGTTGTTCTGACTCTCAGATTGCTTGGCTATAAGAACCTTTTAAATCCATTTCAGAGGGAAATTGAACAGAAGTCAGATGGAAACTACTAGAACTGTCTGGAGATAGGGATGTTTAAGGGGCAGCCTCCAGGATTAAACAGTAAAAGTGGCTTCCACAGCCGTCTGTGCTTTGAGGACAGAGAGAGATCCAGAGAGATGCCATGGGATGGAGAGAGGGGACTCGGAGGGTTACCCAGCTACTGGAGGCGGAATAGGGACAGGGGAGAGCCAGCACCAGTTCAGGTTCATTTGGAGAGAACTCGGGGATGAAGGGCGAAGTTTACATGACCCCCAGACATCCTCAGACCGGTAAGTGAGCAAACCTAGATGCAGGGCAACGTTTCCGAAGAGCTCAGCCTGGCCCTCCCGGCTCCAGGGCTGGCAGTGGAGCCCTGGTGGTGCAGCGGTTCAGAGCTGGGGCTGCTCACCAAGACGCCGGGCAGGTGAAATGCACTGCCCGCTCCTTGGAAGCCCTCTGGGGCTGTTCTGCTCTGTCCTCTGGGGTCACTATGGGTGGGACTGATGTAATGGCGACAGGTTTTAACCTGAAGGATGGTGGTTGGTACCCACAAACAGCGCACACAAAGAGATCCTGGGGGTCTGCTTCCCTCCAAGACAACGTCTGGTCTTCAGTTTGATTTATGGCACCTGGAAGACCTGATGGGATAGTGGTTAAGTGCTACGAGGTCATCAGGCCAAATCCCTCAGGTGCTTCTTGGAAACTGAGGCAGTTCTCCTCCGTCCTGTAGGGTTGCTGTGAGTCGGAATCGACTCGACAGTGGGGGGTTTGGTTTGTTTTTGGATGAGGAAATGTTTACTGTGGAGCACCATCCAGTGGATTCTGGCTCCCACCAGAACGGCCCCATGGGGTTCTCAAGGCTGCGCTCTCACAGAAGCAGACACCCTAGCTGTCTGCAAGGGCTCCTTGGTGGGTTTGAACCAGTGACCTTGCAGTCAGCAGCTGAGCTCTTACCCAGGTGCCACCAGGCCTCCACCCCATAGAGCAGAAGTATCTCAAGCTGATAGAACTCGTACTTTCATTGTGCTTTAAGTGCAAGTTGGCAGTTCAAGTCAGCTTCACGTGCAAAACCTTGCACACACACACTGCCACACAGCTCCAGCTGCGCTCCCCACCCGTGACAGCACACTCCTCCTGTCCACCCTCGATTTCCTGTGTCCATCCAGCCAGCTCCTGTCCCCTCTGCCCTATCACCTTGCCTCTGGACAGGAGCTGCCGGGTCAGTCGCCTGTGTCCACCTGAGCCAAGAGCCACACTCTGCACTGGAATCACTGGGTGTCTTACTGTCACTGAAAGGAGATAAAACGGTGTCTTAACGCAGAGGCCTGGTGGGCACAGGGCAGTGGTCAGCTCTGCTGGGGTGGACACATGGACGTGAACCCTTTCGGTGACCTTCTAGGAGCCCTAGGACCGCGGTGGTTCAGTGCTCTCCTGCTAACCAGGAGGTCGATGGTTTGAACTAGTCTGCTTCTCTGTAGGGGGGAAAGAGACCTGACAGGCTGCTCGGGCAGAGACCACGGCCTGGGAGGCTCCATGGGGCGCTCTACTCCATCACCAGGGTCCCTGTGAGTCAGAGTTCATGGATGGCACCCAGGAGCAGCAGGGCTGTCCTGGTGAACTCACAGGCCTTCCTGTGGCCACTGAAAACGCCCACTACAGCAGAGGATTTGAGGAGCACCTTCCTTGGGGGATGGTGCTGGGACCCAGGGGAGGTTTCCAGAGCCCCATGGTCTGTTGCCCAGAGAGGAACTGGCAGGCGTGAGGATGTCACCTTGTGTAACTGGGCAGGTCACTTTTTCTCCCTTAGTCGTCTTTTTCTCATATAAATGGAGAGGTTTTCACTCTAGAGCTGTTCTTACTGTTGGCATGAAAATTTCAAAATAGAAACTGATTATGCTATTAGGGTTTATTGCCAGAGAAAGATTATGGTCAGTATCGGGCAGATAATTGTTTACAGTGTCTGAGTCACTGTTACAGATGTCAGTCCTGTCTTGTTCCCATCTGTGTCCCCAGACTAAAGTGCTTTGTCTGCTGCTTAGTCAGTGCTTAACAAAGATTTATTGTCTGATGTATTGATTCTGACAACGATGTGGGTCAATCTTTAAAACTGTTGTGTAGTTTATAAAATGTACCCACTGTAAAGGAGAATGTTTTCCTGGACTAAAAACCTTGGAAGGTGAATGTCCATTAGCGTAACATTTTCAGGGTTTGTCTTTGCAGCATACCTCAGCCTGTCCTTCCTGTCATCTCCCGAGTAACACTTCGTCGTGTGAGTCTGCTGTATTTTACGTCGTCACCAGCTGATGGACATTTGGGCTGTTTTCCACTCTCTGGCTGCTTTCGTGTGGACACATTTCATTTCTGCCAGGTGTATACCTGGGAGCGGAATTGCTGGATCACATGGGACCCTGCTTTACCACTTTACCAAAACCTGCCACATGAGTTTCCAAAGCAGCTGCATGATTGTACATCCCTGGCAGCAGTCTGGGAGGCTTCCGGTGTCTCCACAGACTTGCTAGCATTTGTGGGCATAAGAGAGGCAGTGCCCCAGGTTTACAGATAAAGGAGGTTTAAGGAGAGACCTTGAACAAAAGGTCCACCTTAGAATAAACTATCAAATATTTGTTCCGCATGGACAGCCTGTCCTTCCTGCAAGTCTTCTCCTCCACCAAATGGCCTCTCTCCCTCCTACAGAGGTCTACGGGTTCCTCCTCCCAGTTAAAGTTGACTCTCAGGAAAGAGTCGGCTGCCCTTTCACACAGTGGAACAAATGCCTGATGTGCTACAGATGGGTGCCTCTTCTTAGAACAGCTGCATGGTAACTGTGGCAAAAGCTACCCGTGGGAGGAAAATGAGGGGAGCTCCAGCTGTGAAATTCAGAGACAGGAAGGAGCTTTTAGAGGCAGAAGTTTCTTCCTGGTGTTAAGGGAATTCAGCCACATGGGTTACCTACCACCTGCCCACCGCTGGCTGGAGGGGAGGTGATGCCTCTGGAGCCATTGCTTCTCCGTGGCTTCCTATTTCAACTTGAGAATACTTGTGCTTTACCAGCCAACCAAGCACACACGCTCTCAGATGCAAGAGCGGAGGGACGGAGGGTGCTTGTCCCAGGTTGCTGAGTCATCTAATCTGATCATCAGAGGGGCAGGCCACTGTCAGACTGAAAAAGAAACCAACAAAAATTATAGAGCCTCGGACGGCTTTTTGTTTGAGAGGGTCGAGGCCGACAGACACTTCTCCCCCTCCCCGTGCTGATGGTCTGAGGGACGTCACTGAAGATAGCACTTTTTATTCTCCAAGCTCATCTCCCTTTGGCACTTAGAAACAGAGCTTCTTGTTGAAGCGATGTGGGGAGTTACACACGTGGTCTGTCTAAATCAGCGGCAGATGCTGAAAGCTTTTGCTTATGGGCAGTGTCACCGTTTCAGGAAGTGTGAGGCAAATCTCTTTTGGAAAAACTTCTTCCAGTTAATATAACATCCAAGAGACATAGCAAAGTGAAGAAGGAAGCAGAGATCCTTGTACTTTGTTTTTAAAGTGAACTCAGTAGCAGTTGCTTTGAAAAATTCATCCCAAGTGGCAAGACGTGAAATTAGTGAATGCCTTTTGAGTAAGGGACTTCGGTGCCGATCATGTTGTAACTGACTTTGTCCTCTGCTTTAAGAAATAGAGACATGTACAAACCCTCCGTGTGTTCACTTTAAAGTTGGTGATACAGTACAGTCATTTGTCAAAGTGGTCTACCTAATGACCTAATTTAGCCGTTTCTACAAATCTACACTAACGGAGATCATGGGATCTTAGGAGACAGCTGGGGATGAAACTATGATTTGGAGGGCTAAATTCTTGCTACTTGGAGCTGTTGAGTCTTGGCACCTGTAGCAGCCCCAGGTGGCAGTCAGTTGCCCACGAGGGTCTTCTGGGCTGTGATCTTTGCGGCAGTGGCTTAGGTCACCAGCTCTCTGCCTTGAAGCTGCTGGGCGCATTCCCACCTCCAGTCTCTCGGTCCGCAGCTGAGCGCTTCACTGCTGTGCCACCAGAGCACCTTTGTCTTATGAGATCATGTGTAATTACTCAATTTTGTGTTCTCAGATTGAAAAGTTTTATCATCTCTCCAAATACCATGATTGGAATTTTCAGAAAATTCAGATATTCTTGTAACACATTGTTTGATTCGTCTTTCAAATTTTATACCATCCAGGTATATGAGGAGTGCCAACTGAGTTTGTGAACTCATCCTAGAAAATGTGCTCCGTACCTCACTGCTGAATATCACCAGGGTCGCCTTCGAAGTCCTCCCTTTGGGAAGCTGTGCACAGATGCCAGCGCCTTGTCCACCCTTCAAAGCAATGTTGGAACTCTTTCTAGAAGGACCATTAAGCTGTCATCCTGCTACGTCCTGCTGTCCTGAATGCCATCCATATGTCTTCCTTTATCTTCAGATACAGAAAAAAGTCACTGGGGGTCGGATTGCTGGAGTAGGGAGGGTGTTCCAGGACAGTTACTTGTTTACTGGCTAAAACCTCCTTCATGGACAATTATACATTTAAGTTTGTGAACTTGCCACCTTGCCACGGTGTGCAATGGCCATTCTGAGAAACAGTTCCAACATTGCTTTGCAGGGTGGACTAGGTGCTGGCATCGGTGCATAGCTTTGCAAGGGAAGTACTTCAAGGGTGACTGTAGTGATATTCAGCAATGAAGTATGGAGCACTTAGAACAATTAAGTTCATGGACTTCATTGTCAGGCCTTGTCTGTTGAATAACTGCTCAAGAAAGAGGTAGATGTTCAGGTGGTGTATTAGTTTCCTATTGCTGCTGTAGCAAATCACTACAAATATAGCGGCCTGTAACAACACAGATTATCTTTCAATTGCATAAAACAGAAGTCTGAAATGGGCTAACATCAAGCTTTGGGAAACTGTGTTCCTTCTTGGGGCTTCTGGGAAAGAAGGTTTCTCGCCTCCTGCAGCTTCTTGAGGCTGGTCCACCCCTTGTCCCCTGCATCCTGTCCGTCTCTGCAGGGCAGCGAAGCATCTTTCTCTCTCTGACCACCGCCTCCCTCCTCACATCTCCTGCCCTAACTCAGGGCACTCCTGTCGCCTCCTTGTAAGGAACGGCGTTTCTGTTTGGCCTGCCCAGATGATCCAAAATCTTCAAAATACTCACACCTGCAAAGCCCCTCCTTGCCATGTATGATGACATTGTCACAGGTTGTGGGGATGAGGACATGAGCTGCTTTTACAGGGCAGGGGATGCTGTGCTGTGTGCCACAGCTGGTGACGGTGCTGGGATACCAGCTCAGGCCCCAACGGATCTCCAGTGACGCCACTGGGGACCCCGGGTCATCTCCTGATACTGGTTAAAGGTGGACGCATATTGAACTGGAAACTCCTAACATGTGGGGACTCGGTCTGGCACATCAGATGTTATCCATCCCGTCCAACACATTCACAATTAATTTATGAAACAATGGACAATGAATATATAAAAAACAAATCAGAAGTGTGGATAGTTGATCTGTTCATCTGTTAATGACTGTTTCCTCCTGCTGCCTGATCATAAATAATGTCACTTTAAACATTTGTATGTGAGTTTTTGTTTGAATACATGTTTTCAGTTGCTTTGAGCGTGCACACAGGGATGGAATTGCTGGATCAGGTGGGTATTCTATCTCTAACTTACTGAGAAACCTACTATAGGATTTTTTTTCCCATTCGACATTTCTCTCTAGTCATTTCAGTGGAATTTAGGAAGTTTCAGCAGGCAAACAAACATATAAACACCACATCTTTTTTTTTTTTTTAGTATGTTGTTGTCCTTTGAAAGTTTAAAGTCCAAGTCAGTTTGTCCTACAAAACCTTGTGTACACACTGTTGTGTAACTCGAGCCGCTCTCCCCACCCTGGGACAGCACTCTCCTCCTCTCCGCCTGTATGTCTCGTGTCCGTTCTCCCAGCTTCTGTCCCCTCGGCCCTCCCATTTCGCCTCCGGACAGGAGCTGCCCAGTTAGCCTCGTGGATCTGCTCAAGCCCAGAAGCGCACTCCTCGCCAGTGTCACTTTGTGTCTTACAGTCTAGTTGAATCTTGGTCTGAAGAGTTGGCTTCAGGAATGGTTTCAGTTCTGGGCTAACAGAGTCTTGGCACTGTGTCTTCTGGGGACACTCCAGTCTGTTGGGCCACCAAGCCCTGTCTTTTTAATAGAGTTTGAGTTCACTCTAGTTTTTCGCTTGTGTGTCAGGGACTCTCGGTGGTGTTCCCTGTCAGGCAGTCATTGGTGGTGGCCAGGTACCACTCAGTTCTTCTGGTCTCGTGCTGATGTAAGCTCTGGATCTTATGGCCTCTTCTATCTCTTGAGCTCGTATTTCTTTGTACCTTTGATGTCCCTCATTCTGCTCTGCTCGAATCGACACTTGCCAAGTTTTCAGACCCAGATGCCACTCACCAAAGTGTAAATTCCACATCTGAAACCAGAAATTTAAGAATCTGGTCCAACTCTGAAGCAGAAACATATGACTCTGGTCCTAATAGCTGCAAGATTCTGGAGAACCAGATGGTAGAGGAAGGTATGTTGGTCTCCAGTAAAAGCCTAAAGATTGGATAAGTTACTAATCATGATTGCAAATTGACATCATGGAATAAAACATTCATTCCAGGTCCAGTTTCCTATTTTCAAATCACTAAAAGACTTAAAAAAAAAATGCATGTCCAGATAAAAGTGTATCAAAGAAGACTAGAGAGTGTCATTGATAATTTACATTCCCATTGACTTTCAACAGCTGTATTGAGTATACAGAATTGACAAGATTGGGTTGTGTCCTGAGCCGACCTCTGCTGACACATAAGGAGGGAAATGAGCAGAAAAGCGAGGAGACGACATATGATGAAGAAACGAGAGCCAGGACCCGGGGTCCCTGTGCTGAGAAGCTCCCTGACTGCGGGAAGATAGATGACAAGGACCTTCCTCCAGAGCTTGCCGAGAAAGCCTTCCCTGGCACTGATGCCCTGAATTTGTATTCGCACCAGCTAGATCATGAGAGAGTAAACTTCTCGTTGCTAAAGCCATCCACTTGTAGTATTTCTGTTTCAGCAGCTCTAGATGACTAAGACACACAGCTAAACCTACCCCCATTCAACCATCTCCACACGTACCCTTCAGTGATATAATTAATGACACCCTTGGAGCTGTGTATCTATCTTGTCCCCTTTCCTGAGTTGTTCCTCCCCCTTGAACCTAAATTCACTTATTCACCTGTTAATGGGAACTCTGTTCCCAGTTCCACGCTGCTGTGAATTCTGCTGCCTACCTTGATGGGCAGGTCTTTGTGTGGACACAGTCTTCATGTCTTTTGGACAGATATCTGGGAGTTGAATTAATGGCTGTATGGTTATTGTTATTAGGTGCCATTGACTCGGATCCAACTCACAGCGACCCTGTACACAACAGAAGGAAACGCTGCCCGGTCCTGGCCGTCCCCACAGCCATTGTTCTGCTTGAGCCCGTGGTAGCGGCCACTGTGTCAGTCCATCTCGCTGAGGGTCTTTCTCTTTTCACTGACCCTCCACTTTACCAAGCATGATGTCCTTCTCCAGGGACTGGTTGGTCCCTCCTTCTGACATGTCCAAAGTCTATGAGAGGAGGTCTCGCCATCCTTGCTTCGAAGGAGCTTTCTGGCTGTATTTCTTCTAAGACAGACTTGCTCATTCCTTGGGTAGAGGTTTTATGATAAATGTTTATTTCTTTTTAAATGCCCAACTCTTTTCCACAGTGACTCTCATTTCTGTGTTGTTACCAGCAGGACACAGTGTTTCGCACACCTTGCCAACACGTGGTGTTGTGAGTCTTCTGGATTTGTAGCTGTTCTAGCAGTGTCTCAAGGAGGATGGGTGGCTCAGGGGCTATGTACTTGGCTGCTAACCCAAAGGTTGGTAACTTGAATCCCAGCCTCTCCAGGGGACAAAAGGCCCAGTGATCTGCCCCTGTAAAGGTTGCAGCCTAGGAAACCCTACGGGGGATTCTCGCCGTCATACAGGTTTGCTAGGAGGCAGAACCCACCCAAGAGCAGACAGCAGCAAAAATGGTATCTCATTATGATTTTAATTTGCATTTTCCTGATGACTTATGGGGCTGTTCTGCTCTGACCTCTAGAGTTGTTATGAGTTAGACCTGGCTTGAAGGCAGTGGGTTGATTTAGGAACGTTGAGCACCTTTCCACCTGGTCAGTAACCACGCACGTATCTTCTTTGAGGAACTGCCTGTTCACCTCTTCTGCCCATTTTTTGACAGGGTTGTTGGTCTTACTACTGAGTTGAAAGAATTCCTTCTAGTTTTTGGGTATAGATTTTCTATGAGATAATGTGATTGGCAAATAGTTTTCTCTAACTCCGTTGTCTGTTTTTTAAAATTCTTGTTGATATCTTCTGAAATGTAAAAGCTGTTAGTTCTGATGAAATGGAATTTGTTGATTTTCAATCAGCTGGGCTTTTGTTGTGAAACCTAAGAAATCTTGTTTTGTTCCAGGATCACAAAAGTTTGCTGTGATGTCTTCTTGCAGAAGTTTTACAGTATTTGTTCTTACATGTAGGTCTGTGATTCCTTCTGAAGTCAATGTCAGTGTACTGTGTGAGGTGCTGTCTGTTTATAATTTGCCCATGGGCATCTGGTTGTCCCGGCGCCACGCTGGGGAGACTGTCCTTTCCTCCTCCGGTTGCTTCAGAAGCTTTCCAGTGGTTCAGCTGCCATGAACCGAAGGGTTATTTCTCAAGTTTCTCCTCTGTTTCCATAATCTGTGTGCCTTTTCTGAAGCTAACATTGCACACTCTTGATTATTGTCACTTTATAGTGAGTTTAGAAACGGCTAGAGTAAGTCTGGCAGCTTTGTGCTTCTTAAAGGTTGTTTTGGCTATTCATGTAGATCATGTTTTTCTGTGTAAGTTTTGGGGTGTACTCATCAGTTTCTCAAAACAAAAAACTTACAGGATTTGGATAGTGATTGCAGGGAAAGTGCTCTCAATACTGATTATGTAAAAAGAAGAAAAGACTTAATGATCTGACAGATTGGAGGAACCCTGAAACTACAGCCCCCCGACACCCTGAACCCAGAACTGAAATCACTCCCAAAGCCCACTCTTCAGACGAAGATTAGACAGGACCACAAAATGAAAGAAAACACACGTGATGAGCATGCTTCCTGGTTCAGTCAGAGATATGTGAGACCAAGTGGGCTGCTGCTTTCCAAAAGCAGGGTGAGAACAGGAAGGGACAGGGACTGATTGAATGGACCCCGGGGACCCAGGGTGGAATTGGGGAGGGTGCTGTCACATCGTGGGGATGGCAACAAATATCTTTAAAAAAATTTTTAAAAATCTTCTAATCCATGAATATGCAATTCTCCATTTATTTAGATATTTTAAAATTGATCTCAATATTTTTTAGTTTGTAGTTTTCAGGTATTTTGTGAATTTTATTCCTAAGCGCTCCATCTTCTTGAACCCCATCGACTGAGTGCTGTGTTGTGTGGTGCAGAAACGAAGTTGGAGCTGGTGATAAGGCAGAAAAAAGACTGATGTTCATGTTATCATCTTTGATTCATGTCCTTATGAATCAGAGCCCCTGGAATCCCAGAGCTGTGTGTGCCAAGAAATCTGTGTTTACATGGGACTTTGTGCCTTGGCTTCTGACATCAACAAGTCTTAACATGAGTCATCGTTGGTACCTTCTTTACTGCTTATGTCTCCACTGCTTCTCAGACACAGTGGATGATTTGTTCAAAGTAACAACTGGTTCATTTAATTCTGCAAGATAATAAAATATAATAAATCAGACAACATAGCTATATTATTAAGGCCTTTATAAATGTATAGTGAATTTAGGAGGTGCCTCAGTGTATTTCAAGTCTTCTAAGAGGTTTATTTAGCTTAAAAAATACCATGTAGATTTAAAAAGGTGAAATAAGAAGTGAACGCTTCAAAACAGCCCCTCACTTTATCAGAGGGTTGCTAAATCCTTTCAGGACTCTCTTACACCCATTGACTTCTTTTAGCATGGTTCTTGGGCATTCTGAAGTTAAAAACTCTTAGGACCCCCATTCCCTGTTACCAGTGATGAAACCAAGAACCAGAGAGGTGGTGTGGTTTCATGATCAGGCACTTAAAGGCAGAATGACAGCTGGATTCCTAGCCCTCTGATGTGTAATCTGGGACCTCCTGTCCCTCAGTCTTACCTCATAGCATCAGACAGTGAAGAAAATGCTCAGCTTGCACACAGACTCACACCTTCCCAGGCACACACGACACCGACCTGTCAAGTTTTAACTGGCCGCTGAGGCCTCCACCAGAGTTCTCAGGTGTCTGCTGTGGCAGAAAGGGCAGAAAGAGGAAAGAAGTTCAAACATCTTGAGCTCTTTGGACTGCTAAAATGTTTATCTAACTTTTAAAGCAAAAAAGAAAAACAGAGGAGTACTGAAAGAACTGTGTGAGTGGACCTCACAGGGCATCTTTCTCTTCCTGGACATGGGGTGTGTTTCCAGCAGTGACCCCAGGAAGGTGATGCAGTAGTCTTAGGCTCGAATGACCTGGCACTGTCCTCGTCACCTCCCTTTCATCACTGTTGTCCTGTGCAATGTGCACGTTCCAACTGAGGGTAGAGTGGACTGGAAGTGTGAGTGTGTGTGTGATTTATCTGAGAAGGTGAGCAAGGGAAAACTGGCAAGTATATCATAAATACCAACAGCATAACTTTTATATATCAAATTACCTCTAGAGCATATATTTTTAGCTGTCTTACATGTTTTAAGAAGTGATATAAAATTCACAATTCACATTAAATTTTACCGACGCCTATAAAGACGTGTTACGGAGTCCTGAAAGCACAATGGTTAACGACCTGGCTGCAACCCAAAAGGCCTGCAGTTTGAATCCACTGGCCGTTTCCGGGAGCCCTTCACCGGGCAGTTCTGCCCTCCTGTAGATTCGCTATGAGTCCGAAGCAGCAATGCTCTTTCATTTTTAATCTTATTTTTATAAAGACCAATTATGCTAAGTATCGTTCCCCCTCATCTGCTCCGACTACTGTCCGGTGCATTGTTTCTTGCAAAAAGAAAACATGAAGTGAAGAGCAGGGACCTGAAAAGGGTGCGAAGCGCTCACAGCTGCCTGACAGCTTGGCTTCCCTGGTGGACGGGGCGGACCGCGCGCAGAGGGAGCCTGGCGATCAGCAACAGGCGGTCAACGCAGGGGGCAGGCAGTGGGCCTTCGTCACAAGCCTCACTACACGTGTTTCCCACTGGTGACTAGGTAAGCCTCATACCCACCAAATTACAGACACTTTTACAAAAACATGCTTCTTCTAAAAGCTATGTCAATCCAAAATACCAGTGAGTTTTAATGATTGGCTGGAGCCTTTTCTTTGTGGTAACAAACTATCGGGGTGACTTGACATTAGCTATGCTGGTGAGGAATATTGAATGTACTGTGGAACATCAAAAGAATGAACAAATCTGCCTTGGAAGAGTGCTTCTTAGAGGTGGGGATGACCTGCTCTGGGAGGGTTCTCCTTGAGCTTATATCCAAATCACACTGAATTCACCATTCTGCATCTATGCTGACTCACAGGGATGCCTTAGGACAGACAGGAAGTGCCCCATAGAGTTTCCAAAGAGTGCCTGGGGGGGGGGGGTTTCAACTGCCAACATTTTGGTTTGCAGCCTCCCTGCTCAAACCACTTTGCCACCAGGGTTTCTGAGGTCGGGCACTGTGGGAGAAATGACGTGGGTAAGTGACTCTGAGAACAGAGCACTGATTCCAGCACAGTTAAGGAACAGCTATGTGAACTCAGTTAAATCACCTTCTTTTCATGCATAGAATTTCCACCAGTAGAAAAACAGTATTACCTATCTCATAAAGTTACTGAGAGGTTTAAGTGAATCAGCACAGAGGAAAACCAAACCAAAACATGAAACCTACTGCCATCCAGTTGATTCCAACTCATAGAGACCCTTTGGAACAGAGGAAACCGCCCCATGGGGTTTCCAAGGAGCAGCTGGGGGATTTGACCTTGCGGCCTTTTAGTAAGCAGACATAGTACTTAACCACTGACCTCCGGTGTTTCTAGTGTCACATGCTTTGTAAAAGACACACAGAAGTTAGTCACGGCTGTGTCAGCCTGCCAGTTTGTTGAGCTGAAATAGGAAAGGATCAGTTTTAAAAAGCAGAAGAGAGAAGTTTGGCCACTTTTATTTTCAGCCTTTCTGAGTCACATTGTTTTAGGGGTCCCTCTTGCAGATAAAGGTGGGGTCTGCTTCTTGATCTGATGGGAAAAGGGTGGTTAATTAAATAGGTGAGTTTAAGTTATTTTATTGATGTTTAATTTAGTTCTGTGTTGGGATTTTCTTTTCTAGTTTTAGAAACTACATTATGGGGTAATTTTTTGTGTGTGTTTTTCTCAGCTTTACTAGATATAATTGAGCTGACTGTTGGAAGTGGTTTGCCAGCCCTTTCTTTCTAGTCTAAGTCTGGAAGTGCCCCTGATAGGATGTTCAGCATCCCCTCAACAGTCAAGTCTGCACTGATGTTCAGGTGTGAGGTGCCCTGGCCAGGACCTGAACCTGGTGTCCCTCATGGAAACCCTGGTGGCGTAGAGGTTGAGTGCTACATCTGCTCACCAAAAGGTCGGCAGTTCAAATCCACCAGGTGCTCCTTGGAAACTATGGGGCAGTTCTATTCTGTCCTGTGGGGTCACTGAGTCTGGAACGACTCAACAGCTACAAGTTCTCCTGCATGGAAGGCAGGAATTCTACCACCAAACCAACCACTGGAGCCTCAAACTGGGCTACAGGCATCGTACAAAGTCACTCCCACGTTATTATCTAATGAACAGACAATTTACATGTATGTGTGTTACTCTGAATGTAAAAGGAGTATCTTTATAGTATACTCTTGAAAAAAATCTGAAAAATACTAAGAAACAAAAGTCTAGAAACAGCTGGTGGCACTTGTTCGGTGTACTGCTTTGCCCATTTTTTCCTGCATGCATAATAAGGCTAACAACATTGGACTTACACCATGCATTACATTTTATAACCTCCTATTTTTACTCAGCCTTCGATCATGAACATTTTTCCATGTCATTAAATAATCTGAGAAGTTATTCTTTAATAGCTGTGTAATGTTTCATTGTAAATAAGTAACATCTAAGTTACATCCTTTTTATTGGACCTTGAAGTTGGTTTCCAGTTGGGGCAGTTTGCACAGCCCTGCCCTGGACCTTTAGTGCAGAAATATCTGTGTGTATCTCCAGTGATTTCCGCAGTGTAGACTCTTTATGAACACAGTTTTCAGGCTCTTTACATGCACTGCCAAACTGCCTTCCAGAAGTCTTTTTCACTGAACTTTTATCAGTTGAGCAAAATGTTTGTTCATTATATCAAAGTCATGACCCAAATGTATTTAAAAAAAAAAAAATCAACCCTAGGAGAACATTTTGTGTCGTCACTTGTTTCAGAGACTCCCGTCTCCAGGATTGCTGTGAGCACCTGTGAACAAAAGCTGCCTGTGTGCGTTTTATATGCAGTGGGCCGATGGGATACCCCACACAGGTAGACAGAGTCTCTTTGGAGCCCGGGGTAGCTCTTTGGCCATCAGTCTGCGGCTTCCTCCGTCCCTTCTCGTCCTCCACGTCACTGGTGCGGCCCACCCAGTACTGAATGGCTGTGGGCACAAAGCACACAGGACTGAGCCTGCCCTCAGCTCTAACTCCCTTAGTCAGTCTCAGGACCATGGTCAGTGGCCACCAGTCATGTTTGCTCGGGTGGCGTGACTCAGGTCTGGGAAGGTTCAGGAGCTGACCACTGAGTCCCCACGGGATGTGGAGAGCCATCAGGCTCAGCCGCTCACTGAAAGTCTGGAGCTAGTCCACCCAGGGCACTGCAGGACAGAGACCTGGCAACCCGGTTCAGAGAAGCCAGCCGTTGTGAACCCCCGGGAGAGCAGCTCTGTGTGGGCACCCTGGGGTCCCTGTGGGTTTATGCCTGGATATTTTATCCTTTACATATTATTGGAATTGTTTCCCTAATTTCTTCTCAGGGTGTGCGGGCTTGTGTGCAGACCTTCAGCTGGCTTTTACGTGCTGGCCTTGTACCGGCTGCTTAGCTGAGTTCTGACTTCCTTTATCAGCGTGACTGGCTCTTGTGTGGCATCTTCTGAGTCTGTCTGTCTGTCTGTCTGTGGGGTTGCGTCATCTGTGTAAAATGATGGTTTTCCCGCTTCTTTCCTGATTTGGAGACCTTCAGTTACTCTGTCTTCCCTCATTCTTCTGGCCAGAACTCCCACTACAACGTGAGTGGCAGTGGTGACGGCAGGCTCTTTGCCTTGTTCCCTCGCCGATCTGTATTGACTGTGGGGACAGGGGTGCCCTTCAGTCACTCCCGTGAGCCTTAATAGCCTTAATAGCCGGTGTAGATTATCATATCTGAAACTGCATGTTCCAACTATTTGTGTTTTTAAACTTAATATCATTCTGGACCTATCTTTTTTCCCCACCAAGTCAACTTTATTTCTATGATTTATCAGTTTATTTTTTTTTATTTTTGCTTGGTTGTTCAAAGGTTTTATTTATTGTTTTATTATGGCCAAAAATACACATGACTAAGTGTGTGCCATCTCAGCGATTTCTAACTTACAGCTCCGGGAACATCAGTTTCACTTCTTAAGTGGTGTGACCCTGGCTGTCCTTTCCCAGGTCACCCACCGCCTTTCACCTGGCCTGTCGGCCCTCTCAGCACAGCCTACCCTCCCCCGTCCCGGCCTCGGTGACCACTGGCGGGCTAGTCGTCTTTGGGTTCTGTAGGTTCACTTATTTCCTTTAAGTGACAGCATCCAGTGTTTGTCTTCCGGGGACTGACTCGTTACGCTCTGGGGTGCCGTCACGGTCCATCCGAGCTGTGACATGCCTCAGGAACTTGCTGCTCTCCACGGCTGAGTCACACTCCCTTGCACATACACCCCACATTTGGTTGGTCCGTTCCTACGTGGCTGGGCATTCGGGCTGTTGCCACCTCCCGGCTGCTGTGAAACGCGTGCCAAGAAGATGGGTGTCTTGGTTACTGTTGGTGTCCTGCCGCCTCTTCTTGCCAGGCGAGTCCCTAGGCCGGGGATCGCTGGGTTATACGGCTGTCTGGGTTCTTTCGTGTCAGACTTTAATCTCTGTAGGGTATTCTCTTGTTGGACTGTATTATAATTTCCTTGTCTCTTATTTCTAATGGCTATTGAAGTTGATTTCATAATGAACATTCTTGAATATCCTGTACTTGGTTCTAGGCAGATGAGTTTCCCTAGAGACGAGGCTTCCAAGGGTGGTGCCACGGCCTCTCGTGTTTGCAGGGGGAAGCCGCCCCTCAGTTGGACCGGCAGAATGGTGCGCCTGAAGCCCAGGGAGCGGAGCTGCTGGCCCAGTGGGCCCAGGAGGCCAGGCTGAAGCCTGGGGCTGAGGGGCCTCTGCTCAGAATCTGGAGGGCATGGCCATGTCCCTTCTGCTGGCAGTCAGGGGTGTCCTCTCCCGCAGTTGCAGCAGCTTGAGAAGGGGACAAAGGGACTGCCCCTTTGCCTCTTTTGGAAGCTGTGTTTTCCGTGTTTGTAGGAGACATGGGCCTCAGAGCTTCCCGTGCTGAAGGTTTTGGGGGCAGCCACCTCTGTCCTTCTCCCAGCGGTACGGTCTTTGCAGTGACAGGTGTGGGGGACTCATGGCCTGGGCAGACCCCTCAGTGCTCTGGGCAGACCCCTCAGTGCTCTGAGCAAGAGCCCTAATTACACTCATCACGTACACCCCAGGGTAGGGGTGCACAGGAGTCAGAGGTCACACACCTGCTGTCATGTTTTCACACCAGCTGCTTGCAAAGAAATTAATTTTGGACAGTGTTTAGCCATAGCTTCCCCTCAGATCAGGAACCAGAAACAGCTCTAGAAAAATCCATTTCTGTGTTTCTACTGTGGCAGCGCTAGTTACTGAGAGGGAGCCCTGGTAGCACAGTGGTTAGAGCTATGGCTGCTCGCTGAAGGCAGGCTGTGGTGTGAGGGTCCCCAAGGTGCTCCTTGGAAGCCCTATGGGGCAGTTCTGCTCAGGCCTGTAGGCTTACTATGGATTGGAACTCACTCTAGGGCAGAAGGGTTGGTTTTTGTTAGTTACCAGAGACACCCCAGAGGGCACTGGGAGTCAGCAGGGAGAGGGTGCTGTCCTAGGGTGGGGACAGGGAGGGCAGTTAGAGCACCATAGCAATATGTATTCGGGGTTTATACGGCAAATTGATTTGGAATGTAAACTTTTACTGAAAGTACAATAAAATGTTTTAAAAAGTTTCCACCCAGCCAACCCTGACTCACGGCAGCACCGCATGTGTCTGACGGACTTGTGCTCTCGAGAGTTTTCAGTGGCTGGGTCTTCAGAAATAGATCCCCTGAGTTTTCTTCTGAGCACTTCTGGATGAACCCCAACTTACCACCTTTCACTTAGCAGCCAAGCACATTAAACTGCTCCCACCTCCCAGGGACTCCTGCACAGTTATTAGGATCTGCAGATATAAACGCATTTGGGGAACTTTCAAAAGGCCTGTGTGGCTGGACCCAGCAGCTGTGGAGACCGAGTGACAGACTGGAGCTGGGAAAGAACCCGGTGTCGGGTGTCAGGGTCTCACGTGCCACTTCAGGGGTCTGACTTGTCCTGCGGCCAAGGAGAAGCCCCAGGAGATCACGCTATGGTGGTCGGATGGGGAGAGAGAGGAACATGACAGGTTCAGAGAGCAGCCAGGCAGAGGTGGGGCGGTGGAGACGGTGTGGGCTGGACATCCCGTATCCGTATGACCTCATCCGTCCCTTCCTTGGCACCCTGTCGTCTCTTCTCCGGACAGGGGCTGCCTGGACAGCCTCCTGCAGACACTTAACTCAGGGAGCACGCTCTTCCCAGCATTGCTCTGTCCAGCATCGCTCTGTCTCGCAGACCCGTCCGGTCTTTGTCTGAAGAGTTGGCTTTGCTGCTGGTTTCAGCTCTGGACTAACAAGAGTCTGGGGTCCATGTCCTCAGGGGGCCCTCGAGTCTGATACACCATCAAGTGTGGCCTTTTGATAGAATTTTAGTTCTGCACACCCATTTTTCTCCCACTGCCTCAGGGACTCGGCGCTGTGTTCCCTGTCAGGGAGGTCACTGGTGGTGGCTGCGCACCCTCTAGTTCTGGTCTCATGCTGATGTCGTCTCTGGATCATAGGGCACCTTCTCTCTGGGGGGCTCGTATTTTCCTCGTCTTTGATGTCCTCCATTCTCCTCTGCTCCACGTGGATTGGGACCAATCACTGCTACTTTTGGCTGCAGCTTTCTAGTTTGTAAGACCCCAGACACCACCCACCAAAGTGTTGTGCAGAACATATTCTTAAAAAAGCTTAGTTATTCCAACAGGCCCAGATGTCCCCTGAGACCATGGTCCTGCTACTCTGTCCTCCAAAATGTTGGGTTGTAATTAGGAAGCCATTTAGCTCTTGGGGTAGTCCAGTGGCACTAACCTCCCTTCTACTATGTGACATTCCTCCCTTCACCTAACACAGTTCCTCTCTGCTATCTAATCTGTGAGTATCCCCCTCCTACCCTCTCCACCCTTGTAATCATCAAAGATTATTTTCTTCTGCGTTTAAACCTTAAGTCCTTGTAGAAACGGTCCCATACAATATTTGTCCTTTTGCATCTGACTAATTTCACTTGGCATGTCTTACAAATGATTCCACATCTGGAGATTTTCTAAAATTATCACAGTTCTTTATTAATGTGCAGTATTCCACTGTGTAAACATACTGTAGTTTATCCATTCATCTCTTAATAGGCATCTAGGTTGATTCCATCTTTTTGCTACTGTGGACAAGGCCGTAGTAAACCTTGGTGTGTATGTATCTGTTCATATGACAGCCTTTATATCTCTAGGGTATTATAGTCTAAGAAGAAGGGTTGCTGGATCATATGGTATTTCTATTTCTAGCTTTTTGAGAAAGTGCCAAGTTGCTTTCCAAAGTGGTTGGTTACATTCCCACCAGTAGTGCAGAACTGTTCCAGTCTCTCCACAACCTCTCCAACATTTATTATTTTGTGTTTTTTAGATTAATAGCAGCTTTGTTGGGGCTGAGACAGTATCTCCTGGTAGTTTAGAGTTAGATTTCTCTGATGGCTAACGATCTTGAGCATTTCCTCATGTGTCTGTCAGCCTCCTGGGTGTCGTCTTTGGTGAAGTGTCTGTTCATATCCTTTGCACATTATTTAATTGCTTTATCTGTCTTTTTCTAGTTGAGACTTTGCAGTACTTTGTAAATTAGGGAAATTAGACACTGACTGGATTCACAGCAGCCAAAAATTCTTTCTCCCTCTGTAGGTAGTCTTTTCACTCTTTTGGTGAAATCATTGAATGAGCCTGTTTGATTTTCAGGAGTTCTCAGTTATCTATTTTCTCTTCTGGCATTTGTGCATTGTTAGTAATATTGTGTCATCTGTTTATGCTGTGTATTAGAGCTGCCAGGACTGCCATTTTTAATTCCGTAATCTTTACTGTGTTAGATTTTACATTTGTCTGACCCATTTGGAGTTACTCTATGTGTACTGCCTGACAGATGGGTCTTGTTTCATTTTTTTGCAGATGGATATCCTGTCACGCCAACTCCATTTAGTAAAGAGACTGCCTTTTCCCCAGTTTGTGGCCTTGCGACCTTTGTCAAAGATCAGCTGCTCACAGCCAGATGACATCTTATCTGGGTTCTCAACCCTGGTCCATTGATCTGCACATCCGTTTTTGTGCCTGTGCCAGGCTGTTCTGATGACTGTGGCCGTGTAATCGGTTCTCAAGTCAGGTGCGGAGATGCTCCCACTTTGCTCTTCTTCAGTAATGCTTTACTTATCTGAGGCTTCTTCCCTTTCCATATGAAGTTGGTGGTTTTGTTTCACCTTCTTATTAAAAAATGCCATTGGCAACATGAGAAAAAAAGGGGTGCACCCTAAGAACTCCACTAAAAGACTGAAATTGATGATCCAAAGGCCTGGGGGTCCCCCTGGGAGCATGGCCCCTAGACCTGACGCTGCCCTGATCATAAATCATTACTCAGGTGAACTCTTTGGACAGGAATGGATTAGATTCAGGTATACAGAGTGACCATATCATGTGTACACTTTATGGTTCTATGCATGTATAGGATGTTGTCCTACTGGCCTCTTACTAGAGGGGAGTGGAGAGGGTGGAGAGGAGGGGACAGGAGATCACTAAGAGGATATGGGGTGTACAGAATGGAAACGAGGAGTGTGCTGTCACTATGCGAGGAGAGCAGGAGGAGCTCAGAGAGGCGGGCATGTGAATTTGAATTGGATTGTACACTTTCACTCAATCACACACATACAAAATGCCATTGGAATTTGCATTGGGATTGCATCATAAGTATAGATCGCTTAGGGTAGAACAGACGTTTCACGATGTTAAGTCTTGCTTTAGTTTACAAGTGTGAATAGCCTGCTTCCTTTGCCAGAAATACTTCTCCCCTGCTTGGCAGCGTCTGCCTTCATGGAGTCTGCCCAACTGTCCCCCTGTGCTGGGTACACCTTCTTGTCAGATGCTCATGATATGGTCTTGTCATGAAGGGCATCCACAGAACACAGCAGAAGATGTGCCACACAGTAGGTGGCTGGCAGTTTTCAGTGTCAGAGATGGGGGATCTCAGGGACTTGGGAAGAACTCTGATGTAACTCTGTGGCCAGCTTGTGACAACTCTGGTGTGGGTGGTTTGGTTTCACTGTGACCCAGGTCACTGGCTTCATGCTTCCTTGTTTACTTGGAGAGGGGATGTTGAAAAGAAAGAAAATTGCAAAGACAGAATCAATTGGTTTCAGGATCGTCTCTGGCTTTGAGGACAACGAGTATGTTTTTCTAGATTACTAAACACAGTGACCTCGCCAGGTTAGTTTCAAGTCATTAACAGGAGGGAGTGACCACAGCCACAGGCAAGTGGGCGCCACTCAGAAGGACAGCAAGTCCAACAAGCCGTTTCCGAAAGTCACAAATGAAGTTTCTGTGCTGGCCCATTATCT
Organism: Heterohyrax brucei; assembly: GCA_028571685.1. Taxonomy (NCBI): domain Eukaryota; kingdom Metazoa; phylum Chordata; class Mammalia; order Hyracoidea; family Procaviidae; genus Heterohyrax; species Heterohyrax brucei. The sequence continues at coordinate 82,955,800 of CM053159.1, forward strand.
TGCCAGAGATTCCACTAGACTTCCTGTTTGCTCCAGACCAAGTGACAACAAAGCCACGTTAGTGGAGGACCAGGTGCTTCAGTGGCCCTTGTTGGGAGCACTTCACACGGGATCAGGGCCTGGGACTCCGCTCAGGAGACATGACGTGTCAAGGGCGTCGGAGGTGGGTGGGCTGAGGGCTGCTGGCCGGATGCTCAGCACGGGCCAGATTCTGAGGTATGACTGTATGTGTGTATGTATACACACACACACACACACATGTTACATTTTGTTAAAATGTATCCAGATGTCCAGGTAATTCTTATGCATACATTACATATACACATGTTACATTCTGTTGATATGTAACGACAGAGGATATGCATACACACAGAATCATCCTGGGATCTTGTTAAAAAGGCAGACTGTGGTACAGTGTATCTGGAGTGGACATGCAGATAGAGCAGAGTTTTGAACTGGAATGAAACAGTTCCAAGTGCTAGCAGCAGCCTTCCACCCTCGTCCAGCACAAGGAATGAGATCACCTTCCCCAGTTCATGGAGGAGGAAGACACTGGGAACAAAATCAAGTTCTGTTCGTGTGGACGAGGAGGAGGACTGGATGCTGGACGCTCCCAGCAGTGTCCCCCTTGCCAAGGCAGGCTTCTCTGTCCTCAGTGGCTTGTCCCTGGCACACAGGGCCCCTCCATTTCTAACACCCTGGCTCCCCCGTCACTGTGAGTTGATCACTTGTTTACACTATGCGTTTTCCGTGCTACTTCTCTTACTTTGTCTCCTCACCAGGATTATAAACTTGATAAGGGTGTCCAACACCCCTCACCATCCCTCGCTCTCCACATCCACAGGGATCTAATGCCATCTGGGTACCGTAGGTCCTCACGAGTTACTTGATGGATTGAAATAAAGACGTTTACTGTTACCCCTGTGACCCCCTTCGGAACAGCACTGTCAAAGCTAATGTGTGTTAACGGTAGACACTGCTGGGATGTCACCTCCACTGGCCAGAGCTCTTTGTCAGGACCCAGAACACGGCATAGCAGACAGTAGGACTCAAGAGATATTTACCCATGACTGCATCATCTCACTGACTCTTCACGGGAGTCCTCGCCGGTGGGCACTCTTAGTGTCCTTCACTCATGGAGGCAGGGCCAGGTGACGTTAACGGCTCCAGGGCACATTCTCAGGAAGTGGCGGACCCAAGATTTCAGCCCAGGTTGCTGACCCCAGAGCCCAAGAGCCTAACTACTGTGCTCTACGGCCTATCGTGGAAGCCTACCATGCTTCTGTTTTCTGGTGGGGCTGGGGTGAGGGCAGAAGGGTGCCGCCGCCGCAGGGAAAAGGCGAAAGTTCACGACAGAGCCCTCATAGTTAGTGGAGAGGTTCCGTGTCTCGCGCAGCAAGCTTCCCAGCAGGGAGTGGAAGGGGCTGATGGTCCCACTCTGATGTGAATGTGTCGCCGGGGACCCCATCACCCGAGGGTCGCGTCAGAACCACAGGGACGCCGGCACCGGTCTAACGATGTGCTGCCTCTTGAGAAGCTGGTACCAGATTGTCCTTTAACATGCTGCCCTGGTCCTTTCTGACGCACGTGGTCTACGGACGCTTGTGGAGACGGAAGTTGTTCCGGGACCCTAAGGGGAAGTTCCTGTCTTAGCTTCGGGTGCACTGGTGGTGTTCCTCCGCGGTTGTTTTATTCACCCTTTGGAGATCCCGTTTCTTTCTCTGCTGACAGCTGAAGAGCGAGATGCGCCGCTTTCCTGCAGGCAGAGGCCGAGGGGGCTCGGTGCACGCCTTCTCGTCTTGGCCCACTCTCATCCCGGGTGCGCGTCTCTGGCTGTCTTCTGTCCGCTCCCTCTGCTCACCCGCTCTGTTTTAGATAACTTCTGATATGTCTGAATCACAGGGCAGTGTGACACGTGTGTAAACGAGTGAAGGCGGCAGAAGCTTGGAGTGAGAAGGAAAGGTCTTCTGCTCCTTGTCTCTTTAGCGCTGCACAGCTCCTGCGCTCTGCACCTGCTCAGGGAGCATGGAGAGCTTGGGGTCGGTCACACTGTCCCTTGAGCCTCCTCTCCCCGTTGTGTCACTCACTATGAAGTGGTGAAGAGGGACAGGACCAGCACAGAACGCTCGGGTACAGCACTTGCTCAGCAACAGGGTAGACGCCGTAAGAGCAGCAATCGTCTCCCAAAGTGGAACGCCAGCCCCGGGTTTCTGCCGAAGACTGTTTCAGAAAGGCGAGCAAGCTCATCAGTCAGGTCCACGCTCTTCTTAGAGGAGCATTTGGTCTGTTACTGAGATTGTCATTCTGCATGTCAGCATGAGTTGGTGAAGAATGTAGAAGCCTCAAGCTGGTGACTCCAGATAGAAGAATATTCTCGGGCTGCAGAGAGGCTGTGGCAGCTGGCCGGCTCTGCCGTCTGGGCACTTCTGTAGCCACCCTCCGCCTGCTGGCAGCAGCCACTGTGGGCCTTGGTCTCCACGCAAAGCTCCTCTTACCCCGAGGTCTCAGGGGGAGAGGTGGGTTTGCTGTCAGCAGTTCCTGCCTTTCCAGCCTTGGACTGGCGATGAGGGCTTGCTCAGTGCCATGGTTCTCAAGCTTTCCTGTGTGTGAGTCACCGGGGAACTTTGTAGAGTCAGAGTCCCTGTGACTGGGGAGAAAGGCCAAGAGCCTTGATTTGTCAGAAGCGCCCAGGGCTTGTCTGCTTAGTGCTGCTGGTCTGCAGATCACGCTGACACCAGCGGGAAATTGGCTCCTTCTCAGCCTTGGCCCCGTTGGCCTGTGGGGCTGCTGGCACTGTCTGCCACGGGAACTGTCCTGTGCATTACAGCACGTTGAACAGCGACACTGGCTTCTCCTCCCTCGCCGCCAGTAGCAACCCGCCCCCCCCCAATGTTGTGACAGCTTAAAATGTCTCCAGACGTTACCAAGTGGCCCAGGGGCACAGTGGAGCCAAATTCACCCCCTAATGAGAACCCCTGGATGAGGGGACTTTCAAAGACCCCTCCACATCTAGGTTCCTGCCATCCAAAGCCCAATCCACACCTCCTAGTCTGCAAATCATGGCCATCTGAGCTGGGAGAAGGTGACTAAGCAGCCCATCTCCAAATGCCTTATCAGAAATGCAAAGTCAGAGACGGTCTCTAACACGGCTGACACCTCGGCTGTCGGTGAAGGCTGGGCACAGCAGTGTTTGCACCACTAGAAGGACCCTGCTGGGTGATCCAGTGGGGCTGTGGGGGTGACAGGAGGAGGCTGGTTCCCGTGCCCTGGGGCTCTGTGATGAGGGCAGTGTGAGCAGACAGAGGGATGGCAGCTGTCCCCGCACTCCACAATTCACCTTCCAAATCTGCAGAAACCAACTGACTTTTTCACAATGGGACTTTGCTGTCATTGTTGGAAAGACTCAGGAGGTGTGTTCAAGTTTGAAACAAGGTCGGACAAGTGTCCCATAACTCTGTGGCTGTCAGCCTCTGTGAGGACAGGCCTAGTGGCCAAGTCCAGACACGGGCTCAAGAGAGGGGTCTCAGACAGACTGGTGATGGAGGAATTGGGTTCACAGTCAGACAGGGCACCCGGGGGTGGGCGGGGGAGACGGCCCGGAGAGGGTGCCCTGCAGCTAGCGATGCTTGTTTATTTGAAAAGGCGCTGCTTGTCGGTGTGACTCTGAAAGATGGTGAGACAACATTTCAGCAGTCCGATGCCCACTGTGCTTTGTGAGTAGCAGAGACGTGTCTCTGAGGTGAGACATACGTCTGTAACTCACTGTCATTAGCTGTTCAAGTCTGTGCTGACTCACGGTGACTGTGTGTGCAGCACAGAGCTGCACCCAGCAGGGATCTCAAGGCTGTGACCTTCCAGAAGCGGGTCGCTGGGCCTGCCTGTACACAGGAGCCACCAACCTTGAGGCCTGTAGTCAAGCACTTCACTGTGCACCAGCGAGGGTCGCTGCACGTGGATGGGTGCTGTAGAGAGATCTCCAGGTAGAACCCTGAGAGAAAAGGGAAGAAAGTGGGAACGGCGTTGTCTCAGCCACCTGGTGCTGCCGTGGCAGAACTCGCGCAAGCGGGGGGCCTTCACGCAGCCCGGTGTGGGCATCAGCGCACGGGGAAGGCTTCCTCTGTTGGCTCGAGAGAAGGGGCCTCGTCAGTCTTTCCCTGGACTGGGAGCTTCTGAGGTGCAGGGACCCCAGGTCCGGGACTCACTCTGCTCCCCGCACTGCTGCTTTCCAGATGGCCTGAGGTCCCCACTTCTCCGCTTGCTTCCCTTTCCTTTGTATCCCAAGAGACGGCCTAGAGGCACGGTACAACCTTACACATTGAGTCCCACCTCGGCCACCACCAGTCCGCTGTCATTAACACCCTATACAGGCAGAATTCACGGCATCCAGGACACCCAGTTGCTGTCTGCTAACCACAAAGTCAGCCGTTCTTACTGGCCAGGCACTCCTGTGGAAATGGGGGAGCAGTTTTTCTCTGTCCCATAGGGTTGCTGTGAGTCAGAATCAGCTGAACCTCAACAGCAGTGGGTTTGGTTTGGCTTAGGAACATCATGCAACACAGCAGTCACGGCCTATCCAAATTGCTGCACACGTTTTTTGGGGGGACACAATTCAATCCATGACCAAAGCAAAAATCTGAATCAAAGTCTGATCAGGCCTCCAGATCCAGAGAACTAGTTCTAGGAAATACTAGGGACAGAGGGACACAGTTAGGGACACGATCCTGAGAGTTCCAGTGGAAAACACCACAAATAAATTTCATGGAATAGAAAGGTAAAAGGGGCAACTTGGAAATTAGAAAGGCTTAAATCATACAGGTCCTGCCAGTTAAGTTCGTGAACTCATCCCAGAAAAAGTGCTCCATGCCTCATTGCTGACTATCACCGTGGTCGCCTTCCAAGTCCTCCCCTTGGGAAGCTGTGCGCCCACCCTAGTGCCTAATCTACCCTTCAAAGCAATTTCAAAACTCTTTCTGGAATGGTCATGAGAGCTGTTGTCTTACTACCCTTGATGTTCTCAATGTCATCAAAATATCTTCCTTTCAATATTTCCTTTATCCTTGGACAATGAAAAACATCACTGGGGCTAGATCAGGTGAGTAGGGAGGGTGTTCCAATCCAGTTATTTGTTTACTGGCTAAAAACCCACTCACAGACAGTGAGACAATTAAGTTCGTGAACTTGCCACCATGCCACCGTGCGCCATTCCAAAAGAGTTCCAAAATTGCTTGGAAGGGTGGACTAGGTGCTGGCGTCAGTGCATAGCTTCCCAAGGGGAAGGCTTTGAAGGTGACTGTGGGGATATTCAGCAGCGAGGGATGGAGCGCCTAGAACAACGAAGTTTGCAGACATCGCTGTCGGGCCTGGTATGTCAGCTTCTCACACTGTGGGTGCTGAGTAAAATAAAAGCTTTTTTAAGTTATACAGACTGGATATTTGATAATAATTTTTTTTCTTTTTTTTATTTTTATTTAACATAACTGAGTGAAAATGTACATTCACGTATAAATTTACATGCCCACCTATATGCAGCTTCCACTGCTCTCCCTGTCCGGTGACTGCACACTATTCCTCTCTGCTCCATACATGTCTCATCCTCCCAACAGCCTCATTTCCCCTCCTCTCCATCCACTCCCCTTCCTCCAGCCAGAGGTCAGCAAGATGATATCCTATAGATGTATAGAACCATAAAGTGCTTCCAATATATGGTCACTCTGCATTGCCAAGTCCAATCCATTCCTGTCCAAAGAGTGGACCTTTGTTATAATTTATGGGAGAGGGCAGCATCAGGGCTGGGAGCCATGCTCTCAGAGGAACCCCAAAATCGCTGGATCATCAATTGAGGTCTTTTAGTGGAGATCTCAGGATGCACCCCTTTTTATTCTTGTATTGCCAGTGAAACTCCTCTCTGTGAGCTCCATCGTGGCTATCACTGGTGGTGGCCAGGCACCATCCGGTTCTTCCGGTCCCAAGTTGATGTAGGCACCCACTCTTGTGGGTCTCTCTGTCTTCTCGGTTGTCTTTACCACATGTCATTTTGGTCCTCGGTGAGCATCTGTTCCTGCTGAGTTGGGACCATTTGCTGTGTCCTCGGATGGCAGCTTGGCAGCTTTTAAGACCCCAGACGCCACTCACCAATGTGGGGTGCAGAGAGCTCTCTTAGCAAAACGCTAGTTGCGCCAATTGGCCTGGAATTCGCCTAAGAGAATGGTCCCCCGCCCCCCTGCCCCAGCTACTCTATCCTTGCAGTATTGAGTTAAGATGGAAGGAGTACTCAAGTTATGCTGAAGTCCACTTAATGTTGTTCTTGTTTCTAATGTGTTCTATCACCGCTTTCTCCCAACTAGATTTCTAGAAATTATCTAAACTAAACCCGCCCCCCCCAACCTCCCTCCCCTCCCTTGCAGCTGTCAAAGAGTCTTTTCTTCTATACACAAGTCTGTTTTTGAGGTCTTAACGTAGAGGTCTCATACAGTATTTGTCCCTTTGTCGCTGACTACTTTCACTCAACATAATGTCTTCCAGTTGAAACCAGGTTAGGAGATGTTTGCTGGAATCATCGTTATTCTTTATCATTGCGTAGTGCTCCATTGAGTATATGTACCATAGTTTACCTATCCATTCTTCTATTGTTGGGCATCTGGGTTGATTCCATCTTTTTGCTATCGTGGACTGTGCTGCGGTAAACATTCTGGTGCATGTGTCCGTTGGTGTGAAAGGCCTTGAATCTGTAGGATATATTCCAAGTAGTGGAATTACTGGGTCAGATGGTATATCGATATCCATTTTTTTAAGGAAGCACCAGATTGCCTTCCAAAGAGGCTGGACCATTTTGCAACCCCACCAACAGTGTAGGAGGGTTCCACTTTGTCCACAGCCTCTCCAGCATTTGTTGTTTTGTATTTTCTGGATCATGACCAATCTTGTTGGGGTGAGATGGTATCTCATTGTTGTCTTGATTTGAATTTCTTTAATAACTAAAGACCGTGAACATGTCCACATGTGTTTTTTGATTGCCTGGATCTCCTCTTTAGTGAAGTGTCTGTCCGTCTCCTTTGCCCACCGCTTAATTGGATGGTTTATCTTCTTCTTATTGATATTTTGTAGTATCTTATAGATTATGGAGATCAGGCATCAGTCTGACATAGAGTTGCCAAATATTGTTTCCCATTCTGTGGGTGTTCTTTTAATTCTATTAATAAAGTCTTTGGATGAGCAAAAGTGTTTGATTCTTAATAGCTCCCATTTATCTACTTTCTCTTCTGTTGATTGAGGTTTCTTTGACAGATTTTGGAGTCTGTCCTCATTGTGTATTAAAACTTCCATTGTTGTTCCTACCTTTTCTTGGATGAGCTTTATCGTTTTAGCTTTGATATTTAGGTCTTTTATCCAGTTGGAGTTGGTTTTTGTATAAAGTGTAAGATATGGATCTTGATTCAGTTTATTGCAGATGGATAACCAATTTTGCCAGCACCATTTGTTGAAGAGACTGTTTTTACCACAGTTTAATGTCTTAGGGCCTTTGTTGAATATCAACTTTTCAGAGGCAGATGGTGTCATCTCTGGGGTCTCAGTTCTGTTCCATTAATCCATCTGTCTGTTCTTGTACCAGTACCAGGCTGTTTTGACCACTGTGGCAGTGTAGTATGTTCTAAGGTCGGGTAATGAGAGGCCTCCCAGTGTGTTCTTCTTCTTTAGTAGTACCTTACTTATCCGGGGCTTCTTCCCTTTCCAAACAAAATTGGTGATTTGTTTCTCCATCTCATTGAAAAATGATGCTGGAACTTGTATTGGGATTGCATTATATAAATAAATTGCTTTGGGTAAAATAGACATTTTCACAAGGTTAAGTCTTCCTATCCATGAGCAGGGTAGGATTTTCCATTTATCTAAGTCTCTTTTAGTTTCTTGTAGTAGGGGTTTGTAGTTCTCTTTGTAAAGGTCTGTTGTTTCTCTGGTTAGATTAATTCCTAGGTACTTTATCTTTTTAGGGGCTATCGTAAATGGTATTGATTTGATAATTTCCTCCTTAACAGTCTCGTTGTTGTTATAAAGGAATCCTACTGATTTACTTATGTTTATCTTGTATCCTGAGACTTTGCTGAACTCTTCTATCAGTTTGAGTAGCTTACTTATAGATTCCTTGGGGTTCTCTGCATATACAATCATATCATCTGCAAACAGGGAGATTTTAACTTCCTCTTTGCCAATGCAGATGCCCTTTATTTCTTCGTCTTGTCTAATTGCTCTGGCTAGAACTTCTAGCACAATGTTGAATAGGAGAGGTGAGAGTGGGCATCCTTGTCTAGTTCCTGATCTCAAGGGAAAGTCTTTCAGTCTGTCTCCATTCAGGATGGTGTGGGCAACTGGCTTTGTATAAATGGCCCTTATTGTGTTGAGGAATTTGCCATCTATGCCCATTTTGCTAAGAGTTTTTAGCATGAATGGGTGTTGGACTTTATCAAATGCCTTTTCAGAATCAATGGACAAAATCAGGTGATCCTTGTCTTTTGTGTTATTTATGTGGTTTATCACATTAATTGTTTTCCTGATGTTGAACCAGCCTTGCATCCCTGGTATGAATCCCACTTGGTCATGATGGATTATTTTCTTGATATGTTGTTGTATTCTGTTGGCAAGAATTTTGTTGAAGATTTTTGCATCTAGGTTCATGAGTGATATCAGTCTGTAGTTCTCTTTCTTTGTTGGGTCTTTCCCTGGCTTAGGTATCAGGGTTATGCTGGCTTCATAGAATGAGTTTGAGAGTACTCCATCCCTTTCTATACTGTGAAATAGTCTCAGTAGTATTGGGGATAACTCTTTTCTAAATGCTTGGTAGAATTCTGCTGTGAAGCTATCTGGGCCCAGACTTTTTTTGGTTGGCAGTGTTTTGATGACTTTTTCAATCTCTTCCTTTCTGATGGGTTTATTAAGTTGTTCTGCCTCATGTTGTGATAATTTGGGTAGGTGGTATGAGTCAAGGAATTGGTCCATTTCCCCTAGGTTTTCAAATTTGTTGGAGTACAGTCTTTCACAGTATTTTGTTATGATATTTTTAATTTCTGTTGCATCTGTGGTGACAACTTCCCTCTCATTTCTAATTTGGGTTATTTGTTTCCTTTCCTGCTTTTCTTTAGTAAGTTTAGCCAGTGGTTTATCTTTTCAAAAAACCAGCTTTCGGTCTTTTCAACTTTTTCAATTGTTTTTCTATTCTCTAATTCATTTAGCTCTGCTCTAATCTTTCTGATCTCCTTTCTTCTGGTGCCCGAGGGGTTCCTCTGTTTTTCTCTTTCTACTTGTTCAAGCTGTAGAGTTAGTTCCTTGATTTAGTTTCTTTCTTCCTTCCAGATGTGTGCATTTATGGAGATAAACAGACCTCTGAGCACTGCTTTGGCTGTATCCCATAGGTTCTGGTAGGAAGTGTTTTCGTTCTCATTGGAATCCATGAATTTCTTTAATTCATCCTTGATTTCCTCTATAACCCATGTTTTTTTGAGCAAGATGTTGTTCAGTTTCCAAGAGTTCCACTTTCTATCTCTGTTTTTTCTGCTATTGATTTCAACTTTTATGGCTTTATGATCTGAGAAGATGCTTTGCAGTAATTCAATGGTATGGATTTTGTTGAGCATTGCATTAGGGCCTATCACATGGTCAATTCTGGAGAATATTCCATGTGCACTGGAGAAGAAGGTGTAGTTGTCTGCTGATGGGTGGAAAGTTCTGTATATATCAATGAGGTTTAGTTGGTTAATTGTGTCAATGAGGTCTTCTGTATCTTTACTGAGCTTTTTTCTAGATGATCTGTCTAGTAATGAGAGTGGAGTGTTAAAGTCTCCCACTATTATTGTGGAGTCCTCTAGCTCTCTTTTGAGCGTAGTCAATGTTTCTTCGACATATTTAGGTGCTCTGGCATTAGGTGCATAAATATTTAATATAGTTAAGTCTTGCTTGTGTACTGAACCTTTCAGCAATAAATAGTGACCATCTTTGTCCACGATGGTGGATTTGACATTAAAATTGATTTTGTCTGAGATTAGAATTGGCACCCCTGCTCTTCTTTGTTCATTGTTAGCTTGATATATATTCTTCCATCCTTTAATTTTCAGTTTGTTCCTGTCTTTAGGTCTCAAGTGAGTTTCTTGTAGACAACATATGGATGGGTCATGTCTTTTGATCCAAGATGACACTCGGTGTCTCTTTACTGGAGCATTCAGTCCATTCACATTCAATGTAATTATTGATAGGTATGTGTTCACTGCTGCCATTGTGATATGTTTATTTTTATGTTGATGTTTTCTCTGTTGTTCTTATTAGTGTGTTCTGGGACACTCTTTTTTGTGAGTTGATTTTTCACCTTTTTCAGAGCTGGTTTTATAGTTGTTGAGACTCGTGTGTTAAATTTCTTGAAATGGTATGATACATCTTTGTTGTGCTTCACAGCTGCCCCTATGAACCCCCTTAATAAACTATTTATAAACCCAGTTTTAATTACTACCAGTCTTGTCATCTTCCTCTCCATCTGGAAGGACTATAACGACTGTAGTAAATCCCTCTTTTTATTATGATGACACCATAGTTTTCATGATGATCACTGGATTGCTTCTTTCCATATCAAAGCTGTGATTTACTTTGGAGCCTTCCCTAAATGAGTAGAGTATTGAGTAGTGTGTCGTTCTAAAATATAAAGTTAGTGGTTTTGTTCTTCTAAGCCAAAGCCAAGAACTTCTTTCAGTATTTCTTGTAGTTTGGGTTTGGTTTTTACAAAGTCTCTGAGTTTCTGTTTATCTGGAAATGTCTTAATTTCATTTTCGTATTTGAAATACAGTTTTGCAGGATATATAATTCTTGGTTGAAAGTTCTTCTCCTTCAAGGCTTTCAATGTGTCATGCCACTGTCTCCATGCCAGCATGGTTTCTGCTTAGAAATCTGACGAGAGCCTTCAGGGTTTCCCTCTGAATGTTAGCTTTGCCTTGAGTCTTGCTGCCTTTAAGAGTTGCTGCTTATGTTTCATTTTGTTAAACTTGATTATAATATATCTTGGAGTCTTTCTTTTGAGATCTATATTGGGTGGCGTACGATATGCATCTGAGATGTCTATATTCTCTTCCTTCATGATTTCTGGGAAGTTTTCTTTCAGCAGCTCAGCAACAATACTCCTGTGTTCTCAGATGTCTCACCCTGTTCAGGGACTCCAATTAATCGAAGGTTGTTCCTCTTAATAGAGTCCCACATGCTTCTTAATGTTTCTTCATTTTTCTTGTTTCTTTTTTCTGATTTCTGCTCATAGATGCTGGTCTCAGTAGCTCTGTCTTCCAAGTCAGAAATTCTTTTTTCTATTTGTTCCATTCTGTTTTCTTGGCTTTGCATGGAAGTTTCTATGTCTTTGATTTTCTTCTTGATCTGTTGGATTTCAGAGTACTGGTGTTCCATCAGATCAAACAACATGCTTAATTTTTCACTTTGTTCTGCTGCATTTTGTATAAGGTCTAGAAGGGCTGTATATATAATCAATTTGTATTCACTTCCTGATGCTTTCATAGAAGTTTCTTCATCTGGAAAACTCCTTGGTTACTTTGTTTGGGAGCCTTCTGAAGCCATGAGTGATTGCTTGTATGCCACAATTGTCTGTTGCTTTTTGGGTCCCATGTGAGTATATAGAGGCTGGAAGAGGTACTGAGAGGATGGATTGCAAATGTTTCTCTAGGCTGACTTCAAATGTAAAGCAAAAGGTATCTGACCAGTTCACAAGTCAGTTAGGTTTTCAGGTGTAGAGGTCCCTCTTCTCATCTGACAAAGTAAGCGTCACTATATCCAACCCCAGATGATAACAAACTAGTTCAGAATACAGCAGTGCTAGTGCCCTGGTGGCCTCTGCTGACAGGGCCTAGCCTTATCCAACACTGCGTCGAGTACTGGTTTTGTGATAGAAGAGCGCTCTCCTGTGGGCAGGCTCTGGCTCCCAAGCTAAGAATTAGGTCCAGCTGCGGCCACCGTATCCAAGATGGCGTCCTCCACACAGGCAGCAGACAGGGGGGCTAAAGATGCCCAGAGGCAGCGATTCCTCTGCTTCTGTTGCAGGACCCCCAATGCAGGCAGCACTGTGCAAAATCACTGCTTTTCTGACGGAGAAGCGCTGTTCCGTTTGCAGGCGCTGGCTCCCGGGCTAAGAACGAGGTCCCACTAAAGTCTTGGTACCGACATGGCGTCCCACACCCTGACCACGGAGCTCCGCACAAACCCCGCTGAGGCGGCTACAAAACGAAAGGCTCAACGTGGCTAAATTAACAGAGTCCCAAGCCTGGCTCTCAGAATATGGGAATTCCGCCTGCCTATCCCCCCAGCAGCGCATCTGAGTCCAGGCGTCAGGGAAGACCCAGCTCCGCCCACCAGCCGAGACCGAGGAAAAAAAGTCAAACTGGTGCGTTTACCTCCCTCGTGAGAGCCGGGGCTAGCCAGGAGCGGGAGTCAGCGAAAGGGAGGAGGTTTTTCGCTGAGTGGTATGAAGTCCCAATTAACAGCCCTGTGCCGTGTCCTGAGGCTGATTAGGTGATCAGAAGGCTCTGTTTGATTGTCAGTTCAGATCTGGGTTTCCAGAGGGATAGAAGGAGACGGGGGCTTAGTCCGCCATCTGGACTCCGCCCCGATAATAATTTTTAATGTTTAAAGTATAGTAATGGTATTATGATTAACAGATCAATCGGTTTCAGAGACACATGCTCAATTCTGTAGGTATTAGTAATTAAATAAAGGCTGGAGCCCAGGTGGCCCGGTGGTTAAGAGCTCGGCAGCTGCCAGAAGGGCAGTAGTTGGAGTCCGCCAGCTGCTCCCTGGAAGCCCTGTGGGGCAGTTTCGCCCTGTGCTGTATACAGTCTCTCTGGGTGGGAACCAGCTGTCCTGGGTTTGGCATAGTGATTAAGAGCCCAGCTGCTAGCCCAAAGTTCACCAGTTCAGATCCACCACTGCTCCTTGGAAACCCTGTGGGGCAGATCTCCTTCTGAACTGCCCCTGACCACAACCACTTCAGGGCACGTGGGAGCCGGAACCTGCTTCCAGGTAACAGGTACAAGGGGAGATGGTGGGGCTGCGGGGAAAAGTGGGGGGCCTGGCACTAGAAGTTGCTGAAGCTGGAATCCAGTTCATGGGGACCGACTGCATCATTTTGTCTGATTTTTCTATGTTTGAAACTCCCTAACAAGTGATAAATACCTGAGAAGCCAGTGCATGTGACAGTCACAGCCACTGGAGGGTTCACTGTGGCACACTCTCCCTGTGTGTACCCTGACTAATTGGTAACCAGCACCGAGAGCCTGGAGGGTCACCTGCAGGGGCTCTGATGCGGTGCACGGGGAGTGACCTGCAGGTGGCCCTGGCTCCCGACTACCTTACGGACAGCAGGATGAAATAGCCCCTTGGTTCTGGGCAGGTGCTCTGCAGTCCGCTTGGGTGCCAACTCAGCTTTCCCTGGCTATGCGTCACCCTTTGTGTGTTTCTGTTTCCTCATCTGTGAAATGGGCTAATAGAGGTCCCCACTCAGGGCCAGGTGGGCTGGTGAAGTCAGTTCCCATTCATAAGGCACTCACTGTGTGCCAAGCACTGTTCTAGGTCCCAACTGTTAGCTCTGCTCACTGGCTGTTAGCTGTGCCTCAGCTCCAGCTGTCTGCTAGGAGGAGGAAGGAACAGTGCCAGAGGGCAGTGCACAGAGCCATGGAGCGCTAACACTGCCTGGGCATGTGCCGGCTGGGCCGCCGAGGCCCGGCATCCACGGTACGGAAGCTGACCACACAGCAGACTGAGCGAGGTCAGATTGTCCCAGACAGTGCTGCATCACGTGCCAAGTGCAGGGTCCTGAAAGGTCAGGGCAGCAGCGGTGGCAGTGACAGGTCCACGGGGCCACAGTGGGGTCAAGCACAATTCAAGGGCTCACATGGGTGCCTAAAACTTGTCCCTGGGGCCATTCAGGGGCAGGAAGGAAAGTGACTTTTTCCTGAGGCTCTGTCATGTGACAGGCCCTGTGCCCATCCCACTGGATCCCCGCAACAACCTCTGAACATGCTTGTAGGTGGCTGAGCTGGTATTGGAATGGACAGGTCTGTCTGACGGCAAAGCCCCCTGGGGAGCTGTTAGCAGTGACCAGATCCTACCTGGCCCTGACTGAAGAAGAGCTGAAGCCGGATAGGCCTTGGGCTGCCACGAGAGGGGACAAATCTGTGCAGGAAGGAGTGCGACCAGAACACCCATTAGAAGCGAGGATGGTGAGACTTCACTCGCACTTCAGACGTGTTGTCAGGAGGGGGCAGCCCTGGAGAAAGCCATCAGGCTGGGTAGAGTAGACGATCAGCGGAAAAGTGGAAGAACCTCAACAAGACGGATTGACTGTCTGGCTGCAGCAATGGACTCCAGCATAAAACCGATGGTGGGCTTGGCGCAGGACCGGGCAGTGGGTCGTTCTGTTGCTCGCAGTGTTGCTGAGAGTTGGAATGGACTCGACAGGACCCAGCAGCAGCAGCAGCCGCCTGGCCTGGTGCCCTGATTAAACACTTGCCTGCTAACAGTGGGCAGTGACTCGGTCCCTGTAAAGACTGCAGCCTGGGACACTGTGGTGTCACGTGAGGTCACTAGGAGTCATAACTGACTCAACGGCAGCTGACGCCAACAGCCTGGCCCTAACCAGAAACTGAGCGCCTTGTAGCGGAGTCAATTCTGACCTCTGGTGACACAACAGAGCTGCCCCGTGGAGCTTCCAGGGAGCAACTGGGGGACCAGATCGCCGACTTCCGGTCAGCAGCCCAGCTCGTAACCACTGCACCACCCGGGGGAAGCCCACATCTCCCATCACATGTCTTGTTTTTCTATGTCAGCACCATCCCATGGGACCAGACAGGCTTCAGCTGGAGTCACCAGGAGGGTGCATCGAGTGTCCTGACTCAGGGGAAAACAGCCGATTTCAGGTCATCATCAGCTTCCCACTGGAGCTGTCCTGTAGACAGCGGATACAGAAGAGTCTAGGTCTTGAGGAGAGTCTGATCTGATCACAGAAACTGGGAAGTCAGGAGCCCATACCAGGGACCAGACAAGGTCACCAAGGAGCTAGCCAGTGCCCGCGAGGGAAGTGCTATGTGTGGAGCCTCTGGGTGCCCTGAAAGAGACAGAACAAAAAGCCCAGAACAGCAAAGACGTCTGGGAAGGAGACGCCACTGAGGCACAGGGGGAGGGCTGAGTGAGTCATGACAGCATGTCCTCGGTAGGGCATACTCTGGAAGCCAAGTGGAGATGGTCTCCTGTGGCGAAGGTGCCGTCAGCTGGGAGGTCAGGCGAGCCGAGGGCCAGAGGGTAACACGGAGTTTCACAGCACGAGGGCCCTAGAGCACTGGACAGGAGAACTTGAGTGGCACGGTGGCGGACTGTGGCCAGCGCCTAAAGCATGGTTGGTGATCGCTGTAAGGTGGCAGTGTTGTTTCTGTCACCGCTGAGTTGGCCCTGATGGACAGTGGTGACCCATGTGCCCAGGACAGTGTGCTGCAGTGCAGCGAGACACCTGTGAGCGTTTCCATGGAGATCTGCCAAAGGACTTCCTCTCTGTCACAGGAGAGTAGATCAGTGGTCAGAAGAGAATGGCCAGAACTGGGGTTCGTCCTCCAGAGGGCGAGGGCCCCCGGGACAAGACGGTTTCTTGGGTGCTTTCCCCCTGTGCCTGTGGCCTCTCCCCTGGAGGCAGCCTGGCACCAGGAGTCCGAAGTCCTGGGTCAGCGTGATCAGCGGGGCCGGGGAGGGAAGGGGCCTGCGGCCTGCATCATGGGCCTCCACTGCCGTCCGCTACCACCCACCACACGGAGGGGGTGGGTTCTTCACAGAAAGTGACGTTGAGGTACGTGATGATCCCTGAGGAGCGACTGCTACCTGGGGACATAGCTACGGGGGCACCAGAGATGAGTTGACCCTCTTTCCTGTGCAAACTAGAGGAAGGTCACCCCAGCACTGGTTCAGGGGAGAAGAGGGGAACACCTGGGCTCCATGTGAGTGGGAGGGGCCGCGAAGCAGGAGGGACCTTGGTGCCTCACACATCTCAGGGACAGGGTAACCCCTGAGTGTCCCCCGTGCTTCCCCGCAGAGCCGCGCTGAGAACTCTCCTGTGCCCGGTCCTGAGATGGCCCCTCTTAACCCCAAGCCCCCCACAACCCCTTCCTGCCTTTGGTGTAGGTCACGCCACATGTGAGCTGGGTACCACACGCTGCCACTGCTCACGCGCAGAGCCTGTTGATTGTGGGGTAGGTGGTGTAGTCCACGCGAGCTCATTTATATGAGTTTCTCCTTGGTGAGAAGAATGAGCATTCAAATAGGTGCAGCCAACTTATTTTTTAGTGCAGGATAGGGTTGAAGGGCCCCTTTTCAAAGCCCATTCTGGCTTCAGCGAGATACGCACAGAAAAACCAGGGATGCTGGGTGAAGGACGTTTCGGTGGCCTGGAGCTGGGTCTCCTTCCAGACCAGGGTCTCTGATAGTTTGCCAAGCCCGTTAGGAGTGAGAGTGGGCTGACCTGGCAGCCATGGACAAGATGGTCACTGTCCCCATCCCTGGTGAAGCGCTGCACCTCAAGGTTCACCCAGGCAGGCTGAGGGGAGGGCAGCCACAGAGACACGTTGCTCAATGTTGATTTGAAAGGGAAGGACTCTCAGTCCGGGTGAGGTGGAAGAGCTGGTCGTTCTGGGCGCTCCTAGGTGGTGTTGGCCTGGAGGACAAACTTGTAAAGCCGATGCAAGCCAAACACACTGGGCATGACATGCCAGGTGACTCACAGACATAAAAAAAATGCTGGAAGGACGATGTCATTTTGAGTGTTGGTGGCAGCCGTCTCAGGTGGGGACAGGAAGGTTAGGGGTGTTGGTACCCTTTTTATCTGTATCTTTCTATAGTTTACACACTTTCTACCTGGAGCAAGTATTGCTTTTACAATTAGGGAAAAAAGAGAGAGAATAAATGCTATTTTTTATGAAGAGACAAGAAGAATAAAAGAAGTTCATTGCACTTGCTTAGGACATGAGCCTGAGATTGGAAAGAGACCTTAGCAATGGATTTCATCTGTTCCAAGCTAAACAGAGCAGTCTAGAGATTTGGGAGCTGTGAGCTCAGAGGCTGAGAGGATTCTATTCCTCATGTTTGGAAGACACCCATGGAACAAAGCTGCCATTTAAATACTTGTTAATGTTTTATTGTAAAATAGTACAATCAGTGAAGTAGTAATATCTTAAGTTATATATATATACACACACATATATCGATATATTTGAAAGAGTTCTACTTTTTCAGTTGGCCACCAGGGTGCTCAGAGAAAATTTTGGGCTTAGTCCTTGTTGTCTGGTATAATAACAAGGTCTGACAATTAAGTCCATGACCTTAATTGTTCTAAGTGCTACCACCTCACTGCTGAATATCACTGCAGTCACCTTTGAAGTCCTCCCCTTGGGAAGCTAGGCACCAATGCCAATGCCTAGGCCACCCTTCAAAGCAGTTTGGGAACTCTTTCAGGAACAGCTATTGTGCACGGTGGCATGGTGGCAAGTTTGTGAATTTAACTACACAGTTGTCTGTGAGGGAGTTTTTAGCCAGTAAACAAATCACTTTATTGGAACACCCTCCCTACTCATCTGATCTGGCCCCCGGTGACTTTCTGTAGGCCCAAAGATAAGAAATATTGAAAGGAAGACATTTGGATGACATTCAGGACATCAAGGGTAACACGATGACAGCTCTGATGGACACTGCAGAAAAAGAGTTCCAAGACTGCTTTGAAGGGTGGATGAGGCACTGGCATCGGGGCACAGCTTCCCAAGGGGAGGACTGCAAAAGCGACCATAGTGAAATTCAGCAGTGAGGTATGGAGCACTTTTTCTAAGGCTTGTTCATGAACTTAATTGTCAGTCCCAGTATGCAGACACCTCTGGCCACCTCTTCCATCTCTTCACCATTGCCTAGGTGATTCTATTTAATGCGTTTTTATTGCCTCTACAATCCTTTGGGAAGTAAGTGGGGACATCGGAAGTTATCTGATTTCAGAGGACAATTCTGTCAGAGGAACAGGGACTTGTCTCCCTCGTGGATGACGAGGCTGATGCCGAGAGGTAGGGATGTGATCCTATGCTTCATCTAGCTTTTCAGAGCCCTAACTCAGGCTCCTTCACCTCACCAAGCCCAGTTGGGGGCATTAGGATGGCTGGCTGTGCCCAGCCTGTAGGCATGGGCCTGACCCCTGCCTGCAAGGGTGGACAGGAGGTCGCCGGTCCCTGTGGTCCCCATCAGCTTCCTCCACTCCTGGAGGAGAACCATCGTGGGGAACCAGTCAAACGAGACTGCCACAGTCAGGGTGACATCACCCTTCTCCAATCGTGGTTTCAGAGGGTGGGTTCGTTCCTCCAGTGACTTGCTGTCCCTTCCTTGTGTCCTGCTTTGGTCAAATCCTTTGTTCTAACTGCTGCCCCTTGGAGGCTCCTGGGTCTCTCTTTGTGTCCCTGGGGAGGACTTCGCCCTCTCTTCTGTCATCACTGGGACTCGTGACCTTCTCTTCATCGTGTGAGAAACAGGGCTCGGTAGCTAAGTGGCTGTCAGCATCCAGGCAGGCCAAGAAGAGTCCTTTTGAGCCAGCTGCTGACCACGTTCCAGGGACAGACACGTGCCAGGATTCCAGCACCACCAGCTGCTGTGTGACCTCTGGCTATTTCCGGCCTGTCTCTAAGACAGGGTTTCTTCATGTGAAAGCTGCCTCCGACACAATGGGATTGTTAGGAGCACTCAAAGCAACATCTCTGAGCGCTGTCTCAGGAGGGACCAACAGGGAGCAGCTAATGGTGACAGTTAAGGGAAGTGTACCTGCTGTTGTCAGGGGGACGCCCCACCTGGGCAGCCTCAGAGCTGGTGGCTCAGCTACGCCCGGGACACGGTTTGCCCAGGACAGTCTTTGGACCCCTCGTGAGTGACACAGCTCTCTCCACAGAGCAGCTGTCAGAGCTCAGCTGGGTCTGGGTCCCAAGAAGCTCACGACTGGTCTCCTTCTCTGCCCCCCCGGGCCTGGGGACTTGAGCACTCTCATGGTGGGTTGGGCACCAATTCGGGGGAGATGGTGCCCCAGTTTCTAGCAGCACGCAGGTCCACCTCACTTCCTCCCCTGGGGTCCCCTGACAAAGCACAGAAAGCTTCCAGGGAATTCGGGTGGCTTCCCACCAGCACACCTGGAGCTGCCCCACCCCCATGTCAACCAGCAGGGGCACGTTCCGGCAACCTCTTACTGGCACAGACCTGAAGGAACTATTGTTCTCACGTCTTCTGAACAGGAAGAGGTCATCCCTTCTGCCTGGTGACACTCCCATGGAGTGGGGTCCCTTCTCACATCGTGGAAGTGCGCCCACTCTGCCCCCACCCTGCAGCGTGGGAGAGAAGATGAAGTGGTGACGTCAGCAGAGATACTGAGAGTGAAAAACGAGTCGGCTCCAGTCACATGCGGGACAGGGAAGGGGAAGGCTCGCCATTTTCATGCCCTCGCCCCTCGTCCCGTGTGGGTACAGCTGACAAGCCCCAGGCCTTGCTGGACATTGGGCTGATGTGTGACACTTGGTCTCAGGGATGGTGGGCATGGACTCTGCTGATTGAGGCAGTTGGCTTGCCCCCTTTTCAGTCATCCCATGCCTCTGGCCGAGGGCAGCAGTGTGTGTCACTGCTCAGGTGGCAGGGCACTGGCCTGCACCTGTGTTCCCACTGGCATGGCTCCCAGAGGGCACAGGTGGAGGAGGAGTGGGACAGGTGATGGAGCATTTCCCAAGGGCAGCCTGCCTGTGGGCCAGTGCTCCTGTCATGGGCACGCTGTGTTGTTGGGAGCTTCAGAGATGTAGACTCGCAGCCACCCCCGGCGACAGAGCAGAACTGCCCCACAGGGTTTCCGAGGCTGTCGTCTTCAGGGGGGATAGATTGCTGAGTCTCTTCTCCTGGGGAGCCGGCGGTGGGTTCTCACTGCTGACCCTCCTGTTAGTAAGGGCTTGACCATGGCCGCAGGGGTCCTGTGAGGGGCAGCGGAGAAACACCCAGGGAGAGGACCTCAACCCATTCACGTGGGGACTCCTCCTTAGCGGAGAAGCCCCCAAGGGAGCGGGCCTGAGCTGATTCGCCTGGGGACTCCTTCACGCAGACCTTGCTCGGAGGTAAGGTGCACACCAAGATAGACGGGGCACTGAGAACGCCTGCTGAACGGAACCCGCTTAACGAGTTAGACTGCAGAGGCTGCCCCCCGCCGCATCTGTGGGTGTTTTTCTGCACCCCCACCTCTCAGTGTCAACTGACTCTAAGACCTCCTAGAATATTATGATTTTATGATAAAAAATATGGATAAAAATTGGCCTACTTAACATTAAAAATTAATCAGACTATATTGTCAGTGAAGGTTTGTGCAGTGTTGTGGGCCTGTTCATCAGTTCCTGCTCCAGTCACTCAGTGGCCTAGGTGACATTTTTCAGACCGTGTGAACTTGCTCAGGAGTCTGGCTATTGTTTCCTTGCATCCAGTTTTCTTTGCCTCTTTAAAGTTTCATCCTTACTTTAAAGTAATTGCTGATCATTAAAGCTCACACAGGTTCATTTTTAAAGGAACACAGTACTCAGGGGCACTTTATAGCCTCTTCCTTGTGTTGTTGTAACAACAATTTGCTATTTAGCTACAAAGTGACTGTAAGTTTCATTTCAATTCAAGGTCTGAAGAGTATCTCAGGGCAGTCACCTTGGGGAGTCCTCCAGCCTTGACCAGTTCAAGCTTGTAAGACCTCAGGCACTACTCACCAAGCGAGGCAGCAGAAGGGAACTCGAGGGACTCGGTGATTCCAAGAGATGGAAGCACCCCACAAGACCGTGTCTGGATCCCTCACCCAACACCCAGTCCTGCAAAGTGTTTGGTTCTGTCTCTGTGACTGTGCCCTCATGTGTGTGTTATGTACATGCATTTATGTACCTACCGTGACATAGACACACACACACACACACACACACACACACACACACACACACACACACACACGTCTGTACACAGAGAGGGCCCCAGTGGCACAGCGATTAAGAACTCCACTGCTAATGAGCGCTTGGTGGTTAGGATCCACTCAGCGCTCCTTAGAAACCCTGCAGGGCAGTTCTCCTCTGTCCTCTAGGTTAGCTGGAGGTCAGAAGAGACTCAGTGGCAATGGTCTTGGGTTGTTCTGATGTACACACATAGATGCCCGTGTACACATATATCCACCTATTTATGTATTCGCTGTTCTACTTCTGTTTCCAAGTTATATATGCCATAGCGATTCCACCAAAACTCACTGCTGTGGAGTCGGTTCCAACCCCTAGCAACCCAACAGGAAAGAGCAGAACTATTGCCGGGAGTTTCCAAGAGCTCCTGGTGGGTTTGAACCGCTGACCTCTTGGTGAGCAGCAGTAGCCCTGCACCGTGGTGCCACCAGGGCCCGCAGCAATCACTCCGAGGTCCTTTTCGTGTGTGGGCTTTGTAGTGAGGTCTGCCTTTGTCACGCTGTGTGCACGTACCCTTGTTGGGTGCGGACCTTTCCCTTCCCGCCAAACGGCAAGTGCCCACCAACCTAGAGAGTGAATCCCCCCCAGGTAACCACTCAGGGGCTCTGTTGCGGCGGGGCTTCCACTGACAGCACGCAGTTACTTACTCATGTTTCATAGAATTGAGAACAGACGATGTCTGCTTTTTGTGACTGATTTATTCCATGTAACACAACGTCAGGGTCATCCACGTGCCCGGACGTTTGGGGAACTAGTCCGCTGCGCGCATGCGCCCCCTCTCCCCCGCCCTCCCCCGCCGCCCCCTTTGTCCTTTTCTGAAAGCGGTGCAGTGTCCGTGCGTCTGTTCGGTCCCTCGGTTAGATCTCTGGGATGGGTCCTTAGAGTTGTCACAGGGCAGCTCCACCTTTAGTTTTTCATTTTTTTGAGGAGGTGCCCCACTGTTGTGCACACTGGCTGTGCCATTCCCACCAGCAGGGGCTTAGGGCGCCATCCCTCCACACCCCCTCCGGTGCTTGTTATCCTGTGGTGATTACTGTTACAAGTATTTTTGGCTGTGGTAGCGGGCGGGACATGATGCCTGTCGTGTGGCTTTCATCTGCACCTCTCTGATGGCCCTGGTGGTACCGTGGCTGAAGGGAGGACCGCTAACTGAGAGGTCTGCAGGAGAGCGATGTGGCAGTCTGCTCCTGCGCAGTGACAGCCTTAGAAGCCCTGGGGGCCACTTGTACTCTGTCAGCCAGGACACTGAGCTTGGGATTTTGGAGCCCTGGAGATGCGCTGGTTAAGAGCTTGGTTGCTAACGAAAAGGTTGGCCGTTCAAATCCACCAGTGACTCCTTGGAAGCCCTGTGGGCCAGTTCTCCTCTGACCTGTAGGGTCACTATGACACAGAGTTGACTCCACTGTGGTGGGTTTTTTTGTTTTTTGGTTCCCAGTGGCTAACGATGAGCATGTCTTCATGTGTCCGTTGGCCAATGGAACGTCCTCTTTGATGAAGCGTCTGTCTGCTTCCTTTGCCCAGTTTTTGACTGGGCAATGAAACCTTTTCACACGTGCCATTTAGTGACACTGAACACGTTCATCCTCTGCCCTCGCCCCCCTGTCTTTTCCCAGCTTATCTCAGCTGACAGCTCAGTGTCCCCTAAGCCCCTCCCCCGCACCGCTGGTAACCGCTGACGAGCTCTGGTCTCTGCAGTCACCTGTTCCATGTCCTTGGGGTCACAGAGGACTGGTCCTTTCGGGACTGACTCTGCTCAGTGTCATGTTTTCCACGTTCACGCACACTGCAGCACGGGCTCACTTCTGTTGGTGGCAGCACACTGTTCCACAGAGTGCGCATGCACCCTGCTTTGTCCGTCTAGTCCTCTGTGGATGGACATGCCTTGCCTTTGTGAGCTGTGCGGCGCTGGACGCCAGGGGCACCAGTCTCTGAGTTCTTAACTCTGGGACATAAACACTGAGAACCGAGGACCAGGATTGCTGGCTCACGTGGGAATTCTGTGTTTTAAGTTTCTGAGGAACGTCCAGGCTGTGGCCCACAGCGGCGGTACCATTTTGCATGCCCTCTAGGAAAGGACAAAGGCCCCACTGTCTTCACGTCCCTGCCAACAGCTGCTGCTCTGTTGCTCTGATCACAGCCACCCTGTTGTCGTTAGGTGCCGCCGAGCTGACCCCAACCCGCGGCGCCCCCACGCACAGCAGAAAGACGTGCTGTCCCGTCCGGCAGCACCCACACCATCCCGGCTGCGCTGGGCTCACTGCCTCAGCCACTGTGTCAATCCATTTCATGGATGGCCTTCTTCTTTTTTCGCTGACCCTGTACTTTGCCA
Source organism: Heterohyrax brucei (assembly GCA_028571685.1). Taxonomy (NCBI): domain Eukaryota; kingdom Metazoa; phylum Chordata; class Mammalia; order Hyracoidea; family Procaviidae; genus Heterohyrax; species Heterohyrax brucei. Next base: position 82,979,170 of record CM053159.1, read on the forward strand.
AGCGTGATGTCCTTCTGCAGGGACTGGTCCCTCCTGATAACACGTCCCAGGTACACGAGGCCAAGTCTCACCGTCCTCACCTCCTAAGAAGCACTCTGGCAGCACCTCCTCCAAGACAGCCACCTGAGCGGGCTCACAGCATGGTCACGCGTGGCTTTGATTCGGCTGATGGCTGATGGAGCCCAGCGAGCTCAGGTTCAGAGCCTGGCTGCTGACCCAAAGGTAGAGTCTTGACCCTGGCCAGTAGGCTCCACCAGGGTGTGGCTCCTGTCTCGTCCCCTTTGCCCTCAGTGGTTCCCCTCGGCCACCAGTGGCCCTTGTGGCCAGTGAGCATGCCAGCCTCCTCTCTTCCCTTTGCCTCAAATGTCCTCTGTTCCCTCGCCCCCTCCTCCCCCCAGGCTTGTGTCTCAGCTCTCCGCTCAGTCACCCCCTGTTCAGAGAGGCCTGTCCTGAGCACCAGGTATTGACCAGTCACCTCCACCCTGGCACTCCCTTCTCCTTGCACTGTTTTTCTATCTGTGGTGACACCTGGCATATTAAATGTTGATTGCCACAAGGTCCACAAGGACAGGTCCTTGTTTTGATCATGGCTGGGTCCCTAGTGGTTAAAACAATCCACTGGCCAGGTAGACACTGGACAAGTGAATGTCACATGAGTGAAGGCTGCTCTTCATAGCTCTCGAGTTATGAAATCCAGAAGCTTCGCTGAAGGGATGAACATTGCCATGTGTCCACACAGTGGAATGCCATCCAACATGTTGAGTGGCTCATTTATAGTCATTGTCACAGAGAGTTCAAAATAACACAGACAATCAGAGCCCATTAATATAAAAGTAGGTCTCTGGGTGGTGCAGTAGTTAACACCTGGGCTGCTAACCAAAACGTCGGCCATTCAAACCTATCCGGCGCTCCTTGGAAACCCTACAGGGCAGTCCTACTCTGCTCTGTAGGGCTGTTCTGAGTTGGAATCAACTTAATGGCAAGGAGTTTGGCTTGGCTTGGTCTTATCTAAAACTAAGGAGCCCTGGCGGTGCTGTGGTTAAAGGACTTGGCTGCTAACTGAAAGACCGGTGGTTGGCAGCCGCCAGCTTTTCTCCATGCAGAACGATGCGGCAGTTTGCTGCCATAAAACGTATAGCTCTGGAAACCCTATGGGGCAGTTGTGCTCTGTCCTAGAAGGTCACTGCAAGACAGCACTGACAGCAACGTGTTTTTGTTTTCTTGGTCTGAACGTTGGGGGCGGCACCGTGGTCTGCGGTCCAGGTCTGTGCTGGAGTTTTCTTAGCAGATTTCATATGTATCTTCTGGAGTGATGGTTCTGGACAGGCAAGATAGGGCTGGAGTGACAAGGGACACAGCTGAAGATCACCGGGGCCCCATGGAGCAGCCTGGGGAGCTCAGAAAGGAAAGGCAGTCTCTTGGGACTTTGAGGCCACATAACAGCTGTAGCAGCTTCTATCACTGTGGTAACTGACTACCGCAAATGTAGGGACTTCAGGCAACACAGATCTGTCACTGGCCATTAGATTAGAAGTTGCACTGAGTGTTACTGGCTAAAATCATGGGGTGGCAGGGCTGGCTCCTCCTGGGGGGCTCCCGCGGGAACGCACTTCCGTGCCTCCTCCAGCGTCTAGAGACTGCCCACATTCCTTGGCTCATGGCCCCTTCCTCTGCCTTCAGAGCACATCCCGCAGTCTCTGTTCAGTCCTCAAGGCGCCGCCTTCTCCTACTGATTCCTGCTGTGTTCCTCTTACAAGGACTCTGATTATAGAGCCCCCTGGGAATCCACGGTACTCTCCCTTCTCGAGGTTATGTATCCCTATCACCATGTAAGGTAATGAATGTGTTTCACAAATTCACAGGATTAGACTGGGACACGTTCTGGGGAGGGGTGCATCATTCTGCCCATCCCAGCAGGTAACAGACAGGTGTGGTGTTCTGTTAATTCTCAGCAACTGCTGTTGGGTGCTGTTGAGTCCGTTTTCTACTTACAGTTACCCTGAGTGAGTGCAGAACTGCCCCTGGGATTGTCTTGGCTGTATCTTTACAGATACTGACCTGGGGGGTTCCTGGGGGGTGGGTGTTCAAGTCACCGACTTCTTCCTCAGCGAGCACTTGTAACTGCCGCGCCACCAGGGCTCAGGCTCCTTTGAAGTGTAGGTTTTGATTCTATCAGCCAGTCAAGGAGTTAGTGGGACAAGATGGGAATCTGGCCCTGGGGGGCTGGTCAGCGTGGCTGCTGATGGCACTCAGGAGTAGGTTCTTGGGCCAATATTTCACAGACGTCCTGCACCAGGTGAATACACTAGCACCAGGAGAATGACGATGACGGACTTCTGTGTCAGCAGACATGCTGCTGCTTGTCTGTGCTCAGAGGGTGCAGCTCCATGTGTGTGCAGCAGACAGTCACATGGGACAGTGAGCAAATGCACGTAGTTATGAGCAGAGGGACAAGGAATTAAGTCAGGAAAAAAGAACCGTATTATCTCCCTACTACCCCGAGGCTCGCTGCTCCCAGTGCACTCCTCTTTCCATCTGACCTGGCTTGGTGTCCCTGACTCTCAGGGACACAGTCACACTCAGGGAGGGATATGAGTTGCTGTCCCATCTGCAGTCCTGGTTTAGCAAGACCATCGCACTGATAAGGTGTGGTGCCCGTCCCAGCAGGACTGTTCGGTTTCCACCTTTGGGCTGCTGTGACTAGTGCTGCAGTGAACACTGAGGACACGTGTCTGTTCAGGCTGCTATCCCTCGGTCCCCTGGGCAGGTACCTAGGATGGGATTTTGTGGGTCATAGGGTAGTTCTGTTTTTTAATTTTCTGAGGAGCGGCCACATGGTTTTCCACAAATATCTGCACCATTCTGCAATCTCACCTGCTCTGAAAATGGGTTCTGATTTCTCCATATTCTTGCCAACATTTGTAATTTTCTTTTTTTTGTGGTGAGCATCTTTTCCTGTGTTGGCCACATGAATATCCTCTTTCATAAGAGATCTATTCAGGTCCTTTGCCCATTTTCAACTGGGTTGTTTGTTCTCATTAAGTTGTAGGAGTACTTGATACACTGTGCCAGACCTTGCCTGTTCTGTAGTTCCCCTCCACCCCGTTTTCCCCCATCGTTTGGTTTTTCATCTTGTTGACCAAGTCCTTCGAGTTTTAAATTCGGATGTGACCCCCCACCTGTTGGTCTCTGTCACCCACGCCTTTGGTGTCATGTCTTAGAGCCAGTGTCTCTCAGAGAGCCTCTGGGATCAGCTTCCAGAGCTGGTCAGGCACACACTCAGGGAGGCTCAGAGATGGGACTGCTCATCAGGTAGCCGACTGACTGACGGCCCAGCCCAGAAGTCATTTCTGCAGGCAAGGGCACGGCCACCATCACATTGCCCACGTTGTCTGGTTACAGAGCTGACAGCCCCCTTCACACGGCTTCCAGAGAAACGGCTTCAGAGCAGGAAGCTAGGTGAGGAAGAAGGGCTTTGTAATGCTTTAGTCATGTTGGAAGGCACACTGGTTACCCAATGGTGGCTGTTGCATTGAGTCGGCGGTGACTTCAGAGGACAGAGCAGAGACTGAAGGAAACACGTCTGGCCCTGTGCCAGCCTCATCATGCTTGGGAGGTTTGAGCCCTTCGTTTCAGCCACTTTGTCTATCCATCTCTTTGAGGGTTTCTTTCACTTTGTCAAACATGATGTCTATCTTAGCCACGTGGTATAGCTCTAACAGAAATACCACAAGTGGATGGCTTTAATACAGGAGAGTTGATTCTTACAGTCTGTTAGGCAACAAGTCCCAATTCAGGGTGTCTGTTCCAGGGGAGGGCTTTCCCCCCTGTAGGCTCTGGAGGGAGGTCCTTATGTTGCACCAGTCCTTGGTTAGGGAGCATCTCAGCGCAGGAACCTCAGGTCTGCAGGCTGCACTCTGCTCTTGGTGCTGCTTTCTTGATAGTGTGAGGTGTCCAACTCTCTGCTCACTTCCCTTTTCTCTCTTGTAGGATGAAAGGATAAAAGGCGGTGCAAGCCACACTCCAGGGAAACCTCCATAGTAAGGGTGTTGCAGTCTCACTCTCATTCTCTTTTACCACTACCCTCTCAACTAACCACAGGCAGAGACCGGGATTTCCAGGATAGCAACATCACAAAACAGAAGGTGATCACACAATACCGGTAATCACACGGCCCTGCCAAATTTCTATACCTACTTTGGGGGGAGGACACAATTCCATCCATGACAATATCCACTTCCAGTGACTGGTCTTTCTTGATAATGTGTCTGAAGTCAGCGAGCCCACCTTGCCACTGTTGCTTCTGGTGAACATTCTGGTTGGGTTTCTGCTGAGACTGACCATCTGTTCTTCTTGCCGTCTGCCGTATATTCCTGAACCTCCAGTGTTGTTAGACTCACCACAGACAGGGCTATAATTCTGCATCCACTGTCAGACCTAACACAGAACACCCAAGAGGGAAAGGAAAGCCTGTCCTGTTGACCCTTCTCTCTGCTTGCAGTGCTCTCCCTTCCTGATGTTCTCAGAGCCTCTTTTGCCACTTGCTTCACATAGAGAGCCCCTGAGCCATCCCTTTGGGGTAACTTTCCTTGTTTTGAGGATGTCTGAATTTCTCCTTTGTTCTTTAAGGGTATTTTAGCGAGTACAGAATGCTAGGTTGATGGTTCCTCTTCCAGTACTTGGAAACCTGTGTGTACTTCTCTGGCCTCGCTCGGGAGCCATACCCAGATATTCCCAACTGTTGTGAAATCTACCATCTGGCCCCATCTATCAGAGTTGATCCAAACGGTCCCTGACTGGTGGAAACCAAATTTTTTAAAAAATGAAATTACCCTGCTCATGACTAGAGAAAGTGCTTGGGATGGCTCTGTGCAACTCTTTTCCCAAAGGGTCCCTTGAAATGGACCTTTCACCCCCAGAGGTAAAAGGTCCCAGCTCGTCTCAGTTGTTTTCTAAGCCTTCCTACCTGGTTTAGAAATTCTGGTGGCGGCGGTGGAGTGAAGACGGCAGACGGAACACTCGTCTCCCTAAATCCCTCTGGAAACCAAGACCTGAATTCCCAACTAAACAGAGCCTTCTGGATACCTCGTGAGCCCTAGGATACGGCATAGGGCTGTTAATTTGGACTTCATACCACTGAATGGAAAACTTCCTCTCTTTCACTGACCCCCACTCTCGGCGAGTGCTGACTTTCACGGATCAAGGGTAACTCACCATTTTAACTTTTTTTTTCTCTGTCTTGGCTGGCGGGCGGAGCTGAGACTTGACTGGCAGCTGGTCTCTGGTGCACTACTGGTGTGACTGGCAGGCAAAACTGCCACGCTTTGAGAGCCCAGCTTTGGACGGTTTATCTCGGCATCTTTGGCCTCCTTTTCCGGCCCTGCCATTGACTAGCCTGTGCCATGGCAGGCAGGGAGCTTGTGTGGGATGCCTTCTTGTTCCACTGTGAGGCAGAGATACCCATACAAATGCTGCAGCTGGACCTAATTTCTCAGCTGGGAGGCAGTACCTGCCCAGTGTCACCTACCACTGGGACCTGGCAGCAGAGGCCAGCAGGGCAGTAGCCTTTCTGTATTTTGAACTAGCTTATAACATCTGGGGTTTAATATAGAGGTGCTTACTTTGCCAGCTGGGAACAGGGACCTGTACACCTGAAAACCTGACTGACTTCTGAAGTTCTCAGATAACTTTTACCTTTCATTTTAAGACAGCCTAGAGAAACAACTGTGGTCCGTCCTCACAGCATCTCTCCCAGCCTTTACTGACTCACATGATGCCCAAAAAGCAACAAACTCTCGATAAAAATGTAACCAAGAAATCACCCATGGCTTCAGAAGGCCCCCAAAAGAATGAATGAAACAACTTCCCAGATGTAGAATCCTTTCTGAAACTACTGGAAGGTGAATACAAAAGGATTATATGGACAGCCCTCCCAGACCTCATACAAAATGCAGCAGAGCAAAACGAAAACTTAAGCAAGCTGTTTGATCTGATGGAACACCAATACTCTAACATCCAACAGATCAAGAACAAAAGCAAAGACATAGGAACTTCAATTCAAAGCCAAGAGAACAGAATGGAACAAATGGAAAAGAAGCTTTCTGACTCGGAAGACAGAACTACTGACCCCAGCATCTATGAGGGCAAATCAGAAAAAAGAAACAAGAAAAAAATGCAGAAGCATTAAGAAGCATGTGGGATTCTATTAAGAGGAACAATCTACAAGTAATTGGAGTTCCTGAACAGGGCAAGACACCTGAGAACACAGAGTATTGTTGCTGAGCTGCTGATAGAAAACTTCCTGGAAATTATGAAAGAGAATATAGATATCCAAGATGCATACTGAATGCCACTCAATATAGATCTCAAAAGAAAGACTTCAAGACATATTATCATCAAGCTTAACAAAATGAAACATAAGCAGAAACTCTTAAAGGCAGCAAAACTCAAAGCAAAGCTAACATTCAGAGGGGAAACCCTGTAGGCTTCCACTGGACTTCTCAGCAGAAACAATGCTGGCACAGAGACAGTGGCATGATACACTCAAAGTCTTGAAGGAGATCCAACCAAGAATTATATATCCTACAAAACTATCTTTCAAATATGAAAATGAAATTAAGACATTTGCAGATAAACAGAAACTCAGAGACTTTGTAAAAACCAAATCAAAACTACAAGAAAGAATCTCTTGGCCTAGAAGAACAAAACCACTAACTTTATAGTTTAGAAGCAAATACAAGACACATCACCCAGAAACCTGCTCAGTTAGGGAAAGCTCCAAACTCCATCAAAACTATAATAGTGAAAGAAATGATCCAGTGATCATATCATGAAAAGTATGATGTCATATTAAAAAGAAGGATGCACTACAGTCATTATAGTCCTTCCAGATGGAGAGGAAGTTATTAAGACTGTTACTAATTAAAATCAGGTTTATACATAGCTTATTACGAGGGATCTTAGGGGCAGCTGTAAAGCACAACAAAGATGCAACATATCGAATCAAGAAACGTAATACAAGAGTCTCAACAACCATAAAACCAGCACTGAAAAAGGTGAAAAATCAACTCACAAAGAAGGTCCTAGAACAGCTTAATAAGAACAGAGAAAACATCAACACAAAAATAAACATAACACAATGGCAGCACTAAACACATACCTATCAATAATTAAACTGAATGTGAATGGACTGAACGCCCCAGTAAAGAGACATTTAGTAACATCTTGGATCAAAAGACATGACCCATCCATATGTTGCCTACAAGAAGCTCACCTCAGACAAAGACATGAGCAAACTGAAAATTAAAGGATGAAAGAATATATATCAAGCTAACAATACACAAAGAAGAGCAGGGGTGGCAATTCTAATCTCAGATAAAATAGATTTTAATGTAGAATCCACCATTGTGGACAAGGATGGACACTACTGCTGAAAGTTTCAATACACAAGCAGGACTTAACAATATTAAATTTTTATGCACTTAATATTAGAGAGCTCCCAAATATATTGAAAGAACACTAAAAAATGAGATACATCACTCCATAATTATAGTAGGAGACTTCAACGCTCCACTCTCAATACTGGACAGATCGTCTAGAAAAAAGCTCAGTAAGGACACAGAAGACCTTATTGCCACAATTAACCAACTAGATCTCATTGACATATACAGAACTTTTTATCCATCAGTGGACAACTACACCTTCTTCTCTGATGATAAAGAACAATGATGATTTTAGGAAACATCTCATAACCTGGTTTCAACTGGAGGACATTATGCTGAGTTAAAAGTGGTCAGCGACAAAAGGACAACTATTGTATGAGACCCCTATGATAAGAACTTAAAAACAGACTCTCGCATAGAAGACAAGACTCTTTGATGGCTGTAAGGGTGGGGAGTGCGTGAGGGCGAGGGGGAGGCTTTATATTAGTTGATGAAAATTTGGTTGGGTGAAATCTGTGACAGCACACATTAGGAAAATGATCAATGTGAGCTGGACTTCAACATAACACGATTTCTCCTCCCAGAGTGGCCAGGGACCATGCTCTCAGGGGAAATCGAGGCCAATTGGCACAACTAGTGTTTTGCTAAGAGCCTTCTGCACCTCACATTGGTGAGTGGCATCTGGGGTCTTAAAAGCTGCCAAGCCGCCATCTGAGGGTACAGCAAATGGTCCCAACTCAGCAGGAATGCATGATCACCAAGGACCAAAATGACATGGGGTACAGAGAACCCAGAAGAGAGACCCACGTGAGTAGGTGACTACACTGACTTGTGACTGGAAGAACTGGATGGTGCCCAGCCCCCACCAGTGACTACCGTGATGGAGCTCACAAAGTTGAGTCTCACTGGCAACACAAGAATAAAAAGGAGTTAAAAGACTGCAATTGATGCCCCGGGAGCCTCAGAATTCCCCTGGGAGCATGGTCCCTGGCCCTGATGCTGCCCCTGTCCATAAATCATAATGGAGGTCAATTCTTCAGACACGAACGGATTGGACTTGGCAACACAGAGTGACCACATCATGTGTATACTTTATGGTTCTATGCATCTATAGGATGTCATCCTGCTGACCTCTTACTGGAGGCAGGGGAGTGGGTGGAGAGGAGGGGATAAGAGATTGTTGGGAGGATAAGACATGTATGGAGAAGAGTGTGCTGTTACCAGGCAGGGGGAATAGTGGGAGGTGCATATAGGTGGGCATGCAGATTTATATGGGAATATACATTTTCACTCAATCATTTAAAAAAAAAAAAGCAACTCTGGTGGCATAGTGGTTAAGTGCTACATCTGCTCACCAAAAGGTCGGCAATTCAAATCCATCAGGCACTCCTTGGCAACATCATGGGGCAGCCCTACACTGCCCTATAGGGTTGCTATGAGTTGGAATCGACTCTACAGCAGTGGAGTTTTTTATGTTCCTCAGGAGTCTAAAGAGAACACTAGCCTGCAAGCAGTGTGATGCTGATAAAGAGAACATTCAGTTTGTTTGCTGTTCCTCATCTGTAAGCTGTCTTCCCACCTGACTCCCCTCCTCCTTGGCTGCTCGGTCCCGTGCACGGGCTGCCTCTGTCTGCACCCTCCCCAGATGTCGGCTCCCCAGGGCTGGCCGGCTTGTCGCCATCACAAGGCCAGGGCAGGACCGAACATTTCTCCAGCAGACCTCAGGTTGCTGTGAGCCAGTGCCGACTCAGGGACAGCTGAGAGCAATGACAGCAGGGTGCAGACTACGTTTCCCTCAGGGAGGTGACAGCCCTGACTCAGGCACTAACACGAGCTATAGTTCAAAGCTGCTGCCTCATCAGTTTTCCTCCAGAAACTGCCATCTGATTGTTACTTTATACAGAAATTTGAATTTTTTTTACCAACACAGAATGGTGTTTAACTGATGTGGCTTTGTGTCATCGCAAGGGTCCAGAGCAGATGCCCTGGGCTTGGAGGCAGCTGCCGTCTTCACAGCCGTCATCAACCATGGCGGCTGCTCTGTTCCCCTGCTTCATCTCATCTGACAAGGCATCTGTACAACTGCTCTCCGAGTTCAACGGTGAGATAGCAAGCTTGCTTTCTAGACTGGTATTTCTCCTTCTGCAGGATGATGGATTTATCAGCTTTCCCATGAGGCCCTGACCTATGGAAGCTGAACTGATTCTGACTTACAGTGACCTGACAGGACGGCAGAACTGCCCCATAGGATTTCCAAGCCTAAAATCTTTACAGAAGCAGACTGCCACCTCTTTCTCCTATGGAGTGGCTGGTGGGTTTCATCTGCCCACCTTTCGGTTAGCTGTTGAGTGTTTTAACCACTGTGCCACAGGGCTCCTATGAGGCATTTAGGACTAGGAAATGAACTCCTATGTCTACCCGTGCTGATACTACAGTTAGGAGCCATTACACCAGGCTGGGGATCGGGACTCATGGTAAGCCACATAGAGAATGTTTTTACACTCGAAGGTTGGATGGACTGACAGCAACTGAGCTGGCCACTCCCCTCTATCACCCTGCCTCCCCTCCACCTGTAAAGCATGACCTGGTTGTGGGTAGAGCAAGGGTCCTCCAAAGACACCACCAGACCCCTCGCTCCTGGGTGCTCATGGCAGTCACAGCCTCACGCCTTCCTGAGCTGGTTATGCACAAAGACAGCCTTGGGACCCCCTAGCGCACAAACCAGTTCCCATTCCTACACACACTACACGTGTCACACACTTCCTTGCCAGCCGTGCACACCCTGCCCCCAGTATTTCCGTAAGTACATTACGTCACGTTATATGTGTGGACACATACCTGAGAAAAACACGTTTCATTTCTTATAGAAAGACTCCTCGTGCGTCTGTTGGTGGAACTGAAGCTGAATGTCAGAGCTGATTCACCTGCTGGGACGACCCCCTGACCCAGGTGTAGTGTTTATGAAGTCATGGGGAGATGCTGTCCCAGAGGGAAAGACAGAGGTCAGCAAGTGTCCTTTAGAATAGTGTCATGGAAACACCCCCAAAACAGACACACTGGTGCAGCGATGCCTGAGGTCCCCACCTCAGCTTCTGCAGCACCCCACATTTGGCCAGTCTTGTTGCATCTGCCCATCTTGTTTCTATTTCAAAGCAAACCACAGACGGCAGGTTCCCCGGTTCCCCAAGCCCTTGCAGAGCCTCTCCCTTCTGAGACTGTCACACAATGAATACGCAGGACTCATCACCAGGACACCAGCTGTGTTATTTTTAATACAAGTGTGGTACAGGATGGCTAATTACAGCAGGGCAGTGATTCCAGTTAAATAAAATTAAAAACCTTTATTTCCCCAAATATAAAATTCCTCCATTAACGTCTTCAACGAAAATAGAACATGGTGAAAGCTTTAAATTACATCACCACTCACCACAGGATAAGAGTTCCCCAGTGACATTCTCCATCACTTTGGCAAAAGGGTGAAATTTTTAAAACTGTTTATAAACCGCACACAGCAAAGACTGTATACACCTCTGTATTGCACTCCCTATGTACAGGAATCAGTCAAGTCAGGGGCACTTTGCATAGACAGAGAACAAGGTGCGTCTGTCACAAGGTCAACGTGGACACAGGTGTGGCACACGTATGTACAGAGGCCAAGACTGTTCACAAGGAGAGGCAGAGAGCGCGGCTCCACCTCCCGACTGTTAGCAGAGTCACACTGATTAATACAGGCCTTTAAACCACTTGCCTATTTTAAGCTCTCATGGTGTTTAAATGTAAGTCAATGAATATCAGAGCACTCACCCTCCGCAGTTCGCCGTACAAGAGTCACACTGGTCAGTTCCTTTAGTCATCAAAAACTAGTCACAAAAATAACTCCCAAATTCAACCTGAATGTGCTACCAGGGGAAAAAATATTTCAAGATTTTCCAGCTCCTCCCCCCGCTCCGTGCTCCCACTGCTGAGCACATCAACACCTGCTCCCTTCAGCCGCTGCTCCCCTGAAGAGTCCAGCTGTGCGCCAGCTTATGGGTGCTCCCACACACCTCTGCTAAGACACAGTGAACACTCTGAATGTTGCCCGTGAGACTTTACAAAAATAGGTGCACCCTCCTTTTACGTCTATAGAAAATCTGCTACGAAGTCCCAGTTCAGTGTCTCCCCCCCGGTGCTCAGCCTTTGTGTCTTGCACAAGCCCAGCGACTGGCTTTGGAAATCGTCCTGAGTTTGCAAATGATGTGGTGGGTCCACACCCCATCCGTGAGGAGCTGTCACACCACCGAAGAAGAGCTGGTCATCCCGTGAACCATCGTGCTTGTAGGGGTCCCGCTGATGGCGTTGAAGATGTGAAGGGAATTCGGGAGGACGCTTGACTTCTCCTCCAGGGGATAGATCTCAAGACACAGAAACACAACATTACCAAAGCACGCACAGAAACCATGGCCAGTGAAGTGCTACGGCTGCTGACCCAAAGTCGGCAGTTGGGATCCACCAGGCGCTCCCTGGAAACTCTAGGGGCAGTTCTACTCAGTCCTGTAGGGTCGCTATGAGTTGGAATTGACTCAGTGGGTTCATGTCAAAACAAACACTGCTCAGAACAATCTGTTTAACAGAACGTGCTCAGTTTAGTAACAGCTGTACTTGGGGTCTGCAGAGACGTGGCTGCAGCTCAGCTAGAAATGATGGTTTTCAGATCAGGGAAGTACAACAGGCTGTTTCCTGTATAGGGGTAGAGCATGTCAGCCTCCCTGGATTGAGGCATGGGACAGAGCTCTATCCAGACACATCTAACTCGGACATGACCTGGCCTCAGGCCTTGATGAGTTTTTTAAAATGAATTTGGAGCATTTGTGTTGTCTCTGAAAGAAACACACACACAAAAGTAAATCCACTGCTGTTGAAAGATTCCAACTCACAGTGACCCCAGAGGACAGCAGAACTGCCCCATGGAGTTTTCAAGGAGTGCCTAGTGGATTTGACCTGCTGACCTTCTGGTTAGCAGCCAAGCTCTCAACGATAGCACACACAGCAGCTTCCACATTCTATCCTAGATGTAGATACGCTGCCACTGGGACCATAAACAAGCATCTTTTCAGACTCAGGACTTTTCCTCTGGCCAGATGAAAACTAAGAACATACACACTCAAAGGCTCTCCTTGGAAACCCCAAAAGCAAATCTAGGCCAGGTTTCAACCCTATTTGCTTAATGGTTCAACAATGGTTCAGAGGCACTCAGGCCTCTTGATAGGTGAGTTGTAGGAGACTCACTACCACACAGCACACAGTGTTCAAGACCCACACCAGCTGGGAGGCGAACGTTTTGGGCCATTGTGGTTTCATCCTGGTCCTACCGAGCACGCGCTCTGTGTCGTGGGAGCCTGCAGGCCGCAGGGAAGACCTGGCAAGGGCTACGTTACTTGGCACATGCAAACAGCCACCATGGCCCTCAGCCTCGGGGGTGACCTGGGTGAGTTAGCAGATAAAGTTCACAAAAACGAAACTCAAAACATTACCATCCCATCTGAGCATGGTAGCATGGAGGAGACAAAAAGCAAGCAAGTTAAAAAGCTCCAATGTTTAAGTTCATTTCCTACAACCGAAATTTCCTAACTGAATCATCACAGAATGTGAGTACTGACCCAAGTGGTACCGATTCCATGTCACCAAATGGGAACCAGCAATTTAGGGAAGGACCCAAGCAGGCATGTGTTACTGGAGGGAATATCTGGTGGAGAGGGCTGGCAGGAGGCAGGCTGCTGTTTGTGGGGACAGGCCTCAAGACGCAGTGGTGTGGACGCTGCTCTGTGACAGTCACTTTGTACCCAGTCTCCCCATGACCACTGAGCCCAGGAAACGAATTAACACAGGAATGAGACGGCAGCAATGTCACTGTGAAAGATGCCCATAAGGACAAGTCAGTTAGAAGCAGCCACGAGGGTACCGGGGCATCCAGGTCACCCACCAACAGCCAGGACGTGAAGCACTGGGTTTTTAATTGGCACCACATTCCTTACGCAGGTAAACCCTACTGGTGAAGGATGGCCAACAGCCATCAGGACAGTGTTGGTGCTGTTTTTTTCTGGGTGGCGTGGAGTAGCAAGAGGGAAGGATCATGGAACACGGCACCTACTTCTGGAGGCAGCGATGAGGGGGGTGGGCTGTGTCCAATCAGGAGAGAGGGGTGACTTGTTGGCTCTTTCCCTAGTGACCTGGCTCGGGGGCAGTGGAAAGGTGGCCTGCTGCATCACGTCTCAGAAATCAAAACTCTGGATGGTGCAAGGTTTAGTTCATCCCACGGGGTCCTGAAGATGCCACGAAACGTAGGCCCCCCCAAGATGAGAGAACGCCAGGCCGCCAGAGCCGGCTGGTGCCTACCTGCTCGTGCATAATTTCAGAAAGCTCTTTGGCCATCTCCCGGTAGTTGGCCTTCATCTCTTCCTGATACTCCAGTTGGTCTTCTTTAATCAGACGCTCATTGACCACTAAGGCTTGACCACAAGCTTCCACAAATTGTCTGAGAAGGAAAGGCACATCAAGGACAAACTGAGTTCAGCTGACTGTGCCCCTCTCCAAAAGATCACAGGAATGATTAAGACCCCAATGACAGTCAGTGTGCTTTACCTGAAAACTTCTTTAAGCAACTTGACTTTATTGTCAGGATATCTTTTCGTGTTTGTGTCATCTAAGAAGGCGCGGGCGTATGCCAGCGGGCCAGCATTGACCTGGGTGAAGAAGGAGTTCACATTAGGAAGGAAGTCACCACCGTCTGGTACTTACATGCTGAAAAGGCTGTGCACGCGAGTTAGGCCAGGCTCCTGGCCTTACAGGACATGTGACTCGAGAGGAGAAACATTGACCCAACCCTACCTTATTATATGCCATACCACCTTGTGACACAGACTGGGCACCTGCGGTGGGGCATTTTACAGAACAGGAAGTGCTTGGAAAACGTATGCCTCGGTGGAAACTGCCACCAAGCAGTGGGATCAGAACCCAAGACTTCCCAGCTGCACGTCCAGGATTCTCAGAGCTGAGGGGCTCAGACACGGACATCTGTACTACACTATAGCCTCAGAATCAAGTAAACAAAGCTCACAACTGGGCCCATAAGCAACATGTTGATAAACAGAGAAAAGACTGAAGTGACGCTGTCAGGGACTTCATTCTGCCACATGGAAACTTTAGAAATCTGCTCTTGACTCCAGTATCTGCCAGCGGAAGCGTCCGTGCCATCAGTACACAGCATGATGAGTTTTCACAGATGGAATTCATCTGTGTCATGGGGACCCAGGTCAAGGAAGAGCTTGTCAGTAGTGACAGAAAAATGCATCTGGAGCCCTGACACCATACACAAAAATCAGTTCCAGATGGACTAAATGTCACTGCTCAATTAAGTAGGAAAACTTGGGTGATCGTCCCTGAGACCGGAGAATAGGCAACGCTTTCCTTAGAGGACACAGAAAGTGGGGCCACAGAGGAAATGCTGATGACAGCACTGCGTGAGGTGAAGGGTTGAATGAAAGACACCCCAGGGGTGAGACTTGGGGTACTTTTTCAGACAGTTTTCACAAAAACTAGAAAACATAAATTTTGTAAGACAGTCTCTTGCTAATCACACTTTCTATTTAAAAGTCTCCGTGCTGTCCATTAGGGACCTACACCTGCTGCCGTCCAGTCAGCCCCGACTTAGTGACCCACTACCACTGAGTTGACTCCAACTCACAGCGACCCTACAGGTCAGAGGAGAACTGCCCCAAAGGGTTTCCCAGGAGCGCCCGGCGGGGGTGAACTGCCGATCTTCTGGTTAGCAGACATGGCACTTAACCACTATGCCACGGGGTTTCCAGTGACTCTATCAATAAATAACCCAGGGCTGTCGAGTTGATTCCAACTTGTAGTGACCCTACAGACAGAGCAGTACTGCCCCATAGGGTGTCCAAGGAGTGCCTGTCACATTCGAACTGCTGACCTTTTGGTTAGCAGATGCAGCCCTTACCCACTGTACCCCCGGGATTTCCTATAAGACAGAGTAAAACTGCCCCGTGGGGTTTCTGAGGCTGTAATCTTCATAGGAGCAGACTGCCATGACTTTTTTGGGATTTACAGTTGGTGTTAAAATGGGATGAGATTTTGGGGATGATGTGAATGAACCAAGGGACCTTGGCTGGAATGTTACAGATTCAGCAATGTTCCTCGAAAATGTGTGTTGTAAATCTCAACCCCTGTATGTGTGAGTGTAATCCCATTTGGGAACTGGGTTTCTTTGTTATGTTAATGAGGCCATGTCAAGTTGGCTGTGTATTAAGCCATCCCTTTTGAGATATAAAAAGCAGATTAGGTAGAGAAGCAAGAGTCAGAGATGAGGAAGACATGTGGCACCCCACAGGATGAAGGCTGAAGGGCCTTCCCCCAGGGTGGCAGAGAAAGCTCTCCTCTGGAGTCCTGCCCTACCTTCAGACTTCTAATCTCTTAAAATGTAAGGGAACACATTTCTCTCAGTTAAAGGAAAAAATATGACTCTGGGGTAGGTGAAGGAGGGACCACCTACTAAAACTCCAGATTGAGCTAAACGGCTGGTCTGACAGTCCTGCAGTTTTCCAGGGTGCACAGGGGAGTACCCCTAGGGGTGTGCCCCCCATGTGGAGGCACTTACCCACACACACCCCTGCCTTGGGCATCCCCTGGCACTCACCTGCACATGCACCTGCCCTGGGTTTGCCCCTGGCACTCACCTGTGCACACACCTATCCTGGGCAGCCCCTGGCACTCACCCCCACACACCTGTGCCCTGGGCATCCTCCTGGCACTCACCCACACACACCCCTGCCCTGGGTTTGCCCCTGGCACTCGCCTGCACACAAACCTGCCCTGGGCATCCCCCTGGCACTCACCTGCACACTCACGCTGCCCTGCGCATCCCCCTGGCACTCACCTGCACGCTCACACTGCCCTGCAGCTTGAGCTGCAGCTTGATCATGTCCACCTCGGCTGAGGCACAGAGCTGCCGGAGCTCAGCCACCTTCTTGCTCATCTCGTCGATGGCAACCTCAATGGGGTTCAGGTCAGTGTGGTGCTGGTACATGACAGGGATGCGCTTCTTCACGTAGGGGAAGCAGTGGATGGCTGTGGGGGAGAAATGTCCGAGTTACCCTGCTTGCAAGGTCTGTATCATCACGACTAAGGGCTGTAACTTCATGCCGACCCTGGCTAGGCCAGGGGCTGAGCACGCTACATGCATCACTTCATGGATCCCCTTGATAACACTGTTAAGAAGCTAATTACTCCCATTTTACAGATAGAGTACTTGAGGCCTACAGTGGAAAAATGACAGAGCCACCGTGTGACTGGTAAATGGCCCACAGCAGTAACCTGGTCAGTGTGGGTGACTGTGTGGTCTAGGGTGATGAAGTAAAAGGTACAAGGCAGGCGGCTACTCCCAACATGACACCTGCTGCCGTTCTTTTCCACGCACAGTGACCCTGCAGGACCGAGCAGAACCGACCCGGACCACTGAAAGCAGCTGGTGGATTCCAGCTGCTGACCTCTCAGTCAGCTGCCTGTCACCACCACACTGCCAGGCTCCAGCCGGAGTCACTAACCAGAGACAGGAATGTAGCTGAGACGAAGACAGCCTGGGAAAGCAGGGGAGCTTGTTGAGGGGCTGATGGAGGCGGCTGGAGGTGATCGCTAGGTTCTGTGCATGTTCACACAACTGCCGTTACTGGCTCTGAACTCGCAGGAAGTGTGAACCTGGGTTGAGTGTGCCGGGGACGGCTCTCCTACACCCCGGAAGGCCAGAGGGCAGATGGTGCGTGATGGCAGTGAAGAACTGGAGGGATGAGTGACTCAGGGGAGACGCTCACGTTCAGGCTTCAGAACACCCTGGGCTGTTTATCGTGAATTAAAGTGGACAAAGAGTGTACAGGGTTTATTTTTGGTAGCATTTTCATGCCCCTTCTCTAGATTTTTTTATGCTGTCAAGTAAAAATCCTTTAGTAGTGTTATGATCTTTAGGGCGAAGGCTGCACCGCATCTGTGCTGGGTTGTTCTGCAGCCCTCCACTCACGTCAGCCTCAAAAGGCAAGGCTCACAATGGATGCAGTGGCAGCTGCCACCCTGAACTCATGGTGGCCCCACACGGGGATGACTTTCCAGTGGCTGACTTGGTAGAGACAGATGGCACAGCTCTCCTCCCAGGCTAAGGCCATCGGGAAGCTCCTCTGAAGTCTAGTCATCAGTGCAACAAGCCAGCCTCCGATGACAGGTGAGTGTGGCTGTGACCTGGGAGTCACACCAGGTCTCCCGCAAAGATGATGAGGATTCTACCACAGAACCCCAGCTCCCAGCACAATGGAGGTATCTTTTCCCTTCCTTGTTACAATTTACCAACTGTATAGTGCAGGCAGATGGGTATCACAGCTCTCATTTTATAGAAGAAAAAACTGAGGCACAGTGAGTTTTCTCTACCACCCCCTCCATGGCACCTGCTCTGTGCCCACAGCACGTGGCCCCACTTGGCTTCCCTGGGGTCCCCTCCAGAACCCTGAACCTTCTGTTCCAGCCCACACATCCTTTAATCTACCACACTTGTGCCCAAACGGTGAACCACAACCCTCATGGAAATGTGCCCAGGGAAAACACCCCACGGGAGCTGTTCAGAATCTAGACCTTGACTCATCGATGACCCTGGTTTATTTGAAGTTCTCAAAGGTGAGCAGGCAGCAGAATCCCTGAAGGGTCCTTAGTGCAGGTGCCTGAGCCCCTTGCCCACACCCAAGGATTCAGCAGGATGGCGGCAAGCCCTGAGAACTTCCACTTCTAACCTGTCCTCCAGGGATGCTGCGGCTGCCGGTGCCACCAGCTGACAGTCACTAACTCAGGAACCACAAGTGAGGTCACCCGGCTGCAGACATGAGCTCTGCACGATGGCAGGCTCCACACAACAGTCCCACCTAGAAATGTCGTTGTCCTCCTCCTTATGGGTTTGTGACCAAGGTGCGTGTCAGAGAGATACATCATCTATACACGGGGAGGGGCTAACCCTTGTCAGGACGGCTTTGGAGCTTTACAAATGCCATCTTACTCCACAAGCAGCAGTTAGGACTCTGAAAGAACTCTCTGTGTGTGATTTTAATTTTTGTTCCAACCTCCTTAAAACCACACTCAAACCCTCCACCACCGAACTGACTCTGCCTCACAGCAACCCTACGGGGCAGAGGAGAACCGTCTCAGGGTTTCCAAGGGGCGCCTGCTGGACTTGATCTGCCAGCCTGTTGGCTGACTACCAGCTGAGCTCTTAAGCACTGCACCACCGGGGCTCCGGTGTCCCTCCAGAAAGGGAGAACGCCTCCCTGGACGAGGCTCCAAAGGGCTGCCGGGTCTCCGGAACTCAGACACAACTGGACAGCAGTGAGCTTGGGTTTTGCTAACAGCTTTACTGCGGCAGGTTTCCCTCATTTAAAGTGAGTCAACGGCAAGAGATGAGCCTTTCCTGAAATCTAGTGTTGGGACAGCTTTCTGCGTCCCCAAGGAAACCCCTCAGCAGGGACCTCCTGAGCAGCTGTGGGAACGCCCTGCTCAGCTCAGCCCAGCCCTTGGCAACATGCTCTCCAAGTGGGAACTGACACAGCAGGCCCTCGACACAGCCTCTGCCTCGCCTTTCCCATCTAGGAGGTTTCATCGTGCCACCCCAGTCACACTGTGGACCTCATCTACACACGAACGTGACACCGAGGCCCGAGCGAGCCTGCGAATCTCCGCAGGGACCTGCACCCCGCAGGCCTGTACCTGTGAGCACGGTGCGGCGCTTGCACTGCTCGGCAACACCGCCCTGCCGCCTGCCTGCCTGGGTGAAGGGCATCTCGAACATGAAGCGCCGGATGTTGTGGGCCCTCTCGAAGTCTGTCTTCCTTTCCTGCAGCTCCTTCTCGTCAAAGAACGGGGTCACGTGGGTCACCTGGATGTAGGCGTACTTGGAGTCCAGGTCCTTAGGGTTGACCTGCGAATGAACAGGCAACATGAAGGGTGGTGTCTTTCACGGAAGCCTTTCAAATCTGCACCAGCTCTGGGTTTTTTTGAACATTTTCCTAATAAAAGGTTTTGAAAAATTAAGCCAAAAAAATTGTGAACATCCACATACCTAACACTTAGATCCAACAACTGCTGACATTATTACACTTGTTTCAAATACACACACTCCTGGGTGTACATGTCTGCAGGTATGGATGCACACGTGTGTGTGAGCTGGACCATCTCACAGTGGCTCACACCATGATAAATACACACACTCCTGGGTGTACATGTCTGCAAGTATGGATGCACACGTGTGTGTGAGCTGGACCATCTCACAGTGGCTCACACCATGATAAATACACACTCCTGGGTGTACATGTCTGCAGGTGGATGCACATGTGTGTGTGAGCTGGACCATCTCACAGTGGCTCACACCATGATAAATACACACTCCTGGGTGTACATGTCTGCAGGTGGATGCACACGTGTGTGTGAGCTGGACCATCTCACAGTGGCTCACACCATGATAAATACACACACTCCTGGGTGTACATGTCTGCAGGTGGATGCACACGTGTGTGTGAGCTGGACTATCTCACAGTGGCTCACACCATGATAAATACACACTCCTGGGTGTACACGTCTGCAGGTGGATGCACACGTGTGTGTGAGCTGGACTATCTCACAGTGGCTCACACCATGATAAATACACACTCCTGGGTGTACACGTCTGCAGGTGGATGCACACTTGTGTGTGAGCTGGACCATCTCACAGTGGCTCACACCACTGACACTTCAGCTAACATCTCCTAAAACAAGAACATTCTCTATGTAACCACAAAATTGTTATCATGCCCAACAAAGTCAATAATTCTGTCACCTGATACTACAGGAAAGCTGTGTCTGCACCAGAATCTGATCAATAACGACACATTACATTAGTTGTCACCTTTTAGTTTTGCTTCATCTGGGAGTATTCCCCACTATTTTTTTTCCCCATGAATTCATCTTTTTGAAGAAACAGGTTAATTTTCTGGTTTCCTGATTTCTGTCTCCTAAACTGCACTTTAATATATTTCATTAACAGAGCAAACTTTTTTTAAATATATGTGAAAACTAGGTTCCCTCGGTTAGAATTCATCTGGCTCTAGACTACGTGATCTACTGTCTACTACCAGTACAGGTTAAGACATTATGTAAATTTAGTTCCTGATTAACTCAACACAGAAATGCTTTTAAAATTACTTTTCATACGAAAATTAAATACAGGCATTTTCACAGATAAGCAAAAGCTAATTAGAAAAGGATAAGTCATCTTGCAGACTTCATCAGTGTTAACCTCTAAGAGCAGTCAAGGGGTGTGGATGAAACGCCTGTGCAGAGCACGTGGTGGGCATCCCACTGGGAGCAAGGGAGTGAAGGAGACACGATGGTCTCAGGGTCTCAGAGGATCACGTACCTCTAGCCCCAAGATTTGTTGTGAAGAAAAATGAAAAACTGATGTGGAGGTGCCTTACATTTTAAGAAACATAAATACAGTCACAAAGTTGTTATTTCTATGTTGACAGAAAGCCACCTTGCTAACCATTATAACAGACATTTCTTTAGCAGAAATCATTTAAAAGCAGTGAGAATCAATGAAGTCATGAAATTATTCCTATTTTTTTTTAACTTCTAGGTAACCATTATTAGCATATAAGTTTCTTTAGCAGAAACAATTAAAACTCAGTGCAACGAAACTTTCTTGTCTGTCACTTCAATGGCATTCCCCTAGTCTCCATCTTCAGGCTGGCACGTCTGAGACACAGAGGACCTGTACTTGGGAGGAAGGGACAGTCTGGCTGGCTCTCTTAGCTGCTGTCTCAAGCCACACCCTGAAAGGGAAGCAGAAGGCTGGAGAACCCCGAGAGACGGCCGTAACGCTGAAGCCAAGACTTGACCCCTGTCACAGTCACGTACTGCTGCTCTAACAGATAGGCCACAAGTGAGTGGCTTTAACAAGCAGACATTTGTTCCCTCACAGTCCAGTACGCTGCCAGTCCAAGTTCAGGGCATCAGCTGCAGGGGAGGGCTTTCTCTGCTGGCTCTGTCAACTGTCCCTGGGACCGAGAGCCTCTGGGGCACATGGACACTGGTCCCAAGCATGCACTCTGCCCCCCCTGCACTGCTTTTTCTCTGATGGTAGGAGGTCCCCTCTGCTGGCTTCCCCTTATCTCCCAAGTGATCACCGTAAGGCACAATACCATCTTAGAAATTGAGTCCTGCCTCACCAACAACTCGGATCTGCTCAAACAAAGGTCAGGGTGAGCTGGGGGCTGAGGACGCAGGGACCTTAATGGGGTTCTTCATCAGGGTGGGGGGGAACCACTGACTGAGTCTGTGACTGGGGCCATATGGCCCGGGCTGCATTCTCTGGTTATGATTTGGCCTCCTGGACCCTGTAAGACAAGAAAAGCTGACAAAGAACCCCTGGTCAGGCCCCGGGTGACATGAGGGCCAGTGGAGGTCAGGGGTCTCAAGTCAGGAAGAGAAGGAGAGGCCATCTCAATCAGAACCTGGGACCTCTCATAGCATTTCCAAACAGCAGGCCTCAAAACACAGACTCCTTTCAGACATCAATTACTTTGTGAAATAACATCTTTTGGAAATTATAAAGATTTGCTTAATGAAGGGTATCTGGAAAACTGAAAAGTATTAATAAAAAAGTACGATCCTGCCATCTGCAGCCATACTTCCTGTCCCCAGGTCGCTTCCCCCATGTGCACTTCCGATGCAGAAAACTGGCCTGATCAGTCACAGACACTCCATGAAAACAACTGAGCCATCACGCTGCCGCGGGACCGGTCTGCGCGCAGCCTTACCTGGCCTGAGTCCTGGATCATCTTTACGTTTTCCGAACCGAACTTGTCTGAGTAGAGTTTGAGGAGTCTCTGAGAGATTTCCGACAGAGACGTGAGTTTCGGCTCTTTGTAAATATACTCCTTTCCGTCCTCATCCTCAAAGAATCCCTGCGGCACAAAGCAGAGTCACAGCTGTCCCCAACATGCCCAAGGCTCACCACCTGGAACGGGTTCTTGTTTTACGAGACACACAAACAGAAAAGAACGATTCTAACATAAACCCTACAGAAACAGGCTTCCTGATGGGAAGGGAAACGACAATCTTGTGAAGTCTGGGTGCAACAGTGAGTAACATAAAATGTCCAGCTTAGTTCACAGTGTTGTCATTAAGTGTTGAGTGAAATGAAAGATTCCAGGGTCAAGGCCGTATTTCCTCAGTCAGGTCTAAGAAGGGGAGTCAGCCTGTTTCACGTTCCCAAGCAGCAGAACCCTGCAACCACCACCACCAGCAGGTCCACTGGCTGGCTGGGGGTGGGGGTCCCAGTAAGCCTTCCCCTGGCCAGCTTCATTTACACAGGGTTGGCATGGCACAAAGTGACAGATGGGCACCTGGACAATGGTCAGCAGAACCTGTGTGAGGTCTGTGAAGTTCGATGTTGCTTTGCTGATAAGAAAAGCATCCAAGGCCCTTAACAGTACCATCTTGGGAGATACTCTATCACCCATCACCATCTGTGAGAGCATCTGTCTTGTCTGAACGCATGGCTCAGAACTGCACGGGAAAGGAAAAAGGCTGACAATTCAAAAAATTCCAGACCAGGGTTAATATTTGAAACACATAAATTTTTCATCTAAAATAAAGGTAATGGTGCAAAAAAGGAAAAGAAAAAAAAAACTCAGAGTGTATTAAAAAAAAAAATGAAAAAAGCAAGCTAACATGAAACAAAGACACCCACATCAAACTAGGCGTTTCGATGCAGTCATTTCACTCTATGACTTGCTTTAAGCATTTACTGTAATTACCTCCGCGTCTGTTTCACTGTCTGTAAACTGGTATTGCTACAAAGTTACAAAAAACAATAACAATAAACTGAAGTTACACAGCGCTCATAGAGAACCACACACCCTAAATACATGAGTTTAATGTACACCATTTAACAATGTTAGCAATTTCAAGGTTAAAATTTAAGTTAAATGAACCTGCTACACAGCGTTTCCGAACTGTATTACTATGGTACAGGTAGTTATGGAGATGTTACATTACAAAGATAAAGATGTATGCACCAAGGAAACCAGGAAATCTTAATTTGGGTTTAAAACATGCAATACAGGTGTATAAGGAAATGAATAACTTACTTCTGTAAATGGAATAACATGTTATTGATTTTATGTCTGGAGTTTTTGATGATTAGACAGATATACATACAGACTTAAAAAGGTGACCTGCCAAGCACACTGAAGTGTCAAAGGTGCAGCTGAGAGTGTCTTACGGAGGAGAACTTACCGCTGCCTTAGGAAAGTAATGACAGACAGCAAGAAAGGAAAAAAGAAAGTTTACTGAGGAAGGTAAACAGCATACTAAATACAACCAGTTCATCAAATCGGCATTCACAGAAGTTAAAACAGAAAAAAAAAATTCCAAAACAACTTTGTAAAGCTGAAATGGGAGGCCTGGCAGCCTGGAGCGGGGAGCGGGGAGAGGTGGGCCTCACCTGTCCGAAGAAGGCCACCCGGAAGTAGGTGCCCAGGAGCCTACGGCCAGTGTGCATGACCTCGGTGACCTTGCTGTAGGCACGGTGCAGGGTATCATAAAGATGAGCCAGCCTCTGGGGGGCAGAACAACAGCCAGTGCTGAAAAGTACAGTCGATTTGAAAATAACAACAGCCATGTCTTCCCACAGCAAACAGGTACAATTTTAAAGTAATCGTGTAATAACCCTGAGCTGTTGAGCCGACTCCGACTCACAGCAACCCTGGAGGACAGAGAAGAACTGCCCCACCGAGTTTCCAAGTGGTGGGCAGCCACAGCTCTGAGTCACCGTGTCACCAGTTTCTGGCTACTGTGACTCATGCAGCAGCTGGGCTATGGTGTCCGAGTGGCAGTGATGTTTTAGAATAGCACCCTTTCCTAGTCAAAGGGTGGCCTGCACAGGGTGACCCACCAACCCGGGACTGGGGAGGTCTGAGCTTCCTTCCGGTGGTAAGTAAACTGCTTCCAGTTAACACCAAGTGTCAGAGGTGGGCAAGTGCTCTGCCGACCCTGTCACACTCCACTTTTACTACGACTCCACTGGACATTCTAAGGGGCACTCCCTGGCCAGTCCAGGGAGGACAGAAGGGACAACTGGGCAAGTGGAGCACAGAGGGGACCTGAGGAAAGGGACACATGGTGATTACAGGGCTCTGTCCCTGGCCACTTTTCAGAAGTGGGGTGTCAAGGCTGCCCTCCTAGTTTGCAATGATGGGGGGCTGGGGGGGTGTGTATGAGAGAGAATCTGGTGACTTCGAAGGTGGAGACTGGCCATCATCTCCAGGGGAGTGTGGTGAGATAGGGACCCCCCCCATTCATCCCTGAACCATAGCCTGTTTGTCATCTTTGCACAGCAGTCCGTCGGAGACACGTCACTCCATCCTCCTCTCCACGAGGAGAACCAACCAAGGGCTCCGGTACCTCGAAGTCCCTGCGCTTCTCGTAGACGGGGATGACGAGCTTGTAGACGTCGGCGATGAGCTCGTAGCGCTCGGCCTTCCAGAGCCCGTCGGCGCACTGCTCCAGGAGCTCCGTCAGCACGTCCTGGTCGGGGCAGAGCGTCAGTGGGTCGGGGGCGCGCGCCGGTGGGGCCCCCGCGGGGGCGGGGCTGCACAGGGCAGGGAGGGACTCTCGGGGGGAAGCTTCCAGACATACAGTACTTCCAAACCCTAACTTTCACTTGTGTAACAATTCACCATTTTTGTTCTTTTCTAAGCGGCCATTTTTGGTCAACCATCCTTACCAGTCCGAGTAAAAGGGCCCCCTTACAACGACCGCGTACCAGCGACCTGCCTGGAAAAACCCGGCACCCAGACCAGAAGGTGCTTCCCGAGGCCCGCAGACAACGCTGAGCCCCGGTTACTGAGCATCTGACTCCAGCCCCCCGGCTTCCTCCCCCTCCCTGGGGAGTGCCCCCTTGACGTCTGGGCAGCAATCCGCTACCCCGTCAGTCCCAGTTGGCACGAGCCTGTCTCCTGCCCAGCCCCTGCTGCCTCCCGGGCGAGCACGTGACCGACACTGGCCAATCAGGGTGCATCTCAGGAGCGCGGCCTGCGGGGGACAGGACCCAACCGGCAGCAGGGACTAACAGGGGCTGGACCCGTCTCACGGGGGTGAAGGGTGTCGGGTGGAAGGGACCCTGCCAACATGCCACCCACCCCAAAATGAAACTGTATCGCTGATAACTTTTTGAGCCTCAGATTCACCACCATGGATGTCCTTTTCTTTACAGAATTTCCTCATGAGCTCAGTCTTCAACCTCGACCTTGTCACACCTGTGGGTTTCACCAGTGACGCTGTACCACTTCTCATGTGTTTGTTGTCTGTTTCGTTTACTTGTATTTCTACTGGGTTGTTTATTTTCTTATTACTGGGTCTTGAGAGTTTTATCTGTTAGACAAAAGTTCCTTCTCATACATGTACTTTGTGTTTTCTCCCAATCCACAGATGGTCTTGGGATTTTCTCAACACTGTCTGTTAAAGTCCTGAAGATTTTAATCTTGATGAAGTCCAATTTATCAATTTTTATCTTGTGGATTGTGCTCTGTATTATAGCTAAGCAATCTTTGTCACACACAGATTTTTTTGTTTTCTTCTAGGAGTTTTATGGTTTTACACTCACGCCTGTGATCCATTTTGAGTTATTTTTTGAAGACAGTGTGAAATATGGGCCAGCTGTTCTCTCTCTGTGTGTGGATATCTGATAGTGTCTCATCAAAGGCTGCTGGAACAATCCTGTCTCCACTGACTGCCTATGAACACTGGTCATAAAATCAAGGGACACTGGATGTGTGGGTTTATTTCTGGGTTCTCTATCCTGTCCCACTAACCTGCATCCATTCTGGTATCAACACCACACCATCTGGACAACCACCCAAGATTCCCAGCAGTCCCCCACCATGACTCGGTACGTGGGGCAGGCAATGCTGGTCACCTGGGGCTGTCCCGTGCACTGCAGGACTTTAAACACTGCTTCTGGCTTCTTATTAGCTGCAAGGAGCAGCCTCCTGCTGCACGTCTGGACCATCAAGAGCATTTCCCAACATTGTCAAATGTACCCTGGGGGCGGGGGTGGGAGCAAAACATGCATACAGTATAGAGAACCACTCATCAGGTCTGGCACTTCTTTTTCAAAGTCATTTTGGACTATTGTACTTCCTTTGCTTTTTCATATACATTATTAGAATCAGTTTGTCAATGTCTACAAAATTCTAGGGGAAACTCTATTAGAAGACCAGACTTGATGGTCTGACAACCTGGAGGCCCCCTGAGAACACGGCCCCTGGACTTGCTGCTGGCACAGAGCTGAGACCAGTACTGAAGTCAACTCTTCAGACAAGAATGGACTGGACCTGGGGACACAGAGGGATGCAGGTGGGGTGTACCTTATGTTTTAATACATATATGGTTTCTTTTTAGAGGGGCGGGGAGGGGGTAGAGAGGAGGGGACAGGTGTTGGCTGAGTAGACACTGGAAGTAAAGAGTGGAAAAGGAGAGTGTGCTGTCACACAGTGAGAAGAGCAGACAGAGTTATAGAAAGGAGGATACTTGGGGTTTTATATGGAAAATTGACTTGGACTGCAAACTTGCACCTAATCACAAAAATTAAAAAACAAACACATGACATTTTCATTGGGAGTGCTCTGTATCTGTAAATCAATTTAGGGAGAACTGACCTATTAGCAATATTAGCCAAGCCAAGTCAAGTGCCGTCGAGCAATATTAAGTCTTTTCATTTATTTATGGCTTTTTTGATTTCTTTAATGTTTTAACACATGGATCTAGGCAGATTTATAGCTAAATACTTCCAATTCTCTGATGCTATTATAAATAGTGCTGTTTGAAATTTTCTCTTTTTAGCATTTTGTTTGAATGAGACTGAAAGTCACTCCTCGTATCTGTTCCTAGGAATTATACAAGGTGTTCACTGACAATACAGGGACGCCCTGGTATAAGACTCTTCAATGTCAACATGGATCTTTGTATATTTATCTTGTATCCTGTGACCTGCTACACTTCTTAGTTTTAGCAGCTTCTTTGACACATTTATTGGGATTTTTCTATACTGACAGTTATGTCAGTGGGCAGTTTTTGTTCTTTTACTTGCCTTGACACCTGCTAGAATCCCCAGTACAATACTGAATAAACCAAAAAACCAAAGCATTGACTCTATTCTGACTCGTAGTGACCCTCCAGGATCGAGAACTGCCCCATAGGGGTTTCTAAGGCATGCCTGGAGGATTCTAACTGCCAACCTGGCTGAGCTCTTAACCACTGCGTCACCAGGGTTTCCAGTGTTGAACAGGAGTGGTGACAACAGATGTCTTTGTCTTGTCCTGATCTGGGGGTAAAAACATTTCAGTCTAAGGTCTTCTCTTAGCTGTAGGTTAAGTGCAGGTTTTTTGTAGAGACTCTTTTTCAGGATGAAGAAATTCTTTTCTAGTTCTGCTTCACACAGATTTTTTTAGTGAATGGGTGTTGACTTTTGTCAAATGCTTTTTTTACGCATCTATTGAATGGTCATGTGGTCTTCCTCATCTATTCTGCTGATTGGTAAATTATACTGATTGGTTTTCCAATGTCTAAGTATGCACTCCCAGGATATGAAGTGCACCGGCTTAACTGTTTAAGTGCTACACACCTCATTACTGAGCATTGTTGAAGTCGCCTCACAAGTCCCCCCCTGCAGAGCCGTGCACCAGTGCCAGCGCCTGGCCCACCCCCAAAGCCACTTGGGAGCTCTTTATGGAATGGCCATTGTGCCCAGTGGCACCTCTGCAAACTTAACTGTAATAACTGTCTGTGAGGGAGTTTTTAGCTAGTAAACAAATCACTGTATTGGAACACCCGCCCTCCTCACCTGATCTGGCCCCCAATGACTTTTTCCTTTACCTGAAGATAAAGGAAATATTGAAAAGACACTTGGATGTCATTCAGGACGTCAAGGGTAACATGACAACAGCTCTGATGGCTATTCCAGAAAGAGAGCTCCACGACTGCTCTGAAGGGTGGACTAGGCTCCGGCATCAGTGCCTAGCTTCCCAAGGAGAGGACTCTGAAGGTGACCGCAGTGGTATTCAGTGATGAGGTATGAAGCACTTTTTCTAGGATCAGTTTGCGAACTTAATCGTCAGACCTCATCTATGACTAGATTTAATTTGCTGATATTTTGTTAAGATTTTTATAGTTGCTTTTTAACATGTCTGTGTCCTCCCCACTCTGGACCTCCATTTATTCATCATGTGGCTACTGTTTCATTAGAGACCTGCTATCTGTGGTTACAAAGCTGAAGAAAACAAACATTTTTAAAGCAGTAACAAATCAATTTACCAGGACATATTGTCTAATTGCCTTTAAAAAAACCACCTTTAAAGCAAAGCCATTTAACTCCTGTCGGACTTATAATGTGCAAGTCATAAAACTGTCATGGATGTTTACTGAACTCTCTACCAACGCTTATAAAAAGGTCTACCACTTGTGTCCTGTTTTTACCAGCCAGGCCATTAAGTGAAAGCACTCAAGACAGATGGATGTGTGGAGATGGATGGACACGTGGCGCAACCACCACAACCACCCACAAAACCAGAAGGGGTTAGAAGCCAGGCTGGCACTGTCTGCTGTCACTGTGTAGTTCGGTGACACACCTCCTCCTCAGGTTCTCCTACTAGTCACTCTGACCCTCAGCAATCACTGCTCCTGAACACCAGCACTGACCCAGACAGCAGTCAGATACCGCTGACCCTGACAGGTGGGCCTATTCAAGGCCTCAGGGTAAACCCCGAATCTAAACGGTCAGTTCACCCAAAGAACTGGAAGTCATAACTGGCTTAAAAAAGCAAGCCCTCAAATGACCTCACACATCGGAAAGTGCGCCTTTTATGACGGTGGATCAGCCCTCCGGTGATCAGCGCACCAAGCTCAGAAGCCCCTGCAGGATGGGATTCACGAGAATTAGCCGTTTCCATGTGTAACTGTGTCTCCACACTGAGTCGCAGGCATGCAGCAACGGTCTGCAGGAGGGCACGTGTGTGCTGGGTGTGCAGTGTGCATGAGAAGCCACGCTTGAGTCTGCACAGGGCGTGTTTAGAAAGTTCATCTTGATACTGTATGCACCACCTTAGAATCAACCACCCTAACCAACCTCACCCAGAGGAAGCTGGTCTTCCCTCCAAAACAAACCCAACCCCACTGCTACTGAGCCGACTCCAACTCACAGCGTCCTACAGAACTGCGCCCCCCTGAGCTTTCAGGGAGCACCAGGTGCACGGGAACTGCCAGCCCTCTGGCCAGCAGCTGCTGCACTCACCCACCATGTCACCAGGAAATCCTGTCACCCAGCACCTGGGAAGAACGGAATTTGTGACCCGGCTTGGGCCACAGCACACTATCACAGCAGAATTCAGTGTCCCCACTGTATCCTCATGTCTCAAGATGCAGTGAGGACATCCTGCATCAGAGTCAACACCTGGGATGTTTGTCAAAATGCAGATTCCCAGGCTCCCGCACCCACCCAACAGACGACAGGGATGGGGGAGGGTGGGCAGGTCTAAGTACAGGACTCTGTATTTGTTGAGAGAAATTCAAGAGACTTCCCTGTATGTGAAGGGGTAAGGGCTACTGGGCGCACTGGGGCAGGTGCCTCACATACATAACCCCAAGCTGGCACACACTGTACAGCCAGTTCAGAGAAGGAAACAACCTTTATGTTAACATAGGAATTTCCAGATCACAGAGAACTCAGCCAACCCAGCTCAGATCCTAAGGGACTGTGCTCTGGGTGTTCCTCCTCCAGAAGAGGCCCAAGAAACAGCAGAGTTTGTTAGCGAAAAGGGCACACCGTGATCACCACTTGCTCAGCACCTAAACCCAACCAAAGCAACCGCCATCAACGCAGACTCATCAGAGCTCCGCAGGACAAAGCAGAACTGCCCCATCGAGTTCCCAAGGAGCTCCCGGGGAGTTCACACTGCCGACCTCTTGGTTTGCAGCCATAGCACTAACCACTGCACGACCAGGGCTTCTCAGCACAGTCAGCACTGGTGAGACGACTCAGGGGGATGTGTCCCGGGGTGAGGCGAAGGGAGAGGAGCCAGGCTGGCCCACGGCCACAGCTGTCCCGCAGCATCCCTGAGTGTGACCACACACCACGTCACTTTGACAGTTTCAAGTGTGCATTTGCCATCAAGGAAAGGCTGTCTGGTTAAGGACACTCTCTGAGGCTTGGATGAACTATCGACAGAACAGTCCCTCAGTTAAGTTCTGCTGATATCATCCTCTCTGGGATGCTCTGTAGACGTGTACCTGTTACTGCCAGTGATTTCTCCGAACAGAAACAGTTCTGGCGAACAGCAGCGGGAAACTTCCCTGGTTAACGCTGTATCTCAAACATTCGTATCAGACATGACACTCAACAGAGCTTTTGCAGCAGGGACAGCTGTGCAAAATACTTCCCATCCTCCGTGGAGACCCCTCTGCTCTGCTCCCCTCAGCTCTGCACTCTGTGAGGCTGTCACGCAGACTGCTGGGCTATGGGGTGGTCCCATATCCCTGGTCTCTAGCTAAGTCTGCCCCGTGGAAGGACAAGAGGAGAGGCAAGGGGCAGGAGGTTCTTGACTTGGCTCTTCTCTGCCTGGGGACTTGGTTGATGAAGTCCTTTTCTAGAGCTCACAGGTCCTATCAGGTGACTTCTGATAGGAGAACGTTCTTTACTTTGCCCCTTCATACTGAGGGGTGACAACCCAGCTGTTGCAAAGTCGGGGTACTGAGACCTCTCCTGTTGGTTTTCCTAAACCCTGACCACACTTTTCAAGAAGCCCCTTTATCAGACTTGCCTCAATCCTAGCCTGAGTGTGCTACCCACTTCCCTCCAAGGTCCTGACGTACACAGACAACAAGCGTGGGAGTTTGAGCTGCACAGGCATGTGGATTGCACTCAGAACACAGTCTACAGGGGTTCAAACTCATGAAACAAAGCTGCCAACAGGAATCAGATGTTCCTGTCCCTCTAACCCAAAGCAGCTGGCAGGGAGCCTGACCTTTAGACAGAGCTCGGAAAGATGGAATCGCTACCAATCCAAATGCTGCAGAGGTCTGCTGTGAGGAAAATTGTGTATCTTTTCAGAAATCCCCTAAAATCATTCTAGGAGTGCGTCTTAGGTGTTTAATGACATTTGCTAACCCCAGGTTAGAGGGCAGTGACTCTAACGAAGCTGTGTGCGTACTCTCACGCCCATCAGCTTTTCCCAAAGCACCTTGCTCCCTGCATAAACTGCCATCTCCCGTAGTGATGCACCCTGTTTCTTAAAAAACCTGCCAGCCAAAGTAAAAACATATGTGACAGTTTCTGTGACCTATTCTTCTAGGGCTCATGCTAAGTCCTCCTCTCCGTGTTGGTGTCACCTTGATGTGTGCAGGTTGTTCAGTACTTCTAACTCCACTGGGTCACACCCTAATTATTATCATTTGAATTATTTTATTGTGCTTTCAATGCAAGTTTATAATCCAAGCCAATCTGTCATTGCACACACACTGCTATGTAACTCTCGCTCTCTCCCCACCCTGTGACAGCACACTGCTCCTGCCCACGCTGTGCTTCCTGTGTCCAGTCACCCAGCTCCTGCCCCTCTGCCCTTTCCTCTCATCTCTCGACAGGAACTGCCTGGTCAGTCTCCTGTATCCACTTGAGCCAAGAGGCACACTCCGCACCAGGATCATTTCATGCCTTACAACCTGGCACAGTCTTTGAGGAGTTGGCTTCAGGACTGGTTTCCCACATCCTAATTCTTACCGACCATCGTGGACTACAAACCTCATTAAACATCTACCAGCTTCATGCTCCAAGGACAGGGTGCAGAGCCACGTTCCAAAAATAACTGATAAAAGGACCCTTGTGACACATTAGTTATTACTCGGGTTGGGGGCCAGTCACCAATGTCCTTAACACTCCATTCTCGCCTTCACTGGAGTGAGGGTCTCAGCTCACTACTCACTCCAGCAAATAAACTCAAGCTTTGGTTTCTCATCCCTGCAGGATTTCTGAAAACTATTTTCTTTAAAATTTTCAGTTCTTCTTGGCTGTCTTTCTTTCCTCACCTGATTTCATATACCATACTGCACTCTGGAGGGCTGACTTTGTATGTGGGTGCAAGGGGGGCTTCCCCAAGGAGGCCCTGCAGCCGTGCCTCTTCCAGGGGGAAACCCCATCACGGCTCACCGAAACACGTGACGAGTTCAGAGCCGTGGCACCTGAGCGATGGCTTTCCCACTTAGAGAAGTGGGAACACACAACCACCCGCTGACCAGATGTCTTACCACAGAGCCACAGCACAACAGGTGACGCCCCGTGAGAACCAACATGCTGCCCCCTGACAAGAGCCTCAGAACCTCTTACCAACTGAGGTTACAGTTATCCCAGGCTTTCGACAAGCAGAGCTAGCACTTGCCTGGTGCGTGGTAGGCACTCCATGCATCACCAGCTTCCTCCTCTCTCATGTTTACTTTTAAAGTCTCATTTTAAGGCTAACCAGTTTATGGCCATCTCAACGTTTTCAGTCTTAGGACTCCTTTAGATTCCAAAAAATTACTGAGGACCCCAAAAGACTTTAGCTTATGAGTTATAGCTTTCAATATATACTAGACATTAAAACAGGAAAAAAATGTCAAAGTGTTTATATTTAACATAAAACCTATTACATGTTAACAAAAATAACATTTAACTAAAAACAAACCTCTATATTTTCCAAAAAAATTTAAGAGCGGCATTGTTTTACAATTGTGCAAACCTCTTTTACGTCTGGCTAAAGACAGCCTCATCCTGGAGTCTGTTT
The DNA here is from genome assembly GCA_028571685.1 of Heterohyrax brucei. NCBI lineage: Eukaryota > Metazoa > Chordata > Mammalia > Hyracoidea > Procaviidae > Heterohyrax > Heterohyrax brucei. The sequence continues at coordinate 83,012,540 of CM053159.1, forward strand.
CTGCATTCAGTCTGTGTGACTGACTATTCCATTGCCGTGGACGATGACCCAGCCTCCCACAAAAATTCAGCTGGAAAAGGCAAACTAGCGGCTGTTGAGCGGTCCCGACCCCTCGTGACCTGGTATGTGCAGAGCACAGCTGTCCCTTCATGTTTTCACGGCTGTGAGCTTGCAGGAGCTCACGCCAGGCCTGTCTTTTGAGGCGTTCCCGAGGTATTCCAACTGCCAACTGTGTTTGATTCCTAGGTGAGTGCTTAACTGTTTGCGTCACTAGGGACTTCTGGTTACGAGAGGGAGGGCCTCAATTTCCTGGAAGGGTCTCAGAGACCCCAAGAGCCCCCTGGGCACATTTTTAGTGTTAAGATGTTTGCGTATGGGTCCCATTCACAGACATGAAAATGGCTGAAAGTGAGCTGCCACACTGTCATGTCCTGTACAAGTCAACACAAAAACAAGTGAAAACAAGGTTGGAACTTTTACTGCTTTCTGCTGGTTCTCACATGAAAAGACAGACCTCTGTGTCTCCGCCTGGAGGCCGGGCAAGATGCGCAGGCTCTCCCTGCCAGGCTCCCTTCTGCCCGGGAGTAAGGAGCGTGGGCGCGCACACATCAAACAGCCCGGCAGCTACTCGTGGAAAAGGCAGTGAAGTGATCACCAGCAGAAAACGGGCACTTGGTCCAAGTCCTAACATGATGTAAAAACTCTGGTCACAGGGAAGCAGCTGCCAGATTAGCCCGTTTTTGCGAGAGACATGCAGAAATTGCTACAATTATTTAATGTCAAAATGCTGGCTCTCTGTTGGGGCGGTGGGCAGTCAGGTGCACTGATGGAGCCCGAGTACAGGCTGCCACATCCAGCTGGAGGCGGGGAGCTAAGGCTCTGGACCAGAGCGACACTGGCCACGAGCCCAGTCACACCCCCTCAGGGCTCCGAGGGACTGGCCAGACTGCACAAATCCAACAGCAGTTTAAAACCAGATGTGGACAGCAACCAGACTCTCCAACTAGAGAAATTAATTGCCAGAAAGAAGGAGAAACCTCATATAGTCAACGTCTGTCCCATTCATCAGGAACCCCTGAGCGCTCAGTCTTACATCCTCACTCCTGGCCCTTCAGGCCCTCTCTCCAAGAAAAGGAGGGATTCCTAGACAGGGGAATGGTGGTGGCTTTTGCTGTTTTCACTTTTCTGGAGAAGGGGTGGTGCCGGTGGTTTGCAGCAGGCCACTAACAGGAAGGTTAGCAGTTGGAATCCACCAAGTGACACCACAGAAGGAAGGCCTGGAGAGCTGCTTCGGTCAAGATCGCAGCCAAGCAAACCCCATGACGCAGAGTTCTGCTCTATGGCCCTGAAGGCTGCCTTGAGTTAGGAGAGCCCTGACGGCAGAGGGGTTTGGTTTTACTTACAGCATCTAGAAGGTGTGAAACCATTAACAGGTTAACTTTACCCTGAGGGCCAAACAGACTTCGGATTTCTGTGCAGATTTATCTTGGTGCAGGCTAAGTGTGTGCCCAGCAGCCACAGGGCAAAAAGGCCTGCTCTGACGGCCGGCAGCTCTGAGACCCCGAGGACCAGGACGCCCGTGTGCACCCATGATGTGCTCACCTCGTTGAAGTGGACATCCTGCATCCCCACGTCTTCCATCATGGAGGCCTCCTCATCAATGTTCGGGGTGATGACTCTGAAGGCAGTACATCCTTGCCTAAACATGCCTGGGAGACAGAGCAGGAGACAGTCGGCGTTAGTCACCCAAACACAGGGGCCCCTGGAGCGTACTCCTGCCCTGGAGGCCTCTGTGTTGAGTGAAGTGAGGAAGTCTGCAAACTGTCATGTCGCAGGCCAGCACCCAACCAGGACAGTCAGGGCCACTAGGTGCTTTTCTTCACCCCGACCCATCCCTGCATGCTTACCCTGCCTCTCCCTCTATTTTTAATCCACTCACCTTTATTAAAATTTACATAATCTTTAAATAACCTGAGAAATACATAGCATATCAACTTAGAGACAAAATGAAAGCCAATCAGAACTGGATTTGTTGAGATGACCCGTCTGCAGATACCAAGAGAGATAAAGAAGCCAAAGCCAGCCAAGGAGAGAAAGGTGCCTCGGAGGTAGCTATTTCCTTCAGGTTTATCTCACCACTCATGTTGGGGGTGACCCCACAACTCAGAACACTCCTGCCTTCCGTAAGAGCCCCTTTATAAGACAAAGGTGTAACTCAGAGGCCCCAGCGTGACCAGCATAGCTGTTGGGGTTGCTTCTCGTATCAGCTGCCCAGCGGGGAAGAGGGGACGCTGGGTGCTACGAATGGTTAGCATGCCCAACAGCTCCCCTGGGCGGGGGGCCCAGTCCATGCCGAGGTGCCCTGGAAGAAAGGCCTGGCAATCTACGTCTGAAAAATCAGCCATGGCCAACTCTGTGGAGCTCGGCTCTGTTGTGACACGCACGGGGCCTGCCAGGAGTCAGAACTGACTCAACGGCAGCTAAGAAGAGGCCTTTTTCTCCACTGGCAAAGGAGCACGAATGTGTCCACGGCCCAGGTACCCTGATTCTCTAAGGAGATTCCCTCCATGGAGACTCCGTAGGGCTGCAGCTAGCAGAAATGTTGGGGGCCAAATTCCTTAAACGGTAGTTGGCCCGTGCAGGCCTTCACTCATTTTGTTGTCACCAGGAAGTGTGTTTCAGGTCAGCTGTACATTAGAAGCTGTCACATGAATGAGGACCAGACGGTCCTGCTGCCCTATTTTGAGACTGCTGCTTGTGATAAAGCAAACTGAAACGGAGACCCTGATTTTATCAGGGAAAGGAGGAACACAGTGAATTTTGAAATTAAGCTTTGAAAAAGCAGAGCCTTAAGCCAGAGATGTTTCTGCTGCATGTAGATCAAGGGTGACCCAGCCGTTCTCAGCGACCTAGCATCCCTGCACTGTCCTGGATGGGGCCAGCTTTGTTTGGTTACATGGAAAGAGTTTCCCAATGAAAGGCATTCATCCAGGTGCTTGACGACATACTCATTTATAAAAAATAAAGTAGTAAAGGCAACCATGGAGGCTTTAGGTGCCAGAACCAAGAGGGCAAACCCACGGCAGCCATCGAGTCGGTGCTGACTCACAGCGACCCTACGGCACAGAGCAGAGTGGCCGCACAGGGTCTCTCAGGCTGCCATCTTTAGGGATGCAGACTGTCACGTTTCTCCCTGAGCATCCAGTGGGCTGGAGCTGCTGACCTTTTAGCCACCAGCTGAGGGCTCCCCCACCTATACCACCAGGGCTCCTTGAGGCCACCAAGGTAGATGTAAATACAGCAGTTGGCCCCTCAGTGCCCCAAGCACCCCCCGCGACCAGAATGCAGATGAACGCGAGCCCAGGAGAAGGCGGGGCAGCAGCCACAGGACAGGCCCGCGGCGCGCGGGGCAGGCCAGGCGGCGGGGCTGGGGGCTCACCTCCCCGACTCCTCCTCGGGCAGCTGCTGGGACTGAGGGAGAGGGCCGGCTCCCGGCGCAGGGCTGGCTCTGCTTCTGAACGAGGAAACGGGTCACCTGACTGCCAGCGGGCCAGCACCAGCCTGAAGACCCGCCCTTCACGTCTTTCCCTTCGGGGCTCCGAGGGACCACCCAAACCAAAAAAACTAAACCTGTTGCTGATTCCGACTCATAGCAACCCTACAGGAGACAGTGGAACGGTCCTGAGGGTTTACAAGGTGTGGCTGGTGGATTCGAACTGCTCACTTTTTGGATAGCAGCTGACTACTTAACTACCGCACCACACCAGGGCCGGTCCCCTTTCAAATCCCACTCCAAGCTCATTTCTCAGTCTTGGCCTTGCGGCTCTTTAGCATTTCTTCCGCTTTCGGTGGACTCACTGGCCCCCATCCAGGTGGCTATGCTCCAGCATTCCAGCTCAGATCCCCGCCCCCCGTCAGTCTGCGGCTGTGCGATTCTGAAACGCAAACGCACAGCTGATGTTTCACCACCAGGAGCCCGGGCCTGAGTTCCTGCTGCCCACCCAGGCACACACACACAAACACAGGAGTGCACAAACGGGTGGGGGTGGGGGCAGGCAGCCTGCCTTCCTCATTCCCTCCCCCTAGGCTGCCCTGTCACACGACAGCAGCCAGCAGGCTGCAGCCCAGAAGGCTGACTGGTCACCTCCCATGACAGCTGGCTCTTGACTGATCAACAGCCCCTGCAGGAAACACCTTGGGTAAAATTCAGGTCTTTGCAGCTCTAGACTGGCCGGTGAGGGACACCCAGGTACAAAGCTCACTAACCAGTTTCTGCAGAAGGCTGCTGGTCAGTAATAGGTAGGTGACAACATGTCACCTGCCCTTCTCCCTGGCATCCTCAGTAGTGTCATGTCAGGTAACAAATGACGAGCACAGTTCTCACCACGTGTAACCCCCACCTGGACATCTCCCCACGTGGCTCTTGCGTAGGGCCCCTCTGCCTTGCCTCGGCTGCTTTATAGTTTGAGAGTCACATCACAAAACGGGGGAATGCATTTCTTACCTTTGCGTGTAAGGTATTCCGCCACCAGGGCTGTCACGTGGACGTAGCACATAGCTGCCTGTGATACAAGACAGGTATCTTAGGGTCACCACTTAAATCAGCATGCCAGAAGGCTCCCAAGCAGAGGCCTGACGAGTCCATGCACTTACACTGAACTTCAAGGCCCTGATCAGTGTTTCTAAAAGTCTGACAGCCGATGCAGCGGGCTGCTATGCATCAGAATCACCTCCACGGCAGGGAGCTTGGTTTTGGGGGGGATCTTAACCTTTCGAAGGGTAAGTCACAAGAGGAGAAACTGCTCTATGTCTGTGGAGGCTAAAATCTTACAACTAATTATTGGAAACAACGCTGGTAGGTTCAACAAGGAAATTCAGAAAGGTCTATCAGTTTCAAAAGGACCACCTTAGAAATTACAGACAAAACACAAGATCAGTGTAGTGGCCTTCACTGTGTCATAAGCAGGTCTCATGTAACTTGTGAAAAGTAACTCATTCAAATGGAAATACAAACTGGGAATGAGACGGACGACAGTAAAACTTCTAACGCTCATTCCTATTTAAACTTTATTAAATATTAATGTAAAAGACAAAAACTTTCTTGTTAAAATATCTAAGATTTCCACATATTTCTTAATGTAAAAGAGAACCATTTGAAAGAAAGGCATGCTTAATCCTAGGTTTGAGAGATTCACATTTTCATTTGCTAATGTCTTTTCTTCCCTTGACTTAAAAGATTAAGCTGTATTTTCCCAAACCTGAGAGGCAGTTACGTTAATGAGGCAGCATAGAATACACAGGATTAGGCTATCTCCTGAGTCAATCTCTTTTCAAATAGAAAAAAAGAAGTGACCAGAGAGGAGAGGGACCTCATGCCACTGGCACAGAAGAGCCAGGAGCAGAGCAGATCCTGTGGACCAGGGGTCCATGCACTGAGAAGCTCCCGGAGGAGGGGAAAATTGATGGCATGCTATCAGAAAAACTGCCCCTGAAGCTGGCACCCAGACTTCAGTCTTCTAGCCACCTCAACTCTGAGGGAATAATCTTCTGGTTGTTAAAGCTATCTACTTGGGGTTATATCTGTTACAGCAGCATCAGCTGACTGAGATAACTGCCTTCCTGAAAGACCCCGATCAAGAGGCTTGCGGGGCTACCTCCGACAGATCCCCGTTCTTGACGTGGATCCTGGCCATGCTGTCGAGCCACGTCTTCCGGAGCTCAGGGGTGCTGGCGTAGGACTTGGCCAGGCTGTACTGGAGGTCCACCAGCATCTCGGGGTCGTTCTCATGCTCCTTCATCTGTGCGGTGGCCATCAGGACCGTGCGGATCCTCTTGGTCAAGTCCTTCACATCCGAGGAGAAGGTGGTGTGCTGTAACGCGGGTGGAAAAGAACGCCCATCTGTCACTGACTCCCCACTGTACCCCCCACTGTACCCACCCCTTCTGAAGCCAAGTCAGAGGCTCAGGAGCAAACACGCACTGGGTGAGCCACTCACCTTAATGAGCCGGTCGCTGTTGGCACAGTTATTGATGATGGACAAGGACTGCTGGAATCTGGTGCCCCCGATGCCAACAACATCTGCTATCAGCTGGCTGACAGAAATGATGACCTTAGGGATACACAAACAGGAGCCAATCAATGACCTTCACTGGACTTCTGAGGTTTGTTTTCAATTAGGACAGCAGGACAGGCACAGGTGATGTTCTGAGGAGTGACCACTCCAGTGCAACAAGCAACAGTTAAGTCATTCATCCTTTTTCTACCCTTTAGCAATGAATCCAGAAGCTGATTTTGCTCTAAGCATGTCACCTGCAAAGCAAAAATGCCAATCAGGAGGCTGTAGAATGACCACCATATCGGACAGGCCTGCATCCCTGGGATATGACTTGTATCTAACTTAAAAACTCTTATGGGGCAGTTCTACTCTGTCCTACAGTGGCATTATGGGTTGGAATCAACTCCACAGCAACAGGTTTGACTTTTCTTCTGTTTTTCTTCCTTTAAAGAAAAGAAGACTTCAGTGTTTATGCCTCCTCAAATTTTGGGTTTGAACTCATACATATCAAGTATTCAAAACCAAGCCCACTGCCTTGGAGTTGATCCTGACTCACAGCGATCCTACAGGACAGTGTAGAACATCCCACAGTTTCTAAGGAGCATGTGGTCAAGTCAAACCACCCACCTTTTGATGAGCAGCCATAGCACTTAAACCACTGCACAACCAGGATTCCTTGTTTGAACATTTACATACTAACTACTCAACCAGTAAAAACCAGTCGCCACTGAGTTGACTCCAATCACAGCGACCACCTGTGTGGCAGAGCAGATCGGCTGGCAGGCTTTTGGTGGTGGTCTAGAAACAGCCCCCCTGGCTTTTCCTCCGAGGCACTTTTGGTGGACGCAGTCATCTACCCTTCCAGTCAACAGGTAGGATATTAGCTGTCTGCACCCTCCAGGGACCCCAAACCTGAGAGAGGATTCATACTTGCCAAGGCTACAGATAACATCACTGTTACCCTGTCATTTAGAGTAAAACCAGAGAGGCCACCCTTACTCCTCATTCTCCTTCATTCATGAATTTAACTGTGTTTCTCAAAAAATCTGTAGCAACTTAGCTAGACCAGGATTCTTGTGTGCGGTCCTCAGAGCCGTAAACCCTGCCTCATGCTGTTAATGAGGGTGAATCCCCAGCGTTGGTGGGGCAGAACTCAGGGCTAAAACTGTTTTCTGTCTAGAGACAGTCTCTCAAGGCATAAAGGAAAGAAGCTAGCAGAGAGATCTGGAGGACCTCAAGTCACTAAGACACTGTGCTGGAAGCCGAGCCCGTCCTCTGGAGAGGACCAGGGTCCCTGCGCCTCAGCTTCCACTCTAGGGGAAGGCTGACCTTCCTCCAGCACCAGCAAAGAAAGCCTTCCCTTGGAGCGGACACCCTCAACTTGGACTTTTAGCCTACTGGGCTGTGACAAGATAAAACCTCTCTTTTTAAAGCCATCCGCTTGTGGTAGTTTTGTTAAAGCAGCACCAGATGACTATGACAATTCACCACACCCAGGTGCAGTCAGTAAGTTTCCTCCATTTCCTCTTATTTCAATCTGTAGCCCAAGTCATCATCAGCACTGGCCTAGATCTGACTGGTCTCCCCCAAAGACCTCTCCAGCTAAGGTCTTATTCCCTCCAGTGCCTTCTGGACACCATACAGGAGATCCCTGTGCATCCCCAGTGCTGTCCTCCTCAGTCCGTCCTCACCACTCTTTAAACCCTAAGGAACGTCCCCTGATCTCCAGACGGGCCTTTCCCTGGTGCCCCCACAGCCTGGCACCTGCCCACCACCCTTACCTGGTAACTCTGCTTGACTGTCGCTTCCCCCGGGAAGCCCCTCCCCCGGCTCCTAGAGCCCTGGCCAGACGGCACTGTGCAGGGTCCCTACTGCACTCAAAACCCCAAATGCCACATACTAGTTGCCACTGACTCCGACTCCTGGCAGCACCCCGTGTTACAGGGTAGACTACCCATAAGGTTTTCTCAGCTGTAACCCTATGGAAGCCGACTGCCAGGCCTTCTGCAGTCCTGCTAGGTGAGTCTGACCCATCCACCTTAGGTCAGTGGCTGAGCACCAACCGCCCGCCCTACCCTGGAACTCCCGTGCCCGGGGTTCCTCTGTCACAGCTGCTCCCATGCTGCACCGCATGGGCGCCTGCACTGACCTGTGTCCCCTGAGCTCTACGCCCCAGGAAGACTGCAGGAGGGCTTGGTTCTTCTGTTTGCAGTTGTATCAGTCAGAGAGTCTTAACGCACAGGATGCAAACCAGGAATACTTGTTTTTAAGAAGGAGGTTTTTGCTTGGCCATTACCAACGACTGCTCAGACAGGAGACACAACAAACTCCCTCATGCCGCTGGAGAAAAACGGGGTGCAGAACTAGAACTCTATCAAAAAGACCAGATTTGATGGTGTACAAACTGAAGAGTCCCCTGAAGACATGGACAGCGGACTCTGAGAGTCCCAAACTGAAATCATTCCCCAAGCCAACTCTTCAGAGACTGGTCTGTAAGACATCAAACGAGACTAGCCAAAAGTGTGCTTTTTGGCTTCAGTAGACACAGGAGGCTGACTGGGCAGCTCCTTTCCAGAGGTGAGACGAGCGGGCAGGGGGGACAGGGGCTGATGAATGGACATGGGGGATCCAGGGCAGAGAGGTGTGCCATCACAGGTGGGGAGAGCAGCTGGAGTGACGCAGCAGGGTGTGTGCAAGGTTTTGTATGATGAATTACTTGGATTGTCAACTTTCACTTAAAGCACAATAAAATGTTTTAAAAAGGAGCCCGGTGGTGCAGCGGAAGCACTGCTTTTGTGTGTTTGTAGAAACAGTCTCTACAAAAATACACAAGGCCTCTCACTATCTTGCATGGCTGCCAAGGCAGAGAGGTCAGGGCATCCCAAGTCAGGAGTCGTGGCACGCAGGTCAGCAGATGAAGACAGCGGGGCGCAGCTCGCAGCTCTCCCCTTCCTGCCCTGCAATGCTTACTGCTCTCACACAGGCACTCCTATTTCTCCACTCAGGGAGCTTCAGTTGGCCCAACAACGACTCAATATTTACATGGCATTGAACACGCGCCAACTTGGCTAGCCCATGATTTGCAATGTTACGGGGCTGTCCCCCACTTTGTTACCTGATGTGTTTTCCCTCTGGGTTGTAAATCCTCACCTCTGCCTGTGCTTAGTGAGGTAGGATTAGGTTATGTTGAAGAGGATTATGGTGGGATGCAACACCCCTGCTCAGGTCACAACCCTGATTCCATGTGGGGAGTGTCTCTGGGGTATGGTGGGATGCAACACCCCCGCTCAGGTCACAACCCTGATTCCATGTGGGGAGTGTCTCTGGGGTGTGGTGGGATGCAACACCCCTGCTCAGGTCACAACCCTGATTCCATGTAGGGGAGTGTCTCTGGGGTATGGTGGGATGCAACACCCCTGCTCAGGTCACAACCCTGATTCCATGTGGGGAGTGTCTCTGGGGTATGGTGGGATGCAACACCCCCGCTCAGGTCACAACCCTGATTCCATGTGGGGAGTGTCTCTGGGGTGTGGTGGGATGCAACACCCCCGCTCAGGTCACAACCCTGATTCCATGTGGGGAGTGTCTCTGGGGTATGGTGGGATGCAACACCCCCGCTCAGGTCACAACCCTGATTCCATGTGGGGAGTGTCTCTGGGGTGTGGTGGGATGCAACACCCCTGCTCAGGTCACAACCCTGATTCCATGTAGGGGAGTGTCTCTGGGGTATGGTGGGATGCAACACCCCTGCTCAGGTCACAACCCTGATTCCATGTAGGGGAGTGTCTCTGGGGTATGGTGGGATGCAACACCCCTGCTCAGGTCACAACCCTGATTCCATGTAGGGGAGTGTCTCTGGGGTATGGTGGGATGCAACACCCCTGCTCAGGTCACAACCCTGATTCCATGTGGGGAGTGTCTCTGGGGTATGGTGGGATGCAACACCCCTGCTCAGGTCACAACCCTGATTCCATGTAGGGGAGTGTCTCTGGGGTATGGTGGGATGCAACACCCCTGCTCAGGTCACAACCCTGATTCCATGTAGGGGAGTGTCTCTGGGGTATGGTGGGATGCAACACCCCCGCTCAGGTCACAACCCTGACTCCATGTAGGGGAGTGTCTCTGGGGTATGGCCTGCACCACCTGTGATATTATGTAAGGAGTGAAGGAAAGGGGATCCAGCAGAGAGGCAGACCTCAAACCACCAAGAAACAAGGGCCAGGAGCAGAACATGTCCTTTGGACCCAGAGTCTCTACACTGAGAAGCCCCTAGAACAGGGGTGGTTCATGACAAGGCCTTTTCCCTGGAACTGACACAGAGAGGCTTCTCTTGGAGCTGGCACCCTGAATCTGGACTTCCAGCCCCCTAAACTGTGAGAGAATGAGCTTCTCTTCATCCAAGTCATCTACCTGTGGTACTTGTTACAGCAGCCCTAGGAAACAGAGGCAGCAATTTACCAATCAAAATGTACCTTGGACTCAGACCTACAACAAAAAGGGTGCAATAAACCAAGCCACTAAATGTGACTCTCCAGTGTCCCATCCTGGGGCAGCACTTACGATAAGTTACTAGTTGTGTTGCTCACACTGTTCCTGCTGACACAGAATTCCAGGTAACAAAACTGCACTAAGCTGGGATGGGGGTGGGGACGGAGGGGGCAAAAAATAAGAACTGGCCTTTGTCTCTGGTTTCTGAAAACAGCCTTGGAAACTCTGAGCAACTGAGGTAGCTTTCGTGTTTCTACAACAGCCACAAAACACTTAAACTGTACACACGACCTGGAGTCTTCAGTCTGTCACCCGGCAGCAGACTCCTGAACAAGCCACTGCCACCTTCTAGGGAAGAGGTGGAGAAAGCTCCAACGCTCTCAGCTAGCCCCTCACCCAGGCTCGGGGGGCGGACTGCTGGGGCCCCTGGGCTCTGATGCCACGTGGAGGTGTGCACAGCAGGGTTTCTCAGGCCCCCCCAGCCAGGAGGACTGGGGGCAGGTACGGTCCTCGGAGTTCCTCGCCTCCACTGCACAAGGGTGTGCACAGAAGAACCTCATCCCTGCCTGGACAGCCCAGGGAAACAGGCTCAGAAATGGATCTGTGTTTTGTTGTGGTGTGCCGTGTGACTTCCGTGAGTACTAAAAGCCACTTTCCACGTGCTAACGCCCTGGGAGTTATCTGGTGAGTTCAGGCTTTGATTAGAAAGACACGTCACTCAGGGAGGAGCCCCTGCTGGTGATCAGGACCCTTTCCCCAACAGCCTTCTGTTACTCCAGAACCCAGGACAGGCTGCGAGGGCACTACGGAGGCTGGGCCCACGCACCTGCAGATGCGTCCTCACGAAGGACTTCTTCCCGGTGTAGTCGAAGTTGTTCCGCATGAGGAAGTACAGCAGCTGTGAGGCCTCGGTCCTGATGGAGCTGAGCTTGGAGTTGCAGTATTTGAGGGTCTCATAGCACAGGGCTGCACACATGTCCGCTCGCCCTTCATAGAACGTCGACGGGAACTGGAGGAAATGGGAGATGGCAAGTGAGCCCGGCAACGGTCCCTGCCCAGGATGTCCCGCCAGTGCCAGGCTGAGGGAGACGGCAGTGGGCACACAGGCAGCTGCTGGGACCCGACGGGAGGACTCACTTTGTAAATTAAGGATCTCAAGGCAGTGAAGACATTCTTTAGAGCGGTTTCTGACTGATGTTTTTGAAGGAAACACAGGTAAACATCAAAGACTTTTTTCATGAGAGGATTATGTCCGTGGTCAGCCAGGAGTTGGTTCTGGAAACACAGAGAAACAGCTTAGTTAGCACAACACTCGTGACAGGTTTTATACCATTTTCAGGTTCAAAGGGTAAATATTTCACGTATGAAGACTTCTTAAACTCTGCGGTGAATCCTCTAAGACAGCACAAATTTTCTTACACAGAACAAATAAATTTATGGATACATTTTTGCTCTAAGGCATTTTTTAAAAATCTGTCAAGGGAAGAACTAATTACTGAACACCCCAGCAGACCATAACATGTTTAAAGCACCACTGTCCCCTAGTAACCACAGAACTTGCAGGTATTTTTCAGTCGTCTGTGCACCAGCAACCTCACAGGTGGGGGAAACCCCGAAAAGCAGCCTACAAAACAGGCCCTCTGACGGTGAGGCTGCCCTTGTCTTCCAGCTGTCTCAGACCCTCTGCTAATCTAGGAATAACCAGGTGACATGAGACAGTGAGAGACAGACAGGCTTGGCTGGGTAAATCTGCACAGGTTATGAGATCAAGTTTCGGTATTCTCATCTGTAAGACTGGGCACTGACCCTGCATGACCACTGTCACAGAAAGCATGGAAAGTGCCAACACTCAGGTCATTAGGCTTAGCAAGTGGCAGCTTGAAAGTGTGTAATTCGTGAATGTTATGTCATGGAAAAAGACAAGGACAACACACTGAAATATTTCCTGTTGCTCCTGGAGATGTACTCCCTCCGGCAGGAAGTCACCCTAACTGAACACGTCTATGCCTGGCTGGCAAACAACTCGCATGACTTGCCGAAGACAGTTTGCAGACCAAGAATCCGGCATGCAGCCTTGGTGTCTGCACTGGTGTGAGGCTAAAGACCACTGTCTCACACGGTGACAAGCCTGCTGAGACACCTGGGCATTTGCACAAACCGGGTAAAACAACTCAGAAAATGTCAACAGTCAAAAAGGTATCTTGAGCCAAATTTTGTAATTTGGCCGCCTGAACAAAGAAACATAATTTTATGTCCAAAATAATTTTGTTCAATGGGAGGTGATGGCTAGAGTGACAGTTTTAGAAGCCAGAATGACCTCATCTTAGTGTTGGAGAAAAACTTTTAGTCAGGGGATGCGTCTGGGTTTTCCAGTCTAGTAACTCTCGGATGTCCTCACAGCTGGTGGAACACCTGGAATTCACCACGATCTCTGTGACCCACTGCTGCTAGGTCAGTTTCAACTCAGGAAATAGGGATGCAGAGTACTGAACTCGATCGTGTGGGAGAGGCAATGGAGTGAGCAGAAAACGGGACTTTGTTAAATTAACACAACTCTCCACCGCAAGCAGCAGCTGTTCACCAAACCAAAAAGAAACCCACTGCTGACAACGTTCTGGGATGCGGCTGGGTCTTGTCAGCCAGCACCACTTCTCCCAGGGGCCACACACTCTCCAAGACACAGCTTTTGAAGTCTACTTTCCTTAATACAGAAACCCCAGCGGTACCATGGTTAAGAGCCGAGAATGTGAAACCAAAGGTCGCAGTTCAAGTCTACCAGGTGCTCCTTGGGAATGCTGAGGAGGCCGTTCCACCCCATCCTTCAGGGTCACTATGTGCTGGCATCAACTTGAGGGGAACAGGGTTGGTTTTCGTTCTCCTGTACATGGCTGGATTAAAGTTTGCGGGCAGTCCCTGGGCGGTGGGTATGGTTATGACTGACAGGTTGGGGGATCTGAGTCCACCCACAGGTGCCGTGGGAGGAAAGGCTTGGTGATTCACTTCCCAACTGCAAGCCACTGAAAGCCCCATAGAGCACAAATCTACTCTGACACCCACGGGGTCACCACCATGCAGAGTGAACTGGATCGCTACCTTTCTATGTGCTGGCTGACCATGAAAGCAGGCTTGTAGCCTCCCAGCATGCTCTGCTGGAGCCACGCAGAAGACAGCCGTGCCGGGAGCTGCCAAGTGTCGCGCCCATCGTGCGACCCAGCTGCATCTCCCCGCTCACACCCTCATTCCATTCTCTTTGCTCTCATCCTGGCTAGTCAAGCCTCTGCTTCCCATTTTTAGAATTTAGTCCTCCTGTGCTCTATTCTCAACACCTGCTTGACCAAAAGGACAAATTTAAATTATCTGTAAGCTTTGACGGGAAACCCCGGTGGTGTAATGGTCAGCGCTGTGGCTGCTAACCAAGAAGTCAGCAGCTTAAACCCTTCCGGTGCTCCTTGGGAACTCTATGGGACAGTTCTACTCTGTCCTGTAGAGTCCCAATGAGTTAGAATTGACTCGACAGAAGGGGGTCTCTCATTACAGTGGTCATTTACACTAAATGAGATAGTCTGTGGACATTCCCACAGGCCTACAAGAGGAAAACCCCAAATGGCCCTGAAACTCTGCCCTCAGAAATCAGAGCCGACAGCACCACTGTGCATCTCAGGGTCACTCGTCTTCTGTAAAGGCTACTGACGGTAGGAAAGCTTATTCAGGAGACACAATGGGCATCAGAACAGGTTATCAACAACTCCCCATGAGTTAAGTGTGGTATGAGGTTTGCCTGTTAGAATCTCATAGGGGGCTTATTAACCTGCAAACTGGGCCATTCTGGGAAGAAATCATCCACGTCCATATTTGCTCAAGTCCAGGATGCAGGAAAAATAATTTCAAAACCTGAGTGCCAAAACAAGGCATTTGGAAGTTCAAATAAGTAAGTCTTTAACTAGTCTTATGGCACTTATTTTTACTTACACCATGATTTAAAAATCACTTTACATCCTCCCTTTAGATACTAGGTGTTTTGGATGCAATGTTCACCCACCACCAAGATGACCTTCCCGTAATATATCCTTGCAGAAGAGACTCGTTAGTTCGCAAGCCCGACTGTCCACCTTGTAGCAGTGATTCAGCCTGTCTGCCTGCTCACCTGGGTGTGTATTTCACCCCTTAATGACTGTGTGTCAGTCCTCACAGTACAGTTACACTGAAGAAAGACACACAAAGGAACTGTTATAAATACCTGTTCAACTTAAATCTATGACCACTTCAAATATCCTACAAAACGTTTAAAGGTCACGTCTAGTGTGGGATTTTGTTAACAACAAACATGTGAAACAGCCAGAGAACGGTGTTTTCCTTCAGGCAATTACCTGGAAGCTTACACACCAAAACTAAACGCACTGCCGCCACTTTGGTTCTGACTCACTGCGACCCTGGAGGCAGAGCAGAAATGTCTCGTCGTTTCCAAGGAACCCCTGGCGACTTTAAACCACCAACCTTCTGGTTAGCAGCATTAGCACTTAACCACCATGCCACCAAGGTTTCTGAAGGTCACAGAGCACACACAGCCTTCCACGTTTTCAGCAGCCTGCACACTGGCTGCCTGCACGTCACCTGTGCCTGATATGGCAGTGCTTGATAAGGCTCTCACTTTTCTTTAATGAGATGACCACCCAACCACCTGCATGGTCACTGAGCTCCACATTTCCCTCTTGCTCATGGGAGTGCACACACACGGCTGCTTACTGGAGAACAAAGGCTGTGGACAGATCAGTTGTGGAATAATCTTCGGCAGATTTCCTAACTTGTCTCAACCTCAATTATCCTCATCTGTAAAATGGGGAATAAGACCTACTTAAGCAGAGTTTTGAGGAAATTACTGCCTGAAGCAGATGGCACTCAAGCAGCAGAAAGCTAATATCATGATTAATAACCAGAAGAGAAAATCCAGTACTGTATCCTATTAAGAAAGTGTTTTCCAGGTTGCTCTGGGAACTCACCAGACGTGGTCCCTTCACAGACTCAGGCACAACAGGGCTGTATCTGTGGGAAATAATTTGCCTGCACAGAATCACATCAGCTGGCCTCATGGTATAACCGAACCTTTCTGGTAAGCTCTGACTGATGCCTCGGTTCAGTCTGCAAGGACAGACCTCATGGGTGCTAAGCAGGGGCCCCACAAACTGTGGGCACAGCTAAGTAAGCTACCAGTAGACATGCCACCCCTGACTGACAGTGTACCCTAACAATGTTCCCCTCTTCCTGCTCCTGTATGGGGTACTGGGCATTAAGCAGCAAATACTTGCACACACAGACCCCAATCTTTGCCACTGAGTCAATGCTGACTCAGAGTAACCCGACAGGACAAGTGAGGGGCCCCGGAGGGTCTCCAAGGCTGTTACGTGCACTGAAGCAGCTGCCACACCTCCCCTCCAGTGCAGCGGCTGGTGGGTCCAACCACTGGCCTTTAGATTAGGGGCTGAGGGCTTTAACCACTGCACGACCAGAGCTCTTCGTCTACACACATGCGGGCACACACCACTTAATTAGGAATCATCTCAGCTTAGAGCCCTTGACTGGCTCTCGTTGTCAGCAGAGGAGATCCTGTCACAGGCTCAGGGATGTACGAACACAGAAGGGTCACAGCTCATCTAGAACCTACAGACAAGGGCCTGTTCTGTGTCCCACATGGGGCAGGTGCTTCTGCACACCCTGTACAACCCCCTTCACACAGCAGCCTAGCGTGGCAGGCATGATCTCACAGCCCAGGTGAGGAAATCGGGACTTAGGGACATCAGGCAGACCCAGCCCAAGGCTGACAACCTGGCTGATTGTGGAGCTGGGATTCCAAACTCATGGCACGTCCCCAGGGTCATACACGCTGTCCATGAGGGTGACAGAGCCTGGTGTGCACCAGTGATCCAGCAGGTCCTTTCACATTTAAAATGCACAACAGTACTGTGAGGCAGGAGATTACTTTTTCCAATCTTGCAACTGAGAAACCTCGGGCTCAGAGACTCAGTGCTTTTCCCAAGGATACGCGGCCAACAAACACTGCTCAGAAACCACGAGCTTTCTCTCGGGGATCAGAACCCACCTGGCGAGCAGACGTTAGATCTGGGGCCCGACACACATTCTTGTCTTCCCTTCAGGCCATAGCGCTAACAGGGGCTGAGTAAGAGCTGTAGCTCTTGCTGTCCCCGGCGGACTTTTGTTGGGAAGTGTTGGGTTTTTGGACACCAGACAGGACGTGAAAAATCCATCCTCACTAATCTGAACATTACTTTGTAAACCTCCAGGGCAAGCTGGGAAAAAAGCTCCTTTTTGTCTCCCCAAAATGTTTTTTCATTTCAGAAACAGGAAAAAGTATATACAAAAGAACATGTGTGTATTTCATGTTCCTCTATGTATAAATATTTAAACTGCCACAACATTTGCATATGCTTAAAAATGTGAGAGAAATCCTGATGGCTTAGTGGTTAAGTGCTATGCCTGCTAACCAAAGGGCAGCAGTTCAAATCCACCAGTTACTCCCTGGAAACTCTATGGGGCAGTTCAACCCTATCCTGTAGGGTCTCTATGAGTCAAGCTGATTTGATAGCAATGACCTTTTTTTAAGAGATGTCATAGTCAGGAATGTCTGGTTAGATCTTCATGTTTCTCACCTTCAAAGCAAGGAGAGAACCATCTCCCCTGGCCTATCATCTCCTAGGCAAGAGTTAGCCATCTTGCGGGACTGTGTTCCCACATCCGCCATCGGCAGCCGACTGACTCTAAAGCCAGTCTAGCTTCAGTATGTTTCAGGGAGTTGATGTCACCAGCTGGGCAATGGCGTCATTCAAGTTTAGGGATTACTGGTTTCCTTTGAGGGGCAAAGGCAGTTGATGACATGAAAGGACAACACGGTACGCTTCCCTTGCTGAGTCCAACAAGCAGGCGGAACGAGCCGGGTGACAGTTTAACCACACACTGTGTGCTCCATACGCACCTTGAATGCCAGTGTGAAGAGCGACAGTGTATCGAGGGCCGTCAGACAGACCTCTGTGGCGACGTTGGCTTCCAGTAAGGACTGGTGGAGGACATCAGCATCCGAGTGGCCATAGCCTGTGAGAACAAGACCAGATCACTGCCAGGTGGCAGCAGACAGATAGAGGGCTGGCAGGGCAGGAGAGTCACAGTCCACTTTTGATTATTTCAGAAGGCCTATGTGGGCCCTGTGTGCCTTGTTTTGGGTGTGTGGGTGACCATTAGTAACATTTCCATTCAGTTAAAACTCTGTTTCCACTTGGGACACAGCAGCAGCCATCATCCACAGTGCGCTCTTGCTAGGAGCAGCTGGCTCTGCGACATGAGAGGGCATCGACCCGGGGGCCACAGGCCGGACTGATAGGCACCAGCCACGAGTCTAAGAACTTTACATATATTAGCTCATTTAATCCCTCAACAGCCCCGGGAAGCACATATGCCATTAAGCCCTTTTTTAACAAATGAGAAACTGGGGACAGAAAGGTTAGGCAACTCGTCTGAGGGCACACAGCGGGCAGAGAAGCCAGGATTGCACCCAGGCAGGAGGCCATCAACCCAGCTGCAATTCTTGACGAAGGGGCTAAAATGGTAGAGCCAGAAAGGCCACGGTGATTTCTGACAGTTTCCAGGTTGTGAGAGTCAACAGCACAGAACAGAGGTCCAGAGGACAAGGCTGGGGTCAGGCTGTTGGTCACTGAATCCAGCTCTGTCACGGTCTAGCTGTGTGACCTCAGGCAAGTTACCTGATCTCTTTCTACTCAGTTTCCTCATCTGTATCAAGGGTTTAATAACAGTGTCCATTGCAAAGGGTTGTGGCGAGCATTAAATTCGTTAATATCTGTGAAGCTCATGGAACAGTGCCTAGGACTTAGCAAACACTGTTTACCCAAAACATGAAACCACCAGTATAATCAAGAGTTGACTGCGCTGTTGACAGTATTCTAGCCGCTTTAATGAAAAGCATTAACAGCCAAGATATCACGAAGAAATGTTTAAGAAGCAGAAAGGACTTGAAGAAACTGTCATTTAAATTTAGCTTAAGCGTATGTGATTTAGCTAGAACTGCTATCTTCTTTATATGGCTGCAAAATCAATTTAGTACTGATATAAAATGTCATTTGACATAAAATTAGTGATATTAAGTTATAAAATGATACGCATTAGCAGAAATATAAACAGGAAAGCAAAGATGTTAGAATATGGATCTAATTTATAAAGAAAGACGGCAGCATAAAAAAAAAAACCCTGGAATGTCTTTCTCCAAGGAGCAAAAAGAAATCAGCACTGATCATGTAAGCAATTTTTTAATACTCCAAAGAGGATGACATTTCATATGTAGATCAGAAAAGAAGGAGCAGAGAGCTGAGGGGATTTTCTTGGGACCCCCAACTTCCTACCTGGGCCACTGTATCATGGGCTCTGTGATTAGGGTACAACAATTAACCAGCATGAAATCACTGTGACTATAATCAATGTTACAATGGCTTTCAAAAGACTGCAAAAAGCTTTTCAAAACTGTAGAACTGCTTTTAAAAGTACTATAAAACCATCATTCTGTGCTTTTATCCAATTGTGCTTTACTTTTAAAAAAGGTGGCTCTGAGGTCTGTGGAATGCATCTTTTCACCCTGCGACAGATGCTTCTCGTTAGCGAGGCTCTGTAACACAATCTGGCAGCATGCTGGTTCTAGTTCTTTCTGTTTTTTCTAGTAAGATATCTCCCAGACAAAAGAAAAAAATAAGGTGTTGTCTTTCTAAGCCAAGGCATTACTTTGTTCAGTGAGGTGTGTTTAGCAAGATACAGACAATGAAAGGAAAATGAACAGGTCAATGATTCTTGCTGAAGTGAACACAAACACGGCGGGTGAAGGCAAAAGGAACACAGCACCTGTCGTCAGGCCAACCAAAATGACACAGAGGTCCAAAGGACCCTTTACTGAGGGCCGCCACTAACCCAAGTCAACCTGGGCCTGGGCTCAGCTCCCCCCAAGGATCCTGCTTTGGTGACGGTTTCCAGCTCCTCCTCGGCACACCAACCCACTCGTACCTATTTCTCTCTCATCATGACCCATCAGTCAGTGTCTCTCCGTCACCACTTAGCCATCCCTAACTGTGTGTCTGTATCTCTCCATGGCCTATCCACCCGCCTGCCTGCTGGCTTGTATCTGTCTCCCTTCTCCCACCTAGACAACCTAGTGGCTATGAGTACTGGCAGGTGGTCACTCTGAAGAATTCCCACAGAATTTATTCAGTCCTGTCTCCAATCTATCCCTGGAACAATTCAAGAATTGTAATTTGCTGTCACATTGTTTGGCAGCCCAGGTGGCACAGTGGTCACATGCTACATCTGCTCACCAAAAGGTCAGCAGTTCTGGTTCACCAGATGCTCCTTGGAAACTCTGCAGTGCAATTTTACTCTGCCCTACAGGGTTATCGCGAATCAGCATTAACTCGATGACACTCTATGACACTGGGTGGCGATGGTCATGGTAGTGGCCACTTTGTTTTAAAAAACATGTAATTGCTGGGCTTGGTGGACCAAGTTATGACACGCATATATGTGTGAAACACGGTAACGACACAAATTCTCCAAGCTGTTACACCATCGATCTACTCTGATTTAGAGAAAGACTTGGATTCAAATAAAATTCCATCTGCCTCTGCCTACATCAAACAGAAATGTGGAAGAAATGGCCACTTTAACCCCATATTGTTGTACTCAGCTTTTCTCTATACTGTTAGGGCTCCGAAATCTACAGGATTCCTGAGCTAGAGTTATGTTCAAATGCTTCAGAATAACAGGTGCTACGAGGAGGTGCTCTGAGCTGTGGAGGCTGCCTGTACCACTCACCAAGGGCTGCTTCCCAGGGGACCTCACATTCCAGGCCCAGGAACAGCTCGGCATCAGGGGCCTTTGAGAAGCAGCTGACCATGTTAGAGGCCAACAGAGGAAATCAAACCGAGCCAGTGAGTTCAAGAAGACTATCTGAAAACATAGAGCAATTTCTTATTAAGCTAAGAGTCAGCAGCCTTCTGAAGGCAGATAAAGCCAACCCCAGAGACAAAGTGGTTAACTGCTACAGCTGCTAACCACAAGGTCTGCAGTTCAAATCTGCCAGGAGCTCCTTGGAAACTCTATAGGACGGTTCCACTCTGTCCTACAGCTTTGCTATGAGTCAGAAACTACTCGACAGCAATTTTTTTAAAGCCAATTCTGACCCGGGTCAGGTGAGGCCCGCAGAGGCAACCATACTGACGTCCACTAGGGGCAGCAGTGCACCCCTGCCTATCTGCTCCGGTGCCTGGGGCAGGAACTTTTCCCCGGTGGCTCTAGCACCCCGTGGTCAAGTCTACTGTTCACTCTGCTGTCACTCCGAAATGGGGCCTATTCTAAAGCCAACGCTTTGGAACACTGTACAAAATAAGAGGTTTATGAGAAAATATACATCCTGAACAACACAGATTCTTTTTGCTCAACAAAGCTCTAGGGTGTAAAAGACCTGATTTCCTAGACGTCATGGCGTTTGGCTTCCCTGACTGCGAACACTTCTGTAAAACACCGGCCCACCCACCACCTACTCTTTGCCTTCACCCAGTTTTTAGTGCTCGCTAGGGTTTCCTCAGACAGACAAGGCGTAGCAGGTGACTTAAAGAATTATCTTCAAAGGCAAGAATGAGGGGACTCTGCTGTCTCCTCTGTCATTCAACCATGAAGGAAGGAAAATACGCTCAAAGTGGTTCATGGGAAGAGCCTGGAACTTCCGAGCTGGGTCCCTGGGAAGTGGGCATCATGTCGTCTGTCTTCCACTCTGTAGAATGTATCAGCCTACTGCTTAGCTATGTCTAAAATGGCCCCAAGTATGGGACGGAAACCCGACAGTGTGAAGACACTTGGGTTAAGCATATAATCCAGCAAGACAAGGCACTTTCAAAGATGCTGAGACTGACTGACTTTTTAAACATGCACTGTATCTGACTCCCTCAATGGTGATACCCCCAGCAGTTGGTGACAGTCAGTGACATGATGTCAGACAGGCACCCCGATGGAAAACAGACCTTGATTTCAGAAATGCTAGCAAAGGTGCAAATAACGTGTGTCAAGAGCAAGGGCACGGATGGTTAAAACTCCTGTTATTATCTCAAGGACCTACAGCATCTGAACACGTCACCCATTTTCAAAGATACGCACGCTGAAGCAATTCTGAAAAACATTTTAACTCAGAGAAGGTACACATTCGCTGTATTTTCCAGTTTATCACCTACAACATGGTAGTTGGGTGCTGTCATGTCCATCTGACTCATAGTGGCCCTCATGACAGAACAGAACTGCCCCCAGGGGTTCCTAAGACTGCCATTACCAAAGCAGAGGCCAGGTCTTTTTCCCTGAGAGCCCCGGTGGGTTCAACCGCTGGCCTTTCAGTCCGCAGCTGACGGCCAAACTGCTGTGCCTCAGGGCTCCTTATCACAAGTGGCTTCATGATCATCCATGTTTACTTTCTCCTTTACACTTCACAGATATCACAGTGTTTCAGAGTCAGATGGGGCCTTACAAGCCACAAATCCAGCTCCTCACGACACTGAAGTGACCTCGAAAACGTCCCCCGGGGCCACCCTCAGCCTGCTTTCTCACTTCCAGCTGCAGGTGCCGGGCCAGCCGCAGAGGCGGCTCAGCCGTTCTGCTCAGGGCAGTCAGAAGAGACAGCCCCACGTGGACCTGAAACCTAGGTCTCTGTGGGAACTGTCCAGCAGATGATGACAGGTCTCCCTGGGGGGCACATCAATCACAATAGCTACAAAGGGCTAGTTCACCTTTTTTCTGTAAATACCTTCTTTACAAACGGGAGCTGACTCTCCCTTCCATGAGGCTGTTCATCTAGACTGTCCTGTGTGCAGCAGCCACTCGGACTCTCACTGGACACAGTTCTCTTGTATGAACACACGGCAGGTGCAGGTTACAGTCAACAGGTCCACGTGTTGACTTCTCACAGATGCTGGGGCAATGACCCTAACAACGAACACCTGCCCTTCAGAAGCATTTCTGAAAGAATTAAGACGACTACGTGGCCATTTTCATGCCTTCTTAGCAGACCCCAACCCCACTAGAGCTCGAGCACAGCCTCAGGAGGTCTTTTCCCAGGTCCCACCAGGCGACTGGGTGGTGATGGGGCACCGTAGGCCCCACAAGGCAGCGAGTTCCTCACAGTCCCCTGCTGCCCCCTGCTGGTCACGCTGAGGTCAGCCAAAGCCTTTCCCCCTTCCGGGTTAGGAAATGAGAAATGCAGTTAAGTGGTATAGGAACGCCTATTTGTATTCGTTACTGAAATAAACTCATTGTATACTCTGGGATGTCCCCGGAAAGTCCCTCACATGCTAGCTGTACATCCTATTGGTTGGCCCGACACAAGGTGCTGCATTCATTGCTCAAGAGGCATTTAGGGGTAAAAATAAGACCACAAACCTCCCATAAAATATTAGCTACAGACAGAAAAGCAACCACATGGGTGTACACATACACACGTCCATATACAGTACACACTGTCCTCTATCTGGGCTAGTACAGGGCAGGCTGAAGCCCCCAGACACACAAGCAATCACAGATACAAATGCAGACCGAGTTCCAGGGAAGATGTGATGAGGCATTGGGACCCTCTGGGGGTGAGCCGGAACTGCAGGGAGACAGGCCACCTGCCCTCTGTGACAGTGCCGAGGGGGAAATGCGACTGGAATGGCGTGTCACTCAATACTCACGGGGGCAGAAATTACAGGATGAGAGGGAGAGGCTGCACGGGTGGGGGCCCTGAGTGGGAAGGGGGCCGGGGAGAGGCTGTAAGAGTGGCGGTCCTGAGGGTAGGGGGGGAGAGGAGGACTAGTCATGCTGACCACATGGCTTCTGGCAGCAGAATGCAGCCAGCCAGTGGTCTGTGCCCTCCAGTCCAAGCCTCCACACCAAGTCTACTTGCACTGGGAGTTGCTGCCGTGTCTCTTAGCAGGTTAAGGCTATTTGTTCCTGTGTTGGTTTATTTTTATTTATTTTCTCTGTTTCTTAAACGACTGTGTTTGGTGGTAGTGGTCTTGCTCTGCTTGCAGTTTTTAGAAGTGAACCTCAAATTTCAAGCCTTTATTTTAACTAATAGTGAATTATACCCATCGCCAGTGATTCAATTCCAACTCACAGCAACCCTCTCCACAGATCAGAGCTGCCCCGTACGGTTTCCAAAGGGGTGGCTGGTGGATTTGAACAGCTGACCTTTGGGTCAGCAGACAGGCTCTCACCCGCTGTACTGCCAGGGCTCCAATACCACATCTGTCCCACGGTACCAGGAGGAGAGGCCTGGCTGTCTACTCCTGAAATGCCCACCATGGCAACCCTACCGAGAGCAGCTCTGCTCCAACACACAAGTCGCCATGAGCCAGAAGCAACCCCACAGCAGCTCGTGTCATCTTTGTGTTGTTTTTAATGTGAACTATCTGGACAAACGGAGTCCAACAGGTTCTACCTATTGACCCTGCGTATCACTGAAGATTTAATTTCTGTATGCTGAAGAGAAAACCAAAAATAACAAGCATGTTGCTGAGAATGCAAATGTCATACCCTAACCATGCCACTGAAGCCCATTCTGCAACTATGAGCAGAACCCCGCCTTTGGAGACTGCTAGTCCAGTGTGCAGCAGACCACCACTGCCCTGACTTACGATCACCCCACAGCTTAGAGGCAACAGCCATGCCATCAGGCCCAGTTGAAGGGGGAGGCAGGGGAGCTGTGTGTTTTCACTTCTCCACCTTCTTACTTTGAATTAATAGCAACCAGGGCTTGGTCAGACTATCTTTAATCTCAGCCTATCTCAGTAAGCAGACATGAAAGTCACAGGGAATGGGACTTTTAGGGTCAGAAACAATGGGAAGGTATCAATAACCATGCGTTAAAAACAGTTCTTGGAATGACAATAAAGAATATTCTAGAAGAAACAGTAACCTCGGCTATGCCATCCTTGGCAAGGAGATGGAACAATCTAGGAACAGACTGGTTATAAATGGTCACAGTTTTTAACATGTTGCATGCTCAGTATCTTTTCGGTTTTCTGCCTTGCTGAAGACGATGAAACACTTAAGATGAAACACAAATTTCAAGAAAGAGCACAGTGCCATGTCCCCCCAGTGACTGATAAAACTAAATTCATCGTATGCTCCCCTATTTTGGCAGAAACCCTACTGTGAGGTTAGAAAGCCCCAGAGTTAGGAAGCCAAGATGAACAAAGAGGTCTTGGTTTGCAAAAGAAGCGGCCTCATAAGCAGACTTCAACCTGATTAAATCTTACCATTGTCTACAGAAATTCCAAGCACACTTGATATCTTTCTCACACTGAAAACAGAAAAAGTCACTTTGTTATTGGACGCTTTTCCACACCCTCACACACTGATTAGTGGGCTTCAGGCTTTCACGGTCCCTAAAGGACTGACCAGCACTCGGAGCAGGAACGGCAGGATGTGGACATGTGGTCAGTTACACACACAGCGTCACAGGGGAGTCTGTGCCTGATGTTCACAGGTGTTGGAGGGGGCAAGTCCACACTTACACCAAACATGTGGACGGTACTGGCTACAGGCAATGCTAGAGAATGCTTGGCTATGTCACCTGCTAAATTTTATCTGACAAAAACACCAAGCACATTGGCAGACGGTCTCAATGTTTAGGTTTGGTGCCGTAGTTGACCAAGTTCCACATAATGTCACTCCTGCATGCCGGGTCCTCTCCTGCAAGAAACCGTGCCTGAGCTCTTCACATGACTTGCTTTGAGCTGGAAGAAAAATCACGTGGTGACATGGTCTGGCGCGGCCTGGGCTCTCCCTGCACAGGCATCGGATGAGATGGCTGGCTGTTAGGACGGTACGGCACGGGACTTACTGTGGTTAAAAGTGAGAGCGTTATCCAGGCTGCCCAGCTGCTGCAATCTCGCATGCATCATTCCTGCTCTGTTACGGGAAACGGGCAAGGTCTGTGATTTTCGATCATGAACTATGGGTCCCAACCCCTCCTGGTTCCTGCAACGTGAGTGAGATGGGACAGAAGCAAAAGTTAGACTGGTTACACTGCAGCGAGACAGGGAGCGTTAGCGAAGCCATCACAGCGTGGAGGACACTGGCCAGCACGGACCAACGGGGTGCAACCGAGCGGCCGGCCCGGAACCTGGCGAGGGCCAGGGCAGACACACACGGTGGCTCTCACGTATGAGCACACAGAGGGACATCTCACAAGAGAAAGCCACAGCCCAGCCAAAGCACAGAGACCTGGCCTGTTGGGGGAGGTATTCAAGGGGAGACCTGAGAGAAAAAGCAAGCGGCCACGTGTGCGGCGCTGAAGGCACGGGTCCCAACAGTGGTGGAGAGAACGCAAATCTTTGGGATGCTGTATGTTACAGTGGAAAGCTTTTTTAATTGTAAAAAAAGGAAGCACAGAGAGGCACAGTGCACACACATGCGGTGAAGGGTCATGGGGGTCACCACCTCGGTTCTTACCCAGGAAGGCGGGGCAGCCACGCCCTGTGTTAGACTTGTCAGCCGCCAAGTGAAGGAAACAGAGAAGTGACCTGGGTTAGCAATCAAGCAGCTCGCTTCCCACCGCGTACCGTCACCACAGCAGCGCCGGGGTCACACCTGTCCCACCCCAGAGCCAACCATCTCCCTGGTGGGGTTATTGTGGGGGTGACACAGCACATGCATGGATGGTCATCAGACAGCATGCCGCCGGGCGGGCTCAGGGAAACCCATGGCTTTTACGGAACTGGACCACCATGGAGGCGACACACTGGCCAGCTGTACATTAAGGAGTCAGGATTTTATTTTCCACATGCAGCAAAGACCACAGCAGTTGTCTACAGAGCAGGACATCTTCCCCCAGTGCACAGAACACAGTCACACCACCTTCACAGCTGTCTTCTCATGGTTACTGAACTTCAAGGTGGTCAGCCGGTGCACACTTACACATGCCAATACATATGGGGGCTCAGGAAAATTTGGAAGGCGCTGATGAGCTAGGTGTCAAAAACCTTCAATTTACATCCACTGAGAAAATTAATGGTTTCACAAAACCGAATTCTCAGCTATTTTGTCGGGACAGAAGTCTTTAGCTTCTCACATTCTCCATTTTAAGCTCGGAGGCATTTTATTCTGTTTTGCACACTCATGTCTACAGGCCAGCTTGTGATGCTGGCAGCAGGTAGTGTAGAAAGAGTGCAAGACTCAGCCAACGAGTCTTTTTTCTGTTACAAGATCAACTATTTGCCCATCTCCAGACAGTCAGAGACTGTCCGAGAGTCAAGCAAAGGTGTGAGACAGCAACGGGAAAACAACGTGCTGTGTGCGCTCACAGCTGGTACTCGGGTCAGACGTAAAACCTTCCATTACCGTAAAAGAGACAAATTTAGAGAACTTCACGCACTACCAAATTTCAACAGAAATTCAAAAATATACTTTAACAGGAGGGAAAAGCAAGATGTTTTCTCTAAATTTGCTTTCCGTAAAAGAAAACATACACTTTTACTTCTTAACACAAAATGTAATTCAGAAAACGTCTCTGGCATCCCCAGAAGAGAAGGCTAACACAGAGGCAAATCCTCACGTTCACAGAGGAGCCTGTTAAAAACGTCTTCCCCACTCTCCTTGCCATACAGAATTATAGACCAGAGGGAAAAACACTCCACCACCATTAAATGGTAAGGCATTTCTTAGACATAAATTCACTGCTAATTAAACTACTAAAAACAAAACAGAAAGCAGGACACTCGACCAACACCCAGGGACAGGACAGAGTGAATGGCTCACAACACAGCACCACCACCCCCACGCAACAGCGACAACGCTGACAGACTGACGGACTCCGAGGAAGGGTGACAGTGAGTGCCAACAAGGGACAGGATGTAGGCTGAGGATGCATCTCTGGAGAAAGGGCTGTCTGGGCACCTAGCGGCCCCAAGTTTCTAATGCCCCTTGAACTCACTGTGGAACCAAGGAGTATGGTCTTGGAGAGGAGAGTGGGTTTTCTGATACCAAGTCAGTCTTGGTTAGATAAGAGAGAGGACATTCAGAGATTACTAAGGACAAGAGGAGAAAGAACTTTTTGGAGAAGGTTTTGTTGAAATCCTAACAAATCTGAGGTAGACTGAAAACGTTCCTTCATTAAGAAGGAAGTGGAAACAGTTAGATGTCAATTAGAATCTTCGTAGTTAGGAGCAGGAATGTTAAAAATGACTCTAGACAGTGAAAAAGAGGAAGAGAGCTCCTGGAAGAAGACAGACAGACAAAAACACTGAGCAAACAGGGAGAGAAGAGAGAGGAGACAGAACTACTGGGATGTCAGGAAGATTCTGGAAGGTAACGCGAAAGTGTGGCAACGACCCATGGCAGAAAAGTGCTCCAAGACAGACACACAGACTAAAATGAGACAGACGGGACCTCGCCATGCAGGCGAAAGATGCCACATCAGGTTTTTTATCGTGGCAATCCAAATCCCTGCCAACTGTCTTCATGGCTGTGTCTGTGAATTCCACCTGCCCATCAGCACAGATGACAACTCCCACACATTCGGATCCAAGCGATGCACAAGGGGGTGGGGAGACAGTGACACGATGTTCCAACTAGAGCGCCCCACTGTACCTGGCTATGTACCGCTTCCCCATGTACTGGAACTGGTGCAGGCAGACCCTGAGGGAAGACGGAAAGGTTTTAGGGGCACGTGAAGACAAGGTCACCTGCAGCACAGCCTCCCCTCACTTCTTACTGAAACCAAGAAGAAGAAACAATCCTGTTCCCCGCGTGCTGATTCTGACTCACGGTGGCCCCGTAGGACAGAGCAGAGCTGTCCCACAGAGTTTCCAAGGAGCGGCTGGTGGATTCCAACTGCCGACTGTGTGCTTAGCAGCTGAGCTCTTAAGCACAGCATGAGGAGAGCGCCAACTTCTGACTCCCAACCAGTGAGAAGTACTGACTGGAGGCCCACAGGGAAGTCCCTGTGTTTTACCACATTAACTACTTCCGTGACACGCTAGCTGGACACTACAGAGGCCACGACCCAGAGGACCCTCCACTCCCTCAGGATCAGGGTGTTTGCTCCCGTGGGTTACCCTAGCACTCTTGCTGGAAAACACCCAGGCTGCTCTCGGGTGCTGCTCCTTCACTCCAAGTCCCACAGAGGGACACAGTCCTGCAGCTCACAAGTGCAGACTGGTCCTCTAACCAAACCCCAAACCTATGGCCACTGAGTCGATTCCTACTTACAGCAACCCTACAGACAGAGAAGAACCGTCCTGCAAAACTTCTAAGAAGGCCTGGTGGCTCTGAACGGCTGATCTTTGGGCCAGCGGCTGTGGCTCTTACCCACTAGAGCACCAGGGGTTCCAGACCACTGCAGACACTGCTTTGTTGTAGCCACAGGTCCAGACACAAACAACGGGAAGCCACGTGTTTTTCTGATGATCCTGGTGTGGCAATGGTTAAGCACTCAGCTGCCAACCACAAAGCTGGTGATTCCAACCCATGCTGAGGTGGTGTGGGACAAAGACCCCCCAGTCTCCCTTCAAGACGGACAGCAATAAGACCCCATGGGGGCAGTTCTGCTCTGTGGCCTGGGGCCGCTATGTGCTGGAATCGACTTGACAGCACCTCAAAGCCACAGTGACAGCTGTGATAACACCTAGTAAGTCCCTCTGGTCCTAAACCTCACCGGGACCACAGGGGCAGCTCCCGCCTGCAACCCAGCAGACAGAGTGGTCAGAGACCGTCCAGCTAGCCACACTCTCCAGGGGAGAGGCCATGGCCACCGTCTCACCTGTCCTTCCAAAGTGCACCAAGCCCAACAGCCACAGGTTTCCACCTTAGTTGGTGCAGATACCTCCGACAATCAGACATGACCTGAACTAACAGACACAAAGCTACTGATGGTGACTGCACATCCAGTGCCTATGCAGAGTCACATCTCGGGCTGCAGGAATCACGCTGTGCCTGAAACCCTCCCAGGTGTCACGCAATACACATTACACGTAGACTAAGAAAACCCTCCAATAGTAAGAATCATCCAGCCACCGGTTTCAGAGCAGGGGTGGTGGACCACTGCTTCTAAAGCCAAGAGCTTTCAGGAGACCAAAAGCTTCCACTACCAAGATAGAGAGACAATACAGGTAACAAGCAACACTTCACTTCTTTTTGTTCAATATTTTAAAACCACAGCCATTTTGTTCTTCATTTCTATGCCTGCTTCAGGGTTTAAGTCAGATTCAACTTAAAAAAAAAAGCTAATAAATTTTTGGTTATTAAAAGGGCCCTAGTGATGCAGTGGGTAAGGGCTCAGGCTGCTAACCAGAAGGTAAGCAGTTGAAATCCATTAGGCGCACCCTGGAAACCCTAGGAGGCAGTCCTACTCTGTCCTGTAGGGTCACCGTGAGTCAGAACTGTCTCACTGGGAATGCGTGTCCGGTTTGTTCTACACATGGACAGTTATCTGTGGTATGTAACAACCCCTGAGCTGTAATAATTTAAGGCTGGCCACTGCTGCTGGGTCGTGTATGACTGAGAGGAGGCATCAGGGCCAGATACTGGCAAGAACAAGCTGGAGAAGCAGTGAGGGCACGGTTCTGAATGACTCCCGCCACATTCCCAGCTCAGTTGAGGCCGTGTTCTTTGCAACTGTTACTCATCAGAATGAAGTAAAAGGCAGCAGGCCAAGAAAAACGCTACTTACTCAGATATTGTAAAGAAGTCCATCAGTTCAGATGTTGAAGCCTTGTTCCAATAGGTAAACAGAGCATCTAGAAGATGAATAGTCATTTGGTCAGAACCATGACCTACATCGTGTACTCTACGGAGAGGCACCCAGTACATCATGACCTAGGTTGTGTACTCTAAGGAGAGGCACCTAGTACCGTGATGGGACACGCACATGCCACAGGCACCAACCTACACTGTATAGCGCATCCGAGAGGCTTGTCTGAACAAGTGCGCTTCCAGGTCATCACATCATCATCCAGTACTGGGGGTACAACGCAGACTTCATATACACAGAACGTGTTCACAGACGAGCATGCTCAAAGAACCTGCTCTTTCCTGTGACAGAACCCCTTCCTGGTAGAGACTGGTTGACAATCCGTGTGTGTGTGCGCGTGTGTGCAGGTTGCTGTTAGGTGCCACCGAGCTGGTTCCCACTCACAGCAACCCCATACACCGCCACACAGGCAGGCATGCCCAGGCCAGAGCCGTTGTCACCACTGTCGTTACGGCTTGCGCCCCTCGCTGCAGCCGTGGCGTCAGTCCATCTTGTTGAGGGTCTCCCCCTTTGCACTGACAGTGCTCTGCCGTTCTTCAACAGGCTGGCACAGGCTAACCAGGAAGGAGACACCCAGATCCTTCCCCCTACCCTGCCTGTTTCTGGAAGCTTGCTGACACCTGGCCGCTGCGGGTGAGCCTGCTACTACCTGGATAGCTGTGACACAGCTTCCAGCACCACAGCAACACGCAAGCCCCCACGGCATGACCGACAGCCATGTGACATGCATGCGTGCGTGCGCGCGCACACACAGAGAAATGGAAGTATGCCCACTACACATGTTGGCCCTTTAAGTGTTTAATAGCAGAGTTTAGAGAAAGTTCCATGATAGCACATTTGGAACTTTTTCAAGCTACGTAATATTCCATTGTGTCTCTACACCATAACAGATTCCACCAGTTCCCTGTTGACTGACAGCTAGTGTTTTTTTTTCTCTTCTCCTAACCTGTTATAGTAGGAAACCCTGGTAGCGCAGTGGTTAAGTGCTATGTCTGTAAACAGAAGCTCAGCAGTTCAAATCCGCCAGGTGCTCCTTGGAAACTCTCTGGGGCAGTTCTGTCCTGTAGGGTCACTGACTGGACAGCAGTGGATTGGTTTCTACTATTAAAGGCTGTGTTTCAGTAAAGACTTCTTTACATTGGTCTCTGTATATCTCAATGTATTTATTGGACAAATTCTTTGAAGGGAAATAGCTGTGTCCAATGACACGTGCATTTCTGTCTCTGATGGACACTGTCAGTCTTCCAGCCTGGCAGTGGTGACAGCCCCTGTGTCCCCCATGGCAGCGGAAGGGGCCTGCGACTAAGGACCTCGTCTGCTCTGGGTGAGGAGTAACGTGGCATGTTTAAGGTGAAGGTATAAAACACTTCCGTGTCTATAACATTTCAGTGTGTTTTAGGTGACAGAGCTGAGTGGTTTCCCACATAACAATTGACGCACACTGTGCTGTGACACTGGTTGCTGTCCCCAGACTTGCCGGCTCTCTCCGCACCCCACCTGCCCTCCCTGCCTCCCTCCTCAGCCTGCCCAGGCCTCTGGCCTTCTCGACCTTGCTCATCTACGACCTTGTCATTTGTTGGAGGAAAAATGGGATGGAACTCTGACCATGACAGGAACCATGACCCCACACTGCGACCGCCTGTAACTGGCCGCACGCCACCACGAGTTGCCACTGCCCGGTCACATGTATTTAAAAGTGCTCCCTGGTGTGGGTGAAGCACCCACTTGCCTGTGCTGTCATTAACTGCCACTGAGTCAACTCCACCCAACCCCACGTGTGCAGAGCAGCACTGCTCCCAAGCGGTTTCCAGCCTGCAGCCTTTTGGAAGCTTAGGGTCTTTAGGGTCTTAGTCCCCAAACCTTTTGGCTGTAGTGGAACATTTAGCTGTCGGCAACACCCAGGGACCCCCAAGGAGTGGACAGGCCACCACCACTGAGCCGATCCTGATTCACAGCGACTGCCCACGGGCTTCCGAGGAGGGGCTGGTGAGTGCCAACTGCTGACCTCCCGGGCAGCAGCCAAGCTCTCTGCCAGTGTACCAGGATAGCTCTGAAGCACCAATAAAACCAAAAAGCCCACTGCCGTCCATCAGTTCCGACGCACAATGACCCACAGCACAGAACAGAACTGCCCCATACAGCCTCTAAGGAGTGCCTAGGAGATTCCAACTGCCAACCTTTTGCTTAGCAGCTCGGCTCTTAACCAAAGTGCCTGCAGGCACCAACAGCTGTGGCTGCTTCTATTGAAAAACGGAAGTGCCCAACCCTACATCAGAAGCAATCTACCATGACCCCACTAGTTGTGTTAGAAAGTTTGAAGTGATGTGCCGTCCTTCCACTACGCCAGAACCCCACATGCGCTCTACATGGAAGGCAAGTGTGGGTCCCTCTGTACTCCGCATCCTGGGTGCCAGGCCGGCTCACGCAGTTACAGAAGCTCCGCGGGAGCTGGGCTTGGTTCGGATGCCTCAGACCATCTCCATTACCAACTTCCGTCTCCTACAGCTGAAGTTTACTCTCAGTTTAGTTATAGGCCCCTTCAGATTTTAGAACCGATTTCCAGGAGTAAAATAAGTATTAGAAATTTTTCCTCCCCAAACTAAGACTTTTATTTCTGCTGTTGAGTTGCGAGCTACCTATCACATTGGCCCCCAACTCGTGGTGGCCCCCACACAATGTGGCTGGGACGATGTGGCCGCAGGGTTTCACCGACAGGATCTCCAGGTCCTGGTTGGAAAGCTCTGCGGAAGCCTGGTCAGCATCCCAGTAATGGGCCAGCCACCACTGACCGACGACTGGTGGCTGCAGGTGAGGGCAGTGGCCGGGAATTGGACCTGGGTCTCTTTTGTGGACGTGACACTTCTACCAGTGAACGACACTGCCCTCTCTTATTCCTACATTTAGTAAATTAGCGTCATTTTAAATTACTAAATTTACTAATTTTTATACTTCTACAAAAGGAAGAAAATTACTTTAAAATCCTGTTCCCCTTCAACTAATTACAGGTGAAAAAGTTCCCAGAAAGGAGAGCCCTGCCGCCCAGCCCACTACCATCAGACAGGCCCTGCCGCCCGGCCTCTACCATCAGACATGCTCGCTGCCCAGCCCACTACCATCAGACAGGCCCTGCCACCCGGCCTCTACCATCAGACATGCTCGCTGCCCAGCCCACTACCATCAGACAGGCCCTGACGCCCGGCCCCCTACCATCAGACATGCTCGCCGTCCGGCCCCCTACCATCAGACATGCTCGCCGTCCGGCCCCCTAACATCAGACGTGCTCGCCGCCCGGCCCCCACCATCAGACGTGCTCGCCACCTGCCCCCACCATCAGACGTGCTCACCGCCCAGCCCCCTACCATCAGACATGCCCTGCCGCCCGGCCCCCTACCATCAGACATGCCCTGCTGCCCGCCCCCTACCATCAGACATGCTCGCCGCCCGGCCCCCCACCATCAGACGTGCTTGCCACCTGCCCCCTACCATCAGACATGCCCTGCCGCCTGGCCCCCTACCATCATCAGACATGCCCTGCCGCCCGGCCCCCTACCATCAGACATGCTCGCTGCCCGGCCCCTACCATCAGACATGCTCTTCAGGACGTAGAGGAAGCACATCAGCAGGCTCCTGATCTCCGACTGGTCCAGCTTGTCACATCGGACCACAGAACTCCCCAAAGGGCCACCAGGCTGGTTCTAGAACAGAAGCACAGGTGTTTTTTCTCTTCAGGTACCAGACAGAAAGCGCCCGTTTCACTTTATCCCTTGAGCGAGTCTCAGCATGGAGACCAATCACATCAATGACAGGCACCCACAGTCTGTCACCGGCTGAAGGGGGGACCGCTTCCCCCCAGTGACACACATGCAGCCCCGCAGCGGCTCTGGTTGGTCCTCTTCACTGGCTTCCCTGAGGGACCAGTCGGCAGGTGCCGACCCTTCAGTCTAGAGAACCACACTTTCAGTGTGCGGCGTGGTTCTGAAAGGTCCAATAAAAAGGTCATGCAAGAAAGCGTGTATGCTGGGGCAACATGCTGAAAGGACACGCCAGGAGACACGGCAGATGTAACCACATCTTCAAGACAACATGAGCAGCCGAGGCAGCAGGTGACCAGTCTGTGGTGCCACTGTGTAACGACTGTCACACCCAGGAGGTGAGTCACCACCATACAGTGGATATTGTGGGGCCCAAATAACTGGCGGGCCTGGAAGGAACAGGCAGGGACACCCCAGCACAGCACTGCCGAGACTCCAGGCAGATGAAGTCACCCTAGCACCAGCTCAGGGCGCCACCGCACACCTCGGACAGCTCAGGGCGCCACCGCACACCTCGGACAGCTCAGGGCGCCACCGCACACCTCAAGGAGTTCGGGGTAGGGGTGGGGGCAGGTTTGCCACTAAGCAGCGGGCTCACAGGTTTAAAGGGCTCATATCTTAAACAGCACAACAGGAGTATCAAGTCCTGATAAAACACGAGATTTAAAAATCGTCCAAGTCATATTTCCAACCGAAATCTGGAATTTCGGTTTTGTAAAACTGACAGTAAGAGATCAGTTAAAAAGCCACCGCCTTGAAGGCATCGCCCACAACTGAAAAGACCCATCTGGAGAACAGGCTGGCGACAGGACTGAGGGTTTTCATTTTGGGGGAAGCAGGTGCCGTTCGTGGCAAACCCAGTGTCCCACACTAACCCCCTGGTGGGAACCACCGCCCCGGGGAACTCAGTACTTGGGGCAGCGGGAGGGGCGAGGCAGCATGCAAAGCTTCCTCCGGCACAGACGGGGTCATCAGAAGAGAAAAGTCCACAGTGACTCGGTTTCTCCTGGCTGACGGGCAGCTCTCCTCTGCAGGGCCGCACACGACACATGCAGAGTGTCTCCTGAGCAGCTTCTCGCTCTGCCAGGGGACGGCATGTTAGAAGCAAGGGACAAGTTAAACACATCGTCACAGGTGCCACCAGCAAGCTCGTGAGTCCACACAAGTCATGAAGTCAGTGACAGCCACGGGGTCACAAGCCCAAGACCGCGAGAAGAAAGCCTCCCTGACATCTAAGAACTAGGAATATATCCCTGAATCAGTCACCCATGCACTGGCAAATCTGGGAACTTGTGTGTGCTTACGTGTAACTCAAAGTATCCTAGGAAAACGGGGACTTAAGACGGCACTCATCTACCCTGGGTCCTGATCCCTTCCCAAAGTCTCTCCTGGCCCCAGCCTCAGTTGTTGCAGGAAGAGACGCTGGCAGGATGGCAGGAGAGTGGGAATCAACAAAGCGACTCCAGATCCAGGTTTGCCCCCGACTCACCTGGATGACCATTTCCTATTCCTTGGAGTTGGCTCTTGACTTACACCCTTTTGTCTAGATAATGAGATGGTGATCTCCGGAATCAAGACCACAAGGAGTCCATGTCACTGGCGTTCTGATCTCCCTGCCTGTCCTACCTGCCCGAACCACTCCCTCGCGGCACTCCGGTGTCGACACTACCTGACCTGACATCCCGGGGGCAGCACCCAGGGTGGTCCAGGGGTAGGCCCTGAGATGACACGCTAGCCATCTATCCAGGTTAAAGGACTTGGTGCTGAGAAGGGCACCGTCAGAACCTGTTTAACATTGAGTTGCATCCACTCGTTGAAAGAATCACTTGAGTTGTTTGAAAATAAATTACCTTATCCAGGGAATTGCTTTTCTCACTATTCTTCTCTGGAAGGCTGTTACCCGAATCTGTGCTTATAAGGGATCCCCGAGAATCGGCATTCCTCACACTGCTGATGTTTGGAGTTGAAGTTGTATATGGAGAAGCTGAATGGGAATTAAGCCAAGACCAGAATTTTGTTAAGACAGAACAACACAGAGTTAAGTGCTAAACTCTGACAGGGAAATGCTTATCTGGCATTTATTGTTTCTCTTAGGAAGTTGGCTTAAAAGTTACAGTCAATTACCTCCCCTTTAAGGAATCAGGCCACAGAAAGAACAAAATCAACTTTACTAAATATAAAGACACACGTAATTCATTTACTGTAAGACTTGGACTGCTGAGGCTAAGAGGGCACACACTGGTTTAGAACAAAGACTTCAAGACAAAGCCACGTATGACAATCAATTAAAAAAACTGAATGTATACAGTGAATCCACAGCATCTGAGATATGCAGAGGTGGCCTTCCAAACTTAGGGTGCTGTGGGATAGTTCACAACTCCCAGGAAAACAGAGACACAGATCCGTCGACACTGCAGTTGCAGTGGGAGATCTCACTGCCCTCCTGCTGATGACATCATGGTTTTCCAGCGGGAGATCTCACTGCCTTCCTGCTGATGACATCATGGTTTTTCCAGCAGGAGATCTTGCTACCTTCCTGCTGATGACATGATGGTTTTCCAGCGGGAGATCTCGCTGCCTTCCTGCTGATGACAGCATGGTTTTCCAGCAGGAGATCTCACTGCCTTCCTGCTGATGACAGCATGGTTTTCCAGCAGGAGATCTCACTGCCTTCCTGCTGATGACAGCATGGTTTTCCAGCAGGAGATCTCACTGCCTTCCTGCTGATGACATCATGGTTTTCCAGCGGGAGATCTCACTGCCTTCCTGCTGATGACATCATGGCTTTCCAGCGGGAGATCTCACTGCCTTCCTGCTGATGACAGCATGGTTTTCCAGCGGGAGATCTCACTGCCTTCCTGCTGATGACAGCATGGTTTTCCAGCGGGAGATCTCACTGCCTTCCTGCTGATGACATCATGGCTTTCCAGCGGGAGATCTCACTGCCTTCCTGCTGATGACAGCATGGTTTTCCAGCGGGAGATCTCACTGCCTTCCTGCTGATGACAGCATGGTTTTCCAGCGGGAGATCTCACTGCCTTCCTGCTGATGACAGCATGGCTTTCCAGCGGGAGATCTCACTGCCTTCCTGCTGATGACAGCATGGCTTTGCCAATCTGGGTCTCTGGCAGCTGCTATGACCAACAGCAAGTGCTGGGCCAACTCAGCGTGGGAGTGGAAGTGCAGGCAGTGGTGTCCCATCTCAGCCTAGACTTAGAGAAGGTATGCTGTGCTCAACAGACACGTGGATCAAGGGAATCAATTACTATATTTAAGACTCATAATAAAGGATTTTGTAAATTTATGCACTTTTCCTTTCAGATTGCTGTCCGGTCACGCGCTGTCTGGTCACGGGATATAAGTACTTATCAAGTTAAAATGTGGACTTAAAAACCCAAACCTATTGCTGTTGAGTTGATTATAACTCCACAGCCGCCTTATAGGACAGAGAACTGCCCCATAAGGTTTTCCAAGAGTCACTGGTAGATTCAAACTACCAATCTTTTGGTTAGCAGACAAGCTCTTAACCACCGTGCCACCAAGGTCCCTACTATCTGGGTCTACCTGCCTGAAGGACACAACTATGACGTCTGACAAATCAGGAGCTCTTGCTCATCCTGTAAAAAGTGCTGCATGCCTTATTGCTGAATATCACTATGGTCACCTTTGAAGTACTCCCCTTGGAAAGCTGTGTACCACGCCAGCGCCTAGGTCACCCTTCAAAGCAATTCTGGAACTATTTCTGAAATGGCCATCAGAGCTGTCATTGTACAACCCTTGATGTCCTGAATGTCATTAAAATGTTTTCATTTCAATATTTACTTTATCTTCAGGTAAAAAGTCATTGGGAGCCAGGTCAGGTGGGTAGGGAGGGTGTTCCAATACAATGATTTGTTTACTGGCTAAAAACTCCCTCACAGACAACTATGCAATTAGGTTCATGAACTTGCCACCATGCCACTGTGCACAAAGGCCATTCCAGAAAGAGTTCCAACATGACTCTGAAGGGTAGACTAGGTTCTGCTGTCGGTGCGTAGCTTCCCAAGGAGAGTACTTTGAAGGAAGCCACAGTGGTATTCAGCAGGAGGTGCACAGCACTGAAAACCATGAAGCCCTCAGACTTAATCATCAGACCTTGTGGTATGTGTTTCTTTTGTTTTGGGGAGCCATGGAAAAGATCACCATAACGATGACAGGTGCTGCAGATAGACAGTGCCTGGGAGGCTCACAACAGTTCAGAGCAGAAAGGAAATCTACTTCGGAAATACAACTTGTGACATCTGTGAAAAAACACCCTTTGACAGCAGAAAGTAGACCCACTCTGGTACTGCTCAGTTTTTCAAGATTAACAGATTGACTGCTTGCTTAGAGAAGATCTAACTAAATAACACACAACTAAAAATGACGTTTCAGACCTGTACACCCTGTCCTGAATGCAAAGCAGCATGCCTGTGGCTGGAGGCTCAGCAGATCCCACAGACTGCAGCAGCAGGCCAGTGGCGCCGTGGGCAACAACCTGCAGGCACAGTTTTCCCCACCCAAGATGACAGTGTAGTCACCCAGCACGTCGCACGAGGCTGATTCTTTGCAGATACCAGCAGGCAAAGGAGCTACCACAGATGAGACCATGCACTCCAGGCTTCTGATTTTAAAAAAAACCAACGACATGTAGGATCCGACTCGACAGCACTTGGCTTGGCTGACATGGCCAGCTCTGGGTCACATCAAAAGTTGTTTTTTTTTTAAGTCACTCGGTTGTTGCATTTTTAATATGATAGATGAGGACACAAACTGGTTGTTTCTCAGGCAGTGTAAGACGCCTCACCACACTGGCATAGGGAACCCCACACTCCACCCAGACTCCTGGTTATCCACCACCATCCCTGAAACCGATCCAGAGCACAGGAGTAAATCTAAGACCAGGCAGGGAGAGTTGGGGAAGGGGAGAATATGAGCAAGGGCTGGAACATGCAAGCCAGCAAGTCAGCACTCAGGGGGCCGCCCCTGTGACAGACGGGAGGCAGTGATGGAGGAATACGGAAACAGCCTTACGGCCCAATGATAATCCAGACCGCAGGACCGTAAAGCACATCTGATGTGTAACACAGAACTCAGGAGAAAGGGGTCCTCAGTAAAATGGGTGCCTAAATTCTCAACAGTTTTAGGCTTGATTCCAGAACAAGTGCTAAGCTAAGGCAAACAGATGGAAACTAAGAATTGAAAGAGTCTCAGCCTCACTAAGAATTCTGTAGTGCCTGTGTGTGTGAGCACAGCATGTGTAGCATGTATATGATGCATCTCATACACCGGGCTGAGTGTACAATTTTTAAAAACCTTAAATAATGTGTTAAAATAAATGGAAGAGAAACCCTGGGTAGCTCCATGGTTAAGTGCTCAGCTATGAACTGAAAGATGAGGGGTTCTTGGGCTCCTTGGGACTAAAGACCTGGTGACCCAAATCTGCCCTTTAATCTGCCCTTGAATTGCTGCCACCACTGTTGTTCTTTAGGTCACTGGGGTTGTGTGCTGACGAGTCGATTCTGACTCACAGGGAGCCCCCCATGTGACAGCATAACTGCCCCACAGGGTTTTCTAGGCTGCAATATTATGGGAGGTGAGTTCCCAGTCTGTCTCCCATGGAGTCACAGGGTGGGTCTGAACCGCCAACCTTCTTGTTGGCAGAAAAAGCCCAACCAATCCCCTGCCCCTAGCTGATTCTGACTCTGCTCGGAGCTGCTGCACCAGCGGGTCTGCTTTCTCAGGCAGAGCAGGACGCTTCACTTCTTCAAGATGTGGTCAGAGAGAGCAAGAGATGAAAACACGACGCCTGGGCGCATCTGTGACAATTCCGTAAAGACGTTTTTTGTTCTGTCTCACCAAGGAGCTGGCAGAAGGGCTCAGTCAGTCAGGGTACTAAGAAGGACATTTCCCTGGCATTTTTCTCACAATGAAACATCTCTGTTTCACTTTTTATTTATGCCATCTGTTTCCCTCCCTCAGAGGAAGCTTTTACATTGTTTCAGAAATAAAAAAACATTCTAGAGGAAAGGAGATTTTAAAAAAATAAAAACGATTTTAGGACTGGATTCTAGCATCCAACTGCTCTCCACAAGAAATTTCTCTCTCACATGTCATCTCCATCACACAAATAAATCCTCCCCCATCCCCACTTTGCCAAAGCAGTTCTTTTCTGAAAGTATAAAAAACTGATTTGAAGATTTAAATGATAAATCAACTTAGTAAGAGTGAAACAAATGAGAAACAGGGTACAAGGCACCGTTTGGTTTCCCTGGAGATTCTGGAATCTATTTCAGGGGTGCTCTGGCGTCACAGTGGTTAAGCACTCGGCTGCCAACCAGAAGGTTGGGGGTTCAAACTCATTAGCAGCTCTAAGGGAGAAGTGGGCGTCTGCTTCTGCCAAGAGTCCCTCACTGCCACCGAGTCAGCTCCACCTCACAGTGACCCTACACAGCAGAGCAGAGCTGTCCCCTGGGTTTCCCAGGCATGGGGTTTGGTTTCTCAGAGGGTACTTTAGAGTAAGTGGAGGGACTTCAGTCATTAAGTATTACAAAAAGGAAAAGACTATTCAACGGAGAAACATGGGCTTCAAAATCCTGATTGACAAGTTTGTGACATGTGGCAAATATCTGACTGAAGGCCCTTGGAGCGCTAACCCCGGGAGAAGAGGTAAGAGGTGTTACCGATGCCGGAGATGGCCCCAAAGACGTCCCTGTGCATGCTGCTGTCCAGAGTGTTGCTTGGCTTCTGCGGAGTCACCAGTGGGTTCCCAGGTGGCAAGTTAAGCGCCTCCTCCTTCCCAGTCTGCTGGGGGGGAGAGAAGACACGACACAGATGACTCACAAGGACTCTGCTGACGTTCCTGGAAGTGCAATGACAGTGTGAGCAGAAGACAGAGCACTTCGACACGCCACCTGGTCCCTGTGGCGGGGGAGGATGGCAGGCTGATCGCACCACAGCCAACAGGGCAGGGACAGAGGCTGTCACGTGTCCTCTCCCACAGAGTCACACCCTCTCCCCAGCAGCCCAGCCATCTTTTCTGCCCCGAACTCTAGGCTTAGACCACGCATCTCAGGGCGCTGTTCCTTCACAACAAGCCTCACGCTCCTTCTCTAACCGGGGCGCCAACGCTCTCCCACCACAGAATCTGCCCAAATGCACCACTGACTGGAACAGCGGCAATGAAAGAGCTATCCCAGTCGGAAGCTTCCCATGGCCCCCCATCCCAGGAGAACATGTGTGAATTCTGAAGCTGGTACACCGCAGCAGGGACAGGACTTCGTAATGACCTCACCTGCTTACTGCGCTTTAGGAGAAGGTTTACAGGGCCAATTAGTTTCTCATGAAATAGTTAACACACGTCTTGTTTTCTGACACTGGTTGCCACCCGCCCCCGAAATGTCAACACTCTCCCCTCCTCCACTTTACGTCTCCCATGCCAGCTTTCCTGTCCCCTCTGACCTTCTCATCCTTGTCCCTGTG
Organism: Heterohyrax brucei; assembly: GCA_028571685.1. Taxonomy (NCBI): domain Eukaryota; kingdom Metazoa; phylum Chordata; class Mammalia; order Hyracoidea; family Procaviidae; genus Heterohyrax; species Heterohyrax brucei. Next base: position 83,054,230 of record CM053159.1, read on the forward strand.
CTGCTGTGCTCCTTCAGTCTTGTTCTGTTTCATGGGGTCTAAGCTCTGGCTGAGGGGTGAACCTCAGGGGTGACTTTACTACTGAGCTCAGAGGGTATCTGGGGGCCATTCTCTCGGGGTCCCTCCAGTCTGCCAGCCCAGCAAGTCGGGTCCTTTTCAGGCAAAGTAGAATTCTGTTCTCGCCCTTTGTCCACTCTCAGGGACCATCTCCTGGAGCCCATTGGGATGGGCAGCAGTGGAGCTGGGCATTGTCTAGCTGGGCTGACCTCACCCTGGGGGAGGGGGTGGTTGTGGAGCTCTGCTCGTCCTCTGGATGCATCTGAAGTGATTTTACTATGGTGAAAGCCAAAGACAGACCCTGTGCTCCTTTTTTTTCAGAACTCAAACAGTACAGAGATCCCATGACACCCTGAACTTCTAATCCCAGCCAACAGGGCAGACAGGTCTGGCAACGCTGCTTGCGGGAGATCGACCAGTGGCCACTGAGTCGGTAACAACTCATCATGACCTTGTGTGTGTCAGAGCAGAGCGGTCGCGTGGAGCTGTCAACGGGCCGTTTTCAGAAGCAGAATACCAGGCCTTTCTTCCACGCTGCCTCTGGGTGGACTTGAACTACCAACCATTTGGTTATCAACTGAGTGCACTAACGGTCTGCACCACCCGGGGCTCCAGGGTCAGAACGGTGAGGCCCACTCCATTTGGGGACACAGGAAATTTGCATCCTTTGGAACCGCAACAGCATCCTCTGAGTAAGGCTCACCTCAGTGGGACATTACTTACGAAGGACATTCAGAGGTGGCAGCTGTGTCAAAGACTGGGAGAACGTGTAACAGCTGGGGACAGGGCCGGAAACACGCATGGGGCCGCCCCCGCACGCAACACAGTGACGAAGCGACAAGGGCAACAACTGAACCAGTCCATGGGCCCAGAATGAAAGGGGAACAGACTGCTGGACAGGTCACATCTATCCTTACTGATGGCAGGTAAGCCCTCTAGGGCCAAGGAAAGAAGCTTGAGGAAAATAAAGTACATGGGTTTCAGCTTCGTAAAGCCTGTACACACTAAAAGTTATTTTAATTGAATCATTAAAAAGCCTCATTCAAGTCACAGAAACCATCAATGATAGCAATATGCTTTGACAAAGCTGAACTCTAAGGTGACACCAAGAATCCTTCCCAAACCACAGGACACACCAACACGTACCAAGGACTGCATAATACCCAAAACTGTCTCCAAGTAAAGTTTTCACAGAAATCCTGAGGCAATCTGATTTCTAACGTCACCTTTAACCGGGTGCTCAAAAGCAGTACTGGCGGAGGTGGGCAGCTCCGGGCAGGCAGGGCCTCCCCTAACCCCCTTGGTGTCCCTGACCTTCAGGTGGACTTGCTAACTTCACAGACTGGCAGAAACTACAGCCCAAAGACGTGGCTGTCCAAGACGGCTGAGCATGTCACCACCCGCACTGGGTGGAGGACAGAGTGTGCAGAGCCGACGGTTCAGGCCAGACACCTTCTGACGCCCTTGGCCTCTGTCCCCTCTCCACCCCCACACATTCTGTTAAACGCACAAACGAAGGTGCTGAGATCTTGTGAGACGCTGGAACATCAGGGCACATGTGCTTTTCCACAAGCCTTCAGTAAGTCTCCTGAGTGACTGTCTGAGCCAGAAGTGCACCTTGTCCAGGGCACTGCAGATGATTATGGTTTTACCGATAACGACAATTAGGGTGGGTGCGGATGTGTGGACACGCTTACGTACACTGCCGGGGTTCACAGGGAAGGGGGAAACATCCTTCACGTTAATCCGCTGGACGTTTTCAATCAGCAGACCAAACAGAGGCAGGTACAGAGTGGCTATCCTGGCTTGATGGCTCTGAAACAAAGACAACTGTCAAGTTCTTCTACAATGACAACACAGTTCATGACGCCCTAAGCTGTCACTGGCCAGGGCCTTTATTTAGATCCTTCTTACAAAGACAGACATTTGACTTTGTTGCTGGAATGGGGACAAGTCCCAGTGCGGGACCAAGAACGGCCCCACCGGTAGTTTTCTTTATGTCACCTCCCATAAAGGACGCTCTCTTGTTCACACTGTCCTCCCCGGGGACCACTCACCCTGGAAGCGTATCTCTCATCAAAAGAATGCTTCATCAGCAGGCCCTTGAGCACGCCGACGGCAATGAGACGGACTTCTCTCAGCTCCTGCAGGGCCGACCCCACCTCCCGCAGCAGCAGCCCCACCAGGAAGTGGTTCCGGCAGAACTCGTCTGTCAGCCAGTAATCCAGCTGCAGGTCTGAAAGAAGGACCGAGGACACAGTCAAGAGGGAGAAGCGAAACCCTGCCTGTGTCACGCGGAGACCAGCGCGCCCCTCTGCGCTCTGCACAGCCTGGCCGGCCGGCCGAACACCACTCTGCTTCCCAACACGCCCAGCTCAAACAGGGAAGAAAAGACCTGAATGCAAGAAACGCTACAGGCCTGTGACCCTGGAGCACACTGCGTTCGACATGAAGTTAATGAACAGCTTGAATCCCAGTTTTTAAAGCCAAAAACAGCATATGTTATGCCACTAACACAACCTGTTACTGACGTAAGGTTAACAACACAAAGTAACTTTTCTAATTAACAAAATTGGGAGTAATCTCTGCATTACAAGCATGTAATCAAAGACAGAATACCACACACACATCTATTAACATGTTCTCCCCTGCAGGAGTTCCACTTTATCCAGGTCTTGGTCCTAAGAGCTTAGGCTGCTCACCAAAAGGTAAGCAGTTGAAATCCACTAGCTGCTGCTTGACAATCCTGAGGGGCAGCTCTTCTCTGCTCTACAGGGTTGCTGTGAGGGAGAATTCACTTGAATCCAATGGATTTTGAATGCTTGTATACCTCGTTTAAATTCAATGTCTTTTAAAAAAGTTATCATATAGCCTATTTAACTCCTGCTGAATGAAGAACATATTCAACACAGTATTTTCTGAAATACAGTCTTAAAACGACCACCCCTCTGAAGGCAAATGTAAAACCAACAAATTAAAACTAAGAAGGGAAAAGCACCAAACGAGTGAATTGTCAACACGCTAAAGGACAGAACAACAGGGCCTCTGGAGGAAGCAGCTGTTACACTGAATCTACCAGTAGACGAGCTCTGTCACGTCTTGGGCTCCTCCTCCGACACTACGGTCGGAATTGTTAAACTGAGTTCACTGCGAGTCAGTCAAGTCTCGGGCTCCTCCTCTGACACTAGGTTGTATTGTAGTGCTGAATCCATCGTCAATTCTTGGACTCCTCCTGTGACACTGTAGCTGACACTGCAGTCGTCACACTGAGTCCGCGAGTGGAGGAGAGACTGTCAATCCTTAGGCCCATCCTGCCACCTGAATCCCCTACCAGACAGTTACATCTAAAGCTATCCACAATGCTGCTCCACGTCCTAGCAAGCCCTTCCACGGGCACAAGGGAGAGTGATCAGTTTCCAGAAGGATCAGGCTCACTCTTTATGATTATTAAGTCCAGTTCATCCAAAATACCCTTCAGAGCTTGAATTCACGTAGCTGTTTAAAAGAAAGCTATTTATGGGTTTAATTTTTGTGTATGCACGCACACGTGCACACCCATGCACACATGAGAGATACACACTGAAGCAGGTAAGAGAGGATAAAGGAAGGAAAATGCTTAAATGTAAGTTATTCTTCTCAAGACAGCATCTTTGGGGGTACAAAAATGGCTACCACACTCGACTGCATCATGACCAAGAGGCTGGAGGGTCAAGTCCACCCAGAGACACCTTGGAAGAAAGGCCTGCTGATCTCCTTCTGACAAATCAGCACTGGAAACCTTGTGGTCCTGCTGACCGTCTCCCCGCATTGGCGCTGAGCCACGGCAGTCGGGCAGCTCCCACCTGTCTCGTGGCCACTGTCACTGCCACCACCATTGCCACCACCACCGCCTGGGGCGGCCTGTCTTGCTACCACAGACCCCAGAGTCTGTGGGCATTTGAGGGGCTTTCAATTCCTGCCATTCTATAGCATAAATCACTGTGCCCTGCCAGGCTGGGGGCACAGAATGGACGTGAACCTGCGCCCTGAGTGACCACTGGGGGTGAAGCATGGTTCTCTGCACCTGCCGACTGAAAAAAGCAAGCCACAGACCCCAAACCCAAGTCAGCCAGTAAGGGGCCGGAGGGGTATGGCTTGGGGACACAGGGTGGAGATGAGCGGGGAGGCAGAGAGAGCAACTAACTCCAGGTGGGATCTGGGAAGAGGGAGCCCCATCTGGGACGTTTTGAGTGACTGGCCAGGAAGGAGGACGACAATCCCACAGAGAGGGGGCCGTTTAAGGCTGAGGGGGTCACCAGTGGTCCTGGGATGTCTGCACGTCATGTTTGAGGATCCAGAAGTAATCAGCAGGAGTGTCTGAAACACGGGGAAGAGTAAAAGTGAGGCCCGACGGGAGGTTGGGACTACAGCCCAGGCCCCCAACATTGTCTCCCCAGACACACATGGTCCATCAGTCCTCCCTCTGTTTAGACAGTCCTTCCCAAGTCTTCTGTGGCCACGCCAAACAGCAGCCCACACCCACCCTTCCCCTGGCCCCGTGCTCAGCACCTGGCCCTCTCTCACAAGCTGTGGTTTCCTAATGGAAACAGCCAGGGATCTTCGTCCATGGCAGCATCAGGGCACCAGGGCATTCCCTGACACGAGTGGGTGCTGGCAGGGGTCTGCTGACGGCACGAGTGCCCCGCCAGGGCCTCATCTCCCTCCCTGCCCCTCACAGAGAGGGCACCCCGCTCTGGGGGAAGAGAAACACGTTGCTGAACTTTGGGCACTCCTCTGAATTTCACCTTGCTTAGGCGTAATTAAGGGTTTAGTGCCCTTCTCCCCACTTTCTCTGTCCTCCAGCACAGAGAAAGAATCCTGAGCACACCCAAGGCACTGAACTCTACTGACTGTTCCCAACAGATACTCCCACTGGCTTAGTTCTCTCTACTCAGTGAGGACAAACCTGTGTGCTTCAAAGGGGGCATGGAAAAACAGGCGAAAAGACTCAACACATAAACATAAAAAGCCTATGAAAAAGCCGTGTTGCGTGTGACTTAGGGTTCTGCCATATCTACACACAAGGGCTAGGAAAATGAGGAAAAAAAACAATAGTTTGGGTGAAGCTGGGCTTTTTGTTTCTTTTTCATCTGAAAGAAACATTCTAGGGGACCCGGGAATTCCAGAAAAGCACACTAGCTGCCTCGGCAATGGTACAGCCATGTCTTAGCTACAGGGAAAGAAGTTCACTGTCATCAGCAGCACAGACACTGACCAAAGGGACTAAGCGACACCTAAGTGAGCAGCACCCGTCAGCGGTCCAGCAGCCACTTGCATTCTTTGTGAGGAAGACAGTGCAAGAGAGCCAGCATCACACCCCACACCTACCTACAGGAGTGTCATTTGGCTCCACAGTTGGTGATAGAAAAGCTAATTTATAAGGGAAAAAAGTGGAACAAAAATAAACTACAGTAAGTAAAATGGATTTCTGTTGCATAAAGGAAGTTTTCATTGAAAAAGTCACACTAGCATCATCTGCAGTCTCATCAATTTCCTGAAAAGTTCTCCATATAGCACTTTCATGAACACCTTTTAAAACAGAAAGTGATACAGGTAAAATTCTTAGTTTATGAAAAAAAAATTTCAGAAAACCTCTGATGTCATTTCTGGATCAATTCTCTTTCTCATAAAACATCAACAGCTCTCACCGTGAAAAGAAGAGAGATTACCTTGATATCTCTGAACCCGGCCTTTTCCAAACGGCATCGGTAAATTCAAAGGAATGTAATGTTCATGGTTGCACACCACACGGAGAAATTCAAATTTGTATTCAAAAAGAGTCTGCGGAAAAAAATGTATTGTTATAAATGAAACATCTTGCTGGTTATCATTTTTAGCACCCTAAAAAATCTATTAGGAATAAACACCCCAGTCCTTAGCTCAACCCACTTGGAGCTGCACCTTCTCTGCCATTTTAGGATTTTGGAAGGGCTAGAGGAATGTGTTTGGAAGATGAGATCACATTTCTTCCAATGATGTCTCCTACTGACTCAGCGTATTTAGTACGCTCATTCAACTGCAGTAAATGATTTCAGACAGCTTATAATTACAGACAGAGCATCAATACAATCAGAAAATTAGGCAGAAGTTAAAAACACACAACTGAGATGCAAAGAGATACTTCTTCCTGAAAGAAGCTACATGGTTACCTCAGTCATCTTTTTAATAAACCATAAGTCACAACACCTATGCCTTTGGTTACACCCCTGAGAAGTCATTTTGCATACGTTTGTTTTTCATTTGGGATTAATGAGTCCCTAAATATCTCACACTGGAATCCCTGCAAGCCCCACCAGTTGATCACCAGGCACGCAGCTGTTAACTGAAAGGCTGCAAGTTTGAGTCTACCCAGAAGCATCTTGAAAGTGGTGTTCTGTTTCTGAAAAGTTAGCCCTGAAAACCTAAGCAGCACAGTTCCACTGTGACACATAAGGGTCCCATGAGTCCAAACCAACTCCATAGCAACTGGTTTAACATCTCAAACACTCATACCAATGCAAATACTGGTATCACCGAGACAAGGGGATGAGTTGTGACTCCAGGACTAAAAGAACATTCTGCTGTGAATGGCAGACCGACAGGCAGATTTCCAGAGGGAGCAAGAGGGAGGAAAGGAAGTAAGGACAGCATCCTTCCACCCACGCTACCTTGGGGTCTCCAGGAGCAAAGCAGCTGATGTAGTTGTTGATTTGCTTGAAAACAAAGCCCCGGTCCATGAAGGTGAAACATCTCTGTGGGGAGAAAACCACAGGGTGAGTGTTCCAGGCACCAGCGTTTCTGGAAAGCTGGGGTCCAGCCAACACCCATGGTTAATAAAAGCATCCTTTAGCAGGAAAACATGCAACCCATGCTGAATGAGCAACTCCTGTATACAAGTCAGTCTGCTGTACAGCTCACAGAGTACCTACTGTGTACCAGTCACCCTACCCTAGAGCCCACGCTGAGAGGGCACCTCCTGTGTACAGGTCACTCTGCCGTACAACCCGCGCTGACGGAGCACCGCCTGTATAACAGTCAGTCTGCTGTGCAGCCCAGAGTACCTACTATATACCAGTCACCCTGCCCTACAGCCCACGCTGAGAGGGCACCTCCTGTGTACAGGTCCCTCTGCCATACAACCCACACTGAGTGAGCACCGCCTGTATTCTGGTCACTCTGCTGTACAGCCCATGCTGAGGGAGCACCTCCTGTATACAAGTCACTCTGTGACAGCCACCTAAACGGCTTTTCAGTCACTGCAGTGACATCACTGTGCAGACTCACCTTGATGAAACCAGCAAGGCTATGGTTTGCATTCTTGGACGCCTCTGGGTTATCTCTGAACTTCTGAGTGATGTGTGGCATCAGCATATTAACGACAGTTTCCACGGCATGATGATAGGACGCAGGGAACCTCTGGTTTCGCAATAACTAAAGAGAATTTCAAGAAAACATTTATTATTTTTTGAGTTGCAGCGTTTGGGAAACAGAAAACTCCCAAAGTCCATTTTAAAAACCTAGCATTTTAATCTTCTGGTCTGACATGAAATGAGTTTTCTTTCTTTTTTCAAGGTATTACAAACAACCTCCCCACTCCGGTTGCCGTGGTTCATGACAATCCCATGTGTGTCAGAGCAGAGCGGAGCTCTGCACAATTGTCACAGACTGATTTCTCAGACATCACCAGGCCTTCCTTCTGAGGGGCCCAGGCAGACGCCAACGTCTGATGTTTGAGTTAGCAACTGAGCGCATCAGCCGTTTGCACCACCCAGGGACTCCTGACGGTGCCACACCAAGGCCCACAGCCATGGGGTCCACTGCGACTCAGAGTGAACTGCCCCATACAGCTCCCAGGGGGCGCCTGGTAGATCTGAACTGCCAACCTCTTGTAACGGCTGTGACACTAAGCCACTGCGCCACCAGCGTTTCCTAAGGCACTACACACACATTCAAATACTTTACACCAACACTGTGGCTTAGACCCGGGGCCATCCAGTGCGAGTGCTCCATGAACATTGTGGAAGTATTTGTTCACACGCACACTGAGTCTCGACTGGAGGCCGACCCAGGAGCTTGGCAGCGGTACGGGAAGAAGGTGCCGGAACTTGCATGCCCACTGAGGACCCTGGGAGATGGTGTTGCCTCTACCTTCCAAATCTCTCTTTGGGAAACCCTGGCTTGGGTTTAAGTTTCAAATGCTGCAGCTAAAGATACCCAGTAGCTACTCAGCTTAGCAACAGTCCTCTTCAAACTAACCTTCTGTCCTGAGTGTTCCCCGTGTCACAGCTGTTTTCCTAAGAAATGAAACCCAGACTACTCAGCCATCAGTTAGCAGGTGTAACCCACCTTCTACCTGTCCAGCACTGTCCTAGATACTCCTACCTACTTTTCACTAAATTCTTACAGGATCCCTTCCGAGTTCAAGCCTCATTTTAAGGAGAGCAGAGGTTAGGTCATCGTGTCCTTGGCACACAGCTAACAAGTGGCAGAAGACCAAAACCCAGACTTGCCCGAGTCCAAAGGTGTCATTCCTCCTGCTGTGAGAGATGACTGCCCGCTCCCTCGTTCCCACTAACGGGGACAGTTCACTGAGAGCTGGCAACACGCACGGCACTGTGCTAGATGCCGCCTTGTGTTTGTTCACTCCCCAGAGAGGCATGAGCACAGGCCGGCACAGCCATGCTCACAGCAGCTTTCCTCATGCCAGCCAAAAGGTGGGGACCACCAAGTGTCCATCAGCAGAGGAGTGGATCAGCAAAATGGGGTGTACATGGACAGTGGAGGACTATTTTGCCACACAAAGGAATGGCATTTTGACACATGCTGCGGTGGGGATGAACCTTGAAAACATACCACAAAGCACAAAAAGCCAGATACAAAAGGCCACAAGTTGTAGGAGTCCATTAAACGAAGCTTCTGGAATGGGAGGAGGCTTGGTGGCACAGGAGTGACACAGCCAGCTGCTAACCGAAAGGTTAGTTGTTCAAACTCACAGGAGAAAGCTGCGGCAGTGTGCCTTAGACAACCTGTGGGGCAGTCCTACTCTGTCTGTGGGGTCACCGTGAGCTGGAACTGATTAAGCAGCAATGGATTTTATCCCCTTATTTTAAATCTAGAACAAGCAAACGCAGTGACAAAAAGTAGACTGCTGGTTACCATGGGCTGGGGGAGGGGAGACAGGGAATTACTTTGAACAAGTAACAAGTTTCTGTTTGGGGTGATCGAAAGTTCTGGAAAAAAACAGCTATGGCTGTATAACATTGTGTGTGACCAGTGCTGCTGTACTGCACACCTACAAATGGTTAAAAGGGTAGATGACATATATGTGTTACTACAGTAAGAACAAATAAAACAGTATGACAACTTTCAAATGCCAGATGATTGTGTTCTGTCTATACACCAGCAACCTTCCTCATCGAGGGCTCAGCCTCCACAAATGCTCAGCTTCTAGGACCCCAGCTAAGGCCAGCCATAACCATTAGGCTTGCCAGCTAGCTACCCAAGCCAGCCACTCCTGAAAGGAGGGTCTCCCCAGAAACCTCCTTGGCCTTCAGAACAAGGCTGAGCTGACAAATATGGAAACCATTAGAGGAGAACTACATGGGGACTCGGTCACGAATCAATCAGGCTGACACCTATGAAGACCCTGCGAGTCTGCTGCTGACTGCTGGGGACTGCAGACACCAGGGGCACATCGCGCTACATCCTGGTGTCACCGGGCTCCACCAGTGGCCACTGACCCAATGCTAAAATCCTTTGTCAATACTATCATCACTCACTGAAAGTGGGACAACCAGACCTGAGGGGCCTTCTAATGCGATGCCATGGTGTCACCCACCGGGTAACCTCGCCAAAAAGGAAAACAAACTTGAACCTAATCTAGCCTTGAGAAGCAGCTACAAGTTCACAAGAAACACAAGGATACAGGACTGTAACTGCTAAGCTACAATCAGTGACATCCAAAACGTGGGGAACATATAGGACAAACCACCTGCTTTCTTCATGGAATTTTTTAAAATAGGAAAACACAGAAAGAGGCACATCAATGAACCGTCAACCAGATGCTGTGTATGGACCCTGCTGTCATCCAGTTCAAACCAACTAATGGTAAAATGGCATTCTGGGGACAACTAGGGAACACTGACTTCACAGTGGTCTTCAGGCGGTGAATGCTGCTACTTTGTTGGGTGTGATAACAGTATGGTGGTTATATTTCTTAGCTGTTAGATACAATCAAGGGAAAAGATACGTTTGGCAATTGCTTTAAAGGAACAAGGAGGGGAAACCACCTAGAATAAAAGAACACTGGTAACTGTTGAGGCCAGTGACAGGTGCGATGACAGGTATGTCAAGTTCATTCCTCTGTTCCTTCCACTTTTGTGTTTACTGGGACATTTCTGTAATAATAGGACTTGATTCAAGGAAGGGAATGTGGGGATGGTGGGGCTGTCCAGGGATTATGCTGACACATGGCTTCTTGGAAAGCTGCAACTAAACCCCCCTAGAGGGATAAGCAGCTAGTGTGAAAAACCCTAAAACAGCAACTGAACTGCCGCCTTTTTGTCAAGTGAGGCACACATCTCTGGCACTAACACCTAAGGAACTGGATGTTTTGATGGAGATTACCGCCTATCCTGGGTAACGGGCTGACACTAGGTGGTGGGTAGGTAACAACTGGCCCCGAGGACGGCACCCAGGCTCTAGGCGGCTTCTCAGCCCAACAAAAGCCCATGCCCGCCCCGTGCCCTGCTGCGGGGTTTCTGGCTGGCGCTGCCGCAGTGCCCACCCTGGTCCAGCTGCACCACCTGCTTCTCCGACAACACTGTCCACGGGGGGTCTGCTCGCTCAGGGCCTGTTGGTGCAAGGTCAGCCTCCTCCAGCGAGCCTGCTGTGACCGCTGTCCCTTGCCCTGTTGGGAGCCCACCACGTAGGTGCCATCTGCTGGCTGCTCAGCTCCTGTCCCCAACACTGGGACTCAGTGGGATCTGCCTGACCACATGCCCTGCCACGTCATGCAGACCTCTGGGCCTGGCCAGCGGGGGCGACGGGGACCAGGGCCATGCCACACCGTATCCCAGTGTCAGGCCTCAGCAGTGGCTGGCTGCTCGATGCACTCCTTCACACACAGGGACTCCGGAGTGCTGTCTGGGTTTCCTGTGGTGCTCCTCACTCTGCTCTTCCACATCTCCGTGCGTCTAGACAATTCCCTTCAAGGGGCTGTTTTTTCACTTTTGGAGCTATAATCAATAAGGCGAGGTCAGCCAACTTCACTCTACAGCTCAGCAAACACAGTAATGGGGTTTAGAGCAAATTTGTCAGATGGTATTTTCTAGAAGTTTGAGGTGACTCCCCCTTATTGACGTCCCTGTGCTACTTCCTCTCTTCTGTTTCTTCTGTAATGTTTCTTCCTCCTCCCACCCTGGTTAGTTTCATTCACAAACAACCAGGCTTCTGTGTCGATCTGTCAGTCACCTGGTGCTGCTATAACAGAAAATGCTACAAGTGAACGGCTTCGAGAGACATGTCATTGTCACCGTCATGTATGCTACTAATCCATCCGTAAGCTAAAGTCCATCCAACAGAAGTTAACACAGTCTGGTAGGCTGCGTCCAGTTCAACAGGAGAGCACCCTCGTGCAGGAACCGCAGGTCCAAAGGACGAGCTCTGCTCTCAGTGGTGTGAAGTTCCCAACTCTGCTCACTTCTCTCTTCTATATCCCACCAGCTTGTAGCTGGGGTCCCGCCTCACCAGCACAGCTGCTGCCCATTCTCCCTCATCAACATCAGAGGCAGGACTCACAACACATGGGACAGATGACTCAACACTGGGAATCACAATGCAGCCAAGTCGATACACAAGTTTTTGGGGTGACATAATGCAATTCATGACAACATCCCATGTTTATTTCTGTCCTGCTGGGGCCATGAGGATGGGTATCACTGGTCTCCTACTGCAGAGATAGGGCTGGCCCATGGCCCCAGCTCTGCCCTGCAACCTACTGGTACAGCTGCCCCACGGACACACCTTGCCTAGGCTGCTCCCCCCAATGATGGGGTGGCAGGAACATGATGACAAGTCTGTTCCTGGGAGATTGTAGGGCTCCCCTGACAACTGATACCAGCATGAGGACTGCCCAGGGGCCTTTATGAACTCTTAGAGCCACTCTGCAGTCTAAGATGCCACCTTCCTTCCCCTCTCCATCTGGGATCAGCTCCGCACCACAATACCATGGCTTTCCTGCCTCTCTTGGGCTGCCCCATTTCCCTAGCTCATCCCTCTAATACATCTCTCCCTGGCTAGTCTCACCTGGCAGTGCAGAGACCACACTATCCTTTTTCCCAGAGAAAAGTTTCGGCTGTGGTTTCACAAATCTCCTTCCCTAGTTTGGGTGTCTTGTTTTGTCTTCGGGGCCCAAGCCTGACTCTCAACCTGCCGACTAGAGATTTCTGCGTGGCTCTGCCACCACCCTCACAGCTCCAACTATCTGCCAGTAGAGGCTTTCCTGGTCTTGGAACCTCGCCCGGTCAACCAAGGCTACGCACAGTAAAGACATGTCCCAGCCCTCCGGGCAGCTGTGTGCTCATGTGACTACGTCTAGCCAATGGGATAGCAGCAGCTATGATGTGCGCAACTTCCGGGTTCCATCCTTAAAGGGAAAGGATGCATCTTTCCTCTCCCTGCTTCCCTTCCTACCAGCTAGAATGTGGACATGCTGGTAACTCAGCTTGATCAAGAGGATGAGGGCAGCGTTCCAGGAGAGCTAAGCAGTGAAACAGAAGGCATGTAGAGCCCCGATTGCTCTGTAGAACAGAGTCCCATGTCAACTCGAACTTCTATGAGAAGGTATCATTTTTTTCCCTCTTTGTTATTATTCGATTTCTGCCACAGCAACCGAACCTACAGCCCTACAGCCCGCTAAAGCGTAAGGTACCCCAGGCATACTGTGTCATCTCCCATCTGCTTCAGAAAGCCATCTCCTCTACCCCACTGCCTACTGCAGAAGCTCCCTCGTTCCACACTTTCAGATTTAACATCTAGGTGGTCTTCTCCAACTCAAATCTCACATGTTCTATTTTCAAAATATTAGGTTTACTGAGGTATAATTTACATACAACAAAGTTCACCATTTTAAAGAGTGCAGTTTTGGCAAGTTCTGATCAACATATACAGTTGTGTCACTATGACCATAATCAAGACACAGTAAGTTCTATCACCCCACAAAGTCCCCTTTGTGTACCTCTGCACTCAGTCCCTGCCTCCGACCCCTGGCCACCTCTGCTTTGTTTTCTGTCCCTGTGGTTTTCCTTTGTTTAGAATGTCACATACATGGACTCACATTATGTAGTCTTGTGTGTCTGGCTTCCTTTACTCCAGGAGTCATGGTGGTGCAGTGGTTAGAGTACTCAACCATGAACCACAGGTCAGCGGTCTGAACCCACCATCCACTCCAGGGCAGAAAGAGATGGTGGCCTACTTCTGGCAAGATACCCTGGAAAGCCCTGCGGGACTGTCCTGCTCCGTCCTGTAGGGCTGCTGTGTGCCAGAATCAACTCGACCACAAAGGGCTTCGTTCAGGGGGGTTCCTTTACTTCCCGTGGGACTTGGAGATTCACTCATGTTGCTGCATGAATCAGCCCTTTGTTCCTTATTACTTAGTAGTTGTCTCATGGTACGCAGAGACCATAATTTGCTTGCTCATTCAACTTGATGGATATCTGAGTTGTTTTTGTTTTTAGCTATCATAAAGGAAGCTGCTAGGAACACTGGCATACGAGTGTCGGTGTGGACAGACGTGTTCACTTCTCATCCGTGAACATCCAGGTGCAGGACCTGCTGGCCTACATGACTGGCTCTCTTAACACTCTCTCTCCTTCATTCACGATGCACTGCACTCTCATCCCTGATCCCGCCTCGGCCCTCACAATGCCGGCTTCCTCATCAGCTTCTCTCTGAAACACTGCCTCACATGACTGTACTCACGAAGTTTAAAAAATATGTATATACAAAAACAGTGACAGTTCCAGATAGCTAACCAAGCCAGTAATAACAAGACATCATTTAATGATAGGCATTGTGAGAGGATAAACTGTTCAAGGATCCAAAAGGGAGAAGGCGACTCTACCTAGTCCACACGTAACTCCACTATTCCTACGTAAACATGGGAAAATAGTCTTAATACATTTCTAGAACACTCTGAAGATGAGGGGGACTACTGAATTTTAATGGATTCCACACTTGGCTCCTCATAATGGGACAAATGGCTGAGTGTTAAAATTTCTGAAGCTTGTATCATGTTTCGGCCAAAGATTAGACAGTCCCACAAAAAAAAAAAAAAAAAAAAAAAAACACAAGGCTAAAGGGGCATGCCAGCCCAGGGGCCAGAATGAGAAGGCAAGAGGGGACAGGAAAGCTGTGATGGGGAATGCGTCGTTGAGAGTGGAAGAGTGTTTACATATCATAGGGTTGGTAAACAATGTCACAAAGGAATCCAAATCCAAACTCACTGCCATCAAGTCGATTCCAACTCACAGCAACCCTATAGGACACAGTAGAACTGCCGCATAGAGTTTCCCAGAAGTGCCTGGCAAATTTGAACTGCCAACCTTTCTAGTTAGCAGGTATAGCACTTATCCACTATACCGCCAGGGTTTCCCAGGAAGAAATATGTATGGTGTTTGATGAGAAGTTAGTATGTTCTGTAAACCTTCATCTACAGTATAATCATAATAAAGAAATGTTTTCGAAGCTTCTTGAGAGTTAGGGAATTAAAATAAATGAAGTAGTTTTGAGTAGTTAAAAAAAAAAAAAAAAAGGACAGTCCTGCTAGTCTGTTCCCTGCTCAATTTAGGACAATGTGCCAGGTAGCATGACATTATAAGCTAAAGAACGCAGGTGGACTCATCGATACAAACGTGTCCAAGTCACTCTGCTCACCTTCCTCTTTGTCAGGCTCCTCAAGAGCCTTCTTGTCTCTTTCCAGCCCCTGACATGTCAACTCTGCTGCCTGGTTCTCCCAGTCCCCCAAGTCTTACCTCTGCTCTTGAACAAGTCTCCCTTCTCACGCTTTTCCCTCTGCTCTCACCCCAGCCAACCTGAGCTCTGCCACTGTGCAAGCCAGCGAGGCCCTCGCCTTGGCAAGAGCTACTTCCTCTGCCTAAGACTTGTAGCCTCTCCCAACATGGTGCCATCCTTCTAGGTGGAAGGAAGGTTCCAGCTGTCCCCTATTAAGCTCTCATCACTCTCAAAGCTTAGACACACACCTCCCCACACTCTTCTCTAACTGTGTCACGGTTGAATGTCTTCTTTCTCCAACAGTGATGTCAGGGACCAGGCTGAGAATGGACAGGCCATCTGCCTTCCTGCTCCGTGTTTTGTGGATGGCAAACAGCCACTCGAGGTGCTCGGTCAGCACTGAGCATGGGCTTTACGCTTTCCTGCTTTTCACATGTTAGACGGGCTCAGATGTGCAGCTTAGGAGAAGTCCAAAGAGTCCATACACATGATGCAGTCTCAGACTCGTCTTCTACTTTCCACAATGTACGCTCCTTCTTTGCTCAAGGAAGCCAGAAGGCAGGCTGAATGCTAAACAAGTCTCCCTAACTAGCGGGTTTATACCTGCCTGCCCACCCACAGCACGTTTTCAGCCTTCTGTCTTGAAGGGCACCTGTGGAACACTAGCAACTTGCCTGGTCCCGTGGGAGGGAAGGAAAGGCAGAGCCAGACTGCAGAAATTATAGCTGCTAAATTTAATGCTAGGAAAGAAACACCTACAGATTGGTGAGCACAGGGACAGAGAGCGGGGGAAAAGGCTTCCCCAGGTGAGGTCTATTTCATATGTTCCTCAAAAACCATTCAATGTCAATTGCAAGCTCAGGTCACCTATGAAATTCTCGAGCCTGGCACACTCAGATATAACCAGCCCAAAGTTGATAGGTCTATCTACAGCAACAAGGAGACTATTTTAGATGCCAGTCCACAGAGATGCTCAGATCCACAGCCTGCCCCCCGCAAGTGTGACTCAGTGCATTTTCTCGGAGGGGCTGGGAGGTGGTCCCAGATGGCCGCCTCCACTTCCAGCATGCAAGCAGCCCTGACAGCAAGCCTAACAGGGTGCCAATGCACCCCACCAAGTAAGCAGCCATCTGCTGGAGTCACCCACCAACAACATGATTGTCTGCTGAAGACTTCAATTCCATATACCAAAATGCTCATCAATGCTAGATACTCCTGGGAGGGACCTACACGGAAAGCTGACCATGTTGTCTGGCTTTTTATGCGTCTGGCTCAGCTGCCCCTATGGGCCAGTGTGTATCTTCTCAATCACAGACTAACCAATGAAGAAACAAGGCAAGGACAGAGCTCTAGAGGCATTGAGATCAATTATCTTCAGCCACAAAAGCCAACTGAAGAGATGTAATCAAAGATCTGGACACCATGAATGGTAGAGGAATGGTGAACAGAAATTTGTTTCCTAATCTAAAAGACACGACTATGAGACTAAGACATCTAAGTTCTCCACATGTAAATATAAGACAGACAGAAACAATTTGATCAAACACATCCAATCCACTGCTTGTAAGACATGAGGCAAACTGAAGGCAGGCTTCAGGAGCCTTTAGAAATGCATGACTTCGTGGAAGAGCAGTGTCTCAGGCATCTGGTACAAGAGGATGGCTTTGCAAAGAAATTTTCACAGTCTGGCAAGCTACAAGTTCATTCAAAAGTTACCAGTCCCTTCAGTATGAGAAATTATCACAGTCTAGTAGGCTAAGAGTCCAAAATCAGTACGACAGCATCCCGCTGCAGGAACCTCCCATTCCAAGGACACACTCTGCTCTCAGTGCTATTTGCTTGGCGGTATGAGGGTCCCAACAGTCTGTTCACTTCTCCCTCCTTTTATTTTCTGAGAGAGGACCTCAGCACAACACAAGCTTGTAGACTGAGTCCTGCCTCCAACACAGCTGTCACTCACTCTGTCACCACCACCATTCACCAACACGTGGGAGAAACGCCACCACACTGGGATGCATGGGCAACCCAAACTGATACGCATGTTTTAGGGGGGACAGTACAACCCGTAACAAGTGGTAAGGTATCTGTATGACATGATGCATAAGCAATCCCAGAGTTTTTCCTTCTTCCTGGAGGAGGGGACACTCTGAAGTGAACATGTTAAGACTCTGCAAAGCTCTACAAGCTTACAATCTCTATTTCAAGTAAATTATGTTATAGTTTTCTCCTTCTGAATTCCAGTGTTTGTTTTTCAGCACAGCTGGATAACAATTTAAAAATAAAACACCTCTGAAGGCTCTCAGGGATATTGTTTACCACCAAGATACAATTAAGTCATGGAAAAGCTATACGTGGCAACATTTTTGCAGTTTGTGCAAAGTTGCCCACACTAATCCACATCTTCCCCAGAGGTGCTGGAGACTAACTAACAAGGCTGGAAATGTAACACAGCCTGCAGAGGCTGGTTCTCATGCGGGCACTAGTTCTCGGGTCTGCTAAGCTGTGGTGCTGGGCAGGTCACTTCGTCAAGTCTATCCTCTGTCTCCAGATATGTGAAATGAGCTGGGCCAGAAGACGCCTGCCGGGCGGTTCCCACAATCCCTAAACTACTAAGGCTTCATCTGGCACCCTGAGAAGTGAACACATGCAATTCCTTTGTTAATTTTCCAGCACACCCCTAGGGTACTTGATTTTATCATGGATACTTGTCACTGATACTTGAGTTTGAATCTATTCCTTGTGTTTTCAAGAGGGTTAAGGACTTCTCTATATGCTCTCTCTTGTGGTCCTTGCTGAGGACCAGAGAGAAAGCACCCTAACCATTCCTCATCCGTGGTGCCAGGTCCCAAGCTTTCGGCCTCCCCGCTCATCTTCTCCACTAGGCCCTCACTCACCTCCTCCGCTGGGCCAGCGGCCTCACCCCCACCTGTTTCAGCCCCCGCCTCCCGCCTGCCCTCAGCTCCTGAACCCCAGGCAGCCGCCCTTGAGTCTGGCACTCAGCAGGGGCAGTGAGTGCTTTCTGAATGCGTTCGTTACATGTGGAGAATAATACAGTCACTATTCTCTCTAAGATGCCATTCACTTAGGAGACAGACAAAAACAATCCAGTGGGCCTTGAGCCTATCCCGTATCTGAAAACATTTTTAACTGAGAGGCAGTAAACCCAAATGATGCATGTATGTGCGTGTGCTTGTGCATGTGTGTGTGTATGCCCGCATACTGCCAAGAAGGCAATTCCTTAGCAGGTTCCTCCAGCACTCTGCAGGCAACATGTCACTCCATGCCTCTAGGTGACATGTCACTCTGCTGCTCCAACACTATGTAGGTGATATTTCACTTTGTAGAAGGCAGGACTCACTTCCATTTGGCACCTACCTGGACACTAAAGTCAGAAATGTTAACCTGGATTTAAAATTTTTGTCAAAAAAGGCCATCACCTGGCCAGCCCCCAATGCTCACCCTAGTACAGCAAGTACGGAGTTAGCTTCTGCGCCACCAGCCTTCACCTGACAGAACCCAGCAGTCTTCGGCCAAGGCCTCCTCAGAGGGTGCAGCTCTCAAGACTGGGAACCCTAGGCCTGGAACCTTCCTCTTTTTTGCTCCTTGGCCTCACCCGCCAGAACCCGACAGCACCAGCATTCACGACGAGCGTCCAGTGCCTGGCCCCGCACCTGTCGCCCAGGTTCCTCCCCTCTCCACCCGCCCTCCTCTCGACCACACCTCCACACAACTACAACACGGCACTAATCCACATTCACGGTGATAACTCCCGGACACGGAATACAAGGAATGCAGCAGAAGGAACATCCAGGTCTTCTAGACAGAAAGGGTCTGCTGCCACCTACATTTACCAGACCTGAGTTTCGTAGCTTATCAGTGTTCCAGCCTCAGGCAACCAGGGGAGGCCCGCCACGCCCGATGGGACCAGCCCCAATGGGACAGCCCTCCGGTGGCAGACATCCGTGGGAACCATGGGACAGCATGGGGACCAGGTGATTGGACACCTGCAAAGTCACACACACCCAGACAGCATCTCAAGGAGCTGCTGAAGGACAGAGAGGAAATCCGAATGCGAGCTTTTACCCTGAAGGAACCGAGCTACCTCAGAGCCCACTGACTGGTCACAGAGGACAAGGAACCAGGCTCAGACAATCTCATCCAAATCGATGTGTGGAAATCTCTAAATTGCTTAGCACACTTAATAAACACTGGGTGTAAGTGCATTTTGGTGGCACAGTGGTTAAGAATTTCACTGCTTACCACAGTGTCAGCAGTTCAAGTTCAGCCATTCCTTGGAGACTGTGGGGCAGTTCTACCCTGTCCTACTGGGTCCCTATGAGTTGGAATCACATTTTAAATCAATGGTTAAGCCACTGCTCCCATTTCAATAACTCTGAAATTTGCTAAGCTAGTCAAAGGAGTCCTGTGAGTGTGTGGTGAGGCGCTCACTGCTAACAGGTTGGTGGTTGGCACCCACTAGCAGCTCCACGGGAGAAAGACTCAACAGTCTGCTACCGTAAAGACTACAGCCTAAGAAACCCTACATGGCTATTCTACCGTCACAGTAGGTTGCTAGGAGTTGGAATGAACTCAATGACACACAAGAATAAGCAAAAGACCTTTTTTATCCCCCAGTAATACAGCAGTTTTGGAGCTTTGGCTTTGAAGCCAGGCTAGTTTCAAGACCTGGCTCCCATGCTCATTAGCAGCGTGACCTTACGGGAGTTACTCAGGGACACAGGCCTCAGCCTCCTCATATATAAAATGGGGTTAGGAATGGTCCTTCCCTCAGAGGGCTGTCAGGAAGCTAAGCTAAGGTACAGCCTGCACACTCTTAGTGGAGTCCTTGGGTGGCACAAATGGTTAAGTGATCCATGACTAGCTGAACCCATCCAGAGGCTCCTGAGAAGGCAGGCCTGAAGATTTGCTTCTGAGAAGTCAAGCCTGTGAATGCAGCAGCGTGCAGGTGGGGTCACCACATAGTGGAACCGACCCGATGGCGACAGACCCTAGAACGGCCCTGTGACTGGCTCTCAGAAGGCACCCACAAACATGAGCTGTCCCACCCAGGGAAGAAGCCTGAGTCTGAGAACAGGCACCCAGACCCTCATGGCAAGAAACATACCTTCACTTTGGAGTTCTCTATCAAATGCTGGGCCATGGATTTGATCAAAACATCAAAGAAGAACCAGGAATACTGAAAGGGGGACAAAAAAAAAAGGCTTCAGTAAGTAAAACAACAAATAAGGAGGTGGGAAGTATACTTTCTCAGCCGACAGTGTCATCAGCATGAGACAAGTGTGGCCATGAAACCCAGAGTCCTCCCAGAAAATTATTCCCAGACCAAAGAGGTGCCCAGCAGCAAAGTACTACATCCTGCCAGGAAACCAGACACCAGACTGGGCCTGACTCACTCAGCAGGAGGCTCTGCCCCTCACAGCCACACCTGCAGTCTCTCCTCTGGCCCAGTCTGTCACCTGGCCACCCCTGCCCTTCCTATTTCTCCATCCGTTTCCTCTAGTAGTTTAATTTGAATATAATAACTCATTCGTGTTCAAGAACAAGTGCAATTATGGCCACAGTGATACTCTGCAAGGCCTATCTCAAGACTCATACTTTGGCCATGTTCTCAGGAAGCACCAAGTCCCTGGAGAAGAACTCCATGCTTGGTAAAGCACAGGTCAGTGAAAAAGAGCTGCGGCAATGGGCTCGAGCAATGACTCTGAGGACAGCACAGGACCAGGCAGGTCTCCCTCTGCTGGACGTGGGGACCGGGCGGGGTCTCCCTCTGCTGGACATGGGGACCGGGCGGGGTCTCCCTCTGCTGGACGTGGGGACCGGGCGGGGTCTCCCTCTGCTGGACGTGGGGACCGGGCGGGGTCTCCCTCTGCTGGACGTGGGGACTGGGCGGGGTCTCCCTCTGCTGGACGTGGGGACCGGGCGGGGTCTCCCTCTGCTGGACGTGGGGTTGCCGTGAGTGGGAACCACCTCGACAGCACCAGACAGCAGCAACATCTCAAGACCCAGGTAGCAAACCTGGGACTGGAAAGCTGATTCTGTTGGCCCTTTTCAGGGGGTGGTGTGACTATCTCTGAGAACACTTGAAAGTGGTAAACTAGTCTGTCTGTGGGATCTGAATTTTCTCTAATCAATTTCAAAGCCACAGAGCTACACTGACCCTCCCAACGTACCTTCAGCAGTTTGTTGCTGGTGAGAAAATCAGCAGAAGGCTTGAGAATTGTGGTCATGGACTTGGCCAGCTCTTCATGCACAGTCTTATATTCAGAGGCCACATACGGCTCAGCCTTATAAGCATACTTTGAAGAAAAGGAAAAGATAGCTTAATGTGCTAGTTCCCAACGCTGAGCCAGAAGTTCAAGAGGCTCCTGAGACTGGAGAGCAGAAACAGAGGTAGTTTCCATAGGTGGGAGAGGAAGGAAACAGAAGGCAGGAAGGGTGACGGTCATGTGATCGAAAGGAACAGGCCCATGACATCTTCAGGGATCCCATCAAAACATGTGAGTCTCTGACTCACGCAGATCACTGGTTCTCCAGCCAGTAACTCCACCTCTACCCAAGACTCCAAGGAATGAGTGATATGACACTCATTAAAAGTTACTCTGAACAACCCCAAATGTTTTTAAACTAACAGAGTTATAATTCTTGAAGGTATCTAAATCTTACTAGAACACGTTCAACTTTCTAGAGTAAGTACCACCATGCTTACTGAATGCTGTACATAACCAAGAACATACTGACATTTATCCTAATGGTATCACTTCCTGTTGTTCCGAATAGTCATCTAACTTCATTGTGGCCAGAACTAACCTTCCCATCTTGGGATGAACAGTTTAACTAGGGATTTAGATAGGAAAAAAACAGCTAGGTATATACCACAAACCCTGATGTGCTGTGGTTAAGTACAACAGCTGCTAACCAAAAGGTCTGCAGTTTAAATCCAACAGTTGCTCCCTGGAAACTCTACTCCGCCTTATAGGGTTGCTATGAGTCAGAACTGACTCGATGACAGTGGGTTTGATATTTGGTTTTAATCAAGAGCAACATAAAATTCTTCTTTTGACATTAATGAAATTAGGGTAATATTATTTGCAAAACCATTGAAAGAAATGTGTTGAAAGAAAGAGCTTCAGCAAACAAATGAATGATTGACCTTTCTTGGGACTTTTGTTTGTTCAGGTACACACTGGCTGTCAGATAAGTAAACAAGGCATTAAGTTTCAAATACATCCCCAAATAACTAGACTTTTAAAAAAACAGTCCACAGAAGGAAAATTGGAGAGCCACAGATTTCAATGCCCGAGACAGTTTATTGCACATACCTTAACATATGACCTCAAGTGGCTCTCCAACCCTTCCTCATGGCACTGGGCGACCACGTGAATGATGACCCTGCACACCACAGGAACGAATAAAGCAATGAATAATAATGTGGAAGCGGTCACACCTCGTCATCACAGCAGCACAGTGCAGCAGTGCCACCGGCACCGCAGGAAACAACAAATCCAGTGGGGCCTCCAGTCATGAGGTCACCAGAACACCCGACACACGCTGGGATCTCAGGTATCTGTGACTGTGCTCCAGATACGGACAGGCTGGAAGAGAAGCGTGTCCACCTCCCCACCCCTCTTACCGCGTCACGTTGACGGCGACTTCCTCCTGGGTGGCTCTGGTGAGGACGCGGAACAGCTGGTTTAAGATGGTGGGCAAGAAAGCAATCATCACGTGGCCTTCCATCGCATGAAGACTCTGCAGACACACAATGGCCAAGTGTCAGTTGTCTTTGAAAAGGGTACCCACCCAAAGGAACGTTCTCTCAGCTCCAGGTCAGGAGGGAAAAAAAAATCCATCTCAAATGAACGAATGGAAGGCTACGGAAGGCAGAATGATGGGCCATCGCCGCCCACACCGTCCTCTCAGGAAGTTGTGAACTATGCACGTGACAAAGGAGAACTAAGGTTGCTAATCAGCTGACCCTGAAATGAGGAGACCACTCTGGAACTGGTGGAAGGGCACCAAGTCGTCACATTGCCACCACCACAGGCTGCCATGGCGCTGATGCTGGCTCACGGGGACCCTGTGGGTGTCTGAGCAGAGCTGTGTTCCAGGAGGTTTTCAGTGGCTGAGTTTTTCCTAAGCAGATCACCAGGCTGTTCTCCCAGCATGTCTTTGGGTCGATTTGAACCAAGACAGAGGCAGAAGAGAAGCCAGAAGGGAGGCGTGACTTAAGAAAACTGGTCAAACAGACAACACACTGCTGGCTTTGAAGACAGAGCGAGGGGATGTGAGCCATGAAACACTGCCACCTCTAGAAGCTGCAACAGGCAAGTAGGGGTGCTCCCCAAGAGCCTCCAGAACAGAACACCACTCTGCTGGCCCCTCCCCTTTTTAGCTAAGTACGGCCTATGCTGAACTTTTTTTTTTTCCAGCTGTGCTTTAGGTGTAAGTTTACAGAGCAAGTTAGCTTCTCACTGAACAGTTAATACACAAATTGAGTTGTGACATTGGTTGCCAACCCTCTGATGTGTCAACGTTTTCCCCTCCTCCTCTCCAGGTTCTTTGCTTTCCATTTGTCTAGTTTTCCTGTCCCTTCTTGTCTTTGTTTTTGGGATATCCAACTTCTGACCAACAGACCTGTATGACAATAAGTCTGAATTATCTCAAGTCACCACCTGTGGCCATTTGTTACAGCAGCAACAGAAAACAAATACAAAGTCTCTTCTTCTGTAAGTCACAGGGCTCCCCAGGAGGTGGTGGAGAGGCAGTTCCGGCATAGGCATTGCTGAAATCCCCACTCCACATTTCTTCCTTAAAGCAAACACACTTGTGTCCCATCGCTCACATTTCATGTTTTGTCCCAGTGACTAAAACATCCTTTCAGCTACTCCCTCAAAAATTTCCCCAGAATCACACTCCGGATGAAACTCCTGGACAAACTCTCAGTCTCACTGCCCACTGACTCCAAGAACTTGCCTAATCCCTGCCCAAATCTGGGACTGGTCACATGTATGACCTGGGTGTTTTAACCACCTAGCACACTTTTCCCATGTTTCTATTACCTCCAACAATGAACTAGAACTCCTGAGAACACCGAGGTCTACATTTCTGACTTGTCCCTACCAGACTCTCTACCCAGTGAGCACTCGATAAGCAGGTCTGTGTGGTGGAAATGCTTTTACTCGCAAGGAGAAGTGTGTTTCAAGGGGTCTGGTCTGGGGCAAACAGCTTTGCGGCATGGACGAAGGCCACAGCAATACTATTTCTACATCTATCTAGAAGACGATGATATCCTCATACCCAGGTAAGTATATCAGCTCCCAAGGGGCGAGAATAACACTCTTAACCAAGAGGAAATCTAACCTACTCTAAGAACTCAGTAAAAACCAAGTGGTTACTTCTCCAGAGTTTCTGCTCTGCCTCCTAGTTCACGACGCAGGGCCGGGGATCTTAAACGCTCGCCAACGGCCATGCAAGCCTTAACAACTCATCTCTCTTCACCCGGAGCAGCAGAGGACAAAACAGACCCAAGAATCAGAGAAGCAGATGGACTGCAAGTCTCTTCGTCTCCCTGAACTACCGTCTCCTGTGCCACAAGACCAGAAGAAAAAAATGGTGCCTGGCTGCCACTATTCAACGCTTTGACTTAGGATCTAATAGGAATCCTCACCAAAAGAAGAACTGAGGAACAGATCTTCAAATTCTCCTGAGAACCAGGCTTGCTGGCTTCACTAAGATTGACTGAACCCCCAAATCTCTTATCTGGAAACAATTTTCAAATCTTGAACTGAAACTATCCCATGATGTCATTTTCAAACTATTTAGCTCCATTGATAAAGAATAGTTTCCTTGAACACGGAGGTCTTCTGAAGCATTAGTTCAGGTCAAACCGGCAACAGTAAGCCCAAAGCACAGGTGGGAACACTGAGGGGCAGAGACTCTGAGTCAGCAGTGGTGGAACAGCGTCACTGGAGATAACGAGAACGGTGACAATGCAAGATGCATGACTCTGGTCACTGAGCCAAACTGCTGAATGGGTGTGTGTTTTCTTGTGGATATGTTCACCAAAAATAAAGTTAGTAAAAATAAAACTGCAGTTACTAAGAAAGTTATCACATACCTTAAGATATTTTACAAGTTCGCTCCCTAAGGCCTGGGCTCCAGATTCCGTTTTCTGACAATACTGGAAAAAATTATGTAAATGCTGATCCTAGAAAAAGAAAGCAAACACCTTATTAATACAGATGCTGAGGAAATAAAAGTATATGCTTCTTGTAGCATTCCTATTCTTGTTACGGTCATGAAGTTAGTCACACAGAAATGACAGACAGCCCCAAAGACTGGAAAATCCTCCAACAAAAGAAAACTGAAGAAATGCTACTTGTCTGACTTATTTACATCCATACATGTGAATAGCGTGTGTGTATGGTCTTCAAAAAACACGTAAGAGAAAAGTAAATCCATAGCATACATCCATTAGGATTTTGGCTTGCAACAGAACATGCAAGCTTAGCGAGAGACTGTGGTTAATTTTCACAGGTCAGCACTGTACCTGAGTGTACACTGTAGAAACCAGATGAGTGGAAACTTTCAACAGCGGCTTGCCTCCATCTACCCACTTAATTTCTGGACCGTGATGCTGTGGAAAAAGTGTAACAACAGATCAGCTATAGCAGCTTCAGGCATCCTCTGGTCCAGTAATGCATGTCCCGAGGAGGCGGGGCAGGCCCAAAGAGCATCAGTGACCCGACAGTGGCACCTGGTCCACAGGAGAAATGCCACTGGCCTTCACATTTGCCACTCTCTCCCTACAAGCACAACACTCTTTCTAGTGTATTTGCTGAATTATCCTTTCTATTAAGTTCAACTGCATGACTTACTATCTGAGAGGAAAGGAAGCCTACTCCATCAGTGACCTCACTGAAATTGAGGTCGGGGTTCTGAAACAGATGCCAGAAGGCACCACATAAAACAACCAGAACAGTAAGTACACCTGGCAAAGGCAGAGGCCTGCTCCTCAGTGATGAAGTTTGCTTCTCAGTCTTAACATGAGAACATAGAGGTCTAAGGACTATTCAGAATATTTTAAGTATTTGTCCATAAAATGAGCTTGAATTTGGCACTATTAAAATGCAGGGAAGCATTAGAAGATACTTCAAAAAAAGTGATAGTGACTGACTCATAAAACTGTAGTCTGTAAAAATCATGATGGCTTAAAGACTATGAAGCCAACAAACCCACTGGACAAACTCAAGTGGAACCAGGCCTTAATGAATCAGAGAGACAGCATTAACTGGCTACCACGTGAATGACAGAACCACCTGCTAGACTTACAATAAGTTTGAAGAAAACTCCCGATAGCTTGCCTGATCCAGTGGAGACTGTGGTGGCGTAGTGGTTAAGTGCTACATCTGCTAAACAGAAGGCTGATCATTTAACACCACCAGTTGCCTTTGGAAATTCTATGGAGTGGTTCTACTCTGTCCTACAGGGTCACTAGGAGTCCAAATCGACTCAGCAACAGTGGGTTTGGTGTTTTTGTCTGACCCTACGAACTCATCTTTGCTAGAGCAGGCTGGGCCCAGCTGTCTCCACGGACAGACTCCCACTTCATGCAGGATCTCCAGTCTCCTCCCCTGCTGGGGTCCCGCTAGTCCAGGGCTTATCAACACCCTGGCTGTGTAACTCTGGGATCGGGCTGTCAGCAGCACTGCTTGTCAGTGGCTTAAGCTAATGTGGAACGGAATTACACCCAAACCAAACATTCAGCCATCGAGCTCACTCCAACTCACAGCGACCCAACAGGACAGAGCCAAGTGGCCCTGCACGGTTTCCAAGGAACACTTGGTGGATGCCAGCTACGTCATCACAGCTCTTAAAAGAGAATTACTCAAAATCAAGTGTTGTGACTACCAAAACTGCTGTGGGTTTTGTGTGTGTGGTGGTGCTCTAGTTGCTCTTCCACATCTCTGAAGAGACCAGGACAGCGCAGCCCGCCTCCACATACCCTGCCCGCCCCGGGCTCCTGGCAGACGAGGTAGCCAGACGGGAGGTTCGCCGACACAGGCACGTGCTGCTCGGTCGTCACCACTCTTCCATCTCGCAGAAGGGGAAGCCAAGAAAAGCCAACTGCGGAGAACAAAGGACCGACAAATCCACCCTAAGGGCCTGAAAACTTAGGGCCCACAGCCATTGTCACTAAACTGCCTCATCTCTGAGAAGTACCCACATCCACCAGAGCCAGGCAATGAAAATGGTCTCTGCAGAACACTGCCCGCCAGGCTGCGTGCCTTATTTGGGATTAGAAGTTTTAAAAGATCTTTTACAAAAATTTACATCTGCAACCCCAGTCAAGGTCCCTTCACCCCTTAGCACAAGCGAGCAAAGGCAGAATCAGAGGAAGCACTGACAGGCAGTGCCATCAGAGAAACCGAAGGCTACGCCCTGACCTTGGGTCTCTACAGCGTCCTTCTTCTTGGTGCTTCCTTTACTCGAATTATCACAGCTGATGTGGAAAAACGTGAACAGCAAGTGGTGCTTTTCGTGTAGCTGAGTGGGCAGTTCTATTTTAATCTGCAAGGAAGACAAAAGAACGATCCTTCCAAGGCTGCACAACAACGAACAGGAATTCTCGCTGAGAGCTGTGACCCGACGTGTCCCCAGTGCACAAGCGTGCAGTTGTTCTCCAGAATGATCTTCACATCTGCATCCCAGCCCATCTGAGAATGCCAGTCGTGCCAAGGAAGAACCGGACCCTTGAGTTGTGGATGACGACAATGGGAGGGCTGACGGGTATTTCAGCTCTAGAAAATACTAGAATCCAGCTAACAGAAACCACTACACTAACTGAATCCAGCTAAGGTCTTATCAAAAACCAAAAGAGAGTGTTTAAAACTAGGACTCATGTGGCACTTTCAATGGACTGCATTATTATTCTATGTAAGCCAAACCACAGGTAAGACAGTCGTCTCAGGACCAACAAGCGGCACTATATTCCAGAGTGAATTTCAAAGTAAGTATTGCAGACTATTCAACAGTAGTGATGAGACTGTGCTGAGGAATGAGAAAAATTTTATGTAAAGATCGGTATTTGATCATTTACTTCCATTGCTGCAATTTTCAGTTTAGTGCACTGAAGCTTCTTTTAAATTTTGTCTTACCCAGAAGAGAAGGCACAGTTATCCTTAAATCTGGTCACCCTGGGTTCTCCTTAAAAAGCACCACTCACCTCATCATAAAACTCTGGGTTTTGGTGATGGTGTAAAACCGCAGCAAAGGCGCTTCTTGTGAACACTGGCCCCCCAGGTCGACCATAAATGCACTGAAACAAGAGTGAGCAGAGGGGACACAAGCATTCGCTGGACGATTAAACTCAAACTGTCAAGAAAGTGTCCTACAGCAGAAACTGGACATCCCCCCAGATGGATCTTATGCCCGAGGGGCTCCTGGCTGCATGCCCCCTCACAACCGGGTCCTCCCCACCCTCCACCACACTCTGAGCCTTCTCCCCTCCTGCCCATGCCAGCCTTGGACCGCCCCCTCCCCACTCAGAGTTCATTTCCATGCCCCCGCCCCTCATGCCATCCCTCTGTCTGAGCCACCTACTGCCCGTTCCGCATCCCAGGTGCACCAAGCTAACTCATCAGCCTGCCAGAACCCAGTGACCTCTCCTGAAGGCCACCAGGCCAGAAGAGATAACCGACGCCCCTCTCCAGGCTCCCTCAGCACTTTCTCTGTACCCCTTCTGTAATAATTATTTAGTTTCATCCAAAAAAGAGAAGAATTTTCAGTACCTTCTGTGATGCCAATTTATTAAATGTCATTTTATCCAAGTCTGTCTCTCCCACTAAACCATGAACCCTTGTGGACGGAAAGTGCATTTTGGTATCCTCTGCATCTCTGGAGGGCTCCCTTCTCTGGCAGGGATTTTAACACCGCGACAGTAAAGAAAACGGGCCCTGGAGCCAGACTGCCGGGGTCAGGAAATGTCACTCTACGATCTTCAAAGATCGGTTTCAAGTCTGTGCATTCAGGTCCTCATCCAAAAACAACCCACAAGCACAGGACCCAACTCAAGACTATGATGAGAACTCAAGGAGTTTAATATGCATCAAGCACTTGAAGAAACGCCTGGACTACAGTAACTGTTCCAAACTGTCACCGATAACCTGCTATGACGGCTGCCACCCTGGTGGCCCAGGCGTTACAAGCCCACCTACTCACCAAAAGGTGGGCAGTGCGAGTCTAGCAGCTGCTCC
This sequence comes from Heterohyrax brucei, assembly GCA_028571685.1. Lineage (NCBI taxonomy): Eukaryota > Metazoa > Chordata > Mammalia > Hyracoidea > Procaviidae > Heterohyrax > Heterohyrax brucei. The sequence goes on from CM053159.1 coordinate 83,083,590, forward strand.
TTAGAAACCCTATGTGGCAGTCCTGCTCTGTCCTGCAGGGTCACTGTGGGTCGAAACTGACTACATGGTGGCAGGTTTGGTTTTACCATTACTACTGTAATAAATACCTAACAGATGTCATCTATCATTAATCTGAGAAACCCTGACAGTGTAGTGGTTATGTGCTATGTCTGCTAACCAGAAGGACACTTTGAATCCACCAGGTGCTCCTTGGAAACTCTACGGAGCAGCTCTACTCTGTCTTATACGGTCACCAGGAGTCAGAATCAACTCAGCGGTGGTGGGTTTATTTTTCACTGTTAACCTGAAGTCCCTGAGTGGTGCAAACAGTTAATGCAATAGGCTGCTAACCAAAAGGTTTGACTCTACCCACAGGTACCTTGGAAGAAAGGCTTGGTACTCTACTTCTAAAGAAGTCAGCCCCCGAAAACCCTACATAGCCCAGCTCTGCTCTGACACAGATGGGGTCACTGTGAGCCTGAGCTGACTGGACAGCAAGCGATTCAGTCTGGAGTCCTTGGGTGGTATGCCAATGGTTAAAGTGCCCAGCTGTCAACCTCAGCCTGCCAGTTCAAGCCCACCTAAGTGCCCTGGGAAGAAAGGCCTGGTGATCTACTTCTGAAAAATGAGCCCAAGAGCCCTCTAGGGAGCAGTTCTACTTGGGCATCGCTGGGGCCTTCATAGACTCAAACTGACTCGAAGGCAACTGCTTTATTGTTCATCTTTTATTATTATTACCATCAATATTACTAACACAACACAGTGCTGAGCTGTGAGTATTTGCTGAACTGCATGTAAGAACCCTTCACCCCTAAAGAGCAGAACAAAATGGAGACAAGCAGTCACCCTTCAGGTGGAGGCCGGAGCGGACTGCACAGGGGTGACGCTGGTCACCAGGCTGCCTGGCTCAAATATGGAACTTACATGAGGCTGTCTGAGAGGCTGCTGTCCAGAGCGGAGACAGGGTGCGGGGCAGAGACAGGAGCTGGTTGAATGGGTGCGGGCAGTACAGGGTGGAAAGGAGGAGTGTGCTGCCACGGGGTGGTGGTGGGCAGAGCGCAGTGACGAGCTGCATGGTGGTGTGTGCGGGGTTTTATATGGCAAATGGATCTGGACTGTAAACTTGTACTTAAGGCACAATAAAATCTTCTTTAAAAAATAGCAACAGGCAGTCAGGAACAAGAACTTATTCCATACCCTGTAAGGTACAGCATATGTGGCTGTGTTGTGGGTAATGTTATGTATTTTTGCATATGCATCAATTAAAATGTACTAAAAATTCTTTTAGTTGCACAATGTAATTTTTGAGATGTAAAAAAGTCTGCAGGTGAACATACATAAAAAACCACAAACCTTCAGAGGCTGAGCGTCTTCTTCATCTGAGTCTTTAAATTCAATACAAACAGCAATATTTCTGGCCTGAGGCAATATTAAGGGGAAGAGGCGAACAGAAACAGAAAATGAAGATAAATTGTAACAAACATTCAGAATATGTAAGCATTTATAAAACAGCAGGGAAAGCCAAATCCTAAAGGAGAGTTTGACATCCAAAACGAGGTTCCATCTTTGCACTCACCTTGGCAAAAGACTTCTGACTGTCATACTTCAAGCACTTTGGATAGACGTAACAGTGATTACCGTAGGTGGTGTACGGCTGGGTGTGTCTGGGGATGCAGGGCACAAATTCTTCTACTTCAAAGGTGATTGGGGTTTTAGTACAGGTTTCAAATTGCTTCGTGGGAAGGTAGGATGAATTAACATAATCTGAAAAGATTTTACAGCAAATCATATGGAAATAAAAACCAACCAAACGAAATTGTGTTCCTTGAGTCCAGAGAACTCACACTTACTAGGAAAGTCAGAGGCGACGTCGTCAATGGTGATGTCCAGGTTACCTAAAATCACTGGGAGCTTAGCCATCTTCTCAGGTCTACCAAGGAGAGAAGAGAAAGTCACATGTTTGTTAGGTTAGCTCTGAAGCCTGAATCCTAGACCAACAGTCCCAAGACAAACAAACAAATCACAAAGGTAACTTTAAATTTTTTAGAAGCCACGTTTAAAAAAAACAAATGGGTAAAAAAACAATTTTAAGCATATATTCTGGGAGGTGATCTAAGATGGGGCATAGCCAGATAGATGCCTCTTTTGGTCTCTCTTATAACCAAGACAGAAGAAAACGAGTGAACTGGATACCAATGACAACTTCGGAACCCTTAGCATCAAAAGCAGGGTTGAAACATAGGAATAATGCCCAAGTAGCAAGAGACACTTCAGAAACAGTGGACATGGAGAATAATTAGAGACCACTGGCAGCATGCCAGCTGAAACTGCACAGGGGACCACGCTGAAACAAAGCACGCAGTGGTCCCAGCCAGAGCCCCCATCAGTGGTGCAGCTAAGCAGGACCAAGTCCACAGTCACATCTAGAGCCAGGCAGGTGCACTCCCTGCCCTGAGAAAGTGCACTCACCTCACCCATCGGGCGTCCCTACCCCTCATGCCAGAGGCCTGCAGACCTGTGACATGTCCCCTAGCCCCTCATGCATCCCACCCAACACGTGATTATGGTATGGTAGCACCCACCCATGCCACACTCTCTTAGCCAGGGGCCTGAAGACTGGCATCACCCACCTCTGTGCTGGCCACCAGCACCAGAGGCCCCTGGAAGGGCAGTATCCCCATTTTTACCCACCCAACTATGCTAGGGGCCTGTGACTTGGCAGTACCTGCTTCTCTGTCCAACCAACTGCACTGGAGCCTTTAAGAGGGCAGCACCTCCTCTTCCACCAACCAAGCTGGGGTCCACAGACCAGCAACAGCTGCTTCTCCACCGGGCCACCACGTGTCAGGGACCAATGGCACCCCTTCTTCTGACCCGACAACTGTGTCAGGGTCCTCAGGGCTCATGTGCCCACTCCCTTGCCCATCTACTCACACCAGAGCCTACAGACCAACGGGGAAACTACTCCCTCCAGCTTCAAAAGCCAGTGGGCTTGAGGACAAGAGGCACACCCTCTTCCACATCCCGTAACTACAAGCTTGTAACTGCTCCCATGACCAATGCACAGCTCTGCCCACCTGGCACCAACAGTGAGGGTACCGATGACCCAGGTGCCCTCGCCCAAGCCACCATGCAGCCAGCAGTGTGCACACAAGACACCCAACTCAGTGACCAGTGAGAATGCTTCCTGCACCCATGTCCAGGTCAGCTCACCAACACCACTAGTGGCATCACTAGTGACATCACTCGCCACCTGCCAGACCAGAAACAGAGACCCTGCCCTTACCCACCCACCCAGACAAGTGACAGCGCGTAGTGCAGGCAGGTACATCAAAACAAAATGTCAGGACTTACCAAACGAGCATACAACAACTAACAGCATAATGCTTCAGAGACAACAGACAACACTAAGTCATATAAAGAAGCAGAACAAAATAGCTCCAGCAAGTGGTCAAAACAAACAACTGGAAAGCCTTCCGCAGGAAGAAATGGACAGAGGACTAGCAGGAAAATAATTCAAAAGCCCAATATATCAAGTTCTCCAAGAGCTCCAGAGAGAGATCATGAAAGACACATAGGGAACACCACGGAAACCAAGATAAAAATCAAGGGCAACAAACACACACAAGAACCTAGGAAAATGATGTAAGAGCAAAGTAACAAAATAAACAATCAGAAACCAAACAGAAACAGCAAGTAGAGATCCAAATGATTAATAAAATATCAGAAATATGCAACTCAATAGAAGGACACAGGGGCAGAAACAAAACAATAGAAGACAGAATCAGTGAAACAGGACTAACCCCTTCATAACAATTTGTTTAAGGAAAAATCAAAAGAAGAATGAAGTCTAAGAATTATGTGGACACTATTAAGATGAAAATTTTACACATAACTGGAATTCCAGAATAGGAGGTGGCAAAATAAACAAAAAGACTCCATAGAACTTATCACGATTTGCTGGCAGAAAACTTCCCTAACATCACTAAAGAGGGGAAGACATTCTTCCAAGAAACTCAACAAACCTCATATAGGACAGACCCCAAAACTCAGAAACCAAGACATATCATAACTGAACTTGCCAAAACCAAAGAAAATCCCAACAGCAGCTCGGGAAAGGCAAAAAGTCATCTATGAAGGGGCACCATCACGACCCCAATGACTCAGCAGAAACCATGAAGGCAAGAAGGCAACACGATGACATACCTTTTATAAAACGTTGGGGGGTGGGGGGGAGGGAAACAACCGCCAACCAAGAATTACACATTCAGCAAAACAGTCTGTCAGGTACAATGCAAAATTAGGGTATTTCCAGGTAAACAGAAATTAAAAGAATTTGTAAACCCCAGGTGATGTAAAGAAAAGTCCTCTGGGTGAAGGATCAACACATCAGATAACAACCTGAGATTACAAAACAGGACAGTGTCCACCAGATGGCAGCCCAAAGAATTCTCCAAAAATAAAGCTAAAAGACTGAAAACAGGGAACCCAAGACATCAATCTGTAAATGACGCAAAGTAACCATGTAGCTACAGACCTCTCATTTGGAGAGCAAGTCAAGGCAGTATTAAGAAATACAAGATGTCTTAAGCTTAGGAAGGTCAACTTCATCGGAACCACAAAGAAAGGTAACAAACCTAACCATACAAAAAGGAAAACAAAGACTCAGTAAAGTCAAAAATCAACAAGAAAGAAATGAAAATCTATGAACAAAACAAACTCAGGACAGAATATTAAGAGGGATAACAAAATCAATATCACAAAAAGAGCAATAAACTTATATTTATCGATACACTGAACCCAAGTGGCTTAAATACACCAGAAAAGGGACGGTACCAGAATGGATTCAAAAAAACACCCCATGAATATGCTGGTAACTACAAGAGACACACTTTTGACACAAAGACAAACTAAAACTCAGAAGACGGCAGTATCAATCTCTGATAAAATAGACTTTAAGGTAAAACTCGCATCAGAAGGAGCAACACTGTGTCATGATGAAAGGGTTCATCCACCAAGGGGACATAGCCATAATACAGGTACACACATCCAGTGATGTGGCTTCAAAATACACAGAGCTCTTAACAGCACTGCAAGGAGCAGCAGCGATCCCTCAGCTGGGCTGAGGTTGGACTGAACTCAGAAGCAAATACCCAGCAAGCACCTGCCTCACATTCACCACTGTGCTAGAGCCTGTGCTAGCAGCCAGGCCCTTAGCCACTCCACCGCCAGGTCTCCCTCACCCCTGAAACTTGCCCTCAGCGGGCCTAGTTATGCTCCTCTGCTAACAGCTTCCCATCATCTAACACAACGACATCACTCTGAACTCCTCTGCTCTCAGCTCTTCTGCATCTTCACCCAACATCTTTTCTCTGCTGCTCTCTACTAACGTTGTAAGTCTCATGTCATGGCACCCAAAACTGCACAGACAATACACCCCGAATGATCCGATCAGCTTGGGACAGGGAAGCTCACTGGTTTTGAATAATATAGTCTTCTATTAACTAAGACAAAATAAATACTAGTTTTGAGGAGCTACACCATGTTAGTGACCTACATTACATTTACAATCGTCTAAAATTCCTAAATGTTTTTTTCATATGCTTCACTAATATGATACACCATTCTATCTTGTATTTACACAATTATGTTTTTGGACCACAGAAGAGGATTTTGTTTTGATCCTCACGAAATTTTATCTGTTCAGATTTAAGGCATGTCTAGGGGTTAACAGATCTTGACATCTGCCATATTAGACATTCCTAATAGCTTTATGTCATGAAGACATTTAACTCACCAGTTACATTCTAATAAACGTGACTGATGAAGACACTGTACAGGATATTGCCACGAACAGGCTTCTCCTCAAGCCCCTGGACAGCCATCCTCCGACTGACACCAGCCGTTGGTCACTCATCCTCGCATCTGGTCACTAGTGGCTGAAGGACTGTCTTCTCATGCCTGCGGCATCCCTCTGGTTTGTTCAGAGGACATCACGGAACATCCATTCCACCCAAGACTCCTCTCTCACACTGTACCGGCTTAACAACCCAATTAACGAGAGAAGCAGCAATGTGATCAGGATGACTAGTTCAACATGACATGGCTTACGACCAGAAAACAGAACGCTGCTTGGTGGTTTTTCACAAGCCATCTGTTTCAGTTTCTCTTAGGATGCTGCCAAGCACCGTCCAAACTCAGCAGCCCATAGATTCAGCATTTAATTTTGTTCCCAATTTTGAAAAGATGCCACCTCCAGTCTTTAAGATTCCTCAAACCTTACTGTTAACAGTGTCCCATGTAACTTCTGAGTGTGCCCTGCGGTACTGTTCATCCCTAACATGATCTCCCTGAACTGCCTCCCTTCTCATGTCCTCACGACAAGACCTTGTGGAATCCATCCATTGCCTACCACAAGCTCTAAGCTGCAAAATCACTTTCTGTCACAGTTTCTCATTTTCACTGGTCTTTTATCGACAGCTGAGTTTAAGTTAGCAATTCCCATCACAAGAATGTAAGGGAAAAAAAAATTTTTTCTCATCAAATACTGAATGACATTTTGAGACAATAATGGGAAAAGAAACAATCGCTTTGGATTTAATCTGTGGGCCCAGGCCACTAACACGGGACTACTTCCTGTATAAACAAAGACAGATAAAAACAAAAAAGGAAAAGAACAAAGCTTAAATTAAAAAACAAAAAAGAATGGCCCACTTCCCAAATTCGACTAGCAAGCAGCCAGGCTGGGACCCCGCCATTTCTCTGGGTGTTAACTAAGAAGGCAGCTGCTCCCCCGCTGCTGTGCTCACCTGGGTGTTGTTAGCACCTGGCCCTAATATTCTGTTTCTGGGTCTTTCACTAGCAACCTGGAGCACACACTGCCCACTAAATCCTTGTGAACGAGCACAGGCACCAAGGCCCGCAGTACAGGGGAGCCCACCCCCCGCTTTTCCCTGCCTTCTCAGCCGGTGAAGCTCTGTGCTCCAGGCTGACCATGGCTTTGTGCTCAGATAGACGGCATTCACAACAATCTTGTGAACCCCCACCATCCAGCCTCCACTGAAGACGGAGCCCTGAGCTGCGCTTCTCTGAAGAGGCACCCCAGGGAGTCGGGGGTGAAAGGGTCCCCAAGCTACCCAGCTCAGGAGATGCCCTGAAGAAGGAGCTTCCAACTCCCTCCATTTTTTAATTTTAAAATTTCCAGTCTGTTTACCATGTATATAAGAGCAAGTATCAGTCAAAGATGTATGTAAAATCTAGGAAAACTACAGAGAAGGAAAAAGCGCCCACAGCCCGCAGCTCAGAGGTGACTGCAGTGAGCACCTTGCCGTGCGCTCCCACGGCTGTTTTACGTCTGTCCGTCTCTCGGCCCACCGACGTCTGCTCACCTACCTGTTATCCACCCCCACACAAAGACAAACATGCAACGTTTTCTCTTGTAAAAATAGGCACAGTAGGTGCTTTTTTTCTCCAGAGCCAGACAGTGTGTTTACTTTCCTGAGAGTGTTCATGGAGGTCTACATTGTTAATATTTTAATCTATTAAACCAAAGGTGATTAGCTTTTCAAAAAGACTAAGTTTTTATTCTATAAACAGAGGTGAAAGTTTCCTGGAACGCAGAAAAAATGACAACAGTGACTGCACGCGAGCCTCAGTGGCTCCGTGGTTAAGAACCTGGCTGCTAACCAAAATGTTGGTGGTTCAAATCCGCCAGCTGCTCCTTGGGAGCCCTGGGTGGCAGTTCTGCTCTGTCCTCAAGGGTGGCTGTGAGGTGGAATCAACTCAATGGCAACAAAGTTCTTGCAACACAGTATGCATGACTATGTATCACCCATTCCCAGTAAAAGGGTTTTCTTTTAAGATATTTAGACTTGCATTTACAATCCTGAAAAACCAGAAACACTGTAAATGTCCCAAACCAAACAAAGTCCAATCAATGAGTAATTCCAGAGGCCTCACAAATGACGCAGAAGTAAGTGTGACACCTTCAAAGAGCACTACACAAACCCAGTGCCGTCAGGTGGAATCCAACTCATGGTGACCCTAAAGGAAATACACATCTCAAGTATGACCACAGCCACCCAGACACACCGAAAGGAGACACCCCCAACTGCCCAGAATGGTCTTCCCATAAGGGCAGAACTACAGCTAAGCTGTATTTTTCTTCTTTTTCTGTACTTATTAAAATTTCTATAGTGAACACACATCCCTTCTCAAGGAAAACCACCTCTATTATTTAGAAATGAAACGTCCTTTAGCCTTCCAAGAGCAGTGACAGTCTCAAAGGACCCAGGCCCACTCTCTGACCAGGCCCCCTTCCTCACCAGGACACACGACGGTCAGACGTGTGGCCAGTAATCAGGGACACCCAGTGTGGCCCAGGATCACAGTGAGGCCAAGCCTATCCCCTACAGCAAGACCCTGGCTCCAATTCCTTAAGTTAGGTGGGGAACGATCTATTCACAATCCATCCAGCAAGTACACACTTGAGCTGCTTTATGGAAGTGCAAACCTCACTGGTGCAGGGAAGGAGATCAGGGCAGGGAACAGGAAGGTTGCACTTCCCATTAAGGCCCAAAATGTGATGGAGAAAAATCAAGACAAGAACTGTAAAATCACAGAACTGAAAGGAACCTTGTGAACCCTTCATCACTTTCATAAAAGCCCAACTTGATCCCTCTACTTTCCTTCTTTCTCCTTTTCAAACCTCCTGATGAAGAAATTGCACATTATCTTTGAAGTAGATGCTTGTTGACATGGTCAAATTATAATAAATTGCTCAAGTTATTTAAGCTTTTGGAATTTATTCAGCCTGTGTCTATGACTCACGCAGGTCTCTTAAACTTGCCACAGAAGATAAAGAAGTTATGAAAAAGGAAACAGATGAAGTTAAAGAAAGCTAAACAACCATTCTTGAGTTCTAGGAAAGCTGATCATATTGCTTTTATACATTTTTTTTAAAAAAACAACACTGAAAAGAGGTACATACAGCATAGAAGAGTTAGCTCCTGCCTCCTAGATAATTTTTTTCATTATCTCGTAACACCTTCAGTTATTCCTCATTCACAAACATTTCCCAGAAAATTTCAAAAACCCATACACCTGGCCAAGGAAATCAGTTTTACAGGTTCAGACGAGAACTCATCAAGCTGGAGGCACAGCACATCCCAGTGGCTCAAAGCAGCGACCCTCAGTGCAGAGACTTCCACCTACGACTATCTGTGTGATGCTCACCATGTTTCTTGACCTCTCTGTCTCTGTCTCTTGCTCTGTAACAGGAAGACGGCTGTATTCTCTACCTCACAGGCTCACTTGCTAATACGAGTGAGACACTTAGAACAACGGCTGAAAACAGCCCTAGTGGTCTGGTAAGCTCAGCAGCTAACAAAAATGTCAGCAGTTTAAATCCACTGGCTGCTGCTTGGAAACTCTATGGGGCAGCTCTACTCTGTTCTATGGTGTCACGTTACAGAATTCCAGTTACCAGGCTAAGGTTACTATTCTGATTTTTAAACCCTTTCTTCCTTCCCAAGAACATGAGAAAAAGTTGCACACTCCTTAGCTGTTCCCATTCCAATGCCCTTCATGACGCATGAGCTGAACAACTGCAAAGATCCCTCTTTCCCACCCCCCCACTCGCGCCCCAATCCCTACTTCTGTTTTGCAGGTGTGCAAATACATGAACTCACTTCCGGAAGTCTGAGAGTAACTTTAGCATGTCATCATTGGACAGCTTGTTGCTGTCCTGCTTGTAGAGAGCAGAAAATCGGGCATTCTTGTCAAGGTTTCCAGATGCATCCTTAAACAATGTCCTGAAATAGCCAAGGAACATTTCTAAATCAGGTTTCCAGAAGACCTGAATATATCCATAATTTCACTCTGGTTACTGTGTGAAGATGAACGAGTATTCCACTGGCCACGGCCAACAGAAATCTCACTATCTGAAAACATGGAGGGGAATTTGGGAGAGTGAACCCCATTAACCAAATTTACAGAGAAAACAGTTGCAGCAAATGGCTCATGCTGAGGAAACAGCACGCAGTCAGGCATTTAGGAGACCACAACTACGGGCCTCACTGGACTGCCAGCTCACTGACGGCCAGAGGCGTGGGGCCGGGTCTGGGGACCAGCTCTGCAGTGAACACTGCTGTCCACCCTGCTCATTCAACACAGTCACTCTCCCTCCAGCCAGCATCTTTCTGCTTTGTGACTCTAACCAACAAAGTCTTCAGATTCGTGGGCTATTTTTCAACTTTATACACTCTAATCAGATTAGACTCAATGGCACTTGGCTTTTAATTCTATTTTTCTCTGGACAGCAGAACCTGAACAGGATCGTCTGTCTACTACCTAACTATCTCTACCCATACATCTGTAGGAAACGTAGGGAAGGTGCTCCCCTTACCTGGCTGCCCAAGCAAACGGCATCCGGTACTGTCCTAGCCGCTGGCATGCCTGCTTGGCATTCTTCAGCACCTTCTGGGCCACCTGGAAGACATCCGAGTGAAACGAGGAGGTGCTGCGTCCCCCTGACAGGAGATCGGCGACGTAAAGGGCTGTCATCACACACTCAAGCAGCCAGCTGTTAGCACAGTGCCAGACGCACCAGGAAACACACCAGCACTGACGGACCCAGCACCAGATGCACCGGGAAACACACTGACAGAGATGGACGTGGCTGGAGTGCACCACGGTCCAGGGCTGCAGGTTTCTTTTTATCACTCATTCTCCAGGAGCTCACGACCTGGTATCCCGAGAGACCCCTCTTCGGAGGAGGGCTGTTTTCAGACGCACCTCCTTTGCGCAGTCTTCATGGGCAACAGGTGTACTGTTTCATAGGCTTTCACAGTTCTTTATGAGTGAGGCTTATCACTGGCTCATTAAGTTATTCATTATTATTTGGCATTCATGCCAGAACGTATCACACTACTAGAGTTTTATTAGAATACAAAAATACTAAGCTTCCGCAGCTCCTAAGGTGTGCTAGCTCATGTGGATTCCCATGATTTGGAGGGAAAATATCCATTGTTAAGGCTGTCTCAGTTATCTGTGCTGTTGTAACACACACCATAAGTGGATCTTTAACAATTTATTTTCTCAGGAGGTTCGAGATCTGAATTCAGAGTGTCAGCTCCAGCAGAAAGCTTTCTCTGTCAGCTCTGAAGGAAGGTCCTTGTCACCAACCTCTCCCCAGGCTGAGTTTCTGAGCACCAGCACCCTTTGTCCAACGGACAGACTCCCTTATTGGTCGTTTATTCTTGGTGGCATGAAATCCCGTTTCTGCTCACTTTTCTATCTCAGAAGAGACTGATTAAAGACACAACCTAATCTTTTAGATTGAGTCCTGTCTCATGAACATCACTGCCTCTGATCCTGTCTTACAACATACAAAGATAGGATTTACAACACACAGGGAAGTCGCATCTGGTGACAAAGCAGTGGACAGTCAACACTGGGAATCACAGCCTAACCAAGTTGACATACATTTAGGGGGGACACAGTTCAACCCATGACAAAGGCATTATTATGGATGCTGACTTAAGCAGGCCAAGGTATCCAACTGCATGTTTCTGCTTTGTAAGCCTAGGTTACGGTCAGCTGCCCTTCCCCATGCCAACTATGGTTTGTCGCAGGCTGACTGGCCAGCTCTGGACTCTGGTTTCTCACAGGTTAAGTGACTAACTCTGGAGCACAGAGCAAAGCACATTTGCTTTTGTCCCAAGGTCTGCACGCAGGACAGTTCCATCATGAATCGCCTGCATCTGCTACTGCTAAAGCAGAGAATACCTAACTTGCCCCAAATCTGCTTGTACTATAATACTGCACTGTTATGAATACAAACTGATTGATTGGGGGGAAGGCCCCAGTGTAACTTTAATTCAGAATTCTTAGAGTATTTTTCCATCATTGTTCACTTCTATTTAATTCTAGTCAATTCCACTTTTTTACTCGGTAGTTGGCAGCAAAAAAAAGATCTTTAAAAAGACACCGATGTTCTATTCAATTCTTTAGGGTTGCTATGAGTAGGCACTGACAAGAAAGCAGTTGCTGTTGTTGGGCTTTTAATCACTGCGACCTGTTTATCACAAATGTGGAACATGCTGTGGCTTTATAAAAAAGAAATTGTTTACAACACTGTTCCACAGAAAAGAATTTATCAGTTCCATATATTAATTATAATCCCCTAGGTCTTATCTTTCTGATGTTTATGAAGACCCCTGCTAGGCATTTCAGGAAAACAGAAAGCAGCGCTCATCCTTTCTTATACCATAGGTATAGCACGTGAAGAACCTTCTTAACTTGCACAGGACTTTTCCGGGTAACAGCATCACGATACATGTGTCAACCACATCTTAGACTTCAAACAGAAATGTCTAGACCAACAGTTACTTAACATTCAAGATAGGATGGAATAAAACTCATCTATAGGGGTAAATGGACCAAAGTACAATTCCAGAACCCAGAGACACATGGCACAGGGGCAATGAACTCTACGTGCATAACCTGCGGCTGTTAAGAGCAGATGGTCTGACATTAAGCTACTAATTCTTTTGATAATTATTCTCAACTATTAGAAAGGATTGGTTAATTGAGGTTTTTGATTTATACACCAGGATGGTTTTCACTGAAAATCACATGAATAAAGTTAAATATGAGTAAATACGTGTATTCTGTATCTTTTGGGATATAAATATGGCTTCACTTTGCTTTCTTCAAGCATTAACATTTTGGCATAAAGTCATTAAAAGCATCAACTCTTTTCAGGTTGTTCATAAGCATCATGAAGCATAAAGCACACAGCATAAGGCATCAGTGGGTCGGTCAGCAGTGGAATCTTTGCCGCCCATGTGGGAGACGAGGGCTCAAGTCCCAGATGACGCACGGTACACCCAGGCATCGGCCCTGTGGCAGTGGTGACGTGTGTGCTGCCATGCTGCTGAAAGGTCTCAGTGAAGCTTCCAGACCAACACAAAGCAGCAGGCAGAAGGGCCTGGGGACATAGCCTGGAAATCAGCCAGTGGCAACCCTGTAGATCCCACTGCTGAACACAGGGGGTCACCGGGTCAGGCAGCGCTGGCTCCGTTTCGTGCCTGGGGTTACCAGGAGCCAGGGGCTAACTGCGGGACGAGTGACCCCCACCCCGCCACGGACATCAGTCGTACCTTAGAGGAGTCTGAACTTCTCATGTAGGGCTCAGCACAGTGTGTGACACTTCCCTGGAGGACTTTCTCAATCCGGGCCACAAGAAATATATCGGCATGAGGACACGTGACCGAAAATATTCCCTAGGGACAGAATTTCCTTCAGTGAGCACAAGTGAGCGCCACCTTCAACAACCAATTCCATGGTGTGCATGTCTCCACACCGTACCCCAGTACAGCTCCTGGGGAGCTCCAGGGTCCAAACTGGTTACTTAATCAAGAGTTTGTCACCACAAAAACTCCCTTCACTAGGGGAGGCAACTAGCCGTTTAGAAACAAGAAATAAAACCATTTCTGTCTCAGCCTGTGTCTACTAACTGATTACACATATTTTAGTAAAATCAACAGCCTAGTCACCCCCGTCATCACTACAGAGCCTTGTGTGGCCTCTTCAACACATCTTGACAGCACCTGTGGGACCACCCTCTGCAATGCCACTCTGGGGATCGTGCCCGACCTGCTTGGGATACTGCATGGCCGCTTCCTGCAGGACGTCCTGAAGCACAGGTGAGGTCTGCCTGCCGCCATTCACCCGTGCCAGGGGCGCGGGGCCCAGCATCTGTCTCACCGAGAAGTGGTTCAGGTCCACGTGGAAATCGGCAGAGATCTTCCGGTTGTACTTGATGTCAAACAGGGACAGAGTGACAAAGAAGGGCTCTACCTAGCAAAGCAAAATAATCCAGACTGTCAGCATCACTCAGACTGTCAGGAAACGGAATGCTGCCATCAAAGGAGAAACCAGACCTATACATGTAATCTCATCCTTCGTCCCACAGAGTTGGCTTATAACAATTTTAGGAGACCAAAAAAATTATATTGCTGTTTTAGTGCCTAGCTACTTAGCTCATGCTTTCCAGAAAACGGACTGCTGCTCTCTTCAAACACCCAGGATAAAAGTGGCCTCATGGCAAAGGGAGCTAAAGCCCACCATCCTCACCGCTGCAGAGCATTCTGTCCTTGCAGGCTGACTGGCTGTCTGCAGACAGGGGAATCCCTGCAGCTCTGTGACACCAAACACCAAAATACACATCTTGACAGCACTGCGACCACAGCCTCAGAAAACCTTGGAATATTTAGAATTTAAAAAAAAAAAACTTGTATTCTGTAACAGGAAAAATTACATTTGTAGTTGGTCCTTCTTCATTTTCAGCAACACAGCATTGCAAATTGAAAGACAAATCATTGCATCTGACCAGAATTCGCGTTCCAAACTTCTCTTCAAACGGCTTCACTTCTGGCTCAGCAGATGAACAGTCAAGTTTCTTTAAAAGAAAATGCAAACATATACATTCAAATACTCCCATCACAGCTGTATGCTAAAGCAAACTAAACCAAGAAAAAGCTGTACAGACGCATTTACGTGCACACATTACCATTACTGTTAAAAAATGGAAAAGTAAATGGTGGTCTGGCTACCTGGCAGATGACCACACAGAGCTGCTACTTGTGGTCAGGAAGTCTACGTAAAACCAGAAAAATACTTACCATGAAAGCTAAATGGGCAAAGGAGGTCTAGAGAAAAAGCCAACAAAGGAACAGGGAGAGATCAGGGCAGAACCTGTGCTTTCTCCATGTGGCCTGGGCTCTGTGTGGGCACCTGGCAGGGCCTTGAGCCAGGAGCTTTGGCTTCTGCAGGACATGGACGGGCTCAGGCACTGAACGGCTTGTGTTTGGGATGGAGTCTGGGCTAGCCAGAATGTCACTGACTTCAGTGCATGTGGAGTGATGGTTCTTCTGGGGGTACTGTACATTCTTATGTATGTGAGAGGGCTTAGGAATGCCTCTGAACAATCTCTCCGTTTATAAGCACCTATGAATTATCAGACACCGACTCCAGCTGTGCTATGGTGATTAGATCTTAAGTGGTTTCTAGGTCTTCCCAGTTTTCTATATTGTTACATTTCTTTCAGTGAAAGATACACGAATAAGCCCATCTCCAGTTTTCTTCCTTCCACTTAGTTAAAAATTTAAAAATATTTCTTACCTGGGCATCAGGGTCCAAGTAAAAAAGCTTAACTCTGCCTTCACTTTTCAATTTGATTTCTGCTTCTCTGGCACTCTGACAACAAAATAAACAAAAATGACACTTAGAAAGTCCTAATTTCTAGCATCCAAAAAATGCACCCTGTCTGAAGAGTGAAGCTATAGCATCTCTGCTCACTGTTAGTCAAGTGACTATCAAAGAGGAAATACAGACAACAAAGTATTCAGTACACACGTGAGGGCTGCAGGAGAAAAATGAAGGGATGAATGTTGTCCTTACGGAGCTGACCATCAGAGAGTTGTCAGCAACACAAAGTAGGCAAGGGACTCGTTCAACACTCAACTCTTTAAAAAGGCTCCACAAAGCAACGGGAACTGGATGAGTTTGGGACGAAGGGTTGTTGTTAGGTGCCATCGAGTCAGCTCTGACTCTGACACTATAGCCTCGTCCCGAGTCATCCTCAGAACTGCTGTTACACCTAAGCTCAGTGTCACAGCCACGTGTCAGTCCATCTTGTGGAGGTTCTTCCTCTTGTTTGCTGACTTTCCACTTTACCAGCTTGACCAGGGACAACCTTCTCTAGGAACTGATCCCCCCTCACAACATGTCCAAAGTATGTGAGACCAAGTCTCACCATTCTGACTTCCAAGAAGCCTTCTGGATATACTTCTTCCAAGACAGATTTATAGGTTCTGGCAGTCCACAGATACCCATTACTCTTTGCCAACACTGTAACTGAAAGGTGTCAGTTCTTCCGTCTTCCTTATTCACTATCCAGCTTTCACATGCACATGAGGTGACGGAAATACCATGGCTTGGAAGGGGCAGACCTCAGTTCCCGCAGTGACATCTTTGCTTTTTGAGTCTTTAAAGAGGTCTTTTGCAGGAGAAGGAGACTATGAGCATCCCAGGCTCAACAGCAATGATGTACAAACACAGACATCAGGCTGGGAAGGGTCCTGGGTGGCAGCAAGAATCCAGAGCTCCGTCTAGAACTGAGGGTGTCAGCAAGGGCATAAAGCAGGGTCACTTCTGAGTGGAAGTGGAGAAAGGATAGAAAACTACAGTGGATCTTAAAGGGCAGGGTTGTCTGAAGTCCACAGTTAAAGTGCTCAAATAGTATCTAATACGTTGGCAGTTTGGACCCTCCCAGAGGCACCTCAGAAGTGAGGTCTAGAGAGTTGCCTCTGAAAGGTCACACCCTGGTAACTCTGTGGAGCAGCTCCACATTCTGCAAGTGACAGGGTCCCCATAGGTCTGAAGCAACTCGACAGGGTCTAGTCTGGTTTGGTTTTGGTAGAGAAGGCACTACTAATTAGTTCAATAAATATTTATTGAGAGCGTATACATCCCATGGAAATCCCTGTGGTGTCATTAACGGCTACAGCTGCTAGCCAAGAGGCCAGCAGTTCAGACACACTAAGCATTCTGGAAATTCTACAGGGCAGTTATGCTCTGTCCTATAGGGTCCCTATCAGTCATAATCAATTCAGCAGAAACAGGTTTGGTCTTACTGCCTTCCAGGCACTGGGGACACACATGTAAGACAAACAGCGCTCCAACTCCTGAGCAACATCTACTGGAGGAACAAAACGTGAACAGGCTCCACAAGGAAAAACAGAGCCTCGAGTATGGTGGGAGCCAACCTGGAGGAGGGGGCCATCAGCAAAGGCATCCCAGAGGAAGGCCCACCTTCAAAGACAAGGCCTATCTGGACAGGAGAGGAGATAGGGCATCCCATCAGGAAGGAATGGCAGGCACAAAGGTCAAGTCCCATCTGAGCAATGACCACATCGTTCATCACGACTGACAGGCGGAGTGTGAGGGGTCATGTGACACGAAAGGAGTCTGAGGGGTGCACACCATGGATGGTGATTCCTTGGGAATGACCGTGAAAAGCTCTGGAGGGAATGGAACCACCGCAGCTGCACCAAGCAACACCACCAGCACCGCAGTGAGACCCGGGGGCTGCTGTGACAAGCCAGCGGGGCTCCCAGGGTCTCAACAACTTAAAGTGGTGTCCCTGGGCCTGCAGAAGATGGGGGAGATGTCAAAACGCCATGCACGGACGTGGTGACAAGCCCACCCACTGCCACCAAGTCCATTCCAGCTCCTGGCAGTCCCGTGTGTTATGAGCTAGAACCGCTCCATAAGGTCTTCTTGCCTGCCATCTGTGAGGAGGCAGATCACCAGGACCTTCTCCCAAGGTGGTGCTGGGTAGGTCTGAACCACCAGGCTTTAGGTCACCAGCCAAGTAACGCGGCACCACCTGGGCACCTAAGGAGGTGGTCAGACCCATAAAAATTCTACTCCCTTTCTCGTTTGGGTAACTTGCTGCATCTGCTGAGATGGATGATTCAGGGAGAAGGGTATATCGATGAACACAACGAACAAAGCGGAGTTCATCACTGGTGGGACTCCCAAGAGGAAACATCATCCAGTAGGCAGACAGACAGGACTCGAGTACCGGCTGGAATTACACATGCAGACAGCATCAACATCGGAGTGGAAAATGTAAGTCCTGAGAGCACGAGAAAGTCCATGGAAGCAAGTGTGAACAGGGAGCCTGGGGACAGAACCCCAGGGTGTCAATGTTGAGGGGACAAACAGAAGAGAAGACATGCAGGGAGGAAAGCATGTGGCGGCAGAACTGGGGGCTGGAGGTCCAGCAAGTGGGACAGGACAAAGAGGAGACAGGGAAAAGTGTCTAAGGCACTCACAACATAAAAGTCATCCTCCACCTCGTTATTTCTCATGCCTGGCGCCTCCAAGTTTATTATCCCAGACATCCTGGCAGCCAGAACTCTATCACCCTTCACCTCAACTGGTAAGTCCCATCAAGTCAAAATAGAATGTCCTCTGTCATGGCTCCATTCCCCAAGGACTGTGAGTCACATCGCAGCCACCCGTGGGAGAGCAGCAGCCATAACACAGGAAGTGGAGGAGGGACCCGTCTTCTGTGCTAGTGACTGACATGGGTCTGTTATCAGAATTCTAATCACAGCAGAGATAACCAGGCTGCTCACTAAACCACAACTCACACACCCCAGCTGCTCCGCTAGAGAAAAGGCCTGGCGATCTGCTCCCACCAAGATTCCAACCTAGGAGACCCTGTGGGCAATGCTACCTGGGGCCACGACTGAGCTGGAACAGAACTGACGGCACACAACAACGTAGCAAGCACATATATTTTCAACTGAAAATTGTAAGAACAATAAACATGTGTCATATGCACATTCACAATCTAAGAGCCCACAGACACAACTGGTAAAAAGCAGCAGCCACCCAAAACTGTGGTTGACCAGTTATCCAAGTGACAATGATAGCAGGATTCCTAAAATGACCTGCAGTCACTCCATAGGTGGAGGTCGGGAGAAAAGGCCTGGCTTTTCCCCAAACCCTGCCGTCACGCTACCCACAGCCCATCCGCTCTTCAGGCGAGTGTAAAGAGGGAAAGGAAACCAGAAAACGGAACCACGGCCGAGCCAGTGAGAAGACAAGGACGCTTCTCAGAGGTCAGGAAAGATAGCGATTCTCCTGACGGGATGGTCAGCTCCCGACTCCCTCGCGCTCAGCGCGGCATCATGAAGAACATGCTCTACACGTGTTCCCTTCCTTGGCTTAAGGACTGTTATGGATAAGGATTCACGGCTTTCCAGCAGGACTGGGTCAGCTTTAGGCACACTGTCTGTCATGTATTTGTGAGCAGGCAACATAATGAAAAGTCCAAGACTACGGCTACCAGCGTCTTCTGAGGATGAGTCATCAGAAAGATACGGTGCTGACTACTGAGTCACTGAAACAGAACAGGCTAGAATGGAAGACTCAGCAAAATCTTTTGCAGTCAAAATACACAATTTTTCATTTAAAAAGCATTCATGATTTACGTCCACTATTTCCAAGATAGTGGACTCTCTGGGATTGTTACCTCACCCCTCGTGTCACAGAGCTCTATGACTACGTCACAGAAGGTCTCAGAGTCACAATGCCGGCTGACCCCACAAGGGCGAGCCCGGCCAAGGCCTTGGTGTTATCATACAGTCACGTCACTTTCTGGGTTGGGATACAAGGAAGAAGGTATTGATGGAGGTTTTTAAAAAACTCAGAAACAGTACCTGTGAAACTGTCTGGGGGACACTTATACATCCTTAACGACACGAAAGCTTCAGACACCATACTTTGTCCGGTGCTCAACTGTGGGCTCAGTCTCCAGAAAGATTAAATTCACTAAGTCAAAAATAGTAAGATGTGATAAATTCTGGCCTGATATGAAACTCAGTCTTTGAGATCCACATGGGGAGACCCAAGTAAGAGCAAGCTGCTGGTTTGTTTTGTTTGTTTTTTGACTCTAAAGCTACTCAAAAATAGAAAAGCCGTGAAAGGAAAAGTAAGATGGGAGCTGGGGGTTTTCTTCATATTATCTTCATGGAAGGAAACCAAAATCAAACCCACCGCATTTGGCTGCTAAGCAAGAGGCCAGCAGTTCAAGTCCACTAGCCTCTCTCTGGAAACCCTCGGGGACAACTCTCCTCTGAGTCAGAATCAACTGGCAACAGGTTTTATTTATCATTAATAAAATCAATGTACTTTGAGTCACTCTCTTCAGTTCTGTTCCATTCAGTATTTTTTTAAGAATGTGGGTCACGTACCATAAAGCTAAGGAAGCCTGACACCAACCGTGCCCCTTGTGTGACTCCGCTCATAGGAAGCTCTCCAGTGGTCAAATGTGCAGTGATGGTGCTCAGGATGCTGGGCACTGGCCACGAGGAGGCAGAGCCGAGTCTGCTGAAATGCGGGCCACGTCTCAGACCTCGAGGCAGGTGGTGGTTACACAGGGGTGATGGTGTGAAGTCCACCGAGCTGTATGGTTAATGCTCGAGTCCTCTGTGCGAGTTGTATGCTCAGTCAATGCCTAAGTACTTCATGAAAATCACGTGCCAGTTAACGCTTGAGTACTTCACAGAAATTATATGCACAGTTACTGTCTGAATATTTTACACTACAGAAGTCATGTACACAGTTAGTGCTGGGGTATTTTACTCTATGGAAGTCACGTACACGGTTACTGCTGGAGTATTTTACTCTATGCAAGTTATACATCAATTAATTCTTCAGTATTTTCCTCTATGGAAGTTATATGCCTATTTTTAAAAAATAAAAAGCAACAAAAGAGGTAAGAAATGCAGGGCTGGAACCAATTAAGTTGATTTCACCAACTAAAATGACTTAATCTACATTGGCTGTAACCCAGAGGCTGAAAATAACCCTAAATGTCAGTTACAGAGGTGCTATTTTTCAACTGTCCCTACATCTCAAAATCCAGCAGACAGACCAGAAGGTGGTCAGGTAGTGCAGGCAGTGAGGGGACAGATGGGGACCACAGCTCCAGTGTGTCTTTGCAGAAAATGAACACCAATTTCTGAGTTACTAACATCAGGATCAAAACCCACAAGTCTCTAGGTGTCTGCTCTGTTCACTCCGCATGTCCAGAAGGTCCTCTTTAAATTCTAGGCTGAATCACATCCATTATCTGCTTCAACAAACCAAAGCCAGCTGCCAAAGCCATAACAAAAGTTTCAAACATTTGGCTTTGAGAAAGTATGACCCCCAAGACATCCAGAAACAAATCAAAAAGCAAATCTCAGTGCAAAAACATGATCCACAAAAGGTCACAACACCAGAAACACAGAGGCCACAACTCTTCCTAGCCTGTGGCGAGGTTACAATTTTCCGTCTTCCTCCTTAAAAAAAATGACACCAAAATTAGCTTTAATAGGCAGGTGCTAAAAAAGACACCATGGTAGCAGTCAATTCTAAAGAAAAACAACGCTCTAAATTCCTAGCCAGGCAGCAAGAGTTTATATTTGACAATAGCCATGTTGTTATAATGCAGGGTCAATGCTGAATGCTTGTCTATTTACAATTGTATACAGATAAATCAGGTTTCTATCACAGCATTTAAAGTGTGAGTATTTAGGGCCACTATGTCATAATAGCCTAAAAAACCACAATGGCAATAATAGTAAGAACATAAAGGGCTAGAGAAGACAAATGTATTTTTCATTTAAGAACTATTCATAGATGCACACAAGGAGACAAGCACAAGGACCTTCACTGCAGCTTTGCTTGTGAGAGAAAAATAACAGATCATGGAATGGTGACAATAAAACATTTACACAATGTGACAGAAGGGATAAACCAGATCGATGCATGAACTTGGCTAGATCACAGAAGTTAAGGACGAACTAAAAAATAAAAGCCGGTAGAATAATACATGTGTTAGCACTCTATGGAACACTTAAAAACATTTAAAATCAGAGACCACATGTGTTGTTATACATACAAGATGTCCCAGGGAAAAGAGAAGACTACCAGTGGTCCCCTGCGGCTGGGCTCACAGGCAGGAACAATGGGATTGGGGTTGGAGCTCGAGAAGACCCACACGCATCACTGCTATTACCCTCTTAGGAGGAAGCTAAAACAGCAACATAGGAACCGAGGCGGAGTCTGGGCAGTGGGGTGTAAGTGCTTGCTCTTCTTCATGCTTTTCAGTAACATCAACTTTCTCAAAGAAGATAAAAAACAGGGGTGACCTCCCCCCACATCAGGAATGACCCGGGGAAAGAGATGTTGATGCAGTCTCAGTCAGTAACCCTTTCTATACCTCAGCTGACCCCTCTCAGGTTTAGCGGCAAGATTATTACAGACCCAGTCTCTCAAAAATGTTGCTTATTAATTTTGATGAGTGTATATGTGAACATGGTTAAGAATCATGCTATTAGGGAAACACCTTATCTGTGCATTTTGGTTGTTTCTTCAAAACTTATGATGGAGAATTAACTGTTACAGAGAGTAAAACACTTAAAAAAATAAGGAAAGACAACACTTTGTATACTTTCTGGAAAACACAGTGAAATCTGACTGGGCTCAGTAACATACCTCACATCAACTCACGCTCAGGTCAGAAAGCAGAGTGAACTGTAAGTATGATTGTTAATGATTTAATAAATTACACTGAATCCTGTGAAATCCAGAAACCACACAAAGTGGAAACGTGGCAGAGGAAAATGCACACATTTTCTGGTTACAGAGAGCCACAGAGTAATGCTAAGACTACACCTTTTCAAAGGTGGGAAAATTGTGAAGCCCAGAAAACAAGGTAGCCCACCGGGTTCTGGCTTTCAAGATTCTCTGTAACTGCTAAAAGATTTCCATAGATCCCATTCTGGACAGATTCATGAAATAAGAAGCATTTCAGTACCATTCTGTGAAGAGCAGATTTATGATGTCTTACCTTGGCAAGTTCAGGCAGATAGCTATCTAGACCAGAGCCAGAACCTTCCAGTTTGCTTTGTTCATCATCTAAAATGGAAAAACAGATCACCTGAGTCACTAGTTACCAAAGGTGTTTACGGCAGGCGAAGGCTTTTGTCCTCTCTGCTATAGCAGTTTTCAAGCCTGGATGCACATTAGAAACACCTGGGGAGTTTTTAAAAGCCACTGAATCTCAGGTGAGTGGAAGGAAGCAGAACCAACGTTGTTATGCGCCAAGTCAGCTCTGACTCACAGTGACCCCACCTGCCTCATGGAGTTTTCTGGGCCGCCATTTTTAGGGGAGCCGATCACCAGGTCTTTCTCCCGTGGAACTGCTGGGTAGTTCTAATCACCAACCTTTCGGTTAGCAGCTGTGTGTTTAGTCACTGGCCACCAGGGATCTTTAATCAGAGGTGATGTAAGCTACAAACAACTAGCTATACAGTACGGCCTACAGCCCTCAGACCACCTGCAAGTCAGCCCTGCCCAGAGCCCACCCCAGGTCCACTAAATTAGGGTCTTCAGTGAGGCCAGCTATTTCCAGTATTTGGTGAGGATTGAGATCACCTGTCCAAGGGCTTAAACTACTCACTGTCTCTAGAACATAGATTTTTCCTACAATTTCAGAGGCTTCCACTCATTCTATGTCTCAAAAATTCCAAAGAATATTATTAAGGAAACAAGAATGACAACTACTGTTTGAAGTGCTAATTCTATGCCAGGTACCTAAGATCCAGTATCTTATTTAATCTTCCTACCTGACCAGCAGTTTTGTTTTAATCACAGTTTACAGGTGAGTAAACTGAGGCTCACAAATCATTGAACAGCTTCCCTGAGCTCACATAGCTGAAAAAATAGAATTGCTGGGATCCAAGCCAGGTCTTCTCTCCCACCTCCACAGCTGCGGATCTTCCTACTCTATGTTGTGTGGCTTTTACTGGATTTCCTTCTAAAAATGATGTCAGGGGAGTCAATTCCAAGGTGACAGAAATCACATTTGCTGATACAGTATTTGTAAGAGCTCCGATCAGTTGCATCTGTCACACACATGTCAGGTGTGTAGACACATGTAGCTGTGTGTAGACTTCTACACGCACGCTCACACATCACAGACCCACTTAGCGAAAACAACAAGGCCCCTCAAAGGCAGTCCCAGCCCGTGGGCAGCCAGCCCTGCCCACCTTCATGCGCGTCCCCGTTCCGCTTCTCCTGCATGGCAGCTTCGAAGTTGAGCTGCAGGATCTTGTTGAGAGCGGCGATCCAGTCCTCCATCTCCACCTCACTGTCCGCAGCCAGGAGGTAGCTGCTCTTGTCTTGCATCTTAAGCTCAAAAGCAAAGCGCCGAACTTTGTTGTTCTGAAATGGAAACACGGTAGAGCCCTACTTTAAAGAACTGGAACTTTCTGAAGTCACTTCTATTATCTGCTGATGGCTGCTGACCAAAAGGCCGGCAGCGCAGACCCACCAGCTGCTCCTTGGACACCCTCTCAGCGCAGCTCTACTCTGTCCTCTGAGGTCACTATCAGTTGGAACGGACTCAGTGGCAATGAGTGTTACCTGCTGATGGATGCTGTCTCGCTAACACTCTGGCTCACCCCCATTTCCAACCTCAAGAAGCTGTGGTGGTACAGTGGTCAACTGCTAACGGAAAGGTCTGCAGTTCTCAAACCCACCCACTACTCAGTGGGAGAAAGTGGCAGCAGTCAGTGTCCCTACAGAACTATAGCCTTCGAAACCCTATGAGGCAGTTCTGGTCTGTCCTAAAGGCTCACTAGGAGCCAGAATTCACCTGGTAAGAGGTTTGGTTTTCTGGTCTGGTCTGTACAACTGTAAGCTCTCTCCCTCATAAGCCTCAGCTTCACCACCCACCGTCCCTGCTTTGTTCTCTTCAGAACTTTGTGTCTGTCTGATACACCACTTATGTATTTGTGTATTATGTGTCCCTCCTAACAGAATGTAAGTTCCTGGAGAGCAGAGGCTTTCTTCCTTCTTTTGTTCAATATCTTTAGTCTCTAAAGCAGTGTCTGGAACACACTAGGCATATAATAGTTCATATATCTCAAACAACTGAAACCTCAGTTAAAGTTATCTTATTCCTTTACCTCAATGAGTATTTTTAATGAAACAGTATGAAATTAGAGTTTCAGCAGTAAGTCACCATGTAGCAATATGTCTGACTTATCCAGAACTTTCCAAGCATTCAGGAATCTCAAAAGGTATCTGGACTCTTATCCACAGGCTTCCCTCAAGCTTCAGGTTTCTATGTTTGTGAAAGTGTCTAGCTAGAAGTACAGATACTCTTTTAGCATAGTATTGAAGTCACTCCTGAGGTTCACCCTTCAGCCAAAGATTAGACAGGCCCATGAAATAAAAAGACTGTAGATCTGAACTGCTGACCTCATGGTTAGCAGCTGTAGCACTTAACCACTACACCACCAGGATTTCCCACAGAACATTATGTTACTCTTTAAAGAGAAACATGATCGACACTATACAGCTTCATCTAAAGCAGACAGGAGAAAAGAAGTACAAGGACAGTGGTCCACACGCACCAGTGACAGAAGAGGGACACCTGCTACACCAGGGTTTCTCAGCCCCAGCACTGCTGGCACTCAGGACTACCAATTCTTTGCTGCGGGGAACTCCTGCCCTGTGCTGTGACGGTTGTGGCCTCCCACCAACAGATGCCATCAGCACTCCCCTGAGCTGTGACAACCACAGTGATTCCTGGACATTACCAAATGTTCCCCCAAAACCACTGCGGGGGAGTCAATTCTGACTCAGAGCAACCTGAGCAGACAGCGCAGGAGTGCCCCGTAAGGTTTCCCAGCAGCAGCTGACAGATGAGAAGCGCTGACCTTCTGGTTAGCAGCTCAGCTCTCTACCACCGTGCCCTCAGGGCTCCGTGAAAGGGCACTGTAACCTATAAACCTGTTGCCTTCAAGTCCGTTCCGACTTGTAGTGACCCTAATGGCAGGGCAGAACTGCTCCACGGGCTTCCAAGGAGTGACTGGTGGATCTGAACCGTCAATCTCTGGATGGGCAGCCATGCAATTAGAAACGGTGTCACCGAGGTTCCACCAACTTTCCCCCAGGGCGGTTATCCACAGTTGAGAATTACTGCAAGAAAAAGAGGTTCAGCTCCAAGGAAAATGCTACAAGATTCCTCGTAAACACAGGCAAATAGTCAAGAAATCAAACTCCCAGCAACCTGCAGGACAGCCCCTCCCTACCCACCCCTGAAATTTCAGACAGCTGCTCCGGACGGCCCGCGGCCTGGGTCTCGGGCACAGGGAGGCCCTTCCAAACCACAGCCCAGCCCTTGGAAACACACTGGAGAGCACTACTCTTCGTAAAGCCACACAAGCCACTGTGCACAGACGTATGCGATAGATTCAGTCATTCTAGAACTCACTTCGACTTCATGAAAAATCACAGGGTCATAAGGCCAGAAATGCAATGTCTTCTCATCCCATCCCCCCCGGACACACTCCTCACAGACTCAAAAGTGCCGATAAGAAGGACACAGTAGAGATAAAGCAAGAACATCAGATCTGATGCTTCATTATTCATCTTCCTGAGTATCCGCTTCCTCATTTGCAAAATACGTGAAATAATCTCAAAACTTCTGAATTTTTTCTAGAGCCTACAATTCTAAACGATTTCTTTTAGGTCTTTTTAAAATTTTTAGTTTAGCCATTTCCCTGAACTGATAGCATTAATAAGCTAATTCTTCTAACAATGGTCAGAAGTAGTTAAAAAGGAAATTTAAGTCACAAATTTTGGAGATTAATTTATAAACATATGGATGAAAAAGAAAGTTATTTCAAACTTTGGAAGCCTTAAGTGCAGTTTGGAGAGCATGGCAGCGCGGTGGTTGACAGTTGAAACCCACCGGGCGCTCCTTGGAAGCTCCATGAGGTGGTTCTACTCAGACTTACACGGTTGCTGTGAGTTGCAATCAACTCCCAGCAACAGTTTGGCTGGTTGTTGATGTTTAAGATTTAATACACTAAATTCAAAATATACCAGGCACACTCTGCAAAAGGAATCTGAAGGAAGAGACTCCCATTCAAGTCAGAAACTTAAAATTTGAAAGGTTTTCCAGACCCTAAAACATGAACCTGCTAACCACAGGTTTACCCCACTGCCGCCCAGTCGATTCCAATTCATAACAACCCTACAGCACAGGGCAGAACAGCCCCCTGCGGTCTCCAAGGAGCAGCTGGTTAGGAGCTATAGCACTTGACCACTGCCCAACAGGGCTTCCAACTCGAGGTTTTCTGTACATGAAAAATACCTCCAGGCTGTTGAAGACACACGTATAATGAGTCTCCCACATACCAATCATCACTTCTACCTGGAAACCTGTGTTGCTAATCCCCACATTTAATCTTACTTTAAACTTGTTTTTAAGTCAACACTAGAAAATTGAGTTTAAAAAAATAACTAAGTTCCTTAATTTGAGACCATAATGGAACCTCCCCGAAGTGAAGCTATGTCACTTGTCATTCATTTTGGCTCTCCTCACTTACGTGCCCAGTAGAGACTTCCCTGTAACTGCTTATTCCCTGTGGCAGCTTTCAGCTACGGGCTAGGGGCTGCTTTTGCTAACTACGAGGTGCCTATATGCTAATTAGCTACAGATCAAAAAATCAATTTTAGTGAACTGCAGTTGTGATCCAGGGCCTCAATACACTTTACGTGCCCACACACACAAGCCTGGAGAGACTCCCCTACAGGTTTCCTGTCCAGCCACTGGCCCATTCCTTTGTCTTTTTTTGGTCTTGCACAGTCTAGTGCTGTAGTATTGCTGTATGCTCTCAAGTCAACGCTGCCTCACGGTGACCGGGGACAGAGTAGCCCAAGCCCATAGTGTTTCCTAGGCCTCAAATCACCCCTTTAACATGGTGAAAAGCAAAGACATCGAAGGACCAAGGTGCGCCTGACCCAAGCCATGGGTCTGTCATCCCCTCACAGCACGCAAAAGCAGGCAGAGAACAGGAGCCCTCTGAGTCACGATGTAGGCAAAGAAAATGGAATACACCACGGACTGCCAGAAGAACAAAGAAATCTATGTTGGAAGAAGTACAACCAGAGGGCCCCTTGGAAGCCAGGATGGCGAGACTACATATTACAAACTGTGGACACGTTATCAGGAAGGATCAGTCCCAGCAGAAAGATTTTGTGCTGGGTGGAGAGGCAGCAAGAAAGAGGAGGACCCTCGACAAGATGGACTCACACAACGGCTGCACCAACGGGCTTGAGCGTGACAGCTCTGAGGACAGGGCTGGGTGTCATTCTGTTGTGCAGGAGGCTGCTATGAGTTGGAAGTGACAGCAATCTGTAGGGAAGCTGATGGCCGGGCCTTTCCTCCCACAGAGCAGCTGGGTGGGTTCAAACCAGTGACCTCCTGGTCAGCAGTCAAGCACTTCACCACTGCACCATCGGAGTGCCTCCTGAAACTGGTTCCCCATAATTAAAAACATCCTGATTTAGTGCAGCGTCAGGGCTCACCATGAGCCAGAATCAACTCGCCAAGCCATCAGGGGAGGGAGGGACAAGACTTAACAACCCTCTGTCTCTAGTTTTCTTGAGAAACATGATGCTCTGGCAATTCCGCAGTGCAGCACCAGCTGGATGAGCCAACGGGCGGCGTCCCTCCTCATACCAGCATCTGCACTCCGTCCACCCCAGCTCTCGACAGCCCCCGGGGCGTTACACCCAGGCCTCCTTGTTCACTGAATTTACCCAGGCAGCCCTGCAGACATCTGACTTAGACAAAGTAACACAGTCTGGGCTTAGCCTGCCACCATGACAGCAGGAAAACTGGGCCACACAGGCGAAGCAACTGTTTCCAGATAGGGGTCAATGGGCAGTGCAGGCCTGTCATTCCTGCTAACAAAACAGAACCAAGGCCATGGCCATGGGGTCGATTCTGACTCACAGCACCCTTAAGGAACACAGCAGAACTGCACACAGGAATTCTAAGGAGTGGCTGGTGTCTTTGAACCGCTGACATTCTGGTTAGCAGCCAAGCTCTTTAACCCCTGCATTCCCGGGGCTCCAAGCCCACGTCAGGTGCCTTAATCTCTCTATCTGAAATGTTGATGTGCTCTGGGTTCAATCACTAACAAAAACAAGGTCATGGCAAGCAGAAAATTCCGGAACTCATGGCTACCGAAAACTAACACAAGCCCAGGTAAACTAAACAAAAGGCCAAGCAAAACAGCTCAAGGACATGCAATCCCTTCATGCTGCCAAGGTGTCTGAGACATACCTGCAATGCCTGTCAGCTGTCAGCTGTCAGCTGTCAGCAGAGGGCCTGCCTGCCTCCATCCCCACATCACTCCAGAGCAAGGCCACTCTGAGTAAAAAGGTACACTCCGCTTCTGAAGACACCAGGCAGCAGAGAGGGCACGGAGCCCCGCAGAGAGGAACAGCCCAGGCCCTCGGCGGCCCAGGCCCTCGGCGGCCCAGGCCCTCGGCGGCCCAGGCCCTCGGCGGCCCAGGCCCTCGGCGGCCCAGGCCCTCGGCGGCCCAGGCCCTCGGCGGCCCAGGCCCTCGGCGGCCCAGGCCCTCGGCGGCCCAGGCCCTCGGCGGCCCAGGCCCTCGGCGGCCCAGGCCCTCGGCGGCCCAGGCCCTCGGCGGCCCAGGCCCTCGGCGGCCCAGGCCCTCGGCGGCCCAGGCCCTCGGCGGCCCAGGCCCTCGGCGGCCCAGGCCCTCGGCGGCCCAGGCCCTCGGCGGCCCAGGCCCTCGGCGGCCCAGGCCCTCGGCGGCCCAGGCCCTCGGCGGCCCAGGCCCTCGGCGGCCCAGGCCCTCGGCGGCCCAGGCCCTCGGCGGCCCAGGCCCTCGGCGGCCCAGGCCCTCGGCGGCCCAGGCCCTCGGCGGCCCAGGCCCTCGGCGGCCCAGGCCCTCGGCGGCCCAGGCCCTCGGCGGCCCAGGCCCTCGGCGGCCCAGGCCCTCGGCGGCCCAGGCCCTCGGCGGCCCAGGCCCTCGGCGGCCCAGGCCCTCGGCGGCCCAGGCCCTCGGCGGCCCAGGCCCTCGGCGGCCCAGGCCCTCGGCGGCCCAGGCCCTCGGCGGCCCAGGCCCTCGGCGGCCCAGGCCCTCGGCGGCCCAGGCCCTCGGCGGCCCAGGCCCTCGGCGGCCCAGGCCCTCGGCGGCCCAGGCCCTCGGCGGCCCAGGCCCTCGGCGGCCCAGGCCCTCGGCGGCCCAGGCCCTCGGCGGCCCAGGCCCTCGGCGGCCCAGGCCCTCGGCGGCTGAGGACCAGCACCTGTTTATAGCTTGCTGCACTGACTGGTTGGGCAGGGCCAAGCAGGAACAGGTGTCAACCTTTTAAATACCACCTCACGTCAAGCCCAAGTACCTCCAGAGGGAGATACCAAGAATTACACCAATTAAGGCATAACGACCCAGAACTGGGCACCCCAGGTAGCACAGAGGTGAGGGCTGCAGACGGGAAGCAGGACCCTAAACAGCATCATGTTTGCTTGAACACCTTTATAAAAAGCTGTGCGACACAGAGTCGCGACTTTCTGGAGACATGGAGCTCAAGAGCCTCCAGATCCAGGAATAACAGGCCCAGGGACAGAGAAGAGGACAACAGGGAGTGACCAAGGGGGAAGTCCCGGGGTGGTGCCAACAGTTCACGCGCTCAGCTGCCAACCAAGAGACTAGAGGCAGAAGCCCATCCACAGGCACCTTAGGGGAAAGGCCTGGTGACCCCTTTCTCAAAACGCAGCACTGTTAAGTCCACAAAGCCCACTTCCACTCGGACACACGTGGTCACCAGGCATCAGAACTAACCTAACAGTGAGTGATTTTACTGAGCCCTGAGACCCCTGGGTTCTACTTCAGAAGGCCTGCTGTCAGACTCAGAGGAGCCTTCCCAGAACAGACCAACTGCAAAGACCCATAAGGACTATCAGGACCAGTAACCTGAACAAAGAGCTGACCAGCCGACTGGTCACACAGGAGACTCTCCAGTCCATAAGAGCTGGGCTTCCTATAGGCCTCACTCTTCAAAACAATCAAATGGCCAAGAATCCATAAACTTTTGGGAACACCTCCACCCCAAAAGGGGGTGGCGGGGCCCTAAACAAACCAAGAGGGAAAAAAGGCACCCCAGGGAAAAGACAGGGAGAAAAAGAAAATTACTGTCTCCTCCCCCACCTGTATGTTATTTCCCAAGAAAAAGCTCTTGGAAATTATGCATGATAGCAGATTTCAAAAATTCAACAGAAGAATGAGTTACTGAAGAAACCTCCCAGGAAATAGGACAAAAGGAGAGAGAGAATTCTAAAAAACATTAGAGAAAAATCTGAGAAAGCAAACATTTAACAACAGAAGTTCTACAAAACAGGCATCGAGAAATGGAAGATAAAAATTATGAAATTAAAAAAAGAAGAAATCTTCCCAGGCTCCAGAAGGAGAACTCCTCACAAATTCTCAGGACAAAAGATAAAAGACCCAAACTGAACGAAACTTCACTGCATTGCACACTGTCTGTACTTTCTGTTTGCACGTTACGCCTTTGCAACAAAAAATGTACCCAAAAAAACAAAATTAGGACATACAAATCCAAACTTGAGAACACTAGAGATCCAGAGAAGATTCTGAAAGTTTCCAGAAAGGAAAAAGTCACCAAGACCAGGGCAAAAGAACAGTATCAGACTCCTCAAAACAATACCAGCAGCTAGAAGATAACAGAAAGCCTTTAAAATTCCAAGGTAAGATGGTTTCACCTTGGATTTCTGTACACGCCACACAAGGTCTGACAATTCAGTCTGTGAACTTCATTGTTTAAGTAATACATACCTCACTGCTGAGTATCACTATGGTCACCTTTGAAGTACTCCCCTTGGGAAGCTATGCACCAAAGCCAACACCCAGTCCACCCTTCAAAACAATTTGGGAACTCTTTCTGAAATGCCTATTGCACACAGTGGCATGGTGACAAGCGTGCAAACTTGAGACTTGTCTGTGAGGGAGTTTTTAGCCAGTAACAAATGACTGTATTGGAACACCCTCCCTACTCACCTGATCTGACCCCCAATGACTTTTTTCCTATACCCAAAGATAAAGGAAATATTGAAGACATTTGGATGACATTCAGGACATCAAGGGTAATACGATGACAGCTCTGATGGCCATTTCAGAAAAACAGTTCCAAAATTGCTTTAAAGGGTGGCCTAGGCAGCGACGTCGGTGTACAGCCTCCTAAGGGGAGTACTTTGAAGATGACCACAGTGATATTCAGCAATGGGGTATGCAGCCCTTTTCCTAGGGTGAATTCACAAACTTAACTGGCTGACCTCACACATAAGAATATAACATATGCTACAGGTAAGAGTGCAAACCCTGGTGGCATAGTGGTTAAGTGGTTAAGTGTCAGGGCTGCTAACCAAAACGTCAGCAGTTCAAATCCGCCAGGACTCCTTGGAAACTCTATGGGGCAGTTCTACTCTGTTCTATATGGTTGCTATGAGTCAGCATCAGCTCGACAGCACTGGGTTTGTGTTTTTTGGGGTTTTTTTTTTTTGGTCTACTTAAGACTGGAAACCCTGGTGGTGTAGTAGTTAAGTGCTACAGCTGTGGATCAAAAAGGCAGTAGTTCAAACCCACCAGGTGCTCCTTGGAAACTTTATAGGGAAGTTCTACTCTCTAGCAGTAGGTTTGGTTTTTTTGGTTTATACATAAGGAAGAAACCCTATAGGTCACTATGAGTCACAATCAGCTTGATGACAATGGATTTTTTATATTTATTTTATACCTAAGGATATAGCAGATGCTATACACAAAGAGGAAACCTTGGTGGTGTAGTGGTTATATGTTACAGCTGCTAACCAGAAGGCTGGCAGTTCAAATCTGCTCCTTGGAAACTCTATCGGGCAGTTCTACTTGGTCCTGTCGGGTCACTGTGAGTCAGAATTGACTCGAAGACAGTCGGTTTTTTTAAATGTACCTAAGGATGTAACATGTGCTCTGTTTTCTCATAGTCCTTGATGGCAGAAACAGTTACGTGCTGACCAGCAGGAACCCTCCCCACCCCGCTCCTTGCCAGAAAGGCCTGGAGAGCTGCTGCCACAAGGTCACCACCTTGAGAACTTACAGAGCAAGTCTGCTCTGCACACCTGAGGTCGCTGTGAGTGGGCACTGTCTCCAGGGTAACTAATGACACACAGTGTTCTCTGTGGACACCGCCACGTAAGATGCTACCTGACATCGTCGTAGAAGGCAGGAGGGGAGCCAATGGTAGGGAGACAATGAATGAGGACAACTCTAGAGGGAGGGAAGGACACGCATCAAACCATTAACAGCAGGTCTGGGGGAAAGGACAGGAAGCGATGGAGGCAGTGGGGAGGGGGAAGGTTAAGAGGGATTTTCATTTTGATTTTTTTTTAAAAAAGAATACACCCATATGTTTACAATAAAAGTCGTGTTTAAGCATAACTCTACAACACAACACTATGATGAAAACATCCAGTGGTGACCATGCTCCTGTGCCAGCACTGTCAAGCCCTGGAATTAATTAATTTAACCCTCTCAGTAACTGTGTGTGATCCTGTTGTCATCCTTCTTTAGCAGGTGAAGGAATCACAGCATACAGAGGTGAAACAACAGTGCTGAGACTTTCACAGGCAGTTAAGTGGTGGTGGGGGCTGGATTTGAACTCAGGCTGTCTGGTACTAAAACTCTTCAGACCAATATAGTATGTTGCCCTTGGTGCTGTGAGAGTAGAAATGAAAGCCGTCCCTCACTGAATGCCTCCCAGATGCTAAGCACCCTTCAATCATATCACACAGTCCCTCACCCAGGCCTCTCCAACAGCCAGCCTATTAATTAAATGCTGTCATGACCCTGATGTTGCAGGTGAAGAAACCAAAGTAGTGTGCCCAGGGGTACAGAGTAAAAAAGCAGCCTAAGCTGGGTACAAACACAAGAACTCAGGCACCAGGCACACCACGGCCACCACAACACAGCTCTGCCTGTTACACCTGCCCTCTTTCTCAGCTGATGAGAAGCCAACCCTGACTCAGTCTGGAGTCGGACACTGTGTCTCTCCCGTTGCCCTTCAGTTCTTTGACGTGTCCGCTTCAATCTGCTTGTTCACCAAGGGCCCTTCTGCAGATAGGAACCCTGACCCCAGAGCTAGTCTCCCACTTACCTGAACCACACCCATGCAGGAGTCCAGGAATATTGATCCCTTAGGTTCCTTGGAGATCTTCTCGTCTTTATAAAAATTTAAATTATAGGATCCATCACCAAGTTGAATCAGGTGGAAAAACCGTCTCTTAAATGACTGAGAGAAAAATACAGTTATTCTTTTAAAATGAAAAGCAGCACAATTTAACACACTTAAAACTCTGCCCATAGAGAAGAACAGTTTCCCTTCCCTCCCACACAAACCTCCTCCCCCCTACCAAGTCTCCAGGCAATGGGGTGCCCTGACTCTCTGTCACGTCCCGCAGTCTGAAGGCACTTCAGGTCTGAGAGGTGGCTCCCTCATGTCCTGGGTCCTTTCTACAACCCACAGAATACAAGGTCTTGCGGCTCCATCCACTCTGGGCTGAAGCACCACGGTGGGCAATGTTCTATAGCCCCCAGGGTTCCTGCTCAGGCAGAAGGGAAGCTCGTTTCTGCCTCAGGACGCTGAACGACGTCCCATCCTTAGCACCAGCCACACGGCACTTCCACGGACTGCCTTGTCACCTCCCCCTCTCCAGGGTCTCTCTTCTCTTCATTATTCTCCAGTCCTACTTCTCTTCTGAGTGGCTTTGCTAGTACTTTTATTTTTAAAAAATAATAATAACACTAAACTGTTCTCCTTACGGTCTCTTTCATTTTCCTCCACTCTGAAATTCTGCTTTGCTTGGCTTTGTCACAGAACAGCGCCACAGACAGGCTGAGATTTAGCTGGGCACAGTCCCTCAGTGACACTCTGTGAGGCAGCTGGCATCGCTGCAGCAGGCGACACAGCCAACAAAGCCAGCGTCAGCAGCTGTCCTTTCCCATCTGCCTGATGCCAGTCTCCTCATGCCTGGGGTCAGAGGGCAGCGAGGAGAACAGGGGGAAGGGTCTGCACCGACGGTGACTCTGTCATCAGCAGGCACCTGGCCGACCATTCACCCCAAGCATTTGGGTCAGGCCCACAGCAAAAGGGCTGGGTCACGGGGGACAGAGTGGTCAGCCTCCTTACCCGCATGGTGACGCTTATGGCACTATTCATGTTGCCTTTGTACAGCCAGCCGTGCTTGGTGATCCCACCTTTCTGAGACCCGAGGGAAGCAGCATCCTAAGAGAGAAGGACACCACCGCCGCCGTCAAGTCTCTGCCTGTCACCTCCTGCTGCTGGCTATTGGGTGGTGAGACTACCACCACCGTCAGTCTCCCCCCGTCACCTCGCGCTACTGGCTGTGAATCCGGGCAGTAAGACAAACAGCTCAGTGTGAGCCCTGCTGTCCTTCGTCCTTCGCTGGAGTGATCACCCAGTGCTAGGCCTTCCTATCACTTCCAAGTCCACTTAGATCTTAGGAGAGGGCACTTTCTCCTC
This sequence comes from Heterohyrax brucei, assembly GCA_028571685.1. Classification (NCBI taxonomy): domain Eukaryota; kingdom Metazoa; phylum Chordata; class Mammalia; order Hyracoidea; family Procaviidae; genus Heterohyrax; species Heterohyrax brucei. Next base: position 83,118,643 of record CM053159.1, read on the forward strand.
GGAGCCCTGGTGGCACAGTGGTTAAGTGATACAGTGACTAACCAAGTGGTCGGCAGTTAGAACACACCAGCTGCTCCTTGGAAGCCCTATGGGCAGTTCTTCTCTGTCCTACAGAGTCACTATGAGTCGGAACTGACTCAACAGTAATGGGTTGTTCTGTTGTTTTTTCAGCAGGAAAAGAAAAACACATCAGTCTAATTTTTGAAAACCTCCTCCAGCAAAAGGCAAATTGAGCTCCAGTCCAAACTGGCCTGGACTTAGTGTTTAATGAAGCACAGAAAGCACATACCATACCAGACCCTTCAGGCTGTAAGGTCTCAACTGGTTTCAGGATAAATGTCTTCAAATTACACTCCCCTCGAACTGGAGGACAATAACGAATTCCTGGAAAGCTTCCCAGAACTCAGTTCAGGGAAAGGTGAGTAAAGAAAGGAAGGAAATGCGAGGACAGAGAGAAGGAGAGAGAGAAACCGACGGGAAAGAACCAAACTAGGGAAGCGGCGAGGCGAGGAGGAGCGCAGACAGGAAGACGGGAAAGCAGAGGAGCTGGGGAGTCAGAGCAAAGCAACGAGAGGAGGGAGGGAACACGTGTGTCTTCAAGTTCTGACCGTGAGGTGTGAGCTGGGCATCAGGAGGTGGGCGCACAGCTGCCAGGCAGACATGCCCACTGCCGCTGAGTTGACTCAGACTCATGGTGACCTTATAAGTCAGAGTAAAACTGCCCCATAGAGTTTCCAAGGAGCGCTTGGTGGATTTGAATTGCCAACTTTTGGGTCAGCGGGCGTAGTTCTTAGCCAGCACGCCACCAGGGTTTCCATAAAAGAGACAGGCAAAGACGACACACGCACACCCCATCCCAGCCCCCGTGCCCTCATGCCAGCCCCTTTCACACACTGCCATTGTCCTGGTGACTCTCCGGTCCCCTTAAGGCTGTGTCTGGTCTACAGACACGTCCGTAGGTGTGGTGAGAAGACAGCTACCAAGTATTAGGAAACTCTGCTTGGCTCTCCCGAGACCAGCCTCTGGTTCTAATCCTTCCTTTTGTCATCAGTTTCAGAAAGACCCGTCTGCGGCTTCACTGTGGAAACTCTCACAGTCACACGGGGAGTTCTCTTATTGTTACTGACACCTCTGGCAATCGCAGAAAGACCGCAGCCTTCTGAGATTCCGGGTTCCTCGTGCACTCCTGTCTGCATTATTTTCCGTGTCCCCTGTTCCCATGAACCCCACCAGCTCTTAGCGCCCTCTCATTTGTTTTCAGTGACCACTTCAGTCTTGAGTTATTTTATCTAAAATAATCTGCAACTGTGGAGACCACTCAAGTTTAAGAGCATCTGGTGTTTGGGTCCCGTGGACAATTTAAAAAAAGAGGGGAGGACCTAACTGAGAATGGGGTACCCAGTACTGAAGTGAGAATGAGAAATGCATCGATTGCCATCATTAACTTCTCATGAGGCATCCCTTGCTCAGTGGACATACTGTACACACACTACTCCAGCCATAATCACGTCACCAGTAGCAGGCACCCTGGTGACACATTGGCCATGTGCCCAGCTGCTAACTGAAAGGTTACCAGATTAAACCCACCAGCCACTCTGTGCAGAAAGTTGTGGCCGTCTGCTTCCATAAACACTACAGCTTTGGAAACCCCGCAGTGCAGTTCTCTCTATGAGAAGGGGCCACCCTGATGGCAGTGGCATTGGGTTAAGAGGGCAGGCTTGGCAAAGCCAGACCTTCTGAGTACTGTGGGCCCCACTCAAAGTCCCCCACGGAAGATACACCATTCACAGAATTCGCTGGCTGCCTGTTTGCTCCAAAATATCCTGTTGAAAAAACCACCAAAACTTAAGGCCTAAGTAATTTTGATATATTTTAACAGTGTGGCCAGATCTGATCCAAGTCTTTGAAAACGTTCTCAGAAGAAATAAACAGGACCCAAAGAATACAAAGTGTTTAGCAGTCAAGTTCAAACAGAGACCTTATTTCAATCAACCACACAACAGATGTCAAAAAATTCTTCCCATTTCAAGGAACAGTCCAATTCTTGTTTCAGCTGAAGGCTACGAACTTTCTCATTCATTTCCTAAGTCTGATAAAATAAATTATTTTTCAAACTCCAAAGTGAGGAGAAAAACAATCATCCCACCTCGTCTTTGTCAGCCTCCTCATCAACTTCGTAGACGTGAACTGGAAGTTTATCCAACTTGGCTGCTTTGCTGTAAAAAAGAAAGAAACTGTGTTGTAAAATTACCTCCACTACGGACATTCTCCGCCTTCCAGCACTCATGAGAGGAATCAGTCACATGAAGAATAAAAACACTCTCTTCCACCACTTTTCAAAGTAGGTGGTCCACGAAACTGGAACTGGGGAGCTCCCAAAAGCTATATGGAAAAGGCAGCATAGCTTCTTAAGGAGTTTTCAAACATGGGAAAGTGGATTTGTTACCCTTAAAAAACAAAGCCTTGGTAAAATAACTTTCTATATGAGGTTTATGAGATAAAAATGGAAAATGGGGTCACTTCATTTAAATTGATTGGAAACCACAGTCATTAATACAAAGGCATGAACAACAAGAAGACAACCACAACAACACCAGGAGCTGGCATTTATTAAACTTAGTCATTAAGTGTAAGGAGCCGTGCTGGTGCGGTGATTAAGAACTCAGCTGCTAACCAAAAGGTTGGCAGTGCAAATCCACCAGCTGCTGCTTGGAAATCCCGTGGGGTAGTTCTCCTCTGTCTTACAGGCTCACTGTGAGTTCGAATAGACGAGACAGCGACAGGTTCTATGTATGTTTTTATTTTTAATTATGTGTAAGGCACTGTTACATGTATTTAACACGGGTTATTTTACTTGATCCCTTAGGTGGTAGGGATCATCATCAAGATCATTTACTAGATGAAGAAACAGGTAGATGGAGATCAAAGAACAGAGGTGACAGAATTCATGTGTCAGCCACTGTTAAAATCCCCATGCTTTTTCTCAACACAGAGTTGGAAACCGGTGTTAACGCCACAGGGGAAAAATATCTATCAGCAGCTGAAAGTACGTATCTGAGAGTACACTACCTCTTAGCTCCCAGATAACCTTCCATCTTGTACAAACAAGATGATCGCTGACGATGGGTCAATCCACTCACATCTTACAATTTTAGAATCTCAGATGAGTACTGAGTAAATACAGAACTAAAGAGCAAAGTCATCTGGAAAAGATGAGGGAAGGAGGGCGTTTTCTCTGCAGAGGTTTAAAAAGAAGACACTTGGGGAAGTTGGCAGAACACTCTTAAGGAGCGGCTGAACCACACACAGAAGAAACAGACAGCCGGATCCACGGGGAGAGGATGAAAGGCTCTCCCTCCCACCGTCACACAGGCTACACAGCCACAGGAAAACACAGTCACTGCTGTGTGAGTGCAACCGCCACAAGTGACGCCACCTCTTGCACACCATCCAGCACGGTGTGCTCTCCCACGTCATCACCCACCACACTCAAACGTAGCAGCCTCTTCACTGAGGCAGGTATAGCTTTACGACAGACACCTTCTCTGGATGGGGACCCTCCCCTAGTCCAGTGTAACTACCAGTGATCAGTCTAAACAAACTGGCCCTTTGGTATTTTCTAGAATGACTTAATACTTTAAAGAGAGGCAAAGAAATCCACCTGCGAAGATGTTTGTTCCTCAATTTACTTTTTTTTTTTAACGTAAATGTACTCAACATAAAATATTCTTTATGAGTGTCTTCTCTTGAGGACACAGTGATGCAGGTGGTATGTATACTTTATAGTTTAATATATATGTGAGGCTATCTTACTGGTATCTTTCTAGAGTGGAGAGGAGTACGTGGAGAGCAGGGGGCAAGTGCTAGCTGAGTGGACATGGGAAGAACAAAAAAGAGTGTGCTGTTACAGGGTGAGGAGAACAGAGTTGCAGAGATGCAGGTTCATGGAATTTTATGTGGAAAATTGACTTGGATTGTAAACTTTCACTTAATCACAATAAAAAAAAGTTTTTAAAAAAGAGTCTTCAAAAAGCTGGAGATACATGTATCATTTGATCCTGTAATTCCACTGCTTAGAATTTATCCTTCGGAAACAAAGATTGTCACACAGACAAACACATGTACATGAATGTTTGTTGCAACACAGTCCACAATAGCAAAAAGCTGGAATCAACCCCGATGCTCATCAGCAGATGAATGGATAAGCAAGCTGTGGTACGTATACTCAATGGAACACTATGCTATGACAAAAAACAATGACAATTTTAGAAAACGTCTCATAACATGGTCTCATTTGGAAGAGATCACGCTGAAAGAAATCAGTTAGTGTCAAAAGGACAAATTTTGTATGAGACCCCTGTTATAAGGACGTAGCAAGAAAATTATCCACAGAAGAAAATGACTGTGTTGGCTACATGGGTGGGTGGGGGTTGAGGGTTTATCATAGATGAGATAATTGATAGATGTTAGAAACTTTTTCTTTTATTGTAATTAATAACAAAAAAAGTTTTAAAAAGTATTCTTTTAAAGATAAAATATCTTACGGTGTATTTCAATATGCTTATGTCCCCTTTGCTTCCTGCTTCTCACTCACTGAAGACATTTCCAATGTTTCTATTTTATCAGTGGAAATAATCAAACTATCCATGTGTTCATCCCTGCTAATCCCAGAGTACGAGGTTAGATGTCTACAGTCAATGGCCCCATAAACAGTCACTACACCATATATTCCCAAATTATCTAAAAATATTTTCTTCAGTTGCGTATGAAGTACCATATGTCCCCAAGCATTCAGGACAGAGAATCTTCTCTGCGTCTACATGCCCACATTGTGTGGTCTAACGTTTACTCACTTTGGCAGCTGCCGAAACTCTCCTGAGTAATCTTCATATTTATAATTCACAAGGTGCCAGTCAGAGTTATAGGTTTTGATGCACTATTAGGGTGGTGAGAGACGGGGAAAAAAAAAATGTAAGTGGAAAAAAAAAAAGAAAGAAATACAATTCTGATAATATGCAACTTCCCACACAATGACCTCTGGGTAGAGGTTTGTGGAGGTCCATCCCTGCAAATGTCAGAGAAGTTCTTCCCCATCAGCCATGACATTTCACCTTCAGAAATTCCTGTGACACTTAAGACTTTGATCCACTGACACATTATCCTTCGGAGAGGCATCACTTTATCATCATAAATGATCTAAGGGCAGATTTTACAGGAAGACAAACCACCTAATGTTACCTGCATTTACATAAGAACGTAGCTTCTGACTTAAAAGCACCTGGTTCTTAAGAAGCCTCACCAGAACATGAAAGTGAATGGCACATTTGGAGTGAAAGACACATTCATGCTGCTAACACACCCACTCCTCACTTCTGGACATAGTTAGGTTCCAAAGACCAGGTGGTTACATGAAAATCAGCACTATGGGAAAATGCAGGATGACTTCACCAGATCTACATCACTACATAACTGCCAAACTGTATGACTATGTAACTGCTGAACCACTGAGAATCACGGTCCAACCAAGGTGACACATAAGCAACACAGCCAGCATTAATCTGACCTTGAACCTCTGGGTTCATCAGACATACATATGAAAGCACAAAATAAATAGTTAGACAATAGGCTTTTTACAACGCAAAATGAAAGATAACAAGGCAGTTGGTAAATGACGAGTAGATGCATTGTGACTGGGTGTTAGCTAATCTTATCATATAAAATTGAATTTCCACTCAGTTTTCTGTCTTCTTTCCTAAAAAAAGTTGTCTTGCCCTCAGTTAATCCTTCTAAAGACATAGAGTGAGGGTGTTAGGAGGGATGACTTCAGCTCTCTTTCCCAGTGACACTGGCTTTCTTGTATACGTGTATGATACTATAGTGCACTACACAACGCACAGTGTGTTCCAAAGACTTGCCCGGGTTTTATTAATGACACTGGCCTACAGAGCCTGCATGCAGCCACCTCAGTACACGGCAGCTGCAATGGGCCAGCACAGTGTCTGTCACTCGTCCCCTTGGAGGGTCCTACAAGCAGTGGGAAAGATCTTAAGATTCTAAGGGAGAATGCAGCCACCAGACCTTCCAATATATGAGTCAAAATCAGTAGATGAATTTGATTTAGTTAATATCAGCTCAATGTAAATGATTTTCTTAACAGTCAGTTCTTGATTATTTACATAGGCAGACCAGTGTGGCAAAGAAAAAAATGAATGGATAAATTAATACGGGGCAGACAGATGTACTTACGCCTTACTGGTTTATTTAACTTTGGCTGGCACTAACTAACATCATGAGCACATCCCTGCTTAGGGCACGTCCTTGTGTACACTGCCTGCCAGCCTTGTATCCAGTTCAGAGCCTGGACCTGAAGGTCTTCTGGGGCACACTCACCCCCACAGCCAAGCTCACAAAAACAACAGCCTACAAAGGTACCCAGATCTTTAAGCAACAACAGTCAGGTGCACACTTTGGGCCAGGCTCTACACTAGGTCCTTCCCTCAAAAAGTCGTAGAGGGAGGGGAGGGTAAGCTTTTGATGTCACCCTTCTGAGAGGGGGAATAAACAACAGAGAAGGGTTAAGGGCAGAGTCAGAAGTAGGGACAAAAACCCACTGCTGTGCAGTCAATTCTGACTCGTAGTGACCCTTTAGGGCGGGGCAGAACTGGCCCACAGAGTTTCCGAGGACCACCTGGAAGATCCAAACGGCTGACCTTTTGGTTAGAAGCCACAGCACTTGACCACTGCGTCAATAATGATGGAACCAAAGTAGGAACTAGACTTCAATTTATTTGCTAGACAGTTACAAATGCTTAAAACAATATTTTCTTTTTGTAAATTCTATTTTAATTTTTCAAAGAATTCTACATTTATGACATCCACACTTGAAATTAGTTTCCAAAGCGTGTATGACTTCAGAACTAGCCACGGTTTGGTTTCGTCTGTGGCTAACAGCCTCTTGGCCCACGGGTTCCACTGAGCAGGATCTGACTATGAGCAACACTGCCTGTGAACACTCCTCTTCCCTTTGGCCCAGAGGCCACAGCACAGCCCACGGTCGTTTTGTATCAGGCACGACAATTAATTTCTGTAGTGTGATCAGCTGTACCCCTGAAGTTTCTCTTAGCATAGTAACATCATTATTGATGCTAAACCGTACCTGCCAGTTACAAAATAAGTATGCATAAATTTGTAATATCATGAGTACATTTATAAACAGAACAACTGAGCACTAGCTTTTCTGCATCTAGAAAAATGGTGAAAAAGACAGCCTATAATGCCTGAACATTATAAGAAACCATTAAAAAAACATGCTTAACCAGGTGTAGTACTCAGAGATTTATTCATTAACAAACCACTGCTGACTTCTATGGGGTAGGCCCCATAGAAGTACAGAAAAAGGGAAGCCCCCACCCTCTGGGGATACACCAAGTCCTGGAGATCATGGATTCTACCAAAAACCAGTATGCAGTGAATTATGCCTCCCTTTAAAGAGACAGAGGTTTGGCTAGTTTCACAATTAACGTCTCAAACCTGTGAAATTCAATAATATTTTGAAGTTACACTGAAAGGTTTTTGAAGTTGTATTTTTTTTTCCTGAAGCCATTAGATCATTTGCCTTTGGACTAGAGGATAGAAAGGAAGTATTGTCCCACTCCACCCAAGTGAAGAGTCCCCAGGGGCTTGAGTTAGGGCGTCTCCAGCAGCAGGGGATGAATCAGTTATCGCTCACGATTACAGAACCTAACAGAGCATTATCCTTCCCAAATCAGAGTTTTCAGGCAGCTGGGAGATTGAGTTAGTAATCAATAATTCTGTTACATGCTTTAAAACAGAGGTCAACAAACTTACTCTGTAAAAGGCTGGATAGAAAATATTTTCAGCTTTATGGACAACATTGTCTCTGGGAGAGAAGCCTTAGACAATATGAGACTGAATGGACTTGGGGTGGTACAATAAAACTTTATTTACAAAACCAGGCCACAGGTCAGACTTTGCCTGGAGACAAAAGTTGCCCACCTTCTGCTTAAAAAAAGAAAAGGTCATGATGATGTAAACTCTCCTAGCTGTACTTGACCTGAATCATTTTTACTAATACAGTAGCACAGAAGGAATCACTTTGTAAGAAGAATGAGAAAACATACTCTTAAAATGTGAAGTACATATTAAGTTTTTTCCAGTGTCTCAAGAGAAGCTACATATCATTGTTTTAATTGGCCATAACAGCAGAGTTCCCTTGTGGGCAAATTTATTGATGGACTTTTTTATCATCTGAGTACCATCTAGAAAACTGAGGGGAAAAAATCCATTCTTTTTCAATGTGGGAGCACTTGAATGAACAAAATTAAACCAGTTCCTTCTACTTAAAAACAGGAAGAAGACACATTAGGAAAACAAAACAAATAATTTAAATGCAGTAATTTCTTTTTTTTCCTTAACAAGATACTTGTATTTGCATGTTCAGGCAAGAGTAAGAATAATTACACACTGACCAGAGGCAGTCAGACTCTGCTACCACCTGGCACTTAATAAATGTTACGGTAGTCCTGAAAATGATTTATAAATAAAGTAAGTACGTACAATTAATTTATGTACTGGGTCTCTCTAAATATACCATCAATAATTAACAATCAAAGCTTAATACAGAGATTACCAGTGAGTTCAATTACAAGTATTCCTTACATTAAACCAACTGGTAGAATTCACGTTTTGGAGTCAGAAATGATCCCTGTTGACATTTCTGTCCAAGTGTCAAATTCTGAGAAATTCTTGTTATTCTCATATTTAAATTGCCATTATAAAAATGTAATTACATCTTTGACACTTTCTTAAAAATAATCACTAAAATTTAAAGAAAAGAGAACTACAGAAAACTGACCTTAACATGACATACAAATTAATGCAGGAAAAAAAATTACCTCTGTAACGAATAAGCTCTGTGCTTCCTGCTCTGCATTTGCAGGGACTGTCGAGCACATGTATCGGCCCTGCCGTCGGAGGACTGCAGTCTGTGTGTATAAGCACAAGTTAAAAAAATTAAGGTCAAAAGGAGCCAGAGGCACACTGCAGGAGGATCCAGCACTGATACAGTTACTTCACTTTCTAACCAGCCTGTGTCACCTCCCCCTGTGTCCTACACAAGAGGCTCTGCTTGCTTCCCTAACATTCAAAAGCCTTGCAGGGCAATGGGTTCTGCTTTTTCTGAATCAAAGTCACAGTCATCCCTTCAGGGTATTTTTCCGGCCCCTTTAAGGCACGCTTAGGGCCCCCCTTCATGGTCCTTAATGCCCCTTTCTTCCCCCATGTGCTTGATCTACTCCCACCATACTGTCTTTCATCATATTTTTCACCAATAACACACCCACACAAACCATATGTACAGAAGACCTTGGAAAATAATGTGAAAAGAGGTTGTGCTGCTGGCAAAAAAAAAAGAACACAGCGTTTTTTATTTGCATAATGCCTTAGCTGTTTTCTGTACCCAGTCTTCTTCACTGTCATATCCCTAGTACCTAAGGGCATGGCAACCAGACACTTAGTGTCCCCAGTAAATAATTGTGGAATGAACCTATGAATTACGAAAGCTACCTCCCCTCCTACTGACATTAAATTGTTTTTGTTGTGTGTGGTTAAAATGCTTATTTTAAACAGTGAAATGCCTCATAACTTTACATGCCAGCACATCTACCCTTTGAGTGGTACACAGCGTTAAGAATTTGACTACCAGCCAAAAGGGTGGTAGCTCGAACACACCCAGAAGCACCTCAGAATACAGGCCTGGTGATCTGCTTCTGAAAGGCCAAAGCCCTGAAAACCTTATGGAGCAGTTCTACTCTGCATACATGGGGTCACCAGGAGCTGACTAGCAATGACAACACCATCAACACGAGGAAATGGGGCCCCAGGCTTCGGAAGAGTAGGTTCTAGACTTTTTCTCCAGCGGACTATAATCCTTAGTTACAAGTAACAGATGATAGTCACAGAAACAGCATACTAACATTTTGTTTGCACAGCCTCTCCTGTTAGCTCTTCCTGGCTAATTAACTGAGCTGGGATCTCACGGAATCTGTTACGGCTGCTTCCTTTCTTCCTTGGACTGGAGGGAGCTTTGAGTCAACTCCATGGTCCCTGCCCCTGCAGCACAGGGAGGGTGTCACACCATGGAACTTGTGTACAACAATTCTACCTCCTGTCTGTTTTCTCTCTGCTGTGTCTGCGCTGCCTATACTTACTCATAACTTACTGCATTACACATATCTTTCGAAGAAACCTTAAACCATATTTGCACAATAAGGCTCCCAAGGAAGACAGAAGAACTGATGCCTCTGAACTGTGGTGTTGGAGAAGAATACTGAATACACCACGAACTGCTAAAAGAACAAACAGATCTGTCTCAGAAGCTGTACAACCAGAGTGTTCCTTAGAAGCAAGGAAGGCAAGCCTGGCTCACATACTTCGCTGGAGGCCGTCATGCTGGGTAAAACAGAAGGTCAGTGAAAAAGATGATTAACTTGTTGAGAGGATAAGTCTGAACAAGATGGAATGGCACAGTGGCTGCAACATGCGCTCAAGCATAAGATTAATTATGGGCACGGCATGGGACTGGTCAGCATTTCCTTCTGTTGTCCACAGGGTCACTGTGAGCCAGAGCTGACTCAACAGCACCTACCAGTAACATTCCACAGGAAGGACAAAAGGAAGGGAAAGAAGGAACTCCATTTTCCAGCAAAGTCCCTCACCAATAAATTATATTCCATTCACCTCAAAGGGTACCTTCAAAACTCCAGGTCTTGGTTTCTTTGTGAATATCATGAACAGACCAAAAGACCAGTTGTCATCAAGTCGGTCCCAGACCATGGAGACCCTGTGTGTCTCAGCACAGAAATGTGCTCCATGAGGTTTCCAGTGGCTAATTTTTCAGAAGTAAATCTCCAAGGCTCTCCTCTGAGGCACTCCAGGTAGACTAAAACCTTCAACTTTTTGGTTAGCAGCCAAGCATGTTAACCATCTGTGCCAACCAGGGACTCCATCACAGAGAAAAGATTAACAACCTTTCTTTCACACCTGGTTAAGTGAAACACTGTGGAGATAAAGTAACCCTAGTCACCGAACAGAGGTATGATGTATTCAGAAATCTACAGAGCAGCACAATGACTCGGGAGAAACTGTTACAAACAGGAGACACCAGCCACAAGGAATACCGTGAGGTATTCTGTGCCATCACTTACTGCCTCCTTATCTGGATTCTTGCGTGTCTTCTGAGGGTTTCGAAACTAGTGACTGTACTTTTAAGACATTTATAAAACGGCTCTGGTCAAGACACAGGGAATCTAGGGGTCATTTCCAGCCCAATTCCCAGAGCAGCAAGATGAAGAAAGAAAACTGAGTGCAACGCTTTCACAGTGGGATTATCAACTCAGGAAGCCTTAATAATGTGACACGTGTCCAAACACCCCTCTAAGGTGAGAAGCCTAACAGGAGATGGATCTTTTTGATTCTCATGAGTCCAGGTGCTATTATGTTCTCACTTTATAAAGATAACAACTTTAATAATTAAAAAGAGACTTGCATTTTAACACTCCCATTTTAACTTAGGTTTGCTCATTAATCAATACTGATCAATTTCTAACCCTGGTTTGGACACAGCACAGCCCTCTGACCAGACAACCCATTTTCCCCACAATAGTTTATCCAAGTAAACTTAATGCATTTCTTTAAAATGAGCCACTTAAGTCAAACATGGTTCTTCAGTCCATATCATTTTTCATGAGTATTTCTTGAGCTACGTAATATCAGTTCTTGCATATAACCTCCAAAGACAGTGGCAAGTCCTTCTTGCATCTGAATGCTGCTTGTCATCCCAAGAGGTACAGTCTATGTTCCCTCCCTTGGAATCTGGGCTAGCTTTGACCAATAAAATAAGGTGGGAATGGCAGTGTGCCAACTCCAAACCCTGCTGTCCTGGACTGAATTGTGTTCCCCCAAAACATGTAGTGATTGGTCTGGGCCATGATTCCTTGTACTGTGTGGTCATCCCTATTTATGTGACTGTAATTTTCATATAGGTTGTAATGCTAATCTCTGCCTGTGGATAATGGGGTAAGACTGCATTTTATGTTCAAGAGGATTAGGGTGGACCTCTAACACCCTCAAGGTCACCTCCCGGATCCAATATGAAAGAGTATTTACCTGGGCTGTGGCTCATACCACCTTTTATCCTTTTATCCTACAAGAGACAAAAGGAAAGAAAAGCAAGCAGAGAGCTGGGGACGTCATACTATCAAAAGAGAAGGGCTGGGAGTAGAGTACACCCTTCGGACCTACGGTTCCCACAGTGAGATGCTCTCAGACCAAGGGAAGACTGAAGACGATGACCTTTTCTCAGAGCCAACAGAGACAGAAAGCCTTCCCCTGGAGCTGATGCCCTGAATTTGAACTCCTAGCCCCCTAGATTGTGAGACAGTAAATTTCTCTTTGTTAAAGCCATCACTTGTGGTGTTTCTGTTACCGCAGCACTAAATGAATGAGACCAGCCTTTCAGAGAACTGGCAACATCTGTTTCCTCCCTCTTGGCAGTCAGCTACTACGTAAGCAGTTCTTCTACTCTGAGACCATGTTGTGAGGAACCCCAAGCTATCTGTAAGGAGAGGCCACACAGAGACAGACGGCTGGCCAGCTGTGCCAGCTAAGGTGTCACAATGTGAGTGAAGATGCTGTCGTGGATATTTCAGCCTCTGCAGACATCAAGTAAAGCAGAAATATCCAGCTGAGTCTTGGCCAGGTCTCAGAATTGCGAAAAGTTAGGAATTTATTGTCTTAACTCACTAAGCTTTGGGGTGGCTTGTTACTCAGCAACAGAAAAACGAAACAAGACCATTAAAGACTAGGAATACCTCCAAATTAAAGTACTGAAGAATAATGCCATTTTCATGAAAAAGGATTTTAAATGTTAACCACAGTCCACAGTTTAGGACAGGAGCACTGTGGGGACGTGCCTAGCTGCAATCTGGTATCCTTGTGACTCAATCGATGCCATAAGAGAGGACAAGCAAGACAGAAGGCAATATCTGTTGGCTCTTTACAGTAGACTGCATGGCTTCTCTTACTAAAAACATTATACTGATCATTTAAGGGTTCCGCTCCATCCATTCATCCCACACACTCTCCAAACCTTTACTCAATCCCTACTTTCTATCAGACACTGAACTAGCTGAAGACACAGTTTAGTGAAATGCAGTTGCTGTTCTAACAGAGCTTACAGTCCGGCAAAAGAGAAGGACAAAGAAAGAAAGGGTACCGGTGGTAAGTTCTACAGAAAGATATGCACGGGATGGCACAGCGAAGACAGCAGGGGAGGAAGTCTGACTGGGAGGAGACAAGGACATCGAGAAAGAGTGAACAACGAAAAAATACTCAGGCTACGCGGTAAATACAAGTTTTATTCACTACAAAAGTAAGGGAAATTTAGAGATAAACTTACCCTTGGAAAATTAAAAAAGCAAAATCAAGACATAAGATTAGCTCTTTGCAAAAAGGAAAAAAATTGCTTAAACTCTAGAACTGAAAGTATATAAAATGTCTAGACTCTAGTTGAGCTTGAATTAAACAATACAACTCTGTCGTCTGTAGCTATGGTTTTTGCTCTCTAGGAAAACGCAGGGTTGACACACAGAACAGGGCTTGCATCATCAGATAAACTGTCAGGGTCTCTATCACCACGTACAAGACAAGGCCAGGACCATCAGGCTGGGACCCTCTGGGGAACTATGCCAGCCCCTAGGCAATGATGGAGAAGAGGGCAGTCATCATTTAAAAGACACGGGTTGGACCCTCAGCCTGGGGCCCACTGGGGGACTATTGCAGCCCCTTGGCACCTATGAAGAAGAGGGCAATCACCATTTGATTCCAATAGTTGCTGAGGCCTTCCAACTCACTGTCCCTGCTCTCAACACAGCCTCATCAAACGTCCTGTTAGAATGTGTTTCCCACTGAGACTGTCATTCTCACCTTCTAAGTGGGAGACTGGGGTTCAATTCCCCTCCAATGCACCTCATGCACGGTTGCCATTCCGACTTCAGTAGAGGCCCAGGTGTTGCCAGGGTCCAGAGCAGGTTTCAGTAGCACTTCCAGACTAAGTGAGACTAGCAGAAAAGGTCTGGACATCTACTTTTCAGAATCAGCCAATGAAAATTCTTTAGATCGCAACAGTCTGAGCTGCAAGCAGCAAAGGGGATGGTTCATTTCATTTCTTTCCTCATAGGGGTCCCATGAGCTGGGTACAATTCAAAGACAGCTCACAACAACAGGGAAAAAGTGCATTCTGATCTGCTTGGTAACTATACTTCTCATTGTACATCATAAAACTATGCTCTAGTTTGTTCTCTTGTGATGTTGGCTGCTACTAGTGAGATTACCTAAGCCTGATCAACTCTGGTCATGATGACCAAGTCCAGTCTTGGAGATCCAACGCTGGACCTTGGTGACACAAACACACACGACACCTCAGTGACATTATCTCTCTCTCTCACACACACACGCACACACACATAACACTGTCTAAATGCCAGTCAAACTTGCACTGTGACCCCACCATCTAAAATTCTCCAGTGGATCCCTGTCCCCTTCCTCTCACCCCCAGACTGCTGCGCTCCTCTGAGGGCAGGAGATAGCTCTTTCTGTTCACCTTTCTGTGCTCAGTACTCAATAATGGTCTCAAGAACGGGAGTCAAGTGGTCTGCAGAGACAGAAATAGAAGCCCATCACTAATTGCCTGTTAACTGCCTGTAATTTTTTTTTTCTATGATTAGAAAACATTTTCTGGTCCATTAAGGAAAATGACAATGACAGATTACAGCCTGAGTTAAATATTCTATTTTAATTTTGTCCATAAATTTAATGCATCGAAAGTCACATTTTACCAATAGCTGACTCTATGCCACACCAGTTTACATTAAATTTCCATAGCGACTCGACGGCACTTGGCGCTAGTTCTGTTTATCTGGCTTATAAGGTAATCCAAATCAATACCAAGAGAGGTATCCTTAATGAATAATAAAGCCCTTTTCAATAACGAGGTTTCATGTTGTATTCCCTTTTCTATCAGTGAAAATCACACTCCACTAAAGGGAGGTCTGTGTCCACATCATATAAATCAATATCAAGATGGACATTCAAAGAATACAATTATTCCTATGCTTGGAATAAATTATTTCCATTCTATTAAGAAAGCTATATATTTGAAAGAGCGAGGGAAAACAATTCACACCATGAAGTGTGATATGGATCTGAAAATTTAATCTAAGCATAGTCAGCATCTCAGACAACATTGGGATTAGCATCTCACAGTGCAAGACACAGTTTAAAAATAAAAGCTCTTGAGTGACTAGAGGACAAGACTTGCTTTGTTCACTTTAAAATGGTTAATTTGTGTTATGTGAATTTTACCTCAACGAAAACAATTCAAACAAAAGCCCTCTTTTAGCTACTACAGTAGTATGTACATTATTTTGGGTCGGTAGAGTCAACTTAGGTTCAGCAATGTTAGTCTTTGACTAAAAGAAATTCTGTATTATCTTAGCCTTGTTCTGTACAGGAGTCTTATCAGGAATTCCACAAAAATTAACCAGGAATGATTCAAAAGGGAAAGATAACGCTGCTAGAGGAAGACAAGGGGTGTAGGCTGCTCCCCCAGGGATTACTCAGACCCCAGAGAGCCCTTGGTCAACCTGCCCAGACTTTTGCTGTTGCTGTTACTCGAATGAGTTAAAGAAGTGCAGACTTTAGCCAGGACGCAAATATAACGAGTCAAACCAACAAGCATCTCTAAGTTTACTTCAGTAAAACAAATTTCAAATAGAGCATTTTTATTAAAATACATAAATATTCTCTTGAAAAAATATTTGACAGCCACATATCTGATCGACATCTAATTTCCTTAGTGTACAACACTGCAAACTACCAACAACAAAGACAAGTAACCCAATTAAACAATGGCAAAGGACACAGACAGACATTTCTCCAAAGAAGACATCCTGGCAGCCAAAAGACATACCAGGAAATGCTCACAATCATTAGTCATTAAAGAAATTCAAATCAAAACTACAATATGATACCATCTCATCCTAATGAGGTTGGCAATAATCCAAAAAACACAAAACAACAAATGTTGGAGAGGCTGTAGAGAGACTTGAATTCTCCTGCACTGCTGTTGGGAATGTAGAATGTCACAACCTCTTTGAAAAGCAATTTGGAGCTTTCTTAAAAAGCTAGAAACAGAAATACCGTATGATCCAGGAATCCCACTGCTTGGAATTTATCCTATAGTTATTAAAGGCTGTCACGTGAACAAGACCTACAGTATATCTACACAATGGAATACCACACAATGATAAAGAACAATGATGATTTTAGGAAACATCTCATAACTTGGTGTGAAATGGAAGACATTACGCTGAGTGAAATCACTCAGCTGCAAAAGGACAAATATTGTATGAGACCATTATTATAAAGTCTTAAGAAAGGACTTACGCACAGAAGAAAGTGCTCTTTGATGGCTACAAGGATGGAGACGGAGGGAGTAGGTTATTTACAGATTAGTTGATGGGAATTCGGTTAGGTGAAGGGAGTGACAGAACGCAGCAGGTCAGCATAACTGGACTACACCATAAGCTAAATGGTTTTCTAAATTCAACCCAACATTTCAAAGCACAGAACAGCAAGGACAAGGACCTGGGGACCATCTTTTCAGGGACATCAAGGTCAACTGGCATAACTAGTCTTTTTCCAAAAGAGTCTTCTGTACCCCATACTGACGAGTGACATCTCGGGCCTTAAAAGCCAGCAAGCTGTCATCTCAGGAACATGAACTGGTCCCAACCCACCGGAAACAGAGACACCTGAGAACATCACAGACATGCGGAGAAATAAGCCCAGGAGACAGACGGACCCTGTGTGACTGGGAGACTGCATCAGTATGAGACCAGAAGGACCAGACGGTGCCCAGCCACCACCAGACAAGCCTGGATACGGGACAGTGTAGAGTCCCTGATGCAGCACGAGGAAAAAAGGTGTGCAGATCTAGAATTCTACTAAAAGACCAGAAATGATGGTCCGATAACCTGGAGAGTCCCCTCAGAACATGGCCCCTAGATTTGCTGCTAGTCCAAACTTGAAACCAGTACAGAAGCCAACACTTCAGGCAAAGAACGGACTGGATTTGGGGATGCAGAGT
Organism: Heterohyrax brucei; assembly: GCA_028571685.1. Classification (NCBI taxonomy): domain Eukaryota; kingdom Metazoa; phylum Chordata; class Mammalia; order Hyracoidea; family Procaviidae; genus Heterohyrax; species Heterohyrax brucei. Next base: position 83,135,870 of record CM053159.1, read on the forward strand.
GATGCATGTGGTGTGTTTAATACATATGTGAGGCTATCCTACTGGTTTCTTTTTAGACAGGAGCAGAGTGAGTGCAGAGGAGGAGACAAGTGCTGGTTGAGGGAATTCTGCAAGAGTGAAAACAAAGAGTGTGCTGTCACACAGTGCAGACAGCAGACAGTTACAGAGAGGCAAGTACTTGGGGTTTTATATGGAAAATCTGACTTGGATTGTAAACTTCCACTTAGTCACAATCAAAATTTTTCTTTTTAATATATTTTTTCTTGGTTGAAATACGTCCCTCCAAAGTATGGGGTCAGTTTTATAGCTATGAGCCACCATGAGGGCAAGTAACTGTGAGGTGCTTGGCCCGGGGGGACAGGACAGTAGTCACCTCGAGGGAGCAGACCCAGGGGCCATACTAACTCACCTGGGGGCCATCTCCTGCAGCTCCCTGGCATTTCTGACCCCTCTTCTTCAATCAAGTCCCTGCATTCCACAGTGCTTTGTGCCCAAGTTCGGCTGCTTGAGCCCACCCAGCACCACTGCAGAGGAAAGGCTTGGTGATCTACATCTGCAGAGAAGACAGCCAAGAAAACCTCAGGGAACAGTTCTGTCCAGTAACACAGAGCCACCAAGAGTCAGAAATGACTTGATGGCAGTGGGTTTGGGTTTTCTTCTTCATCAGTTGCCCTCTTCCTTCAGGGCCTGCAGGGGCCCCATTTCTTCAACTTATACCTGAAATCCTTCTTCACTAACTAAATGCCTGACCCCAGCTTGGCCAGGGCCGAACCCTCCTCCCATCACTGCCAGCCAACATGCTCCTTTGACCCTGCCAGAGAGGAGAGTACCGGGAAGCTCATGTTTCAAACCACAGGACATGTCTATCGAATACTTAAATTACGCTTTCTAAGGAGGAATTCGAGAAGTGATATTTGAAAGAGTTTTGAATGATGAGCCAGGAAACCCAAGTTCTCTTCTGAGCTGTGCCTTCAGTTAGCTGTGTCATCTTGGGGAACCCTGTAACTTCCCATATCCACACAATAAAGAGTCTTCTAGGATCTCTGAAACTTTGTGGTTTAAAAATTGCACAGTTCTGTCAACATGCACTTCTAAGTTTATCTGTCTCAAATGGCTGGCTGAGTGCTATCAACTGCTTTGAGAGAAACAAAAGAGAAATACAAGTTATCCTGAAAATTACTTTAGGAAGTGGCATGGATTGAATTATGTCCCCCTCAAAACATCTGTAGCAATTTGGCCAAGACATGATCCCCAGGATTGTGTGGTCAGCCTCTATTTTTGTGACTGTAATTTTCATACGTGTTATAAATCCCAAGACTGGATTATATTTAAGAGGATTAGGGTGGGACTGTAACACTCCTACTAGGTCACCTCCCTGAGCTGATATAAAGGGAGCTTCCACGGGATGTGGTTTGCACCATCTTTTAACCCTTTATTCTACAAGAGATCAAAAGAAAGGGAAGCAAGCAGAGAGCTGAGAACCTCCTATTACCAGAAAAGCAGAGCTAGGGGCAGACTGTGTCCTCTGGACCTCAGGTTCCTGTGCTGAGATGGTTAATTCCAGACCAATGGAAGACTGACGACAAGGACCCTCCTCCAGAGCCAACAGAGACAGAAAGCCTTCCCCTGGAGCTGACACCTTGAATTTGGAAATGGAGCCTCCTAGACTGTGAGAGAACACACTTCTCTTTGTTAAAGCCATCTACTGGCAGTATTTCTCTTACGGCGGTGCTAGATAAGTAAGACAGAAAGGAATACTCTGTTTGTTTTGATTTAGTCATATTATCTCAATTTTTTTAAGGAATTAAAATTGAAAGGAAAGGCTCCCGAGATTTAAGTCAGTATAAGAGTGCGTATTAACAAAGCCATGGTTCCGCATCGTCCTGTCTTTATTTCTCTAACCCTCCCAACCTACCAGCAAGAAGACCTTTCTGTAGTCACTTTATAATGCGCATTAAACTCGAGCAGAACCACCTTGGAACTCCTGGTGCTAACTATGCTTATATATTGGGTGCTTAAAATGCTGTATTGTATAGGACTTCAATTAAAAGACTAAAACAACAGTCCCAGCCTTCCCCTGGGCCCATCTGAACAATGAGCTAAAGAAACATCCTGGAGAAGTGGGTGGCCTGTTCCCAGAGCCAGCTGTGGGGATCACCCAGGACTGGTCTCCCTGTCTCGACTGTTCACAGCAGCAGTATCAGCTGGATCCTCCCTCACACAGGAAAACAAACCTCACAGGCAGTCTGAAAGAGAATGTGGGGTTTGCAACAGAAGAGACGGGGTATCCAGCACCTACTCACGTCTCCTAACAACAGGATCTGAGTGACAGTGAGGCCGAGAGCCAGCGGAGGTTCTCAGAGAAGAGGTGCCAAGGTTTCTCTTCAGCATCGCTGCAGAAATGCAGCAGTGAGGGGAAAATTGTGTAGGTACCACAGCCTCACCGCTATGATGGGCAGTCCCTCAGGACTGAAGACAGCTGAAGTGAGCCGAGAAGCCCATACTCCGACAGCCTTTAAGAGCAGAGAAGCCCACCAGGCCCCACAGACAGAAGCCCACTGGGCCCCAGAGGCAGACAGAAGTCTGTCAGGCCCCAAAGACAGACAGAAGCCTTCCAGGCCCCAGAGGTGGACAGAAGCCCACTGGGTCCCAGAGACAGACAGAAGCCCACCAGCCCCAGAGGTGGACAGGAGCCTGCCGGGACCCAGGGGTGGAGAGAAGCCCACCAGTCCCCAGAGGTGAACACAGCCTGCAGGGCCCCACAGACAACAGAAGCCCATCAGACCCCACAGGCAGACAGAAGCTCACCATACCCCACAGATAGAAGCCCACCAGGCCCCACAGACAGAAACCCACCACCCGTCAGGCAGACAGAAGCCCACCAGGCCCCACAGACCAGTCCACTCTTGGTCTAACTTACGGCCTAGCTTTGCTTGGCAATGCCCTGTTTATAATTTCATATAAAGCATCCCCATGCTCTGGCTTGTTTTCGTGTTTGTTTCACTTTACTCAGTGAAACTATCCCTTCAGACTTGGAAGGCTGTGAGCACATCAGAGAAAGAACACTTCATTCCACCACAGAAGACTAACTCCTGGGGGTGGGGGTGGCAGAGCAGAGGGGAGATCAGGGAGGGAGGGCTGTGGACCCATCCAAACGCCAGGGCCCGGGGCCTGAGGGAGACCGAGCCCTGCAGACTGGCTTCCCTGGGGCCTCACCAATCTCCCTCACTAAATGAGTAAACCCTAGGCCGAATTTTCACTGTGTTCAGCTGGACCAAAGGGAGACTGAGTTCCTTCTAATGTTCTCAAGTGATCTCCGATTCTGACCTCCTCTGCTAGGGCTCCCAGGGCTCCCAGGGCTCCCAGCAGCTCCTCCCTTTCCTCTGCAGCCACGGAAAGCTGCAGGGTGCCTGGCACATCTCTAAGTCACCTCCCTCTGAGATCTGCTGGAAACCTCACCTAGCGGCCTTGGTGCAACGTGAAACATTATTAGACAACTCTGCGAACCTGGTTCCAATTTAAGGAGCGCAGGAGGGACGGCATGTTTCCAGGTACCTGACAGGCCTGCTTGTTTCAGAGCTGGGACTCTCTCTGGAGATGCCTCTGTACCGAGCTCAGCTGGAAACTCAAGTTCACACAGGGCGTTCCCCACATCCCACCGAGCACAGCTCACACTTGGCAGCTGGCCGACCAAGTTGTTAACACGAGACAATTCCATTTCAGGGGAGGTGTTTTCAGCAGAGGCCACAAGAGTCAGAACAGGATGACTACAAGCTTTGGTTTTTTTTTTTTTTAAGTTTCCCAGTCTGGACTTAACTTGCAAATAATTAAGAAAATGAAGAAAACATAGGACCAGACAAAGGTTTGGGGGCGGGGCTATGTTCTGGAAAGATTTACCGAAATGAGAAAAACACTTGCAAGGAACTGAAATCTAGTTACAAGGGCTGAGCTTTGAAATGGACAGAGAAACACAAAATGTGTATTCTGCTGTGTTAAACTCACTAACAAGACTCTACAAACCCACCCTCAGAGGGATTCTCTGCCTCTCCAACTGTTCCTCGTCACTGCTTTCACTGTGGGTCCCCCAATCTTCCATCCTTGGCTACCTTTCTCTGTTCTCTCAGTGGAGTCAGTGTCCGTGAGGCTACTGGCCCCCAGTGACTTTCACACCTCCAGCCCCCACCCCGCCCCCCACCACAGAGCACCCAGTCAGGACTGTCTTACAGGACACCCTGGTGGTACTGCTCACTGGGAGGCTGACAGTTTAAATACACCAGGTGCTCCTTGGAAACCCCATGGGGCAGTTCTGCTGTGTCCTACAGGCTCACTGTCTTAGTCACTCAGGGCTGTTGTAACAGAAACACCACAAGTGGGTGGATTTAAAAAGAGAAATTTTATTTGATCACAGTCCAGTAGGCTACCAGTCTAAATTCAGGGCATCAGCTCCAGGAGAAAGCTTTCTCTGCTGACTCTGAAGGAGGGTCCTTGTCATCCGCCTTCCCCTGGACTGGGAGCCTCGGAGGCTCAGGAACACTGGGTCCACAGATGGCACTCTGCTCCTGGCACTGCTTCTCTCCTGATGGTAGGAGGTCCTCACCCTCTGCTTGCCTCCCTTTCCTTCATATCCCAAGAGATTGCCTCAAGGCACAATACAATCTTACACTAAGTCCTGCCCCACCAACACAACTACCATCCACCATACAGGAACGTCACACAATACCAGGAATCTCCCCTAGCCAAACTGCTACACACATTGTGGGTGGACCCAATTCAACCCACGATGTCACTATGAGTTGGAACGGACTCAAGGGCAGTGGGTTTAGTTTTGGTTTGTAGGACACATGTGTAGGGCAGCCCCCTGGCTGGTGCACACTCCTTCCCTCGGTGACCCCCATTGATCTGCTCTCTACAGCTGCCAGGCATCCCTCAGCCAGCCGACCACTGCACTCCTCAGCTTACACTCTCCGTGATGCCCCAGAGCCACCAGAGGAGACCCCTGGTGGCCTGACCTTTCTTGTCTACTTTCTGTAGACCTTTCCTCTGTGCTCCAAGTACTTCTGGAAGGCCGGCATTCTTCCGAGTCCCTGAAGCCCCAGGCCCTTCTGCCTGGTTACAGGATGGCTCGTGAGGACCTCAGGGACTCCTACAGCGCTTGGCTGTGCTACCCAAAGGTCTCAAAAACACTCTTGTACTTCCTACCAGACAGACCCCGGGTCACTCTCGGACGCCAGTGTTTCTCCAACACCCAACACCTGGCACAGGGTAAATGGTGAATGAACAAAGGGGCAGTCAGGATTTGAGAACAGGGGCCTGGCTACTGGTGAGATCACACAGGGTTCCAAACGAGGCAGTGTCTCAGCAACCAGGAGACATCAGACAGCCTGTCACCCCATAACAACCTGTTTCTTGAAGTGCTATACATGTTTACCAGTTCCAGCAGGCCTTTTTTAGGGATCGTGAAAATTGTGTTCAGTACTAGACGGTGCCTGGCCACTACCAAAGACGGCCCTGGTAAGGGGTGCAACGTAAAGTCCCTGACGGAGCACGGGAAAAAGAGGTGTGCTGATCAAGAACTCTACCAAAGGACCAGAACTGATGATCCGACTGCCTGGAGGGTCCCCTGAGAACACGGCTCCAGGACTGGCTGCTGGCCCAGAGCCGAAACTAGTACTGACGGCAGCACTTCAGACAAAGGAAGGACTGGACTCAGGGCCAGAGTGACGCATGTGATGCGTGTACTTTATGGGTTAGTACATTTACGAGGCTGTCCTACCGGTGTCTTTTTAGAGAGGAGAAGAAAGGTGGAAAGGAGGGGACAAACGTTGCTTAAGTGGATACTGGAAGTAAAGAGTGAACAAGAAGCGTGTGCTGTCACGGGGTGAGGAAAGCAGAAAGAAGAGGGGCGGGTGCTCAGGGTTTTGCATGGAAAATTGACTTGCATTGTAAACTTTAACTTAATCAAATTTTTAAAAAATTAAATACATTGCATTAGGGGGAAAAAAACTGTTCTGTTACCTTCCCAAACTGCAGAATTTTTGACGTCCTATTCAAATATGGAAACCTCGGTGGCACAGTGGTTAAGAGCTCAGCACTAACTAAAACATCAGTGCTTCAAATCCAGCAGGCATTCCCTGAAAACTCTACGGGGCAGTTCCCCATTGTCCTACAGGGTCGATTTGTGTCGGAATGCACTTGACAGCAATAGGTTTGTTTTTTTAATTCAAACACAGGAAACCTTAAGAAAAGTTCAACATTCACAACCCATAATGACTAAGCTTATCAACTAAGTTCATTTTTTCAGGAGATTTATTTATGTTTTGTTTTATAAAGATGCCAGTTTTTAATCATTAAGTAGCACTGGACAAGTAAGGAGAGTAGAGTGTTCATTCAACAAGCACGGCCTTGTGGTCATTCAAGGGCCACGTGGCAGGACCAAGGGCCTGATGACAAGGGACTCGGCCTGCTCCACATCAACCCTGTTTTGTCACTAAAAACTGCCATCATCCCAAATTAAAACGATGTTAGCTAGGGGAGAGAAAAGAGGCTCTAACATGCCTCTAGTTACCAGCTCCGGCCCTGGTGACAGAGAGATAACCCCAGAGCACGTACAGAGTGTTCCTGAATGCAAGGGCAATGTCTCTGGAGTCTCTCAAATCTCAGAGACTCCAAATGTTTGGGCAAACAGCATAAATTGCTGATGAAGAAAATCAAATTCCAGAAATCTCCATCACTTACCAAAGGACCCAGATCAGCCACAGTCAGCTGGAGCTGAAATCTAGTGGTCACCCAAAGAAGTCTGGGGTCCCACCAGCACCCCGAGTACCTGTCAAAAAACCAAACCCTTCCTGTCAAGCCTGGCTCACAGAGATGCTGTGTGTCACAGGGTAGAACTGTGCCATACAGTTTTCTTGGATGTCTTTTTTTTATTACTTTCTTTTTTCTAAATATGTTATTATGCTTTAAGTCAAAGTTTATATCCAAGTCAATCTGTCATATAAAACCCTGTGCACACACTGCTAGGTAACTCTAGCTGCTCCCCGATCCATGACAGCACACTCCTCCTTTCCACCCTGTAATTCCTGTGTCCATTCAGCTACTTGATGGTAATTCTTATGGAAGCTGACCACCAGGGCTTTCTTCCGGGCTCTGTGGGTGAGTTCAAACCTCCAACCTTTAGATTAGTGGTGGGGCACACACTATCGGCACTCCCCAGGGCCACTACACCCACCAGGCCTCTGATCCATCTGCATTCCATGTGGTAACAGAACCTTGTAGGAAGCATAAACAAGCAGCTTCCTTTTGTTTATAACCCTCTCTATAGGTGTCTCTCTTTAAAATGCAATTGCAGTTGCTAAAGGGTTTTGAAAACACCTCGCCAACGAATCTGCTTCATCAGCATCACCTGTGTGCTCTAATACACCACTAAAGGTCCCCTTTAGGTCTCACCTTCCAAGGCACAATCCCCCTCATGTTGCCTTCATTCATGAATGAGGCTTCACTTAGGCAGAAAGACCCACTGAAACGTCTGTGTATTTCATACCATGATGGTCTCCTAAGAGCAACACACAGCACCTTGGATGTCATCCAAAGTCTTGTTTCACACACAGTAGAGCTGGGATTTTTACAGATACCACGCTAAGTGAAGGGGAGACACCCGCTGATCTTAGCACTTCCCACACCACAGGCATTTGCCACACTTTGACTACATCCTCTCTGGAGCTCAAGCAACCGGGGGGGTGGGGGTGTCTCCTACTAACTGAGGCTGCACAAAGCCACGCAGGACACCATCAGCTAGATCCAGTGTTAACAGGCAACTTGGGCAGAGATACCGACACCAGACCCTCTCACAGTGCAGGAACTCAGAGACTGTCCCTAGCCATACAATAAACAACCAGCCCAGGTGGGGCAGTGGTTAAAGCATTTATCTGCCCCATCGGCAGTCCCACGGCAGAAGCTGGAGCAGTCTGCTTCTGTGGAGATGTACCACCTGGGAAACCTTACGGGGGAGATCTATGCTGTCCTACAGGGTCACTATGAGTTGGGAGTGACGGGACGCCACACAGCAACAATTATGTTCTAACAGCATCTGTTAATTCTGAGGCTACAACTTGAATCTTCTTTGTCTATGAGGACCCTTTGTTCCAGTTTTTTCAGTAGGTTTTTCTTTTTTTTAGCTTTTTATTGGTTTTTGATTTTTGCATGCTAACAAATGGTATGCCCCCACCCCACCTCCTCCATCTGCCACCTTGGGATATGTTATAATCCCAAGGCAGCTGGTGCCAAGATCCCAAATCCATCCATTAGCCAACACACTGTCGAGTGGCTGTGTTTTGCTGGTGCTGTGTGGCCCACCCAGTCGATTCCAACTCCCAGTGACCCATGTAACAGAGCTACAGTGCCCTCCAGGGCTTTCTGGGCCGTGACCCTCCAGGAGCCAACCGCCAGCACGGCCATGTGCAGACACGACAGCAGGAGCTTCAGGGAATGCACAAGTGAACTGTCCAAAAGCTGCGGTTTTTAAGAAAAGAACAACTATGTTTTGCTGCTCTCATGCAGATTCTGTTCTTTATTTGGGGAGAAAATAATAAGCCTTTGTATAGTTCTAAGTATTAATCATAAAGATGGGTATATAACTAATGCTAGCAATGCAACACGTAGCCCACAAACATCACCTGAGTACTCTACTTCTGCCTGGAGACGGCACCACCGGTTCCAACCCCTCTGTGCCCGGCACTTATCTTTCCTGCACTGAGACACTGCGTTGACCAAGTGCACGCTACCGGGCTACTTCTCACTAGGGAGCCCTGGTGAAGCAGTGGCTAATTGCAAGGTCGATGGTTCAAGCCCACCAGCTGCTCCACAGGGAAAAAGATGGGGCAGTTGGCTTCCATAAAGATTACAGTCTTGTAATCTCTTTGGGCCAGCTCTGCTCTGTCCCACAGAGTCATTATGAGTCAGAATCAACTCAGTGGTGAGGGGTCTGGGTTCAGTTTTTACCTCCAGCTGGTTACAAGTACTGCTGTTAGGTGCTGCCAAGTTGTTCTGACTCACAGTACTCCCTCCTTCATTCATGTTCTCTCTCATCCATTCATTCCTACACTGTTCTATGAGCTTGGGAAATTATCAGTGAACAGAACTAAGATGCCTGTCCTCCTGGATTTACATAAATAAAAATCAACACAGCAAGCATGTTACAAGCTGGGAAGTAATACTGGGAGGGAATACAGTTTCAGGGACAAGAAAGGCCCCAGGCGAGCAGAGGGTTGGGCTGTCAGCTGGAGCCTCACTGAGACGCAGCCATTGGGAGAGGGCTTGTGACAGATGAAAGGATGCCAGGCAGAGAACACAGGGCTGAGTCGCAGCCTGAGAAAGGCCCTATGCCCAAGGCGGCCTGGAGTGACGGAGGGACCCCTGATGCCGATGTGACTGCAGCAGAGACCCCAAGAAGGAGGCAGACAGGGGAGACAAGAGGAGACTATCAGGAGGTAAGGGGCACCCAGCATCACACGGGGCTCTCCAAGCCATGGAAGGAGATTGTGAACATAGGAGGGGTGTCATCTGACTTCCACTGAAGTGGTTCCGTTGCTCTGTGAAGAACAAACTGGAGAGAACAAGGATCAAGAAGACCGACAGGAGGCTCCTGCACTAACCCAGGCCACAAAGGAGAGGCCTGTCACCACGGTTACACCAGCCGGCATGTAACTAAGGGCACTTCCTGCTACCCACACCCCATCAAGTTCTCCATTCCAAACCCTCCTTATAATCCCAAGTGACACATGACCTGGGGAAGTCACCATTAGCTCCCTTGGCCCAGCACACCTCCAATTTTTTTTTTTAATTATCACTGAACAAAAATGTACAATCCCACATAAATTGCATGCCCACCTATAAACAGCTACCACCACTCTCCCCGCCTGGTGACAGCACACTGCTTCTCTCTGCTCCTTACATGTCTTATCCTGCCAACAAACTCCTATCCCCTCCTCTCCACCCACTCCCCTTCCTCCAGTAAGAGGTCAGCAAGACCACATCCCATAGATGCATAGAACCATAAAGCATGCACAAGATATGGTCATGCCAAGCCCAACTGACTGATGTCTGAGAGTTGACCTCTATTATGATTTATGGACAGAAGCAGCATCAGGGCCATGGGCCATGCTCCTAGGTGAACTCTTGAGGCCTGTGGACCATCAGTTGCGGTCTGTGCACCCCTTTGTATTCTTGTGTTGCCGGTGAGACTCAGCTTTGCGAGCTCCATCACAGCTATCACTGGTGGTGACCAGGTACCACCCAGTTCTTCCAGTCACAAGTCGATGTAGTCACTCACATGGGTCTCACTGTCTTCTGTGTTCTCTTTCCCCCATGTCGTTTTGGTCCTTGGTGATCATCCATTCCTGATAACTTGGGACCATTTGCTGGACCCTCAGATGGCAGCTTGGCAGCTTTTAAGACCCCAGACACCACTCACCAATGTAGGGTGCAGAAGGCTCTCTTAGCAGAACACTAGTTATGCCAATTGGCCTCGGTTTCCCCCGAGAGCATGATCTCTGGCCCCCTGCCCCAACTATCCTGTCCTTATAATACTGGATTAAGATGGGAGGAGTAATCATGTTACGTTGAAGTCCAGTTAATATTGATTTTCTTTCTAATGTGTGCTGTCACAGATTTCACCCAACCAAATTTCTATCAACTATCTAATCTAAACCGTCCCACCCTCACCCTCTCACCCTCCCGCCTCCTCACCCTTGCAGCCATCAGAGTCTTTTCTTCTGTGCATGAGTCTGCTTTTAAGTTCTCATTGTAGGGGTCTCATATAATATTTGTCCTTTTGTTGCTGCCTACTTTCACTCAACATAATGTCCTCTACCTAGAACCAGGTTATGAGATGTTTCCTAAAATCATTGTCATTCTTTATCATTGCACAGTATTTCACTGAGTATATATACCATAGTTTACCTATCCATTCCTTTGTTATTGGGCATCTGGGTTGAGTCCATCTTTTTGCTATTATGCACTCTGCTGTGATAAATATTTGTGTGCATGTATCAGTTGGTGTGAATGGCCTTGATTCTGTAGGATATATGCTGAGCGGTGGAATTACTGGTTCAAATGGTATATCTAGATCCAGCTATTTAAGGAAGCACCAGTTGCTTTCCAAAGAGGTTGCACCATTTTGCAATACCACCAACAGTGTAGGAGAGTTCCAGTCTCTCCACAGCCTCTCCAGCATTTGTTGTTTTGCATCTTTTGGATCACGGTCAACCTTGTTCGGGTGAGATGGCATCTCATTGTAGTTTGAATCTTAATTTCCTTAATGGCTAATGATTGTGAGCATGTCCACATGTGTTTTTTGGCTGCCTCGATCTCCTCTTTAGAGAAGTGTCTCTCTATAACCTTTGTCCAACGCTTTTTCTTATTGATATTTTGTAGTATCTTATAGATTATGGAGATCATGCGTTGGCCTGACATACAGTTGCTACATATTTTTCCCATTCTATAGGTGGCCTTTTAATTCTATTAGTAAAGTCTTTGGATGAACAAAAGTGTTTGACTCTTAATAGTTCCCTTTTATCTATTTTCTCTTCTGCTGTTTGTGGTTTGTTTGACAGATTTTGAAGTCTGTCTAGGTTGTGTATTAAAACTTTCACTGTTGTTCTTACTTTTTCTTGGACGAACTTTAATGTTTTAGATTTGATATTTAGGTCTTTTATCCAGTTTGACTTGGTTTTCGTATAAGGTGTAACATATGGGCCTTGTTTCAGTTTGTTGCATATGGATATCCAGTTTTGCCATCACCATTTGTTGAAGAGATTGTTTTCTTCCTAGTTTACTGTCTTAGGGCTTTTGTCGAATATCAACTGTTCATAGGAAGATGGTGTCATCTCTGGGGTCTCAATTCTGTTCCATTGATCTATCTGTGTCTTTTTGTACCAGTAACAAGCTGTTTTGACTACTGTGGCAGTGTAATAGGTTGTAAAGTCGGGTAGTGAGAGGCCTCCCAGTGTGTTCTTCTTCTTCAGTAGTGCTTTACTTAATCCGGGGCTTCTTCCCTTTCCATATGTTTCTCCATCTCATTAAAAAATGTCACTGGAATTTGTCTTGGGATTGCATTTTATAAGTAGATTGCTTTGGGTAAAATAAACATTTTCACAGTGTTACGTCTTCCTATCCATGAGCAGGTTTCTCCATTATGTAAGTTTCTCTTAGTTTCTTGTAGTAAGGACTTGTAGTTCTCTTTGTAACAGTCTGTTATTTCTCTGGTTAGATTTATTCCTAAGTACTTTATCTTCTTGGGGGCTACAGTAAACGGTACTGATTTGGTGATTGCTTCCTTAATAATTTCGCTTTTGGTATAAAGGAATCCTACTGATTTACTTATGTTTATCTTGTATTCTGAGACTTTGCTGAACTCTTCTATCAGTTTGAGTAGTTTACTTATGGATTCTTTAGGATTCTCTGTGTATACCATCATATCATCTGCAAATAGGGAGATCTTTATTTTGTCTTTGCCAATGCAGATGCCCTTTATTTCTTGGTCTTGTCTAATTGCTCTGGCTAGAACTTCTAGTACAATGTTGAATAGGAGAGACGAGAATGGGCATCCTTGTCTAGTTCCTGATCTCAAGGGAAACTGTTTCAGTCTCTGTCTATTCAGGATGATGTAGGCAGTTGGCTTTGTATAAATAGCCCTTATTGCATTAAGGAACTGGCCGTCTATTTTGCTGAGAGTTTTTAGCATGAATGGGTGTTGGACTTTGTCAAATGCCTTTTCTAAATCAACAGACAAAATCAGGTGATTCTAGTCTTTTGTGGTATTTATGTGGTTGATCACATTAATTGTTTTTCTGATGTTGAACCAGCCTTGCATCTGTGGTATGAATCCAACTTGGTCATGATGCATTATTTTTTGGATCTGTTCTTGTATTCTATTGGCAACAATTTTCTTGAAGATTTTTACATCTAGATTCAAGAGTGATATTGGTCTGTAGTTCTCCTTTTTTGTTGAGTCCTTCCCTGGCTTTGGTACCAGGGTTATGCTGGCTTCATAGAATAAATTTGGGAGTATTCCTTCCCTATTTATGTTGTGAAATAGTCTCAGTAGTATTGGAGATAACTCTTCTCTAAAAGCTTGGTAGAACTTTGCAGTGAAGCCTTCTAGGCCAGGACTTTTTTTCGTTGGTAGGTTTTGGATGACTGTTTCAATCTCTTCCTTTTGCAATAGGTTTATTAAGTTGTTCTGCTTCACGTTGTGATAATTTTGGTAGGTGATATGAATCAAGGAATTTGCCCATTTCCACTAGGTTTTCAAATTTGTTAGAGTACAGTCATCCATAGTATTCTGTTAGGATATTTTTTATTTCTGTTGGATCTGTTATGACAACTCCCCACTCACTTCTTATTTGGGTTATTTGTTTCCTTTCCTGTTTTTCTTTAGTAAGTTTAGCCAGTGGTTTGTCAATTTTGTTGATCTTTTCAAAAAACCAGCTTTTGCTCTTTTCAATTTTTTGCAATTGTTCTTCTATTCTCTAATTTGTTTAGTTCTGCTCTAATCTTTAGGATCTGTTTTCTTCTGGTGCCTGAGGGGTTCCCCTGTTGTTCTCTCTCTACTTGTTCAAGCTGTAGGGTCAGTTCTTTGATTTGGTTTCCTTCTTCTTTCCAGATATGTGCATTTATGGAGATAAACTGACCTCTGAGCACTGCTTTGGCTGTATCCCACAAGTTCTGGTAGGAAGTGTTTTCCTTCTGACTGGAGTCCATCAATTGCTTCATTTCATCTTTGATTTCTTCTATAACCCATGTCTTTTTGAGCAAGATGTTGTTCAGTTTCCACAAGTTCCACTTTCTATCTATGTTTTTTCTGCTACTGATTTCGACTTTTATGGTTTTATGGTCTAAGAAGATGCTTTGCGTTAATTCAGTGGTATGGATTTTGCTAAGAATTGCTTTATGTCCTAATACATGGTGTATTCTGGAGAATGTTCCATGTGCACTGGAGAAGAAGGTGTAGTTGTCCGCTGATGGATAGAGAGTTCTATATATGTCAATGAGTTCGAGTTGGTTAGCTGTGACAGTAAGGTATTCTTTGTCTTTACAGAGCTTTCTTCTAGACAATCAGTCCAATATTGACAGTGGAGTGTTGAAGTCTCCCACTATTATTGTGGAGTGATGTATCTCATTTTTGAGTGTAGTCAGTGTTTCTTGGAGCCATTCAGGTGCTCTAATGTTAGGTGCATAAATATTTAATATTGTTAAGTCCTGTGTGTGTATTGAACCTTTCAGCAACAAATATTATCCGTCCTTGTCTACAACAGTGGATTTTACATTAAAATCTATTTTATCTGAGATTAGAATTGCCATACCTGCTCTTCTTTGTGCATTGTTAGCTTGATATATATTCTTCCATCCTTTAATTTTCAGTTTGCTCATATCTTTGTCTGAGGCGAGCTTCTTGTAGGCAACATATTGGATGGGTCGTGTCTTTTGATCCAAGATGTCACTCAATGTCTCTTTACTGGAGTGTTCAGTCCATTCACAGTCAATGTTATCATTGACAGGCATGTGTTCAGTGCTGCAATTGCGACATGTTTATTTTTGTGTTGATGTTTTCTCTGTTGTTCTTATTAATCTGTTCTGGGACATTCTTCTTTATGAGCTGGTTTTTCAGCTTCCTCAGGGTTGTTTCTGTGGTTGTTGAGACTCCTGAATTACGTTTCTTGATTTGATATGTTGTATCTTTATTGTGCTTTACAGCTGCCTCTAAGATCCCCCTTAATAAACTATGTATAAACCCACTTTCAATTACTACCATTCTTACCAACTTCGTCTCCATCAGGAAGGACTATAATGATTGTAGTACATCCCTTTTTGTAATATTATGACATCATAGTTTTCACAGTATGTTCACTGGATTATTTCTTTCACTAGAATAGCTTTGATTGAGTTTGGAGCCTTCCCTAACTGAGTAGGATTCTGGGTGATATGTCCTGTATTTGCTTCTAAAATGCATAGTTAGTGGTTTTGTTCTTCTAAGCCAAGAGATTCTTTCAGTATTTCTTGTAGCTTTTGTTTGGTTTTTACAAATTCTCTGAGTTTCTGTTTATCTGCGAATGTCTTAATTTCATTTTCATATCTGAAAGACAGTTTTGCAGTATATATATTCTTGGTTGGGAGTTCTCCTCCTTCAAGGCTTTGAATGTGTCATACCACTGTCTCCATGCTAGTATTGTTTCTGCTGAGAAATCCAACAAAAGTCTACAGGGTTTCCCTCTGAATGTTAGCTTTGCTTTAGTCTTTCTGCCTTTTAAGAGTTTCTGCTTATGCGTCTTTTTGTTAAGCTTGATTATGTCTTGGGAGTCTTTCTTTTGAGATCTATGTTGAGTGGCAATCAGTATGCATCTTGGATATCTATATTCTCTTCTTTCATAATTTCTGTGAAGTTTTCTGTCAGCAGCTCAGCAACAATACTCTCTGTGTTTTCAGGTGTCTCGCCCAATTTAGGAACTCCAATTAATTGTACACTGTTTCTCTTAATAGAGACCCACATGCTTCTTAATGCTACTTCATTTTTCTTGTTTCTTTTTTCTGATTTTTCCTCATAGAGTCAGTAACTCTGTCTTCCAAATCAGAAAGTCTATTTTCCATTTGTTTCATTATGTTTTCGTGGCTTTGAATTGAAGTTTCTATGTCTTTGATTGTGTTCTTTATCTGCTGGATTTTGGAGTACTGGTGTTCTACCAGACTGAACAGCTTGCTTAATTTTTCATTTTGTTCTGCTGCATTCTGTATAAGGTCTAGGAGGGGTCTATATATAATCCTTTTATATTCACCTTCCAATAGTTTCAGAAAAGCTTTTTCGTCTGGGAAGTTGTGAGATGCTTTCTTCTGGGGGGTCTTTTGAAGCCATGGGTGATTTCCTGGTTATGCTTTTCTCCAGAGTTTGTTGCTTTTTGGGCATCATGTGAGTCAACAGAGGCTGGTAAAGATGCTGTGAGGATGGACCACAGCTGTTTCTCTATGCCATCTTATAATGAGAGGTAAAAAGTATCTGACAACTTCCAAAGTCAGTCAGGTTTTCAGGTGTATAGGTCCCTCTTCCCAGCTGGCAAAGTAAGCACCTCTATATCAAACCCCAGATGTTATAAACTAGCTCAAAATACAGAAAGGCTACTGCCCTGCTGGCCTCTGCTGTCAGGCCCAGCTGCAGGCAACACTGTGTAGGATACTGCTTTTCCCCCAGAAAAGTGCTCTCCTCTGGGCAGGCATTGCATCCAAGCCCAGGAATTGGGTCCATCTGACCCTTCCGTATGGGTATCTCCACCTCCCAGTGGAACAAGATGGTGTCCTGCACAAGCATGCCACCTGGCTGGGACCAAAAGAGAGGCCAAAGTTGCCAAAATACACCAAGTCCACAGCCTCCACCACCAGGCCCCAGCAACACTGTGTAAAATACTGCTTTTCTGCCAGAAAAGCACTCCGCCCGGGCAGGCATCACCTCCCAGACTAGGAACTATGTCCAGCTGTGGCCTCCGTATGGGTGTATCCACCTCTCAATGGAACAAGATGGTGTCCTGCACAAGCCTGCCACCACCTCAGTTCTGGCCACTATATGGCAGAAGCAGAAAGAGATGCCAAAGTTACTGAGATCAGCAATGAAAGAATGCAGAAGTTACCAAACAAGATCAATATCACATGCAAGTAAAGGTTTTCTCAACAGCATTCAAAAGTGACTGCAACAGTATACTGACAAGGAACTTCCAGCAATTCAAGCTGGATTCAGAAGAGGACTGTTGACCTCAGCTGAAAGCAGAGAATATCAAAAGATGTTTACCTGTGTTTCACTGACTGTGCAAAGGCATCTGACTGTGTGGGTCCTAACAAATTATGGCTAACACTGCAGAGAATGGGAATTCCGTAACACTTTATTGTGATCTAAGGAATCTGTACATGTATCAAGAGGCAGTTGTGTGAACAGAACAAGGGGACACTACGTGGTTTAAAGTCAAGAAAGGTGTGCATCAGGGATGTATCCTTTCACCACATCTTTTCATTCTGTATGCCAAGCAAATAATCTGAGAAGCTGGATTATAAGAAGAAGAATAAGGCATCAGGATTAGAGAATGACTCATTAACAACCTGTGTTATACAGATGACACCACCTTACTTGCTAGAAGCGAAGAAGACGTGAAGCACTTAGTGATGAACGTCATGGACCACAGCCTTCAGTATGGACTGCACATCAGCATCAAGAAAACAAAAATCCTCAGGGCTGGACCAGTAAGCAACATCGTGAACAATGGAGAAAGGATTGAGGTTGTCAAGGATTTCTGTTTACTTGGGACCACAATTAACACCCATGGAAACAGCAGTCAAGAAATCAAAAGAAATACTGCTTTGGGAATCTATGCTGCAAAGGACCTCTTTAAAGTACTGAAAAGTAAAGATGTTGCCTTGAAGACTAAAGGTGTGCTTGATCAAAGCCATGGTCTTTTCAATCACATCGTATGCCACGAAAGCTGAACAATGAACAGCAAGAGAGAAGAACAGATGTCTCTAAATTGCAGTTCTGGAGAAGAATGGTGAATGTACTATGTACTTCCAAAAGAATCAGTATATCTGTTCTGGAAGAAATATGACCAGAGTGCTCCTTGGAAGCAAGGATGGCAAGATTGCATATTACATACTTTGGACACGTTATCAGGAAGGATCAGTCCCTGGAGAAGGACACCATGCTTGTTAGAGTAAGGGTCAGTGAAAAAGACGAAGATCCTTCACAAGACAGATTGACACAGTAGCCACAATGATGGTCTTAAGCATACAAACGATTGTGGACATCACAGAAGACTGGGCAGTGTTTCATTCTGTTGTGCGCAGGGTCACTATGAGTCAGAAGTGACTTGACAGCACCTGACAATAACAACAACTGCTGCCTGTGGTTAATGAGGCAGGATTGGGTTATGCTGAAGAGCATCAGGGTAGAATGTAACAACCTTTCTCAGGTCACATCCCTGATTCAGTGTAAAGACAGATCCCCTAGGGTGTGGCCTGTATCACATTTTATCTTGCAAGAGATAAAAAGAAGAGAAAGCAAGCAAAGGGTTAGGAGCTTGTGCCACTAAGAAAACAGCACCAGGAGCCCAGTGGATCCTTGGACCTGGGATTCCTGCAGGAAGAAGCTCCTGGACCAGAGGAAAACTAACACCAAGGATCTTCTCCAGATCTGACAAAGTCTTCCTCTGGAGCTGATATCCTGACTTTGGACTTCTAGCCTACTAGACTGTGAATCTCTCTTCGTTAAAGCCATCCGCTTGTGGTATTTTCATTATAGCAGGACTAGGTAACCAAGACAGAATTTGGTACCAGGAGTGGGGTGCTGCTCTAACAGAGACCTAAAATGTGGAAACAGTTTTGAAACTGAACAGAGGACTCTGAAGGAAATGAAGAGAACTGTTACAGTGGAGAAGGCACAGAAAGTGAGCAGCAGAGGCAGAAAAGGACAGCTGCAGAGAAGTGGTAGTGGTGGTAAAGTGGCAACAGCAGAACCAGAAGACTGGCTGGAAACAGTGCCAGAGCCAACCTACAGAGTGGGAGGGCTGAGTGCCTATGCATAGGAGGCTTCCTGGCAGAGTGAGGTGCCCAGGCACTTAACACTGGAGCTGGCCTGCTGACCCACAGAGCAAGAGAAGCGAGTGACTTCTGCTGGCAGTTTACTAGCAGAGTGGGGTACCTCCAGGCACTTACTGATAAAGCTACAGAACTTGAGAATATTTGGTGCAGCACGGCAGACATGAGCTGAGAGACCCAGAGGACTGAGAGGCCACTGAACCAGGAAGCAGAAGCTGAAGAGACTGAGGACACAGAAAGCTGAGCTGCCTCAGTCTCAAAGGGTATGGCTATGCCCTCTGAGATGTCAATAGGTGGAGCCATGCATGACTTTTGGTGATTCTAAAGGTAGACGTACCACTCAGTGTAGGAGATTGATGTGCCTGAAGCCCAGGGAGCTGAGCTACCTAGTTGTCCACTACTTACAAGGCCACTAGAAGTCCCCCAGACAGCACAAATGGTGAAGTATTCAACTATGACCCGAAAAGTTGGAGGCTCAAACCCATACAGCAACACCTCACAAGACAGGCCTGCCGATCTGCTTCCAAAAAGGTCACAGCCTTGAAAACCCCGTGGAGCAGTTCTACTCTGCACACTTGGGGTTGTCATGAGTTGGCACTGACTCAAAGACAACTGAAAACAGCTGCTAACGCTTGGATGTCCCACTAAAACACAGCATGACTAATTTTCCGTGGGCCTTGGTTTATGTCGTGATAGCCATCCCATTCTTCTGTTTCACTACTATTAATACATGACTGTGTCTTTTCTTCTGAGTTCTGAACCCCCTAAAAACAGGAACCCTGTCACAGAATCTTTATATACAGTCCCAAATACCTCACAAAGCTCAGTCTCTTCCACAAAGGAGTGTAACTGTGAATATAAGCTAAAATAAACTCTCTAACTCCCCTGATCAGCACTAGCTAGTGGGAAAAAAGCTTTCCATTTAAAAAAATATTTCAAAATAAAATAATTCTCTGCCACTGTTTTCTGTAAAAGGCATTATTCCTTGAACTGGCGTTAAAATCTTCCTCTTCTGGAAGTTTGGCCAATGTCAACTGTGAAATATTATTTATCCAGATTTTTCAGGCAGGTCCAGTCCTAGACATGAACTGTTATCTCAGAAACCACACTGTTCATAGAAAGTTACATTGTTGACTGCTTAATCTCAAATGGCAGACATTTTGAGGAATTTATAAAAACATTTTCTAACAAAAAGTCAGAAACAAAGTATTGAGATTATTTTTTGGCAGCCTGTAATAAAAAGCAAGGATTAAACAGTGCAAAAAAATTTTTCCCTTTCAGAAGGACAGATGGGAAGCGAGATGCGGGACTTCCAGGCCCTTTTAAGTAGCAGGTGTGGCTTCCTTTCAGGTCAGAGGTTTGTAGATCATTATCGTCTCATGTAAGTAGAAGAGGAAAAATAAAACCCAGAATGTTATTTAAAGGGAAATGAATTAACCACATTTTTCCACACAATGCTGAGAATATGCTAAGATTCTGCTGTATCTAAACATTTCCAAAAGTGAATTTTTTTAGGATTCCCAATTATATATAATCTTCACTATGCACTTCCCGCTTCTCCTCAAAACTCCCTTGCCAAGAAATGTGAGACTGTTAGGACACCATAAAATCTCAGTAGAGAGAGTGCTCCAACCACTGTTAACCCTGATTCTGCACACCGCTCAGAGCAGGGCGAGAGTTTCACACATACCTAGCACAAAACCCCTGTAACGACATGCTCCTTTGACTCCTTCCATACTAATGCTATTCTTTGTCACTTTTCATCAGACACCAGTCTTATTTTTAGGAAATATTAACGGTACCCATAAATTGTCTGCCACTCTTTTTTTTTTCCCTACATACTAACCAGTTGCCACTAAGACCAAGCCAACTCATGGTTACCCCATGCATGCATGGGTAAACTGCCTTGCGGGGTTTTCAGTGGCTGGTTTATTGGAGGTAGACTGCCAGGTCTTTCTTCTGAGGCCCATCTGGACAGACTGGCAGCTGAGCGCATTAACTGCATCAATTAGGAACTCCTCCTATTTGACTCCTTTTGTCATATTCTATCACTTTATGTAGCTGTAGGTTAGTGAACTGTGCAACAAGCCAGAATACAAGGATCTGAAAAGCCTGATGCAGATCCAGTGGATGGACTGTCACAGGTAAGAACCCGACCGCTGCCATCACCTGGTAAAGTGCTTCTACTTGAAGGACAATCATGATATGTTACCAACAGTCAGACCCCGCCAGGGACTCCATGACTGACCGGAAAGGCAGAAGCCCTCCACATCACGCTCAGGTGTGCCAAGTAACCATTTCTTAAGTTACAAGTCAACTTAGATTTCTCAATCTAAAGAATTTTAATTACAAAGGTCACTACTCTGTCTCACTCCCTGTTAAAGCTCACCTACAATTTTTCTCATGAAAAAGTACTATTTGAGACTCATGCCAGGAGAGCATGGTAAGGTCACAAAACTTTACGAAATAAAGGCTCCTAACCACCAGAGAAAACATGCTATGTTTGGGGCTCTGTTTCATCTGGACTTTTGTATTTCAGAAAGTATCTAACTTCCACCAAACCCAATCTCTGATCCATCCATCAGTTTTACAAACAGCACAACAAATACAGTATAAATGAGCTGACCTGGGAGGAGACAGCAACACACAAGAAAACCACCGACAGCATCCAAATTTAACTGAATCCATCACACTTACTACAGTGGGGATCCCTGAAAAACAGAACCCAACACCTGCTTATCCATCCCTGGCCAGCAAAACATAGGGGAGTTCTTTGCTTTTTCTAAAGTATGTGGCCCAGGTCTGCAGGTAAGGCAGTTAGGGACAAAGGGCTTTTCTCAACGCTTCCATCACCTGGTTCCAAAACCACTTCAACACCCAGGGTCCTTGCTCCTGCGATAACTGTTTATTTGGTTTGCTGTTTCTAAAAAAAATTTATATCAGGCCTGAAGAAAAAACTCTGCATCCTAGGTTGCAAAATTCAAAATAATTTGTTAGTCTAATTAATACCAAGAACACATGTTTCATGCTCAAGGAACCTTGAGATGACCATTAGCATCCTCCGAGCACACTACAGGAAAAAGATCTCAACGTGGAATATAATCTGTAATCATCTCACACTACTTCTCATGCTGGTCAATGTGCTGCCAAAATCACAGGCAAATTCTGAGGCTCCCAGTAATTCATCCTTTAGCTGTGTCGTCCATTTGCATAAAGAAGGTTTCTAAGCATGGCATTTTCTTGCATGCCAGCAAACTGCCAGTGAAACACATGTGGCAGCAACATCACACCACTGGCCAATTTCCTCCCAAGGACATTTTCTTCTCCCCAGAACTGACAAATTAGAAAGGGTCAATATATGTGAAAATTCTCACTTCTAAACCACAGCCTTTTAAATGAATAGGAGAAAAAAAACTTCCCGGGTTATAATTTAACACGGAAGCTTTCAAAGACAACTGTGTGTGCCCAGAACTGAAGAGAACTCTCAGTACAAGAGGTTATGTTCTGGCAGCAGGGTCAGCAAGAAGGGTGAGAGGAGCTGCGAAGGTTCAGGAAACAAACCCTGAAGGAACTCACAAGCATGTAGCAGTTTTTAACTAAAGAACAAATCAACAAAGTTTAAACACTAAAGCAGTCTAGTTCTCAGATAACAGGGCTGGTTTCCACAGCTTGAATGGTAACAGCGTCAGGTAGATAAACATAATAAGCAACAGTATTTAGGTAGATGAGAAGGCAGAACCCAGATTAGGTCCCAGAAGGGCAAAGGAAGAAGCCACAAGTTCCTAAGCCACAAGGTGACTCTGAGTTGCCAGTATCTTAGTCATCTAGTGCTGCTGTGACAGAAAGACCAC
The DNA here is from genome assembly GCA_028571685.1 of Heterohyrax brucei. Taxonomy (NCBI): domain Eukaryota; kingdom Metazoa; phylum Chordata; class Mammalia; order Hyracoidea; family Procaviidae; genus Heterohyrax; species Heterohyrax brucei. The sequence goes on from CM053159.1 coordinate 83,158,342, forward strand.
AGCTGGGTGGCTTTCACAAACAGAAGCTTATTCTCTCAGGTCTAGCTGGTTAGAAGCCCAAGTTCAGGGCATCAGCTTCAGGGGAAGCTTTCTCTGTCAGTGCTGGAGGCAGGTCCTTGTCGTCAGCCTTCCTCTGGACTGGGAGCTTCTCCATACAGCACACCTGGGTTCAAAGGACCTGCTCTGCTCCCAGCGCTGCCTTCTTGGGGGCTCTGATGCCCCCTGTCTCTCTGCTGGCTCCTCTTTTTTTATATCTCTAAAGAGACTGGGTCAAGATACAACCTAATCTTGTTGAGTCCTGTCCTCATCAACACCATAGTGGTAGGACTGACAACACACCAACAAGTCATAGCAGAAGACAAAACAGTGGAAAATGAGACAACACTGGGAATTTATGGCCTAGGCAAATTCGTACACTTACTTTGGGAGGACACAATTCGATCCATGACACTAGCTATCTCACAGCACTGGGCTTCCCGGGGTGAGACTGCTCCTCAACTGCCTCAAAGCCTCTTGGGAGTCAATTAGCCATGGGACACAACCTCAAAGACTTCAGATGTGCTCTCTGGAGAGCAGTTCACAAAAGGACCTGTGCCCAGTCCTCTGTGACTACTGGGCTCCTTCACATGTACTTCAAGGGACAGCTCTTCTAGGAAGCTATTCATAAGCTCCCATCTCATTTACAGGCAGGCTTCAGGGAAAGTCCAGTTAGCCTCTAGCCCCATCTCTGTGAGCCCAGGGTGATCAGGGCCTCTCTGATGGCACAGCCTCCCCAAAGATTATCCTAAAAGGAAGCATTATAAGAGGCTCTACTTCTCCCAGCAAATCCCATCTGTGACAATCTAAGGCACTGGGCAGTAAGTCACAATTCCTCTTTAAAATAGTCTCCTACAACATGCCAAGCCAAGCCAAGTGCCGTCGAGTCGGATCCGACAACATAGGAGGTCCTTTTGCCCAGTCAGCCAGCCCAGGACACAGTATCTCACTCAAGATAAAACACGCACACGCACATTCTTGAATACATGCATACATACACCATTAGAAAAACTAAGTCATAAAGGAATTTCTGGAGGAATATAGTGATGTAACCTCATAATTTCCTCAAATAACATTTTGTTTCCATTTTTAAAATCACACACAAACTAAGCAAATCAATATGCAGAAAAGAATTGTTTGTAAAGACCAACCACCTGGTTCTATTTATAGAAACTTAAGGGTCACTTACCTGGAAGTCATCGTAAGGGAAAAGCAGCATCTCCCGTAAACAGTCATTCAAGATCTGCGTCTTCTTCTGAACAATGACATTTTCATAGTCAAGTGGCTCAATTAGCTTTGGCTTTGCCTGGAATGCAAAAACAGAATAGGAATATTGTTACAGAGAAATGTTAAGTTCTTTACATTCAAGAATCTGATAACACTATGTTTTCGGATTTTCCTACTTTTCTAAAATGAGAGTGTGTTAGTTTTGACATCAAAAAGAAACAGAACCAAAAAATAAGAATTGTTTTCAAAAGAACAACGGGAAGCTTTATGCTCTGCTGTCTACAGACAGCTAGCTCTGGATTCCTTTTCTGGGGCACCCCTGCCCAGGCTAGCGTCATTCCGAGTCTCAGGGTCTCCTAGAGCTGCTTTCTTTAGGGGTGCAGCCATGGCCTAGCAGTGAAGGCTGAGTTTCTAGAATGGTTCCAGCCAACTACCACACCGTCTTGGGCCTGGGCCCTTAACACATCCACCAAAAACCAGTAAACAAGGTGCCATCGAGTCAGTTCCTACTCACAGCAACCCCAACACATCCGAGAACTCACTAGTTCATAGAAGAGACCAGCCTTTGAGTTGCAGACAATTCCTAAGTATTCAGATATATCTAGACACTCAGATGTTGTACTACAGCAAAGGGCAAATATACAATCTTACAGAAAAACCTGAGCTGGATCCAAACCAGGCAAGCAGAAACAAAGGACTGCGTAAAACAGGGCCTGTGCGTGAAGCTCGGGGTGGGGACACCAGCCTCAGCACACCCAAGAAGAGGGCATGTCTTCTCTAGCTCTTTCCAAAGTCACACTTCTCAAGGAACACATCTTTCGTCTATTTCTCAGTCACTGTCACAGTGTTTACTGACCAACTCCCAAGCACAGACACAGACTGGGATTTGCTGTTAGGTGCCATCCAGCCCCTCCGACTCACAGTGACCTTACGTACAACGCAAGGAAATGTGCTCAGTCCTGGGTCAGGGCGACCACGGCCAGCACACTCCAGGTCACTGTCGCAGGAAGGTCCTCCTGCAGAATCTGATCCCTCCTGTTGACAGGTCCAAGGCAAGAGAAGTGAACAGTGTTCTGCTGTGATCCACAAGGTTTCCAATCATTACATTTCTTCCTGGTCTTAGTCTGGAAGCTCCACTGAAAGCCGTCCACCAGGGGTGTCCCTGCTGCCACAGCGTCTATCACCCCAGCAACACGCAACCACCTCACGGTGCAGCAAACTTACAGACAAGTGGTTAAATGGGACCGAGACAGGCTGGGGATAAAAAGACAAATTCAAATAACTGTAGTCCCTTATGCTAAGTGCTGAAAAGGTAGCGGGGTGTGTGTGTGTGTGTGTGTGTGGTGTGTGTAGGGTGTGTGTGTGTAGGGTGTGTGTGTGTGTAGGGTGTGTGTGTGTGTGTGTGTGTGTGTGTAGGGTCTCCTAGAGCTGTACACACACACACACCCCAAACCTAACTGCAAAATTCTTTGTAATTATAATCATCTGATATAATCTGAGTAAGTGCTAAATATATACTAAAATGACAATTTATATACAGTATAGGACATTTTTTTTAAAGACTTCTGTTATCTGGCGTCTAAACTGGGAAATTACATCTGAGGCTGCTAAGTGTTCCCCAGACACGTCTCCTTTCCTTCCCAGCTCAGCTAGCCGACAGTTCCCACCATCCCTGCAGCCAGGTGTGGCCATGTGACCGTCGTCTGGCCAACCACACATGAGTGCGAGGGCTGCAGCCACAGCCACACCTGGCCCATGAAACCTCCCCTGGAGCCTCCATTTTTTCCCCACTTCCATTCTAAGAGAAATGCCAAAAAGTGAAGGTCTGAAACTCGCTAACTGTATATAGCTGGTTATTATACTGTTGGCTAATTTCAGTGTGCTTGAAATTTTCCAAAATAAAAATATTTTTAAAGAAGAAACTTGCCTTTAAAATAAAGTTGCCACCAAGCATCCGTGTGTCTCTTTACCACAGGGTATTTACTAAAATGAACACTTCTGTCTGGCACTTGGCTTGGCTTCTGTCTGGCAGCTCCAGGCTGGTGCTCACCTTTCTACTGCAGTGACCCTCTCCCTGACACTGTCCTGTGTTTGTCACTGTCGCCATCATGTCACCTTTCTGCTCAAGACTCAGTGGCACATCACTCACTAACTGGAGCCCTGGTGACACAGAGGTCAGCCGCTTGAATGCACCAACTACTTTGTGAGAACCCTACCGGGCACTCTACTGGAGCCTACAAGGTCGCTGAGAGAATTAATTCAACGGCAATGGGTCTGGTTTTGGTCTTCATTTATAAAGAATATTCTAAAAGTCCTAAAACTCTGCATTTTAAGCTGTTCAGCATTTGGTCCAGTTTCATTTTTTACACTTTTCCCAAATAAATGCTTGTACACAAGCAAAGTAAGCTACAGGCCCTTTCCTGAACATATCTGTCCTCCAGCTACTTCCTGCTAATTCATGCCATTTCCTCCAATAAAACTTTTATCCTTACTGATCTGAATGTTAATCATTGTAACAGCTCACCTCAACACACACATACTTCCAAGCCCCATAAAACCCAAACTCACTGCAGTCGAGCCCACAGTGTTTCCAAGGAGCTGCTGGTGGATTTGAACTGCTGACCTTGTAGTTAGCAGCCAAGCTCTTCACCACTGTGCCCCAGCCCCACAAAAAGCACTCCTGCCTTCCATGATCATACAGTGTTTTCTCACCGTGTTTACTGCTCAGCACCTCCCTCCCCCACACTGTCAGCCCCGTGGTCCCTCTGTTTACTGAGGCTGCCACAGGTTTAAATGGCGTCTGACACACAGTAGGTGCTGAACAAAGACTTGTTGAATGAACGAATGGACACAAAATAGGAACTGTGTGTACAGTATGCTACATGGTGAGGTGAGAGAAGGGGAAGGGACGGAAGGCCAGGGAACTCAACACACACACACGGCCTCCAGAGAAGGAAGTACCTAGCTCAGAGAGGAGAAATCTCATTTTGTATTTTATTTTTGAACTTTGTGGCACGTCTTAGCTATTTCTAAATCAAATCCTTCTCTTTGTCTTCAAATTCTATTTCTGAGGTCCAAATCAACCGCCCAGTCCTTGACAGCACCCTCCTTGACGGCCCCACGTGACGTAGTGATCCCCGTGCTCCCCGCGCTCCCAGCTGCACTTCACCAACCACAGCACCACCCTGACAACCCACCCACTTAGCATCTCCCCAGGTGGCTCTGTGCCTTAAACATTCCCTAAGAGGGGTGAATCTGTTTCACCTGTTCTAGAGTTCCTTTCCTGTCACTGGAATTTTTTCAATCATACTTTAGATGAAGGTTTACAGAACATGGAAAAGTCAGCACACGTGCTGTTTGATGACAACGGATGGCAGCCCCACAACACGCCAACGCTCTCCCTTTCCAACCTCGGAGCCGTGCTACCAGCTTTCCTGCCCCCTCCTGCCTTCTTCTTCTTGCCCCTAGGCTGGTGTGCCCCTTCAGTCTCCTGTTGTTTTACGGGGCTGTCTAATCTTTGGCTGAAGGGTGAACCTCAGGAGTGACTTCATCACTAAGCTAAAAAAGTGTCTGAGGGCCATACTCGCAGGGTTTCCCCAGTCTGTGTGAGGCCAGCAAGTCTGCTCTTTCTGAGTTAGAATTTTTTCTCCCTTCTTCTACAGCGGACTGGGACCCTCTGTTGTGAACCTGTCAGAGCAGTCAGGGGTGGCTGTGCTAGACTCAGCCTGGAAGGGGCTACTGCAGGTGCCGTCTACTCATCCTACAGACTAATCTTTTCCTTGTATCTTTAGTTTCCTTCACTCTTCCTTGCTCCCGAAGACATCACCTCAATTCTAAAGCAACCATCAGCACTAGAGTTGACAGACATTCCACGGCACCAGCAAAAGCAGAGACTAGAAAGCAGCTTGGCTGCCGTGTTTCAGGACTAGCAGGACATCTTAGTGGTGACACACTGACACTCCCTAGGACACCTGTAGTAAGATCCAGCCCAAAGCCTTTCAATCTTATGAGAAATGGAGTGTCTTATGATGGAGATTAGTTAGATTAAAATTCATGAAATGATCTGTTCAAAGTCTGACAACAGACCAATAAGGAGAACAAATTCTCACACTGTGGGTGATACCAAAAACCAAAAAAACCAAACCCACTGCCGTCGAGTTGACTGCGACTCACAGCGACCCCGCAGGACACCCTAAAACCACGCCACGGTGTCCAAGGAGCACCTGACAGATCGGAATTGCTCACCTTTCGGTTAACAAGACATGGCACTTGACCGCTACATCACCAAGGTTTCCTGTGGATGACAGACTTTCTCAATTTTAGAAGTGACAATCTGAGCAGTTTATTAAGCATAGCCAACAACAGACTGTTGGGACTACGCCTCTTCAGTTTGGGAGAGAGGGAGAAGTCTTCACTTATATACCACAGCCATAGCTTTGCAGTGAAAATAGAGTTCTTTCACTTTTGCACAGAAGCGTACATGCATATTGTTGTTGGGAGCCACTGAATTGACTCTGACTCACATAAATGCATATACAAGCAAACCAAAGCCAATGCCATCGATTCCAACATACAGCGACCTCAAAGGACAGGGCAGAACTACCTCACCGAGTTTTTCCAAGGAGTGCCTGGTGGATTTGAACTGTTGACCTTTCGGCTAGCAGCAGAGATCTCAACCACTGTGCCACCAGCATATTCCGACGGCTGTATACTGAAGCTGAGTAGCCAGACGGGTGAACTGCATCATTACCAATTTATGGCACCTCAGCCTGAAACCCACATTCCTCTCCCTGCTCTGTAATAGCAGCACTACGCCCTGTAACACCTCTCCTTTGCCAGAAGCGCTATGCCCTATACACACTTTTCCTTTGCCAGCAGACACCACGCCTGGCCTTGCTCACAGGGAGCCCTGCCGAGACATGGCTGAACGTACTTGGAAGCATTTAAAACAGAATGCAATCTTGTGGATGGGAGGCCCTGTTAGCTGAGTAGAATTCTAGCCTTCCACACAAGACGCCTGGGTGTGACTCCTGGCCAACACGCTCATGTCCATCCACCGGCCATCAGTGGACACTCACACGTTGCCATGATGCTGAGTGGACTTCAATGGAGCTTCCAAATTAAGACAGATCAGCAGCAAGGGCTGCTGCACGGCCTCCACGTTCCACAGGAGTGATGCCTCCTACTGGACTAAACCTAAAGCTGGGAGGTTTCCTAAATATAATCCAACACTTTGAAGGTGAGAGAAGCAAGGGCAGGGATCTGGGGACCATGTTTTCAGGGAACACATAGGTCAACAGGCATAACAAAGTTTATTTAAAAAATTTTTCAGCACCCCACTTTGGCAAGTGGCATCTGGGGTCTTATAAGCAAGCAAGCCGCCACCTAAGTAGCAAAAATTGATCACAACCCATGGGAGCCACGAAGAATGAAAGACAACAGACATAAGAAAAATACAAGCCCAGCAAATAAGAAAGAGCTCTATAATCCAGAGGCTACAGTGGCATGAGACCAGAAGAACTAGATGGTGCCCAACCACCACCAATGACTGCCCTGACGGGACACACCATATAGAGTCCTTGACGTAGCAAGGGGGAAAACGGACGTGCAGAATTCAAATTTTACTAAAAAGACTTGATGGTCCAATAGACTACAGGTCTCTGAAAGATATAGCCCTGAGATCCCCATTAGTCTAGAACTGAAACCAGCCCCAAAGCCAACTCTTTAGGCAAAAACTGATCTGAATTGTAAGACATAAAATGACAGTGTGGCAAAAAGCATGTTTCTTGGCTTAGGTAAATACATGAGGGTAACTGAGCTTTTCCTGTCCAGACGCAAGAGGAGAGGGCAGAGGGGGACAGGAGCTGGTTGCACAGACACAGGAAATACAGTGTGCAGAGGAGGCATGTGCTGTCACAGGGTGGGGAGAGCAGCTACGGTCACATAGGAGTGCGCGCGCAAGGTTTCATATGACAACTTGACTTGGATTGCAAATTTTCAGATAAAGCACAATGGAGTATTTTTAAAGTAGAAGTGGCGATGCTTCAAGAGTGCTGTAGGAAAACCAAGTCTCCGGTCAGCAGTGCCAACAGAGCCCTTGCAGGACAGTGATGAACAGTTTAGCTGCGGACCAAAAGGTTGGCAGTTCAAATCCACCAGCTGCTCCTTGTGGGGCAGTTCTACTCTGCCATATAGGGTCTCTACAAGTGGAGTTGACTTGACAGCCATGGTTTTGTTTGTTTGTTTGTGTCAATTTGACAGTGATGCTCCCCTGGCTGGCCAGAGGCACAGACTTGGGTCACACACCTCTACCCATGTCGGGCCAGGGTGTAGGAAGTGTGGCTCACTGTTTCTGACTGAGCCTGGACCTGGCTGTGACACGTAGCTGTTGCCCTCCCCACAGCTGGACACACCCTGCCCACCCCCACACTGTCGCCATCCCACCCGATTTGTGGAGCAGCAGCCCGGCATCTGCTCTGTGTACCTGCATTTCTATCAGCAGAAGAACTCTTCCCATCTGGAGACACCCCACACTCAGTGAAACCCTGAAAAATTGAGGCTGAGTGAAGTCAGTCAGTCACCAAAGGACAAACATTGTATGACCTCACTTACATGAAACACCTGGAACAGCAAAGGTACAGAGGAGTTTATTTGTGGTTACCGGGGCAGCTGGGAGGGGGCAGGGGAAGTTACGGTCCAGGAAGGAGTGAGCTTCCGTTAATGTTGATGGAAAACTGGGCTGCAATTATTGGCAATGGCTGCACGACACAGTTAGTGGAACTGATATCACTGAATCGTACATGTGGAAAACACTGAACTGGCAAAGGCTGGGTTTTGTATATCTTTACAACAACAATTTTTAAAGATTATGACAAAAAAAAAGTGGAGGAGAAAGCACCTCAGAGAAATATCAAGTCATTAATTGATTAAAATGTTTTTTCTTTCTAAAAAAGTTTCTGGCACTTATGGTTTTAGATTTTTTTTTAATTTGTAATCTGTTGTACTTGTTTTTCAAATTCTAATTATTCACCTTCATGTCTTGTTTTACATTTGTAATCTTGAATTACTTTATTAAAAAGACCTGCAAAGTTAAGCTTCCTCTTTCCCAAAATCTGGATCCGCCTGAAGAGGGTCACCTGTACAACACAGATGCTAACCAAACAAGGCTGTACAGCACAGTGGTTAGGAAGGGCGGGCTGTGCAGTCACGTGTGTCTGTGGGTAACCTCTACGCAGTCAAGGCGTGTACAGTGCTGGGTGCAAAGCAAAAAATCCGTTGCCATCAAGTGGATTCTAACTCATAGCAACCCTATAGGTTAGAGCAGAACTGCCCCATAGAGTTTGCAAGCAGTGGCTGGCAGATTCAAAGCAGCAATGTTTTGGTGAGCAGCCGAGCTCTAACAGCTATGCCGGCACAGTTCCCAGGTCTAAGGAGGAACCAAATAAACAGGGCTGCTGTTGCTGTTGTCACCGAGCACCCCGCTGGCATGGCAGTGGTCACTGAGTCGTTTTCTTCTTAGTGTTCTGTGTACAACTGATTTCACTAATCTGTTTACACAGACTTTACTCCACCCTCCAGGAACACACAAGACAGAACAGACAACACTGGCAAGGATATAAACTCAGAAGGAAAAACAAAAGACCAAACCTAGAGGGAAACTCTGTAAGAAATAAAGAGGACAGTGACGTTCCGGGACTGAGCCTGAGGAAACAAGAACAGCTGCTTACACGGTGGACGGCACCAGCTGCTGGTGAGGCTGTGTCAGGGAGGACTTCAGACCTGGCCCGCTGGGGTCATCTCCCCAGCAGCGGCAGGACTCAGGAGGAGACAGAAACAGGCAGGTGCTCAGCCCTGAGAGACAAGATTTGCAGAGGGCTCTGTTGGACTCAGCCCCAGGCTCACTTGGGAAGGTGCAGGGCTCCCAGGGAGCACTTTGAAGCTTTCGCACCAAGAGTTAAACCCTCGGCTTCTGAGGGGGACCTCAGGAAAGACTTAAGGGGCCCTGGGGTCAAAGTGAATGACTGCTGTCACCTGCCATCGAGTCAGCCCCCAGCACACAGCCACCCCATGCAGGATGCAGACGTTTCCCGTGCCCCTCCCCACACTCAGTGGGTCTGGCCACTGTCATCCACAGATTCTTCCCTGGCCGATTCCTGCAAGGACATCTCCAGGCCATTCTTCCCAATCCACGGTAGTCTGGAACTCCACTCAAACGTGTTCGGCATCACCACACCACACACGCCTCCACTGTCTGACAGGCACACTGCGCACAAGGTGCTCTGGACCAGGAACGACGCCTGGGTCTCTCACAGGGGAGCAAACATTCCACTACTGACCCTCCCATGCCCCCATCCTCACCTTCTGAGAAGGCTGGAAAGCAGCGCCCTACTGGACGAGCATGCACACAGCAATGTCCCTGACATCCAGGCCCCATCAGGCCTCCTTCACAGATCTACAGCAGCTGACGGCACCGCAAACTCCCAGTGACCTCAAAAACAGCTCCCCTGGGGCCAAGAGGGGCACTTCAGAGTGTCCCAGTCACTACCTGGCCTTTGAGGCTCTCTGAGCCCACGTTCCCTGGCGCGTCCGCTACCTAGTCGGATTGCCCAACACTCAAGCAAATTCAAAGTCCTGATCAAAAGGCAATCAGAAGCCAGGGGATCTTCTCAGCGCCAGGAAAATCAGATTCCTCTGGAATGCACACACCTGGACAGCATTTGCCCAAAAAATGTGCTCCATTTTGACACAACATGTAAGCGACTTCAAAAATCTTGGGGAGCACTAAGCTCAGAGGCTGATTTATGCCCCTGCTCTTCTCACAGTGATGGTCTCCTCTCACAAGCTTCCTGCGGTCTCCTGCCCCTGCACCCCTGGTAATTAAATGCTCACACAAGCTGAAATCCTGTGCACTGCTTCTTGAAATAGCCAACTAAGGAAATGGTCATGATGGAGCATTCTATTTTAAGAAATGAGAAATTCAGTGTGTCTGCTTATAAAGAACTGAGGACTTCCTTGATTTATCTGTAGGGCTATAAATGCTACTTGATCAGCTCACGGATAAAAATCCTTCACAGATATTTCTTCCACTGTTAAACTGGTGCATTTCTCAATACAGCCAAGAGGACTCCAGCAGTGCTGCTGGGGAAATGAGGCACTCACAGTTTTCCATCAGAAGGGGCTTCCGAAGCCAGGAGCTCAGAATGCAGGCCACACAGCTTCTTCCTGTACTACTGTCTTGAGCATGACTCACTATTCACTTGTGTCTCCCAAAATGTGCATCACGTTGGCTAGGCCATGATGCCCAGGATTGTGTCAGCTGATAGGATTATCCTAGGTGTTGTAAATCCTAACCTCTGCGATGTTAATGAGGCAGGATTAGAGGCAGTCGTCTTAATGAGGCAGAACTCAATCTATGGGATTAGGTTGTATCTTGAGTCAATCTCTTCTGAGATATAAAAGAAAGAAGACAGCAGACAGGAGAGAGACATCATGCCACCAAGCAAGAACAGTGAGGCGCACAGCATGCTCTCTGGACGCAGGGTTCCAGTGCTGAGGAGCTCCTGGACCAGGAAAGGCTGATGACAAAGACCTTCCCCCAGAGCAGACAGAGAGCCTTCCCTGGAGCTAGCATCCCACATTCTAGCCTCCTAATCTGTGAGAGAATAAGTTCTGCTGTTTGTTAAAGCCACCCACTTGTGATATTTCTGTTATAACAACACTAGACAAGTCAGACTGCCTCATGCAAGTGAAAGCTAGACAAGGAATAAGGAAGACCAAAGAAGAATTGATGCCTTTGAATTAAAGTGTTGATGAATACTGAGCACACCACGGACTGCCAGAAGACGTAACTAGAATGCACCAAATTTTTATTCACCTATAACCGCTATACAAGAGTGCCCTAATATTCTCTACCAAGACAGAGAAAACCTGGTGGTGTAGTGGTTAAGTGCTAAGGCTGCTAACCAAAATATCAGCAATTCAAATCTAGCAGGCAGTCTTTGGAAACACTATAGGGTAGTCCTACTTTGTCCCATAGGGTTGCTGAGGGTCAGAATTGACTTGATGCACTGGGTAGCAGCAATATTAAGATAGAGGTACATGAATATTCTAAATCATCTATATTCTATTTTTTCAAAATTTTATACCTTTGTTCATTTTCAATATTGCCATGACTAGGGAGGCAAGGCCAAAATTCAGAGCACTTAGATATCTCATATGATCCCTTCTGTAACAAAAGCCAACAAACACAAGTCAATCAATAACATATGACAATCTAGGAGCCCTGAAAATCAAAGACAAAGTAAAAACTGCCAGAAGATGTAACTAATCTGTGAAAAGTCCTCCTTAGAAGAGTGATTCTCTTTGTCTCTCATATTTTGGACACGTCATTAAAGGGATTAGTCCCTGAGTCGGCAAAAAAGAAGACAAAAAGATGGGTTGATCCACTGGCTGCAGCAACGGGCTTGGGCGTCACAATGATTGGGAGGCTGGGTCAGGGTCAGGCAGGGTTCCGTTCTCTTTACACAGGGTGCCATGGGTCAGAACCAACCCAACAGCACCTAACAACAGACAGCTGAGATAGTACTTACACCATGCAACGTTTTTGAAATTGTCAAATTTGAAAGAAGAACCCTCACTTTTCCATAATTAAGATGAGCACAGGACATTAATAGCTGCTTCCCTTCTTGACAAAATGTTATTATAACAGTTACCATATTTTTACACAAACAATACACACCTTCCACGTTTGCCAATCTTGCCCTCCCGGCATGGGGTATTTTCATAAATGCTACAAAGTCATTTTTTTAAAAACGATGCTGTTAAAAAAATTAGCACAGTGTACTTATGAAAATCCCTTGTTGCATGGGGAGGGTACAGGTGCCAAACAAACACAGCAGGCATGTGTTATCTGTGTAAAAATACAGTCCATGTGTGTCCCCTCAACAGACACTCACTGTGCAGTGTCTTAGATAACATGATAAAAAGGTGGATAGATGGCGTGGCCTGCCCAGTAGATTGGGCCATCAAGAGGGAAGACAGATGTGTCAACAGTGAGAGCGAGAGGAATGCAGGAGGGCACCAGGCCCACCAGAAGGCACCGGACTTCCTCTAAACTAGACTACAGACTGTGCGGGGGCCAAGACTTGTGGTGTACTCACTTCCCACTCCAGCACCCGCTGTCCGGCAGGCAGTCCAACGCAGTAACAGCAGGTGTGTGCTCAAGCGGGGCCCTGGTGGCAAAGCACTCAGCAGCTAACCAGGAGTTTAGCAGCTCAAATCCCCTGGCCTGTCCATGGAGACCCATGGGGCAGCTCTACTCTGTCCTAGAGAGTCGCTGTGAGTCAGCATTGACTGGACAGCCGTGGGTTCCTAGTTCCTGCTAAAGGAGGTGCTTAGAGCTGCATTTAGGAGACAACTAAGTCAGCCAGAACTCAGCATGGACCGGGGATTCTTTGCAGAGAAAGCAAAGACCAGTATCCAGATGTTGTATACAACTGTGGTATCAGGCAGGCTGAAAAATACAAAATTATGACTATAAAATGGCTGGGATCCACAGCTCTGGAAGGGATCCTGAAGCTTAAGTTGCATTAATTTTATGGTAAATCTCACCTGAGTATGGTGAGTTCAGAAAGTAATCTGTATTTCGTAACACCTGGAACAGAGCTGCAAAGAGGAGGCGGACAGTGGGGTGGCTAGTAGGCCAAGGCCTGGAGCACCAGCCTCTAGGGGTACCACAGCATGGCTGAGACCCAACGGAACAGAGAAACTAAATTTCTATTTACAGTTAACTCCTTTCCAAAAGGGACACAGCATAGAAGCACATTCATAAGCTATGTAGGGGAACCACAGCATCACTGAGATACAACAGAGAAACTAAATTTATGTTTATGGCAACTCCTTTCTGAAAGAGACATAGCATAGAAGTGTATTCATCAGCTACAGGGGTGAGGGATTCTGAGTGTGCACAAGACTGTAGTCAGCGTGGAACCGCCTGTCACCAGGGGCCACCAGCTCCACTTCCACCCCGTACAGTCAAGTCAGTCTCTTCTAATAAACAAATATTTGAACAAATCCACTTGAAAATGGAGCTGTGGTGGTGCACTGGTTAACCCCTCAGCTGCTGACGGAAAGGCTGGCCGTCCGAACCCACCCACTGGTTCCACGGAAGAAGGACCCGGCTGTCCGCTCCTGGAGAGCTGGCAGCCGAGAAAACCCTGCAAGGCAGCACCAGCACAAAGCACAGGACGGCTAGGAGTTGGGATCAATTCTATGGCACCCAACACCACCACTCAAGTGAGGGAAACCAACAATTAACTTGCATGGTGTGTCCCCACATCTCAAAGCTACCGTCACCTTCAACCTGAACCCAAGTGGGGAGCTGGTGGCGGGGGGGAGGTGAGCCATGTTTAGAAAGTCCTCCGCAAGGCAGCCAGCAGACGGGAAGAGCAAGGAACTCAGATCCTACACCATCCTCCAGCCAGAGGAGAGACCATCGCCCATCATCTGATAACATACACCACCTTCCATTAACCACAACACTCAAACTTAGGCAACTGTGATTCTGTTGTTAGGAGCCACGGTGTCGGTTCATACTCACAGCGACCCCGTGCACAACATAACCAAACACTGCCCAGCCCTGTGCCACCCTCACAATCACTGCCACAGGGCAACGCTGCAGCCACTGTGTATCTGGGTTGCTTTCCAACCCAGAGGGCTTGTCTTCCAGCACTGTATCAGACAATGTTCTGCTGCTCTTCAATGATTTTCGCTGGCCAATTTTTGCAGCAGTGTATCACCAGATCCTACCTTCCACTGAAACCTGTCCACTGTGGGCAGCCCTGCTGACACCTGAATATCAGCAACACAATTTCTAGCATTACCACGACACACAAGCCACCACACTGACAGACGCATGGAGAGAGGTCATGATAATCCAGAGAGAACCAGGTCCGTGTCCTTTTCCAGACTGTGGGTAACTGCGCGCAGGGCACTGACTCAGGAGCTGTTCAGAAGCCGACTTTCCTGTTGAAAGGCAGAGTTAAGTCACCTAAAAACTACAAACACGTGCCAACATCTGATGCTGAGACTGTTCAGTCTACTGCCTTCATTTTATAGATGGGGAACCTCAGATACCTGAGAGCTAAGTGACTTTCCCAGGGCCCCAGGGAGAGGTGCCAGTAGTGCTGGGCCTAGTCCCCGGGTCTCCGGATTCTGGTCCAGGCTCGTCCCCTCAGTCCTTATCACAACGGTGCCAGGTTTCCACTTCTGTGCTTCCACTGACGACGTGCAGAAACATCCAACAGAAAAACTGGAAGGAAACAAATCTAACCCTGGATTTCAAAGAAGGATCAAAATGACTTTTCCTAAGCATTAAGGTATAACAGTTCACAATTTGGAGAAATGTTGAAAAGAGTGCATAATGAAGACCAAACTCTGAGACACCTAAACACATCTCTCCTGCTGAGACGCGGCGTGGCGCTCAGAACACACTGCCGATGCCGGGGGACGCCTGTGAGTGCCGCGCTTTACGTCAGAAACGCCAACAGGATGCTGTGTTTGCTGTCTCTATAGCACAGAAATAAGCATGCAAGTTGAGAACACGTCCCTGAAAGATTTTACTTCATAAAAATGTCGGTCACTAGTTACACCTGGCAATCAGATTCCACCAACTGAGGGGAGGCAGAGGCTCTGGCTATGTATTTGCCGCCTTGATAAACAACAGGGGCCGCCCAAACCATGATACCAGTACTGAAATGAGCAGATGTGAAGACTCTGTGAAAAGCTGTGAACTCAGTCAGTGGTAGCTAGAAAACGGTGTAACAGAAACATAATAATGGAAATTGAGGAAATAACCAAGATAATTAAGTAATAATGGCAATTAACTAAAACTCACATAACTGACTGAATCTAAGTCAGCTGTGCTCAGTGGGGACCTGCAGAGAATGCCAATGAAGAGAAGACAGACATGGATTTAGGGAGTCACTCCACACCCCGTGCCGTGGAGTCACGTGAGGAGCGAGCCTAGAGGAGCGGGAACGGAGCCTTTACAGACACAATGTTTGGAGTGTCCTCTGTCTGTGATGCCATGGGGAACAGCTGAAGAGGGGCAAAGACGGGTGTCAGAAGTTGGAAAGAGCCAAGGGGACAGCATGGCAGTGGTCTCACATCCAGTCTGTCTCCCCGGTTTCTAACCCTGCCTGCTGTTTCATCTGCATCTGAAAACCAATAAAAAAACACAAAAACGAAGCCCACTGCCCTTAGGCTGATTCCGACTCTGGGCAACCTTAAAGAACAGAGGAGAACTGCCTCAACAGGCTTCTGAGCAGCTCCCGGTGGGCTCACAACGCTGACTCTGGTCCTCAGCACTAGCTCTTAAGCACTACACCACCAGGGTTTCCTGCAAAGCAGTAATGAATGCAAAAGACAAAAAAAGATGCACCATGATGGCTGTGTAACTCACTTTATCTCAGATCTATACATTACCACCGACTCTTTTCCAGCTTACACACACTGTCTCTCTCTCTCACACACACAAACACACACACACACACACACTCTCTCTCTCTCTCTCACACCATTTGTTGGCATTACAGCCTGAAATTCCTAACTCTTACTATCCCAACAAAAGCTATTTTGGGAACCCTGAAATGAAGAGGGCAAGTAATTAAACTAAAAGGTTCTAAAAGCCAGATTTCGTGAGATTCAGAACCATTCACTTTAAACCACTATTTAAAGACCTTGGAGGTACGGCAGGGTGCGGAATGCTCCCAACAGGAGTCCAGGTTGGGAAAATTGGGTCTAGTTTGGGAAACAGGTCCAGTTCAGAAACGGTTTTGGCTGACAGATGCCAGAGAGACAGTCAAGAGCCCAGTGAAGAGCAGGTACTGAGAACCAGAGTTAGAATCCTGGTCCCAAAGCTCTCCACACCCATGGGGGCTGGATAGGAAGCAGCTCCTTCATCAGACCAGCAGCCCAGCATCACCTGGGATGTCTACCGAAATGCCACGTCATCGACGCAACCCAGTCCAGCTCTAAGGCCGTGGACCTCCGCCTGCACTTCACCAGAACTTCCAGGGACCCTAAGGCACACTTACATCTGACAGTCACACACAAATCTGCCTGTTTTTTTAATACAGGCTTGCGAATTTCTATTAAAAAATATTTTTTCAAAACTCCTGGCACAACTACGTACCTTCTGTGTGGCCCCTGGGCAAGCTCTGTTCTTAACCTCTCTGAACCTCCACGCCAGCATATGACAGTGGGGACAGGAAGACCTTCCCTTCATCAGCCTCACAGGGTGATGGCTCATACTCCACAAGAATCCTGGTGGCACAAACAGCCAGATGTTCAGCTGCTAACGAAAAAGTTGGAGGCTCGCGTCCACCCAGGGGCCACTCAAAAGAAAGGCCTGGTGATCTACTATCCAGAAAAATCAGACCCTGAAGACCCCACGGAGCACAGTTGTTCTCCGACACCCATGGGGTCTTCCAACGACAATGGAAAAACACAGGAGAAACTCACCAAACAGGAGTCATGCGGGTCACACATGTTATTCATGGTTCAGACTCCATGAATTTCAGCTCCAAGCCTGCATGTGACTTGGCTGATCACACAGACGTCATCTCCTTGAAGCTCTCTGTCAGGTTATGTCATTATCAACAGAAACGGAAGCTCAGGGGGAGGTCACCTGACTTACGGAAGGTCACACTAAGGGCACTGCAAAGAGCCAGACCCTCAGACAACCGGGCCCCCAGCCCAGGACCTTTCATCCACCAACAGTAAGCAGGATGAATTTCCGATCACCCACCAGCAATAAACAGGGTGAATTTCTCACGACCCACTAGCAGTTACGCACAATGGGATTTCAGATGTATAGAACAGGAAGCACCTCCCCAGCACCCCGATCTCTCTTCGCATGAGCCACGTGCAACATTTCAAGGGACATGCTTACCACAGCACCACACGACAGTACTTCAGCCGCACGGCTCCAGGGTAGACAGAGGTCTGAGCGAGGCCTTCTGCCCAGCTCTCAGATATGAGATGTAAACTGAATTCTACTGCCCAGAGATAAAAGCAGAATCCCTTCATGAAAAAGACTGCCTTTCTGCCTCAAGAATATTAAAAATCACACCTTAAAACCCTAAATCTTCCTGAAGCACTAGGTTTGGGTGCTTGGATCTGTATTCCCAAACACCAAAACCACTGGCATCAAGTCGATTCCAACTCACAGCAACGGTAAGAACAGAGCAGAGCTGCTCCACAGAGTTTCCAAGGAGTGCCTAGAAGACTCAAACTGTTGACCTTTAGGTCAGCAGACGTAGCACTTACCCACTACACCTCCAGGGTTGCCATTAGTGCAACTAGGACATACTTCACAGAGACCTGATCTTTCCAAAAAAAAAGTCAAACTTTGATTGTGCTTTTCCTTCTTACAGGCTTACATATACAGGACACTACCCAATGGCCACACACACACCCTGGTGGCGTAGTGGTTAAGAGCTACTGCTGCTAACCAAGGAAGGTCAGCAGTTCAAACCTACCACGTGCTCCTCAGAAAATCTATGGGCAGTTCTGTTCTGCCCTGTGGGGTTACAGTGAGTTGGAATTGACTCCATGGCAATGTGTTTTTCCAAAGGCCCACCCCCAAAATGACAACTGTCAAGTTTGAGGCTCATTTGAAGCTCTGGAATACACAGTTTATATACCTGCACATCAATACAGTTGCTGTATGTGGCTAATAAGCACTTCACATCTGGTCAATGCTGAATCCAGGTATGCTGTGTCCATAAAATACAGGCCAGGCTTCAAAGACGTAGCATGAATCAAAGGGTGCAAAGTTGCTGTTGTTGTTAGGTGCCGTCAAGTCAGTTCCAACTCACAGCAACCCTCTGCACAACAGAACAAAACACTGCTCGGTCTTGCACCATCTTTACAACAGTTTCTATGCATAAGCCCACTGTTGCGGCCTCTGTGTCAGACCATCTCATGAAGGGTCTTCCTCTTTTTCACTGGTCCTCCACCTACCAAGCATGATGTCTTTCTCCAGGGACTGATCCTTAACAACATGTCCAAAGTATGTAAAATGCAGTCTTGCCATCTTTGCTTCTAAGGAACACTCTGGTTGAACTCCTTTCTGAACAGGTCTCTGTTCTTTTGGCGGTCCGTGGTACATTCAACATTCTTCTCCAACGCCACAATTCAAAGGCATCAATTCTTCTTCTGTCTTCTTTGTTCATGGGCCAGCTTTCACATGCACATGATGCAACCGAAAATACCATGGCTTGGGTCAGGCACACTTTAGTCTTCAAGGTGACAGTTTTACTTTTCAATACTTAGAAGAGATCCTTTGCAGCAGATTTTCCCAGTGCAACCTGTCTTTTTGATTTCTTGACTGCTGCTTCCATGGGCGCTGATTGTGGACCCAAGGAAAACGAAATCCTTGACAACCTCAACCCTTTATTTATGACAGTGCTGCTTACTGGTACAGTTGAGAGGATTTTTGTTTTCTTGATGTTGAGGTGCAAACCATACTCATGGCTGTGGTCCTTGATCTTCATCAATGTGTTTCAAATCATCTTCACTTCCACCAAGTAAGGTGGTATTGTCTGCGTAACACAGGTTGCTAATGAGTCATCCTCCAATCCTGATGACTCCTTCTTCATATAATCCAGTTTCTCTGATTATTTAGCCAGCATATAGACTGAAAACGTATGGTGAAAGGATACAACCCTGACACACACCTTTCCTGACTTTAAACCACGCAGTGTCCCCTTGTTCTGTTCGCACAACTGCCTCTTGATTCATATACAGATTCCTTAAGAGTACAACTAAGGGTCCTGGAATTCCCATTCTCCACAATGTTAGCCATAATTTAGTATGATCCACACAGCTGAATGCCTTTGCATAGTGAATGAAACACAGGTAAACATCTTTCTGGTATTCTCTGCTTTCAGCCAAGATCCATCCAACATCAGTGATGATATCCCTGGTTCCATGTCCTCTTCTGAATCCAGCTTGAATTTCTGGAAGTTCCTTGTCAATATACTGTCACAGTTGCTTTTAAATGATCTTGAGGAAACATTTACGTGCTTGTGACATTAATAATACTGTTCGATAATTTACACATTGGGTTGGATCACCTTTCTTTGGAATGGGCATAAATGGGCATAAATATGGATCTTTTCCACATCTCAGCATTTTTTTCATAAGGATTACAAACTGAAATGATAATACTTTGGAAACACAGAGTTAAAATACATAATTACTAAATTATTATAATTAATATCACCTGTTTCTTTTTCCTTTTTAATGTAGCAACTAGAAAATTCAAAATCACACACCTGTTGTCTATGTTTCTGTTATTGGGGGTCATCAAGTCAATTCTAACTTACAAACTGTATTAAAATTTGAAATTACGGATTATTTTTATTTTAATTTATGGCAAAAGACAGGCCCCCTTCCTGAAATGTTCACTTGGGGGGAAATGAAGAACACTTCCAGAAAGTCTTAAGAAGAGGTCATGAAAGCACCGACCTGGGTTCCAACAGGCCTCACCTTTCCTGTCCCCAGAAAACGTGTCAAAAGGATTTCAAATGCTCCTTGGAGGAGCTGGCATTTGAGCTGACTTGAAGGATAAAAGGGAAGTCATGCAGTGGACAGCTTCCCTGGCCAAGGAAGAGCTGTGCCAGGTGTGAAAGTATGCCAGGAGCAGGAATAGCCGCAGCTAGAACTCGGGATGTGTTTCAGGTCCTAAGATGCATTTTGAGACCCGGGACATGTCTGGGGACCTGGGACCCATTTTGGGGACCTGGTATGCATTTTGAGACCTGGGATACACTCTGAGACGTGGGTGCATTTGGGGACTTGTGATGTATTTTGGAAGTGGCAGGAGATGAGACAAGCAGAGAAATTCAGGGCCAGCCTGTAACAATCAAGTAGGCCACGTTATTTATACTCTTTGCAATGGAGAGTCAGAGACAAGCTTTCAGCAGGAAATGAATGGTGACATCCATGTTCTGGAAAGAACAGTCTCGTAAGATGTTGGAGAATGGCTAGTAGCTAGGAAAGACTGAAAATTAAGTTGACAGGGACAGTGAGAAGTCTAAGGGGCAGATACCACTAGTTCCATCCAGCACACAATGCAACACTGGCAGAGAAATGCTACATGACTTTTTAAAACACACATGAACAGTCATGATTGAGCCAGCACTAGAACCCAGGTCTCCTGACAAGCACTCCAGGGCTTCTGCACCACTTGCTTCTAGCTTTCCTCTTGGTCATGACAATTCTCCACTGCAAGGAGATCCCAAGACAGAACTACTGGCCTGCTTCCTTCTCAAGAACCCAGAAAAGCCTTTGGAAATCCATTGTTAACTGTAACATACACTTAGTACTCCGGAAAAGGGAGTGGTAAAAACTTCTAAAGACTCAAACTTTAAGAGAAACTTAGGACTAGCTAGATCACATTACAGGGGCTCAACCTTCTGGGAAGTTGAGTCTAGACTATAATTTGCAAGCAGGCACCTTGGCTCTGAACTTACACTCAGTCACATGCTGTCTGCAGGTGCACACTGGGGCTTCTCGCGTCTCCCGGTGGTGTCTCCTGCTCCCTCTGAAACCGCTACCACTTTTACCTATTTTTAGGCTGAGCAACACATCTCATTCACATTATATCTCACATGGGGTGGAAATCCACTATCCTTTGTTGTAAAGCTCCTACAACTCAAAAATCCATATGATTTTGGGTGAACTAAACTTAGAACCTTAAGTTAAAACTCCAGGTGTGAACTGACTCTATCAGTTAGTCTGATTAAAGCTTCTAATCCTAAAACATGGGGCTTCAGCCCCAGGAGCCTGGGGGACAGAAATTTGCTGTAATTGAGTGGCAGATCTGGGACTAAAATTAGAACTGTGTATTCCTCAATGCTTCTACTGGATGCCCCCACCACACTCACACCCCAGCCAACAGCTCTGTCACATATTTCTATCACTTTGATTTAGCCACTCCTTCCAAAGAATGAAAACCTTGGTGGCACACTGGTTAAGTGCTACTACAGGTGCTAACCAAGAGGTTGGCCGTTCAAATCCACCAGGCACTCCCTGGAAACTCCACAGAGTAGCGCTACTCTGTCCTTCAGGGTCACTATGAGCCGCAATCCACTCAACAGTAATGGGTTTAGTTTGGGTTTTCCAAAGAATCGGAGCCCTGCTGGCACAGTAGGTAAGTTCTATGGCTGCTAACTACAGTCTGGCAGTTCAAATCCACTAGGCATTCCTTAAAAACTATGGGGTGGCTCAACTCTGTCCTATAGGGTCCTTATGAGCTGGAATCGACTCAACAGCTGTGGATTTGTTTCTTTCTTTGTTTTTCCAAAAAATAAGAGCCCTGGTAGCACAGCAGTTAAGAGCTACAGCTGATGGCCAAAAGGTCAGCAGTTCAAATCTACCAGCCTCCTCAGAAACCCCATTGGGACACTTCTACTCTGTCCTGTAGGGTTGCTATGAGTTGGGATTAACTTGACAGCAGTGGGTTTGGGGTTAAAAAAAAAAATCATGCCTGAGCAAATGGCACATGCTTCTATACAACACAGGGGCACTAGTGCATATTTCACTGGCTAGGGGTCAAGCACTTGGGGGTCATGTGGTGTAAATTAATGAGAAGAACAGCTGTAGTAAGAGACGGAAACAAGACACCCCAGACTGTGAGATAGTCCACCAGTCTCTGATGCCCTGTAGCCTTCTAGGAAGATGTTAATGAGTGACCCCTACTGCCAGCTCTGTCTGTGTTTCCAGCTTCTTGGGGCATGGCCATTATTCTCTTCATCCATCTGGTTGTGCTGGCAACCTGCTCTTGTGTCACTTATAGTTCGGCCTTACTCTAACAATTTTTAGGAGCCTTGGAGGCACAATAGCTAAGCTCGTGGCTGCTGAAAGGTCAGCAGTTCAAAGCCACCTAGCAGCTCCATGGGAGAAGATGTGGCCGTCTGTTTCAGTCCAGATTTACAGCCTTGGAAACCCTATGGGGCAGTCCTACTCTGGCCTACAGCGTGAGCCAGAATCAACTACATAGCAATGGGTGTGGTTCTCCCCCAACAATGTTTTAAATTTTTAAGGGCCGGAATCTTTCGCCTTCCTTTTCATCTTCACAGTCTCCATGCCCAGTGCAAGTGAACCGGAGTTCCTTTCCATTTACAAACAGTACATATCATCTCCAGGTAGGATTTCTTCCACCGCCCCCTGCCCCGGACTTGGGAAAACCTGACTCATGTGTCCATCCTGGTTCTGCTGTGTATCAGCATCTGAGTAAGTGACCCAACCACTGTGCTTCAGTTTCCTCCTCTGCAGAAAGAGGAGTCACTGCATTTCCACTTTGTAGAGCTGTGAGGATTAACTGACACAATGTGCTGAAAACCACAGATGGTGTCCAGTAGATTGCAGCTCATGGTGACCCCATTACGTGTCAGAGAAGGACTGGTCACCATATGGTGTTTTATTATTATTTATATTTTGTCATTGTTGCTCAGAGGATATATAGCGAAACGTACACCAATTCAACCGTTTCTGCATGTTCAGTTCAGTGACAGGGAATACACCCGGCGACCTGTGCATGCATCCTCACCCTCCTTCTCTGTGCTGGCCCACTCCCACTAAGATAAACTCACCACCCTCTAAGGTCCCTAGCTAACCTTTCAGGTCACTGTTGTGAGTGTGATTCCAACCACACAGACAGTTCTTGAAAGAGCCTTATACTCAAGGCAGACATTTTTTACTAGTTAAGCTACATGACTGTTTGTAAGAAGATTTCAGGGGACATTTGATTTAAAGTTTAAAGATTACCTCAGGGTCATAATTTCAGTGGGTTGGCCAACCTCTAGGGCTCCAAAAAGTCTGCGGTCCCTGAGAAGGTAAAATTCTGTTCTGCATTTTCCCCTGTAGTATTTTCAATGGCTGATTTTTCAGAATTCAATCATCAGACTCTTCTGCAAGGAACCTCTGGGTGGATTCAAACTGCCAACCTTTCAGGAAATGGCCTAGGGACTCCCACAATATATGCTTAAGAGGCTACAACAGCGTGCAGCCCTGTGTAAGGCACCACGTTCAGTTTTTTGTTACTTTCATTACTGGAGCCCTGGTGACACATTAGTTTATCACTGGCTGCTCACGGGAAGGTCAGCAGTCCAAACCCACCAGCCAGTCCTGAGAAACCCTCGGGGGCAGCTCTACCCTGCCCTGTACAGTCACTGAGAGTTGACAGCAATAAGTTTTGTTCTGTTTTTATGACTCCAAAACAGAAAACAACCTTTTTTTTTTTTTTAAATAAAAAACAATGACCAACCATTCTGCCACCATTCTGTTGATAAGAGAATACAGAAAGACAAACAAGCTGCAGCTGGACGGATTTCAGTTTTCTACACAATGGATAACCCGAAGGCATCAGTTACACAAGCTACGAAAGCTCCTTCTCCGGGGGCCCCGACAGACGGCACAGTTCCCTGTCCAGGGCACAGTTACGAAGGTCAGCCTGATGCTATCTAAGCATGCCCTCTCCAGAAGACCCCTTCCACCAACTTCCCCACAAATCTGTGTGTAACGTGGGGACGTTCACCCCTGTGACCTGCTTGCTGGGACATTCCGTGGTCACAATGCCTACTTCAAAGCAGGGGTGTTCCTACTCTGTCCCTAGATGGGGCCAACCGTTAATAGGCTCAGCTGCTAACTGACAGGTTCCATGCCGAGTCACCTCAAAACACAGACCAGGCAAGCAGATTTACTTCCCAAAACTCTGCCATTGAAAATCCAACAGAGCATAGTCCTACTGTGACACCCATGGGGTCACTGTCAGTCAGAAGTGACTCAATGGCATCTAGTTCTCATACCTGATTTAGGTGCTTAAAAAAAATCAGAGACGTGTCCTTCACTGATGCTGCTGCTAATATAAGTGTTGTCTGCCTAAGTGGGACAACATGGGTGAGGTATTAACTTTCTGTGACTAATGAGGACAGTCTACCTTGTCACATAGCATCACTAGGAGTCAGAATTGACTCAGCGGCAATGGATTTGTGCTCTACGCATCATCTGAAAAGTGTTAGCAAGGAATGAAACCCACCATAGCCAGACTTCGGCTGCTTGGCTGGCAGGCCAGGTTGGCCCAGGGCACTACAAGGTAAGTCTGACCAATTTCAGGGTTTACAAATGTGTGCTGAATGAGGGAACCAATGAAGGGGAAAAACAAGAGTGGAGTGAATGCTCATGGCTCCAAATAAGTGATATTTCCTGGTTTGTTTTGTTTTTTGTCATCTGGAAATACACTACAAAGTAAAGCCCATACTAACTTCTTTCTTCACCATCTAATATTAAGAAAAACAAAACATACTTATTAGACACCATCAATGGACGATCACTATTAACGTTTCCAAAGAAGCCTTGTGGCAGGAAGGTTTTCTGCACACGCACACTTGAACTGACTCTGTCTCAGTCACGTCTTACAGAATATCACCACTAACATAGAGGTAACCTAGCTTATACATCAGAGTGTGCATCTTAACTCACTCCCTCTGCTGTTTCTGGAACAAACAGAATTCCAGGGAGAGAAAACGTTTTCCAGTCTCATCACTTCTGTCTTCAGAAGAGACCACAGAGTTCTCAGGTAACACACAGGCTTCTTCGGCCAGAAACCAGGTCTCCTCTCTCTATTTTCGGTGCACACGCGGCCTCTTCACCTAATTATTTACCTGGAGCAACTGTTCAAATCTTTAAATATTCCATTTTTAACACCTGAAGATCCCACAAACATATCAAAAATAGAAATGTGTCTCTGAAAAGGCACCTTTCAAAAAATACCTCATGAGTATAGTCAACACATGAAGATTCAGCTGGTCTCCATCTTCAAAGCTTTCAGCCTTCAGAACCTTCAAAGAGCTATGTGCTGCAGCGCTCCCCTGTCTCCTGAAAGCAACAGAGTTCACGGGCCCCACAAACTGCAGAACCCGAACCAGTTTTGATTCATTACGGCCACACCCTTTTCCTCTGCATAGCTATGCAGTAACAATTGGGAAGAAAGTATTTCCAGTAAGCAGCATTTGGGAATGAAAACACATATGCAAATATAGCAGGACAGCTAACATGCAGACATCAAGCAAGTCCTAATTAGTCCCCTGACAGTCATTTCCCAGACCACACAGCCCTCCTTCAGTGGTTTTGGCAGTAAGCCTGGACCAGGAATGAGGACGTTTCCGCTGCACTTCCTCCTCTCTTGCATTGTGACAGGGGAGGGCACACCTAAGTAGGTCCTGTAAGTTGAGCCTCGGAGCCTCCAACACTTCATGCTCCCCACATGTGTCTCTTAGAAACACCGAATGACGAGACCCAGCACTAACGAGCAAACCCTGTTGGCATGGTGTTTAAGTGCAACATCTGCTAACCAAAAAGTCAGCGGTTCAGATCCACCACGCGCTCCCAGAAACTCTGTGGGGCAGTTCACCCTATTCTATAGGGTCACTATGTGCTGGAATCAACTGGAATTGGGTGTTTTGTTTTGGTTTTTTAAAGCAAGCCACTGCTAACAGAAAGATCAGCTCTGGTGCTGGCAGAGGAGAGAGAAACACTGTTATGTAGAAGGGTGAGAGAGGTCTCTGCAGAGTTTTGGAGAAAACCTACTATTTCTGACTTGCACAGGTGCTTTAAAGTCCCTTTGCAGCACCCATTGTGGCCGTGCTGTCAGTCACAGAGGACCCAAAACCAACTAAACCATCCTCCAATGGAGGTGCGGCCCCAGAATGGACTGCTACACAACCATCAAGAATAACGGCAGACATCAACACATGGTGACAAAGAAAGGCGTCATCCTGGGTATGTCTGGGGAGAAAACCAGCTTGCAGAAATTTACAGTATTCATACATTTTCAAAACGTTCACACACACAAATATATGATGCTTTTACATGCATAGGAAGAAAGTCTGGGAATAGTAATACGTCACATTATTAGCAGTGAGCACCTGTCAAGAATAACGATATGGGCACCTTTTTTCTCGTGTCAACACGATCTGTAAGGAGTCCTGGTGGTGCAGTGGTTTAAGTGCTTGGCTGCTAACCTAAGGCTGATGATTCAATACCACCAGTCACTCTGCAGGACAAAGATGTGTACTGCTTTTGTAAAGAAAACAGCCTTGGAAACCCTATGGGGCAGTTCTGCTCTGTCCTCTGGGGTCATATGAGTTGGAATTGACCCAACAGCTGTGGGTTCGGTTTTCTTTCGACACTACCTGTATTTCTCATTACATGCATTAATGACTTTTATGCTTATAATATCTTGCACAAGGATTGTTTGCATATGTAAGTAAAACTAGTTAAAACCTTATTTCAAAGTGCAAACTCGTGGAGAAAGCGCATTACCTACACATAAACATCTCAGTAAAACTCACTTCTGCCTTCTACAGACTTGGGCCCTCTGAGTGAGTGCACGGCTCCCTGACATAATCACGTTAAATAGCAACAGACCCTGTGGCCACGTGTGCACACTTTTAACAAGTCACCTTGAGAAACAAGACACACGCAATTTGTTCAGTTCTCATCAGCAGGAGCACGACAGCCACCATGAGGAAGTCTGCCCACGGAGAGCACTGCTGGACTATCCCTGCTTCTCTAATGTGAGACTAGCTCTTGTATCTCAGTTGCCACCAGAAAGAAGAGAAGCATTATCATAGAGGAAAACGTCCCCAGTTGTATTACTGCTGGCTTCACCTCTCTTCCCCCACCCACCCCGGCCCCCCATGGCACAGGTGCAAAGCCAGAACTCTCTCCACGCTGCCAGGAGCTGCAGGGTCCCGAGAGGGCTCGCCAGCTGCAGGGGCAGCCAGCCCAGCCTTATCCATTACAGTGGCAAAAAACACCCCACAGAGCTGGACGGAGGGAGACTTGACCTAACCAAACAGGGGATAAGTCTATTTTTTGAACACTAAAAGAGAAGTGAGTTTGTCAGAAGTCACTTGTGTGACTTAAAAATAACCATACATATTTTTTTATAGTGTATTGAATCCTCTCCATAAATATTTCTACACATCTGGAGAACCACGGAGAAAAGATCTTTAAGACCATTCACTAGGGAGCCCAAACCACACAGCTTCCTGCAAGAAAGCATTGGCGCCATCAGCGAGAGCTTGGACCAGTCCCATCTACACAGCACAGATAAGCTGTTAAAGCTGCTCAGTAGATCAGTATGCTATTGTTTGGCAGAAGGAGCCCAAGAAAAGAGATGACATCTCTGAACAACAGACCAGAGGCTGAAACATAAATCTGAATCTCTTGGATGGGAAGCGCAGTGACAGCAATGCTCATTTTTTACTGACTTTCTCAGTCGGGGTCAGGAATGCAATTCTGAAGGCAATTTAGTACAAAGTCGTCAGCCACATATGCTGGAAAGGAGAGCAATTCAATACACATCAAACCTGTCCTTTAGATAGTTTCAAGTTCAGATGTACAACAACATTAGCTGAAAATTAACTACTCTGTACACAAGCACCATACAGTATGTGCCACTGAGCTTCTGTGTTAAAATCACTAAGCACGGTCGAAAAGTCCCTTCAACGGGTCACTTGAAAGGCTCAATTGTCTCCTCTGCTGTGCATGTTGGTGGTTTTTGCAGCTTGCTTTTAAAATTATGTGCTCTTATTGTACTGGAGAAATTCCGAAAGGGAAGGTCAACCTACTCATTGATGAGAACACATCCATTTTCCACATTCCTTCTTCAGCAAGTCCACTGTAGCACTCGACTTCACCCGGACTGCTGAGAGTTTTAGCTGACGTTAAGAAGAGCAACTTTCCTGAGGGTTGGTTCCAAGTTTAGGGTTTCTTGCTTTGTGCAAGGCAAACCTCCCGTGACACCCAGGGAGACAGCACATGGAGACTTCAAGTTACCGTCTCAAAACCCCCAAGCATCTCCCTCCTAAGCATTCTGGTAACACAGATACATGGTGCATTTTGCCACCTTTTAAAAAGTTTTACATCTCCTTTCACTCCTGGGAAGGCAAATAAAATGAGCCTCCCCACGTTGTGTCGGGAAACTCCGCAGCTAGGTGGGACAGGCTTCTGAACAATACATAATTGTTTTTACAACAAAGGCTATTGCAAACCACACTAACCAACAAAATGTCAACATTTCTTTCTTCACAAGAATCAAAGTGGAGCCAAAGTCAGTTTACAGAAAAAGGAAGGCAAGTTCCCAAGATACAGGCAGAGCCAGCTTCCAGACCAGCCAGAGGGTGAGAACGCACCCGCTCCCGGCAGCGTCACTCACAGGGCGGGGAGGACCCTCTTACCGGCACGGGCCCCGGGCTCTCCGTCTCTGCTTTGTGCTGCTGAGAGGCACCCCTGCACTGCAGGGGAGCCTCGATCACAAGCTCCTTCCTGGCACTTCTGCTGCTCATCCTGCACTTATCAGCCTGCACTCTCGGCTCAGAAAGCCAGCCAGCCAGAAAACCAACAGCCCCTGGCTGTGTGAGGCAGATGCATGCCCGTGTCCCAGGGAAGGAAGGAAGCTGGCTTCCCGTGCACAAGCGGTCTGACGACTGGCTGGGTCCCACCGCGGTGGGAAGGCATGGCAGCCAAGGCCGGCCTCCAGGAGTTACTACTCCCCGGAAAATGGGAGGCTCCCACTCCCGGCCAAAGGAAAACAAACCCCAAGTTGTCCAGTACTCAGTGCGCTGCCTCTTCCTGAAAGACAGGCCTCACTGTGTCCAGTCCACACAGCCCGGGCCAAATCAACGAGAAGCAAAGCAGCGCCGTGTCTCCGAGAAGGCCATTCACAGTCACACACCTTCATCAGGACTTTCAGTCTGAAGCTCAGGGAACTTCCGAGGAGGCTACATTGTCTGGTTGTTCTAAAATTATCAAATTTCTGAATGCTTTTATTTGTATTATGGCTAAACACCGAACGTCTAGCTGGCGATGAAAGCAGGGAAGATCAATCACCGAGGGTGTTCCTGGAGCCGCAGCTACCCCAGCAGCCTCGCAGGTCCAGGTGCGGGGGTTCTGTTCTTCCCCCAACGGCCTCACAGCACACAATCCTGCAGCCTGGGCGAAACTCCATCTACCGCCAACTTCAGGCATCTTCATGAGAAACCATGTGTGATGGGAAATGCTTTTATTGAACAACTGTTATTTTAAATGCACCATCAGGTGTGTGAGTCCCTAGTCTGTGCCCAGAGAGAGGTACTAAGGAGTCACAGAAAAAATACAAGGCAGAGTGTCACTCTCATCAAGGAACCTGGCTCATCAGGACGGCAAGACCAGCAGACGTAAAATAATACATGACAAATTAACAGAATAAATAAATACCTAAAGGCACAGGAAAGGGCCGTATCATCCCCCAGGTCGGTGGTGACAGCACCCAACCAGAGCTCGCCTTCGCCTCCTGGGATGCTGCAGAGCCTCACCCGGCCAGCTTCTACGCTCCTCTCCCTGAAATCGGGGAACATTTAGCCAGCAGTGGTAGCAGTTGTCTCCACCAAGTTCATTTCAACTCACTGCAGCCTCACATGTCAGAACAGAACTCTGTACCACAGGGTTCTTGGTGGCTGCTTTTTGAAAGCAGACTGCCAGGTCCTTCTTCCCAGGTTCCTATGGGTACACTCAAACCTCCAACCTTTCGGTTGGTAGTCGAGCACATTAACCATTTGCACCACCCAGAAACTCTTAGTAGTAGCAGTTATATAATCAGTAACTTAACAATGGAACCTGTTACCACACAGCAACAACAGATGCCTTAAGAGACACTGCTGAGGACAATAAGTCATTGTAGGAACAAGGAAGGTGCTCACCTGTGTCTCATTGACTAGGTAAAGGCATTCAACAGCGTGGATCACGGCAAATCATCGTAACATTCCAAAGAATGGGAATTCCACAATACTTCATTGTGCTCATGAGGAATCTGTACATGGATCAAGAGGCAGTCGTTCGGACAGCACATGGGGATACCGTGTGGTTTAAAGTCAAGAAAGATGTGCATCAGGGTTGTATCCTTTCACCATACCTACTCTATCTGTGGAAACCCTGATACACAGTGGTTAAGTGCTACGCCTGCTAACCAGAAGGTCGGCAGTTCCAATCTGGGAGGCATTCTTTGGAAACTGTATACGGCAGTTCTCCACTGTCCAATGGGGTCACCGTGAGTTGGAATTGACTCAGCAGCACTGGGTTTGGTTTGGTTATTCCATCCCTATGCTGAGCAAATAACCCAAGAACCTGGACTATATGAACAGGGCATCAGGATTGGAGGAAGGCTTATTCACCACCTTTGTTACGCAGATGACAGAACCCTGCTTGCAAGAAGTGAAGAGGACTTGAAACACTGATGTGTCTATAGCCTTCAGTATGGATTATACATCAACATCAAGAAAACAAAAATACTCACAGCTACAACAATAAGCCACATCATGATACACAAAGAAAAGAGTGAAGTTGTCAAGGATTTTACTTTACTTGGATCCACAATCAACACCCATGGAAGCAACAATCAATAAATCAAAAGACCCACTGCACTGGGCATACCTACCACAAAGGTGTCTTTAAAGTGCTAAAAAACAAAGCCGTTACTTTAAGGGCCAAGGTGTGCTTGACCCAAGCCAGGGTGTTTTCAATGGTATCACATGTATGTGAAAGCTGGATGATGAATAAGGAACACTAAAGAAGAACTGAGGCCTTTGAATTAAGGTGCTGGTGAAGATCACTGAACATTCCTGGTGTTGAATATACTATGAACCGCAAAAGGATGAACAAATCTGTCTTGGGAGAAGTAAAATCAGAAAGCTCCCTAGAAGCAAGGATGGCAAAACTACATCTCACATACTTTGGACATGCTATCAGGAGGGATCAGTCCTTGGAAAAAGACGTCATGCTTGGTAATGCAGAAGGTCAGCGAAAGAGGAAGACCCTCAGTGAGGTGGAGGGACACAGTGGCTGCAAACTGGTTGATCTCCAGCAACAGGGAATGTGAGGGTGACACAGCGTTTCATTCTGCTGTACACACGGTTGCTACCCGTCAGAACTGACTCCATAACCCAAGAGCACGACACAAACATTAGCCAAAACACCACCTGAATCTCAAACACACACGGAAGCCTCCCATTTTCCAAGTACAATCGACGCAGCTGGTCAGGCTCAGGGCAGGCGGGAGGGCAGGCAGGGAGGGCCCCAGGCTCTGCCCGGAGCCTGGCCTTCCTCCCCTCCAGGACCTGCCGCAGCCCCGCTTCAGGTCACCAGCTCAGTCCAGTCTCTGCCACTTCCAAAACTGAATCCTTCTGACTGAGGATGGCTACTCATTGTGTCATGCATCACAGGGCTCAATAAGTTCATTAAAAAGCCATAATAAGTTTCCATAATAAATTTCTTTAAAACCTACCCAATTTCTCTACCTTGGGCCATATTTCAGCATAGATATAAGGTCTTCTACCAAAGTTTTGTTCTAAACTTAAAAAGTCTACCTCTGTAAAGTTAAGAGAGATGATGGGAAATGCTTTGATTAAACAAATGTTATTTTATTTTCATTTTTTTTATTATGATTGAATGACAATGTACATTCCCATATAAATTCACATGCTCACCTATATGCAGCTCCCACTGCTCTGTCCGCCTGTTGTCAGTACACCCCTCCTCTCTGCTCCATACATGTTCTATCCTCCCCTCTCCACCCACTCCCCTTCCTCCAGCAAGAGGTCAGCAGGATGACATCCTATAGATGCACAGAACCATCCAATTCCCACAAGATATGGTCACTCTGCATCGCCAAGTCGAATCCATTGCTGTCCGAAAAGTTGACCTTCAAAACAAATGTTATTTTAAATGCACAAACGGGTATGTGGGTGCCTATCCTGTGCCCAGAGCTAGGCAGCATCATCATACTGCTAAAAAGAACATATATGTAAAGCTCACAATCACCAGCTAGCAATGAAAGATAACAGCAATATTTCGGTGTTGATGTAACAGTAATACTGTTATTGCTACTGCCACTGTCCACTCTAATCTGAAAAAATTAGTCTTAAACACAGGACTTCGGCCACGTCATCAACAATGACAATTCCACCGACTTTGTTCTTAAAGCACCTTACAGAGTTCCTCAACAATTTAAAATCAACTGTTTTCTGTCTTTGGTGCTTGAGTAAGACAACCAACAACACCAAATTCATTGCTGTCAAGTCTATACTGACACAAAGCAACCCAGCAGGAAAGAACAGAACTGCCCCGTGGGGTTCCCAAGGGGCACCTGGTAGATTCAGCCTCCTGGTTGGCAGCCAAGTTCTTAATCACTGTGCCACCAGGGACTGACTACAATAAAACTGAAAAACCCAAACGCATAGCCATCGAGGCCAATCCAAATCACAGAGAGCCTAGAAGACAGAGGAGAACCGCCCCACAGAGTTCCCAAGGACACCTGGTGGATTGCAGCTGCCGACCTTTCAGTTAGCAGCCACACAGAGCACTTAACCACTGCACCACCACGGTTTCCTTGACTACAGTAGCTGCCTTCAAACATTCAACCTGAACCTCTGTTCATGCCATGAACCAGGCATCTCTCCTTGAAGTTTTTCTCTATTTTTCAAATTTGTAGCAATGAGTTTGTATTTCTTTTGTAATCAAGGAGAACATTTTCACTGGCTCTGAGTTTCCAGTAAGCCACATCAAAAGGGCAAAATGGTGAGCCATCATTAGTTGCCGTCCAGCTGATTCCGACTCACAGTAGCCCCAGGGGTGCAGACCAGAACGGCTCCACTGGGTTTTCAAGGCTGTGTGCAACTGGAAGCAGATCCCTGGGCTTGTCTTCCAAGATGCCTCTGCATGGGTCTGATCCGTCAGCCCTGCAGCTAAAAGTTAAGCACTTAACTGTCTGCAGTGCCCAGGGAATCACACTGTCAAAAGGCAAAAAACAGCCATGGGTAAGGCAAGCCAATTTTTAAAAATCTCAAGCAGGGAGTTCCAAAAGGCAGACTGACTGCCGCACCAGGACAAAGTTCTCAGCCCTGACGGGAAGCTGGCAGAATTCTCAGCCCCATCTCTGCAGCATGAGAAAGAAGGAACCCAAATCAAACAGCTCTGTCAAGAACAGAGCTCCTCCACGTGGAACCAACCTGACGAAAGAGGGACTTGCAAGGACAGAGAGACCTGCAGCGACTGCATGTCAGCCTTCCTGCCACATAACTGCTCAGGCACTTTGAAGTACCTAGGTGCCATATGGCTTGTGTAGAGTAGAACCAAACCTGCTCACTGCCATCAAGTCCATTCTGACTTCTAGCAACCCTAAAGGACAGAGCAGAACTGCCCCACAGAGGTTCCAAGGAGCGCCTGGCAGATTTGAACTGCCAACCGTTTCTGGTTAGCAGCCGTAGCACTTAACCACTATGCCAGTAGGGTTTCCGTAGAGCAGACCAGTGCTGCTGAAATGTGACCACCACGGGAGTCACACGGTATAGCTTTTAACTTGAGAACCCACACCTCTGAGTAGGATGTGGTTTGCTGGTCGGTGAGGCCACAAGAGGAAATGTCGTCTTGGAAAGACAGGAAGTGGGTGGCCAAGATTTCCTTCACAACATTTCAAGGAACAAGGTATATGTAAGGGCCTTGGGATGCAGAGCCCACAAGCATTAATCAAGCCACTATTTCTACCAGCCTGAAATTCTCTCATGCATTGTCTTGTTTAGCTCTCACAATAATAATCAAATCTATTAACATGTATTCGAGGGGCCATACCCACTGCTGTCAAGTCTAACTCGCACCAATCCTACAGGACACACAGCAGAATTTCCCCCTGTGGTTTCTAAGACGGTAAATCTTGACGGAACCAACTGCCATGGCTTTCTCCTGTGGAACAGTGCGGGGGTTGAACCACTGACCTTTCAGCCAGCAGTCCAGGGCTTAACTAATGTACCACCAGGGATCCTTATTAAGCGTACAGTCTTCATATTAAATCAGAACAGAGTATGCCTCATAGGGAAGCAGGAACACTTTCAAAGAATGTAATGACTGCTTAAAAAACCAAACCCATTGCGATCAAGTCAGTTCTGAGTCATGGTGACCCCATGTGAGGAGCACCTGGTGGATGCTAACCACTGAGCTTTTGGTCCACAGGTGCAGCTCTTAACCACTATAGCACCAGGGTTGAATGCTCTGGTGTCTGTATGTTGGTTTTAGCTCTTAAACTTTAACCTCCATATCAAGTATTACACAGACTGTCCATACAAAACCACTACATCTTTACAGGAAATTTAAGGAATTTTCGAACACAATTTCTGACTATGAGGATGGCTAACCTGAGACCAGGAAACCCAAATGACAGTCCTTGGCACCACAAGATGGAGTCCCACCATGGGCTGAAAACAGAGGGCTCTCCCACATGCTGCAAGACCTGCTTCAAACAGCACTGTCCCCACGAAATCCGCCCAAGCCCGCCCATCCAGAATACATCAGCCGCTACTCTGTTAACACCCTGGACACTACTCCTATCTCCACCTTTCACAGTCAGCCTTTTATTAACCCTATCTGTGTCAAACTCTTCAGGGAAGGGAAGGGACTGTATCATAACCAAATTTGAGACTCCGATGTCTTAGGTACTACAAGCACTCAAATCTCATTTGCTAAGCTGGCTGTCTACGTGGATTTTATGTCACTGTACACCTTCAGGCTACAGTAAAATACAGCAGTTGTAGGAATATGAAAACACTGTCACTTGTTAATAGTCCAAATTAACGTAAAGCCTTTCACTGGTTTAAAGCTGAAATGCAATGGACAACTTACTAATAATTCAAATATACTTTTTTCCCAGCTAAGAAAAATATTATTCTGCAAAGTTTGCCAGATATTTCTTGGGACAAAAGTAAACCTGGCAACAGTACAACTAAACCTTTAAAAGTACTCATCAATCTGTTCTTAACAGTGAGTCCAAATTTTTGAAACTATATTTGCTACAGCTAATAACCATATAACGTATAAACAGTAAATAGTTTTCTCATCTGGAGCCCTGTGGCACAGTGGTTAAGAGTTCAGGCTGCTAACCCCAAAGGTCGGCAGTTCAAATCCACCAGGCGCTCCTTGGAAACCCTGTGGGACAGTTCTACTGTGTTACACAGGGTCACTATGAGTCAGACACAGCTTGAAGGCCATGGTTTCAGGTTTTATTTTTTAAAATCAAAAGTAAGAAACAACAAATTCCAATGGCAAAGTCTGATGTTTACCTTACTTTATTGTGAGTTTTAATCAGATACAGAGATGTAAGCTGCACTGCCATCTAGTCTAGAGTTTCTTAGCCTGTGTGACAGTTTATGTCAGGTATCACCTTAGCTGGGAAACTCTGGTGGCGCAGTGGGCTAAGTGCTACCTCTGCAACCAAAAGGTCGGCAGTTCAAATCCTCCAGGCGCTCCTTGGAAGCTCTAAGGGGCAGTTCTACTCTGACCTCTAGGGTCACTAGGAGTCAGATCCGAATCGATAGCACCGGGTGGGTATATCACCTTGGCTAGTGATACTCAGTGATTTAACAGACACTGCAGACGGTAGACTGATGGCTCTCCCATAACGTAATATAATCACCATTATGTGATCTGATACGATCAGCCAACCAGCCGAAAGGCGAGCTGGGACTGTGGCCTGCCACCACAGATGTTCCAACAAAGCTGGCTTTGGCCCTTTCTTGACGGTGTGCTCTTCTCGTCATTTGGCCTCTAGTTCCTGTGAGGTGAGGCTGCAGGAGTCTCTGGCCTGCTGCCTGACCTGCAGTTTGTGGATTCACTAACCCCTGAAACCCTGTGAGCCAGCAGGGCCTCCAGACTGCCACCTGACCTACACATTTGGGGTTTGTCAGCCCCCACAAACCCTGGTGGCATTATGTTTGAAGTGCTACAGCTGCTAACCAAAAGGTCAGCAGTTCAAATCCACCAGGAACTCCTTGGAAATTCAATGAGACAGTTCTACTCTGCCCTACAGAGTCACTATGAGTTGGAACTAACTTGACAGCAGCAGGCTTGGTTTGGGTTGAAGACCCACAGGAGCCAGCCTAACCCGTGGATTTGGGACTTGCCAGCCCTGACAACTCTGGGAGCCATTTCCTGGACAGTTTGCTCCTCTAGAAAACTCAGAATGAGACAGCCTGGAAGTCAAATGAACTAGGGAGACGCAGCGGTCAGGGATCATCCAGCTCTTGGAGGTCTGTGAGCCCTCTAAAATCACCTACAGATTTTCGCTTGTCTGTGAGTCTTCTGAGAAATCTAGAGAGTTCATCTGGTTCTTAGAGCAGAGACCACCAGTGAGTGATGGAAGATCGTCCACTCAATGAATAAGAAACCTGAGGTCCAGAGAGATGAGCTAGAAAACTAACCCAAGATTTAAGATGCAAATCTCTCCCCTTTAGTATGTTCAAATTCTATTTAAGCAGGGATAACAACAACTATTTAAACAGCAGGTACCAGTTAAATACACAAACCATTAGATGGCAATCAGAAGTGTCAACATCTGAACAGCCTACTTATTTGTTCCATTGATGGCCAAGTCAGTATACAGCGACATGAAGCCTAAGTCCCACTGACAACCCAACAAACTACCTCCAAAACAATGTAAATGATAAAACCAACAAAATGCATTCTAATAACTTTAATTACACTGAGAAAATGCTCATAGCACACACATACAGACTGGAAGAAAAAAAAAAATTCCCAGTATATGACCCCATTTCCTCTGGCTTGTGGGATTATAGTGATTTTTTTTTTCACTCTAAAAACCCCTGTAGGTTTTGCAAGTCGTCTGTCTTCAAAAGCACATATCACTTCTACAGCCAGAAACAGATGAATGACCTACATCGCAAGAACAGCAGAGAAGAATACAATGGGGGGTCTCACCTGCACTACATCACTCAAAGATTTGACACCAGCAAAGACAGTGCACCTCTCTGGACCCCACAAACTTCACCTACAAAAAGACAGACACTAAAAGACCTTTCCAGCTCCACACGTCTATAACATTAATTATTAGAACCTCCCCTACTGACGGCCATCTGGGGGAAAATGGACCACCCCGAAGGAATGGTAAACATTTCCTAATCATATTGCTCTGCAATGCGCAAGAGAAATACACGGAAACCGAAAAGTAGATGTATTTCTAAACACGTCAGGTTCTCCTTTCAGATGGTGCAGGGGCAGAGCTGAGAGGTGGAGTGACAAGAACTAGGTAAGGTCATACGGGCGAAGATGGCCACTGCTCCAGGTCCAGCTGGACGGGTGTCAGCAGAAGCCCATGTCATCCCTGTACACCCTCAGGCAAAGCCCACGGTGCCGGCCCAGCAAAGGAAAGGCTTTAAAGAATTCCCCGTGTAAAAGAGACAGAACCAGGGCGGGGTGGTTCTTGTATTTTTAGAGAACGCTCTCTGTACTAGGAAACTCTGGCATCGTGAGTAAGTGCTGTGGCTGCTGACCTTGGACTCAAATCCACCAGGTGCTCCTCAGAAACCCTGTGGGGCAGTTCTACTCTGTCCTATAGGGTCACTGTGAATTGTAATCAACTCAGTGGCAACCAATTCTTTTAGTTTGGTATCTGCTATTGGCTGTGTGGATTTAGGACAATAACTCTGGGACTCTGGGGCCCCTGTTACATGGAAAAAAGGGCTCCTGACACCGTAACCCGAGTTAGACTCTGTTCATTTCTCAGACCCATGAGGAGCCACGGTGGCACAGTGGTGAAGAGCTGTGGCTGCTAACCAAGAGGCAGGTGGTTCAAACCCTACAGCCCCTCCTTGGCAGCCCCGTAGGGCAGTTCTACTCTGTCTTACAGGGTAGCTATGAGTGAGGACTGACTCGATGGCAATAGGTTTGGATTTGGGTTTGAAGACCCACACGGATGACGGTGTGCTCCACTGTGTGCAGAAAGCTTTGCCTCAAGGACAAAGTGTTCAGGAACTTCTCAGTAAAGCCAGACCCAACTTTTATCTATGTCATTTGTCCTCTCCCCCTGCTTCCACATCCCCACAGCTTCCATCACCATCCAGCAATCTATACTTGACATAAAAGGACTGCCAATTAAGTTCACAAACTCATCTAGAAAAAGTGCTACATACCCTATTGTTGAACGTAACTATGGTCACCTTTGAAGGACTCCCTTGGAAAGCTATGCACCGATGCCAGTGCCCAGTCTACCCTGCAAAGCAACTGTGGAACTCTTTCTCTGGAATGGCCATCAGGGCTGTCGCTGTATCACCCCTGATGTTCTGAATGTCATCCAAATGTCCTCCTTGCAACATTTCCTTTATCTTCGGGTAAAGTAAAGAAGTCACTAGGGATGAGATCAGGTAAGCAGGGAGGGTGTTCCAATACAGTTACTTGTTCACTGGCTAAAAACTCCCTCACAGACAACTATACAATTAAGTTTGCCAACTTGCCACTATGCCACTGTGTGCAATGGCCATTTCAGAAAGAGTTCCCAAATTGCTTTGAAGCGTGGCTAGGCGCTGGCATCGGTGCACAGCTTCCCAAGGGGAGTATCTCAAAAGTGACTATACTGATGTTCAGCCATGACGTATGTAGTATTTAGACCAATTAAGTTCATGGACTTAATTGTCGGACCTTATATACACTTCTGTTTAATGTCT
Source organism: Heterohyrax brucei (assembly GCA_028571685.1). Classification (NCBI taxonomy): domain Eukaryota; kingdom Metazoa; phylum Chordata; class Mammalia; order Hyracoidea; family Procaviidae; genus Heterohyrax; species Heterohyrax brucei. The sequence continues at coordinate 83,197,218 of CM053159.1, forward strand.
AACTCAGCAGTGGTTTTATGTTTTTTAACTCCAGTTTGAAAAAAAAAAAAGAACTTCCGGAAGACTGAGCTTTTTGCCTGTTTTGTATCCTCACAGAGTAAGTACTCAAAGGATATTGTTTTAAATGAGTTTACTGACAGCTGAGAACCCTCTCAACATAGCCACAAGGCCCCTGACTCGGGTGACTATGAGTTTTTCTGTGAACCTTCCATTTATTTTGATCATGATGATGAGCATTCAGCCAGCAGTGTTAATTTTGTTTACAGATGGAAACTTACAAAGCCAAGGAAAACACCATGTGCCTCAGACTTCTCTCTGGAAAATACCTTCCCAGTACGGGTCACCCAAACCCAGCCACCACTGCTGCTGCAAACTTGCCTCGAGCCATCTGGGCATGATTTACCTCCCTGGTCAGCTCCCAGCACCGGACGGGACAGGCTGTGCCCTTAGCACCCGATGTCACACTGAGGACACAGCAGGTGATATATGAATGTTTGCTCAAGGCATCAATGACGAAGCCTCACTCGAGCGTGAGTTATCAGACACCTGGACCTCGCACGAGTTCACGGGAGCTATGATTGGGTCACCTTCCTCATTACGTAACAGACTTTGAAAACGTACTCTTGATTGAGGGAAACAATAAAAATACCTAGAAAAAGAAAGCTCTAAATGAAACGCAGCATCAGATTACACCTGCAAAACAAATGTCCATCCTTCCACCTCTCCCATGTTCACTTTCCACAGTAAGGGGCCAAAAGCAACAGGCAGCCACCTTCCCCGTGTATTTATTTTGTAAAAACCTTTTATCAGTAGATGTAAGTTTTACTTACAGCATGTTTCACCTATGCTTACATGGTACAAAGCCAGAGGGCCATCAGCCTCGATTTACAGAAGAAGAAACAAGCTTCAAGGGGCCTGCGACACACTGCGTCCATTTCACTGCTAATTTCAAGGCTGGCCGTTCAACCCCACCCAGCAGCGTCACACAGAAAGGCGTAGCAAACCACTTCCACAGGGAAGACATAAAAGAAAACCCTCTGGAACAGTTCTACTCTGTAAAACATGGAGTCACCGGGAATAGGGGGTGAACCTGACATCAGTGTAAACCAAAACTGTCCGCCCTTGATGAGCAGATGCTGGAAGTGCAGGGTGGAAGAGGAACCGTGTGCTGTCGCAGGATGAGGAGAGCAGAGGGTTGCACAGAGGCGCATCTTTGGGGTTTTACACGGCAAAATGACTTGGACTGTAAACTTTCACTTAATCACAATACAAAGTTTTTTTTTTTTTTAAAAAAAAAAGGCTGCCCTTGAGTAAATTCTGACTCAAAGTAACCCTATTCATAATAAAAAAAAAACCTGTTGCCAATCAAATTGATTCTGACTCACAGCGACCCTAAAGGATGGAGAAGAACAGGTTTCCAGGAGCAACTGGTGGCTTCGGCCTGTCGATCTTTTAGTTAGCAGACAAACTTTTAACCACTATGCCATCAGGGCTTCCTGGTGAAATTCTGGAAATGAAAAGGTTGGTCAACACTAACTACTCTCATGCATCAGGTTACGCCAATTTGCTGGTACTCAACATGGACAAGAGGAAAGCCTCCAGCCAAACTCTCCCACCAACTTCTACAAAAAGAAAGTCCTCTCAGGTTAGAAGGGGGAAAGCCCACAATGGGGACAATTTGCAAAAGTAAGGGTCGAGTTTCCGCTAGCACTTCCTGTTGGCTTGAGCTTGATCTCAAACGCAATGCTCAATGACATTCACGTGGCTCTGTAACCCTAACTGGGAAGTCCCTGTTTTCACAGGCAGACGTTATGTCCCCTACAGAAGGTGACTGGAAAACCCGGTGGCCGTGGTTAGGGGCCAGGGCTGCCAACCAAAGCTCAGCACTTGGAACCCGCCAGCAGCTCCGTGGGAGCCAAGGTGTTCAGTTCTGTCCCACTAGGTCACTGTCAGGGTAGTGGTTTACAAGGTAATGGTATCAGGGCCTTCTGTTTTTTTCAGACTCATTGTAACTGGTTTCCTGTATGAAATCAGAGATAGCCACAGGACACAAAGTCAGACGGCATAGGGGCTCACAGTTATTCCTGTGCAACACACTGTGAGAAGTGAGACTTTCACTCAAGTGCTTGTAAAAACGTGTCATTGAACCAAATGAACTTCTTCCTATTTATGCTACAAATGAAGTCAACCCGAGCTGGCCAGTGAAAAAGAGGAAGGCCCTCGGTGAGGCCGACTGATACAGGAGCTTCAACAGCCGGCTCCGGCACAACCACCTCCGTGAGGACAGGGCAGGACCGGCAGTGTCCGCGTTGTTCCCAGTCACCACGAGTGGGAACCAACTGGACAACACCTAACGACAGCGAGCTGGCGACCGAAACGCAGCAGGTGGGGAGGCCAAACGTCCAGGACAGCTATCAAAGCTTCCCTTTTCCTCACTGTCCAGTCACAACACACGCCTCAAGTAGCTCCAGTTCTGGGCTATATGTCAACTGGGCAGGGCAGTCTCTCCAGGACTAAGCTGTCACCAGCCTCTGAAGCAACTCCTCATTTCTGAACTGGGCTCTGAGTCGGCTGGGACCCACAGATCTGTGTTTTCCACAGCTCCCCAGGTGACACCCACAGATGCTAAAGAATCTCGATTTTAATGTCAAAACATTAATGGAACAGGAAAAGTACCACAAGGTGTAGACGCAAGTCCCACACCAGAAAGAGGGACAGACGTGACACACGCTGGTCAGGCAGTGAGGACTGATGTCAGGAGCTGATTCTCCCCTACAAGCCAGAACACACACCTTAGCCATATTGAAAAGGCCACAGGTAAAGTCAAGGTCAAGAAGACAGAGTGTTAAGTAATGTCATAAAACAATGTGCATACTGTTGAACGAGAAGCTATTTTTTTGTATAAACCTTCACCTAAGAACAACAACAAAACAAAGAAAAGGCTGCAGTGAAGGGAGGGTGCTGACAGCTTAACCAAAGTCATCAAAGAATGCGTAGACTACGTTCAATGAGCAGCTAGTTTGTTCTGTAAACCCTCCCCTAAAGCACAACTGAAAAACAATGAAAACGGAAAGGCCACAGTAGATTTCAACTCCTTAGTTACTGACTGTCTTCTATTTAACAAACCCCTGTGGAGAAAACAGAATTCCGTGGCTGGGTCTGCACCAGAACCACCCTTCCTCCCACCCCTGCCAAATAAAATGCTTTTCAATTTCGAGCCAGTATTGGAAACCCTGGTGAAGCAGTGGCTAAGAGCTACAGTTGCTAACTCAGAGGCTGGCCATTCAAACTCACGGGACGCTCCCTGGAAACTCCATGGGGCAGCTCTACTCTGCAGGGTCACTGCGAGTCAGAATCGACTAGACAGCAGTGGAAATGAAGGACCCAGAGAGGGTCAGGAAGTTCCTGTGTCTCCTATCTGCCATGGTGTCCTCACATACTGAAACATTTAAGCAGCATTCTTTCCTAAGACTTACAGAATTAAACCGGCCCAGAGGCTCATCTCAGACACTCGCCTGGCAGCTGAGTTACAAACACTCCTCCCGTTCACATTCCTGACTGCACTGGGAGTGTTCCTCACCCAAAGCAATGAAGTCATCTGTTTAGAGCAAAGTGTACTTCTAAGGATTTCCTTTCTCTCTGCCATCAGGGAATAAAATGCCAAAGCTACATCCTCCATACGCATCCTCTGTAGTTCACGGCCATCAGACCAGTAATGGGAAAAATAATGCTATCTGATATTACGGACTTAACGTACTATTATGTCTCTTTTCTCTTTAATGTACTATTATGTACTATTAATGTATATAATCTATATAATATACTACTATGGAATTTTTACTCAGCCCACATGCTGTTTTGATATTAACTTTCCTGAGCTTGCCTACTTCCTGATGTAAGATTTGAAGGCAGTAAAATCAACAAAACAACAACACTAAGACATCCACGCTGTGTTTGGTAGTTGTGACATCAAACCCCCTTCACCCAGGGCTAGGTCAGCGAGCACCGGCTCCTTCTCTGTTTCTCAGGCCTAAAAATCCACTGAAACAACTCAGCAACTACAGAGAAGGGAGCATCTTTAGAAAGAAAATGTTACAAACACAGGGTGAGGCCCTCGCAGGGTTGCAGCCAAGAGCTTCCCAACCCCCGGGGCAGATGTACCTAACCCCTCCACCAGCCAGCGTTCCTCTTCTAGCTGGAAGCTTGGGGACGGTCTCTCTGCAACGCTTCTGTTGGCCTCATCACAAAGCCTCCTGAGGCTTAACCAGGCCCCCTTTGGTCAGGTAGCCCCTACTCAGTGGCCTCAGGTATTGTCCTGCTTACAGGAACCAGGACCAAAGGTCAGAGAGCCGGCTGCACAGAGGTTCCACGCCTCAGAGAACTATTTTTAAACAGAGACTATTAGACATCACTCAGCCCAGCACCTCACTGTGAAATGACTACAGCCCGTACCACACTGGGTGCTCACTGATTTACAAGGAAAGGCAGACTTACAGCAACCAAGAGAGGGAAATCAACCACGAGCACCAGCAGAGCCACCTCCCAGAGCTGCTGGGCCACCTCCAGCTCTCCATCTCAAGGACCAAAACCAGCTGCCATGGAGTTGACTCCAACTCATGTCAACCCCACATGTGTCACAGGAGAACTCTGCCCCACGGGGCTCCCAACAGCTGGTTTTATGGAAGCGGATCACCAGGACTTTCTTCCAAGGTACTTCAGGTGGACGTGAACTTTCAACCTTTGGTTAGCAGCTAAGCATATTAACCATTTGTACCACCCAGAGACTCTGGCTCACAGACACGCATCCAAAACGTGAGGTCACTAGACTCAGGTCATCCTGTTCTGTTCAGCGTCAATGTTCTGCCATTCTGTAATACAAGCCAAAGCCACAGCAAATGGCACTTATGTTGTCCTCCTTCTGTGACACTGTCATACTCTGTGCCATTCCCACCCAAACCCAAACCCACTGCTGTTGAGTCAGGTCTGACTCACAGTGACCCTAGAGGTCAGAGCAGAACTGCCCCATAGAGTTTCCAACGAGCGCCTAGCAGATTTGAACTGCTGATCTTTCGTTTAGCAGACGTAGCACTTAACCCACAATGCCAACAGGGTTTCCATGCCATCCCACAGTCACCATAAAAGAGATCGCCTTAGAAACTTTCACCAAAGCAGTCAAAAGAACCAAAGTAATACCCTATCTGTTCCTGATTCCAGTCTTTAACGAGGTGCTTTACCCATTAACTTCCTTGCTTGCTCAAACAGTCACCGAGCATTTCTCACCCACAGAGCAGAGCCAGGAAGGAGAGGTGAGGAACAGCAGCGCAGTGAAGAAGGAAGACGTCAACAAGTTACCTCCACACCAAGTGCAGCTGTACGCAGCTAGATCTGCACTGTCCGGTGGAGCAGCCACCAGCCACCTGGGGCTACTGAGCACCTGGAATGAGGCCCGTCGACCTGAGACCGACTCTCAGAATTACACACACAACTGGAATTCCAAGATTTTGTATGAAAAAAAGACAGATCTCATTAATATTTTTCTATTGATTACCAAGCTAACAATATCTTTGCTAAATAAAATGTTATGAAAATTACTTCCACCTGTTTCTTTTATAGTTTTTAATGCAGCCACTAGAAAATATAGCATTAGATATGTGACTGATATTTCTGTTCCAATACTGGATAACATTTGAGCTAGATGCTTCTCAATCCTGCCTCTTCCTCCTGGGCAAATACGCGACAGCCTTTGACATTATACTAGGTGACTGCACTCTGGCTAAAGGAATGGAAGAGAGAGGAGGCAGGAAACCCAGGCAGTCAAAGAGCACCCTGCCCAGCCGTGCTCTCTAGAGGAGGACCTGGACAGAACCAGGCCACAGTGGAGCCCCGGCACGTGAACAATCAGATTCCTGACCCACCCACGGAAGGCCACCCAACGTGTAGATGACGGGGCCGCATCATGAGCGAGAAGCAAGCATGCAGTGGTGTCAAGCCCCTGCAATGTGGAGGGGTTGCTTACAGTGGTTAGCCAAGAACTACCATGTCAGGATGGATAATCACCACTTATAGAGTTCTCAGGACAGACTTCAGAGACGAGGAAATGTTTGAATAGTGTTTGAAACAGGGTATCTAAAGGTCTCATTCTGAAGGAAACTATGCTGATAATTTACCTGTCTGACAAGTTCCCTGGGAGTTATACATATACTACATAAGAATCACCTGGGGATCTTGTCAAACTGCGGATTCAGATTCAGTATAGGTGGGAGTGGACATGCAAATTCTCAGTAGGGAATTTGTTTGACAGGTAAATTCGTAACAGGGGTCTGAACCAGAAGTAACCAGTTCCCAAGTCTGGTCTAAAAGCAGGAGTTCTCAAAGATCATCACATCAGAATCACACCCAGACAACTCATTAAAACACAACTGCTAAGCCCTCTGCTAACGCTCTCTAGAATCACCAGCAGGGAGGGAGAGCTGTGTGAAGCCTAGGCCCCCAACAGCATTCCGGTCCCCCCTCGGCCCCTCTCTGAGTGCCTGCGTTCTCACTATAATACCACCTTCCCTCCCATCTCTGAAGACTCTGGACCCACAGGCCTGCAGCGCAGGTGAGAACCTGCCCGACGGAGCTCTCTGACCCCTGCTCCAGCAGTAATGGTGCAAACCCGTCACTGCACAGAACTGCTGCCCGAAAGCTTGAGGTCCCAGTCCACGCAGAGGTACCCAGAAGAAATGCCTACTCAACTACTTCCCCAGCATCGGCCACTGAAAACTCCATGTGGAACCCAGCCCTACTCTGACCCGGACAGGGAGGCCATGAGTCAGAATCAACTTGATGGCGCGTTTTTTTTAAACCAGCTCCCACGTGCAGCTGATGCTCCCATCCAGGGAACCACACTTTGATAATCAGAGTCTTAAAGGAAAAGCCAGATTTTGTCAAGCAATGAAGACACTAAAAGCTTTTAGCATTCCAGGGATGAGAAACTACACTCTCAGAAACGTCTGGAGTGATGGAGTGCACAGTGTGCTTAGGAACCCGCAAGACGGGCAGTGACGCCAAATCACAGGGAGAGAAAGAAGCAGATAGAGAAGACGTGGGGAAGCAGGCCAAACCAGAACGAAGACACTCCTGCTCTGTCTTCAGGAGTCTGGGTTCTCTATCTCTTCAAGGAGAACATTAAAGCAAGGTTTTCCTTTCACACGCTGTTGTTGTTACTGTCACTGTTAGGTGACGTTAAGTTGGTTTCAACTCACAGCAGCCCTATGTACAAGAGCACAAAACACTGCCCTGTCCAACGTGCCTTCTGACCCAAGGGGCTTGTCCTCCAACACTGCATGAGACAATGTGGGCTGCTATTCTCAAGGTTGTCGCTGGTTCCCATTTTCAGGACTGGACTGCCACATTCCTCTTCCTGGCCTGTCTTAGTCTGGAAGTGCAGCTAAAGCTTACCTACCATGGGTGACCTGTTGACACTTAAATATCAGTGGCATAGCATCCAGCATCACAGCGACACACAAGCCCCTACCATATGACACTGACAAAGGCAACACACTTAGTGATAAAATGACTATACTAAAGCAAACTTGACTATGCATCTGCTAATAAACACTCAAGTTGCCCACAGAGCACACAGCTTGGCAGCTTGGTCATCATGGAGCAAGTAAGAGACTCTAAAGTCTTAAGTACCAGATCAACCACCCTCTTATGACCCGAGAAACAATGCAGCCACGGTGGAACACCAGTTTGGTTACACAGTAACACTGGCCTCTGGGAGATGGCTGTTGTTGTGGGTTGCCAAATCGACTATTCCAACTCCTGGTGACTTCACAGGACACAGAAGAACTGCCTTGCAGGAGCAGGTTGCCAGGTCCTTCTCCCCGAGAGCCCCTGAGCGGTTCTCAGCTGCCAGCCTTCCACTCAACAGCTAAGCCCTTAATCGCTATGCTACCAGGACTCCCTTTGGGGAGTACAGACGTGGAACCTAAAAAATAAAAAATGTTCCCTAGGAAGAGGTATATAATTTGTGTGTAGAGAGGATCGACTGCTTTAACCAGGTACTGCTCAGTGTGATGTGGTATCAACAACGAACCCCCTTGGAGAGAAGCCACCAGGGCTGACGACCACTGGAATGAAGACAAGGGCAGACAGGCTGATGCTCAGCGAAGGACGGCAGTGACAGCTGAGGGTAACGAGACTGCACAAGGGACCTCCCCAGGAGCGCAGTTCTCACTGCCTTGCTTCCTTCTACGCAAGAGACCAGCCCTCCAGAAAGCACACATATCGCTTCCCAATGCGCTCAGCCTGGTTAAGAGACCCCTCAGACTGCCATCTGAGCATCTGCAAAATGTGAGTGGGACAAACAGCCTCTAATGCCACTGTGAACAATACTCTGCAAAACCATGGCCTACTCTGCGACTGTACCAAATTTCCAGCCTCAGCAGGCGTCTGCCTAGACAGGTAACATAACAAATGGTGAAACAAACTGCTAGGCACAGGAGGCTGAAACAGGCGTGCTATTTTTGCTGTATCCAAATGAATGCTGGGGGAAAGGTTTTACTGAGTGCTTTTGTTTCTAAAAATGCTAGGAGGGAGAGTTTTATTTGAGCTAAATAGGTTCTTTGCTCTCTATAGGAACCTTATTATCCCTCTGTGGTCATTTAAAGGGAAATGAAGGGATTAAAAGAGTTTATTAAATGTTTGGTCTCACGGTAGTTAAACTTAGACGGAATCTGCTTATATCTAAGATTCTAATAAGTAAACTGGTTATATCTCAAAGAGAAAAAAAAATTAACATTTTCTTTCAACAACCTAATATCATCAAAGCCCAATATGAGATAACATTGATACCTTTCACTTACACCCAACTTTTTCAAAGGCTTTTCCCATACATTATCAATACATTCTTACTAGGACACTGTCATAGGTTTTCCAACATTTTATGTTGCCATGTAGTAGTACTGAAAAGTAAAACCGAAACAAAGACAATCAAATAACACTGGTCACTACTCTGGTTTCATTTAAAATGGCAACTAACACACACACACACACACACACACACACACACACATACAACCAGGAGTGGTAATCTTAAAATTTAAATGAAAAATACAAAAAGCTTTCATATGAAAAATTTAAGACTTCACTACATTTCTCCTATTTTCCTCATTTCCACACAGACCAGAAAAAGCTTGGCCATGGGTTGAGACCCACACATGGGAGACAGGAAAGAGGCAACTGAGGGTTCACAGCGTGATCAAGGACAAGGTCTGTGCAAGAGGGGGTGAGTTGGTATCTAAAGTAAGATTTGGATTAGTACAAAAAAAAACATAAAATCCAATGAACTAGACTTCATGCGCTTCAGAAAAGTCCAGGTGAAGGGCTGTTGTCGTGAATCTGAACACAAGGTGGGAAACGCACACATCACATCTAACACGGTAACTCTGACAGGTGGCACTCTGTTCCATGAGACAAGAACTCTGACAGAGGGCCCTCGGTTTGTCTGTCTCCAGCTTGTTCCAAGCAGTCCCTCTGTGTCCTGTAGCATGAGATACTCTAGTCTAGTGGTTCTCAACAAGGGGGTGATTGTGTGTGCATGTGCGTGTGCACGCATGTGTGCATGTGTCCTCCCCCAGGGGGCATCTGGCAATGTCTGGAGACTATTTCAGTTGTCACAGTTAGGGAGGGGTATTGCCACTGGCAGCTGGGGGAAGAGCCAGGATGATGCTAAACATATTACAATACACAGGACCGCCCCTCAGGACAAAGGATCATCCAGCCCAAAGTGTCAACACTGAGAGACGCTGTGTCCATTCTGCCATGGCAATTACTCAGCAAGATACGTAAATCTTCTACAATATGGAAATGTGCTTCCAAAGCAGGCAATGCATTCACCCTATATACCACCATACGTATCTATTTAAAAAAAAAAACAAAACCCACTGTCAACAAGTCGATTCCAACTCACAGCGACCCTACAGGACAGAGCAGAACTGCCCCACAGTTACCAAGGAGCGGCTGGTGGACTTGAACTGCCAACCTGTCAGTGAGCAGCCACAGCAATTAACCATTATGGGGCCAGAGTTTCCACAATTACACCACCATATAATCTTAACCTCAATTACATTACTGATACATGATCGTGTATCAGAATGTGTATGTGCACGTAACTGCGACTGTGTCTCAGGTGAAGGCTATTTTCCTTCCTTCTTAACTGTGTTGCTAATACAATGTCTTTGCTTTACGTATATAAATTGCTAGCTCCTCTTACCTTCCCTTTTCCTTCTGTACTTTCTCTTACGTGACTTTCGGGGGGGAAAAAAAGGAGAAGAAACACATTTAGGAAAAATCTAGGTTTTAAACATAGCAATTAATTTTTTGTGTCAAAACCCAACATGCATTGCTGTAGGCTGATTCTGACCCACAGCGACCCTACAGGACAAAGTGACAGTGCCCATGAGTGTTTCCAGGAGTGCCTGGCAGATTCAAACTGTTAGCTTATCGGTTAGTAGCCCAACACTCCACCACCAGGCTTTCCTTTGTGTCAAAGATTATATAATTATTCCATTTAGAAGTCCATTTTGGAAATTCAACAGTACTAAACCCTAAGTTTTCTGCTCTGTTCACTTTAAATTGTAAGTGAAAAACTATTAGAAGCTAGTGATATAGTCTTACTACCATTTTATAAAAAGGCAATTGTGTAAAACCTCTGTGAAGACATGTCTCAAGAGAAGGAATGGCTTGTCTGCTAAGTGTACCAGATTCCTATTTCCTATTTCTCAGGTCTGAAATAAAAGCCAATCAGCATATCAGCAAAAAATTTAGAATACATTTGTCTTCAGAAGTACCCTCTCTCACCTGACACCCTTTGCCATTCAACACTTCCATTCCTCACTCCGCCGACAGGGCCCACGTCTGCGTCCTCAGAATCATTTCCAGGTTATTTCCTATGTTCTGTTTTCACTGTTTCTTTCATGGGAATTCATTTTTCCTGTCTTTGTGCATTGCTGATTCACAGATCATCACACAAGGCAGCTAATACCCTGACTGGTAAGGGATGTAAAGCCAAAAGGCTCCAGTGCCGTGTGGAGTGGATTCCAACTGATAGCGATCCTACAGAGCAGAGCAGAACTGCACCTCAAGCTTCCAAGGCTGTAATGTTTATACCAGCTGACTGCCACATATTTAGAGTCACCATTAGTCTGAATCAACTCAACAAAAGCGGGTTTTCTGGGACACCTCTTCCTCCCATGGAGCAGCTGGTAAGTTCCAACTGCTGACCTTCTCGGCAGCAGCTACGCACTCTAACCACAGTGCCACCAGGACTCCCTGGTAGGAAATACTCCTAGATTTTGTACATCTTTGTTGTAGAATAGAAGACATTTCACTGTGGGAACACTGGGAAAACTTCCAGCCTCACAATGTGGAAGGTGCTCGTTTTTTGCTCCACCTCACTGGGATTCTGGCACAGCCCCATCCTCTACTGATGGACAGCAAACCTCCACTAAGTCCCCAGAATCCTCTGTGCAGAAGCTCTGAGAATCTTCCCAGAGTCCTCTGTGGAGAAGTTCTGAGGATATTCCCAGAATCCTCTGGGTAGAATCCTCTGTGTAGAAACCCGAAGCATTCTCCCAGAGTCCTTTGCAGAACCCCTGAGCATCTTCCCAGGGTCCTTTGTGCAGAAGTTCTGAGGATATTCCCAGTATTCTCTGTGAAGAAGCTCTGAGGATCTTCCTAGAATGCTCTGTGCACAACCCCTGAGGATTTTCCCAGACTACAAGCAGAAACTGTTGTTTTTCTAAGACATGCAGCAACTCCCTCTCCCCCAAGATCATCCCCAGATGGTGCTGAAGGCCATACCACAGTGCCCAACCTGACCTGCTCTCCAGTTTTTCCCTAACACTTGATTGGCCTCTGAGAGGGAGTGCTGGATGAGCAACAACATACCTCGGAGAACAGCCTGTAGGGACCTGGGTGTAGGGCAAAGTCACAGGGCAGGGTAAAGGTAGCTGGCAAGAACGCATCCCCAGAGAAAAGTTAAGCAGGGCCGACGAGGTCTGGGGCACCCAGCTGCTCCCCACATGTCTCACCTCCTCACACATGAGCTTCACACTGCGCTCAGCCTTCGGGTACCAACTAAGGGCTGACTGTCAGGCCCAGACAGACAAATAATAGAGAAAGCCTGTCGCCAGTTCTGTGATGAGCACGTAAAGGCCCTTTCTGACCCCAGGAGAACTCTTGGTCTCCTTCCGAACCACAAAAAGCCTCAACCCCCGCCTCCAGGGCATCTGAAGAATTACCAACTCAGGAGCATTCATGAAGGAGGAATACGTGTGGGGCAAGGAGCACGCCTCGGCCAGCACCCCCTCTCCTTACCCACCAGAGCACCTTCTGACTCATCTCCTATCCTAGCAGTACAATAAGAACCCATAGCTGTTGCTAGGGGTCAACTGTGACTCCTAGCAACCCTACAGGTCAGAGCAGAACAGCCCCACAGCATTTCTAAGGAGTGGCTGGTGCCTTTACACCACCAAACTTTCAGTAGGCAGTCACAGCTCTTAACCACTGCACCACCAAGCTCCATACAATGAGAACAGCACTCTCAAAAGGGAGGTTACATGGCCACTGGTAATCCAGCTGCTTTAACTTGAGGCACACAAACTGCTCTAGAAGACTGTGAGTCTTCTCCATTACTTCTGAGACAGTACTGGAGAGAGACAAAAGTACAGACTGTGCAGAGTGCTAGGCCTTCCCAGAGCCATCAGTATTTGTGAGTCTGAGCAACCAGATTCATTACCCTAGTGATGTTTCACTTTGGGTTATTACCAAAATTGGCTGGCAATTCCAAACCCAGAGTGGGTAGGTGATGGAAGAGAACAGTCACAATGTGTCCAAAGGATAGAAACCAGGGAAAGGGAATGCAGCATCTGGGAGTCTTCTAACCACAACAGCAAAGTGGACAATAAGTCAAGGGCATGCAACAAATCCCTTTCAGTGATGAGAAGACCCAAAACCAACCCAGAGATTCCGGCACTAGAAAGCCACACTGTATATGTTGCGATGAATGACCTATGCCTTCTCTAGAACCTCGGGTGGCAATTCTCCACATTCCTTCAACAGCCTTTGCAACTAAGTAATCTTCACAAGACATGCTGGTGTGGGGCTTACAATGTGGCCCATAGAAGCAGCTTACAGAGAGAGAGAGAGAGAGAGAGAGAGAGAGAGAGAGAGAGAGAGAGAGAGAGAGAGAGAGAGAGAGAGAGAGAGAGAGAGAGAGCGCCAAGAAGAGGATACCAAAACAACTTTTTTTCAATAGTCAAGGAAGCAAAAATCGTTGTAAGGTTTTTTGTTTTTTAATGCATTTCCCCCGAGAAGTATTGCTTAACTGATGAATTATCTGGCTTGTTTCAAGATCATAAGGCTTTCTTCTGATCTCTAACTGCCTGCTTCTAGCCAAGTCCTACATGCCTGGGATTTCAGAACACACAATAAAACAGCCCTAAAACATATCCTCGTTGCTTCTTCTCTCCTTTTTTTCCCTTAACGTTTCTTTTTTAACAAAAGGAGGATGGTGAAAAATTATAAAAATGAAAAGTTTTAAATTTCCAGTGCACTGAGTTGTTTTTAAAACTAAGGCCACAACTGCCTGCTTTGCCTTTGGACCGTGTCCAGAATTTTTCAGATAAACACATATCTGCACAAATGATCAGAACTTCCACTTGTTTTAAAACACAGGTCGCAAGAGCCGCTCCAGAACCTTCTGTTATTAGCCCCAAGGCCACCCTTGGTGAAAAAATTTCCCTTAAGATGCAAATACTCTCTGGCAGTGAAGTCCTTCACTCTTCGCCCCTTGGTGTGAATGTTTTCATCATGAGAGCCTGACACCAAGCTGAGATCATTCACACACAGGAGCTGTCAGTGATGACAGCCAGAGGAAGTGGGGTGGGATTCTGGGGCACCTGGGACAGACAGTCACCCAGAGGGTGAGGCGCTGGGCTGAGGGATTCCAAAGCCCAAGGCCAGGAAGGCCAGTAGGCATTTGCGGAGAAAAGTCAGGGGAGGAGGCAGGAGGGACTGCCACACCATCTCACCTTAATTACAGCCTTTGTCAGCAATTACCTCCCTGCAAGATAGGCCTGCTCAGTCTGATTCTTCAAGACCAGACTAAACAACTATTACGAGATGAGATTCTCTTCCCCACTCCCATCTTTCTGCAAAAGAATTCACTCTATATGATTGGGATAATTATCTAAATGCACTGCCTTATAGCCACACACTAGTATGAAACTGCTTCCCGTGTAGCAATCACTCAAATTGGGCTTAAAAGCTTTTGTTTCTAAGTGAGAGGTTTCTCAGGCACACGGCTGTAGGTGAACAGTTCCCCAAAACTCCTGGGTAACAGGGAATTCTGTATAAGTCAAGTGTTTAGGTTCAATACACACCTGGCTACACATTACTACTGACAATCTGTGTACTGTACACAGCGACCTCACATGACAAGGAACTGACCCATCGGGTTTTTTCAGGCTGTAATCTTGTGGGAGCCCACCGCCAGTCTTTCTCTCATGGAGCCACTGGTGGGTTCCGGGCACCAGCCCTTTGGTTAACAGCCCAGTGATTAACCACTGCACTGCCAGGCTTCCTTAATCTGAATAGAGAGAGCTTTGTTTTCATCCTCGGTCAGTTACACGTCATGGCGACAGACTGGAACCCCCAGAGTATACAAGCTCTTGGTGGCTTTTCCTTTGAGTTTCTTTTGTGTACCAGGCAGACAAAGGAAGCAGGGTGCCATGGATTGAATTATGTCCCCTTGAAATGTGTGTCAACTTGGCTGGGCCATGATTCCCAGTATTGTGTGGTCATCTGACCTTTTGTGATCTGATGTGATTGTCCTGTGTGCTGTATATCCTAACCTCTGTGATATTAATGGGGCAGTTATGTTAATGAGGCAGGACATAATCTAAACAACACACAGGACTGAGTTCTATCTTGAGTCAATCTCTTTTGAGATATAAAAGAGAGAAGTAAGCAGAGAACAACCTCATTAGCACCAACCGAGAAGAGCCAGGAGCACAGTGTGTACTTTGGACCTAGAGTCTCTGCAATGACAAACTCCTAGACAAGGATCTTCTCCCAGAGCCAACAGCGAGAGAAAGCCTTCCCCTGGAGCTGGCATCAGGAATTCAGACTTTTAGGCTGTTAGACTCTGAGAAAACAAAGTTGTTCAATAAAGTCATCCTTTGTAATATTTCTGTTATAGAGCACTATGTAACTAAGACAGGGTACCTTTTCACCAAAAAAAAAAAAAACAAGATACAGCACAGGCTTTCCCAGGTGTCACATGAAGATATCCCTTGGGTTAACTTTAATTAGTTCTAGCAGTCTAAACAAGATCCTAGCCAGCCTACAGCTGATAGAGAAGAACCTGGGACTTCTGACAATAAAGAAGTCAAAATACTGCAATATTACAGAACAAAAGAAATTCCAGAGAACCAAATGGCCCTCAGTGACTGTCATGACACAGGAGTAAATTCACACGAAGTGAATGAAGGTGAAGCTTCAGAACCCTCCCAAGGTCTTGTACCTAACTTTGTAATTCTCTATCAGCTTCCTTAAGACTTAACTAACTGCCACTGAATTGACTGGCTTATGGTGACCCCATGTGTGTCAGAGAAGAATTGTGCTCCAGGACTGTCAATGGCTGATTTTTTGGAAAAAGATCTTGAGGACTTTGTTCCTAGGTACCTCTACATAGACTTGAATCTGGAACCTTGCAGTCAGCAGCCGAGCATGTTAACCATCTGAACCACCCAGGGATTCCTCTCATAAAGACCACTGCTGCGGCATCAATTCAGGTTCAGTCAGCCCTATCCATGACAGGGTTTCTAAAGCTTTCACCTTTGCGGGGAGGCAACTGCTCCATCTTTCTCCCCCGGGGTGGCTAGTGGGTTCCAACAGCCAGCCTTTGGTTAACAGCCAAGTGCTTAAGCACTGGGCTACCAGGGCTCTTTTTTCTTAAAGAAGGACACCCAAACTGTAAGTTCTCCAGGGTCCCCCAAAGTAGAATCTGTCCCTGACCTGAATGTTCCTGGCATTGGAACGTGGTAAGGCCAAAAGTCAACTTCCTCCCCCTTCCTCCGCTTCCTCCCTCCACTCTCCCCCAGCTCTGTCCAAAGAAGGGCTTCGCCTTCTCCCTGGTATGAAGACCAAATGCTGCTGTTCCCTGTGCCCTCAGCCACATCTCAAAACTTCCAGCTCTGGAAAACGCTCCTGAGCCTGACACTTTCCCTTCAGCCCCCTATTCTTAGGGTTTCTTTGAGAGATCAGAGCTTTCAGCCTTGGCCCCCCCATACTTTGTCTTCCCCTTTCGGATTCAGATACGACTCAGATGTGAGAGAAGTGGTTCTGAAATCCCCCACAATGGCTCCCCAAGGTTTCCAAGCTTGATTACCGATGTATCAGTGAGTACACAGGGCAGCTTTTCACCATTTGGTCAACTCCCAGAGGTTTCCTCCCAGCACCCCAGCTCTGACCCTTTCAGCCTTCCTGAATGCCTTGGACCACACTCCTCTCCCGGGCCGGGCCCTCCTCCACCCCACCCAGCTCATCCAGTACGTCTGTCCTTCAGAATCCAGCTCCAGTGCAGCCGCCCTTCCTTGTCGCCCTGGGCCACCTGGCGGGTCCACTCTCAGAAGCCTTGGGATTCCTTTGTAGAATTCAGCTAGTTTGTTCTATAAATGTATATTTTTGTCTCCCACACCAGACTAGGGTCCCTATTCACTGTGTGGTCCTCTTTTTCTCACCATTTTGCTGTTAGGAGGTTGATTCACTTCTGAGCACTTTTTATGCCCTATCTTTACTTGACCTTTAATAAACGGACACTGTACTGACAGACGGGACTCTACGGTAGAGTGTTTAAGAGCACAGGCCTCTGGAATAAAAGGACTGGCGTGGGTCCTCACTTCGGCTCGTCACCAGTTGTGCAAACTTTTAAACAGCATTTACCTTTTTCCTTGTTCCCTGGTCTCATCGTCTACTAAATAAAGGTAACGACTGCATCCGCCTCACAGGGTAGTTAAAATGATTACATGAGTAAATGGACATACAGAGCTTGGAATTATGTCTAACACCTAGTTAGCGATAAACGTTAGTTAGCTCTTCCACGGGTGACAACCACGACGACCGGAGAGAGCGAGGATGGGGCAGGAGCTGTAGTTCAATTATCAGTTATTCCCCCGCTCCACCACAAGTGCCCCCGAAACAGCGGAGGGCGTAACTGCCTTAAAATTCTACTGTGCCCATGAGACCTGAAGAACCAGACAGTGCCTGGCCACCACCCAGGACAGCCCTGACAGAGAGCACAATGCAGAGTCCTGACACAGCATGAGACAAAGAGGTGACCAGACTTGGTCAGCCTAGAGGTCCCTGAGAACACAGCCTGTAGACTTGCTGCTGGCCCAGAGCTGAGACCACGACCGAGGCCAACACTTCAGACAAAGAACGCACTGGACCTGGGGACACAGAGGGATGCAGGTGGGGTGTGCACGTTACGGTGCTGACAAATAGAAACACCTCCACTGCCGTTGCCCAAACCTCTTGTTTCGTTACCTCTTCACTCCATCTGCCTCTCTCCACCTCCGCCAGCACCCACTCAACCCAGACGCCCACCCTGTCACCCTACTGCAAGGACCTCCTCACTAGGGGCCCTCTCAGGCTTCTTCCTCCAGCCCACTACCCACTCTGCAATCAGAATCACCTTGCTAAAACATGAATCTGATCGTGTCTGTCTTTGTTCACAATCTGCACTAAATGGCTCCCCTCTGGTTTAGAATGAAGTTCAAACAGGACCCACATCATCTGGTCCTTGTTTCTTTCTCCAGTCTTACTTATCAGGGTATCCCACGCCCCACCACTCTCTGGTGGCCAGAAAAGCCCCTACCCCAAGTCTTGGGGGATTACGAACAGCTCTGAAGAGGTCTCAGCTCTCCCTCTCTGGGCCTTTGCTCCCTCTGAGAAATGTCTCTCTTTGCCCTTCACCTGGTTAAATTCTTCTGCTCCTTCAAGACTCAAGTTAGGCATCACCTCCTCCAAGAGCCTGTCTGGATTCTCCCAAAGTTGAGCTGGGAATCTGTAATAGGTTCTCTCAGGGACACCTCTATTTGCCCCATCACAGCTCATCTCCCAGTTGGGAGCCCTGCAGGCCCTCTGACGGTGAGGACTGTGGCTTCGGCACCAGCATCCCAGGAGTCATCTGGTGGATATTTGACAATGGAAGAAAAGATGACAAGGGGAAAATTTTAGAGTTCTCTTCAGTGCTAAAGCAAGCACAAGGGAATAAATAATTTGCCACACTAATCTCTATGATACTCCTATTTGTTCGTAAATCTACAGAACATAAATGTAATAGCAAATAAACATATAAACAAACAAGCACTTTCTCAGATGGCACATAAAGGTGAAACTATTTAACACACAGGACAGCCACCAAGCCCACATCTCAGGATTCTATAAGCAAGCTCTCACCACAGAAACTCCAGAAAGGCAGAGCCTATTCCAGGAGAGAAGAACCTATCCGCAGACAACGAGCTCCACAACAACCTTCCACCTTCATAAATCATACCTCTTTTACTTTTCTAGGATATGTGTTTTTTCGTTGGCAGGAAAACAAAATTTTATTGAAACACATCCTGGGAAAAGCCTTTGATTACTCACCAGTCTTGAGGTAAAGTAAAACATCCCTCTATGCACTAGTCCAGGAAAGAGCTGGCAACACAAATGACACACACCCAGACACATGCAGACACAGACACAGCCGCCACACACATACAGACCCCAAGACAAACTCTGAATACTCTGGGAGTCAGTTCTATCCTGGCCCCTAGGGTCGCCATGAGTCGGATCCGACTCAACGGCACTTGGCTGGCTCAGCAATACAAACTTTCACAACACCTATAAATCTACATAAGACAAAAAAAAAAGCCACCGCCATCTAGTCGATTCCGACTCATAGTGATCCTGTAGAGTAGAACTGCCCTGTAGAGTTTCCAAGGAGTGCCCGGTGGATTTGAACTGCTCACCAATATTGGGGAAAATTGAATTGCTGACCTTCTGGTTAGCAGACAATGCGCTTAACCACAACACTACCAGAGTTTCCAAAATCTAGATAAGGAGGGCAATTATCTCCAGAATTCATATAACATATGAAAGAAAAAGGAGAACGTGTCTCTAACCTCGAAAGCCACAAATGAGTTTCCTGCAAACAAGAAATGGTAGGAAACTCGGGCAGTCCCTCTCCGTGTATTTCCCTGGAGCACCTTCTGTGAGCAGAAGCCGGATACACAAAAAATGCAGATTCCAATCAAGGTTACTTGAGGATGCAGCTGCCACAATGGAATTTTTCTTCCATCAAAATGCGGCAGGGAGTTCATCTAAAGGGAAGTTTGATCTACTGTATGAATAAGTTATTTCCCAAGGAAACAAATTTACAAATATACTCAACCCCACACAAAAGCCTTAACCCTTAGCTCCTGCATTGTAACCAATGTACTTTATAAGAATATTTAACTTAGTGACTTTTATAGTTGAAGTTCTGTTTAAGCTATCTTAAAAAGACAGAATTGAGGCTTCTTTTTCCAAATTTCTTGTTTCCATTTTTACAATTCAGTAAAAATGGAACTGACAGCCGGATGAGGAATTTGTTCCTAAAATGGACATAGAAATTAAAAGCACAGAGCAGACAGTGCTAAACAAAGCCTGATATATAAAAACCAAAGGGGGGAAAAAAAACACTGCCATCAAGTCAATTCTGACTCATAGCAACCCCACAGGACAGAGCAGAACTGCCCCCATAGCGTTTCCAGGGAGCACCTAGTGGATTCAAACTGCCAACCTTTGGGTTAGCAGCCATAGTTCTTAACCACTATGCCAGCAGGGTCCCCAAAAGAACACTGAATACAGTCAATGGAGCATCTCAAATCAGCAAGTAAGAAATGGATCCCAACAAATGGGACAGAAAACTCAGTACTGGAGACGGAAGGGAATCAAGTTAAGGACTCAACTAAACTACATACACCCAAATAAACTCTAGATCCATTAACACAGGGGGTGGCCCATGTTTTCTGTAAAGAGTCATCTACCAAACACTTTATGACTTGTTTACCATGGGTCTCTGTTGTACCCAACTCTGCCATTGTGGCTGCAACTGAGTCAGCACCAACCCGCGGCGACCCCATGTGTGTCAGAGAGGAACTGCCTTCCACCAAGTCTCTCGCCGTCGATTTCAGAAGCGAACAGCCAGGCCCTTCTCTGGAGGCACCCCTGGAAGCACCCATGCTGTCGTCAGTGGCCAGCAGGACAACTCTGACTCACAGACCCTGAGAACAGCCAAACAAAGCACCACGGGGACCTGTGCCACCCTCATCAAGGTCACGCTTCAGGCATCTCTTCCAGCCACAGTGTCAGTCTATCCTGACGAGGGTCTTCCCTTTTTCACTGACCCTCTACCAAGCAGGGTAGCATTCTACAGGGACTCGTCCCTCCTGACAACACTTTCAAAGTCTGTGAGACCAAGTCTCACCATCCTTCCTTCTAAGGAGCATTCTGGCTATCTGCCTTCAGGACAGATGTGTTTGTGCTCCTGGCAGTTCACTCTTCTTCACCTACACCACAATTTGAAAGTGTCAGTTCTTCTGCAGCCTACTTTACTCACTGTCAAAGCAACCACAGACAATGTATAAATAAATGAGTGTGTCTGGGTTCCAATAAATCATTATTTACACGAACAGCTTGAAGACCAGATTTGGTCCACAGGCCATAGCTTGCTGACCCCTGAACTAAAACGCCAAACAGCAAATAAATAGACAATACTGGTGACTATCTGATCTTAGAACAGGCCAAAAATTCTAAACACAAAAAGAATGAACAAAACCATGGAGGAACAGAAGGTTACGCTCACCACACCCATTTAAACTCCTGCTAATAAAACAAACTAGTAAAGAAACAAGGCAAAACTAAAAGGTAAATGATAAAATGGGAAGTAACTGAAAAGACTATGGCATAGGATCTGGAGTTTGAAAGGTGTATCTTTTGTCACTCAAACTGGCAAAAAATGCTGCTGGTAAAGATACACCAAATACAAGCTAACATTCACCAGGGCTGGTAATTCAACTGAAATCAATCATCAAGCAGTAAAACAGTATGTCTTATTGGGTCTTTAAAAAATTCATTCTTGCCTTAACAAACTCCCTTTTATGACTCCAGCCTACAAAACTAGTCATACGTCACAAAGAGAATTTTAGGAAACTATTTCCTCTGTAAGCACAATCTGTAACAAGCTCAGTGACAGCAGAGAACATATTTAAATACACTACGGCACATGCGTATGACGCCACATGATGTACATACTACAGTTATGTATCTGCATATGCATACACAGGAAAAATATCAGGAAAAACACACTACATGTTAAGCAGGAACTGCTTCAGGGCTGCAAGCTTATGGGTGATTTTTGCTTTTCATTCTCTGTAGTTTCTAAATTTTGTATGGTGATTATGTATCCTAAGGACAAAAGACAATAAACATCACCTTTAAAAAGCAAACAACGCCACTGCTTCTCACTAAGGTGACAGGAGAAACATAAGCTACCAACCCTGAGTACCTAGAAAGCCGGGTTTGAGCATGGTCCTCACAGCCTCACTCATCTGCTTCTCCTCAGTGTTGCTGCCACTCCGTCCCTCCCAGTGTCTGTCACAGGTTGCCGATCTCCCACCCAGACCCAACAATGGAACATTCCGGAAACTTCTGGGGCGCTCAAGACTGCTGGCTGGAGTGTCTCCAGGTGCTGGGGCAAAATTAGAGATTATAGGGACCCTGGGGGACAATGTTACTTGCCTAAACATACAGCGCCCTGAGCCTCCTGTTCAGCAGACAGTCTTGTCAGCAGCCTAGCAGAGCAACACTGTAAGAAAGGTCCACGGCTTGATCACTAGCAGAGAAAACAAACTCTCCTGTGTTCCATTTGTAAAAGTCTTGGTCTTTCTGGTGAGGCAACCTCGCTCTCCAGAAATGCACTGTATCCAAAATGAGCTCCATCAAGAGCCTTTAAAAAGTAAATATGCTTTGACCAGCTATTCCAATTCTAGAAATTTGTGTTGATAAAACAATATGACAATTTAAAGTACATATGTAAGGATATTTATCATGGTGTTTTCAATCAGGAAGTGAATACAGAACAGTGGGTATAAAAAAAATGAAAAGCAAACCATCAGGATCAAGTCACTCCCAACTCACAGAGACCCCGTGTGTTACACAGAAGCACGGCTTCAGGGGGCTCTCTGTTCTGTCGTCCTTACAGAAGCAGACCACCAGGCAGGTCACTCAGAGCTGCTGAGGGGGTATGAACCACCAGTCTCTGAGACAACTGCAAAGCTCTTGCACCACCCAACCTGCTATGGTGGATACAGGTTAAAGAAAACGTATTATAGCCCAACAACAAAATGAAGCCATTAAGAGTGAGACACAGATGTCTATTATTTACTGACACGGAAAGATGACTGCGGTATGTTTTCGTCATCTGGTACCGCCCTAACAGAGAGACCATGAGGGGATGGCTTTAACAAAGGCAAGTTTATTACACAGTGTGGTAGGCTACAAGTCTGAATTCAAGGTGTCCACTCAAGGGGAAGGCTTTCCTTCTGTCAGCTCTGGAAGAAAGTCCTTGTACAGTATCAAGTCTTTGTTCGGGGAGCATCTTGACACAGGAATCTCGCTCTTCTCCCAATGCTGTTTGCTTGATGATACGAGGGTCCCAATTCTCCAGTTCTCCACTTGCTTCCTGTCTTAGTCAGCTAGCGCTGTTCTAACAGAAATACCACAGAGTGGAATGGCTTTAACAAAGGAAGGTTTATTTTCACACAGTCCGGTAGGCTACAAGTTCGTACTCAGGATGTCTGCTCCAGGGGAAGGCTTTCCCTTGTTGGCTCTGGAGGAAAGTCCAGTGTTGCATCCGTCTTTGTTCAGGGAGCATCTTGGCACAGGAACCTCAGGTCTGAAGGACGCGCTGTTCTCCCAGTATTGCTTTCTTCATGGTAAGAGGTTCCCAAATCTCTGCCTGCTTCTCGTTCCTTTTATTTCTTGCAGGATGAAAGGATTAACAGTGTGGCAAGCCATACTCCAGGGAAACTCCCTTTACAGTGGAGGAGGGAGGTGATCTTATACAGGGATTTACAGTCCCACCCTAATCCTTTAACACACAGCATAGTAAAACCACACAATGGAGGACAGTCACAAGATACTGGGAATCATGGCCCAGCCACACGGCTACACATATTTGGTGGGGGGGACACAATTCAATCCAAGACACTTCTCTTTCCTTTTATGTCTTATAGGATGAAAGGATAAAGGATGGTGCAAGCTACACTACAGGGAAACTCCCTCTGCAGTGGAGCACAGAGATGACCTTACCAAGGGATTTACATTCCCACCCTAATCCTCTCTAACATAACCACTCTGTTAACC
Organism: Heterohyrax brucei; assembly: GCA_028571685.1. Lineage (NCBI taxonomy): Eukaryota > Metazoa > Chordata > Mammalia > Hyracoidea > Procaviidae > Heterohyrax > Heterohyrax brucei. The sequence goes on from CM053159.1 coordinate 83,220,723, forward strand.
ACAGGCAGAAATTAGGATTTACAGCATCAGAAAATCACCAAATGGAGGGCAATTCACAAAAAATGGGGAATCCTGGCCCAGCCAAATTACTACATATACTTTTGGAGAAACACAATTCAATTCATGACATGACATATTGTAGAATCTTTAAAGTGAGTTATGAGACTACATACAGCTTTCTTGTTATACTTATTTTTTCTTCACGAATAGCACTAACCACATGTGAAATTCTGGAAGATTCTGTTGAACAGTCACCTTCGGAGTCAACACAGCAAGCTTAATTTCTACAATAACTGTACATTATTCTGCTCCTTATTTCATCGATGAATGGCTGTCACAAACACACAAGATGGACAGTTTAGGAAGGCATTAGGGAGGGTCCACGTCTCTCGCTGGTTTGCTGGCTGCCTTCATACAAGGAGCCATCAGAGAGGCAGAGGGACCTCAGCCATGACACAGGAATCAAATCTAGGAATCAGAGCCAACTATTCCTGGAAAACATCAGCCCAGTTCACTACTGCAATTAAAATAGACCACAGAATTCATTGGGCATCATTGGGAAGGAGGTTAGATATTAAAACAGAAAACACAGTCAACCTACAAAGCCACAGCCTTCTGTCTTCCTTACGTCTCACGGCAAATAAAGCAAGAAAAAGTTAAAGTAGAAAACAACTGCAATTATCAAGATTCACCATCCACTATTCCCATCTGCCACAAGCTGACAAGGAGGACACGTAACACTGTCACTTATTTTTACCACGTACCCTACTTCTGCCACACTCCACCCATCCTCACTGCCATACAGACAGGCAGACTCTTCCAAGCAGGCCAGAGCTCACAGGGCCTTCAACTTCATTCTCTTTGCACAGCAGACCTATTCTATCAATGACTATTAAATTTGAGTATACAGTAAATCAAAGGACGTTGTTGCTGTTGTTAGGTATTGCCAAGTGGCTTCCAACTCATAGCGACACCATGAACAACAGAACGAAACACTGCCCAGTCTTGCACCATGTACACAGTTGTTTTTATGCTTAAGCCCATTGTTGCAGCCACTGTGTTGATCCATCTCGTCAAGGGTCTTCCTCTTTTTCACTGACCCTCCACTCTACCAAACATGATGTCCTTCTCTGGGGACTGAGCCTTACTGCCAACAAATCCAAAGTCTGTAAGATCCAGTCTTGTCATCTTCACTTCCAAGGAGCAATCTGGTTGTACTACTTCTAGAACAGAACTGTTTGTTCTTTTGGCGATCCATGGCACATTCAACATTCTTCTCTAACACAATTTAAAAGCATTAATTCTTCTTCTGTCTTCCTTGTTCACTGTCCAACTTTCACATGCATATGACGCAACTGAAAATATCATGGCTTGGGAAAGGCGTACTTTAGTCCTCAAGGTAACATCTTTTCAAAACTTTAAAGATCCTTTGCAGCAGATTTTCCCAATGCAATGCATCTTTTGACTGCTGCTTCCAGGCGTGTTGATTGTGGACCCGAGTAAAATGAAATCCTTCACAATTCAAATCCTTGCTCCATTTATCACGATGTTGCCTACGGGTCCAGTTGTGAGGATTTTTGTTTTCTTGATGATGAGGTGCAATCCATACTGAAAGCTGTTGTCCTTGATCTTCATCAGTGTTTCATATCTTCTTCATTTCCAGCAAGCAAGGTGATGTTATCTGCATAATGCAGGTTGTTAATGAGTTGTTCTCCAACCCAGATGACTCATTCTTCTTTGTAGAATCTAGCTTCTTGGATTATCTGCTCGGCATACAGACTGAAAAGGTATGGTGAAAGTATATAAACCTGACGCACACCTTTCCTGACTTTAAACCACGCAGTATCCCTGTATTCTGTTCACACGACTGCCTCTTGATCCATACACAGATTCCTTAAGAGAACAGTTAAGTGTTCTGGAATTTCCATTCCCCACAATGTTAACCATAATTTAGTATGATCTCCACAGTCAAATGCCTTTGCATAGTCAAGGAAACACAGGTAAACATCTTTCTGGTATTCTCTGCTTTCAGACAAAATCCATCTGATATTAGCAATGATACCCTGGTTCCATGCCCACTTCTGAATCCAGCTTGAATTTCTGGCAGTTCCTTATCAATATACTGTTGTAGTCCCTTTTGAATTACCTTGAGCAGGATTTTACTTGCATGTGATATTAATGATACTGTTCAGTAATTTTCGCATCTTTCTTTAGAATGGGCATTAATATGGATCTCTTCCAGTCAGCTGGCCAAGTAGCTGTCCTCCAACTTTCTTGGCATAGATGAATGAGCACTTCCAGAGCTGCATCTGTGTTGAAATATCTCAACTGACAGTTCATCAGCTTCTGGAGCCTTGTTTTCTGTCTGCCAACACCTTCATCACTGCTGCCTGGACTTCTTCCTTCAGTGCCACTGGTTCCTGATCATACCTAACAGGTTTTCAAATTAGGAAACACTGTGCAGCCAGGAAAGGTGAAGTAAACAGATCTATTCTATACGGCAAGAAGGCTGGGCCCCTGTTAGGAGGCTTGCCAAACCCTGTAATAATAGAACCATGAAAAACATCCAAGTCTTAAGAGGGTAAGACAACACAAAGATTAAATATTCATTTTACAATGGATAAAATTACAGTTACACTATCCCAAGACGTTGCAATAGTAACCAGTAAACATTTCCCAAAGAGTTTTTAGACAAAATGACAAATAAAAACTTTAAATCAGTTATTAAAGGGAACATGAGAGATTTCTAGAGAATCACAAACATCTTGAGGCCAACAAAATAGGTCAAATATATTTTAGAGAGGAAACAGAAAACACTAATAGCTTTAAAAAAATCTGTAAGATGGACTTCAGTCAAAGTATAAAACTTCATTTGGCTCCCTTGCTAATTTTTAATAAGTACACATGACAACTAAACATAACACGGGGCTGTGGATTTGACTGGGAACCAGAAAAAGGAATTAGTGGAACAATGAGCAAGGACTGTGTGAGATCTGTAGTTTAGTTAACAGTAACACACCAAGGTTGACTGCATAATTTTGAAAGTTGCTTCAGGGTTATGTTTTAGGTTATTATTTGGGGAAGCTGACACAGTGAGCTCAGGCTACTATACAGAGGTCAGCAATGGGAATCAGCAGTCATTCCTTGGGAACCCTAAGGGGCAGTTGTACTCTGTCTTATAGGCTCACCATTAGTCAAAACTGAGTCGAAGGCAGCAGGTTTGGGTCTGGTTTGGGTTTGGATGAAAGTTACACAGGAGCTCCTCCAACTGTTTTGTTGTCTTTGCTTTTGCATGTCTGAAATTATTTCAAAACAAAAGTTGAAAATACTGGGAAATAGCCCATCTGTCCCTCAGCTGGAGACCAGGTAAACGAACAGGGATACACTCATAAGGTAGAAGGCTACTCAACTGTACAAACGAATGAATCATGACACATACAATAACACAGTTGAATCTCAACAACATCATGCTGAGCAAAGGACACCTGACACAAGTCAGTCATGTACACGAAATTCTAGAAGAGGCAAAATCTGCTAGAAATCAGAATCAGTGGCTGTTTCTGGGAGCTGTGAAGGATTTACCAGGAAGAGGCACAAGGCGACTGATGGAGGAAATGTTCTGTGTTCCAGGATGAGCACGGCTATGAGAGGTGAGCTATGGTGTCGGTTGTCGCTAGATGCTACGGAGTCAGTTCCAGCGCACAGCAACCCTGTGGACAAGAACAGTGGCTGGCCCTGTGCCACGCTCACAACTGTTGCCGTGTCTGAGACCACAACTGCAGCCACTGTGTCAGTCCGTCTCACTGAAAGTCGTCTTCTTTTTCTTGACACTAGTCGGAATCAACTCAACACAACAAGTTGGGTTTTTTCTGCTTTAGTTTCTACTTAATCAAGTATGATGGCCTTTTCCAGGGACTCATCCCTCCTGATAACATGTTCCAAGTATGTAAGATGAACTGTGTCACTGCTATCAGCTGGTTTCCAACTCATAGTGACCCTGTAGGTCAGCAGAACTGCCCTATAACAGTTTCCAAGGAGTGCCTGGTGATATGAACTGCTGACCTTTTGGTTAGCAGACAAGGCACTCAACCACAACGCCACTAGGACTTCCACATGGGAGTAGATTTGTATCAGCTGGAGTGCTGTTTGAGTGCACAAGGTATGATGCCTTCTGGGAAATAAAAGCTTGAACCTTCTTTCTTGAAAATTGGGGGGGGACTAGACCCCCATAAAAGCCTTTTATTGTCCTTGTCTGAAAAATAATGTGTGGCTATATTTACTGTAATTGGGGCCAATAAAATATTTCCAAAGTTCATCACAAATTACTCCTCTGAGGAAAATAACCACAAAAGATTTTCTCTTTTTGAAGGAAAAACCTACGTTCTTCCCAGAGATAGTTCTAATGTAATGCTGTACCTTCCTTCATAATTTACCCTCACTAAGTCCCCACAGCCAAGAGCCACTCTTGGTAATGCTATTTTTAAAAAAAAAAAAAAAAAAAAAGGCAAAACTAGTTGCTGTTGGGTCAATTCTAACTCATAGCAACCCTACAGGACAGAGCAGAATTGCCCCATAGAGTCTCCAAGGAGCACCCAGTGAATCTGAACTGCTGAACTTCTGGGCAGCAGCCACAGCACTTAACCCCTACGCCACCAGAGCTTCCTAGTCACCAGAAACCTCAGATCACCCACGTCCAGCTCCATGGTCTCGAGACTTGCCAGTTCACTAGGGATGGCGTGCAGGAGTGTACGAACACTCTTGCCACCAGGGGATGACATGACAGATCCCGGAATGTAATGGGCCACACCAATGGCCTTCCCCTCACACACCACATTACATGGAGTCCCTCAGAGATATACATAAAGCAATAAAACAATTGATTGAAATATACATATGAGTAAAGTGATACAACAACTGACCAAAAACCAAAACCGAACCAAACCCAAGGCCATGGAGTCTATTCTGACTCATCAAGACCCCATAGGACAGAGTAGAACTGCCCCATAGAGTTTTCAGGGAGCACCTGGTGGATCTGAACTGCCAATCTTTTGGTTAGCAGCTGTAGCACTTAGCCACTACACCACCAGGCCCTAGCTTCTCTCAGGGTAATGACAAATAAGCAGCCCTGTCCACACTGGTACAATGGACAAAAACAGAACACACTACAGAACCGTCCGGCACCTCTAAGGAGGTGGAATACTGCGTTACTAGCTCTGAGTCACAGAGGCCAAAACCCAGTGAAGGAGGGCGGGTTCTGTCACCAACCACAAAAAAGGGAAAATGGAATGCAAGGTGTCTCCTTTCAGCTCCTGCTGCCTCTCTTCCTGGAAGGTCCGCAGGCCATGCTGTGGGCTCCTCTGTCCTCTCTTGGCATGTCATTCTCCTCTAGATGGGAGTAGGAGCTTCCTAATTACTTCTGCAAACCCATCACTCAGCACAAAGAATCGCTTAAAGCCTGTTTCTTGAATGAGCTGAACTAATGCATTCTATTAATTAGAAAAGAGAAATCCTTTAAAAAAAAATCCATACCAAGAAATAAACTCTGTCCCAACTCGGTCCTGTCTGTCCACTGCAACTGAATTACCAGTCAAAATTTAAGTGTGGGGTGTACTGGAAATCCAGAGTCCCTGACTGATATAAACAGTTCAAATGCTCAGCTGAGAATCAAAAGTTTGGGGGTTTGAGTCCACCCGGGGAGGAGCCTTGAAAGAAAAATCTGTCCATCTACTTCTAAAAACTCAGCCATTAGAAACCCTGTGGACCACAGTTCTACTCTGACACTCATGGAATCATGACATTCAGTGTGGCAACTGATTTTTTTTAATATGTATACTTGAAATTCACAGCCAGACCACAGTGTGCTAGATAAGCCCATTTCCCTGTGTGTGCCACCCACCAAGGGGATGATGTGCTCTATTTAAATATAAAGCAAACTCCGCTTCCCAAGAAAACCCTGGTGGCAAAGTGGTTAAGTGCTACTGTTTGCTAACCACAAGGTTAGCAGTTCAAATCCACCACGCATTCCTTGGAAACTCTAGGGAGCAGTTCTACTTTGTCCTTTATGGTCACTATCAGTCACAATCACCTCAACAGCAGTGGGTTTGGTTTGGGGTGATCCCCTTCCCAAAACAGAGTGCACAATCCCAGTCTGCACCTGTACAGCTAAAATCTACACTCAGCATCTGTGCTTTATTTCTGAGTCGGCCTTAATGATAAGAAGGCTTTCTCTTTATGACCTAGTTCTCTGCTTGCTTATTAATTTATAGGCTACCTTGTTTCTAAAACTCTCTTGCCACCCAGTCAATTCAGACTCATAGTGACTTTACAGAATCCCTGGTGGCAAAGTGGTAAAGTATTCAGCTGCTCACCAAAAGACCAGCAGTTCTAATCCACCTGTTGCTCCTTGGAAACCCTGTGGGGCAGTTCTACTCTGTCATCCTACAGGGTCACTATGAGGTAGAATCAACTCGATGGTCATGGGTTTTTGTTCCTAAAGGATTTTAAATGATTTACACAAAAACATATAAGGTAAGCTTTTAAAGCATTTTAATAAAGCAGATGAGGAATACCTGGCCGTGATCACAGAATAACACAGAACAATAAAGGAGAGCTGAAAGTGAAGGGCAATGTAAAAAAAGATTCATTTGGAAAGATTGGGTCATGTGTTTTCTAACAGTCAGCTCAAGAGGCCGCTGACATTAATTCCATGAAACATAATCTATATAATAAAAACAAAGTAGTTGCTCAAGAAAACCATAACTACTTCTGGTGCTAAGACAGCAAATTTCTCCCAGGGCTCCTCATGAAGGAGGCGCTGAAAAACAGGGGCAATGAGCATAGCTGGCACTCAGCACTGTGTTAGACACCGCTCAGAGAGCTTCAGACACAGCCACTTGTTTAATAACTCCATGAGACAGGCGCTCTGATCATCCACACCTAACAGAGAAGGAACTCGTCACTGGGAAAAGGGGAGGTCCAGCCCGTTGTCCAAAGCCGCATGGCTGCTGCACTCTGGTTCTATATTCCCACCCAGCGTTGCTTCCAGAGCTGCGCTCCTGACCACTATGCATACTGCCTCTCAATAGGAGCCATGCCATCGACAACATTCTTATAGGAGGTGTCGCCTTCCTAACGATGTTTCGTAGGATGTCCTCGGTGTCAGCCAGACAAGAACACCACAGCTCCACCTGACAGAAGAAACTTCACTGAGGCCAAATCATGGCAGCCCAGTCAGGGGATCTGACTGACGGGCAGCAGGTTCAGACAGCGCAAGCCCTGAGAAGAACGGTAGGCCTCCAGCCCCTCAGCCCACACCCAGGAATGCGATTCTCATCTCCACAGAGGTTTGGTGCTGACCATGTGGCTGGGGAGGAAGTCCACCCACACACCTCAGGCAGATCCCAGAGTAGAGTCATCACCTAAGCTGGAGCTAGGACACTCATCCTCCCACCAAGTCTGAGGAGCCTGACAAGGGACCACGGGAGCCTGAAGAGGGCAGCTCCCTGTGAGAGGAGGTTCTCCAAGGGAGTGCCTGGAGCCAGGCTCCCTTAAGAAAGGCACTGGATGGCTCCACAGTCCAGGCCAACTCACAGCGACACTATGCCTGCCAGTGCAGAACTGGGCTCCGTGAGACTCACGACGCCCAGTACTTTAGAAGCAGAATGCCAGGTCTGGCTCCCACGGTGCCTCTGGGTGGACTCACCCTTGTACACTTTCTGTTAGCACCTGAGCACCTTACTCACTGATACCACTTAGCAACTCCCACATGGTGACACCAAGTCAAAACCAAACCCAGAGCCATCAAACTGATTCCAACTCACCACAACCTGCTAGCAAGGACAGAGCAGAAGTGCCCCACAGAGTTTCCGTGGAACAGTAGGTAGATGCGAACTGCCAACCTTTTGATTAGTAGTAGATGAACACCTAACCTACTGCACCACCAGGGCTGTCCCAAATCCCTACATCATGACACAGGGCCCAGTAGCTAGGCTGGGTAATAGCCAAAGATAAACCAGAAATTATCAATTGCTGCCATAGCAAACTCACGCAATATTTAGTCTTGAACTTTGTAACTTACTGATGTAGCCCCAGGACAAAAAGGTTGGGAAGTATAACTCTAGGTAGCTGAATGAGCAAAGAGGCTGGAAGAGATTATCAAAGATGAGCCAGTTATTGTTTGGGTGAATCCATTAAAAAAATTTTTTGTCCTTAAAAACTTTGCAGTAATAGTGATTACAGCCTGTCTTCTAAGCAGCTTATCCAAGTTGGTTGGCTTATCCAAGTTCAAGTTCAGAACAATGAAACTACGTTTCATCTGAATGTACTCCATTTACTCAGCATTTGCCAAGAGGCAGGCATTATCGCGCAAGACCCAGCAAAGAACAAAACAGATGAAATCCTCGCTGCCATAAAACTTACTATTGTCTTTACTACTGTTAACTACACTACTAGGGAAAAGCTGGTGGCATAGGGTTTTAGTGCTATATCTGCTAAACAAAAGATTAGCAGTTCAAATCTGCCAGTGTTCCTTGGAAACACTATGGGGCAGTTCTACTGTGTCCTATAAGGTCACTGTGGGTCAGAATCAACTCAACAGCAGTGGTTTATACTTATTAGTACCAATTATTGTTACTATAAAAAATACTAAACTAACCCTCACCAGTGGATTGATTCCAACTCAGAACAATCCTACAGGACAGAGCAGAACTGCCCCCAAAGGAGCTGTGTGGCACAGTGGTTAAGAGTTCCACTAGCTGCTCCTTGGAAACCCTGTGGGCAGCTCTGCTCTGTGCTGTATGCTTACTATCAATCACAATGGACGCAACACAAAGGGTCACCTTCACAGAAGCAGAACACCATATCTTTCTCCCGTGCAACGGCTGGTGAATTCAAATGGGTGGCTTCTCAGTTAGCAGCCAAGTGCCTACACAGAAGCCACTGCTCTGGAGTAACAGTATGTCAATTGGAGATAAGTGCCATTGAGACACAATGGCAGGGCAGCAGCAAGGGCACACTGAGGATGCTGGAGGATTAAACAGGACGGTCAGAGAAACCTCACTGAGAAGGTGAGGTGAGAGCAAAGACCCGGAAGGGGTCCAGGAAAGAGCCAGGTAAACCCTCTGTGAAGACTCGTCCAGAAAGACAGCAGGGGAGGCGGACTGTGTGGCTACAGCCAGTGAGGACTGAGAAGACAGAGAAAAGGAAATCGGGGAGGGGGGGGGCGGGGGACAGGGCGCGGGGGGGGGGAGGTCCCCGGGCCAGATCTGGAAGGCTTTAGGAGGCCACAGTAAGGATTCTGGATTTCACTACGTGCTACTGAAGGGTTTAGAGCAGACGTCTAGCAGGGTCTGTCGTTCTTTCTAATGGGCCACTCTAGCTAGGGCGTGGAGAAGAGACCATGGGGGCCAGGACAGAAGCAGGGAGACCTGCTCTTTCCACTCAGATGCACTTGCGTCACATGCATACACAGTGACATCATCTTCCTCTGCTGCTGGTACAGGAAAGGGTGGTGGGCAGAGAGCAGGGGACCCAGTGCAAGGCAGCAGTGCACCTGACCCCAGTCCCAGCGCTCTGACCGAGAGCGGCAGTCCTTGTGCAAATAATCATAATAGAACGAAAATCAGCACCATCTCTTAAAGGCAGCTTAACCAAATGTCCATCAGTGCGGTCTGAGGCAGCAGAAGCTTGCAGCACGTGAGCGCCACTGCAATCAGCAGCCCATCCAGGGGCTCGGGGCCACAGGGTCATGGGCTCTGCTGGCTAATAGGACAGAAGGCCCAACTAGCCAGTCCTTCTAATCTAGGATACAAGTTTCTCAACAGCATGTTCCAAAAGACCTTTGAGTTACAAATCTTTCACAATTAATAAAGCACAACTTACGTCCCACACCCCCACATCACCCTGGCTACCAAAATGCCTCCGAGCTTTAAGTGAGGGTCTCTCCTTGTCTTGCTCTCAAGTATCTAAAGTGCATCACACAAGCCCCTCCAGGAAGGGCGTCCTCTCTGCAGGCTGCTGCAAGGCTGAGACAACCCAGTCCCATCCCCAGGCATGTACAGCATGTACAGCACGCTACAGCACGCTACCACATGCTCACAAGCTGGGATCACAGGCTCACAGCTGGGAAAGGTTTCAGGGTTTCCACACACAGCGTGGCAATGCCCAGGGGTTGCTGGCAATGCACACCCAGAAACTCACACTCACTGCGCCCCACTCATGCTGACCAAATCAGCAGTAAGAGCAGAAGCAAAGAGGCCAAAGCATCCTGAAGGAAGGAGGCAGCAGGGTGTCACTCCCCTAGAAGCCTGGCAGTCGTGAGAGGTCCCCCAGGAGGGCACACCTATCTGTGCCTCTCCTCCTCCGTGCACCAGGTAAAGCAGACAAGAACACGTGAGAGTGTCATGTCCAATTAAGTTTCCTTTCATTCCCAAGAACCTTCACCCCAAAACACTGCAAACATTGGACTTATATTTTTTAAAAAAGAAAAACACAATAAAGGCTTACCTCAGGCCCACAGTTTTCTTTCATTCTTCCTTTAAGTTTCCCCTTTGAATGGTAGCCCTGACCGCAAGCCATTAGTAAGAAAAACCTAGCCAAGTAAGAGGACTGAATAATTCACCAGCCTAGTAGAGAATCCTAATGTATCATATCCTAAATACACACTTTGCCAAGCAACAGCAAGATCACATAAGTTCATAAAGCCAAGTTTAAAAAAAAAAAAGACCCTGCAATTAAACATGCTACTCAAGCTCCTCTGTCTATCTGTATTTCTCCTGGATGTATACACAGTATTCTTACACATACAAACAGATGCCTAAGCATTTAAACTCAAGGCCACACATGCCCCATTTTTACACACAGACAATGTACATACAGGGATCCTAAGAAAACTAAACATAGAAATACATTTGCTTTACTAGTAAAGACCAGTTTATTCAAACACTACTAAACTGCTTGTTAATTAAGCAAGACAACATTTACCAGCCAAGAGCAGGAGATTAGCGGTTCTGAATCTTCTTTTGTCCAGTTGTAGGCTGTATATTCAAGGACATTATTCTCTCCGTGCTGTTTGCACATATGTGCACAGTTCCTCTCAAAAACGGTATGGATGCCCTTGAACAGAACCACACTGGTAGTGCAGCCCATCCCCGGGCGTGGACGTCCAGAGCACCCGCAGTCTCTGCTTCACTGCCACATCCCTTTCCTCAGTTCTTCAGAACCCGGCTGTCACGGGACCATCAAGACAAGCAGCTACCGGTACTGTGACAGAAGGCAGCTCTGAGCTGCCGAGAGAGAATCATCTCCCCGCCTGACAGCCAGACAAAAATCCAGGCTGAGTGTAAAACAGGAGGGGTGGTGCACTCCCAGATGACACACCTCGATGCACCACAACCTCCCCAGTGTGCTCTTTCAACAGACAGCCTCCCTGTTGATACCAAAGCACCAGCCAGCAGAAGATTTACGTGGGTTACTGGGAACCTGCTGGCTCCAGTGATCTGTTTGGGATTGTTCTGAATCTGAGAACCTGCCCCAAATGGAAAAGACCACGCCAGACAGACACCCTGCTGCAGATGCTGCTGGGAGGCACAAAGCGTGCTCATCGGCTGCAAGAAATCCCTCTCCCAGAATGCTCAGCCTGGCATTTGTATTAGCAAACATCTCTTTCCTTGACCTAAATATGCAGTTTGTTTAATCCTGCATCAGCAAGAAGAGAAGGAAAAAAAGAGAAACAGTCCAAAAAAAGAGTGAAATCACTAAGATGACTGCTGCTATGGAAACACAGTGAAGCCCACTTCAAACGACCTTTTGCGCGTACGGGTAACTGCTGGCTGACAGCAAACCACAAGGGAACAGGAAACTGCTGTGTCCATCTCAACGCCTGCCCTCTCCCTTTGCTAGGGAGATAGCTAGCAAGCTAGGACTGCTGAAAAGGACTCTCTCCTGAGAACAGGGCTAAAAGGTGACCTGTCCAGTCGGACACGTGCTTTCTGAAGCAGCTCTCCACTGAGGCAGTGCTAGATACCCACTCAAGTCCTGCAGCCAACACTGGTACTAGCTGTAGGAAAAGAAACCCAGTGCTCCCCACCGCACACTGAGCTCCGTGAGGCTACATCTCAGGAGACGCTTTCAGAACGACCAACGGGGAAGCCAGCGGCTGACAGAATACCAAGCTGAGTCTTGCCATTTTCCTTCCTTAAAAATGAAAGGATAACTACATAAAAAGACCGTGACAAACACACGAGGAAACCCCTCCCACATGCAGATGCCCCTCAGAAAATGTTACGGCTCTTATATGATCCATTGGGATGTTGCTCCATACGGCAACAGCCAGTTTTAACTTTCCACCTACAAACTTCAAAGTCTGAGCAGATTATAACAATAGAGTGCCTGGGGTTGGTAACAGAACCTTATGTAATGTAGTAAAAGCAGACTTTCAGAGATTATCACCCAGTCTTAGAAGCCCCCAAATTTGTTTTCTGCACTTAATTTAGCCACAAGGTCCCACAGAAAAGCAAAAATCTGGGTTTCACTCACCTCTTGCATTTTTATGCAAAGTTTGTCGAATAGCCACCTGAGATCTAAAAAGTGATGATATTGGCCCATCTGCACAAAAGGGAACAACTCTATCTGGTCTCTAGTATCCTATTCCAGAACAACGATTCTATTTCAACAGAGCCATGGGATTCAAGGGAACCCTGGTGGCCCACCAGTTAAGAACTCATCTGCTAAACAACAGTTTGGTAGTCTGAATCTACTACCCGTAACTCAGAAACCTTATGGGGCATTTCTACTCTATTCTACACAATCATGAGTCAGAACTGAGTCAATGACAACACGTTTGTAAGATTCAAGATTACACCTGAGCTCTGACATCACTGTCACCTTGAACACCCTACATAGCAGTTCTACTCTGCAACACAGGGGGTCATCACAAGTCAGAACTGACTCAGTAGTAACTAACAATAACAACAGTCTTTTCAAGCCAGTCCCCAGGCCTTTCTCCCATACCACTGCTGAGTAGATATGAACGACTGACCTTTTTGGTTGCCAGCAAAGTGCAAACCATGTACACCCACCAAGGGCCCTAACTGAGCATGACCAAAATAAAACCAAACCTGTTGCCATCCAGCCAATTCGGACTCATACCAAGAGGAGAAGTTCCCCATCAGGCTTCCAAGGCTGTCATCTTTCCAGAAGCATAGTCTATTTTAGACATGCTAGGTAGAAAAGCCAGGAAATACTATTTGAATTAAAAAGTGTTTTGTTTGAACTTTATAAAAGATCACAAATCACAACTAAGAAAATTATAAGTCATTAGTAAATTCTACTTCATTTACTTAAACCCTAAACACGTATTTAAAACAATAGGGGAAAAGGCAACAATTTCCTAACAGTGACTGCGGGATATGTAAGAAAGCATTTAAACAACATGTACCCATTCTAATCATTAATCATTTCCCAACCAACAAAAATGGTAAGGAAAAAATATGATATTTAGAACAAAGAATTCTAAGGAAAAAACACGATATTCAGAGGAAAGAATTTAAAAAGCCCTAAGCTGGATGTCACACTAACCAACACAGGACAGGATGATTAGTTCAAAACATGCACTCGGTTTCACTGATTACGCTGTGCAGAACGCTCTTGATTGGTCTAGAGCCAGTGATCATCACCACGAACTTCCCGAGCAGGCAGGAACAGGCAGACGGTATCTACTGGCAACCAGCTCAGCTAGCTACAGTATATGTTTCAATTTGGACACCACATGTGTGCTCACGCACGTCGTTAAATGTCACTCTCATTTATACAGCCTCAGGAGACAGGACACTCACCCTTAACTCCCTTTTAGGATCCAGACTCTCTCCTTCGAAAACTGACACCTGACCCTCCCATCACCAGCTCAACCTCTGAGGCTCCACATCATCTATTAAGAAGACAAGTTGCCTCCCAGTGTTACTGTTTATTCACCCATTCTCTCTCCCTCGCTCTCTAAGCCTCACCAAGTGATCTTCCTTCACTCTGCTGCCCACCCATCTGCACAACAAAACAAACAAAACCAAGGCCACGGAGCCCACTCCAATACTGGGCAGCCCTCTGTGTGCTGAGGAGAGTCACACTCCAGCCAGCCTTCAAGCCTAGGATCTTTCAGAAGCAGTTAATGGGGCCTTTCTTCCCAGGTGCCTCAAGGAGGGTCTGAACTGCCAACCTTCCAGTTAGCAGCTGAGCACTTAACCATCTGTGGCACCAGAGGCTGCCCACAACACAACAAGTGTTGAGCAGATTTCTCTAAAGGTGACATTCTTAAACTTGGTTGTCAAGGGCTGGCTTCACGACAGTGTTCTCTGCATAAATACATTTTCCATTTTCCCACACAACAAATCCATAAGGACCCATTAGATTCCCAGAAAGGTCCACCACCCAAAAACAGTTCAGAATCGTTGACTTAATAAAACTAAACCCCTTTGGCAGCTCTCCATGACACATTTGTTGCAATTCTGTTTACATCACAAAATGTTATTCTTCACTGAAGAATATCATTGCCATTGAGTGGACTCTGACTCATAGAGACCCTACAGGGCAGAAAAGAACTGCCCCATGGAGTTTCCAAGGAGCATCTGGTGGATTCAAACTGCTGATATTTTGGTTAGCAGCTGCAGCAGTTAACCACTGCACCATATACATATATATGGAAACTCATAAAACAATTGACCAAAAGATGTACATACACACACACATATATATGTAAACTGATAAAACTGACCAAAAGCTACATACACATTATACACGTAAAGTGATAAAACAATTGACTGAAACATACGTATAAATTATACATATAAAGTGATAAGACAACTGACTGAAAGACATACATATGCATGTACACACATAAACTGATAAAACAATTGACCAAAAGACCATTTCCATCACACTGAGAACCAAACCTTTGGTGAGGCATACTTCTGTTAAGTAATTAGCTTGATTCTGGGTTGACTCTAGACCTTCCTCTTAATGGCACAGATCTAACCATCAGTGCCAATGGTCATCCCCACCACAAATGAAAACATTCACGTGAAATGTGACATACCTACAAGGACCATCATGCATGTCCCCCAACGTATCACATGATCCAGACTTCTCTGGGCGCACACGTCAGATCTGCGTTTCCTGGCCTCTGACTCGGAACTCTCCACCCTCTGTCCTGAGGCCCTAGCCCCTCTCTATGGTACCAGCCCTCAGTCTCTCCCTCCTGCTTTATCTCAGTACCCTCAACCTTCATCTCTCTGCCTCCAGAGTCACTTGGCCCTATTTGCCCTCCATGTCTCCACCAGGGGGACCTTTCTCAGGAAAGACCAGAGGACATCATCCGCCACTTCCACAGACTTCTTCATCTACAGGGAAGTTCACATTCCTTTCATGAGCCCGACCCAGAATTTTCTCCAGCCTCCTCCTCAACGTTCCTGAGGCCCTCCACCATAGTCACAATGATCTACTTAGAATTCCCAAAGTATTTCAGTCCTCTGTCCCATTGAACAAGCTAATCACACACCTGACAAGCTTCCCAAGCTGTCTTCACCTTTGCTCAAGTCTTTACTGGTCTACTCTTCTCCAAACCTTCACAGATCATTTTCCAAGCTCTGATTTACATATCAAGGTCTGTCCTATTCAAGTCTAGAGCAAGACCCCACCGCACGACAAACCGAGAGATGTGGTAGTGGCGGGGGGGCAGGGGGTTGACCTGTTCAAGTCTAGAACCTCAGTGTCTGGAATGGCATTCAACAAATACTTAATGAATAAATGAGTAAAGCTCTAAAAAGGGACAATGGCCTCTACAGCAAGTGGTGTTGGACCGACAGGATCTCCACATGCAAAAAGAAGGTTAACCCTTACCTCATAGTATATGTGAAAATTAGCTCAGAATGGGTCAGAGCCCTGGAGAGTAGAGCTGAAACTATAAAGTACTTAAAAGAAAAGAGAGGCAAACATATCCGTGGTCTTTGTTTAAGCAGTGGTTGCTTAGATACAACACAAAAACACAAACAACAAAAGGGGAAAAAATAAACCGGACATCACTAAATGATCAAGTTCATGCTTCAAAAGACCATCAAGAAACTGCAAAGATAGCCCGGAGAATGAGAGAAAATACATGCACTAATCATACATCTAATAAGTGACCTGTACCCAAGATACACAGGTCTTACAACTCAACAACAAAAAGACAAAGAACCCAATTTAAAAATGAGCAAAGAATGTGAACAGACATTTCTCCAAAGACGATGCTCACTGTCATCACTCATCAGGAAAAGTGAACCTCCTCAACTAGGATGGTTGCCATAAAGAGAAACAAGCTAAAACAAGTATTATAAAGGATGCAACGACATTTGAGCCTTCACATATTGCTAGCAGCAACTGGTAAACTGGTGAAGTCACTCTGGAGAACAGCTTGGCAGTTCCTCAAGACATTAAACATGTGACCCAGAACTCCACTGCTAATCATATACCTAAGTGAATTGAAACCATATGGTCACCCAAAAACACACCACACAAATGTGTACATAGCAGCATTATTCATGATAGCCAAAAACTGGAAACAACTCAAATGTCTATCAGCAAACAAACATGTAAATACTGTGGTCTACTTACACAATGGAATATTACAAAAAGGAATGAAGTACTGATACATGCTATAACATGAATGAACCTTGAACACTATTCTAAATGAAAGAAGCCAGACCCACAGGGACACGTGCTGTATAACCCCACTTCATGCAAGGCCCCGAAACAGGCAAATCATAGAGAGATAAAGTAGATCAGTGGTGGCCAGGGGCTGAGAAGAAGAGGAAAATGGGGGCAAACAACTGCTACTGCTTTCCTTTTGGGGTCATGGAAACGCTCTGATATTAGATTTCAAATAAATGTGTTCAAATAAACTCACAGCGACACAACAGGACAGAGCTCAACTGCCTCGTAGAGTTTCCAAGGAGCACCTGGGAGATATGAACTGCTGACCTTTTGGTTAGCAGCTGCAGCACTTAACCACTATGCCACCAGGGTTCCCATAAAATCAGACAGTATCTATAATATGTATACTACAGAACACTCTATAAATATACTAAGAGCTAGGGAACTGTATACTGTAAAAGGGTGGCCTTTATGGCAGGAGAACAGCATACAGAACCTCTCTTTTTGCTGTCTGATGGCTGACATCTTTCAGGCTTCACCCCTCCTTTTTCCCCTTCCATTCCACATCTGGGCTCTCTTCTTTGACATCAACGGGAATCACACACCACTGGTGGGGGCCTTCGCACCCCTTAACCCCATCCCCTAACTTCCATTAAAAACCCCAAGCCCATCTCCCTTCTCTGTCCGCTCAAGTCATTTGAGACCTACTTGCGAGCCTTCCTGCTCCTCCCCAGGAAGCCTCGTGGTGTGGACAAGAAGCCTTCCCATGACCTCTTGGTATGTGTTCAGCGTGATCAGTTTCAATATCCAAGTCCAGTTCTGGGAGGAAGGCATATCCTGTTTCTTGAGAGCGGCTGGCACAGCTAGACGTATTTCAATAAAAATGTCATTTTCAGAAACAGAGGATGCTAACGTTCACTACGCCTGCCTGCTAACGTAGTCATGCTCAAGCAAGATCATAAACAGAGAGAAAACAACTGAAAACACTACTGCAAGACTTGTCAGTAGTTACTGTTCAAACAAGATCATGAACAGGAGAGAAGTCAACTAAAAACACTGCTACAGACAGGTAAGCAGTTACTGTTTGACACTTCACAAGGATTCACTGCGCATCTTTAAAATCTTGAAATGTCTACTTGACAAATGTAACGATTTCACTCTTGCATGGTTCTTTGGTTCCACTTCTCAAGATATACTAACCACGTAGCGTTGGGGGCGCCTGGGGCTGCCTGAGGAGGTGTATTCTAGAAGGGGCTCCACACTATGAAAAATTGCCACTAGAAGGCTGAGCAGATAACAAGTTCAGAAAAGGATTTACTGGCCCAGCCAGAGGCCACCAGAAAGTCAGCCATGCAGCTTCTGAGAGCATGGCACACAGGTCCCAAGCTCCGAGCCGTCTCAAAGCTCATCCATCTGGAGCCACTGCCCCCCACTTACAACTCTCTCCTTGCCAGCATCTTTCTGTTCTACAGACCTTCTAAAAGCCAACTTAATTTGATTTGTAGATTTACTTAATACTCCCCCAGAAAAACGGGGATAAAAAGAACTCTGAAGTGACACCTACAATGTTTAGAACTAATTACAAACTGGAATTAATACTGTAGCTCACAAAGAAATGTCTTCAACCTAGGTCAAACCTTGAATCTCTCTTAAAAGGCATGGAAAAACTCACTGCCATCAAGTCAGTTCTCACAGCCACGCTACAGGACAGAGGAGAACAACCCCGTAGGGCTTCCAAGGAGTGGCTAGTGACCATGTGGTTGGCAGCCATAGCTCTTGACCACAGCACCACCAGGGCTCCAAGAGGCCAGGAAGGAAGGGAGACTGTCTCCATCCCATGGGGGCTGAAATGAAGAACTCACATGACGACGTGCAATGTAACCACACTTCCTACAACCCGAACAAAAAGAGTATGTACAGAATTCAGTTTAACACTTCCAACTGAAATGCCATGATGACGGCTAATCCACATGAAGAGGAGATTGCCTAGCAGTGAAAATTCATATTTCACACACATTAATGCAGTGAATTCAACCAAACTTTATGTAGGCCGGCCTTTCAACACCCTGCCCATTTCATATTAAATCAACCTCATCAGAGTGGAGTCTAGAACAAAGTCAAATTTATGCCACATGGTCAGTGTATCTAGGTCTCCTTTCTGCCCCAAATTAATTTCCTTCCCTGGTTTTCACAGCAAAGTATAACTTCTCCAAACAATGCAAGGCTATCTTACACAGAATGCAGGCATATGGGAATTTCAGATTTAATAAGCCCAAACTACAAATGACTCCAGATGATTAAGAGAGAGAGATGGGGTACTGGGATAAGAAAAGAGTGTTCAGAAAATTGATGAAGAAGGACTGGAGGTTTCAGCAATGATCGTTAGAGCATAGAAATACTGAAAATTAAGAGAATATCATTAAATAAGGACCTTTGAAAAAAAATAAGTACATTTTCTGATTATTGTGGATTTCAGAAACACATCAAAATCAAAGGGGCAAAGACAGACCTACTGCATTTCTAAGTGCATGCTATGTGTACTGACCTCACCTCAAAAGGGGAACAACAGAGTTAGAATGCTCTGACATACCAACTGCGCCATTCCTTTTTTTTTAATAAAATGTTTTTCATGGTGTTTTAAGGAAAAATTTACAATTACAGTCAGTTTCTCATACAAATACTTCATGCACTTTCTGCCATGTGATCCTAGCTACTGTCTCCACACTGTGACAGTCTACTCCTTCCCTCCATCCCGTATTTCTTATGTCTGTTTAACCAGCTCCTGTTCCCCTTGGTCATCTCCTCTCACCTCTGCAAAGGAGTTGCCTAGTTAGTGTCCTATATCTGCCCAGCCAAGAAGTCTTTACCAGGACTGTCTCATATCTTACATTCCAGTTCGATCTTCATCTGAGGAGCTGACTTTCTAAATGGTTTCGACTCTAGGTTAATAAAAGAGAGCCTGGGGACCATGTCTTCCAGAGACCCTCCAGTCTGTCAGACCACCAAGTCTGGTCTTTTTACTCGTGTTTGAGTTCTGCAGCCCACATTTCTCCTGCTCCATCAGGGATTCTTTGTTGAGTTCCCTGTAAGAGCAATCTTTGGTGGTGGCTGGGCACCATCTAGTTCTT
Organism: Heterohyrax brucei; assembly: GCA_028571685.1. NCBI lineage: Eukaryota > Metazoa > Chordata > Mammalia > Hyracoidea > Procaviidae > Heterohyrax > Heterohyrax brucei. The sequence continues at coordinate 83,240,528 of CM053159.1, forward strand.
CTGGTCTCATGTTGATGCAGTGTCTGATATATGTGGCCTTTTCTGTCTCTTGGGCTCACAGTGTCCTAGTGTCTTTGATACTCTGTCCTTTGTTCTAGGTGGGTTGAGACCTATTAATGCTTCTTAGGTGGCTGTGGGGTTATCTTTAGGTAAACATAGGTGACAGGTGGGCCCAGAGGACAAAGGTACAGAGCAGGAGCTGTACACCTCAAGAGAACTCAAGTCTGTATTCAGTCAGCTCATGGTGCCACCGTTGTGAAACAAATTAACTTTGGTAAAAATTTACCCTCGAGTCATAACCACATCCAAAATTGGGGTAGGATCTGCTGCCATGCTCTGACAAGTAACGAACAGTAGCTCATCATTCTCCAGCTATGCTAGGGTATCTGGGAGGCAAGTGGGCTCTGTGGGCTGCTCCAAGCAACCAGCGCTCACCGAGGAGTACAAGGAAGCGCAGATACACCCCAGAGCTCCAGAAGCTGAGAGCAGCTGTCTGCCAGAAATGACTAGTGAGTCTCAAAAAAGGAGAGAGAATCCTCCTTTTGTGGCACACTGACTGCTGTCACTAGCTGCCTTTGACTCGGCTAAACTCATGGTGACGTTTTACAGGACACAGCCAGGTCCTGTGCCACCTTCACGATCATCAGTGTATTTCAGTCCACTGTTGTGTCTATTTTTCTGACAAGAGACTGGGTTAAACAGCTTGTAAAATAAAACAGATCTCCAAAAGGAAGGACTGTTTGGGTGAAGAAAGCCAACTTACCTACCTGGCATGGCTTTCCTATCACGTCCAGTGCCATGAATTCAACTGTGTCCTCCAAAAAACGTGTGCTGGGCCCTGATTCCTGGTACTGTGTGATGTTCTGTATGTTGTGAGCTCTGCCTCTATGATGTCAATAAGGGAAGCAGGGCAGCCGTTGTGTTGACAGGGTAGGACTCAATGTGTAAGACTGTGTTGTACCCTGAGGCAATCTCCTGGGATCTAAACAAAAGGGAACCAAGCAGAGTTGAGGACCTCATGCCATCAGGGAAGAAGCAGTGCTCGGAGCAGAGCACCTAAATTTGAACCTATAGCCTACACTTCTGTGAGGAAATAAAGTCCTCTTTGTTAAAGCCACCCACTTTGGTGTTTCCATTATAGCAGCACTAAGACAGAACCACAACCACAGAAAGCCACACCTGCTGCTGCTCAGTCTATTCCGACTCATCGCGATGAGTCTTCCAGAAACAGAAGCAGTGAAATAACACAAAACCTGGGAGAATAATTAGTCTCCCATCCCTCTCTCTACCTCCATCCCTTACAAAGGGCAGACATGCCCCAGAAAAAGGCTTCATTCACGATATTTATTTTCTATTTTCCCATCCTACTTGGTAATGAACTTTTGGGAGTGGGGTGGGGAACCCTTAAAACTAAGTACCATCCTAGAAAGAAGACAGCTGAGATTTCCATTTCTGACTCCTCGGCCACATCCACTCTTTCCTGGAGAGCTGTCCTATGCATGCGCCAGCTGAGGTTCTGCAGGTTCTGGCTGGTCCCCCTGCTCAGGAAGCAGCTGGCAGGGTCAGAACTTCAATTACTGTTATGGGAGGTCACAGAGCAAAATCATGGTTATCAGCAGGGTAAACCATAAAACCAAGATGGTCCTATATTCTGAGTAGCAGAGGCAGGGGTCTCAGGACCATGGTTTCAGAGGACATCTGAGTCAACTGACATAACAAGGTTTTTCTTAATAAAATGTTCTGCATTATCACTGTGGTGGGTGGTGTCTGGGATCCTAAAGCTAGCAAGTGGCTATCTAAGTAGCATGAACTGGTCCCAACCCACATGGAGCAGTGGAGAATAAAAGACATCAAAGACATAAGGAAAATATGAGTCCAAGAGACAGAAAGGTCCATATAATCCAGAGACTCCATCAGCATCAGACCTGAAGAACTAGGTGATGCCCAACTACCACCAATGACTGCCCTGACAGGGAGTGTGGCAGAAGAAAAACAGATGTGCAGAAAATGAAGTCTATTAAAACACCAGACTTGACGGTCCAACAGACTGGAGGGTCCCTGGAAGACATGGACCCCAGACTCTCTGTTAGTCCAGAGCTGAAACCATTCTGAAGCCAACGGTTCAGACAAGGACTGGACTGGACTATGAGGCATAAAATAATACTGGTGAACAGGGTGCTTCTTGGCTTCTGTAGATGCATGATGCTAACTGGGCAGTTCCTGTCCAGAGGCAAGATGAGAGGGTGGAAGGGGGGGGGAGCTGGCTGAATGTACACGGGAAATCAGAGTGGAAAGGAGGAGTGTGTTGTCACAGGGTCAGAAGAGCACAAGCTGGAGTTACACAGCACTGTGTGTGCAGAGTTTTATATGACAAATTGACTTGGATTGTTCATGTTCACTTGAAAGGCAATAAAATATATTTTTTTAAAAGTCCTATGTCAAAGAAGAAGAGCTGCCCAGAGAGCTCACCTATCTGCAAAGGCATACAACCTCTCCAAGCACATCTGCAGGGGAACTTCACGGGGATCTGTGGAGGAAAACCAACAGCTTGAAATATCCCCGTGGGAACACTAAGCACCGAAGGGCCATCTGCAAATGAGGCACTCAATACAAACCAAGGAGACAGAGCAGTGAATCACAACGGCCTAATGAAATCAGAACAACAGTGACCTCATCTTGGCCTCCACCAGTCTCTTCCAAGGAATTCTATTTTTGGCATACATCTGAAAAGATAACAGCAAGGTAGAAAGCTGAATTGAAACAGCAGAAGACACATACCCCGCAGTTGACCTACAAATGCACGCACAAAAGTTAACATTCTTCAAATGTGGAGTTAAAGGTACTGCTAAGTTACTCTTACATGTGAAGATTTTGCAGACTTCAATGAAATGTCTCTTACATTTTAACAACTAACCATTTTAAATCTTTCATTGTCCTTGTGTCAGTAGTGGAGTACTGTCTTGACATGAATGAAAAAATGCCTTGAGCTCAATGAGCAAACATAAACATAAAATTTGAATTTATCATTTTTAACTCTTAAAATACATTAAGGAAATTTCAATTTTCCAAACAGTCCTGTGTTTTTGAGAAACAAGCCTAACAGCGGTTGCTGTGAGCCTCCGCGTCAATTCCAACTCAAGTGATGGCACAGGACTGAGCAGGAGGGCCCGCTGGTTTTCCGGGCGGTCATCCTGACGGGAGCAGGTCAGCAGGTCCTCCCTCCCGCAGGGCCGTGGACCATCAGAGACGCCCACATTTCAGTCAGGCGCCAAGTGCTCAACCCCTGTGCCCCCAGGGCTCTTTTGGGTAAAAACATACTAAGCAAAGCATTTACTTCCTTATCTGAGCTCCCAGTCAAGCCAAAAAGAAACTAGATCGATGAAATCTGTCCACTTACAGATGCGTCTGTTCTGCAAGAGGCACAACCAGAGCGCTCCCAAGAAGCCAGGAGGGCAAGACTGCGTCTCACACACTTCAGGCACACTGTCAGGAGGGACCAGTCCCCGGAAAAGGACACCATGCTCGGGGAAGCCGAGTCGGTGAAAAAGACCTTCAATGAGATGGACTGACCCAGTGGCTGCCACCACATTGCAGGACCAGGCAGTGTTCTGTTCTGTCAGACCCACAGCTGCTCTGAGTCAGAACCAACCGGACAGCACCTACCAACAACACAGAAACTCAGATAACTTCATTCTTGACCTAACCCCTTAAAGATTTTAACATTTTTACAAAGATAACATGCAAAACCCTCATAAGATTCTCTTCACATACAGCCACAAATGGGTTATTGCTTAAATGTAACTGTTTTAAAACGTTACTTGAACCAGGCACTCCCTGGTGCTTCAGTGGATTTAACAAGGTCACTTCCAGTTGCTATGGCGTCCACTCCAACTTAGGTAGACACCACAGGTGTCACAGCAGAAATGTGCTCCACAGGATTGTCAGCGGCTAAGTTTTTTACTTTTTTATTTTTTTGAAGTATATTGCCAGCCCTTTCTTCCACAGTGCCTCGTGTAGACTCAGACTTCCAACCCTATGATTTGTAGCCAACTCCGTAACGAGGTCAAAGAGCTTGAATACTTTAGCAGACACCACCTTCCATCAGTTTTACATACTGTCAACCCCTTTCGCAAAATCAACACAGCTAAAACCCAAAGAAGATATATAAATGACCACCACACACACGAAAAGATGTTTAACATTACTGGTCACTAATAAAACACACGTCAAAACTACCATGAGATACTTTATACCCACTTGATAGCTACCAGCAAAAAGATCATAACAAGTTTTGGCAAGGATATGCAGAAACAGAACTCACTACATTGCCAGCAGAGATGTAAACGGGTACAGCCCCTCTGGAAACCAGCCTGGCAGCACCTCAAAAGGTTACCCAGAGAATTACCCGATGACCCAGCAACTTCACTACATGGTATACACCCGAGACAAATGAAAACACGTATACGCAGAGGCTTGTACATGAGTGTTTGCAGCAGTGAAAAAGTGCAGACAACCCAAATACATGCTAAAACATGGATGAGCCTCAAGAGCAACATGTCACGTAAAAGAAGCCCGTCACAGAAGACCGTATGCGATGCCTTCTATATAAGGCAAACCTAGAGACACAGAAAGTAGTCTGATGCACGCCTAGGCTGCAGGGAATGGGGACACCGGTGCAACAGGTAAAGGAGACAGGGTGTCTTTATGAGGCAGCGATGACATTCCACGCTGAGCAGGATGACAGACTGACAACTTTATGAAACACAGACCAAAGGCTGCTGAACTCTATCCCCCAAAAAGACAAACTGTACAGTATGTAAATTATGTTAAAGAAAAAAAACCCAAACCCAGCGCTGTCAGTTGACGCCAACTGACACAGACTCTATAGGACACAGTAGAGTGGCCCCAAAGAGTTTTCAAGGAGCCCCTGGCAGACTTGAACTGCCAACCTTTTGGTTAGCAGATGTAGCACGTAACCACTATACCACCAGGGTTTCCATATCTTAAGAAACCAAAAGAAAAAACCCAAAGCCGTCACTACTGAGCTCTTTCTAACTCATGGCGACCCCATATGCTACAGAGAAAAACAGCTCCATAGGATTTTCTTGGCTATAATCTTCATGGAAACAGATCACCTGACCTTTTCTAAGCAGAGCCGCTAGGCAGGCTCGAACCACCCACCTTTAAGTCAGCAGTCACATGCAGAGAGTTTGACGACCCACAGAATGACATCTTTTTTTTTTAATTTAATATGACTGAATGAAAATGTACATTCCTGTATAAATTTACATGCGCACCTATATGCAGCTTCCACTGCTCTCCCTGCCCGGTGACAGCACACCATTCCTCTCTGCTCCATACATGTCTCATCCTCCCGACAGTTTCCTTTCCCCTCCTCTCCACCCACTCTCCTTCCTCCAGCCAGAGGTCAGCAGGCTGATATCCTATAGATGTATAGAACCATAAAGTGCATCCAATATATGGTCACTCTGCATTGCCAAGTCCAATCCATTCCTGTCCAAAGAGTGGACCTTCGTTATGATTTATGGGAAAGGGCAGCATCAGGGCCGGAGAATGACATCTTAACAAAGCTGTTAAAAAAAAAAAAGACAGGATATGCTACTGAGTATACTTATAAAAAGTTCAGTTTCTATCTCCACTAAAAGACCTCAACTGATGGTCCAGCGGTTTCGGGGTTCCCCAGGAGCACGGCCCCCAGCCCTGATGCTGCGAATGGATTGGACTTGGTGATGCAGAGTGACCATATATTGTATGCACTTTATGGTTCTATACATCTATAGGATATCATCCTGCTGATCTCCGGCTGGAGGAAGGGGAGTGGGTGGAGAGGACAGGAAAGGAGACTGTCGGGAGGAGGAGACATGTATGGAGCAGAGAGGAATAGTGTGCTGTCACCGGACAGGGAGAGCAGTGGAAGCTGCATACAGGTGGGCATGTAAATTTATATGGGAATGTACATTTTCACTCAGTCATGTTAAATAAAATAAATAAATACAGAAATCTGAAGAAAAAAAAAGTTCAGTTTCTGTTGAAGGCACCCAGCTCTCAACAGTTATTTCCTCAAAACACCTCAGGATGGCCAACACAATGAGCTCTCAGAAGCACTTACAGCAACACGCATGCAAAGGGGTCCTGGTGGCCAAGGTGGTTAGGAGCTTGGCTGCTAACCAGGAAAGGGAGTGGTCTGAATCCACCAGGTGCTCCGTGGAAACCTTGTGGGGCCGTTCCACTCTGTCCTAGAGGGTCACGAGGAGTTGAGCTGGGTCACGAGGAGTTGGATCAGCTCAACACCAGTGGGCTTTTATCGGTCTATGCAAGAGAGTGTACAAATGGTGAAACTACTTCCTTTTGAAAGGCCAGCAGCAACGTCTCTGCCCTAAATTTGTACAGTGCCTAAGGGAAATCTTGGCTAGGTCAGCAACCTTGGCTCCTTGACCATGCTGGCCAGGTTGAGGTCCTGGGCCTCCGGCCACCTATCCCAACTCACTCAAAACATTTTATTTTGCAGATATTTTTCCCAAAATTCTCCTCTCTGCTTTAACAAAGTTCTCTAGATCCAAGAATAGAACATCTTTTGTAGAAAAAGTCAGAGGGGGTCTAGGAAGAGAAGATTATTAGGAGGGGATAAAAAATTTATTCAGTCACAGAATTGGCTACAGTTAGGCCATTCCAGTCATCTGTCTCAGAAGAAGTACAACCAGAATGCTCCCTAGAAGCATGGATGGCGAAACGACATCTCACACACTTTGGATATGTTATCAGGAGGGATCAGTCCCTAGAAGAGCACATCATACTTGGTAAAACCCTGAACAGGACGGCCTGACACACTGGCCACAACAATGGGCTGAAAGCATAAAATGACGGTGGGCGTAGCACAGAAATGGGCAGTGTCTCATTCTTTTTTTCAAAGGGTTTCTACAAGTCAGAACTGACTTCACAGCACCTAACAGTAACAGTCACCTGCACAATATAGGAAATTTAACTTTTAAATGTAAATTTAACTGTCAATTTAAAAAATAAATGCTATACAAATAGCACACTGCCAGGTAACATTTGCTTCTCCACAATGTTTAACAGAGCATGTTCCATAAGAACTAAGTTCTTCTACATGCCAGACACCAAGCACAGGATTTAGTTCCACAGTCTGATCCAATCCTCAAACCACCAGAGAAGTGAATTCCAGGGAATCCCACCTATGCCTGCCGTCCTCTGACCCTGCTGTTGTAATAAGATCCCACAGAAAGGCACTCTTGTGCTGGCCGTCCCTGAAGTACTGCAGCCAGCGCTGACACCATGTGGTGTGGGACTGAAAACCCAACCCTCCACGCCAGGCTGAGGACAAGTGAAACCACAAGTTCAGGTGTCTCTTCAGACCAGCGACTTTTAAAGTAATTTCCCAATGAAGTATATTAAGAAATGGTTTTTTAAACCATGATACTTACAGGTACAGAATCTGATACACTGTTATTTTCTACTGCAGATTCTCCGTATTCTAGTTCCCTGGAAGGAAGGGAGGCAGGATACAGGCTTGGTGAGCAGAAACCAGCCCTAACCCACTAAACTGGTTTCATAACCCACTGACAGTTCATGGCCTGTAGTCCGAAAAACATGGCACAGACCAGCTAAGCAGTCTCTGTTAGCATTTCGTTTCCTGGTCCCACTACACAAACAACGGTGCTGTCGTGGTTAAACGCTATGGGTGCTATCCAAAACGGCAGCAGTTCAAATCTGCCAGGCGCTCCTTGAAAACCCTACGGGACAGTTCTGCCCTGTTCCATGGAGTCACTATGAGTCGGAATCAACCCAACGGCAGCAGGTTTAGCTTTCTGGTTTGCTTCCATCACACAGCCCCTCACCTATAATCCATAAGTTGGAACTGACTCAAGAGCAACGAACTTGGTTTGATTTTTATAGTCAACAAGCCTAAAATAGAACAAAATAGACTACTGAATACCCAGAAGATACCACTCTGAAAGGACGGAGGGTTGTCTTACACATATGCTTTAAACAGGTTGCATCTCTCACTCCATAAAACTTGGTCCAGGAATCAAAGGGTGGAAATGAGAGCAGTCTCCTCACTAGTAACTTGCTGGCATCGGGGCCCTGATGTTAAAGGGAAGACTGTGTCCATTATAGGACGATAACCAAAGTCTCAATGATTCAGAAGGTCAGATCGCCACCTGGCCACTTCCGGGTCCTGAAGCCACTGAACAGAGGCAAACACGGAAGGCGTGCTATCTACCAGCTGGAGTAAGAAGAAAGCAGACTGCTGCCTCTAGTGGGGGCAGACGGCCGACAGCTGACCGCCGCAACCATCGGGGGAGAATCTGCAGGGCGTCTCTTAGGACTTCATCTCCACGAGTAAACGTTAATGGAAAACCACAATAATCAAACACAGGAACACTGAGAATTCAGACATCCAGGTAAGACCACTGATCAGCTGAGTTCCTGACGTGGGGCAAAGGAAACACAGAACGAGTAACAGGAGAATCCAAGAGAAACAAGCCCATTGCCACCGAGTCAGTTCTGACTCACGGTAACACTACAGGGCAGGGGGGAACTGCCCCAGAAGGTCCCCGAGGCAGTGACTGTTAGGGAAGCAGAGGGGCCACAGCTTCTTCCTCCTGGGGGTGGCCGCTGGGTCTGGGCCACTGAACGTCCAGTAAGCAGCTGAGCACTTTAAACTCTCTGCCACCAGGGCTCCTTACACTCTTATTAGAGAGGCTAAAACTAAAGAAGACTGGCCAGAAACAGCCCAAATGTCCATCGGCTGGTAGAGAAATAAAATGCAACATCTGTGCAATGGACAAACTTGGCAATAAAAAGAAATGAGGTGCTAACTACGTGATCAAGTTTGTGAACTTGCCATCGTGCGCAACGGCCGTTCCAAAAAGAGTTCCAAAATTGCTTTGAAGGGTGGACTCGGCACTGGCTTCCTAAGGAGAGCACTTCGAAGGTGACCCTAGTGATACTCAGCAGTGAGGTATGAAGCACTTAGAACCACCAAGTTCATGGACTATACACTTAAAGAGCTCAGATTCTGAACTCATTCACTGATTTCCTAAACAGTGAAGAAAGTCTACACTTGCTACAGAGCGTTGACGGGAAAACAACTAATCTTTAGCTCAAAGTTGAGGAGATTCACATTTTAACAAGACCCTTCTCCAAAAAAAAAATCCATGCCACATATCTCAAAAAGGAATATTGATAACAAATTTTATAACAAATATTGTTTTCCACGACTGTCACAGATTGAATTGTATACCCCCAAAACTGTGCGCAGCAATTAGCCTAGGCCATGATTCCTAGTGTTTTGTGATGTTCCTGTGTGCTGTAAAGCCTGCCTCTGCCATGGTAATGAGGGAGGACAGGTGGCATCTGTGTGGGCGGGGCAGGACACAGTGTGCAGGACTGCTCTGGGCCTCGGGGTACACTCCAGGGATTGAAAGGAAGGGAAGCCAGCAGTCAGGAACTTCACAGCACCAAGAAGCAGTGTCAAGAGCAGAGCACATCCTTTGAAAAGGACCTGGGGTCCCTGTACCTCAGAAGCTCCCAGTCCAGCAGAAGACTGAGGACAAGGACAAGACTTCCCCTTAGAGCTGATGCCCTGAATCTGGACTTGGAGCCTACGGAGCTGTGACAGAATAGAATTCCTCTTTGTAAAGCCATCCACTTGTGGTATCTCTGTTACAGCAGCACTAGATGACTAAGACAACAGTAACTGTTAAAATCCTTATTACTGTGATTACTACCTTTAAAAAATAATTTCTAGTTCTTCTCTAATACAAAATTATTTTCTTCAATACAATTCCAATCTGTAACAATGTGCCTAAAAGAACTATGAGCTGAATTTCACAGACCTCCCTTCAAATGTCACCCTGGACCTAAACAGGCCATGAGACACAGAACCCTATATTCCTCTCCTTCTACAGACGAAGAAGCCAAGATTCAGAGAAGTCAATGTACTGGACCAAAGTCACACAGCTTGAACATGCGATACGATCCACGGACTCTGGCTCCTCAGCCCTTGTTCTTTCCCCCATGTCACACTAAATCCCGTTAACAATAATGATGACAATACAGGGAAAAACAAAAAGTATTTTTACATGTGTGCTTTCAAAAAAAATGAACATGCACATACAGTTCTTCATTTAATTACATCAGCTCCCTAAAAGAGATCTGCTCCTCTATTTGAGACGGGTAAGGCTGGTCTAGAGCTTTCTCACAAGCTGAAAGAGGAAGTCCAAACCACAGAGCGAAGAGCCGCACTGAAGATGCGTGCTAAGTGGCCAGGTGCAGTTTTTATGATGCCAGGCCCCAATCAATAATTCTAAAATAGCAAAGCTGGCTGGTGCCCTGCCCATGTGGGTCTCCACTGAAAGGGTCTGCTTCATGTGCTGCTCAGAAGGTTAACCCCTCGTTCCCAGAGAGGATGAGGGGTTTCCTGCTGTTCCTGATGAGAAGCACAGGCGACCCAAAGGTGGCATCACAGTAACCTCCTTACAACACACCAAAGCACATTCTCTTACAGCAGGAAAAGCTGAGAGTCTTCTAACTTCCACACAGCAACAAACACAAGACTGCTTCAGGGAACACACTTCTTAATTTCTCCACAACCAGCAACCTCACTACAGCTATTATGTGGCCAAAGAAATAACCTGATGATTCAATACTTCTGGGAAAAACTAATGATGCATTTCCTTATTTTAAGCCATCAGAGTGGCCAATGTGTGTCACTGGCTGGAGGTCACTGAGGTCAACAGATGGAGGGACATTCCTTATGCTGAGAGGCCACAGTCCCAATAGTGCCACTGAGAATACAACTGATAAGGACAATCCACTAATGTTAAAAACCCAAACCTGCTGCTGTTGAAGCAATTCCGACTCATGGTGACCCTAGAAGTCAGAGCAGAACTGCCCCACAGCATTTCCAAGGAGCACCCGGAGGATCTGAACTGCTGACCTTTCTGGTTAGCAGATGTAGCACTTCACCACCACGCCACTAGGGTTTCCCTAATGCTAAAACTGATCCCAAAATCCATTCACACAGAGCATCCTCAAGCATGTGACGAATTAGAGGGAGCCTGGTGTTTATTGCCCTTCCACTGAGGACACCAGGCCAGTACAATTTAAAAGGACTTCTGAAGAGTCTCTTTGCAAAAGTCACAAAATCTTCTGCACTTGGCAGCCCACAAGAATGACAACCTTGATCAGCTAATGTCTATTTAATTAAAAGTCAAGAGAAAGCAGGAAAAGGAAAATTTCACATTCCTATAAAAAATCTGCATTATCTAAAAATGAGTTTTAATTCAGTTTTATGACACATTCAATAGCAGATTCCAGTACTCTAAAACACCACCGGTTTTTAGGAACAAACGTGTTAACTGTTAAAGAACAGTTCCTTGTCACAAAAACTAAAACTTTCACAACAGATGATGTTTTACTATATCTGGGTCCAGATAACAGGCTTAAATAGACACAGACACCTTCCTCTCCACTGGGTGAGAACTAAAAACTGAAAATTTTTTAATGACACTTTTTATTTTTTTCTAGATCATCTAATTCAGACAGAGCCCAGTCGTACAGAAGGCAAAGGCACATGTTCCAGTTGGTTCTAAAGCAGGAAATCAGAGGCTAGAGGGAACACCTGCACTGCTCTAGAGGAGAAAAAAAAAACCCTCCAATTCCCAGGGAGGCCCTCAAATAAAATCAGCTGTTTTGTGGAAGAAATTCAACTCCATCTCCAGGAGGTCCTCACACATGAGTGGCGATGTCAGGGAGGGAGGGAGGAGCTACATCGACAATTCAGTGAAGCATCACCACCGGTCTCTGGGGGTCCTGACATCGGACAGATCCTCCACTTTACAGTTACTGACCAGGAGTGCAATTTCAGGGGGGCACAGTCACAGCTGGCGTGTCTGGGCCCACAGGGATATCATGAAGGCCTAAGACAGCCATGAGCCTTCTCCCCCACACTGCAGGGCTCTCACCCCACCCAACACAGGCAAGAGCCTGAAACTCTCACCTATCAGCTGGTGCACCACCCCGACAGGGAGGGCACGGAGATTCAAGGAGTTTTAAGAACAGCATGACCAGAATCACAAGAGAACCGAGCAACTAAATTTGGGCCACTAGTCCCACCGCCCAGACTTCTTCACTGGAAAGCTTTCTGTCCTCTCGGGGTGCTTACAGATTCCTTACACAGGAGCAGTGAGCAATTCAAGGAAAAATTTTACACTTGCAGAGGAAAACAGGATAAGGATGCTTGGCTAACTTCAGGGGTCTGCACCTGGCTCTGAGGCAAACATGAAGCCTTTCCCTGAACGTCTCACCAGGAAACACAGTCGAACCATGTGCTCCACCTAGTGGATTCAAGGAGAGCCTCGGCAGGAAGGAAAGGCACCCTTCCGACACCCTTCGTGGCACCGCGAAGGATTCCCTCGCGCCCACAGCTCCATCCCAGCTGCGGTGTTGAAAGAGAGCTTATGGAGACTACCAACTCTGAGGCATCAAGAACGAACTCATTCCTCCCGGTTAAGAGTGAACACCAAGTCTGCTACCTTCCCCATCTTCCCAAGTTTCCCCAACTCCAGGAAAAAGTCAGCAAGCTGGGTGGGGTCCCACCCAAGTCATCAAAACGAAAGCTCTCACTCAGGAGACAGATCCGAGGTGGACGCTCCGAGTGAGGCGACGGGTCCCTGACAGTAACACACGTGCTGCTCCGGTTTCCGCCGGGAAGGACACCTTCCTCCCCGAGAAGGCAACGCGCCAAGGCGGAAGAACCCTCACGGGGAGTCCCACGGCCCGCGTCCCCGGGTCTGTGAGTTCCTGGCTGCCGTAACCCCCGGAGGAGTCCCCGAAGCTGGCCCTCAGTTCCTCTGCTGTAAACGGGGCTGTGATACAGCGCTGCAGGGTGCCAGGAGGATAAGAGAGTTGGCACCTGGAGAGCACCCAGCACACTTCCGCGACTCTTCCGAGCCGACAGCGAGCGGCAGAGGCAGGCCGAGGGGGCCGAGGGGGCTCACTCCCCGCGCGGACGGGCCGGCACCCCGGGAGGGCCCGGTGCCTGCGCTCAGCTGCTGATCACAGGCCGGCGACGCGAGCTCAGCCGAGCCGCAGAAGCCGCCTGGCGTCTGTGAGATGCCGGCCACCGAAAACGCCCTGTGCAGTGCAGCTCTGCTCTGTAACACATCGGGTCGCCACGAGCCAGAATCAACTCTACGGCAGTGGGCTTGGCTTGGGATTGTTTGTTTGAGGGGTTGTCTCCTTCACCTCCAAATTTCTATTTAAAAAGGGTGGAAGAAATGGGGCACAAGGGTGCTAGAAGATGGGGAAATACTAATAAGGTACTGTCTCTCATTCCATGTGCCCAGAAATGGAAGATAAAGGTAAATGCCAGAAGCTATGGTGACATGTAGGTAAGTACTTGTAATCCATTCAGGGAGTTAGACTTCATCCAGTGATCAATATGGAGCCACTGGTCATCTTTCCATCACCCCACTACACCTCATGCCCATACTCCCCTCAGACTTTCAGTCAACCTACTTCCTAAAGAACAAAACAGAATATTGTTAACAAAGCAGTTTCTGAACCTGTTTCCTGAGTTCTGCCTCAGCTTTCACACTCACAATCACCCAAGACTTGTATTTTAAGTCTGAAGACCAAATTCTACACCATTAGTTACGAACCTTTCGTCCTACCTCTCAATTTCGGGTAAACAGATTTAATATCAGAGCAAATACCCTCCACTCCAATACATGAACCATAAATTAACACAAAACCTGAACGAACAGCACGCAGTCACAGACGCTGCAGCAGGCTCTGGCTGCCCTACCCAGGAAGCCATTCCCCAGCCTCCCCCGCAGCTAAGTGAGTCAGGCACTCATCCTCCCCAGCTGGCATGCTGTCTAACCCTACAGTCAAGAGGCAGTACACTGAAGACAGCAGGGGAAGAAGATTCAAGGGGAATGAGGCCCCAAACAACAGTCTTCAACCCTGGACTGCTGGCACTTGAACTATTAAGGAAGAGAATTTAATTTCTATCACTTAAAACCCACTGTTTTTTTTGGTCTTTGTTAAAGCAGACAAACTTATGCCCTAACGGACAGGACTACAAACCTGAAAACAAATGTTTTGTCCACAAGCAAATATTTATTAAAGACCCGCTAGGTGCCAGGCATAGCAGAATCTGGAGATACGACTGAGAATATAGCAACAAATCCTACCCTCAAAGGGTTCACATTCTGGTGGACTTTTTAAGACTCTGGACTACAACATATTTTTTAAAAGAAAATTATTCAGAAGAAAACAAATTTTTAACTCAGTAATTAAGATTCTAAACTCATGTATCTGATAAAGGGCCTGTATTCATAATACATAAACAACTCTCAAAACTCAGTAAGTAGGGAAGAAAGCGGTTTAAAAAAATGGGGGGGTGGGGACACTTGAACAGACAAGTCAGCAAAAGTAAAGATGGCAATTTAAGTACAAGAAAAGTACAACATCATTAGTCATCTGGGAAATTTAATCCCAAACACGGTGAGAGCCTCTGTGCACCTGTGAGAACAGAGCCCTAGTGGTGTAGTGGTCAAGAGTTTGGCCACTAACCAAAGGTCAACAGTCCAAATGCATCAGGTTCCCCGGAATCCCTGTGGGGCAGTTCTGCTCTGTCCAGTAAGGCCACCATGAGTCAGAATCAACTCAATGACAATCGTTTGGGTTGTCCTGTTTTTTAAGGATGGGTTTAATAGAAGACTGACCGTGCCTGGCATTGGTAAGGACACGGAGCAAAGGAACGGCACACTGCTGCCAGGACTGTCAACTGGTACAATCACTGTGAACGACAGCTGGGCGATTTCTTAACAAGTTAAATACACACCAACCATATGACCAGCCATGCTCACCACAATATTTGCCCAAGAGAAATTAAAACATAAGTCCACATAAAGACTTGTATACTAGTGTTCACAGCAATTTTGTCTACAACACAGGAAGGCCCTAGGTTACATACAAGATCTGTTCCTAAGTCTGTCTTTAAGTTCACTTCATGGGTAATTCGGAATGGGTACCAAGAGTTCTTACTCAGCATCAGTTAGCCAAATGTTTCTTAGTATATGGTATATATTTTACCTTTCTATAAATTTAAAATTCTATGAATATAAAACACTTAAGAAACATTTCTAAACCATGCAATATTTTCATGAGCATCAAAAAGTAGTGTGCTTATTATCATGAACAATTATATTTAACTCAAAGTTTTATTTGGAAGGCCTGGTGGTGTACTGCTTAAGGACCATGTCTGCTGACCAACAGGTCAGCAGTTCAAATCTGCCAGGCACTCCTTGGAAACTCTATCAAGCAGTTCTACTCTGACCTACAGGGTCGCTTTGAGTCAGAATCAACTGGTTTTTATGAAAGTTCATTCTCAAGTATGAGTTGTCCCTAAGCTGGACATTCATAACCCAGGGACTGCCTGTAACCCAAAACTGGAAACAACCCAAATGTCCATCAACAGGTAAAATTGTAAATTACAGTTGTATCCATATAACCAAATACATTACTCATCCATAAAAATAAATGAATTACTGATACAAATAACAATCGGAATACCAGAATAAATATGCCAAAGAGAGTTGATGCTGCATAATTTTGTTTTTATAAAAGCTTTAGTAATAAAATTCAGGTCTGTGGTTATGTAGGTATGACAAAGGTGCCAGAGGAGCAGGAGAGATGCATTACAAACAAGCACAGGGAGGCTTTGGGGGGTGACAGGTGTGTTTATTCTCTTGAATGGGGTACTGGCTCTACAGGCGTACGAGTTGTCAAAATGTATCCAAGTGCATGTTTTCAATGTGCGCAATTTACTGCACACCGATGATCCTCAACACAGCTGTCTACGCGGGAAAAATGGGCTTTAGGGTACCAGTCATTTTCACAGAAACCAAAACACCAAATCTGTGGCCACTGAGTTGATTCCAGCTCACAGAGACTCTAGGGGACACAGCAGAACTGTCCCCTCAAGGATTCCAAGGCTGGCTGCCACATCTGTCTCCTGGGGAATGGCTGGTGGGTTCAAATCACCAGCCTTTAGATCAACGGCCAAGGGCTTAACCACTGTACAGCCAGGGTCCCTTAGGTACAAACATTCTGTTTTCACTGGAGTCAATCTAATTCAAACTCTAATCCAAAGCTATCAAAATAACCCATTCTTTATAGCAAACTAGAAACAATTACAAAGCCACTTATAACTCAAAACAAAACTGGCTTTCAGAAACAAGGAAGAAGAACCTATATTCAACTCCACCTCCCACGAAAAGGAAGGGGATCTCAGCTTTCCCCACACACCTGCGGTTTCCAGTACCTCCTGTGTAGACGTACACAACACCCAAACCTGTGCCACGTGTATTCCTTACAGGGGATTATGGAAGGAAGGGATAAGCAATGCCTAAAGTCATCAAGCACTCATCAGGAAACCAAGGGTCTTCCAATTACTGTATGAAAGTTTCTCAAAGAACAGTATTGTCTGCTGCAAGTCTTTCAAGCTATGCACACTGGGTGTGAGACATTATCAGGCTAAATAGTGCTCCGAATGACTGTAAAACCTAAGAGTCATTTAACTTTTTAATTCACTTAATTTATATTTATTTACTTTTCTACAGAATTTCTAAGTTAAAGCTCTGTGCTTCTGCATTCACACTGTCCAACATGGAGCACAAAAGCTTTCAGGAAACATCTTTTTTAGATTAATTTTTTAACACACTGTTTTAAAAAACAACATCTGTTTGGGCAATGGATCAACTAAGTGAAATACTTTCCTTCTGAAGAAGGAAATTTATTGTTTTGTACACACAATAATTATGTTAATAAACTCCCCGGTACAGAAGACAAGTCTTAAAAGTATAATACTCTAGTTCACAAAAGAAACTCTGTAACTGATGGGTGTTAAAAAGGTGGTGTTAAGCAGGTGCTGATAACTGAAGTTTTAAACAACATTGTTGCCAGCCATGACTCATGGGAAGAAGAAAATGTTTTTGATTTCTCAACACTTGGGGTTGTTTTACTTTTAATACTAAAATAAAACCCCACTTTCAAATGGAAGTGTGGGAAAATGTTATAAAGAAACCTTGGTAGACAGCCATATGTGTAATGATAAATGTCAATGGCTCTGTAAAATGATGACATCAGCAGAGGTGAATTACCTGATAGGCAAGGTAAGCACACTGCTGATCTTGCTTACCAGATCATCCGTAGTGAAGAACTTCACTTAAGCAAGCACCAGTAACCTTGCTTATTGGGTCACCTGCTCCTGTCAGGTACTGTATATTTGGAAAGAAGTTTTGATTCGGTGGGAAGATACTGCGAGGTTGGGCGAGAGACAGATGCCACCCATACCCAGAAGCAGAATTTTTGATGTAGTGAAAAAAAATGTGAACAACTATTCACTACAGATGAGCTGGCAAGCAAGGTAAGCACCGTGCTTATCCCTGCCTTTGGGCAATCTGCTCCTGATATCAGGTTATCATTCTTTCAACAGGCTGTAAGTTAGGTGTTGGAAATATAAGCCAAAAAACTAAACTCATTGCCATTCAGTTGATCTGACTCCCAGAGGCCCTACAGAGTAGAATTGCCCCACGGGGCTTCTGAGTAGTGGCTGGTGGATTTGAACTTCTGACCTTTCGGTTAGAAGCTATAGCACTTAATCACTGTGCCAGCAGAGCTGCGGTAGAAATACAGTCAAGAGGAAATCACTGATTCCTACAACGGATCCAACTCGACAGCAGTGGGTTAGTTGTAAGGGTCTGGTCCAACAGCACTGTTTTCTCACCTCCACACAGGAAGTGACCACCAGCCTCTCCCCCTTCCTGGTAACGGATACTGAGCCCTTCCCCCTCCACACTGGTGCCATCATCCCACGCAATCATCCTACAGCCATACACTGTTAGACCTTCCTGTCTGCAACTGCCTCACAGGCATCACTGCTGGTGGCACCGAGCAGAAGCTAAGCTATCACCATCTGTAATATAGCTAACTAGGCTAAAATGAGACAGCCCCAGGTGAGAGGAGTTTGAGCTCCACCTCCTACTGGCAGTACACCCCTGGGCTCTTGAAGGCTCACTCTTCTGGTCTTTTAAAGGAGAATAAAGTCCCTTCCTCTAGCCTACTAAGTACTCCACAAATGTTATTGTTATTAGGTGCCATCGAATCAGTTCCAATCCACGAGGACCTCAGGTACAACAGAACAAAGCACTACCCGGTGCCGTGCCATCCTCGTGACTACTGTCAGGCTTGAGCCCACTGCTGCAGCCACTGTGTCCACCCACCTCCCAGGGTCTTCCTCTCTTTCGCTGACCCTCTACTTGAGCAAGCCTGATGTCCTTCTCCAGGAACTGGTCCTTCCTGAGAAATGTTTAGAGTATGGGAGACAAAGTCTCACCACTCTCACTTTTAAGGAATGTTCTGTCTGTACTTCTCCCAAGACAGATTTGTTTCTTCTTTTAGCAGGCCGTGGTAAATTTAGTATTCTTTGCCAACACCATAATTCAAAGGCCTCAATTCTTTTCCAGTCTTTCTTACTCATTTTCCAATCTTCACATAGCTATGAAGTGACTGAAAATATCACAGCCTGGGTCAGGTGCACTTCAGTCCCTAAAGTGACACCTCTGCTTTTTAACACTTTAAAGAAGTCCTCACAGAAAAATTTCCCCATGCGACAGATACATCAATGTCTTGACCACGGCATCCATGGACGTTTATTGAAACCAAGTCCTCAACAGCATCAGTCTTTTCTCTGTTTATCACGATGTTGCTTACGGGTCCAGCTGTGACGAGTTTTGTCTTCCCTATGTTGAGATGCAACCCTTACTGGAGGACCCACAGACACAAGCCATGATGACACAGCTCTGCTTCCATGACAGTCAGCGGGAGAGTCATCTGCAGGTGTCGCTCAGACCTGACTGAAGACTTGAAAAACTGACACTGAGTTTCTGAGAAATCAAAAATATCACAGTCAGAAACACACACATTTTAGGGAGATGTGCACATGGTGATTACCAAAATAATGAGCTGCACCCCAACACTCAGTCCCAATTCTGTACCAGAGATTTAGTGGCAGCTTCAATCATTCATAAACCAAAAACCAGACCTGTTACCATCGAGTCAGTTCCAACTCACAGCAACCCTACCAGACAGAACAGAACCACCCCACAGAGCTGCAAAGGAATATCTAGTGCATTTGAACTGCTGACATTTTGACTAGAGGCTATAGCAGTTTACCATTATGCTGCCAGGGTTTCTAAACCATTCATTTAAAAAAAAAAAAAAAAAAACACTGCTGTTGAGTCAATTCCAACTCATAAAAACCCACCTGACAGGGCAGAGTAAAACTACCTCATAGAGTTTCCGAGGGATGCTTGGACTCAAACAGTCAAGCCTTCAGTTAGCAGCCATAGCTCTTAACCACTACGCCACCATCCATGTCATTCACGGGGCCTCAGACCTTATGTATGCCTTTACCAGACACACCTCCTCCAGTGCTCAAAGGGATACAGAAAAGACCTGTTTTCTACCCTAAAAGAGCCCAGAGAAGGACGACACAGTCACTGTTATACAATGTATCTCTACAACTCCTCCTGCCCCACCCAGGACCCGCCAGGCACATGGAATGTGACCATCTTACACAAGTCGGCAGCCCAACAAGAGATGGCTTCATTCCTTTAAAACTGGGCTTCGAGCTGTAATTTTTTCCATTCTGGTTCACCAAAAAAAAATTTTCAGGACAAGGCTCTATGTGTCTGTGTCTGTGTCTGTGTGTGTTTGTGTGTCTGTGTCTCTGTGTCTGTGTGTGTGCACGTGCACGTGCACACACATGCTTTAGGTAGATGTTTACAGAACAAATTAGTTTCTCCTTCAACATTCATACACAAATTGTTTTGTGGCAATTGTTGCAATCCCCATGACCTGTCTGTCAACACTGTGCCCTTCCCCACCCCGGGTTCTCCACGTCCACCATTCTTCCTGTCCCTTCCCTTCCTGTCACAGCTTTTGGGGATGTATAGCCCATTGGGTCTTCCATACATGACTGAACTAACAAGCACATCCTCATGGGTGTTGTCAGTCTTAAAGACCTGTCTAACCTTTATCTGGAAGGCAGACTTGAGGAGTGGTTTTAGCTCTGAGTTTAAAAGATGTTTGGGGGCCACAGTCTCAGAGGTTCCTCTAATCTCTGTCAGACCAGTAAGTCTGGTGTGTGTGTGTGTGTGTTTTAATTTTGTTCTAAATTTTTCTACCACTCTGTTCAGGACACCCTATCATGCCCCCAGTCAGAGCGCTGGGTGGGTGGTAGCTGGGCACCATCTAGTTCTTCCAGGCCCAAGCTGCAGAGCCTGTGGTACTTGTGGTCTGTGAGTCCTGGGGACTAATATTCCCTTGAGTTTCCGCTTCCTTCATTCTCCTGTGTTCCAGACAGAACAGGATCCAGAAGACGTATCCTAGATGGCTGCTCACAAGCTTTTAAGACCCCAGGCACTATTATCTTTACGAACCACATTATGTCAATTCAGTAGTTTTGCTTTTGCTTCACCCACCATAACTGAACCAGTTTGAGCCTGTGTTTTGCTCTCTAATCTCAAATTTATTTTCAGCAAATGGATAACCTAGAGCAACTTCATCTGAAAAAATATGGCTATCAAATTCATCCTTACATTGCAAATAATGCTGCATTTTTATATTAGCTCAAAGTTTGTTCATCCTAAGATTTTGCAGTTTTAAAAGCAATATTAAACTATTTTTACACATTCATTAATAATGAAATCTAAAGTGACAATGGTACTCCATTTTAATTGCTATCTCAAAACATTTCAATAAAAAGAAAAACAATGTAAAATTTTTGTAATTCATGAGTCTGATCCAACTCGACAGCACTTGGCTTGGCTGGCTTTTAAAATATACTAGAATCCACTGCACCACTGGGTCACTCTGAAAATACTA
The DNA here is from genome assembly GCA_028571685.1 of Heterohyrax brucei. Taxonomy (NCBI): domain Eukaryota; kingdom Metazoa; phylum Chordata; class Mammalia; order Hyracoidea; family Procaviidae; genus Heterohyrax; species Heterohyrax brucei. The sequence goes on from CM053159.1 coordinate 83,261,534, forward strand.
TTGTGATAAAAACACTCTTAACATATTGCACACATATTATATTGAAGATTTCAAGTAGCTTTTTAGTAGGAAATTCTCAACTTGGTACTACAAAATACAATGAAAACACACTTAATTTTGAGGTAGACACCATTTCACTACTAACATTTAATAATCACATAAAGTGGATGTTATTCACGAACAGCGGAAATACTACGTGTACGATCACTCCTAATGTAGCTATACATCAACACAAAGCCAAATAAAATATTTATTGGTTTAATACTCACCCCAGTTCTAAGTTGAAGAATTAACATAATGCTACACAAAATAAACATTTTATTACAAATATGGATTTAATTCATTCGCAATTACAAAATTCACTGAGAAAACAACAGTGGAATAAACCATAATTACATTTAACTAAAAGAATGTTCTCTGACATTTTTTCATTTAAGCTATCCTTGTTGTCTTGCTGACCTGAGTAGCTGGTGCGCCCAGAAGTTCCACAGCAGTTCCATATAACTGGGTGTGGTTGTTAAGATTCTGTGTCAGTCTGGCCAAGACGCTCAGTTTTCGGGCAGCTGGATGACACTGTGATCTTTTCCCCATTGAGATCTGATACACGACCACGCCCAGGATGGGATCTGCCATGGTACTAGAGGGAACAAGGCCTGTGATGGCTCACCACCCCCTCAGCCTTCATCTCTCCACCCTCCACTCCCTGGCCCTTCCTGCTGTCCTTGCTGGGGTTTCTGCTTAGTCTGGATCCTGCAGCTGATTCGAGTTCCTCTGACCTCCAGTTCCTGGGACTAGAGTTAGCAGCTGACCTGCAGTCTTGCCTGCCGGTTTTGAGATTCATCAATCTCATAGCCTGCTATAGCCCTGCTCTCCAGCCTGCATATCTGGGGTTCACCAGCCCATTCAGCTACATGAGTCAGAAGCCTCTTTCCTGCCCCATGGACATGGGACGTCCCAGCCTCTAAAAACGATGTGAGCCATTTCCTTCATGTAAATTTCCATCTACTTATCATTTATTTACTTATGAACACACTTTACCTCATGAACCAACCTCTGCCAGCTTCACATTCTACTTCTGCACCTTCCTTATCTCCCTCGGCCATGAAAGAATTAAAAAGAGCTAAGGACTTGTTCTGGATACGGCTTTGGCTTAAGGGGATGTAGTGGCTGCCTGGATCCTCTACCCAGACCGCCAGCCTTCTCCTGAGCAGCTCTGAGGCAGTCTCACTTTCCTATAGTTCATGTGTTTACTGGAGCAGCCACTGTCACTCCCTTCCAGAATGTTCCCTGGCTTTCCCATCTTGGCTAACCGGCAGCAGAGGCCTAGTTGTCAGTCTGTCTTAGCTCTCAACATGCCTTCCTCACTAGTCCTTTCTAGATTTTGATTTCAAGTGAAAGACACTGGACTCTCCTTTGCACTTGCACACTTAGAGGGCACTAAAGGTTCGTTAATTAACTTCAATATTGTGGTGTCTCGGGGAATACGGAGGCCCGAGGAGCAGGAGAGAGACGGGGAACAGTCAGTCGGTCGGGCAGTCAGAATACACACAATGACTGATGAAGTTCCTCCTCTCAATATGAGCATGGGTCATAGCACCCCAAAACAATTACAATAGTAACATCAAAGATGACCAATCACTGATCACTGTAACAGACACAACATGAAAATGTCTGAAATACTGTGAGAATTCCCCAATGCAACACAGACACAGGAGATGAGACTTGTGTTAGAAAAATGGTATCAGAAAGGCCTGCTCGAAGCCAGGCTGCCCAGACATTCATTCCAGAAAAACTGCAAGATCCATGAAGCACAGTAAACGAGGCGTGCCTGTAACAGCAACAGCTGAACACCAAGATCGACCTCACTGAGGCCCCAAAACTGTCCAGGTGAAGGCTGAAAATGCAGGCAATGTGTTACACATATTTATCACAACAGAGGCAGGGGTGGGGGAGTAAAAAAAAAAAAAAAAGGCATGTTCACCAAGGTCTGCCTCTATCAAGGCTGGGAGTAAGGAAAGAGAGCAGAGGACATCACCGCAGAAATTTGGGGTTCAAATGGGAATGGCAGTAATAGAGAACAGGTACCTTTGCTCAGCCATCGCGTCCTCATCCCTTCCAGACTCAGCTCTCCCACTTGGGAGTCCACCACAACGGCACAGGCACACCCGGGTGCTCGTCCATCCCCTCCCCACTGCCCTCTGCATACCCCCTCCTGGGACCTAAGGGCACTGCTGTGACCATCCTTCCACTGGAACATGGACGGCCAGGCCCGGGTACCTCACACACTGCCTGTTGCCAGAGGCTCTAATAAACGTTTGCTGAGCAAATGAATGGGAGCCACTAACTTGCTGCCGACATTTAATGACCATGTCACCCAACTGTGATTCTTATTTATCTGACAGACTAACCTTGCTTTAAGTATGTTTGCTTGGGGAGGTCCAATCGTGGTTTGCTGGTCACAGAGCATTTCAACTGCCCACGGGACATTACTGAACACACACCCAGAACGGAAGGCCCACCTAGAGGGTTAAATGCCCCAGCATCAGGCACACTGAGCTTACTGCACAGCTTACTACACACAGATGCCAGGCGCCCTCCTGCAGATGATTCTCTGAGAATCAGTAAACCCAGCGAGGCAGGCACCTCAGCAGAACACAGCGGGTCTGGTTTATGTTTCCCTAGCAGCCAACACTGAGTCCTGGGTGCCACAAAGGTTAAGGGCTTGGGTACTAACCAAAAGCTTACTGGTTTATGGCTATCCAGGGGCCCTTTGGAGAAAGCCCTGATGATCTACTTCCACAAGAGCCTATCACTGAAAACCCAGCCCTGCACAGTTCTACTCTGATGCACAGGGGTCACCACGAGTCCTAACTGACTTGATGGCAACTGGTTCATTTTATTTTTTTAAGCAGCCAGCAGGATGCACAGTATACAGCAGGAGATCAATAAACACTTGTTGTGAGGTTTCCTGTAGCAGCAGATGCTTCCTAGGCTAAGGCATTTCTGCGGCCAGTAGGGACAACAGATGGCATCTCCCCGCGCCCTCCAGGACCCTCGCATGGTAGAGACTAGAAAGGAGGCTGACCTCCTAGCTCTTTGTTTTCAAGTAAGACACCATAACTACTCACTGGCACTTCACTCAAGCACAAATTTAGTCTCCAAAAAATAAGTCCATTTTTAATATCCAAAAGTTTAGAACAAAGAGCAACTGAGTTAACTTAAAAGACATGCACTTTTGGCTCCCTCAGAAAGCACTTCCATACTGACCGCAAGTTAAAGACAAGAGAAGTCCTTTCCCTAAAAAAGACAATACAATTTTGTAGACCACAATACAAGTAAAACTAAAAGAACACTGGTAGGATTATGCAATATAGCTGTTTCTGTTACATACGTACTCCTTCTGCGCCTATTTTCCAAGGACAGAACAGGATTCTATTACAATGAGAAACTCCAAAACCAAACTTATTGTCCTCAAGTCAATTCTCCTCACAGTGACCCTATAGGACAGAGTAGAACTGCCCCATACAGTTTCCTGGGAGCAACCTCGTAGATTTGAACCCATGATCTTCTGGCTGGCAGCCACCAGGGTTTCCGACAGTCCAGACAGAATTCCCACAAGCCACTGAGTGGTACTCCGGTCTAGGGACCTTCCTCATGAGACAACTCACTACATTAGTCCCTGAGGTTTGAAACAGCACCAACACATCTGTCACAGACAAAAAGATCGTGAAACAGCTAAAGCAAAGACAGAAGATGCAGGTACTCCAGCTCCACTGCAGGGTCACCCACCTGAGCATCACAAGGCAGAAACAAGATGAGTGGCTGCTCTCTGCCTCACATTCTCCCCTGGGAAGGTGGAACGCATACCAACCGGTTTGGCTGGAAGGTCACAAATTTGCCAAGGGAGCAGGAACGTACGAGAGTCCTGGCCTCCAGAGCCACAATACATTACGTAACTACACAGGCAGTCTGGTCACACTGCCCAGAGGAGATTAAGAAAGGAAGTCATTTGCTAGTTTTGAGGTTTTCGAAGAGGAAAGGATTTCACACCCAGTGTGCTAACCTCGGAGCCGTACTTCCAGAGAACAGCAATTACCAGGCTGCACAACCTGAACCACCGGTCCTAACAGCCAACACCCCACAGAACTACCAGGAAGTATGCCTCATGGGGAAGTCGAGGGCTCACAGATGGGGTGGTCCCGAAAGGGCCACTCTGAGTCACTGCTTTGTTATCAAACACCACGTGTGTGCGTGAAGCACACACAAACACACACACCCTCAAGCCTGTTTTACTCACAGTACAAACAGACGCTGAGAGCTGGCTCTGCCTCAGTCATGAATCTACAACTTGCTCTTTTATTTTTGCTCTTACATGCAACTCCTGACCCATTACTGTTGCTGTCAGGTGCCATCCAGTCAATTGCCACTCACAGCACCCCATGTGACAAACGATAACTGTCCCACAGGGGTTCCCTAGGCTGTAACCTCCGTGAGAGGAGATGGCCAGGTCTTTCCTCTGCAGAGCCACTGGGGGACTTCGATGGCTGGCCTTTCCGTTTTCAGCTGGGTTCTTAACCACTGCTCCAGCAGGGCCCCCAGTTACAGTGTGGGCGAAGAATACTCACTAGGACACGGACGGACAGACGGACGGAAGGCCAGGAGGACAGACAATTTGCCCTAGAAGAAGAGCGGTGTGATTTTCGTATCTACTGTAAATCCCTCCTCTGTGATGTTCACGAGGGAAGATGGGCAGCGGTTGTGCTGGTGAGGTAGGGCTCAATCTGTAAGCTCAAAGGTGTCGAGGCAATCTCTCAGAATATAATGGAAAGGAAAGCAAGCAGAGTCGGGGACCTTAGGCCACCACAAAGCAGTGCCAGAGTGTGTCCTTTGGAAACAACCCAGGGTCCCTGTGCCCGAGAAGCTCCCAGTCCAGGGCAAGGCTGACCACACAAACCTTCCAACAGAGAAGGTCTCCACTCTCCCCTGGGGCTGATGTCCCAAATTTGGACTTTTGGTCTACTTTTCTGTGAAGAAATAAATTTCTCTTTGTTCAAGTCACCCACTGCTGGTATTTCTGTGACAGCAGCACTAGGTGACTCAAGGCAGCCCAGGACAGGGTCGTCTTTTGTTCTGTTGTAGGCAAGGTCACAGGGACTCAGAACCAACCCAAGGGCACCTAACGCCACTGCCAGATCTCCTACAGACGTCACCAGAAATAGCTCAGACTGAGCTGTGCGTGTACACTGAAGCTACAGAGAGTGGCTTCAGGCATTTCCTTAAAGGCTCTCCTTCAGTTGCTCTCAGAGGAAACCCATCTTGAAATTCCTTAAAGGGCAGCAAGTGAAGACAGAGTGAAGGCTGAGGCATCCAGCTTTTCATCTCCTGTAGCTCTAATAATTCACAGACAAAATTAAAATATCTCCAGAGAGCTGCTGAACTTGTGCCACTACCAGTAGCCGTGGTGGACGCATATGCTGGAACCCAGTAAATACAATGAGCCCAGCCTGCATGTAAACAGTGACATTTCCCAAGACAATGTGCTAATTAAAATACATTACAATTGACCTTGGAAGAAGTATGGCCTATTTACCAGAAAAAAAAAAAAGTCTGTATTTTTTATTTAAGCCCAGCCCTTCCTATGGGACCAACTTAAGGCGCATGACTAGACAGATTCAGACTCTCCCTGGATGGGCAGACAGCCATCAGCCTGAGAAACTGAAGCAGGAGCAAGTCCCCTGCCATTCAAGCACTCAGGTTTCAAATCAGCATTTTGATGACTCCCTAAGTCTTGGAGTTAGACAACAGAAATCTGTTTTCCACTGTTAAACCTTTTCAGATCTAAGAACACCTTCTCCGTCACGATGTCCTTTTCACTCACGGGGTACAGTCTGAAAGTAATCCAACACGAACCCTACGGTCAACCTTTCTTCTCACAATGAGTGGTACTGAGAGCACCAGCCTCAAGCAGCTGCCTTTCCTGCACGTGTGCTGCTGCTGGTGGGCGTAGGGTCAATCCTGACTCGTGGGCCCCACCTGACAGAGCAGAACAGCGCCACAGGGTTCTCTTCAGGTTGTAATCTTTACAGGAGCAGATCGTCAACTCTTTATCCCACACAGCCACCAAACCCAATAAGAACCAAACCCACTGCCGTCGAGTTGATTCCAGCTCTGCTCCATTCAGTTTCCAAGAAGTGCCTGGCAGAACTGAACCCCGAGCTTCCTGGTTGGCACCCACAGCACTTAACAAGCCCACCACCAGGGTTCCCACGCAGTCACTAGGTGAGTTCAAATCACCAACCTCCTGGTTAGCAGGCAGGTGCTTAACCGCGGCACCCCTGGGCCTCCTCCAAAGTGTACCTGGACACAAACTAGCTTTCCCCTCTCCCTTTCCTGAGCCAGCCTCTAGGACACGCAGCTGTGCATTCCCAGCAGAGCTCCTTCATCAAATCGTCAGCTCTGACAGAAATCTTCGGCCTGGCAAAGGCCCCACCAGCGGGCAGCACAAGAGACCACATGGCGGCAGAGCATTTCTCAGCAGTGGTGGTCGGTGACGTGCTCACAGACAGCACATTCCGCTACGTCTCAAGGTTCCAGAAAACATCCCTGTGGTACTGAGAAGTAATCGTCGCTTTCCACCTCTCAGTTTTACCATTTTATTCATCGGTTTTCTGTTCTCCTGGTTCAGAAAAGCCCATGTAAGACTTTCAGCAAATCTGAGGTGCTGGAGAAAGAAGCACACCTGGAGAGCAGTGCACCTGGACCCCTCCCCTGTCCTCACTGGTGGACCTGGACCCCTCTCCTTTCCTCATTATCACTCCTCACTTTCCCTGCTTCGCCTTCCACCAATCTGCCACTAGCTGGTACTTATTCTACAAAAGAAAATGCAATTTTTAAAAAATACATGCTCTTAGCCATAATCCCAAAAACACAAAACAACAAATGCTGGAGAGGCTGTGGAGAGACTGGAACTTTCCTACACTGCTGGTGGGATTGCAAAATGATACAACCTCTTTGAAAAGCAATTTAGCACTTCCTTAAAAACCTAGAATTAGAAATATCATTTGATCTAGTAATCCCCCTGCTCAGAACATATCCTACTGAAGTAACAGCAGTCACACAGATACATGCACACAGATGTTTACAGCAGCACTGTCCACAATAGCTAAATAATGGAATCAAGCTTGACACCCATCAACAGATGAGTGGATAAACAAACTATGGTACATACACACAATGCAACACTATGCAATGATAAAGAACAATGATGATTTTAGGAAGCATCTCATAAGCTGGTTTCAACTGGAAGACATTATGCTGAGTGAAATCAGTCAGCAGCAAAAGGACAAATATTGTATGAGACTTCTGCTATAGGAACATAAAAATGGACTTATGCATAGAACAAAAGACTCTTTAAAGGCTACAAGGGCAGGGAGGGAGGGAGAGGGTTAGTCATAGATTAGACTTAAGTCGATAGAAATTTGATTAGGTGAAAGTAGTGACAGCACACAGTAGAGAGTAGAACACCTTAAGTGCACTTCATCATAAACTGAAAGGTTTTTCTAAACTCAACCTAGTATTTCAAAGGACAGAATAGCAGAGACAGGAGTCTGGGGACCAGGTATCCATGGGACATAGAGGCCAACTGGCATAACTAGTCTACAGCTAAGAGAGTCTTTTGCATCCCATATTGGTGAGTGGCATCCGGGGTCTTAAAAGCTAACAAGCCATCATCTAAGATATACGAAATCGTCCCAACTCATCTGGAAAAGATGATTACCAAGAACAACAAAGATACAAGGAAAAAAGAGCCCAGGAGACAGAAGGACCCATATGAATGGGTGACTGGATCAACATGAGATCAGAAGAACCAGATGGTGCCTGGCCACCACCAAAGACAGCCCTGACAGGGGATAAAGTGCAGAGTCCTTGAGGCAGTATGAGAAGAAGAGGTGTGCAGCCCAAGAACTCGACTAAAAGACCAGAGCTGATGGTCCAACAGCCCAGAGGATTCCCTGGGAACACAGCCTGTAGACCTGCTGCTGTCCCTGGCTGGAAACCAGTAAAGAGGTCAGCTCTTCAGGCAAGAACGGACTGGACTCAGGGACACAGTGTGACCATATGGTGTGCATACTTTATGGTCCTATGCATTTATAGGAGGTTGTCCTACCTGTCTCTTCCTAGATGGGAGAGAAGAGGGTGCAGAGGACAGATGCTTGTTAAGAGGATACTAGAAATAGAGTGAAAAGGAGTGTGCTGTCACTGGGCAGGGAGAACAGAAGGAGCTACAGATAGGTCAGCATACAAAACTGACCTGGACTGTGTACTTTCACTTAATCACAAAAAAAAAAAAAAGAAAAAAATATGTTCTACGCTTATCAAAGTAGTATACACACATCACTGAAAAAACAAACTGAATGAACAGGCTTATCGAAAAAGCATGCATAACCTGGCTCAGCCCGCTCTAGCCCTGCTTCTCAGAGGCAAATCCTTTCAGTTATTTTGGTTTTGCCTCCGTTCTCTACGTCATTCACAGCTTTTCCTAAACCGGAGCCCTGGCAGTGCGGCAGCTACGAGCTCGGCTGCTCACTAAGAGGCTCACAGTTTGAATACACCAGCTGCTCCTTGGAAACCTACAGGGCAGTTCTACTCTGTCCTTCTGGGTTGCTATGAGTCAGAATCGACTCGACAGCAACAGGGTTGTTTCTTGTTCGTTTGTTTTCTTAAACATATTCTTTCCAAATATTTACAAGTGATTTTCTGCTATGACAGATGAGGACCCCTCATGGCACTCCCCTCCTCACAAGGTCCAGCAGCACCATTTGCAATTCCGTCTCATCACCTTTCTAACTTGAATGTACTCTCACCTTCATTGTCTCATCACGGGCAGTTTCTCTTGACTTCACTTCTCTTGACTTCCCCACCTTGTAAGATAAACACATCAGCACCCAAAACTGACATACAATAGCTCTGAAATTTAGCTTTGCTCCTGGTAACAGGTGATAAACAGCATGGCCAAGATCAAAGCAAACAGCACGAAACATGTTTTGGCATTGTATAAGCTTCAATAAATCACTCTGTTCCCTAGTTTCCACTGACAGTATAATCAATGGCTACCCTTACACAATTCATTTCTGAAAAATTTTGGAGGTCAAGACTAACCGTGAAGCAAAAACTTCATGCGCGCTAACACTGGGTTAGTCTGGGCATGTCTGCACTCTCTCTGGGCTCACACACCCGCCAGCCCCCCACTTCACCAGCTCGGGGTATCTGGCTGAGGAGGTCAAAGGAGCACAGAAGGGCTCTTATTAGAGTTGGGGCCTGCTAGTCAGTCTGGAAACTCAGGAAAGCAGCCTCGGCAGTGGGGTAATAGGTCACTGGAATAAGGCAGCTCTGGTTTGAGGAAACCAATCAGAGGCTTCCAATGGAACAGACACACTTCTAAAATACTGCATATATTAGACACAGGTGAAAAAACACGTTGCCGTCATGTGGGTTCCAACTCACAGCAACAGCAACCCCTTAGAACAGAGCAGAATTGCCCCACAGGCTTTCCACGGAATGAGCACCCGGTGGATTCAAATGCCCAACCTCTAGTAGCAGCTGACATCGTAGTTACTGTGCCACCACGGCTGCAGATGAAGCACACACCACGAAACCCAGTGCCATCGAGTTGATTCTCACTCATAGTGGCCCTACAGATGAAGCAAACCAACACCAAACCCAGGGCCGTTGTGTCAATTCCGACTCCTACTGACCCCACAGATGAAGTATACCACCACCAAACCCAGGGCCGTCAAGTCAGTTCTGACTCACAGCGACCCTCTGGCATATGCAAAACCTACTGCCACTGTATCAATTCCATTCTGACTCACAGCAACCCCATCCGACACAGCAGAACTGTCTACGGAGCTTCTCAGGCTATAAATGTTTAAGCTTCTTTCTCCTGCTCCCAGAAGCAGTGGGTAGGTTCGAACCATCAACCTTTACATTAGCAACTCAGCATTTTACTACTGCAAAACCAGGGCTCTCACATTTCCGGACAGTAAGCCTTAACACATAAAATTGCCTTTCATTAGGAAATTATTGATCATTCCAGGTAATCAGTGTTGTAGACACTCTTTGAGGCCGACACCCTAGCATGCCTAAAGATACCAGAAGCAATTACAGAAGGAGGGTGAGGGGAACCGTTATACTAATATGCAAATATATTCAAAATGAGGCTTTCAAAGTTCACAGAGGATGTTTGGTTTTCATGACATAGTGAAACCTGATTACATGTTGGAGCCTGTCTAAAATCTCAAACAGCGGACAGCCAGCAAAACAAGTCAAAAACTCAAACACACATGGATGTGTGGTTTCTATGCGTTACAAAGCAGAAAATGAAACATCAGTAAGTGCTTTAATTATAATCAAGTCCCTACAGTTCACCCCATATTTCAGGCCTGTGGAAGAAAAACAGAATTGCTTTCCTGGTGGTGACACACCAACAGAAATATCTGACAGCCACGAAACCCGCACCAGCTACAAAGAGGACGACCCTGAATGACTCACTCACTCACCGATTCTTTCACAAGCCCCCAAAACTCTCTGCGCCCCTCTGTCCTCACCCATACCCTAAAGCAGCAGCACCATCAACTCTACGGTGCCTTTCGTGCGACAATTAGAGCACACGTTATACACACGACCTCCAGAAATGCTGGTTCCCCTTGTATCTAAAGATGACTTTTTCTCCAAGTCAGAAGAGACAGCTGCTATACTTAAACCAACCATGGTCAACTTGCCAGAGTGGATGTGAGCAAGAAGGGAGCCAAGCAAGGTACTACTTTCTCCATCACCCCACTCTGCACCCTGAGCCCCTCCACCCTGCAACAAAGGGTGTGGAAGTGGCGATACGCCGTGTGTGACCTTGAGAGTACCAGTGCACGTACCTGAAGCAACCAGGGGAAGTCAAGAGAAGTCAACTCTAAAGAGAAACCTCACCTCAAGTCAGCTGGAGAGTTCCCTTTGCTAACAACTAAAGATTGTGGATCCTCTAATGTTACTGAATTGTACAAACAAAAACTGTTACAATAGCAAATGTTTTCACACACACACACACACACACATATACTCCTGGGTGGCTCAATGGTTAAGGGCTTGCCTGCTAAGCAAACCTACTGGGAGGTCCATGGGAAAACAACGTGGCAATCTGCTTCCACAGAGATTCAGTCATGGGGACCCTATGGGACCACTCTATTCTATTCCACAGGACTGTTAAGAGTCAGAATTGACTCATCAACAACTGGTTTATTTTTATATACACACTCACTACAATTTTTTTTTTTAAAAGGATGCATCAATTTGAAGCCTGATTTAAAATAAAAAAAGAAATCTATGGATTCTCTCAGAATACTCTTTTTCCCTAATCTTGAAGTCTGAACCTCAATTGTTGCTTTTTTATTTCACTGGTTTCCACACACGCTCACTGTGCATATAAACCACCTGCAGCATCCTCAGGGTCCCTGACAGTGAGAGACCCTGGACACATACACCACACAAATCAGGGTCCAAATTCCAAGGCTCTCAGGCTCCACCTCCCTCACCACATGACAGGGACCACAGGCAACATCACCCAAACGAGCAGACTGTTCTTTTTTTTAACACTAAGAACTCAAAACTGTCAAGATACTTTACAAATAACAAAAAGAGAACCCAATCAAAAAACCAGCTAAGAACTCAACCAGAGTTTTCAACAAAAAGACTATTCAAACACCAGCAAGTACAGGAGAAGACACCCAACAGCATCTCCACTCCGAAACCCAAACCCAGGCTCCTGCCACGGAGTCAATGCCAACTCACAGAAAGCCTACAGGACAGAGAACAGCCACACAGGGTTTCCATGGAGCAGGTGGTAGATTCAAACTGCTGACCTTCGGGGTACTAGCCAAGCTCTTCACCATGAAGCCACTAGTGCTCCTCATTAGCCATGAAAAAATAAAAATAAAAATAGCCACAGAGTTGATTCTGACTCACAGAGACCTTCTAGAGATGAAAACCAAAACCACAATGAAGCATCACATCAATGATCAACAGAGGAAAAAGCAAAAGAAAACATCAGTTGTTGGTCCAGCTCTGGAGATGGTGGCCTTGCCCATTGCTGGTGAGAACGTAAAGTGGTGGGCCCCCAGGGAGAAGTTTAGCAGCTCCTCACAAAGTTGAGCACTGAACTATCGTATGAACTAACAATCCCAATCCTATAAATATACCCAGAAGATGTGAGACAGGAACACACACAGAAACCTGCATACAAACATTCGTTTTGGTATTGCCAAACCCGCCAGGAACAGATAAACTGGTCGGCGTGTATGTACCAGCTGACACTAAGCAAGGTACGCATGGGCTGAACAGTACTTGCTCTTCCATGGTGAGCAATTCTGTTTTAGTCAGCTAGGGCTGCTCTAACAGATATAACCACCGAGTGGATGGCTTTAACAAAGGAAGGCTTATTCTCACACAGTCTGGTAGGCTACAAGTCCATATTCAGGGTGTCCACTCCTGGGGAAGCCTTTTCCCTTGTTGGCTCAGGAGGGAAGTCCGATACTGCATCAGTCTTTGTCCAGGGAGCATCTTGGCACAGGAACCTCAGGTCTGAAGGATGCGCTCTACTCCCGGTGCTGCTTGCTTGATGGTTCGAGGTTCCCAATTCTCTGCCTGCTTCTCTTTCCTTTTATCTCTTGCCGGATGAAAGGATTAAGGGTGGGGCAAGCCATACTCCAGGGAAACTCCCTTTACAGTGCAGCAGGGAAGTAATCCTATGAAGTGTTACTATGAAGGAAAACCACAAAACAGAGGACAGTCACAAGATACTGGGAATCATGGCCCAACCACATGGCTACACATATTTTCGGGGGGCGGACACAATTCAATCCATGACACAAGGGCTTAATGGTACTTGCTCTTCCATGGTGAGCAACTTCACGTGAGTTTCGCCACCCACTTAACGTGTGGGGGACAGGTGAAACAGTGTAACACAGATGGGTGGGAAGGCATAACTGGGCCCTGACAATAGCTAAAAAGTAGAAAGAACCAAAACATCCATCAACAAATGAATGGACGCACAAAACACAGTATACACACACCCACACACAGTGAAAGACCTTTGCTATCGGGCCATAAAGAGAAATGCAGTCCTGATGCCGCAGCACGGGCAAGCCTTGAAACCAACATGTTCAGTGAAACCAGTCAGCGGCAGAAGGACAAATACTTTATGGTCTCATTATATTAAATAAGCAAATATATAGATATTCCACATGTGATGTACAGAGTACCACTGTAGACCTGAAGCAACCAGGAGAAGAGAGGTGACTTCAGCTCCAGAGGAACCTCATCTGCACCCTCTTTGCCTACTCAGGGGCCTGGAGACCTGGGTGTTGAGTGGGTGGGAGAGGGGAAGGGGAAGGGGAAGGTTAGCTTAGCCGGTACTGAGCTTGTGTTCATGGTAGAACGATCCAGAAAAGGACAGTGAGAATGGCTGCACAACTTGAAGAATGCAATCAACATCACTGGATTAACATGCAGAAATGGTTGAGTTGGTGTATGGTTTGTTATGCATACTCTTACTACAAAAAAAAAAAAAATGCTTTACAAATTACTCACTGAGAGACACAGCCCAAACCAAGCAAAGGAAAGCAGGAATGTGTGGGATGAACACAATCTACAGAGAACTCGACCCCACTGCAGAATTCCTACTTCACAGTTGTAACAGTCATCCTTTACACCTATGACCACCTCAGTACCCAGACAAAAGGGGCCTAAATTACTAACTAAGGAAAAGCCACAAAACCATATAAACTCACTCAAAGTTCAACACATAATAATGGACTAGGCTTCACGTTCAGGGAAGAACATGTTTACGCCTCTGGTGGCTACAAAAAGGAGGAAATCACAATCTACTGAATTTCCCTCATAATAAGTTTGCCCAACAAAACACAAGAACCACAGGAAATGCCTCATAGGGAAGAGAAGAGGGGTGGCTTTTTTAAAATAGAGAAGAGCAATAGAAGCCAAACTGATAATCAGCCAAGGTACTACTCTTATTTAAAGATTCAAAACACCATTGACAGGGTAAGTCACTGGCACTGGGGATCTCTGCATTTTCCTCTATTGAAATGCTTGAATCACCTGCAGAACTTGGGATTATAGTCACAGTGACAGGCGCACACCCACAGACACCAGTGAACATCAAGGGACCTGCAAGGCAAGGTGCAGTGCCTACTCAGCAAAGGGTGCACTGTCTACCTCCTCCCCATCAGCATCGTCCTCCAGGGACCTCCGCCCCGAGGTCACCTCCTAGACGTAGGGTAGGACAAGAGAGTCCCACGTTAAACACACGCCAGCACACAGATAACTTTCTCTGACTGACCTTCACTCTCCAGCACCTCAGAGTCCTTCGAGGAATATGACCTACCTTCAGAATATGCTAGTGCCCTGAAATACCCCCATCTCTTTACCCACATACTCTCTAGCCCCCCCCCCCCCCAGGGAATAAAGACCACAGGTTCCCTTATAATATCTGTACACGAAAGGCCTTTGCCTTTCGCTCTGAAGGCTGTTAAGGAGAGTGGGACTATGATATTAGTTATTGATAACTACCAATGCAGTTTAAGAGCCTTCATAAATGCAGCCTACCAAGCACTGATGCTCAAGACAGGCATTTTATACCTATCCTCCTTCATCAACCACCCAACTTCATCAAAATAAAGCCAGTGGCAGATAAAAGCTGCTCTGGACCCCTGTTGTCCAACTCTTGACAAAAACAACTGCCCTGATAAAGCAGTTCCCAACCTTACTGCCACCTCAGCCACCAAGAAGGCCAAACTGTGAAGCTTACGCGGTTGCTTTCACATCCTGTGTCCTTTGTCCCTCGGGATCACCCTTTTCCTGTATTCCTTGTCAAATCTTAGGGGAGAGCTATCTCACAGAAAAAGGAATTCACACTAATACTGAATTCAGACATCACTGCTCCAGGTGACTGAGGCTCAATAAAAGAAGATCCCTGGAAGACAGCCACGCCTCACACAGATGTGTTACTAACAGTACACTTCTGAGGCCACAAAAAGGATGGGACAATGTGGAAAAGACTTGCCCATTACCCCTCAGATCAAACCAGTTCCAGTACTCTATTTCTTGGCTGTCTACAGAAATGTAGACCCTCCATGGAGAACACTCCTCTGAGCAGCAACCCCAGCACCGGCAGAGACTCCAACCAGTGTCACCACCGCTCCACCTCCTGGTTTTACTTAAGGCCAGCCATTAAGAACTTCTCAGGGACCAACAGAAACCTCTATGATTCAGATACTTCTACAAAGAAATAGAGAAATAACAACAGTGTCCCAGGTTTCAGTATCTGGTCAGTGGAGTGTTCACAATCTCTGTTAAAATCAGGGACTAATTATGCTAATAAATTGAAGCACATTAATTAGCAGATCTTTGTTAAATAACAAAAGTAAACATTCAGAAGCCTACAAAAATTTGAAGGCAACAGGCTTTGTAACTTTTCTATTGTTTAAAACCTGCAGCAACTGGTACTGCAAATTCCCATACAAATCACATGTGTCAGAAAGGAAAGAATGGCCTTAATTCTGTTTTATGACAATATAACACACACTAAGTGGAACCCACATCTAACAGACACCTAAGTGGAACCCAAGATACAAAGAACATAGACTGGAACAGAAAAAATAACAATGGCAGAAAAGATTTCCAAATTCAGTGGCAAAATACAACCCACAGATCCAGAAACTTAACAACTGCCAAGAGGATAAAACAAAACCACACTGAGGATGGCTCTAGTCAAACTGCTGAAAATTAAAGCTAAATAAAAAAATATTAAAAGCATCCAAGGAAAAAAAGATAAATTACATATTGGGGAACAAATACAAATGTTACCAATGACTTATGATCAGAACCGACATAAATCAGAAGACAATAAAATAAAAACTTTAATGTTAAAAAAAAAAAGGAAGGAAAAATGTTTCAGAATCCCTGATACATATTTCCAAAATATCACGTTATGCCTTTAGGTGGAAAATAAGAACATAAATTCAATTATTCAAATTCAATTTAACTCACTTAAATGTAACTATATTACATTATTTAAACTGTTTTCTAAGACACTCTTTCTATAAGACACTTGAACCAAAAAAGCCACCTGGTTTTACTCAAGGCCAGCCATTAAGAACTTCTCCGGGACCAACAGAAACCTCTGTGATTCAGATACTTATACAAAGAAATAGAGAAATGAAAACTGTGTCCTCGGTTTCAGTATCTGGTCTAGGATTTTGCTTCCTGTCACAGCCCTGGGTTGGGATCAGTTACTGTAACTGAGACACCTCCGACTGCTGCCTGGTACCACATGCAGTCTGGGCCCATCAGATAGTACAAACTCGGAGAACTACTCCAAGGACAGTGAAACACCCTGATACCTTCCACCTCCCTCACCCACTCCCAGAAAACACCAGCTGGTTATACGAACATACACACACGGAGCTGAACTATCCAAAACCCATCGCTGCTGAGTTGATTCCAATAGCACAGAGTAGAACTGTCCTTCAGGGTTTCCAGGAAGTGCCTGGTGGATTCAACCTGCTGACCTTCTGGTTGGCAGCCAAGTGCTTAACCACTGCACCATGTAAACACTATGTCTCAAAGAAAATCATCTGCCCTAACACACTACGCGAGAACTGGGGAGTAAGGGAAAGGCAAAGAAAAACTCAGGGAAGAAGACCTAGAGATCGTTTCTCACGCCCTTCTTTTTCACCCTCCAAGATCTTTCAGGGCCACACTACAAAAGATGCAACTCACAAAGCAGCTTGTCCTAAAATCACTTCTGAGAGCACTATCCAGGGCTCTTCATAAACCCCAATGGCCATAAAATGACAAACAGAAGTGTTGTCTCCCAGAAAACAGAAACATCACTTCTAAAGTAATTGTAGCACAGCGAGGTCACCCTCCCTTCTCTGAGCCCCTGAGGGTAGATGCCTTCTGGCTCGGGTGGAAGTCTGCAGGAAGGTGCACCCACAGGGCCAGTCATACCTACAGCTCTAGGCCAAGGTAGCTTAACCTGACTCTCCGAATCACACACCCACTGCCAACCCCTAGTGGCCCTATAGGACAGAGCAGGACTACCCTATAGGGTTTCCAAGGCCGTCATGTTTACAGAAGCAGGCAGCCACACTGGGTTCAAACCACCAACCTTTGGGTTAGCAGCTGAGCACTTAACTAGCAGCGCTCCTGGAATCTTAGGGTATCCTAAAACGCTGAGCCAGACACTCAGAGCCCCAATCAGCGGAAACAATACAAATCACGATACAGCAGGTTTTACACAGGGTTTTTTTTGTTTGTTTGTTTTTGTTTTTTTATCTTTTTCACTATGGTTATTTATTGGTTTGTTTGATAGGGTGTGAGGGCAAATAAAAAAGGCAGAAGTATGGACTAACATTTCATTTCTTTTATTGCTGTATTTTGCTCCAGGCATAAAGCACAATGCAGATAAAAACTACTCCTCTTTAGCTTGGCTGCTGGTGTTCTCTCTCCTCGGCAGGGAGAATCATAACTCTGCCCGTGTCACCCACAGAACAAGGGTCACCAAGGGTGAAGTGAATGGTGAGGCTGAAGGACAGACGAAAAAAAGACCACAGCCTTTTCCTCCAAGCTTGCCTTTGCTCTGAATCATGAGTAGAACCAATAACCTAGCTGTATACACCGGCACAGAGGAACCACACAAGCCATGCCCCAGAAGAAGCCTATGCCTTGACCGCCTACCTTCCAGCCTCAGGAGACGGTTTTCAGCCATCCACTGATGGAGAAACCGCTTGTGCAGTCCTGACTGGCTATCAGTAGGAGTGGAAAGTTTCTCATCCTTTTTTTTTAGTCAAGAAAGGTGCTGCTGTAAGAATGTCTTAAATAACCATGTGAATAAGTGAACGAATGCCCATTAAGCCATTTCTTGGGGGATCAGTGGCTCAGCTGATTCTGACCCAAAGGATGTGTCAAGAGGAGGAGGGCTGACCCAGAGCTGTCGGGGTACCTTCAGGGACAGCACCCAGGCTGCAGAGCCAGTTGTCCAATTCTCACTTCCAAACACTCAAACTGCCGCACCGCCAGGGCCCCACTCGGTATAAGCACACAGAGCAACAGGAGAGAGAGCTCAAGAAAGAGAAAAAAGCCTGCAAGCACAGAGAATGTGATCTTACTGCTGGTGAGGGGGACATCTTATCATGTACATTTAAAATTGAAAGTTCCCAAAAATTAGAATAAGAAAATATTAACTTCCCCTCTGCACAGGTTTCTGTATAGAGAGCTTTCTACAAACTTTCAGAATCAAACTTCATATCCCCACACAGATGCTAGGAGGAATCAGAAAGGCCAGAGGGAAAGTCTGTGCGGACAGGATGCTGCAGTGAGCAGAGAGGTGACAGCCACAGGAGGAGGCTGCCCCTGAGAAGAGGAAGACAGCTGTGTGCTGAGAAAGGGGTTATGGGAGAAGGGCCAGCTTGGCACACATACAGTCAGTCAAAACCAGAAGGGCAGAGGCAGAGCACAAAAGGAGACACAAGGAATTTGGACTTGGGTTGTAATGGAAGACTGTACATAATATAAACTGTATGGAATTACTTACACAGTAAAACCTCCAAAAGCTTGAACCTGTGTAAGATGGAAACTCATTGGAAAAGAGAAATGCAAACATTTTCCACTAAAATAAGAGCCGAAAAAGTAGTAAGACTACACCCTGTCAAAGGCAGAAAGCCTGCAAGACCAGGAAAAACCAGGCAGTCTCGTTGGTTTCCGGCTCTCGCAGGTGTCACCGTGCTAACTACTTCTCTCCACACAGTCCAAAGCTCTCCTCTAGGTTCCTAAGAGACTGCCTCGTAAGCCTGCACGCCTTCATCCAGCCTAAAACAAAGAGAGACACCAGATACTAGCAAGGACAGTCATAACAGACACCACATGTCTGCCACAGCCGCGCTCTGAAGCCTACCGTAAATTCCTTACTCAAGGCATCTGGGCCTTTTCCAAAATCAGATGAGTTTTCCAGAAGCACCATCAGAACCAAGTATCTGCTACACTTGCATTGTAAGGACATGGAATTTGAGTAACAGAAAGTGTCTTAGTAGCTGAATGCCACAGAACCTGATCTGGTTATTGTGTTCCCTACCAAATGCTTTGAAGATGACAAATTTAAATTCCAGAAGTTCTTCTGCCCAATTCAGTGAACACAGGTGTGTCTCCCTGGAAAGCATTTTTTTCCCCAATAAAGAATTCCAGGTTACTTCACAATACAGGTAACTGCAAACTACTTTCCAAAATGCTACTGTGCGTCTGTCCTGCCACACAGACGAGTAGGAGGCGATTCCGGAGCCCTGGGCACCCAATTACCGCCTTGTCTGACTTGGTTCTGGTACACTAAATGGCACTGATAGTTGTTACAGAACTTGTCCTTAAAAACCACACATCTTAACTAAGAAACATCATCAAAGTGAGATTTAAACTTTAAACATCCTGAAGTACCAACACCCTAAACCCACTACCGGGCACGTTTATATCATTATAAATTACAACTAACATTATTTTACATATTATGAAGTCTAAGGAGCCACGGTGGTGCAGTGGCTAAGTACTCAGCTGCTAACCCAAAGGTCAGCGGTTTGTTAGCTCTGGGGGGAAAAACGCTGTGTGTGCAATGACTCAGCGAGGTGTGGCCCAGGCTTCCCCACAGAAAGTCAGCTCCTGGTCACCCAGAACAAAGACGTGAGTAATCGCAAAGGAACTTCGCAACAGAGCCAAATTTTAAGGCAACAAACTTTTCTCCCCTGCACTGTTTTGCTAAGTTAAACTCCATGGAGTGAACACCTTTTAGGGTGACTGCTCTTCACCTCTTATTTCTCATAAAACCAAACAAAACCAAATGCCACAGAATCAATTCCAACTCACAGCGACCCCATCTGTTTCAGAGCAGAATGGCACTCCACATAACGCACCTTTTTTCTGTTCAGCAGTGCAGCTCTCAGAAGCAACATTCCTATAAATGTCTCCACAGTCCAGCTCAACAGGAGTCTCGGGTTGGGGGATGAGACCCAAACTAAACCCCCTCCCCGGTGTAGTGAGCGGGGCCTGCAGGAAGGGCCAGTTTCTGCACAGCTCACAGGACCCTCCAAAGCCCCAGTCTCCCCTCTGTAGACTGGAAACAGAGAAAGCAGGTCTCCGGGGAGGGAGAAGGACTGTGAAAACCTAAGGAGAGGAGGAACAAAAGGCTCTGGAAGGCTGAGAAGCCCGGAGATCCACTCACATGCACCCTGGCCCTTGGGTTGGAGAAGACACCCACGTTCTCATAAGACATTTCACTTTTTTGCTTAAATTACTTGAACTGAATTTCTGTCACCTGCAACCAAGAGTTTAAATTAATACTTACATTCTCTAATATACAAAGCAGACAAGGACAAAGTTGTCACAGTGGGCTTGACAGCCTGCAGGACAAAACACATAACCTACACGTGGAACAGGATGGGGGAAATCCTGCTCCTTCTCAATTCAAGGAGCCCTGGTGGTGCAGTGGCAAACTCCAGCAACCACAGAAAGGTCGGCACCTCAAGCCCGCAGGTGGCTCCAGAGGAGGAAGGCCTGGCAGCCTGCTCCCACAGGGATGACAGCCCAGGACCCCCCGGGGGACAGTTCTGCTCTGTGTCACGTGGTCACTGTGAGTCAGAATCAACTCGACAGCACCGGAGCACAAAAATAGCAACGTTTTTAAAAGTCTAGTTTTGACGCAGTTATCCCCCCACTCGGGTAGGGAAAGTTCTCACTGGGCTGGAGGTCATCTTACCTCCAGATTCGAGACTTCGCCACAGACACAAGGTCAACTTTGGGTTCAGGGGACTTCCACATCTCACTGTGACACAATATTCTCCAAGTCAAAGAAGCATATTTATTTTAACACCTTGAAGTTCCCGTAGTACTTGTAGGGGCCTTCTAGTCAACTCCAGATCCCAGTGAGCCCACGCAACAGCAGAACTGCTCCAAAGGATCTTGCCAGCTGTGGTCTTTACGGGAGCAGATCACCAGGTCTTTCTCCCGTTGAGTCACTGCGTGGGTTCAAACCACCAGCCTTCAGATCAGCTTAACCAAGGGTTTAACCATTTACACCACCAAACCCAAAAGCCAAACCCACTGGTGTCCAGTCAATTCCTCACAGCGACCCTATGAGACAGAGTGGAACTGCCCCACAGTTTCCACGGAGCTCTACTGGATTTGAACTCCTGACTTTTTGGTAACACATGTAGCACATAACCACTACACCACCAGGGTCTCCATTTGTACCACCAGGACTCATTAAATAAAAGAATCATATTTATTTTAACACCTAGAGGTTTCCATGTACTGCACTGCCTTTTATAAAGGAAACCGTAACTACAACTTATCAAATAAAGGTTAAAAGTGTAAATTATAAATTTATAAGTAGAACTGCTTCAAAGCTCTTGGAAACAGTAACTGCACCCTCCTTACAGAACAGTCACTTCAAAAGCACAGATAATAGTCTTGGAGTGCCATGCTGGCTTAGGACATGGGACAGGAAGACCGGGCACTCTGCTTAGACAGCAAACTAATTGACACACATTTCACTGAACTGGCAGATACTGCCATTCGCATTGATTTTTCTTCCACAGATAGTACACCACAATTTTGTTAAGCTGAAATCTGATGAGTCCTAGATACACAATTCTAAGAGAATTGCACAACTTTTATTAAACAATATTTCAAAAGGCCAAACACTGTGCCAAAAAGGGCAGGTGGAGCTATGATGTCTGAGTATCTGTATAATCTCTGTTTCCAAACTGCACATAAACACACACTCAGAAAAACATGCAATGCTTCAAGTTGAAGCCCCAGGGACTCACATCCACAGCACAAGATACTTGCCATGCTGACATAAACAGTGTCAGGGGCCTCGAAGCAGACAGCTGGGCTCTGCCACTCCGAGTGAAGAAACAGACGTGGCATCTGCTCCTGTCAGTGGCCCTAACTCTGTCCCTCTCCTTCCCCATTCAGCTCTACAAAAACTGTACCAGTCTGGGCCACCCACCAGGGGCTCCCCTGTGCTCACACTGGCCAACACTCACCACATAGGACCTGGAAGCCCTTGTGCTCAGTGGACACGTCACCCTGGGATTAGGCAGAGTCAAGGAAGCCTGGTGGGCAGCACTGCCTGTCAGCACTGCAGGGACCCGTGGGCCAATGTGGTGGCCGCATGCCAACCATGCTCGTGGGCCATCTCTGCACCATCCATGACCCTTAGCGGAGCACTTGGCAGCTCTTAGGCTACTTGACTTCCCGGAAGCCTATAATGCCCTGGGCATTCTCTTGTCTTTGAAACACGCTTCCCTTCACCTCCCTGACACCTCACCCTCTAGATGCCTCTTCTCTCTCCAGCCACCGGACCCAGGTTTATAGGAGGCCTCCACTGTCACTGCTGGGCTGGGGAACGGTAAACTAACACTTCCATCTCCCACTACATTCTCTCCCCACGAAATCACAGCCACACCAATGGTCTCAAGGAATGCCCACTTGAGGCCTAAGTTCTAGGCAGTTCCACATGATCAGTAGTGGACCAACAGTTTCAGCACCCATCCAAGCCTCCCTTCCCATGTCACATGTTAGTCCTACATCATATAATAAAACAACTAATGTAAACACCATTGCGTGTCTGCCTTGTAAGGACCTCTCTCATCTCCACACGTTAAAACTGACTGAGAGCCATTCTGCTGGCACTGGAACATTTTCTAAGACAGAAGAGGGAAGCCCAAGTGACTTCATTCCGCAAACTCGGCTTATCCAAGAAGTGAAGAATGCACAGATTGACCTGTGCTTACTCACTAATCTGGAGTGACCCCACTGCATCCGAGATGTGCTGAGCACTTGTGAAACTGTGCACTCCAGGTTAGTCAGGAAACACAACTAAGCCTGTGTGCACCTTGCCGCTGGGTGCCCGCATGTATGGTGCTGACTGGGTAACCAGCCTCTAAGAATCCCTAAGCATTACGGAAACACATGAAGGGAACAGATGAATAAAGACGACAAACAAAGACTGCACCCGTAATTATACATTTCCTGTCTCCCCAAAACTTGTTTATGCTTCACCGCCCTCTCTTTTATATTCTTTGTCTTACAGCCAAAGTTCTCAAAAATTTCTACTCTCTCTCTCTCTCCCTCTGTGACAGACGCACACACACACCCCAGCTGCTGTCGAGTCATCTCCGAGTTGCGGTGGCTCCACGTGTGGAGGTGCTGTGCTCCACAGTGACTTCACAGGCTGACGGCTCCAAAGCAGGTGGCCAGGTCTTCCTTCCAAGACACCTCTGGATGGGCGTGAACCCCCAATCTTCCCATCAGCAGCCAGGTGCACTAACCATACACACTACCTAGGGGCTCCCCCTACACACACACCCTACTCACTGACAGAAATGCTCTCTCTCCAGAGACTCTCCTTGACAGACTAGATGTAGCCCACAGTGAGTGAACCAAACTCTCCACTTGTCAGGACACACTTTTTTAGCTCCAGACACATCTGGAATGGTCAGGTCTGGACGTGCGGCAGCTGGGGAGGCTCACTTCAAAGAGTGAAAAGTCATGACAAAGATGTGAGAGCTTCTGGGCCAGGGCCATCCCTGGGACCCCGGGAGGTCTTCCCTGAGCCTTCGCCTCCCCCAACCACCCCTCAGGTTCTCCCTCCCACATTACACTCATTTCCCACTTTTGGGCCTTTCTAGCCCACTCCTGGACTACTCAGCTGCCTGGACATGAGGTCTAATTTCCCTCTACTAAACATAGGCTGTGTTCGTACAAAGAGGAAAAAGACTAGTTCTTTCCAAAAAGTACCAAGGAATGGTCCCCAAGAGCTTTGAAAAACCATCCTCTTGTAAATGATAAATCTACTTCAGCAAGAATTTTGCCATTTCCAAGTGATTTTTAAACCTAAAAAATAAATAAAGCTTACATAGATTTCACAGTGACTTTTATGGTTCACTGCCCCTGCTCGGCCTCATGGGAAACAAAAAAGCTGGGACATTTTTATAAATTGTCACATGCTGCAGATCTGTGTGTGTGACAAGATTTAACATCACAAAGCCCACACTTGGAACCTTCACCATAAGTGACAGGAGACCACCCTGACTCGGCCTATGGGAGCCTGATTTCCTTCCCTTCTCCTCCTTTTCCTTAAAGACAGCAAAAACGAGGCGCCCTTGTCCACTGCTTCCCCAGGCCTTCTCCGCTGGGACAGCTCCATCCGCTGCTGGTTTTGTGCTCACTGCTCGTAACAGGACGTAACAGGAAAGCTCACTTTTCCTGCTTTCTCAAGACCAAATGGGTGAGCCCAATGAGGGAAAACATCCCTGAAAACCCATCCAAGGCTACGAGGAGGCAAAGGAAACAAAAGCTGGTCCTTACCCTCCCCACGTGTTCAGCTGGCAGGCGGCCCAGGCCTCGCCACCTCGGAGGGTTAACATCCTGCCACTTCTGTGGAAAAGAGAGAAAGAACTGGGAAATTGCCAGCCCAGGGCTCCAGGCATCTGCTGGCTGATGTTGAGATTTTCTAGACATCCATCACCACACCAGCTTTCACAGGAAGCACAACTGGCCACTGGCAGACCAGAGACAGAGCTGGGAAAAGGGCTCTGGCTTAAAGACACAGGAGGAGGAAACCTGTCAATGGGACAAAGCATTTCCCAGGTTAGAAAAGCTTTAAAGATGGGTTCAGAAAACAGAGAAGAATCAAAGTGAAAGCTGTACAGTGTGTCTAAGTAGGGCTCCCAGGCAAGAACAGGGAAGATAAAAGTCATGATGCACCCTGAAAGACGGGGCACCCTAACACACGTCAAGGAAGCCAGAGGGACACCACTGGTGATGACCCAACAGCCCCTACTCAAACTACGGGGGTCCCCTCCCAGTGTAGAAGGCCCCCAAGCACGGCAACTGGCACATTCTTACCACGAGCTGGGTGGGCCCCCACCTAGGCGGTGCACCCCGAGTCCAAACACCTTCCTCCACACCACAACCCCCTGGAGTAACAAGGCTCCCTCTCACCAAACCTGCTGCTGGGGACTCAAGTCTGTCTCGTCAGCACCCTATGTGTGTCAGGATTTAACTGGGCTCCATCAACTTTTCAGTGTCTGGTTTTCAGAAACAGACTGCCAGGTCTCTCTCCTGAGGGGCTTCTGGGTGAACGTGAGCTTCCTACCTGCCTGTTAGTCACTGACCAGCTTAACCGTGTAAACCACCTAGGAAGTCCTCTGGCTATCTGGCTGAGCCTCCTTCATCCTGACCTGCTAAAATGCTCACCCACCTCCCTCCCCAGCCTGGGCTCACCACCACCACTTCTAACAGGACATCGCCTCAGCCAGCACACCTGTACACTTACAGCTGGACTTCTGAAACTACTTATGTGAAGGTCCATTTCTTCTTTTACAGAACACAAATACATTAGTAAATTACTAAACAACAAAATAAAAGACAAGGACATAGAAAATTAACTCCCCAAATCTTTATTAGCTTCAACAAAATTAAAATTGCCCCGCCAACTTGCTGAAAGTTTCTAAACACTGAGTTTCAGTTTCTACACTAACATCTTTGTAGGTTGATTATAAATTGTTTCCTCACCAAACCCCATCTTGCGTGGCATTTAGGACAGCAACGCCTTACAGCGTAAAACGAAGGTGTGATACCCTAAGTTCCCACATTCACAGCACCCCTAACTTCGGATGCCCTCCCCTAAGACTTGGGGGTCTTCCCCATTTGGGACAAGCCCCATTTCTCCTCTTCCATCACCAGCTGGCTTTCCCCTGGCACACAAAAACATCTTGGTCAAGTCTGGAAATAAAGACTTGGAAGAGAGTCTTGAAACACAGTGATCACTTAAAACCTCTGAAAAGCAGAGAAGAGTATTAGGTCTTCATCCTTCTACCAAGAGTGTCAGTTAGGAAGCTGCAATGGCAAACAGTGACAGAAAAATACCCAAAAAAAAAAGCTGTTACCATGATTACCAGTCATCATATTGATTAATAACCAAGTGCTTGGATATCAAAGGAGGATGGAGTTTCAAAGAGGAGAGATCAGTGGTCACCCAAAACTAGGAAATCCAGGAGGAGGGAAGCTGAGAACATTCTTCCATCTATAATTCATCAGTGCACGCAGTGACTTAGCTTCTGTGTGTAAATGCTAAAACTGACATCCAAAAGGAGCTGGGGCCCCTGCGGCACCAAACAGTCACAGCTCTTCTCTCTCATCCAGAACAAGAAAACTACAAAACCGGGCACGAAAAGGGAGCAAAATTAGTTGTCCAATTACCTATGTTGTCTCTCAGTAAGTATTGGTGAGCGTATCATTTTTTGAAGACTTGTTAATTCCTCCCTGAAAAGATGGAAGAGAGGAAAAGATATTCCAGAACACTCACATAAAGCACGAGGGTCAGTCTCTGGGTCACAGTGGCAGAAAAGACAGGTGGCCCAGGGCCTACGAGAGGTACATGCTGATGACAACTGGGCAGCTAAGACGGGAAGGTTTCTGAACTCGTCTGCCCTATACTAGACACTCCATCGTGAAGGTCCCTAGCAACTCACTGTCACTACCATCCCTTTCTCTCTGGTGTTTGATAAAGAGATCAGATTCTTATCTGTCTGCAGCAGTTTATCTGACAGCAGAGGACTAGATAAACTCGACACTCCCCTCGAGGCTTGTGAAACAGGGGTGGGTGTTCTCAGATTTCTGCATTACCACCCTCTTCCCAGTCACGCACAACTGGAACATAAGGTTATATTTAATGTGCCCTGCTTCCCAGCCTCATCTAGTCACTGTGCTCCACACTCACCCTGGTATGGGGTACAGGTATTATTAATTCATATTTTACTGAGTAAATAAATAGCCTAATCAAATTCATACATTAACTTTATCTCAAACTACTTCTACAGGGAGGCCTGGTGGCTCCATGGTTACATGCTTGGCTGCTAACTGAAAGCTTGGTGGTTGGAAACCACCCAGAGGCTCTGGGTAGAAAGGCCTGGCAATTGGCTTCCATAAACATTTCCGCCCAGGAACCCCATGGGGCAGTGCTACTCTGCCACAGGTGGTCACTGAGAGTCGGAACTGACTCAAGAGCTCCCTACAACAACTTCTGATACATACCTCTTTATTTCAGGCTCTCCGTATTACCTCTTGTCCAAATGATGGCTGAAGTCTCCTAAAGTCATAGCCAAGCCCCAGTCCTATCCCCTAAACACTCAACTCCATCAACACAGCCACGCTGTGTAGCGGCCAAAGTCTGTTCTCAGTGCTTTTCAGCTCAAAAATCCTCTCTGACTCCGTAAAGAATAAGGACAACACTCCAGGCTCTGGCCCTTGTCTACTTTAAGGACTAAGATGTGCCTGACCCAAGCCATGGTATCTTCAGTCGCCTCGTAGACATGCAAAAGCTGGGCTATAAATAAATTAGACTGAGGAAGGACTGACGCCTTTGAACGATGGTGGTTATGAAGACTGAATGTACCACGGACTGCCAGAAGAAGGCACCGCTCTGTCTGGGAGACAGTATCGCCAGAATGCTCCTGAGAAGGAGAGCAATCTCACCATACACTTCCAGTATGTTACCAGGCAGGACAGGTCCCTGGAGGGGGACACTGTGCTTGCTTGCAGAGGGTCAGCAAAGAAGAGCAAGACCCTCAGTGAGATGGACTCGCACAGTAGCAGTAACAACGGGCTCAAGCCTAGGAGCAACTGAGAGATGTGACAGGACCAGGCCGTGCTTCACTCTGTGGTCACTGTGGGTCCGAACAGACTCATCAGTACCTGACAACAACAAACCAAGTGTATATATCTTGACATAAGAATCAATGTTAGTCCTTTATGAATAGGAAGTTTCCTCATGCTGAAATAGTGGAGCTTTTCTAGAAAGAAAGATCAATACTCTTACCAATCATGCTAGCACCAGTCCCTCGGCGATCAGCAGAGCACTGTCTTGCCCGCCAAGGGCACCACGCTGAGTACCACATCCCTGGCAATTACTAAACCCCTAGGCAAGAGCAGTGAGCATGTGTTCTGTGGAACATAAAGGCAATGATGATTTTGCATTTATTTAAAATTGCATTTTCCTTTGTTAAATAACTTTTATGACTCCCTGTGACAGGCTAGCACTGCCCCATAGGGTTCCTGGGTGGAAATGTTTATAGAAGCAGATTGCCAGGCCTTTCTACCCAGAGCCACTGGGTGATTTCCAACCACCAAGCTGGCAGTTAGCAGCCAATAAATATACATTTATTAAATATATATATTTATTACTACTATTTATTATTTAACACCACCCTCAGCCCTCCTGCTCCTCAGCTCTCAGGTGCTGTTTTAGTCAGCTAGTGCTGCTCTAACAGAAATACCACAGAGTGGATGGCTTTAACAAAAGAAAGGCTATTCTTACACAATCCTTACACAATTCTCACCAACAATTCAGAGTATTTTTCACCTAAATCTTCACAAAAACTGGTTTCATTTTCAGTTCTGAAAAAGGAGAGTTTTTACAGTTCTTGTACCATAAACTAAAGTATATGAAAACTGTAAAAATACATTTCCACTTCCTAGAAAGCTGACTTCAGTCTCAGCATCCTCTCTGAACTCTCTCTGCCCTGGTCACAATCTCCGTTCCTTCCTTCCATAAAAGGCAAGACAGCCAAGGCCATGAGGCTCACACAGAGGAAGGAACTCCAGTGGAGAATTTCCTGGGTCCCCTCTGTCCCACTCCTGCTCCCTTCTGTCCAGGGCACAAACTCCTGGAGGACAAGGTTTGCTTCTTAATCAAGTGTTTACCCTTTAATGTTTGCTGAGTGAATGAACAACCACTGTCAACCACGGGCTGGTTTTAAGGCATGATAGATTTAAAAAAAAAATAACACTGCCTTTTCATCTGCTAATATCATCAGAAAGTCAGAACTATCTCAAGATGTGCAAAGATTGTCAACTAGACGATAAGAAGAATTGGAACCCTCATGGGGCTGCAGCACAAGACTCCCTGGCCTGATGAGATGGAGAGGATACCAAAGAAGCCCAGCACAGAGAAGCCTGGGGTCCCAGCTGGCTGCTTGTCCTTCCCGTCCCAAAGGCCTCTGGTGATGGAAACGCACTCCAGGCCTGCATTCCGCCAGACTCCAAACTCAAGGAACTGGTCACAAGGCACCAGCTTACATCGGCTGTGGGGTGCTCAGTGACTCTACCACTGTACAGACGACAACCTGGGCAACAGCCCAAGACCACAAAGGCATCGTTATCACGGCAGAACCCAGCGCGCCCACGGTAGGCACCATGCTCACTGGAAGATGCTGGCTTTCCCTGATAAGGACTGGGGAGACCACAGGGCAGGGTGCATTGGAGGCTTATCTTCTTGAATGAAGGAGATGAGACACCCAGACTCCAAGCTGTAAGGACAGAGGACAGCATTCCTTCTCATTCTTTCTCACTGCAGCCAGGAAGAAAGTGACCTGGGTCTTTTCAAAATCTGGGAGCTAGTGTGAAATCATCTCCCTCAGAGGGAGTTACCCGCATCCACCAAAGAAGCCTAGCTTCTGCCACCCCCTCTGTGGGGTTTGGACAGGCCACCACTCTCAGCCCTCCTGCTCCTCAGCTCTCGGGGGCTGTTTTAGTCAGTCAGTCACTCCACACCATGGAGCGGATGGCTTTGACAAAGGGAAAGTTATTCTCACAGTCCAGCAGGCTACAAGTCCAAATTCAGGATGTCCACTCCAGGGGAAGGCTTTTCCCACTGTTGGTTCTGGAGGCAAGTCCTTGTGTTGCAACAGTCTTTGTCCAGGGAGCATATGGGTACAGGAATCTCCAGTCTGAAGGATGCGCCCTTCTCCTCGTGGTGCTTTCTCAATGGTGTGAGGTTCCCGACTCTCTGCTTGCTTCCCTTTCCTTTTATCTCCTGCAGGATGAAAGGATGAAGGGTGGGGCCAGCCCCACTCCAGGGAAACTCCCTTCACAGTGGCGCAGGGAGACGAAGCTGTGAAGGGATTTACGGTCTCACCCTGATCCTCTTAACATACAGCACAGGAAAACCACAAAACAGAGGACAGTCATAAAATCTTGGGAAACATGGCCCAGGCACACGGCTACACATATTTTTGGGGGGGACACAATTCAACCTATAACAGGTGCTGAGAGACGGTGACAGACAGCTCACAGCATGTGCTACTGCGGTCGTTCGTGGTCGCTGATTCTGGCTCACGGCCACCCAGAAGTCTCCACTGGGTTTCCAAGGAAGCAGATCGCCAGGCCTGACCTCCAAGGCGTCTCTGGGTGGGTCTGAACCACCAGTCTTTTGGCCAGCCATCACCTAGGGACTCCACTCTCAAATGTAACTGCCCCCAATTCAGGAATCTACTATATGGAGCCCTGGTGGTGCAGTGGTAGAAGCGCTCCACTGCAAACCGAAAGGTGGGCAATTCGAACCCACTAGCCACTCTGTAGGGGAAAGATGTGGCAGTCTGTTTCCGTTAAGATCTATAGCCTTGGAATCCCTATGGGGCAGTTCCACTATAAATCACTACGAGTTGGCATCAACCTACTGGACAGCAGTGAGGTTTCTGGTCATCTCCCCTGCCACCTCCTACACATTATGGAAATCGTCACACCAACATGGTGACTCAGTCTGTCCAGTACTAACAATTCCAGAAGCCAACACTGGGTCAGGAATCACTGACCGCCTGAGTTTGAAGTGGTGACCTACTACACCAACCAATCCAAACCCACTGCTGCAGACTCCCACTCATGGTGGCCCCTTGTGTCACAGTGTAGAACCTGAGTTCTCTTGGCTATAACTTTTTTGAGGGGGTGTCAGTGGGGGGAGGCTTTAACAAACAGAGGAGACCCTGGTGGTGTAGCGGTTAAGTGCTACGATTGCTAATCAAAAGGTCAGCAGTTCAAATCTACCAGGCACTCCTTGGAAACTCTACAGAGCAGTTCTACTCTGTCCTGCAGGGTCATTGTGAGTCAGAACAGACTAGCAGGAATGGGTTTTATTTTCTCCCAGGTAAGAGACTAGAAGGCTGAATTCAGGGCTTTCGCTCTAGGGGATGGCGCTCTCCCTAGGAGCAGGCCCCGTCTTGCATCTCTGGTCCTGGGTGCCCTGCAGGCGGCTCGGCATCTACCTTCCCCATCTCTGCTCACTTCTCTGTCGACAGAAACCCTAACAGAAGACATCACCCGGCCTCTGCTCACAGGGGCACCGTCGGGGGCTCAGAACAGCTGGCCTCTAGGTTAGCAGCCAGCGGTGCATCAACCAAGTACCTCTGAAAACCTGACACAGCCACTGGCTTGTCTCAAAGTCACTGTCAGAGAAGTCAGCGAGGTGCACATCTTCTACAGTATCCAAGCAAAAAATACCATACAACAAACAGTTACTTCTGATCTTCTAGGGGGAAAACAAACCTCATATCACACAGGACACAGGCGGTTTTCTTAAAATAATTAAATAAAATAAAAATGATTAAATGAATATATTAAGAACATGGAAAATATCAAATTCCACAAAATACAAAATAAACCCTGCTGGGGGGAAGGGGAGAAAACAAGTCTGGAAATAAAAACCTAACTTAAGAGAGATTAAATAGCCTGTAAATTCCAGCTAGCCTAACAGTTTACAAATGAATCTAATATACTATAAACATTATGGCACCTCGGTGATCACCATAGGAACTCTGCTTTCTACTTAAGAAAACAGTAACACTGAGTGGGAACAACTGACCAAGTCAGTCCTCTCAACAGTCTCAGAAATGCAGCTCTTTCCATAGGAATATTATGTGAACCAGACTGCCATTTACAGCTGAGTATTTATTCGTCAAGGCAAAGCTGCCTAAAAGTAACATGACCTACATTAACACAGCTTATTCAGTGTGACAGCATTTTAGGTTAAGAGGCCCAAGAAGGTCTTTAGAAGCCACACAATTATTTCAACCAAAGTACACACAAAATCATTATTTTCTAACTCTTAAATGCCATTATTTGACTTTCAATTTCTTTCTTCTTGAACATTTTATTACTGAGAACATCTTTAATTTTTTAGTTCTTGTTTCTTATTTCTTTCTCCTTTACCTCCTAATGGAAACCCTGGTGATGCAGTAAGCGCTACGCCTGCTGGAAACTCCATGGAACAGTTCTACTGCGCCCTACGGGGTTGCCATGAGTTGGAATTGACTAGACAGCACTGAGTTTGCTTTTTTGCGGTTCCTCCTAACACCCCTAAATAGAACTGCAGGGGTCTTTCCTTGGGATACAGAAAAATGACTAACAATTTTACCTAGAAACTGGCCTAAAAGGACTACTGAAATATACTAGCAAGGAGGCACAAATAGATGGCTCATGTTCCTATATCACTTAATAATCAAAGTCCATAAAGATTCTTGCTGAAATACGAGTGTAAACAAAGTCAACTTAATTATGTCCTTCAATCAGTGGAAAACACCCAGGACTGAGCCAGCAGACGAGATCTCCTTCTCGGCTCTACAGCTCACCGCACGGCTACCAGCCGTCACCTGCCACTGCAGACCTCAGGTCTGTCCTCTGTAAACCCAGGAGGTGGGACCAGATCATCTCTAAAGACACCTTTCACCTCCAAACAGTGCCATTTCACTGTCATGTCACCCATTTCTGTCAACCTTGAAAATTCATGGTACTTTCCAAGACAACATTTCATGATGCAAGCTGACCGCTTAAATTTCTGAGAAACTCAAATTTTTTTAATTAGCTGTATCTGAGAGTACAAGTCATCACATTTGATAAGCCCTCATTCAACTTAGCATGGTAAATAGCTTTCCTTACATTTTTATACGTGCATAACATAATACATATTGTCTGATGAAAACAGAGTAAATGAAATTTGAACTAAGTACATAAGAGTTTTATAATGAACTGTAAGCAGTCAGTGGAGATGCTGGGTCTTTCGTGGAGATGTGTCTATCTCTCTGTGTGCTTGCCAGTCCTTTTTCAAGTGAACATTCCATCATGAGTAATGTCCTCACACACGCTGACCCAGCCTGCCTTCCAGCACTGACAAGACCTAGCACTATCTCAACTGCATTTGTCCCTGCCAACTTCAAAGAGAGGAGGCTGGGGAGACTCACACCGACCACTTGGTAACAGGGAATGCTAATCAGATAGCCAGTCTCCCTGCTATCAGTCACCAGATAAGGAGGAGCTGATAAAAGAGAAAGTGAAAGAGACCAAAAGAAACCAACCACCTCATTGCCCAAGTGTTTCTTGACAGTTTGCACAATCACGTTTATATGAGGAATGCTTGCTACCACTTGTGTTTTTATTTTGTTTTCTAAACAAGAAAATTTATCTGACCAAATGACAGTGTATAAAGTCTTTTTAAACTACCAAGTTCTATTCAGACAAAAGGTATCCTTATTATAAAGTAAAGGTTCTCAAGGTGAATGGCATTTAAGATCAGAAAGAATGAGGGTCATATAAATATTATGTATAAGGCACTCCAGAAAAGCTTCACATACTTTAAAACTAGGTTGTGAGTAAACAGAAAAATCTGTAACTAGTAGTTAGAAGCAGGTGTCTCACACTGATGACACTTGCAGTACCCACTCTACACAAGGTCATTCTGGGGTCAGTGACTCACTACCTGACACAGGAGTCAGGCAGGGTGGTTCAGTGGTGGAATTGTCACCTTCCAAACTGGAGAGCCAGGTTTGATTCCCAGTCAGTACACGTCACACATAGCCACCACCTGTCTGCCAGCAGAGGCCAGCATGCCACCGTGGTGCTGGACACATTTCAGAGGAGCTTCCAGACTGAGAGACTACGAAGGAAGGCCCAGTGGTCTATTTCCTGAATCAGCCAAGACAACCCAGGGACCATGACAGTCCAATCCACAACCACAGAGACGGCACAGGAGTGGGCAGCCTCTTGTTCAGTTGTGGATGTGGTCACTATCACAAGAGTTAGATCAGTATGTTCTTTTACACAAGGAAATTCTACAGCACTGGTGAAAACAAGAGCCCACAGAAAAGGAAATCAATCAGATGCTGCATCAAAATGTTGGCTCCTTTCAAATATTATTCAAAGATCACCCAGATTTCCCAACAATCTGAGCACATTTTTCTAAACTAGCAAACACAAGGCCATTCTCAAAATGATACATTCCTGTGTGTAGAAATATAACTGCATTTACACCATAGATGTCCACAAAGAATCATGATACAACAGAACCTGTGCATTAGGAAAATTAACATAGCAGCAGGAAGTAGGCTGGAATGAAAGGAAGAGAAACTGGCACAGGAGAGAAAATTTATTTTTATTTCAGGACAGACACTGTGAGAACCTGTATCACTGTAGGGCACCAGGGAATCAAAAGAGTATGAAAAATGAGACATGTCAGCTGCAGAGTCTTCGAGATTCATGCCTTCATCCAAAAAATATTTACTGAGCCCCTGCTATGTACCAGGCATTGGATAAACAATGGTAAAAAAAAAAAAAAAAAAAAATCCAGAGAAATTTGTGGGGGAAAAAAAAGTTCACTGAGGGATATACAATTCTACAATAGGAGTAACAACTAAAAAAATATGTGTTTGGAGACAAGGATATAAACTCCACATAAATACATGTACAGGAAATCATAAGTGAATAACTAGGCACGTGGATATACATGTTTACATGGGCTACATGTATTTTCACGCATAAAATAAAGGACACAGGGAGCATAGTTGTGGATATTTCCTAGACATGACCAAACAGCTTAGGAGAGCGGTTTACCAGGTTTGAGAGCTTAGAACCAGACTTATGGGCAACTCTGTCAACTGGCATATTATTGTCCATAAAGACAATATTCTTAGTTTGCTGAGTAATGTCTACTGTCTTAAAAGCTTGCAAGTGGGTCATCTAAAATACAGTTTTAGTCTCTGCTCATTTGTACTTAAAGAGAAAGAAGGAAACCAAAGATTAAAAGAAGCAGCTAGCCTACAGAACCAACAATGTACACAAACAATGACATCATCTACCTTGAGACCAGAAGAACTAGATGGTGCCCTGCTACCACCAACAACCATTTCAACCAAAGATCAAATAGATGATCCCAGATAGAACAAAACTCAAATTCCTAAAAAAAAAAAAGCCCAGACTTCCTGGACCAGTAGAGACTAGATGAACCTCCGAGGTACCACCCTGAGATCCTCTTTAAACTTGGAACTCCAACCACTTCCAGAGATCACCTTTCAGTCAAATGGAAGGGTGGCTCATAAAATTAATAATATCATTTGTGATATCACTTGTGAGTAATGCGTTTCTAGATGAAACCAAAGGGCAAACATTTACTCTAGACCAAAGATGAGAAAGCAAAGTGGGTGTTTTAGTCACCCAGTACTGCTCTAACAGAAAATATCATGAGTGGAAGGCTTCACGAAGAGAATCTTTACTGTCACAGTCCAGTAAACCACAAATCCATTTATGAGTTATAGGTTCATTCAATAAGATAAATTGTCACAGTCCAGCAGGCTGAGTCCAAGTTCAAGGAGAGCATCTCCGCACAGGAACCTGAGATCCAAAGAATGTGCTCTGCTCTCGGTGCTGCTTTCTTGGTGGTGTGAGTTTCGCAACTTCCTCTGCCCACTTCTCCCCCTTCTATCCCACAGCTGGTAGCTTGACTCCTGTCTCACCAGCACAACTGCTGCCCATTCTCCATTATCAGTCACATCATCACAGAGGCAGACTGACTTTGGAACTTGTCAGATACCTTTTGCCTCTAATTTTAAGACATCCTAGAGAAACAGCTGCGGTCCATCCTCACAGCATCTCTCCCAGCCTCTACTGACTCACACGAAGCCCAAAAAGCAACAAATGCTGGAGAAAACCACAATCAAGAAATCATCAAAGGCTTCAGAAGGCCCCCAAAAGAAAGGACTTCACAACTTCCCAGATGAAGAAGTTTTTCTGAAACTATCAGGTGAATACAAAAGGATTTTATAGAGACCCCTCCTAGACCATATACAAAATGCAGCAGAGCAAAATGAAAAATTAAGCAAACTCTTTGATCTGATGGAACTCCAGTACTCTGAAATCCAACAGATCAAGAACAAAATCAAAGACATAGAAACTTCACTTCAAAGCCAAGAAAACAGAATGGAATGAACAGAAAACAGACTCTCTGACTTGGAAGATGGAGCTACTGACTCCAGCATCTATGAGAAGTCAGAAAAAGAGACAAGAAAAATGAAGAAGCATTAAGAAGCATGTGGGACTCTATTAAGAAGAACAATCCATGATTAATTGGAGTTCATGAACAGGGCAAGACAACTGAGAACACAGAGTATTGTTGCTGAGCTACTGACAGAAAATGTCCCAGAAATTATGAAAGAAGAGAACATAAATATTCAAAATGAGTATCAAATACCACCCAATATAGATCCCTTTTTACAAAGAGGGATGTACTACAGTCATTACAGTCCTTCCAGATGGAGAGGAAGTTGATAAGAATGGTAATAATTGAAATTGGGTTTATACATAGTTTATTAAGGGGGAATCTTAGGGGCAGCCGTAAAGCACAATAAAGATACAACATATCAAAGACTCCAAGACATATTATAATCAAGCTTAACAAAATGAAACATAAGCAGCAACTCTTAAAGGCAGCAAGACTCAAAGCAAAGCTAATATTCACAGGAAAACTCTATAGGCTTTCATCAGATTTCTCAGAAGAAACAATGCTGGCACAGAGACAGTGCCATGACACATTCAAAGCCTCTAAGGAGAAGAACTTCCAACCAAGGACTATAGGTCTTGCAAAGCTATCTTTCAAATATGAAAATGAAATTAAGATATTCACAGATAAACAGAAACTCAGAGACTTTGTAAGAACC
Source organism: Heterohyrax brucei (assembly GCA_028571685.1). Taxonomy (NCBI): domain Eukaryota; kingdom Metazoa; phylum Chordata; class Mammalia; order Hyracoidea; family Procaviidae; genus Heterohyrax; species Heterohyrax brucei. The sequence continues at coordinate 83,298,463 of CM053159.1, forward strand.
AAACAATAGCTACAAAAAACTCTGAAAGAACCTCTTAGATTTAGCTTAGAAGAACAAAATCACTAATTTTATATTTTAGAAGCAAATACAGGACACATCACCCAGAATCCTACTCAGTTAGGGAAGGCTCCAAACTCAATCAAAGCTATACTAGTAAAAGAAATAATCCAGTGAACATACCATGAAAACTATGATGGCATAATATTACAAAGAGGGATGTACTACAGTCATTACAGTCCTTCCAGATGGAGAGGAAGTTGATAAGAATCGTAATAACTGAAATTGGGTTTATACATAGTTTATTAAGGGAGAATCTTAGGGGCAGCCATAAAGCACAATAAAGATACAACATATCAAATCAAGAAATGTAATTCAAGAGTCTCAACAACCATAAAAACAACACTGAAGAAGCTGAAAAAACAGCTCATAAAGAAGAATGTCCCAGAACAGATTAATAAGAATAACAGAGAAAACAGCAACACAAAAATAAACATATCACAATGGCAACACTGAACACATTGCTATCAATAAAAGCACTGAATGTGAATGGACTGAATGTTCCAGTAAAAAGACATTGAGTGACATCTTGGATCAAAAGACATGACCCACCCATATGTTACCTACAAGAAACTCACCTTAGACTTAAGGATATGAACACACTGAAAATTAAAGGATGGAAGAATACATATCAAGCTAACAGTACACAAAGGAGAGCAGGTATGGCAATTCTAATCTCAGATAAAATCGATTTTAATGTAAAATCCACCACTGTAAACAAGGATGCACACTATTTATTGCTGAAAGTTTCAAGACACAAACAGGACTCAATGATATTAAATATTTATGCACCTAATATTAGAGCACCTAAATACATCCAAGAAACACTGACTACACTCAAAAAGGAGACACATCACTCCACACTAATAATGGGAGACTTCAACACTCCACTCCCAATACTGGACAGATCATCTAGAAAAAAGCTCAGTAAAGAAGCAGAAGACCTTACTGTCCCAATTAACCAACCAGACTTCATCGACATATGCAGAGCTTTCTATCCATCCATCAGCGGACAACTATACCTTCTTCTCCAGTGCACATGGAACATTATCCACAACAGACTATGTGTTAGGACATAAAGCAATTCTCAACAAAATCCATACCACTGAACTAATGCAAAGCATCTTATCAGATCATAAAGCCATAAAAGTCAAAATGAACAGCAGAAAAAACATAGAAAGGGAAATGCATGAAAACTGGACATCTTGCTCAAAAAACCATGGGTTATAGAAGAAATCAAGGATGAAATAAAGAAATTGACAGATTCCAATGAGAATGAAAATACTTCCTACCAGAACCTATGGGATACAGCCAAAGCAGAGCTTAGAGGTCTGTTTATCTCTAGAAATGCACACATCTGGAAAGAGGAAGGAAATCAAATCAAAGAACTAACCCTACAGCTTGAACAAGTAAAGAGAGAACAACAGAGGAACCCCTCAGGCACCAGAAGAAAACAGATCACAAAGATTAGAGCAGAAATGAATCAGAGAACAGAAGAACAATTGAAAAAATTGAAAAGACCAAAAGCTGGTTTTTTGAGAAGATTAACAAAATTGGCAAACCATTGGCTAAACTTACTAAAGAAAAACAGGAAAAGAAACACATAACCCAAATAAGAAATGAGAGAGAAGTTGTCATAACAGATCCAACAGAAATCAAAAACATCATAATAGAATACTATGAAAGACTGTACTTTAACAAATTTGAAAACCTAGAGAAAATGGACGAATTCCTTGATTCACATCACCTACCAAAATTACCACAAGCTGAAGCAGAACAATTTAATAAACTTATCACAAAGGAAGAGATTGAAAAAGTCATCAAAAAGCTACCAACAAAAAAAAAAAAAAAAGCCGGGCCCAGATGGCTTTAACGCAGATGGCTTTAAGCTCTTAGAGAAAAGTTATCTCCAATACTACTGAGACTATTTCACAGTATAGAAAAGGATGGAATAATCCCAAATTCATTCTATGAAGCCAGCATAACCCTGCTACCAAAGCCAAGAAAAGACCCAACAGAGAAGGAGAACTACAGACTGATATCATTCATGAATCTAGATGCAAAAATCTTCCACAAAATTCTTGTCAACAGAATACAACAACATATCCAAAAAATAATCCAACATGGCCAAGTTTGATTCATACCAGGGATGCAAGGCTGGTTCAACATCAGAAAAACAATTTATGTGATCAACCACATAAATACCACAAAAGACAAGAATCACTTGATCTTGTCTATTGATGCAGAAAAGGCATTTGATAAAGTCCAACACCCATTCATGCTAAAAACTTTCAGCAAAATAGGAATACACAGCAAATTCCTCAATGCAACAAGGGCCATTTATACAAAGCCAACTGTCTATGTCATCCTGAATGGAGAGAGACTGAAATAGTGTCCCTTGACAGCAGGAACCAGACAAGGATGCCCACTCTCATCTCTCCTATTCAACATTGTACTAGAAGTTCTAGCCAGACCAATTAGACAAGGCCAAGAAATAAAGGGCATCTGCACTGACAAAGAAGAAGTAAAAATTTCCCTATATGCACATGATATTATAGTATACACAGAGAATCCTAAAGAATCCATGAGCAAACTACTCAGACTGATAGAAGAGCTCAGCGAAGTCTCAGGATACAATATGAACATAAGTAAATCAGTGGGATTCCTTTCTACTAACAACGAGATTATTAAGGAAGGAATCACCAAATCAACACCATTCACTATAGCCCCTAAGAAGAAAAAAATACCTAGGAATCAATCTAATCAGAGAAATAACAGACCTTTAAAAAGAGAACTACAAGTCCCTACTACAAGAAAATAAGAGAGACTTACATAAATGGAGAAACCTACCCTACTCATGGATAGGAAGACGTAACATTGTGAAAATGTCTATTTTGCCCAAAGCAATCTATTTATCTAATGCAATCCCAAGACAAATTCCACAGACATTCTTTAATGAGATGGAGAAACAAATTACCAACTTTGCTTGGAAAGGGAAGAAGCCCAGGAAAAGTAAAGCACTACTGAAGAAGAACACACTGGGAGGCCTCTCACTACCCAACTTTAGAACCTATTGCACTGCCACAGCAGTCAAAACAGCCTGGTACTGGTACAGAAAGACACAGAAAGATCAATGGAACAGAATTGAGACTCCAGAGATGACACCATCTTCCTATGAACAGTTGATATTTGACAAAGGTCCTAAGACATTAAACTGGGGAAAAAAACAATCTCTTCAACAAATGGTGCTGGCAAAATTGGATCTCCATCTGCAAAAAACTGAAATAAGACCTGTATCTTACACCTTATACAAAAATCAATTCAGACTGGATAAAAGACCTAAATATCAAATCTAAAACAGTGAAGCTCATCCAAGAAAAAGTAGAAACAACAATGGAAGTTTTAATACACAACGTAGACAGACTTCAAAATCTGTCAAGTAAACCACAAACAACAGAAAAGAAAATAGATAAATGGGAACTACTAAGAATGAAAAATTTTTGCTCATCCAAAGCCTTTATTAATAGAATTAAAAAGCCACCTACAGGATGGGAGAAAATATCTGGCAGCTTTATATCAGACTGATGTCTGATCTCCATAACCTATAAGGTACTACAAAATGTCAATAAGAAAAAGATAAATCATCCAATTAAGCATTGGGCAAAGGAAATGGACAGATACTTCTCTAAAGAAGAGATCCAGGCAGCCAAAAAACACATGCACACATGCTTACGATCATTAGCTGTTAAAGAAATTCAAATCAAAACTATAATCACATACCATCTCACCCCAATAAGGTTGGCCACGAGCCAAAAAATGCAAAACAACAAATGCTGCAGAGGCTGTGGAGAAAGTGGAACTCTCCTACACTGTTGATGGGATTGCAAAACAGTGCAACCTCTTTGCAAAGCAATATGGCACTTCCTTGAAAAACTGGACCTAGATATACCATTTGGCTCCATAATTCCACTTCTCAGAATATACCCTACAGAATCAAGGCCATTCGCACCAACTGATACATGCACACGAATGTCTATAGCAGCACAGTCCACAACAGCAAAAAGTTGGAATCAACCCAGATGTCCAACAACAGAGAAGTGGCTAGGTAAACAACGGTATATATACTCAACAGAATACTATGCAATGATACAGAACAATGATGATTTTAGGAAACATCTCATAACCTAGCTTCAATTGGAGGACATTATGTTGAGTGAAAGTAATCAGCGACAAAAGGACAGATACTGTATGAAACCCCTATGATAAGAACTTAAAAACAGACTCATGCATAGAAGACTGTTTGACAGCTGCAAGGGCAGGTGAAGGGGGGAGGGTTTAGATTAGACAGTTGATAGAAATTTGATTGAGTGAAACCTGTGACAGCACACAATAGAAAGAAAATCAATATTAACTGGACTTCAACATAACATGATTACTCCTCCCACCTTAATCCAATATTACAAGGACAGAGTAGCTGGGGCGGGGGGTTGGAGACCATGCTGTCAAGGGGAAACCAAGGCCAAATGGCATAACTAGCATCTTGCTAAGACAGCCTTCTGCACCCCACATTGGTGAGTGGTGTCCGGGGTCTTAAAAGCTGCCATCTGAGGATACAGCAAATGGTCACAACCCAGCAGGAACAGATGATCACCAAGGACCAAGACGACATGGGGGAAAGAGAACCCAGAAGACAGAGAGACCTACGTTGAGTGGGTAATCACACCAACTTGTGACCGGAAGAACCAGATGGTGCCCAGCCCCCACCAGTGATAGCCATGATGGAGAGCTCACAAAGTTGAGTCTCGCTGACAACACAAGAATACAAAGGGGTGCACCCTGAGATCTCCATTAAAACATCGCTACTGCTGGTCCACGGGCCTCAGTTTCCCTGGGAGCATGGACCCTGGCCCTGATGCTGCCCCTGTCCATAAGTCATAATGGAGGTCAACTCTTGGACAGGAATCGATTGGACTTGGTGACACAGAGTGATCATATCTTGTGCCCACTTTATGATTCTATGCATCTATAGGATGTCATCCTGCTGACCCCTTAGTGGAGTAAGGGAAGTGGGTGGAGGGGAGGATAGGAGTTGGTTGGGAGGATAAGGTATGTACAGAGCTGAGGGGAGTAGTGTGCTGTCACTGGGCAGGTAGAGCGGTGGGAGCTGCATATAGGTGGGCATGCAAATTTACATGGGAAAGTACATTTTCATTCAATCATAATTTTAAAAAAAATAAAGCTTCTTGCTGTGGAGTTCGCTCTGATTCAGTGACCCAGAGGATGGAGTAGAACTGCCCCATAGGGTTTCCAAGAAGTAGCTGGTGGATTTAAACTGCTGATCTTTTGGTCACCAGACATAGCTCTCAACCACTGTGCCACCAGGACTCCCCAAATCCACTGCTATTAAGTTGTTTCTGACTCCTAGTGACCCTATAAACAGAGTAGAACTCCCCTACAGAGGTTCTAAGGAATGCCTGGTGGATTTGAAATGCTGACCCCCTGATTAGCAGCCATAGCACTTAACCACTATGGCACCAGGGTTTACTCCAAGGCTCCCAGGAGTCATTAAAAACAAACAAGCTCCTTGTTGTCAATTCAATTCCTAATCACAGTGACCCTCTAGTTATTGAAGCTACTCAGTACTTCCAGTTCTCCTTGCAAGCACATAGAAACGATGGCACTTCCCCGCCCTTTGCCATAAGGTGTGGTCATGTGACTCACTTTAGTTAATAAAGTGTGAGAAGTGACAGGTGGCAGCTTTAACAGCCAATGAGCGCTCACCACACTCTTTCTCCCAACAAGGTCCCACCACACTCAAGACAGTGGCTGTCCCATCAACCTAAGTCCCAAGACAACATGAACTGGGCCACCAGTCCACCACTCATGAAGGGGAACATGGGGAAGGAATAAACCTCCTGTTTTAACCCCTGAGATTCCCGACTCATTAGCCATACTTACTGATAAAGAGAAGAACATCCAGCCTTGACGAATGAGTGAGGCAGGAAAGAGGAGATGAAGTGATGGGTCAAAAGAGCAGTCAGAGCTCTCACAGGTGATGACCAGAGAAAACAAAAACACACAGAGGGAAGCCTAGTTTGGGATGCAACATGACACTTTATGTTTCATATGTAACGTGCTGAAGGTGAAGGGTTGCACTGACAGCCGAGTTCAGGGGCCTGGCATGCTGCCACAGAAGCAGGACTGAAGCTAGAAGAAAAATTAGAGCTAAGATAAAGCTTTGGAGATTCTTTGCAAAGAAGGTGGTAGAGATGCCTTCAGAGAGAAGGGAAGAAGTGAAATCCCACGCACCCACGGTGGAGAACAGACCCTTCGGGACCGCTGTGTGAGGTGAACATCACAACAGGGCAGCGGGAAGACCACAGGCCAGGCAAAAGCAGCATCTTGTTTAAATTAATGACTTTTTAAAATTATTAGTTAGGTTGAAATTTTTTTCCTGCCCTTTATTGGCTAATTGTAGTCTTCTGAGGAACTGACTCTTACTGTCTTTTCCCATTTTGCGACCGGAGTGTTTATCTTTTTAAACTGATTGATGAGAAAACCAGAAGTATTTGGAAACATTAATGGTTAGACAAAGATCTAAACCACAACCAGTTCCCAATTACGTCATCTGAGACTCACAGGGACCCTGTGCATGTCAGAGAACTGTGCTCATAGTGTCTTCAGTAGCTGATTCATCAGAAGTAGATCATCAGGCCTTTCTTCCAAGGAGCCTCTGGGTGGACTTGAACTTGCCCCTGCCTGGTTAGTGTCCAGGAACATTAACCACCTGCATCACCCCAGGACTCCTAGGATATGGATAAATAGAGGGCAAATATGGGTCCTAACTCAAAGCTTGCTGTTTGACTTTTAAGTCGATGCTATCCGTGACGTCAACTTTCAGTGCCTCCCCTGACAGTGCAATGGCTAACAGCCCGGCTGCTACCCAAAAGGTCAGCAGTTCAAATCCACCAGCTGTTCCTTGTCCTACAGGACAGTTGTACTGTGTCCTACAGGGTTGCTGTGAGATGAAATCAACCCGATGGCAACAGGTTCGTCTTCTTGTGGGGAGACAATACACAGAGCGGTTAGGAGCACAGGATTTGAAGTTCATGCCCAGCTTCAAGACCCAGCTCCTCCACTTACAGCTGTGTGACTTCACCTCCCATTCGTAAAGTTCTAAAGAAGAAACCTGGTGGTGCAATGGTTAAATGCTCAGCTGCTAACTGAAAAGTTGGCAGTTTGAATCCCCCCAGTGGCTCCACAGAGAAAGGCCTAGCAATCTGTTCCCATAAAGATGGTGACCTAGGAAAGCCTATGGGGCAGCTCTGCTATCACATGGAGTTGCTGTGAGTCTAATCCAACTTGACAGTAACCAACAACAACACAGATACAAGGACATAGTAAGTGATCAGTAAATGCTGACTCCAGATACATTTGTCAAGATAATCTATCTTTTCCTTTATTAGCATAATAACAGCTTTACATTTGTTAAATATTTACTAATAAGTATTTTGGAAATATGGTGACACAGTGGTTAAGAGCTATGGCTGCTAACTAAAAGGTCAGCAGTTCAAATCTACCAAGCCTCCTTGGAGAGGCTATCGGGCAGTTTTGCTCTCTCCTATAGTGTAGCTATGAGTTGGAATGTACTCAAAGGCATATCACAACAACAAAGCTTTACATGTATTATTTAACCTTTATAAAAACTCTCTAAGCTATTACAAAAACACCCCAGTTCTCAGATGAGCAAGGTGAGGCTGTGATGAAGTCTTAAGCTTATCCAAGTCCTGGGACTTTCTAAGTCCTCAGCTACTAAGCAGCAAAGCCAAGGCTCAACCCCTAAGCCCAGGCCAAACTGGTTTCTTCCACTGTGTTCATGCTTCAAAAGTCCCTCTCCACCTTTACATCAGTCACCTCTGTTTGCTTATTTATTTTGAACATACTCTTAAATTGAGTTACAACTTACTTCAGCACATGATAGAAGGTTGGCCTGTAGCAATACTTTTTTCTGTTTGTTTTTGCAACACCGTTATACTGGATGGTGCACCCACCACTTCTGACTGCTACTCACATGAGACCCCAAATGCTTAGACACACCCAGGCCTGTTTCTGGGCTTTCTTGCCTAGGCCACGGACCTCTTCTCCTGTGCTTGGCTTTGTATGGCCCAGTGGCCACATTATTTACTCCTGGAATTACCCTTGGATCTCTAAGACACATGTGTTCACAGGCTGGTTTGAACCACTTTCCTAAAATAGGTTTCAAAAAGACAAGAAAAAAAGAATGTACTTGATATTTCAGCCAATCATTGAAAATGCCCCCGATTCAGCAACTACAGTTCTCAAAACCCTCTCCACTCCTCTTAAAACTTGCGCCTTTTTGCCCAAACGGCCCTGTTTCTTCTTGGCCTACCAGGGCATACTAAGCATTTGTTCAATCACTTCACTCACTTCTGGGAGGAAAACGAAGTCTTCATGGCTTTTTTACTGCCTGTTCCCGGTCCGGCCCAGTACTTCACACAGCCTTTCCCAAGGACGCCAGTTCTCCCTTACTGCTTCTTCCTCTCGTCTCAGAAGCACACATTTGACATCTGACTCTGTGAATGCACTCTTTTGTACAGATAGACATCTTTTTGTAGACTGCTGGCCTGTCCACTTATTTAGATCACAACTCTTCAAGGGCAAGGGCCTGATCTAACACAACATCATACTCCCACCACCTGTCAGAAAGTTCTAGAGCAGAGCAGGCCCTCAATAACCATGGGTAAAGATTTTTGAATTCCTTCTCTCCCTTTATAGATTCAAAGCACTACCAGCACCCTCCTTTCTCCTAACAGTTAAATGAACTGGAAACCAAAGGAATAGAACCTGTTGTTGATTATCTGGTTAAGATGGGCCTCCACCCTGCTTCCTGTCTTTTGGGACATTTCTGTTTGTGAAGGCTTCATTGGGGGTGGAGAAAGACACTGAGGTGACGCTCAGGCCAGTTCAGCTGTCGGCTCACTAATATATCTGATTTAAAAGTACAGGCAAAATGAGGGTTTAGGCTACCGAAGGATTTCAAAGACCACCACCCCTCAAGTCTCATGTTACCACAGATAACACTGGAATCTTGAGGTGACTAACCGGGACGCTGACGGGGCCCCAAGCACATACTCTGGGGATAATCATCCCACCTTCCAACCACTCGTTTTCACCAACACAAAGGAGAATCCATTGGTGACCTGTCTTGCTTCTGTTTCATTTCATCTGCTACTTCCAAAGAGGCATTGCTGGCAGGACCCTGACACCCAGGGACAGTCTGAAGCTGAGCACACTCAGACACCATCAGCAGGACGATGGGAACTTGAATGCCCAAGCCCAACAGAGCTGACGAACCCAAGCAAAGAGATCTGTCCAAATATTTCACAATATTTACCCAGATCTTTCAGACAAAGGATGTTTTTAGGCCTTGCGTGGTACACTCTTTTAGATCTAGGACATTATGATAACTGTCTTTCATAACGTCTGAAAGATCTAAAGTATAATTCCTTCAGGAGCTACAAAAGCAATCACAGCTCAATTCAGCTCTGGGAATTACTGCCAGCTTTTCTCCCGAGCGAACACTTATTTTGAACGCACTGACGCTCCTGACTGACTGTTCTAAATCAAGGAACTGTGAAAATGGGGGGATTACAACCCAAAATCATAAATTACTGTTCCTACCACTAAAAAAAGAAAAAAAAAAACTTGTTGCCATGAAGTTGATCCCAGCTCCTAGTAACCCTACAGGACTGCCCTGCCCCACAAGAGTTTCCAAGGAGCATCTGCACCTGGTGGATTTGAACTGCCGACCTTTTGGTTAGCAGCCATAGCTCTTTAACCACTACAACTACCCAAGTTTTCTACAGTTAGAAATAGGAATTACTAGTGCCTTTACTACTCTTACAAAAGGAGCTCAGCCTGTTGGTAGAGAAAGGCACTTACAAATAATCTAGTGCAACCCTTCACTTACCACAACAGGGAAACTGAGGCTCAGAGAAGTGACAATCAAGGCGACTGGAGTAGCTAGTGGCATATATGAGACTCAAGTGTGGTGTCCTTTGAAATCCTCAAGTAACATAAAGCCTCACTTTGGCTGTAAATTCACATTGGACATGTAAGTAAACTCGGTGTGTATTACTCCTTCAATCCTCACAGCAACCTCATAAGGTAAGGACAACTGCTATTCCTCCTTTGCAGATGAAGAGACAGGCACAGCAAGATCAAGGTACACGTCCAAGGATGCACAGCCAGTAAGCAGCACAGCTGTGACTGCAACCCTGGCTTCTGACTCCAGAGCCCAATCCAGAGCCCAAGCGCTGAACCACTAAACCTCCAGCACTAAAACCCAGAACTCCTATCCCTGCTCTGGGTTCTCTCCATCACAAATAATTCTAAGACCCATGAACTACATTAGCCACATTTGAATATTCCTGCAAATCTTGTCTGAATTCACAAACAGTTTTAAAAATCTGGGAAATTTAAATAGTCTATCAGTGAACTATTCATTCATTTTATCATTACAGTTATATAAGAAAATATTCTTTTTGGCAGTACATATTGGGTACATCTACAATGAAAAGACATGAGGTGTTGGACTCACAATTGTAAAAGAAAAAAGTGATAGATGAACTATGTTTCCCAAAATCTTGATAATTATTGAATCTGGGTGATGGAATATAAGATTCATTATACTACTACATGTTTTGTATATTTTCAAGTTTTTCTCAAATAACTTAACACAGAATTATTTTTAAAGGCCCACAAACCTTAGTCTATGAAAATTAATCTATAAAGCAATGGAAAACATAGGCACACTTCACATACTTCATGACCAAAGTATGACACACTTCATGTCTTTGGTCATTTCACATACACACTTCAACAGTCGAAGCTCGGAAAGAGACAGTTAAAGCCATAGTTTTGTTTTGTTTTAGCCCAACAAGAGCACTACTTTATTCGTCAGCTGCTTAAGAATATTTATCTAGCATTACTATACCGAGGAAACCCTGGTGGCATAGTGGGTTGTGTTATGTCTGCTAACCAAAAGGTTGGCAGTTCAAATTCAACAGGCGTGCCTTCAAATTCTATGGGGAAGTTCTACTCTGACATCTAGGGTCGCTATGAGTCGGACACGACTTGATGGCAGTGGGTTTGGTTTTTTTGGTTTATTAGTACACTGAAAGCATCAGACTAGTACTGACCCATTTATGAAAGACAGAGTAGAGAACTACTTCCATCCAACATCAAGAGACCTTGGGATTCTGCAGCCTAGCTTCATTCTTCTCTGAGTCCTGTAGGCATTGGGGTTACCCTCTTAAATCCTCATATTGAGACCAGAACCTATGTGACAGGTACCTGCTCTGATTCCTGTCAGACCCCACGGGGCACCAAGAGTGAGCAGCCAGCGGCCAACTACCTGGCAGGAGGTGACTGGCGTGAGCCTTATGGGTAATTTTTAGTGTCTTTCAGTAACCACAGAAACCCTGGTGTCAGAGTGGTTAACAGCTATGGCTGCTGGCAGAGGCTCTCCTTGGAAACTCGATGGAACAGTCCTACTCTGTCCTATAGGGCCACTAGGAGTCAGAATTGACTTGAGGGCAAGGGGTTGGGTTTCAGTTTTGAGTGTTACGTAGGCTACAGAGCCCAAATTCTCACTTCTGCAGGGCAGAATCACTGCCACGCCATTCTCATTTCATACTCGGCCTGCTAAGCTGGCCCACCTGCCTTCTGGCATTTTGTATTTGTGTAAGCACAGGTTTCATCACACAGATGACCATGTACAGACAAGACTAAGGAGCCAGGACACCAGCCAGGTATCTGGCTATACATACTTCAGAGAAACCACAGTGATTTTATCAGAGTAACCTGGGAAAGCAGATACGCTGTTAAAGTGTGAGGAGGTATCACAACAGAAACATGGCACTGGTGGGAACAGACACTAGGTCACGATCAGCAGGCCATCTGACAGGAAGGACAGATATCCAAGGACTAAGGCATAGCAGTAATTAGTGGTCCCCGCCTGTGTTAACACTTCCCTGCTAATCGAATGGCTTCATTAACTAGTACCTGTCTTTGGTCGGCATCTGTCAGCCGTTTGGAAATCCTGACGAAGTGCTATGTTTTATTCACTCTTGTTTTTAGATCCCTGACGAGGACAGTGGCCCCTAATTCAAAGAAGCAAGTTTAGCGTGAGAACAGCAGTGAGACCACGGGCACTGTGGGCTCCATTCTTGATGAAAAGTCAGAGAGAGGCGGGAAGCTGCGCTTAGGCCAAAGCAACCGACGTTAGTCTTCAATTCTGGACATGAAGGCCAGGCTGTAGTCTGTTCCTGCCTTCGGCTTCCCTTTCACAACAACTGGTCGACTCCAAAGGGACGAAAAAATAAAATTCCTATTTATTATTGATGGAAGAGGGGCCAGACTAGCACAGCCTGAGAAACGAGAAGTGCAGGACCGGCAATCCAGACGGAAAATACCAAACCGACGCTTCCCCTCCAATCTCCACACTCATTCATGCAATCCGGTTTCTGTTCACGAAGGGCACCCACCTGCCACCAAAATGATAACCTGTGCCCCTGTGTTTTAAGGGGCCACCGGCTGCTCCTTGCAACCCCTCACCCAGAGTTGCAGAGCCCCATAAATTCCAGGCCCGTGTTCTTTCGTCTTTGGCGGTTCCAACAAACAACACAAGTCACCCTTCCCCACCCCTCAACAAGCCCCTTGCAAGAAAACAAACGCCTGCAGCTAAGCCCGGAGCTGCTAAAAAGTTCCCGGGGGCCCGGAGTGCCCGCCGCCGCGCCAACGTGCGCACCAGTGCAGCCCCACCGCCGCACCGCGCCTGCGAGGCCAGCGCACTACGCCGCCACGGAGAAAAGTTGGTCTAGAACTTGATCTCCTCACGCCCAGAGGGTCATTCTCTAAAGCCTTCTGTCACTCACGACCCGATTAACCCGGGAGACTCCTGCTTCACACCCCCAACTTGGGAGTAATTTGCTCCCATGCTTAAGTGACCTAGGGTTCCTTCCCATTAGGTCCCCTAACCTAATCCCTAAGGGGAGGTCAAATCGCCAAGTCGCCAGTGGGGAGAGGGATGTCGACCTGGAGTCAGACGCCCGGAGGGCGTTCTCCCACCCCGGGCTCGCGACAGGATGAGAAACTAACCCTCCCGCGCGCCTCTACCTCGCCCGGAATCCTCCGAGGCCACAGGTACCAGCCCCCCGAGTACGCGAGAGGGTGGGAGCTTAGGTGCCCGGGCGCCAGGACGAGGACGGAGGTACACCGGAGGGAGATGGCGCCCTCGCCCCCAGGACCGGTGCCGGGGCAGGAAGGGAGGCGCGGGAAGGCATTCCACACGCCGGGCGGAGGTCCGGACGCACCCCCCCGACAGAGCCACCCCCTGTCCCAGCCCCGCGCCCCCTGCCCCCACCCCACCTGCGAGCCCGCCAGCCCAGGAGCGCCGGCGCGGAGCCGGGGACTCGCCGGGTGGCCGGGCCCGGCTACCTGCGCCCTCCCCGCCCGCCGTCACTCACCAGAAGCACCGAGCCGCGCACCGCCTCCGACACGCTCTGCCGCAGCTCGGCCGCCGTGCCCGGCTTACTCAGCGCCCGGGTGAACTTCCGAGTCTCCGCCGAGGCGGGGAGCGGCGGCGGCTGCGACATCCTAGCCGCCGCCACCGCCTCCCTCAGCTCCCGTGGCCCGGCTCAGTGGCGCTGCCGCCAGGTGCACCCTCCGCCGCCGGCCCGCTCCTCCGGCCGATGCCTGCCCCGCCGCCCTCTGGCTCTTCCGCCGCTCGCGGCGCTCGGGGCGGTGCAGCCTGGGCCGCGCCCTCCGCGCCGCTGTCACGCCCCACGGCTCCCGGGTCGGCGTCCGCGGCGCCCCGCGCTCCGAGCCGCTCCCCCTCTCGCTCCAGGCGGCTGTGCGTGTGGCGGCGGCGGCGGCGGCGGCGGCGGCGGCGCCCCCATGCCCGCGGCCTCCCCCCGCGGCCTCTCTCCGGGCCGCCTCTTCGGGGCGGGGTGTCCGGCGCGGCGGGGCGGGGCGGGCAGAGGCGCGGCGGGCGGGGCGGCCTGGCTGCCGCCGCCGGGAGAGGCCGCTCGGGACCGACGTCTCTGGAGGCGCGTCAGGAGCTCCGAGGCGGGACCGTTGCCGCAGCCCCGGGGCTGGAGGGGCCGAGTCCCCGCTCCCTGGCTTTCGGCCCGCGGAGGCCCTCCGCCTGCCTGGGGACCCCGGGATCCCAGGGCTTCCCGGCTCGGTGGCACAGGGAGTAGCGAGCCGGGGCGTCTGCGGGGACAGAGGATTGAGGAAAGTACTGCTTATGTACCCAGAGCTCGGGTGCCTCAGAAGTGGCTGCCGCGCGACGCCGACCTGGTCGCCCCTGCCCGGATGGAGCAGCGAGCGCCGCAGGCACTCCTGACGGCTCTCTCGGCCTAAACCTGCCACTCGTGCCCCGGAGGCACCGGCCTAACGGCGGGGACGTCCCAAGGTGAAGGGAGGCGGAAGGAAGGACGGGCAGTGGCAGCGAGGGAGCCTCGCGGGGACAGGCGGCTTTGGGAGTCGCCGACCCCGGCCCGCGGGGACGAGCCGCTGCGTGTCCCCGTGGACGTGGTGCGCAGCTTGTGGGCCCGCTGCTGGCATCGGGTGCGGAGACTAGTCGGCACCCAGCGGCGAGGGGCACGCGGCCGCGCCGATCACGCCTCGTGCGCGGGCCGGCCAAGCCGCGTCCGACCCACAAAGCTGGTGGCCAACGCCACTTCTAAGGAACTCCTTCCCGACACAGCCTTAATCATTTGACGACCCTAGGGGTCCCCACCACAGCTCCCTCCTTTTCTCCTGTTTTCTGAGGCAACTGGCCCGGGCCCTGACTGGATGCAGCGGTCTGGGGTTTGCGCGGGCCTGGCCCGAGCTCCGGCGCATGCTCAGTGCGGCGGGTGTGGGCGGGTTCTCGGGGCGGGAGCCCCTCGAGGGTGGCTCCGTGATTCGCCGGGACACTCGGGCCACGCCCATTGCCGCCTGATGGACAGCTCCTTACCTGCCCGGCTGGCCCCGAAAGGGCGAGCGGTGACTTCGTAAACCGAGTTTTCTCGGAGTTCCCGGTGGAGTGTCAGTCCCGTGAGGCGCCGTGGCCGCCGTCGCCATTGTGGAGGAGGCAGCTCTTTGCGTCCTACCCCACCTGAAAGCCAGATGCTGGCCTCAGGTGTAGTGTTAAACCGAGGGGAACCATACGATTCTCCTAGTCTGCAAAGACAGAAGACCGGCGTTGGGAACTTACTGGGCGGATCTGGGTCGGAACACACCTGGACGTTAGGCATGCAGTCGGCGCTTAATAAATACCTGCTGGCTGTTTTCCTAGTGAGTTGAGACTGCAGGACGCGTCACTGAGTGAGCCTGACAGACTGGAAGGTAAACAAATCAACTAGTGTATGAAAATAAAGCAATCCCAAACTAACCCATCTCCTCCTCTGTGAAATGCGCTGGCCTCCGCGATTTCCCAGGCCTCCTGGGGTAGGGCTGGGTGACCCCAACGGGGTAGGGTGGCTGCAAATCAGCCTGACTCTGCCCTGAGGGGGTTGCACGATGTTCCCCAGCGCAGGTTTGTACCTTCGCCGGACACCGGCGTATGACGGCTATCTCTCCTAGGTTGTTCCACACCAGGCTGAGATTTAGAAAGGAAGGTTTCCCTTCAAAGGCTCCTTCAAGTAAGAAGTTCCGGACAAAACAAACCTTTCTGCTGCTCTGTTACCTTAGCTCTCTGAACCGTGTCTATCGCCAAAGAAGGCAAAAAGGTCTCCACTTTTTGTCTCCTTGTAGTTAAAAACAAAAGAAAAAGGCACCTTTTTTTTTTCTTTCTTTTTTTGGTTTTTAATTTTAAGAGACATATCTAAACAAGGAAACAGCATATATCTGGAAAGTGAAAAGTTCTCCCAAGCTGCTAATGCCATCCATGTCTCTACGGCACCTAAATTCTGTGACTGCTTGCTGCGTCACTGTGTTCTAGAACTGGCAGGTTTTAATTTAGGAAGCAGGAAAGGAATCACGATGTGCTGGCAGCGGTCACTGACAAGGTCTAACCAAGCCTAAGTCCTGACAGAACAAGGCACTGAAATATGAACAAAGTCCAGAAGATGGATTAACAGCAAACCATAGCTAAGCCTCCTTTTCCTGGGGAAGTGTCGCTGACAGCAAGTGGCACATTGCTCCTGGTTTGAGCAGAAACTTGGCCCTCACCGAAGGCTGTTTTAAAAATCTCCACCAGAGTACCCTAGAATTGTGAATTCTCGTGCCTTCTTTTGGAAGCAGGACAGTCTGCACTAGGCGAGGTGAGAGTGACCTCTGGGTGGGTGGGAATGAGTGGTGTTTCGGTATACTGGAATGTATGAGATGTAAAGATACGAGATCCAACACTGAGAACTTACGTGTTCTAAGTGCTACACACCTTACTGCTGAGTATCACCACGGTAGTCTTCAAAGTACTCCCCTTGGGAAGCTATGCACCAGCGCCAGTGCCTAGTCTACTCTTTCAAAGCAATTTTGGAACTCTTTTTCTGGAATGGCCATCTGAGCTGTTGTCGTAATGCCCTTAATGTTCTAAACATCATCAAAATGTCTTCCTTTCAGAGTTTCCTTTATCTTTGGGTAAAGAAAAAAGTCATTGGGGGCCAGACCAGGTCAATAGGGAGGATGTTCCAATACAGTGATTTGTTTACTGGCTAAAAACTCCCTCACAGACAACTATACAGTTAAATCCACCAACTTGCCACCATGCCAGCATGCACAATGGCCATGCTAGAAAGAGTTCAAAACTCCTTTGTAGGATGGACTAGGCACCGATGTCAGTGCATAACTTCCCAAGGGGAGTACTTGGAAGGTGACCAGTAGTGATGTTCAGCAGTGAGACATGTAGGACTTAGAATAATAAAGTTGGAGGACTTGTCATACTTTATGTTGCTCTAAAAACCCTGGTGGCATACTGGTTAAGTGCTATGGCTGCTAACCAAAAGATCAGCAGTTCAAATCCACCAGGTGCTCCTTGGAACCTCCATGAGGCTGTTCTACTCTGACCTCTAGGGTCACTGTGAGTCAGACGGCAGTGGATTTTTTTTTTCTTTATGTCAGCCCTAGCTCAAAGGAGTGACTCCACCTATGTTTTTCCAAAGTTGCAAGAAGAAAGCTTTCTTTTCTGTTGCAGATGATACTAGTAAGTAATGGAAGTGAAATATAATTATAGCCAGTTTTGGAAACTTGCATATAAATGACTGTACTAAACCCAAATATTTATAATTCAAACATTACCCATTTTTTAATGATAACCTCTTACTACCTCATTTCCTTGTTAGGTGTACTTTAGGATTTGCATCTTAAAGAAATCATTGGTTTAAAACCTTTTCCAGATGTATCGTGAAACAGCATAGCTGTTTCCAGCAAAAATAAAAGGTAAGCCCTAAAGAGAGGAGGGCCCAGGGAAGTGGAGATGTGTGCATTCTCTCTTTATTTAACGCTTCTATTGATTGTGCTTTTGCACTACATTTTCTAAATGTTTCTCAAATGCTTGTTATCTAAAATTAAAACTATTCAGTTCTTAGAAGTAGGCTTTGGCTAATGCCACTGACTAATGTAAGTGGAAGATAACCAAAACCAAACCAAACCCACTGCCATACAGTCAATTCTGACTCATAGCAACCCTACAAAGTAGAACTGCCCCCGTGGAGTTTCCAAAGAATGCCTGGAAGATTCACATTGCTGACCTTAACAACTAGACTACCAAGGTTTCCAAGTAGAACATACAACCCTACAAAGAAGAACATTTAGGGGGAAACTAAACAATCAATCTAGCACTGAGTTTGCAGATATCCCTTAGCATTAATATTACTGGAGGAATATACTTCTCTGTTTTCACTTCTGTTTTGTACAGGAGAGATTCTCAGGTGAAATTAAAAAACAAGGTCTTTAAACAGATAGTTCATAATTGATAGTTCATAATATAATTATACACACAACATGTGTTGTGTGTATAAATCACCTGGAGCTCTTGTTAAAATACAGGTGTAGGTTCAGAAGTTGGGATCCAAGATGCTTCATTTCTAATGAGATTGTGACTGATGTTAAAGCTCACAGATCATGCAGATACTGCTGGTCCACAGACCACACTTTGAGTAGCAAGCATAGAGACTTCCATTTCCAGATGTGTGGCACGTTGCAGGCCTTTCAACAAGCTGACTTTTAAAATCTAAGGGAAAGGAAAACCAAAAACCCGATAGAAAAATGGGCACAAGTCATCAACAAGGAATTCACCAAAATATATGTGTATATGTGTGTGTGTATATATATGTTTCCACATATACATATATATATGTGTATAAATAAATGAATATATAAAATGAAACATATGAAAAGATATTTGACTTCATCTATAATAAAAGAAATGCACACTGAAGCTATTCTGGTGTGTGTGTGTGTGTGTATTCAAACCAATCTAACCGGGAAACATTTTAAACTATAACATTCTATTGGAAAGGCCCCAGAGAAACAGGTACTCTCTTCATGCAAGTCTGGTAGAAATGCAAATTGATACATGATCTATGGAGAGGAATTTGGTAGTCTCTACCAAAACTATATATGTGTTTATCTTTTGAGCTAGCAGTACCAAACACCATCTACAAAGTAACTCATTACAAATTACTTATGCCAAGCCAAAGCCAATTACTTATAATCTCACAATATTGGAAATTGCCTACATATCCAAGTATTGGTGATTAATTAATTAAACTGTTACACACACAGACATATACTCACACACACAGAAGGGTTATACAGCTTTATAAATGAATGCGGAAGTGTAGAAATAAATCCGCACATCTATGGTTAACTGGTTTTTGACAAGGATGCTAAGTCCATTCAGTGGGGAAGGAAGAATCTCTTTAATATTGGTGCTGGGAAAACTGAATTTCCGCAAGCAAAAGAATGAGTTAGCATCTATGCCTCCCATCATACACAAAAACTAATTCAAGGCAAATAACTTACAAGAAAATACAGGGGTGTGGCTGTGGGTCTAGTTTTACAGTAAATTGTCAGATATGACAAAAAGCATAAGTAGCAAAGACAAAACAGATAAATAGGGTGGACCCACATCAAAACGAAATGCTTTTGTTCATCAAACAACATTATCAAAAAAGTACCATGACAATTACAGATTAGGAGAAAATTTCCAGGAACCATGCATCTGCTAAAGGTCCAAGATCCAAAATGTTTTTTTAAAAGCTTCTGTAACTTGGAAACCCTGGTGGTGCCGTGGTTAAATCCTGCAGCTGTTAACAAAAAGGTTGGCAGTTCAAATCCACCAGGCACTCCTTGGAAACTCTATCAGGCAGTTCCACTCTGTCTGCAGGGTCACCGTGAGTTGGAATAGACCTGATGGCAGTGGGTCCTATAACTTAAAAACAAAAAGAAAACAACTCAAACAGAGAATAGGCAACAGACATTTCACCAAAGAGAATATTCAGGCTGTCATCAAGCACACAAAAGATACCAAAAATCTGTTGCCAGAGTTGATTCCAACTCACAGTGACCAAGTAGGACAGAGTAGAACCACCCCATAAGGTTTCCAAAGCTATCCTCCTTACTGGAGTAGTCATTAGGGAAATGACATTTGAAACCACAATGAGATGCCACCTCACCCCTGTTAGAATGACTGATCAAAAAAACTGAAAATGACCGTTGCTAGCAAAGTTATATAGAAAACTGAACCCTCATTGATCACTGACAACAATGTAAAAAAATGACGCGTCACTGCAGAAAACAGTTAAACATAGAACTACGATACGAAATCCCAACTTTAGGAAATACCCAGAAGAGGTGAGGCTGGAATGTACCCAGAAACTTGTACACTAGCACTCATTACAAAACTTGTCACAATAGCCAAAAGGTAGAAACAGCCAAGATGCCCATCAACAGATGCGTGGATAAACAGCATGTGGTACAGATGCCCAATGGAATATTAAAGAAGAATGAAGTCCCAACATATCCCCAAACAGAGGTAAACCTTGAGAAACATTATGTGGAGTGACATAAGTCAGGCACAGGACAAATGTAATACGATGCCGCTTACATGAGGTAAGCAAATATGTAGGAACTGAAGACAGTTAGTGCTTACCAGGGATGGGAAAGAGGCAGAAAAGGGAGTTTTCGCTTAGGATGCGTGGAGTTATGTTAATATGGGAACATGATTTGGGAAAGGAGAACGAGAATGGCTGCCCAGCTTGAAGAAGGTAATCAGTGTCACTTAACAGCACATGCAGAAATTATTGAGATGGCATGTGTTATGTGTGCATATTTTCACCTCAATTCAAAAAATGAATGAGGAAGATATCTATGAACTAATGTGAAGTGATTTTCACAATATATTAAGCCAAATAAAGAGGAAAGTGCGAGAGCATCTGAAGTAGTCATCTTTTGTGCTAAAAAATAAGGGAAAATTAAAAAAATAAACATAAACATAATTGGGTCTCCATATTTGTGCAAGTAGAAATACAGAAGAATAAAGCAAAAATTAGATAATTTGTTACCTTTGGGGAATAGGTGGAAACCAGTAGAAAGAAGAAATGACAGTGACATTTCTCTGAACATACATTTTTGTGCATGTCTAACTTTCTAGACCATTTTAATGTTTCACATATTCAAAAACTGAGAGAAAAAGAGAAGAAATAAAATCAACAAGATTGTGGAAAACTCTAAAATGGAATACAAACGGATACAAATGGACAGAACTGTGTTTCCAATGAATGCTGTAAACACGCCGGAAGGGGGAAACAAAAAAAGTTCTAACCCAAGTAAACTGTGACATCGCTGTTTGGACTCTATGCCCTCAAATTAAAGACAAAAGGAACCCCAAACAGATACTGAACTCTAGTAAGTAGGAATTGTTTGCAGAGCCATGAGTTAACAATTATGAAATGACTTTCAGTGTATTCCAGGACTGAGAAAAGAATTAAATACTTTGTTGAAAATGAGAACCAGATTTCTCCTTGTCCCAGAAGGGAGTTAAGAATATGGAAAGAGAGAACACGATGAACCCTCTGGGTTTGGGATTGGAACTGAGGATGTTGGTATGAGCTTACAAACTTTATACTGATACATAGATCAAGATACATACATCTGTATAACCACGCTTTGACTCGTAATAAACCTATAGAACTGGGAAGAACTGCTCATTAGGATTTCCAAGGCTATAAATTTTTGCTGAAGCTGACTCCCACAGCTTTCTTCTGCAGAAGTGCTAGTGGGTTTGCACTGCAAAACTTTCAGTTAGCAGCTGAGCACTGTGCCACCAAGACTCTGTATTTATATATATATATATACGGCACTTGGCTTGGCATATGTATATGTGCACACACACACATATGTATACGTATATATGTGTGTGTGTGTTTGTATGTGTGTGTGTATGATACTATAGAGGACTAACTCATACCTACTCAAGACAAAAACAAAAAACTAAACCCACTCTCATCAAGTCGATTCCGACTCATAGTGACCCTACTATAGAACAGAAGGAACTGTCCCATAGACTTTCCAAGAAGCACCTGGTAGAATAAAATTGTTGACCTTTAGTTAGCAGAAGGAGCCCATTAAATTTTCATGAATGTTACCAGCGCGTTACCAACTAGCAGCTTTAAATCAGCCGTGCTGCCGGGATAAACACCACAGAAGTCATCGTATGCTACAGATGAAGAATTTTTCTTCTTTGCCAGAAAGCCCATTGTTAAACATCTCTCAGTAAATGACTCTGAGTGTGTATTACTTCTGTTTTCTAGTTTCAGCCACTCAGAGGACCCTCAAGCAATGCCACCTTAGTAACAACGAGCGCCCCCCCCCCCAAGTACTTAGAACTTGATTTTCAAAGAACGTTTCCTACCACATGAATCATGGATTCTAGAAAACAATAGCTAATTCCAGGGCTAGGGCATGAAAAGCGTAAGACAGGTCTAGAACACCTTCATCAGGTGTCCCGGGGCACAGCTCTGCTGGATGTCATAATTGCTCTAAGTCCTGTGTTTCCCAGGACTCATTTCTGATCATGCGCAGTGAGTCGCCCATAAAGCCTTTCAAAAACTCTGAAGGAGACCCAGAGACATAACCCAGAGATTCTGTCTAGCTTAT
Organism: Heterohyrax brucei; assembly: GCA_028571685.1. NCBI lineage: Eukaryota > Metazoa > Chordata > Mammalia > Hyracoidea > Procaviidae > Heterohyrax > Heterohyrax brucei. Next base: position 83,320,690 of record CM053159.1, read on the forward strand.
TCTGTCCTGAGAATAAGTTACTGATGGCAATATCATCCTACTAAAACCAAAACCCATTGCTATCAAGTTGATTCCAACTCATAGCAACCCTGCAGGACAGAGCACAACTGCCCCTCAGGGCTTCCAAGGAGCAGCTGGTGGATTCAAACTGCTGATCTTTCGGTTCTCATATGAGATCTTCACTACCGCACTACCAGAGCTCCGTCAGACTTAGCAATTCCATTCTTCACCAAGAGAAAGGAAAAGGTGTGCACAAAAACCTGTATGTGGCTGTTCCCAGCAGCACTGTTCATAACAACTGGAAAGTGGCAACCAATAACTGACAAAACAAAACGCAGTGCATCAGTGCAGGGAAATGTTATTCAGCCATACCAAGGAATGCTGTAATAATGCATGCTACAACGACTCAGAACCTTGAAAACAGTATGATGAGTGACAGAAATCAGACACAAAAGACCACATACTGTATGACTCCACTTCCACAAAATGCCTCAAAACCCTGGTGGCATAATGGTGAAGTGCTCCATCTGCTCACCAAAAGGTCAGCAGTTCGACTCTGCCAGGTGCTCCTTGGAAGCTCTATAGGGCAGTTCTACTCTGTCCTATAGGGTCTCTAAAAGTTGGCACCAACTCGATGGCACTGGATTTGGTTTGGGTTTGGTAGAGAAAGAAGGAGATTAGTGGCCACTCCCAGAGGCTTGTGGGAGGCAGACACGGAGAGTGACTGCTGCTGGAGAAGAGGCTACTTTGGAGGGTAAGGAAAATATTCTGGAATTAGGTAGCGATGATGGTCGCACATTTGTGAATTTACTAAAAATGACTGAATGGTATGCTTTCACAGGGTAGGTATTGTGGTGTGTAAATTATACTTCTATTTTAAAAAGAAAGAAAATATAATTCTGACAATGCAGAAATGATCCCGGATTAAAGAGCTGAATTGTCAGAAAGAATGGGAATCAAATCAACTACTAAATATTATGAATATATCAAGTAGCAATGGCAATGTCTAATCTGGTGGACTTAAATAACCCAAGATCAACTTAAAATATTAAGCAAACACAGTCTACAAACAGGATGCCATGATGGTATTTGAAGGTTCTTTCATTGTTCATGAGGAAGATACTGAGTAATTTTAGAATTTGTTAAATAGAAATACTGAAATGGCTAGGCTACTCATAATACAGACATGGAGTGTTTTTCTTCCAAACTAGTAACATAAAAAAGTACAATGTAAACAGGAAAAAAGTATCAGTGGAAAAGGAAGAAAAATAAGACAGAAAAAACAGAAGTGCAATAATTAGAAAGCACAAAACAAGTTTGTAAGATGTCACTGAATTGTACATGCAGAAATTGAAACGGTGTGTATTTACCATGTATACTTACACCAAAAAAAAAATTAAAATGTAGTAGCCTGCTATAAAGAAACTCCAATTAATTAGCAACCACAATAAATATACATGGACTGAACACATCTATTAAAAATCCAAAATTGTCATTAAGGATAAGAAAAACATCCACACTGGCAATGTATTTATTTTACTCATAAAAGGCACCCTTAATTCATAAAGATACAGAAAGGTGCAATATGAAAAGATAGAAGAAGTTTACATGGGAAAATACCAGAATAAATCTTAGTACAGCTGTATTACTACCATGGCAAGGAAACTTAGAGGAAACAGCATTAGTGTTAAAGAGATTTGCTGAGTTACAGCAGAAAGGAAAGCTCAAGGCTTCTTCTCCCGTAGAACTGTGTACACCTCAGAATACCTTCCTCAAAACACATGAAGAGAAGGGTTATCCAGAACATTTTGGAAAGGACAATATTCCCCCAAATTATCAAACACATTTTTCCCCTAGGCTTTACATTCAGATTATGATTTTTTTTAATCACTTGACAAGATCCAGGTGTTAATAACAATTAAATAAATTTCTAAAAAGCAAAAAAAAAAATTACAAAATGTTTCCACATACTCTGAAATGTGACGTCAATAGAACAGATTTCAAGACAAAAGGAACACTTAAAAGGTTCGTTCAATACCTTTTAAATACGTAAAAATTATTACATATCCAATTGTCTCCTGTATTTCATGTAATTGTTAAAATTATTTTAGACTCACAAGCATAGAGTATCATTTCAGGTGTGAACTACCTTTTTTATATTAAACACATAGTTGCTTTGCCGTAAAACCAGCAACAAAGGGGAAAGTGTTTTGAAACTCACCCTCCTTACCAGGCTGTTAACAGCCAAGTTCCTTTTAACCTTCATTCTTAAAAAAGGCCAGGAGACAAGCTGGTGCAAAAGATTTGTGATTCAAATCCACAAGCCTCTCCTTGGGAGACAGATGGGTCAGCCTGCTTCCATAGAGATTATAGCCTTGGACACCCTTTTCGGGGGTGGGGGGGCGCATTTACTCTGTTGCATAGGGTCACTGGGAGTCCGACTTCACATCAGTGGTTTGTGGGTGAAGAGTGTGCTCAAAAAGCAGCACTCATAGCTCACCATTATTTTCCTAAGAAAAGGAATATAAATAATTTGTTTAGAAAAGAAAAAGCTAGGCTGTCCTTTCAAGACATGTTGTTTTATTTCTGCCTAAATCCTTAACACTCTAATTACTCCCTGAAGAATTTAAAAAAAAGAAAAAGAAAAAGTTGCTGTTAAATCCACCCCAGCTCGTGACAACATCGTGTATGTCTGAATAGAACTATGTCTGCAGGATTTCCAGAGGCTGATTCTCAGGGACTAAGTCATGAGGCCTTTCTTCTGAGGCATCTCTAGATGGCCTTGAACCTCCAACCTCTCAGTCAGCAGCCAAGCACCTAACCATTTGTCATGGATTGAATTATGTCCCCCCAAATGTCTGTAGCAATTTGGCTGGGTCATGATTCCCTGCATTGTGTGGCTGTCTTCTCTGTTTGATTGTAATTTTTGTATATATTGTAAATCCTAACCTCTGCCTGTAGTTAATGGGACAAGACTGGCTTACGTTAAAAAAGGATTAGGGTAGGACAGTAACACCCTGGTCCAATGGAAAGGGAGTTTCCCTGGGGTGTGGCCTGTACCACCTTTTATCTCTCAAGAGATAAAAGGAAAAGGAAGCCATCAGAGTGTTGGGGACCTCCTACCACCAGGAAAGAAGCACACGGAGCAGAGCATGTCCTTTGGGTCCAGCGTCCCTGTGTCTGAGAAGCTCCTCAACCAGGGGAAGATTGACGGAAAGGACTTCTCTCCGGAGGTGACAGAGACAGAAAGCCTTCCCCTGGAGCTGATGTCCTGAATTTGCTGTAGCCTCCTGGGCTGTGAGAGAATAAACTTCTTTTTGTTCAGCCACCACTCGTGGTATTTCTGGTACAGCAACAATAGGTGACTAACACACCATTTGTGCCTCCCAGTGATGCCTTTGAAAAACAGCAGCTCAAAATAAACATTTTCTAAGTTTAACCGGGTATTTACTCTGGGAATGTGATGGAAGGTGCAGATACTACCCCTGTAATAAACAATGAAGTCTGAATCAAAACTAAATTCGGGGGTCTTCTAGTCCAGCCTGAATATTGGGGGTAATCCATATATCTCCAGAAAAACAATAGAGACCTCGTTCTTAAGTCCCTAGAACTTCTTTCCTCCCCAGATTAAAAAAAGGAAGTTCCAGTCCTGGGCGTGCGAATGGACTCAGAAGAAAAGTGGAGTCACAGCTGTTTTTTGTCTCCTCCACCTTTGCTGTAACCTCTGCCACATACAGAAACTCTGGTGGTGTGGTGATTGAGTGCGATGGCCGCTAACCAGAAGGTCAGTGATTCACATCCAGCAGATGCTCCTTGGAAACCCTGTGGGTCCAATGGGGTCACTAAGAGTCAAAATCGACTTGATGGCAATGGGTTTTGTGCTACAATCATGAGAAATGCTCTGGAATAGACTGATCTCTAAACTCCTGGTCTGACTGATGAAATGTCAGCAGACCAGGGAACAGGAATTATAGTCCCTGGCCTGTGCCAAACATCCCAGTTGGGAGTTCTCTGCAGACTGCAAACCCAAACCAAACCCACTGCCATCAAGCCGATTCCAACTCATAGCAACCCTGTAGAACTGCTCCATAGAGTTTCCAAAGAATGTCTGGCACCTCCCAACCGCCAACCTTTTGGTTGGCAGGTGTAGCACTTAACAGCCCTGCCACCAGGGTTTCTAACAGACTGGAAACAGCAATAAATTTCAAAGCCACAGGCTGCTGTTTCATTTACAGTTTCTTGGATACCTGGCATTTCATGGAAAAAGGGGGAAAGCTAGTTCTTTGCAGACAAATGTAGTTCTAGGCTCAGATGCTTTGTGTCTAATAATGCGAAGGATAAAACATGGACCCAGGAAAACGCCACTGAAGATGAAAAAGACAGAGAGAGGAAAGGAATGACTACATAGTGAGTGGAAAACTGGAGACACTGTAAAGAGGAGATGAGGTGACGACCTCACAGAGACCAGTCTGATTCCTTGAGTCATAGTTGTCAAACTCCCTGGACAGTGTCCCTGTGCAACCAAATATTTATATAGAGATGGCTGCAGAGGGTGGGCTCAGTTACTAGGACGGACACCATGGTGTCACCCTGAAAGACAATGTGCTGCAATACTTCTCACTTACAGCTTGTACTTTCTACTGTTCTAAACTACATTTATTGTAAATTATTTGCACTACACGTAAACTCAATGACAGCTCTGGCGCTTATCTTTCTTTATAAAATTCCTCTTCAGTGTGCTGCTTCCTGAGGGCCCAGAAGAAGTATAGTAGTTACTGAGATCTCAGTGCCCTAACAGGATTTCTGGACCTGGCCGGGTCTCATCCATCTGCAAAGCTTCCAGCCTCCCACAAACAGGTTGTAACCTACTGCCATCAAGTATATTCAGATTCCTAGTGACCCTAAAGGACAGAGTAGAATCACCCCATAGAGCTTCCAAGATGCTCCCAGTGGATTAGAATTGCTGACCTTGTAGCACTTAACCACTATGCTGCCAGGGTCTCCACAGGTTATCAAGAAGCACCTTTTCTCCAGTTGACTTGACAATCTCATCACTTTTGTCATCCAACAAGCAGAGTAAAAAAAAATCCAATGGCATCGGCATCCCACTCTGAACAAATAAAAACGTATCACTGCAGCAAAGAGCTCGTTAAGCTGTAATGCACAAAATGTAAAGAATCATTGTTAGAAATATTCTAATAATTTGCAGAGGTTGTATTTAAGTTAATGATCTTGGCCAGCAAAAAGAGGAACCACATGAGATTTCTTGGTTCAACCTATCCTTTTCTTCTTTGACTCTGCTCTTTTCTCAGTCACTGAAATGTTCATGATGTAATGTAGAATGGCCTGTAATTTTTTAATACAGATCAAAATACGAATTACTACTCCTTGTATTTTTTTTTCCTGTATGGAACACTTGGAAAATGATAATTAGAAATAGCAGTAAGAAGCACCTGTGTCTATGAAACATTAAATGCATTCCATTCTTTTGTTAGTTGACACAAACCTATTCATCTAACAAGTATTTACTGTCAACTACATGCTCAGTGCTATTCAAAGTACTGAAGTTTCCACACAATTTTAAAAATCAAAATTTTCATCTTTGTGAATCATCCATTCTTGTGCAGGAGACAGCCAATACATAAGGCAGGTGAGCAAAATGTAGATATTTTGATAGTAGACGGCACTTGGCTTGGCTTGGCTAGCAAGTGCTAAGATAAAAAAATAAATAAAGCAAGGGAGTGGTCTATGAAGTACTGGGGATGAAATGGGATTGAAATTTAAATAGGGTGGAGGGAGAAGATCTCAAAGAGAAAAGAACTCTTGACCCTGGGGGCACTCACTCCTGTGCTCAACCAATCATTGCCAAAGACAAAGTGACTGTTAAAAAGTTACAACAGTATTAAATTAATGCTAATAATGTGGATGCTTAGTTTTATATTTGGCTGCTCGGTTTCTTTTGGTTGTTGTTATTTTCCTTTTTGGGTACTGAAACCAAAAACTGGTTGCTGTTGAGTCAATTCCAACTCATAGCTATCCTATAAAACAGAAAAGAACTGCCCTATATGTTTTCAAAGAAGGTACCTGGTGAATTCGAACTGCTGACATTTTGGCTAGCAGCCCTAGCTCTTAACTACTCTGCCACCTTTTAGGGTACAGCTGCACAATATTTAGAAAATAGAAAATGTCTTATTTTTGCAGTCTTCATATTGAGTGGATTGTAAAATTTAAATCTTCATGATATTTCAAAGATTATTTGCTGACAGTATTTACAGATTTAAAAGATGTAGCTATCACAGGCTTTATGAGTGGAGAAAGTGCACGAAACAACAAACTTGGAATATGTATTTTGCAGCAGTTAAAAAGAAAAGAAAAGAAAGGAACTGTTTCATGAAGACCTGAAAGCAGTGAAGGAGTGAATCATACAGGAGTCTTGGGAAAGAATATCAAAGGCAAAAGAAATAAAAGTGCCAATCCTTGAAAGGTGAGAGCATGCCTGGCGTATTACCTGTTGTCATCAAGTCAGTTACAACTCATAGTGACCCTATAGGACAGAGTAGAACGGCACCACAGGTTTTCCAAAGCTGTACTCTTTATAGAAACAGATTGCCACATCTTTCTCCCATGGAGCAGCTGATGGTTTTGAACCTCTGACCTTTCAGTCAGCAGCCAAGTGCTCAACCACTGCACCACCATGGATTCTTCTGGTGTATTAGAGATCAGGAAAACCACTGTGCTTGGAGTGAAGTGCAGTGAGCAAATGTATGGGATACAAGACAGAAAGCTAAAGATTCAAGATGGTGAGCCACTACATAGTGCCTTATAGATCATTGTAAGGAGTTTGGCATGGACTCTGAGTCAGCTGGGAAGCCACTGGAGGATTTTGAGCAGAAAAAGTTATGCCGCTAGATATGCATCAGTCCTGTTTCCTCTCTCTAGCACAACAAACCAAAACAACAAACCCTAGGCACACCAAATCAAAAAAAACAAACTCATTGCCTCAAGTAGATTCCAACTCATGGTGACTCCATCTGTTAAAGCACAACTTCTCCACTGGGTTTTCTTGGCTGTGGTCTTTACACAAGCAGGTTTACTGGGCTTTCTTTAGCTGCCCTACTAAGTGGTTTCAAACTCTGCCATTTAGGTTTATAGTAGAATGAAAACTAGTTGTATCACTCAGGAACCCCTAGGCACACAGCAGAACTAATTTTCCCACCTTCCTTGCAGTGAATCAGGACTTTGTGATGACTGGGTTCTAGTCAGTGGAATGTGGATCAAAGTAATGGAGACCACCTCCAAGTTTAGCCATAGAACTCCCTGAGTGACCTGTCTTCTTTCTTCTATAGAGACTATAATCAACAGCCACATGTCAAACACAGAGTGTCATGGTTTTGAGAAGAGCTCCTTAGGATTGCTTCCTGACCAGGAATATCTGTATTGGACTTTGTGTGATCAGGAAAGAAACTTTGATTTTGCTAAGACACTTGGATTTTGAGGTTATTACAGCTATGCTGAGAACGAACTGGATATCTTCAACAATTAAAGAAGTGAGAGTCAGGAAATAAAAAGCTTTTATTTTGTTCACTTATGCTTCTTCAATATATGACACTTTCCATAGTAGAAGAATGTCGACCTATAAGTGCCTTTTTCCTGGCTTGGGCTTGGAAGAGTGTTGGCAGGAATAAATGGTGATGGAACAGAACCAAGGAGGAGCAGGAGAGGCCTGGCATGGCGTCCTCCACAACAATACCTGAAGGCATCCTTAAGGCAGAATCTCTTTTCCATTTGGGGAAAAAGCTCCCATGTTTTCAAGGACCACAATTCTGTTCAAGACTGGCTCCATAATTTGCGGGCTCCAGTGCAAAATGAAAATAGGGTGCCCCTTGTTCAAAAATTATTAAGAATTTCAAGATAGGAACAGCATAACATTCAACAAAGCCCAAGCACAGTGCGGAGAGAGGCACTAAAGACTTCCTTTTCTGTTAGCCATTAACTCCTAAGATGCGGAGTCGTGGAGAGGTCTCAAGGTATAGCTGGGCACCCAGCGTTTTCAAGGCAGTGGCCCTTTACCAAGCAGTAAGGACAGATCCTGCTGTACCAGCTTTAACATCAACCAGAACTAGAGCATCACCATTGACTGTAGACAGGAAAGGTCCTCACAGGTGACCAACCTTAAGGGCTCCAGGCAGATGGCAGCGTGGAGAGTTAGGCAAGATCGATTCCCTTGACTCATGGAATAGAAATGAATGTTGTACAGTTAACCCTAAAACCAAAGTAAACAGTACACCCACAAAGCTGAGATCTAGGGTACACCCAAGGCAGGAACAGAAAAGCCAAAGCCAAGGACTTCAGGATGGAGCAAAGGAGAAACTGATAATTGTTGACTAAGGAACAGTAGTGAAACTGAGACTCAGTGATAGTTCTGTAACTTCCTAAAGCTGAGTTCTCCCCAGACCACAGAGGGGGCCAGAGAAAGCGCTGATACGGCGGAGAAGTCGAATGTGGTGGAAACACCCAGAAACCAAGCCCCCACCACAACTTAAAAATCCATGAAGGGGATACAAGCAGGGAGAAGCAGGTAAACAGAAAAACTTAGGAGTACTGAAGTCACTTTTCAGAGGATGTGGAGAGGTACTGTTCTTAAGCAAGACATTTTGAAATCATACACAAAAACAAATTCAAAATGGATTAAGGATCAAAATGTGAAAACTAAAAACATCTAATTCTAAGACAAACAATCAGAATTAACACTATTAGGCTTAACTTTCAACAATGGGTTATCTAATACAACAACAGAAGCATACACAACAAAAGATTGGATAAATGAATGGGATCTCACAAGAATTAAACACTTGTTTATCAAAAGACTTGACCCAAAAAGATGAAAAGAGAAGCTACAGACTAGGAGAATATCTTCAGAAACCATATATCTGACAAGAATCTAATAACCAAAATGCGTAAAAAATTCCAGCAACTTAACAAGCAAAAGGCAAACAACCCAATCACGAAATGGGCAAAGGACTTGAACACACAGTTTAACGAAGGAGACATTCAGATACTACCAACTATGTAGGAAGATACTCAGAATGCTGTTAATCACCAGAGAGATGGAAGTTAAAACCACAGTGAGATGCCATTTCTTTCTCACTAGGATGATTAAAATTAATATATATATATATATTTATCAGTTGGCAAGAGTGTGGAGAAATTGGAATCATTATCCGTTGCTGGTGGGAATGCAAAACACACAGCCACTAAGGAAAACAGTGTGGCCATTACTCAAAACCTAAAACTAGAACTGCCATATGACCTAGCAACTCCACCCCTAGGTATGTACTCCAAAGAGTTGAAAGCAGAGATTCAACATGAGACTTGTTTGCCCATGTCCATTGCAGCACTATGCACAATAGTCAAAAGGCGGAAATGACCTAGATGCCTTCAGCAGGAAAATAGATAAAGGGAGTGTGGTACCCATACAGTGCAATGCTACTCGGCCAGGAACAGAATTAAGTCCTGATACAAGCCGCACTGTAGGTGGAGCTAGAAGACGTGATGCCAAGCCAGTCACAAAAGGACAACTGTTGTCCAGCCTCGCTTACATAAAAAGACCAGAAAAGGCAAACATATAGAGACCAAAGCCGATTAGTGGTTACCAGGAGTGGGGAAGAGAAGGTTTAATGGTGATGGAAAAATCAAATTAATTACGAGCAGTGTCCAGCTGATTATTGGATATGCCTGTCAGTAGGGTGTAACCTATAAACAGGTGAATTAGCAAAAACAAATAAAGACATCTAGAAATGTAAGTGGAGGGCAGATCTCAATGTCACATGGCCTGAAGTTTATTATAATTTTGAGGGTCTCACTTTTATTAAAATGATACAAGATTATAAATATCAAACTTGGTATGGAAATGAGTATTTATTTGCTGTAAGAAAAATCATACAGGTTACAACATTATAGCTAATGCAACCAACATCACAAAAGTCAGAAAAATAACAGTTTTTATTAATCAACTTGATTACACATCTTTAAAATGCTTTTTCTCGTGTAATCTTTATCCACGCACACTGAGAGCATCTTCCTAAGACAGTGGTTTTGTAATGTTTTCTACAGTGACAATGGAAAGAAAATCCTGTCTTTTGTTAACATTGTTAATTGAAAATTTTAAATTAGTGATAACCAAAACCAAACCCACTGCTGTCAAGGTGATTCTGCCTCATAGCGACCCCATAGGACAGAGCAGAACTGCCCCCCAGAATTTCCAAGGAGCGCCACCACTAGCAAGTTTCTTTTCATATACAAGTTGTAACATATTGGGGAACTTTAAGTTTTTTGATCAGTGACTAGCCTTAATCCTCTAATTGACAATATTTATTAGCCAGTCTGTCATTAAAGTCCTCATTATATTGGAGTATTAGGAGTTTTATGTTAGCCTCATCTCTGCCAAACATTTCATTCTTAACGGGTACGAATTTATCCTTTTTCCAGTTGGTTTATATGATTCAAATCTCTTTGTTAAATTTTCAAAAACTCCAAGATACCATTTGTCGTGGATTGAATCGTGTCATCCCAAAATACATATCTACTTGATTAGGCTACTACTGCATGAATTTCATCTATTCTGCATGAAATAACGTTCCTGTGTGTTGTAAGTGCTAGTTTCTGTCTGTGGCTAATGCAGCAAGATTAAATAATGTTAAAGAGGTTTAGAGTGGATGTAACACCCCTGCTCAGGTCACATCCCTGATCCCACATAAAGAGAGTTTGTTCCCTAGGGGTGGCCCGCACCACTTCTGATCTTACAAGAGATAAAAGAGATGTGGAAGTAGAGAGACAGGGCGACCTCATGCCACCAAGAAAGCTTCGCCGAGAGTAGAGGGTGTCCTTTGGACCCAAGGTTCCTGCACAGAGATGTGTCTAGACCACAAAAACATTGATGACAAAGACCTTCCTCCAGAGCCAACAGAGATAGAAAGCTCTCCCCTGCAGCCAGTGCTGTGAATTTGGACTTATACCTTAATAGACGGTGAGAGAATAAACTTCTCTCTATTAAAGCCATCCGCTTGTAGCATTTCTGTTGTAACACTGCCAGATAACTAAAACGAAGACACCACTGATTTCTTCTAGTAAAAATGTATTGCTCACTCTAAGTGAAGGAGCAGTTCTGGTGTGGTCTGAACATCCTTTGTGATACTTTGCTTCTCAACGTCAGGATGACTCTTCTATTGGCTTAATTTTTCATTTTAACTCTTTTGCTTCATATTCCGATGACTTTTCCCTGAATTTACATTCAGTGCTTTAATAAAGCAACTAAGAACGCAAAAGAGCAAAATACGTCTAACTAGGAGTATATAGTTTCCTATTTGTTTCTATGGAAATGCCTCCAAAACATTTTCTAAATTACAGCCAACACGGTGTACACCTAACATAACTTTCTGTTGTTGCTGTTGGTCGCTATCAACTCAGCCTCATGGGACCCCACGTAGAAGAGAACAAAATGTTTGCTGCCCTGTCACAAGCCATCGTCCCTTGTGGCCACTGGGCATCCTGAGGGCCTTCCAGCTGAGGGGGCTCACCTTCCAGCAGGGCAGTATTCTGCTGTGATCCACAGAGTTTCCATTGGCTAATTTTCAGAAGACCACCAGGCCTTTCTTCCTAGTCTGTCTTAGGAATCAGTGCTGACACCTATCCACCGTGGGTGATCCTGCTTGTATTTGAAATACTAGTGGTAACATTCCAGTGTCATAGGAACTTTCCCTTAGCAAATCCTAAAAATGCCATGAAGACAAGCTGGAATAAAGACACATAGTGAGTTTAGATGACTGCAGTTAAAATATCTCACTTTCAGAAATTCTGGAAAACTTTTAGGCCATGCGAACACACCATTGTGGCCCTTCCTAGTGCCTGTGAAAAGCTGGACACACAAAGGGGTCCTCAAGTTTGGGCAAACTCTCTTCTGCTACCAGCCCTGGAGAAGCTGCGCCCTGGAAACGTTGTTCACCAAACGAAGTCAGCAGCTTGCCAATTGTTTTACCATGCTTTAATTGTTTTCCTTTGTTTCCCAGATGCCTCGTGCCAAACCACCCCCACTGCCGCTGTAATTGGATGTAATTAAGAGTTGTTTTTGCATCGTCCTCCTTCCTCTGCCTCCTTTTTGTTGGCTGCTTTTCTACGCCTGTTGCATTCTGTGAGGACATGCTCTGGGTCCCTGCTGTGCCTGACAGGCTTCATCAGTTTGGTGGAAATATTTCTCCTTCCCAGCCCCTCCTGTGTCAACTGTTGAATTTCTCTCATCCCATCAGCTTGCTGAGTCTCCTTCACCAACCCCAAGCTGCTGTAACTGATGTCCCCGTGTTGGTCCTTGCAGCCCTGTGCACAGCTGGTGGAAATCCAGCCACTGACATGGAGAAGGTACTCTCACCGATGAAAACAAATCTCCAGTTTCTTGTGCCCCAAGTTTCTTCTCTATTGTTTTACCACTTCTTGGCCTTACACATGCCTCTTACAGGAGTGAAGTGAAGACTGAGGGGTGTACAGGTTTGAAAATAAAGTAACATTCAAACTATCAGGTGCATTAACACATTGTAATCACAGCTTTTAGCATATGCAAAATAGAATTCCACCCTGGATGCCAGGAAGCAATGTTTTCAAAAAGACTTCTGCTCACAGAGGAACTCTGACTTTTGCAGTAAGCTTCAATTTAAGTCTCCTGAGGAGAGACTGGACTGTCTCTAGCCAGGGATGAACGAACCGTTTTTTCCTAATGGGAACTATATCTGGGAAGTCATAAAATAGGAGCCTCTGGATGGCTGGACTGTAGTATATATATATATTTTTTATTTAATATGATTGAGTGGAAATGTACATTCCCGTATAAATTTACATACCCACCTATATGCAGCTTCCACTGCTCTCCCTATCCGGTGACAGCACACTATTCGTCTCTGCTCCATACATGTCTCGTCCTCCTTTCCTCTCTTCTCCACCCACTCTCCTTCCTCCAGCCAGAGGTCAGCAGGACGACACCCTATAGATGTATAGAATCATGAAGTGTATCCAATATATGGTCACTCTGTATTGCCAAGTCCAATCCATTCCTGTCCAAAGAGTGGACCTTCGTTATGATTTATGGGTAAGGACAGCATCAGGGCCGGGGGCCATGCTCTCAGGGGAACCCCACAATCGCTGGACTATCAATTGAGGTTTTTTAGTGGAGATCTCAGGATGCACCCCTTTTTATTCTTGTGTTGCCAGTGAGACTCATCTCTGTGAGCTCCATCGTGGCTATCACTGGTGGTGGCCAGTCACCATCCGGTTCTTCCGGCCCCAAGTTGATGTAGGCACCCACTGATGTGGGTCTTGTAGTATGTTTTTATATAACCCTCCACTTTCGAGTTGATTCTGATTCATAGTGACCCTATAGGACAGAGTAGAACTGCTCCACCGAGTTTGCAAGGAGTGCCTGGTGGATTTGAACCGTTGGCAGCACTTAACCACTGCTGTCTGGATTGATCTGTGTTCTCCAATAAATCTGTAGCTATTTGGCTGAGCCAGAATTTGTGGTATTGTGTGATGTTCCTTCATGTTGGAATTCCTACTTCTATCATGTTACATGGGAACCCTGGTGGCTTAGTGGGTTAAGAGCTACACCTGCTAACCAAAAGGTTGACAGTTCAAAACTTCCAGGTGCTCCCTGAAAACTGTGGGGCAGTTCTACTCTGACTTATAGAGTCACTATGAGGTGGACCCTCCTTGACGGTGGTGGATTTGGTTATTTTTTTTATTTTTTATTTTTTGTGGTGTTGCACAACCAAAAATTAAAAGAAAACAGAAAACCTTCTGTGCTTCCGAAATCATGTCATCAAGAAAGTGAAGACAGCCAACAGAGCAAGAGCCTATTTTCCCAAATAGTGTATCTGATAAGCCACTTGTACCTAGGACATATAAAGAACTCCTATAACTCAATAATGAAAAAGAACATGATTATAAAATGGGAAAAAAAAGTTAACTAGATGTTTTCTCCAAAAAATACATACAACTGACTGATAAACATGTGAAAAGATGTTTAACTTCATTATCCAACAGAAAGATGTAAATCAGAACCACAAGGAAATGCCAGTAGGATGGTTCTAGCAAAAAATATAGGCAGTGATGAGTACTGATGAAGATGCAGAGTGATGAACACCATCAGAGACCGTTGGTGGGAATCCGACCCGGTGCTGCCACTTAGGGAAACAGTCTGGCGGTTCATCAAAGGGTTAAACTCAGAGTTACCAGTAACCCGTTAAGCTCTCTTGTAGCTAGACACTGAAGAAAGTAAAAAAACGAGTTCACATGAAAACATGTACCTGAGTGTTTACAGCAGTTATTTAGTCATAAAGTGGAAACGATTCAAATATCTATCAACTGATAAATGAATAAACAAACGTGGTAAATCCATAGAACAGAATATTAGTCAACTGTAAAAATGAAGTAGTGACACGGCCGTGGCATGGTTGAACTCAGAAAATATTATACTTAGTGAAAGAAGTCAGCCACTAAAGACCACATGTTTTATCATTCCATTTAATGTACATAATACACCTATTATTCTTCCATAGAATCAGAAGGTAGCTCAATGGTTACACAGAGTTGTGGCAGGGAATAGGGAGATTGAGAGAGGGCAAAAAAAGTGGCTTCTTTGGGGATTAATAAAAATGTTCTAAAACTGTACTGATAGATGGTAACTTTGTGTATACACGAACAGCTATTGAACTTAAGAAGACCTCAAATCATAAGTCTAAGCTTCTGCTGGGACACTGGGAAAAAAAGAAGAACAAACTAAGCCCAAAGTGAGCAGAGTGAAGGAAATAGTAAAGATTAGAGCTGAAATTAATGAAGCAGAAAAATAGAAAAAAAAAATCAATAAAACCAAAAGTTGGTTCTTCAAAAATCTCAAGTCCATAGAAAATATACCAAGATGGACCATATCCCAGGATGTAAAATGAGAAATTTAAAAAATTGAAGCCACGTAAAATGTGTTCCCCAGCTACAGTGGACTCTAACAAGAAATCAGTAACAGAAACACAATACAAAAATCTCTAACTCATTGGAAATCAGACAACATACTTCTGAATAATTGATGGGGCAAAGATGAAATCTCAAAGGAAATGAAACAATACAGTAAGTGAAAGAAAATATAACTGTTTTAGTTAGCTAGTGCAGCTGTAACAGAAATGCTACAAGTGGATGGCTTTAAAAAGAAAAACTTAATTTTGTCACAGTCCTGTAGGCTACAAGTCCAAATTCAGGCTGTCAGCTCAGGGGGAAGGCTTTCTCTGAAAACTCTGGGGGAAGGTCCTTTTCATCAGTCTTCCCAAGGACTGGAAGCTTGCAGGGACCCTGGGTGCACTCAGCTCTGGGTAGTGCTTTTTTGGTGGTATGAGGTCCCCAACTCTCTGCTAGCTTCTTTCTTTTAAATCTCAAGAGTCAGCCTCAAGGCACAGAACAGTCTTCACATTGAGCCCTGCCCTATAAACACACTGCTTCCCATCCTCCCTCATCAACATTACAGACGCAGGATTTGCAGCTTGGAGGAACAGAACACAGTACCAGAAATCATAGCCTAGCTACATTGCTACACAGATTTTGGGGGAACACAATTCAAACCATGACAACATATGAAAATGTGTTGTTGCTGTTGTTGTTAGGTGTTGAGTCACTTCTGACTCATAGCAACCCTATGAACAACAGAATGAAACGCTGCCCAGTCTTGCACCATGTCCACAATTGTTTTAAAGCTTAAGTCCATTGTTGCAGCCACTGTGTCATTCCATCTCATCGAGGGTCTTCGTCTTTTTCGCTGACCTTCCACTCTACCAAGCATGATGTTCTTCTCCAGGGACTGATCTTTGCTGACGACATGTCCAAAGTATGTGAGACACAGTCTTGCCATCTTTGCTTCCAAGGAGCAATCTAGTTGTACTTCCCAGACAGATCTGTTTGTTCTTTTGGCGGTCCACGGTGCATTCAGCACTCTCCTCCAACACCACAATTCAAAGGCATCAATTCTTCTGTCTTCTTTGAAAATGTATAGGTTACAGCTAATGTAATGTAAAGAGGGAAACGTATAGCACTAAACACGTAGGTTAGTGAAGGGTGACAGTCTCAAAACAGCAATCTAAATTCTCATCTCAGGAACCTGGATAAAAAGAGCCAAATAAAGATATAACAAGCAGAAGGAATGATGTAATAAAGAACAGAAACCAATGAAATTAAATGCACAAAGAACAGAGAAAACTAATGCGATGAAGAGCCAGTTCTTTGACAAGGTCAATGAAATTGACAAACCTGACAATTTAGCACCACTAAACAGGAGAAAAAGAGACAACACACGAATCACCGTGATCAGGAACAAGACAGGATATCATTACAAACCTTACATACGTAAACGGCTCTTGTTTCACCTCAAAGAGACTCCACAAACAGCAAAACGAAACACTGTTCAGTCCTGAGCCATCCTTACAATCATCGTGGCTGTGCTTGAGCCCGTTGTTGCAGCTGCTTTGTTAGTCCGTCTTGGTGGATGTGTCTTCCCCTCTTCTGCTGGCCCTCTACAAGCATAATATCCTCTTCTATCCAAATTATGGAAAACCCTAGCAGCTTAGCGGGTTAAGTGCTATGTCCGCTAACCTAAAGGTCGGCCGTTCAAACCTACCAGACGCTTTTTGCAAACCCTACGGGGCTGTTCTACTTTGTCCTGTAGGGTCACTACAAGTTGGAATCCACTCAACGGCAATGGGTTATAACTAGTGAGGGAATTTAATTTCAAAAAAAGTAAATCTGTAGGCCCAGATCATTCCATTAAAGAATTCAACTAAATGTTTAGGGAAGAATAAAAACCAGTTCTACACTGTGTCTTCCAGAAAAATAGACAAAGAGAGAATGTTTACTAGTTCATTGTATGAAACCAGTATTACGGTGACACCAAAACCAGACAGAGTACAGAGAAGGAAAGCACGGGCCAATTCCTCATGAATGTTGGCACAAAATTTCTTTAAAATATTAGCAAAGAGAATTCATCAATATATTAGAAAATTAAATACTCTAACAAGGGTATTTCCTGCATCAAGGCTGGCTAAGTATTTGAAAAATCAATCAATCTAACTGGCCACTTTAACAAAGTAAAAAAAGAAAAATCATGTAAGCATATCAGTCAATGTAGAAAAAGCATTTGATAAAATTTAGCTTGTAATAAAAACTCTCAGAAAAACAGGAATAAAGAAGATTCCCATCTTATAAATAAAGTGTCACGTAAAATACTTCCAGATTTTCTAGTAAAAGTGCCATTTAAGTCTAAGGTATAATTATAAATAATTGTGTGGAACAAAGATAATTACAAATAAACATGTATTTTTACATGTACATTAACCTTATGTATTTACAGGATTGTGATGCCTTCACTTGAAGTTGCTATTGCAGTGGACTTATTAAAAATAAACGTATTTTAATTTAATAGCTTTAAACAAGAATGATTAAAATTAACCCCAAGCCCTAATACATTTCAACTTTTAGTTATCTACAATTCACAAAACATCAGTTGACCTCTGAAAGTGGTAGATAATGGAGTCCGACAGCTTCTGCTTCTGGGCAGAAGGAGGGACAGATATTCCTAGCATCTGGTATGAGCAGCCCTGTGGTGGGGGGAAACGAGATTTACAGGAATGGGAAGGTCCTTTCCTAACTCCTTTTTTCCTAACACTAACCTTCTGGTGGCCTGCCATGGTGCCTGACATTCTGTTTGCTCTTTGAGGCTATGATGTTTTGCCTGTGGAAAATCTCAGGTGCCTAAAACTATCGCTTTAACAGCCTCCATTTATTGAAAGTACTTTATATTCTTATATGCCAGGCCCTGAACTGGATGTTTGCTTTTAAAGTATAGGTAACCCAAAGAAGAAAACCCTGGTAGCATAGTGGTTAGGTGCTACAGCTGCTAACTGAAAGGTCAGCAGTTCACATCCTCCAGGCACTCTTTGGAAACTCTGTGGAGCAGTTTTGCTGTCTCTTACAGGGTCCCTATGAGTCTGAATAGACTCGGTGACAGTGGTTCAGTTGGATTCTGTTAAACCAAAGAAATGCTGGCAAGGAATTAATTCAAGGGGTAGCTTTCAAACTTGATAACTAGTTACATGCAAGACCTTGAAGAACGAGGATATTCTCAAGTGGAGTTATTCTAACCACTGAAGACATTCAGGAAAACGAGGGTCACCTAAAACGAAGGAAACCCTCAGGAGATGGATGGACACGATTGCTGCAAAAGCGAACTCAAACGTACCAGCAGTCTTGAAGGTGGGCAAGGTCTGTTGTGTCACATGGAAAATTAACCCATGGCTGGACTATAAGAACAAAACCCGCAAAACTGTTAGAAGACAACATAGGGGTAAAACTTCAAGACCAGGTTTTAGGCATGAGGAATAAAGGGGGGCATGAGGAATAAAGGGGGGCATGAGGAATAAAGGGGGGCATGAGGAATAAAGGGGGGCGTGAGGAATAAAGGGGGGTGTGAGGAATAAAGGGGGGCGTGAGGAATAAAGGGGGGCGTGAGGAATAAAGGGGGGCATGAGGGATAAAGGGGGGGCATGAGGAATAAAAAGGAGGAGGGAAGGGAGATAAACCAAACTTCATCAAAATTAGAAACTTTTGTGCACCCATATTGATGGGTGGTGCCTGGAGTCCTAAAAGCCAGCAAGCTGCCAGCTGAGGAACATCCACTGATCTCAACCCACCTGGAACAGATGAAAATCAAGAACATGAAAGACATGAGGAAAAATGAGCCCAGGAAACAGAAGGACCCATATGGCTGGGAGACTGCATCAGCATGAGGCCAGAAGAGCTAGATGGTGCCTGGCCACCACCAAAGACAGCCCTGACAGGCGACAGTGTAGAGTTTTTGATGTAGCATGAGAAAAAGAGGTGTGCAGATCAAGGACTCTATTAAAAGACCAGAACTGATGATCCAACAACCTGGAGGATCCCCTGAGAACGTAGCCCCTGGACTTGCTGCTAGCCCAGAGCTGAAACTAGTCATAAGGCCAACACTGTAGTGACAAAGACTGGACTGGACTAAGGGACACAGAATGATGCAGGTGGTGTGTGTACTTTATGGCTTAATACATGTATGAGGCTGTCCTACTGTGTGAGGTTCCTATGCCAAGATTCGCCCTGACCAAAGACTGATGCAACACAAGGACCTTCCTCCAGAGCCAACAAAGAAGGAAAGACTTCCCCTGGAGCAGACACCCTGAATCTGGACTTGCATAGCCTACTGGACTGTTTAAAAATAAATTTTTCTTTGTTAAGCCATCCACTTTGTACTGTTTCTATTAGAGAAGTATCAGATGACTAAGACAGTCTTTTTCTGAGAATCTTTTTATTTTACCTTTATACCTGAAGTATATTTTTTTATAGACCTCTGGGTTGAAAGCTCTTCATTTAAAAAAAAAAAATTAAAAATACTGTTCTATTTCCTTCCTGCCTCCAAGTTTTCTAGTAAGAAATTTGAAGTCATTAAAGTATTTTTTAACTATATAGGCAATTTTTTTCTAGCTGCTTTTAAGATTTTTTCTTTGTCTTTAGTTTTCAACAGTTTGACTATGGCATGGATTTCTTTAGATGTATCCTGTACTGAGCTTGCTGAGCTTCTTGAATACAGTATGTGAGTTTATGTCTTTTCCCAAAATTGTGACAGTTTCAGTATTGTTTCTTCAAATACTTTTTTTTGTACCAGAGTCTATTTCTTCTCTTTATGAGACTCCAATGACATGGATGTTGCACCTTTTGATATTACTTAATAGGCTTCATATGTTCTGTTCATTGTATTCAATATTTTTTTTTCTTTTATTCAGATAGGGTATATATGTATCTGTCTTCAGATTTTCTGACCTTTCCTCTACCATCTCCATTCTGTTGTTGAATCTATTTCAGTGAAGTGTTTTTAATTGATTTGTTTCGGTTGGGTTTTGTGTATGTGTGTGACTGTGCCTTTTATGTTTTGTTTTTGTTATCATATTATTCAGAACTTAAGTTTTCATTCAACATTCATGGAAGCAATAGTCAAGAAGTCAAATGGCATATTATTGAATTGGCCAAATCTGCTGCAAAAGACCTCATGAAAGTGTTAAAAAGCTGAGATGTCACTTTGAGAACTAAGGTGTTTCTGACCCAAGCCATGCTGTTTTCATTCATCTCCTATGCATGCAAAAGCTGGGCAACGAATAAGGAAGATTGTAGAAGAATACGCATCTTTAAATTATGATGTCAGCAAACAAATCTGTCTTAGAAGAAGTACAGCCAGGGTGTTCCTTAAGAACAAGGATGGCGAGACTTCACGCATTTTTGACATGTTCTCAGGAGGGACCAGCCCCTGGGGAAGGATATCGTGCCTGGTGAAGTAGAGGGTCAGCAAAACAGAGGAGGATCCTCAAGGAGATAGATTCGCATGGTGGTTGCAACAGTGGGCTGAAGCACAGCAGTGACTGTGAGGGTGGCGTGGGCCCAGGCAGCAGTGCACGGTGTTGTCTGTAGGGTCACTAAGAGTTGGGACGACTTGAGCGCACCTAACAACCACCACGTTTCTTTGCTGAAACTTCTCTTTCCATTTGTTTCAGGAGGCTTCACCCTCAGTTACTGTTGGGAGTGAGTTTCAGTGCATTCCTGAGACCACAACGTCTATGGCAACTGAGCACTGGGGTGTTCTCTATTGTTGGGTTCGGTTTTCTTGGTTGTTTGTGTCATTGGTTATTTTAGGTCATATCCTGGATTTTTGGATTATGTTATGAGTTGCTTGGTCTTGTTTAAATTCTAGGGAGAATTTTTATATTTTTTTTATGGTTGGGTCCAGGCTGTAAGTTCTGACCTGCTTTCCATGCATTGTTCTTTCAGTTATTCCATTTTTGCAGCCTGCACAGAGCTCCTTCGACCTCCTTCTGCGTGCACCAGCAGTCCAGAACTGCAGTGGCCTGGTGGCTGTCCTGTAATTCCGTTTTTGAAGTCTTCAGTATGGTGTCAGGGTCGCATCTAGGCAAGTGCAGCTCAGAGGAGAGCCCACAAGTTCATGGGCTTCTCTAAGGTGCTCACCGTCTGTGATCTCCCCGGTACTTTCTAGTTCCCGGGGATTCCCTTTTCATGGCCCTCCAGCTAGACAACAGGGACTTCAGAGCTATCATACCATGCTGCATGCTTCCCATAATGGCACCCATGTCCAGGGCCAAGAGGTGTGCAGATAGAAGGAAAAGCAGCCCGGACTTATACCATCCCACCTCCTTGCTGTCTCGGGGGGTCTGGTTGAAGAGGTCAGCTTCCTTCTGCAGCGTTTTAGGTGGTTGTGGTTAAGGACTCGGCTATTAGCCAAAAGGTCAGTGGCTTGAATCCACCAGCCACATCTTGGAAACCCTGTGAAGCAGTTTTACTCTGTCCTCCAGGGTCGCTAGGAGTTGGAATCAACTTGACGGCAGTGGGTAGCTTCCCGCTGCTGCTGCGGCTGGGGTCTCCTGGGGGCTAGGGCTCAGAGCATAAAGGGAAACAAAAACAAAAAGGCAATTGAGATTTTTCCCTAGTCTCTTTGACCACAAGGAGTCTCTTCTCTAGTCACTTCGTCCAGTACTCCAGAGCTGTTCTTCAGCTCCATCTGTCTGTGACTGGTACCCACTTTGGGGTTTTCAGCTAGAGTCCAAGCCCCAGGGATGTTGTTCTTGATGATTGCTATGGAGTCTGTTTCAGAGAGGGACAAAACAGGAAACGCTCCTCCAGTCCACAGTAGTTAAAATTCCAGTCTCCTCCCCCAATCCACCTGCCACCATTTACTTTTCAGAGTGCTCGGACAGCAGATCCATGCAGATTTTACAGCTGCAGTCAGTGGGAGATGGAGTGGAATATGCCTTCTCCATCCCACCCAGAGCCAGCACTCCTAAGCACAAAGCCTTTTTTATACTCTTTCAACACGTACCAAGGTTTCTAGAGCCAGCACTCCTAAGCACAAAGCCTTTTTTATACTCTTTCAACACATACCAAGGTTTCTAGGAATGTACATAATGTGTAAAACCAGAAGACACTGTGTTTTACTTTGTTTGAAACTTCACAAAAATGTTTTCACTGTCGTACAAAGTCATTAAAGGCAGTACTATTGGTGACATTTGGGTTGCCAGCACCACACGCCAGTCTGAGCCTGCATTCGCAGCAAGAGTATTCTCCAGTGTGTTTATGGAAGCATGATGTCTTCTTTATGTCCACTATTTTGTGCCTTGGCCGAAGCTTTGAAGCACTGAAACACATGATTTTATTATAAACTGAAAACAAACCAAACTCAGTGCTGTCAAGTCATAGTGACCCTAAAGAACAGAGTGGAATCACCCAACAGGGTTTCCAAGGAACCACTGGTGGATTTAAAGTGCCCACTTTCCAGTTAGCAGCCTGACTCTGAACTACTAAGCCACCAGGGTTCCAACATTTTCTTTTCCTTTGGTGTATGCATAGGGCATATCAGGCTGCTCAGTTTTGAAAAGATGTGTTTGGGCAGATGAAAACTAGCTTTAGACTTTTTGATACCCCTCCTGCTGAGGGTGCTGGAGGGGCAGCTCCCTCTTCTTGTAATTTCAGGGTTCCCTCTGTGTTCTCTCTAGCATGGTGGTCTCAGGGTAGTTGGACTTCTTACATAACAGCTCAAGGTTCTATGGGTGTTCCCAGGACCCCAGAAAGTGCCTGCAAATCCTCCTATAACCTAACTTGGGGAGTTCCCGAGTGCTACATTCTACTGATGAAGCAGGAAACCCTGGTGGTACAGTGGGTTAAGTGCTATGTCTGCTAGCTAGAAGGTGGTCAGTTCAAATCAACCAGGCGCTCCTTGGAAACTCTATGGGGCAGTTCTACTCTGACCTCTGGGGTTGCTATGAGTCAGACCCGACTCAATGGCAGTGGTTATTGATCAAGCAAGTCACTCAACCAGCCTAAATTCAAGGTGCCCAGAAGTCTAGTGCCAGGAATGGCTTGTGGATAAGGTAATAACTGGCAGACCAAGGCTCCCCTGACTCCAATCCATGAACAAGCTGCTTAGCATTGAGTGAGACTTGGCGGTTCACAGTTCTCAGTAAGTTAAAGAGAGGGGTAATAATGGCATAGTGGTGTACAGTCTGGGTGGTACCTTTCTTGCCCTTGAACAAAGCTGCCAAGGGTGTCCCTTGAATGCATAGATGCACATAGCAAGTATATATTTATTCAGTATCATGGTGCTAAACATCGTGAGTGATAAAAACTCAGTTTCTGCCCTTCAAGGTTGCAGCATTGTAGAATCATGCATATAAATGTCTATTAATCAGGCAGTATGCAAAAATTGCCATAAAAGAGATTTTTATGAGTTTAGGAAAGAGAAATACTTATTTTCATTTCCAACCTGCTGTGATTTCAGTCCTGGAACCACCTGGAAAACTTAATAATAATTTTCCTCTCTCTCACATTCTGATTCAATTGTTGGATGGGACACAAGTATCAGCATTTGTAAGAAGTTCTCCACAACACCACTGAATGCCTGGGTGGGATGCGTGGTACAGAGCCCCTGAGGTAGCAGGAGAAGGCTAGGGGACCCACTTCCAAATGATGGTCAGCCAGTCTGCAGAGTCCCCTGGGAGCACAGCTCCCAAACTCTCCAATCCCAAAGCACATTGAGCATCAAAGCCAGACCTCCAGACCAAGACTGAACTGGACGATACAAAACATGGAGTGAGGCTGGTGGCAAATAAACTTTTGGACTTAAATTTCCCTGCTTTCCCAACGCTCAACTCATTCAGGTTCCGTTGCTAACTGTTTAGCTTTTCCTGCTGGGAGATAATAGTTGAGCAGCCCTGAGCTGGGCCGGGAATCTGTAGTTGTAACAAGGGCCACAGTGATTCTTATCATCAGAGAGGTTTGGTTAACTCTGCCTTGTTCCAATTTCCTCCCGGTACTTCAGGAAAACTCTACTCTGGTTCTAGCCTCTATCTCAATCTCAAATGCAGATGCAATCCCCACCCTAAAACTCTAGAAAAATCCTAACTCCCATGACAGAGTTCATTGAATTGAATGCTAAATCAAATTCAATTAAAAAATCTAAATTTAATCCTGATCATGGGTGCCTACGTAGAGTTGGGACTGGAAGAGCCGGATGGTGCCCGGTGGTGGCCACAATGGAGCTCGCTAAGTTGAGTCTCACTGGCAACACAAGAGCAGAAAGGGGTGCACCCTGAGATCTCCACTAGAGGACCGCAACTGATGGTCCGGCGGCTTTGGGGTTCCCTTGGGAGCGTGGCCCCTGGCCCTGATGTTGCCCTTGCCCGTGACTCAGAACGGAAGTCCACTCTTCGGACACAAATGGACTGGACTTGGCAATGCAGAGTGAACACATATTGGATGCACTTTATGGTTCTCTGCATCTATAGGACATCATCCTGTTGACCTCTGGCTGGAGGAAGAAGAGTGGGTGGGGAGGAAGGAAAAGAAGGATGGGAGGATGAGGCATATATGGAGCAGAGAGGAATAGCATGCTGTCGCCAGGTGGGGAGAGCAGTGGAAGCTGCATATAGGTGGGCATGTAAATTTATATGAGAATGTACATTTTCACTTAGTCGTAATAAACAAATAAATAAATTTAAGCCTGATCAAACACACTTGAATTCCAACCCTAATACTCACTTCAGATTTTAATTCTACAACTCTTTTATGCATATTCTTATAATAAAGGCCCTGTTTTTAACAGGGCTTTGAAATGGTTAATTCTGGTATCCTTTGAATTATGCTGCTGATTAGGGGCCTATTCTGAGAATCAATAGAAGAGCAGTTGTTGTACATAAGAATCTTGTTACACAAGATTTGTTATACATAAGAATCACCCAGAGATCTTGTTTAAAATGTAGGTTCTGATTCAATATATCTGGGGTGTAATCATTAACATTGCTTGGAAGCTTGTTGAAATGCAAGTTCTCAGTAGGGTTCAAATGGGAACCAACTAGTTTGAAGCTCCGATTTTTAACCTAACTTCCTGCGTCCTTATTTCCACCACTATCTCCTTCAGTTTGTTTTAGTTATTTTCAGCTTGAGAAACGCTGAGCATGTTCTTTCCTTTTGGTTTTCTATCTCCAAGTCTTTGTCTTCCTGAGTGCCCCCCTTTGAAATCTTCTGTTCAGCTCTTTTACTTCATTGTTTCTTCCTTTCATTTTAGCTACTTGACTTTCAAGAGCAAGTTTCAAAGTTTCTTCTGGTGTCTGTTTTAGTCTTTTCTCTCTCTTTCCTGTCTTTTTAATGACCTTTTGCTTTTCTTCATTTGTGTCATTCCACAGCTCATCTCGTCTTCAGTGGATAGCATTCAATGCATTGAATCTACTCTTGAGGTGGCCTGTAAATTCAGGTGGAATATAAGCAAGGTCTTACTTTGGCTGTCTGTGTACCTGTTCTAATTCCTTTCAGCTTCAATTTGAACTGGCGTGTGAGTAACTGAAGGCCAGCGTCACACTCAGCCTCTGGCCTGTTCTGATGATGATATTGAGCTTTCCCGTTGTCTCTTTCAACAATCTCTAGTTGAAACATTGAAGAATCCTATGGGGAAAATATTAAATGCTGCAGGAAGCATCAAAGGAAGATGGAAGTAATACACAGAGTCACTACATCAAAAAGAACTGGTCAATGTTTAACCGTTACAAGAAGTAGCATACAATCAAAGATCAATGGTATTGAAGGAAGAAGTCCCAGATACACTGAAGGCATTGGTGAAAAACAAGGCTCCAGAAATTAATGGAATACCAACTGAGATGTTTCAGCAAATGGATGCAGTGCCGGAAGTACTCACTTATCTATGCCAAGAAATTTGGAAGACAGTTACATGTTCAACCGACTGGAAAAGATCCATATTTGTACCTATCCCCAAGAAAGGTGATCCAAATAGATATGGAAAAAATGGAATAATATCTTTAATATCACACACAAGGAAAATTTTGTTAAGATCATCTAAAAGCAACTGTAGCAGTGCATCAGCAGGGAACTGCCAGAAATTGAAGCTGCATTCACAATAGGACATGGAATCAGGGTTATCACTGCAGATGTCAGGTAGATCTTGGCTGAAAGCAGAGAATACCAGAACGATGTTTACTTTTGTTTTATTCACTATGGAAGGGCATTCAGCTGTGTGGCTCGTAACAAACTATGGACAATTTTGTGAAGAATGGGAATCCCAGAATACTTAATTGTGCTCATAAGGAAACTGTCCATGGTCAAAGAGGCAGCAGTCATTTTGAACTCAGCAAGAGGATATTGTGTTGTTTAATGTCAGGAAAGGTATGTGTCAGGGTTGTATCCTTTTGCCATACTTTTTTACTCTGTATGCTGAGTAGACAATCCGAGAAGCTGGTCTTGGTGAAGAAGAACAAAGCATCAGGGTGTAGGAAGACTCAGCACCAACCTGCATTATGCAGGTGACACAGTCTTGCTTGCTGAAATTGAAGAGGACTTGAAACACTTACTGAGGAAGATCAAAGACCAAAGTCTTCAGTATAGGTTGCACCTCAACATCAACAAAACAAAAATCCTCACAACTGGACTAATAAGTAACATCAGGATAAGTGAAGAAAAGATCGAGGTTGTCCAGGATTTCATTTTACCTGGATCCACAATCAACACCCATGGAAGCACCAGACAAGAAATCAAATAATGCTTTGGCTTGGACAAATCTACTACAAAAGACTTCTTTAAAGTGCTACAGAGCAAAGATGTCACCTTGAAGACTAAAGTGAGGCTGATCTAAGTCAGTGATGTTTTGAATTGCCACATATGCAGCCAAGAGCTGAACAAGGAATAAGAAAACTAAAGAAGGATTGATGCCCTTGAATTGTGGTGCTGGTGAAGAATACTGGATATACTGCAGACTGCCAAAAGAGTTAAGAAATTTGTACTCGAAGAAGTACAACCAGAATGCTCCTTAGAAGCAAGGATGGCAAGACTACATCTTACATACTTCGGACACGTTATCAGGAGGATCCGTCTTTGGGTAAGGACGTAATGCTTGGTAAAGTAGAACCAAACAAACCAAACCCACTGCTGTTGAATCGATTCTGACTCACAGCAATTCTGACAATTACATTCACAAACTTGCGCTTATGTTAGCAACACTGTACAAACAACTAAGTATATCAGTGTCTCACAGCTGTGCTTGTGTGGATGTGTGACAGTTTCTTTTTTTATGATTAAATGAAAATGTACATTCCCATATATATTCACATGCTCACCTGTATGCAGCTCCCACTGCTCTCCCTGTCCAGTGACAGCACACCCCTCCTCTCTGCTCCATACATGTCCTATCCTCCCGACAGTCTCCTATCCCCTCCTCTCCACCCACTCCCCTTCCTCCAGCAAGAGGTCAGCAGGATGACATCCTATTGATGCATAGAACCATAAAATTTCCGCAAGATACGATCACTCTGCGTCACCAAGTCCAATCCATTGCTGTCCGAAAAATTGACCTTCATTATGATTTACGGACAGAGGCAGCATCAGGGCCAGGGGCCATGCTCCTAGGAGAACCCTGAATCCCCCAGACCATCAGTTGCAGTCTTTTATTGGAGATCTCTGGGTGTACCTCTATTTATTCTCTTGTTACCGGTGAGACTCCACTTCGTGAGCTCCATCGTGGCCATCACTGGTGGTGGCCGGGCACCATCCAGTTCTCCTGGTCACGAGTCAGTGTAGAGACCCAGTCACATGCATCTCTCTGGTGTGACAGTTTCTTCCTGAGTGGCGTTCATTATTGTGATTGCATATTTTTGGGGTGCCATCACAAGAATGTCAGAGCTTGAATTAGAACAGTGAACAAACATTAAATTTCATGTTAAACTTGGCAAGAGTGGAAATGAAATCAGGGACATGTCAGAGAAGGTTTATGGAGATAATGCTATGAAGAAAATGTACAAATGGATTGAATGTTTTTCTGAGGGAGAGTAAGCATCACTGGCGAAGGGAGATCAGGGTGGCCAGTGACAAGCACAACTGACAAAAGTGTTGCAGATATTAATTCTATGCCAAAATTGTCAGCTGACTGTGAGAAGCATGGCGGGCCAAGTAAACATCACTAGAGAAATGGTTAGGGAAAAAATAAAACAAAAAAAAAGAGACAGAGAGAGAGAAACAGGAAACCTTAACTGAAAATCTTGGCGTGAGGAAAGTGTGTGTAAAAAGGGTCTCAAAGGAACTCACTGATGAACAAAAGCAAAGGAGAGTTGAAGTCTGCCAAGACCTTTGGGACAGGCAAAACTACGTCCTGGGCCGTGTTCTCACTGGTGATGAAACATGAGTGTACCAATACAACCCTGAAACAAAGCGTCAAAGTGCACAATGGAAGCCAGCCAATTCTCCACAACCAATAAAGTTCTGTCAGTCCAAATTAAGAGTCAAAACAATGTTACTAACCATTTTTTTTTCTTTTAAGAAGAATCGTTAACTATGAATTTGTACCAAGTGGACAGTTAACCAAGTTTACTACTTGGTAGTGCTGAAAGACTGCATGCAAAAGTTCGATGAAAACGACCTCAACTTTTTGCCAACAATTCATGGCTCTTGTATCATGGCAATGCACCAGCTTACACAGCACTGTCTGTGAGGGAGTTTTAGCGAGTGAACAAATAACTGTATTGGAACACCTTCCCTACTCACCTGATCTGGCCCCAGTGAGTTTCTTTCTTTACCTGACCAACCCAAACACACTAAAGGAAATATTGAAAGGAAGATATTTTGATGACATTCAGGACATCGAGGGTAACATGATGGCAGCTCTGATGGCTGTTCCAGAAAAAAGAATTCCAACATTGCTTTGAAGGGTGGACTGGGCACTGGGGTCAGCACACAGCTTCCCAAGGGGAGTGCTTTGAAGATGACCCTAGTGATAGTCAGCAATAGGTCACGTAGCACTTTTTCTAGGCTGAGTTTGTGAACTTAGTTGTCCGACCTCATAAAGACCGAGTAGAACTGCCCTGTAGAGCTTACAAGGAGCACCTGCTGGATTCAAGCTGCCAACCAGGTTAGCAGCTATACCACTTAACTGCTACGCCACCAGTGTTTCCTGGTGAAGTAGAGGGTCGTCAAAAAAGAGGAAGACCCTCGATGAGATGGACTGACTCCAACTCCAACAACTGGCTCAGGCATAACGATGCTTGTGAGAAGGCACAGGAGTGCACAGCGTTTCGTTCTGCTGTACACAGGGTCACTGTGCATTGAAACCAGCGCCTAAGAACGACAACGTCAGCATATTTAAGCCTGCATTTGGTCATTCGGTACTTAGGATATGGCTGACTTCCCCTGAATCTCAGTTCCACTTTCAGCAAGCTGGTTAATCTTTCTAAAACTCACCTTTCCTTGCCTGTAAGATGAGGATAACAGTACCTGCCTGATGGAGTTATTGGGAAGATAATGTCTGTGAGACACTTAGGGTTAAAAGTGCAATTAGCATTCTTATAACTATGTGGTGATCCTATTCCTGGTCTCAATCCCAGAAATGTCAGTTTAAAATCCTGCTTTTGCAAATCTAAATGCAATCTATTTGACAGTGTTCTGAAGGCCAGAGAAGGGTCTCATTTTATTCAGAAAGAATGAGAAAAATGACAGGACAAAAATGGTCTTCTGAGATTTCTGGTCTCTTTTCCTTCTTCCTGTCCTCAAAAGCTTAGAAAGCGTGTTTTAAAAATTTACGCCCATTGAAAGTCACCAGGAATCAGAATTGATTCAATGGCAGTGAGTTTGGTGTCTTTGACTTTGGAATTTTTACCACATACATTAAGAAACTATTTTTTGTCAACAGAAGTTTCATATTCTTTCTCTTTCAACCTCATTTACAACTCCATAGCTTGCTGTGTTGATTTTTTTGAGGAACATGTTTTCCCCTTAAATTGTCATAACCTTTCCCTAAGCTTTAAACTTCATCATAAATCCACATTTTATAGAAGCAGCGGAATCAGGTGTAGGGATGGTTTCAGCCTTAATGATAAAATTTTCACTGTTTTAGGCAATACAGAATGACCTTTTTTTTTTCTTAACTGGAACTCCTTTTCATGTGTTCCTCAACTCACGTCAACACCTGAAAATGGGACACAACCTACTTTTATGTCAGTTATTAAGAAGAATTAAAAGAAAAAAATGATTTTAACCAACTTGAAGAATGTTTCCTTTTCCAGTAGAATTGGAATAAATGGAGATGGAGTTAGTTCCTTATGAAAATGGAAAAAGAGCAAAGATGAGTTATTCAGAAAAAATATTCACATTAACTACACGGAATGAGAGCTGGGTGCAATAGCAGTAAGGAAAGAAATGTGTTTATCACAACACATGCACTGATAGAGATATGATGACATACACATACTACACGTCTCGGTCATCCAGCGCTGCTATAATAGAAACACCACAAGCGGACGGCTTTAACAAAGAGAAATTTGTTTTCTGTTAGTCTGGTAGGCTACGAATCCACTCAGAACATCAGCTCAGGGCAAAAGTCTTTCTCTCTCTATCAGCTCTGGAGGAAGGTCCTCGTCACCAGTCTTTCCCTGGTCTAGAGCTGCCTCTGCACAGGAACCTGGTGTCCCAAGGAAGTGCTCTGCTCCCAGTGCTTCTGTCTTGGTGGTGTGAGGTCCCAACTCTCCTTGCTTCCGTTTCCTTTTATTTCTTATAACGTAAAAGATGGTGCAGGCTACACCCCAAGGAAGCTCAATTTGCCATGGATGAGGGATGTGACCTGAACGGAGGAGGGGCTCACATCCCACCCTAATCCTCTTTAACCACAGGCAGAGGCTGTGATTCATAACAAACAGGAAGATCACAAGGTAGAAGACAGTCACACAACACTGGGAATCACAGCCTGATCAAGTTGACACATATTTTAGGGGGACACCTTCAATCTGTGACAGTATATAAAGAATCCAAGTTTAAAGCTTTAAACTTCCTTTGCTAATGGAAGATATGATTGGATAAGTCATTACTTGAGATGCCTAACATTTTGGAGAAACTCTAAACAAATGAGTGTGGGAGACAACCACACTTAACTAAAAAGAAAAGGTTATTCTCTACAGTAAGAAAGTCCCATTTCTTCTGACTTCTCTTTTTGGCCCTGCAAGAAAAATAAACCCCTTCCTCCGTCCCGTCTTTTTGGTGGAGCTCTCTTTCCTGCTCTGTGTCCGTCTTTGGTGTGGCTTGTTCTCTCTCTCTCTCTTTGGTGTGGTTGCCTGCTGTAATAAGAACACATCGTTTTTAATTTCACAAAAACCCATAAACATGAAAATAAAATAAAATTCTAAAATGTGAGGCTCAGAAGACGCAAACTCTTTGAGCCATGTTTTCACTCCCTTTCGGTACCATCTAGGTTAATCTGGCTGTCTCTGGTCTGTAGTTGGGTTTTACCACTTGAGTCCTGTCTTAGTCATCTAGTGCTGCTGTAACAGGAATACCAAAGGGCATGGCTTTAAAAAGAGAATTTACTCTGTTGCAGTCCAGTAGGATACAAGTCCAAATTTAGGGCATCATCTCTAGGGGAGGCTTTCTCTTTGGGCTCCGGAGGAAGGTCCTCACTGTCAGTCTTCCCATGGACTGGGAGCTTCTGGAGCTCGGGGACCCTGGGTCCTTTTCCAAGGACACACTCTTCCCTTGGCACTGTTTCGTGGTGATATGAGGTCCCCCACTCTTGCTTGGAAACCCTGGTAGTGTACTGGATTAAGTGCTACATATGTGAACTACAGGGTCGGCAGTTCAAATCCACCAGGCCCCCTGCGGAGGTCCGCCATCAGCCTTGTAGACAAAGTCACGAGCTCCTGCAAATGACGGGCTGAAGCATCTCACCTGTGACATGTTTTTTAGCCTACTGTCCTTGATATTATTTGGCTTCCTAATCAAGTTTTCTTCAAAAAGATACCCCCTCCTCTCCTGGCACAAGGATCAGGGGAGATGCCTTCTGAGAGGGGCCCCTTTTTACTCTGCCCCCTTGGTCTATGAAATAATATCAGGAAAACTGTACAGGAATTTTCTGAGGAAAAAGAGCTCAGAGGAATGATCTCTAACACAGCCAGCTTTGAGAGCAACGAGGCCGGCCCAACCCCTGCTGACTTCCCCCAACTGCACATCCCCACCCATGTGAAAGGAATTATCCTCTTTAGAACAGCTTGAGAAGAACATAGGGTGGGGGACGGTAGATGTTTACTATCCCCGCAGGAGGAGATAAAGAGCAAAGTAGGAACAAATAGAGATCATAAACTTTAGACCCTTCCTCGTGAACCTTTTAACCTTGAGGTATAAGTAGGGCTGATTGAGCTCGAGGCATCCATAGGCCATTATCTAAAAAGCTTTGACAGTTAAAAGGATCACCAGGTTTCAGTTAACTAATAGCTCATGTGGCAGAGTAAAAAATTACATCACCTCAAGACCACGAGGTTTTTGCTTTCAAATTTGCCAACCATGAGGTTTTTGTTTTTAAACTAGCCAATAGATTGTGTGGTCAGTGGGCAGGTAAAATTCACGTCACTCTTACTATAAAAACAATAAAGACAGACAGCCTTCTCTCTTGCTCTCTGGGTCGGGCTGCCTTAAACCAGAAAAGTCTTTTCTGTCTCCTTGATTCATTTCCCGCCGCGCCTCTCCCTCCCTCCGTGCGGGACCCTACAAAGTGTTGGGACCGGCTCCCGGCAGCACCCCTTGAAAACTCTATGGTACAGTTCTACTCTGACCTCTAGGGTTGCTATGAGATGGACCCCACAGCAGTGGGACTCTTTCCTTTATATGCCAAGAGATTGCCTCAAGGTACAGTACAATCTTACACACTGAGTCCTGCCCCACCAACACAACTGCTGCCCATCTCCCTCATTAACATCACAGAGGCAGGATTTATAATTTACAGGACATCATACGTATCAGGAATTATAGCCTAGCCAAATTGTTGCACATATTTTTGGAGGGACACAATTCAATCCATGGCAAACCCTGTCGTAAAGCAAAACCCCAAACTCACCGTGACACCACTGTTTACCGAGTAGACCTGCTCCATAGGGTTTTCTTGGCTGTCACCTTGACAGAAGGCCCTTCTTACTTGGCATCACTGGGTGGTTCCAGCCACCAGCCTCCAGATTAGCAGCCAGTGGTGAGCCACCTGCACCACGCGGGGGTCTTTCTCGGGCCCACTCCTGCCTAGTCCCATAACCAGAGAAACGCTAGAGCCCAGGTGGACCGTCGCTGCCCCTCCCTGTAGGCCAGTAGGCTTGGGCTGCGTGTGCCTCGGAGCCATGTCCAGCCCAAGTTCTGCGGCCGCCGTGCCCCTGGATTCAGCCTGCTCTGCTGGCCTGGGCCCCCTGCACTCTCACTTTCAAGTGGTCCTCCTCAGGCAAGTGGAGGAGCCAGGGGGGTGGGGGGCGCCAAGGTCATCTGCTTCCTTCCAAACCTTGTGCCCAAGTTTTGCTTCCCCAGGGGACTGTTATACACTTCACTTCAGCCAGACCGCTGCTAGAAGGCTGGGGTCTTCCTGCCGTGCCTGACAGCTCATTGTTTAGGTTGCTGTCATACAGGGACGGATTGCCCAATAAAGAAGGTGCACACAGGCTTACTCGGGCTTCCTTACTGGTGTGGAGAGCACCATCTCACCTGCTTATGTGGTAGACCGATGGGAAATGCTTCACTTCGGGTTAGTTAGTGAGCGCCAGTGAGCCTGTGTATACCTTGCTGACCGTAAGCCTGTGAGTACCTTATCAAAAATGAAATAAAATAAAAACCCACCCACTGCTGTCAAGTCAATTCTGACTCATAGCGACCCTAGAGGACAGAATAGAACTGCCCCACAGGGTTTCCAACAAGCACGTGGTGGATGTGAACTGCTGACCTTTCGGTTAGCAGACACAGCACTTAACTGCTAAGTGCTGGTTAATCCTCCGCGGGCCGCTGTCACAGTCACAGAGCGATGGCATCTCCTGCTGTTGTTCCTACTGCTCATCTGCACCCCAGTGTGACGCAGGCTCTGGGTGTACCCTCAGACTCTTCGCCTGTATCACTCATTGTCTATGCCCTGTTCACTCAAGCACTTCTCACCTTGGACACCAATGGGATCAAGGAGTGAGTGTGCTGCCCACCCCTTCCTGTTTACTGTAGGGGGCACCTCAGTGACTTCTGTCTTCCTGACTGTCACAGATGGTCTTGGTGCCTCCCCTGCCCCCGCAGTGCATCTTGGCATTCACTTCCAAAGCCAAGTTCTCCTTATGGCTGGCACTGAAAATCTGCCCCCAAAGCTTTTTCTTGGTCCCAGGAGCATACTGGGAGCAGGCATGGGGAAGCTGGAAGTGCCAGACAGTTAACTCTCAATAGCAGTCCTGAACCAGTGACAGATGGGGACTCGGAAAGTAAACAGTCTTGTGTCCTCACCCCCTGGTTGGGCTCATTGTGAGCCACAGCGTTCCGAGCTCCCTGCTGGCAGTGAGCTCCGCGCGTCCACAGCGACGACTGGACTGATAATGAGTACTTCCCTGGCTCCCTTCCCTTCCCTGTTTGGCTTCTCCATTTTCAGTGCTTTCTGGCATCCTCTCTCAAATCAACTGCAGGCGGTCCCCCACTCATGAGGTATTCTGGTTACAATAAGTCGTATTTCAGACAGTCGTTTTGGGGGGTACGTCTTAACATTAGTACTATATACAATTTTATAGCATGTAGTTGCTGACGTCATCTTTGTCATGACAGCCCCCAGGGACCAATAAAGACTGGACCTCCACAGATACTGACAATAAACCAAAAAATCAAACCTACTGCCTTCGAGTTGATTCCAACTCATGGTAACCTTACAGGACAGAGTAGCAGTACTCCACAGAGTTTCCAAGGAGCACCTGGTGGATTCCAAGTGCTGACCTTTTGGCTAGCAGACCAGGCCCTCAACCACTATGCTACCAGGGTTTCCATGCTGATGATAAGTCAAAAAAAAACCCGCTGCTGTAGAGTTGATTCTGACTCACAGTGACTCTATAGACAGATAGAACTGCCTGATAGGGTTTCCAAGGAGCACCTGGGGATTTGAACTGCCAACCTTTTGGTTAGCAGCTATAGGACTTTACTACTGCACCACCAAAGTTTCCATACTGATGATAAAAACCAAAACGAAACCCACTGCTGTCAAATGGGTCCGATTCATAGTGACCCCAAATGTAATGAAAATTAAAAAAAAGGTATTCAACTTACGTGACAATTGGCTTATGACGGAGTCGTAGGAATGGAATCCTATCGTGAGTAGAGGGGTCCCTGTGCTTGTGCTTGAATCCTTGTTTTAGGGTCGGCAATTGTGAACGTCCTAGACAATGTCTAGCACATAATAGATACTCAGTAGATGAGTGAGTGAATGAATGAAAACTTTGCAGAGTGTCTGTCAATTTCGTAGACAGGACTTCTGCATCAGGAGAGGGGCTGAGCTATATGACCCTGAAGGATTCGCCCAAGACCAATAATCTCCAGATGTAAACAGTAAGGTCTTTCTAGAAGACCTGGAAGAGAGGTTTTAAGACAAAAACACTGATAAAAAGAAAAAGGGAAGAAACAGAGTTTTCTCCAGTCTGTACCAGCAAGAAAGGAGAATGAGGATCACAGGTTAGTTATGAAATCGTTCAAGGTCTCCAGCCAGCTCGCTGCCTTTTATGGACACCCCAGTCAGGGAGCTGTATTTACAGTTATTTTCCATCATGTTCTGTATCGTTCACAGCTTCCAGTCACAACAAGCAGAGCCAAAAATAAGATATTCAAATCCCAGAGGGTTGTATTATAAGGTCAGAATCACGTATGAAAGACCATTTTAATTACTCCAGGACCGGCATTCTCAGTGTCTCCCTCCTTCAATGGTCCCTTGGCACTGTGTTAGTCTTTCTGGGTAACAAGTAAGGAAATGAGTCACAAACGCTGTCAGAAGGAGGTGTGGACGACTCTGTTGTCTGGGCGGAGCTGCCGAAAGTGTCTGGACTGCCCTCCTCTTGTGTTGGGCTGACACGGGGTTTTCACCACAGTTTCAGATTCCTTTTTTTTTCTGATGTATTTCTGTAAGAGAACTAAATACGGTTAATGAGCCATGTAAGGGCCAATGGTGAAGGTGAGTTTGATGAAAGCATGTATTTTTAGAGGTAAAATTAGAATATGAAAATTAGGATTTTTTTTCTTTACAACTAAGAGTTTATGAATACTGTTGAACACATGCGTGAATACTGCGTGAAGTCCGCCCTTCAAGGAGCCACCTGCTGGGCAGTGTTTGAATCCCACGTCCGTTATCAATACAGGAGCTTGGGGACCAGGGTGACACGAGGCTGGGAGTGGCCTGCACCTGGGGTCTGCATGTGGTTAAGGGATGAAGATAGAGGTTATGGGGAAGAGAGCCCCCTGGAGGCAGGCCCTTGTCCACTGAGAAGGCCCCAGCTGGTGATGGGCCAGCAGTGCTCAGCACCCATAGGTCTAGAGAGAAGTGTAAATGGGTGTCCTGCAGACAACCTGGGCAAAACGACAGGGAGCAAATAACAGGTGATCTGAGATGAGAAGCAGTAACACCTCTTGCTATGTTTTGAACAGGGTCCCTCCAAATATGCGTCAACTCAGCCAGGCCATCATTCCTAGTGTTGTGCGATTGTTCACCGTTTTGTCATCTGATATGATTTTCCTATGTTGTAAATGCTACCTCTGTGACGTTAATGAGGCAGGATTAGAGCCAATTATGTTAACGAGGCAGGACTGAAGCTACAAGATTAGGTTTTTAAATCAATCTCTTTGGAGGTATGAAAGAGATGTGTGAGCAGAGACTGGGGGACCTCACACCACCAAAAATGAAGAATCAGGAGAGAAGCACATCCCTTGGATGTGGGATCCCTGTGCTGAGAGGCTTCAAGACCAGGGGAAGATTGAGAACAAGGACCTTTCCTCAGAGCACACAGAGAGAGAAAGCTTTCCCACGGAGCTGGCACCCTGAATTTGGACTTCTAGCTTCTAGACTGGGGGAGAATTTTTCTTTGTTAAAGCCATCCATTTCTGTTGTAGCAGCACTAGGTAGCTAAGACATCTGGCAGCTCAGGACCGGCTAAAGTGACAGCTACTTCTTAAAATGATGAATACAAGCTTGCCATTCCAAAGGGCTAGCAATCGAGCACTAAACAGGGCTGGGAGCTCAGTGGCTAGCACAAGAAACAAGATTCAAGAAAACCCAACAACACAGGCATTCGTGGCTGGCATTCACTCGATCTGCGGAAACAGGCTTTTAAGTTTCCTTATTGCTAAAAATAGGATTAGCCCATAGCCAAATATAAATATTTAAGATCTCCATTCTGGTAGAGCCAAGTCACATGAGGCTGTTTTTCAACAAGTAGCTGCCACAGAAGGCTCGTCTAGCTCCAAGAAACTTATCCACCGCTGCTGAGTTGATTCCAACTCACAGCGACCCTGGAGGACAGAGTAGAACTGTCCCACAGAGTTTCCAAGGAGCAGCTGGTGGATTTGAACTGTCAGCCTTTTGGTTAGCAGCCATAGCACTTAACTACTACGACACCAGGGTTTCCCCCAAGAACTTTAGAGGTCTAAAATTTAGTTAATTTATTAGTCTTCTCAAAGAATCAACTGTTGGCTTTTTTGATACTCTTGAGTACAGAGTTGTTTTCTATTTCGTTAACAATTATCTCCTTTCTTTAGATTTATTGTCTAAAGTTGTACACTCAACTAATTATTTTTTAGTTTTTTTTTTCCTCCCCAAACTAAACATTTAATGTTATAAATTTCTTCCAAGAATCATGTTTAACTGTTTTGCACAGGTTCAGATGCATGGCTTTTTTATTCTCTTTCAGTTCAACATCTTGGATTTGCTGTTATGATTTCTTCTTTTATCCACTGCATTAATTGATTGATTAATTGATATGATCCTGTGATTTTTCCTCTTTAGTCTATTAATATGGTTCAACTGTTTGGAAGTTAGTGTCTTAATTTCCAAGAATATGGAGGTTTTCTAATTTTTGCTGTTATTGAATTTTCACCAGGTTTATTGAGCTATGATTCACACACCATACAACCGAACCCTTTGAAGTGTAAAATTCGAAGTTTTTTTGTATACTCACATGGTTGTACAACTCGGTTATTGATCTCAACTGAATTACATTTTATTCAAAAAACAAAGATTAGGGCACCCCTCCTTTACACTTTCTTGAGTTCTGCTTTGTGGTTCAATATGGAATCAGTATTTTAAATTAAGCCTTTTATTGTGAGATAATAGTAGATTTGAATGCACTTGTTAGGAAGAATAGAGCAAACTTGTATGTCCTTTACCCACTTTCCCAGCAAGGGTAGCATCTTACAGAACAACAGGACAATATCACAATCAGCGTAGGGACATTGACAGAGTCAAGATCTGAACGTTTCATCACCACAAAGACCTCCCGTGGTACTCTTTTTAGAGCCACTCTTACCTCTCTCCCTGATTCCTTCATAATCCCTGACAGTCACCAATGGTTCTCTAGTTCTGTCATTTTGTCATTTCAAGAATGTTACATAAAGGAAGCATACAATATGTAACCTTTGAGGACTAGACGCTTTTCTCAGCATAATTGTCTCAGGTTGTTTATCAAGAGCTCTTTTTTTACTGGTGAGAACTGTGCCAGAGTATGAACGTACCTTAGTTTATTTCATCACTCAGCAGCTGAAGTGTGTCTGGGTTCTGTACATTTTGGAGCTATTATAAATAAAGATGTCATAAACAGTCATTGTGCAGGTTTCTGTGTGCACGTAAGGCTCCATCTCTACAGGATGACAGCCACGAGTGCAATCGCTGGGTCCTATGGTAGTTGTATATTTGGTTTTTAAGGAAACTGTGACATCAGTTTTGCAGAATGGCTCTGTGATTTTACACCAGCGACGTGTGAGTTCCCAGGCTTGCCATTCCTTCCAGCATTGGATGGTGTCACTGTTTTCTTTTTCTCTGCTTTATTAAATCTTTTAAACGTCCTGGCAGCTATGTATCTTTCACTTGCATTTCCCTTGCGGCTGATGATGTCGGGCATCTCTTCCTATTCCTATTGTCATCTGAATAGATTCTTTGTTGAAATCCCTCTTCACAATTTTTGCCCACATTGTAGTTGCTTTTCAACTGTCGAGTTTTGTGAGTTCTTAATATATTCTAGATACTAGTCCTCGGTCAGATCTGCAAATATTTTCTGTACCTTGTCTTCTTCATCCTTTTAGAAGTGTCTTTTCCATAAAAAATGCTTTAGATTTGAATGAAGTACCATTTAGGATTTTTTTTCTTTTATGAATCTTGTCTTTGGTGTCAAATCTAGTTCTACCAGTGGTATTTGCTAGGAAATCTATCTTTTCTCCATTAAATGGCTTTTGCGTCTGTGTCAAAAAGATCAGTTTCTCATATTTGTATAAAAAAATTACGATTGAACTGATTCTGACTCCTAGTGACTGTAGAGGACGGAGCAGAACTACCCCGCAGGGTTTCCCAGGAGCGCCTGGTAGGTTTGAACCGCCGACCTTGTGGTGAGCAGCTGTAGCTCTGAACCACGATGCCACCAGGGTTTCCATAGGTTGATTGCTGGTTCTTTACTCAGTTCCATTAATCGATGTCTGCCTCTCCTCAAACGCCACATACTCTTGATTTCTGAACTCATGTAGCATGATCTCTCCTTTATAAATTTTTGAAACAAAGGTCAAAATTGTTTTAGTTATTTTAGTTCTGTTGCCTTTCTGTATGAATTTTAGAATAATCCTGTTTATAGCTGTGGTGGAGGTGGCATAGTGGTTAAGTGCTAAGTCTGCTCACCAAAAGGTCAGCAGTTCAGATCCACCAGGTGCTCCTTGGAAATTCTAGGGGGCAATTCTACTCTGTTCTGTACGGTCACCCTGAGTTGGAATTGACTCAGCAGCACTGGGGTTTTTTGAAGAGCTAAAAACCTCTTACTGCAATTTAGATCAGAATTGCATTAAACCTATCTATCAGCTAGGTGAAAATCACATCTTTGCACATGTTGAGTTTCCTAATCCGTCAACAGTGTTTTGCAATGTTCAGTATACATGTTCTCTATGTGTTTTCTTAAATTTACAACTGTGGCTGTTGTTTCCACTCACAGCAACCCCGTGTGACAGAGTACAGCTGCCCCCATGGAGTTGTCTAGCCAGTTGTCTAACAGAACAGAACAAGGGAGTACTCCCTAGTCTGAAGTCTGGAAAGATGTGTGTATCCTTTCACCATATCCACTCAAAGACTCATTAACAACCTTTGTTATTAAGATGTGAAGACTTGAAACACTTTCTGATGAAGATCAAGGACCACAGCCTAAAAAATAAAACAGCATTAAGCACCATTGTGATAAACGGAGAAAAGACTGAAATTGTCAGGGATTTCATTTTACTTGAATCCACAAGCAACACCCACAGAAGTACCAGACAAGAAAGCAGACAACACACTGCCCTGCGCATATCCTTAAAGTGTTACAAAGCCTTGAAGACATAGGTGGGCCTGAGCCAAGCCATGGCGTTTTGAATCACCTAATACACATGCAGTGGCTGGACAATGGCTAAAGACAACCAAAGAGGAACAGGCATCTTTGAATTGTGGTAACGATGAAGACTACTGAATGAACACACCTGTCTTGGAAGAAATACAACCAGAATGCTCGTTAGAAGCAACGATGGTGAGACTATGTCTTTGGACATGCTAACAGGAGGAGCCAGTCCCCGGAGAAGAACATTATGCCTTGTAAAGTAGAGGATTAGTGAAAAAGAGGAAGTCCGTCACTGAGAGGGGTTAACAGAGAGGCCGTAACAACGGGCACCAGCGTGACAGCGGGCGCGAGCGAAACGGTGACTGCGCTGTACGGAGGGCTGCTGCCTGTCAGACCCGAGCCGATGGCAGCCGCCAACAACAGCCCCTGCAGGAGCAGGTCACCAAGTCTCTCTCCAGCAGAGCTGCTGGGGTGCAAACCAACGACCTTTCGTATGGCAGCCAATGCTTCATCGCTGCGCCACCAGGCCTCCTTAAAGTCACACTTCAGAATTTTTTTTTTTAGTAATTCTAAATGATATCATATTTTCAAATTTGGCATTTGTGTGTTCACTGCTATATAAAGGCATACAACTGATTTTTTAAAAATTTGTCTTACATTCTACTACCCTGCTTAGCTCTCTTACAAGCTCTAAAAGGGATTTTTTTTTTTTTTGGTAGATTCTTTGAGATCTGGAGATTTTCAACATAGATAATTAACCAAAGAAACCACTGCCATCGAGTCCAGTCCAACTCATAGTGGCCCTGTAGGTCAGAGTAGAACTGCCAATTAGATCATCGGAAATACTGAAGTAGGGGTTGTTTTCAATCTCTGTGCTTTCGCTTCCTTTTTTATTTTTTACCTTACCACGCTGGCTATAACATCCAGCATTATGCTGAACAAGAACGGTAAGGACAGACACCTTTGTCTTGCTTTGGATCTTAGGGGCAGAACAGTCTATCTTTAAAGCTTCATTAAGCAGAGTGATGCCTGTAAATTTTTTGTACGTGTTCTTATCAAGTTGGAGAAGTGCCAGTCTCTTTCCGGTTTGCTGAGAGTTTTTATCATGAACAGGTGTTAAATTTGTCAAACATTTCTTTCTGTATCAGTTATAATTATGTGATTTTTCTTCATTCGTTTGTTAAAACGGCAAATTACACTGACATATTTTAAAATAATGAACCACCCTTGAGTCTGTTTGGTCACTATATGTGTCCTGGATTGAATTGTGTCCCCCTAAAAATGTTTGACTGGGCCTTGATTCCAGCTGTGGTGGTATGACATTCTGTTGTGTTGTAAATCTTGCCTCTATAATGTTAATGAAGAAGGATGGGCAGCGGTTGGGTTGGTGGGGAAGGACTCTGTATAAGACTGCATGGCAATCTCCTGTGATATAAAAGAAATAATCTAGCAGAGAGAATTAGAGGTCTCATACCACCAAAAAGAAGTGCTAGGAACAGAGCCTGTCCTTTGGAAAGGGCCCAGGGTCCCTGCACCTCAGAAGCTCCCAGTCCAGGAGAAGACTGGTGACCAGGACCTTCCTCAGAGCCAACAGAGAGAGCCTTCCCCTGGAGCCGATGACCTGAATTTGGACGTGTAGCCTACTGGACTGTGACAGAGTAAAATTTTCCTTTTTAAAGTCATCCATTTGTGGTATTTCTGTTGTAACAGCACTAGGTGCCTGACAGTATGTAACTCTTTTATTTTTCAACTTTTTAATAATAATAATTTTGTTGCTGTTGAGAAAATATAAAGCAAAACATACACCAATTCAACAGCTTCTACGTGTACGGTTTAGTAGCATTGATTAAATTATTTGAGTTGTGCAACCATTTTCACTCTCCTTTTCTGAGGTGTTCCTCCCTCATTGACATAAACTCACTGCCCCTAAGGG
Organism: Heterohyrax brucei; assembly: GCA_028571685.1. Taxonomy (NCBI): domain Eukaryota; kingdom Metazoa; phylum Chordata; class Mammalia; order Hyracoidea; family Procaviidae; genus Heterohyrax; species Heterohyrax brucei. The sequence continues at coordinate 83,363,125 of CM053159.1, forward strand.
TTCACATCTAACCTTTCTAGTTGTAGTTGTCAATCTGATCCCATATAGGTAAACCAAAAAAACCAAACCTGTTGCATGGAGTCAACTCTGCTTATAGCAACTCTATAAATAGTTCAAGACATCACTGTCAAGTCTATTCCGACTCATGGCAACCTAATAATACAGAGTAGAACAGCCCCATAGAGCTTCTAAGGAGCATCTGGTGGATTTGAACCATGGGCTTTCTGGTTAGCAGCCACAGCACTTACCCACATGCCACCAGTGTTGTCGAGGCAATTAGCCACACATTGCACATCCCCCTCTTACTCTTGACAAGCCTTCTTCTGTCGCTCCAGATGAGCACAAGCCCATTGTTGTCGCTTGGGTGGCTGCTGGCAGGTTTCTAGATCCCAGGCACTGCACAACAAATGAGGAGGTTTATCTATCAGAGAACATTTGTCAATTCAGATTTTCATAGGTATACAATTTACTGACAGCAATGATAGCAACTGGCTTTGCTATCCTACCTTTAAGCAATGCAAGTTTTTCATCACTACTAGTTCCCTCTTTCCTCTCTGTCCCACCCCCTGGTAAGCACTAATAAACTTGGGTTTCTATGCCAAAGTGAGGTCATGCAACATTTGTCCTTTTGTGATTGGCTTCTTTTGGTCAGCATAATGTCTTCAAGTTCCCTACACACTGTAGCATGTGCCAGGACTTCACTCCTCCTGAGTAGTATTTGACACTACGCATGGACCCCATTTCACTCGCCCGGTCATCTGCAGACGGGCGTTTAGGTTGTTTCCACCTTTCTGCTGTTGTAAATAGTGCTGCCACAAGCACTGGTGTGCGGGTCTCTTTTGGAGTCTCCACTTTCACATTTTGGGGGTATATTTGTGGGAGTGGAATTGCTAGGTCATACGGCAGCTCTATTTTTAGTTTTTTGAGGAACGGCTACACTGTCTCCACAATGGCTATGCCCTTCTGCATTCCCACCAGAAATGGTAAAGGTTTTAATTTTCCCATACCCTGACAACATTTATTATTTTCTATTTTTGCCTTCGTTTGTTTCTTCATCTTAGCTACCCTGTTGTCGTTAGGTGCCTTCAAGTGGTTTCCTACTCACAGTGACTCCTTGCCGTGGACTAAAACACTGTCTGGTCCTCCACTGTCTTCACAATCTTTGCTACGCTTGAGCCCATTGTAGCTACGTGTCCATGCGTCTCAGTGAGGGTCTTCCTCTTTGCCACTAGCCATCTCCTTCGCCAAAGCTGATGTCTTTCTCAAAGGACTGGTCCCTCCTGATAACAGGTCCAGAGTATGTGAAACCAAGTCTCATCTTCCGGCTGTGCTTCTTTCAAAACATATTTTTTTTACATCTTTGCCTTTCTTTTCTTAAACATTTTAAAGAGGTCTTTGCACCAGATTGCCCAGTGTGATATGTTCTTTTGTTTCTTGACTTCTGTTTCCACGGGCTTTGATTGTGGATCCAAGTGAACTGAAATCCTTGATAATTTCACTATTTTCTCCACTTATCATAATATTGCTTCTTGGTCCGGTTGTGAATGTTTCCGTTCTCTTTATGTTGAGGTGTAATCCACACCGAAGACTGTGACTTTGATCTTGATCAGTCAGAATGTCAAGCCCTCTTCACTTTCAACAAGCCAGGCTGTGTCACCTGCATTTCACGGTTCTTCATGAACCCTCCAATCCTGGTGCTGTGTTCTTCTTCGCATAGGCCCACATCTTGGATTATTTGCCCCACTAATCTGTTGTTCTTAGGTCCTGTCACATCAGTCCTGACTCACAGCGACCCTACACACAACAGAACGAAACCCTGCTGGGTCCTGCGCCATGCCCACAGTCGTTTTCATGTTTAAGCCCATTGTTTGCAGCCACTGGGTCAATCCATCTTGTTGAGGGTCTTCCTCTTTTTCGCTGACCTTCTACTTTAGCAAGCATGATGTCCTTCTCCAAGGACCAATTCCTCCTGACAACTTGTCCAAAGATGCAGTCTCGCCATTTTTGCTTCCAAGGAGCACTCTGGTTGTATTTCTTCCAAGACAGATCCGTTTGTTCTTTTGGCGGTCCATGATACATTCCATATTCTTCTCCAACACCACAATTCAAAGGTGTCAATTCCTCTGTGTTCCTTATTTTGTTATCCCAGTGGAAGTGGAAGTATATCTCATTGTGGTTTTGATGTTCATCCATCCAATGGCTAATGACACCCAGTATCTTTTCATGTGTTAGGTGGCCATTTGAGTGTCCTGTTTGGTGAAATGTATCTTCAAGTTTTTTGTCCATTTTATGATTGCGTATTTGTCTTTTTATCGTTAAGTAGTTGTAATTTTATACATATCTTGATTAGTAGATCCCAGTCAGGTATGTGTTTGTGTCATTCTTTTCAAACAATGTTTAATCCTATTTCCTAATGGATTTTTGCAGCTGTATTCATGTGGAATATTTTTTCCCTGTTGGTTTTAAGCAGGCTTGCAATTGCTCACTGAAGCTCTTTCATGGTGGTTCCTTTAAAATCTATGTCAAATAATTCTATCTTGTCATTGGCATCTTTACTCATTCAGTTTGACATCTGCCTAGTTCTTGGTATGATGACTGATTTTCACTTGAAGCCTGAACATTTGGAGTTTCATGTTATGAGATTCCGGACCTTCTATGAGCCTGATTTTAGCTGGCTTTCTCTAATACTTCCCAGAAAAGGGGGAGGATGCCACCTTGTTGCTGCCAGGTGGGACTAGAAAGCCAGGCCTCACTTTCAGCTTCTGTCCCCCTGAGGTCAGAGTCTCCCTGTGACTGCTGGGAAGGGTGGGAGCGCCTCACTAATGCTCCTCAGATGTCCGCCTCTGGCGCCGTCTCAGCAGGGAGGGTAAAAGGTGACTCATTACCCCCAAGTGGAAGTGGGTAGCCAGGGTCCCCGTCTGACCTTGGCTAGCATAGGCACAGTTGGTTCTGCATTGTCTCCATGGTGTTTGTCTTGGGTAGAGCAGTTACTGTCTCAGTTTCCTGCCTTGCTAAGCAGACCCTTTCCTCATCCTCTGGCTAGAGAAAGTAGGGTTTTATTTTTGGGGAGGTTTTATTGTCTGTGCCTTTGGCATTTCTCCTTTTCCAGCTTTCTCAGCTCCAAGTCTGAGCTGCAGGAGGCAGAGAGAGAAGTCAGTAAACTCTCCGCCACGTTGACATTGAGGACTGAGATTGCCAGCTGGTCTGTCTTCTCTCAAACTCTCAGGGTCTTCTTGTGTTTGCCTTATATGTAATATCCCAGGTTTTTAGTTGACTTAGCAGGAGAGATAGGAAGAGGAATGTCTGCTCCAGAACACAAATATTATAAACAGGGATAAACACAAATTCCAGTCTGTGATTCAACTTTGCTTGTGCTGAAACGTCAGAGGCAGCACTGGTGCCCGAGTTCTCTGACCCACACTGTCTTGCTGCCCGGTGCTTGAACATGTGTTTCCTGTCTGATGGCCATATACCTGTTACCGCATCATCATCTTATTATATAACTGTCTTTCTGAGTACTTTGCCATTTTAAAGGAACCAAGACTTATGGAAAACAGGAGTGACAAACAAAATATACAGATGATCAAGACCGTCCATATTTGAATAAATAAACCGCTAGATTGAGAGCAGAAGCTGGCCACCAGGCCACAGGCAGCAACAGAGCCCCCTCGAAAGGGAAACTCATCCTACCCTGTGACATGAACAGAAACACATGTGAGTATTAACAAGAGGTCTAGAAGCAGAACTCAAAAGTCACAAGCTGGTGCAACCAATGACAATTTTGAAAATCAGTTTCTATGGACATTTTAATTCTTTGTAACATTTTTCAAAGGAAGACAGACAACTGTGGTTAAACTATCACATGAAAAATTGCCCAAGATATTGTGTATTGTACTTTCAGGCAGCAGTTTAATCACACAAAGCTTGGTAATAACTCAAAGGCTCTGCTTCCCAAGCCAGAAGAGGTGGACGTGCACGTAAGTTGATGTTGGACCAAGAGGACTAGCTTGCTGCCGTCAGCCCCCCCAGTGTCTCTTCACCCCTCACAGAAAACACACCTGTTGCTGGAATACTCAGAATGAAAATAATTGTCCCCAAAAGAAGTGAAACTTGAACTTGACAGCCAAGCCATGGGAGAGGTCTCCCCACCAAAGTGAAAGAGCACACTGGGGAGGGGGTCAGTGAAGAGGACCTGTGATTCAATAAGAGGCGAGAGCTGTGACATGTGCGACACTGAAATGTTCGGAGTGCTGCGTTCCTCACTGCCGAATGTCACTACAGGCACCTTCAAAGTGCGTCCTGTGGGAAGGTGTGCACCAAAGCCCGCACCTGGTGCACACTTGAAAGCAATTTTGGAACTCTTTTTCTGGAATAACCATTATGCACGGTGGCACACTAGCAAGTTTGTGAACTGAACTGTATAGGTGTCTGTGAGGGAGTTTTTAGCCAGTGAAAAATAACTGTGTTGGAACACCCTCTCTACTCACCTGAGCTGGCCCCCAATGACTTTTTTTCTTATCCAAAGATAAAGGACATGTTGAAAGGAAGATATTTTGATGACATTCAGGTCATCAAAGGTAGCATGATGATAGCTCTGATGGCTATCCCAGAAAAAGAGTTACCAAATTGCTTTGAAGGGTAGAGCAGGCACTGGTGTTGATGCACAGCTTCCCAAGGGGAGGACTTTACAGGTGACTAGAGTGATACTCAGCAATGAGGTTTGTAGCACTTCTTCTAGAAGGAGTTCATGAACTTCACTGGCAGTCCTCATATTTCCTCTTTTTCATTACTGTCTGTCCCTTTGGCCTCAAAACTAAGGCCAAGGTGGTCACCCAGACACTGAGAGTTGGAGTGAGAGGTGATCATAGCTGATGTGAATGTGGAATTCTGGTGAAAGAAGTGGAAAAATCAGCACTGTGAAGAACAGGGAATTTACTTAAGCAGATTTTAACTAACAGGAAGTTCCCTGGAAAGCTTCTGTGGAAAGAAGATACAAAGGATGAGGAGAAAAGGAAGACGGAAGTGTTGGCTTTTCGGGAAACGTTCAGCTCTGTCACTCAGCAGGGCTGCAGGGCCAGCACGTGGTTCTCAAAGCGTCCATCCAGCAGGCTCAGAGCCAGGGCCACTGAGTGTGGACAGTGAGGAGCTGTGACCACTGGCTGGTGTCACGGGACGATCAATTCTGTGACCACTAGACCAGCCAGGCACTTAAAGGCAAGGTGACTTGAAGGCTGGGGACTGCAATCATCTGAATGGTCATGTGGTCTAGTGCCTGGACTTGAAGGATTTGAAGACTGGGACTACAGGCCACAGGGCACACGGGTGACCTCTGGGAAGGGTCACCTGGCTGCTCAGGACTGTAAGCGAGAGGGTACCAGTGAACAAAGAGGAAGCTGCACTGCCTGTTTCTGCCCATCCTCAGAAGTTACCCGTTCAAAACAACCCGTTAAAGGAGGCATGTGCTGTAAAAGAGGAGGGAGACTAGCTAGAGTGGCGTAGCTCTGTCGGTGTGCACAAAGTTTTTGCATGACAAGTTGACTTGGATTGTAAACTTCCACTTAAAAACTAAAACCCAACTAAACCCACTGTTGTCAAGCAGATTCTGACTCATAGTGACCCTATAGGACAGACAGAACTATTCCACAGAGTTTCTGAGACACAACAAAATATTTTTTTAAAAAACCGTTGCCATTGAGTCCATTCTCACTTGTAGCGACCCTGTAGGACAGAGTAGAACTGCCCCATAGGGTTCCCAAGGAGAGCCTGGTGGATTCGACCCTTTGGTTAGCAGCTGTCTCACTTAACCGCCATGTGATTTCTCCCGACTCTGTTGGGTGAAGTAGTCGTAAGCCTGCCAAGTCACAAGGGGACTGACCATGTTAACCTCAACAGCCACTGTGGGAAAAAGAAAAAAGCAACTGGATTTCAAGTACCTATTATTCTGCTGCTCCATGGATAGCTCATAATTAAAATATAATTAAAAATCAATCCTCTTGTACATAAAAGAATTTAAAAACTTATTCAAAACACTGTGAAGAAAACTCTGATTCTTTCCCCTAATATCTACTGCTTATTATCCTAAATTAGAGCCTGGACTCCAATTAATTCCGCTCTACCCACGCTTGTTATCTCTGAATCTCAGAACGCTTTGTGAACACGACCCGTGACAGTCTTCTTGGGGAAGGTTTTGTTCCTCTCTTGTGTCTCAGGAAACTGGAACTGAGGGAAGCGCTTAGGCTGAATGTAGCCCAGGGGCACAGTCCATGTGGCTTCTGTCAAAGGCAGGCTCCAACCCCAAAACGGAGCCCAGTCTCAACGCAGACCCTCACACTGGGGAAACACGCAGCATCTGAGGTAGAACTCTCCCAGGAAGTCATAGGTGTCCCCACATGGGTGATTTTATTTCCTCTCTGAGAAAACCTCTTTTTACTGGAAATTAACATGCCACATTTAAAAAAAAAAGCAGTGAATTGCAGAATTTTATAAGCTCCTTGTTTGCCTGTGTACACAATGTGAAAAAAGCTCATTAATCAGAGAAAAACATAGTAAGTGTGATAGAAACTACATGGGAAAACCACTGACAGATGAATTTTTACATCTAAACATCCTAGAGCCTTATGGAAACCTCCAGCATCACGGGTGAATGAAGCTGGAAATGAACACTGGACTCATGTACGTTTTTATCATTGTCTTTTCCAGAAAATGTTTACTGCTTGTGTGTCCTGATGGCAGAGTTTAGCATGTAATTATCCCTGATTATTTAGTGCATGTTTGTTTGCCCCTCTATTCAAGTTTGAAGGCTCTGGGAGGCAGACACTGTCTAACAGTTTTTTTCTGTTCCTCCCAGTTCCTTGCAATGGGTACCTAGCATGGGCTTCATCTGGAGGGGGTGGGCTGACATTTAAGATCTTTAACAACTGATGGATTAAAAAGGGGATTGGTCATTGCATTAGCAAGACCCTCAGCTGCACCAGCTACTGTAGCTGCTGGATGCTCCTCTGTGAGTCCAGGGGTGCTGCAGAGAAGGAACCAAGTCATGGAGGTGGCCTTTGGGGACCTCAGGGCAGTGGCATGTGTCACCCAGTGCAGAACTGCATACATAGTATTTCAAAGTTGGTGCGTAGCTCTACCAGCAGACACCAGCTGAATATCAGCCCTGTGAATGTCACTGTCTCCTTTTAACAGAAGAGCGGACTGAGAACCAGGGCGCGTGTTCCCACAGCTTCCTGGCCAGCCCCAAACAAACAAACCAACACGAAAACCAAAGACACTGCTGCTGAGTCAAGTCCAACTCACAGCGACCCTAGAGATCAGAGTAGAATTGCCCAGTAGAGGTTCCAAGGAGCGCCTTGCGGCTTTGAACTGCCCACTTTTGGTTAGCAGGCTGGGCCCCTAACCTCCGGTGTCACCAGGGTTTCTGCCTGACCAACACAGCCTGTTAGCAGCAGGACTGACGATCAGCCTTCTGTATTCTTGACCCCAAGCACCACAGATCAGGTAACTTACAGACTGGGTGATGTGGTTTCGCCTCTGTCCCTTGGATGCTTTTTATCCTTTGTTTGTTCCCTTGTCTTCCCTCCTTTGGGTGCTTTAGATCCCAGCAGCCAAGGCCTAGAGGAGCATTTTGTAGTTACTGGAGGCTCCTTGCTTGCAGGTGGAAGGGGCTGGAACAGCCCCCAGGGGTGGTCTGTAGCCTGAGTGGTGGGATGCTGGGCAGGGAACCGGCTCCCTCTGAGCCACGCTGGCCCTAGGGGTTGAGTTATGCCACCCTCGGTGCTGCTGGTCCAGGTCGCACCCTCCTTGGCTCCCTGACTTCCCGGTTCTGCCAACTCCCCTGCTGTAAGAATTCCACCTTTGAGGACTTCCTCACAAAGGCACTCCCATTCCAGTCTGTCTCCAGGAATCTTGACCCAGGACGTATAAGTTTCTATTGCTTTAAGGTTTCATGGAAGTCAAAAACATAAACCCCCAAAGTAGTGTGTAATACATATAAATCAACTCCGACTCACAGGAGCAGAACTGGCTCACAGAGTTTCCAAGGAGTGCCTGATGGATTTGAACTGCCGACCTTCTAGTTAGCAGATGTAGCACTTAACCACTACACCACCAGGGTTTCCAGTGCTTATAGAATACCCACACCAAAAATAAACCAGCTGCTACTGAGCTGGCTTGGCTGGCTACTGAGCTGATCCCACCTCACAGGGATGCCAGCAGTCAATTCCAAATCCAGGTGACCCCACTTGCTAAGGAGTAAAAATGTTCCCCCTTTGACTTCTTTTGGCGTAAATCTTTCCTGAGGCTGACTGCCAGGACTTTCCCTGGGGGCCCCACGTGGCCAGGTTCCAACCACCCACCTTTGGGTTAGTAGCTGAGCCCACCAAGTGCTTGAGCCACCTGCGTGTCTCCCTACATGTAATACAGCAGGGTTGTATGTTCCAATGGTTATCCAATGTCCTTGAAATACCATTTTTTTGTTTTTCTGAGTCATTGGCCCTGAAGCTAGAATTGTCTATGGGTCTTATGAATTTATAACATTGATGTTTTTGTTTGATGTCCTTAGGGTTAGATTCTTGTTCTAGTAAATATCTATTTAGAATTAGAAATTATGTACCCGTGGGTGTTGTTTTGTGTGAAGCAAATGAGTCACAAACAGCACAAAGAATAAACAGTGTGACAGTTAAGAATGGGGCTCTGAGTTCAGGTGGCTGGCTCCGTAACCGACTCCATGTGTGACCTTAAAAAAAAAACAACCCAAACCTGTTGCCATCGAGTCATTTCTAACTTACAGCAACCCTATAGGGCAGAGTGGAACTGCTTTATAGAATCTCCAGGGAGCAGTGCAGCTCTTAACCCCAATGCCATCAGGGTTTCTACATGACAATTAACTGATGTTTCTACCTGACAATTAACTGGAACAGAAAGACTAAAATAACATTGCTCCATTTTGGAATATTTCACTAAATATTAGCTATTATTTTGTCACTGAAGTATCAGTTTATGCATAATAATTCTAAAAATGGAAAGACATGATAGAAGTGGAATTTTAAAGGATACCTTTGGGTAAAACTGAACACTTTTCCAGAAAAGCAATACTAGTGTTTTCTTGGAAAATATCAGAATGTAAGTATTTCTTTTCCCTTTGTCCTTCTGATCTGAACTTCCTGTCACCAAAACAAAATTATTGTCACCCTAACTTTGTTTAAGGGAAATTTTTTTTATTATTATGGTGATTAAGAGAAAGTACACAATCCAAATCAATTTTGCATGCCCGCCTCTCTGCAGCTCCATCTGCTCTTCCCACCCTGTGACAGCACACCCCTCCTTTTCACTCTTTACTTCTCATATCCTCTTAACAAACACCTGTTCCCTCCTCTCTACCCTCTCCTGTCCCCTCTAGAAGAAACCAGTAGGACAGCCTTCTATAAACGTAAAAAAAACATGAAGTACACATACCGTATGCTCACGCTGTGTCCCTGAGTCCAGCCCATTCTTGTCTGAAGAGTTGACCTTGGTACTGGTTTCCAATCAGGGCCGGCAGCATGTCTAGCGGGTCCCCTCCGGGCTGCTGGACCACCAGTTGTGGTCTTTGAGTGGATTCTTGAACCTCACACCTCTTTTCCTCATGTGGCCGCAGGGGCTCTACTTTGTGTCCCCTATCACTGCTGCCGCTGGTGAGTGCCAGCACTGGTTCTTCTGGTCTTACGCTGATGCAGTCTCCCAGTCCTTTGGGTCTTTCTGTCTCCTGGGCTCATTTTTCCTGATGTCTTTGATGTTCTCAGTTGTCATCTGTTCCAGATGGATGGGGACCATTTGGTGTTCTTCAGACGGCAGCTTGCTAGTTCTTAAGACCCGAGACGCTAGTCATCAATATGGGGTGCAGAAGACTCTCTTAACAAAGGACTGCTTGTGCCAATTGACCTTGATGTCTTTTTTATGCGAAATTTTAAAGCAGTTTTCAAAACTGTGGCAATTTTTTAAAACAAGGTACAAATTGAAACGTCACAGCAGGGTAAGTAATAAAAAGTCGATTTCCTCTTTCTTTTGCCAAATTCTAAGGTGACCTTCGCAGCACCTTGCATCGTCACAGGAAGGGTCTGCGCATGTGCAAGCGACAGCTGTGCGTTTCCCCTCCCGCGTTTTTGTACCACGTCGTATTACATACACACGCCACTACGTACCTCGCGTTCCTGAATTTAGTCATGTATGTATGCTGTTCTCTCTTACCAGTGCTGCGTAGTTTTATGTCAGTCTTTCCGCTGTTGCCCAGTGTTCCAGGGTTGGAGCGTGCCAGGATTTATTGAGGAGTTTCCTATCAGTGGATAGGAAGGATCCCGTGCTTTCCTACAGTAAGGCCTCTCTGTCTTCATGCTCATGTGCAAATGGCTCTCTGTGATAAACTCCTAGGTATCACATTTCTTAGTCAAAAAGTGCATGCATTTTAAAATATGATAGCTCTTTAAAAAAAAAAATTATAAAGTTTACAATCCAAGTCTGTTTGCAATACAAAAACTTGCGCGCACACGTTGCTACATAACTTTAGCCGCTCCCTCCACTCTGTGACAGCACGCTCCACTCCATCAGGATTTCCCGTGTCCACTCGACCAGCTCCTGCCCCTGCACCCTCTCACTCGCCTCTGGACGGGAGCTGCCCAGCTAGTCTCCTGTATCTAAGGAGACTAGTCAAGAAGAACTGTCTTGAGGAGTATACTTTTATGTCTTATAGACCAATCTTTGTCTGAAGAGTTAGCTTAGGGAATGGTTTCAGCTCTGGGCTAACAGAGAGTCCAGGGCCATGTCTTTTGGGGACCTTCCAGTCTGTCATACCATCAAGCCTGGTCTTTTTAATAGAGCCAATAGCTCTTTTAAGATTGCCCTCAGAGAGAAGGTACCGATTTAGCCTCCCTCCAACAATAATGTCACTTTTCCTTCTGTTAACAACAGTGTATCATGCAACTCTGAAGTTTTCCAATCTGTATCAGCATAGTAGACTGCTTCCAAGTAGTACCTGGTGGATTTGAATTGCCAACCTCTTGGATAGCAGCTGAATGCTTTAGCTAGTGTTCCACCAGGGCTCCCTAGCCAGTATTTGTTCTTTCTGTATTAAAGAACCTACATTTGGCCATGTGTGTGGCAGATACTTTTCATGTTTAGTCATTGGTCTTTGGATTTGTTGGGAGTATATATTTTGCCTTGCAGAAATTTTAAAATGTTAGAGGGTTAAATTTATCGATATGGTTCTCCATTATCTCCACAACCCATTTATTGATTATGGTTCTCCAGGCGGGAGTTGTGCCTTGTGTTACACTAGAAGGGTTCTGGTGGATGTGGCCAGGAGTAGTAGGTCTGAACATGTAGGTTGTCTGTAGCTTGGCCCTCACTTGGCTGGCAAATTAAATATGGAGGGTGGGGCGAGGTAAGGAAAGAGACGGTCAAGGGTGACTCCAAGACTTCAGGCCTGAGTAACCAGTGGATGAACAGCCAGTGACTGAGATGGGAAGACGTTCAGAGGAGCAAGTCTATAACCTGTTTTGCAGACATGCTTCCGCACGCCAGGTTATATGATGTAATACCCATTCAGGGCTCGTCCCTTCATTGTCTACAGAGTTTCCTGCCATCAAGTTACATGCTGAGTCAAACTCACCACTGGCATGTTGGAAACAGTCATTACGGCATTGCATGTATTCGTAGCAGCGGCTTAGAGACCAAGAGAGCTAACTAAGATGTGTGCTGCAGTGGCCTCACCTTGCTCCTGCTTTTCATCTCTCACAGCGACTTTAGCACACACTCTACAGTTAATGGGGAGAAGACTAGCCCATTTCTGTGTCTGCAGCTTACTTAGTTTGACCAGTTTTCACCAGATTCATGGATAGTTTCAGTGTCTAAAAAAGCCGAGTTGACCGGGCAACTAGGCCAAGTAAACCAATTAAAAAAAAAATCCGACTGGTTTAAACACGTCCCAAGGGCCATGCTTTGTAAGCAAGCTTGATGGAAGGCAGGGGAGGGTGGGTTTTCTAAGAGACTTTGTAAATACGGAGTTCCACATGGATGATTCATCTCCGTATGTAGCCTCATGAGAGCTGGCACACAACGCAGACAATCTTTATAAAACAGAGAGAAACAACATTACAGGATGATTCCTTTGGGGTTTTAAGCCACATGAAGGAGATACGTGAAAGTCTGTTTTAACCCCTGTTGGTTTGTTTTTTTCCCCCATGCGTCCTTCTGACAATAAAAATCGTGCGCAGCTTTACTGGCAATGCCCAGGATTAACTGTCAGCTAATAGTGAAATGTATTAATAACTTGTTTTACCACCATTTTGCCTGGGGCCTCCTTGTTCTCAGGAAGCCCACTCTATCTCTTGACAGACTGCAGAATTCGAGGGGAGATTAAGTAGAAGAACAGCCCCGTGACTCTGCAGAGTGAGGCCTGTGGTGCCAGCACTGATCCCAGATGGACAGAGCAAGTGGGGGCAGATACTTGCTGACTACTAAGACTTTTGTCCCCTGCATTGAAATGGCCACACCGTTAGCAGACTTCCTCTAACACTAATGTGTTATCTGTAGATAGGTGCTGTGCAAATGCTCGTTTTTGACTAGAGGTTAAAAAAACTATTAATTTACAAATCCCCGTGACCACATTGGCTAGAATTGATCCTCACCTTGTCAACAGGTTACAAGAAACTAAAGAGATTATAGACCCAAAGTCACGGACTTAGACTTGATAAGGAAAATACTGGATGGCACCCTTGGCTAAACTCTTACGTGCCTCGAGACACTGCTAACCTAAGAGGTTAATGGATTCAAAGCCACCCAGTGGGACTACTGAAGAAGGGCCAGGGAAGCCATTCCATTAAGGGACACTGCCTTAAATGGTTTGCACTCAACTCCTAACCTAAACGGTGGGAGTTTCAAACCTACCTGGTGGTACTGCGGAAGGAAGACCCAGCAACCTGCTTCCGTAAAGATTTGTTGTTGTTGTTGTTGACGTTTCAGTCTATTCTGAGCTACAGCAGCCCTCTGTGACAGAGTGGAACTGCCCCATCAGGTTCCCCAAGCTGTAATCTTCACAGCAGCAGATCACCGGGTGTTTTCCCCGTGGAGCCACTTGCAGACTCAACCCCTGACCTTTCGGTTAAACAACAGGGCATTTGACCATTGGGCCACCAGGGCTCCTTTCTGCAAAGACTGCAGCCAAGCGGACCCTACAATGCTGAGTTCTACTCTGTAACACGTAAGGTCCCCATGAGTTGGAATCAGCTTGTCAGCAATGGCTGTTTTTTCATTTGTTTTGGGTACTCTCGATAGCTGACGCCATGCCTGGAGCATACTAGTGATCGTTCTCTTAACATTTATTGAATGAAAAATATGAGACCTGGACATAGGGAGGTAAGTGAGTATCCATGAGAGACGTAGACAATGCAGGGGCTTCTCAACACCACATCCATCTGCTCCAAATGTTCCTGAAACTGGGATCTGGAGGAGGAACCTGTTTAGGTTAAGAAGAGCAAAAAAGTGACAAGGACATCTTCTGGGGGGAAAAAGCCTGCGGGGAAATAATTTTAACAATCTTTATTTTTATTTTTCAGTTTTCTGATAGATAAGGTAAACATACATGGAGTACCTTTATTTTTAAGTGTGTAGTTCCATGAACGTTTTTTAGAAGTTATAACGAGCACTTGCTTTCTTGCTTGCTTGATTTAATAAATTTCTGTTGAAATTCTCAGCTTTAGAGTCCAGCATGATGTACCACTTTCTTCTGTGGCTTTAAGGGTGCCAGTACACTTGACAGTTATTTCTCCTTTCAGCAGATACCTTCAAGGAGCCTTGTATATGCTGAGCCCCATGCTTGCTGCTGGAAATATAATAGTGAGCCAACCTCTGGCCTCAGGGAGCTTGCAGTCAGGATTTGCAAAGAGGGAAACGAGAAAGGAGGAGTCAAGCAGAGGAAGAAGAGTAGATGTTTCCAGGAGTGAGGGATCTAGACACAGGTCACCAGGAATCTGAAGGACTGCAGCCTGAGAAACAGGCATTGTAGAGGGCAAGAGTTATCCAAAACCTGACTCAGGAGCTTCCCTCCCTGCCTGCATTCTCCCAGTATCTATCTCTTCACCTCATCCCAGCCAGTGAAAAGAACGTCTATCTATTCCTTGTCTAGAAAACCAGGAAACAACATTGACTCTTTAACCAAATCCTGTATATCTTTTAAATATCTTTCAAACCTTTCTTCTTTCTTTAGCTTATGAATATATGTGCAATCACTGCTGAGATCAACATATCAAACATTCCTAGCAATGTCTTTAAATAAATGACAGTAAGAGTAATTTCACTATGTAGAGTTTAGGTCATTTCATTATGACACTCATTTTATTGTTTAATTAGTTCTGAGACACTGGATATTCTCAATTCTAATCACCCAGCTGGCTTTCCTAACAATGTCTTAAAGAACATATCCAGCTCCCAGGAGAGAAGGATATATATGGAAGCCAAAGTCGTTGCTGCTGAGTTGATTTTGACTCCTAGCAACCCTGTAAGACAAAGCAGAACTGCCCCATAGGGCTTCCCAGAAGCAGCTGGTGGATTAGAACTGTGACCCCTTGGTGAGCAGCCAGGTAGTCAACCACTGTGCCACCAGGGCTCCAAAATAAATATATGTACCTCAAAAATAAAAACTGAACCCATTTTTGTTAAGTTGATTCTGACTCACAGTGACCCCATAGGACAGAGCAGAATTGCCCCATAGAGTTTTGAAGGAGCAGCCAGTGGAATCAAACCACCAACCTTTTGATTAGCAGCCAAGTTCTTAATCACTGAGCCACCAGGTATCCTATGTACCTCAGGTGAACCCAACTACCCTAGCACATGGGTGCCAACTAGTGTGATTTAGAATGGACATGGACATGTTGCTTGCCTGACAAACTGCACTTTCCCAACACAGATCTTGTCCTAGAGGTTCCTCTGCAATGTGATCCTTTACCCTCCCTTCAAGAGACAGGCACCTCACTTCCCCCTCAAAAATAGAGGGTAATCTTAGTGGCTTGTGTAGCGAGAAGTGTTGGAAGTGACATTCTGGAGCTCCCAAGACCAGGCCACAGTTAGCCTTGCAGCTTCAGCCTGGGGATCTTGGAGCACTTGCTCCGGGACTGCTTCCTCTGCGAGCCCAGCTCTCGTGGGCTGAGGCCACGTGCAGTTCTCTGGTTCTCACCTCGGTTGAGGTCTCAGACGAGAGCCGGCTGCCAGTCCTAAGAGCACGCCCCCTGGGTGTCCAACCCAGTAGAGTCTTAGGGTGCCTGAAACGACATCTGACTGTGTCTGTGTGATGGACACCAAGCCAGAACCTTCCAGTCGAACTCAGTCAATCCACAGGACTGTGAGTGGCTTGTTATGAAGCAATAATCTGTTGCCATTGAGTGGATTCTAAGTCACAGTGACCCTATGGGACAGAGTAGAACTGCCGATAGCATCAACATTTAGTCAGAATCAACTCAGTGACAATGGATTTGTTTTGTTTTGTTAATTCACTTTTGCGTTATCACACCGTTTTTAGTTTCAGGATATGTAGATTGATTCTAGCAGAAAGCACTAGGAGCAGTTGAGAACTGATGCCTTTGAACTGTGGTGCTGGAGAAGAAGGTTGACTATACCGTGGACTGCCAAAAGAACAAACAGATCAGTCCTGGAAGGACAACCAGAGTGCTCCTTAGAATCAAGGATTGCAAGACTACATCTTACATGCTTTGGACATGTTGTCAGGAAGGATTAGTCCCTGGAGAAGAACATCATGCTTGGTAGAGTGGAGGGTCAGCGAAAAAGAACAAGGTCCTCAATAAGATGGAATGACACGGTGGCTGCAACGATGGGTTCACACATAAAAATAATTGTGGACGTGGCACAAGGCCTGGCAGTGTTTTGTTCTGTTGTACCACAGGGTCACTGTGAGTCAGAACTGACTTGATGGAGCCTAACAACAACGGATTGAGAAGGGGACTTGACTCCGTATCTGGCTCCTGACCCAAACAAATGATTGGTTCAGAGATGGGCCCACAACCTACACCAAGTCAACCAAAGTCACAAAACAGGTATTTTGTTAGCACCATTGGAGAAAAGAAATACTTTTTTCCACAAGGTTTGCTCAGGTAGGAAAACACAAGCCTAAGTGTGCAGGAGGATGTCTTGACTTCAGTGGGAGAGCCGACACACAGTAAAGCAGAGTGGAGCACGGGGGCAAGTGATGTCTGAGTACTGGTCTCTGAGGGCTTGTGTGAAGATGGTTTATTTGGGGCAGTGGTCCCAAGAAACAAGAGTGAGAGGCTGGGCAGAGTGAAGCTAGGGAGGAATTCGAGTCCTTTGCAAGAATTTTGGTTATTATTTAAATAATTTTACTGTTGAGAATATACAACCAGAACATACACCAATTCAGCTATTTCCACATGTATAATTCAGGAATGCTGATGACATTCATTGAGTTGTATAACCATTCTCACCCTCATTTTCTGAGTTGTTCCTGCCCCATCAACATGAACTCACTGCTCCTTAGCTTCTTACTTAATCTTTCAAGTTGCTGCTGAAACTCTGATCCCACATGGATAGATCTTAAAAGGGCAAAATGCTCAAGGCCAACCTTCTTTACTAGTTAAACTAAATTATCATTTCGTTTTAAGAAGCCTTCAGGGTCTGTTTTTAGTTTATGGTTTAAAGAGGATCTCAGGGCAATGTTTTGTTTTGGGAGTTCATCCAGCCTACATGGCTTCAGAAAGTCTAGAGTCTGTAAAAATTTTAAATTCTGCTCTACAGTTTCCTCCTTTTGACTAGGTATGATTCAGCTATAGAATCTTGGATCAAGATGTTCAGTTGTGGTAGCTGGATTTTAGTGAGCTGGTCACCGGAGGGTTCAGCTGAGACTGGATCCCGCTGAGACCTTCCAAGAAGCTATATTGAGCACCACAGAATGGACTGGGGGGAAGCATGTTGCTAAGGCTCTGATGTCTGTGATTCTTTAACTCCCTCCCACCACCTGACACATATCCTGTGTATAACTGAGAGCCAGACATTTCCAGGGCAGAACGCAGGAAGTGCTAGTAGCAGTGGAGGCCACCAGCTGTCAGCTCACACCGGCTCCAGCTGCTGCTTCAGGAGCACCTGCAGGAATCAGACACAGGCCGGGAGGGTGTGGGGCCACGCACACGAGGTTTCTGAGAGCTAAACACCTATCGCATTTCCTTTTTCAACACTGAAGGGAAGAAAAGGACATTTAGGACAAAACAAATACTCCATTTGGCTAAATTTTACATTTAGAAACTAAAAGGAAATCTGTGTGCCAACAATTGTTAAATAAAGCCAGGAGAAAACAAGAATTTTTTAAATTCAGTTGTAAATAAAGTTAAAACTAATCATTCATTTTTAGTAAAACTAGACTCTCCATAAGATCATACAGAAACTTTTACCCAGTTAACTCTACCCATTTCATTTGCTGTGAAAAAGACCTGTACGCTCTTGAAGGTAAACACTCCCCCAGACTGATACAGAACAGGAGAAAACAAAATCAAAATATTTTACTTTACAATCAAAAACACAAACTTCTCTCTTTTTTTAGAAATTGGAGAAATCCTAGGTGTCTCAGGGTCTTTCCCTACAACTGATGAGTGTTCTCAGAAGCTCCACGTGGTCCTTGCTGGTGTAGGCAAAGTGTCTACATTTACACAGAGCTTAATTCTTTATGAAGTCTGCACTCGTTTTCTGAGCAAAAAAGGGGTATTTACTGAGGCATTTAGATCAATTCAGCCAACTGACTTCATCAAACATGCTCAAGACAAGACAATACGTGGCCTTTTTCACTTCTTAAGTAAACAGCTGATTTACAATATTTACTGTAGAAAATCAGCTATAAGGAATGATTTGGGAGGAGGGAGTTCATCATCTTCCCAGCAACGACTAGACAACGAGTTAGACAATGAGCCCTGGAGGATGATAAAAGTCAGCAGGGAAAAGGAGCATTGTTGTGGTTTTCAATAACGTAGCGTAAATCCCGTGTCTGATTTGCTGACAAAATGGTAAAAAGTGTGGTTAAGAGAATGCTCTTCGGGATGAGAGGACAACAGTGTGCCCCTGCCCTGTGCTGACAATAGAAAATACGGGGCATTCCTCGTGTGTGGCAGCGGGATTCAGAGACTGTGAACTCTCTACAATTTCCCCTTAAAGATTACTGAAAACATATCAGGTAATCAACGTTCAGTAAAAAAATTACTACTTTTTAATGTTATTGGTGTTATTGTCAAGGGCCGTCTGGTGGGTTTTGATTCATTTATACCAATTCATTTAGAACAAAACACCGCCTGGTCCTGCGCCACCTTCAGCAGTCCTTGTTAGGTTGGACCCCACTGCTGCGGCCTCTCTGTCGGTCCATCTCACTGAGGGTCTTCCTGTCTTTCACTGACCCGCTACTCTACCAAGGATGATGTTCTTCTCCAGGGACTGGTCCCTCCTGAGAACAACTCTAGAGGGCTTTTGAAGAAACCTCATCATCCTTGCTTCTAAGGAGCATTCTTTCTGTACTTCTTACAAGACAGATTTGTTCCTTCTTCTGGCCATAAAGATCCATTGCCTTCGAGTCGATTCTGACTCATAGCAACCCTATGGGACAGAGTACAACTGCACTACGGAGTTTCCCAAGAGTGTCTAATGGATTCAAACTGCTGACCTTTGGTTAATAGCTCTTAACCACTGTGCCACCAGTGTTTCTTTCTTTTGACAGTCTATAACCAAAAAAACCAAACCAAACCCAGTGCCATCAAGTCGATTCTGACTCATAGCGACCCTATAGGACAGAGTTGAACCGCCCCATAGAGTTTCCCAGGAGTGCCTGATGGATTCAACCTGCCAACCTCTTGGTCAGCAGACATAGCGCTTAACCACTATGGCACCAGAGTTTTCCTTGCAGTCTATAGTATATTCCTTATTCTGCACCAGCATGATAATTCAAAAGCATCAATTCTTCTTTGGGTTTACTTATTTAGTCCAGCTTTCACAAGCATATGAGATGACTGAAAACACTGTGGCTTGGTTCAGGCTCGCCTTAGTCCTCAAAGGGGCATTTTTACTTTCTAACACTTTAAAGAGGTCTTTTGTTGTAGATTTGTCCAATGCAATACATCATTTGATTTCTTGACTGCTGCTTCCATGGAACCAAGCAAAGTGAAATCCTTAACAACTTCAGCCTTTTCTCAACTTATGACACTGTTTATCGATAAGAAGGTGAGGATCTTTCTTTTCTTGATTTTGGGAAGCAATCCACCCTGAAGGCTGTGGTCTTTGATCTTCATCAGTAAGTGCTTCAAGTCCTCTTCACTTTCAGCAAGGACGTTGTGTCATCTGTGTAACACAGGTTATTAGTGAATCTTCATCTGATCCTGTGCTGTGTTCTTCTGCATACAGTCCAGCTTTTAAAATTATTTGCTCAGCATACACGTTAAATAAGTACGGTGAAAGGATACGGTGCTCACACATACCTTTCCTGACTTTAAACCATAGAGTATCCCCTTGTCCTGTCTGAAAGACTGCCTTTTGGTCCATGTACAGTTTTGAGGATGACTGCAATGCCATCCCTCTTCAATTAGTCATTCCTGGTGCAGCAGACTATATGACTGTTGGATTTGAAATGACCAATGTAAGTTCATTTCAGCTCACTAATGCCTAGGATATTGATATTTTTGTATTCAGTTCTCTCTTAGTCATCTAGTGCTGCTACAACAGAAATACCACAAGTGGATGGCTTTAAAAAGAGAAATTTTATTTTGTCACAGTCTAGTAGGCTAAAAGTCCAGATTCAGGGTGTCAGCTCCAGGGGAAGGCTTTCTCTGCTGGCTCTGGAGTGAAGGTATTTGTTGTCAGTCTTTCCCTGGACTGGAAGCTTTCTGAGGCCCAGGGACCCCGGTCCTTTCCAAAGGCTGTGCTGAGCTCCCAGCACTACTTTCTGTCTTGATAGCGTGAAGTCCCCAACTCTTTCTGCTAGATTCTTATTTTCATATCTCAAAAGATTTCCTCAAGGCACAACACAATCTTAAACAGTGAGTCCTGCCTCACCAACACAACTGTCCCTTGATACCTTAAAGGCAGGATTTACAATGTGGAGGAACATCACATAATACCAGGAATCATGGCCCAGCCAAACCACCACACACGTTTTTCGGGGAAGACCAGCTAATCGTTAACACATTTCATGTTTTGAGATTTCCAATTTTCTCAGGTTCATACTTTGTGCATCCCACATTCCAATCACTAATGGATGTTTGCAGCTACTTCTTCTCATTTTGAATTGTGCCACATCAGCAGATGAAGGTCCCCAAAGGTTGATTTCACCCATGCCATTAAGGCTGACTCTACTTTAAGAGGCATCTCTCCCCCAGTCCTGTTTTAAGAGCTTTCTGAGATGAGGGACTCGTCTTCCAGCATGGTAGTAGACAGCGTTCTGCTGCTATCATGAAGCTTTCCCTCGCTAATTGTTTCAGAAGCAGACTCCCAGGTCCTTTGTCCTAGTGTATCTTAGTCTGGAAGCTCCGCTGAAACCTGTCCATCAAGAGTGACCCTGCTGGTATGTGAAATCCTGGTGGCATAGCTTCTGGCATCAGCACAACACACAAGGTACCACAATACTGCAAACTGATAGACAGCTTGGGGTTCGGGGCGTCGTCGGTGAGATATCCGTTGCTTTATTTCATTGGTTGTCACCTTTCACTATGTGCCATCATTTGGACTAACAAGCACCAATTCTTTTAACTACTAACGTACTTTAAATCAAAGTATTTTTTTAATTAAAAAATATGGAAATCTTAAACATGAATTTATCTTAATAGGAAAGTTTACATATTCTTTTCTCTCATACTTTACTTACTCTTAGAACTTATACATTACAAGTTAGTGAAATGTTAAGAGTCAGGCATATAATAACCAACCAAGTATAGTTATTATTGATATGGGGATATAGATAAGAATTTAAGTCAGAGAATGTGTGAAAAGCTCTTAAAACAAAGCTTAACACATATTAAGTGTTCAATGAAAGTTGTTTTTTATTGACAATATTGATGTCTTTGTGAATAAATGCTTCCAGGTAGATATGCTAACAAGCAGACATCCTGCTGGGCTGCGCTGGGAAGAGACAGTTGAGTGAGACACACACCCTTAAGGGAGGCATCACTTCTTTTAGGAATGGGGGGGGGGAATGACATGATAACAACATATTTGACTTAAGAGAGTCTACCCACGCGTGATGGAGAGCCAGAAAGATCCGGAAAAACGTCACGCAGAGGCAGCTATCCTGGACCGTGGGGGAGGGGTGAGATTCACCCTGAGGGATCGGACCCCGCAGGAGAAGGAGGTGAGAGGCGCCCCCGGAGGAGGCGGTAAGGAGACCCCAGCGGCAGGGGACCGGCGGGCCTGAAGCTCAGGACGGCAGCAGGAGAGTCCTCGGACAGCAGCCTAGAGAGACTGGGAGGACACAGCACGAGCACCCAGAGGCTGAGAGACGGGGCGCCCTTCACTGAGTTTGCGCCTGAAAGAAGGCGGCCAGAGGACGTTTCGGGAGGACAGTCTGGAAGCATTCTCCGTCTGCTGTATTGACGTACAGAGGAAAATCCCTTTCGTGGAGAAAAGTGGTCAATCCTTATGTCACAGCCGTAGTCAGTGACTTGTTTCAGGGCAGAGCCAAGCCTTGCTTTTCTGACTTGAAGCCCCAGCACTTTTCTTTTTGCATTTTGATGTGGTTTTGGAAAGATCTTGCCACCACTGCTCACAATGTTTGAAAGTCAGAGAAAAGGTGGTAAACAGAGGCGGCTGGGGTACTTACTTTCTAAGAATATGTTTAAGATCCTGGAGCCGTGGACTCTGTCATCGGAGGGAGTAACCGTTAGTGGCACAGATGCTTACGGAGTTCTACCTGCTGTACTGGGCACTGTGCTAGGCATTTTACAAACATGAGTTTATTGAAGTACCGCAAGAAACCCATGAAACAGACATTATTACAGTCTTAAGGCACGGGCAATCTGAGGCTCAGCAGGCTAAGAAGCCTGACTCGGGTCTCACAGCGGCTACAGCCAGAGTGTGGAACCCAGCGGCCTGGCTCCAGTGTCCACACTCAGGGGTCCCAGTGGGATGCACAGGAGGCCTAGGGACCTAAGGGGGCATGACAGCGTTGGAGGGGGCCAGGAAGCCAGGTGGGAAGCGTTGTTTTCCTTTGCGTTAGGGAAGACCAGGTGTTAGGGGATCCCAGTCTGACCAGAACCTACAGGCCAAGGACCTCGGCATCTGGCACCATTGGAGGTGACTCTTCTTCACCCCTCTGTACCTCATAAAATCTCTAGTGACTGAAGTGGTTTCAGGTAAGCAGGTTCCCTTTCAAAGAACCAAAATACCCCCATGAAGATTGACTTGTGTTTGTCAATTGACATGTTTGCAGAGAATTATTTTCTGGCTTTCCAACAGTGTAAAAGCTACAGAAGCCAGGGCATATTCTTTTGAATATATCAAATGATTGAGAAAATTCAGTCCTTGAGGTCCAGCCTAAACCGGTGTGACCAAGAAGAAACCACCTGCCACACTGATTCTGAGGGACATTCCAAGAGTGGAGTGCCAAAGAGCTTTCTGGAACAGATGGCACTACTTGAATTAAAAATGATGACCTTTTACAGAACCTGCTTTGAAGGTCAGGCATGTTTTGTTACCGTATTTTTTAGGACAGTTTAAGTTTACCAAAAAAATTATGCAAAAAAGTGTAGAATTTCCATGTAACCGCCCCCATGCTGTGCTCCTATTATTAATATCTTGCAGTCCAGTGACAGATTTGTTACAACCAATATTGAATCATAAACTAAGGTTCATAGTTCCTACTGAGGACTCACTGTTAGTATTCTTTGGTCCTAGGGCTTTTACCAAGTGCATAATGTCATTACAAATCCTACATAGTAGTTTTACTTCCCTAAAAATACCCTCCCTCACTCCCCCTGAGCCCCTGGCAACTACTGATCTTTTTATTGCGACTGTATTTTGGCCCTTTTCGGATGTCCAATAGTTGGAATTGTATAGTATGTGGCTTTTTCAGTTACTAATACATATTTAAGATTTCTCCATGTCTTTTCATATTTTTTTAGCTCATTTCTTACTACCACTGAATAATACTGTATTGTGTGGATATATCACGATTTGTTTATCCATTCACTCATCAAAGACATCTTTGTTGCTTCTAGTTTGGGGTAATTATGAATAAAGCATCTATAAACATTTGAGTGCAAGTTTTTATGTGAATATACATTTTCAATTCTTTGGGTAAACCCTAGGAGCACAATAGGAAATCATATGATAAATCAATGTTGAATCTTGTAAGACATTGCCAGACTTCCAAAGTGGCTGTACCATTTTGCCTTCCCACCACCAATGTATGAACATTCCTGTAGCTCCACATCCTCACAAGCATTTGATGATATCGCTGTTTTGGACTTCAGCCATTCTAATAGGCATGTAGTGGTATCGCCTTATTGTTTTAATTTGGAGCCCCCAAATGACATGCGATGTTGAGCATTTTTAATACATTATTTGCCATCTCTGTATCTTCTTTGTTGAGGTGTCTGTTTAATTTTTGCCGCTTTCAGACTGGGTTGTTTATTTTCTTTTTGAAAATTTAAGAATTCTTTGTGTATTTTGGATAGGTGGCCTTTATCAGAGATGTGTTTTGCAAATATCTTCCCCCAGTCTATGGTTTGTCTTTTCATTCTCTTAACAGTATCTTTTGCAGAGCTCATAATCTGTTGTCATCAAGCTGATTCTGACTCATGGAGACCCTACGGGATAGAGTAGAACTGCCCTGTAGGGTTTTCAAGGAGCAGCTGGTGGATTCAAGCTGCTGGTCTTCTGATTAGCAGCCAAGCATTTAACCCACTGTACCACCAGGGTCCCCTTTCACAGAGCAGAATTCTTTAATTTTAGTGAAGGACAACTTAGCAATTTTTTCTTTTCTGGACTGTGTTTTTGGTGTTGTATCTAAAAAGTCATTACCAAACCCATGTCATCTTCTAGAAGTTTTACAGTTTTGCATTTTAAACTTAGGTTTTTGATCCATTTTTAGTTAATTTTTGTGAAAGTTATAATCCCTCTGTGTCCAACTTCATTTTTTTAGCCTGCCAATGCCCTTGTTGCAGCTCTGTTTGTTGAAAGGACTAGCCTTTCTCCATTGAGTTGTCTTTGTCCCTTTGTCAAAGAGCAGTTGACTGTATTTGCATGAGTCTCTTTCTGGGATCTCTGTTCCGTTCCCCTGATCTCTTTGTCCCTTCAGCAATACCACACTGTCTTCATCACTGTAGCTGTATAACAAGTCTCGAAGTCAGACAGTAGCAGCCTTCTGACTTTGTTCCTCTTCAGTATTAAAAATCTGGAGGATAGCTACCTGGCCAACGGACTGGAAAAGGTCCATATTTCTGCCTATTCCCAAGAAAGATGATCCAACCAAATGCAGAAATTATGGAATCAAATCAGTAATATCACACACAAGTAAAATTTTGCTGAAGGTCATTCAGAAATGACTGCAACAGTATATTGACAAGGAACTGCCAGAAATCCAAGCTGGATTCAGAAGAGGATGTGGAACCAAGGATATCATTGCTGATGTCAGATGGATCTTGGCTGAAAGCAGAGAATACTGGAAAGATGTTTACCTGTGTCTCATTGACTGTGCAAAGGCATTTGACTGTGTGGATCATAACAAACTATGGGTAACATTGCAGAAAATGGGAATTCCAGAAAACTGAATTGTGCTCATGAGGAATCTGCACATCAAGAGGCAGCCATGTGAGCAGAACAAAGGAACACTGCATGATTCAAAGTCAGGAAAGGTGTGTGTCAGGACTGTATCCTTTCCCCATACCTTTTCAATCTGTATGCCAAGCAAATAACCCAACAAACTGGATTATGTGAAGAAGAAAGAGACATCAGGATAAGAGGAAGACTTGTTAACAACCTGCATTATGAAGGTGACACCACCTTACTGGCTGGAAGTGAAGAAGGTTGGAAACACTGACTGATGAAGATCAAGGACCACAGCCCTCAGTATGGATCGCACCTCAACATCAGGAAACCAAAAGTCCTCACAACTAGACCAGTGAGCCATACCGTGATAAATGGAGAAAGGAGTGAGATTGTCAAGTGAAGTAGGCAGTCAAGACTAACTCCATTTCTTTACCTTTTTTCCTTAAAGTTCCTGACTTCCTAACACTACCTGGCCCCGTAAATCACCCAGTAAAGTAGAGGACCACCGAGATAAAGCATTTACAACATTTTCCTCAGAGTCATCAGTCAAGTGGAGGCACCCAACGACCTCCACCCAGTCAACCTTCACCTCCACCCAGCTGACCACCCCAGTTCCCAATGCGTAGCTCCTCACCAGAACACTCCCAGTTGCCCACGTGTTTACCCCTGCCTACCCATTCAAAATCCTTAGCTTGCCTGAAGAAGCTGGACAGGCTCTGAGAGTCCAACTCCCCTGTCCCTTCCATGCCAGCTTGCAAATAAACCCCTGGGCATTTACTTTACTCCTGGCCTCAGTACTGGCTTTTGCAGCAAGTGGCCTGAACCCATGGTTTACAGTAACACAAGGATTTCATTTTACTTGGCTCCACAGTCAGTGCCCGTTGAAGCAGCAGTCAAGAAATCAAAAGATGCATTGCGTTAGGAAAATCTGCCTCAACGAACCTCTTTGAAGTGCTGAAAGGTAAAGGTTTCACCTTGAAGACTAAGGTGTGCCTGACCCGAGCCATGGCGTTTTCAAGTGCATTATATGCATGGTGAAGCTGGGCAGTGAATAAGGAGGACAGAAGAAGGACTGATGCCTTTGAATTCTTGTGTTGGAGAAGAGTGTTGAATATACATACCATGGACCACCAAAAGAACAAACAGATCTGTTCTGGAAGAAATACAACTGGAGTGCTCCTTGGAAGCAAAGATGGCAAGTCTGCATCTTACATTCTTTGGGCATGTCAGAAGTGATCAATTTCTTGGCAAAGGAGACTGTCAGAGAAAAATTGGAGGACTTTTAACATGATGGATTGACACAGGGGCCGCAACAATGGTCTTAAGCATAAAAACAATTATGGGCGTGGTGCGGGACTGGGCAGTGTTTCATTTTGTTGTACATATGGTCACTATGAGATGGAACTGACTTGATGGCACCTAACAACAACACCACACACACACGTATGTAAAATTGGCTTTCCTGGATCTTTTGCCTTTCCACACACTCTTTATAAGCAGTTTGTCAGTATTCACAAAGTAACTTGCTAGAATTTTGGTTGGGATTGCATGGAATCTATAGATCAACTGGGGAAAAACTGACACCTTAATAATATTAAGTCTTACCATCTATGACCAGGGAATACCTCTCCATTTATTTTAATTTTTTACCAGACTTTCGTAGTTTTCCAGTTACGGATCTTATATGCATTTTGTTAGGTTTATACCAAAGTATTTCTTTCTCTCTTTTGTTAATGCTAATGAATGTCTTTAAAAATCAGTTTCATTGTTTTGAAATCTATGAATGAAGCTGTTAGTGCTCATCAATATCACATTATTCTCTGCTTCCTGGTCCTTGTTGTAGGCCACTATGTGTCTGCCACTGTGTCATACTGTGGCAGCTTGCATGTTTCGTGATACTGGAAGCTTTGCCTCCAGTATGTCAGATGCCAGCATGGTCAAGCTCAGTGGACAGGTTTCAGCTGAACTCCCAGACTAAGACAGATTAGGAGGAAAGACCTGGCAGTCTTAGTCTGACAAAATTGGTTAGTGAAAATTTTATGAATAGCAGTGAAGTATTTTTCTGATACAATCCTTGAAGAGGAGCCCCTCAGATTGGAAGACATATAGAATACAAATCGGAAAGAGCTGCCCCTCAAAGGAGAGTAGACTTCAGTGACATGGATAGAGTCCAGGAGTCAAGCTTTCAGGACTTTTGTTTGCTAACTTATTGCCCATACCCATCCACTGCTGTCAAGTTGACTCAGACGTACAGCAACCCTTCAGGACAGAGGATAACTGCCCCATAAAGTTTCCACAAAGCACCTGGTGAATTCGAACTGCCAGCCTATTGGTTAGCAGCCATGGCACTTAACCACTACACCACCAGAGTTTCCAATTTCTCGCCTAGGCAGGGTCATGTAACTATTCTTGTCCGGTGGAATGTGGAGCGGTGTGATGTGTGACAATTTCAGACTTGGCCCTTCATGTCTCTCTTGTTATTCTCCATGCATCTCTCTTCCTTTGTCTGCTGGTTAGATGCAGAGAATCTGCCAAGAATTCCAGGTCTTTAGACAGAAGGAGCCTGGGTCCCTGAATGACTTTATGGAGCAAAGTCCCTTCACTCCCTACCCCACAATGGACTGTGACTTTTTATTGGGTTAAGCCACTGCAGTCAGAAAGTTCAATGTTTTAATAGTAACCCCCTCCTGACTAATGAACTGTCATTCGTGCTTAGCTCACTGATGAAACTGTTGAGTGCCTGGAGGTAATTGACATCCACCCTAAGTCAAAACATTATCTGTAGTTGTTGTTGTTAGGGCTGTCAAGTTGGTTCTGACTCACGATGACCCTGTGAACAACAGAGCGGAACACTGCCCAATCTTGTGCTGTGTCCACAATCATCTCTATGCTGAAGCCCATTGCTGCAGCCACTGTGCCGACCCGTATTTTCAAGGGCCTTCCTCTTTTTTGCTGACCCTCCACTCTTAAGCATGACGTCCTTCTCCAGGGACTGATCCTTCCTGACAACATGTCCAAAGCATATGAGATGCAGTCTTGCCATCTTTGCTTCCACGGAGCACTCTTGTACTTCTACCAGAGCAGATCTGTTGGTTCTCTTGGGGGTTCATGGTGCGTTCAACGTTCTTCTCTAGCACCATAGTTCAAAGGTATCAATTCTTCTTCTGTCGTCTTTGTTCATGGTCCAGCTTTCACATGCATATGATGTGATTGAAAATACCATGACTAGGGTCAGATGCATTTTAATCTTCAATGTGACATCATTACTTTTGAATACTTTAAAGAGGTCCTTTGCAGCAGATTTTCCCAATGCAGTGTGTCTTTTGATTTCTTGACTGCTGCTTCCACGGGCATTGATTGTGGACTCAGGTAAAATTAAATCCTTGACAACCTCAATCCTTTCTCCATTTATGATAATATTGTTTGCTGGTCCAGTTGTGAGTCGGATCCGACTCAACGGCACTTGGCTTGGCTGGTCCAGTTGTGAGGATTTTTGTTTTCTTGATGTTGAGGTACAATCCATACTGAAGGCTGTGGTTCTTGAGTCCTTGATCTTCATCAGTAACAAATCTGTAGAGCACTGGACAAAACTACTGCTGTTGGATTTGTCTATACTCTAGTAGTCTCCAAGGCAAGCCGTTCCTCTTGATTTGGCTTTCTATTCCACTGTCAATCGATAGACTGAATCCAACCACCTTAGGAAGAGATTTCCAGTGAGGGCATTTAGCTATGTTCTGATAAGAGGCTTTGACTCTCCAGGGTCTCTTGGTTTAGGCAGCATGTCACTCCTGTCAGCTGCAGCTCTGTCAACAGGCCTTAGAATGTCACTGCCCCTGCAGGTGCCTGGAATCCTTCCCAGGTCTTCCTGAATGTGAGCTTGGAAACTGTGAACTGTCAGTACCTGGTAGCACTCGGCTCACAGCCCCAGACTTTATGATTACACTGCTCACCTAGTGAGTTCGCAGATAATTAGAATCTATTTTAATGTCAGCCTCAATCTCCCACTTTGTGTCCTTGGGGAGAGATGGGAACAAATTCATTCTGTTCATTTTGTGGAATGCTATAAACCAGTAATGTGAGTACAAGTAATCAGATTATTACACATTAGATTCAAAAACCTTCAGCATACACAGTAAATGAATTAATTTCTCTGGATGCTCATAACTGCCTGCCACGTGTGTGTTTTTAACCAGCGTAGCTGCAAGGATGTTACTGACATGAATAGACCCAGTGCTGTTGAGCTGATTCCAACTCAGGGTGACCCTGTAAGACAGAGTAGAACTGCTCCATAGAGTTTCCAAGGAACACCTGGAAGATTCGAACCGCCAGCCTTTTCATTAGCAGATATAGTACTTAACCACTAGGCCACCAGGGTTTCTGTAAAGTGAGGTCTGGATAGTGCTGTCTGTCTGTCTCCTGGTGGTGCCCTCCAGCACAGGCCATGTCTGCTGAGTGGCACCGAGTGTCACTGTGGGCTGTAGTCTGAGAGTCAGGAAGCTGACAGTTGCAGTGACTAAGACTGTTTTGTCGTATCTTGCTTCCAGCAAAATTGTAGTTGGCTTTATTTAAATCTGAGTGCCCCCAGGGGCATGTATTCTGGTTAAAAATAAATAATTGAGAACTGCTGATCAAAATAGCACTGGATTTCTTGGGACTTTATATATCCATTAAGGAGAATGGCTTGTCACTTTATCAAAATTACATTTATTTTATGTGAAACATTGAATGACAGAACAGCATGGCCTGAAGCCGTCTGAGAAACCTCGTAATTCTGTGTCTTCCAATGACAGCTCACACTTTTGTATGGAACTCAAAATAGAATCCAGCATTTTGAGCCCAAATATTGACAAGTACTCCTAGGAAGGAGATGCCATTGCTCTGATATTCCCAGCCATGAGCTAAGTGGGGCTTTTGAGGATTACAGTGATACTAGAAAGAACAGGATTGCACAAAGAAGAGCCTCCTGAGCTCTAAAGGATTACATAAACAAGGATTCTTGTTGCCTCTTTCATGAACAGATATTTAGGAAGTACCTATTTTGTGTCAGGCAAGATTTTTAGTCGTTTGGATTCATCAGCAAACAACATAAACTCCATGAAGTTCATATGCTGGTGCTGGGTGGACAATGCATAATTGTGAAACCAGAGGCTAAAAAACCCCAGGATAAACGGGCCTGAGAGGCATTGTTTTAGGGCATCCCCAGCTCATGGGGAAGGACTTGACCTCCACATTCCACAAGCGCCAGGCAGCAACACTAGGTTGGTGCCTTCAGAGGCACTATATGGGTTCGGTAAACTACAGACAACTAATGACTCCCGTTTTCTTAATAATTGGGCTCTAATCACTGATAAGAGAATCAAGAGGGAGACCAAGAAGGACAGGGAAGCAACTCGTGTTTGAGCTGCTTCTATCAGATTGCTGCCAGATGCTGTCCAGCACCACTTTGCTTTCTTTGGTAGGTAGCGATGGCCTGTGAGATTGCAAAGCAGATGACCTCCACCCAGCTGACCTCCACCCAGTTGACCTCCACCCAGTTGACCGCCCCCACACACCCCCAGCTGCCCACATTGTTCTCTGCATCTACCTGTGATCTTCCCTTTTAAATACTCCAACCTTGCCTGACATGTGTGGGCAGGCTCTAAGAACAAAAATGCTATCTGTCCCCTGTGCGGCCAGCAGCACAGAAATAAAACCTTTGCTCATTCACCTAATCCCCTGTCTCTGAAATTGGCTTCAGTGGCAGGTAGATGAACTCTGGAGCTTTTCAGCCAACAAGAGATTTCTAATATAAGGTCAGGAGGAGACTGGTAATGCTTTGATATAAAATAAAACAAAGTAAGCATGTTATTTTAGTCAACTAATGCTGCTGTAACAGAAGTACCACAAGTGGATATTTTAAAAAGAGAAATTTTATTTCATCACAGCCTAGTAGGCTAAAAGTCCAAATTCAAGGTGTCAGCTCCAAGAGAAGGCTTCCTCTGCTGGCTCTGGAGGAAGGTCCTTGTCCTCAGTCTTCCCCTGGAGTGGGAGCTTCTGGGGAGCCAGATCCCCAGTCCTGGACAGGCTCAGCTCTTGGCACTGCTTTTTGGTTGTATGAGATCCCCAAATGTCTCTGCTAGCTTCTCCCTGCTATATCCCAAGAGACCGCCTCCAGGCCCCAAATGGTCTCACACACTGAATCTTATTCTACCAACAAAAGTGCCGTCCACAAAATCGAGGCCAATTGGCGCAACTAGTGTTTTGCTAAGAGAGCTCTCTGCACCCCACATTGGTGAGTAGCGTCTGGGGTCTTAAAAGCTGCCAAGCTGACATCCGAGGACACAGCAAATGGCCCAACTCAGCAGGAACGGATACTCACTGAGGACCAAAATGACATGCGGTAAAGACAACCGAGAAGACAGAGAGACTGGCAAGAGTGGGTGCCTTCATTGACTTGGGACTGGAAGAACCAGATGGTGCCCAGCCACCACCAGTGATAGCCACGATGGAGCTCACTAGGTTGAGTCTCACTGGCAACACAAGAATAAAAAGGGGTGCATCCTGAGATCTCCACTAAAAGACCTCAAGTGATGGTCCAGCGGTTTCAGGGTTCCCCTGAGAGCGTGGCCCCCAGCCCTGATGCTGCCCTTACCCATAAATTATAACAAAGGTCCACTCTTTGGACAGGAATGGATTGGACTTGGCAAATGCAGAGTGACCATGTATTGGTTGCACTTTATGGTTCTATACATCTATAGGATATCATCTTGCTGACCTCTGGCTGGAGGAAGAGGGGTGGATGGAGAGGAGGAGAAAGTAGACTGTCGGGAGGAGGAGACATGTATGGAGCAGAGAGGAATAGTGTGCTGTCACTGGACAGGGAGAGCAGTGGAAGCTGCACATAGGTGGGCATGTAAATTTATACGGGAATGTACATTTTCACTCAGTCATGTTAAATAAAAAAAAAAAGTGCCGTCCATTCGTGCTCCTTAATGGCATCAACCAAAACAACCAAACCCGCTGCCACTGAGTTGTTTCCAATTCATAGTAGCCCTGTAGGTCAGAGCAGAACTGCTCCATGGAGTTTCCAAAGAGCACTGGGCAGATTTGAACTGCTGACCTTTTGGTGAGCAGCCATAGCACTAACCACTACACCACCAGGGTTTCTCGGTAACATCATAGAGGCAGGAATTCCACCACGGAGGAACATCACACTAGACGAGGAATCCTGGCCCAGTCACATGACTACAGATTTTGGGGGAGAACACAATTCAGTCCACGACACGGGTGAAGAATGATGTCACTGTCAGGTGCCATCAGGTAGGTTCCCACTCACAGTGACCCTGCCCAGTCCTGGGCCATCCTCACAGTCCTTGCTACGTTTGAGCCCACTGTCACAGCTACTGTGTCAGTCCATCCTGTAACAGGACTGCTTCTCTGTCACACCAAGTAGGATGTCCTTCTCCAGAGGCTGCTCTCTCCCTGGTGTTCAGAGTGCATGAGATGAAGTCACACTACCCTCACCTTCAAGGAGCACTGTGACCGCACTTCTTCCAGGACACACTTGTCGGCTCGTCTGGCAGTCCACGGGTATCCAGCCCTCTTCGCCACACGGTGATGCAGAGGCATCCGTTCTTCCGTGGCCTTCCATCAGCACTGTCCCGCTTTCGCATGCATGTGAAGCGCTGGAAATCTCACAGCTTGGGTCAGGCACACCTGAACTCTCAGAGTGATGTCTTTGGTTTTTAACACTTTACAGAGAGATTATTTGTGGCAAATTTGACTGATGCAATACATCGTTTGATTTCCTTACTGTTACGTCCTTGGGCGTTGATTGTGGGTCCACGTGAAAAGCAGTCCTTGACAACTTCAGTATTTGTCATGGTATTGCCCACTGGTCCAGCTGTGATGATTTCTGCTTCCCTGATGTTGAGGTGTAATCCACACTGAAGGCTGTGCTCTGTGATCTTGATCATTAAGCATCTCAAGTCCACTTTGCTTTCAGCAAGTAAGATTGTGTCATCTGCTTAACACAGCTTGTTAATGAGTCTTCCTCCAGTCTGACTCCAACCTTGCCACTATCAGCCAGTAGCTGCTGACCACTTAGCCTGTAGCGGTCCAGTCTGACAGGTTAGGTATTCGAAATTAGGTATTGGCTGCCTGAATCTAAGTAGTCTCTCAAGTCAAGAATCACCACTTCGATTGACCTTTCGCCTTTCTGCATTATACAGGCCAATTTGGGAGCATTATAAACATATTTCTGGTTTTCTGATATATTAAAATGATTTTCTTATTATTTTTCTCTGCTTCACATTTCTCTGACCAGGATCCATTGCAGTGCCCTAAAATGAATCAAGGTCAGTCCAGGTGGAGTGTTTGTTCTAAAAATCCATGACAGCTTCTATTCCTGCCCATCACTGGGAGTTCTGAGTGTGGAGACCGCGGGCTTGCTTTTTTTTTTTCTTTTTTCATGTCGCAGTGTTTTTTTGCCTCTGAGCCAGAAAGAAGAAAGAAAGTGTGATATGAATTTGGTCACAGCACTTTGGAAAACAGGCATGGCAATCGGCTTCTGGCTTCTGGAAGGTCACAGCCTTGAAAACACCATGAGTCAGTTCTACTTTGCACACGTGGGATCGTCCCAAGGCTGAATCGACCCAGGGACAACTGGCCACCGCAGCCACCATCACTGAGAGAGATGGAGCTCTTTTTCAGCCCCACAGTGTGTCCAGCCCTGCCTCTTCCTCTAGTCACTGCTCTTTGGAGTGAGAGTAGAGACGGCCATGGGCAGGGTGAGTGTGAGGACAGGGGGCCACAGATGGAGACGGGACGGGGCTGGAAAGCCTGCCCCCCCCCCCGACGTGGCCTGCTAACAGTGGGCCAGAAGCACGCCTCCGTGGAATTCAGGTTAATTGCTGCTAAAATTATATAGAATTTTTTTTAAAAAAATCTTTAGTGTCGTAAGTGAACGTGTAGGAAATTCTGCAGTTAATTGCCTAATGAACAAAAATACAATCCTCTGAAAAGGAAGTTGCCAGCACTTGCCCTCAGCAAGGCCTGAGAAAGGAGCTGTCTTCACGGGAAGACTCAGCCTGGCCAGTTTCTGAGTCAGTCTCCGTTAGGGCCTCAAGTCTTCCCTCACTTCCAGCACCATCTGTCATGGGTTGAACTGTGTCCCCCCAAAAGGTGTGTGGCCGTTTGGCTGGGACATGACTCCTAGCATTTTATGATTTTCCTGTGCTATATAAAGAGGATTAGGAGGGGACTGTCACAGCCTTCCTAAGCTCACCTCCCTGCCCCATTGCAAAAGGAGTTTTCCTGGAGTGTGGCTTGCACAGTCCACAGAAGCAAGCAGAGAGTTGGGGACCTCACGCCATCAAGAAAGCAGCACCGGGAGTAAAGCGTGTCCTTCAGACCTGAGGTTCCTGCACCAAGATGCTCCCTGAACAAAGACGGATGCAACACAAGGAGTTTCCTCCAGAACCAACAGAGGGAACCCTTCAGCTGGAGCAGACACTCTGATTTCAGACTTAGAGCCTACCAGACTGTGAAAGAATAAGCTTTTCCTTGTTAAAGCCATCCATGTTGTGGTATTTCTATTAGAACAGCACTAGCTGACTAAAACACGACCCTGACCAGGTCAAGTCAAGAACTCCTTGCGCGGCTCATGGCCTGGCTTCCCCTGTGTGGCCTGAGCACGTGCTCACACCTGCCGAACCACAGCTTTTCCTTTGTCTCCTTGTTGGACATGTGATACAAATGGAGTGCTGTCTGTCCTGAGTACGTCCCTTAAACAAGGGGTCAGCAAACTTGGCTTCGGTGAAAAGCAATTCTGTCCTAGGCATTTTGTGCTGCTACAACAGAAATCCCACAAAGGAGTGGAGGGTTTTATTTATTCTCTCACAGTCCAGGAGGCTAAAAATCTGAATTCAGAGTGCCGGCTGGAGAAGAAGGCCATCTCTGTGTCGGCTCTGGAGGAAGGTCCTCGTGCGTTCTGAGCTTCCATGCCTAGAAAATCTCTGTGTGTCTGGATGTTTCCCTTCCCTCATCTCTCCTTAGTTTGCTTCTTTAATCTCTTTTATATCTCAAACGACTCTCAAGAGACATCCTGCACAGGTCCAAGAGAAGCCATTCCGAAACGAGACTGTAACCACAGGCACAGAGGTTAGGACTGACAACATACAATTGCGGAGGCACAATTCAGTCCGAAGCACTGCCTCTGGCAGCTGTTCTGAGGACACCATTAACACGCTCATACAGTGACTGGAGGAGGGGCAGCTGTGGTCTCAGCAGTAGAGCTCTCTCCTTCCATTCAGGAGCGCGGGGTCGATTCCCAGCCAGTGCACCTCATGCAGCCACCACCCGTCTCTCGGTGGAGGTGTGCAAGTTGCTGGGATGCAGAACAGATTTCAGTGGAGATTTCAGACTCGGGCAGATGAGGAAGAAAGGCCTGGCAACCTGCTTCCAAAACCAGCCAACAAAAACTCTGAGGAGTAAAACAAGATGATCCCTGATGATCACGGGATGACAAAAAACTGGGTGGCATCTTGTGCCATCGGGTGTGGGGCCACCAGGATTCAGAGAGGACCAGGAAGCAGCTCACGCTGTCTACAGTGAGCAGCACAGGGAAGTCTCTCTGTTACCGTCATTCTCTGTTCTTCATTCGCACACACGGCGTTGTGCTGTCAGTTCTGACTGACAGTGACCCTGTGTGACTGAGCAAAACTGTCCCCTAGAGTTTTCTTTACAGGAACGGAGCACCAGGTCTTTCCAGGAGCAGGTCACCCCCCGCAGGTCCCCTGGGTGGGTCCAGACTGCTGACCCCTCTGCCGGCAGCATGAACTGTCTGCTCCGCCCAGGGACACCCCCTCACTGTCAAGAGGTGGAAATACGATGTGCCTCTCAGTGCCACCATCCTACGGAGGAAAGCAAACACTTAACTCATTGCTGCTGGCTGAGTTTCAGCTCATAGCAACCTGTCATGGATTGAATTGTGTGCCCTCCAAGGTGTGTGTGTCAGTTCAGCTGGGCCGTGACACCCACTGTTGTCTGATTGTCCACCGTTTTGTTATTTGATGGGATTGATCGTCTGTGCAGTGAATTCTAACACCATGATTCAATAAGATGGATTCACATCAGTTATGTTGATGAGGTCCAGAAGATTGGATAGTCTCTTAAACTAGTCTCTTTTCAGACATAAAAGAGAGAAGCCAGCAGAGAGACAGAGAAACTTCACACCACCGAGAAAGCAGAGCCGGGAGCAAAGCCCTGTGGACCCGAGGTCGCTGTGTCGAGATGCTCCAGAGGCAGACCGACGCATCGTGAGGACCTGCCTCCAGAGCCAACAGAGAGAGAGACCTTCCCCGGAGACCGCACCCTGAACTCAGAAGTGCAGCCGACTGGACTGCGAGAGAACGTATTTGTCCTTGCTGAGCCCATCCTGCTGTGATATTCCTGTTACAGTGGCACAAGATGACTGAGGAGCTGCTAAGACACAATGTCACACGACAGAGCAGGATGGCGGGGTCTTCTCTCTCTGGAGCAGCTGGTGAGTTCAAGCTGCGAACCTCTCAGTTAGAAGGGAGTGCTTAACCGCTGTGCCACCGGGGCTGCTTTTCAGAACATCCCTACACAGACCAAAAGACCCTGCACAGGTCATCCTCCTTGACTCTACCTAGAGATATGTGGGAGACAGAGGATGACAAGCCATGCGCAAGTGTATAAGGAGCCCTGGTGGTGCAGAGCTTAAAGCGCTCTGCTGCTAGCCTACAAGTTGGCTGTTTGAACCGACCACCTGGTCTGATGGAAAAAGAGGTGGCAGTCTGCTTCTATTTTTATAGCCTGTAAGACTCTATGGGGCAGTTCTACTCCATCCCACAGGGTCAATATGAGTTGGATATTTGTTTTTGTTTTTTAAATAATGTTTCATTGAGTAGTTGGTGGAAGTTTCCATGGCAACTTAGGTTCTCATTTGACAAGTTCCTCACAAATTGTCCAGTGACATGCGTTCCATTGGTCCCCATTGGTCACCATGTGTCAGCATTCCCTTTCATTGTGTTCTGGCTGTTTCACTTCCAGGACTCCAGTGGCCCTGTCCCCTTATCTTCTCCTCTTTGCCTCACTGATGGTCTGTAAGGAGGCACCGATCTTATGGGTCAGAACCCTTATGCTGCCTCACTAGAAGGTGATCTTGGGGAACAGTCTTGGTTGGAGGTGTAAAGTGTCTCTCAGAGGGTCCCTAGTTCTCTGTTGCAGTTTGTCTGGCTTTTCTCTTTCTTTCTTTCCTTTACGAAGAATTTGAGTTCTGCTCCATACTCTTCTCCCATTCTACCCAGGGCCACCTATGGTGACCGCGTTTAGATCGGTCAGCGGTTTTAGCTGGGTGCCATCTAGTTCTCCTAGTCGAGGTAGAAGAGGCTGTAGTTTGTGTGCACTCGTTTCTTTGGCGCTTTGGGTTACCTTCTTGCTGTTTTGTTCCTGATGAGTAGTGACTCATCTTTGTGTTCTAGGTGGCTGCTTGCAGCCTTTGAAGACCCCAGATGCTGCTCATTTAATTAGCATGCAGATACCAAATTTCGCAAACTATTATGCCATGTTGACAGAGCTGTTTCACAAGACTGTGGTCCCAAGCCTTCAAACCCAGAAAGCCAATCTTGGAAGGTATTGTTCACCTCTGAGGAATATCCATGTTGGTGTCTTTGATGAACACGTGTGCCTGCACCCACCTATTTGTCTTCACATCTACCTACAGACACTTTTATCTGTTCTCACCTAAGTACCACCTGTACCTACCCATATAAACAGTACACATACAACTTTTATCTAAATAAATCTATTCCAGGTATGCTTCTCTCGTCCTCTGTTGCGGAGTCTGCATCCAACATCAGTCTCATTCTCGTTGTCATCCAGTCGATTCGTACTCCTCGTGACTTTTTAAGACAGAGGAGAACTGCCCCACTGGGGTGTTAACCATCGGGATCTTTAACCACCGTGCCACCAGGGCCATTAACTCAATATACAACCTAGATTTGGTAAGTTTATAGCCTGTTACATACAGGCTGAAGAGCCACTGCCGAGGAGTCGATTCTGACTCATAGCGACCCTAGAGGTCAGAGCAACACTGCCCCAAAGAGATTCCAAGGAGCGCCTGGTGGATTTGTACTGCTGACCTTTTGGTGAGCAGACGTAGCCCTTAACCTCTACGCCATCAGGGTTTCCCTGGTAAGTTTGCTTTGTACTTATTTCTTACAAACTTGATATTGTACATTTCCAGATTTAACTGTCGAGCTTATTCTCTGAAAATGTCACGTACTTGTCCCTTCTGGCGGCCACTCTGTTTGGGGGAGCTCTCCTTGTGTCTGGTTATCTTCTACTGAGGGCCACTAGAGGGCACTCTCGCCAGCAGGTTTTTGTTTTTTCCCAGAGCCGCTTGCGTTTGGCTGCCGGTGCTCTGGAATTCAGCACGCATGCGCGGGGTTGGGGGGGGTGGTGAGGGTGGTGGGTTGAGTGTGTGAGTGTGTGTGTGAGTGTGAGAGTGTGTGTGTCTCTCTCTCTCTCTCTCTCTCTCTCTCCCCCCATCCCTCCGCTCGCTGACGGTGACTTAAGCCGCGGGGTTCCACTTGCCTGTGGCGAAGGTGGGGTGCTCGCTCTGCCTTCCCCCCGCGGGCGCCCCTGCACGGGCTCACCCGTGGCGTCCCTCCCTGCGCCCTCCGGTCGGGGTCACCCCGTCGGGCCGGGATGCGCCTGTCGCCCTGCGCCGCTTGCTGTTCCTCTGGGTCCTAGGGCCGTCCGTGCTCCGGTGGAATTGGCTGCGATAACTGACAGGTTTTTCTGCATTTGGAGGAGAAAAGTGGGGTGCAGAACTCGCATTCCAGTGGCTGCTAACCAAGAGGTCTGCAGTTCAAATGCACCAGGCGACCTTTGGAAACTCTGAAGCCTTTCTCCTCTGTCCTGTGGGATCACTATGAGGAAGGAATTAACTGAATGGCGGTGAGCTTTATAGGACATAAAAAAGAGAGTGCTTCTGATGAGGCCGACTGGGCAGCTGGTCCAGGGACTGGAGAGAGGGCGGAGAGGGACAGGAGCTGGCTGAGTGGATACGGAAAATACGGGGTGGAGGGGAACAGTGAGCTGTCACAGGCTGGGGGGAGCAGCTGGGGTCACAGAACTGTATGCATAGATGTTTGTATGGGAAACTCACTTGAAATGTTAACTTTCACTTAAAGTGCTATCTAAAAAAAGTTTCCCTGCCTTTAGCAGCAGCTTAGCCGGAGGGGATAACACCCCAAGGCAATCGACACACCCGAGTAAGGAGCCCTGGTGGTGCAGCAGTTAAAGCTCTCAGCCTCTAGGTGCAACGTCAGCTCTTGGAACCCATCAGCCGCTCCCCAGAAGAAAGGTCTGGTGATCTGCTGTAGAGGAGACAGTCTTGCAAACCCTGCGACTCAACCACAAGGGGTCCAACAATCTTGGGTAAGGTGGGAAAGGAGAGTGGTGGGCGGGTCTGTGGGAAAGAACGTGCATGATGGCGTGGCATCGCACGTGAGTTCGCTCTCAGGGAGGTGGATTTTAGGAAGGAGTCCATCTGGAAGAAGAGATCTGAGACTCTAGTTCTCTAAAGCACGGAGTCTCCGTGAGTTGGAATCAACTCTACGACAACGGGTTTTGTTTTGTGTTTAATTTGTGCTAGGTCCTTTTAGAAAATCTTCATGGATCTTCAGTTAATACAGTTTGCTGTAAAACACCATCCCACGTCACCCCAAACATCTGAAGGACAAATAAAACAGCCAAACATCGCAGTGCTTCCAGCTTCCAGATGTGTGGTGCCTTACAGATAAAGCAGCTGGAATCTACCCACTCTTCTTTTTTACTATATATGTGTATACGGAGCATTGTCTGTCCCCTGGCCATAACAGTCAGCAACACGTGAATCACAAATCTTTCACACTGCGTGCCTTTGAAGCTAATTCCAGCCCTGATAACATTTCAAGTTTAAATATTCTGTATGTGTCTCTAAAACATAAGGATTTAGATATAGGCAGTTTGAGCAGAGTGATGATTAGGTGCTTGCCTGCTAACCTAAAGGAGAGTGCTGCAAACACCCTCATGCTCCTCAGAAGAAAGACCTGGTGATCTGCATCTGTAAAAATTACAGCCTAGGAAAGCCATGGGGCAGTTCTACTCTGCCACATGGGGTTGCTGTGCGTGGGAACCAGCTGGATGGCACCCAACAGCAACCACATATATAATGACCCCATGATCTCACCTTAAAAACATATATACATATATATCTCAAATATCCAAAGTGTTGCATTCAAATTTTCCCCAAGTATCTTCTAATTATAAGACACATAAAAAGTTGGTTCAAAATCGAACTTGAACCAGGTCCACCCTTTGCAGTGGGTTATTCAAAGCACATATTATCTGGAGGTCCCTCTTTATGACCTGTTGACCAAAATACTTAACAGGTGGTGGTGTGTGTGTCCGCCCAGAAGCACGTGTTATCCGGAGGTCCCTCTTCGTGAGCTGTGAGTCCCACGTTGGTTGTCCCAGGATGGACTATTTCATTGTTGCAGTCGGGTGCCGTCAGATCTGTGTCAGCCCATAGCAACCCTCTGTGACAGAGCAGAACCCCGTAGGGTTTCCCATTCTGTAATCTCCCTGGGAGCGGGTCACTGGTCTTCGCTGGGTGAATTGGAGCCACCAACCCTTGAGTGACAGGCTGATCCCGCCGTAAGGATGCGCCGCTATGGCTGCTGACTGTTTCGTGAAGTCCAAACACCAAACCCACCTGGCTGCTGTCCGCTCAGCTTCAACCCAAAGCAACCCTGAAGGACAGAGGAGAACTGCCCCAGGCGCAGCCGGTGGATTCAAACTGCCGTCCTTCTGGCTCACAGCCATAGTTCCTAACCACTGCTCCACCAGGGCTCCTATTATGGGTTTGTAAACACTGAGATATACTACTTCTTAAGTGTCTTCTTTTTGTTAATTGGATTGATTCCACAGGGAAAAAAGTTTCCCCAGCTATTTGGTTAGCCTGAGGTACAGTTTATAGAGGAGAGGACTCAGAGCCTAAAATGCTAAGAAATTTCAGGCTGGTATTCTTTGGTTCCAGTTTTAGACCTCCCATACTTTTGTTAAGAATCATCTTAAGATAAAGAAGACTGGAAATTAAGTTGTTTCTGGCATCAAGACCACCTGTACAGCCGAACAGAACCCGGCCAGGCTCCCTGGCATTCTCGGAATCACTGCTGTGTGGGCCCGTGGTGACAGCCACCACGGGCCCATCTTACTGACCGTCTACCAAGCATCATGTCCTTCTCTAGGGACTAGTCCCTCTTGATGACATGTCCAAAGTATATGAGACAAAGTCTCAACATCCTCACTTCCGAGAAGTGTTCTGACAGTATTTCTTCCCAGACAGCTTTGCTCTTCCGGCAGTTCATGGTGTGTTCAGTATTCTTCACCAACACCGTAATTCAGAGACATCAGTTCTTCAGTCTTCCTTATTCATTGTCCAGCTTTTGCATACACATAAGGAAGGTGATTTAAAATGCATGGTTTGCTTCTGGAGGCCCCCAAGGTGACATCCTTGCTTTTTAACAGTTTGAAAAGCTCTCGTGCAGTGGATTTACCCAATGCAACATGTTTCTCGTCGACTGCTTCCATGAGCGGGGATGTGGATCCAGGTAAGATGAGACCCGTGACAACAGCAGACTTTTCTCTCTTTACATAATGTTGCTCACTGGTCCAGTTGTGAGGATTTTTTTGTTCTCTTTGTATGGAAAGAAATCCTTTAACTCTATAAGGCTAGAAAGTTCTACTCTGTCAAATGGGTCACTGGGAGTTAGAAACTGACTCAACAGTGTCTAACAACAGAGAGGGAAGTAAAGAGGAGAATTTTTCTCTCCTTTCTTTCTGTCTGTCTTTCAGTCTTTCTCTTTCTCTCTGTCTCTGTCTTTTCCATGATTATCGGGTTTATGAGGGAAGTAATGGGTTACCATTCAGGTAGAGGAACACTCGGGACCCAGTTCTTCCATCACGATGACCTCTCAGCTGTGCTCACAGAAACATGGCTCTCTTGGTCTCTGCCCTGCCTGGGCTGGGGTCACAAAATGCTTTTAACTCTGCCGTTAAGTACCCAAAGGTATCCTACTCTGCCGGGAAGCCTTGGCCCAAAGGCACTCAGCTCTAGCTCTACGGGTCGGCTAACTAGTGCCACACAGAGGCATCTACTCTTCCAGAAAGCCTCCTGCCCTGGAACACTGCTCTCTCTCTCCTGCTGATGATCTCTCCTGCAGCAACTTCTCTGCTACCACTTCTCAGCATCTTCAGTGTTACAGCTCTCTCCCTCTCTCTCCCTCCCTCCCTGTCTCTCCTCCCTCCCTTCCTCTCCTTTCCTTCCTCTCTCTGTCTCTTTTCCCTTCTTTCCTCTCTCTCCCCCTCCCTTCCTCTGTCCTTTCCTCCCTTCTTCCCTCTCTCCTTCTCCCCAACCCTTTGTGTCACCTGATTCCCTTCTCAGTGTGGGGTTCCTGGGACCAAAGAATGTGCTCAGCTCCTGACTGTTCTTTCTCAGTGGTGGCGGGGTTCTCCTCTTTTTAAGACAGGAGAGACAAAGGTGTTAGATGGTGGCAGTAGTGGCAAAAAAGCTTAACAGAAACTTGACATCTCGGTTTAGAAGATGGCCTAGATGTCACCTAGTCTAGATCCTGCTATGGTGTGTGAGTCCCTCCATCCTGTCCTTGCCAAGGGTGATAGTGTTGCTATTTGTTGTTGTTGAGTCAATTTTGACTCATAGCAACCCCATGTTGTTGCTGTTTTGTGCTGTTGAGTTGATTCCAACTGATAGCCACCCTATGGGGCAGAGCACAACTATCCCGTCGGGCCTCCTGGGGTGTGATCTTTACAGGAGCGGATCGCCACCGTTACCTTAGATTGTCTACCCTTTAAAAGAGCCCCACAGCTCCTGCCCAGAGGTGACAGAGGCAGAAAGGGACAGCAACTGATTAACGTGGAAAGAAAGATAACATGCGAGCCAGTCAAAGACAATAAACTGATAGGCACATGTCTACTGCTGCTGTAGTATAAATACCACAAGTGACTGCCTTTAAGGGGAAAAAAGCTATTTTTTTTTTTATTTTTATTTAACATAACTGAGTGAAAATGTACATTCACATATAAATTTACATGCCCCCCCTATGTGCAGCTTCCACTGCTCTCCCTGTCCGGTGACTGCACACTATTCCTCTCTGCTGCATACATGTCTCATCCTCCCAACAGTCTCCTTCCCCCTCCTCTTCATCCACTCCCCTTCCTCCAGCCAGAGGTCAGCAAGATGATATGCTATAGATGTATAGAACCATAAAGTGCTTCCAATATATGGTTACTCTGCATTGCCAAGTCCATTCCATTCCTGTCCAAAGAGTGGACCTTTGTTATAATTTATGGGAGAGGGCAGCACCAGAGCAGGGGGCCATGCTCTCAGAGGAACCCCAAAACCGCTGGACCATCAATTGAGGTCTTTTAGTGGAGATCTCATGATGCACCTCTTTTTATTCTTGTGTTGCCAGTGAGGCTCCTCTCTGTGAGCTCCGTCGTGGCTGTCACTGGTGGTGGCCAGGCACCATCCGGTTCTTCCTGTCCCAGGTCAATGTAGGCACCCACTCTTGTGGGTCTCTCTGTCTTCTCGGTTGTCTTTACCGCATGCCATTTTGGCCCTCGGTGAGCATCCGTTCCTGCTGAGTTGGGACCATTTGCTGTGTCCTCGGATGGCAGCTTGGCAGATTTTAAGACCCCAGACGCCACTCACCAATGTGGGGTGCAGAGAGCTCTCTTAGCAAAACGCTAGTTGTGCCAATTGGCCTGGAACTCGCCTAAGAGCATGGTCCCCCGCCCCCCGCCCCAGCTTCTCTATCCTTGCAGTAATGAGTTAAGATGGAAGGAGTACTCAAGTTATGCTGAAGTCCACTTAACGTTGTTCTTGTTCCTAATGTGTGCTGTCACCGCTTTCTCCCAACTAGATTTCTAGTAACTACCTAAACTAAACCCTCCCCCCGTCGCCCTCCCTCCCTCCCTCCCCTCCCTTGCAGCTGTCAAAGAGTCTTTTCTTCTATACACAAGTCTGTTTTTGAGA
Organism: Heterohyrax brucei; assembly: GCA_028571685.1. Classification (NCBI taxonomy): domain Eukaryota; kingdom Metazoa; phylum Chordata; class Mammalia; order Hyracoidea; family Procaviidae; genus Heterohyrax; species Heterohyrax brucei. The sequence continues at coordinate 83,407,016 of CM053159.1, forward strand.
TCTTATCCTAGAGGTCTCATACAGTATTTGTCCTTTTGTCACTGACTACTCTCACTCAACATAATGTCTTCCAGTTGAAACCAGGTTAGGAGATGTTTCCTGGAATCATCGTTATTCTTTATCATTGCGTAGTGCTCCATTGAGTATATGCACCACACTTTACCTATCCATTCTTCTATTGTTGGGCATCAAAAAGCTATTTTTTTTTCAGAATTCTTGGGGCTAAAACTCCAAACCAGAGTCTTGGCAGTAGCCCCAGGCACTTCTTGTTTCCGTGGGTCCCCTGCTTGTGGACAGTGTTCCCCTGTGAGTGTGTCTGTGTCTAGTCTGGCACATGACACCTGTCTTCCCCTGTGTGTGTGTCTGTGTCTAGTCTGGCACATGACACCTGTCTTCCCCTGTGAGTGTGTCTGTGTCTAGTCTGGCACATGACACCTGTCTTCCCCTGTGTGTGTGTCTGTGTCTAGTCTGGCACATGACACCTGTCTTCCCCTGTGAGTGTGTCTGTGTCTAGTCTGGCACATGACACCTGTCTTCCCCTGTGAGTGTGTCTGTGTCTAGTCTGGCACATGACACCTGTCTTCCCCTATGTGTGTGTCTGTGTCTAGTCTGGCACATGACACCTGTCTTCCCCTGTGAGTGTGTCTGTGTCTAGTCTGGCACATGACACCTGTCTTCCCCTGTGAGTGTGTCTGTGTCTAGTCTGGCACATGACACCTGTCTTCCCCTGTGAGTGTGTCTGTGTCTAGTCTGGCACATGACACCTGTCTTCCCCTGTGAGTGTGTCTGTGTCTAGTTTGGCTTTGAAAAACTCAAAAGTAATTGGTGTCAGGGCCCTCCCTACCCTGGTGTGACCTCATTAGCATAATGAAAGAAACTCCTATTTCCAAACTGGATGCTGTCTACAGGTACAGCGTTAGGATTTCAACACATATTCGGGAGATACACAATTCAATCCTTAACAGAGTGGAGGTTTGGAGAATCTCAACAATCTAGCAGTTTTTCCAGTGTTTGACTTGTGAATTTATCCTATTGAGATATTTGCACAAGTGGGAAGACTTGCATGCCTTGTTTTTTTTTTTTTAATCAAAACACTGTATGAAACAGAAGAAAAATGACAGTGACCTTTGGGTTCATCAACGGAGGACCTTTAAGTAAATTCGGAAACGGGACACCCTTGAGGTTTCTGCTCATTGACATGAAAAGGTAGTCTAGATGTCATGCTAAGTCAAAAAACTAGGACACAACATAACGTGATCCTGTTTACATCAAATGGAACATCTACACATGATGTCAAGGCTGAAAAAATGCTCCGCAAACCTGGTCACAGGAGGAAAAAGCAGAGTAAGGAAACGGAGAATCACAGGTGTTGGTGTTTCAGGTAGGGTGGGCAGGGCAGTCCTCTCTACATGCAGGCACTGGACTCGCGCCGGAAGGAAGGAGCGGAGCAGGGGGGATGCTGGGGCGTCTGGAGGGAGGGCCTTGTGGCAGGGGGAACAGGTGCCGAGCCCTGGTCTTCAGCTCAGTGTGAGCTCGGAAAGGTGAGGGGAGTTGGGCAGCAGGTGAGGCCAGCGAGCAGTAGGGGCAATCCTGCGGCACCTCGGAGGCCGGGGGACGCCTCTGGGCTTTACTGGGAATGGGATGGGCCACATGCCGAGGCTTTGAGTGGACGGCTGACGCTGTCCACCTTCCATCGTGCCATAATCACTGCACATCAAATAAAATGTTGTTGCCAGTAGGTGCCATCCAGTGGATTCTAGCTATAGTGACCACATGTGACAGAGTGGAACCGCCCCCATAGAGTTTTCTTGGCTGCCATCTTTATGGGAACTGATTGCCAAATCTTTCTCTCAAAGGGCCTCCGGGTGGATTTGAACCACCAAGCTTTTAGCACTTGCGTGCTTAACTCGTGCGCCACCAGGGCTCTTTCTTTCAGCGGTGCAGGTGGGGCACAAGTCACCAGCACAGCTTTTCAGTCTTGGCTGCTGGAAAAGGGGAAGCGCAAGTTCTGTCTGGGATGGCCGGAAACATGTCATGCTAACAGTGAAGGAAAAGCCACCACCTCTCCTTGCCATTTCGCTCTCCCAAAGTGTTCCAGAATTCTGCGAGCTCGGGGTAGCTCAGGGTACACACCGCCGGCAGCTGTTGTCTGTAAACACAGGTGTCACAAAGGATCTGTTTGTGCTGTTAAGGAAATAGAGGCAGCTGATAGGAGGGTCATGGGGGAGGATGACCCCGTCCACTGTGGGGCCCAGCTACATTCCTACTGGAGCAGGCACAGATCACGGTGGCAGGGAGGCCTGAGGCTGCAGTGTGTGCCCCTGGCTGTTGCTATGGAATTTTGCCCTTGTAATCAGATCCTCAGCCTTGACGACATCATCTCACTTTTTAAAAAGTCTTGATTTTTGAGTAAATCTCGAGGGGATCCTGAGGGCTCAATGAACGTAAAATTAAAGCTCTTTCCTGAGCTTGGCATTAGTTGCAGAAGAACACCACACAGAAAGCAGTCAGGACTTCCCGGACCTTCTGAAGGTCGAGACTCTCTGTGCCAAGTGTCATTCTGTACAACCTGTCAACCTCAGGGTTCTTAGCTACAGTTCCGTTCCTGTGGATCCTTCTTGTCCTGTCCATCAGGTCTCTATCAGTTCCCCCACCTCACTTTGCCCTGTGATGAATCTTCTCGTTTCATTTTAGCAGAAAAAGAAGCCCCAAAATATTTTCACCTCACTCAATCCGTCCTTCTTATTAGCCAAGAGTTGATGAGATGCCTTAATTAAAAGAGGTCTGTGTCCTCTGAGATGAGTAAGATGAGACATAGTTTTCACTTTACAGAAGAATTTCCCTGTTCCTGGTTGAAAGGATTAGTTGTCAGCATAATATTAAGATCCTATTGGGCCTGAGGAGGATCCCTCTGGGCGCCGTGGTATGTGCCCATTGGCTAAGCAAAGGGCCAGTGGTTTGGACTCAGCTTCCACTCCACAGGAAAAGGCTATGGCAGTCTGTTTGTAAAGATGCCAGCCGTGGAGATGCCAGGGAGCTGTTCTGTGCTGTCCAACAGAGTCACCAGAAGTCAGAACTGATGCAACAGCAGTGGATTTTGGTGTATTAAGATTGAGAAAAAATATATTTAGAAGACTGGGTAGTTGATGTCTCCCCAAGAAGGTAAAGCTAGCCCTCGGACGGAGTCCCTCCAGCCCTTGGCCATGGTCAGCCCTGGACGTGGCTCTTCCTTGGTCTCACTTGTGGAACCACATGGACCAGTTAGGATGCTTTCCACTGCAAGTCACAGAAAACCCCAAGTGTCCACACATTTAGAAGATTGAGTATCCTACCAAATAAAAATATTGTAGTACTTTTCCAGTGTGAGTTATTCCAGGATTCGAAGATGTCATTAAAAACGAGCCCACTGTCTACCCTCATTGCTGGAGCTTCTGTCCTCACAGCTGTCACGGCTGCAAGATGGCTATGGCATTTCCACCCAGAGGTGACACCCGAGGCTGTCCCATGGTGACTTGTGTGGTGCTGTGACACTGGAAGCTATCCATCAGTGTTTCAGACACCAGCAGGGTCATCCTTGATGGACAGGTTTCAGTGGAGCTTCGAGACTGAGATGAAGAGAGGAGCTCAATTTTCTCCTTGTCCGCACTCTTTGAAAGCCTGGAAACCTTTCTCAGAAGTCACCTAGTAGCCTTGTACTCACATCTCATTGGCCAAACTGTGTCACTGCAGAACACTGTCCAACTTGCCTCCCTTGGACACGTCCTCAGGAGGGAATCAATCACCGGAGAAGGACTGTGTTTGGTGAAGAAGGAGGTCAGTGGGAGTGAGGAGACCCCCGGTGAGATGAGGAGACCCCCGGTGCATTGGATGGGCCCAGCAGCTGCCGTGAAGGTCTGGAATGCGTGGGTGATCGCGAGGGTGATGCAGGAGCACGCGGCCTTTCCTTCCAGGGTACATGGGATCACCATGAGTCAGAGGTGACTTGTCAGCCACTACCCATCCACATGCCGACAACCCTCCAAATCACCCTCTCAGCCCAGACCTCTCTTCTGGGCTCCACATTTAGATGGCCCACCTGCCGTCTTTACTTTAAATATCTCAGACACGACATGCCCAAACCATACCCTCTGGCTTTCCAGCTGTTCCGGGGGGCAGATGCCCAGAGTCCGTCTCCATTCCGACCCTCCCTGCCATTACAGCCACCCTTTTTTTTGTTCCACGTGGCATCGAGCATGCCATTCTCAGGGCCCCGCCCCTGGAAGGTGCTGCATAAATACTGCTGGGCGTTCACACAGACTTGCCTTGCACACTGACTGAAGAGATTAGAAAGAGCTTGAGAGTAAGTGAGGGGTGGCACTCCAATAAAGGCTCGTGCTAGGGCGGATTGAAGCGAAGGTTTGCAGTACTTCTGAAAGTGAACCCCACGCTGTCTTCCCAAGTGCACCCTAATTTCACCCATCTGTGGACTGGACTACAGTGAGAAACAAGATGCCCTGGTAGCACAGTGCTTACGGCCCTCAGCTGTCCACTAAAAGATTAGCGGTTCAAACCCACCTAGCCACTCCGTGGGAGAAAGACCTGCCAATCTGCTCTCATCAGGATTCTAGCCACGACACCACATCAGGCAGGTCTGTTCACCTAAACAGGGTTTCCAGGAGTCAGAAACAAGGCCACGGCACACAGCCATGGCACCCCAAAAGTGAGCATGGGAAGGTAGCCTTATAGTTGGGTTGGAGCTTCCCATCAACGCATTGGCCTCCGTAGGCCCCTGGTGACCACAGGGGCAGTATACAATGCGATCGGAACTGGCATTCTAACACAGGATCTGGGTTTTCTCTCACCAAGGCTTGTGCTCAGGAGGTCATTCCGGTCTTTTCTGCAGCTGATGGTGCTGAGGGTCCTGGTGTTGCAGGATTCTACCAGCTACCGCTTCATAACCAGTATCTGCACACTCCTGATGGTGGACTCCACTGAACATGTACTCCACATGTGTCTGCAGGTACTGGGACGGCTCACCGAGGCTGGGCACCACTGGGATGGTTCTTCAAGCTGCAGACCTGGCTGAGCTCAGCCGGGCGGTTCCTCTGCCTGCATCCAAGGTCCAGGGCTGACGCGGCAGCAGCTATCACAGGAAAGCTCATGCTGCAGACAAAAGCACAGGGAGAAAGTGGTGACACGTGTAGCCCCCACAAGCCTAGGCTCAGCCCTGGCACACTGCCGCTCCTGCCAGGCAGCCAGGGCAGGCTGAAGTCCAAGCCAGACCAAGCCCAAAGTCAAGGGCTGTTCATAGTGCCTCTTCTGGGAGAGTCTACAGAGCTATATGGCAGAGATTGTAAATACATAGAGGGCTGGCAAATCAGGGAAAATATTCCCATTTCTCGAAGATGGAAACCAAACCAAAACCAAACTCATTGCCCACCAGTTGATTCTGATGGAGACCCTGTGTGTGTCAGAAAGAACTGCTATGTAGCATTTTCTTAACTGTAATCTTTACAAAAGCAGATTGCCAGACCTTTCTTTTCCAGCACCACTGGTGGGCTTGAACCACCAATTGTAAGGTTAGTAGCCTAGCACGAACCATTTATGCCACCTAGGGAACCTCGTAAGGATATGCTATGCATAAAACACACACACAGAGAACCGGGAGTGAAAGCCTGGGCTCAGTCTGAACTGAGTCAAGGATGGAGCTACATCACCTGCTGTTCCTGCCTGCTTTTCATGTTAATTGAAACTTGCCTCTTTAGGATAGGATGCCCGACACAGATTCCCCCTCCCCTTCCATTTCATTTATTACTTTTTCAGCAATGCCCTGAGCCCCCCTCAGGATGTGGATGCCTCAGACATGCTTGTTACAGAGAACAGTTCCTTTCATTTCTGCTGAGACAGTTTGATGTCTCTCTAAAATGAAAAAACAAAGCAAAGACAGAAAGAGCAAGGTGCTTACTCTCACGGCTGTGAGGATAATGACTCCTTTATCTACCGTACACACAAATCAGATAACCGTTTTCCAAACAGAATCAACAATATAATTTTAAACCCACACACGTACAAATGCTAGCGCTTTGGAGCAGCTGTCTTGCTATGAGCAACTGAAGCATGCCAGCCAGGGCTGTGAAGCCACCGATATAGTCTCAGCCTCACACTCTGCAAACAGAAGTCAAGGGAACTGAGGACACTTGCTGGCATTGGCTCTGATCAGGCCACCCTCCAAATGCACCCCTATGATGGTTTCGATTGGTTCTTGTCTGAACTGCTTAGCTTTATTTAGACCAAGACTTTCAACTGTTTCTAAATGGTTCAGTCATGGCTAATGGAAACAAGAGCAGCATATGTGTTGCACAGCAACCAAATCTCATGTGCACAGGCTTTCCACTTGAGAAGGAAGCAGGCCGCACTGCCCCACTCAACAGTGGCAGCTTCCATTCTTCTTTGCATATATGCCTTTGTCCATAGTCCCACCAATAATTTGATCAACTACATCAGGAAACTTTCAGGAGCCAATAGTCTTCTCCACTTCTCCATGAACACTAAGGACTCCAGGTGGCACAGTCATTAAAGCGCTCAATGTGGACTGAACCCCCGACCTTCAGTGAGCAACCAAGTATTTAACCAGGGTGCAAGTGGTTTCCCATAAAGATTGCTGCTGTTTTTAGGTGCCACCGAGTCAGTTCTGACCCCTAGCTACCCTACCCGAGAACAACACACTATCTAGTCCTGTACTGCCCACACAGTGTCTGTGTGCACTGTTGCAGCCACTTTGTCAGGCCGTCTTGCTGAGGGCCATCCTCTTTTCTGCTAACCCTCTGCCAAGCATGATGTCCTTCTCCGGGGACTGGTCTCTCTTCACATGTCCCAGCAATGTGAGACAAAGTCTCACCATCCTCACTTCTAAGGAGCATTCTGGCTGCACTGCTCCCAAGACAGATTTGTTGTTTCTTCTGGCGATCCATGGTACACTCAATATTCTTTGCCAACACCGTAATTTAAAAGCATTGATTTTTCTTCGGTCTTCCTTCTTCACTGTCCAGTTTTCACTTGCCAGCAAAGTGACTGAAAATGTCTTGGCTTGGGTCAGGCACACCTCCTTCGTCAAAGAAGCTTTACTTTTCAACACTTTAAACAAGTCTTTTGCAGCAGATTTGCCCAGTTCAGTGTATCAACTGATTTTTTTGACTGCTGTTTCCAGGGTTGTGATTATGGATACAAGTAAAACTAAATCCCTAACGACTCTGACATTTTCGCCCGTTATCAGGATGTTGCTGATTGATCCAGCTGTGAGGATTTTTATTTTCTTTATATTGAGGTTTAATCCGTACTGAAGGCTGTAGTCTTTGATCTTCATCAGTGTTTCAATTTCTCTTCACTATCGGCAAGCAAGATTGTGTCACCTGTAGAACCCAGGTTGTTAATGATTCTTCTTGCAATCTTGATGCCATTTTCTTCCTTATATACTCCAGTTTCTTGGATTATTTGCTGAGTGTACAGATGGAGTAAGTTTGGTGAAAGAATGCATCCCTGACATGCACTATTCCTGATTTTAAAACCAACCAGTATCCCCATTTTATTTTCAAATGACTGCCTCTTGGTCCATGTACAAGCCCCTCATGAGCACAATTAGGAGTTCTGGAATTCTCTTTTTCCTCAGTGTTAGTCATAATTTGTTATGATCCACACAGTACAATGCCTTTGCATAGTCAATAAAACACAGACAAACATCTTCCTGGTATTCTCTGCTTTTAGCCAGGATCCATCTGCCATTGGCAATGATATCCCTGGTTCCACATCTTCTTTGGAATACAGCTTAAATTTCTGGCAGTTCCCTGTTGGTACATTGCTACAGCTGACTTTGAATGGTCTTCAGCAAAATTTTATTTATGTGCGATATTAATAATATTGTTGAACAATTTCCGTGTTCTACTGAATACTGTTTCTTTGGAATAAGGACATACATGCATCTTTCCAGGAGACTTGCGAGTTGACAGCTCCCAAATAAGCTAAGATAATCTACTGGAGTACAGGCTGAGTCACTCCCAGCCCCTGGCCTTAGTATGGTCACCCCTGGACTGGCCGCCTCCTCCTTGCTCCCTCTTGTGGAGCCCCATGGACCAGTTAAGATGCTTTCCACTGCAAGTCACACACTTAGGAAATTCAATATCCTACCAAACAAAGGTGGCGAGGTGGCACTCTCCAGTGTGGGTGACCCAAGGATTCCAAGGTATGACTGAAAACAGGCCAGCTGTCTACCTTCACTGTTGGGCTTTTGGTTTTGTGGTTGTTGCTTTAGTCAGCTTGGGCTGGTCTAACAGAAAGACCACAGAGTGGGTGGCTTTAACAAAGGAGGGTTTATTCTTACACAGTCCGGTAGGTTGCAAGTCCATATTCAGGGTGTCCACTCCTGGGGAAGCCTTTCCCCTTGTCGGCTCTGGAGGAAAGTCCGGGATTGCATCAGTCTTTGTCCAGGGAGCGTCTTGGTGCAGGAACCTCAGGCCTGCAGGACGCGCTCTTCTCCCTGTGCTGCTTGCTTGATGGTAACGAGGTTCCCATCCTCTGCTTGCTTCTCTTTCCTTTTATCTCTTGCAGGCTGAAAGGATTAAGGGTGGGGCAAGCCATGCTTCAGGGAAACTCCCCCTACAGCAGAGCAAGGAAGTAATCCTATGCAGGAATTTACAGCCCCACCCGAATCCTTGAACCTACAGTTGAGCAAAGCCACAAAATGGAGGACAGTCACAAGATACTGGGAACCATGTCCCAGCCACAGGCTGCACATATTTTGGGGGGGACACAATTCAACCCATGACAGTTGTCATCACAGCATCAGCACCAGTAGGCAGTATCAGAGGTCACCCTGTGCTGGCTTGTGTGGGGCTGCGATCTGGAAGCTATGCCACAGGTAGTTCAGATACCAGCAGTGTTGTCCTTGGTGAAGAGATTTCAGCAAAGCTTCCAGGTTAAGAAAGACCAGAAGGCCTGGGGGTCTACTTCCTGACTATGACAGACTAGGAAGAAAGGCCTGGTGATCTAACTCTGAAAATTAGCCAATGAAAACTGATCACGACAGAACACTATCTGCACAGCGCTGGAAGAAGGTGAGGACCCCTGGGTGGAAGGCACTCAGAATACACAGCAGTGGCAGCCATGGCCTCAAAGGTGACCAAGATAAGTTCAGGAGCAGGACATGTCGCCTTGTGTTGTACACAGGATCACCACAAGGCAGAGCCTATTTCACAGCAACTAACGACAGAAACATGCGTTGCTTGCTTCCCTATAAAACAGAAGAGACGTTCTGGGTAGCCACGTGGAGAACCGAGACTGGGGATGCAGCGAAGGCTCTGGAAAAGCAGAGCCTGGGGGAAGGACACCCCCAGTTCACCTCACAACACGTCGTGGAGGGCACCTGCAGTTCACCCCACCGCAGGTGGGGAGAGGGCACCTTCAGTTTCCCCTCACCACTGGAGGAGCACCTCCAGTTCACCTCACAACAGGTTGGGGGTAGCTCTTGTTAACCCGGCCAGGGGGGAGGAATCAGTTTTCTGTATTTTGTTTCCCAGTTAGAAGTCCGGCTACACTGCAAACTCCCCCAGAAACGGAGGCAGAGGAGGAGAAACACAACTCAAGCCCAGTGAGTGGACATCCCAGACTTTTGCTGGAGGCAGGTGCGCTGGGGCGAAGGCGGAAGACAGGAGACTTTTCAGGGTCCCGGGGTTACGTGCTGAGCAGCCGACCCAGAGGTTGGAGGTTGGAGCCCGCTCTGCGGGGGCATGATGTGCAGTCTGCTTCGGGACCTTGCGGGCAGCTCGCCCTGCTCCTGTAGACGGGCTCGTGATGAGCTGGAATGCAGGCAACGGCAAAGGGCTTGGTCTTTTTTCAGACGGAGAAACACGGGTGTCTCTGGGTGGTGTGAACGGTTAAGGCGCTCAGGTGCCACCCGGGAGGTTGGAGGCTTAAGCCCCTCCCTCGCCCGTCCTCCCCTTCCCCCGGGAACTTTGGAAGAAAGTCCTGGTGGTCGGCTTCTGGAAAACCAGCCACTGAAAACCCAGTGGAGCACACTCCACTGTGGCACAGGTGGCGGCTCCAGGAGCGGGCGGGGACTCCGCTACGACCGGTTACAGTTTCGGACAAAACCCCCAGGCGGTGTTGGGGTCCAGGAGGCGCAGCGAGGATGAGGGAGCAAGGAGGCTGCAGACACAGAAACCAAACTGCCGATCCCCAGTTCCGCTGAGGTTCCTTTTGCCCTACTCGCTGCTTTACCTGAAGCCTTTTTAATGTAGGTTGTGGGGCGGGAGGAGGCTCTTAAGAGAGAGCGGATGGGCGCGTCTGGGGACCCCCGAGAAGCCCGCTCGGCGGGAGCGGGGAGGGTCTCTGCACCGCCGGCCTCCAGGGGGCGCCCCCCGCACCGCGCCACGGCGAGGGGCCGCCACCCGCACGGCGCCACGGCGAGGGGGCGCCACCCGCACGGCGCCACGGCGAGGGGACCGCGGGGGCGCGCCGTGCTGCCGCCGGGGGCGGAGCCCAAATGAGCGCCGACCCAGGGGCGCCGTGGAGGGGGCTGCCCTGTCGGCCAGGCGTGCCCCCGCGTACCAGCCGCCGGCGATGGTGTAAACCGGACGCCACCCTGCACCCCGCCGCGGCCGGTTCCGTTGTGGCGCAGCTGCCCACGAGCAGTCGGGGACACCAGGCAGAGGGTGCTCGTTAGAGTGGGGGGTTGTCGGCAAACATCCCTACAGCTGTCGTCGCTGCGGGCCCGCTCACTTTGTGGAAAAGGTGTGCACACCCTCCGCTGTGTGCGCAGCGCCGGCCATCCGGGCCCCAGGGGTGGGGACTCAGTCACCACTGCCCCCTGGTGGACGCGCTGCGCATGCGCCCGGAGGCTGCGCTCCTTTCCCATCCCGGTCCCGCGCACAGTCCTTTTCTGGTCACCACAAGGGGGCGCCCTCAAGGTGCGGTGGTTAGGGTCCTGGATGCTAACCGAAGGGGTGCCAGTGTGAATCCACCACCCTCTCCTCTGCAAGTTCATGAAGCAGTCCTACCCTGTCCTGTAGGGTTACTACCACTCAGAAGGGACTGGACAGCAATGGCTTTGTTTCATTTGGGATTTTTTTTTTTAATTGTTGCTGTTTCTGCCTTAATCTTTTTGTTAGTGGCCGCGGTTCTTAATTGAAACTCTGGTGGTGTAATGGTTAGGTGCTGTAGCTGCTAACGAAAAGGTCAGCAATTCAGATCTGCAAGGAACTCGTTGGAAACTCCGTGGGGCAGTTCTACTCTGTCCTATAAGGTCGCTGTGAGTCAGAATTCACTCTATAGCAATGGGTTTGGTTTAAACTAGCTTAAGCCAGCTTTGGCTCACCTGGCATGCGCAGAAGGACCAGCTATAATCACTAACTGACCGCAACAAGGGGACACAGGAGAAAATGGAACAAATCAGTAGGAAAATCATCTCTGGGACCCTACTCCAAAGTGAGAGATCCAACAGGAACCACACTGCCTCTTGTTTCCTGGCTGCCTTCTAGAATTTTCCTTCCCCAGTAAACCCCGATGGCCTAGTGTTTAAGTGCTACAGCTGATAACCAAAAGCTCGCCGGTTCAAATCCATCAGGTGCTTCTTGAAAACTGTATGGGGCAGTTCCACTCTGCCCTATAGAGTCACTATGAGTTGGAACTGACTTGAAGGCAGTTGGTTTGCTTTGTGTTTTGGTGGTATACCTGCATGGCCACTTGCTGTTCAAATCCCGCAGAAGCCACACTTCCCTGTAGCTCAGTGAACCAGGGGCTCCTTCTGGCTTCCTGCCCCACGCATTGTGGTATAAAGGCACTTTCTCAAAGGCTGGTGTCCAGATAATCGACAAGTATGAAAGTACCGGCCAAAGACCCACCTCCCTGGGTTAAGTAACAAAATGACAATCCAGGGTACCTCTTCGTGGGGCATATTTGAGTGTAAAAGTCATATGACTTTCAAATAGTATTTTTTTGAGGCCTCATTAGATGCCCATTTTAAATATAAAATTTTCTAGAGGATGGAAGGTCTCCAGTGCATGTAAAGAGCTCATGTCGTTTTGGGGTGCCACTGAGCCTATTCTGACTCCTATAACACACGTGGCAGGGTCCAAGTGCCCCGTAGGGTTTTCTTGACTGTAGTCCGTGTGGGGGGAGGTCACCGGCTCTCTCCCGCATCGAGCTGCCGGGCGAGTATGAACTGCCAGCTTCCCCGTTGGCAACCACTGTGCCACCAGGGCTCCTAAAGTAAGCTCACGTTGCCGTCTAGGAATGCTGTAGGTGTGAGAAACATGTTTATTCACGAGGGCTGGAGCACCAGTTCCACCTGCCCTGTCACCTGACTGCTCTTTGGCAGTGTCTTAGTCATCTGGTACTACTCTAACAGAAACACCACAGGTGGATGGCTTTAAAAGGAGAAATTTATTCTGTCATAGCCCACTGGGCTACAAGTCCAGACTCAGGGCATCAGCTCCAGGGGAAGGCTTTCTCTGTTGGCTCTGGAGGAAGGTCCTTGTCATCGATGGTCCTTTGGACTGGGACCTTCTGAGGTCCAGAGGCGCTGGGTCTAAAGGGTGTCTCTGCTCCCGGCACTGCTTCTTTCCTGATGGCTTGAGGTCCCCCCTCTCTACCTGCTTCCTTTTCCTTTCTGTCCCAAGAGACTGCCTCCAGGCACAATACAGTCATACACATGGAGGCCTGCCTCACTGACACAACTGCCACTGTCCTCCCTCGTTAACATCACAGAGGCAGGGTTTACGACATACAGGAACCTCACACAATACCAGCAGCCGTGGCCTAGCCAAGTTGCTACACATATTTTAGTGGGGATGCAAATCAATCCACGGCAGGCAGCTTCCAGGAGTTTCACATCTGGCAGACTTTTTGCTCGTCACACACCCCAGGAGCCGAGAGACTACTCACATGCAGCATAAAGGACCCCAGCTTTGCGGTAGACTGACAAAGGTGAGGTGCTTCACCACCTTTAGCGACAAAGCTATTTGGACGACTGATTGTCCTTGGGACTTCTGTAGGTTTTTGCCCTTAAAGACCATTCATAGCATTCATCCAACAGCATGTTTAAAATGAAAAAAAAAGAACAAAAAAAAAAACTCATTCCGGTTGAGGCAATTCCGACTCATAGCAACCCTATAGACAAAGTAGCACTGCCCCATAGAGTTCCCGAGGAGCGCCTAGTGAATTCCAGCTGTGGACCTTTTGGTCAGCAGTCGTGGCACTTGTTTTTTTAAGAAGGTTGGTAAACTAGTTGCTGGGGGGTTGATTCTGACTCCTGGCGACTCCATATGAGCCAGAGTAGAACTGTGCTCTGCAGGGTTTTTGGTGCCTGTGTTTTGGGGAGTAGAACACCAGGTTTTCCTCCCAGGTGCCTCTAGGTGGATGCAAACCTTGAGCAGGTGAGCCGTTGGCCCCACCCTGGGCTCCGACTAGTTAATACACCTTTTTCACAGCCTTTCTGAGGCACAGGCTTATTGCTTATTGAGCGCACTTGGCACTAGGCCCAAGTTGAAGAGTTTCCCTGCTCCCCCTTGTGACATACCTGAGAGGTTAGAACAACTTCCCCTGCACAGCCTGGACTCTTGCCACAAAGACCTCATCTATAAATCAGCAGCCAGTGTGCCCGAGGCATCTCTTGTGTATCTGGATGCATCGAGTGCTGCCACTTATGTGCAGTTTAGAAAATGGCCCCTCCGATTGCTTTCTATGCTTTGTGGTTCAGGTATGGGACAGCTGCAGGTCAGCAAGGCTGGTGGAGGGAGGATGGTGACCTAGCCCCCTCTAGGGCAGGCTGGCACATTTCTCGATGTGTTGATTTCACGCTGAGTATAAGGAGCCCCGGTTGCTCAGTGGTTAAACCCTCAGGATCCGTGATTTGAACCCACCCAGCACCTTCAAGGGAGAAAGTTGTGGCAGTCTGCTTCTGGAAAGATGGCAGCTTTGGGAATCCTATGGGGAGGTTCTCCTCTGTCCTGTAGGGTCACTGTGAGTTGAAATTGATGGCAGTGGGTGTGGTTTGGTTGATTTTGGAGCAGGGGCACCAGGAGCCCCTGGGTGACACAAGAAGTTAATGTACTAAGTTCCCAACCCAGCAGCTGGATGTTCAAGCACAGCCGGAGGCACCTCAGAAGAAAACTCAGGGGGAACAGCTGGACTGTGACACCCATGGTTCACCGTGGGTCAGAGGGGACTCGACAGCTAGTCTTCTGTGGGGCGGACTGAGCCCTGATGGCAGCAGACATCCAGGAGGGAAGAATGTCACCGAGACAGCTGCGGTGCCCCAGCACAGGGCAGGCTCTGATCTTCCCACCCACACAGGTCACAGCTGCAGAAAGTGACATGCTCCAAGTGTGTCCTGAGCAAACTGTGTAGTCCCCAAAATGTCCCAGAAAATACTTGGGAGTAACTCCTCAGATTTGTCTCTGCCTCCTGAGTGAAGTCAGCGATAAACCGAGCTGCTGGCCAGTGTGGAGGGTGGAGTCCTGGGGCTGGATGAAGCAAGTCTGTTCCCTAACAGGTCACAGCCTGCCAGCTGCTGGAGAACGCTGTACAATCTTTTTTTAATGTTTTATTGTGCTTTAAGTGAAAGTTTATGATTCAAGTCACTTTGTCACAAAAAAACTGCTGTGTAACTCCAGCTGCTCTCCCCACCTTTGACAGCACACTCCTCTCCACCCTGTATTTCCTGCATCCATTCTATGAGCTCCTGTCCCCCTCCGCCCTCTCATCTCGCCTCTGGACAGGAGATGCCCAGTTAGTGTCCTCTATCTACTAAACCAAGAGGCACACTCTTCTCCAGGACCATTTTATGTCTCCCAGTCCCTCCCAGTCTTTGTCTGAAGAGTTGGCTTCTGGAATAGGTTCCACTCCAGGCTAACAGAGAGTCTGGGGACTGTGTCCTCAGGGGTCCGTCCAGTCTGTCAGGCCATCAAGTCTGGTCCTTTTAATAGGTTTCAAGTTCTGCATCCCGTCTATCTCCTGCTTTGACTAGTTTAGCTTAACTAGTAAAGCTCTGCCTTAAGCATTGTGCTCTTTTAAAGATGTATCTTTACAGAATCAGATTGACAACAACAACCCAACAGTTTAAATAGGGAGCTTGAGGGGTGTCTTAGTCATCTAATGTTCTATGACAGAAATACCAAAAGTGGGTGGCTTTAACAAAGAGAAGTTTATGCTCTCACAGCCTAGTAGGCTGCAGGTCCGAATGGAGGGCTCCAGCTGCAGGGGAAGGCTTGCTCTCTCGGCCGGCTCTGGGAGGAGGTCTTTGTCCTCAACGTTCCCACCATTTGGGAGCGTCTCAGCGCAGGAATCTTGGGTCCCAAGGACTCACTCTGCTCCCAGTGCCGCTTTCTTGGTGGCCAGAGGTCCCTAACTTTCTATTTGCTTCCCTTCCCTTTTATCTCTTGTAAGATAGGTGGTGCAGGCCACCCCCGGGGAAGCTCCCTTTACACTGCAGCAGGGCTGTGACCCAAGCAGGGGCGTTACATCCCACCCTAATTGTCTCTAACACAATCCCATCTTGCCCCATTACCCACAGGCAGGGGTGAGGATTTACAACACCTCGAAGAGGGCAATCAGAACACAGAGGACAACCCCACCGTACTGGAACCGTGGTCCAGCCAAAATGCTGCTCAGGTTTTTGGAGGGACAGAATTCAATCCATGACAGGGGTTAATGACCTTATGTTTGTGGGGGAGGAAAAACTCAGGACAGGAGGGTGCAAACAGTCTGTCACCAGAGTCACTGAGTTGTACAGGTAGAAACTGCTGAGTGGGCACATGTTCTGCTTTGTATATCTTCAGTGACACTGTTAAAAAAAATGATAGCTTAAATAACAAATTATAAAAATAATAATAAAAAAGATAGCTTAAGCATTATTACCACTTTTTAAAAAAAGGCTGCCTTCCAGTGGATTCTGACTCATAATGACCCTAGAAGACAGAGTAGGACTGTCCCATGGCATTTCCAAAGGAGCACTTGGTGGATTTGCACTGCTGGTTGGTTAACGGCCTAACAGTATGGTCAGGAAATTAAAAAAAAAGTCACTGGGCAAGAAGGGAAGGGGACACGATAGACATCCTTTCTATGCCAGACCCTAAGCTAGGCACTTCCACGATGGTTCCTCAGGGATGCAGGTCCAGGTGTGGGGCCCTGGGAATGGCCTGCTCTGGAAGGCAGTGCAGCCACTCAGGAGGTTTTCCAACTGGCTGAGCTAAGGGCGCGTGCTTGGTGCTCCATATGTTGATGGTAAAGTGACTTTCAAATGATGCCATGCAGGAGTTTGGTCAGAAAGTGCAGGTTTGGGGCTCAGGGGAGGGATGGCAGCTGGAATAGTATCATCTAGTGCTGCTCTAACACAAATACTGCGGTTGATGGCTTTAAAAAGAGAAATTTTATTTCATCACAGTCCAGTTGACTAAAAGTGCAAATTCAGGGCATCAGCTCCAGGGGAAGGCTTTCTCTGCCGGCTCTGGAGGAAGGTCCTTGTCATCAGTCTTCCCTTGGACCGGGAGCTTCTGAAGCACAAGGACCCTGGTCCTCTCTAAAGCACACTCTGCTCCCAGCACTGCTTTCTTTCTTGAGGGCATGAGGTCCCCAGATGTCTCTGCCAGCTTCTTTCTCTGATATCTCAAGAAACTGCCTTGAGGCACAATAGTCTTACACATGAGTCCTGCCCCACCAACACGCCTGCCACCTGTCCTGCCTCAGTAACATCATAGGGCCGAGATTTATAACATACAGGAACATCGCACAACGCCGGGGATCACGGCCTAGCCAAACAGCCACACATTCTGGGGGGGACACATCCATGACCAATAGCGTTGGCTTGCAGGGGATGGCTCCGCTCTGAGGCTCCAGGGGCCTCAGAGGGAGGGAGCACCCCACCTGCGTCAGAGAGAACTGCACTCCACAGGATTTTCGATGCTAATTTTTCAGAAGGAGATGATCACCAGGCCCTGCTGCTGAAGCCCCTCTGGGCAGACATGAACCCCCCACTTCTGGGTTCCCGGCTGAGCACATTAACCATCTGCACCGCCCCGGGGCCCAGGGCATGTGCTGGCAAGTATTAAAGGCTTAGAGAATGTGAACCCCTCATCCTACATGGAGAGCCACACCACCTGCCAGACCCTGACCCCAGCGTCTCCCCGAGATGGAGAAGGGTCCACTGTGAACACACCAAACAGCTTTCTGTCAGACAGACGGCCTCTAACTGCCTTCAGATGCGTTAAGGAAAACATCTCCCGCTTGTAGAACACGGTAGAGGTCCTGACCCATGGCTGCTGTGATCTCTGTCCTCTCAGCTAGGGGCTTCTGGTCCAGTTCCCATCGTCCTTCTCTCCCAGAAGCGTCCATCTGGGCCGGACATCAGGAGAGCCCTGTTCTGCAACCGAAGGTGGCTACTGGCCACCAAACTTTCATGCTGGGTGTGCTCAGTTGTCTCTGCAGACGACGAGATGCTGTTACGGAGGCAGGGGGAGGGTGCCCTGGTGGTGTGGCGAGCAAGCTCGGCTGCTGACCGGAAGGCTGGCTGCTCCCAGGCGGGCGACTCCGGCACAGGGATGTGTTGACCTGCTCCCGTAAAGATCACAGCCCAGGAAACCTTGTGAGACGGTTCTGCTCTGGCAGGTGGGGTGGCTGTGAGCTGGGGTCCCCTTGACAGCACCCACAACAAGGAGCCAGGGGAAGATAAGGAGAAAGGACAGGCAGAGGGACATGGTGACCAGCAGCTGAAAAGCCAGGGCATCTGAGGCAGAGAAGAGACCCTGAAAGCCCCTGAGGTTTATAAGAAAGGGAACCGGTAATGAGAAAAGCCTCCAGGGGGTGGGAGGTGCGGGCGGAGAAGCCAGACTGCAGGTCTGAGACAGGGAGGGCGGGAAGCGGGCCGAGAGAATGCTGTCAGCTGGGAGGGACTCACGGAGGGAGGCGGACGGGCTACAGCCTGTCCCCTGAAACACAGTGGGTGTTTAAATGGCACTGTGATAGCCCGAGAAGGTGACAGAACCCCAGAATGCTGACGTCATTGCCATGAATAGCTTATGCACTGGAGCCATCTTACATAAGTCATACTTAGCATAGCATTTTTGGTGTATGTCATACTGAGTTTTTTAAAAAAAGCAACAGTGAACTGAGATGCCATTTGCACCCTGACTCAGGAAACGACACTACGTATTAGGAACCCGACTAAGACCATAGCTTGTTCTCAAGTGAATCCTCTACACTTCTGCTGCTGTTGGCTGTCAGTTAGATTTTGGACTCATAGCAAAGCCACATGACCAAGCAGAGCTGCCCCTGTAGGGTTTTCTAGGCTGTTGTCATTACAAGGGCGGACCTCTAGGTCCTCTGTCTGGGTTTGGACCACCGACCTTTCGGTTAGCAGCAGAGCACTTAATCTCTGTCTTCCCAGGCTCCTTTGCCTGAGGTCAGACACATGGAACTTAGCCACTGAGACTCTCCTGTTTGTACCTTAAGTTGCCTCACACATGTCATCCCACCTCTCTGCCTCAGTCTCCTTGTCTGTAAAATGAGAATAATAAAACATGCCCACCCCAACCAGATGACTGTGAAGTCCAGTGATAATGCAGGCAGCGCATTTAATCAGTGCAGTGCCAGGCACTTATTCAAGGGGATATTCTCCAGTAGCCCCGACAGACAGATTAGCTGGATACACTTCATGCTGAAGACAGCAAGTTTTGCTATTATACACACCCAGCTGTTAGGCCTGTGTTTTCCTCTGCATCCAACTCTCTTCCAAGTCACAGTGAGAAATGTCCCACACTGATCAAAGCTCTCCAAGCCGAGCTTTGCATACAATGGCAAACACTTTCCCTGTGATGTGACCCTGGTGCTTGTGCAGTGAATGGGTTCTGTCAAGCTCATTCCCAGCTCAAGGCTATGGCAGCTCCAGGTGCTCTTGACCTTGAAAGTCCATCTACCTGGGGAGAAACAGAGAAGCCTGAGACCACCTCTGTTCCCCTTGAAATGGAAAAATACTACTTGTTTCTGTCCAGAGAGCAGAGGCTTTCAGTGCCCAGGAAATAAGTGAAAAGTATTGTCTTTTTTACTTCTGAAGGAGAATGTATTTTATTCTCCCCCTTTTATTTTCAACTCTATGGCAGGGATGCGTGAACATCCTGGTTTGAGCTTCTGTGGGTGAGCTACTAAGGTCAATACTGAAACTTAGATGGCATTTCAAAACAAGGAGAATAGCACACTTTTAAAGCAAGGACACAATCTCTCTTACCATGGGGGTAAAACAACAAACCCAGCAAGAGCTCTTAGGAGAGCTCCGGGTTTGGGTTCCATCTCCGTCTTCCCGGCTTGTCTCTAGGTGCTCCCACCCCGGCACTCTCTTTCTCTGCTTCTGCTCTGATGCTCCGTTGTGGCTGCAGTCCCTCTGTGGATCTCTGAAGCTGGACCTCTTATTATAGAAAATGAAGAAGCCAATGACACCCAGGAAAAGGCAAGAAGCTGTTTATTACGCCGCAGGCCAAAAGGGACCTTTGGAGGTTCCAACAAATGGCCCTGAGTCAAGTTTCGAGCCTGTAGCTATAGCGCAGTTTGAGGATGTGGTGGTTGAGACAAATGGGGTGAGTGGGCGGGGTTCTGAGGAGGGGGCATCCTGCTAGGTGGGTGGGAGGCTTTGATGGGGAGCGTCTGCATCTTATCAGAGGGGTGTAAGACTTTGAAGGGGAGTAAGCAGGCGCAGGACTTATCAAAGGGAAATATCCTGTCGGGCAAAGGGAGACGGGAGTGACCTGTCCGGCAGGAGCGGGGAGTGTCCTGTCGAGCGGCGCCGAGCTCCGGAGGGGAGTGACCCGTCAGGCAGGAGGCAGGAGCGAGGAGCGGGGCGGGCGCGGGAACAGCGAGAAGGGGGAGGAAGGGGAGGGAAATTTTTCAGCCTCAGTCATCTACATTACTCTTAGTCATCTAAGAAGGGTTTTCTGAGGACATAGCAGAACATTCTGCTCAGTTCTGGGAACAGAGCTGTGAGACCAAAGTTACTCACTGAGAAAGTCAAGATGAACATTTCAAAGTGAACATAAAATGTTCAGAGGGTCAGATAAAACGAGACCACCGTGTATGAGTCAGGCAAGGCTAGGCAAGCTGCCGAGATGAACAAGCCCCCAAACTCAGCCCTTATCACAGTAGAAAGGTATTTCTTGGTCATTGTCTGCACTTAGTGGGTGGCCTCCACGTGCTGAAAGAACCCCAGTGGCCCAGATGGTTCTCGCTTGCCTCCTAGTTCAAAGGTTTAAGGTTCAAAGCTATCCAGCTACTCCACGGCAGAAAGGCCTGGCAGCCCGCTCCCATAAAGACCACAGTCAAGAAAACAGCACGGGGCCATTCTGCTGTGTCACGTACGGTCACTGTGAGTCGATCTGGGCAGCACGTTAGGGATGAGAAAGCATGAGGAGTCACACAGCAGTCCCACTGCTGTCAATGCCAACTGCTGACAACCTGTCAGGCAGAGCAGGACTGCTCATTAGAGTTTCCGAGGAGCATCTGGCGGATTTGAACTGCCGACCTTGTGGTTAGCAGATGGAACCCTTAGCTGCTATACCGCTGGAGTTTCCAGGAGCTTTCTAAGGGGTTGTAAATGCTACCCGTTTTGGAATTCAGTCCTACGGCCTTTTCATTGCAAAGAAAGCTACGAACAATGAACAAGCAAAGAAAAAAGAAGTGGGCACAGAAAATTACTGGCCATTCTTTGCTGTGTAGCCTGGAAAACAAACTGTCAAAGAAATAGCACCTCTTTTTGGCTTGGTCCTCCAAGATATTATTGCTGACGGCCAAAGCCTCATTCTCTCTTCTAGTCACCTCTCCCTTCTGTCCCTGCGTTTCAGACCTCTCCACCACAGCCCCATATGCAGACCAACGTCTTTGCATCCTCTGGAGGGGCCATCTTCACAGCCTGAGTCTTGGCTTACAAATTTTGCCTTTGGAATGTGGCCTTCTCTGAATCTCAGCCTCTCCATTCTCTCCCACCTTCATTGCTCAGATCAAAGCCCACCTCTTCTAGAAAGCCTTCCCTGATTGCACATGCCAGCTTTGAATCTCAGGTTCTCCTTCCTCTCCCACCTTCAAGGCTCAGATCAAAGCCCACCTCTTCTAGAAAGCCTTCCCTGACTGTACACGGCAGCCCTCCCTCCCTAGTGCTCACTGTCGGCTTCACACAGAAGACTGCTCATTCATCATTTGGTTTTAAGGGTTCAGAGCCACGTTCTATCCTTCCAACAGAATCATGCTGTTAGAGAGGATGGCCTCTGTCCTAGAGCAGGCACTCAGCTCCTACTGGCTGAGTGAAGGAGCCACAGAATGCAGCTTTCAGACCTGAAGCGCTGGTCCCTGCCGTTGGCCTCAGCCAAATGCCTAACTCGGCTTCGGTGGCCTCGTTCAAAACCGAGGACAGTCACACCTGCACCACCTTTCCTCAGAGAGGGGCTTTGAGGCTCGAATGAGGCCACTCCAGTGAAGCCCTCTCGGGGTGTCTCGGGGAGACTAGCCATCTGGCTCACCCCGCAGGGAGGCCACGTACAGGGCTGTCTCACCGGGCGCCTGCCGGGCAAGCGGGCAAAGCCCTCGGTGGGTCCGCAGGCGGGCGGGTGCGGCGCGCGGGGGTGCGGCCTCGCGGGGAGCCGGCGGGTCCCTGGCCTCTGGCCGCGCAGTCCTCGAAGGGCGGGTGAAATCCCTCTGCGAAGGCCGTCGGAGCTCGGCGGGAAACGGTGTGCTCCTCGCGGACGCAGTGCGGGCGGCGGCGGGGTCCCCGCCTTCCAGGCGCGGCTGCGGTTCCGTTGCCAGCCGAGCGCCGCTCGCTGAGCCCCCGGCCGCCCGTCGGCGGAGGCTGCTGTGTCGCTAGGATGCCAGACGGGCTGGAGAGGGGTTTCCAGACTAGGGAAGGCCCGCCGAGCCGCTTCTGAAAACCAGCCACGGAGAACGCTGCGGATTCCGGCCGCCCGCTCGGCAGCAGACCGCGCCTGACCCAACCGTGCTCTCCAGCCTCCCTTAAATTAGCCCTGGAGACGGCGAGTGTGTGCTTTTGGCTGGGACAGTCGTAGATACGCTCACATGTGCCCCGGAATCGGGTGCAAACCCAGACAACAGATGCCCAGACCTGGGTGTGGGCAGCGCTGCCCTCTGTCTGCTCCTCAGGAGAGAGATGCCCGCGCCCAGCTGCGGCGCTCCGGAGCGCTGGTTTAGCAGCGGCGACAGCCCACAGCTGGGAGAAGCCCCACGGAGTGAGAATCTGGAGCAGGGGAGGTGGGTCATCCAGTCACTCTGGGGACACTGGCCGAGGCAAGGCTGGCTCCTCTTAGAACTGACAGAGGTCCTGTCACCGTCCTGTACGGTCAGATCACAGTCAGAGTCACACAGAGAACTACCGAAACCTTCCCACAGAGACACCTTTAGGGACACTTCCCACAGACACTCCTAAAAATAACCCCTGAGACACTCGCACAGACACGTGCCTAGAGACCCCCACAGACAAGTACCCAGAGACCTCCACAGAGACCTCCAAAGACATCCCCGCAGACACCTCCAGAGACCCCCGCAGACACCTCCACAGAGACCCCCACAGGCACCTCCAGAGACCCCCACAGGCACCTCCAGAGACCCCCACAGACACTGGCATAGACACCCTCTGCAGTCGCTGCCACAGACACTTGCACAGACTCCTCCACAGACATGTGCGGAGAGCTCTCCACAGAGTCACACAGGCACCCCACAGGCACCCCCACACTCACCGCCACAGATGCCCAGCACACACCTGCATATCACACGCACATAAGTGGTCACCCTGCACAGCCTCCTCCTGTGCACACACAGAGACAGTTCAGACAGACAGGTAAGCCTGCCAAAGGAGATCTCCCTCAGAGACACACCCCCCACAGACACCCTTCTGCTGCAGAGGCCGGCGCTAACACCCCCACAGAAACACCTGCCTCAGTGCATATAAACCCAGACAGGTTCTCACAGGCCTGGCAGCCAGACGACCAACGCAGCCCCACAGACACCGCTGCCTCACCTTTCTGATTTATCATTTCGGATAATCTGGGTGTAATCTGGGAAGCCGTAAAAGCCATTTATTGCCAATAACTGAGAATATGGTCTTACACTGACTGGTGATGGGGACAGAATCAAAGCAGCCTTGAGGAGAGCAAATGACCTTCCACTCCGTGGACTGGACCATTAGGAAGGACATCAGGGGGAAATGGACACCTTCCAGCCATGCCATCAAAGAATCGTGAGCTCGAGTACAAGACTGAGGAGTGGCTTCTGGAAAATGCCAGGCCTGTTTACCCCTAGAGCCTTGCGGAGAGGAGCCCTGGTGGTGCAGAGCTTAAGCAGTGGGCTAACCCAAAGACTGGCGATTTAAATGCAGCAAGCAGCTATGCAGAAGAAAGACCTGGTGACATGCTCCCCTCAGGATTAAATAATTAAAGTAATGCATCGCTGTCGAGTTGATTGCAACTTGTAGCGACGCTGTAGGACACAACGGAATTCCATCAGAAGATTTCCAGGGCCGTGCTCTCTGCAGAAGCAGACTGCCGCATCTCTGTCTCGAGGAGTGGCTGGTGGGTTTGAACCACCGGGAAAACCCTGTGGGACAGTTCTACTCTGTCATAAAGGGTCACTGTGATTCAGAATCGACTCACGGCACATAACAACAAAGCCTTATCAAGAAACACACCCTGCCCTCTGAGACAGCTGTCCTGTGGCTGATGGAGTTGGAGTCAAGCCTTCTACACATCTCTGCATCTAGTTTTTTTAAAAAAAAAGTTTTAAAAAGAGAGAAAAAGACCTATAATGACATTAAAAACCTGCGAGTTACCCTTAAGAAATAGATGCTCCCAGAAAGGAGCATAAGATGGTGGGGGCTAGGACGATGAGGGGACAGACTCCGAGATCAAAACAAAAGCCATCGGGACCCACAAAGGGGCTGGCATGCAAGAAATAGCCCTGACCAGCTGGTGGCCATCTGGGAGCTCTGAAGAAAGGGGAGAACCAAGTTGCCAAGCTTCTAGCAAATGGGTGCAGTTTATCATAAGCAGAGGTGCTGATCTGACGAACTGGAGAGAAGCCAGACCCACACTAACCACTACGAAAAACAAAAAAGATGAAAAGAAAGAAAATCTGCTGGTTTCCCAGAGCAGTGGGCCGCAAGTGGCTGTCTCCTGTCTGCAGTGAGCTAGCCGAGGGCCTCATTGTTTCAGGGGAAGCTGGAAGGCATCTGGGGACATGGAGACAGAAACGCTCACTCTCTGGATGCCAACGCAAAAACATACAGCAGGGAAATGCAGAAAGACATTTGGTGTACCCCTCCCAAGGAGGCTTGTTGTTGTTTAAAGCCTCCGTTAAAACTGTAGGAGGTCCACTGACTGTAGGCTAAGCACTAAGTGGACATGACCACTAGGGAACCCCAGGGGCACATGGGTGAGTGCAGGACGGGGCAGGATGAGTGGACACGGGGGGCCCGGGGTGCAGAGAGAGTGCTGACACACTGCAGGGGTTGTCACCAAAGTCACAAAACAATTTGAGTACAAATGTTTGAATGAGAAGGAAAGAAGATTGCAGCCGAGGAACTCCCACAGGGCGGTCCTACTCCATGACAGGAGGTTGCTGGGAATCGAAATCAACTCGACAGCCCCTAAAACAACCAGGATTAATAAAGCAAGAAAAAGAAATAACGTATATAAAAATCGGAGTCCAACTCCTGATTTCGCAGAAAGAGGGAAAGAGTCTTCTTCATGTCCCAGCACAGAATTCAGGGTTATGTCCACTGTAGAGACAATTTCTGAGGAAGGAGAAATTATTTCCCCGGTGAAATCGCAGCTGTGCAGGCAACTTGCAGGTTTTCTCAGAGAAATCTAAAGTAGGCCATAGAAACTTCGGTCCTGTCAGACAGGATGCCCGGAGTTGTTTGTTCCGGTTTTAGCCTGGAGCAGGCCCTCAGAGAGGAGACCACCATGCACCCACCGGCCCACCTACACCGTCTGCCCTGGGCACACGTGTCTGTATGTCCCTGCCCTCCAAACGAGTGACTCCTTCTGCCCCATGCAATGCATTGCTAAAGAGTGCTTTAGACGCTGCCAGAAAGTCCAGCTTGCCCTGGCGCTTGATCTTCAAAGCAGTGAGCATTTTCTCCTTTTTTTTTTCCTAGCTGAACTCCGAAAATTCCGTGGAAGCTCTCATTTCCAGCTCCGATGGGGTTCCGCGGGGGGCTCCCTGAGGGGGTTCCCTGCAGGGGTTCCACGGGGGGGTTCCATAATGGGGTTCTGAGGTGCTTCCCAGCAGGGGTGCCAGGGATGAGGTTCCCTGCAGGGGTTCCGGGGGGGTACACTAATGGGGTCTCCTGCAGGGGGCAACTGTGCGCAGTTCCCTAGGGAGTTCCTTGCAGGGGTTCCACGGGAGGCGTTCCCTAATGTGGTTACCTGATGGAATTCCGTGATGCGGTTCTGCGGTGGTTCCCCGCAGGAGTTCCATGGGGGGGTTCTCTGATGCTGTTCCCTTCAGGGGTTCCGTGGGGGGGTTCCGCTGGGGGTTCCCTGCAGGGGTTCTGCAATGGGGTTCCCTCCAGGGGCTCCGCGGGAGGGTTCTTTGCAGGGATGCGCAAGATGGTTCCCTGGAGGGGTTCCCTGTGCGGTTCCTTGGGGAATCCTTGCAGTGGTTTCGTGATGGAGTTCGGTGGTAGTTCCCTGTAGGAGCTCCTAGAGGAGGTTCCCTGCAGACGTTCTGCCGGGGTGGGGGGTTCCCTGATGGCGCTCTGTGGGGGTTCCCTGCAGGGGTTCCGCAGGAGTGTTCCCTGGTTGGGTTCTATGAGGGTTCCCTGCAGGGATTCCATGAGGAGTTCTGCAGGGAATTCTACGGTGGGGGGATTTTCTCTGCAGGGGTTCCATGGGGGGGTTCTCTGCAGGGGATTCCCTGCAGGGATTGTGAGGGGGTGTTGCCTGATGGGGTTCCCTGGGGTGGTTCCACAGGGGTTTCCTCGCAGGAGTTCCGTGGGCATTCCCGCGGAAGGGGGATTCCCCCCTCCAAGATTTTGGAACAAGACCAAATTAGCTAAGCAGGTCCTGGGTCACTGAAGTCTCGGTAGCCCCCGAGTTCATGGAGGACCTTGACTCAGCCTGATGGACTGAATTTAGTAGTCTATTGAGGCAGCGAATCACTCTCCATAGCCTTTCCTCCTGTTCAGCCTTTGGTTCTTTAAAAGTAACTTTCTTTTTTTTTTTTAAACGGTCTATTATTGGTTTCTATCACGTCTCCATGACATGAGTAGCAGTTTTATTCCTATTGGCATTTTTCAGACAGATAACACAGAAGAGAGGCTAAAGGTGTTACCCAAGACCACACAGCACACTGAGGTGGGTCAGGGTCTAGAACCAGGGACTGGAATCCTTCGTCTTGGTCCAAGTTTTAATTTTGATAGGGTTTGCTCTCATCACCAGTACCCACTGTTGTCCACACAGCTGCCAGAGTCACCTTTGACATCTCAGATGAGACTACGTCACTCACTCCCCTGCTCGCCCTCTCCATAGCTTTCCATTATAAGTAGATTATAAACCATCCAGGTGTTTTACCTGGCCCAGCAGACCTCAGCTGGCTGACCTGCTGTTCCTTCTCCCAGCTCATTCTCTACCTGACTCTCATGCTGCCCTGTCTCTAGGCTACACTGCTCCTGGTCACCAACCCCAGGGATTTCCTAGATCTCCAGGTTCCCTCTGTCCTCCAGGCCGGCAGGGGTTCCATGAGGAGGAGTTTCTCTGCATGGAGTCCAGGACATACGTCTTGTTCACGTAGCGTCCTCAGTAACCAGGATGGTGCCTGGCACCTAGTAGGTGACAAGTGAAGGGTTTTTGAATGAATGAATAGTAAGAAAGAAAAAGTCATAGGAGGAGGGAAGAAAAAGAGGTTATTAATGATGCTTTAATGATTAATGGGAAACCCTGGTGACACAGTGATGAAGTGCTACGGCTGCAAACCAAAGGATCAGCTGTTCAGATTCGCTAGGTGAATATTAATGAGGCAGGATTAAAGGTACTTATGTCAGTGAGGCAGAACTCAATCTATAAGATCAAGATTTTACCTTAAAACACTCTTTTGCAATTAAAAGAGAGAAGCAGCGAGACTGGAGGACCCCATACCACCAAGAAACAAGAGCCAAGAAAACAGCATGTCCTTTGGACCTGGGGTTCCTGGCTGAGAAACTCCTTGACTTGGAAAGATTGATGACAAGGGCCTTGCTTCAGAACTGACACAGAGAGAAGCCCTCCTCCTGGAGATGGCATGCTGAATTCAGATTTCTAGCCTCCTAGAATGTTAGAGAATAAATTCTCTTTGTGAAAACCATTCATGTGTGGACTTTCTGTTGAGCAGCACTAGATGACTAAGACAGGTTGTGTTGTGTGTTTCTCATGACTTGTGGGTTGATCATGACTCAGGTTGTGTTCTGAGTTTATCATGACTTGGGTTGCATTGCCTGTTATGTGTTGTGCATTGATCATAACTTGTGTTGTGTGTTGACAATGAGTTGAGTTGTGCGTTATGTGTTTATCATGAATTGTGTTGTATATCACATCATGACTTGGGTTGTGTTGTTCACTGTGTGTTGTACATGTCTTATGACTGTACTGTGTGTTGATCATGACTTGGGTTGTGTTGTGTGTTTATCGTGACTTTCATCGACATGAGATCGCCACATACTTCATTGGTCGGGATTACCTTCACCTTTTCCTGCTGGGCTCCCCTAATTGCCCTTCTTTTTCCTTCTCTGGTCCCAGCTGCACCCCTACAGCCCCCACCCACCCCTGGACTTTGAGGACACCCTTTTAAGAGACTCTGAAGTCAGCCACCCACACGATGACACCAGCTCTTTCTTTTTTTATGCCTTCCTGCCTAGCTGTGCCTATGCAGGTCTGAGCCTCTGCAAAGGCAGAAATCCTATGGGTTTTGGTTTTTTTTTTAATTTCTTCTTTTTATCCTTTAAAAATCAATTCGCAGTTGCCACTAAGTAGCATGGAAAACCAGTAGAATTCATGCCTGAGATCTCCGTCTTTCACGAAACACCAGCTCGCTTTTGTCTAGATGGAAGGCTGCTCGGCTACCTCCATCTCCTGACTCAGAGCTCCTGAGTCCACAGAGTTCCCTGGGGACACTTCCTTTATAGATGTGTGATTTGCTGACATTTAGATCACCCAGGTGTCAGAAAAAAATGAACGCTGCTTCGGAAGTTTCTTGGCAATGTTCATTAAACTTTCCCAGAACTAGGAAATTGTGGGTTTGGTAGAACAGGAACGGATCTGAATCTGGAGGAACTGAAAGTCAGCTTTCAGGAGTAGCTAAAAATCCCACGTTTAGGCAGATGAGATGCAATGGACGGAGAACGAGCTTAGGCCTCAGAGTCTACTTCAGCTGAATAAGCAAGTTACCTGTGAGCTCTCTTGTTTTTTTCCAGCTCTGAACGCCCAGCTTCTTCATTTGACTATAACCCCTCATCCGACACTTCTTCCTCCTAACGTCACAGAAAACAGGAGGGTTAGACCCCCTTACAGCTCTACCCACTAGTCATCGAGTACATTTCACTAGAAATCTAGACAACAAACCCTCAGTGCAATGGTTAAACACTGACTACTAACCAGAAGACTGGCAGTTAGAATCCACACAGTGGCTCCATAGAAGGACCTGGTGATCTGCTGGCATAAAGGTGACAGCCGAAGAAGCTCTAGGGGACGGTTCTGCTCTGTCATGTGGGGTTGCTATGAGGCAAAAATGACTCAATGGCACCTAACAACAACACACCCACCCACCCACCCTTACACGGACCCTGTGGGGTGCTGTGACCACAGTGCTGCAGACACAGGGCATCTGCATCGAGGCTGATGCTGGAGCCCCCCTGGGAAGTTAGAACAATGGAACCTCCCCCCAGACTCCAATTACCTGAAGACTTACCGCCTGTGTAAGGTGCCTTGAATCTGCTCTAGGTTTCCATGGTGATGACTTAAACTTTTCACCACCTGTCTTCCAGACCTTGGGAGAGAGCCTGGCTCTCTGGTTTCCAAGGCAACAACTTAAACGTGAATCTGTCTGATTTCCTTGGAAAAGAACTGCTTGAGATCATGCAAATGAACTGACTCCTGGACCCACATCCCGCTGACATCAAGTTGATTCAGACCCACAGCAACCCTACAGGACAGAGTAGAACTGCCCCATAGAGTTTCCAAGGAGCACCTGGTGGATTGGAACAGGCGGCTTTTTGGTTAGCAGACATAGTACTTAACCACTGCACCACTACTCTACCTGCGGCTTAAAAATTAAAAGTAAAACATAAAATGACAACCTTCTTGGAGGTTTTAGATTGTTCTCTGCTTCTAACCAAAAGGGTAAATAAAAGTCATGCCAGGGGGTTTGGAGCTGGTTATTTTCATGGCTTTGACACTTTGTGTGTCCACCTAGACACACAGATGGTCCCACTGTAAGTAATGACTTTACTGTCTATCTTAGTCATCTAGTGCTGCTGTAACAGAAAATACCACAAATGGATTGTTGTTAAAAAGAAATTTATTCTCTCACTATCTAGCAGACTGCAAGTCCAAATTCAGGGCCTCTGCTCCAGGAGAAGTCTCTCTCTCTCTGTAGCCTCTGAAGGAGGGTCCTTGTCCTTAATCCTCCCCTGCTTGAGGATCCTCTCAGGCACAGGGACCCTGGTTCCAAAGGACTTGCTCTCCTTCGGACGCTGCTTTCTTGGTAATAGGAGGTCCCCAAGTTTCAGCTTGCTGCCCTTTCCCTTTATGTCTTGTAGAATAAAAGGTAGTACAAGCCACACTTCAGGAAGACTCCCTTCACATCAGGTCAAGGATGTAACCTTAACAGATGTTACAATCCCACCCTAATCCTCTTTAACAGAATCCTATCTTGCTCCCATTAACTACAGGCAGAGATTAGAATTTATACCATATAGGAGAATTAGAATCACAAACTTGATGACAATCACACCGTATCAGGGATCATGGCCCAGCCAAACGGATGTACGTGGTTTTTAGGGGTGACGTACTTCGGTCCATGACACCGTCTCTAAGGTATACTAGAACTGACATAGCCAAGCAGATATAAGTGACGCCAAGAACTGGGGCTTGTTCTGGAACTTCTGACAGTGGGTGAGCAGGGAGGTGTAAACTGCAGTCACTGAAGGTCTCTCGGCCTCGTCTCCCCCCTAGGTGATCACTGCCCTGCTTAGAGAGAGGCTCATCCCTTTCCTGGGTGCCCTGCAGGGCAAGCGCTGGGCCAGACACCGTGCATGATAACCGCTCTCATTGTGTGGCCGCCTTGCTCCAAGTCCGATGC
Organism: Heterohyrax brucei; assembly: GCA_028571685.1. Classification (NCBI taxonomy): domain Eukaryota; kingdom Metazoa; phylum Chordata; class Mammalia; order Hyracoidea; family Procaviidae; genus Heterohyrax; species Heterohyrax brucei. The sequence continues at coordinate 83,437,358 of CM053159.1, forward strand.
CATGCATAGGCAATGTGTCATTTTCATATCAGCCCCATTTGACTGATGGGGAAACCCTGTTAGCTCAGAGAAGTTAAAGCATTCATTGGAGGCAGTGGCAGAACCCGAGCCCCAGCACCGGTCAAGTTTGTCATGTCCACGGCGGAGGGCCAGCCTGGAGAGCAGAGCAGGGCCCGGGGAGGCGCGTCCGCACCAGCGGAGAGTGAGGGTTAGGGACAAGCTCAAGTCACATGTCCGCGGATGCGTATTCTGGGCAGAGCTCCCAGCCAAACTTCTGCGCGGCAGCATCAGTGGCTCACTGGTAAGGTGACCACAAGGCCCTCTCGGGAGCCTCAGAGGGGCAGCGCTCCCTGACAGGTCAGCATGGGATACTGGCCCCGAGATGCTCGGGCTGCGCGAACCTGGGCGTGGGCCATAGCCTCCGCTTCCTCTTCTGTGACAACGGCCCCAAGAAGACCCAGTTCTCGGAGCACAGCTGCCACGGCCTCAACCACGTGGCCCTCATACCCACAGGGTGTTTTCTCCTGTGGAAAATGGATGGTCCGGGGCTCCGTGTGACTAACGCCGGAACGATGCTCTAAGTGATCTGTCAGTGTTTGCTCTGGCACCAGCTGCGCTGGTCTCGTTCCAGAGAGACCCAGAGCCCCCCTCGGCTCCCACAGCCCTGGTTTCTCTCTCTCCTTTTCACACTCTGGGTACCTGGCCACCAGCCTGTTATAAGGCAGTAAGGATGGCTGACACTTCTGATTGACCGTTTTCTTTCCTGGCCTTGTCTCGCATACACTTGGCAGGCCAGGTCCACTGATGAAATGATTTTTTTCCTATCAGTTCTAACAAGTCTGGGAACGTAAGTGCTCCAAGTGCTCCACACCTCGTTGCTGAATCTCTCTACCGTCATCTTCGAAATGCTCCCCTTGGACAACTATGCACCAAAGCCAGTGCCTCGTCCACCCTTCAAAGCAATTTTGGAACTCTTCCTGGAATGGCTGTTGTGCACAGCGGTAGCACAGTGGCAAGTTCACAAACTTTGTTGTCCAGTTGTCTCTGAGGGAGTTTTTAGCCTGTACACAAATAACGGTACTGGGACACCCTCCCTACTGAGCTGATTTAGCCCCCAATGACTTTTTTCATTAAAGATATTTTGATGACATTCAGGACATCAAAGGTAATAGGACAACAGCTCTGATGGCCATTCCAGAAAAAATTTCAAAATTGCTTTGAAGAGTGGACTAGGCACTGGCATTGGTGCATGGCTTCCCAAGGGGAGGACTTCGAATGTGGCTGGAGTGATATTCAGCCATGAGGCATGGAGCACTTTTTCTGGAGTGAGTTTGTGAACTTAGTTGGCAGAGCTCATAGAAGTGGGTTTGATTTGGACTTTAGGTGGCGCAGTAATTAAATTCTCAGCAGCAAACTGAAAGGTCAGAGATCGGAACCAACCAGCCACACCACGGGGGTAAGATGTAGCAGTCCGCTTGCATGAAGATCACAGCCTTGGAAAGCTGTGGGGCCCTCCGTCCGTGCTCTAGGGTTGCTCTGAGTCCGAATTGACTTGAGGGCAACGGGTAATTCCTGTCTGCATGAAGCTTGCTAGGGAATGGATTCCAGTCCCACCCTGGGTTCTTCCGTTTTGTTTCCATCAGTCAGCAGGTGGAGAACAGCCAACTGGGTGTTAGCTGTCCCAGTCGTTTTACTTGGAGACATCTACCTGTGTGACATCAGAGGCTGATGTTGTCCTCCCTTAGGCTGGGTAGAGCTGCCGAATCCCAGCCAAGTTTAGTCTTCACATTTTTAATTTAGAAATAGCACGTAATATTGATTTGTGTTCAGCTGTTCCTTTTCCGTTCAAGAAAATCAGTGAGTATGCTAAAAGGTCACACAGCTGCAGAGACGTACACCCACACGCCTGCTGAGGACATCAGAATTTTTCCATCTCTTCTGACAATACCATAAAGGTCTTCTGCTTTTTGATTTGTTTTGTTGTTATCGTTAAGAATGTGCACAGGAGAAGGGACATGAATTCAACAATTTCTGCACGTGCAGTTCAGGGACACTGATGACACTCTGCCAGCTGTGCAAACATCCTCAGCCTCCTTTTCCCAGTTGTTCCTTCCCCATGAACGTCAACTCGTTGCCCCCCAGGCTTCCGCTCTAACCTTTCAAGCTGCTGTTGCTCTTGTACAAATAGTCCTTTAAAAGAGCATGATGTTCAAGGCAGAGGCTAAGCTAAACTATTGCTCAGATTAAAGACTTCATTTAAAGTTTAAAGATTATCTCAAGGCAATAGTTTTGGGAGTTCCTCTAGCCTCAATGGCTCTAGAAAATCTGGATTTCATATAGGTTTTATATTCTGTTATGCCTTCCCGATGTTTTTGATCAGGATTCTTCTGTAGACTTCTTTGGTCAAAATGTTCAGTTGTGGTGTCCGGGCACTACCCAGTTCTGGTCGGTCTCATGGCAAAACAGGTCAATCTTTCTTTACCTTTTGAAGTTTTAGTACCTACACGCAATGCAGTTCCAGATAGAGAAGGTATCCCTTTCACCCTGATTTCTTCCTATGTCACAGCGGTCAGCAGCTCTGTATCAAAGGACCGTCCCTGACTTGGAGACATTCACCTGTGCGATGTCCAAGGTTGGCGTGCTCTCCTGTAGGCTGAGTCAAAGTGCTAGACAACTGAAGTGTTATTGCATTTATGAATTTACTTTGGCTCTATAGGTGGTGGAAGGGTATAGCCCCTTAGAGAACTTTCTGTACCTGTTGGTACCAAATCTGGTCCACCTGACATGTGCAGAAGCACCAGCACCCATCCTTGGAGTGACCATGGCACTTTCCTCCCACCAGACAGAACCAAACTTTAGAGGCCCAAGTTTGTGGGAAGACTTTCAGAACTGAGCCTAAGATCAGTTCATGAAACCACCACTACCCTCTTTTCAACTGAACAAGTGCAGAAAGTGGCTGACCTTGCTCCTTTCCCCAGGACCATGCTCCTCATAAAGTCTGTTCTAGCTGTTGTCCAGAGTGCCATCTTGGTGACCCCAGTCCCAGTGTGCTTCTTGGGTTGGCTGACCAAATAAAGCTGCTTCCTTTGCTTTCACCTGTTACTGGTCTCTACAGCCACTCCAGGCCAACTGAGTGCAATTTGGTTACACTATGGGCATTGAATGTTTCTCCTACCTAATGCTGGAAGCCAAGCCAAACCAAGTGCCATTGAATCATGTTGGAAAGAAGACCTAAATGTATGCTAAACACGAATATTGGGTGTTATAATTATAGAGAGATGTTACTCTGCCTTCAGCCAATGTGGCAATTGGACTTTGCTGACAGGGGAACTAAGATTTGCTCAGGAGAAACACAAGCCATTTTCAATTCAGTGGCCCTGTGTATGAAGTGCGGACTGAGGTCACAGACCTGAGCCCCACCCAGGTTTGCATTACAAAACGCAGAACCAACCAAACCAAAGCTTCTGCCATTGAGTTGACTCCAGCTCCTAGCAACCCTATAGGACAGAGTAGAACTGCCCCATAGAGTTCCCAAGGAGTACCTTGTAGATTCAAACTGCTGACCTTTTGGTGAGCAGCTGTAGTGCTTACCCACAGCACCCCTACTGTTTCAGAAGAACCACCTAGAACACAGAAGATCTGCATTTCAAGGAAGAACTTACGGGTGTGGGGAGGGTGGGAGGGTGTGCTTTCTGAGCATGTGGTTTGCTGTTGGCTGCATCAAGGGAAGAAAAGTCAGTAGCCGGCACCCCCTACCAGGACTGTAAGTTAAAGGGCACTGACGAGTAGACAGCTTGGTCGACCAGCTTGTGGTGACCTCCTGAGTCCACTCCTGCGTGGAAGCGGGGGACATACAGCAACAAAGAGACAGGTCCTGTTCCACTGGCAGTGGTGACCTTGTCCACAGGGTTAGGGATAAGGGACAGGATGGGCTGGCTGGTCAGAAATAAAGGGAATTCTGTTTGGAGTCCTACATTTATGGGTGGGCCTCACTGACCCAGCCCAAGGGGGCTGTCAGAATGGCCAGGAGGCTGCTACCCTTGTGGCCTCGCTTGGCTGACTAGAGGTGTGCTGACTGGAATCCAGCTGAAGGAAGAGAAAGGTCTTAGACTCCGTCTGCTGGTATACAGATTGCTGCAGGTTGATGGCCTGCTCTGGACAGTTATCTGAACCCACCCAGAGGCTCCTGGGAAGGAGACCTGACCATCTGCCCCATGTAAATATGACGGCCCAGAAAACCCCATGGAACAGTTCGACCCTGTCTTGTGAGATCACTGAGTCAGAAGGGACTCCACAGCACCCAGCAGCACAACCCAACTGCTTTTATAGGTCATCCACCTCTGGTCTAGAGTACTAGGGAGAGCCAGCGGAGGAAGGCTGGGAGTGGCCTGAATCAAAGGCAGTGGGACTCTGAAAAGGGAAATCAGTGTCACCTTCTTACATAGACCAGTAAACCACCGACTGACTGTTCATATAACACACAGTGCAGGAGCCATCTACTCCAAAATCACAAAGAAACAGGTCAGCTTCATATCGCATTTGTTCCCCGAAATACGTGTTGTAAATCCTGATCTCTATTTCTATGGTGATAAATGCATCTGGGAGTAAGTTATCTTTGTTCTGTTAATGAGACAGGACTAGCATAGGATATGTCTTTAATCAGTCTCTTTTGAGACACAAGACATTCAACAAGCAAACAAGTAGCAGAGATGGGGGAAGAATGATTCCAAGCCACCTGAAACTCACTGGGAGCAGAAGCTGAAGAGACAAGGACCTTCTTCCAGAGTCAGCTGACAGAGGAAGCCTTCCCCTAGAGCCAGTAGCTTGAGTTCAGACGTGTAGCTACCTAGACTGTGAGAGAATCTATTCATTTGGTTAAACCACCTACTCACATTTCTGTTACAGCAGCACTAGAAAACTAAGACCAACACCAGCAACTATCTAGACCTGACTGATGTTCACTGAACACACTACCTAACAGCAGCATAAAACTCATGATTTCTAATTGCTCATTAAGTATTCAGCAAGATAGACCATATGTTGGGTTATAATACAAACTTTAACAACAGAATAAAATGAATGGATGAATGGAAACACTATTGTCTATTTATCCATTGGAAACCCTGGTGGCTTAGTTCCAGTCTGCCCGGGGCCCCTTGGAAACCCCATGGAGCAGTTCTACTGTGTCCTATAGTGTCATTAAGAGTGGGACTTGACTCCATGGCAGTGAGCTGGGTTGGTTTGGTATTCATCCATTGGACTAAAACACAGGAAGAAAAGAAAATTGACAAATTACAGCTACGTGCAACAACATAGACAAAATCTCACAGACAGTATGTTGGTCAGACACAATACACTTCATATAGTACAATTTTGATTATATTAAGTCCAAGAATGGGCAACTTTTTTCCCTAGAAATAGCCAGTCAGAAACTTGGCTACTCCTAGGGTGAATGTCAGCTGGGAAACAACAGGAGAGGGTTTTCTTTTCTGCTCAAAGACTTCCCTAATTTCATCTCAGAGATTGTGCTCAAAGATTTCACTAACTTGATCTCAGAGATTATCTGAGTGTACAGCCAGATGTAAAAATTTGTTGCGTTGTGCACTGAAGGTTAGTACTCATTACGCACCTTATCATATGGTGCAGTGGTTATGCTTTTGGCCACTAACTGAAAGATCAGCAGTTTGAATCCACTAGCCAGTCCTTACGGGGCAGTTACATGCTGTCGTATGGGTTGCTATGAGTCAAAATTGACTTGATGGCAGCAGATTTTGCTTTATATGAGAAAAAAGTAAAAACTGTCTATAATAGTCATCAAAGATCTTTCTGTTGTAGGATAAAAACTTCACAAAGTCTAGTTAGACAAAAAGAAAGTTTTATTCAGCGTGGTGGTCAGGATTATGTCAACTTGGCTACTACATATTTGGCTGCTGTATTAAGTGGCAGGGCGGGGTTTGTGGTGGCTCCCTGCCCCTCGCTCTCATCTCGCGACCTTTCACTACTGGCAGCTGGTCGCTCATGTGGCCAGGACCTCCTGCTCTTTGGTTTCCAGCGTCTGGTTCCGGGACTTGAACTAGCAGCTGTTGGACTCATCAGTCCTTACAGTCGGCACTTGAGAGTCCTGCTCCCTGACCTGCCGATCCCGGGTTCACCAGCCTCTGCCCACTCCTGCTCCCTGACCTGCTGCTCCTGGTTTTGCCAGCCTCTGTTGCTTCGTCTTGCCACCAGCTTGGGATCCACTGACCGACACAACCGGTGATCTAAAACTTTGGTCTCTGACTTGCTGACCTTGGGTTCCTCAGCTTCCGTGGCCACGTGAGGCTTGTGCCAGAGCTTGGGACATTCAGCTTCTGTGATTACGTGAGCTGTTTCCTTTATCTGTATCTATCTATCTATCTATTATAAATCTTTCCTTGCACCTACACATGTTACTGGTTTTGATTCCCTAGAAAACTAGCCTCAGACATTCAGCACATATTCCAAAGTGGGATGTGAAGAAGCAAGCTGCCAGAGCCTGTGTGCCCACGTCAAGGGAACATTGCAGAGCAGACGAAAGTGGGAAACAGACAAGCATGCTGCCACCGCCGATTCTGCCCAAGCCTGAGGAACTTCATAAATGCATCAGCACGTGTTAAGATTACAAAATGGGCAAAACCATTGAAGTCTTCACTTTTTCACAGATTGATTACAAACTGTGATCCCACATTTGAAATTGTCTTTCTTAGCAACCACTGGGATAGTTTCAGTAAGGACAGTCAGGAAGGTCATCACCAGTCCAAAAAAATCTATTCATCACATGCTAACAGAAAACAGTAAGATTGGAAGGTCTTTTCTGTTCTCTTTGAATGGCTTACCATGAAAGTTTCTTTAAAACATATTTTTCAAGATTATCTTAGCTATTATCTTTATACCTCTGGGCCCAGCTGACATGTTCTTAGGGGTTCAGCTCCAGCTGGGTCACATTCTTTGTGCTCAAGGACTGGGAGGTATGTCTCCAATATGACTTTCTAAATCACTCCTGGCCCTCGGAATAACTGGTACCTTCCTGTCTCTCATCCTGGAAAGTCCATTCTCCAGGTCCTCAGTCTTGGAAGGGTAAAACTGGGTTTGCACAGTCTGTACCCAGTGATTAAGGGCATCCTAAAATTTACGATCAAAGCTGTCAACAGCACTGTCCACAAGCCTGCTTCTGTATTAAATGGAGTTTATCAGAAACTAACTTTTGCTTGCTAGTCTCAGGAAATGTACTCACAAGATGATTGCACATTGTTCCGAGGAAACTTACTGAAACTTCTGGTTTTCTGTAAGGGTATCAACTAATCAGAAACATATGTTATCTCATTGTGGCCTCTTCTTATAATCTATTTAGCATGTTTTATAATATTCATGATCCTTCCTGTAACTTCTATAAATATGTATCGTTTTTACAGCAACAAATCACCACATAGCCAATCAACATAAGATTATTATGACATTCACTGTTAGTTCTTGTTTTTCTGGGTAGAATTACCCTACATCTCTGGCCAGCTCCTCAGAGCACTGGTTTCCTTTTGTTAATTCAGTGTTTCCCCAGTGCATGAATTGTTCTTGCGCTTCAATAAAATCTTAAAATATTATCTTTACATAGATTGATTCTTCACCTGCTTTGACACCTGCTCCTAGGAAACAATACTTGACATGCAAGAGATGACAAACCATGAAACCGAAGGCAAGCTGGACAGACGAACAATCCAAAGGATGGGGACGTTATCTATGAGGAGCAAAGTATTTTTCCGTAGAACCTGGTAAGGGAAACGTCTATGAGAACAAACAACTTATTTCTCTGAAGAATCTGGCGACATTTTTCCAAATGGCCCACTTCGTAGATACCCATTTCCTCTGCTCCCCAGACTATCTGTGATTACTGACGTGCGCATTTCAGCTCCCAGGCTTTTCCCTATAGAGAGAACAGCGCCAGCCTCCCTGGTAAGGGCTACCTCTGCTAATGCTAAGGTCGGCAGTTCGAATCCGCCAGACGCTCCTTGAAAACGACAGCGCAGTCTGTCCTATAGGGTCGCTAAGGGTCCGAATCGACTGGAGGACGGTGGGTTTGCTCTGCAGATCCCAAATACAAGGTGGGGGACCCCGAAACTCCGCGGTCACCAGTTGGAGCGCTCTCGGTGCACGCACGGAACTCCTCCCCCGCGGCACCCGGCGGCCCCGAAGCCGGAAGCGGAAGTGTGTGTCTCCGGGTCAGACCGGCGGCGACCTTTCGTCGCCCGCGAGCTGGCTTCGTTGGAGGTGAGTTCGCGTCCGTCGCCGGGCGGCGTGACCTGCCGGCGCTGACCCGCAGGCTTCTGCCCCGGCTGTGCGGCTCTGCGCTCGCCCCTGTGCACCCCTGGCCCCCGCTGCGCCGGCCCCGGGCCCCCCTCCAGTCTCCGCTGCCCCGCTCCGGCGCGACCCCGGCCCGGCGGGCGCAGGGCTTCCTGCAGGCCGAGGCAGTGGGGACGTGTGGCTCTGGTGGTGGCAGCCGCTGAGAGTCGTGGGCATCCTGGCTGAGCAGACTGGAGTTCTCAGCCGCAGTCTCGGCTTCTGGGCGGCGCGAGACGTGCAGAGTCCCGGGCTCGCCCGGGGACAGCGGGTGAGGCTCGGCGCGCGCCCCCTTGCCGCCCGCGCCCGCCGTGCCCTCGGGGAGTCCCGGTGGCCTCGGGTGCCACCCTCTGTGCGACGCGCGCCCGCGCGCACACTGCGCTCGTGCGGAGCCCCTCGTAGGGCTTCGGTCCCCCGGGCTGGGTGCGTATTTCCCCGTTACTGAGCTGTGAGCGCGCCTCCTTTATTCACACAGAGCCCTGGAGGAAGGGTGGGTAGGTGGCATTTTGCGCCAGAAATAAACCCGCTGAGATCGAGTGGCTTCCACTCCTGGCGAGCCTTTAGGACAGAGTAGAACTGCCACCAAGGAGTTTCCAAGGAGCCCCTGGCGGACTCCAACTAACGTTTAGCAACCGTAGCACTTAACCACTGTGCCGTGCGCCAGGAATTGGCGCAGAGTAATGGGAGAGCTTGTCTGGGGACAGACACTCAGTGAGTGGTCGTGTCCTAACTCCGCTTCCGATCTCTTCTTACTTCAGGTGGCAAATGGATCACAGTCGCTGGCCATAATAGCACCCCTGCTTTTCGTGCTGACTGAGGCGGGACTTCGTGTAGGGTGTTGCCAGTCATACAGGAATGGGGATGGCGGTGTGAGGGCTGTGTCCCCCTTCCTGGAATGGCTGTAGGTGTGTAAGACAGGTGAAGAGCTAGGAAGCTTGAGTTGCAAGTGGGTACCTGCGGCATCTGTGTGGGCTAAGGCCTTGGCTGGTCGCAGACCGCGGATCTGGATGTCGGGGCCAAGGCTGTGGCGGTTGGCCTCCGTAAAGATTTACAGGCTGGAAACCTTAGGGGGCAGTTTGACTCCGTAGCAGTGGGTTTGGGTTTTTTATTTTATCCTGATTTCAGGAGGCAAATAGTAGAGGCACGTTTCAAAGTATTTTGTTGGCTGTAAGGCAGAAACATTAGTGCCAGTCCTAGTTGGTCTCATACACAATATTACAGACCTGAACAAGCTTAACAGCAGCGATGAGGGATTTATAGAGATGCTACCACCAGTGTGGGGTCTGTGCCGGTTTGGACATGGGTGACTGAGTCACAACTTTTGCTACCAAAGAACCACACTTCTTAAAAGTTTCCGGGAGCAAAAAGAAGGCATATTTCTAGTGTCAGAAGAGGGAATCTTAGGAAATCAGGGCAAAGGGGGAGACGTGTGTACTGAAACTTTTGATGACCCTTCAGGGAATCCTAGAGGGTTTGCAAAAAGTACCTGGTCATCTTTTGTAATAATTATTTCACAAAGTAGGCCAAGGAAGAGTTGGAAGAGCTTGAGATCCCTGGCTAAAAGGCTGGCGTCTGACCCACTCAGGACCGCCCTGGAAGACAGGCCTGGTGGTCTGCTTCTGAAAGAGCAGAGTTGGGAACCCTGCAGGGCAAATTCAAGTGCCCTGTTTGATAAATCTTCAGTAACATCAATGCCATTAGTATCATTTTTTTTTTAACTTACCACTATCATTCATGTGAATTGTTTTTCGGTAGTGGTTGTCTCGTTTTTTGGTTTGTTTTTCCTTCATATTAATAACACTCATATTGACCCCCAAACCAAACCAAACCGACTCAGGTCCAACTCACAGTGACCCTAGAGGTAAGAGTAGAACTGCCCCATTGAGTTTCCAAGGAGTGCCTGGCAGATTTGAACTGCTCACCTTTTGGTTGGCAGATGTCTTAGGCTGGGTTTTCTAGGGAAGCAAAACCAGTAACACGTGTAGGTACAAGGAAAGATTTATAATATATATATAGATAGATACAGATATAGGAAACAGCTCACGTAATCACAGAAGCTGAATGTCCCAAGCTCTGGTATGAGCCTCATATGGCCACAGAAGCTGAGGAACCCAAAGTCAGCAGGTCAGAGACCAGAGTTCTAGATCACCAGTTGTGTCGGTCAATGGATCCCAAGCTGGTGGCAAGACTGGCAAAACCAGGATCAGCAGGTCAGGGAGCAGGAGTGCCAGAGGCTGGCGAACCCAGGATCGGCACGTCAGGGAGCAGGACTCTCAAGTGCCGACTGTAAGGACTGATGAGTCCAACAGCTGCTAGTTCAAGTCCCGGAACCAGACACTGGAAGAAGAGAGCAGGAGCTCCTGGCCACGTGAGCGACTAGCAGCCGTGTCAGAGTGTACAAGGTTGTGAGATGAGAGCTGAGGGGCAGGGAGCCACCACAAACCCCGCCCTGCCACTTAATACAGCAACCAAATATGTAGTAGCCAAGTTGACATAATCCTGACCACCACAGCAGACATAGCTCTTAACCCACTGTGCCACTAGGGTTTCCCATCTGGACCCAGTTACCTTTAAAAGTTCATTCTTCACACACTGTGGTTCCTCAAATATGACTTTATTTCTCTAGATCGGTACAGCCTGCAGTTGGCATTAAATCTTCTGAAATAACCCACTTTCCTCTCTTATATCCCATGCCAAAAGAAAAGTCCATTCCATGAAGTCAGTTCTGACTCCTAGCGACACTGTGTGACAGAACAGAACCGCACCATAGGATTTCCAAGGAGTGGCTGGCGACTTTGAGCTGCAGACTTTTGGGTTAGCACTTGAGAGCTTAACCACTGCACCACCAGGGCTCTTGTAGAACCTAAATGCGCCTCCTTTAACTTACACACTCAGACCAAGAAAGTAAGTGGTGTGTGTGTGTGTGTGTGTGTGTGTGTGTGTTTAGTGTCATTTTGTGGTATGTCTTGTGTGTGGTAAAAAGTATGTACAAAACTCCTGGCTCAGCCGCTCTGACACGGGCAGGCGGTAACGTGACTCACATCCACCCTGCGGCGCAGCCCTCAGTGCTTGGTTCCCAGGGCCTTCCATCGGCCTCTGGAGAGACCTGATGCCTCTTCGTCGTCAGCCCCCTTCCTCGCATCCACCCTGCATCCCTTCGGGTCTCCGAATGTCTGTTGATGTCCCTGGGATCGCGCCGCTTGTCTTTCCTGTCTGACTGTTGCACGTTGCCAAGTGCTCGCAGTTTGTTCCTGTCGCAGCGTTGGTGAGAATGTCATTTCTTGTAATGACTGACTGATACTCCCTCTGCCTCTGCATCTGGAGGTGGACACTGGGCTTTTTCATACTTCTTAGCTATCATGAAGAGTCCACAGTGAACCAAACCAAAAGCCAAAAACCTGTTGCCGTAGAGTTGATTCCGACACATAGCGGCCCTGTAGGGCCATGGAACTGCACCCAGGGGGTCCCGAGGGGCAGCAGGATTTAAACTGTCAGCCTTCTGGTGGGCGGCCGGGCTCTGAGCAGGTAAGCACCCAAGGCTCTGCTGCGGTGAACACTGGTGTAAAAATACCTGTTTGTGCCCTGCCTTCAAGCGTGTGGTTATTTACCTGTTGGACCTTAGACTGGTGGCAGCCCTGTGTGACAGAGGCGCTGTTGGGCTTTCTTGGCTGTGATCTTTATGGAAGCAGATTGCCAGGTTTTCTCCCCCAGAGCCTGTGGGTGAGTTCAAACATCAGTGTTTTGGTTAGCAGCTGGGTGTTTAACCACTGTGCAACCAGCACTCCTAGAAGTGGAAATTCTTGGTTCGTAGGGCAGTTGTATATTTAACTTTTTGAAGAACCTCCGGACTTCTGCAGAGGCTCAGGCACCCTTTTGCAGTCCTGCCAGCAGTTTGTCCCTCTTCTCCCTGAGCCTGGCTGTCTTGTGACAGTCCCTGTCCTCGTAGGGGTGAGGTGGTGTGTGGGGGTAAGGCAGTGTACCATGTGGTCTGAGTGGTCCTGATGACTGCCGGCGTTGGGCAGTCTTTCATGTTTACTGACGATTTGTGTATCATCTTTGCTAAAACGTCTATTTTTTTGCCTGTTTTTAAAATGGCTTGTGTGTATATTGTCGAGTGATAGGAGTCCTTTATGTATCCTCAAAACTAAAATCTTATGAAATCTGTGATTCCCAGGTTCGGTAAAGCCTGTGGAAGCCGGATCCTGTGTAGAGCCCGCCAGGGAAGGAAAACTCAGATGCTTCCCACTAGCATGAGAGATAGATCAGGGGTGGACTGGACTCGGCCACCGGCAGAGAACTTGTGAGGTCTGGGAACCAGGGTCGTCTCGCTGGGTTCTGGCTCTCACAGGCCTCGCTGTGCCCCCTCCCGTTCTGAGGCCCCGTAGCTTTGTTCCCAGAGTCCAGGGATGCCCAAGGTGTTCATGTGTGTGTCTTTTGTTGTTTGTGCTTTTAGTATCTAAGAATCCTTTGTTGAATGCTAGTGTGTGGGTAGAATGTTCTTTTAATTTATTAAAATATTGCCCGTCTCAAAAATCTCAATGTGCTTAGAGGAAGAATGGTCATTAAATAACACTATAATCTCAACATCAGTAGAAAAATGTGGTTCCTTTTGTTTTTCTCTTTCCGTCCCTGCAGACAGGTGTTCTGAGAAGTCCCCCCTTTTCAGACTGGAGCCCCCCTTGGAGACATGACTAGTGATGTAGTCACTTCATGGCAAGTTCCAAATTTCTTTCAAAACTACTGAACTTTCTAGTTTAGAATCTAAGAATTGCCCCTCAGACAACTCCACAGTGTCAACTTAAACAGTTCCTAAAGCCCTGATATCTGTTAAACTGTGCTTTTTCTTTCCCTTAGCTTAAAGCTTCAGAGGACAAATGGAACTGTTTTAGAGGTCAGTTTGATTGTTTGTGGTCAGGAAGAGACAGCTGGCAGCTTGAGATACGGGATCTTGGGTACCAGTGGATTCAGACACCAAACCTTCCTGTAGTCCTCCTGGGGTTCTGAGGATTGTGTGCTCTGAATCCTAATGTGTCAGAGGCAGAGCTCTGCAAGTGTCACCCAGACAAGTCTGCGTCTTGCCAGTTAGTGACACCAGCATCCGTTTGCTGGCGGCAGTGACACAGACTAGGCCAGCCTGAGTTACCTTATGAAAGCAGACTCTGAACTTGCCTCTACTTTTTGTCTTGTCACAAGAAGGTGTCATCTCCATTCAGCAGCAAGAAGCATATCTTAAAAATGTAAGCCAGATAAGCTGGCAATCCCACATATTCTCACTTGGGCCGACAAGAGCCTCCTCCGGGTGTCCGTCGGCCTGCCGCGCGTTGAAGCGTGCCTGTCACTGTGCTCCCAGCATCACGGGGACCGGCCGTGGTCCCCCGGACCGGCCCCGTGCCGTGACACGTCCAGAGTGCGTCCGCGCGCCCTGTCTCCCTGGTGTTGAGTGTGTCTGCTCTGCTCTTGAGGCGGTCCCCGAGTCCGGCCGGGATGTCCCAGCTCCCTAGTCTGGCCCTCGCGGACGTGCCCTCGTTTTCTTCAGCGTCGACTTGAACTTGCCTGTGAGCAGCTGACGCTCTGTTTGGGGTCCGCCCGTGGCCCTGTTCCGCCGTCCCCTTCACCGGTGTGGGCCGTGTGACTCCTCTGTGTCCATCTGGCGAGGTCCACGTGTATAGCGTGTTTGTGTTGTTGAACAAGTCGTTGGTCTTAGGAAATTCGATCCTGTCATTCTGTTGCCCAAGTTCCCCTCTGAGTAACAGCTCCCACTGGTGGCTGCTTCCAGTGGAAGGTCAGCGTGGACACCCTGAGGGTTTGTCAGGAGGGAGGCTCCGATCCAGCCATTCTGGGGTGGGGCTTGAGATTTTGTGTAGAGCACAAACTCCTTGTGTCTGCTGAAAACCATAAAGGTGTGGATTCAGATGAGGGGGTGCTGCTGGGAAAAGTCAGGAGAGGAAGGGTATCGCTTAAAGGGAGCCACCGATGGAGATGTTGTGGGGGAGAGAGACCCTGAACCCCAGAGCCAGGAAGGAAAGACGAGGCGGCAGCTCGGAGGGCAGCAGCGTGGAGGGAAAGGGGACAGAGGCGGGCGGTGGCTGTTCAGAGGTGGCATTGGGATTTCTCGTGTGTTTGGTGACTGGTTTATGAGAAGGCTGGCAGAGACTGTTGAGGAATGGCTGGCAGTGCTGCAGGCCGGGTGGGGAGGACAAAGTGACTGAATGGCACAGGCCACAGAACAGCAGTCCCACATTACAAAGCTGCCGGTGGAGTGAGGACATGAACAGCCGCAGTGGGAGGGTTTGAACTGCAACTCACATTGAATGAATCGTGTGGTAAGTTTGTTGACAGAGTTTGAGGAAAGCATGTTCTTCCTGCAGATTGACCAGTGTTGACATCAAATAACTGGTGTGCTGATCTCTCAAGGGACCAGGTGAGAGAGGCAAGGCCCCAGCTTCAGCGTTCCAGGGCCCCTGCGTCCCTGGAGGAAGTCAGGTTCCGGTGTGCCCACCTGGCCAGGCCTGGCTGGAGGCTGTTCCTCTGTCTGTGACCCTGCTGCTGGCCGCCGGGCCTGTGGGGCCGCGGGGAGAGGGCCGAGCTGCGCCCTGGAGGCCGGGCCACCCTGCCTTCTGTGCGCACACCCTCGAGTGGAGCATCGAGTAGAGCATCGCCCGGAGCCGAGCCGGCAGGGCAGCCGGGGCCCTGGTCACTGCCTGCCTGCTCGACACTGTTCTCTCCTCCTTCTTCTGTTTCAGGTCTCAGGTGTGGTGCAGGGAGAGTTCGTCCCACCCAGGCAGCTGGGGACCTGGGGTGACCATCTTGACACCTCTGTAAACCGCAGGAAAGGATTTCATCTGCTCCGACTGGTGTGTGGACCAGACATTATTCATTGCTTCCCGTCCTGTCCCTCTTCTCAGGTGCCTTCATGGGATCAGAAGCGACACTCCCTGAGACCTCCAGAAGGTGCAGCGTGGCAATGGTGAGTCCCATGGGGAGCCGGACGGTCTAACTGCCCGTGGGTGAGGCTGGATGTGGGTTGTCAGGAAGTAGCCCTGTGCTGAGGGGCTGAGTCCAGGAGGGACCTCGAGAGCCTGCTCCGCCGTCACTGGGGGCTGCCACTGCACACTGTGTGACTTTTCCAGATTGATATGCCTGGGGCCACCTTCCTTTAAGAGACGCTCAGCTGGCAGTAAGGGGTGTCAGCGTCTGCACGCTGGGCCGTAGTGTCCTGTGACCAGAGCCTGAGGACAGTTTCTTGATTTCCTCAAGCTCTGGGGCATTCTGGGGGCAATTGTAAAGCTACAGCTCCCACCTCATACCGGGTTATGGGTTACAAAACGGAGAAGAGCGTTCAGAGGTGAGGGCCCTGCCCTGACTCTGTACGGGGTCTTGGGTGATGGTGGGGATCTCCTGATGTCACCAGAGGTGTGAAGCTGGGGACAATGAGTCCAGCTGGATCCTCTGTCAATTCTGCAAACCCATTTTTCCTCCCAGTGGGGAGTACTGTTGTCTGGAGCTTTCACGTGTCTGGAAAGGGTGACTTCCCAGCTGCAGTCTCTGTCCTCTGGCCTGCCTGACACCTGGTATGGGATCCCTGCGATTGGTGACGTTCTCCAGAGTCCTGAATGGGACTGTGAAATGAAAGTGTTCTCTTAGGTTACAGAAGCTTGATGTATGAGGGGTTTGTATTTAAGTTCTCGGGCTTACAGTTTCCACTGGAGGAAAATTCCTGAATTGTTTGGTGTTTCTACTGAGAATTTTTCCATTTAACGGATACGAACTTTACAGACTCAAAGTAATGCCTATTTTAGCTGAGGTAAAAGATACTGAAGCCTACTTAAATCTTACGGATGTGTTAAAGACTGACTACATCTCGTGAGTTGTGCCAGAACTCCTCCTGTGTTAAATATTTTATTTGACCATTTTAGAAACGTTCTCCCGTGTGAGCTTAATGCCGATTTGGGTCTGTCCCTGGTTACTAGGTTTAGGAAGACAATTTGAATTTGTGCTTGTGTGACTTACACGAGTGTGTAGTAGACCGTTGGGTCCTAAATGGGTAAATTTTGTATGGACTTACTGCTAGCACAAGTGTGAATTCTTAGTGAAAACACTTCGTCTCCTGTTGACGTATGTTTTAAAGTATGGTATTGAGAAAACACCAAACCCGTTGCCATCAAGTCAGGTCTGACTCATAGTGGCCCTACCGGCCAGAGTGGAATTGCTCCCCAGCGTTTCTAGGGAGTGCCTGCAGGGTTTGAACTGGGACACTTACCCACTGTGCCGCTAGGGTTTCCATGAAGTGTGGTGTAGATTACTGAAATTGCTTTTCCGGTAGATAATGCTATCAAGTTTCGAAATTCACTATGAACTTTCAAAGTAAAGACGTACTGTACTTTGATCCTCATCCGGCCCCTCCCTCTTCCCCAGCTTCCCTTGCGTAACCAGCTTCGGTACTTTCTGAAGCATCTTGCCAGGGTTCCTGTAGAAGCAAGCAAATCAGATTTTCTCAGTTGCTCGGGTTTGTGACACGGAAGATGGCATTAGATACTTTGTAGCGAGCAGATTACCCTAGTGATGTCTTCATCACAGTACTGCCCAGTCCTGTTGTCCTCGGTTCGGTTCTGACTCATAGTGACCGACAGGACACAGTAGGACTGTCCTGTAGGGTTTCCAGTGAGTGACTGCTGAGTTTGAACTAGCAACCAAGCTTCTAACCACTGTGGCCCGGGACTCTCGCCCTACAGAAAGTGAGGAATCCTCAGTTCTTGGGAAACTCCAGAGTACTGCGTGGGATTGACTTTGGTTTTGTGTTATTGTTTTTACAGTGCTTGTTTCACTATATGTAAGTATAAATACCTAAACTCTAGGTCTCAGTAGTTGAGGTGCAATAGCCCTTCTAATCTATGATAAATAAAACCAAAGTGAAGGGATCCTCCTCCTGCCTAGAGATTGTCCCCTGGCAGCATTGTGAGTGTGTGACTGTTAGTGCTATCAGTGCTGCTGCCGTAACTTGACGACCCAGGTCCTAGTCCACGTACTCTGCATTGTTCAGTTTGCCTCTTGAGTGCTTTCTGTAAATCCAGTAGCTGTTCTGAGTTCTTCGGTGACTGGTCCCCTCGAGTACTTGTGAGATGCACCCATGCGGGTGTTCGTGCTGGGGTCCACCGTGTGCCTGCGTGCACGTCCGTGCTCCTGTCACGTGAGCGGGCCACAGTCCGCCCGCCCGTGCCTACCTGCGCCGGGCTCTGGTTCCGGGAGCCTGGGCGCGCCGCGGTGCCTTCTCAGGCTCTGCGCTGCTGCCCAAGGGGAGAGGCTGAGGGGTGGGCCACAGCCCTGCTCCGATTTCCTAAGAAATACTGATGCATTCCAAAAGTTTTTCCTTTCACAAGGTATGTATCTGTTTCATTGATTCCACCTGCTTGTCTAGTTTTTGCGCTTATAAAGAACAGAAAGGTGTCTTACTTTCGTTGTATTCTGTGGTCGCCTGACGCGGCTCCTCTGCTGACATCGGTGTGCATATTTTCCCACCGTTATAGTTTCTATTTCTGTGACTGTCTAGGTCTTCTTACAAACTGTGATGCTTCGTTGTGTGTCACCATGAGTGGGCCAGGGTCCCCACCGTTCTCTGTGCTCTCTGTTCCATGGTGGCTGTAAGTACCCTCCGCTGTGTGTACTGCGGATCTGGACCTGTGGGTGTCACGGAAGCAGGGTTAGCGGGGTGTGCTAGACTTGCCCTCTTACAAGAGGGTCGCACTCTTAACTTAAGTTGCCGCCTTACTTAGGTCTCAGTTCTGACCTGATGTAAGGGGAGTTTCTTGGGGGCATGACCTGGATCCAGTGTGTACGGATGTTTGGGCAAAACTCGCTTTTTTTCCTGATTAGGCTTTCAGTCAAAGCCTGGAAACCCTGACAGCAAAGTGGTTCAGACCTGTGGGTGCTCACCAAAAGGTCAGCAGTGTGAATCCGTCAGGCACTCGTTGGAAATTCTGTGGGGCAGTTCTCCTCTGTCCTGTAACATTGCTGTGAGTCGGAATTGACTCAACAGCAAAAATTTTTTTCCCTAAGTGAAAGTTAGCAGAACAAGTCAGTTTCTTACATACACATTTGTAGATGACCCTGGTTGCTCTCCCTACTTTGTGACAGCACTAGCTTCCTCTCCACCCTGTATTTCCCATGTCCCTTCAACCAGCTCCTGTCCCCCTCTGCCCTCTCATCTCTGGACAGGAGCTGATCATGTAGTCTTGTGGATCTACCCGAGAGCTCACCAGCTGGTGTTCCTACATCTAACTCGTCAGCACCTCTTACCTTTGGCTCTTGGGACAGAAGCCAGCAGCCTGCTGTCTCACCTGCCAGATTTTGGGATTTGGGGTTGTCACATCTTTGATCCATGTGAGTCGGAAGAAGCTTCAGCCTGATCCACGGCCTTGGGACATGTCCGCCTCAACAGTTGTGGGCCATTTTCTCGAGATCACTCTTTCAGTCTCTGTGTTTGTCTGCGCTGTGTACATACTGGCACGCACGCTTCACCACTTTTGCTGCTCTAGAGAACCCAGCCTGAGACACAGACCTTGGGAATTTTTCTCCTGGTGTGCAGCTTACTTTTTGCTCACTTTAAGAGTTTTTTTCTCTATTCTGATGTCATGAGATCATTTGCTTAGAACTTCTGAAAGTGTTAGAATTTTGCTTCTTTGTATTTAAAGCTAATCTACCTGGAGTTGATTTTTTTACATATAGAATACATGGGAATAGACCTCTTACGGGAGGCAGGGGAGTGGGTGTAGAGGAGGAGATAGGAGATTGTTGGGAGGATAAGACGTGTGTGGAGCAGAGAGGAAGAGTGTGTTATCAGTGGGCAGGGAGAGCAGTGAGAGCTGCATGCAGGTGGGCATGCAAATTTATATGGGAATGTATATTTTCATTCAGTCAGAATAATAAAAGAATACATGGGAATACATTCATTATTCCCATAAGATAATTAGTTGATTTTAATAGAAAGCTAGTTGCCTTGTAGTGAGTTCTGAGTCATGGCACACCATGTGTCTCAGAGTAGATGTGTGCTACAGGGTTTTCAGTGGAAGATTTTTCAAAGTAGATTGCCAGGCCTTTCTTCAGAGGTGCTTGTGAGTTCACTCAAACCATCACCTTTCAGTCCATGGAAGAGTGCTTGACTCTTGGCACCACACTGTACTCCATGCAGTTGACCAAACGCAAAAACTGAACTATTGCTGTTGTGTCGGTTCTGACTCACAGCGACTCTACAGGACACAGTAGAACAACCCCCAGGGAGATTCCAAGGAACACCTGCTGGACTTGAACTGCTGACCTTTTGATTAGCAGAAGTAGCACTTAACCACTGTGCCACCTAGGTTTCCATTTAATTGGCACTACCCCGTGTACTGAAGTGTGTGTGTTTTCTGACACTGCCCTGTATTGCTTTGCTGTAAATTGGAGGACCGTTTCCAGATCTGATTGTTTCTTTTCAGTGGTCTCTTTGTGTATTCCTCTGTGCCTTCTCCTCACAGCGAAAGGTTAAGCTCCGAAGACCTGGTCATTGTGTGAAGTTAGTATTAGGCAAAAATGGAGGATGACTAGATCATTACCTGCTGGGAGCCAGCCCCGACAACTTTTTTGGGGGCCCCATGGAGGGAGAGAGAGGTGTTGGCAGGAATGAATTGAGAGAGACAGGAAAGAGTTTTTGGAGAAAGGCAGGCCCGACCAAGGTCTGTCTTGCTTTATTATTATTTTTAGAGTTGAGGTGACGTACTTTTCACTCTATTTTTCTACCATATAAACTATTGGCTAACAAGAAACTGAACCCTCGTGGTCTTCTTTTTCTAGTTAATTGCCAAGGCTTTTTGGATGATGGTCTAAGGCAGGTGTTCATGGTGATAAATGTCAGTGGAAACAATTAATGGTGCTATTTGTACCTCAAAGTGGAAGGCACAGAAGGGTAGACTCCTCAAAGCCTCACTATTTGGCTGTCTCTGTTTGTTTCTTTAAGTTTTTATTTATCTCTTCCTGTGCAGATAGTAAGTGTCTCCCGTCCCCCAACCCAACCCAGCTGCTCTAAGAAAGATGTTTCTTTAGTGATTATTCATTTGCCATACCAACTATAATGAACCTGGAAGTTTATTTGTTCTTTCTGCTGTAGGGAGTGAAATGCTTGTATAGCTTTAATGGCTGTGTGGAATTGTCCTTGGGAAGGCTTTCAAGGTTTTTTTTCTGTAAACTTGTGTTTGTGGAAAAAGGGAGGGGGGAGACGCGATTAGGGGGAAGTCAGCGGGGCTGGGCAGGCCTCGGTGCTTTCAGGCATGCTGTATTGAAATCCATTCCTCCAAGCTCTTTTCCCTAGAAATTTCTGGTCAAATTTTCCCAATACAATTTCATAAGCTGAGGGGGTTGTAAAGCCCCTCTTAGAAGGCATCCTTGATCCTCATGCCGGGAGAGGAGGGGGTCAGCCCTCCGCAATTACCTAAGTGCCAAACCGTGTATTATATAACTGCCCAGCAGTGAGAATTGTTGCCCCAGCCAAGGTAGCACCTAACCGTAACCGTCACAGCCAGCACTGTCATTGCCTTGCACGTCAATGTTGGTAACTGCACAAAGTAGTGCATTTCTCACTCTTGTCATGAGTGCAGTGTGGCAGGTAGTGAGGTAGTCAGTGAGTGAGTAGAAGTTGTGCCCATACTGCACTGTGTAATCTACTGTAGCTGTGTTGATAAAGCAGATATGTAAGAGTGTAAGTATACATGTGCCATGTGCAGACAACCCCACTGTCTTTTTCCTTAGAGTGTGTTGGCTATTCATGGACAGTTGCTCTTCCGACTATATTTCTTAGGTATTTTTTTGCAGAGTTATAAAAAATAAGTGCCTGGAATTCTATGGAAGGACGTTGGAAATAATGGCGGCTCTGGGGAGAACAATTTTCTGAGTGCGTGTGCTGCCTTTTGAATTATTTCGGTCTATTCGGATGTCATTTAATACTGTCATAAATTTTTCATGAAGATCGTTAACTTAATTATACTCCTTTTAGGTACCTTTTATTGTTACTAAAATACATGTTATCTTTTGCAAGTTAATTTCCCAACTGCTAGTACTAACCCCAAACGAAACCCACTGCTGTCAAGTTGGTTCCAACTCATAGTGACCCTAGAGGACAGAGTACAACTGCCCCACGGAGTTTCCAGGGAGCGCCTGTGGGATTTGAACTGCTGACTTTTTGGTTAGCAGACATAGCATTTAACCACTACACCACCAAGGTTTCCTGCTTGGTACTACTGTGTATAAATGAAATATTTAAGGTAAACTTTTCTGATATTTAATTTGTAACCTGATTACTCACTGGAATTAGCCCTGTGAGGTTCTCCATGTACAGTTGTTTAATCTGTAAAATAAATAGGGGTAGGGAATCCCACCCCCGTTTCATGTTCTCTGTTTACCTTTTTCGCTTTCCTGCTCTTTTTCGGCAAGTCCCAGCTAGCACCCGTGGGGTCCTGTTGAGTAGGAGTGGAAGAATGGAGATCAGCGTTTACCGGGAAAAAGTGGCATTTCTCAGTGTGTGTGTTCTTCAGTGTGTGTTTTTTGTACGTGGTCATTTCCAGATTGTATGCATTTCTTTCCCTTTCTGATTTTCAGAGGTGTTTTTGACAGAGACGCGGAAACATTTATAATAGACGCACAGGTGTCTGTGTGTGTGTGTGTCCAGAAGAGTGTTCCTGGGGACCCTCTTGTAAGGTGACATGGCCTAAGCTGGGAAAGCAGCTAGCATTAGTTGAAACCTGTTGCTGTGGAGTCAGATGTGACACGGCGACCCTGTGGGGCAGGGGAGTACCGCCTGTTGAGTGTCCGAGGAGTGCCTGGTGGATTTGAACTGCCGACTTCGGGTTAGCAGCCGAGCTCGTAACTGCTACGCCTCCAGGGCTTCTCCACTGGTTTCTGTGGGAAAAACTTTTGAGTGTTCTCAGACCCCCCCAAAAGAACCTACCAAATAACACATAAAGTCTAAAACCGTGCTCACTGGGGTCTGGTTCTACACTAAGCTTACACCCTGTCCGAGCCCTCCTGGGCTTTCTGGCTTGATACAGCCCGCAGAGGCCTGAGAGCGGTGGGGTGCAGCACAGGCGCTCCTGGGCAGCTTAGGGTGGCCGCTGGGGGCCGGGAGCGAGGCCCAGGGTGCGCCTGGGCAGTGGGCTGGGCCGGGCCACGCTGGCTGTCAGCCGGGGCGCGTGCTGCAAGACCAGCGGTGACTGTCGTTGCTGCTTTTGATGTTTTTTGTAAAAGTGGAAATTGTCTTCGGATTTCGTTTGGTTAGCAAAAACAGATACTACTGTAGGTCTTTTGTAAAAGCAAAAGTGAGCTTGGGAAAAGCTAAGAATACCTTCTAGAATGAACGGCCGTTTTGTAGAGTGGCGGGTCCTGACATACCTCCTGTGAGGGGGTTTTCTCTCACAGCCTATGCGCTGCCCTTCAGATCAGGATCTCAGGATTGCTGACCACTGCTTTGCTCTCCTTCCCTTTATAGATACTTTTATTATCTCTATCCCTTCCCCACTTCAGAAAAAACTCAGACCCTCTGCCACTGAGTCCGTTTCTACTCGTAGCAACCCTATAGGACAGAGTAGAACTTCTCTGTAGGGTTTTCAGGGAGCAGCTGGTGGATTTGAACTGCCTGCCTTTTGATTAGTAGCCGAGCTCTAAGGGGATCAGTTACTTATATAAAAATCAAAAAAGCCAAATTAAAAAGTCTACACATTTAAAAAAAAAAAAAAAGCCAAATGGGATGCCATCCATTCAGTTCCAACTTACATGCATCCTTAAATCGATGTTTTCTTTTTGATCATTTTTATTTTGTAAACAAAATGAGTAATAGTACTTTATGTACATGTTATACTTTGCCCTTTAACTTAAAGTCACGTTAGTTAAACCCTTCCATAGGCTGTGGTAATTAATTCACAGTAGCTGCTCAGTAGTGTTTTCTTGTGGGAATAGACAGTTTTTCTATTTTTCCCTCTTTGGTGTCTTGTTCTCATTTTGGTCTCAACAGGCTGTAGGTAACCTCTGTGATCTGTCCGTAGAATGGGCTCCTCTTGGCGACTTCCACGTCAAAGTGGATGGTACGCCAGCTTAGTTTTCTAGTGCTGCTGTAACAGAAGTGTCTCAAATGGATTTATTTTCTCACCCTTTAGAAGGCTAGAAATCTGAATACAGGTGGTGGCCTTAGGGGAAGCTTTCTCTCTTGGCTGTAGAGAGAGGTTTTTGTCTCTCTGCAGCTTTTTCCTCTCGGCTTCTTAGTGGTCTTCATGGGCCATGCATCTCTCTTCCCCTGTCTCTGCTTTTATATCTCCGAATGCAAAATAGATGAACTCCTTTTCTGTCTCAAGACACACCCTACCTGAATACTGCTTTATTATATAACAAAGAAAACCCATTCCCCAGTGGGGTTATAACTGCAGATAAAATAGTTAGGCTTTACAGCACATACTATTTTTGGTGGAACACAGTTCAGTCCATAGTACCCCTCTTGTATGTTTCAAGGAGAAAATACCTTGAATTCGTCTTTGTCCTGTGTCTTTTTCACACTTCAGCCTTCAAAGCATCAGGAAATTCCGTTGTCGCTACCGTGGAAGTCCAGGGCCGTCCCTGGCACACTCTGCTCCCGCAGCTCCCGGCCTGGTCTCAGCCGTCAGTGTCTCTTTCTGATTGTACCCGTGACCTAACATCTCCCACTTGCTGTCATTTTCCGCACACATTAGTTCTTTGAGCGGTGTCAGGCTAGTTTCTTTCTGTGCTGATAGTGTGAAAATGCTCTGCATTTCACTTTATTAATTGCCAAGCCATGGGGTTTTCTCTTTGATTTTGCCAGCAAGCTCTCCCGAACCTCGTGTGCCCCTTGAGCCGTCGCCTCTCCGGGCTCCTCTGTCAGCGTTCTTCGCCTCCCGTTCTGCTCCGGTCGCTGCTGGCTGACCTTGGGCTCGTCCTAAGGACTCACCTTCCCACCCCCGGCTTCCGCTCTGGCTGTTGACCCCGTCAGGAGCAGTCTCCTCGCAGACGTCCCTTGGGTCATCCCTTCACAGCCTTCCACTCTTATTAGCTCAGGTATTTCTCTTCATTGAGTTCCCCTCCCAGCACCCCAGTGAGTGCTGCTGCTTTGTGTTGTCAGCACTGCACTGGGTGATGTAATGGGTGGGAAAAAGGATTAAATACTCGACTGCTGGGCGGGAGGGTGGCCCTTGTAACCACCTGCACGCCGCAAAAGGCAGGCCTGGTGGTCAGTGTGCAGAGGGTCACAGCTTTGGAAACTTGGGAACGCTTCTACTGTGCGAGCACAGGGTCACTGGGAGTCATAATCAACTCAGCGGCAACTTAAGAACCGTGAGCACAAGTGAGTCAAGTGTCGCACAGCTGTGACTGTTCTCTTTCCCCTTTTGGCTCCACCGCCAGTAACAGTCAGTGCCCCCTCTGCAGTGGACCCTCTCTCCTCCTTCTCTCCTGCCCCTGGTAGCTGCCAGTGAGTTTGGTTACTATGTATTTGCTGTTTAAGTGGGCTTATGCAGTATTTGTCCTTTTGTGACTGACATTTCATTCAGCATAATGTTTTCAGAGTTCGTGTTCCAGCACCTCTCAGAACTTCACTTTATAGCTAAGATATTATTCCATCGTGAGAATACAGTAATAATTTGCTCCATTTATCTGTTAGTGGGCGTTTAAGCTGTTTTCCACATTTCAGCTACTGTGAGGAGTACTGCAGTTAAGGTTGCTATGTAGTTCTGTACTTGATTTTCTGCTTTTGATTCTTTCAAGTATTTGCCAAGGAGTGAGGTTGTCTCTTCGATTTTGTGTAGTTTGAATACAGTATCACTAGATACAGTTTTTTGATATTTATCCCTGTGGGGGAAACCCCGGTGGCATAGTGGTTAAGTGCTACATCTGCTAGCCAAAAGATTGGCAGTTCAAATCCACCAGGTGCTTGTTGGACACTGTGGAGCAGTTCTTCTTGGTCTTACAGGGTTGCTGTGAGTCAGAATCAACTCAGTGGCAGTGAGTTTAGCTTTATTTTTGTATCCCTCTGGCATTCCCTTAACTTTCTGAATCTTTGCTTTGGTATGTATCATGAATTTTCTAGATTTTTCAGTCTGTATTTCCTTCAGTATTCCCTGTTTCCACTGTCTTCCCAGTATTTTCAATCCAAAGATGACCCGTCATTAATTGCCCTGCTGTTCTAGAATACTGTCTTCCAGCTTTGGCATTTTTTTTTCTCTTTGCATTACAGTTTTGAGAGTTCCTAGTAACATGTCTTCAAGTTTACAGATTTCTTTCATTGGCTTTCTGGTCATTTGTTGAGCTTGTTAAAGGCATTTTCACTTCTGATAGTTTTGTGGGTTTTTTTCAATTTCTGGCATTTCTGGAGATGTCTCCATTACAGTTTTTATCTCTCTGCTCTGTTACTCATGTCGTTACATGTTATGTACTTTATTCCTTAGTACCCTTAGCATGTTAACTGTAGTTACCTGGAGTTTGGGATCATGAGAATTCCAAACTCTGTGTTGTATCTTTGACTGATTTGGATGTTTGCTCTGTCTCTTCAAGCTGTGTTTTTGTCTTCAGTGTGTCTAGTAATTGTTGTTTTTTTAATTGAAAGACGACTGTATACTATATAAAAGGAAATGAGGTTAATGAATAGACATTTAGTGTGAGGTTTTATCTTCATCTGGCTAGAAGTTGGGTTGTTGACTCTGCTGTAATTGTCAGTTGCAGGAATATTGTTATGTTTTTCTCCTCTACTATGTTTGGATTTCCTGGAGACTTCTTTTGGTTGATGTCTCATTATGTAAGAGCCCTATTGATGTCGTGGTAAGTGTGGACAAAGGAGAAGCTTTGGTACGAGTCTCTGTAGCTGTTTGTGTGTCCCTCAAGTTTGCAGGTGGCAGTTTTCCCTGTGACTTCAATTTGCTGAGTTCAGTTTGTTCACATTTTTTTCCTTGAGGATGATAGTGACAGCATCAAAGTTTTAGATAACAGACTAAGAAGTGAAAGTCTTAACTTGTGTTGTTTCATTACTGTGATCTTTATTTTCATGCTACTTTCTTCTCAGTTATATGCTGCTTGTGTTTTTCCAGTTTCCCAAATGTCTATCTTAGCCTACTGCCAGTGACCTCTCCTGGGTGTAAGCAGTGTATCTTCACTTTCTTGGGCGGGAGGATCAATGGAGTGCTTTGACACCTGTGCCTCTGTATGGGGACTTATTAGAGTCAGTGAGCATATGAAATTTAATGGGTGTTTGTAAAATCATCATAGTCTGCCTTCACATCTTCAAAATTGAAAGCATGATCTCTTTTCCTTAGCAAGCCCGGTTTCACTAGCTGATGTGTTTGAAGTGATGATTCTCCTTCCTGTGCAAACTCACTAAGGACAAGGTGCTTATATTACTTGCTGAGTATCCCCTTCCTGTGTGGCATTTTCCATGGACTCTATCAGCATTTGACATTTTATATGTACACATACACAGTTTTTTAAATTTACTCCTCAGAGAATTCTGATCTGTGTTCATCGGACATTTGTTTTTGCTCACTGCTATGTTCATTCTGCCAGCATGAAGTAGGCTCTGTGTATTACTTACATCAATTTTAATAAGTGATGGTTGCCATGGCTAAAAAGACCCTACAGGGCAGTCCTGTTCCATTCTGTTGGGTCACTCTGAGTTGGAGTTGACTTCGTGGCACACAGCAACAGCAGCGTAGTTGTGTATCTGAAAGGAGAAGTCTTGTCTGAGACACAGGGCTTTGCAGAAGCAGTTGTGGGTTTTCTCAATGAAATAGGGTGTTTCCCTGGTATCTGGCAGGGCTGTGAATCATCCATGGTGTTATGGGAGAGTACTAGCCAGAATAACAACAAAACAGTGTGCATATCAACAAAAATTTACTTGTTGGGAAGTTAGATTTCAAAGGCAAAGTAGCCTGCGTTATGATCCTGGTTAAGTAGCACTCCATGTGGGCAGCATTGAGCATGTCATGAATAGACTGTTTCTAATTTTACTCAGCTCTGAATTGTGTGAAACAAAATCTGCTTAGGAAAGTCATAAGATATAACTGAGCTAATGCATCAAAAACTTTTTGCAAGACTTTTCAGAAATTGTATCATTACAATACTTTACAGTACACTACATTACAACCATTACTGTATTGGGTTGTGAATGTTGGTTTTGGGATTTGGGGTCTAGCTTAAAGTTCTGTTACAGAATCACACTAGGATTAGAGATGATATAGCTCACTTCACCCCTTGCTTGACAGAAAAGTCTTTTTCTGCAGTTGCTGTGTTTTAGCACACGAAGTGCAGTTTAGCAGCCTTTTCTTATTCCTGAGGAAGCCGGTGGATTGGTACTGTTTCACAGAGGTCACTCTTAACAGACCAGGTGATTCCAGTGGTCAGGTGTTAGGTAGTCATGGTTGGGTGCCTTCCAGGGGCTGCAGGTAGGAGCAGCTTTGGAGGTGGAGCCTCTAAAAGACTGTGTTTATGTCTGTTTCATAGGTTTTTATGGGCAGTTTAACAGATGAACTGCCTCCACCTCAACTTAAAAAATTAATTTTTGTGTTAAAAATTATATATGACAGAACATTTGCTAATTCAGCAATGTTTACATGTGGAACTCGGTGACACTGATCACATTGATCATGTTTGGTTGTTAAACAAATGTGAATCATAACCTCTGTTTGCTCACCAGACCCAGAAACTATTCCTGTTTCTGCAGAGATGGTACTTTGAGTTATCTTACAGCATATAGACAGCACTTGTGAGCGTGTATGGGTTTCTGTTTGTTGAAGGGAGCAGTACTAGTAATCAGTGTATGGATATATCCATCAGGTCTTGAAGTTTGAGAACCATGGAGATCTGGATTCTTGTGTTTCTTTCTCTCACCTGAGCTCTTTTAAACTTGTATTACCTTTGCCTGTGTCTAAGAAAGGGACAGAGCCAATGACAGAACAACTGAGTTTTTTGAAAAATAGGCCTCTCCTGCAAAAATTTGTATTTCTTCAAAAGAATAATTATTTTTCAGCAGGTGGACCTGTTACCTCTTGATCTCCTAGAGTTCCAGAAAAGAGAACCAGGCCTAGACAGGATCCTTCCATGGCTGTGAGGGGTAGAAGGAAACTACCATTGTGCGTTGTTTCCCCGTTGTTAATACCACATTCTGCCTTCACCCTGCGCTTTATGTTTTTTGAAGATTCTGGTGGAACACCTCTGAAAGGAGGTAAACTTGTTTGTTCATAAGCAGGCAAGGAGCTCAGTTAGAGCATTTTTTGTAATTTCTGCTGTTTTCTGTCTTAGATTATAGAGAAAGAGGAATAAGAATGTGATTAGTCTCAAACTGTGGAGAAATGATTTCAGTGTGCTTCAAGTCTGTGAGACAGATTCGATCAGTAAGGCAGTAAATGTAGTTAATGAAGGGACAAGGCTGATGGCTACCCCTTAGAACAGACTGTGCTGGAACACAGAACTGTGTGGCAGATCTCTACAAATTGTCAGTTACCTAGGACTGTCAGCCTCGCCCTTCATTCTTGTACACATTGGAGTACGGGGTACCTTGCTGATCCGGAATGTGTGGGGTGTTTTAGGACTCAGTGGTCGTTGAGGAAGTGGCTGTGGTCTTTAGCCAGGAGGAGTGGGCTCTGCTGGATCCTGCTCAGAGGAAACTCTACAGAGATGTGATGCTGGAGACCTTCACAAACCTGGCCTCAGTAGGTAAGAGTGGCGTCCTTTTTTTTTGTTTTTTGTAAACAAAAATATCTTATTCGTTGTACACTTCAGCAAAACATTAGATAGTTCCATAAAGGAAAATGAGGGTAAATGGGCACACTCTCCCAGTGGCAAGGATGAGAAGGCAGGAGGGGACAGGAAGGCTGGTAATGGGGAACTGAAAGTCAAGAAGAGCTGTGTGTTGGCATGTCATGGGTTTGGCATCCCATGTCACCAAACAGTGTGTGTATTATTAATGGCTTAATGAGAAACTCATTTGCTCTATAAACCTTTATGTAAAGTACTGTATATACATGTATATACATGTATACTGTATACACATGTATATACATATATATATGTATACACATATAGTACTTTATATACAGGGAAACCCTAGTGGCATAGTGTGTTAAGTGCCACATCTGCTAACCAAAAAGGTTGGCGGTTCAGATCCACCAGACGCTCCTTGGAAACTCTGTGTCAGTTCTACTCTGACTTCTAAGGTTGCTATGAGTCAGACCCAACTCAACCGCAGTGGGTTTATATATGTAAATTTGTGAATCATTGACTTTGCTCTGATACACGGGTTGATGACTAGGAGTGAGTTGTTAAATAAGATAGAACTGGCATGGTCACTTAGTCTGTGGCCCTCACGTGCCCTGGCTTCTCTGTGAATGTAAAGCTCTGTGTGTGAAAGTGCACTTTCCTGTCTCCTGTGATTACAACCCCGGCGGTTCCTCGAGGATTGTAAGTGTGAGCATCGGCTTCAAGGGTCACTTTGTGGCTCTGAAAGATTGTTAGGGACCTTGTAGGGAACTTTGCTGTGTTTATCACAAATATGATGTGGTTATTTTGCTGCAAATAAACACACACCTATCTTTAGAGCCGTTGAATAGCAAAGTATTGATTCAGTCTCAGGGCAATGCTCACTGCTTCTACACTGCCTTCTCTGCATTTCTTCATAACCACCACATCAGCTCTACATATTTGTTTTCTCAGAGAAGCAAGGACAGTGGAGGTAGAACTAATCCAGGCCACTGTGTCAGGGAGCATCAGGAAAACAAGAATTTTAAAGGACCAGCCCCATATGGGGGGAATGGCATTGGGACCAATAAACTAACAAATGTCCCTCTTGAGTTGAGGACAGGACTTCACAGATATCAGAGATTACTTTGCTGATTTTAGCGTTTCTCCTGCTTGGCCTACACCTGTGGTCATGGAGACTGTCCCTCTGTTAATGTTATGTGTGTATTGTGTTCCTTATCTTTATACTTTGGTCTCCTGATGGTACCTATTTAGGTCACTGTCACTATCAGTTTTCATGGATGTATTTCATAGCAAACTGCTTTTTAACCATGGGCAAAGTGCTGAAACAGCTAAATGTGGCTAGGTTGTGGTTTGTTTCTAGCAGCCTTTTTTCCCCCTAATAATTACTTTTTTTGTTTCATATTATGAACCTTAACTTGAATTAATGGATCAGTCTCTCAAAACCATAATGGTGGAGAAAAATTATCCAGTGAACATATAATGGTGCAGTTCATGAAGAATAACACCTGGTCGTCCATGTTAAGAGAACTCTCTGAATATCATAACAATAAAGAGCAGCATAAAAACCAGAAGAGATATTTGAGGTGAGTGTCATTCATGCAAGTTAAACAGTACCTCAGGATAAAGTCCTAGGGTATTGTGATATTATATACTTAAAAATACATGTACATGTATACATAAACGTGTGTGTGTGTGTGTGTGTGTATGTGTAAAAACTGGTAAAATACAGGGTCAGCAAGAAAAGAGGAAGACTCTAAACAAGGTAGATTGGCAGAGTGGCTGTAACAGTGGGCTCAAACATCGGCAGCAATTTTGAGAGTAGTACAGAACTAGAGAGGGTTTCATTTTGTTGTACATGGGGTTGCTGTGACTCAGGCCTACTCAGTGGCTTAAAACAATATATATAAACTTAGCTATAAATTATATGTTCAGAGATTTTTTACAATATATTTCATAAATGCAATTCAGATATTGAGTATTTGAAACAATTTCACTGGCGCACAATCACTGTAAAGACACATTTTAAAAAAACAGTTGACAGTGCAACATGAGATAAATAGGGCAAAAACCATGCACCTTCACTGTTTGGTAATGGTAAAATGGGAACTGATTTTATTTCCAAAACATGTTTCCTGTTTTTAACAGAAGTCATACAGTAAAGAACCACTGTGAGAATAATGAAGGGAATCGCTGTGTGAAAGTACTCAGCCGGATTCTAAATCTTACTGTGCTAGAAAGAAATCCTTCAGACGTAAATCCTTTTGAATGCTATGAGTGTAGTAATCCCTTCATGGATCACCTGTCACATAAGCGTATGAGATCTCACACTGGATGCAGTACCTGTCGGTGTAAGGAATGTGGAGAAGCTTGCAGTTGTCCCTTTCACCTAACCACTCCTGTGAGAACTCTTACTGGAAAGACACCCCATAAATGTAAGGTGTGTGGGAAAGACTTCATGTGCATCTCACTCTTTTTGAAGAATTCTATGATAATACTCACTGGTGAGAAACTCTATGAGTGTAATGAATGTGGGAAACATTTCTGTACTTTCTCATCCTTTCGGACACATGTGAGAGACCATAAGCACGAATGTAAAGAATGTTGTAAAAGGTTTAGGCATCCATCATCCCTCAGTTTACATGAAAAATTTCCTGAAAGAGATAAGCCTTATGAATGTAAGGAATGTGGAAAAGCCTTTAGTGAAGGCTCTTCCCTCACTAAACATAAAAGAACTCATAGTGGAGAGAGGCCTTATGAATGTAAGGAATGTGGGAAAGCCTTTACTGAGGCATCGTCCCTCACTAAACATAAAAGAATTCACAGTGGAGAGAGGCCTTATGAATGTAAGGAATGTGGGAAAGCTTTTAGTCAGTCATCACACCTCACTATACATATAAGAACTCACAATGGTCAGAGGCCTTACGAATGTAAGGAATGTGGGAAAGCCTTTAGTTATGCCTCATCCCTCACTGCACATGTAAGAACTCACACTGGAGAGAGACCCTATGAATGTAAGGAATGTGGGAAAGCCTTTAGGCATGCCTCACACCTCACCACACATGTAAGAACTCACAGTGGAGAGAGACCTTTTGAATGTAAGGAGTGTGGGAAAGCCTTTAGTGATTCCTCAGCCCTCACTTCACATATAAGAACTCACAGTGGAGAGAAACCTTATGAATGTAAGGCATGTGGAAAAGCCTTTAGTCATGCCTCATCCCTCACTATACATATAAGAACTCACAGTGGAGTAACACCTTATGAATGTAAGGAATGTGAGAAAACCTTTAGTGATCCATCAGCCCTCACTTTACATAAAAGAACTCATACGGGAGAGAAGCCTTATAAATGTAAAGAATGTGGGAAAGCCTTTAGGTGTTCCTCACATCTTACTGCACATAGAAGAACTCACAGTGGAGTGAGGCCTTATGAATGTAAGGAATGTGGGAAAGCCTTTAGTCGTTCCTCACATCTCACCACCCACATAAGAACTCACAGTGGAGAAAAGCCTTATAAATGTAAGGAATGTGGAAAAGCCTTTAGGGATACCTCAGCACTTGCTTCACATATAAGAACTCACACTGGAGAGAGGCCTTATGAATGTAAGGAATGTGGGAAAACCTTTAGTCAGGCCTCACATCTCACTACACATAAACGAACTCACAGGGGAAAAAAGTCTTAAGAATGACAGGAATGTGGGACAGTCTTTAGGCAGTCTTTAAACCTCACTACACATGTAAGGACTTACCATGAAGACAGACTTATGAATGTAAGAAAAGTGGGAAAATCTTTGTCATTCTCACACTTCATTTCTTATAAAACTCATAATGGAAAGATTACTGTATATCAAAAGTGGAGTGTTTCATTCTTAGTGCTGTAATTTCAAACAGCAAATTTTTCAAAGTATAGGAGTAAAGAAAGTTACAGTGAGTAAGAAAACTATAATAAGTCAAAGGGGGTCATTAGAACTACTTTGTGCCTTTGGGACAATTGACAATATTGTAATTATGGGGCTGTTGTCATCAATGTTTGTTATTTTCTCAATCTAAGCTGAATTTTACCTTTCTTAACAGTCTTTGGCTGTTACAACTGCAGGGAGTAACTTGAGCAAATGTGATTTTATATTTTTAAATATTTTATTGATCTTATTTTGTATACAATAAAATTCTTTGATCTTGTATTTGGTTTGATTATTTTGTTGTGTTTCCATGTTTATCACATACTATTCCATTCCTTACTTTTGTAAAGTTAGCTGTTTTACCTTTTATAGTTTGATACTTTGAGGCTCTTTAGATTTTCTGCTTTTCATTGAACTTGGATCAATAATTTTAGTACTCACTGATGTTTATTAATTAGTATTACTTTTGTGTTCTCCAAATCTTATTTTCTGTTCCAGTCATTTTTTGTGTATTTATTAATTGGAATTTTCCTAGGAAGAGCTGTCTCTTCTCTCCCCTTTATTTATAAAAATGTTTGTAACAATGTAGGTTTATCTATATTAGTTTATTTTTCTTTTTTTGCTCACATCATCCTAGATTTGGTTATAGAAGTCCCTGTCATGGATTAAATTATGTCCCTCAAAAATACTGTATCAATGTGGCTGGGCCGTGATGCCTGGTATTGTGTCGTTGTCCTTTATTTTGCAAGTCCTACCTCTGCCTCTGGTTAGTGAAGCAAGACTGGATTGTGTTGAAGAGGACTGTGTTGAAGAGGATGTAACGCCTTTGCTGATGTCACAACCCTAGTCTATTGGAAAGTGAGTTTCCCTGGTTTGTAGCCTGTACCGCCTTTTATCTCACAAGAGCTAAAAGGTAAGGGAGGCTGGCAGAGAGCAGAGGACCTCACACCACTAAGAAAGCAGTACAGGGACCAGAGCGCATCCTCTGAACCTGAGGTTCTGTGCAGAGAAACTCCTGTACCACAGGAAGACTGACAACAAAGACGTCCTCCAGAGCCAGCAGAGACAGAAAGCCTTTCCGGGAGCTGACGCCTTGAACTTGGACTTCTGACCTACTAGATGGTAAGGGTATAACTTACCTTTGTTAAAACCATCCACTTGTGCTATTCCTGGTATGGCAGCACTAGGTTGCTAAGACAGTCCCTTAAGTAAATAGGTGTATTTTTTTTGTTACGTATTCTTATTATTTATTCATTGCTTTCAGCCAGTGTTAGAGGCTCGTCTTTTTCCGTCCCAAGCCTTGATATGAGACTTTTCTTCAAGAAACCTTGTGTCCTTTTAGTAGAAAATATTTAGAATCAAAAGATCTGATCACGAGGTCTGCTTATGGCTACTTGGGCCTCAGATTGGAAGGAGCTAGGAAATGCATGTATGAATACACATATAAAAAGACTATTTATACTTGTTTCTCTATGCATTTGTGTATGTTTTAAAAAACACAAGATCATACCCATATCTCTGATTCTAGTCAAATACCACATGGATCACTTCAGTCTTTGTATTACTTTATGTATTATTCCTTTCTGGCTCTTATTATTTACAGTACATTTTTTTTGCTGAGTTTTAAAATATACATAGTTTCAGAATTGCCAACTGAGTTGATGAACCACCTTACAGAAAGCAGTTTGGCCTTTGAGGTTCCTGAAAATTGGGCTGCAGCTGAAGCTAATAACTGGGTGGGTGAGATCAGAAGGAGTACTTGTTGGCCTGATGCTAACATTTGAGGTATGATTTAGCTTGGCCAATAAAAGCCTGGAATTTGGAGCTTAAGAGAGCCTCTTAGTTAGTGAGATACCTTCCTTGTGGAAGGTAGCATGTCTTGGGGACATGGAAGATTTGTACTGGGATCCTCCCAGACCTTGGTCCATAACTCTTCATTTGTGTACTCTTTTGTTAAAAATGCTATCATTAAGATGGCCTTTTTGTGAATTCTATGAGTTGTTACAGTGAATTATTGAACCGGAAGGAGGGTCAGACTTTGGGTAGAGACCCCTACCCTTGAGATTGGTAATGTAAGGTACTTTTGAGGGAAACAGATTTTGAACCAGCAAGCAGATCAGAAATTCGGAGTTCTTTGGATTACCAAACTTAGCAGCTGGTGGCTGCCTATTTAGCAACCTGAAGAACAGTGTTCTTGTGACTTGTAAAGTCTAGCCTAGCACTGAGTTACTAAAGTCGGAGGAAGAATCTTGCATGAGTGTCTCTGGTGTGATAACTAAGCAAGGACAGGAATCTGGGGTTTCTACCTGATGCAGTTGGTATGTGATATAGAATTTCTTAGTTTTCTAGTATCTTAAATTGTGTCTCCCCAAAATACGTGTATCTATTTGGCTAGGGTGTGATTTCCAGTATTGTCTGATTGTCCATTATTTTGTCATTTGATGTGAATTTCCTGTGTTATAAATCCTGCCCTTGTGAGGTTAGTTAGGGGGGACATCAAGACACTTGGGCATAGATAGTAAAAAGGTGAGGCCATTAATCTCTATCTCACCTTACAACCGATAGCTACTGTACTGCATGATTAGTGGAATTTTTGTAAGTGCAGGAGGTAGATTGAACCAGACTTGTGTCTGTGCATCTGATGTCTGTACATGGCAAGGACTCAATAAATACTTTATAATTAGATGAGGGAAATGAATACATGAATACGTGTTACCATGGGTTCAGTTGTATTGCCCGAAAAATATGTGTAGTAGTTTGACTGGGCCAGGATTCCCTGTATTCTGTGATTGTCCTCTGTTTTGTGATCTTCTGATGCTGTAAATCCTATCTCTGCCTGTGCTTAACAGAGTGGATTATGTTAGGGTTAGGGTGGGACTATAGATCCCTTCATAAGATCACCTCCATGTTCTGTTGTAAAGGGAGTTTCCCTGGAGTATGACTTGCAGCACCCTTTATCCTTTCATCCTATAAGAGATAAAAGGAAGGGGAAGCAAGCAGAGAATTGGGATCTCACGCCATCAAGAAAGCAGTAGCAGAAGAGTGCATCCTTCAGACCTGAAGTTGTTGTGCCAAGATGCTCCCTGACCAAAGACTGATGCAACACAAGGACTTTTCCTCCAAAGCCAACAAGGGGGAAAGCCTTCCCCTGAAGCAGGCATCCTAAATTTGGACTTGTATTCTACTGGAGTGTGTAAGAATAAACTTCTCTTTGTTAAAACCATCCACTTTGTGGTATCTCTGTTGGAGCAGCATGAGCAGACTAAGACATGCAGAGGCAATCAGGGATTTCTTGCCTCCCCTTACAAAAGCATCTCCGTCTCTGACAAGTCGGCCCTCTCTGTCAGCTTTGGGTCCTCTGCTTTTCTGATCTGTTACACCAGCAAGCATTTATTCTCTCTGCAGCACCTTCAGTATCTCCTGTCTCCTGAATATTTGTCCTCAGTATCAAATCTCTCCATCTTCTAGCTGTGTTTTAGAACTTTTCACAATGCTCATGTTTAAGCTTCTTTGAAAAGGTGCTACAGCCACCCATGTTCTGGGCTTAAACCATCAATCCAATCAGGTCCCACACATCCACATCTCCAGCAGAGATCCCACTCCCAGGTTTAACTACAAACATTCTATAATGATTGCAGTAGGTGCAATACAGTTTGTCATAATTCTTTAGCCACTGCAGTCCTGAACAATAGAGTATGCCCCATGCCACTGGACTCCTAGAAATTTCACTGAGGTAGAATTTTTGTGAGATTAATTTTCCACCTTGTCACACAGATGTTTTGCCAGTAAATCCAGAATCATTGTCACTTTTTCTTTGCAAGGTCCAGTTAGCATGATGTCATCAATGTAATGGAACAGTATGATGTCTTATGAAAGGGAAAAAGGATTATGTTCCCTTTAGACTAAATTATGACATAGGTCTGTAGAGTTGGAGTGGCCCAGAGGTAGTCAAGTGGAGGTGTATTGCTTCCTTAGCCATGTGAAGGCAAACTCTTTGTGATCATCATTCAAAGTACCTGTGAAGGAAAAGCCTTCAGATCCATGTCTCCATACCAAGTGATGTATTAATTTGCTCAAGCAGTGAAACTACATCTGGAACAGCAGCTGCAATTGGAGTCACCACCTCGTTAAGTTATTGATAATCTACTGTCATTATCCAAGATCTACCTGTATTGTGCATGAGCTGCGTAGGTGAGTTGGATGGGCCTGAGGTGGGAATCACCACCTCTGTATTCTTCAAGACCTTAATGGTTGTAATAACCTCCACAGTCCCTCCAGGAATGCAGGATTGCTTTTGGCTTACTATTTTCCCAGCAGCGAGTAGTTCTTAGGGCTTCCTACCATAATAGCCCTTGCTCTTTTCGTCAGGATCCAGTGTGGGGGCTCTGCCAGTTGCATATTAAATCTGTTCCAATTATGCATTCTGAACACTTGAAGTCACTACAGGATGAGTTTGAGGACCCACTGGACCTACTTTGAGACAAATATGATTCAAGACTCCAGTAATAAACTGATCCCTGTATGCTCCCACCCTGACTGATGAGCCACAGTGATAGTTTGGGTCTCTGGGAATTAGTGTCAGATCAGAACCAGTATCTAGTGATATCCAGAAAATCTGATGATTTCCTTTCCCCCAATAAACAGTCACATTTGTAAAAGACCGTAGATCCCTTTGGGGAAGGCTGGAGAAAGATTAATAGTAAAAATCTGTGACAGTGCATTGGAGTCCTTCCTCAAGGGAATCTGGCCTCCCATTCATTCAAGGGATTGGGGGTCTTTAAACTCACTCAAATCTGGGGACCATGAAGCTCTGTTCGGGTGGTTTGAGTTAGACTGCTGCTCACGTGACCTAGAATTCACTCATTTGTACAGATCAAGTAAATAGCAGATTTCTTATCTGTTTCATTCCTATGGGCACCATGACTAAGTAGCCAACATCAAAGCCCACACAAGTCAGACTATTCTGTGTATTGCTGTGACTCGGCTGCCCAAGAGTGGTCAGACCCACCGTTGCTGATGGAGTGCAGCCACTTGTCCCCTATCGCTCTGGGGTGCGGTGCACCCCACTGTGCTTTTGTGTGCAGTTACCACTTTCAAATCTGATTTATGTGAAGTGGCAATTACAGCAGCCTTCTAGTATGCTGGAGCTCCCTTCACAAATTTTCGTCACCACTATTAGTAAAAAGTGTGTTCTCTGGGCACTCCATGTGTGCGTCTGTAGGTCTAACCTGA
Organism: Heterohyrax brucei; assembly: GCA_028571685.1. NCBI lineage: Eukaryota > Metazoa > Chordata > Mammalia > Hyracoidea > Procaviidae > Heterohyrax > Heterohyrax brucei. Next base: position 83,475,603 of record CM053159.1, read on the forward strand.
TAAATCCACTCTAGTATGCCAATTTCTCTGAGCCTTTGGATACCTTCTTTTATATTATATGAAGGCAGGTCTGGTACTTCAGCTGTATTTAATGTAGGCTACCTGGTAATCCATGCTTCTGCAACCCAGCCAAATCAAACTGTTCCATCCTTGGCTAACTTCTTGAGCTGAGTCATTGAAGAATCTGTGCTTAATGGACCTAATTAATAAACTCAGACTCATCTGTCATTATGTTCCTTGCACTCTGATCCCACACCCATACTAGCCACTCCCACACATAGTCCCCAGGCTTCTGTTTGTACACATTAGAAAGTTCAAGTAGGTTCTTTTGGAGTGTACCTCCTCCTGGCTCACACTTTGTACTTCACCTTTTCGGCCTCACTAGGAATTAAGTCTAGCTAAAAGTATGTGGTAGCTAGAATCAGTAGTGTGGAAGTGTTTTGAGGACATTTGGTATTGTCTCATAAAGCATCTGATTCAGGTGATGCCCCAGGCAGTGATTCATGCAAGGGCTCTTTAGAGGCAACTGGGCTAAGGCAGTCTCATTAGATGGCAGTGGAGGGGCTAATGTTTTTTCTGAGCATGGCAGTTAATAGACATGAAGTAATCTCTTCAGATGGGCATGGTTCTGCTGGCAGGAGTGATTCGCTGGATTTTAGGGGCTCAGTATCTCCAGCTTTCTGATTATCTGCCCATATAGCCCCATCCTAAGTTTCGAGATCCTGTTTCTTCCCAATCAGTGCCCTTTAACGTCTCACATTTCTTGAGACTGGCAATTGAGCTGGCATTGTGATTCAACAACTTAAAGTAAGACTCAAGGTTTGATTTTTGGCAGTTTCAGCTCAGTCACTAGAAGAAACAAGGCCTTCTTTCAGAGCATAAGTGGAAGCTTTGAGGTCACTTATGCTGGTACTTGAGCTTTGACTGTGATGCCATGGGCATATCTTCTTTTACCAGTTTGTCTAGCAAGGACCGACCAACCAGCTTCATTATACTTCTCATTCTGACAAAACTAGAACGGTATCACACATGTGTTCACTCAGAGGCTCACCTTTCACCAATATACTGTCTGTTAGTGGTAATATTTTGCATATTTGAATAGTCACCTCACGCCATGGATTAGCAGTACACTCTTTACTGCTGGAATCAGAATCGTCATCTTTAAGACAAGCCAGTTTTGAAAACCAATTTAGAGAACTGATCCTTACACTTTTGTTTCTTTTGAACCACCATCAGTACCAAATATCTCATATTGAGTTATCTAGAGAGCAGAACAGTAAGGCACGTACAGAGAGAGCAAGAGAGATTTGTGTCAAGGAAATAGCTCACAAAATTGTAAAGGAATACCCCAATTCTATAAATCCACATCTGTATAGCCACAGAGATTGGTGAACCAAAGATCAGCAGGTCAGAGAACAGGACTCTTGCTCTCAGGCTGTAAAGATTGACGTGTCCCAAGATACTCAGAGAAGCTGATAGTTCAGCTCCCAAGAGCCAGAGGTCAGACTAACCAGAGGAAGTTGCAGGATCCAGAGCAAGCAAAAAGCCAGAAAATGTGTTTGTATGTGGATGCAGGCCACATTTCCAAGGAAACTCCCTTCCAGCTGACTGCTCACAGCAGATGCAGTCATGGGAGTGGTCAGGTATGAACAGAATCATGGCTCAGTCAAGTTTATACATAGTCCTAACCTTCACAAAGTCTCTTAATCTTGACCTGAGTCATCTTCCTGAAAGGAATCATTGTCATCATTTTCTTTGTGTATCAAGAAATAGCCTGTTTCTACACAAATGGTAGATTACCACACCTACTGTTTGCCCTGTACTTCTTTTTCTTCCCCCCCCCTTTTTTTTTTGCTCAAAATACCTGAGAAAGGATTCCATGTACCACATAGGAATTGGCGTCTAACAGCTTAAAACGAAACAACAAAAAACCCGTTGCCATCAAGTTGATTCTGACTGATAACTGCCCTGAAGGACAGAGTGGGACTGTCCCATGGGGTTTCCAGGGAGGGACTGGGGGACTCAGATGGCCAGCTTTTTGATTCCCAGCTGAAGTGTTAACCACTCTACCTCCAAAGCTCCCTCTAACACCTAACGATACATGCAGTGTGAGTGGACCATTGTGGATTCTATTGTCTAGTGAAGAGTGTTCCTCTGTTCCTATAGGCAATGTTGCCAAGTCACATGCTTGTACTTTGTGCACATGGATGAATATCTGTGGAATAAATTCCTAGCAGTGAATTTTTCTTAGGTCTCTGCATTTTAAAATGCACACTTCAGATTTTGATAGATGCTGCCAGATTCCCTTTTGTAGGAGCTGTGCCAACATAAGCTCTACCAATGATATATAAAAGTGCCAGTCTCCACTTACTGTTGCCAGCAATGCTTACAAACTGATCTTTGCCAGATTGAAAAGTAAAAAATAGTATTCCATGGAAATACCATTTGGGAGGAGAGTCTGGCAGTTTGTCACCACTCTAAACATTGGCCTGCCAATTTGATGAAGCAGTAGCAATCCTAGGTATTTACCCAAATGGGTAAGAATGTGCACTCACAGAGAAACCTGCACAAAACTATAGCAGCTCTATTCAGAGTGACAGACTGGAAGCAACCCAGATGTCCTTTAAGAGCTGAACAAATAGATGCTGGTGTATCCATATAACAGAGTAGTCAGTGATAAAGAGAAATAAACTAGCAAGCTGGGAAATGATACGGAGGAGTGTTAGATGCATATTGTTAAGTGAAGATGCTAGTCCAAAAAAGCTGTGTAATTGCCTATATGTGACACCTGAGAAGTCAAAACTATAGAGGCGGCACAAAGATCAGGGGTCCAGGAAAAGGGAGGAGGAATCAGTAGCTGGAACACAGGGCACTTTTAGGAAGTGCAGCTATCCCGTTTGGGTGGTCACATGCTATTCTGCACTGGTGAATATCCAAAGGACTGTACAACACACAGAGTGAACCCTCATGTAGGTAGTATATTGGTTTGTCTGTTGTAACAAATGTACCACCCGCCACAAGAAGGCAAGGTGTTATCAATAGGAGAAAACTGTGGGTGTAGGGGTTTATGCACAGTTTTTCTGAACATGAACTTCTCTAAAAATAGTCTGTTTTAAAATCAACAAAATTAATGATATCCTTCTTTCAAGTTTTCAAAACAAGACTGGTATATTTTTTCTATGAACGGTCATTTGTTTTTGTTTTTTACGGTTGACTTAGAAATACATGTAAGTTTTGCATTTTAATCATTTTAATGGACAGATGCACCAGTTACATGCAGTGTTGTGCAACCATCATCTCTATTTCAAAAACCTTATGAGTAGGCGGCCAGTTCCTCAGTGCAGTCAGGGCCGTTTATACGAAGCCTGCTGCCCACATTATCCTGAATGGAGAAAAACTGACGCAGTGTCCCTTGAGAACAGGAACTAGACAAGGCCGCCCCCTCTCATCTCTCCTATGCAACATCATACTAGAAGTTCTGGCCAGAGCAATTAGACAAGACCAAGAAATAAAGGACATCTGCATCAGCAAAGAAGTCAATCTCCCTATTTGCAGATGATATGATTGTAAACGCAGAGAATCCTAAAGAATCCATAAGTAAACTACTCCAACTGATAGAAGAGTTCAGCAAAGTGTCAGGATACAAGATAAACATAAGTAAATCAGTAGGATTCCTATTTCAAAAACCTTTCATTACCCACTTCTCCTTCCCCAGCCCCTAGTTGATGTTATTAGGTGCTGCTGAGTCAGCTCAGGCTCATAGTGTCCCTTTGTAGAACAGAACAAAACACAGCCACTCACAAGTCTTGCTCTCAGCATTTGCCTATTTTTGAAATTTCATATAAATGGAATAATAATGATATTTGTCCTTTGATGTCTGGCTTGTTTCACTCATCATAATGTCTTCAAGGTTGATCCAGCTTATAGCATGTACCAGAACTTCATTTCTCTTTATGGTTGAGTAATATTCCATTGTATGTATACATCGTTTTGTCTAGATATTATGTGTTAATGGACACGTGTTGTTTTCACCTTTGTCTATTGTGAATAATGTTTCTGTGGATGCTTGTGTAGAAGTATCTGAGTGTCTGTTTTCAGTTCTTGTGGCTATAGGGTAATTCTATTCATTTGTTGTTAAAAGAAAAAAATCCTACCCAGACACACCCAAATACCTTGAGGGACCAAGTATCTAGGAATGAGGGTGGAGGACCGTAGTCTTGGGAGACATTTAGGTCAACTAACTTAACATAGTTTATAAAGAAAATACCGTCTATCCTCCTTTCATGGTGTGGTGGTCAGGATTATGTCAACTTGGCTACTACACATTTGGCTGCTGTATTAAGTGGCAGGACGGGGTTTGTGGTGGCTCCCTGCCCCTCGGCTCTCATCTCACGACCTTTTACTACGGCTGCTGGTCATTCACGTGGCCAGGAGCTCCTGCTCTCTTGTTCCAGCATCTGGTTCCAGGACTTAACTAACAGCTGTTGGACTCATCAGTCCTTACAGTCGGCACTTGAGGGTCCTGCTCCCTGACCTGCCGATCCTGGGTTCGCCAGCCTCTGCCGCTCCTGCTCCCTGACCTGCCAATCCTGGGTTTGCCAGCCTCTGCCTGCTCCTGCTCCCTGACCTGCTGATCCTGGTTTTGCCAGCCTCTGTCACTTCGTCTCGCCACCAGCTTGGGATCCACTGACCTACACAACCAGTGATCTAGAACTCTGGTCTCTGACTTGCTGGCCTTGGGTTCCTCAGCTTCCGTGGCCACGTGAGGCTTGTGCCACAGCTTGGGACATCCAGCTTCTGTGATTACGTGAGGTGTTTCCTATATTTGTATCTATCTGTCTATCTATATATGTATTATAAATCTTTCCTTGTACCTACACGTGTTACTGGTTTTGCTTCCCTAGAAAACCCAGCCTAAGACAATTTGGTACCAGGAGTGGTTCTAGGGAAACAAAATTGTAAAAATGAATCCTTTCAAGTGGTTCTTGAGTCTGGCTAATAGTAACACTGTTGCTAACTCTGCTCCTACTGGTAAAAAGTGCCCTGCTAGTCCGTGGGCTGAGGTGGTGGTACACATCCACAAAATAGCCCCACCAATAGATCAGGTATTGGAGAAAGGTGACCCTCAGGGTGAAAACATGTGTGATAACTTTTTGAAATTATGTGCAGATGAGCAATATAAGGAAGTTGGTTGGCTGGTCCTACTTGCATTAGATAAGCTGGTGAAGGAAAAAGAGAGCTCAGGGCCTTGGAATCAAAGCTCTCATGTCGGGTGTTTTAGTCAGCTAGGGCTGCTCTAACAGAAATACCACAGAGTGGATGGCTTCAACAAAGGAAGGTTTATTTTTACACAGTCTGGCAGGTTGCAAGTCCATATTCAGGGTGACCGCTCCAGGGGAAGGCTTTCCCCTTGTCAGCTCTGGAGGAAAGTCCGGTATTGCATCAGTCTCTGTCCAGGGAGTGTCTTGGCGCAGGAACCTCGGGTCTGAAGGACGTGCTCTACTCCCGGTGCTGCTCTCTTGATGGTAATGAGGCTCCCATTGTCCTTTGTTTCTTCTCTCTTTTTTATCTCTTGCAGGCTGAAAACATTAAGGGTGGGGCAAGCCACACTCTGGGGAAACTCCCCCTACAGCAGACCAGGGAAGTAATCCTATGCAGGAATTTGTAGACCCACCCTAATCCTTTAACACACAGTTTAGCAAAACCACAAAACAGAGGAGAGTCCCAAGATACTGGGAATCATATCCCAGCCACGTGGCTGCACATATTTTTGGGGGGACACAATTCGAACCATGACATCGGGTAAAAGACCTCAGAGCTTCTGCTTGTGCTTTAAAAGAAAACCTCATTACCTGTAATAGCAGAGCCAAAACTGCTGAAAGCCAAACCCAGATGCTTATCGTTAGAGCGGCAGAATTGCAACGCCAGCCCAATTGCCAATCTCAAGAAGTATCTGAAATTAAAGTGAGGGCATTGCTTGGGCAGAAATGGGACCCTGCAACTTGGAATGGAGACATATGGGAGGATGATATGGAAGCTAGGGACGCTGAGCCCCTCACTTCCAGTAAATCACTCCTGTCAGCTGTACCACAACCATGTGTTTCCCCTTTGTCAGCGAAACCGCCCCGCCCGGTAAAGCCATTATCCCCTCCGCTCCAACCTAATGAGATTAGCTGTAGCACCCCTGCGGCTGAAGAGTGCCTGCCAGAGCCATGGCCTGGGGCACGGCCTAAGGCAGATGCTTTACTAGAGCACGATGAAGGTTCTAAGAACACTGCGGCACTGCTGATTTTGGCTTCTAGACCTGTAACTAGACTTAAGTCCAAGCAAGCTCCAAAAGGTGAAGTACAAAGTGTGACCCAGGAGGAGATACGCTATACTCCAAAGGAACTACTTGACTTTTCTAACACATACAAACAGCAACCTGGGGAATATGCTTGGGAATGGCTGTTAAGGGTGTGGGATAATGGTGCAAGGAACATAAAGCTGGATCAGTCTGAATTTCTTGACCTGGGTCCACTGAGCACAGACTCTTCATTCAGTGTTTCAGCTCGAGAAGTTAGGAGGGGACCTAATAGTTTGTTTGACTGGATTGCTGAAGCATGGCTGATGCGGTGGCCTACACTAAATCAAGGTGAATTGCCAGACTTGTCTTGGGGTACTGTAGAAGAGGGTATCCAAAGGCTTAGGGAAATTGGCATGCTAGAGTGGATTTATTCAGTTAGGCCTTCAAATCCATACATAGCATGTCCAGAGGACACAACTTTCACCACAACCATGAGAAACAAATTTGGGAAGGGAGCTCCGGGATCCTTGAAGACTGATTGCCATTTTGTGTAAATCAGATATGACAGTGGGAGCTGCCCTAGCTGAATTAAGACACCTAACTACAATGGGGCTGACTGGATCCTGTGGTGGTAGGGGTCAAGTGGCTGCACTCAGTTGACAAAGACGAGGTGGGCGTGCTTACAGTAATGGACAGCAGAGGTAAAATAGTAATCGTGATCATCTGACTCATGCGGACATGTGGAACTGGCTCCTTAGTCATGGTGTCCCTAGCAGTGCAATAGATGATCAGCCTACTAAGTGTTTACTTGATATGTGTGAAAGGATGAATTCTAGGTCACGTGAACAGCAGTTTAACTCAAATTACCAGAAGAGAGAGTTGCAGTCCCTCAGTCAATTCCCAGACTTGAGCGAGTTTAAGGACCCACAATCCCTCGAATGAAGGGGAGGCCAGGTCCCTTTGAGGAAGAATTCTGATACCCTGCCAAAAATTTATACTGTTAATCTTTCTCCTGCCCTTCCCCAAAGGGATCTACAGCCTTTTACAAGAGTGACTGTTCACTGGGGAAGAGGAAATAATCAGACTTTTCGGGGACTACTGGATACTGGCTCTGAACTGACACTAATTCCAGGAGACGCAAAACGTCACTGTGGCCCACCAGTAAGAGTGGGGTCATATGGAGGTCAGGTTATTGATGGAGTCTTGGCTCATGTTCATCTCACAGTGCGTCCAGTGGGTCCCCGACCCCATCCTGTAGTGATTTTCCCAGCTCCAGAATGCATAATTGGAATAGATATACTCAGCAATTGGCAGAACTCTCACATTGGATCCCTGACAAGTGGAGTGAGAGCTATTATGGTGGGAAGAGCCAAATGGAAGCCGCTAGAACTGCCACTGCCTAGGAAAATAGTGAACCAAAAGCAATACCGTATTCCTGGAGGGATTGCTGAAATTACTGCCACCATTAAGGACTTGAAGGATGCAGGGGTGGTGATTCCCACCACATCCCCATTCAATTTGCCTATTTGGCCTGTGTGAAAAACGGATGGATCTTGGAGAATGACAGTGGATCATCGCAAACTTAGCAAGGTGGTAACCCCCATTGCAGCTGCTGTTCCAGATGTAGTTTCACTGCTTGAGCAAATTAATACATCTCCTGGTACTTGGTATGCAGCTATTGATCTGGCTAATGCTTTCTTCTCCATACCTGTTTCCAAGGACCACCAGAAGCAGTTTGCATTCACCTGGCAAGGCCAACAATACACTTTCACTTGCCTGCCTCAGAGCTACATTAACTCCCCAGCCCTGTGTCATAATTTAGTCCGCAGGGACCTTGATTGCTTCTCTCTTCCACAAGATGTGACACTGGTCCATTATATAGATGACATTATGCTGATTGGACCTAGTAAGGAAGAAATATCAGTGACTCTGGACTTATTAAACATTTGCGTGCTAAAATTCAGGCACCTTCCAACTCAGTGAAATTCCTAGGGGCCCAGTGGTATGGGGCATGTCACGATATCCCTCCTAAAATGAAGGATAAGTTATTGCACCTGGCTGCTCCAACACCTAAAAAAGAGGCACAGTGTCTAGTGGGTCTCTTTGGATTTTGGAGGCAACATATTCCTCATTTGGGTGTGCTACTTCGGCCTATTTATCACGTGACTAGAAAGGCTGCCAGTTTTGAGTGTGGCCCAGAACAGGAGAAGGCTCTGCAACAGATTCAGGCTGCTGAGCAGGCTGCCCTGCCACTTGGGCCATACGATCCAGCTGATCCAATGGTGCTTGAGGTGTCAGTGGTAGATAGAGATGCTGTTTGGAGTCTTCGGCAAGCCCCCATTGGTGAGTCACAGGGCAGACCTTTAGGATTTTGGAGCAAAGCTCTGCCATCCTCTGCAGATAACTACTCTCCTTTTGAAAAACAATTTTTGGCTTGTTACTGGGCCTTAGTAGAGACTGAATGCTTAACCATGGGACACCAGGTCACCATGCGTCCTGAGGTGCCTATCATGAACTGGGTATTGTCTGACCCACAGAGTCATAAAGTTAGACGAGCACAGCAGCACTCCATCATTAAATGGAAGTGGTATATACGAGATCGGGCCCATGCAGGACCTGAAGGCACAAGTAAATTGCATGAGGAAGTGGCCCAAATGCCCGTGGTCTCCACTCCTGTAACATTACCTCCTGTCTCCCAGTTTGCACCTATAGCCTCATGGGGGATTCCTTATGACCAGCTGACTGAGGCAGAGAAAACTCGTGCTTGGCTTACAGATGGTTCTGCGCGGTATGCCGGCACCACTCGAAAGTGGACAGCAGCAGCACTACAGCCCCTTTCTCGGACCTCCCTCAAGGACAGTGATGAAAGCAAATCCTCCCAGTGGGCAGAACTTCGAGCAGTGCATGTGGTTGTTTACTTTGCTTGGAAGGAGAGGTGGCCAGATGTGTGGCTGTATACCGATTCATGGGCTGTGGCCAGTGGCTTGGCCAGTTGGTCAGGGACTTGGAAGGAGCATGATTGGAAGATTGGAGACAAGGATTTATGGGGGAGAGGTATGTGGATAGACCTCTCTGAATGGGCCAAAGAAGTGAAGATATTTGTGTCTCATGTGAATGCTCATCAAAGAGTGACCTCAGCAGAGGATAACAATCAAGTGGATAGGATGACCCGTTCTGTGGGAACCAATCATCCTCTTTCTCTGGCTACCTCTGTCATTGCTCAGTGGGCCCATGAACAAAGTGGTCATGGTGGCAGGGACAGTGGTTATGCATGGGTCCAGCAACATGGACTCCCGCTCACCAAGGCTCACTTGGCTACAGCCACTGCTGAGTGCCCAATCTGCCAGCAGCAGAGACCAACACTGAGTCCGCTCGATATGGCAGTGTTCCTCGAGGTGATCATCCGGCAACCTAGTGGCAAGTTGATTACACTGGACCACTTCCATCATGGAAAGGAAAGCGTTTTGTCCTTACTGGGATATACTTACTCTGGATATGGATTTGCCTACCCGGCACGACATGCTTCTGCCAAAACTACCATCCGTGGACTTACAGAATGCCTCATCCACTGTCATGGAATCCCACACAGCATTGCCTCTGATCAAGGGACTCACTTCACAGCAAATGAAGTGCGGCAGTGGGCCCATGCTCATGGAATTCACTGGTCTTACCATGTTCCCCATCATCCTGAAGCAGCTGGCTTGACAGAATGATGGAATGGTCTCCTGAAGACACAATTACGCTGCCAGCTAGGTGGCACTACTTTGCAGGGTTGGGGAAGTGTTCTCCAGGAGGCTGTGTATGCCCTAAACCAGCGTCCAATATACGGTGCTGTTTCTCCTATCGCCAGGATTCATGGGTCCAGGAATCAAGGGGTGGAAATGGGAGTGGCACCACTCACTGTTACCCCTAGTGACCCACTTGCAAGATTTTTGCTTCCTGTCCCCATGACCTTATGTTCCACAGGACTAAATGTCTTAGTTCCGAAGGGAGGAATGCTGCCGCCTGGAGACACATCAACGATTCCACTGAACTGGAAGCTAAAATTGCCACCAGGCCATTTTGGGCTCCTTGTACCTCTGGATCAACAGACAAAGAAGGGAGTTACAATACTGGCCGGTGTGATTGATCCTGACTATGAAGATGAAATTGGATTGACATTACATAACGGAAGTAAAGAAGAGTATGTTTGGAAAGCAGGAGATCCCTTAGGATGCCTCCTAGTACTGTGATTAAGGTCATGAAAAACTACAGCAACCCAACTCCAAAATGAGTGATAATAGCCCAGACCCTTCAGGAATGAAGGTTTGGGTCACCTCACCAGGCAAGGAACCACGACCAGCTGAGGTGCTTACTGAGGGCAAAGGGAATACAGAATGGGTTGTAGAAGAAAGGTAGTTGTAAATATCAGTTACGGCCACGTGACCAGTTGCAGAAATGAGGACTGTAATTGCTGTGAGTATTCCTGCTTCGTGTGTATTGGATATTTTGTTTACTTATGAAACATAAGATGTAAATGGGTTAATGCATTTTCAGTTGTACATGTGTTAGTTATATATCATGTTGACATAAGTATGACTTTGTAACTGTACTCCTTCAGAGACTGCATGGTAAGGTGAGATGTCTGCAGATGCTAATTTGACAAGGGGTGGACTGTGGTGGTCAGGATTATGTCAACTTGGCTACTCCATATTTGGCTGCAGTATTAAGTGGCAGGGCGGGGTTTGTGATGGCTCCCTGCCCCTCAGCTCTCATCTTGCAACCTTTTACTACAGCTGCTGGTTGCTCACGTGGCCAGGAGTTCCTGCTCTCCTCTTCCAGCGACGGGTTCCGGGACTTGAACTAGCAGCTGTTGGACTCATCAGTCCTTAGTCGGCACGTGAGAGTCCTGCTCTCTGACCTGCCGATCCTGGGTTCGCCAGCCTCTGTCACTTCGTCTCACTACCAGCTTGGTATCCACTGACCTACACAACCAGGGATCTAGAACTCTGGTCTCTGACTTGCTGACTCTGGGTTCCTCAGCTTCCGTGACAACATGAGGCTTGTGCCAGAGCTTGGGACATTCAGCTTCTGTGATTACATGAGCAGTTTCCTACATCTGTATCTATCTATTATAAATCTTTCTTTGCACCTACACGTGATACTAGTTTTGCTTCCCTAGAAAACCCAGCCTAAGAGACGCCCCGTCCGCAGAGTCCCATCATCTGAAGTAGGCAACAAGGCCAGCCGGTTAGAAATGACACCACGAGATGAACTTTATTTTAAAGCTCACAAAAGCTCCACAATATCGATCACAACAGGGCCACCGTTGCCCCCACACTCACACCTTCACGTGACAATGGACGGAAAGCGAGAGAGCTGGAAGGGTTTGCTTCTGCATGCTGCTGACAATTTCCTTAGCTGCTGCTAAAACTCACTAAACGTTTCACATCAAAGCAAGAAGTCGTGTTCTACTGGGGAGGAGTTTAGAAAGCCCTTGGGGAACCACACGGGACGCATGTACAAACACCCATACCACACACGTGCAGACGTGGAGAGTGAGATGCGAGAAAACTGCCTTGGCAGGAATGCCGCCTGATGACCTCATCACACCCTTCCCACAAGCTGTCCAGGTGGCCTTTTCCGTCCCCGAGAGACCAAGGTTGGCTTCATCCTCAGTGACGCAGAAATGGTGCTGGTCCGAAAAGCTGGTATGAATTCACAATTCCACAGGAATCTCCAAGTTACCAAGGCAATTTCCCTTTAGGATCAGAAACACTACAGACTTCAGCTTTTGCTCTTCCCATATGATACACAAAATTTCTAAACATTCTTAGAAAAGAAAATATAAATAGTCTCCGTATGCTATGCAGGACCACGCACGATGGCAAAACACTTCATCTCACACATCATCTAGTCCAAGTCCATGTTGATGGCGCTCTTCTCATTTGGGTAACAGTCACCGTTCTGATGCGGCGGCTCAGTGCCAAAGTGACTTTTGCCTTCTAAGTCTTCATCTTTGTCATCTGCATTTGGGCCATTTGGAGTTCGTTCCAGTTTGGGTGACTCGATTTTGGGCTTGGGCTGTGTTACAACGGGTTCGCAAGTGTTGTTCAGCTCCTGAGAGAAACACAACCAGTCATCAGCTCACCTGAGGTCTACCCAGTTCATTTTCAACTGGTACCCTGGTACTGGACTCAGTATTTTTCTACCAGCTCCACTTACAGATACACTAACGAGTTCTGTTTTCTCACCCCACTTGTCCAAAACTATGGGCTGAAACCAGTCAGAGAAGAAGAAAAAACTGACATGTCCGGGCTTCCTGAACAATGATGTGTGTCATATCACGTGACCCTCACAGGCGTGTCACAGGTGGAGGTGATCCCTGCTCTGTGCCAGGGAAAATGTTCCTGAGATCAAAATGACACCGTTAGCGAGCAGACAGCTGGCGTCCACGCTCCCGGCCACATGGGCTAACAGGGCCCCCTTTCCTTCTATTCTTCCTCACTGTGCAGGAATGTCACCTCAGAGGGAATGCTGTGGTTTGGTTTTCTGCCCAACCTCCGTCAAGCCTGGCACACCCAGAGAAAATGCAATGCCCCCTGGTTCCACCCACAATGCCCGCGCCCCTCCTCCCCTATGTCCCAGCCCACCAGCAGGGGCCTACGTCCTTGTTCAGGGTCTCCTTCCCACCAGCACGTCAGCGCCACTGGGGCGGGAGCTTCACTCTGTAAACTCAGTGTCTCTCAACTGGCACATACTAAGCCCTCAAGAAATGTGTCTGTTCAAAGTAAACCTCGCAGAAACCTGTGGTGTTTGTCACGTTCTGTGACAGCAGCAGCAAACTAAGAGAAGGTGATCTAAGCAACAGAACTTCAAGCTCTCTTCACTTTCTATTTTTAATATTCGATGAATACCTATTACTCATGCATCAGTAAAAAGCCATTTTCATTTAGGATAACAGGTATAGGAACACACCCACATTCAGGGTTCAAGTGACTGTGACTTGCGTCTATACAAAAACACAGGGACCAGGAGCAGGCCAGCGATACACACCTTGATCTTTGCTTGGATCTCCTGCGCACGCACGACCGGGTCCTGATCGAGACGCTTCCCGGCCTGCGCACTCATGACGCTGCTCATCCACTCCATCACCTCGTTCACCGACTTCTCGACCTTCTTCATTTCAGACTCATCAATGTGGTTGTACTTCTCATCCTGAGGGAAGAGCACGGTCGCTGCAGCATGGGCTGGCCCCCCGCCGGACCCCGCCGGCCCTCACCGCACGGGGAGACTGACCTGGCCCCGGAAGTCAGCGGCGATCTTGGCGTAGTGCTGCAGCTGGCGCCCCAGCTCCTCCAGCGCGCGGGGCCGCTCCGCCGCCTCCTGGAACCGCACTTTGATGGGTGTGCCAATTTTCTAGAACACAACGTAATCAATTAACAGTCGTTGGACAGTGTTTTCCAAGTCTTCCATCAAGCACAGGAAGACCTAGTGGTGCCAACCAGGGTCAGTCACGGTGCCAACATGGCAGTTTGTGGGCGGAAGGCCTGGTGGGTCTGCTGCTGTCAAGGTGATGGTCTACCTGGAAGAAAGGGTCCCCAGAGCCTGTCAACTTAAAACTGAAATCGTTCCCAAAGCCAACTCTTCGAAAGCTGGACTGGACTCTAAGACATCAAATGATATTGGCCATGAGCATGCCTCTTGGCCAAGTGGATAAAGGAGGCTAACGGGGCAGCCTTCTCCCAAGGCAAGGTGAGCGGGCGGAGGGCGTCAGGACCTGGTTGAATGGACGTGGGAAATGCGTGGTGGAGAGGAGTGTGCTGTCACAGGGTCAGGAGAGCAGTGTCCGTGCAAGTTGTGCGACAAATTGACATGGATTGTGAACGCGCAGTTAAAGCCTAACAAAATGCACAAGAACAGACCCCAGTGCAGGAAGCCACGGGGGCCGGTTCTGCCCACAAGACCACTGTGGCTTGGGACGCACCCAGCCACCCCTGCCGGCAGGATCACAGCGGGTGCTGGCGGACTCACCTTCAGCTCGGCCAGCTTGCCCACGTAGGCCTGTTTCGGCTGGTCCTCGCCTTCTTCGTACAGCCAGTCCTCTGTCTCAGTGAGGAGCCTCAGGAAGTTCTGATGATCCTACACGTGTAAGGACATGACATGGTGGTGGCCATCGTACTTCAAAAAACCTTCACAACAAAGTGTCACGTCTCACAGGAGTCAAACACCACTCTCTAGTGTGCCTGCCCTCAGCTACAGACACCTCCGTTGCCAGCCACTGTGGGACGTAACGACGCAGTGACAGGCCCCCACAGGAACCCACGAGCACGCGATACGGAGTTCCACCCACTGTGGCACGAGAGGCTGACTGACTCTTGGGTTCTCGGTCTCATCACACAGGTTCAGGTGAGAGATCCTGGTGAAGCGACAGGAAGAAGTCACTGCCCTCATTCACCGTGATACTAGCCCTCAGAATTCCAGCTTTGGTCAATCTATACATCCAAATATGGTTACAGAACACCCATCCAATGATCTGTCTTGAGCAGAACTTTCTGTCCCCTTTCCCAACCATCAGGGACTGAAAGAGAAACCAACATGCTGACAACCCAATGCACGAACCCAAGAAAGCCCTCCTGAGCCGACCTCACCAGGCACGAGCTCCCATGGCTCACCATGGCCTGTGTGAGAGCCATCCCCACCTCCGAATCCCAACCGTGAGACCCAGGAAATGTTGGGACAGGGCTGAGACGTGCAGTGTGTTACAAGGTGCCCAAGGACCTCAGGGCCAGAGCAGACAAAGGTTGAAATCATCCTCGATTTCTACCTAGCCGCTATCTCTCAGAGCTGTCCTTCTGGTGTACACTCAGTCACACCAGCCTTAGGAGGCAAGCAGCAGGACTAGAGGACTGACGGTGCTCGAAAAACACTGCAACGACATATGAACAAGGCTTGCGGACAAAAATGAGGACAAAGCTGTCAATAGGCCAAGGTCATAAAACAAAGGCTGAGTTCTTTACGAAGCCAGCATCCTTCTCTTTCTAGCCTCCACCACCACGTCATCGGACTCTGAATACACATTTGATGGGCTCTCCCTTCCAGAAGGGGAAGAGTAAGCTCATCCCCAGAAGCCGCTTTCTCCAGGATTTCGTCTGCACAGCTGGTGTTCTCAGACTGTTTCCTGCTTTGAGGGTTCAGTTACAGAATCTGTAACCTGGGCATAACACGGACTCGGGCCCCAACAGCTGCAGACCCTGCGTGAGCCAAGGCAGCGCCCAGCGCCCACCTGCTCGCTGACGAAGCGCTCGTAGGGCCCGCAGAGCTTGTCCCGGAACTCGTAGACGTACTCCTCCACGGCGTTCTTGGCCTCGTTGCGCTCCTTCTCCAGCCGGTCCTGCAGGACCATCCTGCCCTGCAGCGAGCAGAGGGACGCGGGCTCCGGTTGGCTACTGCCTGCGGCTCAAGTCGCACTAGTCAGACTTGGCTGCGGGCAAATCAGTAAGTTCGCCAAAATAATTAACAGCAGCTTTACTGTCTACCTTGTAAAACTCCTACAAACCCCACGGAGTTTTTCATTCTCTAAATACATGTTAATTTCTGTTTGAAACAGCACACAGTAAATTGTCTTCCTGTTTGATACTAAGGGGAAACAGACCCATGCTCGCCCAGAATCGGCCTGTGATGCCCTAGATCCTGGGATCCTCATTGGCCAGCGCACACTGCTCACCACTACTCTGTCATCACATTCTGGAAGATAAAGTCGCTGTAGCATAAAACTGCTAAACGGTTTTCTAAATACAGTCTTTATCTCTGTAAAGGAAAACCAGTCTGAATGATCCCAATATCCCTCGGTGTCTGGGACTACCACCTAACGAGCCCCTTCTACCAGAGACGCCCGGTGTGCTTCTTGCCGGAGCACAGCCTCCAGCTCCTTCACAAGAAAAGGGGCATCTGTTTTACTCCAAACAGAATCATCTAGGGCACAGACACCCTTAAGGAGCATAATCCACAACAAATTTTACTGCCAAGAAGGCTGAAAAATCCATTTGTTTTGGCTTCATCCTATCTGGTAACCTGGGTAAAACTTGTCGTGTGGGTAAAAATTGCAACCACAGCCACCGACCTGTTAGAAACACGGTAAACACAGCTAAACCGAGCGCACTGGAAGCCAGATGGTCCCATGGAGGCCTTACCTCCGTCTCGATGTACATGTTGAGAAGGTCCTTCCCCAGCTGCCAGACCAGGTTGGCCTCAATGGGGAGCTCGACATTGACCACTTTTATTTTAGGTTTCTTAGCTTCTGGTGGCTGGTCAACTTTCTTTTCATTTGCCTTGGAAGAATACAAAGAAAAAAACAAGCGGGGCGTGAGATGCATAAACAACCCTTGAAAAATATCACCGTATCTCCCTATCACATATCTCCCTATCACACTTAGTGAAGACTCAGGCAAAAATAAAGCCTCCCAAACCGCTGTCTTTCTACCGGCCCACGTTCTAGCTGGGCTGCAAGTGCGCTGCCACGCCCGCCTCGGGGGCCGTGCGGGGGCCGTCGCTCCCATTAAACATCACGTGGCATCTCTTGCTTCCTGCAGTCCTCTCCCAGGTCTTTCTCATTCCTGTAAGCATCCTCAGTCTCTTCCAACTATCCCCATCTACCCGTGTCTTTAAATGAGCAAGTCTAGAATCTGCTGGTAATCGACACCAGACTCTGATGAACGGTGAACACATCAGATCAAGTCGGTTCCCACTGTACCTACGTACATTACAGACACAAATGTATTCCCTGTAGCGGCTTTTAGTGTAATTAGCCCTACAGCTGCTGAGTGCCTTTTCAAGTTTCCTCCTAATCTATCAGATCACATGCATGTATGTAGACGTGTGTGTATCTCTCTCCCCGTGCCTACTGCCTGCCTTGAAACCATAACATTTTTTATGGCAAAAACTGTTAAAGTCTTAAAACCAACAAATAAGTGCTAATAATTCATTGTTATCTTTTTAACATATGTAAACACACGGCTAAAGAAGTGCGTGTCTCTGTGGCGTTTACGTTTCTAAGCCTTCTCTGTGAGTTGCTAGGGCTGTGGGTCCCTACTCACACAACAACAACACAGGCGACTTGGGTACTCGACAGACGAGATGCAACCAAAGCCTAACACGCACCAAACTGGCTGTCACGGTCGGACTGGGAAGACACTGGTCCTTAAGGTCCCCAAATCACAGCCCGGGGTCACTTAGGGGCTGTCAGTGCTCGCCTTGCGGGTCACACCCAGCAGCTGCCCTGCTCGGAAGACGTGGCCATCTACGAGCGTGGACACCGACGGGGTGGTGCCGTTCTGCCCTACAGGGTCGCTGTGCTGAAACGGACTCCACGGCAAGGGGTCTTGGTGATAAAGGCTTTAAAAATTCTGGGCGCTTTACAAAATAAACTGGGAATCAGGATGGTAAATGACCTGCCTAGTATCACAGAGACAGAGAAGAGCCTAGAATTCTGGCTTCCCAGACTGCGGTCTCACGTCAGCCTATGACACGCCTGAAGCACGGTGACAGCCACGGTCAAGGCAGCAGTCGAGGGCCTGTGCTCTCCCTCTAGCCCGCAGGAGACCTCAGCGTGTCGCCTTCCCTCCAGGACACAAGTCTATCTGGGGACACTACACCCAGCAGACACAGGTGGGTGACAGCTGTCTGGAGAACAGATGATGGCAGCAGACGATGGCAGCGGAGCCATGATGGACCTGTCCGACAGCACGGCTACTGAGAGCCCGAGTATCACCACACAGCCCTCGGCTCGCCACACACAAGGATCCCTCTGTCTGCAGGGCCTGGCAGGAGCCCACAAGGCTTACAGCCCATGGTCCCATCTACAGCCGGGAGAGTGACACTCGACCCGGTGACAGGCACTGGCCACGGAGGCCGTTACTAACAGTCAGTGCTGCCGCAGGGCTAAAGAGGCGTGTGGCGAGGACGCCCCGTCAGCTGTGAAGGCAGCACTGCTCGGCGTCCTCCCCCAGCTCCTGACGGAGACCCCGCCAGAGGTGCCCAGAACTCCACAGCACAACCTACAGCTCCACGGGAACCCGCAGGACCAATCGGGGTGAATTCCAACTGCAAACGTCACCCGGTGAAAACGTGCTCTGACTCCCACCGTTCCGTTGTTCACAGACCGTGCAGACCTCTATCTTCAGGATGGAAGGGAAAAAAACTACCAACGACTGGCTAATAACTTACACAGAACCTCCACAGAGAAGGGCGTTTGGCAAGGCCCAGGCCAACGTGGACGGACCATCTGAACACAGGTGGCCAAGGCTTGATGAGAAGCTGTCACTTCTCAGAGAACTTAGCAACGCTGTTTAATTTCGCTTCTCATACATGTTTCAGGAGAACAACTGCTTTCAGACACAATCTGGTTCCTGCCAGATCGATCGCTGTCACTAAGCTACTGGACAAATCTCTCTGGAGGCCTTGAGGAAGACAGTCCTCGACTCCTACAGCCTGTGTATTATCATCTGTCCCCAGGGACACCTAGCCACCCAGCTTGGAGCTGTCTGCCTGAGCATCAGCAATCCCTTTGCCCCAGACAGGACGACAAATCTTATCATCAGCACGTGGGGCAGCAGGTAATCAGGCCAAGTTTTCCACTCCGACACATGTTGAACTTCCTTACATCTGAGTGTAACTTGTAACTGGTCTCAGGTGAGAAAATGAACAGAAGACTCCTACAGAGTTCACTTCGTGCCGCCCTGAGAAACTTCAGGCTGAATGGCATTAACAACTGCACAGTGCAACACCATGAAACGGAACCAATGCGAAGAGTCACTCACTTTGTCAGCATCTGGGTTTTTGTTTTCTTCTGACGTCAGGTCGGGTGGAGGGGGAGACGGGGAGGTCTGCTGACCATCATTTTGTACCTGAGGCTGGGCTCCAGGGTCACTGCCGTCTGGGTGGCTATTTTTCTGAAATGAAAGCCCAGGCACAGAGGATGTAGAGAGAAAGCGTACTGGCACACATCAGCACATCACACGGCACCCACAACGAGTGCGCTTAGAAAGTTCCTAGGACGTGGGAAAGGAGGGTATTGGTGAAAACAGAAACATGCAGTACTTGAGTTCTGGACAACTGGCGACCTATAATAAATTCTTTAAACAACAACACGAAGTCACACAAGGAGGCATGTGATGGAGATGGCAGCTCCAGGTACCTCCTGGTAGAAACATGGGCCTGACACTGAATGGCAGGACCTCTCAGAAGCGGGGGACACTGCTCCAGGCCTCCTGGAGACACGCTTCCAGAGCCTAACTCCACGGGCTCCGCTACACACTCGACATAGCCCCATTTCAGTGCCCTGAACGGCTGCATAAAACAGCCAGCTGCCAGGCCACCGGGGGGTCAGCAGGCAGCTTGCAGATCCTCCAGACAAGTCTCTGTCCCCACCTGCTTCCCACGCCCAGCTGTCTGTGCTGCACAGCCTGTGCCACCTGATTAAAATGCTGGTGAGAGAAAATGCGGAGAATGATCCCTCAAGTGTTCCTGGTTTCTGTTTAAGTAGCTCCCAATCCTCAGCAAATCGGGGCTATGATCTCTTCCCATCTCTGGGAGAGGCCTGAGATACTCTAGTAACTACTTCCTGCCTACCTAGAGTCTTTCCTATTTTTGCTTCAGAATTTGAAGATCTTAAGACAGACACCGGGGTTATTTACAGACAAGGCACTCATGAGACCGTCTATCTCCAAGATGTCCCAACAAACCAATGCGATACCCTCTGCAGTCAAATGACAGAACAGCGGCACCACCATCCAACTCCTTCCTGAAGGGCTTTTCTAGATGAGAACCAGACCAAGGACCACAGTACAGATGTGCCTCCCATCTTCCTGACCATGGTAGCCCCTGCTTCCTTGTCGCCTGAACACTGCCTGCTGCAGCTTCTACGTGACTCTGCTTCGTCCCCACAAAACCGTTATTAAGAGCTGATGGATTCCAAAGCTCCCCAAACTCTCCGCTGGCCATGCAGAACCAGCATTCACGCACATCTATGTACTTCCCAGACACTGCTCTGCGGTTCAGCATTTGAAGACTCGTTTAGGGGTGTGGTAGCTCCTCCTCCTGCCACTCAGGCCTCCTGACCCCACCAGGAGACCAATCCAAGCAAATAAAAGCAAGCAGGATCTGGAACACCAAAGTCGATTTTGCCATAATTAACCAAGACAATCAGCTTCCGCACGTGTGGCAGGTCCATCACAGACAGAAGCAGGTTGGTGGTTCTCACTGTGGGGCGCTCACCTCTTCACGTGTCAACGCCCCCAAATGGAAAACTAAGGAGCAGCACCTGCTCTTGTCACCGGCCAGTTCCCGGAGGGCCGCCTGTGCAGCAGTGACGCGCACACTGCACTGCGAGCCGTGGTCCACCCTATGGCTCAGCATCCTCGTGAGAATCGTTCACAGAGAACCACATCCAAGCCCTCCCGCCACTGTCCCCCAGCACAGCACCGTCAGCCCACACCCGTACCTCACTGTCAGGGTGTCCTGGTGGCCTCTGGCTCGGGCACTCCAGGTCTGCTTCGACGGAAGATGCCTCACTCTCCTCAGTGGGGACTTTCTCCACCACTGATGCTGTCGAGATGGTGAAGATACCATGGGTGTTGACCCGCACCTTGACCTTCACCTTAGACTTCTCTCCATCTTTCTGGGCAGAAACATTCTGAACTACGAAGCGGCCTAGGACAACAAGAAAACAGTTTGGGAATTCCACCTAAACCTACAAACTCAAGAAGCTGTTAAGACACCAACACTAGAAGGTAACACTCAAGTCAAGGCTAGCACACGCAGGACCTTCTCCCCTACTCTCTCAGCTGCGCCTGTTGCAGGTCTGCTCATCTGTACTCCCAACACAGCATCTTCAACGCCCCAACAGGTATGTGCGTGGTACCCGTGAGGCAGTCACAGCTGGTCCCAGGACCCAGTGAAAACGTTCAGAGGCCAGGGTACCACAACAACTGCTGTGCGTGACCATTGTCTAGGCAGTTTCTGCCTCCTGCTGCACAAACTAGGCATGAAAACCTGTTAGCAAGTTGAGACAGACATGGCCAAACACATGCTTCAGTCACCACCTTCCAGGGGATCCTGTCCTGACTCGGGCATCTCAACACCCCACTACATTCTGAAGGCTGGAGGCTCAGTCAAGCCAGAAGCCAGGCCCGAGAGGACAGTGAGACGCGGAGGGTCCCAGTGCCCCAGTGAGGACAGGTAAGAGGGCCGAGTCTAAGGGGTGAAGTCGGGGCTTGAACCCAGCTCCTCTGTGTCCTGTCTATGTGCTTTGCTGCAAGGGACAGGACTCACTGTGCTGCTGAAGACCGAGTGGGACCTCACAGAGTTAGTGTGCACTGCAGAGCCAAGTGCCAATGCGAGTCAGTGGCACCTCTGCCCGTGCCGACACCATCATTCCAGGGACCACTAGCCAACAACGAGTGGTCAGAACCTAATACTGGAGGAGGACTCTACGGGGCCTAACAGTCTTCTCTTCCAGGTCCTGCCCACATAAAGAGTAAGTCACAGATGTCATCACTAGGTCAGTCAGCGTGGTGGGGAGCAGGCCATGCCCCACGTAATCCTTGGTTTAGGAAATGAATGCACTAAGATCTGTTCAGAGAACTGGCCCTCTGCCCGGAGAACCCTGAACACCTAGGTGAGGTGCCAGGAGACAGGCCAGCACGAACGGGACAGCTCTTTGGTTTTAGTGACCACGTAGAAAGTCAATGCCGAACGGCATGAACTGCATTCTGTGCAGAGCAGAGAGCGAACACAGACGCCGGCCCATCCAGTCTGGGGTACTCGTTTCCCCAACCATCTCCTACCGCTGACCTCATGAAAGGGAAACCCTCCTGAGGGTCAAAGTGTCTGACCTGCACATGCTGGTGTTTGGTGCCATCCAGCTGGACTCACAGCCACCCTGCGGGACAGGGCGGCACTGCTCCACGGGGTTTCCCAGGCTGTCAGCTCAATGGGAGCAGGTCACCAGCTCTGTCCCCTGTGGGACCAGCCGGTGCCTTCAAACCACCAAAATTTAGTTAGCAGTGAGCACTTAACCACTGCACCACCAGGGCACCTCTAGTCTGTGAGCAGCAGAAAGAACACACAAGTGGTCAGGTTGTGCTCCCCAGAACCATCCCTCCAACTGAGGGACAGGGGCAGAGTCAGTCTGTAAAAAGGCCTGACAGTGCTGGCATGTGTCACCACAGCCTGGGACAAAGGTCTGTCCAGCAAGGTGCCTGCGGCCCCCACCCATCCCTAGAATTTCCATAGCTAAAGCCAACACAGGGAAGGGAATCTCCACGACAAAAATGGGCAGAACAAGATACCCTTTAGAGAAAACATAAAGTAACACTACAAGTCATCCCAATCCTCTACGCCAAGTTTTCAGTTAAAAATAAAATCCTACAAGTAGTATTTAATACCTAAAAAGAACGGTAACGTTCGGTGACAAGGTTCTGAGTGCAAACTCTCCCTGAAGAGAAAGATACTAAGTTTTCCCAACAACAGACACTTGGAGGAGCCCACAGAACCAGCGATGTCTCATCCCATGGCCAGTTTCACCACCTATGTACCAGAAGCTATTTCTCCAGCACCCCTAACTGCCAACAGAGAAATGTTTTCATGTGGACTTACGCTGTACTTGGCACTGCTGAGTTAAGAAAAACACTTAAATCTGCACATTGAAAAATAAGCTAAATCTTTTTAACAACAAAAGCAGACATACACAACTAACTGTTTACCTATTTTTCTTTCTGGATATGGAACTCCTTGGGGATCAGAATAGAAAGCTTCTAGCTCAAAAGGTCCTCTTCTGAAGAAAGTGAGAACTTTGGAGAAAGGAGCGGCGTGGTTGCGGTAGAACACTTCATGGACACTAGCGGGGAAGCCAACAGAGCGGTCAGTATGTCAGCTGTGTCCCATTACTGTGCCACACAAACACAGCAGGGCCACTCTGAGATCACCTGCCCATGCTATCGCCCTCTAACACCAACAGGAGAGAAACATCTGGACAGGTTTTGCTGTTAAACGGTCCCAGTTAGATTACCCATACGTGACCACAAAAAAACATTTCTTAATCTTGAGTCTTTACGTTAAAATGTATCCAGAACTGTTTTTTCCTGCATACCCTTCAGTGTCTTCTGAGTCATGGTTCCAGACCAGCGATATTGGAAAAGGAACCGCATCAGTAACGGAAAATTCTCGAACTTTGAAAGCTGGAGAAAGGATAGCACACTACACAAAGAAAAGAGAAAAAAAAAACAGATTATCAGAAGCACGTGATGTTCACTTGTGTTCTAACATAAAACTCCACAATTTAAATTCAAGTTTTGTTTAGGCTCTATGTAACCCCAAGGACATACAGGCCATCACCTAAATACCATGGCCATCCTATAAAGATCACTGAATCTCAGGAATGAAAAAAGTGCTGCTGTAGAGCCAATTCTGAATCACAGCGACCTCAGAGGACAGAGAAGTGTCCCACAGCATCTCCAAGGCTGTGAGCTTCACGGACACAGGCGACCATGTCCCCCTCCCTCAGAGCAACTGCTGTGTTCAAACCTGAGCCCTTTATCCACTGCACCCCCAGGGATCCTAACATCCTATGACAGTGATGGCTACTCAACAGATACTTCACAGGGCTCTGAACAGAACTTTCCAGAAGTTCAATCCACCGACATTTCCACTACTAGCTGCATACTTCTGGACACGTTCAGACGCTCACAAACACCTCTGTCCACACTGCCTTTCAAGTGCCTTAAGGCTAGAAAAAGGGTGAAACCTACAACGTTCATTTACTGTGTCAGTCATAATGAAGAAAGACCTATGTTTGTTTTTCAACTAATTCTACAGACATGTGAAACCAACAGTACCAAGCCTGTTACTGTCAAGTCGATGCAGACTCACAGTGACCCTACAGGACAGAATACAACTTCCCCATTGAGTTTCCAAGGAGCACCTGGTGGATTAGAAGCGCCAATATTTTGGTTAGCAGATGTAGCACTTAACCACTGCGTCACCAGGGTTTCCACAGACAAATGAAGCAATGATAAATTCCTACTTGGGGCAGACAACCCCCCAAAAACAGGTAGAGGTTTCGTATTTTAACCAGGTATACAGATGACGAAACAGTCACACAGAACAGGCCCAACAAGAGAAAAAGGCAATTCCTCTCTTCAAAACAGAAACTCTCATCAAGCCCACTGCCACCTCAGTGACCGCTGCGACCCCGGTGACGAGCCCTTTACAGCTGCCTTTTCTGCAGCCCCATCAGAACTACCCCTGTCCCTAACCCCTGTGCCACACACACCAGCTCAGTGCTTCTCAGGGCACACTGCCCAGCCTCTCCCGCTTCAGCTACGAACCCCGAGGCACCTACTGAAACACTCCTCTCCTCAGCTACCTAACCAGGGCCAGGCCTGTCAGTTCCTCAGCCCCCACGACGAAGCACAGGGGACCCTGTGGCCAGGGTGGGAGCCCACAACGGGGTCTGGCGGCAGTACCTGGAGCGCGCACCCCCGGGCCACCGCTTCGTCTGCATTGAGGGTGGTGCTCACGTCCTTCCCAAAGAACGTGGCGATTCTGTCCTTCACAGCTGGGATTCGCGTGGCGCCTCCGACTATCTCGACAGCACGCACATCCTCGGCCTTCAGCTGTGTCTGCTCCATGAGCGAGCGCAGGGGCACGTCTATCTTCTGCAGAAGATCTGCACAGAGCTCTTCAAACTGTGATCTTAGCAAATTCAAGGAAAAATGTGTAAATCTTCAGAAGTGACTGTGTAAGTGCCGTTATCTTACTCTAGTTTTTCAGAAACCAAACCTGCTGCCGTCAAGTTGACTTGGCCGCCTAGCGACCCACAGGACAGAGCACAACTGCCCTGCAGTTTCCAAGGAGCAGGTGGTGGATCTGAACTGCTGACCTTTGGGTTAGCAGACACAGCACGTAACTGCTACACCACTAGCCTCCCAACTCTGTCCATCAAGTCAGACTCGCAGTGACCCTACGGTGACCAGAGTCTGTCTCACCAACCCCAAAGGACTTCACCGTTTTTCAGACCCCGCGCTAGCTGCTTACCTGTCCTATCATTTACTTCCTGTAAACTTACTGTACAGACAGAAAAGGAGGGGGAAAAAAAATAGGTCCTTCAGGGGATCACTGAAAAAAGTCACTGAATTACTGGGATTACTGGAAAAAGTCACTCATTCTTAACACTGCCATTTGAGTTCTAAGTATTTTACTCCCTTTAACTTACTTCATTTTGAATATTTTATTTCCATCTGTGTCTCGAAACACTTTTGTAAGCTACTCAGCTGTGCTGCACGCCACCGAGTAGACTGTGACGCCCAGCACCTCCACGGCAGAGCAGAACTGCCCCACGGGGTCCCGAGGCCGGCCTCCTTACGGGGTGGACAGCCAGGTCCTTCCCGCACGGAGCAGCTGGCGGCTCTGAGCTGCCCGCCTGTCTGCAGCTCTGTCCCACCTGCTGACACCAGAGCTCCTGCCGTTCAGTGACTGGCCCAGAAACACCGAAACGAAAAGACACCAAGACAACTTCGGCGTGCTCTGAGGACACTGAGAGAAAAGGCAGCCTTCCTCCACTCTCGGCCAGGGCGCCTGCGTCCCTGCTGCAGACCAGGAACGGCCCTCACGCCTCCAGCCACACGGCCTGCTCTCCTGAGCCCGGCGGCCGAGCTCGTGGCCACAGCCGGGCCCCAACGCACCTGTTCATCTTGGCCGAGACGTCCCTGTCGTCCATGAAGCACTCGACGTTGAGCGGCAGGTCCGTGCTGTTGGAGCTCATCAGTTTCTTCAGCTTCTCCGCCTCCTGGGTGAGGCGCAGGAGCGCGCGGGTCCGGGACTTGGCGTCCAGCTTGTACTTGGCTTTAAATTCTGCACAGAAGTGCTCCACCAACTTCTCATCAAAGTTTTTCCCTCCTAAGAAAGGGTCAAAGGCTGTTCCCAGGACCTATTTGAGTTCAAACACAAATCACCCAGTTACTTGCCCCTGTGTCTGTCACTAGCATCTGAACCCCTGCTGTTTAGGTAGCTCAGTTTCTATCCAGTGACACAAAACGCAAGCCAGTGAGCAGAGACGTGACCACCAAATTCACATGGAAAGTTTGGTCTTTCAGGATCACCCAGGAGGCGGCTGACACCCTTTCTTCCCGGAGCACCACACTGAGTGTGTGCTGACAGTAACATCTCCCTCAGGAGAGCTGTGCGGGCAAACGGGACAGCACCAAGGAGGAGTCAAGGAAGAGGCGCAGGAGCTCACAGTCGTGACACATACAAGACACTTGACCATGGAGGGCATGATTCCACTTGGTGACTTTACCTTCAGCTTCCCCTTGTTAAATGCACAGGCAGAGACTTGGAATGCCGAATGCCCCATGTCAACAAAAACCACTATCCGTGGCTTCTCATCCAGGCCTGGGAGGTCCTGTTTATAAATCCCGTAATTCAGAGCAACTACAAAAAATAAGGAGATTTCAATTCTTTGGGTGACATTTTCCTACAAATTTCCTTGTTTTATACAATCACACAGGCGGGAAACCTGACTACACGGGACTGAGGTGACCCCCGCCCTCCTCCAGGTGGCTGCAGCAAGTCGCCTGTGATCCATCACGTCTCCCTTTTGAATTCACAACGGTGCTCGACCAGTTTTTGAGACACGGAAGGATGTGATGGACGACACACACACGCTGTGACGACAGTGAAAGGTCCCCAACACCAGACCTGTCACAGAGTCCTTATGCGGTAGCCACAACCTGCTGGGGCACAGCTGATCCAAAGAAACCCAACACTTAACATACAACTACAGGCACTGCAGTTCCTACCTTTTTTTTTTTTTTAATTCAACACAAACGCCTTAAGAGCCTTTCAAGTTACTGCTTTTCTAAACACGCCCATCTGAGAACATGTCATTACCAATTCTCAGTTTTACAGGACTGTTTTCACAATCTACCAAAGACAAATACACCGGAAACCCTCTCCCTCTGCCCCAACAGCCTCAGAACTGAACCACGCTCTCAGCACCGTGTTCAAGGCAGCGGCACAGCCTCCAGGGCCACGTGCTTGGCCCTGAACCCAAAGCCAGGCGATCGCAGCCTGTTGGCTGCTCCAGCCCAGGCGACACAGCAGGTCTGCTTCCATAAGGCTTTTCCCTGTCATCATCGGGTTGACTGGGGTGCTGATGACGAGATGGGACAGGGAGAACTGCTCCACAGGGTGTCCGCGCTGTCCTGTTTACAGGAACAGACCACCACGCCTTTCTCCTGCCGAGCAACTAACTAATAGGTGTGAACCGCTGACTTTTCAGGCAGCAGGGGAGTGCTTCAGCACTGCACCACCAGGGCCCCTTTGAGTGAAAATGATGTCCTTAGAGACCCTCTGGGGCAGTTCTCCTCTGCTCTATGGGTCAGTGGGCAGGAAGCCACACAGCTCCAACAGGCTGGGTTATTTTAGTCGCCATGACCCATAAGAGCTCTGGAGCTGCTTGCCACTCAACTCAGGGTCCCAGCTCAATGCCCCTCACACAGCGCTTACGTCATCAATGTCACACACCCATCACCTCCAGCCTGGGACACGGGAACCACAGTTAAAGCCTGTAACCCCACATTACCAGGTTTCTAAGAAACCTTCATATCTACAACATAACCCTAAAAACTGAACTAAAATCAGTGTATCCAAGTTAAAGAATTAACAGAACTCCCAAAAGCATTTCCTAGTGAAAATGGTTTCAGAAATCGGCAAAGCACTAGGTTCTCGCTAACTGTGAGCACCTCAAGAGCTTGGACGGTTGCTTGCAAATCTATCTGGAGTTTCCTCAGCAGGCTGTGCGTGTACATCCACACGAGCACGGTGCCCGGGACAGCCCGCCGAGGGGCCAGACGGCCCCGTGCAGCCTCTTACCAGCCGTCATGTCGTTCATGAGCCGTAAGCAGTTGAGGCCAACAATCTGAGCCGCGTCGAGGACTGACCGCCTCTCGGCATCTGTGAAGAACGAGGGGACCTACAGACAGAACAGAAAGGCAGGTGTTTGAACTCACCTAAGACGTAGCTAGAACTTCCTCACCACCACCTCCACCACATTCACGGGGCCTGTGAAGGAGGGGTCGGCCAGGTCACAGAACGGAAGCCTCGCTTCAGCCTCAGGTCCTCGCCAGTCCTTCAACTTTCAGGAACTACTTCAGCAAGAATGTATAGAAAGTTAACTTACACTTACTAGGAAATCTGTAAGTAGATGAAATACTGTCTCCTAAGCTGACTGCTAAGTTTCTAGTGATGTTCAGACATTACAGTGCTCAATCAACATGCAAAGCTGGACGCAGTAAGACCTGCAAAAACCTGGACTTGTGTTAAGACAGAAACCTGTCAGAGAAGGAAAGCGCCAATATTTTCCACTCAAACGAGTGACAGACCTCACCCTGTCAACGGTGGGAAACTCGGGACACCTGGAACAAGGCACCCTGTTGGGTTCTGTCTGAGGTCTCCCTGAACAGCGATGCAGGGCACAGAGAGACTTGAAGTGTTCAGAGAGAACAGAGAGCTCATGCTAGCACATGCTGCCACCCTTCAGTTCTGCTTGTCACTGGTCCAGGCAGTAACAGAAAGTGGGCTCTCGCCAGCAGTCCTTTTAACACCACAAAAAAATCTTCTGATTCTCAAAAAAGGGACAAGAGCCAAAGCAGCCAAGAGGATGCAGTGTCTTCAGGTGTTCCCCTGTGCTTCCAGACAGGAGTGCTGCCGACTGCTTTTCTAGGGCAGAACCCTACATCCCAGCAGAGACTCCAGAGACAGCTGCTAACCACACAGGCACACCGGCAAGTCACTGCAAGTGCCAAGAGAAAACTCAGTACCGTGGCTCTCAGACTTTTCCCCAAGTATTTCCAGACACTTCAGAGAGAGAGGAAGACACAGGGAAAAGGTGGGTCTCTGCTCAACATAGCTCCTTCCATCAGTCTTCAACAGGAAGTTATTTAAAAAAAAAACCCAACAATAAACAGCTGCTGACTTAAAAGTCAACCCTTGTAACCCGACTCTCATATCCCATCAACCTCGGACAGGTTTCTGGCTGGTCAAGACATGCCACAGCAGACAAGGTGCTTGCGCCCAGCCCAGCCCGACAGTCCCGGTGGGGAGCACTACCACCGTGGACCACAGCTCCAGTGACCTTGGAGGCTGGAGGCAGCACAACTTGTAACCAATGTCTCAGCACCCAGATGCAAGACGGCTTTTGCTCATTCCATGTCCTACCTGATAGCCTAGCGAGCCAGTTTCTACAAAGGCGGGACCTCCCAGAGCTACGAGTCTTGGTCCTGTCACTGCCAGTAACCCACCATCTGAACGTCCTGCTCCTCAGCTGACAGGGGACTCTCACACCCACAGCTGCCTCAGTCCCCAGGCTGTCTGGCAGGGAGTCTGCCATCGCCCGAGAGTACCTGCAGACGGGACTAGATGGTCTTGATTTTCCCAAAGCCCCCAAGAGCCTTCTGATGTCAGTCTCGGGGAAGAACCTTGCCAAAGGACAGCCACTCCTGACGGTGTGAATTTGCCCCTCAGGCCAATCCACGTGCTCCTGACACCGGTTCACACGGCCCGGCAGAGTTCCATCGCTGGCAGGTAGAGCACTCACACACATCTGATACAGAAGAGCGGGGTAAGGGAAGCAACTTAAGACCCAACAGTGCCTGGCTGGATTCTACTTACTGAAATGACACAATCTGTCACCGGCTTCTTGAGGCTGTTCTCAGCGGTTTCCTTCAGCTTCGTCAACAGCATGGCTGTCACCTGCTCCACACTGAACAGGTGCTCTTCACCCATGTACATCACCTGCAAAGGGAAGACACGCGTCCCCACAATGCAGGCCACAGCTGACCTCTTGCTCCACACGACTCTCTGTTCTAATACTTGTCTAAAACAGAAGGAAGAAACTGTTTTCCCCTGAACACGGGGGAGGAGTGAAGGCTGGGCAGGCTCCCCAGCCGAAACTCTGGTCAGAACATCCCAGAGGGGAGTCCACTGCTACACAAAGCGCTGAAAGGGTTCGCTAGGACAAATGCTTCGTGTGGCTCATGCGACAGGAATGCCTCTGTCAGTTTCAGAGACATTTCTCGTTGCATGATGCCATGCTCACCACACACCACAACCACGCAGCCTCTGGAGCAGGCTTTTGTCTGACAGGGCAACATTAAAAACCTATCAAGTATACACAATTTTTACAACAGTCAAAAACCTAGAAAAACAATTAAGTTCATAAGCATGTATTATCGCTTAAATGATTTCTAAAGCCACTTTGAGCATAAACCTTGTACAGTTCAAAACTTAAGACGGGAAAAAAGACCACTTGTCGGGAAGTCCTCTCCCTTGTAGATTTAAGAATACATTGCTATAGAGTCCATTCTGACTCACAGCAACCCCACGTGCTCCAGAGTAGAACTGTCCCACTGCATTTTCTTGGCTACGGCCTTCCCAGACGGTGATCACCAGGCCCTCCTTCTTTGGTGCCTCTGGACCATCCCCCTTCTGATTAGTAGTCAGACAAACTATCTGCCCCACCCCAGAGACCCGCTTAGTAAGCAGTAACTGCTTCTCCACACAGGTGAATTAAAAACAGTGTCATACTAAGGGGCAGGCCAAACCCAACCCCCCTCTCCTCAAGACAACTCACAGTGACCCTACAACTCAGGGTAGGCCTGCCCCACTGTGTTTTGGAGGCCGTCAATCGTGACAGAACCTATTACCTTGATTCCAACACCACCGTTGTCCATGGGAACCAAGTCGAAACTTAAGTTTTCCTTCTCCTGCTGGATGAAGGGGTCAGTGAACGCACGGCCATGAAACCTCTTGAAGTTGGACACCGTATTGTTGGCATGCGTGATTTGCTGCAAAGCAACATTTCATTTCTAGTTTCTGTACTGAGAGCGATCATGCAGATAGCTATCGATCAAACCCCCTTCCCCAGAGCCCTGAACCGACACGTTCTTCCCTCCCACTTCCCTACTCAAACGCAACAAGGTGAGCAGCGCGAGTCATCCAGAGGCAAGCCTGTCCTACCAACGCGACAGCAGCCTGAGACAGCTAGGCCGCAGAGGCGAGCCTGTCCTACTGACGTGACAGCAGCACGGAACGACCACGCCACAGAGGAGCCCCAACAACTGCGTCGGTTCATGTCATTCCTTCACTTCCCTACTAAATCTGTCACGGTGGCCATGCACCCAGTGGGTGACAGGATACAGTCTAGACACAAGAGAGCACTACAGCCAGGTTGTACCTTTTTTTAAGAAAAGTTTAAATGTTACAGCACAACACGCTTCTAAGTAGCTACAAGAAACACATCTCGAGCTACACGATACACAAACTGTTCCTTTTCCTGCCAAGATAATGGAGCACTCATGATCTGTGAGAGGAAGACAGGTTTAGAAGATTGAAAGCTCCCAGGTCACTTAATAGTCTCAAATCCACGTGTTGGCTATTTTTAAAAACAAGAAAGACAGGTCCTATGTTGCACACTGTGGGTGCCCCTGTTTGCTAACTGCGGCCATAACTCTTTCTTGCTCAACTGCTTTCACCAAATGCATAGGCCTGTCTCACCTCAATATGTAACACAGCACATGAAACAGAAATAAAGTTGGGCTTAAAATTCAAGCAAGTCTGACAAAACGTTAACAAACTTGTGCTCCAGTTTCCACGGAGCCCCTGGTGGACCTGAACTCAGCTAACCTCTTGGTCAGCAGCTGCAGACTTCACTACTACCCCAGCAGGGTCTCCAACACTGTCAGTAGGTGCCTTCCTTAAATACAGAAATAATTAGAAAAATGATACTTACAAAGTTGCAAGCCTGAAAATACCAAAAATTACTTTTTACATCTATTTATAACGGGAAGACTAAAGCATAACAGTACTAGTTATGGTTAACTAAGAACTTTAAGCATGTTTGTGACCTAAAATGTCTTGAGATCTTAAAACTCGAATGAGACATGTCCAGCCCAGCAGTCACAGGGCAGGTCCGAGTGTCACCTCGCTGTCCTCCAGTGAGCACCAAGAGCAGTGGAATGGAGCTGCGGGCGGCCAGCACTGTCAGCTACTGCCACATGGAAGGGGCTGCTTCCTACAAGGTTTTCCTTTCTCACAAGTCACAGCACCCTCCAAACTCATCTCACCTTCCCCGGCTTCCTTCTGGGTCTCTCCTAACACAACTCACCATGGTACAACTACTAAAGACATTCCAGAGTTTGGGTTCTTTTTTTTTAACAACACTATTTCCATATTTAAGAGAAAATTTTCAGTCTCTTAACACCTCTCAAAATGGATTTTCCTTCAATCGCTTATTTCCTCCCCCACCCAAGAGGCTTATATCAACTAACAATTCAAAAAAAAGAGAATGACAAAGTAGTAATTACTAACGAGGAAGGCAGGGAGAGAAGGTTACAGTGGATCTTCTTCAATAAAACCAGAGAAAGGAACAGAAGGAGAAGCCTCAAAGTGCAGAGAGAAAGACGACGCAAACTCCACTCCCAAAGCTGCCGGTGAGGTCACTGTGGGGACCTGATGGTCTCGCACGTCTCTTGAGATTTTACTTTTAAAGACACTAACTCGAGTTCCTTCTGGGAACATACCTGATTTTTAGCTGCAACGCCAATGGTCCTGTTTTTTGATCCAAATGATATGACCGACCTAGGAGAAACATAAAACCGCATTTCAGAAGCAGTAAAAAGTGTAAGTGCGCATGTTTGTAACTGACAAAAAGAAAACCCTAATGTAATAGCTTGTCTACTGCACAAAACGGGGACAGTGAGGCACCAACTGGGGCTGACACAGAAAGGGGGACCCCTCACCCACCCCAAGTTAAGAACTACTCTGAGAATCTAACCAGGTGGCACCCCACTCACGCAAGGGCTGTCCAAGTCTCAGGACGTCCCCCAGGCCATCATCACTGGGCCCTGTCGACACGGTGGTTAAGCACTGGGCTGCCAACCAAAAGGCCAGCAGTGTGAGCTCACCAGGCGCTCCACAGGAGACAGGATGTGGCAGTCTGCTCGACAGGGATCACAGCCTTGGGGACATGAGGGCCAGTCCTACGGCATCACTGTTTGTCAGAATTGACTCCAGGGCAATGGGTCTGGTGGATCTGCAGGCATCACCCACCACGTGCTTCCAACAAGTAAAGGGTATCATTGGTTGGGCCCCAAACACATGATTAACAGATTACCAAACCATGGTGTAACTCTACCTCTCAATCACCAACTCTGCACAAATTGAAATATCCGTCACACCTGTCACTGTCCCGACACACCTACCACCTGCCTCTCTGGCATCCCAGTTCTGATGTAAATGCTAACCCACGGACTGAAGCTGCGTTCCTGGAAGAGCACACAAGACTTGGAAAACGCCACGTAGAAATGGTCCAGACCAAGCATCACGACGGGGTTGTTTCTGACTGTAGAATGGCAGGAGTGAACAGCTAACGTGGAGTGACTTCAGAAAGTGAGACAGCCTCTCAGCGACATAAACGAAAGGCCCAGGAGCACAGCCCCAGCACAGCTCAGGCAAAGCTGTGAGGTTGAGGGCAATTAGCTGGGTTTCTGATTAGCAGGTTGAGTAGAAGAAATGGTAATTGGGATGAGAAAAAGAGTCTGCTGAGAGCTGAGCGCCACTGCAGATCTGTCACCAGAATGAAGCGTAGATGCACTGTCACGGAGGCAGCCTAGACCCCCACAACCTGAGCAGGTGCTAGGGGGAAGTCTGTAAGCCAGAGGTGTGCATGCTAGACTCCGAAGATGCCTTCCTAACAGCATCTAAGCTGCAAGGAACCCTACGCTCACAGAACCAATTCACTCATTTCTCCAGGGGGAGCCAATTTAATTCTATTAACAGAAATTAAAGCTTGCCAACGCAACTGAGTTAAACATCTGTTTTATCAAGCATCACTGAGAACTCCAATAAACAAAAACAAACCCCACTGCCCTTAAGTCAATTCCAACTCAATGGTCCTACATAACTGTGCAGAAGGCCCCCACAGGGTTTCTAAGACCCCACCTTTACGGGAAACAGACCCCCACCCACGCAGCCACTGGGTGGCTGGTGGGTTCCAAACTCGTAACTTTCGTTAACAGAGCAGTTTAACCACTGCGCCACCAGGGCTTCTGGGGAACTCCAACCCTGTCCTCAATTCACAGTATTTTTGAACCGCACCTTGTGTTTAGCTTCATCCAACGGCCACTACAGCCACACACACAGTTTTCCTCCAATTCTCTCAAACCAGCTTGCCTGCTTTTCTTTGGATCAAAGAACCCACCTATAAACTGCACCTAGACATACAGCCTGAGACACCGTCTCCCTTCTCACTCCACTCTGGCCATAATGCCCGAGAACTGGCTGGCCATCCGCCAAGGGATGGAAACAGGATCGATTGCCCAGGTGATCTGCCGCCTCGCCAAGGCTACTGGCATTGTCCAGCGGGCGCTGATTTCTGTTGTCTGCTCGCTTCCCTAGCTCATCTGCCCCCCAACAACAGTACTAACCCAGTCATTTACATATCAACCCACCATTTCATTCTACACTTTTCATCTTGAGCTTATACCGTTGAAGAAAAAATATCAATACCCGCATGAATGTCCCTGAGAAGCTAACAGTTGTGTCCATTAACACACTCGTGTACCACTTCTTCAGAAAATAACACACCAACCGGCCCTCCCCGACCCTGCCGTGGAATAAAATATTAATTCAGCGATGGTATTCCTCCTCTTGGTCATTCTAGCACAAAAACATGCAATTCATACTGCTCCTCCTTCAGCCATGCCGCAAAATTAATTTAAACAGGAGAAACACGATTTAAGAGTCAGTACCCACGACCGGCACGGAAGGGCATCTTTCACAAAAGATCCCGCCAGGTAGGCCCAGCCGAGGAGATGAAAGGGGATTCAGCCATCCCGGGAACCATCGTGGGGTCGCCAGGACTGGGCTTGCTCGCTGGGAAGCAGCGGCACCGAGGCCTCTGGAAGCTTCCAGCACCTTCCGAGATCCGCGATGCGGAAGAATAAACTGAGCAGCCCGGGCGCCTCGCTGCGCAGAGATGCGCGGAGGACCGGGGGCGGCTCAGCCCACTCTGCCACTCCGAGGGCACGGGGGCGCCAAGTGAGAGCGGGGACGCTGAGAGGGAGCCGGGTCGCCGGCTCGGCACAGCCCCGAGTGGGAAACTCGCCCATGTCCGAGACACCCTTCCCAATGGGGGCGCCGAAGCCCGCTCCTCATTCCGAGCCACCTTCATGGCCGATCTGACGCCGGTCCCCAGCCCCGGTGCCCCTCGCGGGATCCCCCACGGCCGCAGGCTCCCACTTACGGCGTGCAGCGGTCGCTGAACTCGTTGGCAATGGTCTCGATGCCCCCAGCGCGGGCCACGGCGATGTAGCAGCTCTGAGAGCCCACGTCCAGCCCCACCACCGACATGGCCGATCGCGGTCTGCGTCCGCTCTCCTGCTGCCGCTGCTGGCCTGATGCGCGGCCCCGCGCGCTGGCGCCGCACGCTTGGCCGGACTCACGGAAAGCCGGCCTGTCAGGTGCCGGAAAAGCGCGGCTCGCAGGCAGTAGCGAAGAAAGAGCTCGGCGCTGGGTGTCCGCGTCAGGAGCTCCGGACGTCTTCCCGGTGCCGCCTGTCGCTCGCACTCGGGCCCAGGAAGGGAGGCTCCTCTCCCTCACTCTTATGTACCGCACTGCTGAGAACTTTCCAGAATCTGCGGCATTTACTCACCGGCGCCTCCACCGACCCCTCCACGTGCCACTTCCGCTTCCTTCTTCTCGAGCCTTCTCGAAAGATTCCACCCAATGGATGGAAGGTGCCCGGGGACGGCCGCCGTTGCCAAGGCAGCAGGAGAGCCGCTCCGGCGCCATTAGCTGACGCAATCGTGGCGACCCGCCTCCGCCTTCGCCCGCTCTCGCCGGAATCGCCTTTCTGCCGTAGTGAAAAGCCAGTAAGGAATGACTTGAAAACTCGTGATAGTCCTAACTTCATAACGGATGAATCCCAAAGAGAGGCTGAGCGGGCGAGGACAGACCTCACCGCTGCAGAACGCCCGAGACCCCAGACGCCTGCTAGGCCAAGAGAGCGCCCGCACAGCATGCCGGGAGCTGCAGCCCCGCGGGAGCTGGCGTGCGCGGGCATGCTGGGATGTGTAGTCCCGGCCGCGGTGGCTGCTGGGACGCGGCTTTGTCTTGGGGACCCGCCCGGGTGGCCGGGTTCTCCGAGGTGCTTATTGCCGTGATCGAAAGTGGCAGAGCTGGCGTGTTCCCTTGTTTGTTTTCGCTCATCGCCAAGGTTACCCCTCTGAGCTGGTGCAGGATAGCTTAGAAGAAAGAGTGCCAGTTTAAACTGCTAGTAATAAGCACAGCGTTAGAGGAAGTGTTTTTGTATTCATTAGACTGCGGCGTATTCATCTATGTGGAATAAAACGCCTTTTTTTTTGGTTAACAAAATGATTTCTAAATGTATCCAGTTTTGGAATGCTGTGGTATCACCATCTGCTTATTTTTGACATGTCTGAAAAAACCTCCCCGCCCAAGTTAAAGCACATCGTGTACTATATACCCTGCCACCATCCTAGCCATAAATTACCTGATGAGTTGACGTCTTCTTTGGTCCCCCCATTACCGTACTTTCAATAAAGAGAGAAGTAAAAAGAAACAAAAGTGGGACTGTAGTGAGTCTTCGTGCCCTTCTAAACTGACAGGAAGCCTGGTGGTGCAGCGGGGAAGATCTTGGCTGCTAGCCCCAAGGTCTACATCGGTACCCACCAGGAGCTCCTTGGAAACTATGGGGCAGTTCTCCCCTGTCCCGTAGGGTGACTATGAGTCAGTCCACCGCAACTGGTTTGGTTTGGGTTTTAAAGAAACGGAATGCCGCTAGAAAGTCCTGGTGGCTTCATGGTGAACTGCTTTGTTGGCAATCAGACCCACCTGGCAGCTCCACAGGAGAAAGACCCGACGATCTGCTCCCACAGAAAGGAAAGCCCATAGCCGCAGAATCGGGAGCCTGGTGGCGCACTGGTTAAAGTGCTCCGTTGGCGGTGTAGAGGGAGACATCTGCAGTAGCTGGCTCTAGGAAAGAGGGGAGCCTTAGAAACGATGGGGCAGCTCTCCGCAGTCTTGTAGGGTCTCTGAGTCACAGTCCACTCAGTGGCAACAGGTTTGGTTTGGTTTGGGAATCTTCGGGGAAGCCTGGGGCCACAGCTGTCTCCCAGAGAGCAGATGTTGGGTTTGAACTGCTGACGGGTTAACCAGTGGTTAACCACTGCACCACCTGGGCTCCCAGTAACATCTACATGCTCTGAGTGCAGCTCCACGACACAGAAAAGGTGCAGTAGTGGGCAGTGTTTCTGAGAGAAAACTACGTCATGTTTGACTTCTCAGCCACAGAGGCTAACCAAAGGCGGAAGAACACCTAGCCAAGCCAAGTGCCACGAGTCAGAAATCTCTATAGTTTGTGTTGGATTGGGAACCCTGATGGCACAGCGGTGCAGCGCTACACCTGCAAACCAAAAGGCTGGCAGTTCAAATCCAGCAGCTGCTCCTTGGAAACTCTATGGGACACTTCCGTGTCCGGCAGGGTGGCTATGAGTTGGAGTTGACTCGATGGCCACAGGTTAGGTTTCAGTTTTTGCATTGGATCAAATAACTGGGGAGGGAGGTCCTACTTGCCTCCAGGAGCTGACATCCAGTCAATTCTGACTCATAAGGAGGGAAAAGGGGAATATAATCCATTGGATCAACTCACAGCGACCTCATAGAACCAAGTGGCAGTGCCACTTGTGTTTCCAAGCCTGCAATCTTTACAGAAGCAGACGGCCACAGCTTCTCCCTCCAAGTGCCAGTTGGTGGCTTTACCACGGCGGCAGCAAGCCTCCTAGGACACCACCACCTCCTGGGACACGCCCACTCCTGTGGAAATGATCCTTGTGACAAGCCTCCTAGGACACGCCCACCTCCTAGGACACGCCCACTCCTGCGGAAATGACCCTGTGACAAGCCTCCTAGGACACGCCCACTCCTGCGGAAATGACCCTGTGACAAGCCTCCTAGGACACGTCCACCCCTGCGGAAATGACCCGGTGACAAACCTCCTAGGACACGCCCACTCCTGCGGAAATGACCCGGTGACAAACCTTCTAGGACACGCCCACTCCTGCGGAAATGACCCGGTGACAAGCCTCCTAGGACACGCCCACTCCTGCGGAAATGACCCGGTGACAAGCCCCCCTAGGACACGCCCACTCCTGCGGAAATGACCCTGTGACAAGCCCCCTAGGACACGCCCACTCCTGCGGAAATGACCCGGTGACAAGCCTCCTAGGACACGCCCACTCCTGCGGAAATGACCCTGTGACAAGCCTCCTAGGACACGCCCACTCCTGCGGAAATGACCCGGTGACAAGCCCCCTAGGACACGCCCACTCCTGCGGAAATGACCCGGTGACAAGCCCGCCTAGGACACGCCCACTCCTGCGGAAATGACCCTGTGACAAGCCCCCTAGGACACGCCCACTCCTGCGGAAATGACCCTGTGACAAGCCTCCTAGGACACGCCCACTCCTGCGGAAATGACCGGGTGACAAGCCTCCTAGGACACGCCCACTCCTGCGGAAATGACCCGGTGACAAGCCTCCTAGGACACGCCCACTCCTGCGGAAATGACCCTGTGACAAGCCCCCTAGGACACGCCCACTCCTGCGGAAATGACCCGGTGACAAGCCCCCTAGGACACGCCCACTCCTGCGGAAATTTGCACAGCCTATTCCAGAGGTGCCATGTTGGCTACGGTTGAAAAGTTCTTGCTTGTTATAAATTATTTCCTTCACAAATGCTTTCACAGATGTACACGTAGGTTACTGCTTTTCTTTGCCTCCTTTTCCTTATGACATAAATGCCTACACATGACTGAAAATTTACAAGTAATTCTTAAACTTATAATTAGCTTAGCCATTCTAAAGTAGTAGAAAAGAGAAAGTGGGTGTTTGGGTAACCAGGACCACCACTGCCCTACATAATATACTACCGCTTCTTAGAATATTGACACATAAAAAAATAGTCATCTCCTTTCTGACTGGCACTCATGAAGATTTTTAGTTTATTTTCCCAATCCCAGGCTATTCTTAACCAATAACTGGGCAGAGTGGTGCTAATTTGCAGTCCACTGTCTTTAGACAAGTAACCAGCCTGCGGACGTCAAAGACAACTTGCCTTAAGAACAAACGAACTGTGTTTCTTCATCAGTCTCGCCTGTTCTGAGCACCTGCATGCTTGCACCCCTCGCCTGCCCCCTCTTCCCGTCCCTGAACCCCTCTGTAAAACTCACCAGCCTGGTTTGCACTGTTAAGATGGCTTTTAGGATGCTAACTGACCATCTTCTCGAGTTGTTGGCAATCCGAAAAAAGGGCTTAGTAGGGTTAGGCAGCGTGAGTCTGTGATGGGATTTTTCCAGTAACAGGTGGACTTGACCCTCCAAACTTTGTGTTAACTGTGCACACTACCTCGGGGCTCCGGGTAATAAGATAAACAAAAAGGAAGAAGAGTTAATCTACTGTGTTTTCTGTGTTCTGAACTGTGGCAGGGTCATGGCAAAACCCTGGTGCACAGAGATGCTCTATTTCAGGATATGGTTGGATCCTCTTCGTTCTGCTGGGGACACAGTCAACAAGTGTTGGTGTACTCCTGCTGGGCTCAGCAGGTTCTGGAACCAGGGTGAGTCTGAGCTCCTTAGATGTTAACATAATTTTGGGTACCCTCTTTGGATTGTGCTTTAGGCTCTTGAAACCAAGAGTGTGTTCCCAAACCCCGATTAATTAATCCATTCAGGAGAATAGGAGTGGTAGAATAAATAACATTTTGGGGATTTGTTTTCATTGGAAGGAGCCCCAGTGCCATTTAAGGGCTTGACTGCTAACCCAAGGTTAGCAGTTGAAACTCAGCCAGGGACTCCAGGGAGAGAGTCCTGGTAGTCTGTTCCCATACAGATGCCACCCAGGAAACTCTTAAGGGCAGTTGCACTTGTCCATGGGTGGGTGCCTACCAGTGGGAGTTGCTTTGGTGGCAACCAGCGGCTTTGTTACTGCCTGCCTCGGCTTGCTTACTTTGGGCCTGTCATCAGGAAAGACCAATGGCTAGAAAAGGACTTTTTTAGTAAAGGAGAAAAATAACAACAAAAACTCACTGCCCCTGAGTTGATTCTGACTCATAGGGACCCTATAGGATGGAGCAGAACTGCCCCATAGAGTTTCCTTTTGGTTAGCAGATGTAGCACTTGATCACTGTACCACCAGGATTTCCCTAGTAGCGGGTCGGTGAGAACGAGGGCATCCTCCATGCGAGGGTGGACTTAACGGCCACGTGGACTCCAGCACGCCAGCTACTGGGGGGGGGGGGCAGCACACACAGTGCTTGTTCTTTACACGTAAGGGTGCTGTGAGTCTCAGCCAACTGGGCAGCAACCAGCGTCACTGCTGCTTTGATGACTGGTTTAGTCGTCACCAAGTAACTTTCATTCCTCTCTTTGTCCCTCCCTAGGGATAAGAATTGGATCATGTACCCCAGCAAACACATGTGGGAGTCCTAACTGCTCTACTTGTCTGTGTGACCCTCTTTGGACACAGGGATCATACCAGAGTCGGGTGGACGCTAACCTTAATCTTTTCTGAGTTATGACTTACAAAAACAAAAATGTGTCATGGACACACAAACACACATACAGAGGAAAGAAAGAAGCCAAGGAATGCCAAGAGACTCCCAGGGCTCTAACCGGGAAAGACCCTCCCATAGAGCTGCTGTCCAGGCTTGATCTGCTAGTCACCCAGACTGTGGGACATTCCTGTTTTTTAAAGCCACCCACTTTGTGTATTCTTTGGTCACAGCAGGACTGAGTAATTAAGATGCCCTGTCAGGCAATTCCGCTATCGACTCATTCTCATCTGCTATTGTTAGCTCTTCACGGTGCGAGGCTGCTTCCATAATCAATAGTCTGTTAGCTTAATCACATGAGGTAGATCTGTGTTACCATCTCTGCAGATAATTCTAAGTTAGAAAATCAAAAAATTTTTTTTGGTCTTTTTATTGTGCATTAAGTGAGTTTGCAATTTAAGTCAGTTTCTCATACAAAAATTTATACACACTGCTGTGTGACCCTGGTTGCTCTCCCTACAGTGGGACAGCACGCCACTCTCCACTCTGTGTTTTCCTCGTCCATTCAACCAGCTCCTGTCGCCCTCCGCCTTCTTATCTTGCCTCCAGACCGGAGCTGCCCCGTCTGTCTTGTGCATCTGCTTGAGCTCAGAAGCCCTCTCTTCATCAGTATCATTTTATAGGCAATGAAATTTCAGAGGGGAACTTAAACAGGGGAACTTAAATCTGTGTTGTCCAAGATTCTTAAGAATTTCTGAATGCCATACTTGGCGCTTGGCTTGGCCATACATTTTAGATGTGCCATTGCCCTGAAAAGATTAGTTTCCTTTTCTTTACCTTTATTAATGTATTTCTGTTACACTGTACTCACAATCTTTCTCCCAGTCCTTTTTAAAAATACCTTTATTTTTGTTGTGGTTGTGAGTATACACAGTTAATATGTTAGTAGACCAATTCCACCATTTGGGCGTGTACAATTAAGTCCCAGTGATGACGTTCCTGAGATGGTGCAGCCATCCTCACCCTCCTTTTCTGAGTTCTGCTCCCCCGTTGACATAAACTCATTGCCCTTGAACTTCCTACCCAGCATCTCCAGTGGTGGGGTGAGTCTGAACCCATACGGAAGATTCTATAAAACAGCTCACTGCTCTGTACAAATATTCTTTCTTAATTATGCCAAAGTGTGTGGTTTTAAGAAGACTTCAGGGCGTATTTCTGGGTTAAGGTCTCAAGATCATCTGAGTGCTATAGTTTCAGGGTTCATCCAAACCTCCATGGCTCCATGAAAATGCCCAGCATGACTTCAAAGCACACCCTATTTCTGCTTCATGGATCACAATAGAGATACCAGAACGAGCTCTGGAGGGAAAACACGTGCACACCTTTGTGTGTTCAGCCATGGAAATTTCCCCAAATCTGACCAGACTATTTATTCCTACGTTCATCCAGCACTTCTGTGGAATTCCTCCCACGGAGAGTCGTTGTGTAGAACTGCTACAGCTGAGTCAGCAATCGTTATCAACAGCAAAAAACAAACAAACAAACAAACAAAAACTTGTATTAACTAGCTGCCGGGGAATGTTGGGAGCCATCAAGCTGGTTCCAACTCACGGCAACCACAGGTGATGGAGCAGAACTGGCCCGGAAGGTCTGCTGGGCCGTGGTCTTCACGGGAGTGGGTCCGGGTTTCATTCCTGCGGAGCAGCAGGGCAGGTTTGGAACTGCCAACCTTTTGGCT
Organism: Heterohyrax brucei; assembly: GCA_028571685.1. Taxonomy (NCBI): domain Eukaryota; kingdom Metazoa; phylum Chordata; class Mammalia; order Hyracoidea; family Procaviidae; genus Heterohyrax; species Heterohyrax brucei. The sequence continues at coordinate 83,518,292 of CM053159.1, forward strand.
AGCAGCAGAGAGCTTAACTTTTATGCCACCAGGGATTCTTACTTGAGTTAAAGCGTAGCTGTGCTGTGGAAACAGTCACACTTTGGGGAGAGTATGAATCCTTGAAGAGTGAATTTTTCCTCCTGACCACCCAGGGGAGCCAGAGACCCACAGAATCTTCACATAAATCTTTCCAGCAGCCAGGGCAAGGTAAAGCTGGATTTGGTTTGATCTTTGACAGTTGCAGGCAAGAACAATCAAAAAATTAACCAACTAACCAAAAAAGGAGACTACTGATTGACAGAGCTGGGCAGTTTGGGGGTGCTAGTGGTCCGCGCTCAGCCGCGTCTGGGGCCTCTGTCTTCTGTCTCGCGTCTTCTGTCTCTGTTGCTCATGGCTCTGCTCTCCTGCTGACACCGCTCTGTCCGACACTTTGCATGGCTCTGTTCCAGGTGCTACCGTTCTGCCTGGCCCTGCTCTATGTGGCACTGTGCCACGTGGCTGTCTTTCTGTGTGGCATTGCTCTCTGTGGCCCTGCATTGTATGGCTCTAGAGGGTCCATGTGGCTCTGCTGTTCCTGGCTTTCCTCCTTGGGCTGTTGTCCCTCAGGTGGGGGCACAGCAGACCCCACAACTCCAGGCTGACCTGGCTCTTAGCGCTGTGTCTGTCCTGGAAGCACAGCTGGCGTCTTTCAGCTGCCCCCGTGGTGTGGCTGGGCCCACACTAGATGCTTGGGTGAGGGCTCGGTCCGTTCACGGAGCGATGGGATGTCACAGATGGGGGAGGGGCAGGGCCGCCAGAAGACAAAGGCCGGGTCGGCTGCGGAGAGAGAAAACCAAAGCACCAGTTGTCACTGAGTTCATTCTGACTCATGGCAGCCCCTTGGGCATCAGAGAAGTGTGCTCCCTGGGCTCACATTTCAGAGCTCAGTCACCAGGCTCTTCTGCTGCGGTGCCTCCGGGTGGTGTCACAAATAGCACTTTGATAATGATAAGGCTGCGTATGAGCATTTCAGTTCACAAACGGGGGAACCCCTGGTCTGGAAGTCAGACAGCTCTGAAGCAGGGTGCAAAGCAGGAGAGCTTTGCGATGACAGAGAGGAACAAGGAGGCCACACTGGGCACACTGCAGATTAGCTGGCAGGTCTTTTCTTTCATTACTGAGGATAAAGGAGAAGTTTTGAATAAGGTAAAGCTGAGGAAGCAGGTCTTCATTGGCTAACTCAGGTTTCATGTCCAGACGAGTTGGTAGATGGACTTGGATTTCAGTTCCTGGGAAGGCCAGGCGTCTACAAGAGAAAGAAAGTTAGCTAGGTCTGGGTTTGCAGGCGTGGGGCTCAATGCAAGGGACTCCATTTGGGGCCTAATATAGTCAGGTTTCAGAAGCCCTGGTTGCAAAGTGGTTACGTGCTACAGCTGCTAACCAAAAGGCTGGCAGTTAGAATCCGCCAGGTGCTCCTTGGAAACCCTAGGGAGCAGTTCTACTCTGTCTTATAGGGTAGATATGAGTTGAAATCGACTTGATAGCAGTGGATTCTGGATATAGTGAGGTTTGGGGCCTGGTATAGTCAGTTTGGGGCCTGCTATAGTCAGGTTTGGGGCCTGGAATAGTCAGGTTGGGGCCTGGAATCGTCAGGTTGGGGACCTGGAATACTCAGGTTTGGGGCCTGGTATAGTCAGGGTCACTGGTGGTGCAGTGGCTAAGCATGTGGCTGTTAAACAAAATGTCTACAGTTTGAATTCACCAGCTGCTCCTTGGAAACCACAGGGCTATTTTCCTTTGTCTTGTAGGGTTACTATAGGTTCAGAGTCAGGTTAGAAGCCCCAGTGGTTAAAGTACTTAGCTGCTAACCAGAGGATTGATTCTTCAAACCGAGCACTCTAGCCATGGAGCCCTTGTGTAAGGCAAACAGTTGGCATGCTTGGCCACTAATTGAAAGGTTGGAGGTTCCAGTCCGCTGTTGTTAACCTATCTGGAAAAAAAAAAAAAAAAAAAAAAGGTTCAAGTCAATTGCTGCTCAGGGCAACCCTGCAGGACAGAGTAGAATTGCCAGCAAGGTTTGTTTCCAAGGTTGTAAATATTTGCAGAATAGGCTGTCACAGCTTTCTCCTGTGGAGCAGCTGGCAAGTTAGCGGTCAAGCCCTTAACCACTGCGTCACCACAAGAAGTGGCCAAGTCATGACAACCTTGCTCCTTTTAGGGAGGAGGAAGGCTCCAGATCTAACACATGAGAGCCAGCTCTAGAAAAATACAACCTAAAAGGAGGCCTTTCATCCAAGCTTAGGGCTGTAACCTTTCCCTCATTACACTCCAAAAAATAAAAAAAATAGTGCTGTCAAGTCGATTCTGACTCACAGCCACCCTATAGGACAGAGTACAACTGTCCCATGGAGTTTCCAAGGAGTGCCTGGTGGATTCAAACTGCTGATCTTTTCATGAGCAGCTGCAACTCTTAACCACTATGCCACCAGCATCTCCCGTTGTACTCTGCTACCCAGGCATCCCACCCCTTCTTTATAGTCAGATTGTTTGTGGCCTTGAAAGGCCCTTCTCTGCGTTTTTCCGTGTGCTGTAACCTGGGGTAGAGTTTTATCTGCCTCAGGGGGCAGATATGGGCCAGAATCTCCCATTTGTGGTCACTGCTTGTTCACTCCACTGCATCTGGTCTTCAGCCTGGGTCCGTCCACATGTTGTTCTCCAGGGATAGGGTTGGGGCAGTTTCTGGGTGGCCCCCTCCTGGATACTGTGACCTTCTTGGGCTATAGGCAATTTTGCAAGGGAGCCGTGGTGGTGCAGTGGTTAAGCATGCAGCTGCTAACTGAAATATCAGCGATTTGAACCCCCCAGCCACTATTTAGGGGAAGGATGTGACAGGCAGCTTCTGAATAGATGACAGCCTTGAAGACCTCATGGGGCAGTTCTGCTCCAGCGCTTGGAGTCATGATGAGTTGGAAGTGACTTGACGGCTGTATTCCACATTTCTCGAGTTCTGAGGGCCAACACAAAAGACAAGAGTGTAAGAGGGTGCACTAGGTTGCGGCGCTGCTGATCCGCATGCAGTGTTCTTGTCTGAGAAAGTTTGCCGCGTCCTTCCCGCTGGAGTCGGATGTGGCCGCCTAACTGACGTCAGCCTACATAACGTGACTGAAATGATGTCTCATTTGCCAGGTTCTTTCCCTGTCCCATTCAAGGGCTGTTCTGTCATCCCGGAGTCAAGATGACAGTAGGCGCGGCTACAGCTGGTCCTTGATAGCCTTGTGATGTGTGAGACAGAGGTGTCTGTGGGAGTCAGCCTGCGAGCGTCTGGGATGGCTTGTTACTGCAGCCTAGCCTAGCCTGGCCTCACAGGTACGTCCCATAACCTCCAGCTCGCAGCTGCTAGAGCCCCCGAACCCAAACCCGCTGCTGCCGAGTCCGTTCCAACTCACTGCCCCATAGTTTCCGATGAGCACCTGACAGATTTGAACTGCCAGCCTTTTGGTGAGCAGACGTAGCACCCAACCACTGCACCACCGGAGCCGCCCCTTCTCAGCTGCTAGAAGACACCCACCCATCACAGCAGCAGATGTTACCCTCATTTGGGAGCGGGATGTTCGGGTCTGCGTTTTGCTGGGCTTCCATCCTCATGTGTTGTCAGTGCTGTGAAGTTGACTTCTGGCTTCTAGTGACCCCACGTGACAGAGTAGAACTGCCCCACACGGATTTCAGGCTGCAATGTCTGTGGGGGTGGGTCACCAGCTCTTTCTGCCAAGGGACTCCTGGGTGAGGTTGAACCTTCGACCTTTTGGTTGGCAACTGAGCACTTAACCTCAGCACCACCACGCTCCTCTCCCTCTTCCTAACAAACTGAACGCTGCAGTCTGTTTGTCCTTCTGCCCATCCCGCTGTGTCAATGCTTCCTGAGGAGAAGCCGTCACTGTCTGAGAGAAACCGGGGCACCTCCCGACGAGCCTCGGGGGTGCTCGCTGAAGTTTTGGTCCTGACAGGCAGCCCGTCCTTTGCACTTCTTTACTTCCTGGGTCTTTGGGGCCTTGCTCCCAGGGGACTGTGGCCGCCCTGTCCTTTTGGCTGGCTGGGCAGTGGCCTTCCTCTGCTCTACAGGCCAGGCTGTCGTAGGTTTTGAAGGAAGGATTCAGAAGCGAGAGACTTCCCACAGCCTCCTTCCTTTGGCCGTAGTCACCTGTCGGGGTTACCTCGGCCTGGCCCCTTAGTTACCTACAACCGTCATAGTGCAAATGCCACAAGTGGGTGAACTCCCGGGACAGAAACTGGTTCTCTCACAGCTCTGGAGACCGAAATTCCCAGTCAGGGCTTGGCTGTGGGGATTCTTGTCAGTAACCCTGTTCTGAGGCATTTCTTGGCTTTGAGACCATCCTCCTGGGGTGCCTGACTTTCCTTCTTCTCTGTGTGTGTCTCTTGGTCTGTTCAGTTCTTTAAGTAACTCAGAAAGTGATTAGGGTTAGGAGCTACCCTTCAACAATCTGGCTTCAACTCATTACATTACATTATATCTCACTGTGGAAAGTAATTCCATTCCGTTTCATTCCATTCCATGTTAGGGATGCTGAGCAAATAATCTGAGAAGCTGGATTATATGAAGAAGAACAAGGCGTCAGAATTGGAGGATTTGAGACACTTACTGATGAAGGACCACAGCCTTCAGTACGAATTGTACCTCAACATCAGGAAAGCCAAAATCCTCACGACTGGACCAGTAAGCAACATTGTTATAAAGGGAGAAAAGACTGAGGTTGTGGAGGATTTCCTTTTACTTCGGTTCACAACCAATGTCCACGGAAGCAGAAGTCAAGAAATCAAAAGACACACTACACTAGAAAAAGCTGCTGCAAAGGACCTTTTCAAAATATTCAAAAGTTAGGATGTCATCTTGAAGACTAAAATGCTCCTGACCCAAGCTATGGTATTTAAAGTTGCATCATAGGCATGCAAAAGCTGGACAATGAACAAAGAAGATGGAAGAAGAACTGACGCCTTTCAATTGTGGTGTTGGAGAAGAATGTTGAATGTACGAGGGGCTGCCAAAAGAACAAACAGCTCTGTTCCAGAAGAAGTCAAACTGGAGTGCTCCTTGGAAGCAAAAGTGTCAAGACTGCATATTACATACTTTGGACATGTCAGGAGGGATCAGTCCCTAGGGTAGGACATCCTGCTTGGTAGAGCAGAAGTTCAGCGAAAGAGAGGAAGACATTTGATGAGATGGGTTGACACAGTGGCTGTAACAATGGGCTTAAGCATAAAAACGATTGTGGACGTGGTGCAAGACAGGGCACTGTTTCGTCCTATTGTTCATGGGTCACTGTGAGTTGGAATCAACTCGACTGCACCTGACAACAGCGACAAAATGTAAGGGGATTACATTATACTACATTAGATCTCATTATAGAAGGTAATTACATTAGATGCAAGGGGATTGTATTAGATCTCGTTATGGAGGGTAATTACATTACACATAAGGGAATTACATTACATTGCATTAAATCTTGTTATGGGGTAATTACACTGCGTTACATGTAAGGGGCTTATATCGTATTAGAACACACTCACACCTATAGGTTGGGATTCCAATACCTATTTTGGGGCACTGTTCAATCTGTAATACTTGGTAATGGCGGTCGTTGAGTGTCTTGGTAATCCAGTGCTGTTGTAACACAAGTACCACAAGGGAGTGGGCTTAAAAAGAGAAATTTTATTTTGACCCAGTCCTGTAGGCTGAAAGTCCAAATTCAGGGTGTCAGCTCCAGGGAAGGCTTTCTCTCCTGGCTCTGGAGGAAGATCCTTGTCATAAATCTTCCTCTGGGCTGGGAGCTTCTGAGGCACAGGGATCCGAGCTCTTTTCTAAAGGACAAGCTTAGTTTCTGGCACTGTATTTTGGTGGTATGAGGTCCCTAACTCTCCTTTTCTTTCTCTTTCCTTTATGTTCTAAGAGATTGCCTTAAGGCACAATCCAGTCTTACACAATGAGTCCTGTCCACCAGGCCAGCTGCCACCCATCCTCGCTGATTAACATCCTACAGGTAGTGTTTACAGTACAGAGGAACATCACACAATACCGGGAATCACGACTTAGCCAAGCAGCTACACACGTTTTTAGGGGAACACAATTTAACCTAGGACTGTCCGAGCAGTACTTCTGCTGTTGCTGCTTGAGTGTCAGTCAGGAATGCGTCCCCAGAGGGGAGGATGGCTGAGTGGTCTGATTAGCCCAGGCCCAACATCACATTACCAGCAATACAGCCTACACGTCACTTTCTTTATCGATCAGATTTTCTAAACACATTACAAAAAGCTGATACAGATGCCGGACCAGGTTACCGGTAATGTGCGGCTCTCGGCGGAAAACTTACCGTGGTCTCAAGGGAGATGTAAACAGAAACCAGAATTGATTTGAGGGGAAGTTTTAGAATAATGAGCTTGGGTTGTTGTTAGTTGTCAGTGAGTGAACCGCCAAACCAAGGCAACCCCACTCACAACAGAACAAAAGGCTTCCTGGTCCTGCGGACTCTCCGTGGTCAATTGCAGACTCGACCATTGTGGTTCGCAGGGATCCACTGACTGACGCTCAGAAGCAGGCTGTCAGGCCATCCTTCCCAGTCTCAGTCCAGAAGGGCCACTGAAGCCTGTTGAGCATCCCAGCAACACGCCAGCCTCCTGGACAGACGAGTGGTAGCGGTCCATGAGGTGCACTGGCTGGGACACAAACGTGGGGTCACTCTGATGGAAGGTGGCAGTCTTACCGTGGAACTACCGCCACCCCCAAGAGCAACAAGTGAAACCAGGGTCTGCAAGTGAAACCAGGGTCTGACATAAGCACAGCCATCTTAAGAGAAAGGCTGAGCTTCCTCTCCAAAAAGTATGCTTAAAGAAAACCATGTACATTCAAGAGTGTCCTAAAGGTAACTTGCCATGTCATAAACTACCAAAGCATAAAGAAATGATAAACATCCCCTCCCCTTGCCACACCGATACAGGCCACCTGTATGGCAAGATGAGGCCAGACAGTGGGCACAGGCCCAGGTGAGTGACCATACCACCCAGACAGGACATTGAGATAAGACCACCAGGCCCTCTTCAGGGGGACTTCTTGAGAATGTCATAAATCCCACACCATATTTTCCCAGCCCCAAGAACCCGGCAAAAGCCCCTTCTTGTAGACAGTTGACAGGCTTTGACAGATGATTGTCCCTCCCTCTCCTGCATATCAATATTCAATAAATCTTTGATTATTGTACCCCGCCTCCTGCCTCAGAGATGGCCTTTGCGGCGGGCGGCAGGAGCTCGAGTTTGTCCAGTAACACAAGTAGAGTGAACACGTTCCATGAGCTCATCTTCCGGTCATGCAGTTCAGGACAAGAGCCCCGCCTTTTCTCGCCTTCTTAGGCCTCCCAGCTTAAATCATGAGGATGTTAATAATTTGCTGCGGTGTTGTCCTGGAGGAGCCCTGGTGGCACAGTGGTTAAAGTGCTCAGCTGCTTAGCAAGAGGTTCATGATTCCAAGCGCCCCCCCCACACCGCTGAGAGGGGGACGGTGTGGCGGCCGCCCCCGTGCGGCTTACGGCCATCGAGACCTCTGCCCCCTGCGCGAGTCTGCGTCGCCCAGGTCCCCACGCCTTGTGTTGTGCTGCCTTTAACACGTAATTTTGACAGTTAGAGGGAGCCTTGAGGAAGACCACAACATAACAGCTTTTTAAAAATATTCTATCTTCTACAAGTATTTCACAGTCAGGTAACTCCCCACAAAAATCACTGAGCCTTGCTGGGACAGCACAGCAGAACAGAATTTTCAGAAATGGAAATTGTGGCTATTTAAACTCTGATCCTACTGTTTTCTCTCTCAGATTGAAAAGCCCTGCGTGAATTACTGGGCTGTGGACTTATTGGGGGAATGACTTTTACATTCGCGAATTAATGACCCAGTCTTAGCTGAAATGGTAATTTCCAAATACTCATTTAAAAAAAAATCCCAGATCTGGGATTTTTTAATAGACTGTGGATTGGCTTGTCATTCGTTTGTGCCTCAAGGCACAAGTCCCAAACCGAGAGGAGAGAGAGAAAACCCAAGTAAGCCCGATGTCTAGACAGTTTAGATGAAGGGAAGAATTCACTTGACCTTTGCACTGCTGGTATCTGGGTAAGTCAGGCAACTCCCAGTGCCTACATGCTATCTTAGTCAGAAAATGATGGGAACTGGACATGAGTTATTTAAGACAAAATTCTCCTGTGATGTATGTCAGCAGCTTTTTTTACACTGTTGAGTCACATTATCAGGAACGACCAGTGTTTTGGCCGTCTGGTGCCGCTCTAACAGAAATGCCATCAACTGGATGGCGTTAGCAAAGAAATGATTTTTACACAGTTTGCTAGGCTACAAGTCCAAATTCAGGGTGCCCGTTCCAGGGGCAGACTTTCCCTCTTGGTTGGCTCTGAAGCAAAGTCCTTGTATTGCATCAGCCCTTGGTCAGGGAGCATCTTGACACAGGGATCTGAGGTCTGAAGGAGGTGCCCTGCTCCTGGTGCTGCTCTCTTGATGGCATGAGTCCCAACTCACCGCTTGCTTCCGTTTCCTTTTATCTCTTGTAAGATAAAAGGTGGTACAAGCTACACCCCAGGGAAACTCCCTTTACACTGGAGCAGGGTGGCGACCTTAGGGAGGGTATTAGGGTCCCACCTGAATCCTCTTTAACATAAATCCTATCTATAACCCACAGGCAGAGATTAGAATTTACAGCATAGGAAAACCACAGAATGCAGGATGATGACAAAATATCGGGAATGATGGCTTAGTCACACATTTCTGGGGTGACATGGTTCAACCCATGATGATCCATCACTAGGAAAGGACAGTATAGTTGTCATGTGACAGTGAAGGACACCCTTAGTGACATGGGCTGACATACTAGCTGTAGCGGTGGACAAGCACACCGATGTCATGAAGATGGTGCTGGACAGCCAAGCTTCGTTTGGTGGCCCATGGGTGCCAGGAGTAGAGCCGACAGGGCAGCATTGGTGAGGTCACCGAGTGCTGCTCGAGCGGCAATACCACAGGGGGCGGCTTTAGCAAATGAAAATTGATCTTCCCACAGTTTGGGGTCTTAAAAGTCCCAAATCAGGGTCTCAGCCCCCGGGGAAGGTTCTCTGTCTCTGTCAGCTCTAGTCTTTGCTCCTTGGCTCCCTGTGGTCTCCCTGAAATGTGGCATCACTCTTCTCCACAGTTTCTTGCTTGTTTAATCTCTTTTATATTTCAAAAGAGATTGAAGGACACACCCTACGCTAACAGAATCTGATTAACATGACAAAATCTTTTCCCTAATCCAGTTGTAACAACCAAACCCAAATGCATTGCCAAAAGAGTCCATTTGCATTCCTAATGACCCTACAGGACAGAGCAGAACTGCCCACGTCGGGATTCCAGGGGGCAGCTGGTGGACTTGAAGCGTCAGCCATTTGGTCTGCAGCCTGGCTCTTAACCACTGTGTTTCCAAGGTCCCAGCTGCAGATACAAGGATCAGGGCTTACAATACAGCTTTTGAGGGCTACCGTTCAATCTGCAACGGCACCAAGAACCATACCAACACTGTGGCCGGCGCTGTCTTAGTCTCCGAGCACCACATAACAGAAGATAACGTAAGAACAGAAATTTAATTTTTCTCAGTTCCTGAAATGAGAAGTCTGAACTCTGTAGCGGCTGCAGGAGGAGGTCATCTCTGTGTCACTCAGCTTTCTGGTAGCTGCTGGCAATCCCTGACAGCCCTGGGCTTGTAAGTGCACCTGCTCCGTCATCCTGTGGCCCGTGTCTGTGTCTGTTCCACCCTTTCATTACATGTCCTCAAACCAACCACACCAAACCACTGCCGTAGAGTCGATTCCGACTCATAGCGACCCTGTAGATCAGAGCAGAACTGCCTCAAAGAGCTTACAAGGAGAGTCTGGTGGATTCAAACTGTTGACCTTTTGGTTAGCAGCCATAGCACTTAACCTCTACGCTACCCCGGTTTCCAAGAAGTCCTCAGAAGGGATCAGATCAGGAATCCCACATTAGCACAATAAAAGAAAACTGAGATTTCCAAAGACTGCTGTAGTTACGGATACCAGAGTTAGGGTGCCAGATAACTTTTGGGTAACTCGGTGAAGTCACAACAGACAGCACTCACAGAAAAACCATGATAAGTAACTTTTGCTGCATCATCACGGACATTCTTGAGTGAACTTGACTTTTGCTGACGCTGACAAGATGAGATGTGCAGCGGGCACGTTAGCGGGGCAGGACTCCGTCTACGGGACTAGGGCTGTGTCTTAAATCTCTTTGGAGATCTAAAAGAAAGAAGTGAGCAGACGGACGTAGGGACCTACTACCACCAAAAAATGGGAGCCAGGAGAACAGTGTGTCCTTTGGGCCCAGGGTCCCTGTGCTGAGAATTTCCTCAACCAGGGGAATATGGGTAACAAGGAACTTCCTCTAGAGCCAACAGGGCTTTCCCCTGGAGCTGGTGCTCTGAGTTCAGATTTCTAGCCTCCTAGACCGTGGAGGAATACCTTTGTCTTTGTTAAACACATCCAGTTGTGAAATTTCTGTTACAGCAGCACCAGGTGACTAAGAACAGTTGTGAAAATAGCTGTGACTTAGTGAAAATGAATTCCCTTTAAGGGCCTCGAGGACTCTTGAGTGGTCCAGGGACATACTTGGAGAACTGCTGTCCTGAATCAAGTTGTTGTCCTCTTACTTTCGCTGTTCTTAAAATAGACGTGAGAGACGTAAAGCTAATTTGAGAATGGTATGAAAGATTCTGTAACATAAAATGTGCGTAAAGCCCTTTGCATAATGCCTGGTGTTAAATAAGTGGCTGAAAAGCGTCACCTATAGCTGTGCACATACGGTGTCGAGAGCTTAGCTACCCTTTGTCAGAGCAGCAATTATTTTAATTTTCCGGTTTTCTCCACAAACTTGCTCCACTGGCAGGTCTCCATTTCAGCTAAGTGTGCCATCTGTCCCCTCTGTGGTCTTGTTTCTTGCTCCAGCTAGTATCTATTTGGAGCCTTGGTGGTGCAGTGGTCAAGAGCTGGGCTGCTGACCCAAGGGTTGGAAGTCTGAATCGGATAGCCACTGCTGGGAACTGCCGCGGGGCAGGTCTCCCTGCGAGGTCCCTCTCAGCCAGGACCAACTAGACGGCAGTGGGTTTGATGACTACCTATTCATGGCTCGTCTGTGCCTTCCACTCCTGCAGCTGCCACCTTAGTTAGAGGGGCTGTCGTGGAGTCTGTGTGCCATCGAGTTGATTCTGACTCACAGCGACCCCATGGGACAGAGCAGAACTGCCGCACGGGGTCCCCAGACTCTCATCTTTGCGGTGGCAGATGGTTGGGTCTCTCTCCCTCGGAGCTGCCAGGTGGGTTCCCACCACTGAGCTTTCTGTTCGCAGCTGAGCACTCAGCCACTGCGCCACTAGGGCTCCTTCCCCAATCTATCTACAGCATTAAAACCTAAGCCTTGGTGCCATCAATGTCCCTGAAAACTCCGCCGACTGCCATCGAGTCAGGTCCAGCTCACAGTCACCCTAGATGTCAAAAGCAGAACCACCCCACAGAGTTTCCAAGGAGCGCCTGGCGGATCGGAACTGCCATGAGTCGGATCCGACTCAACGGCACTTGGCGTTACTTGGCTGCTCTGGTCATCAGACATAGCACCTAATGCACCACGCCCCCAGGGTTCCCATGTCCCTGAAGGAAACATATTCGCCTTCCTAACTTTAGTGGCCACGTTAGTCCCTTACTCGCACACAGTCGGCCAGCGCACTCCTGAAATGCTTCTGCTCATTTTGTGGGGACTGTTGACCAGACGCCCACATCCGAAAGTGTCGTGGTCGGGCACTGTCGAGTCCATTCTGACACACAGTGACCCCTGTGACAGAAGAAAACTGCCTGTTGGGTTCCTCAGCCGTCCTCTACATAGGAGCGGAACCCAGGTCCCTCTCCCCCAGAGCTGCTGTGTGCGTTCCCCCCACCAGCCTCTCAGCTAGTGGCCACGCTTAACTGCTGTGCCACCAGTGCTGCTGCGAGGGCAACAACTGCTTACTAACACAGATCCAAGACCCCAGCACACTGCGTGTGCGCGGCTGAGCAATTAGGCCCACGCCTTCTGTCCTTAATGTGAAGTCAAACTCAGACACGTCCCAGTGTCCTGGAAACATGGCTCTGATGAAGGGCTCCTGTCAGCACTGAAAACGGGAGGCTATGGGATAAATGAGACAAAAGCAGCCACGTAGATTATTTCTTTTGGATGAGAAGTTTCTAGGCGACAGCTCATTCCCGCAGAGATGGCTTTCCAGCACTCTGTGTTCAAAGGAAGCAAAAGCTGAATGGCTAAGACTTCTGCTTCCTGCTGTTGTCCTGGGGACTCGACAAGACAGTAACCTCTGCCCTGTTTCCTGGATCCTGGTTCAGGGTTGCTGGTGGTTGGAACCCCTGCGGTAAGCCTCCGGGGGTAAAAGACTTGTTTGGAAGCCCAGCTTGACCGAACAGGTTATGCATTTAATTTCTGAGTTGCTTTAAAAGCTGAGTGTGACAAGCCCCTAACACAACTGGTACTAACACTTTTTTGTGTCACCCAGATGTTGAAAGGATCCCTGGTGGGAGAGTGGTTAAATATCAGCTGAAAGGTTGGTGTGTTAAACCCATCAGCGGCCCCACAGGAGAAAGATGTGGCAGTCTGCTGCTGTAATGAGTCCAGTCTTAAAAATCCTGTAGGGCAGTCCTATTCTGTCTCCCCGGCCGCTATGAGACCGCTGCACGGCCATGGGTCTTCCCCTCTTTAGCTGGCCTTCCCACCTAGCTGGGTTAGCCCTTTTCCAGAGCCCACTGCTCATCCTGTTAACGGTCTGCAGGGATGGCAGGCACCCCTCCAGGAGGCTCTGTGCTTCACTTCCCTGTACCTCCCGTTTAATTAATTTTGGTCAGGTGTTTCGAATAAAATTACACCCTCTTCCATTACGGAGAATGCTTAAAATTACATTTATGCACAATTACGTTTGCACAAACGCTTATTAACAGCCAAACTCCAGGCCTAAGCTCCTGGCCAAATTTCATGAAAAAAAAAGTTATTAATTATTTTAGATGATTAAAAGCACCTTCATCAAAGTAGAACATTGGCGCCAACAATATTAAGAGTCATGGATTTAAAAAAAATAGCAGATGGTTCATTAGCAGGGAAGGAAAGGAATTCCCTCTCCCTTGCCCTGCTTATCTCCTACACTTGGGGTGTAAGCGGGGATAAGAGGGGCGGGTGGTGTGTGGTAGTGGGGGGAGCACCCAGCTACTGCTACTGGGACCTCAGGGAAGTGGGGTGCTGTAGAAGGTAGGAGGGCACGCAGGTAGAGGCAGCTTAGGTCTGGGGGCTCCTGGAGAGTGGGGCTGGAGGCCCAGGGCGCAGCGAGGACCCCGGAGCCAGGCGCCCCGTGCACCCCGACCCCCGCAGGCGGCGCCCGGGGCAGCAGGGACGCACGGCGGCGCTCCCGCTCGCGGCCGCCAGGGGGCGCGGCAGGCCGGAGGAGGCGGAGCGCAGGGAGCGGGCGGGCGGCCGGCGCGGCAGCGGCGCAGCTCGGCTCCCGCTTCCCCGGCTCCCGCGTCCCCGGCTCCCGCGTCCCCGGCCCCCGCTTCCCCGGCCCCCGCGTCCCCGGCCCCCGCGCCCCCGGCCCCCGCGTCCCCGGCCCCAGCTGCGTCCTCGCGCCCAGCCAGGGCGCCGCCCGCCGGCGGGATGCGGCCGCCGGCCCGCCGCCTGGCGCTCCCTGCGCTGCTCCCGCTGCTCGCCGGCTCCCTGGGTAAGTGGCGCGGCGCCGAAGCGCCCGTCCCCGGCGCGCCCGCAGCGCCCTCTCGCGGCGCCCGGCTGGGGCACCGGGACCCGGCCGTCCCCGCCGCCGTCCCCGCCGCCGTCCCCGCTGTCCCCGCCGCCGTCCCCGCTGTCCCCGCCGCCGTCCCCGCTGTCCCCGCCGCCGTCCCCACCACCGGCCGCGGCCCCCGCCCGCCCGTGCCCCGACGCGGCCCCGCCCCCACAGGAAGCGCCGAGTCAGCCTCAACTGGAGGAAAGTTTTCGGGAAACGCGGCGGCGGCCCGCCCTCTGTCGCCCGCGACCCGTCTTCGTGCCCGGCGCTAGGGCGGGGGCTGGGCGGAGCCGAGGGCTCTGTCTGTGGGGGCCGGGGGCCCGGGGGACTAAAGGGCCGGGGTCAAAGGGGTCGGGGACTTGGGGGTTGCGGGCCGGGCGGTCGGGGACAGGGGATAGAGGGTTAGCCAGGGGCTGGGGACTCGGGGACGGGGGACAGAGGGTTGGGCAGGGGCTGGGGAGTCGGGGACCGGGCGGTCGGGGACCCTGGCTAGACGATCAGGGGCTAGGGGGTCGACGGTAGGGAGCGGGGGCTAGGGCAGGGACAGGGACAGGGCGCCGAGAGTGAGAGCTGGTGCACGTGGCTGGGGTCCAGCTGGGGACAGGGATAGGGGCGGGAACCGGCCTGCTGGGGATTGCAGCCGTGGCGCCCCACTCAGCACCTTTCTGCACCCACGGAGGTCTGCGCGCCCCTAGGGCTTCTCTCCTGGGTGACTAAAGATAAGCCGTGATGCACCCCCCTTCCCAGGCACTAGTCTGCCGGGACGCGGGCAGGGGGGGTAGGATAGGGCCGCCTGCCCGCCTGGGGTGAGCCCTCGTGGTGTGGGGCGGTGTGGGGCGGGGAACTCTGGGGATGGGGTCTTTGCTGACGAGCAGGACCCACGAGGTTTGCGGGGTATACTGCTGCCCTCACGTACTGCCCCTTTTGCTTTTCACGCTCCTTTTAGAGTGTTTGTTCCCTTTCCCTTATAAAGATGTGATGCGAGTTTACAGAAATACTGCAGTTGACTTCCGTGGTGAGATTATCGGTCACGTTTTAAGCTTGGGGAAAAAGCGTTTCCTTTTCAGCATTCTCACGGTTCTTGTCCTCTATCTAGAGTGTTTTGTTTCCAGAAAGCTAAAAAGTACTAGTTGAGGTTTTTAGGAAACGCAGAACTGTGCAGTTTAGGAAAACGCAGTCTTACTGCACATGGCTGGGCCGTTTTGCCTTTCAGAACCTTGTGGATTTGGGTGTAGATGCCCCAAATAAAGGCCTTATTATTTGCCTCTTCCTCTATCCTTGGTGTTTCTCTAGGTGACCCTAAGTGGGGGGAAATGGAGTGAGATTAGTGGGTAATTGTTCAGACATGTGATTAATTAACCAACAGTGTGATTTAGAGCGGGAGGGCACCTTAGGTAGGGGGGCTGTCACCAGCGGTGGGGAGCCTCTGGACTTGGGGTGGGAGTGATTTGGTGGAACAAAGTGGTGTGGCTAAGTGGCAGCCCCCAGTGGAGAGGTTAGAAGTCGGCTAGGTGATCCTGGCTGCATCAGCTGGCTTGTTGCCTGGAAGTTTTGCACAAACCCAATAGGGTGGGTGGTAGCCGAAACTGATGTTCTATTTATAGTACTGTGCTGGGGTATAATGTTTGTGTGTGATCTGTGCAGCATGTGGGCCCAAGTGCGCTTTGTGTATTGCTTCGTGTATCTTTTTGTTTTAAATTGCCCTAAGGGAATATCCGTTCGGTACCAATTTGATCGTCCATTATAGGACATTCAGAATGAACTGAAATGTCAACACATTTTACAAGATGTCTTTTAATGCTGGGAAGTTGTCACAGAAGCACATAAATAAGACATAAAACACATGAAAAGGTCCTGGTGCGATGCTGGGGTGCTGTGAACTGGCTCTTCTGGATGGATAAGACAGGCAGTGGCTGTTTTCTTTGCCATCTCAGGTGAATCATGAATGCACTTGATTGAACTTGGCCCAAATGTCGGCTGTTGGCTTAGCTGTCTAGTGCTGCTGTAACAGGAATACTGCAAATGAGTGCTTTCAGAGCAAACAAATTTGTTTTCTGAGTTTAAGAGCCAGAAGTCTGAATTCTGGGTGCTGGTTCTGGCAGAGGGTTTTGTATCTCTTTGGCTCTGGAAGAAAAGTCCCTGACTCTCTGAGCTTCTGCTCCCCCTGGGCGACCTTTATGTGGCTTGTGACTCCTCTTCCCCCATCCCGGCTGCTAGCTTGCTGGTTTCTTCTCTGATATCTCAGAAGAGATTGCCTCAAGACAGGGTGGCTGGGCACGATGCTGTCTGGTTAACAAAGACAACACCTTCACACGTGGGGTGATAGCCAGGGACACAGAGGCCAGGATATACAGCATGTATTCTGGGGGGACACAGTTCTCTCCATCACAGGAACGGACAGGGAAGATGGCTGAGGATGTGGTCCATACTTCTGGGGTGCTCGGCATCCTGCTGAGGCTAAGGGTGGTAGCGATCTTGAGGGGCGTGATTCATCTTGAGAGTGCAAAGGCCTTACGTACTCTCTTACAAAATTAGCCTGGTGTGTATGCTTTTCACACCAACGGTATTGTGTGCCTTGGAGCGTTTTAAGAGAAAAGCCAATGTAGAAAATTTGTTTTAAACACATGCAGACAAGGCTCGTGCTGCCACCACCTCTGAAATCGGAAGCCTTACTCAAGCCAGTAAGCCACTGCTTTGTAGCTGTGTGGCTCTCCGTGGCCCTGGGCCTCAGCTTTCCCATATATAAAATGGGAGACGTGGATTAGATAAAATCCTAGAGCTTCAGCCCGTCTGGAAGCCCTGGAGACATGGGGGCTACGTGCTGAGGCTGCTCACCAAAGGTCGGCGGGTTAGACCGAGCAGGTGCTCATTGGAAGCTCTGTCGGGTAGTTTCACTGTGTATGAGTTGGGATAGACAGCAGTGGGTTTGGGTTGTTTTTTTTTATTTTTTGCTGTATCTCAGCCTCTGATAGTTTTTAAATATCGATTCTGTGTAAAGAGACAATGAAACCCTGGTGGAACAGCAGGCCACCTGAAGTCAGGCTGGAACCCACCCTGCAGCTCTGTGGGGGGGCCTGAGGGTTTTGTTTCCATCAAGATTATAGCCTAGAAAACCCCATGAGACGGTTTGCTCTTGTGGCATGTGACCACTGAGTTGGCACGGGCCTGCCGGCCCCTGGCAGCAGCGGTGGCGCAGCAGAGAGCGTTGTCTGCCCAATGTCTTTTCCTGATCAGCAAAACCCTTACCTCGTGTCCCTGACAGGGACGGTCGTAAGGCCTGGTGGGCAGTGGGAGCGGTGTGCGCACTGAGAAAACGTTTCTTGGAGGGAGCCCATGAGATGATATGTAGAGGGATTGGGTGGGACTGCTGGTGAAACAGAATACAACACAACGCAACACAACAGCACCCTTGGCCATGGCTCTGTTCTGACTCAGGGCGGCCCCCATGCCCATGTGGGTCAGAGCAGAACTGGGATCCATAGGCTTATCAGTAGCTGATGTTTTGGAAGTAGGTTACCAGGCCTTTCTTCCCAGGTACCTCTGGATTGACTTGACCCCCACTCTGAGCTAGCGGTCAGTGCAGTGACTGCTGGCACCACCCAGTGCCTCCCGGTAGAGCTGTTTACGGGTGGCTGACCCAGCTGGGATTCAGACCCTTCTGCCTCCTCTTTTTGCCCTTCTTCCGATGACCTATTGCCCTGTTTCTATGGAAACACCATGCACTTTGTATTTTTCTCCCTCAACTGCACAGCCCTCTGCTCCCCTCATCCCCCTTCTTTTGGCAGTACACTATGCCTGGTATTAAACATGTGGGCACAGGATTTACATGGGTGTGTGTTCGTAAAATAATACGGGATGTGGAGCTGATGGCTGGAGCCATGGTGGCCACCTTGTGACCGTGAGGTGACCTTGAAGAGGGAAGCAGATAGCAAGGATGGTAGAGCAGAAAGATAGACGCAGCCTGGGTGCTAGACGGCTGCGGAGCTCTGGGTCATCTGTGTCCAGGCTTGGTTGCATGAAAGGACAGTCTGTCTTACTTAAGCCCTGCTTGCTCGGGCTTTCTGTCTTGTTGATCCGAGCCGAACCCTAGTTGATACATCTTTGAAGAAGCTTCTTTGCACCAGTGGCTCAATAATAGGTATTAGCTTTTTGTCTTTCTTAGCTCATCTCCACTCTGTGTGAGCCAAGGTTGTATTTCTTTACACTTGCCAAAATTAGAAAGGCTTCTTCTAGGCCAGGGCTGGCCTCGCTAGGTTCTTTGCACTGCGGTGAGTTAGACATTTTAAAGTGGCCTCAAGGTTCTTGTTTTTTTGGTTTTTGTTTCTTAACTCCTCCCTTTCTTTCTGAAGTAGCGCTCAGACGTGACCGGTAGAGAATGGAGCTCTCTGGACAAAGTCTTTGCTGTCCCTGGAGTCCACACACCTCAAGTTGATGTGGCCCCTTTCCCATGGACTCTTCCCAGGGAGGGGGCAGTTTTGCCTGCAGCCCTCTGCCTGTCTCTGGTGGGTAGGGATGGGGCCCCAGGGAGGAAGGGGTCAGACCTCTGGATTAACTTCCTTGGAGGCAGGAATTGGGGCCAACATTGAGTGAGTCTTATTAAGTGACTTCATTTGCAGCAAGAAGGGCCAGGCTTTTGCTTTTTATTAGAAAAACTGTAAAGCAAACACTGCCCCTTGCTGTCGAGTGGATTCCGACTCTTAGCGGCTCTGTGGGACAGAACAGAACTGCCCCCCTACTGTTCCCAGGGAGTGCCTGGTGGATTCAAACTACTGATGTTTTGGTTAGCTGCTGAGGGCTGAAAGCACCGCACCCCCGTTATACAGCAGTTCTCGGCACAAGGGAACGACTTGTAGGAATTGGCAGACATCTCTTTTTCTCCGTGTAGCACTAGGTGTTGAAGGGGCTCTGGTGGTGCAGACAGTTAAGTGCTCGGCCATGAACCGAAAGGGAGGAGCCGTGGTGGTGCAGCGGTTAGGCGCTCAGCTGCTAACTGAAACCTCAGGGGTTCACATCCCCCCAGTGCCTCCATGTGATGCAGACCTTGGAGACGGCTGCCATGAAGTTGACAGCCTAGAAGACCCTGTGGGGCAGTCGTGCTCTGACACAGAGGGTCACTGCCACAAGAAGAATCTAGAGGGTGAGGTGATTGGACAAGGTTGGGGAGAAAGAAGGAGGAGTCAGGGGTGGCTGCCAGGTCTCCGTCAGGAACTGTCAGGTGCACCGTGGTGCTGCCTACTGACCGCCGTGGAGGTGGATGAGACCTGCGTGGAGTTTTTATTTTTAGGGGGAGGTGAGGATAATGGGTAGCACTTTGGGCCTGTTGGGCTGTGTGCAGAAACCGTGGTGGCGCAGTGGTGAGCGCTGCCTCTCCTGGCCGGAAGATTGGCTGTTCAGATCCGCCAGGTGCTCCTTGGAAACTGTGAGGTGGTGCTGCTCTGTCCTCTGGGGTCACTGTGCGTCAGAAGCGACTCGATGGCTCTGGGTTTGGTTTTTTGGCTTCTGAGCTATTTTCAGGGGGGGCGCTCAGGTGCCGTGTGTGGAGGGGCAGCAGGGGTGCAGCTACAGGGTGAGATGGGGGGCTTGTTAGACCAGGTGGCGAGGGTTTGTAACAGTAACCACTGGGCTGCTAACAGAAAGGTTGCCAGTTCGAAACCGTTCAGTGGCTCCATGGGAGAAAGACCTGACTCTCTGCTTCCACAGAAATCAAGCAGAAACCAGACCTGTTGCCACTGAGTTGATTCCAACTCCTAGCGAGCGACCCTGTGGGGCAGAGGAGAGTGCCCCACGGAGTTTCCAAGGAGCACCTGGCAGATTTGAATTGCTGACCTCGGGGTCAGCGGCGGTTGCACTAACCACTGCACCACCAGGGTTTCTCTCTTAAAGACTGCAATGCAGTTACAGCCTCAAGACCCTCTGTTAGGTGGGGCCTCTGTGAGTTGAGACCAACTCAAGGACACCCGGGAACGATAACACTAGGTGGCAGCTTGAGCAGACCTTTGTCTTTTTTTTTTTCCCGGATTGAGGGAAAGTACACAATCCAGGTCCCTTTTGCGTGCCCGCCAGCGTGCAGCCCCTCTGCTCTCCTTGCCCCGTGCCAGCACACTCCCCCCTGCCATTCGGTATTTGTCGTATCCTCTTGCGAGCTCCTGTCTCCTCCTGTCCTCCCTCTTCTCTCCCATCTAGAAAGAGACCAGTAGGATAGCCTTCTGTAAGTGCGTAGAGCCATAGAGTACACACGCCATATGGTCACACTGGGTCCCCGAGTCTAGTCTGTTCCTAATGTCCCGGGAGTTGACCTCAGTGTGCTTTCTAGACAGGTGGCAGCACATCTAGGGCCCATGCCCCCGGGGGGTCCTCTGGGATGTCGGACCATCAGTAGTGGTCTCCTAGTGGAGTTCATGAGCTGCACCCCGGTTTTTCTTGTGTTGTTGCTGGGACTCAGCATGGTGCGCCCTGTCACGGCTGCCTTTGGTGGTGGCTGCGCACCTTCTGGCCCTTCTGGTCTCGTGTTGGTACAGTTTCCCGTTCACCTGGGTCCTTCTATGCAGACCTTTTTGTTGACATGGTGACGAATTCAACTTTCATTCAAAGGGGCTCTGGTGGCCCATGGTTAAGGCTTGTGGCTGCTAGCCTAAAGATGGTGGTTCAGATCCACCAGCTGCTCCTTGAAAGCTCTGTGGGGCAGTTCTGCTGTGTCGCTAGGAGTCGCTAGGAGTCGCTAGGATTTCCAAGTGACTCAGTGGTGATACTATCTTTTTTTTTTTAAAATTCAAAATGCATGGATACCAAAGGCTTGGTAGACACTGAAAGGAGAGCAGGTTTGCTCTGCATGAGGTGAAGTTTCCAAACTCAGCAACAGAGAATGGTTCGGGGTGTCATCCGGTAAGATTTAAGTGCATCCTGAGTAGAGCGGTGCCATTTTCTCCCAGGAATATGACTTATTTCCACTTCTAAGAGAATATTGAATGAAACTTGAAAAGGTAATATATTTTAGTTTACAGCGTTGCTTCCTGTGAGGAGCTCAAGGCTCTTTGTGCGTCGCGTTGAATTTATCATCTGCAGACCCTGGAGGATGGACGTGGTGAGCCTGCTTTCAGTGTAAGAGATGAAGGAAGTGAAATTGCAGACAGCCCCGTTGGGCCGCCGAGTTCTGTCCCACTGCTCACCCAGTGCTTCTCAGATGGCCATGTGCTTGGGACTCACCTGGGGACTGGAGGAACTCCTGTTTGTGAAAATGCAGATTCCCAGTAGCTTCCAGCTCTGGGCTTTGAGATTCAGAAAGCCCAGGTCCACAGGGGAGCTGTGAGGGCAGCAGGTGCAGGAGCCCCACCTGGGGCACGCCAGGCCTGGGGATAAACTAGGACTGTTGCAGGATTTTCTTCACGCTCGTGAATGTCAGTAAAGGAGCACGGGTCCAGCAGTGTTAGGGTCGTGGTCACCAAGAGGCTCTAGGGGAGAAGGACCTGGTGGTGTGTTCCTGCATGACAGCCAAGAAACCCCCCTGGAGCCTGTCACTGTTGGAGCTGACTCAGGGGCACCCAGCAGCAGCAGCAGACCCCAGCAGGCTGTAAACGTGACTGATAGCTGACTTCGTCTTTAAGATGAAGTGAGAAACCACTTTGGAGGTGGATTCTTGTGGACTTGTGGCCTGATCCTTGCCAGTCCGGCGTTTTGTCTCCTTCACAGTGGAACCGGAAGCCCTGTCGCTCAGACTGAAAAGTTTCAGCTTCCAATTTGGTGGGTTTTTGTATATGCCTGGAGAACCTGACGTCTGTGGGGTGAAAATCTCAGAGGGAGACAAGTGGGTGGTTGGAACAAAGGTTTTCTTGACAGTAGACAAGTTCCCAGAGGAGTTTCGTGTTTTCTAGGTGATTTGATCAAGTTAGATGTGAATCAGAGAAGCAAATGATTTTGTGTTCTAGAATACATGCTTCTTTCCCATTTCTTAGATTTTACTGTTTTTCCTTTAGAGAGGTTTACCCTCTACTCTGTTAGGTGAAAGTTTATAGTGCAAATTAATTTCTTGTTCTTGGGGCGCTGGCTGGAATCCCTGTGGCACGACAGCACTCTCCCTGTCTGGCCCAGGTTCTCTGTGTCTGTTTATCCAGTTTCTGGCCCCGCTCTGCCTCGTGTCTTTGTTTGGGGGCAGGTGTTGCCCATTTGGTCTCATAGACATGACTGAGCTAGGAAGGTGGACTTGGGGGAGTGCCTTCGGTCCTGAGTTAGCAGGGCGTCCGGAGGCTGTGATCTCGGGGGTCTGTCGGTCAGACCAGCGAGCCTGTGTGTGCGTTTGAATTTCCATCTGCATTTTTGTCCTGCGCTGTCCAGGACTCTCTATTGCAATTCTCATGAAAGCAGTGGGTGGTGGCAGCCAGGTACCATCTGGTTCTTCAGGGCTCAGGCTGGTGGAAGCCGTGGTTTCTGGGGTCTGTCAGTCCTTTGAGCTAGTGTCTCCCTGTGTCTTTGGTTTTCTGCGTTGCTTCAGATGTGTTAGGACCAATAGATAGGTCTTAGAAAGCTGCTCACAAGCTTATAAGACCCCAGACACTGCTTGTCAAAGTACGACAGAACATTTTCTTTACGAATGGTGTTATGCCAGTTGATCTAGATATCTTCTGAATCCGTAGTCCCCAGCCCTTAGCCCGGTACCTCGGGCCCTTAAGGTGTCTGGACACAGCTAGCATCTTCTGAGACTTCACCTTGGCCACACCGTGCTGTCATCCTCTGTACTGTGTTTTGTTTTACCCTTTACCGTGGTTGACACCTACTGTCTGGTCGGTGATAGCCCCTCTCCTCCATCCCTTCCTGCCTTCCTAACTGGCCAGGATTTCGTTTTCTGTGTCTAAAGTTTTTCGGGAGTTTTTATGATAGAGGACTCACTTCAAACTTCTTGGGGACCCAGCTGGATTTGGCCAATGTCTGCCCAGCCTTTTTTATTCTTCGGCCTGGTGAATGGTACCCCGGTCTATCCGGCCACTCACATCTGGACCCCAGGAGTCTCCTCTGCTGGGCTGTCTCCTTCACCACTTGTCTGGATGCTGTGTGCCTGCCCTGTCCCCCTGTGTCCTCTGTCCCAGCATGTAGTTTCTGCCTCCTTCTGCCGAGCACTTCCCTGTGTGCTCACAGCGCCCCCCGCGTCTGACCCCATCTCTCACCTCAGTTGCTGTCAGCCTGGCTCCGAGTACGGCCACCCCGTGTGTGTGTCCCAGCAGGAGTGGGCTCCCAGGGTTCTCAGGGGCCGGCCCTTTTCTTCGGAGCACCCCCCCCCCAGGCAGACTTGACCCTCCCACCTTCTGCTGAGTAGCTGGGTGCGCTAACCTTTGGCCTATCTGCCCCTTCCTAGCCAGTCTGCCATGTGCCCTTTTAGTCCCCTCCGACAGCTGCCTGACATGTTACCCTGAGAACTCTTTCTAAGGTGTGAATTCTGACATGGTACTCTCCACGGAAAGATGTCACAGCCCTCAGAGCAGAAGTGGACTCTTCACGCTGGCCCCTGCCACCTGCAGCCTCGTCATTGTCCTGGTCACTGCTCTGTCAGGGGTCCCAGCTCTGGGACCGGTTGTTGCAGGTCTTGCCTGTTGCGGGGTGGGCGGGTGGGGCAGTGGTCACAGCTGTTTTCCAGGCCTCCTGCCTTCCTGCCTGGGATCCCTGTCATCGCTGGGTGCAGTCTAGTCGGTCCCAGCTCTTGGTGCCCTCGTGTGACAGAGCAGGACTGTCCCATAGGGATTCCTAGATAACAGTAAGAAACTCATTGCTTTTGAGATCGTTACCCTGTAGGACAGAGTAGATTTGCCCTGTAGGATTTCCGAGGAGCGTCTGGTGGATCCAGACTGCCGACCTTGCGGTTAGCAGTGTCGCTCCTCACCGCTGTGTCACCGGGGTTCCGGAAGCCGTGATCTGTACAGGCGCAGACGGCGGGGCGCCTCTCCCCTGGGGCTGCAGGGTGGCTCTGAACTTCTCACCCTTTCTTTGGTCAGCTGCTGAGCGCTGGGGCTGTGAGGGGGTCCAGCTCCTCCTGACCCCACGTGACAAAGCAGCACTGCCCCCTTGTGTTTCCAAGGCCCTCGTCTCTACAAAAGAGGACTGCCAGGCGGGTTTGAACCACTGACTGTTCCGTTAGCAGCTGCGAGCTCAACCACGGCCTGCCAGGGCCCGTCGGTGCCTGGAGTTTGCCCCGCAGGCCTCCAGACGAGCTGCCCTGCGCCTGCTTCCCGAGGGCAGCCCTGTCTCCCTCCCTGCCCGGCCCGGACCCCTCACCGCAGGCGTCCCCGGGCCACCTCCCTGCAGAGCTGCACTGTGCAGGCTCCTCTGGGCTCTCAGGCTGTCGCTGTCCCTAGGCTGTGAGCATTTGGGGAGCTGCGTGTGCATGCCCCCGTGCCCCTGCGTGTTGCGAGTACGACACAAACACGCACGCACGCACACCCCCCCGATTCTTAGAGTCTTTGCCGAGTGGACAGAGATGGGAGCCAGTAACCCTGAGAACAGTGGCTGCTCGGGCTGAAAGCACTTAATATGTGCTGCCCTGTTCTGAGGGTGTCACCCAGGCTACGCTGGTCCCCTTGGCCACCGGGTGAGCTGGCTGTGTCGCCGTCCTCTGCCCTGTGGGCTGCCCAGATGGCAGGCAAGTGACCACGTCTGAGGAGCTACCAGGATTCTGAGAGGGGCTGGGTTTATGTCTAGTCCCTCAGCTGCGGGGGATTAGACTCACAGCCTGTCACTGGGAGTCAGTGGATTCGATGTGGGCTGTGTGTCCTGCAGCCCAGGCCCCCTCTGGAGAAGCCGGAAGGAGACCCAGGCCGCAGCTGTTGGCGGTGGGAGGTGTTGGGGCTGAGGCTAGGTGGAGGCGGAGGCTGAGGAGGGAAGCCTTTCCTGCATAGGCTGCAGGGACGCAAAGCAGCCCCAAAGTCTTTCTCCCACCGTGGAGCTCGGCAGGAGCAGTGCCCTGTGCCTGTGGGCTGGGCACCAGCGTGTCCCACTTGCAGTTTGCTGCCCATCAGCCAGGGGGGCCGCCTCCCTCTTGGCTTCTGTGTCGGCAGGAGAGCACCCTGACACCCGCCACACTGGTGGCGACCCCTGTCATAGCGGTCAGTGTCACTGTGGACTGTCTTTTCTGTGTCCGCTGAGCTCCATGCCACGCACTTGATGGGCTCCCTCACCCTGACCTTGCCCCTGGAGGTGAGGGTTATTTAGGTTCATAGTTTAGTAGGTTGTAAAACGAGCCCTGGTGGTGCTGTGGTGCAGCGCTCGTTTACAATGGAAAGGTCAGTGGTTCGAATGCCCCCAGTGGCCTTGCCGAGGGAAGGTCTGGAGAGCTGCTCTGGACAGACGGGTGCCTTCAGATGCTCTCGTCTCCTAGCGACCCCAGGTACAACAGAGCAGACCGCTGCCCTGTCCCGGGCCGTCCGCAGAATCGCGGCTGTGCTGGAGCCCACTGTTGCAGCCACTGTGTGTGTCCTGCTTGTTGAGGGTCTTCTTTGTCCCTGACCCTCTGCATCACCAAGCGTGATGTGCTGGTTCCTTCTGATAGATGTGCCTGAACTAAGTGAGAATGCTTCGCTCTTCTGGGTGTTTTCCAGGACAGATGTGTCCCTTCTTCTGGCACTCTGTGGTGTGGTCAGTGTTCTTCTGATAGATGTGCCTGAACTAAGTGAGAATGCTTCGCTCTTCTGGGTGTTTTCCAGGACAGATGTGTCCCTTCTTCTGGCACTCTGTGGTGTGGGCAGTGTTCTTCTGATAGATGTGTCTGAACTAAGTGAGAATGCCTCACTCTTCTGGGTATATGTTTTCCAGGACAGATGTGTCCTTTCTTCTGGCACTCTGTGGTGTGGTCAGTGTTCTTGTCCAGCACCGCAATTAAACGCATCCCTTTTTCCGTCTTCCTCAGTCATTGTCCAGCTTCCACTTGCCTGTGAATTGAAAATACCATGGCTTGGGTCGGGTGCACCTTAGTTTATAAGGTGACGTCTTCGCTTTTCCAACACTAAAGATTGTAGCCTAGGAAGCCCAGTGGGGCAGTTCTTCTCTGTCACGTGGGGTCACCAGGAGTCAGAATGGGCTCTGTAGCTGGGGGCTGTTGGTGTATTTCATTTGATCTCTGTGGTAGATCATTTCAGGGATAGTTTGGGAAGACACTGGCAGAAGAACGCGGCTGTTAGGGGTTGCAGCCGTCCTCCCTGAATAGGAAAGGGGCCCTTGGCTGCCTCAGAAACCGGGAAAGAGAATTGATTAGTGTTGCTTAAACACATCACAATTAATTCCTCTCCACTTTGCTTTCACTGCAGGGCCGGGGCCAGGCTGCACCCCGTCATCCCGGGTTGGTTGTAAAGTCTTGATTTATCTCTTGGTGTAGGTGTGCTAACACATTAGCTGGTTTGAATTATTGAACATCATCATGAGAAAGGTCTTGTTTCTATTGCCTGCCCTGATTTGCACTTTAAATATAGTTCCCTGTAGCAATTCACCAGAATTCAAGTTGAAAATGGAAAAGGGAAAATGACTTTCAGATAGCAGTTTGACATGTAAGAGCCTGATTTACCTTGGAATACTTCCCTAACCGCACATGAAATCACTGAGGCTTGATTTTTGAGAATGTTTTTCAGCTGCTGGCTGAAGAAGGAAGAGATTTCAGTAAAACCTGCAAAAGCCGGAAGCCGTGTGAGGTGGAAACCAGCTGGAGCAGGAAAATGCAGGTGTTGTCCACTGTCAGAGGTGGACCCCTGCGAGACCCAGAGAAACAAGGCCGCCCGGTCAAGGTCCCGTGTTCCCAGGCCACACTGTAGCATGACATCGAACAGCAAATGTTGGGGAGGTGGTTGGGGGCCCTGCCCCCCCCTCACCCAGCACCCCATGAAAAGCAGAAGGTGCCACCTTTCAGCGTGTTGCATTCTTATTAGGGATGTTAGGGGTGACAGCTTCTTTCTTTCTTTTTTAAATGGTGCTTTCAGTGAAAGTTGACAATTCAAGACAGTTTGTCATGCAGAAATTGAGTGCACACACATTGTTATGTGACCCTCGCTACTGTCCGTCTCCTGTGACAGCACAGTCCTCTGCATCCTGTTTCCCGTGTCCGTTCACGTCCCTCTGTATTCTCACACTCGCCTCGCATGGGAGCTGCCCAGTTAGTCTCCTGTGTCTATGGAAGCCAAGAAACACATTTGCCACTAGGATCCTTTTATGTCTTGCATACCAGTGACAGCTTATTTCTTACCTCCTCTGATACTTTATCTTAGCTTCCTTGTCTCCCTGCACTGTTCTCCTTAGTTTCCAAGAAATGTAGAAGCTGAGGTTTTGTTGGAAGGAGCTCAGTCGATGATTCATTACCGTAAGATTGGATTTATTAGCGGAGAAGCGTATGGTGTGCCTTCAGAAGACTCTGGGGCCCTGGATGATTCGGTTTGTTTTATTTAGGTTATGGAAATGTGAAGATGAAACCAGCTAGTGCTTTTTATATTCACCCGGTGGCGATTATCTTACAATGCGACTTGTTCTTAGGGCTGAAAATAACTCTGATCCATTTCTGTGTCACCGCTTTAAAGATGATCTGTTTTGCATCTCTCGTGAGAAAAGGGAGTTTTAAATTTCACAGCCAAATGATGGGAAGAAATGACAGTTGTTGTTTTTTTTTTTTCCTTGCTTTTTTAAAAAGGGTATTTTAATTGCTCAGCCTGTGTCATGTGGGGTAGAAGTAGAACTGAGTTGACCCTTACCTTAGCTACCCTTGTCTGAGTGAAGAAATGACTGAGAGTCCCTGGGTGGCATGCAGAGGTAAAGTGCTCGGCTGCTATCCTGAAACGTGGAGGCTGGGTCCACCCACAGGTGCTGCAGAAGAAAGGCCTGGCAGCCCGTTTCTGAAAATTCGTTCATTGAAAACCTCGTGCACAGCAGTTGCTCTCCCCCTGGAGCAAGAGGACAGGGCTGCCAGAAATAGGGGGAGGAACTGGAATGTGGGGCGCATTGCCTCTGTGGACAGCTGTCCCCTTTGCCTTGAAACCAGAAGAACTGAATACTGCACATTCTCATCAAAGATTCTGTAGAAGAATCCTGATCAAAAAAGGTAAAGTGCAGCAAACTTCAATTTCTTGTGGAATCCAGACTCTCTGGAGCTGTGGAGGCTGGACAAACCCCTGAAGCTGTTGCCCTGGGGTAGAGTGATCTTTAAAGCTTAAACCAGAAGTATCCCCTGAAGTCTTCTTAAAACCAAACAGTAGTTTGAACTACTCAAAAACTGCCTTCCTTGAGCATTAGGCTTTCTGAAGTGTGATCTGTTTGAGGTCACATTGACAACTGCCACTGGAAAGATTACTTGGGAAGCTTAGAGT
The DNA here is from genome assembly GCA_028571685.1 of Heterohyrax brucei. Taxonomy (NCBI): domain Eukaryota; kingdom Metazoa; phylum Chordata; class Mammalia; order Hyracoidea; family Procaviidae; genus Heterohyrax; species Heterohyrax brucei. The sequence goes on from CM053159.1 coordinate 83,546,478, forward strand.
TTACATTCGTGGAGGAGGAGCAACTTGGGCGAGGCGGGTGAGTGTGGCCGCACACCTGGAAGAAGGTCATCAGTGTCACGGAGTGGCCTCTGAAGGCACTGTTGCATTGGTGCCTGTTCTGCTCTGTGTGTTCTCAACAATCAAATCAAAAAACTCTTGGGAGCGTGGTTCTGCTTGGCCATAAATGGGGTCTCTGTGAGTTGGGGTTGGCTTGAGGGTATGTGGTGGTGTTCTTGATGATGACAGCATAGTTTGTGGAACTCATGTCATTCAGTCATGGCACCTTCTCTTGGTGTGATTCTTGGTAAAAACTGTTATGTCACCAAATAACAGTAGCCACTTACTTTTGAAAGTTGATGGAGTACTAAGCTTTAGAGCCAATACCAAAGAAAGCCTCTTTTCTGGCACTATGAGGTCTACCCTCTAAAGGGTCAGGGGACTTTGATGTCACAGACATTTCCAGGCAGACAGCCATCTGGTGTTGCCAGCCAGTGAGATAAGAGAACCACTGGTCATCAGAACAAGTCACTGGGTGCATTAAATTGAGCAAGGTATTTTTCTTGATAAAAGAAGGGATTCTAACCTGTAGAGCTCTGTCCGTGTTTAGAATTAGCTGTTCACAGGGGAGGGCCAATGGGGTTTTGAATGAAAATTAAGTGTTTGGTACTGATGTTCATGTCCGGCCAATTGTCAACAGGTTCTGTTTTCTCAAACTCTATAGTAATAAGTGATGTCAGCATAAGGAAATAGTGTTCAGAATGCGGGAGTCAGAATGGGAATAAGGGAGTCGGAGGAAGACTCGATATGTTCACGTTGTGTTGAAGAAGACTACACCATGGACCGCCCACAGAACCAGCCGATCTATTCCAGAGGAAGTCCAACCAGAGTGCTCCTTCGAAGCCGGGACGGTGACACTGTGTCTTCCATGCTTTGGACATGTTGTCAGGAGGGATCAGTCCCTAAAGAAGGACATCATCCTTGGTAGAGTGGAGGGTCAGTGGGAAAGGGGGACACCCTCAACAAGGGGGACTGACACGGTGGCTGCAACAGCGGCTGCGACAGCGGCTTCAAGCGTAACGGCGGTTGTGGACGTGGCGCAGGACCGGTGTTCCGTTCCCTTGTGTATAATGGCTCGATGGCACCTGATAACAGCAACACAGTGATGTTAGGAGCCCTGGTGGTACGCTAGTCGTGAGCTCGGTTGCTAGGAGAAAGGTCAGCAGTTCCGATCCACCAGCCGCTGCGTGTTGGTGCTGGCTGGCTCAGAGGTGAGTGAAGTCAAGCCCACAGCAGCAACGGCAACTACAGATCCTGGTACCCTGAGCAAAGCTCGGAAACCCTGTGGTCTGGTGGGTCAGGTGCTGTGTCTGCTGACCAAAAGATTGGCAGCTGGGATCTGCTGGCTGCTCCTTGGAGCCTCTGTGGGGCCGTTCACCTCTGATCTGTAGGGTCACTGTGAGTCAGACTGGACTCCACGGCAGTGGATTTAGTGTTTGGGTTTAAGCAAAGTTCACAGGGTGTTTGGGGTTAAGTCTTCTACTCCTCAGTAGTTGTTGAACGAGTTGTGCTCTGATGAGGCCCCAGAAGGGTGGAAGGCTAGACAGCAGGCTGCTGTGTTCCGTGGGGGCAGCGGTGCCCGGTGGGAGGGGTGCTGCCTCTGGGGCTGTTGGGGTGATTCCAGCCCAGCACCTCAGCACCCCAGGTGACAGAGTAGGACTAGCTCTCAGGGTTTCCTAGGCTGTGTTTTTTTTTTTCCTAAATACATTCTGTTGTGATTTAAGAACAGTTTTATAGTCTGTATGATTTTGCCATGTAACACCCGGAACTCCCACCACTAGCCTATTGTGGCTTCTCCCTCCCTTCCCCTCCTTTGTCTGGAACTGGTCTAGCATGGATCCCCTTTTGTCTGCAACTTGCCGTGACCTTTTGACCGAGATCTGGCCCCCGTCACCCCGTCATCTCGGCTCTGGTGAGGAGCCCCCGGACAGTCCCATGTGTGTGTTTAAGCCCACCGGTTTGTTGATCTCCAGCCTCTGTTTCCGTGGTCCGTCCTGTCTCTGTCTGCGGAGCTGGCCCTGGGGCTGGATGCGGATTGGGGTTAGAGAGTTGGGGAGGCTGTGATCTTTACAGGAGCAGGTGGGCAGGTCTTTCTCCCCTGGGGCTGCCGGGTGGGTTCTGATAGCTGAGCTTTCAGTTAGCAGCAGCCGACCCTGGGACCACCCAAGCTCTGAGGAAGGATGGGTGCGGTTGTCACGTGCTTCTTCCAGCCGTGGTCACCTCTGATGTCCAAGGCCAGCCCTGTCCCTGACACTCCTTGTGCTACTTTATTCCTTGATGGCATGGCCTTGCCAGCCCTTTAAAAAAATAATTTATTTTATATTGTTGTTGAAAATATATGCAGCAGAACGTACATCAGTTCCACAATTTCTGCGTATCCAGCTTGTGACATGATGATGTTCTTCAGCTTGTGCAGCCATCGTCACCCTCCTTTTCCAGAGTTTTCCTCCTCCATCAGCATAAACTCACTGTCCTAAACTTCCTGTCTGATCTTTCCAGTTCTTGATGATTTCAGCTAAACTGTCTTTGGTTTATAGACAACTTCAAAATACACATACATATATATGTATATATACACATGTATGTATGTGTATGTGTGTACATATACATATATGAGGCCCAACAGTTAAGTCTGCAAACATAATTGTTCTAAGTGCCATATACCTCATCGCTGAATATCACTATGGTCACCTTCAAAGTCCTCCCCTTGGGAAGCTATGCACCAATGCCAGCGCCTAGTCCACCCTTCAAAGCAGTTTTGAAACTTTCAGGAATGGCCATTGGGCACGGTGGCAAGTTTGCAAACTTTATAGTTGTCTGTGAGGGAGTTTTTAGCCAGTAAACAAATAACTCTATTGGCACCCTCCCTACTCACCTGACCTGACCCCTACTGACTTTTTTTCTTTACCTGAAGATAAAGGAAATATTGAAACAGACATTTGGATGACATTCAGAACATAAGAGTAATGTGACAATAACTCTGACGGCCATTACTGAACATGAGTTCCAAAACTGCTTTGAAGGGTGGGCTAGGCGCTGGGTTCGGTGCCTAACTTGCCAAGGGGAGTAATCAAAGGGGAGCGTAATGATATTCAGCACTGAGGTATGTAACACTTTTTCTAGGATGAGTCCACAAACTTAATTAGCAGTTCTTGTGTGTGTGTGTGTATGTGTGTGAGATGAAAGTTTACAGAACTAGTTCCACATTAAACAGCACATATACTGTTGTACAGCATTGGTTAACAACCTCACAACACGTCAGTAGTCTTTAGGAGATATTTTTGTAATGATCTAAAGGTTATCTTAGGGCTGTAGTTTTAGGAACTGACCCAGCTTCAGTGGCTCCAGAAGTTTTGGGTTCCACGAGAATTAGCAGTTCTGTTCTACCTTTACCCTGCTTTGATCAGGATTTTTCTGTAGAATCTTTATTCAGAATGTTCCAAAGTGACTGCTGGGCGTTGTCCAGTTCTAGGCTTGTCCTCTTCTGTGTCACATGGCCTGTTTCCCTTCTAGAATGCTCACTGGAGTCACTGGAGATCAGAGTCGATGCAAGACTTTCTTCTTAGCTCAGCGGGAGAAGCACCCTGCAAAGGAAAGGCATTATTTCTTGCTCTGCTAATCTTTCTGTGTGGTTTAATCGTTTTGCTTTATATTTTCAGTGTGTCAAGTGTCAGCTTCATGTTACTGTTTTTTAAAAATGCAGAGCGGAGCTGTATCTCAGGGGACCTCTTGGTCTATTTCTGGGCTCTGGCTGAAAACATTCAGTCATTCTAAACGAGGAATGATTTTCATTGGCCTCGCTCTCGGCCCCACGGCACTGTTGGATTCTGTTAACTCTCCGGTTCCTTCCCCGAGGGTGGGAAGTTTGCTTCCTGTGCAGGTCTGTTGTTTCTCTTTCTCTGGCGCTGATGGCAAGTTACAGGCTGTCCTTCTTCCCTCTGGGATCCCGGGAGATTGCCTTTGCCTGACCTGAAAGCACGGAAGTAGCCGTGTGTGTGGATCCCTGCCTTCCGGCACTCAGCTGCCAAGCTGAGAGGTTGACGGTTAGAAGCACCTGGATGACAGGCCTGGCCATCTGCTCCTGGAAAGTCACAACCTTGAGAACTCTGTGCAGTGGTGCTGTGCCCCAACTGGGGTCTCCATGGCTTGGAATTGACTCGCAGGTGACTGGTGACTGACTGTGTGAAGGTCATTCGTAATTGCTTGCGTCTGTGGTGTTGACCAAAGGGCTCTGGGGCATGGTGGGTAAGTGTGCAGCTGCTAACAAACAGGTCGCTGGTTCACACCTGCCAGGTGTTCCCGGGAGACTCTGGGGGGCAGGGCTGCTCTGTCTGTGGGGCCGCTGTGAGTCAGAGTCGACCGGGCGGCTCCGGCTGTGGTCCTGGTTCCCTGTGTTAGTCAGAGGACCTCGGTGCACGGTACATGATGGCGCAGCTGCCCACCACAGGCCAGCAGTTCAAACCTGCCTGCCGCTTCGTGCGAGAAGCCCACCGCCTTGGAAACGCTGTGGGGCAGTTCTGCTCTGTCCTTTTGGGTCACTAAGAGTTGATGGCACGTGACAACAGCAGTGTTTACCTGAGACAGACAGACACTTTTTTCCCTTTTTTCTGGAAGAAGACAAGTTCCGTACCTTTGTGTTATCTTTACAGGTTTTCATGCAGTCTGTCCTTAACGCAAAAATGAGGAGTCCTTGGGTGGTGCAGATAGTTAAGCACTTGACTGCTAGCTGAAAGGTTGAGAGTTCCAACCTAACGAGAGGTACCACAAAAGAAAGGCTTGGTGACCCCTTGAAAGTCCTGGTTCTGCTGTGCACACACGGGGCCACCTCGAGTCAGAATCGCCGTGCCAGTGGTTAAGTCCAGCAGGGACGGGCGTCTGTAGGCAGCAGTTTGTGGTTCACGCTTGCAGACACAAAGGGGGTACCCAGATTGCGGTTTCTCTGATGCAGTGTTTCTTTGCGTGGTAGCTCAGGTACATCAGATCTAAACTGATAGCTGATCTCAGGTGTGGAGATGAGGGAGTTCCCCCCAGCCAGCGCTTGCTGGCAGCAATGAGGTAGCTCAACAACCAGCGAATTGGGTCTCATTCGGGTCTCTCTTTCTCGTTATAAGCAGAACTGCTGAATGTGAGAAGAAATGAATGCTTATTTTAATGCAGAAATGTTTCCTTTCTTTCCCCAGCTTTTGCTTTGGTTTCTGAAGATACCAAGGAAGAGGCCAGACAGTCTCAGGTACTAATTTAATGATCAAATCTCCATCGTTCTGAGATTCTTTTATGTGTTTTCTATAATGGGAGCTGTGATGGTCTTACCCTTTAATTGCTGTAACTTTTTTGTTTATGCATTAATGAAATGCCGGTCAGCTGTAGATTTCGAATTCCTAACACTAGCCTAAAGATAAGTGGCTTAAAAAAAATCCTTTAATAGTTCAAGCAATTTCACTAAGATTTAAGTTCATTTGGATCCGACTCGATGGCACTTGGCTTTGGTGGCTTGGCTAAAGAAAAAGGGTGTTTGGGAGTCAGAGCCATGGTGGCCCGGCGGTTAAGCGCTCAGCTGCTTCTGTCAGTGGTTTGAATCTGTCAGGCAGTCCCTGGGAGAAGGACGTGCAGCCTGCCTCTGGAAAGATGACAGCCCTGGAGACCCTATGGGCAGTTCTGCTCTGCCATGTGAGGTCAGGCAGTTAAGTTCACGAAGTCATCCTAGGAAAAGTGCTCCAGACCTCATTGCTGACTGTCCTTACGGTCACCTTCCCAGTCCTCCCCTTGGGAAGCTAGGCAACGACGCCAGCACCTAGTCCACCCTTCAGGGCAGTTTTGGAACTCTTTCTGGAATGGCCATCAGAGCTGTCGTTGAATGAGATGTGACAGTTAAGTTCACCAGCTCGTCCTAGAAAAAGTGCTCCAGACCTCTTTGCTGACTCTCCTTACGGTCACCTTCCCAGCGTTCTCCTTGGGAAGCTGTGCACTGAGCCAGCTCCTAATCCGGCCTTCAAAGCTCGTTTCCTAGGATGAGTTTGCAGACGTAATGGTCAGACCTTGTCTGATGGCAGCTCCGATGGCCTTTCCAGAAAGAGTTGCAGAACTGCCCTGAAGGCTGGACTAGGCGCTGGTGTCAGTGCCCAGCTTCTCAGGGGGAGGACTGCGAAGGTGATCACAGTGACATTCATCAGTGTGGTGTGTAGCACTTCTAGGATGAGTTCGTGACCTTAATGGGCAGACCTCGTACACGGTCGCCACAAGTCGGAATTGACTCTACAGTTCTTTACGTTGTTGTTGTGGGGTTTAGACGTGGAGTCAGACGTTTTAAAAGTGTTGCTTGAGCAATGGTGTTCAGTGAGACAGCCAACAAAGCTAACCACGGGGCAAGCTTTCAGCCTTCGGAGAAGGAATCCGGAGAGTTACCAGAAGCCGAGAATGCAGTGGGGCCAGACAGCAAGGCGAACAGAAGTTGTTCCTCATTTAGAATGCTCTCATGTTTGAGCCAGGTCCCGTAGAGAGACCAGCAGACCCCTTGAGATACAGCCTTGCTCCACGTTAAGGGTTGGACGGTCCAGGGACCCTGTCCTCGGGCTTTCTCCAGTCTCTGTCAGACCAGTCTCGGCTTTTTTTTTGTGCGTTAGGGTTTCATTGTACGTTTTTCTCCAGCTCCGTCCGGACCATCTGTTGTGCTCCCTGGCAGAGCAGTTGGTGGCGTGGCCAGGTACCATCTCGCCTTGCTGGGCTCAGTCTGCTGGGGGCTGTGCCTGTAGGAATTCCATCGTCCTTGGCTCGTCCCTCTCCACAGGAGTGTGTCAGGACTCTGATACGCAGCCACTCTGTCAGTCCATCCCCTTGGGGTCTTCCTGTTTTTCACTGACCCATAATTTACCAAGCGTGATGTTCTCTAGGGTCTGATCCCTCCTAATAACGTGTCCAAAGTATGTGACCCAAAGTCTTGCCATCCTTACTTCAAAGAGCTTTCTGGCTGTCCTTCTGCCAAGACACATGTGTTCCTTCTGACAGTCTGTGTTGGTTTAGTGTTCTCTGCCAGCTCACAGCTCAAAGGCCCCCGTTCTTCTTTCCTCTTCCTTATTCATTGTTCAGCTTTCATATGCAAATGAGGCAATTGAAAATACCTTGGCTTGAGTCAGGGCACCTTAGTTCTCAAAGTATAGCACACATGTCAAAGTATAGCACACATGTGACTGCCCCATGGGATGGTGTCGAATGTCCCATAGGGTTACAGGTGTTCAAATCTAGGTGCCTTAAAAGTGGAACTTGTGAGCAAAGGTGGCTGGGGTTGCCTTTCCCTGGCTGAGCTGGGAGTTGTCTGGGGCGCAGGCATTAGTAACAGCTCTTGTGTCTGGCTCACCATCCGAGTGGGAGCCTCGCGCGGAGCACCACGGATGGGTGTTAATGGTTAGCGTGAGAAACATGCAGCACCAGAGCTCCTAAGACAGACAAAGAGACAGTGTGTTTCTTTTTTCTCGGGAAGAACAAAGTCTTTTCTCTAGGGTTTTCTCTAGGGAAGCTAAAAATTCCAACGCTCTGTCATTTTGTTCATTTACCCTAATATTCTCGGCCTACGGGGAAATTACACACGACCGTTCTGATTCCATTTCTGCTCACCTAACCCAGCTGTTCTTCGGGAGCTGGATTTTTTTACCATTTAGGAGTTGAGCCATTTGGAGTGGCTCCCCATTTCCGACTGGTGTCAGCCAGTCAGAGCTGCGATGCTTAGTAACATAAAGGAAGAGGTGCAGTTGTGGTGTTTCTGGGATTTCACAGATTCCTGGTAGGAAGTCTGGGTGGTCTTTCCTGCTTGTTTCACCTGCTCGACCGCCACCTCCTGAGCACAGGGTCTTTTCATGTTACGACTTTTGTCATGCACGTCCCTGTTTCTTACATAATACAGTATTGTGTTTTTGGCGATGGTTCACACAGCAGTTGAGGCTCCCCGTCCATGATTTCTGTAGAAATGGTTCCGTGACCTTGGTGACATTCTGCACAGTGGGTGAACATTGTCACTGTTTCCGTCCTGGTTGTCCCCTTGCCTTCCGTCTCCTTTCCCTGCTCTGTTCTCATCATTGGTCATTTTTGGTTTAAAATGATTGTTGGCCTTGTGCTGTTACATAGATGGTTTTTTAAAGGAGCGCAGTGATTATGGGGTGATATTTGTTGTTATTTGAACCAAATTGTTACTTATCTACCAGGTGACCTGCGGGATTAGTTTTAGTTCAGGGTTTGAAGAATATCTCGGAGCAGCAGCTGAGGGGTGTCCTCCAGTGTCAGCCAGTCCAGTAGGTCTGGTATTTTTTTTTTTGAATTTGAGGTCCTATTCCACATTTCCCCCCCCTTTTATAAGGGTCCGTCTGTTGTGGCACTGATCAGACCATTGGTAGTGGTAGCTGGGCACTGTCTAGTTCTTCTGGTCTCGGGGTAGCTGAGGCTGTGCTTTGTGTAGACTGCTTGCCATGGAGACTAGTCTCTAATATGAGTCTTTGGTTCCCCTCTTTCTCTTTTGCTCCAGGTAAGTGGAGCTCAATAAATAGCATCTGTACGTATTGCTTTTAGGTTAATGTCAATGTGTCTGCGTATCTGGTGGTACGCGTTTTCTAAAGGGTGTGCCTGGAGACAGGCTGGTTTGTCGGTTCTCAACGGCAACGTATACAGAAGGAGCATCAGAAAGCAGTCAGAAGGTCTGGATTTTAATCTTGGGTTTGTGACTAGAGTGACTGTCTGACTTTGGACAAATACAGGATCTTTTCAGAGCCTCCATTATCTCCTTTGTAAAAGGAAAGTGTAATACTGAATCCTCTCCAGTGCCGTTTTTAGCTCTAAAAATTCTGTTTTCCCGTGATCCTCATCTGGAAGCCGGAGTTGTGGCCTGCCAAGGAGAAGACAGCTTGGCCAAGGGCCAGGTAGTACGCTAACTGTGGAAGCTAGAGGGGGCTCTGGATTCTGAGGCCTCAGTTCTTTTTGGGGCTTTTTGTTTTTATTTAAAATTAAAAAAAAGTGTACTTTAGATGAAGGTTTACAGAACAAACTAGTATTTCATTAAACATTACGTATATTGTTTTGTGATGTTGGTTGCCAACCCCGCTCATCTCAGCCTTCTCCCCTTCTTGGCGCTGGGTATCCCGTTACCAGCTGTCATGCCCCCTCCTGCCTTCTTGTCCTGGCCCCTGGGCTGGTGTACCCATTTAGTCTCATTTTGTTTTATGGGCCTGACTAATCTTTGGCTGAAGAGTGAACCTCAGGAGTCATGTTAGTCCTAGATGGTTCATTTGTGGTCCATGGAAGCCGGTTACAGCTTTGAGCCACAGGTCGTGGAAACCAGGGCAGCATAGGTGTTGCTGAGCAACCTAGTCTCCAGCATTGGCTTTTGACCTGAGTGATAAACAGGCAGCCTTGCCTCGTTCTGAGATGGCAGCTAGTACACACTGAAAACAGTGAGGTGGGCCACCAGCTGGGAGTGGGGCACCGCTGCCTTTCCTGATCAGGTCAAGAAGTTAATGCAAGAAAGTTGGTTGCTTTGCAGTGCCCTTGTTTCCATCAGCCATGGCTGATGAACTGCTTTGAATTGGTTTGAAATCCTTGTTTTCTCCCTGTCAGCAGGTTGTTTGTGTAGGCGAAAGTACCACTGAGTGTATGGATGAGCCACTGAGGTCACCCATGCTAATTCATGAGTAGGAGCCTCTCAGTGGTGCAGTGGTTAGTGCACTCAGCGGCTAACTGGAAGGTTAGTGGTTCAAGTCCACCTAGAGACACCCTGGAAGAAAGACGTGGCAGTCTGTTTCCTGAAATTTAGGCTACGGAAGACCCTGTGGAGCACAGTTCTCTGACACGCATGTGGTCACTGTGGATCAGAATCGACTTGGCAGCTGGTTGACTCATAATGACAGTAGGACTTTGGGACAACACGTTGAGAGAACCGGCTGGGGTGAGCTCTCCCTGCTTTTTCCTGTTTGGCAGGCTCTTCTAACACCCGTGTTTTGTCAGGAATAAGCGGCGCATCACTTGATCCTGAGGTCTAGATCAGCATGAGTATGGTTCTCCTCTGCCCAGTGGCATTTCTGTTCTTGAGACAAAGATACTGAAAATACCACCACAGTAGACACCTCCCTGTGTTTAACTAGCTCTCTCTGCCCTGCCAATTGTCATGAAATCCTTGGCATTTAAGAGGACGTGTCTCTGTGGCTGCATGCTAGCTTTGAAGCAGTTCCAGATTTTGTTGGTAAGAGCTCGCAGCTGCCTCTCCTGTCACGGTCTGTGAGGAAAATTGATACTCAGAGCTGTCCGGTTGTCGTAATTTGAGCCTGTGGCTGCTGAAAAGGGCAATTAGGGGGAATACTCCTCCTGAATCTGCCAAGGAAGACAATGAAGATGGTAGATTTAGCTGCTGACACTTTTCACTTGGCCGGAAGAATAATTTGAGCATCCCTTTCTCTTCTTATGTTTGGGTCTTGGGACTTGAACTAGCAGCCCTTGGGTTTCATCGACCCTCAGAGCTGGCGAGTGAGAGTCCTGTTCATGACCTGCTGATTCTGGGTTTGCCAGCCCCTGCAGTGCTGTGGACTGGCAGAAACCTGGCAGTCTCGTCACCATCTCGGGATCCGTCGACCTTCACAGCCTGTGAACTGTAACTGTAACCTCTGACCTGCTGACCTTGGATTCACCAGCTTCTGTGGCTTTGTGAGGCTTGTGGTCCAATCCAGAACTTGAGACATTTCAGCTTCTACAAGTCCATGAACTGTTTCTTTTATATAAATCTCTTTCTATACATATTATATGCATTACTGGTTTTGCTTCTCTAGAGAACCCAGCCGAAGACATCCCAGAAGTCTTAAATAACTCTAGGTTCCATGGTGGTGCAAAATTTCTCTTCAGCTTTGAAATCTTGAATACAAGTAATTTGCTTCTAAAGTGCAGTGATGGAGCAGGAACCAGGTAGATGTTTCCATGACAAATGGTAGAAATTAAGGGAAAGAAGGGGTAACAGGAACCAAGCAAGTCAGCAAATGTTTTACAGTAGCTTAGGGCTAGTGGTCAATCACTGTTCTCTGAGATCATTTAGGCAGTGGCCCTGCCATCCAGACTCTGGGTGTTGACTGTATTCTTGGTAATCTGGGTGGAGGCCCCTTGGCCTTGGGCTTCAGCTCTGCTGTCCAGGCCCACTGGGATGGCAGCTCTGGGTGGCATTCAGGTGGCTCCATTCTCCTGATCTGTCTGCATGGTGACCCTATCCCCTGGGCCCTGGTAATTCCTGTTCTTCTTCCCCTTGGGCGTGCTAGCTCTGTCCCCCCAGCTTTGGGCCGTGGAATTGTCTCCATCCCATTGGCACCCCTGAAGGGTAGCCCTACACTCTGAATTGGTCAAGATCTGGCTCTTTGAAATCTGGGAGGCCATGGCCTCACCCTTTGAGATTCAGCAGGCTGTGGTTCTACCCTTTTGAGACCCCAAAGATTGTGATTTCAACTTTGAGAATGCAGCAGCTCTGCTCTTTGGGTTGGCAAGGCTAGCTCTTCCTGCAAGTGCCCAGAGTCACCCTATTCTTCCAGGAAGCCTCTTGGCTGAACACATTCAGCTGTCTCATTCTGTGGGTTGGCTCTCACGCTGCCTAGAGCTAGTCTCCTAGTTTTGCTGTCACAACTCTACTGCTGATTCTTCCCATGTGTGTCGTTGCTGGTATTACAGCTTTTCCTCCCTACCTTTTGAGTCTTCACCAGAATTGTCTTAGATGTCCATAATTCCACCAATAGTCTCTTCAAGGCAAACTAGGTTTTTGCTGTTAGGCACTTTAAAGCTCTTCCAGCATCTACTCAGTTGCAAAATTGTTTCCATATTTTAGGTATCTGTTAGAGCAGCACCCCACTCCTGGTACCTAATATCTATGTTAGTATCGGTGCAAGCGGACGGCTTTAGGAAACAGAATTTTATTCTCTCATAATTTAGGAGGCTAGAAGTCTGAATTTGGGGCACCAGCTCGAGGAGAATCCTTTCTGTTTCATTTGTGGGAGAAGATCCTTGTCCTCAGTCTGCTCCTGGTCTAGAAGTGTTTTATCCCAGGAATTGTGGATCCAAAGAACATACTCTGTTCCTGACTCTTCTCACGTGGTGGTAATGAGGTTGCTCTCTCCTCTGCTTCTTATGTCTCAAAAGATTAACTCAGGATACAGCATAATCCTATAGATTGCATCTATCTAGCTAAATTGACACATGTTTTGGGGGGGACACAATACAATCCATAACACAGTGTGCCTGAGCCCCAAAGATGATAAAATTCAATCGTTAGTAGACCTTATCTTCATGAAGAATGTGATATGCCAGTACACTGATTAGATGATAGATGGAGGGAGAGATGGATAGATTAGTGGATGGATGCTAGATGATAGGTGGGTAAATTGATACGTGATGGATGGGTGGATGACAGGTGACAGATCAGTAATAGATGGGTGGATGCTGATGGATGATAACTGGATAGAGCAATGACAGCTAGATTTGTGGATAGGTGATGGATGGATAGATGACAGATGGATATTTGAGTAGGTGGATGGATGGATGGATGGCTGATGGATGGATAAATTGATAGATGATGGATGTGTGAATAGATTGCTAGATGATGGATGGATGGATGCTGATGATAGCTGGATGGAGAGATGACAGATAGATGACAGGTGGATGGGTGAGTAGATTGATTTATAGATGATGGATGGATGGGTGGCTGATGGGTAGATTGATAGATGAGGGATGATAGATGATAGACGTATTTATAGATGATGGATGGATAGATGGATGGCAAATGGATGGGTAAGTAAATAGGTAGTGACTGTTGAATTGCCTCTGGCTCGTGTTGACCTTCTGTCCGACAAATGAAACGTGGCTTGGTCCTGTGTCATCCCTACAATCACTGGCATGTTTGAGTCCATCATCGTGACTGTTGTGCCATCCCATCTCACCTATAGGCTCCTTCGTGCTCGCTGGCCCTCTCTTTCACCAAACATGGTGTCCTCCTCTAGCTGTTCCTTTCTCCTGATGGCATTCCAAAGCAAGAGATTTCAGACAGTGTTCTGTTGTAATCTGTAGGGTTTTACTGGCTGGTTTTTGAAAGTAGATCACCAGGTCTTTCTGTCTAGGAATACACCGACAGTCATATCTTTGATAACTCTGTGAAGCTGTATGCTTCACAAGGATTTTCAATGAACACTGGGAAGCAAGTAGGCACTGCTTCTGCTTTACAGAAGAGGGAAGAGCCTCAGCTAAGTCAAACACCTTACCTGAGAGCACATCTCAGGCAAAGGAGAGCCTTCCAAGAGGGTCTTGCTGTGGTATAGAGAAGCGTTGTTACTGGGTCCGCCACTTAAGTTTTGGTCTCTCTTCTTTCTTTAGAAAAATGCTCCTGAGCTCCTGTCTTAAACATCTTCCCCCGGATGTTAATGTGTTTATTTATATGTACGTAATGAGATGTTAGTATGTTTATTTATATGTGTGTAATAAGAAGCCAGATCCACTGCTGTTGAGTTGATTCTGACTCACAGTGACCCTATAGGACAAAGTAGAACTGCCCCATAGAGTTTCCAAGGAGAGCCTAGTGGATTTGAACTACTGACCTTTTGTTTAGCAGACGTAGCACTTAAGTACTACTCCACCGGGGTTTCCATGTGTGTAATATATAATACGTATTTGTGTTATACATGTGTAATGTATAATACAATGTAAAAACCTGAAACCAAACCTGTACAGGTTGAGTCGATTCTGACTCATAGCAACCCTATAGGACGGGTTAGAACGACCCTATAGGGTTGTCTAGGCTATGATCTTTTTTAAAATTGTACTGTACTTTAGACAAAAGTTGACAGGGCACATTGTACACACATTGTTTTTGTGACATTAGTTGCAATCTTGACACTGTGAGGGTCCACTTCCCCTTCGCACCCCAGGTTCCCTGTGTCCAGCTAAGCTGCTGGCCCCTTCCTGCCTCCCCTTGTTGCTCTGGGCGCGAGGTGCCCATTTGGTTCCATGCATTTGGTGGAACTAAGAAGCACGTTTCTCACATGTGTTATTGTTCATTTTGTAGACGTATCCGATCTTTGTGTCAAAAGAAGTGGTCTCAGTTCTGAGTTAGCAAGGTGTCTGGGGACCATGATCGTGGGGGTTCCTCTCAGGCCAATGTGTTTGGTCTTTTTGTATGAATTTGAATTTTATTCTATTCTTTTCTCCTGCTCTTTCTGAGACCCTTGACTGTGATCTCCATCAGAGCAGTCGGTGGTGGCCAGGCACCATCTAGTTCTTCTGGGCTCAGGCTGGTGGAGACTGGGGTTCACGTGGTCCGTTGCTCCTCTGGGCTAGCATTCCCTGTCTGTCTTTGGATTTCTTCATTCTCCTTTCCTCTGGATGGGAGGGGACCAATAGGGGTATCTTAGAGGGCTGCTCACAAGCTGTGAAGACCCTTGGCTCTGCTCACCAAAGGGGGTGCAGAGTGTTTTCTGTATGAGCTGTGTTATGCCAGTTGACCTAGATGGTTCCCCAAGACCATAGTCTTTCTATTGAGGAGCTTTGGGGTACATCTCAGTGCTGCCTTTTCATTCAGCAGCTGAGTGCTAAACCTCTGTGTCACCAGGGTTCCCTATAATTTAATGTACAGTGTATGTGTTATGTAATAATTATAGAACTGCATACAGATATGTATTTATAATGTATGCTTATTCATTGTATTCATCACTTAGTTATGTGATGAGATTTGTCTTTTTCTCTTTTGTTTAATATTTAGGATTTGGAGAAGAGTGGACTGTCAAGGAAAAATGACACAGGTGAGTAATGATTTTTCAGAGAACTTGAACAAGAACCCTGATGTGTTTCTAGTAATTCATGTTGCACCTAAGGGGCTTTTTCTTTCTGATTTTGTGGATTTATGGAGTAAGTAATGTCCAACTATCCAGTTGTTGGCCCAGCCCAGTATGTGCAGCTAGCCTCAGGATGGTGTGAGGCCCAGCCTGCTGTGTCCAGCTGGCCGCAGGATGGTGTGGGGCTCAGCCCAGTGTGGCCAGCTAGCCTCAGGGTGACGTGGGGCCTGGTCTAGTGTGTCTAGCTGGCCTCAGGATGGTGTGGGGCCCAGCCTGGTATGACCAGCTAGCCTCAGGGTGATGTGAGGCCGAGCCCGGTGTGTCCACCTAGCCTCAAGATGACATGAGGCCCAGCCAAATGTGACCAGCTAGCCTTAAGATGACTGAATGGGTTCACAGGGTGGATCTCATGTCTTCCATGGCATTCTTTGAGCCTCCAGTGAGAGCAGAGCACTGTGCTGAGTGGGCGCTGTGGGGATATAGACATGGGTGAGACTCAGTCCTCCTTACGAAGGGTCCACCCTGCACAGGAGAAGGGACAACCACGCCTTTGCCCGTGCCCTCCTGGATTCAGCAGGTACTGCGTGTCCCTTAGAAGGCAGCTCACTGACCCTGTCTTCTCCAGATGCTTCTCACAATCCACGGGTGGTTAGTTTAGGTGCTGTCAAGTTGATTGTGGCTCATGGTGGCCCGTCCAAGGCTGGGGAGGAGCAAACCGGTCAAGCATGTGCATATAAATATACACAGTGAGATTTGTCTAAGGACATGGCTCACACAGTTGTCGAGGCTGACAAGTCCCAGGTCCTTGGGTCAGGTGTCAGGCTTGAGGCTTCTTCTGACCCACATGGTTTTGGGGCCCAAGGAACCCCAGACTGCAGGTCAGGCGAAAGGCTGCTAGCTCATGGGGTTATGGGACTTGGTGAGTACCAAGATCTGTAGGTTAGACAGTGCGCTGCTGGCTGCTGTCCGAAGAACTGGAGGTCAGAGGATGGTGAGTCAGATGCGGGATCCAGAGAGTTTTACCAGTGGATCCATGTATGTTGGATGTAGGCTACATCTCCAAGGAAATGGATTGGGTTTTAGCTGATTGGCTGCTTACGTCAGGTGACAAAATAGAAGATGATTACATAATATTTGTCAAACCAGTGGAAGTTGTGGCCTAGCTGGGTTGACATGTGATGACGAACTGCCTTCAGGGTTCCCCAGGCTGCATCTCCACAGCAGCAGGTTGACAGGTCCTTCTCCACCCCAGCCCCTGGGTGGGCTTGAACTGCCGACCTTCAGGTGTGGGAGCTGCTCCCCGCACATTTCTCTCACAGCCCGTGTACACTCAGGTTTGTGCTCCCTTCTTAACACATCTCTCTCTCTTTTGGAAATCCTGGTGGTGTACTGATTAAGAGCTCAGCTGCTAACCAAGAGGTTTGCAGTTCAAATCCACCAGGCGCTCCTTGGGAACCGTGTGGGGCCACTCTACTCTGTCTTGCTGTATCCTGTAGCGTCACTGTGAGTCAAAATCGACTCGATGGCAGTGGGTTTGGTCTTCGGCTCTCCTGGCTGAATGAGCCCTGGTGGCTCAGGTTAAGTGCTCAGCGGCCAGCCGAGAGGTCAGTGGTTTGAACTTTTCTGTGCAGGAGAAAGGTGTGGCAGTCTGCTTCTGGGAAGGCACTTGCCTTGGAAACCCCGTGAGGCAGTTCTGCGGCCTCCTGTGGGGTCTCCGTGAGTCAGAATCCACTCAACGGCAATGGGGTGGGTTTTTCTCCTCAGTGTGTGTTGCAGGCTCTTGGAGGAACAGAACTACCCATGGAAGACGCGCTGCAGTGAGTCACGGGGGAGAAGGCGGCACCTCTGGGCTGGGCTGGGCCTCTCCCCAGTAGGGAGAGATTTTCCTTCATTTTGTCTGTCATCTTGGTGGGCCATGGGGACCCAGAAGTGGGCCTGTGGCAGGAGGGAAAGAGAAAGTTTTCCTCTCGATGCCCCCCTCTTCCTGGGCCTGGCTTCTGAGGCCTTGGGAGGTGCAGGAGAGCTCCCGGCCCCCGTGGACCGCCTCCTGCTTCTCGTCTGTCCTGCTTGTCCCTGTTAGCAGCTCGTAGTGAGCGGCTCCTGCATCTGCAGCCCCAGAAGCGGTGATGATCTGCGCAGGGTTTGGGTTGCTGGCCGACGGCAGGTTCCTGTGAGAGCTGCTGATGTGATGAGGAGACTGGGAGACTGGCTTGGTCTCGTTGAGCTCTGTGCGTGGGTCACCTGGATGCTGAGCATCAACAGAGAAGACGGCGACCCAGATGACGTCAGCCAGAAGGCGCCTCAGTTAGGGCAGGGCTCAGCCAGGGTGTGTGTAAGCAGCCCTGGTGGCACGGCGGTTAACTGCTCGACGGCAAACCAAAGGGTCAGTGGTTCAAACTCACCAGTTGCTCCCTGGGAGAAAGGTGTGGCAGTTTGCTTCTGTAAAGATTTATAAAAAAACAAAAAACAACCCCCTAGTTGTTGAGCTGATTCTGACTACAGCGACCCTGTAGACAGAGGAGCACACCCCGTGAGAGTTTCCAAGGAGCGCCTGGAGGACTTGAACTGCTGACTTCTTAATTAGCAGCTGTTGCACGTTACCACTGTGCCTGTGGGGTTTCCCTGTAAGGATGACGGCCTGGGAAACCCGGCAGTTCTGCTCTGTCCTGTCGGGTTTCTGAATTGAAATGAGCTCAGTGCCAACAGGTACAGGTGGGATGTGTGTCAGAGATGTTTCCTGGTGCCAGCAGGAAGGACAGCAGGATTACAACCACACAGGCTGCGAGTGGGCCTCAGTGGTGCAGCTCTGGCTCACTCGTTCCTTTTTTCCTCTTATGTTTTTTTAAAAATAACACGCTAACTCCACTCCGGCTCCTCAGCTTCTGGGCTCAGTGACCTGGGTCACAGCCGTCACGTGGCACCCCCAGTCGTCTTGTTTCTGCTGTGGTTATGTGACCTCCATGTCTTCATCTCATCTTCCCACTGGTCCACCGTCTTGTCTATGCTCTAAAGGAGCCGTGGACCCTCTGGTCTTCCTTTTATTTTTATTACTATTATTTTTAATGTTTGATTGAGATTATGGTGAAAGTTTACACAGCAGCTTAAGCTTCTGTTTAACGTTTCTGTTCATGGTTCAGTGACCTGGCTTGTATACCCACAGGTGTCAACTTCCCTGTTGTCTTCTGTTTCCTTTAACGCAGCTCCGCTCCCTACATGTCCTCTTTGTTTTAGAATGAGTGCTGACTGTGTGGTCTCACAGACGGTTTTCTTTCTCTTAAAGGAGGGCAATACTCCTGGGTGACACTGTTCGCCTTACGAGCTAGTCTGTTATTCATCTGAAAGGTCACCTCTACGAGTAGTTAGGGTTAACATCTCAAAGGGTACCTTAGGGCAGTAGTCTTGGGGCTTCCCCTACTCTTTACGGGTCCAGTAAGTCTGGCCTTTCTCTAAAATAAAAATTAAGTGTTCTCTTCTAGAATTTTCTCCCCTTCTTTCCAGGACCGTGTTTTGTGTCCCTGGTCAGGATGGCTGGTTGTGGCAGCAGGGCACTGTCTAGTTCTTCTGGTCTCTGGACGTGTGAAGCTGTGGTTTGTGTGGCAGTTAGTCCTGTAGACGTGTGTTTTCCTTGAGTCTTGGATTTCTTTCTTTTACTTCTGCTTGACAGGTGTGGAGACAGTTATATCTTAGATGGCTGCCCAGAAGCTCTGAAGACTTCAGATGCTGCTTACAAAATCAAGACGTACGACATCCGTTTAATAAATGCTGCTATGCCACTTGACTAAACTGTCCCATGGGACTGGGGTCCTAGACTTTGGAATCCACTAAACTGATCCTGTGAGGTGTTTACTTATGTCTGGGAGGTATCGCTGATGGCGCCCCTATGTGCTTACTTACATGTATGAATATGTGTGCAGCACCTGCAAGCATGTGTGTATCTGTGCCTGGAGAGAGGCCTGTGCACATGTGTAAACACACATAGACCTTGCAGTAGACGTACGTGCTTACTTCCCTACCAGTGTAACCACTCATGTTTTTTGGGTGTTGCGAAATTGTCTGTCTTACGGCTTTTACCAGTGTGCTCTCTTAATCTCGCTATGCTGTGTGTTGTTTGCCGTTTGTTCTTATTTAATTTTTTTTTTGTAAAAGAATTTGGTGCCCAAGGGTGGCAGTCTCTTTACTCTTCGGGCTAAACTGTTACTTAGTTTAAAGGTGATACTACAGGGTCATTTCAATGCAAGGTTTGAAGAGCAGCTCAACTTTGAACATTCCCCATGGTCTTGGGGACTCTAGGTCCTATAAGTGCATGTTCTTTAAGGTCCTTCATTCTTCCATAGGTGATAGAAGCCTTCCTTTTCAGCCTGAGTCTCTGACTCCCCTTCAGCCAAACCAAATCCATTGCCATCGAGTCAGTCCTAACTCACAGTGACCCTATAGGATAGAGCGGAACTGTGTCATGGGGTTTCTAAGGAGCCGCTGGTGGGCTTGAACCGCTGACCCTTTAGTTGTAGCTGAATGCCTAACCACTGTGCTAACCCCCCTGCCTGCTTTGTGCTGCCCTCTGCACAGAGTCTGCAGAAACCTGCTGCTTGTTAAAGGAGAGTCAGTAGTGTCTCCCTGCAGAGCCTTTGTAGTCTTGTGCCCTCCTCTGTGCCCCGGTGGAATCCAGCCCAGCTCTGCCTGTGCCCTTACTGCTTTACAGTGTAATTGCCTGTTCTCTGAACTGGACTCAGGCTCCTGCATGCCTGGGCTGTGCTTACTTGTCTCACTGTCCCAGAGCTTTGCTCTTAGTAGGCACTCAGGATTATTTGTGGAGTGCAGATGTGTGTCATGTGTGATGGCAAGTGTGAGGAAAAGGAGAGGGCCATCCAGGGTGCACCGGGTGGTCTCTGTTCACCTGGGGTGCCGAGGAAGAAGGAGAGTCAGGAGGAGGAGAGGGCATGGGTGGCTCCTCACCTCCGCCAACAGCTGCCTCCGTTGCCATGAGACCAGAGGAGCTAGAGGGTGCCCAGTTAGTGTTCCTGACTGTTGTGATCACAGATTCTTTAGAGGAATCCTGATCAAAAGGGGGAACATGCATAACAGAATTGCAAATTCTCATGGAATGCACCATTTCGGGGAACAGGGGGCCTGGATGAACCCCTGGAACTCTTTCTCTGAGAGAATCTTTAAACCGGAAACACCCCCTGCAGTCTTCTGCAAACTAAGCATTAGTTTACTTGGCAAAGAGTGTCTGCCTTGGGCATTGTGCTCTCTGAAAGAGCTCTCTGTTTGGGATCCCACTGACCATAGCAACTGAGAAGATTAGCTGGGAACCTTGGGGGCCCTGAGTTGATGTTTGTGGGGGTGGGGCAGCTCGGGAAAGGAGGGTGTGAATGGGTGCCCAGCTTGGAAAACACAGCTGGTGTCGTTGAAACGCGTGCATAGAAACTGTGGAATTGGTGTGTGCTCTGCTTTGTGCATTCCCAGCTGAAACAAAAATAATAAATTATTGAAAAAAGAAGTCAGAAAGACCAGCATGATCTCTTGGCAGCTGAGTTAACTAGAGGAAACAAAGCTCACACAGATCGTGAAGCAGGTACATGGAAAGGAGGGTTGGCCGGCTTCCCTCCTTCTTGCAAAGTCTGTGTGTCGTGGGAAGAGCAGTGGCAGAGTCAGTGCGTGGGAGGAGCGGGTGGTGGGGGTCACTTCTGTGGGGACAGGTGGGGACAGCAGGGTGGAGACCGTGCCACAGACTGCTTCTTTGGAAAATTTATTCTGAAATATCTTGAACATACCCAGACTTGTGAGGAGGAGTACAATCACTGTCGTGGGTTGAATTGTGCCTCTGACAAAACACGCGTGGCAGTCTGGCTGGGCCGTGATCCCCAGTACTGTGTGACTGTCCACTGTTTTGTCACTTGGTGGGATTGTTCTTGTGTTCTGTAAATTCTGTCACCGTGATTTACTAAGATAAATCAGCAGCGGCTAGACCAGTGAGGTCTAGAAAACTGGAGAGTGTCTTGAGCCAGTCTGTTTTGGGATATAAAAGAGAAGTGAGCAGAGAGACAAGGAAACCCCATACCACCGAGAAAGCCGTGCCTGGAGCAGAGGGCATCCTCCGGGCCCGAGGTCCCTGGGCTGAGGTGCACCGAGACCTGAGGAAGACGGATGCATCCCCAGGACCTGCCTCCAGAGCCAACAGAGCAGAAGCCTCCGCTGGAGCTGAGGCTGGACTTGCAGCCTCCTGGACTGTGAAGAAATAAAGTCCTCCATGTTAAACCAGCCACTTGTGGTGTCTCTTGTGGCAGCACTAGGCGACTGAGGCCGTGAATACCTGTGTATTTACGACCTGGCTGAAGAAACAGCTGGAGCCCAAAAGGTCAGCGGTTCAAATCCACCAGCTGTTCCTTGGAAACCCTGCGGGGCAGTTGACTCTTTCTTGTAGGGTCGCTATGAATCGGAATCCAGTCAGTGGCAGTGGGTTTGGTTTGGGTTTTTAAGAAACAAGAGTGTGACCCGCACAGCGGAAGCGTCTAGACCGTTAACCTGATCTGCAGCTGATCATTGTCACGTTTCTGTTTTCCCATCATAGAGGCACGTTGCTGTTGTTAGGGACACTCGTGCTGATGTTCGATTCATCATGACCTCACGTGACACAGTCGAACTGCCCCGTGGCGTGTGCTAGGCTGTAGCCTTTCTAGAAACCCACGCTCACTGCTGCTGGGCGGATCTGACGCTCAGGGACCCTGTGGAGCTGCCGCACAGGATTTTCTAGGCTGTAACTGTCGTCGAAACCCAAACTCGTTGCTGTTGGGTGAATACTGACTCACAGTGACACTATGGGGGAGTGTGGAACGGCCCTACAGGGTTTCCAGGACTGCACATCTTTAAGGAATTACATTGCCTCATCTATCTCCCGTACAGTGGCTGGGTAGGTTTGAACTGCTGATCTTTCAGTTAGCAGCCGAGCGCTTTAACCACCACACCACCAGGGCTCCTCTTATGCTAATGAGGCCCTACACGCGAAGGGTCGTTTACAGCCTGTCCCCTCTGAGGTGTAGGAAAGCAGAATAGACACGGAGACGGAAGGACCGACGTAGGGGAGGATACAGATGACACGGACGTTGTCCAGGAACCGAGGAACAGAAGCCGAGAGGAGGCCAGGACCACCCCAGAGCCCGTGCAGCGACAAAGCTGTCCCCTTGAGCAGACCCCGAATTGCAGCCTCCTAAGAAGCCCTCATGGCACAGTGGTCGCATGCTTGGCTGCTAACCGAAAGGCCGGTGATCTGAGCCCTCCAGCCACTCTGTGGACAGAGACCTGGCCATCTGCTCCAAGGGAGATGACAGCGTGGGAGAGTCTGCGTGGCCGTACTCCTCTGTCGTGTGGGGTCACTGTGAGTTGGAATCAACTCAGTGGCACCCCGCACCACCGCCACAAGCCTCCTGAGCTGAGAAAGCCCAGTTCAGTTTGTTACAGCCGCCCACTGTGGTCGTTCTGTTACAGCAGCAAACCAGAAAGCCAAACAGCCAAAGCCACAGCCGCTGCCATGACGTAGGCTCCAACTCACAGTGACCCTAAGGGTCAGAGCAGAACCGCCCCACAGGGTTTCGAAGGAGCGCCCGGTGGACCTGCACCGCTGACCTCGCGGTGGGCAGGCGCGTCCCTTAGCCGCCACACGACCACGGTTTCCTCTGTTACTGTGCAGTCAGACTGAGAGACGGGTTCTTTTCAGGTCCCGGGGTCTCTGTGGAGGTGTTAGCTCGGTGAATGGTCAGTAAGTGATGCACGCATGGAGCCACACGGCTGCGGAACAATCACACTGCTGTCGTTGCTGGTGCTCTGGAGTCGGTTCCCCCTCCCAGCGACCCTGTGTACAGCAGAACAGAGCCCTGCCTGGTCCGGTGGCATCCTCACGGTCACGCCTGTGGGTGTGGCAGCTTCTGGGTCAGTCTGTGTCTTTCGGGCCACCCTTGGATTTGCTGACCCTCTACTTTACCAAACATGGTGTCCTCCAGGGACTCATCCTGCCTGGCCACATGTCCCAAGTAGGCGAGACTCAGTCTTGCTATCCTTGCTTCTAAGGAGCACTCTGGAAGAAGGATGCTTCTTCCAAGACAGACGGGTCTGTTGTCCTGGCAGTCCATGCTGTGTTCCGTGTCCTCGCCAACTCCGTAATTCAAAGGTGTCCGTGCTCTGTCCCACCTTCAGACGCCTGTGAGGCAGTTGAAGACACCGTGACGGGGGTCAGGTGCCCCCACCTTAGCACTAAAAGGGCATCTCTGCTTTTTAACATCCTCAAGAGGTCTTTTGCAGCAGATTTGCCGAGTCAGGTGTAACAGGAGAGAATTAAAACCAAATCAGTATCCTAGAACTGCGAGGCTGAACTGCGCTCCGGGGGGAGGGGGCTCCCCCACCTCTGTGCGCTGGGTGTCAGCCTGGCCGAGGGCTGCAGTTCCTGTCAGGTCTGCTTTTGGCTGACACCCCTGTCAGGTGTGCTGATGCCACGGTGGTTTCTGTCGTCTTCTTACCCAGGGAGGCTGATGCACTTCTCCACGGCGCTGACCGGAGCCTTGACGGCCAGTGGCCTTCCCTGGCAGGGCGGATGTCACACCCTAGGGTTTCCCCCTGACCTGCTGTCGTGGCCAGCCAGCTACTTGGAGACCAGCCTCCGGCGAGCTGGCTGGTCCTGCCTCTGTTGTCCAAGCCAGATTTCTGCAGCGTTTCTCACGGAGGCACAGCTGCTGTTTTCCAGAGGATGATGCTTCATCCTGGCCAGGTGCCCCGTCGGGCGTAGGAAGGATTACTGAGTCATTTGCCAGCCCCCATGAACTCGGGAGACTCAGGCAGTTATTGTAGAATGTCACCTTGTCGTGGGTTTTTAGTATTACTGTCACAAAAATTCTTCAGAGTGGGTGGCTTTCAAGAAGAATCTCTCTTCTTTTCATCTCACAGTTTTGGAGGCTAAAAGCCCCAATCTGGGCACCAAGATCTGTGTGTGGGGATGAGGGTCAGTCCCTGGGGGCAGCCCTTTTGGGGTTGCTTGGCATTTCTATTTTTTTTTTTGTATTTATTGTGATTGGGTGAAAGTGTACAATCTCGTATAAATTTGCGTGCCTGCCTATGTGCAGCTCTCACTGCTCTCCCTGCCTGGTGACAGCACACTCCTCCTCTCTGTTCCGTACATGTCATATCCTCCTCACAATCTCCTGTCCCCTCCTCTCCACCCTCTCCCCCGCCTCCAGTAAGAGGCCAGCAGGATGACGTCCTATGGATGCACAGAACCGTAAAGTGCACACACGATACCGTCGCTGTGTATCGCCGAGTGCTCGGCATTTCTTGACCATTTCCCTTGTGTGTGTCTTTCTGTGTCTGCAGCCCCCTTATAAGACACCACTCAGCAGGAGGCCTGGTGGTGCAGTGGTGACGTGCTCAGCAGTGAGTGGTTTGAATGCACTCACGGGCTCTGAGGGAGAAAGCCCTGGAGATCTGCGGCTGTAACGATGACAGCCTGGGAAACCCTATGGGACAGTTCTCTGTCACCTGGGGTCTCTGTGAGGTGGAAGCAGGCGTCTAGCAGCCCCAAACCCTGCCTCTGAGATGGTCATGAGGGAGGATGGGCGGCAGGTGTGCTGATGGGACAGGACACACTCTGTAAGGTGGGCTTGTGCTGTGAGGCTGGCTCTCGGGATGTGAAGGAAAGGGAGGCAAGCAGAGAGGTGGGGACCTAAGTGCATCCTCTGGCTCTGGGGTCCCTGAGCCTCGGAAACTCTCAATCCAGGGGATTGACGACAGGGACCTTCCGCCAGGGCCAACAGGGAAAACCTTTGGCTGGAATTTGGACTTTAGTCTCCTTTTCTATGAAGAAGTAAATTTTTCCTTGTTAAAGCCATCCACTTGTGGTTTTTCTGTTGTGGTGGCACTAGATGACAAGACATCCATGGAGTCACTTCTGACTCATAGGTATTCCCCACCCCGTAGGATCTCCGAGGAGTGACTGGTGGGCTTGGAGGGCTGACCTCGAGGGAGCTGCCGTAGCTGTCAGCAGTGAGCTCGTTTGTCCGCTGACCCGCTGGGAGGGTGTTCAGAAGACTTGGAGAGAAGACGGTGTCAGAGTTGATGGCCTGCAGGCCTGCCTCGCTTCTGGTGTAGTTCTTTGTTTTCAAGTTGATTTTAGTAGAGGCCGAGAAAGAAATGCCTCAGAACCTTTTCTGTTTGTTTCTAGATTTAAAAAGGATTGTATTTGTCATCCAGAGTCAGAGTAACTCTTTCCATGCCAAGAGAGCAGAGCAGTTGAAGACAGCCATCCTGAACCAGGCAGCGGAGCTGACACAGGTATGGACTGATGGCTTGGGACCCGACACAGGTGTGCACGGATGGTTTGGGATGGCTGCTAATGATTTCTTTTGTATGCACTTGTGTTTTCCAAAGCACTCAGCCTGTAGAGATTCTGTTTCTATCAGATCAGGAAAATGCTTCTAACTCATTTTGTTTATTTATCATTGACTGTTTATTGCTTGGAAGGCCTGGTGGTGTAGTGGTTAAGAGCTGTGGCTGCTGACCAGAAGGCTGTCAGTTCATACCTACCAGGTACCCTGTGGGTCAGTTCTCCTCTGTCCTTGAGGGTCACTTTATGAGTCAGAATCACCTTGATGGCAGTGGGTTGGTTGGTTTGGGTTATTTCTTGCTTAAGATGCTGCACTTAATTTCCAGTGATAGAGGCATCATATTCTAGATTATGTATATTTTTTTGGTTTATCAGTTCTGTAGTTATGTGGGATTCTCATGGTTTTAGGAGCCTTGGTAGTGCAGTGGTTAAAGTGCCCGGCTGCCAGCCGGAAGGTCAGTGATTGGGACCCAGCAGCAGCTGTGTAGGAGGAAACTGTGGCTGTCTGCTCCCGTAAAGATCACAGCCTGGGGGACCCCATGGGGCAGTTCTGCCCTGTCCTGTAAGGTTGCCGTGGATTGGAGTTAACTCAGTGGGTCTGGTTTGTTGGGGATCGTGATTTCATGATGAAGTATGATCAAAAGAGGCAGAGGAAATACTGTTTCTAAAGGCCACTTTGACCATAGCGTGGATAAGCGTTAAAAATCTTGGTAACACTTCTGAGTCAGTCTTCATGTTGAGATGACATTCTCATTAACCTTCATGCGTGCTTCCTGTGTGCGCCCCCCCCCAGGTTTTTTAATTGGGTGTCATTAATTGAACTTTGTGACTTGATGTATAATGTAATATCTGAGATGGTGGTGGAGAGACAGATCTCAGGACACAGGAAGTAAATTTTCCTAATACTGAAAGTCAGTGCGAGGTGACTCTGCAGCTGCTCTGGGGACCGCTGGGGCCCTGGGTGGGTGGGAGCAGAGGGAAGATCTGCCTTTTGCGCTGCCCTAAGACAGCCTTGGTTGCACAGTGGTTGCCACTCAGCTGTAACTGAAAGGCTGGCCTCGACAGAAAGACCTGGTGACCTGCTTCCACAGAGATTATGGCCTCGGGAGAAAGACCTAGTGACCTGCTTCCACAGAGATTACGGCCTTGGAAGTGAGTGGGGCAGTTCTGCTCTCCTCTGTAGGGTTGCTTGAGTTGGAATCCACAGCATCGGGGTCGTTTCTGTTTTTATAGATCTGATAAGGAACTCTGGTGGCTTGATAGTTAAGCACTTGGCTGCTGAGAAGTTGGTGATTTGAACCCACCTGGTGGCTCTGTGAGAGGAAGACGTGGCCCTCTACTCCTGGTAAAGGCCACAGCCTAGCGAACCCCATGGGACGGTGCTGCTGTGTCACACGGGGTCGTGTGAGTTGGAGCCGACCTGGTGGTAATGAACGACAGCGACCTCGCGGGTGCTCAGGGGTCTCTGGGTGGTGTGAGCACTAATGCCCGCAGCTGCTGAGCTAAGGGCTGTCCGTCGAGGTGCACCCAGAGGTGCCTTGAAGAAGGGCCTGGGGGGTCAGCCTGCGGCAGCCTGGCAGAGCCAAGCAGCACCCCTGGGGCGCCGTGGGACAGAAGCAGCCTCCCGGCCGCCCGTCAGAGGTGTCGGTGTCTTTAGCCAGGTGCAGACAGCAGCAGGAAAAGCCTGCCAGGGGCCTGGGCCGCACTGCTGTGGCCTTCAAGACAGAAGTGCCTGTTGGTAGGTGGGTGGCACCAGACCTCCTCGTCACATGAAGAGTCCTAGCAGCTTTCTGCTCCGACCAAAGCCCAGAAATGAGGGACAGGAACAGCAGACAGAACTTGGTGTGAACCAGGGCCGGGCAGCTTTGATCTGGTGACTCTGGGAACCTTGCAGAAAAATGTGGAAATGAACCAGAAGAAGGTGGAGTGGGCTCCTTGGTTAGTTTTCTTGTGTCTGTCACATCCTAGGCCACCTGGCTGGGACCCTGGTGGTGTGCAGGTGAGGTGTCTGCCTGAGGTCAGCAGTTCAGATCCACCAGGTGCTCTTTGGAAACTCTGTGGGGTGGTTCCGCTCTGACCTCTAGGGTTGCTATGAGTCTGAATCGACTCGACGGCAGTGGGTGTGGACTTGAACACCTAGGAGGCTGGTGGCACAAACGATGAAGCACTCCACTGGTAACTGAAGGTTGGTGCTTTGAACTCACCCAGCGACTCCATGGGATGGAGGCCTGGTGGCCTGGTTTCTTAGAGACGGCAGCCTGGGAAACCCTGTAGATGGTCCTGCTGTGTCACATGGGGTCACTGTTAGTGAAGATGACCCAGAGGCAGCCGGTGACAGCAGCACAGGAGTGCAGAGCTGGTGGCGGTGACTAATGGCACAGAGAAGGTGCCTTCCCTGGCTGGTGGGCAGGTCGGGGCCAGGCCGCTCCGCTCCCTCTCATCACCTCACGGCGCATGCACGTGTCTTCTCACCATCTCCGGGGTTCCGGTTCGTTTCCCACCATTCTGCCAGCATTCCAGCCTGTGGAGGACAAGTGGCTTCGTCTGAGGGGTCTGACTTGGAAGCTGTATGTATCACTTCTCTTCACATGCCATTGGCAGTTCTCGTGGTGTAGTGGTTAGGTGCTACGACTGCTAACCAAAAACCAAAATGTTGGCAGTTCAAATCCTCCAGGTGCCCCTTGGAAACTGCCAGGCAGTTTTACTCTGTGCTGTAGGGTCACTGTGAGGTGGAATTTACTTGATGGCACTGGGTTTGGTTTTCACATTTCATTGTCTAGATGGTCATCACACACACACCTAGGCTGAGTAGTGTACCATCTAGGTGGGTGGCTGTGGGTCCAATCCAGACACAGAGAGTTCTGGAAATTAGAAGGAAGAAGGTGGGAACGGAACTCGGGGGACACGTTCACCTCTCAGCTAAGGTCAGGGTTTTGCTGGTCCATTGGGGCTTCATTGAGTCTGTGGATGCATTTATGTTATGAACCTCTCATCAGTCTGTCCACTCACCCACCCACCGTCTGTTTGCAGACTTGACTGCCCCACTGAAGGGCAGGACTGGACAGCCCACAGTGCCATGCACACGCTGTGCCCGGGCTCGTCCCTGACCCACGCAGCCCTCTCAGTCTGGAACGTGCCCCTGCCTCCCACCACACCCCTAGGCTGTTGTTGGGTGCTGTGGAGTGGGAGTCAGCTCAGATTGTGGGGCCACAGGGACAACAAACCGGAACGGTGCTCTGTCCTGCGCCGTCTCTGTGGTCGCTGGTACGGTGGAGCGCTTCGTGCTAACTGGCATATCCGTCCGTCTTGTTGAGGGTCTTCCTTGTTCCTGCTGACCCTCCACTTGACAAAACACAGTGTCCTTTTCTGGTGGTGGGTCTGAACTAAGGGAAACAAAGTCCTCCAGAATCCTTGCTTCTGAGCAGGACTCTGGGTATGTTACTTCTAAGATCCTCAACCACCTGTTAGGTGCCGTCGAGTCAGCTCTGGTTCTTAATGACCTTAATGATCTTAATGACCAGCAGAGCTCAGTCTCATGCTGTCCTCGCGGTCTTTGCTGGGTTTGAGCTCATTGTGCGGCTACTGTGTCAGTCCGTCTCCTTGACGGTCGTCTTCTTTTTCGCTGACCCTCTACCAGGCATGATGTCCTTCTCCGGGGACTGGTCCCTCCTGACGTGTCTGAAGCCCGTGAGATGAAGTCTCACATCTTGTCTTCCAAGCTGCGCCCTGGTTGTATTTCTGGCAGGAGCCTCATGTGTAGATTCAGTTTAGGACTCAGCTCTGCGAAGCCCCTCCTGGGACAGTGTTTCTACTCCGTAGTGCCTGTCCCCCGCTGCTCTCCACATGCACCCTTTGATCACTGCACTTTGCCTCGCTGCTCTGATCCAGCCTGTTGATGTGCCTGACTCCTCCTCTGGACTGGGTGGGGGACTTTTGAGGACAGGACTGTGGTTCACGGACGCCCCCTGTGTGCCAGAGGAGGGCTGTGCTCCACAGAGTTGGCAGTGACTCGTGTTGGGGGATGCAGATCACCAGGCTCTTCTTCCGTGGTGATGCTGGGTGAACTCATTGCCAGCTGTTTGGTTCACAGTGGGCTTGCTAAGTGTTTGCACTGTCTGCATCTGGGGACCTGATGTCCTCAGGCAGCCACTGACGGGTTGAGTGGCCCCTGCAGGGTGGGCAGTGGCACCAGGGAGGAGCAGTGTGCCGGGCTCTGCAGAACTGGAGAACTGTCTGTGGGCACAGCAGGAGTGCCCGGAGGAGTTGGGAGAGTGATGCAGGGGACTTGACGGCATAGAATGTCCCCTAGTGACCAGCGGTACTGTATTCCCCACAGGGAAGTCAGCCTCGGAGGTGTCAGTTGTCCTTTTGGCTAGATGACCTCGTGTGTGCTCCTCTCTGTACACTGTGGTCAGAGGTGGTCCCATGCAGAGGGGTGTGTTGTTTCTGTAGCTCTTGTTAGGGCTCTTGGTGTCAGACTGTCCCCGTGTCTTTGCTGGTGATCTCTGTCTTCTGGAGTGTTTTTATTTTAGCAGACTCTCCCCGTGTCTTTGGTGGTGGCCTCCCTCCTCTAGCAGACTGTGGCCTCCGTTCTCTGGGTGGTTTTTATTTTATCAGACTGTCCCTATGTCTTCGCTGGTGGCTTCTGTCCTCTGGGTTTTTATTTTATCAGACTGTCCCCGTGTCTTTGCTGGTGGCCTCCGTCCTCTGGGTTTTTATTTTATCAGACTGTCCCTGTGTCTTTGCTGGTGGCCTCTGTCCTCTGGGTGGTTTTTATTTTATCAGACTGTCCCTGTGTCTTTGCTGGTGGCCTCTGTCCTCTGGGTGGTTTTTATTTTAGCAGACTGTCCTCGTGTCTTTGCTGATGGCCTCTGTCCTCTGCCAAGCCAAGTGCTGTCGAGTCGGAGCTCTGTCCTCTGGGTGGTTTTTATTTCAGCAGACTCTGTGTGTCCTATGCTTTTTTCATCTGCTGGCCCCTGCTTTCTGGGACATGGGCGTGTGTGTCACGTGGGCTTACTTCAGTGCCAGTCATTGTCTCGTGTGTGTGTGTCTTGCTCTCTGCAGAGAAAGCACGGCCTGTTGAGTGCCGTCTTCTCACCTGCATGCTGCTGGGTGTGAATCTGGACACACAGTGTTGTGGGCGTTGTTAGCAGCTGCCTGGTTGGCTCTGACTGCTGATGACCCGTGTACAGCAGGACCGGCTGCTGCCCAGGCCTGCACTGTCATCACGATCCCTGACACCCTCGAGTCCATTGCTGCAGCCCCTGTGTGTTTCGGGCGCCTGCCAGCCCTGGGAACGCCCCTTCCAGCACCCGGTCAGGCGACGTCTGTTGTGACCCGTGGGGTTTTTGTTGTTGATTTTCAGTGGTGGGTTGCCAGGCCTGTTTTCCTAGTCTGTCTTCTTCTGGAAGCGGAGTGGACACCTGTCCCCACAAGTGCCCTGCTGGCCTCTGAAGCACTGGTGGGCCTCCAGCATCGCAGCGACAGAGGGCTGGCTGTCCGGTGGGTGGTCTGAGCCTTTGAGACTGGCCAGCTGCTCCCTTGTCTCAGGCATCTCGCTTTTCTAGCCCAGCGTTCTGTGCTTGTATTTCATTTTAGCACATGGACTTAATTTTTTGCCTTTCTTTATTAAAATTTGTGGTTTCAACAACTTGTTTAGTAGATGACTTAGATTGCCACTAGGTGGCAGTATTGATTTTACATTTAAAGACACGTGATGGTGCAGCTTCGTTAAGCGCTAGTCCCCTTCCCTCAGCCTTAAATATCTGGGATGGTAAATACCGAGTCTAGACTGAAGCAGTGAAAAAAAAACCTCCCTTTAGTGACAAGATAGTTTGTTAGGCTTATAGTCAAACTCTTACCTTCCATGAAAGCTGGCTGTGAGTACTCAAGTCATTATAAGAAAAAAGATTGGATTTAATTTACTCCCAAGACCCAGAACGTGCCATCACAGCTTAAAAACCACAAATCTGGTCCACTGCTGTCGAGTCAGTTCTGATTCACAGCGACCCTGTAGGACAGAGTAGAGCTGCTTTGTTGGATTTGCAGAGAGTGGCTGGTGGATGAGAACGGGTGACCTTCTGCTAAGCAGTGCTGTTCTTTTACCACTGGGCCATGGGGACACTGTATGCTTGAGGTCACTTTATATTTGAATTAACAAGTCTTCTGGCCATGGATATGATCAGAGAGGTTTCATACTTTGCAGCTGTACTTGATACTGGATGTGTGTGTGTGAGTGTGTGAGTGTGTGAGTGTGTGTGTGTGTGTGTATGCACCTTCTGGAGTTTTCTAGAGTGTAGAAATTGTTGTGAAGATGGTACAGGACTGGGCAGTGTTTGTTCGGTTGTACACAGGGTCGCTAGGAGTCAAAGCTGCCTTCATAGCACCTGATAGCAACAGAGTTTTTTAAATTAAATTAATTTTTTTAATTTATTGTGATTGAGTGAAAGTGTACAATCCAAAATAAACTGGCATGCCTGCCTATGTGCAGCTCCCACTGCTCTGCCTGCCTGATGACAGCACACTCCTCCTCTCCATTGTCTACATGGCATATCCTCCTAACAATCTCCTGTCCCCTCCTTTTCACCCTCTCCCCTGCGTCCAGTAAGAGGTCAGCTGGATGACATCCTATAGACGCATGGAACCATGAAGTGCACACATGGTATGGTCACTGTGTGTCATTGAGTCCAGTCCATTCCTGTCTGGAGAGCTGACCTCAGTAATGATTTATGGACAGGGTCAGCGTCAGGACCAGGGGCCATGCTCCCAGGGGAACCTCGAGGCCCCTGGACCATCAACTGTGGTCTTTTAGTGGAGCTCTCAGGGTGCACCTCTTTTTATTCTCATGTTGCCAGTGAGATTCAACTTTGTGAACCCCGTCACAGCTATCACTTGTGGTGGCCGGGCACCATCTGGTTCCTCTGGTCACATGTCGATGCAGTCACCCACTCACATGGGTCTCTCTGTCTTTTGGGTTCTCTTTCCCCCGTGCTGTTTTGGTCCTTTGTGTTCATCAGTTCCTGCTGAGTTGCGACCATTTGGTGTCCCTCAGATGGCAGCTTGCTAGCTTTTAAGACCCCAGATGCCACTCACCAATATGTGGTGCCGAAGAGTCTCTTAGCAATATGCTAGTTATGCCAGGGGTCCCTGGACCCCTGCACCTTCTACTCTGCCCTTGCAGTATTGGGTTAAGGTTGTTATGTTCAAGTCCAGTTAAATTAATCTTCTTTCTAATGTGTACTGTCACTGGTTTTACCCAACCAAATTTCTATCGACTATCTAATCTATAACCAACCCTCTCCCTCCCTCCCTTCCTCCCTCCCTCCCCACTCTTGCAGCTGTCAGAGAGTCTTTTCTTCTGTACATGAGTCTGATTTTAAGTCCTTGTGGTAGGGGTCTCATACAGTGTTTGTCCTTTTGGAGCTGACTGATGTCACTCAGCATAATGCCTTCCAGTTGAAACCGGGTTATGAGATGCTTGCTAAAATCATCATTGTTCTTTATCATTGCATAATGTTCCACTGAGTATATGTACCGTAGTTTACCTATCCATTCCTCTGTTGTTGTACATCTGGGTTGATTCCAACTTTTTGCTATTCTGGACTGTGCTGCAGTAAACATTTGTGTGCATGTATTTGTAGGTGTGAATTCCCTTGATTCTGTAGGGTATGTTCCAAGCAGTGGATTTACTGGGTCAAATGGAGTTACTGGGTCCATCTTTTTAAGGAAGTGCCAGATTGCTTTCCAAAGAGGTTGCACCATTTTGCAGTCCCACCAACAATGTTGGAGAGTTCCAGTTTCTCCACAGCCTCTCCAGTGTTTGTTGTTTTTTTGTTTTTTGGATCATGGCCAACCTTGTTGGGGTGAGATGATATCTCATCGTAGTTTTGATTTGAATTTCTTTAACAGCTAATGATGGTGAGCATTTCTGCATGTGTCTTTTGGCTGCCTGGATCTCCTCTGTAGAGAAGTGTCTATCCATCTCCTTAGCCCAATGCTTAATTGGATGATTTATCTTTTTCTTATTTATATTTTGTAGTACCTTATAGATTATGGAGATCAGGTGTTGATCTGACATATAGTTGCCAGATATTTTTTCCCATTCTGTAGGTGGCCTTTTAATTCTTTTGATAAAGTCTTTGGATGAGCGAAAGTGTTTGATTCTTAGTAGTGCCCATTTGTCTGTTTTCTCTTCTGTTGATGGTGCTTTGTATGACAGATTTTGAAGTCTGTCTACATTATATATTAAAACTTCCATTGCCAAGTGCCATGGAGTCAGAAAACTTCCATTGTTGATCCTATTTTTTTCTTAGATGAGCTTTATTGGTTTAGTTTTGATATTTAGGTCTTTTATCTAATTTGAATTGATTTTTGTATAAGGTGTGAGATGTGGGTCTTGCTTCAATTTTTTGCTGATGGACATCCAATTTTGCCATCACCATTTGTTAAAGAGAACGTTCTTAGCCCTGTTCGAAGTCTTAGGGACTTTGTTGAATATCAACTGTTCATAGGAAGATGGTGTCATCTCTGGGGTCTCAACTGTGTTCCATTGGTCTATGTGTCTCTTTTTGTACCAGTACCAGGCTGTTTTGACAACTGTGGGAGTGTAATAGGTTCTAAAGTCAGATAGTGAGAGGCCTCCCAGTGTGTGGTGTTCTTCTTCAGTAGGGCTTTTCTTATCCGGGGCTTCTTCCCTTTCCAAACAAAGTTGGTGATTTGTTTCTCCAACTCATTAAAAAATGACTCTGGGTTTTGTATTGAGATTGCGTTCTGTATTACATAAGTAGATTTCTTTGGGTAAAATAGACATTTTCACAGTGTTAAGTCTTCCTATCCATGAGCAGGGTAGACTTCTTCATTTATGTAAAGTCTTTCTTAGTAAGATCTTGTAGTTCTCTCTGTAAAGGTGTGTTATTTCTCAATGGAGTTTTCAGAATTTGAGTTTATCCCAAGAGTGGTGTTTTAGAGGCCCACAAAATTGTTAACAGCTGAAATGAGTCTGTAGAAAGTCCTTGGGGGACAGTAGTGGGGCCCCTTGGGCTAGAACTACATGAAAATAGAGGAATGAGGTTGAGTGCCGAGAGCTTAAGAGTGAAACGCAGCGAGCTCGGGGGAGCAGAGCCTCTTACACAGCTCCTGAAAGCGTCACTGGTGTGTGTTCGGGGACGCCAAGACACTGAGAGACTGGCCGGTCTCGGCAGAGAGTTGATTCAGGCAGAAGGGCACAGTCACTGGGCAGGTCAGGTGGCCCTGCTGTCACTGTTGTCCACGGTGGCCCTGTGCACAGTGGATCCCGACAGCAGGGTTCAGCGCCGTCCCCAGGGTCGGTCACAGATGGGACTGTTGTGATCCAGGGGGTCTCACCGACTGAGTCTCATCGCAGGCTCGCCAGGCCTGCCTTCCTTGTCCCTCTTGGTCTGGAATCTCCACTGAGACCTGTTGAGCGTCCCAGTGACACCCACGCCTCCAGTGATGGTGACTGAGCATGCGTGGTGGCCGTAAAGCAAACTGGGGTCTGCTCCATGGAAGGTGGGCGTTCTGCCGCTGAACCACCCCTGCCCTTTCGTGGCAGCTTACCCGTTGACACCCATTGCTGCTGAGTTGACTCTGAGTCTGGTGACCCTGTAGGAGAGGGAGGGGCTCCCCTGTGTGGCCGTGGTCTGCAGACAAGCAGGTTGCTGGGCCTTTTCTCCTGTGGAGTGGATGGTAGGTTTAAATGCCAGACTTCTGGGTAGCAGCTGAGTGCTGCACCATGGCACCACCTGGGCTCCCTGTGGAGGGGACCCCAAAAAGCCTGCTGCTGTCAGGTCGGGTCTGACTCCTAGTGACCTTAGAGGTCAGAGTGGAACTGCCTGACGGAGTTACCAGGGAGCACCTGCCAGATGTGACCTGCTGACTTTTGGTGAGCGGATGGAGCACTGAACCCCCCACGCCAACGGGGTTTTGTGAAGGTTAGAAGGAGCAAATTGGAGGGGCTGAGGTGCGGGGGTTGAAGATGGTGCTTTTCTGAGGAGCATGCTGGGTCCTGGAAGGACAGAGCCCTGTCCCGCGGGATGGTGGGCCGGCGGGGACACCTCTGATGGAGCCAGATGCCCATGGCTCTCGTGCTGCCTGGCTTTGCAGCTGGGAGGGAAACCAGACTGGGGTTCGCTTCTGTGCCTGCATCTACCCACTGCCAGCAGCATTCACAGGAGTGGCCTGGGGCAGAAGGACCGGCCTCAGTTTTATGGTGTGGATATTTACCAGATGGCCCAGGATAGTGAGTTACCCATTCTTCCCATGATGCCAGATGTCTGCAGCTGCTGCTGATGTTTCCACTTCTGCTGTCAAAGTGGAGCCCAGATACGAAGCCTGCCGGAAGTCCCGGTGCGGAAACGGAACGGTTTCTGTGATGATTCGTCTGCCGCCAGCTGCTCACCTTCCTCCTGACAGTCATTACCGATGCCTGCGGTGCCTCGAGGTGCCCAGGGTGGTCTTATTCACAACACAGACGTGTCTCACCTTACAAGGTGAGCATTAACACAGGAGCCGAGGCCAGTCCACTGGAAATGTCATTCTGCGCTCGGAGCAGGCGTGGTGAAATTGCCTCCGTGTTTTCTGGATGGTGTGCGGTCTCTGTCGGTGGCCGTCCTCGTCTTCGGTTTGGCAGCTGGTGATTTCTGATGGCTCTGGAGATGACGGTGAAAGGCTTCTGGTAGTCAGCCTGTCGTTGAGTTTGCCCGGGTACTCTTCTGAGTGCAGGCCGCCTGTCTCGGTGACGGAGCAGAGTGCTCGCTGGAGCTGCAAACATGCCTGTTGTGTGAATCACTTACAAGGTTGTCACTGTGGGCCACAGAGTCGATGCTGCCACACAGCGACCCCACGTGACCCCGTCAGGCCGCCCCTGTAGGGTTCCCTAGGCTGTGATCTCTACAGAGGAGCCTGGTGGTACAGCAGTTCAGGGTGAGGCTGCTAACCGGAAGGTCGGCAGTTCAAATCCACTGGCCGTTCTGCCCTGTGGGGTTGCTGTGAGTAGGAATCGACTCGACGGCAGCAGGTGTTTGGTTTAATCATTGTGGGAAGTGGTCTGGTGGTGCGGTGGTTAAGCACTGGGCTGTCCACTGGAAGGTTGGTGGCTTCAACCCATCACCACTCAGTGCGGGGGACCGTGACGGTCCGTTTCTGTGACGATTGCAGCCTGGAAACCTGGTCAGCGCTCTGCCCTGCCCCGTAGAGCTGCTGAGTCCCAGTCGGCTCTGTGGCTGCCGGTGAGGGGAAGGGGCAGTCTTCGTGGGGTCAGGTAACTGCGTCTTTCTCTAGCAGAGCCATAGCTGGGTTCAAAGGTCCAGCCTAGCGACTGAGCCCCTAGGGCTCATTTCGTGGGGGCCATGAGACATATGGTCTGTGGGGTCAGGGTTTGGAGTCTACGTAGACTGTTGGTCATAATCATTGCACCAAAGAAAAAGAACCAAACTCAGTGCCATCCAGCCAATTCCGACTCATGGTGACCCTTTAGGGCAGAGAAAGACCTGATGGTTTGGGGAGAGACGTGTCAGTCTGCTTCCATACAGGTCACAGTGAGAAGACCCGGCGGGGACGTAGGACATTGGGCTCTGTCCGTGGGGCTGCTACGCGTCAGAGTCAACT
This sequence comes from Heterohyrax brucei, assembly GCA_028571685.1. NCBI lineage: Eukaryota > Metazoa > Chordata > Mammalia > Hyracoidea > Procaviidae > Heterohyrax > Heterohyrax brucei. The sequence goes on from CM053159.1 coordinate 83,583,348, forward strand.
TGATGGCACCCAGCAGCCACCACCACCACAGCAGCAGCAACGTGTCTGAACTGCATTATGGGATTTTTAAGCATGTCTCTCGTAGCCCTGTCATCCTGACACAGATGTTTTCTTATTTCCTGGTTCCCTTCCCTTCTCTGTCCTTATGTGATTATATTTTTAATAATTGGTATCGGTCTGATTTTTTTTTTCCTTTTAATACAGAGACATTGCTATTCTTATACAGTCTTCATTATGGTGATTTTAATTGCCGCATAATTGCTCATCAGCTACTTTTCTTTAATAAAACTTTTTTAGCACTGGCTGTTCCTTTTGCAATCCAGGTCACATTGGTACTCATCTGTAATTATTGACGAGTTTCATGCCTGCAGTCATGGCATTGCTTTCTTGTATACTTACCCTTTTGCTCCTCTGGCGTTCCCATGAATACATCTGGAGATTGCAAGTTTTAAAAGACAATGAAAATCACTGCATAATTCAGAAGCAGCTGTGGGAAGGCGTGAATTATTTATGCTGCTCTGTGTTGGGTGACTGCCTGCTGACTTCCCTCTTGGTCTCGCTAACGTACTGTGATGCCGGTCTGCCGTGAGCTGTGGTTCCTGCTCCTGCATCTCATATTTGTATGTGGACTCTGAAATTAACACTGCATGTGATAAAGAATGGAGGTTTACTTAATTGACAAGGCCAAAGGTTTGTATTAAGAGCCATTCTCTTCGTCAGTAATTAATGTTTATGAACAGCCAGTGCTAAAAAGAAGTTTTATTAAAGAAAAGTAGCAGATGAGCAATTATATGGCAATTAAAATCACCATAATGAAGACCGCATAAGAATAGTATGGAATCCATATCAGGACAGTAATATTTGAAATATTTAAGCACTTATTAAATTCCTTGCCGATAGTGGTCAGCAGGGTATGTGTTTACAATTAGCATGAAACATTAGCTACTAGAGTTTATTGGGAGGGAGGTTGGGGTTTCAAGGATGTCAGATCTGAAATTTCTGAGAGACTTGGCTTGTAATGACTTAGAATACATTGAGGAGTGCTTTATGATGAGTCATACCATTAAATCCCCCCAAACGCAAACCCACTGCTGTGGAGTGGATTCTGACTCATGGTGATTCTATAGGACAGACTAAAACTGTCCCGTTGAGTTCTAAGGAGCACCAGGTGGGTTTGAACTGCCGACCTTCTGGTGGGCAGACGTGGCGTTTAACTGTGGCCACCAGGGTCGCCACTTCTGTGGAGGGTTTAAAATAAGGGCTGTTTCCGTTGCATCAGTTCTGACTCCTGGTGACTCTGTAGGATGGAGTAGAACTGCCCCATGGAGTTTCCCAGGAGCGCCTGGTGGATCTGAACTGCCAGCCTCTTGGTTAGCACGTAACTGCTATGCCACCGGGGTTTCCGTGGTTACCATTGGGGCTGACTGTTCAAATCTCCCAGCTGCTTCTTGGAGACTCTGTGGGGCAGTTCTGCTGTCCTACAAGGTCACTCACTATGAGAAGACAATGGTTTTCTGGCTTACATGTATTTGTGTGTATTTTCCCTTAAGGAACGCCCCGGAGTTGTTCTTCTTCATCAGCTGGCGAAGCTGGCAGGCGCCTGGACCATCCTTCCGCTGATGCCCCAGTACGTCTGGCTGTCACTGGGTCACGCACACTGTTGACAGACCTCAGCACGCTCGTGTTGCCTGGTTTTCTTATTAAGATGATGGATTTTTCCTCTGAGTCCATAAAGGAAGTAATCAGAGCTTTATTTTTTATGATTACTATGCTCATCACATTTCCTGCTGATTAATTCTTAGTAACGAGTAGCTTTTGTTTTTAAATACCTCTCTTTATTAAAAGGTGACCTTTGTGGACTTCATGTCGGCATCTGAAAATTATTTGTGTTTTGAGCTGGGGTTGTTATGGAGAGAATTAATTTTAGTAAGCCCAGCAAGCGTTAGTATCTGACCCTCTAATAAGTGGAAATACTATACATTAAAGAGAAATACAAAGGAAAAAAAATCTAGAGTTCTTGCCATTTTGTATGCCTTTCCCACTCATTTTCTGCTTATAAATTTTACTCTGTATTATGAACTCACATCACAGGGTTGATGACTGTAACCTGCTTCTCTCTGTCAGCTTTTCTGCAGCATATGGCAGAAATTCATCATGGATTTTCTTCTGTGAAGAAGAGACAAGAATACAAATTTCAAAACTCTTAGAAGTGCTCAGGAGATACGACCCATCTAAGGTGAAGTAAAATCTCAGTACCATTACTTATGCTTTGTGGGAAATGCTTAAAAGAGGATTTAATTTTGATAAAGAGGTTTTGAAGCCGACAAAAGCCATTTGAAATTCTGAGTCATTAAAAAGAATGAAGTAACAGTTGGCCATCTGGAGGCTGGGTTATAACTCTTCTTGTGTAAATGGCTTTGAATTCAGTGACTGTCTTTGAGGCTTACAGCTTATGGAGGGCTGCCTCCTATAATGAGCCCTTTTTAAATCAAAGGAAAATCTATCTGTGGTTGCAGTTTCAGAAAGTCAAAAAATTATGGCCCAGAATTCAGAAAAAGTATACCTTAGAAATAAACGTAAGTTGGCTTTTTCTGTCTGTTTTTCTTTGTTTAATTGTGTTTTAGGTGAAACTTTACAGCTGAAGTTAATTTGTCATAGAAAAATTCATGTGCGTATCGTTACGTGACACTGGTCATGGTCCCTCTGATGTGACAGCCCAGTCTCCCTTTCTGTCCTGGGTTTCCTGTGTCCACCCAGCCAGCTCCTTCCCCCTTCTGCCTTCTCGTCTCGCCTCCAGAGGGGAGCTGCCCGTTTGGTCTCCCGCAGCTGCTTCAATGAAGAAGCGTGTTCTCCACGAGTGTTACTCTGTGTTTTCAGTCCATTCCTGCCCGGTCCTGTGCCATGCTCACCACCTTTGTCATGCTTGAGCCCGTCGTTGTGGTCCCCGTGCCAGGCCGTCTCGTCGAGGGTCTTGTCTTTTCCGCTGACCCTCTGCCAGGCACGATGTCCTTCTGCAGGGACTCCTCCCTCCTGGCAGCACGTCCCAAGTCTGTAAGACGCAGTCTCGCCATGTTTGCTTCCGAGGAACACTCATCCAGGGCACACTTGCTCGTTGTCCTGAAAGTCCGTAGTGTGTGCTGCGTGCTCCATGGCCCCGTAATTCAGACACATCAGTTCCTCAGTCCTCCTTATTTTTTGTCTAGCTTTTGCATGCAATGAGGCCATGGAAAATACCATGGCTTGGGTTGGGCACACTGTAGTCTTGAAAGTGACATCTTTGCATTTTAACACTTGGAAGAGATCTTTTGTGGCCGATTTTCCCAGTGCAGTGTGCCACTTGATTTCTTGTCTGCTTCTTCCGTTGGCATTGATTACAGATCAATGTCACATGAAAATGTGATAGTCAGGTGAAATCCCTGAGTGCTTTAATCTTTTCTGTGTATCATGATGTTACGTCCTGGTCCAGCAGTGAGAACCTGTGTTTTATGTTGGGGTGTCATCCGCCCTGACCTTCTCCTCTTTGTTTCACAGTCACTGCTGACCAGTTGGTGTCATACAGCTCCATTTTTAAAGGAGCCCAGTACTTTCAGGCAATGTTCTTTATTTTTTGAGCCAACCTATTATTTATACACAGGATAGCCTCAGATTAGTTTTCATCTGGGTTTGAAGAATATCCCAGGGCAATAGTCTTGGAACGTCCGTGAGTCTCAACGAGTCCAGTAGGTGTTTTTTGTTTTTTGTTTTGTTAAGAAATTTGAGGTTCTCTTCCACATTTTTCTCTCTTTCTCTAAGTGTCCATCTGTTATGGCCCAGATTGGAACCATTGGTGATGGTGGCTGGACACTGTCTAGTTCTTCTGGTCTCAGGGTAGATGAGACCGTGATTCGTGTAGACTCTATCTGTAGACCAGTTTCTTCTTTGTATCTTATCTTTGGTTTCCTTTTTTCTATTGTTGTCTGTGTGTAGAACCTGCTTGGTGTTTTGATGTAGATGCAGAATATGGGACAATTGTGATCATTAGATTGATTTCCCAAACACTGGAAAATTTATTAATATCGTAAAACCACTGGTTTGAATGATCTTTGAATACTGGAAAGCTCTGTAACAATTTCTCTGCAAGCTTTTGATTTCTGGGAAGGTACAGAAAGAATCAGATGAGAAGATTGTTCGGTTTTTTTAAAAAAAGTTTCCTTCAAAGAAGAAAAGATTTACGACCTTGTCTTTTCAGATGATGCTACCCAGCATCTCTGTACTTTTGCTGTGTTTTGTGTGGAACGTTCGTAGGGTTTTATGTATCCTTTTGACTTGAGAAAGACTTCCACACTCTTTTTAAGAGGGTAGGAGTGTCAGCTTCCTCCTGGTGTTCATGTCATCTGTGACTCTTTTCCCGTCATCTGTATCTCTAATTCTGTCCAGAGGAGAGTGACTCACTGTGCTTTCTCATGAGAATTGGAGTGATACATTTCAAGTTCAGAGCAAGTTCATGGGAAGCAAGCACAGAGCTGGGGTGCATTGCGGGGTGTTTCTTTCTCGCTTCTGAACTCTGCCACGTGAAAAGAAAACCAAGGACGCTGTATTTCTTTTGAAACCAGTTTAAACCAGTGTGTCCCCCTCCCCAGATCATGTGAAAGTTTAGGGAAAGAACATAAAGGAAACCTGTCTTTGATGTTAACATGAATAAACTGCGTTAAAATAATAAATTATTTAATGTGTTAGATGTCAGGTATTTTGTTTGATTTTGACATTTCCTTCCATATCATTCATTCTAATGCAAATTTATGCTGTTACACAATATTTTAAATGGAAAAATGCAATTTTACTAAAAAGTCATTATCTTTATTAAATTGCCTTCTGGGTGATTTCTGTCAATTTACGTATTTTGTTGGACGTCAACCCCACCACAGCATACTGTGAATGTAAGTGTACATTTGCCCAAGCGTCTCGACTTTTTTTTGATTTGTTTTAAATCAAGGTAAAACAGGTATTGCAAAAGAGTAATTCTCGGATATTAATAGAACAGCATCTGAGTTATTATTTTAAAGTTCGTCTTCGTTACGATTGTCCTTTTCAAATAGTATTGTTGTTGTTAGGTGCCGTTGAGGCAGGTGTGACTCATAGTGGCTCTGTGTACAACAGAATGAGACACTGTCCAGTCCACGGTCATTGTTATGCTTAAGCCCATCACTGTGGCCACGGTGACAATCCGTCTCATCGAAGGTCTTCCTTTTTCTCGCTGACCCTCCACTCTAGCAAGCATGGTGTCATTCTCCAGGGACTGATCCCTCCTGACAACATGTCCAAAGTATGTGAGACACTGTCTTGCCATCTTTGCTTCCAAGGAGCGCTCTGGTTGGACTTCTTCCAGAACAGATCTGTTGGTTCTTTTGGCGACCCAGGACCGTCAGTATTCTCCATCACTTCCGGTCGGAGGCATCAGTTCTTCTTCTGTTGTCCTGATTCATTGTCTAGCTTTCACATGCATATAGTGCAACTGAAAATATCATGACTTGGGTCAGGTGCATCTTAGTCTTCAAGGTGAAATCTTTACTTGTCAATACTTTGAATATGTCCTTTGCAGCAGATTTTCCCAGTGCAGCGCGTCTTTTGATTTCTCGACTGCTGCTTCCGAGGGTGTTGATTGGGGACTCAAGTAAAATGAAATCCTTGACAACCTCAGTGTTTTCTCCGTTTATGACAATGTTGCTCACTGGTCCAGTTGTGAGGATTTTGGCTTTCCTGATGTTGAGGCGCAATCCACACTGAAGGCTGTGGTCCTTGATCTTCATCAGTGTTTCAGATCTTCTTCACTTTCAGCAAGTAAGGTGGTGTCATTTGCTTAACTCAGGTTGTTGATGTGTTGTCCTCCAATCCTGATGCCTCGTTCTTCTTCATGTAATCCAGCTTCTCAGATTATTTGCTTAGCATACAGATTAAAAAGATACCGTGAGAGGATACAATTCTGACACACACCCTTTCTGACTTTCAACCATGCAGTGTCCCCTTGTTCTGTTCACGTGACTGCCTCTTGGTCCACCTACAGATTCCTTAAGAGCACAGTTAAGTGCTCTGGAATTCCCATTCTCCACAATGTTATTCAGGGTTTGTTATGATCCATACGGTTGAATGCTTTTGCATAGTCGGTGAAAAGCAGGTCAACGTTTTTGTGGTGTTCCCTGCTTTCAGCCAGGATCCATCTGACATCGACAGTGATCTCCGTGGTTCTTCGTCCTCTCTAGAATCCAGCTTGAATTTCCGGAAATCCCTTGTCAATACACCGCTGTAGTCACTTTTGAATGACCTTGAGCAAAATTTTCCTTGCGTGTGATCGTAATGATGTTGTTTGGTGATTTCCATGTTAGTCATTGAGAAAGATGAGGGGCATCTCTTTCTGTAGTTCCGTGTTCATTTTTCCCTTAAAGTAGTTTACAGTGTAACCTTTCCCCATAAAAATGTTGAAAAACAACCTTATGCACTGGGTAATAGCTCAATGTTGCCATTATCACATAAAGCTTAAAGACATGTTTTGCATAAATTTTAATTTGTAACAGGAGATTATAACAGTGAAAGAATAGTGAGGAAGGTGCCTGTATACTGCGGGGCTGACGTTGTTCAAATGTGAACACACACACACATGCACACACTTTCTTAGACAGACAGACAGACGGATCTGCTTATCTCAGGGGAATGGCTCCCGTGGTTGTGGAGACCAGCAGCTCCTAAGCCCCTGGGTTGGGTGTCAGGCCGGGGCTTCTCCTGACTCATGGGGTTGCAGAGGTTGACAGACACATGCCTGGCGGATCAGATGACAGGCTGTTAGTTTATAGGGTCACCCCGATTCGGGGCCTCAAGATGGCAGGCTGCTGGCTCCCAGGGCTGCAGACGCTGATGGATCCGGAATCCGCTGGTCAGATGACGGAGTGCCGGGTAGAGTCCCAAGAACCAGAGGTCAGGTGGTGACACGCTGGGTACAGAATCCAGAGTGAGGGGGACCCTTTCCAGAGCTTCCATGTGTGTTGGACACAGGTCACATCTCAGAGGCCACTCTCCTTAGATCAGGGTAGGGGTGGGACAGGAGTCACAGCTTCTTGTCGGGGTGTACTGCACACGGGCCTGCCTTTGTTGTCCACAGGTGGACCAAAGGCCTCCCCACCTGGTGTTAGCCTAGGAGTTGAGGGGGGATTGCCTACAGATTTTTGGGCTAACTTCCCTGGGATCCTCTGAAATCCTCTTCAGTCTCTACCATCTCAGTCTGTCAGGACCGCGGAAGGGCCCACTGGTTCTTTCTGCTGGGCCGCTGTTCCCGTCTCGGGGGTCCTTGAGGGGAGATGCCACACCTATTGTCTCTGAGTCAGTTCCCACTCACAGTGGCCCTGTTGGACGGAAGACTGCCCTGTAGAGTGTCCAAGGCTGTGATCTTTGGGGAAGCGGTGACACGTCTTTGTCCCCTGGAGCAGATAGATGGTGGGTTCAGACTGCTGATCTTCTGGTGAACGGCCAGGCGTGTGACCACTGGGGCTCCCTCCCTGTGGGCCAGAGGCCTCTTGCATGGGGCTCGCGTGGATGGGCGGCCCTTCCCTCTGGGATCGTAGCCCTGCGTGTCTGCCCTGCTTAGTTGTTTTCTGGCACCTTCCGTCGCTGGCTTGATGTCCCTCCTCCAGCTTGTCTGGTGGTTCCTGGTGGCGGTTAAGTCTGACCCTGCCGTTGCCTGGTGGCCAGAAGTGGAATCTCCCGTTATCTTTCCTTCCACTGTGGCCCCCACCCTGGCCTCTCTCCTCCCTGTCCTCTGTGCTGTGTGTCCCCATGCCTGGTGGACCCAGCCACACTGGACTTGTCTTCTCCAGTGTCCCGAGCTTTTTCTGTCTTGGAATCTTGCGCGCGCTGTCTGGAGCACTCTCTCCCTTGTTTTTGTGTAATGGGCGCCTGGGCGTGACTCAGTCGTGGTTTAGTGATTGCCTCAGTTTCCCTGTCTTTCCGGGGTAGTTCTGGAAATTACGTATTATTTTCATCGTAGCACATTTTGGTCATTGTCTGAAGAGACCCTACTGTTTGTTTTTGGTCTTCCTACCTGTGGTGTAAGGGGTGGATTCTCAGTAATACTAATTACATGAATAATTAGAGTAAAATGGGCACTGATGACGGGGGGAATTTTTAGGAATCTTTGGAACCTTGCTGAGCGGTAAGGAGACACTTTTTTTTTTACCTTAATAGAATTTGGCTCCAGAATATGCTGTATGCTTTTACACATTCCCAGGAACATTTTGTCCGTCCTGATGATGATCTGATCTTGGACTGTTTTCCTCGTATATGAAGATTATGCTGTATTCAGGATCTTCCTGGTGTTAATTGTATTTCTGTTTGCTTTTTACGAATACATAATTGCACTAATTTCCCATTACCCTTGGTCTACTTCGTTAACTAAGACTGACGATAAAGCCGTGTCTCCAGCCTCACATGAAACGGGTGCCATTTTCTGTCTTTGTGTAACAGGAATGGTTTTTAGGAAAAGCCCTGCATGATGAAGAATCGACAATAATTCACCACTACGCCTTCTCTGAAAATCCTGCGGCTTTTAAGTATCCAGACTTCGCCGCCGGCTGGGCCCTCAGTCTCCCGCTTGTAAACAAGTAAGACTTTGTGCGACTACTTTTCCCCGGCTGTGTGGGCCAGCTGTCCGCTCACTGAGGGTCTGTCAGGTGGGCCTCCGGCGAGGTTTCTGTCCGGAGGCTGTGTGTGCTGGAGCAGAGAGCCGGCACGGGAGTGGACCCCCGACGGGTCTTGTTTCAGCTCTGTCACTTACTGGTGTCCTCAGACAGGTCACTTTTCTCAGGCCTTTGTCTTTGGTCTGCAGAATAGGGCCAGTGCTGTGTTTGAGAGTCAGGGTGCTCTGACATGTATGCAGACAGAGGCCTTCGGTGCCTGATGGAGCTGGTGAGATGTGACGTGGCTTCGGTGGCCTGTGAGGAAATGAACCAGCAGCATGCCCAGGGCTGGTAGTTGGTACCTAATCGTGTGCATGTCGCGTTGCTGGGTGACATCTAGTTGATTCCAGTCACGGCACCACCACGTGCCGGAGCACAGCCGCCCCCGAGCGTTTCCCAGGCGTTAACCCTTAGGGGAGCAGATTGCCTGGTCTGGTCTCCTGCTGAGCTGCTGTCCTGTAGGTCCGCGCTGGAGCACTTAACCACCGCACCACCAGGGCTCCTTGTGCGTGCCCCCATGCATGCGTACCTAAACAGGGCCCAGGCAGAGGGAGGGCCGCGGAGGGCCCGACAAGGAGTCCTGCCTGCGTGTCTGATTGTATCACCCAGTGACACTTTTGAGATGTGACAGCATGAAGGTGAGTTGAGTTACCATTTAGGAGAGGCACCCTGGGGACTCAGTGGTTAAACACTCAGCTGCTACCGGAACCTGCAGCCTGTTCCCAGAAAGATCCCGGCTTTGGAAGGCCTCGGGGGCGGTTCTCCTGTAGGGTCACTGCAAATTGGGTTCTGCTCTACAGCAAAGGCTTGAATTTAGGGGAAACGTGGCTCAGACAGGTGCTGTCATAGTGGGAATAAGTGAGGTTCACGAGTGGGTCTTTGGGGAATGGAAAGTTGATGAAACAGCTGTGGTCTTTATGTCTTCGAAGACACAGCCCTTTTACATGTTAGGTATTCTGTGCCCAGGGCTGAAGGAACCTTGGTGACGCAGCAGTTAAAACACACACCTGAGAGCTGGCAGGTTGGTTGTCTGCACCCACCAGCTACTTTATGGGGGACAGATGGGGCTGTCTGCGTCTATGAACGATTTACAACCTGGCAGACTCTGTGGGTTGGGTCTCCTCTGGTCTGTAGGATCGCTGTGAGTCAGAATTGACTCGACGGCAGTGGTTGGGATTAAACCAGAAACAGAAGTGTTAGCGCCCTGAGGTGGGTTCTGACTCATAGTGACCCTGTAGGGCAGAGTGGAACTGCCCCATGGAGTTTCCAAGGAACACCTGGTGGGTTTGAACTGCTGACCTTTTGGTTAGCGGCTGTAGCACTTAACCACTAAACCAGCAACGTTTCTGCCTAGGGCTGAGAGTCTTTTAAAATACATTAACCCAACCCAACTCATTGCCATTAAGTCAATCGTGGCTCACAGTGACCCTATAGGACAGAGGAGAATCACCTGGTAGAGTTCTTAGTTGAGTTAACAGCTGAGGTCTTAACCACTGCACCACCGGGCAGGGGCCTGACTGCCAAACACAGGCACTTGGAATGCTGACTGTACATATCTGTTCCTCCTCAAATCAGTAATTGCCCTCCTCAAAAAAACTGTCAGGGGTCTTCGTGGTTTTGTCCTCTGAGGTTTTTGTGGAGGAAGGAGGCCAAAGGAGTCACCCGTAGGGGCATACCTGAGAGAGAGGCTCGGAGGGGCTGAGTTTCTGCTAAGGAGGGCCGTCCAAAACTTGGCCATCAAACCTGGCCGTGCGACGCGCCGGCTGGACGCCGTGAGAACTTGCGCTCACTTTCCTGTGGCAGTGAGCTGAGATGTTTGCTGTCTTGGGAGTTTGAACGGGACAAAAACTTACTCTTTGTGGTCAGATGAGGTGGTAAAGACCCTTGACGTGTGTCCGCGTCCCAGAGCCCCCTCGGTGTGGTTTGTTTATAAAACCTGTCTCCAACTCAGCAGAGTCTGCCCTGGACAAGGTCCCAGTTGCCAGAGCTGGATTTCCTCCCCTGCTGTGTGGGGAACATGTCTGAAGGTGGCATCTGCATGCGTCCTTGTGTGGTCAGAGTCACACACGGGTTGTGTGTGTTCAGGGGAACCCTGGTAGTGCAGTGGTTAGGTGCTTGACTGCTCACTGAAGGGCTGGTGACTCTGCTGCAGATCCAGATCCACCAGCGGATTGTGGCCGTCGTCTTCTGTAAGGGTCTGCAGCCTTGCCAACCCCAGGGGACAGTCCTGCTCTGTCCTGAGGGCTGTTGTGAGTCAGAACCAGTGGGTTCCTGGTTTACAGTTTGCAGCAGCGTAGCAAAGACTCAGTCCCAGAATCTACGCTGCCTGGGCTGCGAGACAGTTGCCTTCTCCCTGAGTATGAATTATAACCTGTTCCCACTTGATTTATCTTTCCTTTCCTTAGATGTGGATTTTAAAGGAAACGGTTGTGACCCCAGCCATCTAAGATGTAGTTAAAGACTCGGAGAAAGTTTTGAAACCTATTGGGACCTTTCTGCTTTAAACCATTATTTCTTTGTGATTGGAATAAGTGTAAGGGAAAAAAAAGCCGTGACATCTGTATGGACTCGTGTGTTGGAGCAGCACTGTGCTACCCAAGGGTTTCCCTGGCTGAGTTTTGGGAAGCAGGTCGCCAGGGTCTTTCTTCAGAGGCCCCTCTGGGTGGGCTGGAGTCTCCCGTCAGCAGCCGAGCGCATTACCCATCTGCACCACCCCAGGGCTTGCAGTCCGTATTCAGGGGCAAAGGAAGCAGATGGTCGGGTTCCCCCCTCTGCCCTCCCAAAACCCAAACCTGTTGCTCTGGAGTCTCACTCAGTGATCCAGTAGGATGGAGCAGAATGCCCCGCAGGCTTCCAGGCAGCGCCTGGTGGATTCAAACTGCCAACCTTTTGGTGAGCAGATGTAGCACTTAGCTACGGTGCCACCAGGGCCACACGTAAAGCTAGTCCCTAGATCTGTGATACCTCAGTGACACTGGGGAATACGTGATTTTACTTGGCGCTGCCTGCAGTCAAGGAAAAGCTACCCACCGTTTAGTCAGTGAGCGGTGACTGGGTGTTCACTCTGGCTGGACACAGAGGGAGGGGATGCAGATGCGAAGAGGAACCGGGAAAACAACCAGACCGCTGACATTGAGTTGATTCCGACTCACAGCGACAAAGAAGAGGACCTGGGAACAATGGACCGTAAATAAATCAGGTGGTCAGAGCTTAGAACTCCAGGGACAAAGGATGTTATCATTGTTTCTGCGTCCATGTATTCCAGTGGGCAAGCCTGGGGAGTTTTGCAGAGAACGTTCCCTTATGTTTGGTTGAAGAAGAGGTTGCCCAGTCCACAGTGGGTACGACACGCAGAGCAGACGTGCAGCGGGTAGGGACAGTGGGCAGGAACGTGCTCAGGGTCCAGGGCCTAGTGGGTCAGGACTGAGCAGGCTGGAGAAGACTGAGGGGGAATGTGGAGACCTCGGGGCTGTGCGCAGAATTTGGGGCTTCAGTATGCATTGGAAGGAATCTTGGGAAGATTTTTTTCAGCCAGGAAGTGACTTGAAAAAGTAAAATAAAATTCATTCTTACCCAAAACTTCACCCTCTTCTCCCCTGAAAACCCAGAGACTCGTGGGGATGATTAGAAGTTGTTATTAGGTGCTGTCCAATTGATTTCAGCTCATAGCAATTCCAATGACAGAGTAGGACTGCTCCAGAGGGTCCCCTGGGCTGTCATCTTTACGAGAACAGATCAGCAGGTCACCCTCCTGCAGAGTCCCTAGGTGGGCTCAAACTATCAGCTTAAGAGTTCATGTCCAAGTGCTTGATTGTTGTGCCAGCCGGTCTCCTTTTCAAAGCAGAAGCTTGGGAAGTGGTGACTTGTATTTCTCTGTCATGCACGGTTTTCTCTTTTCCCTCTTTTTCTTTCCTGGTCCTTATTTTGTGTAAGGTTTAATCAAACCGTGGCTGTGTTTGTGAAGACTGTTGATTTTATTTGCGTATGTTGAAATAATTTTACGTTTCCAACAAATCTTGCATTGGACGCTTACTGGTTAGCAACAAACTGTCCTTATCCTTTGCCTCAAGAAAATTGAACTCTTATTTTTATTTTAACAGTTATATATTTTTCAAATTGGTTTTTAATATTTGAAAACCCCAAGAATATGTTATCCTGTTTGACACTTCTTTTGGCCTTAAAGGAATAAAATTGTCTCTTGTTTTCCAGGCTTACCAAGAGGCTAAAGAGTGATTCCCTGAAATCTGACTTCACAATAGATTTAAAGCACGAGGTATGGCCCAATTTTTTGGTGAGAAGTTTTATCAACGCAGAATTATGGCTCTTGACATAGGAGATGTTTTGTATTTGCTCACGGTGCGTTTTTCTAGCTCTGTCTGGCTTCTCTCTGCCAGGTACCCGTCCCAGCTCCTGGTGAATTCGGGTGTTCTATTTTAAGTTTGTTTTAGTCACGTAGGTGGAGAAGGAGCGGTCAGAAAAAGTGCATCTTGTGGTTTCTGAACCTTCTTGTTCAACACTGGGTGGGTAGGTGATAAGTCCAGAGGTGAATTTCTAAAAACACATGATCATGTCATTAAAAATGCTTCTGGTCTTGAAAAGGGGGAAAAGGCAGAGCAGGATTTCAAATTCTCATGGAATCTGGACTTTCTGGAGCCAGGGAGGCTGGATAAACGCCCAAATCTGTTGCCCTGAGATGATCTTTAAACCAAAGTCACTGCCTGGAGTTGGCTTTAAACCGAACAGCTGTTAAGCTTGATTAGTAGAGAGTGTCTGTGTGGAGCACTGTGTCCTGTTGAAGGACTGTGTCCGTGGGGTTGGAGGACCACAGCAACCTGAAAGGTGACAGGGGGCTTGGGGGCAGTGAGTGTGTGTTCATGGGAGAGGGACAGCTGGGCAGAGGACGGCGCCGATGCTCGCCCGGCTCGAGGAATGTCATCAGGGTCACTGTACACGGGGCACTTGTTGGATGGGTGTGTGTTCTGCTGTAAGTGTGTGTGTTCAAACAACAGAAAAATAAAACTGATTTCCGGTCTTGGTTCCTCCGTCTCGCATGTGCCTTCCTCATGGATCTGCACGTGGTCTTTGGAGCAGTGTGAAACCAACCGGCAGCCGTGGACGTGCCAGCCTGGGGCCCCAGCGCCCCTGCTGCCCTTGGCATTTAGTGGACACCTGTGACCAGCTGTCTTGGAGGCTGGTGGCAGGCGTCCGTCCTTAGTCATTCCTGAGTCATCAGTCACAGAGGGTCCCTTTTTGTCTTTCTTTCATGGGCATGTGGGACTGTCCTCTGTAGGCCTGCACACAGATCTGTATCTTGGGACATTTATGTCACTCTTGCAGTGTAACGTAGTCTGGTGATGCCGGCTCCTTAGCCTCTTGGGTGTTCAGAAGCCCCGGTGGCACAGTTTTAAGAGCTATGGCTGTTAACCGGAAGGTCAGCGGTTCAAATCTACCAGCAGCTCCTCGGAAGGCCTGTGGGGCGGTTCTACTCTGTCCTGTAGGGGTCATTATGCAGTGGAATGGGCGTGACAGCAAGGAATTTGTTTGTTTGTTTGCTTTTCTGATGTTTCAAAATTATGGAACAGTTTATTGGAGGAGAAGTATACTTTAAAAGAGAATCATTTTCTGTATGAAGGAAAGAATGGGCAGTTGAAGCCAGGGTCTGCCTAGATATGTATAAGGAACAGTCAGCTGTGGTGTGGAAACCCAGTTTGGGAAATGCATTAAGCATTGATTAAATGCAGTATGATATTTCTAACAGGTGAAAAGTGTAAGCATCTGTCAGCAAAATACCTGTGTAGCCAACACCTGGCTTGAGACTCGATTCCAGCTCATGGCAGCCGCTGGATGTCAGAACGGTGCCCCTCTCAGAGGCCCTGTGGGAGAAAGGCCTGGTGGCCTGAGTCTGGGGGGAGACAAGAAGCTTCCTGGATATGGTCTGGAGCCCCCCGTTCTGTCTGGAGCCCCGCGTTCTGCTCCGGTGCCTGTGGGGGCGTCCAGAGTCGGGACTCAATAGCATGCACCACACAAACAGAAGCTTTCCTTTGCTGTCTGCCTGCCTGTCTGTCACTTGTAACTCGTCTGTGTCTTGTCTTTTGGATGTGGCTCTTTTTAAAAAATTTTTTTTTTGTGACTAAGTGAAAGTTTACAATCCAAGTCACTTTGCCATCTGAAATCCTGAGTGCCACCTCTCTGTGACTCTGCTCTCCTCCCCCTGTGACAGCACTCTCTTCTTTTCTGCTCTGTACAGCCAGTGTCACTTAGCCAGCATTTGTCCCCACCTCGCCGTCCTGTCATCTCCCCTCTGAAAAGAAGCCAGTGGGACAGCCTCTTACATCTATTAAACCATGAAGTACATGCACCACATGCATCACTCTGTGTCCCCAAGTCCCATCCATTCTTTGTCTGAAGTGTCGGCTTCAGCACTGGTTCCAGGTCTGGGGCAGCAGCGAGTCCAGGGCCGTGTTCCCAAGGGACCCTCCAGGTTGTCGGGGCAGCAGGTCTGGTCTTTTAATAGAGTTCTAGAGCTGCACCCCCTCTTTAACTCGTGCTGCATCAGGGACTGTACACCGTGTCCCCTGTCCAGGCTGTCGGGTGGCGGCTGGGCACCCGCTGGTTGTTTTGGTTTTGCACTGATGCGGTCTCCTGATCGTACGGGTCCTTCTGTCCCCTGGGATCATTTTTCCTCATGCCTTTGGTGTTCTCGGATGTCATCACTGGGACCAGTTGATGTTGCTCAGATGGCAGCTTGCTGACTTCTAAGACTCCAGACGCCTGTGCTGTCCTCATTCTTTCATGCCGTTAACATTAGCGTTAGCTTAGCCGCGTGTTTGCAGGTGCCTTTGTTCACAGTCCCTTCTTAAACTTTCTAACTGGAATCGTTTTTATTCTGTTTAATACACCTTTTGAAATTTCCATTACTAAAATAGTGAATTCTCTCTAAAATATGTATTTCACCGTTGTTCTTGAAATATAGTCGCACTATGGCAGATACAGTCCTGGGTTGTCACTTATTTTTCCTCATCAGGGTGGTGGCACTCCGCAGTGTTTTGGATTTTGATATTACTCGAGTGTTGGGAAACTCACCCTCAGTCTATAAGTGGTTCCTTGGCAATCCTGGTGGCTCAGTGGTTAAAGCAGCTGACTGCTAACCAGAAGGGCAGTGGCTCAAGACCACCAGCAGCTCCCTGGGAGAAAGAGGTGGCAGCTGGCTTCCGTGGAGGTTGACAGTCCTGGAAACCCTGTGCGGCCTCCCTGAGCCCGAATCAGCTTGATAGCAGTGGGTCTGCAGATAATCTGTTGTTTCTCTCTGGGTGCTTTTCGTATTCTTCCTTTATCTTCAGTGCCCTCCAGACTTCACGATGTTATGTATAACTTTTTTTTCAACCGTACTTAGGATTCGTGCGACCTTTCTTTTGGATGTCTGGCAGTTTTTAAAAATCCTCAGCCATTGTCTTTTCTGTGGTTTCCTCCTACTATTCTCTCTCAAATCCTCTGGGGACATGAGATGTACGCCAGGCATATAGCTCACTTAGATTTTTCATCTCAATGTCTTGCTGCGCTACATTTTAGATCATTTGCAAGGCTTTGTCTTTTTAACTTTTTTATTCAGCTGTGTGTCTCATACGCTGTTTCTCTTAGTTGTTTTTCACTGTATTACAGTTTTCATTTCTAGAAGCAGTTCTGTTTGGTTCTCTTTCAGATTTGTTGTCTTGTTTTGTATGATCTTTTTCTGTGTTTTGTTTGTGTTTCAAATTGCTTCTTTTATTTACAGTAGTTTATTTGAAAAGCCACAACCAAACCTGTTTCTGTTCAGTTGGTTCTGGTTCACAGCAACACTGGGACAAAGCAGAACTGCCCCATGGGGTTTCCAGGGAGTAGGGGGTGGATTGGAGTTGCCAGCTTTTTGGTCAGCGGCCAGGCTCTTAATCTCTGCATTACCAGGCTGCAGAAGGACGTTAGCCACAGTCGCTGTGTCATCTGTGTGCAGTGGTTGCAGTGTGGAAGTCTTCTGCATCTGATGAAGCTATGTCTTCTGGCTTGTGCTGCTTGTCCTCTGCGTGTGTGATTTCTGTCCCTCTGACACTTTGTCTGGGGTGGTTCTCCAAGCTCTGGGTTAACCTGTGGGTTCCCACAGTGGGTGCGCGTTTGCAGGTACCGTTTCCCTGTTTGAGGCCGTACTCACGTGAGACCACTTTACCCAGCTTCAGATGTTGCAGGACCATGCTGGCCGTAGAAGTCGAGGGGCTGGCTTTTGGTTCTAGCTTAGAGAGGTTGCCGCCCAGCCCTGTCTAGCTACCAGGCCCAGCTTTCTGTGGGGCTCTCCTGTTAAACACTGCCAGCTCAGCCGTCTGGGCTGGACTCTGAACTCCTGGCAGAAACGTGTGCCAGCAGGGTCCCCCTGAGCCGGCTGGGAAACGCCGGTGTTCCTCCAGCCTCTGGAGGAGCCCAGAAATCTGGATTCTACAAGAATGCGAAACTTCACTCGTCAGAAATGACCATTTTTGTAGGTAACAGAAAATGTTGCATATTCATAAATGTCAGGGATTTAGCCTGGTACTGTCAGCTGAAGGTGCCTTCTCCTATTTCCTGAGATCTTCCGTGTATTCTTACAAAGGGGCTGTGGAGTGGAGTGGTTAAGTGCTATGGCTGGTAACCAAAAGGTTGGTAGTTCAAATCTACCAGGCGCTCCGTGGAAGCTCTGTGGGGAGTTTTTCTCTGTCCCATAGGGTCACTGTGTGTTGGGATCAACTCCACAGCAGTGGGTTTGGTTTGGTTTGGTTTTGTGGTCACAGTGCTGCCTGTGTTCCTCCTTTCACTGCCCGCCTCCTGTCTCACGACAGATTGCCCTCTACATCTGGGACAAAGGCAACGGACCGCCCCTCACGCCGGTACCTGAGCTCTGTACCGACGGTGTGGACGCTCGCTGCGCCACCTCGTTCCAGTCTCTCCTGCCACTCTGTGTAAGTGAGTGAGGGGACTCTCCTGCAGGCGTCCAGGCGGCTTTGCAGCTGGGTGGGTCGCTCTCCTCCAGTTTGTATTTCAAGAATTCCACACTTGCTCTGTGCCAGACAAGAGTGACGCATGTCACACGTGGTGTTTCTGCTGGTGCCAGCCCTGCCAGGTAGGTACTGCTGGTGTCCCAGGGGATAGGACGGGCTGACAGAGGAAGCTCAGACCTGGCTCAGACCTAACATCCAACAGGAGAGGAACCTCGGAGCTGACTCCGTGTGTCACCCAGAGCCTGGACGGGACTGTCTGTCACGGCTCTTACAGCCTGGGTGCCCTGGGCTGGTCTTTTCCTTCCTGATATGTAGCATGTGTCTAAGTGATGTTTCTGTGGGTCCCAAGTGCCGTGGTGGTTGAGAGCTCAGCTGCTACCCAGAAGGTGGGCGGTTCGAATCTGTCTGCCTCTCGTTGGGAACCCTGGGGGTTATTCTGCTCTGTCCTGCTCTGTCCTGTAGGTGCAGTGAGCTGGAACTGACTTGATGATGGCAACAGGTTTGAAATGGACTTTTTGAAGGGTTGGCTTCTGACTGCCTGAGGGACATGACAAAGCTGTGATTAGCTGTCACCGTATGTCCGCCCCCAGTGATGTAGGTGAATGTCATCACAGGCTTGAGAGGCATCATCAAGGGGCCAGAAAACCCCCTTAAAGTGGCTGCTGGCCTGGGGTGAGAGTTTCGGATAGTCTGTCCGGGCGTGGCCTCCTTCTCTGGGCTGGCTCAGGGGCTAGGTGTTGGAAGTCCTCCTACCCACCCAGAGGGCCGAGTGTCACGTCACGCAGGTGTAGGTAGATAGTGAAGGAACCGGAAGAAGATGCATTAGGCCTCCGGATAAAGGACAGGCCCAGAGAGGAAAGTCACCTCCGGCTTTGTGCCCAGATGTCTTTCTGCCCCTCTCCCTTCGTCACTGTCTTTGCTGGTTGGTAAAAGGAAAGGAACATGCCATGTGTCCCTTTCGGGTTCCTGTCTGCCCTGGTTGCCCAGTGGTTAAGTGCTAAGTTGCTAACTGCAGTGTCCAGGATTCGAATCCACTGACCGCTCCCCGGGAGGCACGTGTGACAGTCAGCTTCCATGAAGGTGGCAGCCTGGGAAGCCTTGTGGGGCCTGTCTGCTCCCCGCCACGGGGTCTCTGAACTGGCCCGAAGGTGGTGGGTCAGCCGTGGACCATTTGCCCTGTAATGTGAGGGTGCATTTCAGACACCGTGGAATCTCATGTTTGTATGTTTATCTCGTCCTTTTTAGGGAAATCCAGTGAAGAAGGAACATATCTTTGTGGCAGTGAAAACATGTAAGAAATTTCACAATGACAGAAGTAAGTTTGGGGTTGTTTATCTTCATTGCGTTTTTAAAAACCGGGCTGCCTTCAAAAACAAGTCCAAGCCAAGTGTGAACTCGAGCAAAGAAGGGCTGTGTAATGTTGACAGGAGAACCGTGGCTTCATCAGAAGGCATGTGGTGCTGTAGCAGTCCCCAGGGTTGACAGAGGACAGTGTGTGTGGAAGCCTGGGTGCCAGAGCCATTCTAAACACTGGCTGGAACAGTGTTCTAAGTTAAAAGTGGAAGGACTTGGCTGTAGATGCTCTGCAGAGCCAATACTGGGGGTGGAAATCCCCCTTCCAGACGGCGTTCTGTTCTGGTGACCGGAGCGTGGCCAGGCACCGTCTCTGCAGCGATTGAAAATATTTCAGAGTTAGAGAATGCGAGAAGAGAGGTTTGCTTGAAGACCAGGTCTTCTGTTTATTTTAAATGTACATGTCAGAACTGCTTTTTGTTTTTTTAAAAAGATACATATTTGCTTATGAATATGTGTATTAGCAGGAGGCCTGGTGGTGTGGTGGTTAAGTTCTTGACTGTTAACCAGATGGTCCGTGGTTCGAATCCTCCAGCAGCTTCATGGGGAAAAGAGGAGGGCAGGCTGCTTCTGTTGGCAGCAGCTTTGGAGCCCTTAGGGGGCAGTTCTGCTCTGTCACAGAGGGCCACTGTGAGTTATAGTGACTCAGCAGCACCCAGCCACCACAGGTCCATTCGGAGGAAACGGAGACGATGCCTGCTGAGCGTTGTGCCTGCAGCAGAAACTCTGGCCTGTGGATCAGTGGAGCTTGTAGCCTGCTGTTGGTGTCCCTGGGGAATCCCTCTGGGGTACAGAATAAAGCTGAGGTGACAGTGTGGGGAAGAAAGGGCTTGTAAATATAGAGGCATCATTCTTCTCTTTTATTACCTTATCTCAAACAGTACCTTTTTCTGAAACGGAATATTAGACAGTTTTACGTGGTGCAGCGGTCTAGTGCTCGGCGAGTTGGGCAGTTTGAGCCCATCAGCCGCCCCGTGGGAGAAGGGGGTGGCAGTCACCTTCCATAGAGTTGACAGCCTTGGAAGCCCTTCGGGGCAGTTCGGCCTCGCTGTCTAGGGTCAGTAGGAGTCAGAATTGGCTCAGCAGCAGTGGGTTTTGTTTTTGTATTGCTAATTTTAGTACATTTTCTAATTCTTTTCCCCCAGACGACTATTGACACTGAATGCGTGATAAATCTGTGCAGTGTGGGTTTCTAAACTGGCTTATTTTTTTGTGGGGCTGAACCCCTGGAGGAAGTTGATCATATATTTCATATCATATGTGAGACTTACAAATTGTATGTTAAAGGGGAACATATTTTCCAAATATAATCAGATTATAAAGAAATGGGCATCAAATTAAGCCCAGTGATAAACAGTACTTTTTAAAAGTTGTTAACAATAAGCCTTCATATTTACTTGTAATAAAAGTAACTCATTGTTGTGGAGTCAGTTCTGACTCATAGCAGCCTGCAGGGCAGGGGACTAGCTGCCCCCCGGGGTCTCCAAGGCTGTCATCTTTCCTGGAATCAGACGGCTACATCCTTCAGTCCTGGGGCAGCTGGTGGGTACAAACTGCTGCCTTTCTAGGTAGCCCAGTGCTTAATGCTGCTGCGTTGCTTTCTTTTTGTTTTTGTTATAATACAAATCCATCCATTTCTGTTGAGTTGATTCTGACTCATATTAGATAATCATGAGTGGAACTGCCCTATAGAGTTTCCAGAGTACGTGCTGGATTCCAACTGCCGACCTTTTGGTGAGCAGCTATAGCACTAACCACTGTACCAGTGTGGTTTCCATAATAAATTCAATCAGCTTAAATTCTGAGTCCTATTAAATCAGCTTAACTAAATAGGTGCAGTGATTATAAGTGGATCCCTAGAATATTATGAGTCATCAGTGTAACACACTAAAATGAAATTCTCATTCATCACTAATTTAGCCTAAATTGAAGGTGGTTGTGCTTTGCTCCTCATCTGGAGGGTTTGGTGGGATGACTGTTGGCGTGAATCTTTAAGGGAAAGATGGCCAAGGGACGGGAACTCGGTCGTGTTTCTTCTCTTAAACACCGAGCAACAGTGTGGGCTGTGGTTTCTTTGATCTGTTGGCTGAGCTCAGAGTAGTGGTTTTTTTTATAACATCAATGTTAAGAACGCTGGCGTCGGCGATGGTACCTTCTGAAACACCTTCCCAGCTGACAGCAAAAAGAAAAGGAGGGCTCATCTCCAGGGTGTTCCTCATGCTCCACAGAAAGGGAAAAAAGAAGTCAAGTTGTTTTTTATTGTGCTTTAGGTAACAGTCTGTGTCTCGTGTTAATGTCTCATAAACAGATACACACACACACAGTTAGGTGACCTCGCTGCAGGCACCTTCTGACTCGGTTTCCTGTGTCTGGCCCACCAGCTTCTGTCCCCTCCTGCCTTGTCATCCTCCAGACAGGAGCACCCCGTTGGGTCTCGTGCATCTGCTTGAACTAAGACGCACGCTCTTCACGGGTGTCCTCTATGTCTGAAGAGTGGGAAGCAGGAATGGTTTTTGTTCTACATTAGCAGAGTTGGGGACCATGCTTCTGGGGCTCCTCTGGTTTTACACTGATCTTTTTAGTAGAATTTGAGTTCTGTACCCTGTGTTTCTCCTGCCCCGTCAGGTACCCCGTAGTGCTCCCTGTCAGGGCCGTCATTGTTGGAGGCCGGGCACCATCCAGTTCTTCTGGTCTCAGGCTGATGGAGTCTCTGGTTTATGTGTCCCTTTCTGTCTCTTGCTCCATACCTCATTGCTAGATATCACTGTGGTCACCTTTGAAGTCCTCCCCTTGGGAAGCTATGCACTGATGCCAGTGCCTAGTCCACCCGTCAAAGCAGTTTGGGAACCCCTTTTCGGGAATGGCCATCAGAGCTGTCATCGTATTACCCTTGATGTCCTGAATGCCATCAAAATGTTTTCCTTTCAATATTTCCTTTATCTCTGGGTAAAGAAAAAAGTCATTGGGGGCCAGATCAGGCGAACAGGGAGGGCGTTCCAGTACAGTGATTTGTTTACTGGCTAAAAACTCCCTCACAGATAGCTATGCAATTAAGTTCACGGGCTTGACACCTTGAGCAATGGCCATTCCAGAAAGAGTTCCAAAATTGCTTTGAAAGTGGACTGAGTGCTGGCATTGGTGCCTAGCTTCCCAAGGGGAGGACTTTGAAGGTGGTCATAGTGATGTTCAGCAGTGAGGTACGTGGCCCTCGGAACACTTAAGTTCGCAGACTTAATTGTCAGACCCTGTAGTTCTTCTGGTCTCAGGCTGATGGAATCCCTGGTTTATATGGCCTTTTTGTCTCTTGGGCTCATATTTTCCTTGTGTCCTTGGTGTTCTTTATTCTCCTTTGCTCTAAGTTGGATGGGACCAACTGATGCATCTGAGATCACCAAGCTTTTAAGACCCCAGGTGCCACTCAGCAAAGTGGCATGCAGAACATTTTCTTAATGAGGTGAAGGTCTTCATTTTAATTTAGTCATTTTTAGCCATCTAGTTGACTGCTTTTGTGTTTTTCATTAAAGCTTGGATAGACTTTCCAGATACCCATGAAGTGTTTTTAAGTTTTGGATTTTATGGCAGAGGCCCTACAAGTTATGTGATGAGCCTACTGCGAGCCTTGGAGACAAAGCTCCCAAAGCAGATGCATTGAGTTGCGCCTATTAATTAGGACCTGGGGTCTTTGGAACACGAGACGTAACAGCTGTTTTGAAGTTTTCACAAGCTGGCGTTCTGAGGCACGCTATGGACACGTGGGTTGAGGATACAGTCAAAGCCTGTGAGCTTAGCAACTCTGATGTCCCTTCTGTGTGACTCCTGTGTCACTTGCCAGACCACTGGGCCCTGTGCTTGCTCTTAGGAGTGTAGCCACCAGGGAGCCTGAAGAATTATCCCATGATTCTGGTGGCACAAAGGTTAAGGTGCTTAGCTACTCTCTGACAGGTAGGCAGTGTGACCCACCCAGTGAGGCCACAGCAGAAAGGACCTGGCAGTCTGCTTCTGTCAAGGTGACAGTGTAGGAGGCCCTTTGGGGCAGCTGTGTGCTGTCACAGGGGGTCCCTGTGGGTTGGAATTGACTCGAAGGCACGCAGCAACCACAGCAGCACACGTTAGTTACCATGACATCACCTTGGTCCCAGCTCCCGAGTCTGCTGGTCATGGTTTTCTCTGTACTCTTCAGATAAATTCTGCCGCCTGATGCAGAGCTGACAGGCTCCCTGTGGTGTGGTAACGAGGGCTGGTCACTGGAGGCTGTCGAGAGAGCTGAGGGCAGATGCGCTGTGGCCTCGCTCACGAGGAGAGATCTGGGACTTGAACTCCCGTTTGCTGGGTTTCAATCCTGTGCTGTTTCCACCACACAGCTGTGCTGTCATCTGCTGGAATAATGTCACTGCATGGTGTTTGATGAGTAGTGTCGGCTGTTCCTCTTGGGGCTGTGCCTGGCTGGAGGCCACGGTAGACCTGCCCGGAGAGGGGGAGCAGACCTTTTATTTCCAGTGGCAGAGTGGCCGGTGTGGCATGTGAGGCTGCCGATGACCTCAGACACCGAGCCGGGCGCTCGGGCCTCTGCCCTGGCCCGCGTGGGTCACTGCGGCAGGTGACCACCGTGTCTCAGGCTGTCCCTTTCCCTTTTGGGCCTGTGTGTGCTCTTGGCTAGAAGTGCTCCGAGTAGCCAAGGCCAAGCACAGTGAAGGAAGTGACGGGAGAGACAGTGAATTGGTCTTTGGAAGACTCAGACCGGGCCCTTCCTGATTATTTGGCGGCCAGCTCTCAGTTGCCCCCTGGTGGTGCACATGGTTAATGCACTGGGCCAGTGGCTGAAAGGTCAGTGGTTTGCATCCACCCCGGGTGCTGCAGAGGAAAGGCCTGGTGACCTGCTTCTGAAAAGTCCGTCGTTGAAAGCCCTGTGAGAACCGGTCTCTGACCCACGTGGGGTGGCCGTTAATTGGAAGTGACTTGAGGCAGTGGGTTTGGAAGACACTAGGTGGACAGACAGTTAATATGCTCAGCCTGTCGCTGACAGATTAGAGGGTCAGGGCTCCCCAGAGGTGCCTCAGAAGAAGGCCTGGTGATCTCTTGGGAAATCAGCCACAGAGAGCCCGGCAACACCCACTTCTCCCCTGACACCCGTGGGGTCGCTACAAGTTGGCTGCTGTGCCTTATAGCTGTTCCCTCACTGGCCACGGCCGCTGGGGGGACGAGTGTGCTGCGGACCAATGACACTGGTGGCATGTCGGAGTGCCGCAGCCTCTGGGGTGAGGAGGTGGCTCCGCGCGGGCTGGACTCCAGGCTCCAGGCTCCAGTCTGGGTGGGGGGAACCAACACATACTGAGTCCGTCTTTCATTCCCATAGAAGAATCGACAGTGAATCTAAGTTCCAAGTAAGTGTTTTAAATAGAGTACTTTTTTTGGTTTTTGGCCTTACAGTGGTGAACCATTTGTGTAACTCTGCTTGTGTCTAAATTTTGATTTAAACACAGCGTTCTTTTTTTTTTATTGTGGTTACCTGAAAGTCTACAGTCCAGATCAGTTTGGCGTGCCCGCCTGTCTGCAGCCCCTTCTGCTCTTCTTGCCTGGTGACAACACAGTCCTCCTTTTCGTTCTGTTCTGCTAG
This sequence comes from Heterohyrax brucei, assembly GCA_028571685.1. Lineage (NCBI taxonomy): Eukaryota > Metazoa > Chordata > Mammalia > Hyracoidea > Procaviidae > Heterohyrax > Heterohyrax brucei. Next base: position 83,608,013 of record CM053159.1, read on the forward strand.
TGTCCTCTTTATAAGCTCCTGTCCCCTCCTCTCCTCCCTCCTCTCTCTCTTCCAAAAAGAACCCAGCAGGACAGCCTCCTGTGACTGCGTAGAACCATAAAGCACACACAGCACACGGTCACACGGTGAGCACAGCGTTCTTGTGCGTTGCGGCGCGTTGCTGACTGCTTGTGACGACCCCATGTGTCCCAGAGTGGGGCTGCTGGGCTGGGTTTCTGCTGTGCTCGAGCCCGCTGTAGCTGCCGCCGGGTCGGCCGTCTCGCTGAGGGTCTTCCTCCTCTGTGCTGACCCTCTGCTTTACCAGCGTGGTGTTGGTTTCTGTAAGGATGGCAGCTCTGGGGATGCTGTGGGTTAGTTCTGCTGACCTGTGGGGTCCTTGTGAGTCGGACTCAGCTCAGTGGCAGTGCCTGCTGCATTGTTAACGACCTTCTGGACGCAGATCACCAGGCCTGTCTCCTGAGAGGCCTCGGCCGAGTTAGGGATGGCGGTGTCTGGGCTGGCAGGCCGGTGCTTACCCGTTGGCTCTGCCAAGGCCTCCTACCGTGTTCTTGGTGGCAAAATCCAGTCCTGCCCTTCTCCTTAAGAAAATAGCATACATCCCTCCTGAGAGAGCCATGTCTCTGAGCTGCAGACATCACAGGGCTTTAAAAGAACCATAAAAGTCTTATAGAAGGTGGTGAGAGGGGCAGAACATGTGAAATGATATTGAAGCAAAGAAAAGACCACTGGAGCGGTGAAGTTCAGTGTGATCGCTTGGGCAGTGTGTCTCTTGGGCTCTGTGTCACTGAGTGACACGTGCTGTCAGGCAGTCTGGGGAGCTTCTGTGTGTCATCTTACCTCATGGCTCCTGAGCGTGTCTGTGCCTGCCCGTGGCAGAGCAGCTTCTGTTCGCTGGCCGGGCTTGTGGGATGCTGTCCTGCAGGCTGCCTGTAATTAAAGGGGCTGAACAGCCATTGGCTCAGGCCCTTTGCTCCTTGTTACGGCTCCCTGAGCTGACCCCTCACTGCCGTGATTCATCCTGGAAAGGCAGGTCTGGAGAGTGGGTTAGAGGGAGGGCGTGGGAGCTGGTGCCCTCTGATGAAACAGTGCGGAAGTGCCCATGGCCGGCAACGAACTGGGGTTCACAGCAGCCCCTTGTCAGAGCAGAGCTGTTCCTGGGGCTGTCACCTTGACGGGGGCAGATCCCCAGGTCTGTGTCCCCTGGGACCACCCTCACAGGGAGTTGCTGAGTGCTTCACTGTTGTGCCACCAGGAATCCTTTGGCTTAGAAGTTCTGGGGTGCCATCAGCTTCTTGAAAATCTGGAAGGGAGGCGTGAATGGAAACACAGCCAGCTGGAGGGCCACCGCTGTGCTGTGTGAGGTGATGAGATTAGTCATTGAAGAGAGAGAGGGAAAGGCTGGGTGTTGCCCGGTGCACCCCGCCGCACCCCCAGCGGACCCATCCTGCTGCTGTGGAATCAGCTCCTGCTCCTGGTGACCCTGTGGTACAGGGGGCTGCGCCACAGGGCTTCTGCTCACTTTTTCTTTTGTACCCCGGGAGATTGCCGCAGCACAATCCATGCTTGTAGACTGAGGCCCACCTCACCACCTAGCTGTCATTTGTGCTCCCTCAATAACGTCATGAGGGCAGAATTTACAACATGTGGGAACAGTCACACGATACTGGAAAACTCGGCCCAGCCAAACTGATACACATTTTTTTTGGAGACACAGTTCACGTCCCTTTCGTTTATATCCAAGAGATTGCCTTGAGACACAGTCCAAGCGTGTACACTGAGCCCTGCCCCACCAACACGACTGCCGCCCGTCCTCCCCTGTTAACGTCACAGGAGCAGGATGTCTGACCTACGGGAAAGTCACACAACACCAGGAATCGTGGCCCAGCCAGACTGATGCGCACAGTTTTGGGGGGACACAGTCTGTTGCATGACAGCAGGCAAGACTACAGGTCAGCTGCTAGCCCAGGTCCCAAGAAGTGGAGGCCAGAAAAGCAGGAGCCAGCTGTAGGATCCAGAGAGAGCAAAAGGCCACAAGCCTTTCCAGAATATCCGCTTCTGCTCAGTGCTGGTCACTCACCCAAGGGAGTTCCTTTGAACTAACTGGCTGCAGACAGCGGAGCCCACCCTGGAGGCGGTCACATGGTGTCACTTCTCACCACAGAAGTGATGACAACATCATGCGACAATCAGACCACAGAGAACCATGGCCCAGTCAAATTCAAACCATTAACCATCACAACTAGCAAATGTTGTGTGTGTCTGTGCCTGTATTAGGATTGTTTATCTGTTAATGCTAATTTGAGTTTGATGTTAAATTACGCCATGGTTCTTAATCTTATTTCTTCCAGATTTTCCAAAAGTACAACACAGTGTCACCTGTCATTGACTGGTTGTCAGTGACAAGAAGATGTTCTTTATAGGGTTAGGCTAGCTGGTTAAAATCTGTGAGTAGGGACATGCATAGCTTGTCCCCATTGGGTCCTGGCATCCCCATTGTAAGGGAGCCAAGTTTTCAAGTCAGCCAGAGCCACACAGAAATACTCCAGTGCCTGCTTTTGTACAAGCAAGCACTTCATGGGATTTGGGTACATGGTTTAGGGTCATGGTGTCGTGGAATGTCCCAGTTAATTGGACTAAGAATGTGTTTAGTGCTTCTGTGCTCCCTCCTAGTTTGTTGGATAATGTCTGGGGTCTTAAATAAGCTTGCAAGCTGCCATCAAAGGCACAAGAGTTGGTCTCTGTTCACCTGGAGGAACAGAGGAAGGAGGAGAGGCGTAAGAAGGAGATGGGGAACATGTGACTAATGGCCTCCATAAACAACTGCCTCCTTTGCTATGAGACCAGAAAAACTGGGTGGTGCCTGGCCACTAAACATTTTGATCAAAGATTCCGTAGAAGAATCATCATCAAAAGGGTAGGGGAGGGGTACAGAACAAAATTTCACATATTCAGTCTCCGGACTTTTTGGAGCGTGAATAACCTTTAAACTGTATACTGAAAGTATCCCCCAAAGTCTTTTTAAACCCAAACAGTAGTTTAACTAGTAAAACGTGTCTGCTGTGAATATTGTGCTCTGTTAGAGATTATCTATATGGGATCAAATTGGCAGTTACTTGAAAGATCAGGTGGAAACCTCAGGGGCAGTGCATGTATGTTCATGGGGGAGGACTGCTCGGAGGAGGAGGGTGAGATGGCTGAACGACTTGAAGAGTGTCAATCTGTGACCAAATTGTGTGGGTAGAAGCTGTTGGATTGGTGTATGTTTTGCTATGGATGTTCTCAGTAAGAAGGTAGATAAAAATTGGAAACACTTCCAGGGTCGGGGGGAGAAGGAAAATCTAATCCTCAGAAGTAGTTCTGTTCCCCTGCCCCTTTGCCCATAAGCATTCTAAAAATCCCTTTGTTAGTTTTAAGTGAAATAGCCTTTTTAGAGAGGAGAGACACTAATCACAGTTCATTGGAAGACACAGAGTGTGATCACCCCAGAACACTGGCCGTTATCTGGAAGGAAGTACAGTTGTCCTCAGGAGTGTGACGAGCTCTGCCTAGGAGGACACCGAAAGCTCTTTAAGCAGAGGACTTGAATGAAGTGCCGTTAGGGCTCACAGCCGTGGCGTTTCTCAGGCTGGTAAAGCAGGCGCTGCCTTTGGGAGCCCCTGAAAAGGACAGGAATGGTTTCCTTTCTTCGTAGGCTGGCTGTGCTGCTGTCCTGAGCATGCAGGGTCCCCCAGGTCACTGTGTCTAACTGCACGGTTCTCCTCTCTGCCTCTTTCAGTCCCCATCGTAAAGCAGACCTGGGAGGCTCAGGCTGGTCCCCTTGAGTACTACAGTGACTCTGCAGACAGCTCCATTCCTACGGTGGATTTGGGGGTCCCTAACACAGACAGAGGTGAGTCTTCACTTGCCCTTCTTCCTCCTGTGCAGAAATTCCATTCGGTGAATGTAGTCAGCTAAGTTAGGGAAAAATGAAACATTAAATCACAAAAACATGTTACTGCCTAGTAGATTCCAGCTCACGGCGACCCTGTAGGACCGAGCAGAACTGCTCCGCCGGGCATCCAAGGCTGTTGTCATCCACGGAAGCAGACAGCCACATCTGTCCCCTGAGGAACATCTGAGCGGTTCACACCGGCAACCTTTCGGCCAGCGGCTGAGTGCGTAACCACCGTGCCACCAGGGCTCCTTCTGAAGAGACAGCAGCCTGGCATCTCAGATGGGGTAGCTGTACTCTGTCCCGTGGGATCACTGCGGGTCAAAGTCAGTTTCACGGCACCCAGCAACAGTGTCCTGAGAGAAACGTACACAGATGTTCGCTGTACTGTTGTTAGAAATAGGGAAAAGTAGGAGCCAGGCTGAATGTTGGTCACTAAGGGGATGGCAAGAGATGGGTGATACATAATGCATAAATTGTATATGGAACAGGTGTACCACGGAGGGGCCCTATGTGCTCAAAGGGAACACGAAGTCCACCGTGAGTGTTCACACCACACCAAGCCAGACCCCGTGCCGTCAAGTCATTTCCAGCTCTCAGTGGACAGCTCTCATGTGACAGGAGCTGCCCCGTAAGGGTTCCTAGGCTGTCCCCTTTGCAGAGCAGCCTGCCAGGTCCAAAGCACCACAGGCACAGCCTGGCGGGCGGGCACCTAGCCCCGCACCACCAGGGCTCCGTAAGGACTTGTTAGGTGCTGTAGGTTGTCCCCTGGGTACGTGTCCTTCCTTCCGTCCTCGCTTGTTATTTTTACGCAATGTCACAGGCTTTTGACATGATCGCGTGCCCAGCAGTTAGAGAAGCATCCTGTAATAGATTCTCTGTATCTTCAGCATTGATCGTGCCTGTAAAGCGCAGTGGCCAGTGTTTGTTTATCGTTTCTGCACATAGAGCTCCTCCTCCTGAGGTTGCAGCGACTGAATCAGCTGGTCTTGTTACCTGGCTGCTGTGTATCAAAGGGCTGTGTGGGACAGTGGCTGAGCACTCAGCTCCTGACTGAGAGACTGACAGTTGGAACTCACCAGCCACTTCTCAGGAGGCACGTGCTTTGATAAAGGTGTGACGACCTTGGAGACCCTGAAGGGTCACACTCTTCTGTCCTGTAGGGTCACTGGGAAGCAAACCTGACTCGGTGGCAACAGATTTGACTTTGGTTTGTTGTGTGAGGGTCTGACAATTAAGTTTGTGTACTCGCCACCATGCGCTCACGTTGTCAGCACAGTGCACACAACTTGGTCAGGTTTCATAACCTTGATCTTCCAGTGTCTCACAGCTGTGTGTGTGTTGACGCGTGACAGTGTCTTGTTGAGTGGTGTTCATTATTGTTGCATGTTTTTGTATGATGCTGGAAGAATGTCAGAGCTTGAGTTAGGGCACTAAAGAAATACTACATTTCTTGTTAAACTTTGCAAGAGGGGAAGTGAAGTCAGGGACATGTCAGTCCAAGTTTATGGGGACAATGCCAGGAAGAAAATGGTAGTGTACACATGGGTTAAATGTTTTTCTGAGGGGAGAGAAAACGTCACTGATGAAGAGAGGTCAGTCTGGCCAGTAATGAGCAGAGCTGACAAAAACATTGCAAAACTTTGTTGAATTGTGCATCAGAATTGTAGACTGACTATGGGAAATGTAACAGATCAAGTAAACATCGAGAGAGGAAGAGAAAAATCCTCACTGAAAATCTTGGCATGAGAAAGGTGTGTGCAGAAATGGTCCCGAAGGAGCTCATCAGTGAACAAAAGAAAAGAGAGTGAAGTTTGCCAAGACCTTTCGGAGAGGCAAGGTGATGTCTGGGGCCGTGTTAGCTCTGGGCATGAAATGTGGATGTACCCGTGTGAGCCTGGAATAAAGTGTCAGAGTGCACAATGGAAGTCAGCCAGATCCCCGTGAACAAAGAAGTTCTCTCAGTCCAAATCAAGAGTCAAAATGATGTTGCTAACCTTTTCTGATCTGAGAGGGATTGTTCATCTTAAATTTGTACCAGCTGGACAGTTAACCAAGCTTGCTATTTGGAAGTGCTGAAAAGGCTACATGAAAAAGTTAGGCGAAAATGATCTGAACTTTTCATCAGCTCATGGCTTTTGCATCACAGCAGTGCACCAGCCCACACAACACTGTCTGTGAGGGCGTTTTTAGCCAGTAAGCAAATAACTGTCACGGAACACCCTCCCAACTCACCTGACCTGCCCCCTAATGACTTTTTTCTGTACCCAAAGATAAGGAAGTATTGAAAGGAATGCATTTTGATGGCATTTAGGACATCAAGGGTGATACGATGTCAGCTCTGATGGCCATTCTAGAAAAAAGAGTCCCAAAATTGCTTTGAAGGGTAGAATAGGTGCTGGTGTTGGTGCGTAGCTTCCTAAGAGGAGGCCTTTGAAGGTGACCACAGTGATACTCAGCAGTGAGGTATGGAGCACTTGTTCTGCACAGACTTGTTGTCAGACCTCGTATGTCAGGGCTGGAAACCCTTGTGGTGTAGTGCTGAAGTGCTGCGTCTGCTAACCAGAAGGTCAGCAGCTCAAATCCACTAGGCATCCTTGGGAAGTCTATGGGGCAGTTGTGCTCTGCCCCGTAGGGTCCTGTGAATTGACTCGATGGCATCGATTGTTGGGCTTCATGTTAGCTGTTGACAGACGCGGGTAATTAGCGAAGAGCCCGACAGTCTGTCTGCGGACGAGGCTCACGGCTCACGGCGGTGCTCGTCCCTGAGGCGTCCTGGCCTCACCCGCCCTGGTCGTAACGCGCAGTCAGCGCCGCTGTGCGGACTTGGCCGTCTCTGTCGGTGTTTTCCATGGTTATTGGACGTCGACCTGCTTTTCTGACCAGGGCACTGACTCCCTAATCACACCTTTTTTATTTCAGGGGTGGGAGTAGAAATCTAGCCACCCTACCTCCCACAGGCTGTTTAAAAAAGTAAAAGCGGAACCCGCTGCGACCCCTCCTGACTCACGCGTGGTCTTGGCTCATTTTAATTTTCATCTCATGTTCCCATTGCCTTTTTCTTCCCGTTACTTTCTGCTGCCTCGTCACCTTTCAAGAATAAAAGATGAAGTCGCAGGCTCTGATTGTCCTGTTCTGTAATTTGCCGTGAACCTCTTGTCTGCGTGCTCCTCGTCATGCTGGGGTCCGTGGAGCGCGGCGTGGGAGCGTCGTCGGGGCAGACTGCATTTCTTCTGACCAGGTTGAATGTATCGCTCAGTCTGCCTGTCGCTGTGTGTTTTGGGAACAATTATTTCATGCTGTTTCAGTCATCTGGTGCTGCTTTAACAGGAACACCACAAGGGAACGGCTTTAAAAAGAGAAATTGAGTTCTGTCACAGTCAGGTTGGGTAAAAGTCCAAATTCAGGGTGTCGCTCCAAGGGAAGGCTTCCTCTGCTAGCTCTGGAGGAAGGTCCGTGTCATCAGTCTTCCCTGGACTGGGAGCTTCTGAGACACGGAGACCCCGGACCCAAAGGACAGGTTGTGCTCCTGGCACTGCTTCTTTCTTGATGGTGTGAGGGCCCCAACTCTGCGCTTGCTTCCTTTTCTTTTATAACTCAAAGGACTGCCTCAAGGCACCATACGGTCTTACAGATAGAGTCCTGCCTCACCACCGACACAGCTGCCACCATCCTCCCTCATTAACATCACGGAGGATGTCACACAACACCAGGAACTGCGGCCCAGCCGAATTTATACACAATTTTTGGGGAGCAGAGTTCAATCCATGGGACACACAGACTCTCCTTTCCTTTCCTTTTCTGTTTTCACCTTGCATTTTAGATGTCAGAAACCCTGGTGGTGTAGTGGTTATGTGCCAAGTTTGAGTCCACCAGGAGCTTCTTGGAAACTCTGTGGGGCAGTTCTGCTCTGCTCTACAGGGTTGCTAGAAGTTGGAAATTGACCCAATGTGAATGGTTTGGGTTATCTTTAGACTTCGTGTCCGTGTCTGTGGTAAGCGTTTCATCTACTTTCGCTTCCTTATTCTATTGCCCATTTGATTTTTGGCCTGACCTTTTTATTGTCCATTTTTATATATTTCACTTAATCCCCAAAGGAATCTGGGATGGTTTTCAAAGGTACATGCTATAATAGAAAGATCAAGGAAAAGGAAAATGAAGGTCAAATTGAGTAGTTCACTGCTGATAGGTGTTAGTTAGTATTAGTTTGTTTTAGTTGAAATGGGTAGCATGTTTCTGTTTATCAGCTTGAACCCACTTCCCAAGCACATTATGTGTCCCTGGTCCTAATGTCTGCCACTGCAGCATCGTGATTTATCTGTCAGCATCTAGACAGAGACCCCGAAGGATGGTGACTTACTCCGCAGTGCACCTTCAGAGAGGACCCTGCTACCAGCTCCGGGGTCAGGAGCGCTCTGCCCCTGGCAGTGAAGGTGGTGCACGCAGTGACCGTATCGTCCTCGACGTTGGCGCCGTGACCTTCCTTGGCCTTGTAGCAATTCTTTCACACTGTGTCACCTTCGTGTAGATGTTTACGGTGTAAGCTGTAATAGGGACACCTAGGGGAAGATGCCAGGTGGCCGTCATTGCTAGGAAGCTACGGCTTTCCTGTTTGCCTGGACTCCGGATGCTGGGTCTGTCTCTGCCCTCAGGAGCCCTGGTAGCACAGTGGTGAAAGTGCTCGGCTGCTAACCGAGCCCAGAGGAAGACCTGCAGCCCGCTTCCGTACAGATTGCAGCCCCAGGGACCCCGTGGGGCGGTTGTGCGCTGTCCTGTAGGGCCACGCAGGTAGGGACTGACTTGGCGGCAGTGGATTTGGGTCTTGGTTTCAGTCTGGCGTGACCTGGTCATGTCCCCAAAGCCCTCTAAGCCTTTGCGTCTTCCTCCATGAAAGAATGGCGTGCGCTGCACAGGCTCGGGAGTTCCCGATGGTTGGCCTTGTCTGCGAGGACCGGGGAAGGCTCGTGTTCGGCGTTTCAGATGATCCACGTGCTTGTGGGCCTGCAAGCGCTCCTAACAGGAAACCCAGAAAATACATTTCCAAGTGAATTGTAGAGTTTTATGGAACGTGGTAACAGTGTAAGTGTTCTCCTTCTGTTCTCAGGTCACTGTGGAAAGACGTTTGCCATTTTGGAGAGATTTTTGAATCACAGCCGTGACAAAATACCGTGGTTGGTCATTGTGGATGATGACACACTGATAAGGTGAGGACTCATTCTTGCCCCTGTGTGGCTTTAAATTCATTCAGCCTATTTTCATATCAGAAAATCTAGTGAGTTCTTCTGTTTCTGGCTAACATAGGATATTAGGGACCAGATTTATCTTCTCATGTGAGACAACTGGGAAAAAAAAAAGGATTACACATATGAGATAAAGGTTTTTAAGACACTGGAGAGCAGATGATGAAAGACAAGGATCTCAAAGACAGGAAGTAAACGAGGGAGCCTCAGGCCTGCTGCCAGCCGGCTGGCTTCAGAGGGTTTCTAGGTTTGTCACTCAGGAAGGGGGACCCAGTGGAAGTGGCAGAGTCTGGGAGTTAAAAAGACCAAGCTGTGAGTCTTAAGAGATCAAGGCTGGTTGAGTTCGTAGGGCAGAGTACTGGAGCGCCCACAAAGCGAGAGCGCCAGGGGGCTCTGGTGGGTTTCCCTGGATTATCCAGCAGAGGACTGAGAGCAGTGCAGGCGTGTGAGGGAGAGGAAACTACCAGAGACAGACACAGCACTGTCCTAAAGCCACAGTTCACAGAGCTGGGGGAGCACCTGTCCCCAGCAGCCAGACCAGATGCCCTCATGGTTCACAGGACAGCAGGAGAGTGTGGGGAAGGGGGTCTTCCAGAGAGGGGAGCGATGCTCCTTACACCCAGCTCTGGTGCTGCCTACCAAGTCTTAAAAGCGTGACCCAAAAAGATCGAATTGTTTCCTAGTACCTAGTGTGTATTTGAAAATAAAGGTCATGAATGTGTGTAGACATACAGACTGATCTGTCACCCGACAAGACGCAGGTTACAATGATTGGCATCCAGTCAAAAGCCCCAGGCCTGCAAAGCTGCATAAAAATACATTCATCTATAATAAAGAAGAAAAAGCAGTCATTTGAAATCCCAGAATCAGTGTTAGAATTATTAGTTGTTAGAATCCTATTACTGAACCGTTATTATAACTAGTGCATATGTTTAAAAAATATCAAGTAAAACCATAAAAAAAAAACAAACCTTACTGCTTTTAAGTCGATTCCAATTCGTAGTGGCCCTGCGGGGTGGAGTGGAGCTGCCCCATCGAGTTTCCGAGTAGCACCCGGCGGATGTGAACTGCCGGCCTTTTGGTTAGTGGCCACTACACCACCAGGGTTTCCAGTGAAAGGTGTGAAGGTTCTCAAAAGATAAAAATGAAACTTCTGTAGATGAGAACTACGGTGTCTGAGGTGAGAAATAACACTGGGTAGGATGAGAAGCAGAGTAGACCCTGCAGAAGGAAACACTCGTCAGCCAGCAGAGGTGACGGCAGGGACTGCTGAAGGGCCAGCGCAGCGATGAAACAGAAGGTGAAAAGATCTGCCTGCCAGAATCCGGTTTCCCGGGACCTGAAATTGTGTAATCGGAACTCCCACAAGACAATGAGGACAGACCAAAATCCTTCAGGAAATACTTTCCCAATTTGATAAAAGGGTAGATCCAGAAAGACAAGATTCTCAACCAACGCCAGGCCAACCCTGCGTGTTAAAGCTAGGCACGCCCACCTCCCAGAATGCCACGGTCCCCGTGTCTCCCCCAGCGTTTTTGCATCTGTAAGTGCATCGTATGTGCCAGTAGTCTTCACAGCCACGGACCTGGAAGGCTTCCCGGATGCTGGTTTGGTTTTTCTTGTTTTGTATTCAGTGGCAACATTATCTGACTTTGTAGGGGCATCTCACAGTATCATCTGACTTCAGGGTGTCTCACAGTGTCCTCTAACCTCGCCGGGGTGTCTCACAGTGTCTAACAGCATCTCACTTCCCCTGGGTGTCTTAAGTGTGGTTTTGAACTTAAACGTGGAGCCTTTTTCCTTGCCACCCTGTGTCGAAGTGAACTCTTAGCTTCTTGTGACTCGTGTGGTGGACAGCTGTGAGATTAAAGGCCACCTCCGTTTCTCTGTGAGCAGCATGAATAGCACTGTTGTTACTGTGAAGTGCTGTTGAGTGGATTCTGATGCAGGTGACCACGTGTGACACAGTAGAACTCCTGTGGGGCTTCCCGGTTTACAGTCTTGATGAGAAGAGACAAGGAAGTCCCTTCTCCCATGGAGCTTCTGGCTGGGTTTGAGCTGCCGGCGTTTCAGTTGTCAGCCAGGTGCTTAACCACTGTGCGACCGGGGCTCTGTTGGATATCAGTGAGTGTATTCTGAAGTTAGCCTTTCTGTTGCCACCGAAACCTGGGGAATTTAGTAGGGACATGGAAGGAAATTGGTAAGGCGGTCACGGACATGAAGGCGGGTGGGTGTAGGCACTGTGTCCGTGTGTGGCTGTTAGAGGTAGAGCGGCTGTGAACATTCCGTGGGAGACGGTGCGGATGTCTGCTTTCCTTCTCTTGGGTGAATACAGTGAGGACAGTGGCTGGATCCCACTGTGGTGTGTGCTTAACTTTTGGAGGCCTTTGTATCAGTGTTACACATGCTGCCGTACTTCCTGCTTCGTAGGAAATGCACACTGAGGGTTGAGGGGTCAAGGGGCATCATGTGTGTCACTTACTCTCAAACAGTTTAAAGAGAAACAAAGACTAAAACAAATGGGACAGGTGTTAAATCTCAGTGAATCTGGGTCAGGGGCACGTGGAGCTCTCTGTGCTGTTCTAACGTTTCTGCAGTCTTAAGATTATTTCCAAATAAGAAGTGAGAAAGCTGTAACAGGTGAGAGTGGGCCATCTGGGTTTCGAAGCTCAGTCTTCACGTTGAGCAGATCTGTCTGGGACTCCGAGATATGGTAATGCTGTGGTGACAGTGCTCACAGCCGTGCCACCCTATATGCCCCTACTCTATCCTCAGATAAGCCTGGGCTGGTGGCAGGTCGTTATGGGAGGTTCTGTTCCTGGATCACAGCCAAGTCCCCTTAGCAATGAAGGTGCAGCCGTCTTTCCCAGATTGCCACGTTTCAGCGGCTAGGACGTCTGTGACAGCTGTCAACTCAGTTATGTCACCCTTCAGCTTTCACATTCGGTGGATATAGTCAAAAGAAACCCTGAGGGGAGTGAAATCCAGATATTTTAAGCTTGTGAAGATCAGAATTTGAATTAATAACTTTGTAACCTGGAGAAAGAAGAGAAATACCATGAATTCTCATTTTTCCTCAGAAATTTGCCTCAGGGGAGTTTTCCCTGAGCCCTCCGGCCATCACGGAGCCCTGGTGGTGCAGTGGTTACGCGCTCGGCTGCTACCTGACAGGTTGGCAATTCCAGTTGTCCAGGTCCTCTGCGGAAACCGTAGGGCAGTGCTGCCCAGCCCTGCAGAGTCCTTGGGAGTTACAGTCGACTCAGGGGCAGTGTGTCGCGCACCAAAGACCGCAGTCCCCATGGGGATCTTTAAGAGGGTTCAGGAAAGCCTCCCTGCCCACGTGCCCTGCCCCTCCTGGCCCTGGTGGCACCATGGTCAGTCTCCCGAGCAGCTCTGCAGGAGAGAGACCTGGCGACCTGCTCCTGTGAGGTGACGGCCTGGAAGAGCCCTCCAGGGCAGCTCTGCTGTGTCCCACCGGGTCACTGCGAGTGAGAATCGACTCAGTGAGTCCACACCTGTCTTCTCATGCGCAACTTCAAAACTGTCTGTTGGTCATTGAGAATTTTTTTGCAACAGAACTAAGTCTTGAGGTGCGATGTAAGGGTTTGCTCACAGTCGTTTGGGAAGGGGACTGGTAGTCACGAGATGGACAGCATTTTGGCTGCCCTAGGAGCCCTGGTGGCTCAGTGGTTACACACTGCCTTGCTAGCCAGAAAGTTGGCCATTCAAATCCCTCTGCTGCTCCTTGTGAGAAGAGACCTGGAGACCTGCCGTTGTAGAGATGGCAGCCTGCACCACCCGACAGGGTCGTTTGTCCCGCAGGGTCACAGGAGTCAGGACCAACTCGAGGACAGTACTTTTATTTTCTGGCCGCCTCTCCTTCGTTAACCTGTTACCCCACCCTCCTGAAGTAGAGGGCTCTGTGCCGGCAAAGGGCTGTGGAAACTGGGGAGGAAACCCCCCTATTGCTCAGTCTCATGTCTGTTTCCTGTAGTGTGCAGTGCGCTTCACTGGGTTTCAGGGCAGTGACCTTCCAGAAGCAGAAGTGTCTCCGGGTGCATTCAGTCCGCCAGCCTTTGGGCCAACAGTCAGGTGCCTAACTGTTGGTGCCACCCAGGAACTGGACTGTCTCTGGGGGATAAATATTTGGATTCCGTATTTGAAAATCCTGGTGGTGTAGTGATTAGTGCTGTGTCTGCTCACCAAGAGGTCAGCAGTTCAGGTCTGCTAAGTGCTCCTGGAAACTCTGTGTGGCAATTCTGCTTTGTCCTGTAGTGGCAGTGTGAGTCAGAATTGACTCAACGGCAGTGGGTTGGGTAGGCTTTTTTTCATATTTAGCAGAGTTCGTGTTTGCTAAATTATCATTGTGATATAAAGATCCATTGCCATTTAGGCATTCCTACTCATAACAGCCCCGTAGGACAGAGAAGAACTGCCCCATGGGATTTCCAAGGCTGTACCCTCAACCCCAAAAGACTGCCACATCATTCTCTGTGGGGCTGCTGGTGGGTGTGAGTCAGCAGCCTTTTAGGTGGTGGTCAGGCACTTAGCCGACGTGGGGACAGGGCACAGCGTTGGGGTACAAACAAAGCCCTCTGCCCTCCGGTCGATTCCGTCTCATAGTGATCTGGAGGACAGAATAAAACTGCCCCATGGCGCTTCCAAGGAGTGCCTGGCGGATTTAAACTGCCGACCTTCTGGTTAGCAGCCCTAGCACTTGACCTCTACGCCAGCAGGGCTGCCCAGCCTTGGGACACAAGAGCCGTACATACGGCTGGGGCAGCCACATCTGAATGACACTGTGTTGTGTGTGCCCTCTGTGGACTTGCAGTGTCTCCAGGCTCCAGCGCTTGCTCAGCTGCTACGACTCCGGGGAACCCGTGTTTCTGGGAGAGCGCTATGGCTACGGACTCGGGACCGGCGGCTACAGCTACGTCACAGGCGGCGGCGGGTAATTACTGCAGTGGCTTTCTAGGGGTTCTCGGGGCGTGCCACCTGTGTTTCTGTAGTGCAGACCTGGGGGTGTGGCAGGGGGTGGGGGTCTGTGCTGACATGTAAGTGCTTCCTAAATGGTTCTGGTGGGTGCTGTGGGGTTGATGTAGACTCCGGCACCCCGTGTGACAGAGTAGAAGTGACCCGGAGGATTGCTTGCCTAGACTCTAATCTTTACAGAGAAACCCTGGTGATCCAGTGGTTAAGTGCTGTGTCTGCTCACCAAAAGGTCGGCAGTTCAGATCCACCAGGTGCTCCTTGGGAGCTCCATGGGGCAGTTCCCCTCTGTTCTGTAGAGTTGCTGTGGATTGTAATTCACTCAGCAGTGCTGGGTTGGTCTTCATGGGAGCCGATCCCCAGGTCTTTCTCTTGCGGAGCAGCTGGTGAGTTCAGACGGCCAGTCGGACAGTGCGCATCCCACTGTTTAGCCATTGGGCTGCTGGGCCTCTTGCCTTTCAGGTGGGCTGTTCTGAATCATAAAGCCCCTGGAAGACAGACTCTGGGCCTGTGGAATCAGTGGGTGCTGTGTCACTCAGGGCCCCCATGTGTGCAGACATTCGGTGGCCGATGACACAAGAGAGGGAGCAGGGTTGGTTCACCTGCAGGCATGTCCCGACGCTGACTCAGAAGGACCCCAAACCAGACCTGCTGCCTTCGAGTCGGTTCTGACTCGTGGTGACCCCACAGGACAGAGGAGAGCTAACCCAGGGGGCTTCCGAGGCCGTGATCTCCATGGGAGCAGATCGTGATCTTTCTCCTGGGGGGCTGCCTAGTGAGTTTAAAACGCCGACCGTCTGTTTGGCAGCTGAGCACTTGACCTCTGAGCCACTGGGACTCCTCTTGTAAGTGATGGCGGCCATTGTAGTGGTTGAAAATTTGCAGATAATTTAGCAAACATTAAATTTGCTATGTGTGAAAAAGAGCCCATAGTAAAGACTATTTCATCCTTTGAAGAGGCAATATGGAAACAGATGTCAGAGTGCTTGGTAAAAATGTCCCTATAATAACAGTGGGTTCTAGGCAGCTGTATCTAGCGCTTGTATGACAGAAAGGCTACATATGAGCAGCTCTAATAAACAAAAATATGTTTTCTCACAGTTTAGAAGGCTAACCCAAACCAAACTCCCTACCATCAGGTTGATTCTGACTATAGCCACCCTGTAGGACAAAGTAGGACTGCCCCGTAGAATTTACGGGGGGCGCCTGGGAGGTTCTCAAAGTCCATGCCCAAGGCCCCACCTCTGCAGGACGGCGTCCTGTCTCGCTGCACTCGGGGGCAGGCGGGTTCTTGTCTCTTGATGGTTCCTACTGCCAGAGTCCTTGGCAGTCACATGGCATGTATTTTCCCTTCCACTGACACTCACTTGCACCTTTGTCTCTCACGAGAGATTCAAGGCGTACCCTACCCTAACACTGCACCCCGACATAACCCAGGGAGCTCATTCCAAAAAGTGGCATGATAGCCACAGGTACAAGTTTAGGATTTACAGTGTGTAATTTGGGGGGCATAATTCTGCTCGTAATAGCAGCTAATTAGTTTTGGTTGTCTGTTTAAATGAAAAAAAGAAAAAACTTGATGATTTTAATTTCGGAAATCAAATCATTAGACTTTTGAATTCCCTTTGCTTAATAAATCACATTTGGGAGAAAAATAGCATGAAAGTTTAGATTTAGACAATTAGGTGACATTTGTGCAGGATTTATAGGTGTTAAATAAGCGTTGGAAAGTTAGTGTTTTTAAATGAAACATCTGCCCGATCTCTATAGGGAAGGACTAAATTCGATCACGCCAGCAGCTGAATCGGGTGATTAGTCTCTTCTCAGCCCTGTTCAGGTATTTAGGGACAACCTTAATTAGTAGTCACCTTTGTTGTCACTGTTGTTAGGTGCTGTTGGCTCAGTTTGGACTGGTAGGGTCACTGTAGGGTCGCTATGAGTTGGAGTTGACGTGACAGTCATGGGTTTGGACCCCGTGTGACAGAGTGGACTGCTCTATGGGGAGCCCTGGGGGCAGAGTGGCTACAGATTCAGCTGCCAGCCAAAAGCTGAGTGGTCAGACCTCCAGCTGCCCCTTGGCAGAGGGCTTTGGCCGTCTGCCTGTGCAAAGGTTCCAGCCTTGAGTCCGTGTGGGGCAGGTCTCCTCTGTTCTGTGGCTTTGCGGTGACCCAGAATCCACTTTGATGGCAGTGGATTTGGTTTGGGGCTGTTTATTTTATTTAGAGTTTTCTTTGTATCATTATGGCATCTTTCGTATTCTGACTGGAACTGGAAGTTTTCCCGTTGCATTTAAAATCAAGTCTACAGTCCTCTGTCATGGCTTAGAAAGCATCCCATGATGCTGGCATGTGCTGTCTTCCTTTCCTGGTACGTCTGCATCTTCCCTCCTCTTAAAGAATTCACATGGAACGTCTTTCGCCTGCCGTGTTCTCTTTTCCCTGAGATTGGCACCTGCTCTGGTCTCTCCATCGCAGTGTCCCCTCTGCTTAGCTTCCTGCCGCTCTCACTTGGCTAGCCCCCATCGGTCTCTGACTTTGTCCAGCCCTCCTTACCCAGCGGGCCCCCGCCTCCAGCTCTGGGGGATTCTGCTTCATGGCAGATTGTGCACATGGTGATCACCTAATTGCTCATTTATTTTTCTATTTCCCACTGATGATGAATTCCTAGAGAGCAGCTCCAGTGTCTCATTTCTCATCGCAGCCCCACTGGGTAGTGCTAGGACTCATTTTTCATTTTTTAGATGCAGTGAATAAGTGAATACGTGAACACCAGACGCTCCCCTTTAGATGACAAATGCGGGCTCGTGTCCGGCTGTTTTTAATAGCACCTTCCCGAGGATGCAGCGCTGTGGGTGGGGGGCAGCCATGGCCGCAGCCCTCAGGAAGGCGCCTGACGGGTTAGCTGTGGAGCAGCTGGGTTTTACAGTGCGGGTCAGGGTCAGTAGATGCCTTCGGAAGTCAGCCAGTGGGTCATAACCTGCATTTTCAAGCAGTCAGAGACTGGAGGAGGAGAGAACAGAAACAGCCTCCTGCGTCACGGGTGGAAGGGTTTTGTTTGCTGAATTGTTTTGTGTTTTGTGCCGACACCTGCACACAAACAACAAAAAGGCATGCCTCTGTGTGTGTGTATACATGTATACACACATGCACAGACACATGTGCATGTTCACACACATTTACACGTGTACACACTGCCAGGTACACATGCACGTGTGCACACATGCACGCATGCATGTATGCATGTATGCGTGCATGTATGTGCACATGCATGTACACATGCATCCGTATCATGTATGCGCCCGCCCACTCACCCCCCACCCCACAGGTACCCTTCTGTGGAGCCCTGAGGGCACGATGACTAAGGAGCTGTGGCTGTTAACCAAAAAGCCAGCAGTTTGAACCCATTCAGCCACATTTTAGAAGCCCTGCTGTGTCCTGTAGGGTCGTTGTGAGTTACATACACACGGACACACACACGTACACACACACAGCCAAGTATGTGAAGGAGCCCGCACGTGCCCATGGTTCAGCGCTCACCTGCTAAGTGGAAGCTTGGCCTCTGGACGCCCCCAGGAGCTCGTCAGGAGAGAGAGGTGGCCCTCCGTCTTAAGACGACAGACCCCGAGGCCCTGTGGGGCTGTCCTCCCCTGTCCTGCAGGGTGGCTGCCAGTCAGAAGGGACTCATTGTCACCCGACAACAACAAATACCGATTCCACATCATCCTACCGGCGCAAGCAGCCTGTATCGGGGGTGACCTCTGTTTCTTCAGGCATGCCCCTGTGTCGCTGCTCCAGCCCTCTCTCTGTCCCCTCTGTTTCCCGCTAGGATGGTCTTCAGCCGAGAAGCCGTCAGAAGACTCCTCGCCAGCGAGTGCCGTTGCCACAGCAACCACGCCCCCGACGACATGGTGCTGGGCATGTGCTTCAGCGGGCTGGGCGTCCCTGTGACACACAGCGCTCTCTTCCACCAGGTGAGAGGACGGGCAGGGAGGGCGCTGTCCTCATGGGTCCCACTTGGGTTCCTCTGCGCGCTCTCTTCTGCAGAGTTGTGAGAGCTGTGACTCTTTTTGTTTTTAGATATTAGATTGTGTTTGGAGTGAAGGCTTACAGTCCAATTTGTCACAGAAAAGCTTGTACACACTGCTGTGTATCTCCAGCCATTCTCCCCACCCTGTGACAGTGCAGTCCCTTCCACCCTGTATTTCCTGTGTCTGTTCCACCAGCTCCTGTCCCCTCTGCCCTCTCGTCTCGCCTCCGGATAGGAGCTGCCTAGTTAGCCGTGAGGATCCACTTTAGCCAAGAAGCACACTTGTCACTAGGGTCCTTTTATGTCCTGTAGTCCAGTCTAATCTTTGTCTGAAGAGTTGGCTTCAAGAATGGTTTCTGTTCTGGGGTAACAGAGTCTGGGGGCCACCTCTTCCAGGGCCTTGGCAAGATTCTTAATACACCTTTTGGTCCAAAGGACTGATGTTGCATCTTGTACATTATAAAAATGGAAATCAGAAACATCTAGAAAACAAAATGGTGCTCAGTCAGTGCCCTTCTATGTTTGAGTGTGAAAAAGTTGATCTACTTTTTCTGTTTTAATTTCAGTTAAAGAAAATTTTTGACAATGAAAGATTATTAGATGCTGCCTTAGTTACTGGAAACCCTAGTCGTGTAGTGGGTTAAGTACTACATCTGCTGACTGTAAGGTCGTTAGTTCAGATCTGCCAGGCACACCTTGGAGACTTTGGGGCAGTTCTCCTCTGACCTGTAAGGTCGCTCGGGCTCAGACCCAACTCCGTGGCACTGGGTTTGGTTTTGGCTGGGTCTTAGTCACCTCGTGCTGCTGTAACAGAAATACCACAGACGGGTGGCTTTGACAATTATAAGTTTATCCTCTCACAGTTTAGGGGGCTGGAAGTCTGAATTCAGGGTGCTGGCCTGCCGGCTCTGAAGGCGTGTCCCTGTCTGTTTTGAACCTTGGCTCCTGGGCAGTCTTCATGTGGTTTGGCGTCAGTCTGCTCCCAGCTGTCCATCTCTGCTGGGTTGTTTAATCTCTTCTCTGTCTCTACAGATACTGACTCGAGACACACCGTATACTAATCCTGTCTCATTAACATAACAAATCATTCCCAAAAGGGGTTCTATCCACAGGCATAGGGTTAGGATTTAACACAGGGTATCTTCTGGGGACACAATTCAACCTGTAACAAATGCTGTCTAGAAATACATAGGACTGACTTAGTATTGTCCTACTGGCCACCAAATGTATGTCATTCTACTGTAGCCTCGGTTTTTACGTGTCCATCCGTCTGCGTGTTTTCTGTGGGCTTCTTCCTTTTTGTTGTTGTTAAACAAGCAGCTAAAATATAGTAAATTAGGATATATTATCTCAAAGAGACCTGGCTATGCAGTAGGTTTGGAGGTTCAGCTGCCCAGCTGCTCCTGGGGAGAAAGACCAGGTGATCTGTGCCCATGATGATTGCAGCTGAGAAAACTGTCACAAAATCGACTCACTGGCACCTAACAGCATCTCGATCAGCGTCTAATCTCAGGTTATACAGGTGAACAGATGAGATGATACTTAGCGCCATGTCCGCACTCGTTACCGTCCAGGGCCTTCTGACTCCCAGCGGCCCTACAGGACAGAGAAGAACTTGCCCGTAGGGTTCCCCAGGAGGTTACCTTCACAGCAGCACAGGGCCACACCTTCTGCCCACGGAGCGGCTGTCGGGTTGGAACCTAAGTTGGCTAGCAGCCGAGCGCACAACCACACGCTACCAGGCCTCCTTTTACCAGGAGTGGTTAGTGCTGATGACATCACAGTGTTGCTCTCTGGGGTGGGAGAAGCAAATTCTTCTGTGTTATTTTTAGCACTGTTAGTAACAGAGTCAGTGAGTGTTCTTATATTCTAGGAATTAGAGCACATATACTTGGACTAAAAATAAGAATACTCCACAGGCATCTGATGCCCTGTTTTTAAGAGATTCTCATCTTCCTGAGACTTGACCTGTGTAAATGCATGTGTATTTTCAGAGCCCCCGCAAAATTGAACATATAATTTTCCTGCTTTATTCTATGAGCAGTAGCAAATGCTGTCATAGCAACATAGAAAGTTGAATATGACAGAAATAGTGCTGTAGAAAACACATAAATGAGAAAAAACTGGAACCAGAAAGTAAAAGAAACTTGTCAGCCAAGAATTCTGTATGCATTAAACACAAGGTGGAAGTGATCTAAAAAGACATTCCCAGATAGCAAACCCGGAGAAGGCTTGTTTGCTCCTAGCCCTGCCCTACAAGGCAACCCCCCCAAACTGTAGAAAGTTCTTTGGGCTGCAAGGACATGATGCTATGCGGTGACCTGAATATAAAGGCAGGAGCCAGGGACACTGGAGTTGATTCACAGGTGGTAAGGGGAGACCCTGGTGGCTTAGTGGACAAGAGCTACAGCTGATAACCACGGGTCAGCAGTGGGAATCCACCAGGCGCCCCTTGAAACTCTGTGGGGCCGTCCTATGTTGTCCTCTAGGGTCATTATGTGTTGGAATCAACTCGATGGCCAAAATACATGTGTGTGTAGATATACGTATATATGTATATATACTTCATGACGTCAACAGACCTAAGGTTGCTTAAAGCAGTAATGATGGTCGTGTGACGCTTGGACTGTAAGCCTGTTGGCAGTCTGTCGGTGCTGACTCATGCTGACCTCTCGGGGACAGCTGCTCCCAGGGTTCCCGAGGCTGTGATCTTAGGGACACAGATGGCCACAGCTCTGTCCCTCCCCAGGGCTGTTGCATTCCCACTGCCCAGGTTTCTGTGAGCAGCTGTCATGGGCTGAGCTATGTCTCCCCATAATATGTGTTGTAAATCGTAACCTCAATACCTGCAGGGTCTTTTGGGGTTGGAATAAAAGCTCCTCAGCTCTGCATTTTCTGTTTTGATACCTGTGGTGGTAACTCCATTGGAGAATGGGTTGTCTATGTTATGTTAATGAGACAGGGCTAGTGTAGGGTATGTCTTGAGCCAGTCTCTCTTGAGATATGAAAAAAAGAGGCAAGCAGTCATAGGCAGGAAAAGAGAGATGCCAGATGTGTGGAGACTGGTACCGAACGGAAGCTGAAGAGACAGCAGAGAGAGTGCCTTCCCCGGGAGCCGGCACTCTTGGTTTGGGCTGCTAGCCACCGCAGCTGTGAGAAAGTACACGTCTCTGTTAAACTGTCCACTTGTGGCACTTTATGGCAGTATTGGATAGTTCAGATAGCAGCTGAGCGCACAACCCCTGCGTCCCACTGGGGACACGTGCAATCTGAGACAGCAGCTCCGAGGCAAACAGAAACCCCCGCTGCCTTGGAGTCGATTTCGCCTGGCACAGACCCTACAGGACAGAGCAGAGCTCTCCCCACAGTTTCCAAGGAGCGCCCGGCGCACCTGAACGGCCAGCCTTGTGATTGGCAGATGCAGCACTAACTGCTGGGCACCCCGCGGCGTTACGGCGGTGAAGTCTGTGCTAACTCGGCGAGCTCGAGGTGCCCGGAGCTGAGAACATCCGCGGAAGATTTTGCCCATCAAAAATATGGCGGTAAAGGAGGAAGGTCATGCTGAGGTGGCGCAGTGCTTAGGTGCTCAGCTGCCAACAGAAGAGACAGGGAGGTCGGAGCCCACCCGGCAGCTCTACTGAAAACAGACCTGGTGACCTACAGCCCTGGGGCGTGCACGGCCCGGGCAGTCTGCACCCATACCTGTCAGGTGTGCGTGGCCCGGTCAGCCCGCCCCCGTGCCCGTGGGGTGTGCATGGCTCGGTCAGCCCGCCCCCGTGCCCGTGGGGTGTGCATGGCCCGGTCAGCCCGCCCCCGTGCCCGTGGGGTGTGCATGGCGCGGTCAGCCCGCCCCCGTGCCCGTGGGGTGTGCGTGGCCCGGTCAGCCCGCCCCCGTGCCCGTGGGGTATGCACGGCCTGGGCGTCCTGTGCCCGTGGGGTGTGCACAGCCTTGAGAACCCTGTGGCCAGTTGCTGTGTCCCCTGGAGGCCTTGTGACAAAGGAGGAGGACGCGGAAGAAGACACCGAGATGTGCAGAACATAGAGTTGGTGGCATTTCAGCTGTGCTGGTAGTTACAGTAATTGTGTTCACTGTGAGTGGACCAAACCCTCCAGTTTGCTCCCAGAACGACAAAGAGAAGTCATTGTTTTCTACCTACACAGGTGGGGGTGGCAGCTGGCTTCTCTTCCCAAAAGTCTTCCTGACTCGAGCCCTTTGATATATAAATAAAATCTCTCCCACTTGTCCTTCCTCCTTGTAATGTAAATAGATCTCCTGGGTTGGGGGAGATTCATCTTTCCGGGGCTTAAACTAGGGACACTCTTGTGTGGTTGTGTGCTTTCCATCCTGTTGTGACTCATGAGGACCCAGTGTGACAGAAGGTGTTTTAACTGCAGCCTGCGTGAATGAGCCTTCGTGGTGCAGTGGTAAGAAGTGCTGGGCTGAGAACAGAAAAGCTGCGGTTGGGTCCACCCAGCCAGGCCCTGGGAGAAGGGACCTGGTTGTGTGTTTCTGTAAAGATGACAGCCCAGGAAACCCTATGGGGCAGTTCTGCTCTGTCCTGTAGGGTCGCTGTGAGTTGGAATCGACTCCGCGGCAGGCGACAGCAGTGGTTTGTGGGATAGTAGATAACCAGGTCTTTTTCCCCTGGAGCAGCTGGTGGGTTTGAACTGACGACCTCGTGCTTTGAGGGCCCCTTTGTGACCTGCTCCTGGGCAGTAACCCTCTAGTACTCTCCAGGAGAGAAATTTCATTCTCATGTTGGCTCAGAGCAGACTTTGGTTTAAGCAAAGATTTTTTCTTTTTATAATGGTGAATATCAATGTTTATTTTTTAAATTTAGTTTCTAGGGTCACCATGAGTTGGATCTGACTCGACGGCACTTGGCTGGCTGGCAGTTTTCAGTGTGTTCTAAGCGAAAGTTCACATTCTGAGTCAGTTTCTCATATAAAAACTTACACTTTGTTATGTGACCCTAGCTCTTCTCTCTGCAGTGTGACAGCGTACTTTTTTCCCTCCGCCCTGTATTTCCTGTGTCCATCCCACCAGCTCCTGTCCCCCCCTGCCCTCTCGTCTCTCCTCTGGACAGGAGCTGCCCAGGTGGCCTCCTGTGTCTACTGAAACCGAGAGATACACTTGTCACTGGTATCATTTTATGTCTTAGATTCCAGTCCAGTCTTCGTCTCAGGGGTTGGCTTCCGGAATGGTTTCAGTCGTGGTTTAAAAGACAGGCTGGGTCCATGTCTTCCGGGCACCCTCTAGTCTGTTGGACCATCAAGAGTGGTCTTTCTCTGGGATTAGGAGTTCCACACACCATGTGTCTCCTCCTCCATCAGGGACCCAGTGCAGTGCCCTGTCAGGGCAGTCAGTGGCGGTGGCTGGGCACCATCTGGTTCTTCTGCTGTCAGGCTGATGGGGTCTCTGGTTTATGTGGCCCTTTCTATCTCTGGAGCACATGTTTTCCTCGTGCGTTTGATGTTCCTCATTCTGCTTTGCTCCAGGTAGGTTGAGACCAGTGGATACTTGTTAGATGGCATCGTGGTAGCTTTTAAAGACCCCAGATGCCACTCGCTGAAGTGGGGTGCAGAGCATGTTCTTACTAAGCTTTGTTACAGGTTTAGGCAAAGATTTTATGGTATCAGAGCTGCGATACATGAAAGGAGAAATCCATAGACTGAACTTAATGAGAATTTAAAAAGGCTGTAGATTCAGAAGGTATCATTAAAATGAAAAATCAAGTCACCGACTGGGTGGGAGAATACATCTGTAACTCACATATCTGATAGTGGACTTGAGACAGCTCAATAATAAAGCAGACACCCCAGTTGAAAATGGACAAGAGATTTGGACGGACGTTTCAGAGATCCTTCTTACAGTGCTGTCTTGCTCAGCCCTTTGTTAGAACCTTTTTTCTTGTTTTTTTTTTCCAGTGCCATGTTTTGTTAGGTTAGAGCGCATGCTAGCAGTCTCCAGCTCCAGTCTGCTGGGCGTCACATGTTCAGAAGGGACCCTAGTGGACACTGAATGGGTCAGCACTGTGGTAACGCCGTAGCCCTGAAGTCCAGAGGCACAGACAGGCTGGTGGGCCGTTTATGCCGATGGCAATAAAAGAGTCCCTGGCTGCTGCTACAACAGAAACACCCACGTGGGGGGCTTTCACATAAAGGAGCTATCTTCTCACAGTTAGGAGGCTGGAAGTCCCAGTTCAGGGCAGCGGCTTCCAGGGAAGGCTCTCTCTGTCCCTGCTCTTGGGGAAGGTCATGGTCTTCTCCGCTTCTGCTCCATGGATTTTCACATGGCAGCCCTTGTCCCCCTGTCACTGCCCTTCAGCTTCTTGCTTCATCTGCTCTTTGATTATCTGAAAAGAGATTGATTAAGGACGCACCCTACACCAATAGGGTGTAACAATGGGATCACCACCGCAGCTACAGGAGTTAGGGTTCACAGCACATGTTTGGGGGGCAGAGTTCAGGCTGTACCAACTGCTCGTGAGCACATGGAAAGATGCCCAACCACATGACTGGAGAAATACAGGCTACAGTCACGAGATGCTGCGGTGCGTCCCCTAGAGGGGCTTGAATCAGAAACACGGTTGTGGAGGAGCTGGCGAGGCTGTGGAGGAGCTAGCTGACCCCTCAGCTGCCTGGCGGAGGGCGTCGTGCAGTCACTGTGGAAAGCATTTTGACAGTTTCTTAAGAAGTTCGGTAGACTTGTGGTAGGCAGTGTTTGGGAGCCCCGGTTGCCCAGTGGTTAAGCGCTCAGCTGCAGACCACAAGGTCAGCAGTTCAGATCCACTGGCCGCTCCTTGGAAGTCCCAGCGGGCACTTCTGTGCTGTCTTGCAGGGTCGCTACCAGTCAGAATCGCCTGGATGGGAGTGAGCTAGCTCAGGACTGCAGCCTCAGTCTGCCTTTAGTACCCTCTCTGAGGCTTCCATTCTGCCCAGCTGACCTCCCGCTCGTGTGGCTAAAGCCACGCTCCCGTTTGTGTACACAGCTGCCCACGGGGCATCTGCTCCTCCCATCCTGCCTCCTCCTCCCTCACCTGTCAGTCCGGCTTGGCTCTTGGCATTTTGGACATATCTACTGTAAGAGTTGTCATCGAGTCAGCTCTGACCCCTGGTGACCTCATGTGTCTCAGAGTAGAGCTGCACCCCACAGGACTTCCTGTCCTGTTTTCCCATAACTTTTATTTAGCTCACTGTTGTTGAGCACACACACAGCCAGACGTACCCCCGTCTGGCGGGTTGTGCGTGCATGATTTTGTGACACCGGTGACAGTCTTGGAGTTACGTGACTGTTCTCACTTCCTCTTCTGAGTTGTTCTTCCGTAGTTAGGACCAGCTCACGGCCCGCTCAGTTCCTGTCTAACCTTTCAAGTTGCCGTTGTAAACTGGTTGCCACAGAGACAGTTCTTAGAAGAGCATAATGCTCGAAGGAGACCTGTTCTTTGTTCTTGTTTTTGACTCGTGAAGGTAGCTTACTCTGTTGTGACATGACTTCAGAGTAAGCTTTTGGTTTAAGGTTTAAAGGTGACCTCAGGGCAGGACTTGGAGGGTGCACACATCCCATGGCATCTGTAGGGTTTTTCGTGTCTGGTTTTCAGGAAATAGCTCACTAGGCCCTTCTTCCAAGGTGCCTTGGGGTGGACTCAAACATCCCACCTCTCAGTTTGTGTCTCCTGGGGACTCCTTTGGGCACAGGGATGTGATTACTGGACATTGTGCAGACGTTCTGGCGCTGCTTCATGTGCACCCTACTTTGTTGGGTTTGTCTTGGGTAGGCTTGCTGATGCCCAGGTAGGCGCTCGGCTGCAGCCAGAGAGGTTGTTGGGTCAAACCCACCCGCCGCTGCTTGGGAGAAGGACCTGATAGGTGATCTGCTCCTGGGGAGATGGTTGTTGCGAGGGGCCGTCGAGTTGGTTCTGACGCACAGTCCTGCCTCTCCTCAGCATCACCTGTGGCCTGGAGCCCATCGCTGCAGCCACTCTGTCTGTCCCTCTTGTTAGGGTCTTCTTTTTCGCTGACCCTCTACTCTGCCAAACATTGTATCTTTTTCTGGTAACTGACCCTGTAAAGATTATGGCCTTGAAAACTCTCTGGGGCAGTTCTGCTCCGTCTTGTAGAGCTGGTGTGCATCAGACTTGACTTGATGGCTCCCAGCAATGACGGTGCTGTCTTGGTCTTTTCCATGACCTCATCGATCCACAACAACATGTGTTTTAACACGTGACCAGCCAGGTCCTCACTTGCAGCTGCAGGCTCTGGGAGCCGCACTTTTCCCCACAGAGAGAGCAAAGGTGCCCGGGCTTATTTTATTCCCCTCGATGTCCTCCTCTGTCTCCAGACATTTTTGAGTGTGTAAAACAAGCCAGGGGGGCTTCACTGCCTTCCTTCCTCCCTCCTGGAGCAGTTACGGAGTTAGCAGAGTCTTCAGTTATGAGGATGCTTCTCTTTGGTGTTCTCCCCACCAGGTAACTCACAGAAGGCCTCACAGATAAACCTCACGTAACCTGTGAATTCCCTCAGCTGACAGGTGGAACTTTCCCAGCTCAATTAGGCTGAATTCCTTTATATCTGGGGGGCATTTTTCCAGGACCCCTGTGGATGCCCAAGTCTGTGAGTGCTCAGATATACAATAGTGTATGTTGTAACCTCTGGGATATAAATGAGGCAGGCTTCGTCATTTTGGCAAGGCAGGATATAACCTTCAGGATGAGGTTTTGTCTTGGGTCAGTGTCTTGAGATACAAAAGAAGCAGAGAGGAGAGGGGCCTCCTGCCACCAAGAAAGAAAAGCTGGCAGCAGAGTGTATCCTTTGGGTCCAGGGTCCCGGTGCTGAGAAGCCCTTAAACCAGGGGGAAGATTGATGACAAGGACCTTCCCCCAGAGGCAACAGGCAGAGAAAGCCTTCCCCAGGAGCTGGTACCCTGAGTTTGAACTTCTAGGCCACTAGAACTTTAAAAGCAAAAAACAAAAAGTCCAGTGCCTAAAACTGACATAGAATAAATTTCTCTCTGTTAAAGCCATCCACTTGCGGTGTTTTCTGTCACAGCAGCACTAGGTGACACCTGCACACTCATTCCCATCCCAACACCCGCTTATCTGTAAGCTCTCATGTCCTCATCTGTAAAATAGATACCAATCTTTTTTTTTTAGATTGTGCTTTAGGTGACAGTTTACAAATTCGTTTCTCATCAAACAACACATCTATTGTTCCAGGACACTGGTTACCTCCTGCGGTGTGCCAGCCCTCTCTGCTTCTCTATCTGAGATTCCCTGTTCCCGTTTGTTCCGTTTTCCTGTCCCTTCCGGCATCGTTACCTTCGATTGTAGACAGATGTGCCCGTTAGTCTCATGTACATGATTGAACTACAGAGCCCATGCCTCGTGTGTGAGGCTTGTGTTATGTATAAAGCCAAAAAGTGTTGCTGTTGGGTTGGTTCTGACTCATAGTGACCCTGTAAGGCAGGGTAGAACTGCCCCGGAGGGCTTCCAGGGAGCACCCGGTGGATGTGAACTGTTGGTCTTCGGGTTAGTAGCCAAGCTCGTAACTGTGCTGTGTAGTCTGGTGGACGTGAGTGCGCTAGCGAGGACCTGCCATCTGATGGTGGGCTGCAGGGTGAACCTCGGAGTGATGCCGTTCTGCGTTAGCAGGGCACCTGGGGCCACAGTCTTGGGGTTTCTCAAGTCTGTCAGACCAGTAACTCTGCTCTCTTTTTGTGGGTTTGAATTTTGTTCTACGTTTTTCTCCCGCTGTATCTAAGAGTCTCTATCACAGTGGCTGGCGGGAAATGAATCGTCTTGTTTTCATTTCTCTCAAGGATGTTGAAAGACTGGATGAGAAAATATTGAAGCAAGTATCCCTGGAAACTGTAGGGGCATTTCTAGTCTGGTCTCTAGGGTCACCATGAGTCCGAGCTGACTGGACAGCCGTGGGGTGGGTTTACCCTGCAAACTCTTTCATGGAGTTCATTCCTCGTGGAGCCGTAAAGGCCAATGAGCTGCTGAAACTGTTGCCTTGAGATAATCTGGGAGCTTTAAGTGTTAAACAAAGCTACTCCTGGAAGTCTTCTTTGAACTGAAAACACAGCTGTCTTAGTGAAGGCTGTCTGCTCTGTGTAGTCTTTCAAAGAAGTGTGTCTGTGAGATCACACTGACTCCAGCAGCCTGAAGGTTGGATGGGAAGCCTAGTGGGCAGTGAGTTTGGACAGTGTGGGAGTGGCAGCACCTGGAGAATGTGACCTGTGTCATTGAACCGTACCTGTAAAATTACCGAAGTCATTATTTTATCAAATGTAAGCAGGATGTAATGAGAGATAGGGGTAGTGACGGGCTGGGGCCAGAGTCCCACCTGCCCGCGCAGGAGACGCGGGTTCGCTTAACACACCTCCCGTGTGGCCCCACCCGTCGGTCAGGCGCCTGTGTTGCTGTGACGCTGAGCGGCTTCCAGCCGAGCTTCCAGGCTGAGAGAAACCGCCTGGTGATCGGCCCCCCAAACCAGCCAGTAAGACCCCCCTGGGTCATAGCAGCCTGCTCTGTGGTCCGTTGTGGGCACGGCCCAGGACGGGGCAGTGTTTCAGTCCATCGAGCGTGGAGTCAGCGCCCGTCGGGGGCTGACGGTAATGGTGACAGTGAGAGACTGGCCTGGAGAAGGCTGTTGTGACAGTGTGTCCTGTCTAGTTTTAATGACATCTGGGCTGTGTTAGTCTTGGTAACTCAGCAGGTTACTGTGTGAAGTAGGCGACTGCAGAACTCCCTGAAGAGAGTCAGCTGAGCACTGAGCGAAGGCAAGCCAATGCGTCAGGGCCCAGCTTCCACCCTGGGTCCTCTGGATTCCGTCCTCAGTCTCGTCGTTCCGGTCGGTATCTAGCTCTGCCTGAACTTCCCTTTAGAAGCTGTCGAGGGTTCTGAAGCAAGGACGTTGCCAGAACTCGTGGGCCCCCCTCAGAACTGGTTCCAGCAGCTCATGGTGTCCCCGCACCCTGCTAGAGCTGGACTAGGCCTTTACCGGAGAAGAGTGTTCGTTCATCTGCCTGTGTTCCAGCTGGGGTCCACACTGGCTTCGTAACGACACAGGAGAGCCTAGAGGAAGGAACGCCTAGCCCTGCTTAGCCTGTGCCCCTCACAACCTTATGGCCAGTGTTTCTTTAGAGGGACTTGGAAAGTAACCATATTTTCTGCGTTTTTGCAGAAGTCATAATGTCCACTTAAATCATAATTATAAAATTATAAAAAGGAACACGTCCCTCTTTATATTGCCGTGGCTGAGGTGTCGCCTAGAGCTGGGAGCGTGGCCCGTGGCAGCCAGCGTCACCGTTTGGAGTGATCACTTGGGATGGTCAATAATTGGAGACTCAGAAGCAGAGAGTCTCGAGTCAGAGGGAAGAGAGCCGAATGTTGTAAGAAAAACAGGAGTTTACAAATAACCGGTAAACAAAGCTCCAGGGAGCGCCGAGCGCCGTTAGTTGTTAGAGGCGGGGCCTGTGATTCCAGCTGGGGGCGCTGTGGACTGAGTCTGAAAGTGGCTGCGTTTGTCCTCTGGCTGAATTTCAGAGTTTATATACACTTCACAGAAAGTTCAAACAAAGAAATTTCCATACAGAATTCCTGTTGTTGTTAGTAGTTTTCCAACTTATCATTCTACCTTTTGACTGGTGTTAACATGGTTACAAAGAGAAAGCCAAGCCAAGTGCCGTCGAGTCAGATCCGAAATGCTTATGTTGAGAGGAGGGGCTCTCCTTTCTCTGGGGTCGAACTGCTCACAGGAAGCACTTGCAGGGGGGTTTCTCTTGTGCTAGGCTTCGAGGCTCCTGGGGCTTTTAACAAGGCTGTAAATCTTCAGGTTTGAAACCTTTAGGGTTTCTGGTATTTTAGGAAAGGTCATGTCATCCTCAGGCTTTCTTGGGAGAAGCTTTTCCTTCCTGCTTTTTGATGCCCATGTTGTTGGGTGCTGTCAGGTGGATTGTGGTTAACATCGCCGCCGTGTGACTGGGCAGAACGGCCCCGTGGGGCTTGCTAAGCCTTCCCTGTCCTCTTCACTCGAGCAGACCACCAGGTCTTTCTCCTGCGGAGTCGTTGGGGGGTTTGAACCACCGGCCCTGTGGTGAGCAGCCAAGCGCTTAGCTCTTTCATCACAGGGCTTCACTTGATCTCCATCATCTGCATCAAACAGTGAGGCAGAGCACTCGCTTCATCGAATCAGATGCTGCGCTCAGACAAACGTGTTTGATTTCCAGGAGGGCAGGGTGACGCAGCGGGAGGGCAGGGTGGCCTGGTGGGAGGGGCGGGTTCGCGGAGGGTGGGTGAGGGGGCGTAGCGGGAGGGCGGGGTGGTGTTGGGCCAATGGGAGGGTGTGGCGATGTGTGGTTGGCGGGAGCATGTATGACAGTCCATCAGCAGGACTCGTGATGACATTCGGTCACCAGGAGCGCCTAATGACGTCGTCTTCTCCCCGCAGGCCCGGCCGGTGGACTACCCCAAAGATTACCTTGCTCACCAGGTTCCCATCTCCTTCCACAAACACTGGAACATTGACCCTGTGGAGGTGTACTTCACGTGGCTGGCGCCCAGTGAGCGAGGCGAGGGCACGCGGGACAGTCCAGTGCGCTTTAAAGAAGAGTTGTGAAGCGCGGTGACACCACGGCGCAGCTGGGCAGGGGGCGGGCACGGAAGCCACCGTGTCTGTGTCCTGCCTGTGGCTGCGCTCAGACTGCTTCAGGGTGCCATGTGCGTTGACGACCGAAAACCAAGTCTATGGATTGTTTTTTTTTTTTGAGAGGTGACAAACAGGAATTACAAAGCAGCCCAGACATTTTATGGTCACTTGCTTTTGAATTATGCTGTTACTGTTACATGCAGGGCTGGCAGTGTTTTTCAGGCTGGGAGGGACCCAGCAGCTTTATAACTGCCTGTGGGAGATAAACGGTACCCCAGTCCCTCCTCTCCCTTGTCTTCGTTATAATGAAGGTGTCAGTTGGGCATGACTGCCTGTCCTGTTGTAGGCACATCAGGAGGAGTGACCCGTCCTCTGACAGAGTGCTGTTGAGGGATACTGGCGACCGTGGGTGGCCAGGAGGGCGAGTAACTCTGTAGGACTGCACACAACAAGGAGGCTGGGACATTTGAGACGTCATCTCGTGTGCTGTGGACATGGTGTCAGGAGGGACCAGTCCGTGGGGAAGGGTGTCCCATAGAGGGTCGGCAGAAAGGGAAGACCCTCAAGAAGAGGGAGTGACATGCGGGCTGCAGCACTGTGAGGATGGCACGGAGCCCGACAGGGTCTCGTTCTGTCGCTCTCGGGGTCTCGGTCAGTCAGAACCGACTTGATAGCACGTAATGACAACACAGCGTGAACTTTCAGACTGTACTATTGATAGTGGAAGTCATTTCCTGGGAACTTGAGTAGGATTAACATTGTGTTGAGAACTGTTCTTCAAGCACCTTGAGTCTCCATACGAAGTCATCTGTTATCATGGTTACGTTTTTCACTATGCTTTTGCTATTTGTACCCGATGGAAAGAGGTGAGGCATTGCATTTTTTGGCGTTTTCTGTGTTCTGTCTCTCTCCGCACCCTCTCCACGGCCCCCAGGTGCCACCGCCGTGTCCTGGACGTGGCCAGAAAAGAGCGTCCTTCATGTTTCAGCGCAACTTTGGAGTGCTCTGGTCACGTCAGCTCTGTGTGCGTCTGCGGCGGAGAGTTGTGGTGTCACTGATGCTTCCCTCCCCTTTGTCTCCAGATGGTACTTAATGTCCCCAAGCCCGCCCCGGAGCTCCCTGACAGCCCTGATGAATGGATGTCATGCAGCTTTGGCCATTTCCCTGGGCTCTTGAAGAATGACATTTGAACGTAGCATCTCAAAACATTGCAAATGTTCAGGTCATATCTTTAATGTATAGTAATTTAACACATTCAATATTAATGTGTAAAAAGCAATTCTATATTTTAATGTTTTTTTAATCATGAAATTCAGTTTTGTAAAAGCATTTGCATAAAATTTGATTTTTAATATGTCTTAAACTAATTTTGGTAGAGTTAAATCCTTTTTTTTAAAAATAAAAAGTGCTGTTCAGTAACCTTGCTTTTGTAATGCTTTTATGACCGAGCACAGGGCTCTAAGGCTGCACCACCGGAAGAAGTGCCTGTGTGTGTTTCTGGAACCGTCTGTTTCCCTTCTAGCTCAGATCTGACTAGGGGGTCTGGTGGCGCAGTGGTTAAGGGCTTGGCTGCTAACCAACGGATGGGCAGTCAGAGCCCCTGAGCAGCTCCACGGGAAAAGGCTGTGGCCGCCTGCTTCTGTGAGGAAGACCACCCCGGGAACCCTGTAGGGCAGTCTGCTCCGACGCGGGCACATCAGAATCGACCCAACAGCAGTGGGCTTTCGGCTGTTTCAGATTTGATTCCTATAAAATGCTGGGGTGGTGTCGATCAGTTTTCCGGATGAGCAAACACCAGGCTGGCCATGTTGGGGTGACCGCTGACTGCACTAGATTTATTTGGGGGTGTGTGGCTTTTGGTGGTTTGTGCGTAGGATGGATCAGGGACCATCACCTGGGCGGAGGGCACCCGTGGAGTTTTTAGGTCTTGTGTCGTCAGCTGTTGCTGGCACTCGTGCTGTGGCTGTTGTAGCTGGGATCGTCTGTGCACGTCACCTCCCTGCCATCTGCACTAATGCTCCAGCAGGGTCCTGGCTGCCTGAGCCAGTGGGGACGAGCCTTCCCCCTGCCCAGCACTGTTGTCACTCACACAGCAGCATGCTGGTGTGGCAGTGTCGGACCCCGGCGGACGTGTGAGAACCCTGTGTCTGTGTTCTGCACTCACGTCAGTGCCTTCTGCTGACACTGGATGCCTCCCCTGAGTCTTTTAAGCATTTTCTTAATTATGTATACCTTTTGGAGCGGTGCAAGCCTAGCCATGAGTAACACACACTTGTCTGCATTTCTGGCTGTTCTGATACTGTATTCACCCCTGTGGCCCGTTGCAGGGTAGGGGCCCTGGTGGCACTGTGGCTGCCTGCTTTTCTGATGGCTCAGACAGTGTTCATCTTTGTGGCCTGTCGCGGGGTAGGGGCCATGGTGGCACAGTGATTGCTTGCATTTCTGACAGCTCAGACACTGGGTTTACCCATGTGGCCCGTCGTGGGGTCGGGGCCCCGGGGGTGCGGTGGTAAGCACTCCGCTGCTAACCTGAAGGTCAGCCGTTTGAACCTCCTAGGAGGCTCAGTCAGGACAAAGATGGGGCAGTCTGCTACCTTGAAGACGACAGCCCAGGAAACACTGGGATAGCGCCGATGTGTCCCACAGGGCTGCTGCGAGTCAGATTCGACTTGACTGAAGTGGGTTTGGGTTCAGTTTGGGTAGTGGGAGTAGGGAGGCTATTGGGAAAAGAAAGTAACAAAATATGAAAAAAAAAGTTGGCAGTTCAGCAAGTACAATTTTAAAAGAGAAAAGTTATAAAGAGGTACTCTTTTCAGAGAAAACCAGTACTCACGGAAAGCACATTGACACATGGTCTAAGCCACCGGCACCTTTTTTGTTATGCAATGGTTTATGTCCTCACTCGGTTTTGAGTGAGACCCCGCCAGGACAGATGCTGTCTGAGTTACCTCGTCTTGGCCTTTTGGTTCCCCTCCGGGGGCGGTCTTCACCTAGTGGTGTTGGCGTGCGTGACCTGGCCGAAAGGCCGTTTTGGCTTTGAAGGCCTTTCCGGTGATATAGCCAAAGAAGTCATCTGACTGTAGAAACTTCTTACACCTTTCAGCCCAACCAGAGATCAGACACAAAACTGAGCCTTCCTAGAACGTCTGTGAACCTAGAGCCACGGTGTGCTGAGCTGCTGGGTTTGGGTGTGTGTGCAGGGAAGGCCAGCTCTGAAATCCCTGGGGACCCTGTAGCTCTGAATTTACAGACTGTCTGGAGTCCACATCTGGAGCAAACCTAAGCCTGCTGCTGTCAAGGTGATTCTGACTCACACTGAGTGACCTTATAGGACAGAGTTGCCCTGTAGGATTCCCTGGAGTGTCTGGTAGATTTGAACACATGACCTTTTGGTTCACAGCTAAGCTCTTAACCACTAGCCACCAGGGCCCCAGCCGCTGGTGTAGGGGCCAGGATTTGCAGCACACTTGTGGTGGACCCAGCTCGGTCGGTGACAAGTCCTTCACAGTGTGTCCGCATCCTCACTTTTGTTCTGGTTGTCCTATTGCCTGTAATCGAGTCACCCTGTTCCCTTAACATTCCCGTCTTTACTTTCAAGTCTCTGCTGACCACTGGGTCTCAGGGAGATGACTTTTATGAAGAAGTGCGGTAGTTGTGGGTGATAGTCGTTGTTTGGTGAGCCAGTCTGTTTAGCTAAAAGATGACCTCTGGGCTAGTTTTGGTTCAGGGTTTAAGGAGCATCTCAGGGTGACTGTCTCCGGAAGTCCTCTAGTCTCAATGGCTCCACTAAATATTTTTCAAGAAGAAATAAATGAAGCATGGGAACAGGCTGGCTCTCACTTCTCAGCTCGGCTCAGTGGACAGGAGGCGAGGAGCACTCAACGTCCTAGGACTCGAGGTGACATCAGTGTGGCAGCCAGCGAAGTCAAAGGAAGACAGAGCCACTTGGCTGGCCACAGGCTTCTCTACTGGCAGAGAGCACCGTTTCCATGGACGGCAGACCCAGGAAGCTGGGGGCAGTGCTGCTGCTGCAGTCAAGAGCTTGGCTGCTCGCCAGAGGTTGGCAGTTAAGTCCACCAGATGCTCTGGAAACCCCTATTTGCCACAATTAAAAAAGTAGGGTGAATAACCTGCTAGTCACAAAGGAACAGGGGTGGCATCTCAAACACAGATGGCGGTTCCATGGCTACTGCTGGGTGCCATCAGGTCGGTTCCAACTCACAGCGACCCCCGTGACAGACTACAGCTGTCTCATAGAGTTTTCTAGCCTGTAGTCCCCACAGGAGCAGATTCCCAGGTCTTTCTTCCTTGGAGCTGCTGGATGGGTTCCTGCTGCCAACCCTTCAGGTAAGCAGCCGAGTGCTTCACTGTTGCAACACTGGGGTGACGTAGTGGTTAAGAGCTACAGCTACTAGCCAAGGGGTGAGCAGTTCTTGGAAACTATGGGGACGCTGATATTTTGTCACATAGGGTCACTATGAGTCTGAATTGACTTCATGGCAGTGGGTTTGGTTTGAGTTTGGGTTTGGGTGGTAAAGGCCTCACGAATCATGGCACACTACAACAGCAGGCTGTGCCTGTGTTTATGGAAGGGGACACGGAAGCTGTGACTGTAAACTTCCCTTCATCGTTGAGAGTGAGTCATTCCCCTTCACAAGTCTGCAGCCAAAATTTGTTTTTCATTATTTACAAGATTGCAGAAGACTTTTGGATTGTTTCCAGATCGCAGTTCCGGCTATAACTAGATTAGATACCCATTTAGAATAGATTTCAGCAGCACCACCTTGCTCACAGGGTGCCTGTGACAGCTGTTAGCGTTGTCCTGTGGGGTCGCCGTGAGTAGGACCAACTTGATGGCTGTGCGTAAGGTTTTGTTTATTTTTTAGTGCCATTGGCGCTGCCTTGGAAGTCTCTAGTAACAGTGCTTTTTTCTCCTGTCATCAAACAGAAGATTTGTAACGTGTGGATGATGGCCCGCTGCCATCCCCAAACAGCTTGTCAGTGTGTCTGTTTACGTGGGATTATCACCTCTTGGAAACTCTGGCGGTATAGTGATTCAGTGCTACGTCTGCTCACCAGAAGGTTGGCAGTTCAAATACACCAGACCCCCCTTGGCAATGATGGAGTAGTTGTGTCCCACGGGGTCACTGTGAGTCAGAATGGACTCAGTGGCAGTGGGTTTGGTTCCTTTGGTTTTAGCACCTCTTGGTGTCCTGACACGTCATCGGGGAAGTCACGGTGGTGGCCGAGTTCAGGAAGCAGGTGCCCTGTCCAACCGTCGGAGGTCAGAGACCCTTAACGGGTGGAGGCAGGGGCAGCCCCTTCCCTCATGGGGGCACGTCTACCATTTTCATGTGAATTTAGACTGGGGCTTTTTAGAATCCAACCCGCTGCCACGGAGTGGATTCTGACTCCCAGGGACCCCACTGGGCAGAGTAGAACAGCCCCCTAGGTTTTCTTTCTCCTGTGAGGTGGGTTGAGACCTTTCGGTTGGCATTTTTGTGCTGAAGTGCTGTGCCACCAGGGATCCTAGTTAGGAACCAAAGATAGTGGAAAATAACGTGAATGAGTTCTTAGCCAAATTCAAGTCAAGTCCCAATCAACACTTTTAGGAACCATTGATGAGAAATTGAGCTCACTGCCTTCTTCAAGACGAATGCCAAGAAATAAACCCAACTGCAGCTTTCCAGAGATTAAAAATGGAATTACAATCCAAAGAATAATGTTTAGCGAAGACAAATGAATCCTGTTTTGTTTCTGTGGTGTGCGCCAGGAAAGAGACACAGCCTCCCCCTAAGGCTGGCAGGGTCGTTTCCGGGGAAGGAGAGCCAGGCTGTTTCAGAAGGGAAGACAGGTGTTTTCAAATCATAGCATGTTAAGTTCTGTTACTTAAACTCTGAGTGTCATCCAAGAACCACATAGATTTAGTATGTTTAAATGAATAAATAGAGTTAAACAAGCATGGGTGGGCAAGGTGATGTCTAGCGTCAGATCAGCAGGCCTGCGGAGATGTAGGGTGGTCTCACACCTGACAATGTGAGGCGAGCGGGCAGCCTACCAGTCAGAACACTGCCACATGGGACCGTCCGTGGTGGCTGCGCTTCTGTACCCAAAGGAGAAGCTGGGATCTGGCGGTGGGGGCACAGAGTGCCTGATTTTCTTAAATGTTCCAAAGACCCTACGTGATAAACACAAATAAGTTTACTTAATGACTGAAACAGGCAACAAGCGTGCGTGTAACGGGTTTAACTTGCTGTGTCCCCTGACTCACTGCCCTGCTTCTACTTGCGTAGGAGGTGACCGAGAACCCCGGAGCTTGGGTCAGGTGCGCTCCGCTGTTTGCAAAGTGACGTCTGTGCTTTCCGACGCTTTTAAAAGGTCTTCCGTAACAGAAGCAGGTCAGGGACTCAGCCCTTTTCTCCTTATAGTTCGTAGTTGTTTGTCTCCTGTTTCAAACGCGAGGCCAAGTGTGGAGAACGATGGAGCAGACCCCCAGGCCTCCAATCCTGCTCCAGTAAACACCAAACTTTCGCCACAGAAATAAAGGTAGAGAGGTCTTGGGCAGCAGATTTGGGCAACGCCTGAAAAAGGTGAAGATCTGTCCTGGGGGAGGGACAGTCAGACGGCTCCCCGGAAGTGGGGATGGCAAGACTTGGTCTCGCGTGCTTTGGGCATGTTGTCGGGTGGGGACCGGTGCCCGGAGAAGGACATCATGCCTTGTGAAGTGGAGGGCAGTGAGAGAAGGGAAGGCCCCGCGGGATGGCTTGTCCCAGTGGCCTCCCCGTGCCTCCAGCACAGCGGCTCTGGTGAGTGTGGTGTGGCGCCTGGCAGCGAGGTAGCAGGGTAACTGTGCTGTGGAACCCACTGGACAGCACCTGATGCCAACAGTTTGCTTTGTTTTTTTGCAGTCATTCGACAGCAGTGTTGTTTTTTTTTGTGTGTGTCCCCTCCAGGGGTGGCACCTAAGAAGCATTAAGGGTCTGTAGAGGCGGCTGCTACAGGAGGTGGTGGTGGAGGGGGCTCCACGTTGATCCTGCACCCGCCCTGTGAGAAAGCTCTGCCTCTTTCCTCACAGACCCCATAACACTGAGCAAAGCCCTTTTCCCTTTTGTAAAGTGGGTTAGAGATTCCATCTAGTGGGTACCATTCTTGGTGTAGCTAGAAGAGAGGCCCCTGGGGGCTGGGAGAGGGGCCCCAGGCCGCTTACATGCTGGGGGAGGTGCTGATGGAGCTCCTTCATCCAGCAAATATCTGGGAATCACCCCTTTGGGGCGCTGTCATTCGGTCAGTGGAGTGCACACAGTTCCACTGGGGGAGGCAGGCAGGTGCACCAGGTGCCGTAAGCAGGTGGCGTCCACGGGGCGTTACAGGGGACATCCTCACCACCTCCTCTAGATTTTGATGCGCCCTCACCTGTTCTGTCGGAAGTAGCAGACTCTGGGACCGGCTGACAGAGTGAGTGGACTTTGGGTGAACAAGGAGGGTCTTCTGTCTCCATGGAAGGTGGGGAGCAGTGGGGGCAGAGCCCTGAGTCCCACATGTCTGGATGCCCCCTTGAGGGATGAATTCAGGGACTTCCCTGAGGAGGAAAATAGTCACAAAGGGCTGGGGGTGTAGCTCCTGGTGTTGTGGGGAACAGAGAGGAGGCTGGGGGCTCAGATCTGAGAGACTGTCCCCACTACCGTGTCCTCCAGCCCTGCTTGTCACCTCACCAATCTGGGGCCCAGAACAGGAGGTCTGGTGAGAGCCTTGCTCCCAAATTTGCTGAACCCCAGTCCTGGGGATGCAGCTGCATGTGGGTCTGGGGTGGCTGGGACCCCGCCCCTCGGGAGAAGAGTGTCAGGGGGAGGGGACCCTCCCAGGCACGGACAGTGAGGCAGCAGGCTGGCATAGAAGTTCCCTGTTGAGACTGGGCCGGGAGGACAGGCTCCTTGTATCCATCAGCCCGGGGATGCTCCCAGAGCACCTACTGTGTGCCAGGTGGTTCAGGGGACACAAAGACACAAGCAGGGTGGATTAACCAGTGTGCAGGGTTCTCACCAGCCCACATTAAGCAAGGCACACGCAGGCTTTCTGGTGTTCCTTGCTCATCTGAGGAGTGCGGTTGCCTTAGTGGTTAACAGCTATGGGTGCTGGCCAGGCACTTCTTGGAAACCCTCGGGGAGGGTTCTCCATCCTATAGGGTTGCTGTGAGTTGGAATTGATTGGGTGGCAAGAGGTTTGGTTTGCTTTGATTTTGTAAATCTATAGTGCATAGTCTCAAGGGGAAAGCTGGGTGAAATTGTGCATTATGGATGAGTCAGTCAGCACTAGTAAGCCTGTGTGTACACTGCTTGTTAGATAATCCAGCTCTGGCACATAACCCCTTCCTGCACTTGGGGAGTTACCTTCTGGGCGTGAGGGGACTGGTGACCCGCTGAGACAGAGGGTGAGGAGGATGGGGCAGGAGCGTGTGAGCATGTGTGCAGGGACACGGGGCTGGACCACACAGGGAGGACCCTCCGGACAGTGGTGCTGGGCTGGATGTCACAGTCACCTCAGACCACTGACCTAGTGAGCTGCCGTCCAGGGAGACTCCTGGAGAGAGTTGTGGCCCAAAGAGGAGGTGCCAAGGACCAGAAGGCCACCAAGGCTTTGAGGACAAGCTGTAGGTGGGGTCAGGAGAAGACACGGGTGCAGGGAGTAAGGAGGTTGGAAAGGTTAGGAGGTTGTCTGCATGTGGCAAGCAAGGAGGGACCAGGGTGAGCCCTATGGGTGAGTGACGAGCGGGGAGGGTCCGCAGGCAGCCCTGCTGGGTATGTGGGGTGACTCTGGTCCCCAGGATGCTGCCAGGCTTTGGCTGCCTCCGGACAGCTGGGTGCAGAAATCTCCAGGAGGCTGCCCCAGACCCAGTGTCTCCGACCCTAGAGCCATTGCCCTTGAGGGGACCTGCTCTGGCCTCATGACGTGGCTAAATGTACTATGTTCAAGGGACTGTGATCTGGTTACGTATGTGACATGGAGTCAGGAATGAGATGGAAATCCATGACACATAGGGGAATATACCCACTGTGTCAGCAGTGAGTTGGAAGGATGCATGTCTTTCTACTCGGAGAAATTTTGTGTCCAGCATGGCACGTGTCCCCAAGCATTGTCTGAGTTTCAAACTTGTTTGATTTTAACTTTTGAATTTTTTTCTCTCTTTATTTAAAAATAATACTGTGTTTTCTGTGAAAGCTTACACAATGGGTTAGGTTCTCATTCAACAATTTGTCCTTGAATCTATCAGTGACATAGGCTACGTTCTTCACATTGTGTCCGCCTTCTTGTTACTTCTGTTCCAGTTGTTCTGTTTTCAGTAATCTCATTTTTTAAGTCCGTGTGGACCATTTGCTCTCATTCAGATGGTTTTTTCAAGGAGCTCAGTCCTCATGGGTCATGTAATTGGTGAGCCAATCTGTTAATTTAGTTAAAAGGTGATCTCGTGATAGTTTCAGTTCAAGATATGACCAGTATCTCAACCAGTCTAGTAAGTCTGACTTTTTCAGAGTTTGTTCTTGTCTTCCACATTTTCCTCCCATTCTATCAGGATCCATCGATTGTGGCCACTATCAGAATGGTCAGTAGTGGTAGCTGGGCATCGTCTAGCTCTTCTGGTCTCAGGGTAGATGAGGCTGTGGTTGTGTAAACTATTAGTCCTGTAGAATACATCCTTCCCCAAGTCTTTGCTTTTTTTTTTCCTCTCTTGTTCTGGACAAGTGGAGCCCAATAGTTGTGTCAGTTTTGTCTCTTGAGTTGGGTAGATAAAATTTTGTAATGTGCGTCTAGATTTCAGCTACTTTTTTTGCTATGTAATTAGAGGAAATTGACTGCTGTGTATCCTACAGAGTGCTAACTCACTTCATATTTTATTTCTTTTCCAAGTTGGACAAGAAGAAAAGATTTACATGTATCTGATAGATGATTTATATCCAGAGTATATAAAAGCATTTGTAAATCAACGAGAAAACAGTTTATGAATTGACAAAAGACTGGAATAGACACTTCCCGAATGAATGCGTATGAATGGGCAGTGAGGTATGAGGCCCTCCGTTTCACTGGCACTTGGTGTCCTATCAAGTCAAGGGCTGTGAAAGCTCGGGGAGTCTGCCTTATCTGTGGGTGATCAGGTGAGCCTGCGGCAGTGTCGTGGGTGCTGGCAGAAAGACACAAGATACCTGGGTGAGAAACAGTAGACTGGTTACTACTCACAACATCAGAAGCATCCAGGGTGACCTCCTGTCCCTGTTCCCTGAGTCCCCATTCCCACAGGAACATATCCTGTGAGCCAGATGTTGCCAGCAGACACAGTAGGCTGTGTTATAGGAAAAGAAGCCCAAGATTAGGAAGCCCTTCATACAGGGGCTACTGAAAGACCTCCCCATCCTCCCATCCAGAGAGAGACATTGTCGTTACTGTCCTAGAATGTGGAAACCCTAGTGCCACAGTCGTTACATGCTATGGCTGCTCCCCAAAAGGTTAGCAGTTTAGATCCACCAGGTGCTCCCTGGAAACTCTTCGGGGGCAGTTCTGCTCTGTCTGTAGTGTTACTATGAGTGGGAGTCAACTCAACGGAAGTGAGTGTGCTTTGGTTTTATCCTAGAATGTCCATGAATCTGTTCAGTGACCATCTGTGTCTCTGTAGTTCCAAGGCTGTTTACTGAAACAAATAGTCTTTGGAATATAGTTAAAAGCAAATTCACTAGGCATGTAGAAGCATAAAAAGAGGAAGACCCTCAGTGAGATGGACTGCCACAGTGGCTCAAGCACAACAGTGATTGTGGGTATGACGCACGACCAGGCTGTGTTTTGTTGTGGGTCAGAAGGCACTCAGCAGCACCTATCAACAACAACAATCTCCCCAGAGTCAAAAACTATAATTAAAACTATGATGAAATCCTAGTACCTACTTACTTAAACAACTATTAAAATTAAAAAAATGACACCATCGATTGTCTGTGAGAATGAGACCAACTCAGTCATTGCCGATAAGAGTCTAAAAAGGCACAGCCACTTTGATGAACAGGTTGGGCAGTTTCTTACAAATTTAGACATACGTATACTGTGACCCAACCATTCTAGTCCTAGGTATTACCATGTATCCACAGAAGACTTACACTGAAGTGGTCTTTGTGCAGTTTGTCATAAGTCTCAAAGTGCAAACAGCTGCAGAGACTGGGTGAACACCCGGTTGTATGTCCTTACGATCTCTGGATGAACACACGGTCGTATGTCCGTACAATCTCTGGATGAACACGCGGTTGTATGTCCGTACGGTCTCTGGATGAACACGTGGTTGTATGTCCGTATGGTCTCTGGGTGAACACGTGGTTGTATGTCTGTACGATCTCTGGATGAACACGCAGTTGTATGTCTATACGGTCTCACCAATGAAAGAACACGTCACTGACGCGTGTAAGGTAGTCAGCTGAGTGCAGGAAGCCGTGGCCGGTGGAATATGCACTGTACGCTTCTGTTTACATGAAGTTCAAGAACGGGCGACACTGTGGTGCTGGAGTTAACAACAGCGGGTGGCTGTGGAGGGGGTCAGCTGGAGCAGCGAGGCGGTGACTTTGCAATGTTCCAGAGGGGTGGAGTGTTGTGTATTTCGACTGAGATGACGGATTGGTCTATAGCTTTATCAAAACTCCTCTGCGCGTTTCACATTTGTATTTACCTAAAACACACCACAATGATAAGTTTGTCTGTAATGTTTCCAACCCCCAAAGAGCAGTAAAGATCAAATCGATGGATGAAGATGCTGATAATAGAGACAGTACGGCGACCACACCCACCCGGTCTCTGAG
The DNA here is from genome assembly GCA_028571685.1 of Heterohyrax brucei. Taxonomy (NCBI): domain Eukaryota; kingdom Metazoa; phylum Chordata; class Mammalia; order Hyracoidea; family Procaviidae; genus Heterohyrax; species Heterohyrax brucei. The sequence goes on from CM053159.1 coordinate 83,650,675, forward strand.
CATTAAGTGGCACCATTTGGCTTTGCCACCCTGAGATCCCACAATCCTGATTGTGTTTAGATTCCCAGTTCAGTAAGGCAGGTAAGGGGGACCCCAGAGCTCTTCAGGGGTGCTGGAGCTCTCCCCATGATTTTATTTCACACAGCCATGGTGAGAGACATGTCCTCTGGACTCTCACACAGGGAGTGAATAGGATTATGTGATAAATTCAGTCTCATGTTCTCATGTCCCTCCAGAGAGGGTACCCAGGCAGTTCGGACGCCTCGGCTTTGCTTTAGTGGGGCGGCCACCCAGACAGTGTTCTTCCTAACCCCTTGAGCTAAAACCCTGAATCCACAAGCCTTGTTTACTGGGCTCGCATCAATAAATTCGGCCTGGTACCGTCTTAGATTTCTTTTACCTTGATCCGCATCCTTAAGCTAAATTCCCACGTTCATTCCCCACATTCTGTCATAATAAATTGAAAAGGTCATGCAGTTGTTTGGGTGTGTATTTCATCTTCTCACACACTGGACTGCAGGTAAGGGAAAAATAGGTGTAAAGGACATCATTGGGGCAGTAGATGAAATCTAAACATGAATGGCAGACTAGATAAAAGACTTCTATCTGGAGTGAGCTGGAGGGAGTTGGACACTGACTCAAGAAAAAGGTATGACCAAGAGATAGCATTGCTGCGTACCACAGCAACCAGCCATGTACTGGGGGCAGTGTGTGCACTGCTTACATGCAGGGGGCACTTCCCCAAACAAGAGGTTCTCCGAGGGAACCTGTGCAGGGAGTCATCTCAAGAGCAGAAGGGTGCTGCCCTGTTACTTCCTTAGGGAGGGGGAGGAGAAGGCAAAGAGCTGTGATGGTTAGGGTTGTGTGTCTGCTTGGCTAGGCTACAATTTTCTGTGGTTTGGCAGATGCATGTACTATGACATCATCACTTTCCAGGATGCAATCTGATTTGAGCAGTCATTGAGTTGAGAGGGGCGTTTCCCTGGAGGTGTGGTCAACCTCAGTTTATTTTTGGATTTTGGTATATGGTTTTTGCGGGTCCATGCGATGCTAGTAACTTGTACCTGGGTTTGATTGCTGTCCAGTGCACCTCATGGGCAGCCATTGGTGTCTGCCATTGGAGACATGTGTATTGCTGGGACGCCAGACAGATTTCAGTGGGCTTCTAGACCAACACAGACTAGGAGGAAAGGCTTGGAGGCCCACTTCTGAAAATCAGTGAAAACCTTGTGGATCTCAGTGGTCTGACCCTGTTGTGCGTGGGGCTGCCACGTGCTGGGTCTTGACATGACAGCAGCTAGTGACGACAGCACTGTACTGATTGAGGTCTGTATTCTTGCCTTAGAAAATCCATATCTGAGCAAACCACTAATATTCATAAATACAGCTAGAAGTGGATCACGCATTTAGATTTCAACCACAGTGTTGATGTCCGTGTGACCTCTAAAAGAATTTTGATGACTTCTCTTACCTTTTTCAGCTGACATTTAAAATGATCTATGCTAAGTTTCACTTACATTTATCCAAAGCCTTTAAATGAGGTAAGAAAGGATGATTGTGTGACTCTTTAATGTCTTGCTGAGAGCATTTGACAAGCAACTACTTTGAGAATAATCTGAGTCTCAGGAATGTAACTTTTTTTTTTTAATGTGGTTTTCATAATTGATTAGGGCCCAGCTGTTTGACAGTTTTGTAAAGTTAGAAGAGAGCTTGTGGGAAAACCTGAGGTGTGCTGATTTGCCTTCCCTGTCTGGTAGAACAGCCACTCACAAAGGTCACAGTTGTGTTGCCCTATGGGGCATTCTCCAGTCTTCCCCACCCCGTGATCTTATTTTGGCATTTCTTTTTCACTGATTACATAAAATCTCAGTTTCTTAAATCCTCTTTGAAACAGCTTCTTCTCCTACAAGTTCCTTCTTTAATGAGTTAACTAAAACTTGGACACATGCGTGCCACCTGTTTGTATGATAGTCATCTTTCCAACGTTTTGTGAGTTATGCTTGGAAAGTTCAAATAAATGTAAAACATGTACCCACAGCTTACTCTTAAACATTTTAAATAAAACTAAGTCACTTGTTTGATGTGCCTGGCTGAGTGTAAATGCTGAGGTGATCTAACAGCTGGGCCTTTCATTTAGAAACACGAGAAGGAGCTCGTGGGCAATGACAGGGTCTACATCGTCCTTTTTCAGGCTTAAACTCATGCCTGGAATTCTTTAAAGTTGTTTGTTAATAATCCTGTGCTACTTCTTGGACAGTAGTGTGTGTGTGTATACATACAAGGAGTCTTTATACAGTTTTACTGTACAGTCTCAATATGTTGTCTTCTGTCCTCTTAAGAGGTCTGTCTTTGATTACAGGACAAAATAGTATTTTATTGTATTTGAAGTGGAAGTTTACAGTCCAGGTCAACTTGTCATACAAAACACTGTGGACACACTGCTATGTAAATCTAGCCACATGGGTGCTACAAACACAGGTATTTCTACATTCCACACAGTAAGGGAGGACAGGTCATAACTATGTCCAATGACGACTACTAGCTCCTACGGAAGTTTGGTAAGTGTCTATTTGGATTTGTCCTCCACAATAGAGGCAGGGGGAGGGGAAGATGATCAGAAATAGATGTCGTGTGAGCCATAGTTAGGAGGAACTGTTATTGTCTAGGAATGGTGATAATCTCAAAACGAATCTTTGATGCTAGAATATGTGGGCTAATATTTGTATGTGACATTCCTTGGGAGTTTTCTGTACGTTAATAATTTTTATTGACAATTCCTTTTCTCTGATTCTGAAACTAGTGTACGTTCTACTTCTGCTTAGGATTAAGATCAGAAGATAGTCACAGGTGTTCATTCTTCCCACCACAACAAATAGTAAAAATGGAGTAAATTGAAAAAAGTCGTATTTTTGAAAATGTTATCGGATACTGTGGCTGAACGGCAATCCAGAGGCTTCAGTTCCAGGGCGAAAGGTGCCCCTGCTGAGGGAGCATAGGCCTTGTTCCTTCCATGTGGCATTCCAGAGGCCAGTACAGGGCTGAACGGTAGCCTCGCCCCTCACAGAAGAACTCTGTTAGCATATGGAGAATCCAGTATAGATGCTGAGCCTGCTGAGAACATCTCGGATGCGGGGAATCCCTAAATACATAGGACGTTTTCTCTGCTAGATTCTCCTTGTGGTTTTTAAAAATATTTTATTGTGCTCTAAGTGTAAGTTTATAATCCAAGTCCATTTGCCATGCAAAACCCTGCGCAGCTTCCTCTGGGCCACCCCAGCTGCTTTCCCGACCCTGTGAGTGCACACTCCTCTTCTGCATGCTCTACTTCTGGTATTCACTCAACCAACTCCTGTAGCCCAGCCCACACCCTCTCGACTCCCCTCTGGAGAGGAGCTGCTCTGACAGTCTCATGTGTATATTTAAGCCAAGAAGCACACTCTCAACCAGCACCACTCTGTGTCTTGTGGTCTGGTCCAGTTTTTGTCTGAAGAGTCGGCTTCCGTAGTGGCATCAGCTCTGGGCCAGCACTGAGGCCAGGGGGCCACGTTCTCAGGGTCCTCAGGGCAATTTGAACGAATGCTCTGCTGGTGAGGAGGGTGCTAATGGGTTTGAAAGACAGATGAATTTTTTTTTTTCAGTGTCGCAGAACTTAAGATGCAAGATCATGTGTGACAGAGGGGCCTGTAGTAAACAAGCCACCCCTGTTACCTTTGAAGCCTCAGAAAGAGCCTTGGCACAGCTCAGCTGCTCAGCGGATCGTGGGGGTCTATATCTTACCCTGTCTGCCTGCCCAGGGAAGAAGAAAACCCTCTCTGATGAAAACTCCTTTGGCTTTAGTGTTCCTACAGCTTTCATACACAGTGTCTAGCAAACATGAAAAAAATTATAGGACATGAAAAACAGGAAAATTGTGACCCGTAATCACGAGAAAAATCAACCAATACCAGTGCTGACACAGATAAAACAAAAGTTTCATTCAGCAGATAAGGTTTTAAATAACTCTTTTCAATATGTTAAAGAGAATAGGAAAAAAGATGAACCCAATGGATGACAGAAGGGTGAATTTCAGCAGAGAAATGGAATCTGACAATCGCTTTATCTCTTGATTGAGCTGTCTTCTGCCTATCTATAGCAAATGGACTTTATAAACCTAAAATTTTCAGAGAAATCATTGAATAGTTTAATAGTAAGGCTTTCTCTGCCGGTGCTGGAGGTTGGCCCATCTTGTCACTCTTCCCCTGCACTGGGAGCTTCTGAGGCGCAGGGACCCTGGGTCCTTTGCAAAGGATATGCTCGGCTTCTGGCCTTGCTTCTTGGTAGTAGGAGGTTCCTAACTCTCAGCTTGCCTCCCTTTCCGTTAGAACTCAGGAGGCGGCCTCAAGGTACGGTGCAGTCCCGCACGCTGAGCCCCGACCCACTGACCCAACTGCCTCCCGTCCTCCCTCACTGCTATCATGCAGCAGGGTTTACAGCATAAAGGAACATTGCAGAATACAGGCAGTCATGGCCTAGCGTAACCACCACACACATATTCGGGGAACACAATTCAGTTCACGACAACGTGAGGACAGGCTTAGGGAACCGAAAGACAGGTTGACAGGCAGGCAGAGCCACGGACTGGGAAACACCTGGCTGCAGAGGAAGGATTACGGACTGTCAGCAAGCAGCAGTGTCTTGTGGAAGGCTGTAGCTTACACAGGAGTAAGACACGAAGTCAGACAATTAAAGTCAGAAAATTAACTGTTCTAAGTGCTACACACCACTTGGCTGAATATCACTGTGGTCACCTTTGAAGTCCTCCCCTTGGAAAGCTATGCACTGAGGCCAGTGCCTAGTCCACCCTTCAAATCAATTTTAGAACTTTCTGGAACAGCCACTGTGCACAGTGGCACAGTGGCAAGTTCACAGACTTAATTGTCTAGTCTGTGAGGGCGTTTCTAGCCAGTAGACAAATCACTGTATGGGATCATCCTCCCTACTCACCTGATCTGGCTCCTGTGACTTTTTTGTTTGCCTAAACATAAAGGTAATATTGAAAGGAAGACATTTGGATGACATTTAGGACATCGAAGGTAATATGATGACAGCTCCGAGGGCTAGTCCAGAAAGAGTTCCAAAATTGCTTTGAGGGGTGGACCAGGTTCTGATGTTGGTGCACTTCGAAGGTGGACTGTAGTGATACTCAGCAATGAGGTACGGAGCACTTTTTCTAGGATGAGTTCATGAACTGAACAGTCAGACTTTGTATATGACAATGACGATACAAAGGGTGGCTGGGAGAAAGTGTAGTTTTACTGCCACAAGTTTCTTGCATTATTCATGAAGAGGTAAGCTGACTTGAAATAGACCTAAATAAATTGAGATGCATATTGCAATTGCTAGAGTAGTCACTAAAAATAAAATAAGTAAACTAATAGAGGAGGTAAAATGCAATGTGAAAATACTTGAATAATCCAAAATAAATTGGAAAGGGAGAATAATATGAAGAACAAATGTAACAATTAGGAACCGAATTAAAATACTTAAAGCCAACTATATCGGTAATCACATTAAATATAAATGGACTAAAAGTCTCCATTTAAAGACAAATATTGTTATGCTGAGTTAAAAATAAAGATCCAGCTTTATGTAATTTAAAAGAAAGATACTTTTGATATAAAACACATGGTAAATCGAAAATTAAAGAATGGAGAAAAATATGCCACGAGCATATTAACTAGGAAAACAGAAACATTGGCTATATTAATATTGAAAAGTGCATTCTAAGGCCAAAGTTGTAGAGGGGAGCATTTTACATATAAAGTGGACAATTTAGCAGGAAGACCTAGTCCTCCTAAATTCGGATGCATTCAAAGTAATTTAGCTTTAAAATATATAAAGCAAAAATTGACAGAACTAAAAAAAAGAAAAAGGAAAAATCCAATGTCATAATGGAAATTGTAATGCTTTCTTTTTTCTCAGTAATTTATGTGACTAGCAGACAGAAAAATTAGTGAGGTTAATAGAAGAGCTATTTTCAAACACAGCCTGATTGGTATGTATAGAATGCAACACCCAGTAACAGGACACAGTCATTTCAAACACATGTGAAACATTATCCAGTAGAGTCCATGATAGACTACATTATACATTTATTTAACAACAACAACAAAAAGATTGAGTAATAAAAACTTTTTCACAAAGCAAACCTCAGGTCTAGGTGATTTCATCACTGATTTCCCTAAGCCTTTATGGGTGAAATATTGTCAATTTTACATGCACTCTTTTAGAACATAGTGAAAAAGTAACCACTTCCCAACTTGACTTAACAGGCCAGAATCAGCCTGATACCAAAACTTGACAAAGAAATGAAAACCACAGACGAACACTTTCCATGAACATGACGAAATGCTCCCAGACCAAATACTGACAAATGAACCTCGGCAATACATGAAAAAAACTGTGTATCGTGGGTAAATTGCATTATCCAGAAATACAAGCTTGATTTGACATCAAAAGATTAAGTAGTTAACCACATTAATTAGAATTTAAGGAGAAAAATTGCTTGTCAATGATAGTACATGCAAAAAAAAGAAGGCAAATATTGAGAAAATTCAACATCCAATCAAAATCAAAACCAGGAACAGAAAGTTGTTGCTGTTGTCTGTTGTGGTTGAGTCCATTTGGAATCACGGCACCTCCAATGAGGAGGGTGTCAGAGCATGGGGACCTATGAGTCATGGCAATCCCAGTGCGGGGGGTGTCAGAGCATGGGGACCCATGTCTTCCGAGGCACAGCCTGGTGGATTTGAGTCACTGGCCTTTTGACTACTGTGGAGTGCTTCCCTGTTTTCACCAGCTATCGACTTGTGGAAGTAAAAGGTAACTTCTTCAGTACACTAACAGGTAGCTTCAAAATCTCAGTTAACTGAAAGGTTGATGTCTTAGATCCGTTCAGAGACAGGTGCCTCACAGAAAACACTTGTGATCTGCTTCCAAAAGGTCCTTCTCATAGCCATGGAAACCTGATAGAGCGTGTGTCCACTCTGACATACATGAGATTGTCATGTGTTGGAATCAGCGTGACAATAAGCTCTATTCAAAGACTGTGGCTAATATAATGTTCAATATTGACATATTAATGATTCCCCCCCCCCCACCACCGAGTCTGAGAACATGACTGTTATATGTTACTTCTACTCAGTATTGTTTTGGAGATCTTAGTAAAAGCAATAAGGCAAGAAAACTAAATATAACTACAAAAAGAATAGGGGAATAAAAGTAAAACGATCTTTGTGGATAACGTGATTGTATACAGAGAAAATTCAAATAAATTTACTCAGCATTTAACCTAATAAATAAATTTACCGAGGTCATTGGATAGAAGATTGATGTTAGGAAAACAACAACAACAACATATGTCTATGCACTAGCAAGAAATGGGATGCCCTGGTGGTGTAGTGGTTAAGTACTATAGCTGCTAACCAAAAAGTCAGCAGTTCAAATCCACCAGGCAGTCCTTGGAAACTCTGTGGGTGTCGTGAGCACACAGAAAATGTCAGTGGTCACAAGAGGAAAATAAGTAGCTAACAAGGCTTGGGGTCAGTAATAGGCTTTATTTAATCACAGCACACATTTACAATTAAGCAGGCAAAGGGAGGTGTGAGCACCAGGACATAGAGCACTCTTACTTACATTACTGGAGAACTCTTCTCTACATTGACATCAGTTGGGAACGTTCATTGAGTTAAGACCCCCACAGGTTCCACTGGGTCCCACAGGGATTGTTGCAGTCAAGTCCTAATGTTGATGTGCTCTCATCGTTCTGACGTCAGGAGAATTCGAAGTAGAATTTTATGATGACAGGGTGTCTCTGAAGTCAAGCAGGTAGGGACGCAACACCAGGCTCAGACACTAACAGACTTGTCACAGCCACTGGAAGCAGGTTGTTTAGACAGTAGGAGAAATGATAAGGTGTCTCAGAGGTAGATCTGCCAGCAGGGACAGCACAGGAGACTCAGGCAGCAACTGGCAAACGGTCACAGCCACTCGAATGAACCTTTGATGACGAGCAGATGAGGTCCAAGGATCAGGTCACAGCACAGCAAACCAGCAGACAAGGCGGACTCAGGAGGAGGTTGGACCCCAGGCCTCTGAAGATGAGGCACAGTAACAGAACGCAGGCACAGACTCCCAGAGGGGATTGCATCCCCAGGCCTGCAAAAATGCGACAAATGAGGTCAGGGCGGCAGACCACGGGCACAGACCCCTGGAGGGGACTACTGTGCCCCAAGTCCAGAGTGCTGGGTTTTAATACAAGTTGTTTGCTTGGTTCTGGTTGTTACCCATCAGTCCATAAGTCTTCTGGTACCTCAAGTGGTTGACTTCTTTCGGGTTGGTTATGGTCTTTTATCATCTTTCTGACCGTCTGTGGCCATGTCCATCTGGCAGTTGTTTTTCTCGCTTTTACTTCTTGACAGTGACCTTGTATTTTCTCACCGTCTTACTCAGCTCAAGCACAGCCACTTTGTGTTTAATAGTTCAGCCAATTTTAACTTATGTTGATGATAAGACTCCATTTTACTATATATTCTATTTTCATGTATTTGTGCGCGCACACACACACACACACACACGTATAGATTCATGTATATGCATCTATACATACAGTCACATAGCATCATTTCAGACTGTTCTCCTCTGTCCTGTAGGGTCACTATGGGTCGGAATCAACATGACAGCGGTTGGTTTGGTTTGGGGTTTTGGTAGCAACAAATGGGAAAAGAAATTAGAAAAAAAAATACCATCTTTAATTCACATCAAATAATATAAAATAGTATCAAAAATGAATTAAATGTTTGTAGGACTTCTACACTGAAAACTATAAAACATTGCTAAGAAATATTAAAAGAGAACTAAGGGGATGAGAGATTTATCGTTTCACAAACAGGAATATTCAGTATCTAGGACTGCAGTTAAACTGACCAATTCCAGTGAAAACGTCTGTAGTTCTTGCCCGTGTGAAAGTTGACAAATTGATTTTAAATGTATGTGGCAATGCAAAGAGACTAGAATAAAATAGCCAGGCCAGTCTTTGTGACTTCAAGACGTGCTACAACTATATTTTATTGGTGTAAGGATAGAAATGAGGTAGAATGAACAGAATAGAAATACATAAGGCAAGGCAATAAATACAATTCACCAGGGAAAGGACAGTCTCTTTGAAGTGACCAGGCTACACAAACACACTAATGTCCCAGCACTGTTGTTTGTAAGTTAGATTGTGGTGTACTTCCGAGATCTCCTGGGTCCTGCCCTGCAGGGTTGGAGCTGCAGCCTAGGGAGACAGACTGCCGTGCATGCGTCCTGCTGCCCAGAGTTAGCCCACGGCAGCCTCTCTACTGGGGACAGGCATGACACCCCCCTCCTCTCTGTCTATGGATCTGCTATTTCCCCTGTCCGCCAGCCGGCAGTCACTGGGCTTGCGACGCTGCCTGTCTCCCTGTTTGCAAGCAATAAATGACTGCCTTTCCACTCCTCTGACTCTGTGTCTGGCTGACTTCAGTCACTAGTGGGGACTTGACAAGAAACCAGGAATTGCCGGTCACATGTGGTAGTCCAGGTGGGACCTAGGAGGACCTCTGACTTGGAGTGAGTCACATTCTGAAACTTTCTTCAAAGGGCCTGCCTGCCATCTTTGAGTTGGAAGGACTTTCTGGACCATGCTATTCCAGGCTGGACAGTTCGTGGATCTGCCCTTAGAGAACAGAAGTGCCCTGAAATCACTGCGGGCACAGACACCAGTTTACTTCTTTACTTGTAACTGCTCGGTTGTTACCTAACTTCATGGAGTAGTGTCCTGTAACTTGGGAAGTGGCCTTGAGTGGCCTTGCTGCTCCCAGGGGTTCAAGTTCCCCACCAGCTGAGGTGACAGCCTTGACCCTCACACTCATAGGACACTTGGGGTGGGGTTTGAGTCCCCAAGGTGCTGGACAGGAGCCGGGTCCCGAAGAGTCTGGTGTCTAGAGGATGGCGGTAGGGACTGGACCCTGCCAAGATCACTCTTGCTCCTCCTCCCTCCCTCTCTGATTCTGCAGTGGGGATGTATCTGGAGGACGGAGGCAGGACTGAGAAGTGCCCTCCAGGGGGGACTGGAGCCCTGCTAAGCTCATTCTCTTCACTTTGGCACCCACTCGCTGTGGTCTGTCTGTGGGTGCTCTGTCAGTTTGCCTGTCTTCTATCAAGAATCTTATAGCTAGCTATGTTCTGTTTATCCTAAGGGAGTCCCAAAAAAATCCTTAGGGATTTGTGTGTTTTTTATTACAAGAGGCAGAGAGAGATTTCTGCTGTTGACGCCCCTCTTCAGTGACTGGTCACTGTCTAAAGGGGTGTAGAGTCCCCTTGAGTTCTGTGACCTCGATCTCTTGATAAATAGCCTTCAGTCTCCAGGACAGCAGCTGGGGAGGCTGCTGGCACCTTTGATCTCTCTTGCTCCTCATCTCAGCCCCAGTGGAATTGACAGGTCGGTTCCACTAGGCAAGAGATTTTTTATGCAGATTTTTTTGGATGCCTGTTACAAACATTCAGATTAAGAGCCCAGGTATCGAACATACATATTTGTCACAGACTGAATCATATCCCCCCCAAAATCACAGAATTTGGCTAGTTTTGGTGATAACCAGTATTTTGTGATTTTCTTATGGTAAAAATCCTAATCTCTGCCTGCGGTTCATAGACGGGATTATGTTAGAGAGGATGAGGGTGGCACTGTGACACCCTTCCTCAGGTCACCTCCCTGCTCCACAGTTAAGGGAGCTTCCCTCACGTGTGGCTTGCACCACCTTTTATCCTTTTGTCCTGTGAGACAGAAGGGAAGGGAAGCAAGCAGAGAGTTGGGGACCTCACACCGTCAGGAAAGCAGCAATGAGAGTAGAGCATGGCCTTCAGACCTGCTCCTGCACTGAGATGCTCCCTGGCCAAAGACTGATGCAGCACAAGGACCTTCCTCCAGAGCTGACGAAGAGGGAAAGCCTTCCACTGGAGAGGGCACCCTGAATTCAGACTTGTAGTCTACTGGACTGTGTGAGAATAAACTTTCCTGTGTTAAAGCCTATCCGTCCATGGCATTTCTGTTGGAGCAGTACCAGATGACTAAAGCAGTATCTTCAGTTTAATAAAGAGTTTTTTTTTGCAGTTACTTGTGTACTATGGCAACCGTGGCACTTGGCTGGCTTGGCTGTGTGTACTATTGACCGTCTGTGCACTACAGACACAGAACAATTCTTGCCAAAAGGATCCGTGAATTATGGTGTGAAGATGGTCCTTTGAGACTCCGTAGAGAAGAGCCCGTGTGGCTGTCAAGTGTCAGTTGGCGTCACACCTCCTAATAAACCCTTTCTCTCTTTCTGACTTGGAGGTAACGTTTCTTGGATTCTGCTGCTCCAGGGCACGGACCTTAACGGGGTAACAGGAGAGCTTGTCCTAGCCAGCTTGGGGCTCAAGCCGAAATCGGGGCGAATACTATCCAACGGCTGAGGCCACGCGGATACATCCCCGCCCTGTATTAAGGGGATTAAGGAAAGCAAGACTTGTAAACAAAACGGGTGCAAGTCAATCCAGCATAGAATGTCTCCTTTAGAATGTCTCATGATTCAGTGGGGCTTTTTTCCCAAAGCTGATGACCTCAAAAGAAAGCGCTTGAGGTTTTTCTGTGGCGCAGCATGGCGCGGCCTCGATCTAATTTGGGGGAGCTGAGAGAGATGTGAACCACAGTGCTACTGTGCAGCTAGATTTGTTTTGTGAAAGGGTTCAGGGACAGGAGAAGGGGCTGCTGTTCGGATGCTCATATGGCCCTGTGTTACCACCAAGGCTACAGCCACCGCGTAAATGGGGGTTCAGGCTGACAGGAGACCTCTGTCTCGGGTTCTCGAGGCTGAGGAGCCTGAGGTCTTGCTGGGAGTGCCACGCTCTTACAGTCCTATCTGCCTTCCAGTTGTGGCTCCCCGTGACCCGGGCCAGGACCGCTGGGGGCTGCTGGGATGCTCTTCCCTTCTCACACCCGTAGTGGTGCCCTGTTTCGCCAGAGGCAGTCTGTCCCCACCACTGCCACAGGAATGAATGGAGAGGTGGCAACCAGGCCACACCTTCCCTCAGGCGGACCAGTTCCCTTTAACCGAAGTAGTAGTGGGAGCAGGCGCAGATGACAGGATCTTCTTGGCTTCTGTGACCTTGGTCCCTCTCCTTTTTGCTCTGTTGAGCAATGGCCTCTTCAGCCTGGAAGATGTACCCACGTGCGTGCGTATGCCTTTGACAACTTCTGATCTTTTTCACTGGAAAAACAACCTCCCCGTTTGTCACCAAGATGTCCGTGTTTTCTTCTCTCTTTAATCCTCACCAGCCCACCTGGGTGAACCGCCAACCCTTAATGAAGGGCTTCTCTCCTCCTAGCAGTGGAGAATGGCATTCAGAAAGTCTTGGTGGTTTGTCGAAAAAGAGCAGACTGAGGACCCCCCAAACTCCAAAAGACTGCTAGCAAGTCGGGCAGTCCCCAGGACAGACAAGTTTAGGGACTCAGAGTAAACGTAAACAGTCAAGAAATTCCAGAAAGGGTCCCCCTTAAGGGCCTCAATCTGGGGGCCCCAAAGCCAAAGAATCTCTCAAAAATATACGAGGTGACTCAGACACCAAAAGAAAATCCTTCTGGGTTTCTTGAGAGGATCTTCCGGGCACTCTGGACAAGCAGTCATACAGAATTTGAAGCTCCTGAGAGCTAGCAGAGGGTTATTATTCTCTTCAAAGGACAGAGCTCCCCAAATACAGAAAGCTCTAGAAGTTTGAAGTGGGACCAGGTTTGCCTACTTATCAGCTGGTTCAAGTAGTTTTCAAGTTTTTTTTCATAACAGGGAACAGGAGCAAGAGCAGAAACTCCCTGGAAGCAAAACAGCAGGCCACCTTGTTGGTGACAGTGCTCACTCAGAAACTCTTCTCTGCACAACACCAACTAGGACTGAGGGGGTGAGAGTCCTCACCAGCGCAACACAGGTCCCCTAAGCAAGGGTCAGTGTGAACACTGCCAAGGGGAGGACACTGGGGACAGAGTGCCCTGAGCAGGCGCAGGTGTCAACACATACGGTGAGTGTACACCAACCATCAAGGGGTCCAGGGCTTCCCGCTGGGTGGCCCCAACTGGGAGAGGTCGTCACCATCTCCCCAGAGGAGACCCAGGTTAACCTGCCAGTAGAGAGAAAGCCTACAAAGTTGCTCTTAGACCCAGGGGCCACTCATTTGGTTTTAAATGATGCCTTTACCTCACACTGAAACACCAAGAAGACCCCGACTGTTGGTGTTTTGAGAAAAATAGAAGAACTTCTTAAAACCAGTGGTACGCACAGCTGGAAGCTCTACCCTTCCTCGTTAGTTCTTGAATATAGCTAGCTGAATGTCTGATCTCCTTATGGGGGCAAGAGCTTTCTAAATTAGGAGCCAAACCAAAACCAAACTCTCTGCCATCAGGTTGGTTCTGACTTGTAGCAACCCTGTAAGAAAGAATAGAATGGCCCCACAGGGTTTCCAAGGAGCTCCAGTGGATTTGAACTGCTGACCTTTCAATGAGCAGGTGTAGCACTCAACCACTGTGCCACCAGGGAATTCAGTTAGGATCCAGCCTTGCCTTTAACGGCCCTGAAAACCCATTTGTCAAAATCAACACTCTGAAGGGCATGCCTGGCAACTGTAAGCAGTTCTTCTGCCCTAAGGGACAGAGAATTCCCTCCAGATAGCAGAGTATCTTCTGTGAGCTCTAGGTCCCACCACAGGGGACCAGTGAGGTACTGGGGGTGCAGCTTCAGCAGCTCCAGTGGTACATAAGCTAAAGAAATACCCCAAGAAGCAACACAGAGCGTACCCCGTGGAGAGGGAGGCTTGAAAGGGGCTCACCCGTGCTTCTTGGTGAAGGAACCGGTGGAGAAGACAGGCTGGCACAGGAGCTGAAAGCTACCCACCACGCTGTAACTGATGCTCACCCCGTTGTCCCACATCCCTCCCCGTTGCTGGCTGTGACACCTGGAGTCTGGCTGCTTTTCATGGTTAGATTTGAGCATTCGTGGCTCAAGAATCTCAAGTCCTCTTTGCCTTTGAGTGGGAAGGTTATCACACAGGGCATAAATCCCAATTAACTTGGACAGTAGCCCGCACGGGTTCCAAAACAGACTGACTCTCTTTGGGAACGCTTTTAGCTGGAAATCTCCAGGTCCTGAAATTAGAGGAGGGCTTCCTACTTCAGCATGTGAAGAGACTTGAGACTTCTGACCAAAGACTATTAAGACTTTGAACCTCTCACTCCAATAGGGATATAAAATCATGACGAAAAAGGTCCAGAGGTCTCAGTTCAACACGTGTGGTTTCTCATACCACACGGAATTTGAACTTGGAGCCATCAACTAGGCAGGAACTCTAGGGACTTCTGGGTATGGCTGGATTGTGTCGCATGTGAATCCCAAACTCATAACAAACCCCTTTATGAAGCCATGAAAGAAGGGGATGGAGATTGATTACTTGGTCTCCTAGTTGTCAAAAGGCCTTGAAAGAGAGAAAAGCTCTGTTATTAAGGGTCCCACTTTAGGTCATCCTGGTTTGGGAAACCCTTTTCATCTCTCTACTCATGAACGTAGAGAGACATCCCTGAGAACCCTCCATAAAATCAGGGACCAGAAAAATATTTCTCGAAGTAGTTGTGGCTGCTGGTAGAGAGATGGTCACCCTGTATATCAACAGTAGCAAAATCAAAACCCAAACGCAGTGCTGCTGGGTTGGGTCCAACTCAAGGTCAGTGTAGAACTACCCCCTAGAGTTTCCCAGGAGCGCTGGGTAGACTTGAATTGCCAACCTTTTGGTTAGTAGACGTGGCAGTGAACCCCCTGTGCTACCAAGTTTTCCTATGAACAGTGGCAGCTGCATGCAAATCGATTCTAGAAGCTGAAAAAACTGTCCTTAGGTCAGCCGCTGACTTTGTCCATCACAGAAAACCCTCCCACAAGACATGACTGCCTGCAGGTACTGGATGAGATGTAGTCCAGCAGGCCAGATGTTAAGGAGACTTTCACCTTGAAGGGGGTCTTCAGTCGTTTGTTGATGGAAGCAGTTCTGTGGAAGGAAGGAAGTGACCAACTGGACATGCTGTTGTTTCCCTTGAGCTCCCACAGGCTGTGAAGCTGAACCTCTGCCTGCTGGAACCTCTTTGCCCAAAGAGCTGAACTTGTCATCACTTGGACCTGAACCTTAATTCTGGCAGAAGGTAAGAAGAGTCTGACAACCTGGGCTGACTGTCGTTATGATTTGGGGGTAATTTGTGCACAGGCAGCAATATGGAAAGAAAAGGGGGCTGCTAACATTAGCTAATGAAGAGATCAAGCCTGGCAAACAGCTCCCGGCACTATGAGAAGCTGTCCAAGATAGTGTCAGTCCACTCGAAGGGGCACCCAGAGGAAAACACGCACGAAGCAGAAGGAGACACCCTAGGTGACTCCACAGTGAAACAAGCAGCTAGAAAGACGTCTCAGGCCAAGGAATTGTCTTTGGTCGAGGGATTGCTCGTCCAACACCTTCAGAAACAGCTTGATCCAGCATACATAGAGGAAGACTGCAAACTAATAAGGAAATGGGAATTGACCCTAGATTCACATCAATCCCAGGGGTGGTACACAAGCCCTGCCACGACTTACCGCTTGGACAATTATGAAAGCTGTCCATGAGCTGCCCACTGGGGACAGGAGCCTACCACAGTCAGGTGGACCAAGAGGCATGTTGCAGGCAAAGTCTCCCTCAGACTATAAAGCGGCTCCAAAGGTCCTTATTTGTACCCAGAAGAACCCCAGGAACTGACCCACTTCACTTGCCAGAGCCCAATTTACAAGAAAAGGCCTGAAAGCTGAATATTGGCAGGTAGATTTCACAGCCATGCCCCAAGCACCTAGAAATTTTAAGTATCTTCTGCTATTTGTAGGCACTTGCTCCAACTGGATAGATGCATGTTTTAACCCCAACAGAAAAAACCAACGAAGGATCCGAAAGTTCTTGTGGACAGACTGTTCTGAGACACGGCATGCCTGTCACCCTCCAGTCTGCCCACAGACTGCTTTTGTCTTTCAGATCGTTCAGCTAGTGTCAGAGTCCCTAAACGGTGTTTGGAGCCCGTGTGCTGCTCAGAGTCCACATTCTCACAGAAAAGTAGGAAAAATGAATGACTTCATAAAGGAAACTACAGCAAAAATAGGTCAAGAAACCGGGGTGGTTGGGACAAAGGCCCTGCCATTGGCTCTCGTGAGGGTTGGGGTTTAAGCCCCTACAAAATGGTGTATGGGAGACCCTTCCAGACGGGTTCGACCCGGTCATATGATAATAAAGAACACCTTAAAGTTCCGGTTAAGACCTTTCTGTCGCAAACTCAAGGCTGTCTAAGAAAAACAAAAGACTGTGTCGCCTGGAGGCTGCTGGGCACCACTGACGGGCCCTGATGCCCCTTTTTTGCCAGGAGGCTGGGTTCTGTTCAAGCGTTGGAAGGAGAACTGAGACTTCCAGCTGATGCGGGAGGGGCCTTGCCTAGTGTCACTTACCGCGCATTCCTCTCTGGAGCTAAATGACGTGAAACCCGGGGTCTGTTACTCTGAAGTTCAGCCAGCAGCCACTCCAGTGGATTCAGATGTGGAGAAGCCAGATAACAGCAGCCAGTGAACAAGGAGATGGGAGAAGGAGTGACGCCTTTGAAGGGTGGTGTTGGAGAAGAATGTCGAACGTCCCACGGACCACCAAGAGAACCAACAGATCCGTTCTGGAAGAAGTACAGCCAGAGCGCCCTTTGGAAGCAAAGATGGCAAGACTGTGTCTTCCGTATTTTGGACATGTTGTCAAAAAGGATCAGTCCCTGGAGAAGGACACCATGCTTGGTAGAGTGGAGGGTCAGCAAAAACGAGGAAGACCCTTGAGGAGATGGACTGACACAGGGGCCGCAGCAATGGGTGTAAGTGTAAAAATGATTGTGGACAGGGAGCCAGACCAGGCGGTGTTTCATTCTGTTGTGCACGGGGTTGCTGTGAGTCGGAACTGACTCAACGGCACCTAACAGCAACAGATAACAAGGCCACGGGACCTGACTGGACCACTAAGCCACAAGAACGATTCAAACTGTTGTTCTAGGGGCCTGGATCTGCCGGGTGAAGCTTGCTATTGTACCTGTGGAGACAGTAGCTATGTCAGGCACAGCATCTGCTGTGACTCTTTACCTAATCTTCTCTTTGGCCTTTGCTTGTCGGATGCCCATTTCTGGGCCTACTTGCTTTCCTCGGTGATAAGGAGTTGGGTCCCCGTTAACTAATTGTTCTCAGGAAGCGTCCCCTTGTCCTCTTCCTATGTCCTTCCTGTGTATCTCTACCTGTGCTAAGTGGACAAGTAACTCACTTATCAAAATGTCACAACGGTAACAACCTTAGTGACTGTGGGTCTACCGTCACAATCCAAGGGACGGGTCAGGCAAGGGACTACAAATACAGCATGCGCTGATTACTGAGGAGAACTTGGCTGACGGCACCCGACGTCCCCCTTCCTAGGCCGCAAGGAGACTGGAGTGGTGATTCTGCAGCAGGTGGACCCTCTGCCAGCCGACATCAAGCCTGGCAGTGCCTACCCCTGAGACATTGGCCTCTGCCTCCTTCTGCTGCGTGAAACTTGGTGTACAAACACTGAACCTGAAGCCTAGAATTTTACCCTTATTTTTTCCTAATTTAGCCGCTGTTGCTCAATTCAAGTGTTCCAAAGGACAGATCATTCAGACCTCCTACTATAAGGAAACTGTCTTTTAAAAAAGTATTTTATTGTGCTTTAAGTGAAAATTCATAATACAAGTCAATTTGCCACATCAGACCCCTCACTCACACCGCAGCTCTAGCTGCTCTCCCCACCCTGCGACAGCACACTCCTCCTGTCCACCTGTATTTCCTCTATCTGTTCAACCAATTCCTGTCACCTCCAGCCTCTTACCTCTGGACAGGTGCTGCTCAGATGCCCCCGTGTATGTATGTAAGTCAAGAACACTCTTCACCAGCATCACTGCTTATGTCTGATAGTTCAGTCCAATCTTTGTGTGAATGGTTGGCTTTGGTACTGGTTTCAGTTCCAGGCTAACAGAGAGTCTGGGGGCCGTGACCTCAGGGGACCTTCCAGTCTGATGGACCATCATGTGTGGTCTTTTAACTGCCTTCTAGTTCTGCATACCCATTTGTCTCCCGCTATGTCAGGGACACTGTGTTGTGTTCCTTGTTAGGGCAGTCATTGGTAGTGGCCAGGCACCATCTAGTTCTTCTGGTCCCATGCTGATGAAGTCTCTGGATCGTATGATCGCTTTTGCCTCCTGGGCACATATCTTCCTCAGATCTTTGATGTCCTTCATTCTCCTCCGCTCCAGAGGGATTGGGGCCAATTGATCCTATGTAGATGACCACTTGACAGCTTTTAAGACCCCGAACACCACTCACCAAAGTGGGAGTAGAACATGTTCTTAAAGAAAATTTGTTATGCCTGTTGGCTTAGATGTCCTCTGAAACCATGGTCCCCAGGCCCCTGTCCCTGGCTACTCTGTCCTTCAAAATGTTGAGTTGTATTTAGGAAATCTCTTAGCTTTTGGTGCAGTCCTGTTGTGCTGACCTCCCTTCTACTGTGTGCTGTCACTGCCTTCACCAGACTCGACTACGGTCTGCCATCTGTTCTGCGAAGGCCCCTTCCCCTCCTTCCCTGCCCTTGTAACCATCAAAGATTACTTCTTCTGTGCTTAGACCTTTTCTTTAGTCCTTATAAATAGTGGTCTCATACAATATTTGGCCTTTTGCAACTGACTAACTTTCCGTAGCATAATGTCTTCCAGATGGCTCGTGTCACGTGTCCTAAGATCACTGTGGTTCTTTACCATTGTGTAGTATTCCATTGTGGACACCACTGTTTCTAAGATGCTCTAACGATCCCAGAACATGCTGTTCTAACTGAAGTATCAGGACACTGCTCGGAATCCTCAGAAGCGCTTCTGAGCCCAAATGACCTTAGGTGATTTTGTCAGTCCTATCACTATGCCGCAATGAGATGGATTAGTCACAGTTCCACGGATGAAGTCCACAAGATTAGATAATGTCTTAAGACTATGTCTTTTGAAATAGAACAGAGCACATCCTTTGAACCTGAGGTTCTTGTGCTGAAATGCTGCCAGACTGAGAGAAGACTGATGAAAAGGACAGCCCTCTGGAACCAACAGAGAGAAAAGGCCTTTCCCTGGAGCTGGTCCCCTGAATTTGGATTTCCAGCCTACTGAACCAGGAGAGAAAAAAGCTTCTCTTTGTTAAAGCCGTCCACTTCCATGGTGTGCCTGCTGTAGCAGCACCAGGTGGCCAAGACGTGGGGATTCCTGGCAGGATCTTTCAAAAGTTCCAAGGCCTTATGCAGAACTGAATACTCCTGGTGGCCATCCTACTTTTTTGGTTCACACTGGCTTTTGATAAGAGTATCTGCTGGCCAGATGTGGCTCCTGGGGATCAGCGCATCTGCTACTTTCTGTGATGGCATTGGCATGTGGCCACAGGCTGGGCCAACCTGTGTTTCCCAGGATGTCCATTTCTTGAATGACTCCTGTTTCGGTGGCCTCTGAGAGACATTCTCTCATCAGCTGGAGGACAGAGGGAGGCAGCCACCTTTTAGCACACACACCTATTGTTGGGGTTCTAGTCTGGGTGTGATCTTCCCTTCCTGCCCACCTATCTGTGGACTCTGTGTTCCAGCATTAGATGTGGAGACAGCTTTGTGGAGACCATCCTTGGGTAGCCCCCAAAATTGTTTAAGTCAGTTCCATGAAATAAGTCCGTCCGTCTGTCCATCCATCCATCTATCTGCACCCATCCATCATCCTTCCCCCTTCGTCTATCATTTATCATTCTGTCTTTTACAGATTCTGCTGCTTTGGTGGGACCCTCCTGGCACACTTCCATGCATCCCCCCCTTTGGGCTCAGCAGCCTTAGTGAAGGCTGAAATATCAGGGTCTGGAACTGTACCTCCCGACAGGTACCTGCAGCAGCCTCTCTTGAGGTCTTGTCACCCTCCTTGAAGATGTGCCACAGAACATGTCCTAGTTTTCTGTCCCTTTTCTGCCCTGGGCTTAGTGGTCCTGTCACCCTCCTTGAGATGTGCCACATAACGTGTTGTGGTTTTCTGTCCCTTTTCCACCCTGGGAGTGAGCCCACTCCAGGATTCTGCTCCAGCCTGCCCGCCTCTCCGGGATACCTAATATCATTTCCTCAGTGAGTTGAGTCTTCCGCAGAAGACAGAAGGAGGGTTTGACTTCAGGAGCCTTTGGCTTTCAGCCCCAACAGAAACAGAGACAAACCAGTGAAGCCCCTTATCCACTTGGAATTGGGGGTCTCATGTGGGAGGGAAAGAAGGGAGTTCCGAGCACAAAGCCTGCAACAGTTAATCCTGCTGCGGGAAGGCAGGACTTGAAGGCATGGAGAGAGCCGGTTGCTCTCAGTGTTGACGCTACCCAGAGTGGAAGCGTCTGCGGGGAGTCCAGGAATCCCATTTTGAGTGAACTCTCTCAGGTGGCTCTTGGGCCCACTGCATGAAGGCCACAGGCTGTGCCGCACCCTCCTGTGTCTCGTGCCAGGTCGCCGGGCTCAGCCTTATGTGATAATGGAGAATAAATAACAGAAGTACCCCTACTAGGGTGCGGTGCCCTCTGGGGTCCACACTGCGAGTGACGCTTCCCTCTGCGCTACAGAGGGTGGCGAGGTGGGGCGGGGCTGGCAGTCTCTTAGGAAAGTTGAGAGATTTTCTTCTTCAGTATTATTCAGTGAGGAGAACGTGCGTAGTGGGGCTTTTATTTGGATTTTTTAATCAAAGCCAGCTCACTGACTTTGAGGAGTGGCTGGCCCGAGGCAGGGGCCCGAGGCAGGTGGGCTGAGGCGCCCTCGCAGCTGTGGGCCCGGCTTCCCCGAGCTGCTCTGGCAGGACTCTGAAGCCCTGACAAGTTTCAGTTCACTGAGGAGAGAAGCAGGTTTAAGGATAACGGCAAAGAAAGCAGTGTTCCGTGACAGCTGAAGCTGTGAATTCTTGGTACGCATCAAGACGGATGAAGTCCTGGGTCAAGTCCACATACTGGTGGCCTTTCTGTATCTGGTGTCACAGACTTTCTCTGTCAAGCAATGGACCAGGCCACAGGAGAGCCACCACGTGGTGGTGTCCTCACAGGAGGCCTCGGGAGACTGAAGACTGAGTAATTGATGAAGATGAAGAAGCTGAAGCTCCAAGAAATATTGATTCCCCCCATCTTGTCTCTAAACACACCTGAAGAGGGAATTGGATGAAGTGTTGACGAAGGAAATGACTGACTCCGTGAGTTACTCCACGGTGAAACTTCTGTTCTGAAAGCTGTCCAGAAACCGTCTGAATTCATGGAAGCCACCACCTGGTGCTGAGAACCACAGAGGAAAGACCCTCAACTATCATGCAAACACTGGATCCTCCCACGAAGGCATCTCATTCCCAACAGCGTGGGGAGAGCTGCTTGCTCAGGGTGCTGGAAGGCGGGTTTTCCAGATCACAGGGGTGAGATTTCAGAAGACTCCTGGGTTCAGCCACGAGCCTACAACCGTGACGCAGGGGGTTGAAAGCTTCGTGAGACAAGTGTCTTCATAGCTCTGGCTCTTGGTTGGGGTAAGGTGGTTTCAACAGAATAAGATGGTTTCAGCATCTTACCTAGGAAGCCTGTCTTCAAAGAAAAGCGGTTTCCTAGCCACCTTATTCAAAGACTGTCAGATGACAGCTGGCAAGGACTAGGGCAACAGTAAAAGCCAAAGGAGCCGGGTTGCTCAGTGGTAAGTGGTTGGCTGTTAACCAAAAGGTTGGAGTGGCAGACCCACCAGCTCCTGCCTGGGCCTGAGATGTGACAGTCAAGGTTCACAGCCTTGGAAACCCTACAGAGTTGCTAAGAGTTGGGATTAACTTGAAGCCAGAGTCTGGTTCTGGTTTTGGTGGGGTAGAACGGAAGCACTGAGAAATGATATTAGGCCAGCAGATGGGGATGTCCCCCCTCAGAACCTCCAAAACAAGATAACTCACCGGTTGTACAAAGGCAGATTTGGGTGTGCAGCTTAGTGACACCAAGTCCGTTACAGCTACGAACTCATTACCCTTCATTGATACCAAAGTTCCCATCATGATCAACGGAAACTCCCTCCTCCCCAATTCCCAATGGAATTCAGACTTTCTGGAGCCATTGAGGATTGATGAGCCCTCAAAACTATTGCTTGGACGTCATTTTTAAACTTTAAACCCAAACTATCCCCCTAAAGTCTTCTTTGGAGTCAATTGTGATTCCCAGTGACCCTGTAAGACAGAGCACCTGGTGGATTTGAACTGCTGGCCTTTTGGTTAACAGCTGTTGCACTTAACCACCGTAGTAAAGTGTGTTTGCTTTGAGCGTTGTGCTTTTTTAAATAACTGTCTAGGTGAGATCACACTGACAGTGGGCTCTCGGAGGGTTGGATGGGAATCTTAGAGGGCGGTGGGCTTCAGACGACGGCAGTTGTGGAAGGTGAGAAGGGCGGCCAGAAGGTGGCCCCCTTGGAGACTGTCGGGAGGTAACGGCACATGCTGAAATGGTTGAAGTGGTGTATCCTCTCCTGGGTGCGCTCTCAACAAAATAATTTTTTTTTTTTTTAAGTAAAGGGGAAACTACCTAAGCTGGGTAATGTCAGGAAATTATCCTTTATTCCAGCAAAGAGATATCTAAAACTTTTTAATCACATAAATCAGAGCTCATTAAATATGTAACAAACAAACGAAAACCTGTGTGTAAGACTGGATGACTTGAAGTGCCAGCATGCTGGCCAGCCTGTTAACCCCCGGGGAGAAGGTTCCCTGGAGGAGGAGGTGTCGCTACATAGGGCACTGCCACTACCACGGTGTCTCGGTGACAGAGTCGCTGTTTAGTCCACAGCAGGACCACTGTTCACCACCGTGACTGCCTGTATTGATGGGTGGCACCAGGGAAAGAAATCAAGAGCTCGAAGCCCGGGGCGGCCCCTAAGCTGGTGTGTGGCTCCCACTGGTGCTGTTTCCTCGATTCTGGCTCACGCCGACCCCGTGTGATGGAGCACAACTTCCCCAGGGACTTTCCTAGGCTGTCATCTTTCTGGGAGTGGATGGATTGCCAGGTCTTTGTCCTGTGGTGCCACTGGTTGGGTTCCAGTGGCCCACCAGTTCTAGGCAAGTTTCTGGAAGATGTCAGTTTCATGTTGAAATGAGGACACGGTGCTCTATGTAGTATCTTTTCATGGCAAAATGTAAGTGTTTTTTGGGAAAGAAATCTAGTTTCTGTTCTCATCATCTTTTCTGATTGTTCCAAATACACATGAGGGATGCCTGGGCTCCTGGTCAAAGTTTACGTCAGGGCTGGGGTATTCAGGAGTCAAGACATTGGCCAAGGAATCTACTTGTTCAGAGCCAGGTGTCAGCATGTCTGAGCCAGGCCTGCTTCTTCTCAAACTGACATAGTATGTTATTCTTTCTGGAGTATTACAATGAGTTTTGCTGGCTTTTGTACAGCCAGTGTGTTCAAATCAATTCCAGTCATTTTTATGGCTGTTCAAACTTACCCAGGTCTGATCACTGGGGCCCTTCAAGCTGGCTTTTCTGCCCTTTGCACATGACCCCTTATTAGCAACTGTGTACCTTCCTTGTTTTCTAGAACAAGACTCCATTTCTTCCTTCCTGGTCCCAGACCTGGAGTCAGCCACTTTCACTTAGGATGGTAGTGGGATGGTGTTTTAAAATCCAAGTCTTAGCATGGATGGATTGCAGTATAAACTACATAGCATCACCGATGACTCACGATGGCCAAGATGCTGCCCTTGAAGCCAGCCAGGTCTTCAAGTCAGACTTGGTTTCCTGGAGATGCAGGCAGTGGAGGCACAAATTAAATGACACTGTGAGGACACCAGGCAAATCCCCACTAGGAGACATCCTACCAGACAGCTGGTTTCTTTAACAAGTTGGTGTCGTAATTATGTCAGGGGACTATCGTAGATTCAGAGAGACTTGGGATGAAACGAGCAGTATAAGGTCACTAGTTGGACCCTGGTTTGAGAAAAGAAGCAACTATAGAAGAATTCTGGGAGTGACAGGGAAATGGACTTGCTGTGAAGTCCATTCTGACTTTAAGTGACCCTGCAGGACAGAACCTGGGTGGCATCATAGTTAAAAGCTTGGCAGCCCACCAAACCCACCAGCCATTCCTTGGAAAGCCTAGGGGAGCAGTTCTGTTCTCCATCGGGTTACCATGAGTTGGAATTGACTTGACGAGAACAGGTTTTGTAAGATAGCAAAATTGCCCTGTAGGGTCTCTAAAGCTGTAAATCTTTATGGAAGCAGATGGCCACATCTTTGTCCCACACAGCAGCTGGTGGGTTCCAACTGCCAACCTTTTAGTTAGCAACCAAGCACTTATCCTGTGTTACCTGAGACTGTTCAGCCAATTTTTTTTTTTTTTTTTTTTTTGGTGATGCGCGCTAAAGTGTTTAAGCACAAATGTATTCCTGTTTGTAATGGATCTAAAATTGTCAGTCAACCATGCCAACAGCCAAAGTCACCCCCCCAACCCCTGGCAAAAAACCGACTGCCACTGAGTCAATTCCAACTCATAGCGACACTGTAGGACAAAGTACAAATTACCCCGTAGTGTTTCCAAGGAGGGCCCGGTGGATTTGAACGGCTGACCTTTCAGTTAGCAGCCGTACCTTTTTTTTTTTTTTTTTAACTATTTTAACGTGCTGTGAGTGAAAGTCTGTAACCCAAATCAATGTGCCATATGAAAGCCTGCACCCACAGTGCTGTGCAATCCTAGCTGCTCTCCACAGCCTGTGACAGCACATTTCTCCTTTCCACCCTGTATTTCCTGTGCCTGTTCAACCATCTCCTGTCCCCCAACCCCCGTTTTCTCACCTCCCCTCTGGACAGGAGCTGCTCTGACAGCCTCATGTCTATGTTTAAGCCAAGAAGCACACTCTTCCCCAGCGTCACTCTGTATCTTACAGTCCAGTCTAATCTTTGTCGGAAGGACTGGTTTGGGTATTGGTTTCTGTTCTGGGCTGGGCTAACAGAGGATCTGTGGACCGTGTCCTCAAGAGGCCCTCCAGTCTGTTGAACTATGAAGTCTGGTCTCATAACAGAGCTCTACTTCTGCACACCCATTTTCCTCCCACTGCTTCAGAGACTCTGTGTTGTGTTCCGTGTCAAGGCAGTCATTGCTGGTGACCAGGCACCATCCAGTTTTTCTAGTCTCCTACTGATGATATGGTCTCTTCTGTCTCCTATGGTGGTATTTTCCACGTATCTCTGATGTTGTTCGTTCTCCGCTGCTCTGTGTGGACTGGGACCATTTGGTGCTACTTAGATGGCCACTTGATAGCTTTTTTTAAGACCCCAGACACCACTCACCAAAGTGGGATGCTGAACATTTTCTTAAAGAAAGTTAGTTGGCTTAGATGTCCCCTGAAACTACGGTTCCTAAACCCCGTCCCTGCTACTCTGTCCTTCAAAATGTTGAGTTGTATTTAGGAAATCTTTTAGTTTTTGGTGCAGTCCAGTTCTGCTGACCTCCCCTTCTACTGTGTGCTGTCACTCTCTTCACCTAAACCAATTCCTATTTACTATCTAATCTATGAATATATCTTTCCTTTCCTCTCCTCCCACCCTTGTAGCCATCAAAGATTATTTTCTTCTGTATTTAAACTTTTTCTTGAGTTCTTGTAATAGTAGTGTCATGCAATATCTGTCCTTTAGTGATTAATTTCGCTTAGCATGGTGTCTTCCAGATGACCCCGTGTTATGAGATTTTCCTGAGATCGTCTCTATTCTTTATCACTGTGTAGTGTTCCTTCGTGTGAATATACTGTAGTTTGTTTCTCTATTCATCTGTTGATGGTGCCAAGGTTGATTCCATCTCTTTACTATTATGGACAGTGCTGCAATAAACATGGGTATGCGTGTTATCTATTCATGTGATAGCACTTATTTCTCTAGGATGTACTCCAGGAGGTGGGATTACTGGACTGTATGGTATTTCTATTTCTAGCTTTTTAAAGAAAGCACCAAATCAATCTCCAAAGCGGTTGTACTGTTTTACATTCCCAACAGCCATGTAGAAGAGTTCCAGTCTCTCCACAGCCTCACCAACATTTATTATTCTGTGTTTTTTTTTTTTTTTTTTTTTTATCCCCCTAACAACTGATGACTGTGAGCATTTCCTCATATATCTGTTAGCCTCCTGAATGTCTTCTTTGGTGAAGTGCCTGTTTGTATATTTGCCCATTTTTAAACTGGGTTATTTGTCTTTTTCTTAAGGTTTTGCAACACCTTGTAGATTATGGAGACTGGATACTGATCAGAATCACGGTAGCCAAGACTTTTGGTGAAGTCTTTGGATGAACCTAAGTGTTTGATTTTTTTAGGAGCTCCCAGTTATCTATTTTCTCCTCCAGTTGTTGTGCACTGTCAGTAACGTTCTGTAGTCTGTTTATGCCATGTGTTAGGGCTACCAGTGTTGTCCCTGTTTTTTTTTCCATAATCTTTATTGTTTTAGATTTTATATTTAGGTTTTTGGTGCATTTTGAGTTAGGTATTGTGCATGGTGTGAGATTTAGGTCTTGTTTCATTTTTTTGTAGATGAATTTCCAGTTATGTCAATACCATTTCTTAAAGGGACTATCTTTTCCCCAGTTTATACTTACTGAAACTTTGTCAAGTATCAGTTGCCCATAGGTAGATGATGTTATATCTAGATTCTCAATTCTGTCCTGTTGGTCTATGTATTTGTTTCATACCGGTGCCAGGCTGTTTTGATTACTGTAGCAGCTATAGCTCTTAACTACTACGCCACCAGGGTTTCCATGACAACAAAACCATAATACACACCACACATATACACAAATATATAAAGCATGAATAGAAAGAGTGGGAATTAATATAAAAAATGTGAGTCTAGTTTCTCATAAATACTGAAGATAAACCACCCCCTGCTACTTAGTCTTGAAATAGTGTAGATATAAACTTAAGAAAAATAAGTAGAGTAGGGCCAACTCTATGTCGAGAATATTTACTAGCAAGTCATATTTGTTTTAGGATACTTATTTTTTAAAAATTGTCTTAGAATATTTACTAGTGGTTTGTACGTTGCAACTGTGGAATGCTATATATTCTGTGTGTACAAATCAGATGTAACATGCTGTTACAATGGGGAATCTAGGAGGTGAGTATTGTATTCTTCCTTCTACTTTTCTGTGTGAAGTTTATCGTGAAAGAAAGTTTGAAATTGTGGGTGTGGTGGGGGCAGTAGAGGACTCCTTGATTTTAGGATGCAGGGAGGTTCTTGGCTTCTGAGAGTTTTGTGCCAATCTTCTTCTATGTTGCCCACCCACCTGACGTTACTACCGTGCTCCTCCACCAGCTGAGAGGTCAGGGGGTCTTCTCTTTCTATGTTAGCCATTGTGTTCAACCAGCAGCACTGCTTCCCATGCTCTCTCTTAACCATGCCATCTGTGCACACCACAGCCATCTCCTGGGACACCCCTGCAAGTGGTGGCCTTCCTCCTCTCACCCACCCAGAAATCTCTCTGGACTGCAGTTCTGAGCATGTCGCCTCCCTGGGCCTCCTTGTCGTTAAGAGGATAAAGTCCCAGCCCCTAAGCACAGTGTTCAGTGCCACGTGGTCTGCACCACCTGTCCCTGCCTTCCAGGCCTCTGGTCCTGCTCGCGCTGTCCTCCGTATCAGCAAGGCCCTCTGCTTCGCTGTCCACTGGCTGACCCTTTGTGGACACTGTGGTCCTTGATGTCGGAGCCCTTGTTCTCCAGGCAGTCCCTCAGCTGCATGTTGCTCTCTTGGATTACTGGGTTACTAGTTCCTGGGTTACAGGTCCCAGCAAGTGCCTGTCTCTGAGGCCCCACTTGCTCACAGCTGTGAGCGGCAGGGGCACGCAGTGATGGCAGTCAAAGGGCATGGATGCAAATCTCAGCTCAGCTACTTAGCTGTCCCTAGTGCCACCTTGCCTTTAGCTCTCTCCTACAGGAGCCGAACTCGCAAAGTTCTGAGGACAGAGCGAATCTCTAGTGTGCATTGATTTTAGAAGAGTGCCCGGTACATTGTTGGCACGTAACAGCCATTAGGGTTAAGCACTCCATGAGTAGCCCGATGGGTGGCTGTTCCATCTCACCCAAAGGTGCCTCAGAAGACAGACTTGGTGACCTGCTTCTGAAAAGTCATGGCCTTGAACATCCTATGGAGACGTTCTACCCCACACCCGTGGAGACGCCATGAGTCAGAATTGACGCAACAGCCGGCAACACCCGGTATTAACTGCGAACATCTGAAGAGCGCTTCTAGCTCCTCTCCAAGCTGGGAGGTCCTGAAAGTTCAGGTGGCTCGCTGGCAGGTGCCTCCCACCCCAGGCACTGGGGACAGCGTTCCGATTCTGAGTGCTAAATGCCATGTCTCCCTCCTCCGCTCCTTTCTCCCCTCTGTCTCTCCTCTTTCTTTCTTTCCTTCCACACAGATTTTAGTCCCCAGTCTGTGCTGTCATCCTTTTTTTTTTTTCCTCTATTGAAATGCCCGACAGTTTATTATTATATTGACAAGACTGTTCTGGTTCTCCCAGCCTCCAGGTTTCCGGTATCACGGAGCTGGGTAACCCCACCAGGCCCTTGGCTTTTGGGTGTCCTTGTGAACCCTGAGCCATTAAGGAGCTGATCTTAGGCGTCAGCTGCCAGTCACAACAGCCTCGTGGACAGTTTAGCATGACAGGGCTTTGCCTTAGGCGTTGGCTTCTTTGGGAAACAGTAGGTGTAGCCAGCTTTAAGGAACTTCAGTGTCTGACTTAGAGGCTGTGCTTTAGGATACATGGTGTGTTCCTGGTGCCTGCTTCTGTAACACGCAGACCCTGAAACCCCTCTGTGCTGCGATGCTATTTTCTGAGAATTTAACATGGCAAGGACCTATATGACCCCCTTTCACTGTCGCCTCTAAGGAGCACCTTCCCAGTATGTTCTGGTTTGATGCGTGCCCCCCAGATGTATGTCAGTCTGGCTAGGTCATGATTTCCAGCACTAGGGGCCAGACACTGTTTTGTCATCTGATGTGATTCTCCTGTGATGTCAGGGAGGCAAGGTGGGAGGTAGTCCACTTCAATGAGGTTGTCTCTTGAGAGTCCGTCTCACTTGAGATATAAAAGACAGAAACAGCAGAGAGTAGGATGACCTCGGACTGCCATGAAAGTAGGGCTAGCGACAGAGCACTCCCTTTGGACCTAGGGTCTCTGTGCTGAGAAAGTCTGACACCAGGGGAAGACTCATGACAAGCACCATTCCCCAAAACTGAAAGGGAAGGAAAGCGCCCCCCAGGAGCTGGCACCCTGAATATAGACTTCCATCCCCCTAGACTGTGAGAGCATACATTTCGGTTTATTAAAGCCGTTCACTTTAGGTATTTCTGTCACAGCAGCTCTAGGTAACTAACACACCAATGATGCTAATTTTTGGTGTTTCTCTGTGCATTTAGATTTTTGACAATATCTTTTTTCTTTTTTTAGTGTTCTGAACAACCATAAAGAATATCTTCTAAACCTGTAATTCAGTGCATAGCACTGTAGTACATTTCCAAATGAAGTTATTTTTGTTGTTGTCAGTAATATACTCAATGTAACATGAAGCAACTCAGCGATTTCTGCCTGTACACTTTAGCAGCCTTCTTCAAGTTGTGCTGCCATTCTGTTCCCGAATCGTTTCTCCCCAACTGACACAAGCTGACTGTTCCCCAAGGTTCTTATCTAATCTGCCAAATGGCTGCTGTCAATGTGATCTCACAGAGCTAGTTCTTCAGAAGCCTGGTGGTGCAGTGGTTAAGAACTTGGCTGCTAACCTTATAGGGCATGCCAGCTGGAATCCACTGGCTCCTCCCTGGCAACCTTGTAGGACAGTTCTCTGTCTTTCAGGCTCCCTGGGAAGCAGAAGAAACTTGATGACAATGGTTTTTGGTTTTACAGAGCTCTTTAAAAGAGCACGAGGGACACCTTCTTTACTAGTGAAGCTCAGCCATTGTTTGGTTTGAAGAAGAGGTCAGGGGATATTTTTGGTTTAAGGTTTAAAGGAAACTGAGCTGAAGTTCTTCATCTGGATGCATGTAGCTAATGAAATGATAGCTTCCAGGTTTGAATTTTGACCTGGTCAGAAGTTGGGGCACTCAGCACCACACGGTGCTGTCCTTTGTGCCCCGGATGGCAGGCACCAGGACAATGCTTACTAAATACTTGTGAAACAAGTAAATGAAGGGGTGAATGGGTGACCAACCACATTTAAGTGTAATGAGGATTATCTGAGTATGGCCACAGGGGACTGGGGTTTGGACTTCAGGGTGGCATGCTGTGAACCCCAGGTGAGTTGTGGCCTGAGAAGAGGTGTTTAGAGAAGCAGCCTCCATTTCTAGGACAGGGCTGCTGCAGGGGGGCAGGGAGGGGACCTGGACGATGCCCACACCAGCCCTTGGAGAGGGCCTATCTTGCTTTTTGCCAAGTTCATGTTAAACTCAGTAGACTAGACCATGTGCTTCCTTTTCTGCTTAGCCAACAATGAATAACAAATGTCAATCCTGGTGGCGTAGTGATTAATTGCTATGGCTGCGAACTGAAAGACTGGCCGTTCAAATCTGCCAGGCGCTTCTTGGAAACTCTATAGAGCAGGTCTACCTGGTCCTATAGGGTCGCTATGATTCGCAATTGACTTGATGGCAGTGGGTTTGGTTTTTAGTTTTTGTTTCACACATTAAATTCTTCTGTCCTTCCTAGTCCCTCAAAGGTTATTCACATTCTACACTTCTTTCTGCAAACCTCCTGTTTGTTTCAGCCTCTTTGAAGCAACAATTTAAATGAATTAGCAGCTGTCATGGGCTGCCATTGATTCTAACTCACAGCAAACCTGTCTGACAGTGTAGGACCTACCCTACGGCATTTCCTAGACTGTCATGTTGGGATTTTTTATTTATTTATTGCTTTAAGTGAAAATTACTGCTTGAATTAATTTATTTTTATATTATTCTAAGTGGAAGCATACAGTCCAAATCAATCTTGCAGGTCCGCCTGTCTGTAGCTCTTCTGCTTCCCTTACCCAGTGACAGCACACTCCTTTTCATTTTATACTTGTTGTCCCCTCTTAAAAAACTCCTGTCCCTCCTCTCCACCCTCTTCTCTCCCATGTAGAAAGAGACCAGTAGGACAGCCCCCTATAAATGCATAGAATCATAATGTACACCCACCATATGGTCACATTGTATTCCCAAGTTTAGTCCATTTTTGTCCTAAGAATTGACCTCAGCAGCGTTTTCTAGACAAGGGAAGCAGCAGGTCAAGGGGCCATGCTCCCAGGGAATTCTCCAGACTGTTCGACCATCACTTGTGGTTTTTCAGTAGAGTTCTTGAGTTGTACCCCTTTATTTTCTTATGTTGCCACAGGGACTCAAAGTTGTGTGCCCCATCACGGCTGTCTTTGGTGGTGGTCTGGCACCATCTGGTCCTTCTGGTCACATGTTGAAACAGTCAACCTGTTTACGTGGGTCCTTCTGTCTTCTTGGCTCTTTTCTCCTTGTGTCTTTGGTGTTCTCAGTGATCATCTGTTCTGGCTGATTTGGGACCATTTGGTGTATCTCAGATGTCAGCTTGCTAACTTTTTAGACCCCAGACATCACTCACCAATATGAGGTGCAAAACACTCTCTTAGCAATAGGCTACTTATACCAATTGGCCTCAATATCCCCCCAAGAGCATAGACTCCACACCCCACCACTGCTACTCTATCTTTCCAATATTGGGTTGAGGTTAGAAGAGCTTTCAGTTTATGGTGAAGTCCCATTAAGGTCATCTCGTTTCTATTGTGTGCTGTCACTGCTTTCACCGAACCAAATTTCTGTCAACTAATCTATGATCAACCCTCAACCCCCTCCCCAACCTTGTAGCCTGAAATTATGAAAGAAGAGAACACAGATATCCAGGACGTGTATTGAATGCCACAGAAACCAGACCCCAAAGGAAAGGCACCAAAACATGTTACCATCAAGCTCAATAAAATGAAACATAAACAGATGCTGTTAAAGGCAGTGAGGCTCAAAGCAAAGCTAACACTCAGAGGGAAACCCTGTGGGTTTTTATCTGACTTCTCCACAGAAATGATGTTGGCAAGAAAGCAGTGGGATGACACATTCAAAGCCCTGAGGAAGAAAAATTCCCAACCAAGAATTTTATGTCCTGCAAAATTGTGTCTCAAAAATGGCAATGAAATTATGACCTTTGCAGATAAGCAGAAGCATAGAGATTTGTAAAAACCAAACCCAAACTACAAGAAATGCTGAAAGAAGATCTTTGCTTAGAAAAACAGAAACATTAAGTGTATACTTAAGGAGGCAAAATACAGCGCAGCATTCAAAAGCCTACCCAGAGAAGTCAATAAGCTCAATGCAAACTATATTATTAACAGAAGGGAACCAGTGATCATAACGTGACAACTATGACATCACCACACTAAAAAGAGGGATATACTGCAGTAGATATAACCCGTTCAGATGGAGAGGAAATTAAAAAAGATATGCAGAAATTGAAGTCTGGTTTAAACTTAGAATAGTAAGGAGGATTTTAGGGGTGGCCACAAAGCAAAATAACAATGCAGCATAGCAAAACAAGAGTTAATTTCTTACACAATAATTTATACACATAGTGTGTTGTGACATTAGTTGCAATCCCACAAGTGGCAGCACACTCCCTTCTTTCCGCACCAGGTTCCCTGTTTCTGCTGGGCCAGTTCCAGTCCCTTCTAGCCTTCTCATCCTGCTTTTGGACAGGAGCTGCCAGTCTGATCTTGTGTAGCTGATTGAACTAAGAATAAGAAGCACACTCCTCACATGTATCTGTTTTGTAGTCCTGTCTAGCCTTTTTTCAGGTCTGGGCTAACGGTGCATCCGGGGCAGTAGTTTCAGGATTCCTCCAGTCTCTTATCAGACCCTTAAGTCTAGACTTTATGTGAATTTGAGTTCTGTTCTATATTTTCCCTCTGCTCTCTCCAGACTCGCTGTTTTGTTCTCTGTCAGGGCGATCATTGGTGGCACTAGCTGGGCACCATTCCACTTGTGGTCTCAGGATCCTTTATGACCCTTTAGTCCTCTGGGCTAGTTTTCCTTGTTATCTTTGGTTTTCCTTCATTCTTCTTTGATCTAAGTGGGATGGGACCAAAGGGTATGTCTTAGATGGCTGCTAGAGAGCTTTCAAAGCCCTCCAGAAACCACTGACCAAAGTGAGGTGTAGCACAGTTTCTTGGTGTGTCATTTGGCCTAGGGTTTAAGTCAGTTGGCTTAGATGTCCCCCAAAACTATGGTCCCGAGGCCCCAGCACCCAATCTGTAATCTTATGGAAACAGATCGCCAGGTCTTTCTCCCACGGAGCTGCCAGGGTGGGCTTGAACTACTGACATTTCAGTTAGCAGCCAGCGCTTACCCACTGGACCACCAAGGCTCCTTAACTGCAGGGGTCCTTTTGTCACTGCCAGAGTTGAATGTCTTCTTTGTTCCCTCTGCCATGACTTGCCACCATTCTCTCTTGATGGCATGCCTGGGGAAGGACCCACTTCAGTTTAAGGGGAGGGCAGAAGCCCAACAAGGTCCCTTTGGGAGAAAAGCCTTCCTGGACCATACTATATGAAGTAGGTCCCAATCCCTGCCACCATGGTAGCCTATATTTTGTCCTGAATAACTCTTATCGTCTTTGAAATTATTGTATAGAATAAGACCTGGTAGTTTTCAGCCTTTCCCTGCTCCTGTCACCCCACAGAGCCTTGTTTGTGTCTGTTCACTGCCAGCATGTGTGCTGATCGGTGGGTGACATCAGGATAAAGGAGGAAAAGAAGAAGATACAAAAAGCAGTCAGGAGCCCCAGCATCCTCTACTCAAGTACTTCTCTATTTTCCTAGTCTCTTCAATTATTCTATTATTTTCTCTTCTGCTCTGTACCCTGTATAGGTCTGCAGGCTCGGAAAGCCTGGTAGCTGTGGGGATGACACCTAACAACATGATTAACTTTACCAAAAAAATTTGGTCTTTGCCCTTGGTTCCTGAGAAATAGCCTCTGAAACCTTTAAGTGTGCATGATAAAAAGCTCCAGATCACACCTAACCACACAGGTTATGCTAATGAGACAACTGAGGTTGGAGCTGGCCAGGCCAGAAGGACCACTGAGTTTGGTATGTCCCCTAACCTTGGGGAAGGGAGACTAGTGGATAATGCAGTTGATTGTATCCTAGTCCCGAAGCCTCAAATAAAGCTCTGGACATGGGAATTCCATGAGCTTCCTGGTTGGTGACAGACTTTAGAAAGTTTTAAGTGATTATTAGGAAATGGGACCAATAAAGGAGATGTGGATGAGGGCCAAAACAACAGAGGGAAAAAGAACAAGAAGAGTCAAGGGGCTTGCCCAAGCAGAGTAGAAATCTTCAGTAAGTTATTCAGAAATTGCGATGAATACAGCTGGAGTAGATGGAGCTGAAAGAACATTTTAATACAGTACCATCAGAGGCTGGATGTATTCAGCAGACCCCCTGTTGTAGGTGCTGTTGAGTGGTTTCTCACCTGCAGTGACCCCTTATACAGCAACATGAAACACTGTGTGGTCCTACACCATCCTCACAATTGTTGCTGTGTTTGAGCCCATTGTTTCAGACACTATGTCGATCCATTTTGTTGAGTGTCTTCCTGTTTTTCACGGACCCTTCAGTTTACTAGGCATGGTGTCCTTTCTCCAGGGACTGGTGTCCTTCCTGATAACATGTTCATATTATGTGAGACACTCTGACCTACAGGGTTGCTAGGAGTCAGAATCTACTCGGTGGCGGTGGATATGCTTTTTTTGTTGATTAGTCTCACGATACCTTGTTTTTAAGGAAAATTCTGGGTTCTACTTCTTCTCCAAGACACATTAGCTCATTCGTTTGGCAGTCCATACTATAGTCAGTATTCTTCACCAGCACCATAATCCACAGTCATCAATTTTTTTTTTTTTTTTTTGGTCTTCTATGTCCATTGTCCAACCTTTGCATGCATATGAAATATCTAAACGAAACCTGCTGCCGTTGCCGTTGAGTTGATCCTGACTATAGTGACCCGAAAGGACAGAGTGGAACTGCCTCATAGTTTTTCCAAGGAGCATCTGGTGGACTCAAACTGCTGAAAACTTTTTGTAAGCAACTGTAGCACTGAACCACTACACCACCAGAGTGGCCACACATCTGAAGCAAGTGAAAAAACTGTGGCTTGGGTCAGGTGCACCTTAGTCTTCAAGGTGACATCTTTGCTTTTCAATGCTGCAGAGAGGTCTTTTCCAGCAGATTTGCCCAACCCAAGACTGAGTCACGGTACCTCCAACACCGAAGGGGTATTGACAGATCTGTTCTATCTGTCTCAGTATGGAGGACTTTAATAAGCTGGAAGCGTAAGGTAGGTGGATAGTCCAGGCAGTGTGCTCAAGAGGAAGGCCCAGGAGGAGGGGCTGGGGCTCCCTCAGTTCAACCCCTGCAGGAGGCCCATGGCCTCATTTCACACCAATGCGTAAAATGGTCAGTGAGTGGAAAAAAGAAGTTTCTGTGGCCCCTTGTCAGGGACGTTCTAGGCGCTGTGGTTCCAACCCTCACTGGTAAAGCCATCAAGGGGGGCCACAATCCACTTGAGAAGGCAGAAAAATGCATGAGTGGCTGGGGTGAAGGTGAACATTTGGATGAAGACTGGAGTGTTTAAACCAGTTTTCTGTGACGGAGGTGTATCTCTTTGGCCTGAGTGTGTTACGGGGATGGATTTGGTGCTTCAGGGAGGTGCTGGGCTGGGCAGCAGCCTTGTGTGGACAGAGATTGGGACTCCCGCCCAAAAGCCAGTGAGCACCACCCGACCATGATGGCTGGGATTTGGGGCCAGGAGATTTCCACTTGAGAGATAATTCCTAGCTGGATATTTGACGACAGAAGGACATAAGATAATCTTGAAAGCTGAAATCCCCATAGTATCTTGAGTGGTGTTGGAGGAACGCTCTCGTAGGGAGGGTGCTGATCAGAAGGTGACTTCCGTGACAAACTGAACAGTTTACACAGGAAATGTGCTACAGGAGGAGAGCACAAGGGAGTGCTCAGGTGCAGGGCCAACTTTGAAGCACCCCGAGGGGCAGACAGACCCCACTACCACTTGGGTGGTCCCTTCTCAATAGCTCTCCATTGGCGAATGGACAGCATCCTATCTGGAAGATTTCCACAGTGATCAAAAAAGACAAAGACAGGTCCGCATGGCGAGCAGGGTCGTGTGTTCGCTGCCCTCACCTTTGGATTCTCACCCACTTGTGGGCTGTGACCCGTGGCCTGGCTGCATGACCAGGAAGAGGGACAACAGACTAGTGGCCCATGAAAGAGATGTTCACATGGAGTGAGTCCACCAGCTGTCTGCTCAGTTTGTTGTACTGTGATGGCTTGCTAGGCCCCAAGGTGCTGGAAGCTGTGCCTCTGGTGTCCCCAGCGGTGGACAGGCTTCGGTGGAAACCAGACTAAGAGGCAGGAGGTAGACAGGCCTAGAAATCTGCTTCTGAAAACCAGTCCATGAAAACCCTGTGAATCACAACAGACCGTTTGTGTGATATCATGGCTTCAGGTGGAGCCCGCTTAGATTGGAAGGCACACAGACAACACAGTAGCTGCGTGCAAGGGACTCCAGCGGGCCAACCACCGTCATGCAGATGGCACGGGGAGGGCGCCATGTTCCTTCTACTTTACATGGGGTTGCCAGAAGTAGGAATCACCTCAGCGGTCACGTACCATAAAAATGAAAGAGGGGTGACCTATGGATGTCACCCTGGGAATTTGAGGGGGGCATTAAGGTAGGACATGTCAACTCTCATCTGGAGAGTTCCCTGCAGGGACTAATGGGTGTGTATCCTGATGTCCTTGCTGGAGGGGACCAACCAGGTCTACAAGACACATGGCAGTGGGAGAAGCACAGGACAGAGACGTGGGCCGCATCTAAACACAGCTGTTTTGCACCTGCCTGGGCCCAAGATGCCCATCAGAACGGCTTTGTCTACCATTTTAAGTAAGACAGGAGGTGCAGGTGGCTTTGGGATGTAGTTCTTGAAAAGAGTTGACCCAAGAAGCTGGCAAGTTGGCTTGAGATTGGTAGGTTATGCTCATTCTTGCCTGGGCTTTGCTTACCTGGCTGTAGCTGCAAAGCCCATATGTCCCACCCCCCGCCAAAACACAATAGTTCAGACTACTGAGTCTTGCGTTTCCTCAGACCAAGGAACACACCTTTATCCCCAGAGTAATGATTCATTCATTCACAAAAGACTCCTCGGTTGCTACTCTGGGTTAACAGGGCTAGGTGGCCTTAGTGGTGAAGCCTCGGCTGCTGAATGCGGTGTTGGCGATTCAGACACGCCAGCGGCCGCCTGGGAGACACACACGCCAGTTGGCGTCCGTAACTAGGACAACCTCGGAAACCCTGAGAGGCAGTTCCGCTGTGTCCTTGGGGGTCCTAAGGAGTCAGAATCGACTCATTAGCTGCGCGTGTTTGGTTTGCTGCTTACCACGGCCGCCACCACCGCCACCCAGCCTCAGCCCCTGACGAGCCTAGAGGCGAGCGGAGCGGGTTGACTTTGGTTGCTCATTTC
This sequence comes from Heterohyrax brucei, assembly GCA_028571685.1. NCBI lineage: Eukaryota > Metazoa > Chordata > Mammalia > Hyracoidea > Procaviidae > Heterohyrax > Heterohyrax brucei. The sequence goes on from CM053159.1 coordinate 83,688,457, forward strand.
ATTGAGTTCAGGACACACCTCGTCCCTGAGGAGGCTGCCTTGGTTCTCAGGAAGCCAGTAGCGTAGTTCTCCTCCGTGAGAGGTGGAGTCATTCAGGGGTTTCCAACTTGGGTAAAATACTGAAAACAGGCTGAATTCCGCTACGACAATAAACTGCCCCTGTCTCAAGTTTGGCAGTCATCCTTGGTTACATTTAAAATATTATTTTTGTTGTGTTTTTGTTTAAAAAGACAGACATGCTCAGACGAGTGAATGAGGAAAACAAATCTCTTCTCCTGTAAGAGATCTCCTATCAGCACAACCCAGTGCTCTTCCCTGTGACTCAGCCTCCAAACCATCAGGGGTCCACACAAAGAAGACACTCAGGCATGTGGTTTAGGACTCAGTGTCTGACACAGGTACTGGAACCGGCGTCTCATGGAGGCGTCCTGTGCTGTCATTGTCTCCCGTGCCCACCGTCACCTCTGTTGGGAACTCTGCAACCCTTGCTTCTGTGCACTCAGCCTCCACCGAGCTCCCACCATCTGTCCTTCAGCCATGAAGTTCCCTCTGTCGCAAGCCCCATCCTTTGCCCTCACTTCCTCCTCCCCGTCCCGCTCCCCTCTCCCTCCTAAGCCGCCTGTTTTCCACTTCTCCCTCCCCACGCTTCCCACCCACCCACCCCCTTCCCACCCCAGCCTCCCCCACCGTTCCCAACCCCCCGCGCTTCTGCTGCCGCGTATCTTCTGCCCGGTGGCCTGCCCCAGATGTGGGGACTCCATTCCGAGCTGGCCCTTCTCCTCTCACCAGGCACTGTCAGCCCTTTGATTTGTGGTGCGGCTCATTTTCCCCTGACCGGCACCCCCAGCTGTCCCAGTCACCTTCACCAGAAGAGACAGGCCAGCAGTGACCGTAGCTGCCCCAGCTCAGGCTGCTCGGGTTCTGGCTCTGTTACTTGTTTCTCCTGCTGTCCCCTCTGGTTGTTTCATTAACACCGGAACACGACAGATTCATCTCCACAGGAAAGAGAATCACCCCTTCCATCTACTTGTTCCACCTCTTTTGGATCGAAATACTTTCATTTATTTATTAATTTTGCAGTAGTTTTCCCATATTGATTCCCTGGGGCTTAGCACAAGAGGAAGGTCAGAGACAGAAGAGTTTAGTAGCGCCCTAAAGGTGTCCTGGGAGGCTTGTATCTCAGATGTCTGCAATTTCCGGCCACCATGGCACCCTTTTCATCGAATTGAGGATGTTTATGCTTTTTATTCCATAGCATCTGCAAGATTTAAAACTTTGTTCTTGAAGACAGCAGAAGTTTCTGCACCATCCTTTTGAAAACTTCCATTCTGTGGTCAGAAACAGGTGTGCCATTTCTTTGAGAAAGCCACTTTTGCTCAGCTAGTGGCATGCCTGGGTTGCCCCTGCCCTCTCTCAAGCGGTAACTTTCTTCAGCACCACCCATCAGGCTTGTTGCAGACAGGACCCAAATCAGGAGCTTCAAAGTCCAGGTGAGGAGGGACAGTCCTGGACTCGTGCAGCTTTGCCATGAGGCTTTGTTCTTCTCCTGGAGGCCCTGGTACCTCCAGTGTGTCTGTCAGGACTTCACCCTCACACCCAGCCCCGACGCACCGCCATCTCCGGGATGTGTGTCAGGACCTCATTCTCACGCCCAGCCCCTATGCACCAGCGTCTCCAGGGTGTCCGTCTTGTGACCCCTTTTGAGGCTATATTGTTAAATGGAAAAAGGATGTGGGTGGGTGTTTTGGATTGAATTGTGCCCCCCCGCCCAAAAAATATCCTAACTGTCTAGGAGCAAATATGGCCCATTCTGAGAACAGAGTTTGTTTGTTACCTTAATGAGGCCAAACCTAATCCTTTCTGAGTTAGGAAAAGAGCCCAGTAGACCCAGAGACACACACAGGGCGAGACAGGAGAGCCTAAGCCTGTGGACATGGATGAGGGAGGGCTTGCCTTCCTCTCTTCCTTCTGCTAGGCCTTGAATTTGGACTTGTACGTCTCAAAACTGTGGGAAGACGAGCGCCTCATCTGTGGAAGTTTTCCTGTGGCCATGTGAGGCAGCTCAGGCGGTGGTGGGGTCCCCAGTACCGTCTAAGGGTTTCTTTGGCCTACCCCAAATATCCCAGAATCCCTTACTAGCGTACACAGCAGGAGCTCTGGTTGAATGAAGTCTTCAAATGTTTCCCTTTTGACGCAGTCCAGCTGAACTCTGAATCTATGTCAGAAACTGGAAAACCGTGAAGAATTTATGACCTTGAAATTTCCATGATGCAGACATGCTAGGGGCTCTTCAAGGGACACCCCCCATTTCCAAATGAGGGGTGGTGAAAATAAACTCAGAAGCAACAATAAGCCAGAACTCAGGCTGCCTCTGACTAGGGGAGAGCTGAGGTCTGTTCGTCTCCACCTTGGGTGTCTGAAACCTTATCCCATCCAAAAGGGCAAGTCATTTATTTTTTAAAGTGTGTCAAGGATGTGACATCCTGAAGGGAGAATTTCTACATAGTCTTTCCCACAGCCTAGTCCCACCCTGACCCACAGCCTTGTATGGGTGCTTTCTAGCACAAACCCTATTCCTGTTGCCCCCATGACCAAAAGCCCATGTCTAACTCCTCACTGTCCACTGAACAAAGACCCTGCTCTCTCCCCTGACAGGCCCGGTCCCCTTCACCCCACTTCACCGTCTGTGCCTGTAAATGTCTGTGTCCCCAAGGTCTGTCTTGGGACTCTGGTGGCTCACATGGCCTTCCCGGTCTTGGTGCCTGTGCGTCTCCCTTTTGTAATATAATCCCCTGCTCTGTCCCCTGCCCCGTCCACCTCCCTCTTGTTTGTTTTCCGCCCTTTATGTCCCTGGCTCTGCCCCTTTCCTGTCACATCATAGCGTCCATCACTGCGTCTCCTTGTTCATCTCGCCATTTTCCCTCTTCCCAGTGCCCGCGAGGGCACTCATCATATCCAGAATTGGGCCCAAACACATTTGTTGAATGGTTAAACCATTCCGTGGTAGCAGAAGACTGGTGCTGGGTTCAAAGGTAAGGCTGTGAATAGACGGACTATGGGAGAGGGTTGATAAAGAGTGCACAGCCTAGTGGGACAGATTGTGGTGCCATTTGTAGTGCAGAAAAATAGGACTCACACCAGCCACACTGCCTATGGTGAGCCTCGAAAACACAAGATGTGTGTCAGACATCACACTTGGCAAGTGACGTGATCAGGAACAGCACCAGCTCCAGCAGGAGGGTCTTCAGTATCCGAATCTGGAAGGGGCTGGCAGAGGACAGGGCACAGTGACGAGCGATGCACCAGTGTCCTCTCCGAACACACAACTCCCGAGGAGAGACGTGCGGAGGAGACACTGGGTCACCCCCTCCTCTGCTCTCATTCATAACTGAAGAACAGAGTGACTGGCTTTCTGGAGGGGTGACAACTGAGATAAAACTTGTCCCCAAGTTACTACAAGTCCAGAGATACAGTCCAGAAATACAAGTCTAGAAAGTCAGTCTACAAAGCTTCTGTGAGTCTAGAGACAGTTAGCACTGTAACCTCGTAAGGAGACTGTCACAGTAAAAAAAATGTTTGAAAGACAATTCAAAGCATACATCTCTCCCGTTTAGGGAACACCAGGAGAAGACAGAACCCCTTAACCCAAAAAACCGAGTGCCGTCGAGTCAGACATCTGACTCACGGACGCTGTGGCAAAATCCCTTGGGGACTTAGAAAGTGCATACGCTGGTCACATGTCTTCAAAGTGCTCTGGCGAGTCCTGGGGATTCTAGCATCTGTACTTGAGGGAGATGCTGAAAGGGGCATGTTGCCAGGGAATGGACAGAGCAGACTTCAGAAGGTGGGCGGAGACACCCTGCCTAGTTCTGCACCTGTGACCAGGTGACCTGTGCTCTTTCTTCTCTCAACCAGGGGAGTAGTCAGAGAAAAACAAAAACCACCTCTCCTTTCGGTCGGTGTGTGGTTCAGCAGTCAGACCGACTCTGAGCTCATCTAGAATCATGCAGCCATAGAAGAGAGAAGAAAGGCGGACACGTTATAACCATGAGTTCCTGACTTGCTAGCTTACCGGCCCCTCTGGGCACCTGACCCAACTGTCCCCTGTTCATTTCCAGAAACTTCCGGCTACTCATTACTGGCAGAACCCTTCACGGGTTCCTCTTCTTCCTCTGCTGGCCGTCTGTGCTCTGCAGAGTGCTGACCCAGGGCCTTTCTACTCTTTGCATGACTTGGCATGTCATCTGTATGTGGATGACTCCCAGGAAATCCTCCCTAAATTTCTGTTCCAAGCACCTGGCTGGCAGAACTATCTGAAAGTTCCACAGACACTTCAAATTCAGCGTGTCAGATACATTTCTTGTCTTTCCCCACCCCAGTTTGCCCTCCACCCTCTCTCCCTGCCTTTCCTGGAGAAGCTTGGGAAGGACACAACTTGGCACTCAGGTGTTCATGCTAGGGGATCTGGTGCCAGGTATCTCCCAATCCCCAACTCCCCTCTTGTCCTCTCCTGAACCAGGTGCCAAGCCCCGAGCTTTCTGGCTTGGATGGTCCGCGTGTCTCTGAATGCCACCCACTCCTCTCAGCCCCTGCTACCACGATCTCCTGGACTGGTAAGTAGCTCTGGCTTTCCTGCTTGCTGTCTCACTCTCTCTGATCTGTCTTTATTGCAGACCGTTGTGAGTTTTTAACACAAGTCAATCTGCATCCGTTTATACACTTTCTCACAAAGCAGACCCTGAAAAACAAGTGACTTTCTTAGTTAGGGGCACCATTTCCAGGCGATCAAGCCCCCTGGCAGGCCCACATGTCCCTGGCATAGGTGCTTCCGACTGGACCTCTTTCCCGCCTTCTCACCGTGAGTTGGAATTGACTCGATGGCAAAGGCCCAGTGGCGCTGCCTTTCTTGTTTTTCCCTTGGCGGTCACAATGGGCAGGTCACAGACAGATGTGGATGGAGGGCCAACGCGACAGCCTGTTCTCTAACTGAACTCAGACTGGATTTCGAGAGCAGCAAAGGCCTTCCCTCATGTGCTGGTGGGCTCCCTCCAACCCTGGGGTTTTGTTTGCGGTTCCCGGCCATTTGTTTGTCACTGTTGGCTTCAGACCTGGCTGTTGTGAGCTCAGTGCTACCAGTGTTCAGTGGTCTTCCTTCTCAGAGGTCACAGCGTTGGCTGTGGGGCCTGTGGATTATTTCCTAGAGCTGGGCATGTGATCCCGAGTGGGCACCCTGAGGGACCTCTTTCTGCTTCATCTGTAGGCCCGCGTATCTGTCCCTGTGACAGAGTAGCTTAGTGGCCAGGTCGGCAAGTGTCCTGTACCTATTATAATAAAATCAGCGCTTGGCTCTTCCCCAGCCTGCTGATAACCTTTCCTATTGTCCTCAGACCCCTGCTGAGAAAGTCACCCTCCCTTCTCAGAGTTCCCAAATCTCCCTAAGGACATGAGAGCATTAGCTGACTTTCTGTGCAGCCCATCGGGTGCTGTTGGGCCCAGTGAGGCTCTTTCTGGTCTGCTCTTGGTCATGGCCCCTTGGCAGGCCTGTTTGAGACACTTTCAAAAGTACTTGGCACATGATAAGCCCTCATGTAAAAAAAAAAAATTTCAAAGGGTTTATCAATCTGCCATCTAAAAAGGTTTCATCAGCTGTCATGGCCTAGGCTTGTCAGTGTATCCAATACCTTGAATGCTTCTGTGATGCCTGTGTATGCTGAGGTCACAAATCCCAGAAATATTTCTCTCAGACTTCAAGTTCAACTTGTATTTTAAGCTGCCAGTCTGTTAAGGCTATTTAAAAGGGGAAAAAAAAAGAAAGACAGAAAAGAAAGAAATCATCTCAATCAAATCAGGGTCAGAGTCTGGGCTGTGTTTCAGGGGGAGAGACCCACATGGGTCCTCCGCATCATCCACCTGCACAGTCATCATGGCACTGTCCACTGCCAGACTACCGGGGATGCTGCCAACCGTGTGCCTTCTTTATGCCCACGGATACACCGTGTCTCAGGCACATGCTAGTTTTAGCTAAGCTGAGCTGCGTGCAAGTTTGTCGGGGCCACCTGGGGCCCCCTCTAGTTAGACAGTCCCCTTAGCCATCTAAGTCCTGGAGTTTGGCCATTCATCTAGATTTTCTTGGGAGGTATGGCACAGGTCTCCCTCTTCTTACGAGCCTCCTTCAGAGACTCACTGATGTCAGCACTCTTCTCGTTTCTTCTCTCTTTACCCTGCCCTGAGGGAGTGGCTTTGTGTGGTGCCCTGGAAGGCGTGGGGAGGCCAACGGGGACTCTAACTCGTCTTTTCAGCTCCTTGAAAGGAGTCGTCTTTGGAAAATCAAGAGGCAGGCAGACACACACTGAGCGCCACTGCTGAAGCAAGGACCTAGCGGCCTGCAGGGGAGAAGGTTCCGCAGCTGCCCCCTCCAGGCCTGAGAGGGCAGGCTTGGGCTGGCACCCCCTTGCTGCAGGCACTGGCACTGCCACTGGGGTTCACGCTTCCTTGACGTGCATCTCTATCCTCAGAACTAGGGGACAGGCCTGTGTCGCCCTGGGCCTTCCGGGGTCAGTCCTCCGGGGCTGGCACTGCCTCTGAGGAAGCCGTTTCCCAGTCCATTCCATGGCCTGCTTGGCCTTTCTCTCTCTCTGTGTCCAGTACTGGGGCCCAAGCCTCTGGGGTGGGGACCTGGGCGAGCTGGACCCTGTCGGGAAGCAAGATCGGGGGACCCCGGGGACTGGGCTGGCCTAGTTCAGTTCCTTCTGGCTGACTCAGAAAGGTGATTGTGAACCTCACGTGTTGCTCTCAGGAGCAGGGCTGGGCGGAAGGTGGCCATCACATCTCAGGGCCCTCTCGAGCAGTCCCTGCTGTTCCTCATGGGTGTAGGAACAACTGACAGAAAATTGCATCTGGGTCCAAGAGGCGTTCTCCTGACCAGAGAACAGGAGGCTTCCCAGGAAGCCAACGCGGGGCTCTCCGAGGAGAAAGACCCCCTCTCTCCTCAGCGACACTCCTCTTCTTCCTTCTACTAATCCTATTTGTCATGTGGCGGCTATGGGACAGCGCTTCCTAGCTGCTGCCCGCGTGCTGGGCCCCTTCGGAGAGCCTTCCGCAAATCAGAACGTCTCAGTGCCCGTGGGCGCCCCAGGAGGTAGGCACCAGGTGGCGCAAACCATGGGGCACTCAACCGCTAGCCTAAAGGTGGGTGCTTCAAAGCCACCCCGAGGCACCTGGAAAGACAGGCTGGGTGATCTGCCTCCGGAGTTCACAGCATGGACCGCTGGCGAGGCTCGGCTTCCATCTGCACACATGTGTTTACCGTACGCTGGAATCAACTCGGCAGCAGCTGACAACAGGCATTATTAATCTTCCTCAATGGGGAGTGGGCAGAGAGGTAATTTGCCCCCATCCCCACAGGTGGCATTCTAAGTGGCCGACCTGGGGTTTAGTAACGCTAGATCAGATGACGGTTTGGTTCCAGATCGGATCTCTTTCGGAAGCACCCTTGACGTTTGTGTCATGTATGCCTCATTGTAGCCTGCCCAAGGGCTGGCCCTGTCCTGCTATCCGGGTCCTGTGTGGCCGTGGTCTGCTTACACCCGGGGTGATCTGCAGACCCTGGGCTTTCTGTCCCCCAAAGCATCCAAAAGGGCACTGAAGAATGAGTGCCGACCGTCCTCCCCCTGGTAACCCACCAGGCCTTCCCAAGGTCACCCGTGGCCAACCCAAAGCTCTTCCAAAGCTCTGAGATTGTCTCTTCAATAATGGATTTTGTCTTAAAAATCCAGGCAGCTCTGTGACCAGATATACATAGTTGAAAGTCACTCAGTGGCAATGGGTTTGGGCTTTCCTGTGACGGCACGGACAGGTTCCTCTTGACAGACTGGGCACAGGCCCATCCAGCAAGACCTGGCTTTCTGAATGAGAGAGTAGGGGTCTGCAAGTAGGGGGCAAGTAGGGGGCTAGGCAGAGAAAACAGCAACGTCCTCAGTGACAGAGGAGGTGATCCCACCCCTAGGGTCGCAGTGGAGTCTGAACTTCTTGAACGGACATCTGACCCCCAGGGGTCTCTTGGAGACAGGTTATAGGAGCAAGCCTGAAATGTTAATGGATTACTTTAGGAAAATGGGCACGTTTTACTGAGTGGCTTGTGGACCATCCTGGTCCTCCAGTACACCCGGCTGGGTCTAGGTGCCTCTCTTCTGGCGGAAGCATGGGGACCACATTCTAGTGCCTAGGTCACGGCCGACGCGGTTTAGGAAACCAGATGAGACACTGGAGTAACAATGTCTGCGGGACAAGGGGACTTAATTCACACTCACCGTCATCGATAGTTACCAGGTAGCCACAAATCTGTCAGCTACAACACTCACGCGACTCCTCTGCTCTGTGAACCGTGAGATAAGGGTCCAAGATAAGGTTCAGGGGCATCACCCTTGGTCCCCAGGATTGGGACAAGTGGGTTTCTGCCTGCCACGGCTCCTCGGGGCCACCTGAGCCCAGGAACTGGGCAGGTCACGACTTCAGGGGCAGAGAGATGACTTTATGGGGCCTTCCAAGTATTGACTCCCTTAGAGCCCCTTAGAACCAGCAGCTACTCAAGGACTGCCACTCAAGGGACAGCTGGCACACTCCATCACACACCTGTCATTTGATACACCATTTCACCGAGATACAGACCACTGAAAGCCCTTCACCTCCTCCCCCAGGGATGTGTCTCGGGTAATGGACTCCACAGTTTACGCTCACACAAACCATCCAGAAGAAACGTTAATAACACCTCAACACAGAAACACCTCTTTTGATTCCACGTCTGGGCCAGGCGCACTTTCAAGTGTGCTGTCTGTGCCGAGCCCTTTAAGTACCATTCCCCCAGTGGACACCACCTGGCCTCCTCCCTGGGTTGATGTCACTGTGTGATCCCGGTGTATGAGAGACTCCGCCATCAGTTGGCAGGATGGTGGGACCTCAGGAGCCTTCTGCGTCTCAGACGGGCCCTGTCTCTCACTAGGTGCGCGATTTCAGGGCAGATGCATTTGCTTTGCAAACACAGTTTCTTCATCTCTAAAGTGGGGACAGTAGCGTCCAACCCCTGGTACGAGCAGAACCTCGTGTACTCAGCCCGGCGGCCACAGACTCAGCCACCCCTGAACAGTAGTCTTTGCTGGCCGAAGCCCTACAATTACTAAGAGGCTCGCTCTTGGGTTCCTGCACCCTTTTGTCCTCTTTTCTCTTTTTATGTCATAAAATGAAACAAGCTGCACAGTGCTTAAGTGCTTGGGTGCCAACGTCGGGAGTTAAACCCACGCCTCAGGAGAAAGCTGCAGGGTGGCTGCCGCCCGTGCCTGCAGCCTCGGGCCCCCTGCGGGGCTCTGCTCCTCTGGCCCACAGGGTTGCCGAGTTGCAATTGACTCGCCGGCCGTGGTTGTTCCCCCCCCCCCAATAAAACACACAGAAAAATGCACCCAATACGTGAAGTTAATAAATATTTCTCCATTTCCGGGGGAATTGATCGTGACAGGGTCAGCTGGACAGACTAGGGGCGGGCCTGTCGGAGGCTCGCAGAGTCAGCACGCATCAGTACCGGGGTTCAGCAAGAGACACTGCTCAAGTCTGAGCCGATGGGCTTGCTCTTTCCCCCACCCTGCGCTCCTCGCCCTGGCCTCCCGCCGCCAGACGGGGCCCCTGCTCCGACAACTGCTGGCTGTTGCTCTGTCAGACAGCTCTCCGCGGGAGCTGTGCCTGGCACCCGGAACCAGCCTCCGGCCTGTGCGCTGCTTGCTGGAGCCCCGTGTCCTCCCAGAGCAGAGGACAGCTGCAGATTTCCTACGGACAGGCCTCCTCAGCCCTTCTCTGGCCCAACCCACACCTTGTCACCAGGCCATTCATATGCATGCTGTAAAGAGACACCTGCCCCTGGGACAGTAACTTGGGACTGCTAGAAAGTCACATTCCAGTCTCCGATCCAGAGGTCAAGTCCTGAGGAGTCTCTTCTTTTTCTTGTCTGTGAGGCTCTTTGCCCTGGTGTCAGCTTAGACAGCGCCCTCCCTCGTGGCTTCTCAGTAGACTGGTTAGTTTTAGGCAGTCTGTCACCTCAGGGTCCTCCCATTCTTGCCCCACCCCCGCATATCTCTGCATATCAACCTCGAGAATGGCTTAGGAGTAGCCCTGTTTGGATTTGATTCTCAAGAGTTAAAGAAGACTGGTTTTGATTATTTAGGATAAATTTGTCCATTAAAAAAAAAAGTCCCCCCCCCGTTTATTCTTTAACCCAGTAGGAATGAGGTGTGTCTGTGAAATGGGCCATCGGATGGGGCAGGAAGATGCTCAGGGGCTGATCCTTGCCATGTAGTGTGGGATTTTCTAGGGCTACCTGCCGCAGTCACTCCAGTGCCCATCACATGCACGGCCCATGGCTGTCCCTTGTAACTACCTGTTCAAACCCAATTCTAGGGGCTCTTGAGCTACCTGAATCTGGGGTCTTGAATGACCTCTGGCCTAGATGAAAATATCACCTGCCTTAGTCTTGATGTGAGGAATTTAGGTAGGGGTCGTGTCACAGATCCCTCCTTCTCTGGCTCATCTTGTGTTCAATTATCATGCAGTATTTCTGAAAGAAGCACTTGATACAGGTGACATCAGCTTTCTCTGGGCACCAAAACATGGCCTCTGAGGCATCAGGACTGAGACGTCAGCCCTAGAAAAAAGACAGAAGCCCAAAGAATGCCAGCCTGGAATCCATGCTCATCATGTTTCAGCTTGCACTCTGGCTAACTTGGGCCATACGGGATAATCCCCTCCAGTTGCAGAAATGAGGCTTTTCTCAAGGAAGACAGCCTAGCTATACAGAAAATGCTTCGTGAAAGCTGACTGGCCTAAAACGGAGTTATAAAAAGAGTCCTTTCTATGGCATTGAAACAGCCAGAAATCAAAGTTTTCTGATCATCAAGCAGACGTTTTGGCAACAATAACCAACCGAAAGTTTCAGTTCTGTTTGTGAACCCCAGTTTCAGTAGTTGAGAGCCTAAGTGCAGAGGTAGGCAGGGAATGTGTCTGAACGTGACAGCGCCTTTTCCCTGTGAAATGACAAAGTCTGATGATGCTTCTGCTAACAGCGAGTGCTCTTGATTGGACTGGGGAGGGGAGTTATATTTCACAGTTTCCCTAGATTCTCTGCTGTTAATTTAGCAAACGGGAAGTCAGATGACTTCCGTGCAAATTCAATATCTTGTTAATGTTGCTGTAGAATCTATCACACGATTGTGATCAAAGAGAACTGAATCAACACGACCGTTGGATGGCTCCATTTCCTCTTGTTACCGCACACGTCAAGGCATCAAGAGGGATGGCTGGCACCCTCCACGCTCCTAATTACAAGCCAAGTTGCTTTTCATGTTACAAAGTGTTATTTCATAATATGTCTCAAACTCAAACTGACCAGGACACCAACAGAGTTGATGATCCAGACAAAAATCTGACTGCACTCATGTTTCCAATTGGTCTGCAGTATCACAAGAGAATTTGTGGTGTACAATAAGAAAGAATTAAATCTTCTTCTTCACCCCCCCCCAGCATTTATTCTCAGGTACGTTTGTATAAACATGTGTGAGTGTGCTCTAGTGTATGACCCAGGTCTAGATTCAAGGGGTCACTTGAGGCAGAGGGAAAAGCCTACAAGAGACCTGGAGACCAGAGGCAGATGTGTCCAACAGGGAAGCGGGAAAGACGCTCAGTGCAGCGAAGAGCAGGGGAGGTGGGGTCCTAGTGACGGGGAGAAGTGGGGAGGATGAGAACATTGGAGGGTAAGCTGGAGCCAGATCCTGTAGGGTCTTGGAAGCCAAGATAAGGAATTTGGACTTCATCCCAAGAGCACCGGAGGACCCTTTGAGCCTTTGCCATACTGAGTGTATATAGTGTTTGCATCTGGGTACCCAGTTCATGGGTTTCTGTAGGTGTTTCTGAGATGCATCCTGGGAACAGGTGCTGTCAGATCATCTCCAAGCACCTGGAAACTCGTCTGCTTCCAGTAATGACCAGTCAGTTGCCAGTAATCTTTCTCATCCTCCTTAGTGGGAGGAACTGATGGGGAGAGAATCTCAGTTTGATTTACTTTGAGAAGGTGGACAAACCCAAACTCTGAAGAGATCATTTGATACTTAGATACATCCGTGAAAAAAAAAATTATGCTGAACTATTTTCTCTGCCAGTTTTCTCAAAAACTCCATTTTAAACTTTTGAATAATATGATTTATGTATGGGTGATAAGGTTAGCTAGATGCTCTCTGACTTCTGACTCCACTGTACCTTGGGTTGCCCGTAAGTCCACACAACTTTATGCTTCCGTGACTGTTTAGTCCACCTCAGGGAGCTAGATCGAGGCATTCTGGAAATTTTTACTCTCTATGATTTGTGACCAGGAAACTGGGTTCACTTGCCTCCTGCCAAGGAACTAGACATGCAAGGAATTAGCCAAGACTAACCAACTTCTTTGAGTATGAAGGACATAGAAACAGGTGAAAATGGAAAAGGGTCCACTGTGTCAAAAGCGTACATGGCAGCAGACATTGTAAGACCACTGGAGGCTGGCTTGTCTTCAAAGGGAGTTGACCTCACGTAAACACTCATTGCATAGGGCTGGGTATATACAAAGCATTCTGCCAGGCAACATAGAAAGTGAAAAAAAAAAAAACCCCAAACTGTTCTTATTGCCCCCCAAATTACAGCAGTTGGGAGGGTGAGACACAAGCAAATAATAAAACGTTGTATACCGATGAGAATAAATAATGCAGATTTTAAGAGCATGGGAAAGCAAGGAAGGTGTCCGCCGAGGAGGAGCCGGGTGAAAGGCAACCGTTTCTCTTGAAGAAACGGTGCTTCTGAGGTGAGCCGACGTTCCCCAGAGGGAGCGAGAAAGAACAAGGGGGAGAGGTGTGTTCAGCGGGTCAGAAGTCTCTGCGGGTTCATCAACAGATGGACTGGGAGTCATGGGGGTAAGATCGGAGAAGAAGAAAGCCTTGGGCCACATGGTAAAGTACTGTGACTCTCATGTCAAGGACTTTGGTTGAATTGGTTGACAACTGGGAACTATCTAAGGTTTTGAGTGAGAGAATGCTGCACACTTGTTAAAAAATACATTGCTCTTATAAAACTTAAAAGTGCAATGTGAAATTATCAGGAGAGAGGCAGGGTGAGCTCCTGCATCAGACTTTAAAGTCTTTGCTTGTTTGTTTGTTTCAAATAGTCACCAGGGTGTCTACTGAATGTGATTCACAGTGTTGGGGGTATGTGGTTAAGAAAGTACAGAAAAGTGTCCTTGGATGATGAAGAGAGAAACCCTGGACCTTCCTTTGGGGGTCCTGAGCATCTTGGAAGCAGCTAATGAGCTACAGCGGTCAGGAGACCCAGGCAAAGACAAGGTCAAGAGTTTTCAAGTGCCAGCTGTGAGTGTTAGGCTGCGAGCTCTCAGCGTCTCGGGCTGGTGTCTCCAGCTCCATCTTTGGCATTCGTATCTGCAGTCCACCAAGGGATTCTCCCTCCCCCCCAGTTTCCTACCACCCTCCCCCAAATCTGGATAAAGAATCAAATCCATTATCTGTGGACTCTGAATAAAGAGTTAGTGACTTGCCCCAATTCAGCCACCCAGTCATGGCCTGATGAGAATCCTTTCCACGATGCCCTGGTGCCTTGCGCCCAAAGATGTGAACGTCACCCCAGGGGGCCTCTATAAGCTGCAGGCATCTGAACTTCCAGGCTCTGGGCATGGTTATGTAGACTTCTGTGGCATATACTTTGGACTTGAATTGGCTTCTGGAAGTTGATTCCCTGCCTACACCTTCCAAACCCCTCCTTGAGAAACTCCTGCTTTACCACTGTCCTGTGGAGAAGACCACTGGGCTAGGCAGCAAAGGCCTAAACCAGGGAGCGGTCACCCGCAACTTCAGGTGTCCCATTTGTGATGATAAGAAATACAGAAGCAAAATGACCTGAGGAGGGCAGAGGGATCTCAGGTCTGGTCCAAGGACATTTGCCATGACAGGCGCAAAATGAGCCAAACGCTGGCCATGAGCTGTTGGGCACGGGAATAATAGGTTGGGAGGCTAGTGAGAGGCTTCCTTTGGCTGTTGTTGCTTCAGGAATGGATTGTTATCTATGTTGTTTGACTAAGAGGGGAAACTTTTCACCCCAAATTTCAAACAGGGCTTTTTTTTTTTGCAGTTTTCTTTCATTGTGATTCAGTGAAAGTGTACAAACCAGTTTAAATTTGCATGCCCACCTATCTGCAGCTCCCTCTACTCTCCTTGCCTGGTGACAGCACAATCCTTTCTGTTCTATACATGTCATATCCTCTTAAACGATCCCCTGTCCACTCCTCTCCACCCTCTCCGCTCCCCTCTAGTCAGAGGCCAGGAGGATGACATCCTGCGGATGTGTAGAACCATAAAGTACACACATGACATGGTCCCTCTGTGAAGCAGGGATTTTTTTTTATGTCAAGATTCTTATCATTCTTTTGTCTAACGAGGACTCCTTTTCAGACCTGTTGAAATGGACTTCAAAGCCTGACTTTTATTTTTTCACATGCTGGGCCCCAAAGAGAGAATGCAATTGCAAAGCTATCGTACATACAGACACAGCAGGTTTGCAGGTGCGCAGCAGCCCCGGCCACAGGCAGACCTGCTGGGCCTGGGGGAGGGGAGCACTGCCTTCTGCCAGGTGAGCAAGGTCCCTGTGCCCACAGGCTGTTCTCCTAACAGCGACGTCAGTGAACAGAGTCCGGGACCCAGACATGAAAGCACTCAAGCAAGAAGTAGATGCCAGCCGTCAGTGAAGAGGACCAGAGCCTGGAGCACAGGGGACATAGGAAGAGGGCCCAGGTGGGACTGATTGTTCCCTTTTCTACCCTGGCAAAGGGCCATCATCCATCCCTTTGTGGTCAGTTCTGGACTCATCTCTCCCATGGCTACTGCCATCGAGTAGCTTCTGACTGACGGTGACCCGTCATATGGCTGCTGCTCGGTGGCCAGCCTGGTGCTGACGCACTACACACCTGTGCTGACCGGGGTGGAGGGAGCTTCCCTAGCAGCCCTCCCTCTCCTTTTCCCACCCCAAACCCCATTTCCCCCTCGTGATTCCCTTCCCAAATGCTCTTGAGGACTTCTTCAAAGGATACAGTCATCTGAACACCCCCTGAGGTAGGCAAGGTGGCTCTCCCTCTATAACAGCCTGGAGGGGGACACAGAGGGTTAAGGGGTTGAAGGGAATCTCACAAGCCTTACAACCTCTCTGTTGTGTGTCCACTGCTCTCCTGTTTTCCAAACAAAAGCCACCCCACACTCCCGTGCGCCTCCTCTATTCTCCTGTTCTCCAGACAGGTCACCCCCCACTCCTGCCTGCCTCCTTCCCTGCTGGCTCTGTGGGCTTTGGAGAACAAGTGGCACAGTTCTTTCCTTTATTCCCACACCCTCTTATGCCTGGCATCCGCTGTTTCCCGGCTACAGGGGTGAGAAGGGTACAGGGGCGAAGAGGACGTAGGTCAAAGGAGAAGACGTAGGTGAAGGGAAAAGACGTGGGCCAGCCACACACAGAGCCTGCTCTGTGGACGGCCTGAATTGTTCCCAGTCTCAGCCAATTCACCAAACCACCATACTCCCAGAAGCCCTGTGGCTTCTCCCTGAATTCAGTCTAGTTTCCTTTCGAGGGTGCTCAGTCCAGCAGGAATGTCTGGATATACACTGGCTTTCAAACGTTCCCAGAGAGCTCCTGCTCCTTCGGGGACACAGAGCGATGTGGCTGGAGGTTGCAGTTGGTGACAGTTAAGAACTTTCCAATGTTCTATGGCAGTTAGGAAGCTGATGGGCCTGTGGTGTCAGAGCTGACCTCTGGGTCAGAGGTCACAAGTTCTACGGTTCCTTGGCTCTGGCCTAGATTAAAAAAAAAAATCCTTTGATGTGTGTGAGGCCAACGATGCATATGGTTCTCATTTCAAAGTGGAGCTTTGGTTACATGTATACATCTTTTACTGTCTTCAAGCAAAAATGTTGGTTTATATCTTTCTGATGATTTTACAGAGTGCAAACCCCACAGGCACAATGGATCCAGTTTTTTCTTTTATATAAAAGTAGGATTATGTTCTATAACTTGCTTAGTCATCTGCCCTGTTCACATGACTGATAAGAACACTGACGTGTGAGTGACTAATGACGGCTGCAGAGTATTTGTATGATTGTGTGTATGGCAATCCTGGTGGTGTGGTGGTGAAGAACAGCTGCTAACCAGAAGGTCAGCAGTTCAAATCTACCAGGTACTCCTTGGAAGCTCTATGGAGCAGTTCTACTCTGTCTATAGGGCCACTATGAGTTGGCAATATATATATATATGTATTTAAATAGTATTTGATCAGAAGAATTTTAGGTATTGCTCTATGGCCACACTTGGATTAGGTCCCCAGAGTTTATGAGTGGATTGTGACTGCCAGCACCCCCCGTGACAGAGCAGGACTGCCCGCTAGTGTTCCCTCAGCTGTCATCGGCTGCCGTCTTTCCTGGGGCAGACCATCAGATCATTCTTCCAAAGGGTTTCTGTCACCTAGTGCTGCTCTAGCAGAGATGCCATGAGGGGACGGCTTTAACGAAGGAAAGTTGATTCTGACAGTCACCTAGGCAACAAGTCCAGATTCAGGGTGTCTGCTCCAGGGGAAGACTTTCCCCCTTGTCGGCGCTGGAGGAAGGTCCTTGTGTTGTATCAGCCTTTGTTCAGGGGGGTCTCGGCGCAGGAGCCTCAGGTCTAAAGGATGCACCCTTCTGCTGGTGCTGCTTTCTTGATGGTGTGAGGTCCCCAATTCTCTGCTTGTAGGATGACAGGATAAAAGGCAGGGCAAGCCACACTCCAGGGAAACCCCCTTTACAGTGGAGCAGGGACATGATCCTATTATGAAGGGGTTTACAGCCCCACCCTAACCCTCTCACAGAAAACAGGAAAATCACAGAACGAGGGACAATCACAAAACACTAGGACTCATGGCCCAGCCACACAGCTACACACATTTCTGGGGGGACACAGTCCAATCCCTGACAGTGGGTTTGAACCATAAGCCTTTCAGTTAGAACCTGAGCACTTCACCATTGCACCACTAGGACTTCTTACTTTTAAAGTCATGAAATTCAGGTGAGACCGATCGGTGTGACTGTGTTTTCCTCCAGCTGTGTTTAGCCGCACAGGTTCAGGTACAGAGTTCAGGGCCAGAATGAAGTGGGGACTCCCTGGAAGTTCTCGCCACGAAGACAGTGAAGCCACACTGAGATGGCAAGGCTGAGCGTGTCTATGGGACACGATCTGGGTGATTTTCCTTTGTGGTTTATGTCTCAGTGTTTTCCTAGAGAAATGGATTTTCATTAGTGTGAAGAGAAGTCAATGTATCTGTTTTTCAAATAAAATTTAAATGAGTTTTTACAAATACTTATGTCTCTGGTGCCAGGCACACAGGTGTGACATCCTGCAATCACTTGTCCTCCACCGTCTCCATGGCAACTCATGGACACAAAGCATGTGTCTCGGGGGAGCGGCTGGGCCCCGAGAATCCTGAAGGCTGGTGGGTCTAGGATAACCCATCAGGAGGCGGCCACCCCCCCTGACAAGGGGCCACAGAGCCTTCCCCTTTTATAATCCCTTCTCTTTGGTCACCTCCGTCCCTTCCCGCCTTCTACGCACACTGTTTGGCACGTAACGGGTGCAGCTCACTGGTGTGTGAGCTTGAGGAAAGACGGTGTCCGAGCTCCTCGTCGCGGTGGGAAGCGGGGAGTGCTAGGATGCGATCACATTGGCTCCCCTCTGGGATGCAAGCCCGACCCCTGGGAACTGGTGAAGGTATCTTCTCTTCTGCTCCTCGCTGGCCTGTTTATTCTGTGACTAACAAACACACGTTGACCGCACTGTTAGGACAGCACCTGATCCATGCCCTGCTCCAAACACTCCTTCACACTAGGAACCTGTGAGCACTGCACGTCGCACCTGGTGTCCCACCCAAGATGAGGGGACAACAGTGGACTCTGAAAACAGAGCCTGGTGGCACGGGACGAGGTGCTTTGCTGACAGCCGAGAGGTCTGCGCGTGACGGAGACGTGGTGGTCGACTTGGGTGAAGATGGCAGCCTTGGAAAGCCCGTGGGCCACGTATTTAGTTTCACGGTGCCCTATAGCAAACCCTGGTGGCATAGTGGTTAAGTGCTATGTCTGCTCACCAAAAGGTCGGCAGTTCAAATCCACCAGGTGCTCCTTGGAAACTCTACGGGGCAGTTGTACTCTGTCCTATAGGGTCACTGTGAGTCAGAAGGGACTTGACAGCACCGGGTTTGGTTGGTTTTCTTGTGCCCTACAAGGTCACTTTGAGGTGGAATCCCCTCAGCAGCAGCGGGTTTTAGGGTCCAGCAGTGTTTCCTGAGAGCCAGCCGCTCTAGTTGCCAGTCTGGACTCCCTGAGAATGCTCCAGAAAATCAGGCCGTGCACAGTTTTAT
This sequence comes from Heterohyrax brucei, assembly GCA_028571685.1. Classification (NCBI taxonomy): domain Eukaryota; kingdom Metazoa; phylum Chordata; class Mammalia; order Hyracoidea; family Procaviidae; genus Heterohyrax; species Heterohyrax brucei. The sequence goes on from CM053159.1 coordinate 83,706,953, forward strand.
CGCTTTGTTTATTTGTTTTCCAATGTGGCATCTGGTGTCAGCTTGTCAGGACTAGGGTCAGTTTCCAGGAATCCCACTGAGCTAACCTCTTTAAACCTTGAGTTTCTCATCTGGAGACATTAGTGTCTTCCTCACTGGGCCATGCAAGCTGGATCGATCTTTGTAAAGGGCTTATGAGGCAGCACAGAACACAGAGTGAGTGTCCCCAGTGGGTGTCACTCACTGCTGTGCTTACTCTTGTCGTGGTGGGAAGCTGGGTAACAGCTAGGAACGCAGGCAGTCTAGGCCTCTAGCCTTTCCTTCACAATAGCCAAGCCGAGTGCCGAGGAGTTGGATCCGACTCATGGCGACCCTTGGGGCCAGGGTAGAACAATAATGGGTTCTATGAGATCCCACAAGGAAGTCCGTGAACTCACTTGTTCTCAGTGCTCCATACCTGTTTGCTGAATATCCCTGCGCTCACCTTCCAAGTCCTCCCCTTAGGAAGCTGGGCACCAACGCCAGCACCTAGTCCACCCTTTGAAATAATACTGGAATGCTTTCTGGAAGGGCTGTTGTGCACAGTAGCACGTTGTCAAGTCTGTGAACTTAATTGTAGAGTTGTCTGTGAGGGAGTTTTTAGCCAGCAAACAAATCACTGTATTGGAACACCCTCCCCACTCACTTGATCTGGCCCCCAGTGACTTTTTTCTTTACCCAGAGATAAAGGAAATATTGAAGGGAGGGCATTTGGATGACATTCAGGACATCAAGGGTAATGTGACAACAGCTCTGATGGCCATTCCAGAAAAAGAGTTCCAAAATTGCTTTGAAGGGTGAACTAGGTGCTGGCTTTGGTGCATAACTCCCCACTGGGAGTGCTTTGAAGGTGACTGTGGTGACATTCTGCAATGAGGTATGTAGCACTTTTTCTAGGATGACTTCGCAAACTTAATTGTCAGACTTAGTGTTCTGACTGAGAAAGGAGACTCAGCTCAGATTTTGGCAATTACTCGCCAGGTTTGCTAATGAGTCCTTCTTGGTATCTCACTATTAGAAAAGAACATGGTGCCAGAAAAAGGGATTTTATCATAGACCATATAAATTTAGATGTGGCTGTTGGCCCAGGACCTTGAGGCGGACTCCAGGCTATCTGCTGGGCTAGTAGGTGGGACAGGACAAAGGAAAGGAAAAACAGAATGACGTTTTAGTCATCTGGCAGAAATGCCACCAGGGGATGTTTTCAACAAAGAAAGGTTTATTCTTAGACCGTCCATTAGGCTATAAGTCTGAATCCAGGGTGTCTGCTCCAGGGGAATGCTTTCCTTCTTTGTTGTGTCTGGAGGAAAGTTCTTGTCTTGCATCAGCCTTTGATCAGGGAGCATCTTGGCACAGGAACCTCAGGTCTGAAGAACACACACTACTCCTGATGCTGCTTTCCTGGTGGTATGAAGTTCCCAGTTCTCTGCTTGCTTCCCTTTCCTTTTATCTTTTGTAGGATAAAAAGGCGGTGTAAGCCACACTCCAGGGAAACTCTGTCTACACTGGAGCAGGGAGGCGACCTTAGCAAGGGATTTGCAGTCCCACCCTAATCCTCTCTAACAGAATCCATTCTGGTAACCACAGGCGGAGATGGCTTTACAACACAACAAAATCATAAAACAGAGGGCAATCATGCAATTTTGGGAACCTTGGCCGAGCCCAATTGCTGCACAGATCTTGGGAGGACACAGTTGAATCCATGACCAAAGGAAAGAGAGTGACTGAGTGAGGAGGAACTGTCCACAGTACTCTTGCTTGAAGGGAGGTGATTAACCACAAATTAAGGTATGGTTGGTTCAGTCTAGAGAAATGTGTGAACTACGTCACTAAACTAAGACAGTCACAAAGTCAGAGGTGAGTGGGATGAACAGAGAAAAAGGATTGGCATGAGGCTAACGGAGACGGACTGAGGCACAGACAAGGACCAGCCTCCCTGGAGTGAGTCCCGTGAGTCCTCGGCTTCAGTGGAGGGAGGGTCCCACTCTTACCACACGGGAACTGGACCCCAAGCCAAACCCACTGCCACTGAGTTGGTGCTGATTCACAGCCACCCTATAGAGCAGAGTAGAACGGCCCCATAGTGTTTCTGAGGAGTGCCTGGTGGATCTGAACTGCTGGCTTTTTGGCTAGCAGATGTAGCACTTAACTACTACACCACCAGGCAGGGGCTTAAAGTGAAAGAACCTGCCAGCAAACACCTGTCCAAAATGTTAGGTTTTTTGCTAGGGGATGCTGAGTCCGTTCTGACTCCCAGTGACTTGTGAACAGCAGGAGCCGGCACCGAGCAGCTCTGCGCCACCCTCAGCATCCGTCACGTTTGAGCCTGTTGTGGCAGCCACCGTGTCCGTCCCTTCTGTGCAGAGTCTTCCTCTTTTTCACGGACCGTCTACTAAGGGTGATGTCCTGCCTCACCCGGCGCGTGATAACGGCGCTCCGGATGCCGTGTCTGAAGTACAGGAGACGAAGTCTCGCCGTCCTCGTTTCCAAGGACATTCTGGTTGTACTTCTTCCAAGACAGACTTGTTTGTTTTTCTGGCCATCCCTGGTAGGTTCCATAGTCTCACCAACACCGTAACTCAAAGACACCCGTTTGTCAGTCTTCCTTATTCGTTACCCAACTTTGCCATGTGTCTGAGGTGGTTGAAAATACCATGACTTCGGTCAGACACTCCTTAGTCCTGAAAGTGACATTTTTGCTTTTGAACATTTAAAAGAGGTCTTTCACAGCAGGTCTGTTGAGTACAATCCATCATTTGATTTCCCGATGGCTCCTTCTGTGGGTGTGGGTTGTGGATCCAAGCGAAACGAAATCCCTGACAATTGAGTCCCTTCTCTGCTTATCATGATGTTGCTCATTGGTCTAGTTGTAGGATTTTTGTTTTCTTTATTTTGAAACGTGAAGGCTGTGGTCTTCGATCAAAGTCTGTGGTCTGAAGATGTTTAGGGGTAACATCCATTGAAAGGCTTCCCCCTCTTCTTCAAACTGGTTGACAATACTTTTAGGTAAGATCTCCTGAGGCTTGGTTTTAAAAATCCTAGTGTTTTTAATATATACTTGGGATGCTTAGAAAATTAAGTGAAGAGATTTAAATCTCTTTCCAGCTAGTCAGAAAGGGTCTCATGGAGCATGTGAGAGGGGCAAATTTTGAGTAAGAAAAAGCAAGACAGGCTGGTTTCTGAAAGAGACCTGTGTTCCATGTGTGAAGAAAATTCTGGGAGCAGGTTGGTATCTTGGTCAGCTCATGCTGCTGTAAGTGGATGGCTTTAACAAAGAGAAACTTGTTTTTTCATAGTGCAGTGGGCTATGAGTGCAAAGTCACAAGGCGAGCTCTCGGGAAGGCGCTTTCTCTGTCCCTCTGGAGGAAGGCTCTTCTCATCAATTAGCCTCTGGACCAGGAGTCTCTCCACGCTGGAAACCCAGGTCCAAAGAGTGTATTCTGCTTCAGGATGTGCTGCTTGGTGTTATGAGGTCTGTCCGTCTCTCTACACTTCTCTCTTACGTATTTCATAGAGAATGACTCTCATAGATTGCGAGTCACTTACTGAGAGTCACCTCAGTAAAACAACTGCCAGCTACTGCATCGCATTAACATCAACGAAGCAGGGTTTGGAACACTGAGGACGTCCCATCAGATGCCGAGATGGTGGGCAATCACACAACACGAGGACTCATGGCCTAGCCAGACTGAGGCACATATGTTGGGGGGACACAATTCAATCGATGGTATCTGTGAACAAGAACTGAGGGAAGGGAGTAAGGATCGAGCTATAGGTGGCTTGGTGGCCCAAAAAGGATTGGAGTCTGCCAAGGAAGTATGGGAAGGGCTGATGGTCCCAAGAAGACAGGAGTCAAAATGCTCAGGGAAGAGCAGTGGGACCCAGCCATGAGCTAGGGCTCTTGAGGGTGTTACGAAGTGTATCTTTTCTGACTATAGGAGAGAACCAAGTGAGGCCCAGAGAGATCCTTCAGACAGAAAATTAGAAAGAAAAAGAAAAACAGGCAACCAGGACCACATGTTCTTTAACGTTTTATTTTGAAGTCATGTTGTTGTTGTTTGGTGGCACAAGTTGGTTTTGACTCATAGCAAACCCATGGAACATGGTAGGACTGCCCCACAGGGTTTCCTAGGCTGTGACTGTTATGGGAGCAGGCGGCCCAGTCTTCCCCCACGCCATCTGCTTCCAAAAGACGGCTGACACAAACCGCTGGATTGTACCAGAACACTGTCCAGTGTAGCACTGGGTGGGAATGCCCTCCAACTACCCAGAGGCCAAAATAGTGGACTCGATGGTACCCAAGACGGCAGACGATACAGCGCTGGGCGACAGTGCACCGGTTGTCCTTGGGGTCACCCTGAGCCACAGCTGGCCCTGTGGCAGCTTTCACAACAGTGATGTGCAATGAGGCCAGGATCCAAACTTAGAAATCCTCTCCTCCCGTTGATCCCAACGAGACAGTTGTCCAGCACTGATGGCTCATAGTTAGTAGGGGCTTGGTGGTCAACAGCTCAGCTGCTAATCACAAGGCCAACAGTTCAAATCCACCAGCCACTCCTTGGAAACCCTATGGGGGCAATTCTACTCTGAAAAATACAGTAAGCAGCATGAAGCTATTATTGGGTTGGCTCAGTAGTAGAACTGAGATGACAGAAAAACCCACAACCTGGATGGTAAATCTATAGAAATTATCCAGTCTAAACAACAGAGAGGAAACAAAGATAATGAAAAGACATTAACATAAGTCTCAAGGATCTGTGAGATAATGTAAAATAATATAGGCTTCATGTTACTTAAGTTCCAGAAAAGAGGACAACGTAATTTTTATGAAACAAATATGTGAAGAAATAATGGCTGAAAGTTCTCATATTTAATGAAACACATAAATTGAGAGATCTGAGATGCTCACAGAGCTGCCAACTGGATAAATCCCAACAGAGCATCAGAAATCTCAATATCTAGGTAAATGTGATAGATTATTTTCCTTTAAAATACCAGGAATGATGAGGGATAGCGAAGATTAGAGCATTCTCTGCTGGTAGGTGTAGTGCGTATGACCACTACTGCCGTGGCATAAAGTGGAGGCTAAGCTGTCTGTACTTCATCTGGGAAAGTAAAATGTTTTTAAGTTGACTGTGAAAAGTGAGGTATGCTAGAGCCAGACCCAGAAAACCCACTAAAAACAATACAAAGGAGTGTAAACAAAAGTTCAATAAATGTATCAAAATAAAATACTGAGGTATGTTTAAATATGCTAAAGGAATGTAGAAAAGGGAGAACCAGAAAAAAAAAAAGGGAGGTGTTTTAGTCAGCTAGTGCTGCTCTAACAGAAATACCACAGAGTGATGGCTTTAACAAAGAACCATTTATCCTTACACAGTCTGGTAGGCTGCAAGTCCATACGCAGGGTGTCCACACCAGGGGAAGGCTTTTCCCCTTGTTGGCTCTGGAGGAAAGTCTGGTATTGCATCAGTCTTTGTCCAGGGAGCATCTTGGCGCAGGAACCTCAGATCTGAAGGATGCGCTGTTCTGCCAGTGCTGCTTGCTTGATGGTGCCAGGTTCCCCATTCTCTGCCTGCTTCTCTTCCTTTTATCCCTTGCAGGATGAAAGGGTTAAGAGTGGGGCAAGCCATACTCCAGGGAAACTCCCTTTACAGTGGAGCAGGGAGGCGATCTTATAAAGGGATTTACAGTCCCACCCTAATCCTTTAACATACAGGATAGGAAAACCACAAAATGGAGTACAGTCACCAGATACCGGGAATCATGGCCCAACCATGTGGCTACACATATTTTGTGGGGACACAATTTGATCCATGACAGAAGGTAAAGCAGAAAACAAAAGAAATCAACTGCACATGTATTAATAATTACACTAAATGTAAACGGTCTGGGCACACTAAATAAACACCGTGAGAGTCAGATGGAGCAAGCAAAAAGCCAAGACCCCAAACGGGTTAAGAAGCCAACTTTAAATAGAATGATATAAATAGGTGTCATGTAAAAGCATGGAAAAATATCTACCATGCATTCCCTGATGGGGAATGCTACACAGAGTCCCTGATGCAGAGGGAGAAAAATGGGTGTGCTGACCTTGAGCTCCACTGAAGCAATAAGACTTCATGGCTTGACAGACTGGACGGTCCCTAGATGACATGGCCCCCAGACTCTCTGGTAGCCCAGAATTGGAACCATTTCTGAAGCCAACTCTACAGCCAGGATTGAACTGGCCAGTGAGACATAAAATGACACTGGGGAAGCGTGTGCTTCTCCGATACATACGTGAGGCAAGCTGGGCAGCTCCTGTCCAGAGGGGAGACAGGAAGCTGGAGGGGGACAGGAGCTGGCAGAATGGGCCTGGGAAACAAAGGAGGCAAGGAGGCGCGTGCTGTCATAGGGTGGGGAGAGCAGCTAGAGTTACATAGCAGTCAGTAGATAGGTTTTTATATGACAAATTGACTTGGAATGTAAACTTCCACTTAAAGTACAATTATGCACATATCTGTGTATGTGCGTACTAGGACTGACAGTTATGTTCGTGAATGCATCCTAGAAAAAGTGCCACGTACCTTATTGCTGACTATCATTATGGTCACCTTCAAAATCCTCCCCTTGAGAAGCTGTGCAGAGTAAGACCCTCAGCAGGGTGGACTGGCACAGGGCTGCTACAGTGGGCTCAAGCATGGCAACCACTGCGGGCATGGCGCACGACAGGGCAGTGTGTACTGTGTGTGTTGTTTTGTTGTAGGTCGAGTCACTGAGTCCAAACTGACTTGACCTCACATAGTGACAACAGCTTCCTTAAGCCAAAGGGACCATTTCTGCAAATAAATTAGGGTAGATTTGGGTGAGAGAGAATCTAGAACTGAGACAAGGACCCAAACCTGGAGGATGCCACTGAAACGTAGTAAGAGATGGTGACAGCCAGTCAGGTCCCTTCTGACTACGCTGACCTGTGTGTCAGAAGAGACCCATGCTCCAGGACTTTCTTTTGAGACATCCCTGGGTGGACAAACTGCCAACCCTCGGCTAGCGAGTGAGTGGCAGGCAGTTTTCACAACTGAAAATCAGGGTTACATCTAAGAATTGGTGCGTAACCATCATGTCAACCCGTTTTTCTCCAAATAAGAGAGTTATCTTTCTACGTGCCACATAGCTCAGCTTCTTGGGTGAGAAGCCTCACATGGTAAGCATTCCTGAAACATCTCAAAAAAGCTACGGAACTCGGTATGCCTTCTTCCTCGTCTGCTCCAGAAGATCAGGCACACTCAGCATCTGTAATGTTTCCCACGGTGGCCTCTTCGGCCTTTAAAGCCATGAATTCTTCACATTAAAAGCCAAGTCCATAAACTGGAGACAGAATAATGAGTATTACTTCTGACCCCTTAAATACAGAAAAGAGACAATGAAAGTGCTTTTGCTCAATGTGTTTCAGCGACAACTGAGATTACACAATGGGAAATAAAGACCTGCTCCTGGTGTTGATAAAAACTCCATTGTTATTTATAATTAGGAGAACAAGCCCTCTGGCAGCTTTGAGTTTGTGCTTGTGGAAGCAGTTGAAACAAGGTGGGCAATGAACACAGCTGCAACACTGTATCTGCCCAGCTGCAACAGTGTATCAGCCCAGCTGCTAACTTCAGCCTCCTCTACTACTGAGGTGTCTAGAAGGGCTTGTGAGTAACACTGAAGCATTTTCAAAGGGCACACGTTTCTAAGGACCCAATCATCCTCAAAATATTCAAAAGAAAAACTAAATGGTCTTCCAGGCTCAGGCTACCTGAGGTGTGGTCCCTGGACCAGCGACGCTGACCACCCCACCTCTCCTGAGCCAGAATGTTTATTTTTAACCAGATGCCCAGGTGCTCAAGGGACCCCGGTGGTGCACCAGTTGAGCACTCAGCGGCTAGCTGGAAGTCAGCTGTTCGGACTCACTGGCGGCTCAGAGGGATCCGAGACGTGGCCGTCTTCTTCCGTAAAGATGACCTTCTGCAAACTGTGCAGGCAGTTCTTCTCCCTGCAGGGTTGCCGTGAGTCAGTATACTTCTAAAGGCACACAGCCATGACCCCCAAGGTTATGCTCCGATTCAAGAAGTCATGTTTCACTTTGAACAGTTTCTGTTGGGCTGTGGATTGGGGGTATGAGGGTTCCCTGTCTAAGAGAGGAGAGCTGACCTCACACTGTGCCACTGCAATCAGTTGTCATTGGGTTGACTCCGGTTCCGAGTGATGGCAGGAGTCTCAGAGCAGAGCTGTGTACCACAAGGATTTCAAGTGGCCATCAGAAACCCTGGTGGCATAGCGCTGTTAAGTGCTACATGCGCTGATTAAGAGGTCAGCAGTTCAGATCCACCAGGCATTCCTTGGAAACTGTGGAGTAGTTCTACTCTGTCTTATCCTTTTAACCCACAAGAGATCAAAGAGAGGGAAGCAACCAGAGAATTGGGGACCTCGTCCATAAAGGCAGCAGTGCCAGGAGCAGAGCGCATCCCCTGGACCTGAGGCTCCTGTGCCGACAACGTGCCCAGACCAAGGGAGGAGGGATGCCTCAGCAGGACCTTCCTCCAGAGCCGGCAGAGAGAGAGAGCCTTCCTCTGGAGCTGGGGCCCACGGTTCTGCTCTGGGGCCCGTGCCATCACTCTGAGCTGGAATCAACCCAACGGCAGCTGACTTCAGTGGCACAGTGGAATGCCAAGCCGACGAGGAACCCTCATACCCCCAATCCACAGCCCGACAGAAACTGTTCAAAGTGAAACACGACTTCTACAATGAGTCAGAATCGGCCGGATGGCAGTGAGTTTGGGTTATTTTTTTTTTAATGACCTTTCAGAAACGGATTGCCAGGCCTTTCTTCCAAGGCCCCTCTGGGTGGACTCCACCTTCTGACCTCCTGTTAGTTGCTAAGCACATTGTACCCCCCAGGAACTCTGTGCCATTGAACATCAAGCAGGAAAAGACAACGGTTGTGTTGCTGCTGCTGTATGAAGCTGTTCTCATTCCGTCTCTGACTTGTTCCTCGCTGCCCCTGGGAGACAGAGAAGGAGGCGGCCCCTTTGAGAAGACGGCCCTGTGGGCAGCAGCACTCAGTGGACTGACCCCAGTCACCGCTGGCCGTTCCTGGGCAGTGTTTCCCATCAAAGGCACGAGATTCGGCATCAAGCCCCCAGTACCAATACTTTGTTCGTAAGGATGCAGATCCACCTGTTTGTGTAGTCCTGTTGTTGTTGGCTGTGCTGACTTCGTTCTGACTTGTAGTGAGCCCGTGTGACAGAGTAGAACTGTCCTGTGGGGCTTTCTGAGCTGCAGGTCACCAGGTCTTTCTCCCACGGAGCCGCTGGGTGGATTTGAACTGCCAGTCTTTTGGTTGGCAGCCGAGCCCTTAGTCATTCTACCCAGGCCCCTGATGCGGCTACACCTTTATGAATTTATGCCCATCTTCAAGGGACGAAGACTTTAGCAGCTGATCAGACCAAAGAGAAACAATGAGACCTGTTGTCTTAGTCACCTAGTGCTGCTGTCACAGAAATATCACAAGTGGATGGATAGCTTTAACAAAGAGGAGTTTATTCTCTCTCAGTCCAGGAGGCTAGAAGTCCAAACTCAGGGCCCGAGCTCGAGAGGAAGGCTCTCTCTCTCTCTGTCGGCTCTGGAGGAAGCACCTGCTGAGGCATCCCTCTTCCCTTGGTCTGTGCACATGTCGGCACAGGAACCTCAGGTCCAAAGGATGCACTCTGCTTGCTTCCCTCTCCTTTGGTCTCTTGTAGGTTAAAAGGATAAAAGGTGGTGCAATCCATATCCCAGGGAAACCCCCTTTAGGTGGGAGCAGGAAGATGACCTTAGCAAGAGTATTGCAGTCCCACAGCGATGCTCTTTAACATAAGCCAATCCAGCCCTACTAGCCACGGGCAGAGATTAGGATTCACAACACAGGAAAACCACAAAGTGGAGGACAACTACACAACACCGGGAATCGTGACCCAGCCAAATCACTACACATGTCGTTTGGGGACACAGTTCAATCCAGGACTCCTGCAAACAACTTGACTGGGTGACTGGCCTCATGCCATCTCCGTGTCCATGAAGAGGAACACGGAGTGCAAACTTCACTCTGTCGTCCAAGACTCGGAGACATGCTGATGGAATCCTACCACAAGATCCACGGCTGGCGTCTGTCCCATGCGCGAAGCTGGCTCAGACCTCTGCAGACACGGGGAAACTGCCAGTAACACTCTGTGCAGGACGAGGCAGCCCGGTCATGTCCTTCTCTGGCTTCCGATTGATGCTGGAGCTGACAGCTTGAGACTCTGTGATCTCCAGGTTCTGGGGAGGAGAACTGGCAGATCCGTGCAGCCTGGAGGAGCAGAGACTTGTCCGGGCCAAGGGAGCGCCGGCTGGCAGGGCCGGAGGCAGGCTGGGCCGTGCTGCTTGCCTTCTGTCCCCTCTTGCCGGTCCTCGTGTCCTCCACCTCTTCCTGCTCTGGTCTTTGCCGCTGTTGCTTCGTGACTTCTTATGGCTTCATGATGTGATCCCACTTAACGTAACCAGTTACACTGATTTCTCAGGGTCAGATAATTGTGATCTAACCATCTGCTGCTTTGGGTTGAACTTCTTTCTAGATATTGTGACTAGAAAGCCATGTGCTGACACCTCTGTCTGTTCTTCTAGTGCGTTCTGTTTCTCCCTTGCGTTCTAACAGGGTTTCCTTGACAGGGGGAGATGTTCTGTTGTGGAGTGTCCGTGAGGCCTGACAGTGCAGTCTGTGAGCTTGATTTTTCTGAGTGCTACACACCTCACTGCTGAATATCACTATGGTCATCTTTGAAGCACTCCCGTTGGGAAGCTGTGCACTAACATCAGCACCTAGTCTACTCTTCAAAGTAATTTTGAAACTATTTTTTTGGAATGACCATGGCAAATGGTGGCATGGTGGCAAGCTTGTAAACTTAATTGTCTAGTTGTCTGTGAGAGAATATTTAGCCAGTACACCAATCACTGTATTGGAACACCCTCCGTACGCCCCTGATTGGGCCCCCAAGGACTTTTATCTTTACCCCAAGATAATGTAAATATCGAAAGGAAGACATTTCTGGGACATTGAGGACATCAAGGGTAATATGATGACAGCTCTGATAACCATTCCAGAGAGTTCCAAAATTCCTTTGAAGGCTGCACCAGAGTTGGCCTCAGGGCCTAGCTTCCCAAGGGGAGGACTTGGAAGGCGACGGTAGTGAGACTCAGCAACGAGGTCTGCAGCGCTTTCTCAAGGGTGAGTTTGAGAACTTAACTGTCAGTACTTGTATATAGTTTCAATTGTAAATCTTTTGCTCAGTTGACCTTAATCACTATGTATAATGTCCAGCTCTATTGCTTCTGACAGATTTCATCTTAAAGTCTACGTTATCTGATAGTAAGGTTGTCACCCAAGTTCCCTTTTCTTTCTTATTTGCATAAGTACTTTTTTCCAGCTTGCACTTTGAATCTATTTGTGGTTTTTTAGGTCCCAGGGTGTCTTGTATAAACAGCATGTGGTTGGATCATGTCTTTTTTTTTTTAATGGGTTCTGCTGCTCTGTCTTTTGATTGGAGAATTTGATCCATTTACATTTACTGTAATTACTGACAAGGAGGGGCTGACTTGCACTGTGTCGTGTGTGCATGCGCCGGAAGCCTTTTTCTGTCTTTGTTCTTTGCTACTACTTGCTTCTGTGTTTTGTGTCTTACAGTGAGTCATTTTGGTTTCCTTCTTTTCTCTTTTGTGTTTTTGTGAGATACTTTCTTCATGGTCACCATGTGTGTTATGTGTGACAGCTTGCCTATGTAACATGCTAGGGTCAGCGGGCACCAGCTTCCCTACTCTGTAAGACAGTCTCGACCTATGCCGTTCCTCCTGCCCCTGCCCTGCTGTGTTGCTGTCACCAGTCCCATCTTTATATTTCATGTGCCCTGTGATCTCATTTTATCCCACTTTATGGATGCTTGTTATCAGGAAGTGCGAAGGACAGAACGTTTATCGTTATCACACATGAAGGGCGTATCCTGGCCCTCGTACCTGTACCTGTCCACACAACTCCCTTGCTTCGCGCTCTTTCTTTTCATGTATGTCTTGCGATTACTCTCTAGTTCCTTTACCCTCCCCTCTGAGGAAATTCCACTGGCCTTTTTTCTAGGACCTGTCTGGCTGATATGAGCTCCCCCATCTTCTCTTTGTCTGGGAATGTTCTAATTTCACCCTTGTTCTTCAAGGGAATTTGTGCTGGGTATAGTGTTCTTAGATGACAGTTTTACTTGTTTCACCTTTCTGTCTGCCTGCCTGCCTGCCTGTCTGTCTACCTGTCTACCAGTCCTACCTGCCTGCCTGCCTGCCTCCCTGCCTGTCTGTCTACCTGTCTACCAGTCCTACCTGCCTGCCTGCGCACCCACCTGCCCGCCTGCCCCGCCTGCCCCGCCTGCCCGCCTGCCCGCCTGCCCGCCTGCCCGCCTGCCTGCCTGCCCGCCTGCCCGCCTGCCTGCCCGCCCGCCTGCCTGCCTCTCTGTCTTTCAGTTCTTTATTTCATTCCATTGCCTTCTGGCCTCCAGTGTTTCTGAGGAGATGTTGGCATCTGATCTTACTGTGGATCTCTGTGTGTGGCTGTTGGTTTCTCTCTCACTGCTTTCAGGGTTGTCTTTCTGTCTTTACTTTTTGAGAGCCTAACTATGATGTGTCTTGGTGTCGATGGCTTTGCGACTGTCTTGCTTAGGACTCCCTGTACTTCCTGAGTTTGTAGATGCATGACCTTTGTTAGACTCGGGAAATTTCCGGTCCTCATCTCTTCAACTGTTCTCTCCGTCCCTTTCTCTCTCTTGTCTCCTTCTGGAGTTTGCACGATGCGTCTATCAGGTATCTTGTTGTTGTCCCACAATTTCGTTAAACTGCACTTAGTCTTCTTGAGCCTCTGTTCTTGTTGTTCTTCAGCCTCCTCTAACTGGGGAACCCTGGTGGTGCAGTGCTCAAGTGCTATGACTGCTCCCCCAAAAGCTGGCAGTTCAGATCCACCAGGTACTCCTCAGAAACTCCATAGGGCAGTTCTACACGGTTCTATGGGGTTGCTATGAGTTGGAATTGACTCGATGGCACTGGGTTTGTTTTTCTTTGTTGTTTTTTATTCTCTAATCCGCTGATTCTTCTTCTGCTTGATTAAGTGTGTGGGTAAGTCCTTCCGTTGGGTTTCTCATTTCATTGATTGTCTACCTCAGTTGTATTACCTTGTTTTTGGAACCGTACATGGTTCTTACATTGTTTTCTTTACCACCTATATGCAGCCCCCGCTGCTCTCTCTGCCCAGTGACAGCACACTCTTCCTCTCTGCTCCGTGCATGTTGCATACTCCTAACAGTCTCCTTTCCCTCCCCTCCACCCACTCCCCTTTCTCCCTTCCTTACTTCTTTGATGTTTTTGTCTATATTTTCCTTAGTTCTTTAGTCATGCCTCATGTCGTCACTCTGCACCCTTCCCTTTAGTCATGCCTCATGTTGTCACTCTGCACCCTTCCCTTTAGTCATGCCTCATGTTGTCACTCTGCACCCTTCCCTCTTTTTCATTGTGTAGTCACGCCTAGATGAATTGTCACTTCCTGTGTCATAGTCACTTGGATGGTCCATTGTTTCTCTGTTCTGTGTGTATCCTGTGATTTGCTGTTGGGTTATTGGCATTTTTGAGGGTGTTAACTTGATTCTTCCCAGCTTTTGCTATTTCCTCTCTCTGATAGTTCCTTCTCCATTCCTCAGTTTAATTAGAATTTGGAAGTTCCATATCTCAATTTTCAACTTTCAATGTCTCCCAGACACAGCAGAGGACACGCTGTCTGCCGGTGAGTGCTGCTGCTCCGATGAGGTATCTTACACTACTCAGTGTATCCATAGTGCTTTCTTTCTGTTATTCCTTGCTTCTTATCTGTGTTTCTGTAACCGCAGTTTCAGCTGGACAGTGCTGTCCACCCTGTTCTGGGCTGGGTTGTTGGCCTTTGGTTTTGCCTCAGGCTTCCTTCGCTGCTGATACTTGAGACGGCATTCAGAAGGGGCCCAGACCCTCAGTTCTTCTCTTCAGGAGGAGGAGGGGCCAGTACTCACCTCCACAAGATCTGCCTTGTTCCCCTCCGAGTCCTGGTGACTCTGTGGGGCAGGGGAGAGAAGTTCCCACTTAGGTGACCCTCCCTCACTGTAGGAAACCTTCTGTTGGGGTTTGTATCAATCCAACATCTGACAGTCACAGGGTGGAGGAAGGGTTGTCCCACTCTGAAGGGACCCCCAGGGAGGCCTACATCTTTGTCGTCAGAGACTGTCCCATAGTACATAGGCTGTGCCTGTATCTCTGCTCATGGTGCCTGTTTCTAGCACACATCAGCCTCAGTCTCAGTGGTCCTCCGTGTTGACCAGAAAGGGGCGTGGACAGACCCCAAGTGTTCCGAGGGAGGTCTGTCCTGGTGGTTTCAGAAGCCTGAGCTGTGGGGTGAACAGGAAGGCAGAGGACTCGTTAGGGGAGCAGACTGCACGACAGGGCTCTCACGTAGCAGCTTGTAGGAGCCTGGCAGTCTTCAGTCACCAGCTGGGGGTGGGGGCACACTCTCATCAGAGGCAGACAGTGGTCTGCCTTGTTCTGGTCAGTATTTCCCCTACAGAAAGAACAGTAGATGGTAACTCAAAGCTGTGAGAAAAAAAAACAGATAAGGAAATATAAGTAACTTCACAGGTAAATGTAAAAGTTATTATTATTATAACTTAGGTTTGGTCTGTACATTCTTTTTTCCTATATGACTTCAGAAGCAAACACATGAAACAATAGTTACAAATCTGCTATGCTAATGGGCATTAAATGTGTAATGATCAATATGTTATGACAGCCATGTAAGAGGTGGGCCAGAGATCAGAGGAGCAGAGCCCCTTGCCCACCCAGTGTATACTCCACAAGGCGACACAGTTCTTTCTTGAATCAGATTTGATCACCTTGCTCCTTTCCTGGTAGGGGCTCCTCACTGAAATCAAGAGAAAATGCACAATTTCGTGGGAAAAAAATGTGTGCTTTGTTTTTCATACTACTGTCCCTGACCGTCTGTGCAGTTGGCACCTGACCAGTCTCAGCACCACACCGAATCCATCACCCTAACTCTCATCAGCTGCCTAGGCAGAGTGTCCCTCTGGTCTGCCTTTACGGAACAGTTCCTTTCCCTGAATGCTCCACATCTGGAATTAACTAACTCCTACTCATTTTTTAAAATTCAGTTCAGGTGTAACTCTTCGTGGGCCTGAGCTGCCAGCCCATCTCCACTCCCCAGCACCTGACCGTCCATGTCCTGTGGAAGCGGCCATGGTTGTCTGTAGGACCCCTTTCACAGCAGCTCGTAATTGTTAACGTGTTTGTCCCCTTGACTAGATGTGAGCTCTTGTCTCTCTCTAACCTCATGCAAAAGCTGGACGGTGAATAAGGAAGATTGAAGAAGAACTGATGCTTTTGAATTGTGGTCCTGGAGAAGGAGAGGAATATTGAATGTACCATGGACTTCCAAAAGAACAAACAGATCTGTTCTGGAAGAAGTATAACCAGTGTGTTCCTTCAAAGCAAGTGTGTTTGGCAGGACTACATCTCATATACTTTGGGCATGTTGTCAGGGGAAATCAGAAGCACATCATATTTGGGAAAGGACAGGGTCCTTGACAGTGAGGAAGACCGTCAATGGGATGAATTGACACAGAGCCTGCAGCAGTGGTCTCCGGCGTAACAACCGTTCGGAGGACGGTGCAGGGCTGCGTCTCTAACACTAGTCCTTGCCGTGCCCAGCATGTTCCTGCTGCCCTCGTTAAGTGAGTGGGAGAGTGACCTAGGATGACAAGATCAGTCTGCTTTTGTATTGAGAATCCAATACGATGAGGGGACTGGAGAGTTTGTGAGTTGCAAAGGATTCATGTCAAATTGTTGATCATGCCTTTCGTTTAAAAGCAGGGGAAGGGACAAAGAAAGTATCCACAGTCAGGAGTTTAGAATTGCTGACCAAAACAACAGACAACAACAATAAAAATTGACTTTGATTTACAATCCAGTCCTGCGGTGTTACCGTCTCTGATAGTGGACCAGCCTTGTAACCTGTAGGGACATAATTGGGGGGCCCCGGTGCCAGAATGGTTCACAATTTGTCTAATAACCAAAGTATGGGCAGCTCGAAGCCATGAGCTGGCCCTCGGAAACCCTCTGGGGCAGCTGTCCTCTGTCCTGTAGGGCCAGTATGGGTCAGAATGGACTGGAGTGCAAGCGTTTGAGCAGGTTCTAGCTTAACTGTACGACATAAAAGAGATTTAACAAACTCATAGGACTGTCAGCTTCATGGGCTTGCCAGCCTCACGGGGTCAATAGGTGAAGAGACAGACAGATGGATAGACCAACGGACAGACAGCTGCCTGTGCGGTGACTCTGAATCTAGGCACGCGATCCCACAAGCGGCTGGCTGCAGGTAGAGCTGTCACCAGACATCTTTCCAGACGGTTTCGTGATGTGCAGGTGGGGCTCTGATGGTGTTGTCTGAACTGTGGACACAGACCCACATCAGATGGAATTTCCCTGCAGGTTTTGGTGTGTCTGCTTCGGCCATTTTCACAGCTAAAGTCCAACTTCCTTTGAGGGTCCAAGAGCTGGATGAGTGGCTTTTCTGCCCATGATGAAGGGTACTGTGAAGGCAGTGAGGGGACTGGTCAGATCACCAAAGCCTTTGAGGTCCTCCTGTGGCCTGTGGTGGGGGCTGGCTCTCGGAGCCTACCCTCTGTGTTGGCAGCTGTCAGCGACGACCTTAAGGCCTCCACAGAGAAGGGATTCCTCCCACTGCCACTTCTCGGGATGAAGACAGACCCCGCCCCAGGAAGAGGTGCCAGGATCCCTCCAATCCCAACCCGCTGATGCCCATAACTGTCCATTGGTTTAAAATCAACAATAAAGAAAAAATCCCCATCAATCCCCATCACACCCTGTTGCTATTTTGAAAGGTTTGTCCCTAAATTCATAAATTAATTTTATTCACTTTTGACCATTCATCTGTCACTTGGATTTTGTTTTTCTTTTTATCTCTGTGATGTCTTTTACAAGGAGCTCTTGGCGGCACAGTGGTTAAGTGCTACGTCTACTAAGCATAAGGCTGGCAGTTTGAATCCGCCAGATGCTCCTCGGAAGCTCCATGAGGCACTTCTGTTCTGTCCTGTAGGGTCACCATGGGTCAGAATTGATGGCAGTTGAGTTTGGTCTGGGTGGAGTAGTGCAGGCGGTTAACACGCTCCACTGCTAAGTGCAAGTTGGAGGTTCAAGTGCGGGCAGAGGTCAGCTTATGAAAATCCTGGCCACCGAGAACACTTTGGAGCACAGTCCTGCTCTTTCTGACACGTGTGGGGTTGCCATGAGCCCGGCTGCTGTGAGTCAAAGGTGACCTCTTTTTTATCTTGTTTATCATAATTCTTCGCTGTCTAAACATTTCTCAAGTGTTTGCAGTCAAAACCAAGTCTGTTTGCATGGCGATGAGACACAACACAGCCACGGTGCGTTTAGCAGGGCCGCAGCCTCTGAGTCACCCTGCCTGCCCTACAGAAGCCACTGTCCTTGGCTGAGTCCTGTCTCCCCGGATCGCTGCACAGCCGCCTTTCACAAATCATCCGTCTGGAGTAACCAGCTGTGCCTGGAGTATTCTTTGGGACGTGTTGTTCTAGTTAATGCGTCCCCATGGACTCACGTCAACCTTCACAGTGAAATCAAGACACTCCTGCAAAGGCTAAGACAAGGGGACGGGAGGGAGAAAGGGGGCCAGCAGGACAGCTGTCTTCATCGTCCCCCGTGTTGGTGCCTTCCTCCTGTCCCCGCCCTTGTCTTCACCGGGTCAGCTGTGAGTCAGCCATGAAAGAAGGCCATCAAAACCGGAAGTTACAAAGGAATCAGATGCGTTCCACTGAACCGCAGCTGTTGGTGTGAGCTAACGTGCAGCAGGGCCACAGGGCTGCAGTGGTTGAGCACCACGCACTCTGCAGGGGAAAGACGGGACAGTCTGCTTTTGTGAAGATCAGACCCCAAACCAAACCCGCTGCTACTCAGTCACTTATGACTTGTAGTGACCACACAGGACAGAGTAGAACTGCCCCATACAGTTTCCAAGGAGCCCCTGGAGGATTCGAACTGCTGTCCTTTGGATTAGAAGGCGTAGCACATAACCGGTACCTCTAAGGCTTCCTGTTCTTAAGGATGACAGCCTTGGAAACCCTAGAGGGGACCTCTGCTGTGTCATCTTGTGTCACTGTGAGATGGAATTGACTGGCTAGCAATGGGTCTTGGGTTTAATGTTACAGAAAATGTTATTAAAATTCTCCTTATCTTACAGAAAACATTAACAGATACATGTGAAAGCTTAAAAGAGTTGTAAAGTAATTAACAAGACAATCTGACTGACATCCAAACCCATCTGTGTAGCTTGAAATTAAAGGCAGCGTCAGTGCCTTTTGTCCACAGTGAGTTAAAGATGAATCTACTTTGCTCTGTTGCTCTCTCAGGGGCACCTGGCATTTCAGAATTCAACCGTGTGTAATCTCAAGAACTCATGTTTCCAACTGCCAGCTTCCCTGAATGTGTGGCTCGCAGGACGTCAGAGCAAGCCTAGATATCTTGATCATTTCTTTTCAAATGATTTCTGGAAAGAAGCTGAGCATCTCGGCACTTCACGATGCTTTCCGGCTGCTGCTCTGCAAACTGCGCTCAGATTCACCCTGAGAACCACGGCACTTACATCGGGGAATTCTGCCCAAGGGGAGACAACGGAGCTTTCCAAGAAAAGCCATAAGAATAGCTTGCATTTCTGGGGTGCCTTTCCTCTGAACAACCCATAAAACCGTCAGGTGATTTGGTGATGAGATTGTCATCTAGAGGCCTTCTTCTCTTTGGTGGCCTTGGTTAAGGGTTTCAAAGTCGAAACACAGTGCTGAGTGTCTTTCTGTTCGGATCTCCTGTTCAACATCTGTTTCATTCTTGGTGATTGTCTATCCACGTTTTCAAAAAGCCTAACATTCAAAACTGGTGCCATTGAATTAAGGTGTTGGCCAAGAGCATGGCGTATCACGTGGACTGCCAGAAGGACAAACAAATCTGTCTCGGGAGAATTACAGCCAGGAAGCTCCTTGGAAGCGAAGGACGTGTTATCAGGAGGGCTCAGTCCCTGGAGACTGGTCTCAGGTAGAGGGTCAGCGAAAAAGAAGAAGACCCTCAACAAGGGGGATTGACACAGTGGCTGCAACAATGGACTCAAGGCTACCAACAGCTGTGTGGGTGGCACGGGACAGGTCGGTGTCTCCTTGTGGCACGGGACAGGTCGGTGTCTCCTTGTGGCACGTGTTGTACGTGGGTGTCTCCTTGTGGCACGTGTTGTACGTGGGTGTCTCCTTGTACGTGTTGTGCAGGTACATGTTGTACACATACCGGTCTTTTCAGTAGAGTTTGAGTTTTGTGTCCCACTTTTCTCCTACGACGTAGGTCACCGCAGGTCAGAGCCACCTCGAGGGCACCTGATGACCGTAGTGGTACGGTGTTCAGAGCGGCCGCAGTGTTCGAGCTGAGTCACTTTCCCGTTTCTCCTTATCGCTCAGTTTCTTTCGGTGGTGTTTCCTTCCCGTGTTCTTTTTATTCCTCGTTCCGCCTTTTCTTCCTTCCATTTCATGGAGCTCCTGAGTGGCACAAACAATTAAGTGCTCCGCGACTAACTGTTGAAAGACCGGCTGCTCGGATGTACCCGGAGGCACCCTAGAAAAAGACCTGGCAATCAGCTTGGGAGAAAGCACCCTTAGAAGCCCTATGGAACGGAGTTCCCTCTGACACACATGGGGTTGCCCTGAGTCAGAACTGACTCCACAGCAACTGGCTTACTCCCAGTGGTGGCTGCTGAGCGGAAGTAATACTCGGAACGCTCCAGACGCTGGAAACCTGGGTGTCCCCACTTCCTCTCCATTTTTAAAAAATATTTTATTGTGCTTTAAGTGAAAGTTTGTGATCCAAGCCTTTGACATGCAAAAACTTACACGCTGCTGTGTAACTCTAGCTGCTCTCCCCACCCTGTGACCCTGTGACTCCTCCTGTACACCTTGCATTTCCTGTGTCCCTTCAACCAGCTCCTGTCCCCCTCTGCCCTCTCATCTCACCTCGGACCCAGAGCTGCCCTGTTGGCCTCATGTATCTACTTAAGCCGAGAAGCACGCTCTTTACCAGTATTATTTTATGTCTCATGATCTGGTTTGATTTTTGAAGAGTTGACTTCAGGAATGGTTTCAGCTCTGGGCTAAGAGAGTCGGGGGCCATGTCTTCTTGGGATCTTCCAGTCTGCTGGACCATCACGTCTGGTCTTTCTAGTAGAGTTTGAGTTTTGCATCCTACTTTTCTCCCACTACACCAGGGACTCGATGTTATGTTCCCTATCAGGGTAGTCATGGGTGGTGGCCGGGCACCATCTAGTTCTTCTGCTCTCATGTTCTGGATTATGTGGCCCTTTCTGTCCTTTGGGCTCATATTTTCTGTATGTCTTTGATGCCTTTCATTCTCCTCTGCTCATGGTGGGTTGGGATCAACTGATGCTACGTAGGTGACTACTTGCTAGCTAGCTTTTAAGATCCCGAGACACCACCCACCAAAGTGATGTGCAGACCATTTTCTTAAAAAAATGTTGAACTAGACGTCCCCTTCGTCCCCAGACCCCTGCCCCTGCTATTGTATTCTTCAGAGTGTTGCCACCCTTCTCTTTTAATAGAATGTCATGTGTTGTTGCCTAATGTCCCAGTCCTTTCGTGTGGCCCTAGGAAGCCAGGTCATGGGTTTCTCCCATGATGGGGTGCTTTCTCCTGCTACATGTAGCTCTCGTCTCTCTGTCTGTCCTGCATATGTCTGTAGTTTTAGGGGGGAGCTCTGGAGGCATGGGGGCTGGGGCCTTGGCTGCAAACAGAAAGGTTGGGGGTTCAAGCCCACCAGCTGTGCTAGAGAGAAAGATGTGGTGAAGGGCTTTCGTAAAGATGACAGCCTGGGAAACCCTGCGGGGCAGTGCTACTCTGTCCCACGGGAGTTTGTGACCTACAATTGACTGGATGGCACCCAACAACAGCTGTTAGGAGAAAGTCCACAGTCCCTAATAGAGCCTTTGCCAGTGACCGTCATGATCTGATTATTTTTTAAAGCCCAAATCCAAACCGACTGCCATCGAGTTGATTCTGACTCATGATGACCCTAGAGACAGAGTTGTTTGTTTTATTTTTTAACTTTTATTAGACTTCACGCTTCATGAGGACAAGGATTGTGTCTGGGTTGTTTATTGATGAAGGACCTTGGTGGTTCAGGGTGGTTGCATCACTCAGCTGCTAACCAAAAGATGGTCTGAAGTCCGTCCTCAGGAGAAAGATGTGGCCGTCTGCCTCCGTATAGATCTCACAGCCTAGGAAGCAAATCAGGCAGTTCTACTCTGTCCCTTGGGGTGACTGTGAATTGGCGGGGAACTGACAAGGAACAGCAGGAGTGAGAGGAACAGCAAGAGTGAGAGTCCTTCTCTGAGCAGCTCTGCCCTGAAGAAGGGACCAATTATGTGGCGAAAGGCAGAGGGCGGAGGGATGTGGCAGAAGGCAGGGAGAGGCTGAGAGTGCGTGTGCGAGGGCTGCTGAGCGTCTGTACGGGCTGCCGAGCAGACCCTAGCCTCCCCCCCCCCCACGGGACTGAGAGCGTCTTAGAGAATGAGACACCTGCAGATGGGTTGGGGCCTCCAGTTCACGTGACTGGGGCCATGTTTTCCTCCTGGAGAAAGCCTGGTTGTGCAGTGGTTAGAGCTACGTCTGCTCACCAGAAAGTCGACAGTTCAGATCCACCAGGCGCTCCTTGGGAACTCTGTGGGGCAGTGCTACTCTGTCCTCCAGGGTCACCATGAGTTGGAGTTGACTTGACAGTGGTGGGTTTTTCCCTTCTGAGCTGCTTAGGATTAAAAAGGAAACCAAAACCTTATAAAACTTGCTGTCAAGTATCCTATGAAACTGGAAACACAGCGATGGCGAGAACAAATGAGAAGCACATTTCCGCCACCGGGCTCTGATAACACAGGAAACCACTGCTCCCCTCACGGGAACTGTATTTCCCTCTGGGGCTTTGGGAAGCCCTGCGGGTGGGGGCACAGAGCATCAGGCTCTGGCCCAGGCTCTGACCAGGCCCCTCTGCTGCTTTCCTCCCCCTAAGTTTTTGTCGGGGTCCACTGCCTCAGTTCCCACTCATGGTGACCCCGTAGGACAGAGTAGAACTGCCCTGTAGGGTTTTCTGGCTGTCGTTCCCACGGGTGCTGGTCGCAGGAAGCTGCAGGGTGCCTTTGAACTGCTGACCTTTGGGGTAGCAGCGGACTGCTTAACTGTTGCATCACCAGGGCTCCTTTTACTTGAGCAAGCCTGTTTCCTGGCTTCACGGGTCGCCGTGTCGTTTAGGAACAGCAGGCGGTGCCGGTTTCCTGGAGACTGACGGCACCCAGCAGCCCTGCCTGCGAGTCTGCAGCCACACTCTGGGCCACAAGGAAAAGGAGGCACAGCCAAGGCTGCTCTGTTTCTCTAGGAATAAAAGCCAAACCAAGCCCACTGCCATTGAGTCGGTTCTGACTCAGAGTGACCCTATAGGACAGGGGAGAACTGCCCCGTAGAGTTTCCAAGGAGTGCCTGAGGGATTTGAACTGATGACTTTTCGGTTAGCAGCTGTAGACCTCAGCCATGACATCACCAGAGTTTTGTTTTTCTAGGAATGGAGCCATTTAGAAAGCATCAAAAAATAATTGTTTAGAATAGGTATTCCTATTTTTCAGAGACCCTGGTGGTGTAATGGTTAGGTGCTACACCTGCTAACCAGAAGGTCGGCAGTGCAAGTCCTCCAGTGTTCCTTAGAGACTCCATGGTTCTCCTCTGTCCTATAGGGTTGCTATGAGTTGCAATCGACTCACTGGTCATGGGATGGGTTTTCTTGGTTTGTCTTCTCCAGCGTTTATGCCCCAAGCCTTCAAACCTGCAGAAGTTCCTGGATGGTACAATGGTCTGCCTTTGATGGCTAACCAAAAGGTTGTGAGTTCAAGTTCATTCATGGAAGACAGGTCTGGCCATCTGATTCCTTAAAGATTACAGCCAAGGAAACCCTACAAAGCAGTTCTGTGCTGCAGTACTTGGGGTTAGCATGAGTTGAAATCAACTTGAAGGCAAAATTTTTTTTTGTGCTTAATTGCGTAAATGCTCCCCAAAGTTCTTTTTTGTTTCTTTTGACAAGAATATATACATACATTTTTTGAAACAGTTGTTTCTTGTTTCTTTTGGCAAGAATAAAAAGCTAGTTTCGGAGCTGTTGGGCAGCAGAGAAGGCATGGATGCTTGAAGTGAAATGATCTTAGGGGTCTTTACTGACATTTTTCGTTGCCTGTGAAGTCCCTCTGCCTTCCACAGTATTCCGTTTTCCTTTCCGTCTGCACTGAGCCGGCACAGCTGTCCTGGAACAAGGGCCCCCAGAATGCTCCTCGGAACCAGAAAGGCGAGGCTGCACCTCAGGTTCATCAGAACGTGTTGTCAGGGGCAACCAGTCCCTGGAGAAGGATGTCATGCTCGGTGACGTGGAGGGTCAGCGAGAAAGGCAAAGACCCTCAGTGAGACGGACTGACACAGTGGCTGCAGCGGGGTCCGGGGCACGACAGGCACTGTGAGGACAGCACGGGACCGGGCAGGGTTTCGTTCTGCTGGACGCAGGGTCTCCGTGGGTCGGAATCGACCCGACAGCACCTAACCACAACAATGCTTCATCTTCTCTCTGCCCTCCAATTTGACAGGGAATTTCTTGAAAGCTGGGACTGAGAATCGTGCTTGGTTCCTAGTGGTTACTTAAATGTTTGTTGAAAAACTGGGAAGAGTGTGGAGGGACAGGAGTGGTCAGGTCACTGGGAGGCAGCATTGGGAGGCAGTGGGAGGCAGCCCTCACCCTGCATCTAAGAGTCTGGATGCCACCGTCGTGGCGTCAGAATGCTTTCGGATTCTCCAGGTCCCATCTAACTCCCAATCCAGCTAGTCGCTGGATCCCCCGGCACCCTTCTCTCTTTCTTTAGAGTAACCGAGAGCACTCAAGTGGCTGCGGTCTTGGATGAGGATGCTTAGACTAGTGACAACCACGATCAACTCTTTGCTCGCTTCTAATTTAAGCCTCAGCTGTGTTGTAAAGGTCCACAGCTGCCCATCGGCAGCTGTACCAGAGAATGACCTGGTGACCCTCTGCCAGGAAGACCACAGCCCAGGATGCCCTGCGGGCGGTCCCTCCTCTTCACCCGGGATTGCTGCACATACTCTGTCCCATGGGCTCACTGTGAATCCGAATCGACTCCATGCAACCTAACTACAACAACTATGATTTTTTTCTTTTCCTTTTGTCTTTTTCCAAGGCTTTTGTTAAAGAAATTAGAATTTAAGTACATGTAGAGGGCATGAAGAGGAAAGCGAAGACTGGGGTTTTCTGACTTTCTTAGTAAGCGTTGAACAAATGCTCCATTTCCCGTTTAGAAGCTCTGAGTTCGAGGACAACAAAATGCACAGAAGTCTGACTCTTTGAACTCGGAAAGTGAGAGTCAATTGACTTGACAGATTTCCCACTCAAAAGAGTTGACTTTTAAAAAACAGTGAGTGCTGTCCTTCTCATGTAAAGCGTTTGTTTTTATTTTTATTTTTGTTTTTTAAATTCCCCTCAGCTGTTTCCTGAGCCCCAAAGGGTCCTGGTCCTGCAGCCTCCTTCTGCTCACAGGCTTTTCACGAAGGTAGCTGTTACTGGGGTTTCCTTTTATGCTGAAACCACGACTCAGCGTTTCCTCCATGAGCATTTTTCAGCAGACCACTGACTTTGGTTTATAATTTCTCATGGCCCTAGAGCTCTTTGCCCACCCTTCAAAGCTGCTTTAGAGTGGTAGAAATATCGCAGGTTCCCAAGTCCCCACGGGGCAACCAGCTCATGGACCTTAGACTCGTGGTGACCCTGGAGGACAGAGAGAACTGCCCCACATGGATCCAAGGAGCAGCTGGTGGATACAAATGACCAGCCTTCCAGTGGGCAGCCCAACCTCTGCCCACTGCACCCCCAGGGCTCCCCGTGGGGCCCAAAGGTGTACAACAGGTTAGAAGCAGCTCCTGCAGTTCCCAAGACTGCCTCTGGCTGGCTCTGATGGGCATCCAGTGCAAATCTCAGGGAGGGAGTTACCTGCAGAGAGGGGTTACCCACAAGGAGGGGGTTATCTCCAGAGAGGAGGTTCCCTGTGTGAAGATCCCTGGGGGCACGTAAAGTTTGTCTTTGGCTGTTAACCTAGAGGTTGGCAGTTCAGACCCACCCAGCAGTACCGTGGAAGAAAGGTCTGGCCATCTGCTTCCTTAAAGGCCACAGACCAGACGACCCTGTGGAACAGCTCTACCGTATAACGCACAAGGTTGTTGTGAATTGACTCGGCATCAGTGGGTTTGCTTTTGTTATGCACCTGGGAGAAGCCTTGGTGGTGCAGTGGTTAAGTGCTCAGCTGGGGAGACAGCAGGAAACTTGGGGAAGTTGAGGCAGAGCAACTGAGGGGCAACTGATGAGGTGGGTGAGAATCCACTGCTCGTGGAATGGGGGTAAGGTGAGTCTGCGGATCCAGCCTAACATGTTGCTGTTGGGTGGATGACGGCTCACAGTGACCCCATAGGATGGGACAGAACTGCCCCAAAGGGTTTTCTGGGCTCTGCTCTTTATGGGATCAGATCGCCAGCTCTCTCCTTACCGAGCCCCTCATGCGTTCAAACCGCTGACTTTTAGGTTGGTGGCCAGGTGTCTAACCACTGTGAACCAGGCTCCTGTCAGTTGTTTTGGAAGTGAAGAAAACTCAGATGTCTTTCGTGCACTTTCCAAAGAGAAATCCCACAACGTTCTGTTTACATATTTGCAGCACTGCTGGAAGTGTTCACGGTCACAGCTGCCGACGGGCTGAGGAAGCTGCTTCTTGTCCAGCCAGGCGGGCTGTCGGGAGAGAGATTTGTGCTGGGTATGCGTCGTCCTGCGTGCCGCCTTCCGTCTCCACCTGCAGCCAGTGGACTCGCTGGGGGAGCACTGGGGGTGTGGACACTGTCAATGGGGGTGACACCCCAAACACTGTCTATAGCATTTTTGTGTGGTTTTTCAACAGAAATTTGCTATTTTTAAAACATCTCCCTCTAGCCAGTTGTAATTACCAAAATGCTCTTCAGAAACCCGGCTTGCGTGTGTCAGCACGGCCCTGAGGCTAAACCTCGATGCTGACCGGCTTTGGGGACCTTCTCAGCTGCTCTGCTTGGAGCTGTCGCTCTGACTTAGCCACAGGGACGTTTTGAATCACACGGTTTTGCCTATAAGCATGAGCCGTGATTTTGGTTGCCACCAGTGTTTTTATGGCCTTTGATTTTGTCACGTTTTCTGGTGTTTTAGCTGCAGTGTTGTGGTAATTAATATTCAAGAACTGTATCAATAACCTTTTTTAGCATGAGATGCTTTGCTGAAGAAAAAGAAGAAGAAAAATGAAGACAGGCTTCTGCTCACTTCCTAATAATGCTGTGACTGACGATGCGGAGATGCTGGGGGCGCGGAGGGGAAGCGCCACCGCTGTCGTCAGAGAGGTCGGCGGTTCAGAGCCACCGGCCCTCCGTGCGAGCCCCACGGCGCAGCTCTGCTCTGTGCTATGCGGTCGCTGGGGGTCACAACGGACTCGACCGCAAGGGGCTGGCTTGTTTGGATTTTCAGCAAGGTTATAATTCAAAGTAGAAAGATTTTACATAAAAACCCTGCTGTTAGTAGTTATGTAATCTATATTGTATGTTATATATATTACATACATGTTACATGTTATATAATCTATAATATCATCTATAGATTATATAACAGTTTATATAATATTTAATCTAAGAAATGCGGCCCTTGAGCACTTTGCAACTCCGTTTACCACATATTATTCTATGTTTAAAATGGATCATAAACTTTACATAAGGACTCTGTATGGTCTGGAATGGGAGGGGGTCCATGGGAGGGGGCGTGAAGCCAGAAGTCACTGTCCTGGGTAACACCAGCCCTAGTGACACTGCTGGCTGGACCGCCCATGGAGAGGGTTCATTTTTATCATTAAAGAACAACAGCATTGGGTCCCGAGTCCAGTCCACTTTTGTCCCAAGAGTTGAGCTCAGCAGTGTTTTCTCAGCAGGGGTAGCAGCAGGTCGAGTGGCCTCGCTCCCAGGGGATCCCCAGGCCGTCCGACTATCAGCTGTGGCCTTTGATTGAGTTCTTGAGCTGAACGCCTCTTCGTCTCGTGTTGCCACAGGGGCTCCACATGGTGTGCCCCGTCACAGCTGTCTCTGGAGGTGGCCGGGCACCATCTGGTTCTTCTGGTCACGTGTTGGTACAGTCTCCCATTCACGTAGGTCCTTCTGTCTCCTGCGTTTTTTTTTTTTTTTTTTTTTTTTGTCGTGTCCTTCTTGTTCTCTATGCATCTCTAGGAGGCTGTCCCACTGGTGTCTTTCTAGATGGCAGAGAAGAGAGTGGAGAGGAGGAGACAAAAGCTTGTCATGAGGGTACAAGTATAGAACAGAAAGAAGGAGTGTGCTGTCACTGGGAAGGGACAGCAGAAGGAGCTGCTGACAGGCAGGCCTGCAAAATTGATTTGGATTGTACACGTTCACTTAATCACGATGATAATAATAATAATAGTGATAATAAGAAACCACCACCATCACCAAACAAACAAACAAAAACCCAAGCCCAAAGCCACCCAGCAGACAGGGGTACATTCTGGATTATTTCACTCACACTTTAGATTGAAATTTACCTCCAAATAATCTGTGACTTAAAACCAGTAGAATCATTATAATAACAACAAACTCGAGATCGAATCCGTTGGAATTCTGGACTGTTTCTCCTTGTTTCTTGTTGATTCCTTGCAGCTGATGAGGTGTTTTGTTTTGCTGCCTGGATGAGCGTGATTTTGGAAGGCTTTCAAATTTATCACACTATTTAGTTTAAGCTTTAGATCAATGTTATTATCACCATTGTTTATATGTACCCCGGCTTTATCCCTACGAATTAATTTCAAATCACTGCATCTTGCAACTTGCTTTTTTCCAGTATTTCCTGCCATGTTTATTCTGCTCGCAAGAGGCTCCAAGAATCCATGCACACGTGTCTTTCCCTGTGGCTGCTTGTCAGGGGCTGGCGTTTTCAGGAAAGCAGGATTGATATTGCCATTTACAGTCCACATCAATGGCATAGGCTTTTACCATCAGTAAATTTGTTGGATTTTATATCTACTGATGTCATGTATTTCTTCTGAGCCATGTATTTTCATACTTTTCACCAGAATTGTGGGGATGGTGCCCCCCACACATAGATTATGATTTTTTTTATTGTTTCCAATAAGCACTATACCACATTTTTATAAGTAAAATAATGTTTCTTCTACAAAATCTCACTGGAATCACTGTCAATACTTAAGTTTGGTGAACTGTACTTAAATCCCCTCCAAAATGTTCTTCATAAAATCCAGTAGTGTCTCACAGTTGGGCATGCCTTATAAATGTCTATCGGTTGTATTTTGGATACAAATATTCTCCTCTCAGTTTTTATTCACTCAGCCACCCATGAGCATCTTAGGCTGATGAACTGTGAGGGAGATCTACCTCAGCTTCAAGTACAGCTTGGCTTCTGAGGTCAGCTTCAAGTTTCAAACCTGAAGCCACAACCATCCCCTGAAGTCTTCTTTGAACCTAAAAAATGGCTTATCTTAATTAGTAAAGTGTATCTGCTGTGAGCATTGTGCTTTTTTCAAGACTTGTCTAGATGCCGTCAAGCTGCCCAGGGCACCTGGCAAGGCTGGGTGGGCAGCTCTGGGGATGGTGGGTTCCGACGGCGGTTGGGGAGAAAGTGAGAAGCGGTTGAGAATGCAGCTCCGTCTGGAGATTGGAGCCAGCGCAGCAGAATTATACGGGTGGCAGTTGTTGATACAGTGTGTCTCAGGTTAGGTATGCTTTCAGCAGCGGAAAGCAAGCAAGCAAGCAAGAAAAGAACCGTGTAGTTCCCTCCCCTTTTTGGCCCACTGTGAGAACAGGTGGTTGAATGAGCTACAACACACGCGGATGTTTGTGATTTTTTCCGCCTGCTCAGATCTTTTCTGTTATTTTATTGTCATCCTGGCTTCCACCCCTGTTCCCTCTTCACCAGTCATCTCCTTATGGGAGGGATACCTCTGTGGGGTTTCCCCTTATCCAAGCATCTCCTTACGGGAGTGATACCTCTGTGAGTGTTCCCCTTAAACAATCATCTCCTTATGGGAGTGATAACTCTGTGAGGGTTTCCCCTTAAACAAGCATCTTCTTCCAGCAGCGATACCTCTGTGAAGGTTTCCCTTCATCAAACGTCTCCTTACGGGAGTGATATCTCTGTAAGGTTTTAGGTAAATCCTTGTGAGAAGTATTACCCAGCCAAGTGGAGGAAGTTCACTTGGTCCGGGAGCCTCTGTCCTGGTGTAGCTGGCGGGTCCCTTAGCAGCTCTGGAGCCCCTCTGTGACACATTGGTTGGTGTGCTTGGTTGCTAAGCAAGAGGTTTGTGTTCACACAAATGTGCTTCAGAAGAAAGACGTGGCCGTCCACTTCCAAAAAAACCAGCCATTGAAAACCATCCTAGCACAGCTCTGCCTGGGCGCACGTGGAGTTGCTAGGACTCAGAACACACACAGTGGCCACCTGTGTGGGGCAGCCAGAGGCTGTCACGTGGGAATTACTCTGTTTAGTGGCTTTTTACTGTCGCTTAGCAAAATTTTCTGCCTCTTCTAAGCGCTTGTCTTTCCACTCTCCAAAGGGGGAAACAGTAGTTTGTTTTTACAATAATAGTCCAAGATAGTGCAGAAAAGTCTTGTTTATTTATAACTTAAGATTGAGGCCACTCTGTAATTCTAAATGGGCTTCGAGGTGGTGGGTGCAAATGTCAGCGCTGCCTCCCGTGGGGAGCCTTCCGTGTCATTTACGTGGGCCCTTGTGGCTCGTGTGTCTACTGCTGTTCGACACCGGGTGATCAGTGTTGCTGAGGGAAGCAAAGCTCCCACCCAAGGTGTAGTGCCCCCTCCCCCTGTGGGTCTTGGCCAGGCTGGGCAGACTGGGGAGGAAACCCCCAGTCAAACAGCAATTTGGATCTGGATGAGGGGCTCTGGTGGAGAGCCGCAGCCCTTTCTGCAGCGCCTTTCCCGTCCCGCTCCGTGTCCTGGTGGTAGCTGCAGCCACAGGTGGGGGTGGGCTCTCCGCAGAACAGGAGGGCATACTACAAGAGACTAAGAGAGACTTGGATAAATGGAAAAACCTACGCTGCTCATGGATAGGAAGACTTAACATTGTGAAAATGTCTATTTTACCCAAAGCAATTTATTTATATAATGCAATCCCAATACAAGTTCCAGCATCATTTTTCAATGAGATGGAGAAACAAATCACCAATTTTGTTTGGAAAGGGAAGAAGCCCCGGATAAGTAAGGTACTACTAAAGAAGAAGAACACACTGGGAGGCCTTTCATTACCCAACCTTAGAACATACTACACTGCCACAGTGGTCAAAACAGCCTGGTACTGGTACAAGAACAGACAGATCGATCAATGGAAAAGAATTGAGACCCCAGAGATGACACCATCTGCCTATGAACAGTTGACATTTGACAAAGGCCCTAAGACATTAAACTGGGGTAAAAATAGTATCTTCAACAAATGGTGCTGGCAAAATTGGTTATCCATCTGCAATAAACTGAATCAACATCCATATCTTACACCTTATACAAAAACCAACTCCAACTGGATAAAAGACCTAAATATCAAACCTAAAACGATAAAGCTCATCCAAGAAAAGGTAGGAACAACAATGGAAGTTTTAATACACAATGAGGACAGACTCCAAAATCTGTCAAAGAAACCTCAATCAACAGAAGAGAAAGTAGATAAATGGGAACTATTAAGAATCAAACACTTTTGCTCATCCAAAGACTTTATTAATAGAATTAAAAGAACACCCACAGAGTGGGAAAAAATATTTGGCAACTCTGTGTCAGATCGACCCCTGATCTCCATAATCTATAAGATACTACAAAATATCAATAAGAAGAAGATAAACCATCCAATTAAGCGATGGGCAAAGGAGATGGACAGATACTTCACTAAAGAGGAGATCCAGGCAGCCAAAAAACACATGCGGACATGTTCACGATCTTTAGTTATTAAAGAAATTCAAATCAAGACAACAATGAGATACCATCTCACCCCAACAAGATTGGCCATGATCCAGAAAACACAAAACAACAAATGCTGGAGAGGCTGTGGAGAAAGTGGAACCCTTCTACACTGTTGGTGGGGTTGCAAAATGGTCCAGCCTCTTTGGAAGGCAATCTGGCGCTTCCTTAAAAAAATGGATATTGATATACCATTTGACCCAGTAATTCCACTACTTGGAATATATCCTACAGATTCAAGGCCTTTCACACCAACAGACACATGCACCAGAATGTTTATCGCGGCACAGTCCACAATAGCAAAAAGATGGAATCAACCCAGATGCCCAACAATAGAAGAATGGATAGGTAAACTGTGGTACATATACTCAATGGAGCACTACGCAATGATAAAGAATAACGATGATTCCAGGAAACATCTCCTAACCTGGTTTCAACTGGAAGACATTATGTTGAGTGAGAGTAGTCAGCAACAAAAGGA
The DNA here is from genome assembly GCA_028571685.1 of Heterohyrax brucei. NCBI lineage: Eukaryota > Metazoa > Chordata > Mammalia > Hyracoidea > Procaviidae > Heterohyrax > Heterohyrax brucei. Next base: position 83,738,762 of record CM053159.1, read on the forward strand.
CAAATACTGTATCAGACCTCTACAATAAGATCTCAAAAACAGACTTGTGTATAGAAGAAAAGACTCTTTGACAGCTGCAAGGGAGGGGAGGGAGGGAGGGAGGGCGGGGGGGGAGGGTTTAGTTTAGGTAGTTACTAGAAATCTAGTTGGGAGAAAGCGGTCACAGCACACATTAGGAACAAGAACAACATTAAGTGGACTTCAGCGTAACTTGAGTACTCCTTCCATCTTAACTCAATACTGCAAGGATAGAGTAGCTGGGGCGGGGGACGGGGGACCATGCTCTTAGGCGAATTCCAGGCCAAATGGCACAACTAGCGTTTTCTAAGAGAGCTCTCTGCACCCCACATTGGTGAGTGGCGTCTAGGGTCTTAAAAGCTGCCAAGCTGCCATCCGAGGACACAGCAAATGGTCCCAACTCAGCAGGAACGGATGCTCACCAAGGACCAAAATGACATGTGGTAAAGACAACCGAGAAGACAGACAGACCCACAAGAGTGGGTGCCTACATCGACCTGGGACTGGAAGAACCAGATGGTGCCCGGCCACCACCAGTGATAGCCATGACGGAGCTCACAGAGAGGAGCCTCACTGGCAACACAAGAATAAAAAGAGGTGCATCATGAGATCTCCACTAAAAGACCTCAATTGATGGTCCAGCGGTTTTGGGGTTCCTCTGAGAGCATGGCCCCAGGCCCTGATGCTGCCCTTTCCCATAAATTATAACAAAGGTCCACTCTTTGGACAGGAATGGATTGGACTTGGCAATGCAGAGTGACCATGTATTGGAAGCAATTTATGGTTCTATACATCTATAGCATATCATCTTGCTGACCTCTGGCTGGAGGAAGGGGAGTGGACGGAGAGGAGGGGAAAGGAGACTGTTGGGAGGATGAGACATGTATGGAGCAGAGAGGAATAGTGTGCAGTCACCGGACAGGGAGAGCAGTGGAAGCTGCATATAGGGGGACATGTAAATTTACATGTGAATGTACATTTTCACTCAGTTACGTTAAATAAAAAAAAAAAAAAAAAGAACAGGAGGGCAGCCAGCCCCAGCGGGCCCCAGCAAGACTCATTATATCACACATGAAAACCAAGACCTAACACGTTGCTGTCAAGTCAATTCCCTCTCCCAGGGACCCCACAGCGGTTTAAAGGCTGCCCTCGCCACGGAAGCAGGTGCTGCGTCTTCCTCAGAACAGCTGGTGGGCTCAAACCACGGACTTTTCGGCCAAACAACTGAGAGCTCCTTACATTGTCCCCAGGGAGTGAGATCGGGAGGAAGAAGAGGAGGAGAAGGAGGAAGGCGTGGCTGAGGAAGGAACGGCTGAGCCCCGCATCTGTCTTGGGTTTAATTCGGTGAGCGACCAGTCACGTGTTTAATGGCCTGGCAGATGCTTTGGCTGAACCATTTCCTTTGGCAGAGCATGATGCTGCGGGAGCAGGGTCCCCGCTGCTCTTGCTCGCTCCCTGAGCCACCTGTCCCCATCCCTTGTGGGCTCTTCTCTCATCCAGCTGTTCTTCCAGAACACAGCCCACCTGTCGCTGAGCCAGGATGTAGACGCTGAAGGCAGGGTCACAGGAACAGAGCCAACCCGGGACGTGGACGCAGAGTCCCTGGTGGTGCAAGTGGTCAGTCCCTCAGGGGCTGCTGTTTGTTTTAGCTTTTCAGGGGGCTCTCTTTACTGGCAGTCTGAGCCCCCAAATGAGGGGCATGGTGGGCAACAGGTGGTCAGGTGCATCACTGCCCCTTAGGGTTGGACGAGGGAGTCCTGGGGGGCAACGGTTCAGCACTGGGCTGATAACTGGAGGGCTGGCCGTTGAAGTCCATCCAGAGGAGCCACGGAAGAAAGGCCTGGCAGCCTGCTTTCCCAAAGCCCCCATCCTTGACAGCCGTTCTGGGGCACTGCCCTGTTCTGGCACACGCAGGCTCCACGGGGGCTCAACGGCAGTGAGCGCTCCTCTCTGAGAAGGCAGGGGGTGCTGATGTCAGTACCTGGGGTGGAGGACAAGCCCTGGAGGTGGGCACCGTGGACCCTGCCCTTGCGGCTTTGTCTGTGGGGAAGGGAGGCTGTGGTAGGCTTTCCCATCAGAATCCCCTGTGCTTGTTAATCAGTCACATTCCTGGGCTCCTCTGCTGACCCATGAGGCCACAATCTCCCTGGGTCTGTCCTTAGGTGCTGCTGGCCCTGACTCGTAGTGACCTGTGCGTGACAGAACCACCCTCTCCTACACTGTCCTCGCAGTCACTGCGATGTTTCAGCCCATCCAAGTGGCCACTGTGTCAGTCCGTCTCATCCGGGGTCTTCCTCTCTTTCTCTGACCCTCTGCTTTACCAGCGTGATGCCCCTCTCCGGGGACTGACCCCTCCTGATGACACGTCCGGAGCATGGGAGATGTGGCCTCATCACCTTGCGGCTGAGGAGCCCGGTGGTGGCCCTTTCCACGGCCCGGGCCCTGGAGTCAGGACCTTCCCACGATCCCGAGGTAATTCACTGGGACAGTGAGTTGGCTCTCACCCGATGCTGTCTTGCTTACATTCCGCTGTGGACACCAACTGGTCCCAAAGACTGCTGTGCTTTTCTCTTGCCTCCCTGTGAAGAGAAGTCCTAGGCCATGGGCAGCCCGGCAGTCACAAGCCCCCAGATCTGCACAGATCGTCCTTGGACAGCATGTGTGGCAGGCACTTTAGGCAGGGTCGTGTCCCCACCCCCACAGAGCTGGGGTGGGGGGAGGCAGGAGAGTCTAGGGGCCAGTCCCAAGGCAGCCTAGCACCTGACTTCCAGCAGGATCAGGGAGGTTGCTGGGTGCTGTCAGGTTTGTTTCAACTCAGAGTGACCCCATGTGGCACAGTAGAAAACCCCTGGGTTTCCTAGGCAGTCATCTGTTTTTCTTCCCTTTTCCTATGTGCATGGTTGATTTTTCAAAGTAACTTTAAAAAATAACTCATCACAGATCTCCCTCTAATGACAGTAAGCCTGGAAAGAAATGATAAGATTTTTCTAAAGAGCCCATTAAAGAAAACAAAAGCTCTGTTGCCATAGAATTTAAGGTGCTGATGGGACTCTGGGGCTTGGTGGCTCAGTGGTTAAGAACTGCTAACTCAGGGAATCCACTAGGCCCTCCTCGGAAACCCTGTGGGGCAGTTCTCCTCTGTCCTACGGGGTTACCATGAGTCGGAACTGACATGACAGTGAGTTTGGAAGGGACTGCATTTCAAGGACCAGACGTTTCTCAGCTGCAGTTCGGAGGGTCATGAAGCAGCAGCCTCTTACACTCGAGAGTCAGCTCCTACACCCAGCACCTGCACCCCTGCTCCCCTGCTCCATCTGGGGTGCACCTCCATCCCTGCCTTGTCAGCAGAGGGCACGAGAGCTCAAGGGGGGCAAACAGGCAGAGCGGAGGAGCCAGTACCTGACGAAGCAAAGGCCACCCCAGGGCAGGCCAGTGGGCTTCTCTGGAGGGACCCCGAGATTTGCTTGATTCAACTTAAAGAAAGCGTACTTTCCTGTTGGGATCTCCCCCGTCTGTTATAAAAGCACGGGTGCTTTGACCTCTGTACAGGGAAGATGGTATTGCTTGCATTTTTTTAAAATCTGTTTATGAAAGTAGTGCTTTCTGGGAGGGTAGGGAACCCCATCATCCCGCCATTTTGAGGTGACGGCGTTCTTCAGATCTTCTCTCTGCCTCTTGCCAAATACATGTGATTCCCCAAAACAGAGATTGTCATGGTTGTGTCCCAGGGCAAGTGTTATGATACTCTCTTTGTAGATGGAAAAACAGAGGCTCAGAGACGTTAATCAGTTGCCCCAAGGCCACACAGCCTGTACACGGTGGAGGTGGCTGGAGCCTCTAGGTTGTGATCTTCACAGAGCAGACTTCCAGGTCTTTTGTTCTATGAGGAGGCGAGTTGGGTCCAACCGCGGACCCTTTGCTTGGCACTGAGTGCTTGTCCACTGGGGCACGGGGACTCTATATGTGATGGGTCAAAATTCAAAACAAACAAACGAACATGAAAACCAAGCCCTTTGCCGTCAACTGCACTCTGACTTGCAATGAGTGAACTGAATAGAATTGCCCCATAGGGTTTCCAAGTGGGGGCTGGTGGGTTTGAACTGTTGACCTTTCAGGTAGCAGGCACATTCTTAACCACTGGGCCACTAGGCAGAAAGAGCAAACTAGGCTGGCCTGGTGCTGGCCCCGCCAGGCAATCCCTGGTAAGGAGACTGGTGTTAGACAGAGGCAGAGGATGGAGAGTCACAGCAGGCTGGAGGGAGGACCTGCCGGGGGACGGCAGCTCGCCAGGGAGCGGGGGAAGGTGCCCAGCTGGTCAGACCCTGTGGAGTGTCCACGGGGGGACAGGGTGTCTGCCAGCCTCTTCCTGAGGGGGTGCAAGTAACTGTCACAGTGATCTACACTGCCGGGCTCCGGGGACGCGGGGACATGGGAAGAGTGTGCACCGTGGAGAGGTCTTGCTGACGTGAAGCCCTAGAAACTTAGCCATCTTTCTGAGAAGAGCCAGTTTCCTTTTTGAGTAGATTTTCATGGGTCACTAAAAAACAAAACGTAACTTCATCTCTCTGGGCCTCAGTTTTCTGACCTGTAAGATGTGGCATTGAACAGTCCCTGTGATGCCTTCCAGCTGCGTGTTTCTATCAAAACCACACCAAACACAGTAGCAGAGACAGGAACACACTACAGGGAAGTTTACACAACAAACGGGGAGCTCGCTTCACAGTTCCCACACGGAGCCCTAAAGATGGATCGACCCGGAGCAGCAACAGCGGGCTGAACGCGTAAGAACAGTGGGCGCAGGGCAGGGCCGCGTTTGGTTCTGCTGTGCGTGGTGAGCTGCTGTGAGGGCGCCTGACGGCAGCAGCACGGAGTCTTCAGTGCCGTGGGGTGCAGCTGTCGCACTGTGTCGTCACCTCCTTCATTGCTTCCCGGTCGAGCCGTCCCCAGGACTCCGGTTTCCCAGGCCCCGTACTTTCTCATCTTCTCGTTGGAGAGAACTTGGACGTTTGGTTCCACAGAGGATTTTTGCTAATGGAGGTCTGTACTCAACGGTGAGGATCTTAATTTGTGAGCCAGTCTGTTACCTAGTCCTCAGGGGATGGTTTCTATTCCAGGTTTAAAGACTATCTTGGAGTGATTTTCTCAGGGAGTCCTCTAGTGTCAACTTCCAGTAAGTCTGGACTTTGAAAGAATTTGAGTTCTGATCCATATTTCTCTCCCGTTGCATAAGGCTTTGTGTCTTGTGGCGCTGGTCGGAACAGCTGGTGGCGGCAGCCGGACACCGTCTGGGTCTTCTGTTCTCAGGGTGGATGAAGCCGTGGTTGTGCAGCCTGTTAGTCCTACAGACGACTTCCTTCCCTGAGACTTCGGTTTCTGTCTCTTCTGTTCCAGACAAGCAGTGCCTCACCTTCTGATCAAAAGACGGTCTGCCGTAAGCATGGTCTGACCATGAGCAACCTAATACTTGTAGTCTGTTTCTCCTCTGAAAATCTGGGATAATAATAGTATCAACTACTTAGTGTTGTCCTGAGGATTAAGTGACGTAATCTCGGTAGGTCCGTGGTTGGAACCCACCGGCCGCTTAGAGGGAGAAAGTTATGGCCGTCTGCTCCCACAGACATCACGGCCTCGGGAACACCGTGGGGCACTTCTGCTCTGGCCTGCAGGGTTGCTATGAGTTGGCATCAACTTGACCAGAATGGGTTGGGTGGTTTTGGTCTATGGGAAGCAGCAGTCGCTAGCACAAAGCAAGTGCTCATGCTATTGATTTCCCTGGTCTTAATAAGCAGTATGCCAATTTCAAGTAGTGTGATTAAAAAATAACAACATCAACTGAGTGGTAGAGCTCTGTTGAGTTCCACGGGTCCGTGTTGCCTGTGGCTGATCAGTGCGGATGAAGAATGCCACACAAGAAACACTGGTGGCAAGGAGGGAAGCTGGTATCTCTGATGCCCCAGCAACAACCCTTAGGCATCAGGCAGCCCCCTTTTATTTAGTGAAAACAGGTGTACGCAGTAAAGCAGGCGTTAATTTGAATAGGGTGTGGAGAGTTCCCCACAAAGTATATAGGTGTCTTCCTGTCTAACAGAGGTCACTTCCTCAGGTGAATTCACCTCTCCAGGAGGTAAAGCACTTAGGCCTGGGCACCAGCGAGTGGACCAGACCTGTCGTTGGCGAGGGTTTGATGTCATACATTCCAGCTATTTGCACCTGTTTGCAATCACTTCTTTACAGGCTCACAAGCCTCGCACCCAGGCCTCAAGATTTGCCCTAACGGAGGCCAAGTTCCCCACAGCCCCAGCTGTGATCATGTTGCCCACAAGCTCTACTACTAAAATGTTTCTTATTTTAAAAATCTTCTCTTCATCCAATTCTTACCGTTTGACTGTGTAGTACGGGCTTTTCGGACGCCCCGCACCTTGTTCCTCCTACACAGGACACTCCACTGATGCGACGTGCTGCGTGAGCGAGTCTTGCTTATTTTGGGTGGCCTCCTTTGTGAAACACGTGACAGCTTACCCTCCGACCTCTGAAATCAGGGAGGGGCCCTCCAGGGCTCCGAAACCAGAGGCAGTGACAGGAGGGGTCCTGGAAATGGGTGTGGGGGAGGGGTGTTAAAAATAAAAGCTCATATTAATTCAACAGACTTGTACAATATTGGATTGCTCTATGATTTAATAAATCATTTGCATATTGGGGCACTGTTCTCATCCCACAAGAAGAAAATGTTGCTGGACAATGAAGATTTCATAGAAACTTTATTTTTTTTTAAATTAGTGTTGAAATATTTTTTATTTTAACAATTCTGGGAGATTGGTATTACTAGTACTTTTTTGAAAAATAATGTTTTCTTATGTTTTGGGGGAAGGCTAACACAGCAGTTTAGGTTCCCATTCAATGATTTCTATGCAAGCTGTTCAGTGACATTGGTGACATCCTTCACAGTGTGTGAACAGTCTCATTTCGTCTCCTGTTTCTGTTACTTTAGTGTTCCTGCCCCCTTACAGTCTCATCTTAATGTAATTATTAACTGGGAGGCTCAGATAACTTTTGCCAAGTAAATACACTTTTCCCTGAAATACTTAATGGTTACTGAATTAGCATTAGAAAGTAACTCCTGAAAATTTGGGTCTTTACACATTTGTGGCTATCAGACCTCTTGAAATTAAAATGGAAGCACACACAGAGACTTTTTCATTAAATAACAAGGTTAGGGCTTATTACTGATGACTCTCATTGCACCAGAAATAACAATCAACCCACCCACCAACGAACCCACCCACCAACCAACCAAACTAATCAATCAACCAACCAAGTTTAAGCATGCTGTACAGCTGATTAGCAATTCCAGGTAAAAAGCAAGCAGGCTGGGGTCAGGTATTTTTAGTGTTGTGGGTAGAGAAAATTCTTGAAATCAAAGTGAAATGTCTATTTTTAATTAGTATTTTTTCCTAGTAAAATAGAAAGGAAGGAGGGAGAGAAGACTTCCATGTGCCCATCTGAGGCAGTCTCGGTGTGATCTGAGAGCTACCCAATGGGAACAGCAGAGAGGTATCTTGTACCATCCAAGAATATTTGTGGGGGACTGTATGGTGGAATTCTTTCTGGTAGAGGGGTATGCTTGCATCCTCTCCAGAGATCACATTGCCAAATGGCCAGGTTGCAACTGTTTTTATGCAGGTTCAAGGCCAGCCCAAAGTTTGGTGCCCTGGATGCTGGAACCCAGATAAGCATGGCCATAGCTCGCTGTGAAGCCCAGTGAGGAGGTGGTACTGACCCCAAACAGTTCTGTATGCCCTGGGCAGATGTTCTGGTCCAAGAAGTGTCCTGAGGGTGGTGGCTTCACCTTGGGACCACAGAGGGACACAGCAGCGTGCAGTGAGACTCTCCTGTAAAATCTAGGATGAGTGAACACCCGCTAGTCCAAGTGTCACACAAATCTGGGGCAGGAGGAAGGCTTGGGGCTCTTCTTTCCTGAGGAGAAATGACCTGTGGGTGTTTTCCTCAAGAGACTCTGTTGGGTGAATTCAGTAATATAAAACCGGAACAAAGATACACCAAGCTTTGAGAGGTGGGTTTCTTTTTTTCTTGTGTTGTTTTCGCTACCACAAGGAGAGCAGAAAACGGGAACTAGAATGTTGGCTGGTGGCCCGTTCTGAGAGGACCGAAAACGAGTGAACAGGCCCGTGGGTGCAGCGAAGCGCCACCGGGCCGCGCCTAGCAAGCCAGCACCACCTTGGGCGAGCACAGCCAAAGAGCCGACGTGCCACCCAGTCCCATGTTCAGGATGGATTTAAAGGAAGAAGGTCATCCAACCACCCTCGATAACGCATGTCATAGTGAGAATCTTTGCGGTGTGCTGGAATTTCTGCAGAACGGCCCTCTGGGCAGCCCTGCTGATTTACACGGGAACCAAACAGCGCTCAGATGCATTTTCCAACTCCCTGGGGCTGGGTAAGGGCGGAGGGGCGGAGAAAAGGGCTCTGGGCTTTGCTGAGGCCCCGTCTGAGGGTGTTACTGAATTCACTCAGCCCGCCAGTGTGGCCCTATGCCAAGGTCTTCAGGAGTCGAGGGATTTCCTCTTCCCAAGACGCCGGGTGCTGAAGCTGACGCTTCATTAGTATCAACAATTCTGGGCTGGCGGAGATTTTCCAACTTCCTTCACATATATCTTCTTCTGACACGGCCTACTGGAAAACACAGAGGCAGTTTACTGATTTCTGGAATTTTCGATGCCGTGTGTGTTCATGTCTTGCAAGACCTGAGAGTGTCCTGGGGCCAGTGAGGCCCCTCAGGGGTCTGGGTAGGTGTCTGTGGGTGACTTCATTCAGTTTAATATTTATCTTATATGCAATATTAATGTTTCCATTCAGTTTAATATTTCTCCCCAGGGGTTTTTAAAAGAAGTAAAACGTGGTCCTTTCAGTTGGGTTGATATGAGTCAGAATCAGCAGCAATGAGATCAAAAAGGAGGGAAATTGGAAAATTATTAACATTACTATTTAGGAAAGTAGATCTGATCTGTTTTTCTACTGGTGATGACAATGTCATGTCACAGTCTTCAGCTGGAGGAAGGAAGGTAATTTTCCCCTTGACAGTGTTAGCTAAGCGGTAATTTGGACATCTAGTTCAGGTTACATGGGTCACAGGATCAGGATTTAAGAAGAGGCTCGTTCTCGTCACCCCTTTTCCTCACCTTGGCGCTGTAATCCAACCCAAAACTGCCACAACGGCCATGCTCTAACCTTCCCTTCTGCGTACTCCTCTTCACTGCTCCACTTTTCATTCCCTGCTCTTGCCACTTTTTTTCAGAAATAGTTGGAATTCTTACCCATTCCCCTTTAGAGCAGTGTGATTCTGTTGTGATGATTTCTCATTGGTGTGAAGTATTTCTTCGGTTCTCTGTTCTGCCGCTGTGTTGAATGTACTCTGTCCTTTTTTTATCATGCGTCATTTTGCCCAATTGTCCGAGTCATCTAGTGCTGCTCTAACAGAAGTACCGCCAGCGGATGGCTTTAACGAAGGCAAGTTCAGTCTTGCACCATCCACTAGGCCTCAACTCCAAATTCAGGGTGTCCGCTCCAGGGGAAGGCTTTTCCCGCTGTTGGCTCTGGAGGCAAGTCCTTGTGTTGCGTCAGCCTCCGTCCAGGGAGCATCTTGGCGCAGGAACCTCAGGTCTGAGGGACTTGCTCTTCTTCTGGTGCTGCTTTCTTGATGGTGTGAGGTTCCTAATACTTTCCTTGCTTCTCTCTTTTTTCTATCTCCCATAGGATGAAAGGATAAAGGGTGGTGCAAGCCACACCCCGGGGAAACTCTTTACATTGGAGCTGAGAGGTGACCTCAGGAAGGGATTTATAGTCCTATGCTAATCCTCTCTAAAGTAATCCACTTTGCTAACCACAGGCAGAGACTGGGATTTACAGCACAGGAAAATCACAAAGTGGAGCACAGTCATACTGCACTGGAAATCACAGCCCAGCTGAATTGCTACCTTCGTTTTGGGGGGACACAATTCAACCCACGGCAACGAGTGAGCCTTATTATTTTCCAGCCCCAACACTGCGTGCTCGCTGGTGCTTTCAGATGGGTCAAAGGCACTGGGTTAACTTATCTCTGCACTTTATCTCAGCAGTCAAAAGATGGTAAAGACCTTCCAGGTGGAGGGATGGGCAGGAGAGGACCCTTAGGTTCACAACAGTCAGTTCAGGTTTTGGATTTGAATGTAATGTCTAAATACAAAGGACTCTTATGGACAAAATACAGGTGTTACAAAAAAATCCTCAAGAATTTTTATAGTTGGTCAGATAACGTGGGAGAACATTCATACGGCAGTTAGATTATTGAAAGGAGGCCTGGTGGCACTGCGGTTAAGCGCTCTGCTGCTGGCTGAAAGGTCAGCCATTCAAACCCGCCGGCCACCATGTGCAAGGAGGATGGGCAGTCTGCTTCCGTAAGGGTGACAGCCTTGGGGACTGTCCTGCTCTGGCCTGGAGTGTTGCTGTGAACTGGAATCTACTCGATGGCTGTGGGTATGCATGGATAGGAACAAAAAAACCCAAATCCACTGCTGGTGGGTGGACTCTGACTCTTGTATTGAGACACACACACACACACACACACATTAAACCAAAATGCACTGCTCTCAAGTCGGCTCCGACTCCTAGTGACCCTACAGGACAGAGTAGAACTGCTCCACGGGTTTCCAAGGAGCGCCTGGCAGAGTTGGACTGCCAGCCTTTCAGATAGTGGACATAGCACTTAACCACTAGGCAAACAGTGTTTCCTGTATATTTATGTACGTGTGTATGTGTGTGCGTGTTTGTGTGTGTGAGATAAAAGACCTGGAGCTAAATGCAGCAGACTGACCTCGGTAGTTAACTCTAGGAAGGGAACCAAGATTTGGCAGGAGTGCTAAGAGCTGAGGAACCCTAACAACCACCAAGGAACTGGTGGTACAGTGGTTAACAGTCTGGCTATTAACCGGAAGGTTAGCAGTTCAAATCTGTCGGCAGCTCTTTGGAAACCCTAGGGGACAGCTCTGTTGTGTCTTAGAAGGTTTCTGTTAGTCAGAATGTACCTGATGGCCTTCAGTTTGCCTTATTTTATTTTTTTTGGCTACATCTGCAACATTTGAATTTTTCACAAAAAGGATATATTTTTATATTACTTTAAAAATACAAATTAAAAGAGGACTTAATGTTCTTTCTAAAAAATGAAATAGAGAAGTTGAGAGTCAGAGATTTCACAGGTGCTAAGTGTTTTCAGATAGTCCTGGGTGCTTATTAATGATGGAAAGATTTCTAAGCTTATTTTTGCCAAGTTATAACATTTTTATACAGACGAAATGGGGTTGATTTTACACAGAGCAAAAAAAAAAGACTCCAAGAGAATTCTCCAAGAATCTCACTACAGTATCTGACTGTATCAGGTCTCTGAGGATGGATGATTCAATACATAAATTTTATAATAAAAAATGTACATATTGAATTATTGACTCAATAGCACTGGGTTTGCTTTTTGTGGTATTTCTGACATCAGAGCCCTGGTGGTGCAGTGGTTAAGAGCCTGGCTGCTCACCAAAAGGTCAGCTGCCCGACTCCACCAGCTGGTCCTTGGAAAGCCTGTGGGGTAGCTCTGTGTCCTAGGGGCCCTCTGTAAGTCAGAGTTGCCTTGAAGGCAGTGGGTTGGTACTGCTTTTATCTGCTTTTAGAGCTTCTGAAGGCTTGCAGTGGAAAGTGACATTGATCAGAAACTTCTGGGGTGAAAGGGATGTTACCCCAGGGGAAGACAGCTAAGCACAGGCAGTTGGATGTCACTTCAGTCCTTCCTCCAGGACCAGGGATGGCTGCTCTAAGGTGAGGGGTTTTCTGTGGCACTGAGCCACGGGGCAAGTTGTGGAAGCTCCACGTAAAGTATCCCCACATCCTTTCGGCACATTCTAATAATTATCATTACCCCATTTGGGTCCGTGCCCAGGTGCAGTCGAACCAATGAAACGGACTCCAAGTTAGAAAGAGGAAGAAGATTTATTAGGAGGTCTGATACCACCAGAGACTCAACAGCAATGCAGCTGTCTTCCAGGGATTCTCAAAAGGCAATTTTTACATCAGAGTTTATGAATCATTTCAACAAGAAATACTTCATGTTTTTAGGCACATAGCCCACAGACAACTGTACACATCACAAAACAGTCACAGGAATTCTTTATTAAACTGCGGATGTGCATGTCAGACACCTGGGCACTAATCTGCATGTTTGTAACAGGCAAAGACAAAACTTACGCAAAAATTGCTCAGCTAGTGAAATTAGGCAGCCAAGTCCACTCTGAGATAAGGCACAAGAAAGAAAGTTGCGGAGGCACAACAATGCCAGGCAGCCTTCCTAGCTGCTGTTCTCCGGGCTGAAGGCCACTTCTCAGGAGAGAAAAGAAGAGGAGGGAGACCAAGGTCCCAGGAGCTGAGGGGGCTCTGTGCGCCTTTGGAAAGAGGCCAGTGCAGAGGCCAGAGGAGCTGGTACAGTAAAAAATGCTTACAGATTATTTACAGTATCATTATGGCATTAGTTATGTGAAGCTCTCAATTATGCATTTTGAAAAGGGGAAAACGTGTTGCAGGATATTAGGGTTACGTTACTCTGGATGGCATTTATAAGAGGATATGAGGTATTGTCTGCATTTGAAGACAATGGATAGGCTAGACTTCCCATTTTGCTGGCATTATACAAATCAGGGGTAAGGTGGGTTGTTGGAGACTGTCTATCAAACACAAGCAAAGATGAGGAACTACATGCAGTGACATGTGAGAGTCTTGATAAAGACAACCCCGCGTGGAAAGGGGTGTCTTGGGCTACATCAGTGATGTCACGTCAGATGAGGGTTGGGGGACGATAAGAGAAAAAACAAATACAAGAACAACCATTGCCATTGAGTCAATTCCGACCCATAATGACCCTGTAGGATAGACTGCAACTACCCCATAGGGTTTCCAGGGAGCACCTGGTGGATTCCCACTGCTGACCTTCAGTTAGCAGCTGTAGCTCTAACCACTGCACAACCAGAGTCTCTGAGGGGATGATAGACCCCCTGTGAAATCCCTCTGCAAGCTGCAGGCCCTCATGGAACGCTGGGGGCTGCCGACAAGGGGGACCCTCCCCCCGGCCAATGCCTGACTTGGACACCAGGCCTTCCTAACTGTGAGGCATAAAACCTGGGCCTTGAAAGTCACCCAGATGGGGTGTCTTTGTTAGGGCAGAATGAGCAAAGACCGAACCCATGCAGGTAAGAAGCGTGACTACCTTTCAGACTGAAAAACCAACTCTTCTGGCTTTGTCGTGAATTGAACTGTGTCTTCCAGCTATGTGCCAACTTGGCTAGGCCGTGATTCCTGTGTGGTGTGAGTGTCTGCCATGGGGTCTTCTGATGTGACTTTCCTGTGTCGCAGACCCTGTGTCTTTGGTGTCAGGGAGGTGACATAAGTGGCAGCTGTATTGACGAGGCGGGACTCCATCTGTAAGACTGGATTGTGTCTTGAGCCCAAGTCTTTTGAGATGTAAGAGAGAAAATAGAGCAGAGAAATAGGGACCTCTCTGAGTCGGATCTGACTCAACGGCACTTGTAAGAAAGTCTTGTCAGAAGCCGAGTGTGTCCTTTGGACCCGAGGTTCCTGTGCTGAGACGCTCCCAGACCAAGGGAACATTGATGACAAGGACCTTCCTCCAGAGCTGACAGAGGGAGAAAGCCTGTCCCAGCAGCCGACACCCTGAATTTGGACTTCCAGCCTACTGGGCCATGAGCGTCTAAATTCCTCTTTGTTAGAGCCTCCACTTGTCGTCTTTCTGTTACAGCAATGCTTCATGCCTGAGACAGCCTTCACAAAGGCACGGCCAACAGTGAAAGAAAGAGGCCCTGTATTGCATGTCTGAACAAGATAGTTTTATTTCTTGATAATAATAATAAAAAACAAACCCAAAAAACACCTTTTTCCAGGCACACATTTCCTGGAATTATGTATAGAAGATCTCAGTCAAATTGCACACTATTTTAAGAATTCTTTCAATGATGCAGGCAAAATAGAACATGCGATTGTGAGAACAGCGGCTCTCACGCCCCGTTTCCCTCTCCCATCTGGTGGCTGCACCCTACTCGGTGCTCTGGGAGAACGTCACCAGCAGACTTGGTGGCGCTTCCGGCAGGAGAGCGCTTCACGATCAGCTCAGAGTCGCAAGTCTTGCTCCTGCTCCAATCCCTGACCACAGATGCTCCAGGCCTGCCAGCCAGCCGCATCCGGGCAATTCCTGCTCAGCCCCATGTGGTCCCGGGTCAGAATGAAGGATCTGACCCACTGGGCTCACAGGGTGGGCCTGCAGCTGAACACTGCTGACGTAGGCGGTGAAGACTGACTCTGTGTCTGTACCTGTTTTTCCTTAGTTTCTCCCTAGATTCAGCCATGAACTTGCAGGAGTCACTGGGATGCGGTCTCTGCAGCTTTTACAGCTTTTTTCTTAGGATCATCAGGCAAGGGGAGGCGCCTGTTCCACGACCCCCTGCTCAGGGGACAACGGAGAGCCTCTGACCCCAGTTCCCGATGCATGTCTTCCCCAGACCGCGGCCAGATGCCCCCCACCGATTGCCCACGTTCTTCCTTCCTTCACACCCAGCTTTCCCCCTTCACTTCCCAACGTGAAACCCCAAGCTTGTCTGAGGAACTCGTACAGGTTCTAAGGACCTGAACCCCTCCTGTCCCTTCCACACAGGCGTGGAAGAAACCACTTAGGCATTGACTTTGCCCCCTCTCAGTACTGGCTTTTGCTGCGGGTGCCCAAACCCATGTTTTACGGTAACAGCGTCACATGGCCAGAGCTGGTAACTGGCAGGAAGGTTGGTTCTCCCCTCATAATTTTTCCTCTTAATTTGAATTAATTGTTGATATTTTAACATCATGACATTCCATGTTCAAGCCTGGCTCCTTGGCAGATGTGATTCACTGACTTGGGTTCCTACATGCCACAGCCAGGCTGTTTAGATGATGGCTCTGCTGGTTGCCTTGCTCCACGGCCCGCTGTCATCCCTGGTTCTGAGTGAGGCTGGTCCTGTGCCCGTCACCAGGCTTGCAGTGCTGTCTCTTGTGCTCCACACCAGCCAGGCGTAGCTCATTTGTGTTGCCTGTTTGCATTTCAGTCTGGGACCCCTGTTCTAGCTCCTTCATTGAAAAACCCTGATTTGGCACAGGGGTCCCTAGAGGTGGCCAGCAGTTAGCACAGCTCAGCTGCTAATGAAAAGTCACTTCCAGTGCCCCCAGAGGCACTTGGGAAGGAAAGTCTGCCAAACGATGCCTGAAAGCTCAGTCACCAGGAGTTCTGTGGAGTACAAGCTTCCTCTGACATGCCCGGGTCAAGTTGGAACCAACCTGACAGCAAAAAAAAATTGGCTTCATTGTTGGCTTGACAATGTCTTAGCCACCCAGCATCACTGGGACAGGAATAGCCTGAGTGGATGGCTTGGACAGACTGAAGTTCATTTTCTCACAGTACATGAGGCTCCCAACCCCCAAAAGCGCCCCCATAGAGTTTCCAGAGAGCACCTGGTGGATTTGAACTACTGACTTTTTGGTGAGCAGACCAAGGACTCCAACATTAAAGAAAACAAACAAGATCCAAACCCAAAATACCCACTGCTATCAAGTCAGCGTTGACTCAGAGTGACCCTGAGGGCAGAGAGCTGTCCCCTAGAGTGTCCCCGCGTTGCCTGGAGGAGAAGTATAGGCAAACCTCGGGCACCGGCCATCACCAGGAGCAGCGAGAGAGAGGAGACAGAACTCAGGTGAGGCCTGCAAATGGAAGGGACTGGATGCGGCGTTTGAAGAAGGTTATTTGGGAGTTTGATTTTGCTTCTTTTCCTGGCCTCTGCAGCACCCCGATGCAGAGTTTACAACACCATCCCCTGGGCCTGTGCAGAGCTTCCTGGCTCCCTTCAGACAGAGGCCTAGGAGTTTTGGGGTCTTAAAGGACCTGGTCTGAGGGCAAGTGCAGGAGCCTGAATGATTCGACAGCAAAAACCAACAGCCAGAAAGCCCACCGAGCCGCTACACACAAGGCTGAGAGAGAGGAACTTGCGAGAACAACCAGCCTCCCAGGTGGGTGCTTTGCTGGGTGGCGGGGGGCGCGCCGAGACACCCCTCCCTGGGGGCGTTTCTTGGCTGCCACCCTCGGGAGGCAGATCACTGGCTGTCTCTTCCGTGGGGATTTTGGATGGGTTCAAACTGGAAACCTTTTGATCACCAGCTGAGCGCAAATCAGCCTGTTAAACAAACAAACGAAAACAAAAACAAACCAAAACCAAAAAACAAAAAAATCCGGTTCTGTCAAAGCGATTCTGACTTTTATAGAGGGATTCAGCGCTACGTCTGCTAACCAACAAGGTTGGTAGTTCAAATCCACCAAGCACTGCTTGGAAGCTCTGCGGGGCAGCTCTGCTCTGTCCTACCGGGTCACTATGAGTCGGAATCGACTCAGCATCGGGGGGTTTGGTTTTAGTTTGGGCTTCAAAGGCTGAACACATCATCCACCAGCCAATAGGCTGAGTCGTCTCTGAGTCACTTGTTGACAGGCAGTCTTGTCCTGCTCTCAGGCTAAAAGCTGACGGTAAAACCGCAACAGCCAGAGCCTGTTGGAGAAGGGAAACTCACTGAAACTCTCTTTGCATTAAAAGCAGTGATGGAAAAGCATCAGAGGCAGCAGCTTCCTCTTTGGGCTTCACTGTACAGGGTGGTCAGCGGGGACTAGGGCTGGCCGAGGAAGCCGGGCTCCTTGATTTCCCAGTGTCCTGACCCACACTGCCATCTCCCTGGCTGTTTTTAAGTGGCAGGCAGGTCATTCTTTTCCTGGATTCTTGGGCTCAAGGACAGAGATTCAACTTTCTAAAGTCCTCGCCTCTTTTAAAAGTAACCAGTGAAGAGTACATCGCAATTTGTTACTGTAGCCGCAGGGAACTGGGGTCACACACCACGAACAAACGACACCCCCAGTGAAGGTGATTGAAAACACGGGATGAAACTTGAACTGTAGCGAAAAGACGGGCTTGGTGGTCTGGCCGACTGGGTGGTCCCAGAGACTTGGCCCCCAGGCTCTCTGCGAGCCCAGAGTGGACCCCAGGCAAGGAGTGAACTGGACTCTGGGACAGACAATGACCCCGCTGAAGACAGCGCTTCCGGACTCCGTGGACACAGGAGGCTGACCGGGCAGCTCCTGTCCAGAGGGGAGATCAGAGGACGGAGGGCACAGGGGCTGGTGGGACGGGCGCGGGAAACCCAGGGCCGAGAGGACGGGCGTGCTGTCCCGGGGTGGGAGGGCAGCCAGAGTCCCCTAACAAGGTGCGTTGGAGTTTTTGTGTGAGAAGCTGACTTGAATTGTAAGCTTTCACGTACAGCGCAACAACAACAATGCCCCCACCCCCCACACACCCGGGGTAAGTCCGGCTGCCTCGCGGCACCCTCTGGTGATGTTGGCAGGCGCCTGGATAGTCAAGGCCTTTGCTGTCCTCACCTTATGCTCAGATACAATTTTGTTTAATTATGGCCTCAGCGGGTAACCAGCAAAAGCCAGCTCTGCACTCTGCATTCCCTCCTAGGAAAGATACGTGCTGTTGGCGTTCGGTGCCATCTATTCCATCCCAGCTCACGGCCATCCCAGGTGATGGAGCAGAACTGCCCCGCAGAGTTTCCTGGACTGTCACCTTCACGGGAACAGATGACCAGGTGTTTCTCACTCACAGCTAGTGGGTGAGTTTGAACCACTGACCTTTGGGTGAGCAGCTGTGCTTAACCATTGGACCACCAGGGATCCTTGGAAAAATACCCAGGGCTCACCGTTTCTAGGGGGCCCAGGTGGCCTGGTGATTGAGAGCTTGGCTGCTAATGAGAGGTCAGCATTTGGAATCGGCCAGGTGCTCCTCGGGAGCTCGGTGTGGCAGTTTCCTCTGTCCTACGCTGTCACAGTGAGTTGAAATCACCTCAGCAGCACCGGGTTTGTTGATTTACCAAAAGGGCAGCCATCAAACTCACCAGTGGCGTCGTGAAAGAAAGACCTGATGATCTGCTTCTCCACAGATGACAACGAACAGCAGCCTGCTACTGCTGAGTTGATTCCAACTCATAGCGACCCCAAGGACAGAGGAGAACGGCCCTGTGCAGTTTTCAGGGAGCGCCTGGTGGATTCCAGCTGCTCCCGTTTCACTAGCAGCCAAGCTCTTAAGCACTATGCTGCCAGGGTGTCCAAAACGACCTACCGCGAGCCTGACCCAGGTCTTCTAGATGACACCTAAGAATTCTGCCACCAAACCTCCAGCGTCTGTGTTGAGAGAACCCTGTTCGGTTCTCCTCTGTAACACGTGTGGTCCCCAGGAGCCGGGACAGACCTGGCGACAGCATGTATGTATGCTTCAGTCCGCTCCCTGTGTTAAAACAACCACAGCTGCTGAGTTGGTTCTGACTCCCGGAGACCCTACAAGGCAGAGCAGAATGGCCCCCGGGGGGTTTCTGGGTGCGGTCCTTACAGGAGCCCCATGCCACATCTCTGTCCCCAGGAGCCGCTGGTGAGCTTGAAGGGCCAGTCTTGGGGTTAACAGCCGAGCACTTAACCACTGCGCCACCAGGGTCCCTGCATTCCTTATGCCACCTCTAGAAAGGCGAGTCGGATCATACCACTCTTGTCCTTTCTGACCGTCGTTCAAGATCTGCGACTATCCACAGCTGATGTCTCTGCCTCGCGGACCTGCAGTCTCCCCTGAGCCACCGCTTAGTCACCAGGACAATAACGAGCGTTTCACTCTTGGGACACGAAGAGAGGATTGTTCCTAAGGCCACATCAATCTGTCGGCCATTATAGCTAAGTGGTTTTCTGGGCTGAAATACCTGTCACGAATCTAGGGAAACCATGGCAACGTGTCGGTTTTCCTTTTCATTTCCATCTCCTTTAGCAAAGCTGTCCCTCTCTGTCCTCTGAGTGCCCCCATCCCTCCGAGGCCACTTCCAGCATCCCCTTCTAGAAAACCTCCCTCATATCTGCCAGAGTTAATGGTCCAGACCCCTGCCGCCCTGAAGCGGGCCTGCTCCTGTCGCAGCCACCGAGGGAGACTGGGATTGTGTCAGCACGGCTGGTCTCACCAGGCATCCTGAGAACGGGGAGGACAGTGGCTGCTGTTGTTTCAGCTCTGTGTCCACCGCTCCTGAGGTACGTGCCCTTGAGTCCCTTCTAACTCACAGCGACCCCCTGTGGCAGACTAGAACTGCCCCGCACGGTTTTCTGATCTTCACAGGAGCGGGTTGCTGGGTCTTCCTTCCACGGGGCCTCTGGGTGGGCCTGAACCATCCATCACCCTCACAGCTGAGTGCTCACCCACCGCGCCACCAGGGCTTGTTTCTGAGTTACAGTTGGTGCTTAACACGTATCTGCTGAGGAGATGAAGGGGCGAAACAACGGGGGTTTGCACAGGGGAGGTACAGAGGAGCGTGGAAGCTGGAGACAATTTTTATGGCAGAGTGAAAGTTATAAAAATCTCAGCTGCGGTCTGTCCTCCCCCAAAATATCAAATATCCCCTGGACTGCTGTAAGAATGAACAAATCTGCTTTGGGAGAAATACAGCCAGAATGCTGCTTAGAAGCAAGGATCATAAGACTTGGTCTCATGGACTTTGGACATGTTGTCAGGAGGGACCAGTCCCTGGAGGAGGACGTCGTGCGTGGTAAAGTAGAGGCAGAACTTCACGTCACCTTCAAGGAGATGGACCAACACAATGGCCGCAACAATGGGCCAGACATAGCAGTGACTGCCAGGATGGCGCAGGACCGAAAGGCCCACTGTTTGGGTCTACCCGGTGTTCCTTGGAAACTCCGGGGGGCTGTCCTGCTCCGCCTTGTAGAGCTGTGAGTCAGAAAGGACTCAGCGGCAGTGATTTGGTTTTAGGTTTTCTGAGCTCAGTGTCGCTATGAGTCTAAGCCAACTTGACGTCAGCGGGTGCACGAGCTAAGTGCATTTTCCTCCCTCCTGCTGCTCTCTTAGCTGCCATCCGGTGGGACCCCTGCCCATGGTGACCCCATGCCCCCTGGGACCAAGCCACTGTGATCCCTGGGGTTTCTGCTGGTTGATTTTCAGGTGCGGGTGACCAGTCCTTTCTTCCTGGTTCCTCTCAGTCTAGAACCTCCACTGAAAGCTGCGGGGTGTCACGGCACCTGCCAGCTCCCTCTGTGGATGGGTGGTTGCTGCACATGGTGTTCCTCAGCCAGGAACTGAACCTCGGTCCCACGTGGAAGGTGACAACTGTACGCAGATGACCACCACACTCTCTTTGATTTTTATTTTTTTAAAATACTTTCTCTGTTGGTCAAAATCATGCTGTAGCTTCCTTTGCAATCTGTTTGGACACGGCTTCCTTATAATACAGTTTTATGGTTTTCTTGGTTATTCCAGGTGCTCTTTCTCTCTTGGTGAAGAGAAGGGTGTCTTGGTTTACTCTTACTTTCACCGTTTTTTGCTGATAGAAGGTATCTCCGTAGTCATTGAACATTGTTTGGAATACATCTCATTCCTGTATTTTAATGAGAGTCCAAAGGCTTCCTATTTAAATGGCAACCAGCTGCTCCCTAGACCATCTGCACAGGTTGGCAAACAGTTTGATTTAACTCCTTGGTCAGGTCCTTCAGTTCTCTGTCACCCAATGTCCTGTACGTTTATCCTCCTCTTCCTCAAGAAGAACTTTAGGGCAGTAACGCTCTGAGCTGTTTAATGTCTAAAAATGTTTTCGTATGCCTTCGCACTTGTTGAAAACCTGGGGAGGTACAGAAGTTAGGTTCAAATCCTTTGCCCTCAGTGCTCCATCATCTTAGGGGATTTAGCGCTCTTCGTGGTGATCCCAGGCTGGTCTGACTCTCAGTTTTTGTGTTTTGCTTTGGGGAGATTTCGGTGTCTTTTTCCTTGGAGCTCTCGTGGCACAGTGGTTAAGAGCTCGGCAGCTAACCGAACAGTCGGCAGTTCAAATCCACTGATCACTCCTTGGAAACACTGTGGGGCCGGTCTACTCTGTCCACTAGGGCTGGTGTGAGTTGGAATGGTCTTAACAGCAATAGGATTTTTTTTTTCTTCTCCTTTTCCTTAGTGCTTCTAAATTTCACGGTCATAGGCCTTGGGGCTGATTGGTTTGTTTCCTCACTCCTTCTTCTTGGATCTCTTGCCACTAAGTGCTGACCTGTTGGTTCCGATTCATAGTGACCTTTGTGTCGTAGCACACAGCCCGGTCCTGCACCGTCCTGAGTCACGGCTGTGTTTGGGCCCACTGCAGCAGCCCGATGTTGGTTTGTCTTGTTGAAGGCTTTCCTGTTTGTCATTGACCTCCTGCTTACAAGTATGAGGCCCTTCTCCAGCGACGGATCACTCCTGATAACATGTGCACAGTGTGTGAGACAAAGTCTTGCTGCCCTCGCTGGTAAGGAACACTCTGAGTGTACTGCTTCCAAGAAATATTTATTCCTTCTTCCGGCTGCCCACAGGGTATTCGGTATTCTTCACCAACACCGTAACTCAGAAGCATCACTCTTCTCAGATCTTCCTCATTCATTGTCCAGCTTTTATATGCATGTGAGGTGATTGAAAAGATCACAGTCTGGGTCAGGTGGACTGTAGTCCTCACAGGGATGGCTTTTCTGTAGACTCTTAAACTACAAAAGACTCATATTTCTGCTCAGGTCTAGGAAAACTGCTAATCTCATCTATTTTACATTTTCCACTCTCAGTTTTTGTTTGTTTTCTGTCCTGGGGGAGCACCTTTGGTCATGAGTGGTAATTCTTAGATACGGTTCTCATATATTTTGTGTCTGTCTTTCACTTCTGTGTTCTAGCAGATTTCCTTTCTTTACTCTTTAAAACATCTATTACATTAAAAAGTTTTACAAAATCATGTTTACTCTCTAAGGGCTTTTTTCTTCTATGGTGTCTATTTCAAAGTGTCCTGTTTCGAGAAACAGAATATATTCTTTTTTAAAAATAATTTGATTGAGGTATAATTTACATGCTGTGAAATTTACCCAGTGTCAGTGTACAATTCCATGATTCATAGTAAATTCATACAATTGTGCAAACAACCACAACACACTTTTGATTCTCACTCAGTGTGACCGTGTAGGACAGAGTAGAGCTGTCCCATGGGGTCTCCAAGGAGCAACTGGTGTGTTTGAACTGCAGATCTGCTGATGAGCTGCGGAGCTTTCAACCACCACACCACCAAGAAGGCTCCAGGACGCTTCTGTCACCGCTCCCCAACCCCCAAAGATAACTTGTTTCGTTTCCGAGACCCAGGCAAGGACTGAGCTGCTTTCTGTCTCCGTAGATTGACATCTTCCAGACATCTCATACCACGAAACCGTATCATCCGTGGCTTTTTGCAGCTGATGTCTTTCCCTAGCATGTTGTTTTTGAGGTCAATCTGTGTTGCCAGTGTTCGGTCGTTGGTTCTGGTTTATCGCTAAATAGCATTCCATGGTTATCCTGCCTTTGGGGTATTCATTCACTAAATGATGAACATTTCCATTTTTTCCAGTTTCTGGTTGTTGTCAATAGTGAATGAGCTGTTAGGAACACTCTTGTGTAAGTCTCTTGGGTGGATATCGGTGTTGGTTTGTCTTGGTTAGATATCGAGGAACGGCTGACGGGGAAAGTTGGTTTCAAATTTTAAGAAGTTGGTGAAGTGTTTTGCAGAGTGGCTCTACCGTTTTACGCCCCCATCAGCAGGACGTGAAGGTTCCTGCTTCTCTGGGTTCCTGTGTTCTTGATTCTCGCCATGTCAGCGGGCGTAGGGTACCAGCTCCGAGGGGTTTCCGTTTGCTCCTCCCCAGTGATTAGTAGTGTCTAATGTGTCACCTCCCCGGTGACTAATAGTGTCTAATGTGTTTCCTTGTGTTTGTTAGCCATTCATACACCGTTGGTGAAGTGAGCTTTTAAATCTTCTTCCCATTTTTAGCTGGGTCATTTGCCTTCTTACTATAGAGCTGTAAGAATTCATGGTATATACACTGAGTACAGGTTTATATCAAATATACGAATTGAAAATATTTTCATCCCATCTGTAGCTTATATTTTTCTTTTTTGAAAAAAGCATATTTTTAAAATATGGATGAAGTTCAGATGATCTCAGTATTTTTCTCTTAAAAATAGTGATTAGTTTTGTGTTAGATCTGAAAGTTCTTTGTCTAACTAACAGTTTTCTTCTGTGTTTTATTTTAGAGGAAACATAATGTTGCTGTGGTTAAGAACGATGACTGTTAATGCAAAAGTTGGCAGTTCAAATCCACGAGCTGCTCCTTGGAAACATTTTTTTTCTTCTTCTATGTTTTATTCTAGAAGTTTTCATTTTTAGTTAATTCTTGTGCATAGTGTGAGATAAGGGTATCATCAGTTTACATGGAAATATTCAGCCCTGTGATAAGCTGAGAGCTGGCTATATGAAGACTATGCAGCATCAGGGTTGGAGGAAGACTCTGAAATGTGTGCCATGCAGATGACACAACCTTGCTTGTTGAAAGTGAGGAAGGAGGGCTTGAAGGGGTTACTGATGAAGATCGAAGACCACGTCCTTCAGTACGGATTATACCACAACATCAGCAAAAATCCTTACAACTGGACCAGTAAGCAACATCGTGAGAAACAGAGAAAAGGCTGCAGCTTGTCAAGGATTTTATTCTACTTGGATCTGCAGTCAGTGCCCGACGGCCGTGACTTTTTTTTCTTCTTTTAAAACCTTTATGGAAGCTGATGCCCACCTCTCTCTCCCATGGGGTGTCTGGTGGGTTCCAACCCCCACTCTTTCTGTTAGCAGCTGAGCACTTCAGCCTCGGCACCACCAGGACTCTTTTCCTATTTTAGATAGTGGCAATGTCGCTTTTTCAGTTTCTCTGATGAGAGGCGTCTGGTCTTTCTTGAGTCTTCTCTTCCTTTAAAAATCTGCCTCTAATTTGTCAGAAAATCCTGTTGACTTTGCTTTGAAAATTGATCCAGAATTTAACCCTGTGCATCACCTTCAAAAATGCTGATGGTGCAGGGGTTAAATGCTACGCCTGCTCACCGAAAGGTCGGCAGTTCGCATCCGCCAGGCGGTCCTTGGAAACTCCATGGAGCAGTTCTACTCTGTCCTCGAGGGTCGCTGTGAGTCGGAGTTGACGCAACGGCTGCAGGTCTGGTTTTTGGTTTCTACATCACCTTCACTGGTACCGCTGTTATTGGACGTTGTTCACCTGCAAATCCCTGCAGATCTTGTCTGAACACAGAGCCAGAGTGAGGCTGTGAAAACACCGATCACATCAAGTTGTTATTTTGATCAAAACCCTCTGTAGCTCCCTAAATGTCTGAAACTGAGTCAGGTCCTCACAGCGGCCTTTCAATTAGAGTCTTACATTCTAGAGTCCCCAGGGGACCGCTCTCAGCTCTTCATCTGCTGCGGCCTGTAGCTCCCATTTTTCTGGCTACTCTGTTTTCTTTGCTGCTGACCACGCGGGCGAGCCTTGCCTCCAGGGCTTTGTGCTTCCTGTGTTTGTCTGTAACGCCCTGTGGTGTCCTTCACTGCCTCACATTTTTGTTCAGATACCGCCCTTCCTGCCATGGAGATTGTGGAAACCCTGGTGGCACAGTGGTTAAGATCTACGGCTGCTAATCCAAAGGTCAGCAGTTTGAATCGACCTGCTGTTGCTTAGAATCCTGTGGAGCAGTTCTACTCTGTCCTATACGGTCACTGTGAGTCAAAATCAACTCAGGGCAACGGGCTTGGTCTCCGTTTTTTCTGACAATTCTACTTTAAGTGACACATTCCAAATACTGCATTGCCTGACTCACTTTCCTCTTCAGCTTGGTTCCAAACACACTTGCCCACCTACAGAATATAGCCACTGTCTTTTTTTTTGCTTTTGAAACAATCGCTCATTCTTTACCATAAAGTGTAGACTTTGTATAGGCTGTAAATTTTCTCTATTTTTCTCACTGTATACAAGCCCAATGATGACATCTGCTGACTTAATTGTTCTAGTGCCACCCACCTCGTTGCTGAGGTATCTGAAGTCCTCCCCTTGGGAAGCTGTGCCCTGCGCCAGCACCTCGTCCACCCTTCAGAGCAGTTTGGGAACTCTTTCTGGAATGGCCATTAGAGCTGTTGTGGGACAAGGTCTGAAATTAAGTTTGCGAGGTCATCCTAGACAAAGTACTGCATGCTTCATTGCTGAATGTCAATCACTGTGATCGCCTTCAAAGTTTTCCCCTTGGGAAGCTAGGCACCAATGCCAGCACCTAGTCTGCCCTTCCAAGCACTTTTTCTAGGATGAGTTCACAGACTTAACTGGAAGACCTGGTACACCGCAGATCTGGAACTCCACGGGCTTCCTTCGTTTCCCAATATGTGTTTAGTGTCAGCTGTGGCCATAGCTGTCGGGGCTTCACGTTCCTCCATTGGCCT
Organism: Heterohyrax brucei; assembly: GCA_028571685.1. Lineage (NCBI taxonomy): Eukaryota > Metazoa > Chordata > Mammalia > Hyracoidea > Procaviidae > Heterohyrax > Heterohyrax brucei. Next base: position 83,764,261 of record CM053159.1, read on the forward strand.
CTTTTTCTCCTTCCCTTTGTCTTCGGTTTTTGCTAAAAACTCAGGCTTGAGTAGAGTGGGAGCCTGGCAGCTCTTTCTGCCATAATCTGCTGTGGTTACGGGGAAGCCCTAAGGAGACAGTGGTTAAGGGTTGGGGTAGGGGAGTACTCGACAACCCTCTGATCAAGTGTCTTTGTCTTTTAGTGGGCCACTGTCCCTGGACTGTGACCTTCACAGTGCTTCTCAGCATTCTCCCCTGCTAGGGGGGACAGGGAAGCTGGAGGGGGCTGGAGTTGGGCCATTTTCCCTCTCCTGGAAAGACCTGGTCCCTCGGTGGTGCAAGCAGGCAGCTCCGAGGGAGAAGGGCCTGGTGGTCTGCTCCCATAACATTACAGCCTTGAAAACTCTACGGAGCGGTCAAGGTTGGCAGCTCAAAGAAACCGACCTGGCAACTCTGTGGGAAAAAGACCTGGTGATCTGCTCCCCTAAGGAAATCGGTGGAGCAATTCTATTCTGTCACACGGGGTCATTGCTGCTGTGAGTTAGAGTCAACTTGACAGGGAAGAGTTTGGTGACACTGGAGCCCCTCCCTGCTGGGTCACTCTTTGTTATGGAGAATGCTCTGGGCATATTTCAAAATGCCAACTCCCCCTTTACCCTGTTTTGTCAAAAACAGGGGGAGTTTTTTTTCTTTTCCCTGGCTCTTCACTAGGAGGGCTGGTGGGGTTCCTGAGGTTAAAACCCATCAAAATGGGGGCTGGTCTGAGTCTGCGTCCCTGGGAGGTTCTTTCACACTGGTCTGTGCTCCGTTTCCAGCTGTTGGTCAGAGTGACCCCTGATGGGTCCCTGTCCGTCTATGGCCGGGGCGGCTTCAGCTCCCAGGAAGCAGACCTCGCCTGTGGTCTTCTGTGTTCACTGTTGGTCAAGAGTTTGGCGTGGCGGTTTGCCCTGTGACCTCAGTTTCCCGGAAGGTCCAAGAAAAGCCTTGTTCTCAGTTTTCCCACCTGTTCTCTTGCTGAGGTATGGAAGTGTCAGTGCTTTATAGACTGCAGCTGAAATGCCACTGGACTTTGTCATCGTTTTAGAAATGTTCTGCTCACTGTCAGGAGCATTCCAGAAGCAAAAAGTTATTTATTTATTTATTTTTTAATCACACATTTTGTTTATATATGGCTTTACTATGTTGACATTGATTCATCGTCCCCATATATCAATGAATTCCTTACTTCATTTGATAGTTGATAAAAAGCAAAGCTCAAAGGTTGGAAATAAAGAAGAAAGAACCAAGTAGAGAAGAATGAAGGAAGGGAAGAAGTCTCACGCGTCTTAGGATTTGTTTAAGCTTCTTTATGAATCTTGCTCTGTGATTGCACTCACAAACCCCAGGGAGATTTTGTCGGCTTTAGATAAACAGAGCAGAACCGTGAAAGAGACGTTCTGAAGGGTGGAGAAAAATGGCATCTCTCGGCAGAGTAAGCCTCCAAGGCCACCTAATAAATAGCGAGTTAAGTCTCGCTCCTCCTTCATTGAACTGTAGCTGTTCTGAATAATGAAAGAGAAGGCTCCTATAATATCATGTTAACTACTTCCTGGCCCTGACTTAGAATAAGTGTTTTATGAATGCAGCCAACTGAATTCTTACTTCATAGTCCACATTCATTAACTCAGTCAACATTTACTGGCTGGCGATACAGTGCCTCCCTAGGAAGAAACACTTTGACTGAGAGAAAAGACTCCATAGTTTTTTAAAAGAGACCCATACTGTAGGATTCTTTTGTGCTGCAGTCTATGAGATGTTCCCTTGAACAGATTCTGAGCAGGCTGCAATGATAGACAAGGTCAAGACCAATAAACCCAAAGAAGAGAAGGCCAAAGAAAACTTGACTCAGGAAGCATGCCCAGGGCACTGGCTGCCTGAAGGAATCGTAAGCAAAGGTGACAGCTGGCTTCTGCTTTAGGGACTGTTGTCAGACTCACTCTGTTTCATCTCAAGTGCCTCAGGCACAGGAGAATTGCAGAATATCTATTCCAGCCAAGAGGGTACCTGCGTTCCGTCTCCACCACCTTCAAGACGAGAGACATGGGTCTGGGCTGGTGCTCTTGGAGCCTGGCCTCCCTCAGAGCAAGGACGGGACTGGGTGTGACCACCAGCTCTGGGGTCAGACACAGGTGGTTCAAATGCGTCTCCACTGGTGAGTGGTGATGTAAATACTCCTGAACTACTTAACACAAGTCTTGGATTTTTTTCATTTGTTTTTGTTTTGCTGTTAGTTTTGTGTTTCCTTTGGTTCTGAAGCTGTGACAGGAAGATCACAGCAAGGCCTACCCCACAGCCAAACGGAAAGCAGCCCCTGTTGTTGATGGGGAGAAACTGGAACCCTCATCCACTGCTGGGGGGAAGGTAAAATGATGTGGAGAACGGTTCGGCTGTTGGTTCCTCAAAAAGTTAAACATAGAACTGCCATAGGACCCAGAAGTCCCAATCCTAGGTATTAACACAGAAGAAGTGAAAGCCAGAACACAATAGCCTGTATGCCGCTGTCCCTCATGACCCTTTGCACAGTATCCAAAAGGTGGAGACAGCCCAAGTGTGCATCACCAAATGTCTGGATTCAGCAGCCGTGGTCCCGAATAACAGGATATTGCTTAGCCATACCAGAGATGAGGTCCAAATGCAGCACACACAGTGGAGGTCGACGGAAAACACGCTGAGTGAAACGGGAGGCCCGGTGGTGTAGTAGTTACAAACGTTGTCTGCTGACCCAAGGCCGGTGGTTCGAGTCCCCCAGCGGCTCCCTGGAACCTGATGGGGCCGTTCTCAGGGCAGCAGCACCCCCAGGGCTGTCTTGGGTGTCTGGGAGATTATTTCCACAGCCACCTTCGGGTCCTGTGAGGCCGCCTGGCTTGTCCTGGTCAGTGCCATGGGGATGCCACGAGTGTCACTGTGCACAGAGGTGGCAGGCCAGGTCTCTCTTCCCGTTTTGAAATGGTGGAGCTGGAAGGTCTGAGCAGCTGGGACAGCACAATCACTCACGGAGGACGGCTGATCTGGAGAGTCTCCAGCCCGGAGGGGTTTGCAGGATGGAGGAACCCTAACGTTTGACGGCGCTGAGACGGCAAGGTGGTTGTGTCCTCTTCCTGATTGCTCACTGTTCCGGCTAATGAACTGTGACAGAGCTGGAAGTCAGCCTTTCTTTCCCAGACCTTACATTTAGAGAGCTAAGTAGTTAGAAGAAATCACATAATTAGTGGGGCCGCTGATGCTGACACTGTGTTCTCCCGGTTTCTTTCTGGATTCTCCTCGACCCCTCCCTGGTGGCGCACTGGGGAAGCACTCGACTGCCAACTGACGACCTATGGTTTGAACCCCTCAGCGACCCCACAGGAGAAAGACCTGGAGATCTGCTTCCATCAGCATTGACAGCCTTAGAAACCCGCGGGCAGTTCTGCTCTGCGCTGCAGTGTTCTGTCAGGAGGAATCACCTGGACAGCAGTGGGTTAATAGGCACCCCCCACCCCCATCTAACTTGCAGGACAGTTGTAAAGATGTGTTGTTCTTGTGTGCTGTGGAGTCGATTCCAACTCACTAGTGACTCTGTAGGACAGAGCAGAAGTGTTTCACCGGGTTTCCAAGGCGCAGCTGGTGGATTCCATCTGCTGACCTTCCGATTAGCAGCCTGAGCTCTTAACCACTTAGAGACAAGGTAAATGAGGTGCCTAGTGTGGGGCTTATTCCACAGTGGGTGATGGAGAAGCGTTATTGCTATTGCACTTTCTCCTCCTGCCTGTGCCAAACACTCTGATGAATGTTGTTTAATTCTGACCCAATATTAGACGAGTAATTGATCATCTGTCTCGATTGGGGAGCAATTACACTCTTGTCCCTCGGGTAGCTGCTGCAGCAGCTACTTCCTCAACTCTGCTGACATCTGTTTGACACAAAGGAAATGGCTGTCCCCTTTGCAAACCATGACAGGACATTCATTCACATTTTCTGCTTCTGGAAACTTGGAGAGCACACAGAAGCAGAAGCCAAGCTTCTGGGAAGCATCCCAGCACCCTCCCTCCTTGGTCTTATTTCCTCCTGGAGGCATCTTCTGCCTCCCCCCGCATTCTTAGCTTTGTCCCCGGTGGGGCTTTGCTCTTCTGTGATCAGCACTGTTGCCTCAGTTCCTCTGGCGCACAGGATAACATCTGCTGCGGCATCATTCCAGGCCGCGGGAAGGCGTTCATGCTATCCATCAGAATGCAGTAGATTCACCGTCTCTCATGAGACTGAGCGGTCAGCAATTACCCCAGAGCCGGCAGGAGAAGGAACGGGGCCCACAAGCCAGATGACTGGAGAGAGTGTGGTGAGAATGTTGACATCTTGTGAATGATGTAACCCAAGTTGCCGACCAATTTGTGTAGAAATTGTTGAATGGGAACCTGAAGTGCTGTGTAAACCTTTACCAAAACCCACAATGAAATATCGTTTACAAAGAAACACGTATAGTACCTTGGATCTAGAAGGGACCCTGTGGTTGTTGCTGGTTTTCACAGAGCAGGCAGCAAACTTAGGGCGACCCCAGGCAGAATGGAACAGAGCCTGCCTGGCCCTGTATTGTCCCCGTCATGGGTTGTAGACGGTGCCATTGTGACCCACAGGGTTTTCATTGGAAGATGTTGGAAGTAGACAGCCACTTTTTCTGTCTCGTCTGTCTCAGTCTAGAACTGTCCCTGAAACTTATTCAGCATCCTAGCAACATGCGAGCATCCCCTGATGGAAGAGCAGAGGCTGTACCTGGGGCACATTGGTTGGGATCAAACCTGGGTCTCCCTGATGGAAGGGGAGAATTCTACTAGCAAATCAAATCTACCTAGTGCTGTCGAGTCGAGTCTGACTCATGGCAACCCTAGAGGCCAGAGTAGAACTGCCCCGTAGAGTATCCAAGGAGCGCCTAATGGATTTGATCTGCCGACCTTTTGGTTAGCCATGGTAGCACTTAACTCACTACAAATCTAGAGATTTCTAAATTTGCCTCAAAATTGTCAGGTGTGTTTCTTAGAAATGTGGAGTCTTAGCTCCCACCCTTCACCAGCTGACCCCTAGTTCCCCCGATTACGGTGGGAACAGGAGTCCCTGGGAATCCTAGTTAAGACCTTCATTGCTGGCCACCAGGTTGGCAGTCTGGATTTGCTAGGCACTCCTTGGCAGCTCTCTGGGGCAGCTCCACTCTGCCACACTGTCCTGTAGGGTTGCTGTGAGCCAGAAGCAGTTCAGCAGCACTGGGATTAGTGTTTAGGTTTCTGAGGAGCCCCAGTAGCCGAGGGGTTAAGGGCTTGGCTGTTAACCCACCAGCCCATCCCCAAGAGATGCATGTGGCAGTTGGCTTCTACAAACACACAGCCTTAGAAACCCTATGGGGCGGTTCCACTCTGTCCTGTAGGGTCACTGTGTCGGAAGCGATGGGTAGCCATGGTTGGTTTGGTTTCATCAGTGTCTTTGTTGAAATGAGGAAGGGCCCGGTAAAAATTGGAGGTATTGAAGAAAGCCCCAGGAAACAACTTAATAGCAGAAAATACCATGGAATAATCTTACCTTTGTCTTACAAAACACTGTCACAAGACAAGCCTGGGGGCAACCTTGCAAGTGACAGCCTGCAAGTGACCCCTAGACCTTGACCACATTTTACAACTAATAGGACTTAACCAATCAATGTAAAGGTCAGTTCACCCTCCCTACTTTGCAATCTCACGACTTAAATACTGGGCGCTGAGGAAACTCCCCGTCGCCCCCTGCTCTGTGTAGCTTGGGGTGCGTCCCTGGTGCACCAGTATTTTTCCTATTGGGCATATTTTTTAATAAAATTTAACCTTTAAAGTAACAGTGTCGCATCTTGAAAATTGCGGACCCTAACATTTGGGGGCTCTCCTGGGATTTCAAGAGCGACCTCCGCGGCCGGCCGATCTGGTTTGGACCTCACCGGTGAGTCTGGATATTGTCTGTCTGTGCTCGAGCTCTGGTTCTGGGACTCACTAAGAGAGAATCTGGACGCAGAACTGCTCTCTGAGTCGGAGGCTGGGGGACGCCTCAGCTCTCCATCTGGGCGGGCACCGCTGGTTCCTTTTTTGGTTCTGCGGCCTGTAAATCCCGCATCTGGTTTTTGTTTCGTTTCTTCTGTGACCGGTCTGTGTCTGTCTGATTGTGTTGTTTGTCCTGATTGTTACTTTTGCCTCCATGTCTGTGTCTGTTCTGGATATTGTCTGTCTGTGCGCGAGCTCTGGTTCTGGGACTCACTAAGAGAGAATCTGGACGCAGAACTGCTCTCTTGAGTCGGAGGCTGGGGGACGCCTCAGCTCTCCATCTGGGCGGGCACCGCTGGTTCCTTTTTTGGTTCTGCGGCCTGTAAATCCCACATCTGGTTTTTGTTTTGTTTCTTCCGTGACCGGTCTGTGTTTGTTCTGTTGTCTGTTTGATTGTGTTGTTTGTCCTGATTGTTACTTTTGCCACCACGGGGCAATCTTCTTCTCACTCTGTAACACCCCTAGACCTATTCCTTAACCACTTTCAGATTTCCAGAAACGAGCCCGAGACTTCTGCAAGGTGCGATCAGGAAAACTCTGCACACTTTGTAATCTGGAATGGCTGGCTTTTGGTACTGGATGGCCACCCATGGGATCCCTAGACATTAAAACAAACCCACTCTGTTTTTCAGGTCATCTTTGGCGATCCGGGTCACCCTGACCAAATGCCATACATTGTTGCTTGGCAAGACCTCCTCAGGTGGCCACCTGTGTGGCTACAACCCTATGTTCCCCCTAAACAACCTTCCACAACCCTGGTGGCTCAGGGCTCCTCAAAACCCCCGCCGGCTTCCCTTCCTCCGTCTGATTCCTCTGACTGAGTCTCCCACTTCCCTACCCCCCTGTTCCCGTTTCTCCTCCTGCCGCCACCGGGGCTGAGGGAGCCAAAGCCAGTCTCTGTGGCCTGTAGAGGGTCCCTGCAGACCCTCCAGTCCCGACTGCTTCCCGGACCCCCGCCACTTCTGCAGCACCACCTTCCTCTGATCTCCAGAGCCCAGCCCATACCCGCTCAGGTCAATCTTTTAAACCACTTATAGAAGCCTCCCTCATGTTTTCCCCTTGTGAGCTATAGGGCACATGACTGAGGCTGGGACCCCCTTCTTGGTCTATACTCCTTCTACAACCTCTGATCTTTACAATTGGAAAATGCTGAATCCCCCTTTTTCTGAAAAACCTCAAACCTTGATATATCTCTTAGAAACCATCTTTGTAACATACCAGCCCCACTTGGGAAGACATACAGCAACTTCTCCAAGCCCTCTTTACCACTGAGGAGAGGACTAACATTGTTTCCCTAGCCAGAAAACACGTGCCACGAGATGATGGAAACTTTACTCGTGGTTTAGATGAGATTAACCACGCTTTTCCCCTGACCCGCCCAAATTGGGACCCAAACACCACTGCAGGTAAGCAGCGCCTAACTGTCTACCGCCAGATTCTTATGGGGGGGTCTCCGGGCCGCCGCTGGGTGCCCCACAAATTTGTCTAAAGTAACACAGGTAATTCAGGAACCCTCAGAATCCCCAGCAGCCTTTCTGGAATGACTGATGGAGACATACCGCACAGATACTCCCATTGACCCTGAGTCTCCCAAAAATCAACGGGCCATTAACATAGCCTTGGTGGGACAGTCAGCCCTGACATCAAAAGAAAAAAATACAAAAAATAGAAGGATTCGAGGGAAAGAATCTATGCGAGCTGAACCGCGAACTACCAGAAGACAAACAAGCCAAAAAGGTAAGCAGAATCCCCTGGCAGAAGCCCAGGGCCACACGCCACTGCGCCCTTGGGAGAAGAAACCGGATCAGACGAGGAAGCCAGGAAAGCCTCCCCTGCAGAGAAACCAGTGTGCTACTACAAGGAAATTGGACATTGGAAGGGTGAGTGCCCCTAAAGAAAGCCCCCTCCAAAGGTTCTTAACCTAGAGGCCTGAGGGCGTCAGGGCTCACCAGGCCCGCCCCCGAGCCCAGGGTAACCTTAAAAATAGGGGGACAGCCAGTAGAATTCACGGTCAACACCAGGGCTAGCAACTCAGTTCTAATTGAACCCCTAGGACCTGTAACTGAAACCAAAACCCTAGCACGAGGAGCTACTGGGGTTAATGCCTACTCATGAACTGACGAACCATCTGGGAGCTAAGACTGTTTCCCTCTCCTTTATAGTAATGTCTGAATGCCCGTACTCTTTTACTTGGAAGAGACTTGTTATCAAAAATGCAGGTGACTATCTGCTTCGCTGGGGATCATGCTTACCTGACACCCCAAGTCAATGTGATAGCCCCTTTAGAGAAAGAATACAGATTTTATGATGGTTCTGACAGGGGCCCCTGCTCTATCCTCGTGATATCAGTGAATCAGTTGATCAAAGAGATTCCTCAGGTTTGGGCTGAAAACAACCCCCCAGGGCTGGCCAAACACCAACCACTGGTTATAGTGACTTTAAAACCATCTGCCAGCCTGATTCAGGTGCCACAGTACCCCATTGTGCCAGAAGTGAAGAGAGGGATCAGGGCCCACATTCAAAGACTCAGAAAACATGGAATACTGGTGCCCTGCCAGTCACCCTGGAATACTCCTCTCCTGCCGGTGAGGAAGGCAGGAGGGCTGGACTCCAGACCAGTCCTAACCCGTACACTCTCCTGAGCTCTCTGTCACCAGAACACCGGGTGTACTCAGTGCTGGATTTAAAGGATGCATTCTTCAGTAAACCTCTGAGCCCCCAGAGTCAGCCCCTCTTCACCTTCGAATGGCAGGACCCAGAAGATAACTCCAGCGGGCAGCTGACCTGGACTGCCTGCCACAAGGGTTCAAGAACTCTCCCACCATCTTTGAGGCCCTTCATCAGGACTTACGTGAGTACAGGTATCAGTGGCCTGACATTTCCCTTCTACAATATGTAGATGACTTACTACTCGGGGTACCCGATGAAGACACTTGTTTAAAGGACACCAAGTCCCTGTTAACTCTCTTGGAGAAATTGGGATATCGAGTCTCTGCTAAAAAGACACAGGTCTATGTCCAGGAGGCGACTTACTTGAGTTTCCAATTCAAGGGGGGACAATACTCCCTATCCAAAGCAAGAAAACAGATTATCCTTGGGATTCCCACCCCATGTATGCCGCGGCAGGTGAGGGAGTTCCTGGGATCCTCTGGGTTCTGCCAACCCTGGATCCCAGGATTTGCAGAGATAATGCGCCCCCTATACGAGCTGACCCGAGGAAAGGAAAAGAATTTTATATGGACTAAAGAAACAACAGGTTTTCCAGACTATAAAGAAGTCGCTCCTGGAGGCACCAGCATTGGCATTAAAATAAAAGAATAGCCCAGGGAGTCCTTACTCAGACACTCGGCCCATGGAAAAGGCCGGTGGCCTGTCTGTCTAAACAGCTAGACCCAGTGGCTTCAGGATGGCCATGGTGCCTTAGAATTGTTGCAGCCATCGCTCAACTAGCAAAAGACTCTGATAAAACTGACTGTGGGACAGCCCCTGACCATCACTACCTCCCATGCCATCGAGGGAGTCCTGCGTAGCCCGCCTGATAAATGGATTTCCAATGCCCGGCTAACCCACTACCAGTCTTTATTACTAGATCAGCCCCCAGCTGTGTTTGCTTCTGGCTCAGCCTTCAACCCAGCAACATTGCTGCCTGATCTGGACCTGGAGGCCGAACCGCATGATTGCACTGAGGTGCTTAGTCAACAGCATGGACTTCGCCGAGATCTTACGGACGTTCCCTTGCGGGACCCTGATCTCACTCTGTTCACTGACGGGAGCAGTTTTATCAGGGATGGCACCAGGTACACAGGGGCAGCGGTGGTAGCCGACGATCGGGAATATCAGTGCAACAGGCTGCCCTCAGCGGAGGCTGCGCTGGCCAGGCGCCTGCCCCTGCTGCGCGGCCTCAGCGGCCTTCTCAACACCAGCGGGGGCTCGTGGTGGGAGCTGGAGCATGTCTACAGCCAGTACAGCCGCACCCATGACGAGCTGAGCCACACAGCCCGAGTTCTGGACAGACCCCGCCACAGCGCTGGCATTGCCAACACGGGCCCCGTCGCCAGCCCCGCCGCTCCACGCTGCCCAGTCAATCTTCACACTACATTAGCGGTGCTGTACAAGGAGATGTTGCCTACAGGTGGGACTACGAGAACTGGACATGTCGCTGCTGTGCCAGCTGTGAGGTCTGTATGAGTCAATCCAGGACTATAAGCACCTGTGCCAAGACCTGAGCCTGTGCCAGGAACTGCCCTTGTCCCTGCACTCTGACAGCTCCTACCCACCAGATCCGGCCTCTCAGATGACGAGGAGCCTCCTGACGCCAGCCTGTCCCCTGACTCGCCACCCCTCACTGTGCCCCAGACGCACAATGCCCGTGACCAGTGGCTACGAGATGCCTACCACATCATCGGGCTGAAACAATGGAAGCCCGAGGCAATAACCTAGCCAACCGAGCAGCTAAGGAAGCTGCCCTCAGCCTCCTGGAGATCAGTTCTATCCAGCTCCCCGAGCCAACCCTTCCCGAGGAGCCCACCTAGAAGAGAAGAAAGGATGACACTATACTTCGGGAGGGCTCCCCATTCTCCCTCAAAAATTGGAAGAGAAGCTCATCCGCCAGATCCACCAGACCACCCATCTGGGAGCAACAGAATCCAAGAACTTCTATCTCCAAGGTACTATATACCCTAGCTACCCTGGTTGGCTAAAGGAATAACGCACACCTGCCAAGCCTGCCAGGCCACTAATGCAAGCAGCTCCGGTAAGGCCCACCAAGGTAAGAGAGAGAGGCACTATGCCTGCAGTACACTGAGAACTGGACTTCACTGAAATTAAGCCCAGCAGATACGGATATAAGTACCTTTTAGTTTTCATAGATACATTCTCTGGGAGAGAGACAGCACAAGTAGTTTCCAAAAAAAAAAAAACTCCTGGAAGAAGTCATACCTAGGTTTCGGGGGTTCTGTTGATGCTAGGATCAGACAATGGCCCTGCCTTTATGGCCATAGTCTCTCAGTGAGTAACATCTGTTCTGGGTATTAATTGGAAACTACATTGTGCCTATCACCCCCAGAGTTCAGGACAGGTAGAGAGGATGAACCAGACCCTTGAGGAGACCTTAACCAAATTGACCCTAGAAACTGGCGGTGACTGGAAGGCCCTGCTTCCCTTGGCCTTAATGCGTCTGTGTAATTCTCCCTACCCCCAAGGCCTTATGCCCTGTGAAATTGTTTTCGGGAAGCCACACCCCTCTGCCCTAAACCAAGGGATGACATACTTGCTGAAATTTCTAATCATGACCTGCTTAAGTCCCTCCAGGCCCTGCAGAAAACTCAAGATCTGCTTTTCCCCTTGTCGAGATGCCTCCACGATCTCCCTCCTGTAAAGCCACATCAGTTTCAGCCGGGGGTCTAGTCTGGGTCCTGAGACACCAAAAGGAGACTTTGGAGCCCCTTTGGAAAGGACCCCACACAGTAATCCTGACAACCCCCACTGCCGTCAAGGTTGACAGGATCCGGCCCTGGGTCTGTCACTCCCATCTACCTTCAATGGAAGGTGCGACAACATACTGGCCCTGAGGCGACTCCAAGAAACCTCCCCTGGCAAGTTCAAGAACTGACCCTAACTGGTCCTCCCGAGGTGACTTCACCAGTTTTTCACCTTGATTCATGTGACCTTGTGGGGGGTTCTACAGGCTCACAGCTTAAGAAAGACCCATACCCGGTTTGTCCACACGAACACTCATAAATACTGGGGGATGTATACATGCTGATGGGTGGGGGTGTGCTACTAACTGCCTCATGCAACAACTGGCTAAGAAACAATTTTACGTCTGTCCCGGGGCTAGTGTCTATGGATCATATGGAGGAACAAATGATTATTTCTGTTATACATGGGGCTGTGAAACCAATGCACCCGGGATCAGGGAAAATAGGGGACCTCATTAGGATCAGTTGAGTCTCTGTTCTCCTGGTCTCCGTGGCTGACCATCCTTGTCACTGCGTTAACAGGACCACTTGTCCTCTTCACCTTAACTTTAAAACTGTGGGTCCCTACATTCTAAATTACTTAAGAGAAAAACTAGCCAGCTCCTGGTCCTAAAACATCAGCCCCAACACCAGACCTACCACCCCCTGACCAGCCAGGACCTTGATCAACCTGGCACCCACTCAGAGTCTAAGATTTGACTCTGGAATAAGAACTCAAGGGGGGAATGTTGAAATGAGGAAGGGCCCGGTAAAAATTGGAAGTATTGAAGAAAGCCCCAGGAAACAACTTAATAGCAGAAAATACCATGGAATAATCTTACCTTTGTCTTACAAAACACTGTCACAAGACAAGCCTGGGGGCAACCTTGCAAGTGACAGCCTGCAAGTGACCCCTAGACCTTGACCACATTTTACAACTAATAGGAGTTAACCAATCAATGTAAAGGTCAATTCACCCTCCCTACTTTGCAATCTCACGACTTAAATACTGGGCGCTGAGGAAACTCCCCGTCGCCCCCTGCTCTGTGTAGCTTGGGGTGCGTCCCTGGTGCACCAGTATTTTTCCTATTGGGCATATTTTTTAATAAAATTTAACCTTTAAAGTAACAGTGTCGCATCTTGAAAATCGCGGACCCTAACATCTTTAATGTTTTCAAACTTATTTTTCCTCATACTCCCCCGTCAGCCTTTTCATCAGATTCTTCCTACCAGGTTGTTCCCACATGCAGCCCGGCCCAGGAACCCCTGATCAAGTCTTGGTTCTTGCCCTATTCTGCAGCCACCTTAGCAAGCCCTTTGGCGGGTTCTCTGCTGTGACACACTTTGTTCCAAATTTGACTTGAGTATCCCTGGTGTGGAAGCCCCGCCAGCACAGTGGCTTAAGTGTTCGTCGCTCCTCAGAAGCCCTGGGAGGCAGTTCTACTCTGTCCCGTAGAGTTGCTGTGAGTCAGAATTGACTCGATGGCCACAAGTTTGATTTGTCCACTCTGTTAGCTGTCTGCCTATTAGCCACAGCTGCATATTGTCTATAGATTTGAAAAGCAGAGTTTATTTTTTATTGCTATAAAAATATATAACTCAATCCTGTTGATTCCTATTCACAGCAACCCTATAGGGCAGAGTAGAACTGCCTCATAGGGTTTCCAAGGAGTGCCTGGTAGCTGCTGGCTTTTTGGTTAGCAGATGTAGTAATTACTTAACCACCAGGCCACCAGAGTTTCCTATAAAAATATAGATAACACAATCTTTACTTATTCTGCATTATTCACTGTTATGGTTTAAGATTGCTTTGTTCCCCACTGAAGTGCTGAATTGGTGAGGAGGGTCTGTCCTCCCAGCAGGGTTACCCAGCTGCCGTCGAGGTGAGTTCAGCTCAGACCTCCCGTGTTGCAGACCTGTGCACCATGGGGTTTCTGGTGGCTTGTTGTTTGGAAGCAGACTACCAGTTCTTTCTTTCGAGGTGCCTCCGGGTGGACTCAAATCACCAACTGATTGGTTAGCAGCCAACTGTCTAACAGTTCACGGTGCCCAGGGACTGTCAGGGCCGAGGACAGACAAATGCGTCTGTCATGGTTTGAATTGTGTTCCCCCCAAAATATGTGTAGCCACGTGGCTAGGATATGATTCCCAGTATCTTGGGACTTTCCTCCATTGTGTGGTTTTGCTAAACTGTATGTTAAAGGATTAGGGTGGGGATGTAGATTCCCACATAGAATTGCTTCCCTGCCCTGCTGTAGGGGGAGTTTCCCCAGAGTATGGCTTGCCCCACCCTTGATGCTTTCAGCTTGCAAGAGATAAAAGGGAAAGAGAAACAAAGGACAATTGAGGACCTTGCTACCATCAAGCAAGCAGCACTGGGAGAAGAGCGCGTCCTTCAGACCAGAGGTTCTTGCACCAAGATGCTCCCTAGACAAAGACTGATGCAATACCGGACTTTCCTCCAGAGCTGACAAGGGGGAAAGCCTTCCCCTGGAGCAGACACCCTGAATATGGACTTGCAACCTACCGGACTGTGTAAGAATAAACCTTCCTTTGCTAAAGCCATCCACTCTGTGGTATTTCTGTTAGAGCAGCCTAGCTGACTAAAACAGCGTCCCACCACAGAGACCACTCTTCTGCTTGGCGTCAGAACTCTTACTACTCTCTCACATCGTTTGTCTGTGCGCACACTCGCACTGTCACTAAGTTCTGGCCTTGAAGTTGACAGTAGCATTGTTTTAAAACGCAGGGCAATGCAAAGGAATGCGGAACACTTTCATGTCACTTATTCTGAAGACTGGAGGAATTCTCCAGAGTCAGTTATAGGCAGTTCTTCCATGTGAATTCAACAGGAAGAAAGTAGATTGACTTGGAAATGTTTACTGAGTTCTTAATAACAGTGTAAGCTGGAAACAAATCAAATGTCTGTCAACAGGAGAGTAGAAAAACAATATGCAGTGTATTTATAAACTGTTATACTACTCAACCATAAAAAGAATCTACATTTTAAAGAAGTACCCAAACCCACCCACTACTGTAGAGCCCATTTCAACTCATAGTGACCCTACAGGAGCACCCAGGACACAAAATAAAGTATATTACAGTTGAATATGGTGTTCCATTCAAAAGCCATCTCTATGAGACCAGAAGGTTGACAGTGACTCTCCAGTGAAGACAAGGAGGTCAGGGCAGGGAAACTAGGGGACCGGACAAGGAACAACCAGAGCACAGCTGAAGAGATTGTGGGCAAATGGTGGAAAATATGATTTACGCCCCTGAAAGGTTTGTATACAAATTGACAAAAGGGAACCAATTTACTGTGTAAAGTTTCAAACGTATAATGAAACATTATTAAAAGAAAAAATCTGCATCCTAGGCTTTTTTGAGGCATTGTTTGAACGAATAGCCAGACACTTCCAGACTAGATGACCTCTAACGCAACTGAATGATAAAGAACATTGACTATCCCATGTACTGCCAAAGAATGAACAAATCCGTCCTCCAAGAGGTACAACCAGAGCACTCCTTGGAGGTGAGGAGACGAGATTTGGTCTCACGTACTTAGGACATGTTGTCAGGTGGGACCAGTCCCTGAAGAAGGACGTCATGCTTGGTAAAGTAGAGGGCCACTGAAACAGAGGGAGACCTTCAAAGAGATGGAGTGACACAGAGGCTGCAACGATGGACTCAGACAGGGCACCAGTTGTGGGGCTGGAACAGGATCGGGCAGGGCTCTGTTCTTTTGTACAGACGGTGGCTGTGAGTTGGGACCGACTCGATGGCACCTAATAACCTAACAACGAAGGCTCCCTCTAGGCTGAAGGCACTACATGTTTGACAGTGAGACTGCCCAGTGGGACGGTGGCAAGCTTGATGTGAGCAGAGATTTGAAGATCCCTTTGATGTTTTTATTTGCTTCTCTGCGCCCTTGACCCTACCAGGGACCAAGCTCCAAGTAGCCTGCTGGAGGAAGAGAGTTACTGGGGGCTAGATGGGGTGCCCTAGTCACCTTTCAGAAGCAGAACCACCCCACTGGCTTAGTAAGAACCAGAAGAACTGTCCACTTGGGTCCAGACATGAAATTTGGAGTAGCGTGTTAAGTAGCAATAGCAAACTGCTACAAAATACCTAGGAGCCTCTCACGCCTTCTTTGAGGGGTGGTTCCATGGTGCCACGGTGAACACAACGGACTCGGAACCCAGCAATCCTAGTTCAAGTCTCTGAGGGACCTCAATGTTTAAGTCAAACTAAGAACTTTGGAAAACCCTGGTGGTGTAGTGGTTAGGGGCTACAGCTACAAGCCGAAAGTTCAAATCCACTAGGTGCTTCTTGGAAACTATGGGGCAGTTCTACTCTGTCTGTAGGGTTGCTGTAAGTTCGAATTGACTTGATGGCAATGAGGTTTGGGCTTTTTCTTTTTCCTTCTTTAAAAAAAGAAAGAGGAAACTCGTGATACTGTAGCTCAGAATACAAAGAAAAGCTGCCTCCTACTGAAGTATGTTTGACAAAAAGAAGACAATTTATGGGCAAGTTAAAAACTGCCGGAAGCCATGAATGACAGGTCTCATAGGGAAAGAGATTGAACTATTGAAGGAGAGAGTGTTCTTCCAGACGTATAGCCAAGTATAAAGAGATCAAGAGGATTTACGTTACCCAAACTCTCAATTATAGGAATTCCAAAGAGAAAGAATATATGACACAGAGATGGCAATCAAAGGAAGCCATGCTTTTCTGATCTCAATAAATACAATTTTAATGTAAAACCTGAGACTGTACTCCATGTTGTAAAAAAAAAAAACAATAAAAGAAAGAGATGGTCTGGCTTAATTTTTAAGATTATGAGATGATCCCGACAGCACTCAGGAGAAAACCTTCAGGTTACCCACTCAGCAAATAATTTCCTAAGGAAGAATCTGCACAAAGCTGGCTCTTGTGAGGCAGATGTTGAATGTGCTCCCGATTTCCCCCTTCCCCAGGCTGCCATGCCACTTCATCATTGATGACATTAGTCATTCCTCCCACCCTCCGCAATCTTCCTTCTCCCTGTTGGGTTAGGCAGTTCACTGCAGTGTCTCACAAAACTCAGAGCTGCACTTACACTTCAGCGGTCTATTAGGATACAGCTCAGGAGCAGGGTTAACCTGGGGGTAAGATTTTCTGCTACCCAGACCAGTTTCTCCAAAGTTACCCTGCAAGTCCCCGAGTGGTGGCTCCAAGGAACAAGGGCAAAGGTAAGTCCTTTGGGCTGGTCTAGAGGAAAAATTTCCCAAGATGTTTTTTTCTAGGAGCAAAGGCAAAAGTCCCCATCAAGAAATTCGCTGTGCCACAATTGCAAAGACAGAGAAATCAAGTCGGCCTGAGAGCCTTCTCAGAAACACCAAATGCTGGACAACAGTGAGGCCATGATTGAAGCCCCAGTAGATCATGCCTTGAGCTGATGAATGGAGACCATAGAAAGAAAGACACCCTCCAACGGTCAGTGGCAGGAGACACAGATGTGAGGACCCATGACAGAGCTCGAGAATGAAGAATAAAAGCAAGTGGAAAAGATTGTTCTTGTGAGGTATTGTTGAATTTCTTCTGATTCACGGTGACCTGTCTACAACAAAACAAAATGCGGCCCGGTTCTGGGCCATCCTCACGATCACTGGGCTTGAGCCCGTCATTGCGGCCACTGTGTCAGTCCACCTTGTCGAGGTCTTCCACTTTTTCCCTGACCCTCCCCTCGACCAAGCATGATGCCCTTCTCCAGGGATTGATCCTTCCTGACAACATGTCCAGAGTAGGTAAGATGCAGTCTCGCCAGCTTTGCTTCCAAGAAGGGAAATTTGAATGCAGTTGAAGCTAGACAGTTTCGAATGGCAGTGGTTTTTACTGTTCTAAAAGATACTGTGTTTTAGGTGAAAGTTTATGTAGCAAATTTTGTTTTCACTTAACGATTTTTATATTATTATTATTTATATTATATTATTATTCTGTGACATTGGTCACGGTTCTCACAATGTGCTAGAATTCTCATTATTTCCATTCTGTTTCTGTTAACCTGTCTTCTCTGTCCCTTGTTGCCTTCTCATCTTTGTTTCTGGGTAAATCATCTCATGTAAGCAAGAGAGCACATTCTCCATGGTGATAAGGTTTATTTTATGGGCCAGTATAGTATTTGGCTGAAAGGTGATGTCCAGGAGTAGCTTCAGTTCAAGTTTAAAGAGTATCTTAGGGCGATAGTCTCATGAGTTCATCTAGTCTCCACTGGTACTGAAGATCTGACCTGTTCTCGCAATTTGAATTTTGTTCTACTTTTTTTTTTCCATTCTGTCCAGGACCTTCTGTCCTGGACCCACTAAACAAATAATTTCTTAAGCATCTCTGGTCTGAATGGTCGGTTGCTGTAGCTGGGCACCATCTATTTCTTCTGGTCTCGGGTTAAAAGCAGCAACAGTCCAGGTGGGCTTTTAGCTCTGTGGACTAATTTCTTCTACGAGTCTTGGGTTTCCTTCATTTAGCAGTTGTTTTAAATAAATCACATACAGACTGTATGTGATTTTCTGGGTTTGAAGGGTTGCTGCACTGTAGAGTAAGGAGGGTGCGAGTCGTCTCAGAGCCGTAGAGGCTGCAGTGGAAGGGTGTGACTGGCCACAGAAGGCTTTCCAGCAGCTATAGGTTTCTCTTCAAGCTTGAAATACAGCTTAATATATAAATGGCATTCTTGGTAAAATTCATGCTTCATTTTATTGTCATTGTGAGGTGCCATGAAGTCATTTCTGACTGATGACCTCAGTGACAGAATGGAACTGCCTCATAGGGTTTTCTGTGCTGTAGCCCTGATGGGAGCAGACCTTCAGATCTTTCTTATCCCAGAGCCACTGACCTTTCTCTTAGCAGCTGAGCACTCACCCTCCTGTCACTGGGCTCCTTGTGCTAGTAAACTTAAAGGCAAGCTGCTCGTATTTCAAGTGTATGTTGAAAATAACCTAAAACAAGACATTCTTAGCCACAAGGCTAGAAAAGAAAAATCAAATCAAGGGAAAATTTAAAGGCTAATAAAAATGCATTGATACATGCATACACAAGATAAGCTGTTAAAACCAAATTCTTTGTTGTTGAGTCAATTCTGACTTATAGCTACCCTATAGGAAACCCTGGAATTGTAGTGGTTAAGTGCTATGTCTGCTAACCAAAAGGTTGGAAGTTCAAATCCTCCAGGTGCTCCTCAGAAAATCTATGGGGTCCTATCAGGCTGCTATGAGCAAGCATCAACTCGACAGCACTGGGTTGAATTTGGTTTATAGGACACAGTACAACTGCTGCCCCACAGGTTTCCAAGGAGCAGCTGATGGATCCGAACTACTGACCTTTTGGTTAGAACTGAGCCATTAACCACAACACCACCAGAGCTCTAGATACAAGATAAACTGAAGCCAAACTTGTTGCTGTTGAGTTGGTTCCGACTCATGGGGACCCTATAGGACACAGTACTGCTGCCCTATAGAGGATCTAAGGAGTACCTGTGGGGTTCGAACAGCCGACCTCTTGGTTAGCAGCTGCAACCTTAACCACCACACTACCAGGGTTTCTGTTATAGTAATGAGCCCTGTCAGGGCCGTGATTAAAACCTTGGCTGCTGACCCAAAGATTGATATTTCAAATCCACCTAGTGGCTCTGCAGGAGAAAGCACTGGTGATCTGATCTGCTCCTATAAAAATGACAGCCAAGAAAACCCACTGGGGCAGTTCTACTCTGTCACACAGGGCCGTTCTGAGTTGGAAACTGGCTCCATGCCCCTAACAATGGTATAATAACAAGTGAACTCAAAGGGAGATGAATTATATGATTATTCCCATGGAGTAAAATAGAGTCTCCTACAATGGACACCATGTTCCAGATGGATCAAACAGATACACATCAAATGTAAAACTGTGAGAAAACGAAATCCATTTACAAATGTTTGATACAACCTCAAAAAGGGGAAAGAATCTCTCAAGTATAAAACCACTGGAACAAATCCTAATGGAAAAATAAATTACATTTATTTGATGTCATGAACGTTTAAAATCTCTTTCCTGCACATGCAAACACAAGCTTAAAACTCACACAAGGTCTCAGGAAAACATTTGCCTGAAATGTGAAGAGCAAGGGCCACAGAGGAGGGTGCACATTAAAGGCAAAAATGGGCCAACAAGCCCAGGACACCACCAGGATGATTCAGGAGACAGCATGTGCCAGTGGCCTGCAAGCACGTAGTGTGTTCAGTCTCACTAATAATCAAAGATGTGCAAGGGAAAAACAAAAGAGGAGACTCTCTGTGTTTAGCTTATCACAGAATGCACAGCAGGAAAAGCATCAGAAACCGAGTCAGAATGGATGCTGGGATGCCACTGTTTGTTCGCTACCTCAGTTGAATTATTCACGTGGTGGTACTCTGTTAGGGTCCGTGATTTTCAAGATGCGACACTGTTACTTTAAAGGTTAAATTTTATTAAAAAAATATGCCCAATAGGAAAAATACTGGTGCACCAGGGACACACCCCAAGCTACACAGAGCAGGGGGCGACGGGGAGTTTCCTCAGCGCCCAGTATTTAAGTCGTGAGATTGCAAAGTAGGGAGGGTGAACTGACCTTTACATTGATTGGTTAACTCCTGTTAGTTGTAAAATGTGGTCAAGGTCTAGGGGTCACTTGCAGGCTGTCACTTGCAAGGTTGCCCCCAGGCTTGTCTTGTGACAGTGTTTTGTAAGACAAAGGTAAGATTATTCTATGGTATTTTCTGCTATTAAGTTGTTTCCTGGGGCTTTCTTCAATACCTCCAATTTTTACCGGGCCCTTCCTCATTTCAACGACTCCAAGGAGCTGCCTTGTAACGTAAATGTGAAATGCAACCCCTTGCCTAGGTGCCGGGAGCCAGCCCCAACAACTTCTCAGGGTCACACACGGAGGGAGGGAAGGTGTCGGCGGGAAAAGAATTGAGAGAGACAGGAAAGACTTTTTTGGTTTAAAGGCAGCCCGACCAAGAGAGGGAGCTGTCTGTCTTTATTGTTTTTATAGTCAAAGTGACGTGAGTTTTACCCTGCCCACTGACCACACAATCTATTGGCTAATTTGAACCGAAATCTCGTGATCTTGAGGTGATATACCCTGCCTCCACCCCCCCACCACACGAACTATTAGCTAACTTGAAACTGAAACCTCGTGATCTTGTTAATTGTCAAGGCTTTCTAGATAATGGCCCGAGTCAGGTGTGTAATTGACAGTGAAAACAAAGTTATGCCTCGAGCTCAATCAGCCCTACTTATACCTCAAGGTTAAAAGGTACAGGAGGAAGGGTCTAAAGATTATAATCTCTATTTGTTACTACTTTGCTCTTTATTTTATCTCCTCCTGCGGGGACAGTAAACACCTACCATCCCCCACCTTATTCTTAAACTGTTCTAAAAAGGATAATTCTTTTCACATCGGGGGGAAGTGCAGTTGGGGGAAGTCAGCAGGGCTGGGTAGGCCCTGGCATTCCTGGGCTGGGCATTTGTCCTTGTGCAGGGAAGTGAGGGGGTATTTTTGAGGAGAGTCTAATTATGATGAAAAATACACAACCAGAAATATGTCAGGGGTGAGGTGTTTCCGCCCACCATCACAAAGGCTTGTAGCTCTGCTCACAGAGGTCTTTGTGGGTGATGGGCTTCGGCACCTAGGATTCCTTAAAATTATTCTAGTTGCATGTTGTAAACAGAAGTTAGTTTGTGTACAGAAGACACCCGGCAAGGTGCTGGGCTGTTGGCCCACCAGACAGTGACATGAGAGGCTGTAGAAACTTATTTCAGTACTAGAATGTTCAAAGCTAGGAGAGAGATTGTCAGGCATTAGGACGTGGTGGAGCCTCTGTCCAGGCCTGAATATCTGTATGTCCAGGCTTGCAGCCTGCAGCTCAGGAAAAATCTAGACCAAATTTAACCACATAGGAAATGAAGAACAAACTTCAACTTTTTCCAAAGAACTCGAAATTACATTGTTAGTTCCAGGAAGGCGGAAGCAGGGAAGTATCATGAGCATGGCGGGTGAAAGCCAGTGTGCCCCTTGGCCATCGGTGATAATGGCTGATGATTGCATAACTGATGACAATATTGAAACTGAATAAGATAAAAGCTTAGAAGAATGCTCATATATTATATTTTTTAAAAGTCTTCTGTTGTCAATTAAAAAAGCCCCCAGGGACACAGTGGTTTTAAAGTGCTTGGCTGCTAATTCAGAGGTCAGTCGTTCAAACTCACCAGCTGCCCCTCTGGAAGAAGCTGCGGCCATCTGCATCTAGAAAGACGACAGCCCTGGGGACTCTGTGGGGCAGCTCCACTGTCCAGTTGGGTTCTATGAGTCACCATCAACTGGATGGTTTGGTTTTGGTTTTTGGACTGTCAATTAGTAAGAAGAAAACTGTGCACACTTTCCACTCCCAGTGATAGCATTATTAGTTAATGATATATCTTAAAACCCAAAGCTCTCAAGAATCAAGAAAATATGACATACAGACATGCAGAGACAACTAGAAAACATACAACAGAATACAAAAAATAGTCATCTCTGGATTATGGATCATGACTACCTTGGATTTTATTTTTTATACCTCCCTCTTTTTCCCAATTTCGTATAGATGATCTTTCTCCCTCCCTCTCTCTCTCTTTTTTTTTTTTCAAATAAAACTAGGGCAATGAAAAACATTTTGTAAGTGATGCAAGGTCACCTACCAGTGGCTTAACTCTTACTCTTTTTTGGACAGTAGGAAAATCTCCTGATAGCCTACAGTTATTAGCTGACATCATTTACACTCCTGAGTCCCTGGGTGCTGCACACAGTTGAAGGGCTCCATTGCTAACCCACAGGTGGGAGGTTCAAGCCCACCCAAAGATTCCTCAGAATAAGGAGCCAGTGACTGAGCACTTCCGAAAAATCAGCTATTGAGGACGCTACGGGGCACAGTTCTACTTTCACACACACAGGGTCTCCATGGCAACTGGCGACTGTTGTCTTTCCGAGACAGAGTCTACACCTCTGGTATCAGTGAACTTTCCAACTCTGTATTTTCCACAAATATTCTGTCACTGTGGTTCCAAGGGCACCTTGCTTCTGTTCCTGCCATCTCCTCGCACTGGTGTTAGTTTCTGACCTGTTCTGAAATGTTCTTTCTGCTTGAACCACCCTGATTTCTTACTTGTTTGCATCTCCACTCCAGTGCCTAGCTTCTCCAGGAGGACTTCCCACACTAGCGTTGTTCCTTCTTTGGTCGACTCTGCCTTCTTCACTGATGCTCACGGGCCCTGTCTTAGGCTGGGTTCTCTAGAGGTGGAAAACCGAAGAAGAGTACACGTATGTACAAAGAGAGAGAGAAAGGTAAGGAAACAGCTTGAACAATCGTGGAGAAATGGTTCAGGCAACTACAAGGCCTGGCAAGTCCCAAATTCATGGGTCATATGACAGGTTGGGAACCTCTGTGGGCTCATGGGATCGCAGGGGCTGATGAACTTAAACTCTGTAGGTCAGACAGCAGGCTGGAGGCCTCTGCTGGCTCAGAGTTGTGGGAGATGGTGAGTTTAAAATCTGCAGGTGAGGTGGCAGGCTGGGAATTCCACAGGCTTACATACCAAGAACTGGAGGCCAAGTGATGAAAAGAATGCAGGGTTGAGAAAAGAGAGCCAGCTCTGCCATAACATGGACTTGTGTCTTAGAGGCAGGCCACAACCCCAAGGAAACTCCCCTTTCAAACTTATCACAACATGGAACATGATTACTTTATATCACACTGTGGAAGAGCACCAGTCCAGTGTCTGCTAAACCACTGAGAATCGTAGTCTAGCCAAGCTGACATAACGTTAACTATTTCAGAGATTTTATAGGTATGTATGTAAGTACACACTTAGACTAGATTTGCAATGAATGCTATTCTATTTCCATGCACCACTGGTATAGTTATAGGGTCTCCATGCAATGAAGGGGCTTGGTTCTCATTACATAGCTTGGTGGGTCTGAGTTTAATTGCTTTGGGGTAGTGTCTGGGCATCGGTGTTTTTTAAGGGGCCTTCAAATTTCACTGTACCCAGAGCTGAGTCTCAGAACTGATTAAGGTCTGTGGAGACACCCTCCACGTCCTACAGAAGACCCGACCTCATCTCCACGGGTGCAGAGGTCATTGCAGGGTCTGGTAAAATGCAGACTTGGATTCAGTCATGCTGAGCGCGGCCCAGTGCCCTTCGTTTCTAGCAATTTTCCTGGTGTTGTTGATGATACCGGCCTGTAGCCAATGCTTTGCAAAGATGCAGACCATACTGTCCCCATTACTAAAATGTAAGCAAATGAGGCTGCTAATGGATTGAATTGTGTGCCCCTCCCCCGATATGTGCTGTAACATCAATAGCTGTGGTTTGGAAATTCTGGCAGTACAGTGGTTATGGTTCAGTTGCTAACTAAAAGGTCGGCAGTTCAAATCCATGAGCTGCTCCTCAGAAACCTTATGAGGCAGACCTACTCTGCCCTATAGGGTCACTAGGAGTTGGAATCAGCTTGACAGGAATGTGTTTTTCTTTTCTTTGGATTATACCTGGGGTTATAATCCAGCTTGGCAATAGATTCTCTTTGTTATATTAATGAGACAGTATTAGTGTAGGGTGTGTTTTAAGTAAACCTATGGAGATATAAAAGAGATTAAACAAACAAGAAGCAGAGATGGGGGAGGAGAGACTCCAAGCCACATGAAGACCACCCAGCAGGAGCTCAGAGGAGACAAGGATGTTCCCCTGGAGCCAACACAGACACAAAGGCATCCCCTAGAGCCGGTACCTTAAATTTGGGCTTCTAGGCTCCTAAACTGTGAGGAAATATATTTCTATTTGTCAAAGCCACCTGCTGGTAATATTTCTGTTACAGCAGCCTAGATAACTAAGACAGAGGTTGGATGAATGCAGAGGTCCGCCATCAGCCTTGTAGACAAAGTCACGAGCTCCTGCAAATGACGGGCTGAAGCATCTCACCTGTGACATGTTTTTTAGCCTACTGTCCTTGATATTATTTGGCTTCCTAATCAAATTTTCTTCAAAAAGATACCCCCTCCCCTCCTGGCACAAGGATCAGGGGAGATGCCTTCTGAGAGGGGCCCTTTATTACCCCCTTGGTCTGTGAGATAATATTGGGAAAACCTGTACAGGAATCTCTGGAGAAAGAGCTCAGAGGAATGATTTCTAACACAGCCAGCTTGAGAGCAACGAGGCCAGCCCAACCCCTGCTGACTTCCCCCAACTGCACATCCCCACCCATGTGAAAGGAATTATCCTCTTTAGAACAGCTTGAGAAGGACATAGGGTGGGGGGCGGTAGATGTTTACTATCCCTGCAGGAGGAGATAAAGAGCAAAGTAGGAACAAATAGAGATCATAAACTTTAGACCCTTCCTCGTGAACCTTTTAACCTTGAGGTATAAGTAGGGCTGATTGAGCTCGAGGCATCCATAGGCCATTATCTAAAAAGCTTTGACAGTTAAAAGGATCACCAGGTTTCAGTTAACTAATAGCTCATATGGCAGGGTAGAAAATTACATCACCTCAAGACCACGAGGATTTTGGTTTCAAATTTGCCAACCACGAGGTTTTGGTTTTGAACTAGCCAATAGATTGTGTGGTCAGTGGGCAGGTAAAATTCACGTCACTCTTACTATAAAAACAATAAAGACAGACAGCCTTCTCTCTTGCTCTCTGGGTCGGGCTGCCTTAAACCAGAAAAGTCTTTTCTGTCTCCTTGATTCATTTCCCGCCGCGCCTCTCCCTCCCTCCGTGCGTGACCCTGTAAAGTGTCGGGGCTGGCCCCCGGCAGATGAAAGTGGTCTGAAAGAATTTTTGACAATGTTGAAGGATATGTATTCGGGTCAAACACTGATACAGGTTAGCTCATTTAGTCATCAACTGAACCAAAAGTATTTATTTTGCACCTACCTTGTGCCAGGGTAAGCTTGGTGGTACAGTGGCTCGACATTCAGCTGCTAACCAAAAAGTCAGCTGTTTGAACAGATGACAGCCTTGGAAACCCTACAGAGCAGTTCCACTCTGTCACCTGGGCTTGCAGTAGGTTGGGATTGACTCGAAGGCAACAGGTTGCCTTGTACCAAGCACTGTGCCAGCTCGTGTCTAATAGTATTCTCTGAGAGACTGTAAGCATTTTCCAGTTAAAGAATACAAACAATGTGCTAGAAAGTCGTGTTGCGAGCTACAGCATGAACACACTTTCATACCACAAGTTGTGTTCCTTTGGGTTTTTTTAGTTGACAGGACAGAGGCTCTTCATACTAGCTTTTAAAGGTATCTAATGTGAGGAGTGAAAAGAGATATCACATGACCACCCAAGATCAGAAATGTCATTGGGTAGGACATACAGAGAGCAGTGATGTCACTGATGGACCTCTGTCAGCTCTGTGCTTACGCCTTCTAATCAGAAACTTGCGTCCTCATGGCTTAGCTCAGTTTTCTGAGAGAGGAATTTGGTAGACGATGCCATTTTTGAGTTAGAAGCTACATGTCCTGGCTTGCTGGCCAGCCTAGGGACAGACCCACTTGAGTCCAGTGTCCACCCTCTTTAACAGTCAATCATCTACGATTACAGACATCATAGGCACCCATGATCAAGGACATTGTAGACGCCCATGATTAGGGAAGTCGTAGACATCCATGATTACGGGCATCATAGACACCCAAGATTATGGACATTACAGATACCCATGATTATGGATATCACAGACATTCATGATTGTCACCAGCTGCCCATTCAGGGGGTCAGTGGGAGCAGAGAAAGGAGACCTGGTCACCCAAATGTCTATAAAATTCGAAAAAAAAATTTTTTCCAGGAAAAACAAGCAAGAATACCAAGGTTTTGTTTGTAGTTAAACCTTATACACCAAGGAAGTATCTTTAAAACATTTTGTTTCTCAAGTGATTTTGGAAAACCAGTGGTTGGTGATTGCCCAAACTTCAGGAATTGCAAAGTTGTTATTACTAGCGGTGTCAGAGAAGGGATTTAACTGATTCCTAAACTGAATACGACCCAAATAACAACACAATGGGATAAGTACACCTACTTAGACATGTGAACTTGACTGAATACAGGACAGACTGAGAAAAACTGTATTCTTAATTGAGAACTTCTTTTAAACCCTCGTTTAGCATACAATACAAATGAGAACAGAACAGCTTAGTGTCCTTCCTCTTAATAAGAAAACCGAATTACTACAAACACTCATGTTCTTCACAATTCAAGAAGAAATTGATGTAAGTCTAAATTCGATTCAGAATTAACCCAAAGCACCATACACCAGGCCTTCGATACAGTGCTTGGAGAGGGCTATGTGGAAGGAAAATGAACAGAGATGTATATGGGAATGTTAAGGGCTGCAGGATTGGGATCCCAGGGTTGGAAAACCTGAGTCTTGGAAGGCTCAGTTTCTCCCTTGACATCAAAACTCTCTGTGGCTGGAGAATACGATTGGGTGACAGAGTGGAGAGACTAGCAGCCTGGGGAAAGTTCAGAGCTGAAGGAGCTCGCTGTAGTTGTCCTGGTGACACTGGCCCTGTCAGGCCCAGGGGGGGCACACACGGGAAGAGGCCGGATAGAGACGTCTATGTGACAGGATTTTTTTTTTTAAAGTGAGAAACAATTGAGGTTGGGAAACAACTGGAGCATGAGTTCTCAGAGGAGACAGAGCTGCGGTTCCCAGGAGAGATGGAGCCTGGGTTCCAGAGCAGATGGAGTCAGAATTTAAAATGTGAAAGCCTGGGAAAGAGAAGTCATGTTCTCCTGGCTGTTTGGGGTGGGAGAAGTAAGGAAGTGTTTTGAAAGGTGCTGAGTATGAGGCAGTGAGGCCCCCATGGGTGACACTACTGGTTAGTTAGTCTAGTTTTCAGTCTCAGGGCTGTCAGCTTCCTTTGCACCTGTCAGGTGAGTCTTAGAAGTCCTCAGTCTTTTAGAAATGAGCTCATTAAGGAGTGAGACCGGGGCGTTGTGCTCTCCTGTACTTTGACCTGTCATCAGGAGGGACCGGTCCCTGGAGAAGGACGTCACACTTGGTAGAGGGTTAGCAAAAAAGAAGACGACACTCCGTGAGACGGACTGACCCGCTGGCCACCACAATGGGCTCCAGCACGGTGACGATCGTGACAGTGACAGAGGATGAGACAGCCTTTGGTCCTCTAACATACAGGGTCGATGGGACTCAAAACTACCCCTAACGGCAACAGCAGCATGACTGTCTGACGGAGTTAACAACCTCACGGAACTGGCTCAGAGACGGTAGGAAAATAACCCAGGAAATCACTGACAAGAGAAAAAATAAAGTCAAAAACATTGCTTTCACCTCCTTTTATTTTCTAGTCAAGTGTTTAATCAGAATCGATCAGCCATGTCTTGGTGACGGCGAGCAACTATCCACCCACCGCTAGTTCAACACACGAAAGCACAAATCCTATTCATAGAGCCATCTCTACGGATAAAAAGAAAATCATCAAATAGGAAAATAAGTGCTTTGTTGTAGTTCAAAAGCCTGACTTACACAAAAACTAATGTAAAACTTGAAAGAAAAGGAAGTCTAGAATTTAAGCTGCATTTTCTTAAAACTCAGAGTTGTGACTATTAAAAAAATAACATGTAACTTGTAGAACAAAATGATTTCCACTTTACGAAAAAATTTAATGTTCGTGATCCTAGGTCCGCTACATCACAGATCTGTGAAAGAGGAAGGCGTTACCCAAGCCGTGCGCTTTTTGACAGCCAGAAAAACGGAGGCCTTTTGATTGTGATGCTGGCGAAGAGTAGTGAACACACCACAGACTGCCAACAGAACAGACGAATCAGTGTCAGAAGAAACGCACCTGTGACACTCCTCAGAAACAGGACGGGTGAAACTGGGCCCCCCGGCAGGTCAGCCTGAGCTCCGCCTCACCAGCTCGGAGCCGGCACTGACCGTGGCACTGGTTTGGGATCTTCGACTGATTGATGGTGAATTTAACCTGTGTTTCTTAAGCTTTGTGCATTTTGCTTGCTCTTTGGAAGGGTCCTTTAAGGAATCCAGTTGGAAGGAAGGTGATGTAAGAGGGTTAGGGTTAGGGATTAGGGTTGGGATTAGGGTTAGGGGTTAGGGTTGGGGTTAGGGTTAGGGGTTAGGGTTGGGGTTAGGGTTAGGGGTTAGGGTTGGGGTTAGGGTTAGGGGTTAGGGTTGGGATTAGGGTTAGGGGTTAGGGTTGGGATTAGGGTTAGGGGTTAGGGGTGGGATTAGGGTTAGGGGTTAGGGGTGGCGTTAGGGGTTAGAGTTAGATTATGGAGAGTCGACGCCAATCCGATTCAAGGAAGTATACACACAGGGGAAGACATGTGAAGATACATCTAAGCAGCCAAGGAATGTTAAGAAATGCCTGGGCTACAGAAGCTGAAATTCCAGATACTGCCCTAGAGCGGGAAGAGAGAGCGAGCAGAGGGAGGCCAACCCTGCTGAGGCCCTGAATTCCAACTTCTAGACTCCAAGCTGTGCAACAATGCATTTCTGTTTTTAAAGCCCTCCGCTACCCCAAAAGAACTGGGCTCTCTTACTCTGGACATGGTTGTCAGGAAAGACCAGTCGCTAGAAAAGGACACCCTGTTTGGCAAAACTGAAGGCCTACAGAAATGAGGGAACCCCTCGGCAAGGTGGGTTGACGCAATCGCCGCACCGATGAACCCAAACACAGCAGTGATCGTGAAGTGATACAGGACAGGGCAGTGTCTGTAACATTGTAAGTACTGTCTCCATGAGTCAGAGCCAGCCCAACTGCAGCTGATGACAACGTGAGGACTCTGGTGATCGGGGAGGCTGCTCACTACGTCCAAGGATGACCAACTTATAGAACGGAGTCTTGTCCTCAGTGTTTTTTATTTCTGAGTCCAATATTCTTTTCCTAATAACTTCCTGCGTGACCAAAGTTTTCTAAGTACTCTTTCCTAGAGATAATGATACAGTTTCCTAACTTTACTGTTATAATAAAGAATCTGTCTTTTTGACTGGCATAGAATTAGCAATTGAAAGTTTTGGTGTTTTATCAATCAAAATCTGTTCAGGAAAAGAGAAACAGCGTCAATTATCTTAACAATAAGAATTTAACATAGGAGATTGATTGGATGGGTATCAGAAGACTCAAGAGGAAGCATAGAGGTGGTAATGTTACCTCTGCTGAAGCCAAGAGACCAGAGGACAGCTGGTGAAAGGCTAAGGGGATGTCCACTGGCAGTGTCTGCTAGTGGTGTGACTGAGAATAATTTATTTTCTTGGTATCACTAGTTTCAATTAATTTTATCAAGTGCCGCTAAAAATTGAACACTTCCTCAGGGGCTCACACTCACAGTATTCTGGAAAACAGTGCACAGAAT
Source organism: Heterohyrax brucei (assembly GCA_028571685.1). NCBI lineage: Eukaryota > Metazoa > Chordata > Mammalia > Hyracoidea > Procaviidae > Heterohyrax > Heterohyrax brucei. The sequence goes on from CM053159.1 coordinate 83,794,176, forward strand.
CCAGTGATACTCAGATAAGTCAATGGTGTACCAAAGTGGTGTACGGAATACTGTGATACTCTGAAAAGTCAACAATGTCCCCAAACCGTGCACAGAATCCAGTGACACTCAGATCTAAGTCAGTGGTGTACCAAAACCGTGCACAGAATCCAGTGACACTCAAATCTAAGTCAGTGGTGTACCAAAACCATGCACAGAATGCAGTGATACTCAGATAAGTCAGGGGTGTACCAAGCGGTGTGCAGAATGCGGTGATACTCAGATAAGTCAAGGCTATACCAAAAGAAGGGTGTTGGGAGTGGAACACTGGGTACAGACAATTAGCCTGACCGCAGAAAACTTAAAAACATAATGAACCAACAAACACGATCAGAGATAAACCCTTGTTTCGTCCTGGGCAGACCACTCCCGTTAACCCCACCCTGCCTTGTTGCCGGTGAGCTGAGTCTGACTCACGGTGACCTCATGTGACACAGTAGAACTGCCCCCCGGGGTGGCTTGGCTGTGGCCCTTTCAGGGACAGGTTGCCAGGTCTTTCTCCCCAGAGCCACGGGGTGGGTTTAGACTGCCAACCTTTCCGTTAACAGTGGCACATTTAACCACTGCACTGCCAGGGCCCCTTGAGTGGCCGTGGGCGCAGCTAACTCTGAATTGTTCTGGGAGAAAGGAAGAATAGATCTGGGAAGCTGTAAGCAGTCTGCCACAAACAGCGTGCATTCACGGATTTTTATCAACATGCTTACCTCTCAGATACAAAAATAGGGATTCAGTTCACAGCCAAGAGAGCGGGTTTCAGTCCCATCTTTGCAGACAGATGGATGGAAATACGGATTCACACAATGTCACCAGGCCAGAAGATTCTGCCCAAGTCGGAGCCCTGCATTCCACTTCCACAAACCCATTTCTTGGCTGACAGGAGGAAGGTCATTTATGCTCCCAGGTGCGAGGATAACACAAGCAATTAAGACACCATCACTGGTTTAAAACATGGAAAGCCTGTGTTTCAAAAAGAGATGAACAGAATTCATTTAAATGCTTGGTTTCCTTGAGATTTTACCCCAGAATCTACACAAACCAAGAACATGTTTAAGTGGAACAACATTGTACAAAAGGCAGGTGCAAGTGGACCTGCTGTACGTGTGTAGGTCAAAGGCAAAATGGTTTATGGGGTCACAGGAGGAAAGCCACCATCCACAGGGAGAGGCTGTAGCAGGAAAAAGATAAGTTCGGCCTATGGAGCAGAAAACACCTCGAACACCCTCTTGTTTGTAGAGGAAGAGGTTTTTTACTAGCTAGCAGTGTGGCGGATGGACTCAAGTCAGAAAAATAGCCACGCACCCCGTTCCATTAACAGACACATTTATTTACACATTTTTCCAAGAAAGCAGACAAAGAAATTTCCATATATTCTCTTAATTGACAGTTACAGGTATGCTAAGCCAAGTGCCGTCGAGTTGGATACAGGTATATAGATTTCCATATTGCATTTCTACTGGTCCAGCATACTTAAAGTGGCACTAGATAAGCAGTTAGCATTAAGCTACATGGGAAGAAGCTAACCCCTCCTTAGGAACTGGGCTTATCAGGGATTTCTGTGGGAGTGGTAAGGAGCATCCTGGGCTGGAGAGAGGACCTGGACCTTCACTTTCCCCTTACAAACTGGACTTATCACAGGGTCTCTATGGGGGTGGTGGTAGGGAAGCTGGTATCTGACTCCCCAACCCTAATTTAGGCATCAGGCAGAAAGCAGGCATTGATTCAAATAGGGTTTGGGAAGTTCCTCACAAAGTAAACTGGTGCCTTCTTATCTAAACAGTATAACAAAGATTACTTCCTCAGATGAATTCACCTTTCAAGGAAGAAAGTATGTAGGCCTGGGTGTGAGTGCAGAGGTCCCATTCAGCAGGCCAGACTCATCATTCTCCAGAGTCTGATGTCACGCATTCCAGCCGTTTTCAGCTGGTTACAATCATTCATTTACAGGCTCACAAGCCCTGCACCCAGGCCTTCTGGAATTTAAGTGGTATCTTCTTAAAAGCTTTCTTTTTCATCTCTCAAGACAACTGTTCTTCATTAACGGTTCAACCTGTGATCAATAACGCAGCCTTATCTTGTCTGTTTGTCCTACGGCTGGGCCTCAGGGGTGGTACTGTCCCAGGCAGTATCGGGGTGGTTCCGAAGACACGGCAAGGGGCAAGTTGTCAAATATTCTGTGGCCTCGTGTGCCCTGGGCTTCCTGTCTCTTGGTTGTTGACCACACTGCTGCCCAGGCGTGACCTGCCGCTGTGCTCATCTGCGTGGGCTGGTTCATGGAAACGTAAGGGCCCTGTTTCCTCCTAGTGAAAAAGACGATGTCAGATAGAACTGCGAGCGATAATTCTGTTAGAAACTGTTGATAGCAGACTATCTCTGCAGGCCAAAAATCCCAGCCCCAATGAGAGCATGAACTCTTAAGGTCACGGAATCCAGCTGACTCCCCATAAAGGGTGTCAGTGTTTTAAACTATAACAGGAGAAGCATAATCTATGTATTATATAACATTTGGTATAAAATAATTTTTTATAAACGCTGCCAATAGATGTTATTATTATTATTATGAAAATACAGCTCCTTGGGGGATGTGGAATCCCTGGGTGGAGCAAACAGTTAGATGCCCCACCGCTGGCCAAAAGGGTGGTGACTGGACCCACCCTGAGGTGCCTCAGAAGACAGGCCTGGTGACCAGCTTCTGAAAGGCCACACCTTGAAAATGCTATGGGGTCCCTGTATCACCTTTCAGCAGAATAACAGAGTGGCCCATAAAAGAAAGAATAACCATGGTGACATTGTGGTTAAGGGCTACGGCTGCTGACCAGAAGGCTGGCAGTTCCAGTCCCCCGGCGCTCCTGGGACACTCTGTGGGGCAGTTCTACCCTGTCCTATAGGGTCACTGTGAGTTGGCATTGACTCGACAGCAGTGTGTGTGTGTGTGTGTGTATGGTGTGGGGGCATCATTTAAAGGTACGTGTGTGAGACTGAAAGGTCAACAATGACTCTACAACAGGAGAGTGACAGCAGGGCAGGGAAACCAGGGGACTGAGAGCAGCCAGAACACAACTAAAGAGAATGCTGACCCACTGGGAAACCCTGAGGATGCAGTGGTTCAGTGCTACAGCTGCTCACCAGAAGGTCAGCGGTTCAAATCCACCAGGCACTCCTTGGAAACCCGATGGGGCAGTTCTGCTCTGAACTATGGTGTAGGGTTGCTGTAAGTCGGAATCTACTTGGACTGGCAGTGAATTTTTTTTTTTTAATTATAAGTCAAGAACTGACTCACCAGCAACAGGTTTTTTTTGATCTGTTTTCCTCGTTAGCAGTCCCTTTGTTGCTGTAGGAAACCCTGGTTGCTCAGTGGTTAGGTACTACAGCCGCTAATCAAAAGGTCAGCAGTGCAGCTCTGCCAGGCACCCCAAGGAAACTCTACGGGGCAGCTCTGCTCTGACCTACTGAGTCAGAATCGACTCAACAGCAAAGGGTTTATTTTTTGGGTTTTGTTGTTCTAAGTTTTGTATTAGACCCTAAGAGTGCTGAAAAACTGGATTCTGTCAGTTCCTTCCCCACATGCTGTTCTCTTGGGGGAGGGCTGACTCTGAGCGCGGCTGTCTATCGGATTACCCCTCAGATGCATTTTATCTACTTATTTATGAGGGTAGGATTTTAAAATTATAGCCCTGAGGCTATTGTTTCTTTTGGTTCTATTGGGTGTTATCCATAGTGGAATCCAATAAGACCAAAAATGGAATTTGTTTGGAAAAAGAGGCACTAACAGAGTCTTATTGATGCAAGCTGGTCCCAGGTGTAAGTGCCAGGTGATGCTGAGAGGGCATCGAATCACACGGAGAATGAGGCTCCCGTCGTGCGCACACACACCAATGGATGGGAGGCCACAGCCCGTGACAGATCCCTGCTTCACGCGGAAGGAAGTCCAAGCCCCAGGCTGGTGGCAGCACACGTGTGGGGTTTTATTTTTAATGACCTGGTCTTCGTAAAAATTCTTGATTGCTTGTAGTCTCAAAAACGCCTGGTGTTCCCTCTGTGTGTCTCCGACTCCTACTACGGCCAGTGAAATGTCTTCCTCTTTGCCTCTGTAATTTTAAATTGTTATTTGAATCTACTGGTGTCAAGTCAATTCCGAGTCACAGCAACCCCACAGGAGAGAGTAAATGCCCCACAGGCTCCCTGAGGCTGCAGATCTTTACAAAAGCAGACTCAAATAAATATACATTTCTGCTGTAAAAGGCAGACAGGCAAAAACACCTCGGCACAGTAGTTGAGAGCTACAGTTGCTCACCAAAAGCAACAGTCTGAATCCAGCAGCCACTCCTTGGAAATGCAATGGGGCAGTTCCGTTTCTGTCCTATAAGGTCACTATGGGTGGGCATTGACCGTGATGGGTTTGGTTTTACTTTTTGTACCAGACTCTAGAAAGAAACTAGTGAGTAAGACACAGCCACTGCCTTCGAAAGTTTGTTTGTGCATTTAATCATCCTTATTAAAGATGATTAAAGAGAGAAAGAAATCCTGCTGGCACAGTGATTAAGAGTTCAGCTGCTAACCAAAAGGTTAACGGTTCAAATCTAGCAGTGCTCCCTGGAAACCCTACGGGGCAGTTTGACTCCGCCCTGTAGGGGTGCTGTGAGCTGGGGTTGACTTGACAGGGGTGGATCTGGTTTTCTTTTTAAAGAGAAGAAAGGAAGATCTATCATCAAAAAGATCTCAAATCTCAATCAGTTAACATATGCAAAGAAAACAATGGGATTTTGGGGTGGTTTTTGTTCATTTAAGCTAATGAGACTCGTATGGAGAAGAAAAACAAAATAGCTATAAAAATTGGAAATTAAAAAATGTGATTTAAAATAAACATCAATTTCTGCGGTAAAAGAGCAAACAAAAAGGAACTTGGAAAAAATGAAAGTAATTGAAGAGGCTGGCTATGCCAGATTTAAAACACGTTTTAAATGTGATTCCCCAGTATTTGAAAGAGCATGGGACTTGTGTAAGAACAGAGAGCCCAACGAAACTCAGCACTAAGTCCAACATGGGTGCAGATTTAGGAATTGGTGCGTGTTTAGCACTGTAGCTTCACGTAATAAGGAAAATGACTATTTCTTAAAAATTGATTTGGCACAAGTAAGCAGTCATCTGGGGAAAAAAGAAAAGTGGAGTTCTTATTGTCTACATACATGGATAAACAACAAGTTAGTGAATTAAATGTTAAAAAACGGGATGATGATTCTCATTTTGGGGGAGATGGCTTAGACATTTCCCCGGCTCTCTGCAGGGACAGCAAACAGCTCTGGATGTTATACACACGAGGACAGCCAATGAAGTCCATGAACACATCCTAGAAAAAGTGCTGTGGACCTCATTGCTGAATATCACTACAGTCACCTTTGAAGTCCTCCTTTTGAGAAGCTAGGCACCAATGCCAATGCCTAGTTCACCCTTCAAAACAGTTTTTGAACTCTTTATGGGGTCGCTGTGAGTTGAACACGACTCCGTGGCAGTGAGTTTTTTTCTGGAATGGCCATCAGAGCTGTCGTCCCATTACCCTTGATGTCCTGAACTTCATCCAAGTGTCAGTGGGGGCCAGATCAGGGGAGTAGGGAGGGTGTTCCAACACAGTTATTTGTTTGCTGGCTAAAAACTCCCGCATAGACAACTCTACAACTAAGTTCGCGAACTTGCCACCATGCCACCGTATGCAGTGGTCATTTCAGAAAGAGTTCCAAAAGTTGCCTTGAAGTGCGGACCAGGTCCTGGTATCTGTGCGTAGCTTCCCCAGGGGAGCACTTCAAAGGGGACCGTGGTGATATTCAGCAGTGAGGTCTGGAGCACTTACAACAATTCAGTTTGTAGACTTAACTGTTGGGCTGTTCCAGAAAAAACCCACTGCTGTTGAGTCGTGTCCAACTCATAGTGACCCTATAAACAGCTCTAAAATTGCTCCGAAGGGTGAACTAGGCACTGGCATCAGTGCTGTCTTCCCAAGGGGAATGCTTCAAAGGTGACTGCAGTGCTACTCAGCAATGACGTCTGTAGTATGTTTTCTAGGATGTGTTCATGGACTATATATGGTATATATATATATAGCATATATATATATCACACATATACAGCATATGTGTATACAGTATAAGGAGCCCTGGGTCCACAGGGGTTAAGACCTTAGTTGCCAGGTGATGCCCTCTAAAGGGTACGTCAGGCCACGACAGAAGAGCTGGTGACCTTGCCCACCTTCAGGGGCCAGCGCTGTCTGAGTCTCTGCTCTGCGTGGAGTCCGGGTCTGAGCACCCTGCCGGATGGCGTGTCTCTCATGTGGAGGGGAGGACATCCCCCCGACTTCTCTGTGGGGCCCTCAGGTCATCCTGAATCAGCATCTGGTGTGTTAGTCTTTCCTTCAGTGAACAAACGTACAGTTGAGGAGCAGAAGCTGGGCAGGCGCAGCCGAGACCCTCGCTCTTCATTGTTTGTTTTGTTTCACAGAGATCCGGTTTCATGTTTTGAAAACTGTAACAGTAAAAGCAAAGCCACCGGGCAGATAATCAACTCCCTGAAGATAAAAGAAAAAGAAAAGAGTAGATAGAGCGGACGGCTTTCTTAGCTGCGGAGTCTTATCCGATTACCCTGATTGTGTTTGATTTCGGGTTTTAAAAGCCACCATAAACTTACGTGTTTAATTCCCAAGTTTCCATTTCTAACATGTGACCCTCGTTTGGATGAAAAACTGGGATTCCTCCCGGCTCCTTTCTGTGATGGCAAAGGAGAGAAGAGAAAATATGGGCGAAATGCACGCCGGAACCGGGCAGGGGCGTGAGGCGGTGTTCTCTTGTGCGAGCATACAGTCCTCAATTATTTTTTTAACTCTTTACTGACATATACCAAAAAACCAAACCCACTGCCACTGAGTAGGTTCTGACTCACAGCGACCCTAGAGGTCAGAGTAGAACTGCCACATAGAGTTTCCAAGGAGCACCTGGTGAATTTGAACTGCTGACCTTTTGGTGAGCAGTTGTAGTGGTGAACCGCTGTACCACCAGAATTTCCATCAAGTTCCATGAAGTGAAAAACAAAAAACCAAACGTGTGGCTGTTGAGTCGATTCCAATTCACAGAAACCTTGTAGGATGTAGAACTGTCCCCATAGAGTTCCCAAGGGGCGCCTGGTGGGTTTGAACTGCTGACCTTCTGGTTAGCAGCTGCAGCTCTTAACCACTAAGCCACCACCATCTAGTACAGAGACAAAACAAGGCACCAAACGTCCACCTCTAGCTGGAGAGATGACCTAACGTGCTCACCCTGAGAATCAGGACACAGCCAGTGCTCTGCCCCTCACACCTACCAGCCTTTCCCTCCTTCCCAGAGGTAATAATCACTCTCCTAACCTCTATCAATATTAGTTACTTTCATTTGTTTCTGAACTTGAAGTAGATTGAATCTCAGCAGTCTATGTCCTCTCGTGTCTGGATTCTTGTGCTCAGTAGTGAGTTTATGAGATCTATTCCTGCCGGGTGATGTACTTAGATTCTGCTTGGTCAGGTACTGAGTGTCCGCTCTGGGTGGAGTCCCGGGCTGAGCGTCCTCCCTCTCACGTGGCGGGAGGACATTCCCCTGACTTCTGTTGGGCCCTCAGGTCACCTCGAATCAGCACCTGGGATTGTTAGTCTTTCTTCAGTGAACGAACCTGCGTGTTTGGAGCAGAGGCTCCCACTCTTAGGGACCCTGTGTACACCAGGCTGGGCAGTCCTGGGTCCCCGCTGTCCTGGTAACAGTGGTCACCGTGTTGTCACCACCGTGTCAGTCCACCTCCCTGAAGGTCTTCCTCTTTTTCGCTGACCATCTACTTTAGAAGCGTGAAGTTCTTCCTTTTCCAAGGGCTGATCCCTGCTGATGGCATGTCCAAAGTGCACAAGACGGAGTCTCGTCATCCTGACTTCCTAAGAGCTTTCTGGCTGTACTTCTGAGACAGACATGTGTGTTCTCTGGCAGCCCGCGACATACTCAGTCTTCATCCCCGTTGTCCTGTGCTGTGGTGATCCATCCACTGCCACTTCTGTGCTGTATTCTGTTGGCAGCCAGCCACAATTCCCATGTTGGTGAATGACAGGTTGTTTCTGGCTGGAGGCTTTTCCTGGTGATGCAGATGTGATCATTCCCAGGCATGTCCTTGGCACATGTATGGACACATGACGGCTGGCTGTATTCCCAGGCTTGGAGTCCTGGACTACTGAGAGTCTGCATGTTCACCTTGATTACATAATACCAAGCTGCTTCTCAAAGTGGATGGCTCAGTGTGTACTCACATCAGTAGGGTATGACAACTTCTGGTTTGCAACCTCTTTGCCAACAACTGGTACTTTTTTCCCCAGAGGCTTGAAGGGACATCTTTTACTTTCATGCCAAGCTGGCCCTTCTGGAGCCTTCACCCTGCACAGCGGTGGGTTCTGAATCCCCAGAGCATCTGGAGGGAGTTACTTACGTGCCCTACATCTCTCACAGTTGCCAATGTGGCTGCCATCTGGTTGCGGACCTTTGCCTCGCTGCTTGCGGGTCACCTCTTACCGTCTTGCGCCCTTGAAAGTCTCCTGAGGAGACACAGGAAAAGGCTCCCCTTAGTTGGGGAATTTGGTCGGAACCCTGCAAGGAAGAGATGGGCTCTGGGGACAAGGGGTGGATGAAACCCATCTAGAGTATGAAACCAGCCCCAAACCTGTTGCTGTCGGGTCTGTTCCAACTTGTGGTGACCCTGTGGGTTTCAGAGTACAACCGCTCTGTGTGGTTTTCTTGGCCATCATCTGCATCAAACCAGATCACTGTGCCTACCTCCCGTGCAGTCGCGGGGTGGGTCTGAACCACCGCCTGTCACACTTGTGACTCAGTGCAAAACCGCGTGACCTGCAGGGATCCCAGGCTGAAGTGCCGCCGGGTGACCTGAGTTTGAGGCAAACGTGTGAGACGGTCAGGGTGCAGCCGCAAGCTGGGCGGCTCCCGGCCCGGCCGCACGCCTGGGACCCCTGCTGTGGGTCTCCGTCCTCAGGTCCTCTGACTCGGCTGCCACCTCCTCTGCTGGTGGGCATGCCTCTGAAATTCAAAACCAAAGTTAAACTGAATTGGATTCATGTGATTAAATCTGATGTTCTCTGAAGGCTTCGTCTGGACCACCACAGGCTTGCCGGCTGCGAGGGCTGCTTTCAGAATTCCCAGTCCGCAGGGGCTGGGGGCTCTGAGTTCCCACTTATGTTTGTTGCTGTCAGGTGCCGCTGAGTGGGTCCCAGCTCACGGTGGCGCTGTGGACCGCAGGACGGACCCTTCTGGGTCCCGCGCCGGCCTCACTGCTGTGCTGGACCCCGTTGCTGCAGCCCCCGTGTCTGTCTTGTTGAGTGCCCCCCGTTACTCACTGACACTCTGCTTCGTCAAGCACAGTGTCCTTCTCCAGGGAGTGACCCGTGCGGGTAGCGCGTGCAGAGTCTGCAAGACGCGGTTGCACTATCCTCATTTCCAAGGAGCGTTTCTACTCCAGGTGGAAAACTGCAGGAGGGCATCAGGGCCCCAGGCCGTGAGCCCAACCCTCCTGCTCAGCCCTCCTCAGTCTGTGCCCCTCACGTAAGGCAAAGAGTCCTTGGGGTCAAGAAGACACGGCCCTGTTCTATGCCGTGCGCTGGGTGCCCAGGACCTCAGAATTCCCTGTGCAAACATCCCTAGCCCACTTTTGCCGTCCTTCTGAGGCTGATGCAACCCGTGTGGATGTCGGTGGGTCCCAGCACCCGTGGGCAGCTATTTGCAGGGCGTGGGTGGAACCTGGACTTGAAGGCTGCAGTGTCTCCAGACCCGAATGTCGGCACCCTCACTGCTCTGGTGGGAACTAGGCTGAGAAGAGCAGGGAGCTGAGCGGACTGCGGGGGCCCCAGCCGGTGTTCCCTCTTCACCGCCTGTGCTGGTGAAAACTGCAGGCAGTTGGAGAATTTTAAATTAGATTCTGCCCTTCCCAGTTGTTCAAAAGACGTATTTATTACCGTGGGGGGGATAAAATATCTCCGATGTAACAGTTTGTTGACTTGATTTATCGCAGCTTTTAAACGTTACAGTGGAGCCTGCCTTTGCACTTTCGTCCTGAGCCATGAGACCGGTGATGAGGTTTTGTCTCTGTAACAATCACAGTTGTTTGTTCAGCTGGGTTCTGGCTCACAGGACAGGTCTGATAACCAAAACCGGTCACCATCTCGTTGACTCTGAGTCATGGCCACCTCAGGCATCTCAGAGTATGAGGTATGACAGTTAAGTCTGTGAACTTCATTGTTCCAAGTGCGCTGTAGCTCGCTGCTGAGTATCATTCCAGTCATGTTCGAAGTGCTCCCCTTGGGAAGCCACACACGGGCACCAGCAACTAGTTCGCTCCTCAAAGCAATTTTGGACCTCTTTTTCTAGAATGAACATCAGAGCTGTTGCCATATTACCCTTGAATGTCGTCAAAAAGTCTTCCTTTTAATATTTCCTTTATCCTTGGGTAAATAAAAAAGTTATCGCGGGGCCAGAGCAGACGAGTAGGGAGGGTATTTCCGTACAGTTATTTGTTGACTGGCTAAAACATCCTTCACAGGCAACTGGACACTTAAGTTTGTGAACTTGCCACCGTGCCACTGTGCACAAGGGCTGTTCCAGAAAGAGTTTCACAACTGCTTTGAAGGGTGGGCTAGGTGCTGGCATAGATGCATAGCTTCCCAGGGGAGTCCTTTAAAGGTGACTGTAGTGATATTCAGCAAAGAGGTATGTAGCATTTTTTTCTAGGATGAGTTCTCAAACTTAATTGTCAGAGCTCGTAAAACTGTGTTCCGTGGGATTTTCGGTAGCTGAATTGTCAGAAGTAGATTTGAACACTTTTCTTCTGAGGGGTCTCTGAGTGGACTTGAACCTCCAAACTTGCAGCTAGCAGATGTGTGCATTAAGCATTTGTACCACTGAGGGGCTCTCCCAGTTCTGTTGACTTCCCCTCACTATCCAGCTGGCTGTCATTAGTTCCTAGAAGCGTTGTGAAGCTCCTTTAGTGGTCTGGCTTGTCTTCCTCATCCAGCACTGCTGTAACAGAGATACCACAAGTGGATGGCTTGAAAAAGAGAAATTTTATTCTGTCATAGGCTGGTAGGCCACAGTTCCAAATTCAGGGCACAGGCTCTAAGGGAAAGCTTTCTCTACTGGCTCTGAAAGAAGGTTCTTATCATCAGTCTTCCCCCCAGCTGGGAGTTTCTGAGGTGCAGGGACCCCAGTCCTTTCCAAAGGATGTGCTCTGCTCTCTGTACTGCTTCTTGGTGGTGTGAGGTACCCAAATCTCTGCTCGCTTCCTTTTCCTTCACATCCCCATAGGCTGCCCTAAGGAAGAATATAACCTCGCACATGGAGTCCTGCCCCACCAACCCAACTGCTGCCCATCCTCCCTCATGAACACAACAGAGGCAGGGTTCACAACAGACCGGAAGGTCACAGCACCAGGAATAGTGGCCTAGCCAAACGGCCTGACGCATTTTTAGGGGGACTCAGTTCAGTCCATGACACTGCCCAACTGCATCTAAAAGCTCGTGGTGATTAGGATTGCCACCCTGCAGCCGAAGCCACAGCTCTTCCTTCATCCTCCCTGTTGATTGTCCAGCTTCATAGACTGAAGACACGACGTCTTGGACATGGGTATTAGTCAGCAGTCAGTGTGTGTCTCCTCTGTTCTCAGCCTGCTGTCGGTGCTGTGAACACATGAGACCCAGGTCCGCTCTGAGGCAGGCAGCCAACTGCTGAGGGACGTGAACTGACAGAAGCCTTTGGGTGCGCGGGCTTGGGCTGGAAGAGAGAGGGAAGAAAAGCCAGGATCCCGTCATCCCATCATCCAGTCACCCCGTGATCCAGTCACCCCCTGAGTGAGGGGGAGCTATGCCCTGAGCGGGCGCTAGGCCTGGATGGGACTGTGGGAGAAGACAGTCTTCTGGGTCAGCAAAGAGCATGGGTACAGGTAACTCTTAAAAAAAATCCACAAGATTAAATTTGTGTATGGACTCAGTGACTTTATTTGCAATTCATGAAGTGAGAAGTATGTGGTCTGGAAGCTGGATCAGAGCTTCACTGGTGGTTCAAAGTAGAAGAATTCTGTGATCTCCAATGATACACAGTGACAAGACAATTTAGGATTGGCTGGATGGCATTTTCTTTCCTTATTTGGGATAAAAGAGGCTTTTGGAACTAGGTCCAACTGAGTAGGGAAGCCCTGATTATTTCTCTTAGGTTTTGCTTCTGGAAGGTCAAGCATTTACAGGAAGTAGACTCACTCAGGGTTTGGTTTCCTGATGTGGGGCTTAGCGCGAGCGACTCCATCTTGGGTTGCATTCAGCCGAGTGAGTCCAGGTTGCACAATGATGAAGTGCTTGGCTGCTACGAAGGTGTTGGCTGTGGGAACCCACCCAGCGGCTCAGTGGCAGAAAGATCTAAAGACTGGCTTCTGTGACAGGGACAGCCTAGGAAGTCCCATGGAGCAGTTCTGCTCTGTCCGATGGGTCGCTGTGAGTAGGAATCGAGTCCACAGCCCTGAAGCACAGTGCCGTCCAGCTGAAGGCCCGGATGCAGGAATCCAGCATGGCAGCTGCTGCCCTGGGGGTCCTGAGGTGCTCCTGCCGGGGAGTCAGGGGAGGTGACGGAGACCTGTGATGCCCCAAGTGGGACTTACGGCTGCACCCTGGTGAGTGGCTAGGAGCCAAATGTGTCAGCGAGCTGCAGGAAGAAGACACAGCAAGTGGCACCTGCCCGACAGCACGACAAAGGATGGCCACAGACTAGCAAACTGGGGGCGAGAAGGAAACAGTGGTCATCCGAGTCCAGACACGAAAAAACGTGATCACACCGAGACTGCGTCATGATGAAACCAGAAAACCAAACCCACTCGCCATGACTTTATTGGACAGAGTAGAAATGCCCCACAGTGTTTCTGAGGAGTGGCTGGTGGACTTGAACGTCTGACCTTCAGGTGAGCAGGAACAGCTGAGCTCCTAACCACTGTACCACTAGGCCTTCACACGAGGTCACAGTGTCATTAGCAAGGAGCCCTGGAGGCCACAGTTAAGCACTGGGCTGCTGCCCGGAAGGTTGGCAATTCGAGGTCCACCAGTCTGTAGTTTCTTAGGAACCATGTGGGGCATTTCTGCTCTGCCGTGGAGGATGGAACCCCACAACAGCAACGGTGGAGGTGAAGACTCCCACCGCTGCAGCCCACTTCCAGTGGACACTGTACCTTTAAAAGTCGGACAACACGAAAGACGAAGACCCTGGAAGAGATGGATGGACACACTGGCCGTAACAATGGGCTTAAGCGTGAAGATATTGTGGACGTGGTGCGAGACCGGGCAGCGTTTCCTCCTGTCGTGTAGAGGGCTGCCGTGAGTCAGAGCAGACTGGATAGCACCTAACGGCAGCAACGTCAGACAGCTAGCACTGCTTGTTATTCTGTCCTCAACACGTATTTTAAACTTTTTTGACTGGAGAGAATTCTTCACCTGACTTCATAGTAGAAACCCCTTTAGAGAAATTAACTCCCAGTTTGGGTAACTTCCATGCTCGTTGTGCTTTCGTCTACCTGAGGTGGTGAAGCTATTTCCCAGCGGACAGGTGCACTATCGACTTTTGATGGGGAAGGTGAAGCTTACAATCCGTTATTTCACCTTTGTGGCTCCTGGGGTCACTGTGCATGTAAGGCAGAGGACAAATCACGGGCGTGTGACATCAAGTAGCCATCCTGATGAAACACTGGTCTGGCCTGGCGGGCTGGTGACAGCCGTGTGGCTTTGCAGTTATACTTAAAATTTGATGAATGAATACAAAACGCCCTCCAGCTATTGTCTAAGTGATTGCCATTTAATTTATGCTCCAACTGTGAACACCAGTGAGCCGATAAAGCCAGGCCGCCAGTGACGAAGCCCCAGCTGTTGGGCTGTTCTGCAAATGAAATGCATCAGCCTCTGGGAATTTATGAGCGCCATGCTTCTGAATCTCTCTTGCTATCTAAAGATTAGTTCTTCTCTTTAATATTATCCTGCAAAACCTGCAGGCAAAAACTGCCTCCCAAACCTTCTTTGTCCTTAATCATTAGATGAATTTCAGCAATTCAAAATGGTAAGACTCCCAAACTTCTAAAAAAACATGACATTGCAGTGTGTTTTATTAATCACTAGTACCTCTGTCTCCAGGGGTGAAGTCATTCATTAGAAATCCAGGAAAGCATTTCCACATTGCTTTTAGCAGGGCTTAGGGGCCACTCAAAAAAAAAAAAAATGTATAAACCTCATTATTCTGAGTGCATAGTAAGTTACTGAGAGGTTGTTTCTCATGTTAGGATCTTACGATCCAATTACAGTTTTAGCCCTTAAGTCAGAATGGCTTGGGAAATGCAGCAGCTCCTTACTTATGGGACAACACTGGCTTTTTCTACATTCGTATGAAATTATTTTACAAATGCAAACAACATTAAGGAAAAGGCATGGAAAAAGAAAATATTCAAAAATCTATCTAGAGCATCAGTGACTCATAAAACACATATTTAACAAGTAAATGAATAAACGTCTCATGTAAATAGTAGCACCAACCAACCAACCAACGAAATGAGAACTGCCACAGAGTCAATTCAAACCCACGGCAACCCCAAGTCCTGCAGAACAGAACACGGTATGAGATGTCTCGGCAGTGCACGGGTACTGGGTTGCACAGTGGTTAGGCTTGCAGCTGCTAACCAAAGATAGATGACTGGAAGCCACCACCCACTCTGGGGAAAGGTGTGGCCATCTGCCTCAGGGAAGATTCCAACCCATGGGGCAATTCTGCTCTGTCCTATAAGGTCGCTACGAGTCAGAATGAACTGGATGGCACTAGATTTTTTTCCCCCCACTGTTTACTGGAGCCGAGTGCCAGGTCTTTCTTTCGTGGGCACTGCTGGATGGGTTCAAACGAGCAGCCTTTAAGTCAGCAGTGGGTCACAAACTGCTCAGTCCACTGCTACGGCCTGACACATCTCAAGCTAACCAAGCTAACCCCCAGGTTACTAGTGTTGTCTTGTTTTTTCTCTTCTGTTCACCAGTCCTGCAGTCTGAGTATCAGTGTCTGAGAAATCACCCACAGCACAAGCTTCCTGTGGGTGCAGTTGTTTCAGTAAAGATAATGCAACACAGCTAAGTGCACAAAACAGGTGTGAGCCGTGCCTTCTCTTCTCTAGCAGCATTTCTGTCTCTTTTTTAATGAAGAGAACAAGGAGAAGATGGCTTGTTTACAGACATTACATCTATTTAAAAGTCAGTGGGTTGAGTTTCAGGATTTTCCTGATAGAAACTTGCAGGCACCCTGGTGGCACAGAGGTTAAGTACGGATTCGTTTCCTGCTTTGTGAAAGTTTCCACCAAGACACAAAACATAGAGTGGGGGACACAGAGAAGAATCTAGAAGAATCCAGAAGAATCTAGGTTCAAATATGGTTCTGCTGTGTGACCTTTGGTCAATTACTTAACTTCTCTGTGGCCCGTGCTCCTCTTTTGAAAACGAAGGCAGTGATAAATGATGTCACCCAACTCACAGGATGTGACTTGCTGCAACAATGGACTTACACACCGCAGCAATCACTGAGATGGCGCAGGACCAGGTGACATTGCCATCTATTGCATAAGGACACCCTGGTGGCACCATAGTTAAGAGTTACAGCCGCTAACCAAAGGGCAGCGGTTTGAATCCACAAGTCCCTCCTTGGGAACCGTGGGGGCCGTTCTGCTCTGTCCTGCAGGGTTGCTGTGAGTCAGCATTGGCTCCATGGCAGCAGGTTCTGTCTGTAACAGGAGCCCCATGAGTTGGTGACCACAGGACGGGAATTCAGAACAGAGGACGCTGAGAGGACTAAATAAGTCTGTAGAGAAAGTGCCTTGACAATGCTGGACACAGAGTGAGGGGTACACATGTGTTAGCCGTGTTTTTGGCACTGAGCTTGACAATAAGCTTCAGTGCTGGGGAAAAGAACCCCAGAGAGGTGCAGTGATTTCTTGACTGTGAACAGATTGTGACTGGAGAATAAAATGGGGAGGGGGGACATTCAACAGAAGAAGCCCTGTGGGGCAGGGGTTAGATGCTCTGCATCTCACAGAGGGATCAGCTATCGAACCCACCAGCTGCTCACAGAAGAAAAGACCTGGTGACCTAGTCTCGTCAAGTGTACAGCCTGGGACACTCTGAGGAGCAGTTTTGCTGGGGGTCACTGAGTCTGAATCATCTCATGGGTACCCCATAACAACAACACACACAGTAGGGAACCCTGGGGACTACACAGTTGGCTGCTAACTGAAAGGTGGGGGCTCAAATTCACCCAGTGGCTCCATGGGAGAAAGATCTGGTGATCTGTTTGCATGAAGTAAGAGCCCGGAAAACCCTAGTGGGCAGCTCTGCTCTGTCACGTGGGATCACTCTGAGTCAGAAGCGACTTGGCACCAAGCAAGAGCAGTAACACGTACCAACACCTACAAAATGACAAAAATACTTCATAAATCTGTAATCATTCAACTTCCGTATTCTAAAATCAGAAATGCTGAACGATGAATAAGGAAAAAGAGAAGAAAAACTGATGCCTTTGAGTTGTGGTGTTGGAGAAGAATGTTGGGTGTATCATGGACTGCCATAAGAACAAACAGATCTGTTCTAAAAGACGTATGACTAGAGTGCTCCTTGGAAGCAAGGATGACGAGACTGCGTCTGACATACTTTGGACATGTTGTCAGGAGAGATCAGTCCCTGGAGAAGGGCATCGTTGGAGAGTCAGTCAAAAAGAGGAAGACCCTCTACGAGACGGATCGACAGAGTGGACTCAGCAATGGCTTAAGCATAAAAATGACTGTGGACACAGCAGAGGACCGGGTAGTGTTTCATTCTGTTGCACAGAGGGTTGTTATGAGTCAGAACCGACTAATGGCACCTGAGAACGACAAAAGCAGAAATATTGGTAGCCTATAGAATTGGAAGAAAAAAAATCCAGAGAAGACTGGAATAGAAAATCACTTAGAGCCAAGATTTTCTCTCTTGGCTGTATGTGAGTGTTACTTGGGAGAATATTAGACTTCTGCTGAGCCCCAGGCCTCTGTGCTTTTGAGAAACTCCCCAGGTGATTCTGCTGCAGAATGAAGCTAGCAAAGAGACTGGGAGAGTGAACCAGGCCAGCCTCTGTGTTCCGGTGGGAACGGCTTTGGGTGAGCCATTCAGGAAGCTGGAACCACAGGGAATGTCTGCAGTGAGTCACTAAGTCCCAAGCCGGAAGAAACCATGCCAGTCAGACAGACCCGTCTTTGGTCGTGTTACTGTTTCTACTTGAGTTTTGTATGAAAAGAGTGCTTATTTTCAAATCCGCTGTGATCTTCTGCTCTGACACAGGCTGATAGTGACCGACTTCTAGAAAAGCACTGAAAGCCCCGGATAGCGATTCTTTCATCACCACGAGGTTCACTTTCAAAACCATTAGCAAATCTCATTTTCTTACAGTTGGACAGTCTTTGCACATGCCCACACACTCCATACACACAAACACACAAACAAAAATCGAGTCTTTCAAGAGCTGTCCTTTTGTGTCATCAATTCTGACTCAACAAAGCCATGCGACAGAGTAGAACTGCCTCCATAGGACTTTCTAAGCTGTCATCTTTAAGGGGCACAGATGGCCAGGTCTTTTTCTGGGAGAGCTGCTGGGTGGGTTCCAACCACTGGCCTTTTGGTTAGCAGCTGGCTGCCTAACCATTGCACCACCAAGATTCCTTCTTGGGGTGGTAGATCTTTCAGAAATACTACAAAGAAAAAAACAAAATAGCCCGTGAACTCACTGACATTCTGTGTATCCCCAGCCCCCTCCCTCGCATTTGTTTCTGTGTCTTGGTGGAAAAAACCCAAGCAGACCCGTCTCTGTCGAGCTGATTCCCGCTCCTGGAGGCCCTGTAGGGCACAGTAGGACTGCCCGCTAGGGTTTCCAGGGGCACCTGCTGCATTCGACCTGTCAGCCTGGCGGTTAGCAGGCCTGGCTCTTAACCGCTACACCACCAGAGCCCCCTGGCAGGGTGGGTTGGAGCCCCAAGCGGGAAAAGGATCGATTTGGGGGAAGAAACAAAAGCTCTGTGTCAAAATAAAGGTTGGGGAATACCGAGAAATTTTTGGTCAAAATAAAGACTGGACTGGATTTCCGAATTCTTGTAAGTGAAACAGTTGAGGTTCAAACAAATCGTCCCATTTCCTGGAATCAGGCCCGGTCTATAAGATGTCTCTGCTGTAAATCTGACTTTACGTGCTGGCTTTATGTGAACAGTTCAGGCCTCGGCTGCTAACCAAAAGGTGGGAGACTGGAAGGCACGCACGGGCTCCTCTTCTCTGAGTGGCCAGCCTCCGAGATGGCCCTAACACTCTCGCCTTCTGGCCATCACACCTTCCTGGCCTTGCTCACGTTCTGACTCAGGCTGACCCACAGAACCACCAAGGGTATCGCATTCTATGGCTCGAGGACTGGTTCCTAAAAGTCCTCTCGGCTTCTGCCTGGGGCTTTTTCTTGGAGCTCTTTCTCCAGTGGGGGTGTGAGCTGCCATGTTGGAGGGACTCTCAGCACCCATGCAGTGTAAGGATCTGAGGCCTCCAGCCAACAGCCGTGTCCTGGAGGGAGTGCGCTGAGCCACCTGGGAAGCAAACACTCTGGTTTCCAGCTGACCTTCAGAGGGCTGCAGCCCTGGCTAACACCTGATCGCAGCCTTGTAAAAGACCCTGGAGCCAGAATCACTCAGCTCAGCCATGCCCGAGTTTCCTAACCCACAAAACACTGGGAGCTAATAAACATTCTTATTACAAAACTGCCAACTTTGGGAGTAATATTTTATGCAGCCATAGATAACTAACCACACTTCCAAAACTGGAGTGAAAAGAATTTATTGGCAGCAGTAACAGCAACAGTGACAATTATCATGATGGTTAAGTTTGTGTGTCAGCTTGGCTGGACCGTGATTCTTGGTGGTTTGGCAGTTGTATGATGTAATCTGGGAGTTACGTAATGATGTAGTCGCCCTCCGTGATGTGATGTGACGTGATGAGTCAATCAGTCAGAAGGGGAGTTTCCTCAGGGGTGTTGGAGCCCTGGTGGCATAATGGTTAAGAGTCGGGCTGCTAACCAAGAAGGTCACCACTTATCCGTTGGGAACCTCGTAGGGTAGCTGTACTCTGTTTTATAGGATTGCTGTGAGTCAGAACTGACTTAACAGCAATGAGGGTTTTTACTTTTTGGTGATCTGCTTCCAGCGTATTGGACAATCTGGCAAAGCCTGCTTGCTGTGCTGGATCCTGCACCCAGCTCATCATCATCTGATCTCCACTTCTTGAGAATCAAGCAAGCGGCCTGCCATATTGCTTGCTGTTTTTAGGACTGGCAGTCACTGCGTTTAGTGAATACACACCAGCAGGAGCAAATGAACCGGTAAGCAGGCACGCGCTGGCTTACAATACACAAGGTACGCACGGGTTTAATGGTGCTTACTAATCTGTAGTGCAAAATTTCACATCTTTGATGTGCTGAAAAGCAGGTGCAGTTGTGCACTCCAGGTGAGTCAGTTAGCACAAGAAAACTCAGGCATACCTTGCTTATTGGGCAGTCTGTCCCTGTACCCACAGAGGATGCCCTCCAAAGACATTTTTGTCCTGCAGTTCCTTCTCCATTGTTCTCTGCAGCATCTTCTGCCTTCACAAAAACAGAGAGGCCAAGAGAAACCGCCGCTTCCCTGTGGTGCTGGGGTCGGGGCGCCCCTGCTCTCCAGCTCCGCCAGCCTTTCCACATCTGGACCTGTCACTGTTTTGCTCTCTGAAGGTTCTCTTGTTTCCCCGAACTTGTCACTCATACGGTCCCCAGTGATTCCTAAGCACCGCAGTGGAGATGTAGCGTACTTCTTGTTTCCTAAGTAGTCCCTAAAGCCACCGAAAGGAGCCATGGCGGCGGGGTCGTTAAAGCCCTGGGCTGCTGGTCGAATGGCTAGTGGTGCAAATCCGTCCGGCGATCCTTGGGGTAAAAGACCCAACAGCCTGCTCCTGTGAGGATCACCAAACCTGTTGCTGCCTTGTGAATTCTGACTCAGAGCAGCCTGGTGGGATGGAGTACAGCTGCCCCAGTGGGCTTATGGGGTGGACACCAGGTCCTCTCCATTGGGGTCTTTGGTGAGTTCCAACCACGCATGTTTCAGTTAGCAGTTGAACACTTTAACCAGTGCACCACCAGGGTGCCTTCTCCGTTTTATAACCCCCTCCAAACTAAACTCTTGTTATCAAATTCGACTGTGACTCATAGTGTTCCTATAGACAGAGGAGAACTGCCCATAGACTTTCCAAGGAGACCCAGGCAGATTTGAACTGCTGACATTTTGTTGAGCAGATACAGCTGCTATTCCACCATGGTTTCTCTATTGTACAATGAAGTAAAATTCATCAAATTTGAAGACTGACTTGGCTTTCATCTTTGTACTTGTTTCTTTTAAAAAAATTACTAAAACTTTTTTTTTATTATGATTGAGTGAAAATGTACATTCCCATATAAATTGCATGCCCACCTATATGCAGTTCCCACTGCTCTCCCTGCCTGGTGACAGTACATCCTTCCTCTCTGTTCCATACATGTCTTATCCTCCCAGCAATCACCTGTCCCCTCCTCTCCACCCACTCCCCTTCCTCCAGTAAGAGGTCAGCAGGAGAACATCCTGTAGATGCACAGAACCATGAAGAGCACACTTAATATGGTCACTGTGTGTTGCTAAGTCCAATCTATTCCTGTCTGAAGAGTTGACCTCCCTTATGATTTATGAACAGGGTCAGCATCAGGGCCAGGGGCCATGCTCCTAGGGGAACCCCGAGGCCCATGGACCATCAATTGCGGTCTTTTAATGGAGCTCT
The DNA here is from genome assembly GCA_028571685.1 of Heterohyrax brucei. Lineage (NCBI taxonomy): Eukaryota > Metazoa > Chordata > Mammalia > Hyracoidea > Procaviidae > Heterohyrax > Heterohyrax brucei. Next base: position 83,815,159 of record CM053159.1, read on the forward strand.
CAGAGTACATCCCTTTTTATTCTTGTGTTGCCACTGAGACTCAACTATCACTGGTGGTGGCCAGACACCATCTGGTTCTTCCAGTCACAAGTCAATGTAGTCATCCACTCACATGGCTCTCTCTGTCTTCAGGGTTCTCTTTCCCTCTTGTCACTTTGGTCCTTGGTGATCAACTGTTTGTGCTAAGTTGGGACCACCCTCAGATGGCAGCTTGGCAGCTTTTAAAACCCCAGATGCCACTCACCAATGTGGGGTGCAGAGGGCTCTGTTAGAAAAATGCCAGTTGTGACAATTGGCCTTGGTTTCCCCTGAGAGCATAGCCCCCACCCCCCCACCCCAGCTACTCTGTCCTTGTAACATTGGATTAAGATGGGAAGAATAATCATGTTACATTGAAGTCCAGTTAATATTGATCTTCTTTCTAATGTATGCTGTCCCAGATTTCACTCAATCAAGTTTCTATCAACTATCTGATCTAAACTTTCCCCTGTCACTCTCTCACCCTCCCCACCCCTGCAGAGTCTTTTCTTCTATGTATGAGTCTGTTTTTAAGTTCTTATCACACGGGTCTCATATGATATTTGCCCTTTTGTCGCTGACTACTTTCATTCAACATAATGTCTTCCAGCTGAAACCAGGTTATGAGATGTTTCTTTTGAAGTCATTGTCGTTCTTTATTATTGCATAGTATTCCTTTGAGTATATATACCATAGTTTACCTATCCATTTCTCTGCTGTTGGGCATCTGGGTGGATTCCATCTTTTTGCTATTGTGGACTGTGCTGCAATAAGCATTTGTGTGCATGTATCAGTTGGTGTGAATGGCCTTGATTCTGTAGGATATATTCCAAGCAGTGGAATTACTGGGTCAAATGGTAAATCTAGATCCAGTCTTTTAAGAAAGTGCCAGATTGCTTTCCAAAGAGATTGCAGTATTTTGCAATCCCACCAGCAGTGTAGGAGAGTTCCAATTTCTCGACAGCCTCTCCAGCATTTGCTGTTTTGCATTTTTTGGATCATGGCCAACCTTGTTGGGGTGAGATGGTATTTCATTGTAGTTTTGATTTGAATTTCTTTAATAGCTAATGACTGTGACCGTGTCCACATGTGTTTTTTTGGCTTTCTGGATCTCCTCTTTAGTGAAGTGTCTGCCCATCTCCTTTGCCCATTTCTTAATTGGATGATTTATCTTTTTCTTGTTGATATTTTGTAGTACCTTATAGATTACAGAGATCAGGCATCAGTCTGACATAGAATTGCCAAATATTTTTTCCCATTCTGTAGGTGGCCTTTTAATTCTATTAATAAAGTCTTTGGTTGAGCAAAAGTGTTTAATTCTTGATGGTTCCCATTTACCTATTTTCTCTTCTGTTGATTGTGGTTTGTTTGACAGATTTTGAAGTCTGCCTGAGTTGTATATTAAAATTTCCATTGTTGTTCCTACTTTTTCTTGGATGAGCTTTATCATTTTAGATTTTATATTTAGGTCTTTTATCCAATTTGAGTTGGTTTTTATATAAGGTGTAAGATATTGGTCTTGTTTCAGTGTTTTGCAGATGGATATCTAATTTTGCCAGCACTATTTGTTGAAGATATTGGTTTTACCCCAGTTTAATGTTTTAGGGCCTTTGTCGAATATCAGCTGTCCATAGGAAGGTGGTATCATCCCTGGGGTCTCAATTCTGTTCCATTGAACTATCTGTGTCTTTTTGTACCAGTCTGTTTTGACTACTGTGGCAGTGTAATAGGTTCTAAAGTCAAGTAGTGAGAGGCCTCCCAGTGTGTTCTTCTTTTTCAGTAGTGCTTTACTTATTTGGGGCTTTTTCCCTTTCCAAGCAAAGTTGGCAATTTGTTTCTCCATCTCATTAAAAAGTGTCCCTGAAATTTGTATTGGGATTGCATTATATAAGTAGATTGCTTTAGGCAAAGTAGACATTTTCACTATGTTAAGCCTTCCTATTCATGAGCGGGGTGGGGTTTTCCATTTGTGTAAGTCTCTCTTAGTTTCTTATAGTGAGGGCTTGTAGTTCTCTTTGTAAAGGTCTGTTATTTCTCTGGTTAGATTTATTCCTAGGTACTTTATCTTCTTAGGGGCTATAGCAAATGGTATTGATTTTGTGATTTCTTCTTTAATGATCTCATTGTTGGTATAAAGGAATCCTACTGATTTACTTATGTTTATCTTGTATCCTGAGACTTTGCCGAACTCTTCTATCAGTTTGAGTAGTTTACTTATGGATTCTTTAGAATTCTATATGTATACAATCACATCATCTGCAAATAGGGAGATTTTTACTTCCTCTTTGCTGATGCAGATGCCCTTTATTTCATGGTCTTGTCTAATTGCTCTGGCTAGAACTTCTAGTATGATGTTGAATAGGAGAGATGAGAGTGGGCATCCTTGTCTAGCTCCTGTTCCCAGAGGAAACTGTTTCAATCTCCTTGAGGATGGTGTAGGCAGTTGGCTTTGTATAAATGGCCCTTACTGCATTGAGGAATTGGCCATCTATTCCTATTTTGCTGAGAGTTTTTAGCATGAATGGGTGTTGGACTTTATCAAATGCCTTTTCTGCATCAACAGACAAAATCAGGTGATTCTTGTCTTTTGTGTTATTTATATGGTTGATCACATTCATTGTTTTTCTGATGCTGAACCAGGCTTGCATCCCTGGTATGAATCCAATTTGGTCATGATGAATTATTTCTTTGATACGTTGTTGTATTCTATTGGCAAGGATTTTGTTGAAGATTTTTTCATCTAGATTCCTTTTTCGTTGGGACTTTCCCTAGCTTTGGTATCAGGGTTATGTTGGTTCCATAGAGTGAGTTTGGGAGTATTCCATCCCTTTCTATGCTGTGAAACAGTCTCAGTAGTATTGGGGATAATTCTTCTCCAAAAGCTTAGTAGAATTCTATGGTGAAGCCATCTGGGCCTGGGCTTTTTTCCACTGGTAGTTTTTGATGACTTTTTCATTCTCTTCCTTTTTGATGGGTTTATTAAGTTGTTCTGCTTCACCTTGTGATAATTTGAGTAGGTGATATGAATCAAGGAATTTGTCTGTTTCCTCTAGGTTTTCTGCTTTTCTGCTGGAAAAGCTCTCTCTTCTGGGCAGGCACTGCCTCCCAGCCCAGGAATTGGGTCCAGCTGAGGCTTCTGTATGGATTTACCCACCTCCCAGTGGAACAAGATGGTGTCCCTCACAAGCTTGCCACCCGCCTGGGACCAGGCTACTGGTAGAAAGAGAGGCCAAAAGTGCCGAGATGCTCAGAATCTACAGCCTCCATTGCCAGGCCCCAGCCTCAGGGGACACTGTGTAGAACACCACCTCTCTGCCGGGAAAAGCACTCTCCTCCCAGCAGGCACCGCCTCCTGGCCTAGGAACCAAGTCCAGCCGGGGCCTCTGCCTGGGTGTCTCCATCTCCCAATGGATCAAGATGGTGTCCCACACAAGCTCGTCACTGCATCAGCATGGCCACCACATGGCAGAGGTAGAAAGATAGCCCAAAGGAGCCAAGATTCACAGAGTCCAAAGCTAGGCTCTCATAACATGTTGATTGCACTTGCCGATCCCACCAGCAGTGCATCTGAGACCAGCAGCTAGTCAAGACCCAGCTCTGCCTGCCAGCGAATACAGAGAAACAAAAATCAAAATGGTGAGTTACCTTCGGTTTGTGCAAGCCCGTGCTCACAGAGAGTGGGGTCAGCAAAAGAGAGGAGGTTTTGTGTTGAGAGGTATGAAGTCCAAATTAACAGACCTATGCTGTGTCCTAGGGCTCACTAGGTGTCCAGAAGGCTCTGTTTAATTATCAGTTCAGATCTTGGTTTCCAGAGGCACTTAGGGAGACCTGTGTTTAGTCCGCCGTGTTGACTCCACCCCCTAAAACATTTTTAAGGGCATTAAAAACACAATAGATTAAGCTCTGCCTTGAGGCCATCAGCTTTCTCTCTCTTCCTCACCCTCCCTCCTCCAGCCCTGACTGCCTCCATCTCCCCAAAGCACCCCACCCTGTCCGTCTCGTGGTGTTCATCACAGAGGTGCTGGGAGCAGCTTTCATGAGCCACTCACTCACCACTCATTTCCACTGTCCCTGAGGTGCCTGATGAGGCCACCCCCCTCTTCTTTCCTTACCTCCTACACCGAAAGGAAACTAGAAAGTGTCTTCACCCTTCCTGTGTTTGAAAAACATGAAAACTGATGCAAAGAGGGAACGAAGCTTTCCTAACAGGAAAAACAGTCCCTTGAAGGAAAGTGAAGAAACCATTGAAGAAGGAGCAAGATTTGAGGCTCCGTCTGAGACAAAGCGGACCAGAGGGGTTAAAGGTGTGTTTTTGTTTCCACGTGGCTTGGAGTGTACAAGGTGGCCAGGTCAAGCCAAAACAAAACGGAGAAGTAAAACTGAAAGGCAGGCTTTAGCCTCCGCGCGACTTAGAATGGAAGAGATGGTCAGATCAAGACAAAGAGCAGAGAGACGAACTTTAAAGGCTCGTCTGGTCTCCACATGGCCTAGAAGAGACGTGGTGGCCCGGTCAGGAGCACCCTGCTTAGCGGGAATTAGTTGGCCGTTCGGGAGACGGGTATCTTCCTAACGTCTGTGTAATGGACCCTCTGTAACTTAACATGATTTCTGCCCCTTGTGTGCTGATCCCAGCAGGGCACGTGGCTTGGTCTCCAGAGCTGTCCTCGTAAACCTTCACCAGGTGGGTGGCTTTAAGGAGTGGACGTGTTCTGTCTCAGTTCTGGGGACTGGAAGGCCCAGTCCAGGGTGCTGTAGCACTGAGCTGTCCCGCTGTCTCTGCTGGCTCTGGGGACAGGTCTTCCTATGTCTCTTTCAGTTCCTGGTAGTGTTGGCATCTCTTCAAAGGTGTCTCTTGGTGTGTGGAGGTATCTCCTCCCCGACCTGCCCTTTCCGTGACTCTCTGTCTTATCCATTGTCCCCTTTTATGACAGCACTCAGCCACGATTAGGACCAGCCCTACTCAGGTGTAAGGGGCCTGGTGGCTCAATGACTGTTGAGTGGCTGTCACCTGAAAGGCTGGCAGTTCAAACCTGTAAAGGGCACAGCTTAGGAAACCCTATGGGGCAGCTCTGTGGTGTGCACATGGGTCACCGTGAGCAGGAACGGATTCAGCAGCGCCTAACAACTCACTCTGGATGGCCTCTGTAAGTACAAGGAAAAACCCTATTTCCCCGAGTAAGGTCATGTTCATGGGCACGGGATCAGGCTTTCAATGTATCTTTTTGGGGGCGCAGTTCAATTCAGAACAGCATGCAAAGCAGGAGCAGATGGGTCAGGGAGGCGGTGGCCAGGCTGAACCCACATTTACAACCCTTGAGTCTGACAAATCTGCCACCAGGGAACTCAGGAGCTCTGCTTCCAGACACGGGTGATTGATTTCTTAACCAATACCTCAGCCATTAATCAAGAAATGGTTACTCATGGGGCATCCTTAATTTATTTTCCATTCTGCAGGACAGAGTGGGAATATCCTTCCTCTCTTATCAAATAACTACTGTGTCTCTGGGTGGGGAGATGGGTTGGTTAATATGTATGAAGGTGCTGGACAGTGAGCCAGCTCTGCGAGTCAACCTCAGCAACACAGTGGAGCTGCAGTGAGGGTGGGAGACAAAAGCTGCTTCTGGGGTCATGGAAGAGGAACACTGATGGGGACAGAGACTGCTTAGGAAGGCCACGTGTCACGGACAGAATTGTGTCACCCCCAAATGGGTGCGGCAATCTGGCTGGGCCATGATTCCAGGTATTGTGTGATGTTCCTATTTGCTGTAAATCCTCATGTTAATGAGGACAGATGGGTGGCAGCGGTGTGGCTGGGGCAAGAGCCAGTCTATAAGAATGTATTGTGCCTTGAGGAGATATCTGGAACTATAAAGGGAAATGAGCACTGAGTTGGGGTCCTCATGCACCAGGAAAGAAGTGCCAGGAGCAGAGCACATCCTTTGGAAAGGACCCAGGACCCTGGCGCCCCAGAAGCTCACAGTCCAGGGGAAGATCAATGGCAAGGACTTTCCTCCAGAACCAGCAGAGGAAGACTTCTCCTAGAGCTGATGCCCTGAGTTTAGACTTGTAGCCCACTGGACTGTGACAGACCAAAATTTTTCCTTTGTTAAAGCCCTCCACTTGTGCTGTTTCTGTTAAAGAACCCCAGGTGACTAAGACACTACAATCAGAGGGACGGTTAAGTGAGCCAGGGGTAAAAAGGGACACATGACCAGCCCCAGAACAAGAGCAGATGCAGGGAGGCAAGCTTTGTGGAGTCAACGGTGTGGCCCAACGCTGACTAGAAGACTCTGTTTAGGGGAAATAAGGCTGGATGACAAGCCAAGGGCCACCCTAACCCTCGCCTCATGTCCCATTGAAACTCAAATCTCCCCGCACCCTCATCTTCAGACACTTGTGACCCCTTGTCACGGTCTTTATCCATCTATTTGTTCATCCTTTCATTAAATCCTTCAGGGAATGTCTGTACAGTGCCTACCTGGAGCTAGTGCTATTCCAGTCACCTGGTGTACAAGGGTGACAAAGAAGTCATTAGAGCCTGTAAGTTACAGGCACAGGTTTTGTAGTCAGACAGACGGATGTCCACACTCTGCCGATTACGAGCAGGGTGAGTTACTGAGCGTCAGTAAACAAGAATGCCCCCACAGCGGCTGCAGTTAGGATGTCTCTGCCGGCCCTCTTTCCGTCTTCATTTGCTGCAGCCAGCTGACATTGGGTTGGTCTCCTGGGGACCCTAAGCACCATGGAGTGAAACACCACCTCGTTGGCTGCTGACCACACTGAAGGGACCCATGGCGTCTTCACTGGCTGATGTTCAGATGTGGATCACCAGCCCTTTCTTCCTAGTCTGTCTTGGTCTGGAAGACCTGCTGAAACCTGCTCGGCACCATAGTGACCCTCAAATGTCCACCGACCTGCTGGATAGTGACCGTGCTTTGAGGTACACTGGCTGGGAACCACATCTGTCTCTTGCATAGAAGGCAAGAGTTCTGCCAATGAATCCCCAGGGCCCCTGATTTGTTCGCGTCCCTAAGTTCAGATACCTTTCTGTTTCATGAAGTTCTGGAGCCTTTTCAAGAGCCCATCAGAGGACAGTGCCTTTAAGATGTTACTTACTTGTGTGCCACTGAGCCAATTCTGACTCGTAGCAACCTTGTGCGGCAGAGAAGAAGCGCCCCTGGTTTCCTAGCTGTCATCTTTACAGAAGTGACTCACCAGGTGTTGGTCCTGCAGAGATGCTGCAGCCACCAGCCGTTTGGTCAGCAGTCGAGCGTTTAACCGCTGCACCACGAGCGCTCCTTCCCCTGGAAGGTATTCTTCTCATTTCCCAGGACTTCCTGATTCCTGCCCATCTCGCAGCCTGGTTGTGGAGCTTTTCCAGTGCTTCTGTGAGTTATTCCACACTCTTCTAAAATAACCTTGGAGATGTTCCCAGGATGAAGTGATATCTGCCAGGTAAGACCCTTGGCGCAGTCAGCCGCATACGCGTGGTTAGGAATGTATGTGGCTTCGCGGGAGAAAGACCCAGAGATCTGTTCCCACAAGGACCACAGCCTGGGAAGCCTTGTGGGGTGGCTCTGTTCCGTCACAAGAAGTGGCTGGGTGTCAGAGGGACAGGACAGCACCTGGCAGCAAGCACAGTGTCAGCAATTTGATTCATCAAGACAGTCAGGATGTCCTCCTCTGTTGGTCTCACTGTCTCGTGCATGACATAGGAGAGTGCGGGGGTCAGCGGGGAGATCAGTACCTGGCGACGAGAGGAGGAGAGGCTGTGCGTACACAGAGGCAAAGAGGCTTGACTTGGGTTCGGGGGTCAGGGGACATGTCATGGAGAAGGGACAAAAAAAATCAAAACTCACTGCCATTGAGCTGATTCTGACCACTGTGACCCTGTAGGAGGGTGTAGAACTTCCGGCATAGAGTTTCCAAGGAGCACCTGGTAGATCTGAACTGCTGACCTTTTGGCCGGCAGACCTAGCCCTTAACTGCTACCCCACTGGGGTTTTTGGAGAAGGGACAGCTGATTGAAAGATGAAGGGTGATCCTGAGAGAAGCAGACCCAGAGCCTGGGGGAGAGGAGTGCTGGGCTGGGGGGTTAAGGAGAGTCCCTTAAGGCAGGGGAGCCATCCGTGTGGAAGTCTGGAGGGGAGACAGTGCAGAGTCCATGTGAGACTGAATCAGGCTGGCAGGGAGACGCTGCAGAGGTGGGCGCTGACAGAACAGGCAGACCCCGCACCTGGCTGAGAGGCCTGGGCTCCATCCTAAGGCCAATGAAGAGCCAGCGAGTGGTTTAAAGCAGGGGAGTGGCAGGGTCACATCTGCTTTCTAGAAATCTTTCTGCTGTGAAGAACTGAAGCTTCTGGATTTGCCCAGCTTCTAAAAAAACTGAGAACCAAACCTGCTGCTGTTGAGTCAATTCTAAGGAGTACCTGGTGGATTTGAACTGCTGACCTTTTGGTTAGCAGCTGTAGCTCTTAACCACCGCAACACCAGGGATTTCCTTAGAGCTTCCAAAAACAGTCGTGATCTTTCTGACACTGACAACCATCTGGGCAGACACAGGCTGGGGAGCTTTATCTCAGCCAAGGCTCCACTCAGCATTTATAGACTGAAATGAATTACAGGACAACTTGGTTCTTGTCTCTTATAACTTAATAGGAAAGAAATAATCTTCTATAAAAATATATTTTGCAGCTTAAATGTCTAGACTATTGAAACTTTGAACTCAAATGGATTTTTCCCCCTATCTTTTCTTTCCCTAAATCTCAGTGAGTGCAGGGGACACTCCATGAGTGTGATAACTAGGAGAGAAGGCTGCTGATTTTCTATCTTAAGCATGCGGTGCCCGCGGAGCTTGCCTCTAGCGGTGCTGACAGCCGCTCGTGTGCTTGGGGTCACAGAACGTAAAGACCCCATTAGCTCTTCGTCCTTATCAGTCCCAGCACTGCATTAGCTCCTCTCTGTGGGCTTGACCTACAGGGTTACTTCCCCTTTCTCTGAAAACCTTCAATACTGAAGTAACTGCAACTTGACTGCCCTGTGACCAAGAAGAGTGAAGGTCCAAGTTAACCCCTCTATGATTCCATGTCATCCACCCTAAGGAGAACCCACTGAAGGCCAGCTAGATTATGACCAGTTTAGAGAGGACAGTCATCCGAAGCTGAATAGCAGGAACAGGATGGGACTGAAGGAAACCTGAGCAGACAGACACAGTGAGCCTTCATGAGTTACCAGACACAAGTACTGAAGAAGGACTGAGACCGGGGGGTCACTTAGGGTTCTGTCTTCCTCGGTGGAGCCCTGGTGGTGCACTGGTCGGTGCTCTCCTGCTAACCTAACGGTCTGCAGCTCAGACCCACTGGCTGTTCCACGGGAGACAGACACAGCAGCCTGCTTCTGTACGGGTGACAGCCTTGGAAACCCGTGGGGCACTCCTGCTCTGTCCTGCAGGCTCGCTGTGAGTTGGAATTGACTCAGTGGCAGTGGGTTGGGCTTTGTGGTGGATAACTGACGGGTGATGGTGACACCCCCCCGCAGAAGCGCATTAGAGGGACAGTACAGGGTGAAGATGTTGGCGTTCTGTTCCAGACCTGCTGTGCTGGGGCGCTGGTTACCCTGCTGCGTGTGATGCTTTCCCTCTGGTGGCCATCGGGATCTTCCAGACGGAATTTCTGCCTAGTTGGGGGCCCAGGAAGAAGACGGTCTGGAGCCGCAGCTGACTGTAGAGCGTCACGGATTGAATTGTGTCACCCCAAAATATTGTCGACTTGGTTAGGCCGTGATTCCCAGTGTTGCGTGGTTGTCCTCTGCATTGCGCATCATAATTTCTTCCTGTGGTTAAAGAGGGTTGCAGTGGGGAATAACACCCTCGTGAGGTCACATTCCTGATCCAGCCTAGGGGAGTTTCCCTGGGGTGTGGGCTGCCTTACCTTTTATCTTACAAGACATGAAAGGGAAGTAAGCAGACAGTGGGGGCCTCATACCACCAAGAGCAAAGTACCGGGAGCAGAACACATCCTCTGAACCTGGGGATCCTGTGAGGGGAAGCTCCTAGTCCAGGGGAGGGCTGACAACAAGGATCTTCCTCCAGAGCCGACAGAGAGAGAAAGGCTTCCCCTGGAGGTGATGTTCTGAATTTGGACTTGTAGCCTGCTAGATCGTGAGAGAATAAATTTGTGCTTGTTGAAGACTTGCACTTGCGGTGTGTCTGTGACAGCAGCACCAGGTGACCGAGGTAGGAAGTGTGAACAAAAGGTGAGGGTCAGCCACTACAGCCTGTGTCATCGGTTTCCGCAGCTCAGCACAGCCTAGACTGGTTACGACCTGAGGGACACCACAGCCGTGGCGTCACTCTCGGGAGAGACACAGGGCGGTGCCCTGGTGGTGAGCACGTAGGGCAAGCGCTCAGCTCCCAGCCCAGAGGCTGGCGCTGGCCTCCACCCAGAGGCGCCGTGAGAGCAGAGCTGGCAATCTGCTTCTGAAGGATCACGGCCGTTGCAAACCCCATAGAGCCATCCTACACTGCACACGTGCGGTCACCATGCGCTGGAATTGACTCGATGGCCACCAATGAGAAGCACAGAACCCTTAGAAATGTCATCTCAGACCACTCGAACCTCAGCACGCTGCCAGGAGAGATGCCAGGATTGAAGGTGCGGACTCGGGCACCTTCAGTGGGTAGACGGTTAGGAGTCTGGGCTGAGACGACCTGGGGAGACCACGTGCGTGCGGAGGAGAGAGGAGTCTGGGCTGAGACGACCTGGGGAGACCACGTGCGTGCGGAGGAGAGAGGAGTCTGGGCTGAGACGACCTGGGGAGACCACGTGCGTGCGGAGGAGAGAGGAGTCTGGGCTGAGATGACCTGGGGAGACCACGTGTGTGCGGAGGAGAGAGGAGTCTGGACCAGCAGGGTCCGAGCTGGAAACAAGCAACCACTTTCAGTATTTATGACAGATAATTGAATGCAGGGAGTGCCACACAGGTGTTGGAAGGGCTGAAAAGCCGAGCCTGGGAACAGTAGTGCCACCAGGAAGGCCATGGCACTGCCAGGGCTCCTGTGGGACAGCGTGTGGGACACAGAAGAGCTGGTAAGCAGGGTCAAATAATTTTTTAAACGCAGGAAGCTTATTCTAAGATCAGCCACGTGTTGGGTGGTGAGCACTGAATACGCGTCTTTTACTTTTCCCAGTTCTCTGAAACTTGTCCCCACACAGCCATGTCCACACCAGCACAAAGGTCAGCGTCTTCAGACGCATGCTGGTCACAGACTGGTGACTCAAGTCTTTATTTCTTTACATCGGTGGCCTCTTTACAAGGTGGCCTCATGACACGGAGCACCAAAGCAGCTGCAACGGAGTTGATTGCAACTCACGGCAACGCCTTGTGTCTCGGAGAAGAACTGCACCCCGTGGGGTTGTCAAGGTATGATTCCCACAAAAGTAGACCACCAGGCTTTTCTTCTGAGCACCTCTGGGTGGGTGCCGACAGTGCATCTCTCAGTTAGTTGTCAAAGCACTTGGCTGTGGCACTGACAGAGAGTGCCCGAACCACGAAACCAAAACCGTTGTCATTGACGGATTCTGCTTCAAACCACCGAAACCAAACTCCCAAACAGACTCCTGTCTTCCAGTGGATTCTGACCCGAAGCAACCCTACAAGGCAGAGTAGAATCGTTCCATGGAGTCTCCAAGGAGTGCCTGGAGGATTTGAACTGCCAACCTTTTGGATAGCGGATGCAGCACTTACCCAGCTACTCGGCAGTGCAGTTGAATTCACAGGAGAATCTTCCGTGCGGCTGATGAGCTGGCTAACAAGAGCTGTTTGTTGAGTCCCTTAAGGTATAAATTCTGTCTCTCGTCAGCACACAGAGGATTTACAGCTCAGCAGCTGTCTCACAAACAGAGCCGCTCAACTCAAAGGAGACTTCTTCCTCCTTTAAATTAAAACCCGATTCTACTCTTCAAAGCAGACTTGTATTTCCGATTTGATAGTTTCCCTTTAGGAAGAGAAGGCTTAAATTAGTTTGTTTTCATGTTAATTTAGGAGTCACAGGTTCTAGCATTTGCACTGAAAAGATTTTAAGCTTCATGCCATGTTTATGTTGCCCGTGGTCCAATTTGCAGAAAGCGTTGAGGAGACTGACCACTGCCCAAAAGTCTGGAGAATGGAATACATTATGACAGCTACACCTAGGATGAGAAAAGAAGAAGGAGGAGCCATAAAAGTCACAGAGAAAAGCAAGGGGAGAAACTAAACTGGTAAAAAACTCCAGGGGCCTGGGTGAAGAGAGAGCAACAAGGCAGCTAGAAACTTAAGCTTCTGCTGACACGTTGGGGGAGACCTCAGGGGGTGACCTCCTGGTGTTTCTGAAAAAATGGTTATTAAGTTACCAGAAACCAGTCATTGTACAAAGATGTCCTGTTGTTGTAAGGCACTGTGGAGTGAGCTCTGGCTCGTAGCGGCCCTGTGCACAACAGAACGAAACCCCGCACGGTCCTGCACCGGGCCCACAGCCGTTTTTATGCCTAAGCCCATCGCTGCGGCCACTGTGTCCATCCATCTCACGGGGGGTCTTTGTCTTTTTCACTGACCCTCCACTCTACCAGGCGTGAAGTCCTCCTCCAAGGACTGATCCCTCCTGACAAGACGTCCAAGGTATGTAAGACGCAGTCTCGTCATCTTGGCTCCTAAGGAGCACCCTGAAATACCCCAAACTGCCCGATAGCTTAGCAGTCCTTTAAACCAACACTAAGAAAACATGTATTTGCTGAATATTTATTTTCTTGGACAGTAGCCATGAGGACAGCATTACATTTTTTTCTCTGGAGAGTTTTCTCCTTGAGTCCTGGTGAAAGCAGTGTACACTTGCTACTTACGTAAGGAGACCTGACTCAGCCCTCAGAACGTCTGGTTTATTCCAAGAAGGTCCGTTATTCCAGTGGCCATTCGGACACCCCTCAAAAACATCCTCATGTGCGCTCTGACGTAACAAAGGTTAATAGTCTTCATATACACTTCAGGCATTACTTGTCTGTCTACAGATTCCCTGGTGGCACAGACTGTTAAGCACTCAACTGCTAGCCAAATTTTGGAGGTTAGAAGCCACCAGAGGTACTGAGGGAGACAGGCCTGGGGACCTGTCAGCCTTGAAAACCGTACGGGACAGTTCTACTCTGCACACATGTGGTCACTCTGAGTTAAAATCAAATAACAGCCCCAAACGCCAGACCCGTGGTCTTTGAGTTAGTGCTGACTCACAGTGACCCTACAGGACAGAGTGTCGTATTCATGATGCAGATTGTCACATCTTTGTCCCTTGGAGCTTTTGGGGGGTTTGAACTATCAACCTTTTGGTGAGCAGCCAAGTCCTAAACCCCTGTGCCTCCAGGTCCCAGCAGTAATGACAACAGGGAGATAATATCTGTGTTTCCCTAGTTCCTGGTAGCTTGTCGTCGTTCGCGTGTATTTCCCATGACCCACTGCTGTCGAGTCCGTTCTGACTCGCAGTGATGCTGCAGGGCAGGGTAGAAATGCCCCCTAGAGTTTCCAGGGGTGCCTGGTGGGTTCGTCCTGTTGGCTTTTTGGTCAGCAGCAGGAGCGCTTAGCCGCTATGGCACCAGGCTTTCTGTACTTCCCATTGGTATCCCTTCTTCTGTGAATTATCTGCCTGTCTTCTTCTTTTTTCAATTTATTCATCTTTTAAATTGATACATCCTATGAACTGTTAATTGCTTATGCGAATTGTGAATATCTTCTATCTGCAGGCTTGGCTTCTTTTATTCTTTCTCTCTTATTTATTTCCTGTCTTATTTTTGTTGTTGTTGTTGAAAACACACCAGGGGAACACACACCAGTTCAACAGCTTCTACGTGGACACAATTTGGTGACACTGATGACACTCTTCAAGTTGAGCACCCGTTGTCACCGTACTTAGCAAATCATTTGTCGCGCTGCTGTTGAGTCAGTTCCAACTCACAGTGACCCTATAGGACAGAGTAAACTGCCCCACTGAGTTTCCAAGGAGCGCCTGGTGGATTTGAACTATGAAACTTTTGGTTAGTAGCCCTAGCCTTTAACCAGTATGCCACCGGGGTTAAAGCTAAATTACCGTTTTCTTCTGAGTGTGCTTGAGGGTAGAGAGAGAGAGAGAGAGAGAGAGAGAGAGTATGTGTGTGTGTGTGTCTATGTCTATGCCTTTTTTATTGTGATTAAGTGAAAGCATAAAATCCAAGCTGGTTGTGCATGCCCACCTATCTGGCGCTCCTTCTGCTCTCCTCACCCAGTGACAGCACATTCCTCCTTTCCATTCCATACTTCTAGTTAGTGTCCTCTCAACAAGCATCTGTCTCCTCTTCTCCTTGAGGGGAAATTTTTGGTTTAAGGTTTAAAAGTGATCTCAGAGGCAGTGGTTTTAGAGATTTGTCCAGCCTCCATAGCTTCCAAAACTCTGGCATCCCTGAGAAATTCTGTTCTTCATTCTCCCCATTTTGACCAGATTCTTCCATAGACTCTTTGATCAAAATGTTCAGGAATGCCAGCCAGACGTCATTCATTTCTTCTGGTCTCATGGCGATGGAGGCAGCTGTTCCTGGAAGTGATTAGCCACCCACCCATTTCTTCCCAATACCCTGACTTCCCTTCTTCGTCGGTAGCTCCAGGCACTTAGAGGCCAACTGTGCCCTGAACAAGTGCTTGCCAGCTTTTAAGACCTCTTCTTTCTCTTCTGTTGTTGTTTTTTTTTGATGATTTTTTTGTCACATAGCAATTTTTTAAGATGAAGTCAAACTTGTCAATCTTCCTTCCTAATTTCTATCTTTATATCTTTCTAAAGACATCTCTCTGGATCCAAATGTCACATTCTGCTTTATTTGACTCAAACGAGTTTAGTCTGGTTTGTGGGATTTAGGAAGCCTGCATGTCTGATACCCTACCAGGGCTTAAGCTGCTGCTTCTAGCACCCATGCCAGGAGCCGTGGTCTTTCAGTGGTGCAGTTTGCCTCTTTCCTGCGGGAGACCTGGGTCAGATTCCCAGCCAGGGCACCTCGGGCACTGCCACCACCCATCCGTCTGTCACTGGAGGCTTGGGTGTTGCTGGAACGTGGAACAGGCTTCAGTGGAACTGCCAGACTAAGAGAGACCAGGAGGAAAGGCCTGGTGAGCTACCTTAGAACACTGGCCGCTGGGATCCCTGATGGTCACAATGATGTGATCCACGAGGCATCTCGGAGATGTGCAGGACGGCGCAGGGCTTTACTCCGCGGCGTGCGGGTCGCCATCCGCATTGTGTGGGGTCGCCATCTGTTGTGACGTTGGATGGCAGGTGGCACCAGCGCTAACCTGAGAACAGGCTTTCCACGTGAGAATTTCCTCCACAGAGGATAATGTCAGTGTAGACAAGTCACTTGTGCTGTGCAGACGAGGCAGCAGGAGACAAACAGCGGGAGACAGTGCTGGCTCGCTGGGCATCTTCAGTGGCCCATGCTGTCGTCTCGGAGACGTGGTGTGTGGATCCAAGCAGAGGGGCACTTGGGGTGCTTTCTCCCTGGAGGTTTGTAGGGCCTGTCCAGGAGTCCTTTTTAAAGACCAAGTTTCCTGAGGCTCTGCAGAGGGAACTGGACAGAAAACTTTAAGCCCCCAAATCAACAAAACCAGAACTCAGCAAATCCATTCTGTTTCCAACTGGTTGCTCTTAACCAAGGCAATCCATTCTGTTCACTCACCCTTGTGTCCTTGTATGTCCCCTTAAATATGTTTCTTACACTTTGGGAAACACTGGTGGCATAGTGATTAAGTGCTACATCTGAGAACCAAGAAGTCAGTGGTTCAAATCCAGCAGGCGCTCCTTGGAACATTGTGGGACAGTTGTATCATGCCTTATAGGGTCACTATGAGTCAGAACTGACTCACTGGCTGTGACTTTGGTTTGGTTCTTACACTTTGAGTACTTACCACTACGGCTAAGTTTAAAAGGTTAGTGTGCTCTCTTTTTTCTTATTTGCATGGAAATTCCTTTTTGTGACATAATTTTAGTGGAACAGTGCTTTGAGGGGTAGAGCAGGAGTGGGATCACAGGTGGCCCTCTGAATGCTGGTGAAAGAAGTTGTTCTGGATTGAAGTTGCTCATGGTGATATGTGCTGTTTCTCAATGCATTCTGCAGAATAATGAATAAGCTCTCGCTTAGTGTGATTTTTCCTTGACCCTTTAAATGATTTCATCTGTCCGTTGCCTGTCTTGACCATTAGCCAAGCAGAAACTCGTAGCCACTTACCAAGGCAAACAGAAATTCCTTGATCAGGGGGTTGGCTTTTTCAAGTAACTTGGACATGTTTCAGATTAGGCTGATGGAAACACAACATAGAGACATTCTTGCTTGGGTATTATACACTCACACAAGCTCACAGTCCTTCTGATGGTTGGCTGTCTAGTTTCTGATGGCACCAAACCACTCAGCAGTAGGAACACTGCTACGTCACTGATCCCTCAAAGACAAGAAAACCCTCAAGAGGAACGCAAAAGTCTGGAGAAATCTCATGGGGCCTTTTATAGAGGCCACTGACTACAGCACCAAGGCCCATTCAAAAGAAAGAATATCTGAGTGGCCTAGAAATTTTAAAAGAGTCTGAGCTTTCTGTGAGGTACAGAGCTGGACAGTAGCAGAATAATATGAATGAGATAGCCACAGAGAGAAGAGCCCCGGCGGTACAGTGGTTAACCACTGAGCGGCCGACCCAGAGGGCTGTAGTTTGAAACCACCAGCCTTCCTTGGAAACCTGTGGGGACAGTTCTATTCCGTCCTGTAGGGTCACTGTGAGTTGCCATCTGCTACATGGCAGTGGGCTTGGTTTTTCTCTGGTTTGTGAGCCAGAATTGATTCAGAGTAACCTCACAATGGCATTTTAAGACATTAACCCATGAACATTTTCCTTCTTTTATTTTTCCTTTGTTCTTTCTTAATTTACAGAGAAGGGACTCTGCCGTCATGATTCTAGTAGGCAGGTGGGGCTGTCTGAGTGGCCCTTCTCCTGGCCGGTGCACCTGAAAGCCTAACGCCAGAGGAGGAGAGGCTTCACGGATCCGAAATAGTGGACCGTACTGAAGAAGCAGAAAGCAAGGCGGGGGCCCTGCGCCTGATGGCCTCTTGCTGAGCTCAAGGAGCAGAGAGGCAGGGACAGCTGAGGGTCCCGGAGCAGAGGGGACTTGGCTTCTCCGCTCCTTCTCCAGAGAGATGGCTGTCCTCTGGAGGGGACGGTGTGGGGCCAATCAGGGAAGGTGGAAGACGGAACCAGGTCACCCAGAGCAGCACGTGACCAGGCAGAGTGGAGTCTGTGGCTGAGGCCAGAGATGGGGTGCCCCAGCCCTGGGTGCTTGGGCACTACGTTAGTACCTAGTATAGGGCAGAACCCCAGAAAGCCGGGAAGGAAACACTGGGGACACCTAAGATTCAGATTGAGAAAGGGAGCTTCACTGATGAAAATCGTAAGTTATTTCTCACGTCTGTAAGTTTTTGACAGTGTTTACCCCCAGGGCACGGCTCCTTCCTAATTCCATCCACGTGGTGACAGGCATCAGCACTTGGGGGCTGTTATTACTTAGTTGTGGTCCATCTCAGGCCTGGTGCCACAGCGGGAACCCTGGTGGTGTAGTGGTTCAGCGATGATGGCTGCTAATCAAAGCATCAGCGGTTCAAATCCTCCAGGTGCTCCTTGGAAACACCGTGGAGCAGTTCCACTTGCCCTAGAGGATCACTGGGAGTCAGAACCCACTCGACCCCAAGTGGATTTGGTTTTTGGTTTTTTGGTGGTACAGTGGGAACCCTGATGGTGAAGTGGTTAAGAGCTAAAGCTGCTCATCAAAAGGTCGGTAGTTCAGATCCACCAGGAGCTCCTTGAAAACTCCGTGGAGCAGTTCTACTTTGTTGTATGGGGTTGAATTGACTCAATGGCAATGGGTTTGTTTGTTTGTTTGGTGGCACAGTGATTAAGAGCTGGGCTGCTAACCAAAGGGTTGGTGGTTCAAATCTATGTAGCAGCTAGTTGGGAGTAAGAGTTGGTAGTCTGCTTCTGTAAAGAGTACAGCCCATGAAGCCCTATGGGCCAGTTTTGCTGTACTTTGTGGGGTCATCATGAGTTGAAAACCGAGATGAAGGCACCTAAGAACATCGACAGCTACAGCATTCCATGGTGTGACGATCCAGTGTTGTGCCGGCCTGTTCTGCTGTCTGTGGACATTTGAATTATTTCTAGTCTTAAATTTTTATGAATTAAATGCCTTTTAAGGGTCATGTACTATCTTTTCTTTAAAAAAACTTCTAAATAAGTCATATATAAGCAAAAAGAAATCATAGGAACAATTGTGCATCAGTGAACTGAATAATCTAGATGAGATAGAAACAAAAATTATCTAAGTTGCCTGAGAAAGAAATAGAAAAAGCTCAAAAACCTGTAACAGGTGATGAAATCAGATTGGTAATCAAAAAACTTCCCAACAAGGAAAAGTCCAGGACCAGAGGTGAATTCTCCCAAACATTTAAAGAACTGACACCAATCCTTCACAGGGTTTTCCCCTTAATGGAAACTCATTTCCCAGCTCATTCTAGGAGGCCCATGCTACCACGGCTTCAAGGTCACAGAAAGATGTCACAGAAAAGGAAATTAGAGACCACCACCCTCGTGAATACATAGCATGTTAATGCAAATAACACACACTTTCTGGTTGTTTCCCAACTCCTAGGCTATTTTTTTTCTATTTGAAACATGTAAAAAAAATTGAGATAGTGACACTTATAAAAACATCTCTCAGGGGAGGGCACAGCTGGTAAACACACATAGAAGGTGTACTTGTTGGTGTGTAAAATAGGGCAATTGCAAAAATTCTCAACCAACTGTTAGCAGATCAAGTCCAGCAGCAGCTTTGGAGGACTGTGGACAATGACCAAGTCAGACACATGTCCAGAGAACAACAGGGTGCAATGTGAGAGAATCGGTCAGTACAGCACACTGAACTGACACACGAAGAAGATGAGGAAAAACTGTAACTGACACGGAAAAGGCATTTGACAAAATCCAGTACCTTTTCATTGTATATATAAAAAAACACCTGAGTAAAGTAGGAATGGAAGGGAAATCCCTCAACATAAGGAGCATTTATGGTAACACCGCAGCTAACATCATCTTCGATGGGAAAAGACTGAAAGTCTTCCCTCTGAGATCTGGATCATGTCCAGGATGCCTGCTTCCACCACTGCTCTTCGTTTTCCGGGTGTTACAGCCAGAGCGGTCAGACGAGTCACAGATGTTAACACCTGGCAGCCCTGCCCCCACATCTGATCTGGGCCATGGGAGATGGACCCCAGTGGAAAGGAGCAGGAAGAGGAGCAGAACTTCAGATTCTCCAAACGACCTATCGGGTCCTTTGAGACTGCAGCAGTCTCCAGGGCAACTGCACCGAGATATTCCTTAAATCTTGAACAGGAGCTGTCCCCTCCTTTCTCAGGCAACACAGATAATTTTTGTGTTTCTGCTTCATCTAGATTATTTAATTCACTGATACACAATTGTTCCTGTGATTTTTTTGCTGATACATGACTTATTTAGAGTGAATTCTAAATAAATTTAGCACTCGCTCTAAGTAAGTCCCCTCCACTGACACCACATCAGTGGAAATGGAATGTCTAGAGAGGAGGTAGTAAGGACAGTGACATAGTGTGTAGATGGTAACCGGTGTCACGGACAGTAAACGCAGATGTTGTGCGAACCTGTACTGTGTGTGCTTTTACCAGAAATACAATAACATGTTACAAAAAAGATATTCACACAAATGGGTTATGAAATGTTCAGTGAGCAAAGAACCCACGAGTCCTTACACAAAAAGGGAACAACTGAAGCTGGGAGCTGGTGGTAGCAGGAAGCTTTTTCTAGCAGACTACGGAAAGGCAGAAAGCTAATAGGAAGAGAAAAGTCATCTTTTTATCACAGATATGGAAATGACTACTCAAGTACCAATGGACAGCGTGTGCTAAAATTTGGGTGACTGATTTCTGTAGACAAGAAAACCCAGTTTCAGGGTATCACCCCACAAAGTGTGTATTCACAGAAGAGAGAGAATCTGTAAATGAGAAATCTCAGAGACTGCTTGATCCCAAAGAAGGACTTACCATCACCAGCGATGGGACAAACCAGCCCCAGACCCTCCGCTGTGACCGGGAAGGACGTGTGTCAATTCAGTAACAGATCCAAGGAAGAGCTGCCACCTGTTGGTGAGCTGATGGGGTCCCGTCAGAGCCCACGACCACGACGCGTGGTCCAGCTGGAACGACAGTGATCCAGTTGGTCACACTTACTTGTTGTGGAGGCTGATTCACATTTGAAAAGGGAAATACAAGCCTCACTACCTAATCTCTGACATCCTGGCTAGAAAGTGTAGTAACGTGCTTAGATGTTTCTGAAAACACACATGTTCTCGATGGGAAAATAGGGCTCATGGTTTGGCTCTAATTTTTAATTTCCCTGGATTAAAAAAAAACTCAAATATATAACGAGGTCTGCACATAACAGGAATTTTGAAGTGTGTTTTCCTTCTGACCCGAGAGAGTGAAAAGCTGGGATGTTGAATCTCACACAACAAACAGGTGACAGGTTTGTTCTGATTGTGTCTTAGCTTCCCTGTCTTGGAAAACCTGGTGGTGTACTGGTTAAAAGCTATGGCTGCTAACCAAAAGGTCAGCAGTTCAAATCTGCCAGGCACTCCTTGGAAACTCTTTGGGGCAGTTCTACACTGCTCTGTAAGGTTGCTGTCAGTTAGAATTGACTCCAAGGCAGCGGGTTGTTTCACAGCAAGGCTTTCCCTCCTTGTCAGCTCTGGAGGAAGGTCCTTGTGTTGCCTTAGTCTTTCTTTGCTCTGAGAGAGTCTCACATAGGGACCCTGGGTCTGAACGATGTGCTCTGCTTCTAGCACTGCTTCTTGGTGGGCTGAGATTCCCAACTCTCTGCTTACTTCCCTTTCCTTTTATACGTTGTAGGATAAAAGATGGTGTAAGCCACACTCCAGGGAAATTCTTTTTACATTGCAATGGAAAGGTGACCTTGGGAAGGATGTTATGGTCCCACCCTCATGCTCTCTAACACAATCCACCCTGTTAACCACAGGCAGAGATTAGGACTTACAGTACAGGAAAATCACAAAATTGAGGGCAATCACACAACCCTGGGAATCACGGCCAAGCCATATTACTATACACATTTTTGAGAGGACACAATTCAATCCATGACACTCCCCGTCATTTGCATACTAACACCTATAAAGATACTCGAAAAATAAATTGATGCAGAGGACCAACAAAACAAAACCATAACATTTCATTTAAAAAAAAAAAATAGCTTAGGAGTGAACAATACTGGAAGCACTAAGGACCAAGACTTGTGGGCGTGCAGAGAAAACAGCGCTGAGACAGAAATGGATAGCTTCTCTGCCATAAGCTACGATTTATAGTCCTAAAGGGAGGTCATCAGTGAAAAGCAAACAAAGCAGGGGTTTAGCCCCTGCTGTCGGGGACTAACAAGTGACTTACCCTCTGCTGTCCGTAGCCACCGTTCCAGGAGCTTTCCAGTCAGCCTGATTCCTCATGATCTCGTGTGGTGGAGCAGAACTGCCCCATGTGACATTCGGGGCTGTGACCTCTGCAGGAGCAGATCTCCGGGCCTTTCTCTTGCAGCACAGCTGGGTGAGTTGGAGCCACTGACTTTCAATTAGCTGCTGAGCACCTAAGGGTGGTTGTTGTTAGGTGCCATTGAGTTGGTTCTGACTCATAGCAACCCTACAGACAGAGTGGAACTGCCCCATAGAGTTTCCAAGGAGCACCTGATAGATCTGAACTGCCAGTCTCTTGGTTAGCAGCTGTAGCACCTAACCACTGCACCACCAAGGTTTCCAGACAAAGTGTCTAAAGCAGCTGTTTCCAGCAGCACAGGGCTACCGTGATCCTGGAGGAAAAAGGAACAGGCAGGGTGAGCTCAGCATCCATGCAGGCTTTCTGTCTCGGGGGCATGGTCCAAACTGCAACCCACAGAACTGGAACCCCAGTGGAAGGTGGTTCTGTGGCGGCATGAAGGAGGCAGGGATGCAAATTCCGGGCTGCCGAGGTGGCTGGAACTTGTGGGTAGGGCACCGGAAGGTGGGGTCACCCAGATGAAGAGCATCACAACTCTGCACACTTTGTGACTGTTATACCGTTGTGTTTGAACTTCTGTTTCTGTTATTAAGAAGTTGGCTGACGTTTTACTGTATACGAGAGCCAACAGTTACATTCATGAACTCATCCTAGACAAAAAGCTACATATCTCATTGCTGAATATTACTATGGTCACCTTTGATGTACTCGTCTTGGAAAGCTATGGACCAATTCCAGTGACTAGTCCGCCCTTCAAAGCAATTTTGGAACTCTTTTTCTGGAATGGCCATCACAGCTGCTGTTGTTATTACCCTAGATGTCCTGAATGTCATCCAAATGTCTTCCTTTCGATGTTTTCTTTATCTTTGGGTAAAGAAAAAAGTCACTGGGGACCAGATCAGGTAAGTAGGGGGCGTGTTTCAATATAGTTATTTGTTTACTGTTTAAGAACTCCATCACAGACAGTGCCGTGTGAGCTGGCGCATCGTCGTGATGCAAGAGCCGTGAGTTACTGATGAAAAGTTCGGGTTATTTTTGTCTAACTTTTTCACACAGGCTTTTTAGCACTTCCAACTAGTAAAGTTGGTTAACCTTTTGTCCAGTTGGTACAAATTCATAACAAACAATCCCTCTGATATGAAAAAAAGTTAGCAACATCATTTGACTCTAGATTTGAACTGACAGAATTTTTTGGTGGTGGAGAATTGACTGGCTTCCATCACGCACTGATGCTTTGTTTCAGGGTTATATTGGTACACCTGTGTTTCATCGGCAGTGATAACACGGCCCAAAACATCGTCTTGCTTCTCCTAAAGGTCTTGGTAAACTTCGACTCTCTTTTGCTTTTGTTCATCGGTGAGCTCCTTTGGGACCATTTTTGCACACACCTTTCTCATGCCAAGATTTTCATTTAAGATTTTCCTCTTTCTCTGTCCATGTTTACTTGGTCTACTATGCTTCTCACAGTCAGCTGATGATTTTGATGTACAATTCAACAAGTTTTTGCAACGTTTTCGTCAGTTCTGCTCATTACCGGCCACCCTGACCTCTCTTCATCAGTGATGTTTTCTTTCCCTTCAGAAAAATGTTTAATCCATTTGTAAAGCACCATTTTCTTTGTGGAATTATCCCCACAAACTTGGACTAATGCTTACCTGATTTCACTTCCACTCTTGCCAAGTTTAACAAAATTTTAGTGTTTGCCCATTGCTCTAATTCAAGCTCTGACATTCTCATGACGGCTCACAAAAACATACACCATTAATGAACACAACTCAGCAGGCACTGCCACAGGTCAGCACGGACACCACTGTGGGACACTGATAGGCCACGGTTACGAAACCTTGCCGAGTTGTTTGTACAGTGCTGCTGATGTACGCACATAGTGGCAAGTTTGGAACTTAATTGCCAGACTTCATGATGTGCCCTTTCTCTTCCAGTGACTGAGTGTCCAGCTGCTCACTGAAATATTGGGGGCTTGAATCTACCCAGCAGCTCCATGGGCAAAAGACTGGCAACTTGCTTCTGTGAAGATTAAAACCCATTGCCATCAAGTTGATTCTCACTCATGGTAACCCTACAGGACAGAGTAGAACTACGCCATAGAGTTTCCAAGGAGCACCTGGCAGGTGTGAACTGGCAACATTTTGGTTAGCAGCCATGGCACCTAACCGCTATACCACCAGTGTCTCCTTGGTACCTATTACAGCCTAGCAAACCCTGAAAGGCAGTTTGACTGTGTCATACGGGGTTTCTAAGAGTCAAAATCAACTCAGCAGCATCTAGCAACAACAACTGGTTTTATTATTTTTTTTCTTGTGACCCTTGAAGGCCGCTGTGTGGTGCAAATGGTTTGCCCTGGACCACTAATCCAAAGGTTGGGAGTTCAGATACACTCTTTGGAGATATGGAAGAAAGACGTGGCAATCAGCTTCCCTAAAAGTAATAGTCAGGAGAACCCTGTGAGGCAGTGCTGCTCCGTGTAACACGCGGGGTCACCCCGTGTCAGAATTGCTGTACAGCAACAGGGTCGTCTTTCCTCTGGGGCGCATGCCCAGCTCTTTTGGCATAGTGAAACTTACAGCTCCTGGACACTTGTAGATCTCATCCTCTAAGCAGTCTCTAGTGTGACTAATTCTCTGTTAGGCTCTGATGTCCAGACACGAGTGCGGGATGCAGGTGTGTATCCCTGCAGGGGGCAGACTCCATCATGCCAGCCACACGCTTCTGTTTCTGCCTTGCCCTCTTTGAATTTCGCTTACATTTTTTAGTCCTAGGAAATTTTGTTTAGACTAGTTCTACCCACATTACCATTAAGTCGTGTCTTCCCAGTCTCTGCTTGTGTAGCGGGGTATTTTTCAGATGCAAGCACACAGTCTTATGTTGCAGCCCCCATTAGATTCCATCTTGTAAGACTTGGCTCACTGTTTGAACTCATGGAGATTTATGAAATTCCTAATTTTGTCCCTCTTTGTATTGTTCTCTCACTCTAAGCCTGTGTCATTTACAGTTTTAATAAGCCTACTCTCTGCTTCTTCATTTAAATCCCTGATGAAAATGTTGGACAAGGCAGAATCATCAGCAGAATTCTAAGCCACATTTCTAAAACCTTCCCCTGCACTCCCATGCTTCAAGCTGTTCATCAGAGATTTGAGAGTAGAATTTTCCAGTAAGTTATTGCTTGTCCACCTGTTTCCAGGATTTCTTCACCCAAGAAATGGAAAACTTGAGAATGCTTTCTTAACAGAACTTCAAATTCTCATGGAATCCAGACTTTCTGGAGTCACTGAGGCTGGATGAAACTCCAAAACTATTTCTCTGACATAAGTTTTAAATCTTACATTAAGGATATGCCCTAAAGTATTCTTTGAACCCCAAAATGGCTTATCTTAATAAATAAAGTAAGTTTGCCTTGAGCTTTGTGCTCTTTCAAAGAGCTGTCTATGTTGGACCAAGTTGATAATAGCAACTGGAAATGTTAGATGAGAAACTCGGGGGGCAGTGAGTCTAGCCCAGTGGTGGTGGGACAATTCGGAGGAGGAGAAGAAGTCTGCACAAATTGAAGAATGTCATCAGTGTCGCCGAGTTGAATACATAGATGTTTATGAAAGGTTGTATGACTGTGCATATTTTCACTAAAATATAAAAGATAAAAATAAGACTTGCTAAGTAAACACACTGGCCAATCAAGGCTTTTCAGGGTTGGTAAGTTTCCAAGTGGTATCCGTGCTAGAGCTTACTTGTGGCAAAGCTGTGATGCGTCAAGCTTGAGCTGAGCCCTTTTCCTCGTGGCACTGAGGTGTGTGTGAAGGCAGAATGTCACCTTACTGTTCAAGGAGCCACCAGAACCTGTGCTCACAGGCAGGTGACCCCTGGAAAGGCTGGCTCTATTTCAAGGACTTACTTTAGAACTGAGCTGGCAAATACATGAATGTGCCCAGAATGTCTGCCTCTTCATTTATGAGCTGGTTCCTCCTTTTGGTTTGGATGTTGGTTTTTCCTTTGTGTTACTGGCAAGCCAGAGAACCTTAATCTCTCCATGTTTTGAGTGGTATAACATTTCAGTTTCATTAGGCTTTGTGAGAGAAAAAAAGTGGTTGCAACTTACCACAAATCACCGTTACCCTTGGGGTTCCTTTCCCCCTTTCTGTCTGGAGAAGCCAGATTGAAATTTTCATTCCCTAAAGGATATACTCATAAAAAAAAAAAAACTAATTGCCATTCCAAGACCATTTATTTTACTTAAAAGGTCTTGTTACTAAAAATGCTAAAAACATTAGACTTAATTCTTCTCCACATTAGTACACTAGAGCCCAGTCCCTGGAGAAAGATTTTGTGTGTGGTAAAGCAGAGAGGCAGCAGAGAGGAGGAAAACCCTCAGAATGTCAGATTGACAGAGTGGCTGCGACAGTGGGCTCAAGCATGACACTGTGGGGATGGTGCAGGATGGGGAGAGGTTTCCTTCTGTCCTAGGTGGGTGCCCCATCGGTCAGAACCAACTCGACAGCCCCTAACGAAGTAACAACAACACAGCAGAGAACCAAAGTGTTTTCCTATGGGGAGAGCTGAAACTCAGAGAGGTTCCATGTTGGGGTCGGTGAAATCTGAGGCAGTGTGAAGCAAGTATCACTTTCTTCACTGGCTGTTAAGATGCAAAAGAAGGGTAGGTAGAAATTTCTGGACTGAAACTTGAGTCTGACACTGTTGTTGTTAGTTGGCTTCCCATCAATTCCAACTCTTGGTGACCCCGGGTGTACAGAGTAGAACTGCCCCAGGGAGTCTTCAAATCCATGACCTTTCAGAAGCAGAACATCAGATCTCTTCTGGAGGCGCCTGTCTCTGGATGGGTCTGAACGGTCAGCCTCTCAGCTGGCAGTCCAGTGCTCAACCAACAGCTCCACCTGTGGACTCCTGTGAGCCTGATAAGAAGACATTGCTTCTGTCTCTACAGAAGAGCTATGGACTCCAGGCATGCTGAAATCCAGTCCCTGGCCATGTTCCTATTCTGGAAACTTCAGGACTGGTAGAAATGTGACTCTGGGGGTCCCAGGGAGACTCCATCTGTTACTCACTATGGTTGAAGACCAAGGTGAAGGAAGGAGACTGAACTATGAGTTCAGGGATTTTCTACAAGAACCATCTGTTGGGATCTTGTTGGCTCAACTGTGTGCTACGGTCTTCCAACAAAGATGAGACATGACCGCCCCTGGTGAAGTGATTAAAGTGACTGATCACTAGCTGGTTTCAAACCAGCAGGACCTCCATGGCAGAAGGATGCGACAGTCTGCTTCTGTGAAAGTGTATAATCTTGGAAACGTTATGGGGCTGCAGTGGGTTGCAATCCCCTCATTGGCAGTGGGTTTTGGTTAATCTTCACTGGAGCAGATCGCTGCCAGGACCTTTTCTCCAACTGAGCCCACTGTGCCACCAAAAGACCAAAAAGTCCCATTGCCATCAAGTCTATTCCATCTCATAAAGACTGTGTAGGACAGAGCACAACTGCCCCGTAGGGTTTCCATTCAATGTGATTGTTGATAGGTATGTATTCAGTGCTGCCATTGCAATATGCTTATTTTTGTGTTGATGTTTTCTCTGCTATTCTTTTTGAGTTGATTTTTCAACTTTTTCAGGGTTGGTTTTGTGGTTGTTGAGACTCCTGTATTACATTTCTTGATATGTTATGTTGCTTCTTTAGTGTGCTTTGTGGCTGTCCCCGTGATCCCCCTTAATAAACTATATATAAACCCAATTTTGATTGCTACCAGTCTTGTCAACTTCCTCTCCATCTGGAAGGACTATAACTACTGTAGTACATCCCTCTTTTTAATATGATGATATCATACTTTACATGATATGATCACTAGATCATTTTTTTCACTGTTATAGCTTTGATCGTGTTTGGAGCCTTCCCTAACTGAATAGGATTCCAGATAATGTATCCTTCTAAAATATAAAGTTAGTGGGTTTGTTCTTCCAAGACAAGAGATTCTTTCAGTATTTCTTGTAGCTTTCATTTGGTTTTTACAAAGTTTCTGAGTTTCTGTTTATCTGTAAATGTCTTAATTTCATTTTCATATTTGAAAGATAGTTTTGCAGGATATATAATTCTTGGTTGGAAGTTCTTCTCCTTCAAGGCTTTGAATGTGTCATACCATTGTCTCCCTGCCAGCATTGTTTCTGCTGAGAAATCTGACAAAAGCCTACAAGGTTTCCCTCTGAATGTTAGCTTTGCTTTGAGTCTCGCTGCCTTTAAGAGCTTCTGCTTATGTTTCATTTTGTTAAGCTTGATGATAATATGTCTTGGAGTCTTTCTATTGAAATCTATATTGAGTGGTGTTCGATACATATCTTGGATATTTATATTCTCTTCTTTCACTATTTCTGGGAAGTTTTCTGTCAGCAGCTCAGCCACAATACTCTCTGTGTTCTCAGGTGTCTTGCCCGGTTGAGGAACTCCAATTAATCATAGATTGTTCTTCTTAATAGAGCCCCACATGCTTCTTAATGCTTCTTCGTTTTTCTTGTTTCTTTTTTCTGATTTCTCCTCATAGGTTCTGGAGTCAGTAGCTCTGTCTTCCAACTCAGAAATTCTCTTTTCCATTTGTTCCATTTTGTTTTCTTGCCTTTGAATGGAAGTTTCTATGTCTTTGATTTTGTCCTTGATCTGTTGGATTTCCAAGTACTGATGTTCCATCAGATTGAACAGCTTGCTTAATTTTTTCTTTTGCTCTGCTGCATTTTGCATAAGGTCTAGAAGGGCTCTAATATAATCCTTTTGTATTCACCTTCTGATAGTTTCAGAAAAGCTTCTTCATCTGGGAAGTTCTGAGGTGGTTTCTTTTGGGGGCCTTCTGATGCCATGGGTGATTTCCGGGTTACTGTCTTCTCCAGCGTTTGTTGCTTTTGGGGCTTCATATGGGTCAATAGAGGCTAGGGAGATGCTATGAAGATGGACCACAGTTATTTCTCTAGACTGTCTTAAAATGAGAAGTAAGTAGTATTTGACAACATCCAAAGTCAGTCAGGTTTTCAGGTGTATGCATCCCTCTTCCCAGCTGGCAAAGTAAGCACCTCTATATTGAACCCCAGATGTTATAAACTAGCTCAAAATACAGGAAGGGTACTGGCCTGATGGTCTCTGCTGTCAGGCCCCAGCTGTAGGCAATATTGTGTGGAATTCTGCTTTTCAGCTGGAAAAGCAGTCTCTACTGGGTAGGCACTGCCTGCCAGCCCAGGAATTAGGTCCAGCTGAGGCTTCCGTACAGATGGCTCCACTTCCTAGTGAAACAAGATGGCCTCACGCACAAGTTCACCACCTGGCTGGGACCAGGCTCCTGGCAGAAAGAGAGGCCAAGAATGCCGAGATGCCCAGAGTCCACAGCCTCCACTGCTGGGCCCCAGCCTCAGGTGACATTGTGAAAAACACTGCCTCCCTGCTGGAAAAGTACTCTCCCCCGAGTAGGTGTCACCTCCCAGCCTAGGAACCAAGTCCGGCTGGAGCCTCTGCCTGGGCCTCTCGGTTTCCTGGTGGATCAAGAAGGCATCCCACACAAGCATGTCTGTACGGCTACCACATGGCGGAGGCAGAAAGATAGGCCAGAGGAGCTGAGGTGCATAGAGTCTAAAGCCAGGCTCTCAGAAGATGGCAATTACACTTGCTAGTCCCACCAGCATTGCATCCAAGACCAGCGGCCAGTCAAGTCCCAGCTCTGCCTGCCAGCCAAGACAGAGGAAAAAAAATCAAAATGGTGAGTTACCTTCGGTCTGTGCAAGCCTGTGTTCCCCAAGAGCGGGGTCAGTAAAAGAGAGGAGGTTTTGCGTTCAGTGGTATGAAGTCCAGATTAACAGCCCTATGCTGCATCCCAGGACTCACTAGGTGTCCAGAAGGCTCTGTTTAACTATCATTTCAGGTCTTGGTTTCCAGAGTGATTTAGAGAGAAGTGTGTTTAGTCCACCGTCTTGACTTAGCCCTGCCCCATAGGGTTTCCAAGGAGAGCCTGTTGGCTTCCAGCTGCTGATCTTCTAGTTAGCTGGCGAGCTCTTAACCGCGGTGCCAGCAGGACTCCTTAAACTTGACACAGAATGCTGCTGTTTCTGGGTGCTATCCAGCTGATTTCTGTCTTACAGTGATACCCAGTGACAGAGTGGAACTGTCCTGTAGGGTTTCCTAGGCTACGATGTTCACGGGAGCAGATTGCCAGGTCTTTTCTCTCATGGAGTAGTTGGTGGGTTTGAACCATTAATGTTTCGGTTAGCAGCTGAGTGCTTAAGCCCTGTGCTAGTGGGACTCCCTTAGCCAGCTACATCTAGGGGGTTAAGGAAGGGAGTCTCGGCCAGCATGGCATGTCTTCAGCTCCCAGGGGAAATAAATTATGGCTTTGAACAACGTCCCTGTCTGATCACCCTTGTTCTCCTTGCCCTCTTATCCAGCTCTGAACATCATTCATCTGAATGTCATGATACTGTACATGCTCTGTCACCCCTGCAGGCCATTGCCAGGGGACCTAGCAGTGTTGGAATCACAGAAAGCTGCAAAAACTGGCTGCTGAATTCTTTGATACAGAAGCTCAGGGACTTAGATGGAGGCAAACAGTCCAAGATGTCTTGGAGCTGTCTGTAACACGGGGCATGGGAAAGGTCTGCAGACTGAACCTTCAGCCACTATGTGGCAGCAAGAGTGGGAGCCTACTTCTGTAAGCATTACAGCCTCAGAAACCCCACGGGGCAGTTCTGCTCTGTTTTGTAAGGTCTCTGGGAATCAAAATCGACTCTTTGGCAGCGGGTGTGGTTTTTGAGGAGAGCTATTCATACAGCTGAGGGAGCCATGCACCTCTGTTAACGAGTCTGGGAGCTCCTGCTGCTCTGCGCGTAATTACCTCAAAGTCATTCTCCTCACTTTTATATTGATTCCGTCCCAAGCGTGGGCTCTAACTCCTTTCTTTCCTTTCCCAAGGGGAAAAAGAAAATCAATTCAGAGTGGCTGGAAGGCATTCAGCTTTATCTAACACTGATCGATGGCAATCATTTTCACTTTTGTTATTCTCTTGTTCCAAGAGGCTCAGTTTCAAAAAGCTTTGCAGCAAAGAAACAGATGGTGGAGAAAAATAGAAAGTAAGAAAACCTGCAAGAGGAGGAGCTCGGGGGAGCTTCGTGGGCTGTTTCCGTACCTTCTAAGGGCATCCCGGGGAAAATGGTCTGTGTGTGAGCAAGAAGGAAGGCTTGCCAGGAGGCCTAAGGAAGAAGACCGTGACTGTTCATTATACAGTATGCAGATTTGAAAACAGAGCCTTGGGTATCAGACTTCACAACAAGCAAATGTCCCTAAGCATTTGTCGGACAGCCTGGGGACCACCCTGAGGCCCGAGAAGGCAGTGGGGGTCCTGACTGCACTGCGCACACTGGAGAGTTGTATTGTTGTTGTTGTCTGCCAGTGAGTTGCCTCCAGCTCACGACGACTGCTATAGATTCGATTATGTCTCCTCAATATAAACCCAAACCCAAACGCACTGCCAGTGAGTCGATTCTGACTCGTAGCATCCCTATGGGACAGAGTGGGACTGATCCGTAGAGTTCCCAAGAGCTGCTGACCTTGCGGTGAGCAGATGGAGCACTTAACCACTGCGTCACCGGAGCTTGCAAGGTCGGTGCTGTAGATCTGAACCCCTACTCGTGTGGAGGTGGTCCCATCTGGATAAGGGTGTTGTTTGTTAATTTAAAGAGAGAGCAGCCTCATAGGGAGCCGTGGTGGCACAGTGATCCAAGCACTCAGCTGCTAACGGGAAAGTCAGTGATTCCAACCCCCAGCCACTCCAGGGGAGGAAGATACGGCAGCCTGCTCCTCGAAAGATTTGCAGCCCTGAAACCCTATGGGGGGGTTCTACTGGGGCCATTATACTCTGTCCTCCAGAGTCGTTGGGAGTCACAATCTAAGGCACGACAGGGGGTGGCTTGGGTTTTGGTTTTGATGTATCAGTGCAAGCAGTGTTTTTAGCAGCTATTTTTAGCCAGTTATTTTGAGATATAAGAGAAGAAGTTAGCCAGAAGCAAGGAGGTAGAGGCGGGGAAGAGAGATGGCAGACTGCTTGAAGGTCACCAGGGAACCAAGGAAACAGAAGCTGAAAAGACCTGAAGGACCTTCCCCTCAGCTGACAGAGAGAGAAAATTGTCCCCTGGAGCCAGCACCACACGTTTGACTCCTAGCCCTTGAACTTCTGAGAACATCAGTTTCCGTTTGTCAGCATCCTCCATCTGTGACATTTCTAATGACCTTATGTGTAACAGACCAGCAGGTCACCCACTCCTGAGCCGTCTTCATGGCTGTTGACATGTCTGAGTCTGTTGCTGTGGCTACTACGTTAGTCGTTCTCATTGAGGGGGTCCCTCGTTTTTGCCAACCTTGTATTTACCAATCTGATGTCATTTTCTAGTGATGGATCTTTTTTTTTCTTTTTATTATGACTGAGTGAAAATGTACATTCCCATATAAATTTGCATGTCCACCTATATGCAGCTCCCACTGCTCTCCCTGCCTGGTGACAGCACACCCCTCCTCTCTGCTCCATACGTGTCCTATCCTCCAAACAATCTCCTATCCCCTCCTCTCCACCCACTCCCCTTCCTCCAGTAAGAGGTCAGCAGGACGACATCCTGCAGATGCCTAGAACACACATGATATGGTCACTCTGTGTCACCAAGCCCAGTCCACTCCTGTCTGAAGAGCTGACCTCCATTATGATTTATGGAACGGGCAGGGGCCACGCCCCCAGGGGAACTCCGAGGCCCCTGGACCATCAGTTGTGGTCTCTTAGTGGAGATTTCAGGGTGCACCCCTTCTTATTCTTGTGTTGCCAGTGAGACTCAGCTTTGTGAGCTCCGTAACAGCTATTACTGGTGGTGGCTGGGCACCATCTGGTTCTTCTGGTCACAAGTCAATGTAGTCACCCACTCATGTGGGTCTCTCCATCTTCTGGGTTCTCTTTGCCTCATGTCATTTTGGTCCTTGGTGATCATCTGTTCCTGTTGATTTGGGACCATTTGCTGTACCCTCAGATGGCAGCTTGGCAGCTTTTAAGACTCCAGACACCACTCACCTATGTGGGGTGCAGAAGGCTCTCTTAGCAAAATGCTAGTTGTACCAATTGGCCTCGATTTCTCCTGACAGCATAGACTCCAGCCTCCCGCCCCAGCTACTCTGTCCTTGCAATATTGGGTTAAGATGGAAGGAGTAATCGTGTTATGTTGAAGTCCAGTTAATATTGATTTTCTTTCTGATGTGTGCTGTCCCAGATTTCACCCAACCAAATCTCTATTAACTATCTACTCTGAACCCTCCCCCCTTCGCCCTCACTCCCTACCCTTCCAGCCGTTAAAGAGTCTTTTCTTCTAGGCATGAGTCTGTTTTTAAGTTCTTATCGTAGGGGTCTCGTACAATATTTGTCTTTTAGAGTGATGGATCTTTTCTGACGACAAGTCCAAGCTAGCCGAAAGCTTGCCTCCTCACTTCTGAGGGGTCGAGCAGAGTCTCCGTCATCTAGCGCTGCTGGAACAGAAGCCCACCTGTGGGTGGCTCTGACAGAGAGGCTGCCTCTCACAGTCGAGGGGGCTACAAGTCCAAATTCAGGGCGTCAGCTCCATGGGAGGGCTCTCTCTCTCTGTCAGCCCTGGAGGAAGGTCCTTGTCATCAATCTTCCTCTGGTTGAAGACCCTCTCAGGTGCAGGGACCCCAGATCCAAAGCGCACACTCTGTCCCCAGAGCTGCTTTCTTGGTGGTCCCTCCCTCACCCTCTTATCTTGCCTTTTTACTCTAGAGCGATAAAAGGTAGTGTGGGCCACACCCTAAGGAAACCCCCTTTGTGCTGGCTCGGGGATGTGACCCACACAAGGGTGTCAGGTCCCCCCGTCCTCTTCACCGTTACCCATTCTCACCTTATTAATCACAGGCAGAGATCAGGATTTACTGTAATAGGAAAACTACATCAATCACAAGATGGAAGACTCACAAACAGCAGGAATCCTGGCCTGATCAACTTGACTCATACTTTGGGGGCACACGGTTCAGTCCACAACAAGTGGGACATCCTGGGGAGGATGGAGAAGATGAGAAACACAATGCATTTCTCGTAGTTTTCTCTTCCCTTATACACACCAAGAAATGTACTCTCTGTTACTAGTTGACTAATCCTTTCCTTTCAAGTCCACGTTTATTACAAGACAAAGAGAAGCAATACGTTTAGACACTGAAATAGGAGTCCTCCCTTTCATTCCAAGGGGAGGACATAATCTTACGTGAGTTTAATTTAAGGACTTCATATTTGGAAATTCGGCACCAGTTCTCACGTACGAGCCTATCTTGTGACACCTGGAGCCTTGGTGGCACAGTGGTTAAGGATTTGGTTGTCGACTGAAAGGTCGGCAATTCGAATTCACTAGCTGCTCCCTGAAAACTCCATGGGGGCAGTTCTACTCTGTCCTAGAGTGTTGCTGTGAGTGGGAATTGACTCCACACCAGAGGACTTGGTTCGTCTGGTTTCTAACACCTGCCTGATTTTAATTTTCCCCAAAGGATTTTAATTTTCCCCGAAGGACAGAGGCTGGTAAATAGACATCATCTCAGAATTTCTGTCTGTGTTGTGAAGTCACAGCCTTTTTGCTGTAGATTCAGAAATGTCATCTATCTCTTGTGCCTGTTGTCATGTCAGACTCTAAATAGCAAGTCAACTAACAGATAGGCCTCTCTGCTTCAGAGTTCCGTGAACAGGCCTAGAAGCGTGTGAAGAAGGCGTGGGTTGCTGGCAGGGGTCTTTGAAAGGTGGAAGACTCTCTTGAATGGAACAGCCTATGTTAGGTCTGAATGTCTGTGAGTCTCTCTGTGTGTGGTCTGACTGTGTGCTGGACTGTGCGTGTGTCTGAGTGTGTGGGAGTCTGAGTGTGAGTCTGACTGTAGGAGTCTGCGTGTATGTAAGTGTGTACGAGTATGTGTGAGTCTGAGGGTTGGGAGTCTGAGTGCATGTGTCTGAGTGTGTGGGAGTCTGCACATGAGTTTGAGTCTGTCAATCTGACTGCAAGAGCCTGAGTGCGTGTGAGTCTGAGCATGTGTGGATGTGCGCCTGACCACCCACCACCTGCCAGCAGGCATACAGGCTGGTGCACTGGGGAGATCAGGGCTAGGCAGGACTCGAGGGTGTTCGACAATAAGTGTTTCAAATCCTCTTCATTTCCAACAAGCAAGGTGGTGTCACCTGTGTCATGCAGGTTGTGAATGGGTTATCCTCCGATCCTGATGCCTCTCTCTTCCTCATATGGTTTGCTCAGCACGTGGATTGAGTAAGTACGGTAAAAGGACCCAGCCCTGACACACACCTTTTCTGACTTTAAACCACCCAGTCACCCTTGTTATTCTGGAGCGGCTCCTTCCTAACCTAAGCATAGGTTCCTCGTAAGCACGGTTCAGTGTTCCGGAATTCCTGTTTGTTCTGATGTTATCCATAATTTGTTATGACCCACGTAATCCAAGCCTTTTGGGTAGTCAGTAAACACAAGCCGACCTCCCTCCGGTCTGCTCTGCTTTCAGCCAGCATGCACCCACATCAGCAACGACACCCTTGGTCTCACGTCCCCTTCCCCGTGTGGCTGGAATTTCTGTCCCTTCCTCGTCAGTGTACTGCTGCAGCCTCTTCTGAATGATCTTTCACAGAATTTTACTTGTGTGTGATGTTAATGCTGTTGTTCAATGATTTCTGCACTCAGTTGGGTCGCTATTCTGTGAAATAGGCGGGCCTAGAGATCTCCCTCAGCCCGTGGGCCCGGCAGCCGCCTTCCAGGTTTCTGGGCACAGGCAGGTGAGCCCTGCCTCACCACATCTGTTTGTCGGGGCGTCTCAGTCGGTGTCCCTTCTGTCCCTGGAGCCCAGTGTCTCACCACCATGTCTAGTGCAGCGTGGACGTCCTCCAGAACCGCGGGGTCCCGATCTCACGCCACCTCCTGAAACGGGCGAACAGCGACCAGTGGTTTGTGGGGTAGTGACCCTGTGCTCCTTCCTCTTTTCCCCCAATGCTTCCTGTATTATTTAATATCTTCCTCATAGAATCGTTCTGTGTCGTATGGGGAAAATAGAGGCTTGAAGTGTTTCTTCAGTACTTTCAGCTTGAGAAACATCGGCCGTGTTCTTCCCTTTTGGTTATCTGACTCCAAGTCTGTGCGTGTCTCACTGTAATACTTTATTTTCTCTTCTTGAGCTGCTCTTTAGAATCTTCTGTTCAGCTCTGTATATATTTATGTACGTATATAGGAAACCCTGGCGACTGAGTGGGTAGGTGCTGTGACTGCTAACCAAAAGGTCAGCAGTTCAAATCCAGCAGCTACTCCTTGGAAGCTCTGTGGAGCAGTTCTAGTCTGTCCTACAGGGTAGCTATGAGTTTAACTATGAGCTGACTTGACAGCAGCTGTGTGTGTGTGTGTAATATTAACTTCCTCTTAGTTTTTTTTCATGAAGATGAAATACATGCATTCTCATTTAATCTGGCAATAAAGCTGCGGAAGTTACTATCACTATCTCCCCTTCATGAATGAGGACACAGGCCTAGGGCAGAAACCAGGCATCAGACTGATTCAAACACCTTGTCTGAGTGTAAAGGAAGTGTGTTTCTAAAGGACTGTTGTAACACACAGGAATTAACGTCATCTCAAAGCACTTGATTGTCCTGAGAGAATCCCGTTTCCAGGAAATCACACGGGCCTGTTAGGACAGCTGCTACCCACATTTGTTTCATCGGGGAACTGTGTTCACACACTTCTGGGGTGCTGCCGCACACACCGTGCTCGTGCCGTCTGCCGTGCCCCCTTTCCTGACTTCACCATCGTATTTTAGAGGCTTGCTAATTGTGCCCCAGGGATTTTAAACCACAGAGTGGAATAGCATCTACAAATTTTCCACAGACAGTGATCTTTAAAAATATTCTTAATTGCTAAATGGTCACATTGATTTCTTATAAAATTACTCAACAGCAAAAGTCAAGTCAGTTATGCAGGTGGACGGGAGCAAAGGCTTTCCGCTTGTAACCCCAGGAGTGATGTGTGAGGTTTGTAGGCTCCCTGCTACCTCCTGTTCCCACCTCCTGCTTCTGCAGGAGGAGAACCCACTGCTGTCAGCCATCTCAGACTCACCGTGGCCCTGTAGGACACAGTGGGACTGCCCCAAGGAGTATCCGAGGAGGAGCTTCTGACCTTTAGGTTAGCAGCCTGAGCTCCTAACCACTGCACCACGGGAGCTCCCCACCCGAGGAACAGTCTGCCTCTGTAAAAGCTGCACAGCCCAGGAAACCCTATGAGGTCATTCTGCCCCATCTTATATGGTAGCTACTATGACTCCGAGAGGACTCAGTGGCACCCAGCAACAACAGTTCTGCCGCTGTGTGCAGTTGCATTTCAAGTCACAACATTCAGGGCTTCCCCACGGTATTTGTTACCTTTCATGAAAGGGATGGGACACGCTGGCCTGTCATTTGGTTTGGAACATCACTGGAAGAGTGATGTTCCCTGGATTTCAAGTGATCAATCCGGTATTTCCCTTCATATAACTTTTTGCTTTTGTTCCTTCTATGTTGTGCAAGCTTTATAAGCAGGGATCTACTTTATAATTTATCTTGTCTGCATTTTCAGACTTAATAGCAATTCCTTTTTAGTTATGAGAGAAATGGATTTCTCCTATGAGATATATGAAAGTCATTACAGCTGGAGCAAAGCTGTCCTCATCTGTCTCTGCGACAGGCAAAGCTCCCCATGAAGCCACCTCTCCAGCCCTTCTCCATTTCAGAACAAAGGGTGCTTGTGCGGCAGCCCCCTCTAAGTATATTCTTCATCCAGAAAAGACAAGAGACCCCGGCCTCCTAGTCTCCCGTCTCTGGCAATTCCTTGTTGTTTGCTTACTGCCCCCTCGCCAGTCCTGACCCCTGGGAGTCCCATCTGCAATCGGGGACAGGATGCTGCCTGGCCCTGCCTCTTGCCTGTAATGGGCTGCGGGCCCTACTGTCGTGAGCCACACAGTTTTCAGGGCCTGGTTTTTGGACATAGGTCACCAAATGTGTCTTCCTAGAGTGACAGTCCAGGAGCTATGCTGGAGCCCAGTGGGTGTCCTAGCAACATCCAAGCCTCCCTCACAGATGGAGCGGTGGCCGTGTCCGAGGGATAGTGGTTTTGAAATGAACCCAGGTTTCCTGAGAACTCTGCCTCTGAAATACCAGATTCTCCTCTGGCACTTCTGGTTTTTCTTTTAGTGTCTGAAGCTTGCTGTCAGAATCTGTGTGCACACATCCAAATTTCTTATTACAGTATCTTGCTTTTATATAATCTTTGGCATTATCACAGTTTTAGAGACAAAGACGTAGCATCCGATGAGATAAAATAACTTGACCTAGACTACACCACTGACATCTGGTGGAATCAAGACATGAATATATATTTTCTTACTCCGTTTTTCTGACAGCCAGTCTACTCCACTCCAGCAGCACACTGTCAGTACTGGACTCAAGACGAAGTGGGTGATTAAAATGCACCAAACTACTTGTTTCAGTCATTCCATGCTGCTGTAACAGAAATATCACAAGTGGGTGGCTCGAAATAGCAGAAATAGAATAGGCTAGAAGTCTGAAGTCAGGTTCTCAGCTCCGGGAAAAGGCTTTCTTTCTGTTGGCTCTTGGAGAAGGTCCTTCTTATCAATCTTCTGGTCTAGTGGCTTCTCAGCGCAGGGACCCAAGGTCCAGAAGGTGTACTTCCCATCCTGTTCTCCATCCTTGGTAGTGTGAGGTCGCCTGTCTCTCTGCTCACTTTTATATCTCAAGAGATTCACTCAAGACGCAACCTAATCTTACAGACTGAGTCCTAACTAACTTTAATTCTGCCTTATTAACATCACAGAGGTAGGATTTACATCCCACAGGAAAATCACGATGACAGAATGATGGAGTGTCATAAAACACTGGGAATCATGGCCTAGCCAAGTGGACACAGACTTTTGGGGAGGAGACAATTCAATCAATGACATCACTTTTTTATGTCCTCTGGATAATCTCTGGTGATGTGAGTCTGGGATACTTAAGTCAATAGATTACTATGGGCTGCACGTAACCCCGGGGGTGCAGTGGTTAAGCCCTACGTCTGCTCACAAGACAGTCAGCAGTTCAAATTCACCAGGTGCTCCTTGGAAACCCTGAGGGGCAGTTCTTCTCTGTCTTTCAGGGTAGCTATGAGTTGGAATTGACTTCATGGCAATGGGTTTGCTTTCTGTTTTGTTTTAGGAGTCGGAATCAATGCAAGAGGTTTAGTTTTTGATTTTTTAAACATGGATTGAGTGCTTGTTAAGCATACAGATTCCCCGAGAATTCTGGTTCACAAGCAGCCCAGCTCATTTTTGTCATGCCAAGAAATTTTAGACACTCTTTAGTCAACCAGCTATGAGGAAAATGCAAAGCTTCAGTCCAAGGAGGACAGGGTGGGACACTAGGACAGTCTTCACAGAAGCCCAGAGCCATGACATCTGGATCCCGGTGAGAAGTGAAAACATCCGTCAGCTGGCAATTGGACATTTTCCTGTTACAGCAAGTCCGTCTTTACTACCTGTAAACACCTCTAAAAGTGTGTGCGTGTCTGTGTGTGTGTCTTTGTCCGTACATGCTGGCCTCTGGAGACCTAGCCTAGATCATAAAAAGCTATCATCTGCTGGCTTCCAGCATGATACTCCCCATGTAACAGAGATTGAGAAATACTGGTCGAGAAAAGGGCTAAAATGCTAAGCTCCTGGGTCACACTTTGGTTTACACTCAGAGCGACCCGCAGGAGATGATTCTGAGGAGTCATCATTCCCGTAGTCTCTGTGCTGCAAACAGAGAGCATTGGTTCTCTCCCAACAGCAAGCATCCGCAGCTCTCCCCGCTTGGTTCTTGAGCGTTTCCCCTGATGATGGCTCCATAATTTCCAATCAAGGGCTTTTACAGCCAGCTAACTAAGGCACACTTGGGGTTTTAGCCATTTTCCCTGCCTGGCTTCTCATGTTTCTTTCTCCTGTTGAAAGGTGTGCATTTGTCCAGGTGGGCTTGCAGACCCGAGGCCCACCGGGTTTCTCAATTGTCCGTTCTTGGTGGGGAATGCAGCTGTAGAGCTAGTGCTGGAGAAATGCGACCCACGGAACAGACCTCCATGTGACTCCCTCCCATAGAGACATATCTGTTCATACGAAATATGGTTCAGATGAACACGAAGGCATTATCTAAAGAGAAGAAGCAGCAAAATCTCCAGAAGAGGGTCCTCTTGCTCTGTTTGGGTGGTAATCGTGTGTGTGTGTGTGTGTGTGTGTGTGTGTGTGAGTGTGTGACATAGGTTACACGCATAGATGTCACATTTGGAGTATTTTGTCATGACTGATCTTTTGGCCTGGGGTATGCATTTCCTAGGGATGTCATAACAAAGTATCAGGAACTGGGTGTCTTGTAAGAACAGAATCTTTTTCTCTCGCTTGATCAGAAAGTACAGCACCACTGTCAGGGGAAAAAGCCAAAGAACAAGGTGGGGAGAGCCTCTGACTTCCGCTGTTTGGAGAGAAGTCATGCTGTCTGGGCAGGTGTCCCGATCAGACCACCAGCCCCCGTGACTCCTGCTGGGCGTTCTGAGAGGGCGGCCGCTTCCGTCTCTCGTAGCTGCTCTTGACGCCTGATGGTCCTTGGCTTCCCTGGGCTTGGACTTCCTCCCAGCTTCTGCCTCCCTCTTCTCCTGGTTGCCCTCCCTCTGTCCCCGGGTCTCTGGGCCTCCTCTTTTACAGCTTCCACTTATGTGAGAACAGGACCCATCCACTCCTGTGTGGCCTCCTGGGAACTGACATCACCTTTAAAAGCTCTGTTGTCAAACAGTATGTCTTCTGCAGTCCCTGGAGAAGGCCTTGGTAGTGTGGAGGGACAGCTAGAAAGAGGAAGACCCTGGACAAGACGAACTGACACAGTGTCTGCAACAATGGCCTTAAGCATAAAAATGGTTATGGATGTGGTGCGAGACTGGGCAGGGTTTCGTTCTGTTGTTCACAGGGTCTCTATGAATCGGAACCGACTTGAGGGCACCTAACAACAGCAACATATCTTTGGCAGGGGACAGAATCCCAGTTTATAGCGAAAAAGTTTTATATGTGCTTTAGCTTAAGTTACTTTGTTTCTACCAAAAACAACAAAAAAAGTCATGGTGCTATCCTTTGGTTCTCAGAAGGGCAGGCCAGAGTCTTCTAGGTTACATAGCACTCACACAGAGAGAGAGGGTAAAGACGGGGGATTTCCTGCTGCATCTGGTGGTTACTGACCCTGGAGGGTGCCCCCTGAGGCTGGTTTATCAGGGCTGTGCTGGATTTCCAGCTGTGCCTTTCATGTCTTAAGAGTAAACCTGTCTATCGGGGCAACATTAGACACTCCTCAGGGTGGCTGTCACACAGAATGTTGCCAAAGGCATAAATTGGCATTGACTTTGCAGTTTCCAGCTCTCTGTGCAAGTCCTGGCCTTTGTTTAACACATGGCTCACTGTCACTGAGTTGGTTCTGACCCACTGCAACCCCAAGTGACAGATTAGAGGTGGCCCATAGTGCTTCCTAGGCTGTAATCTACAGGATCAGATCACCTGGTCTGTTCTCTCAAAAAGCTGCTGGTAGGTTCAGACATCGACTCTTTGACTGGCGGCCAAGAACTTGGTCTTGCCCTGGCAAGACACTTAACGAATGGCTGTTATGGGATGTTCCGGACACTAGAGTCTTTCCTGTTTTCTTTAAATTTACTCAGAAAGGACTACCTTTGACGACTTCTTTGTTACTGCTGTTGAGAGCGTGCACAGCTAAACATGCCAGTTCAGCTGTTTGCACACGTACAGCGCTGTGGACTGAGGACAGTCTGCGAGTTGAGCAGCCACCCTCACCCGCCTTTTCTGAGTTGTTGCCCCCATGGCCAGAAACTCACTGCCCTCTGAACTTCCCAGCTAATCTTCCCTGTTGCTGTTATCAGCTTGATCCCATGTCAGTAGCTGGTAAAAGCACATAATGCTTAAAGCAGTTTTACTAGCGGGGCTAAACTGTGGTTTGGTTTTAAGAAGCCTTGGGGTGTGCCTTTGATTTCTTTAGAAGAAGTGACAATTCAACCAGCTTTCAAATACAGTGAGACTTGTGACAGCCGGAAATTTGATGGGCTTGCTTGGATTTTCTGGGTCTTACAGGTTTTTCCCCTTTGACAGATAGTCTTACCACTTTTCACCGCTCTCTGTTAAAACAACAAAATGCTGAAATGCAATGCCGTCAGTTCGGACCTTCAGCAGCCCCACAGGACCGAGCAAAACTGCCCGTGGAGCTTCCGGGACGGCTCCCTGCACAGCCTGCTGGCTGCTGTTGCTCAGCTCCTGCTCCCGTCTGTCCCTGCCGGGGTGCCGCTCCCCCTTCTTCCTTGTTGGTGCGCACACGCCCTCTAAGGGTCAGAGTGGGTGTCTTCTCCCCAGGGAGGTCTTTGCTGACCTTCAAGTGAGTCAGTCTCCTTCCCTAGTTAGCATATCGGAAATCTTGGTGGTGTGGTGGTTAAGTGCCACGGCCGCTAATCAAAAATGCTCCGCAGTTCAGATCTACCAGGGGCTCTTTGGGGATACTGTGGGGCAGTTCCGCTCTGTCCTCTGGGGTTGCTGTGAGTAGGAATTGACTCGACGGCAGCGGTTTGATTTTTGGTTCAGCTGGCACATCCGCTCTACCCTTTATGTCAGTGAGCACACTGCTCTGTTCAACATGCTTGCTACCTTCTGTCTCTGAGCTGTACTGTTCCCTGTTGGCCTCTACCACACTTTGTGTCTTTAACTGATTCCAACTGATTTGATCCCAACTCTTGGTGACCCCAATTAGAGCAGAACTATGCTGCTCAGTGGTTTTCAATGGCTCGTCTTTCAAAAGAAGATTTCAGGGCTTTCTTCCGAGGTACCTGTGAATAGAATCAAACTGTCAACCTTTTGGTTAGCCATCAAGCATGTTAATCAATATGCTTCGTCCAAGGACTCAGTTCTGTCCTTAGTACCAGTAACGGGCTGTATCCTTTCAACACACTTATTTGGTGTGCATGCTGAACAAATAATCCAGGAAGACAGACTCTGTGAAGGAGAATGCGGCGTCAGGATTGGAGGAAGATGGAATATGGATTGTGATGGCTGTGTGCTGCTGTCTGCAGGCACGCGACAAGCAGACACCTGACAAGCAGATACTTGTTATTGTAGAACCAGTTGGTATTTCTGGGGGCAGCTGTGTTTTAAGAAGACCCCCTGCCTGATGCAAATGCTAACACTCGCAACCACTCACCCAAAGGTCACAGGCTGGATTTTGCAGAGAGGCACCTTAAAAGAAAAGCCTGGTGACATACTTCTGAAAGCCAAAGCCAAGTTCCGCTGAGTCAGATCCAACTCATGGCGACCCTAGGGGCCAGGTCAGCTATTGAAGATAGACCTGGGGAACTGTACTCTGGCACAGATGGGGTTGCCATGAGTCAGACCAAGTCAACAGCCGCTGGTTTAGTTTGGGGTATTTTAAGACTGGTTTAAATTATAAAGAAATCCATCTTTTAAGTGGCTAGCTTCTCTAGCACCTTTTTCTAATGGTGTGAAGGAACCCAACTATTCCATCAAGCAGGAAATAAATGCATCAGAAGAACTGGTTAAAAGGGAAGTGAATTTTCTAATACATTTTTGGGGGAGCTGGGAGGCATGGAGGGGTGAGTGGGTACGCAGCTGGAATACTGGCATTTTCCACCCTGTTCAAGCATCTGAATGTGTCCCACAGTGCCACCCAGTGGTCTTGAGGGACGGAGCCCAGAAGGGAGGTGAACGCCTGGCAGATGACGGTTTCAAGAGCAGCGTTTGGGGGCCAGCCTTCTCCTTCTAAGTGGCCAGAGAGCTGGGGAGGGCTAGCACTGGCCTTGGCTCTTGTGGCGGGGCTGATTCGCACGCCCGCCCAGCATGAACCGCCTGTATTTTTTCTCATCTGAAGCCAGGGCGTCCCAGGGAGACGGGCAGAACCCTGATGTGAGCACGTCCACCGACAGCTCTGAGGTTTTGGCCTCTGAACCAAATGGAGAACCTGTCAGGCACAGAGATACTTGGCTTTCAAGCAAGAAGCAGAAAGCTGTGGTGGTGCAGAGGTCAAGCGCTCCACGGCCAGCACAGCGGCTCTGCAGGAGAAAGGCCTGCCCGACAGCTCCCGCAGCCTGGGCCACTCTGTGGCCCTGTCAGGGACCCCCGAGGTCCCTGTCAGTCAGGGTGGGCTTGAGAGCCCCTGACAACAGCAACCTGTGGCTATGACACCACCCGTGTCACTGGAGAGGGCGCACAACAGGGAACGCCCTCGCCACGCTGGAGTTGGGAGGTGGCCTTAGGAAGGGTGTTACAGACCCACCCTAATCCTCTTACCACAAGCCACTCTGTTAACCACAGGTGGAGACCACAGCATAAGAAAATCACAAAGTGGAAGGCAACTGTAGAATACGAGGCATCATGGATCAGCCAGATTACTACACAAATTTTTGGCAGGACTCAATTCAATCCATGACACTCAATTTCACAGTCAACATGCCAAAGAAAAAATACAGGTTACCCTACTGTGCCTCTGTATGATGGTAATCTACTGTCTCAGGCACCTAGTGCTGCTGTGACAGAAATGCCACAAGTGGATGAATCGAACGAGGAGAAGTTTATTTCCTCGCAGTAGAGTAGGCTAAAAGTCCAAATTCTGGGTGTCAGCCCCAGGGGAAGGAAGGCTTTCTCCCGCCGTCGGCTCCAGAGGCAGGTCCTTGTCATCAGTCTTGCTCTGGGCAAGGAGTTTCTGAGGTGCAGAGACCCTGGGTCCCAAGGACACACTCTGCTCCCCGAGCTTCTTCCACGGTGGTGTGAAGTCCCCCTGTCTCTCTTCCCACTTCTTTCCTTTATATCCCAAGAGGTTACCACAGACCAACTACACCTGAACGCCCCGAGTCTTGCCTCACTAACACAGACACCGCCCGAGCTCCTCATCAGCATCTCAGAGGCGGGATTTACAACATGCAGGAGGCTCACAGAACATCAGCCCTGCCAAACTGCTACACATATTTTGGGAAGGACACAGTTCAATCCGTGTCACCTATGTCTGGCACAATGTTTGTATGAACTTCCTTGTGGCAGACGGCAGGGAGGTTCCGCCTCTGGCTGGGAAGCTTCATTACAGG
Source organism: Heterohyrax brucei (assembly GCA_028571685.1). Classification (NCBI taxonomy): domain Eukaryota; kingdom Metazoa; phylum Chordata; class Mammalia; order Hyracoidea; family Procaviidae; genus Heterohyrax; species Heterohyrax brucei. The sequence continues at coordinate 83,860,080 of CM053159.1, forward strand.
CACACACCTGCTTGTTCCTTGCTTTCAAGGAACGTGGTTCAGCCCCCCTAGCAGGTGGTGGGGACAGGCTTTGTAGTTTTAAAGTTCTGAAGAAGAAGCGAGGGGTGACTCATGTAAAAGTTATTTATGGTTTTGTGGTTACACCAGGTGGGGCATACCAGGCTGTATTTGGTCATACCTGTGGAACACGCATACTAGGCTGTTTTCAGTTAATGGTGGGGTCTGATCATGTGATAAGATGACCTCTCTGAATTTCAGAGACAGGGTTCCCTCAATGACCTCGCCGAATTTCAGGGACAGGGTACCCTTGGAAATGAACCAGCCTGCTGCTGGAGCCAGGTCTGCCTGAATAGACAAGAACGGAAAAACAGAGAAGCATGTGTCTAGATCTGTGGCTGCCCAAGTCCAAGGAGATACTACAGAATACGTAAAACAGGAAATGGACAAGCCTGCCACCCCAGCAAGTCTGCCAGTGACTGAGGGACTGCAGAACCATCAGCAACCATGACATCACAAATGGGCCAAACCACCAAAAGCGTCACCTTCCCACAGGTTGGAAACTCATCCTACATTTTGAATCATCTTTCTGTTAACAATCTTTGGGACAAGGTTAGTGAAGACAAGGAAGTCTTCATTGGTCTAATAGGTTTTCTATTCACTAAGTGCAGGTAGAAAAGAAATTGAAACTCCTGTGTTCTGTTTCACACTTTGCTTGTGTGAGAGTCTCCCTAAAAGATATTTTCCAAGGTTGTACTTTATACCTTTGTATCTCAGGAAATGGAAACTCCAGTGGCATGGTGTTACAACTGCTCACCTAAAAGTTGGTAGTTCAAATCCACCAGGTACTCCTTGGAAACTCTCTAGGGCAGCTCTGCTCTGTCTTACAGGGTCACTACGAGTGGGAATCAACTTGACTGCAGTGAACTTGGTTCCTTTGGGGGATCTCAAGGGAATAACGGCTCTGATACAGTCTCCTATATCAAACTCTATGCTGCAGCCCTGTGAGTCACATGGGGCCTCTAAGCCAGGTCAGCTTGTCGGCAACAGGGTTTTGGACCCAGAAAAAAGCACAAACAGGGACATAGACACCATCGAAAAAGGCTGAGATGGAGGGATGCTGGGGTTACAGAAGCCGAGAGAGACGAGAATCCACGCCTGGAGTCACAGGGAGAGGGAAAGAGTTCCTGATCCAGACGTCTCGCCTCCCATGCTATGAGACTGTAGGCTTCTGACCTTTAAAGGCATCCACCTGTGGTCTTTCTGTCACAGCTGCAGCAGATGACTGAGACAGTGGCTCAGATGCTGTCTTAGCCGTCTCCTGCTGCTGTAGCAGAAATACCACAAGGGGGGGGCTTTAGCAAACACGAGTAAGTATTTTCACAGTTCAGAGGCTAGGAGTCTGAATTCAGGGTGTCGGCTCTAGGGGAACTCCTCTCTCTCCCCCCTCTCTGTTGGCCTGTCGGAGCGTCTGTTCCCATGAGGCCTTCCTGTGGCCTGGTGTCTCTCTTCCGATCCCTGCTTTTCTTCGTTACTTGTTTGATTACTTTTATATTTCAAATGAGATTGATTTAAGGGACACTTTACACTAACCCTGACTCATTCACGTAACAAGGACAAACCAACCAACCCAACTCACTGCCGCTGAGTTGGGTCCTACTCAGAGACCCTAGAGGTGAGCGAGCAGCCCTGCCCAAAGAGTTTTCCAGGAGTACCTGGTGGATCCAAACTGCATATCTTTTGGTTAGCAGACGTAGCACTTAGCCCACTATGCCACCAGGGTTTCCAACAAAGACCAACTCGTCACCAAGTGGAACGACAGCCACAGGCAGAGGAGTGGGGTTTACCCCACATATACCAACCCTTAGCAATTGGAACTGAACCCAGGAACAGACGCTGTTCTGCCTTTTTCAGGGAAAACAACAGCTGGTACTGGGAAAGTCTTTCACCCATCGGCGCATATGATTTACATAGTTAAAACTGGGTCACCAACTTTAATTTGTGTCGTATACTGGTATAGTAGGAATTTTTAGTCTCATGAATGATTTAAGGAAATAACTTAGTATATTCAGTACTGAGTAAATTTTTGTGTTCTTTTCACTGGCAACAAGTTAAAGAAAGTAAAAATGTGTCATAAAATGTGACATCAAGTTTTATTTACGATCTTATCAGACATTCTTCTGGGCAATGAATTTTTACACCATGTACCCAGTGTTTGTGTTGAACTACTAACAACTCTGTAAGCAGAAGGAAAAGCTTCTTTCATTCCGTATGTAAAACGTGCTCCCCCAAGAAATTTTACACAGAATGTCGGTTGTGTTGATACGAAACAGAGACTGAGTGTGAGACGTCATTACCCACAAATGCAGGTTTACGCAGGAGAGGCACTTCTGCACGGCCGCTCTCAGGTGCCGTCATCTGATTCCGACTTACAGCGACTTGGTGCCCCAGAAAAGAACGTCGCCCGGTCCTCTGCCACCCGCACAGTCGTCAGGCTCGAGCTCCCTGTCGCAGCCACTGTGTCCGTCCGTCTCGTGGAAAGTCTCCTTCTTTTTGGCCGGCCCTCTACTTTACCAAGCATGACGTCCTTCTCCAGAGACTTGTCCCTCCTGACAACACGCCTAGAGTCTGTGAGAGGCAGTCTCCTCATCTTTGCTTCTGAGGAGCATTCTTTTGGTACCTCTCCCGAAACAGCTCTGTCTGTCCTTCTGGCAGTCCGTGTCATGTTCACTGACCTTCGCCAGCACCGTCATTCAGAGGTGTTGGTTCCTCTTTGGTCTTCCTTATCAGTTGTCCAGCTTTCCCATGTGGCTGACACAATTAGAAACACTATGGCTTGGGCCAGACGCTCCTGACTCCTTGAAGGGACATCTTTGTTTTTTAATACTTTAAAGAGGTCTTTTGCATCACATTTGCCTCATAAATTACCATACGTTGTTTGATTTCTTGACTGCTGCTCCTGTGGGTATTGATAGTTGGATCCAAGTGAAATGAAATCCTTCACAACTTCAGTGTTTTATTCTTTTGTAAGTGTCTGGATTTCCTTGCTTGTAGCATTCTAAAAATATTTTATGATGTCTGAAAACCCTTTCATACTGTGCCAGACTCCCAAGGTTGCTCACTTCAGACAGATCCAGAGGGTCACTTAGAAACATGCTTTCCGTTATACTTGATGAAATGTTGGGCATGAATCGTATACGTATTTGATTTAGAAAAAGAAGTCCTTCAGGTTCAATTTTCCATAGGAGCATGAGTATCTGCTGAATAAAAATGGAATGTATTTGATTTATAAAAATAAGTTCTTCAGGTTCAAATTTCCACAAGAACATGAGCATCTGATAAGTCAAAATGGAACTTTTGAGGTAGGCATCTTGAGGTCTCGCTCCGTCTCCCTAACTAGTGCGAGGGGATGGGGGAAGCTTGTTTCTCCAAGTCTCTGATTCCTGTTTGTGAAATGAGTTGAACTCATTGATTTCTAAGATCTCTTCAGTTCCATATTGCCTCAAGAGGGTTAAATGTAATTTAAATTCAAACCCCACTGCCACTGAGTCAAAAAGGGGATTGAACTTTTACCATGTAGAAAATTATGCTTCCCATCAATGGAAATTTTTTTTTCTTGAATCACCAAGTGATCTCACTGTTTTAACCACTCAGGATTTACACAAAGTGTCCCCTGCAATGCTTTTGACCCCCCAGAATGTGATCAGAGTCCACCAGCAGGACTAACGAGTGGTGTTTTTCTTGAGATTCTGAAGTCCAACGGTTAAATCCATGAACTTAAGTGTTCAAAGTGCTACATACCTCGTTGCTGAAGTTTGCGATAGTTGCTTCCAAGTCCACCCCTTGGGAAACTGCATGATGCCAGCGCCTCGTCTGCCCTTCAGAGCATTTTGGGGCTCTTTCTGGAAAGGCCATTGTGCACAGAGGCACGACAGCAAATTTGGGAACTTGGTTGTCTAGTTGTCTGTGAGAGAGTTCTTAGCAAGTAAACAAATAACTTTACTGGAATACTCTCCCTATTCACTTGATGTTGTCCCCATTGACTTTCTTCTTTACCCGAAGAGAAAAGAAATACTGAAAGGAAGACATTTGGATGACATTCAGGACATCAGTATGATGCCAGCTCTCATGGCCATTCCAGAAAAGAGTCCCAAAATCTGAAGGGTGGACGAGGCGCTGGTGCTGGAGCGTAGCTTCCCAGGCGAGGCCTTTGAAGGGGACTGCAGCAATACTCAGCGATGAGGTCAGCAGCACTTTTTCTAGGATGACTTCGTGAATGTAACTGGCAGACCTTGTACAACCTGAAAAAGAGTGCGTTCCGTCAGTGTTTGATTCCAGCTTAAATTACACACCGTCCTGCCACAGTTTTCCAAGACATATTCCACTGAGCTCCACTCAGCTTTTATAAAAGAGTTCTCAGGTCAAATAGTTTGGGGAAATAATGGGTTAACAGAGTTGAACTGGTGTCATAACCAAGGTGGGAACATTGAGTCTGCTTACATGAACTCTTCTCCAGTGTGGACGCGGGGTCTGCCACCGAAGGCCCCGGGGCGTGCGAATGGCTAATATGCTCAGTGCTCACGGAGAGGGCGGAGTCCACCCAGGGGCCTCAGAGGAAAGGCCTGGTGATCGACTTCTGGAAAATGGGCCATCGCAGATGCTGCCAAGCACGGTTTTATTCTGACACACTCGGGGTCACTGTGAGTCGGCCCTGAGGGCGCGGCAACTGTTTTTTGTTTGTATTCACATGCTGTAAAGTGGTGTTGTCTGCCACTGTATCTGTACATGATCTAGCCCTCCAACACACACAGACACCCATAGCTCCCAGGGTGAGTGATCAGGCGATGGAATTTGGGATGAGAGCAATTCTTGTGTACCTGGTGTGTAAGTAGAAAGTGAACACAGATGTGTCATGAGGAGCGGGGAGGGTAGACCATGAGCTAGGCCAACAACAGTCCACTTACAGTTCCATTTCACAGGGACTAGCCAGAAGCTAGAGACAAGCCAAAGTGGGAAAGGTGCTTTTGGAGGCAATGGACTCCAGATAGAGGAGCTGTCCATGTAGGGGCAAAAAAAAAAAAAAACCCAAAACATGCCATCAAGTTGATTCCGACTCATAGTGACCCTATAGGACAGAGTAGAACTGCCCCGCAGAGTTGCCAAGGAGTGCCTGGTGGACCTGAACTGCTGACTTTTTGGTGTGTAGTAGTAGCACCTAACCACTGAACCACAAGGGTTTCCACGCAGAGGCAGGCAGGAATTCAGGAGCCTGTACACCATGGAAAAGATGGGAAGGGACTGGGCGAGACCAAAAAACTAAACCAAATGCATTGCCATCAAGTGGATTCTGACTCATAGTGACCCTACAGGACAGAGTGGAACTGCCCTGTAAAGTTTCCAAGAAGCACTGGTGGATTTGAAACTGGTGGATTTGATTAGCCAGCCACGTCTTAATCACTACACCACCAGGGTTTCCTAGAGCCTCTGCTTACAGCTGCAGGTCCTTGCAGAGGGCAGGGGCTCACCCAGTGAGGGGCTGCATGGCGGGGCTTTGCTCAGCCATTCCATCATGTTTCTGGAGTTGGGGCACCCACAGGGGGCGAGAACTGACCAGCATCAGGGGCCAGGGCTGAGGCTAGAGCCAAGAAACGAGTGTTGCCAAGGAGACTGACTCATGGTGGCCCCACGCCTGTCGGAGAAGGCCTGTGTTCCCCACGGTTTCCAGGGGTGCTTTCTGAAAGGTGATCCCCAGGCCATTCTTCCAGGGCACCTCGGGGTGGACTCTGCCTTTGGATTTGCAGCCATCCACAGTCATCACCAGCCCCACCCAAGGCTTGAAAGCAGACCTTGAAAAAAAAGAAAAAGCACTTGGTTGGTGGTGCAGTGGTTAAGTGCTATGGCTGCTCACCAAAAGGTCAGCAGTTCAAATCCGCCTGGTGCTCCTTGGAAACTTATGGGGCAGTTCTGCTCTGTCTATAGGGTTGCTATGAGTTGGAATTGACTCAACGGCAGTGGTTTGGGCTTTAGTTTATCGGCAGCCCCATATTTGTGGAGTAGAACTGTGTCCATAGATTTTAAGCAATGGGTTGATTTTTCAGAAGTAGTTCGCCAGAACTTTTTCTTAAGGTGCCTGTAGGTGGGCTTTTCCTGCCAACAGTGGTGACGGTTTGCATAACCCCAGGACCCTGTGTTAGCCACAAAACCGAAGCCATACCAGCTGCCATCAGGTTGATTCCAAGTCACGGTGACCCCACACGTGTTGCAGTGGCACTGCACACCACAGGATGTTCGGCGGCTGACTTTTCAGTAATGGATCACCAGGCTTTCTTCCAAGACACCTCTGGGCAGACTCGAACCTCCAACCTTTCAGTCAGAAGTCAAGTACCTAAATTGTTTACGTCCCCTGGGGTGCAGGGAAAGCAGCAGCTCACCTGGAAGGCTTGTTCTGGCCTCAGGCTGCCCCCTCCCTGGCCTCTGCCACTGGGCACCCAGCCCAGCTGGGTGGCTGTTCTGTGCGCAGAATGAAAATGGTTCACAGATGAGGCTGCGTGATTTAGGGCTTGTGAGTGTGGATTCTGGAGCCTTATGACCTGGGCTGAAGCCCTGGGTCCCCTTCATATTGGGGGGAGCTTCCCACAACTCACCTTCCCCATTGTAAAGTGGGGGTGAGCTTAAGAGTTACCACTGAGGGTTGTCTGGAGAATTCAACAAAGTGGCACATGTTCAGTAATTTATAGACGCTACCATGGTTTGCTGTGAGCTGGAATCCAGTCACATGGCAGAGGTTTGGCTTTTGCTGTTGGTGACATGGCAGCACTTGGTGCATAGAAGCTGATCACAGAATTTTGGTCAATGAAAATGCGGCAGACTTTCAGTAGAGAAGATCAATAAACCCTCAGGAAGCCCTAGAAGGTTTTTTGGACGTGGCGAGTGTGAGTTGGTTTCATGGCATTGCTGTTGAATGTTACTGAGTTGATTCCAACTCTCAGTGACCACATGTGACAGGATGGAAGTCCCCCCAAGGGTTTTCTTGGCTGTAGTCTTTGCTGGGGCGGACCACCCAGTCCTCCCCCCACGGGGCATCTGTGTGGGCAGAGATGGTAAGAGCGCAAATAGGATGGCACCTTTGATGGCTTGTGAGGAGCAGAAAACAGGGGGACGACATAGCGGTCCATGCCCCTCCTAGACTGAACTCCTCCTTTCCTCCCCTGCTTTGTCCCCCTCTCCATCCCCTCCGCCTCTTTGCCTCCCTCCCACCTCTCTTTCTCCTTTAGAGTCCCTGGGCAGTGCCACAGGGAGTGGGGCTCAGCTGCTCCCCCCAGGCTGGAGGGCTGAGTCTCCCCAGAGCCTCCTCTCTCAGCTGCGGAGCCAGCAGCCCAGCCGCTGGCTGCTTTTCCCCTCCTGTCCGCTGACAGACCTGGGGGCTCGCTATCTGCACCCGGCAGATGTTTGCAGTGGCCTGGTGGTGTGCTTACACAGTCTGTGCAGTTACATTGTAGCGCAGTTAACCCTGGGTGTTCCTCACAAAGACTTTGTTTCTTGTTTGTTAGTGTGTTTAACCCTGTAGCCATCTCCCCAGGATGCCCAACATCTAGGGATACAGGGGAAAGGGAAACGAGCTGTCGGTTGGTCTCCCCCTCCTCTGAAATCATGCAGACCCCTCATTCATCCAACGAGCGGAGCGTTCCCTCGCTGTGCTAGCCGCCGGATGATCCGGCCACTTAGGCGCTCAGACGGTCAGCAGCGTACCGTCTGAGGTCGGTGCCCTCAGACGTCACCTCTGCACTCCTCCTCACTGTCAGCGTTAGGCCCCTGGGAGCCGTGGCCGTGAAACAGTGAAGCAGTGGGCTGCCGGCTGAGTCTCCCCAGGGGGCTGCAGGAGAGAGAGGCAGCCTGCCCAGGGAAGCCCACGGAGCAGCTCCGCTCTGCACAGGCAGTGCGTGGCAGAGGGCTAGACAGTGTCTGCTGACGCTGATGGCAGCGGCGACTCCCTGGTGACCCCTGTGGTCACTGAGGACTCCATCCTTCATCGCCGCTCTCCTTCCTTCCGCCTCATGACACCCTTCTTTTTTAAAAAAATACTTTGCTGTGTTTTGGGTGAAAGTTGACACAAGGAATCGGTCCCCATGTAACAGCTTCTATGCCTAATGCTCAGCTCAGAGGCTGCGTCCCACCCAGTGTGGCAATATTCTGGTTCCTTCCTTTGGGCAGCTCTGTTTCTATTAATTTAGCTCCTCTGTCTGTTTTGCCTTCTCACCTCAGGTCTAGGGTGAATGTTTACCATCTGGTTTCATCTGGACAAACATTTTAAAGAGCACAGTACTCCCAGGTGGCATTACTTATTTTATGGGCCAATGTGTCATTTGGCTGAGAGCTGGCCACTGGTTGGGGACCGAGTTCCAAATTTAAAGAGTATTTCAGGACAACAGTCTCTCGGTGGGTCATCTGGTCTCTACTGGTCCAGTCGGTTTGGCCTTTTTCTTTCCTTTTTTTTCAGAAATTTGAGTCTTGTTCTTCTTTTATCTCCCATTCAACTCAGGACCACCTGTTGGGTCCTTGGTCACGACGGTCAGCAGTATTAGGGGGGCACTGTCTAGTTCTCCTGGTCTCAGGGTAGGTGATGTCATTCACACAGACAGCTGGTTCAGCACCTCAGTCTCTCAAACCCTTGAGTTCTTTGTTTCCAGTGGTCTGTTGCTTTGTCCCACCTCGTCGTTGGTGCCCACTGTGGAGTCAATTCCAACTCACAGCAACCTCCTATCACAGAGAAGACCTACCCGCCCCCCCGGGTGTCCAGGGCTGTGATCTGTACAAAGTGGATCAGCAGACCTTTTCTCCTTTAGATTAGCAGCTTAGCGCTTCACAGCTGCAGCACTGGGGCTCCTTGCGTGAGAAAGTGTAATTATAATTATGCTTTTTTGTTTACCTGAGTTTATAAATTGTACAAGCAGTGTACTTCCCAGTTTCTTTTCAACTTTTGTTGAAATAGCTTTGAAATGTTGTCTCGTGAAAGCATGTTGCGGTGTCGTAGGCTGTTGTGCATGTTTTGGACTCACAGTGACCCCCATGTGACATAGTAGAACAGCTTCCAAGGTTTCCTAGGCTGTCACTGTTACAGGAGCGGTGCCCAGGGCTTTCTCCCCCAGAGCTGCTGGGTGGGCTGGATCTGCCAACCTCCAGGTCGGCAGCCGAGAGCCTCACTGTGCAGCTGAGTAAAGTACTGAGCGTCACCCGAGGGACTGGTGGCACTCAAAAAGTAGTCTGCGGCACATCGGAGGCTGTCTTTGCCTGACTGCGTCCTGTTCATAGACGCTGCCCTGCTGGAGACAAAAATCTACTCTTTGGGATGAGACAATGTTGAAAAAATATTGTAACATGTGGAAACAAATAAGAAAATTTAAGTATGAAGTTCTTCACTTAGATGCTGACACAAGTCTGTGTCCTAGTACAAATGGGATTTCTGTGATTTAATGGAAAAAACGGTACATAGAAAAGCCTGGGGACATGGTGGTTAAGTGCTACGGCTGCTCACCAAAAGGCCCGCAGTTTAAATCCTCCAGGCGCTCCTTGGAAGCTCTCTGGGCAGTTCTCCTCTGTCCTGTAGGGTCGCTATGAGTAGGAATCAACAGCAGGGGATTTGGTTTTGGTACAGGCATGCCAGCTGGCCATTCGTTAGCATACAATAGTGTCTGTCACAGAGAAAGTGACGGACCCACCATCGGAGGCACAAGCCAGCTCCCAGCTGGAGAGCTAGGCTTGTTTCGGGAGGAAGAGGTAAACTCTTGAAGGAATCAGAAGGAGGAGAGTCAGGAAGGTGAGACTAGAGAGCTGCCGTGTGGGGACGGCTGGGTCCCGTGGGAGAGCCGTGGAGGAGGTCTGGCCGTGGCTGCGATGGGGCTGTCCAGCCTGGACAACCGGGGGCCCCACATCTGTCACCATTCACTGTCGGATTGGCTCTGACTTGTGGTGAATCCGTTCACAACAGAGCAAAACGTCACCCGGTCTGTCCCACCTTCCCCGTCGCTGGTGCCCGAGCCCACCACGGCCACTGTGTGTCTGGAGACTTCCAGCTGAGGCTTCCTTGTCCAGCCCAGAACTGGACAGTGTTCTGTGGGGGATCCATGGGATTCTCACTGGCTGAGTTGGGGAAGTGGATTGCCAGCCCTTTCTTCTTGTTTTGTCTTTGTCGGGAGGATCTGCTGAAACCTGTCCCCCATGGGTGACCTTGCTGGCATTTGAAATAGCGATGGCAGAGCTTCTAGCACCACAGTGACAGCACGGAAACATGTAAACCACCGCAGCATGACACAGTGCAGACAGGTGGCAGGGTGTCCCACACGTGCGGGTTTGAGTGCAAACCACCGCAGCACAACACAGCGGCAGACGGGTGGTGTAGTGTCCCACACGTGTGGGTCTGAGTCCTGGTTCTGCCCCTTGCTCGTCTGATGGACTTCCGGCAACACGCAAACCATTGCAGCATGACGCAGTGGCAGACGAGTGGTGGAGCGTCCTACGTGTGCGGGTCTGGGTTCTAGTTCTGCCTGCTACTCGTTTGACAGACTCTTGGCAACAGCAAACCACCGCGGAACAACATGGTGGCAGATGAGAGGTGGGGTATCCCACACGTGCGGGTTTGAACCTTGTTCTCCCCACTAATCATCTGGAGGACTTTTGACAAGTTACTCAGTCTCCTCCAGACCTGTGTTTACATTGAGTGACCCCACAGTTGTGGTGCCAACTTGACTTAAGTTGACCCTGACGACTCCCTCCATGTCTGAACAAAGCTGCTTCAGGGATTTTCACTGGCTGGAGTGAAAGACCCCCAGGACCTTCCTCTGCAGCACCTCTGGGTGCATTCTAACAGCCCACTGGTCTTTAGTAGTTGAGAGACCTTCATTGACAAAAAGGGCATCATAACATGAAGCTCCCAAAGATGGCAGGACAGCCAGATAAGAGAATCCACTGGAAGCAAGTGACCCTTCCCCAGGACGTGACAGACGTGACATAAGTGCTGCAGGGAGCCTGGTGGCGCACTGGTTGAGTGCTGCTGCTGCTCGCCAAGAGGTCGGCAGCTCTGAATCACCAGGTGTTTCCTGGAAACTCTGTGGGGCAGTTCCACCCTGTCCCGTAGGGTTGTCTCAACGGCCGTGGGCTTTTTAAATAAATGTTAGTGACAAGGCAAGGGCGGCAGTGCCTCTGAGGTGCCAGGGGAAACCACAGTCACAAAGAAAGAGGTTGCTAATTTGAAATTTCTGTTCTTTTTATATTAAAAAAATATTTTACTCATTTTATTGGGAGGCTTTGTTATTGTAGCCATTTTAATCCAGATGGGTTGCTACGAATTGGAATTAAATTGAAGACAACCAGTTTGCTCTGGGGTTTTAAGGAGGAAAAGGAGTGGAGTAGCCCAGGGGTTCAGTGCTTGGCTGCTAGCTAGAAGGTCAGTGGCTCAAACTCTTCAGCTGTTCTGCTGGAAAAAGATGGGGCGGTCTGCTTCAGTGAAGATTACTGAAAAACACCAGCCCCCTTGCCTCTGAGTTGATTCCAACTCACAGTGGCACCACAGCGCAGAGCAGAACCATCCCAGTTTCCAAGGTGCGTCTGGAGGGTTTGAAGTGCTGATGTTTTGTGAGCAACCATAGCACTTACCACTATGCCACCAGGCTTCCCCTCCTAAAGATGGCAGCCTTGGGAACCCATGGGGCAGGTCTACTGTGTCCTGCAGGGTTGCTGTGAGTCACAAACGACTTGACAGCAGTGGGTTTGGCTTTTTAAGACTGAAAAGTTGAAAAGGGCTATTTGGGTTTCCCCCTACTCGTGGGCAAGGCAGCAGAGGGAGATGGGGCACCCCTGAATGTAGCCTTGGAGAACTATGGGTCCATTTGACTCTGTCTTAAAGGGTTGCTATGAATCACAATCAACTCAACAGTAACAAGTTTTACAGATCTTAGCAGAAACCCTGGCAGTGTAGTGCTTAAAAAAAGGTCAGGATGATTTTTCCCACAAGAAAAGTCTGCATTAAATGTTAAATGAAGTTTAATGAGACAAGCTATGGAAACCCTTCAAGGGGAAGAGTTATCTAAAGGTTTCTCTGTGTCTGTTTTTGTGTGTCTTTTGCTTTCTCTGCTTCTCTCTCTTCATTTCTCTGATTCTTTGTGCCTCTCTACCTCAATCTCTCTTTAGTTTTTCTTACTAAATTTTTTTTTATTGTGCTTTAAGTGGAAGTTTGGAATCCATCTTGGTGGCGTAGTGGGTTAAGTGCGAAGTCTGCTCACCAAAAGGTCAGCAGATCAAATCCACCAGACGCTCCTTGGAAACTCCATGGGGCCGTTCTGCTCTGACCCCTAGGGTCGTTATGAGTCCCACCTGACTTGATGGCAGTGGGTGGTGGTGGTGGTTTAAGTGGAAGTTTGCAAGCCAAGGTGGTTTGCTGTGTAAAACCCTGCACACACCCCGCTGTGTAACTCTGGCTGCTTCCCCCACCCCGTGACAGCACACCCTCCTCTCCGCCCTGCGCTTCCCATATTTACTCAACCAGCTCCTGTCTCCCCCCTACCCCCGACTCTCTCATCTCTCCTCTGGGCCTCAGACAGCCTCCTGTGTGTATTGCAGCCACGAAGCACACTCTTCACCAGCACCGCTCTGTGTCTGCTTGTCTCACCTGATCTTTGTCTGGAGAGTTGGCTTCTGCACTGGTTTCAGCTCTATGCTAGCAAGGGATTCTAGGGGCCACATTCTTAGGGGACCCTCCAGGATGTCGGGCCATCATTTCTAGAGCTCTAGATCTGTACCCCAATTTTTCTCCTTCTACATGAGGGACGCCACACTGTGCTCCCTGTCAGGGCAGCGTTATTGGTGGTGGCTGGGCACCATCTAGTTCTTCTGGTCTCATGCCAATATCATTTCCTGATTATCTGGCTCCTTCTGTCTCCTGGGCTAGTATTTTCATCACGTCTTTGATGTCTTTTGTTTTCCTCTGCTCCAGGTGGATCGGGGCCAATTGATGCACCTTAGATGGCAGTTGACCAGCTTTTAAACCCCAGATGCCACGCGCCAAAGTGGGATGTAGAATATTTTCTTAAACAAACAAAACCAAACCTTAGTTATGCCAGTGGACTAGATGTCTCCCGAAACCATGGTTTCCCCAGACCCCTGCCACTGCTGCTCTGCCCTTTGAGATGCCAGGTTGCATTGAGACAGTCTCTTAGCTCCTGGTCAAGCCCAACAGCATTCATCTCCTTCCCTCTGGGGGCTGTCACATCCTTCACCTAACCCAGTTGGCATCTACTACCTAGTCTATGAATTCATGTCTCCATCCCACCCTCCCTTGTAACCATCTAAGGTTATTTTCTTCAGTGCTTAAGGCTTTTCTCGAGTTCTTACAGTAACAGTCTCATATAGTATTTGTCCTTTTGTGATTGACTAATTTCACTCAGCATAGTGTCTTCCGGATGACACCATGTGATCAGATGTTTTCCAGAATCATTATTACTCTTTACCATTGCATAGTGTTCTGTTGTTTCTATGTACCATGGTTTTTTTATCTGTTCATGTGTTGATGGGCAGCTAGGTTGATGCCATCTTTTTGTGACTGTGGACAGTGCTGCAGTAAACATTAGCAGGCATATATGTATCTGTGTGACAGCCCTTATTTCTCTAGGATATATTCTAAGCAGTGGGATTGCTGGATCATAAGGTGTGTGTATTGCTAGCTTTTTAAGAAAATGTCAAATTGATTTCCAAAATGGTTGTACCGTTTTACTTCCCGCCAGGAATGTAGATGAATTCCAGTCTCTCTACATCTTCTTCAGCATTTATTGTTTTGTTTTTGGGGGGTTAATGCCAGCCTTGTTGGAGGTGAGAGGCTGTCTCATTGTAGTTTAGATTTGGATTTCTCTAACGGCTAATGATCTTGAGCATTTCCTCATGTGTCTGTTAGCATCCTAGATGTCTTCTTTGGTGAAGTGCCTGCTCATATCCTTTGTCCATTGTTTAATGGGTTAATTTGTCTTTTACTTGTTGAGATTTTGCCATACTTTGTAAGATATGAAGATTAGACACCGATTAGATTCATGATTGCCAAAAATCTCCAGTCTTTTTACTCTTTTGGTGAAGTCTTTGGATGAGGATAAGTGTTTGATTTTTAGGAATCCTCATTTATATATTTTCTTTTCTGGTGTGTGTGCGTTGTAAGTAATATTTTGTAGTTTGTTTATGCCATGTTTTAAGGCACTCGGCATTGTACCAATTTTTTTCTTCTGTGATCATTATCATCTTAGATTTTATATTTAGGTCTTTGGTTCATTTTGAGTTAGTTTTTCTGCAAGGTGTGAGATGTGGATCTTGTTTAATTTTTTGGCAGATGGATATCCAGTTTTTCTAACACCATTTGTTGAAGAGACTGTTTTTCCCCCAATTCAAAGTCTTTGAGCCTTTGTCAAATATTAGCTGCTCATAGGCAGATGGTGATATATCTGTATTCTCTATTCTGTCCCATTGGTCTATGTGTCTGTTTTTGTTTCTCTTTAGTTTTTCTGACAGCTGTGGCTTACAGGAAGGTTTAGAAACCAAAGCCAAGAAAGATGAACTGCTCTCTGCTTTAGAATATTGGGTAAAGTGTTTCGTAAAGCCGGAACTTTGTAATTGTGCTCAGTGAGTTCTCAGTAGTCATCGCTTAGACCCTTAAGCTAAACTGACAAAAATTAAGATATTTTCATAGATCTTATTTGCTTTTGTGAAATTATCTTACTGACATCTGAAAAATCTTGTCTTACAGAGATTTTTGAAAGGCTCTGCTGCATCCTAAAGCCTGGTTTTTCCTATGTCTGAGGGCCAAAATGCTTTTGAGAGAAAGGCATTTCTGGCTTTATTATCAAAACCCGTGGGCAGATGAGACCCAACGGAAAGAAACTCACCTCGCAGACACTATTACATGCAATAGTCTAGTCAGGAGTCTGGCAGACATTAAGAATTTGAGTGCCGGCAGGCTTTCTGGACAAGGCAGTTCCCTCTGAACTTACACGAGATAAGAGCTATGTGGTAGCAGGGACGCCACCGGTGAGCTCTGATGTGCCCCCTGCCCACCTCTCTGTAAGATGCCTGAGATGATGCCCAAGGCTGTGCTGGGCAGCATGCTGTCAGAGCTAGGGAGGGATGTCATGACCCAGTGTGCCGGTGTGCCTGGAGGCGTCAGGGTGGGCACCACGCA
The DNA here is from genome assembly GCA_028571685.1 of Heterohyrax brucei. Classification (NCBI taxonomy): domain Eukaryota; kingdom Metazoa; phylum Chordata; class Mammalia; order Hyracoidea; family Procaviidae; genus Heterohyrax; species Heterohyrax brucei. The sequence goes on from CM053159.1 coordinate 83,875,285, forward strand.
GGAAGGCCCAGGGAACTTGGGCAGACATACAACAAACTTCCCGTGTTGGGGGCTTTGGTGGACAGTCACCCTCTTAGGCAACAGAGTTCATTTTGGAGACGACAAAGGTCATTTCACAGATGTAGTCAGCCAGTTCCTTCTCTGTCTTTCTTTCTTTCTCACTCTCTCTCTCTCTCTTTTTTTTAATTGTGAATTAAGAACAATTTTACAGTCTATATCACGTCACTGTATAACATCTCAAACTTCACCTCTTTTCTTTTCTAGCTACCTGCCCCTGCCCCATGTGACAGCACACTTACCCTTTTGTTTGGAACTTCCCGTGACCTTTTGACCAAGGTCTGGCCTTCTTCACCCGGTCAACTTGGCTCCAGCGAAGTGTCCCTCAGGCAACCCTGTGTATGTGTTTAAAGGCTTGTTCACCTCCAGTATCACTCCATGTTTTGTCTGGTCCAGGTCAGTCTTTGTCCAGTTCCTCCCTTATTGGGTGCCATTGAGTTGGTTCTCATAGTGACCTTGAGTGACAAAGCAGAACTCTCTCATAGGGTTTTCTAGGCTGTTGTCTTTACGTGAGTAGATTGCCGGGTCTTTTTCCCGGAGAGCCTCTGGGCTCTTAATTGCTGCCCCACCAGGAATCAGAATGAGTTTGACACTGTGGGACCAGCTTCCTGGGGAGCAGGCTGCAGCTGCCAGGCCACAAGCAGAAAAGGGTCGTATGAAGATGGGGGGTGACCAGGCTGGGAGGGGTGTCTCTGAGCTTCCGAAGTCAAGACCATTATTGTGTGCCTTTGAGACAGAGTAGAAGTGCCCCCTTAGGTTTCTAGGCTGCCGTCTTTACAGAAGCAGATTGCCCGGTCTTTCTCTGACCATGTCACTGGGTGGATTCCAACCATCAGCTTTTCAGTCATCAGCTCAGCACCTAACTCTTGTGTCTCCAGGGCTCCTTGTAGTCTAACTGCAATCAAGCCAAGCCAAGCCAAGCCAAGCCAAACGAAACCCCATGCCGCCCAGTCAATTTTGATGCACCGCTGTCCAGCAGGACAGAGCCAAACTGCTCTACAGGCTCCCAAAGCTGTAATCTTTACAGAGGAAGCCCCAGTGTGCAGTGGTTAAGTGTTCCATCTGCTCACCCAAAAGCTGGTAGTTCGAATCCACCAGGCACTCCTTGGAAACTCCATGGGCAGTTCCACCTGTCTTATGGGGTTGCCATGAGTCAGAACTGACTCAGTGGCAGTGGGTTTTATTTCTTTTTTAATCTTTACAGAAGCAGGTGGCCACATCTTTCTCCAACAGAGCAGCTGGTGGGTTCAAATCACTGATCTTTGAGTTGGCAGCTGAGCACTTAACCACTGCGCCACCAGACTGTAATTTCCTGTTATGCTATAGAACCACAGGTGAGCACGATGAGAGCTGTTTAACTCCTGCCACTAACACCTTGCACACGTGCCTTGGATTGTGTTACGAATCCCGGATAAAACAATGATGGAGACAGTGTTTGTTAGTGTATTTTGTGGAAAACACATAAAAACTATATAGCACCAAAGGTGTCTTTGAGACAATTCCCTGAGGCCTGAAAGTTGAACTGTTTCATAGACTGTGAGTGGGCATCTCTGTCTCCGTCTTTTTTACTTTCTATTTGTGTTTAGTTATTCTGGTATCAGTGGCTTCCAATAAGGTCTGGAGACCAAAGCAAAGAAAGATGAACTATACTTTACTGTAGATGGCTGAATAAATTACTGTAGATTCATAAAGCGGATCTTTCTAATTAAACTTCTCATTGCAACTTTCTAATTCCTTCTTAGCAGCAAAGGACCAGTAGCTGTTGAGTCGATTCTAACTCACGACCACCCCAGTGTGCCAGAGGAGAACTGTGCTCCTCAAGGTTTCAGAGGCTGTGTCTTTGGATCGCTTTGGATCACAGGCCTTTCTTCTGAGGCCCTCTGGGTGGACTTGAACCACCAGCCTTTAGGTGAGCGGCCAAGCACGTTGACTGTTCACATCACCCAGAACCTACTCTCAGAAACAGAAGTTACTTTTTTTTGGCTACATGGCCACCTGGAATCAAAGAGCACATTTTCCCTTTTCTCTCTTGAAATGTGAGTTCTTGTTACACAGTGGAGCCAGCCTGGATAACCAGCTTTTTGCAATTATTTTATGTGAGAAAGAAAAATCTTCTGCCTTAAAGTGTTATTTAGGGATTCAGGAGCTGAAACGAATCCTAACTGACAGCAGGGGCCAGTCAGTGAGGGGACAGGCTGGACATGTGTATACTACCAATGAAAAGCAGGCATGCTGAACTCTGGGGACAGCTGGAAGATTCCAGAAGCAGGGCATGCTGTGATTGCCTCTTTTCACAGCCTCCTTCCAGCAGCAACAACAAACCAGTGGCCGTGGAGTTGACTCTGACTCAGGGCCACCTCTCGTGTGTGCCGTGGAATGGCTCTGTAGAGTCTCCGTGCTGTGACCTTCAGAAGCAGATCAGCAGGCCTTTCCTCTCAGGGGCTCTGTATGGGTTCAAACCAGCAAGCTTTCGGTGAGCAGCCAAGCGCTTAACCGGGTGCGCCACCCAGGGTTTCTTGTCTCTTCACAATTTCAGAGCAGTCCTGCCTCTTTCCAGCAGATCAGGCATATCCTCATGCAAGACTCCTGACCCAGAGACAAGCACACCAACCAGCCTAGCACCTGTGGGAGACGCACCAGCAGCAGCAGTGAGCATTCCCAGAAAAACGTAGCAGGAACAGGGATGTATCTTAACAGCTGTGAGAACTAGGGGAAGAAAAGTCTCGGCATTTGTTTTCCTTATGAATAAACTTTACTTAGTTCTCAAGTGTGTCGTTGTGTTGGTGGCAGAAAACATACAGAATTTCAAAATCTTACAGAATCCAGACTTTGTGGGGCCATTGAGGTTGGAAGAACCCCCCAAACTATTTGTTGCCTTGAGATAATCTTTGTGCCTTAACCGTTAAACCAGAAGCTGTTCCCTGAAGTCTCCTGTAAACCCAAATCCAGCTCATGTCACTTAAACTGACTCCAGGGCACCCACAACAACACCCCCCCCGAGATCTATCGATTTATTGATTCCCAGGGCTTTGCTGCCTTCAGCCCACTCTCCTATGTAATATGAGCAGTGGGGACTTCCTTCCGCGCTTTTCACCCAGTGACCCGAATGTGGGAAATCCTGCCATCACCAGGGAAAATCCAAGGACAGAGGAAGCACAGAGTAATCACCACAGTGAGCATTTGGGCTGGGGTGAGGGCTTCTCTGCTCTCTGCTCGGCTTGTAGTTTTGCAACCCTGTAAGATGAAGGGCTGGTATAATGAACTTGAAAAGAATTTAGATCAAAATGATTTGCAGCTTTCCACTTGAAAATCAAAGATTACTACCCAGCAATAAATGTGATAGATATATTATAAATAAAGGTACATCCAATCTAGGTGAAATCAATACAAAGACTTGAAAACTTTAAACAGCCATTAAAGAGTATTCTCATGTGTTGAATGCTGCCTGAAGCTTTAGGACTAAGGTGCAGAGAGGCTCGGTCCCATTACACAGAACGTCAGAAACAGGAAGGAAGGAAGACAGAGAGAGAAAGAAAGAAAGAAGACGAAAAACACCTAGATAATATTCAGGGAGTATTTAGTGAAGGGATGGATGTCAGTCCTGGCAGTAAGCCCTATGCAATATGAGGGCTGCAAATTAAGTTCACACACTCATCCTAGAGAAAGTGTTACCTACCTCGCTGCTGATAATCACTACGGTCACCTTCGAAGCTATGCACTGAGTCCACTGCCTAGTTCATCCTTCAAAGCAACTTTGGAACTTGTTCTGGGATGGCCATCAGAGCTGTTGTCATACTACCCATGATGTCCTGAAAGTCATCCAAATGTCTTCCTTTACCTTTGGGTAAAGAAAAAAGTCACTGGGGACCAGATCAGGTGAGGAGGGAGGGTGTTCCAATACAGTGATTTCTTTACTGGCTAAACTCCCCTCACAGACAACTCTGTAATTAAGTTCCTGAACTTGCCACCATGCCACCATGCACAATGGTCATTCCAGAAAGAATTCCAAAATTGCTTTGAAGAGTGGACTAGAGTGCATAGCTTCCCAAGGGAAGTACTTGGAATGTGACCATAGTGATATTCAGCAGTGAGGTATGTAGCACTTAGAACAATTCAGTTGGGGGACTTGTCAGACCTCATACACTCTAGAAACTTTGGGAAGAGCCTCCAGTGGTGTAGTGGTTTAGGACTCAGAGGCTAACTGAACCTACCAGCAGCTCTGCAGGAGAAAGCCCAGGTGACCGGGTCCCCCGCAGGAAGATCTGCTGTGTCCCACAGTGCCCCTATGAATGGGAGCTGAATCGACGGCGCCTACCAACGGTTGACATTACTTCCTAATCTGCCAGGCTATCAGTCAAGATGCACAGAGCTGTTTTTTCACCAGACAGCCCTGCAACCCACACAGATGGCTCTCTTCTCTGAAAAGTCATTGAACTTCCTGACTGCATCTGCTATGTGAGTCATTTCTTAACTTTTTAGTGTATCTTGTACTCAATTTTCAATAACCTTTTAAATGACAGTTTTTTGGAATGCACAGTTTTAAGTCACCCTGTGTTGTCCTTCAGAACTTTGAAGACACCCCTGGGCATACCCTGGCTTCCATGGTTGGTGTTGGGAAGCCGGCTGGAATTCTGTTTCCCTTGGAGGTGATCCGTCTTTCGCTCTTGGCTTCTCTGTATCTCTGATGCTATTCAGTGTCAACACCAAAAGTCTGGATGTGGATTTGTTTCTGCGTGTCCTGCCTCAGGGAGACTGTGCCTGCTAAACCTGTCTGTAGAAGATTCTTGTCTTTGTTCGGTTCTGAAAAATTCTCAGTTATCATTCCCTCAGAAATGGTTTCTCTTTGTCTGTCACTGTTCTCTCTTTCTGGGACTCCAATGAGGTAAATGCTGAAACTTCTGCATGCTTTCCTCAAAATCTCTTTGCTTCTTCAAATCTTTTCATGCCCTGCTTCTGTGAAGTCTACTGGGTAATCTCTTTAACCCCTTATGCAAATGTGCAACTTTTTCCCCACTGTCTCAGTGGCGTTTGAACTCATCCATTGAGGGTTTTAGCTCCGCAAATGTGTCTTTCATTTAGAAAACTCTACTGTTTGGGGATTCATTATTTTGGTTTATGATTTCCTCTTGTTGACTTATTTTTGAGACCTTGTATTTCCTTCTTTAAACATTTTACATTCCACAATCCTTGAGTTTGATATTGGCAGTTCTTGGGGGTTCCAAATCTGTTGTTTCAGTTCCTGTTGAAGTTCAGGCACGTGTGTGGTGGTTGTGAAGCTGGGTAGAGTCCAGAACTCTAAACTCAAGATATTTTTTGACAGTTTGGAGTTCTGTTTCATGGCTCCGGCTTTGTGAGAGGGCGGGGTCCAGCTCCCCATCTTTGGAGGAGGCCAAGGTTGAGCTCTCCATCTTTGTAGGAGGCTGAGGTGCAGCTCACCATCTTTGTGGGAGACTGAGGTCCAGCTCCCCTTTTTTATGGGAGACCAAGGCCTACCTCCCCTTTTTTGTGGGAGACTGAGGCCCATCTCCCCACCTTTGTGAGAGGCTTAGGCCCAGTCCTCCCATCCTTGTAGGTGGCTGAGGTCCCACTCCCCTTCCTTGTGGGAGGCTGAGGTCCAGCTCCTCACTTCTGTAGGAGGCTGAGGTCCTGCTCCCCAGACTTGCCCTAGCACCCAAACCTCATCTGGCTGTTTCAGTGCTGGTACCCGCCTTTATTTTCGGGTTACCCTGCCCCTCTTGCGTGTCTTGTCTCTCCACCCCAGCTCCAGTGTTTCTCTTAGTTTTATGTTTTCCTTTTGTGTGTGATCGTGCTCAATCTTGTCATTGTTGGGCGCCATTGAGTCGACTCTGGCTCACAGTGATCCCAGGTGACCCAGCAGAATGCCCCACGGGATTTCTGGGCTGCCGTCTCTAAAGGAGGAGATCACCAGGTCTGTCTCTTGCTGTGCACCTGGCTGAGTTCAAACCACCAATCTTGAGTTAGCAGCCAGTCCATAGCTGTCACGCCACCAGCGTCCCTGTCTGAGACTCCAGAAATGCAATGAAAACTGTTTCTGGTGTTAGCTTGCCAGGAGCTGGATTTTGAGATAAATGGAGAGTGACTTAAATTATTTTAAACTTAGAAGATCATAGTTAGAATGTGTAACTTAGACTTTCTTGCTCAAGATGGAGCCTCCAGAAGAGCTGGTTTATTCAACTGATAAACAGACGATGCTGATAAAATCGGGTTCCATTATCTAGGGGGGTTGTTGCCAGGTGCTGTTGGGTTGATTCTGAGTGACAGCGATCCCATGTGACAGAGCAGAAGTCCCCACAGGGTTTTGTAAGTGTCGTCTTTATGGGGGCAGATCACCAGGTCTGTCCTCCACCAGTCACCGGGTGGATTTGAACTGCCAACCTTTCAGTTAGCGGCCCAGTGCTAAACTGCTGCACCAGCAGGTCTCTTTCACCTCTGTCCGAAGGGTAATGTTACTCAAAAGGTTGATCTTATTGAATGCTTAATGATTCAGCTGATACCAAACCAAAAAGAGAAAAAACCAACACTTAGAGCTGTTGCTGGGGGGTCATTTCCAGCTTGGGAACCCTGCGGGACTCAGTAGAACTGTGAGGTTTTCAGGGGGTGCCTGGTGGACTCAAACTGCTGACCTTTTGGTTAGTAGGATATTACTGAATCACCATGCCACCGGCGTTTCCATAATCTGATGTGGGAAGGCTAAAATGAATTTTTAATCTCAAATAGTGAGCTAGTGCGGCTTTATGACCAACATCTTATCATAACTGGATTTACGGTTAAAGCTATTCAAGTGCTGCTTTGGGCCTGCTCTCGTAAGCTTGGGATTCTGATATTTACTATTTCAGAATTCATCTTCTTGATGAAATATCTTAGGTACGCATGTAATTCCTTCATTAAATATAACTCACACCAGGGCCCCAGAAACAGAAAGTAAGACTGGCTGCTGATGGTTTGGATTTGGTGAATAATCTGCACAAATAAGAAGTGATTATGAGGCTTCCCTGTCAACTGAGGACAGTTGGTGTTTAGTTATTATCTAGATTAAAAATATTGATTTGGCAAGATAATGAGTTATCGCTTCCATGACAATCACACAGTTTTGGAAACATGTTGACATTGGGGCTTTCTCTCTATAGATAAATAAATTAGGTTCTAGACTGGAACTTTGACAATGGTTTCTAAGAAATTTTTGTAAGACATAGCAGAAGCAAAACAATGCCCTGCTGTGAAAATAGTTTGGTTCTGGTTGTTGGGAGCAGTCAGGGCAGCTCCCACTCGCAGCAGCCCCACGTGACAGGGCAGGACAGCCCTGCGGGGGTCCCCAGGCCGTGGACTTTGTGGGAACAGGTGGCCAGGTGCTTCTTTCATGGAGCCTTTGGACATCAGCCAGAGTTGTGCTGAGCTGTGCTGTGTAGCAGACACCACCCTGTCGCAGATGGTGTTGTACTCCAGCACAGAATGTGACGGGTTTTTTTTTGACTGTGAACGTGACGTCCTTCCACTTCAAGGTGTCATTCTCGGCACAGTAGACCATGTGATTCTCTGATTCAGAATGGCCAACACAGTCCATTTCCGCTCACTACTGCTTAGGATATTGACGTTGGTGCGTTCTACCTCATTTTTGACAAGTTCCAGTTTTCATAGATTCCTACGACACAGTTCCATGTTCCAATTTTTAATGGATGTTTGTGACTGTTTCTTCTCATTTTGAGTCATGCCACATCAGCAAATGGAGGCCCCGAAAGCTTCGCTCCGTCCACGTCATTAAAGTAAACTCTGCTTTGAGGAGGCAGCTCCTCCTCAGTCATCTTTTGAGTGCCTTCCAGCCAAGGGGCTCCTTTTCTGGCTCCGTGTCTGAAAAGGAAACCCTGGTGGTGTAGTGGTTAGGTCCTACAGCTGCTATCCGAAAGGTCAGCAGTTCAAATCTGCCAGGCAGTCCTTGAAAACTCTGTGGGGCAGCTCTACTCTGTCCTACCGGGTTAATGTGAGTTAGAATCGACCTGACGGCAGTACACTGCTGGATCCCTCTTCCTACTGTTTTAGCCCAGAAGCTCAGCTAAACCCTGCCCAGCCCGGGTGCCCCTGCCGGTATGTGAATACTGGAGGCCGATCTTCCAGCATCACAGACAGATGCAAGCCCCGCACAGTACAACAAGCTGAGAGATGCCGGTTAAGCCAGTATCACTTGGAGGACTTAGGTGCACCTGACCCAAACCCTGGTGTTCTCAGTTGCCTGGCATGGTGGACAATGAATTAGGAAGACCCGAGAAGAGTCGATGCCTTTCAATTACGATGTTGGTGAAGAATCCTGAAGATCCCACGGACAGGTAGAAGAATGAACCAATCTGTCCTGGAAGAAGGACAGCCAGAAGGCTCCTTAGAAACAAGGATGGCAAGACTGTGTCTCACACACCCTGGAGATGTTATTAGAAGGGACCACTCCCTGGAGAAGGACATCAGGCTTGGGAAAGAAGCGGGCCAGCCGAAGAAAGGGAGACCCTCAGCAAGGTGGGCTGACACAGGGGCTGCACCCACGGGCTCCAACCCAACAAAGACTGAGAGGGTGCTGAAGGACTCAGTGTTGTATTCGTCGTGCGCGGGGTCACCGTGGGTCAAAACCGACTTACCGGCACCTGTCACCGACTCGACGGCGCTTGGCTTGGCTGGCATCAACCACAGCACGTAGTAAACACTGTACTTACAGGAGTGTTCATGCCGTCAGCGCGTCACACGATCGGTGCTATCTGCGGAAGAGGGAAATGAAAGGACGAGTTGCCCGAGGCGAGGATCAGCAAGATGAATAAAAACTAAAGCACATTAAATGACACGTATTTCAATACTTTCTCTTTGTGATTAGAAACTAATAAGGAGCTGAAGTTGTTCTTAACAGGCATTTACAATTTCTGGGTGCTGGATTTTTTGTGTTAAGTATTCCAAAGAGTACCTTTGCAAAATCTAAGAGAAATGGAATGTTGTAAGAATGATGCAAGTTTTTGGCAATTTAAATCTATTTCTAAGACTCAGTTGTCACAAAGAATTCTAAACTAAGCTTTTTGAAATCTTGACATTTCCTCTTCCTCCAAAAATTTATAATTCCATGGAAAATATATTTAGACTTCATATAGACTTGGGACGGGCAATTCACAATGTTTAATTGCAGTTAAAAATTCATGCTCGAAATTTTAATGCCTCCAAACCAGCATTCGTCATCCTGTGAAATGTCAGAGAAAATGCCCCTGATTTCTTTTAAGTGAAGCAAAGCCATTTTTATCAAAAACGATCCCGACATCAGAAAAGGAAGAAAGGTGTTTGAAACGTAAGGAAAGTGTTTGAAATGTTTCTTTTCATCTTTCACAGTCTTTTCTGTTGTTCCTGCTTTTGGCTTGAAAGCGTTATCTGAGAAGCCATCTCAAAGTCTCTGGAAAGTGTCGTGGGCAATTTAGCTCACATCTGTGACGAGAAAAGAGCTAACCACATTATGCGATAAACAAAACATTTTCTACTTCAAACTTTATCAAAGGCTGAGGTGGAAGAAAAAACAGTAAAAACCCTTGCTGCTGTGAGATGACAACAGACAAAGCTCACAAGACGGTTTTCCAAACCTGCCACGACAACGATGACATGGTTAGTGAGAGCACACGGGGAATCCGTATCACTCAGCCACAAAGCCCTTTGTGCAAACCAGGACTGCGAATGGATTTGTGCTCTACGTAGACATATTCTGCAGGGAAAAGCTGTAAGGTCTTTTTTCACGGAAGTCTATATGTTTGCATAAAGATCCTTAAAATTACCAGCAAATCCTTCAACCGAAAGTCCTTTTCTACACTTCAGCTTGTGCTAACTACCCTGTTTCCGAGGCTGTCCTCAGGAGGTAAGAGCCACGTTCTGATCAGTGTTGTTGGATGGTGAGGGGTGCAGATGGAGAACCAGCTGACAGTGATCCGCATTAGGGGTGAACATGATCACCCAGGAAGTAAACCAGGTGTGACACGTGGTGTGAGTATGTCACGGGAAGGCCAAACACAAGGCCGAGTGCTTTAATTGCTACCTTTGTGTGTGTCATTTGCAAACATTTGAATAGAGGGGAGTGTTCTCGGTCTATTTCCTAGGCAGCAGCTTCTGTCACTTAGTGTGTGAAATATAGTCCACACAGAGTCTCATGAGGAACCTGGGTGGTGCAGTGGTTAAGTACTTGGCTACTGTCATGGATTGAATTGTGTCCTCCCAAATATGTGACCCTGGTAGCATAGTGGTTAGTGCTATGTCTGCTAACCCGAAGGTTGGCAGTTCAGATCCACCAGGTGCTCCTTGGAAATCTGTGGGGCAGTTCTAGTCTGACCTACAGAGTCACCAAGAGCCAGAATCTACTTGACAGCAGTGGGTTTGGTTGGTTTTGGTTAAGCCATGATTTTCTGTATGGTGTGGCTGTCCTCCACTTTGATATAAGTCTTCCATGTTGTGATGTGTTGTAAATCCTAGCCTTTATACCTGTGGTGATGGGTCCATTTGAGAGTGATGTGTCCATTGTGTTAATAAGGCAGGATTAGGGTAGGCTGTATCTCGAGTCCCTGTCTTACTAGAGGGTGTGACTTGAGTCCCCACCCTCACCCTGTAACTCCCCGCACCACCTGTACTCATGTCGCGTCCTAACTTGAGCCACATTGTTGACCTTACAAGAGAGGAAATGAGAGAGCAGCAAGCCGAGATAGAGACCTCAGTGCCACCAAGAAGAGACGAGAGGAGAATGCATCCTTTGCACTTGAGGTCTCTGTCCTGAGAACATTCCAGAACCAGGACAAAGAGAGAGAGCTGTGACACCAGAGAGGGTGCAAGACGGCCAGAACCAGAGAGATGGCAGCAACTGAACCAGGAGACTGGGCGAGATGGCACAGGGCCACATCCATGGATGGACAGAGCTGAGAGCTTTGGGGCAGGAGGCTTCCTGGCAGAGTGAGGCGCCTCTGGTACTAACTGGCAGAGCTAAAGAGCTTTGAAACACTTGGCCAAGCAGGGCAGGGTAGGGGCCAGGCTGAGGGGCCAAGGGCCAGAGAGGTCTGACTGCAGATCCACCTTGCAAGAGGCCGTCCTGACCTACCAGGCCTTCCTCCAGAGCTGACAGAGAGAGAAAAACCTACCCCAAGGGCCAGCTCTCTGATTTCAGACTTCTAGCCTCTTACATTATGAGAAAAGGAATTTCTGTCTGTTAAAGCTATTCATTTATGGTATTTCTGTTACAGCAGCTCTAGCTTACTGAGGCAGCCACTGAAGGAAAGCCTAGCCCACTAGCTCCGCGGGAGAAAGACTTGGCGGCCTCCTTCTGTAGGTGACAGCTGTGGGGACCCCGTGTTCTACTCTGTCCTATAAGGTTGCTATGAGTTCAAACTGACAATTATTTTTCTTTGAAAGGAGTTTCATCTTCTTTTTAGCATAAATCTGTAACCATTGTATCTCTATGAGTCAGAATGAACTTGACAGTAATAGGTTTTTGATTTCTATACATTTGCAGCTAAGGTTGCCAGGAATTAGAATTGACTAGACAGTCTTTGTTGTTGTTTTTGTTTTTGTTTTTCAATTTTAATGTTTGGATTTAAGTAAGAGCGAGCTGCACTACATGCTTGGAGGAGAAATTTTTTAAGCTTTTAAAATGTTTCTTGTCTAATAAGAAGCATATATGATTTCTCCTGATCTAATACTTAGATTTTCATTAACATAGTTGAAAACACAGAAGTAAAATCGGACGAGATGCACTGCAGTCATACTTTCCAACGGATTAAAACAAAGTGTCTGCACCATTTGAAATGTAAAATAAAATTGAAACTGTTTAAAAACCTTTCACTTCTGATAAGTTCATAAATAACTGCTTGTAAATATTGAAGAAGTCTGAAGACTTCTACCATCGATACTTACTAGGTCCTCTCTGCACACACCGTGATGGATGGAGGACCCAGAATGCAACTAACTGTAGATTTAAAGCAAAAAGTAAAAAAAACATAGACGAGAACAAGGAAAGACGAGCTGCCTCCTGACAAGGGACCTTTCTGCATCCTACCAGCGAGGTCCTCCCTGCGAGCATGCTCAGAGACGGGGGCGGCGCCGCAGTCCACAGCAGAGCTCCTTCCGAGGTGCAGGAAGGACACGTCCAGGGACCAGGTGGCTGGGGACCCGCGCTTCTGCCTCCCAGCATCTCGGCGGCCTCTCGTGGACTGCCATGTCCCTTCTACTGCTCTTCATCCTCCTGATGGATGCGGAAGGTAAGAAGGCTGCTGCTTCTCTTTGAACGAGTGTGCTTCCAGAAAAGTGCGTGATTGCGTCTTGGCTGTGCCGTGGTTTTACCAGGTTCACGGCTGGGTGTGACAGACAGGTGGCCAGCTTGAGCTGTCCTTGTGGTTAATTTTGCTGGGAGTCCCGACATCCTTGCAACTTCTAGAGGCAACAGACTTTTCAGCCACACTTGCTTTGTATGTTCCTAAAACTATAGGAAAAGATAGCTTCTAAAAAAACGCTGTTGAATGTATCAATTCATATGGACAATTTTATTTATTTATTTGTTCTTGTCATTTGAAAAAGAATGACAGGTTAGTAAATTAAAATTTTGTTTTATGAAATGCTAACCTGTTGAAATGTATCCATAAAAAATAAGTAGTTGTTAGTGAACTACAGTGTTTCCTTGCTAGCATAAGCTGGGAACAACAAAACCATAGACAAATCCTAAACAAGTCCCTGTCTCCTTGGAAGGTCGTGTCTTAGCCACATCGGTAATAGTCAACTTTATATAGTTTTTAAAAAGACAGCTAAAAAGTGGGTTCTGAGATTCAAGATACTTCATCAAGATTATCTGTGATCTTAAAAAATTATCTGATATACAGGACCTAAACTACCTAAAGGAAACAATCTCCCAACTCTACAAAAGGGCCCTTATTTAAGTCATGTTACTTTTTGTTGTTTTTAATTTGGGGCAAATTTTTATGTAGTCAAACTGCTAATTTTCAATTTAGTGAGATTTTTATTAGAAAGCTAGAAAAAAAAAAAAAAACTTGGCATTTCCACCTGGATTTAAAGAAGGAAATAGGCTCACGAATTTGTGCCCTTCTGAGTAAATAATCTGGTCAGCATAGACAAGCTATGCTGAGTGTTTCTTATTATTCAAAATATACTACTTTTAGTTCATGGTTTTTCTTGAACACTTTTGGTAAACCTCTGAGAATATAGGTTAGAATATGCAATTATTTCCGTGTTTTGAAAAATTCTTCTTGGATTTTTAAAAATACTTGATTTTATTAAATGAATCCCTATGGAATATTTTTAATCTTGATATACGATTCAACACATGCGAGCAATTGTTTATGAGCCTGTAACAAAGAAAAGACTTTTTTCTTTTAAATTTTGTTTTTATTTGAAGTGATACTAAAAGTTTGTTGCAAATTATTTTAGAACACTGTTTCTATAGACCTAGTGGGCTTCTATCTTTGCTTTTTACTGTCTCCCAGTGAAACACATCAGCCAAGGGAACCAGTCTCTGAGCTCACCAGGCTTGAGGTGCTGTCGCAGGAAGCAGTCCAGTTTCCTGGGGGAGCCTTACTTTGGAAGGGCTTATCTTAGCCACGTCTGTAGCAGTCAACTTTATATTAATTTTCAACAAACACAGCTAACAAGTAGGTTCTTAGATTCAAGATATTTCATAATGAGCTCTTAAAAAATTATTTAATATACAGCAAGGTAATTCCAGTTAATCAATTTTACCACGGTATTGCTTCCATTTTCAATTATACATTTAACTGATTTTGCTGGAAACCTTTATAAGGCTTTGGCTTGGCTTTAACTGATGTTTTATGATGAACCATACTGTAACAGTCTTCTTCAAAATAAAAAGAAGTAATAAAAATGCAAGTGATTTTGTTTGACCTTTCTTTTTCTTACTTCTAAGTAAACACCGTATTTGAGATTCATGCTGTGAACTCCTGACCTGGTAAACATTTGCCAGGTCATTATCATTCTGTGGGAATTTTTATCTTCTAATTTCACTTTACTTTTTAATGTAAATTTAAATCTTTACATTGAAAATGATTTCTTTTCAGAGAGGGACATATTGGTTAATGCTACTAGTTCTTAAAAATGATAAACATCTGCTATATAATTAGTAAAACTTTTTTCACAATCAGATTATACACACTTAAAGCAATCTGTCTCACCATAACCAAAGAAAAATCATTTAGAATTATGTGTGAGGAAGCGTTGCTTCTTAAACTCGTACACTTGTGATTAGTGCTTAACCAGTGCCCGGCAGCACTTAACCCAGACTGAAACAAAATGAAACAATAAAAGTGACGTGAATCTTTGCTCCAAGATCACCCTTGAGTAGCCAAGCCAAGCCAAGTGCATTAAAAAAAATGAATGCTATTCACTCTCCAAAGCTACTGAACTTCCTTGTTAATTAAAGGCAACATATATCTTTAACTGTCATTGCTTTCTGCAATTATTTTAACATCAGCTATTTGACTTGTAATTCTTGTTAACCAGCCTCACGCCCCTTCCACGAAAAAAAGTCATTTTTATGGACTAATTAGGCACAAGATTGCAAACTGAAAGCATTGGTTGACTTGGAAAAATAAAGCATAAGGTACTGAGAATGCCCTCGGTAACTACTAGTTGCTACCCTTTCCAGTGATTCGCGAGCCTTCCAAACTGTCCTCCAGCTGGGAGCGGTGGCCCAGCCCGGGGGCCCAGGGGCCCTGGCGGTGCTCTGCTGCCCTCTGGTGGCCACTGATCGAGGCTCCGCGCGAGCCCGCTTTCCAAGGGGTGACAGCACCACAGGGCACGTCTGGAGAAAACGCTTCTCAACCGAATTTTAATTTCACACCATTACATCCATGCTGCTGAGAGCACTGGAAATCAGTTACGTTCCTGCCAGTGCTGAGGGGACGTGGCAGCACCTTGAATGAGGGGAAGATGGAGAGAAGTGAAAACCGTTGAGGATGGAGCCTCTTGGTGGCCCTCGCCGGACGCAGCTCACTACCGATGTTTTCCTCCTCGTCCTGCGAATAAGCACAACCAGCTGTAACACAAGAGGTTTGGGGACTCTCGTTTAAAGTGACCAAATTGTCTGCCACCTGAATTTTAGAGACAGAACTGGGATGCCGCTTGGAGATGGGTTCATACTGAACAATGGCCCATTTTCATGATGAAACAAAACAAAGAGAAAACTGCCATTGCCAGGTCGGTTCTGACTTAAAGCAACCCCCGAGGGGGTCAAGGCTGTCATTTATGGAAGCTGACCACCAGGTCTGCTCCCTCAGAGCTGTTGGTGGGGGTTTCAGACCACCGACCCTTTGGTCGGCAGTTGAGTGCTTAATCTGCTGTGCCACTGAGCTCCTATGCCGGAAGGCAGTGGCTCGATGACAGTTCGGTTAATGGAAGTAGTCTTGTGCCCGTGTCCCTGGGGGCTGTGGAGCTGATGTTTGACTCACCGCGACCCTGTGTGACAGCGGGGCTGAGCCACTGGGGTTTCTAGGCTGTCTGTCATCTGAACGGGAACAGACTGCCGGGTCCCAGACTGCCGGGTCCCTCCAAAAATGCCCCAGAGGGGTTCAAACCACAACTGCTCCAATAGTGGCTGAGTGCTCAACAGCTGATAAGAGCAGACCTGTTACAGGCATGCCCACCCTTTGAGAACCCACAAAAGTCTGGTTTTCGCTCATTTTGTAAATATGTGCCACATCAGCAAAATGCAAGGGCTTGATTGATGTGAGAAGAGAGAAGAGAGCAGGACTCTCCCTCCTGCTTTGTGCACAGGGCATCGATCCCACAGGCTCCTGTGTGCAATTGTGGAGTATGCATTCTTGCGGGAAAAAAAAATCCAATTTGCACTAACAGTCAGCAGCTCTGAATATCTCAGGAACGTTCCTGGAAGCCGAGATCCGGTGCTCAGGTGACAAGTTGGTGTTAGAAAAGTTAAAGATTAAGCTGAAGACAGTCTCTGTGTCACCAAATGAAATGCCTTGGACAGTTTTCAGCAGGCTTCCCCAAGTTTAGGCACCTTTTCTCATCCCCTCATCTTCCACAGTTCTTCTGACTCGGAGAACCTCCCCTCCCTTCCTATTTAGGCCTCTCTTGGTTGCTCAGTGGTTAGGTGCTATGGCTGCTATCCAAAGGGTCAGCAGTTTAAACCCACCAGACTCTTGTTGGAAACTCTACAGGGCAATTCTGCTCTGTCCTATGAGTCAGAATCCACTCAACAGCAGTGGGCTCCTTGTGCCCCCAGCTGCCACTGTGTGGTCACTTTATCTGCCCACCATATTTATACGCCTTGCCTAAGGGGGCCCTTGTGGCTCAATGGTGAAGAGCTCAGCTACTGACCAAGGGGTTGGCAGTCCAAATCCACCAGGCGCTCCTTGGAAACCCTGCCGGGCAGCTCTGCTCTGTCCTGTAGGGCCGCTATGAGTTGGAGTTGACTGGACAGCAGTGGATCCCCTGCCCAAGGAACCCTGGTGGTGCAATGCTTAAGCACTCAGCTGCTAACCAGAAAGGTCAGTGGCTCAAACCCACCAGCAGCTCCATGGGGGGAAGAACTGGTAATCTGCCCCCATAAAGCTTACAGCTTCAGAAACAGGGGTGGCTCTGCTCGATTCCGTGGGTCAGAATGGCCTTGACTGCAGTGGGTTTGTGTCTGGTTCTGGAGTCCTCCCCTTCACACGTGTCTCTCTCAGCTGCCTCCTGGGTTCTCTGCCGCAGCGCCTGCGTTCCCACCTTGCACTGTCCCGTCCAGCTTCTTGGCCTCCGAACCTTGGAGACGCTCCTGCCGTGTCCTCCCACCTCCACCCCCGAGCCTGAGAGCTGTCCATGCTGCTCCTGCTCTGTCTCCTCAACAGCTTTTCTCCGGAATCCTGTGCTCGCTGCATCCGGATGAGATCAGTGGGTCCTTCTGTTCCTGTCCTGCAACCCTGGCCCCTAAGGGCTCCTCCACTCCTGTTTCCTCCTGCCCCTTCCTGTTCCTGCTTCCTGTCAGGGAGGCTGCCTGCGTCTGGTCTCCCCTTGGGTGGCCCTTGTGTTGCTGTCACCAAGTTGGCTGACTCTTGGTGCCCTGCAAAGATCAGAACGAGATGTTGCCTGGGGCTGCACCATCGTTGTGACTGTTGGGTATTTGAGCCTGCTGTTGCTGGCACTGTGTATCGGCGTGCCCTCAGCTCAGGGGGCTCACAGTCCAGCGCTTGTACCAGGCCTGTGTCTGCGGGGATCTCTAGGGCTTTCACTGATGCTCAGAATGTGTCTCCAGGGCCTTCCTTCTTCATCTTGGGCTGAAACCTGTCCCCCACGGGTGACTCTGTCGGTATCTGAAGTCTCGGTGGCCCAGCTTCCAGCATCACAGCAGCACACAAGCCACTGCTGTGGACAGAGGAGGGACAAGCTCCTAGGCAGGTGGTGGCTTGGGGCCCTGATGTCCCTTCTGTCTTCCCTCTAGCCACAGTGCCTCTAGGACAAGTCAGCTGTCACTGTTTCTGTCATTCGGATCATGGGAAGGTGTCTTCAGCAGTCAGACCAGGATCCGACGTAGTTGCCACTCCAGCACTGGGGGGCTCGCTTCTAGGTTTGTCCTGCCCTACCAGCAATTCTGAAACCCAGAGAGCTCTGAAAACCAAAAGTTGGAGCTCCTTTCTTACAAAAATCACCACCACCAAAAAAATACGTAAATAAATAAAACCCAACCCATCAAGTCGATACTGATTTGTTCCAACCAATCCTGTAGGACAGATCAGAACTGCCCTGTGTGGGTTCTGGGGCTGTGATCCGTACGGAAGCAGACCCCCACATCTTTCTCCCCTGGAGCCGCTGATGAGTTCCAGCCTCTGACCATCTGGCTAGCAGTAGAGGGCTAATTGCCGCATCCCCAGAGCTCCTATAGAACCTGACGTAACTGACCAGAGGCTGTTTAAAGTCTTCATTTACTCAGCTTACTGCAAATGTTTATATACTGAGCTGCAGAAAAATATTAATGCATTTAATTATGAGGTGTCATCTGGACCTAGTGGAAAATGTTCCTTAATTTACAATATATTAGCCTATTAAAGAAGACTTAGTAGCACAGTGGTTAAGCCCTGGGCTGCTAGCAGAAAAGCGTGTGGTTGGAATGCACCAGTTTACTCTGCAAGAGAAGGATGAGGCCATCTGTCCCTATGAGAAGTGTTGTTGTTGCCAGGTGTCACCCGACGGAAGGACACGCTGCCCGGTCCTGCGCTGCCCTCACAATCGTGATGGTTGAGCCCGTGGCTGCGGCCGCTCTGTCGGCCCACCTCCTGGAGGTCCTTCCTCTTTTTCACTGACCCTCTGCTTTACCGAGCACAATGTCCTTCTCCAGGGACTCATCCCTCCCAGGAACAGGCCCAGAGTATGGGAGACACAGTCTCCCCATCCTTTCTTCTAAGGAGCCCTCTGGCTGTACTTCTTCCAAGACAGATTTGTTCATTCTTTCAGCAGTCCGTGGTGTGCACAGTGTTCTTTATCAGCACCCCGGTTCAGAGGCCTCAGTTCTTCTTCACTCTGTCTTAATTCATATTCCAGCTTTCACATGCATATGAGGCAATTGAAAACACCATAACTTGGCTCAGGGCCATCATAGATGACATTTCCAAGGTGACATTTTTGCTTTTTAACACTTTGAGAGGTTTTTTGAAGCAGATTTTCCCAACACTATACGTCAGTCATTTGATTCTGTGACTGCTACTCCCATGGGCATTGATTTTGGATCCAAGTAAAATGAAATCTTTGATAACCTTAATCTGTTTTCCATTTATAATGATGTTGCTTATTGGTCTAGTTGAGAGGATTTTGTTTTCTTTATGTTGAAATACAGTCCATACTGTAGGCTGTGGTCTTTGGTGGTCATCAGTTAGTGCTTCAAGTCCTCTTCTCGTTCAGCGAGGAAGGCGGTGCCATCTGTGTGATGCAGCTGTTAGTGGGTCTTCCTCCAGTCCTGGTGTTGCGGCCTCCAAGGGGCCAGCTTCTCAGATGATTTCTTCAGTGCGTAGATGGAAAATGGACGGTGAAAGGACACAACCCTGACACATGCCTTGCTGGACTTTAAACCGTGCAGCGTCCTCTTGTTCTGTTCTCAGGACTGCCTCTTGATCCATGGACAGATTCCTCATGAGCACAACTAGGTCTTCTGGCATTCCTGTGTTTCCCAGTGTTACCTATAATTTTTATGAATCACACAGTCGAATGCCTTTGCATAGTCAGTGAAACACAGGTAAACACGTCTCTAGTATTCTCAGCTTTCAGCCCAGGCCCATCTGACGTCAGCAGTGACATCCCTGGTCCACGTCCTCTTCTGAATCCAGCCCGAATCTCTGGCAGCTCCCTCTCAAGATCCTGCTACAGTTGCTTTCCAATGATCTTCAGCAGCAGTTTACTTTCTTCTGATGTTAATTATATTGTTACGTAATTTCCACATTTGGTGGGATCACCTTTCTTCTAGTTGGGTGGCCAGGTCGCTGTCCTCCAAACTTCTTGGCCTAGACGAGTGAGCACTTCCATCGCTGCATCCACTTGCTGTAACACCTCAATTGATAGTCCATCAATTCCTGGAGTCTTGTTTATTGCCAAGGCCTCCAGAGCAGCTTCCACTTCTTCCTTCGGAATCATCAGTTCCTGATTAGACACTATTCCCTGAAATGGTTGAACACCGACCAGTTCTTTTTGGTGTAGTGACTCTGTATTCCCTCCGTCTTCTTTTGAGGCTCCTGGAGCCTTTTAAAGTTTTTCCCATAGAATCCTTCGCTATGGCAGCTCCAGGCTTGAATTTTTTCCTTCAGTTATTTCAGTTTGAGAAATGCCGAGCCTGTTCTTCCCTCCTGGTTTTCTATTTTGAGCTCTTTGCATGAGTCATTTTAATACTTTGTTTTTTCTTCTCAAGCTGCCCTTGGGAATCTTCTGTTCAGCTCATTTACTTCATCGTTTCCTCCTTTTGCTTTACCTACTTGACTTTCAAGAGCAAGTTTCAGAGTCTCTTTCAATATTCATTTCGATGTTTTCCCGCTTTCTTATCTTTGTGATGGACCCCCGCTTTCTTCGTCTGTGATGTCCTTGATGCCATTGCACAACTCATCTGGTCTTCAGTCATTAACGTTCAGTGCACCAAGTAGATTCTTGAGACGGTCTCTGAATTCCGATGGGATGTCCTCCTGTCACCAACAGAGCTGTACTTCAGGACAGATCTTGAACTGCTTTTTTGATGGTGAATGTAACACCGTTCTTCAAGTTGTCATTCCTGGCATAGTAGATGATATAATTGTCTGATTCAAAATGACCAATGTCATTCCTTTTAGCTCACTAATGCCTCCCTTTAAAAAATACGTCAGGAGCCGTAGCACAGAACCGGGCAGGGTCTCCCTCTGTTGCGATAGGGTCTCTCTGAACTGGAAGGAACTCGATGCACCTAACAACAACAGGAAGGGACGGGGGCCCTGGGGGCGCAGTGGTTAAAGCGCCGGACTCGTAACTACGGGGCTGAACGCACCACGTGTTCCACGACACCGAGACGTGGCCGTCTGCTTTGGTGACGACTTACAGTCTTGGAAACCCTGTGGGGCAGCTCTGCTCTGTCCTGTGGGGCCACTTTGGGTCAGAGTCGACTGTAGGGCGGTGGCTGTGAAGGTTTTTGGTTTGATAGGAGAAAGGAGCCCCGGCAGCACCTGGTTAAGTGCTCAGCTGTGATCCCAAAGTTCAGCACTTCAGACTCACTGGCAGCTCTGCGGAAGACCCAGCAATCTGTGTGTGTGATGAAAACCAAAACCAAACCCACTGCCGCTGAGGCAAACCTGACCCACAGCCACCCTACAGGGCAGGATAGAACGGCTCCATAGAGTTTCCAAGGAGCACCGGGCAGG
This sequence comes from Heterohyrax brucei, assembly GCA_028571685.1. Taxonomy (NCBI): domain Eukaryota; kingdom Metazoa; phylum Chordata; class Mammalia; order Hyracoidea; family Procaviidae; genus Heterohyrax; species Heterohyrax brucei. The sequence continues at coordinate 83,896,233 of CM053159.1, forward strand.
TTCAAACCACCAACCTTCTGGGTTAGCAGACACAGCCTTTAACCACTAGGCCACCAGGGTTTCCTTGTAAAAAGTGCAGCTAGAAACCCCTCTGGGGTGGTTCTGCTCCGCGCTGTCGGGCTGCTGTGCGTCAGCACTGACAGCTGCACACAACAACCACAGCAGGGGAGGAGCAGAGGGAGGGACAAGGTTGCACAGTGGTGAGCTCAGCTAGAGGACCCCATGTCGTCCAGGTTCTGCTCTGCTGTCTCCCTCCCTTTCCTTTCTGACTCTCCCTCTCCCTTCTCTCTCGCTGGCTCTTTCTTTGTTCTCTTTTCTCTCTGCCTCGCCCCTCTCTCCCTCTCTCTGCTTTTCTCTCTCTCTGTTCTTTCTCTCTCCCCCGTCTTCACATCTTACCTGGCACTCTCCTTCTCAACCCAAACACTAAAAATAGTCTGACCACTGCTGCCCGTGTTTCTACTCCTAACCTCTGTTTCTATAAACCCATGAGATATAAACCATTCAGAAGACACTGATTCTCTTCCACTTTGCCTTTGGGGGCCACTGCGGGGAGAAATACAGTTCCCTTAAACACCTCAAATTCTGACTGAGAATGAGATGGGAGTCATTATGTCAACTTACTTAGAGAGGGAAGGTGATAACAAATGATACAAAACTACGTAACAATCTGCCCTGAGTGTTGCCGGCAGACTCCATCCCCTGACCCAGAAGCCACCTCTTTTGCAGTTACTTCCTGCTTCCCACTTAAAAATGTCATTCCTGCTGTCACAGCGATCACTAAAGCTGTCTATTTGGAAAAATAGACTCAGTGCTCAGAGTGGAACATGTGCCATTATTTCTGTCTGCTGTGTGTACAGAGTTTATTTTGTCCATCGTGTGTAAGAATTTCATTTTGTCCACCGTGTGGGTGGAGTTTATTTAGTCATCATGTGTGTGAATATTGTTTGGTCTGCTCTGTGTGTTCAGTTTATGTTGTCCACTCCGTGTGTGAATTTTAAACATCCTGTAAAAGCTAAAGCAGGAGGAAACTGCAGTGAAACTCGTGAGAGCCAGTGATCGGTGGAGCTGCCTTGTTTTTGGGGTCTCACGAGTTTCCCACCTTTGACAGGGTACATCCCAGCACTTCTCAGCCGCTCTCTGTTGGTGGAAAAAGCAATAAGACCTGTGAAAGCCGGAACCTGCATAAAGCAGGAACCTGTCAGAGGAGGAGAACTTGCTGGGTGCTGATGAGGTGGGATTCGAAACAGAGAGCGAAAGAAAAGCAGCACGCTCTTGTTTTTGCATCTTCTTCCCTGACAGGTTTCTGCCTTACAGAAAGTCCCTTTCCAGGTCTCTCTGCACCCGTCTTGTGACCTGATTCCCAGACAGCCCCTGGAGTGATAACCCAGTGCCGCCTGTCTTTTTTCCAAAGGATGGAGAATCCACCCCCAAATTAGGAGAGGCACCCCCACCGGTCCTGGGCTGGGGCTGATGAGTCCACTCTCAGAAGTCAGCACTGAGCAATGAGGACGGCCGCCTGACAGTGGTGCGGGAAGAACGTGAGCCGGGGCTCTCCGGGCTCTCAGCTCCCGCTGACGTCACTCTCAGTGTCTGCAGCCCCAGTAGCGACCTCCTTTCCTGACGTGGATTGTCACCGCCGAGCCACAGGCTCCCCCCGACCCAGGAATCTGGGTACATGTGGCCCCCTTTTGCAAGGATCCCTGATGGCACAGTGGTTAAGTGCTTACCTACTAACTGAAAGGGTGGTGGTTTGAGCCCACTGGGCACCCCCGAGGGAGGACAGTATGGCTGTGTCTGCTTCCATGAGGATGACAGCCTAGGGGTCCCTGTGGGCTTGATCTGAGGTCACTCTGGTGGTTTAGTCTGTCTACGGTCCACACTGCGCAGCACGCCATTGATGAAAGGGTCACATGGTGCGCCATTGATGGATACGTCACAGAGTACACCACTGAGGGACATGTCACACAGTGCGCCACTGATGACTGTGAGGACTCTGTCACACAGTGCGCCATGGACTGATGAATCCATCACAGAGTACACCACTGGTGCATGTCACACGCTGTAGCCCTGGTGAATGCGTCACACTGAATACGTCACAAAGTATGCCATTGATGAATCCATCACAGAGTACACCCCTGACAAATACGTCCCACAGTAAGCCACCAATGAATATATCCCATAGTACGTGTCATGGATTCAATTCTGCTCCCCCAAATCTGTGTAGCAATATAGGTAGCCCATGAGTATTGGTGTTGTGTGGTGTCTCTCCTGGTTGGACATCCTTGCCTCTATGAGGTTAATGAGGGAGGATGGGCGGCATTTGTGTTGGTGGGCAGGACTCAGCGTGTAAGATTGTTTTGTGGCTTGAGACAATCTCTTAGGATAAAGAGAAAGGAAAGCAAGCAGATATTTGGAGACCTCATTCTGACAAGAAGTAATGCCGGGAACTAAGCACATCCTTTGGATAGGAGTGGGGTTCTTGAGCCTCAGAAGCTTCCAGTTTAGAGGAAGACTAAGGACAAGGACTTTCCTCCAGAGCCAGCAGAAAAAGCCTTCTCTCCTGGAGCTGACAGCCTACATTTGGACTTTTAGCCTACTGGACTCTGACCAAATCAAATTTTTCTTTTCAAACCATCTACTTGTGGTATTTCTGTTAAGGCAGCACGAGATGGCTAGGACAGCACACCACTGATGAGTGTATCAGATAGTACACCCTTGTGTATCGTTGATGAACATGTCCCATAATACACCACTGATTAATACATCACCTAACACGCCGCTGACAAATGTATCACATAGCGTGCCGTGGTCCAGGGCCCAACAATTCAGTCCACGAACTCAACTCTTCTGAGTGTTATGTACTTCATTGCTAAGTATCACTGTTGTCACCTTCGAAGTCCTCTCCTTGGGAAGCTCTGCACTGACGGCAGCAAATAGTCCACCCTTCAAAGCAATTTTGGAACCCTTTCTGAAATAGCAAATTGTAGACGGTGGCCCACTGGCAAGTTCATGAACTTAATTGTATAGTTGTCTGTGAGGGAGTTTTTAGCCAGTGAACAAAAACTATATTGAAATACCCTCCCTACTCACCTGACCTGGTCCCCAGTGACTTTTTTCTTTACCTGAAGGTAAAGGAAATATTGAAAGGAAGACATTTGGATGACATTCAGGACATCTGGGGTAATATGACTACAGCTCTGATGGCCATTCTGGAAAAAGAGTCCCACAATTGCTTTAAAGGGTAAAGTAGGTGCTGGTGTGGGCGCACTCAAAAGGTGACCGTAGTGATATTCAGCAATGAGGTATGTAGCATTGTTTCCAGGATGGGTTCACTAACTTCATTGGCGGTCCTTGTATGTCATTGATGACTATGTCACCAGTAAGGCATTGATGATACGTGTCACATAGTTCGCCATTGATGGTGAGCCAGAAACCAAACCCACTGCCCTCGAGATGATTGTGACTCACAGCGACCCTATAGGGCAGGGTAGAACTGCCCCATAGAGTTTCCAAGGAGCGCTTGGTGGATTCAAACTGCCGACCTTCTGGTTAGCAGGTGCAGCGGCACTTAGCCACTACGTCACCAGGGTGATGCACCATTGATGAGCGCATCACAGAGTAAGCCACTGATGAATATGTCAGGATTTGTGTCTGACGTTTTTCAAGGATATTTAGATTGTTTCAGTTCCAGGCCATGTACAGTAGTGCTTTCATAAATATTCTCATGTTGGTCTCTGGTGCACATGCCTGAAAGACAAGGGTTGCTGGGGCATCCTGTCCAGCAAGGAACACCAGGCAGTTTTCCAAAGCTGTGGTGCCGAAGGGCGTCCCCTCTGGTGGGCAATGGTTTGCCTGGCTTCACACACCTGCCAGGTTGGGTACCATCCGTTTGCCCTGTGGTTTTCGCTTACAGGCATCTTACCAGTCTGTGCTGATAGATTCCTGTGGCTTTAGTTTGCATTTCCCTGATTACTAATTAGATTCACTGCCTTTGGATATTTATTGGCTGAGTGGATACACTCCTGTGTGGTATCTGTTCAGGCCTCTGTCCCGTTTTCTATTTAATGTTCACCGTTTCCTTATTGATTCCTAGAAGGATTTGTAGAAGGTGCAGGTGTAAGTTCTGGACACAAGCCCTTTGCAAACATCTTTGCTCTCTTGCTATGTGCCGTGGAGTTGGTTCCGACTCATAGTGACCCCGTGTGACAGCGGAGAACTGCCTCTAGAGTTTTCTCCTCTGTCGTTCAATGAAGAAGATCGCCAGACCTTTCCCCTGGGAGCGACTTGGTGGCTTGGAATGATTTCACACGGTGCCACCAGGGCTCCTTCTAGCACTCTGTGGATGGAGGTGACTTTTTTTTTAAAGAAATCCTTTGATTTTATTATAGTCAGATACAGCGATCTTTTCCTGTGTGGTTACTACTTTTTTTAATCCTTAAAATCTCCGCACCAGTGTCATGATGTTGCCCACTAGATTATCTTCCAGGTAATGCTTATGGTTTGGGTTGGGGCTTTCTGCTCACACTTAGATCTACAAGGAACCCTGTGGCACAACAGTTAAGTGCTCGGCTGCTGACCGGAAGATGGGCAGTTTGAACTTCCCCGCCATTCCACGCGAGAAAAGCCCCTGCAACCTGCCGGCGCAGAAATGGCAGACTACAAAGGCCTGTGGGGCGGCTCTTTGTCTTGTGGGACCGCTGTTTTAGCTACCTAGTGCTGCTCTGACAGAAATACCAAGAGCGGGTGGCTTTAAAAAGAGAAACTGTATATTGTCACAGTCCAGTAGGCTAAACGTCCATTTCAGGGTGCAGCTCCAGGGGTAGGCTTTCTCTGCTGGCTCTGGAGGATGGTCCTGGCTGTCAGTCTTCCCCTGACTGGCGCCAAGTGCTGCAGGGATCCCACCAGATGAAACACTTGTTGGATTCAGAGAGACAGAGGGTATTAGTGACTCTGCAGAGCAGAATTTGGGGACAAGACAGGATGCTGAAGGACACAGAATGGTGAGGAAGAGTCCGTTCTACCCAACCTCAGGGAGCTGTCTTCAGTGCACAGCTGTTAAGTTTGTGAGACTGGATCAGGTAAATTTGATAAAACTGGAAAGGGTTAGAATCTGGAAGGGGTCTTGCTGGCTGCTAACTGGACGCTGGAACCCATTGGTGGCTCCACAAGAGACACTTGGCTACCTGCCCCTAAAGATGACAGCCCAGGGGACACTGCGTAAGGAGGGGTGGTACCCTTTCACCTGGGCCACAGGAGGTGGGATGGACCTGTGGCCCTCAGCAACGACCGCTACCAAGACGGGAGTCCCAGAATGGCATCAGCATTAACATTGCTGACTGCTGGCCGGAAGGCCGAAGGCTGGTGCCCCCCAGAAGCTGCACCAGGGAGGGCCTGGCTATCTAGTGCTGAGAACTCAGCCAGCGCAGACCCTGTGGAGCGCACCTCTCCTCCGGCACACAGGGCATCAGCTGGGGTCAGCTCCTTAGCACCTGGCCGTGGCCGCCCAGAGGAAGAACAGCCCGAGGAAGGTCTTGTCGGCATCATCGCCTACAGATCAGGGAGGGATGAGCAGAGCTGGGGGGCGGCAAAGGGAAGCAGCAGTCCCCGCTCTGCGCATTGCCCACAGCCCCTGCCACCGGCTTCACCTGGCCCCTGGGCAGTCCCCCGTTCCACATGCTTCTGTCTTCACCCACTGTTATGGATTCAGTTGTGTCCCCCCAAAATACATATAGAAATGTAGGTAGATCACGATTGCCCTGCATTTTGTGATCTTTCTGTGCTGTATGTTAAGGAGGGTGGGACTGTCAGTCCCTTCCTGAGGTCACCTCCCTGCTCCATTTTAAAGGGGTTTCCCTGGAGTGTGGCTTGCACTTTCTTTTTTCTACAAGGGATAAAAGGAAAGGGAAGCAAGCAGAGAGTTGGGAACCTCACACCACCAAGAAAGCAGCACTGGGAGAAGAGCATGTCCTTCAGACCTGAGGTTCCTGCTGCAAGATGCTCCCTGGACAGAGACTGATGCCACACAAGGAGCTTCCTCCAGAGCCGACAGAGGAAAAGCCTTCTCCAGGAGCAGGCACCCTTAATTCAGACTTGTAGCCTACCAGGCTGTGCAGGAATAAGCTTTCCTTTGCTAGAGCCACCCACCTGTGGTGCCTCTGTTAGAGCAGCGCCAGGTGACCAGCACAGCCACTGTCCTCCTTTTTCTCTGAGTTCACTGTTCTCAGGCAGGTTTCAGAAGAAGACGCCTCTCCATCTGATGCAGAACAAGATAGGCATCTAAACACTCAGACACGAGATTGTAACCTCAAAGGATGCATTCCTACAGGTGACACTCAGGCAGGTCACAGATGGCCACGACCAGCTGCCATGGTGCTCGGTGGCCCTGTGTGTGTAGCGTGGAACTGTGTCCCACAGGGTTTTCGCTGCCTGATTTTTCAGAAGCAGGCTTCCAGTCCTGTCAGAAGAGATCATTTTGGGAAGAGAAGGTCCCTATGTCCCAGGCACGGCATTCAGGACACAATGTGTGACCCTCACAAAGGCACCCAGCCCAGGGGAACGTGGCACCAAAATCTGTCACTCATGAGGCTGACATTGCTGACATGAAATTCTCAGCTTTTTCCTGATTTAAATAAACAAGCTTTCACCTTGTTCCACATCCACAAGAAACACTGCCTCAAACTCATTCCTCTTATTCCACTCTTGTCGTAGGTTGTTTTAGGTATGATTTTAAGAAAAACAAAACCAACAGCTGTTGAGTCCAATTTATAGTAAGTTTCCATGGAGCACCCGGTGGGTTTGGACTGCCGATGTTTTGGTTAGCAGCCGTAGCACTTAACCATGACACCACCAGGATTTCCTTTAAGAAAAAGAACAAAACCCAGACCTGTTGCCATCCAGCCAATTCTAACACGTGGCAGCCCCATTTGACAGAGGAAGCCCTATAGGGTTTCCTTGGCCGTCACCTTTGTGGGAACAGATCACCTGGTCTGCTCTCCCACAGCCACCGGGTGGATTCAAACTGCCGACCTTCAGGTTACAAACTGAGAACGCACCCTTGGGGCCAGCTGAGGACCAGTGGGCATGAAGCTGTTTTTGCCATTAGTTGCTGTCCAGTTTGTTCTGACTCCTGGAGGCCCCACGTGTGTCAAGTGGAGAGACCCCTGCAGAACTGTCAAGGCTGTGACCTCTCAGAAGAAGGTCACCGGACCGGTCTTCCCAGGTGCCTCTGGGTGGGTTCTTGAGCATTTAACCTCTGAGTGACTGTTTAAAATGTCATAGTTGATTCCTCTCAGGAAAGGTGGGCTAAGAGCACCGCACCGGGTTTCTGCCACAGGGGGGTGACAGGGGCAAGGACAGTCGTGACGCTTGTTCAATGTGCTGAATGCGACCAGTGTCAATGAGTTGCACAGGAAAAAGATTGCCAAACTGGCAAAGGCTGTGTTGCAGACTTTTTACCACTATGTGAAGACAAGTAGACTCAGTTCACAAGGTTCTTGGGAAAATTAAATGGCATAATGTGAAACCCTGGCAGCGCGGTGGTTGAGCGCCACAGCTGCTCACCAAAAGGGCGGCAGTCCAAATCCAGCAGATGCTCCTCGGAAACTCAGTGGGGCCGTTCTCCTCTGTCTCATGGGGTCACTGTGAGTCAGAATCAACTCAGCGGCACTGGGTTTGGTTTGGTTTGGGTTATGAAAAGAGCTTGGTTTCAATCACACACGAATTTTGTCTGCTGTGCTGTGCAGGTTTCGCACTGATGGGAAGCACTGCCCTTGAGCCTCTGTGCCCCAAAGGATACTTTCCCTGCGGGAATCTCACCAAATGCTTGCCCCGAGCTTTCCACTGTGACGGCGTCAGAGACTGCGGGAACGGCGCCGATGAGGAGGGCTGCGGTGAGTGTCATCCGCTCAGCACCACCCGTGTACCTCACCTGGGGGTGCCCCCAAATGCAGGGGCATCAGATAATTGCTGTAGTGAACTGCAGTGATCCATTATTCTACAGAGAATTTTTTAAATAATCGTCCCACAGTTTCTGTGTGACAGTTCTCTGCGATTTCCCATGTGTGGTTGTCGGGTGCCGTCGGGTTGGCTTTGACCGGCAGCAACCCGTGTGACAGAGGAGAGCCACCCTATGGGGTGTCCCAGGCTGTCATCTCTAAGAGAGCCCGTCTCCTGGTCTTTCTCCTAGGGAACCACTGGGGGATTTGAACCCCCAAGCTTTTGGTCAGTTAGCCCAGTGCTTAGCCTTCTCAGCACTGGAACTCCTGAGTTTCACGTACAGAGGTCGCTTAAAGCAGGAGTGCATTAACATAAAATGTGATATTTTAGAAGTTTTAATATGGTGTTTTACAATAACATTTGAATATCTGTATTTTGATTTTAAATGACTTTCTCTACCTGTCTCTGGAGCCCTCGTGGTGCGGTGGTTAACACGTATGGCTGCTCACCAAAAGTCAGCAGCTCTGACCCACTAGCCACTCTTTGGACACCCTGCGGGGCAGTTCTGCTCTGCCGTGTATAAGGGTCACCATGAGTCGGAATCCACGAGGCAATGAGCTTGGGTTTTCGCAAAATGCTGTGTTGTAGACGTTTTGAAATTATATTTCAAAATTATTTGGTTACCCATATCTTAATTCTGAAAGACTTTCTGTAGACTCCTGTGGCCATTGGGTGCCCCTGAGTGAGTCCTGACTCACGGTCACTCCGTGTGACAGTCATCCCCTAGGATTTTGCTGACTGCCGTCTTCATGGAGGTGGGTGACCGGGTCTCGTCCTCAGACACTGCGTGGGTTTGAACTGCGGATCTCTCAGTTAGCAGCCAGAGTGCTTCGCACGGAGCCACGAGAGCCCTATTCTTATCCTAATGGACGGCGATTGGACGCAACCGCCAGAAAATCCGTAATGTGCAGGTGGGCCCACCCACAGAAGGCACTCATTTAGGAGCCAACCCTCAAGGGTCTGCTAGGGGCAGGGTGCTCTCACTGGGGCAGGACTGGCTCTCGGCCCTGTCTCTTGTGGAGATCACCTGAACAGTGTGACCAAGGGGGACAAGAGACCTACAGACAAATAAATAACGGCAGACCAGGGAAGTGCAGTGATGTCCAAACCAAACAAAACCAAGGCGATGGGATGGAAAGGGGTTACTTTAAAAATACAACAGAGAAGCTCCCCACCCCCATGACTACATTTGAACAGAGACCTAAATGAAAAGAGAACAGCTTAAAATACTGGGGAGGAACTGTGTTCCAAGAAAGGAAACAGCGGGTGCGAAGGCCCTGAGGCTGGATGGAACCAGACAGTGGTTTCAGAGACAGAAAGCCAGAGACTTGAGCCAAGTGGACAAGGGTGTGGACAGAAGGTGAAGGGTGAGCAGCAGCCGGGTTACGTCGGGACGCACAGACCGTTACAGTCCAAGCACCTGGGCTGTGTGTGTGGTCCGGGCAGCTCCTGCCTGCTCACTGAAGGGCTGGAGGTCAAGTCCACTCAGAGGGGACTCAGAAGAACGGCCTGGCACTCTGTTTCTCAAAAATCAGCCACTAAAAACCCTGTGGAGCACACTTCTCATCTGACACACACGTGGGGTCCCTGTAAGTCAGAACCAACTAGATGGCACTGTTTAGGTCGAGTTATATAAAGTCCAATCTGATCTATTTGCTCTTGAGGAAACGAATTCTGACAGGTTGGTGTGTTCTGTGACCCATCAGTCACGTCCTAGACACCAGAAGCTGGGTCTTCTGACTCTGAAAGAATAGCGTGTTTTGGCCTCACGGAGCTCCTGTCCTTCGGCTCTGCACAACTCCCAGTCGGAATGCAGTGGCACGTGCAGGAATGTCGGCGTTGTCCTCTGCCTGGCTCCCCTGCCCTTGGGGACTCACAGAGACATCCATCCTAGCTTCCATGGGTCACCTTGACTGGTTCTTAGGGCACGGATCAGGTGCTACCCCCTCAAGAGGACCTCCCTCGGCAGCTTAGCAGCAGTCTGGGATCAGTCGTTTCTCCTTGGTGCTGTAACTCCCTGGGTGCATCTGTGTGACTGCCATCTGCATTTCTGTTGCTAGATGTGAACTCCTTGAGAAGGGGCCTTGAGTCTTACTGTTTGGGGGGTGCCCATGGCCGAGAACAGCAGAGTATACAACAGGCACTCACTGTGTGTTCAGTGATGGGACAGCCCTCTGGGTGCCGATGGGCACATCTCTGCGATTCTGGGTCTCTCCTCTTTATTGCAAAGATTAGAGGTCACAGGCGTCTGTCTACCTTGCGAGGGTGTCCTGAGTCCTAATTACATGAGGGGGGTTGTAGAGGTGGTCCCTGGCTTACCGTGGGGTTCATCCCGCAACTCATCATTTAGTCGATTCTGATGTAAATCGAATATCTCTTCTGTTTCATTTTCTAGTTTTCATTGATATTGCCTTTATTATCAGCATCTTTATAAACCTGACCTTTAAGTGTCTGCAGGTAAACTCTGAGAACGAAAACGTCAGCAGACTATCAGCTGCCACGTTGTTACCCAGGACACGTCACTAACCGCGGAAGTGCAGCCCAACAGGGGCCAGACTGTCGTAGGCAGATCCAAGGAATTCTGATGAAATCAGGACTACCTGAGTGACAATTAAAAGTCTCGTTGTAAAGCCATGAAAGAACTATTAAGGATATTAATAAGAAGTAGAAACAAGTGAAAGACTGCAGAGATCGTAAGGGCGTGTGCGTAATTTTTTTAAATGACTTTTTTATTTGTACGGGCTTCGGCATCACACATCCTAACTGACAACCTACAGTGCTCATGTCATATGCTAAGGCAGTGAGACTTCAGAACTGGGTCTTTTTTTTAAAAAAAAAAAAAAAGATTTCACATGAAGAATAGAAGAACATTTGCTAACAAACAGACCATATTCTCTGACAAACTGAGACAGGATTACTTCTTTCAACATGACTAGAAAGCCTTTATTAAAAGAACTTGGCTTTTTTCTTTATTAAGGTCTGCTGACAAATTTTGCCAGTAGTCATTATGTCTATTAATGGCATGGCAGTCTGCATATACATGAATCAAATTCGTATTAGATTTTCTTTTGAGGGTTTTGAAAGAAGCATCAAACTTTAAAGAGGTCAGTATTAGACACAGGTGACATTTTTCAAGACAAATGTATTCATATTTAATAGTTACATCTTTACACTGCCTATTTCATGATACATTTGAAACAGGAGTCCCTGGTGGCCCAAAGACTTACTCTGCTTGATGGGTAACGGGAAGGGTGAAAGTCCAAGTCCAGCTGCAGGTGCCTTGGAAGAAGACTTGGCTATCTATTTTGGAAAAATCAGCCACTGGAAACGCTGTGAAGCACCGTTCTCTACTGACATGAGCTGGGACCAACTCCAGGGCAACTGGTATTGGTGCCTTCAAAATATTTGTAATAGTAAAAAAAAGGGTAAATCTCCAGAATGTGCCCAATTCCTCTGTTTAAGCTTACCGGCAGCCTTTGCATTGACTCTAACTCACAGTGACCCTGTGAGGACAGAGCAGAACCACCTCATAGGCTTTCCAAGGGACAGCTGGTGGATTTGAACTGCCGACCTCGGGCTTAGCAGCCAAGCTACTAACCACTGCACTACCAGGGCTTCATGATTAAGTTTATTATCTGTGTATTTAAAAATAGCTATCACTCTAGTTCCTAAACAAATTTTAAAATGTATTTTACTATTGAATTATTTATACTTTTTTGTAGTGTGATGCCTGGTTTGTAGGACTGACGGTATTCCTCCCTGTTTCACAGGAGACTCGAGTGGCTGGGCGACTATATTTGGTGCGGTCCATGGCCAGGCTGGTAACGGGGCATTCGCACAGCAGTGCTGTAAGTGCATTGATTCAAACACACAGCATCAGCTGTGCAAACAACCTGATTGTGGCGCGCAGATTTACACGGGTAGTGCGATCAGCTCCCTTTAGAACGTCAGTTTTAGTTCAGTGTGTTTTGGTGGCCAGCCGGTCTGCCGTCTGCCCACGGGACAGAAGAGACTTGAAGGAGAAAACGGCTGTCACCGTTACACTGAGTTAACGGATCAGTCTGTGATTGCAAGAATGTATAGGTATTGTCCAAGTGGTCGTCAGTTACCCTAAAGCAAAGCTGACAGAGGGAGGGGGCAGGCAAACCAGGTGACTGGCAGGGAAGCATCCAGAAGGGAACTACTGTGAATGCTGACTCATGGTGAAAAACATCACCAGCATCTCTGAACAACTGGTGTAGCCATTGCTAAATAAGATCCTAATTTACTGTGCAAAATTTCACCAAAAACACAATAATTTTTTTTTTAAAGAATATACATGCACTGAATAGTTGTGCAAAATGGCAAAGCTTTTCTTCCTTGTACATGCCTTCTTCAGTAAAGTCACAGTGAGTTGGCTTGGCTCCAGCCCCCAGGCTGAAGGCTGAGAGGTCCTCTCTGCCCAGGGGGCCTGCACTGCTGTGGGAGAGGCGTCTCTAGGTCATAGTGATGACACTGTCTTAGCCACCTGAACAGAGGGGCGATGGTTGCACAGAGGGCTGTGGAAACTCCTAGGAAGAGAGGGTGGCTACCTCCTGGGATATCCAAGATCACAGAGGAGAAGACATTTGGGATTGACTTGGAAGTCCTGGGCTGGAAGGGGGCTGAGCGGTAATGGGGAGCAGAACTGAGAGGTGGGCAACGCTCAGAGGAGGAGAGCTCGGGCAGTCTCCAAAGCACCTTCTCCAAATGGTCCTGATGCTGGAGGTGAGGCGCGGGAGCTGATCCTGGAGTGCTGGGCGCACACTGTGGAGTGTGGACTCTGTGCTGTGGATGGAATGAGGCGTGTTTATGTATGTATACAGGACGCTGGTGGCACTGTGGTCAGGGGCTCAGCTCCCCCCAGAAAGTTGGCAGTTGAGATCCCCCAGGTGCTCCCTGGAAGCCCTCAGGGGGCTTCTACAGTTCTACTCTGTCCAACAGTCACCGTCAACTCAGTGGCAATCAGTCTGACTGGGCGTGGGTATGCACGTGAAAGCTGGACAGCAAATAAGGAAGCCCAAAGGAGACTGATGCCTGAATTACCGAGTGTTAAATAAACCCCAGTCTGCCAGAAGAGCAAGCCATTCTGTCCTGGAAGAAGGACAGTCTGAGTGCTCCTTAGAAGCAATGATGATCTGACTTTATCTCACATCCTTTGGATGTGTTATCAGGAGAGACCAGTCCCTGGACGACCTCATGCTAGGCAAGGCAGCGGGTCTTTGAATAAAGAGGAAGACCCTCAATGAGATGGATTGACACAGTGGCTGCAACAGTGGGCTCAAGTGTGACAATGAGAGGGAGGACGGCGCAGGACTGGGCAGTGTTCAGTTCTACTGTGTGGGAGTTGGTATTGGCCTGGTGTACTTAACACCAACAACAGTAAATTTGAAAATAACTCCCACCTTTTTAGCTCCATTAAGACAAAAATCCACTGCAAAGGACCTCTTTAAAGTATTCGGAAGTAAAGAGATCACCTTGTAAACTGCAGTGCATCTGACCCTAGCCATGGTATTTTCAGTTGTATCATATGCGTGTGAAAGCTAGATGAGGAACAAAGAAGACAGAAGAATTGATGCCTCCGAATTGTGGTGTTGGAGAAGAGTGTCGACTGTCCCGTGGATCGCCAAAAGAACAGACAGACCTGTTCTGGAAGAAGTACGACCAGTGTGCTCCCTGAAGCAAGGATGGCAAGACCGTGTCTTACATACTTCGGACATGTTGTCAGGAAGGGTCAGTCCCTGGAGAAGGACATCATGCTTGGTAGAGTGGAGGGGCAGTGAAAAAGAGGAAGACCCTGAGATGGATTGATACAGTGGCCACAACAATGGGCTTCGGACTAAAAACAATTGTGGACATGGTGCAAGACCAGGCAGTGTTTTGTTCTGTTGTTCATGGGGTTGCTATGAGTTGGAACTCACTCATGAGCACCTATCAACAACAACAGCAAGACAGAGACCCCCTGGTCAGATACAAACATCAAAAACAGCAAGACAGAGACCCCCTGGTCAGATACAAACATCAAAGACTTCGTAAATATTCTCTATCACTCTGTTTCTCTTCTCTCTCTCACTTGGAAGTGCATTGTGCACAAGCAAACACACACACACACACACACACACACGGTGTTCATCCCAAGAACTAAAGTGACCTGGAATCTCTGTAATTTCTCACTCCTTTATATGCCATGGAAACCCTGGTGGCATAATAGTTAAGTGCTATGTCTGCTAACCCAAATGTTGGCAGTTCTAATCTACCAGGCGCTCCTTGTAAACTCTATGGGGCAGTTCTACTCTGTCCTATCGGGTTGCAATGAGTTGGAATTGACTTGATGGCCATGGGTTTGAGGGATAATACACCACTGGAGACCCTGGTGACGTGGAGGTGCTACATCTACTAAACAGAAGGTTGGCAGTTCAAATTCACCAGGCCCTTGAAAACTATGGGGCAGCTCTACTGGGTTCTATAGGATCGCTAAGAGTCGGCACCAACTCAGTGGAGGTGGTTCTTGGTTTTCCATGCCATTATGTTCATAACGAGGAGTCCTGGGTGGGTTGGTGTGTTTGGCTGCAAAGCTGGAGATGCTTAAGTCCATCCAGAGCTGCCTTGGAAAAAAGACCTGGTGATCTACTTCCTGGAAACCAGCCCCTGATGCCCTCTGGGTGCTGTCCGCCTCTGACACATGTGGGTTGTCATGAGTCAGAGTCAACTGGACAGAAACTTGTTTGTCTTCACGATTGTATGAGGCCCCACAGAGCAAATTCTGAAACCTTTCTTCTCTTTCTTCTGAATGCTTCAGTTAGATGTACCTTTGGTTTTCTGAGCTTTATAGCTTCTCTATACTTTTTACCTTCCACTTTTAACTTCCTGGTAATGGACACAAAGAGCCCAACGAAAGGACCATAGTTCTGCTGTCCAGACCTCTAACTGGATTGAAAGCAGTGAGTCTCAGTAGTGGCTGCTGCAGAGCCTTAGCTAGCCCTTCTCACAGCACTAGGGAAAGTGTGAAAGGGGAAAACAATGGCATTTCATTTTAACCAACAAGGATTGATTGAACAATTACTTTGTGCAATTGAATTGAAATTAAATTGAACTGAGTAAGCTTAGTTGTGAAGATGGGCAAACTCATGCCATGGTTTCCAACGAAGACAACTTCATCATACTTGATAGTATGCTGCTACGGTATTTAAACATTAACATGGCTTTCTTCAAATTTCCTGTTTTATGCCTCTGAAGTAACTAGTGGAAGCTTGAATTGAAATAAACACCACACAGGCCTACAGCTAATTAGGAGAGAATCTGTGTTTGCTTTTATTGGGAATCTAAATAGCAGTCCATTAAACAGATGTAAATTTTATGTCTTCGATGAAAGAGATCAATGTCAACTAGAATAAAGCTGTGCTTAGAGAAATGTGTTTTTTTCCCCCTAAGTGGAATCTTTGTCTTTCTTTTCCCTTAGTTCTAAGCCAATACCCAAAGCTCTGTGACTGCAAAGAAACTGAACTGGAATGTATAAATGCCAACTTGAAATCTGTGCCAAGGGTTTCCAGCAATGTGACCTTACTGTGAGTAGAACTCAATTTATTTGTCCCTAAAGTCACACGAAAACCAAGAGAGTTTGAATCTCTCTTTGTCCTGTTTCATGCTACTTACATGTTAGCAGAATGACAGAGATGGGTGGGTGGGTGGATGATAAACACAGAGACACAAAGGTAGATACGCAGATCAATGCCTAAGTAGGCATGTAGCTAGATACACAGGTAGATACATAGATAGGTACGTACGTCAGCGCATGATAGATACATAGGTAGGTAGGTAGATGTGTAGATGTACACACAGATATGTAGGGAGACACGTAGGAAGGTGCATAGAAGACACATAGGTGTATAGATACATAGTGTTTTAGTCAGCTAGTGCTGCCTTAACAGGAATACCACAGAGTGGATAGCTTTAACACGGGAAACTTTATTCTTATACAGCCCAGCAGGCTACAAAGTCCAGATTCAGGATGTTCGCTCCAATTTTACTCAGCTAGGGCTGCTCTAACAAAAAATACCACAGAGTGGATGGTTTTAACAAAGGAAGGTTTATTTTTACACAGTCCGGTAGGCTACAAGTCCAAATTCAGGATGCCCGCTCCAGGGGAAGGCTTTTCTGCTTGTCAGCTCTGGAGGAAAGTCCAGTATTGCATCAGTCTGTGTCCAGGGAGCACCTTGGTGCAGGAACCTCGGGTCCTGGTGCCGCTTGCTTGATGGTGTGAGGTTCCCGGTTCTTTGCTTGCTTCTCTTTCCTTTTGTAGGATGAAAGGATTAAGGGTGGGGCAAGCCATACTCCAGGGAAACTCCCTATATAGTGGCGCAGGGAGGTGATCCTATAAAGAGATTTACAGTCACACCTTAATTCTTTAACATACAGCATAGGAAAATCACAAAACGGAGGACAACCATAGAATACAGGGAATTACGGCCCAGCCACATGGCTCCACAAATTTCTGGGGGGACACAATCCAATCCACGACACACAAGTAGATACATCGGTCGGTACGTAGGTAGCTGTCACCGAGTGCCTTGACTCACAGAACCCTCGCGTACAGCACGGCCCCGCCCGGCCCTGCGTGGTCCTCTCCATCACTGGCATCTCCAAGTTCATTGCTGTGGCTGTTGTGCCCGTCCGTCTCATGGGAGATCCCCCTTGCCCTCACTGGGCCTCTACCAAACACTGTCTATGTCCCTCTCCAGTGACTGACCCCTCCCAGTGGTGTGTCCAGAACAAATGACTCCAACAACGTTCTGCTGTGAACCTTAAGGTTTTCACCCTGGTGGTGCAGTGGTTAAGTGCTACGTCTGCTAACCAAAAGGTTGGCAGTTCAAATCCTCCAGGCACTCCTTGGAAACTCCATGGGGCAGTTCTACCCTGACCTCTGGGGTTGCTATGAGCCAGCATTGACTCGCTGGTGGTGGGCTTGTTTTTTTTTTTAATTTACTGAAGCAGACAATCAGGTATTTTTTCCTAGTCTGTCTTAGTGTGGAAGCTTCTCAGAAAGCTGTTTATCATCTTGGCATTTGAATATCAGGGACATAGGTTCCAGCATCATAGCAACACACAGGCCGCCCCAGGTGGGTAATGGGGCAGAATAACGGATACTTCCTTTACGGCTGTCAGCCATCAGAGACGTATACACACTGCCCCTTCAGAGAAGAGGTGCCTTACCGTTGTCTACGGGGCTTGCCAGGTTCTCATTTAACTCCCAAATGCCTGTGGTCTAGAGTTTAATTTTCAGTTACTTTCTGATTTATATGTTACTGCTGATACGTCCCTACTGAAATTCTAAAACAATAAATAAAAATATTCATCTCTCTTTCTGATGTATAATCTTTAATGGGATAATTCATGCAAGCTCACACAAGTGTTGAAGATTCATGGGGTATGTTTCTCTGTACTTCTATTAAATTCTTTTTTGAGAATTTGGGAAATTGGCAGTCATGTCACATAGGAGATGTAGAAGCTCATTAGGATTTTGCTGTTGTCTTTCTTATTGGCTTTAGGTTGTTGTGTTTCATTAAATTATCCAGAAAGTAGAAGAAAAAAGTCAAATTGTGACCACATACCTTCCAGTCTATTATACTAACTAGCTAAACTTGACAAACTTTTGCAAACATCTTCAATTTTGGCTTTATGATCGTATTACTTTTTCACGGAAACATTTTTAGTTGTTAAAGTTAATTTCAAGTGATTGTTGAGCAGTGTGAAGCGTCATCGAACGCTTTCCTCTCAAGCATGCAGCTTCTATGAAAGAGTCATCAAACTGTAATGAAATCTGCTTTGCATGTCATTTTAGGTCTCTTAAGAAAAACGAAATCCACCATCTCCCAGATAAAGTTTTCATCAAGTACACAGAGCTTAAAAATATGTAAGTATCTATGAAGATAATACTCATGAGAAAACTCTCCTAAAGTTTGGCTTAAAATGTTTTTGATCTAAAAGTAAAATGAAACATAAAGCTTCATCATTAAACATATTTTTCCAAATGCACTGAATATTAAGATTAGAAGATGAATCACTCAACAATTTGTTATCTTTCCAGTTCCTAATTTAAAGCAGCTCAGTTGGTTGTATTTAAACTTTTTTTAGAAAGCTAACTTGGAGCTGAGACATCTCAATTAAAAAAAAAAAAGTCTCCTAAAGCGTTCTTTGAACCCAAAAATCGTGTGTGCTAATTAGTGAACTACATCAGTTTTGAGCATCATTTACCTTTAAAGAACAACCTCAAACCAAACCCAACCCACTGCCAATGAGTCAACTCCAACTCACAGTGACCCTGTAGGACCCAGGAGAGCTGCCCCACAGAGTTCCCAGGAGCGCCTGGAAGAGTCCAGCTGTCCCACTGCTGGCTCGCAGGCAGAGCACTTAACCACTGTGCCACCAGGCTTTCCGAACGAATAACCTAAGTGAGATCAAATGGATGAAGGCACCCGGCAGGCTGGCTGGGAAGCCTGGGGGGCAGTGATGTTCCGACAAGACGGGGGAGAATGCGGGAAAGGGGACGAGAGTGGGAGAAGACCTGAAGACTGTCACCAGTGTCACTCAGTCATCTATGTGGCAGTTGTTGAAATGTCCTGTCTTTGGCTGTGCAGACTCGAACCAAAAAAAAAGAAAAAAAAAGCACAATTCCATGCTTTTAGTAAAGGCTACCTGAAGCCGCCAGTGCAGGCTTAGAGGCAGCAGTTCTGTTTTTGAACCTGGAAGGAGAGTGTTAGTGTGGACAGGAAGCAGCGAGGTCACCTAAAACACAGGACTCTGGGTCACAAGAGAGCCCCAGATTGCAGCTTCGTCAGAGCAATTAACTTGCCTGACGACCCTGAATACCCGTACCTAGGGCGTGGTTGTCACTGTTGACGTTGCCAGGGGCTACGACGCACAGCAGCCCCCAGTCCGGCAGAGGAACCCTGCTCGGTCCTGAGACCTGCGCACCGTCCTCACTCTGCCTGAGCCCGCTCTGGCAGCCAGGCGTCGGCCCACCGCATCGAGCGTCCACTGCCTGTCCACTTTACCGAGCGTGATGTCCTCCTCCGACAGCTCGGGAGACCCCCTGCTTACCTGCTGACCGTGCTGTGTTGGGGGCATTTCCTGTCATCAGATATGTCAGCATCACTGATGAAGCCACAGTCCTGTTCTCTTCTGGTACCTGGAGAGTCGGCCTGTGTCTGACCGTTATGGGTTTAGATGATCTGACGGCCCCCTGCCCACGCTTGCCCTGAATTCACCCGCCAACCGCTCTGCCTTTCTCCAGATCCCTTGGTAGGTGATGATGACTCCCTGCTCTCCTTCTGAGGGTTTCCCAGCTTCTAGGAGAAATGATCAAACCAGAGAGCTTTCATTCATTTTGGTGAACATGTTGTTCAGGCCTTCTTGGGCCTTCCCTGACTTGTCCGTGCCTGTGTCCTCTGTCTTCAGTTCTGAGGCCACTGTCTGTGACTGACAAGACAGAAACAAAGCACAAGTGGAGCAGTGTGTGGCTGTTTCTTTGCTGTTATGGCACAGCATTGTATAGACACCTGGCAGTGCACTTAAACTTGGCCCTTGACACCGTTGTTTCTAGAACACAAACAGAAACGCATCTCTGCTGTCCTCGTGCTCTTCGCAGTCTGAGTCTTGAGCATGGGGTAGGTCAGCCTGTCCCCGTCACTCTGTTCCCACGAAACCCTCACATGTGTCCCCGAGCGTTTGAAGGAAGACCTCCCTGACCGCTGTAACCTCCTTCTGAGGTTGACGTTCCCCCTGTGTCTGACAGCGCCATGCAACCAACTGTCACTGGAGCGTAAGTAATTACAAACACGTCTCACTGTCCCTGGGTGCCACCCCATGGATTCTGACTCGTAGGCCCCTCCACATCACGGTAGAACTGCCCCAAAGGGTTCTCTGGGCTGTGATCTTTATGGGAACAGATGGCCAGGTCCTTTTCCTACAGAGACTCTGGGTGGGTTCAAACAAAGTGCTGACTTTGCAGTTAGTATCTGAGCGCTTAACCCTTGTGCTACCACAGCTCCCTTGTCATGACTGTGGGGGCCTTCAGTGCCAGGAAAGGAACGCCAGTGGTGAAGCGGTCCGGCAATCAGCTGTTAACCGAAAGATTGGTGGTTGCTTGGGAGAACTCGGTGGCAGCTGCTTCTGTAAAGATTTACAGCCTTGGAAATTCTATGGGTCCCTGTGAGTCAGAGTTGACTCGATGGAAGGGAGTTAATGCAAGGAATTTGGACTGACGCCTGCTTAAGGAGGAAAAAGGCGCTTACCTAGATGTTTTTAGACTGTAAGGTCCGATAATTAAGTCCACAAACTTAATTGTTCTAAGTGCTACGTACCACTGTTGAATATCACTATGGTCACCTTCCAAGTACTTGGGGGCTAAGCACCGATGCCAGCACCCAGTCCACCCTTCAGAGTAATTTTGAAACTCTTTCTAGAATGTCCCTTGTACATGGTGGCAAGTTCGCAAACTTAATTGTCCTAAGTGCTGAATATCGCTACGGTCACCTTGGAGTCCTCCCCTTGGGAAGCTGTGCACCGATGCCAGCGTCCAGCCCACACTTCAAGGCAATTTTGGAACTCTTTCTGGAATGGCCATTGTGCACGGTGGAAAGTTCACAAATGTAATTGCATAGCTCTCTGTGAGGGAGTTTTTAGCCAGTAAACAAATAACCGTATTGGAACACTCTCCCTGCTCACCTGATGTGGCCTGCCGTTTTTCTTTACCTGAGAATAAAGGAAATATTGAAAGGAAGATATTTTGATGACATTCAGGACATCAAGGGTAATACTACAACAGCTCTGATGACCATTCCAGAAAGAGTTCCAAAATTGCTCTGAAGGGTGGGCTAAGCTCTGGTGTCCGTGTACAGCTTCCCAAGGAGAGGACTTGGAAGGTGACCACAGTGATGTTCAGCAATGAGGCCTGTAGAACTTTTTCTAGCACAGGTTTGTGAGCTTGATTGGCAGTCCTGGTATACTGGGCTGATACAACGAGAGACAGCTGTGGTGGTCAGCATCTGCGGAGAGCTACAGGCTTGGAAACCCTGTGGGCAGCTACGAACGGGCATCCACTCCATGGCAGTGAGTTTGGGGCTTTGCGGCTGATCACGTCCATCTGCATTGTTAAGTTCCTTCGGGGTAGCTCTTCAGAGACCCCAGAGGTGACCTCAGGTGAGTTTCTGGTCTGGAATGTCCTAAATAGCCACCGTGAAGAAGACCCCATTTGCTGCTGTCGGGCGATGCTGAGTTGCTCCTGACTCCTGGTGACTGTGTGACAGACTAGCACGGCCCCTGGGGTTTTCTAGACTGTCATCTTTAGGGGAGCAGAGGCCGGGCTGTTCTCCCCAGAGTCGCCACGAGGGCTGGAACTGCTGACCTCTCAGTCTGCCGCAGAGCGCTTAACCCTCACGCCACCAGGGCTCCTTCCACGGCCATGTCGGTATCTGGGGCAATAAATTCTTAAGTCATCATGAAAATTTAATTGCCAAACGAATTAAATGTCGCTCAAAGACTCTAAATGTTTTTACTATTGATCTGTTTATTCATTTTAATCACTTTATTAAATGTCAGGCCTGTCTGAAGTTGCCGGGGGAGGCACTTTCCTGTGACCTTTCAGGGGAATAAAACACAATTTATGGGACTGGCTATTACTATGCCTTATCACTGCTGCCGTGGAAACGAGAGCAGCGCTTCTCCAGGTAGCCGGCCTCACATCAATCAGGAGTTCCTTCTTAAATGGGGTTCTGGTTAAATGCGACTATTAGCAACAATGTAATTAAAGAGACAGCGTGGCTGTCAAAGGAATATAAAATGTTGCATTAAAAAATAGCCTATCAACGTGGGTGTCATTAAAGCCATTATTTGCTGTAGTTTCAGGTACATAAATTCCTGGCGTTTGTGCTTACAAAGCCTTGGGCAGCTGAAACAGCAGGAATTCATGGACCAGTCCGTTGTTGTTAGGAAAATCATTCGCTGTCTGGTCTGCTCAACGGGCTCAGGTCTCAGCTCTGAACAGGGAGAGGATGACACTTGCCCAGCTGTCACGTTTCCAGATTTCCCCTCACGTTCACCCAGCTAGTCTTCAGCAAAGCAGGAAGCAGGCTCGGTGGGATCACTTACAACTTAGCCACCTGGACATGAAACAGGAGACCAGGAACTTCTGGTTCTCTCATGGGTGGCCGTCAGCCCACTCAACAGAAGTGGAGTCACTACTAACTTTTGGGGACCCCTGTGGCCGAGTGGGGTTGCCCCACTGGGCTTTCTTGCCTGTCGTCTTTATGGATCTGGGTGCCAGGTGGCTCTCCCACAGAGCTCCTGGATGAGTCTGGGCTGTCTTTCTGTCAAAAACCCCACCCTTATCCATTGTACGACCAGCTTTCTTATGTGGTACTGCGCATGATAACTTTTATGCAGCGGCTGGGGTCGAGGGGTCAGTTTGTTGAGACCTTGGAAGTGGATCTAGGCTTGATGTGGCTCCTTCAGGGGCTGTGATAAGGGACACTCGTAATCCCTGGCACACCTGTACCTGGGAAGCTTGACCCAGCACCGTCGAGTCGACACTGACTCAGAGCAACACCGTCGTCGGGCAGGGCAGAACCGCCCTCCAGGACTTCAGGGCTGTGATCTTTATAAAAGCAGACGGCCACACCTGGTGTGTCTGGACTGCTGACCCTCGCGGTTCGCAGCTGAGTGCTTAACTGCCGCACAGCTGGGGCTCCTGTAGGGGACGGTCCCGGCCCACGAGACTCTGGAGTCCAGCCTGCTTCCTACTGCACATCTGTGCTACCCACGGCTTTGCAGGGAAGCACTGTTAACAATTCAGAGCCCTGGTGGTGAGGACTCTTAGGCACACAGCTGCTAACCACGAAGCTGGCAGTTCAAGCCCACAGAGCTGCTCTAGGGTAGAAAGCCTTCACAATCTGTTTCTATAATGACTGCAGCCAGGAAAACCCTATGTCACCATGAGGAACAACAGCACTGTGATTAAAAAAGTGTTGTTTTAGGAGCCAGTTCAAATCAAAACACTAGATCCAAAAGATGAAGCACTTGTTGGTGACAATTACTAGGGGAGTGTTTTCTGCCCTAGCAGCCCTTAGAAAGCTAAATGCTAGGTTCCCTGTCCACTGTATGACAAAGAAAGGAAGGAGCGATGACTGCCACAGCTATTCCTGAAAGCACGGTTTTCAGACCAGCAGTGCGTTGTCACATCGCTTCCGAGATCAAGTAAGTCCGACCTGGTGAGCAGAGGCTGGCCAGCCGGCCCCTGTGCCATTCGTTGGGCCAGCTGCCTATGACACTGAGCTGTGCTCTCTCGTCCCAAGTGCAAATGGAAGATAATAAAACTTGCTCCTTCCTTTTTCACCAAAATAGAATAGAGAGAAAGGAAACATTAAACGCGGAACTCTGTGCTCTAAGAGTCTGAAAGCTTGGCTGCTCTCACACGGTCAGCTGCTGATGCTGTTAGTGGCCTTCAGGGCGACCCCCAACTCGTGACGACCCTGTGGGTGACAAAGCAGAACTGCTCCACTGAGTTTTCTTGGCTGTCATCTTAAGGGAAGCAGATTGCCAGGACTTTTCTTCCGCCAGGTGCTGCAGCAATTGTGAATCATGGCGACCCCGTGTGGCAGAGTATGGGGTTTTCCAAGCTGTGGTCTTTCTGGGAACAGATCACCAGGTCTTTTCCCCACACAACTGTTACGTTGGTTCAAACAGTCAGCCTTTGGGTGAGCAGCTGAGCACTAACTGTGGTGCCCGCCAGGGCTGCTTCACGTCTAAAAAGTGCGGAAAACGTTACACGACCCGGTGCAGAACAGGGTCCGTCATCACGTGACTCTGCTGTCTCGTTCCCTCCAGGTTCCTTCAGCACAACTCTATTAGACGCATATCCAGGAAAGCGTTTTTTGGATTATATAAACTGCAAATACTGTGAGTAACCACTTTATCATTATATTATGGGCATGATTTTAAGAATAGACTGAAGGTGACCACAGCAGAGGGCTCAGATACAACCAGAGCTGTGGTTACAGCGTGGGATCAGGCTGTGTGTCATTCTGTCGTGCGCAGGGCTGCCGTGGGCTAGAAACGGTGGCACTTATGGGCAAATAGCGTATTCTACAAGTGGTTCACAGCTTACGATATAGTCACACTGCCTTTTTTCCATTTTGGGGAGGGGGAATCTCATCACTAATAATGTATCTTACAATAAATTTACCGCCCATGATTTGTTGATGTTACCCTCAGATAGTCATTCACAGATGTTGCAAGATCAGATTTGTAAAGATACTGATAATAAAAGGCAATAATAATGAAAACTAAATTAAGAGAGAGAGAGAGATTTCACTTCTATCACAGTAGAGTTACAACAGAATCTCCAGAGTGGAGATCATCCTAAGTCAGGATCTGCCTCTGTCGTGTCATGTTGTGTCACGCCGTGTGGCACTGTGTCGTGTCATGTAACATCATTGCACATCATACTATGGAGCCCTGGTGGCACAACTGGGAAAGGCTTGGCTGCTGATTGAAAGGCCAGTGGTTTGAGTCCACCTGGCACCGCTGCGGGAGGAAGCCCCGGTGATCTGCTCCGGTGAAGATCACAGTCTGGGAAGCTTCTTAAGGAAAAATCAAAATCTCTTCCCTGGAGAGTCAATTCCAACTCATAGTGATCCCACGGGACGGAGCTGAACTGCTGCCTGCTGGGGTTTCCTAGACTGTCAGCTTTGTGGGTGCTGACGGCCACAGCTTTCTCCTGCACAGTGGCTGAGTTTGAAATGCTGATCTTTTCTTAGCAGCCAAGTGTTTAACCGCTACACTACCAGGGTGCCTTAGGAGCCCCGCTGGGGGTACTCCTACTGTGTTACTTGAGCTCTCCATGAGTTGGAACTGACTCAAAGGCACCTAACAATGACAGCGTATATGTTACATTGTTTTATGTTACGCCTTTGTTACATTGTGTTGCTTTGCATTATGTTATATTATGTTTGAGTACAAGAATATCGTAACTCAGCATATGACAGCTTTAGTCCTCTTTGGTCCCATCCTTGTTAGACTAGTATTTGAGCTACCAAGGGTTAAAAAAGAAAAAAAAAAAAGGCCAAAATGCAGTGGAACTGACCCAAGCCAGAGAAGACAGGGTTAAAATAGCCTTTATCCCTGTCTTCAGGGCACAGTCGGGGCCTGTAAGCAGTGCTCTTCGCTGACAAGCTCCTGTGCGACTCTGTGATCTCACACAGTGCTGCATGCTGTTGCCCCAGTGTCTGGTTTTGGCCCTGTTCTGGGCCTGGCACTGGCGTGGCACTCCACGCTGTGGTTGCCTTGTCCGTTGGTCCTTCCTTGCTTTGTTCTTCCCCCTGCAGGCACAGCAGGGCCCTTTCAGAGACAGAGACGACCACGCACGCTGTAACCACCGCGCGTGGCTGGCATGCTCCCCACATGGGACTGACGTGAAGTCCTGGGTGGGCTTCATTAACCCGCCTCTGCTGTTTGTAGATATCTGAGTCACAACTTCATCACAACACTCAGACCTGGAGTATTCAAAGATTTACATCGTCTCACGTGGCTGTAAGTATCCTAGCTTCTGTGTCCCCTACTAACTGTCACAGTGTGTAGGGGACACAGCAGTGCTTTCACAGTGCTATGTCTCTGTCTCATTTATTATGCTTGGTTTCTGGTGGTCACAATCACAGGTGCTTTACCAAAGAAATCTAGACAATGGCTTTTCTCCAGATGGCCTTCCAGGACCAGCAGTAGGCTTGCTAAGCCACCTACCCTCCTACCCTCCTACCCATCCACTCACCCACCCACCCATCCACCCACCCACCCACCCTCCTACCCGTCCACCACCCACTCATCCGTCCACCCACCGACTCACCTACCCGTCCATCCATCTGTCCATGCATCCATGCGTCTGTCCATCCATCTGCCCGTCTATCCAGACATCTATACACCCACCCATCCACCCACCCATCCACCTGTCCACCCACCCACCCGTCCACCCACCCATCCATCCATCCATCCATCTGTCCATCCATCCGTCCGTCTGTCTGTCCATCCATCCATCCATCCATCCATCCATCCATCCATCCATCCATCCACTCTGCCCACCCCCAACCATCCATTCCTTCTGAAAGCCTTGTCACCCCGGCACTGCTGATATTGTGGTCTGAACAGTTCCCCATGGAGGGACTGTCCTTTGCATCATAGGAGGCTCTACAGTGTCCCTGGCCTCTATCCACTGGATGCTGTAACATTTTCTCCCAACTCACGGCCACCAAAATGTCCCCAGACATTCCCAGACGACTCCTGGAGCTCAAACCACCCTCTGTTGACACCACTGACAGAGAAAGTGAGCGAGTTCAGGGTTATTTGGTTTCCAGAACATTCATAGAGGGGTCTGGAAATATGGAAGTTCCCAGTGTGACAGCACTCTCCCCTGGGCCACCAGCTGCATCCCAAACACTCTCCCATTAGTCTCCCATGGATGCCTGTGCTTCCAGCAGGGACATGAGCCAAACACAGCCACAAGTGCATATCACTTTGCCCATTTTCTGGAAGCTGGCCAGGCCTGGTTGGAAAGCCAGCATTGGGCTTCACCTAGAGCTGTGTGCCCTCGCCCCACTGTCATGCTTAGCCAGCTTTCTTGATCTTCCCAGAGCTCTTTCCACACCTCTATGACCATTGCTCGCTTTCCAGCCGCTCTGCCGAGACCTGGGTTACACATCACAAGTCAGGTGCCACATGCACAGGTCCTGGCGCAGTGACAGCCCCGAGAGCTGGGTCGGCCTGCATTGTTTGTCCGGGTCTCACAGGTTTTCCACCTTTGAAGAGGTGGAGTCTCACCACTTTTCCATCGCATCTTTTAGAAGGAATTGTTTGAGCTCTCCTTCTCTGAGAGGTTTCTGCCTTACGCAGATACAGGTCCCGGCTTTCTCAGGTTTGACTGTACACAGTAGGTGCTCAGTGGGAGGCTCCTTCTCTGAATCCTGAGACCCCTGAGGATGAGAGGCATCATTACTGCCTGCAAAAGCAAGCAGAGGAAAGAGGCGTATTTATCTCCACTCTCCTGTCTTCTAATCAAAATAGGACATATCATTAAAGATAGATTTAAATGTATCAATATTTTCATTCTTTCATACTCTAAGTTCTTTAAAACAATTTGTCATTGAGTTTATCCCAGCTCATGGGAACCCCTGGCAGGCAGAGGAGAACTATGCTGCATAGCATTTTCACGGCTGATTTTTCAGAAGTAGTTCACCAGGCCTCTCTTCCAAGGCACCTCTGGGTCTTGAACCCCTAATCTTTTGGTCAGTATCCAGGTGCTTTAACCCTGTGCGCCACTAGGGATGCCCAAATCTCCTTGTCCGTGGCTTCCCGTTCACTTGTTTGGTTGGGAGACTAATTCAACACGTCATTTAAACACCCTAAAACCCAAGGCGCGTTGGTAGTTTCCTGAGAATTGTGTTTTTGAGCATTCTTCATTCGGTCAATCAGCAGGTCACCGTGGTCACTGCTCCCAGACTTGTTCAGTGGGTGCAGATACCCGGAGGCAAAGGACAGAATTGGGGTTATCGTGTCCAGTGGGAGCTGGGTGTGGGGAGAGAAAACAATCGATCAGGAGGCAAGTTGGTAAGTGCCCGAATGTGGGCACTTGGAGGGAACACCTGGTCCAGCCGGAAGGTCTGGGGATCGCCCTCTGACAGACGCGGCGCCTGAGCTGAGCCTGGACAGACGGGTGGGAGTCAGGCCCGTCCGGGTGGCAGGGTAGTTCATCACAGGCCTTTCATGTCTTCCTGATTTTATTTCACAAACATCTCTGACATTGGAATGCTTGTGGCATGTTCTTTTCAGAATTCTAGACGACAACCCCATAACCAAAATCTCTCAGCGGTCGTTTGCTGGACTCAATTCTTTGTTCTTCCTGTAAGTTTTTATCTGCCTTTGAGTACGTTTGTCTGTAAATGGTGTTTAATGCATCTGTCTGTAAATGACAATGACATCTAACACTGGCTTCCAAAAAGAGCTTTAACACAATGAAATCCACTAGAATTTTCTATCAGTTAAATCAGTTTCTGGGTCTCCAGCCTTAGTTGCTGTGGCGACTTCCTGGCCCTGACTCGGAGGGCACAGACTGGCAACTAGGCCACAGCGAGTACCTGAAGCCGACTGGTGGGTGTTGTGTATATGCGTGTGAGTGTGTGTTAATTTGATTTCTTTTAGTCCACAGGCCCATTTCTTTAAATATTTTATTGTGTTTCCACTGAACATTTACACAGCAAATTCAGTTCTCATTTTACAATTCCTACACAAAATGTTCAGTGACGTTAAGTCATGTTTTTCACAGTGTGTCATGTAACCGGGTTCTGGTGGTTCCATTTCCAGGGCTCTGGTGTCCCTTCCCACCCTGTCTTCCCATCTTTGCTTTAGACTAATTATTGGCCTTTTGGTCCCACGCAGATTTCTTAAAATATATTTTTTACTGTGATTGAGTGCAAGTTTACAATACAAGTCAATTCTGCACACCCACCTTCACTGCAACTCTATCTGCTCTCCTCACCCTGTGACAACAGCTCTTCCTTTTCACTCTCTACTTCCGGAATCCACTCAACCAGCACGTGTCCCCTCCTCTCCACTTTCCCCTTCCCCCTCTAAAAAGAAACCGGTAGGTCAGTCTGCTACATATATGTGTGTGTGTGTGTGTGTGTGTGTGTGTGTATAAAACCATAAAGTACACAGACTGCCTGCTTCACTCCATGTTTCCATGTCTAGTCATCCTTTGTTTAAAGTGGGGGCTGCAGTACTGGTCTCAGCTCTGGGCCAGCAGCAGATCTAGGGGTCATGCTCTCAGGGTACCCTCCAGGCTGTCAGACCATCACTTCTGGTCTTTTAATGGAATTCTTGATTTTTTTTTTTCAAACTGGAGCACTGTACTCCTGGGTAATATCCTTGATTTTGTGGGGCAACCTGCTATTTTGCTAAAAGGTGGTCTCAGGGATTAGTTTCTGCTCAAGATCTAGAGAGTACCTCAAGGTTGTAGTCTCAGGGAGTCCTCTGGTCTCAACTGGTCTGCTAAGTCTGGACTTTTTAGGAATTGGGGTTCTGGTGTACATTTTTCTCTCAGGCACATTTTTATTAGCTGTGGTTGGTCAAAGACAGTATTCCATTTTCTCTCCTGACCCCAAACAATACAAAAAGCAAATCAGTTGACATGGAGCTGCTTCTGATTCACAGCAACCCTGTGAGCGTCAGAGCAGAACTGTGCACCATGGCTGGTTTTTCTGTCTGTGACCTGGGGTTGCTATGTCTTTCTTCTCAGACACTTCTGGGGAGCTCTGAACCACCAACTGTCAGTTAGTAGGCCAGTGTTTAACCACGTATACCATCCAAACCAAAACATTACTGTAGAGTTGATCCCAACTCACAGTGACCCTGTAGGACAGAGTAGAATTGCCCCATAGAGTTTCCAAGGAGCACCTGGTGGATTCAAACTGCTGATCTTTTGGTTAGCAGATGTAGCACTTAACCACTAGGCCACCAGGGTTTCCTTAACCACCGAGGGACGCCTTTTATCTCTTAACTGACATTCATATCTGATAGACGTGTCGACAGGGTCAGCCCCAAGTGCACTTTTTGTGAAGGAAAACCTGCTTTGGCCTCATAAAAGTCAACGAAATTTCTAAGATTTTTGTGTGCCAACCCGACTCTTCTCGTCATTCCATCCTCACCGTTCATTAAGGCGCCAGGAGGACTCACCGGCGAGGGTGACTGTATTCCTTTACAGTTGGTGGTAATCAACCAGAGTAATCAGTTTTCCATTTGTGAAAAGGGACCACAGCATCATGAAGGAACTGTGCAGTTTAACGTGCTTGTGAGTTGTTTTCTTTCCCCAAATGCCCCATCACCGTTTCTTAGATTCAATGACACTCCAGCATGTCCCTTTAATATCGTAAATGATGAATGCTTCCCTTAGGAAGACACCGTGGATGGATAGCGCTGGAGATGATTGCAGACCCAGAGTTTACAAGGAAAGCTAATGAGAACTTCCTGATTGTCACCCAATACCGACTTCTGTTTCATTACATGAAATTAAAATGTGAATATTTATTTTTAGGTTCTGCAGCACACTTACGTGTTCACAGTTTCTTTGGCAATATCTGTTCCCGTTAGCACACCATAGATCTTTTTTAAAGGGGTATTCATTCTTCCTCCTTGCACGTCCACCTTAATATAGAGACGCATCCAACAAGCTCAGGTGGTGCAGCAGTTATGTGCTCACCTGCTAGTCCAAAGGTGAACAGTTCAAACCCGCTAGCTGCTCTGCGGGAGAGAGGCCTGGCACTCTGCTTCCACAAAGATTTCTGGCTCCAAAACCCCAGGGGGCAATTGTGCTGTCACACAGGGTCCCAGTGAGTCAGAATCAACGTGAGGGCAAGGCCCAGTTTAGGTTTGCTGTATAGGCGCTAGCACGCCGGCTTCCCAACTGTTGATGCAAGAATAGCACTGTCCTTGGTGGGTCGTGCTGTCGTCTCTCTGACGAGTGTCTTCTCTGTGTCAAGGTCTATGGTTAGTAACCGCCTAGAAGCCCTTCCCACGCAGATGTGCACCCCCATGCCTCGGCTCAACTGGATGTGAGTATGCGTGGAGGTCTTAGCAGCGATCTCCCAGGGGGTGGAAACGAGGATGTTAACGGGGTGCTGTCATAAGACTGTGGCTTCCTAGGGTTAGGTGCCTGGCTGTCAAACCCACCCAGCAGCTCCATGGGAAAGACCTGAGGGTCTGCCCCAGGGATCGCAGTCTAGGAAACTCTGGCAGGCAGCCCGACTCTGCCACAGGAGGTCACCGGGAGTCAGAATCAGCCTGATTGCACCAGTAACAAGGTGACCTTCCCCAGCTCCGGTTCTGATCATGTCACCTCCTGGTTTAAAATCTTGTGAGCATTTCTGCAGATGTGAGGTGAATTTCCAGCTTCTCCTTTGAGCACCTGAAAAGCAACACAGAACCTGTTCCTGTAAAGTCAACTCCAACTCATGGAGATCTTTTAGGACAAAGAAGAAACTCCCCCTGGGAGTGCCTGGTGGGTTTGCAAAGCCGGCCCTCTGATTAGCCACTGAGCTCTTGGCTCCTGTGCCACATGGGCTCCAGATGAAGCCTAGAAGTAGGGAAAACTCACGGCCCTCGAGTCAATTCTGACTCTCAGTGACCCTGTAAGACAGAGCAGAGCTGCCCCATGGAGTTTCCAAGGCTTCATCTTTATGGAAGCAGACAGCCACATCTTCCTCCTGGGGAACAGCCAGTGGGTTCAAATCACTGACCTGGTGGCTCGCAGCTGAGTGTGTAACCACTGCACCACCAGGGTCATTTTCTACCGTTAGCCCTCTGGTTCTCCCTCTGCCCCTACCCCACAGCACCCTCCTGACTGACGCTCTTACAGTTGGCTACCTCAGCACGGGTTGTTCTCTTCCACCTGAAAAGTCATACTCTCATCCTTTTGGCTAATTCAGATACTTCCTACAAATTCAGTATTACGTTGGCTCCCCCAGGGAAGCTGTCCCTGACACCCCATTCGGCTCCAAGACCACTCATCACAGCAGGCACAAAGCTCTACCGTGCCCCCACTTCCGGCACTGTCCACCTCTTGCCCAGCATGTTGGTGGTCACAGACATCCTTGTCTCCCCTAAGTTATGTGACAGCAGACAGCTCCCACATCTCAAGCTCAGCACAGTGCCCGGCATGTAGTGATGCTCAGTAAACACTGGTTCTATGGCCGTGCTAAGCCACGGCCACTCTTGTCAGCCTTTGCTCAAGCCTCACTGGGCATCACTCCACTCTGTTGGATGCAGGGTTGCTATGAGCTGTCACTGACCCGGCAGCAGCTACCAGCATCAGTAACGTGGTTGAAGGAGGGCTGGGTTGTGCAATGGTTAGATCCAGCAGCTAACCAACAGCCCAGCAGTTTGAACCCATCAGTGACATCAAAGTCGAAAAGATTTGGCAATTGGCTTTCATAAGGGTGACAGCCTAGGAAGCCCTGTGGGGAAGTTCTACTGTCCTATGGGGTGGCTGTGAGTTGGAATTGACCCAGTGGCATCTGACACCAACAGCACCATGACTGTTTGGGACATTAATTCAGATGGCTTCATGGCTTCACCACGGTCACCTGCCACTCCCCGCCTCGTGTACACCGTCTCCTGGGACGGCCAGGATCACCACAGTGGTTTCCTGTGAAAAGAATGACTGGGCCATTCGAGGACTCGGCCGTTGCGAGATGACGCGATGTTCGCATTTCAGTGTTCTGTCGTTAGGAGGAAGGCGGGACCCTTAGCAGCAGGATGAATTTTCTGAATCCTGTTTCTCTTCCTGGCCTGCTTCAAGCAAAAGTGCATCTGCAGTTGAGTCCCTCCGCAGAGTTTCTTTGGCAAGACGCAGTCATGTGTCTGTCTTCTTCATGGAAGCATAGAGGCAGGTCACAAACAACGGCATCCTTCGGCACTTGTTGCTGACCTCTGTTATTGACACCAAGCCCAGCTATTTTTGCTCCGTTTTCCTGAGTTCTCAGAAGAACGAGTTGCTGTAGGGTCAGGGAGACTCCACATTGTCCGAGTAGAATTGTGCTCCACTGGGTTTTCTATGGGTGAATCTTCGGGGGTAGCTCCCCGGGCCTTCTCTTGAGGAGCCTCTGGGTGGACTCAAACCTCCAACGCTTTGGTTGGCAGCTGAGGGTGCTAACTGCGCCATCATGGCTGTTGCAGTGTGCCATTGAGTCGAGTCCCACTCCTAGTGGCCCGGTGTGACAGAGCACAGCTGCCCCCAGGCTTTCGAGGCTCTCGTCTTTCTGGGAGCCCGTCTGCAGCTTTCTCTTTGGTGGAGTCCCGGGGTGGGATGGAAGTGCCAATCTCCCTGTTAGCAGCTCAGCGCTTTAATTTGGAGCCACCAAGGCCCCTCCAGTAAACAGTGGGCCCTGCTACTGAGGTCAGCTAACAGTAGGGTAACCGATGACCCCATATCCAGTGCAGACAGACAGGCTCTGAAGGTCAGGCTCTCGTTTCCCTCAAGTTTATTAAGTTGTAACACTCATTCAAAGGGCAGAAGAAGCATAAACTTTGTTATACTAGCCCTCCCACAACGAGAAGGCAAGCATGGTAAAAAGTGGAATGAAGTCCAAATAAAATTCAGAACTGTTACACCAGCAAAAGCATCTAACCCGCTACCTCTAGTCGTAAGCTTTGTACAAAAAGTTTTTTTTTGTTAATTTTTTTTTCCCCCACTCTTGCCTTTCAGGGATTTGGAAGGCAACAGAATAAAGGCCCTCACCAACACCACCTTTCTGTCCTGCAGTTCCCTCACGGTGCTGTAAGTAGGCACAGGACTTCGTAAAGGAGGGAAAAAACCGTAGGTTCAGGAAGTGAAAGGAAACACGGGCAAAAAAAGAAAAAAACCCCAAACAGTGCTCTCTGTACAGTTTTGGTATACAAGGGGAATACAAAAACTCCCCTGTTGTGTCACTGGTTTTGATGGCAGGGCTGAACTAACAGACGCCTCAGGCTGCTCTCCCGGTTTCTGAGGGCAGTGCTCATTCCTGGACACCTCTCAGCTGAATGACCCCAGAAGCGCGAGTTTCCTAGCCCCCCGGCCAACAATGAAATGGGACAACATACGTGAAGGTGGCCAGCTGTCCGACGACTGGGGACAGCGGGCGCTCCCCAGCAGAAGCTCCCTGGTAGAATTCTCGCCTGCCATGTGGGACCACTGGGTTCGAGTCCCAGCCTACAGCCTCTTACACAGTACCCACCGTGTGTCCATGGAGGCAGGCGTGTGGCTGGGGTGATGCTGTCACCTCCTGCACGGTCCCCACCGTGTGTCCGCGGAGGCTGGCGTGTGGCTAGGGTGATGCTGTCACCTCCTGCACGGTCCCCACCGTGTGTCCGCGGAGGCTGGCGTGTGGCTGGGGTGATGCCGATGTTTCAGCCAAGTTCCCTGATGAAGATGGACCAGGAAAAAAGGCTGACCATCCCCTTCTGAGAACCATGCAGGGACTACCCGGAGCATCACAGCCTTCCGTGCCCCAGCCAATCCGGGGTAGGATCGGGTGGCTTCTTCTCCTGTGTGCTTGGGGTCATCGTGAGGCGGGGCCCACCCCACAGCAGCCAGCATACAATGATAGTGGTTAGTCATCACAGCCGGCTTGTACTACGGGTTGCCTCTCTCCATAAAGGAAAAAAGAAAATTACCCTGAGAGAGAAAACAGCTGATACATTCTGATCGGCCAAGGATTCTGCCTGGTGATTCTGGTATTTTTCATGAGAGGTGAAAGGCAGAGTGATTATGGTGTTTCCTAAAGGGGGAAAGGCAGAGAGATCCCTGCATTGATGCTAGTAAGCTTAACAACACAAGGATTTTTAATCTTAATACGTAGTAAGCACTTAGTAATGTTTGTTGGTTAGGAGGATATTTGGAGGGGAAAATAGAAAAAAAAAACAGCAGAGCACATTCATTTGTGGTGCTCTCACGTCTCTCCCACACATCAGGAGATCAAGCTCACTGTCAGGTTGTGTAGTTGTTGGTGAACAGAAGGAGGAACGTGCCTGTCCTCGTCCTCTTTACAAGACGCAGCCCCCACCTTCCTCTCGTGGAGGGCAGAGGAGAGGGAACCGGAGAGGTGAACAAATTCCTCCCCCCACAAGCTGCCGTGGAGTTCTTGCAAACTCAGGACCACCTCGCCTGTGTCGGAGGAGGAGGACCCCTCTGCGGGGGGGCTTTCAGGGACTCACCCAGACCTCACCTCTGTCGGAGGAGGACTTCACCCCAGGGAGTTTTCAGGGGCGGATCTTGGGAAGTCGTCTGCCAGGCCTTCCATCCCAGTTGCACCTGGAGGGAGTCAGCCCTCCGGTCTTTCAGTTAGCAAGCAGCTGAGCTCCTTAACCGTCTGCACTGTTGTTCTTGCTGGGTGACACCGAGTGGATTTCAACTCAGAACGACCCGTGTGACAGAGCAGATCTGCCCCTGAGGGCTTCTTAGGCTGTCGTCTTTATGGAAAGAGGTCACCACGGAGCTGCTGGGTGGGTTCATACTGGTGACCCCCAAAGCACCTCCTCTTTGTGTAACTCCCACAGTTCTGAGTCACTGTCACACGCCCTCTCATTTGCTAACACTCCTGGGAGGCAGCAGCCATGGTCCTGCTTTGTGCCATGTACCCCAGAGGATTCCTGTTTGCAGACAAAGGCAGCGTAGGACAGGTCTCCCCACCCTGCTTTAAGCTGGCGCGGGCCCCCAGGCGCTGCTCCAGTGTGGATCCCACTCTGCTCTTCCCTTAAGGGGAACGTGCCTTACCTGGGGCTCTTTCCAATCCTTCCCAGGAGTCGTTACTGGAGTCAAAGCGTGACGTTCTCCGGAGCCCTGGTGGCCCAGTCGAGTGCCCGGCTGGTAACCAGAAGGTTGGCAGGTTGGCAGTTCAAATCCACCAGCTGCTTCTCAGGAGAAGGATGTACCACAGTAGTCTGCTCCTGCGACGGGAACCCCGTGGGGCGGTTCTACTCTGCCCTACAGGGAGGGTTGCTGGGAGTCAGCACCAGCCCCGCGATGGTGGTGGGCACCCTGAGAAGGAAACATTTTCTGAAACGATCAGCGTCTGTCCAAGGTGCAGCCTGAATTTGCCAGTGGCGGTGGCTGTTGGGCAGAGCTGTGGGTGGGTGTGCCTGGTGCTGTACCGGTCAGCCGGTGAGAAGCCCCCTGGGGACATCAAAGTCTTACCTGGATCCAAGGTGTCCCTTATGGCCAACTGATCATTAAAGCAGCTGGCAGCCAGCCGTGCTGACTCTCTGCATGTCTTGCAGGTTCCTGCCCAGTAATCAAATCGATTTTGTTCCAGAGAAGACATTCGCCTCATTATACAAGTTAGGAGAACTGTAAGTAGCATTACCTGTTGGGAAAACATGATTGCTTCTTGGGAGATCATAAATTTAAATGACAAGGGAGACAGTTTCTCTTTCAGTACCCAACAAAATGCTGAGGGGTCAGAAAGCCTCAGGGTTTGGTTTGGTTTTTCATTGTGTCTTTGATTTAATGAGTTCTCCACGTGCTAACACATCAGTGGTGATCATTTGTGATTTCGTTTAGAAAGAATTCAGTATCGAGGTGATTCTGACTCAGAGGGGACACTGCCTGCTCCCGCACCGTCCTCACAGTCTGCCGAGGGCACTGCCGAGTCGACTCTTACTCAGGGGACTCCGTAGGACAGAGCAGAGCTCCCCCACGGGGTTTCCAAGACTGTCATCTCTGCGGGGGGAGATTGCGAGGTCTTCCTCCCACAGTGCCACTGGCTGAGCTTGAACAGCTGACCTTGGGGTTAGTGGCCGAGCACCCAACCGCTGTGCCACCAGGGCGCCCTCACCTTCCTCGTCCTCTCCCTGTACTCTGCCCACTGTGGCCCACTGGCTGGCTTCTGAACAGTCCACGGAATCCAGCCTCTGACAGTGCTGGGCCCTCCCCGGAAAGTTGGCTGGCCTTTCACTCCACCCAGGTGGGTGCCATCACGTGATTTTGACACGCAGTGACTTGATGTGAAAGATCAGAATCGCCTCGTAGAGTTTCCTAGGGTGCCACTGGTGGTGCGGTGGTTAGGGGCTTGGCTGCTCCCAGCAGGTCAGCAGCTGGAATCCACCAGCTGTCCTCGGAAGCCCCACGGGCCACTTCTACTCTGTCCTCTAGGGGTCGCTGTCAGTCAGAATCAACTGGAGGGCAATGGGTTTGGGTTTTTTTCTTTTTAATCTTCTCAGGAGCAGATCATCAGGTCTTTCACCCACAAAACTATGGGGTGATTCGAACTGCCAGTGTTTCTGTTAGCAGTTCAGGGGTTGATAGTCACATTACCTGGGCTCACTGGAAAAAGCCTTAGTTATTTGTAACTCCTGTTTATCGAGAGTGTCGCAA
This sequence comes from Heterohyrax brucei, assembly GCA_028571685.1. Lineage (NCBI taxonomy): Eukaryota > Metazoa > Chordata > Mammalia > Hyracoidea > Procaviidae > Heterohyrax > Heterohyrax brucei. Next base: position 83,933,191 of record CM053159.1, read on the forward strand.
ATAAATCAAATCTGTTGTTCGAGTCCTAGCAGGGCTGTTTCACAAGTGTCTCACCTGTCACACCTTGTCTGCTTCTGACAGCTGCTATAGACGCTTAAAGAACCCCGATTTCTTCTGACACGACAGGCTTCTTTTCCACATTCCGTAGTTGCCCATTCATCCCTCTGGGTTAGATAGTACCACTGTATTTCTTTCTAAGCCCCCAGTTTCTTCTACAGAAACAGTCCCATGTAGGAAGTGTTTAAAATGTGTGACCTCATCCATTCAGGATTAATAGGAGGGTACTATGTGGTCAATACTGTCTAGCTGGAGTGGATAATAAACAGAGGACCTGGGTCTTGACCCCCAGAAGCTTAGAATGCAGTTTTGTAAGCCAGGCATTGTAAGCGAGAACCAAGTAGGAATCACAGATACGACGTGTGACAGAAGGATGCAGAGAGTCACCCTACAGCGGACAGAATCAGTCAAAATGGGTAGGAAAGCCCGGGCGGGGGATGTACTGGAGAGGGGTGAGAGGAAATCCCAGCCAGAAGCTGGATGAACAAAAATGTCACGTGTCTGCAGGGGAGGGAAACACAACCTGCGGGCCGACTCAGGCAGCCTGGCTGTGGTGGGACTGGTTATCAGGCTGGTTAGATTCAGACAAGGACTGACAATGCAGCCTGTGAGCTCCTCCTAGAAAGAGTGGTACAGAACTCGCTGCTGAGCATCACTGTAGTCACCTTTGAAGTCCTCCCCTTGGGAATCTAGGCACCAGCACCAGTGCCAGGTCCACCCTTCAAACCACTTTTAGAACTCTTTCTGGAATGGCCATCGGAGCTGTTATCATGTTGCCCTTGACACCCTGACTGCCATCCGGATGTCTTCCTGTCAACATTTCCTTTCTCTTCAGGTAAAGAAAAATGTCCCTGGGGGCCAGATCAGGTGAGTAGAGAGGGTGTTCCAAGACACTTATTTGTTTACTGGCTAAAAACTGTCACAAATAGCTCTACAATTAAGTTTGCAAACTTGCCACTGTGCCACCATGCACAATGGCCATTCCAGAAAGAGTTCCAAAATAACTTTGGAGGGCAGATTAGGTGCTGGCATCGGTGCACAGCTTCCCAAAGGGAGGACCTCGAAGGTGGCCATAGTGATATTCAGCAATGAGGTATGTAGCACTTTTTCTAGGAGTTTGCGAACTTAATTGTCAGACCTCTTATTTGCTGTTACATCAACTGGGATGATGAGAATTGTGAGGAGTAAGAACTGTATCACTTGTTTCCAGTCTAATTGCTTTGGGTCTTCACTGTCACCAACAGGAATCTGTCCAACAACCTGATAAGGGAGTTACCACCCCACATTTTTAATGACCTGAAGCTTCTACAAAAATTGTAAGTCCTTCTTCCCATGATAACCAGATTTAAAAGGGCAAGTCTCCAGCTTCCAAGATAATAACACCCTGGTGCTTTTTCCTTTCTCTCTTTTGGCACTAAAGGAACCTGTCATCCAACCCTCTCCGGCATCTGCACAAGAACCAGTTTGAGAGCCTCGGACAGCTCGAATCTCTGTAAGTGGAATACTGCCGTCCGTGGATTACGGCTTCAGTCCACGTTTCTGCTTCAAGACACACTTATTTTCAAACGAGCAGTTTACACACATTCTTCTAGCTTTTCACTCAGCACGTACCCTCAGACAGTTGGGAATCCCATGTTACACAACAAAGCCTCCTGCTTTCTCTGTTCCACATGTGTGAAGACGACAGCTATGCCTGCCGCTGCATAGATGGCCTTCCTAAACCCAGGATTATGAAGGAAAAACTCCTTCAACACTTTTCACAAAAAATTAACTTTCAAGAGTTGTTAGTAGAAGCTTGGCAAAAACAAGCTATCTAAGGCTCTACTGTCTTTCCTGTTTCCCACAATAATCTATGGGATGCTTGGACACAGTTGCTGCTTTTCAAGCAGTGTAAGGAAAGAATCACCTGGCAAACATTGAACACGCAGAGGAATCGTTTGTCTAGTGTTTTATGTTTGCAGTCATCTTGGGTTTCAAATGATGTCAACTCAGAATAGTTATTCTTTGAATTTCATCATTAGTTTCATGCAAATGACCGTTGTTGGTTACTGTCTGTCTTCCTGATTGCTTGTTTTCACACAGAGAGGACAGTGCCTGATCTGATCTCAACCTAACGCTTGTCTCCCTTTAGTCCCAAAGCCACTCCTTACCGTCACTTTTTATTCTTGCTCAATAGTAATTAATGCGAGGAAATTTATACAAGGCTTGCGTCCTCGCTCAGCAAGTACTAGGGAGCATCTCCTGTTGAAAAAGACTGGCTTCCTGCTCTTGAGAAGCTCAGCCTGTCGTGAGGTGCCATCGCGTTGTCTGGAACTCCTAGTGACCCTGGGTACAACAGAGTGACACCTTGCCTGGTCCTGAGCCACCCTTGCAGTTACTGCTGCGTGGGAGCCCACCTTTGTAGCCGGTACCTCAGTCCACCTCACCGAGGGTCTTCCTCGTCTTTGCTGAGCGTCTGCGTCTTCAAGCATGAGGTCCTGCTCCAGACCCTGGTCCTTCTTGACAGCGTGTCCAAAGTACATGAGACAAAGTTTCACCATCCTCACTCCTAAGTAACATTCTGGCTATACTTCTTCCAACACAGAGTTGTTCATCCTGCTAGCGGCCACAGTGTATTCAATATGCTTCGCCAATGCTGTGATTTAAATGCAATCAATCCTCCTTTGGTCTTCCTGATTCACTGTCCCAGGTTCCATGCAGAAGAGGTGGTTGAAAGTACTGCAGCTTGGGTCAGGAGTTGCGCTCAAAGTGATGTCTTGGCTTTTTAACATTTTGGGGAAGTTCAGCCTAGAACCAGAAAAAATATAAATAATGCGCTGGTTTTAAGTCTAGGAGCAGACCTCGGGTTACGGGCAAATGAAGCGTCTCCTGCTCATGGCAGTTTGTCCCGAGAGCAGACTTACCAGGCCCCCCGGGAGCCCCCCGGGAGTCCCCCGGGAGCCCCCCGAGAGTCCCAGCAGCAGTTCCTTCCCCCCCTTCCCTCTCTTCACTTCTCTCCTTTCTTCATTGTCTCTTGTCCCTGATTCCTTTTACAAGCGCTGAAGACCGCTACACAGCGTGGTATTGGACGTTCAGAATACACGGGCTGTTAGTCAAACAACCACACAACACATAACAAAGCTAAAACGGGGATAAGGCAAGGAGAAACGTAAGAGCCAAAGAAAGGGGGGCCCCAGCCAAACCACTGCTGTCTACTCCAACTCTGGCTCACAGAGACCCTACAGGATGGAGTGGAGCTGCCCCGTAGGAGTCCCACAGCTGTGAGCTTTACAAGGAACCCTGGTAGCACAGTGGTCAAGTGTTATGTCTGCTCACCAAAGGGTCAGCAGTTTGAATCCACCAGGTGCTCCTTGGGAACTCTATGGGGCAGTTCTACTCTGTCTTACAGGGTCACTATGAGTTGCAATCAACTGGACAACAGTGGTTTTTATTTTCATTTATTTTTTAATCTTTATAAGAGCAGACTGCCGTGTCTGTGTCCTGCAGAATGGCTGGCTGGGTTCCAACTGCCACCTTTTGGTTAGCAGCTGAGTGTTTTAACCAGCACGCCACAAGGGTTCCTCTGAAAGAGGGAAAGTGACCTTGACTGAGGACACAGATTCCCAGAGGGAGAAGCTGTGGGATGGTTTAGGCATCTCACAGCTCCTGCACAGTTCATTTCTGACAGCCAAAACGCCAAGCTGATTTTGTCCAGGAAAGAGTCGCCGAGCTGATGGAAACTCACAGCCAGGTCCAAAAGTCCTCGTTCAAATCAGCCAAGCAGAACCCGAGAAAGGGAGGACCAGATGCATCCAAGATCAGTACTAGACGCAAAACCTTCTGTCTTTCTGAACTGTGTCCTCCCTCTCAGCATTTCCTGAGGACATGGCCAACGCCATCGTTCACACTGTCCTTAAAAGGTCTTCAAAGAACTCATATTTGAAGAAGCTTCAGGATAAATGAGGAGACTGTTACCAGGTGCCGTAGTCTTTACGGGGAGGAGCCCTGGTGGCGCAGTGGTGAAGTGCTCTTCATTAACCAAAGGCCGGCGGGTCCAGCCCCTCTGCGGGAGGACGGCGCAGCAGTCCTCTCCCCTCAAGAGCACGGCTTTGGAAGCCCTGCGATGCCGCTCGGCTCCATCCCGTAGTGTTGCTGTGAGCTGGAATTCATTCAGTGGCAATGAGTTTTGTTTTTACTTTTAAAAATCTTCATGAAAGTGGATTTCTGGGTCTTTCTCCCATGCAACTACTGTGTGGGTTGAAATAGCCAATCTTTTGGTTTGCAGTTGAGTGCTAAACAGCTATTCCACCAGATTCCTTAGACAAGGAGATGGGGTTATCCTGGGCGCTTTTCTGAGGGCATCTTATGGGGCCTGGAGGAATTTTAAAGGGACTTTCCTTCTCGCTGTTGTCTCAGGAAGGCTTTGTCATCAAAGGAGCCCCGGTGGTGCAGTGGTTAAGCTCTCAGGTGCCAACAGAAGTGTCAGCAGTTTGTCACGCCCTAAAGAGGACAGCCTTAAAAACCCTGTGGGAGAGTTCTGCTCTGTCCCCTGCAGTGGCTGTGAGTCAGAACCGACTCAGCAGCAGTGGGTTTTCGCCGCCTCGGGCTGTTTTGACTTCGCATCTGCTGTTTTCCAGCCCAAAGACAAAGGCTGGACAGAAATGCCGGCGTGTGAATCCTGCTTCCCACAGACCTCATCTCAGAGATGCCCCGTGGTCAGAATTACCATCTCCTCGGCCCAGTTTAAAAAATCCAATTCTCGAGCCAGTGTCATAACCATGCAAATCTCTGGTGCTATTTTTAAATCAAGTAAATGAATGAAAGAACTTTATGAGAATGTCATTCTCCCTGTGCAGTGACAAAGTCAGCTTCAGCTCACAGGAAGGCACAAACAGATACAGCTACAGCCTGCTGTAGTGCTGTAAAACTGTCATCCTGATTTCAAGTGGTGACAAGACTCTGAAGCATTTTATTCAGAATTTGACAAAAGGTAATTTTTTAAAAAAGATTTTTATTTTTAGTGGCAATATACATGTTTCAGTCAGCTAGTGCTGCTCTAACAGAAATACCACGAGTGGACGGCTTTAACAAAGGAAAGTTTATTCTCACACAGCCTGGTAGGCTGCAAATCCCGATTCCGGGTGTGCACTGCGGGAGAAGGCTTTCCCGCTGTCGGCTCTGGAGGAAGGTCCGGGTGTGTATCCTTGTGTCTGTCTGTCTTTGCTCAGGGAATGTCTTGATGCAAGAAACTCAGGTCTGAAGGACACCCTTTTCTCCTGCTGCTGCTTTCTTGACGGTGTGAGGTTCCCAACTTTGCGTGCTCTCCTCTCTTTTTGTCTCCCGTAGGGTAAAAGGATAAAAGTGTGGTGCAAGCCACACTCCAGGGAAACTCCCTTAGCAAGGCTGTGGCATTCCCACCCTAAACTTCTTATTTATTTTTTTTAACATAATCATCCTATCTACTAGCCACAGGCACAGATCAGAATTTACAGCATCAGAAAACCACAGAATGGAGGGCAATCACAGAACACAGGGAATTCTGGCCCAGCTAAACGACTACACATTTTTTGGGGAGTACACAATTCAATCCACGACATCCCACAACCAAACATACCTCTGCTCACCACTTGTCATTTCAGTGACATGGGTTACAGGCATTAGTTGTGTCCCCACTCTGTCTCGGCCCTGGGCATCTCATCCCAAGTAACCCAGGCTCTCTGGCCTTCAGGGCCATGAGTCAGAATCACCCTGATAGCACTGGAGCAGATTTGAGTTTGGTCCTTGAACGTTCCCACTGAGCTTCCCATGAGCTGTTGTTGACTTACACTCAAACCGACAATTCTTTGTAGGAACTCTAGGTGTATGACAAACATTTTTTGCTAACTGAGCGGAACTGTGACTTAAAGATGGTGTCATGGAGTAGCTTCAGTTCCTTACAAAGGTTATTTCTGGTGTTAGATTTGGGAGTTCCCTCCATCTCAATGGAACTAGTAAATCTGGTTTCCACATGACTTTGCAAGTTCTGTTCTGCATTTTTCCTCCTTTTAATCAAGATCCAGCTACTGGATCTTTGATCAAAACAAAATACAATTTTTATGAGACACTAAATGAAGGCATGAAAATGTTGAATTATTTATGTGTGTCTTCCAGAGACCTAGAAAGGATAGAGATTCCAAACATAAGCACAAGAATGTTTCAGCACATGAAGAATCTTTCTCACATGTAAGTATGTATGAAGAACTGGAAAAAGGAGGCGCAGGGAGTGTCTCCAATGCTCTCACGTAAACTGTCCAGGGTACTGTTGCCATGCGTTTTTACGTAGAAGTCCTTTTGTTGAGAACTCTTTGATTTTGTCACCTTTGGCTCCTGTTCAAATAGAGTTCAATGTGGTGATGTGCTGACGTCAGTGACCCTTCTTCTGGGGGTCTCAACAGAGACCCAACAAGAATCAGGGTATCGGACTGCCACATATTACATGAGACAAAGGCACTAGCAAAACAGTGCCTGGGGACCTGGGACATTGATTCACTTCACGTGAATGAGCGGATGGCTGCTCTAAGGTTTGAACCCCAAGGAAGAAAGGGGTTGTGTTAATTCCAGGTCATATGGCTGTGACTAGGTGCACTAAACCATAGAGGTGGTGACTCTTCGTCATGGTTTTTGATAAGCCCCACTGATATACCTGGATAAAGCACACTGTGCGGGTGGTGGTAGTGACGTGTGGGTGACATGCATGGCCTGTCTTAGCAACTGTGGATTCCGTGTGTTCGTGATTCTAAAACTGAACCATTGTTATCCGGAAAAATAGGGAGGCTTTGCCGTCAGATTACAAGCTGGGCACAACAGATGGCTGAGGTGGTTGGCGTGAAGATTCTCTTTGGGGAGAACATTTTGTTTATGTCTGTACAGTAGGTGTGATTCCTAAAAGACACGTGTTTGACACATGCCCACATGGTTTTCATAATTTCTATTACTGTGTCAGATTTACATAAATATTAAATGAGGCTGCCATTTCCTTGTGCAGGCAAGATGTGAGATCTTCTTAGCAGAGAGGTATTAAACCCTTTTAGATCTTCATGGAAAAGCTGTCACTTTAACTATGGATCTGAGGTCAAGGTCAAGAGGGACCCAGCAATTAATAGACTGTGTTAGCTTAGTTACTTGTCTACTGACAGACCTAATGAGTCTTCTCCATCTCTCTAGCCCACCACTGACTAAGCCGTTTCCACAATCCCTTCTCCCTTTCCACCCCTCGTTCCTTCTATGTCCAAGCACCAGTTCAGTCACAGGGAAAGAGGATGATGGTACTCCCTTGATGGCTGTCTCCGAAGACAGAGGACATAATGGAATCCTGAAACAACAAAGAGTCTGTGCCAGGGACTTCAGGGAAGGGGAAGAGAACCACAGCCCTTGCACGGCAAGTTCCTTTAACAAGAGAAATAGTATCAGGGCATTAGACTGTAAGCTACTTGAGGGATTAGGGTAGGGATTATGCCCTGATTCTCTACACAGCCCGTTCAGCACTAAATAATTTATCATTCATTTGTGGATCTAAAACTTGTCTGTTGAGTACTTGCCGGGTACCAGTCACTGTTCTAGTTGCTGGCAACACGGTGACAAGCGAGAGAGAGGTGTCTGCCGTTCAGGGTGTCCCACTCAGCTTTGGAAGACAGAGAATAAACAAATGGTTCATTAATAGATGCTCTGAGAACTGTGAAGAAAGTTTGCAGAGTTTCTTCTGATTTTCAGTTTTCATGTTTTCCATATTTCTTGTCTTTTTAATGACTTCTATGATTTCCTCACAAACCTCCTTTGGTCTTGGGTCATTAGCATTCGATACATCAAATCCATTTTTGAGATGGTCTCTAAATTCAGGTGGGATATACTCAAGGTTGTATATTAGTTATCATCGACATAAAGTAGCTAAAGTGAGTGGAAGAAATAATGAAGTAAAACAGTTGAACAGAAGATTCTATAGGGCAGCTCAAGAAGGCAAAAGGTTATAATGAAATGTGCAAAGACGTGGAGTTAGAAAACCAAAAGAGAAAAACACTCTCAGCACTTCTTAAGCTGAAAGACCCAAAGAAAAAATCTGAGCCTTGAGTTATAATATTGAAGGATCCTATCAGGAAAAGATTGAAGAGTACTAAAAAACATCAATGGGAGATGGAAGGGATACACAGAGACCCAGTACTCAAAAGAACTGTTCAGTGTTGAAGCATTCCAGGATGTAGCATGTGACCAGTGGCTGATGGTACTGAAGAAAGCGGTCCAAGCTGCACTGAAGGCATTCTTGAAAAACAAGACGGTGGGAATTGATGGAATAGCAATGGAGACATTTCAACAAATGGGTGCAGCATCGCAGGGGATCGGTCATCTATGCCAAGAAATTTGGAGGGCAGCTACTTGGTCAACCAACTGCAAGAGATCTGTATTTGTGTCCATTGCAAAGAAACGTGATCCAACTGAATGCAGACGTTATGGAACAGTATCATTAATGTCACACACAAGTAAAATTCTGCTGAAGATCATTCACAAGTGGCTGTAACAGTGCAATGACAGGGAACGGCCGGAAATTCAGGCTGGATTCAGAAGAGGATGTGGATCCAGGGGGATCATCGCTGATGTCAGATGGACCCTGAAAGCAGGGAATACCGGAAAGAGGTGTACCTGTGTTTTATTGACCACACAAAGGCATTCGATTGTGTAGATCATAACACATTATGGCTGACATTGCAAAGAACAGGAATTCCAGAACACTTAATTGTGTTTATGAGGAATCCATACATAGATCGGGAGGCCATCACTGGAAGAGAACAGAGGATAAGGCAGGTGTAGGTCAGGGTTAGATCCTTTCACCGCACTTATCAATACGTATGCTGAGTAAATGATCCAGGAAGTTGCACTATACAAAGAACGGGGCCTCAGGATTGAAAGAAGACTAATCAACAACCTGTGATACGCAGATGACACTACCTTGTTTGCTGAACAGGAAGAGGACTTGAAGCACCGACTGATGAAGATCAAAGACCACAGCCTTCAGTATCGATTATCCCTCAACGAAGACCAAAAACCAAACCAAATCTATTGCCATCGAGCTCGTTTCAACTCATAGCAACCCTATAGGACACAGTAGAGCTGCCCCATGGAATTTTCAAAGAGCATCTGGTAGGTGTGAACTGCCACATTTTTTGGTAAGCAGCCGTAGTATTTAACCACTATGCCAAGAGGCTTTCCCCACAACATAAAGAAAACAAAAATCCTTACAACCGAACTAAGAAGCAACATCATGATAAATGCAGAAAAGACACTAAGTTGTCAAGTATTTCATTTTACTTGGAGTCACGATCAATGCCCATGGAAGCTCCAGTTAAGAAATCAACTGACACATTGTATCAGGCAAATCTGCAACAAAAGACCCCTTTAAAGCACTGAAAAGCAAAGATGTCACCTTGTAGGCCAAGATGCACCCGACCCAAGCCACAGTGTTTTCATTCACCACTTGTGCATGTGAAAGCTGGACAATGAATTAGGAAAACCAAAGAGCTGATGCCTTTGAATTGGGATGCTGGCAAAGAACGCTGGCCGTACCACTGACAGCCTGTTGCACAAACAGGTCTGTCCTGGAAGAAGTACAGTCAGAATGTTTCTTAGAATCAAGGGTAGCCAGACGTCATCTCACATACTTTGGACGTGTTATCAGGACGAATCAGTCACTGGTGGAGGACACCACACTTGTTAAAGCAGAGGATCAGGGAAAAAGAGGAAGACACTCCTTGAGATGGATTGACTCAGTGGTTCCGCATTCAGCTGATAACCAGAAGGTTGGCAGTTGAAACCAACTAGCTTCTCCAGGGGAAATAGATGTGCTAGTCTTCATCCATAAAGATTGCAACCTTGGAAACCCTATGGGATGGCTCTACTGTGTCCCACAAGGTTGCAACAAGTTAGGTTTAACTTGACACCAATGGATTTGGCTTGGGTGAGGGAAGTAAGGCGAAATAAAGGGACAGAGAGAATATTTAGATAGTTTACAGAGAAACCAAGGAGGTGAAGAGAGCCCTTTCAGTGCCTGGGAAAAGAGGCTTCCAAACAGTAAACCATTCCTGTGGAGTTGTGAAGTTGTGAACCCAGTGTAGACTAATCTAAAGTTGCAAAGTTGCTCACAGTGTAGACCAGTGCAGAGTTGTGAAGTTGCTTATCCAGAGTAGACCAGTGGAGAGTTGTGAAGTTGTGTACCCAGTGCAGACCAGTGTAGACTTGTGAAGTAGCTTTCCCAGTGTAGGCCAATGTAGAGTTGTGTGGTTGCTTACCCAGTGTAGACGAATGTAGAGCTGTGAAGTCATGTACCCAGCGTAGACCAAGACTGAGTTATAAAGTTACTTACCAAACGTAGACCAGTGAAGAGTTGTGAGGTTACTTATCCAGTGTAGACCAGTGCTGAACTGTAAAGTTACTTAGCCAGTGTAGACCAATGCAGAGTTGTGAAGTTACTTGCACAGTGTAGACCAATGTAGCGCTGTGAAGCTGCTTACCCAGTGTAGACCAATGCAGAGCTGTGAAGCTGCTTCCCCGGTGTCAAGATACAAAGTTACATTTCCAATGCGGAGTTGCAAAGTTTTACCAGAGCTACAGTTCAAACTCTGGTCTCATCACAGCTGTGGCTTGTCTGTGTCATTGCTGTCCGGTGACTCTGTGTTTTCCCTTTGACTTCAGTTATTTGAAAAGCTTTCGATACTGCGCCTATGCTCCCCATGTTCGAATATGTGTGCCCTTGACCGATGGCATTTCTTCCTTTGAAGACCTCTTGGCAAGCCATATCCTGAGAATATTTGTCTGGGTGATAGCTTCCGTTACCTGCCTTGGAAATCTCTTTGTCATTGGCATGAGGTGTCTCGTTAAGGCTGAAAACACAACTCATGCCCTGTCCATCAAAGTCCTCTGCTGTAAGTACGCTTCCCAGCGAAGCAGATTCAGGGTCTCGCCTCTTGCTGCATGCTGGATGTACACGGGCCTTCCACGATGGCGCGTACTAGAGACGACCGCACGCCAGACAATCTCTGCTTTCTCACTACGCACCCGCCGCTCTTCTCGGCTGCTGTGTTTTAGACTGTGTGAGATGGCGCTGTCCTTTCCCTGGGGTGACTCGTCTTGTAACTGAGGTCACTGGGAGTGGGTGGCACCAGGGTGAATGACGGAGAACGTTTTGTGGGCGGTAAAACAAAGCCTTACTCACGTACAGTAACAGCCATGCTCCTCGGGCCCCGAAAATGATTGCTTTTACTCACCAAGCAAACAGGGCACGTTTACGGAGTCGAAGCTGCAACCAGCAGCAGGGGAGTTGGCCCCGGCTGTGGCAGTACCCTCCATGCCCCGCAGGGTTTTCAGGGCTGATTTCTCAGAAGTAGGCTGCCAGGGCTTTCTTCCAAGGCCCCCCTGGGCAGACCTGAACTGCAAACCCACCCCCTCACAAGAAGAAATCACTCCACCCACTTTTTTATACCACAAAGTAAGAAGAAATGCAGTGTGGTGATTTAGAAGTGGTACAGATTTCAAAGTCCGGTGGCTTCTGGCTCACTTAGTAGAGGGGGAGGAAAGAAGACCTGAGAGCCTGGTGGATTTGAAGGGCCAGCCTTTTGGTTAGTGGCATAGCTGTTAACAGTGATGCCAGCAGGGTTCCCACGGCCCGGTCAGAGAAGCCGGACGCTGCGTGCTCAGAGCAGGTGCTGAGCACGACCAGCCCTCTTAGCTGTGGCGCTGCCACAGCAGGATTACCACAAGGGGGCTTTAACAAACAGAGTTGTATTTTCTCACAGTTTAGGAGTCTAGACGTAATTTCAGGATGCTGGCTTTAGGGGAAGGCTTTCTCCCTCCTTTGGCTCTAACTAAGGTCCCTGTCTCCTCTGAGCTTCCGCTGCTGGGCACGCTTTGTGTGCCTTGACTTCTCTCTTCGCGCAGCTCTGTTCTGCTTGCCTGTTAATCTCTCCTGTCTCAAAAGAGGCTGATGCACCCTACACCTGTCCTGCTTCCTATACAAAACACAGACAACCCGTTCCCAAGTGGGATTATAACCACAGGCGTGGGGGTAGGATTACAACACACATTTCGGGGGGACACAACTCAATGCACACACCAGCCCACTCAGCACCGATTCTTCCACAGGCGCCGACTGCCTCATGGGCGTCTATCTGTTTTCCGTGGGCTTCTTCGATCTCAAGTACCGAGGGCAGTACCAGAAGTACGCCTCGCTCTGGATGGACAGCCTGCAGTGCCGGCTCCTGGGCTGCCTGGCTGTGCTGTCCACCGAGGTCTCCGTCCTGCTGCTCACCTACCTGACCCTGGAGAAGTTCCTGGTCGTCGTCTTTCCCTTCCGCAATGTCCGTCCGGGCAGACGGCAGACGGCCGGCATCCTCGTCGGCATCTGGGTCGCAGGGTTCATCATCGCCGTCATCCCGTTGTGGAATGAGGACTATTTCGGGAACTTCTACGGAAAAAATGGAGTCTGCTTCCCACTTTATTACGAGCAGACAGAGGATATTGGAAGCAAGGGATATTCTCTTGTGATTTTCCTAGGTAAATTACATTTTTATTCTTCCTGGACAAACATAAAGAAACCCTGGTGACGTAGAGGGTTAAGTGCTCCATCTGCTCACCAAAAGGTCAGCCATTCAAATCTGCCAGGTGCTGCTCGGAAACTCCGTGGGGCACTTCTCCTCTGCCCTCTAGGGTCGCTGTGAGTTGGACCCGACTCGATGGGTTTGGGACAAACTTAACTTAGACAGAAATGCCGTCTGCTTCAGCAGAGGTGCATCTGTCCCCCTCAGAAAGGAAGATGAGGGACACAGCCAACCGACGTTTGTCATTGTTGCCGTCAGAGGCTGTCATGTCGATTCGGACTCGTGACGACCCCACGGGACAGAGCATAGCTGCCCCACAGGGGTGTATGGACTGTCACCTGTGCAGGATCTGACTGCCAGGTCCCTGTCACTTGGAGCTGCTGATGGCCTTGAACCCTCCGCCTCTCCGTCAGCAGCCGAGCGCTTCCATTATTTTGCCATCAGAGCTTCTTATATAATCAAGACTGTGTCCTTTCTAAAAGCCGATTCTAGCTACCTAGGTATAGAATGAAGTTTTCCATTAAACTTTCACCATACAGGTTGAGCATGACCAGTGAAAATAGGCCATCGGGGCCTGTGGGCGACCCTTTTGTGACCTGCGAGAACCTTAGATTTCTTGTTCCATCCCAGTGACTCTGAGCTGAAGGAATTCGAGTGCCTTGTCTTATGATCCTACCAAGTTATTTTAACTCATTTTTTTAAAAATAATCTAGTTATTACTTAAATAAATATTCATAAAATTCTGGAAATTCACTAGCAGGAGAATATCCGAAAGGAACTGCCAGAAACACTCACTGTTATCTGTCAAATGTAGTAAAGACATTGGTGACCAAAAGAGGCTTAATAAAGCTCCTTTCTGGCTTCTTTAATTCTCAGGCAGACGGGGACACACAGTCACATACACAGTCACACTCACAGGCATACACAGACACTTTCAGACACTCGGGCACACTCATGGGCACACTCACAGACAACACAAACACACTCAGATGCACTCAGAGACACATACTCAAAGAGGACGTGCACACACACAGAAACATGTGTATACAGACACAATACATAGAGTCACAGAGAGACATGCACAGACACACACACAGAAACATGTGCATACATACACAATACATACACAGTCACATACAGACACAAATGCACACTGGCATGTACACACAGACACACTCAGAGACATGTACACATAGAGAGACACACACACAGAGACATGCACATATGGGCACAATACATACAGAGTCACACACAGGCACCAACGCCCACTGACATGCACACACAGAGACACGCACACACAGATGCACAGACACACAGACACACACAGACACGCACCCACAGAAACACATGCACAGAAACTTGCACAGACATGTGCACACAGAGACATGCACACAGAGACACACAGACACGCACACACAGACACAAAGAGGCCTGTCCAGACACATACAGAGATAGACATCTACACACAGAGACATGCACAATCACAGGCAGACAGAGACACACAGAGACACACACAGACACACACACACAGAGACACACACATGTACAATCAGCATCCTCTGTGTGTTCAGAGTTTGCTCATGAGAGAAGGAGCCCTAGAGTACTCAAAAAAGGAGGAATGTTTTTTTTGTTTGAAGGCCGGAGGAATAGGCTATTTTGAAAATAATTTTTAAACTTCAGACTCACTTTAGACATTCTGAGAAGCTGCGCAGCCAGTGAGGTTGGTCCCCAGCGTCCACCCCCGCCCAGCGCCCACCCCGCCCAGCGTCCACCCCGCCCAGCGTCCACCCTGCACCACCGGGGTGTGAGAGGGCCGACAGTCAAGTTCACGACTGGTCCTAGAAGCAGCGCTGCCGACCTCGTTGCTCAGTGTCACTGCAGTCACCTTCGAAGGACTCCCCTTGGGACACGGCACCAGCACCTGGGCCCCCCTTCAAGGGAAATGTGGGACTCTGTCTGAACGGCCATCAGAGCTGTCGTTGTATTACCCTTGATGTCCTGAATGTCATCAGAATGTCTTCCTTTGCATATTTCCCTTATCTTTGGGCAAAGAAAAAAGTCCTTGGGGGACAGATCAGGTGAACAGGGTGGGGTTCCAGTATAGTTTTTGGTTTACTGGCTAAAAACTCCCTCACAGACAGTTATACAATTAAGTTGGCGAACTTGCCACCATACGACCCTATACAATGGCCATTCCATAAAAGGACTTCCAAAATTGCTTTGAAGGGTGGACTAGGTGTTGGCACTGATGCCTAGCTTTCCAAGCAGAGGACTTTGAAGGTGAATGTAGTGATATTCAGCAATGAGATACGGAGCACTTAGGACACTTAATTTTTTGGACTTAATTGTTGAACACGCCCTTGGATCCTCTCTGGTTGGCAGAACTAGGCCAGAGAAGCATCTTCTAATAGTCATTTCACTTTATCCTTAACTGACATCTCTGACAAGATGTCTCAAACAAAATGATGTTATAAAAGTCTAGCTGTATGGCTTTTCTAGTGAGATTTCATTAAATATGACATGGTTTTGGTAAAAAAATAGCAGAGGGAGATGGATGGATGGGTGGGTAGATGGACAGATGAACAGATAGCTGGATGGACAGATGGATGGGTGGATGAACGGATGGATGGATGGATGGATGGACATGTGGATGGGCGGGTGGGTAGACGGATGGACAGATGGATGGATGGATGGATAGATGGACAGACAGATGGATGGATGGATAGATGGATGGATGGGCAGATGGATGTGTGGATGGATGGATGGGTGGATAGACAGGCAGATAAATAAATTATAGATGGCAAGTAGATAGACAGCTGCCGTTGAATCCACTTCAACTCACACCGACCTACAGACCACAGTAGGAAACGTTGTCCCGTCCTTCACCAGCCTGGTGATCACTGGATTATTTTAGAACCCCAGATGGCAGCACATCTGGAGCTACAGCCCTGTGCCCTGGACTCCAGCTGTCTGACGCACGGTCCAGGTTCATGGCAATCCTCTTGTTAAACAACTTTGAGAATGCTCACGTCCTCGACGGCACTTGGCATGCCAGTTTTGTGTTCACCGTGAGAAATAGTGGATGATGCAGAGGGTGGTCACGACAGCAGAGAAAAGCCCACGGCAGGCCTCGGAAGCCAGCCCTCCAGGGGACAGAGTGCCAGGGACAATCATCAGGGCCTTCTGTCCCTGACAGTGATGCAACTGTTGCATCTTTTTTCTTGTTCTGATTTCTTCGTCTCTTTTTAATTGAGTCTGGGTTCTGGCCCTAATAGTTTAAATTATTCTGAAGGAAAAAAATTGTTTCTGACCTATTGTTATTTTTCATTTGAGACCAAAAACATGAGAATAACATTTCTGAGGGGATTCTGTTCTTGATAAATCCCAAAGTTATCGCATTTATAAGAGAAATGAATGGAGTTGTATTTTTTTTTTTGAGGCCTGCTTTCAATGACAGTAACCCCTTAATTTCTGAGATTTCACAGGACTCCTCAAAAGATCACTGTTTCCATATTTCAAAAAAGCAACAGTTCACCACACCCTGTGCTTAACTATGAGTTTCACAGGTCTAGAATTCTTCATAAACGGTATACTTAGGAACTCTTTTCCTGACCCAGCAAACACTATTTCCTTAACTGGTTCCAAAGCAGAGCCTTGAACTCAGGGTTTTCGTACAATCCCACTGTTGTTAGGTGCCATCGAGTCGATTCCAACTCATAGCGACCCCTGTGACACGGCAGAGCTGTCCCATGAGGTTTTTCCAGGCTGTCATCTTTGCGAGAGCACACCACCAGGTCTTTCTCCGGTGGAGCTGCTGGCTGGGTTTGAACCCCGGTTTCTCAGTCAGCACCCGAGCGCTTAACCTTGGCACCACTGGGGCTCTTTCTGGAAGGATCAGTGTTAACAGTCACGGTACCGAGCATCTAAACGCCGTGGTCTCTGTCCCGCTGGCCCCACACCGGAGGTTTTCAGCGCTATGCTTCTCCCTACAGGTGTCAACCTGCTGGCGTTCCTCGTCATCGTGGTTGCATATGTCACGATGTTCTGCTCCATCCACAGAACCGCCCTCCAGACATCGGAAGTCAGGAGCCAGATGGGGCGAGAGGTGGCCCTGGCCAACCGTTTCTTTTTTATAGTGTTCTCTGATGCCATCTGCTGGATTCCTGTGTTTGTCATTAAAATCCTCGCCCTCTTTGGGGTGGAAATACCAGGTGAGTGCTTTCTCTGACTGTAAGCCCCTGGGTCCTCTTGTGCCCTTGGGCAGATGAGGCCAGTGGGGGCCCGGGAGCCGACAGGCTGCAGCACTCAGGGGGTGCCCTGGATGTGGTGAATCCCCCCGCTTCCCTCTGGGGAGGTAGAGCTTCCCCAGGGTTTTACACTCAACATTCCGAGCTAGGAGGAGGCCTGTTGGGGCAGTGGTTAAATACCGTTGTGGGGAAGTTAGTGGTCCAAATCCCCCAGCCGCTCTGAGCAAGAACACTGTGGCAGTCTGCTGCTGTGGGGTGCTCCTCTGTCCCCCTAGTGGGAATTACTAGGAGTGGAACTCAGCAGCAGCAATAAGTTTTGAGATCTGTTTTGAGGGTGAAACTGGAGACTGATGCCATCCAGCCAGGAAGATTAAAAACTGGAGCTCAAGTGATACCAGGTGCTGGAGTCCCCAGGTGGTGCAAATAGGTAGCAGGCTCAGCTGACAGCCAACGTCTGCAGCTTGGAGCCCACCCGGAGGTGCCGTGGGAGAAAGCCTGGCCGTCTGCTTTCAGAAACTCAGCCACTGAACATAGCGTGGGGCCCAGCGCTGCGCTGAACCCAGGGCCTTACCAGGAGCCTGAGCTGCTCCGTGCATGTGTCAGAAGAGATGCTAAGAGTCTCATTTCTACCTGAGCTAGACAGTGGTTCTTCTCAGGAGTACACATAAAAAATCAGACCGTGTGACCGAGGCCCCACCGACCTCTGGATGTAGGTCTCGTAAGAGCTAAGGTCCGGAGATGGGTGACAGCTGCCCTTGTGAGTCTAGACACACCCTCAGCTGCCTGTCACTGGTCTGATTCCTGGGCTTAGCCAAGCGCTTCTGAAACTGGGCCCAAGCGCCCCATCTAAGAGGCCAGTGGCCGGGCCACATCTGAAGTTCAGCCAGAGGCGGGGACGGGTCCCCCAGTAAGCAGGGTACCCGTGCTCTGACTTGTACCTACCTGCCAATCCGCAGAGCACCATTTCACCTGTTTGTGTGGTGAACCCCGTGTGATATCGTGCCTGAGAGATTAGCAAGCGAGCACAAGTTAACCCGCCCCTGACCAGAGCACACCACTTTTCATTCGTTAGGGCTTGACCTAAATCTCTTTCTAGAACTCAGAGACCATGATCATTAGGGTTGTCAGGGGCTTAGCCCTGAAGATGGCAGCCTAGAAAATCCTCTGGGACAGTTCTGCTCCGTCACACTGGGGGGGTTGTGCATCAGAAGTGGACCCAAGGGCACCCTACCACAGCAGCGAGTCACTTAGAATTCGGGATCATCTCCAGATCACTGCTTCAGCCTGTGCTGAGACCACCTGCAGAGATGATCCAGAGCAAGAAATGTGTCTTACGATATCAAGAAATGTTCGTCTTGATGTCCAGTGTTAAGCACCGTGCTTGCCACATCTCAGACCCTCACACTGGAGTCAGGGGTGCACAAGGGACACTCAGCCGCCCGTCGTCCCTCCAGCTGACATCCCCTCGCGGCTGGTGCACAAGGTCATGGGACGTGTCGTCAGTGTTCACTGACGAACAACACACAGCACCCACCTGGTTCCCAGTTGGCATGGAAGTGATTCTGACTTGAGGGGACCCCACATAGGTCAGAGCTCCACTGCAGTTCCAGCAGCTGGTGTGTTGGAAGCTGGTTGCCAAGACTTCTCTCTGTGATGCCTCCAGGTAGACTTGAACTTTCCACCTTTCGATTAGCAGCTGAGCCCGTTAACCCTCTTCGCCCATACAGACTCGTCTGTGGCACCAACCATGCCCTTGTCATCTACTCTCCCAACCTCCGCAATAAGGCTTAGATGTCCCTGGAGCCACTGGGTGGGAAAACCAGAAACGGATTAGGGCTGGATGCTTGGGGATCTTCACTGGGTTGTGGTGCCCTGCAGGAGAGCAGCAGAGCAGAAGTGACGGTCACTGACAGGTTACTAAGTTTGAACAGTCACAGACGGTCACTCAGATGCCAGTCTCCAACACACTGGAGCTCTCTGGACATCTCAATATTCACAACCTAACTTTATAAAAAAACATTCTTCATCAAATGAAACAGATTGTTTACTTTAAAGATGACTATGACATCATTTCAATTCAGGGCTTAAAAGTTGTTTCTAGGCAGCAGGTTTCCCCCCTCCCCCAGTTTCAATGAATCCAGTAAGTCTGGTTTACATATTCATTTCAATTTCAGTTCCACAGTTTTACCCCTTTTGATCAGGGTCCAGCTATTGGGTCCTTCACATCTGTGACGTTTTGTCTAAACTTTGCTATGAACCTCATCAGAACTGCTCCATATCCCCCTTGTATTTGAGTGCCTCTATTGCTCCTTTAAGATGACAAGCTTGAGAAGGACAGGAGTCACGCTTTTCACATCAAACAAATAGTGCTGTCAAGTTGACTTAGACTCATAGTGACCCTATAGGTCAGAGTAGAACTGCTCTACAGAGTTTCCAGGGAGCATCTGGCAGATGGGAACTGCTAACTTTTTGATGAGCAGCTGTAGCACTTAACCACTACGTCACCAGCGTTTCTGCTTTCCACTCAGCAGTCTTTCAGGGAAAGAGGCTGAGCCAGTCCAACAGTGGTTGTGTGGGTTCTCTCTTCATCTAAGCCCTGTGAGGGCCTTGCCCACCCCAGGCACCCCACTCCTTTGTGATGGGGGAGAGGAAGCCCAGTGTGGAGAGAGGAGAGCCAGGCGGGGCTCCTGTTCTGACCTCCCCAGTGGCCAGCTAAGGGAAAGTAGGGAAGCCACCTGCCCTCACACGGGACCTCTATGTGTCAAGCATGACACTCTCCTCCAGGGACCGGTTCTCCTGGTCACGAGATGAAGTCCTGTCACCCTTGCCTCCAAGGAGCATTCTCAGTGTACAGCTTCCAGGACAGACGTACCCTTCCTCTTGCCAGTCCATGGCAAATTAAATCTTGTTCGTCAACACTGTAATTCAAAAGCATCAATTCTTTGATCTTCCCTTATTCATTGTCCAACTTTCTTATGTACGTGAGGTGATGGAAAACACCACGGAGGGAGTCAGGTGCGCCTTAATCCTCTAAGTGACAGCTTTGCTTTTCAACGCCCTAAAAGGTCTTTTGCTGCAGATGCGCCCAATGTCCTGTAATCATTATGAAAGCAGATGGCCAGGCCTTTCTTCCTTGGGGCGTCTGGTGGACTTGAACCGTCAGCCTTCAGGCTGGCAGTCAAGCACCCACCAGGCACGCCACCAAGCTGCCGTTCCCTACATGCTGTTAGCATTGTGAGGCTCCACACAAAAGGCACCCCTCCTTCCATGGGGGTGTCGTCCTTGCTCTCCAAACCTTCAGACACCATAACAAAACAGTCAGGACATCAAGGCCCAGGCGACATGGCCATGAGGACAGGGTGACATCAAGGTCAACATCAGATCTGGCTCCTGGACCACAAGTTTCCTGAACCTTCTGTTCCTGGCGAGTTGGCTCTGTTGGCTAAAAATTGTTGCCTGCTTTTCTTATTTTTCTGTAAAGGAAATAAAACCAAGAAAAATAGCTGACGTTATTAAAATTTAAAAAGTTGCCCTGAAGTCAGCCCCAGCTCACGGTGAACTCGTGTGCTTTGGAGCAGAATGCTGCTCCCCGTGGTTTTCGGTAGCTGATTTTCCTGACGTAAATCACCTGCCCTTTCTACAAGGAGCCTCTGGGTGGGCTCAGACCAGCAAGCTGTCAGTTGGCAGCCGGAGCCTTAACTTGTCCTGCCCAGAGATGTCCTCACCTTACAACGCCACTTGTAACTTACAAAGTGTCCTCACCCCGTCATTCTTACCTGGCCTCATGACTACCTCTGAGGCGTTCCCACTGTTACCTGCTCTCACAGGGCAGAGGCCCGCTGTCCCCTACGTTTTTCTCAGCTGTCACCTTTACGCCTTTCCCCCCTGGGGCTGCTGGGTGGGTTCACACCGCCAGCCTTTTGATTAGCAGCCCAGCACTAAACAGTTACACAGCAGTTAGTGAAGTTAGGAGAAGCCGCATGGCAGGGCTTTGAATCCAGGACCCTGTGTTCTTGTAGCTTGGAGACTTCCAACACGGGGACGGAACCCGTAACGGAATGAGGTCCCCCTGTCAGAAGCGGCCTTGACAGCAGTGGGCGAGGCACACTTTGTGTCTGTTCAAAGCCTCAGCTCCTCCCTTTCCCCTGCACTCTCCTCCTCCTCCAGGCACCGTCACTTCCTGGATAGTCATCTTTGTCCTCCCGGTCAATAGCGCCTTGAACCCCATCCTCTACACGCTCACCACCAGCCTCTTCAAGGACCAGTGGAAACAGCTTCTGTGCAAACATCCCAGGAAATCCATTTTCAAAATGAAAACAGAGTGCCTCGGCGTCCACGGTGCGGGCAGGTGACTGCGTTACTTAAACACGAGGTGCTGAACAGGAGGATGCTGAGGGTGGCTTCAGGCGGTGGGCTACCTCTAGATGGACGACCTTGGTCAAGGTACACCTTTTGGAAGAGGATACCCACAATGCATTTCATTCTTCCCAATAGCAAGCCTTTCTGCCAGGGAGCAGAATGGAAGGACGCTGCCACTGCAGGCCAGTGGCAGCTGTGCTCTGTCACCTGAGTGACACTGAGCCTAGGGGCCTGCTCCCCCCCCACTTGCAAGACTGACCTCACAGTGAGCCGCACGCTGAAGGCTGATGTGCGCTGGTCTCTCGCCAGCCAACCAGCTGCCGGCCGGGGAAAGCCCCCATCTGGCGGTACTGCCCGTGTCTGTGACTGTGCGGAGCTGCGCTCCTGTAACGTAAACAATACCCCACCATCGAACTCTGGTGTGACCGTAATGACCCAAACCTCCGTCTCTTCTCTCAATGTCAGCTCACACCGTCAGTCTCAGTACCACCTGAAGCTGTCAGTGTCACTCTGAAGTGATAGCAAAGGATTTCTGAGGGGCTTCCCAGCCCAAGCCCCACGCTCCAGAGTGGTGGCTTTGAAAGCAGGACTTCACGTAAGGTTTCCAGCGTCTGACAGAAGGCCAAGGAGCCGAGCAAACGGTTCAGCTGTTGGTCACTAACAGAAACATCTGCAGTTCAAACCCACCAGCTGCTCTACAGGGAAAGATGTGGCAGTCTGCCTCGGTAAGGATGACAGCCTTGGGACGCCTATGGAACAGTTCCTTTCTGTCCCATAGGGTCGCTATGATTTGGAATTGAGTCAACAACAACGGATTTTTTAATGGGTTGACGCAGGACCAGAGTCGCACGGTGATAAAGCGTGGTGCTGCTCACCTTCCTGGAGTCATCTGACTTCCCAACAGCTGAGGTCTTCCAGAAGTTTTTCTTACAGTTGCTTGTGGTGTGAATGAAAATGGAGCACCCTGGCTGCAGGACTGTCGTCCTGAGGGGCCATTGAGGGGACTTAGAGCTCACGGCAATGCAGAGCTGTGCCGTATGGCTCCTGGGCTGTCATCTCCATGGAAGCAAACGCCAAGTCTTTCTCCTGAGGGCTGCTGGGTAGGTTCCAGTCACACGGTCAGCAGCTGAGTGCCTAACCATCGAGCCACCGGTGCTCTTTGCCCAATTCTACCCTTTCCTATTTCTTAAGGACGACCTGCTTACGGAGTATCTATCTTGCCAACAAGTCCTGTCCCTTAGAATATGCAGATGAGAGGCGTTGGCAAAGATTCAGAAGGAGTGCTTTGTCTGGGATTGTTTGCTTAGTCAGTGATTGTTTTTAGTAAAAAGGCCTGTAAATGTGGATTTGTTTTTGAAAATGAGAAGGAGTCACAGAGATGACAGACCTTCTAAACTGGAGGGTCCCCAGGAGCGTGGCTCCGGATTCTTGAACTCCAAACCACATCCAGCTCCAGGGCCAGCTCCTCAGGCACAGACTGAACTGGACCACAGGAAACACAGAGGGAGGCTGTCGGAGGGGCCCATCGCTGGAGCCAAGATGACGGGGGAGGGAGGCCAGGGCTCAGTTGGGGGGTTACAGGAGTTTCCAGACGAAGGAGGAAGCGGGCTGTCATGCGGCATGGGGGCTGCAGCCAGAAAAGAACGGTGCCGGAAGTTTCAGGTGCTACACGACAAAATGACATAGACTGTAAAATTGTTCCTAAGTCACAATAAAATGTACTTAAAAAAAGAATCATGAAAGGAGGGACTTTTTACCTGGGAGCATGGCTCCCGGCCCTGATGCTGCCCTTACCCATAAATCATAACGAAGGTCCACTCTTCGGGCATGAATGGATTGGACTTGGCGATGCAGAGTGAACATATATTGAATGCACTTTACGGTTCTATACATCTATAGGATATCATCCTGCTGACCTCTGGCTGGAGGAAGGAGAGTGGGTGGAGAGGAGGGGAAAGGAGACTGTCGGGAGGATGAGACAGGTATGGAGCAGAGAGGAATAGTGTGCTGTCACCGGGCAGGGAGAGCAGTGGAAGCGGCATAGAGGTGGGCATGTAAATTTATACGGGAATGTACATTTTCACTCAGTCATGTTAAATAAAAAAATAAAATAAAATAAAAGTTTCTTTGTAAGAGACAAAAGAATTGAGTAAATCAAAGTATACTTTACACTATCTTTCTGTTACAGTTAAGTGTAATGAAGACCGCCAATTGGATTTAAGGCCTTCGCACGTGCTTCTCCCGATAAGGAATGGGACTAGGAAGCAGAGTGCTTGAGTTAACCAAAAATGTCTTGCGTTGGTCTTTCCGTTTTTACAAAACGTGAGGCAGTAACTTAATTTCTTCACTTTGCTCTCTGTTCCTTCCTTAAGATACAAGAATGAAGGGCCTGAGGACACAGAGAACCTCTTATTCAAAACCCCGCTGCTGCCAAGTCGGTCCTGACTCACAGGCACCCTACAGGACAGAGCAGAATGCCCCTCAGGGCCCCAAGGCTTCTACGGCAGCACGTGGCCACGTCTTTCTCCGGCAGGGCAGGGAGTGGGTTCAAACCGCAGAGTTTCAGGCTAACAGCTGAGCACTCAGTGACTGCCCCACCCAGGCTCCTAGATAACCTCCTAGTGCACAGGAAGTGGAATTTCCTTTCACCCATTATTGTTACAAAGGAGAACTGCCCCGTGGAGTTTTCTTGGCTGTCACCTTTATGGGATGACCACCAGAACTTCTTCCTCAAGGGCCGCCGTGTGGTCTCACACCGCCAACCTCCTGCTTAACAGCCAGGCAGTTAACCTGTTGTTCCACCGAGGCTCAGATAATGTCCCAGGATGGTCAGCAGGAAGCAATCTCAGGGGACACATGCCATCGCTCTTCTGGTGACTTATTATTACTTGACGTTGGCCAGGGGCACCCTGGCAGAGCGTCAGTAAGGGGAGCGCCCCAAGCTGCAGTACCAGCAAGCTTCCAGATCCTGGGAAGCATCAGGCATCTGAGGGCTGTTGCTGGTGGCTGTGTGCCCTCTGACTCTGGACGTGAGGACAGGCTCAGGGCAGCTGCTTGGAAGCAGCTGGCAACGGATCTCCAGAAAAATGGACACTACAGATGGATCAGCAGCTTGCCAATGAATTGTATTAGGCTGGATCCTAATAACTTAGTGATTTGTGGCCTTGCTCTGTTGTGGTTGGGTACCACTGAGTCAGTTTCAACTCAGAACATCCCCATGGGACAGAGTTGAATGACCCTGTAGGGTTTTTCTAAGCTTACACAGTGGTTAAGGTCTTAGCTACTTGCCAAAAGGTCAACAGTTCAAATTCAACAGCCAGTCCTTGAGAAATCTGTGGGACAACTCTACTCTGTCCTATAGGGTGACTGTGAGTCAGAATTAACTCAGCGACAAGGGGTTTGATTTGGTTTAGTGATGCCTAAGAGCAAGGATGTTGAAACTTCATCTCACAGACTTTGGAAATGTTATCAGAAGGGACCAGTCCCTGGGTAAGAGGGATATTATGCTTGGTCAAGTGGAGGGTCTGAGGTCAGACCCTCAATGAGAGGGACTGACACAGTGGCTGCAACAGTGGGCTTACATTTAAAACTGTCGTGGGCACGGCGCAGGACAGAGTAGTGTTTCGTTCTGTTGTACGGAAGATCTCTGTGAGTCAGAACTGGCTCAGTGTCACCTAGCCACCACAATAACAGTCTTTACAGGAGCAGACCATCGGGGCGTTGTCCCAAGGAGGCTCTGGGTGGGTTTGAACCGCCGTCCTTTCTGTTGGCAGCCACTGTGCCACCCAGGCTCCTTACCCTACTCAGGACTGTTCTATAAATTTAAAACTACCAGATACATAGTTTTGATTTTAGCAAATAATAGTCTTGCACCTGGATTCAATAAGGCCTTTCATATTAGGTCAGACTTTTTCCTAAGCCCAGTTTTTCTGGGTATGCAGACATCACTTGTGTTTGTGAATCTTTTCCCATGACAACATAAACATCAATTAATCATCTTAGAATTCAAGATGTCTTGGCTGCCATGGAGTCAATGCCAACCCATAGCAACTCCATATGACCAAAGGAACTGCCCCCTAGAGCTTTCTTGGTGGTCATCTTACTGGGAGCTGGTCCCCAGGCCACCCTCCCATAGAGATGCTGGGTCGGTCTGAGCCTCAACCTTTTGGTCAGCAGCTGAGTGCTTAACTGGGGTGCCATGAGGGCTCCTTGTAAGAGGTCTCAGATAGTGCCATTTCTTAGTAGGAGAGGTTGATGGCCAATGACCTTTGTCATATGTTTGCATATAGAGGAAATCTTCTCTTGAAAACGCAATGCAAAGTCACCTAAAACACCGGCACGGCGCCTCAGGTGAGCATACGGCGGCAGACCAAGGGGCTGCTCTGCGTGACGTGGCTCCACACACGCTTCCTGCTTCAAGATCATTTCTTTTGGTATTAAAACAGTTCATGTCATTTACTGTTGCTGAAACTGAAGACTTTTTAAAATTGTGAAAGCATAGAGCATGACATGTGCCGTTCCAATATTTCCACAGGTGTAATTCAGGGCGACCAGTTACATCACGGAAACAGCCTGTTGACGGCCAGGAGCTGTAACTGAACGAGACTCATCTGAGCTCTGACACAGAAACCCTGGTGGCCCGGTGGCTAAGCGCTACAGGCTAACCAAGAAGCCAGCCATTCAAATGTGCCAGGTGTCCTGGGAGGTTCTGTGGGGCAGCTCTACTCTGTCCTGTAGGATCTCTATGAGTCCGAATCCACTTGACGGCAGTGTTTTTTTTTTCTAAGCTCTTATGCCGGCAGTGTCAGCTTCACCTGGCCCACCTCCACTTTGCGTTCCCATCTCTGAGGCTCCATCCACCAGTCCGCACACAACCATCACCCCAATGTTTGTCTCTGAGGGTGAGCCTGGAGACAGATCAAGTCCAAATGCACTGGTTAATTTCCCACATTTCTGCTGTCAAGGATTGAGCTGTGTCTCTCCAAAATATATATCAGCTTGACTGCGCTAATATTCCCAGGATCATGTAGTTGTCCCCATTTGGTGATCTGATTATCCTGTGCTTTGGATGCACTGTCAATCCCAGCCTCTAAGCCTGCAGTTGGAGCCCTGGGGGCACAGTGGTTAAGAGCTATGGCTGCTCACCAAAAGATGGGCAGTTCAAATCCACCAGCTGCTCCAGGGGGCAGTTTTCCTCTGCCATGTAGGGTGCGCCCAACAACAGTGGGTATGCTTGTGGCTATGCCTCTGTTTGGGGGCGAGCCACATGTCATGCCAGTGGAGCAGGGTTAGGCGGTGTCAGTGAGGACTAGGATGGAGCGTCACACCTTTCCTCCAGTCACAGCCCTGAGCTGACGCAAGAGGGGTTTCCCTGGCGTGTGACTTAGATCACACTCTATCTGACAGGAGATGAAAGGAGAAGTCAGCCGAAAGGAAGGGCCTTCATTTCCACCAGCAAAGAAGATCCAGAAGAAGAGCATGTCATTCGGACGCGGAGTCTCTGTACCAAGAAGCTCCAAGACTCAGGGAAAGATGGATGCCGAGACACAGGGTGACATCGAAGGCACACCAGCACACAGCTGTTACAGGAGCGGAGGCCCTTCCCCAGAGCCGGCAGAGCGAGAAAGCCAGCTCCCTGACTACAGACCCTGCCCGGAATTATACATCTAAATTTACACTGCCATTCACTCAGTCGTTCAACAAGCAGTTGTTGCCTAGCTACTTAGATCCCAACACAATGCTCTCCAGTGAATTCCTTCAAGGGCAGGGATTCATTCTCATGAAATGGCCTTGGCCAGATGGCCATGGAGCTTCACTGGAGCTGCCGTCACAGATTTGGTGTCCAGTGCTCACCAGTCCCTTCCTATAACCCACCAGATGCTGCCTGTTGATGCAGTGTCTCCTCTCTGCTCTGTCCTCCTCCCTTTCCCCACTTTTCACTCCCTCTCTCTCACTAAGCAGACACACACACACGCACACAGATACACATGGGTGCCCACACATATGTGTGTTGTTGGGTTCATCAAGTGGACCCTGACTCATAGTGACCCCATTTGACAGAGCAGAGCTGCCCCATAGTTTCCTAGGCTGTGCTCCTTGCAGGAGTGGATTGTCAGGTCTTTGCCCTGCAGAGGTGCTGGGTGAGTCTGAACCACCCACCTTTTGGTTCGTAGCTGAGCGCTTAACTGTTGCACCACCAGGACTCCATACAAGCAAGCGCAGACCTGTTTCCAGAGTTGGTTCCTTGTATCTTGCTCTCTGAATTCCCTCTGTCTTCTAATCCCTCTATCTCTCCCCTGCCTACACAGTGTTTGGGGAGGATTTATGAGGCCAGACCAAGGCCAAATCCAGATGTACACTTATGCTGATCATATCAGGAAGTAGTCTGATGGATTAAATTATTTTTTATGCTCTCAGACTTCTGTAAGTTCTATAAATTGATAGCAGGTTTCTGACTGGCTGACCAGCGTTACATGACACCTGCATAATGAGAGAAATGCGTGTTCAAACAGCAGCATAGACACTGCACAGAGTTTCATGTGGCCTTTGTTCTGCCAGGGTCTGTGTTATTTCTGAGTGCATGCGTTTGCAGACACGTACATTCACAGAAACACTTCACTAAGTTAGAAATAATTTATCTGGCAGTGCTTAATTATTTGGAGTGGCAGGGCTAAGATGGCAGTGTAGTCGGATGTCTCCTGTGATCCCTCTAACAGCAAAGACCCCAAAGAACAAAGCAATTGATTACATATGATATTCCAAGACCCCTGAACATCAAAGGGAAGATCAGAAATTGGACGGAGCAATCGGGAAAGGAGAGTAGATCCAGAAGGACCCAAGACTGGGCAGACCTGACCTGCTGGGAAATGACTGTGGCCAGCGGGGTGGGCTGAGCCCAGTGAATGAAGGGCGTCCTCCCCAGCAGGGGACACTGAGCAGAGGATTCACTCTTACCTCCTGAATCAGGGCAAAGGGGCACTCAGTCGTCAAGAGCTAAGTGGCTTGCATTTAGCCTACCCCACATGGATTTAAATCTTGCCTTCCGAATAAACCTCTTTCCCTTCTCCCGACGCTTCTTCTTCCCTTATCTGCACTGTGCCAGGCTCTGGCGTTGGCCTTGTCACCAAGCTGGGAGTGGCTTCTCAAGCGCATCCTGAGTTGTTCTCCTAGACTTGGGGAGGGGAGAATTTTAACAAACTGGGGGAAGGGAGGAGAAAAAGAAAATCTTCCAACTTCCCTGAAATGGAAATGCAGGGCAGGAAGTTTCTTCACCTAGAATCAGAGATAAGGCTTTAAGGACACACTCGCAGATATTCAGGGACAATGTTAACTCCCTACCTTTCTCAGCACCTGAAGCCAGGTAGGGTGCCAGATGCGAATCTCTCCTGCCCCTGGAGGACAGAAGGGGAGAGCCTGCACCATACACTTGGTAACTAACTACTGGATCCCTGAGCTAAATCCAGACAAGAAGAATAAAGGGACTCTTGGAGTTGCCCACCCAGTAACAGCCCTAACCACCTGGTGACAGGACATTAGAGCTTCATAGGTGCCAGTAATCAAACCAGCAAATGTGTCCAGCTTATTTGGACATTTCAAAACCAAACAAGAAGCTAGAACCCAGTTAACAAACATAAAATAAGTAAGTTCAACAACTTATTGATGGTTCAGAGACAACAGTCAATATCAAATGACTTAGACAGACAGACCGCAGTGACTTCAGAAAGCTCCCAGTACAAAGAATCAAGAAATTTCCCAGATGAAGAGGTATTCTTTCAGGTGTAGAACACAAAAGATTAGTATTTAGAGCTCTTCAAGAGGCCAGGAAGGAAATGATACAAAACACAGCACGTAATGACAAAATGAGCAAGCTTCAGGAAAGTGTACAGAGACAGGGAGCAGAAATTCAGAAAATTAGTACTAAAATAACAGAATTAGACAACTCACTGGAAAGTCAGAGTCAGAGTTAAGGCAACAAATGGCCACATTAGTGAGACTCACGATAAAGCGCATGACACCAATATATTTGCGGAAAAATTAGATAAAAGAATTTTTAAAAAGTCAATAAAATTGCTAAGGACCTCTGAGGAGCTAAATAAAAAATAGTTGTCCCAGATTTATAAATTTAAGTCCAGAAGTAGAGTTGTTGCTAGATGCTGTTGAGTCGATTCTGATTCACAGTGACCCACATGGCAGAGCAGAACTAGCCATAGGGTTTTCTGGGCTGCGATCCTAAGGAGAGCAGATCACAAGGTCTGTCTTTGAAGAGCTGCTGGGTAGGCTTGAATCACCAGCCTTTGTGCTAACAGCTGGACACTTAACCACCGTGCCACCAGGGTTCCTTGGAAGTGCAGTGGAATGCAGGGAGCTGCACAGAACGTGTTGCTGGGATCATTCATTCATTCACAGTTATTTCTGAGTGTTCCTTATGGCTGGCACGATTCCAGGTGCTGAAAGTGAGACAGTAAACAACGTGGACCAGACAAAATCTGTAGGCAGGTTGCCTTCTCAGGGGAGGTGGAGGAGAGGAGGGGAGAAAATAGACCATAATCAGGGAAAATGAGCAGATTCACAGCACACTATGGGATGAGTAATTTGACACAGGAAAAATAAACTAGGAAAATGAAAATTACTGTCAGAGAAGAAATGGCCATGGAAAAAAGAAAACAAAGTTTCAGAGAAGAAACGAGTCTGTGTGGCAAATAGCTTACATGTGCCCCAGCCTCGCCCACCCTGAGACCAGAAGAACTAGATGGTGCCCCGCTACCAATACCGATTGTTCTGATCAGGGCACAAGGTGGATCCTGAGAGAAGGGGAGAAAAAATCAGAACTGAACTCGGATGCTTTAAAAGTCCGGGTTTACTGGACCAGTTGAAACTGGAGGAGTCCCTGACACTGGTGCACTGAGAACCGTCTTAAACCTGGGACTGAGTCTCCTGAGGTCCTCTTAGCAAAACAACAAACTGGTTCACGGACTAAAGGATATCACACGTGTGCAGGGTGCTCCAGTCAAAAATCATCTCTAGGAGACCCAAGGTTCAACAGTTACTCCAAAGCAAAGATGAGAGTGTAAGTGGGCAGGGAAACTAGAGGTGGTGGTTCAGGCTGTGTGTCAGCTTGGCCACAGTACTCAGTGTTTCGACCATCAGATGATGTTCTGATCACTTTCCTGTTGAGACCTGGTATGTGATCACTCCCACTGTGGGATCTGCTGTGGTCCTGCGGCACAGGGCCGGTGGCACCTCACCACCCCTCAGCCTCCATCTCTCTGCTCTCCACTGCCTGGTCCTTCCTGCTCTCCTTGCCAGGGGCTTCTGCTTTATCTGGATCCTGCAGCTGGTTCTTGGGAGCTATCAGCTGGCCTGCGATCTTTACTACCATCTTGGGATCCAACGATCTCACAGCCTGCTGTAGGTAGCCTGCTCTCCTCGCTGCGGGTTCTGTTTGGTCTGGATCGTGCTTCTGGCTTGTGTGCACCCCACCTCCAGTGTTGGGGACTTGAGCTAGCAGCTGGCTTGTGGTCTCACCTGCTGATCTTGAGATTCATCAGTCGCACAGTCTGCTGCAGCCCTGCGCTCCAGCCTGCATACTTTGGGTTCACCAATCCCTGCAGCTACGTGAATCAGGAGAAGCCTCTTTCCTGCCCTGTGGACGTGGGTGTTACAGCCCTAAAAGCCACAAGCCATTTCTTTGATGTCACTCTGTCTCTTTAAATCTATACATACGCTTTACTAGTTCCGTTTCTTCAGAGAAGTTAGTCCAAGACCTTGGAGTATTGAAAATGAAACAACTAGCACATAACTAAACAGAACGGTGACTTATTGAGACGGATGTAGGGAATGCCACTGAGAAATTTGTGTAGAGATTGGCACATAGGAGCCTAGTTTGCTGTGCAAACCTTCACCAAAGATACGATGAGCACTTTTTTTAAAAAAAGAGAATGATGTCTCTAAATGTCATCATTTGAACCAAATAGCCCAGCCCCACCATTCTTCCTAAGTTTACTCTTCTTTAAAAGGAGAAAATGATAGTGACTACCTCAAACAACTACTGAAAAGTTTAAGTAAAAAAATGCTATATTCCAGAACATAGACTGTTGTTCTTCTTAGATGCCATCCTGTTGGTTCTGACTGACAGTGACCCTGTGTGACATAACCCAGCTGCCCCACAGAGCTTCCTGAACTGTGATCTTTGAAGGAGCAGATCACCAGGTCTCTCTCCCGCAGAGCCACTGGGTGACTTCAAACCACCAACCCTTCAGTTAGCAGGAAAGTGCTTAACGGTCACGTCACCAGTGTTCCTTAGAACACAGCCTAGCCAAAAGAAACCCAAATATGTTCCCACAGTGGCAGTACTGACACACAGCCACCCCAGAGGACAGAATAGAACTTCCCCATGGGTTTCCAAGGAGCAGCTGGCGGATTTGAACTGCCCGACTCTTGGGGTACAGCCAAGCTCCTGACCACTGCTCCGCTAGGATCTAAAACACAGCCGAGAAGTCACTTGTTACTGTAGTCCCACTTCTGAGCGATATCTCTTTCTGTGGTTTCAGAGAAATGAGTACGTAGGATGGTGACATCTGAGGCCTTTTCGTCCCATTGTTCACGTAACTTTTATTGCGGCATATTGTTACAGGTGTTTTATTATTAGTTACGATTGTTAATCTCTTACTGTGCCTAAATCACAAATTAAACTTCATCATAGGTATGTCTGTATAGGACAAAACATACTCTATGCAGGGTTCATTTCCTCTCTGTGGTTTTCAGCATCTATGGGGGGGTCTTGGAACAGACCCCTCATAGATAAAGAGAGATGGCTGCACCCAAGAAGTAGCAGACATAGCTGACTTGTGTCAATTTCACCCTTCACAGAGACACTTTTATGTTAAGAGACCATTGTCCTGTAATTTTTTCATTTATTTTCTCATTGCTGAACTCAGAATGGATTGTAAGAAAATATCCAGTGCATACGTGTGTGTGTATGGTGGGCACAGGAGGAGACGGAAGGCAAGGATTTCTCAGGCAGGTGAAATACTAGCAGAAGGCTGTGGTAAACAGCAGGCTGACAGCTACAGCAGAAAAATAAATCACAAAAATAAAAAATTAACAAACCCCTTTATAAGTGTAAACCTGTAAAGGGCTGCATTTTCTGTGATATGGCTAAATAGGTCAACTAAAAAATGCTTGTATCACAAACATCTAGATACTGTAGATGAAAACACTTCATGTCTTTTGTATGTCGAAAAGACAGATTTTGCAGGACAGGAATAAAGGGGAAACCTCAGCTATCAGCACAGGCAGCGCCGGGAAGCAGAAGAGCAAGAGGCTGGACAGAGGTCACGAACGTCCTTCTGGGACACACAAGGGCCTGGGCGGTAGTGTCCATAAGCAGTACCATAGCTTGGGTCCATTTGAGGCAGAGATTATGGGCATCGCACAGGACCAGGCAGAGTTCTGTTGCACATAGGGTCACCGCTAGTTGGACCCTGCTTGATACCACCTCACAACGACAAAGACAACATCACAACTGGCCCCTGGCCTTGTTCTGATTGATGGTGTTGAGCTTTCCCATCTTCCCCACAGACACAGTGGATTTGATTCCTGCATATTCCATCTGGTGAGGTTTCTGTGTATAGTTGCCATTTATGTCGGTGAAATGAGGTATTTGCAGTGAAGAAATTGTTGGTCTTGCAAAATTCCATCATGTGATCTCCAACATCGTTTCTGTCACCAAGGTCTTATTTTTCCAATATGGCTCTTTCCTCTTTATTTCCAACTTTCAAATTCCAATCGCCAGCAATTACCATTGCATTTTGACTGTGTCTGATTCATTTCAGACCGCAGAAGTTGGTAAAATCTTTAACTTATTCCTCTTTAGCTTTATTGTTTGGTCTGTAAATTTGAACAATAATCGTATGAACTAGACTTCCTTATAGGAGTATGGATATTATCTATTGCTGACAGCATTGTACCTCAAGACAGACCTTGAAACATCTCTATTTATTTAACTTGTGCTTTAGCGTGTAAGTTTCCAGCTCAAGTTAATGTCTCGTACAAAAAGGTGCACACGTTGTTACATGACCCAGTTGCAATCCCTATAATGTGACAGCACCCTACTCTTTCCCACCCCAGGCTTCTGGGTCAATTCACCCAGCTCCTATCCCTTCCTGCCTTCTCATCCAGCCTCTAGACAGGACCTAACCATTTAGTCTTATGTATTTACTTAAACTAAGAAGCACACTCCTTGGGAGTATTATTTTATGTTTTCGAGACCAGTCTAAACTTTGTCTGGAGAGTTGACTTTGGGAATGGTTTACTTCTGGGTTTACAGAGAGTCTGGGGGTCCAAGTCTTCTGGGGTTCCTCTAGTCTTAGTCAGACCACTGAGACTAGTTTTTCTTTCTTTTTATTTATTTATTGCAATAAACGAATAAAATTTCTAACATCTATCAACTATCTTATCTACAATAAATCTTCACCTTCCCCCCCCCGTCCTTGCAGCCAACAAAGTTATTTTCTTCCGTAGATAATTCTAGTTTTAAGTCCATGTAACAGGGGTCTCCTACAATATTTGTCCTTTTGACACTGGCTGATTTCCCTCAGCATAATGTCTTCCAGTTGAAACCCTGTTAGGAGATGTTTTCTGAAGTCTACCTTGTTTTTTGTCATAGCATAGTGTTCCATTGAGCATATGTAGCCTAGTTTGTTTATCCATTCATCTGTTGATGGACATCTTGATTGATTCTTTTAGTTTCTTTTCCTAGAATCTGAATTCTGCACCCCACTTTTCTCCTCCTCCAGAGGGACTCTCTCATGTTTGCTGTCAGGGCAGTTACTGGCAGTTACTAGGACTGGACACCAGCTAGTTCTTCTGGTCTCAGTCTGATGGAGTCTCTGGGTTATGCGGCTCCTTCTGTCTCTTGGGGTAATAGTCTCCTTCTGGCCTCTGGTCACCATGAGTCAGAGCCGGCTTGACAGCACTGGGTGTTTTTGTGTGTGTGTCCCTGGTGTTCCTGATTCTCCTTTGCTCCAGGTGAGCTGGAACCAACTGATACATCTTAGATGGCTGCTTGCTAACTTTGAAAACCCCAGATACCACTCACCAAAGTGGGATACAGAATATTTTCTTAATAAACTTTGTTATGCCAATTAACATAGATGTCCCTGAAACCATGGTCCCCAGGACCCCAACCTGGCTACTCTGCTCCACAAATTGTCTGTGCCCAGGAAATTCCTTAGCTTTTTGTTTAGTCCCGTTGTGCTGACTTCCTGTATTGTCTGTTTCCCTTCCCCTCACCCGAGATGACTTTTTTCTACCATCTGGTCAGTGAACTCCCTTCTCCCTCCCTCCCCACCCTCATAGCCATAAAAGAATGTTTTCTTCTATGTTTAAACCTTTCCTTGAGTTCTTATGATAGTATTCTCATGTAGTACTTGTCCTTTTCTGACAGACGAATCTCATTCAGCATAATGCTTTTTGTCGTGGATTGAATTATCTTTCCCCTAAAGTGTGTGTGGCAGTCTGGCTGGGCCCTGAGCCCTGATATTTTGCGTGCTGTAGACCCCGCCCCTGCGACACTAACGTGGAAGGTGGGCTGGCAGTGGTGTTAGTGGGCTGGACTCCACGTGTGAGACTGTTCTGGGCCCTCAGGGAATCTCCTGAGATGTAAAGGAAAGGGAAGCAATCAGAGAACCAGGGACTTCAGACCATCAGAAAGAAAGCACTGCCAGGAGCTGAGTGCATCCTTTGGAAAAGACTGGGGTCCCTGCACCTCGGAAGCTCCCAGTCCAGGGCAAGACTGATGACACAGACTGTCCTCCAGAGCTGGCAGAGAAAGCCTTCCCCTGGAGCTGATGCCCTGAATCTGGACTTCTAGCCTACTGGACTGTGATGATAAAATTTCCCTTTTAAAGTCATCCACTCATGGTGTTTCCGTTAGAGTGGTACCAGGTGACTAAACCACCTTCCATGCTGTGAGATTTTTCATCTTTGTTCTCACCAGTGCACAGCATTCCGCCGTGTGACTGCGCCATAGTTTGTTTATTCATTCATCCACTGATGAGCAGCTGGGGGAATTCCATCTTTTTGCTATTGTAAGCAATGCTACCAGGAACATGTGGGTACCCATAGGCAGTTGTGTGACAGGTCTTTTCTCTAAGACCTACTCCAGGGAGTTGGTTGCTGGTTTGTGTGGTACTTCTGTTTCTCGATTTTTAAGGAAGCACCCAGTCGATTTCCAGTGTACTTGTACCACTCTCCACTCCCACCAGCAGCGTGTAAGTGTTAGGATCTCTCCACAACCTCTCCAACATTTGTTATTTTGTGGGGTCTTTTTTGGATTAATGCCATCCTTGTTGGGGTGAGATGGTATCTCATTATAGTTTTGATTTGGATTTCTCTAATGGCTAAAGATGACGAGGACTTATTTCCTTGTGTATCCCTTAGCTGCAGGCATGTTATCTTTGGTGAAAGGTGAGATGTTCTTTGGGGTGATGAGTGATGCCACTGCTCTTCAGTTTATCATTTCAAGGGTAATGGACCATATGTTTTTCTGATTCAAACTGGCTAATTTTAGCCCACTTCATTTTTAGTGGGTCAGTTCACTAACACCTGGGATACCTGTGTTTATGTATTCACTTTATTTTTTATTGCTTTCAATCTTCCTGTATTCATAGTGTCTACAGTCCAAGAACAGCAACAGCAGGCCACATAGGATTCGTCCCTATACTACTCCAGGATGACCTCGTGTTAACCTAACTGTTGACGTCTTCATAGGCCCTGTTTCCAAACAGGGTCACTGTGGTGGGTAAAGCGAGGTGTCACTTGGCTGACCATGATTCTCAGTGATTTAGCAGTTACCGTTTGGCAGTCCTGTAATGATGTGATCACTTCCATGATGAGATCTGATACGATGCAGTCACCCCCACAACGCAACCCTGTGTGACTAGCCAATCAGTTGAAAGGGAGTTTTCTTAGGGGCATGGCCTGCATCCAGCAGACGCAGGTACTCTGATAGGGCTCTGAGCTTTTGCTGACTCTGGATTCTGCAGGTGACTCCTGCTGCTGGGGTCTCCAGCTCTTGAGGCCTGAGCTGGCAGCTTTCCTGTGGTCTTGCCCTTCAATCTTGGGTCTCGTCAGCCTTCGCAGCCTGTGAGCAAGAGCCGCGTTCTATGACCTGCCCGTCTTGAGAAGGGACTTCCACACGGCTGAATAAACAGCAAAGAGCTTTATTTCACAGAAATAGCTTCAGTGCATAGCATAAGAGGAAAGATTCAAGAAGAATGTACAAAGGCCAAGTTCTAAATCTCTGATGACCCAAATCCAAACCTGTTGTCCCTGAGTATAGTCTGACTCACAGTGACCCTGCTGGACTGAGTAGAGTGGGTCTGTAGTGTTCCTAAGCCTCTAATTTTTATGGAAGCAGACGGCTACATCTTTCTCCCAGAAAGCAGCTGGGAGGGTCAAACCACAGAGCTATGGGTTGGCAGCTGAGTGCTTAACCACTGCACCACCAGGACTGCTGAATCTGTCACACAAACGCTGATAACTTAGTGCTCACTAGAGAATTAGAACACTAGCCACAGCATGGTGGTGTTGCTTACTGCCGTGGAATCTATTCCAACTCATCATACACCCAAAAAAACCCCAAACGACACCCCTTGCTGTTGAATCAGCTCCAACCTATAGCCCCACCTCTAGAACAGGGTAAACTGCCCCATAGAGTTTCCAAGGAGCAGCTGGTGGGTTTGAACTGCTGACCTTTGATTTGCAGCTGAGCACTTAACCACCACGCCACCAGGGGCTCCTTTTGTCAAGTAGGGATTGTGTAAGTTCCAGGAGGAGCCCTGGGGATCCAGTGGTTAAGGGCTTGGCTGCTCACCAAAAGGGTACCAGTGTGAGCTCACTAGCCGCTCCGTGAGGACCCTATGGGGGTGTTTCTACAGTGTCCTGTAGGGTTGCTATGGATTGACACATAACAATAAACACACTTAGCAGAAATGACTGAAAGCTATTCAGTCACCTGCAAAGCACAAACGGGGGAGGAAAGGGATTATCATGAAACCACAGAAATCCCTAAATGGCGTCTCCACAGGAAGTTTCTAGAATGGTGCTGGGTATGGAAGTCATTGTACAGTCATAATGATTTAAAAGCTTGCTAACGAGTTCAAGTATCTTGTGATAGGTTAACATGAATACCCAAAGAGACAAAATTCCATTAACTCAGTGTAATTTTAAGTCCATAGACACTAAAGATTCCATTTAGAAGGTAATGATTTTAGAATTGCCTCTTCAGAGGAGGTAATGTCTTTCTTGCAGGTGGTTTGGGGAAGCTGAGCCTAACATTCCCAGAATGCCACAGGGTGAATGGTCTCGCCTGCCAGCTCCACTCTGGGCTCTGCATGCCCTGACTCCCCTTCAGGCCCCTCAAGCTCACTCCCAGGCCAACTGGTGCAGAAAAAGCCACATGCCAGGGCTGGTTTTCTCTTCTGTCTAACAGGGTCATTTTCTCCACAGGAAGAAGGCCTAGCAATCACCTGCTGTGAAAATTACAGCCTAGAAACTCTGTGGGGCAGCTCTACCTAGTCAGGGGGTTCGCTGTGAGTCAGAACTGATTAAAGCGCACTCCCAACAATGCGCCACCAACAAACCCCTCAAATGTCCACGATCCCATCCCTTCAACCTTATAAAGACCTGCTCTCAGTACGTAATCTGGAACTTGCCCCTCCTAGTTTTAAATTACTCATGATGTAGCTAAAATCATAGCTGTGGTAAAGGCCGTTTGCACCTTCACTGAGATCTG
The DNA here is from genome assembly GCA_028571685.1 of Heterohyrax brucei. Taxonomy (NCBI): domain Eukaryota; kingdom Metazoa; phylum Chordata; class Mammalia; order Hyracoidea; family Procaviidae; genus Heterohyrax; species Heterohyrax brucei. Next base: position 83,971,248 of record CM053159.1, read on the forward strand.
CAGGCCACAGGAGTGGCCGAGCAAAGGTCAGCGGGCCTGGCTTGAAAGCCTGACCCCTCGAGGCCCCTTATTCAGCTCTGCCGTGTCCTGTAAATGGGGCTGTGCCTCCTTTTCCTCATCACATAGGGTTGTTTCAGGATTAAAGCAATGACCGCTCCAGCCCTCAGAATAGTATCTGGAACATAGCACCCCAAACTCACTGCCAACAAATGGATTCCAACTCACAACAACCCTACGAGACAGAGTACAGCTGCCCCAGGGAGTGTCCAAGGAGCAGCTGGTGGATCTGATGTAGCCCTAACTGCTACGTCATCAGGCTTTCCAGAACTCGGTCAGCGTTCAATAAACGTTGTTGTCACGTGCTGTCAAATCCCTCCTGACTCCTAGGGACCTCAGGTGACAGAGTAGAACGGCCAACCCGTAGCGTTTGCTCAGCTGTCGTCTTCAGCAGATCTCAGGGTCTTTCCCCCCAGGGCGCTGATGGGTGGATTCAGACTGCCAGCCTTTCAGTTAGCAGCCAAGCCCTTAACCATGGCACCAGCAGGGCTCCTCCAATAGGTGATAAACAAACATAAAAACTCCAGACCCACTGTGGTCGAGTTAGCGACCCTATAAGGCGGAGTAGGACTACTGCACAAAGTCTCCAAGGAGCGCCGGGTGGATTTGAACTGCTGACCCTGTGGTGAGCAGCCGTAGCTCTTACCCACCACACCACCAGAGTTTCCTCAGTAAGCGTTACCTGTTATTACTTTATCCACAACTGAATTGTTTGTTCCTCGTGACAGTTTTTTGTGGAGTGTTTTAGCGGCCAGGGTGAGAAAAATGACTATTATGTAAAAATAGCGGATGGTGCTCTCTGCCATGAGAACACCGTAAAAGAAACCTCAGCTCTGCTCCCTGCTAACAGAACGGCAAATCCCCACCCCGAGGACTCTATGGGAAAACGACAGAGGATAAGACAGTGGGCACACCCGTCTGCCATTGTGTTGTGTGGTGACATCTTGCCCATTGCTAGGACTCAAGAAGCTATGCCACTGACCCAACAGCAGCAGGGCCACCTCGGGTGGATGGGCACTTCCAACAGCAGCAGGGCCACCTCGGGTGGACAGGTCTCAGCAGAGCTTCCTGGATGAGACTCGGAAGAATGTCCTGACAGCCAGCTTCCAGACAGTAGCCAGTGAAAACCCTGGGGATGGTAAGCGCATCCTGCCCCAGATGTCCCTGGAAGATGAGCCCCCTAGGTTGGAAGGCACTGGCAATACATGCTGACACCAAGAGTGAGCTCAGTGGTGATGATGGTGTAGGACTGGGCGACATGTTCTTCTGTGACACACGCGTCACCAAGAGTCTGCTGGTGCCAGCTCCTTCGCACCTGACATCAACAGAGTGGTGCCATGGACAGAGGGCTATGGGACAGCCAGGACATCCAGGGTTCCCCTGAAATTGCTTTATGCCTCCGTGTACCTTTTCTGAAGCCTGGGGTGCTGGTCTGGATGACTGAAGGTTCCCCACAGTTCTCCCCGACTTCATGGAGAGATTATTACTATAACATACATGTGCTGAGCTGTGGGAAATGAAAGCCCTACAATACGTAATATTAATCTGTCTGCATCTCTGGTTAGGTACAATTTGTACCTCAAGAAAACTCGAGTGTTATAACACCAAAGTCAGTTGTCAGCATCACTTTCTCTGAAAAGCTGTTCTAACGGTGAAATTCAAAGGAAGCCCCCACGATTCCCTGCTGGCACAGTGGTTAAGTGCTTCATCTGCTGACCAAGAGGTCAGAGTGTGAATCTCCCAGACACTCCTTGGAAACTCTGTGGGGCAGTTCTGCTCTGTCCTATATGGTTGCTATGATTCAGAATTGACAGTAGGTTTGGTTTGGGGGTTTATAACTCCAAAAATGGTCACTGAGTCTCAGAAAGCAAAGGTAAGCCCTTAACCGGCCAAACTCACAGGTTCTTCTTCCTGACACGGCTCAGTGTCTCCCAGCCCCGGCAGATGACTGCTGGTAAGCACGGCAAATGCCAGCTGGTGGCATGCAGTGAAAGCACCTTCTGCCAGCTACGGAGGCTGAATCTGTCGCCATCAGGTACGGTTCATTTCCAAGCAACCATACAGGGCAAGGTGGACTGCCCCGCTGGGTTTCCAGGGCAGCAGCCTTCACGGAAGCAGACTGCTGCGTCTCTCTCCTGCAGAGAGGACAGTAGGTGGGAACCACCAACATCCCGTCAGCAGCCCAGTGCTCAGGGCCAGAGCTCAGTGTGAGCTGGAGCTTCCGGGTCCTTCAGAACGACTTCATATGTTGCTGGTAATGTGTCCAGGGGCGGCACAGTCAATTCCAACTCACGGCCACTCCAGGTGACCGAGCAGAATGGCCCCAACTCACAGTGACCTCAAGTGACCGAGCAATATGACCCCACTGGGCTTTATATGCGGTGGTTAAGTGCCGAGGCACTCACCCAAAGTTGATGGTTCAAAGCCACCCGTCTCTCCACTGGAGAGAGATGCAGCAGTCCGCTCCCATGAGGATCGCAGCCTCAGAGACCCTATGGGGCCGCTCTCTGGTCCCACAGAGTTGCTGTGAGTCAGTCAGGGGGTGACCTGATTTCTGTATTTTCAGTCACCGCACGCACTTGTAGAAACCCTGGTAGTGCACTGGCTAAGAGGTCCAACTGCTCACCAAAAGGTCGGCAGCTGGAATCCATCAGGAGCTTCTTGGAAGCCTACAGGGTGGTTCAACTCTGTCTTATAGGATCGCTATGAGTCGGAGTGGCCTTGCTGACAGTGGATACCCATCTCATGAAGGAGCCCTGGTGGTGCAGTGGTGAAGCACTCAGCTGCTAATTGACCAGCTGGTAGTTCAAACCCAGCCAGTGGCTCTTGAGTAGAGGGACCTGTTCATCTCCTATAAAGAGTGTAGCCTGGGAGACTCCACGGGGCAGTTCTACACTGTCACACAGGATGGCTAGGAGCCAGAATCGACTCTGTGGCTATGGGCTTGATTTGGTCTTTCTCTTACAGGGCTGCTCTTAGGGGAGTTTGATAAGGAGATAATAGTGGTCTACAAAGGGCTAAATATCTGATGATTTGTTATTGTTTGTTTGATTCGGGAGATTTGTTCCTCTTTGCTTTTTGCTTAAGTCATCCTTCCCCAGCATGAAATCATTCAGACTCACTCTAGAAAAATATTTCTCTAGTCTCACATTCCACTGGAGCTAGCTCTTCAAGGCTCATGAAGGGATATCAAAAAGGGGGAACTCACAACGAATGTCTGCAAAAATTACAACAAACGTTTACAATAGAATAAAAGGAATCAATATACGCAGGCTTTAGGCTGCATGAAAGGCACACACGTGGCTCACATGGCGTGCATTCGCTTGGCTGCTAACTGAAGGAGGAGCGGCCTGAACTCAAACAGAGGCTCTGCAAGAACAAGACCTGCAGTCAGCTGCAGTAAAGACTACAGCCGAGACACTCCTATGGGGCAGTTGGATCCTCATCTGGGGTGACGTGGGGTTACCACAGGTTGAGATTGACTCTGAAGCACCCAACCACAGCTGCAACAGCAGGTGCATGAAAACCTGAAGTCTTAGCTATGGAGGAATTAACAGAGTTCCAGACAGATACTCAGGAAATGGGTACACAGGATACACTGGGTCCGCGTCCCATTAATGTGCAGAAGTCATAGTATAACTACTTAATGCGGAACGGTAAAGTCACAAGAGAATTTTCTAGAAAACCTTTGATTCGTTTTTCTTTTTGCTTGTAGAGTTTCTTCCTAACAGTCAGGACTGACATCTGAAAGATGGTATCTCAGCTGGAAACAGGCACAGTGACAGACATTCAGATTTGCAAAGGAAGAAGAAACCGATGATACAGAGATGGGGCAAGGGTACCGTAAGTCTTCAGTCACACATGTCACGCGGATCTCTCTCCCACTGAGAAATTCTCTGAAAACCACTTTGTGCCCAAGGTTAGGTTAAAAATAATCAGAATCCAAGAAAATGTGATAGTAAGGTTTATTCTGAGCACATGGGGAGACCTTTTGGATTCCAGAAAAAGCAAATGGCTCAAAGAAAGTAGGTGCAATGAGGCTTATGAAGAGAAGCAAACAAAACCAAACCAGTTGCCATCAAGTCGTTTTCTACTCATAGCAACTCTATAGGACAGAGTAGAAGAGCCACATAGGGTTTCCAAAATGTAGCTGATGAATTTAAACTGCCCACCTTTGGCTTAGCAGCCATAGTTCACCGTAGCTCTTAACCACTGCAACACCAGGGTTCTGTAAGAGAACAGGAGGGAGAAATAAAGAAAATCGACCACTAACACCCCAAACTCTCCCTCATAACTCTGTCACATAAGTCTAAAGAAGTTCCTCTGAGCCCCAATCTTTGTTTTAATAAGACTTGATTGTGTTTTGGGTGAAGGTTTACAGAGAAGTTTAGGGTTCCATTCAACTATTTCTAGACAGTGTTGAGGACACTTGTTCCCATTCTCTGCAATAGGTGAACCTTCCTATCATTTCCATTCTGGTTGCTCTGTTTCTGTGAGTCTAGTTTCCCTGCACCCTGACGTTCTCATCTTTATTTTAAAGCATTGGTGGATGGTTTGGTCTCAAATTGATGGTTTTTTAAAAGAGCACAGTACTCACTAGCAACTTATTTCTTGAGCCGATTATTTATTTAGCTGCCGGCGATCTCAGGAGTTAATTTTGGTTTAAGATTTAAAGAAGATCTGAGGGTAGTTGTCTCATACAGTCCTTCAGTCAACTGGCCCAATAAGTTTGTTTGTTTGCTAAGATTCTGAGTCCTGGTCTACGTCTTCCTCCCACCCTATTAGGACCCGTCTACTGTGGCCCTGGTCAGAGCTGTCGGCAGTGGTGGCTCGGCACCATCTAGTTCTTTCAGTCTCGGGTAGCTGTGGCGGTGGCTCACGTGGACTGTCGGTCCTGTAGACTGCTACACTTTTTGCATCTCTGGTTTCCTTTTTTCTGCTTTGCTTCAGACCAGCAGAGACTGGTCTAATTTTGGTTAAGAGCTGCAGTGGTTAAGAGCTACTGGTCTAATTTTTTCTAGTTTGTTTTTTGTGACGTTCTGGAAAAGTCAGTGTTACCGGGCCAGAGCCTTTCGATTCCCTCGATCCCCATTTGTCGGTGGAACACTTGGTTTTAGAGCAGAGACAGCATCAGTGTCAGTCAGTGACAGTCTCCTCTGACCTTGCAGTTCTGAAAGATGAACTTGCCAAAATGAGGAAATTAAAGGCACACTCCCTTCTAGTGCTACCCGGCAGGTAAGTGGGAAGTGATTAGTATCCAGGCGTAATTCCAGTGTTGTAGCTTTCATATTTTAAAAGAAGTCATGAAGCTTTTAAATTCCCTCCCTTTATGTCCTATCACCCCTCTGCATTTCCTGGAGTCCCGTCTGTGAGAGAAGAGTGATGTTCCCAGGAGATACCTGGAGGCTGGCAGTTTTCCGCGAGAAGGACGACTCCTGTGTAGGCAAAGTGGGGAATGGTGGAGACAGAGTAAAGGGGACCCACGGGCAGAGATGATGGTGCTCAGAGTGAGAAAGGACAGATGGAGAAGACACAAACTGTATGTAGGAAGGTACCAACAGGAGGTGTGGGAAACCCATCACACACAACATGCACCCATGCCCCTGCTTGGACTTCCAGCACGTGAGAATGGAATGGTCCTGACCCCAGCACACCCGAAGGTCACAACCAGCAAGGGCAAGGAAGCCTAGCTTCCTCCTCCCCCATCTGCTTTGGTTTGATGGACTGGCAGGTATAAGACCTATCTCATTTCAATGTTCCCCAAAGGTCTGGACTCCCAGAATGACGAACAGTGACACTCCTTCACTAATTCGGTGGCGTGAATGAAGAGAGAAAAAGAGGCAAGGGACTGGGGAGGCGTGTTCCACCAATGGCCACATATTCCAGGATGATCTTTGTGTCTGCCTGTCCCTTGGATGTGACACACGGGCATGGTAGAGAGGAATTTTTTTCTTGATTAACATATATAGGCTGCTCTGGCTAACATGATTCAGGGAGGAGTACATATGCATATGTTTTAAATCTGGTCAGCTGGGTTATATTGAAATTTTCTTCCTGGAGGATTTGTTCATTTAACTATCACAGCCTAAAGAGGACAACCTTAAAAGACAATAAGACCTGCAAAACCCAGAAATCTGATAGAGAAGGAAAGCTCAAATATTTTCCACTAAAAAGAAGAAAAAAAAAAAAAAGCAGTGAGACTGCACCTGTGAGAGATGGAAAACACAGGAGACCTGGGAAAGGGGTGAGACCTCTCCCTGTGAGACCACACCTTGTGAGACCACTCCCTGTGAGACTGCATGCAGCCTTTGAAAGGCAGAAAACACTAGAGACCCAGAAAAGCAAGGCAGTCCCATCAAATTCCAGCTCTGACAGATGTCACTGTACATGACAGAAAAAACAGAAACAACAAGAAATAAGTAAACTGAGTCTTTGCAAGAACAGAGTACTACTGGATATATGAGTGTCAAAACTAATCATCGAATACATAAAAGATTCCACTTTTCCTTTTTAATCCTAACTAAAGAGTCCATGTTTCTACGATATAGACTAAATTATGTGGTTTTCAGTAATTGTCTGTATCTTAGGATCTGAGTATGTCTTCTGAAGGAAGAAGCAAAGTTTTCAAGAATAAATCAGCTATGTCAACACATCTAATGGGGATTACAAAATGGAACCAGTGTGTTGATTTGATCTCTCATTTCTAATACTTACTGCTCAAAAGAAAAGCTTACGCCAACACAGGAATGGACTATTATGGATTAAAAGCAGATCATATTTCAAAAGGCTGGAATGTTAACTCCAGATATTTCTGTGTATTTGTCTCTTCATCTAAGACCTTAAACCCAGACATCTGATGCCCACTTGTGTCTGATGTTAAGCTGTTTTTGAAATGCACATCAATTCTCTGACCTAGCAGCTGTTACTGAAAATGACTGTGATCCTTATCACTGTGTTGTAAGCACAAGAGTAGCATCTTCTGAAATATGATTTCAAAATCAATATTGAAATGGGTTTTAAATGCATGCTTGGGCACCAGCCATCCCACAGGAAACCCATTTCATCTTTTTTTTTTTTTTTAAAAACTACTTTGTCAAATAAAAATTGCATTTACACTTGTGTTTACTTGATCTGCTTGTGCAGGAATAACACTTAGATTTAACCCACTGAAGAGGATAAATTAGATGATTGGGGAAAATGAAACTTGAGTGGCTAAGCCGCAGATTTTCTAAAGGTAGACCTCAGTATCTTAGCGTCATGAAGCCACCAGAAACATCAGCTAACAGGAAATGAGAGAAGTAGAAGTTCCTTACAATTGATCTTAATATTTCTGAATAAAATAGGAAGGAGGAGTTTTCTACTGTTATCTTCTGATTATTTAACACTTAATTCATTTTCCTAAGGTATTATGTTTAGACAAATAAGAGGTGTTGATACTGTAAGGATTAAATAAATGAGGACTTACCTCTGAAGAATAAGGCAACAAAATCTCTCGTAACACATCTAAGTATTTTGGGCTTTTTTGGAAGTGCTCAGGGAAGGTGAGAAGGAGCCAGCAAGCACCAGTTTGTCCTGCTTCAGGGAGCTTTTCAATTTTCCAGCAAACCAACATGGAAAGGTTTATAGGTCTGTAGGAAAATTAAGACTAATTTTTTTTGGAAAAAACATTGCTTCCCTCCAACTACATATTGCTGTAAGGTTTTAAATGCATGCACCGATACACAAGTAAATTGTAATAAACTAATTTGTATCTGAATCTGGGTCACAAAAAGTCGTGCGACAGCCGCCCTGCTGCCACAGTTTCAGCTGAGTCTAGAGTTGACCCTACCACTGATTTTTTTCAGAAGAAAGAGATAGGCAGAATGACATTGTTACTTGTTTTTAATAATGACTTGCTGAATATTTCCAGATCCAACGTAATTATACATTTCGCTGATTAGTTGGTACTTCAAAGCCTATAATTTGGGTATATTTTCAGCATGGGCTTAGAGATGATATATTTGCTGTTTATTGTGGTTTTAGGAGGCATTTAATTGGGACCTCACATCAGAAGTGTAAACTATAAAGTACTTGCAGCCTCTTAAGACAGTACTTGGTCCAGCTAGGCGTTGCTTTAAAAAGCCAGTTCCAAAAGCAAATACATCTGTCAAAATCACACAGTCCAGAGGAAAAAACTAAGACATACTCTGTGTAAGTGCATTGCAGGAAGGGCATGAGGTTTGCATCTGTAGGCAAACCTGACACACAGGCTGCTGTCTCTTCGGGGTCATTTGAGGGGCTCTGCGGATCTGAAGGCAGGTCACTCCTAGGACACTAGGCAGTTAAGGGGGCATGGTGGACAAAGGACAGGGCAAAACAATTCTTCCAGATGGTGTTAGAAATGGCCTGGGACTTAGACACCTCCCAGCCTTCCACCACTCTGTCCCCACCGGGCTGGGAAGTCCTCCTCTCGTGAATCTGCAGCTGTCCCTGGCTGTACAAGCAGTTAGTGCACTCTGCTACTGACCAGAAGGTTGGTGGTTAGAGTCCACCCAGAGGCACCTGGGAAGGAGAGCATGGTCATCTGCTTCTGAAGAATCAGCACCTGGAAATCCAGTGAAGACAAAGTCTACGCTGACACACGTGGGTTGCCATGAGTCAGAGTTGACTCTGTAGCAGTTGGCTGTCTGCCTACGCCTCTCAGTCTGTACTTGACCCTCTTCAAAATGGTGCTGGAGTTCACCGTGACCTGATTTCACTGCCAGAAAAGTGTTAAGCACACAGCTGAAAGTCGTCATGTTGTGCACGCATACAAACACTAAGATTGGAAACAAAGATGGATCAGTAGTTGCAAAATATGGCCTTGGTGATAGAAAGAATGCCAGCAACTGAAGGACTGAATTTTGCAAGACAAATAACTTCTTCACTGCAAACACCTTTCTTCATCAACATAAATGGTGGCTGTACGTACGAACTTCACCAGATGGAATATGTAGGGGTCAAACTGACTCTGTAGGTGATGGAAAAGCTCAAGGTCATCTGTCAGAACAAGGCCAGGAGCGAATGCAGAACAGGTGACCAATTGCTCATATGCAAGTTCAAGTTGATGCTGAAGAAAATTAGAACAAGTCCACAAGACCCAAAGTACAACTTTGAGTATATTCCATCTGCGTTTAGAGATCGTCTCAAAAGTAGATCTGATACGTTGAACACTAGCGACTGAAGGCTAGTGGAGGGGTGGTGAGGACGTTGTGCACGAAGACAGCAAAAGATCACTAAGAAGAAAAGACAAAAATTGATGTCAGAATGTAGAACAGCTAAAGAGAAAGGATGTAGAAAATGAAACAAAATTTCAAAAGATGTCTCAAAAAGACAAAAATAAAGTATTCTAATGAAAGGTTAGAAAACCAAAAGTTAGAAAACCAAAAGGGGGCAAAACCCTTGGCATTTCTCAAGCTGAAAGGACTGAAGAAAAAAATTCTAGTCTTGATTGCAATCTTGAAGAATTCTATACCAAAATACTGAACAACATAGGATGCATCACAAAAAGGTGGAAGGAATTCACAGAGTCCTTATACCAAAAAGAGCTAGTTGGTGTTCAACCACTTCAGAAGGTAGCCCATGATCAAAACCCCACAGCACTGAAGGAGGAGCTCCAAGCTGCACTGAAGTTGTTGGCACAAACCAAGGCTCCAGGAATTGAGGGACTGTTAGTTGAGATGGTTCACCAAATATATGCAGCTCTTGAAGTGCTCGTTTATCTATGCCAAGAAATTTGGAAGACAGCTCTCTGGCCAACTGACTGGAAAAGATACATATTTGTGCCCATTCCAAAGAAAGTTCATCCAACAGAATACAAAAATTATAGCACAATATCATTGCCATCACCCACAAGCAGAATTTTGCCCAAGATAATTCAAAAGTGGCTGCAGCAGTGTGTTGACGGGGAAGCACCAGAAATGCAAGCTGGACTCAGAAGGGGACATGAAACAAGAGATTCCATTACTGATGTCAGACAGATCGTGGCTGAAAGCAGAGATACGTTTGCCTGTGTTTTCTTGATTATGCAAAGCAATTTGACAGTGAGGATCATAACGAATTATGGATAACACTGTGAAAAATTGGTACCCCAGAACAATTAATTGTGCGCATGAAGAACTTAGACACAACCCAAGAGGCGGACATCTTAACAGAACAAAGGAACACTGTGAGGTTTAAAATTAGGAAAGGTGTGAAAAAGGGTTGTATCCTTTTTCAGTCTGTAAGCTGAACAAGTAATCCAAGAAGCTAGACTGCGGGAAGAAGCATGTGGCCCCACGACCAGAGGAAAACGCATTAACAACCTGACACGTGTCAGTGACACAACATTGCTCACTGCAAGACAAGAGGACTCGAAGTACTCGTCAGCAAAGATCACCCCTTCAGGATGGATTCTATCCTAACTAATGAAAACAAAAATCCTTAGAACTGGACTAATAAGCAACCTAATGATAAACAGAGAGAAGACTGAGGTTCTCGAGGGTTTCATTTTACCTGGATCTGCAGTCCACGTCCACCGAAGCAGCCAGCAAGAAATCAAATGACGTTTTGCACTGGGCAAATCTGTTGCAAACAACCTCTTTAGAATGTTAAAAATCAAAGATGTCACTCTGAGGACTTAAGTGTACCTACCCTAAACCGTGGTATTTTCAGTTGCCTCATATGTCTGCAGAAGCTGGACACTGACTAAGTAACACAGAAGAAGAAGCGATGCCTTTGAATTCCAGTGTCAGAGGAAAATATTGACTACACACCGGGTTGCCAGAAGAATGAGCCAATCTGTCTTGGAAGAAGCAGAGCCAGAGCGCTCCATGAAAGAGAGGGTGACAGACTTCCTCTCAGGTACTTTGGAGATGTTGTCAAGAAAGAGTAGTCTCTGGAGAAGGATAGCCTGCTCAGTAAATTAGAGGGTCAGCGAGAAAGGGGGAGGCCCTCTAAGAGCTGGAGTGACTCAGGGGCTGCGACAGCAGGCCCAAGCGATAACTGTGAGGCTGGTCTAGCACCGGACAGGGTTTCATTCTCTTGTACATTGGAACCAATGGGCAGCCCCTAACGACACACAGAGGTGCTTCTGGCCCGACATACCCTTCTCCAGGCCTTTGTTGCGGCCGGTGTCTATGTGAGTCACTTAGGCCCTCTAGCCCGTAAATAAAAAAAAAAAAAAAAAAGAAAAACAAACCCCAAACCTATTTCCTTCCTGTTGATTTTGACTCATAGTGACCCTATAGGACAGAGTAGAACTGCCCACAGGGTTTCCCATGAACAACTGGTGAATTTGAACTATCAAACTTCCGGTTAGAAGTCGAGCTTTTAACCAGTGAGCCACCGGGGCTGCAGCCAACAAGTTTACCTCTGACTCAGTCAGCGGAGCTGCAGAGTTTGCCCTGCTGTTGTTACGGGCCCTCGTGTCCCTTCTGTCTCAAGGTGGCCCCACATGTAACCGAGCAAAAGTTACCCAGTCCGGCGCCACCCGCACAGTCTTCGCTGTATCTGAGCACAGTGTGGGAGCCACTGTGCCAGTCCAGCTCCTTGAAGGTCATCCTCTTTTTCGCTGACCCTCTGCTTTGCCAAGCAAGCATCTTTCTCCAGGGACTGGCTTCTCTTGATGATGTGTCCAAAGCATGCGAGGTGAAGTCTCACCTTTCTCCTTCCTAAGGAGCGCTCTGGCGGTATTTCTTCCAAGACAGGTTTATGCACTCTTCTGGTACTCCAGGGTATATTCAATACTCTTTGCTAGTATCAATTCTTCCTCTATCTTCTTTATTTATTGTCCAGCTTTCACATGCTATGCCAAGCCAAGTGCTGACATGATTGAAAAGACCATAGCTGGGGTCAGGTGTGCCTTAGTCCTCAAAGTGATAAGTGATATTTCTACTTTTTAACACTTGGAAGAGGTCTTTTGCAGCAGATTTGCCAGTGTCATGCCTCTTGGGATTTCTGACTGCTGCTTTGCTGATTGTGGATCTAACTAAAACGAAACCCTCGACAGCTTCAGTCTTTTTTCCATTTATCACCATTGTCTGTAGCTCCAGCTGTGAGGAGCTTTGTTCTCTTGAAGCTGAGGTGCAATCCATTGTGAGGGCTGTGGTCTTTGACCCTCCTGAATCTTTGCTCCACCTACTGTGGACATTCCTGAAGATTCGTCTCCATCGCCTCTTCTCATGTAAAGCATCCTCACTGTCAGTCATGACTAAGTCCTGGAGGTAGAACCTGAGACCTCAGGAACCTCAGTGAAACTGAAAAAGCTGCAGCTGGTTTTGAACCAAACTTGTGTTTGGTTCTCCTGCAGCCGGGTGTTCTCTCACCTGACGAGAGCAGAGGCGCTGGCTGTAAACGAGGGATGAATCTGCAGAGCTAACCCAGCTGATGGAAACCCCCGCCAGGCTGTGCCCTGACTGCCCCGGATCCAGGGACAGCACTCACGGCCTGCATCGCTAGTGTTGGGTCCTCTCTAGTTTCGTTTCATCACCAAAAAGACATCTTTTGAAAGAAGGAAGGAAAGTTGTAGCGTATCAAGTGCTACAAAACAACGTGACAGTCTGTTAAAGGCAAAATGATGGCAGAAATGATCCAGTCCTAGTGTGATGGCAACTTTTCTCTTGTCCACTGTCATAGATGGAATTGTGTTCCCCCAAAACTATGTGCAGCAATTTAGCTGGTGCGTGATCCCCAGTATTGTGTGACTGCTCTCTATTTTGTGACTCTCCGATGCCGTAGATCCTAGTCTCTGCCTGTGGCTCATAGAGTGGATTATGCTAAGGAGGATTGTGGTGGGACTATAACACTCTCCTAAGGTCACCTGCCTGCTCCAACGTAAAAGGAGTTTCCCTGAAGTATAGCTTTCACCACCTTTTATCCTACAAGAGAACTGGGGACCTAATACCACCAAGAAAGCAGTCCTGGGAGCAGAGCCTACTGTTTGGACCCACAGTTCCTATGTGAGCTCTCAGACCAAAGGAAGACTGAAGCAACACAAAGTCCACCCCCCAAAAACCACAGAGAGAGCGCGCCCCCTGGAGCCATCACCCTGAGTTTGGACTTCCAGCCTACCAGACTGCAGAAGAATAAACTTCTCTTTGTTAAAGCCATCCACTTGTGGTGTGCCTGTTAGAGCAGCACTAGGTGACTGGGACACCCACCGAGACACTGAATGTTATGTTCAGCTTCCCCGCCCTCATCCGGCAGTGTTGACATTCCCTGTAGCTGGTCCCATATTTACATGGCAAATATACTCACAGTTGTGTCAGAAACTCATATTCCCATGGAAATCAAATAAAGCAGTCACAGAGCAGGGAAGCTCAGTCCATGTCCCCTCTGTTCACCATTATTGTCTCATATCTTCTAAAACAGAAAAGCATTCATTCATTCATTCGTTCATGTATTGAAGGGAGCAGAAGGTGTGCCCACTTTTTAGGGAGCTCATATCCTGCAACAGCTGTTTTAAGAGTTTGGGTCAATGATCTCTGGTTTTCAGTGGGAGCTGAGGATTCTCTTGCTGAAGGAGTGAGCACCTTCATGTATATCTATGAATGTAAAATTTCAGGGAGCAGATAATCACTTAGGGGGCCCTGGTTGCACAGTGGTTAAGTGCCGGGCTGCTACTCAAAATGTTGGCAGTTTAAACCCATCCCATGACTCCAGGCAAGAAAGGCCTGACACTGCTTCCTTAAACGTGACAGCCTAGAAAGTCCCGTGGGGCAGGTCCACTCTGTCCCTTAGGGTGGTCTGAGTGGGAATCCATTCAAAGGCAATGGGCCAAGGGATAACTATCCATGGAGGGCCCATCCGTGAGGCCCAGGTTAAGAATGACCACTTCTATTTTCATTATCAGTATTACAGATTCTACTACAAAACAGCTTTAGAGGTAGGTTGACCGTGCTGGCATCACTGACACGTGTTTTGAATCTTCCAAAAACTCCTTGTAGAAAGAGACCGAGTACCTGTGCTGAGTTGACTGCTTCCTCCAAAAGATATGCTCATGGCCTAGCCCCTGGTACGTGGAGGGAGGCCTTCTTTGGAAGCAGGATCTTTGCAGATGCGGTCAAGGTAAGATGAGGTCATGCTTGATTGGGGTGGACCCTAGCCTGACGACTGGTGTCCTTATAAAAGGAGAGAAATTTGGAACCAGAGACACAGACACAAAGGGAAGACAGGATCCTCCTGAAATCTTTGGTTTACCTATTGTGGACATTTCTGAGGATTAATCTCTGTCTTCTAATTTGATGTATTCTCACTCTAAATCATGACGAAGTCCCAGATGTAGGGTTCAAGACCACAAGAACCTATGCAGAACTGAAAAGGCTGCAGCTGCTTTGCCAGCTAGAACACCAGCACGGTACTCTGAAGAGAAGACCAAGGCGGGGACTGCAGGGCCAGCCAGGATTGCTGGCCAACACCTGGAGCCATGGCGGCGAGGAAGGGCGGCTCCCTTGAGGACTGAGAGTTCACCTCTCTTCTGTCTTCCTGGAGGTCTCTGGTTCCTTCCAAGAGCAGCACCCCAGGGACCTCGTTCCCAGCCACTCACAGTCCCCTGAGACAGAATTTGTACAAGATGAGAGAGAGACAGACAGATAGATAGACAGGTAGGTAGAGAGGTAGATAGACAGAGAGGTAGGTAGATGGGTAGGCAGAGAGACAGATGGGTAGGTAGAGAGGTAGATAGAATGTAGGCAGAGAGGTAGATGAAAGAAAGAAATGGACTCATTTCAGCCGGTCTAGTAACTACAGGAGAAGAAAAAGGAGAGACAGAGATTGGAACTGAAAAAGGATAATTAAACTTCATTACTGAGAGCTTGCATCAAGGAACTCTTTCCAGGCATGGATTAAAAAGATGAGTGATGTATTATATTCCTCTCTTTTATACACGTGCATCCAAATCGGGATCATTTCATTTCATCTGAAGGTAACCAGGATTGCAACCATCAGCTTCTCTGAATAACACTGTGACGCATTTCAGAAGAGAGGCTAGGACTGTCATTCCTATTCTTCTTCTTCTTTTTGTCTTCCCAGGGAAATGTCAAAACAGTAGCATCCTTTGGGATAACTATTCATCTTTATTCTACTGAAGAGCACTTTTTATGGTTTGTTCTGAATAACCGTACGTGATGCTTGGCTTTGCTTTCACGTAATGTGATTGTGCCTGCTAAGTGACTTCAGGTTTTTTTCTTTTCTCTCTTTAAGTGTCTGTTTTCCTAGCAGGGGTAAAATCTGCAAGCATAGAAAGGCAGAGACAGCGCACACCGCAGGGTTCACAGAAACACGTCTTCGCCCTTCATCTCTCAGTGTCCTCTGCGGGCTCCATCCACAGCAAGTCTGCTCATTCTTCCTGAAGCCTAGAGACACTGTCAGCCCCTGGGACTTGCCTGGTGACAGATACGCAGCAGGAGTCCCTGGAGTGTGTGACTGGTTAACGCTTCCAGGAGGTAACCGGACAGTTGGAAGTCTGAGTCCAATCAGAGGTGCCTTGGGAGAAAAGCCTGGCAATGACTTCTAGAAATCAGCCCTGCGAGGTCCCAGGGAGCGCAGTGCTGCTCCGACACATATGAGGTCGCCTCCTAACCAACCAGACTGCAATTGCTTTTAGTGCAGGCGGGGACGCAGGAAGACCTTAATTAAGTAGACAAGACAGGTAGCAGGCTTTGTTTCCCCATCCTGGAACAGCCTCTTTCTCCCCTCTCCTTCCCAGATCCTGGATACCTCACTCATCCTTCACTATCACCTCCATCATGATGCCTTCCCGGGCCAAAGCAGACAGAAAGGACATTCTTGGCTCCACTGGGAAGGGTGTGATTGTAGGCCACAGAGTGCACTCTGGCTCACAGCGGCTCAGCAGGGCAGAGCAGAACCGCCCCTGGGGTTTCCTAGGCTGTGGGCCCTGGTGCTTAAAGGCATCTCCTCCGTGGCCCTGCCGGAGACGATGTGGCAGTCGGCTTCGGCAGGGTCTGAGAGCCTTGGGACTCCCATGGGGTCGCTGTGAGTCGCAGTGGACTCCACAGCTCTGGGTTTGGTTTGGCTTGATTTACCCCTACAAGAGCAGATCACTGGCTCTTCCTCCTACCAATCCCTATGTGGGCTGGAGCGGTCGGCCCTTCGGTGAGCAGCCAAGCACTTTACCCTCTGCGCTGCCCGGGCTCGTGGTTGGGCAACAGCTCTTCCCTCCTAAGTTTTCTAACAGTATTCAATTGTAGCATTCTTTCTGGTTAAAAAAAAAATTTGATAGTTCTAAAACTGATACTGCTTATTTTTTTCATCAGGTTACTTATTTTTGTGGCATCTCTGGGTGGTACAAACAGTTAATGGGCTAGCTTCTTCACCAGAAGGTTGGAGGGTCCAGTCTAGCCAAAGGCACCTCAGAAGAAAGGACCAGCCCTGCCATCTGCCTCTGAAAAAACCAACCGTTCAAAACCTTGGGATCTGGTAACGTGGTTTGGAGGTTCAGCATCATGGTTTCATGAGACATCCCAGTAAAGCAGCCTAATAACACATTTAATACCTCTGTTCTACCTCCTACTTCCCTGTCTCATAGTGTCTGAGGTCCTAATAGCTTGAAAGTCACCATTCAAGGGACAACAACTGGTCCCTATATGGCTAAGGCAATAGAGGAAGGGGCTTCAGAAACAGAGGAGGATGTGGAATGTGTGACTAATGGCCTCCTTGAAGAGCTGCCACCTTTGCCACGGGACCAGAAAAACTGGATGGTGCCCAGCTACCATTACTGAGAATTTTGATCAAGGATTCGATAGAGGAATCCTGATCAAAGGGGAGAAAATGCAGAACATAATTTGATATTCTTGTGGAATCCAGACTTCCTAGATTTCCCCCCCCAAACTGCTGCCTGGAGATTATATCTTAAAGCAAAAATATCCTCTGAAGTCTTCTTCAAACCAAATACTGGTTTAGCTTAACTAGTAAACAGGTGTGTTCTGAGCACTGTGCTCTTGTAAGAACGATCTAGGATCACACTGACTGCCGCCCCTTGAAAGGTTGAGCAGGAAGCTGGAGGTGGTGGGGAGCAGTGAGTTTCTGTTCTTTGGGGGAGGACCCGCTCGGAAAAGGAGGCTGAGAAGGACTGCAGGACTCGGAGAAGGCCGTCAGTGCCACTGAACTGTATGTATAGAGATGCTGGAAGGGCGCATGTTTGGTGGTGTGTAATCTCAGCGATACCGAACAAACCAATCAACGTCAGTAAAGCCCAGGTCACTGTAGGGAGCACACATCCATCCTGACACCCTTGGGTTCACTGTGGGCTGGCATCAACTCAGCAACTTTTTCTTCTTTTATCTTCTGTGGGTGAGTCAGAGTTGACTCGATGGCGCTGGTTTTGTTTTTTTTTTGGTATCTGCCAGTACCACTCCTTTCCTGAAATTTCAGCTTCTGTGCCATAAGGTGACCTGACGTCCCAGAGCAGGGAGTACCACCCCGCAGCTGACTGAGAATGGTAAGGCCCCCAGACAGCCAGCATCTCAGCAGTTTGGCTCTTCCCTGCCCCATCCTATTCTTCACTTGCTTTCTACCCATAGAGGCAGGTCCCACAAACGCCCTAAGAGACTGATGCTCATAGTATATGTAAACTCTCTGCCTTGTGACCCAGAAAAGGCTGACAAGTGTGGCTGGGAGCGGAGGTGGCAGCTGACAGCCAGCTGAGTCCACGCCTTAGACACTTCCCACTGCTCAAGGATGCCTTCCCAAATGCCCCTTCATGGGGCCCAGTGAGGTCAGCCCTTTTGCTCAAGTTATTATTGTTTTGCATGTATTGGGGAAACAGGAGCGTGTATCCGCTTTTGCTTTTATCAGTGAAGAGTACTGGCTCCCTCAGACCTGTAACTGGCTGGTGCTGATCCTAGCTGATAAAATGTTCCCAGAGCAGCTTGTTAGTTTTCATGATCTCATTTCTTCCAGTCTTTAATAACTCCTCTGGGAGCCAAGAGAGCTGATGTCGCGCAGGCAGAGCCCAGCCTCCAGGCTGGTCTCATGCAGGCTTCAAGTTCCAGGGGTACCGGTGGCCCCTCACCGCTCCTGTGTTAGCAGGTAAGCAAGCCTTGGCTACTAACCTCTTGCCACTGAGGCAATTCCATCTCATACTGACCCCACAGGATAAAGTTGAACTACCCCACAGAGTTTACAACTGCCCCATGGGGTTCCCAAGGAGTGTCTGGTGAATTCAGAATGCCAGCCTTTTGTTTAGCAGCCCTAGCTCTTAACCACTACACCACCAGGCTCTCCCCCTCCTCGCCCTTTAGGCCGGTAACGTTCCTGCTGCCTGCTCGGGAGACAGACAAACTGCAGGTGTGAGAGGAGGCTTCCTTTGCTACTGCTTAAATAGTTTTTTAGTGCAAGCTTTGTTTGCGGTTCTAAGGAATCCTGGCAGCTTGAGAGGTTGACCCCACGGAGACTAAGAGACCCTAGGGACAGAATTCAGCGAGTCCCAGCTCCAAAGCTGAGAGGCCCTAAGGCCTGGGACATACCCCCTTCCATTCCGGAGCTTCCTGGGGGGAATGCGGGGAAGCTCTTTGTACTCTATCAAGGTCAAAGCAGCAAAAGCCAGCTGGTGACCTGATAAGATCACTATTAGTGTTCCCTAGTGGCACAGTGAGTGGTGGAGTGCTTTGTCTGCTAACTGTGAGGCCATTAGGAGTCCCAGTGGGTTTGGTTTTTATTTTCCCCAATAAGATGACAAAACTGGAGTCTGAACTGGAGTTCAGACTAAGGCCGGGCCCCCAAACCACACAGTGTGACAGAGACAAGAAGGACCCAGAGAGGAATCTGGATTTTCTTTCTTTCTTTCTTTTTTATTATGATTGAATGAAAATGTACATTTCCATATAAGTTTGCATGCTCACCTACATGCAGCTTCCACTGCTCTTCCCACACGGCGACAGCACACTGTTCCTCTCTGCTCCATCCATGTCCCATCCTCCCGACAGCCTCCTATCTCCCCCTCTCCACCCACTCCCCTTCCTCCGGTATGTGGTCAGCAGGATGACATCCTATAGAGGCACAGAACCATAAAGTGCCCGCAAAATACGGTCACTCTGCATCGCCAAGTCTAATCCATTGCTGTCGAAAGAGCTGAGTCAGACGCTCATCCGGAAGAGAGTTTCCGTCCCCAGCTCCCCTCTGAGTGGACTGCAGAGCCCGCTCCCAGCCCCTCACCAGGTGCGTCAGCCATGGCCAAGCAAACCTAAACTGGACCCACGGTCGGCTGGTGCCCTCTGACTCACAGTGGCCCTGCGGGACCCAGCGGAACGGCCTGCGGGGTTTCCAAGGAAGCTGCAGTCTCTCCTGTCTTTCTATTGTGGAGCAGCTGGTGGGTTTGAACTGCTGACATTTTGGTCAGCAGCTGAGCGTTTGACTGTGGCACCACCAAAGCACCCATTGAGAGACAGACGTCCTCTGTCACTGACCTGGCATCGCTGTCAGGTGACTTGGTAAAGAGTGGACCTCGTGTTTACTGAGCAGATGAGTGGACACATGAGGGTCAGTTCCTGCTGACAGAACAGAACCGTACCACGCTCCAGCTGTGGCCTACGTGGGCTTTGCACTTCGAATATCTTGTTTTATAACAGCTTTCTAAACTGGCAGGCCATACAAATTCACACTTCACATGCATTCTCTGTCCACTCTCCGGGGAACCCTGGTGGCGCACAGGTTAAGCACTCAGCTGCTAGCAGAAAAGTGGGTGGTTTGAACCCTCCCAGCAGCTCCAAGGGGTAAAGGCCTGGCGATCTGTCCCCATGAAGATGACAGCCTAGGAAACCCTACGGGGCAGTTCTGCCCTGTCACCTGGGGTGACTGTGAGTCGGAACCTGTGGATAGAACCTCAAAACATCAAAATATATTCACCTACCTTAGAGTGTATCCTTTTAAAATATACAGTTCGGTAGTTTTTGGTATATTGGCAGAACAGGAGTGTGTGTTGTTGTGTGCCTTCAAATCAGTTCTGACTCCCAGCAGCCCTAGGTGACAAAGTAGAGTTTCCCTCTAGAGTTTCTGAGGCATAATCTTTATGGGAGCAGATTACCAGTTATTTCTCCCAGAGCTTCTGGGTGGGTAGGAACCCTCAGCCTTTTGGTCAGCTGCCCAGGGCTTCTCTGTTGTGCGACTCAGACTTCCTGTGCGTGTGTGTGTGGATGTGTGTGGCTGTGTCCTTGTCTATTTGTGTGAATCTATAGGTATGTAATATAGTCACATCACCACTGTGTAGCTGAACATTTTCTTCACCCCAAAAGATAAAATTAGCAGTCACTGTGCGCTCCTCCCTCCCTCCCGTCACACCCCTAATCCTTCTCTCTTTACAGACTTTTAATCATTTTCTTGTTACATAATATCATCTCAAATATTAGAATGCATCTTTGCCTGAGAGACATAAAATGAGGCAGCTTCAGTTTAGGTGTGGAAGTACGGAATCAATCTACAACTAGCTCTACAGTCTTGGCTAAGTTACTCAATCGTATTCAGTTTCTTCACAAGATGAAGACGTTTACATGGTATGTGACGGCACCTTCAGGTTAAAAAATAGACCAAAAAAAAAAAAATCCTCTGCTTATAGTTCCAAGACCCAGTGTGGAGAACCTTTCCTAGACTTCCTTGGCAGCGCTGTTGCTAGGTGCCATCCAGCCAGTCCGACTCACAGTCACCCTGTGCAGAGCAGAATGAAGCCCGGCCCGGTCCCGCACCGTCCTCGTGATCTTTCTGGTGCTTCAGCCATTGCTGCAGCCGCTGTGTCAACCCATCTGGTTGAGAGTCCTCCTCTTCTCTGCTCTTCTTCTCCAGGGGATGCTTCCTCCTGATAATGTGTCCAAAGTACGTGAGAGGACGTCTCAGCCAGCCTCGCTTTCAAAGAGTATTCTGCTAGGACGGCCTTGTTTGGTCTCCTGGCCGTCTGTGGCATAGTCGGTGTTCTCTGCCAGTGCCCTAATACAGAGGCAGTGATTCTTTTCCAGTACTCCTGATTGTCTAGCTTGCCTTTACATAAATAGGATTTCATGCAAAAGCCCCGTCTGAAAAGGCCCTAGAAAATAGTTTTTCTTTTATTTTTTTGATGTCTGTTTAATTTTTTGTGTGTGCGATTGGAAGTATGCAATCTAAATCGGTTTTGCATGCCTACCTATCTGCAGCTCCCTCTGCTCTCCCCACCTGGTGACAGCACACTCCTCCTTTCAACTCTGTGTTGCTAGTATCCTCTTAACAAGCATTTGTTCCCCTCTCTCCACCCTCTTCTCCTGTCTAGAAAGAGACCAGTAGGACAGCCTGCTGTAAGTGCATAGTACCATAAAGTGGGCACACCCTATGGTCCCACTGTGTCACCGAGTTCAGTCCCTCCTTGTCTGAGGAGTTGACTTATCACTGGTTTTGGTCAGGACAGCATCAGGTCTAGGGGCCATGTTCCCAAGGGACCCTCCAGGCTGTCAGACCACCAATTTAGCTCTCTTAGAAGAGTTGTTGAGCTGCACACCTCTTTTTCTCGTGCTGATGCCACAGGGAGTTTACATTGTGTTCCCCATCACGGCTGTCTTTGGTGGTGGATAGGCACCATCTGGTTCTTCTGGTCTCATGTTGATACAGTCTCCCATTCATAGGGGTCCTTCTGTCTCCTGGGCTCTTTTTTCTTCTCATCTTTGTTTTCCGTGATCATCTGTTCTGGATGAGGTGGGACCATTTGGTGTATCTCAAATGGCAGCTTGCTAGCTTTTACGACCCCAGACAGCACTCATCAATATGGGGTGCAGAAGACTCTTAGCCATATGTCTGTTTAATTCTTGAAGGAACTCTTGTGGAGCAGTGAGTAAGCCCCAAACTGCTGTCTCATTCAAACCCACCAGCTGCTCCATAGGAGACCAGGCCGGTTACAACCTCGAAACCCATCACAAAGGAAGAGATCAAACACAAAACTGCCAACCAAAAAAAGCGTGGGCCCAGATGGCTTCACTGCAGAATTCTACCAAGCTTTTAGAGAAGAGTTATCTCCAATAGTACTGAGAATATTTCACAGTATAGAAAGGGATGGAGTACTCCCAAACTCATTCTATGAAGCCAGCATAACCCTGATACCAAAGCCAGGGAAAGACCCAACAAAAAAGGAAAACTACAGACTGGTATCACTCATGAATCTAGATGCAAAAATTTTCAGCAAAATTCTTGCCAACAGAATACAACAACATATTAAAAAAATAATCCATCATGATCAAGTGGGATTCATAACAGAGATGCAAGACTGGTTCAATTAATATGATCAACTACATAAGTATCACAAAAGAGAAGAATCACCTGATTTTGTCCATTGATGCAGTAAAGGCATTTAATAAAGTCTAACACCCATTCATGCTAAAAACTCTTAGCAAAATAGGCATAGACAGAAAATTCCTCAACACAATAAGGGCCATTTATCCAAAGCCAACCACCTACGTCATCCTGAACAGAGACAGAATGAAGGAGATTCCCTTGAGAACAGAAACTAGACAAGGATGCCCACTCTCAACTCTCCTATTCAACATTGTACTAGAAGTTCTAGCTAGAGAAATTAGACAAGACCAAGAAATAAAGGGCATCTGCATCAGCAAAGAAGAAGTCAAAATCTCCCTGTTTGCTGATGATATGACTGTATATGCAGAGAATCCCAAGGAATCTATAAGTAAACTACTCAAACCAGTAGAAGAGTTCAGCAAAGTCTCAGGATACAAGATAAACATAAATAAATCAGTAGGATTCCTTTATACTAACAATGAGACTGTTAATGAAGAAATCATCAAATCAATACCATTTACTATAACCCTTAAGAAGATAAAGTACCTAGGAACTAATCTAACCAGAGAAATAACAGACCGTTACAAAGAGAACTACAAGCCCTTACTGCAAGAAACTAAGAGAGACTTACATAAATGGAGAAACCTATACTGCTCATGGATAGGAAGACTTAACATTGTGAAAATGTCTATTTCACCCAAAGCAATCTACTTATATAGTGCAATCACAATGCAAGTTCCAGCGTCATTTTTTAATGAGATGGAGAAACAAATCACCAATTTTGTTTGGAAACGGAAGAAACCCTGGATAAGTAAAGTACTACTAAAGAAGAAGAACACACTGGGAGGCCTCTCATCACCAGACTTCAGAACCTATCACACTGCCACAGCAGTCAAAACAGCCTGGTACTGGTACAAGAATAGACAGATCTATCAATGGAGCAGAACTGAGACCCCAGAGGTGATACCATCTGCCTATGAACAGCTGATATTCGACAAAGGCCCTAAGACATTAAACTGGGGTAAAAACAATATCTTCAACAAATGGTGCTGGCAAAATTGGGTATCCATCTACAATAAATTGAAACAAGATCCATATCTTACACCTTATACAAAAACCAACTCAAATTGGATAAAAGACCTAAATATCAAATCTAAAACGATAAAGCTCATCCAAGAAAAGGTAGGAACAACAATGGAAGTTTTAATACACAACATAGACAGACTTCAAAATCTGTCAAACAAACCACAGTCAACACAAGAGAAAATAGATCAGTGGGAACTATTAAGAATCAAACACAATTGCTCATCCAAAGACTTTATTAATAGAATTAAAAGGCCACAGAATGGGAAAAAATATTTGGCAACTATATATCAGACTGATGCCTGATCTCCATAATCTATAAGGTGCTACAAAATATCAATAAGAAGAAGATAAATCATCCAATTAAGCGATGGGCAAAGGAGATGGACAGACATTTCTCTAAAGAGGAGATCCAGGCAGCCAAAAAACACATGCGGACATGTTCACCATCTTAGTTATTAAAGAAATTCAAATCAAAACTACAATAAGATACCATCTCACCCCAACAAAGTTGGTCATGATCCAAAAAACACAAAACAGCAAATGCTGGAGAGGCTGTGGAGAAAGTAGAACTCTCCTACACTGTTGGTGGAGTTGCAAAATGGTCCAAATTGGAAAGCAATCCTGCGCTTCCTTAAAAAAAATGGATATAGATACATCATTTGACACAGTAATTCCACCACTTGGAATATATCCTACAGAATCAAGGCCATTCACACCAACGGACACATGCACAAGAATGTTCATCGCAGCACAATCCACGATAGCAAAAAGATGGAATCAACCCTGATGCCCAGCAACAGAGGAATGGATAGGTAAACCATGGTATATATACTCAATGAAGCACTATGCAATGATAAAGAGCAATGATGATTCCAGGAAACATCTCAACCTGGTTTCAACTGGAAGATATTATATTCAGTGAAAGTAGTCAGTGACAAAAGGACAAATATTGTATGAGACCCATAGGATAAGAACTCAAAAACAGACCTATGCATAGAAGAAAAGACTCTTTGACAGCTGCAAGGGAGGGGAAGGAGAGAAGGTGAGGGAGGGAGGGTTTAGATTAGATAGTTGGTAGAAATTTGGTTGGGTGAAATCGGTGACAGCGCACGTTAGAAACAAGCACAATATTAAGTGACCTTCAACATAACTTGAATACTCCTTCTGTCTTGACCCAGTAATGTAAGGACAGAGTAGCTGGGGCAGGGGGCGGGAGACCATGCTCTTAGGTGAAATCAAGACCAATTGGCACAACTAGCATTTTGCTAAGAGGGCTCTCTGCACCCCACATTGGTGAGTGGTTTCTGGGTCTTAAAAGCTGCCAAGCTGCCATCGGAGGCCACAGCAAATGGTCCGAAATCAGCAGGAGTGGATGCTCACCGGGACCAAAATGACAACCCAGAAGACAGAGAGACCCACATGAGTGGGTGCCTACATTGACTTGGGACCGGAAGAACCAGAGGGAGCCCGGCCACCACCAGATAGCCACGATGGAGCTCACGAAGTTGAGTCTCACTGGCAACACAAGAATAAAAAGGGGTGCATCCTGAGATCTCCACCAAAAGACCGCAATTGATGGTTGAGCAGCTTCGAGGTTCCCCTGGGAGCATGGGCCATGGCCCTGATGCTGCCCTTGCCCATAAATCATAACGAAGGTCCACTCTTCGGACAGCAATGGATTGGACTTGGCGACGCAGAGTGACCATATATTGGGTGCACTTTATGGTTCCATGCATCTATAGGATATCATCCTGCTGACCTCTGGCTGGAGGAAGGAGAGTGGGTGGAGATGAGGGTAAAGGAAACTGTTGGGAGGATGAGACATGCGTAGAGCAGAGAATAGTGTGCTGTCGCTGGGCAGTGAGAGCAGTGGAAGCTGCATATAGGTGGGCACGCAAATTTATATGGGAATGTACACTTTCACTCAGTCGTAGTAAAAAATAAAAGAAAAAGAAAAAAAAAGATTACAACCTTGAAAACCCTGTGGGACATTTCTACTTTGGAGTCGAAATCGACTTCATGGCAATGGCTATTTTTCATGGAATTAGGCCGAGGCTGCCAGGTGACAGAAGCGGCACAACCCAGGAACCCAGAAAGCCCCTCCACCAAGACCCGCCCTAGCCCTGTCTGGCCCTAGAGGGCAAGGAACTCAGGGGATGGGGCGGAGCCAGCTGGGCGCAGGGCGGAGCAGCGGCGGGGACCCGGCCAGCGACTAGGCAGCCTGAAGCAGACGGTGGGGCGGGGCGAGCAGCACGGTAGCCAATCGTGGAGGGTGGTGTTGCCGAGAGGCCCGGGGCGGAGCCGGCGGTGGGGCAGGGTCAGCGAACCAGCAGCCAATCGTGAAGTCCGGCGGGACTAGCCAGAGGGACGGGTCCCGAGGGTTAGGCGGAGCGTACGTTCCGCAGCCAGTCATGGAGGGTGGGGCGAGGCCCAGTGCGCGGGGTGGAGCTGCCGGCTGGGCGGGGCAGCTGCCCTGCAGCCAATCGGAGGGGCGGAGCTGGGAGCCGGGAGCAGGGCGGGACCAGATAACTGGGCGTGGTATAGGCTCCGCAGCCAGTCACGGACGGTGGGGCGGGATCTTTAAGGATTGTGGAGCCGGTGGGAGGAGCCAGGCGGCAGCACTTCAGCCAGTCACAGATGGTGGGGCGGGACTAACCTGCAGGGTGTAGCTGCTGGCCGGGCAGGGAGTCGGCTCTGTAGCCAATCACGGAGGTGGGGCGGGACCAGTGCGCAGGGTGGAGCAGGTGGGCGGGGCGGGGCGTCTGCACGGCAGCCAATGACGGCCGCAGCGCGTCCCTGGTGGGCGGGGCTCCGCTGACAGTGGTCGCCGGCGCGACCCGGTGCAGGGACCCGATCTCCGGGAACTGAGCGTTGTGCAGGCACGCAAGCAGCGCAGGCGGCGCCCGGCCCCGCGGCTCCGCGCCCGGCGCAGCGTGTACTCTCCACAGCGGCAGCTGCGGCTGGGCGATGCTGCTGGTCTCCTGCGGCGCCGGCGCCTGGCGTCTCCCTCAGGTACCCAGCCCGCGCTCCCCCGGCCCGGGGACGACGGCTCCGGGCGGGGCTTTGTGCGCGGCACTCCGAGCGGTGGGCCGGGGCCGGGCGGTGCGGGCGGGCTGCGCCGTGGGCCGCTCACCCTTTAGGGAGCTGGCGGGGCCAAGGAGCGGGCGGAGAGGAGGCTAGCCCTGGGGGCTGCTGACGGCATCCCCACCCTGCACCCTCCTGCCTCCCCGAGAGCGAGAGAGGTGTTGTTCCAGGAGGAAGTTTGATTCTGAGCCTGGAGGAGCAAGGAGTGGTCCCCGAGGCCGCAGCACTCTGCCGTGGGCACGTGGGGACCCAGGCCCCTCCTCACCAGGCAGCCCTCCTGACTTGCCTGCTCCATCCCCCGCGAAGTTAGAACCTTCCCTGTGGACACTCCCTGAGGCCAGCGCTCGGGGAGGAGGCTTTCCTGAGGCGGGGTGTCCAGAGCCCCCAGTTGTAACTTTTGCTCACAGAACAGTGAAGCAGATAGTCCGTGACGCCATCCTTCCTCCCAGAATGGGGTTTCTCAAGGTTTATGCTCTGAGAGCTCCTTCAGAAATCTAAATCTGCCTAAACTTCTCGTGAAAGGTCCCCAAACACCACTGTGCTGATGACTGCTTCCCTTGAATCTTTAACATTTGCCATGAGCTTTCATGCGTTTTCTTGAGCGCTGAGGTCGATGCTGGGCAGCCCACCCAAGGGGGTAAATGTCGTGACCCAGGTGTCAGAGTGAGAGGCTAAGAACAGTAAATGCTGAATACGTGTCCCCACTTGAAGCTGTGAAACAGTGTCACCCCTCCAGACAACACAGATTCGGTGGGGATTATTTGCCGTGCAGAACCCCCTCTAATGCAGTGAATTAATGGTTGGAATTAGACTGGGGAGTTGCATGCCAGCTCCTGGGACTGTGTCTGCCACACGATGCCCGGATGGAGGGTCAAGTGTCTGCAGCACGGAAATGCTGACTTCTCTTTAATCTAGCCTGTCCGAGGCCTTTTGGATAATGCATATGGATTCGTTCTTTGTCACCCAGACCCTCCCACCCTAATTACACGCCCTTGGAACACCCTTAGCTGATGACACTGATATCTCGTTCCCATTCAACAGGGCTTGCCACACACCAGGCGACATCCTGTCGCTAAGAACATTTACATCCTAAGAAACGTTTAGTTCCTAGTGACACAGTGTTGTTGTTGGGTGCTGAAGAGTTGATTTTTGACTCGCAACGACACTGTGACAGAGTACAGCTGCCCCCCCAGGGTTTCCTAGGCTGTCATCTTCACGGGAACAGTTCACCAGGTCTGTCTCCCACGGCATCCCTCCCGGGTTTAAACCGAGCAGCTTTCACTGGTAGCAGAGCACTTGAAGGTTGCGCTACCAGGGCCCCTTGGCAGTACATAGAGTCCGTCTGTGGAGCACAGGCTGTGTACCAGGCACAGTAGTAGGCATCTTACATACATTACTACTGTAATTTTCATGGAATGAGGTGTTATTAGGTTCCTCATTTTAGAGTTTAAGGGGTGTATTCAGCTCTTCCGAGGTTACATGGCAAGCAAGCGATGTTATTATTAGGTGCTGTCGGTTGATTCTGACTCATAGCAGTCCCGTTTGACCAATCAGAGCTGCCTTAGGGTTTTCTTGGCTGCAACCTTGGAAGATCACCCGATCTTTGACCCACAGAGCAGTGGGGTTGGTTTGAACTGTCGACTTTTCAGTTAGCAGTTGAGTCCTTAACCATTGCAAACCAGGGCTCCTTAAGTACATGGTAATACCAGGCCCCAACCCCTGGTTGTCAAGTCAATTCTGAGTCGTAGCAACCTTGCAGGACAGCAGAACTGCCCCATAGGGTTTCCAAGGAGTGGATGGCCGATTCAGACTGCTGACCTTTCGGTGAGCAGCTGAGCTCCTAAGGACTCCATCCACCACTAGGCCTCCATGTGAGTGAAGACGTGGGATTTGAACCCAGATCTCTTTTGCCCCCTCCCCCTGTTCCCAGCACAGACCCTATGCTGTCTCTCCGCCCTCTAGAGAGAGACGTGACCTGTTACACTGTGGTAGTAATTCCATATGTGGCAGCATGTACTGTCCCTGGTGGCCTCACGCATCAGGCCCTTTATAGACCGTCTCTACCCTCTGGAGACCTGGCAAATGTCTGCACACACACAGCAGGCATTCCCTTCACCCAAGGGACTCTCTAGTCCTCCACCTTTCTAGTGTGGACATCAGATGGGAACACCTAGACATGCAGACCCTGCCCTTTAGCACAAGGATCTTACCATTGAGCATCAGTGGGTGCCTGAGAACAGGGGACCGGGTGATGTCCTCCCTGGCACATGAGGAGCAGCCTCTGTCTTCTTGGTCATCGAGGTCCGTCCTTCTTGGTATGAAGGACACCCCACCCAACCACAGCAGCTGCCTCTGGCCCCTGGCCCCTGGTCCGATGGACCAGCATTAAAAACTTCGCAACCCAGGCCAACCTACTTAGGAGGAAGGGCTGATGTGATGTCACTGGGGAGGGTGTTTGGCTCGGCAGTCCCTGCGTTCTGCATTGCTCACTGAAGAGGAGGAGACCCTGGTGGCCCAATGGTTAAGGGCTATGGCTGCTAACTTAGTGGCTGGCAGTTCAAATCCACCAGGTGTCTCTTGGAAACTCTATGGGGCCATTCTACTGTGTCTTTTCAGGTCACTGTGACTTGGCATCAACTCAGCAGTGGATTTTGCATAACCGAAAAGGAAACTGAGGCAGGACCCCATAACAGCACGCAGGGCTTCTGCATAGTGTGAAATGCTGTGTCTACAAGGGTGTTGTCATTAGGTGCCATCAAGTCAATTCTGACTCGTGGTGAGCGCACATGGATGAGTAGAACTGGCCCGTAGGGCTTCCTAGGCTGTCATGAGAGAACAGATTGTAGAGTGTCTCCTCGCAGAGCCACTGGGTGGGTTCAAACTGCCGACCTTTTGGTTAGCAGCCCAGCTGTAACCACTGCACCACCTGGGCTCCTTGTAGATGGTGTAGCCCACCGGAAACATGCTGAAGGCCATGCATTACCATATGGATACTTTAATGCCTATTGTATCAGGGATGGAGGTGAGCACACGCCTGCTCCTGATTTCACTACTTATTTGTCCAGTAAGGCCATTGTCACTGGGATGAATATATCAAAAATTGGTTGTGTTGCACTCATTTTTGAAGCCATGTGTCTGTTACTGTAACACACTGCCTTTGTTTTCTAATTCCTCTTCCTTCCCTCTGTGTGTGTCCTGGTTGATGTGATTGTCTTACTCTCTCGGGTTCCGTGACTTTCAACGCTAAGCTTAAAAATAGAGACAGGCAGTTCCGAGCTGTACGATGTGCTGCCAGGAAACACATCCCAGTAGCAGCATCCGACCCACAGGGCTCTGGCACTGACAGGGTCAAAGCGTCAGATCCCTGCTTGGAGGTCCTCAGTGGATGCTCCTGCTGGACAGTCCACTCTGTCCTCCGCAGCATCACTCACTGAGTTCTGAGCTAGGAACACGAAGTGACCCGGAACCTCCCTTCTCGCATCTCTAAACTGCCCCAAACTAGAGCTACAAGGTGAGACGGTGGGAAACAAGATTTGCTTCCCATCACCCATATGTGCCAGGATGGGGACGTACTAGTAATGTTGGTGGGGCTGAAGAGTGAGGGAGAACTTCTGTACAGGGCTCTGGTGGTGCGACGGTTGGGCACTCAGCTGCTTACTGGAAGATTGCCTGATGATACTTGATGGCACTTGGCTTTGGCGGGGGCTTTGTGGGAGAAAGACCGGGCGATCTGCTCCTGTAAAGGTGATACCTGTTGCGGAGGAGTTGGTTCCAACTCGTAGTGGTCCTGTGGAACAGAACAGAACTGCCCTACAGGTTTTTCAAAGGACATCTGGTGGGTTTGAACTGTTGACCACTTGGTTAGCAGCTGCAGCTCTTAACCACAGGCACTGCCAGGGTTTCCCTATAGAAGTACCAGCCTTGGAGACACTGTGGGACACTTCTTTGTTGCACAGGCTTCCCATAAGTGGAAATCAACTTGAAAGCACCCAACAACAGCACTGGAGCCCTGTTGGCACAATGAACGAATGCTCGGCTGCTAATCCGAGAGATCGGCAGTTGGAACCCACCAGCTGCTCCTTAGAAACCCCATGGGGCAGCTCTGCTTTGTCCTGTAAGGTCCTGATGAGTCAGAATTGACAGCGACGGTAACAGCTTTTGTGACAGGCTGAACAAAAACAGACCTTCTTTAAGTGAGCAAATCCACTGCCACAGATTGAATTCCAAATCATAGCAGCCCCGCAGGACAGAGTAGAGCTGCCCTGTAGGCTTCCTGTGGAAGCAGGTCACCAGGTCTCTCTCCTGTGGGGTGGCTGGTATCTTTGAACTCAGTTAGCAGCCAAGTGCTTAACCATGTGCCACCAAGGTGCCTTCTTTAAGTGACTAGTGGTCTGTGAAACTGTACCAGATTATGAGAATCACACATTTTCCCTAAAGCTGGATGCATGCAAATACCTCATTCACTTGAAGCTATCCAAAAACAGCCAACTTCCCTTCTTCCTTCTGTCTTGTGTGTAAATGTTCTCGTTAACTACCAGTGCGTTTTTATCTCCATGGTTTAACAAATCTAGGATGCCACCAATGGTAAGATACGGCCGTATTTTTATGCAGCAAGGAGGCAGAGAGGGCGCTGCTGGTGGTGTTACGACAATGGCCTGGACAGTGAACTCCCAGGCACCGCATGACCCAGCCACACTCCATGTTTGCAAGCTGCCTTCAAGTCTTCCGGGCTCGTTTTCTGCCGATGACTTAGGTGGCATTGCTGGGCATATCACGGGCTGTGCACTGTGCGTCTCAGTGACAACCTCTAGCGTAGCTTCGTCTGCTTGTGTTTCTCCCTTCAGTCCCTGGAAGCTGTTGGGCGTCCCTTTGAAGGCAATATGGGAATGGGATCCCTGTTCCTGCCCAACAGATGTTTCCTGTTGTAATAGAGCGACCACGTCCCATGGCTTTGTTTCTAAGCAGTCATGGGGGCGCAGCAGTTAAGCGCTCAGGTGCCAACCCGGGATTGTGGGTGTTCAGACCCACTGCCCCCCGAGTAACTGCGGAAGAGAGACCTGGTAACATGCTCCTGTAAAGACAGCAACCGTAGGGGCAATTCTGCTGTGTCGTGTGGGGTCACTGGGAGTTGGCATTGACCTGGTGGCACCCAACAACAGCAAAAGCTCTGTTTCTCCGTCCTAGTTCACACACAGCAACGTCCCCTTCCGACACCTACTCGCAATCCAGGCTCTCTAGAAACCGCTGAAAGGGCAGCGGCCCCACAGAACACATGCAGTGCCAACAATGCCCATAGCTCAGCAGACGTGTTAACAAGTGAATGGCTGTGGCCTAGTTCATGCATGAGCGGGTAAAGGACAATTGTGTCACAGCAGTTTGCAAATGGTCGGTGATGTTGAGATTCTATCTGTATGAAGACACATTTTTTCCCCCGGGATGTTAAAATGGGACAGGAACAAAAAAAAAGGTTCTCATCAATGAAGTGGGGTGCTCTGCTCTCGCTGAGGACACGTGCACCCTCACGTGCTTTGGCATGTGTGCGTTCATTCGTTCATACATGATGCCCCATGAGTCATGAGAGCAGGGCTCTTTATATTCTGTCCTGTGTGCCCCCCATGAGAGCCAGGGTCTTTCTGTGCGCTCTGTCCTGTGTGCCAGCCGTGCAGGATGACCCCTGAAACAGAGCAGAGGGGCTTCGGGCAGGCCTGCGGGGTGAGTGAAGTAATGCCTAGCCTCCGTCCCATGGGAAGTGTGGAGGCACTGTGAGTTAGAAAAGGCGCTGCTGGTTAGAAAACGTGTTTTAGAACTATGACAGGGCCCGGGACGCCAGAGGGACGGAAGGGGAACAGGCCAGCCTTGGCCTTGATTTGGTCTGCAGAGCCCTGAGGAGCTGTGAAGAGTGCCTGGCTGCTAACTGAAGGGTTGGCACGTCACCCCCACCCGGCAGCCCTGTGGGGGAGACCTGCCGAGTGCCCCCTCCACGGGACAGTAGGAAGCCCCACAGGGCATCTCTGCTCTGTCGCTTGGGAACTGTTGCCATCGCTTTGCCGCTGTCAGGGAGCATGTGTCATCGCAGCTCTTGCTGGTCTTTGTTGTTGGAATTTCAACAATTTATACACACACATACATACATACATGTGTGTGTATGTGTATCTGTGCTGTCCTTAATCAAGAACTCTTTGAATTCTATGCTTAATCCTGTTTCCTTCGTTTGTCCTCTTTTATTCATAAAACGCATCAGAAGTAACAGGGCGATACTGGTGCTTTCTGCTTCTCTCTCCGCTGTGAGATGGGGGCACCCCAGAGATCTTGTCCAAAGGGCAGCTCTAGGATGACAGCCGAAGGCTCTGGCCTCAGAACCCACTCTTACCCGCTTGTCTCCTGAACGGCTGTCTCTACATTTCACTCTTTTACAAAGACAAGGACTGAAGCCATCAACCAAGAAGTCCTCACAGGCTGCAGGACCCTTGAGCTATGTCTCTGCTTTCCTTGTCCCTGATGTATTGGGCACCTCTGTGCCAGGGACAGGCTGCCATCAAGATGCCCACAGGAGCCGTGGCAGCAAAGCCACTTAGCAGCAGGCTCCTAAGCAGTCCGGACCACCTGAGGGACGTGCCTGCATTGCCCTGGAGTTGACTCTGACTCATAGTGGCCCTGTGGGATCAAGCAAAACTGCCCCATAGGCTTTCCAAGGAGTGGCTGGTGGGTTCCAACAGCTGAACTTTTGCTCAGCAGCTGAGCTCCTAACCACTGTGCAGCCAGGTGTCCCAGCCCTGCTAGGATGGCCACAATGCACAGGATGTGACACTTGGCTGCAGGGATGCTCCTGGCACCCAGCCCTTGCAGCCTGCTTGCTTACCACTTGCTGTTGATGGCGACACACGAGTGTGCTCCACAGGCTTGACGGTGGCTGATTTTTTCACAACCAGGTCACCTGGCCCACCTAGGGCACCACTCAGGGCACCAGCCAGGACACCACCCAGGGATCCGTCTGGGACCTCTGGGTCACAGGTCTAAGGAAATAAAGTCACCTGTGGGTTTTTAAAATACAGCCCAGCTCCTTGCTTTGGGCAAGGGCAAATGACCTGGGCTGGGGGTCACTGTACTCTCCCCAAGCATAATAGAGGCAGCATGGCCTAGGGGTGGGTGCTGTACAGGGACAGGACAGGCAGAAGATGCTGACTGTTGCTCGTGGCTGTTGGGTGCTGCTGGGTCATTGTGACTCCTGATGACCCATGTGACAGAGTAGAAGTGTCCCACCAGGAGGGAAGGCAGCTCACCAGGTCCTTTGAACTGCATCTCAGCTGCTTTTGGTTGGCTGCCAGCCCACTGTGGACCACCAGGGTCCTGTCTGCCCAGACACGGAACACCAAATGCTCCACTGTCTAGTCAGCTGTCACTCACGTGCCCTATGGGACAGAGTTGAACTGTCCACAGTTTCCAAGGAGCAGCCAGTGGATTCAAAGTGCCGCCCTTTTGGTGAGCAGCCACAGCCCTGAATCACCACACCACCAGGGTTTCCTTACTGCATACAATAGAAAACAATTATTAACTAAATTAGTAATCGCTGTTGGTTCCATGATAAAGGAACTTTCCTGTAATTACTTTTATTATGAATTTATCAAGGATGGCTAACGCCGGCCCAACAGCATAAACCCCCTCCAGCAACAACAACCAAAAATTGATTTTACTGAACACAGAGTGGAATGAAGGAAAAAGAGAATGATCTTAGCTGCCTGTTTTAAGAAGAGGAGTTCTTTTTTCACATGGTCTAGTAGTGAATCAGGCCTATGGGTGGGAGACCTGGGTTTGATGCCCGGTCAGCGCCCCGTGCTGGCAGCTGCCCCCCCATCTGTCCCTGGAGGCTGACAGTTTTGATGGAGCTTTCAGACTAAGATGAACAAGGAAGGAAGACCTGGCAATCTGCTTTTAAAAACCAGCCAGTGTAAACCCTGTGGATCACTCAGTCAGATGCACAGTGGATCACAGCGATGGCACGCGACAGGGCAGCGCCTCATTCCCGTGTGTGGGATCTCCATGAGCTGGGGACGGACTGGTCGGCAGCCAGCAGGGACCCACAAAGGGACGGGTCGGCCTGACGAGATAACATAGATGGTGCTGCTCGGTAAACATTAATTACTGTGCAGTCAGGGCCCAGATGGTCCCGCTGTGCCGACAGTCTGTCCGTGAGGCAAGCTGTCAGCAGGTGCAGTGTTTATCTCGAGAAAGAGAAAAATGAGAACCAGCATGGTACAGAAAGAACCCCGGATGAAGGAGGTCCCCCACCCCCGCAACCTCTGCTGCCAGCTTTAGAAGGAGGCAAAAAACTCATCATATACATGCAAATGAACCCTTGAGCAAATGCGTCTTTGCCTGTGAGGTCTGAAAACCTGCAAGATAATGACAGGTTGTGGGGACCTCTTTCTCTGTGGCTTTTGAACATCCACACAAGGTAGGGAATGTGAGAGTTGCGTCCAACTTAAAAAATCAATGTTGCTCAGCGTGGAACTGCAGCTGCAGAATGAGTTGTGTGTGCCACACATTTTGTGCCCTGGTGTGTGCTTCTGAATGTGAGTTATTCAGGATTTTATTCTCAGCTACATGGCAGTGTAAATCAGCTTATGTATGTATGAGGTTTTGTGATTAAGTTGGTGAACTCGTGTTAGAAAAATTGCTACACACCTCTTTGCTGAATATCACTGCAGTCACCTTCGAAGTCCTCCCCTTGGGAAGCCATGCTCTGACACCGGTGCCTAGTCCACCCTGCAAAGTGCTTTTGGAACTCTTTCTGGAATGGCCATCAGAGACGTTGTCGTATTAACCCCTGATGTCCGGAATGTCATCAAAATGTCTTCCTGTCAGTATTCCCTTTATCTTCAGGTAAAGAAAAGAGTCACTGGGGACCAGATTTGGTGAGTGGGGAGGGTGTTCGCATGCACTTATTTGTTTACTGGCTAAAAACTCCCTCACAGACAGCTAGACAATGAAGTTTGTGAACTTGCCACTGTGCCCCTATGTGCAATGGCCATCCAGAAAGAGTTCCAAAATTGCTTTGAAGGGTGGGCTAGGCTCTGGAGTTGGTGCATAGCTTCCCAAGGGAAGGACTTCAGAGGTGACCATAGTGATATTCAGCAATGAGGCATGTAACACTTAGAATAATTAAGTTCATGGATTTAATTGTCACACCTCATATATGTATATAAAACTGTGCTTCAGATGAAGGTTTACACAATAAACTAGCTTCTTGTTAACCAGTGGGTACACCTTTTACAGAAGGCTGCCAGCCTCCCCACGTGCCAACGCTCCCCCTCCTCGACTTTGGGTTCCCCAGTACCGGCTTTCCTGCCCCTTCCTGCCCCTGGGCTGCTGTACCTCTTCAGTCTTATTTTGTTTTGCGGGCTTCTCTCACCCTTAACTGAAGAGTGACGTCAGGAATGACTTCATTACGGGGCTGAAAGGGTGTCCAGGGCCGAGTACTCAGGGTTTCACCAGCCTCTGCTAGGCCCGTAAGTCGGCTCTTCTGTTGTGAGTTGGAATTTTGTCCTACATTTTTCTCCCACCCTACCTGTAACTCCCCGCCCCCACTGTGGTCCCTGTCAGAGCGGTGGGTGGTGTAGTCTGGTTGGAGCTGTGGTCCTTGTGGCCTGTCAGTCATTGAGACTCGTCTTCCCCCTGTGTCTTTGGGTTTCTTCATTCCCTTTGCTCTCTGAGGTGTGAGATGGAGCGTCTTAGACGGCTGCTCACTGGCTTGAAGACCCCAGATGCTACTCACCAAAGCCAAGTGTTGAACATTCTCGCTACAAGCATGTTTTGCTAGTGGAGCTAAATATTCCCTGAGACTGCGGTCCCCAAGGCCCTGAGCCCGGCCATTCGGTTCCTCCGGGAGTTTGGGCGTGTCCGCGGAGCTCCTCTGGCCCTGCCTGGACAAGTGTGCTGGCACACGTATCTCAGATGGATCCGCGTCACCAGTCTCCAGCCTCAGACACCTCAGCCCCCACCGCGGCTTGCCGAGCGCTGCACCACCCCCGCGCTGCCTGCCCCCGCTGTCGGCCTGGCCGCCTCCGGCATTCCTGTCTTCTCTGTGTTTCTCTGTGCAGTGCCCTTTCTGTCCCCTGACTCTGTGGCCGTGCAGCGCGGCCTGGGATGTGCCTGCTGAGCAAGATGAAGGCCTTGGGATTTCACTGTGACCCTCGCGGCCATCCAAGTCCTCGGAAGAGCGCTACCTCTGTAAAATATGTGTCGTCTTCAAGAAAGCCGTCGGGTTTTGGCCTTCCAGGTACAGCCGCAGCTCCCTGGGCTCGGAGTACAAGGACACTCACAGGCCCCGGGGGCTCATCCCTGAAGCCACGAAGGGCTGTCAGATTTTGGCCCTGCCAAACGCCTCCTTCTGCCTGTGCCCTCTCTGTCCTTTCTTCCTAAGTGGCTTAGGCATGTGAGCTTGGATGAGTCAGGCCCAGGGGACCGCTGGGGCCTTCTTGGACGAGCTATCAATAACATTAAAAGCCTTGGCAGACGGGCTGCTTGCCAGCAGGAGCAAATGGCCTGCGGGCCTTGGTGGCAGCTTGTGCGTCTCAGCACTGGTTAAACAGTGGAGGTATTTGTCAGAAACGACAACGGAACATAAACACAGCATCGCTGGTCCTTTTAATTGCATTTTCAGAAAACCAACCCTTGATTTCTTGTTGGATTGTGTCCTTAGCACCAAAAAGGGGTGCTGGAAGGCTTGAAAACATGGGTGAACTACCGCCTGTTCGTAGGAGATGCTTGCAGCAGGCACATTCTCCTAAGTGTCAGCCAGAGCTTCATCTGGGGGACCGTGGAGCAGAAGGGGAGAGAGCCGAGCTCAGGATGCGAGCGGCCCACCTCTCAGCGGCCACCCAGCGAGGGACCACACCTAGCTGGGCCCTGGACGCCTGCTGCAGTGGGATTCAGGCCCCACTGATGCAGTCTTGTGAGATTCACACCCTCCTGACCTAGTCTTTTGGAACTGATGCCCTCCTGACCCAGTCTCGCTACCTCTGTGCCTCTGGGTGGACACGAACCTCCAGCCTCCAGTTAGCAGTCGTGCACCTGTCTGTTTGCACTGTCTAGATTGCTGTGTGTGCTGCTGCGTTGATTGTAACTCCCAGTGACCTCAGAGGATGGAGCAGAGCTGTCCCTTAGGCTCCCCAAGGCTGTCACCTTTGTGGGAGCAAATCAGCAAGTCTTTCTTCCATGGAATAGGGTTTGAACTGCAGACCTTTGGGTTGACGGTTAAGAGCTTTATCATTTTGTCACCTTCCACACTAGGCTAGAATACAAAACCCAAACCCAAACCCAGTGCCGCTGAGTTGATTCCTACTCCTAGAGACCTATGGGATGGAGTAGAACTGCCCCATTGAGTTTCCAAGGAGCGCCTAGTGGATTCAAACTGCTGACCTTTTGATAAGCAGGTGTAGTACTTCACCACTAAGCCACCAAGCTACAAAATTTTTCAATTCAACGCTGAAAAGGAGCCCAGGGAAACAGCCACAGCCTCTGGATCACATCTGGGTGCTGTTGGCATTTGGGATGCTGTTTAGTTTTTCCCTTAAAATCTGTACAAAACGTAGGCAGAAGTTGTGTGCTTTGAAAAAAAAATACAACTTTATAGACGAGCAGTTGCAGCGTGATGAGGTTTCCAGGGGAATCCCTTGTGAGGACACCTTTAAGAGCCAGAGCGTGAGTTTCCCTCCAGTTTGGAAGAGCGTCATCTTTGCTGACTGCGAGCTCCCTTTATTCAGGTTGTTCCTGGACAGAGAGGAGCAGCAGGTGCCCTTCTAAGCCCCCAAGTTCAGCTACCAGGGGAAAAAAGACATTTCTCAGCCCAAACGTCTCACTCCCTCAGCACCCAGTAAATCCAAGGCGTGGCATGGCAGAGAGCAGCCCCTGGGCGGAGGCTGACCACTGTGTGAGTGTGCAAGAGTGCGAATGTGCAACGGGAGTGTCCTACCTTGGCGTGGCATGGCAGAGGGTGGCCCCTGGATGGAGGCTGACTGTGCGAGTGTGTGTGTGCAAGTGTGTGAGTGTGCGAGGACTGCGTCCACCCCCCCGTGTGGCGTCCCATGCCAGCTAGTGGTGGCCCTCCAGTGTCTGTGAACAAGGCTTTAGTGGTTTGGCTCAGTTGGGCATGAATTCCCACAACTTTGGCTGTACTATAAATTCGTACAACTTTGGCCATTGCCCTAAACAACTGCACAACCTGACTGTACCTTCAGAATTCTGAATGCTAAGATGTACCCTTACTGTTGGATACCCTGGAGTCAATTGTGAGTCATAGGGGGTACCCTGATAGAGAGCTGTCCCGGATTACCTTTATGGGGGATTCAGTGGCCAGGCCTTTCACCCCCAGGCCTCTGGTTAGTCCACACCGCTGACCTTTTAGTAAGCAGATGAGTGCCTAAGCACTGTGCACCAGGCCCTCTCAACGTGTACTGTGTAAGCACGGCAGGTGAGAAATAGACGTGTGTGTTCTTTTGGCTCATAAGTGTGGTGAGATTTGATTCTCTCTCTTTTTTTAATATTTAATTTTTTAATGTGATTAACTGAAAGTTTACAATCCAAGTCAGTTTGCCTATCTGCCTCTCTGCAACCCTATCTGCTCTCCTACCCTGTGACAGCACACTCTTCCACTATTGCTCAACCAATGCTGTCCCCTTCTCTTCAACCTCTCCTCTCCCCTCTAAAAAAAAAAACCACTAGGACAGCCTCACATGTATACTAAACCAAAAGTACACACACGGCCTGCATCACTCTGCCCCCGGCCCAGTCTGTTCTCTGTCTGAAGTGTTGGCCTCAGCACTGGTTCCAGCTCTGGGCTAGCAGCAGGTCTAGGGGCTGTGTTTTCTGGGGACCCTCCAGGCTGTCGGGCTATCAATTCTGGTCTTTCAATAGAGTTCTGGATCTACACGCCTCTTTTTCTCATGCTGCGTCAGGGTCTCTATGTTGTGTCGCGTGTCGGGGCTGTCTTTGGGGATGGCTGGGCACCACTGGTTCTTCTGGTCTGATATTGTCGTTGTTGTTGTTAAGGTGCCGTCGAGTTCGTTCTGACTCGTGGTGACCCTGTGAACAACAGAACAGAACACTGCCCGGTCTTGCACCATGTCCACAATCATTTTTATGCTTAAGCCCATTGCTGCGGCTACTGTGCCGATCTATCTCGTTGAGGGTCTTCCTCTTTTTCACTGCTCCTCCACTCTACCAAGCGTGATGTCCTTCTCTGGGGACTGATCTTTCCTGACAACATGTCCAAAGTATGTGAGGCACAGTCTGCCACCTTTGCTTCCGAGGAGCACTCTGGTTGTACTTCTTCCAGAACAGATCTGTTGGTTCTTTTGGCGGTCCAGGGTGCATTGGCCACTCTTCCCCAACACCACAGTTCAAAGGCATCAATTCTTCTTCTGTCTTCTTTGTTTGTGGTCCAGCTTTCGCATGCATATGATGCAACTGAAAATCCCATGCCTTGGGTCAGATGTGTTTTAGTCTTCCAGGTGACTTCCTTACTTTTGAATACTTTGAAAAGGTCTTTGCAGCAGATTTTCCCAGTGCAATGCATCTTTTAATTTCTTGACTACTGTTTCCAAGGGCCTTGACTGTGGACCCAAGTAAAATGAAATCCTTGACAACCTCAGTCCTTTCTCCATTGATGACAATGATGCTTACTTGTCCAGTTGTGAGAATTTTTGTTTTCCTGATGTTGAGGTGCAATCCATACTGAAGGCTGTGGTCCTTAATCTTCATCAGTAAGTGCCTGAAATCTTTTTCATTTCCAGCAAGTAAGGTGGTGTCATCTGCGTAACGCGGGTGGTTAGTGAGTCGTCCTCCAGTCCTGATGTCTTGTTCTTCTTTGCACAATCCAGCTTCTCAGATGATTTGGTCAGCTTATGGGTTAAAAAGGTATGGTGAACAGATACAACCCTGACGCACGCCTTTCCTGACTTTAAACCGTGCAGTGTTGCCTTGTTCTGTTCGCATGACTGCCTCTTGATCCGCATACAGATTCCTCAAGAGCACTTTGAATTGTGGTGCCGGAGAAGAGTGGCGAATGTACCCTAGACCGCCAAAAGAACCAACAGATGGGTTCTGGAAGAAGTACAACCAGAGTGCTCCTCAGAAGCAAAGGTGGCAGTTAGGTGTTCTGGAATTCCCATTCTCTGCAACTCTGTGCTGGTGTAGTCTCCGTCATATGGGTCCTTCTGTTCTCAGTTGTCATCTGTTCCAGGTGGGTTGGGATCAACTGATGTCCCTCAGATGGCAGCTTGCTGGCTTTTAAGACTCCAGATATCACTCACCAGTCTGGGATGCAGAAGACTCTCTTAGCAAAAGACTAGCTATGCCAGTAGACCTCAGTGTCCCTTGAGAACATGGTCTCCAGACCCTTGTCCCTGCTACTCTGTCCTTTGAAATGTTGAATTGAATTCAGAAAACCTTTTAGCTTATGGTGTAGCCCAGTTACGCTGACCTGGTTTCTACTGTGTGCTGTCACTTCCTTCGCGTAATGGAATTCCTATCAACTAATCTATGAACAATCCACTTTCTCCCTCCCCACCCTTGTAGCCACCAAAGAGTGTTTTCTGTGGATAAGCCCTTTTTTTCAAGTCCTCATAACAGTGGTGTCACACAATATTTGTCCTTTGCAACTGAGTGATTTCACTCAGCATAATGTCTTCTAGTTGAGACCAGCTTATGAGATGCTTCCTAAAATTATCATTGTTCTTTATCATTGCATAGTGTTCCATTGAGTATATGTAACATAGTTTATTTATCCATTCATTCACTGATGGGCATCTGGGTTGATTCCATCTTTTTGCTGTTGTGGACAGTGCTGCAACAAACATTCGTGTGCATGTATCTGCTTGTGTGACAGTCCTTGTTTCTGTAGGATATATTCCAAGCAGTGGGATTGCTGGATTGATTCTGTTTCTTTTGTTTTCCACTCAGCTGTGGCTCCTCATCAAAAGGTTAGCAGTTTGAATCCACCAGGCCCTCCTTGGAAACCCTATGGGGCAGTTCCGCCCTGTCCTGTAGGATCGCTATGTGTTGGACTTGACTCAACAGCAGTGGGTTTAGTTTTCTGGGTAGTATATTGAGGAGCCCTGGAAGTCTGAACCCACCAGACAGTCCTCAGCAGATCGATGTGGCATTCTGTTCCCATAAACATTCACAGCCTTGGAAACCTTATGGGGCAGTTCTGTTCTGTCCTATAGGGTTGCTATGAATTGGACTCAACTTAATGGCAGCGGGTTCTTTCTGGATGGTATATTGATGAACCCTGGTGATCTGAACCCACCGGATGCTGCTCAGCAGACTGATGTGTCAGTTTGTCCTGTGAACGTTTAAAGCCTTGGAAACCCTGTGGGTGGTCCCACCCTGTCCTGTATGGTCACGATGATTCAGAATTGGTGCAGTGGCTGTGTGTTTTGTTGGGCAGTATGTTGATAATGGCTTGTGGGAAGCTTGGGTGTTTGACTTTCATAAATAAGTTAAAATCTTTTTTAAAAATGACTGGTCTGTGTTAGTATAACTAAAGCGAAACCCAGTCTAATTTTGTGTGTCATCAGGTTTGAGGGTGCTAGCGCTGTCTGTCATAATGTCATACCCTGTAATAAACAGGCCAAATACATACACACCGTTACGTGGGCTGCGGCTTTCGCTGGTGTCCCTGCAAGGGAAAGGACCTGGCCATCTGCTCCTGTGGCAGTGTCATCCCAAGAAATGCCATGGGGCACTTGTGCTCTGTCCTGTGGGGTCATGATGAGCGGGAACCGAAGCCGCAGCCCACAGTGACGACTAGCGATGGTCTAGATTTCTCTCTGCTCTGCTTTTCAACCGTCACATGAGTCTGTTCATACGTCTGGCCTTAGAAATGGATTGGCATGTGTAGAACTGTGTGGATGGCCATGTTTCTCTGAAAACAGGGCCAGTGAGCCCTGGCTGCGGGGCATCTCTCTGCCCCGGAGACGCTGATTGAGGGGGGTGCTTGGCCGAGAGGGGATGCTCTTCCTGGGAGACGAGCCGACTGCCGCGAGAGAGGGTGACCCGCGAGCCACTGGCTGGACCCCTAAGCTGGGAGCGGCCCCACGACAGATCCCTCTTCCCAGAGAGGGTCGCTAGGAGTCAGACTCGACTGAAAGGCAGTGGAGGGTTCCCAAGCAGGGCGTTTTCTTGGGCATGAGCAACTTAATCTACACCTCTAACCCACTGCCGTCGAGTCTATTCCCACTCATAGCGACCCTACGGACAGAGTAGGGCTGCTCTGTAGAGTTTCCAAGGAGCGCCTGGTGCATTTGAACTGCCGACTTGACGGTTAGCAGACTCGGCATCTAACCACCATGCAACCAGGGTTTCCACTGTGCCCTTGGGAGGGCTTATATCTTCCCCACCCCAGCCATTAGGGCACAGTGACAAGCCTGTGACTTTCTGTGTCACAAGTACAGTGAAGAGTCATTTGTCTGTCAGGAGTGTTGCCTTGGAAATGCAGTGGTGTGTCATATCTGGAGTGTGTTCCAAATATGCTAGCTTTCCAAATGGCGTGAGTGTCTGCTGTGCTGGGAACCTTTGTCCAGAAAGGAAGAGTCTCTCCCTGGCTTCTGAAACACGGAGCAGGGAAAACTTGGGTCCCCTCCGTCGGGACAGCAATGTGCCGTCTATAGGACTGTGTGTGTGTTCAGCTAGATGCCCCCAGATATTTAATTCCTTGGATTTCTAAGCCCTTCTTCCTACACTGCTGGTCACGGTTACTCTTCATACGTGTCATATTGCCGGGTGCTGTCTAGTTGAGTCTGACTCCTAGGGACTCACATGACAGAGGAAACCTGCCTCATAGGGTTATCTGGGCTGTCATATTTAAGGGGAAACCCTGGTGGTGTAGCAGTTAAGTGCTACATCTGCTAACCAAGAGGTCGGCAGTTCAAATCTGCCCGGCATTCCTTGGAAACCCTGTGGGCAGTTCTCCTCTGTCCTGTGGGATTGATGTGAGTCAGAATCAATTCGGTGGCAGCGGCCTATATTCAAAAAACCTTGACAAGAGTGGTAACCCTGGTAGCATAGTGGTTAAGTGCTACATCTGTTAACCAAGACGTCAGCAGTTCACATCCACCAGATGTTCCTTAGAAACTCATTAGAGCAGTTCTACTCTGCCTTATAGGGTTACTATGAGTCAGAATTGACTCGATGGCAGTGGGCTTTGGTTTTAATATTTAAGGGAGTAGACTGTCAGGGCTTTTCCCCTACGGAGCCTCTGGAGGGGTGTGAACTACCAAGCTTTGTGTCGATGGCTGTGTTTGGTGATCAGGCCACAGGGTTCCTTGTGCCTGTCGTGTTGTTGTGAGGTGTGTTGAGTTGGTTCCGACTCGTGGTGACCTTGTGCCGACCTTGTGCCTGGCAGAGCCAAGTCTTACCTGGTCCGGCACTGTCCCCACAGCCTTTGCTGTACTGAGCCTGTTGTTGCAGCCGCTGTGTTAGTCCACGTCTCTGAGGGTCTCCCGTTTTGTCGCTGACTCTGCTGTGCCAAGTGTGATGTCCTCTTCCAGGGACCGTCGTGTCCCCCTTCCCGCCATGTCCAGGGCAGGTGAGGTGAAGTCTCACCTGCCTCCTAGCGCCTTTGAAAGCACAGCCATTTCAGGCGGTCCCCTGGGTGCCTCCCGGCCCCTCATGCCATGAACAGCACTTGGAAAATGCTACACTGTTAAAAATAGCCAGAGTCAGGCTCCACAACACTTAATTCAGGGCAGTGACACTTCTTAGCTTAAATTATTCTCCCAAACTGAGTCTGAACAGTGTTTAAGTTCAAAGACTAGCTGCTGGCTCATTTTCATTAAACTGGTAAATTTCTAAACACCCCTCACAGTGTTTAAATGTTGAACTTTTTAGGAATTTTCAGTGCAAAGCCTGTTTTGCAATTCTGTCTGAAGTCAGTCTACTAACTGCACCAAGTTCAAAAATCTGAGGTTTCACAGAGAAAACCCATTGCCATTGAGTCATCTGTGACTCCTAGTGGCCCCTGGGAGAGAGGAGAACTGCCCTGGAGGGTTTCCAGGGCGTGGCTGTGGCCCCAGACTGCGGCCCTTCCCACCATGCCGTGTGAAGTCCGGAGATGCGCGGCATGGATGAGCTTGCAGATGTTATGCAGAGTGGAGTGAGTGAATCACAGAAGGACATGCGTGGTCCCGTTTCTGTGAAATACCCAGAACACACACGAGCCCAGAGCACAGAGCTTGCTAGTGCTCTCCAGGGCGGGACCAGACGGGCTGACGCAGAGGCCGCACCAGCGGGCTCCACAGCAACGACTGTGTGGACCAGGCGTGTTTTGTTCCACTGTACCTAGGGTTGCTAGGACACAGACTGTCTCTGCAGTACCTAGCAACGGCACAATTAC
The DNA here is from genome assembly GCA_028571685.1 of Heterohyrax brucei. Lineage (NCBI taxonomy): Eukaryota > Metazoa > Chordata > Mammalia > Hyracoidea > Procaviidae > Heterohyrax > Heterohyrax brucei. The sequence continues at coordinate 84,016,129 of CM053159.1, forward strand.
GGTGGTGAGGACGGCGCGGCCCTGGGCGGTGTTTCGCTCTGCTGTGCAGTCACTGTGAGTCGGCGATGACCCTGCAGCACCTGACCACATCGTGGCAGTGACTGTGAAGACGGCCAAGGACGGTCAGCGTTTCGTTCTGCTGTCCACCGGGTCGCAAGGAGTCAGAAGCGACTCGAGGGCACCTGACAACAGCAGGGCAACAACTGTGAGAAGGCCCGGGCAGGGCGACGTGTTGTTCTGTCACACACAGGTTGCCAGGGGTCAGAAGCGACTCGGTGACACCTGGCCATGACAGCACAGGGGAGGGAGGAGGCCCTGTTGTCGAGGGGGCTCCGGGGCTCTGCTCCAGGTGATGGACATCTTAGCATCCGACTGCAGCAGCGCGTGGACAAGGAACTGCCAGAAATTCAAACTGGATTCAGAAGAGGATGTGGAACCAGGGATGTCATGGCTGACATCAGCTGGGTCTGGGCTGAAAGCAGAGAAGGCCAGAGAGAGGTTTACCTGTGTTTCATTGACTGCACAAAGGTATTCAGCTGTGTGGATCCTAACAAATTATGGCTAACATTGCATAAAATGGGAATTCCAGAAGACTGAATTGTGTTCTCAAGGAATCTGTGTATGGATCAAGAGGCAGTTGTTCAAACAGAACAAGGGGACACTTTGTGGTTTGAAGTCAGGAAGGGTATGTCTCAGGGTTGTATCCCTTCACCATACCTTTTCAATCTGTATCCAAGTGCCATCGAGTCAGACCAGGCACTCCCTTCAATCTGTATGCAGAGTAAAGAATCCAGGAAGCTGGATTACGTGAAGAAGAATGAGGCATCAGGATTGGAGGACGACTCATTAACCACCTGTGTTGTGCAGATGACACCACCTCACTTGCGGGAAGTGCAGAAGATTACACTTACTGATGAAGATCAAGGACCACAGCCTGGAGCATGAATTGCATCTCAACATCCAGAAAACGAAAATCCTCACAGCTGGACCAGTGAACAACGTCATCATAAAGGGAGAAAGCATTGAGGCTGTCAAGGGTTTCATTTTATTTGGGCCCACGATCAATGTTCATGGAAGCAGCAGTCAAGAAACCAAACGACGCATTGTCTCGGGAAAATCTGCTGCAAAGGATCTCTTCAAAGTATTGAAAAGCAAAGATGTCACCGTGAAGAGTAAAGTGCGCCTGACCCAAATCATGGTATTTTCAGTTGCATCACATGCATACAACAGCTGGACAATGAACAAGGAAGACAGAAGAAGAACTGATGCCTTTGAACTGTGGAGAAGAATGTTGAAGGTACCCTGGACCACGAAAACAACAAACAGATCTGTTCTGGAGGAAGTACAACCAGAGTGCTCCTTGGAAGCAAAGCTGGCAAGACTGCATCTTATATACTTTGGTGTGGAAGGCTCAGTCCCTGAAGAAGGAGATCATGCTTGGTAGAGCGGAGGGTCGGTGAAAAAGAGGAAGACCCTCGAGGAGATGGACTGACACAGGGGCAGCAACAATGGGCTTAAGAATGAAAATGATTGTGGGCATGGCGCAGGATCAGGCAGTGTTGCATTCTGTTGTACACAGGGTCGCTGGGAGTCACAACCGACTCGATGGCAGGTGACAACACCAAAAACTACAGAAGTCGTCTTTTTTCTGGTGAACAAGCTGAAAAAGGTTCATTTTTATATTTTTTTAAGTCATCATTTCACAGGCTGGAGACCACCTCTGTTTTACTGTTGTGTTGTTGGGTACCAAGGAGTCCGCATTCAACTCCTAGAGACCCCGTACAACAGAGCAGAGCCGCCCCAAGAGTTTGCTGGGGCGGGGAGCTGGTGGCTGGTGGCCGGGTCTCTCTTCCATGGAGCTGCTGGCAGGGCTTGAACTAGCACCTTTCTGGTTAGCAGCTGAGCATGGGACTGTTGGCCTCCTGGGCTCCTTCTCTGTCTTATTTCACCACTTGCAATACTGACTTCATGATATATGCTCCACTCACTAGTCGATCCAGTGTAGCCTGTCAGGAGTTGGCCGTCTCCAGACCTGCTGTACTGTAAGGAGTTCAGTGCCCCCAGACCTCTGCAGAGCTGGGGGTTAGCAGTGCTGGCAGGCAGTGTACTCAGGTGCTGCTTAGCTGGATAAACACCAGTGCCGGTCACACAGGTGCACAATGGCTGACCTTCTCCCCTGGGGCAGCCGCCAAAAGCTGTCCGTTCCTTTCAATCCCAGGCTAGATGTGTCCCCAGCTGTCTTCTTACTCAGGCCTGTTACCTGGAGACACGGCCACTGCTGAGCAAACTGGTGGTTCCGCAGGCTTAGACCCGAAATTTAGGTCCCTAAAGCCTTCTGCAGGAGTCCTGGTGACACAGAGGTTAACCAGTCAACGGTTAGTTGAAAGGCAGGCATTTGGGACCCGCAGAAGAAAGCACTGGCGATCTGCTCCTGTGACAGTGACAGCCCGGGAACCGCGGGTGGTTCCACTCCATCACAGGGGTCGCTGTGAGTCGGAATTAACTTGACAGTCACTAACAGCAGTGACAATGAGCCACTGAGGACCTGACACATTTCCTTGCTGTTGTCCACTGCTCGTCAAGTTCACAGAGCCCTGGTGGCGCAGTGGTTGGGAGCTCTGCTACTCCCCGAAAGGCCAGTGGGCTGTGTCTACCAGCAGCTCCTTGGAAGCCCTAAGGGGTGGTTTTCCTCTGTCCTGGAGGGCGGCTGTGAGTCAGAATGGACTTGAAGCAGCAAGTTTGTTTTGGTTTTTGGTTTATTGAAGTTCTCAGAATAATTAGACACCATCCCTTTCTGTTTTAGGCTTATTAGTTGCTGTCAGTTTCCACTGAGTCAACTATGACACACAGCAAACCCAGGTGACAGATCAGAACTGCCACCTATGGTGTCCTAGGCTGTCATTTCTAGAGGAACAGGTTGCCTGGCCTTTCTCCTGTACAGTTGCTGGGTGGATTTGAACCGCTGACTCTTCAGCTAGCTGCAGAGCGCTTAACCATTGTTCCACCAGAGCTCCTTTGGAGTTGTTTAAAGAACAAGATTTTTGACTATCAACACATTAGATTCCAACAAAAAATGTATACTCAGTAGTTTGTAATCTCCGTTTCTCTGCTGTTTCCTGAGATAGTGCTAATAGTGAGCCTGCCCTTGGGTTCACCATGAGAAACCTTCTGTCCAGTTGGACCTGGGGTTGAGAGTGGATGAGGAGCAACAGAGCCTCCAGACAGGGGCCACCAGCAGCACCGGGTCTGGGGGACAGACTCAGAAGGCAGATGAGTGCTAACAGGTGCATCCAGGTTCGAAATGATGTAGAGATCAATTCAGTTTTGTTCCTGATTTGTTCCTGATTACAAGGCTGCCGGCGGGTTCAGCCCTTGGTGGATGAGGGACAGTGAAGAGCAGTGAAGAGGACAGAAAGCCCGCTGCTAAGCAGGGCCCATCTGGACAGTGGGACCTGGCTCAGGCCCGGCGAGGCCCCCGCTTCTGTTTGGGGTAACGCACTCACCCCACCACCCAGCCCACCGCCTGGCATAGCAGCCCTCCTGATGTCTTCCAGTGCCTTTGGTCTGGATGTCCCTCAAATAATGTCCTTCAGCTGGACAGAGTTTCAAAGTCCCATGGAATCTAGACTTTGTAGAGCCATGGGGTCTGGAGCTACTCTCAAAATTATTGCCCTGAGATCATCTTTAAACCTTAAAGCAAAAATATCCCCTGAAGTCTCCTTAAAACCAAATAGTAATTCAGTTTATTTAGTGGAGAATGTGGGATGCAGCTGAGAACAGCAGCTGCAAAGGTGACATCAGACACTTGAGGGGCAGTGCCCTTAGGGTAATGGGGGCAGAAGGACTTGGAAGAAGGGGGGAGGATGGTGGTCTATATTGGATGTCCTCGGTGTCACTGAATTGGGTAGGTAGAAATAACCGAATTGGTGTGTGTTCTGCTGTGTGTATAGTCGGCAACACAAGCAGGTCCAAAGCCCCCCGGAGCGGGAAGAAGGAAGCAGATTCTAGGTGGTGCCCGGCTCCCACTGCTGGATTCTCTGACAGGGTCACACCAGAGGGTGCTGGATAGAGTGGGAGACAAGTGGAGACTGAACTTAAACTCATAAGGAGCAGACGTATGGGTCTGGCAGAGACTGGACAGACTCCGAGATTACAGCCCCGGACACCATGGAGCTCAGCACTGAAGTCACTCCTGAGGCTCACCCATTCACCAGAGATCACCCAGGCCTATAACACAAACACGGACACAGGTAGCTCAGCCGTGTGCGGGAGACCCAGTGGGCACACCAGCCCAGCGGCGAGGACAACATGGCGGGGCGGTGGGGACAGGAGGGCTGGCCTAATGGAAACGGGGAATCCCAGGTCGAGAAGGGGAGAGTGTTGATACATCACAGTGTTGGCAGCCAACGTCATGAATCAATTTGTGCCTTAACCATTTAATGAGAAATGAATTGGCTCTATAAACTTTCACCTAAGACACAAGAAAAATAAATCACACAAAATAAAACACTGTCATTGGGAAACATGTTTCTTTATTTGTTTGTGTTTGTTTATTTTTTTGTTGTGGTTAAGTGACAGTGTGTAATCCAAATCAGTTTTGCAGGCCCGCCTGTCTGCAGCTCCTTCTGCTGTCCTTGCCCGGTGACAGCATGCTCCTGCTTTTCACTGTATATTTCTAGTAGCCTCTTAAGAAGCAGCTGTTTCCCCTGCTCCACCCTCTTCTCTCCCATCTAGAAAGAGACCAGTAGGACAGCCTCCTGTAAATGTGTAAAACTGTCAAGTACACACACCATGTGCTCACAGGGTGTCCCCGAGTCCAGTCCAGTCTTGTCTGAAGAGCTGACCTCGGTAGTGTTTTCTGGTCAGTGGCAGCAGTAGGTCTAGGGGCCATGCTCCCAGGGGGTCCCCCAGGCTGTTGGACCATCAAGTGTGGTCTTTTAGTAGAGTCCTTGAGCTGCACTCCTTTTTTTCTTGTGTTGCTTCGGGGACTCGCCATTGTGTCCCCCATCACAGCTGTCTCTGGCCGTGGCCGGGGACCTTCTGGTTCTCCTGGTCTCATGTTGATTCAGTCTCCCGTTCTTATGGGTCCTTCTTTCTCCTGGGCCCTTTTCTTGTAATGTCTTTGTTGTTCTCAGTGGTCATCTTTTCCAGATAAGTTGGGACGATTTGGTGTGCCTCAGACAGCAGCTTGCTAGCTTTTAAGACCTCAGATGCTACTCACCAATATGGGGTGCAGAAGACTCTCTTAGCAAGAGGCTAGTTAAGCCCGTTTACCATGATGTCCCCTGAAAACATGGTCCACAAACCGCGGTCCCTGCTACTCTGTCCTTGGAAATACTGGGTTGAGTTTAGAAACCGTTACAGAAACATGTTTCTTTGTAAAGGATGCATTGAAAGCAGCAACGCAGCGACCTAGGGCCACGTCAGGGTTCTGCTGAGCTGGCCAGTGGTGGAGCCCGGCTGATCTAGGTGAGCCGTCAGGACAGGACAGAGATTGCTGGTCAGGGCGAGAACCGACGTGCCTGACCTCTCGTGGTCCCTGGTGGGCGGGGCGGGACGCTTGGGCACGCCACTCCGTAGGCTGCTTTCCGTGGGTGGTCGTCGTGGCCACTGTGGTTGTGCCGGCGGCTGCTGGTGTGGTGGCTGCTGGTGTGGTGGCCGCCACTGTCGTGGTGACGGCTGCCCATGTTGTTGTGGCCAAGCACTTAAGCAGCGCGCCTCCAGGGCGCCCTCTACAGGTGAGGGTTGCAGCTTCCATCGCATGTGATTCTTGATTGTAATATCTTCATGACATCCGCAGCAGTGCAAAAGTGAACCTCAGCGCTCCTTTTTGGGGCTGTGCACGTGTGTGTGTTTACGAACCCTTGGGGAAGCGCACGTCTCCTGATGAAGAGGGCGGCGGACCAAACCGGTGGCTGATCCCAGGGAGACTTGGCGGATTGCTCCCACCAAGAAGGCAGCCCTGGAAACCCTCCGGGAAGTTCAGCTCTGTCCTGTAGGGTCTCTGTGAGTTGGAATCGGCTCGATGGCAGTGGCTACGTGTCTGCGCCAAAGTGGCACCCTAGTGGTTCTGCAGGCTGCGCCAGGAAGACGGCATCACCAGCTGCACGGCACTGTCTCGCCACGGCGGGCCGGGCATTACCGTCTCCACCTTTCTCACTGGCCTGCCTGGGAACGTGTCTTAAAAACACTCACATTTTATGCCTTGAGAGGGGAATCAGAACAGAAGGACAGGTGAGGGACACCTCAGGAAGTGGCCTGAGCCTCTCCACCCAGGAAGGCTCTCCCCTCCCTGTGCAGTCCAGCCCAGCAGCCCTTCCCAGGCGCTATAATTAGAGCAGTGGTAGTCCAACCCAGGCGCGAGGAGGATGTCACACGGTCTCCGCCTCCACAGGGACTATATTTGGATTATTGTCTTCCCTTAGTGAGAAAACGCCTTCAAGGATGAGCACAGAAAAGCCAATGAGTTATAGCCCTTGCCAGCAGATCTTTCCTGTTTCGACTCCTGCTCTGAGACAGGGGCACAGGAGGGACCTCGGTCATGTGATAATTTTGTAGCCTGTTACACTGTGAACCGTGTGACAAGTAAGTATTTCTGTCCTGAATGCCAGAGGGAGTGGCAGCCAGAGCCGCCTCCACTGCCCAGAAGTGTGTCTCAGACCCTGGCAGGAAGCTCACAAGGCCTTCAGAACGCTTCCAGTCGCCTTTCTCTCCATCTTCAAAAGTGTATTTAAAAATTGTTGTTAGGTGTCCCAGGGTTGGCTCTGATCTGTGGTGATCCCGGGTGTGACAGGTGGGAGCGCTGTACAGTCCTGCACCATCCGTGCCAGCGCTGGTGTGCCTCAGCTTGTTGCAGCTATTGTCAGTGCATCCCAGGGAGGTGTCAGTGCGTCCCAGGGAGGTGTCAGTCCGTCCCTCTCAGGGAGGTGTGAGTCCGTCTCAGGAGGGCGTCAGTCCGTCCCAGGGAGGTGTCAGTCCATCCGTCTCAGGGAGGTGTGAGTCCGTCTCAGGAGGGTGTCAGTCTGTCTCAGGGAGGTGTCAGTCCGTCCCAGGGAGGTGTCAGTCTGTCCCAGGGAGGTGTGAGTCTGTCTCAGGGATTGTGTCAGTATATCTCAGGGAGGATGTCAGTCTGTCTCAGGGAGGTGTCAGTCCATCCCAGGGAGGTGTCAGTCTGTCCCAGGGAGGTGTGAGTCCGTCTCAGGAGGGCGTCAGTCCGTCTCAGGGATTCTGTCAGTCTGTCTCAGGGAGGTGGGAGTCCGTCTCAGGGAGGATGTCAGTCTGTCTCAGGGAGGATGTCAGTCTGTCTCAGGGAGGTGTCAGTCCGTCCCAGGGAGGTGTCAGTCTGTCCCAGGGAGGTGTGAGTCCGTCTCAGGAGGGCATCAGTCCGTCTCAGGAGGGTGTCAGTCCGTCTCAGGGATTGTGTCAGTCTGTCTCAGGGAGGTGGGAGTCCGTCTCAGGGAGGATGTCAGTCCGTCTCAGGGAGGATGTCAGTCCGTCTCAGGGAGGTGTCAGTCCGTCTCAGGGATTGTGTCAGTATATCTCAGGGAGGTGTCAGTCCATCTCAGGGAGGGTGTCGGTCCGTCTCAAGAGGGTGTCGGTCCGTCTCAGGAGGGTGTCGGTCCGTCTCAGGGAGGGTGTCGGTCCGTCTCAGGGAGGTGTCGGTCCGTCTGAGGAGGGTGTCGGTCCTCTCAGGAGGGTGTCGGTCCATCTCAGGGGGGTGTCGGTCCGTCTGAGGAGGGTGTCGGTCCGTCTCAGGAAGGCGTCGGTCCGTCTCAAGGTGCCTCTGGGTGGATGTGAACCGCCCAACTGTTACGCTGCTGTGTGATTCTAAAACCAGCCCCTGTCATGTCAATTCCGACTCCTGGCGACCCTGTTTGAACCAGGGCAGAGTGCACACCATAGAGCTCTCTACAGCTGATGTTTTGGAAGTCGACTGCCAGGTTTGTCTTCCAGGGTGCCTGTAGGTTAGCAATGAGTGCGTTAACCACCTGCACCACCCAGAGACTAGAAGAGTCAAGTTCCCAGGGCCACAGGCTTAGAGCTCCTCCACTGGTATGTTCCAGAAGGACCCAGAAATCAGCTAGTCAGGACAGAGAAGTCAAGTGCCCAGCCCCTAGAGGATGTATAATAAAGGAAGGCAGGGGATGACACCCCCAGAACACAGCAAACTCCAGCCTTTGCTTAGCTAAAGGTGGACTGAGCTGCTGAAGAGAAAGTAGGAGCGTTCTGGAAACAGTGGGTTAGCCAACCAGACCCCAAATACCACCAAGTACTTGTCTGCCTTGTGTGTGAAGTTGTTTTCGGGGTCTTGGAGAACCAGACGTGTGGACATGGCCGTCAGCAGGGTGGCTGGTCAGATGTAAGTGGAGTTGTGGTCCCCCAGCTCTGCAGGTGGTGCAGCCTGTCCCTGGAGGGTTAGATGTGGATTGGTTAAATGGTGTTAGTGGGAGCAGTGCACAGCCTTAGAATCCCCCAGTGCCTTAGGGACCCTACAGGACAGAGGGGAACTGTCCCACGGGGATTCCGAGTCTGTTGTCTTTGTGTAAGGAGACGGCTGTATCTTTCTCCCACCAAGTGGCTGCTGTGTTCAAACAGCTGACCTGGTGAGCAGCCGAAGGCTTAGCTACAGAACCACTGGAGATCCTTGGCACGAGGATAGACCTCCCTGAGTGCCCTAATCGTGCACTTGACCCTGCATTGCTCCAGAGAAGGTGGTTTGGCCTCAGCCGAGAAGCGGCGCTTTTTCTCAGGTGAAGCCAAGTAAGCAATAATATAGTGGATGATCTCTACCGAACACTACAGGGTAAGCAAAACGTTTGCTCTGTAGTCTTTCTAACCAGGTGCTGTGCAGTCTGGTGTGACTCACAGAGACCCCGTGCCTGTCGGAGCACAGCTGTGTCCTGCAGGGCTTCCCTGGCTGGTTTTTGTGAAGCAGATTGCCAGGTCTGTCTTCCTGCGCACCTCTGGATGGACTGCTGCCTCTCTGGCTAGCAGCTGAGCTGCGTTTCCTGTTTGGGCCGCGCAGGGACTGCGTCGACCTCCCACTGTTGTTGTTGGGTACCACTGCCATCCACTCGGTTCCAACTCATAGCGACCCCATGTGACAGAGAACTGCTCCACAGGTTCCCCAGGCTTTAGGGCCACTGTGCATCAGAGTCGACTCCATGGCAACAAGTCTGGCTTTCTGTTTGTTTTTATAACTTTCAGGGGAACAAAGGGCCAGGTCTTTTCTCCCTCAGAACCACGGGAGGGCTCAAACGGCAGACCAGGCTTGACTATTCGGCCACAGGGTGCCTTTCTAGAGGAGGGGAGGGAAGGGGAGGAGAGAGGACGGGAGCAGAGGGGAGGGAAGGGAAAGGCAGGGGAGGGGAGGGAAGGAGAAGGAGGGGAAGGGAGGGCTGAGGGAAGGAGAGGGAAGGGAGGGGTGTGGAGGGGAGGGGAAGGGAGGGGTGGGAGTGGAGGGAAGAGGTGGGGGAGGAGGGGGAGGGGAGAGGAGTAAAGGACAAAGAAGAGGAGGGGAGGGGAACTGAGAGGGCGGGGAGGGGAATGCAGAAAGGGAGAGGAGGGGAAGGGAGGGGAGGGGAGAGAGTGAAAGTGGGGTAGTTCAAAGACCTCATTTGCCTGCCATGGTCCTGAAAGATGGTTGTGCTGACTGCAGCTTTTCTTAAACCCTGGTGATGTAGTGAGTTAAGTACCATGTCTGCTTACCCAAAGGTCAGGAGTTCAAATCCACCAGGCACTCCATGGAAACTCTGTGAGTAGTAGTACCCTGACCTCTGGGGTCTCTATGAGTTGGGCCTGACTCAATGGCAGTGCGTTTGGGGGCAGCTTTTCTTAACTCTAAAATCACAAAAATAAATGTGTTCTGGTCACTGCAGGTGTTGTCCACGTGTTTGGGGTTACACACTTGTGAGAGTGCCTTTTCCCTGACCCTGTTCCTCACAGCTCCCCTTGGGTCAGATGTTCCAGTTACTGATGGGCTGCGCCAACACCGGGTCTGGTGACAGTGGGCTGGGGGCATCACAGTGTTGGACCCTTTGCACCATGCTCTGGAAAACAACCGCTTTGGTCACTTAGGGGTCTGCAGGCTCCAGCACGGCACCTGAGGTCTTGAGATCTGAGAATTCTCTCCACCACCGGAAGGTGCCCCGACATGATGCTGCGTGTCTGAATGGGCCCTGAAATGACGCTGGGTCTCTGGCTTCTCGCTTCGAACCACCATCCCCTGGCAATGAGCACTTCTGAGTGGGGACAGTGACCTAGCAAACTCAGTACAGTGTAAACAGGAAATCTGGCTGTGAGAACGGGGCCAAGGACTTGCTTTATGAAGCCAAGTTTTAATGAGTTATTTAGAAAGTCATTAATTGGAATGTTGTTGTCCTGAGAAGATGGGGTCGATGGAGCCCACGCTGACGTGATGCCTTGGGGGCTGCCCAAGCCACCCTGTTTCATTGACTTGGCCTCGTTGTGACGGACCTGCTCCTCTGAGTTACCCAGGGTGACCAGGAAGTCGTGACTCGGCAGTCTGCTTCTGTGCCGAAGAAGTACGTATCGTGAAACGTCAATGACCCATTGGTGGCTTAAAAAAGCAATTTAATGCGTCACGGCCAGCTCTTTTGAAAAAATTAAGTAGAGTGGACTATAAATATTGGCACAAATCGTATGTTGTGAGGTTAAGTTTTTTGCAAAAGTTTTTCTAGTTACATCAGTGTTTGCATACTTAGGCTGGTGTGTAAATGTGTGTGTAACTGTCTGTACACTGCACTGTAATGGAGTACATATTTCTTACTCTGGGGTGGCTGTGAGTGGGGGGTGAATCACAGCAATGGGTTGGATTGGGTTGGGTTTACTGTGGATCTGGTCCTGAGAAGTTTGAAAGTCATTGCTTCGTGAATGTTTTTTAAAGTATGTTGTTGTCAGATGGTGTTGCGTGGGTTCTGACTCACAGTGACCCCACGTGCAGCAGAATAAAGCCCTGCCCGGTCCTGGGCCAGGTCCACAATCATTCTTATGCTTAAGCCCGTTATTGCGGCCACTGTGTCAACCCATCTCGTCGAGGGTCTTCCTCTTTTTCACCGCCCTCCACCCTTCCAACCGTGACGTCCTTCTCCGGGGACTGGTCCTTCCCGACAACACGTCCAAGGTGCGTGAGACGCAGTCATGCCATCTCTGCTTCCAAGGAGCACTCTGGTTGGACTTCTGCCAGAAGTAGGTAAATGATAATATTTTCCCGATTTTATCTTCAACATAGATAGTGATTCAAGAGATAGTTTATTTCCTTATGCTTAAACAAAACTAAAACTAGTTGCTGTGGAGTAGAGTGGACTGACTTGTGGCAACCCCCGCGGGTGTGAGACTAGATCTGCCCTCCGAGCATTGGCTTTAATGTTACTGTGTTTCCAGTGGCATTTCCAGTGGCAAGTTAGGTCCCCATGTGACAGTCTTACAGAAATGACCCAGTGACCTTCGTTACGTTTCTCACCACGTGTCAAATTCTCCTGGTGATCTGGCTGTTCTGTTTCCAGTCCTCTAGTGTCCCTGCCCCTGACACCCCCCCGCCGTCTGTGCTATGGGGTGACTGTCAAGCTTTTGGTCTCCTGGTGATGGTTTTTGAATGGAGTGCCGTGCTCACAGGTGCTATCTTTTATTTTGTGTGGTCATCTGTTATTTTGCTAAAAAGTGACCTTGAAGGATAGTTTCTGTTGGAGGTTTAAAGAGTGTCTACACTGTCAGGATGATAGTGTCTGTAAGTCCCTCGTCTGCACTGGTCCATCCACTGAACGGAGCTCTGCTCCACGTTTTCCTCGCTTTCTGTTTGTATCCATCTATTATGGCCCTGGTCAGAATAGCCGGTAGTGGTAGCCGGGTGCCATCTAGTTATTCTGATCTCAGCATAGATGAGGCCGTGGGTCAGGTAGGCTTTTTACCCTGTAGACTTGTTTCTTCTCTGAGACTTTGGAATTTGCCTTTTGTTTTGGGAAAATAGAGACCAACTCACTGCCATGGCGACAATTCCAACTGCTAGAAACCCTATAGGACAGAGTAGAACTGCCCCATATGGTTTCTAAGGAGCAGCTGGTGGATTTGAACTGCCTATCTTTTGGTTAGCAGCCATAGCACTTAACCACTATGCCACCAGGGTTTCTCTGGTGTGGGCAGTGGGGGTGGAAAGGAGCTTTTCTATAAAAAATGTGATTTCATGTGTTCATGTACATTTTGGGTTCTCCCCCTGCTGGTCACCTGATTCCAGGCCTTTTTCTTCCTTGACATGACAGCCAGTTTGTTGTTGCCACTGTCCTGATGCTACTGATAGCTATAGAGTCTATCCTGACTCTTGTGACTCCACGGGACAGAGCACAGCTGCCCCACGAGTTTCCACGCTATGACCTCCTGGACACAGATGGCCAGGCCTGTCCCCCTGGGCATCTGGCGGTGAGTGTGAACCACCAGCCTTTCAGGTAGTCGTCCAGTGCTTAACTGTCTGTGCCACCAGAGCCCCTGCCATTTCTCTTCTCTCCTTTCTCCCAGAGAGCCCAGCCTGAAGGGGGCTGTGAAGGCTGGGGCACTCCCAGGTGGCAGGCGGGTTCCTCAGGGCCAACCCACATACTGATGAAGGGCTGGAGTCTTGATGTGTGGTGTGTAGCTGGTCACATAAGACTCCAGGTGACAGGGGGTTTCCTCAGGGCCAACCCACAAACTGATGAAGGGCTGGAGTCTTGATGTGTGGCGTCTAGCTGGCCGTGTACACAGTACTCCGGTTGATGGGGGAGTTTCCTCAGGGTTGACCTACGTATTATTAAAGGGCTGGAGTTGTGATGTGTGGTGCGTAGCTGGTCACACAGCACTCCAGGACCCAGGAGGGGTTCCTCAGGGCTGACCCCCACACTGTCAGGGTAGGAGAGAGGAGTCAGGGCTCTAGCTGACTGTCTTTGTCACCTCAAAGCCATGGGACACTTGTGAAAGATGGTCTCTGATCCGCTGGACGTGTGTGTGGTGCAGGCCTCGTGAGGCTCATTTCGTGTGTGACAGTGTGAGCCCTGGGTGGGCCATTCATGAAAACGAAGAAACAGTCAGAAACCAAACCTGTTGCTGCTGAGTCAGTTCTGACTCAAAGTGACACTGCAGGACGGAGTAGAACCGCCTCGGAGGGTTGCCGGGGAATGCCCCGTGGGTCTGAACTGTTGACCTTTCGGTGAGCAGCTGAGTTCTGTTCTTTCTTTCTTAGTTAAGATCGGGGTCCCCTCTGCTAGATAGGACTTTATTCTAAACTCACTGCCTTAGGGTTGGTGCTGACCCACCGAAGCTCTGTGGGCCAGAGGAGAGCCACCCACGAGGTTTCTGAGACAGTCAATCTTCCCGGAAGCAGATGCCACTGCATTCTCCCACAGAACAGTAGCTGAGTTCTTCATCAACATGCCGCTGGGGCTCCGGGCTATGCCTGTGTCCCCAGTAATCTGTCACACTGCCTGTCCACTAACAAAGTCAGTATTGCAGAACAGAAACCCCGTGCTGAGGCCCAGGGCAGGAGCGAGGGGCCGTTCAGGGTGGTGGCCGTCGTCTCCTGTGTCCGGGACTCACTGACGCCGGCGACGGGAGCCCAAGAGCTCCAGGCTCTGTGGGGCAAACAGATGTGGAGGTGTTAGAGCCCACCGGGGGATGACAGCAGAGTCAGTGATGGCTCGAACGACGGGTGGGAAGGTGGCGTTGGAGACCTTTATGGAGACCGTGTGACGCTGGAGTAGCCCTGGTGGTGCGCTGGTTAAAGCACTCTGCTGCTGGCCAGAAGGTTGGCGGTTCGACCCCAGCAGCCACTCTGGGGGAGACAGGGATAGCGATCTGCTTGGGAGCCCCGGGGGGGGTGGTTCTCCTGTGTCCTCTAGGGTCACCGTGAGTGTGAGCTGACTCAGAAGCCACAGGCTGGGTGTCAGGCTGGGCAGCAGCGGGTGGCCACCTAGCATCTCCTGCATAGGAGAGTCAGCACCCAGATACTGGGACATACCCCCTCTCCCTGGGGAAGGCCTGGGCCAGGACCACGGCAAGGCAGAGCAGAGAGCGGCCTCTGGAGCCACACGGTATTGCAGAACAGAAACCCTGTGCTCACACACGGCCGGTGCTCCCACAGCCCCTGCACACATGGCCCTGCCGGGGCTGAGATCACAGCCCAGCCCCCCACCCAAGCCGGTTCCCACCACTCCAGCTGGCCCTCAGCCGCTAACCTGAAGGCTGGTGGTTAGAACCCCCCCAGGGACCCCAGGGAGGAAAGGCTGGGCCACCTGCTTCTGTGAAGATTATACCAGGAGCCCCCCAAGGAGCACTTCGACTTGTCACCAGCAGGAGCTTTGGGTTTGGTGTTATGAGGAGTGGACGAGAAGTGATGCTGTGTTTAGTGAGACTGAGAAGAGGTCGATCTTAGATAAAAGGGACAGGAAGGATTGAAGTGAGCAAGTGGAAAGGCAGACCCTGCAGACCCCTATGCAAATGGCCAGCACCACCAGCCGTGCAGAAGCTGGCCCCGGAAATAACAATGAGTGAGTGTTAACATCGGAAACGGACGGGGAGAGGAGCCAGGGGAAGGAGCCTAGCTCCGAGTCCGAGGAGAGGCGATTGTAGGTGAGGGATGACCGTCAGCCTGGGAACAAAGAGGAGACGGTTCATTCGGGGAGAAAGGGAGGACGTTCTTGATCAAGGATGCGAGTAACTGACTGAGGTGGAAGTTGACTGGCTGGGCAGTGTTGGTTCAGCCGGAAGCCCAGCAGCCCTTCTTGGGGGGACGGCCTTTAGCTGGCCCCCAGTGACTCTCTCTGCCCAGTAACAGCTATCGTAAAGGGTGGCGGAGGGCACATAGCTGGAAAAAGAAGGGAACTGATTGGGGACAGAAGAGGAACTTCTAGGATGGGACCAAGAAGCAAGAAGATTTTCAGGGGACATCAAAGTCGTTGGGCATAACTAGCCTATTGCTAAGATTCTTCTGCACCCTCATATGGGTGAGTGGTGTCTGAAGTCCTGAAAGCTAGCAAGCTGCCACCTGAGATACATCCCGGTGGTCCCAACCCATCCAGAACAGATGATCACCAAGAACAAAGACATGAGGAACAAGGAGCCCAGGAGTCAGAAGGACCCATGTGAATGGGAGACTGTGTCAACATGTGACCAGAAGAGCGAGATAGTGGCCGGCCACCACCAAAGACAGCTGTGATGGGCACACAATGTTGAGTCCCTGTGGCAACATGAGAGAAAGAGGGGTACAGTTCAAGAACTCTACTAAAAGACTACAACTGATGGTCTGCTGGCCCGGGGGATCCCCTGGGAGCATGGCCTCTAGACCCACTACTGCCCCTGACCGGAAAACACCACTGAGATCAACTCTTTGGACAAGAATGGACTGGACTCTGGGACACAGTGTGACCATATGGTGTGTGCACTTCATGGTTCTATGTGTTTATAGGAGGCTGTCCTACTGGTCTCTTTCTGGGTGGGAGAGGAGAGGACGGAGAGGACGGGACAGGAGCTTGTTAAGAGGATAGGACAAGCAGAGAATGAAGAGGAAGTGCTGTCGCTGGGCAAGGGGAGCAGAGGGTGCTGCAGATAGGCGGGCGTGCAGAATTGATCTGGATTATATACTTTCACTTAATCACAAAAAAAAAGAAGCAAGAAGATGAAATCAGTGCAGACTACTGTGTACCAAAAAGGATTAGCCAGCATGATAAATAAGACTGTCTTCTTAAACTGCGTTCTGAGTGAGGGAAGTCCCCAGGTAGGATGGTGGGAACACAGCAGGTGACAGACAGTGGCTTGCGAGAGCTCAGGAAAGGGGCCAGGAAGGGAGAAATAAAAACCATGACAGTATTGAAAATAACCTTCCCTATAGAGCCATCAAGATAAGCAAGTTTTACGCGGTACCCAGGGGTGAAATTGTCGCCCTCCGCAGGGGACACCTGGGATTGATTCATGGCCAGTGACCTCATGTGCAGCCGCCACCATCCTGCCATTGTAGACTTGCATGTGGCTGGGACACTGGACAGGTCTCAGTGGGGCTTCCAGGCTGAGATGGGTAGGAAGGAAGGCCTGACGACCTGCCTCCTGCAGCTGGCCGGTGAAAACGCTGTGGTCACAGCCCTGTGATCTGAAGTTGAGCGTGGGGATGAAGCAGGGCTGGGCAGCAGCTTGTTTGGTAGTTCACGGGGTCCCCAGAAATCAGGGGCCTCCTTGGAGGCCAGTCAGAACAACAGAACAAGACCAAAGGCATCTGATTCCTCCTTTCCAAGTCATGCCAGGTGTACACACATGTCCAGCCAGGAATGGAACCACAGCTAAAAGCAAAACAAAGCTGCCAGCCCCACAAACACCTTGGAGAGTCCAAGACAGGGCCTACCTGATTCCCAGCTGGACTAGAGAGAGGGAACAGCAGAGCTATGGCTGGATAAGACAGGGATGTGGTCTCTGGGATAGAAAGAGATTTGGCCAAGCGAGGAGACCTGGGTGGGGAGGCAGGGTCCCTGGATTCCGATCTCAGTCCTGGTCCTGTTAGCATCAGGGCCTGAGTGAGACAGCGACCCGACACGTTCCTGTTCCCTTGCGTGTGAGACAAGGAGACCGGACTGAATGAACGCTGAGACCCTGGTGTTGACAGGCGCCGCACAGCCAGCTCTGCCTCAGAGTGGCCCTGCGTGAGAGTGCAGCCGAGTAGTGCCGCCCCCAGGCGCCCCGAGACTGTTATCTGCTCGGGCACAGCTCACCGGGGCTTCCTCCCCTGGGGCTCTGGGGGGACCTGAGCCACAGACTTGTGGTTAGCAGCTGGGCACCTGACTGCTGTACCCCCAGCGTCCCCTCCTTGTGCTGCGGGTGCCCCCTGTGGAAGGGCCGCCCCAAGGTGTCCGCGCAGCTCCTCTTCCAGGTAACACTGTGCGGGAGAACCCCGCTGGATAGCAGGCGTGACGTTGTCTGTCAATGACCAAACACAGAATTTCCTCATTTCTGCTGCAGGACCGATCCAGTGTGCTTTCTCTCGTTCGATGGAGTTAAGACAGTAGCATCCCAGATGAACCCAAAGATGGTTGTTAGGGGCCGTGGAGTTGATGCTGACTCCCAGTGACCCCGTGGGACAGAGCAGAACTGCCCCATCAGGTTTCCTGGGCTGTGATCAGTACAGGGACAGATCACCACGTCTCGTTTCTGCGGAGCCGGAACCACTGGGTGGGCTCATGTCACCGGCCTTTTCATTAGCAGCCAGGGCTTCACCACCATGCCGACAGAAATCCTTAAACCCAAGGCCAGGAGAGGCATTTCAGTCTGCCAGTGAAACATGGGATGGCACTGGTTTAGCCTCCTGCAGGTGCTGATACGGTGTCCTGGTAGCACAGTGGTTAAGCACTCCACTGCTACCAGAAGGATGGCAGTTCAGGCCTACTAGCCACCCCCAGGAGGAAGGACCTGGCCGTCTATCCCCTGAGGACTGCAGCTTAGGGACTCCTATGGGGCACCTCTACTTTGTCCTACAGGGCTGCTGGAAGTTGGAAGAGTTTCCACGGCACCCAACAACACGCTGATAATGGGATCTTAAGGAAACAGAAAGTAGGGTCCCCTCTTTCATGGGTGACTAAGAAGGGGCAAGTCGTGCAGGTTACAGATGGGTGGTGAGTCACGCAGGAACGCTGTCAAACCACCCAGGAAATCCACACTCAGTCAGACTGAAAGAGAGGCTCTGCAGCCCCAAGAAGCGCGTCAAGGAGAGTGGCGTTTGGAGAAGACTCCTGAAGGGCGGGAGTCAGATGACAGAGGCAGCAGCCGGGGGGAAGGCCCTGGTGAGCGGCAGACGGCAATCTTGGTCAAGTTACACTCGACTGGCCCATAAGCCACCTGGGAGAAGCTGCTGGGGAAACCCAGAGGCCAGATTCTGCAGGGTGAAGCCATCAGGCAGATGTGGGACTCGGGACCTCCAGACACTGGTAGGTGGTCAAGTTGGAGTGCAGCTAGTCAACTCGGAGGGTGGGCAGTGTCCAGCGGGGGCATCTGCCGAAAACCCAACAAGTGAATCCAAGCGAGGACACTGAGATTTCCAAGGCTATGTCTACACCAAACTCCAAAGTGAGGTTCGAGGGTCCAGAACGTCTGTCAGGGTTTCCTGCAGTCCTGCAACCTGGAGCTCCCGAAGAAGTTTCTGAAACAGATGCTTCGGCTGCATTCCAGGTAGGGTCTATTGTGGGGGCCCCCGCTGGCTTTGTATTGTTTCTCTCTTATTAATTTGTTGGCCAGGGCAGATTCTGGTACTCCACTGATGTCTGGACCACTGGGGGCCCTCGGGCATCTGAAATGTGAGCCTTGTCATGAGTTTAAGTTCACAGGAAGACCTGTCTGAGAGGTACAGCTGGGAAGACAAGCTGGAGACCGGGAAGGGTGGAGCCGTTGAAAAAATTCCAGGACGGAGACTCCAGGGTTTGTCAAAGTCTCGAAACTCTGTCTCCTCGTAGTTCCATGAAGGTAAAGATTTAACAGGGACAGTTAGCCTTGTTTGCAAGAAGCTAAATGCTGACTTTAATTAAGGGAAGGGGGAAAAGGTAGATGAAAGAAAAAATTATCAAAAAAATGAGTCAAGGTTTGGTGAGTGGTGTGTCTGGGGTTTTAAGCCTGTCAGTGGCCGTCTAGGCTAGTCCACTGTGCTCATCCCGTTGGGAGCAAGGGAGGGTGAAGACAACCAAAGACAGAAGGGAAGATGAGTCTGGGGGCTACTGGACCACAGCCAGCATGGCCTCCACCGGACGGAGTCCAGCACACCAGATGGTGCCCATCACTGGCTGCTCGGACGGGGGTCACAGCAGAGGGTCCTGGCAGAGCTGGAGAAAAGGGTAAGACAAAACTCTAACTCAAAAAGGCAGAACAGACTTACTGGCCTGGCAGGGACTGAGGAAAATATGGCTGCTGGACACCCTTTCAGCTCAGTTGTGAAGTCATTCCTGAGGCTCACCCTTCAGCTGAAGATCAGACGGTCCCATCAAACCAAACATAACTAGAGGGGTACACCAACTCAGGGGTAACGGTGAGAAGGCAGGAGAGCCCACGAAAACTGGAAGCAGGGAACCCGAGGATGAGAAGAGAGAGTGTTGACGTGTTGTCGGGTTGTTGACGATTGTCATAAAACAATATATGTACTAACTGCTTAGTGAGAAACTAGTTTGCTCTGTACATCTTTATCTAAAGTACACACACGAGAAATACTCAGTCAAGAACCCGAGAAGGCAGTGGTGATCACAGAGTGCCATGGGTTTCTTTGCAAGGAGAAAAGCGAACATTTGTGGAATAGCCATTTGGGTCAAAGGGAGCTTTCACGAAGATGACCTTTTGTGACTGATGATATGAAAGTCTGTGAAGTGTTTCCTGCACCGTCTTTTCATGTGATACTTTGTGTCTGCTAAGCTATGGGCCCTGGGAGGTGCAGTGGTTAAAGCACTTGGCTGCTAACTGAGAGCTCAGTGGTCCAAACCCAACAGCCACTCCACGGGAGGAAGATGTGGCCGTTGGCTTCCCTGAAGACTATGGCCTGGGAAGTCACAGGGGACAGTTCTACTGTATGGTAGAGGATTGCTGTGGGACGGAATAGACTGAGGGCAACAGGCTTTGTCCTGACAGCTGAGATACGTACGTTGGGGTGTTGACAATTCCAACATCAAGTATGTATCTGAGTCGAATGTTGCGGATGGATATGTATATGGATGTGTGTGTGTGGAAAACCTGGTGGCTCAGTGGTTAAGTGCTATGGCTGGTAAACAAGAGGTCAACAGCTGAGATCTGCCAGGCAGTCCTTAGAAACTCTATGGGGCAGTTCTACTTTGTCTATAAGGTCGGAATTGACTTGGCGGCAGTGGGTTAGGTTTGGTTTGGATACCATAGGTGGCCATATGAATGGGCAGGCATGTGTATATTATGGATAGACATGTATGTACACATATTGTAGATGGACATGTATGTATGTGTGTATCATAAATGGCCATGTATACGTGTGTGTATCATAGATAGACATGTATATATATGTTATAAATGGGCATGTGTACGTGCATATTATAGGTGGACATTATCTATGTATATTATAGATGGGCATTGTATATGTGGTATTATAGGTGGACATAATGTGTGTATTATAGATGGGTATACATATGGATATGTATATGTTATAAATGAACATGTATATGGATATGTATGTATCTATGCTATAGGCAGCCATGTATATCGTCATATATGTGTATATCATAGGTGGACACACACATGCACATGTATGTGTTTTAGAGATGGACATGTATGTGGTGTGTGTTATAGATGGACATGTATGTGTGTATGTTATAATGGATGTGTGTGTATAGCACAGGTGGACATGTATATGTGTATAACACAAATGGACATGTGTGTATTATAGATGGACATGTATGTGTGTACTAGAGATGAACATGTATGTGTATGTTTTAGATGGACACACATAGGTGTATAACACAGATGAACATGTGTGTTTTATAGACGGACATGTATGTGTTATAGTTGACATGTGTGCATATCATAGATGTATGTATGTATGTATATGGTATAGACAGGCATGTATGTGTGTATATTATAGGTGGACATGTATGTGTATATCAGAGATAGACATATGTAGGTGTATAGCACAGATGGATGTGTGTGTATATTATAGGGCAGGCATATGTGTATTAAAGAAGGACATGTATGTGTGTACACTATAGATGGACGTGTGTATATTATAGGTGGACATGTATGTGTGTATATGGGATCTGGCATTTAAGTTCGTGAACTCATCTTAGAAAAAGTGTCCCATACCTCGTCACTGAATATCGCTACATCACCTTTGGAGTACTCCTCTTGGGAAGCTGTGCTCCGATGCGAGCACCTGGTCTGCTCTTCAAAGCAGTTTTGGAACTCTTTTTCTGGAATGGCCATTGTGCGCAATGGCATGGTGGCAAGTTGGCAAACCTAACTGTGTACTAGTCTGTGAGGAAGTTCTTAGTCAGCAAGCGAATCACTGTGTTGGAACACCCTCCCTGCTCACCTGATTTGGCCCCCAGTGACTTTTTCCTTTACCTAAAGATAGAGGAAATGTTGACAGGAAGACATTTCAGTGACATTTAGGACATTAAGGGTAACCAGACAACAGCTCTGATGGCCACTCCAGAAAAAGAGATCCAAAAGTGCTTTGAAGAGTGAACTAGGTGCTGGCATCTGTGCCAAGCTTCCCAGGGGGAGGACTTTGAAGGTGACCACAGTGATAGTCAGCAATGAGGTAGGAAGCACTCGGAACAACAAAGTTCATGGACTGAATTGTTGGACCTTGAATTATATAGATGGACATGCATGTGTGTACATTACAGATGGATGTATATGTGTCCAACACAGATGAACATGTGTATGTGTACAGCACTGAGGTACACATATGTGTGTTACAGATGGACGTGTGTGTGTGTACATTACAGATGGATGTATATGTGTCTAACATGGATGAACATGTGTGTGTGTACAGCACTGAGGTACACATATGTGTGTTACAGATGGACGTGCATGTGTGTACATTACAGATGGATGTATATGTGTCTAACATGGATGAACATGTGTGTGTGTACAGCACTGAGGTACATGTATGTGTATTACAGATGTGCATGTGTGTGCATACATTACAGATGGATGTATATGTGTCCAACACAGATCAACACGTGTATGTGTACAGCACTGAGGTACATGTAAGTGTATTACAGGTGTACGTGTGTGTGTGCATACATTACAGATGGATTATATGTGTCCAACACAGATGAACATGTGTATGTGTACAGCACTGAGGTACACGTATGTGTATTGCAGATGGACGTGCGTGTGTGTACATTACAGATGGATGTATATGTGTCTAACATGGATGAACATGTGTATGTGTACAGCAGTGAGGTACATGTATGTGTATTACAGATGGACATGTGTGTGTGCACATTACAGATGGATGTATATGTGTCTAACATGGATGAACATGTGTGTGTACAACACTGAGGTACACGTATGTGTATTACAGATGGACATGTATGTGTGTACATTACAGATGGATGTATATGTGTCTAACATGGATGAACATGTGTACAGCACTGAGGTACACATATGTGTATTACAGATGGACGTGCGTGTGTATATTAGAGGTGGGCCTGTGCGTGTGTATGTTATGGGGGACATGTATGTCTGTGTGCATGCCCTAACAGAGCAAGAATGTGAGTCTGTCACTTGTAGCCTGGTGTTGACGCTGCTGCCCTGTGTTGGCGCTCATCGATAGAACTCAGGGTGTGTTAAACGGCGGCCAGCTCGTTATGTTTGAATCCTTGCAGTTCAAATAAGGACATGTCTCTCTCTCTTTCTCTCTCTCTCTCTGTGTCTCACTCAACAAAAAAATTGTCATGTGAGAAGTTGAAAATTTTTCTACCATAACAACATGCTAGAAAATTCAGAACAAAAAGGCTGTTGAAATTTCAACTCTCAACTGGACTCATTTTTCCCTTTTCAGTACTGGGAAGTCTATGGGGACCTTTCTGTGGCTGGTCAGATGGAAAAAAATCCTATTTTTAGACTCGACCCTGACTATTTTTAAATGGTTTGGGGCTGTTACTTAACCTACAACCCCACCCTTGACCCACTGCTTGGAGAGTTAAACAGTGTTCTGGGCTTTAAGTGAAAGGTCAGCCCATACCACCCATGCCTCACGGGGACCAGCCAGGTCTCGTGGTCAGTAAAGGCTGGGGCATCTGAGATCCACGGATATGAGACTTGACACCTATTTTAAGCTGATTTGATTAAAATTGTTTTCTTCAACACGTCTAAACAGTTGTTTTACTTATTTAAGACAGTGTAAGGGATACCCAAATTCAGTCTGATACCTTGTTTATGTGGAGGTCTCTGTAGTAGCCGAGGGATGGAGTTAGCTAAGACCATTTGTCCCAGAGTCGTGTCTCAAATCATGACACGGTGGGTGGCTGGATGCATTTCCAAATGTCTCCATACCTTCAGCTTATATGTGGCTTCAGTGACTGCAGATTGAATAGCAGAGGGAATTGAGACTCAGGAAACCTGAAGCTAGGTCAGATACGGAGGCGTTTCCTTACCTCGAGTGTCAACCTGAGTGGCAGACGAGTCTGGGATCCCCATGTCCTGATAGCAAACCCTGAAGCAGGGCGCTTCCAGGCCCTGAAGGGGCCTGTTCGTGTTGATGCAGATATGCAGGTGTAAGTGTAGGCATTTTAAAGAGAAATACAGACATAGGTAGAGAAAGAGAGATAGCGAGACACTGGTCTATGCATGACAGACCTGGCGGTCAACCCCTGTTTGGGATGACCACAGCATAGCGTCTGGCATCACAGCAACACGCACACTGTCATGTACCCCACACTGACGGAGGAGTGGTGGGCGGGTGTTGCCCAGGTGCTCCCCGCTTGTAACCGTGCCGTGCTGAATGGAAGGGGCTGCTGCCAGGTGCTGACCCCTTCTCTCGGTAGGGGGTGTGGGGGGGCCCTTGCGGCAGCCACTGTGTCAGTCTCTCCTTGAGGGCTTTCCTCTGTGTTGCTTACCCTCTACTGTACCAGACGTGATGTCCTTCTCCAGGGAATGGCCCATCCTGATATGTGGCACCAAATCTTGTCCTCCTCACCAGGGAGGAACATTCTGGTTTGTTCTTCTGGCAGTTATGGTGAGTCCAGTATTCGTCACCAGCATCCCAATTCAAAAATCAGGTCTTCTTCAGTCTTCCTGATTGGTGGTCCAGCTTTCACGTGCGTAGGAGGTGACTGCAAGGTGACATCTTCACTGTTTAACACTTCAAAGAGATCTTCTGCAGCAACAGTACCACCGTTGTCTGGTTTGACGGCCACTTCCATGAGTGTGACTCCAGAGGGGCAAAGGACAGACAGAAAGACCTGCTAAAGAGGTCTATCTGAAGCAGGTCCATTTTGCTTAAGAAGCAAAATAATGAAGGTGTCCATGTCCACTGAGTACGTGTTGTCTGACTCGGTATTCACAGGAAACCTGTGTGGTAGATGACAGTAGTTACATGGCTTAAGTGACTGACCAAGTTTGTGAATCTAAGGAAGCTCACTTAGGATTTGAACTAGGGCTCTGGGCTTTGTTTTGAGCATCAGGTCTCCAGGTTCCTTAGGAATTTTCACCCTCCAGCACACCAAGGGCTCAGCTATCAGCTGCTAACCGAAAGGTCCCTGGTTCCAGCCCACCAGCTGTTCTGTGGGAGAAAGGACCAGTGATCCGCTCCTGCTACGGTTCCTGCCTTGGAAACCCTGCGGGGGCGTTGCCCTCCATCCTGTCCGGTTGCTGTGAGCTGCAGTGGACTCGATGGTGCGCAGCAGCAGCGTCACCGCGTGCTTCGCTCCTGAGCAGCAGCACAGGCTGCCCCCACGCCGAGCATCGTTCTTGTAAGCAGTGTGCTTGTTACCGTGTTGGCAGACCGTTTCCACATGGGCACTAGAACCACTGTCTCGGGGACCTCCCAGACTCTCACGACTCTGGGAGCAAACCGCCAGGCCTTTGTTCCCAGGAGCCGGTGGGTGGGTTCAAACCAGCAACCCTTAAGTTAGCAGCCAAGCACTTAACCCTCATACAGCCCGGCCCCTTAGATTTCATTTCAGGTGTGCTAAGTGCTGCAGACAAACAGGAAGAAAATGACCTTTTAACTCACCATGTGACTCAGGTTACTCGTTAAAGGAAGCGAGAGACAAGTAGCAGCACGGTATGTGCTGTCGCCGAGTATGTTTGCGTGTGCTAGTGCGGCGTGTCTGCTCGTGGGGAGCAAATCTCTTCTAAAAACGTGAAAGCCCTATGATGGAGACCGTGTTGCAGCTGCTGACCAAAGGGTCGGCAGTTCCAACCCACCAGGTGCTCCGCAGAAACTCTACCGGGCGGTCCCACCCTCTCTGATAGGCTCACTGTGGCACAGAACCCACTTGACTGCACTGGGTTTGTTTGTTTCCCTTTGTTTAAAGGCCCATGACACCCTTTTTTATAAGCTACGACTTCCATACGTGGTCAATTTTCCGTCTTGGGATTTTCTTGCTTACTGAATGAATACACA
This sequence comes from Heterohyrax brucei, assembly GCA_028571685.1. NCBI lineage: Eukaryota > Metazoa > Chordata > Mammalia > Hyracoidea > Procaviidae > Heterohyrax > Heterohyrax brucei. Next base: position 84,041,228 of record CM053159.1, read on the forward strand.
GTTATTCACTGTTTTGGCCCTGTTAGTCATTTAGCGCCGACGTAACAGAAATAAAAATCCTGTGTCAGTCGTCTGGGGCTGCTGTTGCATAAATACCACAAGCGTATGGTTTCAACAAAGAAAAAGTCATTTCTTCACAGTCCAGAAGGCTATAAGTCCAAGTTAGAATGTCAGTTCCAGGGGCAGACCTCCTCTCTGTTGGCTCAGAAGGAAGGTCCTGGTGGGGCATCTGTCCTCCCTTGGCCTGGGAGCATCTCAGCACAAGGGCCTCAGGTGCAAAGGATGCGCTCTGCTCCCGGCATGGCTTTCTGGGTGGTGTGAGGTCCCCAGCTCTCTGCTGGCTTCCCTTTCCTTTTATCTCTTGTAGGATAAGGATGAAAGGTAGTATAGGCTGTGCTCCTGGGAAGGTCCCTTTCCATTGGATCAGGGAGGTGACCTCAGTTAAGGGTGTTGCAGTCCCATGCTGACACTCTTTAGCATAACCCAGTCTTGTCCCATTAACTGCAGGCAGAGATTAGGGTCCACAAGATAGGAAGACCACAAAATGCAGGAACCTACATCACACTGGGAGCCATGGCCCAGCCACATCGCTGCACACATTTTGGGGGGACATGATTCAATCTGTGACATCAGTGGTGGTATTAGGTAACATCAGATAGGTCTTCTACTCCAATTAGCCCCATGTGACAGAAGAGGACTGCCCATCCGGTTTTCTAGGCTGTCATCCCTGTGGGGATGAGGACCCTGGTGGTATAGTGGTTAAGTGCTACGTGTATTAACCTAAAGGTTGACAGTTTGAATCTGCCAGGAGCTCCTTGGAGGCTCTCTGGAGCAGTTCTGTTCTAGGGCCACTATCAGTCAGAATCGACTTGATGGCAGTGGGTTTGGGTTTTTGATTTTTGATCTTTACGGGAACAGATTTTCAGGTCTTTCACCCCCAGAGTGGCGGGGGGGTTCTCAGTTCTGGTTTTTCAGTTAACAGCCGACTGGCTAACCATTGCCCTACCGGAGCTCTGTGGTATCGTGTCAGGAGAAGAAATTACTGGGATGCAGATTAGACAGTAATTGTTTAGAGATAGAAAAGTCCAAATGTTCTCTGCTGCAAGACCAGCATTCAGCAGAAATTTGTGTCGGTCACGTACGTGATTTTAAGTGTTCTATAGGACATATTAAAAGAAGTAAAAAGAAACAAACAAATGAATTTTTGTTGTTGTTTCTGTGACAGGCTCTTTTTACTCAGCATAATGTTTCCAATGGGACAGGTCAACACAGTGGCCGCAACAATGGGCTGAAGCATAAAAACGATCGTGGACACGGCACAAGACTGGTGGTGCTTCGTCCTCCTGTGCAGTGGGTCTCCGTGAGTCGGTGCCAGCTCAACAGCACTTGACAACAACAACAGCATGATGTTTACAAGCTTCATCCACATCAGAGTTCAGAGGTTCATCTCCCTTTGCTTCCCAACACTGTTCTGCTTTAGGGATGCACCCCGTTTTACCATTGTTCACTAATCAGTAGTTGTTTGTGGACAGTGCCGCCAGGATCATTCATATGCAAGTTTTGTGTGGACACATACCTCCATTTTTTCGGGGGTGTAGACCTTGGGTCTTAGCAAGTACTGCTATCACAGAAATACCACAAGTGGATGGATGGCTTTTTTTAAAAAAAAACTGCATTTTAGTTGAAGGTTTACAGGGCAGATCAGTTTCTCAATGAAAAATTAGTACATATATTGTTTTGTGATATTGATGGCCAACCCCTTGATGTGTCAACACTTTCCAGGGTCTTCTTGACCCTGGGTTCCCCCCAACCAGGCTTCATGTCCCCCCACTGCCTTCTCGTCCTTGCCCCTGGGGTGCTGGGCTCCATTAATCTTGTTTTGTTTCATGGGCCTGTCTCATCTCTGGCTGAACCGCAGGAGCGACATCAAAACTGGTCAAAACTGAGCTATAAGCGGGTCTGGTGGTCATATACTCGGTTTTTTTCCCGTTTCTGTCAGAGAATTGTATTTTACGTTTTTCTCCAGCTCCACTGTGACCCCTATCGCAGCAGTCGGCGGCAGAGCTGGGAGCCGTCTTGTTGCCCTGGGCTGAGCCAGCTGGAGGTGGTGGTGGCTGGGGTTCGTTGGTCCTCTGGACTATCCGTTTCCTTCCACCCTTGGTTTTCTTCATTCTCCCTTGCTCCCAATGGGGTGAGAACAGGGGGGTATCTTACAAGGCTGTTCACAAGCTTTTAAGACTGCCCAGATGCTGCTCTGCAAAATAGGAATACAACTTTTTTTATAAACTATGTTTTGTGAGCTAGATGAAGACAAATGAAGTTTTATGGCATATTTTGTTTAGCACAATATATCCAAAATATTATCCTTTCTACATGTAATCAATATAAAAACATGTTTCTGGGATATTTTCTATTCTTTGCCTCCTGCTGCATGTTCCAGGTGTGGTGAGCAGTTCCCACACACAGCGCATCTCGTCTCAGACCAGCGGCCTGTCGTGTGCTCAGTAGGCACCTGCGGCCACCGGCTGCTGTCCTGGAGGGGCGAGCTCTGGAGCGAAGCTTGCGGGGCTGGGCAGAAGGGAAAGGAGCCGCTGTGGCACGATGATTCAGCGCTCGGCCGCTAACCAAAAGGCTGGGATTCAGACTCACTGGGTGACTCCGCGGGGGAAAGATGTGTTGATCTGCTCCCGTGAAGACTGTCCTCAGGTGCTGTCGAGCTGGTTCTGACTCACGGCGACCCTGTGCACAACAGAACGAAACACTGCCTGGCCCCGCGCCGTGTCCGCAGTCCTTTTCATGCTTACGCCACTGTCGTGGCCCCTGTATCGGTCCATCTCGTGGGGGGTCTTCCTCTCTTTTGCTGCCCCTCCACTTTACCAGCGTGACGGCCTTCTCCAGGGACTGGTCCCTCCTGACCACCGTAACAAGGACTTAGAAAACCCTCTCGGGCCGTTCTACTCTGCCACAACGTGGGGTCTCTGTGAGTTGGAATCAACTCAGTGGCACCTGACGATGACAACCGCACTTACAAAACACCTTGGCAGCAGCATCTAGACAGGTGTGTAAGAGCCTGGTCAACTGACGTCCCAGCGGAAGTTGAAACGGTCACCTGCATATAAACGTGTGCCTCCAGCGCTGAGTGCGTTTCCGTTGCTTGGCTGGTATCTTGGCGGTGGGGAGGATTTTGTTTCAGAGTAAGCTTCCCAGTGTGCTGAAACGCCCGGGGAGTCAAGTTCCCCTCTTCCGCCCTGGGTGACGGGAGGCGGAGGGTGCTGCTTGCGATAGAATCACTCACTCCGATACCAGGCCACCGCCGCAGCCTGGCATCTCCGCGCCACCTTCATCTTTAGCTCAGAGCTTTGTGAGTGTCCCTTGTCCAGGGTGTCCAGACTTCAGAAGTGGGGAAGGAGGCACAAACATTTCCACATCTCTGCTCTCTAGAGATTGGTGCTGGGACAGCAGGGCTGTCCTCAGTTCTGTCCTGTGTGGTGCTGAGTCCCAGTGCCCAAGGGGGCGTTATCTTGAAACTGAGAGGGCAAACATGACCCTGTACCCGTCCTGAATCATAGATGGCCCCTTCATCCACCTTCATGTTTTAAAAATGAACACAGCTCCTCTGCATGGCTAGCTGGTGCCCAGCCACCAGCGCTGCAGTTCCACACGGTCACAGTGGAGGGTCCCAGACAGAGCTGGAGAAAAACACAGAGCAAAGTTATAACCCCCAGAAGGACCGCGCTTAGTCTGACGGAGACTAGAGAAACCGTGAGAACGGGCTGCTCAGGCGCCCTTTCAGCCCAGTAACAAAGTCACTCCTGAGACTCACCCTGCAGTCAAAGGTGGGGAAACAGACACACCGACAAGCAAACCTGTGGCCTTTGAATTGGTTCTGACTCTTAGTGACCCTATAGGACTAGATAGAACTGGTGAGAGTCCCACAAAACAAAACGGGACCAAGGAAGCATGGCAGCCCTGAGGTAAGGACGAGAAGGCAGGAGGGGACAGGAAAGCTGGTACTGGGGGACCCAGGGTGGAGAAGAGGACAGTGCTGACATGTTGTGGGGGTGGCACCCGGTGTCAAGAAATAATACATGTTTTGATTTTTTAATGAGAAACTCATTTGCTCTCTAAACGTTCATGTAAAGCACAATAAAATAAATAGTACTTTTTAAAAAAGAACAAGGCTAAAGACTGTGCAAGATGCCACTTAGATATCCCAGTCATTGTTCTGAGAGTGTGAAGCCCCACTGTGCTCTGGTCCCACTGGGCACACATCCCGTGTTCACGTGCCCCACTGTACACACACCCTACTGTACATACATCCCATGTGTACATGCCCTACAGTAAACACATCCCGTGTGCATGTGCCCTACTGTACAGACATCTCACCTTGCAAACACAACACCGTGCATACATCCCACTGTACTCAGGTCCCACTGTACACCCACCCTGTGTGCACATGCCCAACTGTACATGCATCTGACATGCATGCACTCTACAGTGTATGCACATCCTGTGTGCACACATACCCCGTGCACACTTCCAGCAGACACACGCCCTGTGGTACACACAGCTCACCTTGCACACACCCCTCTATGCCCATGCCCCCACTGTACTCACGTCTCCTCTTGTATACCCCACACTGTGTCTACGTCCTGCTGTGCACGTCCCACTGTGTACACATCCCACATTATTTTTATGAATTGAAAAAAAACATTTTTAATGAACCAGATTTTTAATACCAACCCTCACCGCCTTTCTCCCTGCACTGTCTGCTTACACCGTCGCTCCCTTCAGAGCAAGCAGTGCCATCGACGTCTGCAGATTCTCCTGCCTCAGCGCCGCCAGGCCTGGCCACTCACCACCCTTCCCAGCATCCTCCCCGTATCTTTTGCCAGTTGGGTGAAACACTCAGCTGTCCACTAAAGGTTAGTGGCTCGAACTCCCCCAGCAGCTGTGCAGGACAAAGGCCTTCTGTCCCGTAAAGACAGCCTAGAAAACCCTGGGGGCCATTCAGTCCTGCCACAGGGGCCTAGCTCGGAGTTAGAATCAGCCTGAGGCACCTAACGACAAGATAAGCTTCTCGGATTCTGCTTTCCTCTCCGTACTAAAGATTGATTCCTAGGTCTGGCAGTGTCTGCCTTTCTCAACAACACGCCTCTATCCTGGCTCTCAAGGAGGCATGGTGTCACAGCGGTTAGGTGCTAGACTGCTAACCAAAAGGTCTGTGATTTGACCTCACCAGCTGACTTGTGGGAGAAAGCTGTGGCCGTCGGCTTCGGTAAAGGGTACAGCCTTGGGCACCCCGTGGGGCATCTCTACTCTACCCCATAGGGTCACTGTGAGTTGGGATCTAGGCACCAGCAGCAGGTTTGTTTGTTTGTTTGTTTGGGTGTCCACTACATAAATTTCAAAACACCCTGGAAATTACCTGCTGCAGCTGCCCAGGAAGCCTGGGCTGGCACTTGTCACTCTTGTCCCTCTCTGTCCCTCTCTCTGCACAGCAGCTCCTCACTAATCTTGCCTCTTGGGTCTGACACATGAAAGCATTATAAACTCAAATTCTGACCTGGTTTTTGACAGGAGAGATGTTCTGAGGACGGACAACTCTGTAATGCCTCCCTCATCCGCCCTTTCAACATCTTTCTGGGTATAGTATTCAAGATTTAAAAAAAAACAAAAATTCTGTCTTTGATGATTTCATGATCACTGGATCTAAGCGGGAAACCCCAGTGGTGTAGTGGTTAAGTGCTGCTGCGTCTGGTAACCAGAAAGTCAGCAGTTTATATCCGCTGGATGCTGCTGGGAAATTCTTTGGGGCACTTCTACTCTGTCCTATAGGGTCGCTAGAATCACAGTTGACTCAGTGGCAGTGGGTTTCGGTTTCGGGGTCTAGGCTACACTGTTTTGCCCAAAGCAGTTATCACAATTATTTGTCAATAAGTGATGTGTGGGAGAGAATGAGAAAATAAGTGAGTGTCTAGGTGATTAGAACACACGATGCCACCCTCCTCTCCAAAGATGGCCCTGAAGAGGGCGTCCAGTCTCCGAGCCTCACTGTTGTCACCCAGCCCTGAGAGCTTCAGTACATCACAAAGGTTTTATGTCCTGAGGTCAGTCTTGGTGTCTGCATTGCTTGTTGTGTCATGCTTAAGTGCCACCTGTCCCTTCCGAATCGCAGTGACACCGCGCATGACAGCAGACTCTGCCCGGTCCTGTACATCCCCACAATCCTTGTTGTGCTGGAGCCTGTTGTTGAGGCCCCTGCGCCCGCCCATCTCATTGAGGGGCTTCCTCTTTTTGGCTGACCTTCCACTTTGCTAATCATGACGTCCTTTTCTGGGGACTGGTCCGTCCTGATGACGTGTCCAGAGTACGTGAGTTGGAGTCTCACCATTGTCATTCTAAGGAGCACTCTGGCTACACTTCTTCCAAGACGGAGTTGTTCATTCTGCTGGCGGTCTGCGGTGCGTGCCAGCCATCGGGTTTTCCTCTGCTTACATACATGGAGAAGCTGGGCAGTGAGTCAGGAAGCCTGAAGAGCAGTTGATACCTTTGAATTGCGGTGTTGGTGGACAGTACTGACTGTATCATGGAATTTCTTCATAAGAGGCAGTCTTGCCATTCTGGCTTCCCAGGAGCACTCTGGCTGTGCTCTTCTGAGATAGACGTGTGTGTCCCTCTGGGCATTCAGAGCCTCATCCTTCTGTCTGGCCACGACATCGTCCTCTCGGCTGTCCATGGTATTGTTTTGTCCATCTGCAGTATTGTCCTGGCTGGCTGTGGCATTGTCCTCCCAGCAGACTGTAGCATGGTTCTGGCCGTCCACGGTGTGGTCCTGGCCATCTGTGGTATTGTGCTGTCTGTCTGTGGTATCGTTCTGTCTGTCTACGGTGGTGTCCTGGATGTCCGCCGCATCATCCTCCTGGCCATCCATGGTGTGTTCAGTATTCCTGGCCAGCACCACGGTCGCCCGGATACTGCTGCTGCCTCCCTCCATCAGCACAGAAAGGGTTCTAGCAAATCTGTAATGCTGGCCTGTACCTGGCTGCAGAGAGTCGCACAAGGTTCCCAGGAAAGGAGAAGGACACAGCTCCTCTGTATTAGGCAGGGGACCTTGGTGGCACAGTGGTAAGTAAGCACTCAGCTACAAACCAAAGGTCAACAGTTTGAACCCACCAGACTCTCCATGGGAGAAAGGTGTGCCCTTCAGTTTCTGTAAAGGTGACAGCCTTGGAAACTCTGTGGGGCAGCTCTGCTCTGTCCTGTAGGGTCTCTGGGAGTCGGAACTCATCTAACAGCAATGAACTTGGGTTTGTTTGGTGTTATGTTTGGGGGTCCCTGGTGGTATGACTGGTTAAGCTGGGTTTGTTTGGTGTTGTGTTTGGGGTCCCTGGCGGTGTAGCTGGTTAAGCTGGGTTTGTTTGGGGTTGCGTTTGGAAGTTCCTGGTGTAGCTGGTTATGGACTTGACTCCTGATTGAATGTTGGCAGTTTGAATGTACCCAGAAGCACCTGGAAAGAAAGGCCTGGTGATCTGCTTCTGAAAGGTTATAGCCTTGAAAACCCCAGGGGGGGAAAAAAGGGCTACCATGAGTTGGGATTCACTGGACAGCAGCTGGTGGGTTGGCTTGGGTTTCTTGCCTAAAGAGGCTAGAGACAGAAGCTTGGACCACTTGTGGTGACACAGCTGTTGCCGTGCCCGCAGGGCCCTAAGGGACCCGGATACCCTGGCCTGTCCTCAGTTATGGGGTTTGGGTGTAGCTGCTGCCCTGGTGCTCCGTCCTCGGCCATGGCTGCAGGCAGAGATGCTGTCTTGCTGCTTGCTGAAGCCCCGGAAAACCACCCAAAAGAGCCACTGCTGACCCCTGGCACCAGGTCACTACCCGTCCACAGTCCGGGTCCTGCTGGCTTGCCCAGGCTGTGGCAGCTGCTTGGGGGCAAGAGCAGGCAGCCTTCCCTCCGTGCTGCCACCTGTCACTGGAGCGCCCATGGCATGGCTGTTTGTCTCACTCAGCCTCAGACTGTGGTCCTGCCAGCTGCTGCCATCTGCCTAGGTGGCTAGAGCTCGGTCCACTGCCTCAGGAACCCAGCCCATGGCCCCTGCATTATGCAGCCATCGATGCCACTCAGCCATGCTGGGCCACCCTCTGCCTTTGGGGGGTCCCTCTCTCAGGCCCCTCTCTGTCCTCCCTTTACTCAGTCATTGCTAGGTGCTGTGGAGTTGCCCCTAGCTCCCAGCAACCCTGGGTGACAGAGCAGAACTGCCCTATGGGATCCCCTGGCGGTTGTCTTTATGGGGCAGGTCCCCAGGCCTTTGCTCCCATGGCGGCACCCTTAAGAGGGTGAGAATTGCTGACCTTTCAGTTAGCGGCCAAGTAGTTAACCACAGCGCTACCAGAACCCACTGCCAGCAAGTCAGTTCTAATCCATGGTGACCCCACAGGACAGAGTAGGACTGCTCCGTGGGGTTTCCAGGAAGCGGCTGGTGGATTCAAACTGACCTTTTGGTTAGCAGATATAGGGTCTGACCATCGTGCAAGTAGGGTTTCCTATCCTACCAGAGATCCTGTGTGTGTGTGTGAATGTGAGTGTGTGTGTGTGTGTGTGTGTGAGAGAGAGAGAAAGAGAGTGAGTGAGTGTACACATGGCTCACCGATTTCTGTGTGCGTCCTGGACCGGGGTCACCTTGTACAAAGCATCTCTCATGATGGGCCGTGGCCAAGCCTAACTTGGGAGTGGCAGCCCTGAGGGTCCTGGGGCCCCACCATGCCCCCTCCATCGCGGCCCCCGCAGCCTCCATGTCTCCAGCTTCCAGGTGCTTTGTCCCGTGCTCAAAGCTGGCTCCTCCTTGTCTTCATGGCTGGGACATAGTCGGACCTTTGTTTCTTGGTCCCTCTAAACGGTCTGAGGGACCAGCAGGAGTGCTGATACACCAAAACCAGTTACATGGCGTTTCTCTGTCCCCACTTCGGTGTCGTGCTAAGACGGACTCCTGGTCCTGTTTCGAAGCGTCGCTCTGTTGAGTGTGCCTTTCTGCCGTTAGGAACACGCTCGTCTTAACAGTGCGTAATGCATGCTTGTGCTTTGGGGCACAGCCCCTTCGGGGTCAGATTTGCCAGATTCCCATCGGCCAGGTCTTAGCTGGGGAGCCCTGGCGGCATGGTGGTTAAGCACTTGGCTGCTCACCAGAAGGTCAGCGGTTCAGATCCACCCACTGTTCCCAGAAGCCCTCTGGGGGGGTTCTGCCCTCTCCTGTGGGGTCACTAGGAGTCTGAACCAAATTGACAGTAGAATGTTTGATTTGGATTTTATTTTTCTTTTTGGATGGCACAGCAGTGAAGCACTCAGCTGCTAACCAGATAGTCCATACTTCAAACCCACTGGTCCCTCCTCAGGAAAAGAAAGTGACATTCTGCGTTTGTAAGGGTGACAGCCTTGGAAACCCTATGGGGCGGTTCTGCTGTGTCCTCTAGGGTTGCTGTGAGTTGAAACTGATTGTCTGGTAGTTGGTAGCTGGTGTTTATTAATATTAATAGGTAGCTAATATTAACTGGGACATACTGGTAGTATAGTGGTTAGTGCTATAGCTGCTAACCAGACAGTCAGCAGTTCAAATCCGCCAAGCACTCCTTGGACACTCTATGGGGCAGGTCTACTCTGCCCATAGGCCCCCAAGGAGATGGAATCAACTCGACAGCAGTGGGTTTGGTTTTGGGTTAATAGTAACTGAAGGGCCCAGATTGTATAGTGGTTAGGGAGCTGGCTGCTACCCTTCTGGTCGGTGACTCAAACCAGCAGCCCCTCCAAGGAAGACAGAGGTGATGGTCCACTTCCACAAAGACAGCAGCCCGTGAAGTCCCAGGGGGCAGGGCCGCCCTGTCCGGTGGGCTCTGTGAGTCGGAACCACTCAAGAGCAGCAGGTTTGGGACCATGGTGGCAGTTCATCTGGGAGTGGGCTTGCTTTGTCACGTTAACCAGGCAGTGGAGGTGTCGGCCATGTCTTAAGTCAGTCTCTATGGAGACGGGAGAGAGCTGGTGGTGCCAGCAGCACAGGGAGTGACGAAGGAGGAGACACAGCCCAGGGAGATCCAGGGACAGAGCCGGAAGGAGACAAGGACCGTCCCCCAGAGCTGACAGAGACAGAACGTTCCCTGGGAACCCGGAACTTGGACTTCTAGCCTCCTAAGCACTGAGAAAATAAGTTTGTGTTGGTTAAAGCCGTTCACTTGTGGCGTTTCTTTTATGTGGATGTTGTTGGATACCGCTGAGCTGATCCCGACTCACAGAGACTGTGTGCCGAGTAGACGGAGACCCGCCGGCCCCGCGGTGCGCACACTCCTCCTCTGGAGCCGCGGTGCCGGCGGGGGGCTCCTCCTCTTTCTCATTCACCCTCTTCCTTACCAAGGACGATGCATTCTCCAAGGACTGGTCCCTCCTGATGACGTGCCTAAAGGGCCTGAGACAAAGTCTCACCACCCTTGCTTTGGCTGTGAGCGGTGTGGCAGATTCGTTCTCAGACAGATTCGTTCATTTCTCTGACAGTTGGTAGTACTCTCAAGCCATGGTGTTTTCAGCTGCCTCAGACGCATGTGAAAGCTGGAGAATGAATAAGGAAGCCTAAAGAATCACTGATGCCCTTGAATTGAGGTATTAATAAAGAATATTGAATACTGGTATATAATTGGTAATAATGACATGTAAGTGTATAACACGGAATTTCTTGTACAGCTGTACTAGATAGCCAAGGCAGACCCCAAGCCTCGTGTCGGTGTCTGGCATGTTTGGAGACTGTCTCTGTCAGACAGGACTGCTCATTTCCTCCAGACGGAACTCTAGGTTGACAGGAAGCAGAAGGAAAAGGAAGACAGCAGCGACAGCTTCCAGACTTTTCTTTTGTGATTAAATAGTCATAGGTACTCGGCATAAAAGGGATGTAGCTTTTGGGACCCATGGGTCACCCGTGAGAGCAGGGACTCAGGGTCGGACACGCATTGCTCTTCACGTGCTGGCTGTGCCCACTTGGTGTGCTTACACATCTCAGAGTGAGCGTCAGAGACTGGTGCAGGCCAGCAGGCAGGAGCGGGGAAAGAACTGACTTCCAGTGGCCTGGATTTGTTGTCCAGTCTCCTGATCTACTTAAAACATGAAAAGATGACAACACTTAAAAAAAAGTAGTGTGATGAAGTGAAAATTTATAATCAAAGTCATTTTGCCATATAAAGCCCCAAGCACCCGCCTCTTTGCAGCTCTGTCTGCTCTCCTTCCCCTGTGACAGCACACTCCTCCCTTCTGTACTGTACTTCCATTGTGTCCTCTCAACCGGCACTTGTCCCCTTGTCTCCACCCTCTCCTCTCCCCTCTAAAAAGAAACCAGTTGGACAGCTTCATATATTTTAAAGCATAAAGTACAAATACCACCTGTGTCAGTCCATGTCCCATCCAAACCAACCAAACCCACTGCTGTCAGCTCAATTCCAACTCGTAGCGATCCTCCAGGACAGAGCAGAACTGCTCCATGGACTTCCCAAGGAGCGCCTGGTGTGTTTGAACTGCTGCCCTTTTGGTGAGCAGACGGAGCACTTAACCTCTACGCCACCAGGGTTTCCCTGTGTTCTGTAATCCAGTCCAATCTTGGAAGACAGCACATTTTTAAAGATCCCTCCTGTACTGTTAGGTCCCTGGGTAGCACAGCTTGTGCTCAACCGCCCACCTTAAAGATCGCTGGTTTTGAACCAACCAAGCAGTGCCACGGCAGGGAGGTCTGGTGACCTGCCTCTGTAAAGAATGACAGCCTGGGAAACCCTGTGGGACAGTTCTGCTCTCTCCCATGGGGTCACCATGAGTCAGAATCCACCTGGCAGCACTCAGCAACAACAACAACAGCCAGAGTGGCGTTAGTAATAGTAACCAGCCCTGAGTGCTATCGAGGACAGCTGTGAGTCAGCAGGAGATAAACTCATGAAATGCCCCGAACGTCCTGGTGGTGACAGTCCCCTGTAGCCCGCATCATCTCCCCGTCAGGCATCTCTGCGTTCTCCCTGCCCGCAGCACGCCTGCCTGGGACGCGGGGCCCGGACCTCCGCACGGCTGTGCTGTGTGTGGCCAGCCCGGCTCTGACTGCCCTGAGACTCTGCGGGCCGTGCCCCCCGGAAGCCGCCTGCCAGTCCGCTTTTTAATCTTAGCTGCGTATCAATTATTCAGCAGCCTGGCTCCCTGCACTTCGTCTCACAGAATCACCCAGGCAACAGTGCATCTCCTTCCCAGATCTTAAAAATCAGAAACTGATACATGCATATCAGATTTCTGTGGCTTTCAGTCAGTCTGTGGGTCAGCTGATTCTGAAAATATTTCTCTTTCTTCCCAATCCACTCAAAGGCAGCGGGTTGGGTTTGGGTTTGGAGTTTTCCCCCAGTTTATTGATGGGAAACTGTATGGAAGTCAGGAAAGGAACAGCTGGTGATCGTTCTCTGCTTTGTCAGTATCAGCTGTGACAGCACACCTGTGGTACGTCTGTCCCTAAGCTTCTGAGAGCAGGCTCTCATGGTCTGGCCGTCCAGAGCGTGCTGGTGTGGCCTTTACGTGCTTGGCTGCTGACTGAATCGCTCCAAGTTCAAATCCACTGGCCACTCGGCAGCAGGCAGCTGCGGCAGTGGCTTCTGTGAAGACCCTCCGTGGCAGTCTCGGCCACTTGGGGTTGGTGGTGGGCAGAATCAACCCAGTGGCACCTGAGAACGTGACAACAGCAGTTGAGAGGCAGGGACAGCAGAAGCCAGGGTGCTGCTTAGGTATGTTTTACTCTCCGTGTCGTCTGCAGGCTGGAATGGCAAGGTGTGAGGTGTGCTTACTGCTCTTTCCAAATAAAGGTAATTCGCAGCGGCAGGAGGGGCACTCCCTCATTTCCAGGGCACCGGTGCAGCACGGCGAGACGTCATTGAAGGCGTAAAGAAAGTCACTGTCTTCATGCTTGTTTTTTGGTTTTCGTTTTTACTGTGGAAACCAGTGAAGGAAATGGAAGACGGGGGGCTGGGAGCACACAGCGTGGCTAATCACGCCTCGTGATGAGGGGTGATTCATTACCCTCTGTGTGTCCCCATAAAGACAGCCTAGCAGCTCAGGAAGAAGACTGGTGCAGGTACAGTGGGGGTGGTCTTAGCACAGCGTGCTCTGCCGTTGGGGGGATGGCATCCCTTGGTCCACACCCGGCCCAGTGGGAGTGGAATGACTTCCACCGTGTAGTTAGGAAACTTAGACAGTGAATGACTTCTAGCAAGGGGGTGGCGTTCTTACAGAGCCGTGACAGCGACATGGTGAGACGTGTTCGGCGTGTAAGCGTGTCAGTGCAGGGGCCCTCCCTGTGTGTTGGGCATCAGTAAGAGTAGAGCCAGGTCACAGACTGCACCCAGGCGCTGATGCAGCCCGGACGGGCAGTGGGTGGACGGAGGGGGCAGTAAGTGAGCTGCATGAAGGGACGGTCACAGACTCCCTGGATGTTGGAGACATGGCATTTTGAAGAACACATCACATCCATCGGTGATGTCACACTTGGCCCCCTGTGTTTGAACATCACATCGTGCCCCAGCCGCATCCTCAGCGTCCCGTGGTGATCTTGCTGTGCTCTCTTGGACACGGTTGTGGATGGTGGTGGCCGTCCCTCTGCCTCTGACCCGTGGAGATGCCGAGTGTAACAGAATGCACCACTGCCAAGTCTGGACCATCCTCCCTCTCGCTGGGTTGTCGAAGGCCACAATGCCAGGCCACCTCTTTGAGGGTTTCTCTCCTCTGTCTCACCCTCTGTTTAACCAACCACAATGACCTTGTCCAGTGATCGGCCTTTTATTGATGACCTGTCCCAAGTAAAGAAGCCAGCGTCTCACCATCTTTGCTGCCAGGAAGCATCCTAGGTGTTTGTTTCTTCTCAGACTTGTCTGTTCATTCCTCTGGCTGTCCCTGGTACAGTCCCTGCTCTCCAGCAGCATGGCACATCCACTGTGTCAGGTCTTCTTCAGAATTCCTTTTTCATTGTCTAACTTTTGCACGCATACGAAGGGATTGAAAAGTCTATAGCTTGGGTCAGATGCACAACGGAGAATAAGCCAGCATTGCAGAGATTAGATTGTATTAAATAAAATATTGAGAAACATTTCCACTTACTTTTGTGGGTGACTGGTTCGGTTTTTCAGGCAACATTTATATAAATACTCCCACTTCTTTCTAAGAAGTTTTTAACATCAAGAAATATCCACCTCACATCACGTACAAAAATTCACTCAGAATAAATTAATGACCTCAAAACAAGAACAACCTCAGAATCATAAAACTCTTACAACAAAATGTAGGGTAGAACTTAGGGACCTTACAGTTGGGGATTCATTCTTAGATGTGACACCAAAAGAATGAGCAACAAAAGAAAATTAGACAAATTGGACTTCACCAAAATAAAAAACTTTTGTGTATCAAAAGGCATTATCAAGAAAGTGAAAAGACAGCCTACAGAATGGGAGAAGGTGCATGGATATTAGACATCTGATAGGAGTTTACTATCCAGAGTGCAAGGTCTGACAATTAAGTTCGTGAACTCACCCTAGAGAAAGTGTACGTACCTCACTGCTGAATGTCGCTGTGGTCCCCTTCGAAGTCATCCCTTTGGGAAGCTGTGCACTGACGCTGCTGCGTAGTCCACGCTTCAAAGCAGGGTCTGAACTCTCTCTGGAATGGCCATTGTGCACAGTGGCATGGTGGCAAGTTGATAAACTTAATTGTACAGTTGTCTGTGAGGGAGTTTTTAGCCAGTAAACAAATAACTGTATTGGAACACTGCCCCTACTTACCTGATCTGGCCCCTAGTTACCTTTTTCTTTACCCCAAAACAAAAGAAATATTGACAGGAAGACATTTTGATGACATTCAGGACTTCAAGGGTAACACAACCACGGCTCTGATGACCATTCCAGAAAAGAAAATCCCAAAATTGCTTTGGAGGGTGGACTAGGTAGGCTCTGGTGCTGGTGCTTGGCTTTGAAGGTGACAGTAGTCACACTCAGCAGTGAGGTCTCTAGCACTTTTCCTAGGATGAGTTCATCAACCTGTCAGGCCTCGTGTAATTGATTGCTCAGTCCAGGTCAAGAGGTGTTTAAGGGCCATACTTTCAGGGTTTCTGTGGTCTGTCCGACCAGGAAGTCTAGTCTATTTTGTGAATGTCATTTTTTGGTTCTACCTTTTTGTTGCGCTCTGTCCAGGACCCTCTGTTGTGGTCCCCACTGGAATGGTTGGCAGTGGCAGCCTGACACCTAGTTCTTCTGACCTCCAGGTCACATGGGCTGTGGTTCACGTGGTCAATTAGTCCTTAGGACTAATTGCTCTCTTGAGTCTTTGGATTTTTCCCCACTCTCCTTTGCTGCAGATTAGAGGAGACCAATAGCTGTATTTTAGTCGTTCATAAGCTTTTAAGATCCCAGATGCTACTACACCAAAGTAAGATGTAGGAAATTGTCCTTGTGAGTCTGTGTCAGTTGATGTGTGTGTCCCCTGGGTCTGGTCCCTTGCTAAGGGTGTAGTCTGTACGGCAGCGGGCTGCCGCGCCTCTCTCCTGAGGATCTGCTGGTGGGTTTGAGCACTGACCTTTCAGTTACCAGCCGTGGGCTTGAAGCCTGCACACAGCGTCCCAGGAACGCACTGAAGACTCGGCCCTTGAAGAATGGACAGGGGACCAGGACATTTAATTTAATTTCTAAATAATTTTTTATCATCTTTTTGATGGAAGTTCACGTAGCTGCTCAGGTTCTCATGTAACAGTATACGCTTTGCTCAGAGACGTGGGGGGCATGTCCCACCAGCGTTCTCGCCCCTCGTCTGGCTTCCCTGTCCCCCCACCCCTTCCTCTTTGCTGTAGAGTCGTGGCTGGGGGTGAGCACTTTCGGCTCTTCTGAGTCAGGCTAGCAGGGTCCACTGCTGCATCTCAGGACCCAGGAGGGTACAGTTGGGAAGAAGTTGTGGGTACCCTGAGAGAGCCCCAGGACCCCCGGTTCTGGGAGTCTCTTTACTCAGATGGCACCCATCTGAAGTGGGGCTGTCTGCCAAAGGTGGCCTGGCCAGCGGCCAATAATGTGTACCCCATAAAGAGCCAGGGAGGCCCTGCTCTGCCAGGCTGCATCCTGGGTGAGGGGTGCCCGTGGGGGAACAGGGAGCGGGCTTGTCTCAGGACCCCTGAGCAGCCCCGTGAGTCAGCCAGTCTCCCCCGTTCCCAGCAGGGACTACATGCTGGGAACAAAGCAGCCTTCCTGGCTACCCAAGGGGCCCCACGGGGCTGCTGGGAGCAGAAAGACCACAGGCGAGCTTTCTTCTGGCAGGCACAGCTCTGAGAGAAGAGAAAGAGATCCTTCTAGACCACAAATGTTGACCGCATACCTCAAAGGAGGAGGTCGTGCAAATGAAGTTAAACAAAGGGAAACAAATTTGCCACAAGCTGGAACATAGTAAGGGTGTGGTGATCATTTATAAATAGAAACTGCTGTATGTCAAGATCAAGTGCAAGTTTTTGTAATTCCCTACGTGCTAAATACAGGTGGTCCCCGACTTACGACAGGGCTCTGTTCAGATGATCCCGTCATAAGCTGGCATGGACAGAAGTCACAGACTTCCTTTTTTCCACTGTCCATGTGATCTGTTACTAACAGTAAGATGTAAGAACAGCAGCAACAAAGTGTGGTCGTAAGTGTGGTCCTTGTAAGCTGAACACATTGTGAGTCAGGAACCACTGTGCACCAGAGTGTGTGGCTCTGGCTGTCCTGACAGCTTTAATTTTATTTTACGTTTATTTGTGTGGTTATTTTTGTAATGCCTTATGGCTTAAAAGCAGCTTAGTCTTACACACTGTTTTGAAATCTATTTCTTATTTGCCTTCGGCTTTCTGCTGACCAAAACCAAACCCCTTGTGTCCGTTCTAACTCACGGTGACACCGTGGGACACAGAACTTCCCCACAGGGTTTCTAAGGAGCAGCTGGTAAAGTCCAACCACTGACCTCTTGGTGAGCGGCGAGCTCTCAACCACCGCACCACTGGGGCTCCTTGCTTTGTGCAGACAACATGCGATGTCTTGCACCAAAGGGGCACACGCGTGTAAACTCATTGGTCTACCCTGAGAGTACGAGGTCCCCGCTGCTGCTGTGACAAATGAGTGCAAATTTAGCCACTTAAAGTAATACTGGTCTGTTCTGCTGTTCCGGGGGTCAGGTGTTCGAGATGGATCAGCAGGGCTGTGTTGCTTCCATGTGCTCTAGGGTGGCATGACCTCCCTCTCCTCGCTTCTCTCTTTTCTGTCTCCAAAGGGATTGACTCGAGGTTCAACGTAACCCTGCAGGTGGAGTCCTGCCTCCTTCAGCTGTGGAGGTGAGGCTTTACAACACAGGGGACGGTCACGTCAGATCACAACGTGACAGACAGCTTGCCTAGCCAAGATGACACACATTTTCAGAGAACAGAGGCCAGTCCGTAACAGTAAAAATAGTGCTCATTGAGTAAATGAAAACTAAACGCTTCTAGAAAACACAAATTGTTTTGGTTTATTGGGAGGAAGTGAATCAACCCATCCCATTTTCACTGAGTCAATTTTGACTCATAGCCACTCTATAGGACAGAGTAGAACTGCCCCATAGGGTTTCCAAGGAGCACCTGGTGGGTTTGAACGGTGAACCTTTTGGTTAGCAGACGGAGCACGTAAGCACTGTGCCACCAGGGTTTCTTTGGGAAGAAGTAGTTGATGGTAAAACTGTCAAGAAGTTAGACAGATACTCCGTATCAACCTTGGCTGTATGGGGAAGCGTTGCAAAGATGTTTCAGGAAGGTGTAGCTCCTGGGACTGCCCCACCTTATGTCCCCCTTGTCTCTTTGCCTTCTGTCTGCTGGTCCTCAGGCCACAACCCTGGGAGACCAGCTCTGTCTAAGGGAGATGGGAGTCTGGCAACCAAACAGGTTTCCATGAAAAAATCAAGCAAAACGGGCAAAAAATAAGAGGTAGGCAGATGTTGCTACACTTATTTGTGTCCGTTTCCTCTGCTTGTCACAATTTATTTTAAACCCTGGTGACAGGGAACCAGAATTCATATTTATGGTTAAATAAATGTATCCGTTAGACCTCAGTCCACAGAAGGAGAATAAAGCTAATCTTAGGTCAGTGGTATTTTTGAGCGTTTAATGTCATTCTGGATTAGTTTAGTAACCCTAGGCCATTTTTAATTGTGATTTTTTCCGACTCTGTTGTCCTGTAGAACTGCCGTCTCTCCTTCATCTGTCTTGCTGTCTGGGTGCCCTTACAGCCGGCACGGCTGCCTCCCCGCACACCCTTCTCAGCCCTGCTGTGGCAGCTGTCGTTGTCCGGTGCTGTCGAATTGAGCCTGACTCATTGTGACCTCGTGTGAGGGAGCCCAGCTGCCCCCGAGGCTGCCCTGGGCTGTCCTCGTCACAGGAGCAGGCGACCAGGGCTTTCTTCCTGCCACAGAGCCACCAGTGGGCCCAAGCCAGCCGAGCGCATCATCACGGTGCCACCAGGGCTCCTTTGTCCCCCCACTAAGCTCACAACAGAAAACGCAGACCCGTGGCTGCCAAATTCGTTCCAACTGGTAGTGGCCCTAGGGACAGAGCGGAGCTGCCCCGTGGAGTCTCCGACGACGCCTGGTGGATTTGAGCTGCTGTCCTTCTGGTGCGCAGATGTGGCTCATAGCCACGGTGCCGTTAGGGTGTCCAGTCCGCTGCCGTCCCTCCTTCGTCCGGTCCTCGCTGCTCTGCCCTTCCGGTTAAGTGCTGTCGAGTCCGTTCTGACTTATGGGGACACCGCGTGGGCAGGGCAGAGCTCCCTGGGCTTCCGAGGCCTGGCTCCCCAGACCCCCCATTAGGTGAACGGCAACCCCCGGACCTCTGGTGGGTGGCCGAGCATGTTAACCACTTGCGCTCCCCAGTTGCGGATGTGATAACTGTGGCTGTTTGCTGCCATGGGGTTGATTCCAACTCGTGAGAACCCCAGATGTGCAGGTAGAGCTGCTCCATGGGGTCTTTGAGGCTGTGACCTTCATAAGCTGATGGCCAGGCCTGTCTTCCGAGGGGTGCAGGCCAGCCTTTCAGCCAGCAGTCCAGGGGTCCCTGGTGTGTGTTCCTTTCATGTTCCCCTCGGCATGTCACCCCTGTTGGCCCAGCGGGCAGGGGAGTCAAGTAGGGACCGTCACCCTTGTTGTAAACCATGAACCTCATTTAATGCTGAGTCTCTTAAAATTCTGTAATGACTCTTTAAGTAGGTACATTAATTAAATTCTAAATGTTACCAACAGGGATCGAAGTCCCTCCACTGCGTGGTTTCAAAGTACATGTTACTGCTGCCTATAGATTGTGAGATTCTGGCGAGAAACCTGAGTGTTTCCCTGTTGCTCCCTCAGACCCAAGCGGTGGGAAGCTCAAACATGTCAGAGAATGAATGGCTGGTAGTAAAAAAAAAAACGCAGGTCTTCTCAGAACGACACAAGCCTGAGCGTAGACTCTGAGTTCATGCTTCTGCAGTTATATGTGTTCATCTGTGAAATGGGTACGATAGCACCTACATCACATGGTTGTCAGAATAGTTCATCAGGAGACATCTGTGCCACTGTCTCCAGACACTCATGGAGATGACTAGTAGTTGTGGGGGAAATTTCCTTCTTTGTCGGCCCATACTGGCCAACAGGCCAACACCGGCCCACACTGGCCTCACCTTTCTTCCAGCATAGAATCTTCTCCCGGATGTCTGACTTCAGTGGGAGGGAGGGAGTGAGCGGCCAGGGCCAGACTATCACACTGCACGCTTCCCCAGCCACAGTGACTGCAGTAGGGATAAGTTTGTGACACAGCTGGACCACTCCAAGTCCTCTCAGGGAACTTGGGCACTTCAGCTAGCTGACGAGCGCCATTTCCCCTCCGTTGGATGTCCCTGGGTGCAAACAGTTAATAGCTCAACGGCTGACTGCAAGATCGGCCGTGTGACCCCGTGCTGAAGCACCCCAGAAGAAGGGCCAGCCAATCTAACCCCAAGAAATCAGCATCAAAAATCTGTGGAGCACAGCTCCACTCTGACCCACAGAGGGTCACCAAGCAGAGTGGGGCTCCCAAGCAGGACGTCGTCCGGGGAGCAGGGGCTCGGGTGTGTGCGGTACAGGTGATTCCCCCAAATCTTTGCATGGGAGCTGTCATGACGGCTGGCTTGGCACTGGCCCAGGGTTGTTCCAAAGCTGCTGACTGACAGCTGGGCCAGCAAGGCGAGGACCAGAACCAGCCCAGGAAAGCCACAGAGGGATGAACACGGCCACACTGTGCCCATCCTGACCTGATGAGACAGACACACACCTGCTGACCTGTCATCCATGATATTCCTGCCAGTGACACAGAAACACACATGCTCGTTGGTAAACGTCAGCAGGACCCTCTGCAGACATAAGTGGGTGCCTCCCCTGTGATGCTAAGTGGGGTGTTTGAGGGTGGCGGAGAGCAATTCACCTGCAGTCTGTGGCTGTTGCTTGCTGCCTGCTTCCTGTAAGAAATTTCATCTTTCACACACCAGCTGAGAAGTAGGAGCCACTGAGATACCCAGCGGCCGAAGAGCAGATAAGCCTAACATGAGCAAGACAGCCGCAGGGTGCCGTCCAGCCGGGAGGAGGAGGAAGCCCGGAGGCCTGCTGCAGCGCTGGTGGGGCCAGGGGCACAGCTGAGCGAGAGGAGCCAGTCTCCAAAGGACAAGTGTGGTCTGACCTCACTGCTGTAAGACAGGACGCCGTATGTGCGGAGACCAGGGGCAGGGGGAGCAGAGTGGGGTCATCTGAGGCGGGGGCTGCACAGCGGCTCGTGCGCTTGCTGTCAGCCCCCTGAGCTGGCTGCAAAGGGCTTCAGCTGCCAGCCCTGTGTGGGTGGCTCGCATGGGGGACCTGGTCGGACGGCACGCACAGTGCTCATCCCAGCGTGTCGTGGCAGAGCGGGGTGTGGAGTACAGGCTGCGTGAATGCTCCCGTGCTCACCTGTCCACACAGCCGCCTGGCCCATGGACCTCTGGGCATTTTCTGGCTCCCGTTCCTGCTACACATGCCGCTTCTCTGCACAGGGGCACAGAAATAATGGACCACCTTGTCCCCCACGGATGGCACCTGATGGTACCCCATCTCACTTGTAATGAAATCCAGGTGCTGCTCTGGTTTGCAAAGCCCCTGTACCATCTGGGCCCTGCTTACTTCTCTGGCATTGTTTTGCATCCCTCCTGTAAGTGAGACTCACATAATTATGTGCCCACCTATAACTGAGAGGTTGGAGGTTTGCGTTTACCCAGTGGCACCTCGGAAGACAGAACTGGCAATCTATTTCTAAGATATCAGCCATTTAAAATCCTGAGGAGTGGCCATGAGTAGGCATGACTAAGTACCCCCGTCAGGCTGGTTTACCGCCCCCGAGGCATCAAATAGGTCCCTGCCACAGGGCTTTTGCACATGCTGTTTCTGCTCTAGCAGCTCTTTACCCTTGTCTCTTCAGGGCTGAATTGTACCTTGGCCTAATTTACCTCCACTGAGAGACCTTCTGGACACCAAGTCCATGGTGGTCTCTGTGCTGTCGCCCTGCTCTGTTTCTCTTCATAGTAGCTGGTACTCCTGGTTGTATTCTGCAGCTGTTTGCAGCTGTGCTGCAGGCTCTCTTGGCGCTGGATACATTGCTGGATACATAATGATCGTTGAGTGCAGTCACGTGGTTCCAACTCGGGTGACCCCAGGTGACAGTGTAGAACGGTCTCATAGAGTGTCCTAGGCTGTAATCGTTACGGAAGCAGATCGCCAGGTCTCGATCCTGTGGAGACGTTGAAGGGGTTCCTACGTGCTCAAAAAACATTCTTTGAACAAATGAATAAATGAATTTGAACAGCGGGAGAATTGTCTCCGTGGGAAATTAACCAGTGTCTGTGTTTCTGTGGAATCAGCTCTCAGCTCGCCTAGCTGAATTCCTAAGGGCCAGGACACCCTTAGGAAACCCAGGTGGTGTGGCGGGTTGAGTGCCAGTCTGCTAAGCCAATGGGTTGACATCTCAGATCCACCAGGTGCTCCTGGGAAGCTCTGTGGGGCAGATCTGCACTGTCCTGTAGGATTGCTGTGAGTTGGAATTGACTCGACAGCAGTGGGTTTGGTTTGATTTTGTTTTTTTGGGTTTAATCAAGAAGAAGGGACCCTTATGGTGCAGCAGTTAAATGCTCTGCGGTGTGAACCCACCAGCCCGCTCTGCAGGAGAAAGATGGGACAGGCTGCTTCTGTGAGGCTTATACAGCCTTGGAAGCTCTGTGGGGCGGTTCTGCTCTGTCCTGTAGGGTTCCTAGGAGCTGGAATCAACTGGATGGCAGTGGGCTTGGTTTTAGTGGTGCCTCAGTTAAGTGCTCAGATGCTGACTGAAAGACTGGCCATTCGCATCCACCCAGCAGCTCTGTAGGAGGAGGACCTGGCTGTCTGCTCCCTTACGGTGACAGCTGGGGAACCCGTGGGGCAGTTCTTCTGTGTCACATCTGGTCCCTATCAGTCAAAATCAGCTCAGCGGACCCCAGCTCAAGAGAATAAGGAATAAAAACAGGGCTTGTTGTCATCTGGCTGAGTGGCATCGCTGAAGCCCCTCCTGTGTCTGTGGATGTCTGTGTGAACCTCGGCAGGGTCACAGAAGACAGTGCCCACTATGGAGACACCATCCGTGCCACCGCACACCAGGGGTCTCTGTATTTGAGGAGATTGCAGCCATAGACCCCATAGAGCTTGGAGTCCAGAGAGCCACTCTGGTGGACCCCGGTTCACGTCCCAGCCTTCTCACCGGTAACGAGGTGGACAGCAAAATCAGTGTTGTGCCTGGCGGTCGGCTCTCCGCTGAGCCTGAGCCCAACTTCTCTCGGCCAAGCTACGCCCTTTCCGGTATCAACATCTAAGGCAGTGTCCTTTGACCCATTTAGACGGGGATGGATGAGGACCTTTTTATTTATTTGTCATTAAAGCACTATTTATGGCATTCTGATCACATGGCATTCTTAGACTATAATCATGAGTTTTCTTTGAGAAAAATACAGAACATTAGTTGTTTTGATCGGTCCTTTTGGGATTTTGAACTTGCGAAGGGCAGCCGATGCCTCTCTTTTCTTTTCCTGTGCCCTCCAAGCTAACTGGCATGACCTTCAGCCGGCTTGTTTTCCGTCTCCTGTCACCCCAGAGGCTCCTGGTGGCATATGGGTCCATTTGGGAGCCCCACCCTCCCAGTTGCTAAGCAGACGAACTGCTCATGTGACTTGTCAGTTTCTCAGCTGCAATCAGGAGAAAAGTGAGGACAAAAGTGACGACTGAGTGGCCAGAAATGAGGCCAGTGACATCCGGCACTCAGGATGTAGGACTACAGAGTCAAGAGGAAATGGGTGGCATCGTCCTAAATAAAAACCTCGATTTGTAAGGTTATGGACTGGGAAAATTGGGAAACAGAAAAAAACTGTTCCTGAATTTTCTTTACAGACAATCTGAGAAGCTGGACAACATGAAGAAGAGCAAAGCTTCAGGACTGGAGGAAGATGCATTAACAGCCTGCGATATGCAGAGGACACAACCTTTCAGCAAGCGAGGTTGTGCCGTCTGCATAAGGCAGGTCGTCAGTGAGCTGTCCTCCGGTCCTGCTGCCCTGTTCTCCTGGGTCCATCTTCTCGAGTCCTGTGGTGGAGTGTGGTCAGGGACCGCACCCCGGGCACACACTCCTCCTGACTTTAAGCCCTTCAGGATCATCTTCTGTTTGAACAACTACCTCCCGATCCACAGACAGATTCCTCAAGAGCACAGAGTCGAATGCCTCCACATAGTCAATGAAACAGAGGTGAGCATCTTTCTGGCAGTCTCTGCTTTCAGCCAGGATCCCTCTGACATCAGCAATGACATTCCTGGTTCCACGTCCTCTTCTGAGTCTGTAAAGATGACAGCCTAGAAAACGCTATGGGGTGGTCCTGCTCTGTCACATGGTGTCATAGTGAGTGGACAATTCATTGGACAACACCCAGCAATAGCAACAACATCTAAATATTTGGCTGTCGTTAAAGTACCTATGACTTCCTGTGAGAAGTTCCCACAAAACAAGCGCTGATCAGGGTGACCGAGGTTTCCTTCTCAAGCCGTAATGTGTCCTGAGGGCACTCCCGTGGGTGACTCCAGTTAGGGAAACGTGAGTCCCCTCCTCAGCCGAGGTGCACAGCCTGTACGGGCACCAGGAGCACAGCGTCAGGTGGTTACATCGAGGTGTCTGTTTCTTTGGTGGAGCATTCCCTGTCGGCCGTGTTATTGATTTCCCAAAGGGATGCTTTGGGAACAGCTGAAGAAACAGGAAACACAGAACACCAGAAGACATGATGCAGAGCGGCCACCAGGGGGCAGTAGAGCAACGGTAAAATTCGAGGTCCGCGTCTCTCCCAGCTCGGAGTTTAAAACCTGGGGGCTCAGTCGGTCAGAGGGTAAGCTGCTCACCAAAGGGTGAGCCTCCGTGGAAACTCTATCGGGCAATATTCTACTCTGACCTATAGGGTCGCTGTGAGTTGAGATTGATGGCAGTGGGTTTGGTCTTCTACCCTAAAAACAAATAAAAATGCTTAAAAAACAAAAAAAGCTACCTTTAAGGTCCCTGGATGGTGAACATGGTTTGCACTTGGAAGGCTGAGGGTTCGAATCTACCCAGCGCCTTCGGGATGGGGCGTGGGAACAGGCCTGGTAGTCTGCTTATGTGAAGATTTTCATCAACAGAGCCCAGCCAGCACAGGGGCACAGGCTAGGAAAGCCTGTGGGCCTCTTCCCCTCTGTAATACAAGGGGTCTCTGTGGCCAGAGGTCACCACCAAGGAAACAAATCAGAGATGTACTACCTCAGACACATCGGTTTGAATTCATACAAGCTGGCTTTATTTTGTCATTAATAAACATTTGGTATTACTTCTCATTCTGACTGATGACGTCTCAGAACCAGGTCTTTTCTGCCTGTGATGAATTAGAAAATACTTCTTCAAAGAGAATTTTCTTAATTTATTATTTAAGGGGAGCACATTCTTTTCCTACCAAGATTGTGACTTCCACGCCACCAAGAAACACATATCTTCAGCCGCTCAGAGGCTGTTACCTGTGAGAGAGCGGAAAATGAACCATGTCCTGGCTTGCTCTTAGAAACTTAGCATTTGGTCATTCAATCGGTGTATGGCTGTGACTGGCTTTAAATTATAACGTATCAGTGCATCCAGAGAAGGCAGCAGTACTGAAAAAATATATGACTCCGTTGCTGTTGTTCGGTTCTGTCAAGCCAGTTCTGACCCTGCACCCGACAGAACGAGACCCTGGTCCGGCACCGCGTCCACCATCGTTTTCATGCTGAACGCCATTGTTGCAGCCACTGTGTCAGCCTGTCTCAAGAGGGTCTTCCCTTGTTCGCTGACCCTCCACTCCACCAAGCCATATGAATACGGGCCACATGAAAGAAATACCCAAGCCATTTAAACGTCACTGTTTCTTCTTGTTTTTCGCCCCCTTTCTTTCACTGGGGCTTTCCAAATTAGTTACTTATTTATCGTGCTTTAAGTGACAGCTTACAAGTCGATTTCTCCCACAAAAACTTACACGTACGTTGTTACATGACCCTACTCGCACCTCTTACAATGTGACAGCACACTCCTCCTGTCCACCCTGTATTTCCCGTGTCCACTCAGCCAGCTCCTGCCCCCTCCACCCTCTCGTCTTGCCTCAGGACAGGAGCTGGCGGGTCGGCCTCAGCTATCTACTTAAGCTGAGTACGCTCTTCACCAAGATCGTTTTCTGTCCTACAGTCCCGCCCAGTGTTTGTCTGAAGAGTTGTCTTCAGGAATGGTTTCAACTCTGGGTTCCCAGAGTCTGGGGGCTGTGTCCTCAGTGGACCCTCCAGTCCGTCGGAGCATCAAGCCTGGTCCTTTTGCCAGAGTTTGAGTTCTGCACCCCACATCTGTCCTGCTCCATCAGGGGCTCTCAGATGTGTTCCCTATAAGGAGGTCACTGGTGGTAGCTGGGCATTAACTCTTCACCCTTCATAGAAACTAGGGACTCGGGGTAGGGACGGCGCGGGGGAAGTGTGATTACATAAGCCCTAACTAGCCCATAAAACACAACACACGAACTTAAAAAGCCAGCCCAAGCCACCTCCTGCTGATTAGGTGAGTGACAACCCATCATTTCACGGTCCCTTGGGGAACCCCCAACAATCTCTGCCGCAGGTATAAACTGACCACAGCTGTGACCTGACGGCCAATTCTGGGGGCTGCCGCCTGTTCAGGGACAATTCTTTCTGCCCGAGAAAACGTTTTAACCCCTAGTAGCTTATTGATCAGAATGTTTTCTTTTGTGGAAGTTAGACATTTTTACTGCATTTAAGTGTAAGCAGTCATTTTTGTTTCACCAAGAGGCTTGATTGTCAGTGTAGAGCTATTTTAAAAATAGGAAGTATGTCCTTTTGTCCAACTTTGGTTTATGTAAAAAGCAGGCGTTCTGTACCTAGTTTATACCTAGAACTGTGCTGTAACCGGTCTGCATCCTTGCTGATCTCACGGTCTGTTTAAAGAGATAAAAGAGTCACCTGACTAATAATGACCACAGCCTAGAAATGAAAGGTGACAGCCTAGGATTCCCTCTGGGGCAATTCCCCTCTGTCCCCCGTGTTGCTGTGAGTCACAGTAGACTCGATGGCACCCAGCAACCGTCACGCTATATTGTCATGCAGCTGTGATCGTGTCTGTGACCCTCCGAGACTGACTGCCCCAAGGAAGATTGTGACCTGGTTTTGTCTTTAAATTCCTAATGCTCAGTTCAAGTGAAGAACTTGTTAGATATTTATTGTTTTATTAAAGCAACCTTCTCATTATCACAAGAGCAGTATAAGTGCATCACACAAAGTTAAAAAACACATGAAAACAAAAAGAAGTTTTGAGAAACACTGTGTTCCCCTGTAACAGCAATGAAAAGCAAACCCAGTGCTGTTGAGTCGATTCTGACTGACAGCGTGGTTGCTGCAGGCTCCGTCATGCTGGGCCCTGTAAATTTTTTTCTACACTTGTCTCTATTAATCTATCTAACTGGTGTTTTTAAAATGAAAGCACACTGCAGTAGTGTTTCGTAACTTTTTTTTCAAGTGTTTAACAATGTTTCCATGGTTATAAGTACCATCTTTTTACATAAATAATGTGCATGTTACAGTTGTTTGTTTGTGTTGCCCACTGCACCCTCCCTGTGAGACGTTTCTATAAGCATGCCATGTGAATTTTTTTTACATGTAGTTGTAAAAAAAGAAGTGTAGTGTGCCTATGAAAACACCTTCTTGGAGGAGGGCGCCGTGGGCAAAGAACACACCACAGCTGTGTTCTTTGCATACAAACACTGTATCTATCACCACACAATGATTCCCACCAACAAACTGTTGTTGCTTTTGGTGGGTGCCACAAGCAAAACAGCCACATGGGTTTCCTGGGCTGCCGTCACTGCAGAAACATAGCCAGGTCTTTCTGCCGCACAGCCGCTGGCAAATCAAAGCAACCGCCTCCTCCTTCCCAGGAGCGCACCTCACCGCTGGGTCACCCAGGCTCCCCGTCTTATTCTGAGCAACCACAGGTAGTTATCAATGAAGGTTGCTCCCTGTGGATGCTTCCTGCATTCTGATGTCTAAAATCAGACTGGACGGTGTCCCCTCCGTTGGGTCCATGTTGGTTCTCAGGAGGGCACCCCTTTCATCAGGCACTGGCCCCGAACTCAGCTTCCTAAAGTTATGGATGGAATGTCATGCAATCTCATGCTGAGACTACAGACCTTGAGCGTGTAGTCCTCTGGGGCCTGACCACTGCTCAGGAGTACAGTGAGGACCTGGGAATGTAGGACTAGCCTCCAGAGACCATGAGCTGACTGCAGGTTCCCTGAGGAGCCCCTGGGTGCGTTGAAACCACCAATGATTTGGTTAACAGCTGAGCACTTAACCATCGCACCACCTGGGCTCCTTATCAGCAGCTAGAAAACCAAAAAATGAAGCCCACTGCCATCAAGTCAATTCCAACTCACAGTGACCCTATAGGACAGAGTAGAACTGTCCCATAGAGTTCCAAGGAGCAGCTGGTAGATTCACACTGCCAACTTTTTGGTTAGCAGACGTAGCACTCAACAGACTAAAACCCAAAAACCAAACCCAGTGCCACTGAGTTGATTCCGACTCATAGCGACCCTATAGGGCAGAGTAGAACTGCCTCATAGTTTCCAAGAAGCACCTGGTGGATTTGAACTGCTGATCTTTTGGTTAGCAGATGCAGCACTTAACCACTGCACCACCAGGGTTTGCCTTAACTGACTGTAGAGTGTAACATTCCTCCTGAGGGTGACTGTGGGCGTGCAGATTCCAGGGCCCCTTTTGTCTCTAAGTTGACTGGGAGGTCATTCAAGGAAGGGTTGCAGACCCCAGGGTTTGTACAAGGCTCCGAAATTTGTGTTTTTAGCCAGTATCTCGGCTGCTGATTTGGGAACTAGTGTAGACTTTCACTGTGTGTGTGTGTGCGCACATGCAAAAGGGAGTGGGGGAGCAGAGGGGAAGGGGGAGAGAGAGAGGGAAAGGTAACCAACAAACCCTGGTGGCGTAGTGTTTAACTGCTACTGCTACTAACGAAAAGGTTGACAGTTCAAATCTGCCCGCTGCCTCTTGGGAACCCTATGAGATAACCGTACTCTGTCCTGTAAGGTCACTGTGCGTCAGGGTCGCCAGCAATAGATTATGTGTGTGTGTGTGTGTGTGCGCGCATGCGTGTGCGCACATGCACATGCCAAAACAAACCCTTTGCTATCAAGTCTGTTCAGACTCTGAGGGACCTACAGGACCGAGTAGAACTGTCCCAAGACGAAGTCTTTGCGGAAACAGACTGCTGCATTTTTCTCCAGCAGTGTCTGGTGGGTTCCAGTCACGGACCACACACACACATACGTGCACACACATGTACACAAACACAGTAATCGGTTCAACCAATCTCAAAGATTAAACGACGGCACTTGGCACTTGGCTGTTATTAGCCCTGATAAACAAGTTTAAATGCTGAGCCTCGTAAGTTAAGAGGACGTTCTCGGTCTCTGACTATTTCAACCCACATTGTTCTGTGCGGCAGTAAATAATGGAAAGAGAGCTAGTGACACAACCACGAAGTGCTCAGCTGCTGGCAGGTGCCGGTTTGAACCCACCCAGTGGTGACTCGAGAGAAAGACCTGGCAGTGACTCCCATCAAGACCGCAGCCTAGGAAACCCTGCAGTGTCACTTTGTCATGTGGGGTCCTTGTGATTTGAAAAGATGACTTAATAGCGCCTGATAGCAACAGCTAACAAAGCCTGGACCTGTGCTGAAGGCTGACAGAGGGGTTGTGTGGGCACCGTGTGGTGTGACCTGAGATCCAGAGCATCGTCAAAACAGGCTGGGTAGGGAGTTGTGCCAGTCTGTGTGTGTGTGTGTGTCTCTGTGTGTGTGTGTGTGTGTGTGTGTTCCTTCCTAGTTTCCAGCCATGGGTGCAGCAATCAGCCCGTGGATGTGCGGAGCCCCGACCTACTGTTCTCCTCCGCGCTTGTTGAGGGGCTGGTGAACAGCCCTGCTCCCCTGAATCCTGTTGGCACCCACTGACAGGTCCTTTCTCCGTGACCCCACTGACTGTCCTCAGGGCCGCTGTGACTAGCCCACTCCTCCAGCTTCTAGGCTAACTGGGGGAAAGGAGTCTACCCAGGTTTTTTTTTCCCCATGTTTGTTTTTCTCCTTTCAGTAATTTTTCATCTCTTCTCCAGTTACACCACGCAGTGTCTGTGGGATTTAACTGGGCAGATGAGGTACCTACTTCCCTGTAGCGTCAATAATTACTGACTGATCCCACCCGCCGGGGTGACACCTCATGGCAGTGAGTTGCACAACAGGATCAAGGACAGGTGGTGAGGCTCTGGTCTGGCCTGGAATTTATGGAATCTAGGTAATTAGGTTAAAAAAGAACGATTTGCAAAGATCTCCAACAGGCTGTGTTTGTCCAGTGGGCGGCCTGTGAACACCCAGACCCCATTAGGTTTTTCGGTTGTGATTTGCTAGGCACAGTCTTACTGGATTGTGTGTCCATACAATTAAACCGGTTGCCTTCAAATCCGCTCTGACTCCCGGCAGCCCCGAGTGGCAGAGAGCCGAGCTCCCGAGGGTTTTCCACGGTCAGTGGTTTGGGATTACGTCACCAGGCCGTTGTAGTTCACTACGTGAGGTGGCCCTTATAAACTCATTCATTTATCTACCACGGATCTATGAAGTCCTTACCAAGTGCCAGCCACCACACCAGGCGCTGGAACCTCAGGGGTGATCAGGAGACTCAGGGTCTGTGGCTTCATGGGACAGTTGGGGTGTGGGATCAAAGACCGAGAAGCAGGCAGTTCCTGGAAACACAGCAGGGAAGGCTGGGCTGCTAATGGCTGGCCGGTGACCTCTGACTCACAGTGACCCATGTACCACAGGATGACACACTGCCCCTTCTGCGTCCCCTCCACAGTCGCCACTGTGCTCAAGTCCACTGTCGCGTCAGCTGTGCCACCTGAGGGCCTCTGACCCAGGGGCTCACCTCCCAGCCCTAGACTGGACACTGCTCTGTTGTGACTGGTGGGGTTTTCACTGACCAGTGTCCAGACGTAGGTGGCCAGGCCTTTCTGCCTAGTCTGTGACAGTCTAGAAGGGCCTCTGAAGCTGCTCAGCGTCCTAGCATCAGGCCGGCTGCCACTGATGCGTGGTGACAGAGGGGGAGGTGCATCAGTGGGAACCCAACCCTGGTCCCTGCGTGGCGGGCAGGCGCTTGCACATTCTGGTGGTCACTGTTCTTGTCGCTGGGTGGCACTGCATGGATTCCAATGCACGGTAACCCATGGGACAGAGTAGAGCTGCCCCACGAGGTTTCCTGGACTGGAGTCTTTGTGGCAGTCTGTTGTCCAGGGGTTTGTCCCACGGAGCTGTTGGGCAGCTTTGAGCCAAGCACCTTGGTGTTCCTAGCGGAGCGTGTGGCCGCTGCGCCACCAGGGCCCCTCCCCCAGTCTGTCCAAGCAGTCACAGCAGGCAGGGCCACAGAGGATGGACAGGAGCCAGGCTGCTGGGGCACTCGGGTCCACGTTTGTCCTGATGCCTCCAGCAGTGGGTGAGCGCAGGCTGGAGCCCGGGGTCAGCAGGGGACCTCAGCCCTGGGGTGACCCTGTGCAGACTCAGACGCCTGGTCCCCAGTGTCCTTGCAGGAGCTCACTCAGTGCGGGCGGAGTCTCCAGTCAGAATGGGTGCCCTCACACACTCAACTGGGGTTCGTGGGTGCCCTGGCCCTTTAGAACTGGAGTGTGGGTGCCCTCCTTTTGTGGGTGCCCTCACTGTCTAGAACTGGGATGTGTGGGAGCCCTCACCTGCTAGAACTGGGGTGTATGGGTGCCCTCATTCTCTTAGAACTGGGATGTGTGGGTGCCCTCACCTGCTTAGAACTGGGATTTGTGGATGCCCTGACCCTCTAGAACCGGGGTGTGTGGGTGCCCCCACCCTCTAGAACCGGGGTGTGTGGGTAATATTGTTTGCTGACTTGACAGCCTCTGAGTGTCTCCCATGCAGCAGACCCCGTGCTAGCCTCTGGGACACGTGGATGAACAAAACAGACAGGGTCCCTGCCCCCTGTGCTTACCCGCCAGTAGGAAACAGGGACCGTATACATATGTCAAGTAAAGAAGTCAGATTTGTATCCCAGCTCCACCCAGAACTGATGAGGAAGGCTTCCGTACTCGAGCGAGCCTTTCTACCGATCTGCACATGAAAGTTTGAGAGGCTCGGTGGGTTGGGGGAGGGCTGGCTTTTCCCCTGCCGTCGGTACCCCAGCTTCCCGCCCAGTGCCACCTCTCTGCACCGCCCGAGCCGAGCTTGTGGCCAGTGGGGAGACAGCTTTGACGTCTGGGGCCGGTGGTGGTGGTGAAGGGCCTGTGAGCAGAGATTCGAGGCCACACTTATCACCCTGAACTGGGTGCTGCTTGCTTGCCTGGTGGCCGAGTGGTGAAAACTTGGCTGCTCACCAAAAGGTTGGCAGTTCAAACCCACCAGCTGCTCCCCGGAAACCCACCTGGGGTGGTTCTGCTCCGCCCTGCAGGCTTGCTGTGAGTTGGACTTGAGGGGAGCGGGTGTGGTCCACTTTCGGTTCTTTGCTGTAAATGGGCCTTTTCCTTATGCTGAGTAGCAGGTGGCTGTGACAGGTGGCCGTGACAAGTGGCTGTGATGAAGGGTGGCTTTGACGACGGGTGGCTGTGATGAAGGGTGGCTGTGACTAGTAGTCATGACAGGTAGCTGTGACGACGGGTGGCCGTGACGACAGGTGGCTGTGACGACGGGTGACCGTGATGACGGGTGACTGTGATGACGGGTGGCTGTGATGAAGGGTGACCATGACAGGTGGCTGTGATTACAGGTGGCTGTGATGAAGGGTGACCATGATGGGTGGCTGTGACGATGGGTGGCCGTAACGAAGGGTGGCCGTGATGACGGCTGGCCGTGACAGGTGGCCGTGACGATGCGTGGCCAAGATGATGGGTGACTGTGACGGGTGGCCATGATGGGTGGCTGTAACGAGCGCTAAACCAGTCGCTAACCAGTCTGTTCCAACTTGCGGCAACCCTGTGTCTGTCCAAGCGGAACTTTTGCGGCAGTTTTTCAGTGGCTTGTTTTTATAATTAGATGACCAGGACTTTCTTCAGAGGCACCTCTGTGGAGATGTGGACCCCAAGATGCAGCCAAGCACCTAGAGGCTTCCATCGCTCCTCTTACAGTAACTTGAATAGCAGCCTGTGGTTTTCATTTTTTTTAATTTTATGCACCATCTTAGGCTGGGTTCTGCAGAGAAGCAAAATCGGTCAACTGTATATATATATATATACACCTGAGGTCTGCCAAGTAAGTTCACAAACTCATCACAGACAAAGTGCCACGTGCCTCATTGCTGAATATCACTACAGTCACCTTCAAAGCGCCCTTGGGAGGCTGTGCACTGACACCAGCACCTAGTCCACCCTTCAAAGCAATTTTGGAACTCTTTTTCTGGAATGGCCACCAGAGCTATTGGCGTATTACTCTTGATGTCCTCAATGTCATCCAGGTGTCTTCCTTTCAACATTTCCTTTATCTTTCGGTCAAGAAAAAAGTAATGGGGGCCAGATCAGGTGAGTAGGGAGGGTGTTCCAATACAACTTTGTTTACTGGCTAAAACTCCCTCACAGCCAACTATACAAGTAAGTTCACAAACTTGCTACTGTGCCCTTGTGTGCAATGTCCATTCCAGAAAAAGAGTACACAATTGCTTTGAAGGGTGGACTAGGCGCTGGCATCGATGCATAGCTTCCCAAGGGGAGTGCTTTGAAGGTGGCCATAGTGATATTCAGCCACGAGTTACCTAGCATTCAGAACAATTAAGTTTGTGGACTTAAGTTTCAGACCTATGTACAGAGAGTTTCATATGGAGGGAATGACTCTTGTGGCTGTAGAAGCTGGAATGTCTCAAGTTCATGGGTCAGGATGGGGGCTTCTCCTGATTCATGTGTCCACAGGCGCTGGTGGACCCCAGATTGACAGGTCAGAGAGCAGGGCTCATGCTCACAGTTTGCAAAGATTGATGAATCCCAAAATGTGTGGACAAGAACACAGGTAAACTGCCAGCTCAGGTCCCAGGAGCTGGAGGTCAGTTGGACACAGGACACAGAGTGAGAAAAAGCCCTGAGCCTTGTCCGAATATCCACTTACATTCAGTGCAGGCCACAAGGAAGCTCCTTTTCAGCTGATTGGCTACTCACAGCAGCTCCCGTCATAGAAGAGTGGCCTCATTATATCCGATGTCAGCATGGCGGTGATCGTCACATCACATGACCGCCAGACCACTGAGAATCACAGCCCAGCCATGTGGACGCACAACCTTAACCGCGTGCACCTGGACACTTGGGAGAAATTTATTTTAATTCTGGTACCTGTGGTTATACTAAAATATGTTAAATCCTTTGCCAAACACGTTCTCAATGTTTTTCTTTTAGTTCACTAACAGAGAGAGGTAGATGTGTCATGAGTGCCTGAGATGATCAGTCACTTTGGCGGGAGGGCTTCCTGGTCTAGCTTCAGCTTCTGCCAGTCCTGTTTCTAGAATGTTCTCTCTGTGCTTCGTTGCCAGTACAAACCCTGGCCATTCTTTGATATCCAGCTCCTAGTTAGTCTTCACTGCCGGTGTTTTCTTTCCTGTCTCAGAATGAAGAAACCTGTGTCTCACGTTCACCTCCTGTCACATCTACAGCCTCTGGGCTGCATTCTGTAGCGGGTCCCACTTGCCTGGCGCTGCCCTTCGTGCCGTGAACTGGTGCATACCTTCTCACCCTGGCGCCATGTGTCACAGCCTGGCTGTAGATTCCCAAAGCCCAAGACCCAGGGCTGAGGCACCGTGGGGCCCTTTTCTGAATGCATTAGCGTGTATAAAACAGTCATGTGGCAAAGACTCGCTGATTTTGGTCTATGTGTTCTCCAGGTAAGGACCCTGTCTTTGGGGTCTTTCAGTTGCATTGAGGCAGTCTTTTAAAAATACATTTTTTTATACATTGTTATTGTTGAGAACGTACACGGCAGAACCTGCAGCAGTTTGGCAGCTTCTACAGTTTAATGGGGTACATCATGTTCTTGGAGGTGTCACCCCCATTTTCTGAGTTGTCTGTCTCCCGGAAGGACCTTGAGCCCTTGGCAGGCACTTCCTGGGGCACAGACTCGGAGCAGACGGTGGTTTGTCCTCAGCCTATGAGATGATGACAGGAGCTGGATGAGTGTCGGCAGAGAAGGACAGGTGGCCCTCACCATCGGAAACGAAGCAGAAGAGAGATTTGGAATTCAAATGGAATGGCATTTTAGCTGAGCGTCACTGGGATGATGGCATCACTGAAGGGCTGACAGAAAGTGACAGCCCAGGGACAAACAGCATTGTCCCAGAGCTAGAGAACACGTGAGAGTCATAGAGCTTTTTCCCAGGGTCACGGTAGACAGAGCATTTCCACGCCGACAGTCACAGAGCGCTGAAAGGAAAGGTGGAAGTTCGCCCGTCGGCGGTCAGTGAGTTCACCCTCCCCTGCGTGGTCCACCCAGAGGAGACGCCTGTCGGCGGTCAGTGAGTTCACCCTCCCCTGCGTGGTCCACCCAGAGGAGACGCCCGTCGGCGTTCAGTGAGTTCACCTGCCCCTGCGTGGTCCACCCAGAGGAGACGCCCGTCGGCGGTCAGTGAGTTCACCCTCCCCTGCGTGGTCCACCCAGAGGAGACGCCCGTCGGCGTTCAGTGAGTTCACCTGCCCCTGCGTGGTCCACCCAGAGGAGACGCCCGTCGGCGGTCAGTGAGTTCACCCTCCCCTGCGTGGTCCACCCAGAGGAGACGCCCGTCGGTGTTCAGTGAGTTCACCCGCCCCTGCGTGGTCCACCCAGAGGAGACGCCTGTCGGCGGTCAGTGAGTTCACCCTCCCCTGCGTGGTCCACCCAGAGGAGACGCCCGTCGGCGGTCAGTGAGTTCACCTGCCCCTGCGTGGTCCACCCAGAGGAGACGCCCGTCGGCGGTCAGTGAGTTCACCCTCCCCTGCGTGGTCCACCCAGAGATCAGCAGGTGGTAGGCACAGCTGGGAGCTTGATCGGAAGCAAGCGTAAAAGGTGAAGGAGCCCCAGCAGTAGGTAGGTGGTTAGGAGTGTGGCAGCAAACCCAAAGTTGGCAGTCCGAATTCACCAGCTGCTCCCTGGAAACCCGAGAGGGCAGTTTTGCTCTTTTCCATGGGGCCAGTGTACATCAGAACTGACCAGCAGCAGTGAGGTTTTCCGTTCTTTTTTTAGGGGAGCACGTCACCAGGTCTTTTCCCCCGGAGCCACTGGGGGCTCAGACCCTGAGCTTAACCACTGAGCCACTGGGGCTCCTTTCCTGCCACGGAGACTCTGCTGTTGCCTTGTGTCACCATTTGCTGAGGTGGCGTGACCCTTTGACTCGTTTCCAGAGTTCTAACACAGGGTGGGGCTTCCAGTTCCTGCTTGTTTCTTTATTTATGTGGGTGCCTAGGACAGTGGGGTGTAGAGTGGCTCACACCTCTCTCTGGCTCTGGGTCTCTTGGTCACTTATCATGACAGTGTCTCAGTCACCTAGCACTGCTGTCACAGGAAAACCACAAGTGGATGGCTTTAACAAAGGGGGGTCTATCCTGCTACAGTTCAGGAGGCTAGGCGTCTCAGTTCAGGGGAAGGCTTTCTCTCTGTCAGCTCTGGAGGAAGTTCCTGGTCATACCTTGTGTTTTAGTCAGCTAGTACTACTCTAAGAGAAATACCACAAATAGATGGCTTTAACAAAGGAAAGTTTATTCTTCCACAGTCCAGCAGGGGATGCCTGCTCCAGGGGAAGGCGTTTCCTCTTTGTGCTCTGGAGGAAGGGCCTTGTGTTGCATCAGTCTTTGGTTGCGAAGCGTCTTGTCACAGGAACCTCAGGTCTGAAGGACGCAGTCAACTCCCGGCGCCACCTTTTTGATGGTGTGAAGTCCCCGATTCTCTGCTTGCTTCTCTCTGTCTTTTGGTGCAAGCCACCCTCCAGGGACAGTCCCTCAGCAAGGATGTTACAGTCCTACCCTAATCCTCTTCTGACATAATCACTCTATTAGCCACAGGCAGAGATTAGGATCTACAGCACAGAAAAATCACAAAATATTGGGAATGGTTGGCCAGCCAAATGGCTACACACATTTTTGGGGGGACACAGTTCGTTCTATGACACCTTGAATACCTCATAAGACGGAGACTACCTGTAACTGGCTGGAGTATAAATTTTCCACAAACATCCAATTCATAAGCAAAATAAACTGAACAAACTAAGCACGCAGCCTGTGGAAGAATGTCTATGATTTAGCTTACTACAACTTATAAAACTGACTTACATTGCTTTGAGAGCCTGATCTGTCGTAAACACTGTCCTAAGACTTGTATGTGCTTTACTGTGTTTGCTTTTAATAGCTGTGCTGTCAACTATTTCTATACCCATTTTACAGATGATGACACTGAGTTTAAGAAGTCTTAATACTCCAGCTAAAAATAGGTAGATTCCAGATTGAAACCCAAGAGACAAACATAATTATTTGCAGATAACGGCACTTACCACTGTCTAACCAAACCAAACCCATTTCTGTTAAGTTGATTGCAACTCGCAGTGACCCTACAGGACAGAGTAGAACTGCCCCATAGAGTTTCTAAGGAGCATCTGGGCCTCCAAAGTTCTTGGCACAGACAAGTAAGCATTTCCAGCTCTGCCTCTGTTTGCTGAAACATCACAGCTGATATTCCATCAGTTCCTGGAGCCCTGTTTTTCACCAATACCTTCAGTGAAGCTTCAGCTTCTTCCCTCAATACCATTAGTTCCTGATCATATGCACCCTCTTGAAATGGTCAGACCCTGACCAATTCTTTTGGATGCAGTGACTGTGTAGTCTTCCCATCTTCTTGTGATGCTTCTTGCACCGTGTCATAGTTTCCGTGTAGAATCTTTCACTATCGCAACTCAAGACTTGAATTTCTTCCTTCAGTTCTTTCAGCTTGAGAAATGCAGAATGTGTGTGTTCTTCTCTTCTGGTTTTCCATTTCCAGCTCTTTGCACATGTCATTACTTTGTCTTCTCAAGCTGCCCTTTGAAATCTTCCGTTCACATATTTTGTTTGTTTATTTTAACTTGCTCCAGTTTGACAATGAGTACCGTAGTGTCACAGTTTTGTACTGTGTTCCTGTACAGTCACACATGTTTGGAACTGCAGGACACTGTGAAAATGGTGTCATGGAAACCTTTCGTTTTTCAGATGGGAAAGCAGCCAGATCAGAAAACTAGCTAGCTACACAACCAAAGAAAGAATCCAGGAATTTTCCTGGCCTCTCTTTCCAGTGCACCATTCCCGTCACGGGGCTTTTTAACCAGAAAGAGCATGAGCTGGGATCACAGGCAGCTTTCCTGCCTGGAGAACGTTCTGTGGGGGACATAGCCTGTCTGCCAACAGTCACGCCTCTCAAAGTGCCTGCCCTTAAAGCGGCAGCAAGAGGTTCAGATGGAACAGACTTTCCCTGTCTCGGGGACAGAGGTTAGCAGATGTTGACACAGGCCTGATAAATAAGCCTTCTGTTTGTTCAGGTAGGGAGCAGGGCTTGAAGAGGGTGGCTTTGCAAGGACAGTCTCTATTCACTGGAGCAGCACCTTTCTGTGGCCAGCTACCCAGCTCTCAGCCAGCCTGCTGGGTTACAGAGCCTCATTGTCCGCACTCAGGGTTTTGGTTCCAAACTCTGCTCCCTCCATCCCACAGGGCATCAGTACCAGATTGCATTTTTACCCCAAAGCCAGTGGGGACGGTCTACTGTTTCCTTGATTACCGTCAAGAACCAGGCCAGTAAACTCCCCCAGCAGGGGTGTGGGGAAGGAGAGAAGGAAGTGGACTCAGAACCCCTCTGTTCCCGGGCAGTGCAGCCTGTCAGCCTTGTACCCCTGGCCCTGACCCCTGTTAGCAGGAGGGAGGAGCCACAATGGGCAGGAATCAAAGGCACTGTGGGACCCTGACTCAAAAATGAGTGTGTCTTTCTTTATACCAAGAGTGGTGTTAGTTAAATCAAGCTTTTCATTTAACAGTGGGCTTTGATGATCTCTTGAAAGAAGGAAGATATGAAAAGGCAGTCTGTGCATACATATACACACGCATACACACAGAAGTGTGCATATGTGCTCACATGCACGCAGGCATACACATGCCCACATGCATACAGACGTGCACATATACTCCTACACACATCCAGACACCACACACACACCCCCCACACACCCCCCTACACACCCCAGAAACCTGGAACCCAAAGAAAGTTTTTGGCAGCACGTCTTCATGTCAAGTGAGGACTGCTTTTGCCCTGGGAATAATTTTTCTCCTCTTTTAACTAACTAACTTGTCTTGTGTGGGTTTCCTGCCTTTTATGTAGAGTAATGCACGGTGTCAACACAACACAGCAACCTTTGTGGGAGAGCTGACCCTGCGCGGGGCGACCCGCGGCGCGCACGGCAGAGGGTCTCGGCGGCGGACCTTCCCAGGCGCCTCGGGGTGCAGGCGAGCCCCCCACTTCAGAGGCTTCCCCGCCGAGGGAGTCCGCCGCCTGCACCACCCAGGGGCGTCTGGGCCCCAACATATGCTTCTGTTTCTGTTTTCTCTGCTGTGCGAGAATAAGGAGCGTTTACTCTGGGGGTTTCCCGGGAAATTCACCGTAGCTCGGACTTCCGAGCGCGACCGACCCCAGCTCGGTGCAGCCCTGCGCCGGGGGCCTCGGAGCGTTCGGAGCCCGCGCGGCCACGCCCCGCAGCGCGCGCGCATGCGCGCACACTCGCCGCCACACGCATGTGCACACACGCCCCGTGCGGCCGGTGGTAGCACGCCGGGCTTTGCGGAGGCAGAGACAGAAGCTCGGAGAGCGAGCTGACGTTCTCTAAGTCACACAGTGTAATAAATACGGATCTGGAATCAAACTGATCTTCTGACTGCAGCTTCACCCCTCTCTCAGCTGTCGGCCGGAGCAGCGCCGTCTCCTGCCGGGTGGTAAAGCTGTAGGGTTCACGGCACCGCCGCCTCCGCCTCCGGGCAGCCTGCTCACCTCTTCTCCAGCAGACGAGCCGTGCTGTTGATTATTTGTTTAGCTGGTGTTGGAACCAAAGCATTGTGTGAGAACTGTCTGAGAGGCCGAGCACTGATGCCATAACCCCCAAACCCAAACTGATTGCTGTCGAACTGATTCCGACTTGTAGCAACCCTGTAGCACAGAGCAGAACTGCCCATAGGGTTTCCAGGGAGTGGCTGGTGGATTCGAACTGCTGGCATGGGGTTAGCAGCCGGGCTCTCAACCGATGTGCCACCAGGGCTGTGCAGGGAGGGGAGGACTGCGGAGTGAAGGAGTGAGCAGAGTAAGGAAGGACCCTAAGAGAAAGGGTGACGTGAACTAAGGTGTCACTTGAGGAACTGACTTCAAGAGAGGAGTGGGACAAAGTGGGTGGGCGCTGGACGGTGGAGGGAGCGCCCCACCCTGTCCGATGCCCAGGTGCAGCTCAGGTCACACCTCCATCTGTAGGCCTTGGGGAGTCCCCCCCCACAAAAAGGAGAGCAGCACGTCTGTTCACCCTGTGGGTGAGCCCTTGGGCGTCAACATTCCGGGCACTTTCAGGGGAAGAGCCTTGTTGCTGGGTGCTATCTAGCAGATTGCGATTCACGGTCATCCCATGGGGCAGAGGACAGCTGTCTGTAGAGCTTCCTAGGCTGTCAGCCTTACCAATAAATCCATCTTGCAACAAGTACAACCAGGACACCTTTTGAGAGGTGAGGATGGTGAGACTGTGTCTTGCAGACTTCGCTGTGTTGTCAGGAGGGATCAATTCCTGGAGAAGGAAAGCCATCACACGTGGTAAAGCAGAGGGTCGGTGAAAACGGGGGTGACCCTCGATGAGGCAGACTGATCTGTTGCTGCAGCAGTGGGCTCACGCAGAGCAGCCCAGGACTGGGCAAGTTCTCCTCCTGCTGGTCATTGGTCGCTGGGAGTGGGGACCCACCTGAGGGCAGCTACCAGCCACAACAGCCTTTGTGCAGAAGCTGATCGCCAAGTCTTCCTCTTACAGGACCACTGGGTGGGTTGGAACTGCTAGCCTCTCTGTTAGCAGCCGAGCGCCTCACTGCTGTGACACCAGGGCTCCGTGGGCAGAGCTTTGGAGGAGGGAAAATGCTGTTACAGAACACAGGAGCTAAGGGAGAGGGAGTCCTGTCTGCTCTAAGTGGTCATCTAACTGAAGCCGAGTTGTAAAGATTTTCCCGAGATCAAACAGGAGAAAGAGAGGGAGGGAAGCTAGATGAAAGGAAACAGAACAACCAGAAGGGAAATAATGAGACAGCTGATACATTGTGAAAATGTAATCATGCTATGTGTATTGTGTACGGTGTTGGAGAAGAATATTGAATGTACCACGGACCACCAAAAGAATAAACCGATCTGTTCTGGAAGGAGGACAACCAGAGTGCTCCTTGGACTCAAAGATGGCAAGACTGCGTCTTACTTACTTTTGGCACGTGGTCAGGAAGGATCAGTCCCTGGAGAAGGACATCATGCTTGTTAGAGTGGAGGGTCAGTGGAAAAAGGAAGACCCTCAGACCCGAGACGGGCTGACACAGTGGCTGCAACAATGGGCTTAATGGTAAAAATGATGATGGATGTGGTGCAGGACCGGGCAGGTTTTCGTTCTGTTGTGCAGAGGGCTGCTACGAGTTGGAACTGACTCAATGGCACCTAACAACCACCACCACCACCTAGGTAATATTATTAAATGAGAACCTCATTGGCATGTAAACAGTCACTGAAGACCCAGCAGAGTTAAAGGAGACCTGAATTAGGACAACGGTGGCGGGAAGGGCAGAAGAGAGGACTTGCAGGAGATGTCACTGGCTCCTGGAGGTGGCAGTGAGCAGGAGGTAAGAAGAGGGAGTTCAGAATGATTCCCAGGTTAGCAGCTCAGCCAGGAGAATATGCCGTGGGGTGGCAATACAGGGAGCGTGGCGGTGTCAGCTCTGGGCCCGTCGAGGGTCTGGGGACCCCAAGAACCCGGGTGGGTGTGGGGTGAGATGTTCAGGTCCTGGGATGTCTGCACAGAAGTGCGAGGTGGAGATGTGGCTTCGAGAATGATGTGTATCTGAGGAGCACACAGCCAGTGTTTGGCCCGAGAAGAGGGACTGAGGAACTTTGACCCATTGGTCAGCAATACTTGGTTAAGCCTCCCGGTGTGTGTGTGCATGCAGCCAGCCCTAGTGGACGCCAGTTAACCATCCTGCCGTCAACTGAGAGGCTGGTGGTGTCAACGAAGCCAGAGCTCTCTGGATAAAGGACCTAGTGAGACAGTCTCATGAAGGTGACACCCTAGGGAGTCCCACGGGGCAGTTCTCCTGTGTCCTGTAGTTATGCGCTCGGCTGCCAAGGGAAAGATCAGTGGTTTGAACCCAGCCAGCGGCTCCTCGAGAGAGAACCCAGCGCTCTGATCTGTGAAAGTGACAGCCTAGGAGACCCTGTGAGGCCGTTCTGCTGTCACACAGATTCATGAGTAGCCCCCCAACAACGGCAGCCCCCCAACAACGGCAGCCCCCCAACAACGGCAGCCCCCCAACAACGGCAGCCCCCAACAACGGCAGCCCCCAACAACGGCAGCCCCCCAACAACGGCAGCCCTCCAACAACGGCAGTCCTGGGCTCTAACACAGCTGTTTCCTGCCCCCCACCCCTGCCCCCGTGGTGAGCCTGAAACTGCAGAGAACAGTGCACCTCTGTAAGTGGGGGGCGTATTTACTGAAGGCGTGTAGGGGTTTTGTAGTGGAAATGAAAGGCAGGTGTTTTCCAACGGGGGAAAAAAGGTTTCTTTGTTTCTTTGCCAAGTATGATACCGGCTACTTTCCAAAGTGAGAGCTCCAACAGTGCAGAGAGTCCTTGCATCAGATCATTAAAAGGTTTTTGTTTCTGGAGCGTCCTCTCCTGGAATGGCAGACAAGTCACAGTCACTCAACACTGTGTATGATTTGAAAGCCAGGACCCTGGTGGCACGGCATAAGCATCCAGCTGTTAACAGAACGGTCACAGGTTCAAAGCCACCAGCAGCTCTGCGGGAAAACAACCTGGTGATCTGCTGCCTTAAGGGGACAGCCTAGGACACCCGGTGGGGCAATTCTGCTCTGTCCCGTGAAGTCCCTGTGAATTGGAATCAACTTGAAGGCGTACAACAGTCACCTGAGTCAGCGTGAGTCCAGCAAGGAGTCCCTGCTGCTTGTCCTCAAATTTTCTAAACTCTTCCGTGTCTCGTTATTGTGAAATCCTCAGAACTGTTTCTGAACTTGGAAAACGGGGTTTAGAAAAACCACAGTTCAAAACCTCACCTTTTAACTAAGTGGTAAGTAAAACATAAAAGCCTGATAAAAATAAAGATAAAAAGATCAACTGAGAAACTGGTTCACCTCTGGAAAAATTCAGGAGATTTACTGTTGAAAAATGGAAAGCCACAGAATCGCTTTTATTCAGTTACTACTCTGACTTTTGCATCTCGGCAAGGGCTGAAATGCAGCCGCGGCTCTCCCCGGTGGAAAATCCCCAGCCTCCGACAGCGCTCCCTTGAGGTGCCGTGACAGCCAGTCCTCGGTGGAGAAACTCGTTCGACCACAGGAAGAATCCAGGTTTGAGTATCACAGAGCAGTTCCTGGCTCAGTGAGACCACAGGTCACTTTCGGTTATTTTCTGTCTCCTTTGAAGATAATGTGCAGAAAAATAGCAATTTGGTTGTGACTTGACTTGCTCTTCCCATCAGGTGGTGTGTGCTGAGGGGGGTGAATTCATTTATTTATATGAATTACAGTCCTAAAGACAATTCATTTGGATGGTATTGGGCTCCCGAGCCTCATGTAGCTGCACTGAAGTTACTTTTATCTGTCGTACCTTCTGTGTGGTTGTAGGTGCCCTGAGGTCAGTGCTGACTCGTAGGGACTCCTTGTGACACAGGACTGTCCTGAAAGGTTTTCTAGGCTGTCAGCTTTCTGAGAGCTGATCGCCAGACCTTCTCTCCCACAGAGATGCCGGGGGTTCTGAAGGGCCAGCCTTCTGGTTAGCCGCCAGCACTTAACCACCTGTGCCACCTGGGCCCCCGCTAACGTCGCCTAATTGACTGTTGCTTGACCGCCACGCCTGCTTTCTTGCATCAGTCCAGAGTGACAGGGCCATTGCTGGAGTCACACCTCTTTGCTCACCGGGGACCGTGCCTGACCCTCGGAACCCTCAGACAGCATCGCTGGTGTCTGAGATGGAAACCCTCTCTATGGCCTTGGTGATGCTGAGGACCCAAGCCAAAGTCAGCCCGCTGCTGTCAGGTCACAGTGGAGTGACAAGGACCGCGTGCATCCTGGAACTGCTCCTACAGGGCTCTCCTGGCCGTGACGTCTATGAAGGACTCCCTGAGTGGTGCACATGACTCAGCACTCAACTGCTAGCCCCAAACCCTTCCATCCAGAAAGAAAGTAAAACCAAAAACACTGCCTTCCAGTTAATTCTGACTCCTAATAACCTCACAGGACAGAGTGGAACTGCCCCATAGAGTTTCCA
This sequence comes from Heterohyrax brucei, assembly GCA_028571685.1. NCBI lineage: Eukaryota > Metazoa > Chordata > Mammalia > Hyracoidea > Procaviidae > Heterohyrax > Heterohyrax brucei. Next base: position 84,085,485 of record CM053159.1, read on the forward strand.
AGGAGCGCCTGGTGGATTTGAACTGCTGACCTCTTGGTGAACACCCATAGCACTCAACCACTGCGCCACTAGGGTTTCCTTGGAAAAGAGGCCTGCTGGTCTGCTTCCCAAGGATCCCAGCCTTGAAAGCCTCCTGGAGCATTTCTGCTCTGCACACATGGGGTGATGTGGATTGGAGTTGATCCCACAGCAGCTAAACCTAACGATAATTTCCAGGCATGCAATTCACCAGGCCTTCCTTCCCTGGCATGGGTGGATGAGGTCAAACCGCCAGCCTTCTGGTTAGAACCAACCACTTAACCACCGTGCCCCCGGAGCTCCTTACGCCTTCTTCAGTGCAGGTTACAGTAGCTGGTTATCCATTGTGGCATGGGGTCAAGGCCTGTGCTGTTTATGTGTACTGGTATTTAAGGGACACCCAGAAGTCTGTTCTAGCTGTGTCCTCCCATGGCCTGCCATGACACCAGCTGTGGCCATTAGAGCCATGGCTTTGTGTCGAGGAAGCACTTGGCCAACGCCTTGCAGGGCAGCAGGGCTAAAAGCTATTAATGGTCCTTACCTAGAGAAAGGCAGGAAGAGAGTTCTGATTCAAATGCTTATTGAAAACACCAGGTGGCATAAGGTTAGCACCAGTTCTCTGCTGGAAGGTTCAGGAGCTTTGAGCTGGCCTGCTCTCTGGCACGCTGAGTCTCTCTGAAGGAGGACCATTGTTTGCAGAACATTCTAGACATTTCTGACCTGAGCACCCCTGACCCCCGAGCTTCCACAGAGCCTGTCTGAAGAGGATAGGCAAGGGCAGTAGCTCCAGGGGGGTCTCTGTGAAAGGGCACCCGTGTGGCCCTGGGCGGGAGGTTCCCGCAGACAGCCTACCTGGCAAACCTTTGGTTTCTTTGGTGTTAATACCAGGGCTCCTGCTGCCCATGTCTGGAGTGTTCAGACAGAGACAGCAGACAGACAGAGCAGGTGTTTCACTGAGATGTAACTGACGTATAATAAACTGCACAATAATAAACCTAGTATAATAAACCTAGTGGTACGGCAGTTAAAAGCCGGGCTGATGACTGGAAGGTTGCCAGTTCAAGCCCACCCAACCAACCACTCTGTGGGAGAAAGAACTCAAGATCTAGTCCCATAAAGTGTACAGCTTCAAAACCCCTACGCTGTCACATGAGATTGCTGTGAGTCAAAATCGACTCCATGGCACCCAACAACGAAAAACCACACTGAGTCTGCACTTAACATGTTTCCTACAAACACATGATCTGGTGACTGGGATGTACGTATGCACCCTTGGGTCTACCCTTCCCCCTTCACGTTCTGTCATCCCCTTCAGGATCCCATCCTCTGACCTTTCCACCCCATTACCAGACAGCCACTGATCTGTTTTCTGTCTCTAGAGATTAGGTTATATTTTCCAGAGTTGTATATAAATAAGCTCACATAGCAGTCAGTCTTTTTCATCTGGGTCTCCTTAGCTCAACCTAAGTATTGTGAGATTTAAACAGGTGACATTAGCGACGCATTATTAATATCATCATTAAGTAATACTCCATTGTACACGTACACCATTGTTTGTTTAACACAATCATCTGTCGGGGACTTTTTGTTTCCACTGGGTGGCTTTCCAAGTAAATCTACTAGGAACATTCATGTCTAAGTTCTTATACAGACATAATACTTGCTTTCTTTTTGTTTGAATCAATATTAGCAGTGGATTTGCTTTAGTTTTAGTATTTGGTTTAGTTATTTAGTATTTCGTTTAGTTTTTATGAAATTATCAACTTGTTTTCCAAAAAGGTTGATACCATTTTCCACTCCAGCCAGTGGTGTGAGAGAATTTCTGGGGTGGCCCGTCTTTCTGACCACACCCCTTCCAGCAGGCCTGTAGGAACCCTGTTAGTCTAGTGGTTAAGAGCTCCTTTGCTAACCCCAAGGCCAGCAGCCCCTTGGAGACCCCGTGAAGCAGTTCTCCTCTGTCCTACAAAGTCTCTGTGCATTGGAATTGACTGGACAGCAGCAGGTCTGAGGCTTTTTTTTGTTTGACAGGTGTGTCATCGTGTGTCACAGTGGTCTTAATTTTTATTTCCTTAGTGACTAAGGATGGCCAGCCCATTTTTGTGCACTTACTTACTGTCTGTTTTGTTGCTGGGTGAAAACCCCAGGTTTTGCTTGATGACTGGTTACAGCCAGTCAACAAGAGGCTGAGGCAGGTGCCCAGAAGGGCATCTTTATGTCATTGCATGAGGAAAGGTGTCGCTGGCATTGTGGCCTCCAAAGCTGCTTGCAGGCAGCTTGGCGAGGGGCCTGTAGAGAGAGCAGAAAACAAAAAACCTCACTGCCATCAAATTCATTCCGACTCATAGTGACCCTATAGGTCAGAGTAGAACTGCCCCCCAGAGTCCCCAAGACCCTCGTGCGGGTGCTCAGGGCTTGGGACTGTGTCTTGGGCACCTAGCGCTGCTGTAGCAGAAATGCATGCACAGGTGGCTTTAACAAAGAGAAGCTGATTCTGTCACAGCTCAGTAGGCTGACATCTGAAGCCAGGGTGCCTGCTCCAGGAGAAGGCTGTCTCTTTCTGTCAGTTCTGGAGGAAGGTCCTTGTCATCAGTCTTCCCGTGATCCGGAAGTTTTCTGTACAGGCACCTCAGTTCCAGTGGATGAGCTCTGTCCTAGTGCTGCTTCCTTGGTGGTGTGAGGTCCCCGTGTCTCTCTGCTCACTTTTTTATATCTGAAAAGAGATTGAGTTAAGGCGCTATCTAATCTTGTAGACTCGTGACTGTTGCTGCTGCTAATCCGTCTCGTTACAACACAGTGGTGGGATTTACAAGACACAGGGAGATCACAGCAGGTGACAGAAAGGTGGACAGTCATGCAACACTGGGAATCACGATACAGCCGTGGCAGATATTTTTGGGTGACACAATTCAGTCAGTGACAGGATGGCTATGCATTTTCGTTTGATGAGAGTTCAGTCCCTCAGGATGTAGGAAGAGCTTGATTTTCTTTCATTAGGATGTCACGTGTACCCAAAGGTGGGTTGAGGCCACCTACAGTCCATTCTGTGGTTAGCTTGTCAGGGGCAGTTTCAGAAGAAAGTGCAGTTTGCTCTGCTCAGTTTAGGAAGGTAAGCCAGAGTAGGGGTGTCTTACAAGGACTGGGCTCTGAGCCTGCCTGCCTCACTTTAGAGAAACATTTGTCTGGAATTGGACAGCTTTCTTGTTGACTTTTGCGATTTCTTTATATATGATAGACACAAGCGGTTTATCATACAGACATGGCATACGGATACTTTCTCCCAGTTTCTGGTTCACCTTTGCATTCTCTCCATTGTGTTTTTCAAAAAAGCAGAAGATCGTAATTTTGATGGAGTCCAATTTATTTATTCTTTTTAATGGATCATGCTTTTAGTGTCAGAAATAAGAAATATTTGCCTAACCCAGAGTCTCAGAAATTTTCTTGTAGAAGTTTTATAGTTTTAGATCCATGATCCATTTTGAGGTAGTTTTTGTCTCTCATGTGAAGTACAGATTGAAAAGTTTAGGCTTTTGCACTTCTGCCTGTGGATATACAATTGTTCTGTCGTCGTTTTTGAAAAGACTGCTCGTCAGAAGGTTGGCGTTTCGAACCCACCCGGCAATTCCATGGGAGAAAAGCCAGGTGACCCTCTCCCATAAGTGGCAGTGGAGCCTGGGAGAGCCTGTGGGGCAGTTCTGTTCCATCACATGTAAGTGATGGGAGTCCGTCCCCTTGACAGCACGCAGCAGTAACAATGATGATAATACCAAGTCTTGATGTCAAGTTGTGTTGGGACGTGACTCTTTCAAAGCTGTTTCGCCTAGTTTAAAAAAAAAAATTTTTATTTCTCATTTCTTCTACAAGCAGTCTTCAAGTAGAATCCTGTTTTTTTGAAGGGATGCTGGTGAAGCTGAAGAACGCAGCACGTCTCAGACGGTGTCACAGACCTGTGGGTGATTCGTGTCCCATCTTTTGCTCCAGGGATGCGTGTGTCCCCAAGAACATGCCGAACACAAAGGGACACTGAACCCCAGATAACAGAAGTAGTAGCCTGGTATTTTGGGGTGGACTGGGAAACAGCACTAGAGCATTCCGTCTAGCTGTTAGTCTGTCTCTTAAAAAATAGGAGCAAGACATTCAGCCTCTGGTTGGGCTGTTGCGTTTCCTTACAAATTTTGGCAGTGACGTCACCAGGGTTGGTGTCAGCCAGGGTGGTAACTCATGGTGGCTTCCCTCCCCAGGGACGTTGTCTCCCACCAGGCCGTACCAAATCCTTAGTGGTTTTGTGTTTGTGTGTGTTACTGTTCCTTGAAAGTTACAATTCCCTATACCGCCGAGGGTGATGGCGGTGGTAATGACGTGAACAGCCAGCAGAATGAGAGTCGCACCTCTGATCACAGCACCCTTTACACAGCCTTGGGGACCCTGGAGACACAGCGGTTAAGTGCTACGTCTGCTCACTAAAAGATCTGCGTGCTGCTCAAATCCACCAGGGGCTCCTTGGAAACCCTCGGGGGAAGTTTAACCCTGACTTGTGGGTCACTATGAGTCCGAATCGATTCAGTGGCCATGGATTGGTTTACACGCAGCCTAAATGTGTTTGTTGTTACCTAGTGTCGCGTGCATCAAGTGGAAACAATGGAATTTGAAGTAAAAATGTGTCAGAACTATGTCAAAATTAGGTTCATGTTAATATTAAATGTTACCATCCCATGAAGTACATTAATGGCTTAGGTATGCACAGTCCGTAGTGGCCCCGATAATGGAGAAGTTTAGACAGATATATGTGGAGATACACTTAGAAATGAAATAAACCCACCCACTACCATCAAGTCGGGTCCAACTCATAGTGACCTAGAGGTCAGAGCAGAACTGCCTCATGGAGTTTCCAAGGAACGCCTGGTGGATTTGAACTGCGACCTCTTGGTTAGCTGACAGAGCCCTTAATCCACTACACCACCAGGGTTTCCTGTCAATGGAATAGTACTGTAAAAACAAGCAGGAACACACACTCAGGCATCGCCACAGTTAGTGAACGTTGCGACCAAATGAGAACCTTCCTGTCCTGCCTTCAAGGCTGGGAACTTGTGAGGGACAGCACACAACTCGGTGTTTCTCACCACCTCACTTTTCATGAGTCGCTGGTTTTTAAAATCGTGATTCAAATTTAAACTGTCAGCTTCTCTAGTTACTTGCCAACAAAACCCAGCCCGCTGCCACCGAGTTGGATCCGACTCATAGTGACCCTAGAGGTCAGAGTAGAACTGCCCCATAGAGTTTCCATGGAGCGCCTGACGGATTTGAACTGCGACCTTTTGGTGAGCAGACAGAGCCCTTAACCCACTACACCATTTAGTTATCAGAGAATTACATAATTAATAATTTGTCATGCATGTAAGTTGTCATCAGTTTTAATCATAGAACTTACATATGACACAGTGGTCACTGGAAGCCCTGGTGGTGCAGCGGTTAAGTGCTCTGGCTTTTCACCAAAAGGTTAGCCGTTCCAATGCACCAGGCGCTCCGCGGAAACTTGGGGGGGCAGCTCTGCTTCGTCCTGTAGGGGTGTCTGAGTCACGATCAACGGCAACAGGTTTTTAATGGGATAGTTGTAAATGGCTTGAGTATAGTATTTCTTAGATTACTAGCTAACTACAAAGTTGTTTTGTAAAATGTTTCTACATTAAATTACAGCCTCATTAGTCATGCTCTTTATTAGTAATTGAGCAGAAGCCTTTTCTGATTTTTCTCTTCTCCTTTATTGCTTTATTCTCAGAAAAGTTGATACAGTTTCACAAATACAAATCACCACAGTATTGTAGCTAAAATACCAGAAAGTCTGGCCAAACCGGTGACCGTGGAAACACTGTAGCAGGTGCCGGTGTGGACCAGACCACGTGGTCAGGAGCATCCTTGGCAGCTGGGGAGTGAAGACAGCTCTGCCTGGGGTTCGTTAGGGTGTTCCAGAAGTAAGTCAGGGTGCAGATGGATGGTACAGTGTCACGGCGTTCTCGGTTAACTCACGGAAGCGTGCCGAGAAAAGGAGCTCCTCTTCTTCTATCAGAAAATAGAGACAAAGAGGCCAGAAAATTAAGCGGTGGAATCCTTACTAACAACGATTTGTTTTTCCAAATCCAAATGTGTAATTTTGGATTTTTTTGGTCAGGGATCCTTTCCTGAATAAAAATAACTTTACAAGACGCTGAATACTAGCCTCACTCCCAAATATAACCCCAAACAAGTGGAGGCAGCAAATGCGGGAAACTAGAGCCAAAGCCGTGACTGACGAATTTGACAGCGGTGACAGAGGCCCTCAGTGCATGTAGGAAGAAGGTCCATTGCTCGGGTGAGCGCTGAGCCATCCCCATAGCAGGTCAGTGTTGAGGTCTGGGAGTGCTGGTTGGCCAGGCCCCAAGAGGCAGGGAAGCGTGGTGGCCAGCAGGCTGGAGGGGTCTCTGGATGCTGTGGGTTCATATCGAGGGTGGATTTAGTCTCCTAACTTCGGGAACTGGTTAACTCGTCAGAGGGGTTCTGCCCAGTCCTCAGCTGCTTTTAACAGGAAAATGAGTTAAGGGAAGTTTGCTAAGATAGGAAAGCTCAGGATCCCTTGTTGACAAAAAAGACCAGATTTACTGGTCTGACACGGACCAGGGGATCCCCCGGATTACGGCCCTCCGACACCCTGATAACTCAGACCTGAAGCCGCTCCCTAAATCCGCCCTTCAGCTACAGCTCAGACAGGCCTTAAAAACAGACGGTCACACATGGGGAGGGTCTTCTCCTCGGATCCCTCGCACACACGAGACCCACAGACCACATCCGCTCAAAAGCCTGGCCGAGAAGGCAGGAAGGGACAGGGAAAGCGGACGAATGGGATCCGACCGGGCTGGATGAGGGAGAGTGCTGACACCCTGCAGGCGCTGCAGCCAGTGTCGAAAAACTAGGTGTGGATAAAGGTTTGAAAGAGAAGCTAATTTACTCTGTAAACTTTCACCCAAAGCACAATTAAATGTTAAAAACAGAAATAAAAAAAAAAGAAAACAGCTGCCCCAGATGTGGAATGCTTGAGAAACTAAGGCTGGAAATGGCCCGAGGGCGACCGAGGCTCTGAGTCAGAGGAGAGGGCATTTTACTGTTGCTGCCTGCTGACAAATTGACGTGAGGGAGCAGGACTGCCCCATGGGGTTTCCTAGGCTGTCACCCTTAGGAGAGCAGATGGCCAGACCCTCTCTTCCGTGGAATCGCTGGGTGGATTTGAACCGCCAGCTTTTGGCCAGCAGCCAAACATGTAACTGTTGTGTCCCCGAGAGGCTTTAGTGCCATTTCAGGGAGATCAGAAATTCAGGAGGCACTGATGTGAGGGGGTCCAGTTTTGGAGTGGCTGAGGTTTCAGCTGTATTGTGCAGCTGAATAGATGACCCTAAATGCCACTTGGAAGCTGACCATGGAGCTTGGACATGGACGTCACTGGCACACAACTGACAGTCATCCAAGAGGACGCCTGCTGTGTGCCCCAGTGCTCCCGCCATCCTCTGTCACAGCTGTCACCTGTCCCCTGGTCTTGCCAACCACATTTCTGAGGCTACATTGTCTAGTGTGGAGAAAACAGAAATCCCAAAGCTCTCATTCTTTGATGAATGCACGTTGCAGTTCAATTCCTGGAGCCTCAGAAGACACAGCCACCCCTCTTCCTTGGCATACACCACGCGAGTGCGTTGGCAGAATGCGGGGAGACAGATTGGTCCATGTTGTGCTCTCTGACAGAGAGCAGGCCAGCGGGCTGTCCTGGCTTTCTGCTGAGGCCTGCAGAACAGAGCCGGGAGAGGGCAGGAGTGGAGGACATCAGGGCTCAGCCGTAGGGGCTGGTCCTAAAGCTTTCGGTTTCTTCCTTTTTTTTTTTTTTAAAGAAAGCAAGTACAGTCTGTATGGCATTCAGAAGTTGTGAGTGTCATCTTCAGCAAATCCCAGCATCAGAGTTTCCGGTGTAAATAAAGGTGATCCAGCAGAAGGGTCACTTGCAGAAGCTACGCTCTTGAAATGTTGTCTCCCCTTTTGTTGGGCATTCCCAACTTGTCTGAAGAGGCTGGAGTCAGTTTGGGGTTTTTTCCCAATACAGACTTTTGTTTAAATAGGAGCCTTCCAGTTATCTACTTTGCAGTAGACTTAAAAATACTGCAGTGCCAACTTGCTGTTTTTCTTTCTGCTCCCTGTCCTGGGATCATCCAGTCTCGTTTGGCTCATGAATGCCCTTTCTGTGGTGGTGCAGTGGTTAGACCCTTGGCTGCTGAGTGAAACGCTGGCAGTTTGAACACTCCCTGTGGTTCCACAGGAGAAAAGCCGCCGTGATCTGCTCCATAAAGATGACAGCCTGCGAAACTCTGAGGTCTGCTCTGTCCCATGGGGCCACCAGGAGTTGTAATCTTCTTCACAGCAGCCAACAACAACAACGCCGTGTTGTAGGCGCAGGATTGGATTGCTGGTCATTCTCTGGATGGGTGGTGCTGTGCCACTCCTTGTCCCTTTGCTCCGGGTCCACTTGTTTGCCTGTTGGACTTGCTGTTGCCACAGAGAGGACAGCCGGCCTTCCCCACCCTGCTGTCCATCAGGAAGTGTTGGCCTGGAAGATTTTCCCTGTTACATCTACACAGAGGGAGGAACTCTGATGGCGCAATGAGACACTCAGCCACTGACCCGAAGGTCTGGAGTTCAAATCCACCCAGAGGCCCTGTGGGAAAGTGACCTGGCGATTTGCTCCCATAGCGATGACAGCCCAGGAAACTCTGCGGGGAGCTCTGCTGTGTCACACGGACAGCTGGGAGCTGAAAGTGACCGGATGGCGAGGAGGAGGAGGAGGAGGAGGACAACTGGCTTTCAGGGGTGCTGGTGGCACAGTGGACTCAGCCTGGGGCTCCTGGGGAGAGAGACCTGGGGAGCAGCTTCCGTAAAGACCACGGGCTGGGCATGGGAACGTTCATGGAGGAAGTGTTAGACGTCCCACTGGGGTGAGTGGTGTACGGGCTCTGAAAAGCTAGCAAGCAGCCCATTTCAGCAGCATGAGTTGGTCCCAACCCACCCAGAGCAGAGGAGAAGGAAGAACATGAAAGACATAAAGGAAACACAAGGTGTGACAATTAAGTTCCCGAACTAGCCTACAAAAGGGGCTGTGACCTCACTGCGGGGTGTCACTGTGGTTGTCTCTGAAGTGCTCCCCTGGGAAGCTGTGCACTGACACCAGCGCCTAGTGCACCCTTCGGAGCAATTTGGGAACTCTTCTGGAATGGCCATCAGAGCTGTCTTCTTATTACCCCTGATGTCCTGAATGTCGTCCAAATGCCTTCCTTTCAGTATTTCCTTTCTCTTTGGGTAAAGAAAAAAGTCACTGGGGGCCAGACCAGGTGAGTGGGGAGGGCTTTCCAATACAGTTAGCTGTTTCCTGGCTAAAAGCTCCCTCACAATGCTGTGGGAATTGGCGCGTTGTCGTGACACAAGAGCTGTGAGTTGTTGGTGAAAAGCTCAGGTTGTTTCCGCCTTTAGCACACAGCATTTTCAGCACTTTCAAATAGTAACCCTGCTTCACTCTTTGTCCAGTTAGTACAGATTCATAATGAACAATCTCTCTGATACCAAAAAAGGTTAGCAGCATCTTTTTAACTCTTGCTTTGGACTGACGGAACTTTTTCGGTTGTAGGTTGTGGAGAATTGTTTGGCTTCCATTGTGCACTTTGGGGCTTTGCTTTATCACCAGCGATAACATGGCCCGAAACGTCATCTTGCCTCTCCAGAACGTCTCGGCAAGCTTCGACTCTCCTTTCTTTTATTCATTGGTGAGCTCCTTCAGGGTCATTTTTACACACACCTTTCTCATGCCAAATTTTTAGTTAAGATTTTCCTCTTTCTCTTTGAATATGTATTTGGTCCACTGTGCTTCTCACGGTCAGCTGACGATTTGGACACACAGTTCCCTTCTTCTTCAGTGTCCCTTGGTCATTGTCCGGCTTTCCCATGCATGTGAGGTGACCGAAAACACCTGGCTTCAGTCAGGTACCCCTTAGTTCTTACAGTAACATCTTTGCTTTTTAACCTTTGAAGAGGTCTTTTGCTGCAGATTTGCCCAGTGTGAGCACAGTGTTTTATTTTGTAACTGTTCCTTCCGTGGTGTTGATTGTGGGTCCAAGTAAAAGTAAATGCTCAGCAACTTCAGTCTCTCCTCCCTTTATCACGGTGCTGCTTATTGGTCCAGTTGTGAGGGTTTTCGTTTTTCATATGTTAAGGCAGAAACCCTGGTGTTATAGTAGCTAAGTGCTACGGCTGCTCACCCTAAGGTCGGCAGTTCTCATCCACCAGGCGCTCCTTGGAAACTGTATGGGGCAGTTCTACTCTGTCCTAGAGGGTAACTATGAGTCAGATTTGAGTCAATGAAATATTCTCATTTAGGCCAAACCAAGCTAAGTTATCTGTGGTGGATTAACCCTTATGTTGTCAGACAATTACAAGTCTTTTGAAAGGAAAGGAAGATTTCATGTTCACAGATTTTTAAAAAATATTTTTTATTGTGATTAAGTGAAAGTTTATAGTCCAAGTCAATTTTCCATATAAAACTCTTATCTGTTCTCCTCACCCTGTGAGAGCACATTCTTCTTTTTCACTCTTCCAGTATCCATTCAGCCAACTCATGTCCCCACCTCTTCTCCATCCTCTCCTCTTCCCTCTAAAAACAAACCAGTCTGACAGACTCACATATATGTGTATATGTATGTACATATATATATATATGTGTGTGTGTATATGTATACATACATATTCTCCTCTGTTCTGTGGGATCGCTAGGAGTCCAAAGATGCTTAGCGGCATACAACAGCAGATTTAGCAATTAAAAGTACAAGAAAAATCATTATTACTTGGGATGCATTTGTATTAAGTTAAAAAAAATATATATATATATATCTGAAATTGAGGCTTTGCTGGGTGCCTGTAGTTTGTCTGGCGATACTAATCTGGACATGCTGGTCAAAAAAATGCTTTTTTCTCTAGAAATCTGTCACTGTTTGAAGATTTATTAGCTGGAAGGGAATAGAACACTGAAGAAAACTCTGTTACCCAGTTGTATGTCCACAGTTAGGTGAGGAGATCCAATTTCTGAATTTTAACAATAAAATCTACTCAACATCCAGGAAACCAAAATAAAGGGTGATTTCTGAAAGCAGCCTCAGTCTTGTATGATTCGATGTGGGCAGTGGGGAGAGAAAACACAGGTCATGTCTCCTTACTTGTGTACTACAAGGCAGAACAGAAGAGAGGTGCGTGTGTGTGTGTGTGTGTACATATGCCTCCAGGTGTGTGTGCTTGTGCACGTCTGTGTTTGTGTGCATGCATGTCTGTGCGTATGCGTGTAAGCCTGTTTCCCTCATGTGCACAAGAACATCTGTGTGCACATCTGTGCTTGCATGTTTGTGCACGTGCAGATGGACACTCGTGTGCGTGCACGCGTGATACATGTGTGCACCCTGTGCATGTACGGACACACACATAAATGTTCATTCATGTGTGGATGTGCACAAACGTGTGTGTTTATACACATGTGCACATGTACACTGTGTGCCGTGTGTGGTGTGGTCCATTTTCTGTGTGCATGTACATGATGCATATGTGCACTTGTGTGTGCATGTGTTTGCATGTGTGTGTGATGTGGTGTACACACCTGTGTGTGTCTGTACACCCCATGCGTGTGTGCACATGTATGCATGAGAGACAGAGTGCTGTCAGTGAGCACAGCCCTGGGAAATGGCTGCTGTTGTTGGCTGCCATCAAGTTGCTTCTGACACACGGAAGTGCCATGTGACAGAGGAGGGGCCCATAGGGTGTCCTGGGCTGTCATCCTCACAGTAGCACATTGCCAGCTCTGGTGGTGTTGAACTGTCAGCGTTCTGAGCGCTTAACCGTTGCAGCACCAGGGCTCCGTAGCGATTGGCTGGAGAGGACAAGGGATAGTTCTGCCTTCTGCGTGGCCAGCTGGAGGAGAGAGCACAGGGCGTCCCCACGTAAACACAGAGAGGGGCAGGGGCCCGAGCACACAGACAGGCGACATCCGGAAGAGACGGAGAGGAAATGTGTGCAGGCCAGGCAGAGATCTTTACGACCGTCAGACCACTGGCCGTGTCAGCTGACAGGGAGGCAGACCCCGACCCAGTGGACAGCGCTGTCGCGTTTGTGGAGTGAGGCCGTCAGCGGTCCTCTGCCTTGAGCTCCCTGGCCTGGAGCTCCACAGCAGCCGTCTGCCGGCAGCGCACAGGATGAGGGCTGGTGTGGGACCCAGCTGGATTCCCAGCAGGCTCCTGGACCCCTGCCGACAGCGGGTTCCTTCCTGATCATCCCCACGTCTCTCATCTCCCGCCTCCACCCACTGTCTAGTTGACTGCCTGCCAAATAAGAAGTTTAATAAAGTAGGATGTTTTGCCTATGGCATTTGAAACACAGGGTCTGAGGGGCTGGAGAAGGTTTTCCTGAAAATGGTTCAAGTCTCTAAGAGTGAGGGCCATCCTGTGAAAAATTAGTTTTGCAATTTGCATATGTATTCATCCTAAACAATTGTGGTGTTTGCTTTGTGACATTGCACCATTAAAGCAGGAATTTGCACCACTTGTCTTCCTGTCTGCACACATGTGGGCTGCTGGGCTACAAGTGTTCCAATCCCCCAGTCCCCCAACTTCCTGATCTGTTGGATCTCTTGGGTGCTATTTCTAGGGGAAGGAGGGGCTGCTTGGTAATTCTACACCTGGTCAGGACCACGCCCGTCCACTCCCTCAGCTTCCCAAACAACCGCAGGACGAAGCTTGAGAAAGTCCCCGTCTGGGTCTGGCCAGTGGTGGCAGACGCCCCTGCTGGGCTCGGCCTTCCTAACTTGTGTCACCCGCCTCAAATGAATCTCTTGTCATGGCACTTGACGACAGCAATTTATATTCCAGAACGAAGAACAAACTCCATGAGTCGCAAAATGATTACAAGGCGCCGAGACGGAGCAGCCTGCCACCTGAGCTCCTCGTAGGAAACGACACCCGGGGAAGGCTGCAGAGGCACAGCAGGAATTTGGAGCCAGTTCACCTGAGGCGTCCGAAAAAGAGGCCATCCATATTTCCAGGTAGGCGCGCTTTAACTTGGTGACTGCCAGTTAAAATTCGAAAAAAAAAAAAAGCAAGCGCTGTGTTTCATTTGTTATGAGCAGGTATGTATGTCCCACTGAAAATTAACTCAGGACTTGTCAGACAGCCTCGGGTAGCCAAAGAGCTGTGTTTGAATGTAGAGCTGAAAATAATTTTTCAGTGGGACAGCACCTCATCTTTTCCCTTTTATCTCCTCTACTGGTCACCGTATCTGTAAGGGTCTGTATGTGGCTGTTCTTTCCTGGCCAGCACCAGCGGGACAGTGGATCTGCTTTGCTTGAAACCCTGAAGAATCCCGTGGCATTTCTTCCTCTGTCTCATTTTCTTTTATTTTGCAAGATGATCAGGTGGGAGGGCAAAGCCAGGGTGTGAGCACCAGAAATTAACACCGTGAAATACTCGGAAGCATGCTTCAAATTCCTGCCTGGCATCAGAGTCCAAAGCCATTTGTAGTAAAGCATGCAGTTAAACAGTGGGGACGGTGACAGGGGCGGGAGCCCAGGGGACGCCTGGTTGTCAGCCTTGGTCCAGGCTGTCATGGGTGTTCACGTGTGGGTGTTACAGGTGAGCACATGACATCAGATCCCTGTGATGGTGAACCCACACTGAGGTATCTCTGTGATCCGGGGAGAATATGAGTTACTTCATCAACTGGATTCTGATACTATTTGCGTTGTAATTTCCAGAAAAAGCTGGGAGTGATCCTTTCTGTTGTCATTGACTGACTGGGCCTCTTCTTAAGGGAGGCTTCGTCAGACTCCTCTCCTGAGCATTGCATCTGTGTATGACAGTAGAAGAACACAAACAATTCGATCAAGAGTCACTTCATAAAAGTTATTTGGGTTCCTCTACCAGCTGATGGCTTTAGGAGCTCCTGGTGGCACACAGGGCTAAACACTCAGTGACTAGGTGAAAGGTTGTTGGTTCAAACCCACCCAGACAGGCCTGCCAATCCACTTCTGGAAGATCACAGCGTAGAATCCCCATGGAGCAGCTGTACTCAGTCATGTGGGGTCGTTGTGGCGGACGACACCCAGCGACAATGCTGAGCATTTACTGTGCTGGGAGGCTGCGGTAGATGGGCTGCCTGCTTTATCTCGTCGAATACTTGTGTGATCCTGTGCACACCAGTTCCTGTTGGCTCTGACAGTCGGAGACCTGAGTGTCTAGAGCTGGGCTTCACAGGGTTACTGGTGACTGTCAGCGTTTTCTGTCACCGTTTTCATTTTATAGGTGAGATTGCTGGAAGTAGAACAGATGCAATTTTAGCTACCCTACTGTTCTGAACAAAAATCCTGGCGGTGTAGTGGTTAAGTGCTATGTCTGCTAACCAAAACGTCTCCAATTCAAATCTGCCAGGCACTCCTTGTAAACTCTATGGAGGTAGTTCTACTAGGAACTGTAGGGTCACTATGAGTTGCAATTGACTTCATAGCAGTGGCTTCTTTGTGTTTTTTGGCTGTTCTGAGCTAAGGAACAGAGCAATCATTTCTCTGTTTTGTGATTACTCAGTTCCAAATGGATGAAGAGGGACACTTCTGTCTCCTGTCAGGTCTGGGTTTATGATCCTGCATTTCAGTAAGTGGAGGTGACTTGGACCACCTCCCCCACTTCTTCCTAGGTGACACAAATGGTTAAATGCTCGACTCTCAGCTTAAAGATCAGTGGTTGGAACCCACGCAAGAGGCAGAGGCCTGGTCATCTACTTCTGAAAATCTTTTGGGGCAGATCTGCTTTGCACCCGTGGGATCACCAGGACTTCGAATTGCCTTAAGGGCAACTAAAAGCGACAATAGCCGAGTGCTGACTGCATTAGGAAGTCACTAGGAAATGATTACATGACATGGGGGCTCAAAGCCACAAGCTGGAAGTTATGTTTCTTATGGAGACTGTTGATTGGATGAGTTTCTTCTTGACTCACTGATGTGTCCATGGTGTCAGATGCTTCTGTAGGAAAAAGCAAACCCAGCCTAGGAAAGCGCAGAGTGTGCCAGTGTGAGGTGTGAATCAGGAGGGAGGGGTGCAAACAGTGCTGGGGGGAGAAGTATTCCTAAGAAGTATCCAAAGACATTTGGGTACTCTCCTACTCTCATTGGCCTCCAGAGGGTTCCCAGGGCTCAAGAGTGTCTTCTTTCCATGAACCTGCCTGGCATAAAGCACTTCCTCTTGAGTTGCCTCACCAGCACTTCTTCTGGATCCTTCTCCTAAGTCTAATTTGCACCTCCTACTTTTTCTCCTCTTCATTCTTTGGTATAACATGTCTGGACCCCAAACCAAACCCATGACTGTCACATAACTCCTGACTCATGGGACCCCCATGTGGTATAGTGGGGTTTTCCCGGCTATGGTCTTCATGGAACGGGATCACCTGGTCTTTCTTCCATGACACCACTGGGTGGGTTCCAACCGTCAACCTTTAGGATAATACCTACTGCTGATTCTGATTCATAGCGACCCTATAAAACAGAGTAGAACTGCCCCATAGGGTTTCCAAGGAGTGCCTGGTGGATTTGGATTTTGGTGAGCAACTACACTATTAATCCCTATACCACCAGAGGTTTCCGGTGAATAACTGCAGCCACAGAATCACCAAATCTCTTAGTTTTGACCTCAGTCAAGTTATCTTTTCTGAGATCTGGAGTTACCATCATCAAACTGATAGGGTGGAGTCGTGAATTTAGGAGAGCTGAGTTTTAGGCTAAGGAGCCCTGGTGGCACAGTGGTTAAGTGCTTAGCTGGTAACTAAAAGCTTAGTGAGTTGAATCCATCAGCCAGTCCTTAGGAGAAAGATGTGGCAGTCTTTTTCTGTAAAGATTACAACCTGGGAAACCCTATGGAGCAGTTCTGTAGTGTCCCATGAGGTAAATATAAGTTGGAATTGATTCAATGGCTGTGGATTAGTTTCTTTGGGAGAATGGGAGGTGTTCTTAGTCTAGACCATGTCCCTCAGTGGCTGTATATATTCTCTGAGCCATGTCACTGAAGCCTGTGGCCTTCAGGTATGTCATTGGTTTCTATTCTTCTACTCCTGTTCCTCTCCCTGGGGACAGTTGAAGAGGTGATTCTTCTTAGCCTGTCCTAGACCCTCTGTACCTCAGGGTCTGCCACAGTAACGAGTTAGAGGTTAATCTGCCTCAAATCTGAAAAATGCTGGCAGCTTATTTTTCTGAAGTCCCTTCAAACTAAACCCACAACTGAATGGCTGTGCACGTGGCACTAGTTGCTGTCCACAGTGGGCAGCTTAGAAATGCCAGCAGATTAGGGACCCCACCACAACTTCTCAGGACACCTGAAAACAAGTGTCCCTGGATCACGGTAGTCCTTCCTATATTACCTGCCATGTGACTGCTAGTCACAAATAGGCGTGACACATACAAGAGCAGAGGGTCAGAGAAATGAGAGGATGTCTCAGAAATCTGAAAATTAACAGACACTCAGACTGGGGCTCAGATTAGTCTCCCAACTCCACTGTGGAAGCTGTGTCCACTCTGTGACCGCATGCTGCGTTGTCAGCTCTCAGCCTCTGTCTTGCAGGGGTGTTGGTGTGGTGGCCAGCTCCCTGAGGCGCCATCCAAACACTCACCCCACTACTCCAAATCCTCCGCCTCACGTCTGGTGCTTCGGCCCTGCCCTGATTGACTGACACCCTCAGTTGTTCACACGCAGCATTGTGCTTGGGGTCCGGCGTTACCAAGAAGCCAGCTGCAGGCTGCCCTTCCGTCCGTGTCACTCAGTGCTGTGGGCCGTCTCATGTCTCACACTGTAGAAGACTGGCTTTCTGAAATGTGCTCAGTTTCGTTCTCTCACATACAGTCTTCAGTGCCTGCTGCCACTCTTCAGATAAAGTCCAAACTCCTGAAGGTGAAGGGCCAAGGACTGTGGTCTGCTCCCTGCGTCTCTTCCAGCCCATCTCTTTCCACTCCTGCTTGCCTTCCAGAAAGCTCATCCGACTTCACATTCCCTGGCCCTTCCCCCTGCTTCTCTCACTGCTGTATCCCCACTGCAGTGTCCCCTAAGTCCTCCCCTGGCTTTAGACGTCTCTTGGCATTCTGGACCCTCATATCTGGGTTGGGTCCGTTCTGTAACACCTGGACTTTGGTTGTCACAGCACTTATCACACTGTATTGTCATCACCTGCTTACTTCTATGTATCACTCACTACCCTGTAAGCCCAGGAACACAGCAGCCTTGTTAGCCACTTCGTCCCTAGTTTATCACAATGCCTGGCATGGAGTATGCGCTCGATAAATATTTGTTCAGTTCACTGAAGTTGCACTGAATAAAGTTAACTCTCGGCATGCCTCCTGAACATGTCTTTGTTCTCTGCCTTCTTGCAGGCTTCCTTCATGACGCTGTTGTGCCTGCCTCCTGACACACAAACACATGCACACATACACAGTTGTGTGTGGACACACTCACACACACAGGCATGCAAATGCACACGCAGTCACACAATGTACATGCATGTACACATGCTCCCACACCCATACACACATGCTCACGGATGCACACAGTCATACACATACGCCCATGTGTGCGCACACATGCCCACATACACATGCACACTCATTCATACACATGCTCCCACACACATGCATAGACACATGCTCATGTGTGCACACTCACACACACATGTGCACATGTACTTGCACACGCACACACTTGTACAGATACAGGTACTCACACTCACACTCACACTCACACACACCTCATACTGCTGTGCCCTTCGTTCCATTCTTCCTTGGGCTTCCGCCTCAGCTGCGGTACTCTGTCACACGTCACCATCCAGTCTTCCTCCTCTGGCCTCTCAAACCAGTTCCCAGCTGTTGCTGAGTCTTCCCAGACTGGTGGTGCCCCTATGGGTGTCAGACCACGGGCTTTTCAGCAGCTGGTTTTTCACAAGCTGACCTCCGAGGAGGCTGCAGACCCTCCTTCCGAGGCGTCTCTGGGTGACTCAAATGTCCACCCTCCAGCCAGCAGCTGAGTGTGTTAGCCACTCGTGCCCCCCACGGATGCGTCCTGTTATCTGGTCTGCTCGACATCGCTGAGGGGCTCTGGTGGGCTCCCCAAGAGGCTGGTGACGGGAACCTACCCGCAGATCTGGCTATCTGCTTCTGTAAGTGTCCCAGCCTTGGCAGCCCCCCAGGCAGCTGTGCTCAGTCACTTGGGGCCCTGTCAGTCAGTCGACTTGGTGGCACTCAACAGCAAGAGATCGTCAAGGGAGAGGTCTTTATACTGACTATCATCGAGCTCTTGGTGGGAGGTCTCACTTGTCTCCGTGTGCCCTCGTTCCCCAGATTCCGCCCTCTAGTCATGGAGAAACTTGTTAGGGTGCCCCTGTTTGCCTGGGGCTGTTGCAGACCTTCAGAAGAGTGGGACAAAGGACAGTTTCTGGTCTAGGCTGACAGAGGAGAGTCTCCCCACCAACACACCATGTGTGTTAATGTTGTGGTTCATCACCACCCACTCCCCTCTGCTCATGGTAACAGAGGGACACGTTGCCTGCCCCCTCCTGTGCCACTTGTGTGGTTGTTGCTGAGTTTCAGTCCTTAGCTTTGGCTGTTGTCTGTCTGTCCATCCCTCTCACTGAAGCTCTCCCTTGTTGGCACTAACTCTTCAGCTTACCAACCATGTGGTCATTGTCTAGTGGTTGAGCTTTCCTGATGACGTGCCACAGTAGATAGCTGAAGTCCTCCCATCCCTGATTCTAAGGAACGCTCTATTAGTATTCCTTCTAAGACTGATTTGCGTGTTGTGTATTATTGAAGAACAATGATCCCACAGGACGGAGTAGAATTGTCACAGACTTTCCGAGGCGTGCCTGATGGATGCAAACTGCTGACCTTTTGATTAGCAGCCATAGCACTTAGCCACCACATCTTCAGGGTTTCCTCTGTGTGTCATACAACTTAGTATGATATAACATCTCATGAAAAACAGGAATGAAGGAGCACCATATACACAGCTGTGAATCTTAGAAGGAACAACAGTGCATTTGAAAATCATGTTTATATAAAAACACCAAAAACTAACGTTGTTTTTCTTTCCCCTTTAACGTTGCACACAAATGCCTCCACCATTGAATGTGAGCGTGGGGTTCCTGTCTGAGCACCCCAGCCTTGAGTCTCCCCAACTGTGTGTGTGCTGAGGATCTCAGTCTCTGTGGCCAGCAGACAGCTGGTCTCTAACCTGCTCCGGCATCAACTCCAGCAGCTTCGTCTGGGGTCGCCTTGGTCAAAGACAGTGAAGGGAGGAGGGGGAGTGTCCTGAGACCAACCACAGCCCAGAAACGTGCAGGATGAAACCAAGTCTCTCATCCTACCAAAAACCAAACCAAACTCACTACCATAAAGTTGACTCCAGTGTGTGGTCCCCCAGTAGGACAGAGAGGAACTGTCCTGCAGGGCTTCCCGGGAGCGGCTGGCTGGTAGGTTCAGACTGCTGACCTTTTGGTTAGCAGGAGAGCATTAACCACTGCACCACCAGGGTTTCTTCTCATCCTACTGCTGGCAGAAAAGGGGGCCCAGACTCTGGGCATCAGGGGTCCTTGCTTCAACACCCTTAAGCAAACAAGTAGGTGAATGCTTAAAATAGTACCCTGATTTTACCACCCACTGCTGTGAAAGCAAAGAGCCACCTGCCTGGAGGAAACAGGCACCTGCTCCACAGTGCTCAGTTAGAGAAGAGGGCAGGACCCGGGCCCAGACGCTAGGACAGACACCTGCCGTGCCTCAGTGCTCAGTCAGAGGACACGGCAGGGTGAGGGTACAGCAAGGTGAAGGTACGACAGGGTGAGGTCGGCTCCCGACAGACGAGTCAGTCCCTGGCCCAGACTCAAAGGGCAGACAGGCCAGCGTGCAGGCTAACCACTTCCTCATCTTTAATTCAGATTTCTTTATTTTTCCAAATCTTTAATCTGAAAAAAAGAAAGTTATTTAAACTCATGTAGTTTTTAGCAATGAAGCGGGCTTTTGAACATATCTAAGGTAGGACAGCTTTATTCTCTTCCTGGCTGCATGTAGAGTTTTTTGTTTATTTTTTAAATATTACTCATTTTTGTTGTTATCATTGAAAATATACACAGCAAAGCACACACCAGCTGAGCCATTTCTGCATATTCAGTTTAGTGACACTGATTGCTGCACGCAGACTTTTACTGGGAACGCAGTGATCACAAGGACGATGACAACCAGATGCTGTCTGGCCTCCCTCTGGGTGATGGGCCGTGCCATGGAGACCGTGAGGGTGGGGAGGCGGTCTGGTTCCGCCCTGGAGATGCTTATCACAGGCACCTGGGAAGCCACTCTCTAATTAGACCTGCCACCTCGGTGACTGTGATACCTGCTAGAGACTGCCGTCATTCTCGCACCGCACGGGCATTTGATGACCTCTCCAGGTGCCTTCAGGGGATGTAGGGAACTTGACCAGCTTCGGTCAACACGTGACTTACAGAGAGTGCTTCCTGGGATTGTTGGAGTAGTGCTGAGTAACACATGGGCCGGTAGCTAGGCTCGGTGAGGACAGGGACCGTGTCTGGTACACCTGGTACTCGCACGACCTCCACCACAGAGTGTTGCACATGGTAGGTCCTTACGGAGTGTGGAGACGGGCAGGGACGAGGCAGGGGGAGACGTCCTGGAAGCAATTGGTCATCCACGCCTGTTCCTCGGGTCCTAGAAGTTCCTTCAGCAGCATCTCCAGAGCAGCCTGTGCTCAGGAGGGCCAAAGCACAAGGGGACACTCAAGGACAAGAGTCTGTACCTGCCTTCTCCTGAAAGGACTTTAGCTCATGGATTGCATAAAGTAGACACCTTCTTTGCACCCCGATTCAAGTCCTGATGTCCTCTCCCACTAAGCAAGTCACCGAGGGCGCGTCACTTGGCCTCTCTGAGCCCATCTCTTTATCCGTGAAATAGGAGAAAAGGCCCTACTTCCCCAGGCTGGCGTCCAACTCACTTGAGATAATGGGTGCCTACCCAATGACAGACAGCAGTGGGTAACCACATCTGTTCCTTTGGTGCCATTAAAGATTCTGTTTTTCATGGTCAGCACTTTTTCTCTTAAGCAGTGTGTGGGGGTGGGGTTGTTGGGACACTTCTGTAGGTCTACGCGGTGGAGAAGTGACCCAGAGTGGGTAACCAGCCTTCAGCTAGTGCAGGCACAGCTTAAGGGGACACCACTGGTAGACTTGTTGACTGTAATGTTCTCATTAGAGAGGATGATGTGGAAACTCTTCTTCGTAAGGTGAGGATCTTTTCTCTGAGGGAGCCACCTACCTTGAACCAGCTGTCATAGAAAGCCTCTGAAAATGGGCCAGGACAGTGCCACTTGTGAGAGCTGGGCAGCTCCAGGGGAAAGGTTTGTTTTTCCAGGTCTTGCACATGTTCTGCCCTTGACAGGGAGCAGTGTGGCCACTTTGCTGTCCCTCCTGATCATGAAAGGTATTTGTGTTTCCCTTCTCTGATGGGTTTCTGCCTTACCTAGGTTCCAGCTTTCTCGGGTTTCGTTGTCTTAGAGACGTGGATGACCAGACTTAGTAAACTTACTTATTTCCTTGTTGAGTTTAATATTTGTGTCTGATTTTGTTTGATTAAAGCCTGAGTAATGGACTTATTCATAGGGTGGGAAGTAGCTTAAACACTTCCGACCTAAAAGCAGTTTATTTCCATTGGTTGATCTACGCCACTAGCCACTGCTGCTGGGTTCATTCCAACTCACACTGACCCTATAGGTCAGAGTAGAACTGCCCCATAGAGTTTCCAAGAAGCACCTAGTGGACTTGAACTTGGTTAGCGGATGGAACAATTAACCCCTGTGCCTCTGGGCTTTCCTGTTGATCTCCAGCAAATGTGTAACTGCACAGGTCTGGGAGACCCTGCCCACTTTTTCTTTCCATTCTTAAATGGCATTCTAATGAGGTTTTCACATCTGGACTGTGAACTAGTATGGTCTTCACATCCCTGTAGTTCTGTATGTGGAAGCTCCGCATGTCGGAGACCGTTAGCGCACTTGTTTGCTCACGGAAATGCCTGCAGTCTGAGTCCACCTTGAGGTGCCTGAGAAGCAAGTCCTGCCAATCTATTTCCAGAAAATTCCGGCACTGAAATCCCCAGTGAGCACAGCTCTCCTGTGACCCCCATGAGGT
The DNA here is from genome assembly GCA_028571685.1 of Heterohyrax brucei. Taxonomy (NCBI): domain Eukaryota; kingdom Metazoa; phylum Chordata; class Mammalia; order Hyracoidea; family Procaviidae; genus Heterohyrax; species Heterohyrax brucei. The sequence goes on from CM053159.1 coordinate 84,107,802, forward strand.
CACCAGGAGTTGGGAATCGACCAGAAGGCAGCTGATTTTAATTTGGTAGTTACTCAGCAGGCTTCAGGGTGCTTCTTAGGCACTTCTAGTTTTTGCATAAATAGTGTAGATTTTTTAAAAAATATATTGTATGGTGTTTCTCTGACTCGACGGCACTTGGCTGGCTGGCTGGTGGAAGTTTTACACAGCAGTTTGGGTTTCCATTCAACACTTTGTACATAGTTGTTCAGTGACATTGGTGATGTTCTTCACAGCATGGAAATGTTGTCATTACTTCTGTCCTGGTGGTCTTGTTCCCATTCACATAGTTTCCCTCCCTCTTACGTTCTCATCTTTGTTTTAAAATAATTGTTGACCATTTAGTCTCTTACAGGGGATTTTTTCTTTTTTCAAGGAGCACAGGGGCAATGGACTCTATTTGGTGAGCCAGTCTGTTAGTTAGCTGCAAGGTGATCTCAGGGGCCAGTTTCAGATCAAGGTTTGAAGAGAGTCTCAGGGTGATAGTTGCGGGAAGTCCTCTTCTCTCAATCAGTTCACTAGGTCTGGGATTTTAATAATATATATATTTTTAAAAATGTTTGTTGGGGGAATTGGGAGATGACATCGTTTCTTCAGTCATATAGAACCTGGGCCATACTGCAACTTCCTTTTTCTTCAAATAATTTAGGAAAAGTAGCTACCTAAAGAACTCCGACCCTAAAAATTCAGTTAGAATACTCCATTTCTCTTATGTAATCCAGAAGAATATGAGTTTGGGAATGGGAGTTGAAAAGCGAGACGGGATGTACACTCACTGTCAAGTCCCCTGATGTAAGTGCTTGTAGAGGGTGATTGGGGTGTTTTCCAGGCATGGTGTTAAAACTGTCCCACCTTATTTGTGACGTGACGGAATCCCTTAGTGCTGAGTGACTGTGTGCCAGCTCTACCTTTGAACGTCTTGACTGTTCCAAGCACACAGATGGTGGAACCACAAAGATGCTGTGGCCCTTTCTTTTGTCATTAGATCAGATCCATGGAGGGTATCTCCCCAGAAATCAAATAACGCACTTTCCTCCCACATGGATCCTTAAGACAAACTGAAGTCACCTCAGTGAAGAAGTCAACACTGGGTGGCATTGCCCAGCAGCTGCTTTTTCTGGACAAGAAAGATACACTTGGAAGACACAGGCGGCTGAGGTTAAACAGGCGATGTGCCCTGAAAGAGGGACATCCACCTGGCTAAGGTCTAGAACACCATGTTGCAGGTCTGTTGTCGTTGCTGAGTGCTGCTGGGTGGTTCTCTGACGCATAGCATCTCTACGTGACAGAGCAATGTCTCTACTAGACAGAGCAAAACTGCCCCATGGGGTTTTCTGGGCTGTTATCTCAACAGGAGCAGGTCACCTGGTCTTTGTCCTACGGAGCCACTGGATGGGCCCCTTTCTGCTCACAGCCCAGCTCTTAATTAACCCTTGTGGCACCATAGCTCTGTTGTTGAATGTCTGTGCAGGCCGCCAGCAGAAGGGTGAGGCGTTGAGTCACAGTGCCCTGATTTTCTGTCTGATGTTTTACTAGCTCAGAAGAGAGCCTTGAATTGGGTGTTCAGGGCTCTCTGACACCGACACTTAGCATCACTCTTGCACCAGCTAATGACAGCTGCTGACCCTTTATGATCAGACACAGAAGACCTAACTGGCAATGAAGCAGTCCCCTGCAGGAAAGCCCTGGGGCCCTGTTCATCTTCTCCATCAAGGTTTCTTTGTTGGGGCTGCACTGGGCTTCCTCTTCAAGATTTCTCCCTTGGAGTTCTGTTTATGTCTTATAATCTGTGTCTCTTCTCATGTTCATGGAAAACAGTATAAATTGCAATCCTTTCTCAAGGCCCAGCTCCGAAAGAACTGCCACTGTCATGAGAAGGTCGCCAGACCCCTCCATAGCCAACAGAATACGAATTTATTGGCTTTGGGTAACACTTTTCCAACAAGTGGGCAAACTGAACTTCTTGAAGGAGATCCTTCAGAAGCCACAGGCATGGCCTTGGAGACTTGGTTTAGTAAATCTAGGTTGGGTCCCGGAGGCCCAAACAACAACAATAACAAAAAGCCTCTTCGTTGTTGAGTCACTTTTGACTCATCATGAACCTGTGGAACAGAGCAGAACTGCCCCATGCAGTTTCCAAGGACAGCCTGGAGGATTTGACTTTTTAGTTAGCAGCTGTAGCACTTAACACTGCACCACCAGGGTTTCTAAAGATTGCCTGGTGGATCTCAACTGCCAACCCTTGGTTAGCAGCCATAGCTCTTCACTACAAGGCCACAAGAGTTTCCAAGGAGGGGGCTGCCAGGTGGTCCAAATGATTAATGAGCTCAGCTACTAACAGACTGACTGGTTGGAGGCCTGATTATACCCAGAAGTACCTTGAAAGGAAGTCCTGGAGATCTACTTCTGAAAAATCAGTGACTGAACACCTTGTGGATTGCAAGTGACTGTCCATGGCACAACAGTTGGTCTCTATTCTTCTGGAGCAACAGAGGAAGAAGGAGATTCAGGAGGAGGGAGAAGAGCTGGAATGCATGGCTGATGGCGTCTGTCAACAGCTGCCTCCTGTGTCCTGAGACCTGAAGAACTAGATGGTGCCCAGCTGCCAGTACTGGATGTTTCCATCACAGATTCTATGGAAGAAACCTGATCAAAATGTAAAAAAATACTGACCAGAATTTCAAATTTTCCACTGAGGCTGGATGAACCCCTGAAGCCAGGACCCTGAGACAATCTTTAGATCTTAAGGCACAAACTTAAAGCATCCTCTGATGCCTTCTGTAAACCAAGCAGGACACCAAAACCCACTGCAGTGAGTCAATTCCAACTCATCGCAATCCTATGAGATATGGTAGAACTGCCCCGGGGATCTCCAGGACAGTGATCTTTATGGAAGCTGACTGCCATGTCTTTCCTCTGTGAAGCAGCTGGTGGGTCCCAACTGCCGACCTTTTGGTTCACAGCTGAGCACTTAACCTCTGTGCCACCAGGGCTGTTCTTATGGTAACAGAGGAGGAAAGGGAGATAACAGTTCAGAAAGGGAGAGTGAGAATGGATGCACTACTTGAAGAATGTCATCAGAGTCACAAATCATGCAAGTAGAAACTGTTAAATGGGTGTCTCTTGTTTTTGTGTGCCACCAAGTTGATTTCAACTCATGGCAACCCTATAGGACGGAGGAAAATTGTCCCGACGGGTTTCCTTGGCATTTGACTATCTGCTTCTGTAATGATGTATGCCCTTGAAAACCCTAACGAGCAGTTCTCCCCTGTCCTGTAGAGTCACCATGAGTTGGAATCGACTTCATGGCACACCACCACAATCGCTATGAGTGTGTGTTTAGCTGTATATGTATTTTCAATAACAACAAACGAAAACTTAAAAGAAAACTCATGGCGCATGGTTCTACTTTGGCACACACGGGATCACTGTAAGGTGGGATAAGCTCAGCAGCAACTGGATTTTTAAGCTAGGGTCAATCTCCTAACTGCATTGTGAAAATTCTCCTGGGTACGTGAATGCTTCTCCTATCCCCTGGTTGAGAACTACTACCCCAGAGAATATAGAAACAACACTCAGAGTTCTTGTTGCATCTTCCATTTTTTCATGTGTAGGAAGCAGGAGGCAGCTATCTGTGGCAAGCCTCCACCGAGTACCATGTCCCTTCCCACCGCGCACACCCAGTCACCCTGCTGTCGAGGTCAGCTTGTTCTCTGGCAGGAGAAGGACCTGTGTGCTCTTTCCCAGTGAGGGTGGGATTTGAGTCACATCGTGTGCCAACTCCCTCCCGGAGGCTGTAGGGTCAACTCCCACTCACGATGACCCCTCTGTGATGCAGTGTGCCCAGTGTGCCCAGGGCAGTGTCAGTGGCTGACTTTTCAGAAGCAGACCACCAGGTCTTTCTTTGTGGTACCCCTGGTTGGCTGGAACTGTGAGCCCATCTGTTAGAAGCCAGGCGTGGGACCTCTGTGCACCGTGATCCCGATGGAGAAGCCTGTCAGTCTAACAGGACACATCCTGACAGAAGGCAGGTGGAGTTTCAATGCAGCATTGTTCTTTTCTGCTGTTTCCTTTTCTCCTTTGCATACAGTACACCCTCTTCTCCACAAAGCACCAGGAAGACGCCCTGGGACTGTAGAGACCGTCTCTCCCCTGTGCCATTGCTCGTGCCGTCTGACAGTGTAAGCCCACGGTGGCTGTCTTTATTCCCCATCGGTGATATTCACTGTTACATGATCCAGCCTGTTATTTCCCTAACCGGTTACCTCAATGAGTAACATCGGTTAAAGGCTTAGGAGTATCTCAGGGCGGTAGTCTTGGGGGATCTTCTGGTCTCAACCAGTCCAGTAAGCCTTTAGTTTGTTTTACAGACTTGAATTCTGTTCCACACTTTTGTCCCATTCTATAGAACTGGTCTGATGTGGCCCTGATCGGAATGGTTGGTGGTGACACAGTCTAGTTCTTCCGGTCTCAGGGTAGGGGAAGCCGTGGTCCGCATCGACTGCAGTCCCATACAGTGCTTTCTCCCTCAGTCTTGGTTTTCCTTCTTTGTCTTTTGTTCCAGATGAGTAACAACCAGTAATTGTGTCTCAGACAGCTGCGCACAAACTTTTAAGACCCCAGACGCTACAGAGCACAGTGGGATGAACTGTGATGTCAGTTAACAGAGCCGTCCCAGAAGATTATAGATTCTAAGTCTTCAAACCCCCAAACCAACCTCACTTAGTGGTTGGTCGTGTCTGAGAAGTGTCTGTGCCTGAGATGGCGTCTCCTTGGAAGCCCTGTCAGTTATAAGGTCTGTAGGCTCGTTAGCAGAGGATGAGCATCCTGTTTCTCTTGTCTCAAGAGGATTTCTTTGGCCAGAAGCATGTTGGTATCCTCCTTGAACAGGCTTAGCGACCTGTGCAGTTAAGTCACACAGAGGACAAAACTTGCTTTGAGAACTTTGCTTCCCATCCCCCAAGGATATGTCACAGAAGAAAGTCTGAAAGGATCACGAGGGAAAATTGTTGGAGTGCTACATTGTCTTGTATTTTTAGCACCCAGAGTAGCTTGTGAAAAGTTCACATTCTCTGGTTGCACGGTGGTTGAGCGCTCAGCTACGAACCAGAAGCTGGGCAGTTTGAACCCCCCAGTTGCTCCACAGGAGAGAGATGTGGCAGCCTGCTTCCGTCAACAGGACAGCTATGGGACCGTGTGGGGCAGTGGCACTCAGTCTCGTCAGCTTGTTGCGAGTCAGAATTGACTCAGTGGCACACAGCAGTGACAACTGTTTTTCTTAGTCAATGCACTGTCTGTCTGTGTTTTTGTCATCTGGCCAGCTCGATTTGGAGCTCTGTGAGTAGGAGAGCTGCGTTTCCTTCCTGTGTGCCTGACACATCCATCAGGGACCCCTGCTCACGGTGGGCACCCAGGAAGCTCTGGTGCCCCCCCAGGACTGTGTTACCCTCTCTTGCTTCCATTAATGGGGTGAATCCAGGCAAATAATGGAACGTCTCTGTGTACCCTAAAACAGAGCCCAGTGCTGCAGCGATTAAGCACTCAGCAGCTAACTAAAAGGTTGGTAGTGTGAGCTCATCCAGCAGTCCTGGAGGAGAAAGATGTGACATCCTGCATCCACAAAGATCACCCTGTGCGGCAGCTCTACTCTGTCCTGTGGGTCACCAGGAGTAGGAATCTACTCAAAGGCAATGAGCGTGCTGGATTCTTCCTGAAAGTGGCATAGAAACAGCAACTGATCCCAGTGATTTCTGTTACTTACAGAATGAGGCCTGACTGGGAGGGTCCTGGGTCTTGGGTCTTCAGTGCCATGTGGCCTCATCTACCCTGAGACCAGAAGAACTAGGTGGTGCCTGGCTACCACTACTAGCTATTGTGATCAGGGCTACAACAAGCAGATCCTGATAGAGGAGGAGAAAACTGTGAAACAGAACTCATCTGCTTCAAAATTCCAGCTTTACTGAACCAGCTAAGGCTGGGGGACTGCCTGAGTCTGGAGCTGCACCGCAGGGTGGCTCGTGTATCTCCAGTAGGTGTTCTTCTGCCGAATGCTGAGACAGTGTGCACAGCACTCCACCTTCTCTTTATGATGGTGTCCCCGTCACGGTTAAGCCTCTGCTGGCAGTGTCAAAGTCTCTGGCTGGTTCACACAACATGCTCTGCCCTAACCAAAAGGTTGGAGGTTCAAGCCCCCCCAGAGGCCCCTCAGAAGAAGGGCCTGGCAAATCCGCTTCCCAAAATGAGCCACTGAACACCTCATGAGGTGAAGTTCTACCATCACACACGTGAGGTCATCATGAGTCAGAGGGGACGTAATAGATGCTGGTGTTGGCACTTTCAGAATCAATGCATTTTTCCAAAAAAACCAAAAATTTTTACTGTATTTTGACAAGCGTTTACACAGCAAATTATGTTCCCGTGTAACAATACCTGCACGGGCTGGGCAGCAGTGGGGTTCCTGCCTTCTGTTCAGGAGACAGTGTTTTAGAAGGGCTGCCAGAGTACTCCTTAGAAGCAAGGATGGTGAGACTTAGTCTCACGTACTTGGGGCGGGTTATTAGGAAAGATCAGTTCCTGGAGAAGGACTTCCTGCGTGGTACAGTGGAGGGTTGGTGATAAAGAGAAGGCCCTCAGTGAGATGGACGGGGACAGCGGCGGCCACAGCGAGCTCAAGCGTGGCAGCTGTGAGGCTGGCTCCGGACCGGGCGGTGTGACCTTCTGTTGCGCGCAGGTCTCTAGGAGTCACGACTGACTCGATGGCCCCTGACAGCAGCCTGCAGGAGACCTCGGTTCAATTCTCCGTCAAGGCACCTTGTGCACAGCTGCTGCCATCTGTCAGTGGAGGCTGGAGGGTCGCTGGGGTGCTGAGTGAGCTCAGCTGAGCATTTAGATGGAGACTGACCCAGAGCAGAGGCAGGCGACCGACTTCTAGGGGACCCCCGGTAATCAGAGTGGTTGATCTGGCCGCCATCACAGGCTTGGCGCAGAGCTGGGTATCATTTCATTGGGGCATGTGTGGAATTCTCACGAGCCGAGGGCCAGCTTGACAGTGGCTCTCTTAGAAGAGTGAAGCAGAGCAAGTGTGGAAGGGTTCAGCCAAGAGAGAGGCCCGGGAAGCTTTCAGGGAATTAAAGTGAACGCCCTGAAATTGTGAGTAGTGTAACACGTCCGAGCGACACCAGCCTTGCGGGGTCAGGGAAGCCTTCTTCCTGAGACAGCTTGTCTCTGCAGTCATGCTTTCGTCTGTGGACGGGACAGTCCACCCCGTGATACAGCCTAACGGACATCTCAGGAAGAGCCAGCTGCATGACCAAGGATGGACCACCGAGGGCAGACCTTGGGGGCGGACCACCGAGGGCAAGGACTTCATGTGTTTGGCACAGGGGTCCTGATTTACATCGGCGCCATGTAAATATTTAATAACGTCCTCCCACACCTATTCCTGGCAGGTCTAGGCTTCCTCACTGGTCATGTCCCTAGTCAAACATGTATTTCTGCATTAATCAGTGGAGGTGTGGAGCCAGTTTTAGGCTGACTGCCCTGAGTCGCTCTGTCTTCTCCAGGCTCAGGGTGTGCTCTGGGTGTCTGGAAAATACTAAGGAGTGAGGGATATCAAACAGTCCTCCTTGTTTTGTGTTTTTCCTTCTTTTTAAATTCTGTCGATATTGAGAAATAGATGATCTGCGGAATGAGCTGCATTTCCTTCTGAAGGTGACGTATGTGCTGGAGGAGGCGCAGCTGAAGTGTCCTCAGAGTGGAGGGTGCAGAGACGTTGTCTCCTGTACTTGGGACGTGTCATCAGGAGGGACGAGTCCCTGGAGAAGGGCATCACACCTAGCAAAGTGGAGAGCCAGCAAACCAGAGGACGACCCCGGTGAGATGGGGGGACGCTCCAGCGTGGCAGTTGGGAGGCTGACCGGGCCGGGTGTCCCTCTGTTGTGCACGGGGTCACTGTGAGTCAGGCTAACTTGAGGGCACCTGGCAGCAGCATGCAGGCGACAGGGGTTCAGTTCCCCGTCGGGGTACTTCAGAGTGCCACCACCCCTCCGTGACACTGAGACCCGGCCCTCATCATCCAGACTCGACCAGATGTAGCCCCAGGTGGCCACTCAGCAACAGTCGCCTCGTGCATCTCTAGAAAGCTCCACAGAGAGCCCTGGTGGTGCAGTGGTTAAGCACTTGGCTGTTAACCCAAAGGTCAGCAATTTGAACTCACTGGCCGCCCGGCCGGCTGCCTCCCTCAAGAGGACAGCTTCGGGAGCCCAGTGGGGCAGATCTGGTCTGTCCGGCAGGGTCGCATGAGAGTCACAGTCAACTCGATGGCAGCAGGTTTGGGTTTGGGGGTGAAGACAAGTTCCGAAGCGGCTAACAGCCTCAAGGTCAGCAGTTTGGAGCTCCACCAGGGTGCTGCAGAAGGAAGTCCGGGCAGCCGGCTTCTGTGGGGTGACAGCCAGGGAAACCCTGTGGAGCACGTGCTCCTCTGTGACGCCTGCGTCTGCCACACGCCGGAACTGACTTGCGCCAGCAGGTTTGGGGTGTTTTCTTTCCCCACTTGGGTCCCAGACCCACCTTTCTAAGGTGGCAATTTCCAGCTGTCGGATTTGTCCCTAACCGAGAAGATGCAGACCAGCTCAGCGTCAGCTGCATCTGAGGAGAGCCGATGAGATGGCAGCAGTGACGTCATCTGTTGTCTGGCCGTTTGCAGTTTAAAAATATAGACTCAACAGCCACAGAGAGAAGAGAGTCACCTTGTGGGAGTTTTGAAATTCCAAAGCACGTGTGTGCCAAGTAACTTTTTTCATTATAGGAATTTTCATAGAATGACAAAATTTAAGATCTTCGGAAAGAACAGAATTTGTGGGACTTGGGAGACAAAGACATCAAAACGGTGTGAACTCTGGTCTTGGTTTCTTTATCAATGAAATGGGAGTGTCGTCTTCCTGTTCCCCGGAAAACAGGAAATGAGATAGACAGGTAAAGTTCACTGTGGTTTGAACTGGAACCGGTTCTGTGTAAAGAGGCCACTGTGATCTGGTGAGGGCTCCCTGAGTGGTGCAGAGGGTTAATGCACTCCACTGCGCACCAAACGGCTGTAGGCTGGCATTGACCCAAAGACACCTGGAAGAAAGGCCTGGAGATCTGCTTCTGAACGCCCAGCCGCAGAGGTCCCTGTGGGGTGGAGCACCGCGCTGACGCATGAGGAGTCGGAGTCGGGCCTTTCTGGTCTGCAGTCTGGGATGTGGAGGTGGAAGCACTTCAGCTTCACCCACAAGGCCTGATAGTGCAGTCCACGAACTTCACTGTTGTAAGAGCTCGTACCTTGTTGCTGGGTATCACTTCGAAGTCTTCCCCTTGGGAAGCTGTGCACCAACATCGGAGCCTGGTTCACCCTTGGAAGCAATGTTGGAACTCCTTCTGGAATGACTGTTGTGCACAGTGGCACGGTGGCAAGTTCATGAACTTAATTGTCTGGTTGTCTGTGAGGGAGTTTCTAGCCAGTAAACAAATAACTGTATCAGAACACCCTCTCTCCTCACCTGATCTGGCCCCAGGGACTTTTTCCCTTACTTGAAGATAAAGGAAATATTGAAAGTAGGACATTTGGGTGACATTCAGGACAGCAAGGGTCATACACTGACGCCTTTGATGGATGGCTGTTCCATAAAAAGAATCCAAAATGCCTTTGAAGGGTGGACTAGGCACCAGCATTGGTGCCTAGCTTCCCAAGGGGACTACTTGGAAGGTGACCACAGTGATACTCAGCAGTGAGGTCTGTAGCACTTTTTCTAGGGGAGTTTGTGGACCCAACTGTCAGACCTCATACGTTAGCCTCCTCTCCAGACTGTTCTCGGGACATGGACCCACGTCCCCACCATCCAGCTGCGCTTGGACCTAGTGTCTCTGCTCTGGTGGCGACGCCCGTCAGCCCGCGGCAGGCCTGATTCTGTCGTTCCTTTGCTTCTCCCAGAGACTCCAGCGGAGGCACAGCAGTGGCACAGGAACCTGCCGTACGCATTCCCAGGGCCCCCCAGCTGTGGCCCTCCAGCTGGGGAAGTTCTGTGTTCGTGTGCTGCAGTCTCCCGGGACGACTCAAGGCAGCTGGAAAACACTTCGCCCAGGCTGACGTCACGAGCACCTCTACCTGAGGCACTTTCTCTGTGGGGAAGGTGAAGTGTCTCTCGGGAACGTCAACGTGCCTGGGTTTTTCTGCTGGAACACTGAGGGCCTGATTCCACTCCATCTTCCGTTGCCTCCGAGACCTAAGGCATGCGCCGTGTTTCCATGACAACGATTGATGCCTGTTACTCTTACATTTAAATGGTTAATGGTGTGTCCTAATGCACGGCTATGCCCAGAAGCATGTGAGGTGTGGACGCTAGTCCTTACATGCAGTGAGACGCCCTGGTGCGCAATGGTCAGGCACTCTCGCCCAAAGACTGGCAATATGGACCCACTCAGTGGCTTCCCAGAAGAGAACTACTGACCATCTGGTTCTGAAAGGATGGCAGCCAAGAGGACCCTGTGACAGGATGGGACAGTCCCGCTTTGTCACATGGGGTTGCTCTGAGTCAGAGTCAGCTCCACAGCACCTCTTACAACGACATGTCTTATTCGCCCTCTCAGGCCTTACAGGAAAGCTCATGTGTAGTGGTTAGTGCTGCAGCTGCTAACCAGAAAGTCAGCAGTTCATCTCCAGCAGGCGCTCTTTGGAGCAGTTCTGCGCTGTCCACAGGGTCACTGTGGGTCAGAATCAAGTTGAAGGCAGGGTGTCCGTGACACCTTGAAATGTAGACCTCTTGGGTAACACCTTAAAACGTACGCATCTTCCAAACCAAACCTGAGTCCGCTGTGACTCGTGACGGCCTATGAGTGTCACGGTAACCCTGTGCTCTGCAGGTTCTCGGTGCCTGATTTTCCCAAAGGAGATTCGGAGGGCTACCTGGGTGGACCTGTGCTGCCAGCGTTCTGGTCAGCAGCTGAGCACGGTCACCACTGACCCTGCCCGAGGCTGCCGTGCTCCTTCCCAGAAGTCCCCAGTATGAGTTTTGTCCTCCGTGTCCATGGCTGGGATCTGCTTGCCTAGTGCGGTCTTCATCGCTGTGTCAGGCGTGCTGGCGATCTTTGTTACGCTGGTTGCTGTCCAGCCCCCGTGTTTTGTTGTGGTTGTTGGCGATCTTTGTTACGCTGGTTGCTGTCCAGCCCCCGTGTTTTGTTGTGGTTGTTCTTCCCCTATCATTGTGATTCATGATAGAGTCATACACTAAATCATTCGCTTATTCGTTCTGCAAAATCTGACTGAGCTGGAACCTGCTGGGTGCCTGCCTAGAACGCACTGATGAGTCACCGTCATCCAGGGAGTCACACCTAGCTGGTCTGGGACAAATGGCTTTCTGCTGAGGGAGAGACGTAACTCCTAGGATCGTACGTTCTCGGACAGGGGAAGGGAAGTTCAGAGGTGGGCAAACCCTGAGAAGGCCACATGTTGGGCCAGGTGAGAGGGTCAGGGCCTGAGCTAAACAGAGTCCTACATCCATGGGACACTTGTCAGCTGCCTCCCAGTCAGCTCTCCAGTCACGTTGAGCGCATGCACCGCGAAGCAAAATGCTACCTGGTCCCGAGCCGCCCTGAGATGGCCTGCGGTGTGCACCGTTGGGATCCGCTGGGTCCCCGCCAGCCGGTTTGCAGAAGCGGATCCCCAGGCCCTTCTTCCTAGTCTGTCTCTGTCTGGAGGGTCCCCTGAGACCCGTCCAATGTCATAGCCACAGACCAGGTTCCAACCAACAGATGGCTGTGCGTGAGGTGCGTTGTGAGGATTTGAACCCGGGTCCCCGCACAAAAGGCAAGGAGGTGGGATCTGAACTGTCAGTGTGGGAGGTGGGATCCTAGCCCTCAGTAGTAGCCTATTGGATGCAGCGTCCACGGGCATGAAGACGGGGGAGAAACTGGACTCTAGAAATAGCCCAGTAGGTTTCAGAAGCACTGTGGCTGTGGGCAGCTTCCCAGCGTTTCTGAGCCTCAGTTTCCTCCTCTGTAGAATACAGTTGTGAAGACTAAATAGATAACATATGCTGAAAAAACAACAACAAAAAACCTGGCTGTGAAATCATAGTGACCCTAGAGGTCAGAGTGGAGCTGCCCCTCGAGTTTCCAGGGAGCGCCTAGGGGATTTGAACGGCCGACCTTTTGGTGAGCAGCTGTAGCAACTACCCACCAGCCGCACCACCGGGGTTTCCAGCGTACGTCAGTGCCTAGAGTACAGTAGGCAGCTAGAATATGTTCGTTTTGTTTTTCCCACCCGTCTGCCTCTAGATGGTGGATGGCTCAGTGGGTGGCGATGGCCCCGTGGGAAGCAGAGAACAGCTCCTGAGGATCTCTGTACCTGTCCGAGTTTCTCAGACAACCCTCTGATGATGACGCACACGGATCTAGTGGCTCAGTGGGCAGTGACGGCCCCGTGGGAAGCAGAGAACAGGCGCAGCTCCCATGGGTCTCAGTAACTGTCCAGGTGTCTCAGACAGCTCTCTAGTAATGACGCACACTGGTCTAGCTGTAGAGCAGCTTTGGTGGCACAGCGGTTAAGAGCTTACTGCTGACCTCCTGGTCAGCAGTTTGAATCCACCAGCTGCTCCTCAGAAACCCTGGGGCCGATTCTGCTTAGTGCTGTAGGGTGGGTCATAGATTGAATTACGTCCCCACAAAAACATGTGTAGTCACTGGGCTGGGCCAAGATTCCCTATATTCTGTGATTATACTCCACTTTCTGATTTTCTGATGCTGTAAAACCTATTCGCTGCTTGTGGTTAGCAGAGTAGATTCTGTTAGAGAGGATTTAGGGTGGCACTGTGAATCCCTTCACAAGGTCACCTCCCTGTTCCACTGTAGAGGGAATTTCCCTGGAGTGTGGCCATCACCACCTTTCATCCTTTTATCCTACAAGAGAGGAAAGGGAAGCAAGCAGAGAGTCAGAAACCTCACACGATCGAGAAATCAGCACCAGGAGAGGAGTGTGTCCCTTCAGACCTGAGGTTCCTCTGACGAGATGCTCCCTGACCAAAGACTGATGCAACACAAGGACCTTCCTTCAAAGCTGATAGACAGAAAGCCTTCCACTGGAGTGGATGTCCTGAAATTGGCCTTGTGGCCTACTGGACTGTGTAAGAGTCAACTTTCCCTTGTTAAAGCCATCCCCTTGCGGTATTTCTGTAGAGCGGTACCAGATGACCGAAACAGGATGGCTGTGGGGCCTCCACGAGTCAGAACCCACTCGATGACCATGGGTAGACCAGCTGTACTTAAGGAACAGCTCATCATTTCAGTTCGTCTTTCTCAAACCCACGCCCCTCCGTGTCCTAAAGCCATTGTCTGGTTCCCAGAAGACTCGCCGCCAGTCGGGCAGGATGCCAGGTCACTTGGAGCACATGGATTGGTTCCCGGTCATTCGGTAAATTTGGAGTGATAAAAATACTTCCCGTCTCCCGGTGTGAGCCAAAGCTCTGCAGTTAGCTCTGAGGTCTTATAAAAGTTCCGTGAGAATCTTCTCCAAATGCCCCTCATTGGACAGATTTATGACCCCTGTAAACATGTGTGCATTCAAAACTGCAGCTCAGATGTTGTGTTTAGAGACTCTGAAAGTAAAATAGAAGAAGGAGTTTCAGTTAGGTCTTGTTTCCTGGCAGGCCCTGAGCTTTTTGTAAAACTCTGTTTCTACAGACCAGCATTCAAGCCGTCAATACCAGAGAACATGGATTCTCATGCAAATCATGTTTTATGTGGAATTGATCTCTAGCTTTATGAATCTTAATGTGGCAGCTTTCAAAGGATGAAAAAGAACAGTTTTAAAACCTATTAAATTTTTCTGTGAAAGTGTACATAGCTGTAGATAAAGTATTTCAACAGTTTCTACCTGTACTATTCGGCGACACTGGTTACGTTCTCACCTCCCTTCCCACCTTCTCCCCAACTCCCGTCTGAGCCTTACTGCCCCTCAGCTGCCCACACAGGCTTTTGGGTGTCCTTGTCAGTTTGATCTCACCTAGACAAGTCTGTAAAAGAGCCCAGCCCTCAAATCAGATGTACTTTAGTTAAGAAAACCTTTTTTTTTGTAAAGTGAGCACAGATGTTATAACACATCTGTGTGGTAAGCCTCAGTTGCTAACAGGGAAGTCAATGGTTCAAACCTACTCCACACCTCCAGGGGAGAAGGACCTGGTGACTCACTCCTGTAAAGATGACAGCCCAGAAAATGCTAGGGGACAATGCTGCTCTGTCACCTGGGGTGCTCTAAGCCACAGGGCCCCTGGAAGGGGGATGAGAAATTGTCCAAAAGGAGCGATGGACAACGCCCAGCAACAAAAGTAACACTGCTTACAAAACCTGTTCTGGGGATGTTATGTTTGTAAAATAATCAAGAAAACGGGTTTAACTCTTGGTAAAGAACAGCGCAGTTCATGTGTGCATCTAGTTTTAAAGTACGGTATTCATGGATCCAGATTGCCCGTTCTGCTCTGAGAGCCATCCGTTGGACTGTCCGTTGGCGTCCTTGCTGGGGAAGGGACAGGCACAGTCAGTCCAGCCGGAGTTCTGGCCCCCTTCCTCTGAGTCAAACCCCACCATCCCACCCACCAAGAAATAGGAGGCTCCCCAGTTCTGCATTTGATTTAGCAGATTACATGCTTTCAGTTACAGAGGCCTGGTGGTGCAGCGGTTAGACACTGGGCTACTAACCGAGAAGCCAGTGGTTCTGACTCGCCAGACAGAGTCCCAGTGCATGTAGGAGGTTTGCATGAACCCAGGCAGTGCAGTGGGGAAGCACCCAGCTGCTAACCAAAAACTTGGTGGTTTGACCCAACAGCCCTCCAAGGGAAGAGGGTGTGATCTGCTTCTCTAAGGACGACAGCCTTGGGAACCCTGTGGGGCAGTCACCCTCTGTCCTGCAGGGTCGCTGTGGGCCAGAATCGACTCACTGGAGATTGAGGTATAATATTTAAACTCTTAGCTTCTCCTTTATTTGGATGGTGGCTGCAGAAGGGTCTGCATAGCAGTTTCCATTATTTTCTCTTTGAAATGCTTCATTTTTATCATTCATAATTCATATCCCTAATGATTATGTTTTAAATTTAAATAAAGAAGTAAAGCTACACAAATCACAAATGAAATAAGGGAAATCTACCTAATGAGTTAGAGGTAGGTATGTGCCTTCTGGCGTGTCCTGAGACCGCAAAGCGTTAGGGTGTCTGGCGGGGCTGTCAGTGGACTGCTCAGGCCATGGAAAATCCTGACTGCCGTGCACATGAGAAAGTCCTCGGAGAATCAGGAGAGATGCTGTCAGCTGTCCTGGGCACAAAATGACAGGAAAATGAGGAGAGCTGAGACTGTGATTGTTTATCTTATTTTTTAAGATTTTTTTTGGCTCTTTTAAATTTTTTTTTCTTCTGTGTATGAGGTGAAAGTCAGAGAGTGAATTAGTTTCCCACGCCGTAGTTAGTGCAGAGCCGGCCACGGCCCTGGTGTCCTTCCCCGCTGTGTGTCCGCTCTCTCCCCGTTTCCAGCGGGGCTCCCTGTTCCCTTTCTCCTGATTTCCCACCCCTTCCGGCTTCTCATCTTTGCTTTGGGGAAGGTCTTGTCCTTTTGATCTTGTAGGACTCGTTGCCCTAAGGAGTCCGGTCCTCTTGAGGTTAGCATTGGTGTTCGTGTTTGTTTTATGGGCGTGTTTGGCTGGAGGGTGCTGTCTTGGAAAAGCTTCATTTCCGGATCGGAAGAGTGTCATCCTAGGGATGTAGTGTCAGGGTTCTTCCGGTCTCTGTCAGACCAGTCAGTCTGGTCTTTTTTGTGACCGTGACCGTTTGAGTGACCTTTGTCTCGCACTCTGTGTGCACCTGGTGTTTGGATCCCTGTGAGAGCAGTTGGTGGCAGCAGCTGATAGCTTCTCTTTCTCAAGAGTCTGGATCAAGTGCTAGCAGTCTGTAACGGTATTTTGCAGATGTCTACCCATCAAACCCCTAAGTAGCGTAGTTAATCCCCAAAGCAAGAAACAAGTCAGGATCCTAGGATTCCTACCAAAAGGTCACCTCAATCCTGAGCCAAATGAACCTTCTAAGACGATTTTTAGGAAGTGCTTTGGAGGACAAACGAGAGTCTCAAAATAAATTTCACATGTTCTGAAAAAGAAAAAAGACAGGATCTGCTAAAAAGACAGTACAGGAAGTCCCCAATTTATGACGTATTCCAGTTATCAGAACCTGAACCAGTGGCACAGTGGTTCAGAGTGTGACTGGTAGACAAAAGGTCAGCAGTTCAAACTCCTCGGAGACCTCATGGGGCGGTCGTACTCAGACCTCCAGGGTCACTGTCAATTCTATGGCAACGTTTTGTTGTTGTTGTGTGAGTTGGTGATACGCACCCCGCGCAGTGCTGCAGTGTGCTCCGGGGTCGTCTATACCAAGTATCCTTTATGCAGGTAGCATTGGTCATTGTGCGTCTAATGGTTCACAACAGTGTTTCAGCCAGCTAGGGCTGCTCTAACAGAGACATCAGGAGTGGATCGCTTTAACAGAGGAAGGTTTATTCTTGCACAGTCCAGTAGGCTACAAGTCCAAATTCACGACGTCTGCTCCAGGGAAAGGCTTTCCCCCTAGTCGGAAGGCCCTCGTGTGGCATCGGTCTTTGTCCAGGGAGCGTCTTGGTGCAGGAACCTCAGGTCTGAAGGACACTCTCTTCTCCTGGTGCTGCTTGCTTGATGACGTGAGGTTCCCCTTCTCAGCCTGCTTCCCTTTCCTTTTATCTCTTGGAGGATGAAAGGATAAAGGGTGGTGCAAGCCACACTCCAGGGAAATTCCCTTTACAGTGGAGCAAGGGGGTGAGCTTCTGAAGGGATTTACAGTCCCACCCTAATCCTTTAACATACAGCATAGGAAAATCACAAAATGGAGGACAATTATCAAATACTGGGATTCATGGCCCAGCCACACAGCTCTACATATTTTTTGGGGGACACAATTCAATCCATGACAAGTATGTACCACACGCATTGCTCCAGGGTGCTCATTTGTCCTTTATGCCGTGTGTCGTTGCTGATGTCACCATTCTCAGATGTTCATTCGTAGATGTTGAAAGATCAGCTTTGTAAAGACACTCATGATGAAAGGCGGTAACAATGAAAAATCTAAAAACGGGGATATCTGGCTTACGTCAGAACTGCTTAATGACCGTCGACATAGCACCCTGTTATAAGCCAAGGATTACCTGGTCAAAATCCCTCTGTCTCTTATCTACACGCATTATAATTGAAGCCATCGAGGGGCAGAAAACGAACTGATGTGAGATGACGGAAGGCCATCCGGAGGAGGAGCTAAGATGTCATCAAGAAGGAAATAATCTTGTTTTTACACAGATAACATGTGTTGTGCTTTTTTTTTTCTTTGCCAGCTGTACCACCCACCACCAAGTGTTTTTGTAAACACTATTGCAATATTTTTAACATGTTGCTGTGCAAAGATATGTACGGCACTGACAAAATACCTGGACACAGGCAGGCATGGCTGCCAAACATGACTCACATGTTATCTGTATGCAAACGTGGTAATCCATTTTATAAGGGATCCCAAAGGAGAATTAAAAATCTTAGGAGGAGATCACTAAGTGTTTTCTCTGAGGAACCTCTGAGTGGGTTCAAGCCTGTAAGTTCTTAGTTAGCAGTGGCACTTAATGATTTACCTGCCCACCCAGAGTTTAATGGTGTGTGCCTCCTGGGGATCCTGTGCCCTGCCCACCCTGAATTCAATGGTGTGTGCTCCCCAGGGATCCCTGCCCTGCCTACTCTGCTTTTAACCCATATTTGGTCAGCACCAACTGCATACCAAGTGCTATATGTGACATGTTTAACACAGCCTACAAAATCCCCAGTGATCCCTGCTGTCACTGAAGTCCCAGAGTCCTGGAGGAAACACTTCCAAAAGCTGTCACTTAGGTGGATGGTGGACTGGGCATTGCTTCATTCTGCTGGACACAGGACCCCCAGCAGTGGGAACCAACTCCCTGGCACCATACAACAACAACAATGATGCTCAGGAGCCCCGGTGGCACTGTGGTTAAAAGCGCTCAGCTGCCAGCCCTCTGGTCACTGGTTCGGGTGACAAAGGTGCGGCCGTCTGCTTCTGTCGAGATGAAAGCCTCGCAGACCCCATGAGGCAGTTCTGCTGGGTCTTACGGGGTCACTAGAAGTTGGAATCAACTCAGTGACAGCGGGTTTACATCTGGGATGGCCCTGAAGCATGCTGAGGCAGACGGTCAGCCCCACTGGCTGGTGCTCAAGAGAAGTCCTAAGAACTTCGGCATGAGGCCCCTCAAGACCAGCAGAGGGAGGCCGGCGAGCCCTGTGGTCTGGAGGTTTCCTTTCCTGCCACAGACGGTCCACAACATACGGCTCCTGTCCGACTATTTCCCACCTAGGCTGTCCGTCTTCCAGGAGCCCTGGTGGTGAGACAGTTAAGAGGAAACCCT
Source organism: Heterohyrax brucei (assembly GCA_028571685.1). Taxonomy (NCBI): domain Eukaryota; kingdom Metazoa; phylum Chordata; class Mammalia; order Hyracoidea; family Procaviidae; genus Heterohyrax; species Heterohyrax brucei. The sequence continues at coordinate 84,126,318 of CM053159.1, forward strand.
ATGGGGCAGTTCTACTCTTGTCACAGGGATTGCTGTGAGTGGGAAACTGACCTGATAGCCCCCAGTAACAGCCCCACCTTTCACAGATGCCAGTTTTAACCAGGTTTTACTCTTGCTCGTGACATGGTGTAGAGTGTGGGTTCTCCCTCAGGCTGCTTTGCTAGGAGACTGGACCTGGGGGATTTCCCCTAAGAGCAGCTAATGAAGCTTATCTGTAAGACCAGTGACCCTGTCAGCACCAGTCTCTTCTACAGAAACCACAGAGACAAGGCAGGATGCCTGGCCCTTCATTCTATTATGAAATAATTAGTGTGTAGCTCGATCTGCAATTCTATTTCTGAAAAGCTGAGGAAAAGTCCTACAAAAATGTCCACTGTTGTTACTTACCTTGAGTGGGTTCCGGTCAGGGTTCTACCTGGGTGGGCCACGATTCTCCATTGTTTGACGGTTACAAGGTGGACTGGCCTCTAAGTGATGATGCAATCGCTTCGTAATGAGGTCTGCTGTAATGTCGTCACCTCCACGATGGCATCTGTTGGGAACATCCCATCAGTGGAAAGGGATTGGGGTTGGGGGAGGGGGCTGCATCCAATATGACTGGATGCTCTGGCAAGCCTCGCTGGTGCCCCTGGGCTCTGGGTCCTGCCCTTGGCTCCTGTCGATCTGACCTCCGGTTCCTGGGCTTTGGGTTAGCAGCTGCCCTGCTGTCTGGCCTGCTGTCCTGCGGTTCATCAGCCTCCACAGCCTGTGAGTCAGAGGCCTGCTGTCTGGGATCCATCGGCCTCCACGGCCCGTGAGTCAGGGGCCTGCTGTCTGGGATCCATCGGCCTCCATGGTCCATGAGTCAGAGGCCTGCTGTCTGGCCTGCTGCTCTGGGGTTCACCAGCCCCTGAAGTTACTGAGTCAGGAGAACCCTCCAGCCTGATCCACACACTAGGCACGCTTCAACATGTGAGCCATTCTTTGACATAAACCTCTATCCATATTTGCTAATTGCTTCTCTGCTTTTGCTGCTCCAGAAAATGCAATCGAATACTGTATACATGTATACAAGGTCTGGCAATTAGGTCTGCAAACTTAATTGTTCTAAGTGCACTCTCACTGCTAAATATCACTATGGACAACTTCAAATTACTCCCTTGGGGAAGCTAGGCACTGATGCCAGCACCTAGTCCACCCTTCAAAGCAGTTTTGGAATTCTTTGTGAATTGGCTATTGTGCTCAGTGGCATGGTGACTTTGTGAACTTGATTGTATATTGGTCTGTGAAGGAATATTTAGCCAGTAGACAAATAACTGTATTGGAACATCCTCCCTATTCACCTAGTATGGATCCCAGTGACTTTTTTCTTGACCTGAAAATAAAAGCAATGTTGAAAGGAAGACATTTGCATCACATTCAGGACATCAAGGGTAATACGATGACACTTCTGATAGATGTTCCAGAAAAAGGGTTCCAAAGTTGCTCTGAAGGGTGGGCTAGGCACTGGTGTTGGGGCATAGTTTCTCAAAGGGAGTGCTTTGAAGGTGACCATGGTGATATCCAGCAGTGAGGTATGGAGCAGTCTTTCTAGGCTGAGTCTGCAGATGTCACTGGGAGTCCCTGTGTATAGCTGCTGCTGTCACTCAGTGCTGCCCAGTCAGTTGTGATGCACAGTGACCCTGTGGACCACACTGATGAAGTTCGTCACATTGTGCTGCCATTGTCAGGATGGTTTTCCAAGTTGTCTCTCATCACAGACTGAGTTGTTTCCCCCCAAAATTGTGTGTGGCTGTTTGGCTGGGCCATGATTCCCAGCACCGTGTGGTTACCTGTGGTTAATGGAGCAGTACTGAGCTGTGTTAAGGAGAATTAGGGTGGGACTCTGATACCCCACGAAATCCCATCTCTGCTGGAATGTAAGGGGAGTTTCTCCAGATGGGGCCTGTGCCGCCTTCCGTCTCGCAGGAGATGAAAGAGAAACAAGCAGAAAGTACAACCAAAAACAACCACTGCTGCTGGGCTGATTCCAACCCACGGTGACCCTGTGGAACAGAGGAGATCTGTCCCTTAGAGTTCCCAAGGAGCCCTTGATCACTGTGGCCCAGGGCTCCTCCCTAAAGATTACAGCTTTGGAAACCGCATGGCGCACTTAGATCCTGTCCTGTGGGTCACTGAGAGTCAGAATCGACTCAACGGGAGTGGGACAGTTATGCTAAGAGAAGGAGCAGCTGTGCCTTGGGAACTGAGTCGTGATAAAAAGGCATTTTTTCCAGAGAGTGTTGTTGTTGTCGTTGTTGGGTGCTGTTGAGCTGAATTTCCGTTTGTAGGGCCCCCATGTGATGGGGTAGAGCTGCCCCATAGCATTTCCTAGACCGTTCCCTTTACAGCCTGTGGGTCTTTATGTGTACTGAAGACCTGGTGAATAGGAGGGAGCATTGTCTGATACAGTGCTGGAAGGGGAGCCCCCCAAACTGGAAGGCACTCTGGAGACAGCTGGGGAAGAGCTGCCCCCTCCAAGTCGAGGTGACCTTGATGCCGTGGGTGGAGTCAAGCTTTAGGGACCTTCATTCACTGATGTGGCATGACTCAGAATGAGAAGAAACAGCTGCAAACATTCATTAATAATCAGACCATGGAATGAATGTACAAAGCGTGAATCCTGGAAAATGAGAAACTGACAAAAATGAATGGAATGTGTCAACATTGTCTTACTGTGCTGTAGCTGACTGCTATCAGCCATTTCCAGCTGGGCGGTTACATGGCCTCCTGTGCCAGGGAGGACAGAGTAAAGAAGACTGGCATTTTGTTCATCGTCTGCCCTGAAGCACAGTGCTGCCAGTGCCAGGGTCGCACCCACACGTCTACAGGAAAGATCCATTCGCAGGACTGTTATTTAAATCTGGGCGTCAACCACTGAGGCAAATAATAAGGAAACTGAAGATTTTTGCAATGCATGCAGTCTGAAATTAATCAAACACGCAATCAGGATGCATTCATAATTACTGGTGATGGGAATGCAAAAGTTGGAGGCACAGAAGAGGGAGCAGCTGTTGAAAGTGTGGCCTTGGTGACAGAAGTGACGCCAAAGACCACAGGATAGAATTTTGGGAGACAAATCATTACAGTTAACTTTTTCATCAACCTCAGTGTGACTCTACTTGTGGACCTTACCGGAAGGAATGCACGGGAATCAGTTTGATTACATCTGCGGAAGAAGGTGGTGGAGAAGGTCAGCATTGTCAGTCAGAACAAGGACAGGGGCCAGCTGTGGACAGACCACCAGCTGCTCACATGCAAATTCAAGCTGAAGGTGAAGAAAACTAGACAGTCCATGAGAGCCAAAATATGACCTCGAGTATATCCCACCTGGGTTTACAGACCGTCTCCAGTGTGGATTTGGTATGCTGACCACTAATGACTGAAGACCAGACCAACTGCAGAGTGACAACAGGGACCTCATCCGTGAAGACAACAAGACGTCAGTAATGAGACTGGAAAGAAGGAAAGGCCCAGATGGATGTCAGAAGAGACTCTGAAACTTGCTTTTGAACTCTGGGTAGCTAAAGCAAAAGGAAGAAATGATGAATCAAAAGAGTGGAACAGAAGCTTGCAAAGGGCAGCTCAAGAAGACAGAGTGTTATGGTAACACGTGCGAAGAGCTGGAGGTAGAAAGGGAAGAACACAGTCTGCGTTTTTCAAGCTGAAAGAACTGAAGAGAAAATTCAAGCGTGGAGTTGCAGTACAGAAAGATTCTACAGGCAAAACATTAAATAACTCACGAAGCATCAAAAGAAGACAGAAGGAACACGCAGAGTCATTACACCAGGAAGAACTGTTGATGTTCAGCCATTTGAAGAGGCAGGAACTGAGGTGCTCAAGGGAGACGTCGAAGCTGCATTGGAGGTGTTGGCAGAAAACCAAGACTCCAGGAATTGATGGAATATCAACTGAGATGTTTCAACAAATGGGTACAGTGCTGAAGTGCTCACTGGTCTATGCCAGGAAATTTAGAAGACAGCCACCCGGCCAACTGACTAAAAGAGATCCATATTTTTCCCATTTCCAAGGAAAAGTCACCTGACAGAATGCAGAAATTGTCAGGCATTATTATTTACATCATCTACAAGTAGAATTTTGCCAAAGATAACAGTTGCAGTGGTACATTGAGAGGGAGCAACCAGAAATCCAAGCTGGATTCAGAAGAGGATGTGGAACGCAGAGCCCAAAGCAGGGAATACCAGAACGATGTTTACCTGTGTTTCACTGACTGTGCAGAGGTGTTGGACTATGTGGATTGTGACAGATTATGGATAACATTGACAAGCATGGGAATTCCAGAACACTTAACTGTGCCTGTGAGGAACATGCCTGTGTCATCGTTTGAACAGAAGGAAACCCTGAGTGATTTAAGGTCAGGAAAGGTGTGTACCTCGGTTGTGTCCTTTTACCATACTTATTCAATCTGTCTGCTGAGCAAATAATCTGAGAAGCTGGACTAGATGAAGAAGAACAAGGCATCAGGATTGGAGGACGACTCATTAACAACCTGCTTTATGCAATGGCACAGCCTGCTTGCTGAACGTGAAGAGGATTTGAAACCCTTGCTGATCAAGATCAAAGACCACAGCCTTCATCGTGGATCACATCTCAACATCCAGAGAACAAAACTCTTCACAGCGGGACCAATTAGCAACAACCCATTGCGTTGGGCAAACCAACTACAGAAGATTTCTTTAAAGTATTAAAAAAGCAAAAATGTCACTTTGTGGACCAAGGAATGCCTTGGCTAGGCCATGGTATTTTCAGTCACCATGGACAGTGAACAAGGAAACCGAAGAAGAACTGATGCCTTTAAATTGTCGTATTGGAGCATAATATTGAATACTCCTGGATGCCAGAAGAGCAAACAAATCTGTTGGGGAAATACAGCCAGAATGTGCCTTAGGAAAGAGAATGGTGAGACTTTGTCTCACGCTTTGGACATGTTGTCAGGAGGGATCAGTCCCCGCAGATGGTCATCATGCCTGATGAAGTGGAGGATCAGCCCCAAAGAGGAAGCATCCTGGCGTGGTGAGAGGGCACAGGGGCTGCAGCCCTGGACTCAAGCCAGGCAGCGACAGTGAGGGTGATGCAGGACGGGGCAGTGTGTTGTTTTGTTGTGCGTGCAGTCGCTGTGAGTCAGGACCAACTTGATTGCACCAGGCAACAAAGATCTTCACAGGAACTTTTAGCGTGGTCTTTCTCCTGCAGAGCTGCTTGGTGGGTTTCGGGTGCCAGCCTGTTGATTAGCGGCCGAACGCGTACTAGCAGCTGGAACCACCAGCAGAAAGGCGAGAGAACGAGGCCAGACTCCAGAAATAACCAACCCAACCAACCACCAGCGGCAGGCCAGTCATCGTCCGGACATTACAGCCTCTCGAGGCTTCGGGAGTTCAGGCCGCTCATCCAGAACCCCTTGTCTGGTGATCAGTGGAGTTAGGGTTCAGTCTCAATCCCCTGAACCTACAGGACTTCCCCAGAGGAACAGAAGAAAGGGTTCACTTTAAGGGACAAGATGGACCCGATGTTGGATGTACAGCCACAGGGTTTAATCGAAACCAGCTCTGTCCTGTATTAATATGTCTTCATAAATTTTGCAGTGGGTCTGAATCCTCGCATTTTTCATTCACAAATTGGGAATAGTTCTGCTTGCTCTTGTTGGGCCCTGTGTCAGAGGACTGGGAGACACTGGGAAGAAGGGGCTGGCGATCGGTTTTCAAGGCGCACCAGTGAAAACCCGGTGACTCTCAGCAATGTGATCCCATTGCATGTGAGGTCTCTGGGCATCGAGGGCTGAGATGATGGCAGCGGGTGACACGACAACCTGGCCTCTGGTGCTCTTGGGGAAGCCCCTCAACCCTCTACAGGGCACAGCTTTCTCAGCTCAGTGCCTGCTGTCCTGTGTTCAACAGAAGAGTGTCCTGCTGTGGACACACATCTGAGCCTTTCCCTTGGGCCGTTGTCTTGGCCTTCCGAGCTGGACGGAGACACGCTGGAGCTTTGGATTCAGGAGGTCATTCAAGACTTTTTTTTTTAATTTCCTGCCCCAGTTAAATATTTAGAAAAGCATAAGACCTTAAAGAGTTTCCTAATATTTTTCGTATTCTGAGTAAGAACATTCAGTACTGTCTCCTGTTACATCAGCGACCTCTTGCTGCCTGAGACACCACAGAAATGTAGCCCCTTCACACAGCACTTGCTTGTTCTCTGTTGTGGTTCTGTGGGTGCTCCTTGTCGGGGCCTGCAGCAGGCCCGGGGCATCCCTACGGACACGGCTGGCTTGGCCTTCCCTCTGGGCAGCTGGGGGGGCTGGGGCTTGCTCCGTGTGGTCTCCAGCCCCCGCGAAGGCCAGCCCTGGCTCTGGCTCGCAGTGGCAGAGGGTACCCAGCCCCAGCACACAGGCACTTTTCAAGCCCGTCCTGTGTATCTGCTGATGAGTCCTTGAACGATGTCCATGGTTAAGCCACTCTGCTGCCAACTGGAAAGTTGGCAGTTCAGACGCCACCCATAGGTGCCTCAGAAGCAAGGCCTGGCAGTCCACTGAAAACACTGTGGAGCCCAGTTCTTCTCTGAGACACGTGGTGAGATGACGGAGACTCAGTGACAACTGTGCATACACTAGTGTAATGTCCCAGGTCCTGCAGCCAAACCGAGATCTCAGCGGGGAAGAAACACAGGTCTCCCGATGGAAGGAGCTTCCAGGACGTATTGCAAAGGGACCTGCACACTGGGGAGAATTTGCACTGCCAGCCGCCACCCTGTGGTCATCATTAGTCATTTAACACAGAAGTCAGAGTAAAAGGCCTTCAAATTTGGTACCTTTGGCTTCATGTAAAGGGGCCCTGATGGTGCGAAGGTTAACTGCTCGGTTGCTAACCTGAAGGTCAGTGGTTCAAACCCACCCATAGGCCGAGAAAGACCCGGTGACCTGCTCCCCTAAAGACCACTCCTGGGGACTCCTGCGGTGCACCTCCACTCTGTCCCATGCAATTTCAGGGAGTGAGAATCAATGCAAAGTCACCAACAACAACAGCTTCATGTGCTTAAAACCTCACTACGTTGTCCCTGGTTTCTCTCTTGATGTTGTGGATCATGAAAACTTGAGGCTGGAGAGCAGTGTCTGGAAGCAGGAAGTCAGGCAGGGAAACCTGGCACCTGCTCAGGGTCAGAGGCGGGATGCAAGGACGGACGTGAGGGGGCCGGATTAGAGCCTAGATGAAAGGAAGAGACAGCAGTGGGTTGGTGGCTGTGGGAAAAGTGAGGATAAATCCACAACGTGATACGCAGTTCAGAGTGGGAGTTGGCAGCTGGGAGGGGGGAGGGGGAGAGGGGAGGGTGTCCTAACCCCTAGGGTTCTGTTTGGGGCTAATCCATACATTTATAACCATCTGTATGCAGCTTCTACCACCACCCAACAGACTGTGACAAACTCAGCCACTGGAAACAACCCATTCGTCATCACGTAGGCTCTGTGGGTCAGGAGTCCGGCCCCCGCTCAGGGACTCACCAGGCCAAACTCAAGACGGCAGTGGGGCTGAGGGCCTGGGCTCTTACATGGGGGTGTAGGAAGACTCTCGTTCCAGGCCCATGCAGGTGCTGTCAGGATCCGTGCCCACAGTCGTAGGACTGAGGTCCCACGTTCTTGTTGGCTGCCAGCAGGGCCGTCCTCAGCTCCTTGGGGTGGCCCACATCTGTGGTCATGTGGCCCCACCATCATCAAAGCAGCAGTGGTGCACAGAAGCCCCCTCATCCTCCCAATCTCTCCACCATCACCCAGAGAAAGCTCTCCACTCCTTCAGGCCCCTGTGGTTAGATCAGTGCCCCACCACCACACAATCTTCCACTGTAAGCATTTGTGCCTCTTAGGAGACCTGGTGGCTCAGTGGTTAAGCACTGGGCTGCTATCCAAAAGGTCAAATCCTTGGAAACCTAATGGGGCAGTTCTGCTGTGTCCTATAGTGTCATTCTAGGGTCATTGTGAGTTGGAATCGACTCAAGAGCAGTGAGTTTGGTTTTACGGTGCTATATAAAGAGAAAACCTGGTGGAGCAGTGGTTAAAGCGCTCAGCCCCTAGCCTAAAGGTCAGTGCTTCAAACCTACCAGCTGCTCCAGGGGAGAAAGGTGTGGCCACCTGCTGCTGTACAGACTGTAGCTTTGCAAGCTCTGTGAGGCAGTCCTGCTCTGCCCTGCAGGGTCACTGAAGAAACCACACCAAACCCCCTGCTGTCAAGTCAGGTCCAACTCATAGTGACCCTAGAGGTCAGAGTCGAACTGCCCCATGGAGCTTCCCAGGAGCAACTGGTGGATTTGACCTGCCACCTTTGGTTAGCAGATGTGGCCCTTAACCCGCTGTGCCACCAGGGTCCCCTGAGAGTAGAAACTGACTTGACAGCAAGTTTTGTTTGTTTTTGTTTCGGTGCCATGCCATGTAATGTAATGTAATCCCTGGATTCAATCCACAGATTCTGGGGACTGGAGACAGAAAGTGGAGGGTGGGGCTGTTGGTTGTACTTCTGCCTCGTGCATAATCTCTTGTAAAGAGGTGACATAATTAAAGAAACTTCTCTTTTTTTTTTTAAATGAAAATGCAGTTGGATCCTGAAATCACCACCCCCTCGTGGCTTATGGTGAGACACCTGTGGTAGCAAAGAAGGCACTGTGGTAGTGCTGACACCTCGTAGAGACAGAGTGGAGGGCTGGGCTGGCACAGAGTCACAGATCAGGAGCTGGAAAGCCACCTCCACTGTGTGCCGGCCACTGCTGTTGAATTGATTCCACTCACAGTGACCCTACAGGGCAGAGTAGAACTGCCCCAAACCAAAGATCCCAAACCCACTGCTGTCCAGCCAATTCTGACTCCTAGTCACCTAGAGAGCAGGGTAGAACTGCCCTGTAGCGTTTCTGAGGAGCACCTGGGGACTTCAGATGGCCAGCCAGTGGCCTTCAGGGCTGCCCTGGACTCCGGGGGGGGGGAGGTGCGGCTATTACTTACTGCCACTAGGTGTCACTCTCACAACTGAGGAGAAGGTTCTGTACTGGGGGCGGATTTGAACCGAGTCCTCGCAAGAGCTCTGGGTTGTGGATTTCAGGACGTGTGGCTGCAGTCCCTGGGGAATCTGGAGGCCTGGAGAGACCTTGAGGAATAGAATACTTCCCAAGATGTGAGCCTGGTATGAGCTTTCTTTTCCCTTGTGGTTACACAGGCCACTGGGGGCACAAATATGCGTTCACATACACATTTCTTAAATCCTCAAACCAGTTAGCAGTGCTGTGCTGACGCAGTGCTGGGCTACTAAACAAGAGGTTTGTGGTCTGAACCTGCACGGCATCCCCGCAGAGAGGAGATCCGTGGATCTACTCCCGTGTGGACACAGCCCTGCGAGGTGGGGACAGCCGCTTGAGTCACACAGCAGTGTGTGTGCAAGTTGTGAGGTGACGCGTTGCTTGGATTGTCCAACTTTAACTTAAAGCACTATAAAACCCACCACTCCCGTTGATTCTGACTCATGGCAGCCCTATAGAAGAAGAAAGGCAAAGCCTCGGAAGCCCTGGGGGACAGCTGTTGGCTGTCACATGTGCTCACTGGGAGCTGGATTCCAGGAAGTGGGTACACTCATGCTGTGTCTGCTCCCCCTCATAGTGGCCCACGTGTATCAACGCACAGCTGCACTCAACAGGGTTTTACACAGCTTAGGCACTGTGCCGTTGGACAGAGGAGGGGGACTGAGGACATCTTTGTCACATGCTGCATCTCCTTCACCAAGACTCCAGGCCGGGTTCCTTCCTTCAGAGTCCTGCCAGCCTCAGAAGTATGGCTGGCCACCATGGAGACGGGCTGGGTGTTACCACCAGGAGTCCAAACCTCACTGGTGGTGCTGAAATGACAGCCTCTTTAGGGGCCCAGGGTGTGGTGGTGTGACAGATATCTCTGGGGACCTGGACAACAAGCCTTCTGCCTCCATCTCCAGTGGCTCAGACTAGTGAGCGTACCTAAAGGACTGGCACCCACAGGCTCTCTCCTGCTCAGGAACCAGATGAAAGGGGTGCACAGCTGGGCAGCAGCCTGCATCCAGGCCAACCACTGCCGTTGTGGGGTGTCAGTGGATTTCAGACTCACACACCCCCATAACAGAGCAGAGCTGTCCTGTGGGGCTTTCTCAGCTAGCAGCATGGCTAAGAGCTCAGCTGCTAACCAAGATGCTGGCTGTTGAATCCGTCAGCCACCCCTTGAAAATCCTATAGGTCAGCTATACTCTGTCCTATAGGGCTGCTATGAGTTGAAATTGACTCTGTGGTGACAGGCTGGGTTTGGTCCTCTTTCTGGGAGCAGATCGCCAGGTCTTTCGGTGCCGGGGGCCAACCTCTACGGGGTCTGGGAGGGTTAGGTGGCATCGGCGAAGAAAAGAGACTCAGACAACCAGGAATCTGGAGGTCAGCAGCCTGTTAAGGCCTGTCTTTATTTGTTATATAATCAATGAGGTGACGTGATTTCACCCTGCTCTTTGACCACGTAAGGTGTTGGCTAGTGAGGAACTGATTCCTCGTGGTCTCTTTTCATGTTAATCATTAGGGCCTTCTAGGTAATGGCCTGAGACAAGTATGTTGTGATTGTAATCAACAGTGAAAACAAAGCTATGCCTTGAGCTCAATCAGCTCTACCTATGCCTCGAGGTTAAAGGTGCAGGAAGAGGGGTAGACTCATCTAAAGGTTATTATCTGGCTGTCTCTATTTGTTCCTTCTTTGCTGTTATTTTATCTCTTCCTGTGGGGATAGTAAGCGCCTACTGCCCCCTACCCTATGTCTCTCTGAAGCTGTTCTAAGAAGGATATTTCTTTAGTGTTTACTCACTTGCCATACCAATTATAATAAACTTGGGAGCCTATCCATCTTCCTGATGCAGGGAGTGGGATGTTTATATCTAAGGGCTGTGCAGGGGTTTGTCCCTGGGGAGCTTCCCAGGGCCTTCCTGCAATCTTGGATTTCACATGTGGAGGGGGATGTGTGGTTGGGGGAAGCCAGCGGGGCCCAGCCAGCCTCGGCATTCCCGGGCTGGGCGTTCCCAGGCTGGGCGTGCTGTGTCAGGATTCATTCCTCCGAGCTCTTTTCTCTAGGAACTCCCATTCAGATTTCCTCGATGTTATCTCATAAGCCAAGGGGGTTGTAAAGCCCCTCTTAGAAGGCATCTTCCTTAATCCTTGTGTTAGGAGATGAGAGGGTACTTTTGAGGAAGGTTTAATTGCCAAGCCAAGTGCCATCGAGTTGTATGCAAAATATTATCAGGGAGAGTACAGCCAAAAATATGCCAAGGGTGAGATGCCTCTGCCTGCCATCACATAGGCATGTAGCTTTGCTTACAGGGGCTTCTGTGGGTGACAGGCCTCGGCATTATTTCAGCCTCGGTGCCATTGGGTGGGTTGGAACTGCCAGCGTTTTGGTTAGTAGCCGAGCACTTAACCTCTGCCTGCCAGGGTGCCTTAGCAGTTGGTTGTTTATGGCTTGTGAGAAGGAACCTTGGATTGGCAGTGATGACATCGTCTGGCAGTCACATGACGATGTGAGCACTTCCATGGTGGGATCTGATGTCGTGTGATCACCTCCATGCTGGGATTTCCTGAGCAGCCAGTCAGTGGGAAGGGAATTTCCTTGGGAGTGTGGCCTGGATCCATATCTATGGCCTTCGTGGCGAGGCTTGCTGGCTTTTCCTCTGCTGGATCCTGCATCCAAATTGTCATCATCTGACCTCTGGCCCTCAGGCTTGGGACTCGCCCTGCCCACCTGGGGTTTGTCAGCTCCCATAGCTACGTGAGTCAGGAGAGGCCTCCAGCCTGAGGCCTGACTTGGGGACCTGGGACTTTCCACCCTCTACAGCTGTGTGAGTCGTGTCCTGGAAAGACATCTCTTTCTGTGTTCGTACACACATGCTTTCCTGGTTGTACTTCTCTAGAGAACCTGACTCTCTTAGCTATCTAATCCTGCTGTAACAGAAATACCACACAGAGACATGTCTTTCCTCACAGTCCAGGAGGCCACAAGTCCAAATTGAGGGCCTCAGCTCCAGAGGAAGCTTTCTATCTGTCACCTCTGAAGGAAGGCCCTTCTCATCTATCTACCCCTGGACTCAGCGCTTCTCTGTGCAGGAACTCCAGGCCTAAAGGGTGGGCTGGGCTCTTGGTGCTGCTTTCTTGGTACCCTTGGGTCCCCCTGTCTCTCTGCTCACGTCTCTCTTTTCTATCTCAAAAGAGATCACCTCAAGAGACGATCCTATCTTGTAGAGTCCTGCTTCAGTAGCATGGCTGCCTTCTCACGCAGCTTGACACCACAGAGGCAGGGTTCACAGCACGTGGGGTAGTCACGTCAGGTGATGCGGTGGTAGACAGTCACACGACACTGGGAATCATGGCCTAGCCAAAGTGATACATGTAGTTTGGAGGTAGACCGTTCAATCCAGGACAGCAGCCTAAGACATACACCATATTCACTTCACAAAGCCAGTGCTGTGGAGTCAATTCTGACTCATAGCGACCCCGTAGGACAGAGTAGAACTGCTCCATAGAGTTTTCAGGAGGCACCTGGCAGACTGAAACTGCCACCCTTTTGGTTAGCAGATGTAGTGCTTAACCCACTATCCCCCCGCAGTTTCCCTGTTATCATTATAGTTACCCCAAAGAGGACCAATAACTCCAATACCCCAATAGGGCCCTGGTCACTCAAAGGGTTATGTGCTTGCAGGTAATCGGAAGATTGTTGGTTCTAAGCTACCCAGTGTCTCCCTGATGGAAAGGCCTGGTGATCCTCTCCTGTGAGGATTTCAGCCTAGAGACCCCTTGGTGACAGTTCTGATGTGTGACCCGTGGTGTCATATGAGTTGGCACCAGCTGAACGTCACCCACCAACAACATTTCTTAGCAGCGTGGTTTTGTTAGCTGGTCTTCTTTGCCCATCTGACAGGTAGTTTCCTTGGCTCCGTTCAGAGTAATATTCTTCCCTGTGAAAACAAATATTTTAGACATGCAGCTCAACTACGAGCAAACATGAAGCAGGAGTTCCCGTGCACCCACATCTGTGGGTTGCAGAAGTCGCTATCTGGAATTCCCCCTTGCTGTTGATCTCAGCGCGGGGCGGGACTTGAGCAGGGTAGGGAGCCAGTTTACGCCGCAGGTAAACATCGGCCTCTGCCAGAGGGAGCGACGAAGCATCAGTAGCATTCACTGAAAACGTGTGTGCTTTTCAGGGCTGTGTTCAGGGTCTTTGAGGTCTGTGGAAAGCCTGAGACCTCGACATTGGCCTTGGGAGTCTTCAGCAGGATGGGAGGAGTTCTTTGTATTCAGGGACAGGTCTGTGTTTTTAAATCCTCGTAAATTTACCAGGGATTGGTGAGGGGAGACAGACAGGCTCGTCTGTTAGAACAGAGTCCGGGCCAAAGGAACCTTGGGAACAGAAGGGTGACATTCGTGAGGTGGCTGTGTGTTCCACTCCGTTCTCGGGGTGCCGGCTCCTGGAGAGGTCTCCCAGCAGCCTCGGGCACTGTGAGACTCAGGCCCAGCCGGGACTCGCCATCTGCCGCAGCTCGGGGCGCAGGCGGTGATACTGGGCCGTGCTGTTAATTATTCATCATTAGACGTCTATTGGGACCCCACGGTCTTCAGCCATTAAAGTTCACGCTGTCAGTGAAACAGACGCTAGGGAACGGGAACGGGGCCAGGAACGGGGCCTTTCAACAAGGAGACCAAGGCAGAGCTGCCTTCGGGAATACAGGGGCTGTAGTCGTGTCATCCAAGATTGTAATTGTCCCATGTGTTGGGTGGTGAGTTGGGTGTGTAACCCGTTCAGGAGGCAGGAATACGAAACAGAGTAAAGCCTGTGAACGCCAGGATCTGTGTAAGGGGGAAACCTGTCAGAGAAAGAAAATGCCACTCTTTCCACCAGTGGAGGAGAAGAAGAAGGGTGACGATGGACCCTGTCAGAGGCGGCCCCCAGGGGGGCCCTGGAAAAACATGGCAGCCTCACTGAGTCCCGCTGTCACAGGTTTCTGTGTGTCGGTGTGGAGCTCAGATGCTCGGGCTAGAGTCCTCACACGAGGCCAGAAGCCCAAACCCGCGGCCATCGAGTCAGTTCTGACTCGACGCAACCCTACGGGACTCCAAGGCTGTGACCTTTGCAGAAGCCGACTGCCACGTCTTTCTACCACAGAGCCACTGACTGGAGAGAACTGTGGACGTTTCCAGTCAGCACCCGGGGTGCTTACTCACTGTGACACGGGGCTGTTGTTGTCAGACAGCTTCTCCTTATGTTTTCTTGTACAGACTGATTGTTTAGGTGTTTGAGGACAGTGTCGCTGTCCTCTGAAGTCATCTCCTTCTCCCAGGAGGTGGTCTTTGTTCATCAAGCTCTCCCTCATGCACCCCTACTGTGGGACACTCAGAAGCAGACAGAGCACAGTGGGGCATGAATTGGGCAGGATGGTCTGGACTCCTCCCGTTTTCTGTAGGGTCGACTCTGAGTCACAGTGACATCGTGTCTGTCAGAGTAGAACTGAGCTCCGTGGGGGTCTCAGTGGCTGATTGCAGGCTTTCTTCCAAGGGGTCTCTGGGTAGAGCCTGTCAGACAGCAGCTGAGTGTGTCAACCTTCTTCATTGCTCAGGGATGTCACCTGGGTCACTGTGGTGGCCCAGCCTTGTCATAGTGCTGAGCTTGTGGTCGGTGAGCAGCCCTGGCCCTTTAAGGAACTTGTATTTTAGTGGTGTCTTCTCTTGTGCTTTATCTAGTTTATTCATTCAGTCAGTTATTCATTCAGCAAACATGTACCGAGCACCGGCTCTGCTAGGCTCTGCAGACATTGGGTAGACTGTAGGAACCAAGCGTGTGTTATCCCTGTGTCTCTTTTTAATTGTTGCTATAATATTTGATTGTGGTTTTTGGTGAAAGTTTACACAACATATTAGGATCCTGTTTGGTGCCGTCTGCACCTGATGTTGAGGACCCCTGTTACCTTCTCCACAGGAGGTCAGCATTCCCATTAGTTGGGTTCTGGTTATTCCATCGCTGTGCATCCAGCTTTCCTGCCCTCCTGCACCCCATCTCTTCTCTGTGTTAGGGTAAATGCGGACCACCTGGTCTCCGAGGTGATTTTTTTAAAGAAACACAGTGTTCATGGGTGATAGTATTTATTTTACGAGCTAATCTAATGGGCTGAAAAGTGACTGCCAAGCATAGTTTTGGTTCCAAGTTTCAGGAGTACCTCAGGGCAGTAGTCTCAGGGGGTTCCTCTAGTCTCCGTAGCTCCAGTAAGTCTGTCCTTTCCTAAGGATTTGGGGGTTGTTCTACAGTTTTCTCCCTTTCCGAGACCATCTACTGTGTCCGTGGTCAGAACAGTGGGTCATGGTCCCTGGGATGGTCTCAGGACAGATGAGGCTCTCCCCGCCCCTTCTGTAGTTGAAAATATGTCAGTAGCAACTGTCAATAAACAAGTGAACCAGTAAATGTATCGAGTACAACAACTGCTAAGCGTCACTCTGATACATGGAGCAAATACAGAGGTGGCCCAAGATTTCCTTCTGCCTGGATCCCCAGCCAGCACCCTTGGAAGCAGCAGTCAGGAAATGAAAAGACACACAGTGCTGGGACAGTCTGCTACGTCTGTTGTTGAAAAGCAGAGCTGTCACCTTAAAGACAGAGGTGAACCTGACCCAAGCTGCAGTGTTTTCAGTAGCCTCCTATGCGTGTGAAAGCTGGATGATGGATCAAGGAGGTGGAAGAAGAACTGATGCCTTTAAATCGTGGTGTTGGTGAGAATGTTGAAGATTCCACAGACTGGCAGAAGACTAGATCTGTTCTGGAAGAAGTGCAACCAAAGTGCTTCTTAGAAGCAAGGATGGTGGGACTGCATCTCACATACTTTGGACCTCTTGTTGGGAGGGATCAGTCCCTGGTAAAGTAGAGGGTCAGTGGAAAACAGGAAGACCCTCAACGAGGTAGATTAACACAGTGGCTGCAGCATCGAGCTCAGGTACAGCGATTATTCTGCCGATGGCCCCAGACCAGGCAGGGTTTCCTTCTGTTGTATGTGGGGTAGCTGAGAGTCAGAAAGGACTCGGTAGCCCCTAACAGCAACCATACCTGCTATAAGGTAAATAAACCCGTAGGTAATAAGAGAGGCATCCTACGTTTGATAGTGGGTTTGGGGACAAATGCTGCCTGGTCCTGCACCCTTCTCCTGACTAGTTGCAGATCTTACCCTTCCAGCCCTTAGGGTTTTATCAGCTGGTTTTTGGAAGTAGTTCACCAGCCCTTTCTTCTTGGTCTTTTATTGTCTGGAAGCCCCCCTGAGATCTGCTTAGCATCCCTGCACAGAAGCCTCCACTGACGGGCGGGCGATGGCTGCGTACCAGGTCCGCCGGCCGGGAACCGCTGGAGGCGAGAATTCTACTGCTGCACCACCACTGCCCCGTGATAAACCTGGAAGAATCCGAATGAGAACAAAATCCGTTCATTGTATTTCTGAGCACATAGCACAGGCCAGGAGCTGTTTGGGGAATAAGAATTACAGCAAAGAGTAAAAGAAACGAAGCTGCCCTCTCCCCCTTGGCAGACCTTATTTTCTAGTTTGTGTTGCTAAGAGTTTAAACATGTATTATTCAGAGAACGAAACAGGCTTTGAAGTTGAATACAAAACTCAGTAGTCTCACAGATAGAAAACCCCTTTGTAGTATATTATGGAGTCTGGTCTTTGCACATTGACCCCACTGGTGCTCTGGTTTCATCCTCCAGGTAAAGCACACCAGTTGGATTCCTGCCAGAGTAGTCTGGAATTTGACTAAGATCTCTGATTCTTTGCAGGTTTCCCTATACCCTAAGCCCCTGCTTGCTTTGAGTTTTAATGAAGTCTTCAGTTTAACCCCTGCAGCCACTAACTATCCTGCTGGTGACAGATAATCTGATAAGTGAAACATATGAGTTCACCTCCTGGGTCCAGTTGAGTCCCCAGGCTTAGCTGGTTTGCCCTGAGTAGGCGTTCTGAGAAACGCTGGGAGTTTCAGCTCCACAGCAAACACTTTTTCATGTTCCAAGTATTGGCACGCATCAGGTTCTAAGAGGCAGTGTGTATCAGGAGCTGTAAGAGTGCAGGGGGTGCCGTGCAGGGCAAGTGGTCCCAACACTTCAGTGGGGCCATGGCTGTCTGCCAGCACATGGGTCACCACAGAAACCACGTTTGGTGTTCAAGATCAGCAACCAGCCAGCGCACAAATCCGAGTGTAACTGGTCCATCGTTGTTGCCCTCAGGTCACTTTTCAACTCAAAACAACCCCATGTGACAGAGTAGAAATGCCCCATGGGGTGTTCCTGGCTGTAATAGTCACGGGAGCACGTCACCCTGTCTTTCTCCTAGGGAGCCTCTGGGTGGATTTACACTGCCAGCCTTTTAGTTGGCATCCAAGCACCTAGCCACTCTGACACTAAGGCTACTTGCTCCATAGTTAGACTCTCTGAATGCCACCCACAAAATTTCAGTTGACTCTGCAAGGAAAGTTTGCAAAAGCGAGAATGTGTTTGGACTCTCAGTTATTTAAATGCCTTCGTGTTTCCACATGAAAAACTCAAAGACCTGGTGGACCTTTATGCGATGCAAAAGTATGTTAGTTCTTTCTTGGCAAACAGTCTCAGAGTGTCCTACCGGTAAGTATAGAGTGGTTGATACTTCTTCCTTACAAGGTCCAATCAGCATAATGTCATCAATGAAATGGACCAGCGTGAGGTCTTGTGGAAGGGAAAATGGATCAGGGTCTGCTGAGGACTAACTTATGACATAGAGCTGGAGAGTGGATATACCCTAGAGGTAGGACACTGAAAGTGTACTACTGGCCTTGCCAGCTGAAAGCAAGCTGTTTCTTGTGTTCCTCTATGAGCAGAATTGATGAAACGGCATTTAGCAGGTCAACCGCTTCATACCAGGTACCAGGAAGGAAATAATTAATTTGCTCAAGCAATGAAACCACATCTGGAACAACAGCTGCAACTGGAATCACCATGTGGTTAAACTGACAGCAATTCACAGTCATTCTCTAAGTTTCATCTGTTTCTTTTGCACAGGACAAATAGGCAGTTGGATAAGCAAGTGGTTAGACTCTCCACTCTTCAATCTTTCAAGTCCTTGATGGATGGTTGCAGTAATCTTAGCAGCCCCTCTAGGAAGGTAGTTTTGCCTCTGGTTTGCTAATTTTTCTAAGTAGTGTTGGTTCCAATGGCTTCCGCTTGGTCTTTCCAACAATGACAGCGCTCACTCCACATGTCAGCAACCTAGGGTGGGCTCTTTCTTGCTGGAGACACTTCTCTATGAATGACTGGCTAGACAAATGCATTCTAGGAGAATTAGGCCTTGTCACTGACAGGTGGATGGAGCGTGTGATAATATTTCATGGATCGCATCCTGTATCTGCTTTGTTTTTCAAGGCTTAAGCATATGATATTTCAGGGAATTCAGCAGTAATGGCAAAGGATTTCAAAATTAATCTCTAGAATTACATCTGTAGTTGAACAGTTTAATAAAAACAACATCTTCTATTCTAATATGTAATTTTTAGCCTGTGGCCTATGGGATATAATTAAGATGCATATCAAAAGATTCTGTTTTATGGATTTAAAGTATTAAGAGAGATGCTATCTATACCCATTGCTCCTAGGGTTGCCCACAAACATACAACTCATGTTTAATTATAAATTTACTTATTCAGTAGTTTTTAGAATCTGTTTTATGCTGGGCACTATGCTGTTATTGTCAAGCTGCCATTGGGTCACCCCACAGCCACCCCACATGCAACGGAATGGAGAACTCTCTGTTCCTGTGCCATCCCTGTGACTGGCTGTTTTGCTATCAGTGATGTGGTGACTGGAGAGGACACCATCAGCCCACTTGGAGTGAGCTTCAAGAGGTGTGCCCCTCGGGCACTAAGGTGATGCAGACATGTGCCACTGAATGGCATGGGAATGTCAGGTGTGCATTCTGACACTAGGCTCCACAAAGCTATGGGGACCAAAGGAACAAGGCATGTCCCATGCTGTGTGCATGCAGTTGTCCAGAAGGTGGAGTGAGAAAGAAGAGCGTCAGCTTGCCAGCGCTCCACCGGGTCCCTGAGTACATGTCACCAGCAGTCATGCTGACATCGGATACCTGCGTACCAGTCACCAGCAGGCAGCATGGTGAACACTGGGTACCTGCATACCGGTCACCAGCGAGTGGCATGGTCAACATCGGGTACCTGCATACCGGTCACCAGCAGGCAGCATGGTCAACATCGGGTACCTGCATACCGGTCACCAGCAGGCAGCATGGTCAACGTTGGGTACCTGTGTACCAGTTACCAGTAGTCATGTCAACATCAGGTACCCGCGTACTGGTCACCAGCGGTCAGCTTGGTCAACACTGGGTACCCACGTACCAGTCACCAGCGAGCAACATGGTTGACGTTGGGTACCTGCATACCAGCCACCAGCAGACAGCGTGGCTGACGTCAGGTACCCGCATGCCAGTCACCAGCGAGCAGCATGGTCGACATTGGGTACCTGAGTGCCGGTCACCAGCAGGCAGCATGGTCGACGTTGGGTACCTGTGTACCAGTTACCAGTAGTCGACATCAGATACCCGTGTACCGGTCACCAGTGGTCAACTTGGTCAACACTGGGTACCCGCATACCGGTCACCAGCGAGCAACATGGTTGACGTTGGGTACCTGCATACCAGCCACCAGCAGACAGCGTGGCCGACATCAGGTACCCGCGTGCCAGTCACCAGTGAGCAGCATGGTCGACACTGGGTACCTGAGTGCCAGTCACCAGCGGTCAGCTTGGTCAACACTGGGTACCTGTGTGCTGGTCACCAGCGGTCAGCATGGTCGATATCGGGTACCTGCGTACCAGTCACCAGGAGTCAGTTTGGTTGAAAACCAGCAGCTGGTTATCATATAAAGATATAAAACTGAAAAAAAAAAACGGAAAGAAAGTGTGGTTCCCCAGTACCAAATGCTGCTGAGAGACTGTGTCAGGTAAGAATTCTGATGTTCCCATTGGCTAAACAGAGGCCATTGGTCCCCTGGTGGTGGCATGGCCCGGAAAGTCAGACTGGAGAAGAAAGAAAGGGAAACTGGGAGGCAAGGAGTGGGGCAATCCAGAAGTCAGCTGTGCTGAGACTCTCACTGATAGTCGGCAAGTCGAGAAGATAAAGTAAAAATTGGAAGGAAATTCAGAATAAAGGAAGATTTTTGCTTTATTTATTTATTTGAAAGATGAGCATATCGGGTGTGACAATGAAGTTCACAAACTCATCCTAGAAAAAGTGCCACATCACTGAGTATCCCCCTGGTCACCTTTGAAGTCCCCCCCTTGGGAAGATACGCACCAATGCCAGTGCCTGGTCCACCCTTCAAAGCAATTTTGGAACTGTTTTTCTAGAATGACCATCGGAACTGTTGTTGTATTAATCTTGATGTCTTCAGAATGCCTTCCTTTCAATATTTGCTTTATCTTCAGGTAAAGAAAATAGTCACTGGGGTCCAGAGCAGGTGAGCAGGGAGGGTGTTCCAATACAGTTATTTGTCTATGGGCTAAAAACTCCCTCACAGACCACTATACAATTAAGTTCATGAACTTGCCACCTTGTCACCGTGCACAGTGGCCATTTTAGAAATAGTCCAAAATTGCTTTGAAGGGTGGACTAAGTGCTGGTATCAGTGCATAGCTTCCCAAGCAGAGTACTTCGAAGCTGACTGTGATAATACTCAGTGATGAGGTATGTAGTACTCACAACAATTAAGTTCATGGCCTCAATTGTTGGACCTTTTATTTTAGTAAAAGAGGGGGAAGAGGGCTTGTAGGACAAAGGTTAGGATGCAGCTGAATGATGGGAGCCAGAGTGCTAGGAAGGAGACAGAGATGGATCAGGAGAGGCGTTCACTTTTTTGCAGCAGGAGAGGGACAGTTCAGTCTCATAGCTCTTAGTTGCACAAAGGGCTCTAGGGGGTGCAACGGGTAAGATGTTCCACGGCTAACCCAGAGATCAGTAACTGAACTCACCAGCTGCTCTGTGGGAGAAGAGACCTGATGATCTGCTTCCCTAAAGATGACAGCCTCAGAAACCCTATGGGACACTTCTGCTCTGTCACATGAGGTTGCTGTAGCTGGAATCTACTGGACAGCACCCGGCAACAACAACAACAAATAGGAGTGGAGGGGAGGTCACTTTGGGATCCCGTGGCAGAAAAACAGGACTGTTCCCAGCTGGCATCATCTGTGAGATAAGGTCCCCCTGTAAGAGTGAGGTGGGTGGAGGAAAACGAAAGACTGCAGAGTGGAAAAGCATAAAATGATTTCTGCAGAAGCAGGAAGTGTGAGATTGAACAGGAGTGTGCAGTGTGGGAATCCTGGAGTTTTTCTGTTTTGGAAATGTTTTTATTTTGGTGAAAGAATACACAGCCAAAACCACACCGTCTCAACAAATTCTACATGGACAATTCAGTGACATTAGGTACCTTCTTCCACTTGTGCTACCACTCTGGTAAATCTTTTTCTAAATTCTTCTACTGCCATTAACATGACTTCACTGCCCTCCAGGGTTTTCATCTAACCTTTCTAGTTGCCACCACCAGTTTGATCTCACAGAGAGAATTCTTTAAAGGCGCACAATCCTCAAAGAAGATGGACTCTACTAAATAAGATATTTTTCGGTTGAGAGAACTTCAGAGGATAATCTTGGTTTAAGTTTAAAGGTTATCTCTGGGCAACAGATTGAAAGGTTCATCCAGACTCATTGGCTCCAGAAAGTCCAGATTCCATGAGAATCTAAGATTCTGTTCTGAGTTCCTCCCCGCCGACTTAGATCGTGATTCTTCCATAGAATCTTTGATCAGACCTTCAGTAATGGTAGTGGGAGCCTCGTTCTTCCTATCAGCTTGTGTGGTTTTCTTTTCCCCTCCTGTTGTCGTTTCTTAGAAGCATTATGTTTTGATTCTGTTTCCCGAGTTTTTCCAGTGCCGTGCCACACCACTTGGTATAATGCCCTGTTCATCTCAAACATTCGGAGATGGGAGCAGTGCTCTTTGCTCTGACAGTGTTTCCTAATTTCATTTCAAACTAATTTCATGATCCCTCCCTTCCTGTTCTTGCTTTCCTAGAGTTGCTAGCATGGTCTTTGGCCTCATCATTTGAAAAGTGATTTTTTATCCGACTCGATGGCACTTGGCTGGCTGTCTTTCCTGGCTGTTTTTGTAGCTCCACCTAGTCATTGAGTCTGCCTTGCATCCCGTTTTTATAGAGCACATTAAGAAGCTGGAATCTGTCACCGTCCAAGTCTGCTTGCAAAAATGTCCAAATACTTTGCCTTCTGTGTTTCTTGGCACCTCTCCCCTCTCTGCAGTGATTAGGAGCCTCCCAGCCTCGTGTGTGGCCGTTGCTGGGACATCTCTAGATCTTGCTTTTCCTTCTCTCCTCGCACTCCCGTGGTGCACCTGGTGCTCCCCAGGTTCCTGCTGCTTCTGTCGCTTGGCTTTGCGTTCTACTGAGTCTCTGCTCTGTGTTCTGAACATGTGTTCTCTTTCGTCCTTCTCAGAATCACCCCACATCCATCTGGGTTTACTCCCAACACCCGCAGCCTTTGTGTGTCTTCTGGCCACCACCTGAAGCAGGGGGAGCCCTCCTGGAGGTACTGGTCATTGTGTTTGGGGTTCATGTATCCAGATCCAGTATCTCTAGAATTAGGAAAGGTGAGAAGCAAGCTGCCTATATCAGGTGCCTTGCTGAGACACACTTGTATTAACCTTTAGAGTTACCCCGTGGTAGGGAGTGTCGTTTCCATATTATAGGCAGATAAGCCGACCCCAAAGACATGAAGTGGCTTCTTGAGAAGTATTTCAGTGCT
Source organism: Heterohyrax brucei (assembly GCA_028571685.1). Taxonomy (NCBI): domain Eukaryota; kingdom Metazoa; phylum Chordata; class Mammalia; order Hyracoidea; family Procaviidae; genus Heterohyrax; species Heterohyrax brucei. The sequence continues at coordinate 84,149,243 of CM053159.1, forward strand.
GCGAATAGAAGCCGTCCTTCCTGCCTGCCTGAAGCTCAAGGTGGCACGTGGTTAAGATTGCACTTCATCCATTCACTCCGGACGTAGACGTCCAGGTGAAGATGTGGGCCTTGACCTGAGTTCAGGCGCTGAACTGTGTGATGGAAAAGCAGTTTCCATCCTTGATCCAGACGTGATGGAAAAGCAGTTTCCATCCTTGATCCAGACAGGAGGCGCCGTCACCACTAGGTGGCGACGCAGCAGCACCACCGTGAGACAGCTCGCCAGCGGGGAGGTAGACCTGGGGACATCCCTGCAGAGTGAGCGTGGGCAAGCTCCAGGCGGTGACACAATGGACGCTTTGCTACTGTGGCCCAGAGTTCACATAAGATACACATATTTATATGCACAGATTTTCAGGGAACAGAGCTCATCCCTGCTATGTATGACATACTCCTTCCCATTCTAGTTTTTAAGGAAAGGATACTGCTTTCAACCCATCAAATTAATTCCATGATTTAAAGCAAAATGAAGTCTTGAAAATCCATGTTTGTTATCTGCTGCTGCTATAACAGAAACACAGTAAGAGAGTGGGTGTAACGAACAGAAATTTATTTTCTCACAGTGGAGGAGGCTAGATGTCTGAAAACAGGATGCTGGCACGCGGGGAAGGCTCGCTCTCTGTTTTCAGCTTCTGTCCCTCAGCTCCTTGGAGATCTTTGGGTGACCTGAGTCTCTTCCCCCGTCTCTGCTTGCTTGCTTGTTCAAGCTGCTCTTTTATATCGCAACAGAGGTTGACTTCAGACACAACCTAGGCTAATGCTGCCTTGTTAACCTAACAAAGGAAACCCATTCCCAAATGGGGCTGTAACCACCATGCCACACAAAACAAAAAGATCCCACTGCCTTCCAGCTGATAGGATTCAGACTGACAGATACCTCATGGGACAGAGCAGAACAGCCCTGCAGGGTCTCGAAGTCTGTGACCTTGATGGAAGCAGACGGCCACAGCTTTGTCGCTTGGAGCAGCTGGTGAGTTCAAACTACCAGCCTTTCGGTTAGTGGCTGAGCCCTTAACCACTGCACCACCAGGCCTCTTTACAGCAGCCATAGAGACCAGCATCTGCTGCACATCTTTTGGAAGCAACACAATTCCGTCCCTAACAGCTGTTAAGACCAGAGTCCTTGTGTGTGTATATACTAACACATGTATCTTCTTTCCACTTGTATATTCAAATATTTTAGGGGATTTTTCATCCAACTGGAAATTCTATCAAGGCATGTAAATTCCTTGAAGGGGCTTATTTGATTTGTGAAGATGACATATAGTCTTAAACACAGACAACTTTAGCACACACACAACTGTGAGTTACGCTCGTGATAGCTATCACGTGCAGATAATTGTTGTTGTTGCTGGGTGCTGTCAACTTAGGTTGTGATTCATAGCTGCCTGCGGTGACAGAACAGAGCTTCCCCATGCGTCTCCTAGGCTGTCGTCCTTATGGAAGCAGGTCACCAGGGCTTTTTCCCTGGGAGGTTTGCCAGGACTCCAACAGGCACTGAGAATACTATTAAAGACAAAGAGAAAATGCCTCTGTTCATAGTTTGAAGGAAAGGAGTTCAAAAGTCACTTGACAGCACCTAACCACATCAGAATCTGCTCAGGGGCAGTGGCTCTGGCCGGCTGTCCCTAACAGCAGCAGCAAGTAGTTTCCGTGACTTGGCTCTCAGTTGTAATTACAGATGCTGTCATCACATTACAGCTGCTGCAGATATACTGAAATGCTGTTTGTGCTTATTATTTTATTTAAAAATCATTATGTTTATTAATCCTGCTTATGGATTGTGTTATTTACTGTGTTATTAAAGAAGCTGATATATATATTACCATATACTGGTGGTTTTTAAAAATAATTCCATAACTGTATTTCAAAATAATAGCTTTCCTTGTAATACTGAGTATTTTGTTCATCTGAGCACTTTATTCTGAGAGGGAAGGGGCCATGGTGACGCAGCAGATCAGGTGCTCCACTGTCAACTGAAGGTTAGTGCTCAGTGAAACCCACAGAGCACCTTCCCAGGAGGACTAGGTGGTCTGCTCTCCCAGGGATTACAGGCCAGGACACCCTACAGGGCAGTTTCCCTCTGTCACATGGGGTCAGTGGGAGTCAGAACAGACTCCACAGAGCCTAAAATATAAGCCAAACACCTTCTGAGAAGGAGTCCGTGGGATTCATGGCAAACATCAGTTCAGAACCCTGGAGAGGGGCACAGCCCTTAAGAGTCACCCTTCACTGTGACTGAGCGCTCAGTGGGAGGCTGGTCCGAGGCGGTGTGCTCTGAGGGAGCACCACGTGCCAGAGTTCAAAGATTCAGTGCCAATCAGAAAAGAGTAGGAAATGTCTCACTAATAACTTTTGTATTTATTATATGAGGTCTGACAATTAGGTCCACAAACTTAATTGTTCTAAGTGCTACATACCTCGCTGCTGAATATCACTATGGTCACCTTCAAAGTACTCCCTTTGGGAAGCTATATACCTACACCAGTGCCTAGTCTACCCTTCAAAGCAATTTTGGAACTCCTTTTCTGGAATGGTGATCAGCGCTGTCATCATATTACCCTTGGTGTCCTGAATGCCATCCAGATGTCTTCCTTTCTATATTTCCTTTATCTTCAGGTAAAGAGAAAAGTCATTAGGGGTCAGGTCAGGTGAGTAGGGCGGGTGTTCCAATACAGTTATTTGTTTATTGTCTAAAAACTCCCTCACAGACATACAAGTTTGCAAACATGCCACCATGCCACTCTGTGCAATGGCCATTCCAGAAAGAGTTCCCAAACTGCTTTGAAGGGTGGACTGGGCGCTGGTGTCAGTGCGCAGCTTCCCAAGGGGAGTGCTTCGAAGATGACTGAAGTGACATTCAGTAATGAGAGACGGAACTCTTTTTCTAGGATGAGTTCGTGGACTTAATTGCCAGACCTCGTGTGTTGAAGTGATATTTTACATGCATGAAGTTAAATACAACATATTATTGAAATTCATTTCACCTGTTTAGTTAATGTCATTGGATGCCCTCAAGTCAATGCCAACTGATAGCAGCCGCAGACGGAGCAGAACTGCCCTGCAGGGTTCTCTAGGCTGTAATACTTGTGGGAGCAGGTCGGCTGGTCTTTCTTACAAGGAGCCACTGATTGAGTTCAAATCACCATCCTTTTCATTAGTAGCCAAGCCCTTAACCCTTGGGCCACCGGCCTCCTTTGCCTTAATGCAGCTCCTAGAGACATCTCAGATGGCACAGGTGGCCCTCGTTGCATCTGTGTCGGAAGTGACCGGCCTGGGGTCAGATCCGAGGTCCTCTCAGCTCTCGCAGCTGACCAGCAATACCATCGTCCCTGTCCCTTTACTCTCCTGCATCATAGCCGTGGGACCCCGTATGTTTTAATGTCCCCACCAGTATCAATAGACACAAAGCTAAAGGAGACTCTGTGTTCATCCTGATGCTGCCTTTCCTTACCGCCAGAAATACCCTCCCATCTTATATTTTATTTGAAACTCTAGCGGAGGCATTTGCTGTTCTACTGTCTGTTTTTGTTGTTTTTTTTTTAAATCCCCCTCACGTTCTCTGGACTGATATTTTTTATTGGTGAAAGTATTCACAGCAAACTACACCGGTTCCAGAACTTCTGCAGGTACACTTTGGTGACGTTGGTGACATTCTTTGAGTTGCACAAACATTCTCACATTTCGTTTTCTGAACTGTTCCCCACTGCACCCAAAAGTCCCGTCTGACCTTTCGAGTTGCTCTGGTCACTTGGGTCTCATATCGGTAGCTCTTCAAAGGAGCGTGCTGTTCAAGGCAGGCATTCTTTACCAAATAAGCCAACTTGTTCTTTGGTTTAAGGAAGACTTCAGGGGGTATTTTTGGCTGAAAGTTTCAATGTGACAGACTGTCTCAGAACATGAGGTTCAGGGAGCCATTTTTTTCCTCATTAGCTCCAGAAAGTCCGGATTCCATGAGAATCTGAAATTCTGTTCTGTATTTTACCCCCTTGTGATCAAGATGCTCTTATAGAACCTTTGATCGTAATGTTCAGCACTAGTTCTGCTAGCTGTCAGTTTAAGGAACACAAAATTTAAATCATACCTGTGAAAGGTAAGGATGTAAGGATTCATAGAGTGAATTTTAGAAAGAATTTTCAAGGATAGGAGGAATAAAGAGGGAGCATTTCTTTGGGGCCAAGGGTGATGGAGATGTGACAGAAGGTGGGTGGAGTAGCAGGCAGATGACCGTTGCCACCTGTCCTGTATTTATCCAGAGAGGCTCGAATGGCATGTGGGTGAGAGACAAACCAGCAGGTTCCCAGAATTGAGACATCACCACTTAAACAGCAGGACAACCCTGTTGTGTCCCTGAAGCAAAAAGAGAACAGTCAGCAGGTTGTGGGCACTGACCGGAAGGTGAAAGGTGCTTCTTTATGGGTGGTGGGCTGCGAAGCACCACCTGCCCCCTAGGTGGCCTCATCCCTTCACTGACAGAGAAGACAGGCATCCTGACCCCAGTGCCCTGGCACGCAACACCCTTTCACAGACAGAGTCGCCTTTGAATCAAGGGGACAACTTTATGTGGGGGGCAGACAGTGTAGTATCCTGTGGACCTTGGAAATGGAGGGGAAATTAACATACCACTGGGTCAGTAGGACCAGTCCCTGACCAGATGCTCCAGCCGTTTCCTGGGCACTGCCCCACCCGCTGCCCCTGGCTGTCCACAGTGAACAGTATCCCGGACCTCACTCATGCTCTGCGGCTGAGCCTGGCGTCTGGCACGGCTCACCTCCAGCGGGTAGACTGCTCCCGCCCAGCCCCAGACAGCCTATGAGGGCTCCCACCCTCCTACACAAAGCCCTGCTTGTCACAGAAGGGTTCCTCCACCCCTTCTGAAAACATGCCTTGCAAGGCGTTCTGTGTCCTCCCGGATCTGCCTGCCCCTTCACGTGTAAACAGCATAAATGGAATACTTGTGAAGTTACACTTTCTACTCGTCTGAGCACTACCCCTGGGTGGAGAAGGTGATGTGTGTTCGTTCCGTCAGCCGGGCTGTTTCTGGATTTGGCTCAGACCTCGTCTAAAAGGCAGGAAGCAGAGGGTCTGGAAGGCTTAGGACATAGCACACGGTGAACAGATGGTCATTCTGAAGACGGTGAAGGTCAAGTCTGTACTCAGTCTGGTAGACGCTTCTCTGTAAAGCATTCATTCCCAGTGAAACAACCTGTAGGCTGTTATTGGTAGGTGCTGGTGGTCAGATTCTGACCCCTGATGTCCCTATAGGAGGGGGTAGAGCTGCCGCATAGGGCTTCCAGGATGTAATCTTTACCAAAGCAGACTGCCATGGCTTTGCCTTGCAGGACTGCTAGTGGGTTCCACCTCAATCTTTCCACTAGCAATTGAGCAGCTAACCACCATACCACCAGGGCTTTGACACTGCCCCAGTCCTTCCACAGTGGTCTGCTCAGTCATGTTCACAAGGTCTCAGCTCTTTCTAATGCCCACTTGCTTTTGGATCCCACGTCCACATCCTCCCACCTGCCAGCAATGCACGCTTTCACAGACACTTGTGATGTTCATTTTGTGAAGTGTCACCGTCAGGTTGCCGGGAAATTCAAGTCGCTCTGTGCCAAAGGCTTACACCAAATAATTTGTTACCCAGCGTTTTGCTTTCACGCTGCCATGGTTTCCCCCAGAGTGTGACAATCAAAGTTGTCCTACCCTCATGATAAGAAATGACTTGTCCAAGGGAATACCAACAAAATAAGAAGGCGATGAAGAATCCCTTCCTTTTTGTAGGTTGCTGTAGACTCACGGTGACACCTAGAAGAAGAAAGCGCTTTTTATTATACGTAAAACTTAAATGACTGCACTGTTAAAAGATTCACAAACATTTCTAACATTCCTCAGTGTCACTGGTTTGAAAATGATAGACTTCAACAACTGTGTAAGTTAAGTGACATCTCTGAGGAAAAGCTAGTCTTCTCCCTGCACCTAAGATCTAATACTCATTCCTCTGTGTGAAATTAAGAACATCAGTGGGACTATTAGCTGTTGTTCTGAAATGTACTCAATTTCTATCACCGAATAGCTGGACTATCTTATTGCCCAAGAGTCTTCATGAAACGGGGGTCATGGCCCTTTTCAGTCTGTTAGATTATTATTTATTGTAGAAAAAACAATGTTTCCTTAGTTTTTCTTTGTATGGCAAATAGTGTTTGAAACAGCTGATGATGATTATACAGATGTGGTTGTTTTTTATGCCATTAAGTGTTACTGATCTGTACTTTTTTGTCAAATAGTAATGTGAGAAGCCTTATTTTTCTCATCAGAAAAGTCTCACTATTTGAAAATCTGGCATTAGTTATCAGCCACTGGTGCATCTAATCATACTAGATCTGTTTGTATTTCAGTATACGTAATTTCTTAGGTTGCTGTAGTATTTGAAAATAGGAATAGTAAGGTTATTCTTACCAGTGTTCACCTGGAGAGTGGCAGTTCAAACCTGCCCGACAGTGCCATGGAAAGGAAGGCCTGGCAATCTGCTTCTGTCAAGAGTCCAGTCAAGGAAACCCACAGGTGAATTAATCCCTCCTTTGCCATGAGACCAGAAGTAATGGGTGGTGCCCAGTGACCGTGAGTGAACGTTTGGATCAAGGACCCAGTAGATGATTTGAGATAGAAAGAAGCTTCAAATTCACGTGAAACGGAGGCTCCCTGGACCCGCCGAGACTGGGGGAATCGACAGTCTCAGCACCGCTGAGAACTTTTAGGGGATGGGAGTCTGAATTAGTGGAGAGGAAGTGATGTGGGTAGGGACACTGAAAATGGTGACGTAACGTGAAGTGCGTAACCAATGTCATTGACCTGTTCGTGTCCATAGCGCGGGGATGTATATTGGTTACGTAAATTGACACCCAAAATCAGTAAAAACAACAACCACCACAAAAATGCTTCAGAGCTCCGTGCTCCTCTGCCACTCATGGAGTCACCGTGAGTCAGAATCGACTCAGCGGCACCGAGTTTAGGATTGGCTTTTTGTGTACTTTGGCAGTAAGATGCGGAGGGAGAAGTCCCCGCTTTCTCTCTGTGCATGCGCAGTGAGGTGCGGAGGGAGGAGGCTTCCACTATACGCATTGCTTTTGTTGTCGTTGGGTCGACAGTGACTCACGGTAACCCGGTGTGACCGAGTAGAACTGCCACGTGGAGCTGTCTTGTCTGTAGTCTTGATGGAAGCGTGTCACCAGGTCTTTCTCCCACAGAGCCACTGGGTGGGCTTCAACTGCCAGCCTTCCGATTAGCAGCAGTGCTTAACTCATGTACCACCGGGACTCTCGGTGGTGGTGGTGGTGGTGGTTTGGGGCCACTGAGCCAGTTTGACCTATATCGACCCCCTGTTCCCCTGAACGAAGTGCCCAGTCCCGCACCATCCCCACAATCGTTATGCTCGAACCCACCATTGGCAGCCACCGTATCAGTCGATCTCATTGAGGGCCTTTCTCTTTTTCACTGACCCTTTGCCTTACCAAGCATGATGTCCTTCTCCAGGCAGTGGTCTCTCCTGACAACATGTCCAAAGTATGTGAGACATAGTCTTGCCATCCATACTTCCAAGGAGCACTCTGGTTGTACTTCTTCCAGAACAGATCTGTTGGTTCTTTTGGCCGTCCACAGTACATTCAACATTCTTCTCCAACACTGCAATTCAAAGACATCATTTCTTCTTCTGCCTTCTTTGTACATTGTTCAGCGTTTGCACGCATATGATGCTGTTGAAAATACCATGACCTGGTCAGGTACACCTTAGTCCTCAGGATGACATCTTTGCTTTTTAACATTTTAAAGAGGTTTCTTTCAGCTTATTTCCCCTATGCAGGGCATCTTTTGATTTCTTGACTGCTGCTTTCATGGATGTTGTCTGTAGATCCAAGTAGATCACTTATACGTCTGTAAATACAGCCACAAGCACTAGGTATGCCTGGTCTTTACTCTGCAGAAATGGGGGTCAGATCTCTACATGTACAAAAGTATGTATGAATTACAGCTCCTGGCTTTGACTTGGGTTAGTCACTTTCCAATATCCGGACCTACCTGGGGAGGCACCGGGCAGCACTCCCTTCTGTTGCACACAGGGTTGCTGTGAGTCGGAACCGACTTGACGTCACCTAATAACAAGAACAACAACCTGGAGCTGATCTTCTGATGAGAAGATTCACTTAGGTAAATATTAAAGTGGTACGTAGATGGCGTCACTCAGCCTCTGTGCTGGGCACGCAACTCAGCCTGTGCGCTGGGCACCCCAAATTGACAGCACCAACATTTTAATATCTTTTGCCCTAGTCTGGCTTCTCTAGAGGAACAAAACCAGTAAGATATGTATATACCCATGTATATATGTATGTATATACATATACATATAGTGGTTAAGTGGTGGTGTAGTGGTTAAGTGAGACAGCTGCTAATCAAAAGGGCAGCAGTTCAAATGCATAAGGTGCTCCTTAGAAACCCTATGGAGCAGTTCTACTCTGTCCTTTAGGGTCACTGTGAGTCAGAATTGACTCAGTGGCAGCACATAAGTATCCATATGTTGTTGGTAGGTGCTGTTGAATTGGTTCCAGTTCATAGTGACCCTATAGGACACAATAGAACTGCCCTATAGGGTTTCTAAGAGCACCTGGTGGATTTGAACTGCTGACCTTCTGGTTAACTGTTGAACTCTTAACTATGACACCACTAGGGTTTCCTATAGAGAAAGAGAGATTTCAAGAAAACAGCTCATGCAACTTTGGAAGTTGATAAGCCCAAAATCCATGAGTCCAGAGACAGGCTGAAGACCTTTGCTGGCTCAGAGGATTGAGGGAGTTGGCAAACCCAAAGTCAGATGGCAGGCCAGAGGCTTCTGCAGGCTTGTGTCCCAAGACCTGGAGGTTCGCCAGTGAAGGGAGTGCAGGACCAAGAGCGAGCTTTGCTGGAACATCCATTTGTATCATGGAGCAGGCCACACCCCGAGGAAATACCTCTCTGAACTGATTGGCTGCTCAGGTCAGACCCTGTCACGGAAAGTGATTACATCATACCCCATCCTGGAAAAGCATCCATTCCACTGTCTGCAAAACCACTGAGCATCACAGCCTGGCCAAGAAACACACACACTGTTCACCATCCCACTTTGTATGTGTGGATTTGTAAGCTCTCTTCCCTCTCTAAGACCCCAGTTCTGCCGGCAGACTCCTGTTACCCTGGCCCCAGAGGGACTGGAGGACGGGATCCCCAATCCAGGGAGCCGTCTGTGGTGGGCAGAGCCCCCATTCTCTCTCTTTCCTCACCTGGCTTGGGAGGCACTCCGTGATGTGGCCTCTGGTGGTGTCACCAGCTGTGGGTCATCAGCTTTACAGTTAGCTGTGTGGGTCTCGTCCTCCGAGCAGACCTGTGTGACAGGCACTGTTGTGTGGATGAGGGGATGGAGGCCGTAGGGGCTGCACAGCCGCCGCAGGACACAGCACGCACACCTGGTGCACCCGCGCTGTCTTCTCACTGCCACCCCAGGCAGAGGGGATCTTGCAGCTGTTGTGTTGTCTGGAGCCGTGACGGGGAGAGGCGTCGGTTTTCAGCATGCTTGGGGTGGTGCCTGGAGTGGCCTGGTGCTCTGTTTCCTGGTCACCCTTCTGTGCCTTGACATCCGTAGAGAGAGGAGCCTGCAGCTGCCCAGCAGGTGTGCACTCTGTTCAGGTTTGTCCACACACGTCCTCCCAGACCCAGGCGGCACGATGGCGCCATGCTGAGCGTCCCCGAGACACCAGTTCCATGCCACTCTGCCCCTGTAGCTGAGTCACTGCCATTCTCGGTGACCCTGTGTGTGTCGGAGCAGAACTGTGCCCCACAGGGTGTCAGGGCTGCCATCTGTCAGAAGGCCTTTCCTCTGAGGTGCTCCTGGGTGGATTTGAACCTACAACCTGTCACCAGCCGAACGCATGAACCATTGCGCCACCTAGAGATTCTGTACCCCAGCACTAAACTAGTACAAACAGTATGGACAACAGTGGGGATGGAAAGGGGGCCTCCCTTCCCGGGGCAGTGGGGGGCGACCCCAGGCTTTCCTCACCTCTGCCCCCTCTTCTGGGCCTCCTTGGTCATCTTCTGTCAGAATCTTCCAGGGGCTCCCATCACACCGGGCTGACACCCTCTGCAGTTCCTTGTAAGAGTCCGTGCAGGGGAGGTGGGTGACTGAGTCCTGCAGGGACCCCTCGTCCCACCTGGAAGGTCCTCATCCTAGGACAGGTAGTAGCCGCAGGAGAGAGAGAGAGGACAGGCAGAGAGAAAGAGAGAGAGAGAGAAAGGGAGAAGAGATGGGCAGAGACAGAGACAGAGAGAACAGAGAGACAGCCACAGAGACACAGAGAGAAAGGGAAGAGAGACCGGAGGAGATGGAGACAGAGAGAACTCAGAGACAAGGAGCAGAGTCCTAGAAACAGAAGCAGAAATGGAAAAGCTGAGACAGAGCATGGGCTCTTATGCTTCTGTTTTTAATTGAAAGCAACCTTTTAAAGACACAATTTTCCTTGTTTGTGTCTCAAACTGCAATTAACGAGCTCTCTTCTAATGAAGTTCTGCTGCATCTAGAGAATTTACCTGTATTTCATGCATCTGAAAAAAATCACTGAAAGCGGGTAGTGTTGGAGTGTTCTCACAATCTGCAGTATCCAGTTTTGTCTCAGAAGAAGTAAACTGAGTGCTCCCCGGCAGCGAGGAGGCAGGCCCGCGTCTTACACACTGTGGGCACGTTGTCAGCAGGGCCCGGCCCCTGAGGAGGACAGCGTGTTTGGTAGAGGGTCAGTGGACAAGAGGAAGACCCTCAAGGAGATGGCCTGACACGGGGCCGCAAGGACGGGCTCCAAGGTAGCGACTGCGCGGCTGGGGCGGGAGCGGCGTTTTGTCCTGTTGTGTAGAGGGCCACCGTGAGCCAGAACCGACCCCGCAGCTCCTGACAACAACAACAACGTTTCTGTCAAGATTTCTGTCTGCGGGCGGGAACAATGACTGTGTTTCACGCTTGTGAGATGAATCGTGAGTGACATCGCTCTCTGTTTTTCGCTGATCTTTCTAGAGGATGTCAGCCCCAGTGAAGCCCTGAAATAGGCCGGGAGAAAGGCCAGTGACCTATCCGACCCTTCTTTCTCAAGCTTTTCTCTGCTGCTGTCATTTGCTGTCACGTGACTCTGTCTCACAGCCGCCCCATGTGGCAGAGTACAGCTGCGCCCAAGTTTCCTGGGCTGTCATCTTCACAGGAGCAGGCTACCGGGGTTGGTCCCGCGGAGCCACAGGCAAGTGTGAACCGTAGACCTTTCACGTTGCAGTCCAGGGCTTAACCAATGTTCCCCCAGGGCTCCTTGACGTGTGCTCCAAGCTGTTAAAAAAGGCTGGGAGCACCTGGAGTTAGAGTGGAAGGATGAGCTGGATGAAAGGTGAGGTCATGCAGGCCCGTGGGCTGTTCTCCTCCAGTGGGACCCTGCCGAGAGCCTGCATTGCCACCTCAGGTGTACACCGGATCAGAGCCTTTGTTGTGAAGGTGTCTCCAGGTGACCCGTCTGTAACGTCCTAGGGACTTGCTCTCAGGTGCCCTCCAGTGAGTTCTGACTCATCATGACCCCGTGGACAACTGAACCCTACCCAGGCCCGTGCCACCTCACAGTCGTACGCTCGAGCCCGTGGTTGCAGCCACTGTCTGTCCATCTGGCTGAGGGTCTTCCTCTCTTTCGCTGACCCTCTGCTGGGCCAAGCACGATGGCCTTCCTCAGTGGGCGGGTTCTGAAGCTCTGCTTTTTTAGATGCTGGAAGACACAAAGGGTTCTGACCTCTTGGGGCGGCTCACTCCTCTCTCCCCAAAGTCAGCAAGTTACCGGTACCCATGGAGTCGTCTTCTCCGACTCTAGAGCTCTCAAACGCTCCCCCTGGACCTGGCTTCAGAGCTGGGATTTCCTGCCTGCACTGTTCTCTTTTGGAGGAGATACATGGTTTGGGTATATGGTATTTTGTCTGCGTTGTTTGCAAACAAATTTGTCTTTTCATGTAGTGCTTTATGAACATTGATTATTTTATTTACCCTTGGTGGGGGAGGAGAGTAGGACACACACACAACACGTATGTGTGTATGCTATTCCTCTCCCCACTGAGGGTTAGTAAAATAATGTGTGTGTGCACGTGCGTCTGCGTGTTGTTGGTGTTGGGTGCTGCCGAGTTGAGCCCGACTCATCGCTTCCCCGTGTGACAGAGGGGAGGTGGCCCCAGGGCCCCCACGGTGGCAGTCTTCACAAGGACAGACCACCGGATCTTTCTCCTGGGGCGCCGCAGGGTGGGCTGTGGCCCCCGGCCCGTCAGTTCACAGCCTGGTCCTCGCCGTCTCTAAGAGGCCCTGTTAACCGGCCTGTTCACAGAAAAGCCAAGGCCATTCTATACGTTCGTCACTGTCCGTCTCAGCCGCCACCCCCTTAGCTCCGTCCAGCCACACCTGATTTGATTCAGAAGGGTTCTTATTGAGAAATTGTCTATAACAGTAGGGTTATCGTACATGTAATGCTGTGGGGAATTCGAAACTGCTGGACGATTATTTTGTCTCACACGAAGCCATGGTCCTTTTTTCCAAAGGATGCTAGTAAAATGTTTCCCTGCTGTGAATGAGTGCACATGTCAGCCTGCAACAATCAGACACACGTGTCCCCACGCATGTCTGTCAGTGAGGGGAGGGGCGGATCACATGCCCAGCCCGCTCAGTGCCCTCTGATGCTTTAAAATCATTAGGAAATGGCTCGGATGTTGGCCAGCATCCAGACTGCTGGCCTGGCTTTGTCTCTGTGCTTGGAAAACTGCACATTTTCACCTCAAAAGTAATTTTAAAAAAAGGCCTAAACCCTAGGAAAGGGAAGAGGGTGTGTGAATTAGAATGCGAGCCAACCGCACTTGTGCTGCTTCCATTTTTCATAGGCATGGAGGGCATCTGTCCGTGTGACAAGCCTCTCCATCCCCTTGCTCACGCAGAACATGCCTAGTGCACCAGGACTCACAGTGATTCAGGCCCTGGGGTGGCCCGGTGGTTAAGCACTCGGCCACTCCCCACAAGGTTGCGGGTTCAAACACACCAGCGGCCCCAGGTGAAAGATGTGACCGTCTGTTCTTGTCCACATCAGAGCTTCAGAAAGCCTGCTGGGCAGCTGGGCAGCTGGGCTCTGTCCTGCAGGGGCACTCTAAGTAGGAATCAACTCTACAGCAACAGGCTGGGTTCTTTGTTTTAGCTTTTGATTTCTTAGGACCTGTGGGGGATGCAGCCCTGACAAGACACAGCTCTTCTCAGGAGAGAGATGGGATGGATGGTTACAAGGAGAACCTAGGCAAGAGGAGGACAGATGCCATTGGTCAGAAAGTAGTTATCTTCAAAAAGCAAAGCCGTCACCAGGAGGACTAAGGTGCGCCTGACCCAAACCATCGGTCCTTCCAGTCACCTCATTGCAATGAACGCTGGTCAACGAGTAACGAAGACCCAGAAATATCGATAAACTCTAATTGTGGTGTTGTGGAGAACACTGTATTGTGGGCTGCCAGAACAAACAGATCTGTCCTGGGCATAGCCAGAATGTTCCTTCGGAGTGAGAGTGGTGAGCCTTGGTGTCCCCAGTCCCCAGAGAAGGTCGCTATGCTGGCAGAGCGAGGGTCAGGGACAGAGAGGAAGACCCCCAGTGAGACAGAGTGATGCCAGGGCTGCCGTGACGGGCTGTAACACGGTGGCACCCGCAAGATGGCCCAGGACACAGCGTCTCCGCGAATCTGAGCCTGCTCAGTGACAGCTAACAACGCACCCTTTACCCCTCCCCTCCGTCTCTGCCACCCAGCGATCTGTCACAGCCGACCCCTCCCTTCTGGAAGTACTCTCCTCTTTCGGTTTCTAGCCCGCCCCTCAGGGCTACCAGCAGAGCGGGAGGTGTCCTGATTCCATCTAAGTGCCCCTTCTTCTGGACTGAGTGTCGGGTTGGTGCAGCCCCATGCCAGTGTGGCCGCAACCCTTTACCACAGCTGCACAGCTTGGAGAGTGGCACTGAGGCTAGAATTCCACTCTTACTCTCCCAGTGCCCACCCCAGGCCAGGTGTCCTCGTGCAGCGCACAACCTGCGTGGCTGTAGCCGGCGACCACGCTAACACCCTCTGCTTTTCCTCCTTCCTTACCAGCCGGTTTTCTGGCCTCTGTCGTGTCTCCTCCGGCATCCGTGCTTCACGTGTTTCCACTAGAGTGGACCAGGGGTTGGAGGATTGTTTCTTTTTTTTCCTGTAAGTGGCCACAACTCTAATGTCTTCATCACTGGAGCAAATTTTTGTGGTTTGTGTATTTTTTATGTATATACCTGTGTGCTGAAATATATCTGTAAGCTTGGATTTATAACAAAGATTGGATTTCTAAAAACACTAATAATAAAACATAGGATGGAGTTCCATTCCAATGACTCAGTTGTCAGCCCTGGAGTCTCCTTGGCCCTTCCCAGCCCTGCCGTGGTACTGGGAAGCATCCATAGGCGACACATAAACCTATGAGCAAGGCTGTGGTCCCCTAAAACTTCTCTCCTCGACCTGGAAAACTTGAATCTTGTATACTGTTCACTTGTCATGAAATCTCCTTTGGATGTTTTTCAACCATTTAAAAATATAAAACCCACTTTAACAAATGGTGCTGGCAAAATTGGATATCCATCTGCAAAAAACTGAAACAAGACCCATATCTCACACCTTACACAAAAAATAGCTCAAAATGGATCAAAGACCTAAATATCAAAATGAAAACAATAAAGAGCATGCAAGAGAACATAGGGACAACAATGGAAATTCCAATACATGGTTAGACAGACTTGAGTATCTGACCAACAAAGCACAAACAACAGAAGAAAAAGTAGATAAACGGCAACTACTTAAATCAAACACTTACACTCACCCAAAGCCTTTATCAAGAGAGTTAAAAGACCACCTACACAATGGGAAAAAATATTTGGCAACTACGTGTGAGACCAACATCTCATCTCCATAATCTACAAGATTCTGCAAAATATGAACAAGAAAAGGGTAAATAACCCAACTAAGCAATGGACAAGAGATGGACAGATACTTCACCAAAGAAGACATCCAGGCAGCCAAAAGACATGTGAGAAAATGCTCACAATCATTAGCTATTAGAGAAATCCAAATCAAAACTACAATGAGGTACCATCTCACCCCAACAAGGTTGGCCATAATCCAAAAAGTACAAAACAACCAATGCTGGAGAGGCTGTGGAGAGATTAGAATTCTCCTGTATTTCTGGTGGGATTGCAAAATGGTACAACCACTTTGGAAAGCAATTTGGCACTTCCTTAAAAAGTTAGAAATAGAAATATTATGTGATCCAGCAATCCCACTGCTCAGAATATATCCTACAGAAGTAACGGCAGTCACATGAACAGACCCATGCACACAAATGTTTATTGTAGCACAGTCCACAATAGCGAAAAGACAGAATCAACCTAGGTGCCCATCGGCAGAAGAGTGGGTGAACAAACTATGGCGCACATGCTCGGTGGGACACTACGCAATGATAAAGAACAGTGGTGATTTAGGAAGCGTCTCATGACCTGGTTTCAACTAGAAGAGACTATGCTGAGTGAAGTCAGTCTGCTGCTGAACGACAAGTATTGTGTGGACCTCTGACATAAGGACTTGTGTCCAGAAGAAAAGACTCTTTGACGGCTACAAGGCTGGGGAGGGAGGAAGAGGGTTGGTCATAGGTCGTACAGTTGATAGGAATTTGGTTAGGTGAAAGCAGTGACAGCATGCAGTAGAGAGCAGATCAACACAACTGGACTGCATCATGTCAAAGGATAGAGTAGCAGGAACAAGGGTCTGGAGACTGTGTTTTCAGGGGACATTGAGGTCACTTGGCATAACCAGTCTTTTGCTAAGAGCGCCTTCTGCACCCCATATTGATGTGTGGCATCTGGGATCGTAAAAGCCAGCAAGCTGCCATCTGAGGAACACCAAATGGTCCCAGCCCACATGGAGCAGATGATGGACAAGAACAACAAAGACATGAGATAAAATGAGCCCAGGAGACAGAAGGACCCGTGTGAACAGAAGACTACATCAGCATGAGACCGGAGGAACCAGATGGTGCCTGGCTACCGCCAGAGGCAGCCGTGATGAGGACACGGTGTAGAGTCCCAGAGGTGACATGAGAAAAAGAAATGTGTACTTCATGAACTCTACTAAAAAACAGAAGTGGTGGTCCAATAGCCTGGAGGGTCCTGAGGAACATGGCCCCTAGACCAGCTGCTGGCCCTGATCTGAAACCAGTGCTGAGGTCAACTCTTCAGACAAGGATGGACTGGACTCAGGGACACAGTGCCAGCATGTGGTGTGTGTACTGTATGGCTTTACACCCTTACAGGAGGCTGTCCTACTGGTCTCTTTCCAGAGGGGAGAGGAGAGGTGGAGAGGAGGGGACAGGTGTTCGTTAAGGGGATATTAGATGAGTGAAAAGAAGGAGTGTGCTGTCCCAGGATGCAGAGAGCAGTGGAGTGGGCATGCAAAGTTGATTTGGGTTGTATGCTTTCACTTAACCATAGCAAGAACAAGTGATAAATACAGCTGCTGCAGCCTCCCAAGTACGGCCACCACGAGCTGTCCCAAATAGGACATCCTTGCTGGAAGAGCCTTTACAGTCCCTGCTGAACCCGTCCTGAGCTTTGTTAAGTTAGAGAGATACGGAGATAATTTAGCAAAAGTTTGATAATACTTTAATGTAATATAATTAATTAAATCTCTACTGAGCAGATTCTGATGTACAGAACATATTCAATACTTACTGTGTGAAGCTTTCCGTGAATCTTGCAAGTATGGTACTTACTTTTTTAAACATAGGATACTAAGAATGAAATGTATTAAAAATTTCACTTTAGAAAATAAAAATGCAAGTTATTCTGTCTTTTGAAAAAGAAAATGTAAAAACCGTGCGTTCTTAGCTCAGGGGCCCCACAGACTCAGGTGGTGGGCTGTGTCTGGTCGGTGTGCTGTAGTCCACCTGCTCCTGAGCTGGACCCCAGTCCCCTGGGGCTTCACAGGAGAAGGACTTGGTGATGTGCTCCTGTGAAGGTGCCAGCCTGGGAAACCCTATGGGGCAGTTCTACTCTGTCCCGTAGGGTCATTACGGGTCACCATTGACTCAATGGCAGGTTTTCCTTCTTTCTTTCTTTTATTTTTTAATATATCTTTAACCTTCTTTTATGTTTCTTTAAGCCTCGATTTTCTAATCTTTAAAATGGGGCTGTCAATAGTAACTAGTCATTGGTTTGTGGTAAAGGTTAAATAAGATGAAATATGAGTATATATTTAATATTAAAAAAAAACCAGTGCCGTCAAATCAGTTCTGACTCACAGTGACACTAGGGGACACAGTAAAACTGCCCCACAGAGTTTCCAAGGAGCACCACGTAGATTCAAACTGCCGCAGCACAACATTAACACTTGATAAACGTGGATGTCACCGCTCATTGTTACTGCTAGTCTGAGGTCACTTTCTGGCCTCACTGGAAGGCCCACCTCCTGAGGCCCCCACGGTTCGTGTATCCCCGTTACCTTTTTCTCAGCCCTGTGTGCCAATGCCTGATTCTTGCTTTCAAGATTCCTCCCATGTTCTCCCAAGATGTTTAATGAAGACTTGATTTTTCACAGGCAGGAAAGCTGTGACAGTCCCCACCATCTTAAATGACCTAATTGAAGTCACACAGCAAACCGAGGATGCAGTCAGCTTTCATAGTCGTGTTGTGTCTCTGTCTGGGTGCCTGCACTGGCTATGTTTTCTCAGAACTCCCTGGAGAGGGAGAGACAGAGACGCAGAGGGGAGACAAAAGAGCCGTGTCGGACCCCACCTGGAGGCAGGTATCGCTCCGTTTGATGTGCAGGCCTCTCAGCTGAACAAAGAGCCTCTTCTGTCCTTCACAATCCCGGCTCTCTTTCTCGGTCCTCCGTGAGATAACAGCTGACCCCGGACACAGTGTCAGGCCTCACAGACGGACACGGGCCTGGGTGCTGACTCATTCTTCACGGGGACGTTGAAAACATTCCTCTCTAAACAGCAGTTAAAGGTTTGCCATTGTTCCTCTTGAAATATATATAAGCAGGGCACTCTCAGAAAATTAGTGTTTTTACAGTGATAAAACTTTCAAAAGCCGGTTAAAAGCTCTTTTTATACCATCAACAGAGTGAACTTCCGTGCGCATACCGTGATGTCGTGGCGGGATCCCTCACGGCGGCCGCCGGTCCGTGTCGGCACCTGCTGCCCTCAGAGAGTTCCCGGCTGGTGTAGAAAAGTGCGCAGCGGACACGGAGCAGCTGGTCCGTCCCAGAGCCTCTGAGAGTTTATGGAGATAAAGATCAATAGTGCTAAAATTTAACTGAACTGCGCCCTAGTGGAAAACCCTGGTGGTGTGGTGGTTAAGAACTCAGCTACCAACTAAAAGGTCAGCAGTTCAAATTCACCACATGCTCCTTAGAAACCCCATGGGGCAGCTCTGCTCTGCTCTGTAGGGCCTCTAAGAGATGGAATCCAGCTGATGGCAACAGGTGTGGGGTTTTTCGAGTAGGTACTAGTGTGAGACCCACCCCCTTTCTGCCAGTGTGTCGTGGGGTGGGTGGGGTGGCTGCTTGTGTATTGCCATGATTCTAGAAGCTGCACTGCTGGTGTCTCACGTACCACCAGGCCCACCCATGGCGAATGGGTTTCCAGCAGAACTTCCAGGCCAAGCGGAAAGGTCTGGTGATCTGTTTCCCAAAATCAGCCAATGAAAACCCTGTGGATCACAGCAGAATATTGTCAGAGGTAGTGCTGAACAGCTGTTCATAAGGTTTTCACCGGCTAATTCTTTCCAGAAGTAGACTGCCGGGTCCCTCTTCTTGCAAGGATTGAGGTTGTCAAAGATTTCCTTTGACTTGGGTCCACTGTCAACACCCATGGAAGCAGCAGTCAAGAAATCAAAAGACGCACTGCACTGCAAAAATCTGTCAAAAGTGATCTCTTTAAAGTATTGAAAAGTAAAGGTGTCGCCTTGAAGACTAAGGTACACGTGACCCAAGCTGTGGTGTTTCCAGTCACATCGTATGCCTGCGAAAGCCGGACAATGAATAAGGAAGACAGCAGGGGAACTGATGCCTTTGAATGGCAGAGCTGGAGGAGAGTGCTGACTGCGCCGTGGTACCGCCAGAAGAGCCAACAGATCTGTTCTGGAAGAAGCCCAACCAGAGTGCTCCTCAGAAGCAGCAGACAAGACTGTGTCTTACATACTTTGGACATGTCAGGAAAGATCAGTCCCTGGAGAAGGACATCATGCTTGGTAGAGTGGAGGGTCAGCGAGAAAGAGGAGGACCTCGATAAGGTGTGTCGACA
Organism: Heterohyrax brucei; assembly: GCA_028571685.1. Classification (NCBI taxonomy): domain Eukaryota; kingdom Metazoa; phylum Chordata; class Mammalia; order Hyracoidea; family Procaviidae; genus Heterohyrax; species Heterohyrax brucei. Next base: position 84,168,713 of record CM053159.1, read on the forward strand.
TAGGGGCTGCAATAGTGGGCTTAAGCACAGACACAGCTGTGGGCCGGGTGCAGGACCGGCAGCGTTTCGTTCTGTTGTTCACGGGGTCGCTGTGAGTCAGAACTGGCTCAAGGGCACCTCACAACCACAACCGTGCAGTAAGATGAGCCTCTGGGTCGGGAAGCTCTCAAAATACACAGCGGCTGCAACAGCTGCCCAGAGCACCCCAGCAATCGCGAGGACGGTGCAGGCCGGGCAGTGTGTCCTTCTGTACGTGGGCTCACCGAGTCTCAGCCGGCTCACCAACCGATGGCAACTGCTAACAGCAGCATCTTCATAACATCATGAAGACTTCCAGCACCCCACCTGTGTCTGCCAAGAACTGTCTGCCCTGGGGCTCTTCTTCAGAAGCAGATTGCCAGGTCTTTCTTTGGGGTGCCTCTGGGTGAATGCAAGCCACCTACCTTTGGATCAGCAGCCCAGTGCACTCACAGTTGACATGTTGTCATCTTGTGCTCTGGAGTCAGTTTCTACTCACAGAGATGGTATGAGACCATCACCACTATATCCCCATTTCACAGATGAGAAAACTAAGGCTTAGCAAGGTTAATCATTGGCCCTGTGTTTCATAGGTACTGAGGGCTGGTGCCAGGTGGAACCCTAGGGGTTTGCAGGGAGAGCCTGAGCGCTCAGTAATTCCAGCCTCCTGCTAATTCACTGAGCCGTCACCACCAGGTGGCCACAGCCAGACCAGGCAGATGTGAGCATTAGCTTTGTTTGTAGATGTGGCAACTATTTCAAGGTAAAAACTGTGGGTCCTGTTTCACCAGGAATCCATAGGCCTAAAGTGCACGTGCTAAAAGGAAGTTCACTCATCGACTTTAGGATGTGTGGGGATGTACCAGAGGTCAGTTTGACTCAGGGCTTCCTGAGAATAAAGGTCTCTGGGTGGACCTGGGGGACCATCGCTTCCCAGCTGGCCTCTTCGTGTAAGTTTAAAGGGCTTGAAAAGCATCCTGGGGTGTTTTAAGGCATAAACCTACAAGTTCTCTTTGTGTTGACTTTTTTTAAGTGTGTGTGTGTGTGTGTGTGTGTGTGTGTGTATTTATATATTTATATTTATATGTCTGTTACCTTATATATTTACTTATGTATAAATTTATTACTATATAATGTATACCTTTATATATACACTTTTTAAGTAGATAAGTATGTACTTATACTTTTTATGGGGACCCAGGTGGTGTAGTGGTTAACTGCTATGTCTGGTAACCAGAAGGTCAACAGTTTAAATACACAGGTGCTCCTTGGAAACTCTATGGAGCAGCTGTACTCTAAATTCTATGGGGTTGCTATAAGTTGGAATCAACTTGACAGCAATGGGTTATGGGTTGGTTATACTTTTAAAAAAGTGTATATACTTACACTTTTTAAGTATTTATATAAAACACACACACACACACACACATATAAAATGAGTCGGATCCGACTCGATGGCACTTAGCTTTGGCATCTGGAGAAAAGGATTTCATTTCAATTTGGGTCTACAATCAACGCCCATTGGTAAGCAGCAGCCAAAAATATCAAAAGATGCATTGCACTGGGAAAATCTGCTGCCAAGGACCTCTTTAAAGTATTGAAATGTAAAGATGTCACCTTGAAGACTAAAGTGTGCCTGACCCAAGCTGTGGTATTTTCAGTCACGTCACATGCATTCGAAAGCTGAACAATGAACAAAGAAGACAGAAGAATTGATGCCTTTGAACTGTGGTGTTGGAGAAGAATGTTGAATGTCCCATGGACGGCCAAAAGAACAAACAGACCTGTTCTGGAAGAAGCACAACCAGAGTGCTGCTTGGAAGCAAGGATGGCAAGACGGTGCCGCACATACTTTGGACATGTTGTCAGGAAAGATCAGTCCCTGGAGAAGGACATCATGCTGGGTAGAGTGGAGGGTCGGCAAAAAAGAAGACCCTCGGTGAGATGGATTGGCACAGCGGCCGCAACAATGGGCTTAAGCATAAAAACGATTGTGGACGTGGCGCAAGACCGGGCAGTGTTTCATTCTGTTGTGAGTCAGAACCAACCACCTGGCATGTAAGAACAACACGGCAGCTATCTACTTATCTATACACAGATAAGGAGATACACTTGCTCTTTCCCCTCCGTTTCAATGCTGGCTCAGTGGTGAAAGTGGGGGACTGCTAATCGAAAGCTTAATGTTTCAAACCCACCAGCTGCCCCCCAGGAGAAAGCCGTGGCTGTCTGCTGCATCCAGGGCACAGCCTTGGAAACCCTGTGGGGTGGTTCCTGTCTGTCCTGTGGGGTCACTGAATCAATTGGACAGCAGTGGATTTTTTATTTTGTTTTGTTTAATCTAGGACTTCCTGTTTCTGTGTTGATATGGGAGTTTTGCCCAGCAGTCGTTCTGTTAAATAACAACACAAATAGTTTATTAATTCCTTCAGAAAACACCAATGATAAAAGCACTGTGGTGTGGGAGGCACCCAAGGTTTGTGAGGTGGTCAACTAAGTCCTGCCCACACACAGTGACCATTATGAAAGTACAGTGCTGGTGTTCAGCCCCTGGCTGCTGTTGTTGAAGGGACTCTGGTGGCACAGTGGTTAAAGCCCTTGACCACTGACCTAAAGGCCATCAGTTCAAACTCACCACCCACTCCGTGGGACAAGGATGTGGCAGTCTTTGCTGCCCTGCAGGGTCACTAGGAATTGAAATCCACTCGACTGCAATGGGTCGGGTTTGGTTTTTTGTGACTGGAGAGCTCTCAAGTCAGTTCCAACTCAGAGCCATCCCACGTGTCAGTGTAGAACGGCCCCGGGGATTTTCTGGCTCTAATCTTAATGGAAACAGATTGCCAGGCTTTTCTTTTATGGTGCCACTGGGTGCATTCAGGCCACTGGTGTCTCCGGGCTCTGAACCTTTTGGCCACATGGTGGCTCCCGTTTAACCCCTAGGGAAGCTGAATCCTGTTTAACCCCCCTAGGAAAGTAGCTCCCCCAAATCAGAAAGCCTGACATGGAGAATTCCTGAACCCCCAGGCAGCGCACATCAAGCCTCTAGAGTTTTTGCGTTTTATCCTTTGTAGTAAATAAAATGAGCGTGACTGGGCTGGAGATGGTTGGCTGTGAGGTCGCCGGCGCAGAGCCATGGTGGATCCTGGCACGCCTAAGCGAGTCCCCTTTGGATGCAGGCGTCTGGGCGCCGCTGCCTCGGGAAATCACTGCGTTGCCGGGAAGGAGAAGCTCAAAACGCGGGCCCCGCTGTGCCGCCGAGAGCCCGGCCAGGAAGGCCGGGCGGGCGAACGCCTGGGTGTCCCCGGTCTTGCCGCCTCAGCTCGCCTGCCGGCTGGGGCTTGGGCGGACGTCACCGCGCCCGGCTTCAGGCACAGCCCCGCGCGCCGCAGCGCGGTGCAGTCGTGTGCGTTCCGCGGACAGACCCAAGGGGAAGCGCAGCCGGAGCGCACGGAGGCTGGGCGCCGGGCGCCGCGAGCAGGGGCGAGGGCTCTCGGGAGCCGCGGCGTTCCTCCTCCGGCAGGCAGGCAGGCCCAGGGGCGGCTCGGGGTGACGGTGGGCAGGGGAGGGGCGGCGCTGCCACCCACCCTCCGCCCCCGGCCCTGCGCGCGCCGAGCCGTGGGCAGGGCGCCGTGTGCACTCGGTCCAGGCGGCCGAGCAGGAAGCCTCCTGCTGGAGAACTGGGAGCCCAGGGCAGGTGGGGCCACCTGGGACTGCACCTGGCTGGCTGCTCGGAGCATCAGGGAGGCTCGTGGCAGCCCTGGAATGAAGACTGCCACTGCCGCCCCTGAGGCTGCAGAGAGACAGGCATCCAGCATCTAAGAAGCAAACCCTGGACCCGAGGAGGACCCGAGGAGGAGGAGGAGGGCCGAGCATCTCTCGCTGTGGCCAGCCCCATAAATGAGAACTCCCTGTCGGCGCCCGGCCGTGCTCCAGACCGCCCGCTTACATCACCCATCGGTGACAGGCACCTCTCCGCGCCCCACCTGCCCCTCCCAGGCCTGTTCCTCCAAGCCTCTTTGTATGCGGCAGACATGGCCAGCCAGCAGGACTCAGGCTTCTTTGAAATCAGCATCAAATATTTACTGAAATCCTGGGGCAACAGTGAGTAGCAGAAAATAACCTTTGTTGGGTGGTTGGCGGTTGCGTAAGGCTGGGGCCCTCGGGTCTCCACTGCGAGCTAATGCCCGTAAGCTAAGTTTCTTGCTTCCATCTGCTACGAGAATCAAAATGCCAGACAGGGAACCAGCTGGTGTTCAGGGTGAAGGCTGCGCAGCAGTGGACAAGCCAGCGCTGTTCAATGAGGTCGACAGGTTGGGGGGCCCTTTAGATTCAGGGGGGTCACAGCCAGCATTTCTGGCTGCAGTGCCCTCGTCGGCTCTGCTGGATCTTGTTCAGGGTTACCTACATGTTTGGGGAGGTGCCCTTTAACCAAAGAGGTGTGGCAGGGCTTCAGCCTACTGGTAACTGTTTCACTGGGATCTTGTCTGAAGGAAAAATGTGCCGGCTGTTCGCACCTGCATCCCATCCTTTTTGATGTGGAAATACCTGCAGATGTGTTTGTTGGATCTCTCCCTGCCCATGTGGACGATGTTCAAAGTGCTATCTATCATCTGAATTTGTCTTTAAACCCTTGTGATTGTTTCCAGGGCAAATAGCATGCTTTTCTGAGATGTAAACAAGTGAGGTTCTGGCCCGATGGTTGAGTAGACTCTCGGAATATTATGGCTTCTAAAGTTCCGTTTCTGACCTACTTAAAGATGTTAGCAATCCGATCTTTCTGAAAGACAGCCTCCCAGCCGGGTGGAGCAGGAGCCGGAACCAAATTAGAATCAGGCCTGCAGGTGAGGGCACTGGGCATTTGCTCAACACTGGAAAAACAAAGTCGTCTCTGTCTCCCCGGCTTTCATTGTCTTCGCTTTGGGTAGCAGACCAGCTACCCAGCTCTGTAACTGTTTGGAATTTTTAAAATTCTCCGACAATTCTGACCTGGTGTCTGTTGTGGTTGTGATTCTACCTGTGGCCACAGAGCCGGCAGTGAGTGCCCCACAGGGTGCCCAGTGACCAGGATGGCCCTTATATAAACAACACCTGGGCCAGAGGACTGTGCCGTGATGGCTTTGAGAAAAGCCTTTCCTGGATTTTGCTCAGCATTGCCTACATGTTTGGGTGTCCCCTCCACCGTACAGGTCCCAGGGGGTGGGACTCGAGGTGATAGCCACAGCACCCGGCTCTGCAGGCCGTCTTGCACCCTGTCTACACCACAGGCTCATCTGACGCTGTTTTCCTACGTGGGAACCCCTTCTGGAGGGAAGTGGTTGCTCGTGCAGCGTTCCTTTATTTGTGACAGGGATCTGTCATTTAACTTAGGTGCCTTATCTGTGTAACACTCTACACTCAGGTCTGCGCCGCCTTTTGTCTGTGTGGTCTCTGATTAACGAGTGGGACGGGCCAGCTTCTTTGCATTAACTGGTTAGCCAGGCACTGGCCAAACGCAGCGGCCACAGGACTAATCTGTGTCGGCCCCCCCGCTCTGTCTGTTTTCCAATGGCTCTAAATGGAGTGTAGGGTTGTCTCCGCCCTTCCCAACGTCTCCCCTCCTTCCCCACTACAGATGTCAGGAGTGAGTTGCCGGGGTCTGCGTGGTCAGTGTTGGGCACACAGTTCAGCACTGGTTGAGGTCACTCAGCAGAGATGTCTCGAGCGCCTGTTTTGCATCTGGCTGGCGGGCTGCAGAGGTGACCGAGACAGGACGCCTGCCCTCTGTCTCTGTTGCTTTATTTCAGACGGAACTTGGTGTTTCTCCAGTGTTCCTTTGGGGCTGCAAACGTCTGTCAGGCCTTTCTAGAAAGAGGAAGAGGAAACCGCATTTTTGCGTAGCCCTCCTCAAGATGGTTTCAACACTGACACCAAGCAGCTTGGGAGCTCCTTGCAGGCTCAACAGGTTGGCAGGGGTGGAGCAAAGGGCACGGGTGTAGAAGGAAGAACAGAGATGTCTTGGGGCATCAGCTTCCTCAGGGTGACCTGGCTCAGTGCCTGCCCACCTGGCCAGGACCTGTTAGTACCCGCAAAAGTCAAGGGGGCACTCTAGGACCGTGAGGTCGTCATGTGGCCCACATGCCTGTCTGAGAACCAACCGGTCCTCCCGCCCTGCTGATTTCTGAGCCCCCTGCTCTCAAGTCGGTTGAGACTCATAACGACCCTGTAGGACATAGTAGAATAGCCCGGTAGAGCGTTGGAGGTGCGCCTGATGGATTCAAGGGGCCGACCTTTTGAGCAGCAGCCATCACACTCAGCCACTGCACCCTTGGAGCGTCCCTTAGTCACAGAGTCCAGCAGTGAGGAAGCAGGGAGAGCAACTCCGTGACTCCTGCGGATGGCTCGCCAAGAGGGTGGCTGTTGGTGGGTGCTGTCTAGACGGCTCCGTCTCCGAGCACATCCATGCCCTGGAGGCGTCTCCGACCCCGAGTGCCCCCATGCCGTCGAGGCGGCGCCAACCCCGAGTGCCCCCATGCCGTCGAGGCGTCTCCGACCCCGAGTGCCCCCATGCCCTGGAGGCGGCGCCGACCCCGAGTGTCCCTGTGTGGTGCACACAGTGCTGCGCGGGCCTGCGCCTTGCCCACAGTTGCCGTGCTTGTACCCGTTGTTGCAGCCAAGGAGGTGGTGGCAGGGAACGGAACCCAGGTGGCAAGTCGGTCGAGTGCTCGGCCCTGTCTCGCAGGGTCGCTGGGCCTGGGAACCGACTGGACAGCACACAGCAGTAGTAGCACAGGAAGACGATGCAGTAGCACAGGAAGTCCTCTCACTGTAAGACTTCCACTGTCAGAAGCGTGGTGCATGGTGGGTCAGCTGTAACTGGGAGAGTTGGTCTCGTCAGGATGAGGAAGGCAGCCCTGCCATCACCACTGCCTGGTGAGATGCCTTCTGTTCCGTGTCCCGTCACAGTCCCTGCTGTGTTGGCATACCCACGATGTTGGGCTACCCTGTCGTTTCTGTGCCAACGGGGGTGCAAATGGCCTTGGTGTCTGGAAGTGAACCTTCCTGTGTGAGACCCTGATGCCGAGGTCTTCTTCTCCGCTGGTGTGCCTCTCCCGGCGCCACTCCCCACTGCTGCCCCCACCACCCAGCTCCTCAGTCGTTCTCACAGCTGCCACCCTGCCCTGCGGTGCTCGGGGACGCTCGTAGTTCAGCCTAGAGTACAGGGCTGGTGGTTTCTGAGCAGGGAGCCCTGGAGGCACAGTGGTTAAGTGCTTGGCTGCTAGCGGAAAGGTCTTTGGTGCCAGCCCACCAGCCACTCAGTGGTAGAATGGCATGGCAGTCTGCTTCTGGAAAGGCCACCAACTCGGAAACCCTATGGGTGGTTCTGTTCTGTCCTCTCTGGTCAGAATCGATGTGAGGGTGCAGGTTGGTGCTTCTGGCTTATGCTTCACGCGCTCAGCCTCCTCTGCTTTTAGCTAACCAGCACCCTGAGGTGTGCCTGTGGAGACAGTGGCCTGAGTCTGGCATGCTGGGACACAAGCAGGGCCAAGCCAGCTTGGTTCCTGTCCCCACCTCCTGCGCCCACTCCTCTCTGTCCACCTGTGGTCACCCATATAGCAATGCAGAAAGAACAGGCACACCACAGGCGTCCGTCAGGCGCTGGAAGTGAGAAGTACTCAGCCCAGCACTTCTTGTCATTGCCGCTAGTGGCCCTCCAGCCAGGGTTCAACTGGCAGTGACCCCGTCTATAGAGGAGAACAGCTCTCCGGGGCCTTCACACCTTTCGGAAGCTGACTGACGTGGTGGTCTTCTAAGACTGTCTGGATCAGCTCCAGTTACAACCTTTCATGTGTAGTTGAGCATTTCACTGTGTGCGCCACCTGGGCTACCTGGTTTATAAATGCCCAATAAATGTTACCGTAGTATTCGTGTGTTCCAAGGCCTGTCTTCTGAACCTACTCAAGGTCAGACTTAGGCAAGGTCCATTGAACCCAGAGATTGACCACATCAGCGTGAGACCAGAAGAGCTAGATGGTGCCCGGCCAGCACCCATGACCACCCTGCCTGCCAGGGAATACCGCATAGAGTCCCTGATGTAGCAGGAGAAAAATGGGAGGCTGTGTAGAACTAGAACTGTATTCAGATACCAGACTTGACGGCCTGACAGAGATTGAAGGGTCCCCGAAAGGCATGGCCCCCAGATTCTCTGTTAGCCCAGCACTGACCACTTCAGAGGGCAACTCTTCAAAGGTTGAACTGGACTCTGAGACCTAAAATGATACTGGCGAAGAGCATGCTTCTTGGATTCAGCAGATACAGGGGGCTGACTAGGCAGCTCCTGTCCAGAGGTGAGATGAGAGGATGGAGGGGACAGGAGCTGGATGAATGGACATGGGAAACACAGGGTGGAGAGGAGGCGTGTGGTGTCACAGGGCAGGGAGCGCAGCTACAGTTACACAGCAGTGAGTGTGTAGGTGTTTGCATGACAAATTGCCATAGATTGTATGATTTCACTTAAGATCCCATAAAATGTTAAAAAAATAGAAACACTTAATCCCAATAAAAATAATAATAATAAAATAAATAGACCAGACTCAGGTCTTCTCTTTCAGCAGCCTCGACATCCTCCGTGGCTTCTTCTTAGGGTCATCAGCTCTCAGGACACGCTTGGGGACAGGAATGGCGTGCATACGTGCCTAGGTCAGGTGTTGGCTTTGGCCCTTTCCCCCCGCACCCCCTGATTTCTTTTGAACTCTTCCCCACTCCACTTTCCACCTCAGCTGACCATAAAACGTACGCACCTTCTCTGAGCTCCTAACTCCTAGCCACAGGCAGATGGCCTGGGAACGTTTCCAAGGGCAAGAAAATCACCTTGACCTTTCGGGTGGGCTATGGGAAACGGGAAACATCTAGAGTGGGTAATCCATAAGGGAACAGCGGATGCTGTGTGGTGCTCTGGGGGCAATTCTGACTCCTAACAGCCCTTGGGACAGAGAACTACCTGGTAGGGTTTCCTGGGCTAGCGTCTGTGTGAGGGCAGATCACACCAGGACTTTCTCTGCAGAGCTGCTGGGGGACTTCCAAGCACCACCCTTGTGGTCACAGCCGAGCACTCATGTCGTTGGGCCACCAGCGCTCTGTGGGGATAAATAGCTTTTGCCTGTTTTGCTGGAAGGAAGGCCTGGTGTATGGTGATGTTCAGAGCCACTGGGCCGGCTCTCCCAGTTTGGACGCTCTCACGGCCATCTATCTGGGTTTCTAGCCTCTGGTGCTGTGTTTGCACATGAGGCCTTGTGAATGGAGGTGCACTCGGAATCCGCCTAACAAGTCCGCCGTGAGCTTTCCTCCACTACAACACGCCAGCCCCCACTACAGCACGCCAGCCCTGACCAGAGCGGAGCAGCCACCAACACAGCGACATGCCAGCCTCTGCCACAGCATGCCAGCCTCCACCACAGCAACACGCCAGCCTCCACAACATGCCAACCTCTGCCACAACACGCCAGCCTCCATCATGACACGCCAGCCTCCACCACAGCACGCCAGCTCCACTGACAGACAAGGGCTGTCTGTGTGAGCCCCTTGGGCTGGGAATTGCACCTGAGTCTCCTCCCTCATGGACAGCAGCAATCCCGCTGCTGAACCACGCCTGCCTCCTCTTCATGAAACTCACAACAAACAAACAAAGAAACAAAGCCATCGCCACAGAGTCAGTTCTCATGCCTGGCGACCCTGTAGCACCAAGTAGAACTGCCCTGTAGGTCCTGGGAGGGCTGGTGCCCCGTAGGTCCCAGGGGGGCTGGTGGGTTTGAACTTCTGACCTCTGGCTAGCAGTCAGGCTCTTAACCACTGCACCACCAGGGCTCTGTCTTCAGGATAGCGTCTGGCGAGTCTCACCGGCCTTCAAGCTTGACAACTCACTAACTGTTTCAGACACTGACAATTCCCTGGGGACCGTGACAGTAGGAGAGGGATCAGCATGTGTCATGAAATGTCTGATGCTGCCCTAGAAAGACCTGAGCTGGCGGGGTTGGCCACAGCACATCCTCAGGTATGCTGTAGTGAAATAAAGGATTTCATCTTACTTGGGTCCACGATCAGCACCCATGGAAGCAACAGTCAAGAAATCAAAAGAGGCTTTGCATTGGGAAAATCTGTAGCAAAGGAGAATTTTAAAGTATTAAAAAGTAAAGACAATCACCTTGAAGACTAACGTGGGCCTGACCCAAGCCATGATATTTCAATTGCATCATATGCAGGGGAAAGCTGGACAGTGAATAAGGAAGGCAGACAAATTGATGCCTTTGAATTGTGGTGTTGGAGAAGAATGTTGACTGTACCTTGGATGGCCCAAGGGCAAACCGATCTGTCCTAGAAGAAGTATAACCAGAGTGCTCCCTGGAAGCAAAGACGGCAAGACTGTGCCTTACATACTTTGGACATATTGTCAGGAAGGATCAGTCCCTGGAGAGGGACATCATACTTGGTAGAGGGGAAGGTCAGCATACAAGAGGGGGAGACCCTTGACGAGGTGGACTGACGCAGTGGCTGTGTCACTGGACTGAAGCATAGGAAGAGTTGTGGCCCAAGACCAAGCAGTGTTTCCCTCTGCTGTGCATAGGGTCGCTATGAGTCACCCTGACTCCACAGCACCTAACAACAAGAGCGTGAAGTAAGCTGGGATAGTTATCACGTTTCTGCATCCACAGAAATCCCGGTGAGCATGAAATTAGCTCCAGGAAGAACTGAAAACATCTCTGGTTCCCTGCTGAGGGGTCCTTGCTGATGCTGAGTTATGTTAAGACCATACCTAAAAACAGTGGGAAATGACTTGAGGAAAATCTCAGGCTAATGTTAGTTTAACCTTCTAGTGACATTGATTCAACAGAAGCAGCAGAGAGAGGAGGTCAACCAAGTCGCCTGAAGCCAGCATCTGGGATGCCGGCCCAGTTGTGTTCTTTTAACACCAGGCAAGTCTGTAAATCAACATCCGATCTCCCTGAGCGGAAGAGACGGATGGGGACCACGCAGAGCCGTCTTCCTTGTTTAGTCCCTGGAATAACTAACTGTCACCTTTACCATCAACCCTGGTGGCGCAGTGGGTTAAGTGCTCTGTCTGCTAACCAAAAGTTTGGGAGTTCATCTCCGCCAGGTGCTCCTTAGAAACTCTTTGGGGCAGTTCTGCTCTGACCTCTGTCATTGCTGAGTCAGACCCAACTCAGTGGCAGTGGGTTTGGTTTTTTCTGAGTCACCTTTCCCAGGGACCCAGCCTATGTCAAATGTTACACTAAGAGACGTGTGTGTGTTGCTAGGTGCCATAGCGTCGATTCTGACTTATGGAGACCTCATGTGATGGACCCATAGGCTCTTCTAGACTGTCCCCTTGAAGGAGCAGATTGCCAGGTCTTTTCTCCTGCATCGAAACTGCCAGCCCTTCGGTTAGGGGCCAAGCATTTAGCTGTTTGGGCCACCAGGACCCCTTCATTTTATTTACAGGACAGCCATGGAATGATTTGTCCAAACTGGGACACTTTTGAGTCTAGAAGCTGGTAATTAGGCTGGGGTGGCAGGTGTGCACAGAGAGCGCTTCGGGCAAGGGGCATGTGGTCACCTGTTCACTGTCTCTCCTCTTTCCAGGAATCTTGCGAGATGACGTGTTGTCTGCACTTGACGTGCAACAGTGATCGGCTGAAAACCAATCCAGGCTGGTGGAAACCCTGGCGGCACGGTGGTTAAGTGCCATGGCAGTCCGGATCCACCAAGTGCTCCTTGGAAAGTCTGTGGGGCAGTTCCACTCTGTCCTATAGGGTTGCTATGAGTCAGGATCGATTCTGTGGAGCTGGATTGCATTTAATTTTGATTAGTAAGAGCCAGGGTGACTGCCATGCCCCTCCCCTAATCCAGCTGAGTGTCCCGTTGGCTTTGTTTTTGTCTTTAATCACCAAGAGGATCAAAGGATAAAGAGCACTCTGCGGCATTTAGGGCTTTACCCGGAGAGGCCTCGTGGCACCCATGATCACATGCCAGGCTGACAGCCAGGAGGCTGATGGTTGAAGCTCATCCATCAGCTACAGGTAGAAAGACCTTGTGATCGGCCACTGTAACGATTACCAAACCCAACCCAATCCGTCGTACCAGGCCTCCAAGGAGCCGCTCACTGGTAGACGTGAGCTGCCGACCTTCTTGTGAGTAGCAGAGCTCTTAACTACTGCGCTACCGGGGCCGCTCTGTAAAGAAAGCAGCCCTGGAGACTGTGGGCCTGTTCCTCTCCGTCCTGTAGGGTCCCTGTGAGTCGGAACTGATCTGACGGCCCCCAGTAACAACAGCGCTTTACCCAAAGCCAAGCCAGTCACTGGCGGGCTGATTCCAGCTCATGGCACCCTGTGTCCCTCAGGGGAGCACGGTGCTTCAGGGAGTTTCCATGGCTTTGACCTTCCGGGTCCCCAGGCTTCTCCCCCCAGCTGGACATGAGCTGCCAGCCGTTGGGGCAGCAGCTGAGTGCATGGGCTGTGACAGCACGAGCTGGTTCTTCACTGGCACTGCCATTCTCTTGGCGGCCACTGCTGGTGCCCAGCCATCCCTCCGCCTGCCCTCCTCGGGCCTCTGGGTCCGTCAGTCCTAGGCCAACATACCTTTCTCTTGGAAGGGGCCATTGCTGGAGAGAGCCATTTCCATAAGGGAAACTGAAAAAACTCCACTAACCCCATTGCCACCGAGTCAGGCTCATAGTGACCTCTTGGACGGAGTAAAACTGCCCCAGAGTTTCCAAGGAGCACCTGGTGGACCTGAACTGCCAACCTCTGGGTGAGCAGCCCTGGCTCTTACCCACTGTGCCACCAGGGTTTTCCCTCACCATGAGCCGATTTGGAGGCCTAAGTGCTCCGTCATCTGTGTCATCATGGCAGAGAGTTCACAAGTAGCTCTGTGCCCTGTACTCTTGGGATGTGAAAAGCACACAAGTGTACAGGACATGGTGATACTCAAAAAACGTGTATTTGTTCAGTCAGGGCTTATTTACATCAAATTCTCCCTACTTTTAAAACATCTGTGTAAGTAAACGTTTTAAACAGTGTCAGGAAGTAAGCATGTATGTACAGTCTTCTCTGAGTGTGGTGGGTCACTCGCCATGCTGAGCACCTGACGGGGTGTATTTCTGTTTGGAGGGCACCACTGCTATGGTTGGGTGCCCTCCAGACAGTTCTGACTCATCGTGATCCCATGTGACAGTGTGTACCTGCCTCACAGGGTTTTCTAGACTGTCACCTGCCCAGGAGTAATCAGCAGCCTTCTCCCACGGAGCAGCTGGGTGGGTCAAACCACAAATTTTCAATTAGCAGCCAAGTGCTTAATCAAACCCTAAGATGACTTGAAACGCTTACTGATGAAGATCAGAGACTACAGCCTTCAGTATGAATTATACCTCTACATCAAGGAAACAACAATCCACACAACTGGACCTGTGAACAACCTAACGATAAACAGAGAAAAGATTGAGGTTGTCACGGATTTCATTTTCCCTGGGTCCACAATCAATGCCCGTGGAAGCAGCTGTCAGGAAATCAAAAGACGCATTGCGTTGGGAAAATCTGCTGTAAAGGACCTCTTTAAAGTGTGGGAAAGTGAAAATGTCCCCTGGAAGACTAGGGTGCACCTGACCCGACCATACTCTTTTCATTCACGTCACATACCTGTGAAACCTGGGCAGTGAATAAGCAAGACAGAAGAAGAGTGAATGCCTTGCATGGTGGTGTTGGAGAAGAATCTTGATTACCCCACAGACTACCAAGTGGATGAACAGACCTGTCTTAGAAGAAGTACAGCTACAGTGCTCCTTGGAAACAAGGATGGCATCCCATGGACTTGGACATGTTGTCGGGAGGGGACAGTCCCTGGAGAAGACCCCATGCTTGGCAAAATGGGCAGTCAGTGAATTAAAGGAAGACCCCCAAGGAGATGGATTGGCACAGTGGCTGTGACAGTGGGCTCAAACATGACAATGATTGTGGCATGGCACAGGAACGGGCAGTGTTCTATTCTGTGGTACACGGGGTCCCCATGAGTCAGAACCGGCTCAGTGCCACCCAACAACAATTGCCTTTAGTGGTGAGAGCATGGACATCTGTCTGTAATCCAGGGACCTGTTTTACCTGGCAGCTCCAGCCTCCTTCACCGTAGAACCACCTGCGGGACCAGCGGCCCGGGATGGTTTGATTTCGGCATCTTTGCTCGCTCTCGCCTGCTGCTTGAAGAAGTTTCCAATTAGAGCTGAGATAGCAGAAAGGCAGACAGCCGTAGGCCTGAAAGGAGAGGAAACCTGCGTAATTTTACAGACTGGGAGCAGCCCGGGATATTTGAGAAAGTTGCCAGTATTTAGATGCTTCGGCTGATGGAACATATAAATACTCTTTTTCTTTAAAAGACATCAGTTTCAAAACGTTTGAATACCCATGGCTTATTAGTTTGTTTAGGGGTGCAATTCAAGCAACTGGTGAAGTTTCATGTGAGCCAGTTATTTCATTAGTAAGTTATGGATTCTTCAGCCTTTTGGGATATTCAGAGGTGCCCTGATGCCATAGCAGCTAAGTGCTTGACTGCTAATTGATAGATTCATGCTTCAAACCCACCCAGCATCCCTGCAGGAGAAAGACCTGGTGATCTGCTCCCATAAAGACCACAGCCCTGAAAATCCTGTGAGATGGTGTCCTAGCCACCCAGTACAGCTCTAACGGAAAATACCACGAGTTGAAGGTTTCATAAGGAGAAGCTTTTATTGAGACAATCCGGTAAGCCCCAAATCCGTTAACAAGATACAAGTCCATTCGATATGAAAAATCAGCACAGTCCAGTAGGCTGAGTCCACATCCAGTGAGAGCATCTCGGCACAGGAACCTCGGGTCCAAAGGACGTGCTCTGCTCTCGGTGCTTCTCTCTCGGTGGTGTGAGGTTCCCAACTTCCTCTGCTCACTTCTCTCCCTTATATTCCGCAAGCTTGAAGCTTGGGTCCTTCCTCACTAACACAACTGGAAACAATTCTCAGTCATCAATCTCACAGAGGCAGGATTCACAACACATGGGAGGAAGGGCACCATATGGGAACTCCTAACCAAGTCCAATCAACACATACATTTTAGGGGGACACAATTCAATCCGTGACATGGTTCTGTCCTGCACACAGGGTCACTACGAATCAGAATCAGCTTGGCGGCACGTGGCAGCAACAGGTCGTACTCAGGAGTCAGGCCCGGGTATACATCTGAGGTGCTGAGCCATGGCACCTTACGTAGCTGGGGTGCTCGGTCCTGTGGCTCGAGAGCTCCTTATGTTAGCTTTGGGGGCAGATTCTATTGTTTGTTCTAAACCTTAAATTTATTTAGTGCCTTGTACTTTGCTCAGTACCTTCAAACACCTAACCCCATTCGATGGATGGGATGCAGTGATCACAAATACATTAGCTTGTTATTACATGTGCCTGATTTAGGGTGTCAAGGCTTATGAAACACCCAGATAACATCTTGTAGGGAGATTTTGTGAAGTTTCCAGTTGGATGGAAATAAACAACTCATGATCTTTATGTCTGAATATGACTTTTTAGAAGCAGTGTAGCTTGGTATTGATCACGTGATATAGACAGAAGCATCTATACATAAAAATATATTAAGATTTTATGCATTTGTTTGCCACCTAGCATTTCTCTTGTTGGACACCATCGAGTCGATTTGGACCCATAAGGACCCCACATGACAGTGTAAAAATGCCCCACAGGGTACCCTAATCTGTATGGGAGCAGATTGCCAGGTCTTTCCCCTTCAGAGCTCTCGGGTAGGTCTGAACTACCAACCTTTGGGTCAGCGGCCGAGCACTTAACAGCCACATCACCAGGATCCTTTGTCATTCCTCTTAGCCCTTGTTTTTAAATACTCCTCCACTCCTGGCTGCTGCTGAGCTGCGGGGATAATGGTGACCCAGGGGCGGGAAAGTAGACGGGGCTCTGTGTGGTTGCCAGTGGCTGGCTCTCCAATGTTGATGGGCAGGGCTCCCTTCCAGGGAGCCACTGGGTGAGCCCCAAGCCCTAAGCCCCAACCTTGGGGTTTGTAGTCTGCTGAGCCCCAACCCTTCACTCCATGCAGGAGCTCCTTCAACACGAAGTTCCACTAATTTCCTGCCACGTGGTACCTTGGACAATCACGTAGTACTAGCATGCTGTCTGGAAAGCCTGGTGGCGTTGTGGTTGAGTGCTACAGCTGCTAACCAAAACTTCAGCAGTTCAAGTCCTCCAGGTGCTCCTTGGAAACTCCATGGGACTGTTCTCCTCTGTCTGCAGGGTTGTTGTGAGTCAGAATCAACTCGATGGTGGTGGGTGGGTAGCACCTTTGGAGCACCACCCAGTATTAACATGCTGCCCAGAAACCCTGATGGTGTCGTGGTTGAGTGCTGCAGCTGCTAACCAAAAGGTCAGCAGTTCACATCTGTCGAGTCCTCCTTGGAAACTCTGTGGGGCCATTCTTCTCTGTCTCTGCAGGGTCATTGTGAGTCAGGATTGACTCGACAGCGGTGGCTGGGTGGTACCATCCAGTATTCGCACGCTGTCCAGTGCGGGGGTCCAGGGGCAGCCTCTCACTGAGAGCACGAGTGGCATTTGTGGAGCAGGACAGCGTGTGACTTAACGTCCTGCTTCTGGTGTCCCCTGAGCGCTCTCCTACACACCCGTTCATCACCTTCATTGAACTGGGCTCCATCGCAGAACTGTACCCTATGTGAGCAAGAGACGGCCCCCCCTTTCTTGGAGCTGAAAAGTTGTACCTAAGTCCCCAAGCTTGGAGGAGCCATGGGAATAGCCTTTGCCCTAAGAACGTCTTTGTAGTTGTTGCTGAGTGTCACTGAGCCAACCCCGATTCATGGTGACCCGTGGACAACGGGACCAGGTGCTTCCCAGCCCTGCGCCACTGTCCTGGTCGTTGCTGTGCTGGAGACCGCTGTTGCCGCTGCTGTGTCAGCCTGTCTCGTGAGGCGCTCCCGCTCTCCCACTGACCCTCTGCTGCCCGTCACCTCCTTGCGTTCCACAGGAGCTTTTACTGGGCAGGGTGTGTCTGACAGACTCTGCTGGCCTTATGGGTTTGTCATGTCATTGCATCAGACAGCTGTTGGAGCCCGATGCTCGCAGGGAAGGGTCTTCTAGAACACTGCATGCGTCTCTCCCAGAGGGATGCTGAAACCAAAGCAAGAAGGACAGCAGTTGGCCCCGGGGCCCTCGGCCAGATGTCCCTCCACAGCAGTTCAGCCCAGCATTCTGCAGGTGGTTCTTGGTGCTGCTGGGGGCTCTCAGGTCACTTTCCACTCACGGAGACCTCGTGCGTCACAGTCCAGAACGGCCCCAGAGGGTTTGCTAGGCCGTAATCTGCGGGCACAGACACCAGGTCTGTCTTCTGCAGAGCCGCTGGGGGGTTGGACCGCCATCCTGGTGGTCAACAGCCAGGACCTCAACTGTTTGCATCACCAGGAACCTTTAGGCATTACGTTAGAAAGATGCAAAGAATAGTTAGCGTTATTGATCAAAGTTTTGTGCACCGCGTGCACGCAAAGTGAGTAATCCTTCATTCAGGGAGCCCTGATGGCGTAGTGGTTACAAGCTTGGCTTCTGACTGAAAGGTCAGCAGTTTGAGTCCACCAGCTGCTCAGGGAGAGAAGATGCGGCAGTCGGCTTCTGTCAAGACGGAGCCGCGGAAGTCCTAGGGCGCAGTTCTGCGCTGTCCTATAGGGCCGCTGGGAGGCACGGTAAACTCGACGGCAGCGGGTTTAATGCTTGGTTGTCGGTGATTGTCTCCGTCTTTAGAATATGGGGGAAATTAAAGAGGAGTGTGTGTGTGTGTGTGTCAGAAGTGCCGTGTTACGTACCTCCATGAGCAAAGTTTAATGGTCAGATAGTTCACTCACAGCCTTACACTCGCTTTTCTTCTTCTTCTCAAAGTACATGAAGCACAAACGTTGAAGTCTGAGTCACCCAAAACTCCAGCTGCCGAGCAGGAAAAGTTTATATTCTGCCAGCGTATCAGACTCCGTAATGAGTCTGATTTGGTTTAATTCCTTCCTACTGTTCAGTTATTTGATGAACCGCAGATGGAAATTGTAAGCCAAAGCCATAACGTTCAGCTAATACTTTGCGACGTGGCTGTAAGGATTGGTTGCCCTGTCAATTTGAGGAGCCGAAATCTTCGCACGGGTGTTCGCATCTGGATTAAGTGCCTCTGCCAGCTCTCATCTGACGTGCAGCCCTGCCTGCCCTGCCCACCGTCGCCGTCAGCCCCGCACACTGCCGAGCAGCCGAACGGCGGAAGGCAGCTTGGAAACGGGCGGACTTTCTCAGCTAATGCCACGAGCTCAGCACTGTGGAAACATACACTGAGATTCCCATTCGTTTTTCTGCTCCTAAACTGAGGGAACACTGGGCTGGTGTCTGTGGGTTTAGCCTCCAACAGGTAACTGTGTGTTGTGGCCAGGGGACAGGTGGGGCGTGCGGTTAATTAGGGCGATACTTGAGTGAAATTCACTTACAAATGAGAGTTCTGCTGGAAGGATTCAGCTTGTCCATAGCATGGGCTTCTTCGACCAGAGGCCACCAGTGAACTGCTTCACTGCTGCAAATCCAGCTTTGCTTGCCTCGTTTGTTTGGTTGTGTACAGGTGACCTTGATGGCTCCGTCTCCACTTCCTTTTCCCAAAGGAATGAGCCTGACATTTGGACTCAGACTGATTAATGTCAGGGTTTATGTCACTGAAAAATGAGGTTGATGTCAATCTCATGCTATTTGTCATGTCTTTCAGCTGCCCTGCTAGAGCCAGGCTGAACGCAGGTGGGGTGCTGAGGAGATGTCGGGGCCAGGCTGAAGAGCCTGCCTCCCTAAGCTCGGTCGCTCTGTGGGACCCGGTTGTCTTTCAGCACTCTGAATAAGAAAGCCACATTGCCCTAGACAGCCCGCCTGCTAGGTTCTTTGCCCTGTTACTGTTCTTGTGGGAGACTGACTGTGTGCCCGACTCTGTGAGTTCAAGCGGGCCGTCTGCAGGCCACATGGCCTCCGTCTTCACCTAGAGACTGGGATTTGTTTCCCACAGAGGGGTGTGCGGTGTCCATAGAGGCTGCTCGCATACCAGAGACTTTATGACGTATGAGCAGACTGCTGTGCGACATTCTCCCTGGTATGGTGGATTGCGCGTGTCTCGGGTCTCTAGTGCTGTTATAACAGAAATACCATCAGGGAATGGCTTTAACAAAGAGGAATTTATTCTCTCACAAACTAGGAGATTGAAAGTCTGAATTCAGGGAGGCAGCTCCAGGGGCAGACTCTCTTCGTCAGTCCTGGAGGAAGGTCCTTGTCAGCAGTTGTCCTCTGGTCTAAGGGCTTCTCAAAACAAGGGCCCTGGCCTGAGGTCCATGCTCCCTGCTGTTGTTCCTTCTTGGGGGCGTGAGGACCCCTCCCTCTCTGATGCTCTGTCTTATATTTCAGAAGAGACTGACTCAAAGATGCAACCTAGGCTTGCAGATTGTGTCCTGCCTCTAATTCTTCCTTGCTAACATCAGAGGGAGAGGATTGACAACACAGAGGGAAATCACATCCGATGACACAGTGGTGGACAGTCACACAGTACTGGGCGTCATGGCCTTGCCGAGCTGGCACACATTTGGGGGAGACACAGTTCAGTCCATAACAGCCCTTCAGTTGAGTCACGTTGGAATAAGGAGGATCGTGAGGGTGCAGGAGGTGCCTCCAGATGTGTCTGCAGCATCCGCGGTCTGGTCTGTCGTATCTTTCAGCGCGATGCCTGCAGGTCGGCGGACAGCACTGTGACAGCATCAGAGAAGCATAAAGCGAGCAGAGTTGCTGCCGGCGAATGGACGGCAGGTAGCCTTGGGAAGTCGTGGGCGGTTACTTGAAAAGTTACCAGTAACAACAGCAAACTGGAACACAAGTGGCAATTTTTCTTCCTCAAAAAAGTCTGTTTTTTAACATTTAATTCTAAAACCCATGTTTCAAGCCAATCTCTATTAAAAATGAAGCGCTGGAGCAACTGATACCATGGTCGGGCTTAGCAATCCATCACCATGGAGTTTTGATGTTGTCAGTTACTACGAAGTCAGTGCAGATGCATGGGAACTCTCTCTCTCTCTCTCTCTCTCTCTCTCTGTATGTGTGTGTGTGAGAGAGAGAGATAGAGAGAAACAGAACACAGTGGTACCTGGTCCAGCACCCTCTCGATGGCCTTTGATATTTTGATATGTTAGGGTCCGCTATTGTGACTACTGTGTCCCCCCATCTCAATGAGGGTCTCCTTGGTTTTTGGTGACCCTCACCTTTGCCAAGGATGTTGTCCTTGTCTAGCAATTGGTCTTTCCTGATGATGTCTCTAAAAGAAGCAAATCAAAGCTTATAAATAGCCCCAATTCTAAGGAACATTCTGGTACATTTATTCTGAGGCTGGTTTGTTCCTTCTTCTGGCACCCCAAATTAAATCTTGCTTTTTCAGTCAGAACTTGAGCTTCCCTAAGGGTTTTGGAGTGAAGTCAGCCCCAGCGTGGGGCACACCCAGGGCGTTGGGTCTCACTTCCCTTGGGGCTTGGTGGTGGCCCTGGGACCTGTGCTCAGCTGTTCTTCTAGGTCGTGGGTACAAGACAACCTGACGTCTTGCTTTTTTTGTTTGGCTGAACAAGATTTCGGGACACAGGACAGGCTTCTGTGTCTCACCGTCTGAGTTTGCGTTCTGCTTGCCCACAAACCCACCGTAGTGAATGTTCTGGGAAGGCTGTCCTAGTTTGTGGCAGTCGAGACACAAG
Organism: Heterohyrax brucei; assembly: GCA_028571685.1. NCBI lineage: Eukaryota > Metazoa > Chordata > Mammalia > Hyracoidea > Procaviidae > Heterohyrax > Heterohyrax brucei. The sequence continues at coordinate 84,189,527 of CM053159.1, forward strand.
GTTGAAAAGAGAGTGAAAGTCTGGCCTGCCGCGTGTCACAGGTGAGATACTTCACTACTAGTTTTAAATGCTTTGACTTTGCCACTCCAAAGGTCACCTGGAAGGCTTGGGGGTCAGTGTGTTTGGGTTGGTGGAGGAGGGCGACAGTGGCTGCACAACTTGGAGGACGCCATCAGTGTCGCTGAGCTGTGTGTAGGAGCTGTGGAGTTGGTGTTTGCTGTTTGTTCTGCTGTATGTGTTCTCATCAACAGTAAAAAACAAAAACAAAAAACCAAGTTACTTGAACTTGAAGATCTAAATTATGAATGAGAAGGAAGGTTCTACCCCATTTTAAAGGTCCCCAAAGGCCGGTATCAGCCTCCTCCCTCCTGCCGTGAGGAGATAATACTAGTGAATAATCAGAGAAGAGTGTGAGCAGTCACAGACCCGTGGAAGACTCACTGTGTGTATGTGAGTGAGACTGACTGTTACTTTACATGAACGCCACCCATTGGCCCCTCAGGCCTGATTCTCCCCGTGGTGTCTTGTGGCTGGTGTCCATCTCCAGAACTGGGTCAGTTGTCACCAGCTGGGTGAAGCTCCGACTCTGTCTCTCGGCTCTGGGACCCTCGCAGCACTCAGCTTCTTCGTCACACGTGTAGGATTCCTCCATCTGTCGGTCCCAAGCCAGAAACAGAGTCCTTGTCAACTGTCCCTTCTGGTTTGTTCAAAGCCTTGCTGAAACGTGTCATGTCTTCCTGCCCCAGTGGCATCTCTGCGTCACCTCGGCCAGCACCTCCTTCCAGGTCTCTGTCTTCCCCAAGCTGGGGCACTGATGACAAGGCCTTGCTGGCCTCTTTGCTGTCACTGCCTTGCTGGTATGGTGGCACCTGTGAGAGGTGGAACCCGATGGGGTCACCTGGTTTTCTACCATCACAGGGCACGGGCTCAGCCACTTTTCTAGCACTCATTTTAGTGGCAAAGATTGGTGTTTTCCTTCTCTGACAGGTTTCCATCTAACACAGGTTTGGGCTTCCCCAGGCTTTCCTGCACAGTCTAGACCTCACTGCTGTGTCAAGCGTGTGTTTTCACACTGGGTCCTGTGATTGTATGTTTCCGTGTGTAGACACTGGTGGTGGCAGCTGCCATTGGGTCGGTTCTGACTCGTAGCAGCCGTGTGTTCAGCAGAAGGAAGCCCTGCCTGGTCCTGTGCCGGGCATACGACGGTTGTTAGGCTTGAGCCTGATGCTGTGGCCTCTGTGTCATCGTCCCCTCATAGGTCCTCATCTTTTCTGCTGACCCTGCTCTTCACCAAGCACAAGGGCCTTCCCGAGGAAGTGATCTCTCCTGACAACATGTCCAGATTGTGTGGGACGTAGTCGCACCACCCTCGCTTCTACGGAGCATTCTGGCTCTGCTTCTGCTAAGACAGTGTGCAGATACTGGATGAAAAATGCCTTTGACATTGAGGCTTCCAGACACCCTGAATAAGGTAGCATTATAAGCTGACTGTCTTGATCTTAAGTAATTTTATTCACCATATATGTCCAAGCCTTTTGTTCCGTGGGTGTCAGAGTTCTGTGAAGTGCAGGACTACACTCAGCCCGTGACTCACAGCCTATAAATACCAATGGCATCTTCAGAGGTACTGGTTGGGGTCATCGGCCAGATGACGAACAGAGCCGTCTCAGAGGGCTAGAGACACACTGCAGGGTGAAAGGAAGAACTTTCACAACTGTGCTTGTTTTTGATGCTGACAGTGTTTAAAGAACCTGGATTTGATGGGCCAGGCCTGATGCGGAAATTTGGCCAAAGCCCCCAAGCTAAGTAAGTGATTGGGCTAATACATCAAGTGACGTCAGGCAGAGGACACAGCGCCTCATGAAGCGTGCACATTCCAGTAGTGGACAGCCTACTCCACAGTTCTCAAGTGTCCCTCGCAGACATGATGGCAGCCATCAGACAGGCCCTAGAGAGCTCGCTCAGTACTGTACTGTTCTGCCAGACAAGACCCTTGTTTTAGGGAGTGACTAAGAGACTGTCACTTCTTGGACCAGGAGCATGAGAATGCTCTTCAGACTCTGGGAAGAGATAGAGAGAAATTGTTGACACTGTCCCTGGAATGCGCCTCCTCGTGTCAGCTGACGTGTTTGTCTTATGTTGGAAGATGCCACCCAGCATTCTGGGGAATCATCTGCTCTTGACCTGGCAAGGGAGGGGAGGTTAGGGTGGTCTTCATGGGCGGTGGGGACTGAAGGCCACGTGACTCAGCCGGGCCCGACGGTCCTGGGGCTGGCAGTACCACATGAGGTCCCAGCCGGGGCCGAGCCCCTGTGTCCTCCCCATCCAGCCGACAGTGAACACAGCAGGAAAGCCAGCTAGGGCTCGCATACTGCTTCTTTACTCTTTTGTTTTGTTTTTCTTGCCAAAAACAGAAGTGAATCTTGCTCCCCAACGAGTGCTGCTGCAGAGCACGATGACACCAGACTGGTGACAGGGTGCAGGGACTAGAGACCGTTGTGCAAACCCGCTTCTGTGCTTGCATTTGGTGTGAGGAGTGGAGAGGCGTGTCCCCGCCAGGAGGAACAGAAGTGGTGGCCCAGGGTGGGGGCCCGTCTCTGTGTCAGGGGCCAGTGTTCTCTGTCCTTGTGTCTTCTGTCTTCTCTTCTGCTTGTTGATCCCAGGAGGCCTCTTTTTGGAACGTCATACGTCCTGTAGGGAGAGGGTTCGTTGACGCTCGTTTGATTGATTTTAACTGAACAGGAGTTTCTTTATGTCATTTGGGACACTTGGGAAAATGTGCTTTGCCTCAGAGACTCACTGTCTCTGTGACCTTGAGCAAGTTACTTAGAATCTCTGATCCTGTGAAAAGGCACTAATATCATACAAAAGGGCTATATGTGATAGGGGGCCTGGCAGTGCAGTGGTTAAGGGTTTGGCTGCTAACCAAAAGGTCAGCAGTTTGAATCTACCTGCTGCTTCTTGGAAATCCAATGGGGCAGTTCTGCTGTGTCCTGTAGGATTGCTATGAGTCAGAATCAATACAATGGGAATGATCTATATGATACATATTTATATACAAGGTCACTGCTGAATAACACTACAGTCACCTTTGAAGTGGTCCCCTTGGGAACTTGCCAACATCTAGTCCACCCTTCAAAGCAATTTTGGAACCCCTTCTGGAGTGGACATTGTGCACGATGGCATGGTGGCAAGTTCGCGAACTTAATTGTACAGTTGTCTGTAAGGGGGTTTTTAGCCAGTAAACAAATCACTGTATTGGAACACCTTCCTACTCAGCTGATCCGGCCCCCAGGGACTTTTCTCTTTACCGGAAGATAAAGGAACTATTGAAAGGAAGACATTTGGATGACCTTCAGGACATCGAGGGTAACACGATGACAGTTCTGATGGCATTCCAGAAATAAGAGTTCCCAAATTGCTTTAGGCGTGGACTAGGCACTGGCATTGGGGCACAGCTTCCTAAGGAGAGCACCTGGAAGGTGACCGTAGGGACATTCAGCAATGAGGTGTGTAGCTCTTGGAACAGTGGGGTTCACGGACTGCACTGTGGACCTCGTACACACACACACCCACACACAAACACACACAGACACCCCTTGCCGGGTAGCGTGTCTGACCTACCGGTGCAGACTTTCAGACACATGAACCTGCAGTGACACGGTCAAGAAGAGGTAAACGGAGGGGTGTGCGGTAAGAAAACTCCACCAGAGATGCGTGTTTCATTATTCATACCCACCCCCTCGGGATGGAGCCCACCAAGATTCTCTCATCCCAGGGTGTAGCTGGGGGAGGGGGGCACATAACTGTCTCCCTTTGAGTGGTTAAGGGCGGTTCCGTGGCACAAGCGCCCATTTTATAAGGTCTTTGCAGGAGACGGGCTGGCAGGACTGTGGAGAAGGTGTGTGGGTCACACAGTGTGCAGCTGAGAGGGGGCCAAGGAGAGGATGGAGTGCTCACAGAGCTGGCAGGAGCCGGCGGGGGGTGGTTAAAGAACTGCTCACGCCCTGAGGAGAAAGACCCCCCAAAATGACGCCCACTTGCCAGCTGGGCTTTCTGCTTCATCTGGAGCCCGCCTTTCCCAGCGTTGAATGATGCCTGAGCTTTAGGTGGGGTCCACTCTGCGAGCAGCAGGCTCTGCACACACAGCGTGACAGTTGTGCCGTAGTGGTGGTGGAGGTGCCAATGAGTGGTCTGCGCCTGTTTGTGCCCAGCGGGTGTGTGCCGTCAGGGGCTGTGGCCCCAGCTCAGACTCATGGCTCCCTGACAGACGGGGCGGAACTGCCCCCTGGGTGTTCCCAGGCTGCCTGGCCTGCAGGAGCAGATCGCTGGACCTTTTCTCACTTGGAGACTTGGAGCAGTTTTGAATGGCCAACCTTCGGGTCAGCACCTGGGCTGTTAGCCGTGGCGCCGCCGGGCCCCCTCCTCCGTGTGTTACAGATCCGCAGCCTTTCCATACATTTTTAACAAGCTTTTATTCCCACGTGGATATGGTTTTTAAATTTTTAAGATTTGAACAAATCAACAAGTATTCATCAAGGCCCACTCTGGGCAGACCACCCCTTTAAAACCAGAGTGGATTGAGGGAGGGTGAAGGGCTTCCACACCAAAGCAGGCAAGCTGAGAATCGCTGGTGGCTTAATGGTGAAGTGCTACATCTGTGAACCTAAATGTCAGCAGTTCGAATCCACCAGATGCTCCTTGGAGGCTCCAGGCGAGGTGGGAATTCAGTGAGACATCCAGACCCGTGAAGATGGTGCCCCCAAACTGCCCCCAATCGGTGTGTGAGCTTTGTTGTCACTGGGTATTGTCAGATCCATCCTGACACACATCAACCCAATGTGACGCAGTAGAGCTGTCCCACGCCATAGCTGACCTCAAGTTCTTTGTTCTCTAAGTCGCCGGATGGGCTGAAACGACCAGCCTTTCAGTTAGCAGCCAGGCACCTAACCACTGCACACCAGGGCTCGTGATCAGTCATAATGCGGACGTTGGCGTTGGTGCCAACGGACTGTGAAGACCAGAAATAGCTATTCCCTAGTCGGTTTCGTGTTTTTTATTATCAAGGGCTGTGTGGCAGCGTCTATGTCAGAAATACCTGCGCTTGTGTTTTCACTTCTCCGTCTGCAGCAGTCTGGCTTCGCGGGAAGGTGGGGACTCCAGACCTGGGAAGCTGGTCCTCGTGCCCACTTTCCTGGTGTCTCCGGGTTGCATGGCTGGGAGCAGCTGTCAGTTTTCTCGGGTGAAGGGGCAGCGTGAAGGCAGCCACAGCCGGTCTCTCCTTGCTGGTCCTTTGTGAGGTGGTGTCCCGAGGTGGTGTCCCTTGTTGCTGTGTCCAGGGGCCTAAATGTCCTTAGCAGATCACCTAGGCAACACTGTGTCCTTCCCACACTGCTCTGTGAAACTTGCTCCTTGTGTGCGTCTATTTCACAAAGAAGCAAATGGTCTTGTGTTGAGTGCTGTCGAGTCAATCCTAATGATGCCGGCCCAGGTGACAGACAGGACTCCCCCATCAGGTTTCCTAGGCTGACATTGTTTACAGGAGCAGATTGCTGGGTCTGTCATCTTTCAGAGCCGCTGTGTGGGCTTCAAAGCCTGACCCTTTGGTTAGTAGCTGAGAGCACGGGTGCTGTCAGGGCACCTTTATCTGTAGTCTAAGGAACAACACATCCCGTAGAAACAGAACGCGAAGTGTGGAAAGACATGCATGTAACTGCACAATTCCTGTGGTTAGTTACGACAAGCAGTTAAAACGTGGGCAATTAATTTTAATGATATATTTTACCTAATCCAATATATCTAAAATACCATTTCAATGTATAATCAACATAAACAATTATTAGCTAAATACTTTGCATTCTTTTCTTGATTAGTTCTTCAAAAACTACTTCACCATCAGCAAGTTTAGATCTGGACACCAAATTTTTCACCAAAAATACATATTCCATGTTAAGGTTTTATAAACGTACAACCAAAAAATGCGAGCTGTTCCAGTCATACTTAAAATTTCCCAATAACTGAGTCAAGTATCAGTTTCTAAATTGGATTTAAATTAATTAAAATTAAGATACAATTTGGCTTCCCTAGGCACACAGGCCCCATCTGCAATGCTGCAGAGCTGTGTGTACCCAGTCAGAGGGTCAGCAAAAAAGAGGGGGGTGGATTGACGCAGTGGCCCCAACAATGAGCGTAAGCACAGGACCAACTGCGGGCCTGGCGCAGAACCAGGCGGGGTTTGTTCTGCTGTGCACAGGGTGACCGTGGGTCAGAACCAAGTCACCGGCACCTTGCAACAATACCCAGGTGCTGCTGTGCTGAAGGCGGTCCTGACGGCAGCACAGAGAAGCTTCTCGCACAAAGGTCCCGGGTTCCAGTCCAGGTGCTCCTCAGGAGACAGACCTGGCCATCTGCTCTCCAAGGTGACAGCCTAGGAAACCCGTGGGCCATTCTGTCACGTGAGGTCACTGTGCGTTACAGTTTTCCCAACAGCAACAGAAAGACAAGCGTCTCTGTAGGTTCAGAGCACAGTCCTGCCGGCTGGTGGCTGAGTTCCGAATGCCAGCTGTGCCAGGACAGACGAGGATTTTCCTTGTCTGCTGCGTGTGTCTGTAGGCAACGACACGCCTGGGAAGCGCCACCTAGGTCCAGAAGTCAGTGAGTTACTGGAAGCACGATGACACACACTGTCCTCTGTGGTCTCTCTGCCCTTGTTACATTTCCCACAAGGAAGAGGTAAGGCTGTCGGGGATGCTGGCTTGTGCTGGACTTCGTCTGTTTCCCATTCAGACAGCCTCAGAGTCTCCTTGTCTCAGAGTCGGTGTATTTTGGATAATGCTGTATCAGCTGCAAGGTTGGCGGCTTGAACTCCAGCAGAGGTGCCTTTGGGGAGACAGGCCTGGCCATGGGCTTCTGAAAGTTCCCGGCCTTGCAGGCCCCAGACCCCAGGCAGCGGATCTGCTCTGTACACATGGGGTCTCACCATGAGTCGGAGTCGACTCAGAGGCAACTGGTGACAACATGTGACATCTTGTCATGGGAAGATAGTGAAAAGGAAGCATCCCTGGGTGGCCTTGGTGTCTGTGGCTCGCTGGCGTCTTTCTGTGTGGGTACACCAGCACTCGTGTCGACTGTGTTTCTAGGACGACTAAAATGGATTTGATTAGACAGTAAGTATTCTTTGAACACTTGTGTTGACTACATTTCTGGGAAAACTAGTATTTCTCTGACTATAAGTAAAGTGAAGCTGTTTTATTATTGAAATCTTTCATTAACTGGATGACGACCTGGTTCTGAAACCAAGTGAGAAACATTGAATTCATGGCACCAGTGAAGGGGAAGGACAAAAAGGAAATCATCAACTCAAGTGATGAGTATTACAAGCTGAGCATTTTAAATGTTGGCTTTTCCTTCAAGCTGGACACAGTAAAAAAAAAAAAAAAAGTTTTTACATTGGTGTCATAAGGGTGTTTGTTTGCTTCCCATAATACAGTGAAACCGGTTGACTGACACTAAGTGACCAGAATCTAGTTTCTTTGGTTGTTAGATGCCACGGAGTCCATGCCCGCTCATGGTGACCCCAGGTGACAGAGAAGAACTGCCCCCTAGGGTGTCCTGGGTGTCATCTGTAAGGCAGAAGACCATCAAGTCTTTCTTCTAGGGAGCGGCTGGTAGGTTTGAACCCCCGACCTTCCTCTTAGCAGCTGAGCGCTTCTCAGGCCCCCTGCGGACTCTTGTAGGTTCCAGCTCATGCGGGTGGCTGTCTGCTCCTCTGACCTTCATACCACGCCGAGAGCAGCCCTTTCGGAAGTTAAGGAAGGAAATTCCACGTAAGGAAACTTTTTGCGGCTTTTGATCCTGAGACGCTTTGACCTCTCCTTTGCCCTTAATGATAACTACGTTTATGCCCCCGGGACACACAAAGGCAGAGAGGAAACTTTTCTTAGATATGAGATTAACTATAAAAGAAAAAGCAAACATGAGTTTTAGTCATCCTTTCAGTTAGTGTTTGGGGGCTTTTATGAAACTAGCAAAGGATCCCTAGGGCCCATCCGTGAAGTAACCACTCAGCTACAAATCCAAAGGTTGACTATTCAACCCCACCCAGGGGCCGTGTGGGGAAAAGACCTGGCCATCTGTTCCCGTTAAGGCGACAGCCTAGAAAACTCCTCAGAGGCAGTTGTGCTCTGTCACCCGGGGTCACTGTGAGTCCAAATCGACAACGCCCTTCAACAACGTGGAACTGGAAGTTAAATGTGCCGTCCGTCCAGTTTATTTTACGTATTAAATCTAGATTACATTCATATAGTTTGAAATACACAACAGTTACTATTGGGGAACAAGTGATCATGAGTCAACTTCTCCAAGCCATGAAGCTTCTCCCTTGAAGTGCCAAACCGTGGGCATTTTAATGACTTTGAGCAGAATCCTCTCTAAACTGTTGGTTACTGTGGGATGGGGTGCCATCGGGCTTTAGCCGTAAGTAAATGAGTTCAAATCCTCGGTCCACACCGAGTTAACGGTTCTGTAATAGAAGCGTTCAGCTGCGGACCGAAAGGGCTGGTGCCCTGAACACACGGCAGCTTCATAGGAAAGCGCCCTGGTCATCTGCTCCCGTGAAGACTGCGGTCTAGAAAACCCTGTAGGCCATTCTGCTCCATCCCCTGGGGTCAGTGTGAGTCTAAATTGTCTCCAGGCCACCCAACCCCAGCAACACAACGTGTGCGTATCTCTGGGAATTGCTGGAAACCCTGGTGGCAGGTGGCTTGCTGGCTGAACTACAACTGTGAACCAAAAGGTGGACAGTTTGAATCCACCAGCCTCTTCCCTGGAAATCTATGGGTCAGTTCTCTTCTGTCCTGTAGGGTCGCTATGAGTCAGAATCACCTCCACAGCTGTGGGGTTGTTGTTTGTTTCTTTTTGGTTGGGGGTTTTGCATTGCGGGAAGTGTCTGTTCTCCTTCCGACATACCCTCGGGCTGTTTTCCTTTGTAAGCTTGTGTTGCTTTTTGCTGCAGTCACCACTGATTTCTCCTACTTTCATCAATATTAGCCATCAGCTGACAGCTGCCACTTGCTCCTGCGGCCTCCAGGAGCCGTCACTCGTCTGTGATTGGCTGTTTTTAGTCCAACTGGGAGGTAAGCGGGAGCCAGCAAGGTTAGAGTTATATCTCTATGGAGACAGATGCTCTGTGTGGGCATAGCTCAGTGACTCTCTGATAAAAAAGACTTTTAACTTCGTGCCATCTTTTGGCCGTAAACCGGTAAACCAGTGTCCCTCAAGTTGACCCCAACTCAGGGTCACCCTGTGTGTCGATGGAGAGCTGTGCCCCCTAAGGTTTTCAGATGCTGATTTTTCAAAAGTGGGTCACCGGGCCTTCCTTCTGCAATGCCTGTGGGTGAACATGGACCCCAACTCTCCGGCTCCCAGCTGAGCGCTGCAGCGGGTTGCACTACCACAGAGATGCCTCGTTCTTCATTCATCCAACTTTCTCTAAGCTCTGGGGAGCCACAGATGACAGGATATGGTTCCTGCCCTCGGGTGATCCTAGGCTGGGGAAGGGCAGGAGGCCACACAGGGCCACCAGCTTCAGGAAGGGTGTCACTCGCTTCAGTTCCCCTGGGTTTTGGATGTGTAACTTTTCTGGCTGGTGGATTATTTCGGGGCGCCTCCTCAACAATGCGAGGACGGACGCTGTCAGGGCACCACTGCTCCAAAGTCCGCTGACGTGTTCGGGGTTGAGCTAGAAGTTCGATGAGCGAACGCAGGGACTCGGGAGGCTGACAGGCCTGCTCTGGAACGACCTCCGATGAGTGGCTCCATGGTTTGGGTTTTCTTTTTCAATTTCTTTTCATGGATTTTAAAATGGAGATGGCAGTGCTATCTCATCGGGTTGCCGTGAAGACTGAAATGTGCAGTTGTATGGAGCATGCGCAGCGCGTCGGTGACTCCAGGGCAGCCCCTTAGGTGGGGAGGGGGCTCGGAGCCGGCTGCTCACACCGAGGTCAGCACGCAGGCGGATCTGCCGGTGCGCCCACGAGGCCCTGTGGGGCCCTCCATCCGTCCTGCAGGTTGTTACGGCGCAGAGTCAACTTGATGGCATGGGTTTGTAGGTTGGCTGGCTGGCTGGCTGCTTGGGTGGGTGGGTGGGTACATGTGTCCCCGGTTGATTGGCTGGCTGGCTGGCTTGTTGGGTGCTTGGTTGGTTGCCTGGACAGTTTGCTTTGATGATACGCTTCTCCAAAGTGTTATTTGGTAATTGATGTAAAAAGAGTGAAAAAAGAAAATGACTGAAAATCTACTTTTTTTCGTATAAAGACTGTGGTGAGTAACGTTCTTGTACCTGACTGGCAGTCATAGTGCCTGAACGTTGGCCTGATACTGGTATGAAGGGGTTGGGGTTGACGCTGGTCTCGTGAACACGGGAGCGTGGACCCCACCTTAGATGCACAACGACGGGAAAGACTGAAGAAGAACCCTTCGCACAAATACGCCTCTCCGCAGGCACACATTGAATTGTAATGGCTCTGCATTTTTTAGCAAAATTGTCAATGAGTTGCCGTGTAGCTCCTCAACACCCCTTAAAACAGCGTAATAAACACAGACATGTCCCTGGGAGCCGCGCCCTGGTGGCTTTGCTGATGCCGGCACACCCGGGTCACTCCCAGGACTTGTTTTAGTGCTGGGGACAGCTTTTTCTTCCTCTAAATGTCTCTGTTCTGCTGCTGCGGTCCTCCATGCCAAGCTGTTTCTGATTCCAACCCATTTTACTAAAGAAAAATAGAAAATTACTTGTGTTTCTTGCTGTTCACAACAGCCCTTAGTGAAGAAGGGAATTCAGAAAATTCTTTTGCAGAAGTCACGCTCATTGAAGGATCAGTTCATTACCCTTTTATTCTATGTAACTTGGCTTTTTCCTTCTCAACCTCCTCTTCAGCCTAACCTGTTTTATTCTGAAGAATAAAGTGCTTAATGTTAGCTGATGTTGACTCCATCTCTGGTATACAAATTAGATTTCAGCAAGTTGTCTGTGCCGCGTCTTTGAGATCTTCTAATTCTGTGTCATAAGCGCCTTCCCTTTCCCGCATGAGTTATGTCAGCAGATGCTCAGCGCTGCGTTTTCCTGCAGGGTGTACAGTTGCTCTCAGATTCTTGGCGTCCAGCGGGGACTCGCTGCCACTGCTTTTGTCTGTAAGAACTGAAGCTGTTGCAAACCGTTTGCCCCGGTGGTCAGCAACCCCTGACTCCCAGAGGCCGGGTACCCCGGCTTGTGTTGTCTCCACTCCTACGCCTCCTGAGTCGCTGGACCCCAGGGCCCAGGGCCACTGGGGCTGTGCGTGTGTCAGGTACACAGTTTGTGGCAGCCCGTGTGGGTCCGGCGAGAGTTCCTGGAGGGCCCTGAGCAGCCTCTCCCGTCTGTCAGCGTCCTGTGTACTTGTGGATAAATATAGACCTCCGGGCACGCTGTGAGCTGTAGGTCACTGTCTCAGTGTGCAGCTGAAAGCAGTCCCGTCTGCACGAACGGTCAGCGCCGCGCCGAGCTTGTCTCCTTGCTGCTTTACTGCCACCGTAGGTCTTTAGTATCTGCCTAGAAACCCACCTTGCGGCTGAAACACTTAGGGGCGCAGTGACGCTGGGACCATGGAGCCCAACGCGGTGGTTTCTCGTCTGGGGACCTAGTAGGTGGCCGCTGTTCCAGACTCTAAGTTTAGGTTCCTTTTCAGGCTCATGGAGATTACAGCAGCTTGCTGGAGACGGTCCTGTGTGGTCAGCTTCATCAAAGGGCTCGGTAGGTATGAAGCGCCATCAGCGTGGGTGCTGTGGGTGACAGGGAACAGGGTGCTGAGACAGGCGTGGCTCTCCGGGGTGTGGATGGATGCGGGCGGGAGGAGGAGTCAGGCATATCTGCAGCGGTTTCCTGTCCATGCCACTGTTCAGACACCAGAGTAACGTCCGTTAGATTTTCTTTGTGGTGATTGTGGTATCTCAGAGGTGAGACTTAGGCCTTTTTTGGATAGGAGTCTTTGAAACAACAAGCCATGAGGTAATGGAATTTGTGTGTATGCGGAACTTCCAGCTAAAAGAGTGGTTTTTACTGTTGTGGTTGGGTACCACTGAGTCGATTCCAGCTCAGAGCGATCCCATGTGACAGAGTAGAACTGTCCCAAAGGGTGTCCTAGACTGTCATCTTTAGGGGAGCAGATGGCCGGTCCTTTGTCCCATGGAGCAACTGGTGGTTTTGAACTGTTGACCTTACGGTTAGCAGGCATGCCCTTCTATCGTAGCATCACCAGGAGTCCTTGGGATCCCTGCCTGTGCTGTGCGTTACCGACCATGGTGGTGTCAGGGATTTGGAATGTAGTTAACACATGTGGCGTTACAGTAGGGTACAACTTATGCTTGATTTCTCCTGAAAATTCACACAAGGACGCTTGTTGGTTTGCTTTTTAGCACTGAACTAGACCCATGACCATTGGTCCTCTGCCTTCAGCTTGATCTTCGCCAACACCTAAAGACTAAAGGGAGTTTGTCTGGGGCTCCGTTTTGTTTATGAGTTAGAACCCGGGTTCATGTTTGCTAACCCACACAAAGTGGTCCAAGCCCCAGGCCACTGCGTTCCCTGTCGCAGAGCCATAGTGCGGTCCCCGTGGTCCTGGTGTAACATGTGGAGTGAGGTCGTGACCAGAGCTCTGAAAAATTCATCAGTGGAAACTTCCATGATACAAGGTTAATTACAGGCATCTTGGATATTGGCTGTTTTGCTTTCCCTTTAATGAAGGTAGGACAAGTTTGTTCCTAAGTGGGAAATGCACCAATAGAGAGACATTAAAGGTTTAGGAGACTGGGATTGTTAATTACTCCTCTGCTGTCTCTCTTCTGCTCCCTCCCTGGGTCTGTTAGATATTTACAAATGATAGCTGGAAATAAAATCTCTACTGTATTGATTTGCTCCTTTTGTGCTTTATAAAGTAGGGGATGCATCAGGGAACTTGTTTTTTCTCAAGAGATTAAAGCTGATTGATCAGACTTCTGGCTTTATGTATTTGGAAGAAAAGCTGTGTCCAAATAAACCCCCAAACCTGTTTCTATCAAGGTGACTTTGACCCATAGGGACCCACAGGGTTTCTAAGAAGTGGCTGATGGATTCGAACTCCTGACCATTTGGTTAGCAGGCACAGCACTTACCCACTAAACTACCAGTGCCTCATGATAGGGCTTGCATGATATGTGTTTTATTTGATCCCTTAGAGATGTCCCGACCTGTGTTGTGTTTCGGCTGCAGAGGCCCCTTCTGTGGTCTGGGAACTATCTTGACTCGTTTTCCCATCACTGCTGTTTTTGTTCGTAACATATAAACTTGACTTTTTAATTGTAGTTTTGTTGAAAAGATACACAGCAGAACAGCTACCCCTTCTTGCCCCTGTGTGTAACGGTTCAGTAACGCTGGTTACCTTCTTCCCTGCGCCAGTGATGACCCCCTGTCACCTCACCACCGCTTCTCCAGGCTTCAGAGTGGCTGTGGCCGGTTCAGTGCCGTACAGATCATTCTTTAAAAGAGCATATCACTAATCTAGCTCAAAATTTTTTTTTAAGATGACTTGGGGGATATTTAATGTTCATGGTTTGAAGATTTTTCTTGGAGTGACACTCAGAAGTTCCTACTGTGTCAGTGGATCTAGTAGGTCTGGATTCTTCAAACATTTAACATTCTGTTCCCCAATTTTCCCCTTTTGGTCAGAATTCATTCGTCAGTTGATGCCTTGATCAAAACGTTCAGTAGTGCCAGCCTGATAAGTTTCTGTGGGCTGATGGATTTATCGCTGTCTCAGGTCGCACACTTCTGGTCAGCAAGTATCCAGTGAATTTTACCTAGTCAGGACCTATTTACAAAACTATGTAGAGGGACTCTACAAGCCGTGTGGCTAGTCTGCCATCTTGGCCCCACCTCCACCAAAACTTTTTTAGGAATTTAATAAGATCTGAATTATTTTTCAATCAGCTGGCACTTATATGTATAAGCAAAACATCTCTGTTATATGTGTCTATGCATACTTGCATACAGTATGTTATTTTATAGTGTATATTATGCATGCATAAAGGAGCCCTCATGGTTTGGTGGTTAAGTACCAGCCAGCCACTCTGAGGAAGAAAGGTGTGGCAGTTAGCTCCCATAAAAGTTTATGGCCTTGGACTCCTGACAGGGCAGTTCCACTCTGTCCACAGGCTCATCTAGTCAGAATCAACCCACCAGCCGCAGGTTGGGGTTTGAGTCTATGCATGCACATGTGTATATATATATATATATATATATGTGTGTGGATATATATAATTTTATAATAGATGTATTGTATTACGTTGTTCTTTAGTGCCATCTACTTGACTCTGACTCTTAGTGACCCTGTAGGACAGAGTAGAGCTGCCCCAGGGGGTTTCTGAGACTTTAAATCTTAACAGCAGCAAACTGCTGCATCTCCCTCCCATGGAGTAGCTGGTGGGTTTAAACCACGTGAGGTCGGCAGCCTCGCCCGGGACCACCAGGGTTTCCCACCTTGCCTGGTGGCATCTCGTGAGTGAATGTTTTGACTTTGAAAACTCTCAAATTATTTCCTTTTTTTTTTTTTTTTAATTTATCCTTGTATTCCCCACAGAACTTTGTAGAGTACCTTGTACATATTAGGGTCTGCGTGAAGATTTGTTAATTAGCAAATTAATTTGTGAGATATGTTTTCCATTGTGGTAAAAATAAAAAACCAGAACATTTTCAGATTCACTGCTTCCTCCATGCACAGCTCAGTGACCCTGATTGCACAGCCAGCACTGCTCTCCTTTTCCAGACTGTTCCACTGTCAAGAACAGAAGCTCAGTGCCCCTGAGCCGTGACTCCCCTCTTCCTGGCCCTCCCCCCGTGGGAGCCGCTCCAAAGCTCTGGTCTTCACGCATCTGCCTGTGTCTTACGTGTGGGATCATACAGTCTGTGTCTTTAGTGACTAACTTATTTCACTCAGCTTCGTGTTTCCAAGGTCTGTCCATGTTGTAGCGTCAGTCAGGACTTCCTGTCTCTCTTTGGCTGAGTGATACTTGATTTCCTGTCTCTGTCTGTGTCTCACGTTCTGTGTCTCCACTCCCTGTTGATGGACCTTCATAGGTGACTTCCACCGTTTGGCTGTTGTCACCGTCGCTGCAGTGACTCTTGGTGGACAGGTGTCTGTTTGGGTTCCTGCTTCTGTTCCTCTCAGGTAAATACCAGCAGCGAGTGTGCCAAGCTAGAGGACCGTTCTGCACCCCAGGTGCTGCAAATGGCTATAATGAAGAGGGGCCACCTTGGGACTTTAATTTGATAAATAAATCCATGTGTGCTCAGGATATGAAGCCCTCACCAGATGTGTGGTCCCCAAACATGGTCTTCTAGTCTGTAGGGTCTCTTAGCTGACAGAGATGCGCAGCAATGCGGGAAGCACTCTGATGAGGAGAAATGTTCCCTCTTCATCTGGGTTGCCTTTTGCTGCGCGTGTCTCTGTTGTCACGTGAGTTACGAACCCATTGCCAACAAACAGTGCCCTTCGGTTTTCTTCTAGGGGTTTTCGGTTTTAGTTCTCACACTGGGGTGTTGGTGCCTTTTGAACTCGTTGTTACACGTGCTGTGAGGTGTGGACCCAGCCTCACACATTTGCTGTGAGCGTCCAGTTTTCCCAGCACCCCTCCCTAAGGAGGCCCTTCCCTCCTGCAGGGAGTGGACTTAGCAGCCTTCCCCCAAATCAGTCACCCCTAAGTTGGTGAGCTCACTTCTGGAGTCTCACTGACGTTTCTCTGGTCTCTGTGTCTGTCTTTGTACCGGTACCAGGCTGTTTTAATGTCTGTCGCCCTACAGTGTGTTTTCAAGTCAGGAAGCATTCAGTCCTCCGTTTTATTCTTCTTTCTCAAGATTCCTTTGGCTCCTTGGGGCCTCTTGACTTTCCGTATAAATTTTAGAGTTGTTGTCTTTTGCATTTCTGTACAGAATGCTGTTGGACTTCTGATGGGTCGCACTGACTGTTGAGATTGCTTTGGGTGGTGTTTGTGTCTTGTTAAGTTTTCCATTCCATGGATGTGGAATGTCAACCTTTTTATTTAGATCTCCTTCACTGCTTGGAGGAGCGTCCGTGGCACGGTGGTTAAGAGCTTGGCTGCTACAGAAAGGTCAGCAGTTTGAATCCATCAGCGGCTCCTTGGAGACCCTGACACTGACCTCACCATGTCCGGTAGTGTCTCTCTGAGTCTGAGTTAGCTGGATGGCAGTGGGTTTAGTTTTTAGAGTTTTACCCCATGGAGCACAGTTCTACTCTGCAGCACATGGCATGAGTCAGAATCGAATCCACAGCAGCGGGTTAGGTGGTTCTGATGGTCCTCTCAGCGATTTTTATACGTATCCACGTACAAGCCTTTCACCTTCCTGGGCCAGTCCGGTCCGTTCCCCGGCACACCGTCACCACAGGTGCTGTTGTAAGAGGAGTCGGTCCCTTCGTTTCCTCCCCAGCTTGCTCACTGGTGACGCGCACAACTGTGACTGATTTGTACGTGTTGACCCGGTACCCTGCCACCTGGCTGAATTCATTCATTAGCTCGGATAGATTCCTTGTAGAGTCTTTGGGGTCTTCTGTGTATAAGATCTCGTGGTCTGTGAGAACTGGTCGTTTCCCTTCCCCCTCCCCAGTTTGGTTATGTGTCACTTCTGCTCCTTGCTCTGTGTGCCGGCGATGCCTTGCAGGCCCATGGTGAGTGGCAGTGCTGAGACAGCACCCGGGCCCCATTCCGAGCTGCAGGGAAAAGCCCTCCGTCTCTCTCCATCATGTGTGATGTCAGGTGTGTGTTTTTCAGCCCTTCTCTGTATAGTATTGAGGCATTACATTACTGTTTCAACCTTGTTGACTACTTTGATCATGAAATGATGTTGAACTTTGCCAAGCACCTTTTCTGCATCTGCTGAGCTGACCATGTGGCTGTTTGTCTTTTTGCCATCACTGTGCTGTCTTACATGATGGATTTTCTAATGTCAAAGAGACTTTGTATTTGGGGGGCAAATCCCACTCGATTGTGATATATAGTCACTTTCACATACTTTTAGATTCTGTTTTTTAGTATTTTTCTTGAGGATGTTTGCGTCTTTATTCCCAAGGGGTATTTGGGTGCATTTTTCTCTCTTGGTGTCTTTTCTCGCTTTTCTGTCAGGATAAAACTAGCCTCTTAGATTGGTTAGGAAGTATTCCCTCCTTTTCTAAGTTTTGGAAAAGTTTACGCAGTATTGTATCCGTTTCTTCTGTGAATCCTGGGTAGAATTTTCCAGCCAAACCATCTTGTCGAAGACAGGTTGGTGTCACATTTTTTGAGACAGAAATATTTCTAAAATGACCCAAACCATATTGTGACAGATGCAAGACAAAGGGCGGTGATGTGAATGACACCTTTGTTAGTCTCTGAAGGCTGCTGTAACAAAATAGCATGAACTGGGTGGCCTGAAGAAATGCAATGTCTCATAGCTCCAGAGGCTGGCAGTCGAAGCTGTGAGGGACAAGGAACCCCATGCCTTTCTCAGAAACCATGGCGGTGTAGTGGGTAAGTGCTGTAGCTGCTAACCAAAAAGTCAGTGGTTCAAATCCCCCAGAAGCTCCTTGGAAACAACATGGGGCAGTTCGACTCCATCCTGTAGGGTCGCTATGAGTCGAAATAGAGTCGACGGCAGTGGGTTGGTTTTGATTGGTTTCTTGTAGCCTCTGGTGACTCCAGGCGTTCCTTGGCTGGAGGGTCACATGGCACCCCTCTTCTGCTTCTCTGTTTCTCTTGTCTCTTTTCCTCTTTTATAAGGACTCCAACATATGGGTTTAAGTCCCACCCTCCTCCAGTGTGACCTCATTTAACCTAAATGAGACCATCTATGGGGACTGCATTTCCAGACAAGGTCGCCTTTGTCCGTACAGGGATTCAGGCTCCAGCAGATCTTTCTGGGAGGCACAGTTCAGTCCCTGCACCCTACCTCCAATCATCCTGGCTGGGTGTTTCACAGGTGGCAGTGTTCCAAGGTCACACTGTTCTGTCTAAGCCAAGGGTGCAGCTGGACTTGAAATCTTAGTGGATGCTCGGGAATCCCCCGTCCTCTGAGATGGAACCCGAACGACACACGATAATCCTGACTTTGGGCGTGTTCGAGTGACGGCGAACCTCCCTTTCAGTGCTGCTCATCATTAGTGACAGGCACTGTGAGGTCTAACGGTTAAGTTCACAGACTCCTACTGGAGCAGGCACTCCGTGCCTTATTGCTGAGTATCACTGCACTCACTTTTGAAGGACTCCCCTTGGGAAGCTGTGTGCTGATGCCAGCGCCTAGTCCATCCTTCAAAGCCATTTTGGAATGCTTTTTCTGGAATGACCATCAGAGCTGCCATTGTATTACCCTTGATGTCCTGAATGTCATCTAAATGTCTTCCTTTCAACATTTCCTTTATCTTCGGGTAAAGAAAAAGGTCCCTGGGGATAGATCAGGTAAGCAGGGAGGGCGTTCCAGCACAGTGACTTGTTTACTGGCTAAAACTCCCTCACAGGCATCTGTACAATCCAGTTTACGGACTTACCACTGTGCCACCGTGTATAGTTTGCCGTTCCAGAAACAGAGTTCTAAAATTGCCCTGAAGGGTGGACTAGGTGCTGGAGTCAGTGCACAGCTTCCCAAGGGGAGCGCTTCAAAGGTGACCACAGTGATAGTCAGCAGTGAGGTGTGGAGCCTTAGAGCCCTTAAGTTTGTGGACTGAATTGTCAGACCCCGTGTCTGCATGCTGTCGCTGCACGGGATTCGCGGACGCTGTCGTCCTCATGTTCACTGAAGGCATTCAGTGATGTGATTTACCGTCACAACACTGCCCACGGTGGGCTGTGGCCTGCTCCTCAGTGGGGACACTGTTGGTGTCAGGAGTCCCGCAGAAAGTTTGGCAGAAAGTTTGGCAGTGTTGAGGTCTCACGACATTTGACAGTTGAATGGCACACGTGCCCGACGGCCATCGTGACCCCGGCTTCAGGATGACGACACTGATGTCAGCGTCACTGGAGGCCAGGCTACTGTGTGATCTCACTCAGTGTCTCACACTGTCGGAAGCGTCAGCTATCACTACGAGATGAGGTGTTCACCTCCCGGGGAGCTGACTTACCTTGATGTCATCGGAATGGGGCACTGCCATCAGCTGGTGACTACTTGTGTGTGTGTGTTTATGTGTGCATACATATATAAAAAAGCCTGTTTTAGTTATTGATCAGATCGAAGTTCACAGGTAGCCCCCTCATTGTTGGCATTGTAACATGTCAGGGGTGGTCTTAAATCAGCGAGCTGCTTCTGATCAGGTGCCTTCCTGTGGAAGTTTTCTAGCCGAAACCAAGAGAGGGACAAGAGTATGGCATCTTCCGTCACTTGGATTCCACAGTTATCAATAGTTACTCACATGGGCTTCATTGACCCTTTTTTTAATGTTTGCTAAAGTATTATAAATCAAATATAGACACTGTTTCATGAAACTTCATATACCCAGTATGTATGGAGAAAAACAATCGAGGTGTTTTCTTCTCTACCCTCAGTGCAAGCACCACACCTGACAAAACTAATGACTTCACTGGTGTCGCCGAGTATCCGTTCTGTATTCAGGTGTCTTTGATCGCTACAAAGCCGTGTCTTTTTGAAAGCTGGTTTGCCTGAATCAGGATTTGAACACTGGCTGCTCGCTGCCCATGGTTGTTCTGTCTCCTAATTCTCCTGTGATCATCCTTGCCCTTCTCGTCCCTGCCATAAACTTACAGCAATCAACCAGGCTTCCTTGTAGAATAACCCTAATTCTGGATTGTCTCGGTTTTTCCACTTAGCACGACATTGTGCCTCATCTCTGTCGCCATTGTTTTCCTGTTGTTGGGGGCCATCGAGTGGATTCCAGCTCACAGCAGGTGGCCAAGGAGGGCCTCCCTGTAGGGTTTGCTAGGTGACCCGGGCTTGAGGATGACGGCACTGATGTCAGGGTCACTGGAGGCCAGGCCACCGCGTGATCTCACTCAGTGTTTCACACCGTCGGAAGCGTCAGCTTTATGGGGACAGATTGCCAGGTCTTCATCCCATAGAACTGGTGCCTGCAGACCTCCGACTTTGTGGCTAATGTCTTAGTCATATAAGAGTGCTGCTTTAACAGTACTATCAAAAGTAGATGGCTTTAAAAAAGGGAATTTTGGTTTGTCACAGTCCAGTAGACTGAAAGTCCAAATGCAGAGTGTCAGCTCCAGGGGAAGGCTTTCTCTGCTGGGTCTAGAGGAGGGTCCTCCTCATCCGTCTCGCCCTGGGCCGGGAGCTACTGAGGCCCAGGGACCCAGGATCCAAAGGACATGCTCTGCTCCAGGAAGTGCTTTCTTGGTGACATGAGGTCTCTGACTCTTTGTTTGCTTCTCTTTCCTTTATGTTCCAAGAGACTGCGTCAAGGCCCACGATAGTCTGACCCACTGAGCACTGCCCCGCCAACACAGTGGCTGCCTGTCTGCCCTTAGCAGCACCACCGAGGCAGGGTGCTTCACAGCGTGGAGGAGCGTCCCCCAGAACCGGGAATCAGGGCCTAGCTAGGCGGCTGTGCACATTTTTGAGGACAGTTCAGTCCATGACAGTTCGTGTCTGGGCACTTGGCCACTATGCCACCAGGCTCCTCCCCTGAGCTGAGCGTGTGAAGAATGTCCAAATGACAGATGTTTGGTATTCACTGCAATCGATAAATAAACGTAGGAGGAGGGAGAGAGGAAGACAAGGACCCTGGAGCCCAGCTGCTGGGGGGCTGTCCCCCAGGTTTCTCTGAGTCCTCTCTTGGACTCTTCCCCCCATTTTGTCTCCAGGGGTAGCTTTTCCGGGGTCTGGGAAGCTCCTCGGTTCTGCAGTCGGCAATGGCATTGGTGTGGACCCGGAGTCGCCGCTCCGTGCTTCCTTTACGTCAGTCTTGTCCGCCTGGCTCTGAGGCCTGCAGCCCCCGCAGGACCAGCAGCCCCTGCAGCGCCAGAAGCTCCCGGAGCTTATTAGAAATGCGACTCCTCAAGCCCACCAAGACCCCCGATGGGATGGGGCTCCACCTTCCGGTTCTTCTTGAGTGCCTGAGAGCCTGGGAACCACTGGTTCGCATCGCCAGTCTACATAACCCTTTTCAAAGTGAATGTAAAAGGACAAAGGTCTTCCATCAGCAGATGCGAGGCTACCCAAAAAGTGCCAGTGTGGAGCTGGGTGACACGGTGGTTTAGTGCTGCAGCTGCTAACCAAAAGGTTGACAGTTCAAGTCCACCAGGTGTTCCTTGCAAACTGTATGGAGCAGTTAGCTCTGCTCTGTCCTAGAGGGTCACTGTGTGTCGGAATCACCTCGACAAAAATGGGTTTTGTTTTGCTTTTTTGGCTACATACACACAGTCAAAAACTCAGCCAGAAAGAGAAATGAGGAGACCTGCTAGGGCAGCAGTGAAGCGCTCACCTGCTAATCAAATCATTTTTCTGAAGCCACCATCCACCCTGTGGGAGAGAAGTGTGGCAGTCTGCTTTTGTAAAGGTGACAGCCTTGGGAACTATGTGGGGCAGTTCTACTCTGTCCCATAGGGCCACATGGAGTCAGAATCTACTCAACAGTAACAGATTTCACTATCTTAAAGAGCAGTGGAGTCCTGACGCTTGCCACAGCATGAGTGAGCCTTGAAAACGTGCTTAAGCAGAATAAGTCAGCTGCAAAAGGACCAGTGCTGTAAGGCCTCATGTAAAATAAGGACTACAGGGAAACCCAAGACACTACGTGGTTACCACCAAGAAGGGGGAGATAGTTTCTTACTGAGATTGTGTTCACAGTGGTGGAATCTTCTGGAAAGGATGGCCAGGACAGTTACACAACTTGAATGGTTACACAGCTTGATGAATGTTTTCACTGCCAATGACTCACACATGTGGACATTGTTGAGATGGTGTGTGCTTTGCAATGCCTATTTTCACCACAATAAAAGAAAGAAACTTAATACTTCTAAAAAATACAAAGGCATTGCCCAAAGTGTCATGCCCTCTGGATTAACAGCGTCCAAGGACAGGACTGAGCCGCACATGTGAACACGAGGAGAAGGACACCGTGAGGGGCAGCCCGCGGCCATGTGCGTGAAGCTGGCTGTCACCTGAGTTGGGGAGAAAGAGGAAGTTGAAATTCAGGCTCATCCGGCCTCGAGCAGGCTGCTCCGTCTCCTGTGGGTGAGAAAGGGCCTTGAAATGTCACTGTGACCTCACCTTCCTGGCTGGCCACTCTTGGCAGGAATCCTCTCAGGCTCTGCTGGCCGTTCCTGCTCTGAAAACCGAGGGAAGGTCCACGTAATTGCATCTGAGCCAATGACAGACATTTATAAAGGACCTCTCTGAGATGCTGCTGTTTCTCCCAGATACTGTGCAGGAGGGAGGGGAGGGTGAAGGGAAAAGGACCCGAGACCTGAGCACACGTTCCTGTGAGGGAGGCTTCCCTCTGCCTGGTGGTCCACCTTCCAGAGACCAATGGCTCAAGTGGGTTTCAGAGTCGCAGACTGGAGTCCACTTGTCCTCCAGGGCCGCTTACTGCTTGTAAAAGATCATGTGGGCAGCAGGGCTTGAGAGATGGAGCCTGAGGGAGTGGGAGAAGAAGGTGGAACAGAGCCTCAAACTCCTAAAGACAAAATTAAAAAAGGAGAGCACTGGACTGCAAAGGGGAAGGGTCCTCGAGAATGTTGCCCTGGGGTGCTCTTCGAACCTTGAGGCAGAACTAGCCCCGGTGGGGGGTGGTAGCTAAACAACAGGCCAGCCCCCTGAAAACAATGACTGTCACCACTGAGGACAGCACTGTTTTAAAAAACAGGTGTAAGAGGTGAAGCAGCAGGGCACATGTGGTCAAGAAAGGACAGCGTTGGTGGGTTAACCAGTGTTATGGAACCATGTATGTGCAGTTTGCCGAGCAGGTAGTGTGTTCTGTAAACCTTCATCTCAAGGACAGTAAAAATAAAGAGGTGGCATGGTTGACACCTGCTATAAGACAAAGATAAGAATGAAGGGAGCAGGGACCCTAGATTAAAGGAAACAGGACCACCAGAAGAGAAATCATGAGAACTCTCACCGTTGGGGGGTGTCACCGTGTCACTGAACAGCCTGTGCAGAAATGGTAGGGTGGGAACCTGAACAGCTGGGTAAGCCTTCACCAAACACATGGTAAAATACCATTTAAAAGTACCGCACATCAGTACGTGCAGAAGACCGTCTGTGGGCCTTTCACTGGTGCGTCGTTGATTAGCCTTCATGTATCTTTATGAGTCCTCAATTCTCCACTTTTTTTCTTGTGAAGGGCAGTGGGAAGCCGTGCGTACGTGGGCCTTTGGACTTGTCCCTCCCCTGTCGCCCTTAGTCAGCTCGTGGCCCCCGTGTGTGTCAGAGTAGAACTGGAGTCCATGGGTTTCTCAGGGTCTCCTCTTTCAGAGGTGGGTTGCCAGGGCTGTCTTCTGAGGCACCTGTCTGTGGACGCAAAGCCCCAAACTCTCCATCCCCAATGGAGCACGGGAACCCTTTGTACCCCCCGTGTCTCCCTTGTTTCTGATTCTGACGTCAAGTTTGGGTTGGGTTAAAACAACGTATATCAGCTGGGTGCCTGCTCCACTTTCTACCTTTGCAAAGGTAGGTACCTCCCCACAGGAAGTCACGGCTTGTGCAGGGGCACCGCAGGAGGCAGGCCTGGTGACCCACCTGTGACACCCAGCCGCTGAGAACTCTGTGACACTTCCACTCTGACGTGCCCGGACTGCCACGAGCTGGAGTTGACTGGTTTGGGTTTGTTTTTGCTTTAGTGTTACAGGAAAGCAATCTTTATTTGTTTGTTGGTTTTTTTATTGTGATTAAGTGAAAGTATACAATCTAAATCAATTTTGCATGAAAAAGCTGGAACACTTCACAAATTCGCGTGTCTTCCTTGTGCACCGGGGATGCTAATCTTCTCTGTGGCATTCCAGTTGTAGTGTGTGTGCTGCCAAAGTGAGCACGGAAAGCAATTTTTTTTTTAGTCAGATTTTCAGCACAGTAATACTACCATCTGCCTACAGGCTATCATTCATTTGAAAACAGTATTTATTTAATGAATGCCCGGGTTCTTGGCACTTAGCAGACAGCGGTGACTGCTGTGGTCAGTGGCCCTTCTGTTGTACAGAGGCAGGGCCACATAATACACCATTTCAGGAGTGTGTCTACACCTCTCTGCCCACACAGCAGTTCAGATTCCAGTAAGTTCTTAAAGGAAAAATGGAAAATGCAACAGTGGAAACCTGCTCTTCTGCATCTGCCAAAAGGCATCCTGATGTCGTAGTAGGGAGCCACTAGCTGGAAGATCGGTAGTTAGGACCCGCCAGCTGCTCCTGGAGAGAAAAGACCTAGCCGGCTGCTTCCTTGAAGACGCCAGCCTAGGACACACTGTCGTGCCGTTCTACTCTGTCCTGTAGGGCTGCTGTCAGTCAGATCAACCTCACAGCAGCAGGTTTGCTTTTGGAGCTGGCAGAGAGGAATAAGACAACCTGTGTTCTTTTTTTTAATATTTTATTGTGCTTTAAGTGAAAGCTGACAATCAAAGTCAATTTATCATGCAAAAATTTGCACACACACTGCTGTAGAGCTCTAGCTTCTCTCTGCCCTCTGTGACAGCATGCTCCTCCTCTCCGCCCTGTATTTCCTGTGTCTGTTCAGCCAGCTCCTGTCCCCCTGTGCCCTCTCATCTCGCCTCTGGACGTGGGCTGCCCAGTTAGCCTCGTGTATCTACTCAAGCCAAGAAAGCAGACTCTTCTCCAGTATCATTTTATATCTTACGGTCCAGTCCAGTCTTTGTCTGGAGAGTTGGCTTCAGGAATGGTTTCAGTTCTGGGCTCACAGAGAGTCCGGGGGCTGCATGTTCCAGGGACCGTCCAGTCTGCCGGACCATCAGGTCTGGTCTTCCTAACAGTGTTTGAGTTCTGTACCCCACTTTTCTCCCACTGTGTCGGGGAGTCTGTTGTCTTCCGTATCAGTGCCGTCATGGATTGTGGCTGGGCACCGTCTAGTTCTTCGGGTCTTACGTGGATGTGGTGTCTGGATTATGTGGCCCTGTTTGTCTCTTGGGCTCCTATTTGCCTTATTCTTTGATGTCTTTCGTGCTCCTTTGCCCCAGGTGGGTGGGGGATCAATTGATGCTTCTCAGACAGCCATGTGCTAGCACTTAAGACTCTAGATGCCACTCGCCAGAGTGGGATGCAGATGTTTTCTTTAAAAACTTTGTTAGCAGCATACATTCTTTGTATACAACAAAAATCCAGATGCGTGGACTTGGCAGGATCTACTTGGAACCACTGTCACTCAGCCTGATCTGTCACTCCAGGTGGCAGTGAGGACTTTCCCTCGCCTGCAAAAGGCACCCAAAGGGTCAGTGCCGTCTGGAAGGTGAGGGTGGCAGACTTGCCGACTAGGCCTGGTGGAAAGCAGAGAGCTCCCCCAGGTGGAGAGGACCGCAGTCCCATCGTGCCTGGACTCACGGACCTGGGAGGTGATCCCTGTGGGGGGTTGAGGCAGAATGGGCGCCTGTTTGTGTGTTTTTACCAAAATTTAACTGAAAAGTCAAAAATGGGAAGAAATGGACTTTATTTTTAAGAGGCTATCATCTTCCCTTTTATATATCAAAGCATAGTTTTACTATTTGGAATGGAACTCTTTGAGACATTTGTAATCACTCTTTCCCTGACTTTCTCAAGCACAATATGTCTGTACATTATTGTTGGATGGCAGCGAGTTGGTCCTGACCCACAGTGACCAGCTGAGCACTTAAACGGTTATGCCACTGGTCCCAAATACTGGGTGATGCTTCCTACAGTCATCCTTGTGAAAGGCCGGGAGTCGCAGTGGACTCATGTTATTGGGACATGTAGGGTTACTGGATCAGGAGTGCCTCTAGTCCAGGGCACACCCTGGTGGCTTAGTGGTTAAGAGCTCAGTCTGCTCACCAAAACGTCGGCAATTCAGATCCACCAGGCGCTCCCTGGAAGCTCTATGGGGTAGTCCTGCTGGGCCCTGTAGGGTCGCTATGAGGCAGAATCAACTCCACAGCAGCAGATTTTCCAGGTCAAGAACATGCGCTCGATCGACTTCACTGTCACCCCACCTGCCGGGCTAGTAGGACTGAAACACAGGATGCTGGCCACCATCCCAGGGACTGCGTTCCGCTCTGGCGAGGGGTTACAGCAGCTGGCACTCACTAAGGCTGGCTGCTCTGGCTTTTGTCTTCACAAAGGTACCTGACTTGGAACTAAAAGGGGGTAACGTTTTCTCGTTTTACCGGCTCGTTGGTGCTTTGACCTCTGATGTGGAAAGTTTCCCTGCTGTATCTTCTGTGTCTGGCTCTCAGCTCTATGGGCTGAGAAGGGGACTGAGGAAGCTCCTGCTCTCCAGAATCCTCTCGCTCTTGCTACACGGAGGCCCTGGATTCTCGTAAACTGCAGGTTGCACTTGCAGCTACCAACCATGCCAACCCAATGATCGCAGTTATGATTGAGCTTATTAAGTCCTATAGAAAACCAGACGGGAGCCCTGGTGGTGCAGGGGTTAAACACTCAGCTGTTAAGCCAAAGGCCGGCGGTTCAAACCCACCCGCCACTCTTAGGGAGAAAGGCGTGCCAGTCCACAGTTTTGGAAACCCTACGAGCAGTGCTGTTCTGTCCCACAGAGTCGTGCAGCCTTGGAAGGCATGTGAGCAGTTCTGTCCTACGGGGTCACTTCAAGTTAGAATCACCTCAGAGGCAGTGGGTCTGGTTTTGCGTGTGTTGGTTGGTTGGTTGATGGGAAACCAAAGGTGATTAAATAAGTTGCCCTTCAAACGGGCTTTTCAGGTTTCTGTTCTAGCTTGTCAAGGAGCACTGTGGCTCAGTGGTTACACATTCACCTGCTAACTGAGAAGCTGGTGGCTCAGAGCCACCTAGCTGCTCCATGGGAGAAACGGCCTGGCCATCGGCTCCCAGAAGGGTTTCAGGCAAGGAGACCTGATGGGACAATTCTCTGTCACGTGGGGTTGCTCTGGGTTGGAACCAACTCGGCAGCACCCGACAGCAATGTTTGCGTGTGCAGGCAATGGTGTGACCCCTTGGTGCGTCAGGGAGTCTGTGCAGACGTTGTTTCTGTTGGTTGGGGTTTCTGACCTTGGGAGACCAGAAGGTGGAGGTGAGGAGGTTCAGAATTTTACTTGCCTTGACTGATTTTGAGGGTTGTTTTTGAGACTCCTGGGAAGGGTGAGCCTAGAGGCCTTGTCCTCATTGGAATGAAGCCGAAAGTCCGAGAGCTGGAGGCCATCGGGGCAGCTGGGCAAGAAGCGCTCTCCCTACTCTCCCTTACAGGCATTTTCTCAGTCCATTTTCAAGCATCCCTGGTGGCACCGCGGTTAAGCCGCTCAGTTGCCAGCTCAAAGGTTGGCAGTTGAAATCTCCACCAGCTGCTCCCCAGGGGGCACTGGGTCAGTCTGCTTCCATAAAGGTTACAGTCTCCAGAACCCCGTGGGATCGTTCCACTCCATCCCGTAGGGCCACACGGGTCAACGTTGGCACCACGGTAATGAGTTGGTCCTTTGGGTCTTCCTAGTCCATTTCCCAGAACATAAAACAGGAGCCGGAGCTCTGTAAACGTTACAGGGCCCGTTGGCTCTGTTACGGACTTGCAGGCTGATCTACCTGAAACAGTGAGGTGCCCCCGAGTGTTCTGAGCCTCTGACGGCGTGCAAGCCCAGTGTCGGAGCAGTAGGTGGCTTGGGACCGCAGTCCTAAAGAACGAGGCTGGGTTGTGACCCTCCCGTGGCTTTCTTGAGGAAGCGTCATCCCTTAGGTTTTGGGTTGACATGGCCCCCTGAGTATCAGTGGCATTGCCTGCGGCAGTAAGAATGTCCCTTCTGTTTTTCAGCTTCCCCCGTCGGCAACGGTTACTTCAAGCCACCGGTTCCACCCGTCTCCGGCACCCAGAGGGAGAAGGGGCCGCCCACCATGCTCCCCGTCAGCGTGGACCCAGACAGCAAGCCAGGAGAGTATGTCCTCAAGAGTCTCTTTGTCAACTTCACCAGCCAGGCGGAGCGCAAGATCCGGGTCGTCATGGCAGAGCCCCTGGTGAGTAGGGGGGCCACCACCCCCCGTGCCATCTGCGGGGCTGGCCACCTCAGGCACCGGCAGACTGCCCTCCCCACTTCCCAGACAGGTTTGGAGTGCCACAGGGTGACTTTCAAGAGGTGCTAATAGTTAGCTCTTCAAAGACAGACAAGTCCATAGCTGTCAAGTTGATTCCGACTCACAGTGACCCCCCAGAACAGAGGCGAGCCGCCCCTTGGGGTTTCCAGGCTGTCGTCTTTCCAACAGCCAACTGTCATGTCTAGCGGCCGGTGGATTGGAACCCCCTTCCCTTTGAACAGCAGCCGCACACTTCATCAGCTGTGCCACCAGGGATCTGATGAGATAATAATTAAAAAAACTGGTTTCCATCAAGCCAGGTCCGACCCATAGTGACCCCATGGGACAGAGCAGAGCTGCCTCCACAGAGTCTCCAAGGAGCACCTGGTGGATTTGAACGGCTGACCTTTTGGTTAGAAGCCGTAGCGCTTAACCACTGAGCCACCAGGGTTTCAAAGGGGATGATGATTTCAGAGAATAAAAAAGGAGAGACTGACAGTGAAGGGGCTTCCAGGCAGCGCCCTGACAAACACGATTCGGTAGCCCACTGTCCTGCTGCGCTCAGGGCCCCTGCTGGGTGCTGCGAAGTCAGTTCCCACTCAGGGCAACCCCATGGGGCAGAGGAGAGCCGCCCACACCGTCCTCTAGGCTGCCGTCCTTATGGGAGTGGACCCCAGGGGCTCAGTCCTCCCACGGCACCGTGGAAGTCCTCGCTGCCAGCCTTCTGCTTCACCACTGAGCGCTCCACTGTGGCACAACCAGGGCCCACGGGACGCCAGAGCTAGTGAGCGGGATAACTGGGGACTATTAGTGGAAGGACAGTCGTGGTCAATGGGACACTAGAGCTAGTGAGCGGGATACCTGGGGACTATTAGTGGAAGGACAGTCGTGTTCAACGGGACGCCAGAGCTAGTGAGCGGGATACCTGGGGACTATTAGTGGAAGGACAGTCGTGTTCAACGGGACGCCAGAGCTAGTGAGCGGGATAACTGGGGACTATTAGTGGAAGGACAGTCGTGTTCAACGGGACGCCAGAGCTAGTGAGCGGGATAACTGGGGACTATTAGTGGAAGGACAGTTGTGGTCAACGGGACGCCAGAGCTAGTGAGCGGGATAACTGGGGACTATTAGTGGAAGGACAGTCGTGTTCAACGGGACGCCAGAGCTAGTGAGCGGGATAACTGGGGACTATTAGTGGAAGGACAGTTGTGGTCAACGGGACGCCAGAGCTAGTGAGCGGGATACCTGGGGACTATTAGTGGAAGGACAGTTGTGGTCAACGGGACGCCAGAGCTAGTGAGCGGGATAACTGGGGACTACTAGTGGAAGGACAGTCTTGCTCAGAGTCTCTGTTGCGTATGAACACTGCGGTCAAAATCTCTTCTAAAAAGAAAAAAACCTTTTCATCAAAATCTTTTGTCCCACTTTATTTATTAAAACATATTTATTATCTGTAAACCTTGGTGACGTAGTGGTTAATTGCTGCAGCTGCTCACCAGATCCACTGGAACCTGCCAGGCGCTCCTTGGAAAATCCGTGGGAAGTCCTGCTGTCCTCTAGGTTTCTGGGAGTAGGGATCAACTTGACCACAACAGGTTCGTGTTTATTTGGGGTTTATTTATTATTTAACGGAGTAAAAACAATAATCGTTCTTCAAGGGTGGCCTGGCCCACGGCCGGACAGCACTTGTCTTGCGTGGCCTCGGTGCCGGGCTGCCAGAGGGAGTGTGTTGGTGAGTGGGGCAGCAACATCCTTCTTGCTCTCTGAATTTGGACGTTCTGGACTGGCCCCCTGCTGGGTCCCTGCGTACACAGAAGATGCCCATGACGTCAGCGTCTTCCTGCGCGGATGGTCTCATAGAAAACAAGGCATGCTACAACCTCTCTGAGTCGCCGTGACAGGCTCCAAAGACAGAGGAAGAGCTCTGGTCTGTGACAGTTAATCACTCAGCTGCTAATCAGAAGGCCGGTGGTTCGAACCCAGCCAGCAGCCCCACCGAGAAAGACCCAGTCATCTTCTTCTGTGTGGACCTCTGCCCTGGGAGCCTCTGGAGCAGCTCTACTCGGTGACATGGGATGGCTCTGAGTTAGGGCAGCTGTACTCAGTGACACGGGGTTGCTCTGAGTTCGGGCAGCTCTAGTCAGTGACACAGGGTTTCTGGGAGTTAGGGCAGCTCTAGTCGGTGACACAGGGTCGCTGTGAGTTAGGGCAGCTCTATTCGGTGACATGGCGTGGCTCTGAGTTAGGGCAGCTCTACGTGTTGACATGGGGTGGCTCTGAGTTAGAGCAGCTCTAGTCAGTGACATGGAGTCACTGGGAGTTAAGGAAGCTCTAGTCAGTAACATGGCGTCGCTGGGACTCAGTTTCGACTCATAGCAACCCTATAGGACGCAGTAGAACTGCCCCATAGAGTCTCAAAGGAGTGCCTGGCGCATTCAAACTGCCCATGGTTTGGTTAGCAGACAGCACACCCAACCACTGTGCCAGTGATGTGTCCCTGTGAAAATTACAGCCTCAGAAACCCCGTGGGGAAGTCCTACGCTGCCTTCCAGGGTCGCTGTGAGTTGAAGTCAGTGGCAGCAGATTCGGGCTGTTTTTGTTGTATTTGCACAGTAATACCTTAAAAACCTGGCCCCTTGCTGTCAAGTCAACTGGGACAGAGTAGACCTGCCCCGCTGAGTTTCCTGGGAGGTGGGGACCAGCTGGTGGACGCAAACCACTGACCTTCCAGACAGCAGCCAAATGCTCGCCCCCACGCCAGCAGGTTAGATGCTGTCGTTTTAAGAATTGATGAAGTCAAGTCGCTGGGGTGTCACTGTTTTCATTTTCACTGGGCTTGGAATTTGTTTGAGTGGCATTTTTTCCCCAGGAGTAAGCACTGTGTCTAAAAAACTATGTGCCATAGATTCTTTTAATTAGAGGTAGGAGTGTTTGTTCCTCTTGGTGAGACAACCTAATACACCCAAGAAGAAAAATGATAGGGAGGCAAAAAGAGGATACTGTCCTCCTTAGCAAATATTCACTGTGCAGCCGACGTGAGAGCTGGTCCTAGGTGCCAGTCACCAAAGAGACGTGCGATGTTTTTACCCGGTGAACAATGAATTCAGCCCAGTTTCAGTGCCGTTGCTGTCTATGGGACCAGACTGCTGAGGCCCCTGGCAGGTCTGGGCAGAAATGGAAGCTTCACTGCCCTACCCAGTTCTTATCCCTTGGGAAAGTACTTGGCGATTTTTGTCCTTGTATTTGCTGACTTCTAGGACAGTCAATTCCGGGAGATTCTGTACCTTATCATTTGAGTCTACTTAGTTAACAGAAACCTTGGTGGCACGGTGATTAAGTGCTACATCTGTTAATCAAGCCGTCATCAGTTAGAATCGGGTGCTCCTTGGAAACTCTGTGGGGCAGTTCTGCTCTGTTCTATAAGGTCACTGTGAGTCAGAATCGACTTGACGGCACTGGGTTTGGTTTGGGTTTTTTCCTGAGTTCATGTGTTAATGTGAATTTGGTGTTTTGTTTTGTAGCCCTGGTGCAGGCATTATTTCTGATGTAGATACAGTAGATTTTGGTGCTGATACAGTAATTTTGATGGAGATAGAGTACAGTTGATATGCATACAGTAATTTTTGATGTAGACACAGTACATCTTGATGTAAACACAGTACATCTTGATGTATATACAGTGTATTTGGTGCACGTACAGTAATTTTTGATGTATATACAGTGCACTTAAGGATGGTGATACAACAGGAACAGTGAGCTCAGCCCCTAACTGAGAGGTCAGCAGTTCAAGCCCAGCAGCCGCTCCATGGGAGAGGAGTGCGGCAGTCTGCTTCTGTAAAGGCTGTGGCTTAGGCAACCCGGTGGGGCAGTTCTGGCCTGTCCTGTAGGTTTGCTGAGTCAGAATCGACTCAACGACGATGGGTTTTGTACAATTTTTATTTTTATTTTTTGGCGATGCAGGGACTAAGCTGTTGGCAGAGGTTGGTGGTTCAAACCCACCACCCCGTGACTACTCGTGGAAAGACCTGTCAATGTGTCCCCATAAAGAGGGCAGCCTAAAATCCCTCTGGCTCCCTTCTGCACTGTCACGGGGGTCAGCACGAGTCAAAGGCAACTCAGCGACTCCAAAC
This sequence comes from Heterohyrax brucei, assembly GCA_028571685.1. NCBI lineage: Eukaryota > Metazoa > Chordata > Mammalia > Hyracoidea > Procaviidae > Heterohyrax > Heterohyrax brucei. The sequence goes on from CM053159.1 coordinate 84,221,875, forward strand.
GGCAACACAGTGTGCTGACACTGGATTCTCATTAGAGTAAAAACCCAGGGAGAATTTCTTGCCGAACTACCTTTATTTAGGAAGACATTGAATCCTTTAAAACCTTGAATAGACATACATTTGTAGTAATTCACAAACTTGTATTTTATTATCTTTGATACAACATGTTTTTACAGTAGTGGCAAGGGGAAGAAATTTTAAAAATTTGAAAGTGCAGGTTCATCACTTATCAGACTGCTCGTGAACCTGTAGTGTCTGTGTGTCTGTGTCTGTGTGTGTGTGTGTGTGTGTGTGTGTGTCATTTTTAAAAGACTGAATCCTTCAGAATCCCAAACTAGTTGGACAGCCTGCGTGGGATATATTATACATGACATTTAATTATACTTTTAAAGTTTAATGTATGGTTTTTTAATATCCAAATAGCTAATACCGCCGTAAGAAGAGAGAAGAAGTAAAATGTCCTACCAACATCAAAGTTTAGATTGTTTATCTTTGTAAGTATCTTTCTGGTACCCAAGTCATGTTTGGTACTATTTATGGGCAAGCCTGCCATTTTATTCTATTTCTGTTGCTTCATGGGAAAGTTGGTGACGTTGGTCCAGTCCTCCACCTTCTGCAAAGTGTCCTGAACAGTCTAAATGAGGTCATCGGTGCTGTTATGTTTTTATTCTAAAACATGAAAAACACAAAGATAGCGAGCACAGTCATTGCCTGCACCCCGCTTCCGTGCAGTTCATGTTTTCTTCCAAATATGTCTATTTGTAGTTTGCTAAGAGTTGTTGGGTGCCGCCGAGTGGGTCTCAACTTATGGTACCCCGTGAGATAGCCCAAACCGCCCCATGGGATTTCCTGTGCTGTCATCTTTAAGGAATAGACTGCCATGTCCTTCTTCCCCAGAGTGGCTGGGGGGTGCACACTGGCCACCTTTCCATTAGCAGCCAACTGCCGAGCTACCACATCCCCAGGGCTCCCAAGTGAGACTTCACCCATCGCCAGCGAGTGGATTCCGACTCATAACCACCCTACAGGACAGAGTGGGACTGCCCTGTTGAGTTTCCAAGGAGCGCCTGGCCAGTTTGAACTGCCAACCTTTTGGTGAGCAGCCGTAGAACCAGTACGCAACCAGAGTTTAGCCTAACAGTTAGTGATAGTTGAGACGGGAGTCGACCTCTAGGCTGACTCACCATCCCTCTCTACATTTAAATCTACCGTTTAACTGCACGGCCTCTGTCTTTGCCCTTGGAACGTCTGTGCTCGGACTGCCGTGTCCTCCCGAGTCGTTCACCTTTCTCCCTTTGCTTTAATGGTTGTTCTCTTTGTCTTTGGCATTCTGCAGTTTCACTGAACTGTATCTGGTTTTAGATTTCTTTTTCCTCTCTGAATGAGACTTCTGTGCTTCTTCAGTTGAGAATTCACCTTTCATGAGGTTTTGACTGGCTAGTTATTTTCAGAAGCAGGCCATCAGGTACTTCTTCCTAGTCTCTTAGTCTGGACGCTTTGACAAATTACCCACAAGAGACCTCTTTAAATTAAAATGTCAAAAAGCAAAGATGTCACTTTGAGAATTAAACTGTGTCTGACCCAAGCCATGGTGTTTTCAGTTGCCTCATATGCATATAAAAGCTGGACAATGAATAAGGAACTCCGGAAAAGCATTAATGCCTTTGAATTATGGTGTGGACAAAGAAAACTGAGTGTACTGCGGACTACCAGAAAAACAAACAAATCTCTCTTGGAAGAAGTTCAGCCAGAGTGCTAGACCAGAGGACAAGACTACACCTCCCTTGCTCTGAACGTGTTGTCGGGAGGGACTGGTCCCTGGAGAAGGGTGTCATGCTTTAGTAAAGTACAGGGTCAGCAGACAAGAGGAAGACCCCCGACGGGGTGGACTGAGGCCATGACTGCAGCAGTGGCTCCTGTCTAGCAGTGGTAGTGGAGACAGCACAGAGCTGGGCAGTGTTCTCTTCTCTTGTGTGAAGGGTAGTGGTGAAGTGGAAGAAGCTCCATAGCACCTGGCAGCAGTAGCGTGCATGTTAGAAAAAAAGTCACCACCACCGAGTCAATTCCAATTCACAGTGACCTTGTAAAACAGAGTAGAGCTGCCCCGTGGGGTTTCCAAGGAGCGCCTGGTGGATCTGAACTGCTGACCTTTGGGTTAGCAGCTGTGGCTCTCAACCACCACGCCGCCAGGGGTTCCGTAGCATACATGTGTATATGTGTATGTATTGTTCATTTAGAAAAACTGTCTACCTTGGTTATTGTGATTTTCACTGATTTGTTCCTTGAATTTACAGTTTCTCTTTCACATCTTTGATCACCTTAAACATACTTTTGTTTAATACCGTCTTGGAGGTCTGTGTTATCTCCATCTTTGGGGGTCTGTACCTGTTGCGTTTGCTAGCTCCTGCCTACGGTGGATTGTTTCTTGATGTGGTTTGAAATTTTTCTCTGTAAGTTCTTTAGTAAGTGTTATGGACTGAATTTTATCTTCCCAATATATGTTTTGTAAATCCTAAACTCTATGCCTGTGGTTATAATCCCATCTGGGAACAGACTCTCTTTGCTGTGTTAAGGAGACGGGATCAATGTAGGGTGTGTCTTCAGTCAATCGCTTTAGAGACAGAAAAGAGATGAAACAAGAGTGCAGAGGAGAGATGGGAGCAGAGAGACGTCAGACCACCTTCGGATCCTCCAGGAGCAGAGGCTTAAAGAGACAAGGACTTTCCTCTAGAGCTGACGGAGAGAAAGCTTTCCTCTAGAGCCAGCATCCTGAATTTAAACTCCTAGCTTCCTAAACTATGAGATAAATTTCTGTTTGTTCAAGCCACCCACTTGTAGAATTTCTGTTATAGTGGCACTGGATAACTAAGACCCCCAAACCAAACCAAACCCATTGCCATGGAGTCAATCCAACTCATAGTGACTGTGTAGGACAGACTAGAACTGCCCCATAGAGTTTCCAAGGAGCACCTGGTAGATGTGAACTGCAGACCTTTTGGTGAGCAGCCACAGTACTGAACCCGCTCTGCTGCCAGGGTTCCTGGTAACTAAGACAGAAGGTCTTATTTCTCTGTGACTCTTCCTTCATATCCTAGTTGTGGGATTGTTCCTCCAGTTTGATTTTGCTTTTTCTACTTTGTTTCCCCAGGTTTTTAGTATCTGGTGCCAAGTGTTACATTCATTTCCTAGCCCAGGAGTTTCTGTACGTAACAGGTGATATAAACATAAGCCATAAACCTGTGTAAGACTCGGGCCAGCGGTTTCAGATCCCAGGAGTGGTATTTTATTACTGTTACCTAAACTCCAGGCAGAGACCAACAGAGCATCTTGTCTTCTTCCTGTGAGGTCTGATGATTAAATTCACAAACTTCCCACTGTGTGCTTACATTGGGAGCACTGTACAAACAACTCAGTAAGGTTTCATAACCTGAGTCTGTCAGTGTCTCACAGCCGTGTTTGTGTTGACATGTGGCAGTGTCTAGCTGAGTGCTGTTCATTATTGATGTTGCATGTTTTTGTGCGCCATGGTGAGAATGTTGGAGCTTGACTTAGAGCAGTGAACAAACCTTAACCTTCTTGTTAAAGTTGACAACAGTGGAAGTGAAATCAAGGACATGTTAGGGCAAGTTTATGAGGATAATGCCATGAAGAAAGCGGCAGTGTACAAATGGATTGTACTTTTCTCTGAGGGGAGAGAAAGCATCACTGATGAAGAGAGGTCAGGACGGCAAGTAACGAGCAGAACTGACGAAAACATTGCAAAAATTTGTTGAATTGTGTGTCAAAATCATCAGCTGACAGTAAGATGCACAACAGACCAAGTAAACATCAATACAGAAACAGGAAAATCTTAACTGAAAATTTAGGCATGAGAAAGTTGTATGCAAAAATTTTCATGAAGGAGTTCATCAGTGAACAAATGCAAAGGAGAGATGAAGTTTGCCAAAATCTTTTGGAGAGACAAGACCATGTTTGGGGCCATCTTATCATTGGTGCTGAAGCATGGGTGTACTAATACAACCCTGAAACAAAGCGTCAAAGTGTACAGTGGAAGTCAGCCACTTCTCCACAACCAAGAAAGTTTTGTCAGTCCAAATCAAGAGTCAAAACAGTATTGCTAACCTGTTTTGGTATCAGAGGAATTGTTCATATCAATTTGTGCCAGCTGGACAGCTAACCAGCTTCACTATCTGGAAGTGCTGAAAAGGCTGTGTGAGCAAATTAGGTGAAGGTGACCTGAACTTGTTGCCAACAGCTCACGGCTCTTGCGTCATGGCAATGCACCACCTCGCACACCACTGTCTGTGAGCGAGTTTTCAGCCAGTAAACAAATCATTGTATTGAACACCCTCCCTACTCACTTGATCTGGCCCCCAATGACTTTTTTCTTGACCTGAAGGTAAAGGAGGTATTGAAAGGAAGCCATCTCGATGACATTCAGGACAGTTCTGGTGGTCATTCCGGAAAAAGAGTTCCAAAGTTGCTTCGAAGTGTGGACCAGGTGCTGGCGTCAGTGCACAGCTTCCTAAGGGCAGGACTTTGAAGGTAACTGTAGTGATGTTCAGCAGCGAGGGGTGGAGCACTTTTTCTAGGATGAGTTCACAAACTTAATTGTCAAACCTCGTGTGTCAGTTTTTAATCTGCCGGTTGTCTGTTGAGCTGCAGACGTTTTGTCCACATCTCGTTTACACTTTCCCACCTCTCAGGACTGTGGGCTGTGTTTCCTCTCCCTAAGTGGACAATAAAACAGACCCCCCAGGATAACAAGAACCACAGTTCTCCACCTGGGCAGCCTCTACATTGCCTCCTTGCCCTTTTTTCCTTTCCTATGAAATCATTTCTGCTTTTGCCAACCATTATATCCCATGAAGTATTTCTAGGTGTTTGTAGCTGGTGAGATTTAGGGTTACCTTGGTTGACCATCTTTCCAAACTCTCTGCAGAACTCTTGGCTTGCTCCTCAGGCAGATAGGGACAGGATGGACCCTTACACTGTGACTCTGAAATGCACACAAACGTTTCTGGGATACGGTGCAGTTCTCCCAAGGTGGATACAAGGAAGAGTGAGGGGGTTGTCATGGGTTCTTGTTCTCCCACCCTCCCTGACGAGTCGTCCAATTAAAAAAGAGAAGGTCCACTTCACTGCCTTGCCTAGAACCTTCGTTGTGTACTCTGCCACCCTGAGGCGACCACAGCGCGTCCTGCTCCCCTGTGGTCCTTTATGGAACCCACGTTTCAGTTCTCTGCTTTTGTGCTGCCCTGAGTTTGGTGGGGCCACACCTTCTTCCTGGATGGCTTCTCTCCTCCTGGCTGGCCTCAGCATCACCCAGAGGGGTTTTCTGGGTGTTTTCACTGCTGTCTCTACAGAATCGCCCAGATGTGGGCATGCACACAGACTCTGGTGACCCTCTCCCTGGACCACCTTTATTCTCTCCACTTAGACTGCCGTCATTCCTTCAGAATATTTTTACCCTTGTCTCACCTCCTCTACTGTTTGGTTGTTGGTGGATGGCGCTGAGTCAGTTCCACCTCATAGCGACCCTGTGTGACAGAGGAGAGCTGGAGGGTTTTCTTGTCTGTCAGCCTTGTGGGATCAGATCGCCAGGTCTTTCTCCCACAGGAATGTTTGGTGGTTTCATGGTGTCACCACCCAGGCTCCTATTAGACCAGCATTTATCAAGGTTGTTCATGACCCATTTAGAAGATATGGCTGCTATTTCGGAACTTTTATCTGGAAAAAAGGACAGTAGAAGCATCAGAATACTTTACTGATTTTAGGCATGATTTCAGTTGTATGTGTTCATGCTGGATAATAGTGTAAGATGTATTTCTTACTGGAGTGGGGAGGGGTGTACAGTAAGAAAAAAAGTTCAAAGTTCGAGAACCAGCCTCCTAACTGGCAAACTGCTTGGAGGGAAGATTTATGTCTGATCATCTTCTCTCTGCCACCTTCTCTGTCCTAGGACAGCAATCTACACAGTGCTGTCATCCACTGCTGTGACCTCGCCCCCATGACAGTGGTGACCCCAGTCCGTGGGAATGAGATGCTGCCCCACCCTGTGCCGTCTCCCTTGTTGCTTGTGGATCAGAGCGCTGGGATCTCGGGGCTTTTCTTGAGCTGAGTTTTGGAAGTGTGTTGTCTGGCCTTTCCTCCTGATGTACCTTAGTCTGGAAGCCCCCCTGAACCCTGCCTAGCATCCCAGGAGCAGACAGCACCCACGGACAGATGCATGGCAGCTGTCCCAGAGGTACACTGGCTGGGGATTGAACCTGGGTCTCCCACAGGAAACGCAAGAATTCTACCCCTGAACACCACTCCGTCACTCTACAGACAGAAGGCGGTAATGGTTCCATGCATGAATGCATATGTAGGAATCAGTAAATGTGACATCAGTCTAGGAAAAGCCTCAGTGAGACGGCTGACACAGAGGCTGCCCCAAGGGGGGTCAAACGGGACTGGGCCGGGTTCTGTTCGGTCCCACACAAGGTCCCTGTGACTTGGAAAGGACTCGATGGCACCTAACAACAGCATGGCTGCTGGAGAGGAACGTCTCTGGGGGCTCACCCTGTGAGTTTCCGAGGGTCACCTTGCCGACATCTAAACCCATCAAAGGGGTTTTGCTCTCTGCTTCATACCAAACAGATGGATCCCTTACAAAGTGTGGGAGACTGATTCTCAGCCTCCTACCTCAGGGCACCTGAGGGTACCACGTGGTTGATTGATGACAGGGCTACCTGCTCCCCACCCCTACCCCCAGTACATAATAAGGAGAATCAGGTTTGACTCTCAGCAGCTGGACAGAGTCTGGGAATGTTTGCTCCCCTTACCTGTCTGCCTGTCTGTCTGTACAGCCCCCGTCACTCTGGTCACAGGCAGGTACCTTCTCAACAAACCCTCTTGCAAAAACAAGACCCTCCAGCTCTTCAAAATCCAAGAGTTCTCATGGTCTTGGCTCTGTAACTGTGATGGGCAAGACCACATGGAGTTCAAAACAAAACACCTTTCCATTCAGACACCGCTGGAATTTAATCTGGATTCTCCCTGCCTTAGTGCCGTGGGGCCTCAGGCTAGCCAGCCAGCCTCCTCTTTTCCTATTGGCAGAGCAGGGACAATAGTGCCTAGCTCATAGGAGGAAACCATGGTGATGTGGTGGTTAAGAGCTGTGGCTGCTAACCGAAAGGTTGGCAGCTCACACCTGCTCCGTGGCTCTGCAGGAGAGAGACAGGGCCGTTAGCTCTCATAAACAGTGCAGCCCGACAACCCTAAGAGCCGTCCAGTGAACGACACCTGGTCTCTAGTCACCTGGAGCCAGAGAGGAAGGAGAGTCCGGAACAGGAGGAGAAACCAGGATGTGTGGTTGACTGCCTCCACGAATGACCCCTTTGCCAGGAGACCAGAAGAACTAGATGGTGCCCGGCTACCCTTACTGAATATTTTGATCAGTCATTCCATGGAAAATGCAGAATGGAATTTGAGATTCTCATGGACTGTAGACTTTCTGGAGCTGTGGAGGGTGGATGCACCCGTGAAACTCTTGCCCTGAGGTCATCTTGGAATCCAGAAGCAGAAATATTCCCAGTAGTCTTCTTAAGGTTTTTGAGCACTGTGCCCTTTGAAGACTCATCCACATGGGATCAAGTGATAACAGCAACTCCAAAGGTTGGATGGGAGCCTCCAGAGGTCTAAATGATTCTGACTCAAAGTGACCATGTGTCACTGAGCTGAGCTCAGAGACATGAGCCTCTGTGGGATCCGATCACCCAGCCTTTTTCCCACAGGGCTGCTGGACGAGTCTGAACCTCTGACGCTGGCGTGAGCAGATGGGTGCCTAACTGTCACAGCGCCTGGGATCCCGTGACGAGCTGCCCACCAGGGGCCTTCAAGTTGAGTTCTGACTCATGGCAACCCGGTAGGACACAGTAGGACTGCCCCAGAGAGTTTCCAGGGGCGTCTTGCCGATTTGAACTGCCAGCCTTTGGGTGAGCGGGGGTTCCTGGCCCTCTAACCTGTCAATATAGAATGTTAGCAGGAAGAAGAGGAAGTTCTAACGAGCCCAGCAGAGAGTGCACTCTGGGAGCAGGTAATTGATTCTCCTTCAACACTGATGGAAGCCTGCGGAAGTGAGCAGGGCGCTAGGGCTTCGGGAGGAGCAAAGACACCTTCAGAGCCTCACCTTGTCCTGTGCTAGAGACTGCAGCCCAGAGAGGAGCGCCTGTTACCCTTTCTGTCCAGACTTAAACACACTGTCACAACACAAGCAGGCAGAACCCGGGGGAGGGGCTGTCGTTGGGGTCTCTGGAGCCTTACTGGCCCTCCCTCGCAAAGCACTTCAGGGACAGAATGCTGCACAGGGCCTTGCTGACACCTGTGGGAGCTGGGAGGTGGCCCAGAGGGTGATGAGTGCCGTGGTCATTCGGGAAGGTGCAGACTGCGCCGTTCTGGGACAGAAGCTGAATAACACCAAGTGTGATCTAGCTGGTTTGCTGATGTTGAAAAGACAAAAAAGCCACAACAGGTGGTTCTTGATAGGCGGGGAGAAAAGTGGAAAAGAAAACCTTAGTTTCCTGAAACAATAAAGAAATAATTTATGGGACAAGCTGAGACTGGGAGACTACTCCCCAAGACTGTCACCCTGAGATGCTCTTCAAACCGCGAGATACTCTTCAGACTCCGAAATATTCTTCAGACCCTGAGGTGCTCTTCAAATCCTGAAATATTCTTCAGACCCCGAGGTACTCTTCAGACCCCGAAACAGAACCATCCCTTGATGTGCCCTGCCCTTTAGCGAAATGACAGATATAGTTCACAAAACAAGAACCATCACCCGTGACTACTGTGCTGCTTTGAAAAGTTGTCTGCATGAGACCAGACAGTCGGCAGAGGCTTTGAAACCCAGAGACGAAGGCAGCGGGGAAGCCGGATGAGCAGCAGAAGCCCCGGAGTGGAAGTAACGGGAGCACTCCTACGTGGGGAGCCAAGTAACTGTCCTCACAGAACAGTCTGCAGAAATTGTCGAATGGGAGCCTAAAGTGCTTATAAACCTTCACCAGGAACATAATAAAATATAAATGTAAAAAATTTAAGGGAATATCCTCTTTTTAAAAAAGAAATTTTACTGTGCTTTAGGTGAAAGTTCGTAGCTCAAGTGGATTTCTCATTTACAAATGTGTACATGTACTGTTTAGTGACATCACTTGCCATCCTCTCAGTGTGACAGCAGCTCCCCCTTCTTACCCCAGGTTCCCTGTGTGGATTCATCCAGTTCCTGTCCTCACCCCCTTCTCGCCCTGCTTTTGGACGGGAGCTGCCCCTTTGGTCTCATGTACATGATCGCCCTAAGAAGCACGTTCCTTGTGTGTGTTACATTTGTCTTACAGGTGTGTCTCACCTTTATCTGAAGCGTGGGCTTCGGGAGTGGCTTGCAGTCTGAGTTAGCAGACTGTCCGGGGGCCACAATCTCTGTCAGACCAGTAAGTCTGGCTTTTTATGTGAACTTCAATGCTGTTCAACCTTTCTTTTGTTCTGTCGGAGACTCTTGGCTGCGATCCCCGTCAGAACAGTGCAGGGTGGTAGCCGGGCACCGTCTGGTTCTTCTGGTCTCTGGCAGGTGGAGTCTCTGGTTCCTGTGCCCTTTAGTGCTTTGGGCTAATGTTTTCCTTGTGTGGTTTTCTTCCTTCTTTGTTCAGGACAGAATGGGACCAATACTTGTATTGTAGATGGCCTGTCCCAAGCTTTTAAGACCCCAGACACTACTCACCCAAGTGGGATGCAGAACATTCTATGAATTATGCTATGCCGATTGACCTTGACGTCCCCCGAGACTATGGTCTCCAGCCCGCAGCCCCAGTGACTCATTCCTTCCGAGTGTTTGGACGTCTCTAGTAGACGTCTGTGCTCTTGCTTTAGTCTAGTTGTGCTGACTCCCCTGGGAATCTCTCATTTTAAAATAAGACTAAAAGTAAACAATGAGGAACACAAAATATTTTCTTGAACTACCAAGTCTTTGAAGGACTCAAGGTGCCAGACTCCACTGGACCACACAACAGGAATCTTTGATGAAGCATGTCATGACTTATGACCAAGTCAGTGCCAGCGTCAGCCCAGGCATTCCTGGCGTGAACACTAAAAGCCAAGCAATTAATGAATGACAGCATTTTTCCAAGCTAATGTTCTAGGTTCAAGCTGTGGTGTCTGTTCACATACCTCTGTTCCTTGACCCTGGGTCTCAGGGTCCACAGCCTTCTGGGGGCTGGTGTTACAGGGTTATAGGACTTCTCTGCTTAACCCTGAACTCCTCAGGACACTGCGCCACAGTATTGATACCAGTGGCCTGCCACCAAAACAACTACAAGTTCCAGTTGGTCTAGTAGTTCTGTTGAATTTGATTTGGAGTCTAAGTAAAACAAGAGCTTTGGCAAGTGAAATACACACTTGCTCTGGCGTCTTCTTATGATTTGAGACCCTATTTAATGAGAAGTGACAGACCAAAGTGAGGACACCGTGTGTCTGTGGTTATAAAGGGGGGACACAGTCTATCTGTAGTTACAAAAGGGGGACACAGTCTATCTGTAGTTATAAAGGGGCCAGCCAAGTGCCGTCGAGCCAGATCCTGCTAACCACAAGGTCGGCAGTTCAAATCCACCAGGCGCTCCTTGAATACTCCGGGGGTCAGATCTACTCTGGCCCCTAGGGTCGCCATGATTATAAAGGGGAGATACAGTATATCTGTAGTTGTAAAAGGGGATACAGTGTGTCTAGTTAGTAAAGGGGATTACAGCGTATCTGTAGTTATAAAAGGGAAATGCAGTGTGTCTGTAGTTATAAAAGGGAGATGCAGTGTGTCTGTAGTTATAAAAGGGAGATGCAGTGTGTCTGTAGGTATAAAAGGGAGATGCAGTGTGTCTGTAGGTATAAAAGGGAAATGCAGTGTGTCTATAGTTATAAAAGAGGATACAGTGTGTCTGTAGTTATAAAGGGGAGATACAGTATGTCTGTAGTTGTAAAAGGGGATACAGTGTGTCTAGTTATTAAGGGGGATACAGTGTGTCTACTTATAAAGGTGGGTACAGTGTGTAGATATAAAAGGGGGATAGGATGTGTCTAGTTATAAAAAGGGGATACAGTGTGTTTAGTTATGAAAGGGGGTACGGTGTGTCTGTAGTTATGGAAGGGGGTACAGTGTGTCTGTAGTTATAAAAGGGGGATACAGTGTGTCCGCAGTGATGAGAGACCTCCCTTCCTGTCTGGCCCGTGTCGGAAAGTCAGCATTCGCACACAGTCTTGTGTTTCACCTCCGGAGACATCTGGATTATCTGCAGACTTCTGGATATCAGAAAATATTAGGCACGAAGGAAAAGGCTCTCATCAAAAGCTCTTTTTCGCACTTAATGGAATTTGTGAATTTGGACACCCTGCTTCACTTACTGAAAGAAGGAAGGACTGCCCCGGATTGTGTTTGGTTCTTCAGATGGTGGGTCTGTGTAAAGCCTGCTATAACTCACCAGTCTACTAAACAAAAGGTCGGCAGTTTGAATCCACCAGCCGATCTTTGGAAAGCACAGGCGCACTTCTCCTCTGTCCTGTAGGGTCACTCTGAGTTGGAATCACCTTGATGGCAGTGGGTACAGCCACTGTTCAGGACCTCAGCTGTGGCATATTTCAGGACAGCTTCAGTGCTCCTAGATTTGCAGGGTGATGGCTGTCCCTCGCTAGTTGAGTTCTGCAGTCATCCTATGCTAAGCCAACATCACCTGTCTGTTGATCGAGGGTGGACAGATAGCAGGCACACCCACCATTAAGTTTTGTCTGCCCTGTGGATTACAGGCCCAGAAGGACAACCAAGTCATCTTTTAGACAACATCCTCTGTACCTAAAGTTCCTTTTGTTTCAACAAACCTAATAAAGGAAACATTAAAAAAATAAAACTAATTTCTAGATCTAGCTTCCTGTTAAGTATGGAGAAAAGAGCCCTGGTGGTGCAGTGGTTAAGTGCTCGACTGCTAACTGAAAGGTCAGTAGTTCAAACCCACCAACGCCTCCTTCAGAGAAAGACCTGGTGACCTGCTGCCGTGAAGATGACAGCTGTAGAAACCCCATGGGGACAGTTCTGCCCTGTTCTGTGGGGTCACTGTGAGTCAGAATCTACTTAGTGGCACTGGGTTTAGCTTTGGTAAGTACAGGGACAGAATCAAAATTGTGCTGTCCTGGAAGGGCGCCAAGAAAGAGATTTGGTCAGATGGCAACTGTTGACTTTATACTTAACAAAGTACTAGTGTGTTTTCCAGTAAATAAATGGATGGATGGACAGATGGACAGATGCATGGATGCATGGATGCATGGATGCATGGATGGATGCATGGATGGGTGGATGGATGGGTGGATGAATGCATGGATGGGTGGGGGGTGGAGTGGGGCAGGTGGATGTATGGAAGAGTAACTTGAAACATAGCTGTTTCTTAGCAAAGCTGGTCAGCCTGGCATCTCTACAGAGTGACTGAGAGAAATTGAAAATTCACCCTAATCCAGAAACAGGAAACCATGGTGGTGCAGTGGCTAAGTGTTATGTCTGCTAAGCCAAAAGGTCGGCAGTTCAAATCCACCAGGCACTCCTTGGAAACTCTATGGTGCCACTCTACTCTATCTTATAGGATCACTATGAGTCAGAATCAACTTGATGGCAGTGGCTAGGGTTAATTCAGGAACAAAACAGTGTTAGTAGCCCAAACCAGCAACAATGGTTAAAAGCTTTTATGTTGCTCTGAATGAGGATGGCTTTTCAAATGTACTCACAAAATCACTTTTTCTGTGCATAGTTCAGCTTGGAGTTTGTTTTCTTTGTTAGAGGTACATTTGGAGTTACAAAGGTGAAAAGCTTCTTTTCTGTTGGCTTCTCAGTGAGACTTTTTCAGCTGTGCAGTGATGCTTAACGCACCTCAGCGGGGACTGCCGATGGGCGGTTCCCGCAAACAGACCATGGGAGAAGGGGCATGAAGTGGTAAGTATCCAGTGACTTTTTAGTTCGGTTTAATAGTTTCAGGGCAGTTCATCCACGGCTAGGGCTGCCATTTTTATGTTCAGTGACTTAACGAGAACATTCTCAGAGGTTCTCTCTAAGAATAGAAAACCAGGCCAAGGGATATCCTCAATTTCTTTAAGTCTAGTTGTTTCTGATTGCATGATTTTTAAAACTACTTACAGAGACATCATTTTAATATAAATAAGATGAGGTACTTTGAAAATACAGCATCCTATTTTTAGAGTGACAGGAAATGCCAGTGAAACAAGCTCAGTCATGTGACTGTGTCGGGGCTCTGTTCCAGCCACTGCTGTCGTCGGCTCTGATGTAGGTGGCATACTGCATTTTTGTCTCCATTTTCCATTATGGTTACCTTTTATTATCAGCATCTTTAGATATCCAGTCTTTGTTTGTGTTTGTGGATTGGTGTGAGAATAACAGCATCAGCAAGTTAAGTGCTGCAACACTCTATGTAGTCCCTATTAGTAATGACAAGAGGCAACAGGGAAAGGATGCTTGCAAGTGTGGCCCATTGTAACCCAAGTAGGTCCCAGGCTGAGGACCACTGGCACCGCAGACGCAGTCTGTAAGTCGCTGGGATGTCATATTGCCTTTCGCATTTTCGTGCTCCTAAATACTGTTAGTACAGTTATAAGCAGTGGCTGCCTCTGCTCTGGCGTGGTAACCGGTTAGCCACTGTGACCAGTCCAAGTCTGTCTTTCCACAGATCGTGCTAACACCAGAAACAGTGACTTTATTAGGAATATTTTGTACAGACTTGCATATTTACCACTTCCTGGCTTAGAAGATGTGGGGCGCATCTTTCGATTATCGGAGGGTATTTCCTAATGCCTTTGGAAGTGTCTACGCAGTTCACAAGTTTCAGTCACATAAAGTGGCCTCACGGATTTCCCCTGTAGCTGTGACCGGGAATCAGACACCAAATAGAAAGTCAGGCACTATAAGCTTTAAATATTTCTGTTGGCCTCAAAGGTGCTTGATCTATTTTTCTTAATGAGATATAATTCACATACCATAAAATTCACCCTTTGAGACTGTGAGATTCCATGGGCTCATAGTATAGTCACAGATTTGTGGAATTATTACCAGTTGCCATCAGGCCGATTCCAACTCAGTGACTCTGAAGGACAAGGTAGAACGGCCCCGTAGAGTTCCCCAGGCTGTCCTCTTTATGGAAAGAGATTGCCAGGCCCTCCTCCTGCAGAGTGGCTGGTAGGTTTAGACTACTGACCTCCTGCATAGCCCCCAAGTGCCTGAGCACTGCCCCGCCAGGACTCCTTGGGTAATCGTCACTGTCAGGTGCTGTCACGTCCATTCGGACTCAACGGTGACCCTGTCCCAGTGCTGCAGAACGAAACGCTACCCGACCCTGGGCCGCGCCCATAAGTGCTGGATTTGAGCCCATGGTTGTGGCCGCTGCGTCGGTCCATAGACTTGAGGGTCTGCCTCTTTTTCGCTGACCGCCATCCGGTGGCCTTCTTCTAGAAATCGTGGGCTTGTGTAATATCGCCTGCAGGCTAGGCACCGTTCTTAATGGTTGCCTCACCTCATCTTCATGACAACAGTGGGATGTAATGCGGTAAGTGCCCCTACCCCACGTCACAGATGACACACTGAGACATAAAGAAGTTGAGAAGCTTGTCCACAGTCACACAGCCGTCATTTGGTCCCCACCACCCATCTCTGGGGTTCTTTCTCTTCACCCCTGCTTTCACCGCCTCTGATATCCTGAGTTGTTAGTCAAGCAAATGAAACCTGAGACACTGAATCAAATGTACCTGGTCTCATCGACTCCACGGCCTAAGCTCCAGTCTCCCGGAGCAGCCACACATGAGTAACTAGCGTGGCCTTGCACAGGGACCAGGAGAGCCACTGCAGAGTGGAGGCTGGCAGTCCTTCCTGTGGGTGGGACCCGGAGAGTGTGACAGAAGACATGAGCCCTGCGGGACACTCAGGATCTGAGGATGACATGTGGTTTGGCTGGGTCTGAGAAAGGTGAGTGCGTGTGTGTGTTTCAGTGACACCTGAAGATAAATCAGAGCCTGATTGATGTCAAGTCCTTAACAGCACATCTGGAGAAGACAAACATTTAAGGAAAAAGAGAAGCACCGAAGGATGCAGAGGAGAGGCTAAAGAAACGCCAGCTCAGCCGTCAGAGGCAGTGGAGTGCTGAGAAGGGGGAGACCGCGGCGGGCACTGTCTCAGTGCCTCTGAGACCACTGCCCTGAGGTGCCCTGAGGTGATCCTTAAACCTTACACCGAACTATCCGCTGGAGTCTCCTTTAAACCAAACAATAACCCCGTCAAGCTAATTCTAACTCACACAATTCTACCGATAGGCTAGAGTAGCACTGTCCCCATAGGCTTGCCAAGTCTGTTCCAACCCCTGGTGACTCTACAGGACACAACACACCCGACCCGCAGGGCCTCCGCAACTGCCACCTTCGTGGAAGCAGAACATCTTTGCCACCTCTTTCTCTTGGGTAGCGGCTGCGGGTTTGGATGGCCGACCTTTGAGTTCATGCTGAGCGCTTAACCACCAAGCCACTGGGCTCCATAAGCCAAACCAAACCGTAGTCCAGTTTAATGAGGAAAGACTCTCCACCTTGAGCATCATGCTGTTTTAAAAACTGTCTGCATGGGGTCAAGTTAAAGGTTGGAATCTTAGGGGATGATGAGTTTGTACTAATGGGGGAGGAACAACTTGGACAAGGAGGGTGTCTTGGACAAGGTGTGTCTTCCACTGAGTGTATTCTCAGCAACAACAAAATATGAATTATTATCTTTTAGAAGAGCAAGATTTCAATGTCACTGAGAGACCCAAGAAGAAAACTACCAAAAAATGCCACCAGGTTTATTGTCTGAAAGCCACTTTCCCCTTTGTGGGAAATTCTGTCAGTGGTGATAGAAAAGCCAGGTGAGAAGCGCCTAAGAAACAACATGGGGGGAAGGGAAGACAGGATGGACCGGGTAGACACAAACTGCCACCTTTCCATGAGCAGTGACACCTGTCCACCATTGGCATCTACCAGGGGAGGCTGATTACCCAGCGGGCAGCTGGCGTCTGCGCAGAGATGCTTGGGAGGAAGGCCTGGAGAAGTGCTACCCCAGACTCGGTGGTGAAACCGTAGGCAGCACACCTCCACCCTGACACAGCCGGCGGACCTCCATGACGGCCGCGGATGAGAGGAGGGAGACAGTGGGGAAGAGCTGCCCGAGGCAGATGTCCGTTCAGAAAGGCCTGAGGTGGCCCGGTGGTTCCGTGCCACAGCTGCTAACTGAGAGGTCAGCAGTTCAGATCCACTGGGCACGCCTTGGAACCCCCACGGGGCAGTGCTACTCTGTCCTGTAGGGTCGCTATGAGTCAGAACCCACTCAATGGCAGTGAGTTTCATTTGGTTTAAGGTAGAAGAGTCTTAGGCATGTTTATAGTAAGAGAAAAAGCCAGGGGGGAGGGGAAGTGGAAGGTGGGGAGTTAGACGGGGGAGAGCTGGCTGAGGACCAGAGTCCTGGAGGAGGCAGGCGAGGACCACCCCTGTGAACGCCTGCCCACTGAGCCTGGTGTGCTCAGGTTGTTGCTGCTGTTCTTGTCAGGTGTCCCCAGGTCGTTGCTGTCACGTGGTGACAGGGTGCAGTAGACCAACACTCCGCACCAGCCTCACCACTGCAGCTGTCGGCGTCCGTGGTTGCAGCCGCTGTGTTGATCCTCCTTGTGAAGGGTCTTCTTTTCCCTGGACCCCCCACTTTACCAAGCGTGATGTCCTTCTCCAGAGGCCGACCCCTCCTGCCAGCGAATCCACAGTATGTGAGAGAAAGTCTCACCATCCCAGCTTCCGAAGAGCCTTCCGGCTGTACCTCTTCCAAAACAGAGGTGTTTGTCCTTCTGGCAGCGCACAGTGTGGTCAGTGTCTTTCGCCCACGCCGTGGTTCACGGGCTTCGGTCCTTCTCCGGTCTCCCTTGGGCGCTGTCCAGCTTTCACGTGCATGTAGGATAATGGGGACGACAGCAGGGGTCGGCTGCACTTGGGTCCTCAAAGTGGCATCTCTGCTTCTTAACACTTTTAGGAGGTCTTTAGCAGCCACAGTTAGTCGAATGTATTGGCAAAAATTTTGAAAATGCCAAAGCTTAGAATGTAGCCCAGAAACAAATAATGTGAAGATTATGTATTTCCTGGTAGATGCTGTAGTTAAAAAAAAAAAAAAAAAGACAGTCTTTGAAGGTCTTTAAGAACTGCTCTTTGGTTCAGTTAAAATGAAGATTAACTTTGTAGCTGAATTTAATTGATGTTTCTCCTTCAGCTTCAAATCAGTGGCCTGTGCCTGGACTGTTCTGCTTACAGAGAAATGGGCTTCACTGAAATGCATGCAGCCAGCTGCCAGCAGGACAGGCGCCTGTCTGGATAAAATAGATACCTCCCGAATTTTTGAGGGAATTAAAAAAACAAGTCAGAGTGCTGCTCTTGCCGCTGGACTTCCACCGACCTTCTTGCTGCCAGGAGCCCCGCTGGCACCGTGGGCAAAGCGAGCGAAGGCTCGGGGAAGGGCACCTTCAGTGGCGCCTCCGAGAGCGGCGCGGCGCGGCTTGTGCGGAGCGCGGCCCCCGAAGGCACGGGTGCCATGAGGCAGAACCGGTGCTCGCTGTGTTACGTCCCATTTTAGATCCTAGCGTACCAGGCAGCATCGTGCTTGCTAATACTTTTAATCAATGAAAAACACTATCTACATTGTTATCTTGATTCTCTCGCATTATTTGGGGTGGAAATCAGCACACACTGTTTTGAGTAAAGAAATTTGTTTCAGTGACTGAGTGGAATAAAAGGAGCCGACTGGCCCGGCTTCCAGGAGCACCTGCCTCCCGCAGACCCCCGGGGCTGTAATCAGTGCTCGTGAGCCCGCCTGAGTGCCACTTGCACCCGTGGGCACCCTGAGTGAGGCCTGGGGGTTCAGTCTCCCCCGGAGCCCTGACAGTCCGTGCAGGCAGTCAGCCTGCCCAGAGACTATCTCCCGGCCAGTGTGGACTCCCAGTCCCGTGGGCCCCGGATGTCAGGGGAGCCCTTTGGGAAGAGTCAGAATGCCCAGCCCCAGGGCCTTTATTCCTTAGAGTCATTCCCAGAGTCGGGTCAAAGCTGGTACAAATACTATCTCCTGTCAGCCAGGAAGAGATTTTCAACACCCTTTTTCTTCGGTCTGCGTTGAAGTGAGTGTCTGCCTTCTGTGGTCAGATGGTACGTGGGGACAGGCCTCTGTTCTATCCCACCGGCCACATCCTGGGCCCGCACTGAAGGGCACTGCCGCCCTGGGCACCGTGCCCATGCTGGAGCGGTTCTGTTTTGAAGTTCTTTGTTACCCACTCAGGCCTGACACGTGTGTGATGAAGCACCACCGCTGATGGTCTCCAAAGCATCAGTCGGTTACACATTGGCATGTTCTGGTCATCACAAACATGCAGCCCCGGTGGCACACCTGTGAAGTGCTCAGCTGCTAATGGAAAGACTGCGGTCTGAGCCCACCCAGCACCCCTGCAGAAGACCTGTCCCTCTGCTGCTGTGAAGACTGGTGTGGGGAGGGGGCACAGAGTGGAGTCCAGGTTGTACCAACCCAGGGAACTCGATGAGCCAGTTCTGTGTTGTCACACGGGGTCACTGTGGGTCCAAACCAGGTGGACAGCACCTGGCCACATAATCAAATACACTGTGCTTTCAAGACTGGAGTTTTTTGTGTTCAGCTGCCTTCAAGGTGGCCTCTGACTCATGGTGACCTCGTGTCCAGGTGAAAGAAATGCCACCCAGTCCTGTGCCAGCCTTGTGATCAGCTGCAGGTCAGACCGTCAGCGGATGATTTGCAGGAGGAGATGGCCAGGCCTTTCTCCCTACACCCTCTCTAGATTTGCCTGACGGTGCTGTCCTGGTGTGTCCGACAGTCTTTCCTCTTGCAACTTACAGCGCTCTGGGTTTTTCAAGGCTGTAAGTGAGAACATAACTGCAACTGTCTGAAAGTGAAGTGGAAGTTGCTGGCTTTCCTCTGCCCATCTCCAGTGCACATGGACACAAAGAGCTTTCAGAATTTGTGTTTTCCAAAGGGAGGGCAGGGATTAGAACTCCCCAAGGTGTGAGAAGCACCAACAGGCCCCTTGTTTTTTCATGTGGAAATCCTGAAACCCAGCAGGACTCTCCTGACAGGAGCTAATCCCCCTTGGGTGGCCCAGGATGGGAGTGCCTTTTGATTCAGGGACATTAATGCAAAGAACAGGTCCCGGTGCCAGGGGAGAAGGGACTCATGCATTCACACAGCAGGCTGGCACGGCTACCCAAGCCCTGTCTGTAACAGGAAGAAACTCCCTGCAATATATCTCCTTCCGTCTGGTTTGAGCTGAGTAGCATCACGTGTTCCTCTGGGTCCTGTACCCCCTAAGCAGCTGTCATTGAGACAGCTTGGGGACATCATGTGTGTCCCCAAGTGCTTCACGGGGTTTCCATGACCGTGACTTCTCAGAAGCAGACCTCCAGGACTTTGTTTGGGGGCAACACTGAATAGACTCAAACCGCCAACTGTAAGGTTCGTAGCCCAGAGCTTACCCGTTGGACCTGCTCAAGGACTCAGTCTCTTTGTTACCTAGTGCTGCTTTAACAGAAATACCATGAGGGGATGGCTTTTAAAAGAGAAAAGTGTATTCTTACATGGTCCAGTAGGCTACAAGTCTGAACTCAGGGTGGTATCCCTCCAAGGGAAGGCTTTCCCTCTTTGTCGCCTCCGGAGGAGGAACCTTGTTGTCAGCCTTCCCCTGGACTGGAAGCTCCCGAGGTGCAGGGACTCTGGTCCTTCCCAGAGGACGAGCTCAGCTCTGGGCCGTGCTTCCTCTCTTGGTGGTGTGAGGTCCACGAACCTCTCTGCTAGCTTCTCCCCCTTATGTCTCAAGGCACCCCCTCCAGGCCCCAAACAGCCTCACCCACTGAGTCCTGCCCCACCAACCCAGCTGCTCTGTCCACCCTTGTTCACATTACGGAGGCAGGAATTCCCACACAGAGGACAGCACAGGGTACCAGCAACCCCACTGGATGACTACACAGATTTGGGGGGGAACACAGTTCAATCCATGACACTTGTCGTCTCCTGTATTTCGTAAAAATTGATTATTTGCTTGATCAAATTCAAGGTGAACGAGGAGGAGGGTGCAGCGCAGCTCTCCCAAAGCCTTTTTGGCCATCAGAAGGCACCCACTGCGTGGTCTCCTGTCTGTCTGTCCTAGAGCTGAGTGCAGGCATGTCAGGGTCATGTCACCGGAGCGGGAGCTGGAGCTAAGGTGGGGTCACAGGCTGAGTCCTCCCAGGCGTGGACAACGAAGAACCTTCTGGAGCCCACCAACCCAAAGCTACACCTCTTTAAAATGCTTTTTAAAAAAGAAACACACCATTCCATCAGTAAGGGCTGAAAGTACCGGCCAGGGCTCCTTGATGTAATGATCAGGAAAACAGCAATTCTGCAGAGCCTTGTCACTGCCTAGGTCGCTTCTGTAGAGACTTGGTTGAGATGCAAAACAAACCGCACATCAAAGACGTGCCACCTCTGTTGCGTCGCCGTGCAGTTGGTGACTCCTCTGTCAAGCCCAGCGTGATAAACACCTGCACCATTTGTCAGTCTTGGGACTTGGAGATCGTGTGCTCTCTCAGTTTTCAATCTGTCCAGTCCCAAGGTAAGGGGCAGTGGTGGCTCAGCGGTGAAGTGCCCGGCTGCTGAAACCCGCCAGAAGCTCCTTGGGAGAGAGACCCAGCCTCTGTGAAAGTCACAGCCTGGAAAACCCCATGGGGCAGCTCTCCTGTGTCACGTGGGACAGCTACGAGTCTGATTCAAGCCAAGGCACCTGACAGCAACAGAAGTCCCGAAATAGACACTGAACTGGTTCACGCAAATTCTGTCGTTTTCCTGTTGTGGTGTTCCCGGCGTACACAGGGACACTTAGGGCAGCCAGCTTTCAGTCCCGGGAGTCGTCACGAAGACAGACAGTGGGAACTATACAGTAATGATCAGACATCACTTTTAAAAATCAGGATAGCTGAGGGAGAGGTTCCCGCTCATTTAAAGACTGCCACCTCTTCTGAGGAGGTGACTGGGCCGTGACTCCCCGTGTCGTGTGCTTGCTGTCTGTTTTGTGATCTTATGCGATTTTCCTGTGTGTTGTCAATCTTGATCTCAGCCGGTGGCCAGTGAGGCAAGATCAGGTCATGTAAAAGGGTCAGAGTGGGGTGCGACACCCCCTGGGCACAGCCCTGACCTGACACACACGGAGCTTCCCTGGGATGTGGTCTGGGTCACCTTTTACCGAATGAGGGATAAAAGGAGAGAGGAGCAAGCCAACAGAAAGACAGATCTCTTACCCCAAGACAGAGGAGCTGGGACTCGAGTGCGTCCTTTGGACCAGAGTCCCTGCACTGAGAGGCTCCTAGACCAGGGGAAGACTGAGGATAAGGGCTTTCCCCAGAGCCAGCAGAGAGAGAAACCTTCCCCTGGATCTGGCTCCCTGAACTCAGACTTCTGACCTCCTCAAGTGTGACGGAATAAATTTTCACCTGTCCAAGGCGTCCACTCGTGCTGTTCTTGTTGTAGCAGCACTAGATACCTAAGATACATCTTCATCCCGTAAAGAGAGAAAACAACTAATAACAATGACATTTCTTTGATAAAAAGTTAAGAGTGTCTAATGATTGTTTTTGTGTTTTTTTTCTCTCTAGGAAAAGCCATTGACAAAATCCCTCCAACGTGGAGAAGACCCACAGTTTGATCAAGTACGTGATGTACATGCCGCACACCGGGCCCCATTGATTTCAAAATGCACAAAAGCACGGGCTGGGTGGTGGCTCTCAGTGCTGATGAATGTCCTCCAAGGGGACCCAGGAATGTGGTCTAAGGGGCTGGGTCTGGTTTCTGTCTCCTACAGCGTTGGCACAGGGTTTGCGGTTAGTGTACAGCCAGCATCTGCTGGTTTGAACTGGAAAGAGCAGGAATGATAGGAGTAGGCCCTGACTGATTTGTTTCCTGAATCTTTATATACCAGAATTAAAGAAGCTTGAGACATGACCGTGTAAAGGGAATCCCATTACAAATATTTCACCATCTCCTCTCGTGTAAAAGGCACTGTGTCAGGTGCAGATTTCTGCACTAGAATGTGTTCAGGATTCTAACATCTTTTTTTCAATACCTGCTATTTCCTTAAGGGGTCCTGGTGGCACAGATGGCCAAGTGCTCACCCACTAATCAAAGGAGGGGTGGTTTGAACCCACCAGAAGCTCCAGGGATAAAAGCCCAGGCAGTCTGTCCCCATGAAGATTACAGCCTAGAAACTCCCCAGGGCAGCTCTGTGCTGTTGTATGTGGTCACTGTCTTAGTGGCACCGTAGTTACGTTGCTATGGCTGCTCACCAAAAGGCCAGCCGTTCAAATCCACCAGGTGCTCCTTGGAAACTGTATGGAGCAATTCTCCTCTGCCCTGTAGGATCACTCTGAGTCAGAATTGACTCAACAGCACTGGCTTTGGTTTGATTTTTATCTTAGCCTATGTTCTCCAAGGATCAAAGCCAGTAAAGCATGAATAAATATAGAGAGAGGAATTTACTTAAAGGAAATGGCTCGCCTTGTTGTAGGGGCTACCAAGTCCCAAATCCATGGGTCCAGCAAAACACTGAAGACACCTACTAGCTCATGGGGTTGCAGGGGCTGAAGAACCTGGCATCTGCAGGGCCAGTGTCCAGCTGGAGACTTCTGTTGGCTTCTGTCCCAGGACCCCCACTGTCTGAGTTTGTTATTATGTTGGAGTTAGTGTGTTGTGGTGATGCCGGAAGCTATGCCGCAAGTATTCAGATACCAGCAGAGTCACCCATGGTGGACCGGTTTCAGCTGAGCTGCCGGACTAAGATAGACCAGGAAGAAGGTCCTTGCAGTCTACTTCTGAAAATAATTAGCCAGGGAAACCTTATTAATAGCAGTGGAATATTGTCAGATACAGTGCCAGAGATGAGCCCCTCAGGTTGGAAGGTGCTAAGAAGGTGACTGGGGAAGAGCTGCCTCCTCAAAGTAGAGCTGATCTTAATGCTGTGGATGGAGTCAAGCTTTTGGGACCTTCATCTGCTGATGTGGCCTGACTCAAAATGAGAAGAAACAGCTGCAAGCATCCATTCACAATCAGAATGTGGAGTGTACAAAGTATGAATCTAGGAAAACTGGAAATCATCAGAAATTAAATGAAAGGCATAAACATCGAAGTCCTCGGCATCAGTGAGCTGAAACGGACTGATACTGGCTGTTTGAATCAGACAATCATGTGCCGGGAATGAAAACTTGAAGAATGATTTTGCATTCATTGTCAAAAGGAATATTGCAAGATCTGTCTGTAAGTACAGTGCTGTCAGTGTAGGATACTATCCATGTGCCTACAAAGAAGGTCAGTTAATTTGACTGTTCTTCAAATTTATGCACCAACCACTAAGGCCAAAGATGAAGGAATTGAAGATTTTTACCAGCTTCCGAATTCAGAAATTGATTGAACATGCAATCAGGATGTATCGATAATTACCGGTGATTGGAATTCGCAAGTTGGAAACAAAGAAGAAGGATCAGTAGCTGGAGATTATAGCCTTGGTGATAGAAACAATGCTGGAGATCGTATGATAGAATTATGCAAGACCAGTGACTTATTTATTGCAAATACATTTTTCACCAACATAATGACAGCTATGCACATGGACCTCATTAGGTGAGATACACAGGAATCAAGCTGACTACATCTGGAAAGAAATAGAGTAGCTCGGGATCACCGATGAGAACAGACCAGGTGCTGACTGCACAGGCCATCAGCTTCTCGTGTGCAAGCTCAAACTGAACGGAAGAAAATTAGAAAAAGTCAACAAGAGCCAAAGTAACACCTTGAGTATGTCACACGTGAGTTCAGAGACCACCTGAAGAGCAGATTTGATGTGTTGACCGCTAATGACTGAAGACCAGATGAGCTATGGAATGACATCAAAAGCATCATCTATGAAGAAAGCAAGAGGTCATTGAAAAGACCACAGTGGATGTCAGAAGAGACTCTGTAACTTGCTTTTGAATGTCAAGTAGCTAAAGCAAAAGACAGATTTCAAAGGGCAGCTCAAGAAGACAAAGTGAGTATTATAATGACATGTGCAAAGAGCTGGAGATAGAAAAACCAAGAGGGATGAACACGCTCTACATTTCTAAAGCTGAAAGAACTGAAGAAAAAAAATGAGACTTGGGTTGCCATAGGGAAGGACTCTACAGGGAAAATATTAAATGACTGAGGAAGCATCAAAAGAGGATGAAGGAAATGAAGGAATACACAGCATCATCAAAGAAGAAAGGACTGGTTGACGTTCAGCCATTTGAAGAGGTAGCATATGATCAGGAACCGATGATACGGAAGGAAGAAGTCGCGGCTGCACTGAAGGCATTGGCAGGAAACAAGGCTCCAGGAAGTGATGGAGTATCAACTGAGATGTTTGAACAAACAGATGCAGCTTGGCAAGTGCTCACTGGTCTATGCCAAGAAATTTGGAGAACAGCTACTTGGCCAACCAACTGGGAAAGATCCATGTTTATGCCTTTTTCCCAAGGAAGGTGTTCCAACCAAATGCAGAAATGGTCACACAATATCATGAACATCACATGCAAGTACAATTTTGCTCAAGATCATTCAAAAGCAACAGCAATGGTATGTTGACAGGGAACTGCCAGAAATTCAAGCTGGGTTTGAAAGAGGATGTGGAACCAGTGGTGTCATTGCTTGATGTCAGATGGATTTTGGCTGAAGCCATAGAATACCAAAAAGATGTTTAGCTGTGTTTCATTGACTGCGTAAAGGCATTTGACTGTGTGGATCATAACAAATTATGGATAACATTGCAGAGAATGGGAATTCCAGAACACTTAGTTCTGCTCTTGAGGAATCTGTATATGGATTGAGAGGCAGTCATGTGAAGAGACAAGAGGACACTGTATGGTTTAAAGTCAGGGTAGGTATGCATCAGGTTGTATTGTTTTACGTACCTTTTCAATCTCTATGCCGAGCAAATAATCCAAGAACCTCAAATGTATGAAGAAGAATGAGGCATCAGGATTGGAGGAAAACTTATTAACACCCTCTGTTATTCAGAGGACACAACCCTGCTTGTTGGAAGTGAGGAGGGTTTGAAACCTTTACTGGTGAAGATCAAAGACAATGACCTTCAGTGCAGACTGCACCTCAGCATCAAGAAAACAAAATTCCTCACAACTGGACCAGTTGGCAGTATCATGATAACTGGAGAAAAGATTGAGGTTATCAAGGATTTTATTTTATTCAGCACCCAGGGAAGCAGGAGTTCTGAAATCAAAAGACACTTTGCAATGGGAAGATCTGCTTTAAAGGACCTCTTTGAAGTGTTGAAAAGTAAAGATGTCACCTTGAAGACGAAGGTGTGCCTGACCCAAGCCATGATATTTTCACTCGCATCATATATGTGCAAAAGCTGGACAGTAAATACAGAAGACAGAAGAAGAACTTATGCCATCGAATTGCGGTGTTGGAGAAGAATACTGAATGTACCAGGGACCACCAAAAGAACAAACAGATCTGTTCTGGAAGGGGTAACAACCAGCGTGCTCCTTGGAAGCAGAGATAGACTATGTCTTACATTTGTTGGACACACTGTCAGGAGGGCTCAGTCCCTGTAGAAGGACATCATGTTTGGTGGAGGGTCAGCACAACAGAAGAAGACCCTCAAGGAGACAGACCGGCACAGTGGCAGCAGTAGTGGCCTTAAGCTTAAAAACGATTATGGGCCTGGCACAGGACTGGGCAGTGTCTCGTCCTGTTGTACACATAGGGTCACTGTGAGTCAGAACCGACGCAACGGCATTTAGCAACAGCAACATGTCCCAGGAACCAAGAAAAGTGCAGTCGAGAGACAGCGAGCTCTTTCAGAACAGCCCTTTATACACCAGAAACAGGCCACCCCCCCCAAGGAGACTCCCCTTGCAACTGATTGGCTGCTCGTGTCAGATCACATAGTGAAAGATGGTTACATCGTATCACATCCTGGGAGAGCGTCCAGTCCAGTGTCAGGCAAACCACTGAGCATCACAGCCTGGCCAAGTTGGCACGTAGCTTTAGCCACCACAGTCACTGTGAGTCAGAATTGACTTGTCAGCACCTGACAACAACAACACTGTTGACTTGACACAGTGCTAAGGGTTGGTGACACAAAACCTAAGACTGCTTATAGCTTTTCAAAGAATCCATGTGTCTGAAAGGGAAACCACCTCAACAGTAATTCAAAAGCTGTGTAGTAACTTAGGTTTTAGTAGAGAAAATAAGGCATGAATAAAACAATTTAAGACAGAGGGCTGTGAATTGAACTGTGTCCCCCCAGATTATGTGTAGCCATTTAGCTGGGCTGGGATTCCCAGTTACTGTTTGATTTCCTGTATGTTGTAAACTCTGCCTCCATGGTGTTAATGAGGAAGGATGGGCGTTGGGTGTGCTGGGGCAGGGCTCAGAGTCTAAAATTGCCTTGTGACTTGAGCAGTCTCTGCGATATAAAGAAAAGGGAAGCAAGCAGAGAGGAGGGGACCTCATACCATCAAGAAAGCATTTCCGGGAGCAGAGCACGTCCTTTGAACCCAAGATCCCTGTGCCTTGGCGACTCCCAGTCCAGGGAAAGATTGATGACAAGACCCTTCCAATCCAGAGCCAGCAGAGAAAGCTTTCCCGTCAAGTTCGTGGTCTGAATTTGGACTCTTAACCTACTTTACTGTGAGCAAATACATTTTTCTTTATTAAAAGCTATCTGCTTGTGGTATTTCTGTATAGACTAAACAGGATTTGGTACCAAAAATGTGGGGTGCTGCTCTAACAGATACCTAAAAAGTGGAAGCAGTTTTGAAAGTGAATGGGTAGAAGACTCTGAGGAAACTCGGGGGAAGTGTCAACACCAGAGAAGGCACAGACGGTGAGACACAGACTCAGTGAACCAGCAAGGCAGAACCAGGAGGCCGACTCCAGACAGCGCGGAAGCCAGCCCGTGGCCCACAGGCGGAGAAAGCTGAGTGCGGGAGCAGGGTGCCTCCAGGAACTTACCAGTGAAGCTTCAGAGCTTTGGAACACTTACTCCTGCAGACCGTTGAGGCCTGAGGCCCAGGCCAGGAGGCCACAGGGTGCAGACGCCAGAGAGACAAGGAGCATGAGAAGCTGAGCTCCGTCGTTTCAAAAGGTACAGCCATGGCCTCGGGGCTCTGAAAGGGTAGAGCCCTGGCCTCAGGAATTTAGACAGTGGCCCCTCCAATGGACCAGGAAAATTGTGTGCCTACAGCTCAGGGAGCAGAGTTGCTGTCCCAATGGGCTTAGATCGAGGAGCTGGAGACCAGGGCCAAGGGGGTCTCCACTCAGAATCTGCAGAGTATGGCCAATACCTTGAATCTGGAGGGCAGGGCCATTGTGTAAAATATCTCAGAGGATAGAGTAGTATTTTCTAAGCCTTGAAAGCTGATGTCATGGGTTCTGCTGGCTTCCTTGATACCTCTTACCCTTTCATTCCCTCACTGTCTGCCATTTCTAATGGCATGTCTACCTTGTACCTGGTCTGTCTTTGTATCTTTGGACATAGATGACGTCTGTTCTAGATCTCACACAGAGGAGTTTCTGAATTTTGGACTTGCACTGAAGACTTTTGATAGGAATGTGTTTCACATATTGCGAAGATGGGATGGGGGGCAAAGGGTGGAATGTCACGGATTGAGCTGTGTCCCCAAAGATGTGTGTAGCAGTTTGGCTAGACCATGACTCCTGGTATTTTGTGTTATTTCTATGTGCCATAAACCCTGCCTCAATAAGGTTAACGGAGGACGGGTGGTGGCCGTTGTGTCAGTGAGGCAGGACTCAGTGTGTGAGACTGTGTTGTGCCTGGCGGCAGTCTCTTGGGATAGAAAGGAAAGGGAAACAAGTGGGGAGTTGGGGACCTCAAGCCGTCAGGAAAGAAGCAGGGCTGGGAGCAGAGCACGTCCTTTGGACCCAGGACCCCCCGGGCCTCAGAAGCTCCCACTCCAAGGAGAGATTGATGACAAGGACCTTCCTCCAGATTCAGTGGAGAAAACCCTGCTCTGGAGCTGATGTCCTGAACCTGCAGCCGTAGTCTGCTGGACTGGGACAGAGGAGCACTTCTCTTCGGAAAGCCATTCACTTGTAGTATCTCTGTTCTGGCAGCACCAGATGACTAAGACTCTTACTCACAGTGACTCTATAGGACAGAGGAGAACCACCCTACAGGATTTCCAAGGCTGTAAACTTTAAGGGAACGGACGGCCACATCTTTCTCCTGCAGAGCCGCTGTTGGGTTCAAACTACCTACCTTTCAGTAGCTGAGCACCTAACCACTGCGCTACCAGGACTCCTTCCTGTAAATATACGAGCTGAGAAACCCTGTGAGTTAGTCCACCGTGGGGTCACTGTGAGTCCACATCTACCAGAGAGCAGCCGCCAGCGGCAACAGCGCAGAATGTGTTCTACGCAGGGCTTTGAATTTGCCTGTAAGTAAGGAGAAACCGGAGGAGACCGCCCGGCTGTCACAGCTCAGATGTGTGTGATCCAGACACGGCCAGGCTGGCCGCAGAGGCTGGACCCTGTTTTCTATTTTATGTCTCTTTGCCAACAAAGGCCTCACACGCTGGGGCTCATGTCCAAACTCCAGGGTCACTGAACCTAACTCAACTCAATGGCACCCAACAGCAGTGACAATGGTGACATAAATGTGCACTAAGTTCGCTGACACCAAGGGTTGTGCACTGCATGATGCTTTTCTGTTGGGAAAACTGCCGCAGCTTGGTTTCCTGAAATAGTTTCTACAGTCAGTGGAAGCATTCCCCTCTTTAAGGGGTCATTAATGATTCCAAAAACGCCAAACCCACTGCCGTCGAGTCAGTCCCCACTCACGGCAACCCTGTAGGGTGGAGTAGACCTGCCCCACAGGGCTCGCAAGGCTGCGGTCCCTACAGAAGCAGAGCGCTGCGTCTTTCTCCGGTGGGGCAGCTAGTGAGCGTGAACTGCCCACCTTTCGGCTCCCAGCCGAGTGCATTAGTCGTAATGCCACTTAGGGCCCCAGTGAAAAATATAAGTGATTAGGAATTTTAAGAAATCATCTGGTATTGGCTTTATCTTAGTGTTTTTCTTTTATTCTTAGAATCAGTTCTCCAGTGGAACAGCCTGTTCTGTAAAATGAGCCAGGATGGTTAAATGAGAGGATGATGCACTTTTGCAGAGTTGCGAGAAGCATGTATTTAGGGTGTAGAATTTTTATAATCTCACCTTTTTGCAGTCAAGTGATCTTAAGCCACTGGTGCCCGCCATCACTCATTGAATACTACAGTCCTAAGATGACGCAGGAACGAATTAAAAAAAACGTGTTCTAATAAATTCAAGCAGTATTTTGTGGTGTTCTAGAGAATACCCTGACCCAC
The DNA here is from genome assembly GCA_028571685.1 of Heterohyrax brucei. NCBI lineage: Eukaryota > Metazoa > Chordata > Mammalia > Hyracoidea > Procaviidae > Heterohyrax > Heterohyrax brucei. The sequence continues at coordinate 84,251,404 of CM053159.1, forward strand.
AGGTGCTTGGCTGCTTGAACTAGTCTGAGAAGTCAGACTGCCATCGGTGGACTCACTTTAAAATCCTTCCTTGAATGCTGCACTCTTGACCAGTCCAACTTGGGCCTGTCAACTGTGGGTGGGTCTTCTAAGTAATTAGTCTTGGGTGTGTGTGTGATTTCCCTCTTTGCATTTTGTAAGTATAATAAAATGCTTATGAAAGATGAATGTCTTAGCTCCAGCATGAAGAATGATCCTTTTGGCCTCTTTATACGTAAAAGGCCAAAATAAACATTTACAAACTGCGTTCAGTAGCCCCCTCCATCCCCTCGAGAAGAACCCGCCAGATTGAAATAGGGGTGTGATCCAGCGCTTCCACCCCCTCACCCTGCCCAGGCCTGGCTCATCTGTGCGGGAAGACTGTACTCATTCAAACACCACAAGAGCATCTTTGTGAGCCAGCCCACCCCCCTGGGCAGCAGCACAGAGCTGGAATTCATCTCACCAGGGACTGGCGTCCTGTAAAGGAGGGAGCTGAGTGACCAAGGAGCCAGCAAGGCCGTCCTCCCTTCCTGGGCTTTGAGGGCTAGGTCTTTGCAGATTCCACCCTTCCTTCCTGGACGCCTAGGCTCAGATGGGCGGTAACAGAAAAACGGAAAAAACACACACAGCCATCCACCCCTCCTGACCTTCGGGCCTTTCTAAGGTGGTCTCAGTCTACTTGCTTTGGAAAATCTGCCCAGGCGATGTCATACCAAGAGTGGCTTCAAAGTGGCTTTTAATGGGTAGATAAAATTATTATACCCCAAATTTGGGCCACTCCAACACTGTTGAAGTTTTGGTGGCACGAGTGGTTAAGAGCTTAGCTGCTAACCAGCAAGTCAGCAGTTCAGGCTGCTCCTTGGAAATCCATGGGGCACTTTTACTCTACTCCCTTGGGTCACTATGAACCAGAACTGACTCAACAGCAACAGGCCTGGTTGGTAGTTTGGTTGGTTTGTCAGGTGTCCCTTGGTTGGTTGGTCAGTCCTCTGGTCAGCTGGTTAGAGAGCTGGCATTGTGCAGAGCATGGAGCCCACACTTACGTGCACATGACACACCTCCCCCAGAGACGCTTGGGAAGCAAACGCCAGCTCGTATCTCCTTCGTCGCTCAGCCCTTTGGAGGGATTTTATCTGTATTAGGAAGGACCAGTCCCTGGAGAAAGATGTCGTGCTTGGTGAGCCAGAAGATCAGCAGAAAAGAAGACGACCCTCCAGGACACGGATTGACGCAGTCGCTGCAGCAGTGAGCTCAGCTGTGAAGATGGCGCGAGGCTGAGCCACGTTTTGGTCTGCCCTGCAGGGTCGCCATGGGTTGGAACCAACTTGACAGCCCCAAATCGCAAAACTGAACAGTGATAGGAGTCCTGGTAGAGCAGTGGTTAAGCTCCCAGCTGCTAACTGGAAGGCTGGTGGGGCTGTGCACCAGAGACCTGGCTGTCTGCTGCCCCAAAGACTACAACCAGGGGAACTATGGAGCAGTTCTCCTCTGTCCCATAGGGTCACTGTGAATGTCTTAGTCATGTAGTGCTGCTTTAACAAAAATCCACCGTGGATGGCTTTAAAAAGAGAAATTTTGTTGTGTCGCAGTCCAGTAGGCTAAAAGCCCAAATTCGGGGCATCGGCTCCAGGGGAGGCTTTCTTTTCTGGCTCCAGAGGAAGGTCCTTGTCCTCATTTTCCCTTGGACTGGCAGCTTCTGGGGCTCAGGGACCCCAGGTCCTTTCCGAAGGGTGCACTCTACTCCCAGGACTGCTTTTTGGTGATACGAGGTCCCCAAGTTGCTCCTTGCTTCCCTTGCCTGTATATCCTAAGAGATCACCTCAAGGCATGATACCATCTTACACGGGGAATCCTGCTCCACCCACACAGCTACCACCCAGCCTCATAGCATCACAGAGGCAGGATTTACAGCGCACAGAAGCATCACACAGTGTGGAAACCATGGCCCAGCCAAATGGCTGCACACAGTTTGTGGGGGATACAATCTGATCCATGACCATGAGTCAGAATCAACTCAACAGGCAACAGGTTTGGGTTGGGTTATACTAAAATTAAGTCATACCGACTTAACGGTATCTCACTCCTTTGTGCTTTAGCATATCATGAATATGTCATGTCATTAAATACTGTTGAAAGGTGATTTTAATAGTTCCCGAAGTAGACTTATAGTGGCCCTACAGGACAGAGTAAAACTGTCCCTAGGGTTTCCAGGGAGTGGCTAGTGGATTCAAACTGCTGACCTTTTGGTTAGCAACTGTAACTCTTACACACTGTACCACCAGGGCTCCAGGTTTCCCAAATCATCTACAAGAAATGGATGTCCCACAATTCATTAAGGTATTTACACACACTGTGCATTCCCTGTACTTTGTGCAGATAATGCGCGCCTTCTGGGTTCATTTGCCAGCTGTGCCTTCTCCCCTCGCAAGCATGCTAGGCGAATTTTTTTTACAACATGTGTAAAAATAGTCAGCAAACCAGCACTCATGGGAACACCTCACAGGGGAGGGGGAGGTTGGCAAACATACAAGGTAGCCGTTATTGGTGTAAAACTACGGTAGGTTGTTTCCAGTGTCTGGTTGGTTAGCTGTGCTGCCCTGAACATTCTTGCTCAGCTCTCGTGTGTCCTTGAGAAGAACCCCTAAGAGTGAGCCTAAGTGAGAACAGTGTTTATTAGGTTCTTGGTGTGTATTTCCAAATCATTTTCCGGGTATGTTATGTCCAGTTTTTCTCTCATCAGCAGGGCATGAACGTGTCCATTTTATTGCTTTCTTGACTCGACGGCACTTGGCTGGCTGGCTGTCAGCACTGGGTATTGTGTTTGCTTTAGTTGTTAGTTAATGGAGCCTTGGTGGCACAGTGGTTGAGCGTGCAGCTGTTAACCAAAGGGTCAGTGGTTCGAACCCACCAGCTACTCCGAGGGAAAAATAACCTTATGAGCTGGTCCTGTAAAAATGACATCCTTGGAAACTCTACGGAGCAATTCAGCTCTGTCCCATAGGATCACTATGAGTTGGAATTGACTTAACAGCAACAGATTTCAGGTTTGGTTTTTAATTAGATGGTGAAAACTTATCTGGTTGTAATTTTTTACGAGTGTATTCTGGATGTAAGACCAATTTTTCCTATGTGTATTTTGCAAACATGTTCTCCCAGTTTGTGGCTTGTCTTCACCGTAAAGATTGTTGTTGTCAGGTGCTGTCAAGTTGCTTTCAACTCACAGCAACCCGACACGTAACAGGACGCAATGCCGCCCGGTCCTGGGCCGTCCGCACAACCCTTGTGCCGGAGCCCATTGCTGCAGCCACTGTGTCACTCCAGCTTGTGGACGGTCCTCCTCTTTTTCACTCACCTTCTACTTGACCAAGCATGATCGCCTTCTCCAGGGACTGGTCTTTCCTGATGACGTGTCCGAAGTATCTGAGACACAGTCTTACCATCCTTGTTTCTGAGGATCGTTCTGGTGTACTGCTTCCAAGACAGACTTGTTCATCCTTTCGACAGACCGTGGTGTGTTCTCCAGCACCACAATTCCGAGAGCGCCCGTTCTTCTTCAGTCCCCCTCACTCATTGTCCAGCTTTGCCATCCCGGTGAGGCAATTAAAAACACCATGGCATCAGGCACACCTTCGTGTTCAAGGTGACGTCTTTGCCTTTCAGCACTTTACAGACGGCTTCCTTAGCAGATCTGCCCCATGCAATGCATTCTTTGATTGCTTGACTGCTTGTTCTATGAGGGTTGCTTATAGATCCAAGTACAGTGAAATCCTTGACAGCTTCAGTCTTTGTCCAGTTGGGAGGGCTTTTGTTTTCTTTATGTTGAGATATAATCCATCAGTAGGTCGCCATGAGTCGGATCCGACTCCACGGCACTTGACTTGGCAAATGCTTCAAGTCTTCTTCACTTTCAGCAACCAAAGTTGTGTCATCTGCACAACACAGGCTGTTAATGAGTCTTCCTCCAACCCTGAAGCCCTATGCTTCTTCATATAGTCCAGATTCTCTGATTATTTGTTCAGCATACAGACTGGGATACAACCCCAACCAAAACTTTTCTGACTTTAAACCAGGCAGCACCCCCTTATTTTGTTCAAATGACTGACTCTTGGTCCATGTACGGATCCTTCATGAGAAGAATTAAGTGTTCTGGAATTCCCATTCTTCCTAATGTTCCAACAAATCCGTAATTTGTTATGATCCACACAGTGGAACACCTTTGCTTCATTAATAAAACAGAGGTCAACATCTTTGTGATATTCTCTGCTTTCAGTTAAGATCCGTCTGATGTCAGCAGTGGTAATCCTGGTCCCATGTCCTCCTCTGAGTCTGCTGGAATTTCTGCCAGTTCCCTTTTGGAATGCTGCTGTGGCCTGTTTTGAATGATCTTTAGCAAAATTTGGCTTGCATGTGATATTAATGATGTTGTTCAATGATTTCCACACTCACCTGGATTCGCTTTCTTGTAATAGATATAAACACAGATCTCTTATAGTCAGCGGGACCAGGGTGGCTGTCTTACCGATTTCTTAACGTAGACAAGTGAGCACCTCCAACGGCGCATCCATTGGCTGAAACATGTCAGCTGGTGTTCCGTCAGTTCCTGTCGTCTTGTTTCCTGCCACTGCCTTCAGGCTAGCGTGGACGTCGTCCTTCGGTGCCATCAGCTTCCTGCTGTCTGAGGCCTCCTGAAATGTTGGATGTCAACCGGTTCTTTTTTGGTCCAGTGACTATGCAGCGCTTCCATCATCTTTTCATGCTTCCTGCCTCACTTAATATTTTCCTGGTCGAATCAGTCCTTCGGTGTGGTAACTCAAAGCTTGAATGGTTTCTTCAGTTCTTCCAGCTTGAGAAATGCCAGGCATGTTCTTCCCTCCTGGTGTTCTGCTCCAGCTCTTGGCACGTAGCATTACAGTGCTTTGCTGTGCCTTCTGGTGCTGCCCTCTGAAATAGTCTATTTAGCTCTTTTGCTGTCCTTTCTTCCTTTTGCTTTGACTACTCCACGTTCAAGAGCAAGCTGCAGAGTCTCTTCTGACATCCGTTTTGTTCTTTTCTTTCTTCCTGCCTTGTCTTTTTAATGACCTCCTGCTTTTTTCAGGCATGATGTGCTGGACGTCCCTTCACGGCCCATCTGGTCTTCAGTCATCAGTGTTCGGTGTGTCGATTCTGTTCCTGAGGTGGTCTCTGAATTCAGGTGTCGTGTGCCCAAGGTTGTATTTTGGCCCTCCTGGACTTGCTCGCATCTTCTTCACCTTCAACTTGAACTTCCGTATGATCAGTTGATGGTCTGTCCTACATTTGGACCCTGTCCTTGTTCTGCTTGATGACATTGAGCTCCTCTATTGTCTCTTGCCACAGATGTAGTTGACTGGATTCCTGTGTGTTCTTTTTGGCGGGGTCCACAGGTGCACTTGTCATTTATGTTAGTGATAAAAGGTATTTGGCACTGAAGAAGTCACTGGTCTTGTAAAGTTGTATCTTGCAATCTCCAGCATCATTTCTGTCACCAAGGCCAAATTTTCAAACTGCCAATCGTTCTTCTCAGTCTTCAGCTTTCTCGTGTGCATATTGATTGCATGCTTGATCCATTTCAGAGGGCAGAAGTTAGTCAAAATCTTCAATTTCTTCATTTCGGACCTTCGTAATTGGTGTGTAAATTTAAATACCGGTCTTATTTATGGTTCATCCTTGTAGGTTTATAGACATTACATCACTGACAGCACTGTGCTTCGGCATAAATCTCTAAGCGTTCTTTTTGATGTTGAGTGCAGCACCACTCCTCTTGAGTTTGTCTTTCCTAGTGTAGTGTATCATGCTTATTTTATTGACAATGGCCAATACTACTGCCTTTCCGCTCACCAGTGCCTCAGATTTTGATGTCTGTGTGTTCCGTTTTGCTTTTGGTGATATCCAATTTTCCTAGGTTCATGCTTCAGAATCCCACATTCAGATCATTAAAAGACACTGGTAGCTATTTCTTGTCATTTTGAGTTGTACCACATCAGCATGTGAAGGTCCCAGAAGCTTGACTCCATCCACGTCATTAAGGTCGACTCTCCTTTGAGAAGGCAGCTCTTCTGGTGGCATTCTGAGTGCCTTCCAACCTGGGCGGTTATCTTCTGACCCTGTTACAGTGTGCCACTGCTAGCCGGAAGGTTTCCACTGGCTAATTCTTTTCAGAAATAGACTGCCAGGCCTTTCTTCCTAGTCTATCTTAGTCTGGAAGTTCAGCTGAAACTTCTCCACTGTGGGTATTCTACTATTGGTGTGTAGCTTCTAACACCCCAGCAACACACAAGCATGGAGCTTGGAGCTCCGTGAAGAGGCACAGCCTTGGAAACCTTGTGGCACCAGTGTGCTCTGTCCTGGGGGGTGGCCGTGAGTCAGAGTGGACCCAGTGACAATGAGGAAGAAATACAAGATCCTGTATTACATGCTGGGGAAGTAGAATTTCTTTGTGGTTCCATGGATCAACTTTCTGCAGTTAAGTCTGATTTCTGCAATGACAGGGAGTCATAGTAATGAATTTTCTTGAACCACAAAATTATTCTTATCTGACAAACACTTGTTGATATGAAGAGTCTTGGGTTGTTGGGTGCCACTGAGTGGATCCCAAGTCCTAGCGACCCCATGTGTCAGGGTGGAATGGCCTCCTGAGGTTTCCTGGGTGATCACCCCATGGGAGCGGATGGCTGGGTCTTTCTCCCACAGAGCCCCGGTGGGTTTGAACTGCCAGACTTTCAGGTGTCCAGCTGAGCGGTCAGCCATCGCGTTTCCATGGGAACACACTGACAGAATATTAAGTACCGGACCGTGAGAAGGGAGAAAGTTGTGTAGTGACTACCCCTCGGGGCTGTTTGTAAAAGCAGAAGTCTCTCAGCAGTGGGAGACGCCCCCGACCTTGTAACCAGCTCTGCTGTCCCCTGCAGGTCATCAGCTCGATGAGCTCCCTGTCCGAGTTCTGTCTGCCTTCCGTCCTTCGCACGCTGTTTGACTGGTACAGGAGGCAGAACGGCATCGAGGACGAGTCCCACGAGTACAGGCCGAGGACAGGCAACAAATCCAAAAGGTACGTCTCTCCGGTGTCACCGTCAGTCTTTGTAACTTTCTGTTTCTTCCTTTGCCCTTTTTTAAATTTCAGTTTTGTGAAAATGTACACAGGATTGGCTACAGTGTTCCCATAAATTCCACACAGAAAATTCAAGGACATCGTTGACATTTTTCAAGTTGTTCTACTGTTCTCTGTATCCTATAAATTGTCCTGCCACCATCAACAAAAGTCCTCCCTCCTGAGCTCCCACTCACTGTTTTGGGGTGCTGTTGTCAGTTTGATCCCACAAGGGTGAATGTTTGAAAGAGCTCAGTGCTCAGGGAAGACATACGTTGCTCATTAGGCTAACCAGTTGTTTGGTTCAAAGCCCACTTCCGGGACAGGTTTTGGTTTCAGGTTTGGTGTTTGAAGATCATCTGCATAGTGCCTAGGTCTTCAGAGCTCCTGAGCATCCCTCAAAGCCACAGCAGTACGTCTTCAATCACCTGGAGTAGCAGAGGAGGAGAATGAGGAATCAAAGGAGAAAATCTACCTCCTTTGCCAGGAGACCAGAAGAACTAGATGGTGCCCAACTACGGTTACAGACGATTTTGATCTAAGAGTCGGCGGAAGAATCCTGATCAAAAGTGGGGAAGGAAGTAGAACAGAACTTCAAATTCTCCATGAAATCCAGAACTTCTGGTGCCATTGAGGTGGATGAAAACACCAAACTATTGCTGTGAGATAATCTTGAAAACTTGTCTTTCCTTCTTAAGAAACATACATCAAAACGAGAGTTCTGGCCACTCTGCCTCTGCCTGTAGGCACCGTCAGGCACTGCAGGTCCACCTGGTCGGCAGCAGTAAGAATGTTACGGGAAAAAAACTGGTCACAGACTCATGCTGTCTGTCACTACAAAGCCAAATACAGAGACAGGAATTGAATCTTTTAAGTGCACTTTATTCAGATTGTCAGAGATCCAAGAAGATTGTAAGTTAGCACCCTAAAAACCATCTTAGCATCTCAGTCCAGGATGGAGAGTGTTAGAGATGGGTTTGAGGAAGAGAAGGGGGGCCAGTGACAGGTGCAGGGCTGCAGGTGGTCGCAGGAGTTTGGGTTGGTGAAGGAGCATAGCTTCAGTGTTTTAAGATGAATTGTCCTTGATGTCTGCATATTGGCTACATTTTTCAGGAACTGCGTTGCTTATCTGGATAGTAGGCTACAGATTGATGTCACTCTGGTCAGTGGTCAAGAGTAGCTTTAGGGCCTGGAAAAGCAATCTCAAAATCTTTATGAATACCGGTCACAAGAGAGGTTGCAATTTTCTTTATGTGTTAGCATTCCTACAGAAAATGGGGTTTAGGTTTTCAGAAAGAAGCTACAGAATTTTCCTACAGCTGTTCATACTATCAAGCACGTTCCAGATCTCTGGTCTCTGCTGGCCCTCACAGATGTGACATTCATTGTTGTCATTGTTGGGTGCCATCGAGTCAGTTTTGACTCCTGCCGACCCGTGTGACAGAGTGGAGCTGCCCCAGAGGGTGTTCTAGACTGTTATTTTTTCTGAAAGTGGAGTGCCAGATGTGAAGACAGCTGGGGGCGATGACTGATGGCCTGTGACCTCACAGGCAGGAGGAGAAGCGAGGTCAACCTACAGCCCCAGGCTGATTCCTGGGACCCGGAGGTCAGACAGGCCTCCTCTCTGCTGTCTTCACTAATTCTGCCACCAGCTGTCCCTCCTGCTGCACTCCCTCCTTCTCTGCATGTTCAGTGATTGGTTGCAGTGGCCACACGGAACTCACAGACCAGACGCACGATGGTGGGATTTGTTAGGGAAGTCACAGTCACAGAGACACTCAGGGTGCACTGTGTCCCTCAGTACCACCTCTTCCGGCTCCCAGGCATGTCCCTCTGTGGCCTTCAGTTTCTGCCCAGAGGCACTCGGCTTTCTTTCTCTGTGGGCCAGGAGGCCTGCCACAGATCTCCTGCTGCTGACCGCTCCCGGGGGTCTCTCCTTCCTTGGAGGTGCTGGGCTTCTCTCTGTTCTGGAATTGGCTCTCTTTTAGGGCAAAACTGATCGATCCCCTTGGTGGCCCCCATTGCCCCATCTCAGTCACCTGGGTAGGAGTTACAAGACCATGATGAGAAGGGCCACCCGCAGAAGGAATTTACCGGACTGTGCAGGACTTGGTCCCACCAAAAGCTACGGGATGTCTTCAAACCCCTAACCTTCAGGTCAGCAGCTGGGCGCCTGCCTGTTATACCACCAGGGCCCCTGGCTACCGTCTTCACCACTTGTCTCCTGTGCCCTTTCTGTTCCTGTCTGTGCCTGGCCTCCCTGGCCTGCATGGACAGCCCGGAGAATGTTCTCGCACTCAGTCGAGTCCCTGTGAGCGCTCGGTGCACACAGTGGAGGGAAGGCAGGACTGGTGGGTCGCTGGAGGCCCAGCGCTGCCGCTGCCCACCCACCAGTGTGCTCTGGGCAGTCCCCGTGTCTCTGCACCTGGTCTCCAACCTGAAGGTGTCTGCTACGCTGCAGCAAGTTCTCACACGTCCCCAGACCTCTGTGAGGTGTGCTGCACATGTGCAGGCCTGGCTGGCGTGCCACTTCTGTGACTGCTGAGATTCCAGGGCAGTTCCTGCTGTAGAAATGAAAGGAAGAGTTTGAGTTCTTAGGTGACTACCTGGGAACAAAGGCTGTTTACAAAATGGCCGTAATTTGAGAACAAGAACTCAAGAGGAAGACGAAAGCCAAAGATCCGTGTGGCCACGTGATCTTAGCCAAAGCTGCTGGCGTTGAGTTGATTCTGACACATAGCAACCCTGTAGGACGGAGTAGAACTGCCCGATAGAGTTTCCAAGGAGAGCCTGGTGAATCTGAAGTGCAGACATTGGGTGCACAGACAGAGCCCTGAACCACGGTGCTATCAGGGTGATCTTAAACCTTTGGGAATTTGCAAAGGATCCCTGGCGGAACAGTGGTTAAGCCCTCAGCTGCTAAATGGATGGCTGGTGGCTCCCTGAGACGAAGACCTGGCCGTCTGCCCCCTTAAAGACTACAGCCTGGGGGCCCTACGAGGCAGTTCGCCTCTGTCACCTGGGGCCACTCTGAGTGGGAACGGACCTAATGGTGGCGAGTAACGGGCAGGAATTTGCAGACATCGTAGGGCAGGTGACTTTGGTGGCCTCGTGGCGGGCAGCTCTGGCTGATGACCAGACAGTCGGCGGCTCAGACCCTCCAGGAGCTCCGTGGAAGCCCCGGGGGGCAGGCTTACTGTGTCCTTTGGGGTGCTGTGAATTGGAATCAACTCAGCAGCAACAGGTTTGGTTCTTTTTTTGTTGTTGGGGGGCAGCCAGGGGAATGCGGGTTCACAGGAATCTGTGCAGACCCTAAAGGTGAGAAGCTGCAGTTGGCATCTGTGGTCCACAGCCAGGAGCTCCCTGAATCCTCACAATAACTCATAAAGTGCATTCTGTTACCCCTGTTTTTCACCCACTGTGAATGAGTCACCTGCGGCTCAGAGAGGCTGAGTGACTTGTCCAAGGTTACACAGCTTGGTGGTGCCAGTGTCACAATACTGGACCAGATCTGTTTGAGTTGAAAGTACGTGTCCGCAACAACTTTAAACAGCCCTCTGTCACAGCGGCAGCTGGAGTGGGAGTGGCCTGAGGTGAGGGTCACCTTGAGGGCTTGATGTACCATGGCGAGAAGGACAGTAGTCGCGGTCCTGGCACTGCCACTAACCAGCCGTGTCATGCTCGACAGTTCTCCACCTCTGGGCTCCGTCATGAGCAGAATGTGGACGTGAGCTCACAGGACATCGTGCTTGCCTTCCAGGCAAGTACTCCGTTTGTTTATTCTGCCCTCCGTCCTCCTGTGGACTGGCAAAGGGAACTCACTGATGCATGGCTGGCGTCTGCAGCCCTAATGTTTAAGATTCTTATAGGGTCAAATCAGTAGACGCCCTAAATTGCAGGTAGATGGATGTTTTACAAGGAGCCCAGGTGGTGCGGGGGTTAAGTGTTAAGCTGTTAACCAGCAGTTCCGGTTCACACCAGCCGGCAGCCCTGGGGGAGAGAGCCTGGTGGTCTGCTGCCGTAGAGGACCACCTATGAGACACCAGGGGCTCTCGCCTCTGGCCTGTAAGTCCCACGAGGCACCATGGTCTGCACACAACAATGACTTGTGTCCTTCCAGGTACTTGAAACTCACCTATTTGAGCAAGAAAGTGAATGTAAAAAAATTTAAAAGTTAAGTTTTTCCAAAAAAAAGTGAATTTTTCCGCATGAGTTGATCAGCAACATTTTTCTGCTGTCAAAGACTGTAGGATGCAACTAACCCCTCAGAAAGTCACACGCTGACCACTTCTGGTGGGTGGTGTCCTCTCTCATTTTTTGTGGCAGTCTTGATACTTAAATACATATGTGCGTGTGTGTGTGTGTGCATGTATGTATGTGTGCTGAAATGAAGGACATGCAATTTTACCAAATCACATTTCCTCTCAGCTCGTATTTTAGCTGCAAGATAGGCTTGAGTTGTGTGAGATTCAATCATTTACCATTTGGTTTGAGAAGGGATTAATACTTTTTCATTGAATAATTTGTCTGGAGTTGAGAAAGAGTTCCTTTTCTTGAGAGATACTTTACCTGCTATAAAAGACACCATTTTCTGAAGGGTACAATTCAGTGTCCTTAGCATATTTATAAGGGTGTATGTGCCACCGTCACCACTGTCTAATTCGAGAACATTTTCATGACCCTGAAAAGAAACCATGTATCCTATCATGATCTCCCCTTACAAATAGTTTCTTAATTTATCAAATAAAATGTGGTCATGAAAATTTCACTTCTATTTCTGAAAATGCCTCCGATTATAAGATTAGTAAGTTATGGGTTTCTTTTATTGTTTGTCCCGTGTTACCCGTTGGCTTGTGAACAGGTAGCACGGCTTTGGTGCGGTGGGGATGGGGCAGGCTTAGTGAGCTAAGTTAGTGAGTGTTAGCTGGGCACCTCCCCCTTATCAGAATTTTAACAAAACTAGATTTTTTCAGGAGTTTACTTATTGATGGATTGACCTCCATGTGGAAAGTAACATAGATTTCTGTTACTAGGAAAAGGGAAAGGAGTGCTAGCATGAAAACTGTCGACATGACAGACGTGCACTTGGGCTGTGACCCGTAAGTCAGACACGGTGGACATGCATGCACCTGGGCTGTGACCCCTGAGTCAGACATGATGGATGTGCACTTGGGCTGTGACCCCTAAGTCAGACACGATGGACATGCACCTGAGCTGTGACCCCTGAGTCAGGCATGATAGATGTGCACTTGGGCTGTGACCCCTAAGTCAGACACGGTGGACATGCACCTGGGCTGTGATCCCTGAGTCAGACATGATGGATGTGCACTTGGGCTGTGACCCCTAAGTCAGACACGATGGACATGCACCTGGGCTGTGACCCCTAAGTCAGACACGATGGACATGCACCTGGGCTGTGACCCCTGAGTCAGGCATGATAGATGTGCACTTGGGCTGTGATCTCTGAGTCAGACATGATGGATGTGCACTTGGGCTGTGACCCCTAAGTCAGACACGGTGGACATGCACTTGGGCTGTGACCCCTAAGTCAAACATGATGGATGTGCACTTGGGCTGTGACCCCTAAGTCGTACGTGATGGACGTGCACTTGGGCTGTAATCCGTAAGTCAGATGTGATGAATATGTACTTAGACTGTTGACCCCTAAGTCAGACGATGGATGAGCACTTAGGCTGTGATCCCTAAGTCGTATGTGATGGACATGCACTTGGGCTGTGACCCCTAAGTCAGACACGATGGTCATGCACTTGGGCTGTGATCCCTAAGTCAGACACAATGGACATGCACTTGGGCTGTGATCCCTAAGTCAGACACAATGGACATGCACTTGGGCTGTGATCCCTAAGTCAGACACAATGGACATGCACTTGGGCTGTGATCCCTAAGTCAGATGTGATGGATATGTACTTGGATTGTGGTCCCTAAGATCAGGACAATAGAAACATCTGAGTGCCAGATATGTCATCAGATGCCACTGGCTGTGGGCAGTTAGACCTCAGGCTGGAGACAAAGTTGAATTCATCATCAGAAAACTGTCTTGCATTTTACTCAAAAGCATAAATTGGCTTATTAAATAAAATGACATCCTTGCTTCTTAAGCGCAGTGTACCTGTGAGAGCCAGAAGTCAGCCAACTGCCTTGTTTTTCTGGGTCCCTAAAGTTTTCTGCCTTTAACAGGTGGGGTGCACTCGTACCACAACTGTCAGCCAAGAGACTGGTGGATCAAACCCACCCAGAGGTTCCTCCAAAGACAGGCTCGATGGTCTGCTTCTGACGATCGCAGCCTTGAAAACCCTCAGGGACCGTCCTTTGCCTGCATAGAGTCTCCATAACTCAGAATCGACTCAGGGCCGCTGACAACAGCCTCTTCTTCCTCCTCTGCCTCCTACTCGTTCTCTTCCACTTCTTTTCAAGGCTACTTCTCTTCTTGAGGCAAATCTCAAATGGCAAGCAGCCAAGAAAGCAACTGGTTAAAAAAGCAAAATAGCTGGCCTCCTTTCTTCCCCACTTGTAGTCCTGGGCGGTGGGTGATCCTAGCATCTCCTTACACTGTTTAGCAACTCCCGGAAGCTCCGCCGACATGATTTCTTTTGGTGTTGACTGTAGACCTGGTGGTGCTGTGGTTAGTGCTGCGTCTGCTCACCAAAAGGTCGGCAGTTGGAATCCACCAGGCTCTCCTGGGGAACTCTATGGGACAGTTCTGCTCTGTCCTGTAGGGTTGCTGTGGGTCAGTGCCCACTCAGCAGCCATGGGTTTGGTTTGGGTTTGGTAGACCTCTGCTGTGATAGCACCATCTTGTGTTTCTCTCATGTTTTCTGTGGAGATAGACTTCCTGGGATGAACGTTACCTTAGAAAAGTCTCCAAGGTGGGGACACAGGCTCACAAATACCTCTCAGCTGACATAGTGGAGACGTAAAATTTAACATTTTCTGACATTCAATCCATGTTTGTCTGCGGGCCGCACTGATCATGGGAATAGCATTGGTGTGTAGTCCTCATTCAAATCTCACCACAATAACCAACTCTGTTTCAAATTATTGGGTTTGTGTCCTAGGTCTTCAGTGAACTTTGTTACTGTTGGATTGTCTGCAATGCCATTTAATTTGAATATTTTAATTTTTACAGCGATGAACAGCAACGAGATTATTTAATGGAAAGACGGGACCTCGCCATTGATTTTATTTTTTCTTTAGTATTAATAGAAGTTTTGAAACAGGTAGGTGATGAATTTCATGTTACTTTTAAAGGAGCTGTACTACACTGAAAACCATTTAATTTTTTAAGTCCATTTTATTCAGTTGTTTGTGAATTCCAAGCACTGAGCAAGAGGGGTTAGAGTTGAGGGAGTCTTGGTAGCCCAGTGTCTAAAAGTGCTCACCTGCTAACTGAGAGGTCAGCAGATGGAACCCACACCCCATTCCTCAAGAGAGAGATGGCACAGTTGGCTGTCACAAAGCACTATGGCCTTGGAGACCCTATGAGGCAGCTCTGCTCTGCCCTGTAGCATTGCTGTGAGTCAGAAATGACTCAGTGGCATTAACAACAGTAACAGTGGTTAAGAATTAGGCTTCTCACCAAAAGGTCAGCAATTCAGACCCCCTAGGTGCTCCCTGGAAACCCCGTGGGGCAGTTCTCCTCTGTGCTGTAGGGTTGCTATGAATCAGAATGGACTCAGAGGCAGTGGGCAGCAGAGGGTAAGGATTATGTGTCCTTACTGGAGGCCTGCTGCTGATGATTTCCTCATGAATGTTCTTCCAGATTAAGAGCCTTCTCTTCATTTTTCTTTTTTTCAGATTCCCCTTCATCCTGTAATAGATAGTTTAATCCATGATGTCATTAATTTGGCATTCAAGCACTTTAAATACAAAGAAGGGTAAGGCCATGTCTCGCCCCAGGCTTTCTTTGGGTGCTCTCTGTGGGTGAGCAGGGCGCCCTAACTGTCCCCCTGTGCCTTGCTCAGGTACCTCGGTCCCAACACTGCCAACATGCACATCGTGGCCGACCTCTACGCTGAAGTCACCGGTGTGCTGGCACAAGCCAGGTAAGTGAGCCACCAGACCCTCTCCCCTAGAGCTCTGGGACCCCGTGTCCACCCTGGGTCTCCCTGGTCGTGCCCACAGTTAGGGGCCCAGCTTCTCACCAAAACTTCGCCAGTTCAAACCCAGGGGTACCATGGAAGGAAGGCCTGGCACTCTGCCTCTGAAAGGTCACAGCCCCGAGAGCACTTTGGTGCAGAGCTGTCCCCAGCACCCTGCGGTCACCGTGCGTCAGCTTACCTGACCACAGTGGGTGTGGGCTGGCATGGTTGTGTTTGTGGAGGCGCCCTGGTGGTGCAGTGGTTAAGCACTATGGCTCCTAGCCAGAAGGCTGGCACTTCAAATCCCCTGGGCACTCCTTGGAAACTCTGTGTGGCTGCTCTCCTCTGTCTTGAGAGATGAACTAAGATGATCAGCCACAGAGAAGAAAGCAAAGACAGGAGGATGGGTGCCACGTCACAGGAGATCTCCACGGACCAAGGAGCAAACAGAAAACAAAGGTCCTCCCCAGAGCTGGCAGAGCGAGGCTGCCCCCAGAGCCGGCACCTCAATTCGGGCTTCTACCTCCTGGAGTCTGTGACAATAACTTTCTGCTCATTACAGCACCCCCTCCACCCCCTGTGGCATTTCTGGTGTAGTAACTGTTGGAAACTGAGGCACGAGGCAGGGGGCTGGGCTGTGAGATGACACGAAGGTGGGCTCTCTGTGCCCCGTCTCTAGAAGGTGCTGAGTCTTTTCCCAGGTTGCTCCCTGGACAGGTTAAGCAGATTCCACCAGAGTCCGTGGGCTTCTGATCACAGCATCAAGGAAATAAGGACTAACCAGACTTCCCTCTCCTTCCAAAGGGGAGTCCTGGTAGCTCAGGGGCTGAAGCGCTCAGCTGCTGACCAAAAGGTCAATGGTTTGACTCTCCCAGCTGCTCCTTAGAAACCCTACAGGGCAGCTCTACTCTGTCCCGTAGGGTTGCTGTGAGTCGCAATTGACTCGGTGACAGTGGGTTTCTTGTAGGGTTTGGGTCTGCCTGGACATCCCCCAGAAGCTTATCACATTTGACAGTTTTGCTTTCTGGATCCCATGACGGGCAATGACAGTATGTCACCTGCAGTGACAGTGGGAAAATTCTCTTGTAGCGTGTCCTCTGACTGTAGACCTTACTTGATTCAGCTGAGCTAAAAATGTCCCAGACTCTGTCATGGAAACAAGTCCCAGGGCGGCGGGTGGGGGTAGTTCTCACGGCTAAATTTATCTGGTTCCCCAGTGCCGCTCAGCCAGCTAGCCCTTGGTGGAGTCAGACGGTGTCCTAACAGTTACAGACTGGTCCGAAAGCAAGGGCACTCTGCAGTTCATCCCTCAGCTTATCCAGCCGGGGGCAAGCTGGGCAGAGTCCGAACCCCCCCGAGAGGCCCACGGAGCCCGAGGGTGGCTGACCACGGTGTGCCCTGTCTGGGGAGGTGAGATCTTCAGAAATGGATACTTACCTTCCAGAGACGAGTTATCTTAACTTCGTAGCAAGGGAATACACAGTTTATCAGAAATAAAAGTTAAAAAAAAAATGTCGTACTCAGCCACAAGACCCAGCCAAATCACAGGCAAGAACTCAGGCCTGTTTCGTCAGACCTGCTTTAGCAGATGGAGACGCAGGACCGCCTGGTGGGCTTGCCTAGTTTAACCCCGTTACCTGTTCATTGCCACTACTTGTTTTTCTAAGGAGCCTGGTGGTGTAAGGTTAAGCGCTCAGCCGCTAACCGAACGGCTGGCGGTTCTGACCCACCTAGTGGTCCCGTGGCAGAAAGATCTTTTCTGGGACGAGGCTGGCCTTGGCAGCCCTGTGGGGCAGGTGTGCCACGTCATCTGGGGTCCTGTGACTCAGAATCCACTCGACCGCACACAAAACCTGTTCTTCCAACACATAAGTCCTCAGTGAGGGGAGGAGAAGGGGGAACCTTGGGCAGTAGGTCCACCAGCGCCAGGGAGGACTGTCAGCTCGAGGGCCGAGGCCGCAGAGAGGAGGGAAAAGCGGCCCGCGGGTAGAGAAGACATCCACAACGGGCCCTCTGCAAGAGACCATGCGGTACCTTCATGAGAGAATGTTCTGGTAACTGCAGTTCACGAGTCTCTAAAGGTGAGCAGAGCCATGCCTCTGGAGATGTTTCGATTGTAGCTGAATAATGAAGGTACTGGCATTTGGAAGAGATAACTCACGGCTTTCTAACCAATTCATTCAAGTGTGTCCACCTCATTCCCAGATAAGTCAGAAAAACAAGGCGTCGCCGTGCCTCCCGCCGCCCCGTCTCTCCAGCACCGCTGTATCGCTTCATGATTTGCCTTAGCACAATGCTTCATGCTGCCTGGGGAGTTCACAAAGCCAGCTGTAACTTTTTGTGTGTTTTCCTTGGTTTTTGTGGATTTTGCAGAATGACACTGGTCACTCAGAGTGACCTTCCTCAGCACCCCTGATGCTGAGAGGGTGGTGAAGGCACTGGGGAGCAGTACCCCAGGTAATCAAGCCCTAAGGTTGTAGGAATTCCATGTTAGGTTCAAGTTAGTCCTCCAAATCCGTGTTTTCTAGCCAGCATTGGCTTTTTTACATTTCCTTGACGTCAGTATTGATCCTGATTCTGCAATAGTAAGGCCTAAGAAATGCCCCAGTTTGGACCGTGTTCCGGTATTTTCTGGTTACTGAAAACTCCTTGGCCAGCCGGTCTCCTCTTAAGTAATCGCAGACTGAAATAGCCTGCAGACTGAGACAGCCCATGATTTATTCTCAACAGTCAATGGATGTTGCTGGGCAATGCTGTCACATTGACGAGTCACAGTGACCCCGTGTGACAGAGCAGAACTGCCCGGCGGGTTTCCTAGGCTGTCATCATCCCGAGAGCAAGTCAACCGGTGCTTCTCCCGTGGAGCCCATGGTGGGTTCGAACCACTCTCCTCTGGGTTAGAAGCCGAACACTTAACACTGTGCTGCTGGTCGACCCGCAGTTAACCTCTGTTGGTAGATGGTACAGGGTCGCCCTGCCTTTGGATGGACCAGCACCCATATGCCTGCCCCCTGCGCCGTGTGTCTGCAAAGTCTACGTTGAGCTGTCAAGAGTTGTCTCAGACTTTGGAGACTCTAATAGGTCACCTTTAACTTTTGAAATCCTAAGTATCCCCTTTTAATCATGCCGTGCTTCTAGCTGACCACTTTGCTTACAGAGAACATCAGGCTAAGCAACTCAGGAAGCCAGATATGGGGAGAGCTAGACCGATGCTTTGCTTTTTTTTAATAAGAACCAAACCAGCCAATTCAGAAGTTGCCTGGATAATTTTTATCAGCACATTCCTTTAGCCTTCCTTTAAGTATCTGGAAGATCTGCTACTACTTTCTGTCCTCTGAGAGTTAAGTTTTTGGAGTTTTTAAAAAAATTTTTTAACCTGTATGATCTATTAAAGAGCCCTGGTAGCAGAAATGGATGCTAGCCAAATGGGCGCTGTTCAGAGCCACCCAGCAACCCCACAGAAGAAAAACCTGGTGACCTGTAAAGATGACTGCTTAGAAAGCCTGGGAGGGCAGTTGTGCCCCGTCACAGGGGTCACTAGCTGTCCAGACGGACTCGGTGGCGCTCAGCAACGACAAGACGCGCTATCGCCGTCGCCTTCACGGTTTCCTCTCTAACGGGACGCTCCTTAGGATCCGGGGACAAGGGGTGTGTTTCGGCTTCGTTCTTGTTATTTCACTCACCAGGTCGGACTGTACTGTCCCATGCCGATAATAAAAAACCTATTCATCTTTTAGATGCGATTTCAGTTTTCCCGTTACTGATTTTTCTTTAAGAATATATTCTCCCATGACCATTAACCTAAAGCTGTAAAAGAAACAACAGAACGAACTTTAGAACTATGTGAAGATCTATTTCTTGACATTATCTGGAATACAGATCCAAAAGCCCTTTCTCGTCTTGTTGCTCTCAGAAACCCCTGACCCAGCTTGTTCTTGCTTATACACATACAATTCAAGATTTCAGACTCGTGGTCTGGAAGCTGTTTGAAATCACTCAGCCTGTGGAAGTGGAGCTTTCCGTCGTGCCTACCTGAAGATCTAGATCATTCTGAGAGAGTCTAGGAAGCTTTGGACCTGCACCCTAGCCTGAAGGTGGTGGTGAGCACACTGTAGGGTGAGAGCAGAAAGGCGGCAGAAAGGCGGCAAGTGGACTCCTGACTGAATCCCAAACAGGAGATGCTTCCAAAACGGCGACCATTCCACTTGGTGGGTCCAGCACCCACACCGCTGGTCTTCTGTCACTGGTCGACGTTTGCCGCCTCTGCCTCAGCGACCTCCCTCCCCATTGTTTGATAAATAACTCATGTTCTCTTCTTAGATTTCCTGCCGTAAAGAAGAAATTTATGGCAGAGCTGAAAGAGCTCCGGCACAAGGAGCAGAGCCCGTATGTGGTCCAGAGCATCATCAGCCTCATCATGGGGATGAAGTTCTTTCGGATTAAGATGTATCCGGTGGAGGACTTTGAGGCTTCTCTCCAGTTTATGCAGGTAACAGTGTCCTTCTTCAGCTGACTCATCAGGAATGGGAAAGCCATTGACTAGTCAACATGGGAAAAAAAAACCACATTGCTTTCTCTGCAACATTCACAAAGCACTTGTAACCAGGTAACAGAGTTGCAGACACATGATTTTATCTGAAAGCTTTCATGTTATCATTGAAGTAGAGAGTGCAGTGGGATTTATTATTTGCTGGCTTCCTGTGCACCTGTAGGCTACATATTGTTTGAGGCATAAGACTTAGCTGATTTTTTTCACTTGTTAGAACTGATAGTGTGGAATGGGCTGAGAACTTCAAAGAGATGAAGAAAGAATTCTCTTTCATTCCTACTATAAAAAGGAATCTTAATGTAAAAAAAAAAAAAAAAAGAGAGAGAGAGAGAGGAAATCAACCAAACCATAGAGGTTTAGATATTTATAGTGCAGTGTTAACCCTTGTGTGCTGAAAGAACTGTTGCTATTGGGGTTCAGCAGAAGACACTGCTGTATTGGAGTTAATGAAATGTCAGCCCCAGAGGGATTTTTTCTAATGCTGCTGTGAATTCAGTTTGGTGAGGATCTCAATAAAAAGCATAGGTGTGGGGTTAAGACTATGGACTCTACCTGTATCAGAAAGACAAGTAATAACCAGAGTCACCGAGGCTGTACAGAAGTCAGAACACTCGTACGCCACTGATGGGAATGGGAAATGGTGCAACCACTTTGGAAAACAGCCTGGCCACTCCCCGAGGTTCAGCAGAGAGTTACCACATGACCCAGCAATTCTGCTCCTAGATCTCTACCCAGGAGAAATGACGGCGTATGTCTGCACAAAAACTCATGTAGGAGCATTCAAAGCAGTGTCATCTGTAATAGCCGAAAGATGGAAACAACCCAAAAGTGTATCAACTAATGAATGAATGGGCAAACACAACACGATCTGTCTATACAGTGGAATGTGATTCATCAGTAAAAAGAAATACAGTTCTGACACGTGCTGCAATCGCACACAGCCCGTGAAAACAGGTTAACTTAAAGACGCCAGTCACAAAATGACCATATAATTTTTATTGCAGTTTATGAAATGTCCAGAATAGAGACAGAAAGTAGGTTAGTCGTTGCCTAGGGCTTTGGTGCAGGGAGCAGGCAGACGGGGATGTAGGAAGTTGATATGATAGGGTGACTGATAAGGGATATAGCATTTGTTTTGGGATAATGAAAATGTTCTCCAGTTGATTGGGTTAATGGGGGTCACAGCTGTTGGAATAAACTGGAAACCAGTTACATACTATAAATTTACACACACGCTGTGACTGCACAATAGGCGAACCCTAGACGGCATGTCTATCTCCTTGGGTTTGAATCCAGCTGCTTAGCGGCTCTGGGAGCTGAAAGAGGTCCCCCTTAACCCTTCCCAGCCTCAGTTCCCTTATTTATAAAGTGGCCATTGTGACACTAACCTGAGAGACGGGTCCTGAGAACCAGCAAGACCGCCTGTGGAAGGGTGGGCGTGAAGAGTGTGCAGTGACCTCTGACTAGTCTGCTTATGGGTTTCCCTCTCCTGTGCTAATAACACAGGGATCTATGTACTTGAATGATATGAGATCTGCCAGCTAAGTTCACAAACTCATCCTAGAAAACCTGGTACATACCTGCTTGGTGACTATCACTATGGTCACCTTCGAAGTGCTCCCACTGGGAAGCTACGCACCAACACCAGCACCTCATCCACCCTTCACAGCAATTTGGAACCCTTCCTGGAGTGGCCATAGGAGCTGTCGTAGTATTACTCTGGACGTCCTGAATGTCACCAAAATGCCTTTCTTTCAATATTTCCTTTTTCTCTGGGTAAAGAAAAAAAGTCATTGGAGGCCAGGTCAGGTAAGCAGGGAGTGTTCCAACAGACTTATTTGTTACTGGCTAAAAACTCCCTCACAAACACCTATACAATTAAGTTCACAAAATTGCCACCACATACCATACACAATGGCATTCCACAAAGAGTTCCAAAATTGCCTTGAACAGAAAGTAGACCAGGTGCTAACATCAGTGCACAGCTTCCCAAGGGGAGGACTTTGAAGGTGAACTAGAATATTCAGCAATGAGTTATGGAGTGCTGAGAACAGTTGAGTTCACTGACTTAATTGTCACCCCTTGTAATGAGATAGAATACTTATCTATGTATGCAGAACTGCGTAGGCCCAGAGCCACACGTCCCCTGGAAGGCCCCATGCCGCGTGAGTCAGTCTGTGAGTGCTCTGATGAGTGGCAGCCCGCTCACAGGTCATAGGCGCTTTGTCCCTCCTGCATAGCAGTTTGGGACACAAGTAGGAGAAGGTAGGGAAACCAAGCTTGCCAAGGGTCACGGAGACCGTGCTGAGTGTTTGGGTCGGAACAGAAATCTCAGAGCTGGCAATCTGACTCCACGGTGTGATACACGGTGTGGGTCCGTGTCACTGAGGTAGGAAGCCGTCTCGGGGGTGATCGGTGCTGTTGCCCATCGTGGCCTGATGTTTTAGCATGGAATCAAGGGGCAAGGCTTTGGGGGATGGTTTTTGGCAGTGGCCCCTGTGCTGACCACAAATAAATGATAGTAGCTCACGTAGGCCCTGGAGCTCCGGTAGTGCACAGGTTAAGCACTCAGTTACTCACGAAGGGGTCGACGTTCACACCCGCCCCGCAGTTTCAGCAGAGAAAAGACCAGGCAGTCTGCTCCACGGAAGTCAGCACCCTAGAGAACACCCGGGGGTGGTCTGTCTGTCACGTGGGGTTCCTGTGAGTGGGAATCAACCCAGTATCACCTGACAACCACAATGCAGGCATTAACATGCCATCAAATGACATAGTCTTGGGTTTTTTCTGTGGCAACAAAATCTAACGTAGGCCACTGAGTTACTCCTCGTAAGACAGGGAAGCAGAGAGGGATTGGCAGAATTCTGGACAGCTCACCCTCCCTACCGAAAGAGGCCCCAGACAGCTGAGAGCACTCTTCCAACAGAGGCCTGGGTGCACAGTGGTTGAGTGCTTGGCCACTAACAGAAAGGGTGGTGTTTGGGACCCATCCAGCAGCTGTCTGGGGGCTGGAAGACCTGATAATCTGCTCCTGTGACAGTGACAGCAGGAAAAACCCTTTGGGGCAGTTCTGTTCAGTCCCAGGGGTCGCTGTGATGAAAATCCACCCTGCAGCACACGGCAACTTGGAGAGCAGCCTCCAGGTAGAAAGAGACTTGCTTATGTGACTATTCCAAAGGATCCCTTGTCCGTGGTGGGCAGGGGAACTCTTCCAGGCTTGCAGATGAAACTGTCTGAGTAATAAACACACCAGAACGTCAGGGAGAGCAGTCTACAGCACTGAGCCCAGGGCTGTCAGGCAGAGAGCCTAAAATAAGTTTAAAGTCTCTACCTCTCTTCCACTGTGCGCCTTCTCTGGGGATCCACGTTGGCAGGCTAACAGGGGCCAGGGGCCGCCCGCACAGTCGGTGGTCAGTGGAGGTGCATTCAGATGACTGCAGGGACCAGGGAGTGACCCAGTGAAGGGACAAGTGTCCGCTCGCTGGGCACAGTGCTTCGTCTTTTCAGTGCCGTCCTTTCGAGACAGAAGGAGGGTTAGGGTGGGGAAGCCAGCCTTGGCCAGAGTCACTGAGACCCCGCAGATGTTTAGGGTCACATGTAAATATTTGACTCCAGTGATTTTAATAGATTGTTAGATACACAGAAAAGGAGCCCGGGCAGTACAGCAGAGGAGCACAGAGCTGCAAGCTGGACGGTCAGCCGTTCAGCCCCCTGGGGGCTCTGGGGCAAAGAGCTCTGGTCATCTGCTCCCGTGAAGGGGTCAGCCTAGAAACCCACATCAGGCTGGAGCCCCGAAATCTCGGTGAACCCCTGAAACTTTGGCCCTGATATCAGCTTTCAACCTCAAACCAAGAAGATCTCTTGAAGTCTTCTTAAAGCCAAACTGGAGTTCAGCTTAACAAGATTAACTCGTCAAGGGCATTGTAGTCTCTTAAGAACTGTCCATAGAGGATCAAACTGAGAGCAGCAGCTGGAAAAATTAGATGGGAACCTTTGGGTGGTGAGCTTATGCTTGTGGAGAAGGAGCAACCCAAGGGAGGGTGAGGATGTTTCCGCAAGAAGAATGTTACCAGTGTCAAAAATGTGTTAAATTGGTGTATGTTCTGCTGGATATATTTTTAACGACAAAATGACTAAAATTTTTAAAACACTCTGGGACAGTTCTGCTATGTCCCGTGTGGTCACTGTGAGTCAGAATTGACTCGATGGGACCCCACCATGACGTGTCAGCATACAGGCCTGCGTTAAGAACCATCAGACTTGTGGAGACCCACTGTGTGCCTGTGTCAGTCTGCTCTCACCCGTTGCCTGTGTTTCTGCCCCAGGAATGTGCACATTACTTCCTCGAGGTCAAAGACAAGGACATCAAGCATGCCTTGGCTGGTCTCTTTGTGGAAGTCCTTGTCCCCGTTGCTGCTGTGAGTGCCACCTTTCTTTTAAGCATGTCTTCAAATGAGATCAGAGTCACTTGTTTGATGGATGTTGTATTAACATGCATCTCTGTTTCAGGCTGTTAAAAATGAAGTGAATGTCCCCTGCCTTAGAAACTTTGTTGAAAGCCTATATGATACCACGCTGGAACTTTCTTCTCGAAAGAAGCATTCCTTGGTTAGTAGCTATGACCAAATCCAGAAAACAAACAGAAAAACTGCCGAGAAAACTCCTAGGCAGAAGTCTCTTTGAGAATCCTAAGATTGCCCACCTTGGTGGTATTACCTACCCCAAACCCCCACTGTCACTGAATCGGTTCTGACTCACAGCCACCCTACAGGACAAAGAGAACTGTCCTATTGCATTAGGTACAGATCCCTCAAAAGCCAGTAGTGTGAAACTTGGAGTTTTCCCTTAGCATGGGCCATAATGGAATCAGTATACTGGACATAAGGGGACTCGACCCTGTCACCTCAGATGGTCTTCCTAGGCCTGGGGATACTGTTGTCCTTTTTTAAGAGTGGTACAACCTGACGTTTTTCCTCCAGTCTAAAGACTCAAGCTTATAAAAACAGTTTCTCTTCCCAATTCCCAGGCGCCTTCGCTGGCTCTTTGCTGCTGTCACCAGCAAAATCTAAACGGAACCCACCAAGAAGGGGAGCTGGGGAACCAAGGGTTGTCCAGTGGGAAGATTCTCAAAAGCCTGGGAGGGCAATTCCTGGGAAGGCCTATGGACTGAAGAGCGGTGTCGATGGCCTCCCCGAGCTGTCCCCCGTGAGGACGAAGGCTGTGGCTTGTGACATTGCGGGCAGTGTACCCCTGCAGTTGTCACGGTGTGATGGAAGCCCGTTGTGCAGGCTGCCCGTGACCCGTGGGGTTCACACTATTTTTCAGAGGTGAAGGAGGTGGCCGCCGCTGTTGGGGCAGTGACACAAAGGTGCTGTGTAGGGGACAGATTTGCCCGTTGACGCCCTAACCTGTTGTCCACTGTGACTAATGGCACACATGCCTTTTTTAAGATTACTGACCGGAATTCAAACTTCACTCAGTGGTAGCTACAGTTCAAAACGGGTTTCAAACTAGGTGAATAATTTCTTTGTACCACATCTCACGGTGGCAGCTGTTTCTTGCTAATTCAAATTGGTCTTGTTTGGGGATGCCATCTCATTGATTTCCAACGGACAGCCGCCCCGCGTGACAGAGTGGAATGGCTCCGCGGGGTCTTCTCTGAGCAACTGCCGTCAGCTCCCGTGAAGAGCAGGCCGGCTCGTGGGCTGGACGGGAGAAGCTCACGAGTCTGCCCCACAGAGCCGGAAGTGGGTTCAAACCATGAACCTCTTAGTTGGCACCCGAGTACCCTGGTGGCACAGCAGTTAAGTACTCAGCTGTAAACTGAAAGATGGGCAGTGCCAACCACCCAGGGCTCTGTTAAGTGCTGTGTTTGCTAATCAAAAGGTCAGCAGTTCAGATCCGCCAGGCGCTCCTTGGGAATGCCAGGGGTCAGTTCTACTAGGACCTCTCGGGTTACCCTGAGTGGGACCCGACTCGACAGCAATGGGTGGGTTTGGGGTTAGGGCTCTGCTGGAGACAGACCTGGTGACCTGCTCCCATAGAGACGGCGGCCTAGGAAACCCTAGGGGCCGGTTCTGTGCAGTCACGGGGTCACCATGGGTCAGAATCAACAGGACGGCACCTGACAGCAACACCGACAATTCAAATCAGGGGGTGAGCCAGTTCCATTTTTGTTTAAGTCTTCATTACCTTCAATTAGTGGGTGTCGTTGAAGGTTTCTGGTCTGAGTCTGCAGACCAGCTCCACATCTGTGCCCTGGGGGTCACCTCCCTCTCCCTCTTCTGCCCTCCCCAGTTGCTGTTGGAGAGCAGCCCAGTCGGGCACGCAGAGCACGGAGCACCTCTGTTTGTTTGCTCATTAAGCACATTCCTCCTGCGGTTCAGTTTGTCTTGGTGGAGTTTGCCCATGCCATAACAGTTCTCTCAGAAATCTTCCTTAATTACAGGAAGGTTGCATGCAAGGGAAAATATATACAACCCCCTCTAAGACAGGGACAGGCTGCCTAGATGTTGATAAACCAAAGAGCGAAAGATGGTTTTCAAACGTAGTGTGTCTTCCTGCTTTCTCACAGTGGAGAGAGGGATTTAAGGCAGTGAGTTTGCTGTTAGAGCCCATGCTTGGGGATGAAGTCAGAGCCCTGGCGTGCGGTGGTGAGGTGCTCGGCGCCTGACCAGAAGGCTGGCATTCAAACCTGCCAGCGCCTCCTCGGGAGAGAGATCTGGTGATCTGTTTCCATGAAGGTGTCAGCCTCGACGCCCTGTGAGGCCACTGTACCCTGACAAGGTAGGGGGTGGTCTGTGAGTTGGAATCCACAGATGGCATAAAACAATCTGTGTAGGATTTATGCATTACACACAAGTATAGGTTATCTCATCATCATTGAAAATCTTTTCAAAAATGCCTGCCTCTGGTAGCACCTGCTGGGACTTGTTAGGTAGTGTCCTGTTTTTTTCCTGGCTGGCATACTGCACAGACAGTTAGGAGGTGGTTTCCAGGGAATGTATATGTTAAAAAGAATCAAAACTCATCAAAATTTGAACAGAAGGCTAATTCCAAGCAGTTATTCTGTATGCGTATGAGGAGGGCATTCCGATCCCAGAAAAGCAAACAGCTTGAAGAAGGTGGGTTCAGTGAGGCTGACTAGGAGAAGTGGCTGCTGCTGGGCGCCTTCAGGTCGGTCCTGACTCGCAGCGATGCCGTGCACAGCAGAAGAAAACTCTGCCCGGCCTGCGCCGTCCTCCGAGTCACAGTGACGCTGGAGCGCCCTGCTGCAGCCACTTCTAAATTGAAGGAGGAAAAGAAGAAAAAGCCTCTGCCGTGGTGTGGATTCTGACTCACAGCGACCCTACAGACAGGGTAGAGCTGCCCCATAGAGTCTCCACGGAGCTCCTGGGGGATTCGAACTGCCGACCTTCTCGTGAGCAGAGGCAGCATTTCACCATGGGGCTGCCAGGGTTTCCCCCAACTGAAGAGGAAGAATAAATGTGGAAGATCAGCTGTGGGCTAATGTCAAGGTGACTGACTGAGCCTGGCCTTCATCCTGGGCTTTCTTGTTTGCTGCCCCTCCAATCACCTTGATTTATTTATTTGCCTTAAGTGGAAGTTTACAATCCAAATCAGCTTGTCGTATAAAAGCTTTCGCACACTTTGTTGTGTGATGTTATGTGACCCGAGCTGCCCTCCCTGCCTGTGACAACCGCCCTCCTCCCTGCCCTGTACTTCCTGTGTCCGCTCAGCCAGCCCCTGCCCCCTCGGCCCTCTCCTCTCGCCGCTGGACAGGAGCAGCCCGGTTAGTCTCCCGGATCTACTTAAGCCAAGAAGCACACTCTTTGCCGGGATCATCTTATGACTCATAGTCTAGTCTGATCCTTGTCTGCAGAGTTGTGTTTGGGCCGTGGTTTCAGTTCTGGCCTAACAGAGTCGGGGGGCCATGTCTTCTCGGGACCCTCCAGTCTGTCACATCATCAGGTGTGGGGTTTTTAACAGAGTTCTAGTCCTGCATGTGCACCCATTTTTCTCCCACTTCACCAGGACTCTGTGTTGTCTTCCCTGTTAAGGGAAGCCACTGGTGGTGGCTGGGCACCATCTAATTCTTCTGGTCTCAGGCTGATGGAGTCTCTGATTTGCTTGGCCCTTCTGTCTCTCGGGCTTGTGTTTTCCTTATGTCTTTGGTGTTCTTCATTCTCCTTTGTTCCAGGGGTTGGGACTGGTGGATGCATCCTAGATGTCTGCTTGCTGGCTTTTAGGACTCTAGATGCTACTCAGCCAAGTGGGGGACAGAGCATTCTCTTAATGAATGCTGTTACACCAGTTGACCTGGCTGTCACCTGAAACCTTCCTCCTTTTCTGAGATCCACTGACAGCAGGTCACTTCTGGCCTGGCCTTCCACCCGCCTGCAGCCAACCGTCTTTTTCATTAAATCAGGAAGTAATTGTTCGACAGCTGTGCTATTCCAGCAGCACAGGGTCTCTCTGAGTCAGAATCAACTTGACAATGGTGCGCTTTGCTTTTTAATTGTACAGCTGTTTCTACCTGATTTTGGCAGTTTGGGTCAGGCTTTTTATGGTTTCAGGCTAAGAAAACCTTTAAAATCAAAATGAGATGTCCATCGCTAGTTCTGTTCTTCACCGTGCATCACCTGCTCTGCTGACATCGGAGTTACACTGTGACCTCACCCCTTCCCTCCTCAGGCCTTGTACCCCCTGGTGACCTGCCTGCTCTGTGTCAGCCAGAAGCAGCTGTTTCTCAACAGATGGCATGTTTTCCTCAACAACTGCTTATCCAACCTTAAAGTAAGTACCTGTCCTCTCAAAGAATCTTGGATGATGTACACAGTATCAGTTGGTTCATGTTTGTCTGACAGTGATTCCTAGCGTTTGGAGGGGTGGTGTCCTGCGTTACTGAAATCATAGAAACCGCGCTGGCACAGAGGTGAAGTGCTGTGAGTGCAAACCAAAAGGTCAGTTGTTCAAATCCCTGAGGCACTCCTTGGAACCCTCATGGGGCAGTTCTACTCTGCCTATAGGGGTGCTACAAGTTGGAATCATCTGGGTGGTAATGGTTTGGGGTCTTTTAAACTGAAATCATATACTGTGTTTAGCAAGTCTGCTGCAAAAGTCATCTTTAAAATGTCAAAAAGCAAAGATGTCCCTTTGAGGGCTGAGGTGTGCCTGACCAAAGCAGTGGGGTTTCAGTCACTTCATATGCGTGTGAAAACCAGACAGTGAACAAGGAAGACTGCAGAAGTGATGCCTTTGAATGTAGTGTTGGTGAAGAATATTGGATACAGCCTGACACTGCGGAAGAATAAACAGTTCTGCCTTAGAACACAGCCAGAATGCTCTGTACAGGCAAGGATGGTGAGACTTCACCCTGCATACACTGAACGTGTTATCAGGAGGGACCAGTCCCTGGAGAAGGCTATTAGGCTTAGTAAGGCAGAGCATCAGAGAAAAAGAAGACTGCCCTCCATGGGGTGGACTGACACAGTGGCTGCAGAGTGGCTCAAACACAGCAGCAGTGGGGAGGACGGTCCAGGAACAGGCAGCGTTTCATTCTGTGGCACCTGTCGTCGCTGTGAGTCGGGACCAGTTTGATGTCACCTAACAACCACCACAACACTGACATCATGAGAAAGAATTAATGAGACATCTCCCTGTTACATACAGTCAGTTATAAATGATAACTGAAGACAAGAGACATCACTTCAGATTTTAGGGGAAGAGACTCTTAGAAGGCTCCCGTTAACAGTAGAATGAAATGTCTCTCACCACCAGCCCAGGGGTGGAGGAGACAGCCTGTCCACAGCCACTGACCCAAGTCTGGTCATCCGAAGGCATCCAGGAGCAGCACAGAAGAAAGGTGTGGCACTCACTTCCGTGAGACCTCAGGCACTAGAAGCCGCATGAAATACAGTTCTGCTGTGACACGTCAGGTCACCATGAGCTGGAATCAACTTGAAAGCAAGAGGTTTTTTTTAATTATTATTTTTTATTGTCCCATCTGTTTTCTAGAATTTTATCTTAGAAAATTCCTAGAGCAACCCTCAGGTTTGTCCTGCGTAACCTCATCGCAAGGTCATTGCGGCAGGCCTGTGTTGAAGTCCGTGCGGCATTTGCTCAGAACCAGAGGAGCTGAATTAGCAGTCACGGTGCAGCGCAGTGGTTAGAGTCCACACCTGGAGATGTCAGGCTTTTGCCGTTACTGAGAACCCTGGAGGGGCAGCCTGGACCGTGGCTGAGACTCAGCAGAGGTTCCTTACAGCCGGGGTCCAGGCTCCACAGCAGTGGACAGACTCTCAGTTCCACCTCTGTCTTGTCTCTGGAAGCATCCTGATTTATATAAATAATTTTATAAAATAATATTTGGCTGACAGAAGCATGTGCACCGATCTCAGAAGCTCACTTACGCCTTCCCCGCCTTCCACCCCGTCCAGTTGGTTCTGACTACAGTGACCCTCTGGGCCAGAGTGGAGCTGCCTCCGAGGGTTTCCAAGGAGCACCTGGTAGATTCCAGCTGCCGGCTTTCTGGTGCGCGGCCAAGCTCTTAACCACCGTACCACCTACACAAGGGGATCATAGTTGATGCAATGGCAGCAGACTTAGTTTGGGGGTTTTTATGGGGTGCTGCATGTGCCCATACTTGTTGCTTCATGCTTTTCTTTTCCCCCGGGACACTTTCATTCTGGTGCAGCGGTTCAGCTTAATTACGCTGTTTTGGTATTGACCGTGACTACACAATTGTCTGCCTTAGCGCTGTTCTGAGGAGCCACCGTTGCGCTGGCTCTGCCAGCTGGTTGTGAAATCCAGGATTCGAATCGTTCCTTCCTTCGGCCGGGCCGTGAAAGCCTCGTGGGGGACGGAGGGCCACGCATGGAATACCTAAACATGCAGTGCTGTGGAGCCCGGCACCCGGACGGAGACGCCGCTCCCGGGTGTTGTCCCTACCCCTCGAAGCCCAGCCCTGTGTTGTTGCGGTTGCTTGTTCTACCTTAAAGTGACCAGCTTGTCAGTTCTGGCTATCTGTGCCTTTACTGTTACGTTTTACACGATAGAAGGTGGTCATTTTGCTCACAGCAAGGAAGGAAGTGATGACGACAGCTCAGAGTTCGGTCTCCCGCCTGGGTTCCGCTGTGTTTGTGATGAATTTTTTGTTAGGATTGAAATCATACATTTGCATGACAATTTATCATCAGGGCCAGAAAAAGCCAATTTTTTTTTACCCAGAGTTGTTTTGGAAACCTGGCCACGTGGCCTCACTTTGGAACTTAAGTCCTTGCGGTTAGGGTGTTGCGTGACGCTCCAGTCACAGTCCCCCAGAGAGACAAGCGGGGCATTGTGAGCAGCCCAGAGACAAGGGTCTGGAAGCTGAAGGTGTCCCCCTCGGCAAACGGAGTTCAGCTTGGAGAGTTTCAAAAGGAGCTACTGCCAGTCAGATCCCAAAGGGCACCCAGAATGAGTACTGTAGACCGTCTGAGCCATGCCCCAGAATTCAGCTGAACTCTCCCAGTTTTTATTAGGCACCCACTGTCACAGAGCCACGGTGGCCCGGCAGTTAAGAGCTCAGTGCTCACCCAAAGGCCGGCCATTCAAGCCTACCGGCCAAGCTTTGGAAACCCCATGCAGCTGCTCTGCTCTGCCCCGTTGGGTCACTTGAGTCAAAATCTGCTCAGCACAACAGGTTTACAGGTTGAGGGCTAGAAGAGAATTGGATTCGCGGTGAGGTTTCTCTGCCGTTTCTCAGATGCCCGGTGGAGACCACTGTCGGTCATGACAGCCCTGTGTTTGTCAGGGGGGACATGTACTAGCCACCTTGTCACTGGCTGGTCTTTGAGCCATAGATCTCCAGCCCTTTCTTCCTTGGCACCTCTGAGTGGACCCAGACCCTTCCGTTAGGAGTGAGCGCATTAACCATCTGCGCCATGTAGGCACTTCAGATGAGCCATAAAATGGAATGGAATTGCATCCCGCACGTCAAGAACGAAACCCAGCATGCTGCATGGGTCGCTGTCAGGTTGATTCTGACTCGTGGCGCCCCATGTGACACAGTGGAACTGCCCCGTTGGCTTTCACAGGCTGCACTGCTTGTGAGAGCAGATGGCCAGGCCTTTCTGCCGTGAGCCACTGTTGGATTCAAACTACCAACCTTTCAGTTAGCAGCCAGGCACTAACCATTGCATCCAGGGCCCCTTAACCCAGGTGTAGGGACAGAAAGAGTACCATTTTAAAGTGCTGCCAGCATACAGAAAAATTTCCAGAATCCCTCCCGAGTCCTCAGTAGGGAAGAAATCCTAGCGGCAAAGGTAACCCAGCTCCAGAGCTGGTCATCTCAGCTTTAGTGTGTCGTGGGATTTAGAACCACACAGATCACATCACGGGGCCCATCTGCCCCGTCCTGTCACTTGGTCATGTGTCAGAATTGGCTCATCGGTAAACAGTAACAGCAGTGTACCCAGTGGTGCAGTGGTTAAGCACTCGTCTGGTAACCGAAAGGTTGTGGTTCTAAGCCACCCAGGACTCCGAGGGAGACACCTGGCGGTCTGCTCCGATGGAGACACTGCCGAGGGCACCCCGTGGGGCCCCTGTGCTCTATCAGATGGGGTGCTGCAAGGCAGAGTTGACTCAGCGGCACCCAGCACCAGCTCCAGATCGTTTGGCCAGGGACCCCAAACCAGCCTCGTGCTGTGTCTTACCTGTTCTGCACACGTCCCCCTTTTGACATCCAGCATCCTTCCCGGTCTCCATCACACATGTGTCCCTCCGACACTTCAGTATAATAATCATAGGGTCTAAACCTAGTGGTTAGACACTGGCAGCCACCTTTGGTGCCTCTGCAGGCACCCCCTCCAGGTGGCAGCTTGACACAGAGCCCTCGGCGTGAGAGCCGGACACGGCAGCCCCCATGTCCGCAGCCGGCCATGCGGGGAGCACACGGTGTAGGACATGGGGGCCACCCTGTCTGACTCCCATGCAATGTGCTCCCCGCAGTGTGGCCCCTTCTCAGCAAGGAACTCTGGGTCAGTGGAGTCTCAGTCACCTAAATACCACAGATGGGTGGCTTTAACAAACAGAAATTTATTTTCTCACAGTTTACCAGTTACTGTTGAATCAATTCCAACTTAGAGCAAGTCAACAGGACAGAGTAGAAACTGCCCCGTAGAGTTTCTAAGGAGCAGGCGACCAGTGGATTTGAACTGCTGACCTTTTGATTAGCGGTCAAGGTCTTTACCACTGCACCACCGGGGTTTCAACTACAGGGAGAAACCCCAAAACCCTGTACCATCAAGTCGATTCCAACTCATAGTGACCCTACAGGACAGAACAGAGCTTACCCGTAGAGCTTCTGAGGAGCGCTTGGTGGGTTAGAACTGTGGCCTTTAGGTCAGCAGCCATAGCTCTTAACCACTGCAACCCCCGGGGTTTCCAGCCACGGGGTAGGAGTTAGGGTTTACAGCATGTATTTAGTGGACACAGTGCAGTCTGTAACAAGGGATGAGCACATTTTTCCTATGTATTTTACGCCAAAATCAGAACGTGTCAAGCTGTGTGAAAAAAATGAGAGCATTCCCTTCAGCACCTGAGTCTGAAAAGGGGACCTGCTTTGAGAATTTGACGTGGCTGGTTCTCCGAAAAGTTAGTATTGACTGAGTTCCTGCTAAGGATTCTGCGCACAGTGGCTGCACCAGTGGACTCGGGCATAACGACCGTGAGGCCGGCCCAGGCCCCGGGCGGTCCAGCTGTTGCTCGGGGTCGGGATAACCCAGCCACGGCAGTTCTCAGTGAGTATTCTGCACTAGTTCCTGATCTGCGGGTCCTGGTGGAGCACCAGGCGGCGCTCAGCGCCTTCCTGAACCCACCCAGCGGCTCCGAGGGAGAAAGACCTCGTGACCTGCTCCCATAAAGGTTTCATCACAAACCCCACAAGGCAGGTCTGCTCCGTCACATGGGGTCGCTGTGAGTCACAATCGACTCTGCGGCACCCAGTGACCATGGGAAAGGGAGAAGAAAGTCAATACAAAACCTGAAGACCTGTAAGAAGGCTAAGACTGGCATTTAAAGACCCTGGAAACATCTATTCTCTGTACTCCACTGCTGTCAAGGTGATCCCAACTCATGGCGACCCCATGGGACAGAGAGCTGCTGGAGACAGTTTCCAAGCCTGTCATCTTCAAGGAAGCAGATCACTAGGTCTTTGTCCCAAGCAGCCAACCATGGGCTCAAACCACCAACCTTCTGGTCCGCAGCCAAAGGGCTAAGCACTGTACCATCAGGGTCGTGGCTGGTCCTCCCCGATGCCGGAATCCTGATAGATTTCAGGGATAAGTAAGACAGTTACTCCTGAGCAGGGGCATCAGAGAAGACGCATCTTGAGACATTACCATTTCAAAGGCGACTTGACACCCGGTTTCTGTCTTAGAACAAGGACCCCAAGATGGCACGCGTGGCCCTGGAGTCTCTGTACCGGCTGCTGTGGGTTTATATGATTCGCATCAAGTGTGAGAGCAACACGGCCACTCAGAGGTGAGGAGCTGGGTGGCTGCCTGGGGGCTACACTGCCCACCCGCTGCAGGGTGTTCTCTTTATCGTCCCCTATGCTAACCCAGTGAAGAGAGCTTCAGAACTGACAGTTCCCGAAAGCCCGAGTCCCCAGTGCTTTTTCAGGCTTCCGTCATTGCAGAAACTATAGCTTCTCCCGGGACTGACCCGTTCCCCAACTCCGGCAGAGCTCCCCTTTAACAAGGGAAACGGCCACGTAACCTATTCCTGTCCCACAAGGAATTTGAGTGACACCGAACCTTCTGTCTTGTTCTTGTACATCTTCTGTTGGTGATATAGACGTCATACAGTGTTCAAGTGCACCTGTAAGTTTATACGTAATGTTTCCATCTACCATAGGCCAAAGGATTGCCGTATAAAGACACTGACAATAAAAGGCAGTTGGAAAAAGAGAGGTCTGACATAGAGCTGAGTTAGAGAGGGGTCGTCAGAGCAGAGCGCTGTGTAAGCAGGGGACTAACTGTAATTTTCCAGTGGCCCTTACTTTTCTAGAAAAACAACTTTCCGTGGAGTAATTACACTAATGGAGGGGTGAGGCGGTTTGTTTTTCTTCTCCTGAGTCTGCTCTGATCCTTAGATAAGACGGAGCAGCTGCCGTTTTCCCTCGGCAACTGGAGCTGAGCCAACCTCGCCTGTTTTTTCTTTTTTCTCCCCTATCTTTCAGCCGACTGATAACCATCGTCACAACCCTCTTCCCCAAAGGGTCCCGCGGCGTGGTCCCGCGAGACATGCCTCTGAACATCTTTGTGAAAATCATACAGTTCATCGCCCAGGTGAGGGGACTCGCCCGGCTGCCCGTCAGGAGCCGCTCTGCACCTCCTGAGGACAGAGGCGTGGCAGGTCTGAATGGTCTTGTGCGTGTGCAGACGTTTCAGAACGTCTTGGAAAGTATGTTCACACATAACCTGGGTGACAGACCCTACCATACCCAGACCAACTGCTGTTGAGCCAATTCCAACACCCAGCGGCTCTGTGGGACAGGATACAACTTCCCCGGGGGGGGTTCCAGGGGGTGCCCGGCAGATTCACGCCACCGGCCCATTGGGCAGCAGCTGTTGCCCTTTACCGCACCACCAGGGTCCAGCTGTGACATGGGCAAGTCAAACATTGCTAGCATTTGACAAATGAAGAAACTGAGAAAAAGAACTGAAGAGACTTGGCTGAGGTCGTGAAGCCTCAGAGTCATGCTGGCTCTTGAGTCTCACTTCCTGTCTTCTTCCATACCTGGAACTGGGGAAGAAGAAGCCAAGTATCTCGTGTTTGAAAGAAATGAAAAAACAAAAACAAAAATCCTGTTGTCTTTGCGCTGGTTTCAGCTTGCGGCACCCGTGTGTGCACATCGGAGTCCAGCATACAGCAGCCCTACAGGGCCGAGCAGAACCGCCCCGGGGCCTTCCCAGGCTGTAGGTCTCTCCTGGGAACTAGCCGTGGGTTCCAGCCACTGACCTTTTGGTTAGCAGCCAAAGGCTTAACCACTGCACCTCTAGGCCTCCCTCTATTAAGGTGACAGTGGAGAAGACCCTAGGGGCAGTTCTGCCCTGTCACCTAAGGTCCCTTTGGGTCGGAAAGGACTCAGGGGCTCCCAGCAATAGAATAACGCGTCGTGTATCGGGGACCCCTGAGGTGTGATGCTTTGGGGTGTGGCTGCTGACCGAAAGTCTGGTGGTTGGACTCAGCCCTTGGCTCCAGGTAGCAAGACCCCAGACCTGCTGCTGTGAAGACAGCAACGTAGGAGTCCCCACGGGGCAGTTCTACTGTCACGGGGGCCACTGTCAGCCATCTAATAACTAGTGTGCTCCTTAGGCCCAGAGTTTTAGTTTTCAGAGCACTTGTAAATGGTATTACCCCAACTTCAACAGCCCTACGATTTCTGACGTAAATGGTGTTACCCTGACTTTGATGGCCTTGTGATTTGTGACATAAGGGGTGTTACCCCAACTGTGATCACCCCGTGATCACACTTTGACCACCATACGATTTGTGAAGTCAGTGGTGTTACCCCGACTTTCAGTGCACCATAATTTGTGGAGTAAATGGTGTTACCCCAGCTTTGATGGCCCTGTGATTTGTCACGTAAATAGTGTTACTCCTCTGACCTCCTTGTGATTTGTGAAGTGAGCGGTTTTGCCCCAACTTTGAAGGTGCCGTGACTGATGAGGAGCACGCAGTGACTGCCCTGCTGCTCCACCCCGAGCCAGCTGTGGAACTGGAAGCAAGTCAGTTTCTTTATCAGAAAAATGGGGAAAAAGTATTCGCCAGCGTGACTCCCAGGGTTGTACAGACGGAGCGTGTACCTGCCATTGAAGTACACCAAGACGGGAGACTCAGTTACTGCTGACCCCGCTGTGGGGTCACTGCCGACTCTGAGTGACCCAGAGGGCAGTGTAGGACTGCCTCATGGGCTGCTGCCTCCCATGCAGAGCGGCTGGGGGCTCCCGCTGCTGAGCAGTGGTCACCGAGCACCTACCACCGCACCACCGGGCCTCCTTCACTGGCACTTGATGGGCTGTTTAATGCGGTACTTCTCTGGTTTGCCCAGCAAAGTGCCTCTGTCTGTGTGTGCTGTGCAGACAGGTGGCCAGCTGTGACGCTCCTACATGGAGTTATCGCGTGCCGAGAAGCTCTTCTGGTTCTTCAGGTCCCGTGCATTATAAATGTACTCGCTGTGTCTTGGTGGCCACTGTTGCTAATGATTCAAATGTGGCTCATGTGTTCTCATTTAACAAACCTTAACAGGTATTTTTCACAGAGGATTCATCTCACCAGCAGAATTGCTGGATAGAATCTGAGCCCAAGAAGTGTTAATGTTAGAGATTAGAAGACAGTGGTCACTGTGCAGTGGTATTTTTAAAATTATACTTTAAACGAAGTGGCAACAAGTGACCAGCATTTAGGTGGCACAGTGGTTAGGCCATCACACACTAACCAGAAGGTTGGCTGTTTGAACTCACCAGGCAGCCCCATGGGAGGAAGAGCTGGCTGGCTGCCCCTTTGAGGATTACAAGCCTGTGGGACAGTTTTGCTGTCCATTGGGGTCGCTGTGAGTCAGAACTGACTGCACAGTGGTACCCCAAGACAAAAGCAGCCCTGTACAGACAGGCAGAGTTTGGGTTGTTTATAAGTCCGGACACTCCAGGGTTTCTTCACCTTCTGTTTTCCATCAGCCAGCCCCTGTGGCTTGGGGGGCTGATCACACAGCCAGTGAAGATCAGGCCCATGCTGTCAGGCTGACTCTGACGCACAGCCACCCCATCAGACAGCACTGCTCCATCGTGTTTCCAAGCAGCAGCTGGTGGGTTTGAACCACTGACCTTCTGATTAGCAGCTGAGCTCTTAACGTCTGGGCCACTGGGGCTCCCTGTAAGGACGGCAGGCTCCCTAAAAGGAAGGCGTGCTCCCTATAAGGCAGGCACGCCTGCAAACCGCATGGAAACAGAAACAGAAACAGCCCCACCAGCGCTGAGATGTGACCTTCCTCCAGGAAGTCATCGTGATCCCTAAAGTGCAGGTGGGGTCCTCCCTTCTGAGACTTTGCCCGCTCGGTGCAGGTGAGGAAAATGCCCATTTCAGGTGGAACGAGTCTTCTCATTTCCACCTTTCTGTGTTGTTCTCTTGTTTTCGCTACAGGAGCGCCTAGATTTTGCGATGAAAGAAATCATTTTTGACTTTCTTTGTGTGGGGAAACCAGCGAAAGCCTTCAGTCTCAACCCAGAGGTAGGAACAAAGGGTCGTTCTCTCGGCCCCCGACCGAGGGCCCATTCACACAGCTGTACCCGCCTTGGCTTTTGGGGTCAGGTGAGGAACATCGTCTCTGAAATGTCAGCTGCCGGTTTCCCTCCGTGTTCTCTGACTAGGTGGCGAGGACGACGGGCGTTCGGAAGTGACACTGTCCCAAACTGACTTAAAGTGATGACAGGTGGATGTGTCACCTGTAAGAGAGTGGTTCCTGCCCAATAGAGCCATCTCTCATGATGAGCCCGGATGTTCCATTTCAAAAGCACTTTCAATGACAACTGTCTTCTCTCTCTCTTTTTAGCCTTGGTGAAACTGTACACAGCCAGACAGGCACCATTTCAGCAGTTTGTGACACACAGTTCGGTAGTGACCCTGGTTCCATTCTTCAAGCTGAGCTTCTGTCCTCACCACCCCTTTCCAGAGGGCTCCACCCTCCTTGTCTTAAGCTCCCTACCCTTGAGTGAAATCTCTGCTCCTTTAAAAAATCATCTACATGAGATCAACAGCCAACAATTACTGGATTTTTACACAAATAACTTGCGCCTTCCACATTTGTAGCACCGGTGTGTAAGGAGAACACCTGTACAGGGGAGGTGCAACTAGCACACAGATGTGGAAGGGGCACGTGATTTGCCTAAGAGTGCAGGACTGTGCAACAGAGATGAGCATGGCAGGAGGCAAGGAAGCTGGATGAATGGGGACAGAGCAACCAGAAGGGAGAGACTGAGAGTGCCACACATCATGAAGGATGTCACCAATGTCGCTGAACAACTTGTACACAAATTATTGAATAGGAATCTCAACAGCTGGGTAAACATCCCAAAAACACAATAAAATATTATTTAAAAATAAACAAAATCACTGACACTAAAAAAAGTCGCTGCTGTGTCAACTTCCCATCAAACCTTCCTAGTTGCCGTTCTCAAGTGGGTCTCACATAGATAAGTCCTTGAAAGAAGGCGATGCTTAAGGCAGACATTCTTTTCTAATTAAGCTAAACCACTGTTTGGTTCAAAGAAGACTTTAGGGGATAATTTTGACTTAATATTTAAATATTATCTCAGGGGAACAGCCTCTGGGTGCATCCAGCCTCAATGGTCCCAGAAAGTCTCAATTCCATTGAGAGTTTGAAATTCTGTTCTGAATTTTCCCCCTTTTGGTCAAGATTCTCCTATAGCATCTTTGATCAAAAAGTAATGATAGCTATTTTGATGAAGATTAACAAGGTTAATGTTGGGAAATGATGAGACAGAGAAGCTGAAGCGCATACGACATCAGCCCTACTACAACAGTGCGGTTAAGTGGCCAGTGTAAGCCCAGATGTGTCTACAGCAGCATCCCAGCTCAAGGGCCAGACGGATCCCGGCAACGAGCACAGAGGTAGACCTGTAATGCACATTCTACACCGCTGGCAGGGATGTGAGCCTACACAAAGGAAAAGTACAGTTCTAAGGTTTTCAAAAACACTGTCAGCCAGTGGCAGCCTGCCTGCAAGAGGCCTCTTGGCAGCCCCTTCCCACTGGGATGCAGGAAGAAGGCTGAACGGGAGGTCAGCAAAGCTCAACTTGCCACTTTTACTGTTTGACTTTCAGCTTTTTCACCAGCAAAAGGGATGAAACATCTGCCTAGCTCACCTCACAAAATAACCAGAATATTAGAAACAGTACCTAACAAATTCTTGAGCAAAAAAGAAAAGAAACTGTATAGCATATAAATACAGAAAACTGTCCTTATCGTCACTGTAAAGGACCTGGTGGAGCAGTGTTTCAGTGCTCGGCTGCTAACTGAAAGGTGGGTGGTGGATGCCCACTCATTAGCTCTGCAGGAGCAAGGCCTGGTGATCTGCTCTGGTGAAGGGGACAGCTGTGAGAACCTCTGTCACCTGGGGTCACTGTCAGTCAGAACCTACTGATGACACACAGCAACAACCGCTCCTACTACAGAATGTTTTTAATACTGGAAAGAGTACATTACAAACTCTCGAGCAAAACAGATTAAATTGTGCAGCTTAAAAAACGGAAAGGCAGTTCCCGCCATCTCTGTAGGATTGCAGTGGCACTGTGGTTAAACACTCTGCTCCTAAGCAAAGGCCGGTGGTCCAAAGCCCCCGGTGGCTCTGCCAGAGAAAGACCTGACAGTCTGCCCCTGTGAAGACTGCAGCCGGCGAGACCCGATGGGGTCGCTCTCCTCCATCACACGGGGTCACT
Source organism: Heterohyrax brucei (assembly GCA_028571685.1). Taxonomy (NCBI): domain Eukaryota; kingdom Metazoa; phylum Chordata; class Mammalia; order Hyracoidea; family Procaviidae; genus Heterohyrax; species Heterohyrax brucei. The sequence goes on from CM053159.1 coordinate 84,291,679, forward strand.
GGGAGGTGGCAGTGACCCATCAGCACCCAGCAACAGTGACAGCTCATCTCAGAAAATAATGGCAGTAGCATGAAGCGTGCATAGCAAACTCTTAACCCAAAAATATGAATTGCATAAAACATTTTTTTAAAAAAGACCGCTCCTGTTACGAGTGTGTTATTGTCTGCCTCCTTCATTCTGTCAGGCAGAAAGGAGATTCAGAGCCGACAGGCTCAAAACAGGCAATGGTTGGGAGCTGAGCAGACACCACCCTGGTGGCCCTGTCCTCCTGCCCACCTCGCCCTGCACGGAGGGTGCCACATGCCTAGAGACAGCCCCCCCCAGTCAAAGCTGTTGCTGTCACGTCAATCCCAACTCACGGCAAGCCACTAGGATGGAGGAGAACTGCCCCACAGAGTTCCCAAGGAGCACCTGGCCAATCTGAACTGCCAACCTTTTGCTGAGCAGATGTAGTTCTGAACTACTCTGCCACCAGGGTTTCCAGTGGAGACAGCACACAAAGCCCAAACTTAGAAGTTTCTACATTGTGTTAAAGATGTCCGAGCCACCCGGAAGAACGGCAGCCATGTTCAGTGGGCCACTGGAATGAGGGCAAGGCCGGTGCAGGTGACCAAGGCCCCATAGGGCTCCCTAGGCTGTCATCTATATGGGAGCAGATAACCAAGCCTTTCTCTTAACAAGCAGCTGAGTGGATCCAAACTGCCAACCTTTTGGTTAGCCAAGCACTAAACATTGTGAAACCAGGACTGCTTAAACTTAAATATAACCCGAATCAAAATTGTTGTATGTTTCCTATACAACTGACTGTAAAATTTACATTAAAAGTCACACTAGAGTAGCCAACACAGTTTTGAAAAAGAATGAAGTTGGAAGACTAGCCCAACCTGATTTCAAGATTTACAGTAAAGCCACAGTCGTCATGGCAGTATGGTCCTAGCAGACGAACCAACATAAAAACCAATAGAGCAGAATAAAGAATCCAGAAAGAGTCTTACACTTTTCTAGTCAGTTGAGTTTCAACAACCAAACCCACTGCCGTAGAGGCGATGCCATCTCATAGCAACCCTATAGTTTTCATTGACGGTGTCAAATTATTTCAATGGAGAAGGAATAGTCTTTCCAGTAAATGGTGCTGAGCAGCTGGCCATCCACGTGCAAAATAATGACCTTCACTCATAATCCACACTCAACACGAAAAATGACTCAAAATGAATCATAAACCTAAATGTATAAACCTGACACTATTAACCTTCTAGAAGAAGATTTAAGAGAAAGTCTTAGTGGCCTTGGGGTAAGCAAAGACTTCTTAAATAGGACTCAGAAAGCATAAGTCAATAAAGAAAAGTTGATAAATTGGGCACTAATGAAATGAAAAGGTTTGCTTTTCAAAAGGCACTGTTAAGAAAGTAAAGAGCCATGGCTTGGGACAAAATATTTTAAAACATATGTCTGATCCAATACTTCTTCTGCTCAGAATACATAAAGAACTCTCAAAACTCAAGAAAATAAAGAACCTAATTTTTTAAATGGGGAACGTGAACAGCCTCCTGACCAAAGAAGAGATACAGATGGCAGCAAGCACGTGAAAAGGTGCTCAGCATTGTTCGTCATTAGGGAAATGGATACAGTAACCACAGTGAAGTGTGTTTGGGGGTGGGTAGCAACAGGAGCTTCATTCTCTGCTGCTGAGAATGCAGAAGGTCATGGTCAAACAAACTGATTTGTCTTTACCATGGAGTATTCAGAATAAAAAGGAACCAGCTGCTGATACCTGCAACCGGAACGCAAAAGCACTGTGCCGAGTGTTAGCAGCAAGAAGCAAAAGGCTGTGTACTGTCTCAGTCCGTGTATATGACGTTCTGGAAAGAGCAAAACTGTAAGAACAGGAATTAGACACATGTTTTCCAGGGCCTAGACTTGGAGAAGCAGTCTCACTACAAAGAATCACAATGGGGCAGCATTTGCGGAAGATGGAAATACGTGTCCGTTGGCTGCCATGGTGGGTGGTTACCTGCACATCTGAGTTGGTCAAAACTCACAGGACTAGACAAAGAAGTGAATTTCACTGTATATAAATTATTTTTCAATTTAAAAAATAATCAAGTGCAGACCAGTAAGACTCTGGCTTGCAGTGGGTACTGTATTGTTGTTGCTAGGTGCCGTCGAGTCGGGTCCAACTCGTGATGACCCTCTGCACAGCAGAGCAGAACACTGCCCGTCCTGCACAAGGCCCACCCTTGGTTTTATGCCCGAGCCCATTGTTGTGGCCACTGTGTCGGTCCGTGTCACTGGGCTTCCAGACTAAGACAGACTAGGAAGAAAGGCTGGTAGTCTACTTCTGGAAAGAATTAGCCAATGGAAACCTCATGAATACGTACCGTAGTTTTCACAAATGACGTACCCACACACATAGCATGTGGCATAGCTTGGCTCCCTAAATTAGCCAGAAGGGGCTGTACGGTTGGGAAAGAAAAGTAAGACGTGTGCTTTGTTTCTGAAAATGACGGTATATTTACCAGCAGAGTGCCCCAACTTTCCAGGCACTGTCTTTACTCCTTGCACAGCAGATATGTATTATTGTCCCATTTTACAGAGAAGGAAGCTAACACTTAGAAAAAGCACTTCCGATGGCCAGGAAGATAGATCATAAAGGGGCAGTTAAGGCACAGAACTAAACACAGAATGCAAAAACAAATTACTTTTGAAACTAAGTTCAAAGTGTTTATCCCCAAGTATCTCATCTTCTGCCCTTTGTGTTAAACAGAAGAGAAGGAAACCTTAGAGAACCAGCAGGAGTGACTCATCCAGGGTAATGCACTTGCAGATGAGGCCACAGACGTCAGCCCGTGGTTAGGGAACTGCGGCTCTGTGGCCTAAGTTGAACACTGTATCTCCTCACATAAAGTACTGCCGCGTCTTACAAAAGACAAACCAAAAACCGAACCAAACCCACTGCTGTTGAGTTGATTCTGGCTCATAGTGACCCTAGAAGACAGAGCAGAACTGCCCAACAAGGTTCTTCAAGGAGTGGCTGGTGGATTCGAACTGCCAACCTGTTGGTTAGCAGTTGAATGCTTGGTCACTGTGTCACCAGCTAAATAACTGAGGGTGTGAAAGGTCTTTGATATATAGCTCAATTTTTGAAAGTCAGTCCTTGTTCATTCTAGAACAGGAAAAGGAAAGAGTAGTATCAAAGGCCAGGCAGTTGTTGAATATACTCTAGGCTGGGTATAAATGAGCTGGAGAATTATTCAGCAGATCCTGGTTTAGGTATCATGACTCCTTGAATCCTGAATAAATAGTTTTAAAATGAATAATTGTCAGTGTTATTTCCCACCATAAAATTTAATCATACTCCCCGGTGTAAGAGGCTCTGGGATGATTCAGACAAAACTGATGTGGAGTACGGCTTCCCAGTTACGTGTTGTAGGACCTCAGTTTCCTTGCCGAGAAATGGGAATTATCATGCCTTCTGCCAACAACAATCTTAAGGATTAGAGTCAATGGGCAATTGTGAGTCTGTTTGAGGGTCTCAATGAAGCATGACTGTGGCTGTCCTTGTTAGCACTGGAACGATGGTTAGCGTCTGCTGCTAGGGTCAGGAACTGGGAACTTCATGAGATTTGGAAGTAGCAGTCAGCATGAAGAGGCTCCATGTGGCTGTTGGAGGCAGTGCGCATGTCTTGGTCCCCGCCGTCCCGTTGAGATCAGTAGGTCAGAGGGTGCCCTCCTGCTGGGCCATCTCTCAGAGACAATGTGATGCGTCACCTCAGCCTGAGGAGGAGGACCATCTCGCCCAGAGTGGCATTTCTTCTCACCCACCGATGTGTTTCCATCAGCAACAAGTTCTGTGGCATCGAGTCTTTAAAATGGATTTCCCAGCCTGCCGACCTCTGTGAGTCCCAGGCAGCTCCTACAACGCAGAGCAGGTGATAGCTTTTCGTTTCGTGGTGCCCTTCGGGAACCTGTCTGTCTTCAGCCTTTGTGAATTAATACTCAGGGTGTCTCTCTGCTTCCAGAAGATGGAAGACCTTTTGTTTGCCTCAGTTTACCTGAGTCCCACGTGCTGCAGCAGATACCCACCTGTGTTCCAAGGAGCCCTGGTGACGGTGACAGACACTCAGCTGCTCACTAAGACGTTCGTGGCTCGGACCCACCCGGTGGCTCCGTGGGAAGTAGATTCAGTGATCGTCAACTGTAAAGACTGGGGGCAGTGGTCATCTGCCACACGGGGTCACTGTAGTCTGAATCCACTCGATGTCACCCAGCAACAGCAACTTGGAGGAGCACCCAGGGTCTCCCGGGCTGGCTTCAAGGACTGTCACAAACATAGCCTCCAAATTTGGTGAAATCTTCCCAATTGCTTTCATGTGATGCAGCAGCAAACAATGACAAACTTGATTTCGTCTTCACAGATTGGACCAGCATTCTTGTGCCTGTTTGACTGCTGGTCTAGCATTCATCAAGAAAGCAAGCCTGGCTTCTCTAAAAGCTGATGGGTTAAGTGCCCTAAACTGAGTCAGTGTGTCACAACATGTTGTCTCTTACAGAGAATGAACATTGGTCTGAGAGCGTTCCTGGTCATAGCCGACAGCTTGCAGCAGAAGGATGGCGAGCCCCCCATGCCCGTGACCGGCGCTGTCCTTCCGTCGGGAAACACACTGAGAGTGAAGAAGACGTATCTGAGTAAGACCCTAACGGAAGAGGAAGCCAAAATGATAGGTAAGTGGGGGACGTTGCAGGACAAAATGTTATTTTCTCACGGTTTAGGAGGCTGGAACTGTGAGTGCAGGCCACGGGGTCTAGAGGAAGGCGCTCTCCGTCCCTGCTGGGGAAGGTTCTTGTCTCCTCTCCATGCCTGTTCCTCGGTCCCTTTGTTTCCGTGGTGAGCCTCACGTGGCGTGTCTGTTCCCCTCAGTTCACGCTGCCTTCTCTCGGCCTTAACTGCTCTTTTATGTCTCGGGTATGATTGGTTTAAAACGCAGATATTAACTAAACAAAACTCTATTCCCAAAGGGGATTACATAGCATTTATAACACATATTTGAGGGGAAACAATTTAACCCATAATCTAAAAGAAAAAAAAAGCAATTACCATCAATTCCAATTCATAGTGACGCTATAGGACAGAGTAGAATTGCCCCAAAGTTTCCAAGAAGCACCTGGTGGACTCAAACTGCCAGCCCTTCGGTTCGCAGCTGTAGCACAGAACCACCACCCCACCAGGGTCCCCTCGCATACAGCAGTGAGTTTCCAAGGTTTGTTAGTGCTGGGCCCTGTTAACCCTTTAAAATGACAAGGTACTTAATGTTAGTTCACTATTTAAAAAACTCGTTCTAAAATAGCTTTTGAAACATTCTGCATTAATTCCTTTGATTGATTCATGCTGTTTTAACTGTCCTTTAAACTTTTTGAACTTCCCAGTAAATATTTTGCCATTTAAGTGTCAGATTTTTATCTGTGATATTTTCAAATCTCTGTTACTGATTATGTCTGCATTTTACAATGAATTTTGAAGACATCTGTTTGCTTTGGTAGATAATCCTGGTCATAAAACAAACTTGTGCATGTATGTATACATATATATATATACACGTATGTACATGTATGTGTATATATATACATGTCTATGTATTTACATATTAAGTGGCACATTTTTATAGCTTGTTTCCTTCTTTTTTCTGAAATAAAATTTGTCTAATTTATGTTTTAATCCCCCTAAATTCAGCAGCAAACCAGGTTATATGCTGAACTAGTCTACATGGGTTTTTCTCACTGTAACTGCGGTTGCTATGAGGTAGAATTGACTTGCCAGCCACAGATTTGTTTTTTTTAGATTTTGTAAAGAGTTTTTTTATTTTTCTTTATTTTTATTTGTTTACTTCTTACTAGGTACTAATATTTAGGAACCAACCGTAAACTTTGTTTAGATAGTTTCTAAATTTCAAAGGTATGAAAAGAAACAATGAGGACACCTCTTTTATTTATAGTATTTGTCTTTAGCTGTGATTGGAAACCCTAGTGGAGTTCCGGCAGTTCGAATCCACAAGGACCTCATCAGGAGCTCCATGGGGCAGCTCTGCTCTGGCATCTCCTGGGGTCCCTACAGTCAGAATTGACTCAGCACCTTTTTCTTTTTAATGCAATGGTTAAATAAGTTGAAGAAGAATTAATCAAGAGAAACAACCAGTATCAACTGTTTTAGTAAAGTATAAAGTTTAAATATAAAACTGCTTGGATTGGATGATATATATACATCACTGGCTGCTGACCGAGACAGCGGCAGTTCAGACTTCCCCAGCGGCTCCGTGAGAGAAGGACCTGGTGATCAGCTTAGCTAAAGGCTACAGCCAAGATAGCACCAGGAGCAGCTCTACACTGTCACGAGAGGCCACTGTGCTAGTCACCTAGTGCTGCTGGAACAGGAACACCACAACTAGATGGCTTTCAAAAGAGAAACTTTATTTTGTCACAGTCGAAATTGACTCAGCAACATCCCTGTCTGTTTTCTGCTGAAGAGCACTCATGCTGTGCTTGACAGGGGTAAAAATAACATAGCTGAACTCTGCGCTCCCGCCTTTTAAAAATTCTGATGTGGCTATTTTTGTTTAGGTCACTAAAAAATATTCCCCACATGTGTTTCAGAGGATAATAGGAAGTTATTAAAATCCTAACCCAAAATGAGAGTCCTCCTTCAGTCTCATTCATGTGAGTAATGGAGATAAACTTTCCTGCACTAACGAGGAACACGCAGAACAAAGGTGAAACTCTCTGCTGCCTTCCGACTGTTCGCTCTCTGGGAAGATAATTTCCTGTGAAGTATTTGAACTCTGGTTTGCTGAATTTACATGAGAATTTGTGGAACTCACACTCAGTGTGGGCACCGTGCCAACAGGCATAGACAAACACTGAACCAGTGTAGACAGTGTAGACAGACACTGAACCGGAGGAAATGACCTTCAGTGTGGGCACCATGCTGATGGCCGTGTAGACAGACACTGAACCAAGCTCTGTTCCTTAACCTAACAAGCTCAGTGACCCATGGAAAGGCCCCCTGTTCTATTGCTGTCCGGTCAATTCAGACTGACAGTGAAACGTGACAGAGAATAAATAAAGAGGATGTTGTCGTTTGATAAACTGAGTCAATGGTGGGATGATAACTCGTGTGTTTCAGGCATGTCCCTGTACTACTCTCAAGTACGCAAAGCTGTGGACAACATTCTGAGGCACCTGGATAAAGAAGTCGGCAGGTGTATGATGCTGACCAACGTCCAGATGTTAAATAAAGAGCCGGAAGACATGATCACGTGAGTACTGACCAGGACTCAGATTTCAGCAAAGAGCCACCTGAGAGGTACCCATCGATTCCTCTCAGTTACCTTTTCTGTATGTTCTCTAAGGAACTTTGGTGGCACGGTGGCTGCACGCTATGGCTGCCATCCGGAAGGTTAGCTGTTCAAACCTACCAGCTGCTCCTTGGAAACGCTACGGGGCGGTCCTCCTCTGTCCTGTGGGATCACTGAGAGTCGAAATCAACCCAACAGCAATGGGATTTGGCATTTGCATTTATTCTGTGAGCAGCCCTGGTGGTCTAACAGTTAAGCCTTGGCTGCTGACCCAAAAGGTGGATGTTTTGAACCCACCTAGTGGCTACATGGAAACCCCAGTGGCATAGTGAATTAATTGCTACATCTGCTAATGGGAAAGTCAGCAGTTCAAATCTGCCAGGTGCTCCTTGGAAACTCTATGGGGACAGTTCTACTCTGACCTATAGGGTCACTATGAGTCAGAATCAACTCGATGGAAGTGGGTTTAGAGGCAGCATGGGAGAAAGATCTGGTGCTCTGCCTCGGAAAATTAGTGTTGTTTTTGTTAGGTGCCGTTGAGTCAGTTCTGATGCCTACCAACCATGTGGAACGGAGTAGAACTGGCCCCGTAGTGTCCCCTAACCCTCCAGTGTTGACATGACACCGTTGCACAGAAGGTGTCAGGCAGCCTGCCTGCCGCCATTCAGGAGCCTCCATGGGGAGCAAGTGACCTGAGATTCACTAGGTAAACCAGATGCTTGATTGGTCTTAATAAGACTTAGGGGATATTTCTGGTTTCAGCTTTAAAGACTATTTTGGAGTGATACTTTTGGGGCTCATCCAGCCTCCATGGCTGCAGAAAGGCTGGATTCCATGAAAATTTGAAATTCTCTTCTGCATTTTCCCCTCTTTTGCTCAGGATACATCACTGAATCTTTGATCAGAAAGTTCAACAGTGGTCAAAGGCAACTTGGGAGATTGGGTGCAAACCTTTGGGGGAGGTCGTGAATCTATGCTAATGGGGAGGAGTCAAACACACAGTGATAGTGGACGGGCACCATCTAGTTCTTCTGGTCTTGTGACTGAGGAGGCTTTTGTTTACGGAGGCAATCAGCCGCACATTTCATTTCTTCTTCCATGGGCTGGGAATATCTCCTGCGCTGCGTGTTAAGGCCGATTCCTGAGCAGAAAACAACCAGTGCTACACTTCTGGAAAACGAGAAGAAGCGTCAGGCCCTGGTGTGAGCGTTCAGGTGAACAGGGTGGAGGCCAGCTATGGAAACGGCCTCTCTGTTGGATGGCTGAGGTCGGCTGGCCTCTTTCCCAGGCCTGGCACCCGGCAAAGGCACAACCTTGACCGTTGAGTGTCTTGTGCTGCTTCATCTCCACTTCTCCTCCACTTTGTGGGTCAAATAGCAAAAAAAAAAAAAGACAGAAAAGGACAATTTTAGCATCTGTTACCAAGTTTTCTTTATATTCAGTTAGTGGTTCACATGCTGTCCATAAAAGCCCAGAAAACAAGAACAGCAGTATTCGGAGGACGTCACATACTGGTGACGGTGACAGTCTCTCAGCCCACCTTTATCAGCCTGGAAACCTGGCAGGGTTTGCCTTGCACTGGCGGCTAGGCAGGGTCCTCTCTTTTCCAACAGATAGGAAGATAGTCCCAGCTGCCAGAAACATCTGGAAGACCACCCCAGCTGTGCACTGTGTTGCCTGTGAACAGCTAGGGAGCTCCCTAGGCTGGGGTCAACTCTGTACCCCTCCCAAGGGATCATCTGTAAACACCTTTCTTTTCTGCCTGCACCCTCGGGGGGCTGGCTGCCCATCCCACGCAGAAGGCCCCTGGAAAAGGAGAGACAAGCATGTTGGGACTTTGCACAAGAGCCCAGTGTCAGAGAAGCTGACACACACGTGTTTTATTTTTCACACACATGGCTTTGTGTTCTCCTTGACAAGCTGGGAAAAGCTCTCTAATCAGGCAAGTCACCGGACAAAATGACTCTGTGATGGTGACTTCTGATTGCACCCTGGGTGGCTTCTGCTCCCTGCACTTCTGCTCGAATCCCAGCTGACTGTTGGAGAACGAGTTACTTCTGTCCTGCCTCGAGCTGTCACTCATCCCAGCGTCCTAAGGTTGCATTAATTTAGTTCCAGTTTTATATCTATTATGAGAGGAATAAATCATCCGAATTTCGGCATGCTGTTACATTCTGTCACTTGGGTTATTAGAAGACTTGATGGGCAGCTTAACTCTTCCTTAAAGGTCACTTATAAAATAAGCAGTGAAAAATCAGATGATAACCTATTCACGTTAGTGATAGATATCATTCAATACAAAATTGACATATTTTCTTCAGATTTCACCACAGGACACCACACTGGGGGGGTAATATGCTGTCGTGGTGATCCCGACATGTAGTGACCCTGTGGACAGAACAGTTCTGCCCCATGAGCTTCCCAGGCTGCAGTCCCCACGACAGTAGACCACCGCAGCTTCCCCACGGAGCTGCTCGTGGGGTCCAGCCACTGGGGAAGGCCAGCTGCCAAGGCTCCTGCGGATGGCCTTGATTGTCATTAAACGCTCACGTTCCCCTGAGAGTGATCAAGAAGAGAAAACCAGTCCCCAGAGAAATTAGGCCTCTTAGTGCCATTGCCAGTATCAGAAATGTAGACACACTGCTTGTCACTGTGTAAGACTTATTCCGGAAGTACCTCATTTCTTGTAGACAGCGGTGTGGACTGCAGAGAGAAAAACGGAACCCATCAGAGAGAGAAGCTTCTGGAAGGCACACAGCCGTTAGCAGCATGGTTCCTCGTGGTGCACTAAAATTCTGTTTGTAAACGCTGACCGCGGGCGAGACAGCAGCACAGCCCTCCTGTCCTGACACACACAGCCCCACCTGTGACTCTGGCGTGGGACCCAGCCCGCGGGGCTGACCCGTCCAGGTCACGGCTGATGGCGGCGTTGGTCTTCCCAGAGCATACCGCCGTTGCGTCTCACTCTTTACAAGTCCTCTGAGCACTGGCTGAGCCACGGAAGGAACAGATGTTGGGGAGTGATGTGGGGCTAGCCAAGGAAGCCAGGTGGCGCGGTGGTGAAGTGCTTGGGTGCCAGACCCAAGCTTGGTGGTCCAGGCCCGCCAGAGGCACCTGGGGAGACTGAGCTAGCGGCGATTTGTTCCCGTGAGGGTGACGGCCTAAAGAGCGCTGTGGGTGGTTCTGTGCTGTCACCTAGGGTGGCTCGGAGCGACAGTCGACTCCATGAAACACAACAGCAACATGGCCCTGTCAACACTGTGATTCAGCAGACAGGGATTCTTCCTTCAAGTATTTGATCTCTATTTTTCTGTCTGTATAGATGTACTTTTTTTTTTTTTTCAGTTTCCACAACCTTTTGACCTGTTTTTAAACTGTTTTTCAATTGTAGGGGTGAGAGAAAGCCAAAAATCGATCTTTTCAGGACCTGCGTAGCTGCAATCCCGCGCCTGCTTCCTGATGGGATGTCAAAGTTGGAGCTCATCGACCTGCTGGCCCGGTGGGTGAGGGGGGCGGGGCACTGTGTAAGTGGGTGGGCCTGCAGGCTGGGTGGGTGAGGGTGGGGCCGGGCACTGCTTAAATCAGCTGACCTGCCGGCCAGGTGGGTGGGGACTTAGGGCATTGCATGAACTGGCAGACTTGCCAGCCCAGTGGGTGAGGACATGGGTGGGAATCGCTTGATCAAAGTGGAGTTTAATTCTTTGTCATGTTTCCTAAAAACTAGAATGCTTATTAGCGGTTGACAGGTTTTTAAAGCATGAGGCTTTAGGCTAGACACTGTGCTGGGTCACTATGAACTGAGATCAATTTTACTGTAGCAGGTCTGGTTTTGGAGTTATGCTCAGACGGGAAGGAATAAAGAGATTTTGTAAAATTTTGCTCATGTTTATGGGGCTTAAATTCCTGTTTACATTTACATAAGCCCCCAGAACTGACAGCAGCACCGAGTCTCTGGGTGGGACAAGCAGGGGACACCTTCAGCTGCCAGCCAAGAGCTTGGAAGTCGTGTCCACCCAGAGGTGCCTCAGAGGAAAGGCCTGGTGATCTGATCCCAGGAAATCACGCATGGGAAACCCTGCAGGGCCTCCAGGACTCAGAGTCGGCTCCACGGCACACGGTTTTACTCTAAGGGTAACCAAAGGGAAAGGTGTTAACCAGGAATAGACTGTTACCGTGTCTGCTGACGTGGAAGGGACGCTCCATTTATCCAGTGCTGTTCTGCTTGGTGATTAAGACCTTTGAAACACTAAGTTTTTCAAAAAGTTGTGTAGCATTCTGGTAAATTCTGATGTTGTTTTGGGTGCCCCTGAGCCAAATCTGACTTGGAGTGACCCGATGTGGCAGGAGCTGTCCCATAGGCTTGTTTCCTAGGCTGTCATCTTTCCAGGAGCAGAAGCCTGTCTGTTTCCCACAGAGCCACTGGGTGGTTTCAAGTGGCCACCTTTGGGTTATCAGCTGAGTGCTTAACGGTTGTGCCACAAGGCTCCTTTCCCTAAGTCTGCACTCCTTGTAACGCTGTGACACAGACTCTTTGCCTCTGAAATCGCCGTCAGCCTGGCCAGGTCACGCCTGGCTCCGCAGAGCTGTTCCGGGACTGTCGGTAGAGAACTCTGGGGGCCGCACAGGAATGTGGGTGCTATTTATAGCGGGAGGGTTTGTTATCATGTGCATTCTTACGGAGCCCAGAGCAGTGGGGGCTGTTTTTATTAGGGAAAAGAGCAAACAAATGTTCTCAAGAGTTCAAATCTTAAGGACAAAGCCAGAAAATCACTGAAATTATGTGGGAAGCCTGTGAAGAGGCAGTTTTCATGAACTTGGAAAGAAGCCCAGGGCTGTTCTCAGAAGGAAAAAGCCCTGGGGCACCCAACCGGCATACTGAGTCCCCTCAGCCTGTCAGGAAAGGAGTCACTGCAGATCTCCTTAGGAGGAGAGAGCCGTGGAGCACCCAGCCCACATACGAGGTCCTGTTAGCCTTTAAGGAAACAAGCCCCTTCAGGACTCCTGGGAGGGTCGGGGGGCAAACACGAGGCCGCGAGGCAGCAGTCAGCGTGGTTTTCCAGTCTCTGGTCGCTGTCCAACTCTGTAGTCCAAGTATTCTGGGATTAAATTCACTCTTGAACAATGTACAATCTAGTCACCAAAAACCTGTTGCTGTCAAATCAATCCCAACTCACAGCGACCCGTAGGACAGAGTAGACCTGCTCCATAGAATTCCCAAGGAGCAGCTGGGGGGCTTGAACTGCCAGTTGGCTGGCAGATGAGGCGCTTAACCACCGCACCACCAGGGTTTCCAGTCCCAAGGATGTACATAACCTTTTATTTTGATTTCCTAGTTACATGTGTGGTACATTCGTCCTGGGAAGTAACTCGGTCTTCTTCACAACTGGCAAAATAAGCAATTTTCAAACAGGCTCTGGGTCTCTTCTACCTCCATAGGAGCATCATGGAGGGGTCCTCCTGACCCCCCCATTCCTTCTCAGTCTTTCCCATACTGGCTAAATATGACAGACTCAGACATACGTTGTTGTTTCTAGAAGCTACTGAGTGGATCCTGACTCCTGGGGATGCCCTGTGACAGAGGAGAACTGTCCCCTAGGGTGCCTTGGCTGTCATCTATGCGGTATCAGGTCACCGGGTCTTTCCTCCCAGGGAGCCGCTGGGCACGTGCTAACCACTGACCTTTCGGCTGGCTGCTGAGCGCCTAACGGATGCACCACCAGGCTGCAGGGAATAATGTATTAAAGTTAGGCTACAAGGGAGGGCCTTCAAACCTTGAAACAAAACGGCCGGAGTCACCTTTAAGCAAACACATAAAACAGGTTAGCTCAAAAAGAAACAATGTCATCCTCAGATACTACACTTAAAAAATGTAAAAACTATCTCTAGGGTCTTCCTAAGTCAGAACTGGCTCAATGGCAGTGTGTTTGGGCTTTTCTCATTTGTATAAAATCAAAGCGGACAGCGGTCACCCCAGATCCTGGATGAGAAGCTCAGAGGGCAGCGAGTCTGAATGGTGAATGGTGAGGGAGTCGCTGGGGCAGAAATCGTGGGGATGTTGACACACTGAAGGATGTCACCAAGGTCACTGAACAGTGTGTGGAGATGCAGGCAGGGAGCATGTTTTGATATATGTATTTTTACCAAAAATAAAGTAAAATTTCCTTTAAGAAGTATTAGTGTAAATGAGTGCTAAGTGCAGTGTGGTGTCCTGGAGAGCCTTCTGAAAGGACGTTCTGGAAAACTGGTGCTATCTGAGCGAAGCCCGTAGTTGAGTCGATGGTGTTACAGTGTGCAATGGCATCTTAGTGCTCATTAGGGTGTGTAGTTACAGACGATGTCAGCCTTCAGGCAGACTGGGCGCAGAGTATAGAAAAATTCTGCATCATCTCTGTGGTTTTTCAGTAAGTGTAAAATTAAAAGTTTTTTTTTTTTACATTTTCCATATAAATTATTTCCTAAGCAGAGAATAAGGGGGCCTCATAATTCTGCGGTGCGAGGCTTAAGTGCTTGGCTACTGAGCAAGAGGTTGGGCATTCAAACTCACAAGTGGCTCCTCAGGAGAAAAGACCCTGGAGGTCTGCTCCACTAGACGTCACAGTCTAGGACAACTTACGGGGCAGTCACAGAGGGTTGCTATGAGCTGGGATCAACTTGGCAGAGCCTGATGACAACATGTTTCAGGCACAAGTAGAAACAGAGGCCTCTGTCGGGTCCTCCACACATCCCACGTGAGTGGGAGGAAGGTGGGCCGGAAGAACAGCCCGTCCGGCCGATGATTCGGTGGTCTCCCGTGCATTTCACAGGCTCTCGATCCACATGGACGACGAACTGCGCCACATTGCACAGAACTCCCTGCAGGGTTTGCTGGTGGACTTCCCGGACTGGAGAGAAGACGTCCTCTTCGGCTTCACCACCTTCCTGCTGCGGGAGGTCACAGACGCGCATCCCGCGCTCCTCGACTCGTCCCTGAAGCTGCTGCTGCAGCTGCTCACCCAGTGGAAGCTGGCCACGCAGACTCAGGGCAAAGGCGGCGGCGAGCCGGCCGGCAGGGGCAGGAGCTCCGAGGTGGGTGTCTTAGCCTCGCTGTGCGGCTGCCGCACGCACCGTTCTCTGCTGTTACTTTCTCACCGTCCTGTACCACGAATGGGTGGCTTTCTCACAATTCTCACCAGTTAACTTTCTCAGTGTTCTGCAGGTGGAAAGTCTAATCATTGTCCTTCTTTGTTGGTGGCCCTGGGCACATCTTGTTCTTTGACTTACAAACAACCCTCAGCGGCAACTATCTTTCTGCCATTTCTGCGTGCATGCTTGTGTACCTGTCCTGCTCTTTTTATAACCCAGGGGTGACCAGGTTTCAGATCCACCCTACACTGGTGTCACCTCAACTGAGTTGATTACTTGATGACATTACATTCTATTGCTTATATAATGTGATTACATCAAGTGAGATTATGTTCCGTTACATCATGTCATGCCCACAGGTACGTTGGCCAGGGTCCCAGCGCTCATTCTGGGAGACACCGTCTATAGTGGTGGGTTTCATACTCTCCCCACCAATCCATGTTCTTTCATATAGTACAGGTGTGAATAAGTTACAGCCTGCTAGGAACTTTCTCCTCGGTGGCCTTAGTTCTTCCAAGAGCATGAATTGTTACTAGGAAATTCAGGACATGGTAAGCCACTCCATGCTGCGTCTGTCACCATGAGAAATGTCATTTAGGTAATAGAACTTTTCTTCAGGTAATTATGATTATAAACCTATTCCTAAGACCAAATTACTGCAGAAGCAGATGTGGAGATGGGTATGTCCACCCGTCAGCTGTCCTCTAGTTTTTCTTCCAGGCAGCAGTATCAAAGGTCACCAAGAAGAAAACGAGATGCTGTGGCCACTTGATTCTTGGATGCTCCATCCTGAATGATAGAAAACCACAGAGGCTGCTGGCAAGGGTTTTGGCGAGCAGGTCAGGTGGAGAGTGTGGTCCCAGGAGACCAGGGCAGTGACGACGTGGCACTGGCCGTGAGCAGGTGGAGAGAGACTCTGGCTGGGCAAGCAAAGAGTCTGAGGATCATGGGGTTTGGGGCAGAACCCCAGATGAGCTAACCACAGGGGCGAAGTTGGCGTCCTCCCTTCCCTGTCACTGCACGTGCCAGAACAGAGGTCGAGATCCCGGGATTCGGCGTGCTTGTGACAGGAAACTGGAAATGAGGGCAGGCACAGCCTCTTGTTTTTACTTTGAACTCACTTGGTGGCCGAAGGAAACCCTGGTGGCATCGTGGTTAACAGCTACAGCAGTTGGAATCCACCAGGTGTGCCTGGGAAGCACGGTGGGGCAGCTCTACTCCGTCCTGTTGGGTTGCTGTGAGTTGGAATCGACTCGATGGCAGTGGGTTCGTTTTGGAAGGTTGCCGATTGGAAAGTTTCAGAACCCATCTCATAAAAATGTTCAAAACCTAGGCTAGAATTTAACACACAAACAGTCAAGCAAATCAGAATAGAAAATAAATATTGGACTGGTGTCAGCTCCCCAGACAAAGAACGAACTGGGGTCTGTAAGACACACAGCGCCCCAGACAGGCTCTTGGACTGAGACGGATGGCGGGGGCTGTCCAGGAAGCTCACCGCTGGAGGGGGAGGGGGGGTGAAAGAGGTGGGCACAGGTCCTGATCCAAAGGGCCCGAGAGCTTCTGGGTAAGGAGCGTGCTGTCCTAGGGGGTGGGGAAGCGTGGGGAGAGCAGTTCAAGCACAGCAGTGGTGTGAGTTCCGGGTGTGATATGGTAAGTTGGTATGGACTGTGTGCTTGTACAGAAACCACAATAAAATTTAGTTTAAAAAGAAAAAGAAAGAAAATAAATATCAGCAAATTCAAGGAGCCCCAGTGGCACAAGCCATGAAACCGTGCCCTGCTCCTGGAAGAGCTGGGGGCACACCCACCCTGCCGCTCCGCTGGAGAGAAGACCCGGCCACCTGCTTCTGTGAGGTCTGCGTCCCAGCGGCCCCATGGAACAGCTATGCTCTGTCCCATGGGGTCACTGCGAGTCAAACCGAACAACCACAAAGCACAGCTAAGAGTGTCAGAAGCTTTTAGATAATTGAAGTCAAAACAAATCAGCTCCCGTGGTGCATACAGTATCGTCCCAGATGGTATGAGATAGAAGCAGTTTCATTTTTATTACCGTTAACATGAATAGGCTTTGGAAACTTACTCCTTATCAGAGGTAACAGATAGTGGATGGTTTTACAAAGCAAAGGCAGGTGAAAAAGATCAGACGTCGTAATGAATTCACAGACGCCTCTAGTTGTAAGTCACTGTGATTTGTTGTGACGTGACACGGTCGGGTGAGGTCGAATACGTTGCAAGGTGTATGTAGAAGGGGTTTTTTTCTTCTTCCGTTGTGGTTTGTCTGAAGACAGGCTGTCATTCTCCTTCCCCGACAGCTGATGGCCAGTGGAGCCAGCCACAGGACGCAGCCAGAGCGCGGCCCCCACTGCAGCGTCCTGCACGCCGTGGAAGGCTTTGCCCTTGTCTTGCTCTGCAGTTTCCAGGTCGCCACACGCAAGCTGTCCGTTTTAATCCTCAGGGAGATCCGAGCCTTGTTTCTTGCCCTGGGGCAGCCTGAGGTACGAATGACCCTTCTGAGCTTTCTGACCCCTTCTCTCAGCTGCTGCGGACTGAGATGAGTGTCTGTAGGAAGCAGCCCGCGGGTCCAGCCTCCGCTGCTGACCAGAGGCTGGCAGTGCAGACCCTCCTACAGCTCTGTGGGAGAAAGACCCGGTGACCCGTTCCCTTTAAGGCGACGGCCGAGGCCACCCCTGGGCACTTCTGCTCTGTCACGTGGGACTTGATGAGTCAGAGCAGACCCACAGCACCCAACAGCAACACATGGCTATTTTATGCCACGGGGTGTCAACAAATATTTTTTGATGCATTGTTAGGTTTTTAATTCTGTAACATAACGTAACAAGCTGGAGAAAAGTCAGACATTCCGAAAGTGGCGGACAAAGATAACTCTTGGTCTCTGGAAGATGGTGCTTTGCTCAAGAAGTGAAGAAGTTTTAGATTCGGTTTGGTTATGGGTCATTTTTCTTCATATTGTTCAGCCTACATGAATGAACAAAACCCAAAACCCAAAGCCACTCCTGTCCAGTCAACTCTCACTTATAGTGACCCCATAGGACAGAGGAGAACTGCCCCGTGGAGTTTCCAGGGAGCACTGGGTAACTTCAGACTACCACCCTGTGGTTCATAGCCGTAGCCCTTAACCACTACACCACCAGGCTACAGATGTTATGAATTCGTACTAGAGAGTAAACTGGAAAAGATGATACAGTCCAGTTAAAGTAATCAAGGTACCAAGCATTCTAAGAGTGAGCTGTTTAAACCTCACTAATGACGGGAAAATGGCATCACAGAGATGTCCCCTTGAGATGGGGAAGCAAGTCCTTTATGAAGTAGAGTCTAGTCCTGTTTCCTGACACTCCCAATGGAGTGTTAGGGCTCGGTGACCACAGATGCAGGTGGCCAGGTGCGAGGCTAGAGATGACAGGACAGTGGCCAGCCTTTTGTGTCATATTCTTCTTTGGGAAGACACCAGAGTCCATTTTCCTTGCGTAAATGAAGGAGTCTTGGTTTATAAGATCCTTGGTACCATCAAAGACTGCAGCCCATGAACAGTCCATTCCCTGCCCATGTCTTCAGAAAGTTTTCCAGTGTGCCTCAGAACCCCACCTCGTATCTGATAAATGGATCTCTGAGAAAGAGAAATGCCCCCTGGGGCTGTAACCATGGCAACACCAGTGATAACAGGAGATGGTGTGTCTGTGTCCTGCACACTGTCTACCATAGTCCTCACAATGGCTAAAGAATTGTTGCTGGGAGCTGTGGAGTCAATTCTGACCCACAGCGACCTCAGTCTCCTAGGCTGTGATCTTTGTGGAAGGAGACCCCCAGATCTTTGTTACCACATGCCACCTAGTCAGTCCTGATTCATGGCGACCCCATGAACAACAGAATAAAACACTGCCTGGTCTTGCACCACATCCACAGTCGTTTTTATGCTTAAGCCCGTTGCTGTGGCCACTGTGTCAGCCCATCTCATCCAGGGTCTTTCTCTTTTCCACCGACCCTCCACTGTGCCACTCATGATGTCCTTCTCCAGGGACTGATCCTTCCTGACACCATGCCCGAAGTAAGGCAGACACAGTCTTGCCATCCTTGCTTCCAAGGAACACTCTGGTTGGACTGCTTCTAGATGAAATCTGTTGGTTCTTTTGGCGTCCACAGTACATTCAGCGTTCTTCTCCAACACCACAAGTCAAAGGCATCAATTCTTCTTCTGTCTTTTTTGATTATGGTCCAGCTTTGGCGTGCATGTGATGTGACTGGTTCTCACATGTTAGTCTTCAAGGTGACATTTTACTTTTCAATACTTTAAAGAGGTCCTTTGCAGCAGATTTTCCCAATGCAGTGCGTCTTTTGATTTCTTGACTGCTGCTTCCATGGGTGTTGATTGTGGACCCATAAAATGAAATCACTGACAACCTTAATGCTTTCTCCATTTATGACAGTGTTGTGTACTGCTCCAGCTGTGAGGACTTTTGTTTTCCCAGTGTTGAGGTGCAGTCTGTACTGAAGGCTGTGGTCCTTGGTCTTCATCAGTAAACAGAGTTGATGGTGGGTTCCAAGCTCCAACCTTCTGTTCAGCAGCTGAGCGCTTCACTGCTGTGCCACCAGTACTCCTTTTTACTTAAGGAGTAGTACTGTTTTTATCCCCATTGTACAGATACTGAGACTGAGGTTTAGAGAGGCTGATCGCCTTGCCTCAGATCCACAGTGACACAGAGCCGGAATTCCGTCCCAGGTCTACATCCCCCACGGCCCCGTGTCCCTAATCACCCAACACCAGGCCGTGTCAGGGACATTCTGGTGCATGCCGTTCTGTGACTGACCTTCTCATTTCTGCATGAATATAACATCCCCCGACCTGTCACCAGAGGCTGGCGTATTGCTGTTGAACAGCTTTCAGCAGGACTTCCAGACTGAGATGGACCAGGAAGAAAGGCCAGACAGCCAGTAAAAACCCAGTGGGTCACAGCAGATCAGTCCCGTTCTGTGTGGTCACTGGGAGACAGGGGCCAGCTTGACAGCTAGTGGGAACATCCATTGGTGTACCCTAAGAGTCCCTGCTTCTGTAACGCTCCTGAGGAAGCCCTTTGGCGTTCACCAGCTTCTCTTTGGGAACCCTGATGGCAGAGCCGTTAAATGCTGTGGCTGCTAGCCAAAAGATGGGCAGTTTGAATCTATAAGGTGCCCCATTAGAAACTTGGGGGGGGGCAGTTCTACTGTGCCCTACAGGGTCATCGTGAATCAGAATTAACGGAATGGCAGTGGGTTTGGTTTGGTTTTTAGTATGTCCTTGGTATAGGGTGATAAGCATATATATCCACGTATACACAGATGCTGCTTGTGCGGAGTCTCCGGTCAGCTGCTGCTTCTTCTGCCACTTCTGGTGTCCTTCCGTCAGGTCACTGTTCACAGCACAAGTCCCGCCATCTCCAGTATGGTTTCGTTTGGAGCTGAAATTCCTTCTTCACACACAACTTCTCTGATAATTTTAGCATACCAGTGATTAAAACAAATCACATTTTAATGGTGTGACGCAGTGTCTTATCAGGCATCTTTTCCTTAAATGAATGACAGTGGGAGCCCTGCGGGGAATAATGTGTCATGTGGGTGTTTAGACTCTTTGCACACAGGTGAGTTTTTGAAATTCAGGTGCCTCCCTTCAAAATGGGGTGAAACTGGACCTGCCATTATCTTCCCTGGAACTTGAAAGAACCAGCGCTGAATGGCAGGGAGTTTTTACCCACTGCCTGACACACCTTGGCGCTCACTTTCCTGTGAGAAAGACCTCCTCGCGGCCTAGCAGGCCTGTCGGATTCATGCGTTAGCCAGAGGGGTGAGTGGGGGTGATGGATCTGTTTTCCCATGGAGAGTAATTGCCTGTCCTTTGCACAGGATGATGACAGGCCCATGATTGATGTCATGGATCAGATGAGCTCCTCCATCCTTGAAAGTTTTATTCACGTGGCCGTTTCGGATTCCGTAAGTACACAGTGGATCCCAGCTACTAATCATCCTGATAGGTAAGGTCTAGCCCATCTGAGAAAGAGAAATACAGGAGTTTTATGGGGAAGGACTCTGGGGTTTGATGTCAGGTCAATAATGTGACACGAAGGCATTTATCAAAACAAAGCCAGCTTTGCAGAGGCTGGCTTGGGGCACGCTCGGAGCAAGTGCCTGCAAAACTGGAGCCCTGGGAAGAGGGACAGTATTTGTAACTGCAGTTTGAAAAAGAATGGCTGGAGATTCTTCAGTAAAGCTAAGCACCTTGTTCAGTGTCCTTGCACTGTGTGTGGCACGTCGTGTGGTGTGGTGCAGCTCAGAGGGCTCTCATGTTTACTAGTTACTTTGGACCCTCACAGCCATGAAATTAAAAAACCTGACGTCATAAACCACAGCTATCCCCTGACATCTTCTTTGAACCAGGAAACAGCTTATCATGATTAGTAAAGTAGGTCTGCTTTGAGTGTTGAAAGACTGACTTTTAAAAACCTGTTGTTGTTGACTTGATTCTGACTCATAGGGACCATTTAAGACAGAGCTGAATTTCCCCATAGAGTTTCCAGGGAGTGTGTGGTAGGTTTAACCTGGCAACACCGTGGGCATTTGCCAAGCTCTGAGCCATTGCAGCACCAGGGCTCCTTAAAGAAAACCAAACCCACTGCCACCAAATCAATTCCACCTCTTAGCGACCCTGTAGGACAGGGTAAAACTGCCCCGCAGAGTCCAAGAAGCGGCTGGTGGGTTCAGGCTGCTGCCCTTTTGTTTAGCAGACGCAGCTGTTAACCGCGCTGCCACTGGGGCTGTGTGCGCAGGGCATGTCTGGGATACCCTGCGGCATCCACGTTGCCGATGCCCCACGCAGAAGCTTGTCATGTGTATGTGAACACAGAACCTGAGAACGCGTGTGAGCGTCTCACACATGGCCTTCTCTAACTGAGATGGAACACAGGGCTGCCTCGTAACATCACTGTCAGGGGCGCAGTAATAGCAGCAGTGGCTGACCTGCTCAGCCAAGCTTTGTAGCCCTAAACAGCGATAGGAAGGTGGTCTCAGCCTTTTAGAAATTCAAACTGTGCTGACACGCACGGGTCCCCTCAGTTGCTTTAAATGCGTATTATATATACCTGCAGATGATAACACTACATTCCATTCCTGTGATTTGGTTCTGTGTTTATTGGAATAAACACATGACTAGGAGGTGACTAAGCTGGGTATACCGCCCTTGGGAAGATACATGGGAGGCAGGAAGGAAAGTGAGGGGTGAACTGGCTTATTGCCGCCTGCCTTTTGTTTTAATTTTTATTGCAAATATGTATGTAACGAAACGTCCCCGATTTCAACAGTTTGTACAGTCGAGTGACAGTAATATGTCACCATCTTGTCCAACGATCGTCACTCCAGATGTTCCTGTCGCCCTTCACAGAAGCTTAGCATCCCCTAAGCAGTGGGTCCTCCTTTCTCCCACCCACCCCCGGCCCAGACCGTGAATAAACTCAGTTCTCAGTGTTGCTGCTCCGTGCCCCCAGTGGCCAAAGCGGCACTGCCCCGCAGGGCGCCCTGGGCTGTGGTTTTAGAGGAGCAGACTGACAGGGCTTTTTCCCGTGGGGCGGCTGACGGATTTGAACTCACCGTCGGGCTTCGCCGTCCGCACCACCAGGGCACCTTCTTCACCTCTGTGCCCCTGGCTGTTCCGGGTACGTCATGGAGCGGGGATCGCACTGCTCTGGGCCTGGCGAGTCCACACCCATCGCGTCCCTGGTGAAGCCCCAGTGGCACAGGGGTCGAGTGTTGGCTGCTCACCACAAAGTGGGCAGTTGGGCTCCATCAGCGACCCCTGGGAAGCCCTACACGACAGTTCTGTTCTGCCCTGTAGGTCACTGTGAGTCAGAAGCAACTCAGCGGCAGTGGGTTTCGCTTGGTTTCAGGAGCTCTGGTGGTGCAGTGGTTAAGTGTCAGCGGCTCACTGAAAGGTCGGCCATGGGAATCCACCAGCCACCCCCTGGAAACCCTTCGGGGCAGCTCCACTGTGTCCTGTAGGGTCACCGTGAGTCGGAAGCACTCAGCGCTTGGTTTGTACGTCATTGGCGTCATATCCCCCAGGCCCTAAATTACAGAGACAGAGACTGCAGGCTGCTTAACCTTTTCCCAGGTCCCTCAGCGTTGGGCAGCGCCTGTGCCAGAGTCTAGCCTCTGGCTTGGAAGGCCACGCTCCCCACCTTGCAGCCCATCGGCCAGTGAAGACCCATGGTAGCCGCGCACCCAGGGAGCTGGGAGCGCTAGCAAAGCACATGGGTCACCTTAACTGCCCAGCAAACACAGAGCGTTGTCTTCTCCCACCACAGGAACTAGATAATTTGAAAACCACTCTCCAGCAAGCTTTGCCACTGTGGAGGCGAGAGATAAGGAAATACAGGGACTTACGTGGTATCACTGTCTCTGTGTGTATGTGTATACACACACACACATATATATGTATATGGCATATATATGATATGTATGTATGATATATATGTGATATGTATATCCTGGTGATGTATGTATTATGATATATAGGTATGTATGATGTGTATGTATGATATATATCGTATATATGTATGAAATAGGCATGTGCTATATATCTCCTGGTGCCGTGAAATCAATTCCAGCTCTTAGCAGCCCTACAGGGGTTTCCATGGGCCCATTGGGTTTCCAAGGCTACCAGCCGCTGGCGGGTTGGTTAGCTGCTGAGCACTCACCTGCTGCACCACCAGGGCTCCCTGTAGAGAGGTGTGTGTCTCTTTTTTAAGGTGCCTTGATGGCACAGTGGTTAAGCAGCTGACTGTTGTGCTCTGTCACACAGGGCCACTGTGAGTTGGAACCAGTTCAGAGGCACACGGTGACAGCAGTATGTGCATCTTACCATTCAGGAGGCTTTGGAATGTGTGATTTTAGCTTGGAATCATGGAACAAGTGGCACTCAGTGTCTCACCTCAAAATCATGACCTGCTTGCCCTAGAAAAGGGGTTGCACAGAGCCTTCTCTCTAAGTCAAAGGAAGGTATTTCAGTTACGTGACATAAAGAAGATCATGACTAAGTCATACTAATTAAAAAGAAAAAAACCACTGCTGTTGAGTCCATTTCATCTCCTAGTGACCCTGTAGGACAGAGTGGAGTGCCCCATGGGGTTGCTGAGGGGGTCTTCATTAGAGAAGCAGACGGCCGCATCTTTTTCCCACAGAGCAGCCAGTAGGTTTGAACTGCTGACCTTTTGGTTAGTGGCCGAGTGCTTCACCACTGCACCACCAGAGCTCCTATGAAATGACATGCTCCTGGCGTCATATGCCATCACTTCGGACTCACAGTGACCCCGTGGGACACAGTGGGGTTTCCCCAAGACACGATGGCTGCTCTCGTGGTTCTAAGGCCTGTGGAACCCCGGAGCCAGGCGGGACAGGTGTGACTCGAAAGCCACGCTCGTTGCCCTCAGGTATATTTACCTGCAGAGCACTCATCAGGAGTTATGGAAGCTTTTCTGTGTACTTGGGACATTTAAAAATAGTCTAATTTCTGTTCTTTTGCCGTAGGGTCACTGTGAGTCAGAATCAATCCAACGGCAGCTGGTGTATGGAATCTAGTTCTTAGTATACACAACAACCCAAACCAAACCTGCTGCCACTGAGTCGATTCCGACTCATAGCAACCCTATAAGACAGAGTAGAACTGCCCTGTAGACTTTCCAAGGAGGGCCTGCTGGATTTGAACTGCTGACCTTTTCATTAGCAGACATGGCACTTAACCTCTGAGCCACCAGGGTTTCCAAGTGTATGCAATACAGAGATTTAAAAAAAACACATGTGTGAATCAGATAGATCAGTAACTTTTCAGCATTTTAAAGTGGTAGACTCATGATCAAGTTCAAATGAACTAACACTGTATAAAGATCCCTGGTGACTCAGTGGTTAAAGCGCTGAGCTGGCAACCAAAGGGTCAGCAGTCTGAATTCACCAGCTGCTCTGCTGGAGAAAGAGGTGGTGATTGGCTCCTGTAAAGACAACAGCCTTGGAGACCCCATGGAGCAGCTCTTGCACCCCTCCAGGGTCTCTGTGAGTCAGAATCTACTTGACGGCAGAGGTTCTGGGTTTAATGTTCAATATTTATTTGATGAGTATTTGGTGACCATCTTCCGAGTATCAGTGCACAGTAGTGCGTGCCGTATACAGCTAGACAGTGTCTGACCTCTGGACTTGACCTTTGCACTCATGCTGCTTACCATCTGTCACGGGGAGCCCTAGTGAGTACCAGCAGGTCCCCACGTGGTCGGCACAGGACAAGTGGCTGTAGTGCACAGGTGGTCAGCCGGAGCAGGTGGAACGGGACCGCTGAGGCTAAGCGGCGAGGAGGGCACACCACCTGCAGCGGGTGGCCTTGGGCCTGACGGCTGGTTTCTGTCCTGCAGGCCACCTTACCGCTGACCCACAGTGTGGACCTGCAGTGGCTGGTGGAGTGGAACGCTGTCCTGGTCAACAGCCACTACGATGTGAAAAGCCCTTCCCACGTCTGGATCTTCGCCCAGTCCGTCAAGGACCCCTGGGTGCTCTGCCTCTTCAGCTTCCTGCGGCAGGAGAACTTGCCCAAGCACTGCCCCATGGCCCTCAGCTACGCCTGGCCCTACGCCTTCACTCGGCTCCAGTCGGTCATGCCTCTCGTGGACCCCAAGTGAGGGACCCGTGTGTTCCCCTGCTGTTTCCGCTTGAGTGCTTGTTGTGTGTCAGGGTTTGGGATGTTGTGGTTCTCCCCGGTTCCCCTCCAGGGGCACAGCGGGGGAAGGGCCTGGCGATCTGCTCCCGAATGCCAGCCCCTAAAAGCCCCACGGAGCACAGTTGCAGCCCGGCGCCCTGGGGTGTGCCATGTGTCAGCGTCGGCGTCCCAGTGCCACTGGTATGGCTAGGCCCTCTGCTTACAGTGCCCAACAGCAGGCAAAAAAGGACCAAGGTTCTTGCCCAGAACTGAGGATTTGTGTCCTGCGTAATCAGTGTGATCGTCTGACTCCGCAGCCTCAGAGCCTCAGTGACGGAAGGGACTGTGAATTTCTCTACCCAGCTGCCCAGCCAGCGCTTGAATCACCTGTTCAGTAACATGGACAGGAAACCCATTAGCTTGTTTTTTCTTTCCAGTGATCTCTGTTTAGTCAGTGATATTTAAAACCTGGACTTTAGTGTCTGACTCTTTGTCACTGTATTTCTAGCAGCCCCATCAATGCCAAGAAAACCAGCAGTGCCACCAGCAGCGGGGACAACTACGTCACCTTGTGGAGGAATTACCTGATTGTGTGTTTTGGAGTGGCAAAGCCTAGTGTCATGAGTCCCGGTCACCTGCGAGCTTCAACTCCGGAAATCACGGCCACCACGCCTGACGGGACAGTCAGCTATGATAACAAGGTGACGTCAAGTCCTCCACAAGGAGTACTGTGGAAGGTTGGGTTTTCAGCCTGTTTGTCCAGAGTTCACAGCAGACTCTGTGCTGGGCCTGTCCTCGGGACTGCGTGGGGTCAGGTTTTCACCTTACACAGCTCTGAATCCCCTTGGGTGACGATGTGAATGACTGGCCCTCCCTCCCCGGCAAGTGGGAAGCGGAGGATGACCGGAAGTTGCAAAACCGACCTCCAACCTTAGAGTGACCAGTGTTTATTTAGTAAAATTCCCTGAAGCTGGACCCTACATGCCACATCTCTCTCATTCCGCAATGAATATTGGGTTATTTGAACCTTCCGGTGATGAGACTATCTGAAAGTTAAAGATAGTTTTTTAGGCTGAATTGGTTCAGGTAAGGACAGCTGTTACAATAAACGTGTTCTTTCGGGTTTGCGTCCCCGGCAGACGTGAGTGCGCTGTGCACGCTTGGACTTGCAGGGTTGCTTTTGGCTGTCCCTGGCTGATTGGCCAGTTTGTTGTCTTTCTCCTGAGACAAGGGCTGTGTTTTGGGGTGTGGTCCAGTGCTTGGAAGCTGTGATGAGGAAAGCCTCATTCGGTCTAAGGGGCCCTCGGCGACCCCGCTGTCGCTTTCTCATCTTTGGTCATCTCCCCTCAGGCCATTGGCACCCCATCAGTGGGCGTCCTGCTGAAGCAGCTGGTGCCTCTGATGAGACTGGAGAGCGTTGAAATCACAGAGTCGCTGGTCTTAGGATTTGGAAGGACCAATTCCCTCGTTTTCAGGTACAGTGGCCGTGGTGTCGTGTACACCACCATGAGGTGCTCCTCTCTCTAGCTCCGGTTGGAGCAGTTGTCACGGCCCCCTGGTGTGTGGCTTCCGGCAGTTCCCGTGCGTGTTCCTGTTGTTGCCAAGTCCTCAGTCGATGGGCATGTCCCAGCATTCCTTGCGGCCACTTTGCCCTGAACTCTGAGTCAGCACACCTCAGACGAGACCACCCCGATTCTGTCCCACCTGAGCTCTGAGTCGGCACACCTCAGGCGGGACCACCCCGATTCTGTCCCACCTGAGCTCTGAGTCGGCGCACCTCAGGCGGGACCACACTGATTCTGTCCCACCTGCACGCTTGGTTCCAAGTCAGTGAAATGGGAGCCCTGCTGGTGCAGTGGTTGAGAGCTCAGCTGGTAACAGGAAGGTTAGCGGTTCAAACCCACAAGCAGCAACTTGGGAGAAAGACCCAGTGATCTGGCCCCTTAAAGATGACAGCCCAGGAAACTTTGGGGGTAATTCTGCTCTGTCCCATGGGAAAACAGCCCAGCAGCACCCAGAAAAAACAACAAAGACTTATGGATGTTTTAGAGAAAATTTGAAAGCCCAGCCTGACTCACTGCATTATTCACGTAGAATCAGATTTTTATCCCTGAAAAAAATAACTGGTGGTTGTGTCTCCCTTGAGTGTCAGTTCACCGCTCTTCAGCTGGTTACCAGTTAACTTGTTAAGGCAAAGAATCACCCATAAACACTACAGAAAGATGATAATAACAATTCTATAGAATGAGCTAACATTCTTTCCCAAAGAACCTAAGGCTTTTAATGTCTCTCTGCCTCTGTGTTCCTACAAGTAGGTAAGATGATGAGATTGACTGGCCATGTGGATGGGGAAACTGGGTTCGTTGAGCCTTTGTTTTCTTACATGAAAAATTGATATAATAAATAAAACTAAAGAATGTGTATTTCTCTGATAAAAATACGGGTCTAATAAAAAAGTGTCCGATTGGTGGCAAAGATTCAGTATGAATGTACACGTAATAAATATTTGGCCAAAGGCAGCTGTCAGGCAGAGTGGCCTGTTACTGACCTGCAGGAGTCCCACCCTCCGATTGATTTCTCGCAGTGCAGACTGCCAGGCACAGTGTTTTTAGGGTTTTCTAGAGCGTGATGTCCAGTAGCACGAAACACAGCCATCAGGGAGTAAGTGGTTTGCAGACACGGCATGTGCGGCAGACAGAACACCAGGCCCCTGGGGTGGCTCTGGGCCCGCTCTCATGCTGTTTGCTTTGACATACCCGTTCAGAGATCCCTTCCTATAGAAGACAACCAATTAAATTAAAAACAAAAACCGCACCGCCATCCGGTGGATTCCAACTCGTAGGACAGAGGAGAACTTCCCCACAGGGTCTCTAGGAAGCAGCTGGGGGTCTGAGCTGCCAGCCTCTTGGGCAGCAGCTGAGCTCTCAACCTCTGCGCCACCAGGGCTCTGTCAGTTACATCAGCAGGTAGAAGATAGAGTTGGAAATAACAAAGACAAGTGAAGTCTGTGTGTTTAACAGAAGATGTATTTAAATGAAATCGATACTTCTATGTATATTATACAAGGAAGAAGTTTCCAACTGAACCTCAGTGCTGTACTATTCGCCATAAATTACATTTGTCTTTTGGCTCAGAGAAGAGAATTTAAGTCTCAAATAAAAAAAAAAAAAAAACAAAAAAACTTTGTTTTAAAATAAACCGTAAGTCCCCTGAACACAGATTCCAGAGGCAGTATCCCAGTTTTCACCGGCCTCTTTCCCTGTAGCTGGACGGAAGACGTCTTGTCTGTAAGTTCCCTGTTTATAAGAGTGCTTTGAATTAGTAAGTGCCTTGTAAATATTGTTTATTTAATTGTTCAGATAGCATTTTCTGCCCGGAGGTCTTCAGAACCTGAAATCAGAATCAATACCTATTGAGCAGAAGTGACATACAGAGCCCTGGCCTCGTGGCCAGTGATGCCAGATTGGGGCCGGTACCGGTCACCTGCTTCTCCAAGAGCCTGGGCACTAGAGCCGCCCGGAGGAGGTTTTCACGTCAGAAGCCAAGGGCAAAGGCAGCCAAACTGAGATGAGTGAATGTGGTTGGTGACGCCTTGGGCTCCCTAACGGTGCCTTTTAAGTGCCAGCTGTTTTTCCCCGTAGAGAGCTGGTGGAAGAGCTCCATCCGCTGATGAAAGAAGCGCTGGAGCGAAGACCGGAGGTGAGAGTTTTGTTTTTTTCAGTCTTTAGCTGAAGCAATGAGCACCTGGTTCGTTTGGGCAGGGAGTGCCCGAGTCGTAGAGAAGTTAACGCTGGCGGGGAGGTGGGAGGTCCCGCGGAAGAATGGCCGGCGACCTGCTTCTGGAGAGTCAGCTGGTGAGAACCGTGTGGAACACAGCTCAGCTTTGATCCGTGTCAGTCATCAGAAATCGGAGTCGAATCTGCAGCATCCGGTTTGGACCGGGGTTTTATTGAAGAATTACAAACATCCCCGTATGCTTTTAGTGGTGGACCTTAGTTTGTTTTAACTTCTATGATTTTCATCCTTTGCCATTATTTATTGAGTACTGAGTATAATATGGTTTCTGCCTCGTGTCTTACGGATCCCAGGTGGCACAGTGGTTAAACATTGGGCCGCAAACCAGAAGGTTGTCTGTCGGAAGCCACCAGCCACTCTGTGACAAAGATGTGGCCGTCGGCTTCTGTGAGGACTCCCGGCCTCGGAAGCCCTGGGTGCAGCTGTGCTCTGCCCTGCAGGCTCACTGTGGGTCGGAACTGACGTCACAGCAGCCCGGCACCGTTGAGTCAGTGCCCAGTTATATCAACCATGTAGGACAGAACAGAACCACCCCGTGGGGTTTCCAAGGGGCACCTGGAGGACCTGAAATGCCAGCCCTTTGATAGCAGATGTAGCGCTTAACCACCGCACCACCGGGGTTTCTGAACCAAACCAGCTGCCGTTGCATGGATTCTGGCTCATGGCAGCCTAGTAGGACAGAGGAGAACTGCCCCATAGAGTTCAAGGAGCAGTCAGTAGACTGAACTGCTGACCTTTTAGTGAGCTGAGGTGGCGCTGACCACTGCACCACCAGGGCTGTCAACTTGACAGCAGGAGTTTGCTTGTCTGTCTGTCTGTCTGTTTTAACATCGTAACATTCTAAGAGTGAAATGACTTAGTCCTCTATGTGATGTTATGACACTTCTTTCTGGGAGGCTTACAAGTTGAGACTGAGTTTTGGTTTTTTGTTTATCTGCCTGTTTTTGTTTTGCCGGGGAGAGGTGGGGAAAGCTTAACCAGGAATTCTGCGGTACAGAATACGACGATTTGTGTGTGTGCTTTGTCTCCATGTCAGCGTGAGGCGTTTCTCTCCACGGTGACTTTCCTGAAGTGAATTCTGGAAAAGCTCAAGTTAGGGTGCACTGCGATACAAAGACACCACAGGGCTAGAAGAGAGACCTCCCATGTAGAGGACACAAAATATCCAAATTGTTGGGTGTTGCTGAGTGCCATCAAAGGGATGCCCACTCACAGTGACCCCACATGACGGTAGAACTGCCCCACAGGGTTTCCTAGGCCACTAGGGCCCCTCCGTTTTTATTGTAAGATCGTGTTTACGCCCAGCTGAAGGAACCCTGATGGGGCAAGGCTGAGCACTCGGCTGCAGACTCAGAGGTCAGCACTTCAAACCACCCGCAGCTCCACGGGAGGAAGACCTGCCCATCTGTCCCCCCAAAGATGGCAGGCTAGGAAACCCGATGGGACAGTTCCCCTCTGTCACCTGGGGTCGCTGTGAGCCAGAATGGACCCAGTGGCACCCGGCAATACCAACAGTCCTTGAACATGTGGTCATCTCAGATGTCTCGCAGTCTAATGAGAGCCCTGGTGGTGCAGCGGTTTGGGGGTCAGCCGTCACCCAGAGGTCAGCGGTTCAGATCCTCCAGCTGCTCCTCAAAAACCCCATGGGGCAGTCTCCTCTGTCACATGGGGCCACCATGAGTCAGAATTGATTCCACAGCACACTGGACTGTGGCTTTTGACACCACTGGCAGTGACTATTTTATGCTACACTTGGCTGTGGGGACATTGGGCTCTGCAGCAAAGGTCGCTGTGAGCCGGGATCACCCTGACCACAGTGGGTCCCATCTGTTTGTTTCTGAGGCTTGTATCCAAGTGGACCCCGGGTGCGCTGGGAGATGGGGCTTGTTAGTCTTCAACAGTTCTACCTTAGAAATACGCAGGGACCCACTGGGCGATCTGTTTCTCCTCTGGCCTGTAATTAACAAGCATTTTCTTTAAGGATCCAGACGACAGAAAAGTAAATACATTCTGTCTTTTAGGCTTAGAAAGTTGCAAAGGGCGATCTCGGCAGTGTCCGCGCGGCCTTGCCTGTGCTGTAACGGTGCCATCTCCTCTCTGTACGCAGAATAAGAAGCGCCGGGAGCGGAGAGACCTGCTCAGGCTGCAGCTGCTGCGGATCTTTGAGCTCCTGGCCGACGCCGGCGTGATCAGCGACAGGTGGGCAGGGCTCGTCCAAGCGCCACTCTGCTCTTCCGGCCAGCCTCTCTCGCTCTCCCCCATGTTTCTTTTTCATTGAACCCGTCACTTTCAAGTTTTGTTCAGGAAAATCAGAAAAAATAGCTCCCCCCACTGTGTCCTTCTGACACTGACCAGACATAGGTCCGGGGCAAACGTGATGGGTGAGCTCCTACACCGCGCACTATTGCTCACTAAGTGCACACGACTGTATTTTTGTACAAACACTGCACTCTTTATGTGTTTTTGGCCAACGGAGCAATCCGCCAGGTGTTGTTTTTGTATGCTTGCTGAGTCAGTTCCACACATTACACGCATGGGCATGTTATTTGCAGAAAAATATGGTCCTGGGATATAAAAGCCAGCTGTCTAAAGGCTCAACTCTCCTTTCTTCCAGCACAAACGGGGCTTTGGAGCGGGACACGTTAGCCCTGGGAGCTCTGTTCTTGGAGTACGTGGACTTGACACGCATGCTCCTGGAAGCTGAGAACGATAAAGAGGTGGAAATCCTTAAAGATATTCGAGCTCATTTTAGCGCCATGGTCGCCAACCTGATCCAGTGCGTTCCAGGTATTGTGGTGTGTTGCTGCACGCTCCCTGCCGGGCTAGAAAAACCACTTGCATTCTTCCTTTTTCCACTTTCTTCTCTAATCCAGCTGGGCTGTGTGCATCTGGGATGCCACCTCTGTTTATTTTGAGATACAGTAAAACTTGCAAAGGCTGGAGCCTTGGTGAGGCGGGTGACTGTCGCAGAAGGACAGATCAGATGAAGAGTCTTCCCTAAGGATGTCCTATTTTTGACAGCTGGCAGCGGTGGTGA
This sequence comes from Heterohyrax brucei, assembly GCA_028571685.1. NCBI lineage: Eukaryota > Metazoa > Chordata > Mammalia > Hyracoidea > Procaviidae > Heterohyrax > Heterohyrax brucei. The sequence continues at coordinate 84,323,698 of CM053159.1, forward strand.
TTGTGAAGCTGTGGCAGCCATGTTTATCTTTTTTTTTGATTAGTCTCAACAAATAGTCATAAAGTTACCTGATTCCACAACACATAAAATTATTAAAGTTTATTATCAAAATGGGTGTCCCGTTCACCGAATGTTCCATGGGTTACAGGAAACTTACAGTGTACATAATCGTCTCACTAACGATTCAACATTTAATACAAAACTTTGAGACAGCTGGGTCTGTTCCCAGCCAGACGAGGCCTGTGCACTGGGGAACCGCCCCTTCCAACAGCAGCGTCACCAGCAGTGGTCAGAGGGGACGTGAGAATCCGTCCCAGTCCGTTTCTCCATGAGCACAAGAACTGGACTTTTCACTGACCACAATTTGGCAGATTTTGCATCTGGACTTGAAGCTTTACCCTCACAAAATCGTTTTAACTCAAGAACTAAAGTCCAGTGACCATAGATGGTACCATATATTTTCTGACAGGACTCTGGAGCAATTGGAAGTTGACCCTGCTTTTGGCTGAAAAATCCCCTTCAAGGATGAGGCCCATTTTGGGATGAATGGTTTTCTTAAGGAACGAAACTGCCAGGTTTGGCATGATGAGAATCCAATGGAGATTCAAGAACGTCCTCTCCATCTCCCAAAAGTTACTGCTTGGTGTGGGTTTTAGCCCAGTGGAGTCACTGGCCCTTAATTTTTTCCAAGATGAACAAGGAGAGACTGTGACCGTCAGTGGCCGAAGATATTGGACGTGATAACTGATTATTTGGGCCCCATTTGGAAAGTACCATGGCACCCATTTACCCAAAGTTCTATTTTACACATAATGCCATCAAATGTATTTCAAAATATGAAAACAATTAAAGCTGTGTCCTTTATACAAGTTTATTCAAGTTTAAATAGAAGATGCCCTCCTTGGAAGACCCTTTATTGTCCTCTAGTCGAGCTATAGAGGAATGCTGAGACCACACCTGTAAGAGATGGGTAACTTGCAAGGAAACAAGCCAGCTGCACTCAGTTCTGGCTCTCCCAAGGTTCACTGCATTTGAGGTGCAGTTGAGAACAGACTGGGCGATTCAGCACAGAGTTAGAAATGGGACAGCAGAAATGCAATGTGGCTAGGTGCTGGTCGGTATCCCAGTGCCGGGTTTCCTGCTGAAGATGAACCTGTGTGATTTCTGTGGGGAGGAAGTGGTTCAGATGGGACATTCATCCATTGCGTCACACGGTCTCGTTGTGCTGATCTGTGAGCATGGCATGTGAGCAGGATTTCTGCATTCTGAGCACCTGCTGAACACACTCAATGGAATTCTTTGTCCAGTGAAACCTGGGAGAGCCAGAAGTCAATGAGATAGCCTTGTTTTTCTGGGTCTCACCTGTTTTCCACTTTTGCAGGGTGCAGTCTCGCCACTGTTCTCTTGTTCATTTTAGTGGAAAATATTTGAGTTCTTCTCTGATATGTTTCTGCCTTACACAGGTTCCAGGCTTGCACAGGTTTTACTGTAAGTTAATCAGTTGCACACACAATGAAATATCACATGATCAGGTGAGTGTGTATGAAGCATTCTCAACCAAATGGGAATGTAAAGGATAAAAATAGTCTGTATGGTGTAAAAATTGATGCTTTAATTAAAAGATCTTTGACATAATTACAAAAAGTGGGAACTGAGTGAATGTTTCCAGTCTTTCATTATTTTGACACAAATTTTTTCTTCACCAGTCCCTATTGTCTTTGAGGGTCTTGCTAATTTGGGGTTTGGATTGATTTCTTAAGCTAGCCAAAGCCAAGTGCCTAAAGGAAAGCATATTTGTTTCAAATAGGCTGTCCCTGCATTGTGTTTCACAGGTCTTCCTAGAGACTAGCAGCAGTCAAGAAACCATTTTTAGTGGAAGCAGCAGCTAAGGGGAAGATTTGGCCATTTTTCTACCCATTGATCAGGAAACGGCATCTGAGGGCCCATTGTCTCCCTCTGGTTCCTACTCTAAGTCACATACTGAGAGGTGGGAAAGGACGCTTTTGAAAAGAAAGGTAGTCTTAATTTTTCAAATACATGTTTCAGTACCTAAAGAACACGTGAGTTAGAGAAGAGTCAGGAACAGAAGGAGGATATGGAAATAATATGGCTAATTGCCTCCATGAACAGCTGCCTCCTTTGCCATGAGACCAGAAGAATTAGATGATGCCAAGCTACCATTACTGAACATTTGGATCAAAGATTCAACAGAAGAATCCTTATCAAAAGGGGGAAGTGTGAAACAGAATTTCAATTTCATAGATTCTAATCTTTCCAGAGCCATAGAAGCTGAATAAACCCACGACATTATTGCACTGAGACAACCTTTAAGTCTGAAACTGAAAACTATCTCCTGGTCTTCTTTAAACCAAGCAACAGTTTAGCTTCATTAATAAAGAATGTTCACAGTAAGCATTGTACTCTTTAACTATCTATAGATTAAACTGAAAACAGCAACTTGAAAGATTAGATAGGTAACTTAGGGTTTACATTAATGGTGGAGGAACAGCTAAGAAAAGGAGGGTGAAAACAGTGGCACAGTGTGAACTGCAGTCCATCACAAACCATACATGCAGAAATCATTGCCTTGGTGCATTTTGCTGTATGAATTTTCAACAATAATTACAAAGAAAAAACAAAGAAAACCTGAGTCAGGACATGCTGTCAGTCCTCTCCCCAGAACTTCAGAATCACACAGAACGATGACAGTGATGGTGCTCCGCTGCTTTCCCAGGTAGTAGACTCTGGGCTCTTTGCTTTCCTCCTAGTTCATCACAGAAGATTTCTGTTCCCGCAGCAGAGCTTGAGGCACCATCTCTTCATCCTGTTTAGCCAGTGGGCAGGTCCCTTCAGCATCATGTTCACGCCTCTGGACCGATACAGCGACAGAAACCATCAGATCACCAGATACCAGTATTGTGCGTTAAAGGTAGGTGATGTTAGGCATACTACCTGACCTCCGTCGGAGGTCAGAGTGACGATCTCTTTCTTTAAACTCTGATGAAAAGCAGGTTAACGTATTTGATGTGATGTGTTGTGTTATGATTGATTAATGTGATACAATGCAATACACGATCTACGATGCGATGTGATACAATACAATGTATGATATGACACAATGTATGATATCTGATGTGATGTAATATAATGCAGTGTATGACGTGATATGATAGAATGTGACACAATACAACAGGATATATGATGTGATGTGATTTGATATGACACAGTGTATGTTATGATATAACATGATACACAATATGTGTTGTGATGTGGTACAGCACATGCTGTGAGATTATGTATGATACAATCTGATATGATACAGTAGGACACAAATCTACATGTTGTGATGTGATATGATAGGGTAATACAGCATGTAATTGATTTGATACAATACATGACACACTATACACACAGATATAAACACACAAAATACCTTGAAAATTTCCAAACTACACACTCACACAGGTTGATAAACAGATATTGATAAACGTGTAAAGCCAGCCAAGTGCTGTTGAGTGGGAACATACTTATAAATATTGGGCTTGCCACATCAAGATGCTCACATTTTCCCAGCTCCCACACTTGTCCAGGGTCTCTCCTGCATGACAGACAAGCCGTCGCCCCTTTACTCCTCAGGGAGCTGCCTTGGGTCAATAAAGGATAAAAGCCATGCCTCAAGTTCAGAACCTGCTAAGCGCTGTATTCCCTTCTTTTGGTCTCCCCTTATCCTAGGAGATTACCAGAAATCAATTTCCACACTACTGAAGTTATACGGAATCTTCAGACGCATGATTCTTTGCAGCCTAATGCCCTTCAGTGACTCAGCTGTCTGTCAGCTGGGCTGTAGGTCCTGTGAGATGCTGACTCTCGGTTGGCTTCTGACTCCACGGAGCAAGTGTGAACTGGAGCCCTGCGGCGCAGTGGGGGCCTTGAATTATAAAATTCATCGGGCTGTCCCTCCCTCTCTCACCTGCTAGCCCTCCAGCTGCCTTGCTTCCTACGTCCCTCTTCCTCCCCGATTATATTCTCAATTTTCTTTACCTTTGACCAAGGACAGTCCTTTTAGGCATATTTTTTGTATCTTGTCATTTTAGTACCTTCATCAAATATTCATCATCAAAGCAAAATTTGAAAAGCTATGTTTATCTCGTAAGCCAAATTCATTCACTTGACATCAGTGAAGAAACATTAGTTTTAAATACTGGGAAATGATCCTTTTGCTTTACCTATAAAGATTTGTTATAGTCCAAGAAGCACATGTCCACAAAGCTAAATTAGTTATTTCTTAGTTCTTTGTGTGTAGTAGTATATTTTATTTAAATGACCATGTCCAAAGTAGTATCATTTCAACACGTAATCAACACCTACGTTTATTAATGAGATGGCTTTGACTTGCCTGATGGCTTGGGAGCCCAGTGTGTATTTGATACTTGGAGAATGTCTCTGTTTGGACCAGCCACATTCCAGGGTTCAGCAGTAGAGTTTTGAACTCTTAGAAAAAGATGCAAGATTAGAATCCTTTTTTTTTCTTTCTTGAATCCACTAAGGAATACTTAACAAATACGGTGGGAAGTAACGGCTTTGAAAGGACCCTCATCGTTTGTCAAGCTCACGGCTATATTTTGTAGAGCTAGCTGAGTACCGCTACGCTGTGCTGGGTCTCATTTCTGTGTCATCTTGTGTTTTCTGTCATCAGGCAATGTCAGCAGTATTGTGCTGTGGCCCTGTCTTTGACAACGTGGGTCTTTCCCCAGATGGCTACCTGTATAAGTGGCTTGACAACATTCTGGCTTGTCAAGATCTACGAGTAAGTATTAGTCAAAATACATTGTTTTTCAATGTCTCTGCCTCCAAAGATTCTGCATCCCACTTTGTTGAGTGGTGTCGAAGGTCTTAAAAGCTAGTCAGTGGCCATCTAAGGTGCATCAATTGGTCCCAACCTACCTGGAGCAAGGGAGAAGGAAGAACACTGAAGACACAAGGAAAACACTAGCCCAAGGAATAAAAGGGGCCACATAAACCAAGACTCTATCAGCCTGAGGCGGGAAGAACTGGGTAGTGCCCGGCTACCACCAATGACTGCCTTGAGAGGGGACACAACAGTGAGTCCGTGATGGAGCAGGGACTTCTCTAGTGAAAAAAAATAAAATAACAGACTTAATGGTCTGACTGAGGCTGGAAGAACTCCAGAAGACACGGCCCCCAGACTCGCTGTTAGTGCAGAACTAAAACCATTCCCAAAGCCAACTCTTCAGACAAAGAATAGACTAGACCATAACAAAGAAAGTGATACCTGTGAAGTGTGTACTTCTTCATTCAAGTAGACACGTGAGACTAAATGACCAGCTCCTGTCCAGAGACGGCAAGAAAAGGCCAAAAGGGACAGGGGCTACTCAGGAAAGGAAGAACGTGCAATCGCATTGTAAGGAGAGCAGCTCAGGTCACATAACAGTGTGCATAAAAAGTTTATGTGAGAAATTAACGTGACCTGTAAATTTCACCTAAAGCACAATTTAAAAAAAAAGGTTCCTGCTCAGTTGAGTGACTGAGATACTTAAGCATTGCTGAGAACCAGTCTTTTCACATACCAGCTGCAGAAGTGTGGGCTGGTCTATGGTTTGCCCTGTACTTTGTTATATAAGGAGCAAAAACACAGTAATGCTGATCAAAATTAACCATAGACAGAGTCATAAAACAAGTTCTGGGGCAAGGCCTAGAAGGCAGGAGGGGACAGGAAAGCTGGTAACAGGGACCGCAAGGTTGAGAAGGGAGAGTGCTGACTCGTAATGAGGTTGTTAACCAGCGTTATAACACTACATTTGTGCTGCGGAAGGAGAAACTAATTTGTTCTGTGATAAAGTACAATTTTTTTTTTTTTAGAAAAGTCTCAACCAAATTCAAAAGACTGAAATGATACAGAGTATCTTCTCTAATCACAGTTAAATTAAGCTAGTTATCAATAGAAGGACACCTCCTTGCTAGAAGGGAAACATCCAGAAGGGGATCAATGAGAATAAGAAAACACTGTGGAAAATGCAGCCAATGCATCTGCACAGCTTATGTAGTAATTGTTAGATGGGAACCTAGTTTACTGTGTATACTTTCACTGAAAAATAAAATATCTTTTAAAAAAAGTACATGTCCAGTGAACCAGTGAGTCAAAGAAAAAATAACAGTGGAAACTGGCAAATGGTTTTTAACTGAAGAATAATGAAAATATTGGTATAGTCAGATCCAGCTCAATGGCACTTGGCAAACTTGTGGGCTATAAATAAATGCAAGCTTAGAATGAAGTGTACAGCATTAAATGCTGTACTATAAGGAAAAAGTGGTTGATGATCAGTGATGTAAGCATCCATCTCAAAAGTTAGAAAGAGAATAATGTGTCAAATCCAAAGCAAGTAGAAGGAAGGAAATATTAGAGATAAGGGAAGAAATGAGACATCAATTTTTACCAAAAAAAAAGCATCATATAAATCAAAAGTTTATTTTTCAAAAGGACTAATACAATGGCTACATCCATGGTAAGGCTGATCAAGAACAAGAGAGAGAGTAGCCACATGTAACCAAGTCAGAAAAATAAAGAGAAGCATCATTACAGATCCCACAGACACTAAAGACAAGCATGTGAACACCTCTGTGCTAATAAACTTGAAGTTTCAGATAAAATAGACAAATCTCTTTAAAAAACACAGCACAAGAGAAAACTCTGAAAATAGTCATGAAAAAAAATGACTCTATAATTTAAAATGTTCCCACAAAGAAAACTTTGGACTAGATGCCTTTGTTAGTGGATTCTAACAAACATTTAAGGCATGAGTTACGTGGAACAAAGAACTTAAGAGAGAGGAAATACTTCTCATGTTTTATGCAACCGGCATAACCTTGATGCCAAAACGTGATGAGGACATGACAAGCAAGAAAGAAAAGGCAATCATATTCATGAATGAAAAAACTCTGAACAAAATATCAGAAGATTAAATTCAGTAATTATATTTTTAACATAGTAATTCATATGACCAAATTGAGTTTTTTCAAGAAATGAAAGCTTGGTTTAATATTCAAATACTTATCATTTCATTAGTATATTAACTATATTAGTACAAGAGGAGATAACCACACGTTTATCTCAGTAGATACAGAAAGAGCATTTTATAAAATTCCACATCTGTTCATGAGAAAAATTCCTAACAAAACTGAGACTGTAAAGAGAGCTTTCTTAATTCAAAAAAGGATATTTGAAAAAGAAAAACATTCTGTCAGTAAACATCATCCTCAATGAGTATTGGCAGTGCTCCCACAGAGGTCGGCGTGAACAAGGCCGCCCTCTCTTATGAACGCTGTTCCTTATTTTACTCATGATCCTGGCCAAGGCATTGGGAAAACAAAAACCGTGTAAGACAGATGTGTGAAAAGGAAGAAATAAAAGTCAACAGCCACAGACGACACAACTGTATAGAAAATCAAAGACAATCTATAGATACAGTGTGATACAGTAACAAAGTGCTCACACACTAATCGAAAGGTTAGCAGTTCACACCCACCAGTGGCTCATCGGAGAAGACCTGGTGATCCCCCGCTTCACCCTGTCATAAAGGTGACAGCCCAGGACACCCTGTGGCAGCTCTGAGCTGTCACCTGGACTTAGCAGCCATTGTTGTGTTTTGTTTTGTTTTGTTTTGTTTTTTAGCTTGATTCAGTACCTTGCCCAAGAACAGTCTTTCATTAAACATGGATAATTGATTTTCTCCGCGGCTGCAGGTTCATCAGCTCGGCTGTGAAGTTGTTGTCTTGCTGTTGGAACTTAACCCAGACCAAATCAATCTTTTTAACTGGGCCATTGACCGATGCTACACAGGATCCTACCAGCTGGCCTCGGGCTGCTTCAAAGCCATAGCAACTGTGTGTGGTAGCAGGTATGAACCCCTGAAGAAGAAGGGTGGTGGTCAGTAGAGAGGGCAGTTGCGTCAGATACCCCGTGCTGCTGTAGCAGAAATGCCCCAGGTGGGTAGCCTTAACCGGCAAATGAGATCTCTCGCCGTCTAGGGCACTGGCTGTAGGGGAAGGCTTTCTCTCTCTATGGATTCTGGGAACAGGTCCTTGTCTCCTTTCTGCGTCTGTCCCTCAGCTCCTTGGGGATCTTCATATGGTATGGCGTATTTGGCATTTTATATATTTGCTAAATATACTCCCAGTCTCTGCTTGCTTAATCTGCACCTTTTATATCTCAAAAGAGATTGACTCCAGACACAGCCTGTGCTAATACTGCCTTAGGGTAACGAAGAAGAGCCGTTTCCCAGTGGGGTTATAACCATGGGTAGAAAACCTCCAAACCAAACCCTTTGCCACTGAGTGAATTTCTACTCATAAGGACCCTATAGGACAGAGTAGAACTGCCCCACCAGGATTTCCAGGGAGTGGCTGGTGGATTTGGACTGCCGACCTTAGGATCAGCAGCCAGACCAAACCACAGGTATTGGCAGGGTTTGCGGCACATATGGGATAGAACACGGTTCGGTTCCTAACGGAACTAAAGCTGCTCTTCACGGGAGGAAGAGTTGTCAGCTGCCGGCTTTTGCAGTTGACCAAGCAGAGTAAAACCTGTGCGGATGCAGCACAGCCTGGGTTTCCCCAGCGGGTGAACCACTCCCTGTGACTTTACGGGAGACTTGGTGGCACAGTGGTTAAGAGCTCGACTTCTAACTGAAGAGTCAGCGGTTCAAATCCACCAGCTGCTCCTTCTCCTTGGAAACCCTGTGGGGCAGCCCTCTGTCCCATAGGGTCACCTTGAATTGGAACATCAATGCAAGGGGCTTTCTTTTTAGGGTTTGTATGTTTTCAGCTATGCTGAGTTTTCTCATTCTATTGGGAGAGTGGTTGGTTGTTACAGCGGCCTTTTTCATGACTTGGAAATTGTATAGTGAAGTGTTAGAGAAGGGTCTGATAATGATGAAGAAGATGAATAAAGGAATTTCTAGGCATGTTTGTGGCGGGTAGGAACTGCCAGGCCTACCACCATCATTAAGACAAACTCGTTGCTGGTTAAGCTGATTCTGACTCAGCAGAAATAATGACAGACCAGAAACACCAGGTGGGGGTTCCAAGGCTGGGATCTTTTTTTTTATTAAATTGTACTTCAGGTGAAGGCTTACAGAACAAACTCATTTCTCATTAAACAGCACACTCGTTGTTCTATGGCAGTGGCTGACAGCCCCAAGACACATCAACACTCTCCTCTCTGCACCCTGGGTCCCTGTCACCAGCTTCCTGTCCCCTCTGGGCTTCCCGACCTCACCCCTGGGCTGGCAGGCACCTTTAGTCTCATTTCATTTGATGGAGCTGTGTCATCTTTGGCTGAAGGCTAAACCTCAGGAGTGACTTCGTTCCTGACCTAGAAGGGTGTTCACGGGCCGTACCCCTGGGGTTTCTGTAGTCTCTGTCAGGCCAGTAAGTCTCATCTTTTGGGGGGCACTAGAATTTTGTTCTCCGCTCTTCTCCAGCTCTGTCTGGGACCCTCTACTGTGTCCTGTCAGAGTGGTCAGCGGTGGGGCCGGGCACCAGCTGGTGGTGCTGGACTCAGCCTGGTGGAGGCTGTGGGACTTGGGGTCCGCTAGTCCTTTGGAGTCATCCTGACCGTGTGTTCAGTTTTCTTCACTCTGCCTTGCTGTCAGTGGGGTGGGGCCAGTGGAGTGTCCCAGACGGCTGCTCACAGGTTTCTGTGACCCCGGGCGCTGCTCACCACAGCAGCGTGTGCAACACTTCCCTTATGAGCTGGGTCAGGCCAGTTGAACCAGGTGTCCCCCGGGGCCATGCCCCCAGAGCCCACAGCCCGGAGGGGTTGCGCCGTGCCTGTGGACCTTCTGTGGCCCTACCCTGAACGAGCTGTGCGGGCGTCCCCAGCGCTGTGTGCAGTCTGAGCCTTCAGCCAAGTCATCACGTTGCTCTTGTCTGTTTTGTGTTTTCCCCGAGGCTGTAATCGTAAGGAAGCAAATCACCACACCTTTCTCCCTCGGAGTGGCTAGTGGTTAGAACCAGCAACTTTCAGTTAGCAGCTGAGCGCCTAACCACTGTGCTACCGGGGCCCCTTCTTCACAGGAAAGAGCTTACGCTTTAAGGGAAGTGAAGAAGGAAAGCTCAAGTTTATTACCAAAAGGACTAGACTGCCAGTATTCCTTCTTAATTAAAAGTTGCATTTTAAATCACTATCTTTAGCTAGCACATGAAGGGAATGAAAGTGAATTCATTTTAAATTCCAGCCCGTGAGGGTTCTAAACGGATGAAAACACTGACGGGAACGATTCTTCATTTTGATAGACATTGAAGGAGCCTGCCAGCTGCTTAAAGGGACAAGTTTGTCTTTCTTTTATGAAGATAGTAGATAACCATTTCATCTCTAAAGCTTTCATCTTCCATATTTCAGTAACAGGATTTTTATTATACACTTCAATCCCCATAAAAGCTAAAACAGATGAATATAACCTAAACTTATTTTTCATGAACTTTTATTACTTCAGATAAGCATTGTTAGAGTGCTAACACTGGAGAGATACCGCTGAAACACTTTCAACAATCTTTCAGTATTTCCCACCCCACCCCTCATATTTTTTTGCATTCTGAAAGTAAATATTTGTTCACATGACTGTTTAACGCAAACCAAAAAGTACCTCTAGAACTGTGACTTGAGTCTCCTCCTTTGCTGACCGTGAGAGCTGTAGACGCTTCCTGCCGTCTTTGGTGCCCATCTCTGTGAACATGGTGTGAACTGTCCTGATCAAACTTACTCCACTGTGCTGCCACCCCATAAAACGTCACACTGCCCTCCTCTCAAGGAAACCCTGCTGGTGTGGTGGTTAAGAGCTCAGCTGCTAACCAAAACGTTGGCAGTTGAGACCCACCAGGTGCTCCTTGGAAGCTCTCTGGGGCAGTTCTACCCCGTCATACAAGATCATTGTCAGTGTCCTCAAGGGCCACTGTGGGTTGAAGGCGAAGGATTTGGTTTTCTAATTCTTCACAATAAATCTAGGTATGCATGCCTCAGGAATGTAGCCACATACTCTGAATTTCAATAAAAATGTCTACAGTAACAGAAATATTAGGTGATGAAACCCTCTATGTTTAGAGGGGTGTTCGGAGTCTCATTCTGAACGGTTTGAGTTTCCTGGACACGTATTTCAGGGTAATGTACATTCCTAATCCTCATTTGTTCTTAAACCCGTCACCATCAAGACGTTTCGGACTCAGTGACCTCATGACAGCTTAGAACCGCTCCATGGGGTTTCCTAGGCCATTGTCTTTACTGGAGTAGATTGCCAGGTCCTGCTTCTGTGGAACCTCTGCGTGGGTTTGAACTGCTGGCCTTTTGGTTAGCACCAAGAGTCTAAACGTTGTACCACCAGGGCACCTGATACTTGATATATATACAAAGGAAGGGGCACAGAGCAAATTAGTTTCTCATTAAACAGTTAATACACCAATTGTTTTGTGGCATTGGTTGCCAGCCTGAGACATGTCAACACTCCTCGACCTCGGGATCCCCGTGACCAGCCCTCCTGTCCCCTCTTGCCTTCTCATGCTTGTTCTGGGGATGACGTACCCTTTAATCTCATTTTGTTGTATGGGCCTGTCTTGTCTTTGGCTGAAGGGTGAACCAAAGGAGTGACCTCAGTACCGAGTTCAAGGGCATCTGGGGCTGATACTGTGTTGATCCCCACATTTATTAGCTGTGATGATGGAAAAGCAATGCGGTTCTTGGCGTTCATCTTTTGAGTCTGTCTTATTTCTGTAGGGTGCTATCAGAAGGTAGTAGGGTACGCTACTGAAACCAAGCCAAACCTGTCGCCCTCGGGTCCATCCCGACTCCTCGCAACCCTCTAGGGTGGGGAAGAACCACCCCGTAGGATTTCCACGGAGCACATGGTGGATTCAAGCTGCTGACCTTTCGGTTGGCAGCAAGCTCTTGACTGTGTCACGATGGGGGCTCCAATAAGCTCTCCTAGGCTGGAGTGTTCATCCCTCAGAATGCCCTGCAGAAAAACGCATCATCTGGAGCAGTGGAGAACCTATGGTTAAGGCGGGCTTCTTCCTGGTCAGTAGAATCTTGGCAGAGGTGGTCACTCTGAAATTATCAAGGAGCCCTGATGGCACGGTGGCAGAAAGGTCAGCAGTTCAAACCCACCCAGCGCCTCCGTCAGGGAAAAGACCTGGCCATTTTCTCCCACACGGGTTACAGCCTAGAACGCTCCCTGGGACAGTTCTGCTCTGTCACACGGAGTCACTGTGTGTCAGAACCAACCCGGTAGCACCCAACACCAGCAACAATTAAATTGCTGTCTAGTTTTTCTTTGATTTCCTTCCCCATTTAGTATGCATTTATCGTTCTCCTTATTCTCTGGAGAGTGTCCGTGAGCATGGGCCTCGTGTCTAGGAAAAACGCAAACCAGAAAAAAGAGCTAGCTATGGCTGACTCAGCTGATACTTTAGACCCGCTGCACTTAGGGGTGAGGGCGAGAGGGAGAGCGGGTTGGCCTGCTGCGGACACTCTAGCTGGGACTCTGGCATGGCTCTGAGGACACTGGCTGAAAGTCCAAGTGGACAGTGGCTAGGGCCAGGGAATGAGGGGAAGAGTGACCAGCGATGACAGAACCGCAGTATCAGTGTTACAGAGTTGGTCATCAGTAGGTTACAAATTTAATGAAAACCTGGGAAGTACAGCTGGGTACTTGACCTCCCTGTTAAACTCAGTAATAACTCCCCTGGCGGGCAGATTGAGCCCAGGTAACCGCTGGCTTCTGTGGATGTTCCCGTGAACTGTCCCCTCAGCACCAAGTGCCATCAGTATGGAACAGGAAGTTGACAGCGACTAAGTGGCATTTCCAAGGTGACAAATCAAGGTAAATAAACAAACAAAAAAACCAAACTTGTTACTGTTGAGTCAATTCCGACTCACACTACCCTGTTGGTCAGAGTAGAACTTCCCTCTAGGGGAGTGCCTGGTGGATTTGAACTGCCGACTTTTCACTCAGCAGTTACAGCCCCTCACCAGTGCACCACAGGGCTTCCAGTTCTAACACAGAGCATGCCGTTTACCTTGGCAAGCCTGGTGGCGCCGTTGTTAAGTGCTGTGGCTGCTAACCAAAAGACCGGCAGTTCAAATACACCAGGAAACCCTGTGGGGCAGGAGTATGCTGTCCTGTAGGGTTGCTGTGGGTCAGAATTGACCCCAAGGCAGTGGGTTACGGTTTGGGTTATTTTTCATGAAAATTCGAAAACCCCGGTGGACAGTGGTTAAATGCCATCAGCTAACTAGAAGGCCGGCCGCTGACATGAGCAGGTGCTCCCTGGAGGCTCTGTGGGACAGTTCTGCTCTGTACTACAGGGTCACCGTGAGTCGGGATCGACTCAACAGCAGTGGGTCTGATTTGGGGTTTGTACTGAAATCACAGGTCATTTCTGAGTGCTGGCTAACTCACCCGAATTCTTGTGAGGTTTCATTAAATATCCCCTATGAGGTTCACTGTTTTAGCTTCGACTTTCCGCATGTTTCTAAAACATGTGTCATAGTTGTCTCAGAACCACAAAGAAGATCAAAGGCTTGACTTGAAGAAATTTTGACGGGTTTCTTTGGTGGTGGTTTCTGTTGTCCTCCTTTTGTTATGTCGCTTTAATTTAACTTTCTACAAATCCTTCCTGACTGACTGAGTCAGGCCCCTGCAGAACAGGATTTCTCCAAAGCAAACGCCCACAGGCCTTGAGGAAGTTAAACCAGACTCATCAGCTCTGAGTCGATTCTGAATCTCAGTGACCGTGTGTTACAGACCCGAGCTCTGCTCCGTCGGGGGTTTTTGCTGTCACCCTTGCAGAGAACACTCCAGGCCTTTCTTTTGGGGTGCTGGTGGGTGGGCCTGAATCATCAGCCATTGGTCCCCCCATGGCCTTTCTGGAAACTCTGGTCGTGTAGTGATTAAGAACTACAGCTGCTAACCAAAAGCTTAGTGGTTTGAATCCTCCAGGAGCTCCTTGGAAACCCAGTGGGACACTTCTACTCCCTCTTGTAGGGTCACGTGTGTCGGGATTGAGCTGACAGCGGCAGGTTTGGGCATGGACCTTTTTAAAGCAGCAACAACCATCCAGCTCAGAGAACGAGCAAAGCGTGTGGTCCATGAATGGGGATGCTGCTCCCTAACTGCCAGGCTGTGGGTTGTGTCTGTGGCTGCCGTGTTCCCAGGGAGCAGAGTTGGGAAGTTTGGACCCTAAGGACAGACTGTCTGGCTGGAAAGGCAAGTCTGCGTTTGGTCGCACGGTGTGCCCACGAGCAGGTGACTGTAGACGTGGAGTCGTCTGTACCCTGAGGACGATGACAGGGTGAGGGTCGGGAGCAAGGAAAACCGGGGTCTTGGTCTGAGGCCTTCCGTGTGGAAGGCACTCTACAGACGCTGTTATTTACTAATTGTTGGTGGAACGGAGCCCTAGTGGCGCAGTGGCTAAGCACTCAGCCGCTGACTGCAGGTTACAGTTCAGACCCACCAAGCGGCTCCGTGGGAGAAGGACCTGGCCGTCTGCTCCTGTACAGGTGACAGTGTAGAAGACCCTATGAGGCAGTCCTCCTGTGTCACGTCGGGTCAGGGTCGTGGTGACTGGGAGCACCATGCTGAGGGAGGCGAAGAGCTAGAGAGCAGCTAGTTTCCTTAACCAACTAGTGAAATTTCTTGGCGTGCATGTGTGTGGTTTTTTCTAAATACCTCCAAGTTATCCTAAACTGTATTGTTCAGTTCCTGTTAACTCAAGAGTTAGCGGGCATTCCTCAAATTCTTCACACTGTTTTCTCTCCCAGCTTCAACAAGACAAAACCCAGCTTTATCTCTTGCTTGGTTTAGAGGCAGTCCCCGCCCCCGCTGCGGCCTTCAGGGTGGGTTCCGTGGGGTGGCGGCCGTCTGGACTCCTTCCTCACTCACCCTTCCCCTTCCTGTGCTCAGTACACTCAGCTCAGTGCTGAATGCGGGAAGGACCCCTTCTCGCCGTCTGCTGACCGCCTGCCCCTCCAAGACCTTGGCAGTCGCCTCCTCCTCGTGTTCTCAGTCCCTCTCTGTAGCTGTGCGCTCTGCGTCATTCTAGCCACATTCCACAGCTCAGTCTGTCCTCAGCGAGACTAACGGAGTGCCCTCTTGATTGGGTCATGTGTGTGGCCCTGCTAAGTGGTGGGCCAGGGGAGAGGGTGTCTGTCGGAGCATTCCCTCCTTGGACTCCGCAGCATTCCACTGACACAGCCCATCATTCTTTTACGTAAAAAGACATATTTGTAAACATCACTGCCAAAGCACAGACATGCAGGTAAGGCATCCCCCCCAGCTCGGGGCTCAGAGAGGGTCTCCTTCCTGCCTCAGCCAGAGAAAGGCCTGTTACAAATACTGCAGCCTGGGAGAACTCTCAATTAAGCTGTCTATGAGATGGAGGGTGGCTCAGTGGTGAAGCACTCAACTGCTAACCAAAGCGTCAGCAGCTGACACCCACCTGGGGCTCCATGGAAGACAGACCTCATGACCTGCTCTGCTAGATAACCCCCTGGAAGCCCCATGAGGCGATTCTACTGTAAGGCAGGCTTACAGGGAATTACAATGGCCTGGATGGCACATACCCACACCGCAGAATATACTGCACTGCTATTGGATAGCTAGGAGGCTCTGTGATGGCCCTGTGAGTAACAGCTTCACTGTCTTGGAATCAGACGTGGATTTGGTATCGGACCACTGTCTCTCCATGCCTTTCAGTAATTCCTTAACTCCATTCCTCACAGGCTTGTTGCAAAGGTGAAGTAACAGCTTTACCTAAAGGCACTGCCCCGGCACAGGTTAAACCAAACCAAACCTATTGCCGTCGTGTCCGTGCTGACTCATAGCGATCCCATGGGACAGAGTAGGGTTGAAAAACCCTGGTGACATAATGGTCAAGGACTCAGCAGTTCAAGGCCACCAGGTGCTCCTTGGAAACCCTGCAGGGTAGTTCCACAATGTCCTGCGGGGCTACCAAGAAGCAGAATTGCTGCCACAGGTTTGTTTTGTTTCATTTTTAAACATAAACGCCAACCCTCACACATTGCCATTCTTACCACTACCCTCACCACCACCAGATGCATCACGCTTCGTCAATTTAAAAATAAAAGTTCCTGGAAAGGAACCGTTTCTGAATGTTAATAAATCAAGCTGTTTGGGGAGGTAATTGGGCAGTCTTTACCTAAACTCTAGCAGGGGCCCTTTGACCCTGCTCAACTTCCGGGAACCTGGTCTAAAAAAAGATTTGCCCATCTGTTGTTTGTGGCATCGTAAGAGTGAAACTCTGAATGTCGCCTAAGGGGCCGTCAACACATGGGAAGGTTTGGATTCTCCAGAAAACAGACTCTGAGAGAGATGTGAGAGCAGAGTGGACTGTGGGCATCCAGGGTCAGCATCTCTGAAGAAGTGAGGGCAGGAGGCAGAGTCAAGATGATGGACTAAACACATTTCTCTTTAAGTCCCACTGGAAAACCAAGGCCTGAAGTGATGATTGAATGGAGCCTTCTGGACACCTAGTGAAGACCTAGGATACGGCATGGGGCTGTCTATTCGGACTACATGCCACTGAGCAGGAAACTTCTCTTTCAGCGACCCCTGCCCTTGTTGAGTGCCAGCTAAAGGTAACTCGCCATTTTAACTTTTTTTTTCTCTGTCTTGGCTGGCGAGTGGAGCTGGGACCTGACTGACGGCAGGACACTGACGCACTACTGATGGAGTTGGCGAGCAGAGTTACCATGTTTTGAGAGCCCGGACTTGGAATCTGTGCACCTGGGCACTTCCAGCATCTCTCCCTGACTCTCTGCCATTGAATGGCGTATTCCGAGGCAGGCAGGAGAGCTTGTGTAGGATGCCATCTTCATTGTCTGGGAGGCAGATCTACTCATACAGAGGCCTCAGCTGGACCTAATTCCCAAGCTGGGAGGCAGTGCCTGCCTGGAAAGCACTTTTCAACAGAAAAGGAGTCTTTTGCAGTGTGGCCACCAGATGATGGCAGAGCAGAAGCCTTTCCATATTTCGAACTAGTTGACAGCATCTGGGGTTGGATATAAAGCTGCTTACTTTTCCAGCTCTCACATTATAGGGTCAGCTGACAGCTCCCCAGTGACTCTATAAGTAGAGCCATGTCTTTGCCAATCAGGAGGTGGAGCCTGCTACCCCAGAGATACCACTAAGCCCAGTCACTGGAAGACAGAGAGATGTCTGGTGATGAACTTCCTTTTCAGACTGACCTTTAGATCCCATTAAGGTAACACCGGACAAATGAAACAACCTCCAGATGCCCAAAAAGCAACAAAGTTTGGACAGAATCACTAAGCAGAATTCACCTATGGCTTCAGAAGGCCCCCAAAAGAAAAAAACTAAAGAACTTCCCAGATGAAGAAGCCTTTCTGAAACTATCGGAAGGGGAATACAAAAGGATTATATAGAGAGCCCTCCTAGACCTTACACAAATGCAGCAGAGCAAAATGAAAAATTAAGCAAGCTTTTCAATCTGAAGGAACACCAGCACTCTGAAATCCAACAGATTAAGAACAAAATCAAAGAGAAATTTCAATTCAAAGCCAAGAAAATAAAATTGAACAATTGGAAAATAGACTTTCTGACTTGGAAGACAGAGCTACTGACTCCAGTATCTGTGAGGAGAAATCAGAAAAAAGAAAGAAAAATGAAGAAGCATTAAGAAGCACGTGGGACTCTATTAAGAGGAACAACCTACAATTGATTTGCGATGAGTTCCTGAACAAGTTCCGGAGCAAGATGGGACACCTGAGAACACAGAGAGTACTGCTGCTGAGCTGCTGACAGAAAACTTCCCAGAAATTAGGAAAGAAGAGAATCTAGATATCCAAGATGCATACCGAACACCACTCAATATAGATCTCAAAAGAAAGACTCCAAGATATTATAATCAACCTTAACAAAATGAAACATAAGCAGAAACTTTTTTTTCCCCCATCTGATTTCTCAGCAGAAATGATGCTGGCACAGAGACAATGGGATGACATATTCAAAGGCTTGAAGGAGAAGAACTTCCAACCAAGAATTATTTATCATGCAAAACTGTGTTTCAAATATGAAAATGAAGTTAATACATTTCCAGATAAACAGAAACTCAGAGACTTTGTAAAAACCAAACCAAAACTACCAGAAATACTGAAAGAAGTCCTTGGCTTAGAAGAACAAAACCATTAATTTTATATTTTAGGAAAAAATAAAGGACACATCATCCAGAAACCTACTCAGTTAGGGAAGGCTCCAATCTCAATCAAAGCTATAATATTTAAAGAAGTGATCGAGTGATCATGTCATGAAAACTGTGTTGTCATCATATTAAAAAGAGGAATGTACTACAGTTGTTTTAGTCCTTCCACATGGAGATTAAGTTAATAAGACCTGCAGTAGTTAAAATTGGGTTTTAACATAGATTATTAAGGTGGATCATAGGGGTAGCCACAAAGCACAGTAAAGATGCAACATATCAAATCAAGAAACATAATACAGGAGTCTCAGCAACCACAAAACCAACACTGAAAAAGGTGAAAACTCAACTTTATAAAGAACGTCCCAGAACAGATAAATAAGAACAATAGAGAAAACATCAACACAAAAACAAACTTATCACAGTGACAGCACTAAACACATACCTATCAATAGTTACATTAAATGTGAATGGACTGAATGCCCCAGTAAAGAGACAATAAGTGATATCTTGGATCAAAGACACAACCTGTCTATGTGTTGCCTAGAAGAAACTCACCTTAGACTTAATAGACTTAAGATATGAACAAACTGAAAAAGGATGGAAGAATATATATCAAGCTAAAAATTATACAAAAAGAGCAGATGTGGCAATAGTAATCTCATAAAATAGATTTTAATATAAAATCTACAGTTGTCGACAAGGATGGACACTATGGCTGAAAAGTTCAAGACACAAGCAAAACTTGACAATATTAAATATTTATGCACCCAATACTAGAGCACCTAAATACATTGAAGAAACACTGACTGCACTGAAAACTGAGATAGATCACACCACAGTAATAGTGGGAGACTTCAACACTTCACTCTCAATGTTAGACAGATTATCTAGAAAAAAGCTCAATAAAGACACAGACGATCTCATTGCCACAATTAACCAACTAGACATCGTCGACATATACAAAGCTTCCTATCCATCAGCAGACAACTACACCTTCTTCTCCAGTGTACATGGAACATTTTCCAGAATAGACCATGTGTTAGGATGTAAAGCAAATCTCAACAAAATCCATACCATTCAGTTATTGCAAAGCATCTTCTCAGATACTTAAAAGGCAAAATCAGTAGCAGAACAAACATAGATAGAAAGTGGAACTGTTGGAAACTGAACAACACCTTGCTCAAAAAGCCATGGATTGTAGAAGAAATCAAGGATGAAATAAATAAATTTATGGATTCCAATGAGAATGAAAACAATTCCTACCAGAACCTATGGGATACAGCCAAAGCAGTGCTCAGAGGTCTGTTTATCTCTATAAATGCACACATTCAGAAGGAAGAAAGAACCCAAACCAAAGAAATAACCCTACAGCTTGAACAAGTAGAGAGAATACGACAGAGGAACCCCTCAAGCACCAGAAGAAACAGATCATAAAAGTTAGAACAGAACTAAACGAATCAGAGAATACAAGAACAATTGAAAAAATTGAAAAGACCAAAAGCTGGTTTTTTGAAAAGATCAACCAAATTGACAAACCATTGGCTAAACTTACTAAAGAAAAACAGGAAGCAATTAACCCAAATAAGAAATGAATGCGGAGTTGTCACAACAGATCCAACAGAAATCAAAATATCATAACAGAATATTATGAAAGGCTATACTCTAACAAATTTGAAAACCTAGAGGAAATGGACAAATTCCTTGATTGATATCACCTACCAAAATTATCACACGGTGAAGCAGAACAACTTAATAAACCCTTCACCAAGGAAGAGATTGAAAAAGCCATAAAAAAAACTACCAACAAAAAAAAAACCATGGCCTAGATGGCTTCACCGCAGAATTCTACCAAGCTTTTAGAAAAGAGTTATCTCCAATACTTCTGAGACTATTTCAAAGCATAAAAAGGAATGGAATACTCACAAATTCATTCTATAAAGCCAGCATAACCCTGATACCAAAGCCAGGGAAAGACTCAACAAAAAAGAAGAACTACAGACCAATATAACTCATGAATTTGGATGCAAAAATCTTCAACAAAATGCTCACCAGTAGAATACAACAACATATCAAAAAAATAATCCATCATAACCAAGTTACATTCATACCAAAGATGCAAGGCTGGTTTAGCATCAGAAAAACAATAAATGTGATCAACCACATAAATAACACAAAAGACAAAAATCACCTGATTTTGTCTATTGTTGCAGAAAAGGCATTTGATAAAGTCCAACACCCATTCATGCTAAAAACTCAGCAAAATAGGAATAGATAGCCAATTCCTCAATGCAATAAGGGCCATTTATACAAACCCTACTGCCTACGTCATCCTGAATGGAGAGAGACTGAAACAGTTTCCCTTGAGAACAGGAACTAGACAAGGATGCCCACTCTCACCTCTCCTATTCAACATCATACTAGCAGTTCTAGCCAGAGCAATTAGACAAGACTGTGAAATAAAGAACATCTGAATCAGCAAAGAAGAAGTAAAAATCTCCCTACTTGCCGATGATGTGACTGTATACACAGAGAATCCTAAATAATCCATAAGTAAACTACTCAAATAGAAGAGTTCAGTGAAGTCTGAGGATACAAGATAAACATAAGTAAATCAGTAGGATTCCTTTATACCAATGAGATTATTAAAGAAGAAATTACCAGGTCAATACCATTTACTATAGCCCCTAAGAAGATAAAATACCTACTGATAAATCTAAGCAGAGAAATAACAGACCTTTACAAAGAGAACTACAAGTCCTTACTACAAGAAACTAAGAGACTTACATAAATGGAGAAACCTACCCTGCTCATGGATAGGAAGACTTAGCATTGTGAAAATGTCTATTTTACCCAAAGCAATCTACTTACATAATGCAATCCCAATACAAGTTTCTGTGACATTTTTTAAGGACATGTAGAAACCAATTGCTGATTTTGTTTGGAAAGGGAAGAAACCCCAGATAAGTAAAGCGCTACTGAAGAAGAACACACTGGGAGGCCTCTCACTACCTGACTTCAGAACCTATTACACTGCCACAGTAGTCAAAACAGCCTGGTACTGGTACAAAAAAAGACAGATAGATCAGTGGAACAGAGTTGAGACCCCAGAGATGACACCATCCTCCTATGAACAGTTGCTATCTGACAAAGGCCCTAAGACATTAAACTTGGGTAAAAGCAATCTCTTCAACAAATGATGCTGGCAAAATTGGGTATCCATCTGCAATAAATTGAAACAAGACCCATATCTCACACCTTATACAAAAACCAACTCAAACTGGATGCCAAGCCAAGTGCCGTCGAAACTGGATAAAAGACCTAAATATCAAATCTAAAACAATAAATCTCATCCAAGAAAAACTAGCATCAACAATGGAAGTTTTAATACACAACACAGACAGACTTCAAAATCTGACAAAGCACAATTAACAGAAGAGAAAATAGACAAATGGGAACTACTGAGAATCAAACGCTTTTGCTCATCCAAAGATTTCATCAAAAGAATTAAAAGACCACCTGCAGAATGGGAAGAAATGTTTGGCAACTATATGTCAGACTGACACCTGATCTCCATAATCTATAAGGTACTACAAAATATCAATAAAAAGATAAATAATCCAGTTAAGCAGTGGGCAAAGGAGACGGACAGACACTTCTCTAAAGAGGATATCCAGGTAGCCAGAAAACACATGTGGGCATGTCCATGATCATTAGTTATTAAAGAAATACACATCAAAACTACGATGAGATACTACCTCACCTCAACAAGATTGGCCATGATCCAAAAAACGTAAAACAACAAATGCTGGAGAGGCTGTGGAGAAATTGGAACTCTCCTCCACTGTTGATGGGACTGCAAAATGGTACACCCTCTCTTAAACCCATCTAGGGCTTCCTTAAAAAGCTGGAAGTACATATACTATTTGACCTAGTATTCCACTGCTTAGAATATATCCTGCACAATCCATTCACACCAACGGATACATGCACACGAATGTTTATCACAGCACAGTCAACAATAGCAAAAAGATGGAACCAACCCAGATGCCCAAGAACAGAGGAATGGATAGGTAAACTATGGTATGTATATACTAAGTGTGGCACTATGCAATGATAAAGAACAATGATGATTTTAGGAAATATAACCTGGTTTCAGTTGGAGGACATTCAGTTGAGTGAAAGTCAGCAACAAAAGGACAAATACTGTATGAGACCCCTACTATAAGAACTTAAAAACAGACTCATGCATAGAAGAAAACACTCTTTCATGGCTGCAAGGGTGGGGAGTGGGGGAGGGAGAGGGTGGAGTATAGATTAGATAGTTGATAGAAATTTGGTTGGGTGAAATCAGTGACAGCACAAATTAGAACGAAGATCAATTTTAACTGGACTTCAGCGTAACATGATTACTCCTCCCATCTTAGCCCAATTTGGCAAGGACAGAGTAGCTGGGGTGGGGGGCTGGGGACCGTGCTGTCAGAGGAATTCTAGGCCAATTGACATAACTAGTGTTTTGCTAAGACAGCCTTCTGCACACCACATTGGGGAGTGGCGTTTGGGGTCTTAAAACCTGCCAAGCTGCCATCTGAGGTACACCAAATGGTCCAACTCAGCAGGAACGGATGATCACCAAGGACCAAAACAACATGGGGAAAGAGAACCCAGAAGACAGAGAGGCCCTCTAGAGTGGGAGACTACATCGACACGTGACTGGAAGAACCGGATGGTGCCCAGCCACCACCAGCAATAGCCGTGATGGGGCTCACAAAGTTGAGTCTCACTGGCAACACAAGAATATAAAGGGGTGCACCCTGAGATCTCCACTAAAAGACAAGAATTGATGGTCCAGGGTCCTTGGGGTTTCCCTGTGAGCATGGCCCCTGGCCCTGATGCAGCCCCTGTCCATAAATCATAATGGAGGTCAACTCTTTGGACAGGAATGGATTGGACTTGGTGACACAGAGTGACCATACCATGTGTGCACTTTAAGGTTCTGTGCATCTATAGGATGTCATCCTGCTGACCTCTTACTGGAGGTGGGGGTGTGGGTGGAGAGGAGGGGTTAGAAGATTGGAGGATAAGACATGTATGGAGCGGTGAGGAAGAGTGTGCCGTCACCAGGCAGGGAGAGCAGTGGGAGCTGCACATAGCTGGGCATGCAAATTTATATTCAGTCAATCATAATAAAAAAAATAAGTGAGGGCAGAGAGTTGGGCAGAGGAAGAGGGCCTGACCCATCCCCCAGGGGCTGCCAGGAGTGGGCAGGCGGGTGGCTTGGGCAGCT
The DNA here is from genome assembly GCA_028571685.1 of Heterohyrax brucei. Classification (NCBI taxonomy): domain Eukaryota; kingdom Metazoa; phylum Chordata; class Mammalia; order Hyracoidea; family Procaviidae; genus Heterohyrax; species Heterohyrax brucei. The sequence continues at coordinate 84,347,231 of CM053159.1, forward strand.
CTCCTCACCTGAAGGTGGTTCCCAAGGAGGGCAGCAGCAGTACATCCCCCGAGGGCCTCAGCCCTAGACGGGCGAGTTACAGGATGGCTCCTCCTCCCCGACCAGGGCGTGGGTCAGCTCCAGCTCATGGCCACTCCACGTGTGTCCACGTACAGCTGTCTCCATAGGGGTTCCAACAGCTGGTTTTTCAGGAGCAGATAGCCAAGCCTTTCTGCTGACATGCCGCAAGGTGGACTCGAACTTCTGACCCTCTGTTTAGTGGCTGAGTGTATTAACGTTTGCACTACCTAAAGACGCCCCTGGAGTGGTTGCTTATCACACAGGGTGGTTTCTGACCACCGTCTCACTGCACAGGGACGAGAGGAGTAGATTCCGTCTCCTTGATCTGGCAGTTGTCCTACTAGCTGCCACGTACCCTGCTCTCTGTGGTCACCTTCTCCCGACTCTCGTAACCACAACAGGCAGGTTGCTGTCAAGTCTGTTCTGCATCCTAACAACCCCAAGGACAGAGCAGAAGCCCCGTGACATTTCCTGCACTGCCATCTTTATAGGACACTGACTGTCCCGTGTGGCTCCCACGGAGCAGCTGATGGTCTAGAACCGCCAGCCTCCTGGTTAGCGGCCCAGCGCTTAATCCCTGCCCCACCAGGGCTCGGTGCACACAGATAGTCACCACATCCCACTGATTTTACTTCCCCGGGGTTTTTTGTCCCCGCTGTCCCAGTTTTAGTTGAGGCCCCCATCTCTCTTCCCACCTGAGTGATTGTCACAGCTCCTGCCCTCCGCCCTGTGATTCAGTCTCATGCAGCAGCCAGAATGATCGTTCACAGGTGGGTGTCCTCAGCACCCCTCTGCTGCAGACCCTTAGGGTTCTGCGTCTGTTCTGGGCAGAAGTCAGCAGGCTGGCCGTAGTCTGAACCCGCCACCCACCCCAACCCGGCCTCCGTGTCTCTCTCCTGCATCTCTGTTAAGACTCTGTGCCCTTCCAGAAGCCATCGTGCTGTTTCCTTCCTGCGACTTCCCAAATGCTGATCTCTGTGACCAGAGAAGCACCCCGGTGGCTTGGCAGCTAAGCGTTTGGCTGCCAACCCAGAAGCCAGTGGTTTGAAACTACCCGGTGGCTCCTGGGAAGGAGGACCTGCTCACCTGCTCCTGGGAAGACGACAGCCGGTAGAACCCAGTGGGACCCTGGTACAGGGACTGCCAGTTAAGTCCACAAACTCATCCTAGAAAAAGTGCTGCGTGCCTCACTGCTGATTATCACTACAGTCACCTTCAAAGTAGTCCCCTTGGGGAGCTGTGCACCGATGTCAGCACCTGGTTTATCCTTCAAAGTAATTTTGGAACTCTTTCTGAAATGGTCATCAGCGCTGTTGTATCACCTGTGATGTCCCAAATGCCATCTGAATGTCTTCCCTTAAATATTTCCTTTATCTTCAGGTAAAGAACAAAGTCACTGGGGGCAAGGTCAGGTGAGTAGGGAGGGTGTTCCAATACAGTTATTGGTTCACTGGCTAAAAACTCCCTCACAGACAACTGTATAGTTGTTTATGAACTTGCCACCGTGCTGCCGTGTGCACTGGCTATTCCAGAAGGTGTTCCAAAATTCCTTTGAAGGGTGGACTAGCCACTGATGCTGGTGCATAGCTTCCCAAGGGGAGGACTTAGAAGGTGACCATGATATTCAGCAGTGAGGTGTGTAGCAGTTACAACAATTAAGTTTGTGGACTTCATTTTTGGACCTTGTATAAGGAGGAAAATGTGGAGCCAGAACCTCAAAATCCTTAAAAAAAAAAAAAAAAAAAAAAACCAGATCAGCAGACTGGCCAAGACTGGAGGGCTCCCCGAGACAATTGCCCCTGACAATTGCCCTGAGATGCTTTTCAGAGCCTGAATTGAACGGGCCACTGAGGTCACCTTGTAGCTAAATTGTAAATTGGCTGAAAAAATAATGATTGTCACCCACAAGTACTGTGCTTCTTTAAAAATGTCATCTATATGAGACCAAGCAGTTGACAATGACTTTAAAACTAAGATAAGAATGCAAAGGGGTGGGGACACCAGATGGATAGAAAGGGGACAACCAAAATGGGAGCAAAGAACATCCCCATGCATTGTGAAGAGTGTGACCATGTCACTGAACAATTTGTGTAGAAAGTGTTGAATGGGAACCTGACTTCTGTGTAAACCAAAAGCACAGCAAAATATTATTTTTTAAAAATTCAGATGGATTCAGTGGAAATATTAGTCAGCAAACTATTAAGGAATTTGATATACTTACCCTCTTTCCTTTTCATTAAAGTCTACTTACAATAGTAGATTTGTGTGTCCTTTACTCTGGTGTGACAGTGTTCAATTTTAAACAAAAATAGTCATTTTACAAAGCAGAAAAAACACCAGATGTTGTGGAGGATGTCATTAGTATCTGTAAAATCAGAGGGCCAACTAGAGTTTTGCACACCTATAATTTATCAGGATTACTGGCCAACACAAACAAATGGTTCCTCTGCTCTGAGGCCAGAAGAACTGGACAATGGCCAGCTAGCATTACTGAAGGTCTTGATCAAACTTTTTACAGAAAAATCTTGATCAAAAGGGGGAGAATGTGAAACAGAACTTAGTATTCTTCAAGTGAAGAATCAGACTCTCTGGACCATTGACACTGGATGAACCCCCAAAACTAGTGTCCTGAGATAATGTCTAAACCTTAAACTAGTAATATCCCCCGAAATCTTCTTTAAACCAAGCAGCGAGTTAGCTTATTTAGGAAAGAATGTTTGCCTGGTGCTTCATGCTCCTTTAAGGAACTGTCTACAGAGGATCAAATTGACAGCAACAACTCAGAAGATCAGATGAGCAGTTTGAGGGTGCAGTGAGTTTATGTTCACAGGGGAGGATGACTCGGAAAAGGAGGGTGAAAGTTGTCCAGCTTGAAGGACGTAACCCATGTCACTGAACTGAACGTGTAGCAACTGTTGAACTGGCGTATGTTCTGCTCTGTACGTTTTCAACAACAGCAAGCAAGAAAAGGATGACTAGCCTACCTATCTTATTAATGATGATGTTTATTTTTTCAGGAACTACCCCTTTGACGTAGTGACCTTGTTAAACCTTGTGCTGTTCAAGGCCTCTGACACCAACAGAGAGATTTATGAAATTTCCATGCAGCTCATGCAGGCACGTATCGCTCCCTTCCCTAGAAAACTTCCACGGCTGCGTGTGGGGAGTAGAACTGATAGGTGACCCTTGGTTTGCTGCTCATTCATGTGCGTGTGTTTCTTTCTTCACGCCATTGGTGAGTACACACTGTGGGAAAACGACTGCACGGTCTTGTGTAGACCTCAGAATGAGTGGATGTCTCTCTTCTGCTACCTTATTAAAGTGTGCATTCATTCATTGGGCTGCAACTAAGCTTTATTAAATGGAAATAGGCCTGAGTTACGCAGCTAATCTTTTCTCACACCATCGTCTCCTTTCTGGCCCCTTTTTAGATCCTGGAAGCCAAACTCTTTGTGTACTCCAAGAAGGTGGCTGAGCAGAGACCTGGCAGCATCCTGTATGGCACACATGGCCCATTGCCACCCCTCTACAGTGTATCTCTGGCTCTCTTGTCCTGTGAACTGGCCAGGATGTACCCTGAGCTCACGCTTCCTCTCTTCTCAGGTACCGTGACACGTGTCAACATTTCTTCTCCTAGTAGATTTCTCTCTTAAACACAAGAGTAATTTTGAAGCCAAAACTGAGGGTGCTGAAGGTGTGGGTTGGAATGGCGGGGGGCCAGACTGCGTGACAAGGAGCCCTGGCAGCACAGTGGTCCAGCGCCCAGCTGTCCAGTGAGAGGTCAGCGTTTCAAACTCACCCAGCGTCTCTATGGGAGAAAGACTTGCTGATCTGCTCCCATAAAGATTTAATTTTTAAAAAATCTGTCACTGTGGAGTTAACTCTGACTCGTACAACGCCATGTTGTTGTTGTTGCTGGGTGCCGCTGAGTCGGTTCCGACCCGTAGCGACCCTGTGAGCAGCAGAATGAAGCACTGCTCGGCCTCGCACCGCGTCCCAGCACCCCCGAAGGGCCGAGAAGCCGCCCCGCGGAGGGTCTCCGGGGAGCAGCGGGGGGACGGCAGTGTGCCGCGGCTCTTCCCCGCCGCACCGCAAGGCCCGTGAGGACGGCCGCCCGGGAAAGCCTGTGGAGCGGTCGGGCGGCAGCACACCGGGCCGCTGTGAGTCAGAACCAACTTCATAGCCATTAAAACAGTGACAAATGGAGTTACAAGTAACAGTAAGTTACAGAGGATCTTCAAAGTGTGTTTCTGAAACAGCCTACATGCGAATAACTACGTGACACGTGCAGTGACGATGCGAGCAGCCCTACACTGCCACATACGTTTAGGAAACGGTGATTTATTTTTACTCTTGCATCCCACGTTTGTGTTAGGCCCTAGGGTTGCAATAGCGTGGCAGTAGAGGGGTGCGTTCACCTGTTTTTGCTACCGTGGAGGGGGTCCAGTGAGAAGCAGCACAGCCAAGCAGGGAGGGCGAGGGCGTGCCATGTCACTGGGCTGAGGTGTCAGGAGGGACTTCTCAGAGAAGTTCAGGTCTGAGCCTCAGCGGGAGACAGGTACAAGTTTACCTGGAAGACAGACGAGTGGTCCGTCAAACGGCTCATGCCCCGCCTTCCACGTGTGAAGTAGTGTGATGTGTTTCGGAGATTCTAGAGGGCCAGGTGGTTGACAGAGCAGACGGGGAGCAGGGAAGCTAGCACTGGTCCCGGACAGATGAGGCAGGGTCCCATCTGGGAGGCCTTGTATTGTCCACTCAGGAGTGCACACGCCAGTGACTGTGTGTGCTCCTTGTTCCTGCTCCCCTCCAGACCCCACAAACAGGCGGCATCCCAACAGGAAGAGGACCAGCAAGCTGGGAACGCACTTTAGAAGGGCCGGCTGCATCGTGGAGGGTGGAGGTGGAAAGGGAGCCCAGGGAGGGAGAGGGAGCCAGTTAGGGAAGGGGGAAGGGGCAAGAGTCTGCGTGGGACAGCACCGTGAGTGTGCAGCGGGCAGAGACCGAGGGGCAGGAGCCACTGACGAGAGGGCCTGGTGTGGCACTGGGAGCTGGCCATGTCGGTGGTGCTGAGTCACAGCCCACTCGTGACGACCGCGTGTACACAGCAGGAAGCTGCCCGGGCCTGGGCCGTGCTCACAGCCGTTGCCTGTGTCGGAGGTCACTGCTGCAGCCGTGGTGTCAATCCATCTCACTGAGGCTCTCCTCGTGTGGGCTGGCCCTCCAGTTGACCCGCCTCGATGTCCCTACCCAGCAAGGGGGCCCTCCTGATGACTTGTGCAGAGTGTCAAAGTCTTGGGCAATATTCGGTGACCCACAGGTCTTCATTGGCTAATTTTCAGAAGTAGCTGACCAGGACTTTCTTCCTAGTCTGTCTTAGTCTGGAAGCTGTGCTGAAGTTGGCCCACCGTGGGTAACCCTGCTGCTACCTGAAACACTGGTGACATTCGTAGCTTCCAGCGTCACAGCAGCGCAAAAGCCATGGGTGATTGACTTGGGGGGTGGGTAGTGAAGGCGTAGGGAGGGGCAGAGGGTGTGAGCTCAGCTTAGGACGTGGGGTGGTGGGCATCTGTGGACATCCCCGCATAGATACAGACCTGGGCAAGAGCAAGGACAGCGCTAGCTGTCGGAAGAGCGAGTTGTTCAAACCAAAGGAACTGATGAGATCAGGAATGGAAAGATCATGGGGTCAAAACAAACGACTGGATGGCTGTTTAGTTTTTTACTCTTTGTTGTTGCTGAGAATACGCACAGCGGAATGTGTGCCAGTTTCTGCCTGCACTACTTGGTGTCACTGATGACATTCAGGTGGTGCGGCCATTCTCACCCTCCACTCCACAGTCGTCCCTGTCCTGTGAACATAATAAACTCGTGGATGTCCAAGCCTCCCATCTGATCTTTCAGGTCCCTGTCATCGATTTGGTCCCATATAGATGGTTCATAACAAGCACAATGCTCAAGGCAGATGTTCTTGACTGGTTAAGCTGAAGTGTTGTTTGGTTTTAAGAAGCCTCTAAGGGATATTTTTGGTTTAAAGTTTAAAGATGATCTCACAACAGTAATATTGAGGGTTCAACCAGCTTACATGGCTCCAGAAAGTCTGGATTCCGTGAGAATTGGAAATTCATCTGTGTTTTCCTCCTTTTCATTAGGACTTTTCTATAGAATGGTGGATTAGATGTTCAGTCTGTGGACACCTGAAGTTTGGGGAGTGGGCCGAGGAAAATCAGGGTACAGAGAAGGATTGTGGGTGTGTTCAGACAGGAGGAAGGCCCAAGGAGCAGGTATCGGGGGAGGAGGCCTGAGAAGGAGACAGTGGGTGGTCTGTGGAGAGATGACAGGACAGAAGGTCTGAGTGGCCCTCTGGATTCCACGGTGCATTTGAAGTGCTGCTAGTCTCCATGGAGAGGTGGAGCAGGGACCACAGCAGGTGGCTGACCAGGGGAAGAACGAGTGAAGGTTCTCCAGTGAGCTGTGGCTTCATCAGAGGAGGAGAAGGGGATTTTAAGGGCAAGAGCGATCTGAGTGTGGTTACTAGCTGAGATGCAGAAGCCAGTAAAGTGAGACCCAAACCAGCCCCAAGGCTGCCGAACAGGTGCTGACTCTTGTGATTCCCTAGGACAGAGCAGAACTGGTCCTCAGGGTCCCCAAGGCTGTCATCTTGAAGGAAGCAGATCACCACGTCTGTCTCCCCAAACAGCTGGTAGATTCCAACACTGACCTGTTGGTTAACAGCCAAGCACTTGAACGCCTTTGCCATGTCAGCAGTGTGGGAAGGAGGAGGTGCTAAATATTCAAACGTGTTCAATAAGAAAAGCAACTCATGGACTGGGTTCCAAGCAGGTTACACCTGGATTTTCCCCAAGAATTTACCTCTGGGCTGTTTTGATTGTTGAAGAACTTTAAAAAATCTGTGTGGATGGCAAAGAGGCTAAGGAGACCCCTGGTTCTTGTTTCTGCTGCCTCTGCTCTCCTCAGCCCTGCAGTAGGGACATTATAGCCTGTCATTTCAGATCTCCCAGTGACAGCCAAGCTACTCTTGTCCCTCCCGGGGGAGGCCTGAAACACAGCCAGCATCCATGGGCTGGTCTCATGCCCTGACTTATTTCTTTCTGGAAGTTTTTTTTTTTTTCTCTCCTCTGTCTTTAGAAACAATAGTATTTGAATGACTATCAAATACTTCTACCACCCATGTCTTGATTGCAGCACTCAGGATACCCCAAACAGGACCCCCACCCTCACGGGGCTGACTTCCTGCCAGAGGAGACCCTACGTGCACCAAATCCTTGAATTTATGCGCTGAGTTAGGAAGTAGTTGTTGCTGTAGAAAGCGTACAGATTTTGTAGTGTTGTTGGTTGTTGCTGCCGAGTCAGTTCCTGCCGAGTTCAGACCCCTCGTGTTTCGGGGCAGGACGGCTGCAGAGGCTTTCCGCTCCGTGGCCTTCCAGAAGCAGTTTGCCAGGCCTGTTGTCCGGGCACCTCTGGATGGGCTCAAGCCTCCAGCTTTTCACCAAGCAGCCGAGAGTGCTTAACCACTGGCACCACCTAGAGACTCCGAGAGCATTGTGAAAAGATAGGTATTTCAGTCCCTATGAGGCAGAATCGACTCAGCAGCACTGGGTTTGGCTTTGGTTTCCTCGTTATCCATCTGACTGGGGTGACCTTTTTCCTCCCCAAAGTCTAGATCTTTCCCAGTTAGGGTTGCTTTTGTTGCAACGGCCCCAAGTCATGGCGGTCCCCTGCACAGTGGGAGGAAACGCTGTCCGGTCTGCTCCACACCCACCGTCAGTTAGGGATCGGGCCAGTGTGGTCCCCAGGGTCCTCTGAGCCTCAGAAGTGAATCACCAGGCCTTTCTTCCTAGTGCATCTGAGTCCGGAAGCTCGGCTGAACTCTGTTCTGACTCTGAGCACCCGGCTGCCTCCGCTGACAACGGGTGGTGGCTGAGCTTGAGATCCATCGCTGGGCAACCAAATCTGCAACTCCCGCTGGGAGGGCGAGGGTTTTCCTCCTGAGCCAGCACAGCCCTCCAGCCCCTCCTACAGGAGTCTGAGTCCTTCTTCCAGGACACTGTCCCACGTCACTGCAGCGAGGGGTCCTCTCCCTCTTCCCACCCCACGGCACTGCCTGTCCGCCTTCCTTGTGTTGTTCGTCACTTTCTGTCCTGCCCTTGAGCTGCGGGTCTCAGATCTGCTGCCTTAGGCTGGAGCTCTGTGTTCTCTGCATCCTTGTGTCTCCAAAGGATGTGCCTAGAGGAGGCTCAGTTTGCTGGGCCAGCAGAGCCTTCTGATTTTATGAGGATTTGATTTAGCATCCTGACAGTTCACCTTGTTGATGATAACATCCCTCCAGTTTAGAAATCAGGTAAGTTGTGATGTGTTGACCTAGGGAAAACATAGCGTCTGGGGGCTTTCTCATCATTCTGATGCAGCATTAGGAACACGGATCCGACTCGACGGCACTTGGCTACTTGGCTAATTTTTTCAAAATAAAAATTGTAGTTGTAATTTTGAAAGGAGCCCTGACGGTGCAGTGGTGGGGACCCAGTGGCCTTGCTGTGTGAGAAAGGGGTGGCAGGTGCTTCTGTCAAGATGACAGCCTTGGGAACCCCAGGGGACAGTTCTCCCTTGGCCTGTAGGGTGGCCAGGAATCAAAACCCACTCAGTGGTCATGAGTTTGGTTGGGTTTGGAGTTTCCTTATAGTCTTAGGAAAATCCCCAAAAAACAATTAAGACTGCCTTTTCAGGGACCCTGGTCAATAATCGTGGTGTCCCTTCTGGCATCTGGCATCTCGTTTAGCAGCTAGGAGCTCTCTGAAGGACATTATGCCCCGCACTAGAGCATAATATACTCGTCAGAACGAGCAGTCTAATTTCCCTTGGGATAAAGTGTTTTCTTCTCAAGGCATTAGAAATAAGAGATGGCTTCCGAGTTTATAGTGTGCGTAAACTCACTGTAGAGACTTCATTTCAGCTACAAAGTTAAATGCTGCTGGTAGGATGAAGTGTGGCCAGAGACAGCAAGGGAGGAAGACTGGGGTTCGACAGACGGGGTCCTCTGTGGCCACCCACTCCACAGCAGGAAGGGTGCCCAGAAAGTGGTCCTCACAACCACCCCACCAACACAAGTCCACGGGCCACATCTGTTTCCTTTGGATAGTCGCCTCTCCCTGTTTAACAGCTAGTGGTGTGAGGGGGGCTTCCCTGGGTGGCACAGACGGTTTAGCACTCTACCACCAGCCTAAAGGCTGGCGGTTTGTACCTACCCAGAGGGTGGCACAAACAGCTTAGCGCTCCACCACCAGCCTAAAGCCAGTTTGCACCCACCTCGAGGAGACCTGGAAGACAGGCCTGGCAGTCTGCGTCTGAAAAGCCAGGTGCAGTGAATGCTGAGGGGTGCAGCGCTCGCTGATGTGCCGGGGTCGCTGTGAGTCAGGTCGGCTCTGCAGCAGCCATCCCTGGTCTAGCTGGACACCTGCTTCTGGCTCACAGAGCATCCCCACGCGCAGGGTCTCCATAGGTCACACAATCGTAAACCTATATCTCATCCTCAGCGTCTGGTCCTCTGTCTGAGCAAGGGGACAGAGCACAGCGGGCAGCTGTCCAGCTTCATGGAAGCAGGGTGAGCTGGAATGCCTGTGGGTTCCTGTCCTGTGCTGGAGGAAACAGCAGTGTGGAGTGGAAATAACCAGGGCCCCAGAGTCGGAAGGATGTGGTTCACGTCCCAGTCTCACCACTGGTCAGCTGCATGTGACACTGGGCTAGTTATTTAACTCCATTCCTCAGTTTCTGACACAGTGGTTAAGAGCTACAGCTGCTCACCAGAAGATCAGCAGCCTGAGTGCACCGGGCGCTCTTTGGAAACCTTACGGGGCAGTTCTGCTCCATCCTGTAGGCTTGCTCTGAGTTGGCATCAACTCAACAGCACCAGGTTTGCAGTTTTCGGGGGGTCCTCAGTTTCCTCATCTGTAAAATGGACCCATGAGGCCCCTTGTTAGGCTACTGTGAGAATTAAAAGGTGTAATCACGTGTACTTAATATGCTTAGCACAGTGCGTCGTCACCTCTTCATATGTGATTAGAATGATTATAGTAATGACAGTTGTCTTTCCACTAAAGTCAAGTTTTACCGAGTGTCCTCCATGACACCTTAGGGCTAATGGTCGAGTGTGTTAACCAGCTACACCACCCAGGGCTCCCAGTGAAACTTTGAACTAGGAGTCGTGTGTTTGTTTATTCTGATGAGACAACACCCCCTCTCCATCACTGCGATTCTCTTTAGAGGTGAGCCAGCGGTTCCCCACGACGCACCCCAACGGCCGTCAGGTCATGCTGGCCTACCTGCTGCCCTGGCTGGGCAACATCGAACTGGTGGACAGCAGGCTCCTGTTCCCAGGCTCCAGCCCCAACAGCCCCGAGGACGAAGCCAAGGACCGGGAAGGGGAAGTGACCGCCAGCCACGGGCTGAGAGGGAGTGGCTGGGGCTCTCCTGAAGCCACCTCACTGGTCCTGAATAACCTCATGTACATGACGGCCAAGGTAACCCCTGAGAGAATGTGTCCCCGACACACGAGCCACCATCAGAAGAGACCCAGGGCAATGCAATCTCCAGGGCAAACCCAGGAAAAATGACATTGATCCTTCAAAGGTAGCCAAGCCAAGTGCTGTCGAGTCAGATCCGACTCGTGGCCACCCTAGGGGCCAGGGTAGAACTGACCCCCAGAGAGTTCAAGGAGCACCTGGTGGATTTGAACTGCCGAAAAGGTGCATGAATGTAATCTGAAAAACAGCAGTGGTGGTGTTTGTATAACAAGATGAACGTAATCCCTGTCACACAGTTACACATATAAACATGGCTGAATTTGGCAAATGCTTTGTTATGTATATCTTTGCCACAATTTAAAAAAATTTAAAAAAAAAAGCTTTGTCTCAGGAGAATAGTTTCAGGGGTTCATCCAGGTTTTATGGCTCCAGAAAGTCTGGATTTGAGAATTTGAAATCTTCTGCGTTTTCCTCCTTTTGATCAGGACTGTTTCCCTGAGATAATCTTTAAACCTCAAACCCAAGGTATTCCCTAAAGTCTTCTTTCAACCAAAAAGTAGTTTAACTTAACTAGTAAAGAACATCTGCCTGGAGCAGACTACCCAGAGGGGACCGAATTGACATCAGCACCTCGTAAGGTTTAGGTAGGGAGCTGAGGGGATACGACTTCCTGCTAGTGAAAGAGAATAGTTTAAAAGAGAGGAACATTTATACAGTTGGATGGATGTATCAGTGCCAGTGATCATACAGTGAAAACTTGTTGGGTTGATGTATTTATGCTGGATACATTCTCAGTAACACCCCCACAATAACTTGAAAAACAAAAGAAGGCCAATCTCTTGGTTGGCCTGACTGCGTTAGAAAGTGTCACTGTTCTAATGAATGGCCACGTGACCTCTTCTTGGGATTTCTAGTGGTACTGCCACTAACACCACTGTTAGTGGACACTGGGCCACCTCAGCATGCCCCCTCCTCTGCTCCCACCCCTGTTTCTCTTTCCTGTCCTCCTAGTACGGAGACGAAGTCCCAGGGCCGGAGATGGAGAACGCTTGGAACGCACTGGCCAGCAATGAGAAGTGGCCCAACAACCTGGGGGTCACCTTGCAGTTTCTGATCAGCCTGTGTGGGGTCAGCAGCGACACAGTCCTCCTGCCCTACGTAAGTGCCGTGGGCTTTGGGGAACTGCATCCTGCCGGCACACGTCACAGTGTGCTCTTGGCTAACGCAGAGATGTCTGTGTGGGTTAGTCACTCTGATCTCCGCCGAGCGCGTCCTGAGCTAGTGGGTGCCTGCTGCCACAGGAGTGCCACAGGTGGGGCGTTAGCAGACAGGGCTCATTGTCTCCCAGGCTCAGGACGCCAGCTCCAGGGGAAGGCTTTCTCTCTCTGTCGGCTCTGGGGAAGGTCCTTGCTCTCAGTCTTCCCCTGGTCTGGGGCTTCTCCATGCAGGGATCCTGGGTCCAGAGGGTCTGCTCCGCCCCTGGTTCTTCTTGCTTGGTGCTGATGACATCCCTCTCCTCTCTTTGGTACCTCAAAACAGACTGAGTCAAGATACAACCCCATCCTACAGGTTGAGTCTTGCCTCATTGACATACCAAAAAAAACCCAAACCCCCTGCCATTGTGTCAGTTCCGACCCACAGCGACCCCACAGGACAGAGTAGAACTGCCCCATGGAGTTTCCTAGGAGCGCCTGATGGACTTAAACTGCCCGCCTTCTGGTGAGCAGATGCAGCACCTAACCACTGCGCCACACCACCAGGGTTTCCCTCCCTGACATGACTGCCTCTAAGCCTGACTCATTAGCATCATAAAGACAGGATTTATGACACATAGGTGATTATGTCGGGGGACAAAACGGTGTACAGCCACGCAGTGCTGGGAATCGTGGCCCAGCCAGGTCGGCATGCATGTTTGGGAGACACAGTTCAAGCCACAGCAGCTTGACCATGTGCAGCACAGTGTTCCTCTTGCCTCCTGAGACCCAGGCCTGTGACGCCTCTCTGACCATCAGTCTCTCAGCCCTTGGCCACAGAAACACAGGAATTAAGGAATGAACATTTTACGCCAGGCACCAAATGCCGGGAAACGCTAGTTGACTCGATGACACTGGGTTTGAGGGTTTTTTTTTGTTTACTAAATGCCAGGATTTCTAAACATCTACTGCGTTCTGTACGGGGAACACTGGGGACTGGGCACAGCATTCTACAACACCCAGTAGGGCGTCCCTGGGCACAGCATTCTATGACACCCAGTAGGGCATCCCTGGCGGTACAGGCGGCTGGTGTGCGCGACTGCTGACTGAAGGGTTAAGGATTGGAGTCTGCCCAGAGGCCCCTCGGCAGGACTTCCCGGGGAGTCACTTCCCAAAACACCACCCACCACCGAGAACCCTGCCGAGCACGGGTGCACTCTGACACCCCAGGCGCCACCGTGCGTCACAGCCGGCTCAGCGGCAGCTGGTAATGATGGGAACCAATAAAAAGCTTGCACTTTATATTTCGGCACTCTAGAAACATAATAAAACTTTAGAGTCTTCAAATTTAAAGGATAGAAGAGAGAAACAAGCAGGAGGCAGTTCTCATGTAAAGTCGGGCAGCCAGTGTTGGTGTTTAAAAGGGATACAAACCAGAGCAGCCACCGCGGTGCTGAAGCCCCAACTTACCCGGCGTTTCTGTCCCGGTCCAGGCCCGTCTGCGATTTTCTGCAGCTTTGAGCCCCGCAAGCTGAGCTGCAGCTTCTGTGCCTCAGGTTTCCGTGGAGTTTATTTTTCATCATTCAGAGTTATTCTAAAAATTTAAAACCCATTTGTTTCTAAGGGACAACACAGTAGCAGAGACTGGATTCCTTCTTAAAAGTAGCTGGCAGCTTTTTCCCACGGTTTGAATAAACAATTCTTTCCTTAAGAGCTCCCGTGGCCGGGTTTTCTGTGTAGCAAAAATCTATGCCTCCTGAAAGTAAGTTCCCTGCACTCAGCCTGCAGGGAAGGGGACGCTCTTCCAACACCCACCCCTGCCTGGTCTGTACGTGAAGGCAGGGGCTCGTCAGCCAGACCCTCGGTGTGCCCGCAGAGCGCACAGTCACTGGCTCTAGGATCGCCAGATCTGAACGGGACTTGGCTGGCACGCACCGCACATCTGCCTCTTGGGTGCTGCGGCCTTCATCAGAGGAAGCAGGTGCCACCTCTGTTTTCAGTAGGCTCACGCTCCTCTGACAGTTGTCATGGCTGTCGTTGCCGTTGACAACAACTTACGACGTCCCCTGTACAACAGGTGGGCTGCTGCCTGGTCCTGCATCGTCCTGACCATGCAGTAGCAGGTTCGAGGTCGCCACTGTGGCTGTTGTGCCCACCCACTCCCTGAGGGCCCCCCTCAGCCCTCCTCACTCCCACAGGCCCTCACCTTCATCCGTCATGATGTCCTCCTCCAGTGGCTGATCCCTCCCCAGTGACATTTCCAAAGTCAGTGAGTCGGACGCTCTTCTCTTGTCATACGTAAGGTTTTCATTGGCTAGTTTTCAGAAGTAGATTACCAGGCCTTTCTTCCCAGTCTGTCTCAGCCCGAGCACCCCGCTGAAGCCTGTCCTCTGTGGTGACCGTGCTGGTGTTTGAAATACCAGGGGCATGCTTCCAGCATCGCAGCCCCATGTAGGCCACCACGGTGTGACAGACAGATGGAAAGACGTGGTGGCCTTGTGGACAGATGCTGGGAAACAGCCCTTGTTCCTCTCACCTCCTCAGATCAAGAAGGTGGCCGTCTACCTGTGCCGCAACAGCACCATGCAGACCATGGAGGAGCTGCTCTTTGAGCTGCAGCAGACGGAGCCAGTCAACCCCGTCGTCCAGCACTGCGACAACCCGCCCTTCTACCGTTTCACAGCCAGCAGCAAGGCCTCTGCGGCTGCCTCCGGTAGGACAGGGCCAGAGAGACGTCCCTGGACTCTCTGTGTGTTTTGAGCAGTGAAAGGAGATACATGTGTGCGTGTCACTTTTCTGCCATGTGTACATCTGTGTGAGAGATGATTGGACATGCCTGAGGTGTACCCATACTTTCCTAATGGAGTACACGTGTCATGGATTGAATTGTGTCCCCCCAAAAGATGTGTGTCCCGTTGGCTGGGCCATCGTGCCCAATATGGTGTGATGGTCCACCCTTCCGTCATCTGATGAGATTTTCCTATGTGCTATAAATCCTACCTCTTTGATATTAATGAGGCAGGAGCCGTAGCAGGTTAATGAGACAGAAACCAATCTACAAGACTAGATTGCATTTTAAGTCAATCTCTTCTGAGATATAAAAGAGAGGGCCAATCAGAGAAATAGGGGAACCTCACACCACCAATAAAACAAGGCCAGGATAAGAGTACAGCCTTTTGACCTGAAGTTCATGAGCTGAGAAGCCCCTAGACTATGGGAAGACTGATGACAAGGACCTTTCTCCAGAGTTGACGGAGAGATAAAGCCTTCCCATGGAGATGGCACCCTGAATTCAGACTTCTAGCCTCCTGGACTGTGACAGAAGAAACTTGTCTTTTGAAGCCATCTCCTCATGCATTTTCTGTTATAGCAGCACTAGGTGACTAAGATAGCACTTTTTCAACTGGGACAATGAAAATAATGTTTGGGCTAATATTATAAGTTATGGAGTACTTAATCTTCAGCTTGTCAAAGATCCAGAGATTCTGTCTACAGTTAATAGACAAAAAGGTGCTGCCAGAAAGTATCAACACAATTTTCCTCGTGTTGGTTTTTCATCTGGAAGACCATCCTTGTAGTTTACACTGTGAAGACTGTATTTGTCCCACAAGCCCTGCTCTGATGTCCTATTATGTCAAGTCAGCTCAGAAGCATGGTGGCTCTCTGTGTCTCCTGGCCCTCACTTATAGAAGTTTTTGTTGTTGGGTGCCATCGAGTGATTTCCAACCGACAGTGACCCCGTGTGACAGAGCAGAACTGCCCCTTAGGGTTTTCTTGGCTGTCGTCTTACTGGGAGCAGATCACCGGGTCTGTATCTCGAGGAACCGCAGGTGGGTTTGAAGCTGAGCATTTAAAGGTTGAGCCACTAGTGCTCCCTTTGCAGTCCATTACTGGACCATGGCGTCCATTATGTCCTGACTCATGTTGTCATGCTTGATGAACTTGTGTTGTCATCTGATTAAAAGATGAACCACATGTAATACACTGAAAAGAGAAGGATGATGGTTAGAGACATTATAGCAAGTGAAATTATTTTGTAAGGACGATCGATAGTCACTGATCCGTAGTGTAGTGAGCAGCACCTCAGGTCTTGAAAGCTTGTGAGCAGCTGTCCAAGATGCAACTACTGGTCTCCATCCATCTGGAGCAACAGACGAAGACGAGCATCTGGAGCAGGAGGAAGAAATTGAATGCATGGTTGGCTGCCTCTGCGAACAACAGTGTCCTTTGCTATGAGATCAGAAGAACTAGATGGTGCCCAGCTACCATTTCTCAACCTTTTGATCAAGGATAGATGGATCCTGATCATGAGGGAGAGAAAGGTAGAGCAAACCATCAAATCCTCATGGAAACAAGACTCACTAGATCCCCTGAGATTGGGGGAACCCCGACTCTGTCGTCCTGAAATAATCCTTGAACTGAAAGTGTCCCATAAAATCATCTGTAAACAAAACACTCGGTTGGCTCCTTTAATAGACTACCAGCCATGAACATTTCACTCTTTTAAAGAATCATCTCTAGGCCACCAGCTTGACCACAGTAACTGGAGCACAGCTGGCAGCATGAAGGGGCAGAGAGAGTGGAAGTCAAGGTGGTGAGACGGTGTGGGCAGAGGGGCCAGAACTGGCACACAGTGTGGGCATGTGGGCGGAGGGGCCGGGGCCGGCACACGGTGTGGGCGGAGGGGCTGGGGCTGGCGCACGGTGTGGAGTGTGACCGCTGGCATTCACGTACCCGCAGGACTTGTTGAGCAGGTGAATGTTCTGTTGTGTATATTTTCACCAAAAATAATTAAAAATAAAAAAAAAGAGTCACGGGTCCAGTGACTCCTCAGCCATGGGACTTGTTCCTTTATGGCAGTCCCAAGCACCACACTGCATCAGGCAGCCATCTCGATTGTGGACTTTCTTCTTGTGCCCGTGGGATTCCTTGACTGATAGTCCCCTGGTGGTACAGTGGTGAAGTTCTTGGCTGCTAACTGAAACATCTGGTTCGAACCTACCCGGCAGCTCTTCCGGAGAAAGACGTGGGGATCTTCTGTAAAGGTGGATGGCCAAGAACACCCTGTGAGGCAGTTCTTCTGTGTCATGTGGGGTTGCTGTGAGACAGAATCAACTCAGCAGCACCTAGCAACAACGATGATCCCCAGGATGGACAAAGACCCCGTCTAGCCATGTGACCTCTGTCAGTGCATTCTCTTCGGGGAGTCATTTCCCGCACCTCCTTGAAGCTGGCTTCCTCAATTTGTCTCACGTCATGACCGCCCTCACATCTCGCTCTGCCCGTCGTCTCTCGTGTCCTCGTTCTGCCCCGCATGCAGCTCCCAGAGGGGCATTCATGCAGAGAAGTGCCAGCCAAGAGTCAGAGGCTCTGAGACCTGGCCTTGCTTCACTTGAAACTAGCGTCATAGCTCCAAGACCCAGAAATGCCACAGCAGCTCACAGTAGGGCCGCCACAAGTGAGCTCTTTCCCTAAATGGCCAGGAAGGACGAGTCTCAGGAACGTGGACGCCTTGTGTCTCAAGGCAGCAGAGTAGTTTGCTTTGGCCAGAAGAGGTGTCTGCAGTTCTCCAATTTCAGTGGTGTGGGCCTGGAAAGGTTGTCTAGAATGTCTGAGATTCTGCAGGAGACCTAAAGCATTCTTCAGACATGGGCTTTTACTGGAAATCCTTCCCTAGAGCTGCTGGAGTCAGGAGCTGGACCCTTGGGCTGCGTCTTTCTCTAAGTTTCTTCTAATCCCACCCATAGGGACCACCTCCAGCAGCAACACAGTGGTCGCTGGCCAGGATGGCTTCCCAGACGCCGAGGAGGGCAAGGTGTTAAAAGAATCGGATGAAAGGTTGGTTCCCAGAATTGGCTAATGCCTGGAGTTACTGAGATTAATGCACATGTCCTCGGGTTTTTTGTTTTTTTTGCCAACTACCCTCACCCAATTAGTTGATAGTTTAATTTAAATATATATATATGTAGCATAGAAGAACAACAACAAATCATGGCCACTGAGTGGATTCCGACTCAGTGTTGTAGCTGACAACCAAAAGGTTAGCCGCTGGAATCCAGCAGCCACTCCACAGAAACCCTGTGGGGAGCAGTTCTGCTTTGTCCTATGGGGCTGCTATGGGTTGGAATTGGTATACAGTGCTTACGAAAATAACAGAGCGGGAGGTTGCCATTGGCAACAAAATGTAGGACGTGTGTGTTATTTGCATGAAAATATGTTACTTTCAGTAATAGTCCATACAAAAACGCACTGCTGTTGAGTTAATCCCGACTCATAGTGACCAACAGGACAGGCGAGAACTGCCCCACGGAGTTTCCGAGGAGCGCCTGGTAGATGTGAACTGCCAGCAGCAAATGTAGCATTTAACCATACAGGGACAGCAGTAAAAGTTGGTGAGGTCTCATAAACCTGGCACCCCCTCACCAAAGTCCTCCTTTGATTTTAAAAACAGACTAGTATGATTGCACCTATTCC
Organism: Heterohyrax brucei; assembly: GCA_028571685.1. Lineage (NCBI taxonomy): Eukaryota > Metazoa > Chordata > Mammalia > Hyracoidea > Procaviidae > Heterohyrax > Heterohyrax brucei. The sequence goes on from CM053159.1 coordinate 84,365,493, forward strand.
TAGAAATCATGATTTTTTTCCTCGAGCAAAGTCCAAGAAAGGATCCCTGGTGGCACAACCATTAAGCACTCAGTGGCTTTCCCAAAGCTGGCAGGTTTGTCCCTACCCAATGGCTCCGCAAAAGAAAGGCCTGGTAATCTGCTCCTGTAGCAGTGACAGCCCAGGAACCCGTATGGGGCACCTCTGCCCTGTCCCATGGAGTCACCATGAGTCGGAATCAAGTAGAAGTCACCAGACACAGCAACCACGGCAGGGAAGACAAAGATAGGGAGGTTCCCGCTCGACAACAGAGCTTACTAAGAGACACTCGCTGTTTACTCTGTCCATAGACGCAATCGCCCTAGAAGCCGAGGGCACTCCCACGTGAAACGTTCACATCTGACTGACGAGTAATGTGATTTCTCAGAGCGGTCATGTGGAGGGGAGCTTGAAGGGCTATCGTTGTTCTTATTGTACTCAATTCTGCCTCACGGCCGGTGACCAAGACTACCATCTTTTCCTACTTAAAAAAAAAAAAAAGCCTCCACTTCCTTCACACTACTTCTTTTTTGCTTTTTTGCCAAAAATGTGAAATGCCTGCTCACAAGCCGTTTTGGGGTTTTTGATGACAATGTACACAGCTACATACTCTGAACCCTTTCTGCATGTATAATTCAGTGACACTGATAACAGTCATCAGTTTGTGCAGACCTCCTACTGTCCCTCTCCTGATGGATCCACCACCATTGACCCCTCTGCTTCTCATCAGACCTTTCTAGTTGCCGTCATCCGTTTAATCCCACACAGGTAATCACTGCAACAAGCACAGTGTTCTTCACAGATACTCTTTACTTATTAAGGTAAACCTGTTTTTGGTTCAAAGAAGACTTTAGGGAAGAGTTTTGATGTACAGTTTAGAGATGCTGTCAAGGCACACATTAGCTCTCTGATGGTAGTCTCTCTCCTGCCCAGGCTTCTGTCTTCTCACTACTGAAGAGTCTCTCACAAGTCAATGAAATAGAGACAGACACAGCCTGTGGTTGATTGTGCAGAGACAGACCAGGGAAGACAAGGGGAATTCAGAGATAAAAATTAGGGTGATCTCCCACGATGCCAAGAGCTCCTTGCACTGAGCGTTCTCTAGTGAAGAGTAATGCAGAGCTCTGTCACTTAAAAATCGGTAACAAGATGAGTGGAGACCAGAGGACACCCCTTACACCTTGAACCTGAAAACTGATCCACTGAAACCCATGTGAGCACAGTTCCACTCTGACATGCACAGGGACGCTGCGTGGGCATCACATCCGGGGCGTTGGTCTGGGTGCACGGCTGTCATTCATGGTGAGCAGAGGCCATGTCTCTGTCGTTGGCCCCTGGGTCGCGAGAGTATCACCCGTGCTGCACACGTGCTCTGTCAGTGGGTCATTACATAGATGGATGAAAAACAAGCGTGATTTCAGAGCCCCCAGACTCCGTCCAGCACGTCTTTGCCCGTCCCACTAACCCATTACAGAAGACATTGTTAACTCTGATAGAGTCCCCACTGGCTGTCAAGTCAGTTTCAATTCGTGGGGATCCCACATGCGTTTCAGCAGAACTGTGCTCTATAGGGCCTGCTTGCTGTGACCTTTGGAAAGAAGACCAACAGGCCTTTCTTCCAAGGTGCCTCTGGACAGACTCCAGGGCCTCGTCTTCTAGCTCAACAGTGAACAATATTATGTTGTGGCCTATAGGATTTTCACTGATTAATTTTTGGATGTAAACTTACAAGTTAACATGACATCTCACTTTGAGCTGCCCAGTAGCCCGAGTAGGTGGAAATACAGAATGAAGGCTCTAACTTGTAGAGTTTAAGAAGCATCGATCAGAAACTACTGACAGAAAATGGCCCTAGAGTCTAAGGATTTGTCATGTATTTTTTATTATTATTAAAAAGCAAAAGAAACATGCATTTTATGTTTTGTGCTAATGCACAAAATATAATTTTATTAAAATACCAGTTTATGGTAGTTTTCTAAAATACTCCGTCTTCACAAGTGTTTTAGTGCATCAACCCTTGATAAAAGCCTGCTTTCTGAATTTGTAATTCCTTGAAAGGATTTTTCATAGGGTGCTGAAGCAATCAACCTCAGCTGTTCGAGTTTCTAGTCATCTCTGTTGATACTAGAACTGCCCATAGAGTTTCCAAGGAGCGCCTGGTGGATTTGAACTGCTGACCCTTTCGGAAGGCAGCTGAAACATTTAACCACGGTACCACCAGGGTTTCCTGATACAGGGGTGGAGATCAGAGAAACTACAGACGGTTGCTAAGTATGAATTTAAGCTGAATCAGCAGAGAAAACTCACGGAAACATTTCATCCTTCTGGCACTTGGCTTGGCAGGTATTTCTCTATCAGAGCTGTTTTGTCTGAACACATGTAGTTTTGATGTGAAAAGAATATTCAGTCGGTTTAGTCCTTAAAATGACAGCCCAGACCTAAAATTCTTTTCTTCAGCCAAGGAAAGCAGGGGAAACAGAACAGACCGTACTCCTGGGAGGCGATTTCTGCTGCGTCTTTGCCCAGTCTTTCTTCAACCCAGGAACGGTGGTCTGCAAGGGACTCTCTGCTCCCCTCCCCCCAGCTCATACACTCGACCTGACAGCCCTGTTGTTGTGGCTGTGGCTGTTGTTAGCTGCCATCGAGTCAGCCCGGAGTTGTGACAGCCACTGCACAATGGAACAAAGTGCCGCTCAGTCCTGCAGCGTCCCCATGACTGGTTGAAGATTGGACTGTTGTGAACCTTAAGGGATTTTTGCTTTTGTTTTTTTATATTTTTGGTGGTGGTGGTGGGAACACACCCGTCAGAACCTACACCAATCCAGCAGTTACTGCACATGCAATTCAGTGACACTGTTGGCATTCTCCAAGTCGTACAACTGTTCTCACCTCCTTTGCTCAGTTTGTTCCTCCTCCACAGACATAAACTCACCATCCCCAAGTTCCTTAGCTAACCTTTCCAGTTGCTGCTGTCAGTCTGCTTCCATGTAGGTAGAACTTAAAAGAGCACAGAGCTCAAGGCAGACATTCTTTACTACTTATGTTGAACTATCGTTTGCTTTTAAGAAGACTTCAGAGGATACTTGCTGTTTAAGGTTTACAGTTAAAGATTGTTTCAGGACGGTAGTTTCAGGGCTCTTCCTGCCTCAGTAGCTCCAGAAAGTCTCAATTCTATGAGAATTTGAAATTCTGTCCTGCCCTTTCCCCCTTTTGATCAGGATTCTTCTATAGACTTCTTCATCAAAACATTTAGGTTATGCTGGGCACCATGTAGTGCTTCTGGTTTCATGCCATAGGAAGCAGTTATGTGGGACAATTAGCCACGTGTTCTTTTCCTCCCCCTGTTCCTGACTCTCCTTCCTCCTCTTGCTCCCAGTAAATAGGGAATGATTGTCATAACTTGGATGGCCATTTGCAAGCTTTTATGACCCCAGCATGACACCATGAAATAGGAAGTATAGGTGATTGACAGAGCTTTCATTAAGCCAAAAAGAAACCTATCATTGCTGGGTCGATTCTAATAGTGACTCTAGAGCCTATCTTAGAGATGAAGAGAGAAGAGTTTCCATCCATTCTGTAATTCCCTGCCAGGGCCCTCCAGAAACAAGTTACATGCAGACGTGTACCCTGGTTCATCAGTAGTCGGCACATCTGGATAGCCCTCCCTGCTGTGAAATATCCAGATGTGGAACATTCTCACGGCCCTGTGTTTGTCCCTGCTGAGTGGCGCCTGGGATCAGCCTATATTGTTTACAGCTTTGCACTGCTGATTGTACATGCTTTAAAGAACTTCTTCAGGAGGAAGTAGGTTGGTTCGCTTTTATAATGTCACAAGTACCCTTCTGATTAAGACCGCGATGTGGCCTGATTTGTAGGAAACTAAACAAATGTCCTAGTGCTTTGCTCGATAGCTTCATCAGCCCCAGAGACCTGATGCCTCAGGAAGGAGGTAAGCTACATGAGGAAGGAAAGGAAGAAAACTCAAATCTTTGTATTTTGTTGTTGGGTGTTGTCAAGTTCATTTCAACTCACAGCAACTCGTGTGTTACACAGTATCCCTGCCTCGAAAGGTCTTCTAGGCCAAGATCTTTATGGAAGCAGGTGGCCCAGTGTTTCTCCCATGGGGCTGGTTTTTGGATTCAAACTACTGACCTTTCAGTTAGCAGGCAAGCACTTAAGCATTGCACCACGGGGATTCCTTCATACTCAGTTACCTTTGTACGATACAGCAAATTCAAGCCACTGACGTGATGACCTCAGGTTACACCCCGGGTCACAGGAAGCATCTCCAATAGCACATCCTGCACTTTGTCATGAAAGGCCCTGTCTCTCCTGGTGAAGGACAGCCACATCCCTGGACCTTCCAAAATGCCACAGGAAATAACATGTTGGTCTCAATCAGGTCAGAACACCGAGCGAGTCATGTGAGCAGTTCAGTGTCTGTGTCTGAAGGAGGACAGCCAGAGTGCTCCGTAGAAGTGAGGATGGCGAGCCCTCTTCTTAGGTGCTGTGGACATGTCATCAGGAGGGACCAGTCCCTGGAGGACATCATGCTTGATAAAGCCGAGGGTTGCTGAAAACAAGGAAGACCCTTGGCAAGACAGACTGACACAGTGGCTGCAGCAGTGGGCCCAGCATGACAGTGACTGAGGCTGGTACAGGGCCGGGTGATGTTTCTGTTGGACGTGGGGCTGCTGTGAGTCCGAGCCCAGTGGCCAGCACCCAACAGTAATAAAAACAGCGAGCAGGTTAGTCAGTGAGAGCAACTGAGATGACGTATGTAAAGTTCCTGCGGATTCATTCTTTGGGGGGATTACTTCTTAACAAACACAGGGGACGTGAGGGACAAAGAGTCTCTCGTGTTGTGTCCCCAACTGCAACACTTTTTCTTGAAAACACTGAGATTATTTTTATGAAATTTTTAATGAAAACCCAAAGAAGCCTGAGACATGTTATCAACTGTTTATTTCTATCCCCAGTTCTATCTGCTTTCACTTATCCAGTTGTTCAACAGATATTTATGCTATGTGCTGACCTGTGGTTCCAACTCCCAGTGGCCTTATGGATGGAGTAGAACTTCCCTACAGGGTTCCCAAGGCTGTAAATCTTCACAGGAGCAGACTACCACGTCCTTCTCCATGGGGTCAACCTGCAGTTAGGAACCTAGCGCTTTAACCACTGCGCCACCAGAACCCTTCGCTACATGGCAGGCTGCGAGAATAGGCAGTTCATGCTGTTCGGTGTCATGTCCATTTTCTCTCCCAAGCAAATGTTACCATTTGCTAATTCAATTCAGATATTAGCCTATTACTCACAATAGCAGGAAGACAGAAACAACTAAAGTGCCCACCAGCAGACCAATGGGTAAACCATTACAGTGCATTGACACAGAGTGATGCTGTGCAATGAATGATAAAGGACAGCGATGACTCTGTGAAGCCTCTCACAGTGAGGAGGAATCTGGGGGGCGTTATGCTGGGTGAAGTCAGTCAGTCCCAAAAGGACAAATACGATATGAGACTACTGTTATACAAACTCATGAGAACACTCAATCCATCTTTGATGGGCACAAGGGAGAGAGGGGAAAATTCTAAGTAGACGATCCTTTAGTAATGGTACATTGGTGAAGGGCAGGACAGTGCGCAGCTCGAAGGGAGTCAGCGCAGCCGGTACGGGGCAAGGTAGTCTAGCTCCATAGACACATCCAGACTCCCTGAGGGACCCAGTTGCTGGGCTAAGGGCCGGGGAGACCGTGATCTCGGGACATCCCACTCAACTGACATAACGTGGTTTATAAAGAAAGTGTTCGATGGGCTACTGGGGTGAGTAGTGTCTGGAGTCTTAAAAGCTAGTGAGTGGCCCTCTGAGATACTCCACTGGTCTGACACGATTTAGAACAAGGGAGGGAGACTGGAGAAAACCCAAGACACAAGGGAGAGGTTAGTCCAAAGGACAAACGGACCACAAGTGCACAGCCCCCAACAGACTGAGTCCAGCACATCTGGGTGGTGCCCGGCTTGCCCTGTTGACTGGTCTAACAGGAATCACAACAGAGGGTCCCAGACAGAGCTGGAGAAAAAGCTAGAATAAGATTCTAACTCCACCACCACAAAAAAAAACTGATCGGCCTGACAGAGACTGGAGAAACCCCAAGAGGATGCCCTTGGACTCCCTTTTAACTCTGTACTGAAGTCACTCCTGAGCTTCTCCCTTCAACCAGAGACCAAACAGGCCCATGAAACAAAACAAAACAAGATTAAATGGGCATGCCAGCCCAGGAGCGAGGACGAGAAGGCAGGGGGGACAGGAAAGCCGGTGATGGGGACCCTGCGGTGGAGAAGGGGAGAGTGTTGACAAGTTGCAAGGTTGGCAGCCAGTATCACAGAACAATATGTGTAGGAATTGTTTGATGAGACATGACTTTCCTTGGTAGAGCAGGGGTCAGCAAGAAAGAGGGAGACCCTCAGCAAAGGGGGTCGGCACAGCAACAGCAAGTCTGTACAGTGATTGGGGTCACAGGCCAGCACTGGGCAGTGTGTCACTCTGCTGTACGCAGGGTCACTGTGAGTGTGTCACTGCTGTACGCAGGGTCACTGGGCAGTGTGTCACTGCTGTACGCAGGGTCACTGTGAGTGTGTCACTGCTGTACGCAGGGTCACTGAGTGTGTCACTGCTGTACACAGGGTCACTGTGAGTGTGTCACTGTTGTACGCAGGGTCACTGTGGGTGTGTCACTGCTGTATGCAGGGTCACTGTGAGTGTGTCACTCTGCTGTACGCAGGGTCACTGTGAGTGTCACTCTGCTGTACGCAGGGTCACTGTGAGTGTGTCACTCTGCTGTACGCAGGGTCACTGTGAGTGTGTCACTGTTGTACGCAGAGTCACTGTGAGTGTGTCACTGCTGTACGCAGGGTCACTGTGAGTGTGTCACTGCTGTATGCAGGGTCACTGTGGGTGTGTCACTCTGCTGTACGCAGGGTCACTGTGGGTGTGTCACTCTGCTGTACGCAGGGTCACTGTGGGTGTGTCACTCTGCTGTACGCAGGGTCACTGTGGGTGTGTCACTCTGCTGTACGCAGGGTCACTGTGAGTGTGTCACTGTGAATGTGTCACTGTTGTACACAGGGTCACTGTGAGTGTGCCACTACTGTACACAAGGTCACTGTGGGTGTGTCACTCTGCTTTACGCAGGGTCACTGTGAGTGTGTCACTGCTGTACACAGGGTCACTGTGAGTGTGTCACTCTGCTGTACGCAGGGTCACTGAGTGTGTCACTGCTGTACACAGGGTCACTGTGGGTGTGTCACTGCTGTACACAGGGTTACTGTGAGTGTGTCACTGCTGTACGCAGGGTCACTGTGGGTGTGTCACTGCTGTATGCAGGGTCACTGAGTGTGTCACTCTGCTGTACACAGGGTCACTGTGAGTGTGTCACTGTTGTACGCAGGGTCACTGTGAGTGTGTCACTGTTGTATGCAGGGTCACTGAGTGTCACTCTGCTGTACGTAGGGTCACTGTGAGTGTGTCACTGTTGTACGCAGGGTCACTGTGAGTGTGTCACTGCTGTATGCAGGGTCACTGTGAGTGTCACTCTGCTGTACGTAGGGTCACTGTGAGTGTGTCACTGTTGTACGCAGGGTCACTGTGAGTGTGTCACTCTGCTGTATGCAGGATCACTGTGAGTGTGTCACTGTTGTACACAGGGTCACTGTGAGTGTGTCACTGTTGTACGCAGGGTCACTGTGAGTGTGTCACTCTGCTGTACGCAGGATCACTGTGAGTGTGTCACTGTTGTATGCAGTGTCACTGTGAGTGTGTCCCTGTTGTACACAGGGTCACTGGATGTGTCACTCTGCTGTACGCAGGGTCGCTGTGAGTCAGAACCAGTGTGACATCACCTAGCACCTTGTGCAGCATTTCTGTAAGAAAACCTGTTGGAACAGGTTTCAAACCAGTTCATTTTGGTTTGCACCCCTGCTAAGAAGGTGCATTTCCACCCCAGAGACACTGAGTCTGAATCTCCATTTTAACAAGAGCCCCAGGGATTCTTATGTATAACTTCCTGGGAACTGGTTAGACATTCAGATTCTCAGCAGGACTTCCACCTAGAACGCACCAGCGCAAATCCTTAAATGGAACTAGCTGCCAGAAACTCAGCCACTCCATCATGGTACATGTCTAGGAGTGACAAGAGAAGGCCCAATGGAGCAGTGGTTAAAGCGCTTGGCTGCCAACTGAGAGGTCACGGTTTGAACCAGCGGCCTCTCCTCAGGAGACCCATGTGGCAGTCTGCTTGGGAAAGACAGTGGCTGTCAGGGGCCATTGAGTCACTCCTGGCGCCCGGGTGCTGTAGAGTGACACTCTGCCTGGTCCTGCACCTCCTCGTGACTGACATTCTGTTTGAGCCCGTCGTGGCAGCCACCGTGTCACGGAGGGTCTTCCTCTTTTTGACTGACCCTCTACTCCACCAGAGATGACACCCTTCTGTAGGAACAGGTGCCTCCTGATAAGGTGTCCAAAGTACGTGCAACACAGCCTCCCCATGCTGGCTTCTAGGGAGCCCTCTGGCTGTCCCTCCAGGGCAAACTTGTTTGTCCTCCTGGTGGTCCGTGGCGCACTCAACCTTCTTCGCCGACACCGTAATTCAAAGGCGTTGGCTCTTCCTCCGTCTTCCTCAGTCACTGTCCCGCTTTCACATGCACATGAGGCATCAAGGTGACAGCTTTGCAAACCCTGCAGGACATCCTCATGTGTCCTGCAGGGTCGCCGCCGGTCAGCACGGACTTGCCTGCGGTGGGTTTTGTGTGAGTGTCACACACCTGTGTCCATATTCATGACGGTTTTTCTTTACTTGAAGGTTTAGCAGCGTCATCAGAACCCACACTCGCCTGGAGTCGAGGCACAGCAACAGCTCCGGAGGGTCCTATGACGAGGACAAAAGTGAGTCCCCGCAGGCCATCGGGTCCGGCGGAAGCCCACCGGCAGTGGGGGCTGTTTGCGGGGGCGTCCAGCCAGTTCCGATTCCTGGTGACCGTGCAAGCGACTGAACCGGGGGGGGGGGGCAGAGTGGAAGGGGGCAATTTGGGGTGGTCCTTCTTCTAAGTACCACAAGAGGGCTGTCTTAGTTGTCTAGCGCCGCCGTGACGGAAACCCAGCAGGTGGGTGGCCTTCACCAGATGTGTTTCCTGACAGTCTGGGAGGCTAGGTGTCTGCGCTCCTGGCGCCAGCTCCAGGGAGGCTTCCTCTCTCTGCCTTCCCAGGAGCAAGGTCTCGCCTGTTCTGTCCCTTACCTCCTTGGTAATCTTTGTGTGCTGTGGCGTCTATCTTTTCCCATCTCTGCTGTGTCTCTCTCTCTTTTTTCTAAATATTATTTGTGTTTCCAGTGAAGGTTCACACAGCAGTTTAGACTCCCTTTGGAAACTATCTCCTCCAGCTGATGAGTGACAGGGGTGACATTCTTTACTCTCTTTCTGGTTGTCTCATTTCCAGTCACCTGGCTTCCCTGCCCCCTTCCCTCCCCATCTTTGTTTTAAAATAACTGTTGACTGTGTGACCTCGTATAGGTGACTTTTTTGAAGAAGCACAGTACTCACTGGTGACCTCATGTTATTTCCAGCCAAATTGTCACTTGGCTACAGGGTGACCTCTGGGGTTACTTTTGGTTCAAGTTTGAAGTCTCAGGAAATATTCCCAGGGAGTATTCCAGTCTCAGCTGATCCAGAAGGACTGGTTTCTTCGTATTTGATTTTTGGAATTTGAGATTCAGTTCCACATTTGTCTCCCCTTCTGTTCAGGTCTACCTATGCTGACCCTGGTCAGCAGGGTCAGCAGCGGTCGATGGGCGCCGTGTAGCCCTTCCGTTCCCAGGGCCCTGTCTCTGCTTTCTGCACCTGAATGTCTTCTCCTTTTATAGCTCAAAATAAATTGACTCAAGATACACTCTACACTATTCTTTCCTCACTGACATTACAGAGGAAGCCCAGAAGGTGACAAGGATGTTGACAAAACATGATGCTCAGACTGGACTTTGCATTAGGTCATTGCTTTATTTTGGCCAGCAGTCCCAGGGGTGTAGTGGGAAAGCACTTGGCTGTGACCAAAAGTCAGTAGTTCAAACCCACCAGCCACTCAGTGGAAGACGGATACGGAAGAGTGCTTCTGGAAAGAGCACAGCGTAGGAAACCTCATGGGGCAGCCCGTTCTGTCCTGTGTGGTCTCTGTAAGTCGGAACTGAGTCAACAGCCACGGAGACCAGCTCCTTGGGCCAGGTCGTCCCGTGAGAGCTTCCCTCTCTCTTCTGGGTATAGGAAGTTGTAATAAGTAACCCTCATTGTGAAAATATGTCTCCGGGGCTTCTGGTATTCAAACCTCACATTCCCTACATTTTTTAAAACAAGGAATTTCAGAGGATGATTGTAAGAAAATAAATGATAGTTGTTGTCATGTAAACTCAGATCACTGACTTTAGGGGCAAAAAGGGAAGGAGAGCAATAGAATTTATATGAAGAAAAAGCTATTGTGAATTTGGGTGAGGCAAAAAAACAACAACCTGATGTCAGATAGCCTCTATTTCATCTAGAAATGTTAACAAACCTGCTGCACCAGTCAAAACAGCCTTTTTTTACATTTTTTGGTTATGATGATGAAGTGAGAGAATACAGTGCAAGCCAGTTTTGCATGCCCACCTCTCTGCAACTCTATCTTCTTCAAAATAGCATTTCACAGAGAGGGCGTGTATACAGAATTTGAATTCAGTTTGCATGATTCCTGTCATTGACTGGAGAGGCTGTATTTTGACACCAAAAGCTTGTATTTTAATGTACTCACTGTGGAAGAAGACAAAGTCAAGCTACCCAAACAGCTGTGTACCACAGGAAGTCCAGGAACTCCGTCTGGTCACCCGTGCCTTCAGGCCGGAGTGAGCTCACGGGCACCGCGCGTGCATCAGAGCAGAGCAGCGCTCTGCGGGGCGGTCAGCGGCAGCTTCGTTCGGAAGTGGCTCGCCAGGCCCGCCTCCTGAGACGCGCGGACAGACTTGGCCTGCGTCCTTCCAGTGAGCGGCCAGCCCTGTTGGCTGTTTCCACCACCCAGTGACGCCGTAAGACACGCACCGAGATCCCTCTGCACTCTGCTCAAGTCTGAGGAGGGCTGCTTGGGAACAAGCAGTGTATCTAATGGACAGAAGGGTCCTCAAGGCTTGGGTGCCTGGCCCTCCCTGTTGTGTTTGAGGTCGAACTACACCACGACCATGTCTGTTACGCTGGGAGAGAAGCAAAGGTCAGTAGCCTCACGTCCAGAATATCGGGGCCAAGTGTCTGGTGTGTGTTCAGGAGTGAATTCCTGAGGGGTCAGCAGGGGAGAAGAGTAGCCGGTAAGGAGAGATCTAAAAGCCCGGCACCTCCTCACCTGCACTTATCTCAAGCCAAGAATTCTGTGTAGTTTATTAAATGTCTCTGTATAGAATACTGAGTGCCACCGTCTCTAAACATGAAACCAGAAATATCCCCTGAAGCTTTCTGTCAACCAAACTGTATTGCTGGTGTCACTAGGCGCCACCAGTTGGCTCCGGCTCACAGGGACCCCACGTACAACAGGACAAAACTCCACCTGGTCCTGCTGTGCTTCGCAGACCTTGCCACGCTTGAGCCCACCGTTGCAGCCTCTGTGTCAGGCAGTCTCCTTGAGAGCACTCCTTTTGCTGGCTGGCCCCTTACCAAGGACTTCTTTGAGCTCTGTGTCCTATTAAGATCTGTATCTACGGGGTCCAGCCGACAAAAGCAACTCAAAAAGTTACATAGGATAATGTGATTGTATATGCAGAGAACCCCAAGGAATCTATAAGTAAGCTACTCAAACTGATAGAAGAGTTCAGCAAAGTCTCAGGATACAAGATAAACGTAAGTAAATCAGTAGGGTTCCTTTATACCAACAATGAGACTGTTAAGGAGGAAATTATCAAATCAATACCATTTACGATAGCCCCTAAGAAGATAAAGTACCTAGGAATTAATCTAACCAGAGAAACAACAGACCTTTATAAAGAGAACTACAAGCCCTTACTACAAGAAACTAAGAGAGACTTAGATAAATGGAAAAACCTACCCTGCTCATGGATAGGAAGACTTAACATTGTGAAAATGTCTGTTTTACCCAAAGCAATTTATTTATATAATGCAATCCCAATACAAGTTCCAGCATCGTTTTTTAATGAGATGGAGAAACAAATCACCAATTTTGTTTGGAAAGGGAAGAAGCCCCAGATAAGTAAGGTACTACTAAAGAAGAAGAACACACTGGGAGGTCTCTCATTACCCGACCTTAGAACATACTACACTGCCACAGTGGTCAAAACAGCCTGATACTGGTACAAGAACAGACAGATGAATCAATGGAACAGAATTGAGACCCCAGAGATGACACCATCTGCCTATGAACAGTTGATACTCGACAAAGGCCCTAAGACATTAAACTGGGGTAAAAACAGTATCTTCAACAAATGGTGCTGGCAAAATTGGTTATCCATCTGCAATAAACTGAATCAAGATCCATATCTTACACCTTATACAAAACCCAACTCCAACTGGATAAAAGACCTAAATATCAAACCTAAAACGATAAAGCTCATCCAAGAAAAGGTAGGAACAACAATGGAAGTTTTAATACGCAATGAGGACAGACTCCAAAATCTGTCAAAGAAACCTCAATCAACAGAAGAGAAAATAGATAAATGGGAACTATTAAGAATCAAACACTTTTGCTCATCCAAAGACTTTATTAATAGAATTAAAAGAACACCCACAGAATGGGAAAAAATATTTGGCAACTCTGTGTCAGACCGACGCCTGATATCCATAATCTATAAGATACTACAAAATATCAACAAGAAGAAGATAAACCATTCCAATTAAGCGATGGGCAAAGGAGATGGACAGACACTTCACTAAAGAGGAAATCCAGGCAGCCAAAAAACATATGCGGACATGTTCACGATCTTTAGTTATTAAAGAAATTCAAATCAAGACAACAATGAGATACCATCTCACCCCAACAAGGTTGGCCATGATCCAGAAAACACAAAACAACAAATGCTGGAGAGGCTGTGGAGAAAGTGGAGCCCTCCTACACTGTTGGTGGGGTTGCAAAATGGTCCAGCCTCTTTGGAAGGTAATCTGGTGCTTCCTTAAAAAAATGGATATCGATATACCATTTGACCCAGTAATTCCACTACTTGGAATATATCCTACAGATTCAAGGCCTTTCACACCAACGGACACATGCACCAGAATGTTTACCACAGCACAGTCGACGATAGCAAAAAGATGGAATCAACCCAGATGCCCAACAATAGAAGAATGGACAGGTAAACTGTGGTACATATACTCAATGGAGCACTACGCAATGATAAAGAATAGCGATGATTCCAGGAAACATCTCCTAACCTGGTTTCAACTGGAAGACATTATGTTGAGTGAAAGTAGTCAGTGACAAAAGGACAAATACTGTATGAGACCTCTACAATAAGATCTCAAAAACAGACTTGTGTGTAGAAGAAAAGACTCTTTGACAGCTGCAAGGGTGGGGAGGGAGGAAGTGAGGGGGGGAGGGTTTAGTTTAGATACTAGAAATCTAGTTGGGAGAAAGCGGTGATAATACACATTAGAAACAAGAACAACGTTAAGTGGACTTCAGCATAACTTGAGTACTCCTTCCATCTTAACTCAATACTGCAAGGATGGAGTAGCTGGGGCGGGGGTGGGGAACCATGCTCTTAGGCGAATTCCAGGCCAATTGGCACAACTAGCATTTTGCTAAGAGAGCTCTCTGCACCCCACATTGGTGAGTGGCATCTGGGGTCTTAAAAGCTGCCAAGCTGCCATCCGAGGACACAGCAAATGGTCCCAACTCAGCAGGAATGGATTCTCATCAAGGACCAAACTGACATGCGGTAAAGACAACCGAGAAGACAGAGAGACCCACAAGAGTGGGTGCCTACATCGACTTGGGACCAGAAGAACCAGATGGTGCCCAGCCACCACCAGTGATAGTCGCGATGGAGCTCACAGAGAGGAGTCTCACTGGCAACACAAGAATAAAAAGGGGTGCATCATGAGATCTCCGCTAAAAGACCCCAATTGATGGTCCAGCGGTTTGGGGGTTCCTCTGAGAGCATGGCCCCCGGCTCTGATGCTGCCTTTTCCCATAAATTATAACAAAGGTCCACTCTTTGGACAGGAATGGATTGGACTTGGCAATGCAGAGTGACCATGTATTGGAAGCACTTTATGGTTCTATACATCTATAGGATATCATCCTGGTGACCTCTGGCTGGAAGAAGGAGAGTGGACGGAGAGGAGGGGAAAGGAGGCTGTTGGGAGGATGAGACATGTATGGCGCAGAGAGGAATAGTGTGCAGTCACCGGACAGGGAGAGCAGTGGAAGCTGCATATAGGTGGGCATGTAAATTTATACAGGAATGTACATTTTCACTCAGTTACGTTAAATAAAAATAAAAAAATTCCATAGGAAGCTTAAGGACAGTGAGTTTATGTTCATGGGAGAGTAACAATTTGTGTGAGGATGGTCACACAGCTGGAAGCATGTCGTCAGTGCCACTGATGTGTGCATGTAGAATTGTGGGATTCTGTGTTCTGCTGTATGTATTCTTAACAACACAGAAGTAAAATAAGGTTTTTAATATATGTAAGAATCCCAGTGGCATAGTGGTTAAGTGCTGTGTCTGCTAACCAAAAAGTCAGCAGTTCAGATCTCCCAGATGGTCCTTGGAAACTATTAGGCAGTTCTAATCTGTGGAATCAGTCCAATTCCAGTGGGTTTCTGGGTTTGGAGTATATATACAAATACCACCTTGTGTAAAGTAGACAAGCTGACTGAGACCTGGGTCTATGGAGCAGATTTCTGACGATACCATTGGAAGAAGTTTCTTCAAAACAACTTAAAACATCTGGACTGTTTTCAGAGGTCAAGTGCTAATGTGTCTGGCCCCGTAATGGGGACGCAGATGGTGACGTGAGTCACTGCTGAGCGATTCCCTCAGAAGTTCGGGCCTGAATGTGGAGAACCTCACTGGGCCCCTCAGCCCCCCTCAAGCTCGGGCCCCCCTCAAGCTCATGTTTATGCTGAGACAACCCATGAGCACTATGTTCCTTCTTAACAGAAACCTCAGAAGTGTGACTCTGGGAGTCCTCAGTTGTCTCCTCTGGCTCCGCTCACAGGTCTCATTGGCAAGGAGCTGCTGCCGTTGCTGGGTGCTGTGAAGTCGATTCTGACTCTTAGTGACCCAAGTGACAGAGCACATCTGCCCCCTAGGGCTTCTTAGGCTGTTGTCACCAGGTCTTTCTCTTTGGAGCAAGTGGTTGGGATTGAACCACTGACTTTCGGGCTGGCTGCCAAGCACGCAACCACTGCGCCACCAGGGCTCTGCGGTAGAGTAGATGATTGGTTACGAGTGCATTTTGCAACTAGCTCATTCTGGATGTCTATCAAAGAGGAAAGTTTTCTAAAAGTGAGACATTCTGTGGGCTCTGCTGACAGATAGCTCTTAGCACATCTGCTTTAAGTTCTTCCCTGTGGGGGCTGTTGTGACCAAGCCTCTTGGTGTAGAGTAAGAGTCCCAAGTCCCCCTTTGTCAGTGTGCTGGGGAGAACCTCCAGTCACGTTCTGCGGGGAGTCCTGATCGTACCCACCATCCACCAAGGATGCCCTTGGCGCTTCTCCACCAGGAGAAGCAGGGTGTCCTCGGTTCTGGCACCCAGCTTTTCAGAGTAACAGATCATCCGTCCATCAGAGGTGCTAACTGTGAAACACTGTGTTTGTAACTGGACAGGCATCCTGGAGGCGACCGCCTTTCAAAGGTTCCACCAAGAGAAGCTGTCTCTTGGGAAACTGCCCCAAAATGAAGGCTATCCCAAGCCCGTCCCAGCCTATCCCAAGCCCGTCCCAGCCTATCCCAAGCCTGTCCCAGCGTCTTCGTCATCTGGTGCTGCTGCAGCAGAAATACCACAAAGGAGGGCTTCAACAAAGAGAAGTTGGTTCTCACAATCTAGTAGGCTAGTAATCCAACCCCACAGTGTCAGCTCCAGGGGAAGGCCCTCTGTTGGTTCAGTCTTCCCTTGGTCTGGGAACGTCTCAGCACCAGAACCTCAGCTCCCAAGGCTGCCCTCCACTCCTGGTGCTGCCTTCTTGGCAGTATGAGGTCCCCATGTCTCTCTGCTCGCATCTGTCTTCTGTCTGAAAAGAAGCTGACTTCCAGCACCGCCTAATCTTGTTGCTCTCGTTGGTTAACCCCCACTAGTCCGTCACCCTTCTTCATGGCAACAGATGCCATCTAATCTTGTTGCTCTCGTTGGCGTAACTTCCACTAGTCCGTCACCCTCATCATGACAACAGACGCCGTCTAATCTTGTCCCTCTCATTGGCGTAACTCCCACTAGTCTGTCTCCCTTCATCATGGCAACAGGATTTACAGCACACAGGGAAGTCACATAAGGCAGTGGGCAGTCACACAATACTGGGACTCATGGCCCAGCTAAGTTAACACAGATTTTAGGGGGGACACATTTCCATCCACAGCACCATGTCTGGGTCTGCGGAGGACACAACCGGTGGGATGGCCCCACAGTGACACCAGTGAGGGGTGGAACTCAACGGGACGGCCTTGTTCGTCCAGGTCTCACAAGTTTTCCACCTCTGATGGGGTGGAATCTTAGCACTTTTTTGTCACTGTGAGTATATATTTGAGTTTTCTTTCTGTGACAAATTTCTACCTTACACAGGCTCTAACTTTTTACTGTATTATGTAGAGAGAGATTTGGAGAGGAAGTGACAGATTTACTTCAGGGAAATAGCTCACACAAATGGGGGGCTGGCAAGTCCCGAGGCTGGTGGTCCAGCAGCGACCTGGAGACCCCTGTTGGCTCATGGGTTGAGAGGCTGGATTATGCAAAATCTGCAGGTCAGGTGGCAGGCTGCATCCCAGGAACCAGAGGTCAAGTGTCAAGAAGCGTACAGGACTAAGAAAATGGGAGCTTTGCTAGAGGCAGTCCACACACACCCCTAAGAACACTCCCTTTCCAACTGATGGGCTTTTCATATCAGACCACAGTGTGGAAGGTGATTACATCATATCAATTAGGGAAGAGCACCCAATCCTGTGTCTGCCGCACCACTGACACTCACAGCCTGGCAAAGTTTACACATCACATGACATTGACATCACACACAGCATTAAGCTGGCTTGCCTGAAGCCATATACCTGAATCGTATGTTTCCTATGGACTCACAGCAACCTTATAGGACAGGTGGAACAGCAACCACAAGAGTTCTGGAAACCCTGGTGGCATTATGGCTGCTCACCAAAAGGTCAGCAGTGAGAATCCACCAGATCCTCCTTGGAGACTCTGGAGAAGTTCTACCCTGTCCTGTGGGGTTCCAATGAGTCAGAACTGACTGAAGGCAGGGGGTAGCGGGTGTAGGATTTCCACAGCTGCCATCTTTACAGAAGCGACCTCCACATCCTTCTCCCAAGGAGTAGCTGGTGAGTTTTCAGTCCCCAACCTTTCAGTTAGGCCCCAGATGTCTAACCATTGTGCACCCAGGGCCCCTCAGGCATGCTAACAGTTCCCTCCCACTGGGCTGCAGCCCCTCAGTGGCATGTGCTTGACTACTGGCCTGAGGGCTGGTGATTTCAGCCCACCCAGAGGTGCCTTGGCAGAAATACCTCAAGATCTGGAGCTGAAAAGTCAGCCATTGAAAACCCAACAAGGGGCAATTCCGCTCTGCCGCTCTGAGTCCCCGTGAGTCAGAGCCGACTCCGTGACAGTGACGGGTATCGGGCCTTTAACGTGTCAGATGCTTAGTGCTCCGGGGCTTCATGTTCTTCTTTTCATTGTTGTCACAGTCATCCTCAGTGTGACGGCGGGTGGGACGCAGGAGGCCTGGGAGAAGTCAGGGATGGGTCTCATCACGAGTTAACCGGAAGGACAGGATCACATTTGATGGGGGTGGGGAAGGTGCAGAAAGAGCAAGTCTGCGTAGCCACGGGAACTGACGTGACTTGGCGTGCTCTGTTGGCTGTCTCTCTTCTCCTGTCGCTCTCTCCTGAGGACCTACTAGATAGCTGTCAGACAGATTAAGGGACAAAGAAAACCTCATCAAGTCATCCTGTAATTCATTCTCACCAAGTGGAATTACTAGAGAGCTGTTTTTGTAAGAAGGTCTTTGTCAGATCTAAAAAACACCAAGTAGAGAAAACAAAAATCTCCTCTTCCAGAAAATTCAGCAGCGTTTCTTTCTTGCCTGCAGCTGATCCGGTGTCTCCCTACACGGGCTGGCTGTTGACTATTACAGAGACCAAGCAGCCGCAGCCTCTGCCCATGCCTTCCACCGGAGGATGCTGGGCGCCCCTGGTTGACTATCTCCCAGAAACCATCACTCCACGGGGACCACTGCATCGGTGAGCAGCACGGGCAGATAGAGGGATGCACCACTGGGCTTTATGGGGCTTGTCCTCCTAGAAGAAGATGGAAACCTATTCCAAGCCCTGTGAAATGAAATGACCATTGACTTCGGTGTGGCCGTTGCTGATCGCATGTTGGCAACTTGTTAGAATATCCAGTGTGCCCAGCTGCCTTGCTGCCCTGTGAACTGATACAAGCTGTATGTGCATGTGAATTGCTACGCTTTTTAGGTTGTAAGAAAGTTGAAAAAGTGGGACCGGGTTTTCTCTTTCTCATCACCTTTGCTAACTGTCTAGTGACACTCTCTGATAGGAGCCCTGGTGGTGCAGTGGGTTATGCACTCACCTGCTAAGTGAGAGGTTGGCAGTGCCCACTCATCACTCAGCGACTCCTCCTTAGAAAGACTTGGTGACCTGCTCCCGTAGAGTGGACAGCCTAGAAAACCCTAGCGAGCAGTTCAACTCTGTCACATGGGGTCGCTGTGAGTCAGAATCTACTCGCCAGCACCCAGCAGCAACCACAACAGCACACTCTCCATTGTGTGATTAACTCAGACGGTGATTTTTCTTGGCGTGGAGCCCTGGCACATCTCGGAAGTGAAACTCCGTCATGAGAGCCTGGCCTAACTCTCTCGCAAGGTTTAAGGGTTGTGTGTCTGCGGTGTGTCGGCGTTTTCCCGTCCTCTGCGGAGGGGGCGTGAACGTCATCATCTCCTCCGTCAGGTGCAACATTGCTGTCATTTTTATGACGGAGATGGTGGTGGACCACAGCGTGCGCGAGGACTGGGCCCTGCACCTGCCTTTGCTGCTGCACGCCGTCTTCTTGGGTAAGACCAGACCCGCGACCAGGTGCGGCCAGCGGGGCCGCAGACACAGCGAGACGATGCTCCAGGTCTCCTTCCACCTGACACCCTGCTGGGAACACTAGTGGCTCCGTGGTTCAGTCCTGCGGCTGCTCACTGAAAGGTCGGCAGTTCAGATCCACCAGGCGATCCTTGGAATCTCTCTGGGGCAGTCCTACTCTGTCCCGTAGGGGTGCCATGGATCCGCATCGGCTTGACGGCAGCGGGTTTGGTTTGATTTTGATGCCATGCCCACCGTGGTTTGGAAACCCTGGGTCACTTCTGTTTTTCATTGCTGTTCTGTGACATCCATTCCAAAATTTCAGAGGCTGGGCCACGGTTTGAAATGGCCCTGTAACAAACATGGTACATGCAGTGGTGCTTCCTGAATGCTGTATCTGTAGAAACAGGCATTGTGGGTTGGGCATTTGGCATCAGGCCATCGGACACAGAGTGCAAACAGAGAAACCATGCAGAACGCAGAAAGCCAAGGACTGAGCTTTAGAAATACCCAAGTTGTTGGGGGAGATGGGAAGATGAGAAGCCAAGGGGACTCCAGGCTCCACTGCAGAGAGAGATGACCAAAGTTAGAGCCTGCTGTAACAGGGGTTCTGAGGAAGGGAACCTCCCCAGGGGAGGAGTGCTCACCACAGACGCTGCAGAGGGCAAGGACCATCCACTGTCCGCGTTCTATGAGAACCCTCGGTTTAAGGGAGAAAGTGCAGCTTCTTCGGGTTGGTAACAGTCACAAAGAAAGCTGCACATTCCCCTCACGTGCTCCTCCTGGGTGTCGCAGAATCTTGACCATCCTTGGAATGTCAGCTGGCTTCAAGTCTGTTTGTGCTGCGAGAGTCCACCGTTTCCTTGCAGGACTGGACCACTACCGGCCCGAGGTCTTTGAACACAGTAAAAAGCTCCTCCTGCACCTCCTGATCGCCCTGTCGTGTGACAGCCACTTCCACGCCATCGCGTCGGTCCTGCTGCAGACGCGAGAGATGAGCGAGGCCAAGACACTGACTGTCCAGGCGGCCTATCAACCCGAGTATCTCTACACAGGTAAAGGCAATGTGGGGAGACTGAGTCAGGGGACAGAGGTGTCCATGGGGCCCACATGAGCCGTCGCCTGGAGCTTTCCAGACGATGAAATCACAGCACAGTGAAGACGCACCGTTGCACGTGATATTCGGGTGCCTGTCGCAGTTCCTCGTTACTGAGCGCTTTTAAATCTACTTTTAAGTTAAAAAAGAAAAAAAACACATGAAAGAGGAATCTTTCTTGGTCCGTGTCTAAGGAGCAGAGGGACTTCCCATCCTCCATCCCTCCCGCCCCTTCCCGTGTTTATTCACTTAGGCGGCAGACCCACACGGCTCGCCGTTCCCTCCCAGTGACAGCTGAGACCAGCTCACGCTGGGGCGCAGGCACGGGCGACGGGCCCTCGGTGCCGTAATCACAGCGGGGAATTTAGCTTAAAAAAAGAAAGTGTGACTCACACAGGGATGCCAGAAAACCAACAGAATTTAACAATGTTTTTTTAAAAAAAACAAAAGTTCCTATCTCAAACAATAAAGGTTTAAATAGAATAATACTGACTGTAGTTATCTCTGAAGTATTCAGTAAACAGCAGATAAAATATACCACTATTCAAAATAATGCTGAATATAGCATCTCTGAATTATTCTGGAAACAACAAATAAAATATACCACCATTTAAGATAATGCCAAATGTAATATACTACCTTTCACAACCGTGATGATAAAAGAAGAAGGGGAGGGAATGGAGAGGAAGAACAGGAGAGAAGTGGGGGTTCTAGGGTGAGGAGTCCAAGGACGGAGCCTAGCTAAGAAGCCAAACAAATGTACATTTTCTCCTGCGGTTGCTGCTGCATCGAGTAAGGTCTCAATCGGTGGTGGTGGGTGCTGCCTCGCTCATGCCGACCCGTGGCGACCCCATATGACACACTAGTGCTGTCCAAGCAGATTGCCAGGTGTGTCTCCCGGGAAGCTGCTGAGTGGGTCCAGAACACTAGCCTGTCTGCCTGTAGCCAAGCCTTTAACTGCACCCCCCGGGTCTCTCCTGTCCCCATTCATGCACCCTAATTGAAGACACCCCTTGACCAGGAGCATCAGGAGAGAGCTCTGCAGGGTGAGAAGGCAGACAGCAGTGACCACGTCCCCTGCCTTGGGAGCGGTCCCTGGCCGGGAGCCAGACTCACCCCCCATGTGCAGTCCAGTTCTCCTGGAGTTTTCACTGCGCGCATGACTGGTGCTTTTCCCGAAGGTGCCATCGGTGGGGAGCCGATTAAAAACCACTGCTGCTATAAACCAGAAGTTTCTTCTAGGAAATGGCAACAGAAGCTGTTAGTCTGAGTCAGAGAAATTACTCTGCCATGTCAAGCTGCTTATGAAAGATGGTTCCCAGAGGGTGGACCCGTGATTTTGTTTTAGAACCAGAATGTCTAACATGCCTTAAAATGATGAGAAAGAGTCCCAGTTGGGAAAATTTAGCTGTTTTTTTTGTTAGTTATCACACTGTACACTGGCATCAGATTTGATGTATGTTTCATGCGTCACTTGGTCCTTTCTTCCTGACCTTGAAAACCAAAATCCCACTGCTGTTGAGTGGATTCCAACCCACGGCGACCCTACAGGACAGAGGGAAACTGTCCCAGAGAATGTCCCAGGAGCACCTGGCGGATTGGGACAGCCGACCTTCTGGGTGAAGATGGGCACACCTTTTGTCATCCCTCACTTGTACATAAATTCATCATTAACTCTGAGTCTTGAGGGCCATGGACCTCAGCTGAGGAGTCCCAGTGTTGCAGTGGCTAAGCGCTCAGCTGTTAACCAGAAGATTGTCAGTTCAAACCCACCAGTTCAAACCCACGCGGGAGAAAGACGTGACGATCTGCTTTTGTAAAGATTTACAGCCTTGGAAACCTCGGGGACAGGCCTGCTCTGTCCTATGTCCCTGAGTCAGAATCACCTGCAGCAATGGTCTGTGATGGGACCTCAATTTATTTTCAACCAATTTACACTACTTAGAAACACCCGGCTGGTCCCCTCTCGAAGACACAGAGCTCTCCCCCGACACAGGTGTTTACTGAAGGGATCCACCGTCTTCTGACAGTGGCGTGTTAAGTTCTGAGAATGAGGGCTATTGTGCGAGGCTGAAACCACTCTCAGGTCCGTTAGGCTGTGCATCTGAGTAGTCAGTTTTCCATTCTCTAGTCCATTGAAGTGGCGTAAAATGGTTTAAGGCGGAGATTTGAAAAAAAAACAGTGATAATGATTAAGTCTATAA
Source organism: Heterohyrax brucei (assembly GCA_028571685.1). Taxonomy (NCBI): domain Eukaryota; kingdom Metazoa; phylum Chordata; class Mammalia; order Hyracoidea; family Procaviidae; genus Heterohyrax; species Heterohyrax brucei. The sequence continues at coordinate 84,388,129 of CM053159.1, forward strand.
TGTAGGTTATAGGTCTATAAAAAGGAGATGGAAAGTGCCCCTTTTATCCACATTCAGTGAGCACCTAGTTTCAGCCCTAAATCCATTGCTGTCAAGTCCGTTCCAGCCCCAGGCGACCCTTGGGACAGAGTGGAACTGCCCCATAGGCTGTGGTTGCTACAGACGCCCACAGCCACATCTGTCTCCTGCAGAGCAGCTGGTGAGTTTGAACTACAGGCCTTCCGGTTTGCAGCTGAGCGCTTACCTGCTGTGCTACCAGAGCCCGGCACCAGAGCCCTGCATGACCGCCGTCATTGCCTTCCTCTTGTACAACAGGACACGGGACCACTGAGGAGTTCTGCAAACTCCCGAGGTCTCACATAAGTGGCCCAAGCCCGGGCCTCTCAGTCCTGGTCCAGGGTATCTCTCGGATGCACCAGGACTGTGAGTTGTTCTGGTTGTTAGGTAACCCCGTGCAGGGAGAGTGGGGAGACTGTGGTCCTCTGCAGACCCACAGCCGTCCCGGGGATGGAGGACATAACCCAGCGTCACGGGAGACGCAGCGTGTTTGCTTATAGCAAGCTTCTTATTAAGAAGTGCGAATCAACCCATAGTAGTCAAGCTTCCAGGCATATTTATGGGTCACACCTAATGTGGTTCCTCACCAATGGGTTTCTGGTGTCCTTAAAAAAAAGAGCCCTGGTGGCATAACAGTTACGCACTCAACTGCTAACCAAAGGTCGGCAGTTCAGACCCACCCAGTGGCCCCTGGGAAGACCTGGCCGTCTGCCTGCCATAAGGGTGACAGGCTAGGAAACCCATGGGGCAGTTCCCCTCTGTCACGTGGGGTCGCTGTGAGTCGGAGTCGACTCAGCAGACCCCAGCAACATCAACAGACCTCGAAACTGTGGTCATCTCAGACATCTCACCAGTCTAATGAGAGCCGTGGTGGTGCAGCGGTTAGGGGCTCAGCTGCTCCCCAAGAGGCCAGCAGTTCGAATCCTGCAGTCGCTCCTTGAAGACCCTGTGGGACAGTCTCCTCTGTCCTCTAGGGTCACTCTGAGTCAGGATCGACTCCACGAGAACAGCTTAGGGTTTTAAAGCCAGGAGGAATTGACTAACAGCACACTCAGGCCAGTACAGTTAACCTACTCCTCAGCCAGGCAAGCATATTCCTGCACGCACACTCATGCGCACATACACACATGTGCATGTGTACACACAGGCACACTCGTGCACACATACATACACACACTCACCAATTCTTTGGCAAGGAAGAGCAGACCACCTTGGTGTGACCAGATACACGCTGGCTCGCACGGCAGCGTGGCTGACCCCTTAAGCAGGACAAGAACCCCAGTCTTGGTCAGTCATGGCTGAGCCCCAGGCGGACACCCGGTGGTGTCGAGGTTACATGCTATGTATGCTGACCAAAGCGTCTGCAGCTCGAATCCACCACCGTGAGGCAGTTCTGCTGTGTCCTGGAGGCTCGCTATGACTTGGAATCAGCTCGATGGCAGGGAGTTTGGTTTGGGGGTTCAGGTGTAGCCTTTGTCAGGGTCTCTGGGTGGTGCAGATACTGGACACCTTCGGTTACTACCTCGAAGAGGGTGGGTTCAGACCCCCCAAGCATACCTGGGAAGACGGGCCCAGTAACCTCTTTCCCAAAGGTCACGGGCCCTGTGAACACTCTGCACAGTCCTGTTCTTCACAGATGGGGCTCACTGTGCTTCGGGGTCAACTCAGATATGGTAGTGTATGTGTGTGCATGTGTGTGTGTCTGTGTGTGTCTGTATACACACGCCACAGTTTGTGTACTCAGCTCCTAACTAGAAGATCAGCTGTTAGGGCCCACTGAGATGCACCTCAGAAGAAAGACCTGGTGATAAGTCCCCCCAAAAACCAGCCACTGAAAACAGACTTCTGCCCTGATAGCCATGAGGGCCCCGGGGGTCTTAGTACCTGAAGCTGAGTGTCTGCTCCCGAGAAATGGAGCTGGTGCCCGGGCTGCTCCCCTCCGGGCCCGTCAGTGGCCTGCACGCCCCACGCTGACCCCTTCTCCCGCCAGGTGGCTTTGACTTCCTGCGCGAGGACCAGGCCTCGCCCATGCCCGACTCGGGGCTGAGCTCCAGCTCTACCTCGTCCAGCATCAGCCTGGGGGGCAGCAGCGGCAACCTCCCCCAGATGGCCCAGGAGGTGGACGACATGGGCGTCACCGCGGACACCGACGAGAAGGCCAACAAGCTGATCGAGTTCCTGACGACCAGGTATGTGGGGCCGTTCTCACCTAGCTGAGAGCCCCCCGTCACCGTACAGCTGGACTGTGAGCCAGGGCTTCCGCCAGGCCCTGTTCTGTCCTGAGGGGCATCTCCAGAGTCTGTGTGGAGGGGCACTGGTTGCCCGGTTGTCAGGGCATGGCTCCTAACAGAAAGGTTGGCTGCCGAACCTACCATCCCCTCCGCGGCCGAGAGCTGTGACTGTCTGCGACTGTAAAGTTGACAGCCTTGGCACCCCTGTGGGGCAGAGTTGGAGCTGACTCAGCCCCAGTGGGTTGGGGGAACTTTGTCAAAGGCAGACCCTGGCAGATGCTGTCTGGGATCGCACTGGCATCACGGCTGGGGACCGCCAGCACAGTGCAGCAGGTGCAGGGGAGGTGGCTGCGTGCTGTGCGACAGGACAGGACTTCAGTCATCTGGTAGGGCTGCCAGGAGCAGGGACTTCAGAGGTCCAGCCCTGGGCCTCCTGTGGAAACCAAAGCTCTTAGCCACCGTCCAGCCCTGAGTGTGGGCCAAGGTGACCGCTGTCTGCCCGTGGAGTCAGCAGTCAGGGACAACATAGAGCATGACAGCAAATGAATCAGACAGTAACGAGTTGTGCCAGAAATGAGGCCCGTGGGCTCCCTGTTTTATGTCCTGGTCTTCTGGTTCTTCTCATCAATCACTCAGTGAGAATGACTCGGGGTTTGCAGCAGCCCAGGCCGAGCACTCAGGAAGACCCACCACTCACCCGGGGCCTGGCCTTCTCTCTCAGGGAGGGAAGCCTAAAGATGGAATCTGTGTCCCTGTCCTCTGGTAGCCTACGGGATTTTTCTTTTATAACTAGAAAAGAACATTTTCTGTCTTCCGTTAATCATTCAGGGTATTCTGCTGTCTGCGCTACATGGGACTCAGTGGGAAAGGGTTTAGGAGGGGCTGGGTGTACCCCATGAGTGCATACAGGCTTAGGAGGCTCTGGGGTACCCTATAAACATGTACAGCTTTAGGAGGGGCTAGGGGTACCCCTTGAGTACCTACAGGTTTAGAAGGTGCTAGGGGCACCCCATGTGCAAATACAGTTTTAGGAGGGACTGGTGGTGCCCCGTGAGCACCTGCAGGTTTTGGAGGGGCTGAGGGTACCCTGTGTGCACCTACAGGATTAGGAAGGGCTGAGGATGCCCCATACAGGATGCTGTTTGCCATCCAGTGGGTCCCAACCACAGTGGCGCCGTGTGACAGAGCACAGCTGTCCCTTGGGGTGTCCTAGGCTGTCATCTTTATGGTAACAGATCGCCACATCCTTCTCCCTCGGAGCAGGTGACGGGCTCCAACTGCTCACCTTTCAGTTAGCAGCTGAGTGCTTCACCGCCACCCCACCAGGCCCTGGAAAACCCTGCGGGAGGTCATACCCTGACCCGAGTCACTAGGAGTTGGGCTCAACAGCACTTAACAACAGTGTGTAGAATGGTTTCTTCATTTTCTTGTAACATTTAAAATATTTTAGTCTTGTAACGTTGTATATTGTCTTACTTAACAAAGGGAAACCCCCCTGGTGTGGTGGTTAGGAGGCGCAGCTGGGAACCAGGAGATCTTCAGTTTGAGTCCTCCAGGCGCTCCTTGGAAACCACATGGGGCAGTTCTACTCTGTCCTGCGAGGTTGCCGTGAGTAGGAATCAACTCGACGGCAGTGGGATTCCTTTTTTTTCCCACATGTAGCACCTGCTCTGTGCCCAGCACTGTTCTGCTGACTTGAGAAGCATTCAAGCGTGAGCAAAATTAACTACATGAATTGGCTACATCTGTTTTGAGTGTACCGTTCGGCTTTGTAAGAGTGAAGTTCACCCCCAAATTAACGGTTACAGTTTTTAGAGAATGATATTGCACCTCCATGCTGAGAACTCTTACCTCGTTTTAAAAAATATCAGATGCAAGTTAGGTCTCTGACACATGACGTATTTCATTTCAGGGCATTTGGGCCACTTTGGTGCCATGAAGACATCACACCCAAAAATCAGAATTCAAAGAGTGCCCAACAGCTCACCAACTTTCTGCGCCATGTTGTGTCTGTGTTTAAAGATTCCAAATCAGGTATTTTGTCCCCTTTCTCCAGACCCCACTTTTGTCGTTCTGCATAAGGCAACTCTGTCTCCAGACGCAACTGTTTTGTTGGGGGCCGTTGAGTCAGTTCCAGCTCACGCCGACCCCGTGTGACGGAGCGCAGCTGCCCTGTGGGATCTTCTGGGCTGTTGTCTCTAGGGGAGCACGTGGCCGGGGCTCTCTAGGACACAACCGAGCGCTTTAACTGCTGTACCACCAGGGTTCCTTCCCTGCGTGACTGCATAAACCAAACCCACTGCCGTCGAGTCGATTCCAGCTCATGGTGCCCCCACAGGATAAAGGAGAGCTGCCCCACAGGGTCTCCACGGCTGTGATCTTTACAGAAGCAGACGGCCACATCTGTCCCGTGGATCGGCTGGTGACTTAGTGCCACACACCACACAGCAGCCTCACAGTGGGGCAGTGTGGTTCAGCAGTAGGACCGTCACCTTTCACCCGGGACGTCCCCCGTTGGCTCCCTGGCCGGGGCAGCTCCTGCACAGCCAGCACCCGCCCATCGCTGGTGGCTGGTGTGTGGCTGTGATGCCCAGCAGGGGTCAGCCATGCTCCCAGACTAAGGGCACTGGGGAGAAAAGCCTGGCGGTCTCCTGAACCCTGACCCTGACCCTACCCCTGACCCTGTGAGTCTCACAAGTCCAACTCACAGCCGATCAGAGGATGCTGCCGAGCAGGACAACATTTTGTCCTGTTGTGCGTGGGTCACCAGGGGTGGGATGACCAGCATAGTCGTATTTAGGTGTTTCTCTCCAGCTGAGCCCCTCTTAGAGCCCCCTTAGCCAGGCTGCCTGGTGTGTGACATTTACACGTGGTGCCTGAGCACGGTACGGGAGCTCTGGCTGCAGACTTGGGATCTGCCTCGCCAGCTGTCCCTGCTGCTGTGACAAGGAGCTCGTCTCAGGAGTTAGCCACATCTTGTCGTCATCATTGAGTACTTGCTGCAGAGAGAAACAGACAGACTGAAACGGGAAAATTGGTCCTGGAATGTTCACGGCGTGTGCCACTGATCCCAACACAGAGTGACCCCGTGTGGCGGAGCGACCCCGTGTGACAGGGTACCACTGCCCCTTAAGGGTTCCTAGGCTGCGGTCCCTCCTGGAGCCAATCACAAGGCCATACTCCTACGGAGCCGTGGGTGCGCTCGCAATAGTGACTTTTCGGTGAGCCACTGAGCCCTTCATTGGCGTGCCATTTCTCATTCTGAGTTCTTTATTATGTTTGGAAAGTATATTTAAGATATAAAAACAAAAAAAAAGAAACCATGGTTGGCAAGTCGATCCCAACTCACAGCGACCCTACAGGACACAGTAGAACTGCCCCATGGAGTTTCCAAGAAGCACCTGGTGAATTTGAACTCTTTACCAATGCCCTCTGCCTAAAAATCACTGAACAGTTAAACATGGCCCAAAGGGAGAAATGCACTTTTTGAATGAGAGCCGTTACTTTTTTGGTTATAGGAAGGTAATGAAATTTGAACTGTATTCTCAGAAGGTGCTTCAGATGACTCCGAGCCCTAGCCACTGTGTGATGCCTTAGCTGCTGTGTAACCAGGCAGCTTTCACCCGCCTTACAGTCTACGAGGTGCAGTGTGCCTCCAGCTACTCACCTATAGGCTAACCGTGGGAATGTACCCAGTGCTGGCGTGGGAGACAAGCCTGGTGGTTTGCTTGTGTAAACTTTGAAAACATAAACTCAAAACCCACTACCGCCAAGTTAGGTCTGACTCATAGCAACCCTAGAGGTCAGAGTAGAACTGCCCCATAGAGTTTCCAAGGAACACCTGGTGGATTTGAACTTCGACCTTTGGTGAACAGACGTAGCACTCTACCCACTGCACCACCAGGGTTTCCTGAAAATGTAAGAAGTTTAAAAAAAAAAAAAGAAACTTTTTGAAACATGATCCATTCATTAGATCATAGCACAGAAAAACTGCTCTGGAGCAGTGCCCCTCCGTGACACACTGAGTCTCCGTGAGTTGGGATCGAGTCAGCAGTGGCAGGTTTGGGTTAGACATTTTTGAGATTGTTTTTAATATTTTCTTCCTGGTGCTCCCACATCACTGCTTGACATCTATTTCAGTTTTAGCACACACACAGAATCCTGTTCCTGGAAAGCTTGTATTGTTCGGGTGCCTTAGCTACTGTAACTAACAAGCCACAGCACTCAGAGGGAGGCTTGCCACCCTGGAGGTCCCCTGGGGCTCCCCTAGCACGCCCCTTCCATGGGAAGGTGGCACCCTTGTTAAACAGCGTGGCTGCTAACTGTTGGAACCCGTCAGTGACCCGGAGGCAGAAGGATCCGGCAGTCTGCTGAGTGAAGCTCACAGCCAAGATGTCCCTATGAGGCAGCTCTCCCTTGTCCTGTAGGGTCCCTGTGAGCTGAATCGACTGAGTGGCACATAGCAGCCACAGCTGTATGGCGCTGCCAGGGCCCTCAGTTCTAGGGCTCTGCCTTCCCCTGTGGTCACAGGCCTCTGTTGGGTCCCCTGCATCAAGCCAGCTGGGGAGGGGCAAGAGAGCGTGACAGGGCCCAACAGGAGCCAGTGGGCCAGGCTGGGGTGCAGCACCCCACACTTGCCTCGTGGTCACAGTCACCAGCGTGGCAGGCTGGGAAATGGGGCCTCACCATGCGTCCAGGGGACACTCTCCTTGTCTCTGCCGTGGACCGTTGTCATTATGGTGGCAGGGTCATAGTTTGGCCAGTACGGAGACATCCTTCAGGGTCATTGTGACTTCAGTCACCTGGTTTTCATTGCTGAGGACTTAATGGCTAAAGTGGGAAAATGTATTTTGAATAAGCCAAGAGGTAAAACAAAGAAACTTTTGAAATGTGAGCTTTTCATTGGCGTGTATTTGCTTCCATGGGGTTAAGAAGGATCTCTGGTGGGACAGTGTCAACCCTCGGCGGCTGACTGAGTGGTCGGCAGTTGGAGCCCACTGGCTACCTGGGCAGAGACATGGCTGTCTGCGCCTGTGAAGATGACAGCCTCGGAGACTCGGTGGCAGTTCTGCTCTGTCCTGTAGAGTCGCTGAGTCAGAATGGACTGATAGCTGTAGGCTGCGATTGGGTTTGGATATGGGTTTCGTGCTGTGGTTCTACCTTGACTGTGTCTAAGGCCATCTTCCAAGAGCTCTGGTTTGCTCTGTGGGGACATTGTCTTAAATACCCTCTACTTGTCTCGAGGAACAAACAGCCATGCTTCAACCTAGAACTTGTTGTGTGCTGTTAATTCCGACCCATAGCAACCCCATGTCACAGAGTAGAACTGCCCCATGGGGCCTTCTAGACGGTAATCTTTGTGGGGGAAACCCTGGGGCACAGAGGCTAAGTGCTCCTTGGGAAGCCTAGGGGGCAGCTCTGCTCTGCCCTGTGTGTCGGAGTCACCTCGGCGGCAGCAGATTTGGTTGGCTTTGGTCACCAGGAGTGAGGGAAGCAAGCCACCAGGTGTCCTCCCACGGAGCCGCTGGCAGAGTCCCAGCCACTGAGCACTGAGTAAGCAGCCCACCCTGTAACCGGCACTCCACCAGGGCTCCTCATACAACTGAGGACAGTGACACAGACTGTCTCTCCTGGTCCACACCGAGGGGATGTCCGGTGGGCCTGGGGCCTCGGGGTCACAGGGCAGCCAGAACCTCTTTGCCCACTTAAATGCCCTGACTTCTGTAGCCGGCCCTTCTCCCGCAGAGTGGGCACCAGTGCACAACTTAGGAACCCAGAATTGCAGCTGCGGGCTGCCCCTCAGTGGCAGCAGCTTGGTGTGGTGCTGGACACCTTCTTGAAAAGCATTCAGAATTCATGCTTATTTTAAAACGGTAAATTTAAAGTGGGTGCCTCAGCACCCAGCCCTACCCACGTAGCCTGTCTGAGCCTCACAGGCGACGGGGGTGCGCCCTTGGCCGTTGGAGGTCACCTGTCATCTGCGCCCCTGACCTAGGATTCCACCTGGAGCAGCACCTGAGCGAGGTCGCCCTGCAGACGGCGCTGGCCAGCTCGTCCAGACACTACGCCGGCCGCGCCTTCCAGATCTTCCGCGCCCTCCGGCAGCCGCTGTCGGCGCACGCCCTGTCCGACCTGCTCTCAAGGCTGGTGGAGGTGATCGGGGAGCACGGCGACGAGACCCAGGTACGGGGCCAGCACCCCCAGCTCCTCCTGCTCCCCTCCTCCAGAGATGGGACAGGGTGCTCTCTGCTCTCTCCAGCCTTCTTCTTGCCACTTGCTCCAGCCCTCTGGACATGAATTTTTCTCTTTCCTTTCTTAATAGCTTGTTGTACTTTAGGTGAGAGTTTACAATGCAGGTCATCTGCCATGTAAAACCCTGCACCCACCCCGCTGAGCCGCTCGGGCTGCTCTCCCCACCCTGTGACAGCGCCCTCCACCCTGTACTTACCATATCTGTTCAGAGGCTTACTTTTTAAGAAAAAAATCTGTTACTATATTGTCAGCAAAGTTTACACAGCACTTGGGTTTCCCTTAACAGTCTGCACACAAGTCATTCAGTGACGTGGTTCATACTCTTCACCAAGTATGAGCACACCCCTCCCGTCCATTCTGGGGGTTCTGTTTCCTTTAATCTTGTCTCCCCACCTCTTGTTTTAAAGTCATCACTGACTGTTGGTCTCCTATAGATAATTTTCTTAGCCAAAGCCAAGTGCCGTCGAGTCGGATCCGACTCATGGCGACCCTAGGGGCCAGGGCAGGGGGAATTGTCCTAGAAATCCAACAGGTACCCTCTCTTTCACTCAAGCCAACCACTGAAAACACTTTCGTGACCCCTCTGTCAGTGCCGAGGGTGGGAGGAAGAAGGGGTCAGCTCCACAATGAGTGAAGTCGCCCTGCAGATGGCGCAGTTCTGGCTTTCTGTCACTGTCCAGAATGCTGGCATACACTCCCCCTGCCCAGAGCAGGAATCCCCACTGTGTCCACTCGTGACATCAACACGCTGTGTGGCCAGCCCTCGGGAGACCAGGAGTAGCTGAAGATGTGATGGACAACAGAGCCGTGACAAGAAGGACCCTATAGGTAGTGCCCAGAGCCTGGGGGGCCTGCCAGGTTGAAATCCCAGGGCATTACAAGGTCAGAGAGTCACACCGAGCCTTTCTTGGCCATCAGAAAAGTTCCTGTAATGAATGTGTCCAGTGAAACTAGAGGGTGCCCAGCCACCACGTGACAGAGAGGGCCCTGGACAGCTGGAGGAACACGTAGACTGGAATTCTAATGCACAGAAAAGACAAGACAGACTCAGTGGTCTGGCAGAGATTGGAGTAACCCCGAGATTATGGCCCCTGAGCACCCTTTTAGCTCATTAGTAAAGTCATTCCTGGGATTCACCCTTCATCCAAAGATCAGACAGGCCTGGAAAACAAACCAAGACGAAGGGGTACAGCAGCCTGGGTCAAGGACAAGAAGACAAAAGTGCACTGGATAGCTGGTAATAGAAACCCAAGGTCAAGGAAGGGAGACAGTGGACGTGGGGTGGCTTTGACGGCCAGTGTCCGAGACAATAATGGGCCTCTTTAATGAGAAACTAGTTCACTCTGTAAACCTTTGTCTAAAGCACAATTTTTAAAAAAAAGAAGAAAGAGAGAAATTCTAGAGAATTAAAAACCAGAAAGTCTTCTGCCTCTCAAGAAGGTTGCAGACCTGTAGCCTTGCCTCCTTGTCCCCCAGGCCATGGGCTGCTGGAAAGGCCACCAAGGCACCACCTTTCCCGTGCCCGGCTCGTCATCCCTGCCTCCCAGACGTTCAGTGCCTCATTTCAGATGTCACCTTCTGCCTTACCCCTGCCTGTTGTCGATGGTCTGTTGAGGACCTCGGACTTCTGTGTTTCTGCTGGGTGCTGAGCCGCCTGCACTTTCTCGGTGCAGGGCCTGTCCAACCGACTCTTGGACTCACCGCAGCCGGGGCCACCTGCCTTCCTGTCACACTGACCTGATCTGAGTCACACTGACCTGATCTGAGTCGGTCTGGGTTTGTTCGCTTGATCTTCAGCAAAATCAGAGGTGTTGGGTGCTAGCATGGAAAATGCTGACTCTGTATGTCCGGCAGGGTTACGTGATGGAAGCTCTGCTCACCTTGGAGGCGGCCGTGGATAACCTTTCCGAGTGTCTCAAGAACAGTGATCTCCTGGCTGTGCTGTCTCGGTGAGGGCCCACGGGTGGCATTCTGGAATCAAGGATACTGTGCACACTGTTGGGAAGAGGCCAGGCCTCTGGGCAAAGTCCAAAGAACACATCTAGATTTGAAGGCTATTTATGATGTGCAAAAGATATTTGAATTTTTTTTTGAAACAAAAACATATAACTCACATACACACTGTATATATGTGGCCTGACAATTAAGTCTGCAAACTTAGTTCTTCTACCTCATGGTTGGATAGCACTGTGGTCACCTTTGAAGTACTCCCCTTGGGAAGCTATGTACCAATCTCAGTGCCTAGTTCACCCTTCAAAGCCATTTTGGAACTCATTCTAGAACGGTCATTGGGCACGGTGGCACATTTGCAAACTTCAATGTATAGTTGTCTGTGGGAGAGTTTTTAGCCCGTAAACCAATAACTGTATTAAAACAGCCTGCCTGCTCACCTGATCTGGCCCCCAGTGACTATTTTCTTTACCCAAAGATGAAGGAAATATTGAAAGGAAGACATTTTAATGACATTCAGGACATCAAGGTAATGAAATAATAGCTCTGATAGCCGTTTCAGAAAAAGAGTTCCAAAATTGCTTTGCCGGGTGGACTAGGTCCCAGCATCAGGGTGTAACTTCCCAAGGGGAGGACTTCGAAGGTGACCACGGTGACATTCAGCAATGAGGTGTGTAGCACTTTTTCTAGGATGAGTTCACGAACTTAATTGGCAGAGCTCATGTATGTATGTATATTTATGTATACAGCCAGTTCTCACTTACCAACATGGTTAGGAGCTAAAGACCAGGTCTTTATGTGAAAACCAGTATTACATGAAAATGGAAAAGCACCCCATCAGATCACAAAGCAGAGGATGACGACATCATTATGCAACTGCCAGACTGCATTGTTAACTAACTGCCGAATCACTGAGTCCCGGCCCAGCCCAGCTGACATGTAACCTCGGCCATCAAGGCCACTGCTCCCCTCACCGCATACACTGGTGGTCGTTACTGCCAGACGTGTGTTGTTAACGGGCCCGAGTCAGACAGTAGATTTGTCACTATTGTTGTAAGTCTGAAACATCAGACGAGATCATGATAAGTGAACAGGTGTGTGTGTGTGCGTGCGTGCGTGCGTCCGTGCGTGCGTGTGTGTGCGTGTGTGTGCGTGTGTGTGTGTGTAGTGACCCCAGAGGTGGGAGTAGAACTGTCCCATAGAGTTTCCAAGGAGTGCCTGGTAGATTTGAACTGCCAACCTTTTGGTGAGCAGACACAGTACTTAACCCAGTACACCACCAGGGTGTGTGTGTGTGTGTGTGTGTGTGTGTATACACCCCCTCCACACACACAGATGTATGTACATGTGTGTATGTATATATATACTTTAAACACCAAATAGATAGTAAAGTGTTATCTCTAAATAATACAAGTATTAGAGATTTTTAGTTTCCTGATATCTTTCAACATTTTTTCATGTATTATGTAATTATTATCCTGTTTATTGTATTGGTAAACAGGAATCCAAAATAAATCTTCTTTTAATTTTTTTAATACATGTATTACTTTTAATAAAATGAATACATAAGTATACTATAAATACATCTTTACAAAATGAGTTCTATACAAAACTCATCTGAACCACCACCATCAAATAGTTGAAATGAGTGCTGACTTTAAAGAACTTCTCACCTCAAGATCTTGATGTTCTTTCCCCCTCCTGCCGCTGTTATTTAGTAACCCATTTCAGATCCTTCACAATCCTGTGGTTCATTTGTTTAATTCAGTTCATCATGCTTGAAATTGAGTCCTTTTCTTGTATTCCATTGGATCTTGTTCCATTTTTGAGCTGAACATTTTTTGATAGATGAGTTATTTTGGTGGGATTGCTAACTTCATACATATTTACCAACATAAACCAATGGTTTTCTCTAACAGTAAGCATTTAGTGAGAAGACTGATGAAGAGCCCTGTCTTTTCTGCGTGAAACAAGCTTGGATATCATTTTTATAAACTTTCATAGATTCCGTTTTTTTCCCCTTTAGCACAGTTACTTCCTTCTAGATGACGACATTTCAGTTTCTGTTCTCTGTGTCAGTCAGCACACTGTAAGCTTGTATATATTCTGTCAGGAATAAATGCGTTTTATAATCACCCTACCCAAATTCAAACACAAGGCAAATGAAAGATCAGTCAACGCTTTGGTCAACTGGTGATTTCTATGAACTTTTAATAAGGTCAAGTCAGTATTGGGTTTTGTTTTGTCTAGTTTGTAGGAAATATTAAGTTCTGTTTTCCATAGCTTTCTGTTTAAGAATAAAGAGAAAGAAATTAACTTGAAAAGCAGCATTTCCTCAGAAGGGTTTCCTACCCTTGTTGGTCCCCCGTGCCTGGAGGAGAGGTTGGCCTTCACTGAAGCGTGCTGGCATTCTAACAAATGTCTCTGTCTTTATGCCCAGCTCATCGTCCCCGGACTTAAGCTCCAGCACAAAACTGACAGCCAGCAGGAAGAGCACAGGACAACTGAACGTGACCCCGGGGGCTGCCGGGGGCAGCACAGCTACCGTGGAACGCAGCCGGCATCAGAGAAGCTTCTCTGTCCCCAAGAAGTTTGGCGTTGTGGACCGCTCCTCAGACCCGCCTCGGAGCGCCACGCTGGACAGGATCCAGGCCTGTACCCAGCAAGGCCTGGCCTCCAAAACCAGGAGCTCATCCTCCCTGAAGGACAGCCTGACTGACCCCTCCCATGTCAACCATCCCAGCAACCTCTTGGCCACCATCTTCTGGGTGACGGTGGCCTTGATGGAGTCTGACTTTGAGTTTGAGTACCTGATGGCCTTACGGCTGCTGAGCCGACTCCTGGCCCACATGCCGCTGGACAAAGCTGAGACCCGAGAGAAGCTCGAGAAACTGCAGGCTCAGCTCCAGTGGGCTGACTTTGCAGGGCTGCAGCGGCTGTTGTTGAAAGGCTTCACGTCTGTCACCACCTCAGACCTGACCCTGCAGCTCTTCAGCGTGCTGACGCCAGTGTCCAGAGTCCCCATGGTGGACTCATCCCAGGCCACTGGTAAAGCTGTCAGCGCGGGCTGGCTCACACAGTCTGTAGGGGTTGCTGATGCTGGGTGCAGTGGGATCATGTGCACAGGCTCCTTTTAACCGGGAGCCCTGCTAGCTCTGTGGCTGGTGCCCGGCTGCTGAATACACAGTGGTAGTTCTGATCTGCCCTGCGGCTCTGTGGGAGAAAGATCTGGCCCTCGGCTCCTGTGAAGATCCGAAACCACACCCCCGCCATCGAGTCAGTCCCCACTCCTGGCGATCCTGCAAGACACAACAGGACTGCCCTGTAGGGTTTCCCACGTAAGAATGACAGCCTAGGAAACCCCTTGGGCAGGTCTGCTCTGCCCTGTGAGGTCACTGTGAGTCGGGTCGGTCTCTGTGGCACCCAGCAACAGCACCACTTTTACTAATTCTGCTTAGATGTGCTTTCTTGGGAGGAATTTTTTTTCTTTTAAAATGCTATAGAATGTAACCATAATTATTTAGATCATAGGAGGTAAAGGGAGCAGAAGTAATATATAAGGCATTAGTGATTTCTTTATGCTTTCCAGATCACAATGCAGATAAATGGTAATTGGTTCCATCAACCTTGTACAGACATTTTTTCCTCTTCTTAAACTTCCCATAAACCCTGGTGACGTGATGGTTAACTGCTATGGCCAGGTAGCAGTTCAAATCCACCAGGCACTCCTTGGAAACTCATCGGGACAGTTCTACTCTGCCCTATAGGGTCACTGTGAGTCCAGATTAACTCAGAAGTGAGGGATGTTTTTGGTTTATAGGGTGACAATAAGTCAGAATTAACTCGACACCGAGTCTAATCTTTATGGAAGCAGATCATCAGGTCTTTCTCCTAAGGCGTTGCTGGGTAGACCCTAACCCCTGGTGTTTCAGCCAGCAGGCGAGTGCTTAACCATTGCACCACCAGGGATCCTTAGCAAGAGGGCTGCTGTCACTTACAACAGCAGATCAACTTCAGTGTCTCCTTTGCACCTGGTGCCATTACTGTAAATGTTTCCAGGACCTTGCATCAGCCGCATCAAAGTGCTTCAGAAAGCCCACTTTGCACAATTCAGAATGAAACCTGCTCCCTGCCTTCCTACTGTCCACAGTGAAAGTGGGTTCATCTCCAGCTGTCTCCATTCTGTCCTCTCTAATCCAGGGTTTCCACTGAACGTCTTGTGTCTCCTGCCCCAGCTGATCCAGCATTTTGAGAACCCCAATCCCTTCTGCAAGGATGTGGCTGAAAGGATCGCCCAGGTATGTTAGGGTTCTGTCCTGGGGCAGAGGGATCGCCCACATATGTTAGGGTTCTGTCCTGGGGCAGAGGGTCCACCCACATATGTTACGGTTCTGTCCTGGGGCAGAGGTTTCGCCCGCATATGTTAACGGTTCTGTCCTGGGGCAGAGGGTTCGCCCGCGTATGTTACGGTTCTGTCCTGGGGCAGAGGGTTCGCCCGCGTATGTTACGGTTCTGTCCTGCGGCAGAGGGACACTGGCTTCAGAAAGGTGTGGTGTCAGGCAGAGATGGTCAGTGGTCTCCCTAGTACCTGTGGTGGTGCTCGGCTGGCAGCCTGCATGGTCAGGGGTTCGTACCCCCCAGCTGTTCCCAGAGAAAATGGCTAGATGACCTCCTTCTGTAGAGATCACAGCCTTGGGAACCCCAAAAGAGTTCTGCTCTCTCCTCTGGAGTTGCTATAGTTGGAATTGAATTGACCTCAGTGGATCCAGGTTGATCGGTACAGGCGAGCGTCGTGTAATGTCCACCTGGCAACATCTGGGTACATCTGCGTCTGTGGTCCTGTAAGGTTGTAATCAAGTTAGAAATCTAGTCAAAGAACGGGAGGTGGTGGATGTAGGTGTGTCTACTCGGCAGTCTCAACCATCCTCAGAAACAAAACATCCTCTGGGGTGTTAAAGGGTGTTACAGCACCATGGGCAGCTGTAAGGCTGACGCAAATGCCTGGCACGTGGAGACACAAACTGTGGAGGCGTGGCTAGGAACATAGCCTGAGGACCACACACACGGTGAATGCATCTCAGCACGCCAGTGGTCCCTACTAAGGCCCGCAGTGTGTTTGCGATGCTTGAGGAAAAGCAGGTCCAGGCTACGGAGTTTTATGTGCTCTCTGTGGGTCCAAGGGCTTCAGTGCCTTCTACCATGTAATGTCAAAGCAAGTCGTGAGTTGGCCGGTGCTGAGGCAGAGACGGTGGAAGGAGTTGTTGAAATGATCCATGAGTTCACTGTAAACCAAACTCCTTGCCACCAAGTCAGTTCCAACTCAAAGCGACCTCCCAGGACAGAACAGAGATGCCCTATAGGGTTGGTGGATTTGAACTGCCGACCTTTTGGTGAACAACTCTAGCTCTTAACTCTGTAAACCAGGGTTTGCAGACCAGCACATTTTTAGTGTGGACAAAACCTGCTGATTCAGAAAGTAAAGGCCTGAAAGGAATTTTATCCGTGATGAGATGTTCACACAACGTCCAAATCTCTCACTGTCCTGTCTCACAGGACACATCATGGACATTAGATCAGGCAGGGCTGTACTGATGCCCAGCTCTGGGTGGCCAGCCCTTCGTGAGAAAGCAGGTGGGGGTAATGGGTGAAAGTTATATCAGCTAACGAGGCAGCGTTTCCAGAAACAGATAAATGGAGCTCCCAGACGGCCGAGACTCACTGCCAAATCACTGACACACTGTCCTCTTTGTCCAGCTATTTCCTCCCTAATGGATCTTCTTACCTTCCAAGGTTTGTTTGGAGGAGAAGAACCCCAAGCTCTCAAATCTCGCCCACGTGATGACGCTGTATAGAACCCACAGCTACACGCGGGACTGTGCCACGTGGGTCAATGTGGTCTGCCGCTACCTTCATGAAGCGTATGCCGACGTCACCTTGAGCATGGTGACCTACCTGGCGGAGGTGAGCTTTTAAACTCAGGGTCGACTCTGCTCTAGCCTCCATGGGAAAACCCTCATGTAGGACGGATAATAACGCATCCTTTCCACAGGCCGAACAGCTAGTATGTATCATGAGAACCCTGGTGGCACAGCAGTTAGGAGCTCAGCTGCAGCCGGAAGGCCGGCAGTTGAGATCCACCAGGAGCTCCTTGGGAACGTGTGGGGCAGTTCTACTCTGTCCTAGAGGGTTGCTGTGACTTGGAATCAACTCCATGTGGTGGGCTCTTGCCTATTCTGTACTTACTACGGAGTCCCGGAATTGTGCGTAAAGGAGCCCTGGGGCCGCAAAGCCATCCCAAAGGCCAGGGGTTCGAACTACCAGCTGCTCCCCTGGAGACAGACATGCAGCCCACTCTGTAAAGGTGACAGCCTGGGAAACCCTATGGGACTGTCCCGCTCTGACCCATGGGTTGGCTGTGAGTCAGAGTCAACAGCAGAGGGTTTGGGTTTGCTTGTTGGTATGTCTAAGCCAAATGGTCCCTGGACTTAGCCGCTAACACAGAGGCTGAAGGTGTGAGTCCACCCACCGGGGCTCAGGAAAAAGGCCTGGTGACCTGCTGCCCCGAAATCGGCCGCTGCAGATACCAAGGGACGCAGCTCTGCTCTGTGACGTGTGCTCCCTCAAAAATCCTGGTGGCGAGGCTGTTGAGGGCCATGGCCGCCCGTCAAAAGCACGGCCTTTGGAATCCTCCGTGGAAACCCTGTGGGGCAGTTCTACTCTGTCCTATGAGTCCCCGACAGCAGCAGTCTCTTTTCTGGTTTGTACGTGGCTCACTGTGAATTGGTCCACTCACCGGCAGCTGGTGGTGAGGCTGCAGATGAGAAGAGATGCTATCCAGAGCCATGCTCTCTGCTGCCTGCATCCTGGTGACAGAGACACTCTTCTCTCCACGATCACTGAAATCTGATGTCACACTAATAGTCCCTGCATTCTGTCTTCCTGCCGTCCCCACAGCTGCTGGAGAAGGGTCTCCCTAGCATCCAACAGTCCCTGCTGCAAGTAATTTACAGTCTGCTCAGCTACATGGACCTCTCTGTCATCCCCGTAAAGCAGTTTAACATGGAAGTTCTCAAGACCATTGAAAAATACGTGCAAGTGAGTATTCAAACAGCTTCACTTTTGAGCCAGAATGTTCTCAGAGAACCTTCCCAGGGAAACCTGGTGGCACAGTGGTTAAGTGCTACATCTGCTCGCCAGAAGGTCAGCAGTTCGGATACGCCAGGTGCTCCTCGGAAACGCTACGGGGCCATTCTACTCTGTCCTGCAGGGTTGCTATGAGTTGGCATCAGCTTCACGGTAGTGGGTTTGGTTTGGGGGGGATGGGGTACGTCTACAAAGCTGCATGGGCATCAAGGGAGGATGCACAGGGTCGGAGTAGGCCCGGCCAGAGTTGACCCATAGTCTGTGGGGCAGGCCGGAGCCCACAGACCTGCAGGCTGGATGCCGGGTGGGATTTTACGCTGCAGAATTGAGGCTGAATGTCTTCTCTGGGAAACTGAAGTTTTGCCAAAGCCTTCAACTGATTGGTAAGGCCCGCCCCCACTGTCAAGGGTCATCTTTCCTGACTCATTAACTGCGTCTAGGAAGGGCCTTCCCAGCAGTACCTGGGCTAGTACTTGGATAAACCCCTGGGCTCTGTGGCCAGCCAAGTTGGCATGTAAGACAGCACACTTCTCTCCGCGTCTCATGTGTTCCTTTGTCTCTTCTCAGGCTTGTACTTGGAGGGTTGTAGCCCTCGAGGGCGAGTGCTAGGCTTTCTCTGCTTACATCCAGTGACAGTGGCATACAGTGTGTGCTTGAGACATTTCTTTCCATCTCCACTTGTCACATTACTTGCAGACACTATTTAACGCAGAATTGATTCTGAAACATTGTCCTGCTCGTCTTTTCAGATGGCCTTGGTCAAAGACGATTTGTGCTGTAAGGCAGGCACTTAGTGACAGTTTCTCTGGTCACAGCACTCACAGAGACCAAGGGTCCCCCCACACCTTTCTGCTAAGTGGGGGCCCCATTCCGTCATTTGACAAGGCTGCCACAGTGTCTGAGCCCCGTGGGTCTCCAGCGTCTTCTTCTCAAGAGTGGCTATTTCACAGTCAAACCATGACTTCCCTCACACAGAATTTAACAGCAGAGGGAATATGTTTATTCCATGTGCTTTTACTCCAGAGCCTAGACAGATGGAGAGAAAGTGAGAGAGAAAAGGAATGAGAAAAAGAAAAGAGAGAGGAAGACAAAGAAGGAAGGAAAGAGAGAAGAAAAAAGAGAAAAGAAGGCAAGGTGGGAAAGAAGGGACGAGAGAGAGAACATGATCAGACTTGTTAGTCTGTGTTTGCTCCTTTCGTGGGAGAAGCACCTCAGTCTTCCTGGGGACTGTCAAGGGGACCAAGAGGCTAAAACCGTCAAGCGTCGAGGATGAGGGCAAGTGTGACAGCAGGAGGGAAGCCCAGAGGCTGGGAGACTCGGCCTAGTTTGAAGCGGTAGTCTGGGGGAGAATACCCCATACACTATGCTCAGCATGTGGGTGCCGTCCTGTCCACAAGAGGGGACCTCGAAGGAGTTTAGCAAGGAAATGGGGTGTTCCAAAGCATTTCAGGAAAACCACTTTAGTGGGACGGGGACTGACAGACACAGGTGGAGACTGGAAGTGGGACAGCCAGGTCAGAGGCCATGGGAACAGTCCGGGTAGGTGGTTCAGCTGAGCAGTGGAGCAGAATGGAGAGGAGCTGAGAATGGCCCCCGGCCCCAATCTTTGGGTTAGGCAGTGAGGAAAGCGTGGAGAGGAGAGAAACTGGCTGAGTGTGAGGAGTCCAGGAATAGAACAGGAGGAATGACCAGTGAGGCAGAAGTCAGCAGGGGTGGACAGAAACCGGACACTGAAAAAGTCTGGAGAAAGAGAAAGTGGTCACTAAGAAGGCCTGGTGGCAAAGTGGTTAAGCGCTAGGCTGCTGGCCCAAAGATCAACAGTTCAAACCCAGCAGCAGCTCCCTGGGAGGAAAGACCTGCCCGTCTGCTGCCATTAAAAGGACAGCCCGGAAAACCCCAAGAGGCAGTTCTACTCTGTCACATGGGGTCACTGTGAGTCGGAATCGCTCTGTGGGCACTCAACGCAAAGTGGGGATTTCTTCCCGAATTAAGGAAACAGCACATTGGCAAAGACAGTACCTCATTATTTTTCATAGTTACCTGTTTGAATACCAAGGTTGCTGAGTTTTTTAAATTTGCTTTTTTCTGAAATGTAGTACAGTTTTGCATATAAATTATCTTTTTACATTATCAGGGAATGTCCTGTGCTGTTTTAAGAGTGACTTCTGACTGGTCAACAGACGCTTTGGCAGATGCTTGAGAAACCAACTGATGTTCCCCTGGGGTGTTTTGTTCCCTGCAGAGCGTCCACTGGAGAGAAGCCCTGAGTGTTCTCAAGCTGGTGGTGTCTCGCTCGGCCAGCCTCGTCCTGCCTTCCTACCAGCCCAGTGATCTGTCCAAAATAGAGATCCATCGCGTGTGGACCAGTGCGTCTAAGGAGTTACCCGGGAAGACCCTGGACTTCCACTTTGATATTTCAGAGGTACTTGGATGTGTCACGTCTTTCCGGGAACTGGAGCAGGGATTTGCCCTAGCCAAGGTCACATGTAGTGGCCTGGGAAAACAGAGATGTACTCTCTTACGTTGATTTGAAGTAAAGACTTCTAAACGCACGTTGGAGTGCCTGGGCTGCAAATGGTTAGCGCGCTCAGCTGCTAACCAGGAGGGTGGGGATCCAAGTCTGCCTCGTGGCGCCTTGGGTGCAGGCCCTGATGACCTACTGCCCCAAAAATGGGCCACCGGAAGCCCTGTGGGGCACCATTCTAGATGGACACACTGTGGCCACCATGAGTCGGAATCAAACTGGTACTAAACACCAAAAACCAAACCCGTTGTTACTCAGTCACTTCCAGCCCCTAGTGGCCCTAAAGGATAGGGTAGAACTGCCCATGGGGTGTCCAAGGCTGCAGTCTTTCTCCTGGAGAGCAGCTGATGTGTTCAAACCCACCTTTTGGTTAGCCCCGAAACACTTAACCGCTGTGTTGCTGGGGTTTCTTACTGGTATTACTGGTACTTAAGTCACGCAGTTGAAAGTCTAAAAATTCTTTGCCCTCAAGTCTCTCTTACCCTGTAATCCTTGATCCCCTCCAGGCAGAAAGTGTGATGTGTTAGTCTTTGTAAGCCCAGCGCCTGGTCCAGTGACTGACACACAGAAAAACACCACACAGAGTGAGCCTCCTCTGCGTAGAGGGCGCCTACGCGCCCTGTCAAGTCGGTCGCACCCATGCTGAGTTTTGGACACAGTGGAACTCGCTGGCTTTTCATTCTTTTCCCATTCAGAATGAGGTTCTAGTTTGCAGCCTCTGTGATACCTCTGTCTGTGTTTGGTACATGCGCTGCACTGTGGTCGCTGTCCCATCCTCTGCCGTTTGGCTAAGGGGGAGAGCTGCTGTTCCTCCTGGACGGAAGTTTCCTTTCACTCACATGGTGCTGCTCCAGCAGATCTCACAGGTGGATGGTTTTGAAAGCAGAATTCTTATTCTGTCACAGTCCAGCAGGCTACAAGTCTAAATTCAGGGCATCAGCTCCAGGGGAAGGCTTTCTCTGTTGGCTCTGGAGGAAGGTCCTTGTCCTCAATGATCCCTTGGACTGGGACCTTCTGAGGCCCAGGGACGCTGTGTCTAAAGGATGTGCTCTGCCCCCGGCACTGCTTCTTTCCTGGTGGCTTGAGGTCCCCAGCTCTCTACTTGCTTCCTTTTCCTTTCTATCTCAAGAGACTGTCTCAAGGCACAACACAGTCTTACTGACCGAGTCCTGCCTCACTGACACAACGGCCACCATCCTTCCTCATTAACATTGTAGAGGCAGGGTTGTGACATGCAGGGAACTCAGACCACACCAGGAATCATGGCCTAGCCAAAGTGCTACCCACATTTTTGAGGGGAACATAATTCAATCCATGCTGATCAAAAGGTGGGACAATGTAGAACAAGATTTCGAATTTTCAATGAAATCCAGACTTTGTGGTATCATTGAGGCTGTATGAGCTCTCCAAATTGTTCCCCTGAGATAATGTTGAAATCTTAGACCAGAACTATTCCCTGAAGTCTTCTCTGATCAAGACATAACTAGCCTACCTTCATTAGTAAAGTTTTTCTTCTCTGAGCGTGATGCTGTTTTAACAAATTATCTAGATGAGATCAGATTGACAACAGTAGCTCAGAAGTTTGGATGGGAATTTGGGGGGGCAGGGAGTTTAAGGGGATGGCGTGGAAGAAACTAGAGGATACTGAGAATGGTAACAACGCTGGAAGGCAATAACCAGTGTCACCAAATTGTGTGTGTAGAAAAGTGCCGACATGGTTTCCCTTTGGCTGTGTCTGCTTTCACCAGAATAAAAAACTGAAAGCACTTCTCAGATGCTGCTGGGTTGAGGGACCTCGCCCCCCAGAGAGCTGTCATGACACAGAAGAACTTGTGCACCTGTGTCCTTTCTCCCCCAGACGCCCATCATCGGGCGGCGATACGATGAACTGCAGAGTTCTTCAGGGCGCGACGGGAAGCCCAGGGCAATGGCCATCACCCGGAGCACGTCCTCCACCTCCTCAGGCTCCAACTCCAACGTCCTCGTGCCCGTCAGCTGGAAAAGGCCTCAGTATTCTCAGGTACGGGGCCCCAGACCTGAAGGAAATGATCTGGAAGGGACCCAAGGATGCCCACTGAGCCCAGCTGAGGCCGCGGTAGCTCAGAGGCAGAGCCCTCACCTTCCATGCGGGCGACGCGGGTTCGATACCTGGCCAAGGCCCCTCTGGCATGGCCACCACTGTCTTTCTTTGGAGGCTCACATGTTGCGGGGAGGCTCAGCAGGTGTTGCCGGGGATTCCAGACTGGGAAGGAAGGCCTGGCAAGTTACTTCTGAAAATTGTCCACTGAGACCCTGGGTGTCACGTGTGCTGGATCCACAGTCAATCGCAGGTGACAGAGGACCGCACAGCATTTCATCCCATCCTGCACAGTGTGGCCATCCATCAGGAGCCAGCTGGACTCCAGCCAACAACAGCAACAACAGGTCCAGCTGCCCCTGTGACCCATGGTGCCACTGTTTACCACCCCAGTATTGCTCTCTGGGCTTCAGCACGTCCAGTGAGGGGGACTACACAGAATTCCCAGGACCCCTTCATCTATGCTGACCTGATGTCTGGTTGGTCCCAGTTCTCCTCCCTAAGGCTTAGAGGTCAAATTGGATCACTCTTCCCCGTGGTGATCCGCCAACGTTGAAAGACATCCCAGCCCTCTGCCACACAGCCACATGGGTCTGCCTTTCTCCTGAGGACACAGGCAGCCCCCGGGATGCCTTTGGCAGCTGTCCTCTGGGCGTGCACTTCGAGCACGGTGCCCAGCTTCCTGGACGGCCGGCCCCCCCGTGCTCCTCTTCTCCCGGCCCCAGCCTGAGTCACAGTGTTGGTGCCACAGGGCTCACTGTCAGGCATCGTATTCAGGACACTTTGGGGACAGGGGCCCTGGTGGCACAGTGAGTGAACTGCCTGCGGCTTGCTGAAAGATCAGTCCTTCCTCTCTGCAAAAAAAGATGTGGCAGTCAGCTTCCACGAGACCTTGGGGGGCCATTCTGTTCTGTCCTACAGGGTCACTGAGTCAGCACTGAGTTGATGGCGGTGGGTTTGGTGCTTCAGATTTTCGTTGGGTACCATGTCACAGAAGCTCACTCGGAAATTGCCAGCAGTGGGTAAGGAAGTGGTTAACGCTGGCATCTGAAGAATCCAGGAGAACCTTTGATTGCAAGCACAGCTAGTGCTCAGCGTCCAGAAATGGATCCTGAGACCCTCCTCCTGCTCTCACTCTCCCCACGTCCCCCCCGGAATCCAGCTCACTTCCCTCCAGTTGGCCTTGCTCACAGGCAGCCCCTTCCCCATGAGGCACCAGTGACCTCGGGCCACTCACCCTGACCTGGCCTTTGGCTCTGACGGTCTTGAGGGACAGAGGTCCTCAGTCCCCTCACGTCCATGGCAGTCCTAGAGAAAGGACACCTGTGGGGTATGTGAGGGAAGAGAGCAGTTCCCCTGGCAGAGGGCAAGACTATGCTCTCAGAAGGGGGTGTGGGAGCAGGGCGTGGACAGGACTGGCCCTCACTCCTGAAAACGGTGATGGCGAAGGTTGTTAGGCACTGTCAGGTCGATACCGACTCATAGCAACCCACAGGACAGGGCAGAGCTGCTCCGCAGGGATCCCTAGACGGTGACCTGTACAGGAACGCGTCCCCAGGTCTTTTGTCCCCTGGAGCCTCTGGGGCACTCTCGAGCCAACAGCCCTGCTCCATTCGAGCAGCCAAGCGCCTTAACCATTGCACCACCAGGCTCATTCTCCTGAAGGGGTGGTGTTGTTGGTGTTGTTGGTGTTGTTGCTAGCTGCCATCATGTCAGTGTCGTCTCATAGTGGCCAAAGTGTGTGACAGAACCAAGCGCTGCCCAGCCCGCACTGTCCCCACAGTCACTCCTGCGCCTGAGCCCGCTGCGGGGCCTGACGGCGTCAGTCCATCTCGTTCAGGGGCTTCCCCTGTGGGGCTGACGCTTTACTTCACCAGCACGACGTCCTGCTCCAGGGCCTGGGCCCACCTGGTAACGTGTCCAAAGGACGTGAGACCGAGTGTCCCAGCCTCGCTTCTAAGGCGCGTGCTGGTGCACTTCTGCTGAGACAGACGCATTTGCTCTGGCAGGTTAGGGGATGGAAAGCGTGTCTGCTGCCTGCGGGCACACGGCAGGCTGTCAGCTAACACAGGTGGCACTGAGCAGCGAGGTGACGGAGTTGACTGCACTCTGTTACAGATTTGGCAAAAAAGGAGAAAAAGGCCAAGCCCAATTCCATAGTCCTTCATGTTGAGTCCTTCTGGAATTGTGAACAGACTGTTAGGATTTAGGGGAATAGCTGAACAAATCTTCTGCTGTACCCTCCACGTTAGGGTCCCCTACACCCCAACCGTGGAAAGGTGGCACACTGAAGGTCCCTCTGTAACTGGGATGCAGTGCGCCTGTTCAGAAGGAGTGTCCACAAGCGGCGCTGACCTCCCAGCCGTCCCCACACAGCAAGCCAGATTAAAGGGGGCGGGGACATCGTCTCTGAGACCTGAGGAGGACAGCCCCCAGGGCAGTGCAGAAGGACATCAGCATTTGCAGGCTCCAGAGCCGTGGTGGCACTGACAGTGAAGATGGGCTGCCGATCGAAAGGCTGGTGGTTGGAACCACCTGGGCAGCTCCATGCAGATCTGTGCCCATAAAGGGCACCGCTGGGACCCTCTGGGCGCTGTCCAGCTCTGCCACCCGCTGCCGCCAGGGGTGAAAATGGACAGCACCCAGCCACCACACCAGTCCCTGCATTCTCAGCTCACCGGCCCTCTGGGACTCCACTCATCCGTGTCACTGGACGCTGTGATGGCCTGGAGAAAACTCTGTGAAGAGAAGCAACAGGGACCAAGTCTGTTTTCTTTGGGAAAAAGGCATTGAGCCAGCCTGTCATTCCGCAGAAAATAAAGTTCTTCTGTTTGAGGCCAGCAGACCTGTCCAACCAGGAAGTAGATGTCATCTGGCACTCCAGAGCCTTCTGAATACCGAAGGGTATACAGTCAGAGGGTACCAAGAGGACTAACAGGGTGTCCCCGATTTTCACCCCACTGGGATGACTCAGGTCAGCCCCATCCAGTAGAAATATAACCTGAGCTTCATTTTACATATTCTGTTAGTCTCACATTTTAAATCACCTTTAAAGATTAATTTCAATAATATGTCTTATCTAACCCAATATATCCCAACTTTTGTCATGCAATTGATATGAATGGTTTAATAATACATCTTAGCCCAATATATCCAACTTTTGTTGTGCAAACTATATGAATAATTCTTAAGGAGATATTTTGCCTTTTTTTAACATGATGTCTTTGAAATCGGACGTGTCTTTTATATCCCAGGCTGCGCTGGTTACGTTCTGAGCGGTCATGTGACAGCCATGCACGGGCAGTAGCTGCAGTGTGAGAAAGGACAGATTCCGATCATGAGATGCCTTATTAAAGCTGGCCCATGTGTTTCTTTTCCAGAAGAGGACGAAGGAGAAGTTGGTGCACGTCCTTTCTCTGTGTGGCCAAGAAGTAGGATTAAGCAAGAACCCTTCAGTAAGTTTAAGCGTGGGTCACACTTCCTGGGGTGCCGTCTCTCTCTCGTCTGTGGTCTGTTTTTGCCTTTGGTTGGCGTCTCAAGGATTCTGCTATACATTACACGTGTTGTTGTGACATCCACTGCCTAGACTGTCTCTTTTCCCCTCACCAGACTCTTCAGTTTCGCTTAGACCAGAAACAACGGAAGACTTATTGAGTGTTTGCTCCAGTTTATCGGTGAATACTAAGGGTTCTTTTCTTTTTTATCCGTTCTATAAGTAAGCCCAGATTTCCATAAAATAAATATCTACTGCTTTGCTATATATAACACACATTTCTTGTGGATGAAATTTTGCTGTCTGAACACACACCTCATGGAGGCCTGGTGGTGCAGTGGTTCAGCACTCGGCTGCTAACAGTGAGGTCAGTGATTTGAACCCACCATCTGCTCCGAGGGAGAGAGAGGGGCAATCTGCTTCCATAAAGATGACAGCCTTGGAGACTTGAGAGAGCAGCTCTGTCCTCTAGGGTTGCTGTGAGTCGGGATTGACTCAACAGATACAGAACAGTAGCCACATGCATCTCCCACTGTGATGTCACTGCGTCGCTCATCACAAAACAGATGAAAATGACGACACAAGGTCTGTGTCACACAAGGTCTGACAATGAGGTTCACAAACTCACCCTAGAGGAAGTGCTACAGGCCTCACTGAACATCACTAAGTTCACGTGTGCTTCCCTTCCTTTCTCTTCTGATAAAGAAAAAGTCCTTGGGGACCAGACCAGGTGAGTAGGGAAGGTGTTCCACTGCAATTACCCGTTCACTGGCTAGACACTCCCTCACAGACAACTACACAAGTTCACAAACTTGCCACCGTGTGCAGTGGCCATTCCAGGAAGACTTCCGAAACTGCCTTGTAGGGCGCCGGTGCACAGCTTCCCAAGGGGAGGACCTCGAAGGTGACTGCAGCGGTGTCCAGCAGTGAGGGCTGGAGCACTTTGAACAATTAAGGTCACCAGCCTAACTGTCAGACTTCGTGTGTGCATTCCCCATGCAGATACCACAGATGAAGAAATAAAAATGTAGCTGATCAACAAAAGATTAGAATATTAGTAGTAAGCTTCTAAAGCTTTCATGAAATTTAGAAAATTCAAATGTGTGTGTGAGAGACATTATATGGTTGTAGCAAAAGCCATAAAAATTTCAAGAGGGAGTTTGGAAGGTATTTTTATTTTTATTGTTAACAGCATAAGAAAGTACAAACCAAGTAATACCCCGCCCTACCCCAAATGGGAAGAATTGGCAGATAAACTTCCCTGCAGAGCTATTTTTAAAATGCCAGAAGGTGTCTGTCACTGTAGCCTAGGAACGAGCGGGACAATCAGGTCTGACTCCTGGCTAAAGTGGAGCTGCCCTCGCCGCCAGCTATGCTCTGCCTCACAGAAGTAGCCGTCTGGTGTGCCTGACAGTGGGTCTGTGGCTGGGCCTGTGGCAGTATTTACCAAGCAGAGGGCACGAGGGCGCAGGGCAGCCAGAGCCTCGCAGCCTGCAGAGACAAGCACAGTCACTTTGCTTCTGCAGTGCCACCATGGTCCACGGGAGCCGCTACACATTGCCTTCGGGACATCCGCCGTCTTCAGAGTTGCACTGCTCACCTCTGCCTTGAGCGCCTTCTGGCTAAGAGCACGGACCAGGGCTACTCTGAGGCCCTTGGACCGGAGCTACCTTTGAGGCCCTTCCAGCTAAGAGCATAGACCAGGGCTACTTTTGAAATCACAGAAGTAGGAAAGGACGCCATCAGCTGAGGAAACTCTGGTCTCTGGGTGACTAGCAGACGCTGGGTGTTTTTTAAGGAGGCGACATAGTACAGTGGTTTAAGTGCGCGGCTGAGAACCGCAAGTTCAGTGGTTCAGCCCTACCCACTGGCCCCAGGGAGGAAAGACCTAGCCATCTGCTCCCACAAAGATTAGAGCCAAGCGGATCCTGTGGGGCCACTCTACTCTGTCCTGTAGGGTTGCTGTTGGTTGGAATCGGTGGACTTGGGTGTTCTCCATCTCCGACGCATTCGCAGTCTGGGTGCCGAGCTGCGTGTCATGTACCGCTCTGTGTGCTCCTAGCACACATCCCACAGTGGTCCTGAAACGCCAGACAAGACAGACACGGTGACCCTCTCAACTTGTGAGGGACGGCTCTTACACTGCAATTCTTAAAAACGACGACCTGCTTTTGAAGGAAGATGAAACTGTTTTAATGCGATGTGTGTAAAGCAGGCTGTTGGTTTTAAGATCAATCTTTGCTTGATAGATGCTGGGCAGCAAAACTTCTAGATCCCTGTGCAATTCATTATTTTCACACAGTTCTCTTCAAATGGCCCCACAAAAATAAAACAGAACATAGAAGTTAACTTTTTAAAAAATATTAACATATGAAATCTGACAATTAAGTCTATGAACTTAATTGTTCTGAGTCCTACATACTGTATTGCTGAACATCACTAC
This sequence comes from Heterohyrax brucei, assembly GCA_028571685.1. Classification (NCBI taxonomy): domain Eukaryota; kingdom Metazoa; phylum Chordata; class Mammalia; order Hyracoidea; family Procaviidae; genus Heterohyrax; species Heterohyrax brucei. Next base: position 84,416,299 of record CM053159.1, read on the forward strand.
GGTCCCCTTCCAAGGACTCCCCTTGGGAAGCTATGCATTGACACCAGTGCCTAGGCCACCCTTCAAAGCAATTTTGGAACTTTCTGGAATGGCCATTGCACACAGTGGCAAGTTCGTGAACTTAATTGTGTCGTTGTCTGTGAGGTAGTTTTTAGCCAGCAAACAAATCACTGTATTGGAACACCTGCCCTGCTCATGTGATCTGGCCCCCAGTGACTTTTTTCTTGACCCGAAGATAAAGGACGTATTGAAAGGAAGACATTTGGATGACACTCAGGACATGAAGGGTGAGACAACGACAGCTCAGATGCCCATTCCAGAAAAAGAGTTCCAAAATTGCTCTGAAGGGTGGATTAGGCATGGGCATCAGCGTGTGGCTTCCCAAGGGGAGGACTTCGAAGGTGACTGTAGTAATATTCAGCAGTGAGATCTGCAGCGCTTTCCCTAGGATGAGCTCACGACGTTTCCTGTCAGATCTTGTACTACGGATTTTAACATACAACAGTTTGTGTTGTTGCTTTGGAGGAAGGATGTTGATTGTGTTGTTTGCTGTTGTGTAAATGAACAAGATGGGAACTGAAGTGTAAACCATGGGCGTGGTTTGCTCTGCTCGTCTTGTGGAATTCCGTACTCATCTTTTTTTTCTTATTCTTCACCCAGTTCCTGGTTTGCCTCTTAAGGGGGTAAACCCTCTGTCCTCACCTTCTGCAGGACTGGGTCTTGGTATCGGTGCCCCCTAAAGTATTATTCCTGCAAATGTGATGGGGGGTGTGTGCAACATGTTTAACCTCAGCCGGTCCAGAGACATGAAAATGTTGGCTCCTGGAGCTGGTGTGTAAACACAGACTTCATTGTTTTATGCACGCACAGACACACACAGGCACGCGCACACACACAGGCACACACACACATTCAGGTGGGGTCCCGTCCGCCCTAAGAGGCAACAGTTGGACTCCTGGACAGCTTCCCGGCGCAGGAGCGTGCGTCTCCACAGAGAGTTTCATCTGAAGGCATCTGTCCAACATAAATAATGAAGGAACATTCTAAAAATACCCACTTGAGGAGTTAGGTGTGTGCCGGAGACACAGGGCTGCGACCAGCCCCGCAGATCAGTGCAGCCCAGGCCTCCTGAGGCAGAGCCGGGTCTCAGGAGACCACCGTTCTGATCCTAGGTGATCTTCTCGTCCTGCGGGGACTCGGAACTGCTGGAGCACCAGACGAGCTTGGTGTCGTCCGAGGACGGGGCCCGGGAGCAGGAGAACATGGATGACACCAACAGCGAACAGCAGTTCAGGGTCTTCAGAGACTTCGACTTCCTGGACGTGGAGCTGGAGGACGGGGAGGTACGGTCTGTCCCCTGTCCAAAAATTATCCCTCTCGGCCTTCTCTGTCGCTTCACACTCCAGTCTTCCTTTTCCCTGCTAGCTTATGAGTTTTTCATAAACTTTATTGTGGATCAACTTATTTAAAGGGCCACAGTGTTGCTGTGGCAGAAGTCACACCCTTCCTGCCTGAGCCCACGGTGAAAGCCACCAAGTCATGTCTGAGGGGCAAAGACTGTCACTTTGATGACCACACAGCAAGCCTTGGGGGGGGGGGGTGTCTGTGTCGGGGGGGGGTGTGGGGGGGTATGGGTGGGTGGGTGTGGGTGGGTGTGGGTGTGTGGGTGTGTGTGGCCCAAAGTGAACTTAAAAACACAGATCCTAAAAACCTTCGCGTTCTGAGCCTGTTTGTCAGTACCCAGGGAAAATATGCCAAGCATTTAGTTATTTTAAATGTACAATTGCTCTAATTTGGTGCCTTCAAAGCCGCCTGCCCCAACAGGCAATCTGAGACCAAAGGCTCCGCAGTTTCCTGCCTTCTGAGGAGCTCATCAGAGGCCTCCATAAAACGAGACACAGACAGGCTGGTATCTGCCTCAGGCCAGAACCTCGCTCCAGACGTTCGGGGCGTTTGAGTTCAAGTCTCTACCAGTAACGGTTTATTCTGCATGGTGACCGCTGCAGAGCGAGGCTTCCGGTTATGAAGCCTGTTTTGAAAAGTGGGGGTTGGGAGGAAGAACGGCCCGCCTGCCCCCATCACTGCCATCTCGCGAGCTGGTGGCATGGAGGACCCCTGATGGCATCAGTTAAGCACTCTGCTGCTGACCGAAAGATCAGTGGTTTGGACCCACCAGCCGCTCCACAGGAAAAAGACCTGGCAGTCTGCTTCCAGAAAGATGACAGCTTTGGAAGCCCTCCAGGGCTGCTCTCCTCCATCCTGTAGGGTCGCTGTGAGTCCCAGTCAGCTTGGTGGCCATGGGTGGCTTAAGGACCTGTTCCAGCTCAGGGTCTTCTGCCTCATGGAATAAAAACAGGAGTGACTCCAGTGAGGTCACACTAACTTACCGGTTGCTGGTGGGTCAGTTTGGACTGGCGATGACCCCACGTGTATCACAGTACAGCTGTGCTCACAGCGTGTCCAACGGCTGACCTTCCGAAAGCTGATTGCCAGGCCTTCCTTCCCAGGCAGCTCTGTGTGCACTGGAACCTCCCCCCTGTAAGATCGATGGGCGCTGTGGTGGCTCAGGGGTCAGGAGTGCAGCCTGCTGACCGAGACGGTGGCAGTTCACGTCCACCAGTCACTCCTGGGAAACCCTATGGGGCAGTTCTACTCTGTTCTATAGGATTGTGGTGAGTCAGAATCAGCTGTGGTGGGTGTGTCGGTGTGGGTGTGGGTGTGTGGCGTGTGGGTGTGGGTGTGGGTGTGTAGGACTGATGAATTCGCTGGTGGTTGAGATGGCTAACCCACAGGCCACCCAGAGAGGCCTCAGAAGAAAGGCCTGGCCATCTGCTTCTGGAAAAGCAGCCCCGGAAGCCCCGCAGTGCTCACTTCTGCTCCGACTCCCGTGTAGCTGCCGTGACTCAGTCGCCTCAGTGTCAGTTGGTTTTAGAGTTGATGGAGGGCTGGGTGAAATAACCTGCAGAGAGTTTCTAGCACATGCCGGGCACACACTGGGCCTTCTGCACGTTTATTTCTGTCTGTTCCTGTCATTGGTAGACAGTTTGAATAGACTGCAGCTGAGAAAGTTAAACATATTGGCTTGGAGGTCAAAACACAGCTGTCAAGACAGAAAGACAGACTTTTGTCGTGTCTGTGCCTTTCATAAGGCGGTCTGGTGGTGGCACAGCACTTAAGTGCTGAGCTGCTAACCCAAAGCTTGGCAGTTCAAATCATCTAGCAGCTCCGTGGGACGACCTAGCAGTGTGCTCCCCAAGAGATGAGAGCCGAGGAAACCCGCTGGGGCGGTTCTACCCTGGCACACAGGGTCGCCAAGAGTTGGAACGGGCTTGATGGCACCCAGCGACAACAAGTCTTTGCATTAGTCTCACAGTTTACTGAATGACATCTGCAACAGCTTGACCCTGAACTTCTCAGAACCTTTAAAAGGTGCCATGACTTTGCTATTAATTGCAATAAACAGTTCAGAATCACGAGCACTTCTAGTGTTGTGACCACATCAGCTGACAACACTCATTTTCCCAGTTGGTGACCTTCCTTCCTGTGGCATTTAACAGTTTTCTCACAAACAGATACTCAGGCACTCCAAAAAAAAGTGCCAAAGACACCAAAGTTGTCACTGCGATAGAAAGCTATTTCAGAAACTGTGTTTATTCCCTGCTTGCCCCACCAGAGCAGACACAAAGAGGTCTCAATTTTTCTGGTGTGTGATGCTGATTTTTCTCTTGGCAGGGGGTGGTCTGTGTATCTGTACCTGATTTTTAAGGTGCAACTACGGAAGTCTATGTTGGGGGGACTGTTAGTGGCTGTCTGGTTAAAACTCAAGAACTCTTTAGTATCATCATTTTAAATAGACCTTTTATTTGTTTTTCTGTCCAATATCTGCTACCCAGGAGCTTCAGGTAAGACGATGCAATTTCTTTATGAGATTCACTAGCAGCTGTTTGGCGTCGCTGCAGATGTGTGATCCCGTAATTGCTGCCCTGCCCCCAGCCTGTGTCTGTGCGCCTGTTTGCGTGCGTCTCGACTTCAAAGTGCATGTGATGTAAAAGACGGTTTTCGCAGCTGCTCTTGTGTGGAAATATTTTCTGTCTAAATACAAGATTCTTTATTAATATTTATAAAATATTTTCTTGTCTAAATACAAGAGTTTTTATAAGAGCCTCTAGATGCCCAGTGCGGGAAGCTGCATGATTATCTCTCTTGAGGTAGAGTGAGCTTTAGAATCTGATCCGTGGAAAGCTTGTAATTTCTGAATAGGAGGTTACACAACCAGATTGGTTTCGTTGTTAAGTTCTTGTATCAAAAATAGAGTCTGTGAGCCGCATTTATGGGAAGACTATACGCACTTCCCACTGAATCGTGTCATTCCCCGGGGGTTAGGAGTCTTTTCTGTGGGGTGACGGTCCGCCTTCCCGTCCAAACCACAGCCCTTCTACAGGTAAAAAGGGTGCTTATAATAATCACACCCGCCAAGAGGCATAAAGCAAGGTCATTCTGGGTGAGCTGGGACCTCTGATCCCCCAACATCTGTGTCCTATCAGCCTTACTCCCTGAAGTCTCATTTGGTGGGACATGCTCCAACATAATGCACCCACGTCCCTTCCACAACAAGAATGCTTGCTTGCCAGAGTTCAAATATTTATGTGTAGTTATGGGGAAAAAGTTTCAAAGACTATGATCTCCAACATTTCTAGAACACGCTGTCATGAATGCTCTGTAGTCTCAGTGTAAATTCGGAGTTGTCTATTTGGGTTTGGTTGGGGAGCCCTGATAGTGCAGCGGTGAAGCGCTCAGCTGCTCCCTAAAAGGTTGCAGGTTCAAACCCTGCCAGCAGCTCTGCAGGAAGAAGGCCTGCTGATCTGCTCACATAGAAGTCCTAGCCAAGAGAACCCTGTGGGGCCACTCAGCTCTGTCCTATGGGGGTGCTCTGAGTCAGAACCCGCTGACAGCACCCAACAACTGGGGTGCACAAAGTGTCCATCTGGAACAGTTAACCACCCTCTGGCACGTAGAACAGCTGATGTAGTTATTAAAACATTGTTTTGCTTGGTGACTTTGTATAGAATATAAAAGGCAGTAAGTGCCTTGCACTCAAAGAGCAAATCTGACTTTCTCTGGGGTGCGGGGAAAGAAGGGAAAAGGTGGCTTTCCCACAAGCGGCTCTCCACTGACACATGGAGGAAGGCTCGTGGCCTTTCTTTTTTATACTGATGAGTTCTTGATTTTTTTTTAATTTTTTTATTGTAAATATATATACACATACACAAGGGTTGAGTCTAAAAGTATTTGCTACTAGGGTTCCAGTTAGCACATGCCCAGGTTTCTTCCAGACAAAGCATGTCTAAACATGCCTCTGTGATCACCGAGTGGCTTCAGACAGGTTCTGTAGTGATGCTCTTGTCTTGTTCTCCTTATGGTGCCTTCAAATGAAAGGATACTTTTTGTGCCATAGGGGAAAAAACAAAAGTCCTGAAGCCGTGGTTAATATCAAATTTTTAACATGACTGAAGTGAACATCTTCCCAAATCATTGAAACTTCGCAGCAAGTTAACGGGGTGCTGCCCCCATAAAATCACAGGGTTTAGGGGGAGCAAGTATTTTAAGTGCGGAAGGCCTCAAAGGCAAGTCAAGAGACAGGACTGCTCAGGAGGTTAGGGTGACTACTTTTGGAGACCACAAAGGGATAATCTTGATCGATTTACTTGAGGGACACTGGACAGTCACAGGAACTGGTTATGAAGAACTTTGCATGGGTGGGAAAAATGCCAGGAAAGTTGCTCTGAGGAATTTTTCCCATCACAACAGTGCGCCTGCCCACTCTTCAGTGGTAGCAAGGGTGTCCTGTGAGAACTGGGCTGGGAAACCTTATCCCATTCACCCCACAGCCATGATCTTGCCCCTTCAGACTTCTTTTTGTTCCCACAACTCAAAGAACATTTAAACAGAACATGATTATAGTGCTTTCAGGATGCCACAGCTGCTGTTTTGAGGTGGTATAAATCCAAAGGGCAATCCTTCCGGGCAGGACAAGTGACATAGAGACACCCCTTCGGCCGGATGTGGACCTAGGTGGAGGCTACTGTGGGAAATAATCGCTGCACATTTTGATATTTTGGTTTAAAGATTTCTATGATTTGGGGACATACTTTTTGACTTGCCCTCATACACCAAGGAGGCCTCACGGTGAAATGGTTCAACTCTTGGCTGTTAACAGAGACATCAGCAGTTCAAACCCACCGGCCACTCCCGGGGAGAAAAGTCCCGGTGATGCTCTCCTGCAGAGATTACAGCCTAGAGAACCCTACGGGGCAGTTCATTCTGTCCTATAAGGTCTCCATAAGTCGGAATTAACCTAGTGACAACCTAGATACTACAAAAAGTTGGCAATTTGAGTTGAATCTTTTTCATGTGCAATACTGTGACCTTAACTCCGTTCAGCATGCTGTTCAACATCGCTGCCACCCATTTCCAGATTCCACCCCAAGTATCTGCACTGCACTGTAAGCTTCTGGGGTCTCCCTCCAACTCAGGGTGGAGGGACTCCCGTATCGTGGCTGGGGACCTCCACCTCATCTGTCTGCAGTGTAAGCTTCTGGGGTTTCCCTTCAACTCAGGGTGGGAGGACCCCCGTATCGTGGCTGGGGACCTCCAGACACCATGACTGTTTATTGATTTGATGCAGGAGAATCAGTTTTGTGAAGTGGTATCTGTATGTCTCTCCCAGTCATCTGTCCATTCTCCTTTGAGTCCTCCGTCTTCTTTCCTGCCCCTGCACACGGCCAGCACTGTTGCCTCCCCTGCCCCCACCTTTTGCCTGACTGTGAAAGAAAATCAAACCCATTGCCACTGAGACAATCCCAGCCCACAGTGACCCTGTGAGACAGGGTAGAACTGCCCTGTGGGGTTTCCCAGGCTCTGATCATAGTCTTTGTCCCACAGCACCGCTGGCCAGGTTCAAACTGCCCACCTTTCAATTAGCAGAGGGCCGACCGGGGGGGGGGCCACCAGGACTGTGACAGCTGCTGCAAGGGCTGTTTTAAATCTAGGCAGAGCAGTTAGCTTCTTGCCAGGAAAAAAAAGTGGTGGGAATTGCCATAGCAGACACAGGGAGTGTGGGAAGAATATGCTGACTCTGCTTGCTTTTTATCATCAAACAGCTCTAAAAATAAGCATAAATTTCGCAAATGGAGAGGGACATAAATAGTCATTTCAATCTCCTGTCTAGAGTGTGAAAACCCAAGTGTCACAGTGGTTAAGTGCTACAGCTACACTCCAAAAGGTTAGTGGTTCATATCCGCCAGACACTGCTTGGAAACTCCATCAGGCAGTTCTGCTCCGTCCTATGCGGTTGCTATAGCCAGAATCAACTTGAGGCAAAAGGTTTAGTATCTAGAGTGTGTTTAGGGTTCTTATCTGTTGCCGTCTCTCACGAGTGGCCAACACAGACTTTGGGAAAGTCGGTTGTGTGAGGCATCTGTGAGGAAAAAGGCAAGCTTTGTGTCATCAGAAGCCAGAACGCACAGCCCCCTAATCTGGAGGTCAGGAGCCCTGATGGTCCAGCAGTTACGCACTCAGTTCAAACCCACCCCGGGCTCCCCAAGAGGAAGACCTGGCAATCTGCTTCTGCAAAGATGTTGGCTGCTACTGTGGCTGCCCAGTCCACTCCAACTCATGGTGATCCCACAGGCAGAGGGACACTGCCCGTAGGGTTCCCCGGGCTGTCACCTTCGCAGGAGCAGACTGCCAGGTCTTCTTTCTCCTGAGGAGGGCGGGCGGGTTCAACCGTCCAACTTCCGGTTTGCAGCTGAGCTCTTAACTGCTGTGCCACCAGGGCTGTTGGCACAACCTAAGAAGTCCCATGAGACAGTCCCACTCTGTCACGTGGGTTCTTAGGGGTCAGAATCAACCTGGCGGCACCAGCAGCAAAGAAACACGAAAATTAATAAGTATGTACTCATTAATTTTAACAATTTTGGGCATCATTTTGTTATTTGCTGAGCTCGTGTCAGAAAAACTTATTTTCCCTCTCTGCATAATTGTAGCTGCTAAGTCAGTGAGGCTCCATCTCCTGAGGTCTCTCTCGGCAACCCATCAGATGCTTTAAAGCCAAGAGCCAAACTCGTTCCCACTGAGTTGACTCCCACTCATCATGACCCTACAGGTCAGAGGCAAACAGCCCTGCAGAGTTCCCACGGAGCACTTGGCGGACTGGTGAGCAGACCACCACGCCACCAGGGCTTCCGATCAGAGGTTTTAGTGGATTTCAATCAATTCTCTTTTTGAGGGGCTACCAGAAGTTTTCCCATCAGAGACTCTTTAATCCTGAACCATCGATATTTCAAGTTACAAACAAGTGAGATGACTTTGTGCTCAGATTACCAGTTGGTTGAAATGAAAACTATGCCCATCAGTGAGCAGTACTGTTTCCCTCCCTGTGTTTTTGTCTGCAGCCCTGGTTAGACACTTGGCTGCTAACTGAGAGGCTGACCATTCAACAACCCCCCAGCTGCTCTGTGGGAGAAAGACACAGCCGTCTGCTGCCACAAAGATGACAGCCTCGGAACTGTCTGGGGCAGGGCTATTCCACCCCACAGCGCCTCTGGGAGTCAGAATCCAATGGGCGCAGGGGGCTTGGTTTTAGGGTTTGTTTATTTCTGTCTCAACAGAAAGAAAAATGAAACCCAAATTATTTCCAGGAAAAAAAAAAGCTATTAACCTAATAAACTGACTGTCTGATGGTTTGTAGAGAACATATGGGATACAACTAAAACTGTTCTTTAACATTTAATTGTCATTTAGCTTGGTTCTCAGTTAATTAAAAACTCACTAGTCAGCAACCACTGCATTCCCAAGAAAGGAGCCGTTTTCCACTCGGGGTCCAGTGTTTAGGGACAAGCTGAGAGCAGGGGAGACAGCTGCGCTGGCTCGGGCAAGTGCATGACCAGAAGCCACCCAGCTGCTCGGAAAGGCTTTGCCTGCGTGTCATCCGTGGTTGCCGCTGTGGCCCACCAGGCTGGGACGTTCACCTAACGCTCCTCCACTTCCTACCTGAACGGTTTGGAATGTGCCCGAGCACAGCCTCCAGCTGGGTTCTCCACAGCATGGGGCTGTGGATCAGAGAAGAGGATGAAGGGGGGACCTCGTTCAACTTGTTTTAGCATTACAGATTTTGGGGGGAGAGGGAAAATCATTTACAGGATTCAGTAAAATCAGCTCTTAAAAGACATGATACTACTATCCCCAGGCCCAAGAGACACATGTGATTCCTCCCACCTCTGGGGTTGCTTGTACACTTACGTGAAAATGGTACACTGTCACTGTTTTTATTGCAGTGACGCCTGGCCACTCAGTGGGTAAACACTTGGCTGCTAACCGCAAGGTCAGCAGTTCAAGCCCACCAGCCGATCCTCAGGAGAAAGACTTGGCCATCTGCTACCATAAAGACGACAACCTAGAAATCCCTGCAGGGCAGTTCTACTCTGTCCGATAGGGTGCTGTGAGTCGGAATCGACTCAGTGGCTCAAGGTGAAAACACAGCTGGTCCCCAGTGGATGAGGCTTTGTGTGCTGTGACTGGTTCAGTGTAGGCAGGAGGGCACACAGGGAGACGTGGGCGGGAAGGTCAAGCGGCCGCTGTGTGCTTGCAGGGCGAGAGCATGGACAACTTCAACTGGGGCGTGCGGAGGCGGTCCCTGGACAGCCTAGACAAGTGTGACATGCAGCTGCTGGACGAGCACCAGCTCTCGGGACGCACCTCCAGCCTCAGTAAGCTGGACCGCGAGGACTCCGATGAGTCGTCCGAGGAGGAGGACCTCACTACCAGCCAGCTGCTGGAGCACTCAGACCTCGTAAGTGGGGCCTCCCCGGGAGGACTTGGGGACCCCTGTTTCTAACAAGAGCAGTAGTGTCCTTCCCAGTCACAGCTAAAGAACTTCCCATAGCAGCTTCCCCAGAATCTGGAGTGCCAGGGAATGTCCCACAGAGTCCAGCAGCCTCCTCTCTGGAGGGTGCAGACACAAACCAGTGCAGGAGAAGGGGTGTTTGTGATAGACCCTGAAAGCTGTCAAATCGCCCAATGCCATGCTTGTCCCAACTATCTGTTTCTTCTGCTGGTGCCATTTTCTCCCCCCCAATTTTCCATGTAATCTAGAGTTTTAGGAAACAGGCACTCGGGCATGGTTCTTTGAAAATGCAGGTCTCCCTGTACTAGACGGAAACCCTGGCGGCACCGTGGTTCAGTGCCACAGCTGCCGACCAGAAGGCCAGCAATTCAAATCTGCCAGGCACTCCCTGGAAACGCTATGGGGCAGTTCTACCCCGTCCTGTAGGGTCACTGTGAGTTGGAACCAACTCAACGGCAGTGGGTTTGGCTTGGCTTGGTGGGCTGAAGTGTTGCCCCTGATGGCCAGCTGCTGTTTTTAAGGTCCAGTAATGGCTACATGACAAGGAGCCCTGCAGTTAGCCACTCAGCGGCTCACCAGCAGGTCGCAGTTCACACCGACTGACCTGGTGGCTCTGCAGGTGACAGACCTGGCTGTTTGCTTTGTTCCTATCCAGATACCTGGAGGCTCAGTAAAGGTTAAACCCTAGCAAACCCTTGGGGGCAGTTCCACCATGTCACACGGGGTAGCCACAGTGAGAATGGATTTACAGCTCACAACGACAATGGTGGGGACATGTCCTCAGAAAATCCACATCTGTCACCCCCTAGCTGGGGAGCAAGAGGGCTTGTTCTCTTACGCAGAGAAGGACTGGAGCCTGGGAACAACAGCAGAGGCATAGTGTGCCTTATCCTCTTGGCTTCCGCACAGATCATGACCCTGTCCCCCTCTGAGGAGGCCAATCACATGGACGTGCTCACCATGGCCTGCGAGGCCACGCCTGCTGACCCCCGTGACTTCAGCACGAGGCTGGCCAGCTTCGACACCTCTCTGCCGGATGGGAGTCAGCTGCAGGTGTCCGAGGGCTCTCAGGTGAGCTCTTTGGCAGTTCTGACTTCCTTTACTTAAAGAAAAAGAAAAGTCCTTGCAGTTTCCTGAGCATCGTCGGGTAGGAGAGGTCAAGAGGCTGTCTTTTCCCGTTTCCTCTGTTGGAGGTTCTCCCCCTGCACCAGGGCTCTGAAGGGTTTTCCTTCACCAGCTTAACTGGGCATCTTCTTGGTTGGAACAAACCAAGCAGAGGTCTTCTTCCAGTGAGATACTGCACACTTCTGTGCAGCAGGGACTCAATGGCAGGACAAACCAGTGCGGGTCTCAGATGGCTGAGACAGGGACGCCACTGTTCTTTGTCAGGGCTTTTATAGGACAGAGCCCTGAGTGAGGTGTGGGGGTGTGCGTGGATCAGGGGAAATTGTTTCCTGCGTAGGAACCAATTATACAATTTGTCCATTGATTCAGCTCTTGACTCTTGGCACATACTGTAGAAATTTTCAAGTGTCCATCACAGCACTGTGCCGGGAGGCAAAGTGCCTAACAGACATAATTTTCTTATTTTAAAAAGTTGGCCTACTAAATAACAAATTGATTCCCCAAAAAAGGAAGACTATCAGCTGTGAGTACTCTTTTTCCCTTAAAAACTCATCTATTGAGACCAAACGGTCAACAATTACTTAGAACAAAGATGAGGTCGTTGGGGGCAGGGAAACTCAGTGCATGGAAATGGAACAAGCAGAATGCAAATCAGGAGAATGTTCCCATTTGGGGAGGAAGGTCACTGAACAACTGATGCAGAAACTGTTCAACAGAAACCTAAACTGTATAAATCTCACTGGAAACAATTAAAAAAGAAGAAAAGATTGGCTTAAAAGAGAAAGTGTATGTCTCGTTTAAATGTTTATCACAATTTCCAGGAGGTATCCAGCCCATAAATTTATCTACTCACACTCTGTAGCTGACATCTGTGCCTATCAGTAAAGAATTCCTTTTTGTACATCAAAACTACCGAAGTAACTTATTATTGTTAAGATAGGGCAAAGCTTGCTTTATCCTGGGTGTGGTTCTGCTTCTATCAGTTTGAAAGAGAAAATAAAGTAGGAAAAAAAAATTATCTGAAAGTATTTTCCTTCTGATACTTAAAATGGAAAAAAAATACGATGCTGAAGATTCTTTGCTGCCTAACAGCACTCTGAAAGCAGATCTGGGGAATTCTGGGGAATTTAAAGCCAAGACAGCAGGCCAGTTGCAGCGATGTAAAAAGGCTGATGCTTAGGTAGAAATTACGTTTGGGACCACCCTCTTGCAGCAGGACTGTAATGGGGATGCGTGGGGTCAGCCCAGTCCTCCTTTTAGCCTCAGAAGCGGGGAGGCAGGGCAGAAAGAAAACTTGTCTGTGGTTCAAATGCCAGAATCCTAGGATGAAGAAATTAAGTTTCATAGAAAAGACATCACAAAAGAAATATGAAGTTGTTAGCATTCAAAACTTCTTAGAGCTGATCCTGTGGTTTTCTGTGTTTCACTGTCTTAAATGCTCACCTGTGTAGATTTCTCGTAGAAAGCTCTACCTAAGACCTAATATCACAGACTCTAGTGCTCCCGAGGAAAGGTTGAGTCTCATTTCTGAAACTCTCCCCGTTTTTCATACAAGCTGGGTTTCTGCAGTACTTTTAATACATCTTGTGACGTTAGGGAGATACACTGAAAGGCATTTTTGGTAAGAACTCGGCCCTCCCTCAGAGACTGTGTCTGCAGACAACCTCCCACAGGGGCTGGAGGCAGCCTGGCTGGCACTGCCATGGCCGTCGACAGCAGGAATGAGCAGACAGGGACAAGCCTCTGGAGCTGGCATCATGGGGCGTTTCCTCTGCAGACATCTGACAGATTCCACTTCCCTGGCACGCCTTTACTTTCCAGTTAGTCACTCTGTCCGTCCTCACTGGGTGGCCAGGTCCTAAAGCAGGAAAATGCTCTGAGCCACAGACATCACTCTTTGGCCCCGGTCTTGTGTTTGTTTGAGGAAAGTGACTCACTGGTACACGTACATGTATGCTCTCTGCCTTTCCTCGTCGGAGCGGCGCCCTGCCACCTCCCTTCCTGGCAGAGAACAATGGCTCCTCGAGCTGATTTCCCCTGGCCTGGGGTCAAGCCCAGCCGCTCCTTCCCTCTTGCCTTGCTTTGTCTCTTACCCACCTCCCGGATCCCAGCCCTGCCTGCCCTGGAACCTCCCTTCTGGTGCTCAGCGTCCACCTGCTTCCCAGCAAGGGGAGGGCGGCGCTCACAGCTGTGGTCCCCCGAGACTGGCATGTGGGGTAAGGCACGCAGGTCACTGAGATGGAAGGGCCAGTCCAGCTGACAAAGAGCCTAGTGGCAGAGTGGTTAGGTCCTCAGCTGCTAATTGGACGGTCTTGGTAGGGCCCCACCAGCAGGCCCACAGGAGACGGACCTGGCCGTCTGCTCCCTTAAAGATGACGGCCTAGGGAACTCTATGGGGCAGCTCCACCATGTCACATGGGGTTGCTGTGAGTCAGAACTGACCCGACAGGACACCCCAACACCCACACAGGAGGAGGCCCAGGGTAGCACAGACATTCAAGTGCTCATCTGCTGGCTGATAGTTTGGTGGTTCAGACATACTCAGAGGTGCCTCAGAGGGCCGCCTGGCAATGGGCTTCCCAGAGGTCACAGCCTGGAAACCCTCCATGGAGCACAGGTCCCCTCCGCACCCATGGGGTTGCTGTGAGTCAGAACTGACCCCATGCCAGCTGACACTGTCATTAGCGTGGCAGCCAGCATGCACACCAGGGGATCAGTCACACACACCGTGCCCGTTTCTGGAGCGTCCACTGCCCTGGGCATGAGGGTCTAAATTCTAGCTTCCCTAGGTGACAGCTAACAGATTCCACATAGAGAGCTGACACTCTGTAGGCTTGTTTCAGAAGGCTGTCATGCAATGGAAATAATTCGGAATCTGAAGCTGGTTTCTGGTCCCGACTCCACCTAGAATTATCTGCCTGACAGTAGGCAAGCCACTTTCCCTCCTGGAATATAGGTTCCCACATCTGCAAAATGAGGACTGTGGATCATGGGGTCTCCGGGTCCTTGTCAGCTCATCGTTTGGTGCCCCATGAAGCATGGCTCGGCCCCTTGGGGATGACTGCAGAAAAGGCTGAAAATAGGTGATGCAGAGAACCAGTGAGGGCAGGACAGAGACGGGTGAGACTGCACGCGGGAAGACAGCCGCCCTGGGCTCTGTGATGCGAGGACTTCAGCCTCTTAGTTTTCCTTTTCAGGGTCAGCGACAAAGAGGTAGAACCTTGGCGAGACAGATTAACCCAATGGCTGCAACCATGGGCTTAAGCATAAAAACGACTGTGGACGTGGCGCAGGACCAGGCAGGGTGTCATCCTGTTGTGCGGAGGGTCGCTGTGGGTCGGAACTAACTCGGCAGCACCTACCAACAGTGAAACAACAACAATTTTCCCTTAAGGAGGGCTGTGTGGCTCAACACTTCAGTGCCCGGCTACTGACCGAAACTTCAGTGGTTGGACGGTCAGCAGCTCTTGGGAGAAAAGACCCAGTGGTCTGGCCCCATGAGGATCAGAACCACTGCTGTCCTGTCACCTCCAACTTATGGTGGCCCCACAGGACCAGGAAAGACTGTCCCACGCTGTTTCCAAGGCTGTAGGTCTTTCCAGAACCAGCTCACTGGGTCTTTTCTCCCGAGGAGCACTCTAACTGAAGAATCACCCATTTCCTCACTTAGCCCCCAAGTGATTAACCACTGAGTCACCGGGGCTCCCCATTAAGATGACAGCCTGGAGAGCCCTATGGGGCCCTTCTCCTCTGTCCTATAGGGTCACTGTGAGTCAGAATCTGCTCAGCGACACTCGAGACCAGCACTGTTCCTCTAGGTGATGAGACCACCTGCGTCCACGGGTAGGCGTCGGCAGTCACGCTCTGCTCCCGTCTTTCCAGGCGGAAGCTGTGCAGGAGGAGGAGAACACAGCGCATGAGGACGACCTCTCCAGCTCCATCAACGAGCTCCCAGCGACTTTCGAATGCAGCGACAGCTTTAGCCTGGACATGACGGAGGCCGAAGAGAAAGGTGACCAAGCACTGGATCAGTTTACGCTTGCCAGGTGGGTGTGCGAATGAGGGCCGTCACCACCCTGGGCACAGTCCATCACTTTCATGCCAGCTCAAGTCACCGTCACACCCACCCTGCTGGGGCTGCCTGATAAAGGGGACCGAGCTGACACATCCCTTGGTGGGCTCTCAGCTGGGTCGGAACCCATCCAACACCAGTGCAGGGCACCGTGTGGAACCAGGAGAAGACACTCACGTGGGGGTCAGGAAGGCCAATTGGGGTTGTGGCGGTGGTTGTCAGTTACCCTGGAGTCACGTCCGGCTCGTGGTAACCTGTCGTACACGACAGAACAAAACGTTGCCTGGACCTGCTCTGTCACTGTGGTCCCTAGTGTGTCTGAGTCCACTGGGGCCATCAGATAGTCCATCTCGTGGACGGTCTCCCTCATTTGTGCTGACCCCCTGCTTTACAGAACGTGCTGCCCTTTGCTGGCCATCAGTCTTGTCCGGTGACATGTCCAAAGCAGGCAGGCTCAAGCAGAGCCATAGAGAGGTCCGGGGACATGGAGCTGGAGCATGACATCAAAAGTTGAAAGGGATCTGGGGACAGGATCCAGGCCTTGCAAGCTCTGAAGATCAGTCAAACTTGGCCAGCCTGGAAATGAGGCGTTCTTTACATTCTGAGTTAAAAGGCCAGAACAAGAGACTCTTTGTAAACCAAGAGCCAGCTCTTCTCTATGTGGCTGGATTCCAACCCGGTGGCTGGTGTTTCTGGGACTAGCAAGATGCGGTCAGAGACTATGGTGGGAGAAAACATGTGAAGATACATAGACAAGAACAGCATAAAAACTCTGCTGCCACCAGTCCGCTCAGACTCACGGTGGGCCAGTGTGACAGAGAAGTGCCCCAAGGTGTCTCCTAGGCTGTCATCTCTAGCGGAACAGATCACCAGGTCTTTCTCAGGCAGAGCCACTGGTGAGTCTGAACTGCCCGCCTTCCAGTCAGCAGCAGACCACTCAACCACTGTGCCACCAGGGCTCCTGGTGTGTGCGCATGCAATCGTTAACCCTCTTCTCAGAAGATGCATGACGTAAAAGAAAAAAGAAAGTGCCAAGGCATAGTGCACTTTGTCAGAAAGGCCACCTGGGGTGTGCAGGGCAAGTGGCCAGAAGACGTCCCGGAGTCCCTAGGTGGGGAAGTGGTTAACATGCTTGGCTGCTCACCAAAAGGTTGCAGTTCAAGTCCCCCCAGGAGTGGCTCGGAAGAAAGGCCTGGCAATCGGCTTCCAGAAAGTTGGGCATTGGAAGCGGCTCTCCTCTGACACACGTGGGTCCAGCGTGAGCTGGAAGGGACCTGACGGCGACTGGCTTTCACAAGATATGCAGAGTCTGTGTAGAGGGAGTCAGAAACGGAGGAACCGCAGGAACAAGTCCTGGAGCAAACGTTCTGTTCCCCAGTGTCGTAAAAGAACCTTGGGGAGCTTGGACTGAAAGCCCAGTCCCCAAAGCCTGCGAGGCCTCCTGCTGCTGCCTCTGGGTTAGCACTGACCGAACCCAGGCAGGACGAGAAGGCCGTCCCCTCGTGACATCGCTGTTTCCTTTCTTCCAGCTTTGGAGATGGGGACAGGGGGGTCTCGCCCCCTCCCTCCCCCTTCTTCTCCGCCATCCTGGCCGCCTTCCAGCCCATGGCCTGTGACGACGCCGAGGAAGCCTGGCGCAGCCACATCAACCAGCTCATGTGCGACTCAGACGGCTCCTGCGCCGTGTACACGTTCCACGTGTTCTCTTCCCTGTTTAAGGTGCGGCACCCCGGCGGCTTCCCGCCCGGTCCTCGGCTCTCCCGCGCCGCGCCCCGCCCCGCGCCCCGCGCCCCGCCCCGCGCCCCGCGCCCCGCCCCGCGCCCCACCCCGCGCCCACGCCCCGCCCCGTGCCCGTGCCCCGCCCACTCCCCGCCCACGCCCACGCCCCGCGTCCACGCCCCACCTCGCCCCGCCCCCCGCCCACGCCCCGCGTCCACGCTCCACCCCGCCCCGCCCCACGTCCACGCCCTACCCCGCCCCGCGCCCACACCCCGCGTGCACGCCCCACCCTGCCCCGCGTGCACGCCCCACCCTGCCCCGCGCCCACGCCCCGTGTCCACACCCCGCCTGTGACCCGTGTCCACGCCCCGCCCGCAACCCGCGTCCACGCCCCGCCCATGCCCCGCACCCACGCCCCGTGTCCACACACCGCCCACACCCCCGCGTCCACTACCTGTGCCCACGCTCCACCCGTGCCCCGCCCCCATGGTGGCCCGTGTGCGTCGGAACAAGCCGCTGCGCAGTCCTGCACCAGCTGGGGGTGGCCGCTGCTCTGCTGTCCACTGTTGTAGCTGCTGTTCCTGGCAGCTCACTGACGGCCTCCCTCGTGTCCAGGGCCCTCCACTTCCCCAGACAGCTGTTGGTCCTTGTTGACGACGTGTCCCAAGCCGCAGTATCCCGTTAGGTTCGGTAGGGTTTTCAGGAGCTAATTTTCAAATGCAGATTGCCAGGCCTTCTCCCTTAGACTTAGTCTGGAAGCTCCACAGAAACTTGCCCACCATGGTGGACCCTGCTGGTGTCTCAGATACTGGCGGCACAGCGTCCAGCATCTCAGCAACGCTCAAGCCATCACAATACCACCAGCTGGCCAATGGTAGTGTCCTCATGAGTTAGGGACAGTGGTTTGAGTGGGCCGAAAGGAGAAGGTCTTCTTGTCACCAGCAGGTACAATGTGGCTGAAGGGAGAGGCAGGAAAATAAGGAGACTGGTAAAAAGTGAAAAATGGAACTTAAACCCTCGTTAACCGAGTTGTTACGGGGCCCTGGTTATTGAGAAACTAGGGTACACCATCAGTGCCCAGTCATTCAGTGACACGTGGCAGTGGCTGGAATGGTGTATCTTGGGCTGTGCACACTTTCACCGAAGTCAAACAGAGCAAAGCCCTGTGGAGCAGTTCTGCTTTGTCACACGTGGGGGCACCATGAGTTGGAATCAACTTGTTGACAACAGACAACACACACACCACCCCAGGTCAAAACAGAGGGTTAATGTCCTTTTAATCATAGAGCAGTGTTAAATTTTATTAAATGTTTTCTTTGTCTCAATGGAGATTAGATTTTTTCTGTTAATCTAAATTACATTTTTATCAGGTATTAAACCAAGAGAAACCCTGGTGGTGTAGTGGTTAAGTGCTCTGGCTGCTCACAGAAAGGTCAGCAGTTCATATCCACCAGGTGCCTCTTGGAAACTATGGGGCAGTTCTACTCTGACCTGTAAGGTCGCTGTGAGTCAGAATCAACCTGATGGCACTGGGTGGGCTGTTAAACCAAACTTGCTCTATTGCTTAGTATATAAATATATATAAAGGAGAACTTAAATACTGTTCTCAAGTACTTAAAGCATTGTTTCACAGAATATAATGAATATCACCCATCAATACTATGCTACTTTAAAAAAAAAAAAATCACCTATATGCAACCAAACAGAGAACAATGGATCTGAAAACAAAGATGAGAATGTCAGGGAGCAGGGAAGCTAGATTAACAGAGGCAGAACCACCAGAACAGAATAGTGAGACTGTCCATATGTTCTGAAGAATGTCACCAATGTCACTGAACAACTTGTGCAGAACTTGTTGAATGGGAACCTCAACTGCTGTGCAAACCTTCACCAGAAACACAGTTACTGTTTAACAAAAATAAATAGATTTTATGAGCAGCCACATGATGGGAAATGACATTTTAGGGAACATCTTTGACCACACTGAATGATTAGTTAGCTGACTTGAGACAAACATTCACTCTCTCCTCTTCCTCCCACCAAGGGGAACTGTGCCAACTTGACATTTTTACAAAGATAGAAAAATCATTTTTTTCTTACATGTAAATTCAAACTTGGCCTTTATAGTGATCAAAGATTCTGTAGCATAATCCTGATCAAAAGGAGGGAAATGTGAACCATAATTCCAAATTCTTATGGAATCCAGACTTTCTGGATCCATTGAAGCTGGATGACCCCCCTAAAAAAACTATTGCTCTGAAATACTTCTTAAATCTTACCACTTAAGCCAAAAATATCCCTGAGGTTTTCTTCAAGTGAAACAGTAGATGGACTTAATTTATAAAAAGAAATGTCTCTTGGAGCATCATGCTTTTTCAAAGACCCGTGGGATCCAGCAGATAACAGCAACTTGAAAGGTTGGACAGGAAACTTAGAGATGGGTGAGTTTATGTTCACAAGGGAAGAACAACTCAGAAAGGGATGGTGAGGATGGACACACAACTGAAGGATGTCATCCGAGTCCCTGAATTATGGACCTAGAAATCGCTGAACTGGTACAAGTTTTGTTGTGTGTGTTTTCAGCAACAATTAAAAAAAAAAAAAAGATTGAGTGGGCACCCACACATTCATAAATGACATTCTGAAAAATCCTTGTCCACATGGCATGAATTTGTCCACTCCATCCTCCTCCAACCCAGAGGTTCTGGGCCTGTGTGACATTTTTACAGATCAGAAAACCCTTTTCTCTCCTCTACATGAAGTTACAATGTGGCCTTTATGCATGGTCTTTATTTTGCCTTCCAGAGCATTCAGAAGAGGTTCTGCTTCCTAACATGCGATGCAGCCAGTTACCTGGGAGACAGCCTCCGCGGGATCGGCTCCAAGTTTGTCAGCTCCTCCCAGATGCTCACCTCCTGCTCCGAGTGCCCCACCCTTTTCGTGGACGCTGAGACTGTGAGTGCCCCGGTCCTGCTGCGGTCACCACAACCTGTCCACCAGACGGTGCGGGGCTTCCTAGGAAGCTGCGGGGGCTGTGGGTTGCTTTAAAGACACCGTTGGTGTTTGCAGACGGCACTAGGCTGTGGTGTGTCTCCTAAAGCTTGTGATGAGACTCCTCCAAGTCTGAAGAGTAATTACTGCACATCACAGCCTGGATCCAAAAAAAAAGCCACTTCAGAGAAGCACGCTCTGCCTCTGTGCCCCCTCCTTGTCCTTGGCACCTCTCTCCAGTGGCCTTGGCTTTCACAACTGTGAATGCTGTTGAAGAAACACTCAACCACCCAGACTAACCCCTATACTGCCAGCTTGGCCAGCTAGAGACATATGTCACTGCTCTCCCAATGCCCAAGTCCTAACCAGAGTTACTGGCTGCCCTTTGAATTTGAACAATGAATGATGAATTTTAAGGGGTAGAGAAAACCGTCTGTGGCCAACTGTAGGATCAGGATATTGGGAATCAGGGTTTCTGACTCTCAGAGAGCAGGGCTTCTATGCTACGTTTTTCCACACTGTCTCCCCCACGCATGTCACAGAATGCCATGATGCCAAGTGGGTGCTGTCTTAGCCATCTTTAACAAAAACACCACAAGTGGATGGTTATAACAAAGAAAAGTGTGTTCGTACACAGGCCAGTAGGCTGCAGGTCCGCACTCAGGGCGTCTGCTCCAGGGGAAGGCTTTCCCTCCGTCGGCTCTGGAGGAAAGTCCAGTATTGCATCAGTCTTTGGTGGGGGAGCATCTTGGCACAGGAACCCCAAGTCTGAAGGACGTGCTCTGCTCCCGGTGCTGCTTTCGTCGTGGTGTGAGGTTCCCAGATCCCTCCATTAGATTGTCCCTTTGTGCCTCGGGAGCCTATCTCAAGCACACCACAGTCTTACACACTGAGTCCGGCCCCACCAAGGCCACCACTGCCCATCCTCCCTCAGTAACAGCATGGAGGCAGTGTTTACAACCTGGAGGACATCACCCAAGACTGGGAATCATGGCCCAGCTAAATTGCCATGCAGATTTTGGGAACACAATTCAATCTGTAACAGTTGCCGAGGTTTGGAGCCACCAAGGATGTGCTTCCATTTAGAAGTCCCTGAAAAGTCCTTCTTCTCAAGAGCCTGATGGGTGGTTGGCCACCTGGTAGCAAAGAATGCAGCGTGGGGAACTGTTCTGCTTTAAATGATGGGAATTGCAGATGAAGTTCAAAGTCAATTTGAAGGTCTCTGTGGGGGCTCTCTGCACGCAACCGTATTTTGCCCAAACAACATGCCCATGTAAATAAAGGGGAGAAATGACAAAATTAAGTAAATGGTTCGGTGATAACACACCCATGAATATGCCACACGTGTCTCAAGACATTTCCAGAACAGAGTTTTGTCCCCCCATATTATGGGCAAACTGTATTGTCCTGTTAGTTTTATTTTGTATTGTTTATTTTCTTTAATCTCTTGCTTATGTATATAAAAATGGTCCAATATATTACTTTTGATCATAATTGTATAATAAAAGGATAAACCCTGACCACAAAGTCATGGATCAAGTTTGGTAATCCTCTCGTAATCAGAAAATAATCAAAACTAGGCTTGTTTCCATTGAATTTAAGTTGATAATTATAGTGCTTTCACTCAACAGCTGAATTTGAAAATCTTATCAGATGGTCTCCTAAAACCATTAAGCTAGAATAGGTCTGCATATTTCAGAGTTTAGTTCTGTCTTTGTAGTATCAGTTGAGGTTAAAAAAAAACAAAACCCAAGGCCTTCGAGTTGATGCTGACTCATAGTGACCCTATAGATAGAGTAGATCTGCCCCATAGAGTTGCCAAGGAGCACCTGTCAGGTTTGAACTGCCAACCTTCTGGTGAGCAGTTGAGGTTAGTGATGTGCAAAAATTGACATAGTGCTCTTAAAAAATAACACATGGGGAGTGTTGCAGAGTTGGCAAAAAACATAGCATACGTTATTGGCAAAAATGCAGCACTTGAGTATTATTAGATAAAGGTAGTAAGCGTTCATGCCTAAAACAGGTATCCTACCTTAATGTAGGCTTCTGTGGAATGCTTGCTAAGGCTTGTCTGTCTATACTGATATGAGAAAAGCTTGGTATTTTCATGGGTTGCTTATATTAGCCAGCTGGCATTACCAATGGGAAAGCCAAATGACAGATTTCACAGCTTAGTGACAGCCTCCCCTTAGCGTCACTGGGCTACATCCTTCTGGAGTCTCTTGTGCAGCCACGGCTTCGTGCTGGGGTCTGTCTAGTTGTTTTAACACAAATTATTTTCTGCCTTTAGCTCCTTTCCTGTGGACTTCTGGACAAGCTCAAGTTCAGTGTTTTAGAACTGCAGGAATATTTGGATACCTACAACAACAGACAGGAGGCTACTCTCTCGGTAAGGTTTTGGGTTTCTGTGCCTGCGCACACAGTTAGAACCCAGTGACGCCAGCCCCTGAGCGTGGGGCGGGGTGCGGTGGTGAACCTAAGGCAGACCCTTTGTCGGGAGAAGACAGGATTCCTCTTTTCCCCTCTTGGGGATTACAATGCCAATTTAAGGGTGAGTGAACCGCTGTGGTACCACTTACGTAAGTGATGGCTACAAAAAAATAAATAAATCGAACTGTCAGCTTTCACTTTTTTTCTTAATTTTATTTTTTTGTTTGTTTGTTTAAGCAAAAGTATACACAGCCAAAGACAGACCATGTGAACGATTTCCACATGGACAGTTCAGCAACATAGTTACATTCTTCAAAGGGTGCTCACATTCTCACCACCCTTTTCCATGTTGCTCTGTTATTCTGCTGTTATTGTCTTAAGTCCACTGCCCCCTAAGCTCCCCCTACAATCTCTGTAGTAGCCATTGTGAACTTGATGTCACATAGGTGATCATTTGAAAGAACACAATGCTCAAGGTAGGTATACTTTGCTAATGAAGATAAGCTCACTATTTTTCCATCAGCAAAGACTCCAAAGCATAATTTTGGTTGAAAGTTTAAAGATTATTTCAGGACAGTAGTTTCTGACAGCCTCAGTGAAAGGCTGACTCCTTTGCCCTGAGACCAGAAGAACTAGATGGTGCCCAGCTACCATTACTGAACATTCAAATCAAAGATTCTGTAGAAGAATCCTGATCAAAAGGGGGAAAGTGCAGGACAGAATTTTAAACTCTAAATGGAATCTAGAGTTTCTGGAGCCACTGAGTCTGGATGGACCCCCAGCTTTCACTTTTAACTCCCTATCATCCCCACCAAGAAACTGGAAAAGTGGGCATCTGTTGGCTATATATTTTATCGAATTGTATTTTCTCAGAGTTTTCAAATGTTTGATGAATTCCTTCTAGGGTTAGCCAAAGCCAAAACTAGTTGTGTTGGATCCCACTAGTCTCCCCTTAACCACTCTTGGTAGCTGTTGCTCTTCTCCTTGTGGCTTTTGGTGGCCTTTGCACACCCTCTTTATTTGTTCCTTCCCTCACAGGCCTAGATTGTGAACTGTTAGAAGCACATACAACCTAGATCACCGTCCACTCCAGCCCCCTGGTTTCCCCAACAAGCAGATAGCTTGAGAGCTCACATGTTTCAATAGTAACAATAAGTGTATGTCATATGTATCGAACACAGTGTACTATTCAGATACCACAAAAAGTACAGATACCGCAAAAAGAACATTGGTTTTCAAGTCAGATGAACTTTGACTTCAAATCACAGCTCAATCACTTAAAGACTGGAGACCTTCAGAGAGTGAGCCGTCCTCTCTCATCTCTGATTCCTCATCTGGAAGCATTACAACAGTAACTGATTCACGGGATTGTTACAAGGATCCCGCAGTTACAGTAACCAGAGCAGGTGTCGTCTTCTGCATTCTATGTGTCCAGAACCGGCATTCCTGAGTGGTGCCCACGGTTGGCACTCAGCTGCTAGCTGAAAGGGTGGCAGTTCAAGGACACATGGTGATGGCACCGAAGAAGGCCCTGGCGATGACTTCTGTAAAGATTACAGCTGAGAAAAACCGGTGGAGCACGGCTGTCGTCTGTCACACATGGGGCCACCAGGGGTCGGAGTCTATTCAGTGCCAGTCGGCTTTCAACAGCCAATTAAGAGTTTGACGTAAACCATCTCATTTAGTGCTCACAACTACCTTGTCCCTGTGAAGTAGGAGAGAAAGAGTGGGGTTAGACCCAGGTCTGTGGGATTCATGTGTCCATGGTCTTAACCACACCATGGTGGTGCCTTGAAAACAGAAATAACAGATGTGAGTGCCCAGGACAGCGCCTCAACAGAGTCGCCGTTCGCTGTAGAGGTGCTGGTGTTTCTATCATCGGGCTTGCCCTGGCCTCCCAGCCTGTCTGCGGGTCTGCACTGACACTCCTCCTCCACGGTCCCTTCGCCTCCTGCTCCTCCCCTCCCTCCCTCTCTGCCTTCCTTCATTCCTTCCTTTTTTGTAACAATATTTTATTGTGTTTTTAATGACAGTTTGTACAGCAATTTAGGCTCCCATGTGACCGTTTCTACAGAAATGCCTCAGTGACTCAGTGACATGAGTTCTGTTTTTCACCATGCGCCAAGGCTCTCTTTAGTTGCGTTGGGCCTGGCCCGCTTCTGGTCCTGTGGTCTCTGCCCCCCAGTCTCCTCGTCTTGACTGTAGAGTGACTGTCCACCTTTAGGTCTCGTAGAGATGGTTTTTTGCTGGAGCCTTGCACTCTTGAGTAGCAGGCTTTATCTTGCAAGCCAGTCTGCTGTCTCACTAAAAGGTGACTGACCTCAGAGGATCATTTTGGTTCAAGCTGTAGGGAGTCTCAGGGAAACCTCCAGTCTCAGCAGGTCCAGTAATTCTGAGCTTTGAAGAATTTGAGTTCTGTTCCATGCTATTCTCTTTTCTGTCAGAGTCTATTTATTTTGCCCCTGGTCAGGATGATTGGCAGTCATAGCTGGGCACCATCTAGCTCTTCTGGTCTTGGGGCGGTTAAGGCCAAGGCTCTGTCACCTGTTAGCCCTCTCTGAGACTCTGGTTTCCTTCTTTCTCTTTCACTCGTGACAAGGCCAGCAGCTGTATCTTAGGTGACTGCTCACAAGCCTTGGAGACCCTGGATGTGACTCTAGATGTGACTCACCTCACTGGGGTGCAGGACGTGCTCTTTGTGA
Source organism: Heterohyrax brucei (assembly GCA_028571685.1). Lineage (NCBI taxonomy): Eukaryota > Metazoa > Chordata > Mammalia > Hyracoidea > Procaviidae > Heterohyrax > Heterohyrax brucei. The sequence continues at coordinate 84,441,242 of CM053159.1, forward strand.
ACTGTGTTATGCCGGGTGACCAAGTTGTTCCGTGACACTTAGGTCCTCAACCTTCAAGCCCAGAACTGTCCTGGTTTTCTCATGTGACCCTCTTGTTCTGGTTGGTGAACAAGCCAGCCTTCTCCTGGCACGTGTGGATTTCAGTTCTCTAGTAGTCATTCTGGTGGTGTAGTGGTTAAGTGCTGTGTCTGCTAACCAGACGGTTGATATCTGCCAGGCGCTCCTTGGAAACTCTATGGGGCAGTTCTGTTCTGACCTCGAGGGTTGCTATGAGTCAGACTTGACTCCGCAGCAGTGGGTTTTTTGGGGATAATGGTCATCCTGGTGGCATAGTGGTTAAGTGCTTCGTCTGCTAACGAGAAAGGCAGCGGTTCAGATCTGCCTGGAGCTCCTTGGAAACTCTATGGGGCAGTTCTACTCTGTCTGTAGGGCTGATAGGAGTCAGGATCGACTCGACAACACTGAGTTTGGTTTCCTCAGTGTCATGGTCATTGCTTTCTATCCAGAGGTTCCTTTCCACAACTGTGTTAGGTGCTGTCTCAGATACTTAAGGCTGGCAGAATCTCTGAATTACTGATCATTACCGTCACGAGTTTTTACGACACTGAAGTAGACCTGCTAGAAGAGGCCTGTCATCAGAGGCCAGGTCGTGATGTCCCAAACACGTTTAGAACCAGTTGTCATCAAGTCAGTTCCAGCGCTCAGTGACCCCGTCTGTGTCAGAGCAGAACTCTGCTCCCCAGGGTGCTCAGTGGCTGACTTTTCAGAAGCTGACTGCCAGGCCTTTCTTTCGAGGCACCTCTGGGTAGACTCGCACCACCAACCTTAAAGCTGGCGGTTACTCCTGTTAACCGTGTGCACCACCCTAAACCCCAAACCCAAACCCACTGCCTTGAGGCGATTCAACACAGAGCAAGCCTACAGGACAGGGTAGAACTGCCCTGTGGGGTTTCCAGGTTGTGACCTTTAGGGAATCAGGCTGCCGCTTCTCACCCCCTCCGAATGGCTGGGTTCAATCCACCGACCTTTCGGTTAGCAACTGCGCGCTTAGGCACTGCGCCGCCTGTGCTACTCCATGCACCACCCGCGGGCTCCAAAAACATGATTCTATAACAGAAAGTTTGAAACTACCCAACATGTAGGAAAGGGTCAGTTGTGTCTCCTGTCTGTCCTACAGAAAGCTTCTGACCACAGGTGAGCTTGTCTGAATTTAGACCTAAATTGTAGATGTTCTGGTGAAACCAGTTCCCGTGGTGACATTTCACAATGTTTAAGTTCTATTGTTAAGTGGCCATCCCAGAAGACCCACATTTACGGATATTTTAATTTCAAGCAGCTAACCTGGAACTCAAAGGAACGACCTTTTTCATAAAGTTTCTTTAGCAGTCATTTCTGTCCCTTCTTCTTTTTTGTTCCTTCGTTAATTTATTCATCCACTGGAGACTCAATAAATTTTCTGAACAGATGTTAAAATGACCTCAGCACGTCACTGAATTTACTGCTTGTGTGTCTCCTTTTCTGACGTGACTGACTTCACTGTGCGTGCGTCTCTTTTTGTGACATCACTGAATTCCGTGTGTGTGTCTCTGTCTGACGTCACTGAGTTCACTATAATATGCATCTTTTTCTGATGTCACTGACTTCACTGTGTGTACATGTGTGTGTGTGTCTTTTTGTGACATCACTGAATTCACTGCACGTCTCTCTTTCTGACAACAGTGGCTCGCGAATTGCAAGGCGACGTTTGCCGGAGGATCTAGGGATGGAGTGATTACATGCCAGCCGGGGGACTCAGAAGAGAAGGTAATAAAAGTCTGTGATCATTTCTCTCTTCTGTGCTCTGACATCGTATGTTGGTTTTGACCTGCCCAAGAAGAAAGGACCAGACAAGGTCACTCATCCCAGACACCCTCATGGCCCGGATAGAGTAAGAGCAGACTCCAGCCAAGCATGACTGTGTGTTGATGTGAGGCGGGGTTGGTTTTCTTTCTTCTTTTTGGAAAAAAAATAGTGGTACAAATCTAACCTGTTTGCTGAGCACTGTCTAACGATACTAATCATTTCCTAATAAATTGTTCTGAAGTCAGAGTGTAATACCAAATCCCACTCATTCTTCACTTTCTTTCTTCAGTGAAGTTCTTGATTGGTCTTTCAGCCATCACTCTAAAACTGACTTTTTCATTTGGGGTTCCTTTGCACACCTTGGGTGACCTAGTGTGTAAAAGAAGTTGTGGAGAAGAGTGTGGACGGCCTTAAGTCACTCGTTCTGCAGTTCTGAGCAAGTGGCTGCTGTGTGATCCATACATACAGAGCCCCTGCCTGCAGGGAGCCTATGGACTGGCAGCAAAGGGAGATGCTAATCGAGAGAGCATACAGGTATAAATCATAATAAATGCCAGGAAGGGAAGGCAAGAACAAACAGTGAGCTGTGAGAGCGTACGGCAGGGGACCCAGACCCGACTGGGACACCTCTCTGTGAAGTGCCCTTGAAGCTCTGAAGTATGAGCCAGAGTTCAGGAAGTGAAGGGAGGTGGGCAGAGAGCCTGTGCAAAGGCCCTGAGGCAGAAGAGAACCCAGCCTTTTGCAAGAACTCTGTGCAGACAGTGCAGGAAGACGATAAGGAGTGTGGGGAAACTGGCAGCAGCCAGGCTGCGCGTGGTGTGGGTGTTCGTCTTAACCACTGTGCACCAGGGCTCCTTTTGAGCAACAGTGAGCAACTGCAGAGTTTTAACAGGAGTGCTGGTCAAATTAAGGAGCCTGGTGGTGCAATGGTTAAGCACTTGGCTGCTAACAAAGAGGTTGGTGGTTTGAAGGCACCCAGGGGGTCTTCAGGAAAATAACCTGGTGATCTGTCCCCGTGAGGATGACCGCGTACAAAAGCCTGTGTGGCCACTCTGCTGTGTCACCCAGGCTAGATGTCAATCCAAGTCAACCTAAGGGCAGCCAGCAGCAACAGCTGCGGTTACATGGGTGGCAGTGGTGGTCAGTGGCAGGAAAGGGACCTAGATACCCTGTTGGCACAGTGGCGAAGTGCCCGGGCTGCTAACCAAAGGGTCAGCAGTTCAGCCCGACCAGGCGCTCCTTGGAAATGGTACAGGCAGTTCTGCTCTGTCCTCTAGGGACTCACCTGACGGTGACAAGTTTGAGTTTAGTGTTCTGCTGCTTCTTTTTAAGAAGAGAGACTGAGCTTCAGTTCCCAGCCGAAGCCCCTCAGTCACAGCGGCCGCCACCCACCGGCGGAGGTCTGCATGTCAATTTGGTGCTCACAGGGTTCTGCAGGCCTTCCCGACCAGGCAAACCGGGAAGAAGAGCCTGACGGTCCATAGCGCGTGGGGTCCCTGTGAGCTGAGGCCGACATCACAGCAGCCAAGGACAGCGTGGTGCTGTGAGTGCTCTCCAGCCACCGCGAGGGACCCCTGGAGTGGGGCGCAGTGGGAGCAGGAGGGGGAGCTAGCAGGCTGCTGCGGAGCATGGGCACCCTCCCGAGGAGCAAAACGCAGCTTCCAGAAGCATTGTCAACACAACCAAAGAATGTTCCCGGTACCACTTTTCACCTGAGTGGCAGTGGTTCAACTCCAACTTGGTAATTGTTAGTGAAGGAGCCTTAGTGGCGTGACAGTTAGGCACTCAGCTCGGTCCGAAAGGTCGGCAGTTCAGACTGACCAGCCGACCGTCCACAGGGGTAAGACCAGTGACCTGCTCCTGTAGGGGTGACACCCTGGGAGGTCATGATAACCTAATGGGGCAGTTCTCCTCTGTTATTTGGGGACACTTACAAGTCAAGGCTGACTCAGTGGCACCCACCAACAACAGATGTTACTGAAGTTTTTAGTCTTCAGAGTGGCTGTCCCTGCCACCACGAGGTCCCCAGGGAACCCCTGAATGAAGTTTGGATGAAGCAAGCAAAAATCCTGCACAAGAAAAGGACACAGCTGAGAAACAGCTGGACGAGCACCAGGGGGAAGACCTGTGTTCCCATGCCGCTGCCTTGCTGGAGGACATGCAGTGAGAGTTGCTGTGTGGTCACCTGAGTGATCTCGTCCTCCCTGGTCTGGGGGGCGGGGGGCGTGGTGTTAGCCTCCTGCTATAGACGAGGAAAGAGCCCTGGTGGTGCAGTGATTAAGTGCTCAGCTGCAATGCAGGAAGTCCGTGGTTTCAGACCACCACCTGGTTTGCGGGAGAAAGATGTGGCAGTCTGCTTCTGTAAAGATACACACGCTTAGGAGCCCGGCAGGGCAGTCCTGCTCGGTCCATAGGGTCACTGGGAGTCAGAATCAACTTGATGGAAATAGGTTTGGTTTTGGTTTATAGATGAAAAATCAAAGCCTATATTTATCCAAAGTTACCCAGCCAGTAAGAGAAAGCCGGAATTGTAGCGTGGACACAAAATCTGGAAGAGAACGAATACACCTTTCAACCGTAAAATAGGTCTTTCTGTTGTGCTGACGATTTGCTTCTGTTATTTTCTTTGCTTCGTTGCCCCTTTTTTTTTGTTTCTTCTACATCTTCCTTGAACATGTTTTCTCTTGCTGGTGCCTGGGCTTCTCACCTCTTGTTTATTTATCCTGTCTCATTTCCTCCCTGTCCACTGATTCGGTCATTCTGGTTCCTCCCTGTCTCTTGTGTTATGTTTTTACTAAATGCAAGCATTAAGAACACAGCACTCCGCTCTTTAGTCATTCACGTACGTGTACATGGCAAGGGGTCCTGCAGGAGTGCCTGCCGACCAAAAGGTGGGCAGTTCAACCCACCTAGCAGCTCTATGGGGGAAAGACCTGGGGGTCTGCTCTTGTAAACACCACAGCCTAGGACCCTGATAGGGCAGTTCTACTCTGTCCCGTGGGGCCGCACTGTGTTGGAATCCGCTCCACCGCCCACAAGCACCACAGACATGGCAACGCTGTCAGCATCACAGTCAGTGGAAGCTTGAGAACACAAAGCAGAGAGAAGGAACCCTTAGCTGTCATGTCCTGTGCAGACATAGTTTCTCTGTGGTCCCCACAGCAGCTCCACCCATTAACGGTGCTGGCCAGGTGGGCCGCTTCCTGGAGTTTCAGCTTTACTGGGCACGACGGTCCACCGTGAGCACTGTGCTCCTTTAAGACCAGCGGGGTCACCCTGACGGCAGCCCCTCAGAGGTTAGCTGGGAAGCTCAGAGGACCGTTAGTTTATGTTTGTGGGGGAGGGGCAACTCAGCAAAGGAGGGTGAGGACAACTGCACAGCTCGGAGGACATCAGCGGTGTCACTGGATTGTGTCTGTCAAACTGTGGAATTGGTGCATGTTCTGCCGCGTATATTCTCACCAACTACAAAAAATCAAATATTTTTAAAAAGAAAAGAATGGAATTCATACAATGTATATCCACTTATAAAAAGTTTAAAAATATGCCAAAAAAAAAACATTGAACACTCCAGCTGAGTGGGAATACATGAAATATCGCCCTTGGGGTGTCAGCCAGCAGCGGGGCCACTGGAGCGGCAGACCTCATCTGGCTTCAGGGACGATGAGAGTCAGGCCTGCCGTAGCCCAAAGCTGACTGCTCCTGGACGGAAGTCAGGGGTGCCTCGGCCCGCCAACCCTTTCACCAGGTCTGACACCGGCCACCTCCCTGCTTCTCTGCTGGGTCCCCCGTGTGGCTGCGGTGGCCATGCACAGCCCACAGACCCTACTCAGTGACGTGGTTTACTGGGAAAGTGACGTGGGGTTGGGAATAACTGCGAAGGGACAGGAACAGGAGCCTGTCAGGAGCACCCAGGACGATCTGGAAGGCCCCCCGTGGTGAAGGACAGCTCTCGCTCTCTCCCCTTCTCTTTTGCTCTCTCTCAGCAGCCTCCTCACTGAAGGCACCCAGCCCTCTCGCTCCCTGGGGCAGCACGCCCACTGTGGACGCCTCTCTCCACGGGCCAGGAAGCCCACCGCACCGTCTCCCACCAGGCTTCTGGCTTTATCAGCACCCCAGGGTTACAGCCCTCTCTGCCTCCTGGGTCTAGGAGGCTCTCAGCACAGGCCCCTCAGGTCCCCTCCGGGCTCTTCTCGGTGATAGCGTCTCCTTACTGCGGTGGGATGAGGGTTTATATAGGCAAGTGGCTCAGTCCTGATAGGCAGATTTTCCACACACAGTTTGCACAATGGAAACCCTGGTGGTTAAGTGCTATGTCTGCTAAACAGAAGGTCGGTAGTTCAGATCCGCCAGGCGCTCCTTGGAAACTCGGGGGCAGTTCTAGTCTGTCCGTAGGGCCACTGTGCTTTGTCGTTGACTCCATGGCAGTAGGTTTGTTTGTTTTTGTGGTTTGGTTTTCACAGAATAGCTGACCAATCCCTTGTAAGTGACTCCATGTATTTGTGTAATAACTGACCAGTCCCTTCATAAGTGGCTCCGCTGTTTGCGTAATAACTGAGATTTTCTGTTGGATGGGACTGGCTTCTTCCTTGAGCAGAAGTAACAAGCTTCTCCAAAGGATTAGAGAAACTCTTAACAACTCCTTGAGGTCCTAGGGAAAAGCTTCCAAGCTGTTCGCTTCATCTGTTTTTCACAGAACCAAGGCAGAAGGCCAAATTTCACCACCGTCTGCTACTTGGGACTCTCTTTTCTAAACTGACCACGGAAATGTCTGCAAGTGTACACATCCGTCATGCCTGCTTAGGAAGTTAAAGACAGACGATTCATGGAGGAGAGAGACCCCGTCGTTAGGCCAGATTATCTCCATCTGTCCCCTTTAGTTCATGCCTGTGACTTACAGAGATTAAAAATGACGTGGGCGGCACTAACGCAGCCCTCTGAGTCTCAGCTTCAGTCTCAGTGGCATCTCGTGGATGCTGTGACTGCGGTGTCGCAGGCATAGAACCCACGTGAGAACAGAATTCCAAGTAACAAGGCATGTACTTTAGACCAGAGAAGGCCTGGTGGTGCAGTGGTTAAGCCCTGCACTGGTAACCCAGAGGTCTCCGGTTCAAACCTACCGACCACCCTCTGGAAGCCAGACGTGGCCATCTGCTTCAGTCGTGACGCCTACGGGGCAGCTCTGCTTTGTCCTACAGGGTTGCTGTGAGTCAGAAGCGACCTGACGGCAACAGGTGTGTGTTTGTTTTAATTGTTAATCAGCAGGAATCAGATGGCTCTGGAGTCTTGAAACTTCTCTATTCCTGTGCTCTGCCGAGTCAGTTTTTAACAGCTTCCTGATCCTTTTTCTAATTTTGAGAAAATGCACCTGCAGAGGAGCCCTGGTGGTACCACGTTTAAGCCCTCAGCTTAAACCCAGAGTGGTGAGTGGCTCACACTCAACCAGCAGCAGCAGCACCTCCGCAGGAGAAAGGTCAGCAGTCTGCTGGGACAGAGATGAAACTCAAGCCAGCCGCTTGCCATCGAGGCAATTCCGAGTCACAGGGACCCTGCAGGACAGCGGAGAACCGGCCCCAGGGTTTCCGAGGAGCGCCTGGTGGATTCAGACGGCGGACCTTGTGATGAGCAGCCGTAGCCCTTCACTGCAGTGACACCCGTAGAGACTGCAGCCTAGGAAACCCCATGAGGCAGTTGGGCCAGGTCGGATGAGGTCCCCTGAGTCAGAAATGGCCGACAGCACCAAATCGTGACAGCGCGTTGTACGCTGAAAGCTGCGAGAGCTGGAACACGCAGGGACCGCCCTGCTCGTCCACCTCTCACAAGTTTGTGCCCTCTCTGTTGTCGTTTTCAGTGGGAGGTGTTTGAGCTTTCTGTCTCTGATGCATTTCCACTTGACACAGAATCCAGCTTTCCCAGGTTTTACTGTATTCAGAAATATAGCCAATGAGCTTGAAAAAAATCCCCGTGGCCCAGCGACGCAATGACAACCCCACAGCATTTGTCACTGGAGCACAGACATGTGAACTGCCGACCTTTAGGTGAGCAGACGGAGCACTTAACCCACTGCGCCACCAGGGTGTCCACTCCCATCAAGATTGTCTAAATAAAGACTGTTGCCGTTGAATCGATTCCAACTCACAGAGACCCTATAGGACAAAGGAGATCAGTCCCATAGGCTTTCCAAGGCTGTCATCTGTACAGAAGCAGGTGGCCACAGCTTTCTCTGGCAGACCAGCTGGGGGGCTTCAACCCCAGATCTTCTCTGCACACACTGGGCAGCGGGGCCCTCTGTCAGGAGGGCAGCCCAGGACACCCCAGGGGGCAGCTCTCCTCGGCCCCGGGGGTTTGCTGCAAGTCCAGACTGGCTCTATGTCGTCTGCGGCGACAGTCCCGTGATGTATTCCCAGTGGGGACGGCAGTCTGCCTTTTTGGAGAGAATGTCACTTAGGTGGTGGGTTAATTAAATGTTCATAGTTTAGAAGGTACTAAACCAAATATACTAGAGACTCTGTCTTATGTGAGGCAGTATTACAGTGTATTGAGGGCCTTCGCTCTTCACCAGGAGCCCTAGTGGTATACTGGTTAAGCGCTCAGCTGCGGAGCAGATGAGTGACAGTGCAAACGCAGCAGCTTCCCCACGGGAGAACGAGCTTGGCCGTCTGCGCCTGTGAACATGACAGCCTTGGGGACCGTGTGGGCAGTTCTGCTCGGTCACATGTGCTCACTGTGAGTCAGGATGGACGTGACAGAGTCTGACAACAGTTCTCCCAATGTCCTGTCATCGCATAGCTGGTCTCCTCCTGACTCGACTGTGTTTCACACCCTGTTCTGTCCATACAGTAAGGTCTTCCAACCGTGAGAGCCTGTGACTTCCAGTCCCCAAGAGCCACTGCCAAAGTCTAAACTAAAGAATGAGGGAACCGTAACAGGTTGCCGACGTGTTTCTCAATGACGTGTTTCCCGTTCGAGCTTGTGTCTAACCGGGCCGCGGTGCATGCTGACGGGGACGCGCCGAGGCCGTGCTCTGCGCAGAGCTGTGCCCTCGGGCGTGCAGACACTGACACTGTGCTCTCTCTCCTCCCCCTTGTCTCCTGTGCCGTGCTTGCTGTAGCAAATGGAATCTCTGGCAGTAAGTTCCACTTCTTTCCTACTTTTTGTCCAGTCAGATGTGGACCCACACTGACCGTGGGTTCGCTGTGGCCGCGACACCTCTTAGCATGGGTTCCCCTTGGTTGCTCTATTTTTCGTTTGGTAGATGGAGCCACGCCATTTTTCAGTAGTATTCTGGGCGGCTTTTTCCCCAAAGTAGAAACCTGCATTGCTGTGAATTCTGATGCTTTAGGAAGAATATTCTGAAAAGTAACTGCTGTTATTTGGCACTGAGTGAGCCCTTGTGGCACAGCAATTAAGCACTCAGCTGCTAACCAAAAGGTCAGCGGTTCAAACTTACCTAGTAGCTCTATGGGAGACAGACCTGGCGATCTGCTCCAATGGAGAGGACAGCCAGGAAACCCTAGGGACAGTTCTACTCTGTCATAGAGGTCCCCATGAATCAGAGTCAACTCGATGACGCAAAACAAAACTCTGTGTTTAGTACAGTCAGAGTGTTCATCACCAGGTTTCACACTGGAGTGTTTAAGTGCCAGGCATTTTCAAACTTTTCCCTTTTTAATTTATGAGTCTCTGACACCATCTGTTATGCCAGATTTTAAAAGGTTTCCATAAAGAAAACTGGGTTAAATGGTTGCAAAATAAAACGTTTTATTGAAACAACCGAAGTTATCCCGTGTGGGCTAATCAGCAAAGTGCCCGCTTGTTCACAACTGGGTATCGGCACAGAGAGCCAATAAATCTGCATAGAAACTGCCGCCCCCGAGGACGGAGAAGGGGGGAGAATAAAATTTGATTCAGTGTAGTATCAGCACACATGTAGTAATTTTATTTTAATTAGGATCAAAAAAGTCTATTAGTGTTATGAACAAAATATTTTTTTCTAAAACCAAAATTTAAAGTTATATAATTTCTTAAATTTACTTGGGGTAACAATTTTAGATCTCAGGAACTAGATTCCAAGCTGACTTCTTTGTCATTCTGATCCATTAGTATAAGAAGGGACTGGGTTTATCCTTAGTGAACACCATTGGAAATCTGCAGAGGGAAGCCTGGTGTCCCTGGTAACCACCAAGCCAGGAAGTCCTATCCAGGGCCCAGTCCATTCCCTTCCTGGGAGCTGATCAGCTCTTGGAGTCCCAGAGAAGGGCCTGGGTGAACTTTAGAAGCACAGGCAGCTGCTAGAGTGGTCTGAGCCCTAGTGCTGGGGTGGCTGTGGGTCTCCCCCTACCACAGTCAGCTATGAAACAAGTGTTGGAAATCCTAGGTCTGTTTATGGGGCTCAAGGGCCATTCTCTCTCATTACTTTTTAATGCTGTCTTACCGCCAAAAGCTTGGAACGTTACCATCATTCCACCTTTTGTTTACAGCATTCTGGCCCCTTTCCCTGTCTCTTTAGCATAACAAGTATTTATTGAGGACTGAGTGGGAGTATTCATTGCATGAGAAACAGATGCACTGCCCTAGAAGGCCAGGTGACTGTGTGGGCATGTACTGGAGGACACGTGTCCACACCCTGGTGGCAGCCACAGCTGTCACACGGAGTCACTTTTACTGGATTTATAAACTTGACACCCAGGACTGATTAAGATTTGACCTTTTGAATATACTTTTAATAAAATTTAAAAACCTGTCTTTAAAAACCGTTTGTACCTTGTAAACACTGAGATAACCACTGAGCTACAACTGTCAGCATGTCACCGGCAGAGATGATGGGCATCTGTAACTTGAGGTCCCCTTCACGGGCTGCCCCCCTTTCTGTCAGTCACCCGCCAGGAGCTCTGAGCTCCTGTGCTACACTGTGACTTCCCCACTGGTAAGGACTGACTGGGGTTGGTTTTTCTGTTTTATTGGGGATGACTGTTAGGTTCCTTAGTTTAAACAACAGTGTCCCCACCCAGATGTCCCTTGTTAAAGAAGAATAGTCCTGGCAGTCCGGCTTTCTGAATAACCGTGTCCTCCGGTGTCCCCTCTCTCTGCAGCAGCTGGAGCTCTGCCGGAGGCTCTACAAGCTACACTTCCAGCTGCTCCTGCTCTTCCAGTCCTACGGCAAGCTCATCGGGCAGGTGCACGAGGTCAGCTCCACGCCCCAGGTGAGCAGGCCAGCCCCTGAGTCTCTCACTCGAAGCCGTGGCCATTCGGCTTCTTCGCTCTTGGGTTTATGACTCTTCCAGCAATTTCATTCTCACACTTGCCTTTCAGATCGATCGATTCTTACGTATCTTACGTATCTCTCGTCCTGTTTTTAAGGGGTTTTCTGAGGCAGGTGAGGCAAGTGAGGCATCAGTATGAACCCTGACAGAGAAAAACCAAACCAAACGTGCTGCCATCAAGTCGATTTCAACTCCTAGTGGCCCTGTGGGACAGGGTAGAGCCGCCTCCTGGAGCTTCCAAGGAGTGCCTGGGGGGATTCCAGCTGCCAGCCTTTCAGCTCGCAGACACTGCACTTAAGCACTGTGCCACCACCACGGTCTCCCCTGGCAGAAAGACCTCTTCCCATGGGTGCTGGAGGCACCTCACTGGCCTCACCCTAATCCTGGCCCTGTGTCTGAGCACCTTAACGGGGACAAACTTTTCACATGGTGCCATGTGACATACTGATGCCATCTCCACAAGCTACTATTATGGTTTTCCTAGAAGAGATGGTAACGGCATTAACGTAGAGTAACGAGAGATAAGATGCCTTGTGGTGCACTGGCAAAGCACTCAGCTGGTACCTGAAAAGTTGTTGCTGTGAGCCCACCCAGCAGAGTGGCCCTGCGGGACACAGACCCAGCCACCTGCTTCTGTAGCAATGACAGCCTAGAGCACCCGTGGGGCATGCTGCTCTGTCACAGGGGTCACCGAGAGTCAGAATGGACTCAGGGGCACCCAGCAGCAGCATGTGACATGATGGTGGCATGCCCTGGTCACTGGAGCCCAGAGAACTAGCACCTAAGTCACCCGGTGGCTGCAGTCCACTGACACTCCCAGCCTGTGCCTCTCCAGGCCCGTGTGGTCAGGTCTCTTTCCTGGGGGGTGGGATGCCCAGACTACATCTCCATCTGGTGGAAACCTTTGTTTTTGCCACCACAGCTGCTAAACATGTCCAGGGAGCTAAGTGACCTGAAGAGGAACCTGAAGGAGGCCGCCACAGCCATTGCTGCCGAGCCCCTGTCCCCCGAGGGCGCCTGGGCCGAGCCGGCCTTCCCATCCACTGAGGCGGCCATCCAGGCCATGCTGGAGTGCTTGAAGAGCAGTGACCTCAGCCGAGCCCTGAGACACATCAGGGAGTGCAGGTGACCGTGCACATTCTTCTACAGCGGGTGGCAGTGGCGGGAATGTGGGTGCCTGGTGGTGCAATGGGTCAGTGCTCACTTGGCTGCCAACCCGAAGGTCAGCTGTTGGGACCCACCAGGGGCTGCATAGGAAGCGCATCTGGCAGTCAGCTCCACAAAAATTCCGAGCAAAACCCAGTGCCGTCGAGTCAGTTCTCATCCCCAGTGACCTCATGGGACAGAGGAGAACTGCCCCGTAGGGTGTCCAAGGAGCATGGTGAGTGTGAACTGCAGGTCTCCTGGTGAGTGACTGCAGACCCTAAGCACTCTGCCACCGGGATTTCCTGTAAAGATGACAGCCTGGGGAACCCTGTGGGGCCGTGCTCCTCAGTCACATGGGGTTGCCTGAGTCAGAATCTATGAGAAGGCACCCGACAACAACAAAGGAAGTGCACAACTGGCGGTCGGGTTGTCACAGCGGTGACTCTAAGTCACCGCTGAAGACATTTCTAGATACCTTGTGGCCAATTCTGTGTTGGCGAACCTAGGGCTGACGTGTTACAGTGTAGAACAGCTCCATAAGATTTTCTTGGCTACAGTCTTTATGGAAGCAGATTGCCAGATCTTTCTCCCACTGTGCCACTGGGCATGATCGGACCACCTGTGTTTTGGTTACCAGCCAAGTGCAAAAGGTTGGCGCCATCAGGGTCCTGGAGCGACTCCCTCTGGGGTCCTTCCCATTGCCTTGCCAGCAACTGGGATTCCAGAAACTCGAATACTTGAAGTGCTGAGGTCACTTCTGGTCACTTGTCATTGCTAAGACGTGGGAACACTTCCAAGTGCGTGTCTGTGCGATTTGAAGGCTGGTGTTGGGATGTGCCCTTTTCACAGTGCCCCATGCACTAGGCTGCTGCATTTGTCACGGATGGATCCGTTACGCTCTAGCAGATGCACGTCTTCAAGTTACTGGATTCTTTTCTGATATTTTTATAATTCTTAGTGTTTTTATGGAAAATACTAATGTTTGGTGTTCTAACACTGATTATGGTGGCGTTTACACAACTCAGGCAATATACTGCAGACCACTGGATTGAAAACACACTGCCGTCAAGGTGATTCCCAACTCCTGGAGACCCCCTCTGTACAAAAGCAAAAAGGTGCTGTAGAGTTCTGGCAGCAGCTCCCATGGCCTCGGGATCCCAGGCACCAACCAGCCTGTCAGTTGGTGGCTGACTGCACCACCCGGGCGCCTGTCTCTGCAGTTGTTAGAGCCCCCGACCCGATGCGGATGCGAGGGGGTGCCATGTGAGAGAAGAGAACTGCCACGTAGTGTTTTCTAAGCTGTAATTTTCAGGGGGGAAAAAAATCACCAGATCTCCTTCCCAAGGGGCCCCTGGGTGGGTTCAAACTGCAAACACTGCATTTAACAGCCAAGCTCTTAACCACTGGGCCACCAGGGCTTTGGCAGGGACGTGTTGCCATGAACTCAATGACAGTGGATTTGTTTGTTTGAGTTGGCTGGCAGGCCGGCTGGCTGGCTAGTTTTAGCCCTGCTGATGCTGTGTGCTTAAGTACTAGGCTGCTAAGTGGAAAGCCCTTGGTGGAAACCCACCAGCCTGCTCCACAGGAGAAAGATTTGGCAGCCAACTTCCTTACGGAGCACAGCCTTGGGACCGCCTGTTGCGGAAGTACTCACATCTGTCGCTGTGAGTCAGAATTGAGGGCAATAGGTTTAGCTTTGCTTTTCTGGTTTAGTATACTTTAAATGAATGACTTAAATATTATAAGAATTGTCTCTCAATAAAGCTGTTTTTAAAAAGAAAAGGAATATTCTTACACCAGCCAAGATTCGCTGCCTCCCAACTCTGGCCAGCAGTCTTCTAATCTGCCGCAAGCAGCCCCCTGCCCTGTGACAGCACTCCCCTAATCCATGACGGCACTCTCCAATATGTGATGGCACTCCCCTAATCCTTGACAGCACTCACCTAATCCGTGACGGCACTCACCTAATCTGTGACAGCACCCACCTCGTACATGATGGCACCCACCTAGTCCATGATGGCACTCTCCTGGTCCCTGACAGCACTCCCCTAATCTGTGATGGCACTCCCATAGTTTGTGACAGCACTTGTGTAGTCTGTGACGGCACTCACCTAATCTGTGACAGTACCCCCTAATCTGTGACAGCAACCCTCTAATCTGTGACCCATGGTCTTGTTATCTGTGAGCAGGAGTCTTCTAACCTCTGACCAGTGGTCCTCTAACCCTTATTTTCTTTCTGACTGCAGAAGTCTGTGGCCCAATGACATCTTTGGAAGCAGTTCTGACGATGAGGTCCAGACACTACTGAATATTTATTTCCGTCATCAAACTCTGGGACAGACAGGGACTTACGCGCTGGTGGGCTCAAACCAGAGCCGGACAGAGATCTGCGCCAAGCTCATGGAGCTGAACATGGAAATCCGGGACATGATCCGCCGGGCCCAGAGCTACCGAGTGCTCACGGCTTTCCTCCCAGATTCCAGCGTCTCCGGCACTAGTCTCTGACAGGAGCCTCTCGTCCCCCATGGGCGCCAAGCTGGGCGTGCTGCCATGCTGGGGTGACGTCCTTCAGTGTCTTCTCGGTCTTCAGAAGGCTTGGTCAGACTGTTCTTCCTCTGCTTCACTGCAGGCCTTCTTCCGAAGAGAACGGCACACCTCCCAACACGTAGCAATACTACACGAACCAAGGTAGCACAGAACATTCTGGAACAGACTCCATGCACCCATCCTGCTGTGTGGCACCCCCATTGATCACTGTACTGAGCAAATGCTCCCCCTACTGAAGGAGTGACTTCCATCGCATACCAAAGCCGCCGACACTGAGCAATTCCTCCCTTTCTAGAAACGACCTTAGATTGGCAAATGTGCAATGTTTTCTTCACTGAGAAAAAAAAAATTTTATATTCTGAAACTTGTACATTCTTCTCTCTTTTTCTTTTTTTTTTAAATTTTTTCTTTTTTCTTGGTGGGCTGAGAGGGGGCAGGCCCGATGAAGCTGGAGACTGGACACTCAGAGACGGTCTAATGCTGAGAGCCTGCATGTGAAAAGGAGACTGTAAATGGACTTCCATCAGATGCACACTGTAATTTGAATACAATTACTGTATCTAAAAAGAGCTGCTATTGAGTCTCTCTCTTAGGTTGCTAGGTGACTGTTTCTGAAAGCCTGGGATCTCTGCAGGAGTCTGTTACAAGGACCCTCACACCAGAAAAAGGTCCAGAAAGACTTCCTTTTTTTTTTTTAAGATATGAGCTGCTTTTTTCCAGAAGATAGCGCCTGTGAGCGTATTTATAGTCCAGGAGAATGTGTGTGAAATTGAACAAACTCTGCCCTTTTGTAGAACGTCAGTGGCCCGTCTGCCGCTGTGAACGCCACGCCTGCCAACCTGCCCTGCATGTGTGCTTTCAGTCCTAAAGGTCGCAGTGTAAGTGGTCACGGTGTTTCTTCAGCAGTGTCCCATTTCCTTTGTAATATCTACAGGAAGGGCCCTTCTTGGCTTTTCTCCTTGAACTGGACGGTGTCCAGTGGCAGGTGTGTGCCTCTGAGACCGCCGCACACTCGAAGCATAGAGTTTCTCTCTGTAACTTATTCACCCTGTAAATACATTCAAGTTTTTGTGATGTCACCTTGGTTAGTACTCTGTTCAGAACTTCCTTTAGACTAAACGGAAAAAAAAGACATAATATATATTGACCATGGATTTTATTTCTGGTTAATGAAGATTTTGGACTTTGATAAACACTTATAGATTGGCATATGGGTTGTCATGGTGACGAGGGGCCCTGTGCCTGTGATTCTGTGGATGGCTGCGTGAGGCCCAAAGGCTATGACAAGTGGGTTACTATTGCAGCCATGGAGTCAATTATGACTCATAACAACCCCACGGGACAGAGTGAATGTGCCCTGTGGACCGTCATCTTTAAGGGGAACCCCTGGTGGCATAGTGGTGAAGGGCTACAGCACCCAAAGTTGGGCAGTTCGAATCCACCAGGTGCCGCTCAGAAACTCTCTGCTGCAACTCTGCTCGGTCCTGTAAGGTTACCATGAGTCAGAATCAACTTGACGGCAGGAGGCCGTTTTTTTTGTTTTTGTCTTTATGGGGACACATCACCAGGACTTTCTACCAAAGAGCCACTGGGCGGCTTCTAGCCACTGGCACTCCCGCTGCAGCTGAGCACTTTCCCACGGCTCCGGCAGGGCGCCCAAGTCATAGGAATAGCGAGGTTTGGTTTGGTTTTGTCTTTTTTCTTACTGCTATTAAAAACAGGGTGCGATTTGCTAATGTGCAATCTTGCTTTCACTTCCCCTCCGCCTCTCCCTGGTGCGGGGTGGGTGAGCCCGTTGGGGAGAGACAGGCCAGGAGGCCGCAGTGGCAGCTGAGCTGAGTGACTCCTGTCCTGCCTGCCCTGGGCAGTCTCCCTGGGCACAGGGGGAGCTGCCTGTGGTCAGCACGGGTGCCCACAGATCCCTCCAGGACAGAGGATGTCTCCTGTTGTCCCAGCCAGACACCACACCGTGATGAAGCCATTCAGATGGACGCTCTGTAACTCAGAACATGGTGACCGTTGTGGAGTGCAGATCGGGTGGTTTAGGAGAAGCGCCCTACGTTTCCCACGGAGGAGCGCATCTCACTTCCACCAGCGTGCCGGTCGGGGTGAGAACATGCAGGAGACCCAGGGGCACAACCGTAAAGTGCTCAGCTGCTAACTGTAACTGGAAGTCCAGCAGTGCCGAGGGACCCAGCCCCTCCCCAGGAGAAGACCTGGCAATCAGCTCCCGAAAAGAGTGCGGACGGGAAACACTCGGGGCAGTTCTGCTCTGCAACGTGGAACCCTTGGGAGTCAGCACCACAAGTGAGACGATTGGCAGTACGTGATAGTGTGTCTGTCTCACACACATTTGCACATACACACACACACGCACATGAGTTGGGTCTTGCGGCTCTTCGGGTTCTGTTTCCTCCTAAACACTGATCTTGTAGTGAATGGTAGAATTAAAGGGGGAATGAGAGGGTCTCCAGACGGCTGACGTGAACGCCCCGCACCTGCTTCCAAATACAAGCCTGAAAAGCAACACGAGAGTTAGTCTCCACTGGTGAATTTTATGTATGTTAACTGCCTCAATAAAGATTTTTTCATTAAAAAAAAGTCTTCAATGCCTTTATTTAGGGTCAGTTAATATTTCTTTATAGAGGGTTAGAGGAAAAGAGGAAGACGTCAACAGGATGGACTGACCCAGTGGCGACGACCACGGGCTCCTTCAGGACAGCGGTCAGGACGGTGCGGGGCCGGGTGGTGTTTCGTTCTGCTGTACGTGCGGGCGCCGTGAGTTGGAATGAACTGGACATCACCTAACAACATCAAGATTTAAACACCTGCCATGAGCTGGAAGCCACAGTGGCACAGCATTTAAGAGTCTGACTGCTAACCGAGAGGTGAGAAGTTCAAATCCACCAGTCTCCTTGGAAACCTTTATGGGAGAGTTCTACTCTGTCCTATATAGGGCTGTTATAAAGTGCAGTCAACTCCACGACAACAGTTTCTCCTTTATTCATTCAGCAAATATTTCTTGCTTACCTGCTCTAGGAGAGGCATGATTTAGAGGACACCGTACTTACCAAAAAAAGCCGTGGCGCTAACAGCCATGTCTGTTAACCAAAAGATCAGCAGTTCCAATCCACCAGGCACTCCTCGGTAATTCTGTGGAGCAGTTCTGCTCTGTCCTCTGGGTTGCAATGAGGCAGAACCGACTTGAAGGCTGTGGGTTTTGTTTGTTTGTTTTAGTGGTGCCATGGTTAACCCTTTAGCTGCTAACCTAAAGACTGGGTGTTCAAGCCCACCCAGTGGCTCTGTGAGAGAGAGACCTAGTGATTTGCTTCTGTAGAGATTACAGCTAGGACACCCGTCCAGCCTGTCTGTCCTGCGGGAGCCTGGCTGAGTGAGCTGGAAAGCCAGCAGAGGTGTGGAGCCCAAAGTGGCCTGCTTTGACAAAGGTTTTGAAGAATCAGTTCTGTGTGGAACAGACCCCAGAGGGCCACAGTACAAGCAGGCAGCCAGCCTTCAGGCTGGCACGTGTAGTGCAGTGGAGCCGACAGTCACTTGTACTATGGTAGGAACAGTGAAGGTGACTGGAGGTAGAGATATTCTGGAAATATTGCAGAGGGATTGCTGACAAGACCTGCTGAGAAAACATGTGGGATATAAGAGACCCCATGTCAGACCAAGCAGCTGGAAGGATGGAGTTGCTGTTTACTTAGATGAGAAAGCACATGTTTGTTGACGAATTCTGAATATACCCTCGACTGCCGGAAGAACAGAGCTGGACGTCCTGTCTCGAGGGGCAGGGGGGTACAGTCAGACAGACAGCCAGACCGCTTCTTAAAGAGCAAGAATGGGAAGACGGCCTCGCTAACTCGGGGCGTGTTATCTGGAGGGACGAGTCCATAGAGGACATGGTGCTTAGTGAAGTAAGAAGGGAAAGAGAAGACCCTCAGAGAAACAGTGGCGAAAACAGTGGACTCCAACATACCTGCTGCTGTGACAGTGGCACAGCACAGGGACAGGTGTCATTCTCCTAGAACCGGGGTCACTACAAGTCAAAGCTCACTGGACAGCACATAACACCACAACATGTTTGGCAGGTGGAAATCCAGCTTTGATTTGTAGACATGTTGTCTGTAAGATGCCTGTTAGACATCCAAGACAAGATGGGGAGAAAACCTCGGACGGAAACCTGTATGTAAAGGAGTCTGTGCTTGACAAGTCTGAGCAAAAGACATTTTTTAAAAAACCCCAGAAATGCTGTCCAGTTGGTTCTGATAAAACTGCCCCATGGAATTTCCAAAGAGCAGCTGCCATATTTGGACTGCAAACCTTTTGGTTAGCAGACTTAGCTCTTAATCACTACACCACCAGGGTTTCCTACTATAAGATCAGGGTTATGTAAATAAAAAAATACATACTCTCCTGAGATCCAACTCGACAGCACTTAGCTTGGCCTGAGAATAAATGAGCACTTCATCTATCTTGGAAACCTTGGTGGCATAGTGGTTAAGTGCTACAGCTGCTAATCAAAAGGTTACCAGTTTAAATCTACCAGGCGCTCCTTGGAAACCCTATGAGGCAGTTCTACTCTGACCTCTAGGGTAGCTATAAGTCAGAAACCACTCAGTGGCACTGGGTTTGGTTCGGTTCATCTGTCTTGGCCTTTCTAGACAGGGATCTGTGTTATAAGCCCCATCTGTAGTGTGGGCTCCATTAAACCCCTCGGAGGGACTTAAAATCCCAGTACCCAGCCTATACCTGTCCAGAGGGCAATTGAGTGGGTCAGAAACCACACCCAGCCTCCAGCACCTGTTTCAGGTCCCCCAGGTGAGTCCAGGCCACTACCAGTGACAATACACCACCTTCTGGAATGGTTCTCAACCCTAAGAGCCACTGAGGGTGCCTGTCAGAAGTACAGACAGCCCCCATGGTCCTGTAGGGGCTGGCCTGGTGAGTCCAGAGCACAGTCCCCCAAACCCACATTTTAGGAACAACCCCACTTTGACAGACGCAGAAGAAATGTATACAAAGGAAGACTGCTTTTCTAAAGCACACCCTCCATTATGCTTCTTTGAAGACTGTTCACATCATAGTGTCACTTGTCCAGAAGATGTCCGGTTGCCACTTCTCAGGAGAAAAATGTGGCAGTCTGCTCCCCAAAAGCTTACAACCTTGGAAACTGTATAAGCAGAACTGTGCAGCTATATAAAGCAGACCTGCTCTGTCCTAAAGGGTCGCTATGAGTTGGAATCTACTCAACAGTAACAAGGTTTACTTTTTGAGAGAAGAGTAGAAGCAGCAATGGAAATTAATGAGAAAAGGAGAGTGGCTTGCTGGTGCAAACTGGTGAAGCCCTCGTCTGACCAAAACGTTCCCAGAGGCATCTCTGAAGGTATCTTTCTGAAAAACCAGCCACTAAAAACCCTTTGGAGAAGTTCTTTTCTGCACATCTGGGGTCACCATAATTCTCCATCTACTTGATGGACACTGACAACGTTAAAGAAACAAAGGGAGTGTGTTTTAAGTGTACATATAGTATCTTAAAAAAAAAAAAAATCTAACTCCCCCAGCACGAGAGATACCACCCTTTTTTCCTTAGAGTGCTTACTTTAGAAAGCGTGTAATTGTACATTCTCTCTTTGACCCTGTGAGATGTATGTGAATCTTTTTAAAAGCTATGTAAGCTTCTTGTCAGATGTATAGTCCTGGAGTAGTTTTCCTAAGGACTAGGGAGGCATCTCCTTTGAAATGTAATCACAAAGGAAGCTGGACCCCCTCGCCTGCAGTTTCCATACCTCTCGGCATAATGGTTAGCAGTGGGTAACCGCAATCTCTGCTCACCGAGAGGTCAGCAGCTCCAACCCACCAGGGGCTCTCTGGAAACTCTGTGGGGGCAGCTCTATCCTGTTCTGTAGCGTCGCTGTGAGCTGGAATCGACTCAGTGGCCATGGGCTTTGTTGGGCTTTCAGCCCCTGCAAAGGAGCACTTAATTTGGACAGGTGCAGGCACCAAGTTACAAAAAAATTTTTACACCTGTCAGAGATACGAGAAATTTATTTTTCCTTTGATAAAGCAACACCTCGAGTCCAGGTACACTGGGGATGAACGACGTGTCATAAATGGGGCCCACACCCCCTTACCTGAGGGCTCCCTGAAATTCACACTGAGAGACGCACAACATGGACTGCACCCGCCTGGCTGGTTTTGTGCCCGGTAGGGTTGCCTGTGACGCTCCTGAGGTTCTGACGCATTGCCTGCTCGGGAACAAACCGTCTTCTCTCCCTGCCGCCTTCGTGAGGAGGTTTTCTGAGTTGACCCATTCAGCCTGGCCATCTATACCAACACCACCCAAAGGGGCAGGGAGGAGGCCTAGAGGGGTGGGCAGAAGGCTGCTCCCCTCCAGGCAGAGGCTGGCGTTTCGAACGCTCATAGGGACAACAAAATCACTGTAGCGACCAGGCCAGCCTCACCCAGTGGGTCAAGGACGTCACTTTCCCCACGCTGAGTAGTAGCCCAGGTGACAAAACGGGCCAACCGAGCTACTCACCCAAAGGTCGGGGGGTCAAAGCCACCCAGCGGCCCCGAGGGACAGAGACCTGGCGATCTGCTCCTGTAAATGGTGACAGGTGCTGTCAGTCGGTTCTGACTCACAAGGACCCCAAACGACAGAGCGGAACTGCCCGCACTGGTCTAGTCCGTCATCTTTACAGGAGCGGATCGCCCGGCCTTTCTCTCGCTGAGCCGCTGGACGGCTTCGGATCGCCGATGCTTAGTCGTTGAGCATCAGGGCTACGAACCCTACTCCGGCACATCGGGTTGCTAAGAGGCGAAAATCGACCCCACAGCACCACACCCACGTCAACCGCATCTCCGAGGACACTAGGACCCAGTGGACGCCATGACGGCGGCCGCAGCCCCGGCAGAGCCTAACTTCCGGTGGCGAGCACGCTGCGTACTGCGTCATCGCGCCACGCATGACGTTCTCGGTCGCCGGCGTTTGGCGCGAACGTCTGAAGAGGGCGGCGGCGGCGGCAGCGGCGGCGGCGCGGTGGGACGGCGGGCCGCGGGTGGGTCGGCGGGCCGCGGGTGGGTCGGCGGGCCGCGGGTGGGTCGGCGGGCCGCGGGTGGGTCGGCGGGCCGCGGGTGGGTCGGCGGGCCGCGGGTGGGTCGGCGGGCCGCGGGTGGGACGGCGGGCCGCGGGTGGGACGGCGGGCCGCGGGTGGGTCGGCGGGCCGCGGGTGGGACGGCGGGCCGCGGGTGGGACGGCGGGCCGCGGAGGGCCGGGCCGGGCCTGGCCGCCTCCCTGAGGCCCTGGTTGTGTACGCCGGCCGGAAGGCGTCCCTGGGGCCCGGCCTGGGGGCCCCGGCCCCCTCTGCCCTGAACCGCGGTCCCGGCGGGCACAGGCCGGGCTCCCGCCGGCCCTCATGTCTCCCACCGGCCGGGCTGCGTGTCCCCCCCCACCCGGGAGCCCCCGTGTTCTCACCGGTGACCCCCTCACTGCACACAACGGTATCCAGGTCTTGCGGGCTGTCTCCGTCTGGGGCGTCGTCTGAGCGCTTGTGGGCGTTCCGCGCCTGCCTCGCTCAGCGCCCACCGGCCCAGGTGCGACTCTGTCCCCCAGGTGCGCCCGCGCACCCGGTCGGCTGGCGTTCGTGGCTAGCGACAGCCATTTATCCAAACCCGTGGCCGACCTTGGGGCAGGCCCCAGGGGTTTACAAGGGGCGTCTGGAGGATTCCAGCTGACGACCTCTGGGTGGCAGCCTGGCTGCTAAGCACTGCGCCGCCAGAGCTCCGTAATGAGAGCCAGTGAATGAGCCAACTCACGTGGAAAGCCCTGTCGCTGAGGCCACTGGTCAGGCGGGTGGTGCTGGACTGGGCTGGAGCCAGAGCTGGCGCCGGCAGGTGTTGGACGGCACAGGTGGAGAATGTCCTCATCATGCCAGCCGAGTTGGGTTATGTTCCCTAGGACGGGAGGAGGTGACCCGTAACTGTGGCAGCACTTACTTCTCCAAGACTGAACCTCTGTCAGGTACATTTCTGTCCTCTCTTTTGCAGACGTCTTTATCAAGCGTTGGAGTGACATCATAGACAGAAATGCCTGTCGGATTCAAGGAGAGACCAACCTTTTTTGAGATTTTTAAGGCACGATGCAGCAAAGCAGGTATGGACGGGTGTTAGGTAACTCAGACCACCTGGCACTGAAATGTTTTCAGAAAACTGTAAAGATGCCCCTGGGAACCCAGTACTTCACGTGGTTGTTAGGGTTTGTGCTTCAGGGGGGTCCTACATTGCTTAAGGGTGAGTGTTGACTGTCAGCAAAGCCATCAATAGGGATGTCTTGCCTGTTGGGTGAGGAGAAGACTGTTGCCTTGATATGCAGAAAGAGTTGTTTTCAAAGTGCTACCAGGAGCCCTGCTAACTCTGCAGATGAGTGCTTAACTGTGGACCAAAAGGCTGGCTTTGGAACCGCCAGTCCGGGCCATCTGCTCCTGTAAAGAAGACAGCCAGGAAAACTGTGGAGCACTTCTGTCATGTGAGGTCATTGTGACTTGGGGTGACTCTATGTTCCTTCCATCTTCTTTTGATGCTCCCTGAGTTGTTTAATATTTTCCATATAGAGTCTTTCACTACTGCAGCTTGAGGCTTGAATTTTTCCTTCAGGTCTTTTGGCTTGAGAGATGCAGACTGTATTCTTCCCTTTTGGTTTTTTGATTTCCAGCTCTTTGTTCATGTCATTATAATACCTTATTTTGTGTTCTCAAGCTGCCCTTTGAAATCTTATATTCAGTTCTTTTTTTCTTCATTAGTCCTTTTTCCTTCCGCTGCTCAACGTTCGAGAGCAAGTTTCACAGTCTCTTCTGACATTCAGTATGGTCTTTTCTTTCCTTCCTGTCTTTTTAATGACCTCTTGGCATTCTTCATGGGTAGTGTCTTTGATCCCCACCACTGTTCATCTGGTCTTCAGCATTAAATGGTAGCAAAAAAAATCATGTTCACTGATCTCAGTTCCAGTGTCATCAGAAAAGTCTTTTAAGAAGCTGGCAAGCAGCCATGTAAGTAGTGTCAACTAGTCCCCACCCACCTAGAGCAGAGGAGAATGAAAGACCAAAGACAAAAGGGAAATATGAACCTAAGAGACAAAAAGGCCGCATAAACTAGAGACTGCATCAGTGCAAGACCAGAAGAACTAGATGGTGCCTGGCTGGCATCAGTGATGCCCTGACGGAGAATGCAACATAGAGCCCTGAAAGGGTTCCCAGGCCACACTGCAGGGTGGCTAGGTCAGGGTGGCAGTGTTCCAGCCCTCTGACACAGGCATGTCCTCTGCTTCAGAGTCTCCGTGTTCCTCGTACCCATGCATCTGCCACATACAGTTGTGTGGTTATTTTGTTTGAATTGTGTATATGGAGTGCATTCTTCCTAGGAATGACTTCCAGTTCTGTTTCATGAGTATAAGGCAGAAGGAAAACTGTAGAAAAGCTAACACAGCTAAGTGATGGTCCTTGTCATTTTTGTGAACTTACACCTTGGCACAGGTTCGTAAGAGAATGGGTTAACACTCTTGTTAAATTAACACCCCTTAACACAACTCATTTCAGTCAAATCTCAAGCATCCTTAAAAAAAAAAAAAAGACTGTGATCTTTGCAGGCTCTTCAGCCTTTCTGTGTCACTAGTTAAAACCCTGACGGAGTTTTCATGTCTCTGACAGATTTAGGACCCATCAGCCTTAACTGGTTTGAGGAACTGTCTTCTAAAGCACCGCTGTATCAGTCTGAACCGGCAGAGGAATCTGAGTATAAAGTCGGTAGTTACGAACCAAACTTCTTTAAGACCCCACAGAGGAAACCCTGTTATAATCAACTGGCATCAACTCCAGTCATATTCAAAGAACAAGGTAAGTAACACTACCACTGTACTGGTCTCCTTTAAATTAACTGTGTCGATACCAGTGAAAACAAAGCCCAGTGTCATTGAGCAGTTCCAACTCAACAGCAGCTCTGTAGGGTGTCCAGGTGGATATAGGAAGTGGGAACTATAGACATGTAGGATTCAAGAGAAAAGATCCAGGGGCTGAGATAGGGTGTGACCGAGTGAGAATGTTGGGGTGATGCTCACAGAAACTGGAAGCCCAGAAGTAAGAGCAGGCTTGAGAGGGAAGAGGCTGATGGGTGAGCAAGATTGAGTTTGGGGCTGCAGTTTGAGCTGTCCATGGGACGTTGGATAGAGATTTTCTGTACACTTTGGGGAAGAAAAGGCTGAATGAGCAAGAATTCAGACAGGAGGGAAAACAGTGGAATCAGCTATCACCTTGCAAAGTAGTAGGGTGGCCACAAAAAACGAGAAAATGGTTATGGTGACACTTTGGATATCAGCCACAGGGAGTATGTAACAACGAAACGTAGGCGGAAGTGCGGAAAAGGGACCTGTCTGTCTAACAGATAGTCAGCGCTTGCTTTGTGCCGGCAGCGTGCTGGCTACCAAAGAGACACATGAAGAGCTTCAGCCGTGGCCTCTGGGGTCTCAGTCTTGCGGGGAGGAAAAACAAAGGAATCTACATGCAGTGTGGTGCACACTACAACACGAGTGTGTCTAAGCTGCTTCGTTGTGGGCCTGAGCTGAGGAGCGGCCCCGGTGTGAGCGGTGCCGGTGTGAGCGGTGCCGGTGTGAGCAGACTCCTCAAGACCAGCTTCCACTGCTCCCCTGAAGGAGGTGACAGTGAGTGCTCGGTCCTTTCCTTGTAACATGATGGAATTGGTCTGTCTACAACCAGGAACAATCAGGGTTCTTTAATAAGGGCCACACTGGGTCTGCTGTTGAGTAACTTTTTTAAAGTTACAGTGCACAAATGAGGAGTCCTGGTGGTGCAGGGGTTAAAGCGCTCCAGTGTGAGAGGAGCTTGAGCTCACCCACCGCTCCACGAGAGGGAGAGGTGACAGTCTGCTTCCGTAAAGACTGTGTGCCCGTTGCTGTCGAGTCAGTTCTGACTCACAACAACCCTACAGGGCACAGTAGAACTGCCCATAGGGTTTCCAAGAGCAGCTGGTGAATTTAAAACAGCCCATCTTTTGATTAGCAGCAAGTGCTTAACCACGGTGCCACCAGGCTCCTTAAAGATGACAGCCTTACATCTATAGGATATCATCTTGCTGACCTCTGGCTAGAGGAAGGGGAGTGGACGGAGAGTAGGGGAAAGGAGACTGTTGGGAGGATGAGACATGTATGGAGCAGAGAGGAATAGTGTGCAGTCACCGGACAGGGAGAGCAGTGGAAGCTGCATATAGGGGGGCATGTAAATTTACATGTGAATGTACATTTTCACTCAGTTATGTTAAATAAAAATTAAAAAAAAAAAGATGACACACTTGCAAATCCTGTGGGGAAGTTTGCTGTGTCCTGCAGGGTCCCTGTGAGTCGAAATCACCCTGATGGCAGTGGGTTTGGTTGTTTGGGTTTAAGGCGTAAATAGTTCTGACTGTATCTTCTTGAAACCTTTTGCTTTTAAGTTGACTTTAAATTCAGTACTGAAATGTAAGAGTAATAGAGTTAAACTATTTTTCAACTGTGTTTTGTAGCTGTTTTTAATACATTGTTTTTTAGAAAGAATTATCCCTGAAGTTAGGTGAGGAAATTCGCTTCCTGCTTCTCAGCAGCCCACTCTTTTGTGAAGGTAGCTCCTCCTTCACAAGGGTGCCCTTGTGCTGTGTGGTGGCCGGCCCTGCAGTGTGACAGCACCTGCCCCGTTTCACTCCGCGTCCGCTGTGTCTGTTCGTCCAGGTCTCCTGCCCCTCCCGCCTTACCGTCTCCCATCGGACAGGAGTTTGTCTTCCCGTTGTTCAGCTTATGTGTGAGATTCCCAAGTTCTCTGAGAAACGTTTGTTTGGATATAAAGTTGTTTTTGTCTTGTTATTTTTTAAGTCCATCTTTCTGATTAGAATGTCTATGCAAGGACATAGGGAAAAGATGACATTTTGAAAAATTCGTTCAGCTCTATATCATCATCTTCATGTAACAGTCTTGTTAGAGACGTTGAAACCCTTTGCCGTTGAGTAGGTTCCAGCACATGCAACTCTGTAGGACAGGAGAGAACTGCCCCCCGAGTTCCAGGGAGCATCCGGCAGATTTGAACTGCCGGCTTTTTGATTAGCAGCCCCAGCACTCAACCAGCACATCACCAGGGTTTCCTGGTCAAAAGAGGCTGATCTCTGATAAAGTGGGATATTCAGTCACATGTAAATGTCAGCTTTTTAGTGACAGTCTCTTTTCCCTGTAACTTAAGAGATGAGAATTTAGTGAGACATTGGTCTTTGCTGGTTATATACAGTTGTGAGTTTGGTCTTCATTTCACTTTAACAATACTGATAGAGCTTATAAAGTCGAGTTTACAGGATCCAATCAGGTAAAGCAATGATTTTTAAGAGCATGTATTTTTTAAGGATCACAATAAATCAAGTGTCCTTGAGTGTCATATCTCTGGTCCCCATCAGCCGTTAAAGCCCTGGATGGTAGAACATGATCCCCCCCTAGTACAGAGGGTAGGCCCGTGGACAAGCTGTGACTCAGGGCTGAGAGCACCGCATGTGGCCGCAGACGCAGCGTCTGAGTGTCACTGTCTCAGGAGGTAGATGTGTCCGGATGAGCAGGGATTGCGTGTCCTCACTTACAGCCCGTTTTCTCTGATTCTGACTGGTTCATTCAGCCAGTGTCTGTGGCGTAAGTGTCATGCACCAGGCATTACTGTGGTCACTAGGGACACAGTGATGGAAAGGCAGGAGCCCTGCCTCCGAGAGCTCACCTGGGCAGTACGTGATGCTCCCTGGGGCACAGGAGGGGTGGGCACGGCATCTCACCTCACGAGACCAGCTGGCATGGAGTGGGCAGCCACTCATGACGACCACGTGTGTGTGAGAGAAGAACTGCTCGGTCAACTTTTTAACAGCTGGTCGTCTGGAAGTCAGTCATCAGGCATTTCTTTTGAGGCACCGTCGGAGGACTTGAACCTCCAACTTGTCCATTAGCAGTGTGAGCTTCAACTGTCTGTGTTGCCCGGGGACTCTGTCCTCGCTCCTTGGGGATCGCAGACATTTTCTGGAGGAGGTCATGAGTGAATGGCAATCTGGAGGTGGCCAGGAGCCAGGTGAACCGAGTGACAAGGGGAAGGATGTCCCAGATCAGGAGAAGCCGCTTCTACGGAATGGAAGCGCATTTTCTCCAGCCTGTTCCAGTAGTTGTGTGGACTAAAACTCAGACTGTCAAAGAGGGGAGGGTCGACAGTAAGGAAGCCAGTTGTGGGGGTCTCGTTGTGGAGTTTGAACTTGATTGTTGAGGTTACCAGAAACTTTGGAAAGGTTTTCTCCAAAGGGGATGCCTTTCCCCTTCGTCATAGTCACTGTGATCCCATAGTGTTGTGTAGCTTGACAGCAGGACCTGTCTCTGTTCTACTTTGCGCTCCTGCATGTACGTTTCAGAAAGTCTCCCTGCTTAGCTGGTGGACTCCTCGAGCTGAAAGCTGTGTCTTGAAGTGTGTCACCCAGCGGTCTTATGCGGTGCTGACTGTGGCCCCTAAGTGGGGAGACATCCCGTGGGGATCAGCATAGTGAAAAATCTCCCCACGTATTCTCCTTCTCAACCCAGACGCAGCTTTCTGTCCCCCACTTGTGGCAGAGATGGAAATGCGGGGCCCAGAGCAGGCCCGGCCTTACTCAGTGGTTCTGTATTTCAGGAAGAGACGTGGCCACCAGTAAGCGAAAACGTCACTTCTCCGTGAAGCTGACCGTGGGCCCAGTGAAAGACATGACCAGTCCGCCTCCAAATTCCTGTCTTTGTGAGAGGTAGGGTGGATCAATTCTGTGAAAATACTTAAATAAAACATTTTTCTGTTCTTCAAAAGCAGAGTATTTTCCTGTGTGTGATACTTGTTGTGTAGAAATGCATCTGATTTTCATGATGGTGTTTTGGTTGAGTCTCCTAGAGAATGTTGTGTTTTTAAATCATTTCCTTTTAAGTCGAGACTTTTATTAGAATAGTTTTTTCCTTAGAAACATTTGCTCTGTTTTTCTCATAATGTTGAATTGGCTGGTTTCCTGTATATTGTTGTTTGTTAAAGTAACAAGCATTAACGATAAATAGCTGTAAATATGGCATCATCGGTTTAAAAGTTATTCATCTATTTAAATCATTGAGAAGAATGCAATGTTCTTGTATGTTCACATTCACTTTAACTTTTTAAATGCAAAATACATCATTCTAAACAGCTGAATTTTTTTGTAATACTTTATACATTGTTTTCAGTAGACATTTGAACATTACTTCCAAAAAATAAACCCCAAGCACATTGCTTTGAATTTTTCCTAGGTACTTTTTAATAAGTGATATAAAAAAGTATAATTCAAACAGTTGGTTATGATTGAGTTTGGAGGGGGTGATAAGATTGTTAACTAGTTGTTTTGTTGCGTGTTACCACTTCTCTTGTCTTTTAAATAATCCCAAGGTATTTGTTTTGTTTTAGTCCTCTTCTGCAGGACACACATGTAACACCGCAAAGAGAAAAGTCAGGTATGAATACAAATGGGGATTCTTACTCGTAAACTACTAGAAACTCGAATACGTATAAAACTGAATGATTTCTTTCTTTTCCTCCCAGTGGTCTGTGGGAGTTTATTTCACACACCGAAGCTTGCAAAGGTGAGCCTTCTACCTGGTTTGTTTTGTTGTGCTAACTGAGAACTTGACAGCGGGGAGACCCAGTTTCACTCCCCGGCCGGTGTGCCTCATGTGCAGCTACCCTTTGTCTGCTGGCAGAGGCTAGTGTGTTCTCTGGGGCTGAGCAGGTTTCTTTGGTCCTTCAAGAGAAGATAGACTTGGAAGAAAAGCCTGGTAATCGGCTTTTCCAAAAAATCAGCCCCTGCAAACCTGTGGATCACACCAGTCTGACCTTGCAGGGTGTAGGGTCACCATGAGCTGAGGGTTGACTTGATGTCAGCTGACACTAGCATCTCACCTTTGCCCCAAGGTCTGCAGAGATACACCTAGCTTCCTGCCTCACATGGACTCCCAGTAATGACAAAACAAAAAAACAGTTAGTGCATTTCCATGAAGTAAATGTTGGTTGGTGTTGTATTTGATTGCTGTCAAGTTGATTCTGTGACCCCACGTGTGCGGAGTAGAACTTCTGCACGGGCTTTCAAGGCTGTGACTTTCCAGGGGCAGATCAGGGAAGTGAAGAAAACCAAAGCTGAAAAGTGGAGGAGGATAGAAACCAGAGCCCTCCCTGACAGGTGCCTGTGTTTTGTCATTGTGTTTTCAGGGTCAGACACCAAAACGTATCTCAGAGAGTCTGGGAGCCGAGGTGGACCCAGACATGTCCTGGTCAAGTTCCTTAGCCACGCCACCTACCCTCAGTTCCACCGTGCTGATAGGTAATGCTGTCACATAGGAAAAGACAAGTGGCTTTGATCAGTTGTTGTCTCTGATACTTCTAGAACTGTTTTTAAAAGGAAAACCTAAAGATGACATGCTGAATAGTAATGTGATTGATAAATAATGTGGTTCTGATGAATGAGTAATTTGAGTGTGGATTGGCTGGATTGGAAGTCCCCGCAGTGGTCCCTGTAGGAGTCTGACCTGTGTTTTTGTGTTGTGTGGTAACCCAACGAGCTTTCCAGGTACTCGCTTACCTACACACGTCAGCATTGAAGAGCCAGTGTGAAGTGAGAAATTGTGTGTTTTCTACACATCACATTTATCCTTCAGGCATTAAAGTATACTGGTAAACAAGCTTTCTCTCTCCTTAAACCTGTCCTGTGGTTCTGCACTGCCAGTGGTACAAAGTTGAAACCTTAAATTTTATAGTTGAAGTTGTACAACCATGTGATTATCTGAAATGTTTGTTTCATAAAACTTTTTGGTTGTGTGTGTGTGTGTGTATGGCTATTTAAGTGCAAGTTGTACTCAGAGCTTGAGTTTAAATTAATTTATACCAACCTAGGATTTATTTATGTTTTATTACTTTGTTTATTCTAGCAAGCACATGTGCCGTTTTTATCCTTTTACTGGGAGCAAAGTAGCTTTCTTCACTTGTGGTTCAGATGAAATCATACAGGTGGACACATTTCAAAGAGCAAGATGTATTTATTATATAACATGCCTCTAAAGCCCATTGCTGTCCAGTTGATTCCAGATCGTAGCAACCCTACAGGCAGAACAGAGCTGCCCCACAGAGTTTCCAGGGAGCACCTTGTGGACTGCTTTATTGTCTAAGTCGGTGTGAACAGCTTCAAGCTTTTGCACTTGTGTCTTGATCACATGGCTCCATCTGCTTTTCCAAAGGCATTGTGGACAGTGCCACCGTAAAGTCGAGATCACCAAGCCATCGTACTTAGCACCTGTGAGTGGTGCTAAGGAAGTGAGCCTTGCTCAGTCACTACATTGAGTGACTTTTATAATTGCTATGATTGGGCCAGTTTGTTTTGTCTCAAGTGAGTCATCCAGACGCAGATGTGCTTTTTCACATCTGACCAAAAGACATGTCCTTACCTAGGCCATTTGGTCAGAGTTCTTTGCATTAACTGGAGTGTATAACGTGTAGTAACTGCAACCAAAACACCTGTTGCTGTCAGATCAGTCCCACTCACAGTGACCGTATAGGACAGGTTAGGGCTGCACCATAGAGTTTCCAAGGAGCACCTGATGGATTTGAACTGCCAACCTTTAGATTAGCAGCCGAACTCTTAACCACTGCACCACCAAGGCTGTGACGTGTCATACAGTACAGGTAAATAAATTGTTCTGTGTTTTTTTTAACAGTCAGAGATGAGGAGGCATCTGAAACCGTATTTCCTTATGATTCTACTCCTGTAAGTAAATGTGACAGGTTGATTTTGCTGTTGAAATGGCTTAGAATTTTAGATTGCCGTGATCAGTTACTCATCTTGCATTTTTCAGTTCTTTGAGAGAGTCTAAACCTGCCCCATACGTGGTTTTCTTTGACTGCATGTGAAACTTGGCTATCTCTGTTTAAGTTGTGTGCACACCTATACACACACCTACACACGCACAAAAATATATACTTTGAGATCTTTGTATATACTTTAAATTGCTATACTGTGAGTTTTTATAGTAGCGATTTAAAATGTAACTTTTGCAGATTTCAAAAAACTATTTCTCCAAGCATAAGAAAAGTCAAAAGGAAAATGACTGGCATGTCTCTTATGTTCCTGAGAATGAAAATAAAAACCAGGGAGCAGTGCTGAGTCCTGGTAAGTCCCTAGATTTGGTCGGAGGCTCCTTTTCACAGACGTCTTGGAGCTGCTGTTCCTCTCACGAACAGACACGTGGCTGCTCTTTTCTCAATGAGGAGCAGCGTGTCGACGTGAAGCACTGAGGGTAGAAACGCGCTGGGTGTGGGGAGAATGTTTCCATGGGACTCTACGCCCGCGGTGGTCAAGGTACTGTTGTGATGGAGAAGCAAAACCTGTTACTCAGAACCTTCAGAGGTGAAGAATAAGGTGTAAAATTGGCACACTTGGAAGGCTGTATTTTCAAAGTAGACAATAAGTATGAGGTGAAATATATGACAGGTCTTTCTAGCCGGGTCATGGGAATATTGTGTTTTCCTTGGTGTGTATCTGTGTCTGTACACAGGTGCAGGCTTATGTATCTGTGTGTGTTTGTGTGCACTGTCATGTATACACACTGATTCCCCTGTGTATGCATGTGTGTAAAATCAGATTTTGCACTCAGTTGTTGAAGTCCACAAAATTGACTTGAAACATCTGGTTTGATGGGTCATAGAGAATAAAATTTTGTGTATAGTAAGGTGAAGTGAGTTCTGGCTTTGTGAAAGACTGTTAGAGCCTGTGGTTACAGACTCGTTGCTCTAAAATCAGTCTTTACCAGGAGACCAGGGGAGGGGTGATTAACTAAACACGTGACAGCTGGCACTGAGAATAATCTCAGATGCTAAGTTCTGTGCAACTTTTGCAAATACTTTTTCTGGGAGAAGGGTTGTGGGGACAGTGTAAATTTTATAGTTGCATTTTGAAATGTTACTTATTGTGCTTCTGTTTTAATTTGAGCAGAGTCGGGAGAAGTGCTGAGGGGTTTATTTGGTGACGTGAGTCGCTGTGAGGGCTGCGGTGGGAGCTCTGTGCCATGTGGTCCAGAGGAAGACACGCAGGAAACAGTTGCAGATATTTCTGAAGCCGACAGTGTTTCACTCTGTATTACTAAATATAAAACTGGAAACACACAAAAAATGAAAACTGGCAAAACTAGGAAAACCATTCCCAAGGTAACAAAAGCTGGTGAATGTGAAGATGTTGAGAAAGAACTGGAAGAAAACAGACATCCATGTGCGCGTGACATGGAGGCCAGCGACAGTGGCCTGCTAGACTTCCACGAGCCAGATGAGGAAACAACTGGGAGTAGGAGCCACACAGTGTCCGGGGGGGCTGTGGCATCTTCAGCTTCTCCTTGGTCTCCGCTAACCCCGTCGGGCCTCTCTGGAACTCAGATGGAGAAAAGACCCTTGTTGTCTATGTCCTGTGGCCAAAGTCATTTGGAAAAAGACCTCATAGGCCCAGAGAAAGAATGTCCCAACTTTATGACTTCAGAAAGTTCTTTGCCGCACATTTCAGGTGTACCAGAAACAGAGAAGAGGTGGCCTGAGGAAAGAGTGGACAGCAAGAGCCACAAAGGACAGAAGCTTGCATCTCAGAAAACCTCCGTGCTGGCAGTGCAGCAGGTAACAGCTGCTGCGTCCCAGAGTGCCACAGAGGCTGTCGTTGGGGTGAGACCCTTAGCTGGTGAGACCTGTGCGGTTATGTCAGATGATGTGACTCCCTCACACTTCCAAGAGAAACCTGAAGCCTCCAACAGTGGGTGGGAAATAGAGGCCGCCTGCTCCCAGAAAGATGGGTCTTTGTGTCCAAGCTCAGTAGGTGATGGAAGCTGCTCAGCCACCCCCAAACATGCTTCTGTTGCTTTGAAGAATGTAAGCTTAATAGCTACTTTGAGAAAGAAAACAAAAAAGTTTATTTATTCTATAAGTGATAAAAAATCTTCTCCAGAAGGAAACACACAGAGAAATCCAGACTCTGGACCAACTCAGCATTCAGGCCAATTTGAAGCAAACTGTGTCTTTGCGGATGCTGACTCAGGGACTGCAGTGCCTTGTGAGTAATGCCTGTGGTTCTATGACAGCGAAGGGGGTCTCTCTTTGGGACGTGGGAATTTATTTATTTTTTATTTTTAATTTTTTTTTTAAGGAAATAGCTTTCCTTTTGTCATTTTAAATTTGCCTTTGTTTTCCACCTGTACTGTCCTGTCATCACTCTCAAGTAATGTCCCTCACGCACTGTCCCTTAGGCCTGTAATCACCACATCCAGAACTATTTCCTTCCAGCTCATCAGACCTGAAGGAGGAGCCTTCTCTCTCGGGACAGGGCATGTGAGGTCTGTGAGCCTCACAGGCTTGGTGACTAAATTCTTGCTTTGATTTTTTTTTCTAAATTATAGTAAAATATGAGTAAAAAATTTCCATTTGAATGACTTTTTACTTTAATTTTAAAAGTTTTATTAGTACGCGGTAGCCAAACTGGACAACTCTAAAAATGTTATAAACTATGTATCTTCTCTGAAGCCTGTGGGAAACAGGCAAATTTAAAGTAAGGAAGTCTTAAAGCAGCAATTTGTTGTATAAACCTACTGCCATCCAGTCAATTCTGTCTCACA
This sequence comes from Heterohyrax brucei, assembly GCA_028571685.1. Lineage (NCBI taxonomy): Eukaryota > Metazoa > Chordata > Mammalia > Hyracoidea > Procaviidae > Heterohyrax > Heterohyrax brucei. The sequence continues at coordinate 84,475,769 of CM053159.1, forward strand.
GTGACCCTACAGACAGAGTGGAACTGCCCCATAGAGTTTCTAAGGAGCGCCTGACAGATTCGAACTGCCCACCCTCTGGTTAGCAGCTGTAGCACTTGACCACTGTACCATCAGGGTTTCCTGCTGCTGTATGGTTAAGTATTGAAACCAAAACCAAACCCCACTGCTGCAGAGTCAATTAGGACTTGCAGGAACCCGATAAGACAGGAGAACTGCTCCCTAGAGTTTGCAGGGAGTTGCTGGTGGATTAGAACTGCTGACCTTTTGGCTTAGCAGACATAGCGCTTAACCACTGTGCCACCAGGGTTTCTAGTTAAGTACTTAGAGGTTACTTAAGGTGATTTCTGTATCTGCAAGTGTTGAGAGTGTGCGTAGTGAAACTCGTTTTTTATTTTAGTGACTCTGTGTATCCAGGAGGCCTGGATGTGCATTGGTTAGACACTGGGCTGCTAACCTAAAGGAGAGATGGTGACACAGCCAGGGAAACCCTTGGAGCAATTGTGCTCTGTCACAGGGGTCCCTGTGAGTCAGAGGAGACGCTGCTGGTACCTAACAGTGCAACATTGGCTTATCGGGCACCGACCTAGATGTTTTGGGAAGAGGTTTTCCCTCCCTCTCAGAGGTTTCCGGGGTGGTGACGGCCCAGTAGATAAAAAGGTGGCTGAACCAAAACAGGAGCTGCTGTAGGTCTGAATGAAGTTCCAGGGGCATAGGGTGGCCGTTTTCGATGACAGCATTAAAGCCGGAGGGACAGTGACTGTGTACTGGTGGCCACTGATGGAAAATTGTGTGTTGCTCAGAGGAGTTAGAGAATGAGCACACCAGAGCAGTCCCCCTGTTTGGCCTTTGTAACTGAGATTAGGTCATCCTTCAGGCCCTTTGTAAGTAGAGCCTTTTTTAAAAAATTGGCATTTGTTCTTTTTGATATGAAAGCCGAAACCAACTAAAGGGAGTGGTTGTCTTTGTCATGTTTTCCCTCTGCCTTACTTTTCTGTCGCTTGGTGCTCTGGTAAACAATGAACTTATTTTCTGGTAAAAAATCACTTGAATTTTGTATATGGTTTCTAGCCATGTCGTTAAATTATGTAGTTATTTTGATTGAACTGATGCACACTGTAAAAAAATACAAGTTGCTGTGTATCCTCAGCTGGCCAGTACAATAATTTCTAAAGAAAGGATGTTTAGAATTCTTTCTGTTTAAACCAGTGATGTTGACGTAGTGATTTTCACATAATTCTCATTTTAGATCCTACCTTCGTGGTGAAAGATACGTAGCAAATGTGCATGATGACACTTAAATTTTATCACTCTGTTTTTATCCTTAGGTTTGTTGCGTTTTTCTGTCCAAAAGAATCACTTACAGAATGAAGGTGAAGAGCCAGCTCACCCCCTAACCAGCTCTCTTGGGACCATCCTGAGAGAAAGTTCCAGTAACAAAAGTAGTTCTACTGATAAAGAATTATCTCAGGGTCTTTATTGCAAAGAAGCACGAGTTAATTCAGAAGAGGTGCAGTCATCTGGAAGCACAGAAACTCATGGTCAGTCATGCCTGCAGGGACACCACGGTGATAAGTTCCCAACAACCCAGGGAGCTTCAGATGTAAAAGAAGAAGCTTGGGCTGTGTCCGTTCACCCTGTGACACAACACTCAGAAGCAGAAGATAGCAGTGTGTGCTTAGACTCACCAAGAAGCTCTCCCTGTGGCCGTGGTGGCAGTGCCAGCGCTTGTCCTTCCCCGCCTGACCCCAGGGGCACCATGTCTGGCCGACTCATGATTGCCAGAGAAAGAGAGCCGCGTGAAATGTCCGAGGAACTAAGCCATAAGGGTTGTGTAACCACTTTTGAATTAACTAAAAATATTCCCCCAGAAAAAAATCAAGAAATGTGTGCCTTGAACGAAAGTTGTAGAGAAGGTGAGTGGTCACTGACCCAAGACTACGTGACAACCGCATCACCTTCCGTGAAGGTGTGGTTGGGCCAAAATACAGACAGCACGGTGGTCCACGCAGACCAGGAAGACACTGCTTTCATTTCAAAAGTAACTGTCAGTCCAAACTTGGAAGAATTTTTCCCAGAGAACGAGGAGAATTCTGCCCCACAGGTGATGAATGAAAGGAACATGGCTGCTTTGGAAGGGATGGAGGAGCTTCCTGAGGAACACCTCCGGTGTGTCAGAGAACCCATTCTCAAGACCGCCACCCGGGTCATGTGTTCAGACAGAGGTGACAAACAAGCAGCCCACGTCCTGATGACAAAAGTCTGTGACTCATCAGCTGCGGTCTGTGGTCTCACAGAGGAGAACAGACACAGTGAAGAGCAGCGTCTGACAGGGACTCTGATCAGTCAGGATTTAAAATCAGATGTCTCCTTGGAGACAGACACAGAATCAAGCAGAAATAACAATTACGCGGAAAGACGCTCCGGGCTCTTAGATCCAGTTTCAAATCACAGTTTTAGAGGCTTCCGAACAGCATCTAATAAAGAGATCAAACTCTCTGAACACCACATTCAGAAAAGCAAGGTGCTCTTCCGAGACACTGAAGACCAGTATCCCAGAAGTTTAGCTTGTGCTGAAATTGTTGGTGTGTCACCGTTAGACAGTCAACAGATGCTGAGCAGACTTGACACGCTGGCCTCACAGACGCCAAATCCCACACCTGGGGAGGTATGGGGACATGCTTTTGTCTCTGACAGCGGCAGTAGTCACACAGCTCCTCAGACTTTATCTTTAAAGCAAGATTTTAATTCAAGCCGTAAGTTAACACCTAGTGAAAAGGCAGAAATCACAGAGCTTTCTACCATATTGGAAGAATCAGGAAGTCAGTTTGAATTTACACAGTTCAGAAAACGAAGCCATGTAACAGAGAATACATTGGAAAGATCTGAAAACCAGCTAACTGTCCTGCATGACCTTTCTGAGGACTGGAAAGATGTCAACCTTGACCTTACAACTCCTGGCCCGTCTGCCAGTCAGACAGGAGACAACCAGAGATGGGTTAGCACGGCTGGCGACACGCCAGACAACTTGCCCGGAAACCACGTGAACCAGAGGGCTTCTGGTTGTCCGGAACATAAAGAGAAATTTGTGGGTTTTTGTTCTGCACGGGGCACCCAAATTCATGTTTCTAGCAGAGCTCTGCAGAGCGCCCTGAGACTGTTCAGTGATATTGACAACCTTAGTGAAGATACTTCCACAGGTGTCGCTTCTGGAAGATTCTCCTTAAGTCCCTCTGCTTCTGTTGTCTCTATGTCTGAGATCAGAGAGTTCACCAATGATAGAAGTTTGAATAAGAAGCATGATAAATGCCAGCTTACATTACCAAATAGTCCTGACACAACCGCTGGCATGTCTGTTAAAGGGAACCCAGAAAGAGGCAAGAGGAGCAGAGAAGACCAGTGTGCTGGTCCCCACAGAAACACTCGTAACTTGAGTGAAACCGATGGCAGTGACTCAGCTGAAAAGACCCCCGTGTGTGTCCGTGAGGGTGGCGGTGGCCGGCCTCCTGTGGACGATGAGCCCAGCGTGGGCCTGCGGGCCTCGAGCCAGTCTACAATGGCAGGAAACGGTGACATTACAGAAGGTTTGTCCGATTTAACTTGTTTGGAAGTTGTGAAACCTGAAGAGACCTTCCATGTTGATACTTCAGATAAAGAAGAGCCAACTTGTAATACAATGGAGCAAAGTGGGAAAGATTTGGACCTCTGTGACTTACCCATTCACACAGCCAGTAGGAAAGCCATCAGCATTTCCAAAGAGTCATTCAGTAAAGTTGTAAATTTGTTTGGTACAAAGTACACAGAAGAAAACTCCATTGATCTTTCAGATTCTGTGAACTCTAAATTGCTTTCTGGCATAAGTAAGAACAAAAAGGATTGTTTACGTTACAAGGAAAGAAATACAGTTCAAAACAAAGTATGGAAAGAGAAGAACCTGACTGATACTGAAAATAAACTGACTGTCCACCCTCAAGCCAAACATGAAATGGGAAAAACCGGAGAGCCCCCCATGCTGGGTTTTCACACAGCTAGTGGGAAGAAAGTAACAGTTACAGAAGCATCTTTGGACAAAGTGAGAAATCTCTTTGATGAAAACAAGCAAGGTAGTACTAGTGAAACCTCTAATTTTTACCATCAAGGGACAAAGAGGCTACAGGAGAGAGGGGAGCATAAAGAAGGGCTGGAGTTGGCGTGGGAAGCAGTTGGGACAATGCCTGTCCCAGAGTCTGGAGAGACGGAAGATTCTCTAGGTGACAGTGACAGAAACTGTGTTTCTAACGAGACCTTGGGGTTCTCGAGGGATCATTTATGTAGCCACACTGAAAATCTCAGAGCATCAAATGATTCATGTGTGAACGATGAAGTACATGAAAATACAGAAAGAGAAACAGCAGAGTGTCCCGTGACTTGTGACAGCAGCCGTCTGACCGACAGACACCAAGCTCTGGCGTTTTACACAGGGCGTGGTGGGCGCATCTGTGTGTGTCGGACATCCCTGTTGGAAGCAGGGAAGTGGCTTAAAGAAGGAGAACTAGGAGATGAGCGGGGAAAAAGAAATGCTGGCGAGGCTGGTGGTGTACAAGGGAGCCTTCCAGACTGTGTAGGAAAGCCTTCACGTGGAGATAGTTCAGGTGACATCACAACAGAAAATGGCAACAAGAATCTCTCTGAAAAACAAGATTTAAGTTACTTAAGTAACAGCTGTTCATACCGTTCTGGGTTTTGTCATTTGGATGAGTTACATCATAAATCATGGCATCTCTCAAAAATTAAGAAGGATAATTCTGGCATTGAGCCACTGGTGAAGGATGCTCAAGACAGAAAAAGCTCCAGTATTTGCGAAGTGACGTCTCCAGTAGGAAACGCAGACACACACCCACCAACTATAAAGGAAGATACTTGTGTTCAGAAATGTGTGGCTGACACTTCACTGTGCAGAAATAAAAACACAGTCACTGAGCTCACCATGTCTGATTCAGATAGCTTTGCGGTGGGGCCACCTGCGTTCAGTGTGGCCAGTGGTAAAGTAGTCTCTGTCTCACCTGAGACCATGAATCAAGTGAGCGGGCTGTTTGCAGACACCTCCAGTGAGGTCGTTACACACACTGAGTGTAAATCAGACACTTACCGAGCAAAAGCTGTGGCAGGTTGCCACACAGCCTTGGGTGATTCAGAAGGTAATATTTTCCACAACACTCTAGATGGTGAAGGATGTGTTTTGCCTTCATGTAAGGCTCTTGGGGACATTCACAGTGAACAAGTGTTACCACATACCCAGAGGATGTCAGAATTGGATCAAGTTTCCAAAAGACCATCTTGTCAGGTTAGTTTGAAAACTTCTGATGTATGTAAATCGTACACAGAAAAGATTCCCAAATCCGTCTCTACAAATACCTGTGGGATTTTTAGCACAGCTGGTGGGAAATCCGTGCAGGTGTCAGATGCTGCCTTAAGAAAGACAAGACAGGTGTTTTCTGAGATGGAAGATAGTGCCCAGCAGCTCGTGTACACAGAATCCTGTCACAGTAACGAGGGACATTCAAACAAGGTCACAAAAGAAAGTAAGGCTGTGATACACACCAAAGACAAATTGCCATCACCCCTAGCAGGCTTTTCATCTAGAGCTGTAAATTCATCTGCCTCTTCTGGATTTAGTACAGCCAGTGGAAAACAGGTCTTAATTTCTGAAAATGCCTTGCAGAAAGTTAAGGGGATGTTAGAGGAATTTGATGTGATCATGGCTGACTGTAGTTATGACTCACCTACATCTGTGAAAGATGTCTCAAAAACACTTCATTGTAATGATGAGAGAGTCCCGAAACACTGCGTGAGCTCCAAAGTGGACAAAACCTGCTATAGAGAATTTGAGTTATCAAATAACCGTAATATTGAAAGTGGTTCTTCAGATAAGTGCCGCCCTGTTCAGGTCCCTCAGCGTCTTTCTCCGTGTAAGCCCAGTGCAGAGCAGCCAGCGTTCAGGACCAAAGGGTTGCGAAGGGAGAACGTTTGTCTTTTGGGAAAAAAACAAACTTTGCCTAGAAATATAAAAGTGGAAATCAGTCAAATCAAAACTTTTTCTAATCTTCCTGTGAAAACAAGTGTAGACGTTTGTTCTCGTTACTCCAAAGACCCGGAAAACTCTGACAGGACAGAAGCCGTAGAGATCACCAAAGCTTTTATGGAAGACGACAGACTGACCAGTTCTGAACTGCTGACCCATGCAAGACATTCTCCACTTACCTGCCCCCCAAACGAGGAAACGGCTGTGTTAGATTCAGGATTTGGCAAGCGAAGACATGTACTTGTCTCGACTGGTAAGTTTCTACTTTTTCCTTTTGGTTTGTGGATACTAAGGACTGAGGCCCTTAATAGCCCTGATATGCTGGCTCACTTTTGTGGAAAGACCTAGCGATTTACTTTAGAAAATAAGCTGATGACGGCCCCTTGTGTACAACAGAACAGCTCTGGGCCATCTTGTTGATGGTTGGTCGGGGTCCGTTGTCCTGCTGTCACGTATGTCCATCTCCTCGAGGGTGTCCTTGTTGGCACTGGTTGTCTTCTCACCACACACTGCCCTTTGCTGGTGACCAAAGGAAGTCAGTCCGAGTTCTGCCGTCCTTGCCTTTGAGGGACATTGAGGTTAAGAAAACCCTCAGTGAGCCACCTCCTTCTGAACAGTTACGGATTCGTAGAATGTTCTTCGTTATCAGGAGTCTCTTGGCCAATCCCTTCATGTTACAGAGAAGGAAATAGGCCAGTAGGTTGGTTCCTCCACTTGGTGCCCTTTGCTTTTGAGTCATCCTGATAGGTAAATGACTGACTTACACAGGTGCCATCTGGGTCCAGACACAGTGTCACTGTGTCAGAGGCCACTCAAGGGCACTTAACAACATCCAGTTCAAAGAACAAATCTGTGTTGGAAGCCAGAATGCCCCTGAGAAGGGAGGATGGTGAACCTTTGGGACATGTTACTGGGAGAAACCAGTCCCTGGAGAGGGACGCCACACTTGGAAGAGGGTCAGCTATAGAAGGGGAGACCCTCAGCAAGTTGGACTGACCCAGCGCCTGCAACGGCGGTCTCCAGCGTGATGACTGTGCAGGTGTTGTGTGGAGTCACAACTAAGTCAGTGGCATCTAGCAGAAACTTCTAGGACATGCACTATGCTGAATTTCCCTTACAGCAAAGTGGCAAGTTTATAATACTTAAACTATTTTCTGTTGTCTAGTGCAAAAATTGAGATGCAGAAGTAAGTTGTTCATCTGCCTTAGGGTAAAAATACCCTAAATATTTTCCAAGTCATCCATGTTTAATTTTGTTCACTTCTGTTTTATGTAAAACCTGATTTTGACTCCTCATGACCGTATAAAACAGAGTACAGCTGCCCCAGAGGGTTTCTAAGGCTGTAATCTTCACAAAAGCACATGAGGTAAACAGCCAAGCATGTAAGCACGGCCCACCACGGTTTCTTCTGTTAGATGTAAACCCACAGCTTAATCAGCTTCTGGCTGTTTGAACATCACAGGTCTTGGTCAGACAGCTGCATCACTGTTTAATGATCTAATGATAAAGTCTTACGGTTGGACACTTTTACTTACTAAGTCCAGTGAATTCACAGCCTGTGATAAAGCATTAGAAGGGAAGCACCTGTTCTCACACGCTGTCTCAGTAAGACAGGGCCATTGGTAGTTTGAGTTAGGGTTCAATTTTGTTCCTAGTTTTGCTAGTATTTTTACATTATTTGGTTATTTTAAAAACCTACTCTCTGACTGGCCCTAACTAGGGGCCTGTGTGGTGAGTAGTTCCTCCTTGAAAAATGCCCTAAAAGGTTCTCTGAAGAACTTTTGTCATGCTTGCTTGCTGGTAAACCTGGAGTTACATTCATGCATTCACAGCCCGTTCATTAAAAAGGAGCTTCTCGGCCCTGTCTGGTAACATCTGTGTATCTCTTTGGGAGATGAACCCTGTTGCTGCTGAGTGGATTCTGATTGGTGATGATCCCCATGTGTCACAGTAGGACTGTGTCCCTGGGTTTTTCTATAGCTGGTTCTTGGGAATGGGTCACCAGGCCTGTCTTCCAGGGGTCTCTTGTGGACTCCGATCACCAGCCTTCAGGTTAACAGCCAGGTAGTAACCTTGTATGCCACCTAGAGACTCTTTGTTCGTCCCTGGGCCCTGTTAGATGGGCCCTACTAAATATTTTAAATGGTGGAAAGATAATAGACATTAAGTTGGTGTTTAGAAATGAATTTTGTCCTTCAGTCTCAAATAGTCACTGTTTAAATTATGAAAACCCTATGAGACATTTCTGCTCTGTCCTGCAGGGTTGCTATGAGTCAGAGTGGACTCGAGGACAGGACAGTGGGATATTTAAGTTATAATTATTATGTATTTTTTAGTGATTGTAAGAGCCAGTACTTGAATTTTAAAAATGGACAGATAGTTAAACACTGATTAATGGGAAGGTTGTCAGTTTAAACTCGACTGAAAGACAACTTGGAAGGCAGGCCTGGGTGGTCCTGACCATCCCATAGTGCACAGTTCTGCTCTGTGCACGTGACTCTGAATCAACCCAGCGGTGACAACGGACTATCGTTTTTTTAAGAACGTATATGGGGCTTTCTTTTTAGGAGAACCCTCAATCAAAAGAAGCTTGCTGAGTGAATTTGACAGGGCAGTAGAAAATCAAGAAAAACCCTTACAAGCCGCAAAAAGCACTCCGGATGGTAACGTGTGCCCTTTATCTCTGTCCTTTCTCCCTGGGCAGGTAATCTGCGTAATACTTGTAAAGTTGCCTCCTCATTTCTTTTGGGTGTGTATATTATTGGAAAAGATTTTACAGCGTAATTTTGTTGTTGAACTCAGTTGTTGAAAAGTTTCTCAAATGAAGTTTTCCTTCCTAACACCCAGTAGGGTTCAGAGGTTCTTTATTAAGTACCAAGTGTGAAAATGTTTACCAAGCAATGGTTTTTTCTTTGTTTGTTTGTTGTAAGCTGTAAGACTTAAGTAAAAACTTAGTGTGCCACCAGCTGAGGTCCTGGAGCCCGGGTAGGCGGTGACCCTGCCCTTTGCAGGGCTCCCCCCACTCCCCGAGGGGCCCTAGAGTCATCTCTGCGTTCCCTGACCCCGTGGCTGGTTCTCTGCTCCTTTGACCCCCTGGGAAGCCTTTGCTTCCTCTTCTCCAGATCACTGCTTTCTCTGGGTTCGGTTCCGGTGTCACTGGCTGCGCCTCTCCTTCTCTGCTTCTTCCTGTTCTGTCCTTAATCTAAACACAGCGTGCCCTGGCACTCTGTCCTCAGATCCTGTTTCTGCTGAGCTCCAGGGACCCACAAAGTTACATCCACAGCCTTCCCTGTCCCTAGAACTGCAGACTGATGCACACAGTTCCCTGCTCGATCCCTTTCTGTTTGAGTTTGTGCTCCACATAGCCGAGACACCAAAGCTCACTGACTGCCCCAGTCCCACCCTTGCTCCTGCTCTTTCTCTTGTCAGTGAGGAGCAGGGCCATTCAACCAGGGGATGGCATCAAAACAACGGTGACCCTTGGAGTCTTGTCCCCTCACAAGCCACGCCCAGTTCATCACCACCTCCTGCTGTCACTAGCTTCACGGTGTCACCAGGATTGACCCTTCCCTCACCCCGACCTCTGCCCCTCAGCCAGGCCACTGTCCCAGCTTCTGAGTGACCTCTCAAATTTTTGTGTTTGCCCTCCCCTCCTCCAGGCTGCCCTCAGCATAGCAACCAGAACCAGCCTTCCGACACAGAAGCCACACACATCACTTGACTGCTTCCAGCACCCCATGGTCCCTGTCTCATTTACACTGAAATCCAAAGGTTTTACCCTGGCATACTTGAAAGTAGATAAAACACTCAAATATTGTTTGCTGTTTATTTCTGAAGTGTAGATAAGAAGGTTCAGGTAGTGAGGGATAATTGTGTTCAACTGTAGAGGCTGAGGTCTGAAACACAGACAATCCCACAAGAGGTCAGGAGCATTCTGGAATTCTCAGAGATGTCTCTCATTTAGTGAGAGATTTGAGACTTACCGTCAAGACAGAATGGGTTGTGGGCCCTGTGTGCTGTGATTGATGGTACAATGTTTTGGAAAAGGACAGCACAGTGGCACCACGTGGAAAGCATCACCAGGTTGTCGATGTGAAGGTACAGGGGAGTCTGGGTGTGTCCTTTCACCGCAGCGTAGAACGGAGAGCAGATGCAGAGCTGAGAGCTCAGAAGGCGCCTGTGCTGCGGTCCTCCTGTCCGGCTGGCGGGTCTCAGCCATCGCGCACAGCCAGCTACGAAGGAGGACTGAAGACTTGGCGGTCACTCTTGCCCTTAGAGTGCACATTACGGATTTACAGAGTATTGTGTTCAGATGTCACCTGGAGTAACTTGTATGTCAGTTATCAACAAGAATTAGAATGCATTCATTTTCATTCATGTTCATTTTTCAGATTTGGTTTTTTTAATTTAATTCTGCACTTGGCTGTGTAAAATGTTCACCTAGTGCACACACTGGAACTCAGGAATGGCGTGCCTGGCGAGGTGGCTTCCCCTGCCTGTCCTCCCCGTTTCTCGCCCACTGGAGGTCACCGTTGTGCGGGTGTCACTTTCTCTTTCTAAGCTTAATTTATTCTGATTCCTTTTGTATTTCTTTGGCTTTTGTTTTCTATATTTATGCTCTTTACTTGGATGTTTGCACTTTGGGTTAGTTTGAGATACAGTTATCAGTGTGTGAATCAAAGGTTTCCTTTTATTAACTGTTTACCAGTAGCTGTTAGATGCTTTGAAAATGTAAGTCTGTAACTGTCTGAGAATGTTGTGTGTAGATATTTACAACAGCATGTGTAATCAGCGATGTGAGAAATGGAATCCCCTGATAGACTCTGAATAATACATGATACAAAATAACATTTTTTTCCTAGGCGTAATGAAAGACAGAAGACTATTTAGGCATCACATTTCCTTAAAGCCAGTTAGCTGTGCACCATTTTGGTAAGACATCTATACTTTTTTTTTTTCAATTATAGTAATAAAGTGAGGCAGAAATAGTGTTTTTTAAATATTTTTTATAATAATGGCCACCTTATGTCACTGACATAAAGAAGTCTTAAAAACAGGCACCAGCATTAAAAATTTCTGTACCTGGATGCAGAGCCCTGGTGACGCAGTGGTTAGAGCTGTGTGGTGCTACAACTGCTAACAGGAAGCCGGGCTACTCGAGTCGACCAGTTGCTCCCTGGGGACCCGCGGGACAGTTCTCGTGTGTTCTGTGGAGTTACTGTCAGTCAGAATGTGCTCGACGGCCACGAGTTTGGTTTGGGTTTATATACAGTATCTGACAATGAAGTCCGTGAACTTAATTGTGCTAAGTGCGGCATAACTCACTGCTGAATATCAGTACAGTCACCTTCGAAGTACTCCCGTTGGGAAGCTTTGCACCGATGTCAGCACCTAGTCCACCCTTCAGAGCAGTTTTGGAGCTCTCTGGAATGGCCAGTGCGCACAGTGGCAAGTTGGCGAACTTAATTATCTAGTCTGCGAGGAAGTTTTTAGCCAGTAAGCAAATAGCTGTATTAGGAAACCCACACTTGTGATCTGATCTGGCCCCCAGGGACTTTTTTCTTTATCCAAAGATAAAGATAAAGTTGATACTGAAAGGACAGCATTTTGATGACGTTCGGGACTTCAAGGGTAAGAGGACAACAGCTCTGATGGCCGTTCCAGAAACAGTTCCAACACTGCACTGAAGGGAGGACTAGGCACTGGCCTTGGTGCCTGGCTTCCCCAGGGGAGGACTTTGAAGGTGACCATAGGGAGACTCAGCAGTGCAGTGTGTAGCTTTTTCTAGGACCAGTGTTCCGACTTAATTGTCAGACCCTGTATGTGCATGTGACAGCTGGACAGTGAGTAAGGAAACCAGAGAGTCGGCGCCCTTGAACTAGGTGCCAGCGAGGGGAACGGGAAGGTTAACGCTGGGGGGAAGGCCTGAGAACACAACTGTGACAGCCTGTGACGAGGGGCCGGCGGCCGTGCTGACTACAGACTGTGACTCGGAGAGGGTGGCCGTGGAGCACTGCTGCTTTGCAAAGTAACACGTGTCCCTGAACATTGGTGTGTGTGCGTTTACTGGTGAAGACTCAAACGGGACTATTTTTCTTCCCATTTTAGCACAACTGAAAAACGGCAAGAAATACAGAATTCAAACTTGACTGCACCTGGTCGGGAATTTCTTCCTAAATCTCACTGTTTTGAACGCTTGGCTTTGGAAAAACCTTCAAGCGGTTTCTCCATTTCTAGACAGCCACAGTGTCAAGTTCCTGCCCCAAGCACTGGAAAAGCAAGTCACCTGGTGACTACAGGCAAACCGACCAAAGTCTTTGTTCCACCTTTTAAAACCAAGTCCTGTTTTCAGAGAAGTGAACAGTGTGCTACCAGGAATGTTAACTCGGAAGAGAACAAACACACACCCAGGAGTGTCGTTAAACTGGGCTCTGGTGACAGTGACAACACTGTTAGTGAAGGCGGATGTCATCCACTGAGCAAAAGCAGCTCCAGTCAGGCAGCAGCGGTGACTGTCACAGGGGCTGGAGACGAGCCGTCAGGTACTGTGGGACAGTCGGGGGGGACACACCCTGGCCTGCAGCCTGGGGATTTCTCTCCTTCGGTGATGTGCTGAGGGCTCTCCTCTTTCCTGAAAGTGAATGACTCCAGGCCCTTTTTAGGGTTTTAAGAATCTTCTAAGTCCAGAGAATAGGTTCAGTTGTTTTTTCTTTCAGAAAGAGCTGCCTGTGGACTATGTTATTGAAAGTAAATGTTGAGTGTGCGGTCTGGAACTGCAGGGCTAGAATATGTTTTATCAGGCTAGTTATTTTCCTCCAACTTTAACATAAAAATAACTGATATATTCTTCTTTACAAGTTGGGGGACTTTTCATCCTTAAAGACTTAAAAAGGGAAGAGGAACACTTTTTCTCTGCATTTAAAATTAGAGACCACTGACTTTACAGATGACATGAAATAGGGAGTGGCTGTGCTTTTGAAATTTGTGGTCCGCCTCATGGTTGGCTAATTCTTCTTTAATAGATTTGATCGCAGGGCTTCAGAGCGCGCGTGGCCTGCAGGAGACGCGGATAAAAGGAAAGCAGCAGCAGCATGTCTGTCCGCAGCCGGGCAGTCTGTATCTCGCCAAAACGTCTGGGCTCCCGAGACTGTCCCTGAGGTCAGCGGTGGGGGGCCGAGCCCCTGCCGCCTCTTCCCGTGAGCAGGTGTGCTATCGTCGACCGTGCCCCTGCAGTGTCACGGTCAGGTGTGGTTTGGTTTGGTTGACTATGTCTCCCGATGGCTTTAGTCCCAGAAGGAGCAGGCGTGTGCGGGAGGGATGAAGACAGCAGGTCTGAGTCGATCTGAAGGGGTCCTGGTGGCGTGGGTGTGCAGTGCTCCGCTGCCAGCCGAAGGGTGGGTGGGTCATACCTGCCAACCACGTAGGGGGAGCAGATGTGGCAGTCTGCGTGTGTCAGGGTCACAGAATGGGAAACCCTGCGGCTAGTTCTGCTCTGTCCTGCAGGGCCGCCGAGTTGAAATCTACTCCACGGTATTGAGTTTGGTTTGTGTCCAGTGGTGAACCAGCCTGACTGGGAACCCTGCTCTCTGCTGGCTCACCTTGGCCTGCCGGTGCTGTCAGTGTTAGAGATTTTTTGGGTGCAGTGAGTTTCTCTTAATTGGAAGTATGTAGAAGAAAAACCAGAGAGAGGAGGAGAAAGAAAAGGAAAAGTTTATTTGCGTCCCGGGCGGCTTCACAGAGCCTCCCAAGAGGGAGCCTGCAAACCCGCGCGCTGGCTCGGGGGTTGGGGGCTTATAAAGGGGGCAGGTGGACCTCACCGAGGACAGCGCTGAAAACAGCGCCCGTGAGGATGAGAACCATGTCCGTGGCAAGTCACCTTTGGGGTTGTGGGTGATTAGGGTCTCATTTCAGTGGAGTTGAGCCCACGGGAAAGGAGTGATAGCTAGGCGGCCGGGCAGCTCGTCTCATTTGAACGGAATTTCAGGAACAGCTGGCAGATGAAGCGTTTGGACTCGGGCGGCCGCTCTGGGAATGGTGGGGGAGGGGGCTGGGGTTTCAGCCTAACAGTCGGGGCTGCGGAAGGGACCTTTTCCTTCCCAGGTCAGTCTTATCACTGCAGGTGCTCTCGGGTGGATGGTGGAGGGAAGCCCCCTGAGGGGACTGACAGTGAGGCACTCGTAGCCCTGAACGTGCCGAGAGCTAGCTGCTAGCCCGCTGCTGTCTAGGTGGAATGCCAGGTAGTAGAAGGGTAAAGTGATATTGTACTATTCATAAACAAAAAAACGCCATCGTCATCATCAGTTCTGACTCATGGCTACCCTAGAAGACAGAGGAGGACTGCCTCACAGGGTTTCCAGGGACTCTGGTGGATTCAAACTGCCAGCCCTGTGGCTAGGAGCTGTAGCCCTTAGGCCCTGCCTCATCGGGGCTCCCCAGTAACACCAACTGAGCATTCTCTGTGTGCCAGGGCTTGTGAGTGCTCTGCGTGTACAGGTCCCCTCGCCTCTACCCTCCCGACCAGCGCCACAGCGAGTCCCTGGTACTCTGCGGGTGAGAGAGCTGTGGCACACAGCGTTAGTGCAGTCCCTGAAGTCAGTCCGCTGGGGAGCCGAGAGCGGGCTGCCGGCATGGGGCTGACTCGGGACTCGGGACTCGGGACTCAGCCGCGCTGCCAGCAGTGGGGTGGCTGCTGGGGACTTAGACCTGCTGGCTGAAAGCGGGTGCTGAATCAGTTCTACCTGTCACCCCACGTGACAGAGGAGGGCTGCCCCCTAGGGTTTCCTAGGCTGTCGTCTTTACAGGAGCAGACTGCGTGGAGCTACAGGGTGGCTTTGAACTGCAGACCTCTCTGCTGTCAGCCAAGCACTTAGTCCCAAGGCCACCAGGGCTCCCTGGAATCAACAGGCCAGCCCTGTAGAAAACAATCCAAGGTCATGTCCCAGAGAGACTTGGACTGACTTCTCACTGCTCCTTTCTTTCTAAGCTTTTGGACCTGAAAGGGTTCTGAAAGCTACTGTTTCTCCCACACACAGGGACATCCTGGGGTGGACAGAGCAGGGTCGTGGGCAGCTGGGAGGGAGACGGACCCAGAAGATGGAACTGCGGACATTGACATCAGCCTTCAGCTGTCCTAATTGTACCTTTGTGTTGATTGTTTTTGTTTTTAAACAAAAAATGTTTTGTTGCACAAAATGTGTTTGTTTTGTTGGTGTTTGTTCTTCCGTCCTCACCCAGACCCCGCCGTCTGTGTCTCGTGCAGCTCTACGTGCACGGCGTTCCTGAGCACTGCGTGAAGGTCAACAGCCGGAATGCGGAGTCTTTCCAGTTTCGAGCTCAGGATTATTTTGGGAAGGAGACCTCATGGGCTGGAAAGGGAGTCCAGTTGGCTGACGGTGGGTGGCTTATCCCCTCTGATGATGGAAAGGCTGGAAAAGAAGAATTTTACAGGTACTCGGCTGGGGACAGTTCTGTGTTCATCTCCGTGTGTTCTGCCGCCCTTCCGTCCCTCTCTTGTCTCTTAGCTCTTCTGAACTCAGGTGGTGGCTGGAGATCAGATTCTTACACGGTGAGTAACTGAATGTGTGTTGTGTTTCAGGAGGCATTCTGCCAAAGTCGTTTCAAAGGGGCATTCTGGTTTGTCTGGGGTATAGTGAATAGAGGAGCATTGTCTTCAGCTGGGCATTTTTTCTGTGTGTTTACAAACAAAGGCTGATAGAACAGGTGAGTTTGTCGCTCGCCCTGTGGTTGATTTCTCTCGCCAGCCTAGGTCACAGTGTTTCTGCACTGTGTCTGTCAGTAAATGTGACTCGTTGTGGTTGAGTCGATTCTGACTCAGAAACCCTGCAGGACGGAGGAGCTCTCGGCCCCGTGGCAGCAGACGGCCATGGCTTTCTTCCTCAGAGCAGCTGGCGGGTTTAAACCACCCGAGTCTCAGCTCGCAGCCAGCTGCTCGGCTGCGCTCTGTCAGGGCTCCTCCCTGACGGATGACCCCCAGGAAAGCCCCGCAGAGCAGGCAGCTCTCGGTCCTGTGGGGTTGCCGTGAGTCAGGACCGACCTGACAACAGCAGGCTGTGCTCTGTTCTAATGCGGTAGAACCACTCTGAGTTGGGACCGTTGTGGTGTGCTGTCAAGTCAGTTCCAGCCAACAGCAGCCCTGTAGGATGGAGGGAACGGCCCCACAGAGTGCCCCAGGCTGTCATCGTTACAGGAGGAGATGGCCAGGTCTTTTTCCTCCTGAGCTGGGGATGGGTTCAAACAGCCAACTTCTGGGTTGGTGGCTGAGCACTTAACCCACTGCACCACCAGGACTGGTCAATATAACTTAGACAGACTAACAAGCCAAACAGAAATATTTAATCATGGAAAATACAAAATAACTAGAAACTCTCATGCCCTGGAACACTACCTGTTAGGGACTCTGTAGTCCCTTCTGAGTGTAGTGGGTGCAGGAACGTAGTTTGAACTGTCCGTCGGGGACACTAGCTCAAGTCAGCAGTAAGAGGCGGGAAGCTTTTCCTCAGTGCCCTTTAAAAACCACTGCACGTTTTCAAAACTTGAGCTTTTGGAAAGTACAGAAAATACTTTCTTCTTAAATTAGAGGTTTTTATATGTCTTCCGAGTGTTTTAAGCGTTGAAGTATACCTTGCAGAGGTCTCCTATAGCAAACATCAGTTATCAACCTGAATGGAAAAAAGTGATTTGAAAGTTGTGTTACATACTTTTACCTACATAGACTGTAATTTAGGGGTTACCAGTTGCCGCCCTGTGTCGGGTGGATGGGATTCCTACAGCCTGAGTGTTGACACTGACGAGCTCTCACTGTTGGTTTTGGATTCATTTGGCAAATCCATCAAGCACCAGCATCCACCCGGCTCAGACAACCTCGTCATTATCAGAGTAGAACTGGCCCCTTGGAAGGAGACCTCTAGACGGGCTTTTCAGGGCTCGGTTTTCAGGAGGAGACCCCAGGCAGGCTTTGGGGGGCTCACTTTTCAGAAGGGGATCCCAGGCAGGCTTTTGGAGGCTCACTTTTCAGAAGGGAATCCCAGGCAGGCTTTGAGGGGCTTACTTTTCAGTAGGGGCCCCCAGGCAGGATTTGGGGGGCTCACTTGGAAGAAGGGGAACCTGGGCAGGCTTTTGGGGGCCCACTTTGCAGAAGCAGCCCCCAGGCCTGTCTCTAGGGTACTTCTGGGTGGATTTGATCTTCTGATTATTCAGTCAGCAGCTAAGAGTGTCAGCCTTTTGTGCCATCCAGAGACTGTCCTGGGCACTGTGAATAGCAAAGTGAGGTAAAGGCAGACACCGCTGCCCTGACCAATCACACATTCTAGTGTGGAGTAAGGCAGGAGGCAGGAGGTGGGCTGTCCTTGTGGTAGGTACAGGTGGAGAACTCAGCTACTGACTGGAGGGCTCGGGTTTCAGGGCCATGCAGTGGTGCCCCTGAAGTGGGAAGCCAGCCCCGGAGAACCCTGGGAAGCACAGCTCTGCTCTCCCACGCATGGGTCCCTGAGCACAGGAACCAGTCTGAGGGCAGCCAGCTGGTTAGCCGGGGGCAGCAGCAGATCAATCAGCAGGTGTGTAGGTGACGCACTGTAGGTGACACAGTAAAAAGACAGGGCCGGTAGGAAGGGGCTGGGAGAGCTGGGGCAGGGGAGGGGCAGTGCTGAAGAGAGTGAGCAGGGAGGTGTCCCTGCAGGTGAGGTCTCATCAGGCGGGGTGCACCAGTGAGCCCAGGCTCTGAGGGGGGGCACCCCGATGCAGCTGGTGAGCAGGAAGATGCTGGGCGGGGCAACTGTAGACCAGTGTCCCTGGTGGACACGGCGCCAGTGGGTGGGTAAGGGTGCGCCTCCAAGCCATCAGGCCGTGTCTTCTCGGTGGGGGACTTGGAGTAGGGGTGGACAAGGCGCGGGGAAGTGAGAAGTGGGGAAGGGGAGGGCTCCAGGGTTAGGGAAGGCAGTTCTCCAGTGTGATTGCTAAACATTACGTCTCCAGTTTAAAGAAACTTAAAACGAATTAAGAATCTCATTTTCCAGAAACACATATATACTGGTTGAAATAGCTGTGTGGATTGTTTTGTGAACTGTTGTAAGTGAACTGTTACTAGTATGCTGTTTTGATATTCTCAGATTATTTGATCTCGTTATTGTATCAACAATAGAAACACTGTTGAATGGTTTTGTAGCTTGTGTTTTGTATAGAGAATCCTCAGATCATGAGTTCCCCGTCACCTACGTAACCTGTGTTGCTCTACCTCGGTTTGTTCAGGGCTCTGTGTGACACCCCCGGTGTGGACCCAAAGCTCATTTCTCGAGATTGGGTCTATAATCACTACAGATGGATCATATGGAAACTGGCTGCCATGGAATTTTGTTTCCCCGAGAAATTTGCTTACAGATGCCTGAGCCCTGAAAGGGTGCTCCTTCAGCTGAAATACAGGCGAGTGTGGTGCGTCACACCGTGCACTCCCCTGTGGCCATGCACTCGTGGCCTCCGTGTGGCCCACATCGGAGGCTGTGCACCAGCAGCTGTGGCACCTTGCTGCTGTGTGCTCCTGGCCTCTGTGTGGCCCAGGTGTCAAAGGCCATACACCAGCAGGTGTCAGCAACCACTGCACCCCACACACCGTTTAGGGTGGGCAGAGGGGGTCTCTCGCCACCTCTCCCACGCACTGAAAGAGAACATGAGCTCATGTGCCATTTACTTCTGCCTTCACCTACCCCTCCCTGGGCACAGGGGAAGAATGTGAATTACTAATTTGATCCTCTGCTTAAAGACGATTAATACAACATTCTTGCATTTTTCTACTTTTTAATATTTAGTCCATATTTTAATAATATAAAACTTACAAAACTTCTCTAATTACCAAATTTTAGATTCTCTTCTAACTCAGTATCTCTTTGGTAAAGGATTTGAATTCTCGATTAGTCCCTGGCCTTTTTTCTCGTAAGTCAGTGAGTTCTAATTCACGAGTCCTGAAGTGGGCGTTTTCCTCTTTAAATTCAGGTACGACATGGAGATCGATAGAAGCAGCAGATCAGCATTAAGAAAGATAATGGAGAGGGACGACGCCGCTGCGAAAACACTTGTTCTCTGTGTCTCAGCCATCGTTTCATCCGGCACAAAGGCCCACGAGATGCCCAGCGGTAACTGCAGCCGTGTGGACAGTCAGCCCACAGCCATCCTCGAACTCACAGATGGGTGGTATGCTGTCAGAGCCCAGCTTGATGGCCCCCTCTCAGCCCTCGTGAAGGCTGGCCGTCTGACAGTGGGGCAAAAGATCATTACCCATGGAGCAGAGCTGGTGGGCTCTCAGGACGCCTGCACACCTCTGGAAGCCCCAGACTGTCTCATGCTAAAGGTAAGCCAAACTCACCTACAGCTCCCCTTCCCTGAAATCCCCCGGGGGTTTTACACCGGAAGCTGTACATTTCCTTACGCATGTGCTAAGGATGCTGCATTTCCTGAAAACCTGCTAGCCAAAAGGTGAGGGGCTCTGGTGGTGCAGTGGTTGAAGAGCGCCACTGCTAACCAGAAGGCCGGTGGTTCAGAGCTGCTAGCCGCTCCACGGCAGGGAGACATGGCTGTCTTCCTCAGGGACAGTTCTGGCCTTGCATCCTTCAGCTGAAGATTAGATGGGGCCATGGAACAAAGCGAGACCAAAGGGGCACGCCCGCCCAGGGCAAGGACAAGAAGGCTGGAGGCGACAGGGAAGCTGGGGGTGGGGACCCCGCAGTGGAGAAGAGGGGAGCACCGACATGTGGGTTTGGCAACCAGTGTCACTAGGCAGCATGTGTACGGTTTAAGGAGAAATGAGTCTGCTCTTTAAACCTTCACCTAAACCACACTTTAAAAACAAGATTGATGGCCTTGGAAACTATGGAGCAGCTCTCCACTGACCTGCAGAGCCATTACAGGTTGGAATTTGCCTGATGGCAGTGGATTTGGGTTTGGGAGTCAAAAGGACAAGCTTTGAACCTGTCAGCTGCTCCACGGAGGCAGGGTGTGGCCAGCAGTCTGCTTCCACAGAGAGATGACAGCCTGGGAAACTGAGGGGTTGCTCTCCTCTGTCCTGTAGGGTTGCTGTGACTTGGAATTGAGTCAGTGACTTTTTTTTTAATCTTAAATGTAAGCAATAAATTTCCCATTCAGTTAAAAATCGGTGTGCAGGTTGTGGGTGACTCAGAGATGCGTCTTGTGCTCAAGTGACGCCACTGCGGTTCAAGGGCAGGCGTGGCCCCCCCCCAGGCGTGACCCCCCCAGGCGTGGCCGCCCCCCAGGCATTTCAGGTGGCACCTGTACCCCGGGCCGCTGCCTTGTTCTTAGAGCCCCTCCGCCTTTCCGCAGTGACCGCGTGAGACCCCCGCCCCAGTGCCGTCAGAGGCTCGGATCGCAGTCCTTGGTGAATATGTAATAGCAAAACCCACCTTCCACCCCCGTATTTTAACCTGTTGTGATAGGACGTGTTTGTGTTGGGTGATCTTTGTTATCACTGTCAGAACTTAGCAGTAGTGTGCTGTGCTCAGAGTCCTTTTTCAAGTATCTTACAGGCGGTTCTGTTACATTCTGGATGACTGCCATCCAGGAGCGCACGCACATGCCGGACGCCGGGAGCACACGGCAGTGTGCAGCTTGTCAGTCTGATGCGGTTGCTCTTTACCGACAGGATTCAGTCGAGTTGTAGCAGGAATTTGTGTTTTGTTGCTTAGAACATCCAGGTTGCAGTGGCTTTCATCTTTTTGTTTTGTTTGTTTTAATTGTGTCAAAGCAGTGTTGTTGTTCAGCGCCGTCGAGTCAGTCCCGACTTCCGACGGCCGTGTGGGGAGTGAAGCGGGACACTGCCTGGGCAGCGCTGTGCTCCCAGCTGCGTGGCGGTGACTGAGAAAGTGCTGTCTGCAGCTGGGCACGTCCCCTGCTCTGATTGCGTTTCCTTCCTTTACCAGGTACTGCGGCCCCTGGAGTCAGGAACCGTCTCTCTGTGTTTTCCTTTGTTGTGTCTCCTGTTACTGATTCCCTACACACAAGCTATTGAAACTCTCTAAACATGCTGTAGTCCTTTTATTGGTTTCATTTCTTTTTCTTTGAGACCTCCTGGGCCTCCCAGTGTCCTGCTTCGGTCTTGACTGGTCTGTGTGTGCTCCACAGCCGGTGTTCCGGAAGTCCCTTGCCCCTCTTTTCTGATTCAGAAGCCCTGTTTCCTAGATCCCACATCACCATGCTGGACTTACCAGACTTGGGAGGACACACTTTGCTCCTTGAGAAAGGAAGCCAGTGGCTGTTTGAGTCCACACTGTGAGGTCAGCTGCGTGTCGAGGTGAAAACCCCTCCTTTGGGAAATTGCAGATACTTCCTCCGCTATCTTCTAGCCTCCAGTGCACCGCCTGCCAAGTCCTACTCTCGTCCTTGTCCTCGTCCTTGCTTTGTGTCGTATTTTAAGGTCTTCTTGTTTCCAGCATTTGGAAATGTCATTCCTTGCCCTGTGTACTCAGCTGTACTCAGTTGAGAAACTCTTCTCCTTCACTGAGTTCTGTAGAATGTTGTTAGTTAATCGTCTTCAGTTTGTTTCTTCCTTGTCTTTGTGGAACTTGTGATGTTTAGACAGTCAGCCTCCTAGATAGGTCCTCTAGTTTTCTCATATTTTTTCTTGTTTTCTATTTCCTGTGTTTGTTTTCTTTCCATGCTTCCTAGAATATTTTGTAACTTTATCTTCAAATCCTTAAAGTACATTTTTGTTTATGCTTATGGTTTTCAACTGTTGAGATCTTTATTACTCCTTGAATGTACAAATAGGCTTTCTTAGCAGTGGGCCGTTTCAGGAGGTGGCATATCCTCGAGAACCAGTGGTACCGAAGAACGAGGTCCTGGCTGTGCTGAGCACATCAGTGAAGGACGGGGCTCCAGGAGGGGCTGTCCTGCCGGACTCTTTCTAGCTGAGAGAGCAGAGAGTGGAAAGGAGTGGAGAGGAGGGGACAGGAGGTTATGAAGAGGATACTGGGAGTACAGAAGGAAGAGGAGGAGTGCACTGTCACTGGGCAAGGAGAGCGGAAGGGGCTGTAGATAGGCAGGCATGCAAAATTGATTTAGGTTGTGTACTTTCACTTACAACAGAAAAAAAAATGAGTCTCTAGGAGTTGATGGAACACTAATTGATATGTCTCAACAAAGAGACGCAAGGCTGGAAGGCCGAGTTGTGGGTGCCAAGGAATTCAAAAGACAGCCACCTGGCCAAGCGACTGCAAGAAATCCGTGTTTGTGCCCATTCCAAAGAAAGGGGGTCCAACAGAATGCAGAGGTTGTCACATAAGATCATAAATATCACATGCAGGAAAAATTTTGGCTGAAGATCATTCAGAAACAGTTGCAGCAGTATATTGCCAGGGATTAGCCATAAGTTCAAGGTGGATTCAGAAGAGGATGTGGAATGAAGGACACTGGTGCTAACGTCAGAGGTCTTAGCTGAGAGCAAGAAAACCAGAGAGACGTTTACCGGTGTCTTACTGACTGTGAAGCCCTTCGGCCCGTGAATCATAGCAAGTGAGAATTCCAGAACACTCCTGTGCCCCTGAGGACCACAGACCAGGAAGCCGTTCCTCAGACAGAGGAAGGGGAGGGACCACTGCGTGGTTTAGTCGGGGAGGCTACGGCTCAGAGTTGTATCCTTTCAGCGTACTTGGTCTGTGCGCTAAGCAAACAGTCCAAGAAACTGGCCTCTATGCAGAAGAACGAGGCGTGAGGACTGGAGGAAGACTGGTTAACAACTCGCATTGTGCAGGTGACACAGCCTTGCTTGCCGAAAGTGAACAGGGTAGGAAGGCCTTACTGATGAAGTTCAAAGGCCACCATCTTCAGTATCGATTATATTGCAGAAACAAAAACCCTCCCATCTGGGCCAGCGAGCAGCGTCCTGGTAAGTGAGGAAAAGATTGAAATTATCAAGGCTTTCACTTTTACTTGAATCCGCATTCAGCACCCGACGAAGCAGCAGTCAAGAAATCCAGCAAGCGTTGGGCAGGGCGGGTCTGCTGCAGAGGGCTGCTCGGAAGTGGGAAAGAAAGACAAGTCCAAAAAGCAGAGGTGTCGTGTGGTGAGCCAAGGTGCACCTGACCCAAGCCATCAGTCCTTTCAGTCACCTCATGTGCCTGTGAAAGCTGGACAGTGAATAAAAACCAAAGAAGGAAGAAGTGATGCCTTTGAACTACAGTGTTGAAGAACATCAGGTGTGCCACGGGCTGCCGGAAGAACAGACAGATCTGTCTGGGAAGAGACAGAGCCAGGGGACATGCTGTAGGGGCAGGCAGTGGGAGACGTACCTCGGGTCCTTTGGACGTGTTATTGGAAGTGACCAGTCCCTGAGGAAGGACATCCCGCATGATCAAGTAGAGGGTCACTGAAAAGAGGGTACCAACCAGGTGAGCGGACACAGTCAGGGACACAGCGGCTGCAGCAGCAGGCAGGAACCTCATGGCCTCTGTCAGGGTGGCACGGGCGCGGCCGTGAGGAGTTCTGTGGTACCCGGGGTCGCTGGAATGCATTTTTATTTTTTTTTGAGCTTATCTGTTGTTTAGCGGAATCTGGGAGAATTTGAAAGTGACTATTTGTCAAACAGCCCTTAAGGGCTGGAGGATGTCATCTCTAATAGATGTGAACATAGGTGTGATTTTTAGCCCGGCCTCTCTGTTAATTTCTGCAGCTCTCTGCTAACAGCACACGGACTGCCCGCTGGCACGCCAAGCTCGGCTTCTTCCGCGACCCCAGGCCCTTTTCTCTGCCCTTGTCCTCGCTGTTCGGTGACGGAGGGGCCGTCGGCTGCGTGGACATCGTCGTTCAGAGAGCCTACCCTCTGCAGGTAGGACGCGCTCCCGGCTCACGCTCCTGTCTCTCGAGACAGCTGCCCAGGCCCCTCCTACCCGTGCACTTGCTTCCAACACAGTGGGCCGAGAAGACACCGTCTGGGCTGTACGTGTTTCGTGATGAAAGAGGAGAGGAGAAGGCGGCAGCAAGGCATGAGGAGAGCCAGCGAGAGAAACTGGAGGCTCTGCTCGCCAGAGTGCAGGCGGAGTTTGAAGAGCAGGAAGGTAAATGGGTCGTGTCTGATGAGTCTTTTGCACGTCAGAACAGAGCTGTAGGGGCATTTCTTTACATTTCAGACTGGGTGAACTGTCATCATTTTGAGTGACAGGTTTTTCTTCCTAATCTTGAATCTGACTTACTTTTTCTGGTTTGTTTTTAAAAGTCTTGTTATATACCTACCTATACAGGTAAACATTGAACTGAGCAACTTATCACATCTTTATTCAACACACTGAGCCTTTAGACGGTTGCTCTAGGGAATCAAAGGCTACGCAGCCGCAGCACACGTGAGGGTCTGCCCTGAACTGTGTTAGCTTCGCTGCTGAGGAGCTTGCAGTCCCTGCCTGGATGCACTGTGTGTCACCACGCCCCACGGTTCCCTCGGCGCCCTTGTCTCTGTCGTTGCTGGTTTTCCTGTTATCTCCCTGGAGCCAGAACTTGTTTTCCCTGGTTTGGTTTGGTCTTGAGGTGTAAACATGCTGTGTGTCTTAGAATAGTTTTACGCTCACGTAACAACCGTGCAGAGCTGTTGCACCCCTGTGTGCATCCACTCCCCCACGCTGGTTCTGTTCCCAGCAGCCTGCGTCCCATGGCACGTTTGTTACGGTTGGTGACAAGCTGGCGTGGTGCCATTGGCTGAAGCCCCCGGTTTAAATTAAGTGCCCCCTTCTGAGGAACAGCCTGACGGATTTTGACCAGTGCAGATCACGTGTCCATTATCGTATCCTACAGAAGAGTGGTACTGCCCCCCAAATGCTGTGTCCCCATGGGTTTAACCTCAGCTGCCCCCCTCCCCGGATCCTAGCCCCGAGGGACCTGTGGATGGTCTCTGCTGGGTGTCTTTTTTGGAAGGCTGTGTGGTTGAGGTTCTGCGGTAGGTAGAGCGTGTCCATTGTGCAGACAGGCTTCCTTCAGTAAGCAGCGTGCACGTGTGGTTTTTCCATGTCTCTCTGTAGCTTGATAGAGATGTCTTCTGCCATTGATCCTTGTTCGTATGGCTGTATGACAGCTTTTGGTCTACTGTTTTTTGGTATGCTGTGTTCCTCACCTATTGAAAGACGTCTTGGTAGCTTCCAGTTTGCAGCAGACGAGGACTAGAAATGCTGTAGATGTTCGGGGGCTTGTCGTGGTGCAGCTTGACATGTTCAGCTCCTTGGGTTAAATATATAGGTGCACACTTGATTGATGACGGGGTGAACCTGCTCCCAGCTTTGTGGGAGACTGCCAGTCTGTGCACACAGGTTGGTCACGGGGTGAGCCATGCTCAGCTTTGTGAGAGAGTGCCGGTCTGTGCACCCTTGTTGGTCGCGGGTGGGCCGTGCTCAGCTTCTAGGGCAGTGCCGGAACGCCTTCCACAGACGCTGCACCATCTGGCGTCGCCACGAGCCGCGAGTGAGTGTTTCTGTTGCTCCTTCGCCTCGCCAGTATCTGCAGTGGTCAGGGCTTTTCTCTTTAGCCAGCCTGATAGATAAGGTGGTGAAGTACTGGGACTGATAGCCACCGGGTCAGACAGATGTGTCGTGGTGCTGGGACTTATAGCCAGCGGGTCAGACAGATGTGTCGTGGTGCTGAGACTGATAGCCAGCGAGTCAGACAGATGTGTCGTGGTGCTGGGACTGATAGCCAGTGGGTCAGACAGATGTGTCGTGGTGCTGAGACTGATAGCCAGCGAGTCAGACAGATGTGTCGTGGTGCTGGGACTGATAGCCAGCGGGTCAGACAGATGTGTCATGGTGCATCTTTATTGTAATTTGCAGTTCTCTGGTGATACATGCTTATTTGCTCTATCTTTTTTGGTGAGGTGTCTTTAGCATCAGTTTTAGTGATAAAAGTCCTAGTGTTTTCATGCTAAAAGAACATCAGATTAACTTTGTCTAATCTGCCCTTTTTTATTGCCTGCAGATTTGTTTTGCTGTATTTCCTCACAATGTTCTATATTATTTAATTTCATTGTCTGTATAGATCTTTAGAACAAGTTGGACTCTTAGCATTTTATTTCCTTGAAATTTACCACTAGTTCAGAGTATTTTCACACCTGTAATTAAATTCTTTTATGACGTTTAACTGTGAATTTACCAGTTTCGGGTTTTCATAGAAAACTCTTAATAGATAAGTGATTTTTCTATTTTTTAATTCCTTGAGTAGATGTCTTTGCTTTTGTCCTCTGGATTTCCGTGTTTGTAATTTGGTGATTTAGCTGATTAGTAACACATGTTGGGGTTCTCTCCCTAGAAAATGCAGCTAAACAATGTACACCATCACATGCACTGACGAGACAGCAGGTCCGTGCCCTGCGAGACGGCGCCGAGCTGTACAAGGCCGTGAAGGACGCCCCAGACCCGGGCTGCCTTGAGGTGAGCGTCGGCACCACAGCCAGCCTCAGCCATCGTCCCATGAGGGTGGCACCCCGCGTGGCCGTGACGGGGAGCAGCGTGTTAAACGCTGTGGTTCTCAGACAGGAATGTAGGCGTTTCTGGGCTTGGTTGTCATGTGAAAGCTTAAATGACTCTACATGGTTGGACTTGAAGTTATCATAATTCTTGGAATATCCCTGTGCTTCCAGCAGCAACTGACTTCTAAAATCCTTGTCAGAAGATTGACTCCGTCTCCCATCTTGATGCTGTGGTTCTCGGGGTGCTGCATTCAGACTGAGAGTGTGGCAGGAGACAGAGGTGGTCATCTCATTCCCAGAGTGGCTGAGGGTCTTCGGACGGGTCAGGCAGCAGTCTTTTCTCCAAGGTGCTTCTAGGTGGACTCCACTGGCCGCCTAGGGGCTGTCGGCACGCCAGCCATTCCTCCTGGGGGCACAGGCAGTTCAGCCTGTGACCGCTGGCCAGAGGTTGGCAGTTTGCCCCCGCACAGCGGTGCCTGGGGAGACGGAGCTGGTGATCTGCTTCCAGAAGGTGACCTCCCTGAAAACCTGTGGCGCAGTTGGCTCTGCGTGTGGGGTCCCTGCAAGTTAGCGTGAGCAACAGCGGACAGCAGCAAGGCAGCAAGCGCCCAGGGTGTCCTCCAGCAACCAGAGTCTGCAGTCCGCTTCCTGTTGGGTTTCACTGTTCCGGTTTTTACTCTGAATGAGAGTCCCAAGAAGGACAGGCAGCAGTTTACAGAAATAGTGGAGAGGGCAAGGTGTGAGAGTTTGGAAGGACATGGCTCTTACAAAGTAGACCTCCTGTCCCCAGAGAGCTCATGAGATGGCACACCGGGGGCCTGGGAGACAGGCGTGAGCCAGCTGCCAGCTTTTGGGGGCAGGCAGGCTGTGGAGCATCGTGGTGCCTCTTGTGTGTTTCGTCGTCTGTAACGTGCAAACAGTAACAGGACCAGCCTCCCAGGTTTTGTGAGGAGTGAAAGAGTGAAGAGCTCTGCCTCGCTGGGTCCGCTCCTGGAGTAGCACGGGCACTCACCCGGTGCCGTGTCGGTGGGGGCGTGGGCGTGGTTAGAACACGTTTATGATGAGGGCTTTGTTGTGGCCCGTGGGTGACTTGTCCTGAGGGTCAGCAGGCGACTGAAGGGACCAGAGAGCTGTCATTGTGTGACAACGGTGAGTGTGTGAATTTCTCTTTCCATGTTTACGATGGTGACATTTGCACTCTTTAAAGTGAGCCCGATTCTGAGGTGCTGTATCGTCATTTAAAGTGAGGAAGTGGGTTTTGATTGCAGTGTCTGATACACAGCTTTGATGACAAGAAACAGCAGCAGTAGTGGGATAGATTGCTTTATATAATGTGTGTTGTCTAACACTGTCATTTTTATTTTGAAATGAATTTTGAAAAACAATTTTTGTAATTTTTAAACTTCATATTTTAATTCCCAGAAACTGACTCCCCTGCACCGTAAGAAACAAGCAGTAAGACCTGATAAGAAAGGTTTTCATGATCTGATTTTTCCCTGCATTACACGTCAAAGGAAAGTTTTGCCACCACCCATGAACAAGTGCACGCGGCGCGGCAGCCTCAGCCGGCAGGCCCTCTGTCTTCATCCGCCTTCACTGCAGCGTCACCTGCCTTCGTGTTTCTCACAGGACTGTTTCAGTGACGAGCAGCTAAGAGCCTTGAGGGACCACAGGCAGCTGTTACGCGAGAAGAAGCAAGCCCAGGTCCAGCTGGAGTTCCAGAAGGCCGTCGAGTCTGCCGAGCGCGGGGAGCAGGGCTTGTCGCGGGCCGTCTCCGCTGTGTGGAGGCTGCGGCTCGTGAGCTATAAGAGCAGAGAGCATGGTTCAGGTCAGTAGGTCAGGGCTTGTGCTGTTTTTCAGCTTATTTGTGTGATCTTTCTTATGGATACAGTGGTTACAAAGGCTGAATGAAACACAAAGTCCCCGCGTGTCCGAGACGCCGAGCGGGCTGCCGCTGCCCCCGGCGTGGCACTGCTGTCCTTAGGTCTGTGTCGCTGTGATCGATCTTTCTTTGTAAAACCAAGAATTTGGGTGGCTATCCGTTCTCCCATGGTGGCTTTTTCTCCCGTCTTGTCTTAAGCAGTTTTACTGAGCGTCTGGCGTCCATCAGCAGATGTGTCTTCCTTGTTAGCGGAGGGGAGGAGGTACCGGATCTGCCACCTCACGGCTTCAGAATCAAAAAGGACATCAGGAAGCACCAGGGTGCAGCTGACCGCAACAAGGAGAACCTGGTACCAACAGCTGCCGGTACGGGGCTTTCCTCCTGACCCCTCCCTTCTGAGAAGCCTGTCTGTTTGTGGAATCCAGGCGGACTGAAAAGCTTGCGGTCCCCCCGCAGGCTTCAGATGAGATCCTGCTCCAGGTTTACCAGCCGAGGGAACCACTTCCCTTCAGCAAATTGTTAGACCCCGACTTCCGTCCTCCGTGCGCCGAGGTGGACCTTGTCGGATTTGTGGTTTCTGTTGTGAAAAAAACAGGTAACACTCAGTTTTCTGTAAACTCTCCCGAAACCTGTTGCATTTGAAATTTATTTTCCCTGTGATGAGTTAGGAAACCCTGGTGGCATAGGGGTCCAGTGCCGTGACTGCTAGCCAAAAGGTATCTTCAGCCTGGCGCTCTGTGACTGCGTTCCAAAAGCCCTCGGACCCAGATGGAGCTGGGATTAGATCACTGGTGAGGTCGCCTCCCTGGGGAGCTGTCATGCGGATGTCCCAGGAAGTCCCGCATTCCAGCGCCTGGGAGGGTGGCAAAGCTGGGGTGGAAAGGGAAGGGGACAGACTGTGTCACCAAGGTGCCAAAGCTGTGGCCACTGACCCTGAGGAAGTAACACTCAGACTGCCTGGCACAGCTGTAACAGCCCATCAAGTTCCGGCCGTTAACCACTACCCTGCTTCCAGGAACTTCAGGCCAGAAGGGCCCCTACCTGGAGGTGCGGGCAGGCCCCCTCCTCCTGGGAGGCAGGGAGGAGATCAGTGTCCCACCACAGAGTGCACTGCAGATGGCATGTGTGGACACAGCCGTGTTGCTAGGGTGACATTTCCCGAAAAGGATTTAGACGCTATTACATACAAAAGATACAAGTTCAGGTCAGGCCCGGGTTCCAACTCTGCAAGGTCATTTTCTCTTACCCCCTCTTTTTTTTTCTTAGTGAAGATGTAGTTAATGTCAAGATACCATAAGTTTTACTTTAGAAAGTTCTTCAGTTGCTACCACTTGTACAAGATGTATGGCAGTTAGAGAACAAGAAAGGCTTCCGTTTCCCTCAGTACATAGCATTTGGCACAGACACGAAACCCCAACTCTGGAAAACTGAGATGGGGAGACTGCTACAGTGGCGCTTGTATGGTCTGCATTTCTTCAGTGGTTTTTGTTGTACATTGTAGAATTTAAAAAAAAACTTTGATTTCCTTCCTTAAGCCACCACCCTACTTCTGGGAAATTTGCAGAAGTTTTTCAGTAAGCACCTTCCACGTTTATAACGCTGGTGGGAGGAGGCCTGATCTACAGAGAAGGTATTTGGGAGAAGGGCAGAATGGTAATTAATCTTGAATATAATTGGGGAAAATTACAAAATTGGGAAGTTGAGTACTCCCGGAAAAGTAGTCTGTTTGCTAAATGCAGTATTTACTGTTGATTGAGATCCATCAAATAAGCCAGCTTACGAATTTGAAACATGAAATAATGACCATCCTTTGCAGCAGGACTGTCATTTATACAGAAACTTGGTCTTCACAGTGGTAGAAACAACTGTCAGCATAGTGGTCCACACCTTATGACAAGCGTCTGTTCCAACAACACCACCATAAATTAGTCCTCCCATTAGCCAAGTAACTTTTTATTTTTTGGTTTTCGTTGCTGGCTGCTGATAAACAGCCAGTCATAACACTGAACAATGCAGGTGAACATCTAAGATGAAGTCAGCAAACTACGTGGTGGCGGCGTATCATATGTGGTACCTGTCACTAACAGAAGGGGACCCCCAAGTGCAGCCCTGGCTCAGATCCCTGGGGTCGGGGAGGCTGCCTGCAGCGGTCATGCTCCTGCGTCGTATGTGGTGCCTCCTATCAACAGAAGCAGCCCTCTCACAGGTCCGGGTTGTGGCTGGATAGCCTGTGCCTCCAGAGATGCTGTGGTGCCTCTTAATAGTGACCAAGGTACCCCGTGCGTCAGAGCAGGGTGGAGCATTCCGTCCTCGGCCAGTCGTAGCCACAGTCCTGCCCCTGCTTATGCCCTGTCTCCTCGCTTTCTGTGTCATTGAAATTGTCTGACGTTGTATTTAGAACTAGTTCCAGAAAAATTGCAGAAATAATCGCGTTCCCAAACACCCCTCACTCAGCTTCCCCTAAGGTTAATGTTCTGCATGACCACTGGACCGTAATGACAGTCCGGGAAACTAACCTTGGTACAATGTTATTATCTAAATGGAAGATTTATTTGCTTCTCCAGGGAGCCCTAGCTCCATTCAGCACAAAACTGCGTTTAGAAACCAGGATCTGCTTGCTAAATGCGCTCATTGTTAGGAGGGTGTTGTGGCTCCTGGGCCCTCTCCGCAGACGGCGGGGGATACACGTGTGTGTCTAGTAACCTCACATAAACCTGGTGGCATCGTGGGCTCCTGGGCCCTCTCCGCAGACGGCGGGGGATACACGTGTGTGTCTAGTAACCTCACATAAACCTGGTGGCATCGTGGGCTCCTGGGCCCTCTCCGCAGACGGCGGGGGATACATGTGTGTGTCTAGTAACCTCACATAAACCTGGTGGCATCGTGGGCTCCTGGGCCCTCTCCGCAGACGGCGGGGGATACATGTGTGTCTAGCCTCGCGTGTATTCACATGAACATTGCTGTTGTGAACTGTCTGCGTATAAATTAGACGCTGCTAGTTAATACTGATGCCCCTGTTCCTCACTCGCCACCACAGTGTTCATCTCAGCCTTGGACTTGCTGCCTTCCTGTCAGGTGCCACTCATGACCACCCTGTGGGACAGTGTACAAATGCCCTGAAAGGCTTCCAAAGAGGGGCAGATGGATTTGAACTGCCTACCTTTTGGTCTTTTGATTAGCAGCCTTAGTTCTTAACTGCTCCCCACTCCCATGTTTGTGAGTTTCTGCCCAGTGGGGGGAAGCAGCCATCGCCCTCAGTGACCAGTCACGCGTGTGTTCTTGTCTGCACCCAGAGTTTTCACAAGTGCCGACCCGTGTCCCCCGGGAGAAACCCATCTCGTAGCTGGAGTCCAGCCTTTATGTCCAGTTCTTGGTGTCTGTAGCCCTGCACTATTCCTTCACTCCTGTTCTCTAAAATCACTTAGGTTATTTTTTCCCTCCACCCCACCCCCTTTAATGAGATGGAAGAAGCATCCTGGTGGCACAGTGGTTAAGGTGCTCGGCTCTTAACTGACAGGTCGGTGGTTCCAACCCACCAGCTGCTGTGACAGAGAAAGACGTGGCCGTCTGCTTCCCTGAAAGGTGGCAGGCTCGGCACCCTAGGGACAGTTCTGCTCCGTCCTCCAGGGTCACTGGGTGTCAGGACGCCTTGAGGGCAGTGGGCGTGGTTTAGGATTTTTGTCTGAGTCCTGGGTTGGGATCGCCAGGTGAGAAGGGCGGTGTTGGTGCTGTTTGCCGGGTCTCCCCACGTCTTTCTCCAGAGGGCTGCTGCCCACCTGTAAACTTAGGGGTGTCTGTGTCCCCTCCCTCTGTAGCAGCCTGCATTGTCGTGTGTGCATCGACGTGTCAACACCAAAAGCAGTGGGTCACTTTGGGAATCCTGAGGTTTCTCTGCATTGGGCCGTTTTTGTTGTTGACCCTGATACACACCAGCCTGAGTGTGCATGAGCGTGATTCTGTGACTGCCCAAGGCGGCCTGGCACACGTGAGAGGAAGTCATGTTCTTCTTGCTGTTCCCACTAGGTTTTGCCCCTCTGGTCTACTTGGCAGATGAAACCCACCATTTGCTGGTGGTCAAGTTCTGGACGGACCTTAATGAAGACATCATTAAACCCCTGGCGTTAATTGCTGCCAGCAACCTCCAGTGGCGGCCAGAACCCAAACCAGGGACCGAACCAGGAATTCCGGTTCTGTTCGCTGGAGACGTTGCCGTGTTCTCGGGCAGTCCAAAGGAGGGTCACTTCCAAGAGGCGTTCAACAGGATGAGAAGTGCCATTGAGGTAAGGCTGCTTGGGCCGTGCCGCCCCTCTAGGGTGTTTCCGATGTTGACATTTGCATGTTAAGGAGCTGGCCCTTGTGGAAAGGGGGGAGTGGACATACTGTGAGGTGAGGTAGCATATGTGGGTTGTCCATGAAACCAAGGAGACTGGGGGCAGGTATGGGACAGACGGACACTTGGACAGGAGCTGGCAGGAGAGACAGACAGCTGGGCAGAGCTGCAGAGCTGGTGGGCATCCTGGCACTTGCGGGCTGGAATGCTCTGCCTGGGGCCTGTGGTGGCTGGTGGCTGATCAGTTACAGCCTTCGTCTGTAACCTGCCCGTTGTCTGTTCACTTCACATCTCAACTTTTAGACCATGGATCACCGGTCTCTGGTTTACAGTAATCCCAGATAGAACACGGTGCATCTCCGCTGGATTATGCTTGTGCCCTACACTTGAATCTACACATACAGCCCACATCACCATTAGCTGTCAGTTACTGAGGGCTTGCTGGGTGCCAGGCGTTGTGTCTACCTTCCTGCTGCTCACAAACCCGTGAGGCTGGCAGCTGTCACCCGTTCTACCAACAAGAAACAGAGATGGTAACCCAGGCAGACGGCCACCAGGACCCCACCTTACCCGTCAGGACACAGATCCCAGACCCTCCACCTCTGCACATCTGCCTCCCCTGGAAATGAGGAATCCCTAAAGGATAAGCCCCTTCCTTCTGTAGTTTAATGTCTGAAAAGTGTGTTACTCAGAGTTTATCTGTGTACAGTTGTATTTTCAAAGCCCTGGGGCAGCGGGCTGTGTAAAGGGTGTCTGCGTTACTGCTTCTCCGAGCAGCTCAGCCTGCAGCGAAGAGCGGTGCGGGGTGGATGGCGCCTGGGGGCTGGGCTGATTGCCGGGCTGGCGGCCAAGGTCCCAGCTGTCCCCACCCGCGTCCCCACAGAGACCGTCAGGGGCGGTGATTTCACATTTGCTCTGGAAGAGCCAGCGAGTAACTGCTGTTCGCACAGAATCTCAAAGTCAGGCCAGCCTGCGTGAGATTCTGGCTTGGGGTGGTCCTCAGTTCCCTGCTGGTGCAGTGGAGGGGTTACATGGAAGGGCTACATCTGCTCACCAAAAGGTCAGCAGTTCAGACCCGCCAGGCTCTCCTTGGAAACTCAAGGGGGCAGTTCTGCTCTGACCTCTAGGGTTACAATGAGTCGGACACAACTCGACGGCCGTAGGTTTGGTTTTTTTCTGTTTTGTTTTCAGTTTCAAAAACAGCGTTCGTGGGGTCTCCCCTTAGTGGTGTTTCAGTTCATTCTCAGAACATGAGGCAGTGTGCCCATCTCACAACCTGAGGAGTGTGTGGGGGGAGTCTGGGGGCTGCTGACCAAGAGGTCCTCACAGGAGAAAACTCCTGTCACCTGATGCTGGAGGGACCGCGGCCTGGAGCACCGTGGAGCAGGCCAGCTCTGTCATGTGGAGCCGGGGGGTAGAAACCAAGTATAGCTCAGGGAATCCCCCAGGTGCTGGATGATTTACAGCTGCTGGGTGGTAATAAAACTGGAGCTGTGGGCTCACCACTCCTGCTCCAGCACCCTGGGATCCTTGCTGTTTCAGCCAGATGGTGGGCAGGTCGCTTACCACCCTTCCCTGCTTGCACACGCTGGCTCTCTTTGCTGTATCCCCCCTCTTCAGTAACTCACCCACAACCCTAACCCACTGGCCGTGAGTCATTTTCAACCCAGCGACCCTATGGTACAGGACCCTCCAGGACAGGGTGGAACTGCCCCATCGGGTTTCCAAGGCTGTTGATCATTTTGGAAGCAGACCGCCATCTCATTCTCCCTCAGAGCTGCTGGTGGGTTCTGGTGGGTTCCAGCTGCTGACCTGAGGGCAGCTGAGCACTTGAACCGACCAGGGCAGCTTCTGGTAACTTGGATTTCCCTGGAATCATGCCTGTAGGTCGTACACTGGTGTATTAGCATAGTGGGTGTCTTTTGTTCTGGTCTACATTTTTTATTTTTTACATATTTTTGATCTCTAGTTTTAATGTAAGCACTCAGTGAAAACATCCATTTGTCATTTGCAGTTTATGAAGCAGCTCTTCCCATTTCTGTCCTTAGAACACTGATGTGTTTTGCAGCGATGCCGAGAACAAGCTCATGCATGTGCTTAACACCCATAGTCCCAGCTGGTCACCTCCAAATGAAGACTGGACCTCAGAGTCATGCTGTGCCCGGGCAGTCCTTGGTGCAGACAGCAGGTTTCCGGTAAGTTCGTGTCAGCGTAAGGAGGGACTAGGTGAGGATGTATGAAAGCCACAGTGTCTCCTGACATAGGCCTAGTAAACATGGCAGAATGTTGTCTAACTCAGAAGGTGTGGTTAGCTGCCCTCTGGCACCAATTGGAAATTCCGTCTTGTTCCTGGAGTGAAAGTGGAATGCCTGTGGGATGAGATTTTTCATGTGGCTTCTTTCACGTGTCGCATTCTGAGCACCTAGACTCAGAGCCCTTTTTGCTTTCTTTTGCTGGGAGGCCTATCCCATAGTCAAGAGGTTTCTCAGTTTTGGTTGGTTTAACTCTTTAAACCACAATAAATGTATCTTTGTATTAAAAGTCGGGCTAAGTTCTGTTTGGTGATAACTAGTTCTTAAGTAGCTCTGCCTTGCCAGTTGTTCCAGCTGTATTAGTTCACTCAGTCCTCACAACCACCCATTTTACAGATGGGGAAACTGAGGCATAAGGAGACCGCACCCTTTGCCTGATGTAACACAGCTGGCAGGGGAGGTGTCAGAACCCAGACCCTGTACTTAACATGCTTTTAAAATGTGTGTGAAACTTGGTGACAGCAAAAAGCATTAAAGCCAGAGTCGTGCCCCAGCTTCCTTTTCTGTCTTTATCTTTCTCTTTTCTGTCATTTTCTGTCCCTGTGTGCAGAAGTCTTTCCTTCTGGACAGGGACAGTGAACACTTCTGGAAATCATTAGCTCCATGAGCCCGAGGAAGTGGGAATGTGTGTGGTGTTCGTGTGACTGGGTATTTGTAATGATAAATTCACTGGATTTTTATGTGTTAGCACATGTATCAGTTGTCTCTTACTAGTCATGAAATTAAGTATTGGAATTCTTGATCACTTTGTAGCCCAAAGGGAAGCCCCTGTCCACACCTGTGTCCGCCCAGAAGACTTGGAGGTCCTGCTGCAGAGGCGAGAGGGGAGGTGAGGGAGGTGACGACCGCAGGGCCATCAGGAAGAGGAGGGCCCTGGACCTCCTGGGTCGGCTCCCGGCGCTTCCGCCTGTCAGTCCCGCCTACACCTTCGTGTCTCCGGCTGCTCAGAGAGCGTTCCAGCCGCCGCGGAGCCGGGCTGCCCGGCACGAGCCGCCTGGGAAGGAACAGGAGATGACTCCCCTGAAAAAAGTCAGGGAAGCTTCTCTCGTGGAAAGTGAGTCCATAGCTGACGAAGAGCTGGCCTTGATCAACACCCAGGCCCTGCAGTTGGGTGTGGCAGGACAGTGTCCAGGCGTGCCTGTCAGTGATCCCGCAGGGATGACGCCCCCTCCTTCCCCAGGCCCACTGGGACCGCAGAGGCCTGCTGCCGGGCCTGCAGCTGGAGGACAGGAACAGCCCCAGTCCAGCACAGACGAGGCCCGGACTGCTGCCCCGGAGCCAGGCAGGGCACAGCCCCCGTCGAGGGGACGTCACAGGCGCTGCTGACTCGTCACCTTCCCAGGTCCCAGAGCCACCGCATGGGCACTGGCGGGAGAAGACAGAGTGTCACAGTGGCCTGTGTGTGCCCCAGGCTGCGATGGGCCTGCTTCTCCGCCAGCTCCCTTTGAGTTCAGTCAGAGACCGTCAACCAAACTGCATGAGTTAACTAACTGAGGAAAGATCTTGAAGCCCTTCAGACCTGATTTGGTCACTGCAGGTATCATTTACAGACGGGGCGAGCATACCTGTCGCTTCCAGACTGTGCTGCCGTTGCAGAGAGACAGGCTTCTCAGCAGTCACTGGCACTCACGTCGGTGCTCTCCGCACGAGCCCTGTTCCTGGTTCGTTTCTCAGTAACTGTGCAGTGCAGGTGGTGGTCATCTGTGGCCCTTCCCGTTCGAGGAGGCAGGAGGAAAAGACCCTGCGGTGGGTTTGCTTCTAGCCAGCCCGTCATCCTCCAGTCCACAGGCCAGCCCACAAACTAGACCCTCGGTAACATCATGGTTCCCTCTGGAAAGAAGGCCCTCAAGAATTCACGTCCTTTGTCAGGAGCAGGCTTCTTTTTGCTCTCTGTCAACTACAGAGTTTTGGTTTCACGTCGCAGTGGTCCTGCCACGTCACCTGGTCTCCCTGTCAGCATGCTCAGGGGACCCAGCAAGTGCTCCACTCTACCTCATGCTCGCTGGCCCCCAGGCAGACGCGATGGTCGGTTTAAGCCGGTGCTCTCTGGAGTGACTGCCTCCTGCTCGGTACAGATAAGGGTACTGGTCCTGCTGAGCAGACACTAACCCACAGAGAAGCTCTTACGTCAGGCCTTTTTCACACACCTTAAGCCTGTGTGTAATATGTTCCCTGTCTAATGATAAACACATTTCGAAGCCAAGAATAAATTAAGCAGTTTGTTTCCTTTCATAAACCATTCACTGGACTCTGCGGTGTTCTGTACTCTAGGAAATGTTAGTATGGCGGGCAGTCGCTGTTCTGGTCCCTGCCTTGTCTGCTAGTGGTGCTGAGGAATTGAAGTTCCGTTCTTAAACCGTTTCGGCCCTAACACCCTCATCACTTTCCCAACGACCCAGCCTAGAACAGGGTGCAAAATTTGAGTCTCAGAGCAGAAAGAAGGTTTGTAAGAATTGACCATTTCCCTTGAATTCTGGAAAAACTGCTCCGACCTCCATTCTCCGTCACTGCAGACTCCCCGTTACAGACCCCCGTGAGGCACGGTCTGTCTGCCTGCCTGTGAGTGACGCACCGGGCTGTAGGGGGAAGCATGACACCAGCGAGGGGGTGGCCGAATGGCCACAGCTGCCTGCGCCTAGTGAGGAGTGGATCAGCAGCAGTTGTCCCTTATGCGACAGTCGTCGGGCGAGAGCCCAGTGTGTGAACAAGGACCGGTGTGCTTCGCTGACACTGCAGATGCCACACGGGGCCACCATCA
The DNA here is from genome assembly GCA_028571685.1 of Heterohyrax brucei. Taxonomy (NCBI): domain Eukaryota; kingdom Metazoa; phylum Chordata; class Mammalia; order Hyracoidea; family Procaviidae; genus Heterohyrax; species Heterohyrax brucei. The sequence continues at coordinate 84,513,567 of CM053159.1, forward strand.
CTGCCCTCCTCAGCTGTGGGGGCCAGAAGAACACGCCGCCCCTCGGGGTAGCTCCAGTGGGTGACACCTCATCAGTGTTGGGTGTTCACAGATCCAGTACTTCAGGGGCCAGACTTTAGGAAAGGAAGAGGCAGACAGCCAGGACCCTCGGGATGCTCAAGGCTCCAGTGCTGTGAGGCCTAGCTACCTCCCCAGTGGTGGCGTCCTGCCAAGCCCACTGCCACCAAGTCAGTTCCAACCCACAGCACCTACACAGGCCAGAGCAGAGCTGCACTGTCACTGGGTTCCCACAGAGCAGCTGGTGGGCCGGTGGGCCGACAACCAGCCCCGCAGCTCCGGGCTCCGCCCCCGCAGGCTCCTCAGCCAGGCTGGGACCAGAGATGCTGCGCAGAGCCAGCCCTCGGCCAGGAGGATGGACCCAACCCTCTGGGCTGCTGAGCTCTCCAGGGTAAAGCAGTTCCCAGCTTGGGCACTCCACTGTCACCTAGACCATACTGAAGCTGTCCACAGCAAACTGCTTCTACGGTGCCAGACCAGGACCCCCGCGACTACCTGGAGCCGGAAAAGTGGAGGAAACAAGCGGCCCTGTGGTGCGGTGATGAAGCACTCGCTGCTAACAGCCCACCAGCTGTTCCCATGAAGATCACAGCCTAGGAAACCCTGTGGGACTGTTGTGTGTCACACAGGGTCCCTGTGAGTGGAATCCACTCCACAGCACTCAGCAACAACGCAGGCCTGTGTGCCACGCTTGGGCTTGCTCAGTGAAACCACGCTCATCCCCAGATGCCAGCACAGGGACTGCTGGCAGCCAGACTTGGCCAGCCAGACACCAGCTTACACCCACTGCTGGTCCTCAGGGTGCTAAGTGGATTCCAGGGGTGACGGACGAGAGTGCCATCTGAGCCCTCTGGCGTGCACCTGTCAGGTGCCACCGAGTCAGCTCCCACTTGGCGACCCAGGTCCAATAGCCTGTATAAGCACGTGAGACCCAAGTCTGCTGTCCCCAGCTCACTGTGGTGCCCCCTGTGTGTCCTGGAAGACCAGTGAATGGCTTAGGATACAGAAAAACTGGGTCTTGTCTGGTGGACTTCCTTGGGACTTAGGTAATCACATTTTTAATGTTACTGATTTAATAAAACAGATTCAATGACAAACCCATGTAAATGTTATGTACAATTTTTAATAGCCATAAAAGCACCACTACACAGGACAACGGAAAGAATGCTCCACAGGACAACGGAAGCTGCTGACCAACAGGACAGAACACACTGCCGCACCTGGTCCCGGCTGTCCCAGTCCCTGGGCTCATCTGACCCCCACCCGCTGGGAGTGCACTCGGATTCAGGAAGCCCGTCTCAGGGATGTCCCCGACTTACATGACACGATTGTCCTCGACACCACCACATGACACACCATCGGTGCTCCCCTTAAGGGTGGGTGGCTCTCCGGTGCCAGCAGTTAACTACTCCACCCACAGTACCCCAGGAGTGGCCTGGCGACCCTCCTGAAAAACCAGTCCCGGGGGCCCCGCGGAACCACCCGACGCCGTGACTACTGGTCCCTCCATTCACAGGCATCAGTTCCAGAAGTCACTCCGTGACTCCTTTCCAAGGCAGCTGCTTTCTGAAGGCAGGCCTGTTTCCGTCACACCAGCTGAGCAAGAGCCAAGCTCGCTCAGCTCTAACCCTGCGGGACAAAGTGGCCGTAAAAACCCAAGGTGTGACCTGCAGTCACGGGGCTGACTTTCCTGAGCCGCGTGACGAGCTGTGAAGCGGGGTTCGTCCGACAGAAATCTTTAGCGAGGAGAAAGCTCTTCCCCCCGTGTCGACGCTGCGGGCGGTGCTCACCTAGAGGACACTCTCTGGCCTGCCAGTTTTAAAAGAGAAAAATAACTGAGGACATTGGAGGGCAGTGAGTTTACGTCCTGGGGGAGGGACAGCCCAGGGGAGGTGCGGGTGGGTTCACACTAGCAGGGCGTCGGCAGTGTCCCCTACACCGCACGTGTAGAAGCTGCTGAACTCGTGTTTCGCTGTGTGTGTTCACAAAAGGTCATCAGAGTCACACAAACACAGGCGTAGCAGGGGCATTAAAACCCGCCCCTCCCCCACTGGCCTCAGAGAGGAATTTCCTAGAAAAATAGATCACTTCAGAGAAAGCAGCACTGAAGCTTCTACGTAACACAAACCCTCCGTCTCACCAAGGACTGGGCGTGACTAATGGGCCCCGTCCCCATGTGTCCTCAGGCCTCCGCTCCCCTCAGGGGGCTCTGCTCCCTCCAGTCTGCAGAAGCCCTTCAGCAGACCGTGCACCTGGGACACCGGAACCCAGACTGGCGGGAGATGGTGACTGCGACGGTGTCAGCTGGAAAATGCCTGGGGTTCCGTTAGGTACACTGGAATTAGAGCTCCGGCTAAAACTGAACAAAGAATCAATACCAAAAACAGATGTAAAAACTCATTTACGAAAACGGTAAGTGGCCAGAAGATGAGAGGCTAGTATCCATGGTGGCAGCCGCGCCTTCTGCCGAAGCAGCTGTCGTTGGCCAAGCCACCCTGTGCCCTCCGGCTGGGGACCACGGCGTAGGCGCGCCAGTCCGCGGCGCCGGGGGAGGGCGCGGCGCTGTCCACGTCCTGGCTGCCGGCGCCCCGGCCAGGCTTCTCAGCGTGCAGCACGCTGTGGAAGGTGACCCCGTGCTCATACTGCTCCTTCATGCGCTGTATCTTCTCTCTGGGGACCCCGTGAGTGTTTCTTCTGTGCGGGAAGAGAGGCAGATGTCAGTCACAGCACGGTGTGCAGAGGCACCTGCACCGCACAGACCTGCGCAGTCACACCAACACGGAGGACTTCACCGGCAAACGTCTCCCACCTGCTCTGCCTGCTGTCCTTCAGACCCCCTCCTGTCTGCCATGCTGACCCCAGCAACCCCAAATCACCTGAAGTTGGCAAGGAGCTGACACCTTAGAAATATGCTATCTGGAAGTCCCAGTTCTGTGCTGCAGGTAAGAGACGACCATGAGAGCCGTCTTCTCTCTGCTGCCACTAACACGCAGAAAGCAGCCGTTTCTGTCAGCCGCCCCTGGACGCTTCTGGATGCCCACTAACCCGTCTCACGGTCCAGTGCACCTCCAGAATCCCCGAGGGACGTGACTGGAGGGCCATTACCAGACAGTCCGACTTGGAATGCAGTCCACAGAAAGGACTGTGAGCTCCCCGTCGCCTCCCCAGGGCTCCTGCCCAAAACACGTAACCAGCTTCTAACCCAAAGAATCCGCCAGCCTCCCTTCTAAAAGTAAGTCACCACTGACGGCTGCTTCACGTTGCTGGTGCTGCCAGATGGCACAGACAGTAAATGTCACAACCCGTGCATCCAATCAACAAGTTAGTACTGTTGGTATATGTATTACTTTAACAACAGAAGCAGCATCTGGACTCTGCGTGAACGCAGGCTGGGTTCAGCACCCAAGTCCTTCATTTGTCTAAACTACACACAAACACACCGACACGTGCAGGCCCATGCAGAGTAAAGGGCTGCTCAACGGTCATTCACAAAGCAGCATCTCAGCCGAAGGTCCAGTGTACCCTGTGAAAGGACCACTCCAAGCCAAGACCTAGAGTTAGCATTATGGTGGACAGCCAACGCCACACCAGAGTCTTCACAGTCAGAATTCCAAAGTCATCTGTTTCCAGGAATTACCATGTCCGGCCTGACAACATCCTGTCCCCTCTGAAACACCTGAAGACACCAGGACAGACAGTCAGACTGGAGAAGAGCAGACAGGTACCTGGCTAGCTCGGGAACGTTGGACTTCCAGCGAGTGGCAGGTTCTCGGAATATAACTTCATAGTTATTTTCAAGGGCCTGATTTTTCAAAAGCACATAAAACATTGAAGACATGGTATGTATGTTTGGGAAGGTACATGCAGCCATTCAACATTATGACAAGTCCTTGCTCAAGTCTCCTCTGTCTTACCAGTAATCGAGCGCCTCATTTGCCCTACGACACAGGGGAGTCATTTCCACACCTAGCTACGCTTAGGTTACACACACTGCTTCCCAGCAAGAGATCCAGATCACTGTGATGGGTGTGTGAAGGCACGGGCTCCTTCTTGGTCAACACATGACAAGCGGACGCCTGCGCCTTGGGCCGAGCGCTAACCTTAAACCCAAATCTCCCCTGAAGTCTTGTCAGCAACCTGTTAGCTCAGCGAGGCAGAAAGACCTGTCCTGTGCTCCGAGCTCGCTTGAGAGCTACCTCTGCGGGGACCGAACGGACAGCAGAACTTGAGAGAGGGGACAGGAAAGGCAGTGCTTTCACGTGGACGGGGAGGCACAGCTGGAAAGGTGGGGTGAGAAGGGTCGCCAGCGTCCCCACACTCTCCGTGTGGGGACTGCTGGGCTCATGTGGGCTCTGTGGGGCATGTTCTCCGCAACAAAAATAAAGTATACTTGAGAAAAGCTGAACTCGTTGAACGTCCTGCCCGCAGGTGCGAGCGGCGCGCTCAGTGCCGTCCCCAGCTCGCACAGGTGCTCGCTGGACTTCATCGGGTACCCTGCCTTGTCCTCATGCCTTAGCTTAGAGGTGGGGGTGCCACAGGAACCCAGCCTGTGACACAGGTCACCTCCCCAGACCTGCGCCCCGCGGTCCCCCTGCTGAAGCGGCCCCCCTGGGCTGCGAGGCTGCTAGGCTGGACGCCCCTTGGCCTGAGGTCAGGGAATGACGGTGCCCGCTGCACACGCCTGGAGTCTCCTGTTCCTGAACTCACTGAGGCCGCTCCTCTGAGAGAACGTTCTCAGATCACCACTGCCAGGGGGTCATACGAGACCCAGAATGACGTGGATGGACCCCGTCATCAGGGAAGGAGTCAGACACCACATCAGGACAACCTGTGACTCCTGGGTGCTGCAGGGCAACTGTGGTGGCTGGAAAAGGTGGCACACACCTAGAGAGCAAACAGTGAGACAATGTCCCTGGGACCAGCATCCGCACAGCCTGACTCCAGGGTCCGAGAACGGGCATGTCAGCAAAGGTGGTCTCGTTCTTCCTGAGGCTCAGCCACATGTCGGCCTGTGCGACACTGACGCACCTGTCGCTCAACCAAAAGGAGCCCTGCAGGGAAGCTACTGTGACCACAATAGAAAAAAACCCCAAAACTGGGGCAGTGAGCCCGTAGAGACAGGCATTTCACAACTAACTAAGTGAGGCTTACGTGTGACAAATCAGAGTGCTCAGCTGCTGTCTTCCTGTCCCACCCTGTACGCTTCTGGATCTTTCACCTGCCCGCGCCCCACACTCGGCCTAACAGCAGAGCCCTGCTGCACAGTGGTTAGTGCTGTGGCTGCTGCTCGCATCCACCAAGTGCTCCTGGGAAACCCCGTGGGGCAGCTGTTCCACTCCCTCAGAACTCAGCCTGACGACGTGGCTTTGGTACGGGTGTTCTAGGCCTAACAGCCAGGCCCCAGTGGTGCAGGGGTTAAGCGCTTGGCTCCCTGGCTGAGAGTCAGCAGTCTGTGCCCACCAGCAGCTCCGCAGCAGACAGGAGCTGGCATCTGCCTCCAGCAGATGCTGGAAACCCTGGGGGGCAGTGCTGCTGTCTCATAGGGTCGTCAGGAGTCGGGGCCCACTGGACGGCAGTGGGCTGGGTGTGGCTCCCAGGGAACGGGAACGTGGTAGAAAACAGTCTGCAAAACAGCCCGACACGTGAGTCACACACAGCGCTGTGCTCACACCCCTGCTCTGTGCCTTCTGACAGCAGGGAGCAGACGCGCCTTCACCTGTGCACTCATGCTCCAGGATCTTAACACAGCTACAGGATTCTTCCTAAAGTGGTTTTTGAACTAAAAACTCTGTGGCATGGTGAGTCCCGAGGCTGTGGCAGCGCTTGCTGACACCCAGCTGGCGCAAGGCAGCTCACCCCCAGCATGGCCACCATTGGGCAGCCCTCCCTGCAAAGTTCAGAAGCTGTTTGTCCGCCAAGACTCCAACTCGGGAAATGCCTGACACAGAAAACCTGTCGAGAACTGTGGCCAATGGCTGTTCACTCACAACTGCTTAAAAACTACACTACCAGGAGGCCTGGTAGAGCAACAGTGAGGCAGGCGCTTGTCTGCGGACCAAAAGGTTGGCAGTTCAAGGCCCCACAGAGGCCGCTGGGAGAAGGACTTGGTGGTCTACTTGCACAAAGACGACAGGCTGGAAACCCACCGGGCCAGGGGCGCTCTGAGTCGGAATCGACTCCACGCTCCCTGCAGCCACACTGAAACCCTGCGCCCGGAGGTGAGGTCAGCGCCCGGGTGATGCCCGGGTGAACTCAGGCAGTGTGCACGAGCGCGGCGGAAACAAAACCCGGTCCCCGCTGCCGGGAGAGGCTGCAGGGACGAGACACTCTAAGGTCACGGAAGATCAGAGAAAGAAGGGAGCACAAACGTGTCAGCTTTCCACAGAACGACCCCAACTGCGAAGCTGGCCACAGTCCCTCCTACCATGACGGCGTAGGGCTTCATCTCCCAGGCGTGGAGGTTGGTGTTGTCGATGATGACGGGCGACGTGCCGCTCCTCATCGCCTTCCTGGCTGCAACACAGCGGGATGCGACAGTGAACTCGAGGCCACAGTCGGGGGGGGACAGTGAATCGTCCCTCTGTGACTTGCCCCCAGCATGGCCCCGACACATCCAACCAGCGCTTCCCAACTAGGGGCCGTTACCACACAGCCTCTTTCCCTGGGGGTCTAAGGCGGTTGTCACGTTCTGGCCTCTGTCTTGGCCCAAGGGTGGGGGGACTCCTGACCGGCTTCCTGCCCTACAGCGTGTGTGTTCTGCAGCGGCTACAGTTGGCACAGGCACGACAGGGCCCCCCCGGGCACAGGCACGACAGGGTCCCCCCATCCCTGGCACCTTGGGGGGTCCATCACCTCTTTTCTGATTCCACTTATGTGCCTCCTCCAGGAAGTCGGGGTTGAACTCATAGGTGCCGTCTTCACGGGTGAAGAAGTCGTCGGTGCTGAAAACCACTGCCCTGGGGAAGTCACGCTGCAGCTGTCTGGGGACAGAGAGACGGGAAACGGGCTTGCTCCGCGCACGTCACAGCGGCCCTCGCCGCAACAAGTCGCTCACAGTCAGCAGGCGGTGACAGTGACAGCGGCAGGCTCGAGGCGCCGGCGTTCCACTCCCTAGGAAAGCCTGTTGCCATCCAGTTGCTCCAGGCTCACAGAGCCGCCAAAGGACACAGCAGAGCTGCGCCCCAGGGATTCCCGGGAGCAGCCGGAGGACTGGATCCACCCGTCTTTTGCTCAGGGGCCGAGCTCTTAGCCACTGCACCTCTAGGGCTCTGCAGGTAAGCACGCCACCCCCTCACAAAAAACCCAAACCTGTGGCTGTCAAGTCAGTTCTCGTGACAGGTGACCCCACTGGGCAGAGGAGAACTGCCCCACAGGGGTCCTAGGCGTGACGGAAACAGACAGCCACGTCTTTCTCCTACACAGCAGCAGGTGGGTTCAAACTGCTAATGTTTTGGTTAGCAGCCAACCACTTAACCACTGCACCACAGGGCTCCTGCCTCCTAAAAGGGAGGCTCAGGATCTCTGAAAGGCATCTCTCCTGACTATCCACTGCTGTCGAGTCGATTCTGACTCATAGCAACCCTACAGGGCAGGGGAGAACTGCCCCACAGAGTTTCCAAGAAGCACCTGCTGGATTCCAACGGCCAGTCTTTGGTCAGCAGACATAGCACTGACACCACCAACTAGGAGGCAGGAAAGGACTGAGATGGGACTTGTGTGTCACCAGCCTTGAGCTAAGAAGTGCGGGTCCCCACTGCTGACCTGAGCAGCACCAGCACTGACTCAGAGGGGAAGTGGACGGCGTGGGGACGTCTCTCTGTCCTCAGTACCACTGTTCTCGGACACGGCCAGTCCCTCAGGCCGCGTGGACCCTGCCCTCCCCTTGGTCCTAAACTCTAACCCACCTGGGTCCCACATCCTTGGAGCAGGACCCATGATAGAAACCAGTTCTCCCCAAAGCATGATGTGTGGGGCCACCCTGTCAGGTGACATCTTTACAGCAATGACCTCGGCCAACAGGGAAAAGAGCACAGCAGGAGAGAGCAACTCAGCATCCTGAGACTGCCTGTCCCTCCCCGGCTCTTGAAGAGGAAGATGGCATAATCGACGCAGCACCATCACCAAGCGCCTCTCTCAGAGTCCCTGTGGCACCAACAGTTGAGGTGCTCGGTGCCAACCAAGAAGCTGAGGGCTCAAGTCCATCCGAGATGCCTTGGAAGGAAGGCCTGGCAACCTGTGTCCCCAAAAGCAGCCCTTCCGACAGCCTGGAGGCTCCCCTGGAAACACGGCCCCTAGACTGGCTGCTGCCCCAGACCTGAAACCAGTACGGAGGTCAACACTTCACCCAAGAATGGACTGGACTCGGGGACACAGTGTGAGCCTGTGGAGTGTGTACTTTATGGTTTACACATTTACAGGAGGCCGTCCTACTGCTTTCTTTCAGAGAGGCTGGAGGGCAGGGGACAGGTGCCTGCTGGGAGGATACTGGAAGTAAAGAGTGAAAAAGAAGAGTGTGCTGTCACAGGGCGAGGAGGGTAGACACAGGGCAGACAGGCAGGCAGGCAAAATTCACTTGGATTGTAAACTCTGACTTAATCATTAAAAAAAAAGGCAGCCCGAGAGTCCTCTGGAGCCGGTTGCACCCTGAGACACTGTGAGGCAGAGTCGGCTCCGCAGGGACTAAGTCTGGATTTTGTTTGTTGAGTGTTCCTTTAAAAAAAAAGACATTCAGTGTTACACAAAAGGACTTCAAAGAGAAGCTGTCTCTACTTAAATTGCTATTCAGATTTTTTTGGCCCAAAGTAGATTTTATGCTAGGTAGGCACCGAACTGACATTGCTGATGTCAGAAGGATCTTGGCTGAAAGCAGAGAATTCCAGAAAGACATTTACCTGTGTTTCACTGACTATACAAAGGCATTTGACTCTGTGGAGCATAACAAATTATGGATAATATTGTGGAAAATGGGAATTTCAGAACCCTTTATTATGCCCATGAAGAATCTGTATATGGATTGCGAGAGTCATGCAGAGAGCACAAGGGGACGCTGCATGGTTTAAGGTCAGGAAAGGTGGGCATCAGAGTTGAATCCTTTCACTACATCTTTTCAATCTGTATGCTGAGCAAATAATCTGAGAAGCTGGACTAGATGAAGAAGAAGGAGGCCTGGGGCTGGAGGAAGACTCATTAACAACCTGCGTGTGCAGACGGCACAGCCCTGCTGATGGGAGTGAAGAGAATCGGAACCACGTACTGGTAACGATCAAAGACCACGGCCTTCACTACGGCTGTGCCTCGACGTAAGAGAACCCGGATCCTCACCACTGGGCCGACAAGCAACATCTTCGTCAGTGGAGAAAAGACTGAAGTACTCAGGGTTTCACTTCCCTTGGTCTACAATCAGTGTCCAGAGAAGCAGCAGTCAAGAAATCAAACGGCAGACTGCAGTGGAAAACTGTGCTCCAAAGACTTCATTAAGGGGCAGTTCTACCCTGTCCTATAGGGTCTCTGTCAGCAGGAAGTGACCTGACGGTCGCGGGCTCTTGGTTGTCTTGGTGTCCAGACCTGGCGATGGAACCCAGGCGAACTCAGCGCCCGCAGGTCCAGCCCCCGATTCTCCCGAGGCCGGTCCATGGGCCCCCGCCTCTGGTGGAGAAGGCAGCAAGCTCTAGGCTGGGAGCCCGGACCATGATCAAGACTTTCCCCTGAACTCACTCCTCAGGCGAGGACGAAACAAAATCCAACCCCTGCCATCCAGTCGGGTCCAACTCACAGCGACCCTACAGGGCAGAGCAAAACCACCCCAGGGAGCTGCCAAGCAGTGCCTGGTGGCTCTGAGCGGCCAGCCTTTTGGTTAGCAGGCATAGCACTTAACCACTGCACTGCCAGGTGTCCCCGGGTGACAACCAGAGGGTCTTCCTGTGTGTCTGCCGAGCTGTCCCCGTCCCTTCCCTTTCCACCTCTTATCACTGTCGTCACCCTGCCACAGTACAGCGACCACTGCAGCCAGGCCTCTGGCCGCTGTCCGAGCAGCCCCAGGTGGGCCGCGCTGTGCACTGTCCGTCTGTCCCGCAGCCCGCTCAGCACAGCATCCGCACAGAGCCCAGGCAGGGAGGCGCTAACAAGGAGCCCCGGGTGCCGTGGTCAGGCTCAGGTGCTCGGCTGCCTGCCCAGAGGGCGCGGCCCAACCCAGCGGTGGCTCCCCAGGACAGCGACGGTGCCGTGTGCTGCCATGAAGATGACAGCCTTGAGGGCCCTGAGGGGCCGCTGTGCTCTGTCTCAGGAGCCAGAATCCACCCAGCGACAGACGGCTGGGGTTTTCTCATCCAGACTGCCTGCTTTGAGCACCGTGCTCTCTGAAGATCTGTCTCTGCGGGATCCGTTGGTGACAGCAAGCTGCAAACAGATGGCAGGCTGAGGGGCAGGGAGTTTATGTCACTGAAGGATGGACGACACAGAGCAAGAGGTGACAACAGGCACAGCCTGAGGATTGTGACCCGTGTCACTGATCTGCCTGTGCAGAAACGGTGTATGTGTTACCTAGAATCATATGCTCCGTGGGGCACAGTCTCGACCACAAACAATAAATCATCTAGAACACGTCTCCGCACACGGATGTGCGCCTGACGCCGGCAGTGGCTGTCCTGGTCACCCTACGTGACTGGGCCTCTGCTTTCCTAGACACAGGTGTGGAATCGCGAGAGCCTTTCGTGGTGACCTTGCTCACGGAAGCGTGGCTGACCGAGAGGCGCGGGTCCAACGGCGCAGCTTCGCTTGGCCAGCTCACGGCCTCTTCGGTCAGGGAGTGTGCCCTGTCCCATCTCTCTCATCACTGCACCACGTCAGGAAGGCTCCGGTGCCGAGGATGAAAAGCTGCTTCTCTTGACAGGGACATCTGTGCTGTCCCAGACAAGACGGAGGAGGAAGGACAGCTGTGAGCACGCCCCCTGGTCCGCACAGCAGCCCCGCGCACGCCGCAGGGGACGGGCCAGGAGGGGCCAGCGCGCTGCCAGGACAGCACGGCCCGCCGCGCGGTCCCGCACTCTCACGGACACACAGCCTGACGGGAAGCAGACGGCCCTCGTTCTGGAGGAAAATCCACTCGCGGCCCCTGCTCCTCCTGCTCCTTGTCAGGAGAGCTCACACTCAAACACACTCACTCGCACAAACATACACGCACACAGCAGAAGGCACACAGATAAGCAGCAGGACAGGTGAGGGGGCAGGAAGACAGGTGAGAGGGGACAGGACAGGTGGAGGAGACAGGGCAGGTGATGGGAGAGGGCAGGAGAGAGGGGACAGGACAGGAGAGAGGGGACAGGACAGGTGAGGGGGCAGGAAGACAGGTGAGAGGGGACAGGACAGGTGGAGGAGACAGGGCAGGTGATGGGAGAGGGCAGGAGAGAGGGGACAGGACAGGAGAGAGGGGACAGGACAGGTGAGGGGGCAGGAAGACAGGTGAGAGGGGACAGGACACGTGAGAGGGGGACAGGTGGAGGGCACAGGATTTACAGTGGCTACTTCAGGGCACAGAGCCCAATCCGTCCCCAGTTCCTGACAGGAACTTCTGGCCCACGTCAAACAGCTCTTACCATGCTAGCACCCAGCACCACCCGCCTCCAGGATGACCCCCGGCCCTCCTCGGGCCCTGGCCCTCCCCGGCCCTCCGGCCCCCAGCCTCCGGCCCCCCAGCCCCTCAGGGCGGATGCCAGGGGCGACAGGAGGCGCTGACCACTGACCTCCCAGCCGTGGAGCACTCCCGGCGGACCCCGGTCTGAGTGCCCCCCGAGCACCCCGCTGTCCACTGGAGCACGGGCAGGGACGACAGGGTGCTCAGGGAGCAGCGCCGTCACCGACCTGCTCAGAGGATCAGCGCAGGCTACCCACAGGCCTCGTAACCCGCGGCTCCGCGAAATCCTGGTTACGTTTTAACAACAAAAAGAAAACCCTGGGGTGCTGGAAGTGCAACTTATCTGATTCATAAAAGTAATTCATAAACATGAGTGAGATACCATGACACGTCATGAAAGAGCAATCCTCCCAGGGGTAAAGGAGATCGTGTCCTGCTGAAAGTCCCCATAGACAGCCACTGTCACCTCTGCCTCACGGCCACCCCAAGGGACCGAGGAGAGGCGCCTCACGGGGTGCTCCAGGCTGTCACCGTCACAGAGGCGGACGGCCACCTCGCTCTGCCGTGGAGCAGCTAGCGAGTTTGAACTGCTGAACTTTCGGTGAGCCTGGGCTCCTCAGAGTCCACCTAGGAACGCCTCTTTATACTGAAAATGGCATTTATTTTTAGTTACGTAAGAAATGCTTTGTGATGCTGCCTGGCTTCATCTAACTAAGTTATTGAACAAAACTAATTGGCAGTGGTATCTTTATTATTTTTAAAAAGTTAAGTGACCCTTGTAGAAAAATCAGAGAATAAATGAGGAAGCCCAGGGAGACCCCAGTTCCCTTCCCCAAACAGAGAACCCTACTTCTGAAGCCAGCGACCACCACCTGTCCCTTCATGGGTAGCCTTCCTTTCTCTGAACGGAGGACGTGACTGTGTATGTGCACTTCCGTCACAAGCTTTTTGACCTCCTGGAGGGAGGGACAGTGAACAGGCATGGCCAGCAGTCATTGGTGTCACCTGCCACCCGTCTGCAGTCAGCATGCCTCATCTGTGCACTTCCCCAGTGTGCTCCTTAGATGAATCCCCAGAAGCGGAGCTTACAGGGCAATGATAAGCACCTATTATATTATTATGTAATAAAAAACAACCATTGCTGTAGAGTCGATGCTGTCTCATAGTGACCCTGGATGTCGGAGCAGAACTGCCCCACAGAGTTTCTAAGAAGCGCCTGGTGGATGTGAACTGCTGACCTTTCGGTTGGCAGCTGCAGCACCTAGCTACTATGACACCAGGGTTTCCACCTGTTCTACAGGTTTTAATTTAAACAGTTAATAAATTTTGTAGATGAAATGTTACTGGCAGGTGCTGTCAAGCCTGTCCCGACTCCCGGTGACCGCGTGTACAGCAGGAAGAAACACCGGCGGCCCTGCGCCGTCCTCGCACCTGTCGGCGGGGGCGTCCGCCGCTGCAGCCGCTGGTCAGCCCACCGCACCGCGGGCCTCCCTCTTCTTCACCGACCCTCTGCTGTACCAAGCACGGGGTCCTTCCCCGGGACTGGTCCCTCCTGACAACACGTCCCACGTACGGGAGATGATGAAAACAGAAGTGATCGAGCAGACTGGGAAAACACAATTTTTTTCACCCTGATGTACTTAATTTTTAAAAAAACAGACAAAACTCCGTTGTCTTTTCTAAAAAATAAATTCAAAAAAATGTAAATACAAGTGTTCCACACAGCAGCATTTCACAGACAATAAAAACACACAGGTGACAAGCACAGAGACGAACTCAGAAGACGCAGCACATGCTCATTACAGACCTCTTTGGATTAATTCTTTCATCGAATGACACACTCCAGTTAAAGGGACAGCGGAAAAGAGGGAGCAAGTCCACAATGGAGAGACCTGTGGCCTCCAGATTTTAAAGAAAGTACTTACATCTTTATTTTTCTCACTCAAGAAATACACATTCATTAGAGAAATTCGGGACAATGAGATCGGAATAGAGAGAACGTGACTTCCCAGACCCGACATCACAGCACGCCACGGGTCACTCTTCTGTGGTGGGCGTGTTCGTCAACAACCTGCCAGGGCCCTTCTGACGCCCACTCCACACCCGGAACAGCGGGGACCACGCCTGGGGACCTCAGCACACAGGGCCACGTCCTCAGAGGGCTGGGACTGCAGCAAGCACTGGGCCGCGTCCTCTGCGGCCTGGGACCTCAGGGGCACAGGGCCACGTCATCTGCGGCCTGGGACCTCAGGGGCACAGGGCCGTGTCCTCTGCGGCCTGGGACCTCAGGGGCACAGGGCCACGTCCTCAGAGGGCTGGGACTGCAGCAAGCACCGGGCCGCGTCCTCTGCGGCCTGGGACCTCAGGGCCACAGGGCTACATCCTCAGAGGGCTGCGACTTCAGGGCAATGCCCTTGGCAGGTTGGGTGGGCTCGGACTTCGGCACTGTGTCCTTGGTGACCTGGGGCTTCAGCCCTGCTCTCCCGCTGCCAACGCACAGCAGCATAGATGACCTCAAAGAGCGACCCTCACTGTCCCTGCCGTTTATGACAACTGCGAGGTTCCTCTCCACCACGTGGCACTCTCAGTGCCGCCAGAGTCCCCAGTTCCTTCCCATACAGGAACGCTGGTGACACCCCCACCTGACGGGAGGATACTGAGGCACCAAGTGCTCAGTGGGCAGTGCTGCCAGCGAGAGGCAGAGCACAGCCTCCAAGGTCAGAGCTCCCTGACTGGCCACTACTGTCCCTCTGTGCGGGAGAGTCTATTCCAACTCCTAGCGACCCCACAAGACAAAGCAGAACTGTACCACGGGGTTTCCATGGAGCAGCAGTTGGCCCCGAACTGCTGACCGGTCGATTTGCAGCCTGAGCCCTTCCCCAGTGTGCTGCCAAGGCCCCGGCCCCTGCAGGCAAACCACCTTTTTAAGTCAGGCAGGTTGGAACCCCAAGTCACAGGTGCCTTCATGAACCCCACAGCCCCCGCTGTGCCCGCACAGAAGGGACAAACGGCCCTGAGATACCAGGTGACTGTGTGGTTGGCCAGAGTGAAGAGCTAACTAGCGACCAAGCACAGCTAATGGCACAGTCCTCAAACTCCCGGGCCAGAGCTCACCCACTGTCCCTAGGAAGATGGCCCAGCCACAGCACAGACCAGGCAGAGCTGAAAACCCTGAAACACAGCAGGTTAGAGCTGGGAGACCCTAAAAGACCACCCAGGCGAACCCTCTCACTTTGTAGATGACAAACACAACACCAAAGTCAGATCCAAGGCGAGAACCCATGAGGGCTGCGATCGGTCACGTCACTTCCCTTCCCGGTGGTGGCAGTCTGCCAGTGCTGGGGACACTGACTTCCTCCTCCCACGATGAACAGCAAAGTGAAACCAAACAGGACGTCACATTCAGACAACACCTGGCTGGGAGCAGGCTCCCAGAAGAAGCCGAGCTCAGCAGATCCTGAGGTGGCCTTCCGTCACCTATCACCCGGCCTGGTCAGGTCAGAGTGCCCACCGGCACCTCAGCATAGGGCCTCTGGGTCACTCCAGTCATCTGTGAAGCTTCTGCTCCACAAATCAGCCGGAGTGCTACTGAAAACCAGCAGCACCCCAGCAAGATGGCTGGAGTGTCCTGACACCCTCCTCTGCCTGGGTGTCACTGCCGGGGTCCCCTCAAGTTTAGCACGACACCTGCTCTCTGGATCTTCTTGGGCAGCCTCCTGGCTGTGTTCAGCCTCTCTCCAGTGAGACCTAAAGCTCTCGGAGGGCACGAGGGCACTTTTCCAGAGACCACACGTCACCCACCATATCCTTAGCAAGATCAACCATGGCCCCTACCTTCAAGAAACTATCAGAAAGATAAATAAAGCTGTCTGCCGTGAACCCCAAAGCACTCAGAGCCAGGGCGCCCAGAGGGCGGCAGCTGGGGGACAGCAGACCTTAGATCTCAGGGCAGACGAGAGGGTTGTCGAGGGGAGGGGAGGAGGAAGTAGTCCAGGGATGTGGGAGGCCGGCCTAGCAGAGGCAGGCAGGGACCGCGACAACCAAGGCCAAGAGCAAACCCGCAGCTGACAGGGACTGGGGGGCGTTCGGGCCGGAGTGCAGGGTCCAGCGAGGTGGCCACGGGCAGGGTGCCCGGAAGACAGCCGCACGGGACAAGTGCTTACGCAATTCTCAAGTCATGGAATTGCGGCGCCGGGGTGAGCTCTGTCCGTGGGCCAGCTCTGTCCAGGGCAGTCTGTGGCCGCCTCCTCCCCGTTGCATCGGTGCGCCCACGCAGCTTGCAGAGCTAACGGAGCGGTCTTTGAAGGAGGCCCCACGGCCCCAGGGCCACCGCCACTGTCATCCTGGCACCCTGGATCCTTGGCCCCTCCGCCCCTTTTATCCGCGCCCGTGAAACGCCTGTTGACACAGTGTGGCGGGTGCCTGCGCGCCAGTGGGTTTTCCTGAGCTCAGGCTGGGCAGGCTGGAGGCGGCGACAACTCCTACAGCTCGCCTGGCCCAGGCCGGGCACGGCCCCCCGGAAGAGGCTTGCGCAGGGCGCAGCGCCGAGCTCCGTCTCCCCGGGAAAGTGCGGCAGGGACGCCAACAGGGCGCGCTCCCTGCTCTCCCGCCCCGCGGCTCCACGCGCAGCGCGCTCGGGCCGGGAGCGCAAGGGACGCGGGCGCGGGCTCCAGGCAGGCTGGCTTCCGGCCCGGCGGGGCGCGCAGGGGGCGCGGGCGCGGGTTCCGCAGCGGGCCGGCCGCGCAGGGGGCGCGGGCACGGGCTCCGCACCGGGCCAGGCGCGCAGGGGAACGCGGGCGCGGGCGCAGGCTCCGGGAAGGCGGACTCCGGACCCGGCCGGGAGCGCGGGGGACGCGGGCGCGGGCTTGCGGGAGGGCGCGCTCCGCGCCGGCGGGCAGGGGCGCGCGCTCCGGGCTCCGGGCAGGGGCGCGCGCTCCGGGCTCCGGGCAGGGGCGCGGGCGCCCCGGCCGGGGTCGATACCTGGCCAGCGTGGTTTTCCCCGAGCCCGGGAGGCCTCGCAGGAGGTAGAGATGTTTCCTGAAGCCGGCGCGGCGCGGGGGTGTCCCGCGCGGGGGCGGCGGCCGAGGCTGCTGCCGCTGCCGGAGGCTGAGCCTCCCGAAGGATTCGAGAAAACTGTCTTCCATGGGGAGGGGCCGGCGCCAGGGACGCGCGTCCCGGTCCCCGAAGTCACGGTCGTGGCCAAAGCGGTTGTTTTTGTGGCGCTCCGGCCATGTGATGACGGGGGGCGGCGCTCGGAGCCCAGCCCCTCCTTCCACCGCCGGAACAGCGCGCCGGGGCAGGGGGCGTCTCCACCTGCGAGCTGCGGGCGCTCTAGTCCCCTGGGCCCCGCTGCCTCGGGCGCCCCCCGCTCCGAGGACGCGGATCCCTGGCACCCTGTCCCCCGCCCCCGGCCGGTGGTTACCAATTAACAGACGTGAACGGGACTGAACAGGAAGTCCAGCTGGCGCCCGGAGGGTCTCCCGCTTCCCGCCCGCCATCGGGGCGACAGTGTCTCTCTTTAAGTCTTTCTTTTTATCCTTCTTTCTCTGTTACCAAAATATTCCTAGAAAGCTCTGTTGCCTCTACTTTAAATCTCTTCTTCCTCAGAAAAAGCGCATGCAGACACGGCTGGTTTAGGGTCAGGGGCCCACACCAAATCTCCTGGACAGGCACCCGCTGGCAGACACCGGAGAGATGGCAACGCCAGGAACATCCCAGCCCTAGGGAAAGACCACGGAGAGAAGTTTCCAGAATTCTGTTCCAAGTTTCAGGAGCCGCTGAACACCTGCGGGCTGGTCACCTGGTGAGTTGACCTCCTCATTCTGGAGAGACAGAGACCTCATTCCTGACCCCCACTCAAGATGCAGGGGTCAGAAGATAGTCCAAGCTGACACCACGCTGGAAAACACAGAGGGATGGCGGCCGGTCACTGGAGCGGTTGCTGTCCAGTGGATAGTGCTGTTTCTACAGCTGAGGTGAGACAAGGAGGGAGCCGCCTGACGAAGAGCAAAACAAAAGCCAGACATTTGTCACTGGGAAGGGGCTGTCCCGGCAGGGGGGGCTCTGTGCCCAGAGTGTCAACTTCCCTTAGAATTTCCCTGGCACTGTGTGTGTGCATGTGTGAGCATGAGTGGTTTGTGTGGTGTGAGCATGTGTGTGCCTGTGTGGTCTGAGCAGTATGTGCACGTGTGAGTGCACGTGTGTGTGGTGTGCATGTGTGGTCTGAGTGTGACGGGTGTATCGGGTATGTGTGTGCATGTGACAATGTGGTATATGAACTTGTATGTGTACATGTGTGGATGAGTTTGTGTGCATGTGTATGAAAGATGTGTGTGTGTCCGTGTGTGGTCAGTGTGGTATGTGAGCTTGTGTGTGTGTGTGAGATGAGTAAATGTGTGCATGTGGAGGGGGGGATGTGAGACAGTGTAAGTGTGTGTGTGGTGTGGCCACTCTCCCTGGAAAGTCCCTGTCCCGGTGTTTTCTGGACTGTCAGCACTGTTGAGCAGCACTGGCATCTCAGAAGCTTCTCTGAATTTTAGGGGGAATCAAGCAACAGAGAACACACATGCATCACAAGAATGTGGCTCACAGAATGCACATGTCCTCTGCCCAGCCTCAAACAGGGGTCTCTTTTTCTTTCTAGACCTGAGCTGAGGAATACAGAGTCATCCACCCCAGGTGGCCACGGAGCACTGGAGCTGTGGAGAGCACAGCCTGTCATGTGTGAGATACGGTCCAGAAACCAAGACTGGGCAGTGTCTGGCTACTGTCACTGAACATTTTGGTCAAAGAGTCCATAAACGAATCCTGATCAAAAGGAGGAGAATGTAGAACTGAATTTCAAATTCTTATGGAATCCAGACTTTCTGGATCCCTGGAGACTGGATGAATCCCTCAAACTACTACCCTGTGGTCATCTTTAAACCTTAAACCAAACATATCCCCTGAGGGCTGTTAAAGCCAAACAGTGGTTTAGTTTCAACAGTAAAGAATGCCTGCCTTGAGCACTGTGTTCTCACTGCCGGAGCAAATGGACTACAGCCACTAGAACGACTGGATGGGCAGCTTGGAGGCAGCAAGTGTCTATCCATGGGGGAGGGACCACTTGGAGACTGAGTGAGAAGGCTGCCCGCCACCAGCAGGCCTCCTGAATGTGATTATCAGAGAGTCATAAATAGGGCAGGTGCTGACAGGGTCCACAGCCCCCTACCCTAGCTGTCTGTGCTTGCCCCTAACACCAGTCGGCTCTGTCCTGACATCAGCCATCTCCTAGTCAACTCCTAGCTCAGTTTACAAGAGCCAGAGGCCTGCAGTGGTGCCCAGCTGCTCCGTGTGTGGTTAAGCACTTGGCGGCTGATTGAGAAGTCCGTGGTGTGAACCCACCAGCCGCTCTACAGAGGGAAGACCCGTGGTCTGCTTCCCTAGAGATTAAAGCCAAGCAAAGCCGACGGCTCTCCAGTGAACCACAGACCCCGCAGCGCACCGCAGAAGGGCCCCGCGGGCTCCCGCAGGGACGCCGGCTGGATTCCAACCGGCAGCTGCCCTTACCCACTGCTGCCCCGAGGCGCCAGAGGCCAGGAAGCCCCGCGGGCAGCGTTGCTCTGTCCTCACTGGTCCTTTAGGGGCGTACGGATTGGCCTCGACTGGACTGCAACGGCGAGGAGTCCGCAGACCCAGCGCGCACGTCGGCGGTGCAGGCCTTGCCCACGCGCACGCGCTCACACGCACGTGCACACGCACACGCGCGCACACGCCGCAGTGGGGCCTCTGCCGAGACCTCCTTCCCAGGGAAAAGCAAAGAGAAACCGCCAGTGCCACGAGCAAGCGCAGAGCAACACCGAGCTTTTGTGGGCTCGTTCAAGCCGCACACTCCCAGCAGTGTGTGCTCCCCACTGCCTCCCTGAACCCCACTGAAGTGTACAGGGCTGCTTTGGGAGGGAGGGGCGCATTTCACCGTCATGCTGGTTTTCAGCATACAAAGACTGCCAACGAAGTTCATGAACTCATCTCAGAAAACGTGCTCCGCTGCTCACTGCTGACCATCACCGCGGTCACCGCTGAAGGACTCCCGTTGGGAAGCTGTGCGCTGACGCCAGCTCCTAGTCCACCCTTCAAAGCAATTTTGGAACTCTTTTTCTGGAATGGCCATCAGAGCTCTCATCATACTGCCCTTGATGTCCTGACTCAGTATTTATCTCTGGGTAAAGAAAAAGTTATTGGGGAGCAGATCAGCTGAGGAGGGAGGGTGTTCTGATACACTTACTTGTTGACTGGCTAAAAACTCCCTCACAGACAACTAGACAATTAAGTTCACGAACTTGCCACCACATACAGTGGTCATTCCAGAAAGAGCTCCGAAGTTGCCATGACGGGCACGGTAGGCATTGGTACTGGTGCGTGGCTTCCCACAGGGACGACTTTGAAGGTGACCGCCGTGATAGTCGGCAGTGAGGTGTGTGGCACTTAGAACAAGGAAGTTCGTGGACTGAATTGTCAGACCTCAAACTGAAGAGACTGAGAAAGAAAATCCCTGCTATGACACTCTGGAAACTGGAGAGGGACATTCTAGCCAAGCTGATCTGGCCCCCCAAAAATCCTGAGTCAGAGAAAGTCAGACAGCAGAGCCATTCACACAGTGTACCCCCACAGCAGTCTCAGAAGACAGAGGGAGTGGGGGTGGCTTTGTCACGCACGGATCTGTGTCCACCAGAGACACAGGCTGAAATCCAAACCCCACCCCTGTCTGTCCAGGAAGACAGGAGGCTCTTTTGTTATGCTAATGAGGCCATTACGGGCAGAGCCCAAGCCCAGTGCCTCAAATGGGAACCAGACAAGCGGGACACCCGGGGAAGAGATCCCCAGAGGGTCCTCCACAAGCCCCAGTCACCTGGGCCACTGGCAAGGAGGGACCATCCCCCAGAGCCAAGGTCCTGCTTGCTGAGACAGTCGGCTCTGCTTCTTGGCAGCCACGCAACAGTGCTGGTGACTCCCATTAGGGCAGCTCCGGGAACCCAGGCCAGGCCCTAAGAGGAAGACGAGGTTAAACGCCCGCTGGGCCCCGACGTAGAGCAGCCCAGAGGTGTGTTCCTTTCAGCCGGCCTGGGGCTAAGCTGGGACAGGCCGACTCCTGACTGACAGCGCAGGGACAGAGGCCTGCACGCTGGACGCGGAGTCAGGCACCGCCGCTTGGCTTGAAGCTCCCGAATCTGAACTTCCATGTCTTCAGTCTGACGACGACAACAAAACAAAAACAGAATGAGAAAATAGCAGCGACGCAGTGCGGCTGGGAGCGCCCTGGAGGCCCAGGGGTGGAGAGCCCCGCTGGCCACGGTCTGGCCTCAGGGCCTGCTCCCCGCATCCTCTGCGGCAGCTCTGCTCTGTCCTGTGGGGTCACGCCACCTGGGAACCCACGGGCTAGAAACACGCCGCTCCGTGGCGGGCCACGCCTCTGGAGCCCGGGCGCGCAGTGCTGAAGGGCCCGTCTGCTAACCAGGAGGGCAGCCGCTCGGGTCCACCGGCCGCTCCCCGAAGTCCGCCTCCGTCCCCCAGGGTGTGAGTGTCACGCCCACCCAGTAGGGTGGAGGCCCACGACGATTCCTCACCCAAGTCCCTGAGGCTGAGCCTCAGAGTGCAGACAGCACACGGGTGTCTGTTCTAAGATGGTCGGACGCACGACAAGCCCACAGCTGCGGGGCTGGGCCCCCTCCCCCGGTGTTGTGGAGTCTGTGGCCATCCGAGCGCCAGGCCTTTCTTCCAGGTGCCTCTGGGTGGTCTGTTGAGCACTCTGCCCTGTGCACCACGGTCCCCTTTACAGGAAGGTGAGGCACACAGTTACACGGCCCGGCCCTGTCGGGCTGGGCAGCCCGTGACTAAACACGTGACTACCCAGGCTGAGCAGGTGTGAGCGCTCACAGGGAGCGGGGCAGATGGGCATGAAAATGAATCTCCTGCCACTTGGGGGTTGGCAGCCAAATTAATTTAATGCCAAATTTATAATAACAAGAGAGCCACTTTTCTTCTGGTGTCTCGAGTTTTTTACTTTTCAGAAATCCAGAAACGGAATTGTGGACTTATACTTGGATTTGAAGGCCTGCCCGTCAAATTACAGGGTGCGTTTTTTAAGATAACACGTTCTTGTGTTTTTGGTGAAGGGTCACACAGCAGCCAGGCTTCCCCACCGACAGTTTCTACACCAGTAGCCCAGTGACACTCCCCACAACGGGGACACTCCCCTCCGTTCGGTTCTGGTTTTCCTCCTCCCCGCTGACCAAGCTGCCCTGCCCCCATTCTCACTGTTGTTTTAAAGTCACTGTCGACCCTTTGGTCTCATCTCGATGGTTTTTTTCAAAGGCCCACCAGACTCACGGGTGACTGTCTTTATCTGGTGAGCTTTTCTGGCATTTCATCAAAAGGGGACCTCAGGGGAGAGTCTGGGGTCAAGGCCTGGGCAGCAGCTCAGAGCCAGGGTCTCGGAGAGTCCTCCGGGCTCACTGGTCCGGTCAGTCTGGTTGAAAGTCAGTTTGGAAACTGCCTCCCACATGTTCCCTGACTTACTTTCTTCTGTAAAAGATATATATGGTATGGCAAACATCCTGAAACTACACAATGAAACGTTCAAATGGTTACCTCTGCTGCTCAGTATTGTGTTGTTACTGTTACTGTTCAGATAACTGACCAAGAATGGGGGACACAATCAGCCCGCTGACGGTACCCAGCGGGCTGTCTCTGGAGGCCGCCCTGAGCGCCCTGGGCCGCCGGGTCCCCGGGTGCAACTTTTCCTGCCCAGAGGGACCCTCCACAGCTCTGCAGAGACCCGAACCCGCAGCTGCCAACAAGCACAGACCAGACAAAGGAAACGTGAGTGGGGTTTGTTTTCCGGTCTCCGCCTGCGTTTCCCTCTCTGTGCACCCCTGTCGCCTAGGGACCCCACACAGTCCCCACAGTCCGTTCTGCACAGCCCCCTCCTTCAGGGTACACACAGGCCTCACCAGTGTCCCTGGCCCTGCCCCTAAACTGGAAGTCAGGTATCTGCCTTAACGAAAGGTTCATACATAATGCACAGCCATGTGTCCACAGGTTTACCAGTCACCAGGGACCTCAGAACATATAACTGATGTTTTACCAGGAAGCATTTCAAAGATAACACTTCCTCCCTGGGAGACACGGCTGTTAGGTGCCAGGCCAGTGACAGCTAGCCTCAGACAGCAGGACAGCCCCCAGGCTTCCCAGGCTGTAATCTCTGCAAAGGCAGAGGACCGGGGCTCTCTGCCCCACCCCCCCACCCCCCAGCTGTTGCCGAGAGGGTTAATGGGTTGCTAGGAGTTAAACACCCACGGAGGGCCCCCAATAATAACAATCCCCTGTGTACCCTGGAGGCCCAGCAATCAGTACCCTGAGTCACGCACAGAATGAGAAGTCCTTCCTCGTAGGAACCCTGACAGAGGCCCAAATCCCTACCCTCGTCAAATGCCCCACCACGAAAAGGCAGAAAAGACAACCGATTTCGTGAGGAGAAAGGCTGGGCACCCAGAGGGTGCCTCACATGCAGCTTGAATACCCATTAAAAAGTCCCAGGTACCGTCCAGAAAAGCGCCCCGCTCCCCGCAGCATCCCAGTGCAGCTCCGAGGACTTGTCCTCAGAGGCTCTGGAGGGCCCTGACCTGGTGATCCCCGTGTTCCCCGAGCTGGGTTTCCCCAGCCAATCATCAGGCCTTTCCTCCTCGTCCCTCTCAGTCTGCCAGCTCTCTGTCGATACCTGTTCAGTATCTCAGCCGCACACAAGCCTCCGGTGACAGATGGCTATTTGTGACCGCATTGGCCGGTCCTGGGTGTCCTACAGGTAAGGTGAGAATTCCACCGCTGAGCCAGCCCACAGAAGAGACTCCTGAACCTGTCAAGTCCTGTCCCTGTCACAGAAGTGCTCCCTGGCAGGAAAGCCCCCACCCGCAGCCACAGATTAACAACACTGAGACCAGCACGGCTTCTCCTCTAGGTCCAGTACTAACTTGCTTTTCTCGGGATCATCTTTTAGATAATCGGTTTAGTGAAGTAGGTGAAATGTCTTTAACCCCTAGTAGGAGGTCTGACAGTTCAGTTTGTGAACTCATCACAGAAAAAGTGCTACAAGACTCATTGCTGAATGTCACCACGGTCACCTTGGAAGTCCTCCCCTTCGGGCAGCTGGACACCGACGCCAGGGCCTAGTCTACCCTTCAAAGCAATTTTGGAAATCTTTCTGGAATGGCCTTGGCACACAGAGACACAGTGGTAAGTTTGTGAACTTAACTGTCTAGTTGTCTGTGAGGGAGTTTTTAGCCCGTAAACAAATCACTGTATCGGAGCACCCTCCCTGCTCACCTGATCTGGTCCCCATGACCTTTTTCTTTATCTGAAAATAAAGGAAATACTGAACGGAAGACATTTCGGTGACATTCAGGACATCAAGGGTAATACGAGGACAGCTCCGATGGTCATTCCAGAAAAGTTCCCAAACTACTCTGAAGGGGGACTAGGCGCTGGCGTCAGTGCACGGCTTCCCAAGGGGAGGAGTTCGAAGGTGACCGCGGTGATGGTCAGCAGTGAGGTCCGCAGCTCTCAGAGCAATTAAGTTTGGGGACTTAACTGTCACACCTTGTAGAAATATAAATGCCTGTAGACATAAGAACTTCTTCTCTCCATCTTCTTCATCTCATCTTAATAGTGTCATTGTCGCTGAGTCAATTCCAACTCACAGTGACCCAAGATGACAGAGCAGCACTGCCCCCTGGGGCCTCAGCTGTGGTTCCTACAGGAGCCAACCGCCAGGTGTCTCCTCCAGGGAGCCTTCCCAGCACTCTGCTTTCCTGCCGTCCACCCGGCTCTAGGGTCTCCTCCCAATCTCCGCTCTGTCCTGCTCTTCTTGGAGCTGGACCAGGCTTAAAGCAAGCCAAAGCCATTGTTGCTGAGTGTGCAGGGAAATTCACCGCTAGCTGAGAAATGGGAACAGAAAGCATTCTGATACACGGGAGCCGAAAAGAAGAGGGAAAAAAAACAGACGGTAAAGGCAGAGTGCACCCAGGTCTTATCAAATGCAGAGACGTACACACTGAAATCATAGCAGCTGTCTTTATTTCATAATTTAGGCATCTGAAGAAATGTACAATGTGTTTATTTTAACGTCAGCTTAGTGTTAAATTTGAAGCATAACATAAGTTTGTCCTCCCATCTTAAACGGTTTTCCTAGAGGGTCACCTCATATTGAAACACAGTCCACACCCCTGATTCCCAGTCCTCCTCACAGTGAGCCAGCAAGGGGAAGGTCAAGAGGGGTCCCCTGTACACCTCAATGTTGACAGAACCATGTCAGGACCAATAAACCTGCAGATGAAATCTGGGAGCAATTGAAGCTTTGTTGCATTTCACAAAAGATGTACATTTAGAGGAAATAAGAGAATCACATGGGCACCGGGAGACAGGGTTGCTATGGCAACAAACTGCATTTGTTATGTTTCACTCTGCAATCATGGTCCAGGCGAGCTATTAAAACCCAATGATGTCAGCATTCACTTCCTACTGATTGCGCAGAGGTCTCCAGGACACGATGTACTTACAGTTCAAGGGGCTCTCAGTTTTCTAAGCAGCCTTCTTCTGTCTTTTCTAGAAATTGTAAAGAAAACACACAGTGTAAAGGTTAATATCTGACACTGGGGCTGGCTGCGCTTGTCCCATCAGTCACCTACCAACATGACAGAAGCACACACAGGCAGACCTGCGGCCGTCTGTCAGAGAAGGGGGTGCGACATGTCCCCCAACAGAGAGGGGCAGAAAAGGGGCCAGACTGCCCCCCATCAAAGGCGGAAATGTGTGAGACCCAGAAAAACAGGCCAGTTGTAGCTCCCACGGCTTCCCCTGTAACAATCACAAGTGTCCATTTAAGTATTGCTTCCTCCTTTTATTTTCTTTTCTTTAAGATAACAACAGGTGTCCGTGGGGAGTGAGGAAAGATCAGGGTGACAAGATCCCTCTGGTTTTGCTCGCTGGACAGACACCGGCTTGCCTTTGCCCTACACTGAGCTCCCGGGAGAGTCGGGGCTTGGTTCTCCCCAGCTGTCACCTCCACATAGCCCCTGAAGTCTCAGTTCCACCATTCACTTCAGATCAGGCTCCCGCCTCTCCCCGGGCACGTGAACGTGATGGCAAAGTCACCATGTCCCTCCCACCCCACATACCAGGACTGTTGGTGCACCCAGAGTTCCTGTCACCTCTCTGCCTTCCCCAACCAGTCCTCTTGCCATGTGCAGAAGTGACAGCCTGTCATTGTAGGTGGTCATCTGTCACTAGCAGCCAACAGATGACACCAGGAATGAGGGGCTTCTGATTCTAGAAATAAGAAGCTAACTTGTAGCAGCTCCTGCTTCACCCAGGATGAGACTGCAGACTGGGGAGGACAGCAGAGAGGACAGCACAAAGGACGTCTCGCCCGAGTGGGCCCTTCCACTGCACACACCACGGCCCAGCATGGGAAGCCGTGGCGGCTGAGGGCTGTCTGTGCCCTGTCTGTCCCCTCCCTTCTCTCACTATTAAGAATCGCGCCCCATCACCACCCAGAGGGCTCTCCTTCTCTGACAGGTTTCTGGCTGTCACTAGTTTTCTGTATGGCCATCCAGCGGAGCAACAAGTGTGTGTCGCCACCTGGCCCTGATGTCTTGGCCCTTACGCCACCGGGGGAAACTCTTTTGCCCCCGAGTCTCAGGAGCACATTTTTCTTTTCTTCAGTAGTCAGTGTGGGAAGAGCACTTTTGGGAAGCGGTGCCTTTCCGCCTACCTCTACGGACACCTTCCACTGCAGATAGAGCCTCTTCAGTGTCTGCTGATCAAGGGGGACCACGAAGTCCTCAGGTGACAGCAAGTCTGCAAAAACCAAAGGGACAAGCGTCACCTTTAACACCACACAGATCTCTCACCTCACAGGTGAACTTACGCAGGCACGATGCACGGAGCCCTGGAGGAGCAGACACTCGTGGCGCAGTGACAGAGTGCCCCATCGGCTGGCCAGACGGTCGGCCGTTCTCCTGGGAGACTCTGTGGGGCAGTTCCGCTCTGACCTGTGGGGCTGCTATGAGTCAGAACTGACTCGACAGCAGCAGGTTCGGTTCGGTAAGAGTAATGTTAAAAGCCAGGTATTTTTAAAACATTTTTTTGTTGTTGGGAGAAAAACACAAGCCGGTTCAGCAGTGTCCACCTGCGTAATTCGCTGATGGCGGTCACCTCCCTCGGGCCGTATGACCCTCTCACTTGCCTCTGCCAAATTCTCCCACCTCCAAAGACCTGGCTCGCCGCCTCGAAGCATCCCATGGTGGGCTTGCAGGCAGCTGTCATCCAGCAGACGGCCCGCAGACGGATCTGACAGGGCACAGCCCCGAGGGCAGAACCTGATTACTGGAGAAGCTGAACTGCCGCCTGGCTTGGCGAGAACTTCAGAGGATATTTTGGGTTGAAGGATTGAGCTTTAAAGGTGATGTCACGGCAGCATCTTCAGGGGTTGTCCCAGCCTCCCTGGTGCCAGAAGGCTGGCTTCCTTGGGGTTTCCAGTCTGTTATGCATTTTCCCCCTCTTGATCAGGTTTCTTCCGCAGAGTAGGTGATGGAACCATCCAGTCATGGCAGCCACGCCCCATCCAGCTCTCCTGGAGTAAGGCCTGGTCTTAAAGCAGTTTCCGTGACGGCTGACACAGGGCTTCACGTGTCTCGGGTCTGACTAGGAAGCGCCACTGAGAGTCAATGAAAATGCCTGTTCCACACGGATGTGGAGTCTGCCTGCCAGTGGTGATGTTTTCCGTGAGTGTTAAGTGAATGCTCCCATCAGTGCAGACACACCTAATTCTTCTAGTGGAATTGTCACAGGGCCACAAAGCTCAGATCATCACCCTTCCATGTCACAAACTAAGGCAAGTTCAGCTTTCTTGCAGATTTCTCCTCCACAAATAAATGTGTGGTTAAAATAAACTCATAAACAACCAGAAGAAATCTTTCTATACACAGATATTCCCAGCGACACAGCAGGACGGCTTCTTTAAGGCACGCGTGTAGGCCTTGTGTGGGACACTGCTGTGTCTGCGAACTCCTCACGGCCAGGCCATTGGGGTTCTCCACCTTGTTTGCAAAAGAGTCCTAGTGGTGCAACCATTACGTGCTCACCTGCTAGCCAAAAGGGAAGCAGTTTGAACCCACTCAGTGGTCCCATGGGAAAAAGTCCCGTGGGGGCATTACTGCCATCCCATGGGGTTGCTGCGAGTCAGAGTCGACTCACCGGGGCCTCACAACACCTCATCTGCCAGGCTACTGGGGTGCCCAGCCCCTCCCAGCAAACCAGCCCTCAGGGCCCACGTGGTCCTCCCTGTCAAGGCACCTGCTGGCGCCAGTGTGAAACGCCACTCCGTCTCCTCTTGTATAAAGGCTGCTCAGTGTTCACCTCCGGGTCAAGCCGATCTCCGATGAAACCACGATGCTGTCTTCTCTCCTGCAGCCCCGGGCTCTGCTCGCCTCACACCGGAAGGGTCACATGCAGCTTGGCTGTGTTGTCTGTGGACAGTGGCTGCTTCGTTAGTCTCATCTTCCCGTTTAGAAGGTAAGCTATTTGATGAATGAGGTCCACTTCCTTTAAAAGGCCTTCCTCCAAAGTTTTTAAAGGAGAAATGGGTCCTTCCTGGCCACGGATGACGGGATTATACCGAGCATTCTGGGTAGGAAGCGGGTTAGCATCATCTGTCTTTCTGGGCCTAGTCCAAGGCAGCACCTGTCTATCTTTCCAGGCCATGGACCATCTGAGGAGCCGATAAAATCTACACAAGGACTATTTTCTTTCAGGAAAAATGGCACAAACATTTTTTAATATAATATGGACCTTGGACCTAAAATGTTTTCAATTAGCTTTTAAAACTCTCCAAAGCAAATGTGCTTTAGTATCTCTTTAAAATTGATACATAGATTTTCGTGCATTTATTTGAAGCCACCAGTAGGATGCCGTTGCTTATTCACAGCATCTACAAGTGTGATGAACACTGTACCAAGTCCCTGAGAACTGGGTGATTGCCGGGACCTCGGCACTTAGTCAGCTCAGGGATCTGAGCATCCAGGCCTCCGTGTGTCAGAGGGAGCAGGGTACGGACAAAGCAGGACACTAGGACCTGCACAGCTGGCTGTTACAGGAAAGAAAGACTAGCAGGGAGAGACAGGAAGTTGCTCCCAGTGCTTTGGCATCTTGACTGCTCCTGAGGAAGGACAGACCTGTTACCATGGAGTCATCTCCAACCCACGGTGGTCCCGGGTGTGTCTGAGTGGAACCGCGCTTCACAGGATCTTCTATGGGTGACTTTTCAGAAGCAGAGCCCTAGGCCCCCCTTCCAAGCGCCCTGCAGAAGACCGGCATCTGTACCATTTCGGTTAGCAGCACTGAGAGGGGTGGGTGACTGAGTTACAGATGGGGGAGAATCGGCGCAGGGGCCCCTTTCTACTTTCAGACACTTTGCACCTTAACTGCGCTGTAAAGAAATTTACTCAGAATCCAAAAAAAAAAAAAATCATTTTCACTTGCTCTATCCACAGGTAGATTTTTTTTTTTTAATTCTAAATTCCTGAAAAGTACAGAAGGAGCCATGACGGTGCAACTGTTAAATGCTCGGCTGCTAACTGAAAGGCTGGCAGTTCAAACCCACACAACATCCCCTCAGGAGAAACATCTAGTCATGTGTTCCCCAGAGATGACAGCCTAGGAAACCCCACGGGGTAGCTGTACTCTGTCACATGGGGTCACAATGAGCCAAAATCCACTTCACAGCTCCCAACAGGAACAAGTCCAAGATCCAGGAGGGGTCCTCCTGGGCAGTCAGGTGGGCGCCTCCCTGTCTTCTCTCCACAGCCTCTCTAGACTCCAGTTCTCTAGCTGGACTTTAAGAAATCAGCTCAACTTCTCTCACAACTATTTTTCCATCATTTAATCTTTGCTTTCCCTCCTTTCCTAATTGTCATACCTTTGAGCCCTAACTGACCACGAGGAAGGAAAGTGCTGAAATGGGTCAATGAAGAAAGATTAAAAGAAAGAAAAGCCCAGGTATACTTGTAGCATAATCACTGCTCAGCTGCTTCCTCCTTCATCCTTCCCAGGGTTGAGTGAGGTCAAGACTCCGAGGGTCTACACACACTAACTCATTTAAGAAGACGCCTGGTTAGAATATGTGTCCTGTCACCTCCATGAACGACAGCCTTCTTCGCCATGAGACCAGAAGAACTGAAAGGTATCCTCCACCAATACCATCACTGGAAAATCCTGATCAAAAGAGGGAAGTGAGGAAACGGATTTTCAAATTATCAGGGAATCCAGGTTTTCTAGAGCCACTGAGTCCAGATGATTCCCTGCAACTATTACCCTGAGTTCATCTTTAACCCCTAAACCA
Organism: Heterohyrax brucei; assembly: GCA_028571685.1. NCBI lineage: Eukaryota > Metazoa > Chordata > Mammalia > Hyracoidea > Procaviidae > Heterohyrax > Heterohyrax brucei. The sequence goes on from CM053159.1 coordinate 84,543,683, forward strand.
AAACTACAAGTCGTCTCCGAACCCAACAATAGTGCAGCTCAAGCAGAAGACTGCATTAAAGTGTGCATCCTCTTAAAAAATGATTCATACGTGATCCAGCTGATGATGGCAACTCAGAAGGGCAGATGAGATGCTCTCAGGGCAGTGAGTCTGTGCTGACAACGTTGAGATGGTTTGAAAAGGCTGTCAAGAAAGGCAGCACAGCTTGCAGAATGTGACCTGTGACGACGAACGGCACACTGTTAAGTCTGTACTCTATTGTGTGTACCCTCACCAGTAAAGGGAGGAAGGGAGGGAGGGAGGAAAGAGATGAGTGGGGATGTGTGGGGAGTGGCAGTGTGTGACCTGTGATGACAAACTGCACACTGTCAGTCTGTGCTCTGTTGTGTATTCTCACCAGTAAAGGGAGGGAGGAAAGAGATGAATTGGGATGTGTGGGGAGGGCAGTAAACAGCACCAAAGGGAACGCTGGCTATGGCCCTCCACTTCAGAGCTGAAAAGCACTCAACATTCATGGACCTTATGAAATCACTAACACTGGACAGTAACATTTCAAAATTCACTCATTCACAATAAATTGGACCTTCTATTTACCCATCGGAATGCCAGGAGACCCGAAAAGCCTGACCAGCTGGCGGGCAAACTCTTGGGGTAAGGGCAGCCCCGTGGGAACAGAGCGGGTCCTCGTGGAAGCCTGGTTGTCTTCTGTCTGTGATGACTGCAAAGGCCTGGCAGCTTCTTCTTTGCCCGGCTTTTCACCAACCCTTTCATTTATCAAATGAAGACCAGAAGGAACTTTAAGAGAATGCAGAGCATCAGGTTGGTGATGAAAGAGTTCTGGAGAAGTCAGTCTCGCATCATCTTGTTTATTGTCAACTCTTGTGTGAGATCTGGATGTCAAAAAGGGTGACTTGCTCATAAAAGACACCTTCCAAAAGCTGGGCAGCCCCAAGGACAAGACTGGGCTTTTGTAAAAGCACACAGCATGTCCCAGCCTGTGAAAGGACAGGCAGCAAGCATAGAATTGTCCCCCTACAACTAGAGGGGCATCTTTGATGAAACTGAGATAAAAACAGACAGGATGGTGGCTGGAAGTCGCATGATTTTCTTCCTTGTCTTCTTCACTATTTATTTCTGAAATTTTCTCTTTTTCTGCTCCACAAACAAATTCTAGTCCATGGTTTTCTATGAATGGGACATCTTGTCCCCTTTCTTTGACATTATTAGCCGGTCCGTGTAAGTCAAAGTTGGGGGCCACACTGAAAGTTATCCTCTGTCCCCTTTTGGTGTCCATCAGTGCCGAGGCCCTTGGCAGGCTCCCAGGCTCAGGCAGGTGGCTGCTCACGGCACCTGTCTCAGCAAGCAAGTCTACATTCTCAGCTACAGAGGACAAGTTCTCATCTTCTGTCCAGAGCTTCTCCCCCACTGACAGTTCCAAGCTGCTTCCTGACCCTGACACACCTCCAGGTGTGGACACTAACTCAACCAGGTCACCCCTGCCATCGGGACAGGCCCGCCGCCGTCCTCGCTCTTTCTTGGGTCTCTGTTCACATATAAATGTGTGAGGTCCCTCGGGCCAGCTGCTCAAACGGGGCTGCCCCACAGAGCCCCACTGCCACTCCTTGTCAGACAGTGCGGTGGGGAACAAAGCCCAGCTGTCAGTGTGGCGTGTGCTCACGCCCAGCTGCTCTGTGAGAGCCTGGCGTGCGGCTCTGGATCGGTGTGGCCGGCACAGGCTGTCCTCTCCTGTCTCCTTCCTCTCCGTCAGCGAGGACAGCACATCAGCACCCCTGTCCTGGGTGCCCAGGGCCCTGGGGCCAGGGTTCTCAGTCCCCTCTTCTGCCTTCACACCTGAGCAGTCACCTCTGGTGACACAGGGGAGCTTCAGAGTGACTGCTGGACAAGGAACTGAGGTTGCACCTGGAGTCGATGACAAACTCAGAAACACACTGTCACCTTCTTTAGAGAGGCAGTTCTTGGGTGTACTGCACAACCCAAGTGCAGGTGGAACGTCTGGGAGTCTTCCTTCTGGGTCTGTGTTTCCCCAGCTTTCTTCGTCAGAGACATCCAGGACACCCATGGGTTGGTGTCCCAGGTCCCCAGTGAGGGAGCAGCCCGGCTCTCTGGGGCTCTCTTCTGAATCCTCCTCCTCACTCGGCGACGCCTCCAGAGCTTCCGGGCTGCGGGAACCCAGGGCACCTAGTGTGTCTGTCTCCGCAACGTCACTGTCGTTGGCCTGGGCTCTGTTTCGCCTTCTGTTTCTCTTGTGTCTGAGTTTCCTGAGCCCGTGTCCAGTTTCCTGCCAGTCTCCTTCTCTAAAACACAAAAGAAACAAGGACTGTTATAATACGTGTCACATTAGGAAACTCTAATGTCATACGTTTCATGCAGAGATTTAAGAACTATTAGCACAAGAGACTAGAAGATGCACATGTACTTAGTGCTAGGTTCTAAAACAACGCACGGTACTTGGTGCTATACTCTAAAAACACGCACAATAATTAGTGCTACGTTCTAAAAAAACCCCACAGTGCTTGGTGCTATGTTCTAAAAAAATGCACAGTACTTTGTTTCATAGTCTAAAATAACGCACAGTACTTATTTCAAAAGAGTATTTTAATGCTCTAAATTAAAAAGGATACTTGAAGAAGTTAAAGACATTTTATAAACCTACAGCTTTATGAAAATCTAGTGTTTTCTTGAAAGAAATCGGTACCTCCTCCTCTCCTCCTCCTTTCTCTCCTCGCCCCTCCCCTACTCTCCTCTCCCCTCTCCTCCTCTAACCTCTTCTCTCTTCTCCTCCACTCCTGTCCTCTCCTCCTCTCCTCTCCCCCATCCCACCCCACTGTTCTCTCCTCTCCCCTCCCTTCCCTTCCCCTTCCCTCTCCTCTCCACCCTACCCTATCCTGCCCTCCCCTCCCCTGCCCTGCCTTCTGCTCTACTCTGTGTTTTCTAACCTGCCCATAAACACCTTGTTTTTCCCACCATCCTGCTCCTGGAGAAGGGGCTGGCACAGCTCCGAGTGGCACAGTGGCACCACTATAGCACTCAGGCTTTCTCCAGACAGAACTAGAGCATAGGGCTATGGCCAGTGGCGTCACCAGCCTGCAAAGCCAGGGACAGTGCCACCCATGAAAACTCATCCCGCCCATAGGGCACACTGAAAACTCAGAGATCCTGTTATAAACACGGGCTTCAGTCCCACAAGAAAAGGGGCTTTAGGGCAGCTTCTATCTCCGATCTAGGACATAAAGGCCTGGTTAGCCTCCTGCTCACTAGGGAGTCAGAGTGAGGGGCCAGGTGTCAGTGGAGTCACTGGATACGGACGTGGGGCAGGGATGACAACAGATACAAGGAAACCTCAGGAGAGACGAAGAGAGGGAAAGCAGATAAACACAGACGAAGACGAGCCAGAAAAGAGAACGGTCACCCTGCCGACGGGCGTGGGTGCTGAGCCGATGATCTCACTCCCCCCGCCGCCGCCGCCAGTCTGGTCCTCGTCCACATCACTTCCAACAGGCAGAGGATGACCTGACATCTTGTTCCTGTCCAACGAACTGCTGAGCATTTCCTGACAGGACCCTGGGAGACACAGCAGGGACAGGCTTCTACAAAGGAGAAGCACTAAGGACCACTGGCCTCAGCACGAACCTTCCTTGAAGGCCAGTTCTCCCTGTCTCTAGTGAGCGCTGCAACAGAAATGACCGTGCGGCACCCGGTATGGAATGGCACAGCAGCACAGCGTGTCACCGTGAGAGCAGGCCCCACAGTCCCCACCCCCACGTCAGCGGCCACAGCGCGTCCTCGTGAGAGCAGGCCTCACGGCCCCCGCCCAGTGTGTCACGGTGAAGGCAGACCCCGCGGTCCCCACCCACAGGTGAGCAGCGCAGCACTGCAAGGCAAGGAGAGAAACGACAGCGGCCTCCTGTTCCTTGACCATCAGAGGGAAGGGTGAGCGGCAGGCTGAGGGTGACAGGCTCCTGCCGCAAGGTGTTTGGCTGCTCACAGAAAGAAACCTACCCACCAGCTGTCAGGGACAAAGACCTGGCGACCTACTTGGGTACAGGTGGTAGCCTAGAACAGCCTACAGGGCAGGGCTGCTCCGTCCCCCGGGCCCCTGTGGGCCAGAGCCAGCCCAACAGCCCCTGACGACACACCAAGGAGCCGGGGCAGTCCTGCAGGCTCCATCCCTCTCAGCAGCACGCCAGCATGCAGGAGGAAACGGAGTCCTTCCTGATCTGGGGAAAGGAGAGGCACTGGGGCAGGGTCAGCATAAAGACGTCTGTAACTCCCTCCGCCCCCAGGACGACAAAGGTTGACAATCTGACTCCAAAAATTGGCTTTAAAAGAACTCCCCGATTTATTGAACACATGCCACATACTGCTGTTGGGTGCTGCTGCACGGACTCCAACTCCAGGGGAGCCTTAGGGCTTTCCAGACTGTGGCGTTTGGGGGTCGCATGGCCAGGTCTCTCCCGGGGAGCACAGCAGGTGAGTCTGGAGAACTGGCTCTTGGTGCGCAGCTGAGTGCTCCACCACTGCGCCACCAGTGCACCCCACTGTGGTTTAAAGAAAGGAAACCAAACTCGCCACTGTTGAGTTGATGCTGACCCACGGGGACCCCCAGGCCAGAGCAGAACGGCCCCGCAGGGTTGCTTTCCAAGGAGCAGCGGGGGGACTGGAGCAGCCAACTTTTTGGCGAGCAGCCACTTCTTCACCGCTGCGCCACCAGGGCTCTGCACCGTGTTAGCGGGCTGGTGGGCTGTCCTCCACGGCCCAGCAGTTGCTGACTGACAAGAGTCGAGTTACCACGATGGTCCTCCCTTAAACCCTCTGGCCTTGTCATTGTGCGTTTCACAGTTAGTGACACACAGCAACACAAGACCGCGGCGGGCCATCTACGGACGCCCGCCTTCTCAGGTGCTCGCTCCCAGGTGTTCAGAGGTCAGACTGCAAAGACCCCGACACAAGGTGAGAACCACAAAAACCAAAGAAAAGGAGGTATTTGATTTATGTCAGACCCCACCCAGGACGGAGTTGTCAGAATGGAGCGCCGCCACAAATCCGCAATGACCTGCGGGAGCTGTCACAGAACCGCATCTCACAAAGGCAAGAGACACATGGAGAGGCTCAAGGACTTGCCCAGGGCGACACAGCTGGTGGCTGGATTTGCACCCAGACAAACTAGAACTAAGAGCCCACACCCCACCGCTACACAGCCCACCTCTCCAGCCAGAGAACGTGAGAAGACCCAGAGGCCTACGTCTCTCCTACGTCTCTCCTACGTCTCTCCTACGTCTCTCCTGTTGCTGCCACCGCGAGGGGCCACAGACTCGCTTCTGACTCACAGGGAGCCCACGCGTCACAGAACGAGGCCCCGCCGGGCCCCACGCCGTCCTCAGTCACTGCTGTGTCCGGGCCCACTGGGGCGGCCTCCGTGCCAGCCCTTCTCCTAGAGGGGCCTCCTCTTTCTCACTGACCCTGCTCTCCCAGGCACGATGACCTTCTCCAGGGCCTGCTCCCTCCTGACAAGTCTCACCATCTCGGCTTCCCGCTTCCAGGATAGACCCGTCCCTTCTCCTGGCGTGCTCCTTGCCAGCAGCATCACAGACGTCCGCTCTCTGCTCTTCCTTGCTCAGGGTCCTCCTGAGGGGCATCCTCCCCTCGGAGCAGCAATTGACTCGTGTCTCCTACAGCCACCAGCCTGGTGGTGTGACGTGTAGGTGCTCAGCCACGCACTCAAGAGTCTGGGGGTTCAACCCCCCTCCACGGCTCTGCAGGAGGACGACCCACCATCTGCTCCAGTCGAGGTGATGGCCCAGGAAACCCTCCGGGACAGCCTTGTCCTGTCCCGTGGGGTCACTGGGCCAGCGTCGACCCAACAGCACCCAACAACACCGACGACAGTAATGGAGGGGTCCCTCAGGATCCAAGCCCACAACAAGCAGCAGCAGGAAGGGGGCGCGGCTACAGAAGCGCCCCTGCACCTGTGCCCTCGTGTCTGGGCAGCAGAAGTGCGCCCGCCAGGCCGCCAGGGCCAGTCTCGGTCCAGGGTCGCCGGGCCATCTCTGGATGGCCTCTGTGTGGACCCCGCCTCTCTGCTGTCAGCGGGGCTGCCACCTGCCCGTGCCGCTCGGGGCTCTGGGGGCGGGCAGGGACCCTTCCTCACCCGAGCAGTGGGGACCAGGGTGCAGGAATCCTGACGACACCTGTCCCCAGCTGAGGCTCATCTGGGGGCTCTGTAGAAACACTGGGAGACCAGGCTGAGAGACACACGCATGACACCTGTCCCCAGCACATGCTCCTTTGAGGGCTCCGTATGAACACTAGGGAGACCAGGGTGGGAAGCCCACCACTGCCAGGGGCAGAAGGGCCCAAGGGTGCCTCCTGGAGTTGATGTGCTCCTCACAGCAGCCTGGGCCTCAGCTGTGACCACACTGTGGATCCGAGAGACGCGCTGTCCACAGGGTCTGAGGGGGAGCCGTCCCTCAAGGACAGCGCAAGGAGTCTGGGCTGAGCACCCAGAGGGATGGAGACACCGCTTCCAGAGACAGAGAAGACACACAGGGTGCAGGCTGTGAGCAGGGTGGGGTGGGGTGACAAAGTCTAGCTCAGAAGCACAGTGACAGGGGAGTCTGGCCCCAGAGCACGGTGAGACCAGCCTGCCGGCTGCCGTGGAGTCCGCAGCACGTGTCACCAAGCAGTTCTGAGCTCTGCAGGGTTTCTGACCGCTGGTTTCCCAGTAGACGGCCAGGGCTTTCTTCCAAGGTGCCTCTGGGCGGACTTGAACCACCAACCTTTCTATCAGTAGCTGAGCAGTCAACCATCTGCACCTCCCGGGAGTCTGAGAGGTTAGACAAGATTCTCCCATGTTCTTCCAGACCCCTTCCCTTCCTGGACAGACTCCAGCTGGCAGCCGCCGAGAGGAGCGGCAGCAGCGACCTCGATGTGACAGGCCCTCTGCCGCCAGAGAAAGGGCCGGCCCTGGGCCAGGGAAGAGCGGCAGGGCTCCACAGTAAACTGGCACCGTTTGGGAAGCTGGGCGGCTCACCGGGGTGGCTGGCCTTGACAGTAGGTTTGGCTCTGGAGCACAGAGGCCGCACGCTGCAGAGATCATCTTGAACCCTTCAGCAAAAAGCATCCCCTGAAGTCACCTCTAAGCCAAATGGGAAACCCAAACCACAAACTCCTTGCCACTGAGTCAGTTCTGATTCCAGGTGATCCTGTGGGACAGAACAGAGCTGTCCCCTCGAGTCCCAGGGCTGTCCCCTCATGGAAGCCGACAGGCTCAGCTCTCTCCTGCAGAGCAACTGGTGGATCCATATGGCCGACCCATGGCTGACAGTGAGCGCTTAGCTCGCTCTGCACAGAATGTCCTGGAAGCATCACGGTTGTCTACAGAACTGTCTGCAGGGCTGCGCCAACAGCACGCAGCAGCGTGAAAGGTTCGGCAGGAAGCCGAGGGGGCAGAGCGTGCAGGTGAGCGGGGACACATCAGAACAGGAAGGGGGAACGTCTGCACAACCCCAGGAGGTTCACTGATGTCACTGGACCATGTGTGGTGGAACTGATGAGCTGGTATCCTCTGCTGTGTACAGTTTTAACAACAATAAAAAATACAGAATTTGCCAGCAGTCTCTAAGGACTGGAATCTCAGTTGAAAACACACCACCATGGCAAGAGACATGGACGTCAGGACTGTGCCTGAGATATGTGTGGGGACCCTGGAAGCTCCATGCCACTCATTCTTCTGGAAAGGAACTCCAGACCAGCAACAGAGACCTGTGTGGCTCCTGGGTGGGGAGGGATGCGATGGTGGCTGGTGGTAGTGGTGGCATCTCTGTTGGAATGCGTGGGTCTGACACAGCTAACGGCTCAGTGTGTCATCTTCTGGGACACCTCTCCAGAATGCCCAAGAAGGTCACCACACCTGACCTCACATGTGTGGGTTCATTTAGGAATGACAGTCCTGTTGTGGATGAAAACTGTGTCTCCCCAAAACATGGGACCCTCCCTGACCCACGAAGGGCGCACGGTCCCACCTGGGAAAAGGCCTTCTCTGCTGTGTTACCAAGGTGGTGCTGAGTGCGCAAAGTCAGTCCCCTTTGCGATATAACAGAACAAGAGCAAGCAAGTGGAGGAGCACACACGTGCGGGGAAGACGGACAGCCTTCATGTGGCGGTCACCAAGAAGCCCACAAGCAGAAGTCAGAGATATAGGGTCCTTCCTCCAGAGCAGACAGAGGCACAGCCTTCCCCTAGAGCTGGCACCCTGCGTCTGGACTCCTAGCCCTGGAACTGTGGGGAAGCAGGGGTCTCCTAAAGCCACCCCTTGTGACAGTTCTGTCACAGCAGCACTAGGTAACTAAGACAAGTGCCATTAGAAGAAGTCTCACAAGGACCATCAGTCACGGAGAGGAAGGCAGGGGACGCAGAGGCACAGGCTACAGCCACGGAAGACGGGGCAGGAGACCAGAAGCGAGCGGATGGTAACCCATCTGCGCTGCGCGCACTCATGCTGCCCGCACAGTGACCTAGAGCCCAAGCGCCCAGCGAGGGATGGGCTGTGCCTCTCGAGAAGGAGAGACAGCTTGTCCCCCGACAGGCTAACCTGACCTGGGAAACTGCGACCTCCAGACAAGCACATCCAGCCACAGCCCAGGTGGCTTACCATGGAGAGAGGAAGACGACGGAGGACAGGGTGACAGCCGTGTGGCTGTGCCTGCTGTCCCCGCCAAGAGTAGGACCACAGGGGCGAGAGGGAGCAGCCCCGCCCCACCGCAGACGCAGCGCCACAAACAGCTCTCAGATGGCACGACTGGCAGACCCCCGGGGCACAAGGCGGGTGCTCCATCACCTGGCGTGGCAGGGGAAGGAGGAGACCCAGGAGCGGAGGCGGCAGCGGGCTGCAGGCGTCACTGCCGCTGGGAGCTGTCTCCTTTGCACAGGAAATGACGGTGGCCAGCTCCCATGACTGCAAACTTTGATCAAGGATCCCAAAGACGGGTGTTGCTTAGAATGAGCAAAAACTGTGGAAAAGTACTTCCAGTTCTGGTGGAAACCAAATCCACTGGGTCCACGGGGACAGGAGAACTCCCAACCTGCTGTCCTGACGTGGTCCTTTAATCCCTGAACTAGAAGTGCCCACGACGTCACCCGTAAGCAATCCATGAGTGCCGGCCCTGGACAATGCGCTCGTTACAGAGCGATCCAGTGACGGGGACCGTACTGACAGCAGTGACCCCACACACAGGGGAGAACACCACGAGCAGAGGCAGTGACAGCTGACAGCGGGAGCAACACGGCAGGGACAGTGACAACAGGGACACTGCTGTGCGCACGGGGTGGGGGGGGGCTGCAGACCAGGAGCGCGCTTCGTCGTCAGTTTCTCCACTGAAAAGCAAAAAACCACGGGAGGGCGGTGCGAGCGAGGTCCCAGAGCCGTGAGGGAAGGCCGCAGACGGGACGCAGCCAGCCCCACGCCGGGGCCCCAGGTCAGCGGCCCAGCAGCAGGGGGCCTGGGGCCAGGCTGGCACCCAGGGGGTTGTGCAACGGGGACAACCCATGCTCCCACGGCTTTCTTGCAGGGCAGCTAGCCACGATGACTGTCAAAGGCCTCAGAGGGAGTGTGGCAACGGCAAAGGTTTTGTTACGCACAGTTGCTATAACTTAAAATAACCACCCTCCAGTGACCACCTCACAACCACTGTAGTGGACTGACCCTCTCCACTGCCTCTCTGGCACAGGATGACCGAGGCCTGCGGCACATGACGACCGAGGCCTGCGGCACATAAGGACCGAGGCCTGTGTCACATGATGACCAAGGCCTGTGTCATGTGCCAACTGAGGCCTGTGTCACAACTGAGTCCAGTGTCACATGATAGCCGAGGCCTCCATCACCCAACAGCTGAGGCTGTGTCATGTGACAGACGATGACTGTGGCACTGGAAACATCCTCAGTGGGATGGTGGCACTGAAGCCCAGTTATCCTCTCTGCTCTCACGGTTTGCTGCTTGGTGCTGTCCAGTCGATTCCAACTCACAGCGACCCTGCAGGACACAACAGAACTGCCTCAAGGGCCTGAGGGCTGCACAGGAGTCCTGGTCACGCAACGGCTGAGCACGCGGACAAAAGGCTGGCGGCTTGAACACGCCCGGCCACCAAGTGGACGACAGAGCTGTTCCTGTGCAGGTGACAGCCCAAAAAGCCCTCCGGGGAAGCTCTGCTCTACCACATGGGGTTGCTGAACTGGAAATGGACTGGACGGCAGAGAGCAGCAGCATTCTGGTCAGAGAATGCAGCACAGGGACACGGGCCAGCTCACAGGAGACAGGAGCAGAGGGACACGGACCAATCACACAGAACAAGAACCCCAAGCCTGCATGGTCTCGGTTGGCATCAAGGTCCACCAGCACAGGAAGTTCTTGTCTTCAGTCTCTCATGAGCAGTCCCTTTTTCATTAGTGACAGCAATGGCTCCCACTTCCTGAAGGACCGGCACCCTTGCAGTCAGCTGCCAGCCCATGTCCCACCTCAGGGGAATGAAGTCTGTACCTCGCATCAACCACAGGCACCAATGCTGGCACAGCCTGCCCCCCAGCAGACGAGTCACTGAGGTGACGAAGCTCTGCCCACGAGAGCGCCCGGCCTCTCGTCAGCAACTCCCTGAGCCCACTGCGCCTGCAGGGAGCCCCGACGGCGTGACGGGTCAGTGCCTGGCTGCTGACTGCAAAGCTGACGGGGGCGCTCTGAGGCAGAAAGACTTGGGGGTCTGCTCCAATAAAGATTAGGGCCTAGGAAACCCTAGGGGGCCGTCTGCTCCGTCACAGGGGGTCACCAGAAACTAAAGCGGACTCAGCGGCACCAAACACCACCAAGTGAGGCTGAGCAGGGATGGGGGAGATGAGAACGCGGGATAGGACACGGAGCAACAGCACGTGAGAGGCCACTGCTCATCTGGCTCTTAAAAGCTAGCAGGCTACCATCTAGGAAGCGTGAGCTGATTCCAACCCACCTGGAGCAGAGGACAATGAAGGACATCAAACACTAAGGAAAACGTAAGCCAAAGACACAGAAAGGGCCACAGGATCCAGAGACTCCATCAGTACGAGACCAGGAGCACTAGATGGTGCCCGGCCACCACTGACTGCCCAGACAGGGAATATAACACACAGGCCCCAATGGGTCACGAGAAAGACTGTGTGCAGAACTCAGACGTCATTAAAGAGGTCAGACTTATGGCCTCACAGACTGGCGGGTCCCGACAAGACATGGCCCGGGGACTCTCTGTGAGCGCGGGGGTGAGGCCATTCTGGAAGCCAGCTCTCCAGACACAGACTGGCCTGGGCTGCCAGGCAGAAGACGATGCAGGCACAGGGCCAGCTTCTTGGCTCAAGTAGCTTCACAGGACGCCGTGGGCAGCTGCTGTCTAGAGGCAAGACAAGAGGGCCGAGGGGACAGGTGCTGGGGGAACGCCACGGGAAACACAGGGCGGAGAGGGGGGCTGTGCTGTCACAGGACGGGGGGGCCAGCAGTGTGCAAACTTTTGTATGACACATTGACTTGGATTATAAACTTTCACTTCAAGCACAATAAAATATTTATTGAGAAAACAGAGGCCAGTGGTGCAAAAGGAGACCAAGGTACTAACGTGGGAGTGTAAGAAGAGGGACACTTGAGGGCTGAGGGGAGGAAGGAACCCAAGAGAGGCAAAGCAGACAGTGAAAAATCATTTTAACAAATATTTCCTGAGCGTCTCCCACGTCCCCAAGGAGCCCTGGTGGCGGAGAGGTTAAGATCTCAGCTGCTCACCAAAGGTTCGCAGTTCAAATCCACCAGTCACTCCTTGGAAACCCCACGGGGCAGTTCTGCTCTGTCCTGTGGGGCCGCCAGCAGTGGGGGCCGGCCCGACGGCTCCCCCACGCCCGCTCCTGGCCCCAGCACTGTGAGGTCGGGCAGCAGCAGGGCTGACGCTGTCCTTTGTCCTCTCTTCCCCAGCATTCCCATCACACTTGAGGGACGAAAGTGACAAGTACTTTCTCAGATTTTCAACCCACGGCCAAGGGGGAGGAAGGCCGAGTAAAATGACAGAATCAGGACCTACAGGCACCCACTGGAGCGGTGGGCACCAGCTAAGAAACCAGCGCCGGGGAGAATGGCGACACTCGCCCCAGGAGCTCTCGTGGGGACCTCTGACCAGGATCTGCCGAAGCCGCCAGCCTAACTTCCGTTTTGCACAAGAAATACAGAGGCTGCAGGAACCTGTTACAGGATACCGTGAGGAAAGCTGGTGTCCTGTAAGACAGGTGGCCTGGTGTCTCCAGCAGGACAGTGTCACCAGGGAATCTAAAACCCAGAGGGAGGCTTCAGACCAGAGGAGAACAGCAGGCAGGCCGGGGACAAACAGGAGGTCTCTGCGGCATCTGCTCAGCTTTTCCTTGAACCTAAAACTATGCTAGACATAAAGTCCATTAATCTAAAATAACCCTCGCAGCCCCACAGAGCTGGTCCCTCAGAGAAAAGCGAACATCAGGAAGAGCTGGGCTTCCCGGCCCGGCCTCACTGCGGGGTGGAAGGGGCAGCCCTGACCTCCCCTCGGCTAAGCCGCAGGAAGAACACTCTCGGTTCCTGGTTTCCTGACAGTCACGGGAAGTCCACACAGCTGCACTCTCCATGTGCCCCGGGTGAGGCGTGGGGGTGATGTCACGGAAGTGCGGGGAGCAAAGTCACCCACAACTCCAGGCCTCTCCCGATCCTCCTGAGCTGCCACCGACGGTGCCTCCGAGACGGTCTTCACGCAGACGTTCCTTCTGCAGCTGAAGACTGCTGTGGCGAGACACTGTCCCAGCCAGCCGAGGGGCCAGCGCCTGACTTCCCCATCCAGGGCTCTCAGGGACAGCCCTCAGGCAGCAGGTGTCCTCTGCACACACCTGTCAGAGACCGGCGCCGCTCTGGAATACCTAAGAGCTCTGCTGTCCCATACGGTGGCCATGGCTATGTGACAACGCGGCACTTGCCGAAAGGCTGCTCTAGACTGAGCTGAGCTGTCACTGTAACACGCAATCCATTCTGCTGCCCCAGGTCCCTGAGTCAGAAGCCACTCGAGGGCTCTTAACGAGGACAGCATGAACAAAGAGGTGTGAAACGCCCCTGAACGGCTTTTCCTCGTCCCCCTCACATGTTGCACGGAGCTGTTTTCTCACGTTGCTGCCGTCGGGTGGCGTCAGGCTGATGCTGACTCACAGGGCCCCACATCAAAGAGCACAACTGCCCGAGAGACTTTTCTAGTGTAATTTTTAGGGGAGCAGATCTCCAGGCTGTCCTCCGTGAGCCTACTGGGGGGTTCCGTTGGCAGCCCAACACTTGCTGCTGTGCAGTGCCATCGAGTCGGTTCTGACTCAGAGCCAACCTACCAACGAGAGAACACAATGCTGTCCAGCCCTGCACCAGGACCAGTCACTGTCACGTCAGAGCCCGTTCTTGCAGCCACCGTGTCAGTCCATCTCATCAAGGGTCTTCCTCTTTTTTCTGACCCTCTACCAAGCATGACATCCTTCTCCAGGGATTAGTCCCTCCTGATAACACATCCAAAGTATGTGAGATAAAGACTCAACATTCTGGCTTCTAAGGAGCAGTCTAGCTACACTTCCTCCAAGACACCTACTCATTCTTCTGGCAATCCACAGTATATTCCACATTCTTCGCTAACACCACACTTCAAAGATGTCAGTTCCTTTTTGGTCTGCCTTATTCATTGTCAGGCTGCTGGAGTCGAGCACCAACTAGAGCCAACCAAAGAATCAGTGAGAGCAGGAAACCTAAGACCACTACGTGCAGTATGGGAGCCCAGACTGGTTCTTAGTCTGGAGTAAAAAAAATTCAGGCATAAAGGACAGGGCTTTAGTTTTCCATCACTGCTGGTGGTGGTGTTAGGTGCCGTCGAGTTGGTTCCGACTCATAGCAACTTCGTGCACAGAAGATCAAAACACTGCCCGGTCTTGCACCACGGGCACAATTGTTTTTGTGCTTAAGCAAATTGTTGCAGCCACTGTGTCAATCCATCTCATCAAGGGCCTTCCTCTTTTTCGCTGACCATCCACTCTAACAAGCATGATGCTCTTCTCCAGGGACTGGTCCTTCCTGACATGTCTGAAGTCTGTAAGAGTTCCAAGGAGCTCTCTGCTTGTACTTCTTCTAGAACACATCTGTTTGTTCTTTTGGCGGTGCATGATACATTCAACATTCTTCTCCAACACCACGATTCAAAGGCTTCAATTCTTCTGTCTTCTTTTTTCATCACCCAGCTTTTGCATGCACATGTTGTGGTTGAAAATACCATGGCTCAGGTTAAGTGCACGTTAGTCTTCAAGGCGACATCTTTATTTTTCAGTACTTTAAAGGATTCTTTGCAGCGGATTTTCCCAATGCAACGCATCTTTTGATTTCTTGACTGCTGCTTCCATGGGAATTGATTGTGGAACCAAGTAAAATGAAATCCTTCATAACCTCAATCCTTTCTCCATTTATCATAATATTGTTTCCTGGTCCAGTTGTGAGGACTTTTGTTTTCCTGATGTTGAGGTGCAATCCATACTGAAGGCTATGGTCTTTGATCTTCATCAGTAAGCCTTTCAAATCTTCACTTACAAGTAAGGTGGTGTCATCTGCATAACGCAGGTTGTTAATGAGTTGTCCTCCAATCCTGATACCTCATTCTTCTTCACAGAATCTAGCTTCTCGGATTATTCACTTGGCATACAGATTGAAAAGGTATCGTGAAAGGATACAACCCTGACGCACACCTTTCCTGACTTCAAACCATGCAGTGAGTGTCCCCTTGTTCTGTTTGCACAGCTGCCTCTTGATTCATATACAGAGTCCGTAAGAGCACAATTCGGTGTTCTGAAATTCCCATTCTCTGCAACGCCAGCCATGATTTGCTATGATCCACTCAGCCTTTGCATGGTCAATGAAACACAAACATCTTTCTGGTATCTTCTGCTTTCAGCCAAGATCTATGTGACACCCCAGCGATATCACTGGTTCCACACCCTCTGAAGAATTCAGCTTGAATTTCTGGCAGTTCCTTGTCAAAGTACTATTGCAGTTGCTTTTGAAGGATCATGAGCAAAATTTTACTTGCGTGTGACATTAATGATACTGTTTGGTAGTTGCCGTATTCAGTCGGATCACTTTCTTGGGAACTGGCATAAATATGGATCGCTTCCAGTCAGCTGGCCAGGTAGCTGTCCTCCAAATGTCTCGGCACAGATGAGTGAGCACTTTCAGTGCTGCATCCATTTGTTGAAATATCTCAACTGATATTCCGTCAATTCCTGGAGCCTTGTTCTTTGCCAATGTCTTCAATGCAGTTTTGACTTCTTCCTTCAGTACCGTTGGTCACTGATCGTATGCTAACTTCAAATGGCTGAATAGCGACTCATTCTGCCCGGTGTAATGACTCTGTGTATTCCTTCCATCTTCTTCTGATGCTCCATGAGTCATTTAGTATTTTCCCTGTAGAATCCTTCACTATTGCAACTTGAGGCTTGAAATTTTTCTTCAGGTCTTTCAGCTTGAGAAATGTGCAATGTGTTCTTCCCTTCTGGTTTTCTATTTTGAGCTCTTCGCACGTGTCGTCATCACACTGTCTTCTCTAGCTGCCCTTGGAAGTCTTCTGTTTAGGTCTTTTAATTTGCCATTCCTTCCTTTGGCTTTAGTTGCTGAACATTTGAGAGCAAGTCTGAGTCTCTTCTGACATCCAGTTGGGTCTTTCCTTTCTTTCCTGTCCTTTTAATGACCTCTTGCTCTCTTCACGGGTGATGTCTTTGATGTCATTCTGCAATTCATCTCATCGCCAGTCACTAGTGGTCAATGCATCAAATCTGTTCTTGAGACAGCGTTTAAACTCAGGAGGGATATACCCAAGGTCATACTTTGGCTCTTGTGAACTTGTTCCAATTTTCCTCAGTTTCAATTTGAATTTACTTATGACCAATTAATGATTTGTGCCACAGTCAGCATCTGGTCTTGTTCTGACTGCTGATATGGAGCCTTTCCAGGATCTTTTTCCACAGATGTATTTGCCACTTGTGCTGGTTAAAAAAGGTATTTGCAATGAAGATGTTGTTGGTCTTGCAAAATTCTATTGTGGGATCTCCAGTATGATTTCCAACACCAAGGCCCTATTTTCCAACTACCGAGCCTTCTTTGTTTCCAACTTTTGCATTCCAGTCACCAGTAATGACAAATGCATCCTGACTGTACGTTTGATCAATTTCAGACTGCAGAAGCTGGTTAAAATCTTCAGTCTCTTCAGGCCTTAGTGGTTGGTGCATAAATTTGAATAACAGTCATATTAACTGGCCTTCCTTGTAGGCCTATGGATATTATCCTATCACTGACAGCACTGTACTTCAGGATAGGCCTTGAAATGTCCTTTTTAATGATGAACGCAGCACTGTTATTCTTCAAGTTTTCATTCCCAGCACAGTAGACCATTTGATTCAATATGGGTGAGCTCACTAATGCCTAGGACATCAGTATTTAGGTGTTTCATTTCATTTTTGATGATTTCCAATTTTCCTAGATTCATACTTTGTACATTTCATGTTCCCGTTATTAATGGATGTTTGCAGCTGTTTCTTCTCATCTTGAGTCATGCCACATCAGTGAACGAAGATGCCGGAGGCCTTGCTCCACCCGTGTTGCTAAGGTCAACTCTGCTTTGAGGTGGCAGCTCTTCCCCAGTCATCTTCCGAGTGCCTTCCAACCTGGGGGCTCCTTTTCCAGCACTATAGCTGACAACACTTTGCCGCTGTTCATAAGGTTTTCCCTGGATAATTCTTGTCAGAAGTAGACTGCCACGCCCTTCTTCCTAGTCTGTCTTAGTCTGGAAGCTCAGCTGAAAGGTGTCTACTATGGGTGACCCTGCTGGTACCTAAACACCAGTGGCACAGTTTCCAGCATCACAGCGACAAGCAGGCCTCTGCCGGCAAATCACTGTCAGTTTAGTGGCATTAAATGCACACATCTATTAGCTTACAGCTCGGTAGGTCAGAAGTCCAACACGGTCTCAGTGGGTTAAAACTGAGGTGCCAGCAGCTCCAGAGAAGTAGGCATTTCGCGGTCTTGCCCAGTGTCTAAGGGTCGCTGACATCCCCTGGCTCACAAGCCCTGTCTTCTGCCTTCAAACCCACCAACACTGATGTCCCTTTGTGCCCTTCTTCTATGGTCACATCTCCTTGACTCTCTTCTGCCTCCTAGCCCACTTGTCACAGGCCTTGTGAGTAC
The DNA here is from genome assembly GCA_028571685.1 of Heterohyrax brucei. NCBI lineage: Eukaryota > Metazoa > Chordata > Mammalia > Hyracoidea > Procaviidae > Heterohyrax > Heterohyrax brucei. Next base: position 84,560,974 of record CM053159.1, read on the forward strand.
AGGGACTCGCCCAGATAAGGCAGGCCATTATTGCTATTGAATCGATTTTCACCTCACAGCAACCCCCTGCAACAGGGCAGAACTGCCCCATAGGGCTTCCCAGCCTGTCCTCTGTACAGAAGCAGAGAGCCAGGTCCTTTTCCCATGTAGCCACTGAGGGTGTCTGAGCCGCTGACCTTCTGGTTAGCAGCTAAGCACTTAGCCACGGTACCTGCACGGCTCATTAATCCAGGGTCAACTCTGCTTAAAGAGCAACCGATCCACAACCTTCACTTCCTCTGCCTCCTAACATCCCGCTTGCCATGTGCAGTAACATATTCACAGGCCCAGGGCCCAGGACACAGGTGTCTCTGGAGGTTCAGCTGTCCCTGCACCCCGAGTCCGTGAGCACACGCACACTCGAGCCCAGCTCTGCCCGGCCCTGCGCTGTGCTCACCACCGCTGAGCGGCTGGGCCCATGGCTGTGGCCGCCCGTCACTGCATGTCGTGGAGGGCCTCCCTCGGTTTGCTGACCCTCTACCTTTCTAAGCATGACGTCCTTCTCCAGGGAGTGGTCCCTCCTGACAACATGGCCAGGTACATGAGCTGCAGGCTCCCCAGCCTTGCTTCTAGGAGCACTCTGGCTGTGCTTCTCCGGGAGAGTAACCAAGAAAACCCCAAACCAAGCCCACTGCTGTTGAGTCAATTCCACCTCATAGTGACCCTACAGGACACAGTAGACTGCCCCATAGGGTTTCCAAGGAGTACCCAGCAGATTCAAACTGCCAATATTTTTGTTAGCAGATGTAGCACTCAAGGGCTGTGCCAGCAGGATTCCCTCTTGGGGAGCAGGAAGGCCTAACTTGGCCTACAGAATTATGTGACAGTGGTGGCAGCTGCATCACTATGCAATTGTTGTCACTCTTCTTAGCTACGACAAGAGTATTACTGTTAGGAAAGACAATGCTGCCATTCTTAGGAGGTGCCTCCAAGGTCTTCAGAAGTGAAGGGGTGATACCTACAACTTACTTTCAAGTTCCTCTGCAAGCGAGCCAGTACACAGGGAGGTAAATAAATGCGTGCACATGTTTATATACAGACTCACACATAAACATGTATCTACAAGGCAAACAGAACACAACGTTGGTTCTGAACAGAGGCAGTGCTTTATTAGGGTCTCACATCAGCTATTCTGTAATGCTTGACACTTTCCCTGATGAGAAAAATCTAAACAAACCCACACACCCACAAAAAGAAGGCCAAACGATGAGTTGGCATTGACTTGACAGCAGTGGGTCAGCAGGGGACACACCAATGACAGGAGTGTGGCATAGCCACAGACCATGAGACGGAAAATCTAGGGGTGTTACTTACCTCAGAAGAAACAGGAAAAGTCACTGTTACCAAGTCCCATGCTCTGAAGGAGAATTTACAGTATCTGCAGAAAGTTTCCTTCCCGTGGGCACCAAATGATGGCGTTGCCACACACAATCTATTCGTCCAGATGTGTACCACGAACATCGCAGTTAGATCATGGAGTTGCTGCGCACGATCTACTCGTCCAGATGTGTACCATGAACACCGCAGTGAAGTACACATCTGTCACTCGCATACATCCTAGTGGTTTCCAGATCCATACAGACGCTGTTGCAGTTACTACAATACGAACCCATTTAAAGGCCTCACTGACTTCACAGCGGCCAGCACTGTGTGACAGGCGGCCGTCAGGTCGACTCAGACTCACAGGGACCCCAACTGACAAGGCACAACTGCCCCTTGGGCATTCTAAATGCCTGTCTTCAGAGGAGGAGATCGCCTGGTCGCTATCATCTTCTGAAGAAGCCCCGTCTTAGGGACCTCAGTACACCTTCCTCGGTCACAATCAAGAATCATCTCAGGTGGACTGTAGGATGATGTGCTGAAGTCATTTTCCTCCCTCTGTTACGTGACCTCTCCAGGTTCCCTCTCAGCCAGTGCTGCCAGCAATCAGCAGCCGCAACCGCGAGTCCTCAGAGGTGACATCAGTTTATTTTTAAATGTGCTGACATCATTATGTCCATCCTTAGCCAAATTTTTAAAAAATGTTTAAAGAGATAAAGCCGGACATATTTTAACAGATGTTGGATAACAGTCACCATGTTCTTCAAATTGAAATTCCTTGAGGGCACTGGTTGATTTTCAAATCTTCAAACAGCTTCTGAAGTCAATGCTCATTTCTCAATATTGTTGCTTGAGTACAGAAACGCCGTTTTTTGTCAAGATTGCACACCAGTCTGCATATGATTTCTGATTAACCAGGTAAAGGAGCTCAGTATCCAGCCTATTACCTCCAGTCTATCAATTGCATTTCAACTCCTCTATCAGAAATCTGGGAGCCCCGGTGGTGCCACAGTAAAAGCGCTCAGCTGCTAACCAAAAGGCCCGCAGCTGGATCCACCAGCTGTGGGATTAAGACATGGCCGTCTGCTTCTGTAGTGGCTTGTTGTTATTAGGTGCCATCAAGTTGCTTCTGACTCCCAGCAAACCTATGCGCAACAGAAAAAAACACTGCCCAGCCCCACGCCACGCTGAGCCCACCGTCGCAGCCACTGTGTCCACCGAGTTCTCTCAGGGGCTTCCTCTTTGGGGCTGGCCCTCAACTCACCGTCCTCCTGACAACATGTTGAAAGTATGTGGGACAAAGTCTCGCCTTGCTTGCTTCCAAGAGCACTCCGGCTGTACTTCTCTGAAGACAGATTTGTTTGCCCTTCTGGCCGCCCATGGCATATGCTCAGTATTCTCTGTTAGAACCGTAAGTCAAAGGCATCAACTCTTTGGTCTTCCTTGTTCACTATGTAGCTTTCAAATGCATATGAGGCAACTGAAAACAGTGCGGCTTGGGACAAGCACTCCTTAGTCCTTAAAGTAACATCTTTGTTTTTAACTCTTTAAAGAGGTCTTCCATAGCAGATCTGCCCAAAGTACCGCATCATTTGGTTTCTTGACTGCTGCTTCCGTGAGCATTAACTGTGAATCCAAACAAAACGAAATCCTTGACACTTCTCTACTTTCTCTGTTGACCGAGATGTTGCTAGTTGCTCCAGTTGTGAGGATTTCTGCTTAATGTAGAGCTGTAATCCACACTGAAGGCTGCCATCTTTGATCTTCCCAATGAAGCCCTTTAGAGGTCTTCACTTTCAGCAAGCCAAGTTGTATCATCTGCAAATCACAGGTCGTCAACGAGTCTTCCTCCAACCCTGATGCCCCGTTCTTCATATAATCCAGCTTCTCAAACTGTTCGCTCAGCACACAGATTGAAGAAGTACAGTGAGAGGGTACAGCACACCCTTCCCACCTGGAGACCATGCGGCACCCTCTTGTTCTGGTCAGACGACTGTCTCCTGGTCTGTGTATGGGATCCTCATGAACATGATCGAGAGTGATGATCACAGCCTGGGAAACCCTATAGGGCAGCTCTCCTCTGTCTTACAGGTTCGCTATGAGTTGGAATCCACTCCACAGCAATGGGTTGTTTTTGGTTTTGTTTTTTTGTATTATTATTTGGTATTAAATCCAGTTTAACTGCTGAGTTTTGGTCAACTTTCCAATCCTTTGAGAAAACACTTTTAATCTTTCTCACTGTTCAGACATAACCTAGCACACTGACAACACTGCTTTTCCAGTATCCACTGCTGATCATGTACACCGCCCAGCTCAACGTAATTTTGCTATGTGGTCGCCATAAATGCTAAAAATCTTAAGAGTTGAACTTTAATTGTCAACAAATATCTTCAAGTATCTGTGCCTCTGTGTACCCACAGATGCGCATGCACATACATTCATTTCTGTTTTGGGGTGCCGTCACGTGATACTGAGTCATCGCAGCCCTACAGGACAGAGTCTTGTCTTACCCAATGCTGTCAGGGGAATTCTGACTGCAGTGACCCTAGGGAACAATACAGAACTATCACTGTTGTTCAACAGAACTGCTTCCGGTTGTTTTTAAAACGGAAATGAAGAAGGAAAACTACCTTCTGTGGAACTCACCGGGGCTTTCCCCAGGAGTCAGCCCGGCCCCTCTCAGGCTACTTCCTCGGCCACACCAAGCACAGTCCCACCTCACCAGGACCTCCACCTGCAGGACCTCTGCCTGGAATGCCCTTACCTCACTGCAAACAGCACCATGGCCACCAGACCTGCAGTCATCGACCAGGGACCACAGTCCCGTCCCTAAGCCCCCTCCTCATTACCCTTCTGGGCTTCGCTTCCCTCCAAAGTGTTTCCTGTTCCATGTCACCTGCCTCCTGCCTCCTCACCTGTGGGCCGGTTTAGTGCACACTGTCCTGCCCTAACTCCCGGGCAGCAGAGGCTCTGTCTCTTACTGAGGCCAGCAACGGGAATCCACTAGGCGCTCCTTGGAAACAAGATGGGGCAGCTCCACTCCATCCTCCAGGGTCGCCAGGAGTCAGAACTGACTCGACGGCAATGGGTTTGGTTTGGGTTTTATCTGTTAAGGAGCCTAGTGGTGCAAAGGTTCACGGCTCAGCTGCTAACTGAAAGTTACCTAGCTGCTCCACCCAAGAAAGACTTGGTCATAGGCTCCTATGAAAATGACAGCCTAGAAAACCAATTGGGCACTGTCACTCCATCACACCGGGTCACTGTGAGTTGGAAGCCACTCAACAGCACCCAACAACATCTATCTATCACCTAGAACCAAACCAACACCAAGTGTGCCCTTGCTCTATCGCTGGGCTAGGCCCCGGCAGCCTCAGAAAGAACACACTAAAGGGGGGACCAGTCCCCAAGTGTATTCCTTCCCACCCCGAAGGCCCACCACAACCAACTTTCTTATCTTTTAAGGGAAAAACGACATACAGTCCTTGCTTGGGGCAGAGAAGGCAGAGAAGAAAATTCTCAGTCTGTACCTTAAAATCAGTCCAACTTCCACCAAGAAACCACGGTGCTAACAGCTAGGAGAACACGTCTTGCATTTCCAAGCCCCTCTCACTAAAGTGGCCTGGGATCATCCCTCCACTTTACTCTCCGTTCCACTTCCCGGCCTGGCTCCTGACTCCTCATCTCCCACAGGTGACTGTGCCTTTTCTCTGACTTGTTGATTGACCTTACATTTCCCTAGAATATCCCCAGGTGTTTTCTGAGAACTTCAATTAGGGCCTATTGTGACTCTGTGGCCTACCTTAAGTAAGGCTGGAGGCAGATTAATTAACAACCTGTATGATGCTGAAAGTGAATGAGGTTTGAAGTACTTACTGAGGAATATCAAAGACCATAGCCTTCCTTATGAATTATACTTCAGCATCCAGAAGACAAAAATCCTCACAACTGGACCAATCATCAACATCATAACACAGAAAATGCTGAAGCCGTCACGGATTTCATTGTATTTGGATCCAGAAGCAGCACTCATGGAACCAGTAGTTAAACAATCAAATGATGTGTTTGCATTGGGCAAAATGGGTGCAAAGGATCTCCACAAAGGGTGACGAAACAAAGACGCCACTGTAGGGACGAAGGGGCACTGACCTGAGCCACGTGATTTTCAATATGCATTTGAAAGCTGGACAAGGAGTGAGGACGACTGAAGAAATGGTGTCTTTGAATTACGGGGTTGTTGAAGGACACTGAACATACCACAGAACAGAAGAACGAACAAATCCACCCTGGAGGAAGTACAGCCAGATGCCTCTTAGAAGTAAAGGACGGCAAGACTTCTTCACACGTACTCTGGACATGTTATCAGGAGGGCCCATGTCCAGCCTCTGGAGAAGGACATCACACTTGCTAAGCAGAGGCTTGGTGATAAAAGAGGAAGACCCTCGACGAGATGAACTGACACAGTGGCTACAGCAAAGGTCTCCAACACAACCACAGCTGTGAGGATGGGCAGAACCAGGCAAGTGCTTTGTTCTGCTGTACGCAGGGCTGCTAGGAGTCAGAACTGATTCAACAGTACCTAATAATCTTAGGATACTCACCCACCTAAGGTGCCGCCCTGGGTTCCTCTCCTGGCTCTGCGCCTTCAGCGGATCTGCCTAGTCCCCACAAGGGCAGAATTCAGATGACCAAACATGTATTTCTTGAATGCTCCACATCAATTCCATACCTCAACAACTTAACAAAATCTTGCTCAGAGTCTCGGTGCCAGTTATTTAAATAATTAAAAAAAGACAAGTCTCTTTTTCTTCTGATTCTTTCTCGACTCAACACTACCTATTCTACATGCAAATAACCTATTTTTCTACAAGAAATTTGTTTCTAAATATAATAAATGTTTCTACTTCAATGTAAAAGAAGAAAACAGTCTAAGGAGTGAGGAGAGATGTTCGTCTTGATGTCGTTAACACTTAGACTATAAACACTTGAACTGCCTCTCCTACTGCTCTACGCTATACTCCCCTGCCTTCTCTCTCCCCAATCTTGTGACAATTGTTACTTCCCTAACAGTGCTATAAAAATAGAAAGCTGACATCCACTCAAAGTGACACTCCTATCTGGAGTGACTCATTTCATAGGAGACCAGGCTGCAATTAACTGTTTCTCAGAATTACAGGTAGGATGAGCTCACGTTGTCCCAGAAACATGACACAGATGCTGTGGGTAAAAGCCAGGAAGGAAATGTCTCATAAAAAACAAGACGGGGGTGGAGGGAAAAGAGGCTGACTACTTTCATCATGTGTAACACAAAAACAAAAATACTGTCTTTGTAAAGCGGTGGATCCACGGAGCCAGTACACTGCTCTGTGAAACAATCCTATCAAATCTGACAATCAAAATGAGAATGTTAATTTGATGAGATCATGTCAACAGTCCATACAAAAAGCCGAACAAACAGAGCCAGTATTCGTCACCAAAAGACACATGCATCATCACAGATGGCTTTAAGCTATCCCACAGTTAACTCCTGACTCTCCAGGCTAATGAGAAACATAAGTATCTTTGGTAAATATAACCACCAGATCACGAAATTTTATTCTCTAGACCTCCTACAATAACTTTTTTTATTTCTTATTTAATATGACTGAGTGAAAATGTACATTCCCGTAAGAATTTACATGCCCACCTATATGCAGCTTCCACTGCTTTCCCTGTCCAGTGACAGCAAACTATTCCTCTCTGCTGCATACATGTCTCATCCTCCCAACAGTGTCTTTTCCCCCCTCCTCTCCACCCACTCTCCTTCCTCCAGCCAGAGGTCAGCAGGATGATATCCTATAGATGCACAGATCTACAAAGTGCATCCAATATATGGTCACTCTGCATCACCAAGTCCAATCCATTCGTCTCTAAAGAGTGGACCTACGTTGTGACTTATGGGCAAGGGCAGCATCAGGGCCAGGGGCCATGCTCTCAGGGGAACCCTGAAACCGCTGGACCATCAACTGAGGTCTTTTAGTGGAAGTCTCAGGATGCACCCCATTTTATTCTTGTGTTGCCAGTGAGACTCAACTCTGTGAACTCCATCATGGCTATCACTGGTGGTGGTCGGGCACCAATCGGTTCTTCTGGTCCCAAGTGGATGTAGGCACCAACTCATGTGGGTCTCTCTATCTTCTGGGTTGTCTTTACCCCATGTCATTTTGGTCCTTGGTGAGCATCCGTTCCTGCTGAGTTGGGACGATTTGCTGTGTCCTCGGAAGGCAGCTTGGCAGCTTTTAAGACCCCAGATGCCACTCACCAATGTGGGGTGCAGAGAGCCCTCTTAGCAAAACGCTAGTTGTGCCAATTGGCCTCGATTTTGCCTAAGAGCATGGTCCCCTGCCCCCTGCCCCAGCTACTCTATCCTTGCAATATTAAGATGAAAGGAGTACTCAAGTTATGCTGAAGTCCACTTAATGTTGTTCTTGTTTCTAATGTGTGCTATCACCACTTTCTCCCAACCAGATTTCTAGCAACTATCTAGTCTAAACCCTCCCCCGCCTCGCCCTCCTCCCCTCCCCTCCCTTGCAGCTGTCAAAGAGTCTTTTCCTCTATACACAAGTCTGTTTTTGAGATCTTATCATAGAGGTCTCATATAATATTTGTCCTTTTGTCGCTGACTACTTTCGCTCAACATAATGTCTTCCAGTTGAAACTAGGTTATGAGAAGTTTCCTGGAATCATCATTATTCTTTATCATTGCGTAGTGCTTCATTGAGTATATGTACCATAGTTTACCTGTCCATTCTTCTGTTGCTGGACATCTGGGTTGTTTCCATCTTTTTGCTATCGTGGACGGTGGTGCGATCAACATTCTAGTGCATGTGTCCGTTGATGTGAAAGGCCCTGATTCTGTAGCATATATTCCAAGTAGTGGAATTACTGGGTCAAATGGTATATCAATATCCATTTTTTTAAGGAAGCGCCAGATTGTTTTCCAAAGAGGCTGGACCATTTTGCGACCCCACCAACAGTGTAGGAGGGTTCCACTTTCTCCACAGCCTCTCCAGCATTTGTACTTTTGTTTTTTGGATTATAGCGAATCTTGTTGGGGTGAGAGGGTATCTCATTGTTGTCTTGATTTGAATTTCTTTAATAACTAAAGATCGTGAACATGTCCGCATGTGTTTTTTGGCTGCCTGGATCTCCTCTTTAGTGAAATGTCTATCTCCTTTGCCCATCTCTTCATTGGATGATTTATCTTCTTCTTACTGATATTTTGTGGTGTAGTATCTTATAGATTATGGAGATCAGGCATCTGTCTGACACAGAGTTGCCAAATATTTTTTCCCATTCTGTGGGTGTTCTTTTAATTCTATTAATAAAGTCTTTGGATGAGCAAAAGTGTTTGATTCTTAATAGTTCCATCTACTTTTTCTTCTGTTGATTGTGGTTTGTTTGACAGATTTTGGAGTCTGTCCACATTGTGTATTAAAACTTCCATTGTTGTGCCTACCTTTTCTTGCATGAGCTTTATCGTTTTAGGTTTGATATTTAGGTCTTTTGGAGCTGGTTTTTGTATAAGGTGTAAGATAAAGACCTTGATTCAGTTTATTGCAGATGGATATCCAATTTTGCTAGCACCATTTGTTGAAGAGACTGTTTTTACCCCAGTTTAATGTTTTGGGGCCTTTGTCAAGTATCAACTGTTCATAGGCAGATGGTGTCATCTCTGGGGTCTCAATTCTGTTCCATTGATCGATCTGTCTGTTCTTGTACCAGTAGCAGGCTGTTTTCACCACTATGGCAGTGTAGTATGTTCTAAGGTCGGGTAATGAGAGGCCTCCCAGTGGGTTCTTATTCTTTAGTAGTACCTTACTTATCCAGGGCTTCTTCCCTTTCCAAACAAAATTGGTGATTTGTTTCTCCATCTCATTAAAAAGTGATGCTGGAACTTGTATTGGGATTGCATTACATAAGTAGATTGCTTTGGGTAAAACAGACATTTTCACAATGTTAAGTCCATGAGCAGGGTAGGTTTTTCCATTTATCTAAGTCTCTCTTAGTTTCTTGCAGTAAGGGCTTGTAGTTCTCTTTGTAAAGGTCTGTTATTTCTCTGGTTAGATTAATTCCTAGGTACTTTATCTTCTTAGGGGCTATCATAAATGGTATTGATTTGATAATTTCTTCCTTAACAGTCTCGTTGTTGGTATAAAGGAATCCTACTGATTTACGTATGTTTATCTTGCATCCTGAGACTTTGCTGAACTCTTCTATCAGTTTGAGTAGTTTACTTATACATTCCTTGGAATCCTCTGCATATACAGTCATGTCGTCTCCAAACAGGGAGATTTTAACTTCTTCTCTGCTGATGCAGATGCTCTTTATTTCTTGGTCTTGTCTAATTGCTCTGGCTAGAACTTCTAGAACAATGTTGAATAGGAGAGGTGAGAGTGGGCATCCTTGTCTAGTTCCTGATCTCAAGGAAAAGTCTTTCAGTCTCCATTCAGGATGAGGTGGGCAATTGGCTTTGTATAAATGGCCTTTATTGTGTTGAGGAATTTGCCGTCTATGCCCATTTTGCTAAGAGTTTTTAGCATGAATGAGTATTGGACTTTATCAAATTCCTTTTCTGCATCAACGGACAAAATCAGGTGATTCTTGTCTTTTGTGTTATTTATGTGGTTAATCACATTAATTGTTTTTCTGATGTTGAACCAGCGCATCCCTGGTATGAATCCCACTTGGCCATGATGGATTATTTTCTTGATATGTTGTTGTATTCTATTGGCAAGAATTTTGCTGAAGATTTTTGCATATAGATTCATGAGTGATATTGGTCTGTAGCTCTCCTTCTTTGTTGGGTCTTTCCCTGGCTTTGGTATCAGGGTTATGCTGGCTTCATAGATGAGTTTGGGAGTACTCCATTCCTTTCTATACTGTGAAATAGTTTCAGTAGTACTGGAGATAATTCTTCTCTAAATGCTTGGTAGAATTCTACAGTGAAGCCACCCAGGCCCAGGCTTTTTTTGGTTGGCAGTGTTTTGATGACCTTTTCAATCTCTTCCTTTGTGATGGATTTATTAAGTTGCTCTGCTTCACGTTGTGATAATTTGGGTAGGAGGTATGAGTCAAGGAATTTGTCCATTTCAAATTTGTTAGAGTACAGTCTTTCATACTATTCTGTTATGATGTTTTTGATTTCTATTTCATCTGTGGTGACAACTCCCTCCCCTCTCATTTCTAATTTGGGTTATTTGTTTCCTTTCCTGATTTTCTTTAGTAAGTTTAGCCAGTGGTTTATCAATTTTGTTGATCTTTTCAAAAAACCAGCTTTTGGTCTTTTCAATTTTTTCAATTGTTTTTCTATTCTCTAATTCAGTTAGCTCTGCTCTAATCTTTATGATCTGGTTTCTTCTGGGGCCTGAGGGGTTCCTCTGTTCTCTTTCTACTTGTTCAAGCTGTAGGATTAGTTCCTTGATTTGGTTCCTTTCTTCCTTCCAGATGTGTGCATTTATGGAGATAAACAGACCTCTGAGCACTGCTTTGACTGTATCCCATAGGTTCAGGTAGGAAGTGTCTTTGTTCTCATTGGAATCCATGAATTTATTTCATTCTTGATTTCTTCTATAACCGATGTTTTTTGAGCAAGATGTTGTTCAGTTTCCAAGAGTTCCACTTTCTGTTTTTCTGCTATTGATTTCAACTTTTATGGCTTTATGATCTGAGAAGACGGTTTGCAGTAATGGATTTTGTTGAGCATTGCATTATGGCCTAACACATGGTCAATTCTGGAGAATGTTCCATGTGCACTGGATAAGGTGTAGTTGTCTGCTGATGGGTGGAAAGTTCTGTATATATCAATGAGGTTTAGTTGGTTAATTGTGGCAATGAGGTCTTCTGTATCTTTACTGAGCTTTTTTCTAGATGATCTGTCCAGTATTGAGAGTTGTGTTGAAGTCTCCCACTATTGTTGTGGAGTCATCTCTCTTTTGAGTATAGTCAGTGTTTCTTCGACATATTTAGGTGCTCTGGTATTAGGTGCATAAATATTTAATATAGTTAAGTCTTGCTTGTGTATTGAACCTTTCAGCATTAAATAGTGTCCATCCTTGTCCATGATGGTGGATTTGACATTAAAATTGATTTTCAGATTAGAATTGCCACCCCTGCTCCTCTTTGTTCATTGTTAGCTTGATATATATTCTTCCATCCTTTAATTTTCAGTTTGTTCCTATATTTAGGCCTCAAGTGAGTTTTTTGTAGACAACATGTGGATGGGTTATGTCTTTTGATCCAAGATGTCACTCAATGTCTCTTTACTGGATCATTCAGTCTATTCACATTCAATGTCATTATTGATAGGTATGTGTTCACTGTTGCCATTGTGATATGTTTATCTTTATGTTGATGTTTTCTCTGTTGTTCTTATTAGTCTCTTCTGGGACATTCTTTTTTGTGAGTTGATTTTTCACCTTTTTCAGAGCTGGTTTTGTAGTTGTTGAGACTCCTGTGTCACATGTCTTGAAATGGTATGATACATCTTTGTTGTGCTTTACAGCTGCCCCTATGATCCCCCTTAATAAACTATATATAAACAGAATTTTAATTACTACCAGTCTTGTCATCTTCCTCTCCATCTGGAAGGACTATAACAACTATAGTACATCCTTCTTTTTAATATGATGGCACCATAGTTTTCATGATGATCACTGGATTGCTTCTTTCTGTATTAAAGTTGTGATTGACTTTGGAGGTTTCTCTAAATGAGTAGAGTTTTGAGTAGTGTGTCATTCTAAAATATAAAATTAGTGGTTTTTTTCTTCTACGAGAGAGCCAAGAACTTCTTTCAGTATTTCTTGTAAGTTTTGGTTTGGTTTTTACAAAGTCTCTGAGTTTCTGTTTATCTGGGAATGTCTTAATTTCATTTTCATATTTGAAAGATAGTTTTGTAGGATATATAATTCTTGGTTGGAAGTTCTTCTCCTTCAAGACTTTGAATGTGTCATGCCACTGTCTCTGTGCCATCATGGTTTCTGCTGAGAAATCTGAAGAGAGCCTACAGGTTTCCCCCGACTGTTAGCTTTGCTTTGAGTCTTGCTGCCTTTAAGAGTTGCTGCTTATGTTTCATGTTGTTAAGCTTGATTATAATATGTCTTGGAGTTTTTCTTTTGAGACCTATATTGGGTGGCATATGATATGCATCTGAGATGTCTATATTCTCTTCCTTCATGATTTCTGGGAAGTTTTCTGTCAACAGCTCAGCAACGATACTCTCTGTGTTCTCAGGTGTCTCACCCTGGTTCAGGTTCAGGTGCTCTGGTATTAGGTGCATAAATATTTAATATAGTTAAGTCTTGCTTGTGTATTGAACCTTTCAGCATTAAATAGCATTAAATTAATCGAAGGTTGTTCCTCTTAATAGAGTCCCACATGCTTCTTAATGCTTCTTCATTTTTCTTGTTTCTTTTTTCTGATTTCTGTTCATAGATGCTGGCGTCAGTAGCTCTGTCTTCCAAGTCAGAAATTCTTTTTTCCATTTGTTCCATTTGTTTTCTTGGCTTTGAATGGAAGTTTCTATGTCTTTTTCTTCTTGATCTGTTGGATTTCAGAGTACTGGTGTTCCATCAGATCGAACAGCTTGCTTAATTTTTCATTTTGTTCTGCTGCATTTTGTATAACGTCTAGAAGGGCTCTGTATATAATCATTTTGTATTCACTTTCTGATGTTTTTATTAGTTTCTTCATCTGGAAAACTCCTTGGTTGCTTTGTTTGGGAGCCTTCTGAAGCCATGGGTGATTTCTTGTATGCCACAAGTGTCTGTTGCTTTTTGGGTCCCATGTGAGTAAGTAGAGGCTGGAAGAGATACTGTGAGGATGAACTGCAGATGTCTTAAAATGTAAAGCAAAAGTTATCTGACCACTTGCCAAGTCAGTCAGGTTTTTAGGTGTAGAGGTCCCTCTTCTCAACGGGCAAAATAAGCACGACTATATCCAACCCCAGATGACACAAACCAGTTTAGAATACAGCAATGCTACTGCCCTGTTGGCTTCTGCTGACAGGGCCCAGCCTTAGGCGACACTGTGTAGAGTACTGCTTTTCTGGGAGAAAAGTACTCTCCTGTGGTCAAGCTTTGGCTTCCAAGCTAAGAATTAGGTCCAGCTGCGGCCACCATATCCAAGAAGGCGCCATCCACACAGGCAGCAGATAGAGGGGCTAGAGGTGCCGAGAGGTAGTGATTCCTCTGCTTCTGTTGCAGGGCCCCCACCACAGGTGGCACTGTGTAAATTACTGCTTTTCTGTTGGAGAAGCCCTGTCCTGTTTGCAGGCGCTGGCTTCCAGGCTAAGAATTAGGTCCCGCTAAAATCTCCATACCCAACATGGCATCCTGCACACTGACTGCGAAATTCTGTACAAACCCCGCTGTGGCAGAAATAAAATGACAGGCCCAAAGTGGCTAGATTAACAGAGTCCTAAGCCTGGCTCTCAAAATATGGGAATTTCGCTTGCCTATCCTGCCAGCAGCGTGTCTGAGTCTAGCCGCTAAGCAAGACCCAGCTCCGCCCGCCGGCCAAGACAGAGGGAAAAAAAGTCAAAATGGTGCATTTACCTTCAGTTCGTGAGAGCCAGGGCTAGCCAGGAGCGGGAGTCAGCGAAAGAGAGGAGGTTTTTCGCTCCGTGGTATGAAGTCCAAAGTAACAGCCCTGTGCCATATCCTGGGGCTGATTAGGTGATCAGAAGGCTCTGTTTGATTATCAGTTCAGGTCTTGGTTTCCAGAGAGATATAAGGAGACACTGCCTAGTCCGCCATCTGACTCCGCCCCCCCACAATAATTCTAATGGTAAAAAAGCAACTGGTTTGTTCACGTCACTATTTTCACTCATCCTGCAGTGCACAAATCTGCTGCACAGATCCTCTGCAGAATTTTAAAAAAGCAAGGATGTCACCTGAGGACTAAGATGTGCCTGATTCAAGACATGGTATTTTCAGTTGCTTCATATGCATGTGAAAGCTGGACAATGAAAGAAGAGACTGACAAATTGATGCCTTTGAATTACGGTGTTGATGAGGAATCTTTAATATACTGTGGACCACCAGAAGAATGCACAAATATATCCCAGAAGCAGTAGGGCCAGAATGCACCTTAGAAGTGAATATGGTGAGACTTCGCCCTCTTTACTTTGAACAGGTCACCAGGAAGAGCCAACTGTTGCAGAACGGTGTGTCATGGTTGGTAAAGCAGAGCGTCAGTGAGAAAGAGGGAGACCCTCAACGAGATGGACTGTCACCATGGCTACAGTGGGTTCAGGCATAGCGACGATGGTGGGCACGGCACAGGACCTGGCAGTGTTTTGTTTCATCACATATCAGGCTGCTCTGAGTCACAGTAAACTCAATAGCACTTAATAATAACTGCATCTCCAAAACAGAAGACATGAAATGATCAACAGGTAAACAAAAATCACAAAATTTCAAGACAAAAACAAGAACTATTTCAGGTAAGGCTAATGTACTCATTTCATTTGATCCATTCAATAAATCTATGACATACAGTAAGAAGGTATTGTCCTCATTTAATTATGTAGAAAAGTTTGCTAAAAATAACAGAAACCATACAAAATATGCTCTCAGACCATAACAGAATTAAACCAGAACTCAATTATGAAAAGAGAGCTGGGAAGCCACAATACTTGGACATGAAACAACCTTCTAAATATCATATGAATCAAAGAAGAAATCTCAAAAAAACTTAAAAATATTTTTAACAAAATGAAAATGAAAATAATGCTCTCAAGATGTATCGGGTGCAGTTAAAGCAGTACTGGAAGGAAAATTCAGGATGCAAATCTTGGAAAAGAAAGCTAAAGTCAATAATCTAAGCTTCCATTTAGGAAGTTTAGATAACTAGAAAAAGAAGAGCAAATCAAACCCAAAATGAGCAAAAGCAATGAAATAATAGAAAATAAGAGCAGAAATCATTGAACTTGAAAAGAGGGAAATCAGCAAAACCAGAAACTGGTTCTTTGAAAAGATCAATAAAATAGATAAATGTCTAGCCAGGTTAACCAAGAAAGAGGGAAAACTCAAATAACTAATCAAAAATGAAGAAAAAGAAAGCAAGACCATCATAACTAATTCCATGGACATGAAAAGAGTAACACAGGGATATCATAATATGGGAATATTGTAACACAGGAATATGGTAACACAGGAATGTTACAAAAAACTCTACTCCTGTGAACCTGACAACAGAGATGAAATGGACCGAGTCTTTGAAATACACACTGTACCAAAACTCAAGCTAGCAGAAAGAGATCATCTTAACAGCCCTGTACCTGTGAATCAGTAAGTACCTGAATCAGTAAGTAAGCTACTTCCAAATCAGGAAGTATCAGAACTAGATGGTTCACTTTAAAAATGACAGTTCTCTACATCCAGAAAACAGAAGTCAATGAAATGCTTCTGAATTCATCTAATGAGCTCAATGCTGCTTTAATACCAAAAGCAAAGACATTAAAAGAAGGGAAACTATAGACAAATATCACTCGTGAATGCAGATGTGAAAATCCTCAATAAAATTTCAGCAAATCAAATCCAACAACATAAAGAAAAAGAAACACCTCAACTCAGTGATATTTACTCCAGCTGTGTAAGGCTGGTTCAACATTCAAAAACCAATTCATGTACTCTATCACATCAATATGTTAAAGAAGAAAGCTCACATGATCATATCAAGAGATGCAGGAAAAGCATCTGACTAAAACCCAATACTCACTGATGATTAAAAAAAAAAAAACCTCTCAGCAAACTAGGAATATAGGGGAATGTCCAGATCTTAATAAAAACATCTACAAAACCCTAGAGCTAATATCATACTCTATAGCCAGACATTAGACACCTTACCTTTAGCACTAGGAACAAGAAAAGGTCCTCCCATTTCATTATTTCCATTCAATATCATATTGCAATAAGACAAGAAAATTGATCTGGAAGAAATAAAACTGCTTTGTCCATAGACAGTATGACTATCTATGTAGGAAATCCCAGAGAATCAACAAAGAAAACCCTGGCACAAATAGGTGATTATTGCAAAGTTCTAGGATACAAAGTTATTTTTTTAAAAAAAACCAACTGTTTAAAAAAATCAATTGCTTTCCCTACATGCTAGCAATGAAAAGGTTGAATTTGAAATTGCAAATGCAGCATCAATTTACATTATCAATAAAACAAGTAAAATATTCAGGTATAAATCTAACAAAATATGTACAATATCACAGTCAGAACAAGGCTAACGGCCAGCTGCAGAAGAGACAATCAATTGCTCATACATAAGTTCAAGGTGAAACTGAAGACCATGGAAACAAGTGCCCACAAGTGCCAAAGTATCACTCTGAGTATATTCCAACTAAACTTTGAGATTTTCTCAAGAATACATTGGATGGGCTGAACACGAATGACCAAAGACCAGACAAGCTGCAGAATGACATCAAGGACATGATACATGAAGCAAGTGAGAGGTCATTAAAGAGGAAACAAAGACTCTTACTAGAAGGGAGTGGAGATGGTGGAGAGGAGGGGACAGGAGATTGTTAAGAGGATATGACAGGTATGGAATGGAAGGAGGAGTGTGCTGTCACCGGGCAAGGACAGCAGAGAGAGCTGTAAATAGGCAGGCACACAAATGTGAATTGGATTGTAAACTTGTGCTCAATCACAAAAAAAAAAGAAAGAAAAGACCAAAATGGATGTCAGAAAAGACTTGGAGTCTTGGTATTGCGCACTGAATAGCTAAAGCAAATGGTGTGGTGAGAGTGCTGATAAAAAATTTCAAAGGGTGACTGGGACAGAGAAGTAACACAGTGACCGATACAGATGCCAAATGGAGGGACACGCTCGGCATCGCTCAAGATGAGAGAAGTAAAGATCCAAGCCTTGTGTTGCAATGCTGAAGGATTTTAAGGGGAAAACACTAAAAGGCTCAAGAAGCTTCAAAAGAAAATGGAAGGAATACTGCTCCAGAAAGAACGGGAACCACAAAACCATTTCAAGAGGCAGCTCGTGGCCAGGGACTCGCGGCACTGAAGGCAGCAGTTCCAGCTGCACTGAAGGCACGCCTCCAGGAATGGACGGAATACCAACTAAGACGTTTCAATGAATGGATGCAGCACTAGACGTGCTCACTTGCCTACGACAAAAACTTTTGAAGACAGCTACGACGCCAATCAGCTGACAGAGGTCTATATGTATACCTATTCCCAAGAAAGGTGATCCAACTGAATGCGGAAATTATCAAACAGCATTATTGAAATCACATGCAAGTAAACGTTTACTGAAGATCATTTAGAGGGGCTGTAGCAGATCAACGAGGCATTGCCAGAAATTCAAACCCGACTCAGAAGAGTACATGGAAGAAGGAACACGATTACTGATGTCAGATGGATCTTGACTGAAAGTTGAGAATATCAGAAAGATATGTACCTGTGTTTTATTGACCATACAAAGGCTTTCAACTGTGGATCATAACAAGCTATGCATGACATTACAAAGAAGGAGAATTCCAGGACATTTACGCTCACAGGGAACCTGTACATACATCAAGAGGCAGTCATTTGGACAGAGCAAGGGGATTTGTCCCTGGGTTACAGTCAGAAAAGGTGTGTATCAGGGTTGTATCCTTTCACTACACTTAATCTGCAGAATAAACACATAATCCAAGAATCTGAACTATATGAAGAACAAGGCACTAGGATTAGAGGAAGACCCATTAACAACCTGCGTTACACAGACGACACAACATTGCTTGCTAAAAGCAAAAGCATTTCAGGCATCTACCAACAAGATCAAAGACCAGCCTTCAATATAGATTACAGCGCAACATAAAGAAAACAAAGATCCTCACAACTAGACCAGTAAGCAACATCATGATAAATGGAGAAAAGAGTGAGGTTCTCAAGGGTTTTGTTCCACTCAGATCCACAACCAACGGCCACGGGAGCAGCAGTCAGGAGATCAAATGATGAACTGCACCCAGCAGATCGCTGCAGACCTCTTCAAGTGCTAAAAATCAAAGCTGTCACTTTAAGACTGAAGGCGCACAAGTGCCTCACGCGCATGCGAAAGCTGGACGATGAAAAACGAAAACTGAAGAGCTGATGCCTATGGGCAGCGGTGCTGGGCAAGAATACTGAATGTATGGTGTATTTCCAGAAGAAAACAAATCTGTCTTGGAACAACTGCAGTCCTTAGAAGCAAGAACTATGTCTCACATACTTTGCACATGTCATTGGGAAATATTAATCCTTGGACTGATGGAGAAGGGCATCATCTTGGTCGAGTGTCAGCGGAAAAGAGGGGAAAAAAGGAGATGAACTAACACAGGGGCTGCAAAAATATTTTCCACCATAACAAGGACTGCAAGGGTGGCGCAGGACTGGGCAGTGTTTCACTCTGTTGTGTGTACAGTCACTATGAGCTGGAACTGACTACACGGCACCTAACAAAATATGTACAGGATCTAAATAAGAAAAACTACTAGGAGTTCTAATAAAAGAATTCAAAGCAGATATAATTAAATGGAGAGACATTCCATGTTCATGGACAGGAAGACTCACTGCTGTTAAGATGTTAATTCTTACAAATTTGATCTATACATTCAACACATTCCAATTAAAAATCCCAGCAAATTAGTCTGCAGGTATTGACCCAGTGGCTCTCCAGTTCATAGAGAAAGGCCAAAGACCCAGAGTAGCTGACCTAACACTGAAAAAGAAGAAACCAGAGGACCAACGTGGGCCAAGTCACTGTTATTGTGGAGTCAAGTCTGACTTAAGAAACAGCAAATTAAAACAGTAGAGTACCACTACACACCTATTAAAATGGCTATCATCCAAAGTACTAACAACAAATGCTAGTCAGGATGTGGAGTTCAAGGACTTTTGGTCACTGTTGGTGGGGACACAACACAGCCCAGCCACTATGCAAGATGATTCGGCAGTTTCTTACAAAGCTACAGTCTAAGCGAACAACGTGGCAATCATGCTTCTAGGCGTTTACCTAAACCAGGTAAAAACGTACATCCTCTCAAAACCCCAGGCAAGAATATTTCTAACAGCTGTATTCAGAACTATCCAAAACTGAAAGCAGTGAAGAGGTCTACCAATCGTGAGTGGCTGAACCCAGGGTGGTCCACCTATACACAACGCATCCATCCACCGACCGAAAGGTCAGCCACTCTGTATTCTTATTATTCACCAATAAAAAGACCTGTAAAGTTATAAAAAGATGTGAGGAACTTTAAATAAGGCTCACTAAGTGAAATACATTTCTCATCTATGGAGGGTGCCAGAAGACATGCCCCACAGAATCTGTGAGCCCAGAGCTGAAACTAGTCCCCAAATCAGCTCTTTGGACAAAGACTGGACCGGACTACAAGACATAAGACGATCCTGGTGAAGAGCGTGCTTCTTGGCTAAAGCAGATACATGAGGCTCACCAGGCACTCCTGAGCAGAGGCAAGATGAGAGGGCAGAGAGGGACACGAGCTTAATAAACGGACACAAGAAATACAGGGTGCGGCGTGCTGCCACAGGGCGAGGAGACCAGCTAGAGTGACAGAGTTAACTGTGTCACACAGCAGTGCGGGTACCATTTTCTATGACAAACTGACTTCAGTTATAAGCTTTCACTTAAAGCACAATTTAAAAAATTTTTTAAAGATGCTGGTCTTGCAACGCTGTATTCTGTATAATTCCAGCTATATTTGCGACATTCTGGCAAAGGCAAAACTGTGGAGATTAGAGAAGATTAGTGGCGGCCAGGATGCCAGCAGAGTAAGAGGTGCAGCCACACAGTGCCGTGACCGTGGACACACAACACTCAGGTTGTCAAACCCCAGAGGTCTGAACAAAACCAACTGCAAACCCTAACGCAAACTATGGGCCTTAGTTACTAAGACAATATGGCCCTCAGTATATCAGTAGTTAACGAGTTTATCAGGTGACGCAACCGGCGCGGCAGGGCAGGAAGGAGACACACAGGAACCCTCCAGATTCTGCTCTGCTTTTGCCTAGTAACCTAACACTGCTTTAAAAACAATGTCTATTTTTAAAAAGTAGTATAACGTCTGTATCATTATTGATTCTTATTGGCACCAGAAATGTCGTCTTGGGATATTCAGTCTCTCGTCGACCACATAGAAGCCTGTGCTAGGCGCCTGCGGCCATGACCCAGACAGGCCCCTGTTGGCAGAGCTCAGCCACACAGCAGAGAGCCATCAGGACCCTCTACCTTCCCCAGGATGCTGCATATTCAGTAGTAGTGAGTTAGACCTTACTGGCCTTCCTGTTCCCACCAGTGCATACAGAAGGGGCACAATTAAGGCTCAATCCAAGTCCAGACAATGACGATTTGTTTAACCCTAAAGACCACGCTGTAAAGCGCCACACAGAACACGGCGCCCTGGTAGCACAGCAGTTAGGGGAGCTCAGCTGCCAGCCCAGATGTCGACAGTTCCAATCCACCAGCTGCTCCTTGGAAACCCAATGGGGCAGGTTTACTCTGGCCTGTAGAGCTGCTATGAGCGGGAAATGACTCCACAGCAACAAAACAGAGGAGACACAAGTTACCTATTCATTTCAGAGAATCAATTTATCCATCTGAAATGGTCAAAGTATACATCATAAATTATAAAACAAAGCTAAAATCCTCCTTAAAAATAATCATTTCCTCGGAGCGATGCGGGTGGCGTGTGCACTTGACGATGTAACACATATATGAAGCTGTTCAAATGGTTTCTTTCCAGAGGGTAGAGGAGAGGGTGGAAGAGACAAGTGCTGGCTGAGCACGCAAGTACAGGGTGGAAAGGAGGGGTGTGCGTTCACAGGCTGAGGAGGGCAGACAGAGGTGCACAGAGGCAGGGGCTTGGCGTTTTTTTAATATGGAAAACTGACACGGATTGTAAACTTTCACTTGATCACAATTAAAAAAAAAGACAGTCTTCTACAAGAATTCTGAACCTGTGTTCAGAAGAGATTTCAGGGAGTATATAAAATTCCAGATGTTTTTGAAAAGCTTATAGAACAAGCAGATTTCTACCTAAAGTTAACAAGCTGAGAACCACGGGTCCAGACAAATATGTCATTTTATACGCAAAGGAACTCCATCATGGAGAAGCGCCTTAGAAGGGCACCAGGCTACGCCGAGGCAGAGCTAGGACCACTGACACTCACTGTACAAAGTCGGACAACGAAGTCCACATACTCAGTTGTTCTAAGTGCTACACGCCTTTTTGCTGACTATCACTACAGTCACCTCTGAAGCCCTCCCCTTGGGAAGCCACGCACCAACGACAGAACCTAGCCCACCCTCCAGAGCAACCTGGGAACTATTTCTGAAGCGGCACTGCACATGGTGGCAAGTTTGTGAATGTAATTGTGTAGCTGTCTGTGACAGAGTTTTTAGCCAGTAAATCACTGTACTGGAACACCCTCACTACTCACTTGCTCTGGCCCCCAAGGACTTTTTTCTTTACACAAAGATAAAGGAAATGTTGACAGGAGGACATTTTGATGACATTCAGGACATTAAGAGTAATACGCCAACAGCTCTGATGGCCATTCCAGAAAGAGTTCCCAAATTGCTCTGAAGGGTGGACTAGGCACTGGCGTGGGTGCCTAGCTTCCCAAGGGGAGGATGTGGAAGGCAACCACAGCGACACTCGGCAATGAGGTCTGCAGCCCTTTTCCCAGGACCAGCTCGCCAACTTAACCGTCAGAGCTCGCCTGAATACAGCGCGCCTCCCTTTTCAGCCAGTGTGTGCTAGCTGACGCACATACACCGCTGGGACAAGCTGTGATCCCCGACTCACGCAGGGGCTCAAAAATAACGGCAGAAAGAGCTAACCACACAAACACATAATGAAGAGTGGTACGTGAGGACACGGGTTTCAGAGCTCAGCGGCTCACCAACCCCAACTGGGTGCACCAGGGTTTCCCTGACGCAGCAGCACCAGACACAACCAACACGCCCTCCCTCTGTGTGTTTCTGACAGTACATGTTGGCCTAGGAAGTTGCTCTACTTAGGTCAAAAAAACCAAACCCACTGCTGTCGATTCAAGTACAACTCACAGTTGACTCTCTTTAATACGAGAAGTTGATTCTTGTTTTAAGGAGAAGACAACAAACACTTAGACACTCCTATTAAAACACCACAGGAACCCTGGCAGCACAGTGGTTGAGCACTTGGGTACCAACCAAAAAGTTGGACAGTTTGTAAGAGAAAGATGGGCCAGCTGCCTCAGTACTGACTGCTGCTGCCGTCCAGTGCCGTCAAGTCGGTTCCAACTCAGAGCGATCCCATGGGCGACCAAACCACACACTCCCTGGGCCTGTGCTGTGCCCATAATCGTTTTTATGCTTAAGGCCATCATGATGCAGCCACTGTGTCAACCCATCTCATCGAGGGTCTGCCTTTCTTGCTGACCCTCCACTCTACCGAGCGTGATGTCCTTCTCCCGGGACTAATCCCTCCTGACAACACGTCCAAAGTATGTGAGACGCAGTCAGCCACCTTTGCTCCCGAGGAGCCCTCTGGTTGTGCCTCATCCACAATAGATCTGCTTGCTCTCTTGGCCATGCATGGTACACGCAACCTTCTTCTCCAGTACCACAATTCAAAGGCATCACTGCTTCTTCTGTATTCCTTATTCATTGTTCAGATCTCACAAGCACAAGATTGAAAATACCACGGCTTGTGTCTGGCAGGTCTTAATCTTCAAGGTCTTTGTATTTTAACCCTTCAAAGAGGTCTTTTATAGCAAATTTTCCCAACGTGTCTTTTGATTTCTTGACTGCTGCTTCCATGGGTGTTGATTGTGGAGCCCGGTAAAATGGAATCCTTGACAACCTCAGTCCTTTCCCCATTTATGATGTTGCCTATGATGTTGTGAGGGCTTTTGCTTTCTTGATGTTGAGGTGCAATCCATACTGCAGGTTGTGGTCTTTGACCTTCATCAGTATTTCAAATCCTCTTCACTTTCAGCAAGCAAGGTTGTGTCATGTAGATAGATAACATAGGTCATTAATGAGTCTTCCTCCAATCCTGATGCCTCATTCTTCTAAATGTGCTTCTCAGCACACGGATTGGAAAGATTGTGACAGGGTACAACCCTGATGTACACCCTTCCTGACTTTAAGCCATCCAGTGTCCTCTTGTTCTGTTCACACAACTGCCTCTTGACCCATATGCAAATTCTTAGCATAATTAAGTGTTCTGGAAACATCGTTCTCCCCAGTGTTATCCACAATTCATTATAATCCACAGTCGAATGACTTCACACAGTCAACGAAACACAGGTAAACATCTTTCTGGTATTCTCTGCTTTCAGCCAAGATTGATCTGACATCAGCAATTATATCCCTGGTTCCACGTCTGCTTCTGAAACTGATCTGATCTGGCAGTTCTGTCAATATACTATTGCAGTCGCTTTTGAATCTTTTTTTATATGTGATATCACGGATATTCAATAATTCCTGCATTCCATTGGATCACCTTTCTTGGAAATAGGAATATGGATCTCCTCCAGTAGGTAGGCCAGGTAGCTGTCCTCCAAGTTTCCTAGCATAGATGAGTGCTGATAGCGCCGCATCTGTCTGCTGAAATATCCTGATATTCCATCAATTTCTGGAGCCTTGTTTTTCACCAATGCTTTCCATGCAGCTTCGACTTTTTCCTCTGGTACCATCAGTTCCTCATCACACGCTACCTCTTGAAACGGCTGAACACTGGCCAGTTCTTTCTGCTATAATGACTCTGTATTCTTTCCGTCTTCTTTTGATGCTCCCTGAGTTGTTTAATGCCTTCACTACAGAATCGTTCTGTATTGCAACTCGAGGCTTCAGTTCTTTCTTCAGTTCTTTCAGCGTAAGAAATGCAGAGCATGTTCTTCCCTTCTGGTTTTCTATTTCCAGCTCTTTGTACACGTCATTGCAACACTGCCTTCTCAACCTGCCCTCTGAAATCTTGTTTAGCTCTTTTACTTCATCATTCCTTTCTTTTGCTTTAGCTGCTCAACATTTGAGAGCAAGTTTCAAGGTCTCTTCTGACACCTAATTTGGTCTTTTCTTTCTTTCCTGTCTTTTCAATGACCTCTTGCTTTCTTCATGGATGATTCCTTTGATGTCATTCAACAATTCATCCAGTCTTTGGTCATTAGTGTTCAACACATCCAACCTTCTTGAAATGGTCTCTGAATTCAGGTGGGACATACTCCCGATTGTACTTTGGCTCTCGTGGATTTGTTCTAATTTCCTTCAGTTTCCCTTTGAACGTGCGCATGACTAGCTGACGGTCTGTGCACAGTCACCACTTGGTCTTGTTCTGACAGGTGACTCTGAGCTTTACCGTCATTTCTTATCACACATGTAGTCGATCTGATTCCTGTGTATTTTGTCTGGTGAGATCCATGCATAGTCACCATTTACATTGGTGACAAAAGGTATTCGTGATGAAGAAGTCGATGGTCTGGTCAAATCCTACCACGTTATAACCAGGATCACTTCTGTCACCAAGGCCCTATTTTCCAACCTTCCTATTTCCAACTTTTGCATTCTAGTCACCAGTAATTATCAATGCATCCTGACTGCATGTTCAATCAGTGTCAGACTGCTGAAGCTGGTAAAAATGTTCAGTCTCTTCATCTTTGGCCGTAGTGGGTGGTGCATAAATTTGAACAGTCGTATTAACTGGGCTTCCTTACAGGTGTATGGCTATTAACCTACCACAGACAGCACTGTACTTCAGGACAGACCTTGAAATGTTCTCTGTGATGATAAATGTGACACCAGTCCTCTGCCAGTGCTCAGTCTTAGCATTGTAGACCATATGATTACCTGATTCAAAATGGCCAATACCAGCCCGTCACAGTTCATTACTGCCTAGGACATCGAGGCTTATGTGTTCCATTTCATTTTTGGCAATTTCCAGTTTTCCGAGATTCTTACTTCATATATCCCATGTTCCAATCATTAACGGGTGTTTGTAGCTGTTTCTTCTCATTTTGAGTCATGCCACATTGGCAAATGACGGTCCCTAAAGCTTGACTCCATCCACGTCATTAAGGTCGCCTCTACTTTGAGGAGGCAGCTCTTGTCCAGTCATCTTCTGAGGGCTTCCCACATGGGGGGAGGACAGGAGGGCTCATTTTCCAGCACTGTATTTGACAACGCTCCACTGGAATTCCTAAGGTTTTCCCTGGCTAATTACTGTCAGAAAGAGAGTATCACGTCTCAGTCTGGAAGCTCAGCTGTCAGTCTGTCACACCATGGGGGCTGCATGTCGCTGTGATGCTGGAAGCTGTGCCACCAGTGTGCAGACACCAGCAGGGTCACCCACGGTGCACAGGTCTCAGCTGAGCTTCCAGACGAAGACTCAGTAAAGACTGCCAACCACAGGCATCCTATGGGGCGGTGCTTCTCTGTCCAACAGTGCCAGTGTAGGTCAGGATCCATCTGACTACAATTTTTAATTTCTTTTTACTGTGTCTTTGCAGTTTGGTCCTTTAATAACGACAACAAAAATGCTATTAACCAGTCCATTCCAAAACACAGTACTAACCAAACCAACCAAACCCTATGCCATCAAACAGATTCCAAACCACAGTGACACTACTGGACAGAGCAGAACTACCCATCTGGTTTCCAAGGAGTAGCTAGTGAACTTGAACTGCTGACTTTCTGGTTACCAGCCACAATTCTTCACCACTGTACCATCACGGCTCAAAAGTGACCAAGGAAAACAGGATTCCTGTTCTCACGGCACTTACATTCTTAAGGGCACAAGATAATCTGCATTAGTGTAATACTCTGACTTCTGTTACTGCTGTTAGCTGTTGCTTCCAAGCCCCCGTGACCGCATGTAGAACAGAGCAGTGGCCGGTCCTGGGCCGCCTCTACAGCTGTTACGCCCGAGCCCACTGTCGCCACCACTGGGTCAGCCCACCTCACTGCGGCTCTCCGTCCTCTTCACTGATGCTCGTCATTACCAGGCCTGATGTCATTCCGCAGGGACTGAGCCTCCCGATACTATGTTCAAAGTATATGAGACACGTGCCACCTGCCTCCCTTCCAAGGAGCACTCTAGTTATACTTCTTCTGAGGCAGATCAGTTATTCTTCCGGAGGTCCATGCCGTATCCTCCACCAACACCACATTTCAAAGGCGCTAACTCTTCTTCAGCCTTCCTCATTCACTGTCTAGCTTCTGAATGCATACAAGGCAATTGAGAACACCATGGTTTGGGTCAGGCACATCTTAGTCCTGGAAGCAGTACCTTTTTTGTGGTTGTTTAACACTTTCACAGCAGATCTGCCCACTGCTGCTTCCAGGAGAGTTGACTGTGGATCCAAACAAAATGAAATCCTTGACAACTTCAACCTTCCTGCACTTATTATGTCGCTTACTGGTCCAGTTGCTAGAAATTATGTTTGTTGAGCTGTAATCCATACTGAAGGCTGTAATCTTTGCTCAAGTACTCCACTTTCAACCAGCAAAGTTGTGTCATTTATGTACTGCAGGTTGTTAATGAGTGTTCCTCCAATCTTGCTGTCTCACCTCTTCATCAGTCCAGCCTCTCAGATAATTTGCCCAGCATACAGACTTAACAAATACGGTGAACAGACAGAACCCTGACACACACCTTTCCTGATTTTAAACGATGCGGGATCCTCGCCCTGTTCTGGTCACATGGCTGTCTCTCGGTCCATTCTGCAAAAGCACAATTATCTGTTCTGGAATTCCCATTCTTCACAATGTCACCCATAATCTGTTAGAATCCACACAGTCAAATGCCTATGCACAGTCAATACAACACAGGGAAACATCTTTCTGGTCGTCTTTACTTTCAGCCAAGATCCATCTGGTAACAGCAGTGACAATCCTTGCTCCCTGTCCTCTTCTGAATCCGGTTTGATTGTCTGCTAGTTCCCTCTTAATGTCCTGTTGCAACTACTTTTGAGTATCTTCAGCAAAATTTCGCTTGTGCCACGTGACTGGTATTATTTGATTCCTTCTGCATTTTCCTTGGCTCACCTGTCTTGGGGAGCGACAGCACAGGCATCTCTTTCAGTTGGCTGCCCAAACATCTGTCCTCCAGATTCTGTCATCGGTGAGTGCCTCCAGTGCTGCACTCATTTACTGAGACACCTCTGGTGGTGCTGTCAGTTCCTGGGGCCTTTTCAGCAATGCCTTCCGCGGAGCTTGGATGTCTCCCTGCAATACAGTAGGTGCCTGATCACGTGCACTAGATCCTGAGACGAAGGAACACCAACCAGGCCCTTCTGGGACAGTGACTGTATCCCTTCCATTTCCTCAGAGTTCCTATCCTTGAATCCGTTCTACCCCAGAATCCTGCACTACTGCAGCTCAGGGCGTCAAGTTTTTCTGTTTTTCCAGCCTAAGGAATGCCGAGCGTGTTCTTCCCCTTTGGTCTTCTACCTCCAGGTCTCTCCCCATCTCCCAGTGTTCCCTCGAGTCACTCTCTGGAATCGTCTGTCCGGCTCCTTTACACCATCGTTTCTTCCATTCGCTTCAGCTACGCTGCTTTCAGGAGCACGTTTCAGAGCCTTTCTGACATCGTTTTGGTCTCTTCTGTCTTTTCAATGACCTTTTATTCTCTTCACGCGTGATGTACTTGACGTCACCCCACATCTCATCTGGTCCTCAGCCAACAGTGTTCAATGTGCCCGACCACATGGGCCCCACTCAAAGCTGCAGCTTGGCTCTCACGGACTTGTTTCAACTTTATTTGGCTTCAACTTGAAGGTGCAGAAGAGCAACTGACAGTCGGTCCCATGTGTGGCCCCCGTCCTTGACGGTACAGAGCTTCTCCCTCTTCTTCCCACAGACGTAGTCACTCTGATTCCCGTGTATTCCATCACACACAGTCCACGTACATAGTCACCATCTATGATGGCCAAAAATCATCTGCAACGAGGAAGTGTTCGGTCTTGCAAAATTCTATCATGAGATCTTCAGTATCAATTCTATCACAAAGGCCATATTCTCCAACTACTGTTCCTTCTTGCTTCAACTTTCACATTCCAATCACCACTAACTATCCATGCATCTTCAATTCCTATTTGATCAGTTTAAGATTGTAGAAGTTGGTAAAAATCTTCAATGTCTTAATCTTTGACCTTAGCAGTTGGTGTTTAACCTGAGTAATAGTTGTGTGGATTGGTCCTCCTTGCAGACATGCGATTATCCCATCACTGCCACCACTGTACCTCAAGACAGACCTTAAAACAGTCTCCTTGACAACAAATGATGGAATCAGTATTCCTCTCCATCTTCTCATTCCCAGTGTAGGGGAGCCTGAAGCCAGCTGACCCAGAATGGCCAATACCAGTCCATATCCACGCTCTCATGCCTAGGGTATCTATGTTTCTGTGTTCCATTTTATTCCTGAGCACCTCCAATTTTCCTAGACTCATACTTTCCACAATCCACATTTCAATTAATGGATTTTTGTAGCTGTTTCTTCTCCTTTCGAGTTGCGCTGTATCACCAAACGAAGGTCCTGAAAGCTGGACTCCACTCTCACCAAGGCCCATCTTCAAAGACTAGCTTCTACTGCTCGTTCAACTGCAAAGGGAAGGCAGGGCGGGAGAAACACCAGGTGTGACAACCACCCTGCTAGCCGTAACACTTTACCTCCTGTCATTCCCAGGGTTTAAAAGGGTTTCTCAGTTGTTTTCAATTAAAAATCTTCAGCCCATAGCAGGTTTCCAGTAGCCAGGCCACTTCAAATGGTACCACGAGCACAGGTTCTGACACACCAGCTCTTGCCCTCTACCTCAGAGGGCTGAATTGCGAAGCCCTGACCACCAGCACCCGTGAACGTGACTGGCTCTGGAAACGGGTCTCTGAAGATGCTGTGGGCTATCCTCAGGTCACACTGGGGCAGGCTGGGCACTCACGCAGTGTGCGGGGCATCCTCACGAAAAGAGGAGACACGCAGACACAAGGAGGAGGTTTCTGGAAGCAGCCTGGTGATGAAGGACACCTGCTGCAGCTACAAGCCAAGGCCAGTCTGTGGCTGCCAGAGCTGCGGACAAGGAAGGGCCCTCTCTCCCAAGCCTTCGGGAGAGCCCCAACTTGGGGCTCTCTAACCTCAAGAACTGGGAGATGATACACTTCTGTCCTTATTACCCACCTACCCCACCAGCACCCCTAAGAAGTTGAGCCCAGAGCTCCTGACAACCCTCCCCAAGTGTTTCCGTCAGCTTCTGCCCAAGGGTGATGCTACCAACCATGCTGCCCGTGCCACAGGGCCCCGCTTCCCGAGGTCGCCACCACAGGACATGCTCGCTGCTTTCCAGCTTCCTGAACTGAAACTCAGTCTCTTCATGGGGCCAAGGCCACTGCTGCTTTTGCAACGCTTTCCTTATTCTGACAAAAACTCCAACCCTAGCCAGGCATTTAGAAAGAAACCCCAAAACCCAAACTACTTTCAGGATTTAAAAAAAATTTTAAAAACCTGCACTTTGACTTTTTTAACTTAACCTTAAAACAACAAATGTCAATGAACAATGGTAACAACTGTTCATTTTGCACCAGAAGACTTTCTTTCCAGAATCTAAATGTGTAATTTATTATATGATTTATGAAGCAAATGTAACTAGATGTTGTTTTGTTTTTGAAGCTTGGAAAATCCATTTAAAACATCGTGAAAAAAGGATGCTTCTACTTACAAAGATTAAAAAAAAAATTATTTTTATAGAAATCAGGGAATTGACAATCTCCAAGACATCTTCTACCAACATATTTAACAAGCAGAAACAACATAAATATAAATAAAGCTTCTTACCAATAGTTTTGACTTATTTTAGGAAGTACTGCCTGAAAATTAATCAGCAAAACACATTATATAGTTTAACAATTCATTTATTGAGTACTACACATTTTCTGTGCTAACTGAAATCATGAAATATTTTTTTAAATTTCAAACCCTAAGTGAAACAGTGTATACAAATGACTCATTTGAAAATAGGTTGCTGACATGTTGTTGACATGGTTCTGGCTGATCAGCGGATAGATAGTTCGCAGAAAACAGTCCAACTCCTAGGGTGTCGACTTCTCTCTGTGTCCTGACTTTGGAAGCAGCACTCTGCGTGGCCGTTCCCAGATGTCCTCACCACCTTCGCTGGGGACGCACGTTCTCACTGATGCTCTCTGGGGCTGGGGGTGTTAACCTGGACTCCCAGCGACCCCTGTGACAGAGCATCACCGCCCCCAGGGTTTCCCTGGCTGCCACAGTGGCAAAGCAGCCAAGAGCTCAGGCAGCTAATTGGAGGGCTGGCGGTGTGAACACACTGGCTCCTCCAAGAAGCCCAGGGAGGCGGCGCCGCTCCGCCCCACGGGGTCACTGGGAGCTGGTGTCACCTCGATGGTGACAGGCCTGGTTTTCAGCTGAGGCCCCCTGCGGGGGCAGACTGCCAGATCTTCCTTCCCCAGAGCCACCATCTGGCTTCAGACTGCCACCGTCTGGCGGCAGCTGCGCGGGCACCTCCATGCCTCCAGGACTCCATAACACCCACCAACGCCTAGAAATTCAAAAGGCATCATGAGGATGCCCTCTGCTTCCCCCTGTCACTTCTCCCCCATCCTGAAAGAACAAAAAACAAAACAGGACAAGGTGTGGATGGCAGTGTGTTTCAGGGTCAGCACATCAACGCAGTCAGAGTCCCCACGCCACCCCCTGCTGCAACACGTGTGCTCGCTGGCTGTCACTGGGCCGCTCTCAGACCCGATTCTCTTCAGCCACCCTCCCTCACAAGGCTGTGACAAGAATTCAGAGCACGTGACACTGTGACAGGCACTGAGCCCATGCCAGCTGCTGGAAGGAGGACCCCGGCGGCGAGGCCACCTGCCGTGGCGTTCCTACCGCTTCCCGAGGCGACGCTGCAGAACGCCGAGAACGCTGTGAAGGCTGACCTCAACACCGTTACCGGCCTGCCTTTAATGCCACCGGGCCTTTAAAACAAGCTCCACATGCACCCAAGAGGGAATTCCAAAGGAGCCCTGCTAAGCTGACGTCTATCAACACCACAGCTACGTCTTCAGAGAACAGCGCTAACGCATCTAAAAGCATTAAAAGCATGATACATTTTCCCACTCAAATTCACTCATCCAAGTACTAGGCCACCTGATGAGACCCCTGACCAGTGACACACAGACAGAGCTGTGTGACTGTCCCAGTGATGTCCCATCAGACTCGAACGTAAACCACAGGTCTGCAAGCGTCTCCTGATGAAGTCACAACCAGGACTGAACGGGTCTTGGGGGAAATAGAGGGGGACCCCAAATGTGCACAACATCCCTTCATCACCAGAAACTGCACCACCACGGTAGGCCAGCCACACACAGAACAGACAAGACAGCAAGTGCACACAGGGAAAGACTGAAAGAGAGGCGACCGTGACAGCGTTCTGATTTGTACCACCACGAAGAAAGAAGAACCCATCCGTTTCCAACCTTCCTTCACCTTGTCCTACTAAAAATGTCACCACTGCAAAGCAGAGCCAAGCAGTTCAGAACGACAGGACGTGGCAACACAGCCACACTGCTGCTGCGGTTGTCAGCGGCACTGGACTGACACATTCCACAGTCAGGGATAATCAGAAGAGCTGAATGAGCCGACCCCCCAAATCGGAAAGTGCCACACACGTGCGCAGCTTCAGCTAGTGACGAGCAGACTCTTTGAAGGGAACAACCCAGCCGCTCTGGTTGCTCTCAGGCTGCGGCGGGCATCGCACAGCGGCTTCTTCATCCACGGGCTCTGGATTACGTTGCATCTCAATGACAAACTGCACGCAGGACCATCTGTGAGTTTTGGGGGTGTCTTTTGTGCACCTCACCGTGAGTAACACACACTGCACACAGTGTCGCAGCGGGGGACCTGCTGTTGCCGTTATTCCCAGGTGCTCACTCACACACGTTCCAAAATCGGATTCACACTGACAATAAAAGGCAGAAAGAACAAAAACGAAAAGAAGAGGTGTTCCACTTACATGAGAACCAGCTTACCACAGAACCCTCAAACCGAGCCCTGTCCCAAGTCGAGGATCACCTACACAGTCAGCACACTGTCCCATCAGGCACGTCACACGGTTCTCATTCAGGAAGAAAAAACTATTAGCAAAGGGGGAAAAAGGATGATTTCTAACAGAAATAAGTAAATTAACCTCTATTAAATGAAGGAAATCCTCCCAGCAGACAGTGCTAGCTGTGGGGTTCACAGAACAGTGACTCCCCCTTGAGGCCTTTCTCAAACTGCTACCTGTGGCTACTAGACCCCGACTAACCCACAGCACCAAGCACTCAGCCTTTCTAAACGTATTCAAGTGGCCTGTCTACAAACACACACACAGAGTCTAAACAGGGATCATGCTGGAGGGGACGCAGCCAAGTCACTGGCGGTAAGCACCTGCTACCCCAGTGCAAGTTGTGTCAATTTAGCTGCAAGAAGTCTCAATGAGAAGCTGTTTGAGGATTGCTCTGAAACTCAGAAGCCATGCAACAGGGAAAACTTCTTAGACTTAAAAACATTAGGCAATTTCAATCAGCTGAACAGATTCAACCAATTCAACTACTGTGTGGACAGCAGAAGATGGACCCAAAAGAGACCTCAATTACTGCCTCTTGTTTTTTCATGATCTATTTTAAGAAACAATTTTACTTCTTACCATGTGAAGACCATTATAATGGGAAAATAAATCTAACTAGCATACATGGAGATCAATTATTAGTACCTAATTTAAAAAAAAATTTTTTACTCCAACCTTATTTGAACTGCAAACAGAAACACATTCATCAGCAAACAGGACACTCGTCAATGCCTTAATACAATCCTCCCTTCCTGGTAAATTCACATGGTACAGCTAAAAACTTTAGTGGAAGAAGATTTATTTATAAAGTATTACCTAAAACTTATTTTAAAATCACTGGAATCAGTCAGATACCCGCAGGTATCTGTCCTGAAGGTCGTTGTCAACAGAACAAAGCAACACTTACTTGTTTAGGGTTTTGGACAGAGT
Organism: Heterohyrax brucei; assembly: GCA_028571685.1. Lineage (NCBI taxonomy): Eukaryota > Metazoa > Chordata > Mammalia > Hyracoidea > Procaviidae > Heterohyrax > Heterohyrax brucei. The sequence continues at coordinate 84,594,407 of CM053159.1, forward strand.
GGGTGGGCTGCAGATGTCACAAACGTCAGCCCCAAGAGCAGAGCCTTCAGTTACTGCACTCACAAGGCCCCGAGCCCTACACGAAGTCCAATAAAGGCCGGCCCGCCTCTTCAGGGCCCTAACACAGCAACAACGGAACTTCTTCAGCCTGCTCAAGACAGCATCTCATCTGTGATGTTATTTACAAATACGTAGAAAACTAGCGTCAGCAAATCAGTCACTTCTCCAATAACAAAAAATCTGAGTACAGTCCAGACAAATTTTTACATCCTATGAAATCATGAACTCTTTGGAACTTCTCAATATATAAAACTGGAAACCCCCAGCTAACGTTAATTAAACAAGGATAAGCAAACCTCATATACTGAAATCCACTCCACTGCTCCAAGAATAAAAATATAACCAACCCTTTATAGACCATCTCACTTCCAAGGCAGACACAAAATATAAACAGCTGCCATTTTCTTTTAGAAACATAAATAACTTAATACTATCTATTTGAAAACCAGTACCAAAATTTCAACGTGATTAGCACGCCAAGTGTTTTCATTAACAGAACCAAGACACACAAAATTGTAAATGTGCTTACCGAAAAGGTAATTTGTATACCAAGCCTATTAAAGCAAATCAAGTGTAATAATTTTCCTGACTGGACTAGAGCCTGTACTTTACTTTACCAAGATGCATGACGCGTTAACTGTGCCCGATGCCCAGCTCGGTCTCTGCAACGGGGGCCGGCCAAGAACCCAGGGCAGCTGTCGGGGCTACGCCACCGGGACGATCTCCGGGTGGAAGGAGAACAATGTAATCACCAACGCTGAACTGGTCAATCTCACATTGTGGTGGATTTCAGGGTAGCCCGTGCCTCACAGTGGTGACCCGGCCAGCCTCACCGCCCACGCATTGCTCCGCTGTTTGTGTCCTCCCATTCCACCAAAAAAAAAATCCAAATTAGCCCGAATGCTGGAGAAACTGTTACTTTCTGCCTTAAGAAATAAACACAAAAAACCCAAACTTGAACAATGTTCATTTGTGTCTCGACAGGCACTTATAATTCTAAAATATTATTTGGTAATTATTAATCATCTCTGAATGGCTACTAATTTGGTACCAAAAGTCCTACGAGGTGAAGCTGAATTTGTTCACTTTAGACTTAATGTATCATATGAACATACTTCCTGATTATTTCCTTCCCGAACATAATCTACTTGCTCAAAATAAATCTGGTGAGTTAAGAGGGTGCTATTCAAAGCTTTGGCTTTATGGTACCATTTCTCCCAAGTGGACTTTACGGAGCAGAGGGAAGGCAGGCGCCACGCACCCGATCCATGATGACAGCCTTCCAGGCTATTTCCAAAACGTGCGGATTGCACAGCAAAGCCTGGGAAACAAAAGCCTATCTAAAAGGACGCATGAACGCAGGGGAGGGAGGAGACTGGTGTACGTACATGCACACCGACATGGAAAAATACAATTCAGCATGTTCTGACTGTGTGCAGTAAAGACAACAAATATACGCATGCAGACACCTGTGTTAAGTGAGATCCAGCCGGCTAACAGCTACTCCTGTACACACAACCCTGAGCAGAGCACTCCAGAAATAACAGTCCTCTAGCTACAGGTGACTGAGTAGAGGCCTGGATGGGAGGGCTGTGTCTAGCTGGGGCTGCAATCTGGCTGGAGCCTCGCAAGCTTCACCACTGACACCGAGAGCTGTGAGAGGCTGGGAAGCAGCACATGAACCAAGATCACGGCATCAGGACAGGCTGGTTCGGGAGAAAGAAAGTTCACAGCTAGGAAGTACCGTCACACACAACTTGTGACAGGTCATACTAGCTTTTTAAAAAGGAGCATTCTAATGAGCCAGCTGTTCCTAAGAGAATAAATCAAAGCAAAGATTAAAGACACATTTTCTGAAGCACACTGGGGACAGGGGTGACAGGAGGGAGTGTAGTTTCCATCCTCATGCTGCAAAGAATATTTCATGACCTGAGACTACGCAGGCTCTGCCCTCATGCAGCAGAGAGGAAGCGGGTGTCATCACCTGGGACGCCCCAGGCAGCACTCTGCACAAGGCTTCGAAGCGCACTCTACCTCCGCTGTTTTTAAAGTTTAAAGGAAGAAAGTTGGCCCTAGAGAAAAATTAAAACCAAGAGAAACGACGCATCCTACAGGCAACATCTTCTCATGACCAATGCTAAGTGAGTAACCACCCAAAATGTTGTTTGTATTACCAAATGCTGCCTGAAACAGAATAAATGCCACCTTTATCCCTTCCAGAACAGGGTGGAAGGGGCACACAGGAGAGGGTGTGTCTGGAGAAGTGTGATGAATACGTCTGTCTTACGTGATGAATCGGAAACCCTGGTGGCATAGCAGTGAAGTGCTATGTCTGCTCACCGAAAGGTCAGCAGTTCAAATCTGCCAGGTGCACCCTGTCAACTCTATGGGGCAGTGCTACTCTGTCCTACGGGTTTACGGTGCGTCAGAACGGACTCAGCAGCAGGAGGCCTGAGTGAGGAGACAGGTGCACGTACTGTGTGGATCAGGAACCACAGCCGTGCAGCGGGGAATACAGCAGCTGACCCAAGGTCAGCAGTTCGCAGTCACCTGCACTCCCCTCAGGGACCCTCGGGGCAGTGCTACTCTGTCCTGCGGGGTTACCATGAGTCAGAATCGATTCCGCGCGGGAGGCCCGGTTCTCGTGGTCTCTGTACAGCACGGAGACACCAGCTCCAGGTGACTGACGGACCCGCCCTACAGCATGGGCTGGGGAATCCCATCCGAAGGAAGGGAGACACTGATTACACCTTACAGATACTGCTCATACAGATTAGATGGCGAAAACCTAACTTTACCTGCACGAGGAACAAGCGACCACTACGGTACCCTAGGACAAGGCAGCATTTCCTGCATACATAAGGTGGTCAAGGAAAAATAAAGTTTTATGCAAGGCTACGCTTAGATATAAAAACTGTTTGACACTGTCTACAGAACAGGTGAAATTAGTTTAAATGTGTCTGTAGAAAACATCCCAGTTCCCACCCACCTTACTCAGGTGTTTTCCTATCAACCAAAGGTATTACAACAAAAGATTATAAAAACATTTAAAATACACGCTCTATCATTTTTATTTACAGTGTAAAGTGTGAACAGCCTGCTGGGACATCCCTCACGGCACAGGGGACCCTCTTCTCGGAGACTAGTTAGATGTCTGAGGACAGGCTCACTAACTGGTTTGCAGGGCAGGCACTAAAAGCAGCCGACCTAACCATCCTGTGTGACCTCGAGGTGACCGTGCGAGCCCAGAGGCCCTCCCCACCTCGGTCTCCAGGGTGGAGGCGGTCTCTGAGTGCCTTTGTGCACCGGCTCCACGGAGTTGAGCACGACGGCGACGGACACGTGGAACTCATAGCGCTCCAGCATCTGGGCGATCTTCTTCCGGGACACACCGTGCTTATTCCTCCTGGTGGGACAGAAGGCGGGGTTCAGTCTGCTGGTCAGGGCTGCAGGCACAGAGGTCAGACCACTACACAGCAACAGAACCCGGAGTCTACGTTCTACTTCTGCAAAGAACCACCAAAGGATGCATTTCATTTCTCTGTTTTGTGCAAAACCACCCAGGCCGGCCCTACGGCTATTTGTACAAGGTCTGTGGACCCCATAAACCACAGCAGACTGCTCAAAGACTACACTCCTTCTCCCAGAGCCACTCAGCCACTCACTGAACAGCTGGGTAGCTACACACCCCCTGTAAACAAAACATTAGGAGACACTGTTTGGAGAATCACAGAATAGTGGCCTGGATGTACAGGGCTTAACAAAGATGAAAAGAAAATACCACTTCTTCAAAGTTCTTTTAGGACAGCTCCTGCAGCATTTAGAAAACGGTATCCTTGTCACAACCACATTATCCTTAGAGAAAGACACAATTAGGGTAGCAGCTTTCAAATGATTGGCAGCAACTTAACACAAAGTTGCAACATTTGATACAAAGTTTTGAAAAGTGCCACTGAAACAAAGGTGTTAAGCCTGAACAGGCTCTGATGAAGACAGAAGTGACTGGGACTAGGCGCTGTGCCATCAAGTCTGCCCCTCCACACGACCCCACGTGACAGAGCCCGGTTGCCCCTAGGGCGCCCCGGGCTGCCCCCCAGGGAGCAGCTGATGGGCACCAACCGCTGACCTTACGGCTAGCAGCTGAGAGCCTAACCACTGCTCCACCAGGACTCCTTAGGAAAGTGATTAGAAATCAAGACAGTGGCTGCCTACAGGGATGACGGAAGTCGACTGGGAAGCAGAGCGAGAGCTTCCAGAGCGGTCGGGGTCTCGGGAACTGGGGACGGGGAGAGGACCCTCCACAGCAGTCAGGGTCCCGTGCATGGGGGACGGGGGACGGGGCACAGGGGACAGGGAGAGGAGCACTTGCTGTCCAGATCTGCTGAGCTCTGGAGGCCTCTGCTACACTTCCTGTCTAAGTGTGTGTATTGTACGTAAGTAAAACGGGACTAAAAATTGTTCCTGACCCTCAGAGAATATTTTCAAATTTATTGTTCCTCATTGTTTTCTGTCACTTAATCTGGACACAACAAAACACACAAGGCCATCTGTTACCTTTAATATTACAGTTCTAGATTTAACAATAACGCTAATTCCTTTTTCCCAAAAGTCACAAAATTAAAGTTTTTTTTCTAAAATTATTACTACTTAGATACAAGATGAGGGGAAAAAAAAAGAGAGAGCTGAGACTGCAAACCAGAGGCTCTGACCCCACCCACCCACCAGAGGCCCGACGTGACAGCTCCATCAATTCTTCCCCAAAGTGAGTCAGATCCACGGCCCCTACCAGTCACACTGGCTCCGCCATGTAAAGCCATTTATGTCTAGGATTCACAAGTTCTGAGATCTAAGCAGCTATAACAAGGGGTCCTGCTGACCCCCAACCTGGACGCACCTGGCAGCAGCAGCTTTCGTGACGAACGTCAGGTCCCTCAGACTCCTGCCTCTCTAGGGCAGCACGTCTGGACAGGATCTCCTGTGGGACAGGAAGACGTCCCATGACGCCAGGCTGCCCCAGAGTCTGCCACAGGCATTAGAGTCAGTCCCTGTACTGTATCACTGCCCTTGTGGAATCCACAAAAACCTCAATTCTGGGGATCTTGGTCAGGGAGTTACAGACACATAGCAGCAAAGATGGCACAGGGGGAGAAGCTGCAAGGACCAGGTGGCTTCCCGGAGCAGTGGCAACGGGCCCTGAAGGCGGGCAGGCCGGGGCGGGGCGCGGCCCAGAGCGGGCCTCCCTGCAACCCTGCAGGCGGAGTCCGGCCCTCCCCTCAAGCCTTCCTGGGCCTTCGCTGGCCTCCAGCACACACAGTCCACAACGCAGGCTCCCTGTCACTGCGAGTCACCTCTGGGAAGATTCTGACTCGTGGCGACCCTCGTGCCACCCAGGGAGCCGTTAACCCCTCTGGTCACAGGCAGTGAGATGCAGCACAGTGCCAACAGACAGCCAAGGTGAGACGAGAAAAAGCTGGTCAGGAAAACTGAGCACGTGGAGGAGAAAAGAGAGAGAAGAAATCAATAAAAACACAAGCGCCTTACTTTTCTAACTCTTCGGGATCAAATTTCCACCAAGTTTCAGGTTCATGAAACTCGACTCTGTAGCCTTTTCCTATGGCCTATACAAAGGAAAGGGAGGAGAAAAAAACACAAACCCAGAAAGTACGTCTTAACGTAACAAAGAAGGCAGACACACATCTCATTAGACAGTCATTCTAAATTTGCTCAAACACAAACGATTTTACTTCATGAAACACCACATTTTGTAAAAATTACAACCGGACAAAATTCAATTACCATGCTCCAGCCCGGGCAACATTCACAAGACGAGTGCCTGGTTTAATAAGCACCGTGACTGATCTCTACAAAGTGAAGCGACCAGCAAGCCTCTTTAGAAACAAGGACATACTTCACAGCACAGAGCACCACGGTCTGATTCCAGAACACAACCAGCACTGACAGCGGCAGACACAGACACCTCTGGAAGCTGCTATTTACCATCTCCACGTAGGGCTTCATCTCCCAGGCCTGCGTGTTGGTGTTGTCTATGATGACCGGAGAACGCCCCTGGGCCATCGCCTGCTTTGCTGAAATGAGAGTGAATTTAGAAGCAAAAACAAAAAACAGACAGTCGACAGGCTAAAATGCACAGACAAGACACAACTCTGCCATTCTTAACAAACGGTCTCTGCTCTGTATCTAACACCAAAACTACCCAATCTCAAGTCAGTGCCACGACAAGGGTACCAAAAGAGACAGCCACATGCAGCATGGGTCCTCGGCTAGGTGACAGGGGCACCCAGGGGACAAGGCCACATGTGGTGTGGGTCCTCAGCTAGGTGACAGGAACACCGAGGGACAAGGCCACGTGCAGTGTGGGTCCTCGGCCAGGTGACAGGGGCACCGGGGCACACGGCCACATGCAGTGTGGGTCCTCCCAGTTGGTGCTGGCTCTGAAACACTAGCAGTTAAGTGACACTGGGGAAATAAGGACCCGCGGCGCCCCCAGCCAGCCCAGCCTCCCATCTGCAGTCGACTCCCCGTTAAGGCACCAGGAGCCAGGGATGAGTTAAATCCGCCCGCGGGCTGCGGGGCAGGGAGATGAAACGTCCGGGGCGGAAAGGTGGGCCTGCTCACTGAACACACAACTGACCAAGCCGCCTGTCAGACTGAGGCCTGAAGCGGACAGATCCGGGAAGCTCCATCCTAGGATATTAGAAGTGGCCACCTCGGGGTGGACGGGATGCATCTGTATTTCACATTTACCTGGATTTTCCAGTTTTCTACAACGTACAGATAACGTTCAGTGAGAAAGGCTAACGTGAAACACAGATGTCCTGCACGTCTCGTGACCAATCAGCAGAACCTTCGAAACCAGGGGTTCCTGGGATGACGAATTCACCAGCAGGAGCCACAGGACGGGGGCGTTTTCAGGGCACCCTCTGCCAGCACCACCTCTTCCCCACGACAGGAGACTCGCGGGCTCTTGAGCCGCCGCTAACGACGGGAGCCTGTGCAGCCCGCAGCGCAGCCCAGGACCCTTCGTCAGAACCCCGACGAAAGTGAAAGGCTGCAGCAAAGCACAGGCATGCCAAGTGTTCTTTGGACTTAGACGTCAAGTCACCAAGTTCTATGCAAAAGACACTGCTGCACAGACGTCCACGACAGGCACAACTCTACAGGTCAGTTTTGCAGCAGGAACTGCCGATTGACAGCCAGCCACAGCCGGATGTGGTCTGGGGTCTCTAGGACAACAGAAACTCAGAATTCAGGTGACATGTAGGATACCTAAGTGCTCTATCCCCAACCACAAATGGTGATTGTCATGGATCACAGTGTGTGCCCCCCAAAACAGGTGTATCCGCATGGCTGGGCCATGATTCCCAATATTTGGGGAATGTCCTCCGTTTTGTGCCTTTCCTGTGCTATGTTAAAGGATTAGGGTGGGACTGTAAATCCCTTCACAGGATCACCCCCCTGCTCCACTGCAAAGGGACTTTCCCTGGAGCGTGGCTTGCCCCACCCTTAATCCTTGCGTCCTACAGGAGATAAAAGGAAACAGAAGCGAGGAGAGAATTGGGAATCTCACACCATCAAGAAAGCAGCACCAGGAAAGCCTGTCCTTCAGAGCTGAGGTTCCTGCACCAAGATGCTCCCGGGACAAAAGCTGATGCAACACAAGGCCCTTCCTCCAGAGCCGACAAGGAGAAAAGCCTTCCCCTGGAGCAGACACCCTCAATGCGGGACTTGTGACCCACTGGAGTGTGTTAAGAACAAACCCTCCTCTGTTAAACCCACCCACCCTGTGGCGTTTCTGTAAGAGCGGCACTAGCCGACCAAAACAGTGAACAAACGTTCCATGAAATAGTTATTAACTGTCCTTCATGTCCCAACAGGCTCATCCCTCGGAGGAGTTCTGTGCCAGACGGCATCGCTGGTCGCTGTCGGGCCAACTCCAACTCACGGTGACCCCACGTCTGGGGTCTTCAAGGCCTCCAGGTTTCAGAAGCAGACCACCAAACCTGCTCCTAGGCGGGCTTCACCAGTCGGGTGTCACCCAGGACCCCTCCATTCTAGAAGAGCTTATTAACCTAATAAATGTGAGGTGTGGAAATGGCAAGTTCACGCTCTTCCCAGGAACAGTCACCTCCGCGGCGCCCTCGGGAACTCTGCTGGGGCAGGGGTTAAGCTCTTGGCTGCTAAACAAAAGGTGCTCAGTTCAAACCCTCTGGCCCCTCAGTGGGAGAAAGCTGTGGCGGGCTGCTTCCACAGAGGTCACAGACCTGGAACCCTGTGCGCGGTTCCATCCTGCCACATAGGTCGCTGAGTCAGAAGGGACTCGACAGTGACAGGCTCAGGTGGTTCTGGAACACCCCATTCCAATGCCTTCTCAAGAGTAGACTCCACAGGAACACAGCTCCTGGGAAACAAGCGCCAACTGTACCTGGATATGCACACAGCGACGGGAGTCACCTTAGAAAACTCACCACCATGCTCTGAAAAGGAGCAGAGCAGCAGCTCTGGGAATGTTCCGATCTCTAGGTGGTCTGGGATGAGCGTAGGTTCTTTTAATGATAAACAAGCTCTAACAGGGGCAGGGGTCTCTGGCTGGTATAAACCTGCATTTAAAGGGCAAGAGGACCCCCGGAACAAAGGCCTGGCAACCCACTTCCAAGCCATCCACCACGGAGCGCTCCACGGAGTGCCATTCCACACCACCACACGCGGGGTCACTGTGGGGCGCCGCTCCACGCTGCCATGTGCAGGATCACCGTGGGGCGCAGTTCCATACTGACACACGCAGGGTGGCCGTCAGTCAGAATCACCTAAATGGCCACCAGCTTTAGCAAGAGGCAACCAGCTCTGTCCACAATGGTGGCTGGCATTTTAAAGGACTCAATACAAGCAGCACTCTGCGTCCACAAAGGTAACAGCCAAGAAAACTTGAAGGCTCCTACGTGCCACCACAGGATTCAGACTTACAGCACTACGCTAAAGGAAGGCAGCCGGCCGCCCCAGGCCACCTATCCCACGAGTGGCGCCCCATGATGCCCCTACATGTCAGTGTGGCGCAGTGCCCACGTGCCCTCGCCTGTGTCTGCGTGGAACGGCGCTCCATGGAATGGTCAGTAGCGGATGCTTCCACTGACCTAACAGTCCAGAAGGGGCGAAGGCAGAGAAACCACTGCTCACCAGGGGTGAGGGAAGAAGGAACGGGAACTCACTGTGAACAAGTACGAGGTTCCTCCTGGGGCGCTGAAAACGTTTTTCAGGTAAGATAGCTGTGACGACTGAAAAGCCTTGTAAAGACAGTAAAAACTTTCTGTGTACACTTTAGAAGTCCCAGTTGCACAGCAGTTAGAGCTGTGTCTGCTAACCCAAAGGCTGGCAATTCAAACCCACCAGGCACTCCTTGGAACTCTCTGGGGCATCTCTCCTCTGAACTCTAGGGTCGCTGTGGGTCCGAAATGACTCGACGGCACCGGGTTTGGTTTTCTGGCTTTTGCATACACTTTAAAATGGTGATTTTTACTGTATGTGAATTATATCCCGATAAAAAATAATAAAAGACAAAACCCTCCCTGAAAATGAAAACCCTGCAGACCAGTTCCACTCCGCAGCACATGGAGTCAGCACGAGTCACCATCCACCTGATGTCAAGAGGTGTTTCTTTTCAAGTGGATGAAGAACCTGGACCTCCAGGCTGCTGTGGAGCTGGTCCAGGGCACTCAGCTGGCAGTCTGCAAGGAGGGTCGACTCCGGCTTTCCGAGTGCTGACCACCCGGTCCTCTACCCCGGGGACTCGAGCCCACACCAACCTCTGTTCTGATTCCAGTCATGGGCGTCCCCGAGCTGGTCGACATTGTATCTGTACCCGTCTCGATAGCGAAAATAGTCATCAGTGCTGAAGACAATGCCATCACGACTCTGACCCAGCAGGACTCTGTTAATAAAAGAAACAGGTGCCATCTGTGCCATCTCTCACCATGACAAGAACCGCGCAGGGAACGTCACTGAAGGAGTCCCTGGTACTCACCTGCAAGGACACAACCAACAAGCAGTTCCGCAGCTGCCATGGCAGTAAGGGGCAGATTGCCCCACCATACCACATCCGAGTCCACAGAACCACAGCCAGTACCAGAGCCTTTTAAAATCCACACGTGTGGGACAACTTTTTCCGACACCCTTAACCCAATCCCACAATTGTGTCCATCACTGACTGTGCCTTAACGTAAGTGACTTTGTATTTAGTACATGAAGTTGCCTATTTTTAACGCAACAAAAGCCCCTGCCGCTGAGCTGACGCCAACTCACGGCCACCCCCCAGGTCAAGCAGAGCCGCCCCATGGGGTTTCCAAGGAGCCCCTGGCAGCGCTGAGCAGCCACCTTCAGGTGAGCAGATGGGGCACTTAACCACTGCACCCCCGGCATTTCCTCCAGTGCTTTTTAGCTTACAGGAGATGCCAAAGCTGCCAGGTGGGTATATTTTGGAAAAATTACATCTGCTTAAAAGCAACAATCCAGCTGCAACCCAAACAAGGAACAGAGACCCACTATTAACTTTTATGTGATTTGTCTGAAATAGTTTGAATGGTAATGTTACAAGTATTTTTATTTTACACATACTTTTGTTTTTGTTGTGTACATGGCTTTATTGTCAGCTAGTTATCTTCTGTAAACTAAAAAGCAAACAAGCCTAAGCCAGCAACTCATCTGGGAAGGACCCCCTGCGACCCCAGACAACGCCAATGAACTTGCTCCCAGGAAGCATGCACCAATGTGACCCCCGCAGGGGTCACGATCACGGTCCCCAAAACAGAATCACTTTAGAGTTTTTAAGATTAAATCACTAGATGAAATGCTGAATTGGAAAACTGTGATCTTACGTGTGCTTTTACAACAAAAACAAATAAATCACTAAATAAAATTAATGATTAAAAACTAAAGAAGAAAGTCTCAGACGAAATCAATGCTAACTAAGCTCTGCTGCCATCCAGCCCATTCTGACCCACAGTGAACCCATGTAACAGAGACGACCTGCCCCCCAGGGTTTTCCAGCCTCTCATCTTCACGGCAGCTCACTGCCAGCTCTTTCTCCCACTGAACCACAGGGGGTTCAGACTGCCAGCCTTTGGGTGACCAGCTCGGTGCTTCACCAGCACACCCCTGGCGGTCCTGGACACCACGAGAGCACTTGGAGTTTCCAAGCAGAGAGAGGCTACTCAGTGTACAGAGTAGCAGAGAGATGTGACAGTCTGCTTGAAAAGGTGACAGCCTGGGTGACCATGGGTGGCAGGCCCACCCAGTCCTCCGGGGCGGCTGTGAGTGCGCCGTGACCAGGGCAGTGGCTCTTGCCACGTGTCACCTTCACAAGAACGATGCTCCCCAGGGGCTTCAGTGGCTGACTTCTCGGCAGTAAGTCACTAGGCCTTTCTTCCCAGGGCTCTCTCTGAGGGCAGTCCTGGACCCCAGACCTTCCAGCTAGCAGCTGGGCCCATCAACCATCTGTAGTCCCCAGGGACCCCTTTCAAATACATTCATTCCCTCCCAAAAGGCAGGAAGGGTTTCAACCATCACTGCGACAAAGGTGCCACCTCCTCTTCTACCAGGTGACAATAAAGCCACGTACACAACAAAAACAAAAGTGTATGTATACAATAGAAATACCTGTAGCATTACCATTCAAACTCTTTCAAACAAATCACATAAAAAGTTTGGGTCTCTGTTCCTTGTCTGGGTGGCAGCTGGATTGTTGCTTTTACGCGGGCATAATTTTTCTAAAACATACCCAAGTGGCAGCCCTGGCATTTTCTATTAATGCCACGATATGAACATCCTGAACCCACAGCTTCATCATCTTAAACAGAGATCTCCACCACATTCCACCATACAAACCCAACACCAAAACCATCACTGCTGACTGGACTCTGAGGCACAGCAATCCCACAGGACCGAGGAGAGCTGCCCCACGGGGTGTCCAAGGCTGGGGGTGTCCAAAGCTGTCATGTGGCTGGTGGGTTAGAACCGCCAACCTCAGGCCAGCAGCTGAGCAATGGCACCTCATCACCCACGTGAGACCGCAGTGGCCCCAGAGTCCCGTCTTTCCCAGATGCCCTAGGTCCCCTCTTGGCTACACTACTGGCAGTTGCTGGGCCACTAACGAGACACGTTCCGGGGTGTCTTCATGCTGAATCCAGCAGTGCACTCGGTTCTGGCACTCTCCTCTGTCCTACAGGGTCCCTGAGAGTCAGAATAAACACCACGGCACTGGGCTGAGGGCAAGAAAAGGTTGACAGCCTTTCCAGTGATTTAGAAGTGCAGGAGACTGTGATGGAGAACCGAGCCGGGGTGGTCCATCGCTACCAGGTGCGGGCGCACCACGCAACAGGCAGGGCGGGTCCAGCTGACCCGTCCCACCGCTGCCAGGTGCGGGCACAGGGCACAGTAGGCAGGGCGGGTCCAGCTGACCCGTCCCATCGCTGCCAGGTGCGGGCACAGCGCACAGTAGGCAGGGCGGGTCCAGCTGACCCGTCCCATCGCTGCCAGGTGCGGGCACAGCGCACAGTAGGCAGGGCGGGTCCAGCTGACCCGTCCCATCGCTGCCAGGTGAGGGCACACCATGCAGCAGGCAGGGCGGGTCCAGCTGACCCGTCCCATCGCTGCCAGGTGAGGGCACAGCGCACAGTAGGCAGGGCGGGTCCAGCTGACCCGTCCCATCGCTGCCAGGTGAGGGCACACCACGCAACAGGCAGGGCGGGTCCAGCTGACCCGTCCCATTGCTGCCAGGTGCGGGCACACCATGCAGCAGGCAGGGCGGGTCCAGCTGACCCGTCCCATCGCTGCCAGGTGAGGGCACAGCGCACAGTAGGCAGGGCGGGTCCAGCTGACCCGTCCCATCGCTGCCAGGTGAGGGCACACCACAGTCCAAGGCTCTAGTAACTTCTGCAGCAAAGAAACTCTTAACTGCTCTACAAATTGAGGGGGGGGCAGGGTCAATCAATCAGTGTATGTGATTAAACCAGATCAACACCAAAGATGGACAATTCTCTACAAAAACCATCTTTTTAAAATACATAAATCACAATTACAGTAAATAATTTTAGTTGAGACACCTTTTCCCCCTAGACAGGATAAACTGTTCAGGTACCCTTTTAAAAATTTCCTGAATAACCTCCAAGTAATTTTCCTTTTTCAAAATTTTTAAAGCAAGGAGACCTGTATTTTAAAAAAATCCTCTGACTCTGTGGGTATCAGACGACATACCAAGCACTTGATGCGAACACGCCTGAGACCGTTTGTATTTCCACACTAACCCCACAGTAGCGGGCTTCTGTCGGGAGCGCCGCGGGGCGGCTGCACGCAGCCCCACAGGCGGGTTTCCAGCCAGAACTACCTCCACAGCAGCCACCGTCCGGGCACGGTGATGATGACCAGGACGACGTCCATGCCACTAGCTGAAAGGTGAGCAGACTGAGCGCACCAGTCACCCCCCGCCCCCTCCAGGAGAGATGTGACAGTCTGCTCTGCAAAGGTGACAGCCGTGGTGACCTCATGGGGCAAGTCTGCCCTGTCCCACAGGAAGCTGTGAGTCAGCATCAACCAGCGCCAGTGGCTGTTACCACGTGTCATCCTCACAACAACCCCGCCAATCCCACCTTAACCCAAATCTAAAAAAGAAAATAAACTCGGAAGTCGGGCCACCAGAGTCCCACAGTCACAGGAGAGCCTCGACCAGGGGCCTCACGAACCCCCAAACCAATGGCCTCCGGGATCCGTGCCTCCTAGCACCCACGCCTTTGGGGGAGGGCTGCCTGAATGACTGGCGACTGCGCAGCAGCTGTGGCAGGAAAGGGGAGGCCAGGCTTCCTCTCTGATGCTTTGGAGCCCTGACAGCTTGGTTTCCTGGCTCTGACACCCCTAGCCTGCGGCCACTCTGGCATCTGAAGAGTCCTTGAATTGAGAACAAAGAGACTCTTGTAAGAAAGTGTTTATCTCTCCTCTGGAGTTTAAACTGGCATCTCCCTGCTCCAAAATCACAGAGGAAAAATAAAACAAAAACCCTCTCTCCACCTCTCTCTGTTATGCTAAGTGTAGCTGCTTCCACAGCTGACCAACGTGAGCGACCGGAAGGCCTGGAACACCGCCAATGCATCATCTCACAGGCCTGCGGGTGAGCAGCGGCAGACCTGACCGCATCACAGCTAAAGTCAAGGTCTGGGCAGGCAGCACGTCCTCTGGGGCTCCCGCGCGAGTCTGGGGTTCCGCCTTGCCAGCCTCCAGCAGCTGCCCGCACTCATTCGCTTCTGGCCCTCTCTTCCATCCTCAGAGTCAGGTGTGCACTCTCTTCTCTCTTCTCTGAGCTCTGCTTCTGCCCTTGTCCTTACTCAGCCAGCTCACTCTGCTCTCCCTTCCCCTGGTTACCACGTCCCCTTAGCCTCCAGTCTCACCTGAACGATCCTCGTAATTCTGTGGGCCCCCCCTAGTTAATTCACCCTCTCAGAAACCTGAATCACATCCACAAAGCTCCCTTACCAAGTAAGAGAACACAGTCATAAACTGCAGGGATTGAGACACGGACACCTGGGGGGCGGGGAGCATCATGCAACCTACCACGATAAATAGCAACAACAGTTTTACAAAAAAGCTTTCTCAAGCTCTGCTCTATGCTGTACTTCCTCGATGATAAGGAAGGTCCCACTGGTTTTTACCATCTCCCCAGTTATGCCTAATTCTCCTCTACCTTCCGGTTTTATTTTTCACTTTTCACCTATCTAGGAGTTATTCCTATAAATGATGGAAAGGAACACTATAAATGCTTTCCTCTAGACTGATAGCCAATATTCCATCTCACTCACTAAACACTTTTTCTCTACTGATCTACAGTGCCAGTTTGAGGCCTGGGTTACGTAACAAGCCAGCTGCACGTGCGCTGACGTGTGCTTGCTTAGTCCTCTGCAGCACACAATCTCACCACCTCCAAGACGGAGGGAAGCCGTGGGCCGCCCCGCACTGCAGGTGACGAAGCACAGACCCACCAACACACCTACGCCTGGCTTCGCTGGTCCCCCCGCCCCCACACTGACCACGCACTGCATTCTTTCATCGGCTGGTCCGATGCCAGACTCTCGAATCTCGTCTACTGGTCTGTTCTTAGGCCAGTCATCACTAAGTTTTGATTATAAAAACAAACCAAACCCTGCCATCAAGTTGATTCTGACTCACAGGAACATACCGGTGAGAGGAGAACTGCTTTGATTACAGTAGCTTTTAAACATATTTTGGTGTCTAGCAGTACAAGTCTCCCCTTATATTTTCATGTATTTTTAAACAGTCCTCATAGTCCTGACACATTTACATGCCAATGAACTTCAGAATCAGCTTATTAAAATTCATACAAATATCCCTCTGGGATTCTGATTAAAGCTACACTGAATTTATATAGGAAATAGTGACACCTTTATTGTAATGTGTCCTCCCATCTATGAAACCACCACAGCCAAAACCCTGGCCAAAGTCACTGAGACTGCCCAGACAGCCTCTCTCAGCATCCTCAGCCAGGATTTCTCAGGCAGTTACCATGTGGAAGGCAGTAGAATTTGGTGGAAAGAAAAGGGGGGGAGGGGGCTTAGAGTTAGCTCTGAATTTAAATCCTGCTTCTATCAGGTACAAGACATGTGGCCTAGGACAGTCACAGAGCCATCCTGTGCGCTTGCTGATGGCACGGGACCCTGACGCCAGAGGCTGGTGCAGAGGTACCGTGCTGCACTGGGCGGGACCCCCACTGCAGGCACTTGGTCAACTACAGCTTCTACCACCAGAGGCAGGGCAGGACGCCGGTAGGCGGCCAGGACAGTCACCAAGCCTGCGTGTGTCTCTACCTGGAGTCTAGAGGAGTAGATCTGAGATAGATTCAACACAGCCACAACCATGATATACCTCAAATACTTCAGCACCTCATGCGAGTGGGAGATTTACGGCCCCTCCTAAGCAGTTACGGGACAGCCGGATGAGGGGTCTCTGACCCCAAAACCAACAGCCTCCAGGGATCCACATGCCTCCCAGCATTTGCACCTATGTTGAGGGCAGAGGTGATTCAAGGTGAGTCCCAAGCGCATCACCCCATCAGGAAGTCCTGGCCCACGCAGGCTCAGCATAAGATCCAGCCCCCAGGGGTGCCTACAAGGGCTGCAGGAACAAGCGCTCCACGCACCATGGTCTCCGAACAGCTGCAGACATTCATATACAGCTAGTATAATGGCTCTTAGACACAGGTTTTCACATACTGAATTAACTGTTTATTAGCCTAAGACGCACTGGTAGGGCAGTGGTTATGTGCTACTGATGCTAACCCAAGGGTCAGCAGTTCAAACCCACCAGCTGCTCCCTCAAGCCCTATGAGGCAGGTCTGCTCTATCCTATAGGGTCGCTATGAGTTGGAACTAACTTAACAGCAGTGGTTTCAGGGTTGTTTTGGTTACTAAGCAAGAGAGGTGGAGAACACACTGACACTGGTAAAAGCACGGACACCCAAGGACGTTGGGGAACTACACCAGCCTGGACTCCTTGCCCTGCTGGAAAAGGGTGTGAGAAGCCAGCAAAGTCTAGAGCCTGCACCCCCAGGAATGGCACCCGTGGCTCGACTCTGAAATGTCCCCCTGTGTGCATGGGACCCTGACACCAGAGGCTGGGGGATTCTGTACCGGCTGGGGGCTTCTGTAGCCTGATGAGGCCACCTGCAGTGGTTACGGGCTGAGTCCCCCTCCACCTGACCACTCACCCACCCGCCGCCAGGCTGTCTGAGAGCACAGAGCGCACCCACTTTGTGAACTGCTCAGCTCGGCGTCGGGGTTTCGCCCTCCTCATTTCCAACGTGGCCTCGGCTCCAGGTTAATCTGACTTGCGTTTATTAAAAAGAACAAGGATCCTTCACTTAAAACCAAAAGCAGTGAGTGATGACTGCCAAAAAAAACCTATACTGTATCAGCACCCGTCAAACTGGCCCAGGTCAGTCATAAATGAATGGAAACAACGCTGTCTTGTGCAGCCTGCACTACGTGCCAAAGGAGAGGTGAGGCTGATGCTGTGTGCACTCAGGAGGGGGGGGTCTGAGGCTGAGATGCTTCTAAAGCTGTGCCACAAAAAGAGGAGGCACTAAAGAGAAGCTCTCGGTAAGCAGAGTCCTTGGCTGGCACAAACAGGTAAACACTTGGCTACTGACTGAAACCAAAAACCCAGCCCCGTGGTCATCACGTACATTCCGACTCACAGCGACCTGACAGGCAGGGTACAGCTGCCCCCTGGAGCGTCCAGGCAGTGCCCGGCAGACGTGAACTGTGGACCCTGGGGTCAGCAGTCACGGCACTTCACCACGATGCCACCAAGGTTTCTTCACGGCAGGCTGGCGGGGTGAACCCACACAGGGGCCTCAGAGGAAAGTCCTGGCGACCCACTCCTGAGTGACCACAGCCACCGGGGGCCCGATGGGGCACAGCTCAACCCAGACACACGTGATTTTCTTGGGCATTTTCACACCAATGGCTAATGGCACACTTTGCCTCACGTGGAGAGCGCAGTCAGGTCCAAGTACAGGAGAGGAAGATAGAGAGACAGCTGAGGGGTCCGAGGTGGGCATCAATATCACCTACAACTCTGAACTCGAAGGCGAGCACAGCCCTAACGACAGGCCACAGCACTAAGGGCAGACGACACTACGGGCTGCCCTTTGCGCTCAGTGCCACAGGGCAGCTCGGACGCCTGGACCACACCTCTAGTTGTCTCTGTGCTCATCACGAAAGCTAACTCCTACAAGAAGCCATTCATTACTTCAGAAGAGCCAGCATTATAACCATCCCCAAACAACCAACACTACATCCCCTTGCAGTCCAGCTGACTCTGACTCACAGCAGCCAGACAGGACACAGCAGAACTGTCCCCTAGGTTTCCAGGCTGTCACTTTACGGCAGCAGATCTTCCTCCCACGGAGCTGCCAGTGGGTTCCAACCACCGGCTTTTGGGTGACCAGCCAAGTGGTCACCACTGCACTGCCAGGATCTTAAATAACCGAGACTATTCTGTTCAAAACGGCAGACCTAGGAAAGCAGTGGCCACCTCTGACCAAGCCCCTCGAGTCAGGAGTCAGGTATGGCCTGTGCGTGTGTCAGGGAGACACACAAAGGCACCTGCCGCAACTCTGCCCGCAGCCTCTCTTCCTTCTATAACTGTACAAAATACGACTCTATGGAAGCACTCTGAAAATTATAAAGCATGAGACAATGTCAGCGGTTGCTACCACACAGAACTTTTTCTGTACATCACATCTCTTCTCAAGCACAGGGCCTGCTGGCGTACTGAGGAGGCACTTCACGGCCAGCTGCCGTTTGACCCCACAGCAGTACTGGGGACAGCAGACCCTGCCACCTACTTACCACTCAGAAATCGCTATGGGGCAGTCTCCTGTCCTGTAGTCACCACAGGCCAGACTGACTCAGGGGCATCCAACAGTCCCCCAAGGAATACGAGAGCACTGCCCACTCCAGCCGGGCCCGGAAAGGTACCCCCACTGCCACCAGCCAATACTTTGTTCCAAGCCACTCAAGCATCTGGTCCGAAAGTTCACCCTCCTTTCTTAGTTTCCTGGTCCCTCTAAGTCAGCTGGTCCTGGGGAGCTGACTCACTAGGTTTCTAAATTTCAACCAATTCTCCTCTCTGACACTAAATCTCAAATCCGAAAGGCTACCCACGTTTGCGAGACAAGCCCACTCTCTAACCACTGTACTCTCCAGAGACTTCAAATTTCGTCTTCGCCTCCAACCTTTGTTCACTAAAGCAAGAGAAACCAAAACGCTGCCTCGAAGTCCAAATTCAATCACAAAGCTTACGGTTTACAATACAGCAGGAAGTGATCACAGCAGAGATCTAAGGTTTCTCTACCTTGTAGTTCTGCAAAAAAATTCATGGTTTAGACACTTCATCAACACATAAAATACAAAGTAGTTCTGAAAATAAATATAAAACACTGGCAGAACAGTGCCTGGGACTTCTCTTATCCTCACCCAAAGGCCCCAAAACCATCTTCTCCAGTATCTGGCATGAGTCCTGGATCACCAACAGAAGCCACAAGCAATCCACAGAGTCCATCTCGGCACTGTTTATTACAAAGTAGCCACATACTCAGGCGCCAGGAATGGAAGACGTTTTCCATTAAAATACCCCTGGCTCTTACTCCTTGGAGCTTGCTCAGACTCCTTCAGTTTTGAGAAACCAGCACTCCGTTGTCAGTCCACACTGCCGAGAGGGTGCAGTGTTAACACACTGACAACAGTCCTTTCCCGGCTTATCTTCCCCACTTCCCACAGCAATTCCAAAACCAGCCAGACTGCAACCGCCCAAGGATAGCGGGACTTGCTCGAGGTCCCAGAGAGAGAGTGGCGACACAGAGCCCAACCCTTCAAGAGCGCCCTCCAGAGCCCGGCTCGCAGCACCACCTGAGAACACACAGCCCAACTATTTCTTGAGCCCTCAGCAAATTCAAACTCGATGCCTGCTCTCCCTTCCATTACAGAATGTCTTTTTAAAGATCTACAGCGTCAGGTGCCATCCCACAGTAGAACAGGTTCAAGGTTTCCGTCCATTACAAACACGAGCATATGTCACTGATGACTAACAATCACTTGTGGACTTTAAATTACCAAGTATTCACAACGACACCCTCTACTTACCGAGACAGCGTCGTCTTCCCAGAACCAGGCAGGCCTCTCAGAAGGATAAGCGACTTCTGCAGACTGGGCAGGTTCTCCTGGGGACACCGCTGGTCCACAAGCGCCCCGGCCACACCGCGCTGGTCCACGGGAGGCGCTTCCCAGCAGTCCTCTCTGGTTTCATAGAAACCGCTGAGCACAGCTCCGTCGTGCGCACTGTACTCACCTCCGGGGGGAAGAGCACTGCTGCCGGTCTCCCCGCAGACAGCGTACGGACCACTCTGGTCAGGAGCCAGATGGGTCCAGTTGCCAGGACAGCCGTCTCCATAGCACCCACTCCACGGCTGAGCATCACTGTGGACACGGAAGACACTCGATGGCGGATCTGCAGGCACGTGAAATCTCTGAACATCTAAATGACAGTCAAAACCAGGAAGAGGAGGAGGAGGACCACGGGGCATGATGAAAGAAGGCAGTGACTGCCATTCGGGCCTGAAGGACACACAGGAAACATCATAAAAAGGGGGTAGAACTCGTCCATCGCACAGAGCACTCCCTGGCTCTGTCCCCAAGTGCTGCTGGTAACTGCAATGGGGCGGAGGGGCATCGCCAAGGCCTCCTCCCTTTTCTTCCTCAGACCCTAACCCGTCGCTGCGCTGCTCCTGGGAGCACGGGGCAGTCAGTCCCCAAGGTGGGCCGGCCTCCTGACAGCTGCTCTCCAGACCAATTGGGTCATTTTCCAGCTCTTCGATTTCTTTGTAAAACTGGAATAATTCACTGTCGATCTCAGATTTTCTGCAGTCAGATGTCCGCTTCCCTTCTCGCCCTGCCGGGCCACCCACCCTGTCAGTGGGGTCTGCCCGCTTCCGCCTTCCACTGCCCTTCTTCTCGGGCGGCTGGTAAACGGGGCCTATGAACGCCTTACTCGTGCTGTAGATGCCATCGTCGGTGGCTGTCACCGCAAGACCTGCGCCCTTCGGCTCCTGTGACCCGACGCAGCCCATCGTGTCTGGGCTGTCCTGAGGCATCCCATCACGCAAAGGTCTGGACAAGTCTGCAGGCTGGCTTTCGTCCTCCTGCGGCCGACGACTTCCTCTGGAATCAGAGGTAGCTGCAGGGGCCCGATCAGGTCCCGTTTTCTCTTGGACTCTGGGCGAATCAGCGCCACCATCACGGGAGAACACAGAAGCCTCTTCAGTCGACTTCAGTCTTTTGAAGCATGGTTCACTGGCTAGTTCTTCTCCAAGACCCAAAGATTTCACCTCGACTTCACCATACGGCATCTGGGGAGCAAACAAATCCCTAATTAACAGCTAATGTTTGAAACACGAGCCCTGGTTGCGGAGCAGGAAAGAGCTCAACTATTAACTAAAAAACGGACAGTCTGAACCTCCCCCTTCCCTCCCCCCCGGTGGCTCCGCAGGACAAAGACCCAGCCATCTGCTCCTGTGAGGATGACAGCCTAGGAAACCCTGTGGGGACAGTTCTACTCTCTCACATGGGGCTGCTACAAAGTAAAATTGACTCCACGGAACCCAACACCAACCAACAACACGTAGCATGATGTTTAAAAGATGTAAACAAAAGTTTTTTCAAAAACAAGAAACCAGCCAGCCAGCCAAGAAAAAAACTAAATGTGATATACACTTTTAATGCTAATATCTCCCCAAAATATTAAAGCACAAGAGTCATTTTATAATCACCGACCAAGTATCATCACAAAGCACTCTATCTCACCAAAGTTAAGCGTCCCTTTAAAAACAACAAAAAGATGTATCTCAACTTTTAATCAAGATGGTCCACTACTGAATTTAGAGAATTTAAAGAACTAAGTTTGGGAAGTTTAATCCATATTACAACCTTTATGATTTAGATCATAACTGCATACTAGGAAGTAGACTGCTGACCCAGTTACGCACTGACACTGGCTGTGGAAAACCACACCCCCAGCACCTTCCTGTTTAAAGTCAATGCGTCTTCAGGAGGGAACGGTTCAGCCAGGAAACTCCAGGCAAGCACCAGCTCCTTACCCACCAAACATCAGACTGACCGAAACACCACTCCTCACAGGCCCTTTTCCGCCAAAGTAGGTCCCTGCTGGCACAGGAGTCAAGGAGACAGCTGCTGACCAAAACACTGGCAGCCGAAGCCCACCAGCCGCTCCCCAGGAGAGAGGTGGCATCTGCCTGTCTAAAGCTTCAAGCCTGCAAAACCTATGAGGCAGTTTCACTCTGTCCTCCAGGTCACTGTCAGATGGAATGGACATGTCAGCAGTGAGCTGTTCCACTCAACAGAGTAAAAGCAGTTCCCAAATGTGTACTGCTTTAATTAGACTAATAAAGATTATAACTTCAACTGTCCTGAAAGCCATGTGAACACATTATGGTTTAAAAAAAAAAGAAATCTGGCAACTACCAAAACGATCTTCTCTGGGTTTACTTATCTCACAGGGAACTGTTACTTCCCTTGGCATTTCTTGCAGACCTCAAGACAACCATCCACACCCCTGTCTGAGTCAACAGGTACCACACTGGACAAGTCACTTTGAGGACTAAGGTGTGCCTGACCCAGCCCATGACTTTCTCGACCACTTGACAAGCAAGCAAAAGGTGGACACTGACAAAGGAACACCAAAGAAGGGACACCTTTCAGGTGTAGTGTCGGCCAAGAATACTGACGACACCACGGACTGCCCGAAGAACAAACACGTCTATGTGGAAACAGAGCAGCCAGAACGAATGATCTTTAGAAGGAACGGTGGGCACACTTGTCTCATGTACTGCGGGCATGTCATCAGGGGGGACCAGTCCCTGGAGAAAGACATCACTTGGTAGAGGGTGAGGGAACAGCAGAAAGACCCCCAATGAAAGGACTCGCACAGCGACCGCCACGGCGGGATCGAGCCTAACACAGTCCGAGCGCGTGCCAGAGGACCGGGCAGGGTCTGCTGCAGCACTGGGTCGCTACGAGTCCTCTGTCGTCAGGGGCCTACCGGACGGGCACCTAACACCTCGGAACTTCATCCTGCCCTCTCCCTGCCGTTGCCCCCAGCAGACAAGAGAAAGGGCAGAAAGACGAACGACGGGGCGGACCGAACAGAGAGAGACCGGAGGCAGCGCGGCCGCGTGGACCCCCAAGGCCTCGGACCCCGTCAGCTGACTTCCCCTGCGGAACTGCTGGGGGAGGCCCCGACGAGAGCAGGGGGCTGCGTCAGGACGGGCAGCCGCACAGCGCCCACGCCCAGCCGAGCGCCAGCGGCCGGGGCGAGGCTGCGTCCCCGGCTTCTGCGTCCCCCGAGGCACGCCCGGGCCCTCTCCAGGACTTCGAGAGGCCTCGGAGGCTCCAGTTTAAAGGCGCCGTGCTGACTCGCTGGGCTGCTCCACTAGGGTGGTGGTTCGAGTCCGCCCGTCAGCTTTGCTGGAGAAATGACCTAGCGACCTGCGTCCCTACAGATTACAGCCCAGGGAACCCTACAGGGACGATCTGCTTTGTCTCACAGGGTCCCGATGAGCCGGACTCCATTCGACGGCAACGGGTTTCTGGACTGAGCCAGAGACCACCGAGACCGTCAGCAGGACGAAGACGACAGACGTCAATACGCCCACCCCGCCCTCACTTCACTTGCTGGGACTACTCACCTTACCCTACCGCTCTGCATTGACCTTCTCCTCCCAGTAAAGCCTTCTAAGAAAGCGCTCGGCGAAGGCGCAAGAGACGTGAGGAGATTCCGCCCCCGTAACGGGAGCCGCCGCGACCACAGCGCCAGCCCTGACGGAGCAGCCAGCTGCGCTCCGTACGCAAGATGGCCGCCGCCTCCCGGTCCCGGGCCGGAAGCCCGGGTTCGCGCCGGTCATTGTGGGAACTGAAGTCCGGCCTTCACGCCGGCCCTGTAAGTCTCCCCACAAGAAGACTCGGTCTCCCAGAATCCTCTGTGCGAGACCCGCTTCCTCCGACAATGGACCGGAACTAGACCGGAGACTGACTCCCCCAGAATTCTTTGCGGGGCGACACCGCCGTCTGGCCACCAACGCGCGACCGGAAGTAGTTCCCTGCGGTGGCGCCGGGAGGTTGAGAGGCGGCTGCGGTGGCCGCGACAGCAGGGGACCGCGAAAGCAGGTGGCCCCCGCCGCGTTGGCCTCCACGGGGGAAGAGCGCGCGAGGGCCGTGCCTGGCGCCGCAGACTGATGCCTGAGCTGCGCCTGATGCCTGAGCTGCGCCCAGTGCGTGCGTGAGGCTGTCTAGGAGACCGAGAAGCAGGGAGACTCCGTGTTCGGTGTCTCCAGGTGTCGCCTCTGAGGAAAACCACCAGGCATCTTAGGATCAGACGCTTCGATCAAAAACAGCATCTCTGCAGCAGAGGATGAGAGATAAAAGTACCTAGGAGAGAACTAGTGTCATGCCTGATTTTTTTGTTGTTTTAATTAAAGACCCCTGATTCAGCTTTCTCATTGGAAAGGAGATTGGAGCCTCGTCTGGTAGCACATAAGGGCCGAGTTTAAGTGTTACATTAAAAACAACCACAAACCGAATAGCTGTCCATCTGGACACCTTCTCTGTTGCCCCAGACCCACCGTCTCTGCCCCCAGGTTTGTCCTCATATGGAGCAGCTTCTCAGGGTGCCATGTTTAAAGAAGTCTTTCTAAATGTATGTACCCTTGACTCTGTAGATACACGAGTTAAAATCACACTCTGAAATGTTTACATCTGATGAGGATCCCATGAATATACTACAGGCTGCCAAAAGAATGAACAAATCTGTCTTGGAAAAAGTATAAGCAGAGTGCTCTTTGTAAGCAAGCATGGCTGTTACCGGGTGGAATCAGTCCCTGGAGAAAGACATCTGCTTGGTAAAGTAGAGGTCCAAAGAAAAAGAAGACCCTCAATCAGATGAAATGATGCGGTGGCTGCAGTAATGGACACAAGCATAAAAACTATTGCGAGGAACCCCCAGGCAGTGGTTCAGGCTATTGTAAGACGTTGCTGTGAGTTGGAGCCGACTCAGGGGCAGCTAACACCAACACTGTCCCAAGTGATCTGCCCAGTTACTAAGAGTCTCCTTCCTGCTGGTTAGATTCAAGTTATACAAAAAGGCCCTTTACCAGCATATTCCCTGATACTAGATGCAGGCAACATGCCCAAAGATCTCTCTTCCAACTGAGGGGCTACTCACAGCAGATCCCGTCATGGGTGTGATCATGTATCAAATCTCAAGAGGCAGGTGATCACAACAGTGTATGACCGCCAAAACAAGGAGAATCACGGCCCAGTCAAATGGACACACAATCTTAACCACTGCGGTTATACATAAGAATCACCTTGGGATCTTACTAAGTTCTAAGTTCTGATCCAGTGTAGCTGGAATGGAAATGCAAATTCTCGACAAGGAACTTGTTCGCAATATAATTCTCAGCAGGGGTTTGGACTAGAATCCGTTTGCAGCATCAGTCAATGTTAAGGCTGCAGGTTAGGGTTCAGTTCTGAGAACCGTGAGTAGAGCAGTGGTTCTGAGAATTTATTATACGTAAGAATCACCCAGGCATCTTGTTAAAATAGAGATTCTGGTTCAGTATATCGGGGAGGGGTGGAAATGGAAATTCCATAAGAGTTCAAAGCAGAATGAACCAGTTTGAAGCTCCTGTTTAAACTTTTTTATTCCTTCATAAAATGATTCAATTATTGTATTAAATTATAAAAAGAACAATTTCAAAGTGAAGAGAAAAATCTGTTTCTGTTCCGTTTTCCTTCTTTTCTGTCTGCTGCTAGCTATAAACTCTCAGCTTGAGGGAGGGGGCAAAGGGGGAATGATTTCTTACAGAGCATGGTGCATCTGTTCATGGTAGGGGGAAATCTCATTTATTAAGAGCGATGGGAGCACAGCCAATGGGTGTATTCATTGCCCCTAAATATGTTGTGATGTTGGTTTGCCAAATGCTGGGTGATGTCTGTGTATTTACAGTAACAATAACAACTTAAAAAAAGAAAAGTGGCTGCTGAGTTTGCCTTCTGTGCGAGATCCTCAGGGGATTGGCTTCCTTGGTTTGGGTATTTACGATCATGTTCTCACGGGATGTTCCAGTTAACTGGCCTAATAACATGTCGAGCGCCTCTGTTCAACCTCCTAGCTCCCTGCGTTAGTGTCTGGGGTTTTTCAGCCTTGTAAGCAGCCGTCTCAGGTGTAACAATTGATCTTTATTCACCTGGAGCAACAGAGGAAAAAGGAGAGTCAGGGACTCCAAGAGGATATGGAATGTATGGCTGATTTTCTCCATAAACAACTGCCTCCTTTATCACGAGACCAGAAGAACTGGATGGTACCTGGCTACTGTTATTAAACATTTTGATCTAAGATTCTATGCCTCATCAAAAGGAAGAAAAATGCAGAGCAGAATTCCAAATTTTCATAGAATCTAGCCTTTCTGGAGCCTTTGAGGCTGGATGAACCTCGAAAACTAGTGCCTTAAGATAATCTTTAAACTTTAAACCTTAGGTATCTTCTTTAAACCAAACAGCGGTTTAATGTAATTAGTAAAGAATGTCAGCCTTGAGCACTATACTCTTTTAAACAATTACCTGTATAGGTTCACGTTGACAGTGCCCCCACCCCCCAAAAACCACTGCTGTTCAGTCGATTCAGACTCAGCAACCCTGCAGGACAGAGTAGAACTGCCCAGAGGGTTTCCGAGGAGCGTCTGGGGGACTCCAGCTGCTCACCTTTTGGTCGGCTGCAGTAGCACTTGACCACAGTGCCGCAGGTCAGACAGGAAAGTTAGAGGAGGACAGTGAGTTTATGCTCATGGAGGACCAACAGTTTGGAAAGGGAGGGTGAGTGACAGTGGCAGCACAACATCACTGCATTGTCTATGTAGAAACTGCTGAATTGATGTGTGTTCTGCTGTCTGTTCTCAACAACAGCAAGAATAAATTACAAAAAAAAAAAGAAGGCACGAGGACTATCAGCAAAGTGTGTAAGACTCTGCATTCTTCCCCTAGCTCGGACTGTCTTTGGTCTCCCATCAGGTGACAGTCAGTTCTTCCGTTTTGGTTCCCTGAAAGCAAACCCACTGCTGTCAAGTCAACTCACAGCAACCCTATAGGACAGAGGAGAACTGTCCCATAGAGTGCCTGGCAGATTTGAACTGCTGAGCTTTTGATTAGCAGCTGCAGCACTAACCACTAACTGGTGATTAAGCTGTTTGTTGACTTACGGTAGCCTCCCTGTGACCTCCCAGTATTCCTCCCCTGGAAGCTTTGCGTTTCCATGGGGAATTCTTCTGAAATGCTAACAGTACCTTCAGCAGCCCTTCTGAAAGCCGGAAGTGCTATTCCTGCCTTGTAAAGTAAAATATAATAATAATAATAAATTCCTGCAATGTCATGGCCAAGGAATCAATGCATCTTTGAAAAATTACCAAGTCTTGTTATTTTCATGTTTACGGACTAAAGTAGATAATGCTAAGGGCATGGCAACCTTAGCTTGTAATTAGGTTTCTTATAGAAGATAGGATTGTTAGGGTCTGCGATTTTCAAGATGCGACACTGTTACTTTAAAGGTTAAATTTTATTAAAAAATATGCCCAATAGGAAAAATACTGGTGCACCAGGGACGCACCCCAAGCTACACAGAGCAGGGGGCGACGGGGAATTTCCTCAGCGCCCAGTATTTAAGTCGAGAGACTGCAAAGCAGGGAGGGTGAACTGACCTTTACATTGATTGGTTAACTCCTATTGGTTGTAAAATGTGGTCAAGGTCTAGGGGTCACTTGCAGGCTGTCACTTGCAAGGTTGCCCCCAGGCTTGTCTTGTGACAGTGTTTTGTAAGATAAAGGTGAGATTATTCTATGGTATTTTCTGCTATTAAGTTGTTTCCTGGGGCTTTCTTTAATACCTCCAATTTTTACCGGGCCCTTCCTCATTTCAACATTCCCCCCTTGAGTTCTTATTCCAGAGTCAAATCTTAGACTCTGAGTGGGTGCCAGGCTGATCAAGGTCCTGGCTGTTCAGGGGGTGGTAGGTCTGGTGTTGGGGCTGATGTTTTAGGACCAGGAGCTGGCTAGTTTTTCTCTTAAGTAATTTAGAATGTAGGGACCCACAGTTTTAAAGTTAAGGTGAAGAAGACAAGTGGTCCTGTTAACACAGTGACGAGGGTAGTCAGCCACGGAGACCAGGAGAACAGAGACTCAACCGATCCTAATGAGGTCCCCTATTTTCCCTGATCCAGGGTGCACTGGTTTCACAGCCCCATGTATAACAGAAATTCCTCAACATGATCCATAGACATAAGCCCTGGGACAGACGTAAAATTGTTTCTTAGCCAGTTGTTGCATGAGGCAGTTAGTAGCCCACCCCCACCCATCAGCATGTATACATCCCCCAGTATTTGAGTGTTCGTGTGCACAAACCGGGTATGGGTCTTTCTTAAGCTGTGAGGCTATAGAACCCCCCACAAGGTCACAAGAATCTACGAATGGTTGAAGTCACCTCGGGAGGGCCAGTTAGGGTCAGTTCTTGAACTTGCCGGCGAGGTTTCTTGGAGTCGCCTCGGGGCCAGTATGTTGTCACACCCTCCATTGAAGGTAGATGGGGGTGACAGACCCAGGGCCGGATCCTGTCAATCTTGACGGCAGTGGGGGTTGTCAGGATTACTGTGTGGGGTCCTTTCCAACGGGGCTCCAAAGTCTCCTTTTGGTGTCTCAGGACCCAGACTAGACCCCCAGCTGAAACTGATGTGGCTTTACAGGAGGGAGATCGTGGAGGCATCTCGACAAGGGGAAAAGCAGATCTTGAGTTTTCTGCAGGGCCTGGAGGGACTTAAGCAGGTCATGATTAGAAATTTCAGCAAGTATGTCATCCCTTGGTTTAGGGCAGAGGGGTGTGGCCTCCCGAAAACAATTTCATAGGGCGTAAGGCCTTGGAGGTAGGGAGAATTACACACACGCATTAAGGCCAAGGGAAGCAGGGCCGTCTAGTCACCGCCAGTTTCTAGGGTCAATTTGGTTAAGGTCTCCTCAAGGGTCCGGTTCATCCTCTCTACCTGTCCTGAATTCTGGGGGTGATAAGCACAATGTAATTTCCAATTAATCCCCAGGACAGATGTTACTCCCTGAGAGACTATGGCCATAAAGGCAGGGCCATTGTCTGATCCTAGCATCAGCAGAACCCCAAACCTAGGTATGAGTTCTTCCAGGAGTTTTTTTTTTTTTTTTTGAAACTACTTGTGCTGTCTCTCTCTTAGTGGGAAATGCCTCAGTCCAACCAGAGAATGTGTCTACGAAAACTAAAAGGTACTTATATCCGTATCTGCTGGGCTTAATTTCAGTGAAGTTCAGTTCTCAGTGTACTGCAGGCATAGTGCCTCTTTCTCTCTTACCTAGGTGGGCCTTACCGGAGCTGCTTGCATTAGTGGCCTGGCAGGTTTGGCAGGTGTGCGTTATTCCTTTAGCCAACCAGGGTAGTTAGGGTATATAGTACCTTGGAGATAGAAGTTCCTGGATTTTGTTGCTCCCAGATGGGTGGTCTGGTGGATCTGGCGGACAAGCTTCTCTTCCAATTTTTGAGGGAGAATGGGGAGCCCTCCCGAAGTATAGTGTCATCCTTTCTTCTCTTCTAGGTGGGCTCCTCGGGAAGGGTTGGCTCGGGGAGCTGGATAGAACTGATCTCCAGGAGGCTGAGGGCAGCTTCCTTAGCTGCTCGGTTGGCTAGATTATTACCTCGGGCTTCCATTGTTTCAGCCCGATGATGTGGTAGGCATCTCGTTACCACTGGTCACGGGCATTGTGCGTCTGGGGCACAGTGAGGGGTGGCGAGTCAGGGGACAGGCTGGCGTCAGGAGGCTCCTCGTCATCTGAGAGGCCGGATCTGGTGGGTAGGAGCTGTCAGAGTGCAGGGACAAGGGCAGTTCCTGGCACGGGCTCCGGTCTTGGCACAGGTGCTTATAGTCCTGGATTGACTCATACAGACCTCACAGCTGGCACAGCAGCAACATTTCCAGTTGTCGTAGTCCCACCTGTAGGCAACATCTCCTTGTACAGCACCGCTAATGTAGTGTCAAGATTGACTGGGCAGCGTGGAGCGGCGAGGCCGGCGATGAGGCCCACGTTGGCAGTGCCAGCGCTGTGGCGGGGTCTGTCCAGAACTCGGGCTGTGTGGCTCAGCTCGTCATGGGTGCGGCTGTACTGGCTGTAGACACGCTCCAGCTCCCGCCACGAGCCCCCGCTGGCGTTGAGAAGGCCGCTGAGGCCGCGCAGCAGGGGCAGGCGCCTGGCCAGCGCAGCCTCCGCTGAGGGCAGCCTGTTGCACTGATGTTCCCGATCTTCGGCTACCACTGCTGCCCCTGTGTACCTGGTGCCATCCCTGATAAAACTGCTCCCGTCAGTGAACAG
Source organism: Heterohyrax brucei (assembly GCA_028571685.1). NCBI lineage: Eukaryota > Metazoa > Chordata > Mammalia > Hyracoidea > Procaviidae > Heterohyrax > Heterohyrax brucei. Next base: position 84,624,543 of record CM053159.1, read on the forward strand.
AGTGAGATCAGGGTCCCGCAAGGGAACGTCCGTAAGATCTCGGCGAAGTCCATGCTGTTGGCTAAGCACCTCAGTGCAGTCATGCGGTTCGGCCTCCAGGTCCAGATCAGGCAGCAAAGTTGCTGGGTTGAAGGCTGAGCTAGAAGCAAACACAGCTGGGGGCTGATCTAGTAATAAAGACTGGTAGTGGGTTAGCCGGGCATTGGAAATCCATTTATGAGGCGGGCTACGCAGGACTCCCTCGATGGCATGGGGGGGTAGTGATGGTCAGGGGCTGTCCCATAGTCAATTTTATCAGAGTCTTTTGCTAGCTGAGCGGTGGTTGCAACAATTCTAAGGCACCTTGGCCATCCTGAGGCCACTGGGTCTAGCTGTTTAGACAGACAGGCCACCGGCCTTTTCCATGGGCCGAGTGTCTGAGTAAGGACTCCCTTGGCTATTCTTTTATTTTAATGCCAATGCTGGTGCCTCCAGGAGTGACTTCTTTATAGTCTGGAAAACCTGTTGTTTCTTTAGTCCATATAAAATTCTTTTCCTTTCCTCGGGTCAGCTCGTATAGGGGGCGCATTATCTCTGCAAATCCTGGGATCCAGGGTTGGCAGAACCCAGCGGATCCCAGGAACTCCCTCACCTGCCGTGGCGTACACGGGGTGGGAATCCCAAGGATAATCTGTTTTCTTGCTTTGGATAGAGAGTATTGTCCCCCCTTGAATTGGAAACTCAAGTAAGTCGCCTCCTGGACATAGACCTGTGTCTTTTTAGCAGAGACTCGATATCCCAATTTCTCCAAGAGAGTTAACAGGGACTTGGTGTCCTTTAAACAAGTGTCTTCATCGGGTGCCCCGAGTAGTAAGTCATCTACATATTGTAGAAGGGAAATGTCAGGCCACTGATACCTGTACTCATGTAAGTCCTGATGAAGGGCCTCAAAGATGGTGGGAGAGTTCTTGAACCCTTGTGGCAGGCAGTCCAGGTCAGCTGCACTCTGGAGCCATCTTCTGGGTCCTGCCATTCGAAGGTGAAGAGGGGCTGACTCTGCGGGCTCAGGGGTTTACTGAAGAATGCATCCTTTAAATCCAGCACTGAATACACCCGGTGTTCTGGTGACAGAGAGCTCAGGAGAGTGTACGGGTTAGGACTGGTCTGGAGTCCAGCCCTCCTGCCTTCCTCACCGGCAGGAGAGGAGTATTCCAGGGTGACTGGCAGGGCACCAGTATTCCATGTTTTCTGAGTCTTTGAATGTGGGCCCTGATCCCTCTCTTCACTTCTGGCACAATGGGGTACTGTGGCACCTGAATCGGGCTGGCAGATGGTTTTAAAGTCACTATAACCAGTGGTTGGTGTTTGGCCAGCCCTGGGGAGTTGTTTTCAGCCCAAACCTGAGGAGTCTCTTTGATCAATTGATTCACTGATATCACGAGGATAGAGCAGGGGCCCCTGTCAGAACCATCATAAAATCTGTATTCTTCCTGTAAAGGGGCTACCACATTGACTTGCGGTGTCAGGTAAGCATGATCCCCAGCAAAGTGGATAGTCACCTGCATTTTTGATAACAAGTCTCTTCCAAGTAAAGAGTACAGGCATTCAGACATTACTATAAAGGAGAGGGAAACAGTCTTAGCTCCCAGATCGTTTGTCAGTCCATGAGTAGGCATTAACCCCAGTAGCTCCTCATGCTAGGGTTTTGGTTTCAGTTACAGGTCCTAGGGGTTCAATTAGAACTGAGTTGCTAGCCCTGGTGTTGACCATGAATTCTACTGGCTGTCCCCCTATTTTTAAGGTTACCCTGGGCTCGGGGGCGGGCCTGGTGAGCCCTGACGCCCTCAGGCCTCTAGGTTAAGAACCTTTGGAGGGGGCTTTCTTTAGGGGCACTCACCCTTCCAATGTCCAGTTTGTAGTAGCACACTGGTTTCTCTGCAGGCGAGGCTTTCCTGGCTTCCTCGTCTGATCCGGTTTCTTCTCCCAAAGGCGCTGCGGCGTGTGGCCCTGGGCTTCTGCCAGGAGGATTCTGCTTACCTTTTTGGCTTGTTTGTCTTCTGGTAGTTCGTGGTTCAGCTCGGATAGATTCTTTCCCTCAAATCCTTCTATTTTTTTGTATTTTTTTCTTTTGATGTCAGGGCTGACTGTCCCACGAAGGCTATGTTAATGGCCTGTTGATTTTTGGGAGACTCAGGGTCAATGGGAGTATCTGTGCGGTATGTCTCCAGTCATTCCAGAAAGGCTGCTGGGGATTCTGAGGGTTCCTGAATTACCTGTGTTACTTTAGACAAATTTGTGGGGAGCCCAGCGGCGGCCCGGAGACCCCCCCATAAGAATCTCGTGGTAGACAGTTAGGCGCTGCTTACCTGCAGTGGCGTTTGGGTCCCAGTTTGGGCAGGTCAGGGGAAAAGCGTGGTTAATCTCATCTAAACCACGAGTAAAGTTTCCATCATCTCGTGGCACGTGTTTTCTGGCTAGGGAAACAATGTTAGTCCTCCCCTCAGTGGTAAAGAGGGCTTGGAGAAGTTGCTGTATGTCTTCCCAAGTGGGCTGGTGTGTTACAAAGATGGTTTCTAAGAGATATATCAAGGGTTGAGGTTTTTCAGAAAAAGGGGGATTCAGCATTTTCCAATTGTAAAGATCAGAGGTTGTAGAAGGAGTATAGACCAAGAAGGGGGTCCCAGCCTCAGTCATGTGCCCTATAGCTCGCAAGGGGAAAATATGAGGGAGGCTTCTATAAGTGGTTTAAAAGATCGACCTGAGCGGGTATGGGCTGGGCTCTGGAGATCAGAGGAAGGTGGTGCTGCAGAAGTGGCGGGGGTCCGGGGAGCAGTCGGGACTGGAGGGTCTGCAGGGACCCTATACAGGCCACGGAGACTGGCTTTGGCTCTCTCAGCCCCAGTGGCGGCAGGAGGAGAAATGGGAACAGGGGGGTAGGGAAGTGGGAGACTCAGTCAGAGGAATCAGATGGAGGAAGTGAAGCTGGCAGGGGTTTTGAGGAGCCCTGAGCCGCCAGGGTTGTAGGAGGTTGTTTAGGGGGAACATAGGGTTGCAGCCACACAAGTGGCCGCCTGAGGAGGTCTTGCCAAGCAACAATGTATGGCATTTGGTCAGGGTGACCCGGATCGCCAAAGATGACCTGAAAAACAGAGTGGGTTTGTTTTAATGTCTAGGGATCCCGTGGGTGGCCATCCAGTACCAAAAGCCGGCCAGTCTAGATTACAAAGTGTGCAGAGTTTTCCTGATCGCACCTTGCCGAAGTCTCGGGCTCGTTTCTGGAAATCTGAAAGTGGTTAAGGAATAGGTCTAGGGGTGTTACAGAGTGAGAAGAAGATTGCCCCATGGTGGCAAAAGTAACAATCAGGACAAACAACACAATCAAACAGACAGCGGAACAGACACAGACCAGTCACGGAAGAAACAAAACAAAAACCAGATGCGGGATTTACAGGCCGCAGAACCAAAAAAGGAACCAGCGGTGCCCGCCCAGATGGAGAGCTGAGGCGTCCCCCAGCCTCCGACTCAAGAGAGCAGTACTGCGTCCAGATTCTCTCTTAGTGAGTCCCAGAACCAGAGCTCGAGCACAGACAGACAATATCCAGACTCACGGGTGAGGTCCAAACCAGATTGGCCGGCTGCGGAGGTCGCTCTTGAAATCCCGGACGAGCCCCCAAATGTTAGGGTCCGCGATTTTCAAGATGTGACACTGTTACTTTAAAGGTTAAATTTTATTAAAAAATATGCCCAATAGGAAAAATACTGGTGCACCAGGGACGCACCCCAAGCTACACAGAGCAGGGGGCAACGGGGAGTTTCCTCAGCGCCCAGTATTTAAGTCGAGAGACTGCAAAGCAGGGAGGGTGAACTGACCTTTACATTGATTGGTTAACTCCTATTGGTTGTAAAATGTGGTCAAGGTCTAGGGGTCACTTGCAGGCTGTCACTTGCAAGGTTGCCTCCAGGCTTGTCTTGTGACAGTGTTTTGTAAGATAAAGGTGAGATTATTCTATGGTATTTTCTGCTATTAAGTTGTTTCCTGGGGCTTTCTTTAATACCTCCAATTTTTACCGGGCCCTTCCTCGTTTCAACAGGATTACCTATAAAATTTAATAATTTCTACTGATTCACTGAATATAATGTGTTGAAAATTGTGTTTGGGGCACCACCTGCAACAACATTAGTCGTCACAACACCTCTAAAAGGTGGCCAATATTACTTACTGTTCAGATTTTACTGGTGATTGAGTGTCTGAAAGTATGGGTAACTTTGCTTGTGTTTCATAATGTTGCGATCTAACTCCATTAGTGGCGAAATAGGAGAACTTCCTGGGATGTGAATTGACATAATAACGCTGGCCATAAGAATCAGCACAAAGCTGGTTCTTATGAGATGTAGGTCAAACACACCCCCATTCTCCAACTGCTTCACTATTTCTGACACCAGCTGCTTCCTCCACAGCACTCTTTCTCTCCTGGGTTCGATCCTTTATTGCAACACTCATAGAAAACAACATATCTGCAATAACATCTTCAACAGAAGGATATAAATAGGAATGAAGACATGCTTAGGGTGAAGTTTGGGATGGATGCCAACCCAGGATCTGGACCTCTAAGGGGGACCCATTTCTGCCTCAAAGAGAATCCTTTTACCCTCTCATAAAACTGATGTCCATTCTCACCCAGCAGGCAGCTCAGTGGTGTCACTTGGTCAACTTGGGTGTCCCCTGTTTCCCTCAGCTGGCCCCTGGCTGCCCCAGGTCAGCTCTAGGACAGCTTTTAGATGGTCCTTGCTCGGGCAGTTCTCAGAGAGTCACACACAGCTTTTGTCTGAGGTTCAGCCTTAACAGTCTGCTGCCAGCATCTGAGTTATCTTGTGGTCTACCATCTGGCACTGTCACCCCTGAAAGTTTACCTGGTCTGGGAGGGTTACAATAGAGGGCCCTGTGTGCAAAGGACAAGCTCTTCTCCTGGGTCTTGTTGACCAGGAGACCCCTTTGAACCCCTCTGTGTTCTAGGGTTTTGTATCAGTCACTGGGCAGGTCCCCTAGTCAATTTGGGTAAAGTCAACTACCAGGTGGGTCTCCCTAGCCAATTACAGTAAGGGGTAACTTCTGGATAAGAGGGTACCCCAGCTAAGACAACTAAAAGCCAGCCCAGGCAGGGCTCATAAACCTGGACCCAAAGACCAAACTTTTTTTTTTTGCAAGAAGACTCCGAACAGCACACATAAAAATCCACTGCCGTCGAGTTGATTCTGACTCACAGGGACCCTATGGCGTAGAGTAGAACTGCCCCATAGGGCTTCCAAGAAGTGCCTGGTGGACATAGTGTATCAAAATTTACCCTCTTTAAAGAATGGACTGGACTCGGGCACATGGTGTGACCACACAGTGCATGTGCTTCACGGTTCTGTGCATTTCTAGGGGGCGGTCACACTGGTCTCTTTCTAGATGGGAGGGAAGTGGGTGGAGAGGAGGGGACAGATGTTGTCAAGGGCACAGTAGAATTATGGGATGTAAAGGGGGTGCGTGCTGTCACCAGGTGGGGACAGCAGAAGGAGCTGCAGATAGGTGGGCATACAAAACAGATTTGGATTGTATACTTCACTTAATCACAGTAAAAATGACAAAAAAATAAAATTTAGCCTCTTCATACAACTACAGGAAGGCTATACTGGGGGGACTTTGTCCCTGAAATTCAGGGAGGTCATCTTATCCAATGATCAGATGCTGCCATTAGCTGAAAACAGCCTGGTTTGTATGCCCCACAGGTATGACCATAAAACCGTAAATAACTTTTGTGTCAGCCACCCATCACCTCTGTATCAGAGCTTTCTGTTGTAAGAACCATAAATAGCTTTTGCCTCAGTCACCTTTCACTTTTTTAGAACTTTAAAACTATAAAAAACTTTCCCTACCCACCGCTGGATGGGCTGAGCCACCCCTGGGCTCAGACTCCGTTCTCTTCTCTTCAAATAAACTCCACTAGACCCTCGGACTGGTGTGTCTCTGCCCCTGTTTCGAGGCACTCTCTTCCCAACAATATACATAAATGCGTTGTGTGCTTAGGTGGGCCTACTCACTTCAAGGAAATACTGGTGGTGCAGTGGTTACATGCTAGGTCTGCTAAACAAAAGGTTGGCCGTTCAGATCCCCCAGGCACTCTTTGGAAACCCTATGGGGCAGTTCTACTCTGTCCCATAGGATTGCTCTGTCCCGTAGGATTGCTCTGAGTGGGAATTGACTTGATGGTAATGTGCTGTTCACTTTGAGTTATTGACTCAGATTTGTAACCAGGCTTCCTAATTTATTTCAGGTTGTCTGTAGACGTTAGACTTATGTCACTGATCATCCTTTAATGAAGGAATCATATAATCATGTTCAATCACTTAAAATTTCCTTTATAGTACAGTACCACAGAAAAACAAACAAATTGGTTTATAGATTAGAATACTCTGTGATATCATTAAGCTGCATTGTGTCTGTATAAAATTGAATCACTATTGTTCATGCGTGAGTGCCAACTCACACAACGGGCAAAATAAGAACTGGGATAACTTTTCTGGAGTGCCGTTTGCAGTGCTTTACAATGTGCACATGCAGAAACACTTGTTTTTCTAGAGTCTTTCAAACAGACCCAGAAGTAGACAGAGACACAGAGCAAACCCTCAGATGTCCGCTCGATGGCTGTGACCACTATAAAGTCACTATCAGTCTCCTCTTTCCCCTCTGTCATTTGTCCCACTGTGGGGGTTCCCATGTGGCTGTGATGCTAGAAGCCATGCCACCAATATTCGATACCAGCAGGGTTCCTGCCACTGGATTGAATTGTGTTCCCCAAAAATGTATGCAGCCCTTTGGCTAGGCCAGGGTTCCTGGTGCCGTGCCATGTTCCTACATGCTGCAAATGCTGGGAGGATGGGTGGCAGTTGGGTTGGTGGGGCAGGACTGTTGGTGAGATTGCTTTGTGCCTTGAGGCAGTCTTTAGGGATATAAAGGAAAGGGAAGCTAGCAGAGAGAGTTGGGGATCCCATACCATCAAGAAGCAGTGCCAGGAGCTGTGCACATCCCTTGGAAAGCACCAGGGTGCCTGTGCTTCTGAAGCTCCCAGTCCAGGGGAAGCCTGACAACAAGGGACTTCCTCCAGAGCCAGCAAACAAAGCCTTCCCCCGGAGCTGACGCCCTGAATTTGGACTTTCAGTCTACTGTACTGTAATAAAATAAAATGTCTCTCTTTAAAGCCATCCACTTGCGGTATTTTTGTTAATGCTGCACTAGCTGACTAAGACAGTCACCCACGGCAGACAGGTTTCAGCTGAGTTTCCAGACTGAGACAGACCAGGAAGAAGGACCCGGCGGTCTACTTCTGAAAAGAATTAACCAGGGAAAACCTATGAAGAGCAGCGGAACACTGTCAGATACAGCGCTGGAAAATGAGCCCCCAGGTTGGAAGGCACTCCGAAGATGCCGGGAACAGCGGCCTCCGCAGAGCCGCCTTTCTGATGTGGATGGAGTCAAGCTGTCTGGACATTCATTTACGGATGCGGCACGACGCAAAGCGAGAGGAAACAGCTGCAAACATCATCAGGGCACAGAAGAACCAGCTGGTGTTTGGTCTGGTTGTGCACAGAGCTGCCATGGGCCACAACCAACTTGATGGCACCTGAGAACAACAACAGCAAGATGATTTTGAAGCAAATTCAAGATATCATGTCATTTATTTATATAGGTCATTGTTTTTGAGTTTTTGATTATTTTAACTTTATGCTGAAGCATGATATGTTGTTGAGGTTGTGAGCTGCTGAGCTGATTCAGGCTCATGGCCACTCTGTGTGATGGAACAGTAACGTCCAATAGGGTTTTCCAGGCTGTCAGCTTTACAGAAGCAGATTTCCAGGTTTTTTTCCCAGCTGAGCTAGTGGGTGGCTTTGAATTGCCAACCTTTTGGTGATCAGCTTAACTGCGTGTTTTAGGAGAGCGTATTATGCATGCAGGAAACTGTGCCACTCACTGAAATGTGACAAACTGAGCGCATGGTGTAACTACACGTGATTAAGAACTGATATTCAGTATTTGTAAAATCTTTTAATATTACTATTTGTCTTAGTCATCTAGGGCTGCTATAACAGACATACTGTAAATAGATGGCTTTATCAAAGAGAAATTTATTTCCTCATAGTAAAGTAGGCTCAGGGTCCAAATTCAGGGTGTCAGCTCCAGGGGGACGCTTTCCTTTTTGCCAATATTCTTCCGGGCAAGGAGCTTTGAGGCCCAGGGACCCCAAGTCCAAAGGATGTGCTATGCTCCTGGCACTGCTTTCTTGGTGGTGGGAGGTCCCCACCCGTCTGCTAGTTTCCTTTTCTTTTATAGCCCAAAAGATTGCCTCAAGGCACAATACAGTTTTACACACTGAATCCTGTTCCACCAACACAACTGCCTCCATCCTCCCTTATTAACATCACAGAGGCAAGGCTTACAACATACAGGGACATCTCACAATACCAGAAATCAAGACCTTGCTAAATTGCTACACACTTTTTGGGGGGACACAATTCAATCCATGATACCATTATTATACTGAAAAATTAACAATAATTCTTTAGTATCATTAAGTATTCAGTGCACATATTTCTAAATGTCTTCTTGGCATCCTAATTAATTTTTTAGTTTTATTTTTTGCAACTGGCTGATGTGACTAATCTCTTTTAATGTCTAGGTTCCCTCTGCTGCCGAACTAAAGTGAGTTGGCCCCCTGTCACTGACAGCTGAAGTTCAGCGACCAGGAGAAAGGTTCAATGTTTTATCAGCAGACGAACACGCCGGCCGGGAGACAGTGAGAATGGTTTCTCCAAAAACTGTCCCACCTGGATGACATTTCTGGTGTTCTTTTAAAGTCAGAATTCAAAGGGGGCTGTTGGTGGTGTGTTTGTCACAGGATAATCAAACAGCATAACTTGCCCAGAAGCTTACCACAGGATAATCAAACAGAGTAAACTATCTGAAGTTTGTCACACGGTAGTCCAAAAAGTGTGAATTGCCCAAAAGTTTGTTACAGGAGCAAACTGTCGAGTACACTACCCCAAACTGGTTACAGGATAGTCTGGCAACCTTACAAGTCAGAGACTAGAGGAACCCTTGACACCACTGCCCTGAAGCCCCCCTTAAACTTTATAATGAAACCACACTTAGAGGTTACCTTTTAGCTAACTAACAGACTAGCTTATAAAACACACAATAGCACTGTGAGTAGTGTGGTCCTTTAAAATTCGTCTATGAGAGACCAGTTAACTGTTACTCTACAGCAAAGATGAGACGGGTAAGAAGGGCAGAGAAGCTAGATTAATGGAAATGAAACAACCAGAACAGAAGTAATGAGACAGCTGACACATTGTAAAAAAGTTGTAACCAATATTACTCAGCAGTGTGCATAGAAATCTTTGAAAGGGGACCTAATTTGCTGTGTCAGCTTTCACCAAGAACCCTGTAAAATAGTATACTTTTTAAGAGTAGGATAAGTTCTACTCTGGCCCCTAGGGTCGCCATGAGTCGGATCCGACTCGACGGCACTTGGCAAGTGATTGATTCTTTTCCCTTATTAATTTTCAAAATAATGAGTTGAGTCATTAGCAACCTCCAGCAGTGACTGTTTTTATTTTTAAAGTATATCATGAACTCAGAGATTTAAATGTATTTTTTTTTGTTTTTAAATTCATTCTTGGATTGTTTAACAATAAACCAAAACAGCCTGTCACTGTAAATCAATACTGTTGTTGATTTCTACACTTGGTGACCACGTGTTACAGAACAGAGCTGCCACATAGGGTTTTTTTCTTAGGTTGTACCTACGGGAGCAGATATCCATCATAATTTTAGAAGACAAGGTACCTTGTGAAACAGTATGTGGATTGACAGCAAAACTTTAAAATTAGTTACCTCTGGAGGAATGATTGTGAGCGATGTTTTCCCTTTTTGTGCTTAAATGCATTTCAAGATTTATCTACAATAAACATATTATTTAGAAAGCAAAATAAACAAAGTATACTCAAACGAGTTTTATTTCAGCAGGCAGAAAAAAAAATTTCCAGTAATATCAATATTTTCCAACAGCTCCATCTGCTGGTTGCTGGCTAACACTCATTTTCAGATGCTACTATGTTTTGTTTGTAAGGAACCGTGGTTAAGTTCCTGGCTGGTAACCAAAGACTGGCGGTTCAAATCTATCAGGTGCTCCTTAGAAACCCTGCGGGCAGCTCTACTCTGTCCTATAGGATTGCTATGAGTTGGGATTGACTTGACAGTACCCAATAACAACTCAACCTACAATTCTCAAAGTCTTTCTATGACTTCTTTCTGACACTATTTCCTAGCCGTGTCTAAAGTAATGATTTATGAAAGCAAACTAATAACAAGAGTTAAAAGCCACCATCAAGTGACTAAGTACACTCAGGCTGATTCTGTAAGAAAGGATGAGTTCCCTTGACATGTCTGGAAGTGGCATGAATTCATAAAGAACAGACTTCTTAGGTATGCAGCCCCACAGGACAGAGCAGAAGTGTCCCATCAAGTATCCCAGGCTTGGAAATGGATGGGCTAGGCTTTTCTCCTGCAGGGCCACGGGTAGGTTTGAACCACTGACCTTTTAGGTTAGCTGTTGCATGACTAGTGCTCCTTAAACACACACACAGAATTAGAATTGATATAGCACCCACACCCCGCTTGGAAAGAGAGCCGAGAGCTTGTATACAATGAAGAAAGTTCACTTTGTCACCTTGTTGCTGTATCAAGCAGATCCTTTCACTAGAAATTATGCTTCATTGAGGTCGTAAGGATGGTTTTCCTTTATCTGACCTAATGGTAATTGCTTCATTGATCCTTACTATACAACTCTTTCTAAGGCTAGCTCACTGTTGGCCATTCCTTCTGTGGGTTCAGTCCCGTGGTGTTGGTGGCCTGTTTTTATTGTGCTCCATTAAGTTGCTGCTGACTCATAACAACCCCAAATGATGAAGTAGAATTGCCCCATAGTGTTCCCTAAGCTGTAAATCTCTATAGGAGCAGATTGCCAGTTTTTTTCTCCTGCCGAGCTACTGTGTGGGTTTGAAGGGCAGGTCATTTTGTCAGCAGATGAGTGCTTGTTTAACTGTATCACCTCCAGGGCCCCTTGTCGGCAGTCTAAGGTGGCTAGCGTGTGGTGTGGGGTTCATGCCAAGAGCTCGTGGCCTGGGCAGCGACACTGAGGTAACAGTTCATGCAGCTGATGCAACAACTTCAGGCATTTTAGAATTCACCGCCACACGAGAGAGGACACATTAGCTTTTATCTCTAGGTCTTTAATACGGTTTGAAGTTTCATGCCAGGTGTAGCCCATCTGGTGACCGCTGTTGTTGTTAGGTGCTGTCGAGTCGGTTCTGACTCACAGTGATGCTGTGCCCAACAGAACGAAACACTGCCCGGTCCTGCACCAGGTCCACAGTCGTTTTTATGCTTAAGCCCATTGTTGCGGCCACTGTGTCCAGCCATCTCTTCGAGGGTCTTCCTCTTTTTCACTGACCCTCCACTCTACTAAGCATGATGTCCTTCTCCAGGGACTGATCCCTCCTGACAACATGTCCGAAGTATGTGAGACACAGCCTTGCCATCTTTGCTTCCAATGAGCACTCTGCTTGGACTTCTAGAACAGATCTGCTTGTTCTTTTGGAGGTCCATGGTACATTCAACATTCTTCTCCAACACCTCAATTCAAAGGCATCAGTTCTTCTTCTGTCTTCCTTTCTCATTGTCCAGCTGTTGCATGCATATGACGCAATTGAAAATACCACAGCTTGGGTCAGGCGCACTTTAGTCTTCAAGGTGACATCTTTACTTTTCAATACTGTAAAGAGATCCTTTGCAGAAGATTCTTCCCAATGCAATGTGTCTTTTGATTTCTTGACTTCTAAAAAAAAAAAAAGGGTTCAGCAGTTCAAATCTACCAGGCACTCCTTGGAAACTCGATGGGGCAGTTCTGACCGCTAGGGTTGCTAAGACTTGGACCTGACTCCACGGCAGTGGGTTACGTTGTAAAACAGCATTCTTGAACAGTTCATACACCAAGATCCACTTGTGTCAATTCGATTCCAACTCACAGTGACCCTATAGGACAGAGCACAACTGCCCTGTAGAGTTTCCAAGGCTGTGACTTTATGGAAGGAGACCATCATACTTTTTCTCTCCATGGAGTGGCTCATTGATTTGGCACACTGGAACCCCAGACCTTTTGGTTATCAGCCGAGCGCTTAACACTTGTTACTACCAGGGCTCCTAAACAATTCAGTCAAAAAAGTATTTACTGAGCATCTGAACAACAATGACAAAAACTCATACTTACTGATGTCAGGTTGGCACCTACTCATAGCAACCTATAGGACAGAGTAGGACTGCCCCATGGCATTTCTAAGGCCGTAAATCTTTGGGGGAGCAGACAGCCCCATCTTGCTTCCACGGAGTGGTTCCTGGTTCCAACCGCTAATCTTTTTTTTTTTTTTTTATTATGACTGAGTGAAAATGTACATTCTCATATAAATTTACATGCCCACCTATATGCAGCTTCCACTGCTCTCCCTGCCTGGTGACAGCACACTATTCCTCTCTGCTCCATACATGTCTCATCCTCCCAATAGTCTCCTTTCCCCTCCTCTCAACCTACTCCCCTCAGGGAAGGTTTTTCTCTATTCAGATATCTGACTCTGTCCTCCTGTGAAAGTTCGTGCTGATAGGACAGTGATGCAAAACAGGAAAGCATCTGAGATGACCCTGAAAAGGTGTCAGAGAGAATTCGCCACACATCTAGAGAAGGTATAAAATGGGCAGATGTTCACTGAAACAGTCCTGGACGATGGAACACAGGAATACATCACAGGTCACAGCACCAAGGGCTTTGCAAAGCAGTCACTATTATAAATCTTATGTGTAGAGCCCATCAGTACTTAATGTGAGTGTTTGTAAACAGTTCCGGCTTTTCCCGCAAAGTTAGAGCTACATCACAATCGATAGGATTTTCAGCAGGAGTTAAGGAAGCGGCAGACGCAGATAACGGATCGACTGCTGTCCCTCCCACTGCTACCGCCGACAAGGCGAGCCGACGCGGTGGCTTACGCGCTTGCGCGCGAGGTGGGGCGGGGCGGAGCCCGCATGGCGTGCTGCGGCGGGGCGGGAACGTGGAAAGCGGGCGTGCGCGCCAGCTCGGGAGGGGCGGAGTCCGGCGGGCACGCGCGAGAGGGGGCGTGGCCGAGTGGTCTTGAGGCAGGCGGGAAGGGGGACGGGGCGGGGCAGAAAAGAGCTCCCACTGAGCACGCAGACTGCAGCGGGACTGAAAGGGGGCCAGTGGGAGAGGCGGAGGGGGGCGGGCACAGCGGCGGAGGGGCGGGGCGGAAGGTGGTGGGCGGGCACAGCAGCGGAGGGGCGGGGCGGAAAGAGGAGGGCGGGCACATCAGCGGAGGGGCGGGGCGGCGAGCAGGCGGGCACAGCTTGGGGCGGGGCGGCGAGCGGGCGGGCGGGCGCGGGGCGGGGCGACGAGAGGGCGGGCGGGCGGGCGGGCGCGGGGCGGGGCGACGAGCGGGCGGGCGGGCGGGGGGCGGGGTGACGAGCGAGCGGGCGGGCGCGGGGCGGGGCGACGAGCGGGCGGGCGGGCGCAGCGCGGGGCGGGGCGGCGAGCCGGCGGGAGCCCGCGGCGCGGCGGTCGGCAGGGGGCGCTGCGCCCCCACGCGGCGCGCCGCCTGCCCTCGGTGCCGTCCGCGGCGGTTCGATTGGAGCAGCCGCCGAGCAGCGCTTGGCGCCATTTTGAAGCGGAGAGGAGGAGGAACGGCCGGGCTGGCTGCGGCCGGGGGGGGGAGGCGGCGAGTGGATGCGGCGGCGGCGGCGGGCCTGGGCGAGCAGCGGCGAGACAGGAGCGGGGAGTCGGGCGCCCGGAGGTAGGCACGGCCGGGGTAACGGGAAGGCCGGGCCCCTGCTCTGCGGGCGCCGCCGCGCTCCATTTTCAGCGGCCGCCGCGGTTCTGGCTGGCAGGGCTCGGGCGCCGCCCGCCGCCCGCGAGGCTGCCTCCCGGGTCGGGGGCCGGGTCGGGGCGCGGCCCGCGGCGCGGCGGGGCCCGGCGGCGGCGGCGGGAGCGGGCGCCGGGGGGGCGGTGGGGAGGGTGAAAGTGGCCGCCGGGCGGGCTCGGGGAGGCGACCTGGCGCGCGGGCGGGGTCCACCCGGGGACGGGCGGGCGCCCCTCCCCCCGCCGCCCCCACCCCGGCGCTTCCCGGCGGCGGGTGACCGGTTCCCCCTGAGCTGGAGCGGGGTGACCCGTTGGGGTCCTCCTCCCTTTTCACGCTCCCGCCGGCGGGTCTTCGCGGGCGAGGAGCGGGCGGCGGGGTGCCTTGTGAGCTCCTCCCCGGGAAGTCCTCTGGCAGTTGGTTCCCCCTTGCCCGGAGAAGAGCTGGCGGTGGCGTGACCCTGTGGGGTCCTCCTCCGTGGGGCACTTCTGCTGGCGGGTGTACTCTTCCTGGGCAGGGGTCGAGTGTTGGGGTGCTCCTGAGGGGTCCTGACCATAGAGTTTTGTCGCAGGTGGTCCCCCCTCTTTTGCGAGGAGCAGGAGGTGGGGTACCCCCATGGAGTCTTCCCCCTGGAGTCCTCCTGTAGCTGATGTCTTTCTCCCCAGCGGGGAACAGGAGGTGGGGTACGCCTAGGAGTCCTCCCCGTGTTATCCTCCCACCGATGGGTGCCCGTGTCCGGGAGGTGGGGTCCTCCTCCGGAGTCGCCCTCCCGTGGAGTGCCTTCCCTGGTGGGTCCCCCTTGCAGGGCGGGGTGTTCCTTGTAGTGCTCCCCGTGGAGACCTCCGCCTGCGCGTGTGCGCTGCCTGGGATGGGGAGTCGCTGTTGCAGCGTGACACGTTCACAGGGTTGCTGGCGGGTCCTGGGTTGGAGCTCGCGCCCCTGGTAGCCAGCGGGGTGGGGACCGAGGGCCTGGCTGGGTTAGAGCCCAGCCGGCCTAGCGGAGCCCCCGCCTCTCCCGGAGCCCTCCGTGTCTGTCCTGTCCTTAGGACGGCAGTGCAGGAGGTTGTGGTTGTAACGAGGTAACGTTTCTGCAGTCCGCTCTCTCGCTGACGCTTTACCAGTTACTGGTTGGGAGGAAAGTGCATGTGTGTGTGCGTCTCTGTGTGTGTGCACCTCGCCGTTTTTAGAGGTGCAGGCTCCTGCATTCCTCCTGGGGACAGTGAGGACAGTGAGGGCTCAGGGAAGGGCTTCCGCTTTGAGCGCCCCAGGGAAGGCGGCGAGGGGCGAGCCTGGCTTCTCCCTGGTGGAACGCCCTTTGTATCAACGTTCTGTTCCCGGGTCACAAAGTCAGTGATGGATGGAACTGGTGTCCCGCATGTCTCTGCCCTTTATTAAGTAGTTTCAGAAACTTTGGACATGGCGCTTGATGTCCAAGAAGGGTCTGCAGCCTGGGGGGACTTGGGGATCTCTCTAATAACGTTTTAAAAATATGCGTGTTTATTTATATTTAGAAGGTAAGCTGTGAACACATAATAGCTGTGAGATTTGAACTGGCAGTTGGTGTTCTCAGTCAGCAGATTTAAATATAGCTCCAGAAGAGCATTTTCTGTATTTTTAAACTCAGTGCAGGAAAATAATGAAAACAACAAAATCACGCAAAATAGGACTTGTAAGGACACTTCATGTAGCAGAAATGGTGAGCGTTTTTAGGAGCGATGAAATGGTACACGGAGGCCAGTTTGTGCAGCTGTTCATCGTCTGTGACGTGGAGATAATCGGAAAACCCAATCCAAGTCCATGTTCTTGGTGATGAAAGTGTAGCTGACAGTCACAGACAGCATGGGAGTTTCTGAGATAGATTTATTCTCACAAACCGTGGTGTAAGAACACAGCTTAAGGCAGAACCTTGTACTTTGGAGATAAAATGTTTACATAATGTGTGTTTGCAATATCAATAGAAAAGGCACATTTCAAACGTTGTTTTTATTGCTGGAAGTACTTCTGTTTTCTGTCCTATTCTAGTGTTTTAAGAAACTGTCCTCCGCTGAGTGTAGCTTGGAGGTGTGAGTATTAGAATAAGGAGATTGTGTTTGTCTTGGGTTCTTTTTTAAAAAAGGTTCCTTCCCTTTTTGGATGTGATTGTCCCTGCCTTGTGTGTCCCGCTGGCTGTGGATTTCTCCCCCTTGGAGCCCTGTCTCCCCTGCCCCCCATTTTCCCAGGAACTGGAGGGGCCTGCGGCGGGGTGAGCCTTCTCTCAGGAGATGTTTTATGTTATGCTTACTTCGTGTGTAATTCTGAGTTGACTGCTGGATAAAAAGTGCTTTTAATTTTTAAATTTATTAAAAACCTGTCATGCAGCTTTGTTTACTGCCACAAAAGGCAGCATTTTGAGGACTGGGTTTTGTGAATAATCGTTAGACTCAAGTGAAGTGATACTCTGGCTTGGTGAGCTTTGGCTTTGCTGGAGAGTGAAATGTCAGAATACACTTAGCACTTTGTTTTTTGTCTATCACGCAGAGACTTCAGAGACTGTTTGGGGGCTTTCTCAGGGCTCTGTATTTTGATCGTATTTGCTTATAGCTAGCAGAAGCGTTCATTCGGATCGAGGCTTTTGGAGGACACGTCCTGCAAAGCATTTCCGTTAGAAAAGAATTGGTTTGTGTTTCCTGGGTTAGTGGTAGGCAACTGGGTGGAATTTTAGGGATCATCTCCAACTCACTTAACTTAGCGTTAGGAAAATGAGTCTGATTTGTAATGTAGTTGATTGATCAAGGTCACAGCCATGTCACTGTGGTGGTATCGGGGTGCCTGCGATCTCCTGGAAGCTTACAAGTGTCTGCATGGTGGCCCATACTGTTTTCGTTAAAACTTGAGAGAGGATGAGACGTGTATGGAGCAGAGGGGAGTGGTGTGCTGTCACTGGGCAGGGAGAGCAGTGGAGGCTGCATATAGGTGGGCATGTAAATTTATACAGGAATGTACATTTTCACTCAGTCATAATAAAAAAAAAAAAAAGGACTTAAGCGCTGTTGAAGGTGGCTTTCCGGCAGCGTGTTCTCTGCCCTCCTTCTCCCTTTTTCCATTCATTCAACCAAGAAACACAGTTTCCAGCTGGCCCGTCTGTTTCAGGCTGGTATTGCTTCTCTCCAGAATCAGCACACTTAACTTGTCTTGGACGATAACCTCTGTCTGTTTTTGAAGTTGATTGGTGTTTCATGGTGTAACGTTACTTGACTTGGCATTTGTTTATTCTTTGTGAAACTTGTAAGCCAGAGAATTTTGGCAAAATTAGTATTGAGTTTTATTTTGTTACGGGTGTGTGTGTGTGTGAGAGAGAGAGACAGACAGAGAGAGGGAGAGAGAGAGAGAGAGAGGAAAAAAAAGAATGTGATGTGTGTGTTTACTTTTAAACTTAGTTGTGTACACGTGTCATTTATCACTTCCAATTCCAGTAGACATTTGGAGAAAATTGTTTGAGTGTGTTGGAAATTACAAAAATATGTAGCTTTTTTTAAAAAAAACAACCTAGTAATTTCTCTGAGAACGTATGCACTTTTTAAGCTTATTGTGCCTGTTTTTCTCAGAACAGTGCGCCCGCGTGTGCACCGTGGGCACTGACGAGATGAAGTCAGCCAGTTTGGACCTGGCCCACGTGTCAGCCGCAGCCCCGTGAAGTGTTTCAGAAGCTGCCCACTGGTTCAGCGTCCCTGCCGTTTCCTTGCGTCCTCTGTCGGAGCCTCCTGATTGTGACCATGCTCAGTCCCTCCTCTTTGCCCATTCAGAATTGTCAGTGGGTTTGTTCTCTTGAGACTGACATGCTTTGAGTTCTTAATGCTGGGGGAGGGGGACACTGATAATCATGAAGATTAAGCTCAGATGAGAAAAACTTAGTTGTAAGGTAAAACTTGAGGCCATTAATCTGAGCTATTTAAAACTCTCCGTACTAAATAACGTCACCTAAGGATTAGATGGGAAAGCCAGATCCCTGCCGCTGCGTCGCTTCTGACTCACAGCAGCCTCCTGGGACAGAGTGGGACGGCCCGTGGAGTTTCGAAGGCTATGAGTCTTTATGGAAACACTGCATGTGTCCCTGCTGAGTTTGAACCCTAACCACCCTGCCGCCGGGGGTCCTAGGCGTTGATAGTGGGCAGTGATCAGAAGTGACTTGCTTTAGCTGTGTGAAAATGTAGCCATCAGGGAGGGGGGTGAGTGAGGCGAAGGCTGAATAAAGCAGGAAGTCACTTGGAGACACTTTCAAGGGCCCCGACCTAGAAGGGCCCTGTACCTGCCTTTCTCTGGCAGAAAATACTGAGTGGATTCAGTTAAAATGAATGAGGGTTAATGAACCTCCCAGGTGTGTCCAGTGCCAGGGGTAGTGTAGCAGACAGGACCAGGACCCGGTCTGTAAAAGGTCGGAGTCAGCGGCTGGCCACCCCGCCTAGGCGATCAAACGAGACTGCCACTGTCTCGATCTGACCCACAGCAGCCCTGGAGCTGGGAGCAGGAGACAGCCAGCCCTGATCCCTGCTGCTCAGGGTTCCCAAGGGAGGGGGCCTTCCTCCCTGTCCAGTGAGGTTTGAGGTCTGCTTTCTGGGGCAGAGCAAGGTTAGCTGGGACAGTCCGTGCCTAGATACCAGCTGGAGGGCCAGGAAGGGGTGTTACAGTCAGGACCACTGTCTCTCTAGGAGAGAATGGCCAGGGGCCTGGAAGGAAAAGAATGTGGGACTCTCTGGGCAATGTAGGGATTCTTTTTCCATTCTTTCGTCTCAGAGGTAGTTTTAGGGCAGTGAGGAAAGAAATGTGACAGGAATGCTCCATGTCCCGAAATACTCTTGTTACCTTCTAAACTTCCATCAGGCACTTAGCTGGGCACTTAGTTTTGGAGGCCTTGGTCTTCAGGCGTTGGAACAGGTCGGGGGCGCAGAGTTGCTGCTGAGAGTGGTGGGTAGTACGGGCAAGTAAAGTAGCTGTTTCTCTTCCCCCAGAACTCAGCTGGTAACAGTTTTCAGTTTATTGTGCATGTACCCACCCCGTAAATCTGTTTGGTTTTCAATTTACAGAAATAGCATTCTTTTGTATTCCTGTTTTTTTTTTTTTTTAACCGAGGGTTACTTTTTCCCTAGCTAAGGTTACCGAAATCTTTTCCTATTGGCACGTGTATCGCAGATGAACGTCAGTGAGAAGATGACTGGGGTGTGGTGTGGCTGGGCCCTGGCGTCTTGGCTCCTGTTGGGTGTTGTCTGGATTGTGCGAGTTGTTATCACCCCGTGGTGTGTCCCCGCCTCTGTCACTTTGTTGTCAGCAGCAGACTCCAGTTGTTGTTTCAAGCTTGTGTTTCTTGAGTTATGAGTAAGGATAGTTTTTTTTCCATGTATTTATTGGGCTGGTTTCTTGTAACACATACTTTTGGATTGAGTAGTTTAATTTGCTCTGCCTGTTCCTCCCTACAAAGCTGAAATAGTTTGAGGGAAGTAGGCCTTTCTAGGAAGAATGAGATTTTGGGGTTAGTGACACTTTAAGGGAGGGGTTGTCAGAACAGAGAAGGCTCAGCACTGGGCTCTGACAGTGGTGGGGGGTGGGTCCACAGGAGGGAGGGTGCTGGGAGCCCTGGCCTTGCTAAGGGAATGCGGGGGTCCTCCGGAGGGTGCTGGGAGCCCTGGCCTTGCTAAGGGAATGCGGGGGTCCTCCGGAGGGTGCTGGGAGCCCTGGCCTTGCTAAGGGAATGCGGGGGTCCTCCGGAGGGTGCTGGGAGCCCTGGCCTTGCTGACGGGATGTTGGAGAGGCAGAGGTGTGTGTAGAGGCAGGAAAGGAAAGCTGGGAGTTGGAGCCCATGGATTTTGCATTCTGCTCTCTTTTTTGCCCATTCCTCTTCCCCTGGCTGTCATTGCTAGGGGTCATTAGTCCTACTGTCACCTGGTTTTCTCCTTGTCCCTGGGAGAGGTGGCAGCCTGGACCCGGTCAGTTGGTTTCCTCCAGAGATGAGGGAGATGTCATTTTTCTCCTGGTTCTGTAACTGATCTTTTAGGTCAGAGGGTCAGTCCTTGTTCCTGGCACCCTTTAGACCTCTTCCATGATCCCAGGACATTAGCAGTGTCGCCCTGTAGCTGATTCTCTGACAGAACTCTGGAGGCCTTGCGTGTTCAGTGGTTGAGAACTCTGGGCTGGGCTGCGCTGCATGGCTCTGCCCTTCTCAGTCCCAACGTGCCTGCCTTGGCTTTACATATTTTGTGAAATGAGGATTTTTTCTGAGTACGTTTGAGAGGGGATTGGTTTAAAAGTCTCTCGGTCTTACTGTTACTGTGTGTACTCATTATGGTCAAACAGATGGCCCTCTGTCATCCCTGCTAGTCTAGGCCTGTGGGTCCCAGTGATGGGGACTTGGTGCCTCCTTTCCCTCCAGGACATTTGGCAATGTCTGGAGACACTTGGGGCATTGTCGTAACCCCACGAGGGGAAGTGTGCTGTCATCTAGTGGGTAGAGGGCAGGGTTGCTGCTAATCAGTCTGGATAGGTGTGTGGGACAGCCCGCGAGGCAGCGAGTCACCCAGCCCAGAAGGCGGGCATGCTGAGCTGGAGAGACCCTGCCCAGGTAGCCTGGCCCAGAACGTCTGCCGGTCGTCCCAGCTCCGCTGTCCTTTTGACACCACCACCTGTCCCTCGGCGTGCTGTACTGTGATGGATTAGATGTTGTAGTGATGCTGGAAGCTTCGGCCCCAATGCCTCTGTTACCAGCAGGGTCACCCGTGGTGGACGGGTTTCAGTGGCTCGTCCAGCAGAAGACAGACTAGAAGGAATGACCTAATGATGTCCTTATAAAAGACAGTGGCAAGTGAAAACTTGGAGGGTGCCAGTGGCGCGTTGTCTGACAGTGCAATCAGACGACCCCTCAGGTCGGAAGGCTCTGAAGGTACGGCTGGGACCGTGCAGTGTGGCGTTGGCAGTGAATCCTGATACACCGTGGACGACCAGAATAGAACCAAACCAAGGCAAATCCTTTGCCATCAAGTTGGTTCAGACTCATAGTCAGCCTGTAGGATGGAGTAGAATGGGCCGTATTGGGGTTCCCTGTATGCTGTGTTATTTCTAAATAGTTTAGCTGTTTTTTGTTTGGTTTATTTTTTAACCCTTCTTCTGTACTTAATGGCAAGACCAACAACTCCTTTACTACAAATGCCTTTCTTCAACACCATAAGTGGTGACTTGTACACATAGATCTCACCAGATGGAATCTGCACGTGGGTCTCACCAGGTAGAAGACTCAGGAATCAAATGAACTACATCTGTAGAAAGAAATGATGTAGATGTTTAGTATCATCTGTCAGAACGTGGCTGGGGTGGAAATGCAGAACAGACAGTCAAGTATTTGCATGTGAGTTTAAGTTGAAGCTGAAGAAAGCTAAAACAAGTCCATGAGAGCCAAAGTACAACCTTGAGTATATCCCACCTGAATTTATACACCATCTCAGGAACAGATTTGACGCACTGAGCAGTAATGCCTGGAGACCAGACAAGTTGTGGGATGACGTCAAGGACATTATACTTGAAGACAATAAAATGTTTTTACAAAGACAGGACGAAAGAAAAGACCAAAATGGATGTCAGAAGAGACTCTGAAACTCGCTGTTGATTGATGAGTAGCTAAAGCAAACCAGAAGAAATGATGAAGTAACAGAGCTGACCAGAAGATTCCCAAGGGTGGCCTGAGAAGACAGAGTAAAGTCTTATAATGAAGTGTGCAAAGACCTGGAGTTACAAAACCAAAAAGGAAGAACACATTCTGCATTTCTGAAACTTGTGAGAACTAAAGAATGAATTTGAGCACCTAGTTGCAGTAGAGAAGGATTCTGCTGGGAAAGGATTGAACGACACAGGAAACATCAGAAGGTTGGAGGAAGAGTCACTAACAGCCTGTGGCATGCAGATGACAACAACCTTACTAAAAGAGAAGAGGCCTTGAAGCACACACTTAAGAAGACCAGAGCCTGAATAGCTTCAGTATTGGTTATACTCCAGCATAAAGAAAATAAAAATCTACACAACTGGACTAATAAGCAATATCATGATAAACAGAAAAGATTGATGTCGGGAAGGATTTCGTTTTATTTGGGTCCACAGTCAATGCCTGTGGAACCAGCAGTTAGGAGAACAAAGTCTGGATGGCATCAGGCAAGTCTGCTACAAAAGACCTCTTTAAGGTTTAAAAAGCAAGATGTCACTTTGAGACCGAAGGTACCCAACCTGAGCCGTTGTATTTTCACTTGCCTCATGTGCCTACAAAAGTTGGATGATGAATAAGGAAGACCAAAGAAAAACTGATGCTACTGCATTGTGGTGTTGACAGTGAATCCTGAATACACTGTGGACTGCTGGGAGAAGGAATACATCTCTTGGAAGAAGTGCAGCCAGAGATGCTCCTTAGAAGCAAGGATGGCAAGACTTCATCTCACATACTTTGGACTTGCTGTCTGGAGGGACCAGTTTGTGGAGAAGGACACCATGCTTGGTAAAGTAGAGGGTCAGTGAAAAATGGGAAGGTCCTCGAAGAGGTGGACTGACACGGCTGCCATGCTAGGCTCCAGCCTGGTGACGGTGAGGATGTGGGACCGAGTGGCGCTGTGTTCTCTTGTTCTCCAGTTCTTTACAAGTTAGAACTGACTTGGGGGCCCCTAACGACCACAAAACACCCCTTTTTGGTGATGGGCTGTAGCCAGGCAGTATCAGTGTTTCCTGTAGTGTTACGGTGTAAAATGACAAGCATCCCATAGTGTTTTGAGCACTTCCAGCCCCCTTCCTTCTTTTCAGTGTCAGATATTCCTTCCTGTATTTTTATGGCATGTAACATAATTGAGTCAAGGCTTCCATGTCCTAGTTGGGACTTCGAAGGTCATTAGCATTTAGGACTTAATCAGGCATGTGGTTAAGGCATTTGATGTGATGTTTGCGATCCTATGTGAGTGAAATCCCTTTCTAAGAAAGGCGGACGGGATTAGCTCGTGAACACACTGAGTTAGCATCAACACTGCCTGGGTTTGTATTCCGTGCTTATCACCAGCTAGCTGTGTCACCGTGGGCAGGTGACGAGCCTTGCCAAGCAGATACCTCACTTTTAAAAACAACTCATTGAGGTAGAGGTGTATACCATGCAGTTCACCCATTGGAAGTATAAAACTCAGGTTTTTCCAGAGTATTTGTAGGTTTGTGTCACAATCACTACGATCTAATTTTAGAATGTTTTTGTCCCCTGTAAAGGGGACTCCAGACCATGAGCAGTCATCCCCACCCCACCAGCTCTTGGTTTTTAGGATAAGCCAGGCTGAATGCCCAGCCTGGTGTCAATGCAAGGACATGGCAAAGAACTTCTGACTTGGGCACAGAGACACTTCTGGGGGCCGTGTCCGTCCATGTCACTGTAGAGTAGGCAGCGACGGAGTGATTTTTTTGTTGGGTCAATACTTGTGTCCTGTGATGTGCGAGGAAACGATGTGCAGTCCTGGTTGGGGAGGAAAGATGGAAGATGCTCCTTTAATTAAGAGATGCATGTTTAAATTGGAGAAAAGAGAGTGGTATAAAAATTGTTATAAGACACAGCCAGATGTAGTCAGTGCTTTCCAGAAGGCATAAACAAAGTACTGGAGATTGGAATATTGAGGCCAGGAGATTGTGTCCGTCTGACATACAGGAACCGTTAAGAACTTTTTGAAGAAGGGGCTGTTTTGGTCAGGTCATGCATGATGGAAATACAGACTTTTGGCTCCAGTGATGAGTATTTGCAGAGAGAAGGCTGTTTCAGTCATCTAGGGCTGCTGTAACAGAAGTACCACAGAGTGGAGGCTTTAACAGAGGAAGGTTTATTCTAGCTGAGATGGAACTCCCTAAGTTGAGTCTCACTGGCAACACAAGAATAAAAAGGGGTGCATCCTGAGATCTCCACTAAAGACCGCAATTGATGGTCCAGTGTTTTCGGGGTTCCCATGGGAGCCTCGCCCCTGGCCCTGATGCTGCCCTTGCCCATAAATCATAACAAAGTTGTACTCTTCGGACACGAATGGATTGGACTTGGTGATGCAGAGTGACCATATATTGGATGCACTTTATGGTTCTGTACGTCTATAGGATATCATCCTGCTGACCTTAGGCTGGAGGAAGGAGAGTGGGTGCAGAGGAGGGGAAAGGAGACTGTTGGGAGGATGAGACATGTATGAAGCAGAGAGGAATAGAGTGCTGTCACCGGACAGGGAGAGCAGTGGAAGCTGTGTATAGGTGGGCATGTAAATTTATATGGGAATGTACATTTTCACTCAGTCATGTTAAGTAAAAATAAAAAAATCTAAAAAAAAAGAAAAGAAAAGTTTATTCTTACACACTCAAGTAGGCTACATGTCTGCTCCAGGAGAAGGCTTTCCCTCTGTTGGCTCTGGAGGAAAGTCCCTGTGTTGCATCAGTCTTTGGTCAGGAGCATCTTGGCACAGAAACTTCAGGTCTGAAGGACGCACTCTGCTCCTGGTGCTGCTTTCTTGATGGTACGAGGGAGCTGCTGGCTTCCCTCTGTTTTATCTCCCATAGGATGAAAGGATAGAAGGTGGTACAAGCCACATGCCAGCAAAGTTCTCTTAGCAAGGATGTTGTGGTCCCACCCTAATCCTCCTTTAACATAATCATCCTATCTTTTAACCACAGAGCTTAGGGTGTGTGTCATAGGAAAACCACAAAATACTGGGAATCATGGGCTAGGCAAACGGCTATACACATTATTGGAGGGGTGACAGAGTTCAGTCCATGGCGTTCCAACTTTGGCCCCCCAGAAATTACATCTTTGAATCATGTAACACATTCATCCCATAATAGCAAGAGTCATAGCAAAAACATGCCCCATCCTATATGATAAAAGTCTTAAGTCAGTTCCAAGTCCAAAATACAAAAAGTCTTCTACATCTCTGAAACCTAGAATAGAAGCTGTCAGCTTCTAGAGGTCCAGTGACAAGCACAAGCTAGACATTTCCATTACAGATGGGAGAAGGGAGGCAAAACAGGCAACAAGCGAGTCAGCAGAGCACGTCACATTAGCCCTCAAGGCTTTGAAAATAATGTCCAGTTCTCTGAGACAACGTACACATTAGCTTTGCCCTCCAAACTCTACGTATTGTCTGTACTCTGGATTCTGAGTGGAGACCCCGGCCCTGTGCTGCAGCTCTGCCTTCTAGGCCCACTTGGGCAGCAGCCCTGCCCTCTTGGCTTTAGGTGCACCCTAAGCCCAACTGAGTGGTACTCCCACCCTCACAAACACAGGAAGTCCTGGCACCAGCCTTTCAAACCCTGAGGTCGTGGCCATATCTTTTGAGACTGAGGCAGCTCAGCTTCTCATGCTCTTTGTCTCTTCAGCTTCTGCTTCCTATGGCCACGTGACCCCAGGCCTCAGGCCGTATCTGTCCTTTTGGGGCAAGTGTTCCAAAGCTCTGTCACTCCACTAATCAAGTGCCCAGAGGTGCCCCACTCTGCCAGGAAGCCTCTGCACAGCGCTCACTCTGAGGGTTGGTTCCAGCGCTGTCTCATGCTGTTCTGGTCCAGCTGCTGCCCACCTGCCACTGCTGGTCGTCTGCTGTTGTTTCTCACCACTTGTGCCTTCTTTCGTGTTAACAGTTCACTATTTCTTCTGAGTCTTCTCTCTGTTGAGTTTTAAAGCTGCTCCCACATTTTAGGTCTTATCAGAGGAGCACCCCCCACTCCCTTGGTACCAAATTCTGTTTCAGTCAGGTAGCGCTGCTCTTAACAGCAGTGCCACAGAGCGGATGGCTTTGACAAAGGAAAATTCTTACACAGTGTGGTATGTTACGTCTGAATTCAGAGTGTCTCTTCCAGGGAAAGGTTTTCCCTCTCTGTTGGCTGTGGAGGAAAGTCCTTGTGTTGCGTCAGTCTTTGGTCAGGGAGCATTTTGGCTCAGGAACCTAAGGTCTGAAGGATGCACTCTGCTCCCAGTGCTGCTTTCCTGATGGTACGAGGTTCCCGACTCACCGTTTGCTTCTCTCTCTTTATCTCCCGTAGGATGGAAAGATAAAGGGTGGTGCAAGCCACGCTTCAGGGAAACTCCCTTGGCAAAGGTGTTGCAGTCCCACCCTGATCCGCTTTTAACGTAATCATCCTAACTATTAGCCACAGGCGGAGATTAGACTGTATAGCATAGGAAAATCACAGAATATTGGCATGATGGGCCAGCCAAATGGCTGCACACATTTTGGAGGGACACAGTTCAGCCTGTGACAAGTGCCCTGTGTTTTGAGGCCGTAGATGCTTTTGTTTTGCTGCCTCAGGCCCACTTTTTTGGTATGTTGAATCTGTTGTGCACCTGGGGAAGTAGGAAGCGGCCATGTAGACCTGTCAGCATGCAGTGAATTGTAACGCGAGCCCGGTGTCTGCGAGCGCAGGGCGTGTGTTGCTGTGGTCGTCTGCTGTCCTGTGGCTCCAGTGCCGTGCAGCCGACACTGTGAGTCGTGGTGTCCCTCCAGTGAGTTGGGTTTATCACAGAAGTCATTCCTGGAGGAGGCAGGCTTGGCCTCCTGGTTTCCCTTGTTTTCTTCAGCAAGGCTGGAACTCATGTTTTTGGCCCCAGACGTGTCTCCTACTTTTTCCCTGGTTTTCCCAGGGGACCGCCGAACGTGCCTGTCTCGAATCCCCACAGGTATCTCTGGTGGGGCAGTCCGGCGGGTCCTCGTGGGTCTGGAGGGGTCGCAGTCGACTAGATGCCAGGGGCTTTAAGCTCACAAATTGATTTTTAAAAATTCAGTTTTTGTTTTATTTTTTTATTGTGGTAGAACTAAATACAATAAAGTTGACTACTCCTAGACACTCAGTCCATTGGGGTGTGAGAGCAGTGCCCACTTAACGGTCACCCCAGAGGAGACGGAGCACGCTGGTGCTGTGTTAGGTTTCTCTCCTGTTGTCACGGAGTGTTTGTCCTTTCGTGCCTGGCTGTTTCTTAACGTCTGTTTTTGATAGTCACCCACAGAGATGAATGTTTCACCAGTCTTTATTGCCGGATGGCATTTCGCTGGCTGACTAGGTCACCGTGTGTGTCTCTGCTGTGGGTGCATGTTGGGACTGGTTCCGCGTGGTGACAGTCATGTGAAGGCTGCTGTAAACAGGACTGTATGGGTCTTCTTGTGAACGTGTGTTTCCAGTTCTCCGGGGTAAACAGCAGGGAGTAGACTTGCTGGGTTATAGGCAGATGTGTGTTTGGTTTAGTGAAAAACTGCCTCAGAGTTCCTCACACTGGTTTTTCCATCCTGGACTTCACTGTCAAAGGGGAGAGCCTTCTGGGCGCCTTACGTCCTTGCCGACTCTTGGGTGATCCATCTTGTTAAGTGTGACCGTTCCGGTGGCTGTGGAATTGTGTCTCATTGTGGTTTTATTTTGGATTTCTCTGACACCTGGGGCTGTTGAGCACTTTTGATAGCCTTATTGACAGTTAGGGTGTTTCTTTTTATAAAATACCTTCAAGATTTCTGTACATGTAGAGAATTTGGTGGTTGAATCTTTTTATTATTGATTTATAGGAATTCCTAAGACATTCTGGATGCAGGTTCTTTGTATCAATGTATGGAGAGTGTTTTTTCCTACTTTGTAGTGTCTTTTCTTTCGTAGTGTGTTTTATTTTAAAAAAAATGACTGCTGTGTTACGGGTCTGAGTTTACAGTTCAAGTTAACTGCTCATCCCAAATCTATACACATTGGTGTGTGACCCTCGTTACAGTTCCTGTGGTGTGACATGACACTCACCCTTCCCCCATGAGTTCCAGTGTCCGTTCAGCTAACGTTTGTCTGTCTCTGCTTGGGGACAGGAGCTGCTCATGTTGTCTTGTGGGTCTGCTCAAACTAAGAAACACTTTCTTCACAGGTGTTATTTTGTGTTTTATATTCTAGTCTAATCTTTGTCTGAAGACGTGGCTTCAAGAGTGGTTTTAGTTCTTCTGGGTTAACCGCGAGTCTAGGGGCTTTGTCTTTGGGCGTGCCTCTAGTCTCAGACCGTTAAACTTGGCCTCTTGACATGAATGTTTCTCTTGCCCGTTCAGGAGCACTCTGTTTTATCCCCTGCCCGGGCAATCACTGGTGCTGGCCGGGCACCACCTCAGTCCTCGGCTCCCGGGATGCTGGAGTCTGTGGTCTGCGTGCCCGCCTTGTCTCTTGGGCTGTCTCACTGTGTCTGTGGCAGTCTTCCTTCTCCTTTGCCCCAAGGTGGATTGGGACCAATTGGTGTATCTTAAGTGGCTACTTGTAAGCTTTTTTTGTTTTTTAATTATAATTGAGTAAAAATACACAATCCCGTATAAATTTGCATACCGCCAATAAGCAGCTCACACTGCTCTCCCTGCATGGTGACAGCACACTCCTTCTCTCCATTCTGTACATGTCGTATCCTCCCAACAATCTCCTGTCCCCTCCTGTTCACCTCTTCGCTGCATCCAGTAAGAGGTCAGCCGGATGACATCCTGTAGATGCATAGAACCATAAAGTGCAAACGTGATATGGTCACTCTGTGTCACCAAGTCCAGTCGATTTCTGTCTGAAGAGTTGACCTCCATTATGATTTACAGATGGGGGCAGCATCAGGGCCAGAAGCCATTTTCCCAGGGGAACCCCGAGGCCCCTGGACCATCAACTGTGGTCTTTTAGTGGAAATCTCAGGGTGCACCCCTTTTTATTTTTGTGCTGCCCGTGAGACTCAACTTTGTGAGCCCCATCACGGCTATCACTGGTGGTGGTCGGGCACCATGTGGTTCTTCCAGGTCACATGTCGATGTAGTCACCCGCGCACATGGGTCTGTGTCTTCTGGGTTCTCTTTGCCCCGTGTCGTTTTGGTCGTCGGAGATCATCCGTTCGTGCTGAGTTGGATCATTTGGTATACCTCAGGTGGCAGCTTGGCAGCTTTTAAGATCCCAGATGCCACTCACCAATGTGAGGTGCAGAAGACTGTCTTAGCAGAATGCTAGTGATGCCAGTTGGCCTCGATGTCCCCATAGAGCATGGTCCCCAAACCCTACTTGTAAGCTTTTAAGATCCCAGATGCCGCTCACCAAAGTGGGATGCAGAACATTTTCTTGTAAACTTTGTAGGAGCCGTTGACCTAGGTGTCCCCAGACCCCTGCCCCTGCTACTCTGTCTCTTGAAGTGTTTGGAAACTTCATAGCTGTTGACTCAGACCAGTTGTGCTGACTTCCACCACGTTGTGTGTTGCCCTTCCTGTCATCCAAGGTAGTTCTTGACAGCTGTCTAGTCAGTGGTTCTCCTTTTCTCCTTTCTGCTCTGAAAAACCATCAAAGAATGTTTTTTTCTGCATTTAAACCTTTTCTTGAGTTGCTGTAATAGTGGTCTCATACAATATGTTAATCTTTGCTTCTGACTAATTTCACTCAACGTGAAACATTCCAGATTCACTTATGTTGTGAGATGTTTTATGGATTCATCATTGTTCTTTATCGTTGTATAGTATTCCATTGTGTGAATGTGCTGTAATTTGTTTGTCCATTAGTCCCTTAATGGGCACCTAAGTGGTTTCTGTTCTGTTGCTGCCGTGAACAGTGCTGCAGTGAACATGGGTGTTTCCACTCTTTGGAATATAATCTGGGGTATATTCCAAAGAGTGGAATTGCTGAATTATATGGTGCTTCCATTTCTAGCTTTTTAAAAAGAACTGAAAACTCAGCTGCTGTCGAGTCGGAATTAACTTGAGTGTTCAGTCTCTCTCCAGTCTATTCAGCGTTTATTACTTTGTGTTTTTTTGATTAATGCCATCCTTGTTGGGGTGAGATGGTTAACTCATTGTAATTTTTGCTTGCATTTCTCTAATAGCTAATGGGGGCCCTGGTTGTGCTGTGGTTAAGAGTTGGGCTAACCAAAAGATTGGCAGTTTGAATCTATCAGCTGCTCCTTGGAATTCCTGTGGGGAAGTTTATTCTGTCCTGTAGGGTCACTATGAGTTGGAATTGATTTGACAGCAGTGTTTTGTTTTGGGCTTAGTGGGAAACGATCATGAACATTTTTTTCTTGTATCGGTTAGCCATTTCAGTGTTTTCTATGGTAAGTGCCTGTTCATATTCTCTGCCCATTTTTAAATTGGGTTATTTGTCTTTTTGTTGCTGAGGTTTTTCAGTGTCGTGTAGATTTTAGAACTTAGACCCTCATCAGCTGTATCACAAAGTTTTTTTCTAAGTCTGTAGGTTGTCTTTTCACTCTTTGATGAAGTCTTTGTATGAGCATAGCAATTTGATTTTTAGGAACTCCCAGTCATCTAGTTTCTCTTGTGATGTGTTGTGTTGTTAGTTATGTTTTATGTTCAGTTTATTCCATGTATTAGGGCTCCAAGCATTGTCCTCTTTTTACTTTCATGATCTTTACTGCTTTAGATTTCATGTCTAGATCTCTGATGCATTTTAATGTATTTTTTTTTGTATGGCATGAGATGTAAGTCTTGTTGCACTTCTTTTTTTTTTTTTGCAAATGGATATCCAGTTACACTGGCACTGTTTGTTAAAGACATCTTCTTTTCCCCTGTTAGTGGACTTTGGGCCTTTATCAAATATTAGCAGCTTGTATGTAGATGAATTTATGTCTGGATTCTCAGTTCTGCTCCAGTGGCCCATGTATCTCTTACTGTACCAGTACTGGGCTGTTTTGACCACTGTGGTGGTCTAATAATTTCTAAAATCAGATGTTGTGAGGCATCCCACTTTGTTCCTCTTCTTCAGAAATGCTTATCTGGGGCCTCTTCTCTTTCCATATCAAGTTGGTGATTTGTTTCTCCATCTTGTTAAACAGTGATGTTGGAATTGGGGTCAGGGTTGCATTGTATCTATGAATCCTCTTGGGTAGAATAGACATTTTCATAATGTTAAGTTTTCCTATCCATGAACAAGATGTGTTTTTTCCCCCTTATGTAAGTCTCTCTGTTTCTTGTGGTGTGTGCTGTACTTTTCTTTGTACAGGCCTTTTACATTTCTGGTTAGAATTATTTCTGAGCATTCTGACTTCCTGGCAAGGCTGTTGTAAATGGTATCTGTCTTGGTGATTTGTTCTTCCAAATTCTCTTTGTTGCTGTAGAGGAATCCAACTGACTTTTGTGAAATCCTCTGTTGGTTTCTGTAGTTTTCTTATGGATTCATTTGCGTTTTTGGTGTATAAGATCATACCATCTGTGAACAGGGATATTTTCACTCTTGCCTCCCCAGTTTGGATACCTTTTATTTCTTTTTTTTTCCATGTTGTTCTGGATAGGACCTCCATCACAGTGTTGAATGACAGTGGTGATAAAGAGCATTGTTGTCTTGTTTCCATTCTTAAAAGGACACTTTCAGACTTCATTTAGAAAGATGTTTGCTGTTGACTGTGTATAGATGCCTTTATCATGTTGAGAAATTTCTCTTCTAGTTCTATTTTGCTGAGAGTTTTTATCATGAATGGGGGTTGGACTTTGTTACATGCCTTTTCTTCTCAATTGATAAGACACAGGGTTCATGTCTTTTGTTTATGTGGTGGATTACATTGATTGTTTTCCTAATATTGAACCATCTCTGCATCCCTGGTATGAATTCCACTTGGTCATGGTGAATTTTTTTTGACATGTTGTTGAATTCTGTTGGCTAGAATTGTGTTAAAGTTTTTTGCATCTGTGTTGATGTATTGGTTTGTAATTTTTTTTTTTTTTTTTTTTTTTTGGTGATGTCTCACCTGGTTTTGGTAGCAGGGTTATACTGGCTTCATGGAATGAGTTTGGAAGTATTTAGTCTTTTTCTGTGCTCTAAAATACCTTTAGTAGCAGTGGTGTTAACTCTTCTTTGAAAATGTGGTAGAATTTTACAGTGAAACTCTCAGGGCCAGGGCTTCTTTTGTTGGGAGTTTTTAAATTACCGCTTTAGTCTCTTCTTTATTATAGGTTTAATTAGTTTTTCCTGCCTTGGTTTCTGTTGATTTAGGTAGTTTGTGTATTTCTAGAATTTCAAACTTGTTGGAGTATAGTTTTTCATAATCTTTTATGGTTTTTTTAATTTTAGGTGAGTCAGTTGTGATACTGCCCATCTAGTTTCTTACTTGAGCTGTTTGCTTCCTCTCCTGTTTTTCTTTCGTCACTTTGGCCAGTGATTTATTGATTTTGTTGATCTTTTCAAAGAACCAGCTTTTGTTCCTTGTTAACTCTTGTTGTTTTTCTATTCTCTATTGTACTTCTGCTCTGATTTTTATTATTTCCTCTCTTCTGGTGCCTGTTGGCTTCTTTTTTGTTCTCTCTTCTATTTGTTTGAGTTGTAAGGGTTAATGTTTTGGTTTTGACACTTTCTTCTTTTTGGATGTGTGTGTTTATTGCTGTAAATTGACTGTTGAGTATTGCTTTTGATGTGTTCCAGGGATTCTTGTAGGATGCGTTTTCATTATTTGATTCTGTGAATTAAAAAAAAATTTTTTATTATGATGAAGTGGAAAGATACAGTCCAAGTCAATTTTGCATACCTGCACCATGAGTCGGATCCGACTCGACGGCACTTGGCTTGGCTCACTACAACTTCATCTGCTGTCCATACCCTGTGACAGCACACTCCTCCTTTTCACTCTTTACTTCCAGTATCCTCTTAACAAACGCCGGTCCCCTCCTCCACACCCTCTTCTTCCCTCTACAAAGAAACCGGTAGGACAGCCTTCTATAAATGTGTAAAACTGTAATATACACGTACAACATGCACATTCTGTGTCCCTGAGTCCTTTCTTAGAGTGAAGTATTGACCTGGGTATGGTTTCACGTCTGGGGCAGCAGCATGTCTAGGGCCGTGTTCACAGGGGACCCTCTGGGTTGTTGGACCGTCAAGTCGAGTCTTTCAGTGGAGTTCTTGATCTGCAGTCCCTTTTTGTGTTACATCAGGGACCATACATTGTGCCTCCTACTAAGGCTGCCTTTAGTGGTGGCCAGGTACCGTCTGGTTGAAAGTGAAATCAGGGACATGTTAGTCCAAGTTTGTGGGGATAATTCCATGAAAAAAACAGCAGTGTACAAATGGACTAAGTGCTTTTCAGAGGGAAGAGAAAGTGTCACTGATGAAGAGAGATCAGGACAACTAGTAACGCGCAGAACTGGTGAAAACATTGCAGAAAGTTGTACCAACTGGACAAACAGCTAGCCAAGTTTACTATTTGGAAATAGTGAAAAGGCTGCGTGAAAAAATTAGACTTCAGTAACCTGAACTTTCTGCCAGCAACTCATGGCTCTTGCATCATGACAGTGCACCAGCTCACACGGCACTGTCTGTGAGGGGGTCTTTAGGCAGTAAACAAATGATTGTATTGGAACTCGCTCCCCACCCGCCTGATCTGGCCCCCAGTGACTTTTTTGTTTACTTGAAAATAAAGGAAATATTGAAAGGAAGGCATTTTGATGACGTTCAGGACATCAAGGGTAATACGATGACAGCTCTGATGGCCATTCCAGAGAGTGTCCAAATTGCTTTGAAGGGGGGACCAGGTGCTGGCATCAGTGCGTAGTTTCCCAAGGGAAGGACTTTGAAGGTGACTGCAGTGATGCCCAGCAATGAGGGATGTAGCGCTTTGTCTAGGATGAGTTTCCGAAGTTAATTGTCAGGCCTAGTACTCTGTTGCTGATTTCATGGCTTTGTTGTTAGAAAAGATGCTTTATAATATTTCAGTGTTTTGGATTCCTTTAAGGCTTACTTTGTGGCTTAATATGTGGTCTCTTCTGGAAGATGTTCAGTGTGCGTTGTAGAAGAAAGTGTACTTGGCTGCTGTTGGTTGGAGTGTTCTGTGTGCGTCTCCAGGGGTATTCTGTGTGTGTCTGTACACGGGTGTTCTGTGTGTGTCTGTGAGCTCAAGTTGGTTGGTATCTGTGTATTTATTCCATGTCTTTCTAGATGTTCTGTCTTTCTCCACAAGTGGTGTGTTGGAGTCTCCATCTGTTATTATGGAACTGTCTCTCTTTCCAATGCCTTTAGAGTTTATTTTCTGTATTTTGGAGCCTTGTTGGATACAGAAGTATTTAATATGGTTATGTCCTCCTGGCTTGTTGACCCTTTAGTAATTACATACTGCCATCATTAGCCTTTGTGGTGGATTTTACTTCCAAGTCTATTTTGTCAGAAATTATCATTGCCACCCCTGTTCTTTTTTGATGGTTGTTTTTCTTGTCACTTTTTTGTCTGTTGAGTTTTAGTTTGTATTTAAGGTATGTCTGCTTCAGGCAGTATATAGCTGGAATGTGCTTTTTGTCCTGTCTACCACATTCTTTTTACTGCATTTAGTCCATTTATGTTCAGTGGAATTTTTAATAGCCATGAGTTTAATGCTGTCATTTGATTTGTGTGTGTGTGTGTGTGTGTTGTTCATAGTTTCTTTGTCCACTTAGTTTTCTGTGCTGAGTTGTTTTTCTTTATGTTATTTTCATCTTTTTCATTGTTGATTTTGTATTTGTTGAGTTGCTATCTTTTCCTTATTTCTCATTTTGGTGTGTAGGATTGTTAGTTTCCTTTGTGGTTATGTTAATATTTATTTCTGTTTTCCTAAGGTTTCTGGGCCCCACTTCCACCGTCATTTCTTTTGAGCCCTGCTCTTGTTTTGGTTCTCTTCTTTATTCTGTTTACTCTGGTTTTTTATAGCTTCTTAAGGAAGAAACACAGATACTTGTAAGTTTTTTTTTTTTAAATTAAGTATTTAAATCTGTTATTCCCACTCTATTGTTTAATTACATCCCACAAATTTCAGTATGTTGTATTTTTACTAGCTTAAAGCATGTTCTAATTTCCCTTGTGATTTCTTCTGTGACTAATGGATTATTTCAAAAGTGTGTTGCCTAATTTCTAAATATTTAAAATTTTCCTGTGTATCTTACTGTGATTCCTTTGTAATGTACTTCTTTAGAGTTCAGAGAACATGCTCTAAAATTTTCACTTCTTCGAAGTGTATTGAGACTTATTTTATGGTCCAGCATGTATGTGATCTCTGTTCTGAGTGTCCAAGGCCACTTGAAATGTGCTGGGGTTGTTGGTGTGGTCTTCCATAAAGGTATCAGGTTGTGTAAGGGATCAGGAAACTTTTTCTGTGAAAGGCTGGAGAGTAAACGTCCCAGACTTGG
Source organism: Heterohyrax brucei (assembly GCA_028571685.1). NCBI lineage: Eukaryota > Metazoa > Chordata > Mammalia > Hyracoidea > Procaviidae > Heterohyrax > Heterohyrax brucei. The sequence goes on from CM053159.1 coordinate 84,659,645, forward strand.
GGATGATATGTTCCATTGCAGCACCTCTTCACTTGTAGCACAAATGCCGTGCAGATAGTGTGCAAATAAATGGTGTAACTGTCCCCCAACCCTTAATTCACAAAAACAGGCGGAGGGCGTGGTCCGGCCTGTGGGCTGTAGTCTGCTCATCCCCTGATCTGCATCCAGGGGGCCATGGTCGCGCGGTGGGTAAGTGCTTGGCTGCTAACCTAAGGCTCAGCAGTTTTTTAGTTTTATTTTTTAAAGTATTTTATTGTGCTTTAAGTGAAAGTTTATGTTCCATGCCAATTTGTCATACAAAAACTACAGCTGTGTAACTCTAGCTGCTCTCCCCACACTGTGACAGCATACTTCTCTCCACCCTGTATTTCTTGTGTCCGTTTAACCAGCTCCTGGCCCCTGCACTGTCTCAGCTCAGCTCTGGACAGGAGCTGCCTGCTTGGTCTCATGTATCTACTCAAGCCAAGAAGCATACTCTCCACCACTGTTGTTTTATAAAATCTTACAGTCCAGTCCCAAACGTCAGTGGTTTGTCCCTTACAGCGTCTGTGTGGGAGAAAGATGTGGCAGTTGTCTTCTCTAAAGATGCATCGCCTTGGAAACCCCAGTTTGCTGTGTCCTATAGAAAAAAACCCACTGCCGTCGAGCTGTCTGACTCAGCAACCCCGAAGGTCGGCGTGAAACTACCTCTGAGTTTCCGAGGAGCGCCTGGCGAGTCTGAATGGCTGGCCTAGCCGAGGTAGCACTTAACCACTGAGCTACAGGGCGTCGCTGCGAGTCCGCAAGAACTCGATGGTAGTGGGCTTGTTTTTTTCAATCAGTAGCTTTTCTTCCTCCGTTTTAAAATATTTTATCATGCTTTAAGTGAAAGTTCACAATCCAAGTCAGTCTGTCATGCAGAATCTTGCACACGCCCTGCTGTGCACCTCCAGCCACTCTGTAGATTGTTCTTTATCTGTGTAAATTCTGGAGAAGTGGTGTCCCAGTCTTTGACTGTGGCTGTCGCCATTGGCTTGATCAGGCTTGGCCTCTTGCATGTCTTTCGTGAGGCTGGTTGGTTTGGCCCAAGCCCTGATGCTGAGTGCTTTCCGGTTGAGGGTTGTTTGTTTTCTCCATAGATTGACCTTTCCATCTCCGATAATTCTCCTTGTCTTGAAGACATTTTTAAGATGTTAATGTAGCTGTACAAGTTTTCTCGTGATCACCGTTCGCCTGGTTTGTGTTTGTACACTTCCGACCTGTGTTTTGTTTTTAAACCACGTCTCCTGTAGGTGGTGTGTGCTTGTCTGCCTTTTTGTTTTGTTCAGACCTGCCTGATAGTCCCCGCTTTCGAGCGAGGTGTTGGTACTCTGGACTCAGTGTTTTGTGTCGTTGGGCACAGTCTGCCACTGGCGGCGTGTCTGATACTTGTCTCGGGTTTCACCCTTCGTCCGCTCCTTTGCTGTCTTCATTGATGTTACCCAGATATTTTAATACTCTGTTCTACATGCCCTGTAGGCTTTTTAAGTGATTCCACTTTTGTTATTTTTCTTTAAGCTATCACTCTAGGGATGAGAGTTTGTTTAGTGTCAACGTTACGCTCTTGATGTGAAGTGGAAGAACCCAGATAAACAATTTGAGAAGTGAAAAGCTAGTCTTTTAGACGTACGAGGAAGCTCGGTGGCCCAGCGGTTGCAGGGCTCAGCGGCTAGTCAGAAGACCGGCCGTGTGAACACACCAGCCGCTCCTTGGGGCACAGATGTGGAGTCTGCTTCTGGAAAGATGTACAGCTGTGGAAAGCTGACGGGGTCGCTGTGGATTGGGATCGACAGTGGTGGGCTTGGGGTGGCCGGTTTACGTGTTCTTGTCTGGTGGTGCCGTAGAGTTGGTTCTGACTTGTAGTGACCCTGTGTCCAACAGGACAGAAGGACTCCACCTCGTCCTGCGCTGTCTCAGAACTCTTAGGCTTGAGCCCAGTGATGGAGCCACTGTGTTGGTCCATCTGGGTGACAGTCTCCCTCTTTGTCTCTGACCCTCCACTGTACCAAGCATGACGTCCTTCTCCAGGGGCTGGTCCCTCCTGACAACAGGCCAAAAGCACGTGAGATGCAGTCATGCCATCTTTGCTTCTGAGGAACATTCCGGTTTGATTTCTTCCAAGATAGAGCACGTGTGTGTTCTGGCGGGAGCCGGGTGGGTTGCTTTCACAAGTCGCACGCACGTCTTCTCATGGATGTGTTGTTTTGTGGTCTTTGCACAGGGCTAGCCATGAGGGTAGTCTGAATGCATTTATTAAAGTGTTTTATGTAATTAATTGTTCCTTGAGTTTGAGTAGTACCCATTTCATTTTGTATAAGTAATACTGTAAGAAAGGAGATTTCAAAGTTCAGAGTTAACTGTTAGAAGAGAAGAGCATTAAAAATGTAATTTTTAAGTTTCAGTCCTATGTATTTTTGTGACTGGAAGGCCGGCGAGGTGCGTCATGACCCAGTTAGACTGCACTCGGCTTCGGTCTTTAACGGAGGGCGATGTGAGCCGGAGAGGAGACAGGCCGGCCTGTTCGGTCCTCTCCTGTAGCAGTCTCACCTGGAGTCACGTTTCCGTGTCTGTCAGTTCGAGTTTGTTGAAGAAGCCAGTGTATTTTGAGTGGTCTGAGGGGTTTGTTGTAGCAATTGATTTTTAACAGTTATAGGAGCTGGTTACGTGCTCCTGCGTCTGGGGCCAGGCGTGTACTCAGCAGGCTGGCAGTTGGGGAGGAAGGGAAGACAGCTGTCACGTCGGGGACAGCAGGGTTAGACTGAGACCTCCACAGGGGATTTGAAGCGCATAAAGAAGGAGCTGCAGCCGTGAGCCTGGACCGGAGGCCCTGCTGCCCACACGACTCCAGGCCCGTGGCGTCGGGGATGTGGGGGACTCGCGGGGGCAGGGCTGGTGCCGCCCCCAGGGAGCTGGGTGCATGCTGTCCCGGGGTGACCGGAGAAGCTCAGGAAGGTGCTACGGCGGGAACCCGAGTGGCTGTCGGCCTGGCTGCCGCCGCCTGGGGGAGCCTGGCAGGAGCCGGGGGAGCCTGGCAGGAGCCAGCGGAGCCGGGTGCCCAGGTGTGAGCCCACGCTGAGCAAGTTGGACTGTAATGACTGTGACAGCAGACAGTGCTAGGCGTTAGGATGTGCCATGACTCCTCATTTTGCCATCCAGATTTTGTGAGTTCCTGCGGAAGCCGTCCAGACCTAGAGTCCCGCAGGGAAGGGACCTCGCGAGGTGGAGTTGCAACCTCCCAGAGGTGACGCTGTTACACAGCCCCCTCTGGGTTGGCATGCACACACCTCTTTACACCGTATCTGACCTGCAAATACAGGTACTTGACAAATCACGCTTCTGCTGAACACCATCACACAGCTCTTCCTGGGTCAGCTGCTGACACCCCAGCCCTCTCCTTGGAGGAGGCTGAAGTGCGTCAGTCTCTTCCCGGTGTTCCCGTGCACCGTGGCTCTGTCCTAATTCAGCCCTGAGGAGTCAGGGGTGGAGAATGGGAGATGAGAAACATCAGTAATGTGCACACCCATTTTTTGTACCAAAATAAGGAATATATGTGGCTATCAGAAGTCTCCTGATTGCCACCTGTTGTAGCTGGCGTCGTCACCACCTTTCCGTGTCGTCTGTGGCTCTGGCAAGCACCTCTGCTGGTTAGGGTTTTGGCCTGGTAAACTGACTGCTGTCAACTCAGTTCTGACTCATGATGACCTTGGGGGACAGAGAGGACCTGCCCTGTGGAGTTTCCAGGAAGCACCCAGTGGACTCCAGCTGTTGACCATGGCTCTGAACCATTGTGCCATCAGGGTCGCGGGACCTGAGCTGGCCTTCCGCCAGGGCCAAGGCCTCTCGTCCTGCCTGTTGCTTCCATTGACCGGAATCCCACTTCCTGGAGTGACACGCAGTTCCCAGAGGGCACTCTTGCATTCTACACATTCTTCTCACCTGCTGGTGTATTTAGCAGCCTGTGTTTGCTTGAGAAAACTCTAGCTGTAGTGGTCCAATGCTTGCCTGCCAGTAGAAGGCAGGCAGCTGGAATCTACCAGGCACTCCACGGACACTGTGTGGGGCAGGTCTCTGTCCTGGGGGCTTGCTGTGAGTCTGAGTAGACTTGATGGTGGAAACAAGTTTGATCTGGCTTGTAGTTGCTTGTTAGTTAGATCATTCTGTAACTGCCTTCTTTGCCTGTGAAGTCATTGGCGTGAGGTGTTCAGAGTGACTGGGTGACAGTTTCCTCCTCCAGTGTGATGGAACCCTGCTGTGTCCCTTGATGACACGTATCTGTCATGGAAACCGAGATCTCTAGATTAGCAGAACCTAATGTTGCAAGGATAGGTAGCAGAAAGGAAACAGAATTAGGTAAAAGAAGGAAGCGCATGTTTGTGTGCTGGTGGGAATGTTTTGGAAGGGGGAGCTGGTGAAGGCAGGAAGGAGAGGCTGGAGTGGCCAGAGCAGTGTCCTTGACTATGGGCTGCCGGTCTCCACCGGAAGGGCTGGCCCCGCCTAGGACCCTGGCAGTGCTGGTACCAGGAGGAGGGACCGATAACACAGTCTGTGCTGCAGGTGTGGGGGGTAGCTGGTGCGGTGTGCGGTGTGCGGTGTGTCCGTGAGGCAGGCTGGAAAGTTGTCACTGAGGATGGGTGGTGCGGGTCCTTGGCCTGACCCTGGGGGAGTCGATACAGGTGCTCACCTACTTACCAGAGTCAGTTCTATGGCAGTGGTTTGTTTGTTTGTTTTTTTAAATGTTATTTTTGTTAAGGAAGGGTGATACATATCTAGGAAAGCGCAGGCCGTTTTCCACATACCTTCTCTCGTGTTCAGTGGGTTAATGGACAAGAGCTTGTAGGCAGTAGAATTCTAGTTCTTGGTCCGATGTGTGTTTTAGGATTTTGTTTCTTAAAATTAATGTTAAATCGTATTAAATAATGAGAATGAGTAGTGTCTTTCTGTTTCACAAAGGGAAAAATACAACAGTGTCACTGCCTGTCCCAACGACTGTGAATCCTGCTGTCACAGAGTAGTGACTGGGAAGGGAGCCTGGGCTCGGACTGCCTGGGTCTCATCTTCAGCTCTGACACTTAACTTACCACAGGCCTCCATTAGCTATGGCTCTGTGACACCCTCCCCACAAAGAAAGAAAGAGACAACGCAGCGACCAAAGGACTCCGAGTATTCATCCTTGGTCAGGAGCCTGTAGATCACCTGGGTGGCTCTGAGCATCTGGGCTGATTTCTTCTGGGCTCTCTCGTCCCTGGGCAGCCGGCCGGTGGGCTGGGGGTGGCTGCCTAGGGTGCGGCTCGCTGTCTGGTGGTGTGTCTGCTGGGATGAAGGGGTGACTGAGGCAGACGCCTCCTCCTATTCACGAGACCGGCCTGGGCTCACACACACGGTGGTGGCAAGGTTCCAGGAGACAGAGTGGAAGTGTGCGGGATCTTGGCTTAGAACTGGTATGATGTGACTTCTGCCACGTTCTCTTGGCTGAGGCAGGTTATGAGGCCAAGGTTCAACAGGGGTGAGGGAGAAGTCAGCCTGGCCTGGTGGTGCAGTGGTTAGGAGGTCTGGCTGCTGATGAAAAAGATCAACAGTTCAAATCCAGCAGCTGCTCCTTGGAAAGCCCGTGGGGCAGTGCTGTTCTGTATGTAGGGTCACCGTGCGTTGAAATTGACTCCACAACGGTAGGCTCGGCTTGGTTTGGTTGTTTTTGGTGGGGCTTGAGGAGCTGCGGTGTCAGGCTGCAGGGGGTGTGGAGACATGGCAGGATGGAAAACAGGGGTCAGTTTTACAGTCGGTCGGCCACACCGTGTGCCCTTGCGTAAGGCTCTTGGGAGGTCTCTCGATCTATTGCCTGAGTTGTAAAAATGGTAAAAACATTGCTTAAAAGTGATTTCAAGGGTTAGATAAAATAGCCTGTGTGGAGTCCTTGTGATGGTGTCTAGTGAACCCTGATAAACTCTGAGTAGGTCTCACGTTTTGACTCAGTAGGTGTCGGGTGTCTGTGGTGGAATCCTCGCCTGCATCCAGCGATGCGACAGTTGGCTCCGGACGGCTGAGGATGTAGACCCAGTTGTTTGATGTGGGAATGCGCGGGGGGTGGCGGTCGCCCTGGTGTTCGAGCCGTGGGTGAGTTGGTGTGCTTGGAAGGTCTACTTGTTCTCCGTGGGAGCCACAGAGAGTGACAGCAGGGGCTCAAGGTGTGCGGTGCTGGTCCCCGCAGCTCTTGGCAGGGGAGGGTTTTCCTCTCTTCTGAGGTCGTCTTGGTGTGTGGTCTGAGGTGAGGGTGAAAAGCCTGTGGCATGTAGACAGCTTGTTTTTGTACACTTGTTAAAAAGGCCGTTTTTCCCCCAATTTGATGGGTTTGGCCACCTTGTCACAATTCACTTGTCCATAAATGTGAGAACTTATCTCTGGGCTCTCTCTTCTCACCCACTGACCTGTGTATCTGTCAAGCCAGAAGTGGATGGTTCTGATAAATGTGGTTTTGTGTAAGTTGTGAAATCTGGGTGGGGTGTGAGTCCTCCACCTTTGTGATCTCCGAGATTGTTTGGACGATGCTGGGCCCTGGAATTTTCATGCCCACTTCAGGATCAGTGGGAACCCTGATGGCGTAGTGGGTGAAGTGCTCCACTTGCTAACCCAGACGTCTGCCGTTCACATCTGCCAGGCGCTCCTTGGAAACGTGGTGGGGCGGTTCTGCTCTGTCCCGTAGGGTCGCTGTGACTTGGAATTGACTCGACAGCAGTGAGTTTGGAGTTTTTAGGATAAGTTTGTCAATTTAGAAAGAAAGCAGCCAGGATCGCAGTGGATTTTAATGGTCTGCCCTCTGTCTCCTAAGTGCCTGTCCGTGAAATAGACACGGTCGGTGTCACAGGTGCCCTGACAAGAGTAGCAGCACTCCCAGTGGGCCGGGCGAGGGGTCTCAGGCCACCAAAGCCTCGACTTTCAAGCTCAGCAGGTGTTTTTCCTTGTACACTTGCGTGGGGACTTTTCCCATCTCCTGCTGCGGGAACCTTGTGAGAGGCCTTGAGACAGTTTCTCTAAGACGGAAGTTGATTGGGCTTTAATGAGTTTGTTCCTGTTTGCTTTTTATTGATGTGTGTATGAAATCTGTGTCCAGCTTGCCAGAGGACACCTTTATGAGTCTGTGTTGCTGTCATCCAGAAACAGAGTCTCACCAGCACCCCAGAAGCCTCCCTTGCATCCCCTTCCCTTTGGTAGTCCCTTGGAGGATACCAGCACTGTGGCCTCCTCTGTCTGAGCTTGGCTGAAATGGACACAGACCGGGTGTAGTCCTTTGTGCCCGGCTGGCCTTGTGATGTTTGTGAAGTGCATCCCTGTTGTCGCCTGTGGTGGGCAGGGTGGAGGTGCTGCCGTGCCCTCGTGACTCTCCTGCTGTGTGTCGTTTCAGCTCCTTCAGAGCCTTGGGCTGATCATCTCGTGCTGTGGGGGGAGAGGTCTGGTGGGAGGAACCCGGAGATGCCTGCTGTTTCAGTGGGGGACTGAGCTGTGTAGACAAAGCCTGAACACTAAGTCACTCTGAACAGACAGCCGCCACCGTGCGGACCGTGCCTGGTGGCTCAGTGCTGTTTCTGTTTTAGTTTGTGTAACATTTTTGCAAGGAGCAGGATGAGAAAACCTGTGTATTTCAGAGACATTTGTTGAACTTTTATTCATATGGTGTCATGAAAAGCACGTGGGCCTTGAGGTGGAGCCTGGAGTTGAGCTCCGTTCTGCTGGTCTCGCGTGTCACGGCCCTGGGGACCACAGACAGGTTGCTTTTCTGAACCTGGAAGCATGGGCATCACTTCTTCACATACTGTTTCTGGACTGGGGATTTTTATTCCGTGACACTCCAAGTAGCCATGTGGACACTGTGGGCGCTCGGATCTTGAACTTGTCCCAGTGGAGATGCACTAGTATTTTGTAACTAACTTTAATGTTTGCTCTTTACATCTGAAAAACTGTTTATCCAATTAAAATGTTTTATTCGCTCGCCGATTTGCTGTAAGGGATTGAAATCAGTCAGGACTGGTAAGTGGTTAAATGTACTTCAGGTGAACCTGTGAGTTTTTCCGTCTTTCCCTGTCACTGGACCACAGATTTTGTAGGGTTGGGCAGTTTGTCTGCCCTCACTAGCGCGATCCTGCCTTGATTACTGTGGTTTTTACAGGTCTGACTGGCTGGTAGGGCATATCCCGTGTCCTGTTTTTAGGGCTGTCTTGGTTCTTTGCGCTTTGACTCGCTGAGGCATTTCAAGCGACCTGTAGAATTCTGTGGAGTAATTTAGGGGTGAATCGACAGCTTTGTGATGTGGACGTAGTATAATAGCGATCTAGTTGCTTAGATTTTCTTTAATGTATTTTAGTAAAGTGTTAATTTTCTCCATACAGGTCTCAGGCACCTTAGGCTAGATTTGAAAATGTAACTTACAGTGTGCTTTTTACCCTGAAATTACACTTCTAGCTGGTTTGGCTGGTGTAGGGGAAACCCAATACGGTCGGTTTTGTGCCTGCTGGTGGCGTGGTGGTTAACCATGGTATTGCAAACCACAGGTCTGTGGTCTGAACCTGCCCACCCAGCGCCTGCTCTGCTCCGTAAAACCAACAGCCCTGCCCTTGTCGTGGGCGCCCGTCGTGAGTCGCAGCCCGCGCCTGGTACACAGCGGCACGGTGTGTGCAGCACTGATCTTAACTTCCCGCTGTGCTGCGCCCTAACGTCATTGGGGTCCCGTCAGCTTGGCGGCGTGTCGCTGCACTGCCCGGTGCTGCAGCTGTTGGCCATGTGTAAATTAAATAAAACTCAGTGAAGTAAAAAGTCAGGTTCTGTTGTTCTCCTAGTCACATTTCCAGCTAGTGTGGCTCGTGGCCGTGGTAGTGGACAGTGCAGATGACAGGGCCTGTCTGTCGTCGTGGAGACCCTGGTGGTGTCGCGGGTTAGGTGCTGCCCGTCTGCTGAGCACAGGTGCTCCTTGGGAACTCTGCAGGGCAGTGCCACCCTGACCTCTGGGGTCGCTGTGGGTCGGACCCGGCTTGGCAGCAGTGGCTTTTTGGTTTGGGCTTTGTCACCGTGGTATGTCACGCTGGATTCTGCTGTGAACAAGCTGTACTTTTAAGTTCCTCACTGGAATTAATATGGGTAATTGATCTGAGTGTTCTTTTGGCTATAATTTTTGGGTTTTAGTATCACATTTTTACTAGTGTTGTAGAGAAAAAGGGAAATAGTCTCTTGAGTCTCTGTTCTGTGGAAGACTTTGTATAAGATGTCATCCTGGTCTTTAAAAATTTGGAAAGACTCATCTAGCCTGGTATTTCTTTGTAGGAAAATTTTACCTCAGTTTCTTTAGCTAACCTGTCTGTTCACATTTTCTCTTTATTCTTGAATTAAGTTGTTGTTTCTTTTATGTTTCTAGGAATTGCTGTCCCTTGAGTTTTCCTGTGCCTAGCAGCGCTGAGCAGGCCGAGCCTCCGGCTGCTGCTCTTGCTAACACAATCGCAGCAGCGGCACCGCCGCCGTCCCCGTGCTCCCGCGCGCAGGGTGCGGTGGAGGGGTGCAGGCGCGGCAGTGCGGTCGGGGCCGCGAGCTGGAAGCCGCCGAGGGCTGGGCCTTCACGGCAGGTCTCCCGAGGAGCGCGGCGCTGACCGGGAGGCCCGCGCTTCCCGCCCGCCGGCCGCTCTCTGGACACTCGGCAGGGCCATTCTCCTCAGCCCTGTAGGGCAGCCGCCGGCTTTTAGTCTCTGACGGGCGCCCGGGGTGCAGGTGGTTGGTGCTCAGCTCCAGCCCAAAGGCTGGCGGTTTGAACCTGCCGGTGGGATCCAGTGTCTGAATTCAGGGGTGCGCTCCGCTCCCCCGGGGTGGCTGACTGCCTTCTGTGTTCGGTGGTCTTGAGGATGGCTTGCATCTCATGAAGCCTACCCGATACACAGAAAAATGTTGGAGGTTTTTGTTGAACCTTCTAGAGTGTGTTGCTGTGTGCCTGGGACCCTTGTGTCAGGGGCTAGAGGAGCAGTGTCAGTTCAGTGGGCCTCTGGTGGCTGTCAGGGTGCTGCTATGGGGGTCTGCGTGGCACCTCCATGTCTCTGCTGCTCACGCCCACGTCTCACCTCAGTTCCATGGGGACGGAGCAGCGGGAGTGTGGGTGTGCAATGGACAGAAAGTTCCTTATAGGTTTTCCTGACTCTGAGCTCAGTGGCGTGCTCACAGTTTTCAGTGGGGCTTGCCATAACCTGCTAAAAATACCTGTTTCCAGGGTGTCGCCTCTGACTTATGGTAGCCTCCTGCCCATTGGGTAGAACCTGCTCTCCAGGGTCCCCACGGCTGACATGTCACAAGTAGGTGGCCAGGCCTTTTTTCCTCAGAGGCATGACTGGGGGACTCGAACATCTGAACTTTGGGGCAGCTGCTTGGTGTGTGGCCACCTGTACAGCACTCCAGGACGGGTCTGTGTGCGCTGGATGTGGCCGGGCAGTTAGCCTCTGAGTGTGTGGCCATTTGCACAGTGCCCCCGCCCCCCCGGATGGGTCTGTGTGGACGGTGAGTGGCTGTGTGTGGTGCTCTATCTGCTTCTGCTGATGGTCGCTCCTGTCCTCCCCCCGAGTTTCGACTGTCACTGACTTTGAGTCCCAGGAATCATCTCGCACGGTAGCTTCCTTCAGTTCATGCACGCAGTCTCTCTCCCTGTGCCACCGAGAGTGCTAATTTATAACAGCTTTTCTTAGTTTTCTGTGGTGACTTTCTGTGTTAAATGCTTTTCTTGGCCTGGCTGCTCTCTTTTGTCTGTGCACATGTCTTGGGCTGCTGGAGTCCTGTGACAGTTGTTGGTTTAACTTACACAATGACGTTTACCAGTAGAGTTCTGAGTTAGTTGCACTGGGTGGCTAGAGTGGGGTCTGTAGCAGTTGTTTAGGTTCTGATGGTTTTTTCTGGGCGGATTCTCTGGAAGGAGTGGGTGGCTGTAGTTCTCTGTGTAGGGTCCCTCCTGGTGGACTGGGGGTGCGAGCCCAGAGCAGGGGCAGGGCTTGTGTCCGCTGGGAACCAGTGTGGCCTCGATTGACCGGGCAGTTTATGCCGAGTGCAGAGCACTCGGTGCAGGCTCTTCAGCTCTTTTGGTTTGGTTCCTGGTGAACTTGGTCAGTTCTGCTGTTTGCTCCTGGCCTCCTGTGGTGGCATAGCCGTCTCCCAGCTGAGGTGGTTCACAGGAAGCAGAAAAGGACTTGCTGTGCAGGCAGAGTGTGTCCCTGGAGGGTTTTTGTTGGTTGTTAATGGTAGTGTCCAGTTAGGGATCCCGCCCGCTTGTCAGTGTGTTGTACAGGGTGATGCCGGAACCTTGGCCATCAACTGCCATCAATGGATTCCAACTCCACAGCCCTATGGGACAGCGTAGGACTGTCCCATAGGGTTTCCAAGGCTGTCACCTCTGTGGCAGCTCTGGTGGCACAGTGGTGGCACGGTGGTTAAGCACCCTGCTGCATTTGGAACCCGCCAGCCGGTCGGTGGGAGACAGATGTGGCAGTGGCAGTCTGTGTCCACAAGGGTGAGAGCTTTCGGGGTTTGGTGTTAGTGGCTAACAGGGCACAGCTGCTAGGTTGCTGTGCTCCGCCGAGTTTCTTCCTGGTCCTGGGACCCTTCTCTGGCTGCCACGCGTGCCCCCCCCGCCCCCTCGGCGTGCTGGGTTGTCTGAATTCGGGATGATTTGGCGAGGGAGGCGGCCTTTGCTGGTGCTGACCTTCAGCGTTGTCTGTGGTCTCTGAGCCGACTGCTACCCTTTGTCCTTAGGTTTGTGTGGGGGCCCTTTTAGTGGAATTTGGGAAGGGGAGATAAGAAAAGTGTTAACAGTTCATAGTTGGGCATTGTAAAACCAGAATTTCTGTTGAAAAAGCTTTCAAAGTCTTTTTTCATCTGAGATTTATTCTCTTGTTTTCAGGTAGAAAAGCTTTCTTAACTAGGGACAAGATCTCGGCCGTTGTACGTTTTGTAACTGACTCCGGTTTATGCAGGATGGCAGCCCTCCTCCCCGCGCCCGTGTTGTGTTGGTTGTGTTTGGTGGGGGCGGGATGAGGCGGAAACTGGATCACTTGGTTGATTATTTCAGAGTTACTTCGCTCTCGTTTCTAGTCCTGCCGACCCCCCTCTCCCACCCCCAACCCTGTTGTTGTTGTTTTTTTTAAGCTTTCTTGGTTCATTTTTTTTTTCTGGATTGAGAGGTCACTGAGGTACTGTGATTGCTTAGGCCTGAGTTTTGTAAACTGGGTTTCAATTACAGTAAAAGAAATCACAGAGTGAATTACAAACAATAAGGCTATTATTTAATGAGATTTTTATTTTGGTGCATTCATGTTCTGGTTTGTGCAGCACGGAAAAGCAGTTTGAAGACCACTGCTGTGGTTCTAGACGGGGGGTTCTAGACCCTGTGCTCCGTAAAGAAGCCAGTGTTTGAAGGAGGTCTTTGGTAAAGCTCTGGCACTGTGATGGATGGCTGGGGTCGGTCTTCCCTGCTTCCCTGAAGGCGCCCGTGAACCGAGGAGCTAGGTCACCCGGGGCCTTGGGCTTTGCCTGGGCTCCGGCCATCATCTTTTTGCTAGTTTGTAATACGGAATTTGATGGAAGATTTTGTTTGAAGAGGCCTCAGCTGCTAGAGTGTTTGTTAGGCAGTGGGAACTTGATGGGTGAGCTCATGCTGTCTTTAAACCGACAGAACACTGGCTGCACTTGACTGCATTCGAGGTCATTTCTTCTTTCTTTAATTGCTGTGCTTGACCTTCCGTTTTACCTCCTGCTTTTCTAGAGTCACGTGTGATGGTGGGCAGGCTGTCGTAAGCCTGTGCATCCTGGGCATGTGTTCAGTCTTCTGCAGTTCTTTTCTGTTCCTTTCCCTGTCCCCTGGGTAGACAGAGGCAGATACTGCCGCTCCCCTCTCCCCAGGGCATCTTCTGTGCCAGCGCGCATCCCCTGGCAGCATCTTCGGGTCACCGTCCTCCCAGGAGGCACAGGAGAGACCTGACCATTTTTAGTCAGGTGTGAAGAGCTTAGTAAGGGTGGTGTCAGCATCCATACCTCGAAGTAAAAAATCCTTGTTCCTTCTGTTTGCCAAGTGTCAGCTTGCTCGTGGCCTGCACATGCCTGTGGAGACTGAGCACGGCCACCTTCTCAGCCTGGACCCCACCGCCCTTGCTGCTGTGGGTTTCTGTGCACCCCCTCGTTTTTATCGCAGTCACTGCACACAAACCCAGTTACCCAGAGGGATGTGGAGGGAGCGCACAACAGCGCTGGGAACGCCGTGAGCTGGTGGTTCACCTGGCCTCTGATGGATCTGGAGAGCTGCTGGTTTCCTGGGAAGGATCAGATGTCCCACAGCGCCCTGTGAGCCGCTGTGGTCGGGGGGCCTGGTGAGATGTCTGGTGCACGGTCTGGGAGCCCTAGTTTATGCAGGGAGTAAGAGGTGGATCCTTTCTGCATTTCACAGAGGAGGAGGTGGAGCTAAGAAACTGCCCTACTGAGCACTTGTGTTTATTTGCATTTCAGAAAGCAACCTGTATTTTAAAGTTGATTTCCAGTTGGTGTTTTCTTTTACTATAGTTCATTTCCTCTCAGTTTTTACCCTTTTAGAGGAAGAGTGTTATTTTTTATCTTTGCCAGAGTGTTCAAAGTGACTACCTTTGTTAAAAGTAAAACTGGCAAAACCATCATCCTCCCCATTGCTAGTTCATTTTTCTGGGAAATTGTCAAAAAAGAGATGAATTTGCAATGAGTAGTTGCATTGGGTAATTAGATTAATGGATCTGTGAAGAACAGATTGTATCTAAAAATCCGTGGACGCCTGAGGGATAAGAATTCCAAACAGGGAGCTCAGGATGTGAGGGACGAGAGGTGTGAAGACTCATTGTTTTTCAGGGTGTGATTTGTTTCCCTAGGTCTAACTAGACGTTGGTATCCGTGGGTTTTTTACTGAATCTTACTTTATGCCTGCTACCTACTGCTCTTGAGTCGATTCCCACTCGCAGTGACCCTATGGGACAGAGTGGAATTGCCTCCCAGTGTTTTCCAGGGAACAGCTGTTGGAGGCACCTTTTGGGGACCTGCTGAGCTCTTGGACCACTGCACCACTGTGGTTAGGGTTAAATTGAAGCCTGGCTTGCACTGGGGATAAAAAGAAGTAACTAACGCTCCGTCTTAGGCTTGTTCTGGGTATGTGGCAAGACTGCTCTGTGATCACTCCGTGCTCCTCCTGTGAGGGCTCAGATGTAGGAAGAAGCATCCCTTTCCCTGAGCACCTTACGCCCGTAACTCCTGGGCGGCGTGAGTCTTGTAGTTGGTATCTCGGTCTGTCTTCGCCGTTGTCTGCCTTTGGTGGGTAGGAGTACCCTCTTGATGTGTACCAGTACAACAACAGGAACCCAAATCAAACCCACTGATGTTGAGCCAGCCCTGGCTCATGGTGACCCTACAGGACAGAGAAGAACTGCCCTGTAGGGCTTCCAAGGAGCACCTGGTGGATTTGAACTGCTGACTTTTTGGTTAACAGCCATAGCACTTAACTGCTGTGCCACCAGGGTTTCTGATTCTGTACCACGAGTTAGGCTATTTGGAGGTCAAGTGTGCTTCTGTGCCAGTTGCCTGTCATGGAACCAAGAAAGCAGCCCTGCGTGGTTCCACGTCTGCCGTCCTTGGATTCCAGCAGGGCCACCAGTGGTGACATTTCTTGACCTTGGGTCTTCCATCTGTCAGACAGGGAGAATAATCAGCTGGGAATTGACACTGTCTCAGCCTCATCCTGCAGGATGTGGGGGGGAAGGAAACTGCGGCCCGAACATGGAGTTTTGGGGTGTGGCAGGGCCCACCCTGATGTACTGAAGCAGTGTCCCTTCAGTTTCCTGTGGGAGTCCCAAGTCTTCTGAAGAATGTATTATAAACTGGACCTCTGACCAGAAGGATGGGCCTTCTCCCACACAAGCACACTTGATGTATGAGTAGGTGGCCTGTAGACTTTCTAAAGCCTGTTTATGGGTTCACAAGAGCTGTGGTGGCGCAGTGATTAAGCACCTGGCCACCAGTTGAAGATTGGTGGTCCAAGCCCATCCACCACACTACGGGAAAACAGTGTGGCCACTGGCTTCTGGCAAGGTCACAGCCTTGGGGACTCTGTCCCGTAGGGTCTCTGTGAGTCAGAATTGAGTTGATGGCAGTGGGTTTGGTTTAAGCGAAACTTCAGTTGGAGGACTCACCCAGAACAGATGTTCTCAGGATCGGGGGGAGGTGACGAGGGGTTTGCTTTGCAGGAGACATTTGGCAGTGTCTGCAGATGGTGGGCTGTCCCAGCTTGGCATCTGGTGGGCAGACCAGGGGTGCTGCGGAATGTTCCAGCATACGGGGCCCCTGCCTTCCAGCCTCATCTTGCCTGAAACGAAGAACTGTTGGCAGAAATGCCCAGGTCCAGAAGCCCTGAGGTCGAGGAGGTGGACTGGACCTGTTTCAGAGATCATGAGGAAGTGGTCCCGTTGGGCCTCTGTGATGAGGTTGGTGGTCGATCCAGGTGACTGTCTCTGGGGTGTTGCTCCTGCTCCACCTGGAGTGTTCTTCCATAAGGTGTGTGCCCAGTTCTCTCAGCCACTTGGGGTCCAGTTACGACTTCGTCAGTGTTGTAGCTGTGTCTTTGCGTCTGAGGTGGGCCTGCCCTCCTTCCCCCTGTCTTGTCATCGGCATTGCCCTTGACCTGCCACAAACACTGTGCCCCTCCTTCTAGCCTTAACTAACACAAGCCCCAGCAGAGCAGGACTCTGTTTTTATCCTGCCTGCTGTCTCTTCAGTGGCTGAGCAGTGCCTTGGGCATCATAGGTGCTCAGGAAGTACTTTGTGTTGGACGTATGAATGCCATCAGCGTCTGTTGTGGTCAGCTGGACGGGGATGTTGGTGTTGGCATAGCGCTGTGCTTTTGAGAACCAGCGTCTGAACGGTCACATCGACAGCCCTCTTGCCTAGGTTGTCAGCAGGATGTAGGGTAGGCTGAGAATAGATCTGAAGATGCAGCCGTGTGTCTTTAGCACATATGTCAGTTCCTAAGCTGCTGGAGAATATGAATCGAGTCCCTGGAGTTGTAGTGTCTGCTACTTTCCAAGCCCATGAGAATTAGTACCTAAAATGTTCCTTAAAAATACAAAATTGGAAGCTCTTCCCCAGACGGAGCCAGAATTTCTAGACGAGGGACCAGGACTTCTTTTAAAACACAAATGCAGAACAGACATCCATGTTGGGGCGGCGTTGCAGAGGACAGTGTTGGTTTAGCCAGGAAGAATTTCAGTAGACGTTGGCCGATGGCTGAGAGTCTTGGAAGAGTCTCAATGTGGCTCCCATGAAAGGAAGGGCCCAGTTTCCCAGCCAGGACGGTGTAGCTCCAGAGTGTCCCCGCACAGCCAGGTGGGCCGGGAAGCGCTGCTGCTGGGAAGTGACAGCGCTTTCATAAAGAAGTGACAACAGACGACTAGGGAAAAAACACAAATACCCATCTGTGGTTTAGAACCATTGGAGAGAATTCAATTAGGAATAGTTCGACAGGGTAATTTATCAGTGAGGCTAGGTTAAAATACTTGTGTATACTTTCAGTGTTGATATCTTCAAATATGTATGTGCTGTCGTGGTTTTGGTGTATCTTATGTAGCACAAACATGCGTGGAGTCTACACGCAGACCTCATCAGATGGAGTACACAGGAGTGTAGTGGGCTATGTCCATGGAAAGAGACCGTGGAGAAGTCGAGTATGACCAGTCTGTACAAGGCCAGAGGCCACTTGTGGAACAGACCATGAACTGCTCATATGCGAGTTCAGGTTGAAACTGAAGAAATGAGAACAGTCCGCCAGAGCCGAAGTGTGACCTTGAGCACATCCTGCTGGAGTTTAGAGACCATGTCAAGGGTGCATTGGAAAGCGATGACGGAAGGAAGACCAGGAGGGTTACAGAGTGACGTCAAGGGCATCGTTCATGAAAAAGCAAGAGGTGATTAAAGGCAGAAAGGAAAGAAAAGACCAAAGTGGACGTCAGAAGAGGCTGAGATTTGCTCTTGAGCTGCCTCAGTTGTCTGGTGCTGCTCTTAGAGAAATGCCCTGAGTGGAGAGCTTTAGCAAAGAAAGGTTTATTCTTAGACTGTGCAGTAGTTTGTAGGTCTGAATTCAGGGATTCTGCTCCAGGGGAGGGCTGCCCCCTTGTCGGCTCTGGGGGCAGGCCCTCATGTGGCATCCGTCTGTGTCCAGGGAGCATCTTGGCGCAGGAACCTCAGGTCTGAAGGATGCGCTCTGCTCCTGGTGCTGCTTCCTTGATGGTGGGAGGTTTCCAACTCCGCTTGAGTCTGGACTGCAGGGAGACCCCCTTTATGCTGGAGCATGGGGGTGACCTGAGGAAGGGTGGCACAGCCCCACCCTGATCCCCTCTAACAATCCAGCCGGTTACAGCACAGGGAACTGACAGCCTGGAGGGCAGCCACGGAATATTGGGAATCAGGGCCCAGCCAAGTGGCTACACGCGTTTTTTGGAGGAGACAGTTGAATCCATGGTAGTAGCGAAATGAAGACAAAGGGGTGAAATCCAAGTGGACTGGAGGACTCGGAAGGGCGGCTGGAGAAGCCAGAGCACTGAGAGGATGCGCACAGACACCTGGGGCTAGGGGACAAGAGGGAAGGGCGTGCTCTCTGCTTCTGAGGCCGGAAGGACTCAGGAAACATTCAAGCCTCGAGTGGCAGCAGTGAGGGAAAAGCACGAAGCAGGGGAAAGTATGAAACGACCCAGGAGCATCGGCGAAGACGGAAGGGATGTACAGAGTCGTCGTACCAGAGAGAATGGCCGATGTTCAGCCCTTTGAAGAGGTGGGCGATGAGCGGGAGGCGACAGAGCTCAGGCGGACATGGAAGCCTCGCTGGAGGCCTCGCTGACTCCGGGGGGTCATGGGTGCCAGCGGACAGCGGCGCTGGCCGTGCTCCCTCGCCCTGGCCAGGAACTTGGGGAGACAGCTACCTGGCCAGCCAACTGGAAGAGATCTGTGTTTATGCCTGTTCCCAAGAAGGGTGATCCAGCCACAGGTGGAGATTATCAAACAGTACCATTATTATGATGGATGCAGTGGTTGCCACAATGGGCTGAAGTATAAGAGCGATTGTTAAGCGTGGCACCAGATGGGCAGTGTTCTCTTCTGTTGTGCAGAGGGTCGCTGTGAGTTAGAACCAGCACAGCAGCGTGTATCAGCGTCACTGATACCACATGCAGTAAAAATTTGTTCAAGATCATTCGAAAGTGACTGGAACAGCACATTGACAGGAAATTGCCAGAAATTCAAGCCAGATTCAGAAGAGGAGATGGAACCAGGGATACCATTGCTGATGTCAGATGGATCTTGGCTGAAAGCAGAGCATACCAGAAAGAGGTTTCCTTGTGTTTCACTAACTGTGCAAAGGCATTTGACTGCGTGGATTGTAACAAATTATGGCCAACGTTGTGGAGGATGGGAGTTCCAGAACACTTAATTGTGCTCATGAGGAATCAGTGTGTGGGTCAGGAGGCAGTCATGGGAACAGAACAAGGGGGCACTGCGTGGTTTAAAGTCAGGAAGGGTGCACGTCAGGGTCGTACCCTTTCACCATACCTTTTCTTTCAGTATGCCAAGCACGTAATTTGACCATGCCGTTTGTCCTTTTGTGATTCACTGGTTCACTCAGCATGACATCTCAGAGATCACCCATGTTGTGGCGTGTATCAGGACCTGAGCTCATACATGTTACGTATATCAGGACCCGAGATCACCCATGTTGTGGCGTGTCTCAAGACACAAGTTTAGTCTATAGGATATGGGTACTGCATTTTGCGTAGCACTCGTTGGCTGAAGGGCGCGTGGGTTCTGTGCACCTGTTGGCTGTTGTGAGTGGTGCTGCAGTGAACCCTGTTGTCACTTTGAATTAGGCAGAATTAATAACTGGACTGATTGGTGCATAAACAAAATTTGTTATCAACACTGGATATTACTGTCACAGGAATCTTAAAGAGACATGATTGATTTAAAGAGTATAGGATCTAGAGTTTAAAGTGCCACTCTGTCTTCGTTGGCCTTGTCTTCGATTGTAAAGTGGTGCGGCTTTGGTGGCAGACCTTCCCTGACTTCACGGCCCGGACGTCAGGATCAGCACCCAAGGCTGGTTCTGCGAGGCGCAGCTCGGAGATCTGCCCTGATGCTGTCACTGGCCGTCCTTCTCATGGCCTCCTGTTGCTCTCTTGGGTTTGATGATCCATGCGGTGGCCACAGATGGCTTCGCGGCCGGTAAGGATCACCGAGGAAGTAACGCAGGGCGCACACTGTCCCAGCGCCGCTCGCGGGCAGGCCTCTCTGGCCTCGGGCCCTCTGGGGCAGGTGTCACGGCTCTGGTAGCTGCCTGAGTCCCAGCCGGAAGGCACCCAGCTGTAGCTCCAGTGTTGGCAAACTGGGCTCCACCAAGTGACCCACTCTGCCCGGAGGCCCCCAGCTTTCTCCTGCCCCCCCTGCCATCCCTGGCCTGTCTCACCTGCCCGTTGTCTCTGCCACCATGTCTGGCTGTCGTTGGTGTCACCGCTGTCTGTGTATCTGTCTCCTGGTTCTGGGAGACTCTCAGCACAGGTACCCTGAGTCCAGAGACCTCAGTGCTCTGGTTCTGTTTCTTCTTCGTTGGCTGGTGATCAGCCCTTTCTTTCTGCCTCTGGGTGGCTCATTTCAAGCCCGCAAGATGTCATCAGAGCTGACGGCTCCCTGTCGCCTCAGGCCACAGTTACTCTGTTGGCACAGCCCCACTGAGTCACTTAAAAGGCGAGAAAGGTCACAGGAAAGCAGTCCGTCACAAGGTGTAAGGTATTATTGAGTGCAGCCACTGTGTGTATGTTTTTATTCAGGGTTCTCTAAGTCGGAGAAGGGCTAGGGAGAGCGGCCCGGATCCTGAGGCGGTCAGTGACCGTGGCTGTCGTGCTCTGAGGCGGGGTTGGCCTTGAGTCTCCCTCTCTGGGTTGTTCGCTGCTGCCGCCGTGATGTGCCTGCACTGCCCTTCTCGGCCTGTTTCTCGTTGCAGCGCCCCCTGAACTTTTCTTTTCTCCCCCAGCTGCTCAGGGCGTCCCGTCCCTGCCCCTGCCAGCCTCGGGCTGCCCCCTGGCATTCCGGCAGTTGCTCTCTTGTTTTCCAGTTGTCATGTGTGTGTCTTTGGAAAGGCTTTTTCTAAAACATCAACCTGACTGCCTCACATTCCGTAGGGGGCGAAGGCGGAAAACAGGTAACTGCACTGTGTGACCATGGCCAGGCCCCTCCTTCCTCCTCAGGGACGTGCAGCCTGCTTGGAGCTGGTCCCGGTTTCTTCTGTCCCCATCCTCCCCACTGTGCACACGTGTGTGCCTGCACCAGCACAGTCTCGCTAAGGCACCGTGTCCTGCTGCAGTACTTGCTTCTGTGGCGTAAATGAGGTCACCTGCTCCTTCTGTAGGAGTGATGGTATGCTGGACGTGTCCTGGGGGCCAGCCAGAGGGTGGCTTAGCCCTGCCACGGCTCAGAGGAGGAGACTTGGCAGTTCGCCTCCATCAGGAGTGAAAACAACGGGAAAAAACCCTGCTGTTGGGCCTGTTACAGCTGGTGATGACCCAGGGTGAGTCTAGAACGGTGACAGCCTGGAAACCTCTGTGGGACAGTTCTGTGTCCTCTGGGGTAGACATGAGTTGAAATCGACTGCATGGCACGCAGCAGCAACAGTAGCAGCTCTTGTGTTGCGATACTGGACCCTCCTGGGCACACGTGCCCATAAAATATCTGCAGAGATAATTGGCACATGTTTCACAAAAATTTGAAAAATGTCATCACTGGATTAAAATGTTACTTTTGCCAAAATTTTTCTTAGGAGAACAGGCACCTGCAAGGACCTACATCATAAAGGAGCCAGCGGGGCCCCGGGGTTTGAGGCTGAGTGCGGCTGCACCCCAGGATGGGCTTCAGCAGGCTCGTGTTGGGTCCAGGCTGTTGGGTTGGCCCCTGTTCCGCTCCGCCTGCTGATCTGAAAGGGTGCTTTTGAAGGATGTGCGGTTTTCTAGAGGCGCAGATTAAGTGACAGCATGTTTTTGCCTCAGGCCTGACGTCTCTGTGGCTGTGCCTGCTGCCCACGCGGCTCCTTCTGCCCGGAGTCCTCACCTGGCTGCCTCTTGCCTTCCACACCTCAGGTGAAGCTCCCGCCCTCTGTGGTGTGGTGCTGACAGCGCCCTGTGCCGCTGCTGGCAGAATGAACTGTTCCTCCTGGCATTTCCTTTCAGACACACCTGTTACATGGACAGATCAGTGCTTTTTAGTAACTTTATAGTTGTGCTCCCGTTGTCCCCCCAAAAGATCGCTGCATCCAGGTGCTGTTACCCTCTGATCCTGGCCCCAGCCCCAGACAACTAGTAATCACATTATGTTGCTGTAGGGTGGTCTTTTCTGGATGTCTCAGAGGAATGCAATCATAAGATGTGCAGTCTTTGCATCAGGCATCTGTCACTTAGGATAGGGTTTTTAAAGTTCATCTGTGTTGTGTCACGTGTCAGCACTGTGTTCTTTCTTGGTACGTGTTCATGTCCTGCTGCGCGTGTGTACCACACTCTGTTTAACTGGAGAGCGAGCACTGGGTTGTCTCTAGTTTTTGACACTTCTCAGTCATGCTGCCCTGGATGCTGCAGGGAGGGCCTTTTTTGGACCTGGACTTGACTTCTCCAGGGCAGACACCTAGGACTGGGGTTGCTGGGTCTTACAGTGAATTGTGGCAGAGTCCTGAAGTCACTGTGAAGCTGCTTTCCAGAATGACAGCACCTTTTTACGTCACACCAGCAGTGTGGGAGGGCTCTCGCTTCCCCACACTGGCTGTCCCCTGTCTTTTTTGTCCCCACCAGCAGTGTGTGGGGTCCCAGGTTCCCCACACTCTCTCACAGTTGCTCTTCCTTGTTGGTCTGGTGGCGACCCCTCTACTTGTTCAGGTGTGAGAGACTAAAGGGTTTTCTCTCCTGAGCCTGTGTGAGACGGCGGGTCATGTCTCTTCCCTCTGCTCGTCTTCGGTGTAATCTGACCCTCCTGTTGGTCTCCCAGTTTTCTGTTCACCTTGACCGAGCGGCCTGGAGGAGGAGGACTCCGGGAAGGAGGGAGTCGGGTGCTGTCTCAGAGAATAGCCAAACGGAGTGCCGATAGACAGCTGCCTGTGGGGACCGGTCTTCAGTGGAGAGATCTCTGCGGAACGTGGATTCATTAGCTCCCAGTCTTCGGAGTAGCTTTAAGGGAGAGTGTAGGGAGGAAGCCTTGGGAGACGGGCTGGTCGAGTGAAAAGAAGGAGGAGGGCAGACTTGACTTCTGACAAGGGACAGGTGGCTAGGGGTGTCCCCAAGGAGAAAGAGCCACACAGAGGAGACGGGAGTGACGGTGGGGTCAGAGGAGGGTCAGGAGAAGCCCGAGGAGACGTGCTGCTAGGGGCGGCCGGGGCGGTCGGCGTCACACTGCTGCCATTGCCCGGTCGGGGCCAGGAGGGTGCGGTGTGATTTGGCGGCACAGAAGTCAGTGATGGTTTACAGCTAGATTTCACCTGTGACCAAACACCTGAGATGTGATGGCTGGAAACAGCCACCGTCTACTCAGTCCCCGGTTCTGCTGTTTGTAGTTTGGGTTTCACTGAGCTGTGTAGTCCTTCCAGTCTGGGTCAGACATACTGATGTCAGCTGGGCCGACCTGTGCATGTGTGGCCATCTGGTGGTCTGGCTGGAGCGGCTTGTGTTGGAAGACCGTGCTGGGTACCCGGGGCCTGTCTCTACGCGCTTCCTCCGTCTCTGCGGCCGGCTTGGGCTCGCTTGGCTGTGGAGCAGGGTCCCCAGGCAGCAGACTCGAGACTGTCTGTAAGCTTGCCAGTGTCACACTGACTAGCTCCGAGTGGTGGGCTGGGAGGCCAAGCAAGTTACCTTGCAGGGACCCAGCTCCCGGGAAAGGAGGAATTGGTTGCCATTTTATCCGTCTGCCACAAAACCCAGTGCGACAGCACTGTTGTTGGTGATGGGCTTAGAAAGCTCACTGGATCATCGAGAAGGTGCGTGGGAGAGGAGGCCGAGGAGGCAGAGAGTGTGGGCTGCCCAGAGAGCTAGCTGCTTTGGTATAGAGAGCGAGCGTGGGTAGCTGCAGAGGCTTCGGGAGGCTGAGGGGATGGGTTGTATTTGCTGTCCTGGCGTGCCTGTGCGCCTCTCCCACCCAAGACCAGAGGGTGCGGGGACGCTGGGAGAAGGGAACCACTCGCCACGTACTATGCTGTGCAAAAGTGGGATTCACCTGGTGATGTGATGTGGTGATGAGGCCTGTCGAGGATGGGTCTGTGCCCTGGCGGAGGGATTAGTGTTGCTGTGAGGCGGGCTTCTCTTTCTGACATTGGGGGTGGAGGCAGTGTGGGTGCTGCTGATGGGTGCCGTCAAGGAAACCCTGGTGGCGCAGTGGTTAAGTGCTATACCTGCTCACAGAATTGGCAGCTCACATCTGCCAAGTGCTTCTTGGAAACTCTCTGGGCAGTTCTGCTCTGTCTGTAGGGTTGTTGTGAGTCAGAATCGACTCGATGGCAGTGGGTTTGTTTTTTTCAGCTTTTAACCAAAGGTTTTTACCTTTTATAGGAGATCCCGGGGTCCTTGTCACGTGGACCTGCCGGGTGGGTCTGACCACCAAGCTTTTGGTTCTCCGCTGACGAGGGCTTGCCTGCCGTGCCAGCAGGGAGCCTCGCGGGTGCAGACAGGCGCGGAGATCGGGCCGCAGCAGGCGGAGGAGGTCCATGTGCCGGAGAGCTCTTGCTTTCTCGACTAAATGCAGGGCGTCCCCAGGCAGGACCTTGTGACGCAGGGTCCCTCCCTGCGTGCAGTGTGATGTCGTGTCAGTTGGCCTCAGTGCAACGATGGAGCCAGCCCCTGCTGCAGGGAACGCCTCCTCTCAGGTGCCTTAGGCCGCAGCTCGGCGGTCACTGGCGGGGCTGCCCATCTCTCGCGGTGTTGCCGTCAGCGGCTCTGCTGGTGTCTGTCTGTCCGGCTGTGGGGGCTCGTGTGTGTGATGCTGGAAGCTGTGCCATGGGCATTTCAAACCCCAGCGGGGGCACCCGTGGGGGACAGGTGTTAGCTGGCCTTCCAGATTTGGAGAGACTAGGAAGGGCTTGGCGGCCCACTTCGGAGAAGAATTGGCCAGTGAAAACCGTACAGAACAGCAGCAGAGCCTTGTGCGACGGAGTGGCGGTACGTGAGTTCCTTTGGAAGGCGCTCGAGGATGGCTGGAAAGAGCATCCCCCTCCGAGCAGAGTAGACCTGAAGGGAAGTCTCGGTCATCGAGTATTGCTTTAATAGAAACACCACAACTGGATGGCTTTAAAAAGAAATTCTCTTTTGTAACAATCTAGTAGGTTAAAAGTCCAAATTCAGGGTGTCAGCTCCAGGGGAAGGCTTTCTCTGCTATTCTGAAAGAAGGTCCTTGTCATCAGTCTTCTCTGGGGCCGGAAGTTTCTGAGGCCCAGGGACACTGGTCCTTTCCAAAGGACACCATTAGCTTCCAGCACAGCTTCTTAGTGGTAATGAGGTCCCCAGATCTGTCTGCTAGCCGCTTTCCTTTTTGTTTCAAGAGACCTCCTTAAGGCCCAAAACAAACTTACGCACTGAGTCCTGCCCCACAAACCCAGCTGCTGGCCACTGTGTCATTAATGTTACAGAGGCAGGTTTACAACAGGAGGACCGCACACGAGACCAGGAATCGTGGCGTAGCTGAAGAGCTACACAGAGTTTTTGGAGGGGGTCGGGTAGAGTGGAACTTTTGGCACCTTCCTTTGTTGATGGGACATGACTCAAAAATGAGAATAAACAGCTGCAGACATCCATTAAGAATGTGGAGTGTGTGAAGTATGAATCTAGGAAAATTGAAAGTCATCAAAAAATGAAACACATGAAGATCGATATCCTAGGCATTAGTGAGCTGGATTGGACCGGTTTGGGCTGTTTTAATCAGACAGCCTGTCATGGATTGAATTGTGTCCCCCCTAAAATATGTGTAGCCATGTGGCTGGGCCATGACTCCCAATATTTTGTGATTGTCCTCCATTTTGTGATTTTCCTGTGATGTATGTTAAAGGATTCATAGGGTTACCTTCCTGCTCCACTGTTAAAGGCGTTTCCCAAGAGTATGGCTTGCCCCACCCTTAATCCTTTTGTCCTACAAGAAATAAAAGGAAAGAGAAGCAGGCAGAGAATTGGGAACCTCACGTCATCAAGAAAGCAGCGCCGGGGTACAAGAACAGACAGATTGATCAGTGGAACAGAATTGAGACCTCAGAGATGCCACCATCTGCCTGTGAACAGTTGACATTTGACAAAGGCCATAAGACATTAAACTGGGGTCAAAACAGTATCTTCAACAAATGGTGCTGGCAAAATTGGATATCCGTCTGCAATAAATTGAAACAAGATCCATATCTTACACGTTATACAAAACCAACTCCAACTGGATAAAAGACCTAAATATCAAACCTAGAACGATAAAGCTCATCCAAGAAAAGGTAGGCACAACAATGGAAGTTTTAATACACAACGTAGACAGACTTCAAAATCTGTCAAACCACCGTCAACAGAAGAGAAAATAGATAAATGGGAACTATTAAGAATGAAACACTTTTGCTCATCCAAAGACTTTATTAATAGACTTAAGAAGCCACCTACAGAATGGGAAAAAATATTTGGCAACTCTATGTCAGACCGATACCTGATCTCCATAATCTGTAAGATACTACAAAATATCAATAAGAAGAAGATAAATCATCCAATTAAACAATGGACAAAGGAGATGGACAGACATTTCTTTAAAGAGGAAATCCAGGTAGCCAAAAAACACATGCGGACATGTTCTTGATCTGTAGTTATTAAAGAAATTCAAATCAAGACTGCAGTGAGATACCATCTCACCCCAACAAGGTTGGCCATGATCCAAAAACACAAAACAACAAATGCTGGAGAGGCTGTGGAGAAAGTGGAACCCTCCTACACTGTTGGTGGGGTTACAAAATGGTCCAGCCTCTTTGGAAAGTAACTTGGCACTTCCTTAAAAAAATGGACATAGATATACCATTTGACCCAGTAATTCCACCACTTGGAATATATCCTTCAGAATCAAGGCCTTTCACACCAACGGACACATGCACAAGAATGTTTATCACAGTATAGTCCATGATAGCAAAAAGATGGAATCAACCCAGATGCCCAACAACAGAGGAATGGATGGGTAAACTATGGTATATATACTCAATGGAGCACTATGCAATGATAAAGAACAATGATGATGCCGGCAAACATCTCATGACGTGGTTTCAACTGGAAGACAGTATGTTGAGTGAAAGTAGTCAGTGACAAAAGGACAAATATTGTATGAGACCTCTACGATGAGATCCCCCAAACAGACTTGTGTATAGAGGAAAGGACTCTTTGACAGCTCCAAGGGAGAGGAGGGAGGGAGGGCGGGGGGTCAGGGTGTAGATTACATAGTTGCTAGAAATCTGATTGGGTGAATTCAGTGATAGCACACATTAGAAACAAGACCAATACTAAGTGGACTTCAGCATAACTTGAATACTCCTTCCATCTTAACCCAATATTGCAAGGACAGAGTATCTGGGGCAGGGGGCAGGGGACCATGCTATTAGGCGAAATCGAGGCCAATTGGCACAACTAGCGTTTTGCTGAGAGGGCTCTCTGCAGCCCACATTGGTGAGTGGCATCTGGGGTCTTAAAAGCTGCCAAGCTGCCATCCGAGGGCACAGCAAGTGGTCCCAACTCAGCAGGATCGGGTGATCACTGAGGACCAAACAGAAGATAGAGAGACCCACAAGAGTGGGTGCCTGCTTCGACTTGGGACCGGAAGAACTGGATGGTGCCCGGCCAACACCAGTGACAGCTGCGACGGAGCTCACTAAGTTGAGTCTCACTGCTAACACAAGAATAAAAAGGGGTGCACCTTGAGATCTCCACTAAAAGACCACAGTTGATTGTCCAGCAGCTTTGGGGTTCCCCTGGGAGCTTGGCCCCTGGCCCTGATGCTGCCCTTGCCCATAAATCATAACAAAGGTCCATTCTTTGGACAGGAATGGATTGGACTTAGCGATGTAGGGTGACCATATACTCGGTGTACTTTATGGTTCTGTGCGTCTATAGGATGTCATCCCGCTGACCTCGGGCTGGAGTAAGAGGAGTGGGTGAACAGGAGGGGAGAGGAGACTGTTGGGAGGACAAGACATGTATGGAGCAGAGAGGAAGAGTGTGCTGTCACTAGGCAGGGAGAACAGTGGAAGCTGCATATAGGTGGGCATGTAAATTTCTATGGGAATGTACATTTTCACTCAGTCATAATAATAAGAAAAAAAAAAGAAAGCGGCACCGGAAGAAGAACTGTTCCTTCAGACCTGAGATTCCTGTGCCAAGACGCCCCTGGACAAAGACTGATGTAGTACTGAACTTTCCTCCAGAACCTACAAGGGGAAAGCCTTCCCCTGGAGTGGACATCCTGAACTTGGACTTGTAGCCTACAGGACTGTGTAAGAATAAACTCTCCTTTATTATTAAGGCCACCCACTCCATGGTATTTCTGTTAGAGCAGCCCTAGCTGACTAATACACAGTCTGAAGGTCTGCTGTGCGGAATGAAAACATGAAGAGGAATGACCTTGAGCTCCTCATCCAGAAGAACAGGTGAGATCTGTCCTGAAGAATGGTGCTGTCTGTTGTGGGTGGCAGTGCAGTGAAGGACAGTTGGTACAGCTGTTACCCAAATTTATGCCAGCCAAGCAAATTTATGCAGTCAGTCGTTAATGCCAAAGATGAAGAAGTTAAAGATTTTTTCTAGCTTATGTAGTCTGAAGTTGATCAAGCTTTCAATCAGGGTGCATTGATAATTACTAGTGTTTGAAGTAGAAAAGTTGGAAATTGAAGAAAGAGCCGTTGTTGGAAAATACAGCCTTGGTGAGAGACTCGACAGCAGAGAGCATGTGAGAGAATTTTGCAAACTGAAGGACTTAACACGACCATGGATGTGGACCTCGCTGGGTGGAGTATACAGGAATGAAATCAACGTCTTTGGAAAGAGATGACGGAGGAGCTCGCTGTCACCAGTGACAACAACGCCAGGGTCGTGGCAGAACAGGCCAGCGGCTGCTCCGTGTAGGTTACGTGTAGAAAATTAAAGTCCGTCCTCGAGAGCCGAAGGACAATCTTGACTGTGGTCACCTGCTGGGTGGCGGGACCATCGCAAGAGTAGATCAGGCACAGTGGACGCTAACTGCCCAAGAGGAGACACGCTGTGGGATGACATCAGTGACATCGTATGTGAGAAAGCAAGAGGTCACTAAAAGGCGGGAAACAAAGAGAAGACCTTAGTGGGTGTCTGAAGAGACGCGGAAACTTGCTCTTAAAAAGAGAGCAGCCAAAGTGAACGGAAGAAGTGAAGAAAAGACCTGAACAAAAGAGTTCCAAGTGGGTCTGGGAGAGACACAGGAAAGCAGGATGGCGTGTGCGAGGAGGAGGAGATGGAACGCCGAGGGGAAGACCACGCTCGGTGTTCCTCAGGCGGAAAGGACTGAGGACAAACGTCAGGCCTTGAGTTGCAGTCGTGAAAGGCTCTCTGGGCAGAACACTGAATGAGGCAGGAGGCATCCAGGGAAGACAGATGGGTGGAGTGCAGTGTCGCTGCACCGTGAAGAACTGGCTGATGGTCCTCCGTCTCAGGAGGTGACGTCTGATCAAGAGCCAGTGGTATTGAAGGACAAAGCCCAGGCTGTGTGGGAGACATTGGTGAGAAGCAAGGCTCCAGGAATTGACGGGATACCGACTGAGATGTCCTAATAGGTGGACACGATGCCAGGAGCACTCACTTGTCTTTGCCAGGAAATACCAAAACAAAATAAACCTGTTATGGCTGAGTCAGTTCTGACTCCCAGAGACCTTGTAGGACACGGTAGATCTGCCCCACATGGTTTCCCAGGAGTGGCTGGTGGCTTTGAGGTGCCTACCTTTGCTTAGTGGCTGAACACCTGACCAGTGCACCGCCAGGGTCTAGCCCACTGAAAGGGATCTGTGTTTGTACCCCACTCTTGAGAGAGGCGATCCAGTGGAGTGGGGGAGTCGCCAGATGCTGTCATTGATAACACATGCGGGTGGAACTTTGCTAAAGATAATGCAAAAACAGTTGCAGCAGTCATTTCCAGAACAAGGCACTGCCAGAAATTCATGCTGGTTTCACAAGAAGACATGGAACAAGGGAGGTCACTGGTGATGTCAGATGGACCCTGGCTGAATGTAGAGGATACCAGAAAGATGTTGGCTTGTGCTGTGTTGACTGTGCAGAGCTATTTGATTGTGTGGAAACCTAACAGAGTATAGGTCACAGTGCAAAAAACGGGAACTCCAGAACACCCAGCTGAGCTCACGTGGAGCCTGTCGGCAGACCAGGAGGCAGTTGTTGGAACAGAACAAGAGGCCACGGAAAGGTGTGTCAGGGCCATGTCCTTTCATCATGCCTACCCAGTCTGCCTGCTGAGCAGATGTTGTGAGAAGCTGGACTCTAGAAAGAAAAAGGTGGCATCAGGTTGGAGGAAGACTTTACAACCGGACATACGCAAATGAGAGCGTGCTTGCTGAAAGCAGACTTGAGGTGCTTTACGGGTGAACATCCAGGATGGCTTAGATGGCTTCGGGATGGGTTGCACCGCAACAAAGGGAAAGCAGAAGCCTCCCGGCTGGACCTGCCAGCAGCATCAGTGATGCATGGTGGAGAGGCTGAGGTTGTCAAGGATTCCTTTGATGAGGATCCGTAGGCAGTGCTCATGGAAGTAGCAGTCACAGAGCCAAATGACACATTGCATTGGGCACGTCTTCTGCAGAAGACATATTGAAAGTGTGACGCTGACATCCCTTTGAGCACTGAGGTGTGCCCGGCCCAGTCAGTGCCATTTTCGGTGACCTCACATGCATGTCAAGGCTGGTGTCGTGGGTTAAATTATGTCACCCCAAAATGTCCAGTTTGGCTGGACCAGTATTCCCAGTATTGTGTAGGTGTCCTCTGTTTTGTGATTGTAATTTTCTCGTATGTTGTAAATCCTAATCTCTGCCTGTAGTTAATGGAGCAAGATTGGATTGTGTTACAGAGGACGGGGGTAGGACTGTAACTCTCTCTGCTAAGGTCAAAGCAAATTTCTCTGGGGTGTGGCCTGCAGCACCTTGTATTTTATAAGAGATGGAAGGGAAGGGAAAGGAGAAGACAGAGAGCACTGCACACCAGCAAGAAGGCAGTTCTGGGGGCAGAGCACATCCTTTAAGTCTGAGGTTCCTGGTCCCAGATCAAGGGAGACTTGATGGCAGCGACCTTCCTCCCGAGCTGACAGAAAGCCTTCCCCTGGTGCGGACACCCTGACTTTGGACTTGTAGCCTATTAGTCTGTGAGAGAGTAAGTTTCTTTTCATTACAGCCGTCAACTGGTACTGTTTCCGTTAGAGCAGCGTTTGCAGACTCAGAGAACTGGGAGCTTAGAAGAGAGAGTGAATTAGGGTGTTGGCGAACAGTGTTGGATACACCATGGACCACCAGGAGAATGAATACATCTGTCTGGGAAAAAAGGTGGTCAGAGGGCTCCTTAGAAGTCAGGGTGGTCAGACTTGGTCATAAATACTTTGGACACGTTACCTGGAAGGACTAGTTCTGGGAGAAGGGCATCGTGCTGGGTCAAGTAGAGTGAAAAAGAGGAAGAACCTCAGTAAGATGGGCTAACACCGTGGTGACCCCAGAGGGCTGAGATGTGACGGCTGTTGTGTGGGTGGTGCTCGTCTGTAACCTGGGCCTGTAGGCTGCCGAGAGTGGGGGTGATGTTGGAAGTGTGTGAGGTCTGTGAGGAGTCCTTTATTTCCTTGCAGAATGGGACACTGACTGGACAACTGATTTTGTGTGGGAATGTTGATCATTAATAAATGAAAAATACTGTCACCATTAATTGAGAATAATTTTAGAGATTTAATAGAAATGTTTTCTGAGCTGTTTGTTAGAGCTGGTGCTGATTTAGATCACCCAGGCCTGGGACTCGCCTTCTGGCATGCTGACCTCTCTAGTCCCTTCTGTGACAGTGTTCAGAAGACCCGGACCCAGTGTGCAGAGCTGATGCGGACCCACCGCAGCCCGACCGGACAGAGGAGAGCCGCCTCTCAGGGCTTCCAGGGAGCGGCTGTGGATTCCAGCCGCCAGCCTTCGGTTGGCAGCCCCGCTCTAACCACTGCACATCAGGCCCTCAGGGGAGAAGGGCAGGGTTTGTGTTTTTGTTTTTTATGAGCAAAGCTCTCTTTTGATCTTCAGCTGTCCCCATGCCAGGGACAAGGGGTTTTCTTCATGGAGGGCGCCGACTGCTGGCTACAGCGAGTACCAGCTGTGGGAAGAGGGGCTGCTGGCCGAGTCATCGTGGCTCTGAGCGTTTTAAATAGATCCTTTCTTCCAGTCTAGTTGTTAGTTTCTCCTGTTTGCATCATCTTCTCTGACTTGGGTCCCTTCCTGACCCCCAGCCCCCGGTCTTGGTGTCTTACCTTGTCTGTGCATTGCCTTTAGTGATCCTATGAACCCACCAAAGGAGTCCTGTGACGCATTGTTGAAGGCACTCAGCTGCTAACTGGAACATGGGTGGCTTGAACCCAGCAGCGGCTGCTCTGGAGAAAGATGTGGCAGTCTGCTCCCATGGAAATGATCAGGAGGCAGTCCCACTGTGTCTTATGGAGTCGCTGTGAGTTGGAATTGACTCCACAGCAGTGGATTTTTTAAAAATATTTTTTGGCCTTGACTTTTCTCTAGAACTGCAGGTCTGCATCTCTACTTCTATTCTAGACCAGACTTGACTTTTCCCCAGAGCTGGGATTTTCCTGTCTCTGTTAAGATGAGGCGGAACCTTCTTCTGGCTTCTCTGTGGATTCCTGGTGCCCTGTCCAGCACAGGTCACCACGCAGGTTCTCAGCAGATGTTGGAATAGATGACTGTCCAGGAGCAAGGGCTCTGGATCCTTGTATTCATCGTCTGTTTCCCTGTAAGTCTAGTTATTTGCAAGTCTTTGAATCAGTTTTCTTGTGTTGTGGTCACTCCTTGCTGTTGTGACTTCTTACTTGGAATTTTGCGATGGTTTTCGGAGTTGATAGCCTCCGGTGTCTCTCTGGTGTAGCCACGGCTCCCTGGTCAGTCCTGGCGGTTGCTGTAGCAGGTGCTTTCCGAGCACCTGTTGGGTGCTGGGTGCCGGGTTCTGTGATGGGAATGCGGTTAGTGACTTTGCCTTATGGAGCCCCAGCCTCATGCGAAAGGTGGATGTCGCACTGTAGACACACAGACAGCACAGTGTGACGCGTGCCGTCGGGACAGGTCATAGGGTGGCTTAGCTGTAGAGGTTGGGGAAGTGACCACACAGACTGAGTAGGAACTTCGTAAAACGTGCTGTCCAGTCACTTCCCGCTTCGGGGAACCCTGCAGGGAAGGATGGGACCTCCCCTACAGGACTCTCTTTATAGAAGCAGACTGCTACTGCCTTCTCCTGTAGGGCAGCTGGGGACCAAAAGGTCAGCAGGGGAGTGTTCAGCAGCGTGCCACTGACAGGGGTCAGTTGGGCCGCGCTGGAACAGCTGTCTGGGACCTCTGCTCCCTCCGCCCCTGCCTCGCTTGCAGCTCCCGTCTCAGCGCCCGCCCGTCTTCAGGGGTTTCCTGCGCCCTGCCGCATCCTGACTGGCCTCCCTGTTTGGCTGGTTCTCTGTGCGTGGCCCCAGGCCGCGCCGCTTCTTTCTGCGTGGCCCGAGGCGTCGCTGCCCATTTGCCTTGTGCTCGGGCTCGAACTGTCGGGAGCCTCCATCAGTCTCTCTTTCCTCCAAGCTTCTAGTTTCTGTGAGGATGACTTCAGAGGGTGCTTTAATTGTTCAGGGGATGTCTGTTCCCTTGGACTCATGTTAATCCTTTTGTTGTCCAGTCACTTGTGTTTTGCACGTTAATACGCCCGTAGCAGCTGTCTGACTGTATCGATGTGTGTGTTTGACGAGAACACTGCGCCTGTGCTGTTGACGTGCAGCGTAGGCCCACAGCTGTCCGTCTCTGGTAGAACTGATGCACAGCGTTGGTTTCTGTTCAGAGAGACTTCCTTCCACCCCCAGTTCTGTGGAAAGCTGGAAACGATGCCCCGTGTCCCCACGGTGCCCTGGAATGGCTTGGCCCAGGCCTTGGTGACTGATCTCGCCTTTGGGCTGGGGGTGCTTCACGAGCCCCGCTGTGAGCCTTGCCCAGACCCGCGGTGGTGAAGCCGCTCTGCATCGTGTTCTGAAAGCGTGTGCATTTTTGCGTCTGTGTCCTGAGCATTAGCCGGAGTCCCCTTTGTGCGGTATGAGGTTTGCATCAGTGTCACTTCCCCAGGTAGAGGCACGCAGGTGTGTCAGAGCGGTCACCTTCTGTCTGTCCTCCCCTCCTGCTCTGCCGTGGTTTTCATACGTGAAATACAGCCCATGTGGGTCTGTTTTGTTTCGTTATGTGTGTCTTTGTCTCCACCAACACCGTACCGCAGAAATTCATTAAGCTCGGTGATGTGTTTCAGTGCCCAGTAGAACAAATCTTGGCTTTATTTTTTCTCCTCTAAGCATCCTGGTAATTCCCGTGTGTCTGCCTTCCCACAGAAGTTTTGTGCTGTTGTGACCGGCACCCCCCGTGACAGCACTGACGCTGTCCCTCGATCACAAGTCCACTTCCGTCACCTCAGCAGTGTCTGTCACGTGTGTGCCCTTGTACTCGCCAGTGGACCCCACCGCTTTTAGCACACTCACAGTGCACACCAAGCTAGGAACCCCCTGGCCCCGCCCTCCTGCCCCTGGTGCCCATGCATCACTTCAGGCTTTTGTATATTTGCTTATTTCATGTAAGTGATACCATCCGGTGTTTGTTGTTTTGTCTCTGACCCGTGTCACCCAGCGTTGTGTCCTTAGGGTCCATCCCTGTTGGGTGCGTGTCAGGACCTCATTCCTCCTGATGGCTGAGGAGTTGTCCCCTGGGAGCCCTGGCAGGGAACTGGTAAGGGCTTGGCTGCTAGCCAGAAGGTCGGCCGTTTGGACTCCGCAGCTGCGCTGGGGAACCCGCCGGGCAGCTGGGCTCTGTCCTGCCGTGCTTCTGGGTCTGAACCAGGACCGAGGCAGTGGGCTAATACTCCATTTTGTGTGTGTGTGACATTGGGGCTCTCTGTTCACCAAGTGAAGGATGTTTCAGTGGTGTCCGTCCTCGGGCTACTGTGATCAGTGCCGCAGTGAACACTGGTGCAGTGTGTCCGTCTGCGTTGCTGCTCTCCAGCCTTCAGGAGTGGGATTGCGGGGCTGTGTGGTCACTCACCTTTGTGGGGAACCGCCGGGCTGCCTCATGCGGGCTGCACCATTTAGTCCCTGGCATAGCCTCACGGGCACCTAGTGGTTTCACTTGCTGTTTTTAAGAAAATCTTTGCCATTCTTACAGGGCTGAGTTGGTATCTCATTGCGATTTTGCTTTGCATGTCCCTAATGGCAAGTGACTGAGTATTTTTTATGTGCTTGTTGGCCATTTGAATATTTTCCTTGGTGAAATATGTCTTCAAGTCTTTTGCTTATTTTGGGTTGAGTTGTTTGTCTTTCTGTTGTTAAGCTATAGAAGTGTTTTATAAATTTTGGGTATGAGACGTTTATCAGATAAATGGTTCTGAAATTTTTTTCCCACTTTGTAGGCTATCTTTTCCCTTTGTTAAAAAAAAAATGAAGTATTTTGATAAACAGAAATATTTTATGAGGGCTCATTTGTCTTTTGGTTTTGCTCTTGGGTCAGTTCTGACTCGTAGTGACTGTGACAGAGTGGAACTGCTGTATAGGGTTCTGAAGGCTGGAAGTCTTTTAGAAAGTGGACTGCCCATTGTTCTCCTGTGGCATGGCTGGTGGGTTCCAGCTGCTGACGTTTTGGAAACAGTCGAACTTGACACTGCTAAGCCACCGGGTCTCCTCCATCCCTCTGATACCCCATCCTACAAATGCAGCCCGTGCTGTTTCTGCCATTCTCCTCTCTGCATTTCACGCTTTTAGTTTTCAAATTAAGGTCGTTGACCCATTTTGAATTTTTGTTGGAGTATGCATAGCAGAGCACACATCAGCAATTTCTGCACCTACAGTTGAATGACGTTGATGACATCCTTCGAGTTGTGCAGCCATTCCACTCTCCTCTTCTGAGTTGTGTCGTCCTTACCATAAGCTACCATCCTCTAAATTTCCTGTCTGTTCTTCTGAGTTACTGTGGTCAGTTTGAGCCTATGTATGTTCTTAAAAGAGCAGAGTACTTAAGGCACAACTTTTTAAATAATTAAGCTAAACTACTTTTGTTTAAAGAATATTTCAGACACATTTTTGGTTTAAAGTTTAAAGATTATTTCAGGGCAGTAGCCTTTGGGGTTTATCTAGTCTTGGTGGCCCCAGCAAGGCCGGGTCCATAGGAGTTTGAAATTCTCTTCTGCATTTCCCCTTTTTGATCAAGATTCTTGTATAGATGTTCATTAATGGTGCTAGTAGTAGAGCTCCTGGAGTCACTGGGTGCACAGACACCCCCCCCCCCAAAATCCATCGATTGCAGGCAAGCTCCACCCAGTGCTTTCTGTCTCGTGGCAAAGGAGGCAGTTGTTCCTGGGGCAGTGAGCCACACGTTCCATTTTTCTCCTCCTGTCCATGGCCGTGTCTTCCTGTGTTGTTCTGGGCAAATAGAGAACAGTGACTGTGCTTTGGATGGCTGCTGGTGAGCTTTTAAGACCCCAGGCATTGCCCAGTGTGCTAGGATGTAGGACAGAGCACTAATAGGGCATGAGGCCGGCTGACTGGCGTGCGTCGTGGCAGTTTGACCCTAACTTTCCAAACCAGGAGGCCAGGTCCCACTGTGTTAGGCTGTTCGTAAGTGGCCCCAGCGGCTGCTCTTTCTCTTGTAAACCGTCTCTTAAACACAGCATTTGCAAGTTCACCTTTTTACAACTATACAACTTAAAGAAATCAGTTGCGTTAATTGGCTGTGCACCTCCTGTCTTTAATCAGTGTGGTATTTCCATCACTGTCAGCAGAAACTCCGTGCTCCGTGAGCAGGAACCTCCTCTTTTCCTTCCTTCCTTGCCCCTAAATTTGGAGGGATTTTCTGTCTTAATGGTACATGAAACTTCTAGTCCGTGACACAGTTATCTCTTGTTTTTTTTTTCAGGTTTTTTTTCTTTCATTTCTATCAACAAGGCTTTATAATTTTTCCATGTAGAATTGCATCTTTTGTTACACTGATTCTTAGGAAGTTTATAATTTTCTGTATAAATTGTATTTAAAAATATTGGAATACTAGTTTATAGGATTTTTATATTTTCTAGGACTTTTTATTTTGACTTAATTATAGAAGCTGCAAGAATAATACATAGATCTCTGAAATGCTTCGTCACCTTCCCCCAGTGGTTAGGGTTTTTATCACTAATATAATTCAGCTTCTTACAACAAGACAATAGTTACAATCTCTGCAAAATAATCAGAGAAGCACACAGATTGTGTCTAGCTTATATACAGCACGGTCTCTCTCTACATGCAGGCAGTCTCTGACTTAGGACAGGGTTCCCGTCTTTCAACTCTGTCGCAGGTCGGCACTGATGAGACTGGATGGCTCAGTCTTCAGTTGTTGTCTTCACTGCCCCAGCTGTCGGTATCTTCATGCACCGGATCTCGATCTGCCCCTTTGGGGGTTGAACCCTCACGCAGACCCACACAGCCGCGTCGACGTCGGGACGCTGGGTGCTGCTGCACTGTCTGCGGTGCCTCCCCGCGGGGTGAGACGCCCTCCTCGCCTCACTCCCCAGGAGAGCAGCCGTGCCGTTGTTCTGAGACGGGTTTGGTGCTAAGTCGGGGGGCTGGCTGCACGAAGTGGGGCTCAGAGCGGCACCACAGAGTGTCTCCCGGTTCTGGAGGGCGTCCCGCTGAGCCGGCGCTCTCTCCAGACGGGGGTGGAGACTCTCGCCTCTCTGCTGGCTCTTGGTTGCACCTGGCCTGTCCTGAGTGTAGCTCATCTCTGTCTCTGCCTTCGGGTGGCCCACTCGTCCCCTTGTGTCCCTTCTTCTCTGTTAGAAGAGTCTCCCTCAGATTGGACTAGGGCTCACCTCCCTCCATGTGACCTCGTGTTAGCTGACGACTCTTCAGAGACTTACTGCCAAACAGACATGCCCACAGGCGCCAGAGGTTAGGACTTGAGCTTGACTTTGTGGAGCACACGTTCAGTTCATGATGTGTAAATAAGGGGCTTTGTGCAAAGTAGAAATATGCAGGTAACCAGACACACATCAAGAAACGGAACCTGACCCCCGCCCCAGTGGTCCCCTGTCACTCTCCTCTCGCTCACCATGGCCCACCAGGGTGTTCACTGTCCTCACTTTTAAATCCTAGATTCAGTTTCTCCTGCTTCAGGTGTGGGAGTGAATACAATCAGACGTTGCTAGTGTATTGTGTCTGGCTTTGTTCATTCAGCGTTGTAGCGTCGGCCGACGTTACCGTGTAAGGCGGCAGTTCACCTGTTCTCATGGCTCTGTTGAGCTCCATGGCCTGAGAGACTAAAATTTACTTAATTGCTCTATTCTTGGTGGACATTTGCGGTATTTTTTGTTTTAGGGTACCATGAATGATATTGGTATGAACATGGCTACGGAGACCCATTCTTAACAAAAGGTTGGGTTGGTATGTGACAATTTGTATTATGAGAAAATGGAGGGTGACCACATCACTGTGTACCTTCCTGGTTAAATCCGCACGTAGCTACCAAACACCGAGGACCTGGCCCGGCCTCGTCCGTCTTCCTGGCCGGTGTCCCCCGCCTCTCACGGCACCCGTCTCACTGCCAGGTCCTGGCGGCGTCGCCCTGCCTGTTACCTGCGCCCGTCTCACTGGCAGGCATGCCTTGGCAGCGCGGGGAGGAGCTGTGAAGAGGTGTTTCATCGTTGTCTCTGCCGAGTGTCAGGTAGGGACAGCTGAGGAGTGAGGAGCGGTGGGTGTCTGTTGGCGAACACGTGTGTGCGTGTCTGCTGAGCAAATACCAAGGGCCCAGGGCTCTGTTGACCTTTCTGTGGTCGAGGTCTAGGTTAAGTGCTTTCCTTTGGTGGGTGTTTTCCATTCATGTCTTTTTGACGTTTTCTACGTGTGTGCTTTTGTCATGTCTTGTAAGCTCTGTGTACTTAATTTTTAGAATTTTGCTCCTTCAGTCTCGTTGCGTCTGTTGTAAACATGTCATGTAGACCCCAGCATGTGCCAGGCTGTATCGTGAGTGCTTTCTGTGTTTTAACCATGAGCCTTCGTGTTTTGTTTGGCTGAGACTCTGCATTTCACTCAGCTACTGACGATGACATTACCTGATAGGAACTTAGGTTTGCAGTTGGGTTCCTTCCCCGTGGTGAACGTGACCTCGAGCCATCTTTGGCTTTCGTGATTGCTGCGCTGCTCCTTCCAAGGTGGTTCATCTGCGTTAAAACTTGGTTTCTTCTCTGAAGCTGTTACTTTAAATTTAATCCCGTTTGGCTTCTTGTATGTGTGGGTCACTGTTTTGCGATGATTTCCCGAGACACCAGCCAGCCCTGCCTCAGTCCTTTCCTGCTGAGGCTCCTGGGAGTTCAGGCAGCGTTGGGCCTCCCTACCTTCCTCTCCTGTGACCATTTTTAACTGTCCCTGTGCTCTCTTCTGTGGTGCCGTTCTCTTCTGAAACACATGGCAGCACGGCCTGGTGACAAAGAGTGATTGATTAAGTACAGGGCAGCAGGCTTTGTGTTGTATTTTGGCTTGCGTTTGCGCCGCCCCTGAGTGATTCCTTCTGACTTCCCTCCGGGCACACTTTTCTCTTAGCTGTTCCGACACCTTCACTCCTCACCGACTCGCTCATTACCCAGCATTCTGTGTATAACGCTAGTGAGACACCTCCGAGTCAGTGGGCATGGTGACAGTGGCAGTGGAGTGTCCCCTCCCTCAAGGAGGGTCTCCAGGTGGCCTTCGTGAAACTGGACTGTGCTGTCTGTACCCTCCTTTCCTGCTGCTGCGGACATGGTGTCCAGCTGCCTCACAGGGTGGCCTCCTCGTGGCGGTGGCCTTCAGGTGGACGTATAGACTGCACTCAGTGACCGGGTGCCTGCTCAGGGTCCCCAGATCTTGCATGGCAAGAGGCCTGCAGTGCAGAAGGGCTCCGAGTGGGAAGAGAGGAAAGAAAGGGGGATTGTAGAGGGTGTTTGGAAGGAAAGCATTTGAGTTCAAGGACATTCTAAAGGGAGCCGAACTAGGCCTGGAGCCTCCCCCTTGGTGGGGCCTGGGTATGTGGCCAGGCACCCAGCACCCTGGCAGGAAGCCCAGCCTCAGTGACTGCACAGGCCCAGAGGGCAGGGTTTGTAGGGGTACTGGCAGCCCTGACCCCACCCAGTGTCCCTGTAGCCACACCGCCTTCCTCCTCCAGCTTCGTGTCCTCCAGGCCCTCTTCTCTGGAGGAGTAACCCTTAAGTGGACTTGTCACGGTGATGGGCAAATCAGTCAATCTCCTCTGGTCTTCTTTTTTTTTAAATTGTGATTGAGTGAAAGCAGGATGGATCCGAGTTAAATGTGCGCACCCACCTATTTGCAGTTCCCTCTGGTCTCCTTGCCCGGCAACAGCACCCTCTTCCTTTCCATTCTGTGCAGCCGTATCCTGCTAAGAGTCTCCTGTTCCCTCCTCCCCACCGTCTCTCTGCCATCTCGTCATAGGCAGTAGGACGGCATCCTGTGGATACATAGAGCCATGAAGTGGACACACCATATGGTCACCCCAGATTCCCTAGTCCAGTCCGTTCCTGTCCGAAGAGTTGACTTGAGTGAGGAATAGTGATCTGGGGCAGCAGCAGGTCTAGGGGCCATGCCCCCAGGGGAAGGCCTGGGGCATCAGACCATCAGTGGCAGCCTTTTAGTGGCGTTCTTGAGGTGCACCCCTCTTTTCATGTGTATTGCCACTGGGACCTGGCATTGTGTGCCCCATCCCGGCTGACGGTGGCGGTGGCTGGGCAGCAGCTGGTTCTCCTGACCGCATGCTGGTACAGTCACCCACACGCCTGGGTCCTTCTGTCCTCTGGGCTCCTTTTCTCGTACGTCTTTGCTGTCCTTGTTGATTGTCTGATCCAGCTGAGGTGGGATCGTTTGGTGGCCTCAGATGGCAGCTTGCTAGCTTTCAAGACCCCAGGTGCCACTCACCAATGTTGGGTTCAGAAGACTCTCTTAGCAATAGGCTAGTTGTGCCAGTTGGCCTCGATGTCCCCTGAGAGTATGGTCCCCGGGTCCCCTCCCCTGCTTCTCTATCCTTATGATACTAGGCTGGGAATAGAAGAGCTTTCAGTTTATGTTGAAGTCCAGTTAAGATGATTGTCTTTCTGGTGTGTGCTGTCACTGCTTTCACCCCACTAAATTTCTGTCAGCCGTCTAATCTGCGTGCATCCTTTTCTTTCCCTCCTCCCTCCCTCCCTGGTAGCTGTCAAAGAGTCCTCTCTGCTGTATGTGAGTGTTTTTAAGTCTTTATAATAAGAGTCTCATACAATATTTGACCTTGTGTTGCTGACTGATTTCACTCAACATAATGTCCTCCAGTTGAAACGAGGTTATGGGATGCTTCCTGAAATCACCGTTGTTGTTTATCATTGCATAGTGTTCCATTGAGTGTATGTACCATAATTTCCTCATCCGTTCCTCTGTTGTTGGGCGTCTGGGTTGGTTTCATCTTTTTGTGTTTGTAGACTGTGCTGCAGTAAACATTTGTGCGCATGTATCCGCTCGTGTGACTGACCTTAATTCTGTAGGATATATTCCAAGCAGTGGTATTACTGAATCAAATGGTATATCTAGTTCCAGCTTTTTAAGGAAGCACCAGATTGCCTTTCAAAGAGGCTGTACCATTTTGCAGTCCCACCAGCAGTGTAGGAAGAGTTCCAGTTTCTTCACAGCCTCTCCAGCATTTGTTGTTTTGTGTTTATTGGATCATGGCCAGTTTTGTTGGAGTCAGATAGTGTCTCATTGTAGTTTTGATTTGGATTTCTTTAATAGCTAATGATCGTGAACATTTTTTCATGTGTCTTTTGGCTGCCTGGATGTCTTCTTTAGTGAAGTGTCTGCCCATCTCCTTTGCCCAATGCTTCATTCAGTTATTTAGCTTTTTCTTGTTGATACTTTGTAGTGCTGTGTAGATTATAGAGATCAGAAGGCAGTCAGGTACATAGTTGCCAAATATTTTTTACCATTCTGTAGGTGGCCTTTGAATTCTTTTGATAAATTCATTGGGTGAGCAGAAGTGTTTGGTTCTTAATCATTCCCATTTATCTGTTTTCTCTTCTGTTGATTGAACTTTGTTAGATTTTGAAGTCTGTCTAAGTTGTGTATTAATCCTTCTATTGTTGATCCTGTCTTTTCTTGCAAAGTCTTTATCATTTTAGGTTTGATATTTAGGTCACTTATTCATTTTGAGTTGGTTTTTGTGTAACGTGTGAGGTATGGGTCTTGATTCAATTTTTTGCAGGTGGATAACCAATTCTGCCAACACCGTCTGTTAGACAGACTGTTTTTACCCTACTTTAGAGTCTTAGGGCCTTTGTCCAACACCAGCCACTCATAGGAGGATAGTGGCATCTCTGGGGTCCCGACTTTGTTCCATGGGTCTGTGTGTCTCTGTTTGTATCAGCAGGTCTTATTTCTGTAATCATATTTTGTAAATAAAAAATCCAAC
Source organism: Heterohyrax brucei (assembly GCA_028571685.1). Taxonomy (NCBI): domain Eukaryota; kingdom Metazoa; phylum Chordata; class Mammalia; order Hyracoidea; family Procaviidae; genus Heterohyrax; species Heterohyrax brucei. Next base: position 84,701,460 of record CM053159.1, read on the forward strand.
AATTGGATGGTCTAAAAATGGAGAAAAATGTCCTCTGCGTTTGTATGATACTGATTTTTTATATTATTATTGTGCTTTAGATGAAGGTGTTCAGGACAGACTAGCTTCTCATTCAACAATGCACCTGTTTTTCTGTCACACTGGTCACCAACCGCACGACAAGTCAGCACTGTCCCTTCTCAACCTTGGGTCCCCCCACCAGCTCTCTGGCCCCCCCAGCCGTCTCGCCCTTGCCCCAGGGTCAGTGTCCCTTTGGTCCCCTTTGGTCTTATGGCCTGTCTAGTCCTTGGCTGATGGTGACCCTCAGGAAGGACTTCACTGCAGAGCTAGCAGGGAGCCTGGGGCCCGTCTCTGTGGGCTTTTCTCCAGTCTCTGTCAAGCCAGTAAGTCTGGTCTTTTTTATGAGCTGGCATTTAATGAGCTGGCTAGGACCCTCTGTTGCAAGGCTGTGCGAGCAGTCGGTGGTGGTAGCCAGACAGCATCTAGTTGAATTGGACTCATTCTGGTGGGGCCTGTGGTGGTTCTGGTCTAATTGTCCTTTGGACTGGCTTTCCCCTTGTGTCCTTAGTTTTTTTCTTTCTCCATTGCTCCGGATGGAATGAGACCAGTGGGGTATCTCGGGTGGCTGCTCAGAAGCTTCTAGGACCCGATGTGGACTATTTTTTTATCTAGTGTCTCCCCGCTTGGGCTAGACGCTCCCTGAGAACCTGGCCCCCCAGGCCTCTGCCCCATCATTTGAGTCCCTCGGGGAGCTGGGATAGGAGACCTTTTCTTTGGAACTTAACATGTTGCTAAGTGAGGATGGGGTATATGTAATAAGTATGTTTATTGGATTTTTCGTTCTCTTAATTGTTTTTCCCTAGCAGAAGTTCTACTTTTTTTCAGGTCCTCTACCTTACTGTTTATTGTTTTTAATTTCCTGCCTATACGTTCAGATTGATCTATTATTCCTTTAAAATTATAATCATAGTAATTGTATACTCTGGTAGTTACAGTATCAGAAGCCTATGGAAGTGTTATTGGTGTCTGGTATCTTTACTGGTTTTTGCTTACAGTGCTGTCTTAGGTATTTTTGGCCAGGTTCTGCTCATTCATGAAACACCATGTGTGGGCTGTTCTTTGAGATCTCAGATGAAGGTGTCTGCTTGTAGACAGAACTTGAATTTACTTGATGGGTATGGGAGCCCTCCTAGTTGGGGATTACTAAGTCATGTTTTTAGATTCTCTGTGACCACTTGGAACACTGGAACCTCATCAGATGTGCAGGCCCATGGCCAAAGCTAATGAGCTGTTTCTCCCTCGTGTCTAGTTCCCTGGAAACAGAAATTTTGTTGCTGTGCCTGGGCAGGCCAGCCATCTCTGCTGTCCCCTGTAGGGGCAGGGAGGACGCCTGTGAAAGTCTAGTCCGTCTCTTGGCAGGGGTGTCTTTTTTGGAGGGAGGCGGGCCCACAGTGTTCCTCATTAGTTTTGGAGGGTCTTGGCAAGTTCAGATGTAGGCTGTCTCCCTCTGCCGTGGAGCCCTGCTGAACTGAGCTGTGGGTTGTCAGGATTGGTGGGTGCCCCTGGGGTGCATCGGTGTCGTGCTCCAGTGCGCCACCTGCAGGTTCAGAGTTGGCCTGACTAACTTGTCATGAGCAGTGTGGGATTTTTTTCTTTTGTTCTACTGTTTCTTTTCCTCTAAATGTGAGGGGTTAGGGTAAATGGAAATGAAGATAAAAAGTTTTTTTTTTAAATTTTGGGAAATATCCCATGGAGTGATTTTCATTAATGAGATAAGTAAATTACTATAAATTGCCTATAGCTCTAAATTATCTGGGGGGCACAGGTTACTTTTATATTTATCATGAATGTAGTATATGTGTATTGTTTGGTTTGCGTCTAATAGTTTTTTGTTTCAGGGGTAAAAATACTTCCATCATGGCTCATTCAAAGTCGAGGACCAATGATGGAAAGATTACGTATCCTCCTGGGGTCAAGGAAATCTCAGATAAGATATCCAAAGAGGAGATGGTGAGACGGCTGAAGGTGAGTACACAGCCGGGTTTGATGTTTGGGGCATCTCTTTAGAGCCGGGCACCCCTGGGATTCACATGGGGGGTTGTGTGCCTTGCTGAACAAAATCACATGCATTGCTTTTGAGACAGTTCTGACTCATAGAAGAAAACAGTTGCTAGGGCAATGTAAAACATAAATCTGCAAGTGACACCTACCAGGGCGAGGATCTGTGAGGGGCAGAGGAGGTGAAGCGACACCGGGTTTCCCTGGCTGGTTGTCTCTGCTCCTGGGTAGCATTCATGCTTCAGAGCAACCGTTTTCATCTGAGAGCAGAAGCTGGAAGCCTATGCTGACCATTAGGCCCTATTTCACTCTTTTCACTTGGAGAGAAGGCCAAACGCTTGTACCTGTAGCTTTTCACTGTGCTGGTGACTCGCAGCAGTGAGTGCAGGTTGACGGTGACCTTCTCTGGATGAGGCTGTCACTTGCTGCCTGTGGAGGAGGGTCTGTTTGGGTCTCTCACCTTACCCTTTGAGCAGTGATGGTCCTGTGAGTGTTGGAATTACTGCAGGAGAAAAGTGGCCAAGGAGAATGTTGGGTTGATTTGTCATTCGATTGAATGATGATGTCTGGTTTTGAGCATTTTTCCTTCTCGCAGGCTGTGTCTGTGTAGACATTTCTCTTGTTACGTTGTCTGATTTGCTGTGGCTGACTTGGGTTTCAGGACTGGAGGACTTCCCTTAGTTAGTCTTTGAAAGCTCAGGAGTTTTAACCCAGAGTTCTGTGTTGCAGCCACTGATCTATCTACAAGGTGTATTTTTATAAGAAGAACAGTATGTTAATTCAGTATTAGAAGTTTCACATGAAGTCTTAGTATTTATGCATAAAGTATTAAAACATCAGCTCTTAGAGATGAATGATATTATTCAGAAGAAAAGACATCTCTGAACATATTAAACTTGCAACTGGGGGAGTGTTTTATTTAGTTGGGATTATATATTCAATTTAAAGGCTAAGTACAAACTTCTTGGATATCACGCTTCTGTATACTTGGCTTGACTTGGCTTTCTGTGTACTTAGATTATCTTGATCTTTTGAATTTCAGGAAATGAATACGTTTTTGTTCTGAGACTTTCTTGTATTTCAGAAGTGATGCCCTTACAGTTGGCTGAGAGATGAGACTGAAAACAGACAGAGTAGGCTGATTAGTGCTGTGTTTGAGAGGTGCCGTGATGCGCTTGGTTTGCTCAGACATCTCTTGACCTCAGAGGACTCAGGTTGAGTTTTCTGTGAAGTTTCTGACACTGTTCGGGTTGTGGACAGTAGGAGGTGCTAGTGTCAGCGTCTGGCCCTTGAGCAGACCGTGTCTTACGTCTTGGGGCTCGGGGTTTGCTTTCTTCTTTAGACGCATGCCTGCTGGTGATCTGGGGGACACATGTTTCCTAATTGACACTCTCCACTGCTTGTCGCAGTGGAAAAATACGGAAAGGGCTGCACATAGAGGGACCACCGGTTTGGACATGTACAAGTAACTGTGTCTTTTGTAGGGATTGCAGCCATTTGTGAATAGATACGGTGGTGTCACTCGTGTGATTTCCAGTCTTTTTTATAACATTCAGAATAGACTTAATTGCTCGCTTCTTTTGAGGAGGGCAAAGTGCTTCCCTGCAGCTAGGTCTGGCTTTCCCTTGTGGCCTTTTGTGGTGCACCAAGGCTATCCACATAGGTACCTTAGAAGTGTAATACATTAGAAAAGGGAGCTGACTAGCCCTGGGCATCGAACCCTTAAACTAACATTCGTCCCAGACGGTTGGTTCTGGCATCGGGCGTGGTGGGACCCAGGTGCCTCTCACCGAGGGACCATGCTTTCCAGGGCAGCTGTGAGAATTCCCTAAGAAGGCCAAGAGGAAGTCCCTGCTTCCCCGGGGCCCAGACGTAGTGCTGCTGCCCTGCCCACCGCCCCCCCCACCTTGGTGCACAGTATTTGTAGCACCACCTAGTGGGTGCTAGCTGGTCACCCGGTTGTGGGTGTTGTGTTAGAGGTCAGTGCCTGTCCAGTTAGGGTGTTTGTTCAGTCTCCTTGGAAGTGGGCAGAGTGCTGTGTTCCCCTTGCTCCGGCTGACTGCTGATGCGGAGAGTGGGGAAGGCAGTTCTTAGAATTCAGGTGGTACCATTCCCTTGCATGTTTGTGTCCATCCACTTCGTTAAATAAGTATTTCTGAGGAAAGGGTTCCTGGAGCTTCCTTCTGCTCGCCCCGTGCGGGCCGTGGTCCTGCAGACACGGCCCGTGTATTGCCACTCTCCGCGGGGACCTGAGCAGTTCCCACTGGACGCTGTGGTGCTGTCTCGCAGCAGTGTTTTCATGCTCAGAGCCGCGGGCTCGGTGTCCTTTGCGAGTCTCTGTGTGTAATTTGTTTCAGCTTAATCTATAAAACCATGTGTCGTCCGTGGTCATGGTGCAGATAGAGACACATCTCTGTCGTCATCCTAAATTTTTCTTTAGGGATATGCTTTTTCTCCTAGCCAGAATATTTGAAATGTTACAGAAAAAGCATGCTGTTTTAAGAAAGGAATTACTAATTGTATTGCGGTTGTATCAGTGAGGCTAGAAATGTCAAGAAATCCTAGAATTCTCCCAGTGATGGGTAATAAGACTAATTTTAAACTTAAATCTTGTTAGTCAAAAAGCCACTGCTGTCCACTCGATGCTGACTCACGGAGACCCTATAAGTCGGGGAGAACTGCCCCACAGAGTTTCCGGAGAGAGCCTGGTGGATTTGGATTGCTGACCGTTTGGGTAGCAGACGTCGGTGGCACTGAACCACGGCCCCAGCAGGGTTTCCAGTCTGATTAGCAAACAGACATAAACGAGAGGGTTTTGCTTATTTCTTAAAAGAAAAGTCACCCCTGTGGCCTTGGAGGGATCTCGTTGTGGCGAATAATCAGTTTCAGAAGTGTGTTTATTGGGAGTTAACCTTTGCTGTTAATATGGCCACTTGACTTTTACCTGGTGCATTTAATTGTTTTGCCGAGATTCAAAAAGAAATTTTTTTTGTGTAGATGGTTGTGAAAACTTTCATGGACATGGACCAGGACTCGGAAGAAGAGAAGGAGCTGTATCTGAATCTCGCATTGCATCTCGCTTCGGACTTCTTCCTCAAGCACCCTGACAAAGACGTCCGCTTGCTGGTGGCATGCTGCCTGGCTGACATTTTCAGGATCTACGCTCCTGAGGCCCCTTACACATCCCCCGATAAACTCAAGGCAAGTGCGGGCTTCAGGAACCACCAGGACGGACTGACGCTTCCTCTGTCCCTGTGACTCGAGGGGCGGTCAGAGCACGTGGATGATTGCTTTGCTTGGTCATCGCCAGCAGCAGCTGTCTTTGGCCGAGAACTTCTGCTTTATTAGTGCTTGTATTTGAAAAACGCTTTCTGATGCAGGGAGTAGATGCAGTGCACTCCATGCTTCTAGAGTTGCTGTCGTTGGCTCTGTTGCCTCTCATGTCACTTGGAAGGTGACGACGTTTGCATTCTGCACATGCCCATGGAAGCCCTCACCCCTTATTGAAGGGGGAGTCACTGCGTCTAAACCTTTGCAAACTGTGTGTGAATCTTAGTGCGTTCACGGAAAGGTCTGATGTGAAAAAAATGCAGTGAGCAAAACTGGAGCAGAAAGACAGTGAAGACGTGTAGCGTTGGATAGTGACAGTTGGGTGTAGTGTTTGATAGTGACGGTTGTGTGGAAGGTCATCTGAGCACAAGACTTGTAAAAATGAAAAGAAATGGGAAAAGGTGACTATCCTGATTCATCAGTTTGGAAAAATGCTTGTGTTGACATGAAATGGTAGTATTGTCATGCAGAGTTTCCACATACATGTGTGTGTATGTGTGCGTACAGCAGGCTTTTTTCCTTTCCTTTTTACTGAGGTTGCATGCTTCCTTGTGGAATTATCTTTTCTAATCTTAAGCTCTTTTCAGGCTGTACAGAAATACCATTTACGTCTCTTCTAAAACTCATTTCTGTAAAAACATACTCCGAATGCCATTGAACCAGACTCTGTCCAGATACAAAGGGTGTATAGTCAGAAATCAAAAGTAGGAGATGAAGATGGACTGAGAAATACGGAGAAAAGCAGGAAAGAGGTCTGACAGTGAGTTTACAAACTCACCCTAGAGAAAGTGTCCCACCCCTTATTGCTGAGTATCAATCACTGTGGTCACCTTCGAAGCCCTTCCCTTAGGGAGCTGTGCACTGACTCCAGCACCCACTCCATCCTTCACTGCAATTTGGAGCTCTTTTCCTGGAATGCCCGTGGGAGCTGTTGTCATATTAGCGTGCTGTCACTGGGTAGGGAGAGCAGTGGAAGCTGCATATAGGTGGGCATGTAAGTTTGTATGGGAATGTATGTTTTCACTCAGTCATAATTAAAAAAAACTTCTTTCAATATTTCCTTTATTTTGGGGTCCAGAAAAAAGTCACTGAGGGCCAGATCAGGTGAGTAGGGAGAGTGTTCTAGTACAGTTAGTGGACAACTTGATACTTAAGTTTGTGAACTTGCCACCTTGCCACCATGCGCAATGGCCATTCTAGAAAGAGTTCCAGAATTGCTTTGAAGGGTGGCCTAGGTGCTGGCATCAGTGCGTAGCTACCCAAGGGGAGGACTGGGAAGATGACCCCAGTGATAGTCAGCAGTGAGGTGTGGTGCACTGAGAGCAGGGAGGTTCATGGAGTTAACTGGCAGACAGTGCACGTGCAGTGATGAGACAGGACACGTGACAGCTTGTCTCTTTAAAGGTCCTTTTTTAATTTTCGGAGCTTCTGTGATGCCAGTTTACTGGATGATTTCATTTCGTAGTTCTGAGTTCCTTGCTGCTCTTTCTGTAAAATGATTGTGTATCCTGATGTTCTAGCAAACCTGACTAGGTCTCAGGCACGGCAGTGTTTTTATTCTGATAATATACCCCAAACCCAGACCCGTAGCTGTTGAGTTGATTCCAACTCTTAGTGACCCCCAAGGGACAGAGTAGAACCACCCCACTGAGTTTCCAAGGCTTGCCGGGTGGATTCGAGTTGCTGAGATTCTGGTGAGCAGCTGTAGCGCTTAGCCACTGCACCACCGGGCTTCCCAGCTCTGATATTGGTTAACATAAATTTTAGTTGACTTAGTTTTAAGTCTGTTTGTTAAAGTTGGTGGAAAGTGAAGTTTTTCCTTCTCCATACTGAGGTCACCGTAAGCGAGTGTTTTCCTGCGAAGGGCTGTGAGGTACACATGCTGAGTAGTGAAGGTGTGCTTTCAAAAACTGGCAGCCAAGTAGCCCTTGTTTCCGGGTTTTTAATAGTCAGTGCTGTCTCTGTGTGGGTCGCCCGGGCCTTAGAGCGGTGGCGGTGCTGTCCCTGTGTGTGGACAGTCCGAGCAGGGCGCTGTCTCCTCTCCTGCAGGACATCTTCATGTTCATCACCCGGCAACTCAAGGGGCTGGAGGACACCAAGAGCCCGCAGTTCAACCGCTACTTCTACCTCCTCGAGGTGGGGCTGCCGCGGGGCGCTCGGGCTGGCGGCGGGGCGGCGGCGGGGACGGCAGGGGGTCGGGGACGGCAGGGGGTCGGGGACGGCAGGGGGTCGGGGACGGCAGGGGGCGGGGACGGCAGGGGGTCGGGGACGGCAGGGGGTCGGGGACGGCAGGGGGTCGGGGACGGCAGGGGGGCGGGGACGGCAGGGGGGCGGGGACGGCAGGGGGCGGGGACGGCAGGGGGCGGGGACGGCAGGGGGACGTGTGGGCTCGGGCGCTGTTCCCGAAAGTGGTGACCGTGCCCCTTTGCTATTTTTTACCTCGTCTCTAGAACATTGCGTGGGTCAAGTCGTACAACATATGCTTCGAGTTAGAAGACAGCAATGAAATTTTTACTCAGCTGTACAGAACACTGTTCTCAGTGATCAAGTGAGTTTCTTTTACTTAACTGTAGAACATTGAAAAAAATACAGACTGTAACTTAGAGGTGCGTTCGTGTAAAGCGTGTTTGTTGTAAGGAGCCCTGGTGGTGCAGTGGTTCGGGGCCCGACCTCTGGGCGAGAGGCTGGCTGGGTGACCCCGTCGGGGCCCGACCCCTGGGCGAGAGGCCGGCAGGGTGACCCCACTTGGGGCCGACACCTGGTGGAGAGCCTGGCAGGGTGACCCCGTCAGGGCCCGACCCCTCGCGGAGAGGCCGGCCGGGTGACCCAGCAGCCTCTTGCTGAAAAGGCCACAGGACAGAATAGCTAGCCCACTGCTGTCGAGTCAGGTCCCACGCACAGTGGCTCTGAATTGGAGTCTGTGGGGTTCTGTCCTGTGGGGTCACTGTGAGTTGGAGTTCCCTTCAGTGGCAGCAGGTTTTGGGTTTCGTTTCTCTGGTGTTTGTTATGAGGGATGGAAGGCTAAGGGTTCTGACTTATAGAGGTCACTTAAAGTCATTTTTGTAGATGTTTAAAAAGGACTAGAATTTAATTTGACACTGGAAGGAATGACTGCTCACGAGAATGGTGTAAAGCCGCTTACAGTAAAATAGAAAATAGTGCTTAGGACTGTATTGCTGTTTCTTAAAATATGTCAGATATTTGGATTCTCTAATTCATATGAGTATTTGAGCTTTCTTGGTATTTTAAAAAATTATTTACTACAGTTAACTTTGGCATAGGCGTTTAACTTTCTGATTTAAGGAAAAATCAAAATGACATTTAATCACTTGATTGTGATTGGGGAGTTGTGTTGGAATTAGGAAAGGTAGCTTAAGATGTATTTTTGGCACTATTGTAAGGTAAGGGAGAGAAGCTTGAGGGGAGCCCGTAGGCAGCCCAGCTGAACCTGCTGCTTTCAGGTCAGCTCCGACTCATGGTGACCCTGAAGGATGGGACAGAGGGTCGCCTGGGGTGGGTGTGAACTGCCGGCCTTTCGCTTAGCAGCTGCAGCTCTTAACCACTGCACCACCGGGGTTTCCAGGTGAGCATGCAGCAGACACTCCTACATTTAGTTCATGTTTCGGGAAGAGCGTCTGGGGTGGCCCCCTCGTGGGTCTCAGTCTGGTGCTGTTCTGCATTTCAGCAACGGCCACAACCAGAAAGTCCACATGCACATGGTGGACCTCATGAGCTCCATCGTCTGCGAAGGCGACACCGTGTCGCAGGAGCTGCTGGACACAGTTCTGGTGAACCTGGTACCCGCCCACAAGGTACGTGGAGATGCAGGTTGAAATGTATCTCCTGTCCATAAAGGCTCATGTCTAGAGTTTGTGTTCAAGTTGTAGATACAGTTTGTCCCGACTTTTATCATAATTCTGGGGAAGTTGTTGATGAATACTAATAAATATTTACCGTGTTAGATATTTACTAAAACATTGGACACTCAAAACCCAGCACCATCGAGTCAATTCCAACTCATGATGACCCTGTAGGTTAGAGTAGAACTGCCCCATAGAGTTCCCAAGGAGTGCCTAGTGGATTTGAACTGCTGACCTTTGTGCAACCAGGGTTTCTTTAATACCAGTAAGGTAAAAAGAAAGAAGTGATAGAGTACATTCATAACATGAAATATCTGTGACAACTCGGTTTCTCACAGGATATATATTGCAAGGCTGTAATAATAGTTGCTTAGATGCTGTTGTCTAAGTTTATATGTTGAGTTTTATGAAGGATTAAGAAAAACCCTGCATGCCAGCTGAATTTATCAAATGAAGGAAGAAAGGAGGAAAGAAAATAATAACAAATATTGGGAAGCTGTGTCTGCCTTCCATTCACTGCAGCTTTTCCTTGTCTCCTGAGTTGTGGTTAGCATTCAACAGAGGAGGCTGTTCATGATTCCAGAGATGCAAACATCAAAGCCTAGTCCTGATGGTTGGGTAGAAGAGGCACCAGGCAGACAAGTGATGTGGGGGGTAGGAGCAGGGAAGAGTTGCGTTTCCATTGGGAAAAGAATGTGTGCAGAGATGAGGACGTAGGAACAAACGTGGTGTGATGAAAGAACGGGAAGAACTGCAAACGGGTCACCTTGGTGATTAAATGAGAATGAAAAAGTGCAGGTGATCAGACTGCAAACGAAGGCCGGGGGTCAGCCACCGAAGGCCGGGGGTCAGCTAGTGAAGTCAGGGCACAGCTAACGAAGTCAGGGGTGAGGTTATAAAGGTCAGGAATCAGATGGCAAAGGTCAGGTCAGCCAACAAAGGCCGGAGGGTCAACTAATAAAGACCAGGGTTCAGATAGCAAAGGCCAGTGGTCAGATAGTGAAGGCCCTTGAAAAATCGTGCCAAGCAGCTGGGTTTTATCTTTTCAGAGGAGGGGAGATGATCCCGTGGAGGGGTGTACTGCACGTGTGTTGTGGAAAGAGAGTTCTTATGTGGATGATGGGCTGGATTGAGGTGAGGCTGAAGGTGTAGGTGCCAGCTGGGCACGTGCCACACTGGTGTAGGGTGGTAGATGGGGGCAGGTCACCCAGTAAGCAAGGTGTGCTCTGGCTGACTGGTCTTCCTGATCTGTAGTGCACGGATTCGCAGGGTGTCCCCATGTACGTACACAGGCTCTTGGAGAGCACTGTCCAGGTGCTGCAAGGCCCTGCCGTCTTCCTGGTGTGGGGTTGCCACTTCACAAGGCCCTTCCGTTGTGTTCAGCCCACTGCTTCAGGGTGATGGGGTGCGTGGTAGTGCCAGAGCACTGCAGGAACATGGGCCCACAGTCACACTTGCTTTGTGAGTGTCTGTGTCGGAAGCAGTACTGTGTGGGACACCATGGCAGTGAATGAGGCCTTTTTCAGGTCTGTGGCGGGTTGTTTGGCAGAAGCATTGCATGCAAGGAAGTTGTCTTTGTTACCTTGTGGTGCGGTAACAGAAACCTTACAAGCAGGTTGGTTTTAACAAAGAGAAATGTGGTCTCTACAGTCCAGGAGGCTCAAAATCTCAGTGGAAGGTGTCAGCTCCAGGAGAAGAGGATTGCTCTGTCAACCCTGGGGGAGGGCTTGTCGTCATTCTGCCTTTGGTCTTGGAGTGTCTTAGCCCAGGAACTCTGAGTCCAAGGGATGCACTCTGCTCCTGGCGCTGCTTTCTTGGTGGCCTGGGGTCCCCCTCTGTAAGATCTCAAAAGATGCAATCTAATTTTGTAAATTGAGTCCTGACTCATTAACACCATGGAGTAGGACATTGAATGACACAGTTGTAGGTAACCCCACCGTACTGTGAGCCGTGGCCTCAGCGAGTTGACATGTATTTCTGGGGGACATAGTTGGATCCTGACAGAGGGCAAGTCCGCATACAGAGTAAGTGCTTCTTCTGATGAGAACGAGGTGCTGCCCTTTTTGTGATGAAGGAGGGCCGGTGTCATCAGCCTGACCTGCGCGTAGCTGCCTGGCCACCTGACGTGGGGTGCCGCTCTCGGGGTTCCTGCTGGTGAGTCGTAGCCAAGTTGGCCTTGATGACTAAAAGTCTGTGTTGCTGAGCCCATGTGTGACCTCGTCCCTGCTACCATGGCCACTTTGTTCATGAGCTTGTTGAACAGCGAGAGGAGCAGCTGGGAACAGAGGCTGACTGGTCTCCACAGGATGGGCCATTGTACCCGTCTGACTGTTAAAGTCGCCCACTGCTGGGGTTGCACTTTGATGAGCATTCGTTACCCTCATGGTTTCTGTCTAGAGAAGTCTGAACAAACCCTCTGTCTTATAAGAGTCAGCACAAAGCTGATTCCCACCAGGCGGGGTTCACGGTGTCCTGGGGGCCCAGACTGGCCAGGCCGCTGCCACAGGCCGCCACCTCTAGCATCAGCGACTTGCCTCAGTGGCCTCCCTCCTGCCTTGGGGTCTCTTGGCTCTTGGTGGCGTTGGTGGAGGCCGTGAGCCACCGAAAGGAAATGGCTCGTGCAGTTGCAAAGGCCGGAAGTCGAGAATTCCTGGGTCGGGGGCACATGTCGCCCTCTGTCTCTGCCCTCCGCCCTCAGCTCTCTTGCTGTCTGGGCCAAGGAGCCACCTCCTGGGGGTCTCTGCTGTGGGACTTCTCCTTTGGTGAGGTGGGCTCCCCTCTGTACTCTCAAACCTGCTCTCTTTTTAAAGGCAGACCGACCAGTTGCCTAGGTAGGCCACAGCTGTCTGATTTGCACAGCCCTACCGAGTCACCTGGGGGGAGTCACAAGGCTAGAAAGGTCGCACCCAAAGGTCATCACACCCCAGGTCTGTGCACGCGCCTCGTCCCAGTCGTTTCATGTTGCCAGCTTTCCAGTTACGATTTCTACAAGTCTGTGACTCTCTAGCCAAACCAGACGCCACGTCCCCTGAATCTCAGGACACATCCGTTTATCAGGCTGTTTCGTGTTCCGAGTGAACCACTAGACGCACTCCCCACTAGGAGGGTTTTCTGTCACACTGCCCTTCAGGGATGTCCCAGAGGGGGAGTGCTGCAGCTGTCTGTGTTCAGGTGGTACCTGCGTACTGCACACAACCTCTGTAAGCCAGGTGAGAGCTTTCCTCAGTCAGTGACTGGGAGCTCCCCAGGAGGCCACTGATGCAGGCCACAAGAAAGGTGTGTAGCAGTAGGGGACCATGGGCTTTCGGGCTACTTCTTCATGTCACTTGTGCCTTCAAGACCTGATGATGCAGCACGGTTTTGTACCCCCAGTTTTGTGGCTCGGTGGATCACACACGTCTGGTTCATGATGGGCAGGTCAGGTGGCTTGGTAATGTGGTGGCATGTGGTTCAGCAGTCAGTCTCTGCTGAGGCCCTAGCAGGAGCCCTGGTAGCACAGTGGTTAAAGCTCTTGACTGCTAATCCAAAGGTAGGTGTTTGAATCTACCAGCTGCTCCATGGGAGAGGGATGTGTCACTCTGTTTTCCTTGGAGGTCTGTGGCCATGGAAACCCAGTGGAGCAGGTCTGCTCTGTCGTGTAGGGTTTTTATGAGTCACACTGACTCTGTGGCAGCATTTTTGGTTTGGATTTAGGGCACTAGTTGCAAGTCAGATTGACACATATGGTTATAGTCAGCACAGCCTTAAAAATTCAGTTAATGTATTTATTAGAAGAAAAATGCAGTTGGAAAAATTAAAGACAGAATATTCATAAAGGGCTTCCAGACCCCTAAACTTCTGCTGTGGAGTCTATGCTGACTTGCAGAGACCCTGTAGATAGAGTTGAACTGAGCCCTGGGGTCAGCCGTTACAGACACAGACTGCCACATCTTCTAGGGAGCGGCCCATGAGTTTGAACCGCGGATCTTTTGGTTGACAGTGCTTTAACCACTGCACCACCTGGGCTCTGGTTAAAGGCCTTAAAGATCTAAAAATAACGATAGAAAACACAATAGATGGTTAAAAAAAAGGGAAGATGAGACAACTTAGCACAAATGAGAAATGGTATTAAAATCTTGATGAAGTTACAGTTATTTAAAGATCTGGGGGTACATCTGAGAAAACTATACAGGCAGTGAGATGAAGATACAGAAAACATGAAAGATAGTAAAGGATAAAAGCTAGAATGAAAAAAATCCAGTGTGTTTAATAGTTGGAATGGCAAATAAAGAATGAAGAAGAGATACTGTTCAAAAATGAGTTTGAGATGTTGCAGAAGTGATGAAAAGCATGTATGACTTTATGGATTAGGTGGTACAGGTGTCAGGAGCATGAGGAGTAAAAATAAATTCCCATCCAGGCACAGCCTGTAAGACTTGTGGACCACTGAAAGAGATGATCTCTGAAGTCCTCAGGGAAGAGGCCCTGCCCTTACAGAGGAGAAGAGGCAGAGGTTAGAGTCCTCTCAGCAGCAGGGAGAGAACAAGCAGAAAATTGCTGAAGGATGTTTCTAAGAAGGGCTAAGATAAAATAGCTCTCAACCTAGAATTGCATATCCAGTTGGAATGAAATCAGGGCTCCGGCAATAGGTGGATGGATCACCAGCTGAGATGTTTTAATAAACATATGGGATGATGGAAGTATTCACTCGTCCATGCCAAGAAATTTGGAAGACATCCACCTGGCCACCCACTGGAAAAGATCCATATTTGAGTCCATTCTAAAGAAAGATGATCCATATCTTCAACAAATGGTGCTGGCAAAATTGGTTATCCATCTGCAATAAACTGAATCAAGATCCATATCTTACACGTTATACAAAAACCAACTCCAACTGAATAAAAGACCTAAATATCAAACCTAAAACGATAAAGCTCATCCAAGAAAAGGTAGGAACAACAATGGAAGTTTTAATACACAGTGAGGACCAGACTCTAAAATCTGTCAAAGAAACCTCAATCAACAGAAGAGAAAGTAGATAAATGGGAACTATTAAGAATCAAACACTTTTGCTCATCCAAAGACTTTATTAATAGAATTAAAAGAATACCCACAGAATGGGAAAAACTATTTGGCAACTCTATGTCAGACCGACGCCTGATCTCCATAATCTATAAGATACTCGAAAAGGTCAATAAGAAGAAGATAAACCATCCAATTAAGTGATGGGCAAAGGAGATGGACAGACACTTCACTAAAGAGGAGATCCAGGCAGCCAAAAAACACATGCGGACATGTTCACGATCTTTAGTTATTAAAGAAATTCAAATCAAGACAACAATGAGATACCATCTCACCCCAACAAGATTGGCCATGATCCAGAAAACACAAAACAGCAAATGCTGGAGAGGCTGTGGAGAAAGTGGAACCCTCCTGCACTGTTGGTGGGGTTGCAAAATGGTCTAGCCTCTTTGGAAAACAATCTGGCGCTTCCTTAAAAAAATGGATATCGATATACCATTGGACCCAGTAATTCCACTACTTGGAATATATCCTGCAGATTCAAGGCCTTTCACACCAACAGACGCATGCACCAGAATGTTTATCACAGCACAGTCCACGATAGCAAAAAGATGGAATCAACCCAGATGCCCAACAGTAGAAGAATGGATAGGTAAACTGTGGTACATATACTCAATGGAGCACTACGCAATGATAAAGAATAACGATGATTCCAGGAAACATCTCCTAACCTGGTTTCAACTGGAAGACATTATGTTGAGTGAAAGTAGTCAGTGACAAAGGGACAAATACTGTATGAGACCTCTATGATAAGACCTCAAAAACAGACTTGTGTATAGAAGAAAAGACTCTTTTTGACAGCTGCAAGGGAGGGGAGGGAAGGAGGGTGAGGGGGGGAGGGTTTAGTTTAGGTAGTTACTAGAAATCTAGTTGGGAGAAAGCGGTGACAGCACACATTAGGAACAAGAACAACATTAAGTGGACTTCAGCATAACTTGAGTACTCCTTCCATCTTAATACTGCAAGGATAGAGTAGCTGGGGCAGGGGACGGGGGACCATGCTCTTAGACGAATTCCAGGCCAATTGGCACAACTAGCGTTTTGCTAAGAGAGCTCTCTGCACTCCACATTGGTGAGTGGCGTCTGGGGTCTTAAAAGTTGCCAAGCTGCCATCCGAGGATGCAGCAAATGGTCCCAACTCAGCAGGAACAGATTCTCATCAAGGACCAAAATGACATGTGGTGAAGACAACCGAGAAGACAGAGAGACCCACAAGAGTGGGTGCCTACATCGACTTGGGACCAGAAGAACCAGATGGTGCCCGGCCACCACCAGTGATAGCCGTGATGGAGCTCACAGAGAGGAGTCTCACTGGCAACACAAGAATAAAGAGGGGTGCATCATGAGATCTCCACTAAAAGACCTCAATTGATGGCCCAGCGGTTTTGGGGTTCCTCTGAGAGCATGGCCCCTGGCCCTGATGCTGCCATTTCCCATAAATTGTAACAAACGTCCACTCTTTGGACAGGAATGGATTGGACTTGGCAATGCAGAGTGACCATATATTGGAAGCACTTTATGGTTCTATACATCTATAGGATATCATCTTGCTGACCTCTGGCTGGAGGAAGGGGAGTGGACGGAGAGGAGGGGAAAGGAGGCTGTTGGGAGGATGAGACATGTATGGAGCAGAGAGGAATAGTGTGCAGTCACCGGACAGGGAGAGCAGTGGAAGCTGCATATAGGTGGGCATGTAAATTTATACGTGAAGGTGCATTTTCACTCAGTTAAATGTTAAATAAAAATAAAAAATAAAAAAAAAAGAAAGATGATCCAGCAGAACGCAGAAGTTACTGAACAATGTTATTAATGTTACACGTAGGTAAAATTTTGCTGTCACAGCATGGGAGGGCCATGATGGTAGATGCTTTCCATAATCCGTCTAACAACAAAGACCCAGGAGAACAAATGAATTCAGGCTCTGTGACATCCTAGGAACCCAGAGTGTCTTAAGGGAAAGTAGACTGAGCAGTGGGGAGGGGAGAGGAGCACCAGTAGTGCATAGGATCCCAGAGACCTGACCTGCCAGGAAACAGCTGTGGCCAGTGTGGCGATCTGAGCGTGGAGGCAGGTGGGTGTCTTCTTTTGCAGCACAGACTTGTCTGGAGAATTCATTTGTGCCTCCAGAACCAGTGAGAAGCAGCATCAGATCATCAAAAGCAAAGTCTGTGTTTGTAACACTGCGCGGGCAGATCTGAATCTTTTCTTCAGATGGCTCTCCCGTCTCCCCGCCTTCCCCCTCCCTTCTTTGCACTGCACCTGGCCCTAGAGTCTGACGCCGCTAACAGAGCTGAAAGTAAGATTCCTTAAGCCAGTCCTGAGCCATTCTCTAGCACTCAGATGGGGACAAATTAAAAAACTTAGGAGAAAGGAGTTAAAAAAAAATTCTGCTGACTCCTCTAAACTGGAAATTCAGGGCAGAGGCTGTTCCTTCACCTAGTTCAGACATAAAGGTGATCATCCTCACAGACACTCAGGGATGACTCTTAGCCCCCTTGCCTTTCTTAGTGACTGCAGCTAGACACTAGTGCCTGTAGCAGTCATTCTTGCCCTAGGACAGTAGGCGACAGCCTGCATCCCACACTTGGTGACTGAATACCTGGACGCTTGAGCTGAATCCGTATAAGAAAAGTGGAAGGACTCATGGCCTCCCATGTCTAATGACAGCTTTAACCACCCAGTGATAGGACGTTAGAGCTTCGGAGACAACAATAACAAAACTGACACACACAAGCAGCCCATTTGGACAGATCTGAACAACAAGCGAGAACATAGTAGGCAGACATAAAATAAATAAAATCTGCTGATGACTTGGAGGCAACAACCTGTATCAAAGCACTTAAAGAAGCAGACTGTAGTTTCTTCAGAAAGCTCCCAAAACAAGGAATCAGATTTTCCTGGGGAAGAGCACTTCCTGGAATTATTAGAGGTAGAATACAAAAGATAAATATTTGAAAGTCTTCAAGAGATAAGGAAGGAGATGAGGCAAAATGCAGAACATAATGACAAATTGAACATGCTGCAAGAAAGCATACAGCAGTATGAGTTACAAATTCAGAAAATTAATCATAAAATTACTGAATTGACAACTCTGTAGAAAGTCAGAGGAGCAGAACTGAGGCAGAGGAAGACTGAATCAGTGAGATTGAAGATGAAACTGTGGCATCACATAGTTGAGGAAAAATCAGTTAAAGGCATTAAAAAAATACTATGAATTATATGAGACTTTATCAAGTGGAATAACGTATGAGTGTTTAGACTACCAGAATGGGGGTGGTAACAGAAAATACAGAAAGAATTGTCAAAGGTTTCACTGACGGAAGGCTTTTCTGACGTCGTGAAAGATGAGAAGATATTTATCCAAGATGATTGTTGATTTCCATACCAGGTAGATCCCAAAAGAAAGACACCAAGGCATATTATGATCAAACTTGCCGACACTAAAGATGAGGAGACTTTTGAAAAAGTGGCTAGGGATAAACGAGAAGTAATGTGCAAAGGAGACTTTTTGAGACTGAATGTGGACTACTCAGCAGAAACCGTGCAGGTAAGAAGGCAGTGGGATGACATATACAAAGCCTTGAAGGAGAGTAATTGCCAGCCAAGAACTATATATCCAGCAAAATTGTCTTTCAGATATGATGGTGAAATTAGGACATTCCCAGGTAAATAGAAAGTTAGGGAATTTACAAAAACCAAACCAAAATTAAAAGAAATGTTAAAGGGAGTCCTATGCTTCTAGATAATGGCCCGAGACAGTGGTCTCTTTTCATGTTAATCATTAGGGCCTTCTAGGTAATGGCCCGAGGCAAGTATGTTGTGATTGTAATCAACAGTGAAAACAAAGCTATGCCTTGAGCTCAATCAGCTCTACCTATGCCTCGAGGTTAAAGGTGCAGGAAGAGGGGTAGACTCATCTAAAGGTTATTATCTGGCTGTCTCTATTTGTTCCTTCTTTGCTGTTATTTTATCTCTTCCTGTGGGGACAGTAAGTGCCTACTGCCCCCCACCCTATGTCTCTCTTAAGCTGTTCTAAGAAGGGTATTTCTTTAGTGTTTACTCACTTGCCATACCAATTATAATAAACTTGGGAGCCTATCCATCTTCCTGATGCAGGGAGTGGGATGTCTGTATCTAAGGGTTGTGCGAGGGAGTTGTCCCTGGGGAGCTTCCCAGGGCCTTCCTGCAATGTTGTATTTCACATGTGGAGGGGGATGTGTGGTTGGGGGAAGCCAGCGGGGCCCAGCCAGCCTCGGCATTCCCGGGCTGGGCGTTCCCAGGCTGGGCGTGCTGTGTCAGGATTCATTCCTCCGAGCCCTTTTCCCTAGGAACTCCGATTCAGGTTTCCTCAATGTTATCTCATAAGCCGAGGGGGTTGTAAAGCCCCTCTTAGAAGGTGTCTTACTTAATCCTTGTGCTGGGAGATGAGAGGATACTTCTGAGGAAGGTTTAATTAGGATGTAAAATATTGTTAGGGAGAGTACAGCCAAAAATGTGCCAAGGGTGAGATGCCTCCGCCCGCCATCACACAGGGGTGTAGCTTTGCTTACAGGGGCTTCTGTGGGTGACAGAGAAACAGATGTCATTATGTAAACATAACAAAAAAGAGGAACTCAGAATGTCATCATGGGTCTTCGATATGGAGAGGAAGTTAAGGTGATATAAGGAAATTAAAGACTGGTTGAAATTTAGAAAAAGAGAAGTAAATGTGAGTGTGCCCGCAAAGGAAGCTGTCAATCCTGCGTGTCAAAAAACAAGGGCAGCATGAAGTCTGAGCAGATCTAAAACCACCAATATTTAAAAGGATGAAAACATGAAGAAAAAAGTGTCAGCACAGAAAATTAAAGGGAATAAGCGAATCGTCTGTAAGACACGAAAAAAGACATCCAAGTGACAGCACCAAGCGACAGCACTGAGTCCAGGCCTGTCGGTCACCATGCTGAGTGCGAATGGACTGACCACTCTGTGACGAGACAGGGAGTCACAGGTTGGAAGCAAAGGCAGGCCCCATTGGTTTGCTGCCTGTGGGGACAGACCTCAGACCCCAAGGGACAGACAGGACTCAGAGGGTGGGAGAGAAGAACATCCAGCTAATGACACTCAGAAAAAGAAGAACAGGAGTAGTGATGCTAATCTCTGATAAAATAGGCTGTAAAGTGAAATCCAACCCACTGGAAAAGGAAGTGTATAATGATTGGAGACTGAGTACTCCAGGAGGACATAACCGTATTGAGTGTCTGTGCACTCAGTGACAGAGCTCCAAAATACCTAAAACCCTAACTGAACGGAAAACAGAAGGAACTCTTTAGTGACAGTAGGACACTTGAAACACCACTCTCAGTGGAGGGCGGACTGTCTAGAGAAATGCCCAGTAAAGGCACAAAATTGCTGAGTGCCACAGCCAACCACTCGACCTTCAGAGAACACAAAACAATTAATCTTGGAGATGTTGTGGAGAGATTGGAACTCTGTATAGCCACTCGGAAATCAATTTGGTGCCGTCTCAGAAAGCTAGAAATAGAAACAGGATCCAGCGGTCCCACTTCTTGGAATCTGTCTTGAAGAAGAGAGGGCTGTCTCACAAACAGGTACATGTGCGTCAGTGTTGAGGGCACCATGGTCCGAAGTAGCAAAAAGATGGGATCAACGTCAGTGCCGTCACCAGGTGAGTGGGTACATAGACCACGGTACGTTCACATGATGGGACACTGTGCAGTGATGAAGAACAACAATGATTTTATGACACGTCTCGTGACTGGGGGTCATCTGGAAGGCTTTATGCTGAGCGAAATTAGTTGCAAAAGAACAAATGTACCAGACTATTATTCTAAGGACTTAAGGTGTAAGCACAGAATAACCTTTGATGGTCAAAGGGTGCAGCAGGGTGGTCAGGAGCATTCATAGATGAGGTTGTAGGTAGGAGCTGGGTTAGGTGAAGAGGGTGACAGCATGCAGCAGGAGAGACATTAGCACAGCTGGGCTGCATCCAAAGGTAGAAGATTATTTAATTACAACCCAGCATTTAGAAGGACAGAGTAGCAGGGACAGGGTCCTGGGGACCATGGATGGTTTCAGGGGACATCGAAGCTTATTGGCATAACTAAGTTTTTTTAAGAAAGTGTTTTGCCTGTCTCTTCAGTGTATGGTGTTTGCGGTCTTGAAAGCGAGTATGTGGCCATCTAAGTAGCAGTGGTTGGTCACAGTCCAGCTGAAGCAGAGGAGAGCAAAGGACTTGAAACACATGAAGAAAATATGAGCCCAGGAGACAGAAGATGTCATGTGATCCTGAGATGACATCAGCATAAGACTGGAAGGACTAGATAGTGTCCGGTCACCACTTCTGACTGCCCCAACAGGGAACACCACAGAAAGTCCCAGACGTAGCTGGAGGCAGATGGGTGTGCAGGACTAGAACTGGGTTAAATGACCAGTTGATAGATAGTGAGTCACCCCAGAGGGTCCCCTGAAGGCATGGCCTCAGCTCTCCAGACAAAGACTGGACTGGACTGTAGGACAGAGTGATGCTGGTGGAGAGGGTGCTTCTTGGCTTAAAAGGCACGTGAGTCTGTCTGAGCAGCTCCTGTCCCGAGGGGAGACGACAAGGCCGAGGGGGACAGAAGCATAGTAAATGGACATGGGAGTACAGGGTGGAAAGCAGGAGTGTGTGTCGTCACCAGGTGGGATGAGCACGTCAGGTTACGTAGCAGTGTGTGTGGATGTCAGATGGATCTGGGCGGAAAGCAGAGAAGACCAGAAAGGTGTTTAGTTGGGTTTCTTTGACTGGGCTAAGGCATTAATTATGGATGACACTGTGAAGAGTGGGCATTCTGGAACACTTAACTGCCCTCCTGTGGAGCCTGTACATAGGCCAGGAGGCAGTCATTCAGGCAGAGCCCGTTGATACTGCGTGGTTTAATGTCAGGAAGGGTGTGGAAAGGCGTTGTATCTTTTAACCGTACTTGATTTGTATGCTGAACAAATAGTGCAAGCGGCTGGACTGTATGATGAGCGGGGTGTGAGAGTTAGTGGGAGACTTCCTAACAGTCTGAGATGTGCAGATGATACCACTTTGCTTGGTGAAAGTCAAGGAGACTGGAAGCAGCCACTGAGGAAGGCCAAAGACTGTAGTCTTCAGTGTGGGTTACACCTCGCTGTGAACCCCAAATCCTTGTGAATGGACCAGTAAGCAGCATCCTGATAAAGGGAGAAGAGATTGCAATGGGTAAGGATTTCATTTTACCGGAATCCACAACCAGCGCCTGTGCAATCTAGTCGAGAAGATGTGGATGGCCCTGGGCGGATCTGCTGCCAAAGACTTCTTGGAAGTGTTAGAACGCACAGATGTCGCTTGGAGGACTGAAGGTGCACTGGACCCAGGTCACCTCAGACGTGTGCAAAAGTGGTTCGGTGAATAAGGAAGTCCAGAGACGAGCTGATGCATTTGAATTACGATGTTGCTGAAGAACGCTGGCCGTACCATGGACTGCCAGTAAAACCGGGATATCTGTCTTGCCAAGAACAAATGGCCGTGAACAGCCGAACAGAGAACTGAGGAGATAGTAGAGATTTATTGTTCCTGGTGTTAAGATTGTTTGTGTCTACTGCTGTGTTTATAATTAGACAGTCAGTGACTAAGGGGCGCTTGGAAATATTGGAGAGCGTAGACATACAGAAACCTGAGAGTGTAGGGGTTAGAAGTCAGTGAGGGGAACAGTGGACTGTTAGATGATTTTGGGGCAATCAAATATGTATATAGAAAGTTTTTATTTTGTACCATACCTGAGAATAAGTTACAGGTAAAGACCTAAATATGAAAAGGAAATGTTTAATAGTTTATGTGAAAATATGTAGCATATTTATAATGTCCACAAAGCGGGGAAGAGTTTCTTAAGAAATATGTAAAAAGCCCACAAACCCACATAGGATAAGATGGAAGTATCTTACCACGTTAAAATTAAAACCATCTGTTGACTGTCAGGCGGTAGATAGATCGTGAAAAGACGGGTAGAGAGGAGGACATGGATGCAGGTAACGAGCAGTGGTGTGTGGAAGTCACAGAGGGACAAAGCAGATGGACTGAAAATGGCCGAAATGGGTCTGCGTCAGGTTAGCTGGTACACCGGGGTGTGTGTGCGGGACAGACGTGGTGGCGATGAGCAGCGGGGGATGCGCTGTCAGGGTGGTGACGGAGCTGTGCTGCAGAGAGACACTCAGCAGCAGTTAGAAATGAGTGGAGCACGGTGTCAGCACAGTGCTGCGACAATGGTTGCATTCGGTTTTCCTCTGTGTCTGCCCAGGTCGGAGGCTCGCGAGCGCCGTGGGGCACCTCCGCTGTGTTCTCTACTCTCAGAGTGAACTGGAATCGACTCGATGGCAGGGGGCTTGATTTGGGGGAATTGCCCCTCCATCTGCCTAATAAATGTTGGCTGGCCTTTTTCCCCCCTGTTTAATGTATTTATGTATTTTTTTGTGTGCTTTAAGTAAAAGTTTACAATCCAAGTCAACTTGTCCTGCAGAAACTCACACGGCCTTGTGACTCAAGCTGCTCTCCCCTCCCTGTGACAGCACGCCCCTCCTCTCCACCCTGTGTCCCCATGTCCATCAGCCGACCCTGACCCCCTCTGCCCTCTCGTCGCCCCTCTGGACAGGAGCTGCGCGGTCAGCCTCTCCTGAGAGCAGGAGGCACTCTCTTCACCAGGGTCTGGGTGCGTCTCGTGCTGCGGTCCAGCCTTGGTCTGAGACATGGCTGTGGGAGTGGCTTTAGTTCTGGACTAACAGAGGCTGGGGGCCGTGTCTCCTGGGGACCGTCTGGTCTAGGAGACCATCAGGTCTCGTTATTGGCCATTTCTTTGTGGTTTGTGTTGTGTTGTGAATGGGATATGAAGGGACTGTGGTTGTCGCTGCTTGGAAAGGGTCTTACAATCTAGTAGCCCACAGAGTCTTCAGAAAAGGAGCTTTGCTTTCTGTCTGTTCGGAGTTTGAGATAGTTCTTCCCTTCCATTTCCTCAGGAGCAGCTTTTTTAATACAGCTCATGTTTTCCTTGTAACAGTTAGCGGTGTATAATACAGATACTGTTTTCTGTCTTCCAGAATTTAAACAAGCAAGCCTATGACTTGGCAAAGGCCTTGCTGAAGAGGACGGCCCAGGCTATTGAGCCTTACATCACCAACGTAAGTTGGGTGCTCCCTGATTGTCAGAAGGTTAAGCCAAAATTGTAAAGACCACTAGAAGCAGAATTTGGGCAAGTAGTATATACTTTTTAACTTTGTGTTGTTTAATCATTAAATTACAGGTTTTCTTTCTTTTGTCTGACTTAAAATTTATTCTTATTCAGTATTTTCTGGAGTGTTGGGTCTTTTCCTGTTCATTCCCGTGCTTCTGTCGATTGGCCTGGGAAGTACCAGAAGAGCTTTCGTTTGGGACAACAGGACAATGTCGTTGGTTTGTTAGAAACACGAGTTACATGTAATTAGATAAAACATGTGGAAGTTTTCATTATTCAGAGGAGTTGCTTACAGCTTTTCAGAGATTAAATTGATTTGTACAAGAAGAAGATAACTCATGTCAAGACCTAGAAGTTGAAGGCCAGTATGAATGGCGGTAGTGATTTGGTGGAAGTTCCTTACCTGTTGAGGTCCCGAAGTTTGTTTTAGATTCCATAGGTATCCACCTTTTCTGAAAAACAGTAAGAATTGTGATGAGATGAACCTCTTCTGTAATACCTCGAATGTATCTATAGTTGAATATACTGTATTTGTTTTTAGGAGAAATACTTTCGGCTGTTGGGCTCACTGATAACAGCTTACGCGAGGGTTTCTTTTCTTTCCTCCCTTCCTGCTGAGCTGCGTGGTTACGGGAGGCTGCGTGGGCGCTGTGTCCTGTAGGCGTGGCGCGTCCTCGGGAAGGGACCCCCAGCCCTGCCTTCCTGCTGAGCTGCGTGGTTACGGGAGGCTGCGTGGGCGCTGTGTCCTGTAGGCGTGGCGCGTCCTCGGGAAGGGACCCCCAGCCCTGCCTTCCTGCTGAGCTGCGTGGTTACAGGAGGCTGCGTGGGCGCTGTGTCCTGTAGGCGTGGCGCGTCCTCGGGAAGGGACCCCCACCACAGCAGGACCCTCAGAATCCTGGGGCACTTCGGCCTTTGCCTCCCCTTTTAGTTCCCTCATCTCCAAATATGTTCAAGGCGGCAATCTGTCTTCTTGAGAGAACTGAGGAAAAAAAAGTTTTCATTACTTACCTAAGTGCAAACAAAACACAGAAAACAAACCTTAAAATATTTTAATCTTCCTGAGTTTGATGGAGATTCTTTTTTCAGATGGTATACAAAAATTAAAAGTCCATATGTAAAATATACCACGAAAAGATATACTTTGAAAAAGCAAAGTGCTTTCTAAAAGAGTGCCTTAGTAAGTCCCAGATTTTGTGTTTCTGGCCTGTGGCCCTGACAAATTCCAAGGCTGTGGTGGTCTGGGAAGATGAGTTAGATTGTGAGGAGCCGTGGCTTCAGACCCCGTGCCCCCTCCGGGTGTGCTCCGGAGCCGCCCCGAAGCCGGGCGCTGCGCCGCAGGCGGTGGCCGGGCTGGGGTTCTCCGTGACTGGCCTCGCGGCATCCGACTGGACGAGACCCCCACGTGGGGGCGTGGACAGCCACGTCCTCTTCCCCTCGGAGCCCTGGGGGCGCCGCGTGGGATAGCTTGGCTGCGGCGCGGCGGGTCGGCAGCTCGACTCTACCGTCACCCCTGGAAAACATGCGGCGGCAGTCCTGTGTTGTGTGTGGGGTCTGTGTGAGTCGGAGCCAGCCGGGTGACCACGGGCTTGAGTTTGCGGTTCCACTGTGTTCTGCCTGTGCAGGGGCCCTCCGTAGCCCACTGTGTATGCCAGGGGCACACCTCCTGGGGGCCATCACTGAAATTGAAGTGCCAAGTGGAAGTTAAAGTTTTTTTTTTATTGTGATTAAGTGAAAGTTTATGATCCAGGTGAGTTTTCCAGTGAGGCCCCGAGCACCCGCCCCTGCAGCCCCTTCTGCTCTCTCCACCCCGACGGCAGCACGCTCTTTTTCACTCACTGCTTCCAGTGTCTGCGCAGCCAGCACTTGTCCCCTCCTCTGTTCTCTAAAAAGAAACCAGCAGGACAGCCTCCTGAAGGTATAAAACCGTCCACTGCCCACACCACATGCCCACACTGTGTCCCTGAGTCGGCCCCATTCTTGTCTGAAGAGTCAGTCTCCGCACTGGTTTCAGGTCAGGGCCAGCACCAGGCCTGGGGGCCGCGCTCCCAGGGGACCCTCCAGGCTGGCAGACCATCGGGTGTGCTCTGTTAGCAGAGTTCTTGATCTGCACCCCTCTTTTTGTCGTGTTACTTCAGGGACTCTATGTCGTGTCTCTGATCGAGGCTGCCTCTGGTGGTGGCTGGGTACCACCTGGTGCTCTGGTCTCCTGCTGATGCAGTCTCCCACTCATGTGGACCCTTCGGCCCCCCCGGGCTCGTCTCCCTTGTGTCCTGTCTTCTGGCCACCATCTCTGCCGTTGACTCGGGACCAGTTGGTGTTCCTCAGGTGGCAGCGTGCTGGCTGATAAAACCCAGATGCCACTCACCAGTCTGGGGTGCAGCGGACTCTCTTGGCAAAAGGCTACTCATGCCAAGTGACTGCAGTGTCCCCTGAAGACATGGTCCCAACTGGAGTTTTTTTAATGGCTTTTTCAGGCATAAAAATAAGAATGCCATGGCATTTTGATTCTGAAAGTAGGAAAGTACTTGATTTGAGGTGCTTTAAAAGAAGAGACTTGCACAGTGGAATGATGACATTTGTGTTTTAGTATGTTTATTAGACTGCTCTCCGAGCCTTGGTGCATGCGTGCTAACATTTTCAGTAGGAGTGTAACAGTGTCTGTGAGAGTGTTTTTAGAAGCTTCAGGTAAATCGTGGTAGAGGTCCTCCCTGCCACTTACCCCTTCTGTTAGCTCTTGCCCCAGAAACGGAGCTGCCTCCCCAGACTCAGGGTGTCTTCCAGAAGGTGGGGGGTGGGAAGCGGAGGCCTGGGCTGGGGAGCCACCAGAGCCGCTAAGATCCGAGACGGGGTCCCGGGCCTCTGTTCAGTGTCTCCTCTTCTCTCCGCTTCCTTGTCCTCTGCTTTGTCTGAGGATTGTTAGCCAAGACACCAGGAAGAACTGCTCTGTGTCCCCCCACCCGCACCCACTCTAATCCCCAGATAAGCCCCCCTCTGTTTCTGTCTCACACAGTTCTGTGTAAAACTGCTGTGTCACATGCGTAAAGTGAGCCGGGCGTCAGGAGTGCCTGTCAGCCTTTCTGGTGGCCGCCCTGCGCCTCTCTTTCTTGTGGAGGACCAGCAGGTCTGCAGTCGCGCTAGAGTCGGCCCTCTGCTCCGTCTGTCTCTCTCTGAGTCAAGGACAGACACACTCAGCTTGCTCTCCATGGCTTCCTGCACATACGCCATCCTTGGAGAAATCACTGATGTGTGAGAAACTTTTTTTAAACAAAATTTTTAGAAAGTCGACAACTCAGAAAGCCACACAGTAGACTTTTTTAAATGACGTAAAACACGATATTGAAAAGAAAAAGTGCACATCAACAAAGAAAATCCCCCACATGGAACACGTCTTGGCTGTGCTGTGACCTAACGATTTCCACCAGGGTTAGGGAGCTTGGGATAAGTTTGGCGCTGGAAACATGTGTTCAGGTTTTCTTGACATGGATCAGCTCCTTACTCTCCCTGAGACTTGGTTTTTGAATCTGTAACTTGGGCTTACCAAGGCTTGGGCTGCTGGTGGCTGAGGATGAGTCCTTGAGCAAAGTCCCCCTGCAGTGAGGCAGGGCGGTGTCCCTGGGAGGCTGCACCCTCTGCCGCCCTCTGCCACCCCCATGGCTTGTCTTTGGAAGTAGTGGCTTTGGTTGGTGTGTGGTCTGACAGCTCGAGTCACCTGCAGCAGGTGACAGCTGCGTTTTGTCGGGCAGGGCGTGTCTGCGTCCGAGCCAAGTCTCCATGTGGCGCTGTGCCTCTGAATTCTCTCTGTGGGTTGTGTCACTCTTCGTTTGTGTCACAGTGCCTGTCACAGCCAGTGCGCTCGTGTGCTGAGTGTCTGCTGTGTGGCAGGCACCGCTAGATGCTTGTCATACACTGTAGAAGACCACAGGGTGTGGCCTTTTCGGAGATTGTGTGTATTAAGCATTTTCTAGCAGTTTACAAGAAGTGAAACCAGAAAGTAAGTTTTTGCATTTTCAGGTGGGTTCATTTGCAGACAGGGAAGAGGAAGAGGGTGGTGTGACTGCCGGGTAGCCAGACTGGAAAAGGTGTTCGTTTGCTGAGGACCAGTACACTGACGGCTTGTTATTGTGCTGTTTTTCATTTAGTAGGAGACGAGAGCATTTGTAAGTGGAAACAATCATAAAACCTAGCTTATTTGCAGCCTGAAAGAGAACTGGAACTTTGATGTTACAGAATTATTTTCTGCGAAGGGTATAAAGTGGGTGGCCAAACAGGTTTTAAGTTTTTTTTTGGAACAAATTATTTTTAAAACCAATTTAAACAAAGAATAGTCAAATAGGCCTTTTTCCTTTTAGTCTTCATTTTTGGCTGTTGATAGAATTTAATAGGTTTGTATAGGTTCGTAACCTGAAAAACTTCATTAAAAACAACTCGAAACCAAAAGTAAAGCAGGAAAAATACAAGATAAGAAACCGTTGACTTCTGAAATCGGCACGCAGACCTCACGAGGCCAGATTCCGTGTTAACTGTCCCAGAGGGACGTGGTCCCAGACCCTTACATGGCCTTAGGGGTCACCAGCTCCTCCGTGAGGGAGACACGGGGGTGAGAAACCCTAGACTCGTTGCTTTCAGCAGAGAACACACAGCCCTCACGAGGCCAGAGTCCGTGTTAACTGTCCCAGAGGGAGGTGGTGCCAGCCGCTTACATGGTCTGAGTCAGGGACCCTTGGCTCCTCCGTGCGGGAGACGCGGGGATGAGAACCCTTGGAGTCGGTGCTGTCAGCAGAGAACACACAGCCCTCACGAGGCCAGGTTCTGTGCTTCAGTGTCCCACAGCCACCTGTGTGGTCTGAAGGGACCCTGAACTTCTCCTTCAGGGAGAGAGAGGGTACTCCTGGGGCCACCTGGTACGTGCTCTGGGTTAATGGTTGACATGTTTGGGAGATTTGAAACATAAAGCGACTTGATCGGTGCGCCGTGTCGCTTCGCCAGTTGTTGTGGTAGTGGGACTGAGTGTGGAAAGCAGTTACAGCTGCCAGTCTTGCAGGGACAGAGAGACAGACAGAGCTGCCCGCGGCCTTCCTTGGGTTTGTGTGTGTGTTTAACTGCGTTTTAGTCAGAGCTGTAAATTTGATATACTTGCGTATGTTATTTAGAAGAATATAAGAGAAGGCAAGAGGGATTAGGTAGAGGATTTTTTTTTTTTGAAAAATCAATTACATGTTTTAAAACTGGATTTGCTTCATAGTGTGAATGTGTACGCCTTTGGCTTAGGTGCTGTGGGCTTCCACCCACATCAGTGTCAGCAGACTTTCGCTGGAGGAATGTCTCGGGTAGGGAGACGACGCAGTGTCTCCAAGTCACTGTAGTGTGGGGAAGACGGTGGTCAGTGCCCTGCGGGGGTGAGGTGTGTTCACAGGGTGGGCGTCTGTTGACGGTAATTGGCACTAATTTGTGCAGTCAAACATGTGTTTTGTTGTGTGTCAGGTGACTGTCACCTTTCACCTTTTCCTGGAGCCTGTGGTCCACTTTCCACCTACCCTTAGAAGATGCTCTGATTTGGAAGTTTGACTTTGTATGAATTTGAGGAGTAAAGACTTGAGAAAATCACTTTCGTCTAGGGTGCCTCTGTTAACAGTGAGCTTGTTTTCTCCTCTCCTCGACAGTTTTTTAACCAGGTCCTGATGCTGGGGAAGACGTCCATCAGCGACCTGTCGGAGCACGTCTTCGACCTGATCCTGGAGCTCTACAACATTGACGGCCACCTGCTGCTCTCGGTGCTGCCCCAGCTGGAGTTCAAGTTAAAGGTGACGGGGGAGCCGGCATGGCCCTCTCAGCCGGCTTTGCCGAGAGCACTGTCTGTGACTGTCCAGTTGTCACCCGCCTTGTACCCAGGGGGCGGACTTGCACGTTGGTTTGCTGTTGGCCCCCGTGGGCCTGCCTGTCCCTTACCTGCCCGTGTGTGGCACATGCCTGGCAGGTGGCGGCTGCTTCTGTGTTCTCACACCGGTTGCATTCTGTTCCAAGTTTAAGATAGGAGTTTCCTGTCTGTGTATAGTGTTTCTTATGATTAGTTTTTTATCTTCAAATCAAGCATTTCAAGCTGAGCAGGTAGTGCCGATTCCCATTAGGCTGTTTGTGTTGTGCTGGCAGTTGGCTCTGACCCCGCCTGGCCCTGGAGGACTGTTGTGTAGGGTTTTCTAGGCTGCCACTGTTACAGGGCTGGCTCTCCCTGTGTTCCTGTTGACCCGTCCCTGGAGAAGGACACCAGGCTTGCTGGAGCTGGGGAGGGGCCAGCAGGATGGGTTGGCACGGACCGTGGCTGCAGGTGGGGCAGGATGGGGCAGCGCTGGCTTCTGCCATCCGGGGCGGGGGCCCTGCGGGTCAGCGCCGACTTGAGGCAGAAGCAGACCACCAGGGCGTTTCTCCCTGGAGCTCCTGAGGTTCAAAGTACCGAGGTTTCCACCAGCTGCTCAGCCCGTAGCTGCCATGCCACCAGGGCCCTGAGGCCCACCATGGGCGCGCTGGTTACTCTGGACTCCGATCAGCGTTTCATCTTCTGTTCTTAGGCTTCCTCGTACGTCACCCTTCACGACTTTTGTTCCTTGTCATTGCCCCACTGGCCGTCCTAACGGTGGATCAGACACTGGGTTCTGAGGGTGGGAGGGTCTTTTCCTCTGAGTACCTCAGACAGGTTCTGGAAGGTGGCCAGCTCTCCAGGCCCCGCTGTCTCGAGGGTCTGTCCTCCAGGCGCAGTCGAGGCTGGCTGTCCCGCGGCCCGGCACCTGCTGTCCCACCCAGCTGGTGGCACGCGCCTCTGCTGTCCCTGCCGTTCCCGCCGCCTGCGCCTGGGACCTTCTCCCTGTTGCTTGGACTTCAGACTGTGCCGTGAAACTGAGTTTCATGTCAGCATTTGGGGAAGAGGCTTTCTTTTTCAAGTGGTTAGAGTAAGATTAAGGAAGACTGGTCATACATGAAGGACCCCAGTGCATGACCCGTAAGAGGTCTGAAATGATTTCCATGTTAAATTTTTTTTTGGTAAAGCTTCTGCTTTCTCATTTTCAAAAACAAAAACAAAAGAAACAGCCCACACTGGTGGTATAAACAACTCAGATAGCCAGCAAACAGTTGTGACTTTCTTCTGCGTATCCCTTGAGTGAGTCTTGATCCACCTGCCTCTGTTTTTGTGAATGTTTTTGGGTTTCCTTGAGGCCTGAAATGTCCGTCGTGACTTCCTTGTTGGGTGTCTTGACTTTCTCTGGTGGGAACGCGAGGGGCTCCCTGGCTGTGTGCATTTCCGACACGCTCAGGGAGCCTGGGTGGGGCGAGCTGGTTGTGACGGGCGGCTCACCCGTAGGTGGCTGTTTCACACCCACCCAGTGGCTCTGCAGGGCGGCCCGGCCGCTGCTTGGGTAGAAGCTCGAGAAACCCTGCAGTGTGGCCGTGCTCTGTAACACACGGGGTCGCCGGCTGTGCAGGGTCAGTGTGATGACAGCCGGCAGCACAGGAGAGAAACAAGGAGATTGCCACCCCTGTCTAGTGTGGAAGGAAGAGAGGACAAAAAAATCTAATCGTAATAAGAGGCTGGATGTTAAAACTGTAATAAAAAGTCGAACGTGTATGTTGGAGAAATAAAGCCAAAGAAGCAGTGCGAGAAGCTTCCAGAGACAGGCAGGTGTCAGTGAGTTTGTGGTACCCCAGGAACTGCATTTGGG
This sequence comes from Heterohyrax brucei, assembly GCA_028571685.1. Lineage (NCBI taxonomy): Eukaryota > Metazoa > Chordata > Mammalia > Hyracoidea > Procaviidae > Heterohyrax > Heterohyrax brucei. Next base: position 84,732,702 of record CM053159.1, read on the forward strand.
AGGTAGCATGAAGTCGGCTTCAGTCACTCCTGGCTGCACGGTGCACCGTGCACCCTGCCTCACCCGGGGACCCTCGTGAACACACACTCGTGCAGCCCTGTCACCAGACCTCTGCACGGTGCACCCTGCCTCACCCGGGGACCCTCGTGAACACACACTCATGCAGCCCTCTCACCAGACCTCTGCACGGTGCACCGTGCCCCCCTCCCCCAGGGACACTCGTGAACACACACTCGTGCACCCCTCTCAGCAGACTTCTGCACGGTGCACCGTGCCCCCCTCCCCCGGGGGCCCTCGTGAACACATACTCGTGCAGCCCTCTCACCAGACCACTGCACGGTGCACCGTGCCCCCCTCCCCCGGGGACCCTCGTGAACACACACACATGCAGTCCTCTCACCAGACCTCTGCACGGTGCACCCTGCCTCACCCGGGGACCCTCGTGAACACACACATGTGCAGCCCTCTCACCAGACCACTGCACGGTGCACCGTGCCCCCCTCACCCGGGGACCCATGTGAACACACACACACGTGCAGCCCTCTCACCAGACCTCTGCACGGTGCACCGTGCCCCCCTCCCCCGGGGACCCTCGTGAACACACACTCGTGCAGCCCTCTCAGCAGACCTCTGCACGGTGCACCGTGCCCCCCTCACCCGGAGACCCATGTGAACACACACACACGTGCAGCCCTCTCACCAGACCTCTGCACGGTGCACCGTGCCCCCCTCACCCGGAGACCCATGTGAACACACACACACGTGCAGCCCTCTCACCAGACCTCTGCACGGTGCACCGTGCCCCCCTCACCCGGAGACCCATGTGAACACACACACACGTGCAGCCCTCTCACCAGACCAGTGAAGCACAGGTTCTCAGAGTTGAGTCCAGGCATCCATTGTTGTGTTTGGCTTTTTCATTTGTTGGGCAGCTCTGGCGACGACCCCAGTGCCCCGGCCGGCGTGAGAAGTGCCTGGGCAGCAGGACAGTAGAAACCCTAACACCTGAGTGCGGTCCCCTCATGGTGGCTCTGGATGGCCAGGCTGAAGCATTGGTGGGAGATGTCGTGCCTCCTGCCATACCTGGGTCACCCTGGGTGGCCTCACGTCACATCCAGGCCCACTGCTGTTGCCGGGTCACTCCGTGACCCTGATGTGCGTTGCTGGGGGCACCAAGGTCGGTGACAGCGGCGTCCTTGTCCTCAGCTGCTCACCGTGTGGCGTCTAAGTGTGGGGGTAATTTTCCAGTCATCAAGGCTTCGTCCTTGTCTTGTGGACAGCCTTCCAGAGAGCTGGCTTTCCTGGTCAAATTCACATTCTCCTTTTCAGAGTCTCTTCTTGGGAGATGAAAGCATGTATGTGTGTTGTCTTTCTTAAATACTCAAATGTGTTCATGTTGAGTTGATTCCAACTCCCAGTGACCCTACAGGACCAAGTAAAACGGCCACATGGGTTTCCAAGAAGCAGCCGGGTGGGTTTAGAGGGCTGACCTTTGGGGCAGCAGCGGAGTTGCTAGCTCTGTGCCCCCAGGACAGCTGGTCGTCGTACCATGCTCTGAAAACACAGGCCTCTGCAGGGCTCGGGCCTCTAACAGTGTCTGTTTCTAAAACCAGAAACCTGTTTCCGGGGTCCTGAGTAGGTAACATGAGAGTTAATGTTTGAATCTGACACTAAGCAGAAGTGGGTCACGCTGTGGGAGGGCTGCTGACGCCCGTGAACTTCTTCAGGGCTGTGTTTTCCTGCGGGAGGGCCTGCTTCCTTGGCACCTGGGGTGATTGGCACAGCTAAGGTGACACTTAACGTTGTGATGAGGGTGTGCGACGTCGTCAGGTGCGGTGTGTCAGCTGCGGTTCCTGCGGGTTTCCTGTGGGCGTGGCGGGTGGGAGCCCGACTCCCTCCTGGTGTGAAGGCTGTCACTGATTTTTGTTTCAGAGCAATGACAACGAGGAGCGGCTGCAGGTGGTCAGACTCCTGGCCAAAATGTTTGGAGCCAAGGACTCGGAGTTGGCTTCCCAGAATAAACCACTGTGGCAGTGCTACCTGGGCAGGTACGTGCTGGGGGCGTCCTGCTGCGGGGCAGTGACGCATGTGCACTTCTCCTGAAGTTGTCCTGCTGTGGTTGCTGAGGCCCTAAAAGGAGGGCTCTTGGCTGCTGACAGTGATTGGGTCTAGGTACAGTTTCATTTGTCGTTTCATCTTATTTTGTGCTTGGGAATTTTAGAGAGATGATACTTGTAAAAGACTGTCTCACACAGTATTACAGCCAGGAAATTAAATTGTTTCATTGCAAAACACTGATCAATTCCAACTGAAAATGCGTCGTTATGTGTTACATAGCCTCTTCATTGAAAGTGACAGTGAATTAGATTTTGGGGATGTTGAAAAGAGAAGGGTGCACAGAGGAAGAATAGTGAATGACCGTGTACGTTCCTCTCTGCAGCCTCTTTGCACATGTCTCCCTTGGGAAGGAATTGATCCCTGGGCTCCTTGCATGCGGAGATTGGTGGTGAAGCTCTGCGTGTGTTTGCCTGGGTCACTCTTCTGTGGGAGGGGCTCACTTCATTCAGGGTTGAAAGGGTCCCTGAAGGGGACAATCTGAAGACCCTCCAAGCGCCGTGGCAGATTCCTGCTCTGACCTTGAGGGTAAAGGAGGACTTTTTCCCTTGAATTAACCTCATGGCAAATAATGCAGTTAAGTCATAAACAGTAAATAGGATTGAAATATTTCCATTTCCTTTGTGTTGAAATATTTGGGTTAGTATCTGTGTTCTTTTGTCTGTTTCAGTAAGAGAACTGTCAGTGATTGTGATAAATTTAGTTTCATTTGGCCTCATTTTTTCTAGTTTGTTCAGTAAAGACGTAAGCTTTTGTAAATGATTGTTCTGAATTCTTAGCCTGATCTTCTAGCTGGATGATACTATTCAGTGAGACACATAAGTTGCTAAGTATTGGCCTTTTGTCATTGTGACCTTGATTTGTAGGTGTTTTTCCCTTAAATCAGGTGGGAAAGTCATGGGCAGCTGGACAAGGCTTTTTTTTTTTATCATGACTGAGTGAAAATGTACATTCCCATATAAATTTACATGCCCACCTATGTGCAGCTTCCACTGCTCTCCCTGTCCGGTGACGGCACACTGTTCCTCTCTGCTCCATACATGTCTCATCCTTGCAACAGTCTCCTTTCCCCTCCTCTCCACCCACTCTCCTTCCTTCAGCCAGAGGTCAGCAGGATGACATCCTATAGATGTATAGCACCGTAAAGTGCATCCAGTATATGGTCACTCTGTGTCGCCAAGTCCAATCCGTTGCTGTCCGAAGAGTGGACCTTCATTATAATTTATGGGTAAGGGAAGCATCAGGGCTGGGGGCCATGCTCTCAGGGGAACCCCAAAGCCGCTGGACCATCAATTGTGGTCTTTTAGTAGAGAGCTCAGGGTGCACCACATTTTATTCTTGTGTTGCTAGTGAGACTCCTCTCTGTGAGCTCCATCGTGGCTATCACTGGTGGTGGCCGGGCACCATCCGGTTCTTCCGGTCCCAAGTCACTGTAGGCACCCAGTCATGTGAGTCTCTCTGTCTTCTGGGTTGTCTTTCCCCCATGTCATTTTGGTCCTTGGTGAGCATCCGTTCCTGCTGAGTTTGGACCATTTGCTGTCCTCTCAGATGGCAGCTGGACAAGTATTTTTGAAGTTAAATGAAATGATGAATTTAAATTTAATGTGCATTTTATTTACCAAAAAATATATTTCTGATAGGTACTTATAGCTTTAAGTTGGGACTTGGCTTAGCCAGACTTTGTCATATCTGATAGGCTTTTAGGGCAAAAAATCCTAGTGTACCTCACACCAGGTAAAGAAAGTAACTCAGACTGGACTGAGAAGGTAGACATGGAGCTGAAACTAGGAAACTTTAGAATGAAATGTAGACGCGAACGTCGAGGTCTTCTCGTTGGTGGTGACCTGTTAGATGCGACGCTGGAAGCCTGAGCAACGAAAGAAAGAGCTCATAAAGTCGACTTTGACAGAGTTAAACACTGTTGTGCATTGGGGTCCGTCACTGAGGAGGTGAACCGTGCAGAATGGAGAGAAGACGTGGGCGCCGTCCATCTGATGACTCGGGACTCTGGGCAGCGCCCTGTGGGGAGAGGGGAAAGGTTTTCTGGAGCCTTCTCTTGGCTGTCACCTTTGTGGGCGCAGTTCGCTGAGCCTCTCTTCTGCGAAGTCACCAGGTTAACTGGAGTTGCCAGCCTTCAGGTTAGTGGCGGATCGCGGCCTGCTTGTATCACCCAGGCTGCTGACGTAGCTGATAAAGGTTTAATCCCAGAAAGTATGAGGAACTCCTGCATCTCAGGAAGAAAAAGAGAACCCGGTAAAATAATGGACAAGGAACTTGAATAGACATTTTTCCAGTGGAAATAAACAGGTGACTGAGAGGCACCTAAAGAGATTCCCAGCGTCTTTATTCCTCAGGGAAGCGTAAGTCAGAACTGTGGGGAGATTCTCTGCACAGCTACTGGGATGATTTTTATCAGGAAAGGGAAGTGGGGACGTGGGTCGTGTCGTCCACTGCTGGCGGGAACGTCCAGCGTCGCAGCCCTGGGAGCAGGGTGGCCGTTCCTCAGAAAGGGAGACGTGGGGCGAGCAGGTGACCCTGGCCAGGAGCGTGGGAAGTGTGGGTCCGGGCACCATGTGCAGCGGTGTTGGCAGTGTCGTTATTCGTGGTGGCTGGAAGGTGGGAGCAGACTGAGCGTCCGGCACCAGGTGAATGGAGAAGCACAAAGGGTTAATGCTTCCGTGCGTGCTGGGCGTGAACCGCAGAGATGCCGCTGAACTGAAGCGAGTTCATCCGCCTGTCCATGAAGCCGAAAGTCCAGAGACGGTGAAGGGTTCAGGGAATGCTTTCTCGACAGATGAGCCGGCAGACTTGGGGGGACATGAAGAACAGCTTCTCCAAACAGCTGTCCCCTTGGATGACATTTCAGCAGTTTTTATAGCTAGATTTCGAAGGGATTGGCATGTAAAGGTTATCACAGAACAGTAACACGGAGTCACAGGATTCCGTCACATCTCACCGAGCAGTGTAAACGTCCCGAAATACCACTCTCTCTCTGAGGTCTTTGGGGTAATGGACTTTTTTTACCCTGGAGACCAGGGAGAGGAGTGCAGGCCTGCTGACACGGCTTGGGTGATGATTGAGGCCGGGGATGGAGCATCGGTTAGTGACCTACACGACTGTTAACCACATTCTGAAGTTCACCAGCAGAAACCTTGTGCTCAGTGAAGCCAATGTGAAAGGACACGTGTTGCAGTGTGCGTCCCGTGGGTGGGAAACAGTGGAAATGCACGGGCGCAGAGGCAGCAGGCTGCTTAGGGTTCCTGTGGCTGGGGAGAAGGGTGCGTGGGGGAGCGGCACAGCTTTCTGGGTCCTGTGTTCCTCTTGGGGGTTAGGGAACGGTTTGGGGACATGCATTGTGATGGGTGACAGCATTGCGAGTGTCACTGGTGTTTGAAAGTGGTTACACTGACAGTTTTTTGTTGTCTGTAGTTTTCTACACACAAAAAAATTGTAATTAAATCCATGGGTTGCCTTTTTATTACATTGTAGTTTCTCTTTTTTAATATTAATGAGACGAAAGTCACAATATTACTAATATTAATTACTTTGGAGTATTTTTAAAGATATTTTCTTTTAGTCTTATATTTATTTATAATGGTTTCATGCCACATGTTTGGTTGAGAAATTATGGAGATTGAATGTCTGGATTCCAGACACTCAGGAAACTCTATGTAAGACCGTATCTTGTGTGGCTGTCGTGGACTGAATCATGTTCCCAAGAAACCTGAGCGGCAGTTGAGCTAGGCCGTGATTTCTGGTGCTGTGTGACGTCCCTCCGGGCTGTACCTGCCTCTGGTGTGTTAGTGGGGGTGGATGGGTGGGACGGTGGGGGGACGCACGGTGGTCGTGTCGGTGTGGCAGGACTCATTGTGTGAGACCGGCTTGTGCCGTGAGGCAGTCTCTTGTGGCCTAAAGGAGAGAAGCTGGCAGAGAGAGTTGGGGACCTCATGCCGCCCAAGGAGCAGTGTGCCTGGGGCTGAGCACACCCTTTGGAAAGGACCAGCGTCTCTGCACCTCAGAATGAGATTCTTTTAAAGCCGCCACACGTAGTAGTTTTTTCAGAGCAGCGCCAGCTGACTATAACAAGGGACGGGGTGCTTCTGAGAACGATTTTTTAAAATAAGCTTTTATGAGTAATTCGTTGTTGATTTTGAAGATTTCTTTCTCCTTTATCATGCAGAATTCTGTTTTTTCCAGTGTTAGATGCCAGAAGATTGGAGGGCCTTTTGGTTCACAGGTTAAGACTCAAGAAACTGCCGAATGGAAAGTACAGGCTTCTCTTGAATATTGTTGCACTGAGATGAAAAATGACTATGTTATAGTCTATAAATGAGCTAAAATGCTGTTCTTTTTTCTCTTCTGTGTATCTTTAATTTAATTTAAATTTTATTGTTGAGAATATTTACAGCAGCACCCAACACCAGTTCAGCAGTTTCTGCAGGTACCGTTCAGTGATGCTGATGGCGCTTTTGTGCCCTGCAGCCCTTCGTGCGCCTCACTTCGGGGTTGGCCTCCCCCGTTAACGTAAACTTGGCCGCTCCCCAAGGTTCCTGTCTGTTGTCAGCTGGATCCCACGTCGATAGTTCTTTACAAGAGCGTAATGCTCAAGGTAGACCTTTTTACTAGGTAAGCTAAACCCGTGCGTGGCTTTTGGTAAAAGGTGCAGGTTTTCGGTTTCAGATTGAGAGCTGACCTGAGGGCAGTAGTTTCAGGGACTCCTCCAGCCGGCGTGGCTCCAGGAAGCTTGGTGTCCGTGGGACTCTGAACTAACACACTAGACTGTGAACCTCCGTGGCTGCCAGATGGAGTTGGTGTGTTTCCTGATAAAGTAGTCTTGCTGAAAACATTGAACCTGTAGGTGGTCAAGTCTGTAGAGCTAACTGTAGGCTGTCAGAATGTGGGAGGGAGACACAGCACACACTCAGCGCCGCTGAGTCGATTCTGACTTCTAGTGACCCTGTAGGACAGAATAGACCACCCCCTAGGGTTTCCAAGGAGCGCCTGGCGGATTTGAGCCGAGCCGGTTCACAGGCCTCAGAGGGCTGCAGCTGGCTGGTGTGGACTGTGGAGGCCAGCCCCTGTGCGCCCGTTTACGTCAGTTGTTCCAGCAGTGAAATTATAAGGAAGAAAACAAGGGGAGGAAAGATAAAACTGAGAGGGATGATAGTAACACGTTAGTCTATGGCAACATCCTCTTCTTGGATGCCCCTGTACAGAGGAAGCCTTTAAAAAGCGGACACTGGGGAAGGGAACTCGCTTGCAGGGTGCAGCCCCTGTTGCAGAGCTGCTCTTGCAGAGCCACCGGACCACGCGGTTTGCTGTATGTTCTCCATAACAGCCACAAAACAAATCAAATTTAGAAAAAAAGGGACATTGTGATTGGATGTTAGATACTGTTAAGAAACTGTTTGGTTTTTGAATGTGATCTTTTTTTTTTAAAGAGACTGTAAATGTTTTAGAGCTCCATAAATATTTACAAATGGCATATAAAACCGGCTTTGGGGTTGGTGGAGATGCCGTGATTGCGGTGGGCAGCTGGATGGTGCGGTCAGGGTTTGGGTGTGGGTTCAGAGCCAGGCGATGGGTGCAAAGGAGAGTGCCGTGCAGGATCTGCTGCGGTTGCGGGCTTGCCCCGTAGTGAAAGAACGTCTTGGGAAAAATTTTCTTTCCAAATCGGGGCTTTGAACCCAGTGGTTCTTGTTCAGACCCCTGCTGAGAGCATGCGTTTCCACCCCAGATACTTGAGCCAGAATCTACTTTTGAACAAGATCCCTGTGGCTCCCTGGGAACTCGTTAGAAAGACCGGTTGTCCCCAGGGTTAGCAGGAGGGATTTCAAGGCCCTGCTCCAGGTGGAGGGTGCGGCGGAAAGCCTGGCGGTGCCGAGGCGTGGTGCCAGGCTGCTCCCCCGAGGCCAGCTCTGCACAGCCACCCGGCGCGCCGAGGCGGGAGCCGTGCACACTCACGTGGGTGTGTGTGTGTGGTGGAGAGAGCAGTGGGTGTGGAGTCAGTTGTGACTCCCGGTGACCCCGTGTTATCACAGGAGACCTGCACTCCAGGATTCTTGGTGACTGGGGTTCCGAAGTAGCCTGCCAGGCTCTCCCTCCGGGGTGTGTCTGGGTGAACTGGGACCTTGCGGTGAGTGGCTGTGTGCTGGCGTTGGGAGCGCACAGCAGGGCTGCATGTGCTGGTCAGCCTGGTCCTGCACTTGAGCTGGTGTGTGTGTCTGAGACATTCATGTGAAGACTGCTTAAACAGGCGTAGTTGTCCCAGAGACGCCGTGGTTTCCTACAGAGGTTCTGGCACCCTCTGCATCTGCGGTCTGGCTGAAACTTGGTTGGTCTGTTTCCGCCGTGAGTTCTGTGTAAGTGTTGGTCGGAGAAGCGTGTGTAAATCCAGCGCAGATCAAACATGCATGTCTCTCTTGTGTGAAGCCTCACTCTGTGGCCTGCTGTCCCCTCAGGTTCAATGACATCCACGTGCCGATCCGCCTGGAGTGTGTGAAGTTCGCCAGCCATTGCCTCATGAATCACCCTGACCTGGCGAAGGACTTGACAGGTACTTGGTGTCGGTGATGCCACGTCTTCCTAGATGCCTCGTAGGGAGTAAAGCTAGTCTCATAGGAAAAAATCTAATTTGGTTACTGTGATAAATGAATCGATCCTGCTGCAGGTCCTCACTGTTGAAATGACTCCGTGCAGCTGGAAGTTTGATGGCTTTGGGTCGCCTCAGGCTGGAAATGGCAAGAAAAAGTCACTGTCCTCAGGAACAGTGTTAATTTCTTAGTTTATGGTAATTCTAGAAATACCTCAGGTGTGAGGATTTGAACACGTCTTGACTTTGAGTAGAGTGTAAGACTTTAGCATTGCTTAATGTTTTAGGAATTCAGGCGAGACTTGATTTATGAACTAACTTAACCATGTGACATGGAGACAGCGTTTCTGAAACCGGAGCAAGTGCACGGCTGTTCACCACGTGGTCTTTATGTGATGAGAATAGCCGATACCTGACTCTTGCTGTTGAGTTAAATGTTCAGTTGTTTTTCCCACGTTTCATTGACTTCTGTCTCTATCTGCCGAGTTAGAGACTCCTCAGATGCCTGGCAGGTGGCACTTGTCTGCTAAGGATTAAGAAAAACCGAAAGCCAACCCACTGCTTTCGAGTCGATTCCAACTCAGTGACCCTTGGGGTCAGAGGAGAACTGCCCCATAGAGTTTCCAAGGAGCGCCTGGTGGATTTGAACTGCTGACCTTCTGGTTAGCAGACGTAGCACTTCACCACTAGGCCACCAGGGTTTCTGAGCAGTAAGAACAGAGGCTCAGTGATAAGCTTCTAGGAAGCCTGGGTGGGCAGAGGGCTTGTCAGCGCTCAGGGTCACCTTCAGGCGGCCTGGACGGTGTGTTTGTCGGGAAACCCTAATGTTTAGACACTTCCTCGTGAATGAGTTTCATTTCCCAGGAAGGGTGTTGTGTCTGGAGGTGAAGAGTCAGGTCTGCAGAGCCTGGGGAACGGCCAGAGGGTCCCTGCAGTCCCGTTGTAGCTCCACTGGCGCACAGTCAGTCCTCAGTTTGGGGCCCGGCATCCATGCCTGGTCTGTGCTTGGTCCCCCGGGCTAGAGACTCGCTTGGGCATTTTGTGTGGACTTCAGCTCCAGACTTTTGGGGTGCGCTGGGGTAGTATCCTGGGCCAGTGGCTGAGCGCTCACCCGGTCCTCTCCGCCTGCTTGCGTTAGGGCCCAGAAGCACTTGTTCCTGGCTCGTCTGCACATGTTGGGTGGGCTTCCCCTGCTGACCTTCCCTGCCCCTCGGCTGGGTTAGGCTCTGGCTTTCGGGGTCCCCAGCAGCGGTTAGATTTACTCACTGAGTCCCCAATGAGACGGGTGTTCCTGTTTCCCTTGCCTGCTTCAGCTGCTTTGGGAGCATCTTCCTGAAGTGTCGCTCCGAGGTCATTTCAGTTGTCCTTAGTTACCGTCGAGGTGCTGGAGGGATCTGAAATAATCCAGTGTGAAATAATTCTTCTTGTGGCTCATAAGCTTTCACCACTTTTTCTGGAACACGTTTTCACTGACGATGACCTGGTAACATTTGTCGTATCTGAACTCACTGTGCTGCGTTGCCGTAGCTACTCCGTACACTTAGTTTTCTGCTTTTAGTTTAGATTTTGAGTTTTTGAGTTGAATTTCTCACTTTTATGATTATTTTATAATTGTTCTCATTTATTTTACCAAAACAAGACTCTTGAGTAAGTGCTTCTTTAAAACACGTAGCAGGGTGTAAAACAAGTTACCTGATACATCCTAAATGGAGGTCCTCTTCATCTGAACTTGGGGCCAGATGCAGGTCCATGAGGGTCACAGACCGGCTGCAGAGGCCACGCCGTTGGTCATGTAGCCCTGTCCTGAGACCACCCACCCTGGAGCCTTCTCCTCCTTCCCAGCAGTCCCTGTCCTCCCCGTCCCTGTCCGGCGGCCGGTACCGGTGCTGGCCTGTCAGTCCTCTTATCCCGAGGGGCCACTCCGCTTGTTAAGCCATTTGTGAAGTCATCTGACTCCTGTTCAGGACCTTAATCCAAGACCAAGCACTGTGGGTGACAGTGACCCAGTGGAAACTGGACGGGCCGTCCGCGGAGGCTTAGCTTTCTCCTGCTGCATTTTCAGAGGACTCGTGCAGTTTTTGAAAAGGTTTCAGTTGTTGAAGTTGCCCCTCATCGAGGAAAATCTTCTCTTTCAGAGTATCTTAAAGTGCGGTCCCATGACCCCGAGGAAGCCATTAGACATGACGTTATTGTGTCGATAGTGACAGCTGCTAAAAAGGACATTCTCCTGGTCAACGATCACCTCCTGAATTTTGTGAGGGAGAGAACGTTAGACAAACGGGTAAGTGAGCAGGAGGAGAGCCTTACGGAGGGGTTGTCCTCGTCAGTGTGGGACGTTAAATCGTGTTGGAAAAGATGGAGGTTTAAATGCTTGCTTTTTGAGGAGGAGACATTTTAACATTTAAACATGTGTTTTTGAGAAGGTTTTACTTTTTGTGTAAGTTTGATTGGCTTTTCTTCATCAGGATTGCTTTTCTTGCTCTTGAACGTGAAGAGTCTCCTTCTGTTAGGGTCATCGGAGGTCTAGCCTGGACCCTCAGGGTCATCGGAGGTCTAGCCTGGACCCTCAGGGTCATCGGAGGTCTAGCCTGGACCCTCAGGGTCACTGGAGGTCTAGCCTGTACCCTCAGGGTCACTGGAGGTCTAGCCTGGACCCTCAGGGTCATCGGAGGTCTAGCCTGGACCCTCAGGGTCTCTAGAGGTCTAGCCTGGACCCTCAGGGTCACTGGATGTCTAGCCTGGACCCTCAGGGTCACTAGAGGTCTAGCCTGGACCCTCAGGGTCATCGGAGGTCTAGCCTGGACCATCAGGGTCGTCGGAGGTCTAGCCTGGACCCAGGTTTTGATGTGACCTGGCTCTCTGTGCGGGCTTTCCCATGTCCTCTCTGGTGTAGTTGGCTCCCGTGTCTCCTGAAGAGCTGCTGTTGTGTGGGTTTGGGTCCAGCTGGTTGTATAATGATTTTAGCCACTGGAAGATGATAGATGTTTCTCAACTTAGGAAAGCCAAGCCAAGCAGAGCAGCATGCTAGTAGCCCACCTTCTGGGACCCCAGACCTTCCTCTGAGTGAGCAGCAGTGGCTGCACCTCTGGCCATTGGGCTTCTGTGGCGAGGGCCACATCTGGGTCTTGTAGCACCCGTTGCTGGCGCTGCATGGGTCCTCAGTTACTGTTTCAGAGAATGCCCATCTGTGGGTCGGGCGCCTTTCCTTCATGGCAGGAGCACTCCTGATTTAGGCCTGGGAGGGATTGCGGCGCTCCCCATTCAGGCTTAGCTCAGACTGGAAGCCTAGCAAGGAGACAATGTGAAAGCTCAACTAAAAAGAGTTGATTAGTTGGCCACAGTCCTTTGCGGATAACCTGACAAGCAGGCCGGGACCTCTGACAGCCCTGTCACTCAGCACTGGAGGAAGCAGTGCCACGGGCCGCACTGGTACATGGAAGTTGGTGTTGCTGTGGTGAAGGAGCGTGTGTGTGTGCTCAGTGTAGACCGTAGCTGAGAAAGAACATGTGGGCCATGGATCACAGTGTAGCCAGTTAATCCTGCCTTTCCTTTTAAAAATGTAGTTGCATACTTTCCCCAGCTGTTTCTAAGAGAGGGCATGCAGGCCATGATGGTCTTTTTGGGGGCGTATGGTGGCCCAAGGATCCTAAGCATTAAACTAAAAAACCAAACCCACTGCTGTTGAATTGGTGCCGACCCATGGTGACCCTGTAGGACAGATTAGAACTGCTCCATAGCGTTTCCAGGGAGCACCTGGTGGATTTGAACTGCTGACCTTCTGGTGAGCAGATGTAGCACTTTACCACAGTGCCACCAGGGTCTTTATAAAGGTTTGTGTGTCGGTGGCCGTCGATGGAGCAGCTATACTAATGTGATTGCTTTGCTTTGTTGTAAATACACTAATTGTAAATTGATACTCAGAATCTGCAACTGGAAGAAAATACGTTGTCTAAAGTAAAGGAAAATTAAAAACTAGGAAATGAGACTCACGTAGTGAGTGGATATGCTTTTCAAGTGTGAGGACGTATTTTTGTTGTGTTTTAGTGGAGAGTACGCAAAGAAGCCATGATGGGACTTGCCCAGATTTACAAGAAGTATGCCTTACAGTCAGCAGCTGGCAAAGATGCTGCAAAGCAGATTTCCTGGGTCAAAGACAAGCTGCTGCACATATATTATCAGAACAGCATTGATGACCGGTGAGTCACGGCTGCGGCCGGTCAGGGGCTTGATGATCTGGGGGTCTTGTCGCAGTGGTTGGCCTGTAGCTTGCAGGCCATGACTTCACCCTCCTGTCTGAGTCTTCCTGTGAGGTGGGGGTCGTGAGCAGCCAGTTTACTTCCCGTCAGAACCCTTTCTGATGCAGTGATGTGCTTGTCACTTTGGGGACATGGACAGCTTTTGTGTTCAGTTTTGTATACGTTGTTAAAACAGAGCAATATCTGAAAATTTGAGTATTTGAATGTCTGTAGTTACAGTTTTTACTTTATTCCATGGTAATTTTCTTAGAAAGATCCTTACAATTCCTCTGTCACTTAATCATTTGATATTCAAATCAAATAAATTTTTTATTATTATATGCAGTTATCTGAAACACAGGCAGTTGTTGACTAAAGTCTAAAGGAAAAAAGACAGTTTACAAGTTTGTATCAAAATGTGTTCTCTGAATAGTCTCAATGCTCTTCTGCGGTGGGTGGAGCTGAGGGGTCTCAGCCCACCGTGCTGGCTGGAGCTGTCCCTCTGGGTGCGGTTGGTGAGCCATTGTCTTCGTAGGGCACAGAGGATCCTGCTGACTGCAGGCCAGGGTGGGAAATTAAGTAGGTCGCGTTATGATTTTAAGAGCTACAACACCAGAAACTGAGTAGGTTAATTATTGTTATCTCACAAACCTTGTAGTTACTATTTTTACAAAACTGATGTTTTCAGAGTTTTTGAGTGTGTGGCAGGTAGTGCACAGAGATTTACGTAATTATTTGCTACTAGTATTTTTAATTCAGTCACTTTTCATGATGGTATCTATGGAAATTAAGAACTTTAAATTTTCCTAGTTTTTAACTTACGCAAGTGTTGAGTTTGGACCTGACAGGGCCTGGGATTCTCTGTTAATTGTTTATTATTTATCCATGTGAGGGAATGGGGTCCCTGGTGTGTAGCTTGCCCACCTGGCGTGCAGCAGGGGGTGCTTGTCACCTGAGCTGGAGGCAGGGCTGCGCCATGACAGCCCGCTCGGCGGCTCTGAGCCTCCTCCGGAGGAGGCTGGTTTTCACTAAGCAGAAAAGCAGGACCTTGAAGGTGTGTGCGTTAGGTGATCTGGAAATAGGCAGATCCCTAGGTAGGTGAGAAGCCGACTGATGACTGTTGTGTGTCCCCCGCAGGCTGCTGGTGGAGCGCATCTTCGCTCAGTACATGGTCCCCCACAGCCTGGAGACGGCGGAGCGGATGAAGTGTCTGTACTACCTGTACGCCACCCTGGACCTGAACGCCGTCAAGTATGTCCCCGTGTCAGGCTTTGTCCAGGCTCCAGTTTGGGCTGTGGATTGAACTAAATGGAAAGAGGCTACTTTTGTTTGAGCGACAAAGCGTTGATGGAAGGGTATTGCTCTGCGCTGTCGTTGGCGACTCCAGCAGCCCTGTGTGATGGAGTAGGACTGTCCCTTGGGGTTTCCGGGGCTGTCATGCAAGCAGATCACCAGATCTTTTCTCCCGTGCAGCGTCTGGGTGGTTTGAAGCACCGGACGTCTGAGTGGCAGCCAGGCCCTTCCCATGGCGCCACCTGGGCTCTTCCCATGCAGGGGTCAGTGACAGTAGGATACGGACTTTTGTTTCTGGAAAGTTCTGCGGTTGGCAGGAGCTCGGCCCTGACAGGCGAGGCACAATGGATAGAGCTGGTCGGCAACAGGTTCTGGGGTTTGAGTTTCCTCTCCAGGTTTCTGCGTTGATGATTCTCCAGACGTGTTGCCAATGTCCTTGTTCTTTTGTCTTTCTTTTTCTTAAGGCACTAGGAAGGTCCCTGCTGTGACACTGCTGCCCCCAGGTCTGTGGGTGCACGCTTGTGTATGCCCCCGGCGCAGGGTGTAGTGTTGTGTATGGGCTGGTACGGGTGTGTTCTCAGGACCGCATTTCATTGCAGACACACCTGGCCGCGTCAGGTCAGGAGACTGTCCTTCTGGAAATGGAAGAGACACGGCTGACCTAACTGAATAACATTGCGGGTTAGGAAACTGAGACTTAGCGGTTGCTTTGCTTGAGGTTTTAGCCTGAGTAGACCCTTCATGTTGCAGCCACTGTGGCCGACAGCCTGTTGGGGACGAAGTGCCGCGCCGAGAGCCTGTGGGCTGAGTGCGGGCTGAGAAGCTGTGTGTT
The DNA here is from genome assembly GCA_028571685.1 of Heterohyrax brucei. NCBI lineage: Eukaryota > Metazoa > Chordata > Mammalia > Hyracoidea > Procaviidae > Heterohyrax > Heterohyrax brucei. Next base: position 84,747,769 of record CM053159.1, read on the forward strand.
GGTTTCATTTGCACAGCTGCTCCCTGGGCTCTGTGGTGGGACTTCTCCATGGAGGGTGATGTGTGCTGTCCGGGCCTTCCCTGGACACACTGAGAGGGCAAGGTTTCGAGGGTAGTAGGGTGCCTTTCTTGTTGCAGCTCTGTCGCGGGCCTTGGATGCGTGTCCCCGCGGCTCCGAGGTGGGCCCTGGGGCGCGTGTCCCCACGGCTCCGAGGTGGGCCCTGGGGCGCGTGTCCCCACGGCTCCGTGGTGGGCCCTGGGGCGCGTGTCCCTGCGGCTCTGTGATGACCTTGGGGCGTGTCTCCCTGGGCTCCCTCCTGGTGCCGTGGTGGAGCTCAGAGCTGTGACAGAGATGCTGTGGTCTCAGCGCCTTTAGTATTGGCTCCCAGTCCCTTTTCAGCAAAAGCTTGCCAATGGTATTTCCCAGATTTCTACCCATCAAACTAAATTCTGAAGACATAAACTAACTTGCAGTGAATCACACAAGTAATTAAAAAAAAAAAAAATCAAGATTTGAACCCAGTTCTGGTTCCAAAGCTCATTCTTTTTCCACTGCGTATATGAAGTGTAGGATACTGCCATCTGTGCTTGTGACTGGTTATAAAACAAAGTTTTCCTGTGTTAACACCACCGGGATTGGAATGCGTCCTGACATTGTTTGTGACATACTGTAGTTAACAGCACTTTTTTCATGGTATGAAAAGTAATGTTTGGTTTCAGAATTAATGGCCTTTCAGGTCTGATCAGATATTATGTATGTTCTACAAGCAAAACAAACCAAGACATTTGCTGTTGAGTGGCTCCGATCCTTGGTGGCCTTGTGTGTGTCACAGGAAAGCTGTGCTCCACGAGGGTTTCAGTGGCAGAGTTTTTAGAAGCAGGTCACCAGGCCTTTCTTCCTGGGGCCTTGAGTGGGCTTGAGCCCCCAGCCTTCCTACCTGTGGCATAGCGTGTTAGCCATTGGTACCCCCCAGGAAATGCTGTGGTCTGGAGACGTCACTGAGGCAAACTGCAGTCACCGTTGGGCTGGCTGCCGTGACTGAGCCCCGCTGCCAGTCAGGGGTTCAGCTGAAACACAGATACTGCAAAACAGAAGGTGAGAGTTTGCCACTAGATCCGATTTGGAGAATGACTAAAGATGATGAATTTCATTTGTCAAAATAAGGAAATTAAGTCCAGAAAGCAGTGGGATTTAAGAAGTAGTATGTTTCTGTGCATCTAAACAGTCCTGAACTGTGAAAACCACAGAGCCTACTTTATAAGGGATGTGTTGTGGATTCAAAACAAGGTGCCATCTAAGCCGAAATTTAGCCAGCACACACACCTGCAGCCATAGCTGAGCCCGTGAGTGTCTCTGGTGCCCTCTAGGCCAGTGTATAGCCAGCACACATGACCCCAGCCATAGCTGAGCCCCGTGAGTTCCTTGGGCGCCATCTAGGCTGCTATATAGTCAGCACACACAACCACAGCCACAGCTGAGCTCTGTGAGTGTCTTTGGGTGCCATCTAGGCTGATATGTGGCCTGTACACGTGACCACAACCATGGCTGAGCCCTCTGAGTTCCCTGGACACCGTCTAGGCCGATAATGTAGCCAGCATACACGACCACAGCCATAGCTTTGCCCTCTGGCTGTCCCTGGGACACTCAGACTGTGTCTGTCTGCCAGCTTTGGGGCTTCATCAGTGCCCTGGCTGTCAGATGGCGGCAGGGATATGGTGGGCAGTGGTCCCTTGTAGCATAGTGGGTGCGTGATGGACTGCTCATCAGAAGATCTGAGCTTCAGACCCACCAACGGCTCTGCAGGAGAGCTCAGGCCATCAGTTTCTATACAGAGGATAGCCTAGGAGACCCCACCGGGCAGTTCTTGGTCCTTTTGGGGTGCTGAGAGCCGACATGGACTTGGTAGCCAGAAGGTGGTAGGAGAAGCCCGAGCCTCTGGGTGTTCTGAGGTCCTTGAATCGTGTGAGTAGGGGTGTTGCTTAAACCAAAAACCAAACCCACTGCTGTCGAGTCACGTCCGACTCATGGCAACCGTAGAGGTCAGAGTAGAACTGCCCCATAGAGTTCCCAAGAAGTGCCTGGCAGATTTGAACTGCTGACCTTTTGGTGGGCATTAACGTAGCACTTAACCCACTGTGTCACTTTAAGTAGACAGTAAGTCAGGTATGCATATCAGAATTTCCCCAAAGGAACAAAGTTAGAAGATACAGCTTCTGGATCTACAGAAGAAGGAATGAATGAAAACTTGAATGCAGGCATGGGAATAGAAAAGAAAAACAATGGGAAATAGAAGATACAGACGATACAATAGCAGAAATAAAACCAGCTATACGAACTGTTCCTGGTCACTTCGATGATGATAAATTAGATTAAATTATGAGATCGTGTTCATCAGAGAGAACCTGGAAGACCTGCCTGGGAGCACTGAGCTGGGCCTGAGCCTGCGATGGGGAGGTTCCAGGGGACCCCTTCGCCCCCGGCCAGAGTCTGCAGAGACGGCTGGTCACTCTGTCATGCTTCGTCTGTCTGTGGGGCCACCGTTGTCACTGGGGCAGAAAGGACATGCCATCTTCAAGCCATGGTACCCCCTGTGCCATGCCGTTGGCTGTTCGAGTTCTGGAGAAGAGTGGACGTGGTGCTGGTGGCAGAACATAGCTGTTACACGCGGGCTGCCAGGAGCCTGTCTCACGATGCTGTGCCCCTGGAATGGCCTGTCCGAGCCGCACCTGTGAGCAGGGCCTGGATTTGCCTCCACTGTACCCCGGGGGGCTGGGGCACCACTGACACCCGAGGGCCACAGTCAGAGGTCCTCTGTCTCTCCGGGGTTTCTCACGAGCTGCTCATCGGGAACCCGGGGTGCAGACTCGCTGCATGTCGTCGGGATGGGGTTGCCGTGGAGGCGGGTTCCTCCCAAGGTCACAGTCGGCTGCTCCCGCGCTAGTGCTGGTGGGTGTGTTGTGTGTGTGTGTGTGTGTGTGTGTGTGTGTGTGTGTGTGTGTGTGTGTGTGCGCGCACGCGCAGCTCGTCCTTGGCTGTCTCTGGGGTGGCCGGTTCGACCACTTCCCATGCCAGCTTTCCTGAGTCCTGTTAGCACGGGATGCTTCTCTAGGCTCCTGTTGCCGCAGCCCTTCCTGCTTCCCCTCCCGTGACAGCTGTCCACTGCTGTCAGTCACTGCCCCTGCCCAGAGACCGCTGCCCAGAGACCCCTGGAACTTATGACCTCTCCCTATTCCGGTGTTCCTTCGGTGGTAGAAAGGGTTCAGACTGGACCCCTAACCTGACAGCTGGCAGCTTGAATGTGCCAGACAGTCTCGCGGAAGAAAGGACTAGCCATCTGCTTCAGTCGCAGTTAGCAGCCGAGAGACCCTCCCGTGTCACACGTGGACTCAGCAGCAGTGGGTTCGGTGTGGTTTTAATGAATTTGAAAGGGACTCCAAAAACAGCTCCCTGGCTGGCAGGTTCCTGGTCAGAGCCTGGTCAGTGGGGGTCTCTTCTTATTGGTCGAAAGAACCCTGTGTTTTGTCCCTTACTCTGTTGTTCAGATAGTTCTTGACACAGACCAGCCTTTGGGTGGGCGCCGGGTGAATGAGGTAGCTTGGGTGTTGGAGGAAGCGATGAGCAGGGTGAGCGCTCTGCGTCTCCGCAGGCTTCCCAGGCCCCGGTAGTGGCCAGAGAGGGGTGGCAGTGTCTGCTGTCCTCAGGGACGGGACCCTCCCTCATTGCGCAGGCTCCTGTCGAGACAATTTTGCAAGTCTGAGTGTGGCGGACACTTGGCCCCCCTGGAGCCGTGGGTTGGAAGACAGGCTCTTGCCAGCATGTGACAGGTTCCTGGCTGAGGCCCAGACTGTTGACATTTGTTTAGTGACAGATTTGCTCACTAAGATAATGAAAATGACATCCAGAGAGGAGTAGAAGGATGCAAAAATCATTCCAGTTTAGAAGTTAAATATAACAATACTTCTCTGTTCTCACGGCCGACCTTGTGTCCGTGGTCTCTGTGCTGCGCAGCACAGGACCTCGTCAGATCGTCCCTGTGTTTCTCCAGTTCAGACTCGCCCTCTCCTGTTGTGTCGTACCCCTGAGCTGACAGATGTGGTCCAGGTTATGACAGTCCCTGTTATCTTTGTATAAAACAAAACCATAGGCGTCCTCCCTCACGTGATAAACCGAAACCTGGTGCACCGAGTCACTTCTGACTCGCCGTGACCTGGGGGGACGGAGGAGAACCCTGACTCGCGGTCTCCGAGTTTTTCGTCTTGTAGGAAGCAGGCTGCCGTGGCCTCCTCCCTTGGAGCGAGAGACCACCGCTGAGCGCTGAGCCACGGCGCGACCGGGGCCCCTTCCTTCACGGGCCACTCTGTCCTGTGACAGCCTCCCCGCTGCCGTCCTGTGCAGTCCTGGGACTTGGACCTCGTCTCTCTTGTCTCCTGCTCTGACGTGAATTGTTTTTAATGTTACATAGAGTATTCTGGAAGAATTTCTGTTAAATTGATCTTTTTGTTTTCCAGAGCATTAAATGAAATGTGGAAGTGTCAGAATCTCCTCCGACACCAAGTGAAGGATTTGCTTGACTTGATTAAGCAACCCAAAGTAAGTTCAGTTTTACAGAAGAGTTTCTTTGATGTTGGAAGACGCGCACGCTTTCAGTGGGTGATTGCTGTCGCGTCTTCGCCGGCCTGCGCTGTCGGGAACAGTGTTCGGCTCTGATCGCAGATGCAACCTCTTGAGTTTTTAGGAAATCTCTGGCATGACCACTGAACATGTCAACTGTGTCTGTAAAAGGCGATGCCCTGCAGGACGGAGAGCATGCGTCCTGATACTCAAAATAGGGTTTTATTGGGAGGGCAGCTGTAAAGAAAAGTAAGAGAAACAGTAACTCAATGTTAACTGAGCCTGGAAAGTGGAAAGAAACTAGGCTTTCTCCCGCCGCCCCGTGATGCTGCCGCCGCCCCGTGATGCTGCCGCCGCCCGTGATGCTCCCGCCATCTCTGCACAGGCCTGTGCTGTTAGAAAGTTTCAGTGACTGATTGTAGTTTGGTGTCCTGCTGCTTTTCACTTAAACAGTAATTGTGATTTTTAAGGATGACTAGTTCTCTGTAATCACATTTAATGGTCCCGTTTGTCCAGTGGAAGCGTCAGGTTTTGTTCTTAGTCTTTTGGGATGACTGATGTTTTTCTTCCTATTCCTACCTTTTCTTTGGAAGACCTGGTAGCGTAGTGGTTAAGTGCTCTGTCTGCCAACTGAAAGGTCAGCAGTTCGTGTCCACACCAGGCGCTCCTTGGAAACTGTGTAGGGCCTTTGTACTCTGATCTGTAGGGTCACCACAAGTCAGAATCAGCTTGACGTGACTTTAACTTTTGACCCTTTTCTTTGAGAATACAGTGTGATGTAGGTGTATAATACGTATAACTCGTTATAAAGCACGGTTGCCTTACCATTTTAACTTGCATTTCAGGAAAACAGTCCAGCATTACCCAGCCCATTTATTCCAGTCCTTACTCCCTCTGCCCCCACCCCGGCGTGCCCGTGCCGTGTGCACAGGACGAAAGTCTGTAGCTCGGTGTCATCTCCAGAGAGACATGTCGGGCCTGCCTGCGGCCCTAGGAAGCAGTCGATGACACCACTGTGTGTCTGTCCGTAGCGAGGACCTGGATTTGCATCCCTCCCATTGAATGTGTTCTGGATGAGTAGGGTGCCTCTGTCTCCTGTCCCAGAGATGCATTAATTTGCTTTGTCTTGCTTAAGATGAGAAAATATTAATGAAAAACATGAGATGTTTTTGTATGTCTGTGTATCAAATTATAGTCATCATAGGAAACAGGTGGTGTGTGAAATGTTCACGTCCAGTACACTTGTCATGCCAGACAAGCGTGACGTGTCCTGTGCGACCCAGAGCTTTGCTTGTTGCCTGTTTTCAGATTTATTTAACGGACTCTCATTCCTCTTGCTTGCTGAGAGTAAGGTGGCAGTTTCCTGAATTTTCAGCTCAGTTCTCAGTGACATCACAAAGTGTCATCTTGATTTAATTGAACGTTTAGTTCCCTTTTACTGCGTGGTGGTTTCTGGCAGCCTGGCACAAAGTCCTTCCCAGGCTGTCCGCGTTGAGGAGGGCACTCTCCTTCACGAGTGGTGACGTTGAAGAGGAGGCGGGAAGGTGGAGGGTGGCCCCCCAGATCCTAGTTCTGGGCGACACGACCATGGAACGTGCTGGGCTGCTAAGAGGTTGATGGTTCAAGCCCACCCAGGGGCACCTTGAAAGCAAAGCCTGGCTGTCTGCTTCCAGAAAAGCTGCCGTTGAGAGACCTTGGAGCCCAGCCCTGCTGTCGTGCACATGATGAGGCTGCTGTGAGCTGGCTCAGCTGGACAGCAGCTGTTGGGAGAGTTCATCACCGTCGCTCTCCGAGCACTGTGTACTCATGCCGTAACTGAGAATTGCAGGACCTGGGACAGGGTTGAAGTTCAGAGCTACAGAGCTGTGTTTCGTGTGACAGTTGGTTGTTTTCAATGCCTTGGTGCTCGGTTTTGTCAGGATCACCCTTAGATAGTGGAGACAGCCGGTGGTTTTCTGCCTTCATCATTACTTAATTTGATTAGGTGAGCTTTCTTGTCCACTCAGCCCTCCTGCGTAACTGAGTCAGTGTGACCACACAACATAGACACCTGTCGCCATCTCGTCACTCCCAGCTCTTTCACTGGGCAGTGTCCCCGAGAAGTGACCACGGGACTTGTGGCCCTTCTGTGTTACAGTCAGCTCTGCCGCCAGCTCCGTCTTAGCGTGCTCCTGCTCCGTAGAAAGCCTGTCTTGGTTCTGTTTGGAGTTGTGTCCTGTGCCTGTGTTTGCAGACCACCTGTTTGCAGACCACCTGAGAATCCTGCCTGGCTGCTTGTTGGCTGTGTTCTCGTTGTCTCGCTCCAGCACCCTCTGTGAACTCTTTGAGTGCTCAGGCTGGTCACCGTCACACACTGAAGTGTCAGCTTGTCCCTGAGATAAGAGTTAGATACTTGAGTGCTCTCATCTCCCGATGTTTTGTGGCATTGGTAAATGCAGTTGCCCTGTTCTTTCGGCACTAGAGAAACAGCAAACATCTCCCTGTCCCAGGAGGTGGGTGCAGCAGCCTGGACTTGGTTGGGGGGCTGAGGAAGAAGGTGAGGACAGAGCGGACGGGGAGCCTTCCTCTGCACCCTGCACGGTTCCCCTGTGATTGTCACACAGCCCGAGGAGGTGGGGACTCTGGAGGGGAGGCCAGCCCCTCTGTGTGTCCGTCAGCCCTGCTGGTCTCGTTCCCTGGAGTCTTAACCAGGGGATTTTAATTTTGCATTTTTGTGTGATTTACAGACAGATGCCAGCGTCAAGGCCATATTTTCAAAGGTGATGGTTATTACAAGTAAGTGACTTTCAGTGTTTTGTGTAAAATTCAGATTTCGCTGAACCTTTCCTGGGTAGTTTAAGTTCTTTCATGTTCTGTTTGGAGCTCTTGACGCTACAGGAAAGGATGAAAAGTGTTTTTATTAACTTTACAGGACCATGCCACCTCAGCTGCCCTGTTCTTTCTGATTTTCAATTACATTGTAGAATACCCAGTTTTTTTTTTTCACTTTTTTCAGCACCTTCTGTGAACAGTAACTGAAAAAAAGGACATGCCTCAGAGAATTAATCTAAATTATTAGAGGAAAACCGTGAGAGCTGGAACTGCACGAGACTGCCTTGTTTTTTCTGGGTTTCACAGGTTTTCCCAGTTGACAAGTATGGTCTCTGTTGCTCGCTTTAGTGGCAGTGGAATCTCTGACAGATTCCAGCTTCTGCAGGTCTCACTATATGTACACTGCGTGTGAAAACTGAACCTGGACTTGAGTGTTGCTTGTATCTGTGGGAATCCCTCTGAAGTTAATTTTACTCTGAACCGAAATTTAGGGTATGTAGCGTATTCTGGTATCTGCGAAACAGTGTCTTCTGAAAAAATAGTTACTTACTTTTTTGCTTTTATTTAAAATAAAATGTTATTCAATTGCATGTAGTAGTGGCTAAGAAAGGATTTGTGGTCCAGTGTCCTTAGTGAGAGTGGGAGGAAAGGAGATTCGCTGCCGTCACAGGCCAGTGGCCTCCCCTTCTCAGAGGTCGCTGTGGGCATCACATGGACAGAGGGAGCTGGAGTCACCCGGAAACCACCTCTGCTGGCTGGCCACTTGGCAGGAAAGAGGAGTGCAAAATGTTTATCCTTTATTATTTTGAGAAAATTAAAAAAATTGTTTTTTAATTTATTCTAAGGAAATTTGCCAGATCCTGGTAAGGCTCAGGATTTCATGAAGAAATTCACGCAGGTCTTGGAAGACGATGAGAAGATAAGGAGACAGCTGGAAGCCCTGGTCAGCCCCGTGTGCTCCTGCAAGCAGGCCGAGACTTGTGTGGTAAGGAAGCGAGTGGGAGGAGCTAATGTTTTTGTCTTCTTTTTTAAGTCTCTTTTTGTCCCCTGCGTTGTAAAATATATTCATCCTGAAGTATTTAGCAAGTATCACAGAAGCAGCAGTGCACAGAAATGGTAAGCCCCTCCAGAGGCTACTGTCCTTCCAGAGCCTGTGTTCTGCCTACAGTTGTGTATATCCCACTTAACTTGCGTTCGTTGTTCTTTTGCTGTACTGTGCGGAGTAGACTGTTGAACATGCTCACTGTGTTTTGTTGAGCAGTCCCTTGCACTAGGCCTCGGTGGTGTTGCCTAGTTTTGGATTACCATGAGGAGCACTGTAATAACCTTTATAGGTCCTGATTGTACGCAGTGTTGATTGTTCCTTTGTTCCTTATGTGGAATTCCTAGAAGTGCAGCTGCCCGGGTTACACGTTCGTTTTTGAAGGCTTTGTGTAGGTATTGGCAAATAGCTGTCCGTCTCTGAGCTGGTTCTCTCCCGGTGACCAGGGACCAGTCTCCTCAGATGCAGCGGTGGTGACCAGTGTCCCTGCTGATTCTTCCCGGGGCAGGGCAGACAGTTAGGCACCTGGGAACTAACTGGGAGGCCGCTGCTTCTCACCCACGGCGGAGGCCTCGGAAGCCAGGCCTGGCCGGCGTTTCCAGCTGTTCCAACCTGGAGCCTCCTGGGGAGCCGTCCCTTCTGCCCGAGCTTGTTACCCGGAGTCAGAGCTGGCTCAGCAGCGGCTGCTGGAAACAAGCAAGAACCGAGCCAGGCTGTTGTGCCGGCATCTGTGTGCTGTGCGGCCGGGCGCCGCCTGACTGTGTCTGTCCTTGAGTTTCCGGCCGTTTGTGTTCTTCGGTGTGAATTGCGTGTTCGCAGTGTTTGCTCGTTCGGTGGCACTGTCTGTTAATACAGTTCCAGATAACATCCTGTCGGGGGAAGGTAGCCCTTTCCTTTGGTTTTTGGCACTTTTTGACAGTTCTGTTTTTATGTAACGGAACCTGTTAGTGTTTTCCCTGTGGCGTTTTCTTCTGTTGTCCCGCTTACACACGCCAGTTTTATTCTAAGCCAGTGAAAATATTGACTAGTATTGTTATTTCTCTTTTTTTTTTAGACCTTTTTTTTTATTTAACATAACTGAGCGAAAATGCACATTCACATGCAAATCCACATGCCCCCCCATATGCAGCCTCCACTGCTCTCCCCGTCCGGCGACCGCACACCACCCCTCCCCGCTCCACACATGTCCCATCCTCCCAACAGTGTCCCCTCCCCCCCGTCCACTCCCCCCCCAGCCAGAGGCCAGCAAGACGACATCCCATAGATGTATAGAACCACAGTGCTTCCAACATATGGCCTTATCATAGAGGTCTCATACAGTATTTGTCCTTTTGTCGCTGACTACTCTCACTCAACATAATGTCTTCCAGTTGAAAGCAGGTTAGGAGATGTTTCCTGGAATCATCGTTATTCTTCATCATTGCGTAGTGCTCCATTGAGTATATGTACCACAGTTTACCTATCCATTCTTCTATTGTTGGGCATCTGGGTTGATTCCACCTTTTTGCTATTGTGGACTGTGCTGCGGTAAACATTCTGGTGCATGTGTCCGCTGGTGTGAAAGGCCTTGAATCTGTAGGATATATTCAGTATTGTTATTTCTTAATCTCTTTCATGAGTCTTCTCAGATTTTTTTTTTTTAAAGAAATGGTTCTTGGCCACCCCCTCCCCTGGGTTGACTGGACCTCAGGGGGTCTGGGGGCGCCCCCCCGGGTTGACCGGACCTCAGGGGGTCTGGGGCCCCCCCGGGTTGACCGGACCTCAGGGGGGCTGGGGCTCCCCCGGGTTGACCGGACCTCAGGGGGGCTGGGGGCACCCCCAGGTTGACCGGACCTCAGGGGCTGTGGGCTCCGGAGTTGGAGCAGGCCTGTCATGACTGGCTCACTGAAGTGCGGGGAGCCACTCACCTTAGTTTTATTGCTATGCATTTTTAAAATTCTTCAGAGGTGTGGTGTGAGGTATGAGATGGAAATTGACCTTTGTTTTCACGCCTGATTTGTGTCTGGCTCTTTCAGTAAAAGGGATGCGGGCTCTTTGTCGTATTCCTTCTGAATGCCTGCTTCCTCTCTCTCTGGACCCCGTCAGTCCCTGTCGCTGTGTTTATTCCAGCCCCAGTGCTGCGTGGTTTCGATAATTGTAGAGTCTGAACGTTTTATGGTGACGGTCTGTTCGAATACTGTTTTGTGACATTGTAAAAATCTGCCTTACAGCGTGAAATAACCAAGAAGTTGGGCAACCCCAAACAGCCAACGAACCCTTTCCTGGAGATGATCAAGTTTCTCCTGGAGAGGATAGCACCTGTGCACATAGACACGGAATCCATCAGGTACTGGTGCACGAGAACCTCGGGTTTTCAGTGGTGTTGATTGTTCCACGGGTTCAGTCCGTCAGACACTGCAGAGTACCTGCTGTACAAACAGACCCGTAACTGCTGAGTCAGAGGTCCAGACAACTGCCCGGTGGGGCCTTCAGGGGGCGGCGGGTGGGTGGACCGGCCTGGTTTCGGCCAGCCGCCGAGCTCCTAGCGCCGCGCGGCCCGGCCCCGCCTGCGGTGCACAGGGCAGTGGGCCGGCTGCGGGCCGCACAGCTGTGCGTACTTAGCTCTGCTTTGGATCCCTTCTGGTGGTAAGTATTGGTTCAGTTTGTTTCAGAAGTTGCTGATCTAAGCATACTTTGTAAATATTTTGTCCTTTAAGTGGAAGTTTCCAGTTCATATCCCCTTGTCATATAATAACTCACGAGCGTGTCGCTCCGTACCGCAAGCTGCTCTCCCCACTCTGTGGCAGGACACCCCTCCTCTCCATCCTGTATTTTCTGTGACCGCTCGCCAGCCCCTGTCCCTCTCTCCTCTCGCTTCTGGACGGCAGTTGCCAAGTTAGTGTGTCCTGTATCTGTCTAAGCCGAGCAGCACACTCTTCGCCAGTATCGTTTTGTGTTGTACAGTTCAGTCCAGCCTTTGTCTGCAGAGTTGGCTTTGGGAGCGGTTTCAGTTCTGGGCTAACAGAGAGCCCAGGGGCCCCGTCTCCTGGGGGCTGTCCTGTCTGTCAGACCCTCAAGTCTGGGCTTTGTAACAGGGTTGGATCTGCCAGCACACCCAGTTTTCTTCCACTGCATCAGGGATGACTGTGTGTTGCCTGTCCCGACAGTCGCTGGTGGCAGATGGGTGCCGTCCAGTTCTTCTGACCTCGTGCTGACGCAGTCACCAAACACGTAGCCTTTCTGTCTCCTGGGCTCATGTTGTCCTCATGCCTTTGATGTCCTTCATTTTCCTCTGCTTCAGGTGGATTGGGACCCGTGCCTGCTCCTTAGATGGCCACTCCCCAGCTTGTCAGACCTCAGAGGACACTCACCAAAGTGGGATCCAGAGCATTTTCTTAAAAAACTTTGTTATGCCAGTTGACGTAGATGTCCCCTGAAACCATGGTCCCGTGACTCCTTCCCCTGCTCCTCTGTCCTTCAGAGTGTTGGGTTACACTTAGGAAACGTGTTAGGTTTGGGTTTAGTCCGGCTGGGCTAACCTCTCCTCGGCCGTGTGCTGTCTGCCCTGCTGCCTCCCCCAGCTCCTGTCTGTAACACAATCAGTGAACGTGCTTTTCCCTCTTTCCCCACTCTGTAACCATCAAAGACTATTTTCTTCTGTATTGAAGCCTCTTCTTCAACTGTTGTAATGATGGTCTCATGTAATATTTGTCCTCTTGCAGCTGATTAATTTCACAGAGCATAATGCCTTCCAGATGCCTCTGTGTTAGTAAGGAGAGCTTTCATTGTTAAGCCGTGTGCCAGGAACAACTCCTTTTGGTGAGCTGGTACACGGTGTTTTGGGCTCTGCTGGCCCGGGGTCTCTGTCCCAGTTCCTCTCCTCTGATTATGTCATTCGCTGTATGCTAATATATCAGTATGGCTCATTTGTTGCTGTGTAGTGAAGTCAAGCTTTATTTACAAAGGAGGCTACTGGTGCGATTTGCCTGGTGGGATTTGCTGATCACGTCTGTGGTGGGAAGGCTGGCGGGGCCGTGGCTGCGGCTGTGGCTGCTAACCGAAAGGCTGGCAGTTCAGATCCTCCGGCAGCTCCTTAGATGCTCTGTGGGCAGTTTTCTGTTGTGTGGGGTCACCAGGAGTAGGAATCGACTCCACGGCCATGCGTTGGGTTTCTTGGGGACTCAGTGGGGGAAGACGGGCAGTAAAGGGACCGTCTGTTGAAAGTGATCAGTGCTTTGTGAAAAAGCAAAGGGTGTGGGGAGAATGACTGCCATTGAATGGAGGTGACTGACTGCCCCCTGGGGTGTTTGGGGCTGTAGATCTCCAGAGGAGCAGATGGCCAGGTCTCTTCCCCCGTGGAGCGGCTGGTGGGTTTGAGCGGCTGACCTTTCTCTCAGCAGCAGGCACCTCACTGTTGCTCCACCGGGACACCCTGACTGGCGGGGGCCGCCCTGGTCCACGCTGCTGTTGTGTTAGCTTCACCGCAGCGGCCAGCCTGCGGGGTCTGCCTGCCGCCGTGTGGCCCCCACGACCCCTGCCTGTTCCCACCTCTGTCCTGGCATCCTCTGCTGCTGTCCCCTCTGCCTGCTGGGCACCCGTCCCCTCCCGCAGGCCCTGTGGACCCCTGTGCTCAGTGCGCCTGTGTTTGGAATCTGTTCTCCTGCCCTTTGGGGACTGCTGGCCCTTGACCGTGAGCTCATTTGGAAAGGCCTGTCTTGACCCTGCCAGTTCCCGCCTCCCCGTCTTCCCAGTTGTCCCACTGCCTGGTCCGCTGGCTCGCCCTGTCTCCTACCGTGGCCCCTGCCTGCCCCCTTCCTCCAGCCCCTGCCCGCCCCCACTGTCGACTCCCCTCGTGGCATGCTCGGTCTCGTCCGTCCTCCTGTGCCCTGGCAGTCATGTCCACGTCGTGGTGGTCGACCTAATTTTGCCCTTCCCTCACTAAGCCAGGAGCTTCGTGCTTCGACCCCACCTCTCTGTCCCCGGAGCTGTGCTGTTGGGCATTTGACTTACTTGGGATTCTAATGAAGGGTAGTAATACGTAACGCCCAGCTTGGCTAGGTGTGAAGCGGGGCGCTGTGTGCCCTGGCCACATCGCCCTTGGTCTCCCGAGACTCACTGGAGGTGCCGGGCTTGGAAAGCCTTCAGAACCCTCCCGGAAACCAGGAGGCGGGGCCCTGGTGGTGCAGAGGCTAAGTGCTCAGCTGCTCCCAAGGAGGCTGGCGGTGTCAACCCACTCAGCAGCCCTGTGGGAACGACCTGGCTGTCTGCTCCTGTGAGGGTGACAGATAGCCAGGGACACTGTCACCGGGGTTGCTGGGAGCTCAAGTTGCAGCCACCCAGCTATCAGATTGTGGGAGTAGCTGGGGGTCGGAGGCTGATTTCAGACTTGATACTGTTTCTGCCTGCCTTGTTGCTTGAGGCAGCCCTCAAGCAAGCCTTCTCTCTGTTCAGTCACTGGGAAGGGCTTCCCTCTGTGTCTGCGAGGCGCCTTGTCTATCAGACAGTTTTATTTCTGCCAGACAAGGGCCGTCACAGACAAGGGCGGAGGCGGGGTGTGGCGATGCTGCCTGTGCAGTCCTCCTTGCCAGGATCAGACCTTTCTGCTTTTAGCGTTGTGCTTTCTGTGAGAGTTTGTAATGCACGTCAGTTCCCCACATCAGATCTGGCACACGTGCCACTCGGCAGCTCCAGCTGCTCTCCCCAGCCTGGGACAGCAGCCGCTTTCTTTCCTTCCACGCTGGACCTCCTGTGTGCGGTCCCCCAGCGCCTGTCGCCGCTTCTCCGCCCTCCCAGCTCCCCTCAGACAGCCTCCCGCCTACACGGACGCGAGAAGCACGTCCTCCAGCAGCGTTCCTCGGTGTCTTAGAGTCCCAATCCTGTCTTCAGGAAGGTAGTTCTGCTGAATCATGGAAGGCACGGGACAGCACTAGGCGAGTGGGTAAAGGGCATCAGGGCGAAACCAGAAACAGTCCAGGGGGGATGGAACGAAGGGGGCTGGGGACTCGGGGCCCCAGAGACGTGCGCGTCACTGTCGGGAGATTGACAGAGTAGCAGGGATACAGGTGTTAGGAAAGAAAGGCACAGAGTCGTATTGTGTGGGTGCTGTGCGAGAGTCGTGTTGTATGGGTGCTGTCTTCCATGCCTGTGATAACAGCTACAAAAAAAAAAAATCCTGGGACCACTGAGAACAGGGGAAGGGGGATGAGGCTGGGACTCATGTTGGGGAGAAGTGAAGACCCGAACCGAGATTAGTCAGGGAAAATGGGCAGAAAAAAAGAAAACACTCTCAGAAATTTCCACTTTTAAGATGACAGTGTATTAAAGAGGACCCTCCCTGTAAAGGAGACAGACTCGGTGACTGCCGGTAGCTCGATCCTAATTTGGAGTGCGTGGTGCTCTTGTAGAAACAGCTAGTGGATGTTTTAAGGCAAACTGAGTCATTGAGGTTTCTTTTGGTGTATGTTTTACTTTATTTAACCTAGTGTTCTTTGTTTTTTACCAGCCGCCCCCTCAACCCTGCCAGTGTGAATGATGGTTTTAGATAACGGTCAGTGTATCACAAAGGGTTACACAAGCCCATTGTTTCTGAAAGTTTCAAAACTTATTTCCTTTCTGATGTGTTTTAGTGTCTTCTCATTTTTAGTGAGGTGTTTGTCATGGATTGGATTATGTCCCCCAAAGACTGTGTGTAGCGGTTTCTCTAGACTATGATTCCTTGTATTGTATGGTGTTCCTGTGTGTTGTAAACGCTGCCTTTGTGACGTTAATGAGGGAGGAAGAGTGACAGTTGGGTTGGTGGGCCAGGATTCCGTGTGCACTGACGCAGTCAGAGAGCTGGGGACCGCCTGCCACCAAGGAGCAGTGCTGGGGGCAGAATGCGTCCTTTAGGAAGGACCTGGGGTTCCTGTGCCCCCAGAAGGTCCCGGTCCAGGGAAAGATTTAGGACCAGGACCTTCCTCCAGAGCTTGCAGAGAAAGCCTTCCCCTGCAGCTGATGTCCTGAGTGTGGACTTGCCGCCCACTGGGCCATTTCAGAGTGAAATTCGTGCTTTTAAAGCCACCTGCTGGCGGTGGTCCTGTCCTGGCAGCACCAGAAGACTGAGACAGTGTCACTGTGGGTCCCTGACCCAGGCAGAGCCCCACTGGTGCCGTGGGTAGGAACCTGGGTGCTGACCACAGGCTGACCGTTCAGACCCTCCTTGGAAATCTCGTGGGGCCGTGCGGCTCTGTCTGTAGGATCACTCTGAGATGGAGTAGACAGCAGTGGGTTTGGGGGGTTACCTAGGTATTTTTACACCTTTCAGGACTGTGTGCTTCTGGCTTGAACGTCAGTGGCCAACACAGTCATATTTAGTAAACTTGGAGAGTGCATGGTGTTGTCACTGTCCTTTCTTTTGGCCCGCTGTGGACTAACTGGACTGCAGGTGAACCTGAAGAGATTCAAAGCAATCTGTTGTTCATGCGTGTGGGCGTAGGCTCTTCAGGACAAAAGCAACAGTAAAGGTACCGATAGGATTAATGAAGAGCGGACATTTTAACCACATTTGAAGGGACAAGAGAAAGCACTTTCTAAAAATGTTTCAAAGTATCTTATTGTAGCTGTTTTGTAGTCTTGTTTGGGAAACAACTATATCAAATTTGTATTTGATTTGGATGTGATCTTTGTATAAAATAGGATTAATTTCTTTAGACATTACTAATAAATGCCAATTAAAGTGCAGTTTCTCTTCTGTCATTTAGTGCCCTCATTAAGCAAGTGAACAAATCAATAGATGGGACAGCAGATGATGAAGATGAAGGCGTCCCCACAGACCAGGCCATCAGGGCCGGCCTGGAACTGCTAAAGGTGGGTGCCTGTCGGAAGTCGAGTGCCTGCTTAGCTGACGGCCACGTGTATTTGACAGTTTTATTCTTTGTGTGTGTTTCGTAAGTTTCTATGACCTAAGGTGAAATTTTCTCAGTTTTTTAGGTAATTTAGAAATTACATGCTCATTTTATGTGTAAGCTGAATATGTTCAGGTCTAAATATGGTGGGGTCTTAACTGGATTGACATCCTAGAGCTGGGTGTGAAGGTGTTGCTGGGAGCCCTGCGTGCCCTACCTGCTGTGTGTAGCGGGGGCTGTGCTGGAACCGCCTCGCGGCTCGTGTGGTCGGCGGAGAGGACCCTTCCTGTCCTTCAGTAATTGTAAAAACTTCAGGTTGTTGTTGACAGTTTGGAAAATACAGCATTAGACGAAAGTGGAATAAACCCTGCTGCATATAAACATTAGTGTTTTTTTTTGCTTCGTGTTAGTCTTCTTAAAACATGCATTTTATATAGTTGAGAAATCAAACAGGAAACCAGACCCACTGTCAACTCGATTCTGACTCACAGCGACCCTCGCACAGAGTTTGCGAGGAGAGGCTGGCGGATTCCGGCTGCTGACCTCTGGGGAGCAGACGCACAGCGCTTGACCGCCACGCCACCGGGGTTTCCGTGGTGGAAACAAACTGCGTGTGTGCTTGTGTATCCTGTATTCTCTGGTGGTACAGTGTTGAAGTGCTGTGGCTGGTGACCAAAAGATCGGCGGTTCAGATCCGCCAGGCAGGCCTTGGAAGTGCCATGGAACAGTTCTGCTCTGACCTCTAGGGTCGCTGTGAGTGGGGGTCCAGTAGACGGCAGTGGGTTTGGTTTCTTTTTTTTTTTAAATTCTCTTAATAAATTGTAAGCATTTTTCTCACTGTTTCACAAGACAGTGCTTTTAAGACTGCCCTTAGACGGCTGGTCCTGGCTGTCGGGTGGCGGCTGTTGGCCTCTGGACGAGTGGACCGCCGCCTCCCTGCCGTGCCCCCTCCCTCCCTGCCATGCCTCCTCCCGGCAGTGCCTCCTCCCTGCAGTGCCCAGGGTCCAGAGGCCCTGAGGAAGTCCTGTGCACGGGGGTGGGCACCGTGTCGGGCTCCCACTGAAACGCCAGCAGTCTTGGAAGCAGTCAGCTCACCTTTGGGGTCGGTCCTGCTGTTGCTGATGGTTCCGCTGCTGCAGTCGTGCCTGTACGTGTCCCCAGCGTTAGCCTGCTGTGGGCGGTGCCCGGCGAGGGTCGTCCGGTCAGGTGTCTTGCTAGTGTCTCGTTCCTGTGGTGCTCTGGATGAGCGTTCCAGGAGAACGGTCCAAGAGAATGACCCTTTTCCAAAATCTGGGATTTGGAATCTGGTGTATTGCGAGGTTCCTGGCTAGAGAAGTTAGACTCGGCAGTACTGGGAATGAGATTGCCCACCTCCCTGGTCGCAGACGTGGAACATGGTCAGTTGTCACCACAATGCCAGCCTGGTTACCAGAAACTGCTGTCACCTGCAGTTGCTCAGGAATGCCACCTTCTGTGTGTGTGGTCCCTATTTGTGTTTTTGTCTCTATGCCTAGGGGTATCTCAGTCTCTTGTTTTGTTTTTAAATGACTGAGCTTTTTATAGATTAAAGATATTAACTATGATATGCTTACTGCCCAGTTTGTGCTTTGCCTTAATTGATTTGCTGTTTTTTGTTTGTTTGGTTTTTGGTTTTATTTTGATATATAGATATTAACATTGTATTTGGCCAAATTCAGCTCTATTTTTCTCTGCTATTTTATAGGACATGGTTGATGTGTTAACAGAAGATAATGTATTTTGTTAGCTGTAAACTATAAAGTATAGCAATAAAAGTATTCCAGTGAAAATGAAAAATGATGTTAATGCAAATTAAATACTGTGTTAATCATACTGTGGAATTCCCCATGTGTTTTCTGCAGTCGGATTCTGCAGGTGTACTTGCTTGAAGTTTGGGTTGATTCTCATCTTGATAGCCTTTCTAGTTTCCTTGTCTCTTTGTGTCTCTGTGTGTCTCTGTGTGCCTCTGTGTCTCTGTATGTCTAACTAATATCTGACATAGCTTGTTTATTAATTAAAAAAATATGGCATTATTACAGAGTATATTTTTGCTATTTGATTGCTTTGTATCCCTCATATGATTTCCATTGCTTATTTTAAGCCTAAAAATACCTGTCACTCTTACAGCTTTTAAAAATTGGTATCATCTTAAGGAATAACCCATCTGAAATTGATTTTGAAAGTATGTTTTGTGAAGGAAGATCTAAAATGATTGCTTCCGAATGTCCAGCCAGTTTTCCCCAGGTTGTTTATGAAGGAATTCCATTCATTGTCACTCGTCTCCTGTGACCCTCTTTGTCACGTCTGGTAGGTTTGTTAGGATCTGCTGCCTGGTTTACCTTTTCTGTTTTGCGACTTTGTAACGGGATCACCCCAGGGATTTGGGTCCAGTAACGCTGTAGTGTCTTTTACTCCGTAGTAAGTGTTTTATTCTTCCCTGGAACATTTCCTCAAACTATCCTTAGTTCATCTCCTCCTGTGGTGTTTATTTAGAAGTATATGGATAGATACTTAGTTGAATTCTGTGTGTCTTCTTTCTTCTACCCTCACCCTCCCTCCAAACCAAAAACAAAAAAATGTCAACCATTTAGACTAGAGTTTGTTAGTTTGTAATGTTATTTTGTGAAATGGATTTCTTTAGATCAGGCTGTCTTCCTACAAAGGACCATGTGTTTCTTGTACACATTTGAGCAGAATTTTAATTTTCTTTGTGATAGTCGGCATCTTGTCGGTGGGATGACTGAGCTGACATTCAACTTGCAGTATTTGTGCCGTGTAGCATTGGGGCATGGCGTGTGATGGGGATCAGGAGGGTCTAACCGTGGCTGTTGTGGCCCCCGCTGCAGGTCCTCTCCTTCACACACCCCATCTCCTTCCACTCCGCGGAAACCTTCGAGTCTCTCCTGGCCTGCCTGAAAATGGATGATGAGAAGGTGGCAGAAGCAGCCCTGCAGATTTTCAAAAACACGGGAAGCAAAATTGAAGAGGATTTTCCGCACATCAGATCGTGAGTTGAGCTGCTTTCTAATACCTTGGGAAACAAAGGAAGAATTTCTGGTTTCTTGATACTTGTAATTGTTGGGATCTTTCATGTGTGGAAGGGAAAATGCCTAGGTTAGCCTAGGTCACTGCTGTGCAAATTGAGTTCTCGTAATTCTTATTTCCTGGGGGAAAGTATTGGTCTTTTAGAAGACTCCTGACTCTGTGGGCTATGAACATAGCACATCGCTCTGAAGCATTAGTTTTGATTAAAGACTTTGACTAACATTTTATAGTAAGCAGTTTCTGGTACACTGCTGTTGTGGGGTGCTGTCCAGTCGGTTCTGGCTCATGGAGACCGTGTGGGGGGCAGAAGGCAGCCCTGCCCAGCTCGGCGCCACGTCCACACAGCTGTAGCTGTGTTGGAGTGCTTGTTGCCACTGCAGTGTCGGTCTGTCTCATTGAGGGTGTCTTTGTGTGTGCATGCATTGCGTGCGTGTGTGTGTGTAACCATGGACAGTCTGATGGCATGTGTCCACGTCAGCAGTCAGCACACGTCCCTGAGTCAGGGCAGACACACCACCGCGAGACCTGATGGCGTGTACCCGCGTCAGCAGGTGGCACACGTCCCTGAGTCAGGGTAGACACACCACCACGAGACCTGATGGCGTGTACCCGCGTCAGCAGGCGGCACACGTCCCTGAGTCAGGGCAGACACACCACCATGAGACCTGATGGCGTGTACCCGCGTCAGCAGGCGGCACACGTCCCTGAGTCGAGTGTTACACGCAGTGTGTGCCAAGTGTCCTGTCGTCTGTCAGCAGCGCAGGTGGTGGCAGCAGTTCAGTGCCCACTGGGTAACTACAGGGTCAGTGGCTCACACCCACTGGCCACTGCATGGGACAGAGACCTAGCAGTCTGCTTCTGTAAAGGTGGCAGCCTCAGGGGCCCCGTGGAGGAGTTCTGCCCTGCCCTGTGGGGTCACCGTGAGTTGGGGTCGACTTGATGGCAGCACACATCTGTTCCCTGATTGCGAGGAGTGAGAGCTAGTACATGTGCACACTTTGCAAGAAATAAGGAAGACTTGCAGCTGTGACAGGATTCAAGGAGACACCGTGGATTTCTTCCAGTTTTCGGTAGCCTGGCCTACTTTCCGTACCATAGAGCTAAGCTAAGAGCTAAGGACAAGCTAAAAGAGGAATTGTGAAGAAAAGACCACATCAACAACTTTACAGTTGGTCAGAAATTATGTCCTCATCCACTAAACAAAATCGATGGTGAATTATGGGTTCCTTTCTGCCTCCGATGGTCCTCGAGGAGTCTGGTTTATCCTCTAGTAGGCACTGGCCTAGTTGCTGGACGCGGGTCCCCTGGTAGCCTGAGAGAGACCCGTGACCCAGAGGAGGTAAACTGCTCGTTCACGGGCCGAGAAATGGGGGTTGGACGCACCAGAGCCAGCAGCGGGATCCAGAGCAGGCGAAAGCCGCGTGTCCGTTTGTGTTCATAAGTAAAAAATTTGCAAAAAGAAGGTATATTATACTAAACTAAGAATGTATTATGGGCACTATGGTTAATTCCAGGAATACAAAGACAGGTTGTTACTAGTAAACCCTGATATTTGTCAGGGCAGACACAACACCACTGAGACCTGATGGCGTGTACCCGCGTCAGCAGTTGGCACACGTCCCTGAGTCAGGGCAGACACACCTCCACTGAGACCTGATGGCGTGTACCCGCGTCAGCAGTCGGCACACGTCCCTGAGTCAGGGCAGACACACCTCCACTGAGACCTGATGGCGTGTACCCACGTCAGCGGGTGTACCTCAAGAACTAACCCCCTCACATAAAACCTAGCTTACTACAAACCGCTCCTTATGTCAGAAACAACAATCTCTTTCCTCACTTATCAAGAGAAAAATCAGGATCACAAACAAGAAAGCAGTAGCTCTGCTTGGCTTTTTTTTAAGACAGTTACATGAAATTTTAAGCTCATCCAGAGTTTTCTATATTCATTTATTTCAACAAGCAACTACAGGGCGGGATGGGGAAACCAAACCAGTCAACAGAGAAAAGAAAATAATCCACACAATTTCAGGAATCCTCAAGTCCTAGACAGAAGCAGAGTCGCCATTTTTGTGGGAAAGTCCGGGAGAATCCTGAAACAAGGCGGCCGGAGCCAACAAGTGACTCTCCAGACTTTCCGTGCCGCATCCCCGATAGCCGTATAGGAAGCCCCTTAGCAATGTGAACCGGGAGGCCAGACCCCTGGCAGCACTGCGCACCCTGTCCCTGTGGGTGGGGGTGGGCTGACACTGGGGAAAGAAATGAGGAAGGGCGGCGCCCCGGGCGGGCTCTCGGAGCGAGGGGCGGCCAGTGGAGAAGAAGCGGGAGTGCAGCCGGGCTGCTGTGACTGGTCACCAGTGACAGGCGGCTGAGGGAGAGCCTCGTGACGAGCCTCCGGGTGCGGCGTGTGCAGCGACGGAAGAGCAGCAGCGGGCGCCTCTGCTGTCTGTGCTGTCTGTGCAGCCGCGGACACGGAGGCCAAGTCCGAGACGAGGCGCGGATGGGCGTAGTTCCTTTAGAAACACACTGGTGAGAACGTGGGTGAGGTTCCCGTGTGTGCCCGGCACGGCTGCAGGTGAGGGGCTGTTGCGGTGGCGGGGCGGGCGATGGCCCCGCGCTGACGGCGTACTGGGAGAGAAGCGCTAGGTCCCGAGTGTGCCCGGCACGGCTGCAGGTGAGGGGCTGTTGCGGTGGCGGGGCGGGCGATGGCCCCGCGCTGACGGCGTACTGGGAGAGAACCGCCAGGTCCCGAGTGTGCCCGGCACGGCTGCAGGTGAGGGGCTGTTGCGGTGGCGGGGCGGGCGATGGCCCCGCGCTGACGGCGTACTGGGAGAGAACCGCTGTTGAAGCGGAAACATAAACTGTAGAGTCCTGTGGAAATACCAGTGACCACTGAGAAACTTCCGCACAGACGGTGACGAGAAGGTTCCTGTCTGCCACATGTGTGGTGTCAGCTGGGGACCACAGACAGCCGTCTTCGGGAGGCCCCTGGCAGCCTGTGGCTTCGGAGATGCCCAGCAGCATTGTGGAGTGGAACGGAAGTGTGTGCTTGCGAGTCGTGTCTGTTGTGTGTTCTTCCTTCTCTGACACACAGAGCACCACCAACAGTGCATCACGCGTGTGGGGAGAAGCCCTGAGGACAGGGTCGGCCGAAACATCAACAGGAATTCCTTCAGGGGGAGGAATTTTTTTATTTTATGTTTTTAACATTTTATTTGTTTACGAGCATGGTGTTACTATCAATGGGAAAAAGGATAAAGTGATTCTGATTTTTCTCTTGATAAGTGAGGAAAGAGATTGTTGTTTGTGACATAAGGAGCGGTTTGTAGTAAGCTAGGTTTTATGTGAGGGGGTTAGTTCTTGAGGTAACCACGGAAGATTTCTTTTGTACAAAGAAGCTACAAACCATAGACAAAAAGGATAACATTTTAATGAGAGTCTAAGTTTAAAAATACTTTATCCTTGAAAGTTCCTATTCATAACACATGCCAGCTGGCTTCCAACCAGCTTAATGACAAACTCCTGACCACTTTGGTTTTATTGGGGCCTCAACCCACTGCCCCTGTTCCCTTCAAATTTGAAAGCAAATTTGTCACTCCATCTATATATCTAAAAAATAAGAACTCTTAGTAAGATCACAGTACCTTTGTTACCAGGTGGAAAACCTAGGGTCCTGCTGGGCACCACTGGAATTGGCCAGTCGGTGAGAGACGGCACGGGAGCCGGTGTGTCTTTGTACAAGGCAGTGGAGGCAGTCAGAGCTGCCCCGAGACTGCTGGCTGAGGGCGGCAGGCGAGTTTCTTCAGACGGCTGCTTTACAAGTCGGGAGTTGAGATGTGCCACGTTATCCAGTCTTAACCAAGCTACGAGGCGCAGTGGGGTTTACATATCACCAGTGAGAGAAAAAGAAAACCTGTGCTGTTGTGTAAATTCTGACTCATAGTGACCCTGAAGGACAGACTAGGACAGCCCCGTAGGGTTTCCAGGGAGCACTTGGTGGGCTCAGCTGTGGTCTGTGGTTTGGCTGGCAGCTGTGGCTCCTACCCACTTCACTGCCAGCTTCCCCCAAAAGCAGGATTCAAATGCAAGGCTGGGGCGAGGAGGGGGGCAGGTGGGCCCAGGTCAGGAGGCAGTGTGGCGGTAGGACCCGGGGGGAGGGAGCCAGGTGAAGAGCACGCGTCATGTGGTCTGTCTCACTTGGGTCACAGTTTGCTGCAACAACTTAATCGCATCCCATTTGGTTTCTTAAAAATGTAATGTTTTTGTTTTTTGATTGTTTGATCAGGGTGTGCCTTAGGCGCACTGGCTGGGACTGGTTGGCGTGCCTCTGCGTCTCGTGTACCCACAGTCCTGTCTGCCTCTCTGCCTTCCTGTGATGTGCCTGCTGCAGAAACCAGGTCATTTCTCTTACAGTTTCCCAGAAACAGGTTTTCACCATTTGTGTCCGTGTGGCCTAATCTGACAGGTTTCTGTCAATGGATAGTTGAATCCGGAGGCCTGATTGGATTCTGGCTGCGCTTTTGCTGTTCAGGGCTGCTTTGGGGGTGGCTGGGTGCTCTTCTGTCGGGAGGTGTGCGGTGTCTTGCTGCCTCTGGCCCTCAAAGACTAGCAGCTGTTGGTGCTTCGTCGCCGCTGTGACGTTCTTGTGTCCTTGCTCTTCATTTATGAGCAGAACCTGTAGTGAAGAGGGACTTGCCTCTACTCTGTGGTCACCCGTCGTCAGCCTGTAAAGGAGAGGCAGGGTGAGGCTGCGTCCTCTGACGGTGTCACTGGTGCTCTTCTCGTTTCTCTGCTTTGGTCGCTAGCAGGACCTCTGCGCAGAGAGGGACGCCCCTTTTACTCTGGTCACCAGTATCCGTCTGCGTAGGGAGGCAGGGTGGAGGCTGGATTCTTCCGGGTGGTTTAATAGCCTGGGCTGACGAGCATTCTCCAGAGGCGACCTCAGAGGTGCTGCTTATGTGCCGTCACGGTGAGCGCATGGGTTTACCTGGGTCTCTGGCCCCGTCTCCTGGCAGCTGCCATTCCCTCCCTGGTGCCCAGGTGGTCTCAGCTGTGACCTAGAATCAGCCTCTGAGTCCATCCTTCAGAGTGTCTCCCACCGTTTTGGTAATTTCTCTGCTTTTGGTGTGGGAAGCTGTTTGGATGTGTCTTGTGTATGTCCTGGCCCTGACCTGGAACCAGTGTTTCTGTAGGGTGCCTTGGCTCCCATGAGTGGGAGGTGGTCTTCAGAACTCTCCCTGTGAGTAGGGAGGGACCAACTGCTAATGTGTGGGTCATGCTTCTGGGACTATTCAGTGGATGTAGCTAGAAAGGTCTTTCCTGAAGGATAAAATGCACCGTGCATTCTTAATATTGCTGCTTCCGGTCCAGAGTCAGGACTGCGGCCTTTCTAGTGAAGCTTTCTGCTTTTACGCTTGGGTCTGTGTTCCCCGTGCTGGGAATCCGTGGAATGGTAATACGTGGTCATGGCCCACACGGCCTCCTCTTTCAGCCCTAGAATCTCCAACAGCTGTTGGTGTTTCTCTTCTGGAGCTGGGATAGCCATCGTTGGGAATTTGTGGTCAGATCCTCACGTTCTAAAGCTGAGATTATTCCTCTTTGGGTAGTTGCGCTGCAAACTGATAGACTCCTTGGTTGTGATTAGTTTCATTTTTTTTTTTAGAAGTCAAGTTTTAAAAATTCAGTTTTTAAAAATTATCTGAGATAGTCACTGGTTCTAAAGTCAGATTTAAAAAGCAAAATCTCATCCAGGAAACCTGACTGCTGTCTCCTGTTCCCCTGCCTTGGTGTATGGGCACACTCTCCCTCCCCTCATGTGCCTGCGTGTGTGTGTGTGCGTGCGTGTTTGTACACTGATAACACACGCTGTACATAATCTCTTCTCTTCTGCTTTTTCTAACTGTATACACAGGCACTTACTCCATGGTTCAGTATAGAGATGTTCTCATTGATTTTTGGCTGTGTTGTACTGTATTTGACCATTTCCTTATTGGCTGACTTTGGGGTTGCTCCCAGGATTACAGACAGCCCTTCAGCGATGCCCTGTTTTCATGCAGGCAGCCCGCACCTGCTGTGTGTGCTTGCTCACCACGCCTTCCCCAGCTGGGCGTTTCCTTAGGGGTGCTGTGCTAAGTGGTTTTTTGTTTTTTAAAAGCAACAGATAAAAAAAAAATGGAGTGGCCTGCTTATAGAAATAGCTCACAGGTGAGGGTGTGGTTGGGAGACCGATGAGGAAGGCCTGAGCTGTTCCTGTGACTCTGGACCCGCTGGCAGTGATGTCACCGCCGTGCATTCTCACTGGCTGAGCAGGAGGCCACCTGGCTGCGCCACCGCCTCGGCCGCCTTAGAGATGGCATTTCAGAATCAGCTTCCTTGAAGTATAATTTACAGACTATAAGAGGCAACCGTGTTTTTGTAAATGTTCTGTGCTACTTTAAGTAAAAGTTTACAGTCCACATCAGTTTGCAGTGTAAAACCCCACACGTACCACCGTGCAACCCTAACTCCCACCGTCCCCATGACGGCACCCTCTTCCTTTCACCCTTTACTGCCAGTGTCCAGTCAGCTCCTGTCTCCTGCCCCCTCTGTCTTGCCTCTGGACGGGAGCGGCTCCGACAGCCTGACGTATAACTTGAAGCCGAGAGGGAGACTCTTGGCCAGCGTCACTCTGCGTCTCCGAGTCCAGCCCTTGTCTGAAGAGTTGGCTGTGGGGCTGGCGTCGGCTCTGTGCTAGCAGAGAAGGCAGAGGCCGCGTCTTCAGGCGGACCCTCCGGTCTGAACGACTGTCAGGTGTGGCTTTCCAGTGGAGCTCTACTGCTGCACACTCGTTTCTCTCTGCGACACCAGGGACTTCATGCTGTGTCCCCTGTCAGGGCAGTCACTGGTGGGGGCTGGGCACTGTCTGCTTCACGGGGATTCATGCTGAATAGTTTCTGGATCATGGGGCACCTCTGTCTGCTGGCCTGAGGTTTTCCTCCTGTCTCGGATGTCTTCCGTGCTCCTCTGCTCCAGGTGGGTTGGGACCAGTTGATAAGTACTTAGATGAGCTTTTAAGAGCCCAGACGCCATTCACCAAAGTGGTATGCAGAACATTTTCTTAAAAAAAAAAACCTTAATTATCTCAATTAGCCTAGACGTCCCCAAAACTGGGGTCCTTGCTACTCTGTCCTTCAAGATGTTTGGTTGTGTATAGAAAACCTTTTAGCTTTTGGTGTGGTCCGACTGTGCGAATGTCCCTTCTGCTGTGAGGAGTCCGCGTTGGTGAGTGTACGATTCGACGAGTGCTGAGAAATTGACACAGTTGGGAGGCTACCACCACAGCGAAGGCACAGCCGTACTGTCAGTCAGTGCTGACTTGCAGCCACCCCGTGTGTCACCGAGAGAACTGCACCCCATGGGGTACTCTGGCTGTGGTACGTCAGCAGGCCTTCGTCCTGGAAGCCGCTGGGTGGGCTTGCACCAGCAGCTCGGTGAGTGTCTGAGCATGTTACAGTCCACGCCACCCCCAGTGGCAGCCCCTCAGGGCCCGTGGGGGCTGTCAGTGCTCCGGGGTCTCCCGTGTGTCCCTGCCGTAGCCTTCCCACTCAGGCGCCAGTGTCTGACAAGCCGCCTCTCTGCTTTCTGTCCGTCTCACTGTGCTGCTTCTAGAATCCTGTAGACGGCGCCCTGCAGGGGACGCTTTCTCCTCCCTCATCAGTGTCCTGTTTCTGATGTGTCCCATTTACATGGCAGCAGTCACACGCCTGCTGCACCCTGTTTGGCTGTTTGGCCCGTTAATGAGGGGGGTGAGCTTGGTGGTTACAGAGCTGCTCCTCGCTCAAGGAGGGTCCCCCCCTGCCGCTGTGGCCTCCAGGAATCTGAGTTGTGCTGTCCTACACCCGCCCCCGCTCCTGCCATCAGGGTGGGCCTTCTCTGTGGCTGTGGCCTCTGGGTGGACATGCAGGTAGCGCTGAGTCAGCAGGTGTCTCTGAGGTTCCCCAGTCCTATACGGCACGAGGCCCTGCGGCCCAGAGTTGCTGTGAGGTGGGAAGGGAAGAAAACGAGGCATCTGAGCACTGTTTGGAAGTAAACTGTGCAAGCTGACGGCTTCCTGGAGGGAGCTGGCGTGCGCCGTGAGCCTCGGCTCCAGCACGCGCCCAGTGCTCTGCAGCCCACCTGGGCAGCCCACCTGGGCCGCCCTGGGCCGCCCCGAGCCCCGGGACTCGGCAGGCCGGCAGGCTGCGGGTCGGAGGGCCGGGCCTGCGGCGGTGGGAGTACAGCCTTGGGACCGCCCTGCTCTGCGGGAAGGGGACACAGTGAAGCTGTGGGCCCTCCCACCCCTGTCTCACAGCCCGTCCATCCCAGTGGGTTTCCTCCGAGCCCCTTTCTCCGCAGAGGAGTGCTCCCTAACTGGACGTGTCACAGTGATGGGCACGTCGGTCTAGGCTGTTAGGACTTGTGTAATTGTGTTTTCCGAATAAATAAAGTCTGACAACTGGGTGGTTTTTGCGTCCAGATGCCTGGCCTTGTACGTGAGGCGTGGGCGGGGTCTCTGATGGGCCGCTCGCTCGGGGCGTCGGGGCGTCGCTTCGCGTGTCGACGCGGTGCTCCAGGGCCACTGCTGACGTGGCCCGTGGACAGACACGGCGCATTTCTTTCCATTTGCTGCTGATGCACGGATGTGGGGTCCCAGGTCTGATTATTAGGAACAAAGCGTCTCTGACAAGTCCTGTGTGGAGGTGCTTTCACTGAGCTTGGGTCAGTGCACGGGATGGAGCTGTGGGCTTGCCCATGAAGAGTCTGTCGGTAGCTCCGTGCTGGGTTCCAGAGGAGGCTGTGTCGCGTTCTCACCAGCACTTTTGTTCTGTGTCTTCCGCGAGATGGGCTATCACCAAGTTTTGGAATTGCAGCCCTTCGGATGGTGTGTGATGGCGGCTGGTGGTACATCCTCGTGGCTCTGACTTTGCATTTGCCCAATGGCCGTGATGTTGGGCATCTTTTCATAGCTTTGCTGGTGTTTCTGTGCCTTCCTTGGTGACCTGTCTGTTAGATCATTGGCTCAGATTTTCAACTGCGTTGTCTGTCTTTAAAGCTGTAGGGATTCCCTGTGTATCTTGGATACAAGTTCATTGTCAGACCAAATTCCATATGTATCGTGGGTATAACTTCATTATCAGACCTGTGACTTACCTGTTTTTTTCCTGTTCTTTAGAGCTGTAGGAATTCCATACGTCTCTTGGATACAAGTTCATTGTGAGATGTGTGATGTCAGATGTCTTCTCTCATTCTTTGGCTTACCTTTTTATTTTCTTAACTCTTTGAACAAAGTTTGATTGTCCAAAGGCTTAATTTTACCAAATTTTTCTTTTCTGAGTTGTGTTTTTTCTGCTCTCTGAAGTCTTTTCCTTATTAGAGATCACAAAGATTTTCATCTGTGCATCTTGCAGAAGTTTTTCAGCGTTAGTTCTTATGTTGATGTCTGTGAGCCCTTGTTAACTTGACTCTTAAGTGTTTTCTAATGCTGTTGCAGATGGTATGTTTTAGAATTTTAATACCCAATTTTAGTACCCAGTTGTTTGTTTCTATTATGTGTATGTATAGTTGCTTTTTAATATTGGTCTTGTGTCTTGTGACCTTGTATAATTCACTTAACAGTTCTAGTGGCTTTTTAGGATTTAGGTAGATGGTTACAACGTTTGCAAAGAAAAGCTGTTTTACTTTGTCATTTCCGATCGCTATATGTTTATTATTTTTCTAGCCTGTTGGGCCGGGTCAGGCTTCCAGCAGAATGTTAATACAAGTGCTAAGAGTGGACTTCTGTGCTTCATTCCTGCCTCAGAAGGAAAGGATTCAGTCGTTGAGTCTTGAGTTCCATGTTGATCACGGGTTTCTTTTTTTATCGGTATTTCTTACCAGTTTGAGGAAGAGTCCTTCTCCTCTGCTTTAGCTCAGGTTTTGTATCGCGAATGAGTGTCAGGCTTTGTCAGGTGCTTGTTCAGCAGCTACTGTGACGATTGTACAGTTCTCTCTTTAAAAATTACGGTGACATTTGAGTGACACCAAGCCTGTCTGACCGTCATCAGCTGTCTTTGTTGTATGCCTTTGGCTGTAGCTGGGCACAGATCCCGAGGGACATTTCTCCTTTCTTGCATTGTCCTGTATGTGGCATCAGGGCGATGCTGGTCTCCCAAAGTGACTTGTGAAGTCTTTGGCCACTGGTTATTCTGGAAGAATCTTTGGAGAGTTGGCACTGTTACTTGTTCCTCACAGATTCTTTAGAGTCTGCACATGAGACTGTTGTCGGGGCCCAGAGTGTTCCTGGTGGGTCGGTGCTGGACACCCACCGTTTCCAAGGAGGTACGCAGTTTCTCTGTGCTTCTCTTGAAGGGGCTTTGATTGTTGGGTTTCGTTGTCTCAATTGTGAGGTGGGTGGAACCTTCAGTTGTCAAATTTGCTGGCATGAAGTTGTTCCTAACTGTCCCTTATCCGCTGTTTGAAGGATACAGAGTTGTCTTTCACTGCTGACATTAGTAATTTATTCCTTCTTTCTTTTTCCCTGTCAGTCTGGCTCTGAGCTCATCTACTTGGTTGACTTAGTCAAGGAATCTCATTTTGTTTTTGTTGTTTCTACTTTGTTAAGATTTCCTTCATTATACTTGTGGCTGTCCTTCGGTGTCCCCAGGGCTTGGTTCCAGGGCCTCCCGCAGATACCAGAATCCTCAGAGACTCGGCGCCTCATGTGAGCTGGGGCAGTATTTGCATGTCACTCACGCACCTCCTTTGTGCACATCCTCTGTCTGCCGTAAGCCCTCTCCAGTTGGCTTGTGACACCCTGTAACGGTGTAAGTACTGTGTAAGTAGTTGTCACGGGTCGTTCCTGGGTTGATGGGAGCACCTGTGCTGTTGCCTTGCTGCACGGCTAATGACGAGGGAAGGCGTGTGGCATGTGTGGGTGTTCGGGCACCGCCCGCCGTGCCCGGGGCTCCCGCCGGCAGCCTGCGGTGATTCTCTGGACAGCTGTCTGCGCGTCTCAGGTCCAGCCTGTCCTCCTGAGGCCTTGGTGCACTTTCCGTCCTGTTGCAGGCCGTCTGTCTGTGGGAGGATGTGTGCTAACACTGTCTCTGTGGTATGCTTTGCAGATTTCCACTGTCAGTATGCCTTTTTTGTTCTAGTTGCCTGACTGTGGTATCTTGTTGGCCCCCTAAATCCCTACTGCTGGCCGCTGGCGGTGGGTGATAGGCGGTGGGTGGTGGGTCGGGTCGGGTTGAGTCGGGTCTGTTGGTCCTCCGAATTCCCACTGCTGGGCACAGGTGGTGGGCATTGGGTGGTGGGCTGGGTCTGTCAGCCCCCTGAGTTCCCACTGCTGGCTGTGGGCGGTGAGTGGCAGGCGGTGGGTGGTGGTCGGGTCTGTTGGCCCCCTGAGTTCCCACTGCGGGCCGCGGAGGGGGGCAGGGGGCAGGAGCTGCTGTTGCTGGGAGGGGTGAGAACGGCAGCTGTGCTCAGAGCCTCTGCTTTGCTCAGAGCCAGGGTAGCTTTCTGAGAAGCAGACTGTTCTTGGGCCACATGACAAGCCTCTTCAGAACTTGGCTCAGATGTGAGGTGGTCAGTCAACAGGGGCTGTTGTGTGACCACCCTATTTTAAACGGAAACGGCATGGTGTGCTGCCCCTGGACTCCCCACCCGTCTTCCGTTTCTGGTGTCTTTTCCTTTTCCTGCTGTACGTGGAGCAGTTGTCCCAGTGAGTAGGCCCGCTCTTGGCTGTCAGCCAGGAGGTTGGTGGCCCAGTATTTAGGGATGTCCGCGTTTTGTGACACATCTTTGTGTAGCGCTTCCGTCCCTGCAGGAATGTGTGGCAGTCTGCTTTCTTAAGGAGCCCTGCGGTCAGCTGAGCTGTGCCCTTCAGGGTCACTGTGAGCTGGAGTGGTGACGCATCTTGTAGTCGTTGGCACCGTGGACCCTGCCCGTGTGCCACTGTCTCTCTGGGCCCCTCACGTGCTGGCAGCAGCATGCTGGGCGGGCTGTGGGGCCCACGCGTAGCCTGGCACACTGTCACTCTCAGGTGAGCGGTGTGGTTTCCCTTGGAGCTGTGTTGTTCCTGCCCAGAGTGACAGGGACAGCCAGGGAGGCGGAGGCCTGAGGCTGAGGGCACAGTGCAGCTGCACCCCAGCAGGCTGTGTCAGGGGCGGAGCTCAGCCGCAGTGACAGTCGTGCGAGTGGAAGAGAAAGGACTCGTGGGGACAGCGTCACAAGAGGCTGTGTCACCGGCTTGATTGTATTGATGGCTGATGAATAAAGCAGAATGCAGGGTCTGGCTCAATGTTCTTAATGTAGCTTATTACAAAGCAAGATTGAGAGTGCCGCAGGTGAGTCTGAGCACATCTTGTGACATTCTTCATCCTCACAAAACATTAATCAGAATACATGGACATGGAAGATTCTAGCAGAAGTCGCTTTGATCTTGCTAATTTTTTGCTTTTTGGTTTCTCAGAGCCCTGCTCCCTGTCCTCCATCACAAGTCTAAGAAGGGGCCACCCCGGCAGGCCAAGTACGCCGTCCACTGCATCCACGCCATCTTCTCCAGCAAGGAGACGCAGTTTGCACAGATATTTGAGGTAAAGAGAAAGAAAAGGCTTGTTTCGTGTGTTGTCATTGCTGAACATTGATTGTGGCGAGTGTGCTGTTTAGGGATGCGTCATCGTGTGGTGTTTTTCCAGAATTGGAGGCCGTCAGGTCAGCCTTGGTAAGTGGTTAAAACAGTGAGAAGATGGGATTATTCAGGTGTGTAGTGTTTACTGAGATTCAGAAATTACGTTGTTTGGCATTGCTTTAAAGACTGAGTCGCTGGAAACTATTTTATATTAGCAAGTAATTATGTCTAAAAGTCAAGTTATTGGTGATAGGTGACAGACCATCATTGGGTCCATTTGTAGCGCTGACAACTTTGAAGTCTTTTTGTGAGACGCTGCTGAAACAGAAGATGCTGCAAAGTCCATGTTCGTTGGTGACATAAGTACGTGTGTAACTTTGTGACGGACCTAAGTTCATGTCAGGTGTGGAGTGTGTCCTTTTTAGTGTATGTTTCAGGTTACCTTGTGTATATTGGAAATAACTTACCCTTCCTGAGTGCTGCAATCTAGTTGCAGTTATTGGGGGCTGTTTCTAGTTCTGTGACAGTAAGCATTATGTAAAACCTTTGCGGTGTCGGGACCCAGGAAACCGAGGACCCTCCAGGACCTGTGAGGGAGATAGGCGTTGTCCATATGGGGACATACGGTGGGTGGCGGCTGGTGGCTGGTGGCTGGCCTGGCGTAATGCTCCACCACCGCCACGTGAAGGCGCCAGCCTGTGTGCTGTGTGCCGGCTGTGCTGAGACTTTCGCTTTTCTCCGCAGTCCTCTGGCACCAGTGCTCTCGGGGACCCTTGGTCCAGGCCCGGTGTTTCTCTTCTCGTTGGCAAGGCCTTCCTCGACCTTTGCTTGGCCTAGCCACGCTGCTCCCGTCCTGGTGTTCTAGCCCAGCTTATTCCCAGCATGCTTTGCAGAAGAGCAAAAGGATCTCTGTTAGGAGCTGACTAGCACTTCCCTGCAGTCAGTAAAAGCTGAACAGAAACTGGATGAAGTCCACACCTGTCACTGTAGTTCAGGAGCCCTGAATCAAGTGAAGAACAGTCAGGAGGTGACCCTGCAGCTCCCTCCTCAGAGACTTCCCAGTATCCCTTGTTTTAGAGACGTCTGTGCCCGCTGTGCCGGGTGTCAGTGTGTGGTTGGCGTGCAGCCGTGTTAGTTCAGCAAGTGGAAGAGGTAAAGTGTCGTCTGCAGAGCCCTTCTGATAGCAGATCGTTTATTTTAAATTTGTTGTTTCTGGCAGGGAGGGGTGTTCCATTTTTGTGTATGAGAGGGTCTTAAATGAGTTCATGTTGGTTTGTAGAAGATTTTGCTTTTCTTAGTTTTGTTTTTCTCTCAGTGATGGCAGTGAGGATGTTCATACTGAGCCTAACCTGAATTTGTAGGGTATTTTCACTCAGATACTTTGTTTCGTCGTCGTAAGAGCCCTAACCTTGCACCTGTAAGAGGCTGGCAAGCATACAGGCTGGCCGGCCGGCTTGCTGAGAAAAGGGATCCCAGACTCATCTGGCCTTGGGGAGGCTCCACTCTTCCAGGGCCTGGTGCTCCCTTTGGCCTTTTCAGAAACAACTTTATTGATTTATTGTGGAAAAGGATCAGACAGAGCTTAACATACCAATCGACAGTCATCATTTACTGTCTTAAGATTTTTGTTTGCAATACAGTCAAGCAGCTGGAGCGTGGCCAGGTGCTGAGGGAAGGGCCAGGGGGAGCCAGAGGTGAACGCATTGGTGGGAAGGCCTCACCCCTGCCCTAGTATGCTGGGGGAAGAATCGTCCCCTATTGCTTTTCAGGCCTGGAATTTTAAGTGTTACAGCGGGGTAGATTCACAACACTGAATTGTCACTGACCCGTGTCATTAACATTCTCAGTCGATAACATGTTCGCTTCTTTCGGAATCAAAGGATACCCAGAGTACACAGCGAGAGCCCCTGCCCGTGCACACACTCTCGTCCTTCAGAGCTGCTGTGCAGTGTCTGCGAGGTGCCTGTGCGATGCAGTGTGTTTCCGCAGGGTCGCAGGGTGGAAATCAGCGAGGTGGCCTTGCCGCCCGGGGGTCACTCCCTCCCCAGGTTCCCTTCGCAGAGGCAGCGGTGTTGCGGGTTTCTAGAGGGAGTGAGTGTGTCGTTTTACGCAGTAATGCAGATGAAGTGTGTGCTGCCTCGGTTCCCCGCGTGCCCTCCTGCTGCCCCCGGTGCTTTCATAGTCGCCCTGTGCTGGTGTTGGATTTCTTACATGTGGTAAAAGAATGAGCAGAGCGGGTTTATGAGGCTGGGGGGCAGAGGGGCTGGTCAACATTATTTGGTGTAAAATAAGGATGAATACGCACACACAGAAGTGCCCCCTCCTTCCCACATGCCAGTCCTGGCACACTGAAGCCACTCTTCTGATTCTCCTAATTTCAGAAGCTAACTGTCCTGGGTTTTATTCCATCTGAGCGTAAAGCTTCTCTGTTCTTGTGTCGTGGCAGAACACGTGTTCATGGTTTCCTTTTGGGTTAAGAAAAGTCCTGGTTAAGAGTTTCTTTTCAGAATAATAAAAGGCATTAGTCATGGTATGCAGTGAAACTCAAGTTACTAGGCATTATAAAAGCTTTTTTTGTGCTTCTGAAAAGGCCAGTTCAGTACCGAGTGGCCTGCTCCTTGGCTGAGGACTATTCCTGTCTTGTGGCTCTCACCTGCATCCCCACTGCATGCTTGGCCTTTAGCCAGCCTGTGAGTGAGGGGCGAGAGCGTGACAGCACACTGGGCACACCTGTCTCAGGGCAGCTGCCACGCTGCCCGGGGACCCTGGCTGCTGTGTCTTCACCGTGCCGCGTCGGGAGCCGGCAGTGTGGGCATGCTTGTGGCCGGGAAGCGAAGAGAAGCAGGGGTTCATTGGCTGGGAAATACAAGGCTCCTCAGGGTGGTTCTAGGTGTTGGCGTGTTTACCTGTCTCTGAAGTGTGACTCAGGCCGGAAGGAACGTGTGTGAGCGTGGTGCCTCCGAGATGCTCTGAATGACTCGTGCACGTCTGTGTGCACCGTGCCTGTGTGTTGCGGCTCTGCACCTCTGTCACGGCAAGGAGAACAGTGTGTCCAGAGCCTCGGCGTGCACAGAGCTGACTCCTCGGTGCTCTTCTCCCCTGCAGCCCCTGCACAAGAGCCTCGACCCCAGCAACCTGGAGCACCTCATCACCCCGCTGGTCACCATCGGCCACATTGCCCTCCTGGCCCCGGACCAGTTTGCTGCGCCCTTGAAGTCACTGGTGGCCACCTTCATCGTGAAGGACCTCCTCATGAGTGACCGGGTAATGGTCGCGTGTCACTTTAGGCCCTTCAGTGTTTCTTCTAAAGTCTGACCCAACAGACAAGCATGAAGTGACAGGAACCGCCTGGCCATCTGGCCACCTTCTTTCTGGGGTCCTCTGTGTCTAGAATGTGCTGTCTCTCCGTGATACGTGCAATAGCATTCGTTTACTTGGTCCCAGACGTGAGACCTGACACTGCGGTCTGTGATAAATACACACGGCCTCCAAATCGTACTGCAGCTTTGCAAAGTTCAATTTCTGAGATGTGTGCTTTGTAAACCAGCAGACTCCCCGCCAGTGCCCAGGGTGGGTTTCAGGGCTGTGGTTGCTCTTGGCCTTTGTAGGGGGGAGAATTGAAAGCACCCAAGGAGAAGATACGGGGAAAAACGAGACATCTTGGCATCCAGGAGAACTGAGCTCTGATTGTCCCATGGCATTTCCCGCATGTACACGTGTGTGTGTGTGTGTGTGTGTGTGAGTGTGTGTGTGTGAGTGTGTGTGTGTGTGTGTGAGTGAGAGAGAGAGAGAGAGTGAGCAGGTGTGACACAGGGGCGTGCAGCCATCAGTTGTGTGTCGGCTGTACGCTCAGCACTGTGCCAGGTTCTGTGGGGAACTGGAAGAAACGTTGAGATACAGTTTCTGCTCTTAAAATCTAGTAGGAATTCCGAAGGCGTGGGATTGTGGCCACGTAGGTCAGTCACATCAACCGTTCTTTTTCCATCTTACTAATAAATATTAATAACTTGGCTGTGGAAAAAGAGCTCGTGGGCGTGTCAGCCAGGGTAATTGTGTACTGAATACAAGATCCCTGATGATTTGCAGCTGTCTCGCTGCCCAGACCTCTGGGATTGGGAGAGCATGGGCCTGGGTTAATTTCCGTGACTCCTAGCGATTGGGTTGTCCTCTCTAACAGCCTTTTTCACGTTGTCTTCCTCTGAGAGTTTCACATGCAGGCAATTCCCAGTTACAGACAACATCTGTTTGTAAGTGTGCCTTCAGGCTGACTCTGTACGTAGGTCGGCACTGTTAGGCACAGTTCATAGCTAATGTCAGCCAGCCAAGTGTACCCTTTTATGCACAGAAAATTAAATATTTCTAGATACAGTAAAAACAGCTATAACATAATCCTAGGATAACATTTTGATGTGTGTTGCAGAGTCGTGCCTGCTGTTGCAGACCGTTTCTGTACCGCGCGTTTTTAACGTACTTGGCTTTCCGGGGCTAGTTAGTCACTGCAGATTACACAGGAATTGAACGTTTGTAACCCAGGGCCTTACTGATGACCCTGCAGGTCGGGTCTGCTGGTCACGTTGCTCACATTTCCTGTATCTTGAGAAGCCTTTTTCTTTTTTAAATGACAACCTTTCGTGTGGTAAAACATCCCAGGGAAGGGCATGCTCTGTAAGGCAGCGGGAAGCTCACTCGTTGTCAGCGACGAGGCAGCTCCCCTCCAGACACAGTGTGGCCACCACCTCGAACCCTGCCCCTCCCTGCTTCAGTGCCCCGACCTCGCTCCTTGCGGAACAGGCATTCTGACTCACGGTCTGCAGGTGCTGGTGACCTCTTTGTCACCTGTATGGTGTCTGGTTCCCTCCGCTGGCCGCCCCACCTCCTCGGGCCACACCGGGGGAGTGGTGACGGGATTGCTGCCACTGCTGAGCTGTCTTCTGTTGCTGGCGTTGGCCTGTCTGTCTGTGCTGCCGGGCTTTGTCCCTCCTCAGCGAGGGCTGCCTTTGTGAGTGCTCTCATACGGGTCTGCCTGTGTGCAGCCCTGTCCAGGGTGCGGTTGCTGTGTCCCAGGGTGCATCCGCATGCAGGTGTCGATTTTGCCAGACTGCCCCCCTGGGCTTTCCTCCCTGCAGGGACGGGGGATCTGGGCTCTCCCAGTCTTCTGCGTTTGAGCTGTGCCCTGTGCTGCTGCGGAGGGCGGGGGGCTCACCTCCACTTTGCCACTGTGTGTGCTCGCGTAGGGTATCTGCTTTTGTGACGTGAACATTGGCTTTTGCACAGCTGTTATATGAAATTGTCGGTCAGTCTCTTACTGACACATAAGATTTGTCTGTATATTCTGTTGGTGGTATGTTTTGCAGATCTCTTAAAGCCACTCTCGAACTTGCCTTGTCACTCTTTATGGGATCTTTTTGAAAAAATATTTCGCAAAATATGTGTGTAACAAAACATTTGCCATTTCAGCACTTCACCATTTCTTTATGTTATTGTTACCGTGTTAATGGTGTCTTCTGATGAACACAAATTCTTGATTTTAATGACTCAGCTTGTCAGATGTTTCTCTTCATGGTTAGTACTTGCTTTCCTGTAAGTTAGTCTGCCTCCTCCGGAGCAGGATTTGGCTGCTTAAATGTAAGTTTAAATTAAGTCTAGGCCTTCTGTTCTGCATTTGCACTTTCCAAGGACTCTCGATGATTTTGCATTCTCCCAGAGAAGACAGGCTTTTGCTTCTTACAGGCAGGTGAGACACTGCCAGGTCACCTCTTCCTGGTCAGGGATG
This sequence comes from Heterohyrax brucei, assembly GCA_028571685.1. Classification (NCBI taxonomy): domain Eukaryota; kingdom Metazoa; phylum Chordata; class Mammalia; order Hyracoidea; family Procaviidae; genus Heterohyrax; species Heterohyrax brucei. Next base: position 84,785,553 of record CM053159.1, read on the forward strand.
GGATGATTGGAAGCTGGCTCTCTGTTCTGGACATGCTGATCTTTGTGTGACCTGTAGAGAGGAATGCATAGCAAGGCCTGTGAGCCCCAGAACTCGGCGGGTGACCTTGTGTTTCCAGGGCTTGCAGATTTTCCTCTTGTGACAGACTGCAGCCCTAGCTCTTGACTGTCACTAGTTTTACCAGAAGATAACTGGAGTTCTTCTTCTCTGACAGGCTGCTGCCTCCCACGGGTTCCAGCTTTCACAGAGTTCACTGTCGTAACACGTGTGCACCTGTAAACTTTCCTGTGTCCCCTCTCTGCGTGCTTCTTCTGGGGGCAACTGTTCTTCCTCTGGCATTTGAGGTGGTTTATTCCCTGATTATATACAACACCTGACCACGTGTATCTCTCTGAAGAAAAGTGTGTTTAGTTTTGCTTGTTCTCGTGCTTTCTAAGAGGGACATTGTGGATAGCCAGCTTTTCTCCCAGCCAACATTTGTGTCCTGGAGAAGTCCTTGTTCTTTAGTCCGGCTGTGGCTCCCTGACCCCCCGCTCTGTGCCGTCACGTTGTGAGGCTCTGATGTCACCTGTTGGTTCTCTTCGGGGGAGCCTGGAGCACCCCGCTCGTTGTCGCTCTGTGGCGGCTCTGTGCTGAATGGTCTCCGCCCTCCTGATGCGGGTCAGCAAGGACTTCTGTTTCACTTCTCAGCTGATGGCCAAATCACTTTCGAAAATGATTGTTGAACCTGGCTTTCCTACTGTGATGTGTAACAGTCGTTCCTGTCGGATTTCTTGGGGCGCAGCGGCTAAGCCTGTTGCTGTTAACTGAAAGGTCAGCAGTTTGGATCCCCCAGCTGCTCCGTGAAGCCTGGTGGAGGTGCTGCTGTGGCCCGAGGGTGGGTGTCTGTAGGGATCGGCTCGGCGGCTGCGTGGTCAGTGTTTCTAGCGAATGCTGGAGAGCGTCGTGTTGCGTTACCCTGCAGCAGCCACCTCTGCTTCCCCATCAGCAGTGGAGCGGCCACATCGGCTGCCGTTCCTGTTCCCCTCATCTGAAAGGCCCTTGGAGGTCTTCTGCCCGTGTCTGTTTTGGGTTGTCTGTGTTTTTGCCGCAGGTCATTTAAACACACTGACCCTTTGTCAGGTGCGTGCTGCAGTGCCTTCCTGAAATACGTGAAGTCCCATCGGTGGTCTCTCTGGTCAGTCTGCGGTATTCCTTGAACAGAGGTTAATTTTTAAAAAGAACGTTCTACTGTGTTTTCGGTGAGAGTGTACAGAGCAGGTTAGGTTTCCATTTCAAACGTTGTTAATTTTAGTATAGCTACGTCTGTTATTTTCTTTTGTAGCTAATGCTTTTTATGTTTTGTTTAAGAAATTCTTTCCTGTTCCAGCACCCTAAACATGGACTCCTGTCTTCTTCTAGAAGCTTTTAGGTTGTTTTTTCACACACAAAAAACGTAATCCATGTGGAATCAGTTTGTTGTTCCTTGTGCTGCGAGGTAAGGATTCTGTTGCTTTTTTTTTTTAACATTGTGCTTTAGGTTCAAGTTCAGAGCCCAAGTCGTACAGAAACTGACACACACATTGACACGTGCCTCCAGCGGCCCTCCCGCCTGCCACAGCCCACTCCCCTCCGCTGTCTTCTCAGTGTCCGTTCAGCCAGCTCCTGTCCCTTCCGCCCGCTCTCCTCCCCTCTCGCCGGAGCTGCCCAGTCCGCCTCGTGTGTCTGCTCAGGCCAGGGGGCACGCTCTGTGCCCGTGTCATTTTATGTCCTAGGGTCCAGTCTTTGTCTGAAGAGTTGGTCTCGGGAATGGCTTCATTTCTGGACTAACAGAGTCTGGGGGACCTGTCTCCTGGGGACCCTGCCATCCGTCAGACCAAGTCTGGTCTTTCTGATAGAGTTTGGGTTCTGCACCCTGTTTTTCTCTTGCTTTGTCAAGAACCGTGTACTATATTCTCCATCGGGGCAGTCGGTGGTGGTGACGGCCCGGCACCCGTAGGGTTCTTCTGGTCGCATGCTGATGTTGTCTCTGGATTGTGTGGCCCTCTGCCTGTCAGGCTCATATCTTCCTTATGTCTTTCATGCTTCTCTGCTCCAGGTAGATTTGGAACCAGCCAGTGCTTTTTAGATGGCCCTGTGTTGGCTTTAAAGACCCCACATGCCACTCACCAAAGTGGGGTGCAGAATGTTTTCTCAGAAAACTTGGTTACGGTGAGGTGACCTGGATGTCACCTGAAACCATGGTCCCCAGACCTCTGACCCCTGCCCGTGCTACCCTGTCCTTCGAAGTGTGATAGACTACATTTAGGAAACTTGTTAGCTTTCGGTGTGGCCCGGCTGTGCTGACCTCCTGCCTGCTGGACGCTGTCCCTTCACTCACCGCGTCCTGCCTGCTGTGTAATCTGTGAACACCCCTCTTCCTCCCTTCCCACCCTCGTAACCAGCAAAAATTGTTGTCTTCTGTGTTGAAACAGTCTCCTGAGTCCTTATAGTAGTGGTCTCATAAACAGTATCTGTCCTTTTGCAGACTGCAGAACGCCTTGCAGGTTCTCTCACGTTTTCCAGGATCAGTTGTTCTGTATCCCTGAGCAGTTTTCTCCTGTGTGAACCAGCATGCTTTATCAAGATGACATTTCTTTTTACTGTGCCCCTGGGATGATCCGATTTCACACCCAGTGGATGAGTACACGTACCTTCTCTGGGTTGTGGTATGCCTGGCACACACGCGTCAGATCTGGCCTGTGCCACTCATTTGGTTGGTTGTATATTCACCCTCTTTAATGCGTTTCATTAAAACTGTAAGATTTTCCTTCCAAAGACAACTTTAAAGTTTCTTTTGCATGTCTTACGTTGTTGCTGGGAGGTGCTGTTGAGTTGGTTCCAGCTCACAGTGACACTGTAGGTCAGAAGAGAACTGCCCCGTAGAGTTTCCAGGGAGCGTCTGGTAGATTTGAACTGCTGACCTTTTGGTTGGCAGATGTAGCACTTCACCACTAGGCCACCTATATCAGGTACCCTGAGTTTTACAATGTTTTTTTCTGTTTGTCGCTGCCTTGGGCCAATCCTCGGACACTTTGCGTCTCGCAGGCATCTTTCTTGCTGCACTGTCTTCATCAGTGATTTTCACCGCGTCAGTCAGGGAGGGTCCCAGCTGCATTGAGCGTCCCACCTTTGTGTTTCTTATTTCTGTGTGTTCCCGCCTCCACGTCAGGCGTCTGCCCTCTGTCCTGCCAGCTTCGTTTCCTGAGCGAGGCGTGGTGGGTCTCGGGCGGGGTGGAGGGGGCTGCCGTCTCCCCCGGCTTCTTGGGCACCCGCGTTCGGTTTATGTCGGTGTCATGCTGCTCAGCGGGCAGCTGTCAGTGGGTTCCTGTCTTGGTGGTGGCGAGAGTCGGTGTCTGTCAGTGTCCTGTCCCTGTGGGTCCTATGCCCGTGAGTGTCCTTTCCCCGGGGAGGGCCTTGTCCCCAGGGGGAGTCCTGTCCCTGGGGAAGGTCCTGCCCCCGTGGGGGTCCTGTCCCCGGGGAGGGCCTTGTCCCCAGGGGGAGTCCTGTCCCTGGGGAGGGTCCTGTCCCCGGGGGGGTTCTGTCCCCGGGGAGGGCCTTGTCCCCAGGGGGAGTCCTGTCCCTGGTGGGGGTCCTGTCCCCGTGGGGGTCCTGTCCCTGGGGAGGGTCCTGTCCCCGGGGGGGTTCTGTCCTCGGGGAGGGCCTTGTCCCCAGGGGGAGTCCTGTCCCTGGGGAGGGTCCTGTCCCCGTGGGGGTCCTGTCCCTGGGGGAGTCCTGTCCCCGTGGGGGTCCTGCTGCTTCTGTCTGTGCCCTGGTCACTGCTGTCTGTCTTGGATGATGCGCTTTGTCATCATTGGAGTTTATAGATTTTCTATGTCACTGACTTTTGTTCTATCTGTTGTGATTGTATTTTATTGTTTTTTAATCATCTGATAGTATCTCTTGGTCATATTTATGATACCTTCCCTTATGTTTTATTTTCTGTTTGCTGTGATCTTAGCTATTTGAACATTTCCTTGTGATTTTAATATTTTAGAGTGAGGTATGTCTTGAGTAATTCTTCTAAAATTGGCTTGCACGGTGGAACCTTTTTCTCTGTTTTAAATTTCTGGAAGTATTTTTTGCTTCCTTCTGGTGTCCTGAGTACACAATTTTTATGTTTTAAGTCACTTGGCTTCAGAAAATTCAGGACATTGTCTTTTGGTGTCTGCTGGAGAAATCAGAAGTTGGAGAAATCCGAAGCTGGTCCAGGTCTTGTTCCTTGTGTGGTCACTTGACCGTCAGAGCGTTTGGTATCTGTTTGACATGTGCTCAGTTCAGGAATTTATCGGGAAACGCCTAACCTGACATGTGTTTCGTAATTCCTGCTTCATACTTGAAGCCTTCCCGGCTGCAGAGCTGAGTTGGCAGTTGCAGGTCTCCCTGGCCACGCTGGAGCTCCCTGGTCATCTTGTCAGAGAGGTGTCCAACTTCTGTGTCCTCGGTCATCTCTGGAAGTCACTGCTGTGGAATTAGAAAGTGGTGTCTCGGGTGCCGTAGGGTTGGTTTCGCCCTCTGGGGCCCCCCCTCCCCCCGCGAGTCTGCTGACCCGGCCCGCCTTGTGCATAGCCTCGGGTGCCCGCCAGGGTGGCCCTGGCTCACATGCCATGTCTTTGCCTGTTTTTAGCTTCCAGGGAAAAAGACAACGAAACTTTGGGTTCCTGATGAAGAAGTTTCTCCTGAGACGATGGTTAAAGTGAGTAGTAGGCACAGATCTGTTGGCTCTGATACATTGAATGTGTTGTGGTGTTTTCCGTCTGTGTGTCTGTTGAATTTAGCTAATGTGTCACCTGTCCACCTGTCCTTCCGTCCATGCGGGCATCCGCCCATCCTCCCGTCTACCCACTGCTTGCCTGTCTGTCTACATGAATAATTTTTTTTTTCTTTTAGAAAAGCATCCACTAAAAACATTTCCTGATTTCCTGTCTTCAGTACAGAAATTCTTTTAAAATGTACCAGTGTCTTTTTTTGTCGATTTTCCCATTAAATAGATTCAGGCTATTAAAATGATGGTCCGCTGGCTGCTTGGCATGAAAAACAACCACAGCAAATCGGGGACCTCGACCTTGAGGCTGCTGACGACGGTCCTGCACAGCGACGGCGACCTCACCGAGCAGGGGAGGATCAGGTGGGCGCCCGCGGCCCCTCCTCCGGGGGCGCGCTGCTCTCTGCCTTTGCTGGCAGAGCCGTGGCCCGTGTTGGAAGACTTGCAGCAGGTTGTTGAACCTCTGTCTGCCTCCGCTGGGTAACCTTTAGCCAGCTGCTAACCTCTGTCTGCTGCCGCTGCCCACCTGGTCAGGAAGTAGTTCAGACGCTGGCACTGGCAGGTCAGTGAGGCTCGCCCTCCCCGCAGACCCGGAGCGGGAGGGCACTGCTGCCATGTGCCGTGCTCTGTGCTGTCTCTGAGGACTTCGGGAACTGTGTCTTATGCGCCTGGTTGCCAGCACTCGGCATTGAAGGCTGAGGGGACAGTGCAGACGTGGGCACCCCCTTCAAGGGGGTCAGCTGGGGGTGGAAATGGAAAATTGGGACCCCACAGTAAGAGTTCAGATGTCAGGATCTGGGGATTTGTCTGGGAGACCCTCAGTCCTCAGTGCAAACGAGAGCGTGGCGTTAGGTGTTAATAAAAACACAGGGACGGCGTTGGTGATAGGACAGGGTCGGTGTGAGTCGGACTCAGCCGGGCAGCAGTGAGTGTGGTCAGGTTTTGTTACCAGCTGAGGGTCTTGCTCGTGACGTGTTTCAGTACAGACAACCTTGAGATGAATCCTGGACGACTGACTGTTGTTATTGTACACGTGAGGAGTTGGAGACACCCAGAGCTACGTAACTGTTGTTTGGATTGGTTGTTTTTTCAAGTTACACCCTGTGGAGTGATCGCGGCTTCCTGGAGGGGGCGTGAGGAGAGTGTCTAGTGGTGGGCGCTCCCTGCGCGGCTCAGTCCTTGGCTCTGGTGGGAAGTGGGCTGCTAGGTCTTTATACCTTAAACTTTTATATCCAGGTTTATTGGAAGGAAAGAGTCCTTTGCTTAAAAAGTTGAAAAATAGAAAGCAAAAGCCCACTGGGCTAGATAGAAACCACCGATTGTGAGGGAACATTTTAAAGAGAAACACACAGGCATCACCCTGCATGCCTGTGGGGAGAGCACCTGCCTCCTGGCCCACCTTCTCTGACCTGAGGGCCGTGGTTGACCTGGAAGTGGCTGTTGGTAAGCTGAAGAGCACTGGGGGCATGTCCTGAGACCGCAGGCCCTCGTCAGTGCTGTCCTCGATCAGGACCCGTCTACCCTCTCACTGCTGCCCACCATCGGTCATGTTTTATTGTCACCTGCCTTTGCCAGTCCTTGTCAGTGCATCCTGATCGCGTGTTTGAACAACTTCAGACTGCAGAAGCTGGTAAAAGTTGTCAGCCTCCTCGTCTTGGCCTTAGTGGTTGGTGCGTCAATTTGAATAACAGGCATCTTAACTGGCCAGCTTGCAGTTTGAGATTGATCAGACATGCACTCAGGAGGCATTGGTCATTTGTGGTGACTAAAATGCAGAAGCTGGAAATGAAGAAGGCTTGGTCGTTGGAAAATGCGGCCTTGGTGACAGAAATGATGCCAGAGATCGCAGAGTAGAATTTTGCAGACTAACAACTTCTTCATCGCAAATACCTTTTTTAACCAACACAGAGGCAACTGCACACATGGACCTCACCAGATGGAACACACAGGAACCAGACCGACTACGTCTGTGGAAAAAGACGATGGAAAAGCTCCGCATCAGCAGTCAGAACAAGGCCAGGTCCTGATGGGGGCACAGACCATCAGTTGCTCATAGCAAATTCACATTGAAACTGAAGAGTAGTAGACCTTCGGTACATTGCTCCTGGGTTTAGAGACCATCTCAAGAAGAGGTTTGGCCTGTTGACCACTGATGACTGAAGACAGACAGACTGAGGAATGACATCAAGACATCATTCATGAAGAGAGCATTAAAAAGGCCAAATTGGATGTCAGAGGAGACTCAAACTTGCTCTTAAACATTGAGCAGCTAAAGCTAAAGGAAGGAATGGGGAAGGAAAAGACCTAAACAGAAGATTTGAAAGAACAGCTCAAGAAGACAAAAGAAAGTTTTGTAATGACTTGGGCAAAGTGCTGGAAATGGAACATCAGAAGGGAAGAACATATTCTGCATTTCTCAGGCTGAAATAAGAAAACACTCAAGCCTTGAGTTGCAGTAGTGAAGGATTCTACAGGGAAAGTATTAAACGAATAAGGGGGCATCAGAAGAAGACGGCAGGAATGCATAGTGTTAACCCATCAGAAAGAAGTACTCTGTGTTCAGCCGTTGAAAGAGGTAGCGCGTGGTCACGAACCAGTGGTGCTGAAGGACGACATCAAAGCTGTGTTGAAGGCATTAGCAAAAAGGCAACTGGTGGAGTATCAGTGGAGATATTTCAACAAACGCCAAGAATTTGGAGGAGAGCTACATGGCCACCTGACTGAAAGAGATCCATTACTTATGCCCATTGCAAAGAAAGGCGACCCAGTCAAATGCAGAAATTACTGAACAGTATCGTTAATATCACACGCAAGTAAAATTTTGCTCAAGGCCATTCAGAAGCGACTGCAACAGTATATTGACAAGGAAGCGCCAGAAATTGAAGCTGGATTCAGAAGACCTGGAACCAGGGACACCCTTGCTGTTGTCAGATGGATCTTGGCTGAAGGCAGGGACTGCCACCGAGATGTTGACCTGTGTCACACTGACTGTGCAGAGGCATTGGCTGTGTGGGTCGTAACAAACCGTAGCTAACATTGTATAATACAGAACTCCCAGAACACTTCATTGTGCTCTTCTGTTTATGGAACAAGAGGCAGTTGTGAGAACAGAAAAAGGGGACACTGCATGGTGTCAAGTCAGGAAAGGCGTGTGTCAGATTTGTAGCCTTTCACCATAACTATTCAATCTGTATGCTGAGCAAAAATTCGGGAAGTTGGAAGAAGAAGAACAAGGCATCAGGATTGGAGGACAGCTCGTTAACAACCTGTGTCCCGCAGACCACGCTGCCTTGCTTGCGGGAAGTGACGAAGATTTGTGACACTTACTGAGGAAGATCCAGGACCATAGCCTTCGGTGTGGACCGCACCTCAACATCAAGAAAATAAAAATCCTCTCGACTAGACCAGTGAGCAACATTGTGATAAATGGAGAAAGGATTGAGGTTGTCAAGGATTTCATTTTACTTGGTTCCACAATCAGCTCTCTTGGAAGCAACAGGCAAGAAATGAGAAAGATGCACTGCACTGGGAGAATCTGCTTTTTTAAAGGACCTCTTCAAAGTATTGAAAAGTAAAGATGTCACCTTGAAGTCTATAAGGGGGGCCTGACCCAAGCCATGGTATTTTCAGTCACATAATATGCTTGAGAAAGTTGGACTGTAAACAAAGAAGACAGAGGTCATAGGTCAGTGTTCTGGATCATCTTTCGAAAGGTAAAGTGTAAAAGCGACCTGGATTTTAGATCTTGGAAGACTAGGGCGGCACTTAGGTACGTGAATGTTGTACAGTAATCTGTTGTAGACAGAGTGCCAGGCAGAGTGCTAGACTTTTCCCTGACACGAACCCAGGATCCCTTTGCCTCTCTGGTGCATCCCAGTCTCAGAAAGGTTTGAGTGGACACACGCACTAGTCGGAGGTACGTGACACGCACTCCCCTGGCAGGGGCTTCCTTTCCCTCCGTGTCGTTGACCAGCTGGCTTCTGGCCAAGGGCACAAATGGTTTCTCACTTGCCTGCTTTCATTCTGCCTTGTAGCACAGCGGCCATGGTAGACTGATGAGCAAGTTAGGGCCTTTTTATACCTAATCTGTGTTTGTTTTAGTGTTTAAAAAATCTGTAATGGAAGACTGAAGACTTAACAGCTAGCATAGAAATAAATTTGTTCAAGCATGGCTGAAAACTGTTTATTTGTAGGACGAGAGAATTAAACGGCTTCAAAGCTGCTATCAAAGACTTACATACAAGAGGGTTTTATAACATTAAACATCATAGTTAAGTAAATAGTGTTATTCACTATCACCAAGTTATTTTATACTTCTTTGCCAGAGTAATTTTTAAAAATTAGATGAACAAAAAAGAAGTGCTCATGGTGCAGACGTTTCAAAATTGTCCTCTCCTCTCCGTTCTTTCTCAGTAAGCCGGATATGTCCCGCCTGAGGCTCGCCGCTGCCAGTGCCATTGTGAAGCTGGCCCAGGAGCCCTGCTACCACGAGATCATCACCCTGGAGCAGTACCAGCTGTGCGCGCTGGCCATCAACGTAAGGACGCGGGCTCACTGTGTCTGAAGTCTGACTTTAGGACCAGCCGTGTGCGCTGACCATCAGGATGAGGACCCGTCGTCACTTTGTCTGATGTGTGGCTTCAGTACCAGTCATGTGCCCTGGCCATTAGTGTAAGGGTACACAGTCACTTTTCTGAACTCTGGCTTTAATACCAGCATGTGCCTTGGTCATCAGTGTGAGGACACATAGTCCCTTTATCTGTCTGTGGCTTTAGTACCAGTCGTGTGCGCTGGCCATCAGTGTAAAGACACGTGTTTACCTTGTCTGGTTCTTGGATATCAGGAAGAAAAACATCCACGGTGATAGGTAAAAATCTTGAATGTTTATATTTTGTTTGTAAAAACAGAACTGTAGGAGAAAATACTTCAGCTCTCTTACTGTCAGCGTTGGGTTGCTGGCCTCCTCCTCTGGGCCCTGGGGGCCCAGTGAGACAGGTGTGACTGCTGCCGGAAGGCTGGCCGATGCAGACACACATCAAGTGTCCTGGGAGGAGGAGCTGGCCATCTACTCCCCCAGAGACTGCAGCCCGGGACACCCTGTGGGACACTTGTGCTCAGTTGTAGATGGTTCCTATGGGTGGGGGTTAACTTGATGGCAGTGGAGTTGTTTTTTTTTTTTTTATGGTATCATAGCAGTTATTTCTTAAAGCAAAGAAAAAAATACTGAAATTTATATTTTTATAATGCCGTATGGTATAGTAATTTCAGGTGAGAAGAACTCCTTGTCATTTTAGTGAATTGAGTTTTTAAATTATTAACAGTGTTATTTATGGCTTTATACTCCAGTCTTAGAGATTGCATGTTATAGGATCGTCGTATTTGAGCTGTTCACTTTTCACATTTCTAGCACCACTGAGAAAAGGAAACAAGAAGGACTCCCGTGGTAGTCAATCTGATTTTCTGCTGTGGGCTTTTCAGTCCCGATCTGGTTAGTTGGCACTTGGGTTTCCTGCTCTTTCCGGCTTCATGTGATGCTGCAGGGGCATCTTTCTGAGTGCTGTGGTGGTGGCTGTCATCTGTGTCCCTCCTCCTCCTTGTCTGTCCACAGCATGTTTGAAAACTGACTTAAGTGCACCCGCTGAGCCCAGTATCATCTTGATTTCTAATCACAGTGATTTTGTCCATTTGCAGTACTTTGTCTTTAAAACAGATGCTCTGAAGCCGATTTATGAATTATGTTAGTTTATTGTTGAGACATTAGACAAACTGAGAAATGAGATTTGTGACAAACCAGTAACTTTGTGGTTTAGTTTTCCCATTCAATTTTGGAGCTAATCCTATGTTGTAAGAAAAAGAAAAAAAAAATTTACAGCTGCCCCTATGATCCCCCTTAATAAACTGCATATAAACACAATTTTAATTACTACCAGCCTTGTCATCTTCCTCTCCATCTGGAAGGACTGTAACGACTGTAGTACATCCCTCTTTTTAATATGATGGCACTGTATTTTTCATGATAATCACTGGATTGCTTCTTTCAGTATTAAAGCTGTGATTGAATTTGGAGCCTTCTCTGAGTAGAGTTCTGAATAATATGTCTTTCTAAAATATAAAGTTAGTGGTTTTGTTCTTCTAAGCCAAAGCCAAGAACTTCCTTCAGTATTTCTTGTAGTTTGGGTTTGGTTTTTACAAAGTCTCTGGGTTTCTGTTTATCTGGACATGTGTTAATTTCATTTTCGTATTTGAAAGATAGTTTTGCAGGATATTTAATTCTTGGTTGGAAGTTCTTCTCCTTCAAGGCTTTGAATGTGTCACGCCACTGTCTCCTTGCCAGCATGGTTTCTGCTGAGAAATCTGACGAGAGCCTATAGGGTTTCCCTCTGAATGTTAGCTTTGCCTTGAGTCTTGCTGCCTTTAAGAGTTGCTGCTTATGTTTGATTTTGTTAAACTTGATTATAATATGTCTTGGAGTCTTTCTTTTGAGATCTATATTGGGTGGCGTAAGATATGCATCTGGGATATCTATATTCTCTTCCTTCATGATTTCTGGGAAGTTTCCTGTCAGCAGCTCAGCAGCAATACTCTCTGTGTTCTCAGATGTCTCACCCTGTTCAGAGACTCCAATTAATCGAAGGTTTTTCCTCTTAATAGAGTCCCGTGTGCTTCTTAATGCTTCTTCATTTTTCTTGTTTCTTTTTTCTGATTTCTGCTCATAGATGCTGGCGTCAGTAGCTCTGTCTTCCAAGTCAGAAATTCTTTTTTCCATTTGTTGCATTCTGTTTTCTTGGTTTTGAATGGAAGTTTCTATGTCTTTGATTTTGTACTTGATCTGTTGGATTTCAGAGTACTGGTGTTGCATCAGATCGAACAGCTTGCTTAATTTTTCCTCTTGTCTTGCTGCATTTTGTGTAAGGTCTAGAAGGGCTCTGTATAGAATCCTTTTGTATTCACCTCCTGATGATGTCAGAAAAGCTTCTTCATCTCGAAAACTCCTTGGTGGTTTTGTTTGGGAGCCTTCTCACGCCATGGGTGATTTCTTGTTTGCCACAAGCATCTGTTGCTTTTTGGGTCCCATGTGAGTAAGTAAAGGCTGGGAGAGATACTGTGAGGATGGACTGCAGATGTTTCTCCAGGCTGTCTTAAAATGTAAAACAAAAGGTACCTGACCACTTCCCAAGTCAGTCAGGTTTTCAGGTGTAGAGGTCCCTCTTCTCAACGGGCAAAGTAAGCACCACTATATCCAACCCTAGATGATACAAACTAGTTCAAAATACAGCAATGCTATTGCCCTGTTGGCCTCTGCTTACAGGACCCAGCCTTAGGTGACACTGTGTAAACTACTGCTTTTCTGGTAGAAAAGTGCTCTCCTGTGGGCAGGCTCTGGCTCCAAGCTAAGAAATAGGTCCAGCTGCAGCCACTGTATCTAACAGGGTGCCCTGCACACGGTCGGTGGATAGAGGGGCTAAAGGTGCTGAGAGGTAGTGATTCCTCTGCCTCTGTTGCCAGGCCTGCACCATAGGTGACACTGTATAAACTACTGCTTTTCTGTCAGAGAAGCGCTGTCCTGTTTGCAGGCACTGGCTCCCAGGCTAAGAATTAGGTTGCGCCAAAATCTCCGTATCCAACATGGCGTCCTGCACACAGTCACTGCGGTTCCGTACAAACCCTGCTGTGGCAGTGATAAAGAGATAGGCCCAAAGTGGCTAGATGAACAGAGTCCTAAGCCTGGCTCTGAAAATATGGCAATTTCACCTGTCTATCCTACCAGCAGTGCGTCTTGATTCTAGCTGCTAGGCAAGACCTGGCTCTGCCCGCCGGCCAAGACAGAGGAAAAAAAGTCACAATGGTGCGTTTCCCTTCAGTCCATGACAGCCAGGGCTAGCCAGGAGCGGGAGTCAGCAAAAGAGAGGTTTTTTGCTCATTGACATGAAGTCCAAATTAACAAACCTGTGCCACGTCCTGGGGGCTCACTAGGTGACCAGAAGGCTCCGTTAGATTATCAGTTCAGGTCTTGGTTTCCAGAGGGATATAGGGAGACATGGGCGTAATCTGCCCTCTTGACTCCACCTCCAAAAAAAAAATTTAGATGTATGTGAAGTTTCTTAGAACAAAAATTCCCTGTGCAGGTTTTCAGTTTTTTATTGTTGTTTTTAGGTAAGGCAACAGTTCTGCAGCCTCCTGTCAGCAGTACTTGCTGGGTGTTGATTGATGGGGTTCTTGCTGACGTTTCTCAGACTGTCGGTGCTGTCGTTGAAGTAGACATGTTAAAACTGCAGAGAAAAATGGACACACGTGAAAAGAGAAAGACTGTTCCTGAAACTGAACCAGCTGTCTGTGTGGTGGAAACCCTGGTGGCCCAGCGGTTACGTTCTGCGGCTGCAAACCGAAAGGTCGGCAGTTCACATCCACTGGGTGCTCCTTGAAAACTCTGTGGGGCAGTCCTGTCCAGTAGGATTGCTACGTGTCGGGATTGACTTGACGGTGGCTTTCAGCGGTGTGTGTAGTGTACACACATGCCAGTTGTCGTTATCATGTGTTCACCGTGTGGGGAGAGTTACCCATGTGTTAACATCCATGGACGTTGTCTCTAATGTGTGCAATCCATGGCCACCTCAGTCACCAACTTCCTCAGATGAAACTGCTTAAATTTTAAGATTGTTTGGGAACTCTGTTTGCGTGTGGAGGATGTGTGAATTCTCCAGAGTTAGCTGTTCGTGTCTCCTGCAGCTGACACTGTCAGGTTTCCCCGTCCTGAGGGAGACTTGCCCTGGTTCTGCTGCTCTGTGAAGGCATAGGCTCGTTCCCTCTCGGGCGCCTCCGAGCCTCTGTCTGTGTCTGTTTCTCTTACTGCCGCTCCTCCTCCCCCCTCCTCTGCCGTCTGTCCTGTGGTTCCGTCAGAGTGCCCCCTTGAAGTCCCTCGGTCCGCTGGGCCTGGTCTGGACTGGCCAGTCCTCTGTGCTGGGGACACTGCATGTTCCACTTTCGTTTGACAAACTCTTCTGTGGACTCTGTCTCCTGGTTTGGGTCTTAACTGCCCCGACCCTATTGGCTGTTTTTCTTCTCCATGTGTGTTCTGTGGGGACCCGCGTGGCCGGCTTCTCCACGCTTGTGCATTCTGTGTTGGGGCCTCCTCTCCTGGCTTCTCCACACGTGTGCCTTCTGTGTCGGGGCCTGCTGTCCCGGCTTCTCCACGCTTGTGCATTCTGTGTCGGGGCCTCCTCTCCCGGCTTCTCCACACGTGTGACTTCTGTGTCGGGGCCTGCTGTCCCGGCTTCTCCACGCGTGTGCCTTCTGTGTCGGGGCCTGCTCTCCCGGCTTCTCCACGCGTGTGCCTTCTGTGTCGGGGCCTGCTGTCCCGGCTTCTCCACGCGTGTGCCTTCTGTGTCGGGGCCTGCTGTCCCGGCTTCTCCACGCGTGTGCCTTCTGTGTCGGGGCCTGCTCTCCCGGCTTCTCCACGCGTGTGCCTTCTGTGTCGGGGCCTGCTGTCCCGGCTTCTCCACGCGTGTGCCTTCTGTGTCGGGGCCTGCTCTCCCGGCTTCTCCACGCGTGTGCCTTCTGTGTCGGGGCCTGCTCTCCCGGCTTCTCCACGCGTGTGCCTTCTGTGTCGGGGCCTGCTCTCCCGGCTTCTCCACGCGTGTGCCTTCTGTGTCGGGGCCTGCTGTCCCGGCTTCTCCACGCGTGTGCCTTCTGTGTCGGGGCCTGCTCTCCCGGCTTCTCCACGCGTGTGCCTTCTGTGTCGGGGCCTGCTGTCCGCCAGCGGTCGTCTCTGGCCCACTCCTGACGTTTTTTGGTTCCCTGAACGTAAGATGAGTTGGTGCAGTTCCCGAATCGCGCCCCTCTCAGCCCAGAGGGCCTCTGGTAGTGCTCACCGCGTTGGCACGCGGCCTGTCTCAGACCCGCACGGGTGAGTCCGGGCGGCCCCGACTGGCCCCTCGGTCTGCTGCGGGGGTCCGGGCGTCCTGCCCCTGGTGCGCTTCCGTCGCCGTCACCGTTGGCCGCGCTCACCTCGACTGTGGGGTGAGACTGGCTCTGTGCCCGGAGGGATTTCCTGCATGGGAGGAGCTCGGAGCTGTTGGTTTACTGTTCAGAAATATTTAGGGGCTGGTGTTCGCTGGGCGACAGTAGTTTCCAGCCTGACGTTGACACACCTTGTGGGGTGCACTGCTGTTCAGCCGCTGTCATCTCCCTTGTGTGCTGCGCCCTTGGCCACTTGGGATTTTCTTCCTCCTCCTCCATTGCCGCACGTCCACACCCAGGCCTTGTGCAGAGGGAGACTCAGGCGCCGGCCTCTCCGCAGCCCCTCTGACCCCTGGAGCCGGAAGTCCTCTCTCTGTCCTTCGGGTCCCTGAGGTGGTCGTGTCGCGGTCCTCCTGGGCATGCGGAGCTTGGCGTTACGTGCCAGCTGTGCGTGCGTCTGTCTCGGGTTCAGCTCTCCGCTTTAAGATGGGCCTCGTGCATGGCAGTGTTCTGTCTTGTGGACGCTGGCTCTGCGCCAGAGTTGAAACTAGGTCTGGGAAGGACTGGACAGTAGGAAGCTGGACATCAGGTAGTAACTGCCTGGGTATTTTGGACTCTGAGTTTGGCACGTGCTCTGCCCTTTGTGCCCCGTTGGCCCTGTGGCAAGTTTTAGAAACCAAGTATGTCACAGCACTGCCCTCAGCAGAGGACAGCCTCTGAGCAGAGATAGGACCGAGGAATGGACAGCAGTGTTTGGGGTCTGACGGGTGCTGTCCCTGGAGTGACTGATGGACGTGGGGGCCATTGGGCATCGTGCTCCGGCTGGGTGTTCAGGAGGGGGCACTCGGCCTGAACGCACTGCCTGTGGAACGCCGCGTGACTGTCGTCAGTGGTGAGTGCAAGCTGTGATGGGAATTGTGTCTAGGGGTAGGAAACGTTTGGTGTTACGAGTTTTTCTTTCCTTATACTTACTGAATTCTTGGTTATAGTTGCAATCTTGTGTCATTCAGGTGTCACAGTTTTTGAGTGTAATTTTTCTGGAAAAACCGTGTTACTGTGTCCTTCATGTTCTGGTTTTATAGCAGAGTTCACCTGTGGCTGCAGAGTGCCGGCAGGCTTTCTTGCTCGGGGGGTGGGGGTTGAGGTCAGCTTCTGATGTCTGTCTAGCTGAATCTCTTGGGAAGTCCCTGCTGTGTTGTCCTTGTGAGTCACCTTGCCTGTGATTGGACATGAGCTGTCCAGCGTCACCTGGGTCACTTTTTGAAGTAGTACCTCTTTGGTGGTGATGCACAGCTGGACTTTGTGGATCACTGTCTCTGCGTTGGTGGCACTGAGGCTGGTTGGCTTCCGTGGGCACTGTCTGAAGGGAGGTGGCGCTGGAGCAGAAGCGGGGCTTGAGGAGTGGTCTGCAGCTGCTGAGTGCAGGGTCTGCTTACAGCTGTGTGTGTTCATAATGAATGCTTGAGTGACTGAGACCTTCCTCCCCCGTGAGCGTGACTCACGGGAAGCGTGAGGCACCTTTGACCTTGACTCGGGGGAAAGAGTCGGTTGTTGTTAGCTGGTGACAAGTCGATTCTGGCTGGTAACTGATGGTATTTCTGTGAAGCTGTGATGACTTTAGAGTAGGTAATCAGTGTTAGAATAACCAAAATTTAAAGTTTTGAAGATGAGGGCACAGTGTTGTGATTTAGGATTTGAAGAAGAAAAAACTAAATGGTCACTGAAGCTAGAAGACACAGTATACATAAACCTGCAACAGCATGGAACATACCACGTCATACATGCACTGGGTGGAGCAGAACCCAAACCAGAAAGCAGACCCACTGCCACTGAGTCGATTCCAACTCCAAGTTTTGTGCCGACAGAGGAGCCCCCCCTTCGCAGTGACGCGCCCCCCCAGTGCTCTGTGGGTTGTTTTACCCCATGTCTCCGTAAAAACTGAGCGTGGTGCTGTCAGGGGACCACCCTGGAGGGCTGTGGCTGGCGAGCCGTGTAGACAGGGCTGGCCATTTGTGTAGTCGTAGGGCATCGTCAAGACCTGTAAGGCGTCAGAGGGTCGGGGCTGTTTCCTGTAGTGTGGGAAAATCTGCTGGTGGCTGTGCTAGCTGCTAGAGAGTCAGAGATGACCGAGACGTGGCGCAGTCTCGAAGGACTCTGCACTGGGGCAGGAGACAGCAGCACGGGTCCAGGTGATGGTTCAGGACCACAGACTGAGGGCCTCGCGGGGACCGCCCCACTGCTAGGGGAGCCGTGGGATGCCTGGTCCTCACCCTGGGCCGCTGTCTGGTAGGTGTGTGAGCTGCCTGAAGGACTGGGCTTCCCCAGGCGAGGGGCCAGGGACCGTTCGGTGTGCCTAATGAACAGAAAGTCATTTAGTGTTTCTGCGATTGATTAGTAACTCTTACCATCAGAGCTGCGCATTTTAATCTGATAGGTTTTTGTGTGATGAACCTAAGACACATAAATTGGGCAGTTTTGTCTTGTTCAGTAAGTGAAAGCGTGCGTATATGTATCAATTAGTATTTATTTGCTTTTTTTCCCCTGTGTTATTGTGTAAATGAGAATGGATTTATATTAAAACTGCATTGAAAAGTCTGTGTGTTGAAAGAATTTCCTAACATGTGTAGCTGGTGGGGAGACCCGGGTTGTGCCGTGGGTTAAGCGCTACGTCTGCTCACCACAAGGTCGGCGGTTCAAACCTGCTAGGCGCTCCTGGGAAACCCGGGGAGGCAGTTCTGCTCTGACCTGTGGGGTCGCTATGGGTCAGACCCGACTCGACGGCAGTGGGTTTGGTTTTGGGGGTAGCTGGTGGTGGTTAGGACACAGGTAAATGCTTGGAGACTGGAGGTTGCCCATGTCACTGCTGCCCAGTCGGGGGCGCTGAGTGGGCTCGTAGATGACCTTGCTGCCGTCTGCCTTGTTGGCAGGTGTTCCTGCGGGACTGTTGGCTGCCGTGGGATGACGCCTGGGACTTTTCGTGTCATTACAGGATGAATGCTATCAGGTCCGACAAGTCTTTGCTCAGAAACTTCACAAAGGCCTTTCCCGCCTGCGGCTGCCGCTGGAGTACATGGCCATCTGTGCCCTCTGTGCCAAGGACCCTGTCAAGGAGCGGCGAGCCCATGCCCGGCAGTGCCTGGTGAAGAACATCAGCGTCCGGCGCGAGTATCTGAAGCAGCACGCGGCGGTCAGCGGTAAGCGGCGGCGGGCGGCCGGGTCCCCTTGTAGGGAACGCAGCGATGGGCTTCTCCTCTTCCTTGTTTGACTCTTAAGTGGTACTTGTCAAGTATGATGTTACTAACGTCTAATAACAGCTTTTTATTTAAAAAGGTCATTTAAAAATGTAGACACATGGTGTTGAGATAGAAACTTGTGTCCTGATCTAAGTGAGTGAGGTTCCCAGAAATGAGCCCGCAATCCTGGAGGCACTCTGAATGGGAGAGGGGGCTGTCTGCTCCACACAGACCATCCACACACTTTTAGCTGAAGGGATGTCTCAGTCCTCTCCCCAGGAGCTGACTTTACACTCAGGCCTTGTCTGTCTGTCTGTAAGTTCTGCTGGCTCTTTCTGTCCCCGTTAGTCCATGTGCCTTGCTGACCATTTCCCGTGTTTGACAGCCTGAAAGCCTCCCAGTTAGCCACATCAGAGGTCAGAGACCTTCCTCCCGCCTCCCTTCCAGCAGTCACTGAGTCCTGTTGACTCCTGTCCCATCCTTGTGAAGCTCTCCCCTCGGCCCCCTGTCCCCACTGTGTCTCCGTTGGGTGTGGCAGCATGTCCCTCTGCAGCCAGGCCGCCTGCGTCCGTGGGCTCCCTTGGCGAACAGCCGAGGTCATACCATGTGCTCACTGGAGGTGTGTGTGGGTTCTGTGTCCTCAGAGGGTCCAGTTCTGGTTCACTCTGGCCTGGATGTCTGCCCTCTCTTGAGCCCGGCCAAGTTCTGAGCTGGGGTCACTTGAGACCCCCTCAGCCATCTGTTCTGTTATCATCTTGATCTAGAATTGCCTCTCCCTCCAGACAGAGACAGACAGACAGACAGACAGACAGAAGACCAAGGCCTGTGGTCTACCCCTGTTAGCTGTTAGAGGTAGAGCCTTGCCGTTAGCAGCCCCGTGCTGCAGAAGCCAGGATGGCTCTGGAGCCCCTCGGCCCTCGCATCTGGGCAGACTCCCCGGCTGGCCTGACCCTAGTCCTTGTCTGTGAGGATGGGGAGGGTGACACTCTGTCCCGGAGGGTTGCTCTGAGGGTGACAGGAGTAGGGACAGGAGAACAGGTGGCCCGGTGTGTGGCCCTGAGAGCCGGCAGGTCTGCTCCTCTGAGGGCGCCTCCTGGGGAGGTGTGGCTGCTGTCCCTGCTGCTCTTTAAACTCTGTACTTGGGCCCCTTACCTGGTGGCCTGCCTTCTTACGGTAGACTGGGGACACAGAGGCGCTCGGTAAGTCAGCTAACGTTGGAGTTGGCCTGAGTTTTAAATCTCTGTTCTGTGCTCGCCGTGGAAGGAATGGTTTACAGACAAACTGTTCTCTTCCAGTGCAGCTCTAGAAACAAGGAAAATCCAGTGCCTTGTTGGTGCCACAGAAGGTGCCTGTGGTGCGGTGTTTAAGGCGCTCAGCCACTAACTGAAGGCTGCCGGTTTGGACCCGCCAGCCACTCCGCAGGAGAAAGACGTGACCGTCAGCTTCCGTAAAGACAGCCTGGGAGCCCCATGGGCTGTTCCCCTTAGTCCGGGGCGCCCTGTGAGTCGGTCTGGACTCGAAGGCGGTGGTCTCAGGTTTTGTAGGTGCACGTGATGCCTGTTCTCACAGTTCAGGGTGGTGTCTGCTGTGAGATGTTGAGGACAGGAATCACAAAAGACATCCACGATACCATTCTTGATGTTTTTGAACACCTTTTGTCAAAATGTGTTAGGATCACCACTGACTTCTGAAGGACTAGACTGATCTCAGATAACAAATTTGAGGAAAAAATACATGAATTTAAAGTAAGAAGATACTCCTCTGTTATTTAAAAGTTCCTAGGAACTACGTAAGTCTCTTCCTTCCTAAACCTGTTAGAGGTGGTCTCAGCGCTTGCTTCCTGTCCACGCGCACCACCGACGGGATTCTGGCAGCGGGTTTGGGTTTTGCTCAGTGGTTTCTGAGACCGCTAAACATGGAGTCACTCACAGGGGTGGGAACACTAGACGGTAAGTCTGTCATGTCAGCACAGCTTGTTTTGGTCACTTTTCCATGAGCACTTGCACACGGAGGGAACCCCGGTCGCGCAGGGGGTGAGCACTGCCGCTGCTCCCCAGAGGGCTGGCGGCTGGGGTCCACCGGTTGCTCCTCAGAAGCCCCGTGGGGCGGGTATCCCCTGCCGGCAGGGCCGCTGGGCATCAGAACCGACTCGGCGGCAGCGGGCAACAGCACGTGTGTGTTGAGCAGGCGTGTCCGTGTCACACATGTGACGTGGATGGGGGAAGGACTGCTTACCGGCCAGTGTCCTCAGCACCGATCCTGCTAGTGTGTTTGTCTCCTGCCGTGGTCGGTGAACTCTGGGACACAGAAAAGACTGTATCAAAGAGCGAACAAGAGTGAGCATACTAGATTCGGTTATCTAACCCGGAATTTTTTGTTGTTATTTTGTTTTTCTTTTTTTTTCTTTTCAGAAAAATTATTGTCTCTTCTGCCAGAGTATGTTGTTCCATATACAATTCACCTTTTGGCACATGACCCAGATTATGTCAAAGTACAGGATATTGAACAACTTAAAGATGTTAAAGAGTAAGACTTTTCCATCCCATTTTCATATTTTCTGAAAGTTGTTTTGTCGCTTTACTGCTGATAATGGGATCTTACCTATAATTAATTGGCTTGTTAGATTTGTTTCCTGTCTTAGGAATTTCAGGTTCTTTATTTCTGTATTTGCTCTGTTGTCTGTCTGTCTGTCTGTCTTCACACCATCTTGTCACATGGTTTCTTGTGCATTTTTCCTGCATTTCATTTAGTACACTAAGCTCTGTTTCTTGGCCGGTCTGGCCTCTCTCTTTTACCGAGGTAGTCTGTTAAAAGTTTCCATTCTGGTTTTTGTCTTTCCCCACTTCCCTCTGAACTCTGTGTAGGGGACTTAGTGCTCTCTGTCACTCAGTGGGTGGGCACGTTGTTCTCTGCGGGACTGTCTTCCTCCAGGGGAGGGAAGGAAGGCCTCACCGAGCCATGGGCCATGTTGAGAGCCAGAGAACCACTGCCACTTCCTGGTCCCCTGGTGATTCTCTAGGGAGTGTTCGGGACAGATGGGACTCTTTGTCAATTGCTGCTGAGAGACAGGACAGACGGACTGTGCTTGGGTGTGGGGTGGAGCTGGGCGTGGGGCCGTGGGTGGCCCTGGAGAGGCCTTTGGGAGGCCAGCGGGCTCCCAGTGTCAGCTGGAGAGACTGGTCCTCTTTCCGTTACAGTCAGGAGTGACCTTGTGAGTGATTGAATCATGGCTTTGGCTTCCCGTGAAGGAAAATAACTTGTTGTTAACGAACATATTTTATAGATAAATAGTTGAGATACTTGAGGAAGAGGAACATGCAGTTCCTGGTAATTCCGCACAACAAGGGAAAGGCTGTCACTGCCGTGGCCACTGTTTTCCTTTTTAAAAATCAGTAGTTCTCTGTTAGTGATGGTAATTAAGGAAAACCCTAGCTCTGCGCTATCAGAAAACATTGGCTGTTAAATAAGACCTTCTTGGAATTCCCTGGACATGCTAGGTGATGTCTCTCAAGAGCCGCAGTCCAGCCCCTAGGGAAGTGAGTCACTTGGGAAGAGCCCATCACACACCCAAGAAGCTTGTTTTTCTCCTTGAATGCCTGCATCCCATTTGTCTCTCTTCCTTCTCCCATTTCTGTTCTTCTGTGTGTGTCACCTGTGACTCTGTCCCTTTCTACTTACAAGAGAGGTTCCTTATCGAGAAGGAGTTTGCGTAATTAACTTTGAAGCTGAGGTACAGGAACTTTGAGTTTTTCTCTCTTGAGGCAAAGGCTGTCTGTAGTTATCAGCCCTGACTGTTCCTCTCAGATTTATTGACGGAGACTCTTACCCACTGAGTAGGGTCGTTCCATTCTCTTGAAGATGTCTGATCTGGATAGTAGTCTTGGGTATTTGTCCCCGGCCCCGTTCCTCCTTGAGGCAGTCTCCGTCCCTGTCACAGCCGGGGTGTAGTTTCACTCTGTTCTTGGCAGCACTGCTGATGTCCCCTTGTAACCTGCTTCCCAGGGAGGATGAGGGAGCCTCTGGGAGGGGGTCTTAAGAACTCACACTGTACTGCTAGCCTGTTGTAATAGAAGTAGGGGGATGCAGTTTTTTCCCCTGCTGATTTGTAGCTGTTTCTTTTTAAATTTCCCCTTCTTAGAGTTAATAATCTGGGTGCATTGTAAATTTGATATTTAGAGTTATTGTATCTGTGTTTAACAAAGGATCTTTTTTCTTCTGTATGTCTTTTTTTGTTTGTTTTTAGATGTCTTTGGTTTGTTCTGGAAATATTAATGGCTAAAAATGAAAATAACAGCCATGCATTTATCAGAAAGATGGTAGAAAATATTAAACAAACAAAAGATGCCCAAGGACCAGATGATGCCAAGATGAATGAAGTATGTCATTCCTTGTGATGTTGTCATGGTTCCCTGTTGGTGTGAGCATCTGGGTGTGACTCCTTGGGAAGTCCTCCTGATTCCCTGTGGGTGTAAACATCTGGGTGTGACTCTTTGTGGTGTCCTTCTGATTCCCTGTCAGTGTGAGTGTCTGGGTGTGAGTTCTCCACCGTTGTCACGAGTCCCTGTCCATGTGAGCATCTGGGTGTGACTCCTTGGGAAGTCCTCCTGGTTTCCTGTGGGTGTGAGAGTCTGGGTGTGACTCCTTGAGATGTCCTCCCAGTGCCCTGTCAGTGTGAGCGTCTGGGTGTGACTCCTTGGGACATTCTCCCGGTTCCCTGTCGGTGTGAGTGTCTCAGTGTGATTCCTTGTGATGTCATCCCGGTTCTTTGTTAGTGTGAGTATCTGGGTGTGACTCCTTGGGACATCCTGTGGGTCCCTATTTGTATGAGCGTCTGGTTGTGACTTCTCTGATGTCATCATGGTTCCCTGTCCGTGTGAGCGTCTGGGTGTGACTCCTTGGGAAGTCCTCCTGGTTCCCTGTCGATGTGAGTGTCTGGATGTGACTACTTGAGATGTTGTCACAGTTCCCTGTTGATGTGCACATCCAAGTGTGACTTCTTGTGACATCCTTTTGGTTCTGTTTGGTGTGAGCGTCTGGGTGTGACTTCTCTGACGTCGTCACGGTTCCCTGTCCGTGTGAGCGTCTGGGTGTGACTTCTCTGACATCATCCCGGTTCCCTGTTTGGTGTGAGCGTCTGGGTGTGACTTCTCTGACGTCACGATTCCCTGTCTGTGTGAGTGTCTGGGTGTGACTTCTCTGACATCCCGGTTCCCTGTCCGTGTGAGCATCTGGGTGTGACTTCTCTGACGTCATCCCGGTTCCCTGTCCGTGTGAGCGTCTGGGTGTGACTTCTCTGACGTCGTCATGGTTCCCTGTCCGTGTGAGCGTCTGGGTGTGACTTCTCTGACATCATCCCGGTTCCCTGTTTGGTGTGAGCGTCTGGGTGTGACTTCTCTGACGTTGTCATGGTTCCCTGTCTGTGTGAGCGTCTGGGTGTGACTCCTTTGGATGTCATCCCGGTTCCCTGTTGGTTGGAGCATTTGGGTGTCAGGTTTGAGACTCCCACAGTAACTCTAGCCAACACCGGCCAGCTTTCTCTCAGTCAGATGTTGTCACTGAACGTTATGTTCATTGGTTGCTAGTTAATCTGGGTGCGTGTTCTAGGGTCACCCCTAACCCCCGGAGCCCGGGACGCCAGCCTCAGTGCCTCCTTTGTTTTCTGTGCTGCTGCAGAAGCTGTACACTGTGTGCGACGTGGCCATGAACATCATCACGTCCAAGAGCACCACGTACAGCCTGGAATCCCCGAAAGACCCCGTGCTGCCTGCTCGCTTTTTCACACAGCCCGACAAGGTGGGTCGTGGGCGTGTGTGTGGGCCTGTGTGTGTGTGCATGCACATGTGTGTAGATGTGTGCATGTCTGCACGTGTGCCGTGGTAGAAGGTACTTTCAGCTCTAGACTGTGGGAGCGTCAGGAAGGACCAGAACCGGGAGCTGGCCCACCACCAGGACACTGAGTGGTTACTGTGAGTCTTGAAAAGGCTGTGACGGGACAGGCTGGAGGGTGCATTTGGGGTCCAGAGGTGAGTTAGGGTGATGGGAGGTGGTGCTGAAGGTGTTAGGGCAGCCGCTGAACACTGGCAGAGGCGAGATCTAAGCGGATAGATTTGTGGGTAATGACCTTTGACCAGGATGGAGAGGAGAATGCTGATAGGGATAAACTCTGAGAGTAGATACCCGTGATGGTGTTTATAATGCAGCCTGCGGAGACAAGCAGAGACACTGGGACTCTACAAGTCTGTCTCCAGACTTCTTCTTAGCACACAGTGTAGTGCATGATGCAGAAAGATGTTTTCCAGAGTCCTTCTCAGAGTCACCGTGTGCCTGGGCCCATTGAGTGACCCGTCGTTCTGGAGACTGCCGCAGCCTAGGCCACGGAGGGTCCTTCTGGGCACTGGTGTCCCTTATGGAACACTGATAGCTAGAGAGAATTGAAGCAGCCTAGTAGGGTCACCCAGCAGTCAGAAGGGGCTGTCGGCGTTGAGGCAGTTGCCTAGATGTGATGAGCAGAGTGGTAATGGAACTGTCCCTGGGGAGGTGGTCACAGAAGCCTAGCGCACATGGTCCAGTCCTGTGCGGGGTCTAGTCCCTGGGGAGGTGGTCACAGGAGCCCTGCTTTCTGGCTGACCTAGAATACAAGTAACACAGAACCCAGGAGTGGTTTCTTCACTGGATTGTAAGCATGAGGAGGTTGGGTTAAGCTATTACAGTGCTTTTGAACCAGTGACTGAAGTTTTGTGTTTGAACTGTTTCATAAGTGTGCACTTTAAACAGAGAGCTGCTCTGTGTTCTGTTGGCTTTTGAACCTCTTGTAGACAGAATTCTTCAGTGTCACTGACGCCTTCCTTCTCCTTTGCTTGTAGAACTTCAGTAACACCAAAAATTATCTGCCTCCAGAAATGAAATCATTTTTCACTCCTGGAAAAGTACGTCTGAAAAAGCACTTTGATTTTTATTGTGTAGTAGTTTGTTTTAGTGTGTGTTTTTATCGGCATCTATGTGCTATTTTGTATTTCTTTAAAGATGTGTGTATCTCAAGGTAGAAAAAAATCATGTATTTTATTGACTAGTACAAAAATTCTGTTGTTTACTATTAACAAGCTAGATGCCAGCCGATATACACAAGCTTAGTTTTTAGCTTTGTAATAAAGCCCAGGAGGTTTGGGTTCTTTCTTATACTTCTTAATTTCTATATAAAGATCAACATTTTAAAATGCAAAGGTGTGGTCTTCTGTCTCTATAGTGAGAGTCCCCGTCCCCTCACTGTGGTCTTCCCTGTCCTCCTCACTTGTGTCCTGTCTCCTCCATGTGACCGAGAACTGCAACTGTCTCGCTGTCAGTATTGTTTTTAGTTCGTTGGAGGATAATTATTTTGCCGAAAGATATGCCCGTTTATAATGACATTTATGGAAATATTTGGACAGAGATGTTATTTATGACATGTAAGTTTATTTTACTTTCAGTTAAGTAGAGACATGCGTTTCTCTTTTCAGCCTAAGACGACCAATGTCCTTGGAGCGGTTAACAAGCCACTCTCATCAGCAGGCAAGCAGTCTCAGACCAAATCATCACGGATGGAAACCGTGAGCAACGCCAGCAGCAGCTCCAACCCCAGCTCTCCAGGCCGGGTAAAAGGGAGGTGCGTGTGGGACCGACGGCACCCCTGCACTACAGACGGGTGCTGACTGGGCCGGGAGAGGTGCCCGCGGTGTGAAGGGAGGTGCCTGTGTGGCTGGCAGCACCCCTGCAGTGAAGGCGGGTGCCTGCCAGGCCGGGAGAGGTGCCCGTGGTGTGAAGGGAGGTGCGTGTGTGGCCGATGGCACCCCTGCAGTAAAGGTGGGTGCCAGCCGGGCCGGGACAGCTGAGAAAGTGTAATGTAAAAAGCCTTTCACGTCAGCTAGTGGAAGTCACTACCTGTGTCAGTGGCCACGGAACATCGGTAGCTATTCAGAGATTGGTGGCTGTCCCTTGCTCATTTGAGGTAGATGCTCACTGGCAGCCGTCATAGTTCTCTTTGGACATGAATTTGTTTGTAGCCTAAGCACCAAGTGATGGGGACCCCGTGAAGTCACAGAGCCCCCAGACATAAGGCAGTCCTTGGAAAAGGACCTAGGGGCAGGGGCGGAAGAGTTACCCAGTACCCTGTTGCGTGCTTAAGGTAGACTGCAGCACAGTGTCGTGGGGCCTTCCCCCAGACTTTAAAAAATGATTTTTAGTTACATTTGTGTGTGCGTAGAAAGGTTTTGAATTAATACTCAAGACCCTAACCATGTTTATATGATCTCATGTAAGAGGGAGATACTGTTTGCTGTGCTTCGAATTTCTTTTCACCATGTGCAGATATAAACTTGTTTGTCTTGGAAAAAAAAGCTTTTTTAAAACAAACTTTGAGTTTATGCTCTATAGGAGTTTTGTTTGTTGGCTTTGTAAGACAGACCATTAAATCACACTGTCACTACTTGAAGCCCAAGTGCCCAGCACCCCCACCGCTGGCTGGTAGCGGAGGATTGTCTAGGATAGGGCTGCCTGTTCAGTGAGGTCACCGAGCCATTCCGGAAGGCCAGGCTGTCACTGGCATGGTTCGCAGCCAGTTGGTGACGACAGGAAGAGGCATTCCGGAAGGTACTGTCAGTCCCTTGTCGTGACAAGCTGGTGCCAGACTGTAGAGCAGACACAGAAGTGACAGCCTTGTGTGACTCTGGTTTGGCTCAGAGCCTCATGGATCGCTGCCTGGTGCCCAGGCAGTGGTGGTGCCCGCGTCGGTGGGCTGGCCGCAGACCTGATGTGGCCTGAAGCATTTCCTTCTGGGTGTTGCCTCGCTCGCTGGTTTTTCTCCTGGCTTTCTGATTCTTTCCAGAGATGGCCCAGCCCCCAGCCAGCTGGGCTCGGCTGGCGTGTCCCTGGTTGTAACACATGCACAGCTGGGTCCTTCTCCTGTCGTCTTTCAGTTCCTTTCCGTATGTTCATCGGGACAGTGTTTCCTGACTCGCCTCGTCATGTGCCTCACTGGTAGAGCACGTTGGTAAAATGCCCTTGTTTTCAGGGAAGACCGTTGCTCAGAAATCATGACGGCCTCCCCCCGTCTGCAGAGTGGGGTCTTCACCCCAGCTCTTGCTTTCAGGACAGTCAGGGTCTCCCTGGGCGTGTTCCCCAGCTGGCCTCAGAGCAGCACCTCCTGGGCTGCTACTGGTGGCTCCCACTGGTCACTGTGCTTTTTCATACATGTTCTTTAAAGATTTCATTTGTCCTCTGATGAAGCTCTTTGGTCACTCCTTTGTCTGAACTGTACCTGTTCCGTAGGGTCCTTTCCGAGGGAGTGAGCTCGGTGTGTTGGAGAGAGCAGTTTGGTTAGACAGCAGGAACGAGGGGTGAAACCAGGCTGATTTTCCCTACTGTTTGGATGAATGAGATCCGGTTCAGTGACAGCTAGGTCCTATCTGGGCTCTGGGCCATGGCCAGGGTTCACGTGGAGTGTGTGCAGCTGGAAGGTGTGGTGTGAAAGCCGAAGGTCTAACTGACGCTTTTCAAAGATCCCCCCCATGGGTCCTGGGGAGCGGGCTGTGGAGGAGGGGGATCCAGGTAGAGGGCCGGTCAGGAGGCCGAGGAGTCATGCAGAGTATAGATCTTCAAGCATGAAGATCTATACCATTCGGATTCGGGGGCCAAAGACCTGTGATCCTGCCTGTAGCTTCCATGAAAACAGTTAGGAGAGGGAGGACTTAAAACTGTTCTGCTGAATGAGGTAGGTGGTGGTGCCGTTTTCTTTTTCGGTGGTGGAGAAGAGTTTCAAATAGCTGTCTTGGCTGTGTTACAGTCGGGATGCCTGCTAGCAATTCAAGTCAGGTGTTGAGTCGGCAGTGGGTCTCTGCGTCTGGGACTCCGGGCAGCGTCAGGGAGAAAGGTCAGGATTTAGGCTTCAGCCATGTAGATACACCATTTCCGTACGGGTTGTTTGTAATGCGGTGACCCCCCAGGGTGTGAGCACTCACCGTGTGCCTGTTGTGGTGGTTGTGTTTCCATGCGTCTTGTTGTCCTGCTCCTTTACCCTTGTGTCTTTGTTTTAAAGTCATTGTTGCCCTTCAGTCTCATACTGGTGATTTTTATTTTTTATTTTATTTATTTATAATTTTTTTAATTAAGTGAAAAAATGCAAGTGTACATACTCTGTGCTTACAATACCGGGTTAAGAGAGGAGGAGTACACAGGTTGTGTCGAAGTCCCGTTAATATTGGTCTTCTTACTAATGTGTATTGTCAGCAATTTCACCCAATGAAATTCCTAACAACTATCTAGTCTAAACCCTTGCCCCTTGCCCTCCCACCCTCTCACCCTCCCCAGCCTTGTAGCTGTCAAAGAGTCTTTTCTATTATGTATGAGTATGCTTTTAAGTTTTTATAGTAGGGGTCTCATATAATTGTCCTTCTGTCGTTGACTAGTTTCACTCAACATAATGTCCTCCAGTTAAGACCAAATTGAGAGATGTTTCCTGGTATCATCGTTGTTCTTTATCAGTGTATAGTACTCCACTGAGTACATAGAGTTTACCCATCCATTCTTCTGTTGTTGGGCATCTGGGTTGATTCCAACTTTTTGCTGTCGTGGATTGTGCTGCAGTGAACATTCGTGTGCATGTAGCAGTTGGTGTGAATGGCCTTGATTCTGTAGGATATATTCCGAGCAGAGGAATTACTGGGTAAAATGGTATATCTACATCCATTATTTTAAGGTAACGCCAAATTGCTTTTCAAAGAGATGGCACCATTCTGCAGTCCCACCAACAGTGAAGGAGAGTTCCAGTCTCTCCACAGCCTCTCCACCATTTATTGTTTTGCGTTTTTTGGATCATGGCCAATCTTGTTGGGGTGAGGTGGTATCTCTTTGTAGTTTTGATTTGAATTTCTTTAATAATTAATGAGCACGAGCATGTCCACATGTATTTTTTGGCTGCCTGGATCTCTTCTGTAGAGAAGTGTCTGTCCATTTCCTTTGCCCATCTCTTGATAGAATGATTTGTCTTTTTCTTATTGATATTTTGTAGAACCTTATTTCTCAAATATTTTTTCCCATTCTGTAGGTTGTCTTTTAATTCTTTTGATGAAGTCTTTGGATGAGCAGAAGTGTTTGATTCTTATTAATTCCCATTTATCTATTTTCTCTTCTGATGAATGTGTTTTGTTTGTCAGATTTTGAAGTCTGTCTATATTGCATATTAAAACGTCTGTTGTTGACCCTATCTTATTTTGGATGAGCTTTATCATTTTAGGTTTTATATTCAGGTCTTTTATCCAACTTGAGTTAATTTTTGTATAAGATGTGAGATACGGGTCTTGTTTCAATGTTTTGCAGATGGATATCCAATTATGCCAGCACCATGTGTTAAAGAGACTGTTCTTACCCTGGTTCAAAATCTTAGGACCTTTGTCAAACATGAGCTGTTCATAGGGGGATGGTGGCATCTCTGCGGTCTCTACTTTGTTCCATTGGTCTATATGTCTCCTGTTGTACCAGTACCAGACTGTTCTGACTACTGTGGCAGTGTAATTGGTTTTAAAGTCAGGTAGTGAGAGGCCTCCCATACTGGTGATTTTTATAAGGAGCTCAGAACTTATGGGTGATATTTATTACTTTTTGAACCAGATTTGTTCTTTAGCTGGAATGTGACCTCAGGGGCTGGTTTCAGTTGTAAGTTTGAAAATGATCTCAGGACAGTTGTCTTGGAAAATCCTCTAGTTTCTACCAGTCCAGTAGGTTTAGCTCTTCCCCTCCCCCCTTCTTTTGTAGGCATCTGAAGTTCTGTTCCACATTTTTCTCCCATTCTGTCAGGGTCCATCTGTTGTGACCCTGATCTGAATGGTTCTTATAGTTCTTCTGGTCCCAGGGTAGAAGAGGCTGTGGTTCATTTGATTCCTTTTCCTGTAGATTAGTTTCTTCATATATGAATGCTCTGTAAAACCAAATAAAAGACAGGATCGCCTAGGACTGAACCTTTATGAGAGCATGTCTGTTCATTCATTTAGCGTGTATTTGTTGAGTGGCTACTCTCTTGTCAGCCAGTGACCCGAGTGCTTAGGACACAGTGGTGAGAACTGACACCAGGATCCCTGCTTCTGTGCTGGGAGGGGAGAGCGGCCAGCACATGATGAAAGTCATAGCTGTGGGTTAGAGCACGTTACTGCGAAAGGCAAGAGAAAGTGCAGTGGGCGTAGGGACAGACAGGGCACAGGGCAGGTCACAGGGCTGGCCAGTCTCGCTTTCTGTCTCAAGGGAAGTTTCCATTTGTTCATGTCACACCCCACCCCACCCCCAGGAGAATTGGGGTTTTAAGAAGACTTGGGGGGGGAGGAATCTAAACTTGTGCTTTTAGGTTTCCCTATTATGTTAAAATAACTGTGCTTGTTGATTTTGTGCTAAATATGTTAGAATGAAACATAGCTTTTTAAAAGAAAGAAACTTTTTCCTAAAACGCTGTTCTAGCCAACAGGGAAAGGGGTCCAGGTCCCATGATTGTAATGGTTACAAATGTCTGTGTTCAAAGGCTGGATAGTTCGGAAATGGATCACAGTGAAAATGAAGATTACACAATGTCATCACCATTGCCGGGGAAAAAAAGTGACAAGAGGGACGACTCTGATCTTGTAAGGGTGAGATACTTGATTGTGTAGTAGTTTTGATAATAATAACAACTATACTATATAGATAGTAATTTTTACACCGAAACGATATTGCTCTCAAATTTGACGTCTGATTTTTCTTCCCAGTGGTTTCAGTCACAACTTTGAATGTGCTGATTATTCTCTACCTTGTCATTTAAGAGTATTGAATCTCTCTATTTCCTGTAATCCTGATTTTAAAAAAAACCCAAACCCCACTGCCATCAAGTCAGTTCTGACTCAGCAACCCCACAGGACAGAGTAGAACTGCCCCCATAGAGTTTCCAAGGAGCACCCAGTGGGTTTGAACTGGCAACCTTTTGTTAGCAGCTGTAGCACTTAACCACTGTGCCCCAGAGTTTAGTAACATTTAATTTTTATGTCTTTGGATTAAACACAATTCTGTATGGAAAAACACTTTTGTTTGTTTGAAAACAAGCTAGGATGTAGGTGTAGAGGTGAGTGCAATGACAGTCTGACAGCTTCTGCATTTGGCTGATTTCCGGAGTCTACTTAACTTAAATAGGCTTCTGGTTTAGGTTGAAAATGCCACAATTTTCTTTACGTTCTTGTTCAGTTTTTATATTACTAATAACAATGATAACTTTGTTATATGCCCAGTCTGTCCATCATATGAAGACATTTCGTAAAGTTTTAGTACAGATATAGAACAAAGTTAAGCATTCAAGCACAACCTTACTTTCTTAAAATTAGGTTCATTTTAATGTTTAAATTTTAAACATTCTGTACATAACCAATTACAATCTCTGAGTCAGTTTCTTTATCTGTAAAATGTGAGTACTTAGCTAGTAAGGTTTATGAAAACAAAGGAATTAGCCCAGAAGAGCTGGTTGTGGCTGCCATTTTTTGTTGTTACAATGCTGAATTAAGTCTGACTAATGAATCATACAAAGTATGAATCTAGGAAAATTGGAAATTGTCAAAAATGAACTGTAATGCATAAGCATGGATATTCTAGGCATTAGTGAGCTGAAATGGACCAGTATTGGCCATTTGAATCCAGCCGTCATAATGATCTGCTGTGCTGGGAATGAGAACTGCAAGAGAGATGGTGTTGTGTTCATTGTCAGAAAGGGTGTTTCAAGATCTGTCGTGAAGCACAGCGCGGTCAGTGGTAGGATAGTATTCATATGGCTGCAAGGAAGGGAAGTTCATACAACTGTTGCTCAAATTTACTGACCAACTGCTGAGGCCAAAGATGAAGAATTGAAGATTTTTACCAGCTTCTGCAGTCTGAAATTGATCAAACATGCATTCAGAATGCATTAATAATTCCTGGTGATTGGACTGCAGAAAGTTGGAAACAAAGAAGAAGGG
Source organism: Heterohyrax brucei (assembly GCA_028571685.1). NCBI lineage: Eukaryota > Metazoa > Chordata > Mammalia > Hyracoidea > Procaviidae > Heterohyrax > Heterohyrax brucei. Next base: position 84,817,514 of record CM053159.1, read on the forward strand.
AAAAGACAGCGGTGGAGACAGAAATAGTGCTGGAGATCACATGACGGAATTTTGTGAAACTAGCAACTTCGTTCTTGCAAATATGTTTTTTAACCAACACAGGTGGCAACTGTACACATGGACCTCACTAGATGGAACGCACAGGAACCAATTCAAGTACGCCTGTGGAAAAGGACAGTGAAAGCCACTTATTAGCACCCGGGACAAGACCAGGCACTAATGGCAGCACGGACCGTCGGTTGCTCATGTGCCGTTCAAACTGAAACTGAAGAAAACATAAACCAGTCCACACAAGAGCCACAGTCTGACCTTGAGGAAATCCCACTTGAGCTTAGAGACTGTCTCGAGAACAGGTTTGATGGATTCACCATTAACGACTGAAGACCAGTCAAATCGTGGAATGGCCTCAAAGACATCATCCATGAAACAGGTAAAAGAGGTCATTGAAGAGACCAAACGATGTCAGAAGAGCCTCTGAAACTGGCTCTTAAACGTCGAGCAGCTAAAGCGAAAGGAAGGAATGACAAAGTAGAAGAACAGAACAGGGTGTGAAAGGGGCGCTTGAGAGGACACAGTCAGGCACTGCAGTGACGTGTGCAGAGCTGGAGAGAGAAAACCAAAAGGGAAGAATACATTCTGCCAAAAGAACTCAAGAAAAAACTCAAGTTGCAGTAGTGAAGGATTCTACAGGGGAGATACTAAACGATTAGGAGAGCATCAAAGAAAGATGGAAGGGATACGTTGAGTCATTAGACCAGAAAGAACTAGTCGATGTTTAGCCATCTGAAAAGGTAGCACATGGTCAGGAACCAGTGGCACCAAAGGAGGAAGTCGAAGCTCCATTGAAGGCACTGGTAAAAAACAAGGCTCCAGGAATTAATGCAACATCGATTAAGATGTGTCAACAAACAGACGCAGCACTGGAAGGGCTCCCTGGTCTGTGGCAAGAAATTGGGAGGACAGCGACCTGGCCAGCTGACTGGGAGAGATCCGTAGTTACGCCCGTTCCAGAGAAGGTGATACAGCTGAATGTGGAAATTACTGAACAGTCATTAATGCCACATGCAAGTAGAAGTTTGCTCAAGATCATTCAGAAGCAGCTGCAGCAGCATATTGACAAGGAACTGCCAGAAATTGAAGCTGGATTCAGAAGAGGACATGGAACCAGGGATATCATTGTGGATGTCAGATGGATCTTAGCTGGAAGTGGAGAATACCAAAAGGACGTTTACCTGTGTTTCATTGACTGTGCAGAGGCGTTTGACTGTGTGGATCCTAACACATTATAGATAACATTGCGGAGAATCAGAATTCCAGAACACTTAATTGTGCTCTTAAGGAATCTCTGCATGAATCAAGAGGCAGTCGTGTAAACAGAACAAGAGGAAACTGCATGGTTTAAAATCAGAAAAGGTGTGCGTCCGGGCCGTATCCTTTCACCGTACCTTTTCAGTCTGTATGCCCAGAAAATAATCCAAGAAGCTAGGTCATATGAAGAAGAGTGAGGCATCAGGATTGGAGGAAGGCTCATTAACAAGCTGCGTTACGCAGATGATGCCACTTGCTGGAAGTGAGGAAGATTTGAAACACTGATGAAGATCAAGGACCACAGCCTTCATTGTGGATTTCGCCTCAACATCCAGTAAACAAAAAAAACAAATGGACCAGTGGGCAACACTGTGATAAATGGAGGCAGGATTGAGGTTGTCAAGGGTTTTATTGCACTTGGGTCCACACCCATGGAAGCAGCAGTCAAGAAGTCACAGGACACGTTACAAAGGATCCCTTTAACGTATTGAAGAGTAAAGATGTCACCTTGAAGACTGAAGTGTACCCGACTCGAGCCATTGTACTTTTGATTGCATCATGTATGTGTGAAAGCTGGGCGGTGCACAGGAAGACAGAAGAAGAATTGACGCCTTCGAATTGTGGCGTTGGAAAAGAATGTTGACTATACTGTGGACTGCCAGATAAACAGATGTGTCCTGGAAGAAGAACCACTGTGGAAGCAAAGATGGCAAGACCTTCTTAAATACCTCGGACACGTTGTCAGGAGGGTTCAGTTCCTGGAGAAGGACATCACGCGTGGTAGAATGGAGGGTCGGTGAGAAAGAGGACTCCCGACGAGACGGAATGACACAGTGGCTTGAACAATGAGTTCAAGCAGAAAAACAATTGTGGACACAGTGCAAGACTGGGCAGTGTTTTGTCTTGGCGTGCACCGGGTGGCCAGCGTTGGAGCTGACCTGACAGCACCTGAGAGCAGCAGCGGTGACTGTGCTGACGAGACAAGCCCGGGTGTCTGCACAGTCAGCGGCGGCGGCGCGTTGTGGCCCGAGTCAGGCTCCCGCTTCTCCCCGCTCCTCTCCCGCGGGGCCGCCGTCACACCGCCCGAGAGTTTTCAGTTTCAGTTGATTTGGGGTGTTACCAGTCACTCATTTTGCTAGTTGTTTCTCGTTTCTCAGTAAAAAGTTTTCACTAAATCCTTACTACCTGCATTTCAAATGCTGGTATGTAAGAACTCTGCAGACATTTCTCTCAAGCAGAGTTAACCGTTCTATGGCTTGACTAGCAAGGCTCCTGGTGTTTGGGCTTACAGAAGCGAGCTCGTGAACTGGAGAAGGTGTTGACTCATCTTCTCAGTGAGTGCAGACCTTTCCTTATTGTCACTCAGGAGAGCTGGTCACCAAGTGGCTACAACGCTGTGAGGGGGACACCTTGTGATTCCCCCGGTTGCTGGCAATGTCGGCAAGGCCCCTCCCACCCCAGCCCACAGTCAGCCCTGCCCAAGTGGGGAAATGTGGCCTTTTGTTAGTTCTTCACACGCCGTGGCCCTGTGCCGGGCCACACTCAGTCGGAGTCATGCAGAGCAGGTCTCTGCTGCCTTTCAGAGACCGAGCACTCTGGGGTTCCGACCTCGCGGGTATTGATCTGTGTGTCACGGCGGAGGCCTTCACTGTTTGTCACAGCTGGCGTGGCGTCTGATACTGACTGTTTTATGACTAAGATAATTTGTCTGAAAAGTCCGCAAAAGGGTGAGAATTACAAAACACAAGTTCAGTGTGAACGTCAGATGTCAGTGAAAGGTACGTTTTCTCCAACAGCGTAAACAGTGACTGTACAAGCGGACCTGGCCAGAAGGTCAGGTGTCGGATTGATCCCGTCTGTAGGAAGAGATGACGGAGACCTTCAGTAGCATCGGTCGGGACACCCGGAGGGCCAGCTGGGGGACATGCCAGCGAGTGTCCGTCCGTAGGTGCGGGTGGAAGCTGAAGGAGATGAGAACACGGCCGAGGACATCATCCGTGAAGAAAGCAAGGGGTCGCTAAAAAGGCAGGAGAGAAAGAAAGGACCCAGTTGGATGTCTGACGTGAACATTGTTTTTAAACATCAAGTTGCTAAAGCAAAAAGAAGGAGTGATAAAGGAGAAGAGTTGAACAGAATATTTGAAAAGGTAGTGTGAGACGAGAAGGTGTTATACTGAAACATGTGAAGACCTAGGAATACATAACCCAAGAGAAAGGCGCAGTGCCAGCTGACAAGTGCTGTAGGACAAGGCTGGGTGGCAGTCACGGGTCAGTGCAAACCTCGTGACCAGGGCTGGCACCTAACTGACTTCTCACCGTCATGGAGTGGACTCCTGCCCTCTGCACAGACACCGTGAGGTTCAGATCACCATGTACGCTGATGCTGCCGATGGAGAGAGGGACGTCACTGAGAGAGGCGTGCAGGCCGGTGTCAGCCCTGCTGCTCCACTGGGGAGCCTGCTTCCTGGGAGACTTCCTGGAGGTGGAGTAACATGTGTCATGGATCAGAAACCCTGGTGGTGCAGTGGTTACGTGCTGTGTCTGCTGACCACGGGTTGGCAGTCTGAATGCACCGAGCACTTCTTGGACACTGTGGAGCGGTGCTTGCTGCCCTGTCCTGCACGGGTCACTGTTGTGGCCCTCTAGTGCTGCTTGACTGGAAATACCACAAGTGGATGGGTTTAAAAAAGAAATTTTATTTTGTCATAGTCCAGCATGTTGAAAGCCCAGATTCATGGTGTCAGCTGCAGGGGAAGACTTTCTCTGCTGGCACTGGAGGAATGTCTTTTGTTAATCTTTCCCTGGAACTGGGAGCTTGTGAGGTGCAGGGATCCTGGTCGTTTCCAAAGGGTGTTCTCAGCTCTTGGCACGGCTTCTGGGTGGTGTGGCGTCTGCTGATTTCCGCTTGAGGGATGTGGGAGGTGTCACCGTGGGCAGGGTGCTGAGGGACGCAGGAAGCAGCGGAAGAAGATGAGCACACAGAGTCATTGGACCAAAGAGAAGGAACTGATCGCGAACCGTTTTAAGAAGCAGCATGTGATCAGGAGTCGCTGGTGTTGAAGGAAGTAGTTGAAGCTGCACTCAAGGCGCTGGTGAGAAACCAGGCTCCAGGAACCGACTGAATCCCAACCAGAGAGGACGCCGGGGCGGGGGTCAGGTGCACGCGGAGAGGACGCCGGGGCAGTAACCAGGTGTATACAGAGAGGACACAGGGGTGGCAGGCAGGGGTGCGTGGGGAGGATGTGTGCGCAGAGAGAAAGTGCAGATGAGTGACTAGCCACAGAAAACAAGTCTGCTTTATTTTCACTGATTGTTAAGATTATAAATTGTTATACTCTTCATAGAGATTACCTTAGTAATAAAAACGTCTATGTACGTAGGGGTGTCTGTATGTGTGTACAGCATACTCACATACGTTACATTCTTGGCTGCCATGGGCAGTTGCCTTGGTTTCCATTTGCTGGTCAACCCCATAAATTCTGTGAAGGTAGACTATTTAAATGGGAAACCCATTGTTTTTTTTAAGTTGTTCTTGTTGTTAGTTACAGCGGGGAAGACGGATTATCTCTGATTGACAGATATTTTTCAGATTTTTAGTAAATGATCGGTATGTTTAAGTTTCATGTATTAGAGCTTCCATATGTGAAACCATGGTAGTTCTTCGTTGTTACAGGAGCTAACGACACGTCTGTGTGAGCAGTGGGTGTTCACCCCTGTGATGTGGTGTGTGGTGAGGTCAGTGCACCTTAAACTGGAAGCAACATGGTTTCCTGGTTTATTAGGACTAAGCACCAAATTCAAGATTTTTTTTTCCACAGAAGTGCTTTCACTGCAATTTATTAATTTAATAAAGAACTGATCTTGAGAAGTTCCTACTTGAGGCTTTTTAGCTTCAAAATGAGAATGTAAATCCAACCAACTAGTGCAGAGAGTTAAAAAAATGAAATACGTATTCATGCAAGCACACCAGTAGTTCTGATACGTACAAACACTGTATGCCTTTTTTAGGTTTTATAGCAGGTAAAAGAGTTTATTGTTTCAGTCATCAAACTATGAATACTAACAATTTTATGTGTTGCACTGGGATTAATTTTTACTCCTAGTCTGAAATAGAGAAGCCGAGAAGCCGGAAAAAGCAGCCGGTGACCGACTCGGAGGAGAAGCTGGGCGCGGACGACCTGAGCAAACTGGTCCAGGAGCAGAAGCCTAAGGGTGCACAGCGGGGCCGGAAGCGGGGCCACACAGCCTCCGAGTCCGACGAGCCCCAGTGGCCCGAGGAGAAGAGGCAGAAGGAGGGCCTAATGGAGAATGAGGATGAACAGAACAGTCCGCCCAAGAAGGGGAAAAGGGGACGGCCACCAAAGCCACTGGGTGCAGGTGTCCCCAAGGAAGAACCAACAATGAAAACGTCCAAAAAAGGAAGCAAAAAGAAAGCAGCCCCAGCAGTAGCTACAGAGGAGGAGGACGAGGATGACAGGCCGAGTGGGCCCACGGAGCCCAAGGCCAGGAGCAGGCAGCACCGGCCGTCCAGGAGAGGCCAGCAGAGGTAAGTGCGCCCCGCCGCCGCGGCCCGTGTGCACTCACCGTGGAGCAGGTTACCGTGGGTGATTTCTGCCTTTGGGTCTCCCCAAAGCAGAGCAGGGTCCTCTGAAACTAGTGCAGGTGACTCCACACTGCCCACAGCCCAGGAGGGATGGGCAGAGCGTCTAAAATGTCATCCCCGTCACAACCTAAAAAAATGTGTGAGTCGTCACTATGTTGGATTTCCATTAAACTAGCGTTTACCTTTCTGCTTTTATTCTTGTGAATTTGTAGCAGGAAATGGACACCAGTTTTTGTAAAATAGTCTCACAGACGTTAATTGTGTCAGGTTAATCTAAAGCTCTTCACGTCTTGGTTGTGTGTGTTTTCCAATCTGATTGAAGTATCGATCGAAAGAGCCCTGGTGGCGCGGTGGCGGAGCCCTTGGCAGCTCGCCGAAGGCTACTCAGTCCGAGGACGCTGCCACAGTCGGCTTCCTGGTTTCCGTCACAGCCCAGGGGGCCTGGCCGGCCAGCTGTGCTCTATCCTGGGCAGGCGCCATGAGGTGGGACTAAGTCGGTGACCCTGATGGGTAGTTGTGCATTTTCACAAAAACACTTAATTGTAAGGAAGTTAAATCCTGGTTTTGTACCCAAGATGAGGAATGTGACAGGAAGAGCAGTGGTGTGATTTGTAGGTGTAGCAGTGGAAGGAGACGGCGAGTCTCCGTAACGCCCCTGGGAAGCCCGCGCTCTTCGTAGCGTGACCTCGCTGCGTGACTCTGTTCCGAGCTCCCGTTGCTGGTGCTGCCGTGGCGTCTGGGTTGACGAAGTCCTTCCTCAGCCCATGTCGCCGCAGGAAGGGGCGAGCTGCCGGGGGCCCAGACACTGTGGGGTGCCGTCTCGATTTTTCCCTCAGATGAAGCGTGGAGATAGTGGCATTTTGATAGTGGCTCATAGATGGCTGTGTATCCAACCCAGGAAAGCTGTGGCTTCTCCACAGAGAGTTCTTAATGAGTATTAATCACCATGATTAGTTTTATAGCAAGGAGATAACGGAGGGTAAATACCTGTTGAGGTCAGAAATTTGTTTATATTTTGGAATCAACAAATTAAGGGCTGAAATGATTATTGCATTTATCTTCTAAGGTTACACAAGTCTCCCATGAATGTTCAAGGCACTTGGCTATGGAAGTGATAAGCTGTATTTCTAACTTTAAAAAATGAGCATCAGGGAGGATCTGTTTGTATAAATGGGGCTCCTGTTAAGTCCTTTCCACTGGCTCCTGGGTTTCAGGGAGCTGTAGGTGCTAGGGGCCCGGTGGCAGAAATGACCTGGCTCCTGTTCCCATAGGCCTTTCCGTCCAGTGGGCGTATCAGCCTTAGATGGTGACACACAGATAGGGAGGGGACATGGTGAGTGCAGCGGGTACACAGGGCAGACAGGGGGACCAGGGCTTGGGGACGTTTCTCTCTGGAAGCGGAGAAGAAGCTGATGCCTGACAAGACCGGGTCTCCTGCTACCCCGCTCGACCAGGGTTCTGTTGGCAGCCCTGCCCAAGGTCAGCTCTGACGTAAGCAGACACTCCTTTTGCCTTTCGTGACTGTTGGCTGCTGTTCCCAGTACCGCCACGAATCTGGTCTTGGTTGGACGTGTTTGAGGGTGAGCTGGGAAGGACGGTGTCGGCAGGTTTCGCACAGTCGTGTCGCCTGTGGCAGTGGTGACGGTGTGCAAGGAAGGGGTCACAAGTGCCTCTCATCGTAGCTGGAATGTGTCCCAAGTTGGGGGAGGCGTTGCCTCTGCCGGTCTTCCCGTGGGGAGCTCTCGGCAGATAGAGAGCGCCGAAGGGAGCCACAGCCGTGCCGGGCTGGTGTGGGGAGCCCAGCGCGGGAAGAGAGGCTGTGGGTGGGTGCCCAGGGCCTCTGCGGGGCTTGCGGGTTGTGGCAAGAATGTGGACACAAGGCCTGTCCCTGCAGCGGGCAGCTGCCGGGGGCCCGGCGGGGAGGTGAGCACTTTTCCCTAGGAAAGCAGGCGAGAATTCCTGCGGTCTTCATCTCAGAGCGGTGCCACCGTCCCTGAGCCGGGAGGGCCGGGGAGGGTCTGGTTGGGGGATGGTCCAGATCACACTGGTTTCTGCTGGCTTGGCCATTGGTTGTTTCTCAGGTTAAAACACTGGGTTTGGATTCAGAGTGTAAGGAAAGTGTTCTCGTCTCAGAGAAAGTAGCTGAGGCCAGAAATCATAGCCAGTAAGAATTGGTGACGCGTGTCAGGTGCTTCCGTGGTGAAGTCTGGTGATTTCTGAAATGCCAGGCCGCTCATCATGTCCTTGTGTCTTCTGCAGCCGGGGGGGACGCTCCAAACAAGCCTCCACGAAGGAGAACGACTCGAGTGAAGAGGTGGACGTGTTCCCAAGCAGCCCTCCTGCCAACGACAACGTCGCACAGGAGGAGACAGAGGAAGAGGAGGCGACCACAGTCAGTGTACGTGGTGGGTGGGGGCCGGGTTGGGGCGGGGGCACGGGGATACGGGTGGCGCACCCTCAGCCACACCCGCTTAGCATGTGCTGTTCTGCGGAGTTCTGAGTGCGCTGCGTGTCTTCGGGCGCTGCGGCTGTGTTGCATCTGTAGCCTTGTTAGTAGACGGAACACCTCTTACGGAAACCTGAAACTAAGTGGGAATGGCAGGTGGGGCAAGGAGAGCGTGTCAGGTCTCCAGTGGGACGTGGAGAGAGAGGAGACTGCCTGCTGCTGACACCTTGAGCTGCGCCTCGACGTGAGCGCATTGGTCCCCGTTAACCCACTGTTGTGGTGTCCCAGTGCTGGCACGCTACAAACCACACAGTGAAGCAGTCTCTAGGGTTTATCTGTAAAACAGAGAAAAACAAGGCCGTCAAGTTGACGCTGGTTCCCAGTGACCCTGTAGGACAGAGCAGGAGCACCCGGAGTGTCCGAGCAGCACAGGGTGGCTTTGAACTGCCAGCCTGGTGGTGAGCAGCAGAGAGCGCCGGCCCGGAGCCTGCCCCCTTCCGCGAGTTCCCTCAGTGGGGTCGTGGTCGCCAGCAGCTGGAAAGAGGAGCAGAGAAACTTTGGGGCTGTGAGGTTGTGTTACTGCTGGTGGCCTGAGTCCGACAAGGACAGGGCAGGGATGGCCCCACGTAAGGACCGTCCCCAGCGTTCCTGACGTCTCCTCCTAGAGCCTGTTGAATTGGTATGTGTTTTGCCGTGTTTACCACATACATACAGGTATGCACAGATACATCCACATACATACATGTATACACAGACACACTGATACATGTGAAAAACACGAGTGAGGGACTAGTGAGTGATGGGAGCGTCCCTGCCTGTCCCTGTTCCTATTGCTCAGTGACCCTTTTTAAACCAGAGTTGGACGCTCTCCTTAGTACTTGCTGGTAAGTGGCTTTGTGCGCAAGGCTGAGGTTACGTAACGTTCTCTGATCGTCATTAGCTGTCCTTGGAGAGGCCGCCGTGACCCGGCATGATTTCATAAACAGCAGGTGTCATCAGTCGTTACAGAACAGGGTGCAGACAGGTGACCTGTGAATTGTTCCATGAAGGGTAACTGCTGTTCATTTCTCGCTAATGTTACCAAAAAGTCAAGATTTTTTCCTTCGCTCTTCTGGAGAAGGGCACTGGTATCTAGGGAGGTTGGCCTCGGGGATCTGCCGTGGAGCGTCAGCTGGTGAAGCCGGTGGCAGCGCTCCTGTTGACAGCCAGTCCAGTGGGAGGGCGGCAGCGTCCTCTTCCCTCTGCGTGGAGCCACGCGAGCCAGCCGGGCACAGGGCAGCGGCCACAGCAGCTGGAGTTGGGGGTTCTGGGCTTCAGTGCCCGGTGCCGGGGCAGGGGGTGGAGGGGACAGCAAAGCGTGTCAAGGATCGGTGACAATAGAGACAGTGTCAGGAAGACTGCAGTGACCCCAGCGGGCAGGGACCTGTCGTGACAGCCTCTTGACTTCTTGCAGGTCCGGCGGCGAGGCTCCAAGCGGGAGCGGCGGTGAGCGGGCTGCTCCGGACTGGCGCCGGGAAGCTTGGGAGACGTCGCCGGGCGAGCCCGAGGCCGGAGAAGGCTTTCGATGCAGTGGACGGGGCTGCCGGAGAGCGGGCGGGCGGACCCTCCCTCGCCGACTCTGTGTACTCAGTGTCACCGCCGTAGCCACCTGCGTGCTGAGGACAGTGTGACGTGCCACGGCTGTGTAGACAGGAACGGCAGAGGAAGCTTGTAAATACCCTTTTCTCCCTTAGTGTCTTGACTTCAGAAGTGCTTGCATAGCGCTGACCGGTGGCGCTCAGTGGGCGGCGCCCGGCCGTCTCGGGTCTGCGGACTTGAGGAGGGTGGGTTCCGGGGACGGTGGGCCCCAGCCGGTCGGCGCTCGTGTTGGTGTCCCCTGCGATGTGACTGTGAAGCCAGATTTTCCGCAGAGGTGTCCTCCCCTTGTTGTCTCTGTTTGGTGGAGAGCCCGGCTGCCCTGCCCTGTGGTGCGTCTGACCTAGTGCTGACCCGTGGCACTGCTGGGCTCCCCGTTGTCCCCACTGGTGCTGCGCTGTCTGTCCTCACGGCCATCGCGACCGCAGGACGGCCCTGCCGGAGTGACCCCCGGCAGCTCGCTGACCGTCCGCACAGTCTCGGAATGACCTTACACCTCAGTATTGGTCCTAGAATTTTCTAGCCTTCCATGGCCATGAAAATTTAAGAAGAGAGAGATTTAAAATATTTTAATTTTAAAAGAGTGTGTTATAAAATAATGTCCTGAATTCTTTATACCATTTTATCATCCCTTATCAGTTTTTATTAATCTACTGTATCAATAAAATTCTGTAATTTGAATGAGTTTTCAATAGTCTAGAATGTTACTGTGTATAGCTGCTTCCTCCTGAGTGTTAGGTTCAGAAAATGCAAGTCATTACACTATAATGTAAAATCTGATATATACACATTATGAAACTCCACTTCTCCATACAGTGTGAAGTTGATCAGAAAGAAAAATTTGACTGATGCAGTGTGTCTTTATAAAGCTGTCTTGAAAGTCAAGTGTTTTGTGTTTTATAGTGAGTTGCATGTTTATGAAAAAATGCTGAACACGGGCTGTGCTTTCTTCTGTAAATTCATACTTAGCTATCATAATACCATTGATTGCCCCGGAACATACTTTTTCATCAAGAGTTTATTACTGTCCTTTATTTTAGAGCCAAAAAATTGTTGGGGGGCAGGGTGGGGTGCCGCATCAGCTACAGCAGCTACTGTACTAACCAAGTCTGATGGACTCAGGGTGAATCTGCTGAGTCCAGGTCGGCAGAAGTGGACATTTATTGGGACTTAGGACACTTTTTTTTTTCCTCTGTTATAATCTGCAAAATACAGGAACAAATTACTTCAGGCAGTATCCTTCATGCAGTTGTATAAACTTCATTTTGAACCAACGAAAACATAGGTTATGACTTAATGCTGAACTAAATTTATTTTAGTATTACATTGGAAAAGAAAATTATATCCTAACTTATTAAATGGGTCTCTTTTAGAGGAGAGAGCGTTTTCATATCATGCCCTGTTATGCTTAACGTATATTTCCAAAATTGGTTTTAACTTAATAAAGGAGCTGCTGTTTTGGAAAATGACATTATACTATTTTCCAGTGTATGTTGCAATTGAGGTCATTTTTTTTCTTTTAAGGATTTTTTCCTGTTTATGGAACAGCCTTTTATTTTTAAAAACAACAAAAGCTGTGAGTTGTGTTTTTGTCTCTCGGTTTTGTTCCTCGTCGCTGGCCGCTGAGCTGACATGGGGTTACTGGAGGCCACAGTGGACGAGGCCGCTGATGAGCCAGGGGCCGTTGGGTTTTCGGTGTCTTGCTCTCTTCCCTTCTCCCGAATCTGCTGTTTCTGTTCAGCAGCACAGAGGCATGTGTCTAGATCTCTCAAGACTAGGGGATAGCTTTGTATCTTTGTCGTTGACTGAATTGCACCAGAAATGTTTACGGAAATATATCTTGAAGACCATTTTATAAAACACATGGAGACATGATCTTGAAACTGAACAGTGGAGGAGTTTTATTTGCATGATCACAGTTCACCCATCAGGGCTGTGCATCGGCTCACAGAGTGTGCTCCTTGTCCCTTCTGTTTATCATGCCACCGTGCCTGTGATTTTATGTGTCTGTCAGGCATTGTTTTGAGAGGATTATGATGTAGGTTTCTCATTATTCTGTAGCAAGATAGGTGCAGTAATGACCCAGGTTTGGATGCCCTGAGTCTTCATCTCAGGGGACCACCCTGTCATGTTTGATTTTCACATCTCACATACTAACACGTGGAGAGCCCCATGCTGGAGCTGGAGTAAGATCCAGTCTGTGTACAGCGTTAATTGCTGACACAGGGGGGCATATGTCAGTGGTGATGTTTGTTCTGAAAAGACGTGCTGCATGCCCTTGAGAAAATGCTGAACCCACTGTAACCGGTTCCGTGGTGAAAAGTCGGGGGGGGTTCTTGGTGAGGTGTTCTCGGCCTCTGCAGCAAACCCATTTCATCTGCAGGAGAGTGACTGCGTTCTCGTCGCAGCACAGCGGGCAGCTTTCCAGGGATCTCCGCTGTCTGTGTCAGTGACAGCGTGCCTGTCCAACCCTCCCAGCAATTAAAGGCTAAATTGCTTTTTGTCTCTTCTTACAAGTTGTAACTTTGGCTTTTAAGGCTTCCTGTTGCCCACCTGGAGACTGTCAGGAAGCAAGGAGCTTGTCTGACGGAGGCCACGCTCCCTGCCCACACCCAGTGTGGTCACCCGTACTGAACTGCTGGTGTTTGAGCTCATAATCAACTGTCAGAGCAGTTTTGGATATTCTTTGAAGTTGAATAAACATGAAAGTTAATATAATTTGTACTATTTTATTTGTGTGATTCACTATATAAGTATGTGTTCTAAGTAGAAAAAGTCCTATCGACAGCACTTGGCTGGCTTGCTGATGACTTAAATTTTGGAGCCTTTGTTTCATGAAGAGGAAACTCTTTCCCAGTAACAGTTTTCAAACTTTTTGTTGAAACTTCTGGATTGACAGAGATTTTACTAAGTACCATTTAAATTTAAGGAATCCTGTAACTGGAGAAAATAAACGTACAATGTAAAACTACCAAAAAGGGGGGGAAGGGGACCAAGGGAACAGATTGGCAGTAGGGTTCCAGAAACCCTGGGGGTGCAGTGGTTAAGACCCACGCTTGCTGACCGTGAGGCCTGCAGTTCTGTGATGTGTCAGGTGCGCCTGGGAAACTGTGTGGACCAGTTCTCCTTGTCCTAAAGGGTCTCTGTGAGTCAACATTGCCTCGACGGCAGTGAGTTGGGTTGAGTTGGGTTCAGTGGCAGTTGTGGTCATTTGTTGAGCAAATGTTCATTCAGTGCCTGTGTAGGGTTGCTAGGAGTCAGAATGGACCACAGTGGGTTGGGTGGGCTGCGTTCCAAGCTAATTAAGGAGGACAAAGTGTAATCAGGATCGACCAAGTCCTGGCCCTGGTGGAGGCTACATTCTAAGGGAAGCAGGAAGAATAACAAATAATTAAATGTGTAATACAGCATCAGATTATGAAAAATGCAGTCAGTTTTTTAGAAAAGGGCAGGATTGGAGGGTAGAAATGGTTGAGGGTGAAGCTGTTTTATATAGAGTTACTCAGTATGTGACATTTGGGATTGTTAAGTCTTTATGTTAAAGTGACACCAGTACAGAATGTCCCTTGCTGGCTGTGGTTAATCCCCTCTGTGCACTTGGATGTCACTGCAGTCAGCAGCTTTGTCTTGGCCGTTGGCTGTAGAAGAAAGGTCTCAGTCTGACCACGTCGTCTGACACTGCTGGTGTCCTAAGTGTCGTGTGGTTTGTGCTTGGGTCTTGTTCTTTCCTCAGAGTGTTTAGGCCGTGTACATTTAATACAATTACTGATACTGTAGATTTTAAGGCTACCTCTCACTATTCATTTTCTTTTTTTGCCACTCCCTGTTACCCTTTTTTATGTTACTGTTGTTTCAGTCAGCTAGTGCCGCTGTAACGGAAATACCAGGAGGGGATGGCTTTCACAAGGAAAGTTCAGTCTTAACACAGTTAGGTAAGTCCCAAGTCAGAATGTCTGCTCTAGGGAAAAGACTTCTCTTTTTTGTTGGCTCAGGAGGTGAGTCCTTACTGTGTACCCATCTTTGGTCAAGGAGCATCTGGTGCAGGAACCTCGGGTCTGAAGGAGGCACTGTACTCTGGTGCTGCTGTCTTGATGGTGTGAGGTCCCCAGTTCTCTGCCTGCTTCCCTTTTATCTCATGTAGGATAAAAGGATAATAGGTGGTGGAAGCCAGACTCCAAGAAAACTCCCTTTACAGTGGAGCAGGGAGGTGACCTTAGGAAGGGATTGACAGTCCCACCCTAATCCCCTGTAACGTACAGCATAGGAAAATCACAAAATGGAGGGCAATCACACAATACTGGTAATCACAACCCAGCCAAATTTCTGTATTTATTTTTGGGGGGCACAGTTCAATCCATGACATTCCATGTTTTGCCCCCTGAAAATCATATCTTTGAAGAACATAATGGATTCATCCTATCATAGCAAAAGCCATAGCAAAAACACGTTCATCCCATATGATACCAAAAGTCTAAAATCAGTTCCCAGTCCAAAATGCAAACATTTCTCTATGTATGGGAAACCAAAAATACAAGTACAGTAGAGCAGGCAGGCACTAGCCATACATTTCCATTAAACAAAAGGAAGAAATTGCAGTGAAACTAGGCATTAACAGGTAACAACCAAGTTAGAACACATTACATTAGCCCTTAAAGCATTGAAAATAGTCTTTACCTCTGTGAGACATTTTACACAATAGCTTTGCCTTCCAGGCTCTAGGTATTGGCCACCCTCTCCAGATTCTGAGTGGAGACTACTGGCCCAGTGCTACAACTCTGTCTTCTAGGCCCATCTGGACAGCAGGTCTGCCCCCTGGCCTTTGGTGAACCCTGTGTCCAGCTGAGTGGCAGTTCCACCCTTACCAGAAGCCCTAGCTCCACCCTTTGAAACCCGTGAGGTCATGGCCATACTTTTTGAGACTGAGGCTGCTCAACTTCTCATGCTCTTTGTCTCTTCAGCTTCTGCTTCCTGGGGCTTCATGGCCTGGGCCTCAGGTCCACATCTGCGTTGCTGGGCCAAGTATTCCAGAGCTATCTAGCTCCATGGATTCAAGTGCCCGAAGGCACCCCACTCCGTCAGGAAGCCACCTGCACACAGGCACTCAGCTCACTTGCTTTGCAGTTCTGCAAGCCTAGCTCTGATTCAGGTGCCTGGAGGTGCCCCATTCCACCAGGAAACCTCTGTGCACAGGCACTCAGCTTGCTCTCTCTGTGGGTTGGCTCCAGCAGCATCCTGTTGCTGCTAGTCCTCTGCTATTTGTCACCATCTGTACCTTCTTTGGTGTTCCTAGTTCTCCTTGGTTCCTTCTGAGACTTTTATCCATTCACAGTTTTAAAACTACTTCCATGTTTTAGGTATTTGTTACAGTGGCATCCCACTCTCCATACAAATTCTGTTTTGGTCATCTGGTACTGCTATGATAGAAATACTGCAAAGTGGATGGGTTTAACAAAGACATGTTGAATGTTACACAGTCCAGGAGGCTGTAAGACTGAAAACAGCGTGTCTGCTCCAACGGAAAGGCTTTCCTTGTTGGCTCTGGAGGAGGGGTCTTGCGTTGTTGCCTCAGTCTTTGGTCAGGGAGCATCTTGGTGCAGGCACTTCGGGTCTGAAGGACACGCTCTTCTTCTGGGTGGTGCTTTACTGATGGTGTGAGGTTCCAAGCTCTCTGCTTGCTGCCCTTTTATCCTACAAAGGATAAAACGATAAAAGGTGGTACAAGCCACACTCTAGGGAAAACCCTTTACAGTGGAGCAGGGAGGTGACCTTAGGAAGGGCTTGACAATCACCCCCCCAATCCTGTTTAACATATAGCCCAAGCAAATCACAGAATGGAGGGTGATCACACAGTGCTGATAATCACAACTCAGCCAAATTCTGTACATGTTTTTTGGGGGACACAATTCAATCTGTGACAGTTACTTTAGTGGTCACCCTACTGTTGACAGTGTCTGTGTTGTTTGAATTGCTTTTATCACCTTCTGAGCAATGTGGCCTCCACCTTCGTACTGCAGGTGTGTTCCGTTTGGTGGTTATAAACCTCAGACTATTACTGGGGCTTTAAACAGCCACTGTTCTTTTATGTTTACCCGTAGATTTCCTCTTCTTTACCTGCGCACGTCCGTTAAGTACACTTCCCTTCAGCTTGAAGGACGTCTGTACCATTGCTGATAGTGCAGACTGCTGACGACTCAGGTCACTTTTGGTTTGCTTCAGAGATCTTTAATGTACCTTCATGTCTGAGGGAAACTTCCAGGGAATACTGATTATTGCGATTGGTGGTTTGGTTTGACGCTTTGAAGTTGATGTGACATCATCATCTGGCTTTCATATTTGCTATCAAGATGCTGGCTAACAATCTTGCTTTTTGGTTGTCATGTGTTTTAGCTGCTTTTAGGATTTTCTGCTTAACCTTTGCTTTAGCAGTTTGACTGATGTGCCTGGCTGTGGTTTTCATTTCACCTGTTACTTGGAGTTCTGTGAGCTCTTGGTCCTATGGGCCGATGTCCATCAATTTTGAAATCCTCTTCTCAGCATCACATATATGTGCCTTTTACACCCTTTTCTGCTGTTTCTGTTCTTTTTTCTTTCTGGGTCAGTCTGAATAGTTTCTGTTCATCATCTTCAGCGTTGCCAGGCCTGTGTTGCCATGTCCAGGTGGCTGTTGACCCATCCAGTGAGTTGATTTCAAGTACTCATTTTCAGTTTGAGTGTCGAGTTAGTTGTTCTGTAGATCTGATTTCTCTGTGGAAAGTGTCTTCTCTGCCATCTTGCTTTAATGTGGTCGTAGCCCTCAAACCTGTGAGCCAGCTCCGGGACCGGGAATCACGGCTCTGCTTCTGCTGGCTCTTCCTTCTCAAGGTTAAGTCACGTTTTCCCTGGCCATACTGGTTTTCCTTGTCATAGGCTTTTTAATTTTTTTCTTAGTGCAAGTGTGTGAAAAACCTAAGAGACTGTAATTGATGTGATTTGCCCCAAGAGAGATGAATTGTGTTTTTTCTGTTAAAGTGGACTCCCACCTGCGCATTTGGGCCAGAACCGCAGCTTTAGTTAGGCTCAGTCTGCATGTTTCCAGTGCCTGGCCGGCCTCACTTGTGTTCTGGGATGGCCCGGGCCTCTCTGGCACACCGAGGCTGTGCTGCCCAGTGCCCCAGCAGGAAGGCTGTTTAACACAGAGTAGGTGGGCTTTGCATGGATCTCAACTAAGAGGTCAGGCTTTGTGACTATGCAGGAGAAGCCAGAACAGAAGCCCAGAGGATGTTTCTGGAATTGACGTGAGCAGGAGAGAGAACAGGACTGGAGATGAAGTCACCGGCATCCAGATGATGCCTCGACGTCCCCAAGGACTCTTGTTCCTGATTTGTTGGGAATGGGGTGTAGGGCTTTGTGCAGGAGAGGGTAAGTCCTGACGTGTGTGTGTGTATTAGTCTGGCTGTTGTGTGAAGGGTGGATAGTGAAACGCTAGAGTAGAAGCTCACACTTTTGTGGAGGTATGGCGGTGGAGCAGACGGTAGTGGTCAGTCAGCACAGAAGTATAGGGGTGGAGGTTGTGATACCTCGGTGGACTCAGGATACATTTTGTCAATACAGGTGATGAGTATCAGCAGTTGGGTTCTGAGAACAGCCCCCAGGATTTGTGGAGGGGCTGGAGCTGCAAACAGGAGGGAGATGAGCCCCAGTGGCTCCAGTTTTCTGAAGGTGTGAGGACAGGGTGAGTGGGAAAGAATCCCGGGGACAAATCCCTTGGTGTCACCCTCGTCACTCAGCCTGTGATGCATTCGCTAGGACTTAAATATCTATGGAGGCTTTAGGGTCTTGGGTCAGTCCTTCATGCTATTACGGATAAACTGGCTTCCCACATAAACATGTAGACCTATCGTAGTTTCTGGCATTCCGGGATCTGAGAGCAGGTAGTTCTGAATCTGTACTTCCACAGTAGTTCGTGGTGAGGTGATGGGGTTTTTAGGTGTATGACTGAGTCTAAATTTCCTTTACAGTTGGATTCTCCTTGGACAAGGGCACATCTGCATAGGCCTCATGAGGATGTCTTTCATGTATACCAAGATCTGAATAGTTTTCCAGTTATAACAGAAATTTGCTAATAAAAGCCTGATGCCAGCAACCATACCAACAAGTTTGTATGGTACTTGTTGATAAAATATAGGACACGTCTGCTAAGTATAACACGTTGGTACCATCTAGCTAATTTGAAGTTCAGGTAGGGGAGGCCTCAGCCCCTGAACGTTTCTCACCCATAAGTGGACACAGGCGGCCCTGCCTTACACCGTATTCTGGTTACCCTGAACCACACTTAGAACCCGGCGCACTGATGGTGGGTGTCCTTTGGTTTTGTACATCTTACCTTTAGTAATACATACTGTGCCACAGACTGTACAATTTTCTGAGGTTGTTAGATGTTCAGTTTCGTGATTTACGGTTCATACCATGGCGCCCTGGTTGTGCTCACCAAAAGGTTGGCGGCTCCTACTCACCGGCTGCTCTTCGGGCCTGCGGGGTTGTGCTGAGTCCGGATCGACTTGGTGGCAGTGGGTTTGGTCCCGAACACTGTCACATAGCAGGCCATGGCCTGGTCTACAATGAAAGGTTAGACAAGACGTACTCGACGTGTCACAGCAGGCCTGGGATGGAGTCAGACCCTGTTGTAAGGCGGCTCTCTTACGAGCCTTCCCTGGGGCGGTTGGTTTTCCGTAGTCTGCCTCAAAATGCCCGAAACTGAGTCTAGGAGTCTTTGCCTTCCGCAGTCGGGTTGTCTCTCTGTGTCTGAAAATGGGTCCGGTCTCCAGCCAGAAACGTGAATCAGAAAGTTGGGAATGGTCTTGACCCTTCCTCCACATCCAGTCGGTCATCCTGCCCGTGAGGCTTGACCCCAATCACTCCCAAGTCTTTGTACCTTCTCACCAGCGTGATGCCCCAGGTTTGGGCTGGCACCCTTGCCTCACCGTGAGCTGGTCCACTCTCTCGTCAGTCCGCCCTGCCTCACAGTCCCGCCACTTCTGTGTCCCTGCCCCACCTAACCATCCCACCTGTTACATGTCCCCAGAATCAGCAGTGACAAGGCACAGCTTGGGCCCACAGCCCTCCAGTGTGTCACCCTTGCTTTAGAGCTTGAACCCTGCAAGGCAGTGCACGCTTGGGTGCTCCTCACCAGCTGGTCTGGCCTTTGGGACATGCCAGCCGTGGTGTTGTCTCTGGCCTGTGTAACTAATACCAGGTGTTCCAAGGGTGGACATAAAGTATATGAGAACTCCAGACACATGACATCCTGTTTTTCTGCTTGGACCACTCTTCTTCCTTCCACTGTGTCTGGTATCACCTGTGCACGCTGTGGGGCGAGGTCACCTCGGAAACCCTTTCTTGAATTCTGGGATGGGCCAACCCTGCCTAGTGTGAAATCCTGGTGGCGTAGTGGTTAAGTACAACAGCTTCTAACCAAAAAGTTGGCAGTTCAAGTCCACCAGACGCTCCTTGGAAACTGTGGAGTAGTTCTACTCTGTCCTGTAGGGTTGCTGTGAGTTTGAATCATCTCAAGAGCAATGAGTCTGGTGGTTTGGGGGTTTGCCTCACTTCATTGCGTAGCAGAGCTGCTGTGTGGTTGATCTGAGCCAAGCCTGTTTGCCACTGCCCACGACACAGCTGGCCCTGGGAGGCCAAGGCGGTATCAGCTTTGTTGGCTGGCTTGTATCTGGCGTGTGGCAGTGTCTGGTGTACACAGCACTCAAAGGCATGAATAAGCTTAAATTAAGTTTACATAATTAAAACAGTTGTTTTAGAGTTGATTCCAACTCCTAGCGACCCTGCAGGACAGCGGCACTGCCCCATGGGGTTTCCCAGGAGCAACTGGGGGACTTGAACTGCCGAGCCTTCAGTTAGCAACAGCGCCAGAGTGGAACTGAGCCCTGCAGGGAAACACATCAGCACCCATTTTTCTGAGGACCCTCGGTGGCTTCACAGTGCCATCCTTCCCGTTAGCAGCCCGTTGTGTGACTGTTTACATCAGGAGGGAACTCCACCTACGTCATCAAAACAAAGCGCAGATGTGAAAAGCTGACTTCAGTGCAGGAGCCTGCTGTGTCCTGTGCCCAGCACCTGACCCAGAGCCGTGCACGTGTCGTACTTGACTCGTTCTCTCCGCAGTCCTGCTGGTTGGCTGATGCCATGCTCGTCTGGCAGATCAAGATGCTGGGCCCAGAGATGCTGGTTCACTCAAGATCCTCAGTTCTCACTGGGTACAGGAAGGTTTGGTCACACGTGCCAGGAGTCACTGGCTGTTGGCCTAGAGGTGGGTAATTGCAGTGTAAAGAGGCATCTCAGAAGAAAGCCCTGGTGGTCTACTTTGACCAATCAGCCATTGGAATCCTGCAGAGCTCGGTGGTTCTCTGACACGTGGGTCGCCATGAGTCGGAGTTCACAGGGCAGCAGCTGAGTCTGCTCCCAAACTCACTACCCGTTGTGAAACCGGTGCTGGTCCCACGGAGGTGAATTAGCTGTGACAAGTCTGATACCACTGTCATTCTCAAGTGCTGCTGGGCTTTCGTCGTCAAGAGAACGGACACGTGGACTTTTCACTGCAAAGCATGTCACCTGTGCGGGTGTCTCATCTGCTCTCACCACTGCCAAGGGCAGGGGTGTGGTGCCTACTTTTTACAGATAACCACGTCTGGACCCTCAGTAACTTATACAAAGATCAGCCAGGACAGCCCCCAAAAGGCTCATGGGCTCATCTGATCCTTACACTGGGGAACTGGGCTAGAATTCAAATAATGTTCTTAAACCCAAACACCTTTCCATTTCCTAGAAGCTTAGGTTTCAGATTGCGATGCTGGGAAGCGATAGCTAAAGGTCTAAGTTCCGCTATGTACGGTCTCCGTTCTGGAGTTGGTGCATTTTCACTGGCCTGGAGTCTTCGGCATCCTGCCCGCAGGTGCTGACAGGTCCCGTGTGTAAAGATGATGGGAGGGTGGGAACCACCCTGGGCACCTCACACGTGGTGAGGAGGGAGGGCATGTGCCCATCGGGAGGCTCATCATGGTCAAGTGGAGAGCTATTTGAGTTGTAGTTGAGTCATTCAGGAGAGCCTTGGTTCCCTGACCCACTGTCATGCAGTCCATTTGGACTCTGACCTCAGGGGACAGGGGATACCTGTCCCCCAGGGATCCCAAGGCTGATGTCTTATGGAAGCAGACTGCCATGTCTTTCTACCCAGGTGCAGCTGGTGGGTTCAAACTGCCCATCTCTGGGTTCACAGCTGCGTGATACACCACGGCACCACCAGGGCTTGTGGAGCATTGTGTCGGGCCTGGAATTGTGGAGTGGTGGAGGGTTTTGGGAACAAAAGTTTGAAGATAATGCAACTGCTGGAACTTTGACATATTTCAGAGGGTGTGCACAGAGCTCAGTCACACAGCTGTGACGTGCAAAGATCTGCATCACTTCATAGGGGCCACCCTGTTAGCAGTCTCCTTGTCCTCAAGCCCCAAACTGTAACTGCTAGAACTGAGTTCTGTAATTCCTCTCAAGTTAGCAAACAACGCTGCCACAGCCCCCAGCAGACTGAGTCCAGAAGAGCCAGATGGTGCCCGGCTCCCACCACTGCCTGCTGTGACAGGCATCTCGAGACAGGGTCCCAGACGGAGTGGGAGAAATGTGGAGAACAAGATTCTAACTCAGAAAGAACAGACTTATTGGTCTGACAGAGACTGGACAAACCCTGAGAGTGTGGCTCCTAGACACACTTTTAGCTCAGTACTAAAGTCACTCCTGGGGTTCACCCTTCAGCCAAAGGTTACACAGACCTATAAAATGATGGTACACGTAGCTCAACCGTGTGTAGGAGACTAGGTGGGCACAGCAGCCCAGGGCCAAGGACCAGAAGGCAGGAGGGGACAGGAAAGCTGGACAAATAGAAAAACAGAAGCTCAAGGTTGAGAAGGGGAGAATGTTGACACCACGTCACAAAACAACATCTGTGTTGTTTCATGAGAAGCTACTTGCTCTGTAAACCTTCTAAGGCCCAATTCAAATCAAGTAAAAAATTGATGTTCGCTCTGGGCAGCAACCAGGTAAGCCTCCTTTCTTGACTTAATAATTGACACAGGCACTTCCTAAGTATTTCCCACACAAAAGAGGCAGAAACAAAATAGGAAAATCATTCCATGAGGATTTCAGTCTCTTCTTTGCTATCAAAGAAATAACAGACCAACAGTAGTGTTTGTTTTTGTTTTCTACTTTCTTGTTCACATGTACTTCACATGTCCCCTGTTTTGATTCAGTGGAATCACAGTTGTTCCTCTGTCACTCTCTTCTGTACTTGTTCTTATAAATCTGTAATTGCTAGCATCCTTTTTTTTTTATATATTTTTGGTGAAACGACACAGCAAATGAGATTCCCATTTGGCAATTTCTGCACAAATTATGCAGTGACACGAGTTCTGTTTCTCAGAGTGTCATGTTCTCTTCCCTGTGCTCTGGTGGGTCTGTCTCTGGTCTGCTTTATCCCTGCCCCTTGCCCTCCTCAGCATTAGAGTAACTGTTTTTGGACAACCAGCACCCATTTGAAAATTATAAAAATGGGGGGCAGAGCCAAGATGGTGCTTTAGACACATATCTCCATTCCCTCGGAGACCCAGTGGCTAGAATAATGAATGAACGGAGCAGTGTAGACATTCTGGGAGCCCCAGGATCTGGTGGAGGGTTGTGAGATTGGACTGAGCAGCAGGAAAAGGGAAACTACCTCTGTTGGAGGTGAGGCCATGGTGCACTGAATCCTTCTGCTGATGCATCGTTTGAGGAGACTGCAGGTACAGACACCTTTGTTATCTGGGAGGTGGGGACTGGATCTGCCAAGCCTCTGTGCCTGGTACGCTGATGGAGGCACTGAACAGCGGTGTTTAAGTGAACAGCGTATACTGCAGCGAAGAGACTGAGTTTGTGACAGCCACAGCTTGGGATCCCAGCCGCTGACCGAAGGTGCCAGCACCCCTCCTCCCTGTCTTCTGTGAGCTGCACCATAGAGCCTGCTGACTCACAGCAGGAAGGATGGTTCAGGCAGGACATCATCTTGGTCAGCTGAGAGGCAGTTAGCCACACCTGAGGTCTCAGCGGGGGCTAATTCTCAGTGAGCAACAATGTCTGGAAAGTGCTTCTGCAGCAGAATAGCTGTTTCTGAGATGATCCTATCCAGTGATTGTGGTGGGGCCTGGCAGCCGAGGGCAGCAGTGCCCTAACCCCTCCCTTCTTTGAGCCGTGTCATAACATCTGGGGTTGGTCTATGAGGCACTATCATTGTCAGCTTGGGGGCAGGGCCTGCCACCCCTGAGGGTTCACCTGCTCTACGCAGCTGCTGGATAGCACCTCTCTCAGCAGTACAGCAGCTTGTAATAAGATCAGCTGGAGAACACAGCGGTGACAGGGGGCTGAGTGGTTTGGCAGCATTTCTGTGACCCTTCACTGAGCCACATCATGGTGTCAGCTGACAGCCTCCCAGAGACTCCATGAGGAGGGCACCACCTCTGCCAGCCAGAAGGGAGGGCCTGTCAATCCTGGGTGCCCAGCTGCTCTCAGCACCTGCTGGACTGTGTCCCTCTCGGCAAAAAAAGCAGTTTTTAGGTTAAACACATCTAGAGATCTCAGTGGCCCTGGGCAGCTGGGTGTGGTAGCATCCTTTGCTCCTCCCCACTCTGAGCTATACCATCCCTGAGAGCGCAGCTGGGGCCAGTCACTAGAGAACACAGAAGGGGCTGGTGACAAAACCTAGTGGTGCCCATATTTGCCTCTTAGAACTACACCACAGTTCCTGTTGGTTTAAGACTAGAGAAACTGAACAGCTTCATGATGGTGCAAAGACAGACCACCATGGCTCTGGAAAACTTCCAAAGTAAAGAATCTCAAAAGTTCCCAAATGAAGAAGTCTTTTTGAAATTACTGGAAGTAGATTACAAAAGAATTAGGTGTATAGCCCTCCTAGAGATTAAACAGAATGCAACAAAACAGAATGAAAAGTTAAGTGATATGAATTACTGGAATATCAACGATCTGAAATCCAGCAGATGAATCATAAACTTACAGATTTAGACAATTCCATCCAAAGCCAAAAGAGCAGGACTGAGGAGTTGGAATGCAGAGTTAATGAGCTTGAAGGTAGAGTGACTGACACTAGCATTTATGAGGAGAATTCAGAGAAAAGAAAAAAAATAAAGAAGCACTAAGAAACATGTGGGCCTCTATCAAGAGGAATAATCCATGAATAATTGGAGTTCCTGAACAGGGAGAGACAGTAGAAAATGCAGAGAGAATTGTTGAAGAGTTGCTGACATAAAATTTCTCTGAAATTATGAAAGAAGAGCATATAGATATTCAACATGCTTATCAAATACCACAAAAACTAGACCCCCCAAAAAAGACACCAAGACATATTACAATCAAGCTTCATAAAATGAAACATAAAGAGAGGCTCTTAAAGGCAGTGAGACTTAAAACAAAACTAACCTATAAATGGTAGCCCTGCAGGTTTTTGTCTCACTTCTCAGCAGAAATGATGTTGGCAAGAAGGCAGTGGGATAACACATTCAAAGCCTTGAAGGAGAAAAACTTCCAGCAAAGAATAAAAGGAGGGATACATTACAGTAGTTATACCCCTTTCAGATGGAGAGGAAATGAAGAAGATATACAGAAATTAAAGATTGTTTCAAGCTCAGAACACTAAGGGGGATCAAACAAAGGGGGTAGCCGCAAAGCAACCTAACAGTGTGACAGATCATAACAAGAAGCATAGGCATCAAAATTACAGCACTGACCATATACCTATCAATAAATACACTGAATGTAAGTGGACTAAATGCTCCAATAAAGTGGCAGACAGCAACGTCCTGGATCAAAACATATGATCCATCTATATGTTACTTACAAGAAACACATCTTAGACTCAAAGATAGGAACAAACTGAAAATCGAAGGGTGGAAGAATACATACCAAGTTAACAACACACAAGGAAGAGCAGAAGTGGCAACACTAATATCAGAAAAATAGATTTTAATGTGAAGTCCACCATCATGGACAAGGATGGTCACTATTTATGACTGAAAGGTTCAATATGTAACCAGGATATAACAATATTAAATATTTATGCACTCAATACTAGAGCATCTAAACATATTGAACAAACTTTGACAATGTTGAAAACTGAGATCAATCACTCGACAATAGCAGTAGGAGACTTCAACACTCCACTTTCAGGAATGGACGGATCATCCAGAAAAAGCTTAGTAAAGATGCAGATCTTGTTGCAACAATCAACCAACTAGGCGTCATCAACAGGTACAGAACTTACCACTCGACAACAGATAAGTGCACCTTTTCCAATGCACATGGAACATTCTCCTGAATACACCACATATTAGGTCATAAAGCAAATCTTAAAATCTAATCCACTGATTTATTGCAAAGCATCTTCTTGAACAATACAGCTGTAAAAGTCCATATCAATAGCAGAAAAAACATAGGTAGAAATCTGAACTCATGGGAATTGAACAACAACTTGCTCAGAAATCCACGAGTTATAGAAGAAATCAAGGATGTAATAATGAAATTTATGGAATCAAATGAGAATGAAAACACAACCTACCAAAACCTATGGGATATAGCAAAAGTAGTGCCCAGAGGTCTATTTATCTTTATAAATCCACAGATTTGGGATGAAGAAAGGGCCCAAACCAAATAATTAACCCTACAGCCTGAACAAGTAGCAAGAGAGCAACAAAGGAACCCCTCGGGCCCAGAAGAAAACAGATAATAAAGATTAGATCAGAACTAAATGAATTAGAAAGTAGAACAACTGAAAAAATTAACAAACCCAAAAGCTGGTTCTTTAAAAAGATCAACAAAATTGATAAACCATTGGCTAAACTTACAAAACAAAAACAGGAGAGGAAACAAGTAACCCAAATAAGAAATCTGATAAGAGATATTGTAACAGATCCAACCAAATTTAAAAGTGTCATAACAGAATACTATAAAAGACTGTACTCTAACGGATTTGAAAGCCTAGAGGAAATGGACAAATTTCTAGGTTCACATCACCTATCAAAATTATCACAGTGAGAAGTAGAACAGCTTAATAAACCTAATGCAGAAAAAGAGATTGATAACGTAATAAAAAATACTGCCAATCAAAACAAATCCTGACGCAGATGCCTTCGCCAGACAGTTCTGCCAAGCTTTTAGAGAAGAGTTGATTCTGATACTACTGAGGCTATTTTGCAGTACAGAAAAGGATGGAATGCTCCCAGATTCACTGTATGAAGCCAGCATAACCCTTCTACCAAAGCCAAGGAAAGACCCCACAAAAAAAAATTACAGACCTGTAACACTGATAAACCCAGATGCAAAAATTTTCAACAAAATCCTAGCCAAGAGAATTCAACAACATGTCAAAAAACAATTCATCGTGACCCAGTTGGATTCATACCAGGGATGCGAGCTGGTTCAACATCAGAAAAACAATGCGGCCAACAACATAAACAACTCAAAGGGTAAGAATCGCCTGACTTTGTCAACTGATGCAGAAAAGGCATTTGACAAAGTTCAACACCCATTCATGTTAAAAGAGTCTCAGCAAAATAGGAATAGAGGGGAGATTCCTCAATGCAATATGGGGCATCTACACAAAGCCAACCACCTTCATCATCCTGAATGGAGAGACACTGAAAGAATTCCCCCTGAGAACAGGAACTAGGCAAGGATGCCCACTGTCACCACTTCTATAAGACATCATTCTAGAGGTTCTGGCCAGAGCGATTAGACAAGACTAAGAAGTAAAATTCATGTGCACTGGCAAAGATGAAGTAAAAATCTCCCTATTTGCAGATAATATGATTGTACACGCAGAGAGTCCTCAAGAATCCCTAAGTAAACTACTGGAACTAATAAAAGAGTTCAGCAAAGTAGCAGGATATAAGATAAACATAAGTGAATTGACAGAATTCCTTTACACCAACAAAGAGGCTTTCAAAGAGGAAATCACCAAATCAATACCATTTATCATAGCTGCCGAGAAGATAGAATACCTAGGAATAAATCTAACCAGAGAAACAAGAGACCTATACAGAGAAAATTACAAGACCTTACTGCAAGGACCCAGAAGAGACTTACGTAGTGTGGAGAAACCTACCTTGTCATAGATAGGAAGACTTAACATTGTGAAAATGTCTATTTTACCAAAGCAATCTATATATACAGTGCATTCCCAATGTAAATTCCAGTGTCATTTTTTAATGAGATGGAGAAACAAAGCACCAACTGTGTTTGGAAAGGGAAGAAGCCCTGGATAAGCAAAGCACTACTGAAGAAGAAAAACACACCAGGAGGCCTCTCACTACTCAATTTTAGAACATATTACACTGTCACAGTAGTCAAAACAACCTGGTACTGGTACAAAAAGAGAAATACAGACCAATGGAACAGAGTCGAAACCCCAGAGATGCCACCATCCTCCTATGAACAACTGATATTCGACCAAGGCCCTAAGATTCTAAACTGGGGTAAAAACAGTCCCTTTAACAAATGGTGCTGTCAAAATTGGATATCCATCTGCAAAAAATTGAAACAAGACCCATATCTCACGCTACACAAAAACTAATTCTAAATGGATCAAAGATCTAGGTATCAAACCTAAAACGATAAAGATCATGCAAGAAAAAATAGAGTCAACAATGGAAGTTCAAATACACAGCTTAGACAGCAAAATTTGACAAGCAAAGCTTAAGCAACAGAAAAGAGATAAATGGGAACTACTAAGAATCAAACACTTTTGCTCACCCAAAGACTTTATCAAGAGAGTTAAAGATCACTTACAGAATAGGAGAAAATATTTGGCAACTATATGTCAGACTGATGCCTGATCTCTGTGATCTACAAGGTACTGCAAAATAGCAACAAGAAAAAGGTAAGTAACCCAATTAAGTGATGGGCAAAGGAGACGGGCAGACACCTCACCAAGGAAGGCATCCCGGCGGCCAAAAGACACACGTGGAAATGCTCATAATCGTTAGCTATTAGAGAAATCCAAAACAAAACTACAATGAGATGCCATGTCACCCCAACAAGGTGGGTCATAATCCAAAAAACACAAGACAAACACTGGAGAAGCTGTGGAGAGATTGGAGCTCTCCTTCACTGCTGGTGGGAATGCAAAACTGTACAACCTCTTTGGAAAGCAATTTGGCGCTCCCTTAAAAAGGAATATAGAAATACCATTTGATCCAGCAATCCCACTGCTCAGAATATATCTTACAGAAATAAAGGTGGTCACATGAACAGACACACGCACACGAATGTTCATTGCAGCACAGTCCACAACAGCAAAAAGATGGAATCAACCCAGACGCCCATCAATAGATGAATGGATAATCAAACTATAGTACATATACTCTGTGGAACACTATGCAATGATAAAGAACAATGACAATCTCAGGAAGAATCTCATAACCTGGTTTCAACTAGGAGACATTATGCTGAGTGAAATCACAGCAAAAGGACAAATATTGTATGAGACTCTTGCTATAAGGACTTAAAAATAGACTTATATACAGAAAAAAAGACTCTTCGATGGCTACAAGGGTGGGGAGGGCGGGTGAGGGTAGATCATAGTTGACAGAAACTTGGATAGATGAAAGCAGTGACTGCACCCAGTAGAGAATAGATCGACTTAAGTGGACTTCACCGTAAATATCTGAAAGGTTTTCTAAGCTCAACCTAATATTTACAAAGATAGAGTGGCAGGGATGGGGGTCTGGGAACCACATATTCAGGGGACATCGAGGTCAACTGGCATAACTAGTCTATTGCTAAGAGAATCTTCTGTACCCCACATTGGTGAGTGATATCTGGGGTCTTAAAAGCTAGCAAGCTGCTATCTGAGGTACATCAAACGGTTCCAACTCATTCCGAATAGATGAGTGAGAACCGCAAAGACACAGCCAAAAAAGAGCCCAGGAGACAAAGGGACCCGTATGAATGGGAGACTGTATCAACATGAGACCACAAGAAGCAGATGGTGCCGGCCACTACCAGGGACAGCTGTGACAGGGGACACAATGTAGAGTCAGTCGTGAAGGCAACACAAGAAAAAGAGGTATGCAGCCCAAGAATGTTACTGAAAGATTTGAACTGATAGTCCAACAGCCTGGAGGGTCCCCTGGGAACATGGCCCAAGACCTGCTGCTGGCCATGACTAGAAACCAGTAATGAGTCAACTCTTCATACAAGGATGGTGTGGTGGTCAGGATTGTGTCGACTTGGCTACTCCGTATTTGGCTGCTGTATTAAGTGGCAGGGTGGGGTTTGTGGTGGCTCCCCGCCCCTCGGCTCTCGTCTCTCGACCTTCCACTACTACTGCTAGTCTGCTCGTGTAGCCAGGAGCTCCTGCTCTCTTCTTCCGGTGTCTGGTTCCGGGACTTGAACTAGCAGCTGTTGGATTCATCAATCCTTAGAGTCGGCACTTGAGAGTCCTGCTCCCTGACCTGCCGATCCTGGGTTCGCCAGCCTCTGCCTCTCCGTCTCGCTGCCAGCTTGGGATCCACCAACCTACACAACCAGTGATCTAGAACTCTGGTCTGTGACCTGCTGACTTTGGGCTCCTCAGCTCCCGTGGCCACGTGAGGCTTGTGCTAGAACTTGGGACATTCAGCTTCTGTGATTGTGTGAGCTGTTTCCTATATCTATATCTATCTATCTATACTGTAAATCTTTCCTTGTACCTACACATGTTACTGGTTTTGCTTCCGTAGAAAACCCAGCCTAAGACAGATGGGTTGGACTCGGGGACAGTGTGATGACATGGTGTGTGTACTTTATGGTGCAGTTACAGGAGGCCGTCCTACTGGTCTCTTTCTGGATGGGAGACAAGAGGGTGCGGGGGGTGACTGGTGCTTGTTAAGAGGACACCAGATACACAGAGTCCAAAGGAGGAGGGTGCTGTCGCTGCGTGGGGCGAGCGGAGGGAGCAGACAGGTGGGAGTGTGAAACCGACGGAGACTGTACACTTTCCCTTAATCATAGTAAAAAAAAAAAAGCCATCTTACATGCCGTGATTTATGTCGTCCGTGTTGTCAATAGGCATTTGGGTTGTCCCCTAAGCTGGTTCACTGTCACTGGCAATGCAGCAAGTGATAGTCTTTGTCCCTGTGCTCAGCGGCCAGCTCTTCTGTGCCGACAATGGTCAAGTCTCTAAATCTTTGTGTGTTCTGCTGACTGCTTTTCAAAAGGCCCACCAATACATACTCAACTGGTGCCAATCCAGCAGGCATTAAAGAAAAAAAAAAAACCTCTTTGTTTTAGTTTGCGTTTCCCTGGGGCAGATGAAACGGGAGCATCTGTTCTCGGCTGACTGGCCATCTACGGACTGTGAGTTACGTCCTTGAGTCCCTCGCCCTTTTGAACCCGTGTTCAGTGTGTCTTTTCCTCATTGTTGCTGCCTCAGGGTGAAAGACAGAGGGAGAGATGGACCAGGGACAGTGGGGACAGTAGCCGTGCCTCTCACTCGTGTCATGAAGATGCTGCAGCATTTGCTGCAGCCCTTGTTAGGGACCCACAGTGGGTTCTGACCAGGGACCCTCTGTGGGGCAGGACAAAGTGTCCCCTGTCCTGGGCCACCCTCACAGCCCTTCCTCTGCTGGAGGATTGTCGCACAATCACGGCCCAGCCTTGGACTCATGGCCCAGCACACTGATGCGTGCATCTTGGCGGGGTGGGGGGGGGCGGGATTCTGTCCCCACTCCTGGTCACACTGGCTGCATGCTGGGTCACCCTCCCAAAGCTTTGCAGCAGCAGTCCTCTTTCCCTTGGGTCCTTGATTTGTCGTAGTACTGTGGCTTTGTGACAGTGCTCAGCAGTTGAATCTCTCGCTCGGTGTTTTCTACACCAGCCGTTCAGGACACTGGTCACATTCCTCACACTGCATAAACGTTCTCGTTACTTTTGTTCTGGTGGCTCTTTGAAGTCACCTTTTTTAGAAATAAGAAATACAGTATTGAAAGATACCACTAAAGCTCCTAATTTCTTTCCGTTCATTGTTTTTCCTTTTTTTTTTAACTGAGAGACAGCATCACACCCACCCACGCTTTCATCCTTATTTTACATACAAAAATACATTCTTTGTGTTTTTGTGTGTGTGTGTTTTTTGCAAAGGAAACATTGTATCCATTTGCAACCTGCTGTTTTTCTCCCGAGACCATCTTTGCAATGCAGCTGGGTTGATGTGTGTGTTTTCGTTTTTCACAGTGTGACATCTCTGAAGGTGGAATGCTTCTTCAGTCAGTGGGGTCGTAGAATTGGTGGCATTTTCCTTCTTCGTGACAAAATAACAGTGCACCTTATAATTGATGTCCCCTCAGGCTTGGTTAAATCCCAGCATTAGTTCACCCTAATTGCTGTAAAGCCATCCGCTGTTTGAGGGTGCCCACCATCAATCCATTCCCGGATGGGAATTTGCCACTTTTCTTCCTGGCATGGACCAGGCAGGACCACTGCCGTCCGTGCCTGAGTCAACATCCTCTGTGTCTCAGAAACAGTTTTTCTGAAAGGAAGTGCTGGGTTGTCATGAATGTGCCCGTCCTCTCCCTGGTGTTGCAGGGGTTAAGTGCTACGTCTGCTCACCAAAAGGTCAGCAGTTTGAATCTGCCAGGCGTTCCTTGGAAATTCTATGGGGCAGTTCTACTCTGATCTCTAGGGTCACTGTGAGTCAGACCTGACTCGATGGCAGGGTTTTTGTTTTTTTTTTCAGTGATGTATGGGAAACCCTGCTGGTGTAGTGATGAAGAGCTATGGCTGCCAAACCAGAGGTCGGCGGTTCCGCCAGCCACTCCTTGGGCATGCTGTGGGGCAGTTCTGTATGAGCCCCGACAGGCTGACCGGCAGCAGAGGTTTGCTTTGGGTTCTGTGACCCGCTGTGGAGCCGGTTTACGTCTACCGCGTGCCATCTGTCTATCTGTTTTCTGCTCTTGAGTTCTAAGAGTTTGCTGCGTATTTTGGATACAAGTCCTTTATCAGCCACGTGTTTTGCAAACACTTGCTCCGAGTCTGTGGCTTGTTTGGTTTTCTTGACAGCGCCTCTCACACAACAGACCCCTTGACGGAGGCTACCTTAGCTGGTGCTTGTTAACCCTTGGTGATTAACTTCTGATTTCAGACAGCTGTGGGCAAAGACCATCACCACATTGGTTTGCTTCTCAGGCCACACTGGGAGCTTTATTCACGATTTCCTGAGCACTAAATGTGTCTGTCTGCTTTAGGTTGAGCTGGTTCACCAAAACCCCAAAATCTATAGCTGTCAAGTCAATTCCAAACTCATAGCAACCCTGTAGGACAGAGTAGAACTGCCCCATAGAATTTCCAGGGGACCGCTAGGGGATTCAAACTGTTGCCTTTTGGTGGGCGGCGGTAGCACTTAACCACTGTGCCAACAGGCTTGTCTGGCCAAAGAGCCACCGCTGTCGAGTCCATTCCAACTCATAGTGGCCCTACAGGACAGAGTAGAATGGCTCCCTAGAGCTTCCAAGGAGCACCAGGTGGATTCAAACTGCTGACCTTTTGGGGAGCAGCCATAGCACTTAACGCCTGCACCACCAGGCTTGTCTGGGGGTATTTAAGTCTCATCTCGAGTCTTCCCTGTCTGTCAGGCTCGTTAACTGGGGAGAGAGAACTCCGAAGGTTGTGAATTCCTCTGTTTCTCGCATTTCTGCCAGGTTTCTAATCATTGTACCACCAGGACTCCTTAAACCCCACCGACGTTTTTGGTCATGCACCTCCTTTCCTGTTACGCACCTCATCGCTCTGTTTTCTCTCTTCTGCTTCGGGAATGCTGCTCCCGGCGAAAGGGCCCCGAGAGCTGTGGACACGCCTTCCTCCACAGGGTTTCAGCTGTGATTCTTTCCAGCTTTGATTCTTCTGGAGATCTGTTCCTTCCAGAGCCTGCCACCCTTCCTGCCTTTCCTCTTCCTTCTTGACTTCTCCCCTCCTCCTGCGGTTTTCCTGGAGTATGTGGGTGTTCTTAAATTCCCTTTCCTTTCCAAAGGGCAGGTGGGTGCTGGTACTGAATCTTGTCTGGCCCCGGTGGCGTCCCTGCCACGTCCCAGCACTGAGGTGGGTTCCTGCTCGCTTCTTCTTTTTACAGGTTCAGAGGAACCTGAAGAAAGCAGCACCAATCCATCATCTTTGAGTAGCCTTCCCCAGCTGCCTGTTTGTCAAAAATGAGCACGCCTCCTTATGCTCCCCAGGAAGCCGGCGGTGCCACGGTCTGGCGCTCTGCTGGTCACGGAAAGGCTGGCAGTGTGAACGCCCCACAAGGGAAGAGACCTGGCCGTCTGCTCCTGCCACCGATTGAGTTGTTCTCCCCCAAAATGTGTGTGGCAGTTTGGTGAGGCCCTGCTTCTGGGGTGTTGTGTGGTGTTCCCGGATGCTGGGAATCCCGCCTCTGTGATGTTAGCGAGGGAGGGGGAGCAGAAGTTGCTCTGGTGTGGCTGGGCTCAGGGTGTAGGATTGTATTGTGTCGGAGGCAACCTCTTGGGGTAGGACGGGAAGTAGGCAGGGAATTGGGGACCATCAAGAAGCAAGCAGGGCCAGGAGCAGAGCCTGTCTCTTGGACCTGGGGTCCCTGCTCCTCAGAAGCTCCCAGTCCAGGGGAAGATTGAGGACAAGGACCTTCCTCCAGACCTGGCAGAGAAAGCCCTCCCCTGGGGCTGACGCCCTGAGTTTGGGCTTGTGTCTTACTGGACCATGGCAGAATAACTTCCTCTTTGTTAAGTGCACCCACTTGTGGGCTTTCTGTGACAGCAGCACCAGGTGACTCAGACAGCTCCTAAAAGATGACAGCCTAGCAAACCCTATGGGTCAGTTCTGTGGTGTCACACGGGGTCACTGTGAGCAGGACTGTGATTGTGCCTCCTCTGTCCAGGCTGTGATTCCTGTACTCGCCTGAGGCTTCTACCCCTAGCCCTGATCGTGACCTCAGACCCGGTCCCGGCCTCCCTGGCCCTACAGAGGCAGCCGTCCATCGGCCCCCACAGTGAGGGAGGGGTGCAGGGTCATCATCGGTCAGTGTGAGCGCATCAGAAATGGAACAAGCATAGACATCGACTGTGAAACCTAGTCCCTCTGAGAGGCGGGACTCCCCTGTGGTCAGGTGCCACCAAGTGGATTGTGACTCACGGTGACAGAGCAGAAGGGGCTGTAATCCCTACAGGAGCAGATCACTAGGCCTTTCTCCTGCTGAGCCCCTGGGGGGATTCAAACCAGCAACCTGTGAGTTAGCAGCTGAGAGCTTAACCACTGTGTCCCCAGGGCTTCTATGGTAAGATCGGGGAGTCTGTAAAGGCAAGTGCTGAACCGAATGAAGTCAGTCTCACAGTGATGTGAGGGCATTTTCTGACTCTCCCCTCCCGCTTCCCGGTTCTCTCGCAGGCAGAGTTGTTGGCATGCCCTGATGTCTAAATATACCTTGCCAGGGGGCCCGTGCTGGGCATAGGGTATTGATCTTCAAACTTGAGAGCCCAGGCCATCACTGCGTTGGTTATGTGTATAAAACCATGGGGCTTTAAGAGTTTCTCGTGGTTATTTTGACTGTCAGTGTGAGTGTGAGTGGCTGTGGAGCGGCCCCTGCTCATGGGGACCCCCCAGAGGGAAACCACACCCAGTCCTGTGTGTGTCATCCCTCGGGTTGCCGTGACCAGCAGGTTTTCACTTTCTTCTCTCCACATTTAATGCTGTTACCAGCCACATGGGAAAAATATTTATTGGCACTTTAGGTTGATAATTGGGCCATTCACTTATTTGATCAATTTCAGGTGTTTGGGGGTAGGTCACCAAGAAGAGGCTTGGTTCTGCCAGCTCTTCTCATGGAATCAGTGTGTGGTCTTAGGAAGTCATCTCATCCATCTACACCAGTTTCCTCGTTGGTAAAATGGGAAGAAACATGTTTTTAAAGCTCCAAGTGTAGCGCTTCCTTTGGATAGGACTCGGGTCCCTGTGCTTCAGAAGCTCCCGGTGCAGGGTACAGGGGAAGACTGGTGACAAGGACCTTCCTCCAGAGCCAGCGAAGAAAGCCTTCCCTGGAGCTGGCACCCTGAATTTGAACTTTTAGCCTACTGGACTCTGACAGAATAATATTTCTCTCTTTAAAGCCATCCACTTGTGTATCTGGGAAAGCAGCACTAGAAGACTAAAACATCCGACATAGCTGATTTTCTAACCAAGGGACTCGCTTTAGTATTTCTTGTAATTCTGGTTTAGTTTTTGCAAACTCACTAAATTTTTTATTATCTGGAAATGTCCTAACTTTGTCATGATATTTGAGAGACAGTTTTGCTGGATATATAACTTGGCTAGCTATTTTTTTCCTTTAAGGCTCTGTAGATGTCATCCCATTGCCTGCCTGCCTGCCTGCATGGTTTCCGCTGAGTAGTCCAAACTTAGTCTTACTGATTCTCCTTTGTAGATCATTTTTTGTTTGTCCCTAGCTACTTTTAAAGTTGTGTCCTTATCTTTTGTTTTGGCAAGTTTGATTATAATATGCCATGGTGTCTACCTTAGTCATCCAGTGCTGCTGTATCAGAAATAATACACAGTGGATGGCTTTAACAAAGAAAGTCTATTTCCTCACAGTCAATTAGGCTGAGTCCGAATTCAGGGCATCAGCTCCAGGGGAAGTCTTATCTCTGCTGGCTCTGGAGTAAGGTCCTTGTTCTCAGTCTTCCCCTGGACTGGGTCCAAAGGACAGGCTCTGGCCCTGGTACTGCTTCTTGCTCGTATGAAGTCCCCAAATATCTGTTTGCTTCCTCTTCCTTTATGTGTCCAGAGATTGTCTCAAGGCACAACACAATCTTACACATGGAGCCTTGATGCACCAACACAACTGCCGCCCACCCTTCCTTGTTAGCATTACCGGGGTGGGGTTTACAGCACACAGGAACGTCACACAATACTGGGAATGCTGGCCCATACCGAGGGCTGTACACATTTCGGGGGGAACAAAATTCAATCCATGACAGTACCTTTCTTTTGGGATCTACCTTGTGTGGTGTTTAGTGAGTGTCCTGGACAGATATCTTCTCATATTTCATTTTTTCAAGGACTCTTTTGTGAACAAATCTTTGACAATTCCCTCTGTATTTTCTGTTATTCCCTCCTTTTCTGGTACTCCAGTCACTCATAGATTATTGCTCCTGATACAGTCCCACAGAATTCTTACTGTTTCTTGATTTTTTAAAATTGTTTTATTTGATTTGACTCGACGGCACTTGGCTTTTGGCTTTTTATTTGATTTATCTTCAAATATGTTGATGTATCTAATTCAGCCTTCCATTACCTCAGTTCTGCGCCTTTGACTTTCTAGTGTGTTGTCTAATTCTGTAATTTTATTATTAATCCTCTGAATTTCTACTTACTGTCTTTGTATGGTTTCTTGCAGCCTGTTCAGTGTGTCGCTATGTTTTGCTGCATTTTGCTTCCTCTCCTTCCAGACCTCTTGAAGACTTCTAAATAGGAATCTTTTGTATTGTACCTCTGATAATTCCAGAAAGTTCTCTTTAATCTGGAAAGTTTCTTGATTCTTTGTTTTGGGAGCTTTCTGAAGCCATCGTGCTCTACCTTTTTAAGTCATTTGATACTGACTGCTTTCTCTGAGCCATTAGTAATTTGT
Source organism: Heterohyrax brucei (assembly GCA_028571685.1). Lineage (NCBI taxonomy): Eukaryota > Metazoa > Chordata > Mammalia > Hyracoidea > Procaviidae > Heterohyrax > Heterohyrax brucei. The sequence continues at coordinate 84,854,212 of CM053159.1, forward strand.
TGCATTTATTTTGTGTTTGGTGACTGTGTTCTAGCTTCCTGTTTTGTTTTCAAATGTCTAAATAGGCTGGTTGTGAATGCTAGTTTGGTTCACAGCACATTTGAAGTTCTAGCATCCTGTCACCAGGCTAGAGCTGTTACTAGGTGTGTGATCCCAGGATTCTGTTTACTTTTCTTGTATGGATTTAGCTCAGGTGTCCAGGATGTCAGTCACCAAGCATGTGGTGCAGGCTCTCCCCTACAGTCCAAGATGGGCAGGGGTGATTGGTGAAGGCATAGGTGTCTGGCTTCAAGTGATGAGAAAGGCAAGGGGCTGACAGCTGTCCTTGAGTGTCTGGGAAGAAGGTGTGTCCCTTTATGCCTGATCCTAGGCAAAGGAACCATTATTTCCCTTAGTTCCTGGCTTAGGGGAGCCAGCAGATCATTATTATTATTATTTCCCCTCAATTGTTTGTTATATTGTTCCCTCTCCCATTCTGGAAGAATGGCTCAGGGCACATAAAGGTTCTTACTTGTGGCCCAGGAGTGGGTCAGTCTCTGGAGCCCAGTCTAGTGCAGAGAAGGAAGGCAGAAGTGCTGGGAAAAGGGAGAGACATTCATTGTGAAGGAAAGATTTAGATCCACACACGGTAGGTTACATGCAAGCCACTAAGCTTTTGATTATGGAGTGCCATTTTTCACTGCTTCTGGAGATGTGAGTGGATTGTCTGGCCAGTTTCCCCCACCGAGGAGGGCATTTCCCAACAGCCACCACTCTGCTCACCATGTTGGCCGCAGCCAATTCCCAGAGGGTCAGGCCCGCCCAGTCCTGGGCACTTCTGGACCTATTCTCCCTTCCCTGTTGCTCAGCCTGATTTCTCAGCTTTCCCTTTGATGCCCAGGGCTCCTAGAGTATCATGTGTAATCAATTCATTTGTTCTTTTGGGTCTTTGTTGTTAGAGGGATCACAGGAAGCCTCTGACTACTCTGCAGTCTTAGACCCATCTCTGGCTGTTGATAGTGAAGAGGACTTGAATCACTTACTGATGAAGACAAAAGACCACAGCTTTCAGTGTGGATGACACCTCAACATAAAATGAAAATCCTCCCAACTGGATCAACAAGCCGTACCATGATAAACAGAGAAAAGATTGAAGTTGTCAAGGATTTCATTTTACTTGGATCCACAGTCAGCATCTGTGGAAGTACCAATTGAGAAATCAAATGACACATTGCACTGGGGACATCTGCTGCCAAAGACTTCTTTAAAATGTTAAAAAGCAAAGATGTCACCTTGAACACTGCCCCTGATGTATGCACATGAGGAACAGAGAATAAGAATCAATGTGTTTGAATTATGGTGTTGGTGAAGAACACTGAACCTGAGGTCTGATGATGAAGTCTGCAAACTTAATTGTCCCAAGTGCTCCACACCTCACTGCTCAGTCTCACTACTGTCCCCTTCCAGGCACTCCCTTGGGAAGCTAGGCACCAACACCAGCACCTAGTTCACCCTTCAAAGCAATTTTGGAACTCTTTCTGGAATGGCCATGGTGTGCAGTGGCATGGTGGCAAGTTCGTGAACTTAACTGTGTGGTTGTCTGTGAGGGAGATTTTAGCCAGTAAATAAATAACTGCATTGGAGCACCCACCCTACTCATCTGATCTGGCCCCAGGGACTTTTTTCTTTACCCAAAGATAAGGGAAATATTGAAGGGAAGGCATTTTGATGGCATTCAGGACATCAACCGTATATGATGACAGCTCCGATGGTCATTCCAGAAGAGTTCCAACATTGCTTTGAAGGGTAGACGAGGCACTAGTGTTGGTGCATAGCTTCCCAAGGAGAGCACTTTAGAGGTAACCATAGTGATATTCAGCAGTGAGGTTTGTAAAAAGCACTTTTTCTAGAAGGAGTTTTTGAATGTAATTGTCAGACCTCATGTGCCATGGACTACCAGAAAAAGGAACAAATCTTTCTTGGAGGAAGGACAGCCCAAATGCTCCTTAGAAGTGAGGGTGGTGAGAGTATGTTTGACACACTCTGGACGTGTCTTGAGGAGGGACCAGTCCCTGGAGGGACAGCGTGCTTGGTAAAGTGGAGGGTCGGCGAACAAGAGGCAGGCCCCAACAGATGGAGTGACACCGCGGCTGCAGCGCATGCGAGGATTCCACCGGGTGATACTTCCTTCTCTTCTGCGTGGCCGGAGCAGATCCCACAGCTCCCAGCAACAACAGGCTCTTACAGGGATTCCTAGCTGTGATTCTTCCCATAAATAAAGGCAGCAGTTACACAGGAGAAATGCAAAAGCGTGTGGCCTTGGTTTCCATGTTGTCTCTCTCCCAGGGTCCCCCACCATCCTCTCCGTCTGGCTTTTGTTCGCAGAGCCTGGCTGTGACAAAGGTGGCATGAGTGCTTCAGTTTTGCCCTTTTCTGGTATTCTGCTTCCTAAGCTGACACATTCTTTACAGATCTCTTCAGAATCGCTACACAATGATCAGTGTTTTGTGTAGAAATGCCAAGGCTGACACGCTGCTTCGAGAAATTTAATTAAAAATGGAGTGGGTTTATTTGAAAACTGAGAAGTGGCATTTTGTTGTCTCCTAAACATACTGACACATAAGGAGAATATAATGCGGTGCCGGAAGCCGAGAGATGCTGAGCACACGTCAATTGATTTCAACAATGAAAACTGAAATGTATCAGCCCTCTCCAATTACCCAGCTTCAACCAGACTCAGCAACGTACATCTCTGGACAACTAATGGTTCCCAAGCCCTAAACATGAGTCCTTTATATCAAGAAAAAGTAGGGACATAGCATTTGGGTGGCTTTCTGAGAGGTCATTGCAACCTGGGTTGCTCTGTGGTATCAGAAATCAGTTTTGTTTCTAAAAGGCAAGATGACTTTGCAGAGTTCATTTCTTCTGAAATCAACTTGGAAGGAGGCTACCAGATCGAAACACCGAAACGGGATCAAACCCGTCTCACCTGTTATAACCGTCATGTCATCGTCATGTGCAGTCCTGTCAGTGCTGCTTGCAGCAACCCCACGTGGCAGGGTGGAAGTGCCCCAGATGGTTTCCTAGACCGTAATCTTCGTGGAAACGTGCGGCCAGGTGTGTCCGCCACAGTGCAGCAAGGTGGCAGGAACCACCGACCTGCCCATCAGCAGTGGAGCGCTTAACTGCCGTGCCACGAGGATGCCTCTGAAAAATCTGGAGGCAGAAAATGTGCGTTTTTTTAAGGACAGGTTTTTACCACTGAGAGTCTATTGACACCCTCAGAATTTAGCAGAAATCAGCAGCTTTGTGAGCCTTCCGTTTCTCTCTGTCCACCCAGTGCCGCTGAGCATCCTGTCCCTGGGGAGTGACTTTGTTGCTTTTCTCGCTCAGCTCTCTGCTGTCTGCCCCGGGAATGTGCTCTCTATTCAGCACTTTTTCTTACTCAATCAAAAGCTTTTTTTTTTTTTTTTTTTTTTAAAAGAAAAGTAGGTGTTACAGGCTGAATTGCATCTCCCTAAAGTAAGTGCAGAGAGCCCTGGTGGTGCAGTGGTTTTGTGCTCAGACGCAGAGCAAAAGGCCACTCGTTGGGACGCACCAGTGGCTCCGGCGGACACAGCTGTGACAAGTTAGTCCTGTGAGCCTGAAGGGACAGTTCCACTCTGTCCTGTGGTGAAGCTGAGTCCGTGTCAGCCAGAAAACCCAGGGAAAGGGATGCACAGGGATCCTGAGCCTCATCCCTGGGGATGTGACCCGGTTTGGGGACCGGACTTTCTCTGTTACGCTAAAGCAGCCGTGTTGGTGCAGGGTGGGTTCCAAACCTAGTCGTTTCTGCATTATGAAAGAGGCAGATGAGACCCATATTCCCACACACACTGGGGAGACGGTTACCATGTGACAGTCACCCAGAACCAAGACTCTTGTGGGGCTCTGTGCTGATGCTCACGTGAAAGCCCAACAGCGAACATCAAAGACCCCAGAAGGACGGATGCCTTTGAATCACGGAGCTGGTGCAGGGTGCTGAGTGCGCGAGGGAGTGCCCAAAGAAGCAGCGGTCCTGTTTGGGAGCAAGCCCAGCCCTAGTGCTCCCCAGAAGCGAAGACGGCAGGACTTCATCTCACATCCCTGGGACGTGTTGTTAAGAGGCCCCAGTCCCTGGAGCAGGACACCATGCTTGGTAAAGTAGAGGGTCAGGGAAAAGAGGAAGGCCTTGGAGGGGGTGGGCTGACCCAGTGGCCGCAACAGCGGGCTCAGACCCCGCAGTGAGTGCGAGGACGGCCCTGGGTCGGGCAGGGTTTCGCACTGCTGTGCCCAGGGTCGCTGGGGTCAGCACTGTTTCGAGACCACCTGATGGCAACAGCACCACCTACGGTCACACCTGCCCTGCATCCAGTGCTGTCTCAAACGCTTTACATGCGAGTCAGGTCCTTATTACGGCACCCCTCTGAGGCTGTTGTTTGCTGCCATGCTGCCCTGCCCTGTGTCATTGCCACGACCACCAGGATGGTCCAGTCCGTCCTCCTGAGGGTCCCCCTCAGCCCCACTGGTGCTCTGCTTCATGATCGTGGTACCCTGCTCCAGTGACTGGTCCCTCCTGATGACGCGTTCCAAGCAGGTGTGCTTATCAGTGTAGGGCTTTGACACACAGGGTTTTCACGGGCTAAGGGTCCTGATTTGTCTCCATCTGGAAGCTGCACTGAGACCCGCCCACCAGGGGTGACCCTGCTGGTACTTGAAATACCGGTGGCATAGCTCCCAGCATCCAAGCAACATGCCAGCCATCATGGTTTGACAAACTGACAGACGGGTGTTGGTCCTCTGAGGTAGGTGTACTCATATTATGTCCATCTTACAGATGATAAGACTGAGGCCTGAGAGTCCATACATTGCCCAAGGTTAGTTAGTGGTCACTGGATTTGAACTCAATCAGCCACTTTGACTGTGATCTGCTGAGCAGCTACCTCAGATCAGTCCCCCACAGTTGACAGGCATGTCCGCTCGCTGCACCCTGGGCCCACAGGTCCAGGGTCCCCTCTGAGCCCAGTGGTGCTGAGGCTTGTTTCTGCTCTCTGTGTGTCCTCAGCCCCTGGCACCTTGCTCAGGAATGTCTTGTCGAGTGGGTGCAGGAACGCTGGGTTGGGTGCCACCCAGCCGGCACTGACTCACAGTGACCCCAGGTGACGGAGCAGAACTGCCTCACCAGGCTTCCTGGGCTGTCATCTTACAGGAGCAGGAGGCCAGGTCTTCTCCTGCAGAGACGCTGGGTGGGTTCAAACGGCCGACCTTCCTGCCCGTGACCGAGCGGTTAGCGGCCGCGCCACCGCGGATGTGCTCAGGTCTTCTGCACGTGCGGCCGACAGAGCTCCTTTGTTCGTGGTTATTTGGGTGACTTCATTTAGGCACCTAATTTTCTTTTCTCATTTGGGTGAAAAATGACTTTGACATTCAAACAGCATGACTTCACCCTTGATCTTTAAAGGCCTGCCCCTCCCATCACATCCTCGTCTGCCTGTGTTGTTACCCCAATTTCGTGACTGCTGATGTATTTGTAGCAGCCCTCCGCCTTCCTGCTGAGTGCACAGTGTGCTTCAAGGAGGAGGCTTCTTTGGGTGCGGAATAGTCACATGTTTATTTTGTTTGCTGCCTTCGCTCCACAATGGAGGTTAAGAGCACACCCTTGTAAAGGCAGAACTTTCTTGCTCTCTTTTATAATTGACTGAATAGGCAAAAAAAAAAAAAAAAGAAAGAGAAAAGTTGGTCTCACTGAGAAACCAATTATAAGGGACCTAATTAGCTGTTAATGAAACATGCTTGTGAGTCTGTGTTGGGCCTTGAGTGTCACTGTGGACAGCTGTGCAGCCGCAGTCACTCGCCCAAGGTGCGTGGGGAGCTCCCGCCTCCGGCACCTGTCTCCATGTCTCGGAATAATGTCACTTTATCCCTGCAAGTGTCTCTGTGTGTGTGTGTGCCTGCATCTGCGTATGTGTGCCTGTACACACACGTGTGCAATCCATGTGTGTGCATGTGGGATACATGTGGGCATGTGCGTGTGTATGGATGCACCCACACATGCAATGCATGTGGGTGTATGCACATGCATGTTCATGCCTAGACGTGTGCACACCTGTGCATGTAGATGCATGGCTGCCATGTGTGCTGTGCACATATACACATGTGTGTCCGTGCATGTGTGCCCGAGCATGTGCATACGTGTGGGAGTGTGTGCACATGTTGGCCCATGGGTGAATGCCGGTGTGTTGGCATGTGCACTGGTGCATGTCTGCACACAAGGGCGTGTGTGCTTTGGCATGACAGCGGCAGCTCAGAAGTCTGTGTTCCGATCTGAAATTCAGGTCCAGAGCCCCCTCCCCCCCACCTTTTTTTTTTCACCGATTGTCACAGGATATTTAGTCTGGTTTCTGTGGGAGAAACTGGAGGGCCTCGGAAGACAGGCCTAGCCGCCTGCTTCTCAAAGGCCAACCTTGAAAACCTGTGGAGCACAGTTCTACTCTGAACAGGGGGGTGTGTCTGATGGGTAAAATTACAGGTCAGCTTCTCCAGACCGTGATTCTAGACGGCTTCTCGGATATCGTGTAAGCATTTTCGGTTTGTGATCTGATGTGAGCGGCCAATCAGTTTAAAAGGCCAGTCAGTTGGAAGCGACTGACTAATGTTTGTGAAGGTTCTGGCAAAGCTCCCTCGGGACCCTGCGTCTGCCTCATCACTCTCTGACCTCCGGTTGTTGGGATGAGAGCAAGCTACCCCGGCCTGATCGCAGACCCTGGATCCACTGGCCCCGGTGGCCCTGTGAACCAGCAGCCTGGGGTTGCTGACCTGCTGACTGGGGTTTGTCAGGCCCTGCCCATCGGGAATCAGGAGAAGCCTCCAGTCCAACAGGAATTGTCAACTTCCACAGCAGCAAGGACGACAAAGCAAGTCTAGGAGTTTGCGGAACCATGTGCCTTTAGGCCGCTGTCAGCTGACTGCACTTCACACAAGGCCTGTTCTGAACAACTTGCCCTCCTTGGAAGACACACTGTGTGTTCTTGTCCCAGCAGTCTTCACCTTCGAGGCTCTCTTCCCTGCATCTCTGCTGCTGAGGTTTTTCCCGTTCTTCCAGGTCGTGTTCAAAGGCCCACGTCTGTTGTTGTGTCATTAGGTGCCGTGGGGTCGGTTCCGACTCACGGCTACCCTGTGAAGAACAGAACAAAACACTGCCCTGTCGTGTGCCACGTCCACAATCATTTTTATGCTTAAGCCCATCATTCCGGCCACGGTGGCAACCCACCTCATAGAGAGTCTTTCTCTTTTCCACTGACCCTCCACTCTAACAAGCAGGACGTCCCTCTCCAGGGACTGATCCTTCCTGACAACATGTCCAAACTATGTAACACACAGTCTTGCCATTTTTGCTTCCAAGGAGCACTCTGGTTTCACTTCTTCCAGAACTGATCTGTTTGTTCTTTTGTTGGTCCGTAGTACATTTAATATTCTTCTCCAACACCACAATTCAAAGGCATCAGTTCTGTCTTCCTTGTTCACAGTCCAGCTTTTGCAGGCATATGATGTGACTGAAAATACCATGGCTTGGGTCAGGTGCACCTTGGTCTTGAAGGTGACATCTTTACTTGTCAATAATTTGAAGAGATTATTTTAAATTTATTTTTAATAGTTATCAAGAATATACACAACACAACTACTCCAACCTGAGTTTCTACAGGTACAGTCCAGTGACATTGACGGCGTCGTTTGGGTCATGTGACCATCCTCACTCTCCTTCTCTTAATTGCTCACCCCGTTAACACCTCACTATCTCCCTAACCTTCCTGGCGAAGTTTTTGAGTTACTGTTGACACTTTGATCTCATGGAGGCAGCTTTTGAAAAGAGCACAGTGCTTATGGCAGCCTTTTCTTACTAGTGAAGCACAAATGTTTGATTTAAGGAAGACTTCATGGAATATTTTTCATTCAAGGTTTAAGGTTTAAAGATGATCTTGGTACAAGAGTTTTGGGACTCATCCATTCTCCATGGATCTGGAAAGTCTGGATTCCATGAGACTTTGAAATTCTCTTCTGCATTCCTCCCCTAATCTCCACTTTCCGTCATGATTCTTCTACAGAATTTTCAGCCACGCATTCTGTAGTGGTAGCCTGGCGCCATCCGGTTCTGGTCTCACTGCCAACAAGGCAGCTAGCCGTTCATGGGGACACTCAGACACGTTTTCCAGTTTCTTCCTCCTATTTCTACCTTCCTTTGGAGTCTTCCCTGATTGTACTCATTTAGAAATTATCCCTTCCCAGCTCTGTGTAGAACTTTGCTCACGCTTCTTTGAAGCTCTTGAAACATTTTTAAAAACTGATAACCAAATTATTTCTGTTCCTTAATAAATTCTTAAACCTGTTCCTTAAAAGCAAAGATTCAATTTCAACTCTAATGCTGTCAGCTGCAATTGTGTTTAATAAACGGTTGTTTTTTTTCCCCACGGACTATTTGGTAGCAATACCCAGCAGACCTACACTCTGTAATTTAGTAGCAATACGTACTGTCAATTTTATGTGACGTCTTTCTATTTCATAATCGATTTGCTGAAATCAAAATCTAAGTTATTAAGACTACTTTGCTGTAATCACTTTGTTAATTATTCTAATAATTTACGTTTTTTTTTTCCAGGGAAAAATAGTGAAATCAGAATATTATATTTTTTCCCCTGAATTTTTAAACTTCCTCTTCCTCTAACTAAACCTTTTAGTTTTAGGAGGGACTGGGAGAAAGCAGGCTAGGTAATGAGCCCAAACTATGGAGGGTGGTCCTTGTATGTTAGTGCTAGGTGAGGAGTTGGTTTGTATTCACAGTGCCGCCACGTGAGAGAGGAGAGCTGCCTGGTCGGGTCTCCTAGGCTGTCATTTTCAGGGAGGGAGGTCACTGTCGGTGGGATCAAACCATCAGCCTCTCCGTTAGCAGCCAAGTGCTGAACTTTCGTATCACATGGCTTCCTCAGCCTTAAACTCTGGAGGAAGCACGGGCTGAGCTGGGAGAAGCCATGGAAAGCTCTGGAGCAAGGGAGGCGCTAAGGAAGAGGCAGGAATTGGGCAAAGGAAGTGGTTCTGCTGCCGAGACTAGGCCTGGATCAGTGTTGGCCCTAGAGGGCAAGGACGGATGGCCTCAAGGACACTCCATGTGACCCCAGTCAGCTCCAGCGAATTTCTGGGTTGCCAGGAGCTCAGGGGCCTGTGAGAAACGGACACCTGAAGGCCGTGCCCCCTCGGTGGTGCGGCAGAAATGACCTGCACAGTGATTAAAGAGCCTGGCTGCTGGCTGAAAGTTCACTGCTTTGAATCCACCATGGCTCCATGCAGAAAGGCCTGGCCATCTGCTCCCGTAAAGATCAGAGCTCAGGAAACCCCATGGGGCTGTTATCCTCTGTCACAGGGGGTTGCTTTGCATCAGAGTCAACCCGATGGCACCTCCTGCTGACAACTAGTGAAAGAAGTGAGATGTGTCCAGGGTTCGAGTCTGAGAAAGCGCCCAGGATGAGAACACATGCATAAGGTAAGCCAGATGAATTTAGGTTCAATTAACCCCCTGCTGTCCAGTCGATTCTGCCTTGGAGGGCCCCACAGGATTTCCTAAGCTGCCAGCTTTACAGGAGCAGGTGACGGGGTCTTTCTCCCACTGAGCAGCTGGGTGAGTTTGAACCACCAACCGCAGTCCCCCGCTGAGTCACCCTACCACCAGGCTCCTCAAAGAACTCCTGGTGCCCCTAGTGGAGGAAACCCTTTAGGCGATCACCAGCGTGCCCACCTGCTGCCCCAGGTGTGAAAGGTCAGGGCAGGAGACACCCAGTGCCCCAGGCGAGGAGGAACCCCAGGGCAGGGCTCAGTCACCACGTCCCTGAAGCTGCTCCGTACAGAGGCAGGGAAGAGGCCTGCTGGAGCATCCTATCGGCAGGGAGTGTACCCGCTGGTGACCTGAGGACCAGGGGGATGCAGGGCAGCCTGTCCTGCGCCTGTCTGCAGGGGTCACACCGCGGATCAGCCACTGCTGGCTGTGGGTGGTGGTTTTGGCTTCTGGCAGGGGCATGACGAGTGAGCACCACCTGCCTGCCTGTCTGGCTGTCACCCAGAGCCCACAGGGCTGATGCCCGCCCCACAGCATGATACATAAGGGGACCTAGTGGCTCCGTGGCTGAGTGCTCGGCTGCCAGCCCAGAGGTCGGCGGTTCAAACCCACCCAGCGGCTCCACAGGAGAAAGGTCTGGTGATCTGCTCCTGGAAAGGTCACGCCTAGGAAGCCCCATGGGACAGTTCTCCTCGGTCACACGGGGACACGAGGAGTGGACATTGACCTGGCGGCACCGCCAACAGCAGCAACAAGGCTTGCCCAGGGAGCAGCTTGCCAGAGTCCTCAGTTCTGAGGCAGCTCCGTGGGGACGGCCACCAGGCCACCCTCCTTCCCTCTCTCCGTCTGCCTTCGCTGGGTTGTGCCGCAGACGTGGGCCTCCACCCAGCCCTCGTCAGCAGCAGACCCTTGGCTCTGTAGCAGTCTGGCCTTTGGTCACTGTTTTCCTCTTGTTCAGCTTGACCCCTTCCTGGGTTTATTTGCAGGGACTGTCATGGGGGGGTATCAGTCCCCAGCCCAAGAGGGGAGAAGAGCAGGCGGCCCTGGGTGCTCTGAGAGGTCCGCTCGGAGTTACAGTGGACTGAGGGCCAGGCTTAGCGGCAGCTGTGGTGTCATCTGGCCATTATTAATGGTTTCATTTGCTGAGCTTGGCCCTGGGGTGATTCTGGGAAATGTAATCTAAAAATCAAATAGAGAAATGATTCAGCAGAAGCATGGTGAGGCCTTGGAGGGAGGGAGCTCTCTACTTGCTAGAAGGACCTTGCTGAGAGAGATGGATTGAAAATCTGGGAAGCGTGTTTAAAACACTGCAGTTCAACGCAGGCCATCCACTGTGCCTCCTGTGTTCCCGTTTCCACTGCCCGAGAGGAAGTTCTGTTCCCTCAGTGAACTGCACCAGAGTGCAGAGAAGGTCGGAAACACGAGCTCTGCTTCCTCTCAGCTACAGGGCTGGCTGAGGGGTGACCGGAGCCATGAGGAGCATCCTGGGACCAAGGCTGCAAAGCCACACGCTGACCAGGGTCCCTGGTCACTCCGACAAGTCAGTTATCAGACTGGGCACATATGCATGTAGACGGCCCAGGGGTTAAGGGCAATAGCAGCTGACCAAAGGCTGGCGGTTTGAATCTACCAGCTGCTCCTTGGAAGCCAGTGGGGCTGTTCTAGTCTGTCCTGCAGGGTCACTTCGAGTCAGAATCAACTCAGCAGCAACAAGTTCAGCAGTGACCAAGGTCCCTGGTCATGGTTTGTGCTCAGCTACTAACTGCAAGATTGCCAGTCTGAACCACCCAGCTTGCTACAGAACAAAGGCCTGCCACTCGGCCTCCATTAGGATTACAGCCAAGATCATGGCACATGGTTCTCCTCTGATACACGTGGGATTTCTCCGAGTCAGAACCGACTCAACCACAGATTCTTCTCTGACATGTGCGGGGTCACCACAAGTCAGAATCAACTCCACCATGATTTTTGGGGGTGCTGTAACACTTGACACCCTCAGCTGCTAACCTTTCTCAGCCAGGCCCAAGTCATCAGGTGAAGTGGCTTTCACGAGTAGTCTCTGACTCACTGGCTTCCAGACACATCTCCCTCCAAGGCCCCAAGTTAGTTAGTCTTCCAATGTCACTTTCTCTAGGAAATTGCTTTTCTCCAGAAACTCACAGAACTTTGAGAAATTCCTTTCATCAAAAAACTGAAAGATTATCTCAAGACAATCTTTGCACCTTAAACCAAAAATACCCCCTGAGATCTTAAAACCAAACAGCAGTTTAGCTTAGCTAGTCAGGATCATCTGCCTTGAGCACTATGCTCTTTGAAGAACTTCCTGTAGGGGATCAAGTTGAGAAAAGCACCCCAAAAGGTTAGATGGCAAGCTTAGGGGGCAGCGAGTGTGTGTTTATGGGGGAGGGACAGCTTGGTAAAGGAGGATGAGATGTCTGCACAACTGGAAGGAAGTCATCAGTGTCACTGAGTTGTTCAGGTAGTAATTGCTGAAGTGATGAGTATTATGCTGCATATATATCGCCAACCAGTAAAATGAATGATGTGTATAGGCATATTTAAGTACACATCTATGTGGGTTGGGAGTCCCAGCTTACGACAGGGTTCCATGCCAGCGTTTCCTTCATCAGCTGGTATTGATGTGAGTCGTATACCTTGTCTTTTCTCTTTGTTTTCATAACCTACTGCATGGCAGTGTGTTGAACAGTGACTCACAACACTGAACATGTCAGAAGGATAACATCAGGAAATCACTTGCCTCAATGCTGTATGCAGTCCATATTACTGTGTGTAAGAACAGAGGATGTCAGTGTGATTCATTGTAACTTGAATATATCCTCAGTCAGAGACTGTGTGTTGGGTGACAGATTTTGAAGAGCACAGTGCTAAAGGCAGACATTCTTCATTAATTAAGCTAAAATAGTTTCTGGTTTTAAGAAGACTTTGGGGGTTATTTTTGGTTTCAAGTTGAAAGATTATCTCAAGGCAATAGTTTTAGGGTTCATCCCGTCTCTGTGGCTCCAGAAAGTCTGGAGACACTGAGAATTTGAACTTGCGTTCCACACTTCCCCCTTTTGATCAGGATTCTTCCATAAACTCTTTGATCAAAATGCTCAGTTTTCTGAGGGTCACTGAAACCTCTTGGCATTCATTCCATACCAGGAGACTTAACAGCTCAGGAGAAGTGGGCTGCGGTGTCTTTGGAGCAGGCAGAAAATTCCCAGCTCTGCCCATTTGTGCAAATATTTCAGGTCCAAATTGAGAGTCCTTCCTCCTTTGGCTTAGTCTGACCTATGCACTCATTAGTTACACTGGCTGCTGGTCCTGGCAGAGCTGCAGGAATTCCCTGGTTTATCTTCCCTTTCTAGAGTCTTTTGGACCTAGATGAGGTGTCTGCTCCTGTATTAGCTACCAAAGCCCAAAATAGCTCTTGGGTACCTGCTCTGGCACAGAAGTGCTGGGCTAGGATTGTGAGGGAGAAAGGGGTGCCGAAGAAAATGGCCCCCCTTGCGTTTAAACCTAACTCTTCATCTTTCATAGACAACCGTGACAAAGACAGTGGTGGGCAAAGCATGAACAATCAGGTAAGCTGGCTCTAGAACGCAGACAAGAAAGCGCAACACAGCAGCCCCGGCCGCCTCCTGCCAGTTACGGGAAGATGACTGGCAGTTCCTCATGGCCCTGTGGGGATCCCCCACAGTCTGTGCTGGATTTTGGCTGAGCAGAGCTACAACATGGGGACTCATCTGTTTGGGGGCCACTCCCTGTTCATGGATAGTTTATGCTGCTCAAGAAAAGCTCCGAACTCTTGGCGACTCATCAACCCGAGGTTTTCCCTCAACCTGCCTGCTGGGCTGGGCTTCTCGGGTCACCAGCTTTGCTCCCCGAGCCTGCTGTGGCTGTTACTGTTGTGGCAGCTCCAGCTCTCAGGCAGCCTCGCACAGCAGAATGAAACCACCGTCCTCACAACTGTTGCTGTGTCTGAGCCCACTGTTGCAGCCACTGCGTCGTCAGTCCACCTCCTTGAAGGTCTTCTTTTTGGCTGACCCTCTACCAGGCATGGTGTCCTTCTCCAGGGACTGATCCCTCCTGATACCGTGTCCAAAGTATGTGACATGCAGCGTCATAATTCTTGCTTCTAAACAGGACTCAGATTGTACTTCTTCCAAGACAGATCCGTTTGTTCTTTGGGCAGTCCGTGGCGCACTCAGTATTCTTCATCAACACATAACTAAAGGCGTCAGTTTTTCTTTGGTTTTCCTTATCATCATCCAGTTTTGGGATGCATATGACACGTTTGAAAATGTTGTAACTTGGGGCAGATCCGCCTTAGTCTTCAAGGTGACCTCTTGGCTTTCCAACACTTGAAAGAGGTCTTTTGCAGCAGATTTCCCAGTGCAATGCATTATTTGACTTCTTGACTGCTGCCTCCACGGGTATGGCCTGTGCATCCGGGTAAAATAAAATCCTTGAAGATGTCGATATTTTCTCCATTTATCATGATCTTACGTCTTGGTCCAGCTATGAGTTTTTTTTCATGTTGAGGTGTAACCTATACGGAAGGCCGTGGTATTTGATCTTCATTGGTAAGTGCTTCAAGTCCTCTTCCTTTTCAGCAAGCAATGTTGTGTCACCTGCATAATACAGGCTGTTAATGAGTCTTCCTCTAATCCTAGTCCCCTGTTCTTCACGTGGTCCAGCTTCACAGATTATTTGCTGGATAAGGATGGTTAAAGGACACAGCCCTGACACGCATCTTGCCTGATGTTAAACCACGCAGTAACTCCTCATTCTGACGGCCTGTGGATGCAGGTCATCAAGAGCTCAGTTCCGTGTTCTGGAACCCCGACTCTTCCCAGTGTTATCCATAATTGATTACTGTGCACACCGTTGAATGCCTTGTCAAAGAAACACAGGTACACATCTTTCTGGTACTCTCCACTTTCGACCACAACCCCCTGGACATCAGCACTGTACCCCTGGCACCCTGTCCTCCCCTGAACCTGGCTGGGATTTCTCGAGGTTGTCTGTTGCTGTGCTGCTGCAGCCACTTTTCAATGATCTTCAGCAAAAATTGACTTGCATGTGATATTAATGATATAGTTTGGTAATTTCTGCATTCAGTGGGTTCACCTTTTGGGGGAAAAAGCTTAAATACAGATTTCTTCTGTTTGATTGGCCAGGGAGCTGTCCTCCAAACTTCTTGGCATTGACAAGTGGGCACTTTTAGCTCTGCATCCATTTGTTAGAACATCTTAGTTGACATCCCATCAACTCCTGGAACCTTGTTTTTTCTCAGACGCATTCAGTGCAGCTTTGACTTCTTCCTGCAATACATTGGTTCCTGATCATATGCTACTTCTTGAATTGATTGAATGTCGATCTATTCTTTTTGGTGTTATGACTGCAGTCCTTCCATCTTCTTTTGATGCTTCTCGTATCACTTAATATTTTCCCTGCAGAATCCTTCACTGTTGTAACCTGAGACTAGAATTTCTTTTTTTCAGTTCTTTCAGCTTGAGTCATGCACAGCATGTTCTCCCTTTTTGGTTTTCTGTCTCCAGATGTTTGCACATGTTACCACAATGCTTTACTCTGTCTTCTTGAGCTACCCTTTGGAATCTTCTGTTCAGCTGTTTTACTTCACCATTTCTTCCTTTTGCCTTAGCTGCTTGACCTTCAAGAGCAACTTTCAGAGTCTCTTCTGATATAATCCCGAGCTGACGGAAAGTGTTACTGAGATAAGTTCACATCTGATCATGGGGGAGGGGCTGTCTCAGCTCTGCTCTCAGCCAGGCGTCTGGCTGTTCTTGGGTAGAAGAGCCAGAGGCCGGAGCAGAAGCCAAAGCCAAGCCTTCCAGAAAGTCCAACAAAATGGGGAAGCTCAGCAGGAAGATGGAAGGGAAACAGCAGACTTATGACATTGCCTGCAGGAAACTCAGGTTGTATTCCCAGCTATCATGTTTTGAAGTGTGTCTCCCCAGAATGTAGGTCAACTTGGTAGGGCCTTAATTCCCAGTATCATGTGACTGTCCTTCACTTTGTCACTGATGTGATTTTCCTGTGTTCTGTACACCCTGCCTCTATGATGCTGATGAGGCAGGAGCTGGAGCTTCCAGGCCGCGCACATCCTCCCAGCTTCTTCTCCCCTCTCTCTTCGCCTTCTCAGAAAGCCTTTCATCACTGCTGTGCCCATCAGGCTGGGGACAGTGACTGTGGCTTGTGGGTGAGCATGTCCTGGATCAGCTGCGTGTGTCACGTCACGTCACGTCACCACTGCGGGGCTTCCTTAGCTCACTGTGAGAAACAGGCTCCTCCTCAGCAGGGACTCTTATTCCTGCCGTTTTCTTCAAAACTTCTGGGAGTACAAATAATAGCAGGACCTCTTCAGAGTTCCCTGTGGTGACTCTCGTCTAGCTGGGAGACTCTGGTCTTGTGTACTTGTGTGTCTGCACATGTCAGTGAGAGAGACGGAGAGAAAGAAATACAGGGTAAGCCTTCTGGAATACTTGTTCAGACTCCTCGGGTGATGCACACAGTTATGTACTTCTTTACTAACTGAAAGATTGGCAGTTTGAATCCACCCAGGAGCCCCTCAGAAGAAAAAGCTGCCAGTGGTCTAAAACATCAGGCCTGAGGACCCTGTGGGGCCCAGCTCTCCTCTGGCCCACACGGGGGTCTCCGTGAGTCTGGGTCTGCTGGACGGCACTTGAGAAGAAAAAGGAAGGAAGGGAGGATGGGAGGAAGGGAGGAAGGGAGGAAGGGAAGATGGGAGGAAGGGAGGAAGGGAGGAAGGGAGGAAAGGAGGACGGGAGGATGGGAGGAAGGGAGGAAGGGAGGAAGGGAAGATGGGAGGAAGGGAGGAAGGGAGGAAGGGAGGAAAGGAGGACGGGAGGATGGGAGGAAGGGAGGAAGGGAGGACGGGAGGACGGGAGGAAGGGAGGATGGGAGGAAGGGAGGAAGGGAGGAAGGGAGTGTTTCAAGTCAGCTAGTGCTGCTCTAACAGAAATACCATAAAGTGGATGACTTTAACAAAGGAAGGTTTATTCTTACACAGTCCGATAGGCTACAAGTCCAAATTCAGGGTGTCCGCTCAAGGGGAAGGCTTTCCCCCTTGTTGGCTCTAGAGGAAAGTCTGATATGGTATCAGTCTTTGTCCAGGGAGCGTCTTGGTGCACGAACCTCAGGTCTGAAGGATGTGCTCTTCTCCTGGTGCTGCTTTCTTGATGGTGAGGTTCCCAATTCTCTCTGCCTGCTTCCCTTTCCTTTTATGTCTTGTGGGATGAAAGGATTAAAGGTGGGGTGAGTCACACTCGAGGGAAGCTCCCTTTACAGTGGAGCAGGGAGGTGATCCTATGAAGGGATTTACAGTCCCACCCTAATCCTTCAACATACAGCACAGGAAAATCACAAAATGGAGGACAATGACAAAATATTGGGAATCATAGCCCAGCCACATGGATACACGTATTTTTGGGGGATACAATCCAATCCATGACAAGGAGGAAGGGAGGAAGGAAGGAGGGAGGAAATGAGGGTGGGCAGACGGGCAGGCAGGCTGTCCTGTTTTAGAATCCCAGCTCTATCATTAACTGGAATCCCTGGTGACGTAGTGGGTAAGTGCTACATCTGCTAACCAAATGGTTGGCAGTTCAAATCCCCCAGGTGCTCCTTGGAAACTATGGGACAGTTCTGCTTTGCCCTCTACAGTCACTATGAGTCAGACCAGACTCAAAGGCAGTGGTGGTTATCATTAACTAGTCCCTGCGTGGTGCGCCCTGTCCAAAGCTCAACTGCTGTCTCAGACAGGGTTGTCTAGGGAAGGAAAACCAATGAAATGTACACACACACACACACACCACACACACATCACACACACACATATACCAGATACAAAGCAAACCTGTTGCCATCGAGTGGATTCTGAGTCATAGTGACCCCAGAGAACAGAGTAAAACTGACACATAGGGTTTCCAAGAAGCAGCTGGTGGATTAGAACTGCTGACCCTTTGGTTAGCGGCCCAGCCCTTGATGTCATACCTCGCTGCTGAATGTCACTATGTTAACCTTCCAAGTCCTGCCCTTAGGAAGCTGTGCACCGACACCAGCACCCAGTCCACCCTTCAAAGCAGTTTTGCTGCTCTTTCTGGAGTGTCTATTGCACTTGGTGGCAAGTGTGCAAACTTCATTGTCGAGTTGTCTGTGAGGGAGTTTTTAGCCAGTAAACAAATGACTGTACTGGAACACCCTCTCCACGCACCTGATCTGGCCCCAGTGGCTTTCTCTCTACCCAAAGATAAAGGAAATATTGAAAGGAAGACATTTTGATGACATTCAGGACATCAAGGGTAAAATGACACCAGCTCTGACGATCATTCCAAGTAAAGCATTCCAAAATTGCTTTGGAGGGTGGACTAGGCGCTGGTGTTGGTGCACAGCTTTCCGAGAGGAGGCCTTTAGAGGTGGCCACGGTGATACTCAGCATTGAGGTATGCGGCGCTTTTACTAGGACGAGTTTGGAACTTAACTGGCAGGCCTCACGTTACCCCGACTGGCAAGCTGCAGATCCTGTAAGCATCGATCAATTTCTGTTATTGGCTGAATAGGATTTTTAACAGTAGCAGGATTTCCGGGGAACACAGCCTGAGAGGCACTAGTAACTGACTTTGCAATATTGGGTTAAGATGGAAGGAGTATTCAAGGTATGCTGAAGTCCACTTAATATTGTTCTTGTTTCTAATGTGTGCTGTCACCGATTTCACCCAACCAAATTTCTACCAACTATCTAATCTAAACCCCTCCTCGCCCTCCCTCCCTCCCCTCCCTTGCAGCCGTCGAAGAGTCTTTTCTTCTATACATAAGTCTGTTTTTGAGATCTTATTGTAGGGGTCTCATACAATATTTTTCCTTTTGTCACTGACTACTTTCACTCAACATAATGTCTTCCAGTTGAAACCAGGTCATGAGATGTTTCCTGGAATCATCATTGTTCTTTATCATTGCTTAGTGCTCCATTGAGTATGTATACTGTAATTTACCTATCCATTCCTCTGTTGCTGGGCATCTGGGTTGATTCCATCTTTTTGCTATCATGAACTGTGCTGCGATAAACACTCTTGTCCATGTGTCCGTTGGTGTGAATGGCCTTGATTCTGTAGGATATATTCCAAGTAGTGGAATTACTGGGTCAAATGATATATCTATATCCATTTTTTTAAGGAAGCGCCAGATTGCTATCCAAAGAGGCTGGACCATTTTGCAACCCCACCAACAGTGTAGGAGGGTTCCACTTTCTCCACAGTCTCTCCAGCATTTGTTGTTTTGTGTTTTTTGGATCATGGCCAACCTTGTTGGCGTGAGATGATATTTCATGGTAGTTTTGATTTGAATTTCTTTAATAACTAAAGATTGCGAACATGTCCACATGTGTTTTTTGGCTGCCTGGATCTCCTCTTTGAAGAAATGTCTGTCTACCTCCTTTGCCCATTGCTCAAAATCCACCCTAACCTTCTTTAACATAATTTCATCCTGCCCCTGGTACCACAGGCAGAGATCGGGATTTACAGCATGTGGGGCAATCCCATCAGATCACAAAGTGGAGGACAACCACACAATACAGGGAATTGTGGCCCCGTTAAGGTATTTTGGGGACACAGTGTGTTCTGTGATACCTGCATACAGCCTCCTTTGTCATACCACCTGATCACCTTCCGCTGGAGTCACTGTCTGTAAGTGCCTCTCAAATGCATGTCTCTGGCTTTGGCACAACTCGTGAATTTTAGATCTGTCCATCTGCTGATGGGACAGATCCATCTGGTGATCCCAGAGACGTCTCACATTTGACAGGTTCAATCCAAACTCATTGATGTCTCCAGACAAGTCATCTTTCCCTGTGTTTCCTCCCATGGTTAACGGCATCCCCCAGTCACCCAGTCAGAAACCTGTGTCAATCTTGACCTCTCTCTCTGTCTCACCCCCCACTCCCGAGTGTCGTGGATTGAATTGTGACCCCCCCCCAAATGTGTGTAGTCATTTGACTGGGCCATGACTGTGTGACTGTCCTCTGTTTTGTGGTTTTCCTGTGCTATGAATCCTAAGCTCTTCCTGTGGTTAGTAGAGTGGATTACGTTAGAGAGGGTCAGGGTGGGACTGTGACACCTTTCCTAAGGTGTTGTCCCTGCTCCACTGTGAAGGGAGCTTCCCTGAAGTGTGGCTTGCACCACCTTTTATCCTACAAGAGATAAAAGGGAAGAGAAGCAAGCGGAGAGTTGAGGACCTCATACCACCAGGAAAGCAGCACTGGGAGTACAGCGCGTCCTTCAGACCCGAGGTTCCTGCGCCGAGACACTCTAAGACCAAGGAAAGATTGACGCAACACAAGGACTGTCTTCTAGAGCTGACACAGGGAGAGAGTGACCCCTGGAACCGGCATCTTGAATTCAAATTTGCAGCCTGCGTAAGAATCAACTTTTTGGCAATATGACCACAGCTAGGGCTGCGGGCAGTTTGGCCACAGTTAGGACGAATATTGAGGCCTGGGTGCGGGGCTTGTGAGTCTGGAATAAATGAATGTAAAACAGCTGCAAACGACTGGAATGTATGACATCAGACCTTCGCAAATGATGGGTCTGGTCCGCTGAGTGTGATCTTGGTACTGGTGCCCAGGCCTAAGTGCTTTACCTCCTGGAGAGGTGAATTCACCTGATGTTAGTTAGTCAGGGAGACACCCGTTTACTTTGTGGGGAACTATCCACACCCTATTCAGGTTAATGCCTGCTGTACTGCCTACATCTGTTTTGCTCACTAAATAAAAGGGAGCTGCCTGATGCCTTTTGCTGGGGCGTTGGAGATACCAGCTTCCCTCCTCGCCACCAGTGTTTCTTGTGTGGAATTCTTCATCGGCGCTGATCAGCCGCGGGCAGCACAGACCCATGGAACTCAACAAACTTTCATTAGCCGTCCTCTAGTGGCGTTTCTCTCAGAGCAGTACCAGGTGACTGAGACACCGAGCCAAACACCAAGTCATCTGATTCTGCTTTGTAAGCTTCTCTCCCATCTGACTCTCCAATACAGCTCTCCCTCCCCTGAAATACTGAAGCAGCCCCCTAAAAATGCCCTACCTGGTGGTCTTTCTGCCCTGGCCTGCCCCCTACCGCTTCCCTTCCACCATTCTCCCTAACAGGTGTCTTCAGCTCCCAGGTGAGACTTCCTGCTTCCTCACAGGGTTGCTTACAGGATGAAGGCTAAACTTTGCACAGCTTCATGGTTTTCGCTCACCCGTCTCCCCAATTGTGTACCTTTGTGCATGTACACTAGGCAAATGAGGCTGCTGTCTGCAGGGTCCAGTTACTGTGATGGTTCTGTTGTGTGTTGCCTGGTTGGGCAGACACTGGACTGGCTGTTCGCCCATGTGTGATATGATGTAACTACCTTCCACAATGTGATCTGATGTGAGCTGCCAATCACTAGGAGGGGGAGTGTCCCTGGGGACGTTGCCTGCCTCTGATGTGTAAACGATGACCTGGCAGAGCCCGCTGCCTCTCGACCCTGCCCTCCTCTTGACACTTGAGTACTGATTCCTCTACCACTGAATCAGCGCCCCCTCCAGGAAGTGCAGACGTACCGAGTGCTGGCATAAGAAGGGAAGGAGCTATCTATCTTTGTCCCTCTCTGCCCTCTCTGGAAAGGTGAAGGGTACTAGAGAACCCCTGATAGAATACCCCGCTAAGCTCGAGGTGCTCCTGGATTCCGGACCACGCCTTCTGGCCAAAGGCTCAACACTGGCTATGCGGGGCTTGATGCCAAGTGCTGGCTGGTGTTGACACATCACAGACTGTCGCAGAGAAGCTGGATTTTGTACTCTGACTCCAATATGATGCCCCTAGGGCTGAGAGAAGAGGGTGAATGCCAGGGTGCTGGGTGATTCCTTTTAACCTGTGCAAGCAGCTTTGGATCAAGTTCACAGGCACGTAACAATAGCTTGAATTCCACTGGCAAGTAGGTGTGTGTGCAAGAGGTGTGTACCTTGGTGTCCTGTCCTGTGCCTGCCTGAGTGGGTCTCTGTCCAAACAGTGTCCACAGCTTCCCTGAGACTTCCCCAGGTTCCTGTCTCCCTTCTCTCCCCGAGACTTCCCTGGGTCCCTGTCTCCCTTCTCTCTGGGCAGTTATACACGCTGCCTTTCTAATCACGTTGCTTTCTGCTCTCCAAGTCTGATGACTCCTCAAGATACAGGATGAAGTCTGTCTGAGTCATCTGGGCCTTCTCTGACGGAAATGTCACAAGGGCTGGCTTTGACAAGAGAAGTTTTATTGTGTCACAGTCCAGGAAGATACAGGTCCAAATTCAATATGAGAAATGATCCCCGTCAGGTAGGCTGAGTCCAAATTCAGTGAGAGAGCATCCTGGTGCAGCAACCTCAGGTCCCACGGGTGCACTCTGCTCTTGGTGCTGCTTTCCCAGGGGTGGAGGCTCCCCACATCTCAGCTCCCCTCCCTTTCTTTCACATCTCAAGAGGCCGCCCCGGTCTGTAACACAGTCTCACACACTAAGTCCTGCCCACCAGCTCGGCGGCCGCCCACCCACCCTCATGAACATCACCGAGGCAGGGATTCCACCCTGGAGGGACACCACACACCACCAGGAGCTGTGGGCCAGCCAGACTGTTACAGATTGGGGAGAACACAGTTCCGTCCCTGACGACCTCCACACCCTGTCTACGGCGTCCGTCCCCCTTCTCAGGTTTGCCGCGGTGGCCCATCTCTGTACTGGCCTTCGGGGAGGGCTGTCTGCCGAAACCCAGCTGTCGGTTCATTGTCTGTCCTTCAAGGTTCAAGTGTGTGTCTCCTCTTCCCTGAAAGCTCTCTGGTGTCTGGGTCACAGGTGTTGCTTCCTTGTCAGGATTCTTAGGATTTTTTTTTTTTTTTAATTTCTACCTTGATGGTATCTAATGCAGCCATAGAAAGCTACCACAAGGTGAATGCTTTAGAGAAGAGAAACCTGTTCCCTCACAGTTCAGGAGCAAGAAAGTCTAAGCTCAGGAAGCGGCTCTAGGGGACTGTCCCTGTTTGCTTCCTTACGGTCTAGTTGTTGGGTTGCTGTGTGCTGTCAAGTCGACCCCAACTCATGGGGACCCTACAGGACAGAGCAGAGCTGCCCCACAGGCTCCCAAGGCTGCCGTCTCCATGGAAGCTGGTTGGAGGGCATTCTGCCCTCGGAGTCAAGGAGTGGGCGCTAACCACCAGTCCCTCAGTTAGCAGCCAGATGCTTGGCTGTGTGTCAAAGACATTTCTTGCTGTGCTAAATGGATTGCTAGAGACAGCCACATCCCAAATCAGGGGTTACTGCAGACGCAG
This sequence comes from Heterohyrax brucei, assembly GCA_028571685.1. NCBI lineage: Eukaryota > Metazoa > Chordata > Mammalia > Hyracoidea > Procaviidae > Heterohyrax > Heterohyrax brucei. The sequence continues at coordinate 84,877,163 of CM053159.1, forward strand.
TGATTCCTAGTAGACGCACATGGGGTCCTGGATGTCCAACTTGAAAGGCAGCCTGGTGGTCAGGGTTGAGCCACTCTCAGGCTGGCGGAATCTGAACGGAGCTCCTGGTTTTATCGGCACGACCAGTGTTTCCGTAAGTGGTTGGTGTCAGGTTTTGCAGCTGTGGAGTGGCCTCCCTGAGCCCAGCGTCCCCTGTAGGTCCTCACCTTTTGGTGTGCACTTCTGCCAAGAGTCAGGTATTTCAGCAGCACCTGTGACGTGTATTTGGTGCTTACAGTGTGTCTCAGGGGCCAGCTTTGTCCAAGGAAGACAGTTCTGAACATCAGAGACCTTCCCGTTGGGTGCAGGTAGCCTTCCCTCAGACTGAATGTGAAGTTACTAAAAACTGGAAATAAAACTTTTGAGGATGTCTTCTGTTGGAACTGTTTAAGGCTGGTTGGGATCCAGCGGGCTTTTAAACGTGCCAGCTTGTTTGTCAGGGCTCATGACTTACCTTGGCCTGCAGGGGGCGCCGTGGCGCGCCGCCCCGGGTAGTCAGGTGCCGTCGCGTGCGTTCTGACCGCAGAGATCCGGGGTGCAGCGGAAGAAAGCCTGCCTGCCCTGCCGCGTGCTCGCCGCCGTCGCTGCGTCCCCCCCGCTGATGCAGCCGCCGTGCCAGTCCATCTCGGTGAGGCTCATAAAGGCTAGTGGGAGCCACGTCACCCAGTGACACAGTGCTCTCCCGGGGTGACTCACACCCCTGCACTGGCTGAAGTGTGGGTAGGAAGTCGTAGCCTCCCGGACTCGTTCCCGGGCACCTCTGAGGGGCATCCCACCCCAGAGCTCCCGCAGGTTGAGAGGCTCACTGCAGCTCCCTCCCAGTTCAGCTTCTCTCTCCTCACCCTACCTGCTCAGCCCCTTTGGGATGTCCTCTAAGGAGCCCTGGTGGGTCAGCAGTAACACACTTGCCTACCAGCTGACAGGGTGGCACTTGTCACCCACTCAGTGGCTCCGTGACAGAGAGACCAGGTGATTTGTTTCCGTGAAGATTCTCAAAACTCAAGCCCACTGCCGCCGAGTCAGTTCTGAGTCGTAACAACCCCAGGGAACAGAGATGAACTACCCTCTTGGGTCTCGATGGCTGTCATCCCTAAAGAGGAACCCCTAGTGGTGCAGTAGTTGAGTGCTCTGGCAGCCACCCAGGAGGTCAGCAGCTGGAGTCTACTAGATGCTACTTGGACATCCTACAGGGTGGTTCTCCTTGTCCCACAGGGTTGCTGTGAGTCAGAATCGACTCGATGGCCACCAGATTCTGGAATTCTTAAGGGAGCAGATGGCCCCACCCTTCTCCTATGGAATGGCTGCTAGGTTTGAACCACAAAACCTTTTGGTTAGCAGCCAGCTGCCTACCCACTGCACCATCTGGGACCCTTTGCAAAGACGAGGGCCTAGGAAACCCCATGGGGGTGTTCTACTCTGTCACATGAGGTCACTGTGACTTAGAGTTGACTCACTGGCACCCAACAACACACGTGTTCCTACAAACCTTCCTCAGTAGGTCCCTGCACAAAAATTTCATCTCAGAGTCTGTTTCCCAGGAACCCAGCCCCAGTGGTTAGGAAGGACGTGGGGACTCAGAGCTGGGTGTCTCCCTGGCCAGCTGGCTGGCCATGAGAAGCCCATCACTGCTGGGGGAGGAGTGTGGGTAGGCAGGAGCTGTGCAACTGCTAGAACTTTCTCTGTGGTCAACTAGGAAGAGACACGAGACAGAGACCACACTGAGGGGGACGTGGTGGGCATTTGGGAGGTGGGAAAAGTGATGTGTATGAAGACACTGGAGGCAGGTAGCTTTGGTTTGGTGTGCTTGATCCTCTGGAGAAAGACCACTGCAGACTGGGAGCGATTCCTTGCTGATTTCAGGTGATGTGTCCAAGCCAGAGGCCCCCCTCGGCAGCAGAGAGAAAGGCTTTCACTACCTGCAGGCGGGGCCAAAAATGCTGTGTGTCAGGACTGGGCACCGAGGACGAGCATCCTGGAACTCTGGAAAGCGGACTTGGTGACCCTGCTGAGTCTAGTACCTTGTCAGGTCACGGTGGGGAGTGAGGGGGATGGTCGGATTGGGGATAAGGACCTCTGGGTCGATCACTTGAGAGAGAGAATTCCTCCCATCTCCCTGACCTTTCTGGGTCTGCCAAAGAAGCCCACTCTGCCCCGCTGAACACTACTGTTGGGTGCCATCAAGTCGATTCTGACGCACAGCAGAACTGGCTCAGAGGTTTCCAACACTGTCATCTCTACAGAAGCTGACTGCCACATCTTTCTGCTGCAGAGTGGCTGACGGCGTCAAACTGCTGAGCTTTCCCTTAGCAGGGGAGTGACTAACCACTGGACCACCAGGACTCCCTGTTAAAGTTGAGCTCCTCCCTTACTTCAAGACAAAGAAGGAACATTGCCTTGCAAGACAGGTGTTTCCTGCAGGATCTATGGCCACCTCCCCTCCAGGCCACCAGGCCACCAGGCATCCTTACCAGGCTGCAGACACGGGGTCCACTTGGGGACAGAAGGTCCTAGCCCATGGTCATGGACAGGAGTTGAGTGAGTCTGTCCAGGCAAGATCCTGAAATCACAGATCAAAGATGGCAGAAGCAAATATTGGATAAGGGACAATTTGTCTACAGGGCAGCAGGCTCTGGGGACACAGGATCTAACACCCTAGTGTGCAGCTGGGAGGTTTGTCACGTGCAAGCCTGGGAAGCTGGAGGGATACAGGAAGTGAATGGAAATGCCCCAGCGGTCACAGCAGGCAGTGGAAGGGGGATGGGCAGACCTAGAGAAGGGGACACGACGCCCCCCGCCCGAGGCTGGAAGCCCACTGGCCAGCTTACCGACACAGCAGACTCTGAGGCTGGGCTGCTGAGCAAAGAGAGGAGGAGGGTGCAGGTGAAGGGCGTGGGCCGGCTGCCCGCGGGTGATGCTGATAAGGACCCGGCTCCCTGCGAGCGCTGGCCTGATAAGGTGCTGAACAGCAGGGACCAGGTGGCACCAGCGAGTGGGCTCAGCTTTCCTAGTGAGCAGCAAAGCTGAGACGCTGACTTCGGGGGTGGCGAGGGTGAGCCCGGGGACACGGGGTTTCCGGGGCCGCAGAGACGGGCTGCCGGAGCAGCTCTTCACAGAAACAAGCACCAGGAGTTGAGGGGGCCCTGGGGTGCCAGGAGGGCCCTGGTGGCACAGCAAATAGAGAGGCCAGCTGCTGACCGAGAGGCCAGCAGTTCAAAGCCCCCAGGGGCTCCCCACAAGGCGGAGTGTACAGCCCCGGAACCCTGCGGGGTGGTGTGAGTCAGACGCGAGGACAGGCAGCGGGGTGTGGCTGGAGGGGGCAGACAAGTGCTTGGCTGCTGACCGCAAGGACTCCACGGGAGCAGGGCCCTGGTGGTCTACTCCCCCTGGTTCCAGCCAAGAAAACCCCGGGGGCGGTCCTGCTCACCAGCGAGCCCGAGGGGCTGGGCAGTCAACGGCCCCTGGGAGCTGCCCTCAGAAGCCCTAGTAGTATCCCGCTCAAGAGCTGTGGCTGCTAACAAAAGTGTCAGCACTTGGGAGCCACCAGGTGCCCTGTGAAAACTTTGTGGTGGCAGTTCTACTCTGTCCTATAGAGCCACCCCTAGTGGGAATCGACTGGACAGCAGTGGGGTTTGGTTTAGGGAGCAGCCCCCAGCCAATGACAAACTGAAATTGGTGCATAAACACCCAGGCCCCTAATCTTTGAGTAGGTTGTCTTGGGGCATGCGTTCTACACGGTCTCATAGAGCCTCCCTGTGGGACCCAGTGCTGGCTGCTCGCTGTTCCCACTGGGTAAACTCGCACGCAGTGTCAGCTGCCTGCCTTTCTCTAGCCTGCCGCCTCAGGGCTCCATGATTGCTGCCTGGACCCCAAAGGAACTACCTATGTCCAAACCCCTGTCCCAGGGCCTGCTGGAGAGCCCCAACAAAGGCAGCTATCTTTAATGCTTCTGTCTTTGTTTTGAGGGGCAGTGGTGGTTCAGCGTAGAATTCTCCCGTTCCACGGGGGAAGACCACAGTTCAAGTCCCAGCTGAGGCCCCTCATGTGCAGCTCCACCCACCTGTCTGTCCGTGGAGGCTGGTGTGATGCTGGGATGCTGAATGGGTTTCAGACGAATTTCCAGACCCAGACAGACCAGGAAGAAAGGTCTGGCAGTCTCCTTCTGAAAACTGGCCACTGAAAACCCTATGAGGCTGTGGTGTTGGTGCCTGGGGGCTGGAGTGCACCCAGAAATGCAGTGTGCTTGTCATGGGTTGAATTGTGTCCCTCTAAAATGTGTGTCCCTTTGACTAGGCCACGAGTCCCCATGTTGCACGGTTGTCCTCTGTTTGGGGATTGATGAAATTTACCTCTGTGTTGTCAACACTAAGCTCTGTCTGTGGTTAAGGAGGCAAGATTAGGTCACGATGGAGAGGATCGGGGTGGTATGTGACACTCCTGCTTAGGTCAGAGCACTGATCCAGTGCAAAGGGAGTCCCCCCGGGGTGTGGCCTGTACCACCTTCTATCTTGTGAAGGATAAAAGGCGAGAGAAACAAGCAGAAAGACCAGGGGACCTCCTACCACAGAGAAGGCAGTGCTGGGAGCAGATCCCTTCCGCTGGACCCGGGTTCCTGCACGGAGAAGCTTCCAGTCCAGGGGAAGGTTGATGGCAAGGACTGCCCTCCAGAGCCACCACAGAGAGCCTTCCTCTGGAGCTGACACTCTAAATTAAGACTTTTAACCTGCAAGATTGCGAGAGGATGGATTTCTCCTTGTTAGAGCTACCTGCCTGTGCTGTTTGCAGGTCCTCACTAGGTGACGAAACACCAAGACGGACAGCACACTGCGTGGGCCACCCTGGGACCTGTCCACTGGTGCGTGGGCCACCCTGGGACCTGTCCACTGGTGCGTGGGCCACCCTGGGACCTGTCCACTGGTGCGTGGGCCACCCTGGGACCTGTCCACTGGTGCGTGGGCCACCCTGGGACCTGTCCACTGGTGCGTGGGCCACCCTGGGACCTGTCCACTGGTGCGTGGGCCACCCTGGGACCTGTCCACTGGTGTGTGGGCCACCCTGGGACCTGTCCACTGGTTTGTCTGAGCCTTCGTCTCTTCTACGCCCACACACTTATTTTATTCTTTGTATGCTTCACGTGTCTTTTGAGACCTTAGGGCTAAGTTTCAAGGGACCAGTGGTATCTACGAGGCAAGATCTCTCAGGCAGATGACTTACACACGGGACATCCTCCCTGTTGCAGTGGCAGTTAGGAAGTCCTGCAGTCTTCCTGGACAGGCCTGGGACGTGAACGCTAGGACACACCTCTCTTCTTTCACGTCCGTGCCTGCTCACGGCCAGCCCTTTAGCTCAGCTCAGGTCAGACCCGTGGCCTAGCTCAGTGACTGCTGTCTTTCTGGCCCCAGTATGTTACCCGTCCCGTAATGCCTCTTAGCACCCAGGTTGGTGTTCTCAGGATGGCAGTGTCACCCCAGCAGTGGCTCCGAGGCAGTGGCTTGGCTACCTCTCCCTGGCCACCCTGCCTTGGTCACTTAGTGCTGCTGGTGCAGACATACCACATGCGGTGGCCCCACCAACAAAAACTTGTTTTCTCCCAGTTCAGGAGGCTGGAAGTCCACACCAGTGGCCACCTAGTGGGTGGTGGGGGTGGGGCTTTCTCTCTGTGTTGGTCCTGGGGAAGGGTCTTGGTCTCCTCTAGCCCTTTAGGGGGTTCAGGGGTTAGGGTTTACCACATTTGTATTAGGGGGCACATTTAACCCCTAGTGTGCCCTGTCCACATACTCTTCGCAGGCCTGCAGAGTTGCTGACTGTCACACAGTGATGGCCCTGTAGGGACATTTCCCACCACGTTTCTGTCCCCAGCCAGACTCACAGAGCAGAAAGGAGCCTGGCAGAGCTGACTCGCCGCTGACAGTCCGTTGGCGCTTCCTCCCACTTAGTCCTAAATCGCTGCACAGATTGTGCCAGATGAAGCCACACCGAGACTTATTAAAGGAGTGAGTCAGCAGTTGAGAAGAGGCGTCTTCCCAGCTGGCTCCCAGGTCCTCTGAAGGAGCCGGGGCCGGGCGGGCTGACCGCATCGGGGGAGCCAGCCCCTCGCTGCTCTGAAAGCCCCAAGAGTGCCTCCTCCCCAAGACCCGGGGCTCCCCAAGGCAATAGAAGCCTAACGGACCTCAGAGCAGCCCTGCCTGTGTCTCCAAATTCGAGGGTCCCTGGGTTGGTTTGGCTGTATTGTTGTGTATTTGTCTTTCCCCCCAAATCACTGTACTTCCGGCAGCCTAGTGGTCCCTGGGGAGTCCTGGGCTACACTAGGTGAACACTTGGTTGTTAGCTGAGGGGCTGGCGGTTCACACCCACCCCATGGCTCCTCGGGAGAAGGACTGTAAACCCCGTGGGGAGGTTCCATCCCGTGGAGTCGCTGGAGTCGGCCTTGACTGAGCAGCACCCGGCCACAGCTGCCACAGTCGTCACTGATCTCTCCCACCAGCATACCGGCAACCCTGGGGGCGTCGCGACTGAGTGCCGTGGCTGCTAACGGAAGGTTAGCAGTTCAAATCCACCAGGCGCGCCTCGGCACTTTCCGGGCGGTTCTGCTCTGTCCTGCAGGGTCGGTATGAGTTGGAGTTGGCTCGACGGCACTGTTTATTTTTTAGCAGCATATCACCAGCTCGAGTTTTCCGTTCTGCAGACGGTTACGTGCTCAACTGCTCCCTGGAAAGCAAGTCCCGGAGGCTCCGCGGGGGCAGATGCAGCATCAGCTCCTGTAAAGAGTGCGGGCTTGCTGGGAAAGAGGGTGTTCAGAACCAGAATGCTGTTAAAAAGGCCGGACGTGATGGCCCACCAGACTGGAGGGTCCCTAGAAGACATGGCCCCCAGACTCTGTGTCAGCCCGAACTGAAGCCATTCGCAAAGCCAACTCTTCCGACAAGGACTGGGCTGGGCAGTAAGACATAAAGTGGTACTGGGAAAGAGTGCACTTCTCGGCCGGAGAGGTAGTGAGGCTCACCGGGCAGCACCTGTCCAGAGGCCAGACGAGAGGGCTGGGGGGACAGGAGCTGGTGGCACGGCCATGGGAAATAGAGGGTGTAGAGGAGGAGGGTGCTGTCACGGGGGGCGGAGAGCAGCTAGGGTCACATAGGAGTGTGTGCAAGGTTTTGTATGACAAACTGGCTTTGATTGTAAACTTCCAATTAAAGCACAATAACAAATACGTATACAGCCCTGGAAATCCTGTGGGACGGTTCTTCTCCCCTGTAAGATCTCTGTGAGCAGGAATTGACTCGACAGCCATGTGTTGTTTCTGGTTTTGTAGCTTGAGGAGCCATGGTGGTGCAGTAGTTAAGCGCTCAGCCGCTAACGGCGGAGAAACCTCCCAGCAGCTCTGCGGGACACTGATGTGGCCGTCTACTCCTGCACAGATGGCAGCCTTGGGGACCCTGTGGGGCAGTTGTCCTTGTCCTATGGGGCACGGTGAGTTGAGGGCATCCAGTTACACATAGTGACCATGTCTTTAAGAAATCTGTTCAAGGGTCTCTTTCACCCTCTTCAGGCATGGTGGGGGGCACACCCCGTGAGTAACATCTGGCTAGGATTTGGGGAGCAGTAAAGAACCCTGGGAATGACGACAGTAACTCGGGGTCCACTGCGTTCATCCTGGAGAAACCAAGACATGGAGACACTTACCAGACAGTGCGCTGTCAGGGTCCCAGGAGGCACTCCGGGAGGTGTCAGCTCTGTGGCACCCGTATTGGCTGCTGTTGACGGGGAACCTTCCCAGGTCTCTTTCACTATCTTCCACATATTGATCCTTGATTTTGTGTTTTTTTCTGCCACCATACTCAAGGGTGTTTTTTTTGTCCATTAGGATTTAATAAAAGGAGGCTTGGTGGTGCACTAGTTAAGCAGGCAGCTGCTAACCGAAAGGTTGGTGGTTGGAACCCACTCAGTGGCTTCTCAGGAGAAAGACCCGGTGATTGGCTCCCCGAATGATGACTGCCTGAAGACTCCATGGGGTAGGTCTCGTCTGTGACGTGGGGTCTCTATGAGTCCGAATCACCCTGATGGCACCCCGGACATCAAGGATTTAAGAGGGTACTGCCTCTCCTCCTGGGATCAGAATATGTGTCTTCATTCTAAGTGTCCATCATTGCTTCTTGAAGGTGAAAAAGGGAAGCCCTGACTCAGGTGCCGCGAAGACGGGGCTCAGTTTCCTTATCTGTAAAGACTTCAAAGGGCGTACTGCAGTGGCAGATCTGCTGCAAAAGACCTCTTTAAAGCGTTAGGAAGCAAAAATGCCACTTTAAGGACCAAGGTGAACGTGTCTCAAGCTGTGGGCAACATGACCACAAGCTGAGGCTGTGGGCAACTTGGCCATGGTTAGGGTAAACATCGAGGCCTGGGTGCTGGGCTTGTGAGGCTGTGAGTGAGGGATTGCAAACAGCTGCAGAGGGCTGGAATGTATGACACCAGACCCTCGATGGGTGTGATCTCGATGGGTGTGATCTCGGTAGGTGCTTCACCCAGGCCTAGGTGCCTTACCTCCTGGAGGGGTGAATCCACCTGAGGATGCGACCTTTCTTATGTTAGTTAGACAGGAAGACACTCATTTACTTTGTGGGGAGCTATCCACACCGTATTTAAATTAACACCTGCTCCACTGCTGACGCCTGTTTTGCTGACTAAGTAAAAGGGAGCCGCGTGATGCCTAAGAGCGGTTGCTGAGGCCTCAGCCCGCTTCCCTCCTCACCACCAGTGTCTCCTGTGTGACATTCTTCATCGACACCAGTCAGCCACGGGCAACACGGACCCGTGAAACTCAACACAAGCCGTGGCATTTTTCAGTCACCTCACACGTGTACAAAAGCCGGACAATGAACATATGTGTCTTTCTCATGTGCACTGAAACTTTTAATCCCGGGCACTGGATGTGTGGCATAATCACGTCTTCAGATAAGCCTTCCTGTCTTGGAAAGAATTGAATTGATGCTTCTGAATTGTGGTGTTGGAGAAGAACATTGACTATGCCATGGACTCTGCCAAAAGAATAGCTTTGTCCTGTAAGAAGGGCAGCCAGAGTGCTCGTGGAAGCCGGGATGGCGAGGCTGTGCCTCACGTATTTTGGATGTGGTATCAGGAGGGACGAGTCCCTGGAGAAGGACATCGGGCTTGGTAAAGTAGAGGGTCAGAGAAGAAGAGGCAGACTCTCGACAAGACGGACTGACACAGTGGTTGCAACAATGGGCTCAGGCATCACAACGATTGTGGGTGGTGTTTTGTTCTGTTGTACGTAAGGTCGCTTGTCATGGGTTGAATTGTGTCCCCCAAAAATGTCTGTTCATTTGATTTGGCTGTGAGCCCCAGTATGGTGCCCTTCTTCCCATGTGTTGTGAATCCTGCCTCTGTGAGATTGATGATAGAGAATAGGCAACAGTTGTGTTAGTGAGCGGGTCTCAAGCTACAAGCTTGTGGAATATAAGGAGAGAAGTGCGCCAAGGAAGCTGGGAACCTCACACCACCGAGAGAGAAGCACTGAGAGCAAGGCATGTCATTTGGACCCGGGGTTCCTGTGCCGAGATCCTCTCACTGGATTTGCACTCAGCCTGCTGGACTGGGGTAAGTTCTTACTGAGTGGACTTACCGGACTGTGACAATAACAGCTTCTCCTCATGAAAGCTTCCACTCGTGGCATTTTCTGTTAGAGCAGTACCAGGTGACTAAGACAGTCACTATGAGTCACAGCTGACTTGATGGCACCTGACAGTGTAACACAGAGAGGGGACCGAGAGAGAAGCCCTGTCTCAGTTCTAATAGTCCATGATTCTGAGGACTTCTCACCAACTTTTCTCCGTGTACATCTGTTTTTCGTGTGCACTGAAACTCTGAATCCTGGGCACTGGATGCCTGGCATGGTCATATCTTCAGACAAGCCTTCCTGTCTTGGAAAATGCCGTTCAGGAAAAGAACAGGTTTAATTTCCCACTTGAGACAAGCTAAAACAAAATCCCCAAACAAAAAAGCTTTCTCTTGAGCGTACCCCGTTTCCTGACTCATAGGTGAGCAGTGTCCTGACCTGGTGGTCAGATGGTCGGTGTCCCGGGGGTCAGCTGACCGTCCAAGGTACAGAGCTCATCTAGACGTGATTCCAGTCACTGCTGGCGGGGATCACCTTGTAGAGTGAAACATGACTAATCTGTTTTTTGTCTAATAATTAACAGATTTATTCACATCCGGGAATATCAGGAATTCATCCATTTTCTCTCTTGCTTTTAAATCTTTTTTCAGAGTCAATTTTAGAGTCTTTACTTACCTAGGTTTTTGCTAGCTTTTTTCTGTGTGTGTGTGTGTGTGGCTGCAATCCCACAGTGTGTCAGCGCTGTCCCCCTTCCTCTTTCCAACACAGTCTGCCTGTGTCCATTCATCCGGGGTTCCTGCCCCTTCCTGTCTGCTTGTGTTTGTTTGAGTTAAAAAAAAAAATTGTGATTAAGTGAAAGCTCGCAATCCAGGTCAGTTCTGCATGCCTGCCTCTCTGCAGCTCCATCTGCCCTCCTCACCCTGTGACAGCGCACTCTGCTTTTTCACCCTTTCCTTCCGTTATCCACTCAACCAACAGTTGTCCCCCCCTCCACCTTCTCTCCCCTCCAAAAGAAACCAGCAGGACATCCATGTACATATATACACAACCATAAAGTACACACGCCACACACGTCGCTCTGTGTCCCTGAGCTCCGTCCATTCTTTGAAGTGTCGGCTTCAGTCCTGGTCCCAGGTCTGGGCCGGCCGCAGGTCTGGGGGCCGTGTTCCCAGAGGAACCTCCAGGCTGTCGGAGCGCTTGATCCGCACACTCCTTTTTCTCATGCCATGTCAGGGACCCCACACTGGGTCCCCTGTCAAGGCTATCTTTGGTGGTGGCCACGTGCCATCTGGTTCTTCTGGTCCCGTGCTGGTGTAGTCTCCCTCACATGGGTCCTTCTGTCTCCTGGGCTCGTTTTTCCCCATGTCTTTGATGTTCTCGGTTGTCGTCTCTTCCAGGTAGGTTGGGACCAACTGATGTTCCTCAGATGGCAGCTTGATGGCTTTTAAGACCCCAGGCTGTACTTACCAATCTGGGGTGTGAAGACTGTTTTAGGAAAAGGTTAGTTATGCCGGTAGACCCCGATGTTACTTTTTTTTAATCCTGTGGTAAGTGGAAGTTTACAACTCAAGTTAGTCTCCCTGCAGTGTGACAGCACACTCGTGCTCCCCGCCGTGGTTTCCCGTTCCATTCCACCAGCTCCTGTCCCCTCCGCCCTCTCATCTCCCCGGGGACAGGAGCTCCCCAATTAGCCTCCGGTGTCTGCTTGAGCCGACAGCCGTAGTAACTCCGTCTCTGGGTGTCTGAGTGGGTCTAGGAAAGCTTTCATGGCTTCGCCTTGCTCACGTCGCACGGACTTCCACTGGGTTGGCGTGTCACTCCCTTTCACCCACGTTAGCACGTGTCTCCCGTCCAGCTGGTGAGCTGCCCGCCCCGTACCTCCCTTCCCTTGTCACCGTCATAAACTGTTTTATCCTGTGTGTAAAATGTTTCTTGTGTTTTTATGATGGTGATTGTGATTGACTTGTTTCAGTCAATGTAGTGCCCTCCAGATTCATCCGTGTTGTGATGTGTTTGGAAGATCTGTCATTGTTCTTTATTGTTGCACAGTATTTCACTGTGTGTATATTCCATAATTTATTTATCCGTGGGGCAGGAAGGCAGCTCGTCCTGGTTTGTGGAGCCTCGGGGGTTGGTAAACCCAAGATCTGCAAGTTGGAGAACAGGACTATCATAGGCTGTGGGCTCAATGAATTCCAAGACCAGCAGGCAAGAACAAAGGTCAGGTCCGAAGAACGCAAGGTCAGATGAACCAGATCCAGTCGCAGGATCTGGACGAAGCAGAAGACCTAGAAAGGAGAGCAGGAGGAACCGGGCAGTGGAGGGCAGACGCGGGCGGGGTGCTGAGGCTGCCAGAGGCCCCGCCCCTCCAGGACCGCAGCAGATCCACCCCGGGAGGTGATCACAGCTCAGATCTCAACAGCGAAGTGATCACAATGTCATATAGCTGCCGACACACTGAGCGTCGCGGCCAAGCTGCCACACGGTCTTCGCCACCTCAGGCAGCGAGTCTGCATGAACGGTGGGTGAAAGAACCAGAGCAGACACACCGGGAACGTTGGCATGCTGAAGCATGCGCCAGTCTCCCTGGTCAGTGTGCGCGGAGACTCAGACGGGAGCATGTTTTAGTGTGCATGTTTAACCAAAAAAAAGTGAGGGGCTGTGCCCCGGGACCCCGGGATCCCGGGACCGGCTGTGTGAAAGGAGACGGGTGCTCACCTTTCTGCTGAAGCTTCTCTGAGAGCTCAGGCAGCTGTCTGAATACATAATTCAAGTCAACGTTGCTCCCATTACTTTCTTCATTACGGTGATTTTCTGGTTGCTTTTATGGCCCATTGTAGAGCTGATTTTGAATGAAGTACATCTCCTTACTGCTTCCATCTTAATTTTTGAGAGTGCCTGTATTTTCGGTTGCTAAGCAACACGACTATACTGTGTTATCACAGCAGTGAGTGATTTCTGTAATTAGGCAGGAGATTGCTTTAATAGTACATTATCTAAATGACCAGAAATGACTAATTCTAGGTGGTTTGAAGAAAACTGACTCACGTACTTCCTCGGAGACAGGAGGTTTGTCAGCCAAGGAGTGTGAAGACGGAGCCCCAGGCCACCGCTGGCTCACTGTGGCTTGGTGACACCAACTTGTCACCAACGTCAGTGTCACCAGAAGAACATGTGTTCACTGGGGTCTTTCTGAGGAGCCAAAGGGTCCAAAGAGGTGATTTTTAAAGAAGCACGTCTTAATTTCTTAGAGCCGCTACAGCAAAAACGCCACAAAGGGGTGGTTTTAACAGGCAGAGACCTTTTCTCACAGTGTGTTATTGTTGGGAGTCACACACTGACTGTAACTCAGCTCGTAGCTGCCCCACAGAACACAGCGATTCTGTCACCTCTGTGGGAGTGGAGAGTGCAGTGTTTCTCCCTCCGAGGTGCTGGGAGAGTCTGCACTGCCAGACTTTGGTCTAACAGCTGAGTCCTTAACCACTGCACCACCAGGGCTCCTCTCACAGGCACAGGGGTTAGGACTTCAAGGTGGATTTGGGGGGCATAATTAAATCCATAACAAAGGAGTATTTTTTTTCCCCAGTGAGTTGAAAAATTGCATTTCTCCTGGTCTTACACGAAGCCCTGTGCAGAAGCAGTGCTGTGACTTTGGGGCAGAACATGGATGGAGCTGAATCACGGTGACACCGGGTCTGTCCCAGCTGATGGCGCGCCTGGTGTGGGCATGTGTTAGCACGGCTGCCGCTGAGCTTCCGGCATGCCTTGAGGTCTCCGCTCGCAAGAGCCCCTCAGAACAGGCGGCCAGGAGCTAGACAGGCGTTTTAGGCGGCTGGTACTGCTCCAACAGAAGGACAACAGAGAGGATGGCTTCAAGTTTATTCTAACACAGCCCAGTAGGCTACAGTTCCGAATTCAGGATGTCTGTTCCAGGGTGGCTTTCCCCATGTCAGCTCTGGAGGAAAGTCCTGTGTTGCGTCAGTCTCTGGTCAGGGAGTGTCACAGGAACCTCAGGTCTGAAGGACGCACTCTATTCTCAGTGCTGCTTTCTTGATGGTGTGAGGTCCCCAGCTCTCTGCTTGCTTCCCTTTCTTTTTACCTTCTGTAGGATGAAAAAATAAAAAGTGGTGCAGGCCACACTCCAGGAAAACTCCCTTAGCAACATCCTTAGCAAGGGTGCTGCAGTCCCACCCTGACCCTCTTTTAACAGAATCATCCGATCTACTAGCCACAGGCAGAGATTAGAACGTGTAGCATTGGAAATTCACAAAAGATTGAGAATGATGGGCTGGCCAAATGGCCACACACATTTTGGGGGGACACTATTCAATCCATGACAACAGGTATGCCTCTGAGCCAGGGACCACCAGGACAGTTCTGTGACTCTGGCTGTAAAGCCACAGGCCGACCTGGGTGGCTCTTGTGTCCAGACCAGCTTTGACCCTGGCCGACACTCTCTCAGATGCCTGGCATCTGGATGGGTGAGCATAATGACTGGGGCACAGTTCCTGTCCTGGGGAGACCCTTCCCCAAACCTCACTGACCTCTCACTGCCTAACCAATAGCCTCCCCTTTGTTGGCAAACTTGTTTTTTATTAAATAATTTATTTTTTGTTGTTTTTGAGAATGTACGAAACAGAGCATATAGCAATTCAATGATTTTTGCATACCAGGTCTGACAATTAAGTCTGCGAACTTAATTGTTCTAAGTGCTACACACCTTATTGCTGAATATCACTACAGTCACCTTCCCAGTCCTCCCCTTGGGAAGCCATGCACCAATGCCAGCACTTGGTCCACTCTCCAGTGCAGTTTTGGAACTCTTTCTGGAATGGCAATTGTGCACGGTGGCATGGTGGCAAGGTGGCGAGCTCACAAACTTAATTGTGTAGTTGTCTGTGAGGGAGTTTTTAGCCAGTAAACGAATAACTGTGTTGGACCACCCTCCCTACTCACCTGACCTGGCCCCCTGTGACTTTTTTCTTCACCTTTAGATAAAGAAAATACCGGAAGGAAGACATCTGGATGACATTCAGGACATCAAGGGTAATGCGACAGCAGCTCTGATGGCTATTCTAGAAAAGGAGTTTCCCCAATTGCTTTGAAGGGTGGGCCAGGTGCTGGTGTCAGTGCACAGCTTCCCAGAGGGAGGACTGGGAAGGTGGTCATAGTGGTATCCAGCAATGAGGCCTGTAGAACTTTTTCCAGGATGAGCTCATAAACTTAACTGTTAGACCTTGTACACAATTCAGTGACACTGATGACATTCTTCAAGTTATGTGGCCGTTCTCACCTTCCTTTTCCCAACTGTCCCTCCACCTCATACATAAACTCACTTTAATGCCAGTTGCTGTTGCCAGTTTCATCCCTTTGACGACCACAGCCCTGAAGTCCCTTCCGACTCACGGTGACCCTACGGGGCAGAGCAGACGTGCCCCACGGGATTGTTGGGGCTGTCATCTTCTCAGGAGGTGGACATCTTCCTCCTGAAGGGCAGCTGGGGGAGAGAGAAGGCGGTCAGCTGGGGTTTAGCTACCTTATAACAGCCTCAGGATGATGGCTGACCTTCCAGCTGGGCCCTGCAGCCCAGCCACGTGGACCTTCACAACCAACCATTCCAGGGTGGGCGACTGGTCAGTGTTTGCTGAACTCAGCACGTGTCCCCAGTAACCTCGTGGTGGTGAGTGATCCTGAGCTTGGCTGCTCCCCAAACCATCGTCAGTCATCTGAACCCCCCAGCCACTCTGTGTGGGTCTTCTAGGGTCGCTATAAGTCAGAAGTAACTCACTGGCATGGGTGTGGTTTGTTTTGGTTTCAAATCCCTTAGCTCCATTCAGAAGGGCGAAACAAAGCTAGATACTGGTGAATGAGTCATGTTGTCATTGATAGGTGCCATCAAGGTGATTCTGACCCATGGTGACCCTCTAGGACAGAGCAGAACTGCCCCACGAGGTTTCCGAGGCTGCGACCTTTATGGAAGCTGACCTCTGCATCTTTCTCAGGCGAGTGGCTGGTGGGTTCACATGGCTGACCTTTCAGTGAGCGCTTCACTGCTGCACCACCGGGGCTCCTTCTCCTGAGCCAGATGGTGTCGAAGGCTTTTGCAGTTCGAATGTTGATCCTGAAGACACAGGACAGGCTCCGGGGCCCCAGCGGGAGGGTATTTCCCCAGGATCTAGGGGAACCGTGAAGCATACCCCACCTTAAGGATGGAGAACGGGTTCTCTGCAGCAAATGGCCGAGCTCCGGGCTCGCCGCTCGTGTCCTTTCTGAGTGACCAGAAGTCCTGCACGCTCCAGGCGTCCCCTGATGCTGCGTTGACGAGAAGTGATGTGCCTCTCAGCAGCCGGGGTTTGCGGTGAGGGGAGCGCGCTGGCTAGTGCAGTGCTGTCCAGACTCAGAGACGTTTCTGGGACCCCAGCTGGCTTCACACCGTGCTGGGGAGACAGCGAAGGGGCATGCTTGCTGAATGAAGGCGTCTCCTTATTCCATTTCTGGTTCTGCACAAGAGAGCCTCGGCGGGAGCCTGGGGAAGCAATGTAGGCACCCAAATGACCTTGTTTTCTGCTTTTGCCAGCAATGTTTTCCCACCCCGACTCTGCGAAGGCAGAGCTGCCCCGCTCAGCAGCAGCTCCAGCTGTGCAGTGTCTCCCCGGCCCCCCGCCCCCGTTTCCCATGACCCTGCGGGCTCCGATGGCTTCAGGTCCACGAGTTCCCACCCCCAAACCATGTTTATTTGATTTTCCCCTCTCTTCACCATGGTGACATCCCTCCCTCATCTTCTGCACCCCTTCCTCTTCTCTAAGCTCTTCCCCTCACCCTGCTGGAGTCATGGGGTGGCGTGGTTAACACACTCGGCTGCTGAAGGGAGGGTTCGCGCCTGCCCGGAGGTGGCATAGAAGAAAGGCCTGGCCGTCTGCCCCAGAAACACCAGCTGTCGAGAACCTCTGGGGCGTGGCTCTGCCCTGGTGCACCTGGAGTGGCTGTGACCCGAGACTGATGAGGTGGTGGTGGCCGCTGCTCCCCAAGCTCTGCAGTGACTTTGCTCGCTCTGCTAAGGGACGATGCTGTGAAGCCCAGGCTCAGCAGCTCGTTCCCCGAGGACCACTTCCCACTCTTTCTGCGATGTGGGGGTCCCCCACTGGGGGACTGCCGCACAAGGTTGGGGGTTTGAGTCCACCCAGAGGTGCCTCAGAAGAGAGGCCTGGCAGACTGCTCCCAGATTAATCACCCATGGAAACGCCATGGTGCGCAATTACCCTCTGACATGTGGGGGATCGCGTGCGTCACAGTCGGCGGCACAGAGACAGGTTTTCCACACTCTCCGCCTTTCTCCGTCACCGTCTGTTCCCACAGGTGTCCCGGTCTTGTCCGAAGACAGCTGCAGCAAAAGACCGCACGCCGGGGGCCTTCAGACCCCGGGAGCGTGTGACACCTGCGACCAGCAGGACCGGATCCCTCCGGAGGCTCCTGAGGAGGACCCTTCCTGACCTCTTCCCAGCTCCTGGTGGCAGCTAGCACATCTTGGGCTGCAGACGCATCCCTGACGTCTCTGTCTGCCTTCACGCAGTGTTCTCCCTGAGTGTTTCTACATCTGAGCTTCTTGTGTCCTATAAGGTCACCAGTCATTGGGTTAGGGCCCACTCCACTCCAGTGTGACACCACCTTAGCTTGATGATATCTGCAGGGACCCTCTTTCCCTATTGGGCCTCACACAGGTGCCATGACTGGGATGCTCTTTGTTGGGAACAGAGTTTAACTGACAACAGACTTCCCTGGCCTTCCAGTATCAGCGTTCCTGTAACCTTCTTGCAGCTGCAGTGTTCTAGGCACTGGGAGACGCTCGCCCTCCCTCTGGCTGGTGGCCTGGGTGGCTCTGGCCACGCCGCATAGCCTGCTGCCCTAACCGTACAGAAGCAGTTTACAAGCTACTGTTGAGTTGGAATCGACTCGACGGCAATGGGTTTATTTGCTGTTCGAAGGGAACGTCAACGCTATGAGCTTGCCGTGTCTCACCTGCAGGGCAGGAAGCGTTCCATTTTAGCTCAGTGAGTGTGTTGTATGAAGCACAGTTTGTGAGGCAGGGCAGGGCAGTGAAGTCCCCTGGGCCCACTGACATCATGTGTTGCAGTTTTGGGTGTCACTGCCGTCGATGGCCGGGAAGCCCAGAAGCCCTGAGCACAGGCCAGCTGTCGGGCGCTGTCAGGTCGAGTCTGATCCTTCGCACTGGCGTGTGTTACAGAGTCGAGCTGCCCCGGAGGGTTTTCTGGGCTGTGATCTTCATGAGGGACTCTGGTGTGCGGTGGTTCACAGCTCAGCCACTGAACTAAAGGCGGGAAGTTCGAATCCACCAGCTGCTCCTTGGAAACTCCACAGGGCAGTTCTCCTTGGTCCTGTACAGTCGCCGTGAGTTGGAATTGACTTGAGGGCAGTGAATGGCTCAGTGAGTAGCTCAGAGGGGACTGGGCTGAGGACGCACCCTACTCTGGTTTGTCTTTGTTGATGTAACAAAAGAGAACCTTTATTTCCAAACAGGGGTGTATTTACAGGTGCAAAGTTTAAGACTTCAATATGACTTCAGGGGACACAGTTAAGCCCACAACAAGTGCCTGCCATCCAGGCGTCCCTGTGAGCAGGCACTGGGGGTGTCTGAAGGTCTCTCTTCTGCCCTGTTGTTGCTGTGAGCTGCTGTTCCACAGAGCAGGTCGGCACCTGATGGTGAGGGACCCCCGCACAGCAGGGTCTGACCACGGTGACCTCGGGGTGTTTGCTGACCGATTTTTAGAAGGAGATCACCAGGCCTTTCTTCCTAGTCCATCTCAGGCAGGCGCCTCTGCTGACATGTGCTGACATGCGGTCTCTGTCACAGGGACATGCAGCCTGCATGGACGGGCGGGGTGGCTGGACATGTGCACTGGCCGGGAACTGAGCCTGTGTCCCTACATGGAAGATGACAGCCACAGCCGAGCCACTACTGCTGCTCTGGGACTCTGCGTTTAAGCGTCTCTCTCCCTCAGATACTTACTAACGGGCAGGACAAACACGCATTTTTTTTTTTTTTAAATAGTTTCAGAGACAAGCCAAGGTGAGAGTTGGGCCCAAGAACCAGTGGCAGGTGGTGTGTTTCTGGCACGTGAAAAACAGGAGAGTGAGAGCTGGAGGTGGGCACAGACCAAAGGAGGAAGGGAATGATTGGTTTTCTGGGGGAGTGAAGTGACCAGTTGCTGCAGAACAAACTGTCCCACAGCTGAGAGGTTTGATGCTATGGTGGTTCTCATGGTCCCAAAGGCTGGAAATTCAGGTGCTTCTGTGGCTGGTGCTGCCCGGGATCACCGACAGGATCCCTGGCACCTGACTCTTGGATGGGGCTGGAGGGTTCGAGGTGTCACCAGCGGGCTGGGCATCTCTGCTCTCCCCCAAACAGCCCTTCTCATCCAGGAGGCTGAAGAGGGCCTTCTTACAGCCCTGGGCCACCTCAGGGTTCCAGGAGGGGGTCTCAGGCCTGGACGCTGGAACTGGGTGCTCCTGCCGCTTCTGTTGGTTAAAGCTGGTCACGGGACACCCCAGATTCCAGCAGGCACAGATGTAGACTCTGTCTTGGAAGGGAGAAGTGAGGGACAGCATTGGGACAGCATTGTTGTGACAGTCCCAGCAGGCGTGGGGTCAGCAGATTGGGGTGAGGAGAGCACTGTGGGGGTGGTGGGGGTAGTCTGAGAAGTGACAGTGACAACCTCTTCTAGAAACACTGCTTGTCCTCAGGTGTCCTCCGAGGGTTGGATGTCCCCAGACTCAGGTCAAAACCCAATGCTGTGGAGTCAGTTCTGACACCCAGTGACCCCGTGGGGTAGGCCTGCTCCCTGGCGTTCCCACGGCTGCTGTCCTTATGGAAGCCCCCGCAGCCATGGCTTCCTCCCGTGGCACTTCTGGGGGTCAAACTGTCACCCTCTGGGCTGGCAGCCAGGGGCTCCAACCACTGGGCCACCAGGCTGCGTTCTAGGCCAGGGAGTCATAAAATAACAGGCTTTAAAAACAACAACCTTCCCATTATGTTTTCACAATCCTCACTGGTGTTAAAGCAATTAATAGTGGAAAGTTTTGTTTAAATATTAAACATGAATGGTTTGGTGCTGCTCCTGGGAGCTGGAAATGAGCAGCCAACCTGCCCTGCCCCCGGGGTCCGGGCTGACTGCAAAGGTGACCCTGGTGAAAGGTGGCTGCACTCTGAGCGTCACCCTCCTGACACGTGACCCAGGCTGCGCAGGCCTCTGGCTGTGGGGCTTCCCAGAAGGCTTCTGCAGCAATGTTTTCCCAAGTGAACATCCTTCTGTTTGAAAGGGTCTATCAGTTTCTTCTGTGAGGCTGATCTGAAGCCCTGGAAACTGAGGAAGCCGGACCCCTCCTCTGATGACGGACGTTCGTTCTCGCCCCACTGACTGCGATCACGGTGACGCCATGTGTGCGCTAAGGACAGCACCTGTCTGCTGCTGCCGAGCTGCTGCCGAGCTGGCCAGGTGCCCTGTCGGGTAGGGAATTTAGTCACTGTTTTTAATGTGAAAATACAAAGGCTTAGGAAGATTAACTGACATAGCGGGGACACTGTCTTAGTCATCTAGCACGGCTGTCATGGAAACACCACGGGCGGGTGTCTCAGTCACCGGGTGCTGCTGTAACAGATACCACCAGTGGATGGCTTTAACAAAGAGAAATTCACTTCCTGACAGTCAGGTAGGCTAGAAGTCCAAATTCAGGGCATTAACCGCAGGGGGCGGCTTTCTCTGTTGGCTGTGGAGGAAGGTCCTGGCTATCAGTCTTCCCCTGGGTCCCACCGAAGGTTCAAGCCCACCTGGTGACTCTGTGGGAGACAGACTTGGTAGTCTCCTCCTGGGAAGACTAATCTCCCCACCAAAAAGTAAACCAAGTGTGTTGCCATCAGTGGACTCTGACTCGCTGTGACCTCACATGACAGAGCGGAACTGCCCCAGAGGGGTTCCAAGGGAGAAGTGATGGGGTTGAAATGCAGGCCTTGTGGTTAGCAGCTGAGCTCAGAACCGCTGAGCCCCTGTGCCGCCCCCAAGGGGACAGCCCAGGAGGCCCCCTGAGGCGGCCCTACCCTGTCAGGGGGTGGTCGTGAGTGAGAATTGACTCCAGGCTGCTGATGACAGTGGCGTTCATACAGCCCTCGACGTGACTCACGGTGGACAGTGGGTGACGCACAGGGGACATGGCCCTGCAGTCACAGCAGGGAGAGCACCCACGGTTGAGCTGTGTTCCCATCTGTCACCCTGAGGACAGGCATAAGGAGCGGTGTGTGGACAACCTACCCACTCACGTGCCTCCCCAGTCTACACAGCGGGGTGGCCCAAGAGTGCTGGATCCTGATCCCAGTTCTGTTTCTGACTCACTCCACCCCAGAAATGATTTGCTCCTTGTCTCCAGCAGCATTTGCCAGCTTAATATGCCAGCTGTCCCTCAAGGGGCGACTGTGACTGAGGGTTCCTCACACATTTCAGGAAGCTGCGAGCTGTGTGAGCACTGGGCATTGGAGCGGAATCCCACTGCTGCCTGGGCCCAGGGTACAAGTCCATCAGAGACCACACAGCGTGTTTGCCACCCGCTTGGAGAAAGATCACCAACTGCGGCATCACTCGTCAGCCCTTTGCCATTGTTGGCGGCCATCCTGCTGATCCCTTCTCACAGAGAAGCCGTGTGGCAGAGCGGAACTGCCCCACGAAGCTTCCTAGACTGAACAGACCATGGACCTCAGAAGGATGAACAAGTCTGCCTTGGGCAAAGCACAGCCAAGGTGTGCCTCAGAAACACGGATGGCAAGATCTCACGCTACGTACTTCGGACGTACTATCAGAGGGACCAGCCTCTGGAGAAGGACGTCACCTTTGGCATCACGGTCGTTTAGTGCTGCTGTAACAGGAGTGCTACAGTGGGTGATTTTCAAAGAAAAAGAGAAGGAAAAGAAGAAAAAGAAAAGAAACTTCTCTCCCAGTCCAGTAGACCATGAGCCCAAACTCAGGGCCCCAGCTCCAGGGCAAGGCTTCCTCTCGCTGTTGGCTCTGGGGCAGGTCCTGGCGATGCGTCAATCTTCCCGTGGTCTGGGAGCGTCTCGGCAGAAGAACCCCAGGTCTGGAAGACACGCTCTGTTCCCGGCACTGCTTTCCTGGTGGTGAGGTCCCCCCCGACCCGCCCTCGTCTCTTGGCTTCTCTCTCACATCTCAAAGGGACTGGCTTAAGACACCATCCGGTCTTGTAGGCCTCATCAGTGTAACTGTTACTAAGCCATCTTATTGTGTCTTGGTGACAGAATTTACAACACAGGAAAATCCCACCAAGTGATACACACGTTCTGGTGGGACACAATCCAGTCCAGGACACCTGGTAAGGTGGAGGGTCATTGAAAAAGAGGAAGCCCTTCAATGAGACAGGATGACACATTGGGTGGCTACAGAGGGGGCTCAGACACAGCAGCGACTGTGGGGACAGCACGGGACAGGACTGGGCTTCATTCTGTCACGTGTGGGGTCTCTGTGAGCCAGAGCTGGCTGGAGAGCACCTGACAACGACACTTAGAGGGAGGGCCACTTTAGTGACAGGGGACCGTGAAGGGCTGGGGCCTAGGCCGCTTTCGTTTCTTCAGATGCATGCTGTAAGCCACCTGGCTCAGTGCTGACAAGGAAGCCGCACTGACGGCCAGGGAACCAAACAACTAAAAAGGAAAAGCTGTTTGCTACGGAATCAGAAGCAGAGGCCTCAAGTGATTCCAGTTAGACTCTGCTGGTTTTCTCTGAGAGGCGCAGCTCTCTTGCCCACTACTCAAGGTGAAGAGACAAGGGTCCTCTTAGGAAAAAGGCCTATCTTACACAGAGCACACCTTCGCCTGCTTGGAACATCCTCCTCCTGTGTTCCTACTGGTTGGGTTTGTGAAACAGCTGTACGTGGATTGTGGGAGATCGCAGAACACCGCCCTCAGGGCTTACGGATGACACGTGAATGTCACTCAGGGTTAACTGTTTCATCTGCAACTAGCTTAAAAGGAGCTCACCAATTTTCTTCCCTATCTCCTGCCTTAAATCGAATCACTCGTTTAATTCTCTCCGCACGCGTTCTAGTGGACTTTCGGTGTTTTTAGATGGCTATCACTCGGGACCAGCAGCTCTGGTGGAGGAAGGGTTAAGTCCAGCGGCCCTGAGGGAGAGAGAACTGTCAATCTGCTCTCCTAAAGATGAGAGCCTGGGAAACCCCACCGGGCAATTCTCTCTGTCACTCGGGTTTCCTAAGAGTCAGAATGTACTCAGCGGTCCCTACGTACTGACTGAATTGCCCCCGCAGTTGTTTTTAACGAATCAAAAACATGCTGGGCGGACTGTGACCTTAAATCCACATGGTATTTGATTCTTCCACCGTCCTTTAGTTTCCCCTACAGCCAGGCCCCTCGCATTTGTCCAGAAGCCGCTCCGGTCCCTCCGTCCCCCACGCCCTTAGCGGGCATCTCCACTAACTGCAGGCGTCTCAGCTCCTGCTGTGGAAGCACAGATACATGTGGGTGGCTTCTAAACACACGTTTATTTTCTCTCAGTTCAGGAAGCTTGCTGTTTTTGTTATCGTGTGTCGTCTGGTCACGTCCAACTCATAGACACTCTATAGGATGGAGCAGAACTGCCCACGGGGTTTCCTGGGCTGTGATCATCACGAAGACTAATGGCCAGGTCTTTTTCCCACAAAGCCACCCGGAAGAGTTCAACTTCCAACTTTCTGGTGAGCAGCAGAGTGCTTAACCAGTGCGCTGCCAGGCCCCGGGAGGCTAGCCATCTGAATTCAGGCTGTGGCTCCGGGGGCGGCTCTTCCTCATCTAGTCCGGCTTCCGATCAAACCAAAGAGCCAGGCCCATTGCTGCTGAGGCGATTCTGACTTGGCGACTCCATAGGACAGAGTGGAGCCCCACTGCCGGGTCGCCAAGGTTGCGATGTTTACAGAACAGCCACATTGTTCTCCCGCAGGGCAGCTGGTGGGGTCAGACTGCCCCTCTCTCAGACAGCAGCCGAGCAGATAACCACTGAGCAATCAGGCCTTTTCCCAGCTTCTGGTGGCCACAGCAAGTCTTGGCGATTCTGGGCTTTTAGATTCATGCGTCTCCTCTGTCTGTCTCCTCTTCCCCTGGTGTGGGTCTCTGTGAACTCTGCTCTGAGCTCAGAAGGGACTGGGCTTAGCACCCACGCTACACTGGTTCAAAGTCAGTAGTCCGTAACACAGAAAACCCTACCTCCCTGTGGATTCACTTCCATGGATACAGGATCAGGATTTCTATACAGATTTTGAGGGGACACAATTCAATCCATAACAAGAAGCATCTCCTCTTAAGGGTCTCATTGTACCAGCAAGGACACCCTGGTCTACGAGGCCTTCAGTCAACTTCTCTTCACGTCTTGTGGGCCAGACCCTCTGCTCCCCAGACCTCACTGCTAAGGGGAAAGAGCTACTGGGCTGATTTATTACGCTGTGCCCCTGGGACCGCAGGACGGCTTTCACCGCCATGGAGTTGTCCCTGACCCCTGATGACCCCACACATAACAGAACGAGGGGCTGCCCATCCTTGTGTCGTCCCCATGACTGGCTACAGGCTGGACTGTCGTGACCCAGAGGGTCTCCACTGGCTGCTTGGAAGTGTGTCACCAGGCCTTTCTTCCTAGTCTGTCTGAGTCTGGAAGCTCCGCTCAGCATCCCAGCCACACGCTGGCCTCCGCTGATGGATGGGTGGTGTCTGCACGTGAGGCACACAGGCCAGGAACTGAACCCTCACTTCCCTCGTGGAAGCGCAAGCCCCACCGCTGGCCCACCACCGCCGGCTGGGTGCTGAGACCAACGCCTGTTTCCCTTAAGGCACTCGGCCGTGTGGTCGCTGATGACGATCTTTACCTTTCTGAGGTTTAGTTCTTCTGTAAAATGGACCTTCTGTCTGTCTGTCCCTCGCCGATTCCAGTGAGGGCCCAGTGAGGTGACGAGCGCAAAGTATGATGCACACGGCAGATGCTGGGCAAGTCAGCCCTGACTCACAGAGACCCCACAGGGCAGAGCAGAACTGCCCAGGGGATTTCCCAGGCTGTGGTCTTCACGGGGAACCCTGAGGGTGCAGGGGTTAAGTGCTGTGGCTGTTTGAATCCACAGGTGTCCCTTGGAACCTCAGCGGAGAGGTCACTCTCCTCCGTCGTGTGGGGTCCCTGTGCATCAGAGTCACCTCGACGGCCTCGGGTTTTTAATCTCTGTGGGAACCGACAGCTACAACCTCCCCCTTGGAGCGACTGGTCAAACCACTGACCTTTTGGCTGGAAGCCAAGAGCTCAGGCACCGCACCACCAGGGCTCCTGGCTTGGTAAGTGTAGCTGTCGTTACTGCTAAGGTGGTGGGTCGGTGAACACGAGGGACACCCTCAGGAAGACAGGGCGACACTGGAGCTGTGGCCGTGGCTGGAGCATCCCCAGGGCACCAGGGTGTCATGAGTCAGAGCGGACTCAGCAGAAGAAGCACAACAGACCCCAGTGAGGTGAATTTGGTCTCTCAAACTCCGCAGCTTTTGGTCCAGCGATGGTTTCTGCTTTGTCTTCACCTAAGGTTCCTATCACGAGCTTCAGGGTCTCCCCACCTTTTCCTAGGGGTAACACTACTTCCTGCCTGCACAGTCTCTGTCCCCTCCGGACCCCTTCCAAGCCCTTGATCCCTCCTTCCCAGCTCACGGTCTAACGTGACAGCTGCCCAACACCTGGGTACATGTGAACCACATGCGGCATCGGGACCACTAGGGTCTTCTGGGCCCCACTCCCATTAATCCCAATACTTGAATGTGGGCTGGGACCCAAGAAGGTGTGTTCTTCTTAAACAGCTTTGCTCGGATACAGTTCAAGTGAGAGTTGTTCTTTTAATAGTACTTTGGGGATTTTGATGAACACCCAGGTTTGGGGATTAGTGGACTGCCTTTCATGATCAAATTGTGTCCCTCCCAAAGATAGGTGGACATCCTTCTGCCATACCTATACAGATGACTTGTTTAGAAATAGTTTTCCCTTTGACGTCAGCTAGGTTAACAAAGTTCTGCCATAGGAAGGAGGGGCTCCTGATTTTAAACCCCTCCATGTCATGTTTTATAAAGGGAGCGAACAGACACAGAGTGTCACACAGAGGGGAGACAGACAGCATGAGAACAGAAAGCCAGCAAAGGGCACCAGGGTTGCTGGTAGCTGCCAGAGTCTGGAGAGGGGCATGGAACAGTTTCTCTCCAGGTTGGAAGGAGTTGGCATGGCCCAGGCCTTGATTGGCACTTCCTATCTCTAGCTCTATGAGAAAGTGTGCTTCTGTTCTGTTCTTTGAACCCAGACACTTGGTGGATGGAAGTCCGGATTCAAACTATGCACTTCTGGTCAGTAATCGAGCTCTTAACCGCTGCACCCCAGGACTCCACAGGACATGTAGTTTGTTCAGAATCAGTATTTGTTTAATGAGTATCCCAACCTACCTATCTAGCCAGCCATGCGTCATCTTCTTTCCTCGAAAGACCTCAGAGCACCCAGAACATAAAGGCTTGGTCACTTAGCTTCCAAGGGAAGATGAAGAAGAAATAAACAACTGACCTGGGTAGTTAGTTACTGTCACAAGAGCAAACAGATCTGTCTTGGAGAATGTGCACCCAGGTGCTCCCTGGAAGCAAAGACATGTTGTCAGGAGGGACCAGTCCCTGGAGAAGGACATCATGCTGGGTAAAGCAGATGGTCGGTGAAGAAGAGGAAGACCCCTAACGAGAAGGCCTGACACGGTGGCCACAGCGCTGGGCTCAGCAGAGCGACGATTGTGGGCGTGCTGCAGGACGGGCTGGTGCAGTGTTTTGTTCTGCTGTCTACGGGGTTACTCTAAGTTGGAACTGACTTGATGGAACCAGAGAACAGCAATGATAGTTAGTTAGGGTGCCAAAAAATCACACCCACTGCTCTCGAGTCCTTGCCGACTCATAGTGACCCTATAGGACAGAGTAGAACGGCCCGATGGTATTTCCAAGGAGCATCTGGTGGACTGGAGGTGCCAGCCTTTTGGCTAGCAGACGGAGCACTCAACCACCGCACCACCAGGGTTTCCTAGTTAGCAGGAGGAGAAGACAAACGAAATCTGAGTGTCGTCCAGTAGAAAACAAAGTCAGTGTGTCCAACTGCCAGGACTGTCTTTGACCTGAACATACTTCATGTACAGCAGTAGGAAAATAAAATCCCAATGTAAAGAAAAAAAAAGTTGTTGTTTTTGGATGCAGTTGCATTGATTCCGACTCCCAGTGGCCTCAGGCGACAGAGCAGAAGCCCCCGACAGGGTGTCCTGTGCTGTCTGCTGCAGGAGCAGGTGGCCGGACCTTTGCTTCCCGGGAGTGTTCGGGGGTCCACACCTCTGGCCTCTCGGCAACGGAGGGCGGGACCACTGGGCCCCCAGGGCTCCCCGTCTCAGGGGTCCCTCTCAGGGCTCCCTCTTCCGAGGAGTCATTTGCGTGTCAGTGGGAGGAGAGGCGTGGGCAGGAGGGGAGCAGGGTGCTGGCAGCAGACAGTGGAGTGAAGGAAATTGAGGGTAATTAGACGCCTCTGAAATACCTTCATGTTTGCTAAAAACCCGGAGAAAGCACCGTCAGACGCGCTGACAGGCTGCGCGTGGTTGCCTAGCACGGGCCTGAAGTGGCTGCTGTTGCTAGGCAACCAGCCTCCGGCTCCGGCTCCTGCCCACAGGAGACAGACGCCGCTCCTCGCACGACCGGCTCGTCGGCGCGGCTCACACCTGGTTAACGCTTCCCGCGGGCTGTCGCCCCCCGTCTGGCTGGGGACGTGCGGGACTGCCTGTCCTCCCGAGAGCCTGGCCGGCTGCCCGGAGGACGCCCGGCAGCAGGGGCACACGACGCCGAGATGTCAGCGCGAGCGCCGGGGGGCCAGAAGCTGGCTGCTGCTTGTGCAGACGGTCGGGGTCCCCCGGCTGCATCGGAGGTGCCCGCCTCTGCCGCTGGTCCCAGTGCCCGAGAAGGCTGAGACGCCAAGTCACCGAAGTGTGTCCTCGTCCCCTGGAGTCAGTTGTGCGTGTCTGGGAGTGCGTGTGCAGGAGTGCGTGTGCGTGCGGCAGCTGGAAGCTTCCTGTCACTGCTCAGGGGGTTTATAATTTCTGGCGAATCTGCTCACGTCTTGAGAAGAGCTGAGTGTAACCAGAAATGACTGGCAGGAGCTCGCGGCCACCCTGGCCCCCTCTCCCCGGGAGAGATCTCACTGTTCTAGGGCTGTAGTGTAGGGCCTCCTTGCTTTCTGTGAAGCACACGTTGCGGTCTGAGAGTGGTACCTTGTTTAGTTGGGCTCAGTGCCAGCTCCTGCGCCCCAGAAGCTGCTGCTACAGAAGACACTGGCTTCTTTGAGCCAACACTGCTGGTCAGGCACCTAGTAAGGTGGTTGTTACTTGTTTAGTCTGGCCAAGTTTTTAACAGTCACTGGGTGATGCAAACGGTTTCACACTCAGCCTCCTAACTGCAAGGTCCGATAACTGAGTCCACCCAGAGGGACCGTGACAGAAAGGCCTGGTGGTCTAATTCTGAAAAATTATCCATTAAAAACCCTATGCAGTGCAGATCAACTCTGACCCTCCTGGGGTGGCCACGGAGGGTGGACCTGTCCACACTGGTATCGGTAGGTTTCCTGGCGCTTTCTGGGCGTCACGGGATAGTGATTTCCACCCTGCATGGGACATTGCTCTCTTTCCTGCCATTCATCACGTGTTTATAACTTTCAAAGGTTCCCACATCCACTATCTGTTCTGGAAATCCCTTTGCTGTGATGCATGTAGGTTAGTTCCAGTGCTTTTCATTTAAGAGACACAGAAAATGAAGAAAGCTACAGAGCGGGGTGAGGACGAGTCTCAGGCCACCTCAGCGGAGCGCCCCCCCACTGGGTCTGAAGAGAGCTCAGCGTCAGCCACTGTCGCCCCAGAATCCAGGAGGCCAGGGCGGTGTGGGACAAACGGTGGGCACTTCCTGTCAGCGGTGGTGGCTGCTACCGTCAGGTTCAAACTTCTGGGGTCTGTTAGGGACCACACTGTGTTCCCCCACACAACGTGCACTCGACTGTGGGGACCAAAGCAAATTACGGGTAACATGCTAGAGAATGGGAGTTCAGGAACACTGAAGTGCGCTCGCAAGGAGTCTGTACACGGGTCAAGAGGCAGTCATGCCAACAGAACAGAACACTGCCCGGTCCCGGGCCGGGCCACATCGCTTTTATGCTTACGCCCGTGGCTGCAGCCACTGTGTCAGTCCATCTCATCGAGGGTCTTCCTCTTTTTCGCTGACCCTCCACTCTATCAAGCATGACATCCTTCTCCAGGGATTGATCCTTCCTGACAGCATGTCCAAAGTATATAAGATGCAGTTTTGTAATTTTGATTCTGAGGAGGCCTCTGGTTGCACTTCTTCGTGGACAGATCTGTCTGTCCATTGGGCGGTCCATGGTACGTTCAACGTTCTTTTCTGTTACCACCATTTACAGGCATGCGTTCTTCTTCTGTCTTCCTTATTCATTGTCCAACTTTTGCATCCATGTGATGTGACTGAAAATATCGGAACCCCACGTGACAGAGGAGGACTGCCCCGGGGCGGGGAGGGTGGTTAGGCTGCACCCTCTGTGGGAGCAGACCGTCAGCGGTCCCTTCCGTGAGTGTGAACTGCTACCCTTTCAGATAGTGGACATCACACCTAATATTTGCCAAGAGGAGACATGGTCTTTGTCCACTGGGAAGACTACAACCTAGTTTGGAAATGTATAATATTTCAGAAATAAGTGTTTTTTTTTTAATTTTTGCTTTTGGATTCAGAAAGTGGGTGCCTGAGGTTGGACTTGACGCTGGGATGAGCCTGGAGGAAGAACGGATAGGATGGAGGAGGGCTTCCAAGCTCTCCCGAGTCCTTGTCTGGTGGAATGGCTGGGGAGCAGTGTACCTTGCAGCTCTGCAGGCTAGTCTTGGGGTCCCAGTTGGCAGAGCACAAGCTGATAGCACAGGTTTGCCTGGCTTGTCCTCTGGCCCCAGGATGCAGCCTGACTCGAGACTCTCAAGTTGGTAAGTTTCGATTGGTGCAGGTCTGTCTCCACACCCACCTCTAGGAGGGTCTGGCGGCCACCACCCACCCGCCTAGGGACTGGGTTGGAACTGAGAGAAATATTAACCTTTCCTGGTAATGCAGGGCTCAATTTTCCAAGGAGCCACTGAAAGGCGAACAGGAAACATCACGTGACTAAACTGAGGATGGCCACAAGGTCAGCGGGGACAAGGGGAAGGTTACGTGTGTAACCCGTGTGCTCAGTGCCAAGGCAGGTGTCCCCTCACTGTTACCATGGCTGTGTGCCCCCCAGCTGGCTCTGGCTCCTCGTGACCCTACAAGGCAGAGTGGAGCTGCCCTGTGGGGTTGCCTAGGCTGCCTTCTCTGTAGGAGCAGACGGCCAGGCCTCTCTCCCTCAGAGCATCTGGGTGGGTTTGGACCACAGAGCTCTGAGTTAGCAACCAAGCACTTAGCCAGTGCGCCACCAGAGCTCTTTGGTTTTTAGGGGAGTCCCCTTTCAGCTTCACTGCTTTTGGAAAGAGCCTTTTTATGATATTAAAAAGCACTAATGCCTGGTAGGAAACCCTGGTGGTGTAGTGGTGAAGTGCTGTGGCTGCACACCAAGAGGTCAGCAGTTCAAATCCACCAAGTGCTCCCTGGGGACTCTGTGGGGCAGTTCTGCTCTGACCTGTAGGGTCGCTGTGAGTCGGACCCAGCTTGACGGCGCCTAACAACAATGACAGCAATGACAACAACAACGCCTGGTCACCACACACACACACACACACACACACACACACACCCGTACATCATACACATAGATGTACACAGAAATGCCACACACAGCACAAGCACATACACACATACATTCAGAAATGTACATATACACATGTTACACTCATACACACACCCAGGCATGCACATGTAGATCCATGGACACACACACGTACCCGCATGTACACACATATGCACACCTGCCCCACTGAGGGGAGAGGACAGGGCCCCTGCTAACAGCACCCTATGTGATGCCGTTCGAAAGACTCTGGACAAACCGCCAGGCAAGGAGTTGGGCATCTAGATGCCAGAAAAGGAGGGAGGCAGCGTCTGTGTGTCAGAACGGACTCAATGGCAGTGGGTTGGCTTTTGTTTTGTGGTTAAGTACCTGATTGTTTACCAAAAGGTCATCTGTTCAAGTGCATCCAGTGGTTTGTAAGAAATAAAAGAAATAAGAAATAAAAACAAGTTTACTCAACTGCGCTTAGAAATGACCCTAAAGTGTGAACACAGGCTGCCGGGAAGTCGGCATGATGGATGGCACTGTCTGCTGGGCTGCTCCAGGGACCTTTATTGCATTTTTTCTAGGAGCCTCATTAATGGTCCTGGAGAGGTGACGCTAACTGAACTTAATTAAATTCATGGTGGATGTTAAGCTGGAGAGGCAGTGAGTCCTAAGGAAGGCAGGGGCAGCGTCGGGGGACAAGATGAGGGAGAGGACAGACTGCACGCTCACAGACGGACAGAAACGCCTCTCAGACCTCTCATGCACCAGAGCAGTGACTGCATGCCGGCAGCACCCTGGGCACTCTGGAGGGTCGCCCCCTCGTTCTTCCCAACAACCTGAAGGGGTCACCGCCGGCGTAACTCCCACTTGGTCTATCAGGACGCTTAGGCAGAGAGACGTGAACTGTCTCACGCAGTTGGCACACGATGGTAGCTCGTCAGAAATTCTGAAAAAACACCCTGAGCATCTCAGCTTCTTATCTCTCTCTAGGGTGCTCAGGGGGGAGCCCTAGGGGTGCAGTGGCTGAGTGCTGCCAGCCAGGGGGCTGGGGGTTTGCACCTGCCCAGAGTCCAGAGTCAGCAGCACCTGAGGATAAGAGCAATCTTAGGCAAGTTCCTTACTGAAGCTCTCTTCCCCATGGAGAGGACATTGCCAGTGTGTCCTCTCTTCTGACCCCACGGGTTGGACAGGAGGCTGAGAAGGCCTGGGGTGAACTGCAAGGCACCCTACAGACATCAGCTGTTACCGTACAATTGTCTTAGAGCCCGGCACTGTGGTTACTCTGCGTGTCACCATGCCCAGGCCACTGCTGGTGTCTCTGTGCGAGTGAACTGACTCTCACACAGTGACAGTCCGAGACAGTGCAGCTCATCACTTGAGAGCAAATTGCAACAGACTGCCTTTTCTTTTCAGGGTGAACGTCAGAATCTTTGAGGATGGAGCCCTGGAAATGTTTATGAAAAGTGGTTCCATGTATATGGAGAAAAACTGGTCTCTTCCTCTGGAACAACAGAGGGAGGGGAGCCGGGAGCCAGGGGAGAATCGGCTTGCAGGTCTGCATCCTTGAATTGTGTCATGGACTGAACTGTGTCCCCCCAAAAATGGGTGTAGCCATTTGGCTGGGCCACCAGTCAGTATTTTGTGATTTTCCTGTGCTTATGTGTCCCACTGTCCACCTGTGGCTAGCACATAGGACGATTATGTTAAAAGAGTATTAGGATGGGCAGGCAACACCCTTGCTAAGGGAGTTTCCCTGGAGGTGACTTGCACCACCCTTTATCCTTTCATCCTAGGGGACATAAAAAGAGACGGAAGCAAGCATAGAGTTGGGAACCTCACGCCACCAAGAAAGCAGCCTTGGCAGTAGAGTGTGCCCTTCAGACCTGAGGTTCCTGTGCCAAGATGCTCCGCGACTGAAGACTGACCCAACACAAGGACCCTCCTCCTGAGCCCACAGGGGGAAAGCCTTACCATGGGCTGGACATCCTGTATTTGGACGTGTAGCCTGCCAGACTGTGTAAGAATAAACTTGCCTTTGTTAAAACCATGCACTTGGTGGTATGCCTGTTACAGCAGCACTAGCTGACTCAAACAGACTGTTACCTCCTGTCATGAGACCAAAAGAAATGAATGGTGCCTGGCTACCGTTATGGAAGGGGGTGATCAGTGGCTGTGCATCAACTTGGCTGGGCCATGGTTCTCAGCGGTTGGCAGTATTGATGTGGTTTACAGTCGTGTGATGATGTCATCACTTCCATGAAGAGACTGGATAGAATATGATCACTTCTGTGACGGCATCTGCCATGAGTAGCCCGTCCGTTGAAAGGGAGTTTCCTTGGGGATGAGCCCGGGATCCAGTGCAAGCAGACCTTCTGGCAAGGCTGGTGGGCATCTGCTCGCTCTGCGTCCTGCTGCTGGCCCCTGTTTGTCTGGCCTCCAGTTACTGGGGCTTGAACTAGGAGCTTACCTTTTGTCTTGCTTGCTGATCTGGGGGATCATCTGTCCTCACACCCTGTGAGCCAGAGTCCTGGTACCTGAGTTGCCGGCCTGGGGTCACCAGCCTCTGCAGCTTTGTGGTCCGGAGGAGCCCGCAGGGTAAGCCACGTTGCAGCCCCCACAGCCACGTGAGTCATTTCCTTAATCCAAACCTGTCTCTGTGTACCTTCATACGCTCTACCAGCCTTGCTTCTCTAGAGAACCCAGACTAAGGAAAATGAAAACAAAGCTGAGGACTGGGGCTTAGCGGAAAGTCTTAGTGGAAGTCCTGTTTCCTGGAGATGTCGAGGCTGGAGGGACCGCTGAATCTATTGCCCGGAGGCAACTGTGGCGATCTTCATGTGGCATGACATCTCTCTTCCCCATCTCTTCTTGCTTACTTGTTTAATCTCTTTTATATCTCAAAAGAGATTGACTTAAAACATACCCCACACTAATGCTATCTCATTAACATAATGAAGAAAACCCATTTCCCAGCGGTATTATAGCAAAAAAGGGTACGGGTGAAGTGTTACATCACTTTTTGTGGGGACACAATTCAATATAACAATATCATTGACTGAACTCCCTCCAGACTTTGAGTTGTGCTATTGTCGGGTGCTGTCGTGTTGGTCCTGACTCATGGCAGCCTGCTGTGTGATAGAGTAGAACTGCCCCATAAGGCTGGGATCCTTACAGAAGCAGACAACTACCTCTGTCTTCCATAGAGAGGTGGCTGGCTTGGAACCACTAGCCATTCAGTTAACAGCTGAGCACTTAATCACTCTGGCACCAGGGCTCCTTAGTAGCAGCTGTATCACATCAAAAATCACTGCAGGTGATTTTTAAGCCCGGTAAAGTTGGAGGACCACTGTCACAGGCAAATGTATTATGTGCTTTGTTGCTATTGTTAGGTGCCATTGAATCTGTTCTGACTCATAGCAGCGATCTGTGCCGGAAGAAACCGCTGCCTGGTCTGGCGCCGTGCCCACGATCGCTGTTACGCTTCAGCCCATCGCTGGAGCCGCGGTGTCAGTCCGTTTCCTCCTTTTTGCTGATCCTCTACTTCACTGAGCATGACGCGCTGCGGGACCGGTTCCTCCTGATGATGCGTCTAAGGTACATGAGACCATGTCTGCTTTTTATTATTATTATTATTATTATTGTTATTATGATTGAATGAAAACGTACATTCCCATATAAATTTTCACGCTTACCTATATGCAGCTCCCCCTGCTCTCCCTGTCCCGGTGACAGTAAACCCTTCCCCTCTGCTCCGTACGTGACCTAACCTCCCAACAGTCTTCTGCCTTCTCCTCTCCACCCACTCCCCTTCCTTCAGTGACAGGTCAGCAAGACGATATCCTATAGATGCACAGAA
The DNA here is from genome assembly GCA_028571685.1 of Heterohyrax brucei. Classification (NCBI taxonomy): domain Eukaryota; kingdom Metazoa; phylum Chordata; class Mammalia; order Hyracoidea; family Procaviidae; genus Heterohyrax; species Heterohyrax brucei. The sequence continues at coordinate 84,911,562 of CM053159.1, forward strand.
CCATGAAGTGCCCATAAGGTATGGTCACTCTGCATTGCCAAGTCCAGTCCACTGCTGTCCAAAGAGTTGACCTTCACTATGATTTATGAACAGGAGCAGTATCAGGGGGAACTCCTGATTTATGGACAGGAGTAGCAGTTCCAGGGGAACTCCGTGGCCCCTGGACTGTCAATTGCGATCTTTTAGTGGAGATCTCAGGGCACACCCCTATTCATTCTTGTGTTGCCAGTGAGACTCAACTTTGTGAGCTCCATCACAGCTATCACTGGTGGTGGCCGGGCACCATCTGGTTCTTCTGGTCCCGAGTCGATGTAGAGACCCAGTCACATGGATCTCTCTGTCTTCTGGGTTCTCTTCCCCCATGTCATTTTGGTCCTCGGAGATCATCCAATCCTGCTGGGTGGGGACAATTTGCTATACCCTCAGTTGGCAGCTTGGCAGCTTTTAAGACCCCGGATGCCACTCACCAACATGGGGTGCAGTGACCCCTCATTAGCAAAACGCTAGTTGTGCCAATTGGCCTCGATTTCACTGGCCCCCTGCCCCAGCTACTCTGTCCTTGCAATATTGCGTTGGGATGGGAGGAGTGCTCAAATTGTGTTGAAGCCCAGTTAATATTGATCTTCTTTCCAGTGTGTGCTGTCACCAGTTTCACCCAACCAAATTTCTGTGAACTATCTAATCTAAACCATCACCTCCCATCCTCCCTCCTCCTCACGAGTGTATGAGTCCGTTTTTAAGTTATTATCATAGTGGTCTCATACAGTATTTGTCCTTTTGTCACTGACTATTTTCACTCAGCATAATGTCTTCCAGTTGAAACCAGGTTATGAGATGTTTCCTGAAATTGTCATTGTTCTTTATCATTGCATAGTGTTCCATTGGGTATATATACCATAGTTTACCTATGTAGTCCTCTGTCGTTGGGCATCGGTGTTGATTCCATCTGTTTGCTATTGTGGACTGTGCTGTGATAAACTTTCGTGTGCATGTATCAGTTGGTGTAAATGACCTTGATTCTGCAGGATAAAGCGGAAAGTCTTAGTGGAAATCCTGTTTAACATTTTATAGAAATCTTTAGCAGCGTATTTGCCTGATGCAATATGTTACTTGATTCATCGACTGCTAATTGCGTGGGTGTTGGTTGTGTATCCAAGTAAGACAAAATGCTTGACAACTTCATTATTTTCTCCCTTTACTATGATGTTGCTTATCCAGTTGTGAAGATTTTTGTTTCCTTTATGTTGAGGTGCCATCTTTACTGAGTGCCGCAGTCTTTGATCTTTGTTAAGTAAATGCTTCAATTTCTCTTCACTTTCGCACTTGGCTTTGGCTTTGCTTCAGCAGGCAAAGTTGTGTCATCGCATATTAAAGGCTGTTAATGAGTCTTCCTCCAATCTTGATGCCTCATTCTTCACATAGCTCAGTTTCTTGGATTATTTGCTTATGACACAGATTGAATAAGTATGACGAAGGGACACAACACTGAGGCACGCCTCTCCCGACTTCAAGCCATGCAGTGTCCTCTTGGTTTATCTGATCAGTTGCCTCTTGGCCTATGTACAGGTTCCTCACGAGCACCATGAAATGTTCTGCAATTTCCATTCTTGGCAGTGTTGCTAATAACTTATTATGATTTGTACAATCACATGTCTTGCATAGTCAACAAAATACAAGTTAACTTTGAAGGGGAAGCAAGCTTTGCAAGGCCAAATGTGAGTATTGTTGTGCAGTCACCAGCTCATTACAATTTGCATTCTTTGTAAGTCTCTGGCATGGAGCCACTGTTGTCTGCCACCACTACAAAACCTCTCCCCTCCCATTGCAGTGTGTTGAGATCTGCTGCAGCTCTGCAGCCACCCAAGACCCTCCTTGTATGTAAGTCTCCCTAATAGACTTCTTTGCTGCCACCCTGGAGTTAATTGCCCCTTTATTTTGTCTCTTGGCACCCTCCAGTTTTGGACACAAATTTAAAGTTACTGGTTCATGCCTGGACAACATCTTTCTGGTGTTTTCCACTTTCAGCCAAGATCTACCTAACATTAGCAATGATACCTGTTGTTCCATGCCCTCTTCTAAATCTGGCTTTCATTTCTGGCAGTTCTCTGTGGATGCACTACCGCAACTGCCTTTGAATGAGCGTCAGCAAAATTTTACTTGGGTGTGATAATTAATGATACTGTTTGATAAATTTCCACATTCTGTTGGATTACCTTTCTTTGGAAGGGTCACAAATATGAATATTTTCCACTTAGCTGGCCAGGTAGCCGCCTTCCAAATGTCTTGGCACAGATGAGTGAGCACCTCCAGCCCTGCCTTCACTTGTCAAAGTGTCTCAATAGGTATTCTGTCAGTGCCTGCAGGCTGGTTTTTGCCGGTGCTTCCAATGCAGTTTAGACGTCTTCCTTCGCACTGGTTAAATTCTCAGTCATCTGTTACCTCCTGCAACGGTGCTAGGTGGAGGAGAGAAGGGAAGCCAGGCCCTTGTCTTTGCCCTGAGGGATTTATTATTAGGTTGGGACACCTACATGGAAGCATGAGTCAGAAGGAAACACACAGAACATGGAATTGCTATACTTCAAGAGATCCATTCTGGTGTTTAGCCAAGTCCTCTCTTTTACAAATGAACAACTAAAACCAAGGAAGCTGACTAACCCAGGTCACACAGTGCGAGTGCTGGAATTTGGATCCAGGTCCTTCGTTCACAACTTGGTCTGCTCTGTGGTCACACGTCCACCAGCACCTGTTGGTTTGCCTTGCTACCACAGCTTGTGTGTTGGTATAATGCTTGAAGTTAGGCCACTGGTATTTCAAATACCCACAGGGTGGCTTGTGGTAGACAGGTTCCAGCAGAGCGTCTGGACTGAAATCGACAGGTAAAGAAGGCCTGGCAATCTACTTCCCACAATGAACTAGCCAAAAGTTCCATGGATCATAACAGAATATTGCCCAGCAGAGTGCTGGGAGGGGCGGCCCCTGCGTTGGAAGGCGCCCCCAGTACACAGTGGCATCAGCAGTGGCGTCAGCAGAGCAACGGTCATGGAGACGATGCAGTAATAGGTAGCACGTCGTTCTGCCTTACGGGGGGGTCTCCACAAGGAGGAGTAACTCAACAACAACTAACAACAACATGGTAACACATCGGTCACTGTCCCATGTCACTGTGTAAATAAGAGTTTTGGCTACTTTCCTGCTTAGGATGCTTGATTGAGTTTTGTAAAAGAAACTCTCCCAAGTCTGAAATAATAAAATCATGCAAACCTTCTACAAAGCATGCGGAAAATCTCACCATCAATTGTAGCTGTTGACTGGAACACTGGTGGAAAAAAGGGTCATCTAGTGTGTGTGTGTGTGTGTGTGTGTGTGACCTGTTGCGCTTCACTGATTCCTGGAATTCTGTAGTAGTCTTCTGGAATTAATCTTTAACTTATGTAAGTATGTTTCTTAAAATTGCCATCTTGCTGAGAAAAAAAAAGAATCAGAGATTATTTTATCCTAAAACACTGAGGGAAGTTTACTATCTTTCTAAATCCCAAGCATTTGATATAACGTAGAAATGGAGAAGAGATAATAATACTGCACCATGAGGACCTTAAACTAAAAAAATGGACAATCTTCCAGACACAGAGGTGTGACACTTTAGGAAGAGTTGCCGAAAGAAGAGAGATTCTGTCTTCTCATCTAGAGGACCTGAGACACAAATGGATTACCACTTCCATTATAGTTTCCTGAGTTTCTCATCTTGAGGACATGGCTTCAACCACGTCCTGTCTTCTGTTGTCATTGTTGGCTGCTGTTAGGCTGTCCCCCACTTGTGGTGACCCCATGTCCAATGGGATGAAACACTGGCCGGTCCCACTTCATCCTGTGATGTGATTGGGGGATGAACCCTTTGGTCCTCAGATGGGGAATCCGGGTGGCACCACGGGGCATCCACGATGGTCCTCCCTTTTGGACGCTCTGTTTTAGTATGGGTTCTGGATGCAGGTCCCCAAGGTAAAAGGAAGGTCCACGGGCTCAGTGACAGTTCTCAGTGTGCCCTTGGTCCAAGGCTGCAGCCCCTCAGTACCCCTCTTTCTGTTCCTCGTTCTAGAGTCCTTCAGCCTTGACGAGGCCCTCTGCTGACCTAAGAGACTCACCTGGTGCGACCCAGATCCGCACCCCTGAGGGATGCCCACCCTTGTCTGTACCCTCTTCTCGGGCCATGGCTGTGGCACTGATGCTGTTTTAGTCAGCTAGGGCTGCTCTAACAGAAATACCACAGAGTGGAGGGCCTTAACCAAGGAAGGTTTATTCTTACACAGTCCAGTAGGCTACAATTTCAGATTCAGGATGTCAGCTCTGGGGAAGACTTTCCCTCTTGTTGGCTCTGGAGGAAAGTCTGGTGTTGCATCATCTTTGTCCAGGGAACATCTTGGCACAGGAACCTCAGGTCTGAAGGACATGCTCTTCTCCTGGTGCTACTTGCTTGGTGGTACGAGGTTCCCAATTCTCTGCCTGCTTCTTTGTCCTTTTATCTCTGGTAGGATGAAAAGATTAAGGGTGGCGCAATCCATCCTCCAGGGAAGCTCTCTTTACAGTGGAGCATGGAGATGATCTTATACACAGATTTACAGCTCCACCCTAATCCTTTAACATACAGTTTAGGAAAACCACACAATGGAGGACAGTCACAAGATGCTGGGAATCATGGCCCCGCCACATGGCTACACGTATTTTGGGGGGACACAATTCGATCCATGACAGATGCACTGACTGTCAGTTTGGCTAGGGGAGTGGTACCAAGACCCCTAGGGTGATGGCAGCTCCCCCTCCTCCTGACAGACAAGACCTGTGGCCTCTGTCAGAAGGGTGACCCTCTTCCTAACTGCTTGTCACTTGGTCTAAGGAGCCTAAAATGCCTGGGTGGCAGAGATAGTGTAAAAGCCAATGAGACTCTTGTTGTATTCACTGTGAACCCTAGTGTGTGCCCCTTGGGGATCAAGACTTGTGAAGCCCCAGAGCCGAGAGGTGCAGGACTAGGGAGCACAGATGCCTCGAGTGGTGGTGACTGGGGCACTCCAGTGCCCCCCTTTGGATTCTGGGAACCCCATATTTTTCCTACTGACAACAATAAAGCTGTGCATCAATGATCATTGATTTAACATAAATGCCATGTCCTGAAGGATGACAGCCCATCACACAGCTACACCTTCAACACGCTGTCCTTCAGGCCAGCCTAGAAGCCCAGGGCACAGTGATTAAGTGCCCAGCTGGTAAGCAAAAAGTTGACAGTTCAATCTCACCCAGTGGCTCCACAGGAGAAAGACCTGGTGACTTCCCATTGACTCTGCAGCTTAGAAAAACCAACGGGGCGGCTCTGCGCTGTCACACGAGGTCACTAGGAGTCAAAATCAAGTCCATGTGATGGCATAAAACCAGCAGATTTTGGATGGTGAGGGTGTAAGAGGACCATGGGCCTTGTGGCCGTATGCCCGTGGCAACAATTCCTTTGCTGTAAAGTGGGGCTGTTGATGTTATGAGGGCTGTGTTGTTACAGGGGACTCTGTGACCTAAACTGGGCTGTCTGAAGTCTCCCAGCAGTGGTGCTGGCTGAGACCTTATGAGCCAGAAAGACAAACCGGGACGTTTGCTGACGGTTACCTCATCTCGGGTGGAGGGGTCTCCAACTTGGTGTGTCCAAATAGTCACTTTGCCACCAAAGGACTGGCTGTTGTCCTTGGGGAAGGTCCCACAATGGGGCACCACTCCTAACTTGTGTTGCTGGTCTGTTTTTACTGCGCAGTGACAGTAGCCAGGCTGGCCCAGGAGAGAGGGAGGCTGTGCTTTGGGGTCTACGAGCAGCCTCCGTTCCTGGCCCACAGCGGCTCTGCCCATGTGACTCGGTTGCCAGCACAACTAACCAGTTGTTGTCGCATTTGCTCCGTTGTGATTTCCGACACCACAGCTGTGGTTGTTGCTGCCAGTGTCTACTGGGACTCACAGTGACCCCGGGGACAGCAGCACTGAACGCTGCTCAGGTCCAGGCCATCCTCCCGATCACTAGAACATCTGAGTCTGCTGCTCCTGGTCCGTGTCACCAAAGCTGTCCCCTCCTCTCCTTGGTCTTCTGCTTCTTCCACCCTGATGCCCTCCTCCTGGTGACGTGTGTGGGGCAGGTGAGCTGGACAGCGTTCTGCTGGGTCAGGTGCTGTCGAGCGGATTCTGGCTCACAGCGATCCACGTTACGGAGCAGAGCTGACCTGCGAGGCTCCTTAGGCTGTCATTATTACTGGACCAGATCGTTGGATCTCTCTTCCGGGAAGCCCCCCCAAAACCAAAACAAAACCCAAAACCAACCCAGTGCCATCGAGTTGATTCTGACTCATGGGGACCCTATCTGTAGGCTCAAACTGCTGACCTTCTGGTTAGCAGCCAAGGACACAGAGCCATTCTGCCACCAAGGCTCCTTCTCAGTATTAGAGATCTGCATTTAAGGCTGAATCCAGAGGATTCAGAAAAGAGTGTAACTACAATAGCCTTGCAGAGTTGGGTGGGTGCCGAGAAGCCCCAGGGGACAGTGGCAGAAGTGCTTTGAATAAGTAACAGACCCAGGGCAGAGAGTGCTGGAAGGAGGCAGAGTGTGACCCAGAGCTGAGAGATTGAGACAAGATTGCTGGTCATGTTCCCTGAAGCCAAGCCACGGGCTCCTGGGCCCAGTTGTGCTGCTGTGGCTGGAACACAGAGCAAGTCCAGCAAGAAGCTATTTTCCTTCCGAGAGGGAAGATTTGGTGATTCTCCAGCCCCCAAATGTCCAGAACTGAAATGTGTAAAATTGGATATTGCTAGCAATTTCCCTGCAGCCTGACACAGCATTCTGAAATTCAGGCCGGGGCTCCTCTACCCCGCAGGCCGGGGTAGAAACAAGACCAAACCCACCCCACTGCTGCTCAGTTGTTCCTGACACAGAGCCCAGGTAGCGCAGTGGTGAAGGTTCAGGGTTCTGTCCGAAGGTTGACAGTGTGAGTTCACCACAGTTAGACAATGAAAAAAAAGACAACAACCTGCTGCTGTCAAGGCGCTTCAGACTTGTGATGACCCTGGAGGACAGAGCAGAACCGCTCCAGAAGGGTTCCAGGTAGAGCCTGCTGGATCTGGATGGTCAGCGTTTGGTTAGTAGCCGCAGCTCTTGAACCGCTGCAGGGTTACAGGCGCCTCTAACGATCGGAGTGGCTCTTGTCTCAGTTACCCAGGACTGCTGTAACAGAAACAGCACCAGTGGGTGGCTTTAATAAACAGAAATTGGTTTTCCTACAGTTTAGGAGGCTGGAAGTCTGAACTCTGAGTGCTGGCTGTGAGGGAAAGCTTTCTCTCTCTATTGGCTCTGGAGGAAGGGCCTTGTCTCTTCGAATCTCGTTTCCTGGTTTCGTGGAGCTCTTCACGAGGTGTGGGTGTCTCTGTTCCCCCGTCTCTGCTTGATCTGTCCCTAACCCCACGGCAGTGTCACTCTGCCACGTGAGGGGGCTATGAATAGGAACCTACTTGAGAACACACAGCAAGGTAAGTCCCCACTACCTCCGCAGGAAGGGTGGTGGCTGGAAGAAGGCCTCTCAGCTGGCATTTAGATTTAAAACACAGATTTATCCTGGATTCTCAGACTGCTCTTCCCCAACAACCCCGCAGATGACTTTGTCATCAGAATGGTGGGTGGGCCAGTTTATCTGTGTGGTACATGCAGGGTGTGTGTGTGTGTGTGTGTGTGTGTGTGTGTGTGTGTGTGTGTGTATTTTAAGGTAATAAAGTTCACAAGTGTGTCTGAACGTGGGGAAACTGAAGCCAGTGGATCAGAATTGCATGAAATGGAGAGGAACTTCAGGATTTAGTCAGAAGAGCACAGAAATGCATCTTGGGAAAAGTACAGCCAGAAGGCTCCTTAGAAGCCAGGATGATAAGACTTCGTCTCAATACTTCGGACGTGTTATCAGGAGGGACAAGACCCTGGAGAGGGACGTTATGTTTGGTCCAGTGGTGGGCAGTGAAGAAGAGGAAGACCCTCGACGAGACAGACGGACAGGGGCTGCCACAGCGGGCTCCAGCAGCAGGGACTTGGAGGGTGGCAGTTGATGGCACTTTTTGAAAGGGGTCAGAGGCTTTGCCCTCTGGAGCTGGGCACCACTCTCCCTTAGACGTGGCATGGTGCTGTCCTCGGTGTCTGACCGTCTTCCGGCTGTGCTCAGCGTCCCTGCCCTGGCCTTCATCCAGCTAGCCCTGGCCCCGTCCTCGCAGGTAGCGTGAGAATGGGGGGCGACGGTGGGGAGGACCCTGGAAGCCAGCCCTTGAGCAGTGGCTGAGTCTGCGCTCCTCGCTCTCTCATCGCTTGGTTACAATAAGCCGCTCTCTCATCCTTCTGTTTTAGTAACCTTGATTTGAAACCAACAAGCAAACGAACAACCACAAAAACTCATTGCTGTCAATTCTGATTCACAGTGACTCTTATAGGACAGAGCAGAAGTGTCCTACAGGGTTTCCAAGGAGAAGCTAGTGGATTCGCTTTACCACGGGGTCCGCAGGGCCCCCACTTGATCACAGTGCTTCGCAGGGTGATACCCGTCTGTGACTCCCTATTTCATTAGGTGGTGAGGTTGGGACTTGGAAGTCCGGTCTGATCAACCTTCCCATCTCCTGCCAGGCTCCGTGCGTGCCTGTTCCATGCTGAACACACCTCACGCAGATGGGAAACTGAATCAAAATGGAGCAAAAAGACCTGAATTGCTCCGGAAAGAAATGTTTGGGTGAGGTCTGAGACAACACCAAGGCCACAGACTTTCCAATAAGACCAGTGAAGGCTCTGGAGTTTCCATATTGGATGAGTTTGGAAGTGACTGTCTGTTTGGGAGACAGAAGGGAATCTGTCCTAAAGCTGTATTTGCATAAAATTCTCATTGTTCAGAAGAAATTGAAGAGCCTGGAGCCAGTTCTCAGCACTGGATTTTGCTACAAATGACTCTGGGTTAAAATAATTTCTCTAAGCCTCAGTTTTCACATCCACAAAATGGGAAGAATCACCTAATCACAGTATTGTCAGAATTACTGAGATAACTCAGGCCCGGCACACACTAGGCAGTGAGGAAGAGCTGATTATCAAAATTGTTACCATGGTATCTTAATTTGGTGATAACCCTAAAACTCTGCAGTGGACCTCAGCAACAGCAGGAATTCTGTCTCTGCTCCTTCCTAGCAGGATGCACTCACGTAAATTGAAATCAAACCACCACCACCACTACCACAACCACAAACAGCCGTGGCTGAGTCGGCTCCTGCTCACCGCCCCCGCGTGTGTCAGAGAAGCCCCAGCCCCACAGGGCTTCCAGTGGCTGATTTTTTGGCAGTAGATTGCAGGCCTTTATTTGAGGCACCTCTGGGTGGTTTGCATCTCCAGCTTTTTGACTGACAGCCAAGCCCATTAGTTTACTGACCAAATCCAGTAAACCCTTGGTCTGTAAGACTCTTCCAGACTCATTAAAATTCAAATCCCAAGGCTTTACTGCTAGAGACTGATGCTAATTAAATCATCTTCCAGTGGGGCCCAGGGGCCCTGACTCTCCTTCCTCCTCCGTACTACAGGCAAATATAGACCAACTGTTCTACTCTGAGTGTCACCTGCAGGCTTTCAGGACCTCAGGCACTGTGCAGCGGAGCAGGAGGTGGAACCAAAGCCTTCAACAGGTTACTAGGTCAGTTAGCTGGGATGTCCCCTGAAACTGTGACCCTGGACCTCCAAACCAAGAAATCAAACCCCACAAGGTGTCCAGTCGTGTGAGGTGTGACAGTTGAGTTCACGAACTGATCCTAGAAAAAGAGCTGCAGACCTCACTGCTGACTATCACTGTGATCACCTTTGGGGGATCCCTTGGGAAGCCAGGCACCAATGCCAGCACCTAGTCCACCTTTCAGAGCGATTTGGGGCTCTTTTACTTGAATGGCCATCAGAGCTGTCATCATACTGTCCTTGAATATCACCCAGATGTCTTTCTTTCAGTATTTCCTTTATCTTGGGGTAAGCAAAAAAGTCACTGGGGCCAGATCAGGTGAGTAGGGAGTGTGTTCCAATACAGCGATTTGTTAACTGGGTAAAAACTCACAGACTACTAGACAATTAAGTTGATGAACTTGCCACTACAGAAAGAGATCTAAAATGGCTTTGAAGGGCAGAGTAGTGCTGGCATCGGTGCCCAGCCTCCCAGGGGGAGCACTTGGAAGATGACCGTAGTGATGCTCAGCAGTGATGTCTGGAGCACTCAGAACAGCGAAGTTCACGGACTGACTGGTTGGACTTCGTATGTAGGTGCCATCAGCAGCTTTTCTTCTTTTTAGCCGTTGTTGTAAAAATACACATCACACAACATTTGCCGATTCAGCAAGTTCAGGTGTTTAACCTGTTGACACAATTACACTGGTCAGCTGGGCAACCATTGCTCTTGATCAATGAAAATTTTCCATCACCATAAACAGAAATTTAGTGCTCTGTAAGAAATATCTTTGCCTTTGCCCAGTTCTCTTCCCTTTAAATATCACCAGTTCAACTATTTTATCCAAGAGGATGCAGACGAAGGAGCCCTGGTTGCCCAGTAGTTAAGCACTCAACCGCTAACCCAAAGGTCGGCTGTTCAAACCCACCAGCTGCCCTGAGGGAGAGCGCCTTGGCAGAATGCCTCTGCAAAGAATCACAGCTGTGGAGACCCCGGGGGCCAGTCCTACTCTTTCCTGTAGAACTGTCAGGGGTTGGAATTGACTCAGTGGCAGCAGATTTATTTGTAGTCAGCTTCAGAAAAGAGACCAAAGTCTCTAGGATGTGTTAGAAGTTGATGGGACTTGTCCAGCAAACAAAATGCCATCATGCGTGATGAGCTGAGGGTCTGAGAGTACCCACACATCGGCCGTACTTTGGAGAAGATGGTCTGGTAATGGAGTGGATCTCCCTGCACCCATCAGCCATGACAGGAAGTCAGATTCCCCCCGGACAGGTGTGTTTCTCTGCTTTCACATGACAGGTGGCCATGGGCAAAGCCTGTGCCGGTTTTGTAATGTGATGAGTCCTGGCCATCTGACTACCGGCCTGCCTCTGATTCCTTAACGTAACGTTAAAATAAAATTAACAGGCTCAGGTGATCTCAGGGAACCTGTGAGGCAAAGGCTAGGTGCCAGCTGGACTGAGCCAGAGAAGACGGAACTCCAGTTCAGCCCTGTGCACGGTGGCTTCTCCACTTCTCGGGTGCCATGCACCCTCAGCTTAGCCGCCGAGTGTGTCTGCCGTGGCTCTGGCGGGCACCTCCGCAGCCCAGCTCCCACCGCAGGCTGCACTCACTGCCAATGACTGACGCTTCCTTCCTGTTGCACTTGATGTACATTAAGCTGCTACTTAAGTTGGGATTGTCACAGTCTGTGGAATGTTTAATGACATGATTTCTTTGCTGTGTAATTTGTAAAGAACTTGGTGATACTTCTGACAGAAAGGTCAACAACAAAACTGGGCAGAAATAGAAGGCTGTGCTTGCAGAAACGCAAAAGAGAATAAATTCTATCAACTCCCCAAAAACAAGTCGAGCTAAAAAAAAAAAAAGAATATAAAGAAGACTTTTTTCCCTTCCAAGCAAAGAAAGTGTTTTAAATGGATTTTTTTTCTCTTCCACTGGTCATGGTGGGCAGGGGACCTGCGGCTGCAGGGGGGTGGCCGGAGAAGTCTGCTGAGAGCCGGTTCCGTTAACAGCCCCCACCTGCCACGAGGAGGAACTCGGCAATCGCAAAGGCTCAGAGAAAGCTTTGACACAGACCAATTTGTCTCTGGCAAGTTGGCTTAACAAATATTTTGTTATTTTGTTGTCGTTGTTGAGAATACACACAGGAGAACACAGGTCAATTCAACAGCTTCTCCACGGGCAGCTCTGTGACACTGACGGCACCCTGCGTGTTGGGCCGCCTCCTCTCGCTCCGTTTCCCACTGTCCCTCCCGCTGGCACACGCTCATGGACCTGAGCTGCCCACCTAGAGTCTGGAGTGGACACGGTCAGTCTGACCCCACGCCGAGATGCGGTGACGACAGTGTTGACGTACACCCAACGCTTCATACCAGACGGTTCTGAGTGTGTCACTTAGATTAACTAATTTAACAGAGTGAGAAAACGTGTCCCAGAAACCACGACTGTGATCACTGGCACAGCGGTGCGCTGTTGAAGCAGCCCTGATGGCACGCGGGTCAAGTGCTGGACCGCCGACCGGAAGGCTGGCAGTGCCAGGTCGCCCAGGGCTGGTGGCGGTCGCCTTGATGGACACAGCCTAACTAACCCGGGGGTGGTTCCAGTCTGTCACATGGGGTTGCTCTGGGTCAGAATCGACTCTGCAGTGCCAAGCAACTACCCTAAAGGCTGGTGGTTTGAACCCACCCTGCGGCACCTCGACGGAAGTTCTGGCAGCATAGCCGAGAAACCCTACGGGGCCGTCTGACTCTAGCGTCTGGGGGTCACCTACAGCCTCAGGGTTGGTTGGTAGAGCAAGAAATTTGTGGGCAAACAAAGAAGTGCTCACTCACTGTTGATGAGAGAAATGCAAATAAAATACCACTTTTTCTTCAGCCCTGGTGGCACAGTGCTTTGGAACTTGGCAGCTTTGGTCAGTAGCTCGAATCCACCAGCTACTCCTTAAAAACCCTGTGGGGCAGTTCTACTCTGTCCTATAGGGTCACTATGAGTTGGAATTGACCCAATGGTTTGTATTTGTTAAGTTGGAAAAAGTCAGAGAACTGGCTGATGTCCGCCGTTAGTGACAGTGTGAGGCTGAGGAGCTTTCCTGTCCTGTAGGAGGCAGGAAGCGTAGGCTGGGGCAGCATCTGGTAGTGGGGAGACCATCCACCCTAATTAAGTGTGTGTGTACCGGGGAATCCGCCACTCTGCCTTGGGCAGCCTCCTGGGAACTCTCCCATCAGCCTAGCAGGACACACGCCAGGGCTTCCCTGCAGCTTGTTTGTACGAGTAGAGAGGGGAGAAGTCCATCGTCCAGTCACACGTCTGTGACTGAGGTGGATGGGTAAGAGGGGAAGACAGCGGGAAGCCCACCACCGAAGCAGATGGGTAAGGGGGGAGACAGAGGGAAGGCCTTCACTGACGCGGAGGGGTTGGCGAGAGACACTGGGATGTCTGTCACCAAGGTGGATGGATAAGACGTGTGGGGGGAGGCAATGCGGTGTCCGTCACCGAGGTGGATGCGTGACGGGGGACACAATGGGAAGTTCACTGGGGACGTGGGTGGGTGAGGGAGGGCTGGCAGAGTACACCGCAGAGGACTGATTATTTATAGTCTTGCTAATCTAAACCTGTGGCACTGGGTTGATTCTGACTCAGCGACCCCGTAGGGCAGAGTAGAACTGCCCCACGGTGTTTCCAGCGAGTGGCGGGTGGTTTCCAACCACCGACCTTGCGGTCAGCTGCCGAGCTCTGGACTGCCGTTCCCAGGGTCCTGGCCGTCCAACACTGCTCTACAGACACCACAAGCGGACGGCTCCTCAAACAGGACTTGATCCCTCTGAGCTCAGGAGAATGGAGCCCCGTTCAGGGTCCCAGCTCCCGGGGAACTCCGTGCCTCCTTGCTGGGTCTGGGGACGGTCCGTACGTGCTTCCCGCTTCTGGGTTCCTTGGAGGTCTCTCCTGAGGTGGCCTCTGTCCTGGGTCATCTCTGCTCGCTCAACCTGCTCTCAGATTTCAGGAGAAACAGACTTAAGATACGTTCTACACTAATACTGACTCATTAACAGAACAAAGAAAACCCAGTCCCAAATGGGACTGTAACAATTAAACAAGAAACCAGAAAACCAAATGCGTTGCCGTGGGGTTGATTCCCTTTCACAGTGACCTTACAGGGCACAGTAGAATAAATGGTACCCCAGAGTTTCCCAGACTGTCATCTTTAGAGAAGCGGAGGGTCACGTCTGTTACTATAGAGTGACTGGAGAGTTCCAACCATCAACTTTTCTGTTAACAGCCAGGGATTTAACCTCTGTGCCACTGGGGCTGCTCCAGAAACACAAGTGTAGGGCTTAGGGTTCATAGTACATAATCTTGGGGGACAAAAGTGGTCAAGAGCTTGACTGCCAACAAAAAGGCTCGCAGCGGGAGTCCACTAGCCGCTCCGTGGAGACGCTGTGGGGTAGGTCCTGCTCTGGCCTATAGGGCCAGCGAGAGTTGGAGTCCACTCGAGAGCAATGACTTTTGGGTTTAGTCAGCAGCTTGAAAGAAGAACAGACTGCCTCACTGTCCTGGAGGCCGGAGTCTGGGCTTTGGGCCCAGGGCAGGGCCCTGCCTCATCAGCAGCCTTGGGAGCCCCTCTTGTTCCCTGGCCTGCCTTGATGTCCGTCCTCCCTCTTGGTGTGTCCCTCTGTGTCTACCTTGCTCTTTTTATAAAACCCCATCCAGAAAGCGTCAGGCGTAGGACCCTCTGCGCTCTGGTATGACCTCCTTAACGCAACAACGGAAACTGCCTGTGTCCCCAAAGAGTCCTATTTATAGGTAGAAGGGTTAGGACTTCATATATTTTGAAGGAACAGGAGTCACTTCAGAGAAGGAATGTGTCTCAGTTAGAAGCCACAGATTCAATTTGTGCATAGCAACACAGATAGACCTTAAAACCACAGCGCTGAGACCTGGAGAACGAAATGGCGCCCGGCTACCCCTACGCAGCATCCTGATCACGGACACAATCTGGGAGTCTTATGAAAAAGGAGAGACATCTGTGGGAGAACCATACATTCTTAAAGAACCCAGACTTCCTGGATTTTGTGAGTCTGGGTGAGCCCCCAAGACCCCAGCTCTGAGTTGTTCTTCAAACTTTTAAGCTAAGTAACAGCTTAGCCCAAAGAAAGACAGTCACCCCGAGTGCTGTGTTACTTGGGTGGAGGCGGGGGAATTCTATGTAGGACTAGAGGGTCAGCAGCTCTTTCCAAGCACAGATAAGAAGGATGAGGACAGGGAGTTGAAGTCTACGGATATGAAACAACCAAAAGAGAAATAGGGAAAACGGTGACAGTGTGAAGAATGTCCCCAACGCCACTGATCATTAAGTTTGCAGCCAGAAGCAGGTTTTGCTGTCTACATGTTCACCAAAAAACAAAAAAGCGGGGGCCACTCATGGAAACTGTTCAGAAGAAATGACACAGAGTCTCTGGCGTGGGCCGTGCAGCTGGGCCTTGGGGGGTTGCGTCTGCACTGAGTGGGCACAGACGTCTTCTTCTTGTCCTCGTTCCCTAAACAACACAGTGTAGCGACGGCTGACGGAGGACTTATGTTGTCTGAGGTACCGTGACTCATCCAGAGAGGATTTCAAGTTCACAGGAGGACGCAGAGGTTACAGGCAAAAACAGGCCATTAGGCAGAAGGGACCTGGGTGTCTTTGGACTTGGATATCTGCAGGAGTCCAGGAATTAATCCCCCTCGGATGCCAAGGGACAGCTGTATACACACTTTAAAAGAACGCATGTTGAGATATTTGGTAACTACACTAGACTGCTTACGGGGGGCAGGGGGTTGGCTAGGAGGCTGAGGGGGTGTCACCCTGCACCCGAGAAGGGAGCGTGTCTGCGATGGCTCAGTGCAACCCAGTTTAATAAAGATGGACAAGGCTCTGCTCTTCCCAAACATTTCATTGGCATTTGTTCCTTCTGACGGTGTCTGAGCCTAAATACGACTTACAAATGCAAAGTAATGAAAATGCTTGTAATTTCACATGATTACATGTACCAGAGGAAGAGTGATAGAGTACTTATCACTGGAGGCAGGCATCTTTCAAGCACTTTTGTGGTAAGATAAACTGATGTTTAATAAAGGAGACAGCATCTGCGTTGCAGAGTTTATCTTGAGTGGTGCTGGAAATCACTCAAAGCCAAGACACATAGTCTAAAACGAGCTGGACCACAAATAATGAGATTGATCAGGGGCAGCTTACTGGTAATGTAGATTATTTCTATAGGTAAGTGTCATGGATTGCATTGCGTCCCCCCAAAAATAGATGTAGCCCTGTGGCCATGATTCCTTGTCCTCCATTTTGTGATTTTCCTGTGCTGTCTGTTGCAGGATTAGGGTGGGACTGTAAATCCCTTCATAGATCACCTCCCTGCTCCACTGTAAAGGGAGTTTCCCTGGAGTGTGGCTGGCCCCACCCTTAATCGTTTTGTCCTACACGGGATAAAAAGAAAGAGAAGCAAACAGAATTGGGAACCTCACACCATCAAGAAAGCAGCACCGGGAGAAGAGCACATCCTTCAGACCTGAGGTTCCTGCACCAAGAAGCTCCCCGGACAAAGACTGATGCAATATGGGACTTTCCTACAGAGCCAACAAGGGGAAAGCCTTCCCCTGGAGCCGACACCCTGAATTTGGGCTTGAAGCCTACTGGACTGTGTAAGAATAAACTTTCCTTTGTTAAAGCCATTCTCTCTGTGGTCTTTCTGGTAGAGCAGCCCTAACTGACTAAGACAGAATTTGGTACCATGAGAGCAGAGGTGCTGCTCTAGCAAATACCTAAAATGTGGGAGACAGTTTGAAACTGTGAATGGATGGAAGATTCAGAGAAGATTCATAGAAGAAGGTGCAGATGGTGAGAAACTACAGAGGACCGGTGGCAGCAGCAGTGGCAGCAGCAGAACCAGGGGCAGCGCTGGAGCTGACCCACAGAGCGAGAGAGCTGGGCGCCTGTGCACAGAGTTTGCCTCACGGAACGGGGTGCTCCGGACACTTAGATCGGTGGAGCTACAGAGCTCTGGGACACTTGCCTGGCAGGGCAGATGTGGGCCTGAGGCTCGGGCCACATGGCCACAGGAAGCTGAAGCTGAAGCTGAAGAGACAAACAGCGTGAGAAGCTTGGCTGCCTCAGTCTCACAAGGTATGTCCATGACCTCAGGGGTTTGAAAGGGTGGAACCAGGGCATCCTGTGTTCGTAGGGGTGGAATTGCCACTCATTTGGGCTTAGGGTGCTCCTAAAGCCGGTGAGGCAGAGTTTCTGTCCAAGTGGGCCTTGAAGGCAGAGTTGTGGTGCAGGGTTGGGGGTCTCCACTCAGGATCCAGAGAGTGTGGCCAGTACCTAGAGTCTGGAGGGCAGGGCCATTGTGTAAACTGTCTCAGAAAATGTAAGAGTATTTTCAAAGCTTTGAGGGCTAATGTAATGAGTTCTGCTGACTTGTCTGTCAATGCCTTCTTTCCCTGCTATTTCTCCCATTTGTGATGGAATGTCTGACTTGTGCCTGTTCTGCCATTGCACCTTTGGAAGCAGAGAGCTTACCTTCTAGGTTTCATAGATGCAAAGAAATTTTTAAATTTTGGTCTTGGGACTGATTTAAGACTTCCATCATATGGAATGAATGTGTGACATGTTTCAAAAATGTGATTTTTGGGGTGCCAAAGGGTGGGATGTCATGGATTCAATTGTGTCCCCCCCCCAAATACATGTAGCTATGTGGCTGGACTGTGATTCCCAATATTTCATGATTGTCCTCCATTTTGTAATTTTTCTGTGCTGTGCATTAAAGGATTAGGGTGGGACTGTAAATCCCTTCACAGGATCACCTCCCTGCTCAACTGTAAAGGGTGTTTCCCTGGATGTGGCTTACCCCACCCTTAATCCTTTCATCCTACAAGAGATAAAAGGAAAAGAGAAGCAGGCAGAGAACGGGGAGCCTCACACCATCAAGAAAGAAGCACCGAGAGCAGAGTGCATCCTTTGGACCCGAGGTTCCTGTGCCAAGATGCTGTCACTAGATTTGGACTCAGCCTACCGGACTGTGATGATGTCTCATTCTGAATGGACTCACAGTTTATAAATGGATTTGCGGCTTACTGGACTGTGTCAATAAAGCTTCTCTTCATGAAAACTTCCACTCGTGGTATTTCCTGTTACAGCAGTACCAGGTGACTAAGACATTGAGCTTTCATGGAAAATAAGGACCTACAGGTCTACGTGGATATCTCCAAGGCCCAAGTGACCGTCAACTTAACATGTCCTAATAAAAACTGTCCTTGGCCCCCTCCCCCGGGGCATTTATCCATTAAAAAAAAAATTCAGTTTTTACTGTTACTGAATGCTTTGAGAAGACCCAGTAGGTGGACGCTAATCAAAAAGACGAAAACAGAGCAACGGTATTTCAAATTCTCGCAGAACCCCGACTTACAGGACCCCCTGAGACTGGGAGAGCCCTAGAACCTGTTCCCTAGAACCTGTTCCCTGACACCATCTTTCAGCCTGGAACTGAAGATGTCCCCTGGAGCCACCCTGAAGCTAAACAACAGCTCAGCCCAACTAGTAAAGAATGTGGGAACCCTGGTTGCGCAGTGGTTAGTGCTGCATCTGCTCAACAAGAAGTTAACAGTTCACACCCACCAGGCGCATCTTGGAAGCTCTGTGGGGCAGTTCTCTGTCCTGTAGGGTTACCATGCACCAGAATTGACTCAACAGCAGAGGGTTTTTCTTTTTTCAGTAGAGAACACTGGCCTTGAGCAGTGGGTTCTTTTGAAGGACTGTCACCTGGATCTGGGTGACAGTGGCTTTGAAGCCCAGAGCAGGAGCTTAGAGTCCGAGTGGGCGGAGTGACACCATGCGTGCAGAGGGCGAGGACGCTGAACGTGGAGAAGCTGTTGAATGGGTATCTGTTTTGTTATGCTCGTTTATATCCAAAGAAGACAAAAATGTTTACTATGTATTTATTCATTAAATACTTATGAAATGCCTTGTGCCAGGTCAGAACAAAACCACCCTTCTGCCTGACCGTGACCCTAAGCCCTGTCTGCTCCGTCTTCCTCTCCCTTGCTCTGGAGACGCAGCGTTTAACCAGACCCCTTGCCCTCCTCCCCCAGGTTCCATGACGGTGGGCTACACTTACACTCTGACTTAGTTCAACAATTCCTCCTTTGGGGGAGTCTGATCCCCCCATCACCAGTTCTCAGAACTCCAGGAACTCCTCCAAGAGGACACCTCCATGCTGAGGGTTAACGGTCAGGAAAGAAGCCCTGAAGAAGAGCTGATGTCATGGAATCACGGTGTTGGTGAAGTATGCGGAACATCCCATGGGCTGCAAGAGAAGGGACAAGTCAGTCTTGGAAGAGACACCCAGAATGCTCTTCAGGAGCAAGGATTACAAGGCTTACCTTGCTTCTTTGGGATCAGGAAAGACCTTTCTCTGGAAAGGACATCATATTTGGAAAAGCAGAGGGTTGGCAAGAAGGTGGCAAGCCCCCAGCGAGGTGGGCCGGCCCAGGGGCTGCACGCGTGGGCTCAGCCACACTGGTGGTCCCGGCGGAGGTGTGGGGTCAGGCAGCAGAGCTGCCGCCTGTGGGCCGTAGGTCACTAGGACGCAGAGCCCACCTGCTGGCAGTGGACCACCTGCTGGAGGGAGCCTGGCATTATCAGGTGATGGATTCACGAGCTTCCTGAACGTGAAACGTGTGGCTCCAAAGCACGGCAGTGCTGGTGTCACAGCTGGTCACCAGGAGCTCCGTGTGGAATCGGGGGGAGTTTCCAACCAGAGTCTCACTCACGTCAGTTCTTCCTTGATGGCGTGTGGTTGGATCTGTGGTGAAGGTTTCCACAGCAGTTTAGGTTTCCTGTCAACAGTTTCTGCACCGAGCACTCAGTAGCAGCGGAGACACTCGTCACTGTTGGGGACAACCCTCTCGGTCTTTATTTTTTTTGCTCCCTTTCCATTCATCTAGTTTTCCTGCCTCCTTCTCTTCTAATTTTGGTTTTAAAGTCATTGTTGATCTCCTGACTATTTGTTGTTATACATACTATTTTTCAAAGGAGCACAGTATTACAGGTGACAACAATTTTTTTTAGCCATTTTTTTTTGGTTTCAGGTTTAAAGAGTACTGAGGGTAGTAGTTTGAGAGAGCCCCTCAGTCTTCACTAGTCCAGTAAGCCTGGATTTTATTTTTTAAGAATTTAGGTTGTGTTCTACGTTCTTTTCCATCCTACCAGGGTCCTTCTGTTGTGGTCCTGATCTGAATGGTCAGCAGTGGCGGCCGGGCACCAGCTACTTCTTCTGGTCTCAGGGAAGATGAGGCCGTGATTCCTGCAGACAGCCAGCCCTGCAGGCTGGTTTCTTCTCCGAGTCTTTGGTTTTCTTCTTTCCCCTTAGCTCCAGATGAGGTGGAAGCTAGTAGTTGTATCTTAGATGAACACTCGCCAGCTTTTCGGATCCCAGACACTACTTGTCACCACACATGATTCTCGAGTCCTCCTCCATCTCCGTGGGAGAGGACCACAAAGAAGCAGCGCTGTCCACCTCAGGTCAAACGAGTGGAGAAGTAAACCAAACCATGAGATGCTCTGTTTTCTTCAGATGCAGGCACACAGTGCAGACCCATATGCTGGTCCAATTTCTCCAGATTATTCTCTCTCCTGGGCACACCTGTGCTTCCTCGCTTTACTTCCGCTTTTCAACAAAACACGATTTAAGGAAATTTACCTGGAAACCAAGCTGCCAATAATTCCATGCCCACAGCATAATAATCATTGTGTTTTTATTCCTGGGCATCTGCGGAAGACTACTCTTAGGTAAGTGGGTTTTCAATTTTATTTTTTACATTTGTAAAGTAGCTTTCTGGAACAATAGTCCAAAGAGTGAATTCAACAAATCTGTGCACAGTAAAAAAGAATCTATTTTTTTAATCAGATGTTTAGAGAAACTTCCCTATTGACTCATTAGGTTATATTGTATCCCTTTTCCACCTCCGGGGAAAATCTTTTCTCTGCTACACAAAACTTTTTGTACACACGTCTCCAAAAGTGATCATTCTATGCCTTTCTAAGCAAATGAGTCATCTTCTCACTGACTCATTAGTATTTAACAGATACATCATAACCTCAATTTCCTAGTGCTTGTTATAGGTTAAATTATGTTCCCCCCCATATGTGTTGTAAGCTCTAACCCCTAGAACTGGGGTTGTAACCCTGTTTGGGAATGGACTTCTTGTATCACGTTTGATGGAGCAGTGTTTGCGGAGGCTGTGTCCTACACCCGTCTCTTTTGAGATTTGAAAGAGCAGATTAAGCAGCAACACGTACAAATGGAGGGGAAGTGAGATGCCCCGTAAAGGTCACCAAGGAACCCAGGAACAGAAGCTGGAAGGGGACAAGGACCTTTCCCAGAGCCAACAGAGAGAGAGGACCTTTACCCAGAGTTGACACAGAGAGAGAGCCTTCTCCTAGACATGCATCCTGAATTCAGACTTCCTGCCTCCTAAACTTTCAGAAAATAAATTTCTGTCCATTAAAGCCACCCCCTTGTGACATTTCTGTTACAGTAGTGCTAATGACTGAGACACCCACCTGTGGTGTTTCTGTCACAGCAGCCCTAGGTGACGGAGACACCCACCTGTGGTGTTTCTGTAATTCTGTGTGCTAAGATTCTGAAAACCTGTGACCAGCTGTTCTTCAGAAAGAGGGGGTCAGCTGTGCTCCCTGGAGTGGTGCCCTGACTCTCCCTGACCTGAGGCCCCATTCCTCCTTTGCACTAATGTGACAGACACCCTGTGTTTTACTCGGGAGCCTGGCTTGCAAAGCTGCAGAGTGATTTTCTGGCCTCCTGTCTCGGTCATCTCATGGTGCTCTAAGGGAAACACCAGAAGTTTATTCTCTCACCATTTAGGAGGTTAGAAGTCCAAATTCAGGCATCAGCTCCAAGGAAGGCTGTCTCTGCCTGTCAGCTCTGGAGGAAGGTCTTTGTCATTAGTTGTCCTTGGGTCTGGGAGCGTCACAGCACACGGACCTTGAATCCAGAGGATGCGCTCCGTGCTGGCTTTTGATTCTCGGTGGATGAGGTCTTTTCTATCCACAGAGAGACGGACTCACAGCAACCCTAGCCCTCTAGGTCGCGCTCTGCAGCGCTGACACGGCTGCCCCTAACCCGGCCTCACCAGCATCGCCGCTGTGGTTGTCAGCTGTCCCCACGTTGGCTCCGACTCACGGCGACCCCGTGTACAACAGAGCGGAACAGTGTACTGTCCTGTGTCACGCCCACGGTCGCTGGGACGCCTGAGCCCACGGTCGCAGCCACTCCGTCAGCCCACCTCCCCGAGGCTCTTCCTCTCCCTCGCTGACCCTCTACCTGACCCAGTGGGACGTCCTTCTCCGGGGACTGGTTCCTCCTGAAAATGTGTCCGCCGTACACGAGACCCAGGCCCGCGTCCTTGCTTCCAAGGGGCACTCTAGTCACCCTTCTTTGGGGGCACAGTAACATCATGGAAGCTGGGATTCCTGACACACCGGAGACTCACATCAGATCACAAGGTGGTGGGCAACCACACAAAACTGTGCATCTTGGCCTAGCCACGCTGACACACGTTTTAGGGGACACAGTTCAATCTCTAAGTTCTCCCTCACAGCTAAGCATGGCCGTGTGATGACATCTGGGCAAGCGGGGTGTGCGGGGATGGGGGGTGTGGGTGGATGGGGGCTGTGTGTGGATGGGGGTGTGTGTGGACAGCAGGTGTGTGGGGATGGGGGCTGTGTGTGTGGAAGGGCGGTGTGTGTGTGGACAGGGTGTGTACACGTTCTCGGTCTTCCTCTTGG
This sequence comes from Heterohyrax brucei, assembly GCA_028571685.1. Classification (NCBI taxonomy): domain Eukaryota; kingdom Metazoa; phylum Chordata; class Mammalia; order Hyracoidea; family Procaviidae; genus Heterohyrax; species Heterohyrax brucei. Next base: position 84,934,143 of record CM053159.1, read on the forward strand.
AGATGCCGACACTTGCTGAGGCCTGTGGGGAGGACAGCAGGGCCACCTCAGGGCCAGAGCAGCCCTCCGTATTGTGTCAGGCGTGTGTTCTGTGTGTTGCTGTCACAAGAACCTAAACTGCACCTGTCAACACCACTGAGAGTGCGCGTGGTGAACGGGCGGAGCTGCCTTCCGAGAACTCGGAGGTTTACGCAGACTGGGCGGTGCCTCGGAAGAAAGGCGTGGCCGTCTCCTTCCCAAACATCAGCCCCCAAGACCCCGTGGAGCGCAGCGTGGCTCTGACACCCCCGACAACTGCCGGCTTCTCGGTCACCTGCAGCCCGGCCGAGACCGACCCGCTCTGGCCGGTTCCCGCAGGAGAGGGATTGTTCACAAGGGGGGCGCTCGCAGAGTCCCCGGGGACCTCCTCCAAACCTAGCGGAGGCGGAGCCCCCACAACAACCCCAGCACCATCCAAGAAGGAAGCCGCTGCCCCCCAGGCGGGTGCTGCCTCTGCGAGGACCAGGGGCTGCTGTCCCCGCCTCCTCCCCTCACTGCTGAGCCGCTCCCCGCCTCTCTTCCTTTGTGGAGGCTGCTTTTATTACAAGATGACTTCTGTGTTGACAGCCTCCCTGGGGACTAGACCGCACCGCTGCCTGAGAGGTGAGCAGGGCGGGAGAGAAAGGGGGTGATGCCGCTAGTGACTCACTCAGACGGCACCGTGTTCCTCGGGCACCAACGTCATAGCTGCTGGCACTACAAGCCAGAGACCGTCCCTCGGTGACTACCTGGCTCGTGATTTTCCTTTCTCACTCCACACTGCAGAGTATTTATAAAGTAAAAAGAAGAGGAGAAGAAAATTCTCCCCTTTAATTCCTGCTTCAGAGAAAGCACTTGACATTTTCTGAACAAAGATGAAAAAAGTGAAGTGTCACGTTGTTTGCGTAACCTTCCCTCTGTTAGTGGGTGCTGGGCATTTTCCTACTGTCTGCTGCTAAGGACAGTGCTGCACAGTTTGTGCACGTGTGTCCCGGGATGGATGGAGTTGTGGCCCCCCGCCCCCCCGATGTGTCATGAATCCTATCCCGAGACCGGTGGGTAAGAAGCGCTCATCAAGGGCGGAAGTCCTGACCCGCTGCTCCTGTGAAGGTCGCTGCCTGGAAACCCCCCATGGGGACAGTCCTTCTCTGCCACCGGGGCCACTGTGAGTTGGAATGGACTCACTGGCACCTAACAACAAATGTATAGATTGTGGATGTCAGCTGCTGGCGAATGCTTTCTTCCAGCTCAGTCACTCATGTGTTAACTCTGCTGGTCGTGTTTTTAATCAATCAGTAAATCTCAGCCTTCCCCTCTGTGTTGCTTGGGTTTTGTTTTATCCTAGGAGACGCTCTTTGTACCACAAGATTATTAAAAAATTCTCCTACAGTTTTCTAGTATTTCTTACAGCTTTTTTTTTTTTTTTAAATTTTTCTATTTAGCCTAGTAGGAATATTTTATCACTGTGGTGTGAAGTTGGAACGTAAATTAATATTCTTCCAAAAGAGTGGCCGTGTTCTCCAGTAGTCAAAAAAAAAAAAAAGAAATCCTTTTTCTCTTATGGTTCGCTATTGCTGCTGAGTTCATTCTGGAGTCCAGAGACCCCTGGGGCAGAGCAGAATGGCCCCTGGGCTCTGCCCGGCTGTCACCTGCACAGGAGCAGATGGCCAGGTCTCCCTTTGGTGTAGCCAGGTGAAGCAGAGCTGGCAACCTCCCGGTTAGAGTCAAGTACCTAACCACTGCTCCACGAGTTCTCCGCCCTGTGCTGTACTTCTGTACACGAGGTCCAACAGTGAAATTCAGGAGCTGAATTGTTCTCCTGCTCCATACTGCAGTACTGCATTACTCTAAAGTGCTCCCCTCGGGAAGCTATGCACTAACACCACCTCCTCGTCCGCCCTTCAAAGCAGTTTGGAACCGCCTTCTGGAATGCCCATTGTGCACACTGGCACGGCAGCAAGTTTGGGACCTTTATGGTCTAGTTGCCCGTGAGGGAGTTTTTAGCCAGTAAACAAAACTGTATCGGAACACGTGCCCTCCTGCCACAAGCTGGCCTGCAGTGACGTTTCCCTTTACCTAAGATAAAGGATGCATCAAAGGGAAGACATTTGGATGACATTCAGGACACAGAACATAATGCGATGACAGCTCTGATGGTCCTTCCATAAAAAGAGTTCCCCAATGGCCTTCCAGGGTGGACCAGGCTCTGCTGTTGAGCACAGCGTCTCGAGGGGAGCCCTTGAGGACAGTAGTGACATTCAGCAGCGAGGTGTGTAGCCCTTTTTCTAGGATGAGTTTGCAGATGTAATTGTCAGTCCTCGTATATCTAGGTCTGTGGCAGGGCACTTCCACACTTTTTCCTGCTTGGCTTGCTATTCCTACTCCAGGGTAAATTCTGATTATGGCAGGGCAAATCCTTCTTATTCTTGTCACCATCTCCCTGGTTACTTTTGCACAATTCACATTTCTTTGATCACTAATGGTGCTGACTTTCTCCACAAGAATTCAGTGACACTGATGACATTCTGCGAGTTGTGCGACCCGTCTCGCCCTCTCTTCCTGAGTTGTTCCCCCTCCATTCCCATAACCACACTGTCCTCTAAGCTTCCATCTAACCTTTCAAGTTGCTGCTGTCAGTTGATGCCATGTAGATGGTTCTTAAAAGAGCACACACCTTAAGGCAGACATTCTTGACTACTTAAACTACTGTTGGTTTGAAGAAGACTTCAGGGAGTACCTTTGATCTAAAGTTTAAAGATTATCTCGGGACACAGTTTCAGGGGGTGTATCCAGCTTCAGTGGCTCCAGAAAGTCTGAATTCTATAAGAATCTTTCTTTTCTGCATTTCCCCCGTTTCAGTCAGGATTCTTCTGTGGAGTCTAGGATCAAGCTCTTCAGCCGTGGTAGCTGTGCACCAACCCATTCTCCTGGTCTCAGAGCCGAGAAGACAGCTGCTCATGAAGGCTCCATAGGGTTTTCAATGGCTGGTTTTTGGGAAGCAGACCACCATGAGTTTGTCCCCATGCACTTCTGAGTAGGTTCCAACCACCAAGTCTTTAGGTGAGTGGCTAAGCACTTAACAGTCTGTACTACCCGCAGACTCCCAAACACGAGGAAGAGGAGGCAAGTTAGAATCATGAGGCCAGAAGCACAAGGTCCCTTCCACACTAAGTAAGCCATGGAGAAGAAAAGGCTGGGCCCCACAGGAGCTCCTGCTGAGAAAGTCAGAGCTCCAAGCTTCCTCCTAAACGTCTGATGCTTCAAGTGACCCACATACCATGGGTACATCATCAGGATGATGGGTGAGGATTTGCAGGAGATGCTGGTGTCATTTGGTGAGAGGTTCAGACCTCACACCCAAGTTTTATTAGTCACACTTGGAGGGTGATGCATTCTGTGTTATTTTTCTGTGCTGGTGATGCATTCCAACTAATTAGTGCCCTTTCTGTCCAAGTACGTGACCCTGATGACTCAGGACACCAATTTGAAGCCTGCAGCCAGGCTGAGGGAGGCCATCTAGGAGAGGCAGACTTGTCGGATGCTAATTGGGACATCCAAGCTTGAACCATGGGCCTTGGTCCTCATTAAAATATGGAACTGTTTGTATTCAAGGAAACAGTAAGTTTGATTTTGCATTATGGAAGAAGTACAGCTGTTTTTGAAAACCCAGATCACATAGCAGTTAAGAGCTATTACTGCTAACTGAAGGTCAGTAGTTCAAATCCAGCAGGCACTCCTTGGAAACCCTATGGGGCAGTTCTACTCTATAGGGTCTATAGGCAGTTCTATAGGGTCACTGTGAGTTGTAACCTACTCAACAACAGTGGGTATGGTTTGACCAGATTATGTCTTAGTTATCTAGGGCTGCTCTTACAGAAGTACCACAAAGTGGATGATTTTAGCAAAGAGAAGTTGATTCTTACATGGTGCGGTAGGCTACAAGTCCGAATTCAGGGTGTCCGCTCCAGGGGAAGGCTTTCTCCGTGGGCTGTGGAGGAAAGTCCTTGTCGTCAGTCTTTCCCTGGATTGGAAGCTTCGGAGGGAGCCCAGTCCTTTCCAAAAGATGTGCTTACCTCCCAACGCTTTCTTTCGGTGGTATCAAGGTGACAAAAGCCACATTCCAGGGAAACTTGCTTTGCATTGGGGCGGGGAGGTGATCTTAGGAAGGGCATTACAGTCCTCGATCTTCATCAGTAAGTGCGTCAGGTCCTCCTCACTTGCTGCTGGGAAGGTTGTGTCATCTCCACGTGCAGACTGTTAACGGGTCTTCCACCCTGAGGGTGTGTTCTTCCTGAGACGGCATTCGGCAGCCGGACGCTGAATCCTATCCCTCTTTAACGTAAAGCCAGTCTGTTAATCACAGAGATTAGGATGTACAGCATCAGAAGTCACAAAACGGAAGACAACCTCAATACGGAGAACCACCAGCCCAGCCAAATTACCACACACATTTTTTTGAGGACACAATTCAATCCACGACAGTAGCTGTCTTGTGGTCTCATGATAAATAGGTCACAGAATTGTGAGTTTTTAAATGCGAGTGTTCAAACAAGTGGAAACCCTGGTGGTGTAGTGGTTAGGTACTATGGCTGCTAACCAGAAAGTCAGTAGTTTGAATCCACCAGGTACTCCTTGTAAACTATACGGGGCAGTTCTACTCTGTCCTATAGGGTCACTACGAGTCGAAATCGACTTGACAGCATTGGGTTTGGTTTTGGTTTGTATTCAAGCAACCTTCCTGTATGTTGTCAATTTGATGCCAACTCATAGTGACCCGATGTGACGGGGTGGGGCTGGCCCTTTGGGTTTCCTAGCCTGTAATCTTGATGGGGCAGAGCACAGAATTGCTCTCTGGTGGGGCAGCTGGGTGGGTGACGACTGCTCACATGTCGGTTCTCAGCCAAGCACCTAACAACTTGTGCCACCAGGAGCCCCGGCAGTATTTGTGATGGATGAGAGTTACCTGTTCAGATGCGCGCTGTGTGGCATGGGGGATTCCAGCCGTCTTTCATTGACTTTTCAGGAGGTCACCTCATCAGCTGTTTTACTGCTCCCAGTTGGCTTGCTCACTCTTAGCGATTCCCTCCACGTTCTGCTTGATTGGAAGATGCGTTGTGGTTGTGGGGTGCTGTTGGGTCGATTCTGACCCATGTGGCAGAAGAGGACTGCCCTGCAGGGTTTCTCAGGCTGTCACCGTCACAGAAGCAGATGGCCGGGTCTTTGTCCCATGGCGTCACTGGATGGGTTCAAACCAGCGACCTTTCAGTTAGCAGCTGACACTTAACTGTTGGTGTCACTAGGGCTCCCCAAGAAGACATGTCACTGCACTTGTCAGTGTCCGTCGAGGTGGTTCCCATGACAGCAGCCTTGTGTATGACAGGGACCCTTGCCCGCTCTGGTGCCAGCCTCACCATCGCCATCACGCACGAGCCCACTGCTGCTGCCACTGTGCTCCTCTGTTTTGTTAAGGGTCTTCTTCGTTTCTCACTGACCCTGTGCCTTACTGAGCGTGCCGGCTTTCTCCAGCGACGGGTCCCCATTGAGAAGCGAGCCCAAGGCATGTGAGGCGTGGCATAGTCAGCCTTGCTCACACTCAGCTGTGTCATCCCCGTATCTAACACCCTTCGCCAGGTGATTGACGTGCATCAGTTTCTGCAGTCTTCCGTATTAGTCGCCCAGTGTTTGCAGACACGTAGAGCAATTAAAAACACCATGACTTGGGGCTGGTGCACCTTATTCACGAAAGTGACATTCTGACTCTAATTTTCAAGTGGCATCTTTCTTTTTGAACACTTTAAAGAGATCTTGTGCAGCTGATTTGTTCCACGCAATACATGGTTTGATTTCTGAACTGCTGTTCCCATGGTCACTGATTATGGATCCAAGCAAAATGAAATCCTTGACAACTTCCTTCTTTTCTCTATTCATTGTGATGTTTCCTATTGGCCCAGTTGTGAGTCCTGATGTGCAGTGCTTAAGTGATATCACGGCTAACGAAAAGGTCGGCAATTCAAGTCCACCAGTAGCTCCTTGGGGACTCGTTGGGGCACTTCTACTCTGTCCTTCGGGGTCACTGTGGGTTGGGATCTGTGGCCAAGGGTTTGTCTTTTTGGTATGAGAATTTCCATTTTCCTGATGTTGAGATGCAGTCCATCCTGCAGGCTGTGGTCTTTGATCTTCATCAGGAAGTGCTTCAAGTCCTCTTCACTGAGCAAGCAAGCAAGGTGGTGTCATCCGCATGTGGCAGGTTGTTAATGACACGTCTGTCCTAATGCCGTGCTCTTCCTCCGACAGTCTACGGAGTGCTCCACAGGGTGTCATGGCCCCTTTGTTTATGGCCCCTGTCACCTCCCCCAGCCCCCTCAGCCCCTCCGCTAAATGTCTTTGCCTGCACCTTTGTCTCCGCCTCCAAACCAGGCTGCAGGTCTGCCCCCGTGTCTTTCCACTTGGGATCAAAGCTTGCTGACGCCTGTACCCACGTTCTAAAGGCCAGCCTTGTGGCGTGGTGTATCTGGAAAAGCGCCGATCCCTTGCTTCTGCCCTTTCAACTCCTGAGTTTTTTCTTGCATCTCACATCTATATTTTAAAATTATATGTACCCACTGTTTTGACTCATTCATGCGACTGCCAGTATAATCACATTTTTTTTTTTTACTAAAGTCCTATAAAGTTTTTTGCTATAATATGTAAGGTTCATTTAAAGCGGAGTCAAGTAGTATACTCTGATAATTTTAACACCTTTCTGGCGATATAACAACAGTGACGTATTTCTTATTTTTTTGAATCCCTAGTTTTCACAGGCCTGTCATTGTCGGGTACCCTGAGAAGGCGCTGACTCACAGTGACCACATGTGACAGAGCAGAGGCGCCCCGAATGGTTTCTCAGGCTGTCATCTTTTTCCCCCGAGGTCAACTTACTGATGTGTTTCAACTCATCACCCACACATTAAACTTAGGGGACTTGTTGGATTTGAAATTTCCTTTCCAGAAATTGGAAGCAGGTAAAAACCACCGTGAAATACAAAACCACTGTAATGTTTAGGCAGCATCTCTTCAGAATTTTGAGGAACATGACATCCGCTGGCATGTACTTAGTTTTTAGTGAACATAGTTTACTGTTCATCTTTCCTTTTTATTGTTAATATTAAAGCCATAATAAAACCATAAATGGGTTTCTAGAGAAAATAAATTTTTGAAACCATTCATGTATTCTCTCATAAAATAGGAGGAAGGCTGTGAGCCTGCGCTGGGAGGCAGGCATAGCTGGCACACATGTACTGCTGAGAGGAGCCCATGGCCTTGCCGTGGGTTCTGCATCTGTGGAATGTCACGTCATGGTGCCACTGTGCTTAGTGACTCCGTATAAGGAATACGGTGCCTGTGTATTTTCGTACCCATGTATTTTCTTCTGTGACATTCATACATTTAAGGCTACAAAAAGAAGATCAATCTGAGACTTTCGGAAATTGTATGTGTTTGTTGACTGAGTGTTGGTTAGAACCAGCCTGCTGAAGTCTCTTTAAGGGAAGGATGAGAACAGGAGGGGCAAGAGAAATGAGAGAAAGGAGACACATCTGTGAGTTTATTGTCACTCTAACGGGAAATCCCGGTGCCGCAGTGGGTTAAGTGCTGCATCTGCTAACCAAAAGGTTGGCAGTTCAAATCCCCCAGGTGGTCCTCGGGACTATGCAGCCGTTCTACTCTGATCTATCGGGTCGCTCTGAGTCGGAACTGACTTGATGGCAGTGGGTTTGGTTTTGGTTGTGATCATTCCTATAATCCTGGCCAACATTCTGTCCCATGTTCCTGACGGCCTTTTCTGGATGACTTTGTCCCCCCTTTTCCCAACAGGTCCACACACAGGTGCTGAAGATTCAGAGTCATCCATTGGAACCGTTTTTCCTTTTGTTCAATTTCCTTCCTGTGTTGGCCCCTTGTGGGTGACTTAATGACAGAAAACACTGATTTGCAGTAACAGCGCCCTGACTGCACCCCTTGTGGGCTGGCAGGCAGCTCCCTCTTCCTCTGGTGATGACAACAGAGCAAGCTAGACTGTCATCTTCCCTGAAGCCAACGGCTGGGTGCCTCTGTGGAGGAGCGTGTGTTGGGTATGAAGCATCAGTGTTTCAGGTGGCAGCTGAGCGCTTCACTGTTGAGCTACCAGGGCTCCTAAGCCATGGAGCATCTCTCAACAACACTGCTCAGATGCTCTGCCTGTCCTTTGGTTGGTTTGCTGGTTTCCCAGGGCAGGCCTGTTGAAGCTTGCCACTCTCCTGCTTGAGTCTGAAGTGCTCAGAGTCTGTGCTGGCTGCATCTGAGTTTTTCTTGTGCTACAATCCTTGTAATTCCCTTTCGGCCCTCTGCTTGTACCCGTGTGTCATGAAACCCACGTCTTCTCCTTTGGTGTGTGACTCCTCTGTGTTCTGGAGGAGACGAGTCCCTGGGTGGATCAAATCGCATACATGCTTGGCTGCTAAGAGAGAGGTTATAGGTTCAAGTAGACACAGAGGCACCTTGAAAGAAAGGCCTGGTGATCCGCTTGTGGAACGAGAGCAGCTGAAAACAGCGTGGAGCCCATCCCACTCTGACACGTGGGGGCGAGGCCCTGAGCGGGGCTGAGCCGGCAGCTGCGGGTTGGGGCAGAGCACGTTGTGTCTGGACCTTCAGAAGCAGAGTCCTTGAGGAGCACTTCTTGAGAGCTTTCGTGGCTGGGCATGTCTGCTTTGCTATCCTGCTTCATTACTGCTTCGGTGAAATGCAGAACTGCAGGTGAACAATCAATCATTTCCCCTCAGAGTACTGAAGGTACGGAGCTCTGGTTCTTTATTCAGTGTTGCTTTGGAGAGGTCCAGTGTTTCTTTCTTTCTTTTCGATATGTAGATTTTTATTTCTTCTGGAAGATGTAGGATCTTCTCCTTGTCTTTGGCGTTCTGAACTTTCATAATGATGTATCCTACTGTGGGCTTTTAAAAAAAATCATTTATTGTGTTAGTCAAATCTATTTAATTAGAGGCTCACGCCCTTCGATTGTGGGACATTCTTTGCTTTGTCCCTCGAATCCCTGTTGGCTGGATGGTTATCTTTTGAATTTTCCTTTCAGTTCTTGCTCCTGTTTTCCACCACTTTCTTTTTTGTACTAGTTCCTAAGACTTTCTTAGCTTTGTTTTCTAATATTTTAACAAATGGTAAATAGTACTTTTGCTTGTTATCATATTCTTTTTATCATTTATTTATTTTCATTGCTGAGAAGATACACACAGCAGAACACTCACCAGTTCAACAACCGCCACCCACACCACTGCGCGCCATCAACTGCATCTCTAAGGGACAGCAGCGTTCTCACCCACCCTGTCTGAATCGTTCCTCTCCCATTAAGTTAAACTCAGTGCCTTATCCCCATGTTTCCTGCCTAATCTTCCGAGTTACCGCTGACAGTTGATCCCATATGCCAGACAGACCTTGACAGAGCACAGTGCTCAAGGCAGACATTCTTAGTAATTAGTAATGAAGCTCAACTGCTGTTTGGTTTTAAGAAGACTCAAGGAGACAATTTTGGTTCAAGGCTTAATGTTTAAGGATGGCCTTAGGACAATATTTTCTGGGGTTCATAAAGCCTCCATGGCTCCAGACAGTCTGGATTCCATAAAACTTGGAATTCTGGTTATATTCTTAATTTCAAAGGGTTCTTCATCCTATTCTTTCTTTCTTTTTTTGTCTCTTTATTATTCCTATTTTTATTCTGATCCTAGTCTTGCATCAGGAAACTGTGGTGGCACAGTGGGTAAGTGCTACATCTGCTAACCTAAAAGTCTGCAATTCCAATCTGCCAGGTGATCCTCGGAAACTCTACAGGGCAACTCTGCCCTGACCCCTAGGGTTGCTATGAGTCAGACCCGACTTGACAGCAGTGGATTTGGTGGGCTTCATTCTTGTATCATGGATACAATACCTTTTCTTACCTGAATATAGTCATGGTGAATTTCTACTTTCTTGAGGAGGTTCCCATCACATAAACCAGGTGCTCCTTGGCTGTTCTTTTATCTGTAAGCATGAGTCACTTCCTAGCTGCCTGGAAGCTGTTTGTAGGGGCAGGACAAACAGATGGAGGTTCCCTGGCGGCTATTCCATAGCTTCTGGGGAAGGGGGATGGTGTCTTGCTACTTGCTCTGATTTAATCTCATGGTTTTCACTATCAGGCCTCTCCAGTGCTCCCCTCAATATCTAGTATCCCCAAGTCTGCAGCCTCTTCAGATTCACTTCTTCAGAAAGAATAATTCTCGTTGCTATTGGATACAGGATGGTAGGGCCTGGCTCTGCTGTGGCAAGGGGAATTGGGGACTAACTGCTTCTGTCCCTCTCTGATTTTACACTATTTCAGATCTTCTATTTGTTTATTTTTAAGTTTATAAATGCTACCTTTAGTGAGAGGAGCTCTGGTAGCACCATGATTAAGTTTCTGGCTGGTAGCTGAGAGGTCTACAGTTTGAATCCACCACCTGCTCCATGGAAGAAAAGACCTGGTCATCTGTCCCCATAAAGGTGACAGACCAGGAAACCCCCCGGGGCGGTTATGCTCTGTCACATGTGGTCATGAGGAGTCAAAATGGACCCCACTAACACAGGCTCTTTCGTTTGAAATCTAATGAGATTCTTCTTCGATTTCCCTGAGCACTTAAAACGTAGATGGATAACTCGACCCATAAACACACTTCCGAGAAGTCCAAATCAACTTCTACCTGTACTTATTTATTTCATCAAGTAGATATAATATTTGTTTCATGTTTTATCAATCTTATTTTATTTTTGGTGAAAATATATACCATGAAAAACATGCTCCACTAAACATCTCTGCACTTGTAACCCACTGACACTGGTCAAAGTCGTCATGTTGTGTCAACATTCTGGTTGTTTCTGCTGCAGCTGTTCGGTCTACATTAATTTAATCTGTGTAACCTACAGACACACACACACACACATACACACACACACACACACACACACACAAAGACCTCATTAATTCAGACCGTAAACGTACAGGCATGCACTCACACACTGTTAGACTGTTAGATTGTTACACACTCTCAGACACACACATGCACAAACATTCCATTAATTCAGACTATAAACCTATGGACACACACACACACACACACACACACACACACACACACAGCGACCCATCCACATACCCACCATTAATTTAGATTGTGCAATCTACAGAAACACACATACATAAAGACCCCATTAATTCAAACTGTAAACCTGCACTCACACACACAAACATCTCATTAGATTGTATAACCTACAGACCCACACATAAACAGACTCCATTAATTCAGACTGTACAACCTACAGACACATAAATACGCAAAGACACCATTGAGTCAGACTGTGCAACCTACAGGCAGACACAACTACTACACTAATGTAGACTGCACCACTAACAGACACACACATAAACAAAGACCCCATTAATTCACTGTTCAACCTACAGACACACACACAAAACACTTCATTAATTTAGACTGTACAACCTACAGACACACATATACACACAAACACCCATTAATTTAGACTGTACAACCTACAGACAGACACAGACACTCCATTAACTTAGACTGTATACAACCTACACATACACACCCTGTTAATTTAGACTGTACAACCTACAGACACACAGACACAGACACAGACACACACACACATACACCCATTAATTTGGACCATACAACCTACAGAGACACACATACACACACAAACACCCCATCAATATAGACTGTACAACTTACAGACACACACACAAACACAAACACCTTGGTGCTGCCAGACAATTCTGACTCACAGCAACCCTACAGGACAGAGTAGCAGTGCCCCGTAGGGCTTCCTAGGTTGCAGTGTGTGTGGAAGCGGATGCCGGCATCATCTTCTCCATGGGCACTGACCCAGCTCAGGGTGTCTTCAGTAGCCCCACACGCGTGTGAAAGCCAGACCACGAAGAAGGAAGCTGGAAGAAGAGCCGAAGCCTCTGGCTGCGGCGTTGGGGAAGAATGCTGAATGTACCGTGAACTCGCAGAACAACAAACAGGTCTGTCTTGGGGGAAATACAGCCACAATATTCCTCAGAACCAAGGATGACAAGACTTGGTCTCACCTACTTTGGCTGTGTTATCAGCAGGGACCAGTCCCTGGAGAAGGACACAGTGTTTAGTCAAGTAGAGTCAGTGATAAAGAGGAAGACTCTCAGTGAGATGAACTGATAACAGGGGCTGCAACAAAAAAACAAAAAACCTAACCCCACAGTCCTCCGGTTGATTCCGGCTCACAGCGACTCTACCGACGGACCAGAACTGCCCTGCAGAGTTTGCAAGCAGCGCCTGGAGGGGTAGCAGACACAGCACGTGACCACTAGACCGCCAGGGTTCCTGGCTGCAGCCCTGGGCTCCAGCACAACCAGCACGGATTGTGAGGTGGGGGAGGACCGGGCAGGGGCTCGTCTGGGGGCGCGAGGCCCTCTGGGCTGGTTCTGACTCAACAGCACCGAGCAACCACCACCAGGACAGCAGGTGCTGGTGGAGTGAGGAGTACTTAACACAAGACTGGAATAAATACACTGTGTTTTGATTGTAAGGAAATTAATAAAGTCGCCTCCTTCACCACACTTCAGACTGCACTGATTGTAAACCTGTATGAATCAGCGCTGGGATGGTCCCCGTGAGAACAGATCACTGTGCTCACTTGACAAACGTGTGGGACTGCAGAGTCAGCGCGACCTGGACACGCGGACAGCAAGATCCCCGGGGGACCAGTGGTTAGGCACCCCCCTGCTAGCGGAAAGTCCGCAGTTTGATCCCCCTCCGCCAGCTCTGTGGGACCCTGCTCCTGTGAAGGCCACAGCCTGGCAGACCCTGCGGGCAGCCCTACTCTCACGTGGGGTCGCTCTGAGTCAGAATCCACTCCATGGCACCTGACAACCTGGAGCTTTCCTCTCTGAGGGCCTTGGGTGCCCTTTTTCTGATTTGACTTCAGGTGTCCCTAAGGCACCAGGAGCATACTGCCTCCTGCCCCAAGTTACCAGTGGAGGGGCCTCAGGCTGAGAGACGACCCTGCGCCAGGTCACAGAGGTGGAGCCCAGGTCTGACACAAATCACCCCGGACGGTGCCAGAGGGCACTCGACGCCACGCCTCTGTCCAGTGGCCCTCTGGCCTCCAGGAAACCTTCAGGGCTCTGTTTTGTTGCCGGGCGGGTGAGGGAGCTGGTGGGCGCTCAGTCCCTCCCTCCCCGCTGCCCTCAGAGCTCCCGCGGCATTTATGGACTTCAGGACCCCCAGCTCGAGCCCAGCCGTCCTCACCGCCTGCTGCAGGCAGGGACGCGCTCAGTCGGAGGCGAGAATAACACACGCCGCTGTTCGCACAACCGGGGCAGCTGAGTAAAGACGGTAAGGGAGAGCTACTCCGGGTGGAAACTTTGTATTGTTGTGTTCGTGTGTGTTTAAGAGCACTCAGCAACCGTGTCTGGAAGTCTCCAGGGAAGTCTGCCGATGTAACGGAAGCACAAACATCCTCGAGATAGTTCAGAGACACCACAGGGGAACACGCAGACTCACCACCGCGCACAAACCTCCTTGATCTTCCACGAACTGCGTCGCGCGGGGGTGGTCCCCACGAGCTCCCTCACCACCCGTCTTTCCCCGGGACTTGGCTCTCTCCTCCAGGCTCGTTCCTAACTTGCTCTAGAAATGCCCATCTCCAGATCTCTCAGCCTGGGGGGAAAGAGGTGGGGAGCAGGTGCTTCCCCGGGCGGCCTCGGGGGCAGCTTTCCAGGTTACCAGGGGTTTTCTGGGGCCAGGCAGAGACCCCGCTCGGCCACTTCCCTCCTCTTCTCCCAGGAGGGCGCGCGGATGGAAGAGAAGGCGGCCCGGGAGCCCTTGAGGGCTGCCCTACGGTCCTCTAAGGCTCCTGAAGCGGACCAGCGGGGGCCAGCGAGCCCGGGCCCGGGCGGCTGCGGCACCTCGCCTCCCGCGCGCCCCTCCCGGGCCCGCTCGCCCGCTGCGCCCCCGCCCTGGTCCCGGGTAATGATTGCCCACGGGGGCGGGGCGCGCGGATAAAGGGCGCGCGCGACGCTCCCAGCGCCCGGATCCTCGCAGCATGCCCGCCCGCGCCCTCCATCCGCGCGCCTCGCCGCGCCGCCCCCGGCCACTGTCGCTGTCGCCGCCGCCGCCGCCGCTGCTGCTGCTGCTGCTGGCCCTGGGCGGCAGCCTGCGCGCCGAGCCCGGGGACGGCGCGCGGACCTGGGCCCACTTCGCCCGCCCCCAGACCCCAGAGGCGGCCGGCCTGCCCCACCGCTCCTTCCCCGACGGCTTCCTCTGGGCCGTGGGCAGCGCCGCCTACCAGACCGAGGGCGGGTGGCAGCAGCACGGCAAAGGCGCGTCCATCTGGGACACCTTCACCCACCGCCCGCCGGCGCCTCTGAGCGACCCCCCGCTCTCTGGCCGCCCGTCGGGCGCCCCCTCACCGTCCCCACCCGCCACCGGGGACGTGGCCAGCGACAGCTACAACAACGTGGACCGTGACACGGAGGGGTTGCGCGAACTCGGGGTCACCCACTACCGCTTCTCCATTTCCTGGGCGCGGGTCCTGCCCAACGGCAGCGCGGGCGCCCCCAACCGGGAGGGGCTGCGCTATTACCGGCGCCTCCTGGAGCGGCTCCGGGAGCTGGGCGTGCAGCCCGTGGTCACTCTGTACCACTGGGACCTGCCCCAGAGCCTGCAGGACACCTATGGCGGCTGGGCCAACCGCGCCCTGGCCGACCTCTTCAGGGACTACGCCGAGCTCTGCTTCCGCCACTTCGGCGGCCAGGTCAAGCACTGGATCACCATTGACAACCCCTACGTGGTGGCGTGGCACGGCTACGCCACGGGGCGCCTGGCCCCCGGCGTCCGGGGTAGCGCGAGGCTTGGGTACCTGGTGGCGCACAACCTCCTCCTGGTGAGTGCCGGGGGCCGGAGAATCGCAGGGGAGCAGAGGCGCGCGGGCCGCGGGGGCATCTGAGTCTTCCCTAGGTCCGCAGGTGGCCTCTGTGGAACGCGTTTGAGAGGTTCCTCCGAGTTTCCAAGCAGTCTGAGCTTCCTCTGGAAGGACTGGAACTGGAAGAGAGAGGGAAAGTCTTCAGTAGGCGCGCGAGCCAGTGTCCTTTGGAGCCCACGGGTGGGTAGGAAATAGGAACCCCCTGGTTTCTCTAGGGGAGAAGAGAGAGCATTTTTTCATGAGGCCCCGAGGGATCTCTAGAGGTGAGCGCAGGCAAAGACACTCAGGCAACTCAGGAGATGGCCAGGGGAGAGAGGGAGGACAGGAGGAAGCGCACCCGTCTGCCCCAAGCCACCCAGGTGCTTTACTCCTGGCTAGAGCTTGTGCTATGTCAGGTTGGGTGTGACACCAGGAAGGTGGTCTCTCTGCTTGAGGTACAAGGTCACACCCTGTCCAGTGGGGAAACGTCCGGGTTGCGTCTCCAGAGCCAGACTGGCAAAGTGCGTTGCAGATTGTTGAAGACAGTGTGCGCCAAATAGGAGTTCTTTCCACTGTGTTCACGTATTTTACAACAGAACCGTGGTAAAAAGTTGGGAGGAAAACCCTCATATCCTGGGACGCCGCGCTGGAACTCTTTCCATACACTGTGTCTGGCAGTTCTGCCAGCCACTCAGCACGGTGCGTCATCGGCCACCCTCGGTCACCACTGTCCCAGGACTCTCCTTTACAGTCTTATGCAGAGCTGGGCATAAAAACACAGGAGCAACTTCAAGGGGACGTGGGTTGTGTTCACACATCCCTCTTGCCACAGTGCTCTCTCCAGATAAAACGGTTTCTAGTTTATGAGATTATCAGCCTGACAAAACTAATTTTAACAACAGGTTCCATAAATGTGGGCAGCAGAATATATTGATGTTGTAATGAAGCTGCCCAGGGAAGATTTTTCTCTTGTCTTCTCTCAGTGCTCAGAATTAGGCCCCACCTGTTTAGGGGTTCCTGTTTAGGATGATATTAGTGGTGGTTGGTACAGTTTCTATGGCTTTTTTTTAAATCACAACAAAATATTTTATATATGTGTGGAAACATTTGAACTGTTTCAATGTACAACTTTTTTACCATGTTTTGGTGGACTGCGGGCTTACCTAGAGACCTGTTTTTCAGTCTAGAATTGAACTGCGTCTTTTGAGCCCACTCAGGACAAAGGCCACGTCTCCGGGCCTCTATTTGATGCCGTAAGAAACAGAACAGTGTAGTGCCAGCTTATTGAGTTGGTTTCATGCGTGGAGCTGGCTGCTAAATGCGGAGTGCTGATAATGTGGTTATAACAGAAAAATTAGATTTCCAGGCAGCTTCAAAAAGCTTATTTGCTACCACCAGTCAGAGAAGGCTGTGGACAAATTATGATTTTAGTGATTTTATGCTAAGGTGTAACTTCTCAAAAGTGTACTCTAGAGCAACAGTTCAGAAACTGTCTCGGACTGAATAGTTCAAGGATCGAAAGACCCTAAAAACCACCTACCTGTTTGTGAATGGTCCTGGAAAATCTACGGGGCTAACTGGGGTAGCTGCTGTAGAAGAGCATGAGCCAGCCACCAGCTTAGAAACCCTTTGCTGTGGAGTCGTTCTGACTCACAGCGACCCTCAGGTCAGAGGGGAACTGCCTCACAGGGCTCCCGGGTTGTTGCCTTGGTCGTCTGGTGCTGCCACAGCAGAAATGCCGTGAGGGGACGGCTTTAACAAAGGAAAATGTGTTCTCACACCATCCACTAGGCTACACGTCCAGATTCAGGGTGTCTGTCCGGGGGAAGGGTCTCCCACCTTGGGGTGTGGCGTCATCCTCCTCTGATCTGAGAGCATCTCGGTGCCCAAACCTCCGGTCGGAAGGGCGCTTTCTGCTTGCCTGTTGGTGGGAGGTTCTCAGCTCTCTGCCTGCTTCTCTGTCCTTTTGTATCTTGTAGGATAAAAGGTGGTCCAAGCCAGACTGCAGGGAAGCTCCTGTGCGCGGGAGCAGGGAGGTGACCTGGGGAAGGGGGGGACACAGTCCCTCCCTGATCCTCGTTGACATAATCCAGTCACAGCACAGGGAAATCACAGCGTGGAGTGCAGTCACAAAATGGGGAATCACGGCCCAGCTAAATGGCTACCTGCATTTTGGGGTGTGTTCTGTCCATGACGACTGTCATCTCTGTGGGAGCAGGTTGCCAGGTGTCTCTGGCAAGGAGCAGCCGGTGGGCTTAAACCACTGACTTTTTGGTCCTTGGCAGAGTGCTTCACCACTGCGCCACAGATGAGCACGTCAGGACTCGGTGGGCCATCCCTGCAGAACCACTCCTTTCCATTCCAGTAACAAACACTCGTTTCCCCATCTTAGAGTGTAATCATAAACCCGTGTGTTTGCAAAAGGAGCCCATGTTTTCCTGGGGACTGGTGTGGTCCTTTCATGCATGTGATGCGGAATTTGGACCACGTCAGCCATCTGGTACCAGGGATTCTAAAACAACAAGCTGGGAGTTTGTCTGGCCCCCTCTCAGTCCCCCGATGAACTGGTCAGCTATGACTTTGAGTCCTCACCCCTGATTGCGTCAATCCCTAGCCGTCCTTCCCAGAAACGCGTTGCACTTTGTATCCCTAAGAAATCAGTAACAGGTGGACCCCTGGCTTTTGCTGACACCGCACACGGGATGTTGGTTGCTGTAAGATATTAATTTTGCTTTCCACGCCTGTGAACTTGGGATTCAGGCGCCCCTGGGGCTTGTGAAGAGAGTTGTCGCTGTCCGGGGAGCCCTCTTGATTCGCTTTGTTGTGTGAGACGCTGGTGTCGTTGTTGGCGTTGTTTCGCACTGAGTTTGGGGGCGCTGTGTGCAGAGGGGTGTTTGGGGCATCTTTGAAAAGGTGAAAGTGACTTGGCAGTTTGGTAGTGAGACATCTCAGCCCAGCAGAGCTCTGTGTTTTGCCATCCATAGTTAGGTATCCCCATTCCTAGCTCTTAGGGACCCTTCTTTGGGGAGGGCCAGTGTGGGCCGCCCTGACCCTCCCACCGCTCTCTGCGCATCTGTGAATTGACACGGGGCTGAGGAGGGTCCCTGGGGCAGTGGTGTTTAGTGGCAGTTCTCCTCCGGCCTGTAGGGTTACTGTGCTTCCACTTTGACTGCTAGGCAGTGGGTTTGGTTTGGGATTTTTGCGTTGATATTCAAAAATACGCAAGATAATGCCTGATCTGGGAGATAGGAGAGATGATAAGCTACAGGAAAAGCAAGGGGTCCTGCTCCCCAGACAGGTCACAGGTGGGAGCCCTGGCGACAGGGGAGCTTGGAACCCAGGGGCCAAACCGAACGTCGGCGGTTCAGATCCACCAGCTGCTCCTTGGAGGCCCCAGGGGGTGTTCTGCTGTTTGATGGGGTTGCCGGGGGTCAGGGTCAACTCCATAGCGGTGGGCTTTCCTCCTGTAGGGGGGTAAACGTTACCAAAAAATGGCTTGTGTGTGTGAGAGAAGGAGACAGAGAGTACGGATATGTGTGTGTGAGTGTGTGAGGGAGTCTGTGAGATTGTGTGTGAGGCTGAGTGTGAGTGTGTGTGAGAGAGAGATGGGTGTGAGTCTGTGAGCGAGTGTGTGACTTACGTGAGAGTGTGTCAGTGTGTGTGTGTGAATATGTGAGAGTGTGTATGTGTGAGTGGGAGACTGAGTGTGAGTGTGTGAGAGAGAATGTGTGAGTGAATGTGTGTGACTTATGTGAGTGTGTATGTCAGAGTGTGAGAATGGGAGTGTGTGGGAGTGTGTATGTGAGGGAGTGAGTGTGTGTAAGTGTGAGGGGGTAGGTGGGAGTGTGTCTGAGTAAGTCTGAGTGTGAGTGTGAGTGCGTGTAAGGCACAATGTGTATGAGTGTGAGTGAATGTGTGTATGTCGAAGTGTGAGTGTGTGAGGGTGTGTGTGTGAGAGAATGTGTATGAGGAGTGTGAGTGTGTCAGTGTGAGTGTGTATGTGAGTGAGAGTGTGTATGTGTGAGTGTGAGACTGTGAGTGTGTGAGAGACAGAATGTGTGCGAGTGAATGTGTGTGACTTGTGTGAGTGTGAGAGTGGTCAGACTGTAAGTGTGGATGATGAGAGTGTGAGTGAATGTGTATGACTTATGTGAGTGTGTGTATGTCAGAGTGTGAGAGTATGTGGCAGTGTGTGTGTGAGGGAGTGAGTGTGTGTAAGTGTGAGAGAGTAGGTGGGAGTGTGTCTGAGTAAGTCCGAGTGTGAGTGTGTGTAAGGCAGAATGTGTACGAGTGTGAGTGAGTGTGTGTGATGATGTCAGTGGGAGTGTGTGTGAGGGTGTGAGGGTGTAGGTGCATGTGACAGCGTGAGTGTGTATATGTGTGTGTGTGTGAGAGAGAGAGAGCGAGAGCGAGAGGGAGCAGGCCTGCTGCTGCTGCAGTCCCCGGCTCTGGAAACAACCCCCTGCTCCCGAAGGTCGGTGACGAGTCTGTCCGTCCCGTGGACTGTGGCCCCTGTCGCTCCCTGGCCTCCCACCAAAATGAAGGTCTCCCTGCTGTCCCTCAGGGGCCTTTTCCACACCTTCATTTTTGTTGGTGTTGTTGAGAATACACACAGCAGAGCAGACACCAAGTCCCCCGTCTCTACCGTTCCGATTGGGTGACACCAAGGGCCTTCTTGAACTTGGGAAGCCCCCTCACCCTCCTTCTCCAGCCTGTCCCTCTCCCTGGAACGTGGGGCCGTGGGTCTCCCGCCTCCAGCTGAAGCTTCCCTGTCGCTGTCGGCAGCGGGATCTCTGGTCCAGGGCTCTTAAACGAGCGGGATACTCGAGGCGGACATCCGACTGGCTGAGCTGGACTGGTGCTGGGCCTGAAGGAGACTCAAGGGAGTAACTTCGGTTTAAGGGTCACAGACCATCTCAGGGCTAGGATTTGGGGGTTCATCTGGCCTCCATAGCTCCAGGGAGTCTGAGTTCCATGAATACTGGAAATTCTGCCTGCATTTCCACACCTTCCCCTCCGCCTTTCAATCAGGATTGGTCGGTAGATTCTTTGATCCAAATGCCCAGTCGTCGTAGCTGGGCACCATCTAATTCCTCGGGTCTCAGGGCAAAGGAGGCAGCTGTTGACGGAGGCAGCAGCCACCTGTTCTGTCTCCTCCTCCTCTTCCTGACTCCCCTTCCTCTGTTGCTCTAGGTGAATGGAGACCAATCATGGTAACTTGATGGCCGCTTGCAAGTGTTCAAGCCCCCAGGCACGACCCAACAGAACGGGAGGCAGAACAGTAGCAATAAGCATGGTATTAAGCTGGTTAACTGGGATGTCCCATAAAACCCTAACCCTAAACCTCCAAACTGAGAAATAGAATCCCGTGACGTGTTTGGCTGTGTGCAAGTGGCTCCGGCAGCCAGTCTTTTGATGGTTGTGGTAGATGTGTCTGTCCCAGAGCTCCTTGGGGGACCTTCTTGCTAACACTTGTCTCTGCCTGGAATGTTCTCCCCTCTGCCGCCCCCACACCCACAGAACCAGCTCCTGGAGTCCTTGATTGTTCAGTCAATCACCCCTTTCTCAACCAGGCACATCCGGGCAGCCCAATTTAAAAACTACCTCCCTGAGCCACCCAGCCTCAGACAGATGGCCAGGAACACAGGCAGATTTAGGGGACATCGAGGAGACAGGAGTGCACTCAGGTTTCTGGGTGTTAACATGTGGAACTCATCAAGGGTTCCTTGGGTAGATTTTCTAGCCTCAGAATAGAACCAATAAGAGACATTAAAAAAGAAAAAAATATTGGTGGCATAATACAGGCTGTTGAAAATGCAATCTGAGATGCCTTCTGAAACCTGCAGACAGAAGTTAATTCTTTCATCCAGCCGTCGCCTGCGCTGACAGACAGGAGGCTACGTGTGTAATTTAACACCCGGTTGCCTGCTGGTAAACCAGCCTGGCCAGGGTACTGGGAGACTGGGTTCAGAGGATGAAGAACACTGTTCAGAGGCCACTGAGAGTCACAAAGGACAGCCTGAAGGACAAGCTTTCTGAGACTTGGGAGCGGGTAGGGGTCCCTGTGGCTGCATCTCGGGAGGCAGTGGGTGCTTGGAGTGGAGCCAGCCAAGTGCCGTCGAGTCGGATACGACTTGGAGTGGAAGCTGTGCTTTTCTTGCATGGGCTGTTAGCTGCGGGTGCTGTGGGTGCTGTGGGTGCTGTGGGCAGCTGCCCTCAGTCGACTCCCACTTATAGAGACCCCACGTGTGCAGAGCAGGGCTGCCCCACATGGCTCGCAGGGCTGTGGCCTGTCAGAGGCAGGTCCCCAGGCCCGTCTTCCAAGGCACCTCTGGGTGACTTTGAACACCAGGCTGTCAGCTAGCAGTCGGGCACCTAGCTGTGGGCACCAGCCAGCTGCCTATTACTGTGGGCTGGGGTTTTTAACAATCTGTACATGTACGTGGTAGCTTGTGGAAAATGGGCAGAGACGCAGACGAGTCTTATCCAGCAGGAATGCGGGGATGCTGTCTGTAGAGGTGCAGATAAGCCAACGATATCCAGCAGATTTAATGGAAGGAAAAGAAAAACGCAGTGAACACCATCACAAACGAAGGTGTCACTTCTCAGCACCTGGGTCTCCTGTACCTGACATGTCTACAGGAGCCCTGGTGGTGCAGTGGTTAAGAGCTCGGATGCTGTCCAAAAATTGGCTGCTTGAATCCACCTGCTGCTCCCTGAAGCGTGACGGGCACCTCTCCCCTGTCCCTGAAGCCCGATGGGCACCTCTCCCCTGTCCCTGAAGCCTGATGGGCACCTCTCCCCTGTCCCTGAAGCCTGATGGGCACCTCTCCCCTGTCCCTGAAGCCCGATGGGCAGTTCTCCTCTGTCCAGTAGGATTTCTAGGAATCAGAACTGACCTACAGCGATGGGTTTCTTTTTATGTGTTTTATAGGGCAAAGCTGGTGGTAGGTGGTTAAGTTCTCAGCCGCTAGCTCAGTGGCTCAGGGCCTCCCACCGACTCCTACGGGAGGACCCAGGGACCTCTACCCACAAAGACCAGAGCCTCGACAGCCCTGCGGGCCAGGTCTACCCTGTCCTGTGTGGGGCTACTGTGAGTGGGCATCGACTCGATAGCTCCTGACGCCAGCAAGCATGCTTCACAGTTTACGTGTCTGTTAGGCCGTAATTGATTATCCTTCCTTCCGCTAAGCTGTAAGCCCCATGCGGGCAGGGATTTTGTGGGATTTGTTTCCTGCTGTCTCCTGAAGCTCTGGAACTCTACCAGGGGTGTCATAAGTGGTCAGGAAGTGCTTGTTGAATAAAATATCCCTCAACTTCCTTGATCTTCACCCACAGTAAGAAGGAGAGCAGACACCTTGCTGCACTGTTGTGGATTGAACTGTGTTCCCCCAAATGTGTGTAGCCGTTTGGCTAAGCCATGACTCCCGGTACTGTGTGGCACTCTTCTGTGCTGTAAACCTCCGTGTCTGATGCTGGGGGGGAAGGGGGCAGCTGGGTTGGTGGAGCAAGACTCAGTGTGTAAGGCTGTGTTGTACCTTGAGCCAGTCTCTCGGGATACAAAGGAAAGGGAAGCTAGCAGAACTGTTTGGGAACCTCACACCGTCAAGAAACCAGCTCCCAGTCCAGGGGAAGATGACAACAGGGGCCTTCCTCCAGCGCCAACAGAGAAAGCCGCCCCTGGAGCTGATGCTCTGAATTTTGACTTGTAGTCTACTTTTCTGTGAAGACATACGTTTCTGTTTGTGAAAGCCATCCACCTGTCATATTTCTGTGATAGCAGCACTAGGTGACTGAGACACCCACGTGTGGTATTTGTTACAGCAGCACCAGGTGACTGAGACATCCCCCCCCAGCTGAACTGCCAAGTTTCGACGAGTAAGAGCCCCTCACAGTGTGCAGGCAGCACCCCCCCCATGTGGGACAAGTGGGTGACGGGCTCGGTGGCCAACCCGCAGACGGGAGACTCAAGTCTGCCCAGAGGCTCCTCAGAGGAGATGCTGGTGACCTGCTTCTGGTAAAGCGGGCCCTGAGCACTGAGGGGCTCCCACGTGTGGGTCACACACGGGTCACCGTGAGTCAGGTTGGTGCCGTGTCAATTGGTTCTGACATTCAGCTGCTGTTTTCTCGTCTGCTTCGCTTCCTTTCAGTGTTTAGCATGCTGTGGCTTCCCACGCGCTGATTTCATGACAGTGACACATAGGGTCGAAGTTCTTGACCTGAGACTGCGGAGCAGCTGCTGTCCTGGAAAGCAGGATGGGAAGGAGGGCAGCGGGAGAAGGCTGGTTCCCACTGGTCACCGTCCCACGGATGTCATGCACGTTCCTGTAGTCTTGTCTTCATGCACATGCATGACACACACATGCGTACACGTCACCTTTCCTTCATGTGAAAAAGTTCTCTCCTCTAAGGGAAACGGGGCCATTGCCAAAGCAGACCGCTCCAGGGGGTCAGAACCAATGGCTGACCGAGAACCCACGGGCGTCTGATGTCAACGTTTGAAAGACAGAGACGCAGGGGAGGTGGCAGAGCCTCGTGTTGGGGGCCATCGAGTCGATGCAGACTCGGGGTGACCCGTGTGACAGTAGGGCGGAGTGTGGGGTTTCTAGGCTGCGATCTCTGGGGAACCAGGTTGCCTGGTCTTTTTCCCTCAGGGCGGCTGCGTGGGTTCCTTGGGCAGGGTTAGAGGGATGGCACTACAGCTGTGGGCACTGACCGGCTGCCAGCCTTTCTGTTAGCGGTCCGGCGCTTCACCCCTGCACTAGCAGGGCTCCTTGTCAGGCGCGGGGGACGACTACGGAGGAAGCTCCCTCTTCTCATTTTTGTTGACGTGGGTGTTATCATGAGGGTGCTCTCGAGTTACCTGGGTGACTGCGGTCACTGGTGTTTCCTGGACAAGAGCCTCGCTGGCTGGGGGGCTGGCTGGCTGGGTGGCCAGAGGCTGCGCTGGCTGAGCTTGCAGGTGTGCCCCTCGTCCGTGTCCCCCACTTGCCGTCTCCCTTGGAGCCACCTGTCTGTCTACTAGGTTCACTAGTTGAAAACTCCCTCGTGGACAACTACACTGCTCCGCCGGGAATTCGGCTGCTGTTAGCAAAATAGAGACGAGCCTGCTGTAGCTGGATTGATCAGGCTGTGACTGCTGGGCCAGATGACTCGGGTCACAGGCTGGGGATCCATGCACGACGTGCACCCATGTTTTGGGAGGACCTGGGGGCGGCGTGGCTGAGTGTCAGACGAGACGATTTGATCTGACCGATGCTGATTACTGCTGTGTGGATAATTTAACGAAGCATGGAGCTTAATCTCCGATTTGTTGGTGCCTTTATCCAAAGTGAGTTATGAAATCACTTTTACTTCATTCAAGAAGGAAGTTTTAATTAAAGACACATGAACAAGGTGTCTTATGTAACCGGCTCTGGAACAGTCCAGACAAAACCTTCTCAAGTAACAGTACTCTCCAAATCAGGGCGACATCTAGAATACCAGCCTTGGCCATCATTCTGCCTATGTGTGGGAGGGAGGCCCTAGGTGGCACAGGTGGCTCAGCCCTCAGCTGTGTGCTGAAAGGTGTGAGGGTCAGACCCACCCAGCAGGGTCTCAGAGGACAGGCCTGGGGAACCCATCCTGAAAGGTCATGGCTGCGGCCACCCTGTGGGCACGCCCAGCCTTACCCAGGGGCCGTGCGGTGTGTGGTTTGTTTGGAAGCTGAGTGAATGCCGCCATCGTCCATGTGGCTCTCTGTGTTCGGGAAGGCTCTCCCTGCACACTGAAGGAAGCCCGGCCACAGGCTTCTGAAAGGTCACAGCCTTGAGCAGGCTGTGCAGCACAGCCCTGCCACGCACAGCGGTGTCACTGGGAGACTGGGGTGGCTGTTGTCAGGGCTTGAGATGACTGGTGTAAGAAGGAACGGTGGATGGCTTGGAGCTACCTGGGGATAGTGCATGGAGGAGAAGCCCTCCCAGGCTGCCAGACCTGGCCCGGTTGTGAGGTTCGTGAAGCCCTCTGTGGTGCACACAGTAAAGTGCTCGGCTGCCAACCAGGAGGTCCACGCCCACACAGAGGCCGCTCAGAAGCAAGGCCCCATGACGCGATCCAAAAGGTCACAGCCCTGAGCACTGCGGAGCACAGCGACACTTTGCAACACAGGACGGCTGGGAGTCAGAATTAACTCCGTGGTTTTTCCAACCAGCCCTGGCCTTTGTTCAGTCTGGTTGTAAGAGGGAGGCCCGTCGAAGAGAGCCCTTTTTCTCCCTTCCACCGCAGACACACGTGTGCACACACACACCTCCCATGCAGACCACCTGGGCATAGCCATGGTCTTGTGAAGGGTTTCTAGAGAGGCTAAATCAGTAAAGTGTATTTATATTACATGTATATATATATAAAACATATATATTTTCGAAGACTGCCAATTAAGCTCCCAAACTCATCCTACGAAAGTGTTAGAGACGTCATTGCTGAGATTCGCCACGGTCACCTGCAGAGTGGCTCCCCTTGGCAAGCTCGGCACCAATGCTGGTGCTTAGTCCACCCTTCAGAGCCATCGACTATGATGTTCGGGGACTTACTTGTCACACCTGGTATGAGGTGATTGAAACTACCATGTATTCAGTCAGGCGCACCCTAGTCCTCAAGGTGACATCTTTGCTTCTTAACAGTTCAGAGCGGCCTTTGCAACAGATTTACCTTGTACAGTGTGTCCTTTGATTTCTGGACTGATGCTTCCATGGGTGCTGACTGTGGGGCCAAGTACGATGAAATGCTTCACAACTTCAGTGTTTTCTCTGTTTATCATGGTGTTGCTTACGGGTCTAGTGAGGGCTATTTTCTGGACATTGAGGTGCAATCCTTACCGAAGGCTGTGGTCTTGGATATTCATCAGTAACCGCTACGAGTCAGTCCCCTTTACTTTTGGCAGGCCAGTAGGTGCTTGGTAAATCTGTTGTGGTCCATTTCTGAGAACTAGTGGATGCTGGAATTGATTTTGAATTCTAGAGGATATCTAAATTCGGATTTAATTCTTTCCAAAATATGAAGCCTGATAAGTTAGTGAACTTGCCACCGTGGATTTGTGTTGGCAGCACTGTACAGACAACTCAGTAAGGTTTCGTAATCTTGGTACATCAGTGTCTCACAGCTCGGTTCATGTGGACACGTGGCAGTGTCTTGCTGAGTGGTTCGTTATTGTTGTTCCATGTTTTTGTGTGTTGTAAGAATGTTGGAGCTTGAATTAGAGCAACAAACAAACATTAAATTTCTTGTTAAACTTGGCAAGAGCGGAAGTGAAATCAGTTTATCCAGTGAACCAGTTTATCAGTGAATCCCGTTTATGGGGTTAATGCCATGAAGAAAATGGCAGTGTCCAAATGGATTAACTGCTTTTCTGAGGGGAGAGAAAGTGTCACTGATGAAGGGAAATCAGGGCAGCCAGTAACTAGCAGAACTGATGAAAACATCACAAAAATTTATTGAATTGTTCATCAAAATCATCAGCTGACTGTGGGAAGCCTAGCAGGCTAAGTAAACACTGATAGAGAAACAGGAGAATCTTAACTGAAAATGATGTGTCCGAAATGGTCCCAAAGGAGCTCACCAATGAACAGACGCGAAGGAGAGTCGAAGTCCACCAAGACCTCCTGGAGAGGCGAGGCGGTGCTTCGGGCCGTGTTAGCTCTGGTGGCGGAACACGGCGGTCCCAGCGTGGCCCCGGAGCAAGGCATCAGCACACGGTGGGAGTCAGCCAACGCTCCACGACAAGAAGATTCTGTAAATCTAGAGTCACAACAATGTCACTAATCTTTTTAGATATCAGAGGGATTGTTCATTCTGAATTTGTACCAACTGGACAAACGGTTAACCAAGTCTACCACTTGCAAGTGCCAAAAAGACTGCGTGAGAAAGTTAGACGAAAACAACCTGAACTTTTTGCCAGCAACCCAGTGGCTCCTGCGTCGCGACGCTGCCCCGGCTCACACGACACCGTCTGTGCAGGCGTTTTTAGCCAGTAAACAAGTAACTGGATTGGAACAGCCCCCCTGCTCCTTGATCTGACCACAAATGACTTTTGTCTTGGCTGGAAGGTAAAGGACATATTGAAAGGAAGACATTTGGATGACCTTCAGGACATCAAAGAAATATGATGACAGCTCTGATGGTCATTCTAGAAAAAGAGTTCCCAAACTGCTTTGGAGGGTGGACTAGTCGCTGGCATCAGTGCCTAGCTTCACGAGTAGAGTACTTCGAAGGTGCCCACAGCAATATTCAGCAATGAGGTCTGTAGCCCTTTCTCTAGTATGAGTTTGTGAATGTAATTGTCAGACCTCATGTATTGCTGTTAAGTTGATTCCGATTCCCAGCAGCCTAGTGTGAAACAGTAGAACTGTCCCGTAGGGTTTCTTGGGTGATAATATTGATTCGAGCGGCTCACCAGGCCTTTCTCCTGCAGAACTCCCGGGTGGATTCGAATTGCCAACCTTTGGGTTATCCACTGAGCCCTTGGCCATTGTTCCACTAGACCTCCTTAGTTCTTTAGAACGGAATAGTCCCGAGTTTTAGCAGTATATGCATCAGTAATTAGGTTTCACCTTGGAAGTCTTCACAGAGATACAAATTAAACGGTCTGATCTTCGGCCCACCAGTGGATCGGGCTGGGTGGAAAGTCTTCCTGCTGGGACCATATGTTTTCTTTTGGGACAACGTCGGGGTGTGTTCTCTCCACGTTAACATGTGCAGCTCGGAGGAGAGACCTGGGCTTCTGCTTCTGGGACGATGACTGCCTAGGAAACTCTAGGAGGCAGGCCCACTCTCACATGGAGTCACTGTGAGCCAAGACTGACCAAGTGGCGCCAACCACAGCAATGAAGCATGCTGGCTCAGAAGGCCTGGTGGCCCAATGGTTAGGTGCTGAGCTGCTGCCTGACCGACTGGTGGCTCACAACTACCCATAGTGCCCCGAGAAAAAGGACCTGGTGGTCTGCTCCTGTGAGGGCCACAGCCTAGGACGCCCCATGCAGCAGTCCTGCTGGATCACACGGGGTCACCACAAGCTGGACGGGGCTCAGTGGCACTCAACAACAAGAAGAAGTAGTGGTGCACCCTGAAGTCCCATCAGGGCCCAGTTCTGTCTGTCCAGAATTTATGAGCCTGACGTATAGTAGTTGTTGCATAAATATTCATTGAATAAACCCGAAGTTTCTCAGCATGGGAGCCAAGCCATCTGTGACACTGAAGCTGTTGCTGGCTGATGCTGAGTTGGTTCTGACTCACAGTGGCCTCACCTGGCAGAGCCGCCTGCCCCACTGTGCCTTCTAGGCTGTCGTCTTTACAGGAGAGGACGGACAGCTCGCGCTCCCGTGGGTGGGCTGTGGGCTAGAATCGCTGACCTCTCAGTTAGCAGCTGAGGGCACCACCAGTGCCTCACCAGGGCTCCTGAAAAGTCCCTGAAACCAGACACTGTCTAAACTCAATGACAGTTTGGAGCCTGGGGACCCTGAGCCAGCAGGAGAGGGCTGGCTAGTCGCGGCGCCCACCATCTCGGAGCAGACTCGCCTCTCCGTCTCATCTGACGCGTCGGTTGCCGGCTCTGATACGTCCCCTTTTATCAGCTCAGGCAAGTCAGTTACAATGCAATTAGACTGATTGGATTAATGGCTCAAATTTCGTTATCCCATCCTGTATCCTGTGTAGGTGACTATTTCTGACAAATCACATGTTATACTTGATGGCTGTTTGGTGGATAGCTGCTTGAAATTTTGTCAGAATGGACTGTAGCTTATAAACCCTGAAGAAATGCAGGTTGGAGTCAGAGGGGTCAGCTGGTCCAGAGCCCGGGCGCTGGGTTAACAGGCACGCTCGTGTGACATGGGGTCAGCTGGTCCAGAGCCCGGGCGCTGGGTTAACAGGCACGCTCGTGTGACATGGGGTCAGCTGGTCCAGAGCCCCGGGCGCTGGGTTAACAGGCACGCTCGTGTGACATGGGGTCAGCTGGTCCAGAGCCCGGGCGCTGGGTTAACAGGCACGCTCGTGTGATGATACCAGATGGCGATTTGCCAGGGAGCAGTCCTCACCCAGTGGCCCTGTGGGAGGAGGACCTGGACGTCCGCCTGCACAAAGATTGCAGCCCAGGAAACCCCGTGGAACTCGGCTCTGCTGTGTCACATAAGGTCCTCGTGAGTCCACTGCCAAAACGATCTGTGGTTCTCCTGACACAACAGCTACGTGCCCGGCTGCTGACCAAAGGTTGTTGGCTGGAGCCCACCCAGAGGGCCCACGGGGGAAAGACCTGGCTGTCTGCTCCCACGGAGGTCACTGCCTGGGAGACAGCCTGGGCAGTGCGGTGCTGTGACACAGGGTTGCTGTGGGTCACAGCCAACTCAGCAGCACCCAGTGACACAGCAATCTTCAGGTGACGGTGATACCTGTTGTTGACGTCGTGGCAGATGGGTGCTGGAAAGGAAACAAGTGACAAAGCCATGGTGCTCTCCAGCAGTCTCCAGGGCCTCTTACGTCCTACCAAAGAGCGCACCTTTAACTGAGAGCCAACGAGACTTCTTGAGGGTGCTTGTTGGGTGGGGAGGGGCGCACGTGGGTTGTTTCTGAGTTTCCTTTAGGTTCTTTCATCACTGGGTTCAATGTAATTAAGATATTTGAAGGATTATATTAATCTCTTAAAAATTATTCCATTTCAGTTTTTTAAAAACATTTAAGGAATGACGACCTAAGGTATGATGTTGTCTCTGAAGTGTGTCTGTGTGTCCGTGCTGGCCATGTCTGCCCTGGTGTAGCCGGCATCCCAGCTGCCCACCTCACCTTCGCTGGGGTCTTGTCACCAGGGGAGCCGAGCCCTCAGCCCTGCTGCTCCCTGTCTCGTTTATCGCGTTCTCAGTTGTCCCTTGGTGGGGAGGGTTGTGTGTTGCTGGGGTGCTGAACACGTTCGGGCCAAGCTTCCAGACTAAGACAGATGAGGAAGAAAGGACTGGTGGTCTACATCCAAAACTTAGGCAGTGAAACCCCGTGGATGGCAGTGACCCTGAGGTCACCGTGGTGGGGCCGGGCCGGGCAGCGTTCCGTGCTGTTGTGCGGCAGTGAGGAGGGCCCGACTTGAGGGTGTCTCATAACAGCAACCTGCACTGCTGTCGAGTGGATTCTGGCGCACAGCAGCCCTCGAGGACAGAGCAGAGTGGCCCCGTCCTAGTTTCCAAGGACCGGCTGGTGGGTTCAAACTGCCGGCCTTTCGGGCAGCAGCCAGACACTTCACCGCTGCGCTCCCAGGCTCCAGCAACAGCAGCTGACACTGGATGGAGATCAGGGGTGGGAGGAGGGGCACGGGGAGGCTCTCTGGAGCAGGTGAGACCAGGGATGGCAGGGAGGTGAAGGGCGTGGGGTCAGGTGGACGTACCCGAGAGGCTGCCCCTGGAGACGGTCAGCACCCAGCGTCAGCCTCGGTGGGTCTCAGTAGGTGAGGACTTGGAATCTGCGGCCAGGCCTGGAGCTGAGCCTGGCGCAGAGTGGCGGGTGCTGTCCTGGGGCTCTGTGTCCCCACCTGGGTCTCTGTCCTGACGGCTTTCACAGCCTGTCTAAAGGCCCCGAGCCCTTCTACTTTTGTGAGCTGTAATTTTTTCTTATCTGCAAAGCAGTATATTTATGAAGGGAAATGAAGAGGTATAGGTGAGCAAAAGGAAGGGAACCATATTGCCACCGGCTCGCCCAGAATCTGGTGGAACGGGGCGCAGGCTCCTCCAGATCCTTAAGTACTCACGTCTCTTTGTTAATGTGCTGTCGGTCTTCCTGCTTTACAGCCGCCTGTTCTGTTCAGTCAGTATTTTATACGGATTTTTTTTTACAAGTCAATGAACATCCTCCTGTATTAGTTATTAGGCCTGAGCAGTAGTATGTCTTTTTTTCTTTTAATATTTTCTTGTGCTTTAAAGTAAACGTTTATAATCCAAATCAACTGGCCACGTAAAACCTCAAGCACACCCACCGTGCAGCTCTGACTGCACCCCACCCCAGAGCACACCCCTCCTGTCCTCCCTCTGTACTTCCTGTGTCCTTTCAACCAACTCCTGGCCCCGCACCCCTACCCGCTCATCTTCCCTCTGGACCGGAGCTGCTCAGACAGTGTTATGTAGATGTTTACTCCGAGAAGCACCGTCTTCGCCAGGATCTGTGTCTTACAGTCCAGCGAATCTTTGCCTGAAGAGTCGGCCTCAGCACTGGTTTCGGCTCTGGGCCAACAGCGGGCCTGGAGGCCGTGTCCTCAGGGGCCCCTCCGGCTGACAGATCATCCCGTGCAGTCTTTTAATCGAGTTCTAGTTCTGCACACCCATTTTTCTCCCATTACATCAGGGACTGATTGGACTGAGAAGTAGTACTGAGAAGGAACTGGGTAGAGCAGCGGCTAGGCAGCTGGCCGCTAAGCGGAAAGTCAGTGGTTCGAAGCCACCGACTACTCTGTGGGAGAAAGCTGCGGCAGTTGCTTCTGTGACCGCGACCGTCTTGGACATCTTACGGGGCAGGTCTGCTCTGTCCTACAGCGTCCCTGTGGATCTGGATGGGCTCAGTGGCACAGGACAGCAGTGGATCTTTGGTCACGGTGACCCTGCCTGTGACAGAAGGAAGTCTTGCCAGGGCCTGGGTCGTCCTCCTGATGGCCAGTGTGTCCCCGTCTGTCCTGCAGGCTATTGTGCAGTGTCCCGCTGAGGGTCTCCGTGCTCTTGCTGACCCCTCGTCCTTCTCCGGGGGCCGATTCCTCCTGATACATGTGCAAGGCACGCTAGTCAGACACGGCTCTGGTTTGCTCCAGGAGGGTTTCATTGGCCAATTTTTGGAAATAGCTCTCCAGACCGTCCTTCCTGGTCTTAGTCTGGAAGCTCCCCTCAAACCTGTCCATCACCGGTGACCCCACTGGGATGTGAAAGACCTGTGGTGTCGCTTTCGGTGCCGTAGCAGTGCACAAACGGCCGCGGTGTGTGGACACACGTGTGCTTGAGGATTGGGCCTCTCAACTGTTCTTATTGCTTTTCTACTGTAAGTCATATTTAGATGAATGTTCTTGTTCACACCCTTCACTCTTTCCCTAAATCCCCATCAATGGCTTATTAATCTCAATCCTAAAAAAGCAGGTGTGTAACAGTAGTGTATCTGGTAAAATTATAAAGTAACTCAAGGCCACCTTTGTATTACTTGTGCTCAGCTGTTGGGACATCCCCAGAGGTGGCCTGTCCTGCACCCCCTTCATGGTGTGGGTATACACATGTAACCCACTGCCACTGAGTTGATTCCGATTCACAGCAACCCTACAGGACAGAGTTGAGCACCTCACAGCGTTTCCAAGGACCCCTGGCAAACCTGACCTGCCAGCCTTCTGGTCAGCAGCTGTAGCCCTTAACCACTATACTACAGGGTCTCCATACATACACAGACATATGGTTGTGGTTTTGGTCAAGGTTTATGTGGCAAATTAATTTCTCACTTGGTGATTTCTGCGCAAGTTGTTCAGTGACAAGAGTTGTGTTTGTCACAGGTTGGCATTCTCTTCAGTTGCGTCCTGATGGTTCAGTCTCCAGTCCTCTGTTGCCTGCCCCCAGTCTCGTTTTTAGAGCAAGTGCTGACTTTGGTCCCACGGATGGTGTGTTAACGGAGCGCCACACTCAGAGGTGATGCGTGTCCTGTGGTGCATCAGGCTGTTACTGCCATAAAAGGTGACCTCGGGGGAAGATTTTGTTTGAAGTTTGAAGAGCATCTCAGGGCCATGGCCCCAGGGGTCCCCTAGTCTCAGCCAGTCCAGCTGGGCCCGTTGTCTTTGTTTTTTGTTCTGAAGAACCTGAGTTCTGGTGCACAGTCTCCCTCCCATTCTCCAGGGCCCACCTACTGTGGTCCTGGTCAGAACAGGGGTTGCTGGTGGCCGGGCACCAGCTAGCTCTGGTCTCGGGGAAGGTGAAGCGGCGGCGGGAGCAGCATGTTCACCATGCAGACCGGTTTCTTCTCTGAGACTCAGGTTTTCTGCTTTCCTTGTTCCTGATCACATCTCACGATGTTTCATATTCTCATATCTGCCCCACGAGAAGGGGGGAAAGCAGAGTTCGGTTCCATTTCACAGACAGTGGGGGCCTCTGAGTGCCACAGAGGGGCGGAGGGAACTCTTGTGGAAGCTTGTTCTGGGGAAGGGGTGCCATGAGTGACGTGATAAAGTGTGTCTGAGAGTCTGAGGGCCTAGAGGAGGGACAGGCAGTGCAGAGGGCATGGTCTGGGTGGGGCAGGGGTGCCCTGGAGGGGGTGCTGCGTGCGGCTGACCACGGCGCTGGGCTGCCCTAGGGATGGTCAGGGACCCTTGGCAGGGGGTGCCCTGGAGAGAGTGCTGTGCGTGGCTGACCACGGCGCTGGGCTGCCCTAGGGATGGTCAGGGACCCTTGGCAGGGGGTGCCCTGGAGGGGGTGCTGCACGTGGCTGACCACGGTGCTGGGCTGCTCTAGGGACGGTCGGGGACCCTTGGCAAGGCCAGCAGTCAGTCATTAACCCAAAGGCCGGTTCACATAGGCGTACAACCTGCACTCTTCTTTTAAATGAAAGGGAAATAGAGGAGAACAAGGCATGGACAGTAGGATTTTAGGGGAGTGTGATGCTGCGTTTGTGGGCGCAGAGAGGGCAGTAGGGAACCTCTGCCTGAAAGCCGGCCGAGCAGCGAGAGGACACTGCTGGTGATGCGATGTTGGCATCCTCGGCGTCCCTTGCACGGGTCGGTAGCCCGAACGCCGGTCGTGCGGCAGCCGGTGGTGGCGGGAGCTCCTGAGGGCAAGTGCGGGGTAAAGCTCGGAGCTGGCTCTTTAATTCGTGGGACCAGTTATTCTCAGGGAAGACCAGAGAGTGTGAGGCCGCCTGTTAGAATTTTAGCTATAGGAGATGAATAGAAATTAAATCTGACTGCAACAACTTAAGTCATGTTGGAAAACTCTCCAGGTCTTAGGATTAAAAACTATAATTCTACTTAGAAATTCCTGGTGTTTTCACAGATGCAAGATTTTTTTTTTAATCCATTAATTAAAAGGTACATAATCCAAAGTCAATTAAATAGTAAGACGTTTATAAGAGATTCTTATTTCATGAACTTCCCGCATATGTGAATAATAACCACATACCCAACACAAGTTCACCTTTTTTCCCCTTTTTCCACAGGCTGCTGACAGCTATGGGGAGCCCTTCTGGTCACGGTTTTGGTGGCAGTGACCGACCTCTGGACTGGTTTATTGTTCTAGTTGGTTTTCACACTGTGCAGGTATCTAGCCTGGTGCTGTCCAGTTGGTTCAGATTCAGGGGGACCCCATGTGCCAGAGCCAACCTGCCCCATCGGGGTTCCCAGGCTGTACCAGAGCGCGTCGCTGGCACCATCTCCCTCTGAGTGGCTGGCTGGGCCCAAACCGTCCACCTTTAAGTTAGCTGCTGAGTGCTGAGCCGCTGCCCCCCAGGGCTCCCCACTGTGGACTTGGTTACTGGGTTACACTCGATGGGAGACAGAGCCCGTTCCAGCGGAAGGTGCGTCGCCCTTGTGGTCACCACCCGAGACCAACACACCGCGGTGTTTCTTGTTGCAGGCTCATGCCAAAGTCTGGCATCTCTACCACACTTCCTTCCGCCCGTCCCAAGGGGGCCAGGTGTCCATCGCCCTGAGCTCCCACTGGGTCAGCCCCCGGAGGATGTCCGACCACAGCATCAGGGAGTGTCAGAAGTCGCTCGACTTTGTTCTGGGCTGGTTTGCCAAGCCCATATTTATCGACGGCGACTACCCGGAGACGATGAGGACTAACCTGTCGTCGCTTCTGCCGGAGTTCACCGAATCGGAGAGACAGCTGGTGAAGGGGACGGCGGACTTCTTTGCACTGTCCTTCGGCCCCACCTTGAGTTTCCAGCTCCTGGAGCCTCACATGAAGTTCCGGCAGGCCGAGTCCCCGAGCCTGAGGCAGCTGCTTTTCTGGATAGACCTGGAGTACAACCGCCCGCCGGTGTTCATTGTGGAGAACGGCTGGTTCGTCCTGGGGACCACCCGGCTGGACGATGCCAAGTACATGTACTACCTCAAGAAGTTTGTCATGGAGACCTGGAAAGGTAGCGCTGTGGGAAAAATCCTCATTTCCTGCCAGAGTCACTCCAATCACAATCCTTAGTATTGTCTGTGATAGATTTTATGCATTTTTATAGCTTAGTCATAATGTAGAAATTCATGTGGACAGTGGCAGGAATCCATGTGTGAGGTCTGACAGTAAGGTTCACAAACTCATGCTAGAGAAAGCGCTACAGACCTCTCTGCTGGCTACCACTGTGGTCACCTTCGAAGGACGCCCCTTGGGAAGCTGTGCACCACCGCCAACCCCGAGGCCACCCTTCAAAGCGACTTGGGAACTCTCTTTCTGGAGTGGCCAACAGAGCTGTTGTCGTATTACCCTTGATGTCCTGAATATCATCAAAATGTCTTTCTTTCAATATTTCTTTTATCTTCAGGTAAAGAAAACAGCCCTTTCTGGCCAGATCAGGTGAGTCAGAGGGTGTTCCAATACAGTTATTTGTTTACTGGCTAAAAACTCCCTCACAGACCACTAGACAGTTAAGTCCCTGAACTTGCCACCATGCCACCATGTGCAATCACCATTCTAGAAAGAGTTCCAAAATTGCTTTGAAGGATGGACTAGGTGCTGGCATCAGTGCAAAGCTTCCCAACGGGCAGAATTTGAAGGTGACCATAGTGATATTCAGCAGTGAAGTACGTAGCACTTAGAACAATTAAGTTGGCAGACTTAGTTGTCTGTCAGACCTCATATGTAACAACTTTCTAAGGAGCCCTGGTGGTGCAGTGCAGTGGTTAAGTACATGGTTGCTAACTGAAAGGCTGGCAGTTCGAATCCAGCCGCAGCGTGGGAGAAGGATGTGGCAGTCTGCTTCTGTAAAGATGAAAGCCTGGGAAACCCTGTGGGGCAGTTCTTCTCTGCCCTAAGTGTCACTGTAAGTGAGAATAAATTCAATGGCATTTTTAAAAATACCTTTCCAACTTAGGGCCTTGAAGAACATAAATAAGTTTTTAAAACTCATTTTGTAAATGAGAAACTGGGTAATAATACACCAAACTGCTTGCCAGCCAAGTGCTTGGCTTTCAGCTATTAGTTAAACTTTTAGGCAGTTAAGCATAAAATAAATGCCAAGATCATTAGTTCTTTGTGTGTCTCTTTACTAATACAATTGTTTGAAGGAAAGTCTCTACATTTTCTAGAGAAAAATAAGTAATTGTTGCTTTTAAAGCCTTTATTCACTTATTGTGTCAGGTGCAGAGCTAGGGTGCCTGGGATAGAAGTGGGAACAGGACCTCTTCCTGCCGCTGGGGCACACGTTCGAAACCAAGGGTTATCAGGTCTTGGTATTGGGAATGAAAATAACTTAGTGGACATAAGCTTCTCCATAAACCGGCTCCGTTG
Organism: Heterohyrax brucei; assembly: GCA_028571685.1. Taxonomy (NCBI): domain Eukaryota; kingdom Metazoa; phylum Chordata; class Mammalia; order Hyracoidea; family Procaviidae; genus Heterohyrax; species Heterohyrax brucei. Next base: position 84,970,622 of record CM053159.1, read on the forward strand.
AGTCTGTGCTGAGTCGCGGAGACCCTGCAGGCTTCAGATGACAGCTGCACCCCACAGGGGTTTTCAGTGGTATGACGCTGGGGAAAGGCTTCTGGGGGGCTTCAGATAGATCAGTAGACAAGTGTTTAACCATTCTCATCATTCAGGAACTGAGAAGCAAAATTAAATAAGCATGTTTCTAAAAGATATTTATTTGTAGAGTAATCTCAGTTTGATCAGAGCCTTTGTGGTTGGGACAAAAGTCTTGATCTGCCTGATGGTAAACGTTGTGTTTCATTCATTTCAGGAGTCACTGTCCACCCGTAGTAAAACCCTCAAGTGCTCTGGCATCCTGAGGAGAATGCACAGCCAGCGGTCACCTTGTTCTTGTCCTTTCTTCCCTCTGCAGCAATCAGACTGGACGGGGTGCGTGTCATTGGGTATACGGCGTGGTCACTCATGGATGGCTTTGAGTGGCACCGAGGGTACAGCGTCCGACGCGGGCTCTTCTATGTCGACTTCCAGAGCCAGGACAAGAAGCTGTGGCCCAAGTCTTCAGCCTTCTTCTACCAAAAGCTGATAGAGAGAAACGGCTTCCCGCCTTCCCCGGAAAACCAGCCGCTGGAGGGGACGTTTCCTTGTGACTTTGCGTGGGGCGTTGTCGACAACCACGTGCAGGTAAGTCAGCTGGTAAAAGCCGCCACAGCGTCACCGAGCCCCGCCACCAGGACGCGTCTCAGTGCGCACGCCACATGGCCCCGCAGCCAGGAGGTCAGGGGTTTGAATCTATCAGCTGCTCCCAGGGAGACAGATGTGGCCATCTGCTTCTGTAAAAGTGATAGCCTTGGGAGCCCTACGAGACTCCTGGACTCTGTCCTGTAAGGTCACTGTGTGTCAGAATCGACTCAATGGCAAGGTTTTATTTGATTTTATTTTAAAGAAAGTAAAAAGATCAAATACTCTCCGCTTGTAGAATAGTTTTCCAGCCTTTTGAAACAGCCAAGTTCTTGGACAGACAGAATATTGTGGGACTACCAGATTCCAATGGAGTTCCTGAAATGGACACGGGGACAAGGAGCAGAGACCTCTGGATACAAAACTCAGGGCCCTCCACGCTGGGGGAACCCCTGGAGAATGAACAGCTGGTCTCCAGCCATTGCAAAATGGAATCCAGTGCTTCTGGGGTTTACCGAGACCCTTGTGTAGTGAGCGCTCAACAGGGTTTTTAGGTTTCCTAGTTTTAAAGGGATTTGTTTTCTAGAATTTGAGTACTTGAGTAAGGATTTATTAGATGCCTGCTGTAAGTATACCGTGGACTACAGAACAGCAAACAAATTAGTCTTAGAAGAGATACAGGCAGAATGCCTCTCGGAAGGGAGGATGGAGTGACTTTGTCTCACGTCATCTGGACTTGTTCTCAGGAGGGTCTGGTCCCTGGAGAAGGACGTCATGCTTGGGAAAGTAGAGGGTCAGTGAAAAACATGAGACCCCCAACGAGGTGGGCTGGCACAGTGGCCACAACACTGGGCTGGAATGAGACGACCAGCGTGAGGATGGTGCAGGACCAGGGGGTGTCTGTCCCTGTGTGGGCAGGGTCACTGTGAGCAGGCGCTGACCTCACGGCTGACACCGGACCACGACCAGCAGGAGGCCTGGTGGTGCAGCGGTTAGGTGCTCAGCTGCTAGAGAAGGACCTGGTGGTAACTTCCTTGCAGATGGCGGCCTGGGAACCCCCTGGGGCACTTCTTCTCCACCACAGGGGGTTGCTGTGGGTCAGAGCTGACTCTGAGACACCTGAGAACAGCACCAGCAGGAAGTGTGTGCACAGGTTAGCTGCGAGGTCTGCCCAGTCGGGGGGGCGCTGCTGTGGAGCACTCGGAGATGACGACCACTGAGCTCCTGCTTGCGGAGGAGCGAAGGAATCTCTTGAGGGAAGACCGTGGATCACAGACTGTAGAGTGATGGAGTCAGCCACTGCCTGGTGGCACGTGAGTCTGTCGGGCTGAAGGATTCTGGACTGAAGTACCCTTAGGTCAGGCCATAGGGTGACGGAGTGGAGCCCGGCCCAGTGGTCCGTGAGCAGGGCAGGGGATGTGTGGTGATGGAGTGGATCCCGGCCCGGTGGTCCGTGAGCAGGGCAGGGGGTGTGTGGTGACGGAGTGGAGCCTGGCCCAGTGGTCCGTGAGCAGGGCCGAGTGCAGCATTGTTGATTAAAGTCTGAGTGTGAAATATGTAGCCAGAACAGAGACGATGCTCAGGATTCGTGGACAAGCAGTGGCATCCTTCTAGCCAAATCACTAGCAGAATGACTGCGGTTTCCAGAGAAGCTCTTGGAATCACAGAGGCCCTGGTGATCCCAAAGGGGACTGCACTTGGCTGCCGACTGAAGGGTGGTGGCCCAGACCCGCCCAGCAGCTCCACAGGAGAAAGACCAGGAGACCTGCTCCTGCAGAGGCCACAGCCTAGACAACCCCATGGGCCGTGTGGGACCAGCGAGAGTCGGAATCTCAGGGGCACCCCGGAACAACAACCTTCCCCTGTCGGAGCTTGCTAGCTCTGTGTTACGCAGAGCCTACATTCACTTTGAAACCCGCAGTGGGTGGCCGTGTCTCGGGAGCTCCCTGGCGGGAGTGGCCGCCATTGTTGTCTTTCCCTCCCAGGTCTCAGTCTGAGCTTTGTGCCGCCCCGTCAGTGTCCTCCCCAGCCAGCTGCCTCACTGACGCGGCACGAGCAAGTCCTTTGTTGCATCAGTTCTAGCGTGGGTACGTTGTGTGTGTTTTTAATTTATATGAACAGTCCCTTTTATTACGTTCTATTAAAACATGTTTTTCCTCCACTGACTAGAGTTTCAGACTCTTGACACACACAGGAGCAAATGTCTTCACAAGGACTCCTGGTGGCATGGCAGTTTAGCACTCGGCCGCAGGCTGAGAGGCTGGCAGGCTCTGATGGGTACAGAACGGAGGACAGAGCGGAGGACAGAGCGGAGGACAGAGCGGCCATCGGCGCTGGTGACGATGGCAGCCTGGGAAACCCCGTCGGGCAGCTCAGTTCTGTCACATGGATCCCTCGGAGTTGGAGTTGACTCAGTGGCACCTAAAAGCAACAGTATTGATGAAGCACGGATTTCACCTGACAAACTTGAAAAATAACATGCCATGAAGGACACAAAGTGTCTGAAGTCTGACTTTAGACTTATTCACTGTCACTTTACTCAGACCCCAGTCCCCAGCTGACACTTTTGTTTCCCATGAGTCACTAATGGAGGCCTGGAGGCACCGTGGTTAAGCGCTCGTGTGTGCTCCCACGTTGGTGGTCAGAGCCTGTCCTGTGGCTTCGTGGGAGAAAAGCCTGGGGATCTGGGCCCTCAAGGACACCACCTGGAAACCCTGAGGGACAGTTGTGCTTCACCGCTTGGGGTCACCGTGAGTCAGGATGGATGACGGCCCCCAACAGCAAAGTGAGGTAGAGAGCCTGTTACATGATGAGACAGAGCTTCTGGACCTGTGTGGTGTCAGGGAGCGGTTCCTTCCACAGCAAAGACGTGCTGTTGGCTTTATACCTGCGCCTCCGAGAAGGAGGAGAGACGTTCGAGGCCTAATGTTATTTACTGTAAAAACAAACCTGTCAACTGGTTAACGGAGGTTAGACGGAAGGTTGCCTAAATGTTTGTTTCCAGATGTGGTGCTGTTACAGTAGAAATGTGACAGTCGGAGAGCTTTTATCAAAGAGAAGTTGATTCTCTCACAGCCCAGTGGGCTATGCATCCAAAGCGAGGGCCTCGGCTTCCGGGCGAGGCTCTGTCTCTCTGCCAGCTCTGCAGGAAGGTCCTTGTCGTCAGTCTTCCCTCGGTCTGAGAGTGTCCCGGCACAGGAACCCTGGGTCCGGAGGGTGTGCGGCACTGGGCGTGCTGCTGTACAGACGGTCCACATCGCCAGCTGTTCACTCCTTCCCTTCCCTTTCATGTCTTGCAGCAAGCCGCACCTCGGGGAAGCTCCCTCAGCAGGGGTGTTACGGTCCCACCTGAGGCCTCTGGCATGTCCTCCATCTGGCCCCATTAACCACCGGCAGAGATCAGGATTGGTGACCTAGACTATCACAGAATGCAGCCAACCACACAACACTGGAAATTGTGGCCCAGATAAATTGCTGCTCCCATTTTTGGGGGACATAATTTCATCCATGACAGTTATATATTTTTCCTGGAAAAATTGTATTTACTGTGTCATTTTTTACCCCAGTGTCTATCAGCTTGTTGTTCTGTGAGGGCTTATGTGTTGCTGGGAGGCTGGCGGCTGTGCCGCTGGTCCTCAGGTACCATCAGGGTCACCCGTGGTGGGCGGGTCTCATCTGTACCGCTGGTCCTCGGGTACTGTCAGGGTCACCCGTGGTGGGCGGGTCTCAGCTGTGCCACTGGTCCTCGGGCACTGTCAGGGTCACCCGTGGTGGGCAGGTCTCAGCTGTGCCACTGGTCCTTGGGTACCGTCAGGGTCACCCATGGTGGGCGGGTCTCAGCTGTGCCGCTGGTCCTCGGGTACCGTCAGGGTCACCCGTTGTGGACGGGTCTCAGCTGTGCTGCTGGTCCTTGGGTACCGTCAGGGTCACCCGTGGTGGGCGGGTCTCAGCTATGCCACTGGTCCTCGGGTACTGTCAGGGTCACCCGTGGTGGGCAGGTCTCAGCTGTGCCACTGGTCCTCAGGTACCGTCAGGGTCACCCGTGGAGGGCAGATCTCAGCTGTGCCGCTGGTCCTCGGGTACTGTTAGGGTCACCCGTGGCGGGCGGGTCTCAGCTGTGCCGCTGGTCCTCGGGTACTGTCAGGGTCACCCGTGGCGGGCGGGTCTCAGCTGTGCCGCTGGTCCTCGGGTACCGTCACAGTCACCCATGGTGGGCGGGTCTCAGCTGAGCTTCCAGATGAAGCCGTGCTAGGAAGAACAGCCTTGAGCGCACCCCACTGGAATTTAAGAAACACGCCCAGCGGACATTCGATGCACTGGACAGTAATGACCGGAGGCCAGGTGACTTGCAGAAGGACATTAAAGACATCATCCATGAAGAGAGCAAGAGATCACTGAAGAGACAGGGAAGAAAGATAAAACTCAACTGGATGTCCGAAGAGACCCTGAAATGTGCTCTTGAACTTCGAGTAACAAAAACAAAAGGAGGAAATGATGACATCGAAGAGCCGAAACGCTCGATTTCAAAGGGGAGAACCTGCTCTGCTTTTCTTAAGCTCGAGGGCTGAAGGAAAGATTCAAGCCCTCAGTTGCAATAGCGAAGGACTCTTGAGGGAGAAAATATTGAATGATGCAGAAAGCCTGAAAAGAAAGTAGAAAAACACACGGCGTCATTACACCCAAATGAGTGGCTGGCCTTCAACCGCTTTGGGAGGTAGCGTGTGATCAGGGACTGGTGGTGCGGAGGGAGAGTTGAGGGCGCGCTGAAGGCGGTGGTGAGAAGCAGGGCTCGGGGGCTGATGGAACACCAGCCGAGAGGTTTCCACAGATGGATGCAGCGCTCGGAGTGCTCACTCGTCTAGGCCGCGGTACCTCGGGGACAGCTGCGTGGCCAGCTGACTGGAAGAGATCCGTATTTACACCTATGCTCAGGAAAGGTGACGCAACTGAGTGTGGACGTTACTGAACAATATCACTAATACCACACAGAAGTGAAAGTTTGTTGAAGGTCGTTCAAAAGGGGCTGCCACAGTCTATCGACAGGAAGCTGCCAGAAAGTCCAGCAGGATTCAGAAGAGGACGTGGAACAAGGGACATCACTGCTGATGTGGGAGGGGCCCTGGCTGAAGCAGAGAACTCCAGAAGGATGTTTACCTGTGTTTTATTGACTCTGCTAAAGCATTCTACTGTGAGGATCATAACAAATTATGGATAATTTTGTGGAGGATGAAAATTCCGAAACATTTAACTGTGCTCGTGAGGAATCTGCACATGGATGAAGAGGCAGTCATTTGAACAGAACAAGGGGACCCTGCCTCGTTTAAAGTCAGGAAAGGTGTGCCTCAGGGCTGCACCCTTTCACAATACCTGTTCAACCTGTATGCCGGGCACATAGTCTTAGAACCTGACCTCTGGGAAGGAAAGAAGAGCAGGGAATCAGGACCGGAAGAAGACTCATCAGCATCCTGCATTGTGCGGATGACACGCCGTCTTACTGCAAGTGACGAGGACTTGAAACACTGGTGAAGACCGGAGACCCCAGCCTTCAGTGTGAGTTAAGTCTGCACCCAAAGAAGACAGAAGCCTCACAAGTAGAGTGGTCAGCAGCATCATGTCATCAAGGAAAAGGCAGCGTCGCCAAGGATCTTGTTTTACAGTCAGCACCCACGGAAGCAGCAGCCAGGGAATCAAAAGACACGGTCCTTGGCAAGTCTGCCACAAAGGACCTCTTGAAAGTGTTGAAAAGCCAAGATGTCACCTTGAAGACTGAGGTGCACCCAACCCAAGCCATGGCATTTTTAGCAACATCATATGCGCGCAAAAGCTGGACAATGCATAAAGAAGACTGAAGAAAAATTGATGCTTTTGAATTGTGGTGTTGGAGAAGAATACTGAATGTAACATGGACTTCCGAGAGAGTGGAAACCTTGGTGGCGCGGTGATTAAGCCCTGCGGCTGCTAGTCAAAAGGGGCGTGTCTCAGGCACCTGGCACTTCTCTAACAGGAACACCACCGGCGGATGGCCTTAGCAAATGGAAGTTTCTTCTGACACAGTCCAGTAGGCTACAGGCCTGAATCCAGGATGTCCACTTTAGGGGAAGGCTTTCCCTCTGTCGGCTCTGGAGGAAAGTCCTTGGGTTGCGTCAGTCTTTGTCCAGGGAGCATCTCGGCGCAGGAACCTCAGTCTGAAGGGCGCGCTCTGCTCCCAGTGCTGCTGTCTTGATGGTGTGAAGCTCCCAGTTCTCTGCTTGCTTCCCTTTCCGTTTGTCTCTTGCAGGATAAAACGCAGAGCAGGCCACACTCCAGGGAACCTCCCTTAATACCTTAATAAGGGTGTTACGGTCCCACCTTAATCTTCTTTCACATAATCCCATCTATTAACCACAGACAGAGATTAGTATTTACAGCACAGGAAAATCACAGAATGGAGGACAGTCATGAGACACTGGGAATCGTGGAGCAAATTGCTGTCCGTGTTTCTGGGGGGACACAATTCAGTTGTGACAGTTGGCATTTTGAATCCACCAGGCACATCTGGAAACTCTATAGGGCAGTTGTACACTGTCCTACAGGGTCCCTGTGAGTCAGAATCTCCTTGATAGCAGTGGGTTTTTCTTGGTTTGGCCAAAAGAATGAACAGTTCTGTCCGGGAAGAAATACAACCAGAATATTCCTTAGAAACAAGGATGGTGAGAGTATCTCTCACCTGCTGTGGACATGTTCCAGGAGAGGTTAGTTCCTGGAGAAGGACATGGTACTTGGTGAAGTGGAAGGTGAGTGGAAGGAGGAAGATCCCTTGTGAGCTGGGCAGGCCCAGGGGCTCAAGCCCGACAATGATGGTGGGAAGGCCCGGGGGACCCGGTGGCCTCCCTCCTCTGGCTCCCAGGGACGCTGTGAGGCAGAGCCGACTCTGCGGCTCCTGGCACCAGCCGCTGTTTCCAGGTGAGCTGAAGAGCTCTTGTCTGGGAGCAGCGACGGTCGTGACGTTCTGAGTTGGGACGACCTGCGGTCTGTGAAGGAAGACCGAAGTCCCTCAAGCGCTGCACGTGCTCACTTCAAAAAGCACGTACAAGCTTTCTGCCATGAGGCTGCGGAGGCTTGGTTTGTGGACGCGTCGTGGTGGAAGAGACTCGTGACGTGATTCCCAGAATGTCAGCGGAAACGCAGGTCTCACTGATCCACAGATGGCGGTTCTGCAGAAAAGCAATTTCCCTTTGACACCCTGGCTTTTTATTACTTTATAAATGGAGCTCCGGCCTCACCAGAGAAGCAGCAGCTTGTTGCCTCAGCCCCATAAAATGCAACACAGCAGATTCCCACAGGGATTTGTCTGGGCTTTGATTTTTATAATCAAAGTCACACTCAGCTGTGACAACCCCTGTTACAGAGTAGGAGCACTGTGCTGGGTGTTCTTGGCTGTCACCTCTGTAGCAGCAGACTCCAGATCTTCTGGGACAGTGCTGGGGACTGTTGGCTGTCACCTCTGCAGAAGCAGACCCCAGGTCTTCCGTGGCGGCACTGGGGACTGTTGGCTGTCACCTCTGCAGCAGCCAGTTGCCAGGCCTTCTTTCTGCAGCAGCCCAGGGTGGGATGGAACAGCAGCACTGAGGCTGGAAGTCAAGCATCACCGGCTGGGAGCCCCCAGGCACCACCTGTCTGCAGAGGTCAGACCGCGGCTCTGCCTCTAAAGGGCTTGTGGATGCAGAGTGGCCTTCAGGGCGGCCCTGCACCTGGCATTTCCACCACTGCTCTCAGATGGAGAGAGGACGGTGCAATTTTGATTTTACAGCGTGTTCTCTTCTTCTAAACGTGTGTTTTCAGTTTGGAGGATTGTACTTCACATGATTCACGAGGCTGACTGTCGTCCTCGTCCCAGAAAATGGATCTGGGACATGGAAGGGTCTGCACTAACACATCCTGCCATGGGTGGTGGTGACAGTGGTCCTTGTTTCCACAGTCTCTATCAGACTTGCTAAGATCCACCAGGTTTCATTTGTTCAATTTGGCCCCTGGCCCTAAGGCTGGTGAGAGGCAGCGGAGAGGCTGACTGGATACGTCTTCTGCCTGCCGTGCGGAGGCCCTGGGTGGAACAAAGAGTGCATGCACTCAGCTGCTGGCTCTGGCGTTAGAGACCGGAGTCCACCCAGAGGAGCCTCAGGAGAAAGGCCTGGCGGTCTGCGCCCGGAAGGCCACCACTGAGATCCCGTGGGTGCGGTTCCACCCCGAGACACATGGGGTCTCTGTGAGTTGGAGTTGGCTGCACAGTGGCTGTTTTATTCTTTTTTTCCTACAGCAAATCACAGTTTAAAATGAGATTTTAATAAGCACAATTTGAGTGTAACTTAGGTTTTAAATTAACTCACTCAGTCTTAAGCTTCGCTTGCCTACTTTTTTTTTTTTTTTTAATTTGAAAGACTCATATCACTGTTTCTTAAATGAAAAGGAAGTCATCGAAATACATTCTGCTTCCTGGATACAGAGGGCTGGGTGGGCGTTGCCTGTGTTTCCTGTCTGAAGACACCAAGGAAATCTGGATTTTGTTTATTTTTTGTTAATATCTTTTTTGCTTTAAGTGAAAGTTTACAATCTGAGTCAGTTTCTCATACAAAGACTTAGACATGTTTTACTGTGTCATGTGACCCCAGCTGCTCCCCCGACCTGTGACAGACAGCATGCACCTCCTTCCCACACTGTCTTCCCAGCCACCTCCCTGTCCCCTCTGCCCTCTCATCTCTTCTCTGGACAGGAGCGGCCTGATGTATCCACTGAAGCCAAGAAACACACCATTCCCAGGATCGTTTTATGGCTCTGAGTCCAGTCCAGCCTTTGTCCGACGAGTTGGCTTCGGGAATGGTTTCGGCTCTGGTCTAACAGAGAGTCTGGGGGTCATGTTTTCCAGCGACCCTCCAGTCTATCTGACTTGATCTGATTTTATTGTTTTAAAGTTAAAGCCCAATATCAGAGAGAACTCTAGGCAAAACAAGTGCACACTGGGAACTGGGTGCATCTCTTCATCAGCTGCTTGAACGTCTGGGAGACGTTTGAAGTTCTGCCTCGCCTGCTCATTTGGAGATCTGCTGTGGAGTCTGTCTGACTCCTGGTGACCCTGTGTGTGCAGAGTGGAACCCCTCTGCAGGGTATTGAAGGCCTACCTTCTGAGATGCCTCGGGGGGACTTGGGCCCCCAAACGTGCCCTTAGCCACGAGAGCTCCGACCGTCTGCACTGCCCAGGGATATGCGTCGTAGATGTTGCGAGCTGTCTGGAGCCAGTTCCAGCTGAGGGCGACCCCACATGTGCACAGTAGGACCGTTCTCCTCAGGGCATCCCAGGCCACAGCCTGCCCCCTGAGACGCCGCTAGGTGGCTTTGAAACGCCCGCCTTTCATCTGGGAGCTGTGTCCTGGGGAATGCTCTGCCCTGCAGAGCGTGCCCAAGCCCGTCCCGTGACCTAACGCCCACTTTGCTCTTCTCAGGTAGACCCCACCCTGTCTCAGTTTACGGACCCGAATGTTTACCTGTGGGATGTCCATCACAGCAAGAGGCTCATCAAAGTGGATGGCGTGGTGGCCAAGAAGAGGGAACCCTACTGTGTGGACCTGGCGGCCATCCGGCCCCAGCTCGCCCTGCTCCGGGAGATGCGTGTCACCCATTTCCACTTCTCCCTGGACTGGGCCCTGGTCCTCCCTTCAGGCAACCAGTCTCAGGTCAACCGCACGGTCCTGCACTACTACCAGTGCCTGGCCAGTGAGCTGGTCCGTGCCAACGTCACCCCGGTGGTGGCCCTGTGGCAGCCGACGGCCCCACACCAAGGACTGCCAGTGCCCCTGGCCCAGCGGGGTGCCTGGGAGAACCCCCACACTGCCCTGGCCTTTGCAGAATATGCCCGGCTGTGCTTTCATGATCTGGGCCACTCTGTCAAGTTCTGGGTCACCATGAACCAGCCGTCTACAAGGAACATGACCTACAGCGCCGGCCACAACCTCCTGCGAGCCCACGCGCTGGCGTGGCGTCTCTATGATGAACACTTCAGGCGCTCTCAGAAAGGCCAGGTCTCCCTAGTTTTGCAGGCCGACTGGATCGAGCCCGCCTGCCCTTTCTCCCTGAAGGACAGAGAGGCGGCTGAGAGAGTTCTGGAGTTTGACATCGGCTGGCTTGCCGAGCCCGTTTTCGGCTCTGGAGATTACCCGCGTGTCATGAGGGACTGGCTGAGTGAGAGGAACAACTTCCTTCTCCCGTATTTCACGGAAGACGAGAAAAGGCTGATCCGGGGCTCCTTTGACTTCCTGGCCTTAAGCCATTACACGACCATCCTTGTCAACTGGGAGAGAGAAGATCCGGGGAAGTACAATGACTACCTGGAAGTGCAAGAGATGACCGACATCACCTGGCTGAACTCGCCCAGCCAGGTGGCTGTGGTGCCTTGGGGGTTACGCCGGGTTCTCAGCTGGCTGAGGATGAAGTATGGGGACCTCCCCATGTACGTGCTAGCCAACGGCATTGACGATGACCCTCAGGAAGCCCAGGACAAGCTGAGGGGGCATTACATACAGAACTATGTCAACGAGGCTCTGAAAGGTAAGGGACCCCCTGACCCAGGGACGTGTTGAGGATCACATCACAAGAGGGCACAATGCCAACCACCAGCTGCCGTGAGTCTGTTCCATCTCATGGCACCTGATGCCCGTCAGAGCGGAGCTGTGCTCCATGGGGTTTCCAAGGGATGACTCTTCCAAAGCAGATCACCAGGCCTGTCCTCCGAGGCACTTGGGGTGGGCCTCGAACCGCCAACCCTTTGGTCAGCAGCTGTGCTCATTAACCAATTATTTGCACCACCTGCTGTTGCTAGGCATTGTTGAGTTGATTCCAACTCACATGGACCCCGTGTTACAGAGAAGAATGGCCCCAAGGGTTGCCTAGACTGTAATCTTTGCAGAAGTGGATTGCCAGATCTTTCTTCTGCTGAGCCTCTGAGTGGGTGTGAACTGTCAATTTTTCAGGCAGCACCTGAGCACTTAGGTGTTGTGCCACTCAGGTTCCTGTTGCATCATTTACTATCTGATCAAAAAACCCAAACCCGTGGCCATCCAGTCCATTCCGACTCAGCAGTCCTATAGTACAGAGTAGGACTGTCCTGTAGAGTTTCCAGGGAACGGTCAGTGGATTCTAACTGCTGACTGTTGGTGAGCAGCCGTGGTCCTTCACCCCGGCACCACCAGGGTAGAAGCTCTTAAACATGATGCCATGCCATCAGCCTCTGAGGAGAGCACTCCCGTTCTCTGGTCCTCTGCAGCAATCCGAGAGATGTGTGATGTCTTCCCAGGGATGAGGGGGTTTAGCCACAGGAGAAGACACCCTGTCACCTCCTCTAGATGGACATAACATGGGCCGTCTTGTCTTCCATCTCAGATGGTTCCGTCTGAGCAGTTCCACCGATCCATGTACTTAAGTCTCACCCCAAGTGTCATGGGAGATTTGATTTTTACAGCAAAAGTTGACAATTCCAGTCGGTTTCTTATAGCAAAACTTACGCACATGGCTGTGTGACCCTAGCCACTCTCTACACACTGTGACAGCACCCTTCTCCCCTCTGCCCTGCGTTTCCTGTGTCCGCTCAACCGCCTCCTGTCCGCCTCTGTCTTGTCATGTCACCTCCCGACAGGAGCTGCTCCGATAGTCTCCTGTATCTACTTCAGCCAAGAACCTGCCTCCTCCCCAGTAAATTTCATGTTTTGTAAACCAGTTCAGGGCTGGCTTCCAGAGTGGTTTCAGCTCTGGGCTAACAGAGTCTGAGAGTTGTGTCTTCCAGAGACCCTCCAGTCTGCTGGACCATTAGGTCTGGTCTTTTTACTGGAGTTTGTGTTCTGCACCCCGCATTTCTCAGGCTCCATCAGGGCCTCTTTGCTGAGTTCTCTATAAGGGCGGTCACTGGCGGTGACCGGGTACCACCTAGTTCTTCCGGTCTCATGTTGATGTACCTCTGTCATAGCAGATTTAATGATGTAAACTGACTAATAGTTTAGCTCACTTCTTGTCTTGCTGTTTCTGTATTTGTCTTTGCAGATCATTGTTGGGAGGTGCCGTTGAATCCACCCCACGGGATGGAGTGGCACTGCCCCAGAAGGCTTCCTAGTCTGTGATCTTTAGGGGGCAGATTGATAGGTCTTTATCTGCTGGGTGGGTTTGAACTGCCAATCTTTTGGTTAGCAGCCAAGCATTTAACCATCACACCACCAAGGCTCCTTGTCTTTGTATAAAGGAATGCTTTCAAATTCTCATTCGGTCTGTGATTTTATTCAGTGGCATTGAAAATTTCCCTGGGGCACCAGAACGGTGTCAAAGTTCTGTGCCGTGTGCCAACCTTGTAATACGTCCTCTCCTGTCCTTTTTGTTTGTTCAGCTTACCTGCTGGATGGTGTCAATCTTTGTGGATACTTTGCATATGCGCTGAGTGACCGCACCACTCCCAAGTTTGGCCTCTACCGTTACGCTGCCCATCAGTTTGAGCCCAAACCGTCCATGAGACATTACAGGAAGATCATCGACAGCAACGGCTTCCCGGGCCCCGGGAGTCTCGGGAGCTTCTGTCCGGAAGAAGCGACCGTGTGCGCCGGATGTGGCTTCTTTCAGACCCGGAAGACTTTCCTGGCTTTCCTGGCATGCCTGTTCTTTGCTTTTGTTGTTTCACTTTCCCTTATATTTTACTACTCTAAGAAAGGTCGCAGAAGTTATAAATAGTTCTAGACGTTTTCCTATTCACAGATTTTGAAATAATTTTGCACACACGCAAGCTGTTTGCCATTTACACTTCACGGGGTTGGGAAACTCTAGATACTTGAACTGCAGAGCACCCTTCTGTGTGGCGAAGGGCCGCGTCCTTGTCTGATGCGGTCAAGTCCATTCCGACTCACAGCCACCCCACAGAACTGTCACACAGGTTTTCTAGGCTGTGATCTTTACGAAAGCAGATGGCCCAGTCTGTCTTCCTCAGAGCTGCGGGGCTGCAGACCACCGACCTTCCAGTTAGCAGTGGAGCGCTTCTCCGTTGCACCACCAGGGCGTAAGTGATTACACAATGTTGAATATTGTTAATAATAACTGGGTTTGTTCTCCATTATGGTGAATAAAAATGGATAGGGACCGTTTGTCTGTAACACATCCTGCATGGGAAGGAGACGCAAAGCTTTCCCAGAGATTGAACAAGCTTAAGAATTTTTTTTTAAATCTGTGCTCATTTCTCAAGTTAATGTTTTCCTCACAGGAATAACTGCAACTGTTAGAATAAACAACTAAGCGCCCAGACTTGCAGTTGCCATGTTCCTCCCCAACACCCAGCTTTCTCTTCAACCAAGTTCCCCATGGGGAGGACGATGGCAGATACTGGAGAGATGACAAAGGACCCTGGGCTGGAAAGTTCAGCTGAAAAGGAACGTCTCTGTCACCTGCTGCTAATGTTGACAACTGCAGCTGGGGGACAGTGTACTTGGCAGAGAAAGGACACACGTCATGCTGGCTGTGCCTTTCGAGGTGATCTGTAAGCCTTGGGTCCTGTAAAACACAGAAGTGAATCAGCTGTGAGTCCAGCTCAGGGTGACCTGTGTGTCAGCAAACCTGTGGCTTCAGAGAAGCTCCAGGCTGTTGTCCCTGGTGGTGCCGGGCTCCAGCCCATGGCTGACGGGAAGAGCCACGGGGCAGACCCACCTGGAGCTCTGTGGGAGAGATGCGACAGTTGGTTTAGGTCACCTGACAGCCTAGAAAACCCTAGGGGCCAGGCCTACTGTGTCATGGGGGTCACTGTGTGTACCAGTCAACTCGAGGGTGTCTGACAGAAGAGCGGCAGCAGTAACAGTTCCCACAGAAGCAGGTCCTAAGCATGTCTCCCATGGCTCCATTGGCTGGCTCATGCCACCAACCTCTCAGCTGGCAGCTGAGCCCAACCCTCCGGGCCACCCAGAGACCTTGTTTGGGTCTCTTTGGGCTTTGTTTTCTTGGCACCTTGCTGAGGGCCTGTACGTGGAAATTGTTCTGCTGAAAAATAAACTCGAGTCTAGCTGCTGGGCACCTCGGGAAAGTCATACGGACAGTGGCTGCCTGGGACTGCAGTTGGACTCGGAGGTGTGGCGGGCACTCGTCACATGCAGCACTACGACATCTCTGGTGACACATTCTTTCATTAGGGAGTGAACCTTGGAAGAAGGCGACCATCCTGGAGGGAAGAACAGAACAATAATGCGTCGATTTTCTCGTCTTCAGAAGGTAGCGATCTCTGAGCTGATCGTTTGTAAAATTTTTTGTAGGTTTGAGGGGGGACACTGGGTGGTTTGTTCTGGGGTCTCCCCGGCCCATCTCACCATCTTGCTGCTGCTTCTGTGCACCTAGCTGGGAGCTAGCTGTGCCTCAAACGGGTCCACTGAACGTACTCCTGAGTTCCTGGGAAGGCTAGTTAGGTCCTATCCTTGATGGTTTCTTAATAAGCCTGGTTCATCTGGAGACAGGGAAGTCTCCCTGCTTCCTGGGAGCTGAGGCGATCGGAAAGTTTGTTTTACGGATCAGCTAATCTCCCGGCTGGCCAGCTGTGTAACAAGAAACCTCGCTGACAGCATGAAGCGCAGCGCTGAGCTCTATCTGTGCCATCTGCAGACGTGCTGTGATTTTTTTTCTCCTACGAAAAATAATATTTTGGTGGCACTGTCTTAAAAATTGGACTTGTTACTAAAATCAGAGACTAGAAAAAAGAATAGTTGATGTCTATATTTTTCTGATTATAAGAGTAATATATGTTCATTAAAAATTTTAAGTAGAAATTATATGCAAAGAGAAGTAAATACAATCTCTAATCTTACAACTCAGAAGTAGTTGTTATTAATGTTTTCTATGTATTTTCCTTTGTGTGAGAAAATCACTCTATTTCTGAATGAAATATGGTAACCTATCTGCCTGCAACTTTGCCTTCCTTTGCAATCATATGAAATCTGGGTGCTGAACCACAGAGAATGAGATTGTTGTGGCCGGGGGCTGGCCAGGTGACGCTGACTCACAGTGACCCCATGTGATGGAACAGACACCCCGAAGGGATTCCTGGGCTGTCGTCTTTGTGGGAGCAGGTCACCAGCTCTTCCTCCCTCGGAGCCGATGGGTGGGTTTGTACTGACCAGCTTTCGGTTAGCAGGCGAGTACTTCACTGCTGAGCCAGCAGGGCCCCGTGTGTGGTGGCCATGGTGAGGACGGGCCTGACCGCAAGAGGCTGGAGGTAGGCGAGGAGGAGAGGGTCCTCCAGGCCGGCACTTACAGCTGAGCTTGAGAAGTTCAAACGCACGGAGAGCGACGTCACAATAAGCTGAAGGGGACAAAACAGCGGAGACACATCCCAGGGAGAAACGGCATCTAAAAGCCTTCAGGGGAATTCTGATCAGGGCCACAGGCTGCCTTGGAGTCCCCAGTGTTGGCAGAGGTAGCCTGCCAGGAGAAAGGAGATGGCGCATTTCTGGTGTCTGCAACGGGATGGGGGTGGAGGCAGTCAGAGATGAAAGCTCTGTGGGTCAGGGGGCAAAGCACTCTTTTGTGAAAGCTTCTCAGAGCTCTGCTTGCTTCCTGCTCTAGTCCTCGGCTTGGACACCGTCCTCTCCTGGATTCTGGTTTTGCACAAACCAGACACTGTCTGGCCTTGGAACTCCTCCTGTGACTTTTGTGGGGCCAACTCACTGGATGTTGGTAGTCGCTGTAGGGCTGAAACTCTGACTGATGGTGGCCCCACAGGCAGTAGAAGTAACAGCCTGGTCCTGTGCCACCTTCAAGGTCATCGGTATGAATGTGCTGTTGAGGCCACAGTGCGTTTTCTGGGGCCCATCTTCCGGCACTATATTGGATCACCATCTGCAGTGATCCAGAGGGATCTATTGGCTGATTTTCAGAAGTAGTAGCCAGGCCTTTCTTCCTAGTCGGTCTAGCCTGGAAGTTCTGCTGAAACCTGTGGACAGTGGTAGCCCTGCTGGCATTTGAAGTATCAGTGATGTAGCTCCCAGCATCACAGCTGCGCACAAGCTACCAGGTGCAACAGACCGGCAGACAGACGGCAGGGAGGCTCTGCAGGAGGTCAGCAGCAGCATGCAGGGGGGCCCCGGGACCTCTGGGCTATTTTCTGCCTTGTTCGTGTTGCCCCGTGTTCACGGGTCATCCCTTCAGACCGCGGCTGGCCGCCGTGTACTTACCACAAGTCACTTTGCACTGATTTGGAAGGGTGATTTTTCAGGTTCATAGAGGACATTTTTGACTTTATTTTTGTCTTCCATAGACGTTAATCAGAATCTGCTAATGCAGTGACTGGAAGACGCTCTGGTGGTACAATGGTTAATGCTTAGCTCTGAACCAAAAGGCTGGGGGTTTGAATCCACACAATGGTCCCACGAGAGAAAGGCCTGGCGATCTGCTCCCTTAAAAGTTACAGCTTAGGACACTCTGTGGTCACACAGGCCATCTGGGTCAGAATCATCTTGACACACCTCTATTTTATTTATAACGGTGCTGTCCAGCAGAGGTGTAAAGCAAGCCAGGCACTTTCAATAGAAGCATGTTAAAACCATCAAATGTCACAGATGAAATCAAGTTGAATAATGTATTTCCCCAACATATGCAGAATATTATAATTTAATCATGTAATCAATATAAAAACTATTAAGATATTTTACCTACTTCTTCTTGGGGCTACATCCTGGGTCTCCGGTGCAAGGTTTACACTGTGGACTGGTCCCACTGTGCACACCAAAAGGCAGGTGAACCCGGTGGGTGCAAGATAACAGCATAAATTGGGTCTCCAAACCACTGAAATACGGGAGAAGGCAGAAGGCCCCTCAAGAATGTGGCCGGGCTCTCTGGGGTAAAGGGTTTGCACACCGAGCTGCTCACTAAAGGGCTACAGATTCAGGTCCACTGAGGACCCCCTTGGAAGAAAGTCCTGGTGCTCTGCTTCTGAAACGTCACAGCCATGGAAGAGTTTGTGGGTCATGGTTCTTCTCTGGCACGCGTGGGGTTGTCATGAGTTGCCGTTCCCTTGACGGCGGTGTATTTGGTTTGGTTCTCTCGTCTTCCTGATCCTATCTGAAGCCGTGCTGCTCGTTCCATGGTGGGGGTACCAGCTGCCAGGGTGGCTTGAGTAGCCACAGGGAGCAAGCCTTCAGTAAGGCCACCCCGGGTGACACAAGCCGTGAATGCATCGGGCTGCTAACTGAAAGGTGTGCAGCTCAAGTCCCCAGAGGTGCCTCAGAAGAAAGGCCTGGTGACCTGCTTCTGAAAAGTCACCCACTGCAAACTCCATGGGGCACAGTCCTGCTCGGGGCCACCGTACATTGGAATTCACGGCAACTGGTTTTTACTGGCTTTCTGTACCAAAAAGCCAAGCCCATTGCCATTGAGTGGGTTCTGACTCATGTAGGCTCTACAGGACGGAGGCAAACTTCCCCCTGGGGCTTCCATGGCTGTCATCTTTAGGGGAGAGGACTCCCATGTCTTCTTCCTGTGGGGCAGCTGGTGGGTTCAAACTACTGACTGTTTGGATAGCAGCTGATTGCTTAACCCCAGGGCCACCAGGCCCCTTCTGGTTTAACACAGGCTCTGAAGTTCATAAATATGATTGACGTGCGTGTAAATTTACAAGTCAGCTGAGCTACTCATTTAAACACTTCTTTTTCTTAATGTTTTTCTTGTACTTCAAGCAGAAGCTTACAGTCCAAGTCAGTTTGTCACACAAAGGTCCCACACACACTGCTGTGTAGCTCTAGCTGCTCTCCCCACCCTGTGACAACACGCTCGTCCTCTCCACCTTGTGTTTCCTGTGTCCATCCAACCAGCTCTTGTCCCCTGTGTCTTCTCCGTTAGCTTCATGTGTCTACTTAAGAACGCTCTTCCCCAGTATCGTTTTATGTCTCATGGTCCAGTCCAGTCTTTGTCTGGAGAGTTGGCTTTGGGAATGGTTTCAGTTCTGGCCTAACAGAGCCTCTGAAGGCCATGTCTTCAGGGACCCTCCGGTCTGCTGGACCATCACATCTGGTCTATTTAACAGAGTTGGAGTTCTGCACCCCATTTTTCTCCCTCTTCATCAGGGACTCTGCTGTGTTCCCTGTCAGTATAGTCACTGATGGTGGCTGGGTACCATGCAGTTCCTCTGGTCTCCTGCTGGTTGATATAGTCTCTGGATTATGTAAAACGTGTATTTTAAAGCATCTGTGTGGAGAAGAGAATTCTGGCAACCTAGTTTTATATATTGTGGTAGTTCAGATAGAATTAAACTGAATTTGCTTTTCATACAGTCAACAAATTCAGTCTTTTCTCTAATTCAGATTTCTCTTTTTAAATTAATAGATTGATTTCATTGTTATATAGCATTTTCATTTAATATTTAATATTATGTAGTGTCTGTGGTCTTAAGAACTGGTGGGCAGCCATCTGAGTTACGATTACTGGTCTCTAACTCCCCTGGAGCAACAGGGGAAGAAGGAGAGTTGGGAAGAGGAGGAGGAGGAGACAGAACATGTGACTGAGGCTCCATAACAGCTGCCTCCTTTGCTGTGAGACTAGACGAACTAGACAGTACCCAGCTGGCATTACTGGACATTTGGATCAAAGAGGCTACAGGGAATTCCTGATCAAAGGGGGGAACAGTGTGGTACAGAATTTTAAATTCTCATGGAGCCTAGAATTTCTGGAGCTATTGAAGCTGGATGAACCTTCGAAACTCTTGCCCTGAGATAACCTTTAAACCTTAAACCAAAAATATCCCCTGATGTCATCTTTAAACGAAGTAATAACCCGTTGCCACTGAGTCGATTTCAACTCACAGTGCCTGTTTAGGTCCGAGCAGAACGGCCCATCGGGTCTCCAAGGCCGGGTCTCTTTCGGGAAGCAGATGCCACATCTTCCCCCCACGGAGCAGCTGGTTGGGGCAAACCACTTACTATTGGGTCAGCAGCTGAGCACTTAACCCCCCTGCCACCAGGGGTCCTTCAGCCAAGTCATGGTATAGATTGATTAGCAAACTACGTCTGCTTTGAGCGCTGCGCTCTATTAATGAATTATCTATGTGGGGTCAAGCCAACAACAACAACCGGGAAGTGTGGACAGGGGACTTAGAGGGGCCAGCAGCTCGTATTCTGGTGGGTCCCTGGGTAAGAGCTGAGCTACCAACTGAAAGGTCAGCCATTCAACTCTACCACTGCTCCCCAGAAATCCTGGGGGGCCGTCCTGCCCTGTCCTCTAGGGTCACTGTGAGTCAGGTCCAGAGAGGAACGATTTGGAAAAGGAGGATGAGAATGATCACACAACTTGGGCATGGTCCGCGAGCTGTACAGGTAGCGTTTGTTGGCTTGGTGTGCATTTTGCTGTGTATACGCTCAACAACAAAAAAATAAGTTTTTAAAAAAGTATTTAATACTGAGCAATGTGACTTAAAATTTCTACCAGGAAGGGAAATGTTCACATGACTGACATCACCCATACTGGACGCGAGGGCCGGGAGTTACGAGGGAAGTGGAAGCCCCTCCTGTTCGTTTGGGTTCTCTGGTGTCTAGCACAGCGTCTCAGACCTCGTCTTGCTCAGTAACTGCTGGGGGTTTAGTGCAGCAGCTGTAAGAAGGAATGCAGGAGCCCCTGTGGCACGACGGCGAAGTGCTTGGCTGAGAAATGAAAGGCCAGCGGTTTGAATCCACCCCGGGGCTCCACAGAGGAAGACATGGCCATCTGCTCCCGTAAAGACGACGGCCTCGAAAATGCTAGGGGCAGTCCCGCTGTGTCACTGGGGTCACTCTGAGTCGGAACCGACTCCATGGCACCGAACAAGAAGAATTAACGGCAAGATAAAGGACAGAATTAGCTCAGGGACAGAGTTAGCCCAGAGACCAATGTAATTAAAGGGGTGAACTGTCAAGAACCAGACACTGCTAAAGGGTGTGAGATGTCAAGCAGTCCTGCCCATACAGCGGAAGTGGATGTGTACTACCTTCCATGATCACCTGTCTAGATGGCCAAACCCAAACCAAACCTGCTGCCATCCAGTAGATTCTGAGTGAGAGTGACCCCCTGTGACAGTGGAGAACTGCCCCATAGGGTTCCCCAGGCTGTGATCTTTACGGGACAGTCCATGAGGTCGTCCTCCCAAGGAGCTACCGCAGGGGCTTGAACCTCCAACCTTCCCGTAGCTGAGCGCTTAACCGTTAGGCACTAGGGCTCCACTGTGATCCAGTCAACTCTGACTCACAGTGACCCAACAGGACAGAGCAGAGCCACCCCACAGGGTTTCCATGGAGTGGCTGGTGGGTTTGAACCACCTACCTTTTGGTCAGTGGCTGGACACCTACCTGCTGCGCCACCTGGGACCTCACAGTAGGGCTAGGACACTCGACACCCGGTGAAGGTCAGCTCCACAGCAGGATTGCTGCACGCCAGGAGAGACCTAGGGTCAACACTCATGCCCTGTCTGTTCCCCAGAAGGTTCGAAAAGGAAAATACATTCAGCTTCCATGCCGGCCGAGTCAGAGAGGCCTTGAGAGAGAGTCAGCTCTGTGGTCAGTTGACCTGTGTGCTCCGGCCTAACCTCAGCCTGGCCGAGCCTCACTTCTCTCATCTTGACACGGCAGGGACGTCTACCTCAGCACAGATCCCAATGCAGGAGGAAATAGTAGGTACTGGGTAAACAAAGCACCTACCCCAATACATTCTTTCCTAGACTATTCCAGTTAACTCGTAATACACATGTAATGTCTTGTCAAGCAAGTATTTGTGGCTCAGTAAGGTAAAACCGGTGGGCGTTTGGGGTTCAGTAGAAGTTGCCCCTTCTTTGCAGTGCTGTTCCCAGATGGTGTACCTGAAGGGCAGCCACCAGCCACCAGCCACCAGTCTGTCAGGAGGGGCTCTTGTGCTGCTGGGGTGCTGAACAGGTTTCCCACGAGCTTCCAGACTAAGAAGGACTAGGAAGAAAGGCCTGGTGATTGACTTCCGGAATCACTCAATGCAAACTCTGTGGTTCCCTTTAGTTTCAGCCCCACCGCCCACGGGTCCGAAGTAGGGGCAGGGCAGGGCCAAGGGCGGGGGTGGGGGTGAGGGCTGGGGCTGGGGCAGGGACAGGAGTGGGGGCGGGGCAGCGGGCGGGGCCTGGGTGAACCTTGGGGCGGGGCCGGGGCTGGGGGCCAGAGCCGAGGGTAGAGCCGGGCGTGGGGGCAGACAGCGGTTCCTCCCACTGTGCCCAGGGTCTCTTTCAGTGAGGGCAACGAAAAAGTCCTTCAGCTGTTTTATGTGTAACTTTGAATATATGATCTCATAAAATTCCCATGGTAAAACCAAATTGCATAGAATCAATGCCCACATGTACTTGATAACGCCAGGTAATTTATGTGTGCCGGCTTCACCGCGACAGTGGGCGTCTGTGGCCCTTGCTGGGGTTAGAGCCCCACCGAGGTTGGAAGCTGAGACCTTGAAGACATTTGTGGAAGCGGCTTCTCTGTCATCCCGCTGAGCCATCTGCCCATTTCTAGCAGCCTGGGGACACAGACAAAAACGCTGACATGTGTTTACTTGCTGTTTGTTTGGTAAACAATTGGAAGCTCGTTAACTAAATTACTATGTGATTCAGAAATCTTGGGTAGGGCTTCTGATTTGGTATCATTTTTCGATATGCTTATTTTATGGTAACACTGATTAATTTTCAAGGACTTTATTTATTTGTGTAAATTATATGCAGTGGAAACACTGCCCCTTAATAAATTGCTAGAATCTGCAGTCCTTGTTTCTGGCTTAGCTCTCAGTTGATGAGCTGGTAAGGTTTGCTTTCCTTTCAACATTGTGGAAACTGTTGTCTGATGGTGGCCTGAGGCATAAAGGGTACCCTGGTGGCCGAGCAGTTAAGTGCAGTGACTGCTAACTGAGGGGTCGGCAATTCCAATCCAGCAGGCGCCCCCTGGAAACCTTAGGTCTACTCTGTCCTATAAGGTCGCTGTGAGTTGGAATTGACTCAAAGGCAACGGGTTTGATTTGTTTGTTGGAAGATATTTGAGTCTGTTTCGATCTCCAAACATGTGTGACTCCAGGTTTGGTGAATTCTGGTCCCAGTCATTAGATGCCAAGGAAGCACTCGGGTACCAACTGCAAGGTCGGTAGTTCAAACCCACCCTGGAGCTCTGAGGGAGACAGGCCTGGTGATCTGTCTGCTCCTGTAAAGATCACGGCCTAGAACCATGACAGAGCCCGTCAGCTCCTTCATGTGGGGTCGCTGTCAGTTGGTTTCCGTTTTGGGGTCTGTTAGATGCCAAGCTCTACAGCATTCCAAGGCCCTGGTGTTGCATTTATGACATGAATGGCGTGTGTGTGTGTGTGTGTGTGTGTGTGTTTCCTTTTAAGTTATGGAATCTTGAGTCCTTGTTAAGTAGCCCAAAGGCTTCAGAGAGTCTTGGTCAATAGGCAGTAACAGTAATGGTTGCATCACTGGGCGGGCCAAGACAATCCCCACGCAGAGACCCCTGTGACAGAGCAGAACGACACCATGGGGCGCTGTAGGCTGTCACCTCTGTGAGAGCAGAGCTCCAGTCTTTCTCCCGAGTGGCAGCTGGCAAGCGCTGAGTGCTGGCCTTTGGATTGGCAGTCAGGGACCCGACTGTTGGGCTACAGGACTCCTTGAGCATGAGCAGGTCTCTGTGTCACGGGAAGTGACTGCCTACTGCCTTGCACTGTGTCACGCTGCTTCTTGTCACACCCCGTCCTGAAGTCCTTTACGATTTTGTCTCTTGTGTTAACTGTGAGTTCCTTGATGCTGCTATTGTTAGGTGCCATAGATCCCAACTCTAGTGACCCGGTGGGACAGAGTAGAGCTGCCCCGTGGGGCTTCCCAGGCTGTCACCTTTACGGGAGCAGATGGCATATCTGTGTTCCAAGGAGCTGCTTTCATTAGCAGCCGAGCGCTCAACCCTGTCCCGCCAGGTCTCCTTCCTTAGTGACACCAGCGCAGTCCATCGCAGGCGCAGGATGAGGTGGAGAGGAGGCACGGGTGGAGCTGAGGCGGGCTGGGAGGCAGGGAAGACACCCTGCAGAGTCAGACAAGAACGGGAACCAAGCGGGCACCCTCCTGCAGTGTCCTCAGTTGATCTCTGCCCGTCGTCATGGATCTAACAGTCCATCAGGACAAACGCGGTGGGGTCACTCAGCCAGAAGGTCAACAGGATGAAAGCTGGAAGACGGCAGCAGTTGGGGACCCCAATACAGTGTGGTTCAGCAAAGGGAGGGAGGGCTACTGGGGAAGCCAGAAATATAGGGACGAGCCTGTGAGACTGTTGAGAGCTCACAGCTGGAGCAGGGACTCTGGGTGCTCTGGGAGTTGCCTTCCCAATGGAGGTGACCAGGCCTTGGCCTCATAGCTACCTTTTCAGACGTGGCCTTGGGGAGGTGGAGCAGCCCCGTGGTTCGTGGCCTGTGCCGTGGGAACCCCTTGGGTACGTGGAAAGGTGCCTGGAGGCACTGTGGTAAATGCTCGGCTGCTCCCTCAGAGGGGCAGTCAAACCGCCAGCTGCTGTCTGGGAGAAAGCTGTGCGGCCCACTCCCATGAAGAAGACAGCCTGGGAAGCCCTACGGGGTCGTTCTGCACTGGGTCGTGAACTCACCATAGAAAACTGCTACAGACCTCACTGCTGAACATCCCTATGGTCCCCTTCAAAGTCCTCCCCTTGGGAAGCTGTGCACCAATGCCGGAGCCTAGTCCACCCCTCAAAGCAATTTTGGAAGTCTGTCTCGAATGGCCATCAGAGCTGTCATCATATTACCCTTGATGTCCCAAATGTCATCCAAATGTCTTTCTTTCAATATTTCCTTTCTCTTCAGGTAAAGAAAAAAGTCACTGGGGACCAGATCCAGTGAGTAGGGGGGGTGTTCCAATACAGTTATTTGTTTACTGGCTAAAAAGTCTCTCACAGAAAATGAGACAATTAAGTTCACAAACTGGCCACCATGCCAACATGCACAGCTTCCCAACAGGAGCACTTGGAAGGTGACTGTCATGACGGTCATCAATGAGATGTGTAGCACTGAGAACAAATTAGTTCACAGACTCGTTGTCGATCCCTGACCAGTGTTGCTATGAGTCTGGTCCAATGACAGCAGGTCGGTCTGGGTCCTGGGGTCTTCAGAACCCCAACTGTAGCACCCCTAGGGCTGGCTGTGGATCACAGTGTCGCGAGCCTCACGGTTCTCATTGCTGGTTCTCAGAAGCCGATCACGGGGTCCCTCTTCCTCGTCTGTCTGAGTCTGGATGCTCTGCTGGAACCTGGTCCGTATCCTAGTGACTCTTGAGCCTCCGGCTGACACACAGGTGGTTGCTGGGAGTGAGGCACACCAGCCAGGAACAAGACCTAGGTCCCTGGGTCACCACGTGGAGGTGAGGAAAGTGGTGAAGGCGCCTGGCTGGTAACCGAAAGCCCTGGCCATCTAATCCTTCCCTGACACCCATCGAGAATGGTCGTCTGGTGATCGGTAACCTCCTGGGGGGAGGACTTACACGACCTTTCAGTCTCTTCTGTTAGATTAGAAACTGCTCTAGGGCAGGAACCCCATCCTACTTGTCCTGTTATTACTCACGACACATACTGATTACTTAATTAGTGTATCTTCCATGAATAAATGCTGAATGTATTACAGGTGGCTCTTCAAACGGAGTCAACTGTTTTTACAGCATGCTGAGCACCAGCTGACGCTGACTGTCCGGTATCTTGGCCATCTGACTTCCCTTTAATGACATGCATGGGAACAGCTGGTGTTGGTGGAAATTACCATAACCCCGTGGCTGCTGAGCAGATTCTGACTCCCAGTGGCTCTGCAGGACGGAGCTGACCTGCCTCACAGGGTCCCAAGGCTGTCACGCGGAATCCTGCTGATGGAGAGGTGGCTGGTCTGACCCCCAGTGGCTCCTGCTCCTTGGGAGGAAGATGTGGCCATTGGCTTCCGTGAAGGTGACAGTGTTGGCAGCCCCCTGAGGAGACTAAGAGTAGAACTGTCATGACCCAGTGGGCCTGGTGACCTTCACAGAAGCTGACGGCCACGTCTTGCTCCCGAGGAGCGAAGCCAACTGTGCCGTTAACAGCTGAGCGCTTCAGCCACTGTGCCACTCGGGCTCCTCCAGTGACCCCATTGGGGCTGTGTGAGACCTTCGCATGCTTTCTCCGTCATTCAAAAGATGACCATGTGACGCTGTGTCTCCCGTTAAGGGATGCATCACAGGCGTCTCGTGGATTATCACGTTTCACATTAAAGGACAAAACAAAACCGCACGGTGTCACGCAGAATTTCGGTCTGCCTCTGCCAACGAGCTCGTCCACCCCTCGTTAGCAGGCCCTCCACGTGCACACGCAAACAGGTCGCCAAGCCGACTCTCCCACTCCAGATGGTTGGTATCTGAAATGCCTGATTTATCAGCCGAGCCAGATAGCACTTCCCTGTAACTAGCACACAGCGTGATGACGAATCCACTTTTACAGTCACATTAGGTGAACTATGGCTCTTTTAATATGGTGTTTCCTTTGATAATTTATTTTGTGGTTGTTTTTGTTAACACCTGCTCCAGCATTTCTGCCGGTGCACTGCAGTTCAGTGACACTGGCGACAGTCTTTGGTGGTACAGCCGTTCTCACCCTCCTTTCCAGGCGGTTCCTCCCCAGCTGCCACCAGCTCACTGCTCTTCAAGCTTCCCGTGGAAGCCCTCCGGGTGCCACTGTCCACTGGATCCCATGATGTATTCTTTTTTTATAAAGCAATTTTTATGAAGTTACCTGTAAAGCAAAGTTTTCTATAAAGCAAATGTAGCTCCTGGATATTCCTTCCCAGGTAACTTACAGCCAGTTGGGTTTATGGTCCCATTTTCCTAGATTGCTGTCTTGACCCAGTTTTGAGGCTCTGGCTGGAGGCAGATCACTTCCTTTTCTTTAAACCCATGCCAAACCCACCACAGTTGAGTTGATTCTGACTCACAAAGTGGTTAACTGTTATGTCTGCTAACCAAAAGGCCGGCAGTTGGAATCTGCCAGGTGCCCCTTGGCAGCTCTATGAGGCAGTTCTACTTTGTCCTGGTGGTACCAGTCCCAGGGTACTGCTCTAACAGAAAATACCACGAGTGGAAGGTTTCATGTAGAGAAGCTTTTATTGTCTCAGTCCGGTAAGCCACTAATCCATTAACAAGATACAAGTCCATTCAGAATGAGTAGTCATCACAGTCCGGTAGGCTAAGTCCACATCCAGTGAGAGCATCTCGGCACAGGAACCTCGGGTCCAAAGGACGTGCTCTGCTCTCGGTGCTTCTCTGTCGATGGTATGAGGTTCCCAACTTCCTCTGCTCACTTCTCTCCCTTATATTCCACAAGCTTGAGTCCTGCCTCACTAACACAACTGCAAACCATTCTTCATCATCAGTATCACAGAGGCAGGATTCACAACACATGGGAGGAAGGGCCCTATATTGGAACTCCAAACCAAGTCAAATCAACACATACATTTTTGGGGGGACACAATTCAATCCATGACAATGGGGATGATGGGGGATAGTGACAATGGAGATGGGGATGATGGGGATGAAGGGGATGGGGGATGGGGATGATGGGGATGGGGGATGGGGGTGATGGAGATGGGTAGGATGGGGATGATGGGGATATGGGGATGATGGGGATGGCTAGGATGGGGATGATGGGGATGGGTGGGATGGGGATGATGGGGATGGGGATGATGGGGCTGGGGATGATGGGGATGGGGGTGGGGATGATGGGGATGGGAGGATGGAGATGATGGGGATGATGGGCCGGTGATGATGGGGATGGGGATGGTAGTGGTGACTTTATCCATTTAATGGAAGGTCTAAAAATATGAATAAGGAATCTGGAAAGTGATTACTGGGTATAATTAATTTGGTATCCTTGATCCACTCTTATTTTCTCTCTTTTCTGAGCCTTTACTCTCTATAAAATATTTTTATTAAGCTTAAAAAAAAATTTACAGCCTACGAAACCCTATGGGGCAGGTCTACTGTGTCACATGGGGCTGTTGTAAGTCTGTATTCACTCAACAGCATATGATAATAAGGCATCCTTTGGGCTGTTGCAGCTTTCACAGCTTGCAACTCCAGATGTTTGGGTGTCCTGCTTTCGTAGCTTGGAGCTAACTTGTGATGCTTTAGAAGTTGGGCTTGGCCCTTGTTCTGGTCTAGCAGTGAAGTTATAGATCAATCCAAGCTTTAATGTCCTGTTCTACTTAATGAAAATGAAATGCAGATAAAGAGTTCATAAATCTAATAAAAACACCGTGTTTTTTGAACTTCCAGGTTTAATAATGGCATGTCCCCCCCACCCCACCCAAATATCCCAGAATTCCTAGGTGGTGCAAATAGTTAATGTGCTAACTGAAAGGTTGGAAGTTCAAGTCCATCCAGAGATACCTCAGAAGAAATACCTGGTGGTCTCCTTCTGAGCAGTCATCCGTCAACAACGCTGTGGGGTCCAGCTGTCCTCTGGCACACAAGGGCTCCCCATGAGTGGGAGCTGACTTGACGGCAGCTGCTGAGGTATGAAAGCATCCCCGTTTGCCACCTTGCTGTCTAGGACACAGGCTAAGGCACCTGATGGCAGGTGACTCTTGGCTGATAGCTGCATCTTTTGGAGATGACGTTGGTTGCAGACCCATGGAGTCTAGCTCATGGGAACTAATATTAGAGAGATGTCTTCCCCCCGAATCAGGCTCTTACAGGGGGAAGCATGAAAACCAACATGTTTTTTGTAGGAAATCAGAAATACTCAGTGTCTATAAATTTATTTGCCTTGGCAGTTATTTATTTACAATTGATGGCTGATAACCAACAACTGAGGTAAAAATATATATGAGGTATAAATATAATATTAAAAAGCAGTATTATATTTTATTTCCATTGGCAAGATACAATGAATAAAATACTGTCGTATTGACAAGCAAACTCGGTGCATCTTTCTCTTCTTTTTTCCCTTTATTTCCTTTCTTCTTTTTTTAAGATTCACTGTTGCTACACAGCAGTGATGCAATTAATATGTGCATGAAAAAGTCAGGTAATTTGAAGAGAAGAGGAGTCTGAAATCTGATCAGATTTGTTCTTAAGAACCCTCTAGGCCCTTGCTATTTAAAGTACAGTAGTCCATGGATCAGCAGCAAGGGTGTCCCTGAGGCTCTCAGACCCCCAATTCTACATTTGAACAAGACCTGGGGTGACCCACGCACACTTTGGGGTTCTAAAAGCACTGTTCTCCCCTCTGATGGCGGATGCCCTATTTCCCAAACACACAGAGCCCCTTTCCTAGGGCAGTGCCAGTTTTGTTAACAAAATTATCCATGCACATTAAAGAAATACAGCACTTACGGTTAAATTTAAAATGCGAGGGCAGAAGTGAACTCATTTAGCGCACACAGCACTGCCTGAATAGCAAATTATGGGTTTGTTGCTACTTTCTTAAGTAGGTGTGGAAATGAAAAAAACCCTAGAACATAATTCAAACAGTATGAATTTCCTTGCATCATACAGAACTCATATATACCACTTTTATTCCTCTCAATAGAACAATTGCACATTGCTGATAAGAAAAAAATTATATAAATTCATACAATAAAAAGAATGGAAAACATTCACTTGTTTTTCTGTTTCATCTTCAACATCAGTTGCTAAATCATGCCAACTTTGCCAGTGGCTACCCAGACAAAGAAACAGCAACAACAGTAGAACAACCCTCCCCCTGAAACCAAACACAATAATTTATCTCTCTCTACAGTTGTTCAGTTACAGTAAAAACACAAAATTATCCATGCACAGACAATTATCCATCCATAGACAATTGGTTAAAGAGAGTTGATCTGCCTTGTGTGTACAACAATAAATAAGGTTGGGTCAGATGTATAGGGAGCTCAAGCTAGCTAACAAAGAAACACGGAATCAATACACTTGTTTTCTTTTTTCTGAAACTGTTTAAAGAATATAGTTTTGGTCTTACGTTAATGAAAAACCCTGTCTCTCAAATGAAAGACGTATTTCTGTCACCAGCTACCTTCCAAATGTCTTGGCTGCTGAGTATTTAATACATATTTCAAGTCTGAAGACTTGAACAGATGATATTTTAAAAGCATCCTATGTAACCAAATGTGAATTCCCTGCAGCTCTAACAGTCTAGCCTTCTTGGATAACCATTATCTCCCTTTGTTTGTATCCCGAGTTAGATTCAGCGCTATCCATGGGTATGAAAATGCCAATTAACCCTAACCAAGAGGATAACATCTAAGAGCACTAAGAAATGCATCTATGAAGACTTCAGGAGACTTGGTGGTTTTCCTGGCTGTTTCTACAGAAAGGCGGTCACACTCAGCTCTCATTTGGAGGAATGCACTGCAGTTTGGCTGAGATTTCAGACACTGACTGGAGTCAGAGCAAGTAACTGGAACAGATCCAGTGCTTTCCTCACAGTGACAACTTGTGATCCAGCCTCATCTCTGGTCACGACTTCTTACCCACTGCTTTGCATTAAGAGAAAGACCTCCCTTTCTTTGCTTGATCCAGCACTGCACTCGGTTTTTCAATGACACAGTCAACACACAAGAACCTCTGCATGTTATCTCCCTTTGGTTGGTGATTCTGGTTAGACATCAGGGTGGACTGACAGACGACATTTCTCACACCTTGGCTTTGGCAGCAGACACTGCTCAGTGTACATGACAGTGGGGAGATGACAGGACAAGCTACATGAGGATGGGGCTCACTGAATCATACGCTTCTTTTCAAAGCACTCTGTTCTGTTTAAAATCAGTATTTTACATATATACAGTAAAGACAGAGATATGGATGCGTATGTACATACGCTGTACATGTATTTATTTACAGTTAAAAATATGCTTCTCAGAAGCCTTTAAATAGCAAATTAGGCAATGCATGAGGAATAATCCATTTAATTTTAAGTAACATAGATAAATGTTCTAATTTTTTAAAAATATTATATTAGTAGGGATACAGCCATCTCCAGGAGGGCTAGGAACAATCCTCACAAATTCCTGCGTCTTCAGCCTTCCCAGTCCACGGCCTTTCCATTTTCAGCACGAACCACACCTGCCGCCTCTCGCCCACCGCCACACACTCACACTCTCCCACAAGCGTCTGCTTTAACTTCGTCTTCCCTGAGCTTGATGACACACTTGGGGAAGCCTTAGATTTTAGTTTCCGGACCCTCAGCAATGAGGGGCTGAAACGAGTTTCTGATTCTGGCCACTTCCGCCGTGCACAGATGTCCAAAGGCTTTGTTGTACCACTCGGGGGAGTGACCCCTGTGGGGAGAAGAATTGGAGAGGAAGTGGAAATGTCTTTTTCTGAGTAAGAACAGCCTGTTCTGGCACCCAAGGACTGTCCTTGTGCCTTAGTTTTTGGTACATTTGCAAACAGCTTGGACATGCTGCTTTGAGGGGCTGAGAGCCTTGTTCTGTGACCAGCTACCTTCCAAATGTCTTGGCTGCCAAGTATTTAATACATCTTTCCCCTTCTCGTCAGCTGCTATACAACGATGCTAGCTCGTCAGGGTGCAAGGAGGAGACTCAAACCACATGTAGAATTTGCTGAGAAAAATCAGTTAGCACTGGTTCAGACCAAGTCTTTAGCTCAGCCTAACTGACAGCTTGAAAGTGCTGGCTTTAAACACCTGCTGTTTTCCCAGGAGGGTGAGTGCAGCGGTCACTAAAAAGGAGGCCGGCCGCCGGGAGACCGGGGAGGAGGGAACTAAGACTCAGGGAGTGTCTGCGGCTTGCTAACGCGTGTGCTTGTTCTGGGACAGAGCACAGAACTGTGAGTGGAGACCAAAGTGAGAACACGCCAGTTGTGTGGTGTCAGCTCTGACTCACGGTGACCCCTCCCGTGTC
The DNA here is from genome assembly GCA_028571685.1 of Heterohyrax brucei. Taxonomy (NCBI): domain Eukaryota; kingdom Metazoa; phylum Chordata; class Mammalia; order Hyracoidea; family Procaviidae; genus Heterohyrax; species Heterohyrax brucei. The sequence goes on from CM053159.1 coordinate 85,002,191, forward strand.
AGAGTGGGACTGTGCCCAGAGGCTCTCGGTGGTTGTGGCCTTTCAGAAGTTGACTGCCAGGCCTTTCTTCCAAGGCACCTCCAAGGCAGTGTGATGCCACCCAGAGTGAGTGTGTGACTGTTTGCACCATCCAGAGACTTCTACAGTGACAACGAAGTCAGAGCCCAGGGCTGGAGGGGAAACGCTGGGATTTGCAGAAGGGGAGGAGGAAGCTGGGACAGCCATCAGGACTTGTGCCTGGGAGCCTGCCAGCGGCGACACAGGAGAAGCACAGCGAGACGCAGCAGGAGAGTGCTGCGGTCCCAGCTGCTTGTTTTCTACTCAGATGGGACACAGTGCCAGGACCTGTCACAACCACGTGTGTGCATATGTACACATGTGCACGCTTTCATGTGTCATCAGTGTGTTCATGACTGTGTGCATCTGCACGTTTTACGTGTATACTAGTATATCCATGTATGTGTGTGCGCATGTGTGTGCATGTGTGCACGCATCCATCTATGACGTACTGTTCTCACATGTGCATCAGTGTGTTCATGTATGCTTGTGTGCATATGCACACACAGGCGGGCATCAGTGCAGTTTTCATGCGTGTTTCAGTGTGTTTATGTAGCTATGTGCATGTACACATACCTGCGTGTGTATGAAGGCACTGCGTTCACCGTGTTGTCAGTGTATTCATGTGTCCACGCATATGTGCCTGTGTGCATGGATGGGGGCACTGTGTTTTCCATGTGCACATCACCTGTGTGTTCCTGTACGTGTGCGTGCACTGTGCATGCCTGCACCTTGAGGGACGCTGCCTCCCACCGATGCCAAGCACCAGGGAAAGCCGGTGCCGTCAGCAGGCCGACCACAGGTAGGTGGCTGGGCAGGCGGGAGGCATCACCTGCTTTAGAAAGGGAACTCTTTGTAGCAAGGACACAGTGTCTGGAATGCCATGGTGGCATACCAAACACTCGGGCTGCCAGGAATCACTGGCCGTTGGTCAGCTGTCCCCAGGAGGGCCTGTGTCAGCCTGAAGCCAGCAAAGCAGGCGTGCAGGACAGAGACAGAGAGAGACGCGTGTCTGACAACGCTGCCTGAGAACTTGCTTCTGTGGGGCCCAAAATAAGGTCTCCCTGAATCTCCCGCTAAAGAGACCAGTAACCAAACCCTGAGCCACACCTGATGCCAACTCACAGCGATCCCAGAGGACAGAGGTGAGCTGCCCCATAGGATCCCCAAGGCTGTGACTGTCCCAGGTGCAGACTGCCACAGCCTTCCCTGCAGAGCCCCCAGTGGTCAGAACCGCTGACCTTTTTGCAGCAGCCAAGCCCTTAACCACTGTGCAACCAGCGCTCCTCAAATCAGCTAATAAATTATTATTAAATAAAGGGGGGGTGAAAAGCAAGATCCCCAGCAATGCGCCTCTTGCACCGACCCACACCCGCCCGCCCGCGGTCCCCCGCTCACACCTACTTGAGGTCGATCCTGCAGATGTGGGTCAGTCTTGACTTCCCAGAGCCACATGGCTCGATCAGGTACTGTGAGTCCATCACGACCGCACGCACAGCACCCATCGGCTGGGCCTCCTCGTGCTCCACCGACACGGACACCAGGGCACACGTCCCTTTGGGCAGGTCTGTCCTCCAGGTCCTGTGTAAAGAACCCACACAGCACAGTGATGGCTGGGCAGGCGCGAAACCTCAGCCCGGGGCTGACCTGACCCACATGCTTCCTGCCGGGGTCTGCGCCACGACTCCTGTCCCCATGATTTGGGTAACAGAACCGTTTCCAAGGCAGCAACGGTGGTGCAGTGGTTAAGCCCTCGCTGCTAACTCAAAGGTTGGTGTTTTGAACTCACCAGCCACGCCGAGGAGAAACACCTGGCCATCTGCCTCATAAACATGCAGCCTAGGAAAGCCTGCAGGGCAGTGTCACCCTGCCCCCTGGGGTTGCTGCAAGTTAGAATCGACTTGACAGCAATGGGTGCATCTTGGAGTGGTTTCCATGAAGCTCCTGGATGGCATAAACAATTAACACTCTTGACTGGTAACTGAAAGGTTGGAGGTTCAGGTCCACCTAGTGACGGCTCAGAAGAAATGCTGGGTGATCCCCTTCAAGCTCTTTGAGGGACCAACCTGTTGGGGCTGAGGGCTGGGAACCACAGTACCAGGGCACATCTAGGCCAACTGGCATGCCATAGATCGTAAAGAAAATATTCTACATCCTACTTTGATAAGTAGCATCTTGGTTCTTAAAAGCTTCTGAGTGGCCATCTAAGATACCTCTATTGGTCCATCCCATCAGGAGGGAAGGAGAATGAAGAAAACCAGAGATGCAAGGAAACTACTAGTCCAAAGGACTAATGGGCCAACTGAACTACAGGCTCCACCAGCCTGAGCCCAGAAGAACGAGATGGTGCCTGGCTACCACTGCCAACAGCTCTGACGGAGGTCAACAACAGGGGGTCCAGGACAGAGCAGGAGAAAAACCTAGAACAAAATTCACAAAAAAAGACCAGGCTTCCTGGTCTGATAGAGCCCGAAAGAATCCCCAAGATGGTGGCCCCTGGACACCCTGCTAGCCCACTCTTCAAAGATTAGACAAGCATCTGAAACAAACCAACACACAGTGAGGAGCATGATTTTTGGTTCAGCCAAATCCAGGAGACCAAATGCACAAATCCAGGAGACCACCTGCCCCAAAGCAGGTGGACAAGGCAGTCAGGGAGAAACCAGACCTGACCTGGAAAAGGGAAGGGAGCTGTCACAGCAGGGATTGCAACTGATGTCACAAAACAATGTGAGCATCAAGTTTTTGAAGGAGCAGCTGGTTTGACTTATAAACTTTCACCTGAAGCACAATTAATAAAATAAAGAAGAGTACGTCATGATGAACCAGAAAAAAATGTCAAGGTACTATGACCCAATCCAAAGGCAGAATCCTGGGTGAAAAATAACCCTTAGTTTGCCACCAAACTGATTTTCATGGAGAAACAATTTTAAATATCCATTTGGCAATTTCACTTTTCATTCCGTCTATACTACTAATTTCTGAGGAAAGTGCTGGTTTGTCACTGGTAATCAGTACAAAAAAGAACTGGACTGTGATTGGCTACCATTACTGATTGTTTTTATCAAAGCTGCTACAGAAGAACCAAAGGGGAAGAATGTGAACAGAATTTCAAATTCTCGATAGAAGCCAGACTTTCTGGAGCCACAGAGGCTGAATGAAACCCCAAAACCATTCCACTACGATAATCATTAAACTTTAAACTCTGTACTTGAACTATCATCTGAAGTTTTCTTTGAATTAAAAATTATCTTATGAATGCCTAGAGCTCTGTGCTCTTTTAAATAACTGTCTACATGGCAACATTGTGATAAATGGAGCAAAGATTGAGGTTGATTAAGAATTTCATTGTACTTGGGTCCACAATCAATGCCCCGGGAAGCAGCAGTCAAGAGATCAAAAGACACACTGCATGGGGAAAAGACACAACAAAGGATGTCCTTCAGGTGTTTAAAAGCAAAGACGTCACCTTGAAGACTAAGGTGTGCCTGATCCAAGCCAGAGCATTTTCAATCACATCATGTGCATGTGAAAGCTGGACAATAAATAAGGAGGACAGAAGAACTGACGCCTTGGAATTGTGGCGTTGGAGAAGAATATTGACTATACCATGGACTGCCAAGAGAACAAACAGATCTGTTCTGTTAGAAGTACAACCAAGGTGCTCCTTAAAAACAAAGACGGCCAGACTGTATCTTACATACTTCAGACATGTTGTCAGGAGAGATCAGTCCCCAAAGAAGGGAATCACGTCTGGTCGAGGGTCCGTGAAAAAGAGGACAACTGTCCAACAAGATGGACTGGTACAGTGGCTGCAGGCATGGCACAGGACCAGGCAGCAGTTCCTTCTGCCATACACAGGGCCTCCGTGAGTCAGAATCGACTCGACAGCAGCGAAGAAGAACATCTACATGGGATCAAGTTGACAACGGCAACCTGAGAGGTTCGAGGAGCAGTTTATTGGCCCTGAGTCTACGGAGGCAGCAGAGCAACGAGGAGGAGGGAGAGACGTCTGCACAACTTGAAGAATGTCATCAGTGTCACAGAGCTGTCCATGCAGCAACTGTAGAAGTGTGCATGACTGTACTTTCACCGAAATAAAAATAGAGAAACTGATCCAAATACACTTTGTTCAAGTGCTTTGGTAATGGCCGTGATCATTCTTTCTGATGCAATCCTGACGCACCGGCCCATTTCCACTGCACACTTCACACTGTGCGAGACGACCCATTCCAAACCCAGATGGCAGAGGTCTGCGGCTGTACCCAGCAGCAACAGCAGACGGGGGGCTCGGCATGCCTGCCAGACCCTGGAGTCTGGAACTCGCCTGAGGGCCACCATTCAGTCCTCAATCGTCACCTGTGAGCATCTGGCTTCCCACAAAGGAGTCTGTGCCACACTCAAGTCCTGAGAGCCACACAAACTGAAGACGTGCTTTCTGGGAGGTGGGGCCGTGGTCTCTCATAGGGACTTCGGCTCTCATGGTCACGTCACTGCAACATCAGCTCTCGGGGGTAACATCGGCTCTCAAGGGGACACGGGCTCTCAGGGAACGTGGGTTCTCCGGGAAGGACATCAGGTCTCCCCCAGATCCGGGGACAATGCTAGCCTAGGGAGTGTCTGGTCACCTGGGGCGGGCTTACCTGAGGACCACGAAGTCCCGGGAAGGGTGGGGGGCCATGCTGTTGAGCGCGTACTGGCAGATCTCCGTCTGCTTGTCCAGGGCCTCCAGCACCTTCCACTGCACGAAGTCCTCGTCCCAGAGGTGCCGCTCCCGCAGCACGCGGTTCAGCACGACCGACGGTGGTGCCTCCACCTCCACGGACGCCTTCCACAGCCTGAGTGGGTGCCTGTCGCCCACCTGCAGAGGACCCGCGCGGGAGCTGCTTAGCGGTGGTGCCTCCCCCGGCATGCAGAATGCCCCCAGTTGTGTCACTTGAAGCAGTGATTCTGCCTGCCTCAGGCTGAGGGTGACAACATGCTAATCTTTCCGCTGGAAAGAGTGGTAGCAATCCCCACACCCACCGCGAGTGCGCACGGCGGCCACCACGCAGGCAAACCCTGCCGGTGTTCGACAGCCCTTCTCGGACAGCGAGGAGTTTCTGCTCATGCCCTCCGCTGCTAACTGACATGCTGCGGGTTCTGGTCCACTCCGAGGTGTCTCAGAGGAAAGGCCTGGCACTCTCTGTGTCTGCAGACTCAGACACTGGAGGGACACGTCCACCCAGAGGTGTCTCAGAGGAAAGGTCTTACCATCTCCTAACAAACCATCAGCCACTGAGTGCCTGGGGGCGGGGTGGCGGTTCTACTGTGACACACATGCCACTGACTGGTGTTTTCTGACAGTGGGACTGTCATCATGCCCATTCTATCAAGGAAAAAACGAAGGCACTGGGAGGCAGGCCCATCGTTGCCCCATGTCACACAGCTAGGGGGCAGAGGCAGGACCGGGACCCAGGCAGTGAGGCTCCATGGTTTTTATTTTGGCACAGGGGTGCTCCCAGGCGCCAGGCTGTATGTGACACCCGGCCGTGGGTGCACTTCACACACAGTGGGGTGCTGCTACACAGGGCTTTCCAGGCTGACGCGTTTCTAAAGTCCAGGTGGTCCCCGACTTATGTGGCCTGGTCACGACACGCTCCCCACAACATATGCTTTCTTTTTTTTGATAATTTGTGTATTTTTAGAATGTATTAAAATTATATGTAAGCTTATATGTAATGTCTCCAACCCCAAGTCAAAGACTAGATCTATAAAAATATGGCTAATAAGAGGCAATAACAATGAAAACTGAAAACTAAAAATAAAGAGGAGGTCCTCGATGTAACGCCAGAACTGATGACGTGATCAATCACCAGACAGGACCTTGCTGTAAGTCGGGGACTCTTTGAAGATCGCCAGGCCTTCCTACCAAGGTGCCTCTGGGTGCACTCAACCTTCAACCTTCCAGTGAACAGCTGAGTGTGTGACTGTGTGCGCCACCAAGTGACTCCTAAACCATGATGCAGTAGTGACAGTGGCCTCTGTGGTGACCTCTTTCCATGCCCGAGGTTACCTTTTTGAAAGCCAGGTCCGCGTTGTCACTGCTGGGGCAGACGACCCATCCCTTGAGCTTGTCTTTGGCATCCTTCTGGAGGCCCTGGACCAGGTGCTCCAGGTACGCGTGGAACGTCGCCCCGCTCTCCTCCAGGTGCTTTCCCAGGTCTTCCAGGGATGGAGAGTGGATTTCAGCCTCCATATAGGAGCTCCGTGACTGCGCCACCATCTCAGGCGGGACCTGAACCCACAGACGGACAGAAGGTCACCCACAGAGCTGAAGAATGCTGAGACTAAGAGAGAGAAGGGGGGCACTTCACCCACAGCCAAGGTGTGCAGGCTTCTGAATGCCCCGTGGACATGCAGAAGGACGAACGCGTCTCTCCTGGAAGAAGCGCAGCCACGGTGCTGCTAAGCAGGGACGGTGAGACTGCAGCTCTCCTATCTGGGATGTGTTGTCGGGGACCGGTCCCTGGAGCAGGGCGTCGTGTCGGCAAAGCAGAGAGGAAGACCTTCAGTGAGATGGACTGACACAGCGGCTGCGCCTGTGGGCTCAGGCGTAGGGACAGGGACAGAGACACAGGAGCAGGCTTGTCCTGTTGGGTTGTCACTGTCAGTTGGAACCAACTTGGTGGCCCCTAACAACTGTGAGGTACGAGCTGCAGGCTCCTGCCACGGGGGCAGAGACATCTGCTGAGGGTGCCAGGCCGGGAGGCCCTCGGCAGAGTCGGAAGCTTTATTTCCGGTGAGGCTGTGAGCGCCACCACCGCACGGACTGCCCGGCTTCTCCAGGACTCTTGGGTTTCAGCCCTTGCCAGGGTGCTGTCTCACTTCTTTCCTGTCGCTGCCTATGAATGGACAGTGTTGGCGTTTTCCTTCTCTCGCAGGTTGCTGCCTGACACGGGTTCCGCCCGTCACAGGTTTTCTGGTGTTACTCAGAACGCTGCCGTGACCTGCCCTGCATCCTTCCCACTGGCCTTGGAATTTACCTGGAACGTATTTTTATTCAGTTTGGCAAAATGGGGGCTCAGAAACTTGCCTGCTGAGACGTAACCCGTGGCTGTGAAGCGCACCTGTCGCTAGGGGCCGTCGAGTCGGTTCGGACCTGTAGCGACCCCGTGCCCAACAGAAGCAGACCCTCCCCGTCGTTGCTGGGGTTGACCCCACTGTGGCAGCCGCTGTGTCAGCCCACCTTGTCGAGGGTCTTCCTCTTTTGGGCTGGCCCTCTACCAAGCACAATGGCCTCCTGCAGGGACGGGGGCTCCGGAGGAGGTGTCCAGAGAACATGAGGTGGAATCCTGCCTTCCTTGCTTCCAGTGCACCTTGCCCTCTGACACATGTGGCCTGTGCACCAAAGTGAATTCTGCCACCAAACAGTGGGCCAGAAGTCCCGGCCACCCACTCCTCGAGCATCCCTGTGGCTGTGTTCATGAGCTGCTGGTGACTCCCAGTCATCAGGGTCACTCGGTGTCAGGCACACACAGGCGCAGTACCCAGGTAAGGTCACATGTAACAGAACTGGTGAGCTGCCCTCAAAGCTGGCAACCAGATGCCATGCAATTGTTTCTGTGGAAACCAACCCCCAGTGGTAGTCCTCTTGAACTTGAACTTCAACTGCCTGTACGTGGGAGACAAAGACCAGTGCTGCAGAAAGTCTTACCATCATAAAATCAGGAGCAACTGTAAGCCAACAGTTCCACCGCCACGGTGCGCGGCGGACCTACCCAGGAGCTTCCAAGGGGTGCGGAGGGCCTGCCACTCACCTCAAAGAGCCGGTCGCACTCCGCGATCATGTGGGCCAGCCCCTGCGTGGCGGCCAGGTTTTCATTCAGGTCCTTTTGGTCCGGCTTCCCTGTGGCGTACTTCTTCTGTATGACTCTGTAATTGAACGTGAATGTCTCGAGCAGATAGGGACCACAGCACTTTTCCCGGGGTGTTTTCCCCACACACCCACCGCTGCCGAGGGTCCGTGGTTCTTGCCCCCATATGAAAATGACGATCACGCCTCACAGATGCTCTGGGGCAGGCGGGGGGTCTGACAGGTCAGCTCTCACCTCCCCAGGAGAGGACACGGTAGGATTAACTCTGCTGGTTCGTCACCTGTTTTTCCAGGCTTGAAGCCACTTAACTGAAAGTGCTTCAGTCTTAAAGAAACCGAAAAGCTAAAACAAAGAAACCCTCAGAAACAAAACCCTTGGCCATCATGTCAACTCTAACTCCTAGTTACCCTACAGGATGGAGAAGAGCTGCCCCATGGGGTTTCCAGGGGATGCCCGGTGGCTGTGAACTGCTGACGTTTTGGTTGGGAGCTGAGCTTGTGACCGCCGCACCCCTAGGGCTCCTGGTCTGACACAAGCCCTGCTTAGTGTCAGAGATCAGCAGATGCTACCTGGCCTGCTTTTTCTTTTGCCCTTTCTTGCTCCCACAAACCAACCCCCTCAGGCTCCCTCGATCACTGAGGATGTTTTTAATAGGATGAAATGATCAGCCTGTGAGCGTGATCTGGAAACTGGGCTGACGTGAGACATCTTTCTGGTTATAAAGTGATGGTTGACGGATCCTGAGGCAGAAACACAGCACAGAGTTAGGGAAACTACAGTGCGGTGGTCACCAGGAGGTAGCGACGGGGAAGCGCTCAGCTACTGACCAAAGGTGGGCAGTGGAGACCAACCCAGAAATGTCCCTGAATAGAGGCCTGGTGACCTTTGCCTGAAAGGTCACAGCCATGAGAACCTTGCGGGGTGCAGTTCTGCCGTGAGGGGTGTTCTCTGGGAGGTGGCAGGCGCGAGGTGACCATGCTGCTGAGGGACACCCACCTTGGAGAGCTTTCCTTCTTCACTAAATTAAGATGGAAGAGGGAGGGGGCCAGGCACACGGCCAGGTTCATGGGCGTCATCTGGTTCTCCCCCACCGCGTTGACCACGTGGCTGAGGAAGCGCAGCAGCGTCTGCAGGACCTCCCTGTGCTCGTCGGCCAGCAGCAGGACGGCAGCCTGTACGGCCTGCAGCTGCTGCTCTTTGGGGACGTCTGCGGAAAAGCAGGTCCCTGTCGTTAGAGGATGTGCCGCAGAAAGGGCCAGCCTTCCCGACGCCAGGGTACACTCAGAGATGGGCATGTCAACTGCCAGTGCCCACTGGGCACGCCAGCGTTCATTCTGAGCATGGGCCAAGCGCCAGGCGGGAGTGATCTCACTGAAACCTGTCCACAGCTCTGCGGGGCCACCCGACACCCTGAGAGTCCTGGTGTGGGAGCAGCAGGCAGAGGCAGAAAGTGGCAGTCACTGTTTGGGGTTCATGGCCTGTGGGAGGCAGAGGGGGACCCCCTCCAGGCAGTGAAGCTGGAAATGGGAAACACAGCCCCCTTCTGCTCCCACCTCGGGTGTTCTGCGTGCTCCCAGCACTGGGACCTGCGCGCTGGGCTGAAACCAAACAGCAGTTTAGCTTAACTAGCAAAACAAGCTTAACTGGCAAAAACACGTCTTCCTGGAGCTCTGGACTCTCTGAAGGGATCCAGCTGACATCAGCAACTTCAAAGGTTAGAGAAGAAACTTAGGGGACAGCGAACTCATGTTAATGGGGGGCCTGGAATTCAGAAAAGGGGGGTGAGGATGGGTGCACAGCTTGAAGGACATCAGCAGTGACTGCACTGCACCAGGAGAAACCGTGGGGTCGGTGAGTGGTTGGGTACACACACCGTGGCAGCAGTGAGGACTGAGCACCCGTCGTGGGTGTTGGTCACGGCAGACGCAGGGCACGGCCCACCTGATGCCCTTTCTCCCCTTCTGCCTTGCTGAGAAAGTGCACATTTTGTTCAGGTAGGGGCTGCAGTGTGTGCAGAGGGTTCTGGAACACGGCCGTCTCCTCCAGGCCCAGCAGAGGAAGTGTGCTGGCCTACACCCCCAAAGGCCACCCTGCTCCTTCTCCTCGTGGTTGAAGAGAACGTGGCATTGTGGGCCATTTCTCACCAGAAGGACCAGGAAAGACGCTAGGAGCTTCTGCAAGAGTTTTCTCCCAGTTAAAAAGTGACAGAAGCCAAAAAGAAGCCCTCGTTCCTCCTTGCCTGTGGATGGGATTCTGAGGAGGTGTGGTGATGATGTCTCTCGGTGATCGTCTTGTGACTGTAGGAGGAAGCCGAGAGAGCTGCAGAGATGCTGACTTCAGCCTGGGCGTTGCTGAGATGCTGAGTTTGCCAGCTCCAGAGTTCATTAAAATTCCAGTTTCCTGTCTTCTGAGACAACAGAATGTCCTGATTACTTAAACTACTGTTCAGTGGCCTTTGGGACAGCCCCATAAATCGGAAGGTATCTTAACTAGTGCACCCTTCAACAGCGTCAGCACTTAACACACCAGGAGTTCGCCCCTCACCCAAATACCCAGTGTCCTCCCTCGTGTGGTCCCTCTTATGGATTGACGTGTGTCCCCCTAGCATCAGTTTGGCTGGGCCGTGATTCCTGGAGTTGTGTGACTTTTCCGACAGGCTCCTGCCTCTGTGATGTTCACAGGCGGCAGCTGTGTCAGCGAGGCAGGACACAGTCCACAAGCACGGATTGCGCTGAGGTGAGTGCACAGGAAGTGAGCAGAGAGACGGTGACCTTGCAACCCCAGGACGGATGCACGGGGAGCAGAGTGTGTCCTTTAGACTTGGGGTGCTGTGGCTGAGGGGCCCTGAGGCCAGGGGAAGGTTGATGAGACGGACCTTCCTCTGGAGCGGACACCCTGAATCTGAACTTGCGGTCAACTTTGCCACGAGGAACTAAGTTTCTCTTTGTTGAAGCCATCCACTTGTATTTCTGTCACAGCAGCATTAGGTGACTAAGACAGTCCTCTTGTGATTTTTTCAGTGTCACTTTGTGTTGCGTGTGAGTTTACATGCACACGAGCCCAGCAGATGCCCTGGGGTTTCCTGCCACGGCCCGTGTGTACACCACCCCCCACTTCCATCTCCACTTGTCGCGGCCTCCGCCAGCTCACTCCTAGCTCACCCTCCTTAGACTTTTGACCTGGAAACCTTCTTACACACTTCTCACCGTGTAAAGCGGTCGTGTGGGCACACGTCCCGCCTCCCTGACCATGAGGTCTGCAGCGTTGGCCTCGCCCGGCGCGCCCCCGTGCTCGGCGTGGTGCCCCCCACACGTCAGCGCTCAGGCCACGTTTGCTCAGCTAGGCTCCCCAGGAGTGCAGACAGTGAGCTTGCTTGGCTGCTGAGGCAGAGGCTGGGGGTTCTGGCCTCCCCAGAGGTCCCTTGGAAGAAAGTCCTGGCAGTCTGCGTCTGGGAAACTGGCTGCTGGGATGACTACAGACTGCAGTTCCACTCTGAAATACAGGCGGTCGCAAGGAGACAGGGTCACCCTGATGGCAGCTGGTCTTTGGGGCTGACCTGGTTTCTCGCTCTTGAGGATCCTGGGCTTTTCTCCCATGGACAGAACCCGGCTTCAGCCTGAGATTGGGGAGAGAAGCCAGTCTGAGGCTTTTGGAGGCGTCACTGAAACAGGCATTTCAACTGCGTGTGGCAAAGGCACCATGAGCGGCCCCCTTGTAGGGTCCAGCACCGTGCGGGATCAGTTAGCGTGTACTGTGCAGGGACGCCTTGTCGTGCAGGGGCTAAATGGCTGCTAACCCAAAAGTCTGCAGTTTGAACCCACCAGCTGCTCTGGGGAAGAAAGGCGTGGCAGTCTGCTTCTGTGACGACGGCAGCCTGGGAAACCCTGAAGGGTCTTTCCACTCGGTCACATGGGGTTACCATGCGGTCGCCATGTGCGGACGCCAACCCAACAGTGACAGGTCTGGTGTCACCGTGTGCTTTGCCACAGTGCTGTTTATCCAGCTGGTCGCCACTGGGTCCTGTTTTTGCAAGCCGTGCTGATGCAAAACTTTCAGAGTCTGCAGTACGCAGACCCTCACCCACCCCGGGTAGGGTTCTCTCTAGTTGGGGTCCTCTTGGCACGGGGTCAGCCCCACACAAGGCCCTCTCCAGACATGTCTTGCTGAAAAACGTGAAGTCCTCAGACAACTGCTTTTGTATTTTTTTTTTTTTTTTAAATCCTTGGATTCGTGCCAGCAAATAATTCGTGAGTCTCACAGGAAATCTAGAGAAGAGTCATGTGTTCGTGTTTTTCACTTCTCTGCAACTGCCTGTAGCTGAATGGCTTTTCAATCAATAACGGTGATTTTTAACAATTATTTTAATTATAGGGGGCTTTGCTGAGAATTATCAGTTTAACATCACTCAAAAACTTCTAAGTGAAAATGTAAATTACTCAAATTAAGCTTAAGCCTTGATTTGGTTTGCTTACTTTTGACCAGTTAAAGACATTGTTTCACTTTTTTTTTTACATTTTGAATCATTTTAATGCATTTGCCTTTAAATTCTGTATACTCCAAGGAACTGCCTTTAAAAAAAATTAAATGTTTTAGTAAAGACATACAAAATAAATTCCACGTGTCTCCTTTATGTCTTAAATTTGTTAGAAGTTAATTTTAGATCTTACATAAAATCTTAGAGAGAAGGAACATTTTGATATCAAAAAGAAGGTATTTTTAAATGCAGGAACAAAAAAGGCCTGGAAATTTCCATGCGAATAAGTGAACAGAGGCTACTTCTGGAGTGGAGAGCCACGCCAAGCCAAGTGCCGTCGAGTCGCTTCTTCATGGATTTATGAATTCCTTGTCTACTCTGGCCTCTAGGGTCACCATGAGTCGGACCCGACTCGACGGCACTGGAAGGATTTGTATCATTAGAACTCTAGACAGACAGGTAGTAGTAGATAGCTGGCTGGCTGGCTAGACAGAGCGGACAGACGAATGGATGGCTGTGGCCAGACTGACAGAGTGAGCAAGTGCACACGTCCTGGTGTGCAGGGCTAGCTGGCTGGCCGCTAACCGAAAGGCTGGCACTCAAACCCAGCAGCGACAACGAGAGAGGAAGCTGTGGCCGTCATCGTCTGCAAGGACACCCTATGAGGCACTCATTTTCAAGGTGCACTGACAGACACGAGACACTGTTGCTGTTCAGTACCCTCGAGTCACTTCTGACTCACATCAGCCCCACGTCACAGGGCAGAACTGCCCCCAGGGGCCTCCTAGACTGTCACCTTACGGGGCTAGATGGCCAGCTCTCTCTCCCTCGGAGCTGCTGGGTGAGTTCAAGCTGCCGGCCTTAGGTCAGCAGCTGAGCGCTTCACTGCTGCACCACCGGGGCTCCTGGAGCCAACGCTGCCATGCGGGACGCCAACTCACACTGGTAGATGTGGAGGAAGGTGTCGCTGAGCTTGGTGGTGAACAGCGGCTCAGGGAGGTCCCGGAAGAACTGCTTGACCATGTCCGCCACGTCGTAGGCCGACTGCTCCTCGTAGCTGACGTGCTCGGGGGAGCTCTCGTTCATCTGGCGCAGGGCCTGGATCCGGGACTTCACGCCCGACTTCCGGAAGAGGCCCACCTGAAATGAGGCACAGGGCTGCGTCAGCCAGGCCGCCTTTGCCCGGACACCTGCTTCCCGGGACAAGCACCGTGGGTGCCGGGGAAGGCCTGGACGGGGTGAGCTGGGATGGCAGCCCCCATTGGGGCCTGTGATTGGCTGGTTCACCACTGTGACTGGTCACTCTCTGGACACGAGCCTCCCTGCCCTGTAAGGTGAAGGTGGAAACTGGGCCTGCTGCACAGGCCGCTGTGAGGTTAAAGGAGAAACTACATCACGGTGCTGCTGAGCTGCTGGGTCTTACAAGAGACTGTAGACGTCAGTGTTTTCCTCACTCACCCAACAGATAGGACGAAGCTGCCTGCTGCCTCTCGGGAACGCTTACAGTTGCTTTAAGGGCTAAGCGCTCAACTGCTGACCGAAACTGGTAGTTTGACCTCACCAACTGTTCTGCGGGAGACAGACCTCGTAGTCTCCCCCCATAACAATCACCCACTACCCTTGAGTCGTGACCAGCTCATGGCAACCCTAGAGGTCAGAGCAGAACTGCCCCACAGAGTTTCCAAGGAGCGCCTGGCGGATTTGAACTGCTGATCTTTTGGTTAGCAGCTGTAGCACTTAACCACTACACCACCAGGGTTTTCTCCATAACAACTGTGGTCCAGAAAATCCTACGGAGCAGTTCTCCTCTGTCCTAGCGGGTTGGAATGAACTTCCCATGGCAATGGGTTTGATTGGGTTATATCTGTGCATACAATCCTATTTGTGAACAGGGTTTTCTTTGAGATATACGAGGAATAGATAAGGTTGGGAAGCAAGCAGGCAGGCCACTGGAGAAAGGTCACACAGTGTGGGGAACACCAAGAAGCTGAGACAAACACTGTCCCCGAGAGTGGACAGAGAGAAGGCCTTCCTTTAGGACCTGCACCCCGAACAGGACTCCCGGCCTCCTAAACCTCCAAATCCCTCTGCTGGCGAGTTGACTCCAACTCCTAAAAACCCTACAGGACACAATAGAACGGCTCCATGGAGTTTCCAAGTTTCCTGGTAGATTTGAACTGTTGACCTTTTAGTTGGCCGATATAGCACTTAACCATTAAGCCACCTGGCTTCCTAGGCGGTGAGAAAAGAACTGTCTCTCCCTTGAAGTCCCACTTGTGTCTGTGCTGTAGCAGCACTAAGAAACCAAGATGCCAATCGTGAATGAACTCTTCTTGCAGCCCGACGTGGTGTGAGATAAGAATTCTGGCAGTTGTGGACGTTGTTGGGGCATTGATCCTGTGTCCACCTCTCTCATGCCCCAGGGCCTGGCTGGGTGCCACATGCCCAAAGTGAGCTGTGCCATTCCTGAGTGGCAGATAGGCAATGACCACCAGGGCCTGATGACCCCTGATGGCAGGAAAAGCATGGGGGAGGGTGAGGTGGTCTCCCCGGCCCCCCTCAACCAAGCTCTCTGGACCTTTGTTACAAATGATCATCAGTTCCTTCAGCCTGCAGCCACAGCAGAGGAAGAACTGCAAGCGATTAGAGAATCCTCCGGTTTCTGAGAGCATCAGCTGAATAGATCCCAGGGGAAATTACACACAGAGCTCCTCTCCCACCATGGCAACAATAACGAATTCTTAGCCACGCCTCCTTGCATTCCAAGGATTATCGCTCTAATTCCACAGATCAGGATAATCGGGGCTATTGTCCCTTAAAGTGGTAATCATTCTTTAAATTTGGAACGTTCCAGGGAATGCAAAACTTAGACACATCTAGGTAATTTTCCAGGAAGAATCTGAAGAACACCAAACTGCCTCTGGCAAGGACCTCACATGCCTAGGGCACATGGTACCACTGCTCGGGGGGTGGAAAACTGGGACTGGAGAGGGAGATACTGTGCAATACAATGAGTGCCTCTCGACGACGACAGTGCAGGCGGGGAATGCTGGGATGGCAAATGCGTTGTTACAGGCTTATTTTCCACAATTGAAAAGCTGCCTGGGAAGAAAGTGCATAGTGCAGAAGGAAAAAGTCAGGGTGAGCTGTCCCCCGGGGTGAGCGCCGTCCCGGGGTGAGCTGTCCCTGGGCAAGTGCTGTCCCGGGGTGAGTGCCGTCCCGGGGTGAGCGCTGTCCCAGAGTGAGCTGTCCCTGGGCGACTGCCGTCCCGGGGTGAGCTGTCCCTGGACGAGTGCCGTCCCGGGGTGAGCGCCGTCCCGGGGTGAGCTGTCCCTGGGCGAGTGCCGTCCTGGGGTGAGCGCCGTCCTGAGGTGAGCTGTCCCTGGGCGAGTGCCGTCCTGGGGTGAGCGCCGTCCCGGGGTGAGCTGTCCCTGGGCGAGTGCCGTCCCGGGGTGAGCTGTCCCTGGGCGAGTGCCGTCCTGGGGTGAGCGCCGTCCCGGGGTGAGCTGTCCCTGGGCGAGTGCCGTCCTGGGGTGAGCACCGTCCTGGGGTGAGCGCCGTCCGTGGGTGAGCTGTCAAGCGCTGTCTTCTTCAGTGTGCTCACACCCAGTGTCTGGTCGAAGACGCGTTAAAAGCACTCAGCTGTTATCAGAAAGGCTCCAGCTCAAACCCTGCAGCCTCTTCACAGAGATAACACCAACTGGCTTCCCTACGGATTATAAAACCAAACTGGCTGTAGCTGGGTCGATTGGGATGGTAGGGACCCTGCAGGACAGAGCATGACCCTGTGACAAGAACCGCGCTCATCCTGGAGGCCTGCACCAGGCCGCTGCAAACTGAAACACCGGAAGGTGGATTCTTGAGTGTGACTGACAAGCGTCCTCATGTGACCTGGTTTAGGAGTCCTAGTGGTACAGTGGTTAAGCACTCGACTGCTAGTTGAAAGGTCAAAACTCCCCCAGCCACTCTGCAAGGGAAAGATGTGGCAGTCTGCTCCCACAAAGAATTAAAACAAACCCCCCCAAAAAATAGCCCAGTGCTGTCGAGTGGATTCTGACTCCTAGCGACCCCCGAGGACAGAGCAGAACTGCCCCATAGAGCCTGACAGATTAGAACCGCTGACCTTTGGGTTAGCAGCACTGTACCACTGCACCACGGGGCAGGTGTCATCGGTCCTATAGAGCCGTTACAGGTCAGAACTGATTGGGTGGCGACAGGCTGGTTTTTGAGTGGGTGTGATTCTGATTCTGATGGAGAACAATTCTTATCTATCTTTAAACAGAGAACCACTGTTTTGGATCTATAGGAGGAATCCCACAGGCACGTTCCTGCGGCTCCCTGGAGACCACGCACCCTCTGTCTGCCGCGTCTGGCTTGCTCGGTCCTTCAGTGTATGCTGGGGCCCACACACACGCCCCCATCCGGCTGGCTGGGCCCCTGGGTGCACGCTGGGACCCGCACACACACTCCTGGGTTGTTTACCTCATGTTGTTCGGTTCCAGTGGTAGCAAACACTGTTATTTTCTGATACGGGATGTGTCTGCAGGGCTTCGGTGGCACTGGGAGTGGCCTGCCCAGACTCAGGTCTCACAGGGTGTCCAGAGGGTCACTGGGGGTGGCTTTGTCGTGCCTCAAACCCTGCCCGTAACCTTCCTACCCGCCCCTGCTTCCAAGGGAGCTGAGACTTCCTGTGGGCCCTCCGGATGCCTCCTGGCGGTGCAGAGGGGATCTCTCTCCTAAATGGAATACTGACACCAGGAACTGGTGGCTGTGGGGTCGGCGCTGACTCACGGCAACCCCATGTGTCTCAGAGTGGAACTGTGTCCCCCAGGCTTTTCAGTGGTGGATCTTCATGAACAGATGATCAGGCCTTTTGTCCAAAAAACCTCTGGGGCGACTTGAGTCTCTACCCTTCCAGTGGCAGACGAGTGCTTACGTACCCACCAGCCGAGATTCCACAAAGGAAAACCCAAACCTATGGCCGAGGCGCCTCCCACTCAGGGTGCCTCTGTGGGGTCTGGGTAGAGCTGCTCCCCAGGGCCTCAATGGCTGCTTTTTCAGGAGCAGGAGGCCAAGACTGTCTTCCTAGGCACCTCTGGGTGGAGGGGACCTCTGATCTTTGGGTCAGCACCCGGGCATGTCGACCTCAGCTCTGCAAGGGGACTTGATGAAGGAAGGTGGTCTGACACCAGGGTGGACTGGCAGTGCCCTGGCCGAGGGCAGCTGAGTGCCAAGGTCAAGACATGGCGGCACAGGTGAACCAAGAGACCGCAGCCACCTGCTTCCTGACTCCTGGTGCTGCTTCTGCGTACGCTCATGGGGACTCCAGGTGTCACAAGCCTCTCGTTGCTGGGTGCTGTAGAGTGCATCCCGAAGCACCGAGACCCCACATACAGTAGAGCAGAACGCCGCTGCTATGTCTGGGCTCACCGTCACAGCCACTGTGTCCCTCCATCGTGCCAAGGGTCTGCCTCTGTTTGCTGATCGTCTCCTTCACCAAGGACGATGTCCTTCTCCAGGGGTGGATCCCTTCTGACAACATGTCCAGAGTCCGTAAGGTGAAGTCTTGTCATCTTTGCTTCTAAAGGAAACGTTTTCTGGCTGTAGTTCTTCCAAGGAAGGTTTGTTGGTTCTTCTGCCAGTTTGTGGGTGTCTCAGTCACCCAGTGCTGCTAGAGAGAAACAACACAAGTGGATGGCTTTCAAAAAAGAAATTCATTCTCTTACAGCAAAGTAGGCAGAAGCCCCAATTGAGGATGCCACCTTGAGGGTAAGGCTCTTTCTGTTGGCTCTGGAGGAAGACCCTTGTCCCCAATCTTCCCCTGGACTGGGAGCTTCTGGGGCACCGGGACCCTGGGTCCAACAGACAAGTTCTACTCCTGGTACTGCTTGGCTGGTGGCCCAAAGTCCCCAACTTCCTGCTTGCTTCCGTTTCCTTTATAGTTCAAAAGACTGCGACAAGGCACAGTGCAATGTCACCCACTGAGTCCTGCTGTGACCGACACAGCTGCCGCCCATCCTTTCTTGCTAACATCACAGAGGGGGGTTCACAGCATCCAGGAGCATCCTACAGCACCAGGCGTCAGGGTCCAGCCAAATCACGACGCCCAGGGCGGACACAGTTCAGGCCACGACAGGGCCGTATTCAATATTCTTCCTAACACCATGCTTCAAGGGCCTCAGTTCTCCCTCAGCCTTCCTTGATCACAGCCCAGCTTTCATGAGCATACGAGGTGACGGGAGGCACTGTGGCTTGGGCCAGACTCTCCTTAGTCCTCAAAGTGACATCTTGACTGTTTTAAAAGAGGTTTTTTGCAGTAGATCTGCCCAGTACACACTCAGATTTGTCAGCTGTTTCAGCTTAAATAACTGAAATGGGGTCACTGTGAGTCTAGACAGGCTGGGCAGTAACCGGCCTGGTTCTCTGGCTTACTGCTTAAGTCATTTTGGGGGAACTGTTGTCCCCTGAAGCGACAGCATCAGGAACGCAGTGGGCACAGCATCTTCTTACAGCAGAGCTCCTGACAAAGGTCCTGAGGCCAGAGGTCGGCTCCACTGATGTTGAGCTGAGCAGGCTGCAGTGGAGCTTCTGGACCCACAGAGAGCAGGAAGAAAGGCCTGGGGATTGCCGTCTCCCGATCAGCTGGTGGTCACAGAGGCGCAGTCCGCCAGGTGTGGGGTCACCCTGAGCCGGGGGCAACTGGACAGCAGCTAGCTGCAACAGAAATCCGCTGTGCGGTGTCACGTGTGAGCACCAGTAATCAGTTCTTCAAAACATTTTGAGAAACAGAGATAAAATTTCCACTTTTGACTAGAGATTTTTATTTTTATTTCCCAGGAAGAAACAGTTCTGAAGACCTGCATCTTCTGAGGGCATGGTCCCTTCTGCAGCAGAGGAGGAGGTCCCAAGGACTGGGGAGTGGTTCCTGCATCTCATCCTCTTCCCCCAGAGTATGCAGCCTGGTGGGCACTTGCCCTTGGGGACATAGCTTCCGTGGGCACTTGGTTGAAAACTCTCTGTCATCCCTTTGGAATTCTTAATGGAATATGAACTGGTCCACATTTTCAGATTGCACTGTCGTTATGGTTAGGTGCTGTGAAGTCAGTGTACAACTCACAGTCACCCTGATGTCCCATGGGGAGCAAATGGCCAGGTCTTCTTCCTGAACTGCTGTGGGTGGGTTTGAACCAGCAACCACTGGGTTAGCAGCGGAGCACTTAGCCATTCTCACCCTACCGGGACTGGCGTTAACGCACAGCCAGCGGGCTCTGTGAATGGGAGGGCGCGGTCAGCATGGCACAGTTCACTGTGCAGTGGAGCTATTTCACTAATTCTAGGCTGTGTTTTTCAGGTTCCTATAGGGCAGAAACCCTGGTGGCGTAGTGGGTCAGCAGTTCAGATCCACCAGGCACTCCTTGGAAACTCTACGGGGCCGTTCCACTCCGACCTCTAGGGTCGCTGTGAGTCAGAACCGACTCGACGGCAGTGGGTATAGGGCATTTCACAAGCATTTCTCTTGCATGCTCTCTCTTTAAAAGCCATTGCTACAAGCACATCTCAGTGACACTGTTTACGTCCCTCAGGAGGCATAATCATTCCTGCTGTTCCTTCTAAGTCACCCTGCCACCAGGAACACAAACTCTCAGCCTCCTGGGCAAAAGCTGCCCCCCTTCCTTCCCCCCACTGGTGACGACTAACAGTCTTCAGTTCCCACATGTTTGCTTAGTTCACGATGGCGAGGTCCTATATTATGTGTCCTTTGGCGAGTGACTCATTCAGCATGTTTTCCAGGTCCACGTGTGTTGTGGCAGACACAGGGACCTGATTTCTCTTTAAGGCTGAGTGACAATCCATTTGTGGAAGGACTACCTTTTGTCTACCTCTTCCTTCTTCTGCTGATAGACACTCAGGTAGTTTCCACCTTTTGGCAGGTACGAATCCTACGTTAGTGAGCAGGGGCACATCCATGTCTGTTCACACAGCTGCCTTCAGGTCTGTGGGGCACACACCTAGGAGCAGAATTGCTGGGTCATATGGTTGTTCTTGGAACAGTGGGTAAGTGCTATATCTGCTCATCAAAAGGTCGGCAGTTTGAACCCACCAGGCGCTCCTTGAAAACCCTGTGGGGCAGTTCTACTCTGTCCTATATGGTCTTTATGAGTTCAGATTGACTTGATGGCAATGGTCTGTTTTTTTGTTTTATTGTTATTCTCTGTAGTGGTTTTATAACATGTCCACAAACTCTTTAACCCTCCTCCCTACAAGAGGTTCCTGTCCCCCGAGCATGGGCTGTATTTAGTGACCCCAGTGGCCCACGGTGTCCACTGACACTATAGCACACATTGGGACATCATGGCTCTTCATGGCTGAATAGCATTTCCCCATGTGGCTGGACCATGTGCTGCTCGTCCACCCACCTGCTGGGGGACACTTGGCTGGGACGTTCCTCCTTCTGGTCTTGTCAACAGCCCGTGCAGTGACCAGTGAGGTCCTGGCTTCTCTGGCTCTTTTTAAAGATGAGTGGAGAGGCGAAGAGCATCCCCTGCTCACCCCTTTCTCCTCCCTCTCCTCTGTCCTTCCACTAACAGCCCAGAGGGCAAACAGGAGAACCTGAGGTGTGATTTCAGCAGGGACACTCTGCAGTGGTCCTCACTGTGTCTGGGCTGGACAACAGGGACAGTGATGACCAGCTTGGAGTCAAGGATACCTGTGCTGAGCCACAAATGTCCTCCCAGTGTAATGGCTTTTAAAAGTCACCGCTCCAAGGGGGAGAGCTTGTGGACCAGTGTGCCATTAGAATTCAAGTCTCATCTAAATGACACGCAGCCTCTCCCTGGCTTCCTGCTGCTGCTGATTCCGAGGCTCTTAATGATGCTTGTCAGGAATTCCATCTCTTCTCCCCCAGCTGCGCTTCATGGGCGAAGAAAGGCTGGCTTCCCGCAGAGAGGATGGTTCAGGAACCAGAAGACCTGGTTCTGAGCCGAGCCCCGCAGGCCTCAGTGCCCATCAGGAGCAGGTCTGCCTCTCTGCACACGGATGATTGAGGGCAGAAATAAAGCTCATCTCTGGGAAGCAGTCTCCTCTCACACCCCGCTGCATCTGCACACAGTGGTCCCTAACTGAAGGAGCAGCGTCCTGGTGTCATAGGTATTCAGCTGCAAGGGTGGCGGGGAACCAGCAGTGAGCTCCGCCCCCTGAACCACTCTGGGCCTGAGGGTGCGGAGTCAGAGGGCGTGCCCTTCTGGAGCCTGGGAGGCTGTGACGGCCGCTCGGGCTGCAGAGGAACACACCTCACGATCTATTCATGGGACAAATGACCACACTGCTCAGCATGGAAGTGAAGCCCCGGATCAGACTGTGACTGTGGACTGGTGCGCTGGTGCCGACTTACAGCGCCGTCACGTGGGAGAGCTGGGCAGCCCCACAGGGCTGCCAGGCTGTCATCTTCACGGAAGCAGACCACCAGGTCCTTCTCCTTCCGAGCTGCTGGGTAGATCCTAACTGCTGATGAGCCCTTGATGTCTGAGTCCCCGGGGCTCTTTAACCCTACTGCCGCTGGTGCCTCAGAGAGCAGTAACTGGCCGTGGGAAGGCTCACTGGCCCGCAGCAGAGGCTGCCCTATTCTGCTTTTTCACTGGTGTTAGAATTTATGTCACATCTTTGCCAAATCAGCCTTTCTCAGGTATGTCACTGGGTGACAACAGTTATGTACCTTGTGCTGTGCAGCGGTCACACACGATGGTCGTGGACACTTTTCAGACTCTGTCTTTTGACCAACACAGGAGAAGGATGCTGAGATCCCCGCCGCCGCAGCCAGCACCAGGCTGCGTGCTCCTGAGCAAGTGCTCCCCGAGCGCGGCCGGCACATGGCGTTCCGGCGTTGGTGTCCTGCCAGGTGTGGCCAACAGTGACAGGCTTGGACCGGAGACAGGATAAGCCACTGGGTAGGACCGAAGATGCATCAGTGTCTGCTGAAGGACCCCTGGCAACGAGCGGTTAAGAGCTCGGCTCCCGACCAGAAGGCCAGCCATCGAGCCCACCTGCTGTTCCTCAGAAATCTCACGGGGCCACTCCCCTCTCTCTTGGAGGGTTTTGTTATGAGTTGCAATGGGATTGAGTTGTCAGCAAAGGGTTTTGCTTTTTTCTTCTAAACAGAATTTTCCAGGCTGTAATTTTGGTGGAAGCAGACTTCTGCATCTTTCTCCTGCCAAGGGGCCTAGTGGGTCTGAACCTCTGACATTTGATGAGCAGTTGAGTGCTTCACCATTGAGCTACCACGGCTCCTTCTACAGGCATTAAAGCCCCCCCCAGCAAATCCCCATTGCCATCGAGCCAATTCTGACTCATGGTGACCCTAAAGGACAGAGGAGAACTGCCTGGTAGAGCTTCCCAGGAGCACCTGGTAGGTGTGAACTGGTGACCTTTTGGTCAGCAGCTGTAGCTCTTAACCGCTGCACCACCAGGGGTTAGGGCCTTGGCCACGCTCTGAGGCAGTTGCATTGTGTCACACTGGGTCACTAAGAGTTGAAACTGACTCAACAGCACACAACAAGATACAATTAAATTAAAAATAATAGATAAGAAAATGAAAGCAAAGGGAAAATGAGGAAAAGGAAGGGTAGCTGAGACGAGGGATGAGGTTAACGTGCAAAAGCCTCACCACAATATCACATGGCTTTCCTACTGGCAGGACGGAGACGGCCCCAAGCCTCCTGGCGGCCAGCCTGGAGGGGAGCTACTCCAGGTAATGGGGTCTCCCTCACAGAAAACAGACAGGCCGCTCAGAAGAAGCACAAGGTCTCAGGTGCTGGGACCAGAGGAAAAAACGGCCTCCTCTGGTCACAGGGGGACAGCCATGACGCCATGACCAACACGAGTAGTGTGCGGTCCCTTAGTCCTAGAGACAGCACCACCCCCAAGTTTCTTAGGGAGAAGCAAGCTAATGGGCAGCAGGGGACAGTGGTGAAAATGTGTCCTGCAGCCAGAATGACCTCAGAGCGAGTGCTGGCCGTGTCACTGGGACCTGTGTGACACAGCGTTCTCGTCGGGTGTCATCAAGTCGATTCCAAGGGCATGGCAGCCCCACGTGACAGAGTGGAACTGCCCTGCGGGGCTTTCTGTGCTCTAAGTCTCCTGGGGCGGAGACCACTCAGTCTGTCACCTGTTGAGCTGCTGGGTGGGTTTTAGGCACCGTCCTCTGATGAGTGGTCCAGCTCTTGACCACTCCCACGGGAGCTCTCGGTGACCCTGGCTGTCTGTCTAGTTTTCTAAGTGAGTATCTGTCTCGACTGTTTTCTGACCACACAGAATTTGACGCAAGTTTCTTGAAGCTGTATTACTTTTTCTCATTGGTAACATTGATCCACCTGAATAAATTCTTCATATCTATACTTTCCCATAACCAATAGCCAAAAACCAAGCCCGTTGCCATGGAGTTGGTTCTGGCTCATAGGGACCCTGTAGGACAGAGTAGAACTGCCCCAGAGAGTGTCCAAGGAGCACCTGGAGGGTTCTACCTGCTGATCTCTGGGTGAGCACCCACAGCACTTAACCACTGCACCACCAGGCTTTCCTCCGCTCCAGCGCCTAGGCTGTAATCCTTACAACAGCAGACTGCCCCATCTTCTCTCCTGGAGTGACTGGGTGGGTGTGGATCACCGACCTCTCAGTCAGCAGTGGGGCACTGGGCCGCTGAGCCTCCCACGGGCAGGCTTAAGTCAGCCTGGGGGCCCCTGACGTCACGCCCGTCAGGACAGCGGCCGTACCTGATCGAGGCAGCTGCTGCGGAGATAGCTCAGGGCTTGCTGTATGCTTGGGGGCAGTGGCTGCCCCGTTCTCTGGACGTGGACGATGAGGGGAACGCCGAAGACTGTCTTGTCTTTGTAGTCGGGAACTTTTGTCCTCTTCATGAACTTTGGCACGGACCTAGAATTCACAGAAACCAGGTCATGCGAGCCTCCTGGGACACACGAAGGGGACAGGCTGTGGAAGCAAGGGAGAGGGAAGCCGTGTTTGGTTAGGAACGCCCGGCTGGGCCCCAGGGGACTCAGCTTCTCTCTCGGCTGGTCCCGCTCTCCGGCGAGGCCACGCGAGCCCCCGGCCCACTGTCGCTGCCATCACACACCACGACCCACTAGGTTGTTGCTGGGTGCTGTCGGGTGGGTTCTGACTCACGGCACCCCCAAGAGACACAGGGTTTCCTTGTCTGTCCTCTCCAAGGGAGCAGATGGCCAGAGCTCCCCCATGGAGCCACCGGGTGGTTTGACGCAGCCGGGTGCTTTAACTGCTGCGCCACCAGGACGCCCTGTGACCCACGTCTGCGGAATGTGTCTACAGTTCTGCTTTCAAGCTAATCAGACAACTTTCCAGTTTCATTGTGATGGATACGTTTTTCAAGAGGTAAACACTCAAGGTGGAAATAGTTGCTATCGAGTCAATTCCAACTCACAGCAAGCCCACATCCGTCAGGAGGCCTGCATTCCGTGTTCAAAAGTGAACCGCTGGGACATTCTCCTGCGGCCCTCGGGGCCGACCAGGGCCTCCACCTGCTGGGTCGTAGCTGAGCACGTTAACCATCTGCACCACCCAGAAATCCCAAACACTTGGAAGTCCTTGACAAAACAAGTTAAAAACAAAAAACAAAACACTAGGACAGGATGACTATAGGTGGTTGGGGGTGATGGACAAATAAAGGGAGAGAAGGGAGACACGTTTCTGGTCTGCAGTCTGCTCTTTAGAACACGGAGACCCCGTGTGTTCCAGTATCAAACTGTGCCCCACAGTGTTCCCTGGCTGTGGTCCTGGTCGCAAAATGGTTAAGTGTTTGGCTGCTAACCAAAAGCCTTACAGTG
This sequence comes from Heterohyrax brucei, assembly GCA_028571685.1. Classification (NCBI taxonomy): domain Eukaryota; kingdom Metazoa; phylum Chordata; class Mammalia; order Hyracoidea; family Procaviidae; genus Heterohyrax; species Heterohyrax brucei. The sequence goes on from CM053159.1 coordinate 85,027,429, forward strand.
TTCCAAAGCAGAAAGACCTGGTGATCTGATCCCATAAAACTCACATCCCACAGAACCCTGTGGGGCAGCTCTCCTTGGTCACACAGGGTTGCTGCGAGTCGGAACTGAGCCGACGACAGTCAGCCACAGTGACAACTGTCTTCAAGGAAGCAGACCGCCAGGCCTTCCTCCCGTGTCACTGCTGGCTGAGTCTGTGTGCCCCCCAGGGGTCTCAGGGGACTGTCAGAGAAGACAAACGGCAGGATCTCTGAACTTCCGAAGACAAGCGCAGAGGCTCCGGCAAAATCCCCACCAAGTCCCGAGAGGACACCCGTTGCCGAGGGCGCGTGCCACCCACCATGTCCAGCCGTGCTTGCTCGACAAGGAGCACTTCTCCAGGGTGGCGGTCAGGCGGAGCAGGGAGAAGCGCTGCAGCAGGCTGAGCTGGCCGGCGGTCTGGCTGCTGATGAGAGGCGGCGCTGCAGACAGCCGCGGAGCACGCCAGAGCTGGGAACTACTCCACCGCGGTCGCCTTAACGGAAGAGCACAGAGAAGCCAGTCACAGAGGGGACGTGTCACTGGAAAGCACACGATATCACGACCTCACTGGAGTGCCACGAGAGCCACGGAGCCCACAGGCCCATGGGACCCATCTACAGGCTGCACGAGAGGAACAAAATAAGGAGAGAGAGAGAACAAAGACAGAGAGAGTGGAGAGCGAGGGAGAATGAGGACCGAGAGAGAAGAGGGCGGCTCCGAAACATTTGCGGTGCTCCAGAAGGCAGTCACATTGCCTTCTTTGTCCCCAGGTTCCACTTGGGTGCTGATGGTCCTGAAGGTGGCCTCACAGAAACAGGTGCCTGTGCTGAGGGCACATCAGTGTCCCCAGGGGAGAGTCCCCTGTACCCTGCAGCCAGTCCTACACCCCAGAAGGCTGCTGTCTTTCAGGCCCCTGCAGGGCTGCTTTCCTGGGTACGGACATGCTCTGCACAAGCCAGTTTTTACGTACTGCAGAACTGGTATTTTAAAGCGAACCCAAGTCTAGGCAGTAGGCACCTGAAACGTCAAAAATTTCCCATAAGGTAAAAAGAGTATAAGGGGCTGGGTAGGGGTGTTTTATGAACACTTGGGCAGGGTCGTGGTGAAAGCCCTGTGTCTTGGTCACCTGTGATTCCCTACAGGGCCCAGCACTGTGGTTGATGCCAAGAAGCTGAAAAAAAAATTTTATTTTGAATAAAAAGTAAGATCGGGAAAAAAGAGGAAATGTGAATAAATTTGACTTCAGTCACTGTCAGATCTGTGCAAAAGACACAAAACCCAGAAAGCCAAGCCTGACGTCCACGAGCCGACTCTGACTTGGGGGAGACCTGCGCCCCCTGGGTCTGCATGGCTGCAAACGACAGGTCAGCAGCTACGTGCTTAACGGACCACTCAGGGCTGCTGGGAACATAGCGCATGTATGTTAAATAGATACGCTAATTAATGAAGCAAACAGTACCATAAAAATAGTAAAAAAATAAAAAAGAAACTGAGATTACAAAGCAAATTAACAGGAAGTGAATACAGTTTCCTCCCACAATTGACACCCACCTGTTCGGCCTGGTCAGTGAGGCCCCCACCCCAGAATCCCTCCTTTCTCTGACCCCAGGGGTGTCGGCTTCCACCAGCGACGTTCCATCTCTGTCCCCATCACTGGGAGTGGTCCGGCCTTCCGAGACGGAGTTCCCTTCAAAATCTAAGGCAACCTGGTTGGCAGCCGGGAAGGTGGTGGCTGCCGGCTCTCCCGTGAGCCCATCCTGGGTATGCAGTTCAGGGAGGAGGGTCCTGGACCAGTCATTGACCACCTCCTGGAGCCCGTTGACCTGCTGCAGGATGTCATCGAGGCGGGGGAAGAGGTCATCCTTCTCCAGGTCCAGGAGGTCACCTGTGCTGGCATACAAGTGGGAGCCAGGGACATTGTCGTAGATGCTGACTCGGCTCTCTCGGGGACAGGAGGCCAAGAGCCAGGGCTCCCTGGTGTTCGGGCCCTGCTCTCTGCCCAGAGAGAGACCCCCGGTCCTCCAGATTCCTCCGCTGCTGATGTCCGTGGGCGACAGGCTTTCGATGGACAGTGCCTTGGGGAAGGTGCCTGGCTTGTGGTCCTTGGGGACATGCACCAGCAAGCTCTCCTGGGAGTGGAAGGTGTGTGCATGCCCCCCCGGCCCCAGTAGCACCGGCTGTGCCAGCACGTCCAGGTCTTCCAGGTACATGCCCCCCCGCTTGGTGGACCCTGGGCACCGCTGATCCTGCAGGCAGAGGCTGTTAACGCCGTGGCTGCTGATCTCTGACTCACTGCTAGACTTGCTGGACTTCTTGGAGGCCCCTGGGGACGAGTGCTGGGGGTCCCCGTTGAGCAGCTGCCCACACAGTGCAGTCTGAATGGCCTCTGACTCCTGCGGTGGCAGCACTGGCCCACTGATGACTAAAGCCCCTGTCCGTCCTGACCCCCGGTGCCTGCCTGAGGTCCCTTTGGCACGCAAGGTTTCTACACGCTTCAGCCATGACTTTGTTTTGGTCCTCCCTGGCTTCTCATTCTTCGGGGGGCACAGTGCCAGCTGGCTGCCAACAGACGTGGTGTCCAGCATGACAGGGCTGTCAGGGCCGTCCCAGGCCTCGCGGCCAGTGCTGGGTGTCCCTGGTAGAGCCCTGCCCTCGCTGCCACCACTGCTCTCGCTGTGCACAGAGGAGACCTCGGGCTCACTCAGCTCGGTTAGCACGCTCTCGCTGCTGGGCGTGTTCCTCATCCTAAGGTCTCCTGGTGACCCATAAGAGTCCCCTCCGGGAAGCGACGTGTGGAGGTCATCCACGCGAGACCATCTCCGGCTGGATCTCTGGAAAGTCCATTTGTGGCTGAGACACAGATCTTCCTCGTCGGAGTCGTCACTCTGAAAAACAGCAAGGAAATACTTGTTACAAGTTTGGCTGCTGATCCTGACTCACGGCAGCCCCAGGTGACACAGCAGAACTGCCCCTGATGGTTTCCTAGGCTGTCATCTACTATCAACATACAGATACATCCATAGGGCGGAGTCAAGAGGTCAAACTAAACACACATCTCCCTAAATCACTCTGGAAACCAAGACCTGAACTGATAACTAAACAGAGCCTTCTGGACACCTGGTGAGCCCTAGGACACGGCATATGGCTTTTAATTTGGACTTCATACCACTGAATGAAAAACTTCCTCTCTATCACTGACCCCTGCTCTTGGTGAGTGCTGGCTTTCAGGGACCGAAGGTAACTCGTCATTTTAATGTCTCTCTGTCTTAGTCAGCAGGTGGAGCTGAGGCTTGACTAGCAGCTAATCTCAGATGCACAGCTGGTGGGATCTCTGGGTGAAATTGCCACATTTTGAGAGCCTGGCTTTGGACTCTGTGCATCTCGGCACCTTTGGCCTCTCTTTCTGCCTCCACCATAAAGTAGCCTGTACTGAGGCAGGCTGTGAAATACAACAGATGAAGAACAAAATCAAAGACACAGAAACTTCAATTCAAAGCCAAGAAAACAGAATGGAACAAATGGAAAATAGACTTTATGACTTGGAAGACAGAGATACTGACTCCAGCATCTAGGAGGAGAAATCAGAAAAAAGAAACAAGAAAAATGAAGAAGTATTAAGAAGCATGTGGGACTCTATTGAGCAGAACAAACCATGATTAATTGGAGTTCCTGAATAGGATGAGACACCTGAGAACAGAGAGTATCGTTGCTGAGCTTCTGACAGAAAACTTCCCAGAAATTATGAAAGAAGAGAATATAGATATCCAGGATGCATACTGAACACCACTCAATATGGATCTCGAAAGAAAGACTCCAAGACATTATAATCAAGCTTAACAAAATGAAACAGAAGCAGAAACTCTTAAAGGCAGCAAGACTCAAAGCAAAGCCAACATTCAGAGGGAAACCCTGTAGGCTTTCGTTGGATTTCTCTGCAGAAACAATGCTGGCACAGACACAGTGGCATGACACATTCAAAGCCTTGAAGGAGAAGAACTTCCAACCAAAAATTATGTATCCTGCGAAACTATCTTTCAAATATGAAAATGAAATGAAGACATTTGCAGATAAACAGAAACTCAGAGACTTTGTAAAAACCAAAACAAAGCTACAAGAAATACTGAAAGACTCTCTTGGCTTAGAAGAACAAAACCACTAATTTTATATTTTAGAAGCAAATACAGAACACATTGCCCAGAAACCTACTCAGTTAGGGAGGGCTCCAAACTCAGTCAAAGCTACAATAGTGAAAGAAATGATCCACTGTTTATATCACGAAAACTATGATGTCATCATATTAAAAAGAGGGACGTACTACAGTCGTTATTGTACTTCCAGATGGAGAGGAAGTTAATAAGATCGGTAGTAATTAAAATTGGCTTTATACATAGTCTATCAAGGGGGATCATGGAGGCAGCCATAATGCACAATAAAGATGCAACACATCAAATCAAGAAATGTAATACAGGAGTCTTAGCAACCACAAAACCAACCCTGACAAAGGTGAAAAATTAACTCACAAAGAAGAATGTCCCAGAACAGAATAATAAGAACAACAGAGAAAACAGCAACACAAGAATAAACATATCGCAATGACAGCACTAAACACACACCTATCAATAATTACATTGAATGTGAATGGACTGAACGCCCCAGTAAAGACACACTGAGTGACGTTTTGGATCAAAAGACACGACCCATCCATAGCCTACAAGAAATGCACCTTAAAGATGTGAACAGACTGAAAATTAAATGATGGAAGAATAGATATCAAGCTAACGATGCACAAAGAAGAGCAGTGTGGCAATTCTAATCTCAGATAAAATAGATTTTAATGTCAAACCCACCATCGTGGACAAGTATGGACACTACTGCTGAGAGGTTCAGTACACAAGCAGGACTGAACAATATTAAATATTGATGCACCTAATATTAGAGCCCCTAAATACACTCAAGAAACACTGACTACACTCAGATATATACATACTCACATACACACACATACATACACACATCGCTGACTCACAGTGACCCCAGGTGACAGAGCAGAACTGCCCCTGAGGGTTTCCTAGGCTGCCATCTTTATGGACGCAGACTGCCACACCTTTCTCCCTCAAAGTGCTCGACCATTGCCCCGCCCTGACCTCCTTGGGTGGGTGTGAACTGCCAAGCTTTCAGTGAGCTGTGAAGCACTTGACCACTGCACCCCAGAGCTCCTTCAGGGTGACCCTGATGTTGGGTTGGTGCTGACCCCAACCACCCTGTGGGACAGACAGAACTGCACCCCAGGGAGTTCCTGGCTTTGTCTTCATGGGAGCAGACCCCCAGGCCTTTCTCCATCGGTGCTCTGGCTGAGTCCCGCCTGCCAGTCTTCTGTTAGCAGCTAAGTGCTTAACTGCTATGCCACCTACACGTACCTGGATGGACACTGGAAACACAGGTGAGTCCAGCAGGAAGCTCCCACATCCCCCTCTTTTCTTTCCTCCAATTCACAGGAGCCTTCCTGTTCTCCAGGGGCAATTCCCGGGTCCTCCCTTGGTGGTGCAAATGGTTTGGCCTGGCCTGACCACAGGGCGGGTGGTTCACAGTCCCCTGGGGCTCTGCAGCACAAAGACCTACGATCTGCACCCTCAGAGACAACAGACAGAAGACTCCCCAGGGGCAGATCTCCTCTGTGCCACCTGGGGTCGGCAGGGGTCTCCTTCCCCCATGGCTGGAGGGATCTCGTCTCTACCAGCCGAGCTTTCTTCTTTCCTGTGTTCACGGGGGCTGTGAATCCTGCCCTCCGAGAAGGGGCCCTGGTGGCGCAGTGGTTAATGTTCAGCTGCTAATCCAGAGGCTGTCCATGGGAACCCACCCAGACCTGGGGTCTGCTGCGGTGCAGGGAACAGCTCAGGAGGTGACTGGACAGACGGCACTGCTGGCCTCCAGCGAGCAGCTGAGCGCTGCAGTTTGTGCCCTCTCCACGGCCTTGACGATATGCTCTGTTTTCAGGGAAAGGAAACGGGTCTTCCCAGTCTTGTTCACTCTCTGAAAGTGGTGGCACAGTGATTAGGAACTATGGCTGCTAACCAAGAGGTCAGCAGTTCAAATCCACCAGGTACCCCTTGGAGGCCCCACCGGGCAGTTAGTTCTGCTCTGTCCTCTACGGTAGCTGTGAGTCGGAACCAAATCAACGGTAACAGATTCTGTTTCATTTGGGGGTGCTATCCACCGCCGTCCAGTTGGTTCTGACTCACAGCAACCCTACGGGCAGGGGAGAACTGCCCATGTCCCAGGCCGTTACCCTAACGGGGCAGATTGCTGCATCCGCCTCCCGTGGCACGGCCGGAGGCTTCCAGCTGCTGACCATCTGGTTAGCTGCTGAGCGCTTTAACCACAGCCCCACCAGGGCTCCTCAGACTCTGTGCAGTTACGCCAAGCATCCCATCTGAACATCCAAGTACGAGGAGCAGGAAAGTGCAAAATCAGGACACTGACAGGATTCCAATTTTGACATCGCAATGGAGTTTTCCTTTTTCTAATTTCTGTTTTTTTTTTTTTTTTTAATGTTTAGAAAGTTGCCTAGCACTTTAGTTGTAATTATTCCAGAACAAGTAGGGAAAGACTCTGGAATGAAAACGCAGAAATAAACTCTCTTTGTGGTATCTTGTATTTCCTCTCTCTCTTTGGTGGAATAAAGGCCAACATCTGAGGGCCACCTACTTCCAAGGCCCTGTGACTGAGCAAAGCAGCTGGGCTCACTGGATTCCTGTCACACTGTAAGAAGTTAGTGAGAAGAATTTGACCTTCATTCAGAGGGCAGGGTGCTTTTAGCTGATGGATTTTGAGAAGACAAGAGTTGGAAGGGTAAGCTTTTCTAGAAAACGGATATTTAAAAACAGACACTATACTATTTAGTGCTGACTCTGACAAGCTCTCCCAAGAGAACCTGAACTTGGTGACTGGTGCCAGCCATGTGGGGTTTAAGACACACACGCTGGCTAAGGCAGGAGGCCAGGCTGGGTGGTCTGGATGAGGGATACAAAGCCAGCCCCTGTCAGTTATGCTTTAAGAGCTGATTTTATGAGCTCTGGCCAGTAGGGAGATGTCTACAATCAAACCAGGGGCCGTACAGCACAGCGGTAACTCCCTTAAGTAAGAGGCCAACAGTTCAGGGAAATTTTGCAGTGCTTAGACGGCATGATGGTTAAAGTTTTGTGTCATCTTGACTAGGCTGGGGTCCTTGGGGGTCTGGCGGACCCTGGGCATGACCTCCCACTCTGTGATCCGATGTGAGCAACCCACTGGGTGAAGAGGCATTTCCCTGGGGACACGGCCTGTCTCCAGGACACAAATGAGTGTTCTGGCGTGGCTTGCTCTCTCGACCCCGTGATTGTCTTCTCATTGTCTGAGCTCTGGTTGCCAGGTGGGAGAAGCCTCCAGCCTGCCGCCTGACCTGCAGGCTCTGGGCTCATCAGTCCTGCCACCCATGAGCTGGTGGAAGCCTCTAGCCTGCTGCCTGACCCATGGATTTGGGACCTGCCAGCCCCCACCACTGCGCGAGCTGTTTCTTTGAGATCAGTCTCCTTCTAACACACGCACACATACACTGCACTGGTTTTGCTGCTCTAAAGAACCCAGCCTTAGACAGATGGTTAGAATCAAGACACACATACCAAACCAAAGCAAAGCACAAGTGTGCAGGGGCACGTGCCACCAACACACCCACCCACCCATACACCCCCTCTCCCACCCCCACACCATTATTTTTGGGGCCCCTGTACACAAAAGTCTCATCGTACGCACCAAGGGTGCTGGAGGCGCTGAGTCTGTTTCTCTGGCCACTGCAGTGTCTTTGGGGCCACTGACAGTGACACCCAGCAAGAACACACATTTCTGATCGTAACGCAGGGCGCGTGTGCAAACTGAACTACAGCCGAACAAATCCACACCATCTGTGGTCCGGGAAGCTCGTGAGCAGCCACCTGAGACACTGTGCGTGTCTCACCCCACCGGGAGCAGGAAGCATGCAGAAAGCCAAGGACAGAGGGGAACGACTAACGGACCGCAGCCTCTGCCGGGCTGAGGCCAGCACAGACAGAGGTTCCTGGCCCCACCAGTGACTGCTTGACAGGGTCCCAACAGATAGTCTTGGAAAGAGCTGGAGAAGGATGGAGAGCAAGATCCTAACTCCCTAGACGGTTAGACTTGCTGACCCGACAGAGACTGCGGAGACCCCGAGAGCTTGGCCCCTGGACACCCTTTCAGCTCAGTGACAAGTTTACTTCTGAGGGTCACCCGTAAAACCAAACAAGGCTAAAGGGCGCGCCAGCCCAGGGGCAAGGAGGGGACAGGAGAGCCGGTGACGAGGACCCACGGTCCAGAAGGGAGAGTGCTGACCTGTCGTGAGGCTGGCGACAAGTGTGACCAGCTAACACACCTGCTGATCGCTCAGAGGGAAGCCAGCCGGTTGTGTAAGCCTTCATCTAGAGCACAATAATGCAAAAGAGGGACTCCGCATTCTAACAGTCATCCTGGTTTGCACGCTGACACAGCACAGCTAGCCTAGTCTGTTTCCTTTTGTTTTGTTTAGTATATATGACACTCACCAATCTCACCTGACAGCCCACAAGTGATCCAGAACCCTCAGTCTGAAAAACACAGGGTTCTTCAGGACATTGGCTGTCCAGGGGTGTCAGGCGCTCAGCAGCCCCCTTGGTGACATCTGTGGGAGCAGTGATTGCTTGAGAACCCAAGGGGTGAAGATGGCTAAGCGCTGAAGACGGCTGCCCGCTGCAGGTTGTGGGTTCAAGCCCAGCCCACAGCTCTGGGGCAGTAAGAACCGGCAGTCTCTTCCCATGAAGTGGACAGCCTGAGGAGCATAATGGGGGAGGTCTGCTCTGTCACCCAGGGTCACCATGGGGGAGGCCTGCTCTGTCACCCAGGGTCACCATGGGGGACGCCTGCTCTGTCACCCAGGGTCACCATGGGGGAGGCCTGCTCTGTCACCCGGGGTCACCATGGGGGTCGTCTGCTTGGTCAGCCGGGGTCACCATGGGGGAGGCCTGCTCTGTCACCCGGGGTCACCATGGGGGAGGTCTGCTCTGTCACCCAGGGTCACCATGGGGGCGGTCTGCTCCATCACCCGAGGTCACCGTGGGGGACGTCTGCTCTGTCACACAGGGTCACCATGGGGGAGGTCTGCTCTGTCACCCGGGGTCACCGTGGGGGAGGTCTGCTCTGTCACCCGGGGTCACCGTGGGGGACGTCTGCTCTGTCACCAGCAGTCACCATGGGGGAGGCCTGCTCTGTCACCTGGGGTCACTGTGAGTTGGGACTCCCTCAACACCATGTTACATGCTGTTACGACAACAGCAACATTGATTGTATAAGAAAGTAATCAAACTTTACCAATTTGATAATTTTTTTGAGGTTAAAAAGAAATAGTTTGTCACATTTGATGACGGGCAGTGTTGACGACTGCACGGCACAGTGAACACAACGAACGCCGCTGAATTGTGTCTTAAAGATGGTGACAACAGCAAGGGTCTTTGTTGTCGTCTTAATTAATAAAAGCAGTCATTTGGGATCATTTAGCAATGCAGATAGAGATACCTAGGAGTCAGATGTGTTCACAAAGGGAAGGACCCACAGCAGCCTTCGTCTCCCACCCCTGACGGCTGCTGACCACCCAGGATCTGGTCTACCGTCCGAGGGTCCGACCCATGAACTGTCCTGCTGTGGCCAAGCTGTCCCGCTGTGGCTGGGATGGCAGGTGGCACTGGGTGCTGCAGAGGGTCTGCTGGGAACCGGTGGAGAGCCCTGCCAAAGACGGAGGGGCACTGACGGGGCCTAGAGGCATCCCTCAAAATTATGTGCATCTTTAAGGAAGACTGGAATACAGCCCGAAGAACTCACGTTTCTACAACAGGAAGGGGCTGCAGGACCATTTGCTGAGCGAGCTTGAGCCAGGCATGCTTTTGGAGACTCAGTTTTCACAGCTGCAAATTAGAGTGGTCTTAGAAATCGAGCGCGGCTTGTCAGCAGGACCGAAGGAGGTCGTAAGTGAAAACGGCGCGTGAACTGTAGAGCGGGAGGGAGCATGTAGCATGGGTACCAGGAGGAACCCTCGTGGCACAGCAGTCAAGCACGTGGCTGTGACTGCAAGGTGGGGGGTCTGAACTGACCGCCCTCTGTGGGAGAGTGCTGTGTGGCCTGCTTCTGTAACAGTGACAGTCCTGGCCACCCCGGGGACGTGCTACCCCATCCTACAGCATCACCCCGAGTCAGAGTGACTTGACAGCAGTGAGGCTGTTGTTGCTAGGAGGCACCAGCAGTGTTTAAATCCAACAGATGTCAACAGAAGTGAATGATGGCCTAGCAATCAACGGAATTCCAAGACGTAACACACGTGGACCCTAGCTTCAGTCGTTACAGCACGGGCAGGCTGCGACCGACGAGGTGTCCCGGGAGCTCGCCTGCCTTGGCTTGAGAACGGCAGGAGACTCAGCTCCCGGTGAGTCAGCCCGGCCACAGGGGAGCAGCGGTGGCTTGTGGCAGGATGACGCCCGTTCACCCAGGGTGTCCTCGGTTCAATATCCGACCGCTGCACCAGGTGCCGGGCCCCCACTAGCCTTCTGTCTGTGAGGCCTGTGTGTCGCCGGGGTGCTGCCCAAGCTTCAGCACAGTTTTCAGACTCAGACAGACCAGGAAGAAAGGCCCAGCGACCTGCTCGCAGAAGCCAGGCAGTGAGAGTCATAACGGCTTCATTTCGCTGTGCGTGGAGTCGCTGTGGGTCGGGGGTCGCCGTGGGTTGGGGCCAACTCAACGGCAGCTGTCACCAACAGCATGGCTACTGGACAAAGACCCCAGAGCTAACAGGCAAGGCCAGCAGAGAGGGTCCCAGGACTCCTGTGTCTCACTGGCTGTGTATGTCAACGGCAGTGCGCTCTAAAGACCACACTGAAGGACCCCACCGAGGGCACTGTCCTTCTAGAGAAGACGATGGCAAGGGCTCCAGAAGCCACATGCCTGGTGAGGGACAATCTCAAGCAGTGGGGAGCTGTCGAGCAATGCTCCTCACAGTGTGGGCAGTGGGCTAGTGGCAGCCCCCGAAGTGGCCAGCCCTCGGGTAGATAAGTGAGCAGACACCCTGAGAATGACCGCTGACCACAGTTTAACAGGGCTGTCCCGTGGAAGGCAGTCATCAGGGAATCTGACTCACCCAGAGGGCCAGAGACCACACCAACCCCCGCTCAGCTGCATGTGGGGAGACGTGTACCCCAGCAGTCACAGGAAGTCAACGTCACAACGTGTGGCCACTTGAGCTGAGTTTCAGCTGACCCTGGAGTTGCTGGCCATGCCAAGGGCTCACCTACCTCACAGCCAGCCGAGCAGCTACAGCTCACCCAGAAGGACGGAGGAGAAGAGCCTGGTGGCCAGTGTCCAAACCCCTCAGCCACTGACACCCTGCAGGGCACAGTGCTGCTCCAACCCACGTCACACGTGGGGTCAGCATGACTCAGAGTTGGCCTGATGGTAACTAGCTGTTTCAGGTAAACTCAAACTGTACAACACCTGGGACCCAATTTCTTCATGGAAAGGTGACTTAGGCCTCTGCTTTTAAAGCTGTGGGACCCGGTGACTGACGAGGGCCTGAAGGTGAATTCTGAAAGGGCAGCGTTGCTCACTTCACTTGGAGTACAAGAAAAGGAACACCCCGAGCCGCTTCCTGCTGATTTTGTTTTGTGGTGGACTTGGGACCTTAGAAACCCCGTGTGACAGAATATAAGTTCCCTTAGGTTTTGTTTTTTTTTTTTTGGCTATAATTTTTTTTTTAATTGTGCTTTAGGTGAAAGTTTAGATAGCAAGTTATTTTCTCCTTAAACAGTTAATACACGTACTGTTCTGTGACACTGGTTGGCAGCCCCACAGCACGTCAACACCCACCCCCTCTCGACCTTGGGTGCTCCATTTCCAGTTGTCCAACTTTCCTGTCCCTTCCTGCCTTCCTCTCTTGGTCTCTGGACTGGCCCTCATGGTTCAACTACATCTGCAAGATTAAACTGGTCTCTGGGTGGGTTCAACTGCCCAACCTTTGGTTACCAGCTGGGCACAGACCATTCCATCACTGAGGGACCACATACCTGTAGCTTCCTGAAACTGCTTTAAGAATCTTTCCTGTTATCTAGGACAGTGTACTCTGTTAAGACTGGTTTTTCCAGGAAGAGGGCTTTAAATTTAAAACAAAACATAGAAACATTTCAGATATGTCTCACCCTGTGAATACAATGGCTGTCAATCCAACCTGAATCACTTAACAAGCAAGAAACTCACTGCCAGGTCGAAAATGTTCTATCCTGAAATTTGATGTAGGCCTTGCTCAAAGTGTTCATATAAGCACGTTGGAAACAAAGACGCCAGCAGGGTAATCAGGACCCTTCACGTGAAGCATCTATACCCACACTTTCAACAAAAAAGGAATAGCTTTTGTAAGGCTTTTCTGTTTTTTTCTCTTTGTTTCGGTGACGTGCTGGAATGTAACTCTGAGGCCACTGCTGGATTCCAGCAAGTTGACTCTGACCCACAGGGACCTCAGGGGACAGAGAAGAGCTACCCTGTCGGGCTCTCTAAGTCATCTTCATGGGAGTGGAGCTTGTGGGTGGCTTCAATTACCAACACTTTGGTTAGCAGCTGAGCGCTCGCACACTGCACAACCAGGGTGCCTTCACAATAAACTGAAAACCCCAGGATGCTGTTCACTAAGTGACAGCTAAACTATCATTTGGTTTAAAAACATCAGGGGATGTTTTTGGCTTAAGGCTTAAAGATTATTTCAGGGAAAATGTTTCAGGGGTTCATCCAGCCACAGTGGATCCACAAAGTCTGGCTGCTACAAGAACTGCAAATTCTGTTCTACATTTTCCCCACTTTTGATCAGGATTCGTCTTTGGGCTTTTAAGGGCTGTCTTTTTACAAGTAGATCATCAAGTCTTCCTTCTGTGGCACCTCTGAGTGAACCTGAATTCCCACCTTTTGGTTCCAGGCTGAGAGCAGGAGCTGTTCACACCCCACAGAGGTGCCTCCTCATAGTTAGGGTGAAATAAATTGCCCTGTGATGGAAGGAGCTGGCTGTGTCTAGAAGCATGCAAGTCGATGCTGCATGAGCCCTCAGACGTGCTCTGACAAGTCCATCTGGTGCTGCTTTGTTGCCCAAAGACACGGAGTCCACCCTAACTCATGGCAACCTTGTGACAGACAAGAACAGCCCACAGGGTTTTCTAGGCTAGAATCATCCTGGAGCAGGTCACCAGGCTCTCCTCCTGAGGAGCCTCTAGCTGGCTTTGACCACCAACCTACGGTCATCCGTCAAGCCTTGGCCGCTGTGCCCCCACGGCTCTTGGCTATACTGTATAAGGGGCTGGAAAAGACGATCCTCATTTCGTGACCTTCCCAGCTTGAAACTTCCCGTCCTGACCGTGACACCTTGCAGCCGAGTGACTGACTGAACACTTCAGCTTTCCTCTTCATCCTGGGAGGGCCAGGGGGGCTCTGATTTGGCGGGGGTGTCGGGTGCGAAAGGCAGTCGGGAACAGGGTGGTTTGGGGTGGACGCTGCCTCGGTTGCAGTGCCAGATCTCTGAGCCACGGTCGTGTCTAGGCCAGGAGGTGGTGGCTGCAGCGTGGCATCAGTGATCAGTTCCGTGCTGCTCTCCGCCTGTGGCCAAGGTCGCGGGGAGCTTTATTAAAGCAGTAACTCCAACCAGTCCCTGCCTCTGAAGCCTGTCTTTCTCTCTGGGGTAACCTTCTCAGATAGACAGCTTGGCGAGTACGCTGTCGTTCTCGTGCCCCACGGAGCACACAGCTCACTGCAGGTTTCTGTAACTGACACCGAGTTGTGGTGGCATAAAGTTAAGTGCCCAACTGCTAACTGCAAGGTTAGCCCAGCGGCTCCGTAACAGAAGTGCCTGGTGACCTGCTCTGTAATGATTGCAGTTTCAGGGCATACAACAGGGAGTCCCCAACAAGTAAAAGAAAAGTGGGGTGCACAACTCACATTCACACAAAGAGATGAGACTTAATGGTTGGACTGAGACCAGAGGAACCCCAGAAGCCGCTTTGTTAACTCAGAACTGAAACCACTCCCAAAGCCCACTCTTCAGCCAAAGACTAGACTAGACCACAAAACATCAAACATACTCGAGAAGAATGTGCTTCTTAGAGAGGGACAGGAGCTGGCTGAACAGACGCAGGAAATACGGGGGGTGGGGAGCGTGCTGTCACAGCGTGGAGCTTCCTGCTAGGGTCGCGTCACTCCGTGTATAAACGGTAGGAGAGACCAAGCAGGGCTGTGAACTTGTGCTGAGAGCTGAACGAAAGACAGAGCAGAGAAAACCGCAGCCTGCGAGCCCCGGGGCGGCCCTTCCCCGTCCTCAAGGGTCCCGAGGCAGGAACAACCCACCGGCACACGACAAGGACAGAAGTCCTGGAACAGGAGTCGCATGGCATCAACACTGACACAACAGGGATTTCCTAGTCATGATGAGGGTGACTGTCACAGGCATGCAGTTGGGAAGAAGCAGAGTCCCTGGGCAGTCACGCTGGCTCGCCCTCTAGCCTCTAACCCAAAGGTTGCTGGTTTGAAGCTGCACAGAGGCACCTCAGAAGAAAGGCCTGGTGATCTTCTTCTGACAGGTCAGCCACCAAACGCCCTGTGGGATGCTGTCCCACCCAGACACACGTACGTCTGTCACGAGCCACAGCTGACTGACTCCACAGCACCTGGCTCGGTTGCTGGGTTTTTTTAAAGAAGAAGACCCGTGTCCCTGAGAAGAAGCACCTCTGCCCACAGCTGGAGTTTTTATTGTGGGTGGACCTCCCATGTTGGGCTTCATCTAACAGTGAGAATGTTTGTGACTGAAATTTTGTGCTCCTCGGGGATAGATGCCAACTAGATATCCAAAGAGAAAAGTTTCGAGGGGGCATTAATCCAGAGCTACACAGGCTTTCAGACATGTGTCTTCCCCGAGAACCACTGAGGAGGGAGGAACTGGAGAAGGAAGTGGACTGCAGGTCTCGCTGCCTCCAGGAGCAGCTCCCTCCTCTGCCATGAGACCAGAAGACCCGGATGGTGTCTGGCGGCCATGACACAATGCTTCAATCAGAAATCAACATACGAAAACTGATCAAACGGGGGAAAGTGCGGCTGACAATTTAAAATACTTACAAAATCCAGACTTACTGGATCTATTGAGACGGGAAGAAATTCCAAATCCATGGTTCTGAGAAGATCTTCAAACTATGAACCAAAATTATCTCCTGAAACCATCTTTAAGTTCAACGACAGTTCACCAAAACTAGTGAAGAATGTTCACCAGGAATGTTTTGGTCTTTCAAAGTCTTATCTGTATCAGACCAGAAAACCTTGGTGGCACAGGGGTTGAGAACTGTGGCTGCTAACCCAAAGGCCAGCAGCTCGAATTCCCCAGGCACTCGGGAAACCCTGGGGGACAGGTCTCTCTTGTACAGGGCTGCTGTGAGTTGGAGCTGATTCAGTGGTAAGTTTCTTCTTTTTTCAGGTTCTATGAGACTAAACTGTCACCAGGAACTCTGAAGTGCAAATGCAGAGTTCGGGGGTGTGCCTGGGGTGCCAGTGAGTGCATCCTGACTCGCGGCCATCCTGCGTAACCGCCTCGTAGGGTTCCCCAGGTGGTAATCCTTAGGGAAACAAAAAGCCAGGCTTCTCCAGGTCAGAGCTGCCGGGCGGGGTCACAGCCTCAGCCTTTGGGTGGCAGCGGAGTGCTTTACTGCCGCACCACCAGGGCCCCGTGGTGGTGGACAGTCTGGATGGAGGCTGTGAGAACGGTGGCCCACAGCAGGGCGTAAGCAGCGTCACTGCACTGTACGGGCCAAGCTTCTGCCATAGATGTTCTCGGCAAAACTAGAAAACCCGAAACAAGAGACGTGCGCCTTCCACTGGAGGTGGTCGAGGCTACGTGACGGCCCTCTGGGAGGCTTGGATGTGGCACTTAGGCAGGACTCGGCACGGGTGAGGGGCTGCAGCCCGGGCTGGAAAGGCATGTCATCAGGCTCTCCTGAACGGTGGCTGGGCGCCTGGGTGTGTGGCCAGGGACCAGACCATCCTCTCCACGCGACCGCCACAGAGAACGGGAAAGTCGTCTCACACCCTCCGGGAACCACTGCTCTCTTCTGCCAGGTGGTGAGCTCTCTGGTTCTCAGAGC
Organism: Heterohyrax brucei; assembly: GCA_028571685.1. Lineage (NCBI taxonomy): Eukaryota > Metazoa > Chordata > Mammalia > Hyracoidea > Procaviidae > Heterohyrax > Heterohyrax brucei. The sequence continues at coordinate 85,043,670 of CM053159.1, forward strand.
ATATGTTGTCCATTTGTATGGTTTAAAAGAGGGTCCCTGGTGATGCAGTGGTGAAGTGCTCTACCTCTAACCGAAGGCTGGTGGTTCTGTTCCACCAGCAGCTCAGCAGGAGAAACACGTGGCAAGCTGTTCCCCTGTGGATGACAGCCTCGAGAGTCGCAGGGGGCAGTGCTGTCCCGTCACGTGGGGCCGCTGGGGCGGGACCAGCTCATGGGCTAGGGGCTGGACCACGTGAAAACGGTGGGAGGAGGGAGACCCACACGCCACTCACGCACCTGAGCAAGTCTGAGAATGTCAGGGCAGCTCTGAGGGCTACGTGGGCTCCTCCGTGGCCGTGACAGTTTCTGCTAAGGGAGATGCTTAACCAGCAAACCACTCAGGGAGGAGCGGTAACTCTGGGCCAGGCAGGACTGCCCCTGCCGTCAGAGGCTGATGACAGACTGGAACATGATCGTCCAAGCTGGGCCACGCTGACAGCGGTGCCAATGGACGTGCACGAGAACTAGACCAAACCAGACCGAACTGGCTGCCGTCAAGGCCATCACAACTCACAGTGACCCGACAGGAAAGAGCAGACCTGCCCCGAGGGGCTTCCAAGGCTGTCATCTTTACAAAGCAGACAGCCACGTCTTTGTCCCAGAGACTGGCTGGTGGGTTCAAACCGCTAACTGTTTAGTGAGCAGCCAAGTGCCAAATCCGTGATATCTCCAAGAAGACACCCGGCCTCGTCTCTAGACACAGGGGGGCAGTGGGGGCCCACTGCCCCCAGAACTCTAAGGGTACATCTGATGCACAGCAGTGCCACTGGACCACGCAGTGAGGGGTCACCCTGAGGAGCTCTTGGTGGGCTTCTCACTTTCTGTGTCAGCCCACCAGCACCTTCACGCATAAACAAAACCAGAGGAGAAGGACAAGGGTGTAGCAGGGACACTGGTGACTCAGTAGCTTCTAGAGAGCAGAGAAAACATGTTACGGAGACGACGCAGCCATCGAGGACTTCGGCCCAAACACAAGAAATAGTCTGTTCTTAGGCGGTGCCAGCTACCAGAATGGATGGTTCTGAGTGGGGTCACAGCAGATGGTCCTGGGTAGAACCAGAGAAAAATCTAGAACACAACTCAACTTTTTACAGAAGTCCAGGCTTACTGGACCAGCTGAGACCAGAGGACTGACTCCCTGAGACCAGTGCCCTGAGGCCCTCTAAACCTTGGACCTGGACTATCCCCGGAGCCCATCTTTTAGTGAACGAGCAGAAAGACACACAAAATAAAGGATACCCTTCCTAAGACTGCCCCTGTCCTGAAAGACCACCTATGTGACACTGAACAGCCAACTCTTATTGCATAGCAGGGATGGAACGATGGGGGGTCTGGACATGGAGCAGCCAGAGGCAGCGACAAAGAGTGCTGACACTCTGTGAACAACACAGCTCATGGTACTCAGTGCTGGGCATGGAAGGGGTCAGTGGGGAACCTGATGTGCTGTGCAAACTGCCACCTGAACACAGTAAAATATGAAAAAGAAAAAAAAAAACCTCTTCTAAAAAGCAACAAAGCAAAAGAAAAACACTGACATGGATAGTCTCGCTAAGGAAGTCACACACTCTTTAGGGCCATAACACCATTCCTGAGCACCTTTGAAAGGTAAGGGAAAGCAATCTGCTGCCAGGAGAATCTCAGCCAAATCCACTGCCGTCAAGTTCACTGACTTATCATGACTTACAGGACAGAGCAGAGCTGCCCTACACGGGTTCCAAGGCTGTCATCTTCACGGAGCCGATGGCCACAGCTTTCTCCAGGGAGCAACTGGGAGGTTTGAACTGCTAACCTTCTGGTTAGCATTTGAGTGCTTGATTGCCGCCCCACCAGGGCTCCTCGGGCCATGCTACCTGGGATCCAGTTCTGCCTTCTCTACTCCCGTGTGGCTTTGGGCAAGTTCTTGAGCTTCTCTGCCCTTCAATTTCTCACTGGGGAGACAGAGACGAGGAGCAGGAACAGTCGCCAGGTTAGCACAAGGGCCGCACGAGTGTCTGTTGGTGTGAGTGGCCTATGTGCTCAGCCGACAGAGAGCTGGAGGCCTGAAGCCATCCGGTGGTGTCTGGAGAGCTGCTTCTGAAAACTCAGACGCCGGGAACCTCTGGGTCAAGTTGGACTCTGGCATAGCAGGGTCATTGTGACTTGAAGTTGACATGGCCACCAAGGATTACTGGCTAAATGCTCACAAAATGCAGAAACAGAACTGCTGAGAGGCACACACCATCCTTCACGGGCCCATAGCCCTGGACCGGAAGAGGACCGGGCATTCTGGGGATTCCTGCCACCAAACGCAACAGCCTGGTCCTCTGCAAAATGGGGATGGGGACTCTCTTTTTTAAAATAACTTACCTACTTTTGTTGTTGCTGAAAATGCACCCAGCAAAACAGACGCCAGCTCAACAACGTCTGCATGTACAGCTAAGTGACACGAGTGCCATTCTTCAAGTGGCACGGCCCTGCACACCCTCCTTTTCCAGACTGTTTCTCCGCCCTTCACATCAGCTCCCTGCCCCCTGCCCCCAAGTTTCCTGTCTGGCCTTTCATGCTGCTCTTGTCTGTCTGTGCCTGTAGAGACAGATCTTAAAGAACGTGGAGCTCAAAGGAGATTCTTCACTCGAGCTCTTGTTTGGTTTAAAGATGACTTCAGGGGATATTTTTGGTTTAAGGGTTAAAGTTTGTCTCAGGGCAAGAGTTTTGGGGGTTCTTTCAGCCTCAGTGGCTCCAGAAAGGCAGGATTCCAGGAGAATTTAAAATTCGGTTCCTCATTTTACCCCCTTTTGATCAAGATTCTTCCATAGACTCTTTGATCCAAAGGTTCAGTATTGGTAGCCAGGCACCATCTAGTTCTTCTGGTCTCAGGGCAAAGGAGGCAGCTGTTCATGAAGCCATTAGCCACACATTCCATTTCCCCTCTTCCCCTCCTGTTCCTGACTTGTCTTGCTCCTCTGTTGCTCTCTGCTTCTGTTTCTTGACTCAGTGAAAACTCAGGGGACATGCCAAGAGGAAATGCTGCTGCTCCTATTTTTCTTCCAAACAGATGAAACCCAGAGTCATCTGAGGTATCACGTGGACCCACCTCTGCATTTTAACTTTCTGGTTTTGGTCACTTGGTCTATTCTTCGCCCCTGTCCCCTCCTGCAGGGGCCCTGGTGATGCAGTGGTGAAGCACTCAACTTCTAACTGGAAGATCAGCAGTTCAAACCCACTCGACAGCTCCACGGGTTACAGCCCTGAGGGTCTGCTCCCCAAGAGACTACAGCCATAAAACCCCACGGGGTGGTGTCTGCCCTGTCACACTCTCATTACCGCCGACAGTTCCAGCTCCAGCTGCTGGAATAATAACAGTGTTGTCACGAGTCAGGGCTGCCACGACGCACCTGGTGATGCATTCATCCTCTGGATTTATCAGTAGCAGCGGGGACAGATCCCTAAGCACAGCCCACCACTCTGGCCCCCAGTGAGGCTGCAGAGACCAGGGCTGCAGATGCTGGCTGCTATGGACTGAATTGACTCCCCCAACATGTACTGTAAATCCTAACCCTATACCTGTGGAGGAGCCTGGTGGTGCAGTGGTTAAGAGCTTGGCTGCTAACCAAAAGGCTGGTTACAGTCCACTAGTCACTCCTCAGAGACCCTATGGGGCAGTTCCCCTCTGCCCTACAGTGTCACTATGGGTCAGAATTGACTCAGCAGCTACGGGTTTCCCTGGATCCTCGTGGTTGCGATCCCACATGGGAACACAGCTTCTCTGTTGTTACTGAGGCTGCGTGAGTGTAGCATGTGTCTCGACGTGTCCCTTTTGAGATACAAGAGATTAAATGAGCAAGGAAGCAGAGGCAGAGGGAGAGAGATGCCACCGCCACGTGAGAATGGCAAGGAGCCAAGGGACCGAAGCTGAAGAGCTGAGGACCTCTCCCTTTTGCTCTGCACACAGCGTGTCAGCAGACATGAGGCCACTGGTGTCTGTTGCAGCACTGTTCGTGATTGGCAGAAGGAGAAACCACTCTTGTGTCCAACAAAAGAGGGGCAGACAGGCAGCTCTAGCCTGTTCTGTGGGGTCACTGTAAGCTGGAATCCCCTCAAAGGCACCTAGCAACACCCTGCCCAGCCCATGAGGCATTTGGTGGTTCCGTGGTAGGATTCTCATTTCCCAGGTGGCAGACCCAGCCAGTGCATGTGACACACAGCCACTACCCACCAGTGATGTTTGTGTGTCACTGTGATGCCAGACATGGTTCCATGGAGCTTGCAGACTAGGAGGAAAGGCTTCCCATCTGTCTTGAAAATCACCCTGTGGAAACCCTACACGTGACAAAAGGAACCATCCCCAGCTGACCGCAGGGGTGGCACAGGACCTGGCCGCACTGCAGTCTGTGGTGGAATCACCTCTAGTGGGGGGCTGGCAAGAATCTGGGTGACCATAAACCCAGGGCTGTAGAGCGGCTTCTGACTCCTAGCAACCCTAGGGGTCAGAGGAGAACTGCCCCGTAGAGTTCCCAAGGAGCGCTTGGCAGACTTGAACTGCTGACCTTTTGGTTAGCAGCTGTAGCTCTTAACCCACTAAGCCAATGGGTGACTATAGGGCAGTGTCTCTGCCAGACACTCACAGCTCTGGTCTGGCTGTCAGGGTACAGCACTGAAGGAGACTCGTGAAGGGGTCACTTTATTGATCTATGTAGGAAGCAAGACCTGAAAGACATCGGCTAAGTCCTATGCAGTGGGAGTGTGGGCTCTGAGAAGACACGATGACGGACAGGTCTCACCTAGGGCTCAGGCTGTCCTGGGTGAATGACGCTTGGGCTCACTGCGGCTCTCAGGATGCGGCTCTGCCTTGATCTCTGCTGACCCTCTGTCCCTAGAACACTGCCTTGTGCATCGTGTGCGTGTGATAAATACGCAGTGAGTAGAGAGAAAGAAACAAAGAGGGACAGATGAACAAAGTGCGGCCATCACACACGACAGAAGGTTACTCCAAGTCCTGATGTGACCCACGCTGCAGCTTGGATGGACTCTTGACAACACGACGCTGAGTGAGGGCGGTCACATAGGACCAAGGACAGCACTTAGACGAAACTCTAGAACATGCCAGTACACAGAGATCAGAGTTTGCGAGTGGTCTCCGGGGGCAGGCAGGCAGGACGAGGGGGTCACTGCTTGAGGAGTACTGACTTCTGTTGGAGGTGAAGAAAATAATCCAGAAATGGACAGTGATGATGTTTGTACCACATACTGCCGCTGGGTGCTGCGGAGTTGATGTTGACTCACTGTGACCACAGACGACCGGGTGTCACTTCCCCACGGGGCTTCCCAGGCTGTCGTCTTTACAAGAAAAGGTCACGGTGGGTGGGCTGTAACCACCGACCTTTCAGTCGGTAGCTGTGTGTTCACCCACTGTGCCAGCACGGCTCCCTGGTACAATACGGTGAACGGGACTCATGCCACGGAACTGTACACGTGGAAAGGGCTGAGATAGCAGGTTTTTTGTTACACAGACACTGTCCGACAAGTCTGTGAACTTAATTGTTCCAAGTCCTGCATACCTCACTGCTGAATTTCACTATGGTCACCTTCCAAGTACTCCCCATGGGAAGCTGTGTACTGATGCCAGAGGCTAGTCCTCCCTTCAGGGCAATTTTGGAACTCTTTCTGGAATGGCCATTGTGCATGGTGGCGTGGTGGCAAGTTCACAAACCTAGTAGCATAGTTGTATGTGAGGGAGTTTTTAGCCAGTAAACAAGTGACTGTACTGGAACCCTCTCCCGACTGTGACTTTTTTCTTGACTTGAAGCTAGAGGAAGTAGTGAAAGAAAGACATTTTGATGACATTGAAGATATCAAGGGTCATACGATGCCAACTCTGATAGCTATTCGGGAAAAAGAATTCCAAAGTTGCTTCGAAGGGCGGACTACGTGCTGGGATCGCTGCAAAGCTTCCCAGACGAACTACTTTGAACGTGACCGCAGTGATATTCGGCAATGAGGTATGGAGTACTGTTTCTAGGATGAGTTTGTCAACTTAGCTGGCAGTCCTTGCGTTTCATCAATATAAACATTTCTTAAAGAAAGAAACCAAAGCACCAATCACATCTTAATTTTGTGCTAAGTTTTCTCTTTCAATAGACTGCAGCTGACACCCTGCACTGGCAGCGCCTGGAGCAGCTGGTGGCGGTCCCCACCCCGCAGGTACACGCATATGGCTGTGTTCAGCTTTCAGCAGAAGCCCGCGTTTCAGTCCCAACAGCTGCTGACCCCCTCGCTTCTGGTAGTGTGTGTGTTTCTCAGAGATCTGTTTAGCAAAACAGCTGTTGGGAGGCTTGTCCCCACATGTCAAATTTGTCTTCTGCCTCGACAAAATGCTCGTGTGTGGCTATTTCTCTGGACACTGCTTCTCAGTCTTTTACCTTCACCTTCAATCTTGGGTTCCCAGATCAAATCCCAAGTGGTTGGGAAGGCAGGGTGCAGAAAGGGTGACAATGAAAATTCATTTGACTTTTAGTGTGGGCTATTTCAGAACAGATATATCCAGGTGAAAGTTATTTTTCAAGACTACGTTACTCAGGAGTGTCTTCAAACCTGTTCTGTTGAATGGTTTCTCGATGCAGACTGGAGAAAGGATCACTTTCTTTTGACTCAAAGTATTTTCTCTGTTTCTTCAAAATAGACTGAGGCTAGGCTTGCAACACACCAGAGATGTTAAATGAAAAAAAGTCGTTAATAATTTGAACTTCTAGATTTCCTAAAATGATGAATTTAGGAGAAAGGGGGTCAATTCACCATTTAGTTATTTTCCTTACGCAGAAAGCCACTTAAATACAGTGCTGCATACTGGGGACTTACCACAGCTCCTCAAAACAGCCAGCACTCAATCCACAAAGTACAGCTCTGCTTCACAACTGAAATGTCCCACCTCGTTCATGCAGAGGGCGTAGCACTGGCCACGCCCTTTAGTCAAAGGATGCACGGTGACTTTGAAAACTGACAGACACCCCCTAGAACTTCTGGAGAAAAGTGCAAAGGGAAGACAGAGAAAGCTGAGGTGTCTTGGTGTCTAGTCCCCTGGCCCCTTCACACCATTGTGAAACAGACCTGCCCAACAACGAACCCACACTTGAAATACACTGTTTCTGGAAAGACAGAAGGAGAAGACACTTGGGATGAGCCCACAGACTCTCTGCTGACTGCTCTTAATGGACTAATCTCTGCGAAGCATGGCTCTTATCGAGTGTGGGGTAGTCAAATGAACAGTCATCTCAAGACTGCTGTAAGGAGTTCAGATGTTTGATGTCTTTACGCATCCCCTTTGATAAAAATGCCAAGCAAAATGAGACCGCAGAACAAACTTCTCAAAAGTAACCGTCAAGAACGAAGAAGTTCCACATCTTGATACACAGGAAAGCAGAGTGTAACAGCAGAGCAAAGCACACCCTGGCCGGGCCTGGAAGGGACTGAGGTAGGCGACAACGATGAAGACGGAGCATCTGGACGGGAAACAGGAGCGGCCTGCGGTTTCAGCGGGTCAGGTGTGGACACCTACCTGTTTCCTTTGGAAGTTGACATCAAGTTTCATTGAGGCACACTTGTTCAGTGTATTCAGGCGTCTGAAAAGAAAGAAAAACAGGCTGGTTACCACCATCCACGGGCCTTCAGCTTCTCTCCAGTTCAGTAACCCCAAGCCACCCAGTGTAGGGTTGACTTGACTCGTGGTGACCCCGTGTGTGAGACAGTAGAACTCTGTTCCATGAGGTTCTCAGGGGGTGACACTTTTCTTCTGGGGCGTCACTAGGTAGACTAGGACCCGTAGCCTTACATTCAGTAGCTGAGCGCATTAACGCCCGCACCACCCAGAGACTCCTTCCTGATGAAGATCAAAGAGCCCAGCCTTCGGTGTGGACTACACCTTGCAATAAAGAAAACAAAAATCTTCACAACTGGACCAAAAAGCGAGACAGTGATAAGTGGAGAAAAGATGGAGGTGTCAAGTGTTTCATTTTAGCTGGATCCACACTCAGCACCCATGGGGGCAGCCACCAGGACAGAGATGTTACAGCGGGCGAGTCTGCTGCCCAAGACCTCCTTAAAAAGGGCTGAGCCTGCGGACTGCGGCGCACCCGACCCAGGCCCTGGTGCTCCCAGTCACCTCACAGGCACGCAAAATGAGTGTGGAGGTGGGAAAAAGAACTGACGGCTTCGAAGGTGGTGTTGGCGAAAAACACTGAACACACCATGGACGGCTGGAAGAACAATCAGAGTGCCCCTTGGAAGTGAGGACTGGGAGACTTGGTCTCCAGTAACTTTGGACTCTGCTGTCCCGTCAAACAATCACTGTCTCCTCCCTAAGCTAAGCCAACCCCCACAGTTACTCCCTCCTGCCTTCCTGGAATCCATGCCCAACCTGTCACCACCCTCTGACCAGTCTCCAAGCTTGGACCAACCAGCCATCCATTTTTAACTCTCTGCTGGCCCTTGGGCTGTTGCGGGTTATTGGGACAAGCCTGCCCACTGCTGTGCTGTATTGTATGGCTTTTACTGTCGGGCTCAGCTGGACTCCAACCTCAGATCCTAGTGAAGACCTCAGTCTCTCAGCAAGCGACCCAGCCACCACTGCCAAGGCAGAAATACCAGCTGTTAGGCATCAATTTTCTTTCTTTCCTTCAGCGTAAGTTTTATCTGTATACTCATTTAAGGGCCCCAGTGGTATAACTGTGAAGTGCTTGGCTGCTAATTGAAACCCCCCCCAGAGACCCTCCTGTAAAGATGCCAGCCCAGGAAACCCTATGGGGCAGTTCCATTCTGTCACAGGATTGCTATGGGTCAGAAGTGACTCAGTGGCACCCAACAACATCAACCGTCGGTCATTTACGACATCTTTCTGCTTTGAAAATGTTACGTGTGTCACCTCTCTCTCTGCCTGGAAGTTTGCAGAAGAACATCGTGGCACATCAGTGGGATCTGGAGGCAAGGAGGATCAGGTGTTCTGCTCCTCTCCTGACCAATGACCTTCTTTTGTAAGGATCTTAAAGTCACAGATCTTGAGTCTTGTTCAACGAGTGCTGCTAACCGTAATTTTCCTCAATAGGTAAAGAATATTTCTTCCTTCCAGAAAGTTTTCTCGTTCTCCTGCGCCCTGTCAGTTCTACCCCCCATCTCATCCCCTCCCTCACTCCAGGCACGTCCTCTTTCTTTCACCCATGGACTAGTGTTGCCTGTTCTTGACTAAAGGAGTCCTGGTGGTGCAGTGGTTAAAGCACGTGGAGGCTAACCCAAAGACCAGCAGTGTGAGAAAAGCCCAGCAGTGTGCTCCCACGGTGACTCCAGCCCTGGCGGTCCTACGGGCAGCTGTGCTCGTCTTACAGGGTTGCTGTGGGTTGGCATCAACTTGACGGCGGCGGTGGGTTTAGTTGTTTGTTTTTTTTAATTCTTCACATTGGAAACTGTCAGATTTCTCAAAGTTTTTTAAATCATGTTATGTCCGTCCTCAGAAGTAGTTGATGATGCCCCTTCTGCTCACCCATCTCCAACTAGGGACCTGGGTGCTGTGATAGTTGGGCGCTAGGCTGCTAACTGAGAAGCTGAGGGTTTGAAGCTCCCAGCAGCTCTATGAGAGGCGAACCTGGCAGTCTGCTCTTCGGAAGATGACGGCCTTGGAATTCCGGTGAGGCAGATCTACTCTGGTGCGTGGGGGCGCTGTGAGTTGGAATTGACTCAATGGTGCCCGACAGCAACAACCCACCCATTACTGTCGCATATCATAGGTGATTCTAAATGAGAGGCCAGCAGTCTAGTTGTGGACCAGGGTAGCAGGTTCCCGGTCAGCTCCCACCACTGACAGCCTGCCTTTGGGGCTGTCCTGGTGCTCACATCTGGGTCTGGGGGTGGCGTGGGAGGTGAGCCCTCCTGTTGTCCCACCTTTGGTGGCCCTAAAGTGTCCACAGGCAACTTAATGTTTGTCCGGCAGTCCTCAAATAAGTTTGTTTGTGACCAGAGTGTCTGTTATTTACAAAATTCACTCATTTTTTACACAAAGAAACCATTGTTTCTTGTGCAGAAGCTTCTGATCTGCTGTACAGACAGGTGGCATCAGAGGGCTTATCCTTCGTATGGTTACCACGTGCCTGAATATGCTTTACGGCGTCTCTGTCTGACACTGGCAAGTGTCTCGCTTATGAAGCTTTTGCAGTGGGCGAGTTGACCGCGCTCCAGCTCCCGGACCCTGGGTCCTTTCATCTCCCTGGAATTCACGTATCTGCCTGCTCCTTAACTTAAGAATTCTGTCTCCCCCAAAAACGAGTGTATGGGGTCACATATGTGAGTATACAGGCAGATAGGTATATGGGTGGGTACAAGTGTGTACGCACATGTGCACAGACAGAAGTCTGTGTAAGTGCAGTACATACAGGTGTGTACCTACAGTCACATGTGGTCACAGACAACACAGCCCCGGAACTCCTCAGACGGAACCAGACACCTTGTGAGGCTGGTTTTGGGTTGGGAGGCTCAGGACCCGTGTTGTCTCAAGGGAGAGCTCAATCCACTGTCGTAAACACAGTTCACGAGGCCCACACGCTGCTTCTAGTAGGTGTCTTGGGACCAGGCATCTGAGATACAACTGCTGTCCTTGGCTCGTGAGGAGAGTGAGCAGGAGATGAGAGGCTCAGGGGGAAACGAGTCTGCAGGGCTGGTTGCCACCAAGAGCCGCAGCCACGCACAACGGAGACTGGAAGAACGGGATGGCTCCAGTCAGGGCTACAATGCACGAGGACTGGCAGTTAAGTTTACGAACTCCTCTCAGAAAAAATGTCGCATACCTCACTGCTGGAGGTCACCACGGTCACCTTCAAAGTCCTCCCCTTGGGAAGCTATGCACCAATGCCAGAGCCTCGTCTACCCTTCAAAGCAATTTTTCTAAGATGAGTTCAAGAACTTAGCTGTCATGCCACATCCAATGACAGCCATAATGGCCATTCCAGAAAAATGGTTCCAAAGTGGCTTTGAAGGGTGGACTAGGCACCAGCATCGGTGCGTGATAATGTATTACAACTAAACAATAAAAATGATTTCTTTTTTAATGGTGCCAACTAGTGAAAATACTTTTGGTTAAAACCTAGAGGGAAAACTCAGGCCAAGGCTCTGACTGAATGGTCAGTAGCTGAGTGATTGCTCTGGGAGAGTCTGCTCCTCTCTGGGGGGCACCTCTAACATGCTGACCAGAAACACTGTGTTTCCAGTTCATCACCTTCAAAGGATGACAAAGGAACCCTGGTGGCACTGCGGCTAAGCGCTCTACTGCCAGCCTAAGGTGTGTGGTCGAGGCCCACCCAGCTGCTCTGCTGGAGGAGGATGTGGCGGTCAGCTTCTGGCAGGGTCACAGCCAAGGAAATCCCAGGGGGCAGTTTTACATGCCACACAGGGTCACTGTGAGTTGGAACTGACTCGATGGTCCCCATTGGCAACAGCAAAAAGTAACAACCAGATCACCCCTTCCTCCACGAATGCTCACAAATGGCATTTTGTGGTTTGTTTTCTGGTCCAACCAGCTCATTTCTGTCACTTGGGATGTGATGGACGCTTTGCTCTTCTACCCACTTAAGTAAACCTGTAGAAGTGTTTTCTTGTGAACATTTGGAGACCACACAGTTGCTGTCTTAGGAACACCTATGTGTCTTAAGAAGAGGCAAGTCTAACTATTTACACAGTACCCTTCCATGACTGAGTCCCAGTGTGGCAGCAGTTAAGTGCTTGGCTGCTGTCAGGGATTGAGTTGTGTCCCTCAAAAAATGTGTGCAGCAATTTGGCTAGGCCGTGGTTCCCAGTATCCTGTGACGTTCCTGTGTGTCATAAATCCTGCCTCTGTGACGTTAATGAGGGAGGATGGGGGTGGCTGGATTGGCGGGCAGGGGCAGGACTCGGTGTGTAAGACTGTAGCGTGCCTTGAGGTAATCTCTTGGGACATAAAAAAAAGGGCAGCAAGCAGAAAGTTGGGGGTCTTCTACCATCGGGAGAGAAGCAGCGTCGGGGGCCGAGAGCATCCTGTGAACCCTGGGTCCCTGCACGTCAGCAGCTCCCAGGCCGGGGGAAGATTGTGACAACAACCTTCCTCCACAGCCAACAGAGGAAGCCTTCCCCTGGATCTGATTCCCTGAATTTGGACTGTTGCCTACTTTTCTTTGAGAAAATAAATTTCTCTTTTCATAGCCATCCACTTGTGGTATTAGAGCAGCACTAGATGACTGAGACAGCTGCTGACCCAAAGATCAATGGTTCAGACACCCCGAGAGAGAAAGACCTGGTGATCTGCTCCTGTAAAGCCACTCGCCGGGAAAACCGACGGCAGTTCTCCTCTGTCACGGAGGGTCACTCTCACCGAGAAAAGACTTGACAGCAACTACCGACAACACTCTACCCTAGACTAGTGTCCTCCTTCTTGACAGAATTTAGCTTGTGATTAGTTCCTACTCAAGCCGCCGTGTTTGCTATCTCATGCAGACTCTACTAGAAAGAACACTGGATGGAAAGTTACAAGTACTGGGTTGGTGATCATTTCTGCCCATAACTAGCCGTGGGCCATGGAAAAACAACGCGTCTCTGCCAAGCTGATGTTTCTCTCTGGCTCTGACATCTCTCCAGTGCCTGAGTTAAACCAAAAAACTAAACCCATGGTCATCAGTCAATTCCGACTCCAAGTAATCCTATAGGACAGAGGAGAACCGCCCTGTAGAGTTCCCAAGGAGCCCCTGGTGGATTTGAACCGCTGACCTTTTGGCTAGCAGCTGTAGCACTTAACCACCATGTCTTCATGGTTTGTGTGCCTTCATCAGAGGTCTTCAGATTCCTCCTGAGAGCCTACAGTTACCTCTTGGGATGTAGATTACACTGACATGCTTTATTAACACCTAATTATAATTGTGACTTACTGTTCGTGTGTTATTCATACCTGATTTCTTCGACTAGATTTCTCTAATCAGATTACAAACTCTTTCAGGGAAGAGAATCAGGATCCTTGTGTCTTTGTGACAATTGTCACATGGCAGGAGCTGCTGTGTTGTATTCTGGCTTCTTGATATAATTTCTCAACTTGGCCAAAAATACAGCCAAGTTTGACCACTCATGGAGTTTTCCAGAGCCTTCCTGAACACTCACACTGTGACTGCCCCATGTTACCTCCTCTCACTGGTTCACCTGTGTCCCCAACAGCTCTTCATATCATGATCTGATTGTGTATCTGTTCAACAGCATTTAATGCTCTCTGAAGTTCTATCTCAACTGACTGTCTGACATATGAGTCTATCATCTATCTACCAGTCACGTCCATCAGCCATCTCTGTCACCTCTTTGTCGTTATCATCTCTCTCATCTGTCTCCATCTCTCTGTACCTGTCATCTCTGTCACCTTTCGGTCACCTCCATAGTCTCTGACTCTGCCTTTTCTGTCTCTGTCGTCTCAGTCCTCATCGGTCTGTATCTACGGCCTCTGCGGTCTGCCATCTTTCCACGTCTCCCTCTACCGTCTGTCTCCATTGTCTGTCTCACGTCTTCGCTTTTCTCTACCGTATTGTCTGAAGCTTCCTACCAGGAGCCATGCTCCATGAGATCAGGCGCTGACCATGCTCTCTGCAGCACCCTTGGCACATAGACCACCCTGCCGTACAGGAGGCAGTAACAAAGTAAATATCTAAGAACTGTTGAATTCGCTCCTCAAGAGGGGGATCCTTACTGTAGACTGAACAATGGAAAGAAACAAGTTTTACCTGCAAAGAGGTTCTACAAGGTCCTTCTCCAGAAAATCATGATCATTCTTGACGGCCACAATGTTGATGGGGAACTGTGAGTCTGAGGGACAGAGAGAGAGAGAGGGAGGCATTGGTGTCCCGGCTGTCATCCGAATAGGTGCTGTAGCATCCCGGCCACCAAGGTTCTGGACAAGCCAGAGTCCTTAGGCCCGCTGCTCCTGACCGACAGGCATTCTGGCAATCTCTAGGATGGCACTTTCATTTTTAGCACAGTAAACGCTCTTAAGAGGACAGAAGGAGAGCGACAGGTGAGAAGAATCAAGCCCTTGGCACTGAACGCTTCTGAAGACTGAGGGACCGAGTTTTTCCAGCTCACCCTGGTCCCAGACACACTGACGGGGACTCAGGGGAGAGTGCTGACACTGTGCCCATCTAGGTGTGGGTCGCTGTCTTTTGTCTGGCTGAGCTCAGGAATATGCAATTTGGCAGAATGCTATTTTCCTGCCCAGCTCACCCCAGGCTTGGGGATCTCTAGGGTTTTCTACAGAAGCAAGATTCTGAGTCTCTCTGGAGTGGCAGGAAAACACTCAGGAAGCGGAGCCCACCCACTGAGAAGTCCTAGCGCTGCGACTCCCCTCCTGAGGGCTCCTCACACCAGTGCCAGCCATTTGAGGGGACGTGCGGGACCTGGTGCTGACTGAAGGTGCCTTATTCTCGGAAGTGGGAGTCCGGAGATGGCTGGAGTGGGGCCTCCGTGTTACATTTTATGTTCTTTCAAGTTTTGCCCTGCCTACCTCTTGGCGTTGTGACAAGTGTATTGACACTGCCTGTGGCCAAGTTAGCTCTGACCCACCGCAGCCCTACAAGACAGAGGACAACGGCCCCAGCAGGCTTTCTGGGCTGCTGTGTCTGGGGGAGCAGACCATCAGGTCTCTCTCCCACAGAGCTGCCAGGTGGGCTTGAACCACCCACCTGTGAGTTTGCAGGTGAGCGTTTAAGCACTGCACCACGTGAGTGTCTGTGGGAAGTGAAACTTCTAAATTGGCATCGGCATAAGCCCTGGGCATTGTAAAGGCAGAGGAAAAGCAGGAAGTAAAGAACACTGGCTGAGAAAAGACCGGGAAGCCTGACCCCAGCTGAGCCACCCGAAGGTCACAGCAGAGGGTGCCCCCCTGGAAAGAGCGACGGCAGGTGGACGTACCCTCGTAGAGCTGGGAGTACTGCGGGAAGCCAGCAGCGCGGAGCCAGTCACAGGCCTCCTTGG
Source organism: Heterohyrax brucei (assembly GCA_028571685.1). NCBI lineage: Eukaryota > Metazoa > Chordata > Mammalia > Hyracoidea > Procaviidae > Heterohyrax > Heterohyrax brucei. Next base: position 85,058,696 of record CM053159.1, read on the forward strand.
CCTCCGACTCTGGAAAACACAAGGAGAGAAACGGATGAGTGCAGCAGGCTGGTGCGGGCGGCCCGCCTCCTTAGCCCAGGGCAGGACGCTCTCAGCATGCTGCCAGGTGACCAGCAGCAAAACAGCTCCCGGGTGAAATGGCTGTCACATGTGTCCCATCAGCTGACCCCACAGGCTTCCCATCATGGGGTCTGTTAGGGTTCCTTCCAACCCCAGTGTCTAAACCCTTGGCTAAGGACCGCACGGCGGGTGACAAGGCACGGAGGCAGGAAAGCCGTTTATTTATATACCAGGCAAACAGGGGCCAGTCAGACGGGGACATAATGCACGGGAGCATACAGCATGGGAACGCGTCGGTTTTTAAAGATTTTTCTTTCTTATGTTTCAAAACCCAAAAAACGGCTGCCGTCGAGTTGGGTCTGACTCATAGTGACCCTAGACGTTGGAGTAGAGCTGTACCCCAAAACCCACTGCCGTCAGGTCGGGTCTGACTCGTAGTGATCATAGACGTCAGAGTAGAGCTGTACCCCAAGACCCACTGCCGTCGAGTCAGGTCCGACTCGTAGTGACCCTAGATGTCGGAGTAGAGCTGCCCCATAGAGTGGCTACAGAGCACCTGGCAGATCTGAACTGTGGTCCCTTTGCTGCGCAGACGTAGCACTGAACCCACCGCGCCACCAGGACAAGAACATTTATTCAACATTGCCTTCTTTTCTACTTCTTGGACAATCAAAGAAAGGCTAAAAGCGGGTTAAGACTCGTGGCTATTGAGTCAATTCTGACTCACAGTGACCCTGTAGGACAGGGTAGGACTGCCCCATAGTGCTTGCTGGGTTGTCATCTTAACAGGAGGCCAGGTGTTGGGACCTCAGAACCCCTGGGGAAGTCCGAACCACTGACCCAAAGGGTGGCAGTCAAGTGCTTAACCACTCTGTCAACCAGTCTTCTTTGTGTACAAAGCAGGCTCCACTTGATGGGCCTCACTAACCACCACCCAGTCTGGCTCCATCCCCAAGCTGAGTTAAAACAAAAGTCTTGCAATCTCCACCAGTCCCCCCACCGCACCTGCTGACACTGCCCAGCCCAGGGCCACCACTTCCCCAGGGCGCGTCCCCTTCGCAAGGGCCAAAATGACTCAGGTACTGAAGAGGAGTCAGCGCTGCCAGTCCTGTTATTTCACAAAGACCTCGGCAAACAGATTTAAACGACACGTGAGGAAACGAGCATGACGGCCCCCTTTCAGTTGTGTTGTTGCCATGGTTAGGTGCTGTGGAGTCCCTTCCGACTCACGGCGACCCCTGTGCACAACAGAATGACTTCCTGCCGTGTCCCGCCCGTCCTCGCAGCCCCTGGGACCCCGGAGCTCACCGCTGCGGCCACTGCGGGTTTCCAGGGCCTTCTGACCTAGAGAGCTTGTCTCCTGAGAGCGCAGCCAACATGGTTGGTTGCAAACAGCAGGGCTTTTCTCAGGTAATTTTGGGGGGGTACGCTGGCAGGACTTCTTTCCTCCTCTGTCTGGAAGCTCCCTGGAGACCTGCCCACCATGGATGAGCCTGCCAGTGTTCGAAATATCCGTGACGTAGCTTCCAGCGTCACAGCAGCCCACGAGCCACCACCGCGTGTGACAAAAATCCAACCTTTTCACCAGGCTGCTTCTTGCTCTATGCGCCTTCACCAGAGGTGTGTGTGTCTGTGTGTCTGTGTGTCTGTGTGTCTGTGCGTGCGCGCACGTGCACTTCTGGGAAAGCCGCACCCGCCTCAACCGCCTCAGTGACATGCACACGACGTGAGGGGTCTCTGTCGGGAGACCAGGCTCTGCCGACAGGGGATGGCTCCCCGGTTGCCTGAGGGGGTGCACTCCCACAGCCACCAGAGCAGGCGCGCCCCATGAACCGGTCACGGCACACGGCGCTGTTTTACAAGTAATTTCATGAGTCTTTACAGCGACGCTCTGAGGCAGAAACCCGCCTCCAGCCCCTGACAGCCACAGCAGCATCGTTCAGTGGTGAAGACTTTCAACAAACAGAAAGTAAAAGAAAAAAGCCAACCCTTGTACCATGATACACAACTATTTTGACATGTATCATTTGTTACCCAGAATCATGGCACCAGTAAATAACACCTGTGGATGGGGACCTTATTCGTGTAATAAACGCTGGGAATCACTTTCCGAACACTGTTGCTTGTGAAAATAGAAAATTTATGCTGGGCAAGATGTTTAATTTTTAAACTGGTGAAACACAAAAATCCACTGTCATGGAGTCAATTCTGCCTCCCCGTGACCCCACAGGGCTCCCGAGGCTGTCAGTCTCCCCAGAAGAGGACGTCGCGTCTCTCTTGGAGCCGGCCCCTGTTAGTGGTCTGTTGTGGCTGCCAGAGCCCCAGCTTCCCTAGTCTTTCTGCCACCCAAAAAACCTGTTGCTGCTGAGTCAATTCCTCCTCATAGAAACCCTACAAGAAAGGGCAGAACCGCTCCACGGGGGATCCAAGAAGCGCCTGGTGGACTTGAACTCCTGACCTCTTGGCGAGCATCCAGAGCACTTCACCACTACACCACCAAGATTTTCAGTTCCTTCTAAAGCACCAAAAAATTCAAATGAGAAACATGTTAAATTTATGATCCTCAGACAGTAGCTGGCCAGAGAGAACCTGATCTACCCTGTAAGGCTCATGAAATGTTTATGTAAGGGTGTATATCTGCATTTATGTTGTTCTTACATATCCCCCCAGCTTTCTGTCTGGCAGGCAGGCCCCCATTTAAGTAGCTCTTCTCTCCTACCTGCTAATTAAAACAGTTCTAGGAACACAGGGTGAAGGGTGGAAGGGGGCACCCAGCCTGCGTCTCGTATGATTTAGGAAAGTGGTCATGAGAAACAGCACTTTGTCTTCTCATTTAAACCAGCCAGCTAAAGTGGGCACGCTGCCCGTGAGATTGCCGCACTCCCCGGCGGGCGGCTCCAGTGCCCGGGATGTCTGCAGCGGGCCCAATTATCTCTATTAGAGCATATCAGCGGCTTTAGGATGATTTACACGGCTGGGTTAGCGTCATTACCCAGGGACTGCTGAGGACAAATGGCTCCTTTGTCTCCAGAGAGAATTTCAGAGTGAAGCCCCTGTTTCTGCAGGTGTGCTCCTTTGGCCAGGTTCTGGGCCAGTTTTTTCAAAGCCGTGCCACCAGAGCCATGCCGTCTATGTAAGCACAGGTGGCACGGTGGCTGAGAGCTCAGCTGCTGACCCCAAGGGAGGCCGTTTGGATCCGCCAAGTCTCCCCGAAGGCCCCGAGGGCCAGTTCTGCTCTGTCCTGTAGGGTCACGATGAGTCAGAATCGACACAGTTGCCACAGGTTTGCTTGTTTGTTCTTTGGTGACACACTGGTTAAGCACTCGGCTGTTAACCCAAGGTCAGAGGTTCAAACCCTCCCAGCAGCTCCACGGGACAAAGACCTGGTGGTCTGCGGTGGGAGGAGAATAGCCTGGAAAACCCTGTCAGGCCGCTCTGGTCTGTCCTATGGGGTCACTGGGAGTCGCACCCAGTGACAACAGCAGTAACTCAGAATGTCACAGGAAGGAGCTGCTACATGGGAAGGGAAGATATCATACTTGGCACGTTTCCACCTTATCAAGAACACTTACGCACTGCACTAAACTTGCTATAGCATTCAGAGCCACAGAGGTGGGTCCTGACGCCGTGCCCTTGGGCGGACACCCAGGTCCGTCACCACCGCCCACCCGACGTCCCACCCTACGGAGGTGGGCAGGGCTGTGAGGGCCACCCTGGCAGAAGGAGCGTGGTGGTGACCCACGGCCCAGAGTGACACTAACGTTCATATCTGTAGCTGTGCTGCTGCTGCTGTTGGGTGTGTCAGACGGATTCCCACCCCTAGCAGCCCCACGTGACAGGGAAGCATGGCCTCCTAGAGTTTTCTGGGCTGTGATCTCTGTGGGGCGCAGTGCCGGGTCTGACTCCTGGGGATCTGCTGGGCGGGTGTGCGCCACTGGCCTTTGGGTTGGCGGCCGAGCACTTAACCACTGTGCCACCAGGGCTCCTCGGTCTCATCCTGCTTCTATGGGTTCTGGAATGCTGACACACGGTCACACGGAACAGTGCTACAGCAGATCAGCAGCTGGCTGAGGGAGCAAGAAGCACACCTGTGCTGTGTCCTGTGACTTGGGACAATTCATTACAGCTGCATCACCAAGCGTAGGCTAACTGACACGGCTGCCAGCCATCCGCTCCACACGTGAGACGCACAGGCCCTTGTTTCAACTGCAGACTGCAGTGGGGTCTCCATCAGTGGGTTGCGGAAATGAACAGGCGGCCTCAGTGGTCACCTCTGGCTGGAATCTTGCCTCCCAGCTCCCAGGGCGTGCACTGCAGGAATGAGACAACCCTGTCACGGTCATCTCACACACACGTGTAGCGTGAAGGTGCACAGACACACGCACATATGTTCTCTCGCACAGCACAGAAAAATCAAGCATTCAATGGATAAGAAAACTCCTTAGAAACAGGGTTACTGTTTGGGCACCTGAATGCCTAGCAACATAAAAAATGAAAGAAAAAAACTTAAAATGCACTCCCCAAATCCACTGCAGAGAAAAAGCAAGCAGAAAACGCACGCGCTAACACCCAAAAAGCAAGCAGAAAACGCACGCGCTAACACCCAAAGACTTTCTAAGCCCACAGTCTGACTCAGGGTTCCCACCAGGTGGAAGGAGTGCTTTCGCCTCTTCTTGCCCGTGTGATGCGTGGTGCCCTGGATGGCGGTGCTGCCCCTCGGGGCAGCTGCACACACAGACATACACAGCCCGGCGTTCTGTCAGCACTGCTGAATTCCAGAGGAGACTGAAGCACGAGGTGTGGGACACAGGGACAATTTAGATGATTAGGCTTCACCATCGTTGAGCCCACTCCAACTCATGTGACGCTGTAGGACAGAGCGCAACTACCCCACAGGGTCTCCCAGGCATAATCATGACGGAAACAGACAGCCACAGTCGTCACCCAGGGGCAGCCGGTGGGGTCAAGCCACCAACCTTCTGCTCAGCAGCCTAGTGCTTGACCACTGCGTCCCCCAGTTTCCTTCAGACGAGTAAAGAGGTTCTTAATCTGCCTTCACATTGGCTGCCCAAGACCTTCAAGCCTCCAGCAAGCTTCTGAGCACCTGAGTGTGAGACTCTGGAGGTGGCGTCTCTGCTCTAACTTAGTGTCTTCACTTACTCTTGGAACGGAGGAAGGAGGCTCCATCGCAGCTGAGTTGACAGCTCTCGGAGCAGACCCTCCACTGGACACAAGGTCAACCCCCTCGCCCGTATCACGAGACGCCTTTTGTGTTTGTCGTCTGTCACATCAACACTTCCTGGCCTAAGTCCTGTTATTACTAGCAAGTCAAGTTTCTTGGCTTTTCATGGTGAGCACTTGGGTGTTAGGGTGTTAGAGTGTTAGGGTGAAAGGCTAGCCGTTCAAATCCAGCCCGGGGCACCTTGGAAAAGTGTACTCTAAAAAAACTAGCCTCTGAAAGTGCCAAGGAGCAGAGTTCTGTCACAGTCCACAAGGGCCACACCAGGACTGGTAGCCAAGTGGTCAGCTGACTCCCCTGTCCTACGCTGATGGAAGACAGCTCATTTTTAAACGTGAAAAACAAGTGCACATGCTCTTCTGTCCCTGTTCTAAGATGCACCCAGATGGATGAAGTTGTAGAAGGTTCTCTGCTGTTTGGTTTGCTTGGCCCTGCCTGGCAGCTCCAGTGGTGGGGCTGGTAAGTGGTCCAGCTGCTAATCAAAAGGGCAAGAGTTCAAATCCACCAGGCGCTGCTGGGGAGCTCTGTGGGGAAGTTCTCCTCTGTTCTGTACAGACTCTGTGAGTCAGAACCGGCTTGATGGCAGCAGGTTTGGTTTTGGCCCAGCGACTTCAGAGCTCTGAGAAACCGAGGCCAAGTATTGCTGTCGAGTGGACGCCAGCTCCAGGACGAGGACTGCGTCTGCCAGGTTTCAGGGCTGCGAATCTTGCCGGAAGTAGACAGCCACATCCTGCGACCGCCAAGTGGCTTGCCAGTTCCAGTGGTGGCCATTCAGTCCGTAGCCAGGAGCTTCACCACGAGGGCCCCTTTTGCAAATCAGAGAAAACCAGGCAAGGACAGGGACTCCAGGAATCTCACAGGCCCTTTCCCATTGTTTGGCTCCCAGCATGGTAGGAGTTCCTACTCGGAAGGCTGGTCGTTCCAATGCACCCTGAATCTCTGTGGGAGGAGAACTGGCCACCTGTTCTCACCGAGATTCCAGCCCAGGAAGCCCTGCAGGGCAGTGCTACTCGTCACGAGGGCCACTCTGAGCTGAACTGACCCAACAGCACACAGCAGCGACAGGGCGGGGACAGCAGAATGGGACCTGGCTGGCGCGTCCCACTCGCCACCCTTGTCTTCGGCACCTGTGATGAGTGGGTCAATCAAACTAGTCTCTGCCGGATCTCCCCCGGAGGAAAGAGCCACATAATTCAAAAGCCACTTCCTTATCTTCCTGGTGTAGAAACAAGCTGTTTTTTTCTCCCTTTCTTTGTAAATTGCTTGGCCCTGTTTTAGAGTGTATATAACATATTTACTGGGAAGCTCTAATGTCTCCTTGCCAGGTTTCTGGAATACTTTCTCTGAGGAGCACAGGTAATGGTCCTGGCTGCGTGTGTGTGTGTGTGAGAGAGAGAGAGAGACAGAGGGAGACAGACACAGAGCTACACAACAAAACACTTTCCCATCCATCAATTATTACAGGAAATTCAGGGACACTGATTCCGTTATCATACGGGCAACCACTGACGGTGTTTCTGCTGGGTGCTGCCGACTTCAGCTCATAGTGGCACCATGTGACAGCACAGAATTGCCCCGCAGGGTGTCCAAGGCTGTGGTCTTTATGGGAGCAGGTTGCCAGGCCTTTCTGCTGGACCATACTGTGCCGATCCAGTCATCAGCTACTGCACACCTGGGTTGTTTCCCCGTTTCGATTATTGTGAATAAAGTGACAATCTGCTGCAGCGCTGCAGGGTGCGTCCAAGCACCACCCTTTTGGTTAGCAGCTGAGCGCTTCACTGTTTGTACTACTAGGGCTCATTTTGTAAAGGTTTGGAGCTCTCAAACAGTTCGGTTTGTATCCTACAGAGCGTAGAATGTTCAGGAGATCTTTGGGCCTTAGTAATGATTACCACCAAATCGTAACCGGGGTTCGTCAGCTTGTAAGTTCTTCGAGAACAAACTGGGCAATGGTAGGAATACGAGTGGTGTCAGCACATGGCGGCCCCACATGGAGGCCCAGGGAGCCCCCGTGTGCAGCCAGCGCAGCTCCCTAACTGGCGAGCTTGGAGGATGTCCCACTCTAGCAATGTAGCAAAAGGACTGTCCTGGCTAGTGTGCTTGCCCAAATGCTGAGGGCAGGAATTGGAAGGTCATTTTACACGGCTGGAGGAACCCCCAAAACTACGGCTCCTGGACATTTTTAAAAACCCGCTCAAGAGCAGACTGAGAAAGCGGCGACATGTGGGCTGTCAGCTACCTTCAGGCGAGGAGGTGCAGCACAGGGGAAAACTGTGTATGAAAGATGCTACACTCATTTATTTTCAAAAATCAAATGATGGTCACTTTATCCACAATAACCAAAAGGGGGAAACAACTCTAGTGTCCATTAGCTGACCACTGCACCAACACAGTGTGGTCCATTCGTCCCCTGGAGGGCCCTTCAGCCAGAAGGAGACTGGAGTTCTGGCACACGCTACAACAGGGATCACCGATGGGCGAATGGCAAAGACTGATCCCCTTAGGTGAATTATCGCGACGGGGCAAACACAGATGTGAAAGCTTATTGGTGGTCTCCAGGGTTAGTTTGTAAGGGGGACCAAGTTTCTGTTCTGAGTGATGAAAAGTGTGGAAAGTGGTGACACTTTTGTGGTGTGACGAAAGTGATCAGTGTCACTGACCTGGACCCTTAACAATAGTGCACTTAAAATGTTTTAAAAGTCACATAAAAATTGCTTCACTTTTTGTTACCAAATAAAAGGACAAGCATAAACGAAAGAATGAGAAGAGACGCCACTGTGTACCGCGCAGAGATCGGCACCCTCTACTGGGATGTGTTTATGCGCGTCTGTGCTGAGTATCTCACTGGGTTACAGAATCGGTATGTAAAATCGTCTTCACATGGGCTATTCTGACTTGCAACGTGCCTTTCCACTCGACAATGACTTGTGCCCATCTTCGCACGCCAGCAGACAGCTTTGTTGAGCCTGACTCGGGAGGCTGCCCAGCACCCTCCTGAGCGCACTTTCCAGGCCTCTCTTGTTACGGTGCGGCCTCCATCACCACGGGTAAGAATCATCCCCGAGCCTTGGGAGGCTTTCCCTCTTTCCCTCTAGCTCAAGAAATGTTTCTGGGCTGACAGTTCTCATGTTATTTCACATTCTGGATGAAGACACATCTCATATGGTTTTGATTTATATTCTCTGTGGACTTGAAAAAGGAAATTCCAAGTAGAAGTTTATTCACTCGCTGGACTATGTTTAAACGCTGCCCTGGGGATGGCCTGACCCAGCACAAGTCAGGAAGTTCAAAGAGAAGGTCGGATCCCCAGGCATGGTCCCGCCTAGCTCTTCTTGGAGCTCGAAGGTATTTGGAAAGTAGAAATTTTATGTAACAGCTGTCCTTTGCCTTGAACCTCCTGCATTATGTATTTAGACAGTTTCAAAGACGCATTTTGTTTTATGCAGTCAAGGCCTATTTCTTAAAGGGTGTTGCTGGAGTTTCAAGGCTAAAGAAAAAAAATAAATAAATGATACCAAATAAAGAAAAACTCCACATCCTGTTTCAGTCACTAGACAACTATCTGGATTCCATGTGATTCCCCAAATCCTTTAAAATGATCCAAAACAAACAGGACTCAAAATTCTAAAGCTAGCAAAATCACCAACAGTCCAGCTCCTCAGGACAAGATGGCCTTATTTTCGTGCAGGGTCAATGTCACTACTTAAAAGGAAAAACAAATAAACAAAAAAAACACAAGAAAACCAAACCTAACTGCCATCGAGTCAATTCTGACTCCCAGCAGCCTTGTGAAGGGAGTTTAAACGGAAGAGATAAACTAACTTCATCTCCCTCCTGACTAAGGACCCTGCTGCTGACGGGGGGATGTCTCAGTGGTTCCCCCAGGGGCCGGGTGTCCAAGCCCACTCCTCAGCTCTGTGGGAGAAGGACCCAGGGACCTGTCCCCCTAAGGACCACCAGGCTCTGTGGGGCATTCCACTTGGTCCCATGGGGTCCCTATGGGTCAGAATCAACTTGATGAGACCCCGAACAACGGTATGTGTGTTGCTTAAAGAGAGGTCATCTGAATTCTCTTGTTGAATGTACGTCTTCAGTCCCAAGGACTCAACTTTCAGAGGGAGCCTGTTGATTCACTTAGAGACAGTTCCTTTGTTTTGAGGGCCTAAACAGATGTACAGAAGACAGGAAGGGTCCTGTCACACACAGATGGGGGCCGACGTCACGTCCTGGGGGCGTCTCTTACCATCTGTGTGGCCCTGGTGCTTCGGCCTGCCTCAGTGACCTCATCTGTCTACTGGGAGCAACAGCAGAGCCCGCCAGACAGGATGCTGCGGGGACTGACAGGGCGACCGCTGGCGAGGCGGCAGACCAGGTGTCCCTGTCCCACGGCTGGGGTGAGGAGGCTGCTGGCTCCAGCTCAGCAGCCAGCTTCCAACCAGGAGGCAGGCGGTTGGCACCTGCAGAGCTCCGTCACGGCTGCAGCCCAGGAGAGCCCAGGGGGTAGCTCCCTGTCGCACGCAGTGACTATCAGTCACAGTCGCCTAGAACAACAGCAACATCTTCTCTCAGTTCCGAGGCCCAACGCAGAGACGTCTGGTGTCCAGAGGCGCAGGGGCAGTCTGTGCCCGTCTCGGCTTCCAGTGGCTGCTGCCCCTCCTTGGCTGATGACTCCATGTAACTCCAGCCTCTACTCTGTGAACATGTCACCCTGACCCTTGCGTTGGTGGCGTCTCATGCTCTCTTCATGACATTCGAGGTCACGTTCAGAGTCCACCCTGATCCCCTGGGACCATGTGGCCAGGGCAGATCTCATCATCATACCAACAAAGACTTTCCCTGGCAAGGACACGGTCACAGCTTCTAGAGACGCGGCCTTATCTCTGGGAGCAACTATCAGCCCGCCACGCCGGGAGCCATGGTCGGCCTGCCACGCCGGGAGCCATGGTCGGCCTGTCACGCCGGGAGCCACGGTCAGCCTGCCATTTCAGAAGCAACTGAGCCCGTCACTCCAGGAGTGACGGGGCAGCCTGTCACTCTGGAAGTGACTGTCAGCTCTCCATGCGGGGAGCCACTGTCGGCCCGCCGTGAGTACCTAGAGCTCAGCATCTGCTGCTGTCACCAGAGCAGTGATATCTGTGGCTGTCAGGGGCTGTGGTCTTTATGGGAGTGGCTCTTTGGTGGGTCTTCGGCCCACGTTGCTGCTGAGTGGGCTCTAACCCTCAGTCGTTCAGTTACAGCTGAGCACTGAGCCGTGTCACCTCCTCCTGACAGGGAGTGGCCAGTGTGACGGCCACTGGGTCTTCAGGTGGGGGCGTGGTCTGCATCAGCTAGTCATTCAGCAGACATCACGGCGACCTCTGCACATCAGAGTAGACCTAGGGCTCCACAGGCTCTCGGTGGCTGATACTTGGGAAGCAGATCTCCAGGCCTTTCCTCTGCAGCACCTCTTGGAGGACTAGAGCTCTACCCTACAGGTAACAGCAAAGCCTGTTAGCTGCTCGCACCCCCAGGACTCCTGCTGCAAGTCTCGGAAGTGACAGGCCTCCTGTCAACTGCCGGGAGAATACAAGGCCATGGGCTACAGGGTCCCACCCTCCAGGTCTCCAAGCCAGCGGTGGGGGCAAAGGCCTTGTCTCAGCGCAACCTAGACAGTGGATGCCCACCCAAGCAGGATAGAGACTCCAGAGCAGGACATGACCCTTCAGATTAGGGCCGTGAGTCCTCCAGAGCAGGACCCAGCCCTCCAGGAGCTCAAAGCAAGAGGACAGCAGTTTGCACACAGCGACCAGGAAAAGCCTTGCGCGGGAAGTGCGATTTAAGCCAGGAGGCCTTCAGCTGACTGGTCTGCCCATAGGCAATCCTGCCCTGCCCACCCCGCCACCCTCAACCCTGGTTTTGGAGCTGGGATTCTCCCAGGGAGCTCAGTACTGGGCGTAGCAGCTTGTCAGCCAAGACCTGTGGTTGCAGGGGTGTGTGGGGCCAAATGCCTGTGATCCCCTGCACCCAGATGGCTTTCTCAATTTGTTAATAACATGTTCTCGTGTATTCAGTGAAGGTTTACCTAGCAGTTTAGGTTCCCAGTCCTCAGCTTCTATTTAAGTTGTTCAGGGACCCTGGTGACCTTCTTCATGACCTGTGACCATTCTTCTGTTTCCCTTCTGGCTGCTGTGTCCATGAGTCTTCTCTCTCTGTCCCCTGATGGTCTCATCTGTGTTTTAAAGCAACTGCTGACCATCTGGTCTCATCACCCTTTGAGGTCAATTGACTCATAATGATCCCGTATAGATGACATTTTAAGGGAGCAGTTCTTACGGGTGACAGTCTTTATTTTGTGATTCCTTCTGTTACTGTGCTAAAAGGTGCCCTCCAGGTGTGTTTTAGTTTCAGGTTTACAGAGTGTCTCAGGGCAGGGAGCCCTCCAGTCCCAGCCAGTCCAGGGAATCTGGGTTTCTGTGGGGGTTTTAGGAACTCAGGTTCTGTTCCACATTCTTCTGCTGGTCCATCGAAGTCCATCTCTCGTGGCCCCACTAAGGACGGTCAGCAGAGGTAGCTAGGTGGCTTGCAGTGGCCAGGACCTAACTGACACTTCCTTTTTCATTCAGTGGAACTCTTACTCTGCCAAGGAAACTATCACAGGCACCCTTGTTCACAGATGAAATGTTGCAATCAGAGTGTCCATGAAATGTCACCCTTGGGAACAGTGGCTTTCAAGCCAGGAGCTCCAGGCTGGGAAGACAGTGCTGCCATTGTCAGGCACAGCACGGTCACCGGTTAATAAGCAAAACACCAGCCATCGCCTGCCTGACAGGCCAGGCTCTCGGCGGCTGGGAAGGGCTGGCGCACCAGCGAGCCCTCCACAGCCTTGGCACAGAATCGGCGTCGGACATGTGGGCTTCATTAAGGGAAGGGCCTTCGCCGGATTATTTTTCCATGTTATGAGAAACAGAAATCTGAACAAATACTTGGGTAATTATGAGCAGGGGAAGTGGGGCTTCCTGGGGCTTGGAGACCGGGAGAAGCTGAGGATGAACTCAGAGCCCACGGTCACTACCTCCAGAGGTCAGCAGCCTCCCACAAAGGCTTCCTGGAAAGGTCGCTCTCACTGTGAACGTCTCAGATGGAGACAAAGAACAAAGCCCAGGTGGGTATCCAAGGAGTGCTGGTGGTACCGCAGTGAGGCACCTGGCTGCCAACTGAGAGGGCGGCGTTGGCGTGAACCCACCTGGCCGCCCTGCGGGGGAACGCCACAGTCATCTGCTCCCACGGAGGTCCCAGCCTGAGAGACCCGAGGGGCAGTTCTGCTCTGTCCTGGAGGGTCACTGCATGTGGGCATCCCCTCAGTGGCCCGAATGCCGTTTGGCTTTAATCTCCGAGGCGCGGACCCCCAGCCCGGGCTCCTGCGCAGCCACTGGGTGGGCTGGAACCAATGACCTTCTGGTTAGCAGCCAAGCGCTTAAATGCCGTGCCACCAGGTCCCTGTACAGGCAGTGCCACCGGTAACTTCGGCTCTAGTCTATCCTATTAAAACTTGTTGAGACTACCCACAACTGCCTTCAGGAACTGCCATTTAAAGGACCGTGCTGCGGGTGACTCTCACTTAAGAGAAGCTTCTGGTTAAAGGAAGTCACGGACAGGCCGAGCAAGCCGACACCAGGGGCTACACGGCCTTCCCTCCTCCCCCTCCCCGCCACAGCTCCCCACCAGCCGGAGTGCCCCCTAAACGCATTTCTCAGGCCACCCCCGCTGGCCCAGCTCCCTGCCACCAGCAGGTGCCCTGTTCTGTGTTCCTGCCCTCCTCACTGACTCAGAATGCAGACACGGCCCCTTGCCTTTCACCCCAAATCTCTTTGCCCTCCACTCGCCTGCACACTGGAGAGCCAGTCGGTGACCCCCAGTACGTGGCGCCCTCCCTGGCCTGGCCTCCGCCTGCTCCCAGTGACTACGGCCATTCTGGGTTCTGCTACGCAGAGCCACAGTACCAGACAAACGGACAGACTGGTGACACCCAAGTGCCCTCCTAGGTACAAGCAGGGGGGTGACCTCTGCTCCGGAGGAGCTAGGACTCTCATGGGGATGCTAACAGCAGCGAGGCAACTTCTGCAGAATGTCTCAGCATGACGTTTGTCCCGAGCCAGGGCTCCCGCCTCCTGCTCCTTCTTCCTGGCACACTGTCACTCGTCCTCTGTCCCCACTCAGCTGAGACAAAGACTGTCTGCTCTGAGCACTGTGCTTCTGTAAAGAATTACCTACATGAGATCAAACCCACAACAATGACTTCCAAGGTCAGCTAAGAAGTTTAGGAGCAGTGAGGTTATGGTCAGGGGGAGGAGCGACTCAGAGAGAAGGGCCAGAAGGGTCGCTACCTCCAAGAAGGTCACCAATGTCACTGAAATATCATAAGAAGTTGTTCTGCTATGTATCTTCTCAACAATGAAATTATTTTTTAAAAAGTGTCTGCTAGCCAAGGCTTCATCTTCTGAAGCCCCAGGTAGCCCGGCTTCCCTGGACTTTCCTATCTCACGGTGCCATGGGCCTTGGAAGCCCAGTGGTTACAGTGGCCAACCACCAACAGAAGGGGAGCAGCAGGCCACCAGCTCCCCGGGGGGAAGATGAGGCCGGCGGCTTCAGTGAGACGGCGGTGATGGGATGCCGCTGCATCCGTGTGGGCTCAGTGACCCACGTACGACACGAAGCGACACCATGCCTGGCCCGGAGCCAGCCTCACTGTGGCTGTTACACCTGAGCCCGCCCAGACAGCCACCGTGGGACCCACCTCCGCGAGGGTCTGCCTCCTCTTGGCTGGCGCTCCGCTCTACCCAAAGTGGTGTCCCTCTCCAGGGACTCATCCTTCCTGACAGCATGTCCCAGGTCCGCGAGAGGCAGTCTCACCACCCTGGTGTCTCAGACACATTCTGGGTGTCCTTCTCCCAGGACAGACGTGTCTGTTGGTCTGGCAGTCCACAGCCTGTTCAGTATTCTTCTGCCAGCACCACAGTTCAAGGCTGCCAACTCTCCTGCAGCCTTCCTCACTCACGGCTCAGCTTCCACACACCTGTACGGTGACTGAGGACACCCTGGCTCAGCTCAGGAGCACCTCAGTCCTCAGAGTGACACCTTTGCTTTTTTAACACTTTAAAGAGGCCTTTGGCAGAAGATTTGCCATGTGTTGTTTGATTTCTTGACTGCTGCTTCCATGGGTGTTGGTTGTGGATCCACGTGAAACGAAAGGCTTGACAGCCTCAGTCTTTGTCCCAGTGTCGCTTACTGCTCCAGCTGGGAGGGGTTCTGTTTTCTTGATGTTGAGGTGTGATCCACACAGAAGGCTGCGGTCCTTGATCTTCATCAGTAAGTTCTTCAATCCTCTTTACTTTCAACAAGCAAGGTTGCGTTATCTGCATAACACGGGTTGTTAATGAGTCTTCCTCCAGTCCTGATGCCTCGTTCTTCTTCATGTGGTCCAGCTTCCTGGATTACTTGCTTGGCATACAGGTTTGGTTTGTGTGACTGCGTCTTGATCCACAGATAGATTGCTCATGAGCACAGCTGAGTGTTCGGAATTCCCATTCTCTGCCATGCTAGCCATAAAGTAAAGGTGACAGCCTTGGGGACCCTAGGGGCAGCTGTGTTCTGTCACAGAGGGTTGTATGAGTCAGAACGGACTGGACTACAGTAGGTTTGGGGTTTGGGTTCTGTTCTAGCGCTTACCAGCTCACCCAGAAGTTCCCCACCCGCATCTCTGTCTTCCCCACTAGACTGCTCGCTCACCCATGGGAGAAGTACCCCTGTTCTCCGCACTGTCAGACACTCAGCCACCCTCTGTTTGTCAGTCTGGGGTCCTGCAGGGGGTTCTGGGTCACTGCAATGCCACTGGTCTTTCAGACACCAGCAGGGTCACCCACGGTCACAGACTTCAGAGGCACCAGACTGAGACAAACCAGCA
This sequence comes from Heterohyrax brucei, assembly GCA_028571685.1. Lineage (NCBI taxonomy): Eukaryota > Metazoa > Chordata > Mammalia > Hyracoidea > Procaviidae > Heterohyrax > Heterohyrax brucei. The sequence continues at coordinate 85,073,935 of CM053159.1, forward strand.
AGAAAGGCCTGGCGATTGTGCTTCTAAAAACAGCCAGTGGGGACCCTGTGGTCACAACAGAAGTCTGTCCTCTGAGTCTGGGAAGGTAGGGCTCCCAGGTCAGAAGGGACTCACAATACATAGTGGTGACATCAGTGGACTGAAGCCAGTGGTCACGGAGTTGGCGCAGGGCCAGGAGGGCCCTGCTGGGTCCGGGGGTCCACGCGTCAGAGACGACCGCCCAGGGACTCACCAGTGAGCACTCCGGCCCCGGCGCCTGCTGGTGAGTGATGGGCTGGAGAGGTGTCTATAATGGCCACTTCTGTCCCAGACGCCCATCCTCACTGACTGCTCTGTGTTAGTCCCCATTCAGACCCAGGTGGGTGACAGTCTCTGCACCCTGCAGGTGAGGGCTACCTTCAGCCTCCTGGGAATGCTCTCCTGCCTTCTCTCTCTTTTCCCGGTCTGACATAAAAAGGACAAGGGCCACAACGTGGTGTGTCCTAGCTCCGAGTGGCCCTGTCCTTGAAAAGTTGCCTGCTGCTGTGGCCCGGGGCTGTGGTGGGCTGGTCAGCTCCCACCGGAATCACGGACAAATCGAGGCACAGAAACCAGCCCTATGCATGCAGCTGAGGGACCTGCCAGGCATTTGTCTGAAAATGCACTTGGGACTCAGGTCGGATTCAGGGTCATTTCTAAATGGGAGGACCAGGAGGAGGTGGGGCATTCTGGGGTGAGCAAAGCTTGGGCCCCCTCGAGCAGGTACGAGGAGCCCTGTGGTGCAGTGGGTAAGGCACTCCACTGAGAACAGAAAGGAACCCACCTGCTGGTCCTTGGGACAAAGATGTGGCAGTCTGCTCCCAGAGAAATGACAACCAGAGAAACCCCATGGGGCAGTTCTACCCTGCCCGATAAGGTGGCTATCAGTCACTATGAGTCAACAGTAACTTTTTGTAAGGGTTGGGGCAAGCCCTAGTGGCATGACAGTTAAGCACTCAGCTGTTAACCACACAGGTGGCAGCTGGAACCCACCCAGCAGGAGAAAAGACCTGGCCATCAGTTCCCCTCAGAATTAGGGCCGAGGAATCCTCGGTCACATAGGGTCACTGTGAATCAGAGCTAGTGTGACAGGTGGGAGTAGCTCTGAGGCCTTGTCCTGTGGATGGTCAGGTCTCCCTGGACGCAGCCTGGAGGAAGCCTAGCTCCTGAAGCTGCCCATTCCCAGCTCCGGGGGTTGCCCAGGCTGTCCGTGACAGTGGCCCAGAGGGGTGGGGTTCTCTCGGCCTGAGTCTGGCTCTCTTCCGTGACCTGGAACCTGCCGCATTGCACCATGTGCTGAGTCTCAGGCGCAGAGGGAGGTGGCGGAGGTGGCAGGTGAGTGTCCTATGGGCAGTGGACCTGCCTGAATGGAGTGCCCTCCTGCTCTCTGCTTCACTGAAGCCTCTCACTCCTCGGAGGCATCTCCTCTGGGCCCTTTGCTGTGGACTGAACTGTGTCCGTCAAAGACACGGGCTGTCAACCCTGACCCTGACATGTATGATGGAGCCTGGTGGTGCAGTGGTTAGAGAGCCTGCCTGAAAGGTCAGCAGCATGAAGCTACCCAGCGGGGTCAGCAGGAAACAAAGGTCATCTCGGTCCAGTTTCGTAAGCCTGCCGGGGCTCTCGTGTTCCAGAGGCGGTCTGCGCGTCTGTCCGGCAGCGCAGTCAGCACCTAGAGACCCCGTAGAGATGGGGCTGACACTGCACAGCTCCTGCTCCGCACACACCCTGCAGAGCTCTCTGATCCCTCTGGAGTAAAAGGGTTCGTGAACAGCACAGCCCTCCGGAGCTCAGCACAGGTCCCTGGTAAGTCCTCCTGCTCCTGTGGCTGTGGTCAGGAGCTGACAAGTCCACTCTGACTCACGGTGACCCACATGACGGGGCAGAACTGCCATGCATGGCTTCCCAGGTTGCCAGCTCTATGGGGGCGGGTCTCTCTCCCGCAGAATCACAGGGCAGGTTTGAACGGGCCACCCTTCGGTTAGCGGCTGGGTGCTTCACTGTCGCGGCACCACGGTCCCTTCCAGCTGCTGGACCCAGCTGCAGTAGGTGCTGTGCCACCCCTGGTGCTGCTGCCTGCCCCCCGGCCTCCTCCTCCGTGGTCAGCGGGGGCTGCGACAGCCAGACCTCCCGGGGATGGGCTGTGTTCCTGGTCCTGCAGGTTCCCACCCCCACAGCGGGTGTGTGGCCTTAGCACTTCTACGTCACTCTTGACTAGAGAAGAGTATCTGCCTTTCCCTTCTCCGCAGGCTCCGGCTCTTGCAGTGGTCACTAAACGCCCCTCTGTCTGGCATGACCTTCCCCACCTCGCCTGTCAGTTCTTGCCCCTCTGCCCCTTCTCCAAATTCTCGCCCATGGCTGATGTCCTCTGCCAAACCCCTGCCACCCACCCGGCTCCCACCCGAGATGGAGCAGGCTTCTCCCTGTTCCCTGACACCACCATGGGCTGTGGGGCCCACACTCACTCCCTGTGCTGAGACTTTGCCTGAATTTGGCTTGTTTTCTTTTTCTTTCTTTTTCAACTTTTTAATTTTTTATTAATTACAGTAAAAGAATACAATTTCTAACATCTATCAATTATCTCATCTATGATAAACCCTCAGCTCCACCCCCAACCCATGTAGCCAACATAGTCATTTTCTTCTGTGGATAATTCTCTTGCTAAGTCCTTATAAAAGGGGTGTCACACAAAATTTATCCTTTTGACACTGACTGACTTCACTCAGCATGATCTCTTCCAAATGAGACCAAGTTATGAGATGTTTTCTGAAATATCATCATAGCATAGTGTTCCAACGAATACATGTACCACAGTTGGTTTAACCGTCCATCTGTCGATGGGCTTCTGGGTTGATTCCAACTTGTTGCTGTCGCGCACTGTGCTGCAACAAACATTCGTGGGCACGGGTCTGTTCCTGTGACAACCTCTGTTTCTGAAGGATTAATTCCGAGCAGCGGAATTACAGGACCAAACGGTATATCATCTCCAGCTTTTTAAGAAAGCGCCAGATACAACCTCCAAAGAGGTTGTACCATTTTGCAATCCCACCAGCAGTGTAGGAGAGCTCTAATTTCTCCACAGCCTCTCTGGCATTTGTTGTTTTGTGTCTTTTGGATCATGGCCAACCTTGTTGGGGTAAGACAGTATCTCATTGTAGTTTTGATTTGAGTTTCTTTAATAGCTAATGATTACGAGCAATTCTGCATGTTTTTCGGCTGCCTGGATATTCTCTTTAGAGAAGTGCCTGTCTGTCTCCTTTGCCCATCGCTTAATTGGATTATTTGTCCTTTGCTTGTTGATATTTTGGAATACTTGACAGATTATGGAGATCAGGCATCGGTCTGACACATAGTTGCCAAATATTTCTTCCCATTCTGTAGGTGGTCTTTTAATTCTTTTGATGAAGTTTTTGGATGAGCAAAAGTGTTTGATTTTTAGTAGTACCCATTTACCTATTTTCTCTTCTGTTGAACGTGCTTTGTTAGTCAGATTTTGAAGTCTGTCTACATTGTGTTTTAAAACTTCGATTGTTGATTCTATTTTATCTTGGGTGAGCTTTATCGTTTTAGATTTTATATTTAGGTCTTTTATCCAGTTTGAGTTGTTTTTTGTATAAGGCGTAAGATACGGGTCTTGTTTCAGTTTTTTGCAGATGGATATCCAATTTTGCTAGCATCATTTGTTACAGAGATGGTTTTTACCCCAGTTTAAAATCTTGGGGCCTTTGTCAAATATCAGCTGTTCATAGGAGGATGATGGCATCTCTGGGGTCTCAAGTGTGCTCCATTGGTCTTTCTTGACAACTGTCTAGGCCTTCCCTGCAGAGGTGTAGGGCCTGCACCCAGAGGGTCTGCTGGATGTCAGCAGGAGCCTCCACGAAGCCCCTCACGGCTCACAGAGATGCAGAGTGTCCCAAAGGGCTGATGATGTCAGCAGGAGCTCCCATGATGTGCCTCCCAGGCTAACAGAAGTTCAGAGCACCCCAAAGGGCTGATGACATCAGCAGGAGCCCCTACAAAGCCCCCACATATTCACAGCAATGCCAGGCACCCCAAAGGGCTGTGATGCCTGCAGGAGCCCCCAGGAAGCCCTCCAGGCTCATGGTGGTTCAGGGCACCCCAAAGGGCTGATGACGCCAGCAGAAGCCCCTGGGAAGCTTCCTCAGGCTCAAGCACTTCACAGTGCAGAGCAGAAGCCCCTCTGTCACCTCAGCAGCAGCTGAGCACTCCTCCGCAACCCTGTGTGGTGTCCTCAGAGTGAGCAGTCCCCACACTTCCTCTTGCCCTGTTCCCATCACAGGAAAAATGACACCCAGGATGTGATCAGAGACGCTAGAGCTTCCGGGGAAAAGAGGTTTGGTTCCAACAGACCGAGTCACGAACTTCTAAGGCACCCAACCGGACGTATAACCAGGGCAGAGGCGGAGTGCTGTCCACCGAAGCCGTGAGAGCCAGAACTCCACGGACCGCCGTGTCTGTCTGTCTGCCTTGAAGAGGGTGGGCTCTCACCGCTCTTCTATTATTCCCTTTGAAGAAAAACGCCTGGGCTTCCTCCTTGGCAGGTGCCCATGTTCCACAGGGCACAGCTATCACAGTTTCACTGTATTTTGTCGTCACGGTTGTTGAGAACACACACAGCAGAAGAGACATCAAGTCACAGTTTCTACACGTGCCACTCAGCGACACCGAAGACACTTGTCAAGCTGTGCCACTGTTCTCGCCCCGCTTCTCCAAGTTGTTTCCCCCGTGAGCAGGGACAGGCTGCCCCCTGAGTCTCCTGCCTGACCTTGGAGCTGCTCCTCTCGGTTTGACCCCTTGCAGACAGTTCTCTAGGGGAGCCTGACCCACAGGCGGACAGTGCTGACCCTGTGAAGCAGTGTTTGCTGTGGTCAGCTGCCTTCCGGTGGCCCACCCCCAAGTCGTCACGACCCTGGGCACCATGGGACAAATCGCCGTGCAGTCCTGCCCTGCCTCCAGGGTTGGTTCTGGAGCGGACTGCTGTGACCCCTGGGGTTTTTAGACGTCGAGTGCCAGCCCTTTCTCCTAGTCTCTCCTGGTGTTCCACGGAAACCAGCTCCGTGTCCCAGTGACACACACGCCTCCGCAGGCCACAGGTAGGTGATGGCTGGGCGTGGGGTGCACCGACCAGGCATCGAACCCAGGTCCCTTGCATGGAAGGCACAACTTCTCCCTGGGAGCCACCACTGACCACATTTGAAGTTCGTAGTTCCCAAGGCAGCAAAATACCCATCAAGTTCCCATTTACTGAACAGCAGGTTTAAAAGGAAACCCTGGAGTCAGGAGGGTAAAGAAAAGGGGACAGGAAATTGTTAAGAGGATACAAAATGTACAGAACAGTCAGGAGGAGTGTGCTGTCACCTGGCAAGGAGAGCAGTAGGGGCTGCACACAGGTGGGCACACCAGTTTAAACGGGACTGTACACTTTCACTCTATCACAACAAATAAATAAAAGGAAACCCTGGTGGTGTAGTGGGTTAAGTGCTACGCCTGCTAGTTCAAATCCTCCGGGGGCTCCGTCAACACTCCACGGGGCAGTTCCACGCTGACCTCTAGGGCTGCTCTGAGTCGGAGCCGACTGGACAGCAGTGGGTTGGTTTGGTTTGGTTGGTTAGGTTTTAAAATGCTCTCTGGCAATAAAAGCTTGTGTTTGCAAATCCTGGCCACCAGTGAACCACCAGCAGACTGAGCCAGCAGCCTCCTAGGAGACTCGGCGGCCAGTCAGCATCCCGCTCTCCTCCAGCTTTGTCCTGCCTTTCTGCAGCGCTCTGACAGGCGGGTGACAATTCACAGCACCGCTTTGGACAGCCTGTCTGGAGACGGGTGTGGGGGGGCAACCCCGCGCGCTGATGTCACTGCTGAGACCCCAGCCACAGCCGCTCTTCCCACCGTTCCTTTTGTCATCTGGAATTTCCTCTCGCAGCGTTCTCTCACTGCCCACACACCTGCCACCAGGGAGGGGCCACGAGTCACTTCCTGTCCCTTGAACTTTCCCTTCCCTAGATCCTGGAAACAGTGTGAGGTAGAAGACTCACTGCGAGAGGAGGTGGCTGTGGGAGAGGCGAGAGGACACGAAGGGAGGCCCTGAGAAACAGAGGACAGCGGAGCTGCAGTCCCAATCCACCAGGTGCTCCTCGGAAACTCTGTGACGTGGTTGTGTTCTGTCCTAAAGGGCCACTAGAGTTGGAATCGACACAACAGCAATGGGTTGCTTTCTTTCATGTTTTGGTTTTTAGGCAGAGGGTGACTTCCAGCCTCCCCTGAGCTCATGGAAGTTGTGACAGTTCCCAACAATGGCCTGTGGTCCATGGGCCATGTGGCCTTTCTGTGACCTGCACCCTCCACTGACCAGTTGGGACCTAGTGTCCAGCAGACCTCAGCACACTGAGCCCTCTCCCCCTGTGGTGGAAGCTGGGAATCAGCTTTAGATGGAAACCAAGGACTCAGAGAGGAAACAAGTCTACCCGACAGTCTACACAACCTCATCTGTCCCGAGAGCAGGAGAACCAGATGGTGCCCAGCCACCACGGCTGTTCCCATCGGCACCACAGTAGACGGACCCGCACGGAAGGGAGAAAAACATGGAAGAGAATCTCAGATTCCTTAGAAACACACCCGCACACTAGACTTACCGGAGAGGTTGAGACTGCAGGACTTTCTGACACTACTGCTCTGAGACAGACCTTCTTTAAACCCTGACCTGAAACGAACCTGACTGTAAAACAAAGATGAGAATGTACGGCAGCAGGGAGGCGACACCGATGGAGAGGGGACAAACAGAAGGGAGACGCTGAGCGCATCCCGTGGCACGAGGGCCACGACCAGCGTTAGCCACAGGCTGCGCAGAAATCGCCGCATGGAACCCAGGCTGCTGAGCAGCGCTTCACGGAAACACAGTCGACTACTATCCAGAAACAAGATGACAGGCACCCCGTGGCCAGGAACCACTGCCTGCTCGGACATCGAGTCACCGTGAACGTGGACAAGAGGAGGTGTGGGGACACTATTTCTGGGAGTCCTGAATTCTGAGTGTGACATGTGAGTTCACACACGGAAATTCAAAATGTGCCCAGGGGTGTTGTTCTGAGAAAAACATCCTGGGTGCTTTCTGCTTACACACGTGCACACACGCATGCTTGCTCACACGTGCACACACTTACATACACATACACACACGCACATGCACACACACTCACTCACACGTGCACACACACGTGCGCACACACGTGCACACATGCTCGCTCACACACATTCACACATGCACACACGCTCACATGTGCACACACAAACATGCATGCCCACACATGCACACACACGCTGACATGTGCACACACACAAACATGCTCACACACGCATGCACACACGTGCACGCACATGCCCACATGCACGCACACTCACATGTGCACACACAAACATGCTTACACACATGCATGCGCACACACGTGCACACACAAGCTCACACATGCATACGCACACACGCTCACTCACATACAAACACAAGTTCACTTTAAATAGCACTCAAAACCTCTCTTGTGTTTTATGTCCGTTTTTTCCTGCCAACACACACCACACCAACACAGATTAGGAAACAGCTGCTTCTGTGAAGGACCCCTTTTCCCCACTCTCCACCCCCCCAGAATCTAAGTTGACCGGGTAGGCTTGTTCCATTGCATTCGAAAAGCAGCCTGGAGTCAGGTCACCCACGGTTGAGCGGTTGGCGGTTGTGGGGGACACTGACTGGGTCAGTCAGGTCCCCCTGCTCATAGGACGTCCTGCCCTCCCCCCACCCTTTTGGTTTGCCGTGGAGTCGATTCTGACCCACGGTGACCCCGTGGGACAGAGTTAAAAAAAAAAAAAACTTGGCCAATGATTAAGGAAGACTGAAGAAGAGTGATGCCTTTGAGTTTCAGAGCTGGCGGAGAACACTGACTACTCCACAGGCCGCCAGGGGAAAGAACAAGTGTCTCTTGTAGGAAGGACAGTCAGAGTGCTCCTTAGAAGCAAGAACGGTGAGACAACATATCAGGAGGGACCAGCCCCTGCAGAAGGACCCCAAGCTCGGTGAAGCAGAGGGTCAGCTAAAGAGATGGAGGCCCTCAGCGAGACAGACAGGCACACACTGGCGGCAGCCTCGGGCTCTGGCATGACAACGACTCTGAGGAGAGGGTGGCACCGGGCAGGGTCCCCTTTTGCTCCCCACAGGGCCACCAGGAGCTGCAGTGGACTGGGGGGCACTGGCAGGGTCCCCTTCTGCTCCCCACGGGGCCACCAGGAGCTGCAGTGGACTGGGGGGCACTGGCAGGGTCCCCTTCTGCTCTCCACGGGGCCACCAGGAGCTGGAGCAGACTGGGGGACACCTGACAAATGCAACGTCACAGTGATGACGTGAGGAGTCACAGGTTTCAAACTTCGAGGATTGCTCTCCTCCTCAGTTCAGCAAACCCTTGGTGGGGCGCTCAGCTGCTAACTAAAAGCTCTACGTTTTGAACCCACCAGCTGCCCTGCAGGAGACAGACCTGGCTGTCTGCTTCCATAAAGGTCGCTGTGGTCGCTAGGTGCTGCAGAGTCGAGCCTAGAAAACCTTATGGGGCAGCTCTCCTCTGTCCTGTGGGGTCACTCTCCCCCACATGTAGGAACTCACTTGATGCAACCGCACATGTTAGTCTTAACACAAAACAAAGCCCAAAGTGGGCTCAGTAGCTGTGATGGAACTCGGCGGGTGTGTCTGCTGCTGCTGAGGTGATTCCAGCTGACAGCCTCCCTGTGACAGAGCGGAGCCGCCCCGTCGGGTGTTTCCTGGGCTGGAATCTTTATGGAAGCAGATCACCAGGGCTTCCTACGGGGAAGCCGCTGGGCAGGTTTGAACCCCAGCTTTTCTGTTGGCAAGCAAGTGCTTAACCACAGCTTGCTGAGACTGGCAAGAAAGCAATAAAATATAAATAAAAGATAGACAGTTTAAATGCTGCGCTCACCCCTCAGTGTGCCCAGTGTAAGTCGCATAGTCCTTAGAAAGTCCACACATTCCAAAAGCAAAAGATACTTTTACCCAGATGCATTATGATATTCAAAAAGGCTTTGAAATTTTAAGAACTTGCACAAGGCTTATTTATTTCAGTCAATTGTGACACAAAGAGTAACCACAGTGAAGTCATGTGTGATCAATGACAAAAAGAGAAACGATCTAACTAAAAAAAGGGGCAAAGGACTTGAACGGATAGTGTTCCAAAGAAGACGTACAAACAGTCAGCAAGCACAGGAGAAGATGCTGGACATCACTGGCCAGTAGGGAAACGCAATTCTAAACCACAGTGAGGTACCTCTTCCCATGCACAGGGCAGCTGTTAAAGAAAAGCAGAGAAGAACAAGCATTGCCGAGGATGCAGGGAAGCCAGGCCCTCCGCCAGCGCCGGCGGGAGCGGGAGACGGGGCAGCAAGCACTAGAAAAGCTCGGCGGCTCCTCAGAGAGTCCAACACGGCCTCCCCAGCACCGACCCCGATCCCAGCGACCCCACGAGGCTCAGAACAGAGCTGTGCAATGCAAGGCTTCCAGTGGCTCGTTTTCTGAAACTGGGTCACCAGGCCCTGTTTCTGCAGTTCATCGGACTGAACTCAAACTCTCAAGCTTTCAAATAACAGCTGAGAGCTGTAGCTGCACTACCCAGGCACTCTGAAATGACCATAGGAGCAGCAAGACCCCTCCCAGGTTTTCACTTAAAAGTCTTGAAAACAGACACAGAAACAGAGATTTGCACACCTGTGTTCACCACAGGCAAGGGGGCAGGGACAGCCCAAACGTCCAGTGACGGATGAACGGAGTCACAGAACATGGTCCGTACACACAGGGAGATATTGCCATGTGCTGGCAAGCTGGCTCTGACTCACAGCGACCGCATGTGACAGAGGACAATGGTCCTGCAGGGTGTCCTAGGCTGTGACCTGCATTTTCCTGCAGAGCCACCAGTAGGTTCCAGCTGAAGACCTTTGGGTTTGCAGGCAAGCGTTTAATTAACATTTAAAGGACTATCACAGAGTCCTGATACCTGCTAGCCATGGTGGCCCTGAGAACTTGATGCTGACTGCAGTCGTCACAGAAGGAAACCCACGTGGCTTTGGCAGAGAGCAAAGCTGTGGCTCAGCAGGACCTCACTGCTGGGAGAGCAGGGCTGGCAAGCTCTGATCCAGATGGTTTACATGATTTCATACTGTGGTCTCTGACACAAGACGCCAAGCACCCCAAAGCCACAGCTCAGCTCTGCTCAGCCACAGCTCACCGTCTCTGACAGAGACCTAGCTCCTCCTCTCGATTTCACAGTTTATTTGTGTTGTTGAGAATACCACAGCAAAACAGATGCCAATTTAACAGTTTCTATGTGTGCAATTCAGTGACACTGGTCACATTCTCCAAGGTGTGCCACCATCGTCACCCACTTCCTTTTCCAAAGTGTTCCTCCCACAGGGCACACAAACTTGCCGTCCCCCAAGCTTCTGAGCTCACAGTCCGAGTTACTGCTGTCAGCTTGATCCTAAACAGAAGCTCCTTCAAAGAGCACGGTGCGCAGGGCAGACAGTCTTCCCTGGTGAAGCGAAATCACTGGGGTTTGAAGAGACTTCAGGGGACACATTTGGTTTAAGGCTTAAAGATGATCTCAGGGCAGTAGTTTTGGGGTTCATGCAGCCTCTGTGGATCTGGCATCCCCATTTTACTCTGAAACATCCGGTTTCTCATCTCTCCCTGCTCTGTAACCGGAGAGCAGTAAGAAGACAAGGACAGACACGTTCCAGCTGGAGCAGTCACTTCCTGTAAGACAGTGGCCTCAATTTTCAGCGTGCCTGGCATGATCCTGCAGCTGCCTGCCCATCAGCGGGTGCTCTGGCCCTCGGGCGCAGATGGCCTTGGGCTATTTTCTCTAAAATCAACTCGCAGGGGTCTGCGGACTGGAGTCTTGTCTCTTTTCCAGTGGTTCTCACTGCACCTGGCAGTCGGAGGCACCCAGGGGCCTGGCCAAACTCGGAGACTTGCTAATTAGTATTTAAGAAGGAGGGGAAAAAAAAGTCTAGAGCGTGTTGCTTGGTTGGAGATGAATGCTGGCAACAACCGGGTTATGTTCCCAACAGAAAATAAGCCAACGGTGTGAACCGAGCTGCGTCTCCTCCCACTGTAAACACGGGCCTAGGTGCCCGGTATAGCAACAGGTAACCAGGCAACTAAGGCAGCTATCTGGGGGCCAGATCAGCCTGTCGGTAACCCTGCAGGCATCAATCCTTCCTGGGTACATCACAGTCAGGCCCACTTGCTGTTGGAATTTATTTTCTTTGCAATAAATATTATCACTAGAAGGCTGCATGCCTTTGTAAAATGAATATTCAGGAGCAGTCTACCTGATAGAAGACCCCTGGGTAGACAAATGGTCGGCACTTGATGATGAACCCAAAGGTCAGCAGTTCGAATGCACCCAGCTGCACCGTGTAAGGGAGATCGGGAGGTTGGGAGGTTGGGAAATCTGCCTCCATCAAGATCATAGCAGGAAAACCCTACAAGGCTCACCAGGAGTTCAAAGCCACCTGACAAGAAGAGGTTCAGTTTTTCCTTTTCCACTGGATATAAATTGTAGGAGGAAGATTTAGTCATTAATTCTCTCTTACCCCATTTCCACAGTCTGCTAGAAGGGATCTTCACTGTTACGGCAGATAGCCTACGCTGGGTACTTCACTGACGCTTCCCACACAATGACCCATTCCGTCTCCATGACAAACTCTACAAAGACACCCTCCCCATCCTACAGAAGAAATGAGGGCTAAGGAAGCCTAAGCCAGACGCCCCTCTAGCAGTGATTTTACTGCTTCCATCCTTCAGCCAAGTCCACAGCGTAGGGCTGGGGTCCTAAAGGATTGTGAGTGGCCACCCAAGATACAACAACTGGCCTCCACTCCCCTGAAGACAGCACAGAAAGAAGGAAAACGAGGACCCAGAGGAGCAGCTGAAAAACAAGTCCGATTTCCTTCAAGGACAGCTGTTTCTTTTGCCATGAAACCAGAAGAACTAGATGGCACCCAACTATTCTTACTGAAAAATTTGGTCAAGAATACTAAAGAAGAATCTTGACCAAAAGGGGGCAATGTGGAACAGAACTTAAATTCTGATAGAATCCAAAATCTTTGGAGTCACTGAGGCTAAAAGACCCCTGAAAACTCTTGCCTGAGGAAAGCTTTAAACCTTAAACTAAAACTATCCTCTGAAGTCATCTGTAAACCAACCAGTAGTTCAGCTTAACTAGAAATGAACACCTATCTTGAGCACTGTGCTTTTTTAAAGAACTGTCTATACAAGATCAAGTTGACAACGGCATCTGGTACGGTTAGAGGAGATGTTTAGGGGAAAGCGAGTTTGTGATGATGATGGTGAAACATTTGAAAAGGAAATTGAGAAAGGTAACAACTTACGGAATCTAACCCATGTCACAGAAATATACTTAGAAGTCGTTGAATTATTGTATGTTTTGCTGGGTATATCTTCATCAAAAATAAAATAACATCAAAAACACAATGAGATGCCCAGGTCACAAAATGAGGGTCCTGCAACTCAAACTAAGGTTTCCTTTACCAGCTGCGGCCCTCATTCTCTCCCTGAATGGGAATCTTGGATTTCTACACAAACACTGAGCACGTTCTAGGTTTGTTGGCCAACGGAGCCCTCCCTTTTCCAGGTATTTTCGTACGCTAATTTTTTTACAGCAACATGTAAAAAGAAAAGAAATAACAGTGACACTTAAGAAAATACCTCACAGGGACAGAGTATAGTTGCAAACAAATGAACCAAATGAGTGATGAGAAGGAAACGGTAAATTATCAAGCAAGATTTTTCCAAAGGTCCTAATTCCTTACAAAGTTTCCATAAGGAACACCGCAGATTCCCTTCGCAGTGAAGTCTCTAAGGGCTCGTAGGAGGAGACACACACACCCCCACTGCCATCAAGTCAATTCCGACTCATGGTGACCCTACAGGACAGAGCAGAACTGCCCCATAGAGTTTCCAAGGAGCAGCTGGCGGATTTGAACTGCCGACCTTTGGGTGAGCACCAGAGCTTGCAACCAGTGCAGCACCAGGGCCACCTGCAGGAGGAGAGGAGAGGAGCGGCGGGATCGCGCCCACAGCAGCACTCATTACCACCCCAGGAACTTCAGGGTCTTCCCTGTGGGCACTGCGGCTCATACTCAGCTGCTAGCCAGACAGAGGCAGTTTGAATCCAATGGGTGCTCCCCGGAAATCCTGTGAAGCAGTTCCACTCTGTGCTGTAGGGTCACTATGAACGGGAATTGATTCACCGGGAACGGGTTTGGGTTTTTTGGTTTTAGTGTTCTGAGGTGGCTGCCATGCTGGAGTTGAGCCGCCCTAACCCGGCGCAGTAAGGAAGCCCAGCCCTGTCCTTGCAGCGACAGCATCAGGTCCCAACTCAGATCCCTCTGGCCCCAGTCCTCCCACCTTTCCAGGAAGTCACGCTGCTCAGAGCTGTCCGCCTGCAGTGCTGTCCTTGGCTGCTACCCAGGGCTTCTGCCAGGAAAACAAGGGAACCCAAACCAGGATCTTAACTCGGGGGTTGGGGAGGAGGCAGGAGGAGAAAGTCCAGGGATTAGGAGACGCGCTTCTGCAGCAGTCTGCACCACTAATTAAATTTAGCTCTCCGCAGCTGTGATAGCAGGCTCCATGGCGATTATCAAGGCAATCAGGATTTCAAAGGACGCTGATAACTACTCCTCATAAGATTCCACTTTATCTGCCTCAGAGCTCACAGAGTTCTTTTAAGCGCAGGTTCTTACGTGTATTTTTCTCTTCTTTTCCTGTTAGTGACCAGTGTAGAATTATGCCCGAGACCTCAGGGGTTGTTTATGACTTACTTCATACAGGAAAAAAGGGACAAGTTCTGGGTAGAATAAAACCACACACACACACTTGCCCTGCACCCAGCTGAGTCTGTGTTTCAAGAAACTCAGCTCGCAGAGGCGTCGTGGGAACGGGGCAGCAAGCACAGCACACGCCTTGTCAGCACGTTCCTCTCTGATGACTTCTGAACCACAAACATACTTTAAAAAAAGACATGGCCTTGAAATTGCATGTTAAATACATTCTTGGGAATAAATTCTAACTTAAACATGAAGGGCTGGTTCGTACACAGTCAAACTTGTGGAAGCCAGGAGCTGTCTGAGACACAAATCTGTCGGAGAAGGAAAGCTCAGATATTTCCACGAAGCGGGTGACGAGGCACAGGTGGGAACATATGTGCCCTGCCCGCGGCAGAAAATGCGGAGACCCGGAAAACCCGGCGGCCTGGTGGGTTCTGGCTTTCTGGGTTCTCACCGTGTATTTTGCAAATATTCTGTGTCATAAAAAAAGAGATAATAATGTTGGAAATTCGGTTTACTAGTCAAGCCAAAGCCAAGTGCCATCGAAGAGGACTAATTTTTGTACTTCAAAAATGTTGACTCAATCTTAAAAAGAGAAAACAACTTTGATTTATACATCATGTAAACGCAGATTCTTTTGTTATGAATATTTAAACTAGGTTAACTAGGATTTGTCGGTGGGGTTGAAAGCAGCGGGCTGCACACGGTTTTCAGCGACTGATTTTTCAAAGCAGACGGACAGCTGGCTCTGCTTCCAAGGTGCCTCTGGTGGCTGAACACTAAATGTCGCCGGCTGGAGCCTTGAAAACAGAACGAAGCGGCTCTCGTATAAACTAAACACAACGTGTCATCTTCGTTAATAGAAGACTTTTCAGCGCTGCGCTGTCCTGTCAGTAGTTAGCAGAACGCGGGACAAACTCAAAACAGTGACAAATTCAGATGAAAGAAAAAAAGGTCTCAATTTCTGGGCTTGGGACAGGGTGAGACCAGAGCTTCTTGTTTAGTGAGAAACGACTGACCAACGGCCTTTAAAAGGGACCACGTCTGCAGCTAGTCCTTTAGAAAAAAAACACAAGACTGTAGACTCGAGATCACATTTTTCTGGTCGTACACTTGCGTCTTGTACAAACACACAAACATACCAATATACCACGTGAACTGCAGTCTGGCAGTGAGTTCAAGGGCAAACTCCTATTTTCCCACGCTGCCTCACATCTTGGGCAAGGACTTTTATGGGATTCTAGGAGGCTGTGTTTTCCCTGGTTCGCTTTGTTCTTCCTCCCTTACTGGAAGGGACCATTATCTGGATGTGGCCACAGACAGGAAGAATAAATTCTGAGGAAAGTGATGGCTTCAGCCCATGACCAACAGCGAAAACACCGAATCTCCACATGACTTTGGATGCTGAGACGAAATTTTACTGGGCCAACACGCTCAGTCATTTTGCTGTCGTTGGAGGCCGTGCAGTTGGTTCTGACCCAGAGACCACATGTCGCAGAGGACAGCTGCCCCACTGGGTTCCAGGGGCTCGCCTTCAGAGGCACCGATCTCCAGGTCTCTCTCCTGAGGGGTCTGCTGGGTGGGTGCAAACCGACAACCCTCCCTCCAGCAGCGGGCACTTCACGGCTGCACCACCGCCAGTCCCTTGGTTTACTCGCAAGCAATTTCTACGCTCTTGCATAGGAAAGAGTGCTATCTAGTGACCTCCGGGGGCATTTCTGCACGCTGCCGGCCGTAACCCCGCTGCTGAAGGGGATAGTCCATAGCAGTGAAACATTCTGTGGGGATCGCAGCCCGCTCCGCCCAGGTCCCCAGACGGCCTTGTCTCTCTTGGGACTTCCTCCAGACACCTGACGCTGACAGGTAATTTCCTACCGTGAAGGCCATCACAGCAACCAGATCTGCGGCATGGACACTGACCAGCTGTGACATTACCACTCATGCCAGAGGCCACGCGAGTGCTCACCACGGTATTAGGGTAAAAAAAAAATTAAAAAAAAATGCATTTTGTGATGCTGTTGGTGGCAAGAATATACACAGCTGGACGTACACCAGTTTTGTAGCTTCTCTGGGTACACTTCAGTCACATGGTGGCACTCTTCCAGTTGTGTGACCGCTCTCCTTTTCTGAGCTGTCCCGCCATGAGCATAAACTCACTGACCCCTCGCTTTCCATCAGATCCTCCAAGTTTGTCGTCAGTTCCACCTCATACAGGCGGTCTCTGAAGAGCACACTGCTCAAGGTAAGTGTTCTTTAGATGGCTTTCAAGAAGACTTCAGGGGACAGAGGACAGGGGAAAGTTTCTGGTTAAGATTTAAAGATTATCTCAGGGCAACAGTTTCAGGGGTATCGTAAAGACTTTTGAGAACTCAAAATCCAAGAGTTTTTTGTGAGTCATTTCACTGGACTGAGAGAAAGAAGGGGTAGCCAGGAGTACTCAGTTCTCCGTTCTCAGGTTTCAAATCCATCTGTTTCTCGGGGACGATGCTGACCTCCAGGGAAACCACAGCAAGAATACAAGTTACCAGCAGAAATACGCAACAAGGAAGGGGTACAGATGACATGTCCCCTCCCCAGCATTGGTTGTGCAGCGGTTAAGCACTTGGCTGCTAATGGAACGGTCCGCAGTTCTATCCGAATCCTGCTGCCTCGTGGGGCAAAGAGGTGGCTGTCTGCTTCCACCAAAAGGACAGTCTCAGAAACCCCACTGGACCTTTCTGCTCTGTCAGCCAGGTTGCTCGGAGTCAGCCCTGATCTGACGACAGCGGGTTTTCAGAGCCCTGGTTGTAAGTGCTCAGCTGCTCACAGAGGGGCTGCTGGTTTGAAGCCACAGCCCCCACAAGGGGGACAGAAGTGGCCATCACCTCCTGTAAGACGACAGCCCTGGAGACCCTTGAGAGCTGTTCTGCTCTGTGCTGCAGGGCTGCTAGGAGTCAGAACCACCCAAGAGCACTGGATCTGCCTGGGCGGAGCTTCTGGAGAAGGCAGTGAGCGCCACAGACCGAGGAGAGAGAACGGTTACAGAGAGGGATGTTTTTGGAGTCAACCCCACAAAACCTGTCTGCATCACAAGTGTGCTCCTTGTTGGAAGTAAATATTGAGGCTCCCTTAGTGGGAACGGACTCGATGGCAGTGGGTTGGTTTTGGGTTTGAGATTCTGCCCCTGGAGACCCTGATGTAGCAGTGAAGTGCTCCATCCGCTAACCAGAAAAGGCTGGCAGTTCGAATCCACCAGGTGCTCCTTGGAAGCTCTGTGGGGCACTTCTCAGCCTACAGGGTCACTGTGAGTCTGAAACGTCTCCACAGCAGTGGGTTTGGTTTGGTTTAATTATTCTTGTCCTGGAAACCTTGGTGGCATAGTGGTTAAGCACTACGTCTGCTGGCTAAAAAGTGAACAGTGTGAATCCGCCAGGTGCTCCTTGGAAACTCTATGGGGCACTCCTACTCTGTCCTGTAGGGTCACTATGAGTTGGAATTGACTTGATGGCAGCAGGTTTGGTTTGGGGCATTCTTCCCCCTTGGAAGCCCTATGGGGTAGTTCTGTTCAGTCCTCTAGGGTCACTGTGAATCAGGAATGACAGCAGTGTTTCTGTTCTTTTTAATTGTTCCCCATCCCATGAAGGAACAGACCCGATGCCTTTGCAAAGACGCCCTGTCCTCTCTGTCCAGAGTACACTTCACGTCAGAGGCCCCGCATCCAGCTGCGCCCCACAGTGAGCACTGACACTCCCTGCCCAACAGGCGAGCGCCCTCGTGCCAGAAACCGTGCACTACTCCCTGTGCTCGTGGACAGGAAGGCCTTTCCCTGTCCCTCGTAGCAGCCCCTGCTCCACATCTCTGCCACACACCTCTGGCTCCCGGCCCGATCTCACCTGTTATGGACTATAAATCTTCTCCCCCTTAGATGTGATGCACATCCTAACCCTGCCTGCCAGGCTAAGCCTGCAGGGACGGGCGGTCTCTGGGATGCTAAGGAGACAGCCCGAGTGCAAGGTGTTTCTAAATTAATCTCTTTGGAGGTAAAAGAGATTAAACAAGCAGTGGAGAGACCATAGATGGGAAGTGGGGGAGAGATGCCAGGCCACATGAAGACCACCCAAAGACAGAAGCCCAAAGAGACAGGGTCCGTCCCCCAGAGACAACAGAGGGTGGGAAGGTCGATCCCAAGAGCCGGCACCTTGGATTTGGCCTTCTAGCCTCTTAACCACAAGAAAACAAATTTCTCTTTACTAAAGTGTCCCCCTTGTTATGTTTCTGTGACAGCAGCACCAGGTGATTGAGACGCCCACCTGTGGTATTTCTGCGACAGCCCCAAACCATGCTACTCCGTCACTCTTATCTTCTTCCTCTCTTCCCACAGTGAGATCATCAAGAATACCAGCCAATGCTGTTTTAGCACCAAATACTTCTACGAGGAAGAAGCCATGGTAGTACGGTATGTACTGCTAACTGGGAGGTTGATAGTTCAAATCCACTAGCATCTTTCAGGGGAAAGCCCTGACCATCTGCTCCCGTAAAGATGAGAGCCTAGGAAAATCTCTTGGGCAGTTCTGCTCATCACACGGGGCTGCTACGTGTCGGCACACCACATTTTTACCTAAGTCGTTCAGGCGAAAGACCACCGGTTAGAAGAGGAGACAAACCTGCGCAGCACGAGCTGACCGTCGGCTGTTGCAGGTGGAGCTGAGGCTGCTAAGTGCCAGCCAACTGTGGACTTCGAAAGGCCAGAAGGGGGCATTCCACCTCACACGCGTTTTACCCTATCAGAAAAGTAATCCCCAAGGTGTCTCGGACGTACTCCTATGAACCAAATCCCATCAGTCACTATGGGACGGTCTCCCTTAACTGGCTTCTCTCCCTCCCTTCTGCGTCCAGCACTGCCCATGCCGCACACCCCACCCCGAGCACCCCGGCTCACTTACAGGCAGGCTGTGCACTTGGGGTCGTTGGCTTGGCATGCTCCTGGCCAGGCGGCCAGTGGGCTTCCCTTTCACTCCCTGTCATGGATTGAATTGTGTCCCCCAAAAAATACATGCAGCCATGTGGCTGGGCCATGATTCCCAATATTTTGTGATTGTCCTCTGTCTTATGATTTTGCTGTGCTGTATGTTAAAGGATTAGGGTGGGACTATAAATTCCTTCATAGGATCACCTCCCTGCTCACTGTAAAGGGAGTCTCCCTGGAGTGTGGCTTGCCCCACCCTTAATCCTTTTACCTTATGGGAGACAAAAGGAAAGGGAAGCAAGCAGAGAGTTGGGAACCTCACACCATCAAGCAAGCAGCACCGGGAGGAGAGTGCATCCTTCAGACCTGAGGTTCCTGCACTAGATGCTCCCTGGACAAAGACTGATGCAATACTGGACTTTCCTCCAGAGCTGACAAGGGAGAAAGCCTTCCCCTAGAGCGGACACCCAAAATGTGGACTTGTAGCCTACCTCACTGTGTGAGAATAAACTCTCCTTTGTTAAAGCCATCCACTTGTGGTATTTCTGTTAGAGCAGCACTAGCTGACTAAAACACTCCCTTTTCCCCAGACCTTCACTCCAAGACCCCTTCCCTGGCCACCTTTTCAGACATCAACCCCTCTCCCTCACATCCTACCATCCTCTACAGTTTCATATTTTCTCTCTATCAACTGTCATGAAAATAAACATATTTTATTTATTTTTATTGCCCAATGTCTCTTTTCCATGAGAATGTACGCTCTGTGGCAGAGGGAGTGTTTGCTTTCTTTCTGTTTTTGTTCTTTGCTGACTCTCTACAGACTGAAATCAGGCCTCTCACTGTATGTGCTCAGTTAATATTTGTGAATGCACAGAAGGATGACAGATGGACGGATGGACGGAGCATGGATGCATGGACGGTGGGTAGGTGGAGGAATGTGGGGGTGAGTGAACAGATGGGTGGATGGGCAGAGGGATGGATGGATCAATGGATGGATGGATAGAGGGATGGATGGATCAATGGATGGATGGATAGATGGATGGATAGATGGATGGGTAGATGGTTGATGTGTAGACGGAAGAAGGGTGGGTGAGCAAACAGATGGGTGGATGGGCAGAGGGATGGGCAGGTGGGTGGAAGATAGATTGGTGGACGATAGATGGGTGGATGGACAGACAGATGGACAGACGGATGGTGGATAGATGGATGGGTAGATGGTTGATGTGTAGATGGAAGAAGGGGTGGGTGAGCGAACAGATGAGTGGATGGGCAGATGGATGGGCAGGTGGGTGGAGGATGGATAGGTGGAGGGATGGTCGGGAGGGTGGGTGGCTGGATGTGTGGGTAGGTGGGTGAGTGGGGGATGGACGGACGAACAGATGGATGGGTGGGTGGATCGATGAATGGATGGACGGGTGGATGCTTGGACAGATGGCTGTACCGGGTTTATGAAGGGTGTCCATGCCTCCCCTATAATCCACCTCTCACACCAGAATATTCTTCCTAAATTTCAAGTGAAAACACCACTTCCCTCCCCCTAAATTGTCCATAGCTACCTATCATTTATGAAACGATATCTAGAAGCCTTCAAGGATCTGGTGCTAGCCTCCCTCCTAGCCCCCACTTCCCAATACAGCCCTATCTCTGAACAGCCTAAGGCCCAGGCCTGCTGGAGGACACACGGGTATTCTTGAACATATCCAACACCCTGTCCCTGTGTCTTCAGACATACGACCCAATGTCCCTGCACACCTGTTCCCTACTTCTCCCTCACCCTCCCTGTGATGGTCCATGGGTTGCACCAGCACTGCCTCACACCTGTGAAAGCTCTTCCCACTTTAGATCGTCTCCTTCTCTGTCCCCAAAGTGGGGCACAGCACCCTGGAGGAGGCCTGAGAGTCTGTTCCCCGTAACCGTGCCCTGCTCACAGTCGTGGAAGGGCTGACAGTTCAAACCTGTCCGGGGCTCTGCAGAGAGACAGAACTGGGGCTCTGCCCCTGTAAGGACGACAGCCTAGGAGACCCTCAGGGCACGGCGGTGATAGGCTCAGCTGCCCAAGGCTGGGGGTCCAGGGGCCGTTCTGTCACATGACGCAGAATGAACTCAGTGACAGTGGTTTGGATTTGTTTGCTTTGCTTACAGTACAGGCTCCAATATCAGTGGAAATAATATATACAATGTTACTATCTGTGGAATTTGAGACGAGAAAATTGTAGTAATTAAAAACATTTAGGTCTTTTGCAGAAGTAATACAACAGCAAAGAAGTGAACATCACTGAGACTAGAGCTGAAAGGATCACTCACAGCAGCGCTCCGTGGGCGATTTTAAAGGTGAGCTCTCAGAATGGGCTCTCTCTCTCTGTTGGTTCTCCTGGAACAGGGAAACCCCGGACTCTCTCTGCTCACTGGCCACTGACCTTGCAGGGGTCGTCTGGGGGACCCAGGATGGTTCCTGGGCTGAGGATCTGGAGACTGTCTTCTACAGCAGCCTACTTTGTCACCCACTGGTAGCAACTTCCTGCAGCTTGAGTCCCAGCTGAAAATAAACTGCTTTTGTTTAAGCTGCGATCCCACAGTGGCTACCAGACTGTGTGGCTTTGTTCTACCGTACGTGCAAGGCCCCGAATGTGCCCGTCAGGGTGCCACAGAGTTACCAAGAGTTCTTCTCACAGAGCGATTTCTGGTTGTTCTAGAAACTGTCCCTCACCTGCATGCTGGGTTTCTGGCCGTCACCTGTAGATCCAGCTGTCAGCCGGGCCCAGTCCACATGATCTAGGTTCTCAGGAAATTATTCCAAATCACGCTGTTCTGGTGGGGACCAGAGACCAGTCACGGCTGGATGCTCTGATCACATAGTCTCAGCTGAGGCACAGAAAACACTCTGGACTTGTGGTGGTCAGCTTCCGGCAGGGACGCTGCCTCTTGCCATCAGTGCCCTGACTCTCACGGTCCCCTGCACACAGAAGGCCACACTGCACCTCCCATCAGCGGTTTGGATCTGACGGTGCTGATCCATGGGGTTTTCTTCGGCTGATTCCCCACGTAGCTCACCAGATCTTTCTTCTTAGTCCCTCTTAGTCTGAGAGCTCGGCTGACACCTGTTCAGTATCTCAGCAGCAGCTGTCCCGTGACGGGCGGGGGCTGCACATGAGGCACCTGGCTGGGAACTGAACCCAGGTCTCCCCCATGAGGGGCAAGAACCCTACCACAGAGCCCCCACCGCCCAGCTGCCTCCTCCCTGCTCTCTGCTATCTGGGGCTGTCCCTCTGCACAGGCTGACTGGGCACTGTGGGAACCCTGGACCCCCTCTCCTCACTGGCTATCGCCCTTGCAGGGTCACCCGGGGCCCCAGGACAGTTCCCAGGCTAAGGATCTGGAGACCGTCTTCCACAGCAGCTTACTTTGTCACCCACTGGCGGCCATTCCCTGGTGCAGACACCAGCTAGCCCACTTCTGTGACACCATGGGTCGTCTGTGGGAGCCCCCCGCAAGGCACACCCTACCCCAGCTCGGGGAGGGGCCTCTCCCCCGTCTTGGATGCTTCCCACGAGCTGTCCTGATGACGGGCAGGGGGCCCACGGAGGGCCGGCCTCAGGGCTCCACCGTCCTCTGCTCCCCCCACTGCCGGCCTTCCCGTGCTCACACTGTGCGTCTGCTTAGCCAATCAGCTGCCGTGGGGGGGACTCACAGTGACCCCCCGGGTGTCAGGGTAAAGCTCTGCTCCATCCGCTTGTTGGGGCCTGGTTTTCTGGGAGCAGCTCGCCAGGCCTTTCTCTCCGGAGGTGCCTCTGGCTGAATTCCGAACTCCAGCTTTCCTATCGGCAGACACGTGTGCACTGTTCACACACGTGAACACCCAGAATTCCCTCAGCAGGTAGGCCCCTGCTAGCCCGGAGACCCCACAAAACAAAACGACCAAACAAAAACCCAGCGCCGTCCAGTGACGTTCTGCCTCACAGTGCCTCCGCGTTGGAGGAATCGCAGCCCAGCCCACTGCTCTGTGCACGACAGTGTTGCTGGTCGCTGGGAAGCACTGTGACCTTCACCCCCCGGGCTGGCAGCTCCTTGCGGGAGGTCACATGCCCTCACTCACTCTCCCGCCCCAGGAACAGAGCAACTGAGAAACGTCGGCAAAGAAGCCCACGTTCCTGTGCATTTCCGAGACAAGAGGGACAGGACCGCACAGGGGCTCTGTCTGCTCACCGCCACTCCTTGGCCTGGCCTCTTTATTTTATTCTAAAAAAGACTTCCTGATTTTTGTTGTTTTCACGCAGGCACCAGTATGCAACTGTGTGCAAACATGCAGCTCAGGAGGCTGTGTGCAAACATGCAGCTCAGCCACCTGTCCTCTTTGAGGTGTCCCTGCCCCACTAACACACGTTCCCTGTCCCCTAAGTTTCCTATCGAACCTTTCAAGTTCCTGCTGTCAATTTGATTCATACAGATAGATCCTAAAAGGAATAAAATTTATCCCTCAATAAATTAAGCCTAACTACTGCCTGGTTTGTAAACTCTGGTGATGTGGTGGTTACGAGCCTGGCTGCAACCCAAGAGGTCGGCATTTGGAATCCACCAGGTGCCCCGTGAAAAACCAGCAGGGCCATTCTACTCTCTCCTAAGGGTTGTTTTGAGTTGGGTCCACTCAATGGCTGTGTCTGTTGGGGGGGGGAGGCACCACCTGGTTTAAAGATGGCTTTGGGATGTTTTGGTCAAGGTTTAAGGATGACCTCAGGGCTACCACCGTGGGTCCCTCCAGCCTCCCCAGCCTCCCCCTCTCCAGAAAGCCTGCATTCCAGGAGGATCTGAAATTCTTTTCTGCATTTTCCCCCTTTCCATCAGAATTCTGCTACAGAGTCCCTGACCCAAGCATGCCTGGCGGCGGGGTCCTCCCCTTTGTTTTGAGCGTCTTGGCGGAAGCACCATCAGTTGTTACAAAGGTTCTGAGATACCTCCCTCTTCAACACAGAGGCTGGGTTTGGGTGCTGGAGTCTCAGCAGCATGAGGCTTCCTGGTCCCTTTGCCAGTGATGCTGTAAACAGAACTTTGCTGTTGGTGGGTGCTGTCTCGGCAGTCCCAACTCATGGTGACACCACGTGACGGGGCACAACGGCCATACATAGGATTCCTAGGCTGTTGTTCTTATGGGTCACCAGGTCTTTCTCCCACAGAGTGGCTCGCCAGGTTTGAAGCCACTAGTGGACACCTGAGCAGCCAGACCCCGTCCCATCAGGGCCCCGGAGGCCGAGTGTGGACCTTCCGGCTCTGCTGTGTTCAGCTCTCTCCGCAGCCCTGACTTGTAGGGAACCACGGGAAGGCTCCCCGGGGCTTATCCTGGTGTAACTCGCAGACACTGTTCCGGTAACAGGGCTTCACCTCTGCCGGGTACTCCACGGACAGAGAGCTTAGATTAGAGATTACAGAAAGCCGCCACAATTTACATAGTTTTCCTCACAGTCACTTAACAAGTAGGCTCAAGTTTTCTCTTTTGAAAGGTTTTTCACTGAAGCGCCAAGGGAAAGATGAAACACCCAGAATTCCCGCAGCAGGTGGGCCTCTGCGAGCCTGAAGACTTGAGTTCCATGGAAGAGTTTGGCCTCGGAGTTTGTCCTGTGTTTAACCTGCACTAAATTAAAGGTTGGCAGGTGAGTGCTTAACCACTGCACCACCAGGCTGTTTACAGTCAGGAGGTATGCCCACTTCCCACTGTCATGGAGTCAATTCCAACTCGCAGTGACCCCACAGGACAGAGCAGAGCTCCCCTTCGGTCTCCACGGCTGTCCCCGTCACGGGAGCAGGCTGCCCCAGCCTTCTCCCCAGCAGTGGCTGGCGGGTTGAACGGCTGACCCTCCCGAAAGATGGGGGCCCCTGACTTCCTCATGTGTCCCACAGGCATCGTCCGAGCTCCGGCAGGTTCCGAGGAACCAGGGTAAGCATGGGGGGGTGGTCACAGAAATGGGTCGCCCCCTTCGTGAGCTCAGCACGAGGCGATGAGAGGGAGTTAAACAGTGACCTGAGCGAACGAGACGAGGCCTTCATTAGACGCTAAGCGCTCAGCTGCTGAACTCAAGGTGGGCAGTTCAAACCCACCAGGCAGCTGTTTGAGAGAAAGGGCTGCGATGTGTGCCCACAAAGGGAGCTCTCCGCTACCCCAGGGGTTCCTCTGAGCTGGAATGACTCGGTGGCACCCACGACAACTCCATTTTACGATGCTGTCCTTCCAGATGGGAGAAGCCCCTGAGATACTGGTAGGACACCCAGCTTCTGTCCCAGGTGACGAAAAGGTCTGGGAATGGACAGGGAGGGTCAGACAACACGACCAGGGGCAGCGCTGCACTGGACACACAAATGTGGCGAGTGCAGCGGTGTGAGGGTGGGTGGATCTGAGAGGTCAGGGCCCGGCCGCGCCCAGGTGAGTGGGGTGACCCCCAGGGTCTGCCCTGTGCCCTGAGTTCTGTGATGGAGCCCGTGGATATTCTGCTCCTTGTAGCTTGAAGGTGCTGCCAGCTGAGACTGGCCCATCAGACGTCTGTGTCCCCTGCCGGACCCTCAACTCAGAAAGGGGAAGGTGAGACGGAGACGGGCCGACACAGAGGCTCCACGACGGGCTCCCGCGTGACAGTGGGGAGGACAGAGCGCGGGACTGGGCAGGGGTTTGCTCTGCCAGGCACACGTCGCTGCGACTCAGAACCGACCCGGCGGTGCTAACGGCAACAAGCCCTGGTGGCGCAGGGGTTGTAAGCACTCGGCTGCTAACAGCACCTGGCTGGCGGCTCCAGCTGAGGCTGTCTGCAGAGGACAGGCCCGGAGCTGCGTGCCTGGAAAGAGGGCAGCTCGGAAGACCCCTGAGGGGCAGTTCTACTCGGCTGCAACCCAAGAGCACCTGACAACAAGATGCTGCAATGTGTGTGCCACTTAGACTAGTTAAAAAGAGCACGCCTGCAGGGTTCCTGGATTTTACTCTTAGTCTCTTACACGCTGTCACTTTTACTGGAATATTCTTGAAAGATAAACGTATATTTTTCTATTGATGTTACCACACATCACACAACATGTAGGAAAATAACAGGTGTCTTAACTGACACTAGCACCAGTTTTCCTTACACTAAAAAAACCCCCTGCCGTGGAGTCAGGTCCTACTCATAGCAACCCTAGAGGTCAGAGAAGAACTGCCCCACAGGCTTTCCAAGGAGCGCCTGGCGGATGTGAACTGCTGACCTTTTGGTGCGCAGACGCAGCACCCACTATGCCCCCAGGGTCTCCCTCCCTTATACTAAGAAATAAAAAAGTCACATATGCTCAACCATCCTGAACCAAATCAGTATTGCACCAATATTAACTCATTTAGAAAAACTCTGACTTGGCTGAGGAAATGGCGAGCTTTTCACAACGTCCAGAATCACAATGACAAAAATCAAAGACTCCTTGTACAGAGGGGAAAAAAGAATTGTTTCCAGAACCTCCAAAAGTAGCCCCCCCCGCAAACAAAGCTACTACACAGGACTGTAAGGAGCCTGAGTGGCAGGACGGTTTGCAAGCCGCTGTCGACCAAAGGTTGGAGGTTCACGTCCACCCTGCCATGTCACGGGAGAAGGGCCCGGCGACCTGCTCCCGTGACGATCAGAGCCCAGGAGAGCACCGGGGCCGTCCTCCTGCGTGCACGGCGACTCAAGGGCTGCGCACAGTCACTGAGCCTGCATCCGAGGCTGTTCCTCGCGGTCCCGAGGGTCTCAGCTTTTCCCCTCTGCGGGTTGGTTCTGTTCCAAGGAGCTGAGGGTTCCCCGCGCTCCCCGCGTTCCGAACACCCCGCGGGCGCTGGCAGTGGCCCTGGGAGAGGATGGCCTGGCTGGAACTGCCCACTGGCTTGCAAGCACATTTGCTGAAGGGTGAACTCCCTTCCCCAGGTCATGTGGGCAGCGGTGCACGGGCTGCGGCTGGGATCCAGGCCTGTGGACGGTCAGCTCGGCCCACGCCGTGTGCTCCGGGGGCACCCTGAGGTCTGAGGAGCCCCGTCGGGGGGTCCCGGCCGTAGGGCGGTGGGTCTGTGTGCTCCCCGGGAAGGAGCCCTGCTGATGCAGTGGCTGAAGTGCTCAGCCGCGCGGCGAAAGGTCAGAGCTGGGACCCAGCAGCTGCCCTGCGGGAAGAAGCCGTGGCAGCCTGCTGCTGCGAAGACGGGCCCTGGAAGAGCTGCAGGGCAGCTCTACTCCGTCCTGCGGGGCCGCTGAGAGCTGGAGTCAGCTCAGTGGCAGTGGGTTGGGTCTGCTTCTATGACATTTTAATCATTACAGCCTGGAAGGGCAGACGCTTGGGCCCCTGGCTGCTAACCGAAATTCTGCCAGTTCAAACCCCCCAGAAGACAGACCCAGCCATCTGCGTCCATGAAGAGGACAGCTTAGGGTTGGTGCAGTTCTGCTTTGTCACAGGGGGAGGGAGCTGTGAGTTGAAAACTGACTTGGCAGCACCTTACAGCAACAATCTGTCAGCCCCCTTTCTGCTGACGCTGACCCCATGGGACGGAGCAGGACTGCCTGTGGGATTTTTAAGGCCGGAATCTTTCTGGAAGCCAGTCTCTCCTGGGGAGCAGCTGGTGGATTTGAACTGTTGACCTTTCAGTTAGCAGCCAAGTGCTTTAACCATTGCACCACCAGGCCTCCTTACCGTGACAACGCTACCCTTCAAATCAAGACAGGGAAACGAGTTAAACCACCCACAAGACAGGAAGGCAAGGCCTTCGGCTTTTGGTCTTTGACTGCTCAACAGGACAGAGATGTGGCATTCACCACGAGAGCATGGCAAGGGCTTGTGGATACCATGTGGTCATCAGCCTTCCCATTCAAAGGTGCCAAGGACACCAGCCAGGTCAGGGTGTCAGGAAAAGCAGACACACATCAAAACTTTGCGGCCTTCTGGCTGTCCCCATCACCCCTCCCTGGGCTCACGCCATGTAAAACGGATTCAATCAATGAGGATTTCTGTACAATGCAGAAAACAGTTGTCTTCCAGCCTCGGCCAGAAGATAAATGATTCCAGACGCTGGCCGCCAGCCACTTTCCCACACAGGCTGCAGCCCAGCCCTCCACGCTGGGCCATGACACTGAGTGGTTTCTGCTTTCACCCGCTCCCAGCTAGGGCTTCCCCTTCTGCTGGGGCTGCACAGCCTGGTGCAGAAGCCATGTGGAGTCAGTCACCCTTCACCTGTAAATCAGGGGGCTCTGTGCTTCCTCCTAGGACCTGCTGCTCCTGCCCACATCATCTTAGGCCCAAATGCTGTGTGAGACCCTCTGGGCTCCCTGAGACGAATCAGGGCCCCATGAAGCATATGGTGAAGGGCGGCAACACCGGAGGAGCGCACAGCAGCAAACAGCAGAAGGCCAACTGTGTCTGAAAACCAGTACTTGCGAAAATGAATTCACAGTAAACAGGAGAATTGTTATTTAGGGTGGCTTATGTTCCAGGGGGATTTTTTTGTGTTTAAGGACGGTAAACTAAGAGAAGATCCAGAAGCAGCCTCCTTCACAAAGCATGCAAATACCCAGGAAACCGTCTGAGAGGCACGTACGAGATCCGGGGAGTACTCATGGCCACTGAAGTCAGGGACACGCCGGAACGCGACACTGTCACGGGCAGTATAGTGCCCGCCTTTCAGGTCTGAAAGATGGGTCTGTCGTGAACTGCCTTGTAGGGAAGACGCAGAATGACTCTGCCCACAGTTCAAAATAGAAAAGAAAATAGAAACTTCTCTATCCAAATTTAAAGTCCAACTGAGAAGAAACAGTTCCCTGAGGTTAAATCACAGCCTAGTCCACCCTATCAGAACTTCCAACTGTTTTTAAAGCATGTCACCAAAATGACAAGCACTGCTTTTTAACTTAAGTCAAGAGCTCTTTAAAGGAATGTTTTCCTAAACTTCAGACCCACTGTGAAGAGAACTTGGTGTACCAGTAGCAAAGCTCATCGTCCCAGCAGGGAGTCACGGCCACCCTACCCACCACGGCTTCTTTTCTGGGGGTACGAACTTACTCAGCTCCCCATGTCCCACGGCGGGGCTGAGCCCGTCAGCCACCACCCGTCTTCTTCCTCTCTCACTCTGCCTTCTGGAAAATCGCTCTGCAGAAGCTGACAGATGGCACGTCTGTCACCACGCGTTTCCGCTCTTATCTGTGCCACCTAACACTTCCTTCTCCTTCGCTGTGGGCTGCGAGGCTTCTCCCCGCAGGGCCGGCCCCATCCCGGGAAGCCGGTTCCCGGCTGCCTGTAGCCCCGCCCTTGGCCCTGGGAGAAAACAGGAGAGCTCACAGCTGGCTTCCCTAGAAATCCTCTCCTTTAAAACCGGCTCTGCAGCTATGGTGCATGCCAGGGGGACGGCCACTGCTCTGTCTCCGACCAAGAGGGGCGACCCTTCTGGGAGGCCCCCTGCCACAGGGTCAAGCGTGCATGTTACATAAGCAATCCCATTTCAGCTCGCCAGAAACTTCCCACAAAGAGAGGGAGTGCCTTAAACCAGGCTCCAGCTCTTCCCTGCCAAACAGGACCCAACGCCAGTGGCCTAGTGGTTAACAGCTGCGGCGGCTCACCCAAAGGTCAGCAGTTTGGATCTGTCAACTGCCCCTTGGAAACCTCATGGAGCGGTTCCACTCTGTCCTACAGGGTCACCAAGCGTTGGAACCAATGAATGGCAGTGGATTTGGTGTTTTTGGAAACAAGACTCAAAGGAGCCGTGGTGGCACAGTGGTTAGGAGCTCATTGTCTCACCGAAAGGTCAGCTGTTCAAATCCACCAGCCACTCCTTGAGAGTCCTGTGGGACAGTTCTTCTCTGTCCTACAGGGGACAGTTCTGCTCTGTCCTGCAGGGATGCTAGGGGCCCGAATTGACTGGATAGCACAGAGCTGCCACAAAGAACGATCTACAAGGGGTCAAACTGGTCACAGCCACTGGGAAGTTCAGACAGGAAGCTTAGGGGGCAACGAGTTCATGTTCTCGGGGGAGGAGCAGCTGGGAAACAGAGGGGAGGAGGGTTGAGCAACTTGCAGAATGTGACCAGGAACACAGGAAACGTGTGTAGAAACCAGTGAGGTGCTGTGCGTTCTACAGTGTGTGTTTTTAGCAACAGCAACAAAACATATTAATTGTGCCCATTGACTCCAAGGAGACAACGGAAAGGAGACGATGCTGAGATGGTACCCGGCAGGATGGGTGCGGGGGCTGCCGATCCTGAGACACAGGGCGTCCCTTCTGAGCAGACAGCATTCTACCCTAAGCAACACGATTTGCTGCTCTTACAAACCTGGCATGTCCAGAGAGCCAGGTACGCATTTTAGGTGACGCAGCATTGCACCGCTGACTGCCCTGAGACCCCGTCAGCCACAGCGCCCCCCACGCTGCTCCGTGAGTCATCTGTGCAGCCAGGAACGAGCCGGTGGGGGCCACAGTGGAAGCCAGTCACTCAGAACCAAGCCAAGCCCGTGGTCATCCAGGTGGCTCCGGCTCTGGCAGACCCCGTGTGTCACGGAGCAGCACTGTGGCCCTCAGCTGTCCGTGGCTGTGACGTTTGTGTAAGCAGGGTGCCAGGTCCTTCTTCTGTGGCACTGCTGGACAGCTGGGAGCGGCTGACATGTAGGAGGGCAGTCAGGGGCAAGCCGAGCCGCCCAGGGACTGAAGAGTGAGGGCACAGGCGTCCTACAGACAAGGCGGAAGGTCTGAGCACTGGGTCAGGGCTTGGGTTCAAGTCTCAGCCTCACGTCTTGGACAGTGTCCCTGAGTGTGGAAGACAACCAGTCATCTGAAGACCTCACGAGTGACAGCAGCGTTCAGTTCAGACAGCCGGGGACAGAGTGCTTTGCGGCTGGCCCTCCTCAGGTTCTCTTCAACAACATGGGGAATACCGAGCAGACACAGTACTCCACTAGGCAAAGGGAGAACCCAGCTGCCGCCCCAGCCTGTGATGAGGGACACCACACTGGATGGGAGGGGCAGGGAAGGGCAGCGGGGACTCGGGGTTGCCATCTACGGAGAGACGACACACAGCAAGCAGGCCCCAGCAGTGCTGAGGGGCAGACAGGAGAGACACATGTCCTCCTTGCATGTTCTGCACTTTATCAAACCCTGGGGCTGTCACCTGCTGTCACCCTGGGACTTCTGATGCGTGGGGACCTCCACAGTCGGTGGGGACAAGTGAATGACTGAGGCATTGAGCCAGCTAAGAGTAACTCCCTCTGAGGGAGGGAGTGTAGGGTACTGTGGGAAGCCTGGCCTCTACACCTCCTGCAGCAGAGGTGACCTGGGTGTCCCGGGGTACTCTCCACCTGTGACACTGGGATTTGTAGGGGCAGAGCCCTTGGGGTCAAGAAGGAGTAGAGAAGTCCCTTCCTGGGTGTTACGATGGTTAGTGGTCTCGCCCGCTCACTGAGAGGTAGGGTGTTCAAGCCCACACAGGCTGCCTCAGGAGAAGGCCTGGCATCTGCTTCTGAAAAACAGGCCATTCAGAGCCCCGTGGGGTGGGGGTTTACTTTGACACGTGTGGGGTCGCCGCGAGCTGGGAGGGTGTTCCGGCAGCTGGCTTCAGTTTCGGTTTGGAGAGGTTGAGAGGAGATTGTGTCCCAAGGCTCCTGATCCGACGGCGTTTTCTATAGTGCCCCCAGCTCCTCACCGTCACAGAAGCTTCAGACTGAAGCACAGAGACTTGAGCGAGATAAGTCAGGTGTGAAAGGGCAGCTGCTCCACGGCCCCGCGCACGTGGGATCCGAGACCAGGCGAACTCGGAGACCTGAGTCTGTCAGCAGTTAGCTGGCGCTGCGGGGCTGGGCAGGGCGTCACCGGTCGGGGCCACCGAGAGCCTGACACGGTGGGCGCCGCGGATGGCGCCGAGTCGCCCAGTTACACGTTAGGGTGGCAGCACTGTGGTGACAGACATCGTGGTCATGCTGCACCGTTAGGTGGGTTACATATACTATACATATTTTGCTGGGCTGCTGTGGCCTGCACGTCACTGTGACAGGGAGCTCTGTCACCAGCCTTTCCCACAGCATCGGGGTCACCCCTGGGGACAGGTTTCAGCTAAACGTTCAGACTAAGAGACAGTAACACAAAAGGCTTGGTGACAAACCTCTCAAAAGTAGCCAGTGAAAACCCTGCATCTGACAGACGGAATCAAAAAGCCCAGCAGTCAGGAAGGTGGCCCAGGGCGGGCAGTGACTCGTTCCCTGGTCGGGGCAGCTGTGCACACACACACAAATCCAACACCGTGAACTCAGCTCCGCCTCCTAATGACCCTACAGGGCAGAGCAGAAAGGCACCACAGCGCTTCCGAGAAGCGGCCGGTGGGTTCAACCTGCCCCCCTTTGGATTACCAGCTGGACTCATAACCATCAAGCCCACATGTATATTCTGTCTCCTTCTGTGTCTGTCTGTCTGTCTGCCTGTGTGTGTCTATGTGCATGTATGTCTCTGTGTGCATGTGTGTCCAATGTATGTCTATCTGTATATGTGTATGTCCTTATGCATGCACATGGAAACCGTGGTGGCACAGCGGTTACGTCCTACGGCTGCTCACCAAGTCAGCACATTCTACTCTGTCCTGTAGGGTCACTGTGAGTTGGAAATCACTCAGCTGCACTGGGTTTGGTTTGGGGGCTTATAAGCGCATGTATGCACGTGTGTATGTGTGTTAAGTATATACGTAATATACACATACATGTATGTGTGTATGTATATAAATATGTACGTAATATACACATGCATGTGTGTCTGTATATAAGTATATACGTAATATACACATACATACATGTGTCTGTATATAAGCATATACGTAATATACACATACATGCCTGTGTCTATGTATATAACCATATACGTAATATACACATACATGCCTGTGTCTATGTATGTAAGCTTACATGTACAGATGTATATACATGGAGCCTGGTGGCTCAGTGGCTAAACATTCCGCTGCTGACCGAAGGCTGGTGGCTGCAGCTCACCCAGTTGATTTGTGGGAGGTGACAGCCTAGGTAACCCCAGGAAGCAGGGCACTTGGTCACAGGGGGTAGCTGGGCATGAGAACCATGGGCAGCCCTCGTGGACCTCAGAGCTAACTTCTCAAACAAAACGTAGGCAGCCAACTGCCCTGGCCTCAGCTCCGCTGGCTCCTCTGAGAAGAGAGGCGGTTCAGCTGGATGATCTCTTAGGCTCGTCCCCCAAGTCAGTCCCTACCAATTCAGGAAACTGGGACTACAACGGGGATGATGCCAGGTGGTGCCCGTGACTGCGTCGCAGGCAGCTGTGTGCTTTGTGTTTTAACAACAGCCTGTTGTTGCTGGGTGCCTTCCAGTTGACTCCGACTCATGGCGACCCATGTGACCCCGTGTGACAGAGAAAGTCCTGTGGGCTTTCCTGGGCTGAAGTCGTTACGGAGGTAGATGGCCCGGCCCATCTTCTGCTGGGTAGCCGGTGGGCTCAGACTGCTGCCCCTGCCAACACACCGCACCAGCAGGTTGGCTGCCCACTGAGCTCGCCCCAGCGTCTGAAAAGGAACACAGTGTGATCCATGTCTGGGGGCCCTGGAAAGGCTTTTAGGGGTTACACCAGATGAGAAAACAAATGGATGAAGGTTAGGGACCCCTTGGACCTTCTAGATGGCACGATGTTGGACGCTGCCCATTTCTTCTGTCTCTGGGCACGCCCAGTCAGTTAGCATCCCGAGCAATGTCCAGGCGGTATGGGTGCAGAGACATGCCATCACCCAGCAGTGGTGACATGAGGAGGGCAGGCCTGCTGGTCTTCAGTGTCACAACCCACATGTTGTGCTGGGCACTGTCAAGGAGCTCCCAGCTCCCAGCATCCTCGTTGGACACAGAACTGCCCAGAGGGGGCTCCAGGACGTTCCCTCCAAGGGAGCAGATCCCCCAGGGCTCCCGCCGTGCGCAGCCGCTGAGTGGGTTCCAGCCGCCAGTCATCCAGTGAGCAGCCAAACACTGAGCTGCTATGCCCCTAGGGACCCTACAGCCACAAACGAGGGACTGACTTTCTGATCGTCAACCCTTCCTTCTGAGGAATGAGATGTACAAGACGGAAAGCCCAGCCCTGCAGAGGGGGCGTGGAGCTCCAGGGCGACATGCTGGGGTCACAGGGTAGCCAAGAGCTGCATGGTGGGTGATGACGGGAAGGACTTTAGAAACAATGGATGCTGGTGGCCCAGCAGTGGAGTGCTCGGCGGCTAACTGAAAGGTGAGCAGTTCACACCCAGCCCGGGGCTCAGTAGGAGGAGGAGATGGTGATCTGCTTACGTTGTCATCGGGAGCTCTTGAGTGGGTTCCGACTCACGGATACCCCGCATGCGACAGCGCCAAGCCCCGCCCCGTCCTGCGCACAGTCGCTGTGATGCGCGAGCCTCGAGTTGCAGGCACTGTGTCAGTCTGTCTCGTTGGCCGTCTTCCTTTCTTCTCACTGACCCTCCACTCTACCAACCACGATGTCCTTCTCCGGGGACTGATCCTTCCTGACAACATGTCCAAAGTGTAGGAGACCACGTCTCTCCATCCTAGCTTCCAAGCAGCAGCGGGTTTTACTTTTCCTAGTGCAGACCCATTCATTCTTCTGGCAGTCCGTGGGATTCCATGGAGCACTCAGCCTTCTGTGCCAACACCGCAACTCAACAGCGGCAATTCTTCATTAGACGTCCTTGTCTCTTGTCTGGCTCTTGGGTGCCTGTCGGGGGACAGGTACCCTTTCAGACAGGGAGATCATGTTGCTGGGGCCACACAGGACCTGGCCCGGGAGCCGGCGGCCCACGCTGCAGTCGACAGGGCCACGCCGACGGGTCCAGGCAAGCACAACAGTGGACAAGGAGGGCTGGGGACATCCCAAAGTCCCTTAGCATCATGGAACCCACTTCCAAGTGGCAACTTGGGACTCTCAGGACCTCAGAATACTTTGTGTATCTCTGACACAGGTCAGCAGCACGCATTCCAGGGAAAGTTGCAAGTCAAACAAATCCATGCTCATCCTGTGTTCTACAAACATGCTCTCCACGGGCCCTCCTTCCAGCGCTGACAGTCCCCAACAGCATCACCCTCTGCCATACAGTATCTGCTGTGACTGAAGGCCTTTCCTCTTCAGGGGGAGCTGGTGGGAGCGGGAGTTACCTTTATTATAAAACCACAAGTGCTCATTTCACTGCTGGGACATGTGTTTTTGAAATGGAAAACATTTGTGAAATCAGGCTTGTCTAGGAGAGGCAGCCAACACCTGTCTCTGGTTTTGAAACAAATCAAGGTAACAGGGGTGACTCCTTGGGTAACTGCTTCTGATGTGTGTGGGGGAAGCTCTGCCACCAGGCAGATTCATGAGAAAAATTGGGCAAGCAAGCTGCAGCCAGAGGGTACTTAGAACACCTCAGAGGGGTAATGGCCCTAGACGTGGCTCTGAGAACACCCTGGAGGGGCAGCGGCCGTCAGATGTGGAGGCTGAAGGATGAGCGTGAACTCCACATCTGTTACAGTTTGCAGGGCCAGCACGTCCCTGTTCCATCTGGACATTTCACTGTACACAGAGGAGTGTTATTTCAACACTTAGAAATTCCAAAATTCACCAACTTTTGGATATATCAGCCCCTCCTCTGAAAAAAAAAAGGAGAGAAATGGGAAAACATGTTGTTGGCAAGAAGTTAACGGTACCTTGGGTAGCAGTACTGAAAACAGAAGAAAAAAAGAAAAAAGGCAGGTGGTACAAGGGTACTTTGCTCACAACACGGTCAGGAGGCACAAGCAGCTGTCCTTGTCAAGCACTACTGAGTCAGCCCTGACTCAGCCCCTGAGCACAACACAACACGACCCTGCCTGGTTCCACGCCACACTCACAATCATTGTCACAGTTGAGCCCATCTCTGCAGCCACGGTGTCCGTCCGGCTAGTCCTGAGCCCTCCTCGTTCTTGCTGACCCTTCACCCTACCAACACAATGTCCTTCTCCAGGGACTGACCCCTCCTGACAACATGACCAGCGTATGTGTGAGGCCGTCTCGCCCCCTTGGGTTCTCAGGGGCCCCCTGCCTGCACTTCTGAGCCCACTGGTTGGTCTTTCGGCAGTCCACGCTGTGGTCCATGTCCCTAGCTGACACCAGGATTCAGAGGCGTCCATTCTTCTTCAATGTCCACAGAGACTTCAGCCAGGAAAACACGAGCAGCTCTACTTGGCTCCTGGGGTCACTGCGTGTCAGAATCAACTCAGCGGCACACAGCAGTGACAACAGCCCTTGGCTTTGTCAAACACAGATAGCAGCTAACTTGCTGTTTGGGGCTTTCTTACTCGACCCCATGGTGACAGAGGAGGAGTGCTCCACAGTTTTCTGGGGTACAAAGTTTATGGAAGCAGAGTGCCAAGCCTCTCATCCATAGAGTTGTTGAGTGGCTTAAAACGGCCCTTTTTTTTTTTTTAATTTTTCATTGTGTTTGAAGTGAAAATTGACAACTCCGGTCAGTCTCTCATTCCGTGACTCACATGCACTGTGTTACGGGACCCCAGCTGCTCTCTCCACCCCGGGACAGCAGCTCCTCCTCTCTGCCTTGCCTTTCCCATATCCACTCAGCCAGCTCCTGCCCGCACGTGTGGACAGGAATTGCTTTGGTTTAGTTCATTTGTGCTGACTTCTTCTCCACTGTGGGTTCTCCCTCTCTTCACCTAAAATATTTCTTGCCTAGTATCAAACTGGAAGCTTTCATGGCATGGCGGTCAAGCACTGCGGCCGCAAACCAGAAAGGTCAGTGGTTTGTATTTACCAGGCACTCCTTGGAAACCCCACAGGGCCCGTCCTACTCTGTCCTTTCGGGTGACTGTGACTCAGAATTGAGCCGACGGTAGTGGGCTAGGTATTGCATTACTAAGCACCCATCTCCTCTGCTCGCACCGTCACAACCATCCAAGACTGTTTTTGAGTGGGTTTAAACCTCTTGAGTCCCTATGATGGGGGTCTTAGGCAGTTCTTGTCCTTGTGCCGCTGACTTCACTCAGCACGGTGTCTTCCAGTAGAAACCAGCTTACGAGATGCCCCCCAAAATCCTCCTTGTTCTTCATCACTGCACGGTGCTCCACTGAGTACAGGAGCCACAGTTGTTCACCCGCTCTTCTGGGGACGGGCTCCTGTGCTGACACGGTCTTTTTCTCTGGTGGACTGTGCTGCCATAAACCTTGATGTGCATGTATCTGCTCATGCAACAGCCCTCATTCCTCTAGGATATATTCCAAGCAGTGGGATTGCTGGATCGTACAGTATTTCTGTTTCTAACCTTCTAAGAAAGTACCAAATTGCTTTCCAAAGAGGTTGTATCATTTGTTTTCCCACCAGCTAGGCAGAAGAGCTCTAGTCTCTCCACAGCCTCTCCAGCAGTTATTATTTTGTGTTTTTTTTTTTTTTTTTTTTTTAATGCCAGCTTTGTTGGGATGAGACGGTATCTCATTGTAATTTTGATTTGCATTTCTCTGTAACAGCGGACGAGGAAATCTTGGTGGCATGGTGGTTAAGTGCCACATCTGCTAACCAAAAGGTCAGCAGTTTGAATCTGCCAGGCGCTCCTTGGAAACCCCATGGGAGTTCTACTCTGTCCCCTAGGATCGTTACGAGTCAGAGTCGACTCGATGGCAGTGGGTTTTCTGGTTGATGGCTAATGACCACGAGCATTTCCTCATGACCTCCTAGCGTCCTGGACATCTTCTTTGTTGAATGGCCTGTCCCCACCCTTTGCCCATCTTCCAGCCCCAAGTGCCCGTCTCTAGGGTGGCTGTGGGAGGCTGAGTGTGTACCCTGCGGGACACCGCGACGGTGTGCCAGTGGCCACCGAGAGCCCTCAGGAACAGAGTTCTCTGACACACACACAGTGGCCATTAGTCAGGGTTGACCCAATGGCAACTCCTTATTTTTTGGTGCCATAACAGCAGAGAATGGAAACCCAGGTGGCGCACTGGTTAAGTGCTACATCCGTTCACCGAAAGGTCAGCGGTGCAATCCACCAGGTGCTCCCTGGAAACCCTACGGAGCAGTTCTCTGATCTACAGGCTAAGTCGGAATCGACCTGATGGCATTGGCTTTTTTTTTGGCTAATGGAAGAGTGGTTAAGGGCTTGACTGCTAGGAAAAAAGAAAAGGAGTCCACCAGCTGTTGCGGGGGTCAGGGGAGAGGTGGCAGGCGGCTTTTGTAAGGACTTAGGACCTTGGAAACTCCAGTGGGTGTTTCAGTCCTGTTACTTTCCAACCAGAAAACCCGCTGGCATAGTGATTAAGAGGCGGGCTGCTGAAGACAAGGTTAACAGTTTCAGTCTGCCAGGTGTTCATTAGAAACTCTACGAGACAGTTCTTCCCTGTCCCGCAAGGTCGTTGTGAGTTGGAATTGACTTGACAGCAGTGGGCTGGATATTGTATTTTGTCACCTTTAAGCCTGGGCAGAGAAGTCCAGAATCCCAGGGTACAGACTTAGCAGAGAGGCTGGCCCCGGCCACGGCTAGTCAGGCTGACCGCTTCCCAGACCGGACGCCTTCCGTTACTGCCCTGCCCAGAGTGGACGCCCTCCCCAGACCGGACGCCTTCCGTTACTGCCCTGCCCAGAGTGGACGCATTTGGAGTTTTGACATTTACTCAAGGTTAGTATCAAAATTGGGATAATGCAATGACATTTGTTAAAAAGAAAAAAAAAATCTAGTGTTTCTTTTGTTCACTTGGAAATTTAAGGGACAAAAGCCCATGCTGTTGAGTTCAATTCCAACTCACAGTGGCCCTATAGCACAGAGTAGAGCTGCCCCGCAGGGTTTACAAAGAAATGCTGGTAGATTTGAACTCTGTGCCTTCTGCTGAGCAGCCAAGCTCTTACCCACAGAGCCATCAGGTCTCCAAAGAGCAGAAGCTGATCTAGAGAAGATTCTGGAACTAAAACAAATGGCACCTTTTTACAATCTCCCAGACAAAAAGCACACTGCTCAGTTTTCTTTTTTTTTTTGCTTCTCGTTTCTAACGATTGTTCACCAGAAGTCAAACGACACTTACTTAGCAACCAAACTTGGAGGTCTACTTCCCTAACAGCCCTGGGGAGCCCAGCCCCGGATGCTTGTAGGATTTCTGCTTTCAGCGTGAAGCCCAGTGGCCCTGAGCATTCCCAGCAGCCGGAAGGCATTTGCTGAGGCATCTGACGTTCAGAGTCGTGCACTGGACTTGCCGACCCAGGCGAGCAGGGTCGGCTGCTGACAGGAGCTAGCCTGCTCTGCTCCGACCACAGCAATCCCAGTTCCAAGTGCTAGCCCCAGGTGACCACCTAAACAGCTCTAGCCCTTCTGTGATTGAAACACACTAAACCTGGCTGTTGGTGGGTGGCCTGAAGTTGACTCTTTCTCACAGTGGCCCCAGGGGACACAGCGGAACTGCCCAGAAGGTACAAACTTCTACTTCCCCTATAGGTCACCTTGAGCCAGAATCCACACAACAGCAGTAATTTTTTTTTAAATCTTCACAGGAGCAGATCACCAGGCCTTTCTTCCACAGAGCCGCTGGCTGGACTCGAACCTTCCAGCTAGCAGGCGAGCATGGAGCTGCTTCGCCATCGGCATCCTTCAGCCTCAGCTTTTAACAGATCCCACATTTGGCCTTCCGTCCCCTCAGACACACAGACACACACGCACGCACACACACACGCCTGTATGCAGGCATACCCTTCCCATCCCCCCCCCGAGATGGTAACTCAAGCCAAAGGCACGCACAGCTGTGTGGATCCCAAGTGTCCTCAGCAGCCGGGCTGTGCAGCACAGCGCCACCCACGCTCTGAGCTGACGGTCGCCTCTCCCGCCAAGAGGCTCGGGGCCACGGCTCTCCTGTGAGAAACGTGTCCAGCGGGCAGGAACGGGCTTGGTTTCCAGGGAAACCAACTCTTGTTTAAATGCTGAGGAAACACTGGGTTCTGACTGTAGTTTCTCCCCTAAGACAGCTACACAGCTGCTCGTGGGAAAGAATGCATTTAGAGAAGAAAAAGCAGCTGGGCGGCCCTGAGGTGGGTGCCGCGGACTCCAGGAGCGGACGGGGCGTTGGGGGAGGTGAGGGCTGGCTGCCGGGGCCTGTAGTCTCTGATGGGCACAGTCTTGCTTTCACTTGTTGGGTTTTGTCCTAGTGACCCCACAGGGCAGAATGGAACTGCCCCCCGCCCCCCGGTTCCCAAGGCTGTCACCTTTAGGACACAGCTTATCTGCCCCAGCTTTCCCTCGTCACACAGCGGCAGCTGGCTCCATGTGCTGCCCTTTCCGTGAGCAGCTGGGTGCTTAACCACAGCGCCACCAGGGCTCCTGAAGGGCCCTTCTTTAAACAGGCCACAAGTCCAGTCAGCCGATGCTTCTGTACAGCTGAGGTCTGCAGCTCTGGGGCTGGGAGTCTGGCTCATTCTCTCAGCCCATCCTGACCCAGGAGCCCTGGTGGGCAGTGGTTAGAGCTCAGGCAGCTGGAATCTACCAGGGGCTCCTTGGAAACCCCAGGGGCTTGTTTTCCTCTGTCCTACGGGGTCGCTATGAGTCAGGACCGCCTCGACAGCAATAGGGTAGGTGCCGTGACCCCACCAGGCTGGTATTAGCTTCCTACCAACAAAAGCAGGTAAAATTCACCTCCTCCTTCAACCTGATCAAGCAGAGACTCTCCCTGCGGGTCTCTGGACGCGCTGTGCACATCCGCTCACTCTGTAGTAGGTCATGATGGTTAATTGTTCCCACCAAGGCCGGTGACACTCTGTCTTCCAGACCACGGCACAGTGGGAGTCAGGACCGACGACACCAGATGCAGTAGCGACAACGGCATTCGTCGTATGAGGTGTCACGTGAGACGCGGACTCTGGGGGGGTCAGATGCAGTGTGTGGCTGTGGACGGGAAGAGGGCAGGAACGAGAGGAGCCCTGCCCAGCTGTCTTAGCTGCTGCCTGTTGGCAAGGCTGTCTGCAGTGGCTGTCCTACGTGTGGCTGTGATGCCGGGAGCTACGCCGCCGGTACTGCAAACACCAGGAGGGACAGGTTTCAGCAAAATTTCCAGACTCAGACAGACCAGCAAGAGGGGCCTGGTTACTTATTTCCGAAAATTAACCAGTGCGAATCCCACGGACCACAACAGAACCCTGTCTGACGCAGTGTGTGGAGATGGGGCCTTGCTCTGGAAGACACTCAAAAACACGCAGTGGCCTCAGCGACGGACTCACACCAAGGATTGTGAAGATGGCTAGGGGAGGGCAACGTGTGCTTCTGCCGTGTGTGGGGTCACCGTGAGTCACAGACATCTCGGTGGCAAGTAACACCAACAGCCAACCGTCCTAGAAGAAGACAGCGCATCATCTCCCTGAGGTAGCTGAGTGCAAACCATTCCTAAAGCCAAGGGCCGGACCGGCAAGTGTCGTGTGATCGAGAGCATGACGGGTGGTACTGGACCACATGCTGCCCCTTGAACAGGAGATTGGAAAAGACATCTCCCCAGCTCACTCTTGTTGACAGCTTGGTGCAAACGTGTACCCACAGTGCCAACAGGCCGCTCGGTGAGGGTGCAGCCTGGGGGTGTCCCCACTGTCACCTCTGCAGACACGAGGCTGCTCCCTGCCTGCCTCTGAGGCTGGGTGCGGTGGTTGCTGGGTGCCCTCGAGGAGACTCCCTCACGGCGACCCCTCATGGCAGAGCCAGGCTGCCCCATGGGGTCCCCAGGCGGTCATCTTCCTTTCCCAGAGCCACTGATGTTTGGGTTGGCCGCTGAGTGCTGAGCTGCTGCACCACCAGGGCGTGTAGCCGCTGTTGCAAGTCTCCAGGCTGATGTGGACTCAGAGCCACCCTCCCACAAAGGGGCACACAGAGAACCACCCCACAGGATTTTCTCAGCTGTCCCCTCCCAGAGCAGGTCCCCAGGCCTCTCTCACATGGAGATGCAAGGGGGTCTGAACCACCTACCTTTTGGCTGCCAGCTGAGAGCTTAACCACTGCGCTACCAGGGCTCAGGGCTCTCCAAACCTTGCCCCCCACCAGCCCAGTCCTGCCCACGAGCCCGTTGGGAGGCGGTAGGGCTTCGGGAAAGGCCAGGGCCACATTCCAGGCAAGAAGCCAGGGTGGCTGGCTGCTGGGCGCCGATTGCATGTGGGGCAAAGGCAGTGACATTCCTGAAGGGCAGCTAGCCACAGAGCTGTCCACACCAAGGACGGCTGTCTCCGTGAGGGCGGTGGCACTCACTGCTGGACTGTGTAATGGGGCGGCCACTTGATGCCTCTCCTGAAAGAGAGCCAAGAAGGGCACACCGTCTCTGTGCGCCAGGCCACTGCTGCACCGTAAGTCGCAGATGCCTGCCTTCCAAATGTTTGCTTTTCAAAAAGCTGAACTTAGCACTGACTTCTTTTCAAAGTACTTTTTCTGAAAAGTTGGAGCCCTGATGGCGCACTAAGAGCTCAGCTGCTCCCTCAGAGGTTGGCGGTTCAAATCCACGGACACCCCACAGGACAGCTCTCCTCCGTCCTAGAGGGTCGCGATGGGTCAGAATCAACTCAGCACCAACGGGCTCTGGTCGGCTGAGAAGTGACCAGCCCAGTGTTTCCACTGGGACGCTGTCTGCTGAGAGTGACAGGCGGGTCAACAAGAGACGGGATCATTGTTACTATTATTTATTTCGCTGTGTTTTAAGTGAAGGTTCACAGGCCAAGTCAATTTGGCACACAGAGCCCCACACACTTCCTGCCCCTCAGCTCTCGCTGCTCTCCCCACCTGTGGAGAGGGAAGGTGGACACACGGGTAGGGGAGGTGGACACACAGGGAGGGAAGGTGGACACAGGGGGAGGGGAGGAGGACACAGAGGTGGACCCACAGGGAGGGGAGGTGGACAGAGGGGGAGGGAAGGTGGACCCACACAGGCAGAGGGGAGGGGGACCCACAGAGGGGGAAGGTGGACGGGAGGGGACAACGGTGGATGAGACAGCATGAAAACGAACAGCTGCAGGAGCCTAGCCCGAAACCCTGAGGGCCAGGGGGCCACGTGTGGCTACGGCCCTGCAGCATCTGAGAGGCAGTGACAATCAGACCTCCTCTCCCACTGAACTTGCCCTTTCCCCGCGATGTACTGAACCAGCACCCCCTTTTACAGACGAGCCTGTCACCCATGTCGGAACCCTGGGAGGAGCGCTGCTGGTGCGACGGTCAAGGGCTCAGCTGCAGACTCAGGCCGTGGTTCAAGCCCCCCATGGCTCTGTGGGAGAAAGACAAGGGGACCTGCCTCGTAAAGATGACAGCCTGGGGGGCAGTTGCATCCGTCACTTGGTGTTGCCATGAACTGACTGACAGCACTAGCACCCCACAGCTGCTGTCACCTTGTTCCGCACTGGTGACTGCTGCCGGTGTTTCCACCTTTGCCTGAACAGAGGCTCCACGGAATGGTGACGCCTGCATTTTATGTCCCCAGATGTCACT
The DNA here is from genome assembly GCA_028571685.1 of Heterohyrax brucei. NCBI lineage: Eukaryota > Metazoa > Chordata > Mammalia > Hyracoidea > Procaviidae > Heterohyrax > Heterohyrax brucei. Next base: position 85,117,246 of record CM053159.1, read on the forward strand.
GTGGCAACTCAGGTGGCCTGGTGGTTAAGTGCCATGGTTGCTGAGCAGAAAGTCGGCTGTTGGAATCAGCCAGGCGCTCCCGGGATCCTCAATGGAGCAGGCCCGGTCCTCTCAGGTCACCGTGACTCAGAACAGACTGCAGTGGGTGGCGGGTTCTGGGGGCCGCCGTGAGCCGGCGCTGACCACGGAGTAGGTTTGTGGGTTTCGGCTTTCACGTCTCTTCAGCGGCTAGCATGGTGCCTATCCCAGGATAACCAACCAGATGCCATCGAGCCGATGGTGCCTCCTGGTGACCGGTGTGTGTCGTGGGACCCATGCTGACACAGGGTTTGCAGTGGCTGAGTTTCAGAAGCTGAGGCCAGGTCTTTTTTCCCGGGTGGCTCTGGGTGGCCTCCAGTTGCCAGCCTTTAGGTTACCGGCCGGGCGCATGGACTGTCTCCCCCGCCGAGGCTGTCAGTCACATGCCAGGCGAGTGACAGCAGCCCTGAGGGACACACATAAGCCAGAGGCAGGGGAGCCCAGTCAGCAGCAGCCGACCTTTACAGACAGCCGGTAAAGGGGCCCCCGCACGGTGACAGTGGCACACCCATCTGACACCTGGGGGACGGCCGCGGTGACCCTTGCTTTAGGTTTCCGGCCATGCACAGCAGCCGGCCCTACAGGACAGACCTGGCTATAAAGGTAAACAGGACCCTCTTCTAAAAACAAGTGAATTTAAAATGCCATCTGTTTAGACAAGGGACCGCTGGAAGTCCCTGCTCTGATGCCGGAAGATGTCTGCTACTGTGTCACCTGCAGCCTGGTGGCACAGCAGTTCAGTGCTCAGCTGCTAACCCGGCCTGCCTGCAGTCAGAGGTGTCCGTCATCTGTGCCAACGGGGACCCGCTTAACACAACTCCCGTGCTTCTCCACAAACATTGCACATATTACATGTTTTTCTGTCAATCACAGAACACCCCTCATGCGTTACGTTCATACTGGCTGCATGCCAATTTTTAAAAGTCTGTTGCTGGCTTCAGTGGACCCCAAGAAGATGTAATTTGATCCGGAAAGATGCAGACACAGTGCAGCCTGACGGTCTCATTCAAGGTCATCCATTATGAGCTGATACGCTTTAATCATCAACTCAAATTAAGAAAACAAATGCAGTGTGGCTTGTCTATTTTCTGAGGGAGACTGCCGGTGGGGGGGCGGTCGTCACTTCTCGACTGGGGCTCAATACCCCTTTATTACACCACGCTGACCAAACGTCACGTTTTCATGTTATCTTCACACACATAAGGAGATTTTAAAAAATGGGCAGAAAGGCAGAAAATGACGTGACTTGCTTCCAGTGTGGCAGGTGACTGAGGCTGAAAGTCCTTCTGCAAATGTCAGCAGACACGCGTGTGTCAGGGACTGAACTGTGTCCTCCCAGAAATGGGTGTAGTCACCTGGCTCGGCCGTGATTCCTGGCATGGTGTGACGGTCCTCAGTGTGGTAAATCCTGCCTCTGGGATGTTAGCATGGGAGGATGGGCTGGGGAGGGAGGGCAGGACTCAGTGTCTAAGATTGTACTGTGCCTCGAGGCCATCCCTTGGGATATAAAGGACAGGGAAGCAGGCAGAGAGCTGGAGACCTCATGTCACCAGGAAAGCAGCAGTGTTGGGGCCGGACCATGTCCTTTGGACCTCGGGTCCCCGTGCCTCAGAAGCTCCCAGTCCAGGGGAAGACTGGTGGCAAGGAGCTTTTCCCAGTCGACAGTGAACACCTGCCATTGGAGTTGGTGCCCTGAACTGTGACTTTTAGCCTGCTTTACTGGGACATTAAAGGCGTCCGCTGGTGGCACTTCTGCTACAGCAGCACTGGATCACTAAGACACGCCGCACCAGGACTGCCTGGCTTCACTGCGTCCTTCTCGGGTGTTCTGTGAGTGGCCTCATTGTTTCTGTGGGCACATGATTTGTGAAAGATACAGTATTTATCTACATGTGGAAATATCCTTCTGTCAAACCGAGTTCCTTGAGTGCAAGGTTGATTTGTTTTTCATTTTCTCTCACTGTTCACTGTGCGTGGGATGCTTGAAGTTCCTCAGTGGACCTTTGTGAATTAACTCTTGGCATTACATTAAGGACAAGGCCTTGTTAGGACTAAAAAAAAATTTAGTTCAAGTGTACAGGCATTTATAGGCAGGTCTGAGGTATCACATCAATGGACGGAGCATTTCCAGGAGAAGTCTGCTCTCTCGCTGTGACACATTTAATGTCTGTTTCTACACCTTTTTCCATCATCATCTTCAGCATCAGAGAAGAAGGAACACATCTGTCACGTGTTACCACGCTGTGTATAAATGACAAGCCCCACAAATTTTCAGCCATTTGAAGTTTTTAGCAAGTTGCAAGATATTCAGCCTCTCTTTTTGGTAATAAACACCATCAGAGATAGGCCACACCAGCATTCTGAAGAAACCAGTTGTGTTCACCAGCTAGCTACCCTCCTCAGTTCATCCTGGGCTGACTTATCTAAGATCTGATTAATTCCGTGTTGATCACTGGGCTGTGAACCCCTGATAAATTAAATGATTGGTAAAGACAGTGGCTTTCAGAGAGAGGAGGGCTCAGGATTGCATTTCCTACTTTGGTATTACTACAGAATTGCAGTTTTGAAAACAGACCACAGATTAATTTAGTTTGGACTTGAGAGTCAACTTAGAAACGGTGGTGGCAGCCGTCCAATGTGTCCTAGATTACCCGGTGTTCAGTGGCAGTCCTGGGCGTGTGGACACAGAGGAGAGAGGGTTCTCTGAGGACAGAGCTCAGATGACGCTCAGCAACCCAAACCCCAACGCTGGTGGCCCCCAAGAGCGTTTTCACTGCTGTCATGAGAGAAATCTGAAACAACCTGAACACAGTCAAAAAGCTCACAGACGTAACACGTTTCTCGTTCTGTGACGTCATGAGACAGAATCAGCTCAATGCAGTGAGTTTGTTGGGCTGGTTTTGGTAAAAATACACCCCCCGACATCAGAGCTGTGTGCAGCAGCTGTAAGTGTGGACGGCGGTGACACTGCTGTGTGCTGTCACGTAGTTCTCGTTCGTGGTGACCCAGGTGAGGGAGCAGCACTGCCCCACGGGGTTTCCTGGGCTGTACTACTTATGGAGCATACCACGCCCCCGTCGCACTACCTTTGAGCCGCTGGTGCCTTCGCATTGGTGACCTTTTGGCCAGCAGCCAAACACTTAACCACTGGGCCCCTGGGAGCCACACACCCATGATCAAATCCTGACTCTACCATGCCTAGCAGCATTCCCTGAACGAGCGATTCACCTTCTCCGTGCCTCAGTTCATACACCTGTAAAATGGGGATAACATCATACCTATGTTGTATGGCTGTCACAAGGGCTGTGAGCTCTCAGAACAGGGCCTGGGACCCACCAAGCAGTCAGCTGACATCAGCCATTACCTTTCCTAAATATCGCCACCCCCACTTGGTGAGTGATGCCCACGGCCGATGCAAGTGAAGCAAGAAACTGGCTCAAGGGCCCTTAACACAGGCACAGGGGCCCTGGGGGAGCAGTGCTCAGGCACCCAGTTGCTAGCCGGCTCCCAGGGAGCTCTTGTGAGGGAGCAGGGCTGCCCTGCTGGGATTCATTCTGATCCAAGATGTCACTCAGTGTCTCTTTACTGGAGCATTCAGTCCATTCACATTCAGTGTAATTATTGATAGGCATGTGTTCAGTGCTGCCATTGTGATATGTTTATTTTTGTGTTGATGTTTACTCTGTTGTTCTTATTAGTCTGCTCTGGGACATTCTTTTTTGTGAGTTGATTTTTCACCTTCTTCAGATCTGTTTTTGTAGTTGTTGAGACTCCTGTGTTACATTTCTTCATATGGTATGTTACATCTTTGTTGTCCTTTTCAGCTGCCCCTATGATCCCCCTTAATAAACTATCTATAAACCCAATTTTAATTACTACCAGTCTTGTCATATTCCTCTCCATCTGGAAGGACTGTAACAACTGTAGTACATCCCTCTTTTTAATATGATGGCACCATAGTTTTCATGATAATCACTGGATTGTTTCTTTCAGTATTAAGCTGTGATAGAATTTGGAGCCTTCCGTAACTGAGTAGACTCCTGGATAATGTGCCCTTCTAAAATATAAAGTTAGTGGTTTTGTTCTTTTAAGTCAAAGCCAAGAATTTCTTTCAGTATTTCTTGTAGTTTGAGTTTGGTTTTTACAAAGTCTCTGAGTTTCTGTTTATCTGGGAATGTCTTAATTTCATTTTCATATTTGAAAGACAGTTTTGTAGGATATTTAATTCTTGGTTGGAAGTTCTTCTCTTTTAAGGCTCTGAATGTGTCATGCCACTGTCTCTGTGCCAGCATGGTTTCTGCTGAGAAATCAGATGAAAGCCTACAGGGTTTCCCTCTGAATGTTAGCTTTGCTTTGAGTCTTGCTGCCTTTAAGAGTTGCTGCTTATGTTTCATTTTGTTAAGCTTAATTGTAATACGTCTTGGAGTCTTTCTTTTGAGATCTATATTGGGTAGCATATGACAGGCATCCGGGATATCTATATTCTCTTCCTTCATGATTTCTGGGAAATTTTCTGTCAGCAGCTCAGCAACAATACTCTCTGTGTTCTCAGATGTCTCACCCTGTTCAGGGACTCCAATTAATTGAAGGTTGTTCCTCTTAAAAAAGTCTCACATGCTTCTTAATGCTTCTTCATTTTTCTTGTTTCTTTTTTCTGATTTCTTCTCATAGACGCTGGCATCAGTACCTCTGTCTTCCAAGTCAAAAATTCTTTTTCTGTTTGTTCCATTCTGTTTTCTTGGCTTTGAATGCAAGTTTCTATGTCTTTGATTTTGTTCTTGATCTGCTGGATTTCAGAGTACTGGTGTTCCATCAGATTGAACAGTCTGCTTAATTTTTCCTTTTGTCCTGCTGCATTTTGTATAAGGTCTAGAAGGGCTCTGTATAGAATCCTTTCGTAGTCACCTTCTGATGATTTCAGAAAAGTTTCTTCATCTGGAAACTACTTGGTTGTTTTGTTTGTGAGTCTTCTGAAACCACGGGTGATTTCTTGTATGCCACAAGTGTGTGTTGCTTTTTGGGTCCCATGTGAGTAAGTAGAGGTTGGGAGAGATACTGTGAGGATGGACTGCAGATGTTTCTCCAGGCTGTCTTAAAATGTAAAACAAAAGGTATCTGACCACTTCTCAAGTCAGTCAGGTTTTCAGGTGTAGAGGTCCTTCTTCCCAAAGTAAGCACCTCTATATCTAACCACAGATGACACAACCTAGTTCAAAATACAGCGATGCTACTGCCCTGTTGGCCTCTGCTGATAGGGCCCAGCTTTAGGTGACACTGTGTAAACCACTGCTTTTCTGGTAGAAAAGTGCTCTCCTGTGGGCAGGCTCTGGCTCCCAAGCTGAGAAATAGGTCCAGTTGTGGCCACTGTATCTAAGATGGCCCCCTATACACAGTCAACAGATAGAGGGGCTAAAGGTGCTGAGAGGTAGTGATTCCTCTGCCTCTGTTGCCAGGCTTGCACCATAGGTGACACTGTATAAACTACTGCTTTTCTGTTGGAGAAGCACTGTCCTGTTTGCAGGCGCTGGCTCCCAGGCTAAGAATTAGGTTCTGCCAAAATCTCCGTATCCAACATGGCGTCCCGCACACTGGCGCTGCTGGTTCCGTACAAACCACAGTGATGCAGGGATAAAAAGACAGGCCCAAAGTGGCTACATGAACACAGTCCTAAGCCTGGCTCTCAAAATATGGCAATTTCGCCTGCTTATCCCCCCAGCAGTGCATCTGAGTCTAGCCACTAGGCAAGACCCAGCTCCGCCCGTCGGCCAAGACAGAGGAAAAAAAAAGTCACAATGGTGCATTTCCCTTCAGTCCGTGAGAGCCAGGGCTAGCCAGGAGTGGGAGTCAGTGAAAGAGAGGAGGTTTTTCGTTCAGTGGTATGAAGTCCAAATTAACAGCCCTGTGCCGTGTCCTGGGGGCTCACTAGGTGACTAGAAGGCTCTGTTAGATTATCAGTTCAGGTCTTGGTTTCCAGAGGAATATAGTGAGACACGGGCTCAGTCCACCCTCTTGACTCCACCCCTTCCCGCTGGGATTCCAAGACCGTCACCCTTATGGGAACAGATCCCCGGGTCCTCCTCCTGAGGACCTGCCGGCTGGGTGCGGACTGCCAACCTTCCTGCCAGCACCATGCTCTCACAGCTGATCTGTGAAGGAAGAGGAAGTGACAGTCTGCCAGCCCTGCAGCTGCTCTCGGCACCTGCCCAGGCGCCATTCAATCTACAGGCATTTGCCATTGAGCTGCTGAGGCCACGTGAGGGACTTGGGATGGATGGATCATGAGGGCACTGCAAAATACAACGCCACACTCACAAACGAGAAGGCCCAGGCTCAGCGGCCGCAGTATCCCTCTGCCCCCCACTTAATTGATGGCAACAAATGAACATCTCAGTAAATCAGGAGGCGGCACCGCTGGCGGGGGGTCCTGCACTGGCTGCAGTCACGGTGGGCTGGTGTTTCAGTGCTGGGCCGCAGTCCTGGTGGTGGGTGGTTCTGTGCCAGGCTGCTCACTGACAGGCTGGCCGCTGGAACCCACCCAGTGGCTCTGCAGGACAGACCTGGTGATGACCTGGTGACACGTGCTCACAAAGATGCCTGCCCAGGAAGCCTCACGGAGAAGTTCCACTCCGTCACACAGGGTCACTGTGACTGAGAACTGACAGCCACCAGCAAGGATGCAGCGACAGTCAGCAGCAGAGCAGTCCTGCACTGTTTAGGGGTGCGTGCGTCCAGGACAGGAGGGGCACAGGGCTGAAATAAACACTGGCTTGGGTTTGTGAGGCTAGGTGGAATTTCACCAGGCCGGGAGGTGGTACGGGAGAAGCTATTTCAGGGATAGGACATGAAGGTAAGTAGGACAGGCGTGTCACCGAAGCAGGCTGGCACTGCCTCTGGGTCACTGTGTCTCCCACGTGTGTCCTCGTGCAGGCCAACTGTTCTCAACTTCCTGATGATGAAACAACGAAAACAATAGTTTCTTACTCGGATAATCAGTCTACGAGCAGACGAGTCACTTCAGATGATGGACAAAAATGAGTGATTAAAAAGAAAAGTGAATTAGGAACACAGCCTACTTTGAACTGCCACTTGAAGTGAAAGTTGCGTCACAGTCAGCTATCTGAGATGGACCAGCTGTGCTCACGGCTGCCCACAATGGGTACAGGGACCGAAGGCTGTTTCGAGTTACTGATAAAAATCATGGGCTCAAAAAGAAAAGTAAACTAGGAAGACCAGTGACTTCAAACTATTCGTTGAAATTAAAATGGAAATGGTGTCTTCAGTAGACTGGGAAGGACCCCTCTGTCAAAGAAAATGCGGTTCAGACGATGACAGGCCACAGCTGAGACCTCGGGGCCGGGCTCTCAGACTCACCCACGAACCGGATGGCACCCTTCCTCGGAACTTCTCTGCCCTCCAGCTGCTGATCTTTACGAGAGCTAGTAAATGAAGACCAAGCTTCCTGGATCTCCTACTCCTCCATCAGGAATTACAGAACTGACGCTGAGTTGATTCCAACTCATAGGGATCCCACAGGACACAGTAGAACTGCTCCATAGAGTTTCCAAAGAGCACCTGGCAGATGTGAACTGTCTGTCTTCTGCTTAGCAGACGTAGCACTTAAACACTACACTGCCAGGGTTTCCAATGCACGCATCGCCCACTGCTATAGAGTCAATCGGACTCACAATGACCCTACAGGACACAGCAGAACTGACACACACAGTTTCCAGGGAGTGCCTGGGGCACCCGAACCGCCGACCTTCCAGTGAGCAGACGTAGCACCTAACCACTGCACCACCAGGGTGTCCTCCATGGAATCACGCCGAGTTCAAGGTTCCTGCAGTTCCCCCGACGCCCACTAGAGGCCTCTGGAGAGCTTCCTTCCCTGCCACCCCCCACCCCCTCCGCACTGCAGAGTCTGGTGACCAAAGGGGACAGAAATCACACAAGTGAGAAATATTGATGCGACAGTACAGCCAAGAACTCACTGAAAGGAACACTTGGCAGTAAGCACCCAATCAAGGTAATACAATCCTCTTTCAAAACTTCAAGAGTCTGAGTTGCAAAACCCACAAAACTAGTAATAACGAAAACCAACCCCGCTGCCTTGGGGGTCGATCCCATCTCACAGTGACGCTATGGGACAGAGCAGCAGTGCCCCATGTGGTTTCCTAGGAGCGGCTGGTAGGTTAGAACCACTGACCTTTAGGTAAGCAGCTAAGCTCTGAACTACTGTGTCCTCTGGGACCCCGCAAGCCCTGACTGAAAAAGTAAACTGGACAGAAGTACGCAGTGTCTGGGGGGCTGCAGCCACAGCCCCTGAGGGCCACCAGCCCCTGGCTGGCTTGGGCTCTGGGGTGGGCACCACAGCGAAGCCTAGGGTAGAGGAAGGCCCGGCAGTTCCTGAGTGGGGGTCTTCTGGGTTTTCAAGTGCAGATGGGACACAAAAGGGGCCCTAGTGGTGCAGAGGGCAAGTGCTCGGAACCCACCAGCTGCCCACGGCAGGAAGAGGGGGCAGTCTGCCCCTGTAAAGATTATGCCTTGGAAATCCTACAAGGTAGCTGTACCGGGCCCTTCCTGTAGGGTCACTACGGATTAGAATCAACTCGATTGCAATCAGTTTGGTTTGTTTCTACTAAACATAAAAGCCACTTGGGGAAGGTTCCTGTGTGGGAAACAGCTCAGAATAGAAACAGGGCAGTACTTTAAGGCAGGCGAACCAGGGAGGGACTTCCTAAATAGTGACAATACGGAAACAGGAAACCCCGGCGGTGCAGTGGTTAAGGGCCTTGACTGCTAACCCAAAGGTCAGCAGTTCGAATCCTCCAGGTGCTCCTTAGAAACTCAATAGGGCAGTTCTACTCTATCCTATGGGGTCTCTGTGAGTCGGCATTGACTCGATGGCAGTGTTTTTTTGGTTGTTGTTTGGTTTGTTTAATATGGAAATAAGCTCAAGAGAGACAGACGAGACGCAGCTGCAGCACTGAAAGGATGCAGACCCCAGTGGTTGGAGACCGGTGTCATTTTCAGCCCGAGAAAGGCAATGACTTCACCCCAAATGCAGACTTGTATTCGGAACACTAAGGGAGCTTTCTGATGGAGGGGGCGGACCAGGCTGTGAGGTGGCCTGTGCACAGGGGACATTTCCAGAAGAGATGACGCGGTCTGGGACACTCTTTTCCCACCCTGTCACTGCCTCCACAAACAAAACCAAAACCAAAACATGTTGCAGCTCACGCCAACCCCTCACACACACACTTGTAGACACGCACCGTCGTGCGGTGCGTCGCATGGCCTCCAACCCACAGCGACCCGCGACAGAGCAGAACTGCCCTTGGCATCTTCGAGGCTGCCGTCTTGATGGAGCAGGTCGCCAAGTCTTTCTCCCAAGGATTTGAACCGCTGGTCTCTGGGTTAGTGGCCGGCGAACCTTTGGGCCACCACGGCACCACACACCCACTGCTCCTATCCTATCTTCAGCAAGGACCTGTTTTCTGCTAGGCCTGGTTAATTAGCAATCTGAGAAAGAGTTGTGTGTGTGTTGGGGGGTGGGGGAGGACTCAAGAAAGGAGCTTTTGTTCAGGAAAGCTGGGAAAACAGAACCTCAGCAGCAGTAACCTTCCCTACCAATCACCCAGGCCCCGAGGACAAGTCCAGGTGCCAGCTCTGCAGGTCCCACACAGAGCTCACACTCAGAGGCGGCTCTCTCTGTTGTCCCCAAGGAGCTACACCTTGATGGCTTTACAGCTTGCTGGCTTTTCTGGAGAGCGGCTGGGTGGGGGTTGCCTGCCACCAGGAGCAGAGCAGGGACAAGGTGAAGTGCAGGACCTCGGAGGGGGTGCAGCTACGCCTGGGGCATCCCAGAGACAGGCCAGAATGCTAGGTGACTCCTGTAACCCTGGAGGTGGATTTTCAGTACGGCCGGCAGACAGTCCACACACACAGGAGTCTGGGCCAGTCACTCTGCAAGCGAGGGGCCTGGCCCACGGCCTCCAGGCCCTGATACACCCTGTACTAGAATGAAATCCCGTCCTCGGCTTCTGGTTCACTTGCCTGCCCCCTGACTTCCAGCCCTAGGCTATGATCACATGGGCACAAAGAAGCCGGCACACATGAGTCCTGTTGTGGCTGTGGGGTGTCACCAAGCTGAGTGGATTCCAACTCACAGCAACCCATGACAGAGCAGAACTGTCCCACAGGGTTTCCTAGGCTGTGATCCTCACGGGGACACATTGCCAGGTCTGTCTCCCGTGGAGTGGCCGAGCAGTTTCACACTGCTGACCTTTCGGTTGGCAGCCGAGCGCACTGCACCACCAGAGCCGGTGTGCACGTCGCACCTCGGTCACAGAGACAGACGGCTATGGCGCCTCTGGTGGGAACACGGAGAACACTCAGTGCAGCTGCCCGGTCCCATGGGGACAGCCCCAGCCAACACAGCCGCTGAAGTCACTGCCACCACTCCCTGAGTTCTGATCGTCACCTTCAGAGCCGTGGGCGGGGCTCAAGTCCCTAATGATCAGAGGGCAGAGACTTTACAACGCCCTTTTGCAAGCCCTGCCCACTGGTCTTCCTCACCCTGCTCTCTGCTGAGACCTCAGCCTGCCTCCTGTTGTCTTCTGGTCAACTCATCTGGGAATCATGTGATTTCTTCCCAACACCATTTAGAGACCCCGTCAAGACACCCAGGGCCAGTACTGACTCATTTTGAATCTGATTCAGGTGAATCAGAGGAGCCGTCAGTGGTCCTGATGCGGAGGGCGCCAGGACGAGTGTGAGACGCTAGGTGTCATCGGCTCCTTGGCCACTCGTGAGTGCTCTTCCAAAAAACAGTTATGAATGGCCAATAGGCACAGCAAGAGATCTCAGCGTCATTTGCCCTCAGGGAAATACAATGAGCTCCCATGTCACACCCACTAGGAAAGCGATTATCAGTCAGGGAAACGGAAAAGGACAAGCTTCGGTGAGGATGTGGAGACCCCAGGGCCCTAGCGCTCTGCCGGTGGGATTATGAAAGGGTGCCGCTTCTGGGGAAAACAGCTCAGTGAGTCCTGAAAAAGTGGAACACAGAATGACCATCACAATAGAAGAAGCAAAGCAGCTGCTGTCCAGTTCACTCCGACTCGCAGTGACCCTGCAGGACAGAGCACATCTGCCCCCGTGGCCGTGAAGGCTGTCATCTTGAAAGAAGTCGATCGCCAGCTCTTTCTCCCACGGAGCCAGTGGTGGGTTGGAACTGCTGACCTTCAGGTTAACAGACAAGCTCCTAACCACTGTGCTACCCTTCTGGGTGCACATACACCCAAGAGAACAGAAAGCTGGGACTCAGAGAGAGGCTCAGACACCAGTGTTTACTGCGGCACTAGTCACCACAGCAACGTGTGCGTCCACAGACGGCTGGATAGACTAAACACAGTGCCCCATCAAAGACAGATTATCCATCACCCGCAAAGAGCCACTACGGCCAACACTGTGTGGTTGTCCTCCGTTTTGTGATCTTACGTAATTATCTTCTGTGCCGTAAAATCCTAACTTGGAGGATGTTAATGAGGTGGGTTGGAGGCGGTTGTGGTAACGAGGCGGGGTTCCATCTCCAGGATGAGGTCATGTCTTGAGCCCACGTCTCTTGAGACATAAAACTCATACCACCAAGAAAGAACTAGGAGCAGAGCATATCCTCTGGACCCGTGTCCCTGTGCTGAGACGCTCCTAGACTGGGGAAGACTGATGAACAGGACCCTCCCCCAGAGCCAACAGAGGAAGCCTTCCCTTGAAGCTGGCGCCCTGAATTTGAACTTCTAGCCTCCTAGGCTGTGAGAGAATAAATTTCTCTTTGTTAAAGCCACTCACTTGGGTATTTCTGTTACAGCTGGACTACATGACTGAGACACGTCAGAACTACCAAGCTCAGTTGGAACTTAGACTTCATCTCCAGGGTGAGGGGCGGCCTGGCCAGCAGTGGGCTGGGAAAGGAGGGGGCGCCCTGGCCTAGCAGCTGAGTTGCTGACTCGGTGGCCATCCCCACACAGGCCTGGGGACAGCAGGGGGACAGCAGGCCCCTCTCTCATAGAGCTTGCTGACTTGGCAGCCATCTCTACAGAGGGTGGGGGCACCATGGGGACAGCAGGGGGACAGCAGGCCCCATCTTGCACTGTTTCGGCTTCCTGCTGGACACACTGTGAAGGCAACAGGGGGATGTGGCCATGGGTGGGGGCTGAGGGGCAGCGGTCCCCTTGAGATGGGTCATGTATTGCAGCACTGAAGCCCTGGGGTCCCCAACACACCGGCCAGCTTTCCCATATCTGCAGCCGTGGGCCCTGGGGTCCCCATGTGAACGGGGGTGCAGGTCAGTAGGTCTGGGGAGCTGATGAGCTGTGTTTTAGACTCTGAGCATTGCCTTGAGTCTAAAGGAGTGTGAGAAAGCTTACAAAGAGCCCTTGCTGCACAGTGGTTAGAGCTCAGCTGCCAACCAAAGGCCGGAAGTTGGGAGCCATCAGCGAGTCCCCTGCAGGGAAGACCTGGCCACCTGCTCCTGTGACGGGTGCAGCAAGGAGATCCCGTGGGGCTAGGTCCCTGTCAACCAGAAGCAGCTCCAAGGGACCCAGCAATAACAGTTCACAGTGAGCTGTCCATGTTCACGTTGACTTTCAAGTTCTGACAAAGCCCCAGAGCAGGAACCTGGAACTCAGAGTCTAAAGACCTGGCCCGATCCCACAAACAGCGATGGCAAAGCTGGGACCCCTGCTCCCTCTGCCCTCAGGCCTGGAGGCTCTCCTGGAACTTCTCAGATGGCTGGGTTTCAGCGGAGCCTTGGGAGGCCGCTAAGTGAGAGTAGCCTCGGTGAGCACAGTGTTCGGTCGTCCAGACACGGGCTTGTGCATTCGAGCTCATAGACTGCAGGATGCACATGAAACCAGCAACCCACTGGTTTCTTATCTCATCTCCTTTCTTCTCCTCAAGAATCTTGCCACGGCATTCCGGAAGCCTCCATGGCACTCTGAACCCTGCTCCACAGCCGAGGCATGGGGCCAGGGCTGTGGACAAGGCCACCTTGACTCCACGCGGACACACAAAGATTTCCTGGTTTGGCTGCATTTGAGCCCTTGGGGGTGCAAACAGTTGACACACCCAGCTGCTAACTGAAACGTGCGTGGTTCTAGCGAACCCTGACATGCCTTGGAAGAAAGGCCTGGTGGCCTGCTTCCGAGGAGTCAGCCACCAACGAGTCTGTGAGTGGCGTGGCATGGCGCAGGCTGCTCTGACCCAGCTGGGGTCTTGGGACTCGGGGTTAACTCCATGGTGACCATCTCTTGGTGGTTTGTTTGCTTTAAACAGTTGTTCTGGGCCCCATGGACACTGTCACAAGGCTGAGAAAGTGCTGCCTGTCCACCCCCGCAAGACAGTGACCGGCTGATACCCGCAGGGGCTTTACGTTTTGTTCTCCTGACGTGGTTGTCTTCAACGGTAACCCCAGTCCTTCCCTCCACAACTCGGAGCATTCGCCCTGACCCTGCTGCCTCCCTCAAGTCTTGCTATCTTTGGCTGAAGGCGTTTCACTTAAGGGTGATCAGATCTTCCTGTGTAAATGGAAGCCAGGTGTCACCAGTCATGACTGGAAAAAGCGACCAAGAGAAAAGCCCTTTGCCCCGCACCATGACAACTGCATGCGAGCTCACGTGCCGTGGCCTTCAGAACTTCCCGTCCTGTCCCCCGCTGCTGACATCGAAAACCACTCAGGGCAGGCCTGTCTCCTCGTCTGGACCTCTGGCCTTCAACACCTAAGGGTCTTCAGAACGGTCAGTAATTGGAATCCACCAACTGATCCGGGAGAAAACTGTGGCAGTCAGTTTCTGTACAGATGGCCGAAACCAAACCCACCTGTTGCCCTCAAATCGATTCAGACTCATCGTGACCCTACAAGGACAGAACAGAACATAGCGTTCCCCAGACTGCAGCCTTCACAAGAGCAGGTCACCAAGCCATGAGGACAACAGCCTTGAAACCCTGTGGCGCTGTCCTACTCTGTCCCTCGGGGTCGTTGTGAGCTGGAATTGACTCGATGGCACCACTGACAACACACATATGGATTCCTGTCACAAAACTCATTCTGTAACTTTTAAATGACTGACACTTACTGAATGGTGAGCCATCGGTGCTTGTGGCCTTACTCGGGGACAGCCTGGAGAGCCCACACTGGGTCTCCCTTCCTGAGTCCCTCTGTCACTGGGTACTTCAGACCACTGCGCATAAATCCCACCTTCTCCCTCAAAGACAGAAGGGGCTGCCAGCTGGAGAGTGATGCAGTGGAGCGCTCTGCTGCACACAAAGGATCAGCAGTTCAAACCCCCCAGAGAGCTTCTGGGGAGAAAGGCCTGGCCACCGGCCTCCTGTAAAGGTGACAGCCTCGAAGCCCTACATGGCAGGTCTACTCTGCCCTGTGGGGTCGCTCTGCGTAGGAGTTGAGTTGGTGGTGACGGGTTTGGTACGTGTGACCCGAAGCCCTAGACAGGAAGGTGATGGGACTGCCTTCCGACTTCCCACCAAACGGGGCACCCTTCCCGTTCATCATCATGGTTTCTGTGGAGAGGAGTCAGGAAGTGGGAGGGGACCACCAGGGGGACAACCCTTGGAGTTTCAGCATGAGAGATTTCGAGCATCAGCCCCTCTGTGGACGAGCAGGTTTCAGCACGGCACCCCAGTTAGCCCCATGACGCCTCTGCGGGGCTGCACATGCCCCGGGTTCTGCCTACACAGTCAGAAGCATTCTGCACCCACCTTCTGTGGGGAGCGCCCCTACTTCCTGAGCAATCTGGCTGCCAAGCCCTGGGCAGAAGCAGGCTGGGAAAGCATCCTTGTCAGGACACAGGAGAGAGAAGTCTGCGTCGACTGGATTGCTCCAACCCAGGGAGCCCTACAGGGACCACGTGTGGTCGACAGAGGGCTAACCACAAGGTCGGCCATTCAGGCCCACACGGCGGCTCCATGTAAGACAGACCCGGCCACCCGCTCCGGTAAAGGTCACAGCCTGGGAAACCCATGCGGCAGTTCCGTGCTGTCGCCCGGGGTCACTACGAGGTGGGACTGACTTAGTGGCCCCCGACAACAACCTCCAGTACTGGAACACTGTCTGATGTCTGACCTGCAGGTGATAGACAGCAGGCTGCCATCGGGGATCAGTGGGGTCTCAGCCCTCGAGTATAGAGTGGACAGTCCTTCCCACTCCCCCGGGCACACGGAGCCACACCGCGGGTCTGCTCAGAATCACTAAACAAGGGGATTTTAGAGGCTAGCGCATGTCCGTCTTCGGAGGTCAAACCCCGTTCATTCACTTCTTCCCATGCGTCAGTCTCCTCTGGACTGCTCTGTATTTTTTAACAAAGCAATTTATTTGTTATCACTGAGGACACACACAGCAGAACACATGCCCATGCAACGGTCTCTGTGGGTGCAACAGAGTGACATCAATGACACTCTTCAAGTTGTGCAACAACTCTCATCCTCTCTCCATTGACATAAACTCATTGTCCCTAAGTACCTCTTCAATTGCTGTGAGAGCACGTCACATGCCAGAAGCCTGTGGGTCGACTTCCCCCCAAAGCTGGTCAGACGTACTAGAGGCCAGGAGGGTCCCCAGCGCCATCTGTGTCTAAGTCTGTTTGCGCCCCTCCAGAGGGGCCGTGGAAAGAGGCCCGGTGATCCACTTCAGAAAAGTGAGCTATTGAAATCTCTAAGGAGCAGTCATCTTCTGACACTCACTGGGCTTTGTCACGAGGTGGAAGCAACCAGAAACAGAACAACATCTCCTAAAACTGCTGGCTTGTTTCAACAAACACATCTGATCGAATTTCAGTCTCATCTGTCTCAGTCAATATCTGTGTGAATTTTTATTAAATACTGAGTAAATGTTTGCTGAGAACTTTACAGAAAGCACCGTGCTAGGAAGACTCGAGAAGATAGAAAAAAATATAAGATATTTACAGCATTTCTCACGATTCTCAAAGATTCTATCACCTTAAAAAAAAAAAAAGGCCAAGTCACAGCACAGTATGGAGCCAGTTATCTATCATACACTGTCATGGATTGACTTGGGTGTAGCCGTTAGTCTGGGCCCCAATCCCAGGCACTGTGTGATGCTCCCACATGCTGTGAGCCCCGTCTCTGTGATGCTAACGAGGGTAGAGGGCGGATGGCGGCCATTGTGCTGGCAGAGCAGGACTCAGGGTGGGAGCTTGCTTTGCGCCTTGGGTCAGTCCCTTGACATATCAAAGAAAGACGCTAGCAGAGAGATTTCAGGACCATGCTACCAAGAAGCAGTGCAGGGAGCAGTGTATTCTTAGAAGAGGACTCAGGGTCCCTGTGTCTCAAAATCCCCCAGTACAGGGGAAGGCAATGACAAGGACCTAAAGCCATCCACCCACTTGTGGTATCTGTTAAAGCAGCCCTTAGATGATGGAGACACACACTGCCACCACTGCCTAAGTGGCCTGATTCTCAGGGCCTACCGCACTTTGCGTCACCCACGCCAGCCTGCCACATTGCAGGTTCTGACCACAGCTACCCCGTGAGTGTCACAGCCACTCGTGTCTCACTCCACAGGTGTCTCAGTAGCTGATTCTTCGGGGACAGATGACCAGGACTTGCTTCCATGGTACCTTTGGGTGGACTCCAGCCTCCAACCTGCCAGTTGGCTGCCAACTGCCTACCCATTTGTGATACACAGGAACACCCCTCACAGCATCCACGGTGCTTAAAACATGGGCCCCACCCCAGCCGACCCCAGGGGGTGGGTCCAGCCAGTGCCTCTTTTGTTTTTTAAAGTCACACATGCTTTGTCATAACTGAACCGAGGGTGACACGTTATTCACACTGGAGGTGCCCCGGCCTGAAACCTGCCTGGATCTCCCACGTGGAAGGCCACTGCTACCTCCCCCAGAAAGTGGGCGTTTCTCTCGTGGGTGATTTATGTGCTCTGCTGAGATCTCCTTGTATTCTTAGGTTTCAAGACCCAGCTGGGCTCAAAGGAAATTTTATTCTGTGTGAAATACGGACAGAGGGTATTTTAAACTGAGATTCCCAAGGCTATCTTGAATGTACATGAATTAAGGCCATCCCCAGGAAGGAGGAGCTGGAAGCAGATTCTGTGGATTGTTTCGGATGCAGGAATGTTTCGGAAACACAGCTGGAAGTCAGTGACAAGTCAGGGCATGTGACCACCCGCTAGACACTGTGACACTGCTTTTACAAATCCAGGCTGCCTTCCTCTATGGGGTCAGGTGGTGGAGTGGGGATGGGACAGAGGGCAGGAGACCCGGGGGTGGAGGGAGCCCAGGTCCATGGTGGCCCCTCCCACTCCACACTGGCCCCTCCCACTCCACATTGGCCCCTCCCACTCCTCAGGGCCCCTCCCCCTCCACACTGGCCCCTCCCACTCCTCAGGGCCCCTCCCCCTCCACGCTGGCCTCTCCCACTCCATGCTGGCCCCTCCCACTCCACACTGTCCCCTCCCACTCCACATGGTCCCCTCCCCCTCCACACTGTCCCCTCCCACTCCACACTGGCTCCTGGCCATTCTTCGCCCATTTTTTGTCCACCTTTCCTGACGTTTCCCTCTTGCTTTGCTTTTCCCACTCCTCCACTGCATCTTTCTTTCTTACCCCACATTTTGTTCTTCTTTCTTCCCTTCTTCCATAGTTCATTTCTTTCTCACCTATGATTTCTCCCCTGACTCACAGACTAGTGTAAGTATTTGGTTGTATTTACTGAATGACTTTCATGTCCTTTATTCTCAGATTTTAAGGCTGCAAGTTGGACACATTCAGTCTCAACAAGCTGTTTTCATCAAAGAATGGAGCAGTAGCTTCTGAACAAAACTCCTAGCTTTCCTGCCAGCAGCTGCTGATAAAGGGACATGAAATGAGCTCTGTGTTTTAAAGGGAGCTATCACACTATGTGGAAACCCTGGTGGCCCCGTGGTTAAGTGCCACAGCTGCTAACCAAAAGGTCGGCAGTTTGAATCCGTAGAGGATCCTTGAAAACTCGATGGGGACAGTTCACCTCTGTCCTGTAGGGTCGCTGTGAGTCAGAGTCTGTGCAATGGCAGCAGTTTGGGGTTTTTTTCTGTTGTTGATGCCATCACCCAGAAACCTGCTGCCCACAAACCCTCATGAGAAATATCTGACATTAAGAAGGCTACTAGTTTCATAAACTAAAGTAAGAACTAGAAATTCAAAACAACACCGCAGCACCCCTGACTGTCAGGAGTAGAAACTCGGAGAGCATTCCAGCTGCTGTGAGGTCAGCTCAGACTCTCGGTGACCCGAGGGTGTCAGGAGGAGCACCATGCTCCTTGGGTTTTGAGTGGCTGCTTTACCCTTCCACACCACACATGGCTGCCTTAGTCCAGGTTCTCCAGAGGAGGACAGCCACTGAAACGTATAATACACAGATTTACTTTACAGAAATGAGGGTAGCATAGTGGTTAAGTGCTCAGCTGTTAACCAAAAGGTCAGCATTTCAAATCTACCATTCGCTACATGGGAGAAAGCTGTGACAGTTGGTTTCCATAAAGATTACCAAAACCAAAAACCAAACCCACTGCCATCAAGCCGGTTCTGACTCACAGCGACCCTACATAAAGATTACAGCCTTGGAAAACAAAAGTGACAGTTGTACTCTGTCCTGCAGGGACACTATGAGTCAGCATCTACTTGACAGCCACAGGTTTAGGTTTTTATGTTGGTTTGTTTGTCATCAACTTCCAAATCTGTAGGTCTGGCAGCAGGCTGAAGGCGTCAACTGGCTCACAGGATTGCCGGGGACTGGGGAACCCACAGTCTTCAGGTCTGTCAGCATGCTGGAGGTGTCGGCTGGCTCACGGGATTGCCGGGGACTGGGGAACCCACAGTCTCCAGGTCTGTGAGCATGCCGGAGGTGTCGGCTGGCTCACGGGATTGCCGGGGACTGGGGAACCCACAGTCTTCAGGTCTGTGAGCATGCTGGAGGTGTCGGCTGGCTCACGGGATTGCCGGGGACTGGGGAACCCACAGTCTTCAGGTCTGTAAGCATGCTGGAGGTGTCGGCTGGCTCACGGGATTGCCGGGGACTGGGGAACCCACAGTCTCCAGGTCTGTGAGCATGCCGGAGGCGTCGGCTGGCTCACGGGATTGCCGGGGACTGGGGAACCCACAGTCTCCAGGTCTGTGAGCATGCCGGAGGCGTCGGCTGGCTCACGGGATTGCCGGGGACTGGGGAACCCACAGTCTCCAGGTCTGTGAGCATGCCGGAGGCGTCGGCTGGCTCACGGGATTGCTGGGGACTGGGGAACCCACAGTCTTCAGGTCTGTGAGCATGCTGGAGGCGTCAGCTGGCTCACGGGATTGCCGAGGACTGGGGACTGGACAAGCGTCAGGTCCGTGAGCGGGCTGGAGGTGTCTTCAGGTTTATGTCCCAAGAACCAGCAGAGGTGAGATGACGTCAAAAGTGCAGGGTGGAGAGAGAGCCATTTAAATGGCAGAACAGCCATTTACATCCTGGAGACCTGCCACCATCCCTCGGGGAAAGTGAGGCTCAGGGAGGTTAAGGCGCTTGTCTACCTCACAGAGACACACGCAGAGCTGGAACTCACACCCAGGGGCCGACTCTGAGGCCTCTGTTCTTTCTGTGGCTTCATGCTATCCCTCCTCTCTGTCTCCTTCTGATGCTACAAGCAAACCGTGTTCTCGCTTACGATGATCTTCCAACAGCATCCCAGCTTGTCTCGTGAAATAGCTAAAATACCGTGGGACCGCCACATCCGTGGGTGCTGAACCCCAGGACGCAGCCAGCCGCAGATGAGACATATTCAGGGAAAGGAAAATCCTTTTTCTAGTCATTGGTGCATAAACAGTACAGTGGAACTACTATTTACCCAGCACGCACACTACTGTATTTGGTGTCATAGTGGTTAAAAGCTGCAGTTGCTCACCAAAAGATCAGAAGTTCAAATCCACCAGGCACTCCCTGGAAACTCTGTGGGGCAGTTCTACTCTGTTCTATAGGGTTGCTATGAGTTGGAATCAACTCAACAGCAGGGGTATGGTATGGCTTAGTATTTAGGTATTTTAAGCAGTGTAGAGGTGATTTCATGCAGAGGTTTTTATAAAACTAAGACGCCACTTCACACAGGGACTCGAGCATCCTCCATAGACACCAAGGGACAGTTGTGGTAAAAATAATTAGTGGAAGTTGGTAGCCTAGACATTTTGAGCCGTAAGGAGACTTTGCAGGTTTCTGAAGAAAAATCAGCTATGTTAGGACACCAGACAGTGCCTGCGATTTCGTATGTACCCTGCTGAGGAGTTGGTTCTGATTCACAGAGACCCCATGGGGTGTCCTGGGCTGTGGTCTTCACGGAAGCAGACTGTCACATTATGTACCCTTGGTGGGCTCACACTGCTGACCACTCAGTTACTGGCCAATGGCTTTAACCACTGCACCACCAAGCCTCCCTATTTCATACATACCAAACCCAAACTTCCTGTGAGAAATGTCTGTTACTGTTTCCTGCAAGTCGATTCCAACTCACAGTGACCCTCCAGGACAGAGCAGAACTGCCCCATAGAATTTCCAAGCCTGTAACTTACAGAAGCTGATTGTCACAGCTTTTTCCCTGAGAAGTAGCTGATCCAAACTGATGACCTTTCAGTTAGCAACTGAGTGTCTAACCACTGTGCTACCACAGCTCCTTTAAAGCTTATTAGAATCCAAACCAAACAAACCCACCATTGTTGAGTCATTTCCAACCCACGGTGACCCTATAAAACAGAGAGAGCTGTCCCACAGACTGTCCGAGAAGCAGCTGGTGGATTTGAACTGCTGATCTTTGGTTAGTAGCTGAGCCCCTAACCACTGTGTGGGCCAGGCTCCCAGAGCTCCTTAGGGGAGAATAATTAAAGGAGCATTTCCACCTTCCACCAGGAGACAGAGAACAGGACAAGCTTGA
This sequence comes from Heterohyrax brucei, assembly GCA_028571685.1. Lineage (NCBI taxonomy): Eukaryota > Metazoa > Chordata > Mammalia > Hyracoidea > Procaviidae > Heterohyrax > Heterohyrax brucei. The sequence goes on from CM053159.1 coordinate 85,138,301, forward strand.
TTCCCCCAGGAAAGAGCACACGCGCTCCTCAGAGAGAGTTCGGCCCAGGATACCACTCAGCAGTCCCACTCCCAGGGAGACATCCACGAGAGGCGACATCAAGGACTCCAACAGCGATTTGTAGACCAACACTCGCTGCAGCACGGCTCATGACAGCCAGGAGAGGGAACCAGTCACCAGGTGTCCACCAGCACACCCAGGGGATACAGAACGTGGTGCGTGCCCACGTACAACAAGAGGGAGATGCAGCCCTGACAGATGCTCCAGCACAAGCGAACCCCGAAAACACATCAACAGAAGGAGGCCAGACATGAAAGGCCAAACAGTGCACGGGGCCACCTGCATGTGCGTCACCCAGGCTAGGACAGCGCAGCATGGCAGGAAGCGCATCAGTGACCACCAAGGGTGAGGCGGGGGTGGCAGGGAGCTGTGACCAACAGGCAGAGTGTGTCTGGGGCCATGCAAAGTTCTGAAAGCAGATGGCGACAGCTGCCCAGGCTGGAGGGTGTGACGCACGCTGCTGGACAGTGTGCCTGAAAAATGCTTCAAGTGGCAAACTTTAGGTCATGCATATTTTACTAGAATTAGAAATTAAAAAAAAGACTAATATATGCCACTGGTTCATCCACGCCTGCCTCCGAACAGAGAAGCCCTGCAGACAGTGCTGGGTGGGACCCAGGGTGGCGACAGGGCTACAGACACAGGTGATGCCTGGGTGGCTCTTGCAGTGTGAGCTGTGTGCTGGGTGTCATGCGTCCCTGAGACTGTGAAGTCACGTCTCACAGGGGTGCTGTTAACACACTGATAAACCTGAGTAACAAAGACTGACACCTGCCTGCCTAGCTCAGACCAGCGGTTGCTCAGCCCACTGCTCCAGCCTGGCGCAGTAGCTCAGATTCTGGTTCTATTGGGGAACACACGAGCTGCCCTTCCCGGGAGCACCCGGCTCCTGCCACTCCCTGCCCCACTTTCTGGTCTCTGCTGGCTGCAGCGTAAGCTCCATGAGGATGTGGGGCCTGTGTGTCCTCAATGCGGCTATGTCTTGGTCCCCACAGACCCTGCGTGCCTCAGAAGCTTGACCAGCAGTCCTAGGTCGGCTCCGGCACAGAGCGATCCTGTGAGTCAGAGCAGAATGGGGCTCCATCCGGCTTTCAGTGGCTGAGTTTTTGGACGTAGACTGCCAGGCCTTTCCACCGAGGGGCTTCTGGCTGGGCCTGAACTCCAGCCTCCCCATGAGCAGCCAAGTGCATTAAACGTCACCATCTGCCAACCCACACAAGCTCTGATTCTTCGCCATTGGGTTGATTCCCACTAACAGCACCAGGGTCACAGAGTGGTATCGTCCCAAGGGCCCGTAGGTGGCCATCTTCATGGGAGCAGATCACCAGGTCTGTCTTCAGTGGGGCCATGGCGGGGCTGGAGCCCACTGACCTTTAGGGCAGTGTTGTGCTGTCAAGTGGGGTGCACAAACAGTCTGTGCTACCAGGGTGTTTTAACAAACGAGTGACTGGAAGGACAGAGAAATGGGGACCAGACAGGACAGAACAGGGGCAGGAATAGGACAGGTGATGGACAGGGTAAAACAGGGTTAGGACAGGGACAGGACAATGACAAGACATGGAGAGGACAAGGACAAGAAATAGACAGCACAAGGAAGGGCAGGGGCGGGGCAGGGCCGGAAGAGGAGGAGTGGGCAGGGGGGCGCTGAGGCCGCGCGGCTCAGACACCCCAGGCTGCCCCGCCTCCCCCACAAGTCACGTCTCTGGAACGGAAAGCAGGGGGACGCAGCGGGCCAGTGAGACCGAGTCACCATCCTCAGCTGTGTTGTCATCGGCAAACCGCGCGCACCCACCGCAGCCTGGAGGGCCTGAAGGACCACTTGCTGGCAGGGCTTCTGGTCTCGGCGTCATTTCGTTTCGTATTTTAAAGGTGGACGTGCCCAAGATGTAATGACATTGGCCCCACGTCAGAGACTGGGGGACTCTCAGAGCAGAGTGGGTGTCCATGCGGCCATTCCTGAAAGTCTCTACTTTCATCAACAGAAAACAGGCACGTGTAGCCGGCTGTTTGTATAAATCACCAGACTACAGGCAAAACCCCGAGATGCTGTCCAGTCAGGTCCAGCTTACGGTGACCGACTCACAGAACCCACACAGATGTCAGAACAGGACTGAACTTCACCGAGCCCTCCACAGCTGAGTTTTCAGAAGTGGATCGCCAGGCCTCTCTTCCAATGTGCTGTTGGGTGGATGTGAACCCCAGCCTCTCTGTCAGCAGCTGCACGCATTAACTCTGAATAAAGCCCGAAACAAACTCACTGTCACCGAGTTGATTCCGACCCACCGTGACCCTGTAAGGCAGAGCAGCACTGCCCCGCGGGGTCTCCAACAAGCTGATGGTGGAGTCAGACTGCTGACCTTTCAGTGAGCCGCTGTGCCGCTAACCACTGCACCACCAGAGCTCTGCGTAAGTACCAAAACAAACAAGCCAACACACCTGCTGCCCCGAGGTCATTCTGACCACAGCGACCCTATGGGAGAGAGCAGAACTGCCCTACAGAGTTTCCAAGGAGCGCCGGGTGGATCTGGACTGCCGACCTTCGGGTTAGTAGGTGTAGATCTCCATCACTGCACCACCTGGGTTTCACAGACACACCTATAGACTGAGGTCCCTGGACGAAGCCAACACTGTGCACTCAGCTGCCAACTCAAAGGAACTCTGGTTGCGCAGCGGTTAAATGCGCAGCTGAAGGGTCGGCTGTTTGAACCCATCCACCAGCCCACGGGGGAAGGACGTGGCTGTCCGCTTATGTGACGATGACAGCCTTGGGAACCCTATGGGCAGTCCTGCTTTGTGCTCCAGGGTCAGGGTCCATTCCATGGCAGTTTTTCTTATTTTTAGTACTAATCTGAAGACGGTTCAAGTCCTCTCTGTGGCAACCCAGAAGAAATTCTTGGTGATGGCTTTCATACAGGCAACAGCTCAGAAAACCCCACCGAGCAGCTCCCCTCTGCAGTGGGCGGAGCCACAGGAAACCCCACCCAGCAGCTCCCCCCACCTGCAGTGGGCTGGGCCACGGAAAATCCCACCCAGCAGCTTCCCCCCTGCAGTGGGCGGAGCCAGGGAAAACCCCACCCAGCAGCTTCCCCCCTGCAGTGGGTGGAGCCACGGGAAACCCCACCCAGAAGCTTCCCCCTGCAGTGGGCGGAGCCACGGGAAACCCCACCCAGCAGCTTCCCCCCTGCAGTGGATGGAGCCACGGGAAACCCCACCCAGCAGCTTCCCCCCTGCAGTAGGTGGAGCCACGGGAAACCCCACCCAGAAGCTCCCCCCTGCAGTGGGCGGAGCCACGGGAAACCCCACCCAGCAGCTTCCCCCCTGCAGTAGGTGGAGCCACGGGAAACCCCACCCAGAAGCTCCCCCCCTGCAGTGGGCGGAGCTACGGGAAACCCGACCCAGCAGCTCCCCCACCACCTGCAGTGGGCTGGGCCACGGAAACTCCACCCAGCAGCTCTCCTCTGCGGTAGGCGGGGCCACAGAAAACACCAGCAGTTCCCCTCCTGCAGTGGGCGGAGCCACGGAAACCCCACCCAGCAGCTCCTCTCTGCAGTAGGCGGGGCCACCGTGACTGGGATCAAGGGGTTTTCAGCTTTATGCCCGCACTGGGTGATCGCGTCCCTCTGCAGTAAGCTGTAGTAAGAGGTATTTTTAACATTAGCCAAGAGTTTGAGACTTTACTTTCTGGTAGCATACGATTTAGCACCCTATTTAGCCTGTCAAATACTTCTGCTACCCAAACTAAGCAAGTTCACATGTGTTCTTCAACAGTTTCCAGATTAGATGACCTTCCTTTTCAAGATGAGCAAAAGCTATGGTCTGGGGAAACACCTAGCTCAACCAGTTTATAAAGAAAGTGCCCTAAATTCTACTTTGGTGAGTAGCATCTGGGGTTTTAAAAGCTGTGAGCAGCCACCTAGGGTACTCCATTGGTCCTATCCCATCTGGAGCAAGGGAGAGGGGAAAAAACCCACAGAGAACACAAAGGAAAGGTGCATCCGAAGGACTAACAGACCAGTATCACAGCCTCTGGCAGCCTGGGCGGAGCACAGCTAGATGATGTCTGGTCAGTGTCACCGACTACTCTGTTGGGGATCACAATGCAGGATCCAGTCAGAGCTGGGGAAAGTATGAACAAGATTCTAACACGTGTAGAAAAGCCCTGGCAGAGACTGGGGGCCCCTGAGAGTGTGGCCCCGGACACCCTTTCAACTCAGTAATGAAGTCCCTCCTTAGGTTCACCCCGCAGCCAAAGATCAGACAGTCCCATAAAACAACACGAGGCTAAAGAGGTGCACCGGCCCAGGGACAAGGATGAGAAGGCGGGAGGGGACAGGAAAGCTGGTGACAGGGAACCCAGCAGTGAGAAGGCAGACTGCTGTCGTGTCGCGGGGTTAAGCAAATGTCACAAAACGTGTACCGACTGTTTGAAAGGCTTGCTTGTTAGGTCAGCTTTCACCTAAAGCACACATAGAAAAAGATGAACTTAAAAACAATAAACTATGATTTAAAAACATTTCCTGCTCTGTAGATTTCTCATAAAGCCTAAAAATCCAAACAACAAATTTTCTTCCTCAGGAAAGGCTATAGACATATTTTAAAGATCACATGTTCAATAAGCTATTGATACAGTAGGACAGTTGTTTCTGGGTGTTCAGAATTGTTCTGCGATCTGCCACTGCCCAGCAGGTTGGCGGTCCAACCCACACCGAGGCTCCGTGGACAACAGGCCCAGCCCTCTGCTACTGAAAGATCACAGCCTTCGACACCCTATGGAGCAGCTGTGCCCTGACACACAGGATCGCCAGGAGGCGGACTGGCCTCCAGTCACCACAAAGGTCACTATTTCCCCGTGGTCGGGGGTCCTCCCGTGCTCAACAGGTATCATCTTCCAATTCAGGCCATTCCGGTTCAATCTGAGATCTACCCAGGGGGGTGAATAGCTGTTACATCTCAGAGGCTGTCCTTCATTCAGAGTGTCCTGCCTGTGTCCAAGCAGGGGTGATGTGAACAGGGGTGGGACGGCCACAGAGGAAGTGGTAACGGGCATTCCACCTTTTTGTGACATGCTGGGCATCTGAGAAGGTTTTCACCCTCCAGGCTCCATGGAGTTTTCTCTGTTCTGCATATTCTTAATGGACTGAGCCACCAATAAAGCTCTGAACAGGTCTGATCGTATAAGTCCCAGCTGTCAGAATCTATACGCCCATGGTTGCTAAGGATTGGTCCTGGCGACATGATGTTTAAGCACCGGACAGCTAACTGAAAGGTTACAGTTCAAACAAGGAGCTTCGCAGAAGAGTGGCGGTCTGCTGCCGTCAGCGCTGCTGCTGCTGGGAGGCTGTGTGCCATCACGTCGGGGTGCCATTGAGTCGCAGTGCCATCAAGTCACAGCACCATCGAGTCAGACGCCAGGGCTTAGCTGGTGGTTGGGTCCAGACCGCCTACCATTCAGTTGGCAGCCAGGCACTCAACTGCTGCACCCCCAAAGCCCCCTGCATGGATGACAACCTAGCCAACCCCATGGGGCAGCTCTACTCTGTCCACGGGGGTCGCTATGAGTCAGCAGCCACCCTAAGGCACCCAGCAACTAGCTTGCTAACACCCAGCCCAAGCTGCTGGAGGAAAACCAATTTCGTCCTTAAAAATAGCACTGACTAAGCAGACATCATTTCACTTGAATTATCGGGGGTACTGCTCAAAATCAGGTAACAAGAGGTCCCATATGGAAGGTGTCTGTCTAGCCATTTCTGTACCTTTTCTCCCGTCAAATCATTTAGCCCGCTTTTCATCTGAAAGTGCTTTCATGATAAACCTGAGTGGATCCCGGGCAAGGCAGGGGAGTCACAGTCTCACCAGCATGAGGTTGATCAGGGCTTCAGAGGACAGTGACGTGTCTCCCCAAGAGAGTGGACAGGTTAGAGAAGGTCCCGGGAGCATCCACTCACCATAAGGTCACCCCAACCTGCCACCCCTGCGCCTGTCCTTGCCCTGCAATGAGCTGGCCCTTCCACGTTTCCAGACTGCCACAGAGGACAGCAGGAGCTGACACCAGACAACGTGCCCATGACACCTAGCTCCTGACCCTGGTGGCGCAGTGGTTACAGCGCTCGGCAGCTAACCAGAAGGTTGGATGCTTGAGTCCATGGAAGAAGGGCCTGGTGATCTGCTCCCATACAGATGAGAGCCCAAGAAACCATGTGGGGCAGTTCTGCTGTGTCACGTGGGGTCACCGTCAGCTGGAATCGAATGGATGGCACCTGATAACAAGGTGTGTGCACAGTGTCCACGGGAAAGCATGTGAACTGCAGACATCGGGGGTCAGAGGGCAGAGGAGGAGCCCTGCCTCGGGGGCAGTGGCCAGGCTCAGTCTCGGTGACGCATCTGTCACAACTTACAGCCACCTGTCCAGCCTGTGCTGAGCAGCGACAGACAAGCACGGACACTGACACGGGGGGGCTCCCGCTCTGACACCCTCCCCACAGCACGGGGAGGAAATCAAATGAAAGAGAAGAATACACTCACTCCCAGTGTGAAGAAGTGTTGGCAGTATCACAACAAAACAAAGTAAAACTCAAACCACGCTGCTGAGTCAGAGTTGGTGGAGGATGGAGGGTCAGCGAGGCCATGTGGGAAGTCCTCTGTGAGCAGAGATGGTCTCAGTCATCGAACACCAGTGTCGCTGACCACGAACAGCAGCTTTCACAAAGAAACTCCTTCCCTCACGGCCTAGTAGACAGAGTCCAAGTGTGAGGGGAGGCTTTCTCTACCGGCTCTGGGGGACGGTCCTAGTCATCTAGTCTCCCCTGGTCTGGGAGCATCTAGGCACAGAGACCCCAGGTACAAAGGACACGCTCTGGTCCTCGCCTTGCCTTTTGATGGTATGAGGTTCTGTGTCTATCTGCCTGCGTCTCTTTTATATTTCGAAAGAGACTCACTTGAAACTCAGGCTAACCTCATAGGTTGAGTCCTGCCTCCCTAACCTCCCGGAGGTAAGATTTGCAACACAAGAGAAAATCACACCAGGTGACAAAGTGGTGGACAGGCAAACTATACTGGGCATCGTAGCCTAGCCAAGTTGACAGACACTTTTCAGGGATACAATTCCATCCCTAACAGAGATCAATGAGGCCTTGAAATGTGTCTCGAGCTCAGGTATGTGTAGGGACCTCAGCAGTGACATCTGAACAGCAGCAAAGGCGTTGTCCCTTTTTTGGCAAATTCTTGGACTGGATCCAGTCATGAACAGAGAAGGCCTTTGCCCTTGACCCTGAGACTTAAGAATGTGCCCAGACCACTTTCAGCTGTCACGTGAGAGCTGCGTAGGTGAGGCTGAGTCCAGGAAGGCTTGGGCACGACAGATGGCAAACTCCACCAAGGCTGATGTCACATTCCACTGGGGGTGCCCACCCCAAAGCCAGCTGGACGGTTAACAGTGGAGACACTGGTGACGAAGCCTTTCCCTTTTGGGTGACTGTTGTGGCTTGGATAGCCTCCTTATGGGTGTGTTTCTCCATCAGTTACAGATTTTTACCAGTAAAAAAAGGATTATTTAAAAAAAGGATTATTCGATTGTGCTTTAAGTGACAGTTTACAATCTTAGTCAACTTGTCACAGAAAAACTTGCACACACATTGCGGCCCACTCCAGCTGCTCGCCCATGCTGTGACAGCGCGCTCCTCCCCTCCACCCTGTGTTTTCTGGGCCCGCTCAGCCAGCCCTTGCCCCCTCTGCCCTCTTGTCTCCCCTCGGGACAGGAGCTGCCCAGCTGGCCTCGTGTGCCTACTGAGGCCGGGAAGCACCCGCCTCACCAGTGTCGCTGTACGTCTCATAGTCTAGCCCGCTTTCTGAGGAGCTATTTCCAGAGACGTTTGGGTTCCGGGCCCACCGAGAGTTGGGGCTGTGTCTCCCGGAGGCCCTCCAGTGGGCCAGACCAAGTCCTTCCCAGTGTCTTAAACCAAAAAGCCACCGCTCTGCATCAGTTCTGCGACCCCGTAAGACAGAGCAGAACTACCCCACAGGGTTTCCGCGGAGCAGCTGGTGGAGTTGAACTGCCAACCTTTGAGCTGAGTTCTTGACTAACGTGCCACCAAGGCTTCCCGTATCTCGGAAAGAGCAACAGTGTCAGTCCCTGCGACAAGGAGGACACTGTCGCTGCCGCTGAGTGGCCCTGACTAGGGGACCCAGGTGCCACGGAACCAGGTGCAGTCTGCTCCGGCGGCCCCTCCAGGATTGCTGGTCTGCCCAGCCCACTGCCGCAGCCTCTGTGAACCCTGCGTGTTTCCCTTGAGGGGCTCATCTCCCACCACTACTGTATTTTTACACAAATAACACACGCCTTCTATGTCTGCCTTCCTGTCCCTCTCCCCAGGGGTATTTCCACAAGCCAGCTACGCCGACTGTTTGACATAAAACAAAATTAGCAGAACTGCTTCCTCACAAACACATCTCATTTGAGCAGGGTACAGCCAGCCAACAAGTAGAAGTCTTGTGTTATTTGTGTAAAATACTGTATACAAAGCCCAAGGCTGTCGAGTGGATTCTGATCCACAGTGACCCACAGTGACAGAATAGAGCTGTCCCATGAGTTTCCAAGGAGCGCCTGGTGGATTTGAACTGCCGACCTTTTGGGGAGCAGACGTCACTCTTAACCCCTGCACTGCTGGACACAGTTCTGTTGTGATCTGTCGGTCTTCACTGGCTGACTTTCAGAACTGAGTCAGCCGGCCGTCGTTCTGTCCCTCAGTATGGAAGGTCTGTGACAGCTGTCCACCATGGGTGACCACACTGGCATCTGAAATACGGCAGCCCAGCTTCCAGCATCACAGCAACACGCAAGCCCCTGCGGCCCCCAGACCAACAGACCCTAGACAGCTGACAAGGAGGGGACGTCCACTGAGAACAAGTCAGGGCCGCATCGCATGCCTGTAAGACACCATGACTAAATGAACAGCCGGGAGATTATGCTGAGTGCTCCCCATCTTTTAATAGTCAGGGGCTCTCAACCACACCTGCTGGTAGCATGCCACCTGTTACAAGCCAGGCCAGACCAGTTGACGAGTCTCAGCTTTTGTCAGCTGCAGAATGTAATTTATTTACAGCTGATGATCTCTTCATGCTGTGGGCTGACTCCCGGAGAAGTTCAAACTAAACCCAGCCACTGGCTTCCTGTCTGTCGCCCTCTGGTGCGGGACCCAGTGACAGTGGCCCGCCTCCCTCTTGTTGGTAACTGATGAGTCTGACGTGATCACGGTCATCGCAATGCCAGGAGTCCTGGTGGCGCAAGGCTTTGCTGTCCGGCTGCCGGTCAGTGGCCCTGGCCACCTCGGTCTGCACGGGGAAGCCCTGCTGTCTGCTCCCCTGACAGCGACAGCGGGGGAGCCCTACAGGGCAGCTCTAGTCTGTCACACACGGTCGCCGTGAGCCAGAATCCACGCAGAGCACCCAAAAGCACAAAGAACTGGCTTTATTCTTTTCTTGTTTGTTTGTTTTCGTTCCTCGTGACATTGGAAGTCTGCTTTCCTGACCTAACGCTGGCAGTTCTGGCTCAGTGGTAGTGCAGAGGAAGGTCTGGTGATCTCCTCCCATAAAGACTGCAGCCCAGGAGACCCCGTGGGGCAGGTATACTGTCACATGGGCCACTACGAATGGAAAATGGACTGCACAGCAGTGACAGCAGCCCAACAGAGGTGTTGTGAGGGTGACACGCCGGGGCTCAGAGGCGACCTTTCCGTGAGCTGCCCGTGGACCCTGGCGCACCTCGGAAGAACCAGCCTGTAGTCTTCTCCAGCACCTTCTCTCCTTGGGTCTTCTTCCTTCTCTGTTGTCCTCTAACCTCCAGGCTCAGTATCATCTCGGCCACTTTCACTCTACGCCTGTAGCCCTTGGCCCAGAGCCTGGCCCTTAGCATAGGGCAGACGGAAAGAGAAGGTGCCAGCCATATTTACACAAATAGGGTACAGCTTCTGTCAGCCAGGCCTCCCCACTGCAGGCAGGGACAGCTGCCTACCGTATTCACACAAATCGTGTGCATCTTCTACCAACCAGGCCTCCCCACTGGAGGCAGGGACAGCTGCCTACCATATTTACACAAATAGGGTACAGCTTCTGCCAACCAGGCCTCCCCACTGCAGGCAGGGACAGCTGCCTACCGTATTCACACAAATCGCGTGCATCTTCTACCAACCAGGCCTCCCCACTGCAGGCAAGGACAGCTGCCAGCCATAGTTACACAAATAGCATGGATCCTTCGACCAACCACACCCTCCAGCTGTGAGATACCGACATCTGCATGCTACATTTACACACTCAGCACACATCTTCTACCAAGCCATCCCGCACCCTGTACTGTGAGGTACCGACACAGCTGCCTACCATATTTATACCGATACACACACCTCCTACTCACCATGCCCTCCCCTCCGTGAGGTACTCTCAGAAGCACCACTAGAACTTTTTTTTTATATGACCAGGGCTGAGAGAAGTTGGCAAACCAAAGTAGAAGGGATGTGTTATTTGCAGAAACGTTTTCTAAGGTGCCCTGGTGCTCAGTGATTCCGCACTCAGCTGCTAACTGGAAGACTGGCAGGTCAGCGCTGATGGGGCACTCCTCCCCGTCCTATCAACAGGGTCATCATGTGAGGTCTGACAGTGAAGTCCACGAGCTGAATTGTTCTAAGTGCTACATAATTCATTGCTGAACATCACTATGGTCGCCTTCGAAGCACTCCCTTTAGGAAGCTATGCACTGACACCAGCTACTAGTCCAGTCTTCAAAGCGTCGTGGAACTCTTTTTGGAGTGGCCATGGCACTGGGTGGCCCAGCAGCAAGTTTGTGAACTTACTTGTCTGGTTGTCTGCGAGGGGGTTTTTAGCCAGTAAACAAATAACTGTATTGGAACGCCCTCCCTACTCACCTGATCTGGCCCCCAGTGACTTTTATTTACCCTAAGATAAAGGGAATATTGAAAGGAAGACATTCTAATGCCATTCAGGACATCGAAGGTAACACGATAATGGCTCCGATGGCCACTCCCGTAAAAGAGCTCCAAACTTGCTTTGAAGGGCAGACCAGGCCCTGGTCTTGGTGCACAGCTTCCCCAGGGGAGCACTTTGAGGGTGACCACGGTGATATTCAGCAGTGAGGTCTGCAGCACTTCTTCGAGGACGACTTTGCTAACATAGCTGTCAGACCTCACATGTGTACAGACGGGCCTCCTTTTGGAAGTCGCTTCTCACTGTGACTTCAGGGGGACACTGTTTCCTGCTGCTGTGGGTGGTTTCACTACCCTCTCTGCCAGCAGTCCCACTTCTGCCCTCCTCCAGCTCTGTGGCCCCAAGAGGGGGCTCTGAATCTGGTCTTTGCCTCCGATTACATCTGTACATCAAAACCCACACCTCTCCTCCAGCTCCGTAGACCATTTCTGGAAACTCCGGTGATGCAGTGGTTAAGTGCTATGTCTGTTCACTGTCGGCAGTTCAAATCCACCAGGTGCTCCCTGGCCAATCTACGGGGCCGCTCTTTCTACTCTGAGCTATGGGATCACATGAGTTGGAAACGACTCGATGGCAGAGGGCTCGGTTCTTTTTGTGAAGACCATTTCTAGTTCCACAATCACGCGCATTCTACTCAACCAGCTATCACTCAGTGCCAGAATTTCCTGTCTGAAACCATTTCCTGCTGGTTAGGGCTTCTCTTCTGTCTTTCTACCTTCTTGCTAAGAAATGTACTCTTTCTTTTTTCCAAATTCTCAAGTCTTTCTGTCTTCTGACAGTCTTTCAGGATGACTGTTTTTCTTCCAGTTTCTTCAGAGTAGGCAGAAGGGCCAGATATTCTTTCTTTTTTAAAGAAGGTTTTATTGTGCTTTCGGTAAAAGTGCACACAGCAAATTAAGTGCCCATTGACAATTTCTACACAAAGTAGTGATATTCTAAATCAAAGTCAAATCTGTTGGCAGCACGTTGATTCTGACTCACCAAGACCCTGCAGGACAGGGCAGAGCTGCCCGGCGGGGTTTCTAAGTTGTGGCTGGTGGATTTGAACTGCTGACCGGGTAGCTGGTGACTGGGCAGCCACCGAGCTCAGTGACATCAGTTACGCCATCCACCAGTTGTTAATGTTCTCATAACTGTGTTTTGGTGGCTCTTTTGTTCCCTGTCCTCTAGTTTCCCCGGCCCCTCACCTTCTCATCTCTGCTGTAATTACTGATCTTTCGGTTTTATGCAGATGTTTTTGAGTGGAGCCTTGTGCTCACAGATGCCGTCCTTTACTTTGTGTGCCCGTCTGTGTGCCCACCGGATGTCCTCGGGGAGTCATTTCAGCTCAAGGTTTAAAGTGTACCACAGGGTGACAGTCTCAGAGAGTCCCGCAGTCTCTCCTGGTAAGTAGAATAGTCCTCACTTCTTCTGCAAACACGGTGATTCAAACACAGAAAGAACTCTGCTTACAGCAGCGAGCGTCTGAGACAACTTCTGCTTCCCTGAAACTCCCACCTGCCCCCCCATCACCAGGGGCCGGGCGGCCACCGACTACCTTTTGCTGTTTCTGCCACAACACTTGTTAATGTCCTGGCCATGCTTAAGCTTCATTAGGAAAGGGTTTGCAGCCACTTGAAACTGATTCTAGTCTGTTACATAAAAGATGGGAACGGTGTCTGAGAGGCCTGGTGGAACAGCCGCGAGGTGCTAGGCTGTTACCCAAAAGATTAGCGGTTTGAATCTCCCCGTGGTTCTGCAGGAGAAAATGTCCCGTGCTCTGCTTCCGTAACGATTTATGTGGCTGCTAGGCCAATTCCAACTCACATCGACCCCACAGGTCAGAGCAGAACTTCCCTGTGGAGTTTCCATGGTGGAATGTTTATGGAAGCAGACTGCCACATGTCTCTCCTGCAAAGTGGGCCGTTGAGTTTGAACTGCCGAGCTTTCAATTAGCAGCTGAGCACCTAACCATTGTACCACCCAAATATAGACCTATTATTTTAACGTGAGACCCAGTTTCTTAGACAGCCCATGTCAGAACGTTTTCTTAGACCAGCCACGTCAGCCCGCAGCAGATGTTTGGAATTTGTTGCAGGGACCGACCTGATAATCAGAAGCCTTGGGTTCCAGTCACCACTCTTACACTGCCTAGCTTCGTGACTATGGGGAAGAGAACTCACCTTTTAATGCATTTATTTCAGTGCTTGAGAGCTTGCTGAATAATTCCAGCCATGCCCTCATCTCCCAGGGACATTTCAAAGAGTTTTAATTCCTACTTAAGGTATACTTGAGCAAGAAAAATAAGAAACTTATCCATCACTGTGGGAAAAATAGCAGACAAGGTTGTTAACGGGACGGAAACCCAACAGCCATCTCTGACCTCATTAGCCAAGGAAACACTAAACCCGTTGCCATCGAGATGATTCTGACTCACGGCACCACTACGGCAGTGAACAGAAATGCCCCCCAGAGTTTCCAAGGAGCAGCTGGTTAACTCCAACCTCTGACCTTTTGGTTAGCAGCCAAGCTCTTAGCCGTGCGCCACCAGGGCTCCAAGGCGATGCTAGATAACAGAACAGCCATAGATTTTTTATTAGCCCAAGAAGGTGGAGTCTGTGGTAGAGCAAACACCTCCTGGTGCACTTGGATAACTAACAGAGGAGAAACAGAAGAGGACATACAGAGAATTAGATGGCAAGCTACTTGGTCACACACTGTAACACCCCTGTGGACACCAGATTGATCTGGTTGGCCGCCATGAGGAAGTGTATAGGCTAGGTCACTATCACAGGAATACAAATATTCCTCACCTCCACCCTAATAGCATTAGGCCTAATAAAACTCATCTTCCACTGTTGTACACATTTGAAAGGCAAAAGAAGTCCTTGGGCTAAACTGCCAGTGCACATTGACTGCTCATTTCTGCCACATGACTGAAGACAGCACCGCTCTTACTCAAGATCCTGGTGAAGAACCAGACGGCATCTGGTGTAAAACCAGGACTGTGAGTTTAAAGAGCCTGCACGGCCGCTATCCAGGCGCTCTCCTAAATCAGGTCTTGACCATCGAAGCGTTATCTCCCACCTCCATCAACAGGAGGAAATGACTTAGGAGATAAAACTGCAGACATTATTCCTTGACCTCAAGTATAAAGAATGTGGCCCAGCTGGAGCTGGCCTCGCAGAGACATGTCATCTGGGCCCTGAGGCCCAAAGATGATAGCTAAGACACTTGTCAAGGACTGAACTGTTTTCCCCCCAAAATCTGTGTAGCCATTAACTAGGCCATGCTTCCTGCTTAGGTGCGATGGTCCTTGTGTTGTCAGCCTGCCTCTGGGACGTTCATGAGGCCGATGGGTGGCAGCTGTGCTGGTCCGGCAGGACTCTGAGAGACTGTACTGCACACTGGAGCAACTCCGGGGCTATACAGGACAGGGAAGCAAGCAGACAGTTACGGACCTCACACCCGCAAGAAGGAGAGCCGCGAGCATAGAGCATCCTCTGGAAAAGACCTGAGGTCCTTGTGCCTCAGAAGCTCCCAGTCCAGAAAACACGGATGACAAGGACCTTCCTCCAGAGTCAGCAGAGAAAGCCTTCCCCTGGAGCTGATACCCTGAATTTGGACTTGCAGCCTACTGAACTGATGAAATTAACTTTCTCTTTTTAAAGACGACCACTGGTGGCATTTCTGCTTAGAGCAATAACCGATGACTAAAACAGCAATCTTGGAAAATGTCTTCCCGGAACCCTTTCTCACAGAGGCCCTGATAGCACAGGGAGGAAGGTCAGTTGGAGTTCCCCAGGCACTCCCTGGAGACCCCTGGGAGCAGCTCTGCTCTGTTCTGTAGGGTCACTATGAGTTGGAATAGACTGGATGGCACTGGATTGGGTTTGGTTTGGTTTTCTGTTTTTACACAAACAAATACTTAGAGTGCAAAAGACCCAGCTATTTTCCACTCTTAACTGCTTCTACCAGCATTTACTAAATAGTAAGATTAGTTGGACCAGCCAAGATGTTTCTGGCTGTCTTTAGTGAAACTTGTACCAATGATTATTAAGAAAGATAATTTAAAATTTAGAACCATGGTAATTTAGCAGCTGTTAGTCAGTCTGTGAAAAGACGAGGGTTTTAATGATTTTATCCATTGGTAATGCCTGTACAGGCACTGATGGCTCTAGAATGTTCCTGAGGCTCAGGCAGACAGGGCTCTGGGAGCATGTCTGTCCATTTCCCAATCTGCCTCTTGAAACATTTTTGAAATAAATCTTTCTTTTCATTTAGAAAGAGAGGGAAGGAGAGAGAGAGAAAGAGAAAGTAAGAAAAGAAAGAAGAAAGGAAGGGAGGAGGGAGGAGGGAAAGAAGGAAAGAAAGAAGGAAAGATGCCAGCTCATTAAAAACAAAACTCTACCAACGTAATGTGACAGCTGTCATTATTAGGTGCCGTGGAGTCAGTTGTGACTCCTGGTGATCCCATGTGACAGAGTAGAACTGTCCTCTAGGGTTTCCTGGACTGCCACCTTCATGAGAGCAGACTGCCAGGTCTTTCTCCCAGGAAGTCATCAGGTAGAGTCAAGCCATCAGCCTTTTGGCTAACCACTGCACCACCTGGCTCCTGTACACACAGTCACGCTGAGATATTCAGCCATTTTCTACTACATTTGATAGTTAAAATTCACCTTAGAAAATTCTGAAAGGATTTACAAATTTAGTTTTGGAATTCTCTCTGGCTAAATGTCTTCCTAAATGGGCATTTTCTCTTGCAAAAGGCATTTCCTGAAACAATAGAGAATCAGAATTCCCAGGAAGTCTGAGACGGAGGAGCAGAGCTGGGCATCTCCGCTGAACACCCGAGCCTTTATCGCAGTACATGCTGGGTTTAATCATTTCAGTTTGGATCTGCCTTCCCTGCACGTCCCTGACAGTCTCCTCCCCTCTAGAGGACAAGGGGCATGCAGAAGACCGAAGTCAGATCCTCAGCTGACACATCTCAGACTCAGCGGCTGCCGGTCTGTGGGTGGAGGCCTGTGTGTCGCTGGGATGCTAGACAGGTGTGGGCGGAGCTTCCAGACTAAGACTAGGAAGGAAAGCCTGGTGAGCTATGTCTGAAAACCGGCTAATGACAGCCTTGCAGGTGTGGTCTGATCCACCCCTGATCACGGGCAGGGCACACAGCCCACCAGGGTTTCCTTCTGTTGTACACAGGTAGGGACACGTCATTAGTGGGGAAACTCAGCTGCTAATAACAGTCATCTCTCGATTTATAGCCTGAAAAGGGTTCTGGCACACAGTAGGTGCTCAAGAGACATTTGTGGAAAGAATACGTAGAGAAGAAAATTCACTTATATGTAGGTATTCTTCCTTCACGGAAATCAATGGTTGTCAGCCAGGGGACACGTGGCAACCAGGTAGACGTGTTTGGATTTGACACCGTGGTGGAGGAGGGGTACTGGTGGTGCGCAGTGGTTACAGACTAGGAATGCCACTTAACACCCTATCACGCACAGAGCAGCCCCCACAGACACAGAGTGGGCTGCCCTGCATGTCAGCAGCTCTGACTCTGCAGAACCCCGATCGACAGACAGCTCGCAGAGACAAACAGCCCCCGTGGGAGGGGCGCGGGCCAGGCACCCACCCTAACCCGTTCACGTGCCATTTCACAGAAGCGAAACCGATGGGAGGTCACGGCGCTGCTCAGTTCTGTCCTTCCAGCACAAGCCTGAGCCAGATCAGCTTCTGAAAGTGCCCAGAGGCTGACCCCTTGCCTAGAAGAACCCAAAGAACAGGAATGTCACTCAGTGACACTGCTGTTATTTTTTATTGTGGGTCACGGCTCCCGGTACACGATTCAGCTGAAGACGAAGCCGCAGAGCGCGCGCAAGGGCCGGCGGGAAGTGCTGGAGGGCTCCAGCACAAGAGGGGATTAAAATGTCACAGGAAATTTTTTTCTCGAAAATGGGACAGCTTATGAATGCTTCATTCTTTCCAGAACAGTTAAAACACTGTATGTGGGGGCCGCTCGAGGACAGAAGGCAGGGCCAGCTTTCCCCTTTGTTCTGGGACTGGCCCTAGAGGACCCCCTGGCCCACCCAGCCCCTCCGCAGAGAGACAATGGGTGGGGGGCCCTCATCCAGAAGACAGTCTGGGCTGCCTTCGCCCTCCCCTCTGAAGTGCAGAGAGCCAAGCCAAGTGCAGGGAGGCGGCCCAAAACCGGGAGCACCCTGAGCAGAGCCACAAGCCTCTTATGGGAGACGGCGCTCGCCTGGCATTTTAACGTGCACCGATGACCTGAAGCCTCGTTTGTCCCTGACATGGAATGTGAAGTGATGATGGGGTCATCCAGAGAGGGTGACGCAGGGCAGGCTCTCGGCCCTGGTGACACTCATCAGGTGTGGGCGGGAGCCGGCCCACCTGCCAGGGTCCACCTCTGCCAGGCCTCCTGTCTTGTGGACAGAAGCCAGCCCGCCTGCCAGGGCCGCCTTCGCCGGGCTGCCTATCCTGCCTGCTGTCTGGTTCCCGGTGGCACCGTGATTCTGGCATGGCACAGGCACCGCGGCAGCTCCCGTGGCCAGCCAGCCTCTCAGATGGGAGGGGTGGGGCTGGGAGAGGAGAAAGAGCGGGTCCTTCCTGACCATCTGGGGAGGACCAGACGCGGGGGGGGGGGGGCGGCGGTGAGACTGAGTTTCCACTCAGGGTGCCTTCAGGGTGAGAAGACAATTAGCTCCCCAATTACCAGCAATTAGCCACCTGCCTGTAACTGTAAGACAAGGTCTCACCGCCCTCCTGCAATATACCCAGGGCACACATGTACACACACACACACACATCTGTGTGAATGCACACATGTAAACATGCACAATGCACACACATGACTGTACACACGTGCACACATACACCACATGAACACACGTGCACACGAGTGTGCACATGTGAATGCACACAGCTGCACACCTGAAGCACATGCTCACATGAGTGAACACGCGTGACTGCACAAACATGCCTACACCCATATGAAACACACATGTACATACATGCACACCCACGTGCACAGACGCACGTGTCTTTCCCAGGTTGCTCTCCGGGAGGCTAGAGTCCAGTTCCCACCCACACCCACACCTGACCGAAGTTGTAACTCCCCACGACAGCCTGGCACCATGGTCCTGGAGAGGGAGGGACGGTGCCGGGAACGTCTTGTCCAGTGCAGCGACGCGTGCTGATTAGGGAGGGTGTGGTGCCGTCCACAACTGCCAGGATATGGGAAAAATGAGGAAGCCCGCTTCCTCCTCTGAGTGCTTCCTCTGGGCAGAGGGCAAGGCTATGCCGAGTACGATTTAAAGAAACCAAACCCACTGCCTAGGAGCGGTCCGATTCAGTGCCTCTCGTCAGCCCCGCTGAGCTACCTGCCCAGATGCCCAGGCTGTCACTTTTCGGAGCTGATCACCGGCTCCTTCTGCCAGAGCTTCACCAGGGGTTTGAACTGCTGGCCTTACCGGTCAGCACTCAAGCAGTTAATGGCTGTGCCGCCAGGGGCTCCTGAATGTCCCCTCCGAGACAAAACTGTCCCCTTTCCAGAACGCCTGCTGTGATGGAGCCCCATCTGCCTCAGTTTCTCCACAGGATGGCATTCAGCTCGACCCCAGGAGCCAGAGGAGGCAGAGAGACAAGCAGCTACAAACGAAATGAGAGAAGCTGGGAGAACACAAGGCCTCGGGAACCTCGGGAACCCACGGGCCTCCTGTGGAGACCTGACCCCGGAGGCTCTGGATTCCGTCTTAGCTCCGAGGGGAGTGTCCCCCACTTTTCTGTCTCCCACGGTGGGGGGTGAGGAGAGAAGACAAGGGATGTGAAAACAGGCAGAACAGTGTCTCGCGTATTTACACAACAGGCAATCGCAACCCAGGAATCCATGCACGTCAGCACACGAGGGAGAAGTCTTGGTGGTGCAGTGGTTCAGCACTCGGCCGGCTACCGAGCAGCAGCCAGTTGGAACCCAGCCAGTGACTCTGAGGGAGAGAGACCTGGCCGCCTGCTCTCGTAACAATGACAGCCCAGGAGACCGTGTGGCGGTTCTCCTCTGTCCTGCCGGTCGCTCGCTATGGGTGGGCATCTAATCCCTGGCACCCCCCAGGAGCACTCAGAGCAATGTCCTGGGGGCACACTCTTCATAGCTGGAGAGACACCCGCACCAGGTGACGTGGCTAGGGGCAGCATCCAGTCAAAGCAATCAGTCAGGGGCCAACCAAATGCCACCCAAAGTGGCAGGAACCACACCCGCAGAGTGTGCCAAACACACCTCAGGGCCGTGACAAAACAGATCTCCAAATGCTCTGCCCCTCCTCCACGGATGCTCCCCTTGTGCCTTGGCACTCTTCCACAATCACCTTGACCAGTGACGCCATCGTGAGCTGCTGGAGCCAACTCACGGTGACCCCGTCTACAAAACCACGGAAGCCCACCTCGTTCTGGGCCTCCGTCACAGTGGCTGGACTGCTGGAACTCAGTGTTGCCGCCACTGTGCCCCGGGAGTGTCTCCCAGCCGCGGGGCCATCCTCCTGCAGACAGTCCCCTGCGGTCACCCACTCTCCGAAGTCGGTCACCAGGCTTCCTTTCCTATCCCGCCTCTGTCTGGAAGCTCTGCTGAGAGCTGTCCCCGTGGGAAACCCCGCCCGAATTTACAGTTCTGGAGGTCCAGCTTCCAGCGTCACAGCAACACGCACATGCCGCCAGAGCACGACAAACTGACAGGGAGCTGGAGGATCTTGATCCGCAGGATACAGCCAAAGGGACACAGTTTACAGCCCCAGGCTCGGCCATAAAAACGCCATGCATCTCCATGGCCGACGGCCTCCAGGAGCAGCTACCTGCTTTGTGTGACCTGAAGAACCAGATGCTAGCCGGACACCACACCCAAACATTCTGATTGAAAGGCGGACAGATGCAGAATTTCAGGTTCTCATGGAATCCAGACTCGCTGGAGCCATTGAGGCAGGCTGAACCCCTGAGACCACTGCCCTGAGGTAGCTGTAAACCTGAAACTTGGAACCAATAATAGTCCCCAAGTCTTCTTCAAAGCCAACGGTTGTTCGGGGTGATCAGTCAGGGACATCTGTCTTGAGCGTTCTGGTCTTTCAAGAACATCTCTATGAGGTCAGAGTGGCAGCGGCCATGCAGAAGTCGAGATGGGTGGCGGCCCTGTGGGCAGGGAGCTATGTTAAAGGCGGGGCACACATCAGAAAAGGAAGGTGAGAGTGGCTGTATGGACTGAAGAAAGTCATCAGTGCCACTGCCCTGCATGGGCGGGAATGGCTGGCCTGGCACATGCGCTGTGGCAGGTCTGTCGCCACCACCACGAATCCCAGACATCTCAGCCTTGCTGACCTCCACCATGCACCGGGCATGCAGTAGGAACCCTAAAGGACTGACACAGAGAGGTCACAAGCAGAGACCCCTTCCGAGTCTTCACCTCCAGCCGGGGCCAACCACCTGCTGGAGCCACAGAAGCTTGGGGTGACCACAACCCCCACTGTTTAGCAAATGCCACTGCAGGTCACAGCCACAGCAGGGCAGTCACCAGTCATCCCCATGATGTCTTTTCCGAATTCCTGACCCACCAAATCCATGAGGACAACAGACTGCTGTTGTCTGCAGCCACCAAGTTGGTGGCATTTACTACACAGCAGTAGTCACCGAAGCAGGCACACCTCCATGACATCCAGCCACAACGCCCCAGAGAGGGTGTCAGCTGGTGGGGGGGCTTTTGGTGATTGGTTCCGCTAGAGGTTACATCAAGAGAGTCCGGGGTAGGCCTCCCTGAGCTCGGTGAGGATCTCAATTCCACCACTGTGAGGTTTTCCTGAAAGCCCTAGCAGGGTCGTGGTTAAGAGCTATGGCTACTAACCAAGACGTCAGCAGCTTAGATCCATCAGATGTTCCTTGGGGACCTCAGGGGGCAGTTCTACTCTGTCCTATAGGGGTGCTGTAAGTTGGATTCAACTAAATGGCAACAGGTTTGGTTTTCTGGTCTTTTTACACATAATAGTTGGAGAACTGGTGGTATCTTCTAGGCCACCCATTTCCAGAGCAGCCAGTGAGCAGAAAAGAGAGGATCAGGTGGGACAAGAAAACATAGGAAAGCTTGAGCCTGACCAAGAGGCAAAAAAGTGTGGAACAGAAATTCAAACTCGTATGGAAGCCAGACTTACTGGAAGTGTTGATACTGGGAGAACCCCTGAATCCAATGCCCAGACATAATCACTAAATGTTGAACTAAAACTATCCCGTGAAGCTACCATCAAGCTAACCAGTTTAGCCTAATCAGCCTTGAGTACAAGCACTCTTAGGGAGACTTATCTGTGTGAGAGCAAACCTACAACAGTTAAGTTAAAGGATCGATGATGAGGGGAAAAGGCAGAGAGCCCAGATGGGTGGTGACGGAACAACATGGCCAAGGACAGTGAGACGAGGACAGGATGTGACATTTGTCAGCAAGGTCACTGAACTGCTCTTGTCCATCGTGAATGGATGTATGCTTGGCTGTGTGTGTTACCACCAAAAAATACATAGGAGGTCCAACAATTCAGTCTTCAAACCTGACTGTTCTAAGGGCTACCTACCTCATTCCTGAATATCACAGTGGTCACTCTCCAAGTGCTCTCTCTGGGGAAGCTGTGCCCCAATGCCAGCGCCGTGTACACCCTCAAAGCAATTCTGGAGCTCTTTCTGGAATGGCCATTGTGCACGGTGGCACAGCGTTAGCAAACTGAATTGTGTGGTGGTCTGTGAGGGAGTTTTAGCCAGTAAACAAACAGCTGTATTGGGACACCCTCCCTACTCACCTGATGTGGTTCCCAGTGACTTTTCTCTTTACGAGAAGACAAAGGAAATATTGACAGGAGACATCTGGATGACATTCAAGACATCAAAGACAGCTCTGATGGCCATTCCAGAAAGAGTTCCAGAAGGGTGGACTAGGTACTGGCGTCAGTGCACAGTTTCCCGAGGGGAGGACTTCCAAGGTGACCACAGTAATCTCCAGCAAGGAGGCATGGAGCACTGTTCCTAGGAGGAGTTCGCCAAGTTAACAGTCAGACCTCTCACATGCGAGCCAACCTTAAAACAAGACAGCCCCTTGGTAAGTGGTGCCCCTGGCAGTGCCAGTCACCTGTTCTGGAGAAGGACCTGGGCCAGACACGGAGCTGGGCAGTGACCTCCAGCCTTTCTCTCTTGAGAAAGGTCACACTGTGGTCATGACCTGTCCAGACAAGACTCTGCCTGATGCCCGCACGGCCTGGTGCCGTTCTGATCTGGGGGCAGAGGTCATGTAAAAGTAGACCAGACTTGAGGGAAACGGTGGGGCCACTTTCTGTACGGCCACTGCCATTGGGTTGATTCCGACTCCCAATCACCCTAAAGGACAGAGAAGAACTGCCAAGGAGTTTTCTAGGCTGTCACCTTTATGGCCCTCAGCAACGTGTGTGTGTGCACGCGCATGTGTGTGTGTGTGTGTGTGTACACTACAGTTTAGCAATGGCTTCATGGGCTGCATATACGGTTGCTGTTGCTAGGTGCTGTCAAGTCGATTTTCAACCTAGAGTGACCCCGTGTGACAGAGGAGAGCTGTCCCAAAGGGTTCTGAGGCTTCAGTCTTTACAAAAGCAGATGGCTGGGGGTACTCTCCGATGAAGACGCAAGCAGATACAAACTGCGGGCCTCTTGGCCGGCGGTGGGGTTGCTTAATGACTGGGTCACTGGGCCCCTCATGGACAGGGCCAAGAAAGCAACTGGCGTTGGGAGAATAGCAGAAAGTGTACGGGTGGGCGACTCAGTCTCCTTCAGGCGTCTCAGAAGAAGGTCGCCCACTCCGGGGCTTCTCCCTGCTCAGAGCTCACACCCTGCTCCCTGGAGGCTCCTCGGCAGCTCTGATTCCGACTTCACCCGCAGCCAGACTCAGAACGAGAGCTCGGGCTCTTAGAGAACACCGCTGGAGTATCTTCACTGGGTTTCCCCTGGAGCCCGCCTGAGGCAGAGATGCTGGGTTCACACTCCGTAAAATACTGACACAGATCTCAGTTGCTTCTGGGAATGTCCACACCCCACTTCTCTTTCTTAGCAAAGACGCTGATGCTCCTGAGAACTGGACTCAACGGCAAGAACAGCGTCTGCAGAGACACGTGTTTGCCGAGGGACACGACGCATGGATTTGGTGGTTCCGGCTGTTTCGTCCACGCTGGCTCCATCTAACAGGCATCGTCGGTTCGTCCATGATTCTAAAAACAGGCGCTAAATTATATTTGTATTTAGCCGTATTACATTATTAGAAAAAACATATTTTAAAGAAACAAAATTGTTGATGCTCCTTTGCCATGTCTTCCTGTAGTAAGTTGCCATCAAGTTCATTCTGACGCATGGTGACCGCAGGTGTGCAGAGCGGAACTGTCCCACAAGAATGCTAGGCTGTGACCTTTCAGGAGCAGGTTGCGGGACTGTCTTCTGAGGCCCCGTGGGGCGGGTCTGGACTGCTAACTGTCAGCCAACAGTGGGGTGCCTAGCCACTTGTACCACGCAGGGGACTCTCCCTGACATCTGAGGTTTTAAAACTCAAACCTCCATCCCACACAGGGTGAAGGGATTTAACGTGAACAGTTGATTTCATTCAGTCCTTTCCAGTCCATGGTGAGAGCGGTCATATCTAATGCAGACAGAAAACAGATGTACTCTGGACAGATATGTGGACTCTCTGCCGTGAGGGGACTGCCCTCCCCAAGGAAGAATTACTGATGGCACATATCCCGACCTGAAGTCTCAGATAAAACAAAGGCCTCAGGAGGGCAGGACAGCAGCAAAAGACGCTCAGGTAGTGGGTCCTCTCCACGGCGAGCAAGACAAAGCACGGAGACCTAAAGTGGGAACCGGACATGCTGATATTTTAACGAGCACTTCAGTATTTTGCCATTCTGAAAATTTGTGAAGCCACAGCCCATATTTTCATTTTCTCATCGATGCAGGTCATAGCCTCACCTATGTAGTTGGTCCTGTTAGCAATAACAGCCACCAAGGGAAGCCCTGAGTAGTAGAAGATTTGGTCGGACCTGGGTTCAAGTCCTGGCTCTGGTGGCTGCTGTAGTTGAACTTGCAGCAGTGACTTTAACCTCTGAGTCCCAGTTTTTTCTTCTGTGCAGTGGGAATAACTGTTGCAAGGACTGAGTACAGTAAGCAGCTGTCATGTTTAGACAGAGCCTGGGGCAGGAATGAAAAGGTCGGCAATGGGGCCCACCCAGCAGGTCACGCATGAGAAAGACGCAGCGATCTGCGCCCATGAAGATCACAGCCTCGAGGAACCCCCGAGACTGTGATCCCCAGGACTGAAGCCACTTCTGACATCCACCTCTCAGCCAAGGGTTACACAGGCCTATAAAGTAAGCAATAAACACAAGAGGAACATGCCTCTTCATTCACTCAAGTCTAGGGGACCAAGCGAGCAAAGTCACACCTGCCCAAAGCAAAGACAAGGAGGTAGGAAGAAGAGGAAAACCATCTGAGTGGATGTGGGGAACCCAGGCTGGGAAGGGACAGGGGACAGTGCTGACACATTGCTGGGACTGCAACTGAGGTCTCAAAACAATTTGTGTACAAGCTTCTGAATGAGAAACTACTCTGAGTGCACACTTTCACCTGGAGTACAATAAAATTGAAACAAATAAACATAAAACAACAGCCAAGAAAGCCCTACTGGGCAGTCCCACTCTGCCACGCAGGCTCGGCATGGGCTGGAGGGACAGTGCCCCACAGCAGGCATGACACACGGTCATGGCTATGGCAGTCCGCCCGCTGTCATCCTGAGGCTTCAGGTTTGTATTCATCATGTTGAACTACTGATTTCTACTCCAAAACCCTCAGTGGCTGCCTTCTGAAACCAGGTGTCGTGAACTCGACCCAACTCACGGTGACTCATGTGTGTGAGCATAGAATCCCACTCCCCAGGGTTTCCAACGGCTGACTTTTCAGAAGCAGTTCTCAGTAAGTGGCTTTTCTTCTGAGGAACCTTTGGTGGACATGAACGTCTCACCTACTGACCAGCGTCTGAGCTTGTTAACTAACTGTCCGCACCATCCGGGGACTGCGACACCCATCACTGACCAACCAATGTCTGAGTCGCCTCCATCTAGCTGGAAACAGCTTTCCCAGCCTTGCCATGTGTGTCTCCTACAAGCCCTGTGTTTCCCCGTCTTTGGGTACCTTCTGGATCTCACAAGATACCTTCTAACGCACTCTGTTGCCCGGCTTAGAACAACACCTCTTAATTTCATTGAAGTAGAAACACAGCCACTTTGTGTGTGGCTGTTGGGTGGTGTTGAGTCAGTTCCAACTCACAGAGACCGTGGACAACAGGAGACCCTGCCCGGTCTGGCGCCACCTCCCAGACATTGCTATTTCTGTGCCTGTTGTTGCAGCTGCTGTGTCTGTCCATCTCAGTGAGGGCTGTTCTCCTTTTGGCTGACCATCTACTTTACTAAGCGTGATGCCCTCTGGGGACTGGCCGCTCCCGATAACACGTACATGACATGAAGTCTCACTATTCTTGCTTCTAAGGAGCATTCTGGTTGAACTTCTTCCAAGACCGATCTGTTCATTCTTCTGGCCGCCCATGGTACCTTCAATATTAGTGACAGCACTGTAGTTGGAAGGTGTCAATTCTTTCTTTGTCACTGTCCACTTTTTGTGTGGAAAGAGACAACTGAAAATACCACAGTTTGGGTCAGGAGCACCTTGGTCCTCAAGGTGACACCTTGGCTCTTCAACACTCTGAAGAGGTCTTTCGTAGAGGTTTGCCCAATGTGATGCTTTGTTGGATTTCCTGTTTGCTGTTTCCACGGGAGGTGATTATGGATTACGGACATCCAAATAAAGGGAAATCCTTGACAGCACTGGGTGAGTTTGAGAACCTCGGTCTTCTCTCTGTATACCATGACCACTCTTCTGCAGTTCAGGCCAAGTGTTTCTTCTTCTTTACCGTACTGCT
This sequence comes from Heterohyrax brucei, assembly GCA_028571685.1. Lineage (NCBI taxonomy): Eukaryota > Metazoa > Chordata > Mammalia > Hyracoidea > Procaviidae > Heterohyrax > Heterohyrax brucei. The sequence continues at coordinate 85,164,351 of CM053159.1, forward strand.
CTCCTGACAACATCTTCTTCTCGCGGACACCTCTGTTCTAACGGTCCGAGGTGCCCTTGAACGGTAGACAGTAATGACCGTTTATATGTCTTATCTCCTAAGTGGAATCTTCTTGAGCACAGTCATTGTCCTTGATGCAGTTCTGTGTCTAACACAATAGCAGCAAAGTTCTTTCCATGCAATTGACTTTGAACAAGTGTCTGTTTGATTATTGACAATGCTGGGTTCTTTCCTGGTTTAGGTGGTGCAGAAAAAGTGATACTTATTTCTAAAACGTTGCTGCTGCTGGGTGCTGTCAAGTAGACTCCAGGTCCCAGTGACCCTACGTGACAGAGCAGAACTGCACAGCAGTGTTTTCTTGGCTCTGGGTCTATCCCCCATAGAGCTGGAGGGTGGGCTCCAACCCCACCTGCCAGGTGAGCATGAAGTGACATGTGTGGTGACACGTGTGGTGACACTGAATTCTTGTCACCGCACACGTGGGGTGTGCTAGCATTGTGACTCTCACTTTAAATGTGGACACAAGACCATGCAGGTCCTGGTGCCCTCTGCAGATCGCACTGCCCACCAGGACTTGTGGGAACCAGGACTTGAACCCAGGTCTGAATCGCATCAAAACCCTTGTTTTTCACCAACACACACCTCATCTTCAATCCACAAGTTGTAGAAACACTGCAGCCTTCTGGAGCCAAAGAAAAGGCATCTGGAGGATTTTGTCTCTGATAAAGCCCGGATCTGAGAGCTTCATGACTCACATAGCAAATCATCACTGCCACTCACAACACGTGGTGGTTTATCTACACCGCCGTTTGTCGAGAGGAGCCAGGTGTAAACAAAAGAGGCATCCCACTGAGCTGAGGACTGTCAGGGACCCAGGAGGTGGCGCGCCTGTGTAGGGGTGGCAGGAGTCAGTTCTGCCCTCCTGTAGGAGCGGGGAGGGGCCACTTCCGCCGTCACGAGCCCCGGTTTTCCAGGCAAACAGTTCTGGTGTGCCGTTCCCCCACACGGAAACTCCTGCAGACTAGTTTCTTTCCCCTTCTTTTGAATTCCCTCTCCAATTCTTCCTCCTTCTAGAAACCCGAGCCTTTCCAAATAACAACCGTGCATGAGGAGCTTGAAGGAGTCCTGGTGGAGTGACAGTTAAGTGCTCAGCCGCTAATCGAAAGGTCAATAGTTTCCACCCACTCAGAGGTGCCCCAGGAGGAAGACCTGGCGATCTGCTCCCCAAAGGGTCTCTAAAAGGACACCCAGTGGGGCAGCTCTATTTGGTCACATGGGGTCACAGTGCCTTGGAATCGACTCGACAGCACACAGAAACAATAAAAGTCTTAAAGAAACTCTGGGAGGTGCAAATGGTTTGCACTCAGCTATGAGCGGAAAGGTCGGCAGTTCAAACCCACCAAGCGGCTCTGCAGGAGAACGTCCAGTGACCTGTTTCCCTACAGATGGCAGCCTAGAAAACCTGGCGGGGTGGTTCCACTAGGTCACGTGAGGTCCCTAGGGGCTCAGAATCGACTTGACAGTGCCCGGCAACAAGAGCGATTCCCAAAGATGCTCACCAGGATCTCAGCTCAGTACCTGCCCTCCTCCCAGGACTACCTCATCGGCGGCACACCCAGACAGTTTAAAAAAAACAAGATCAAACCACCACCGAAGCATCAAACAGAACCACATGCTTTAGCTGGGTGTGTTTACAAAGCGTATGTCCCTTTCTCCTAACTCTCCTAAGACTCTCCAGGACGGGCTGTGTCACCAATGGCCGCTGGGACAGCAGTGGCATGTCCCTCTTGCAGCAGAGTCTGGGCCAAGTGACCACTGGCTCCACCAGCCCCTATGTAGGCAATTAGCTGTGACCACAGGGAGCTCCTACAGGCCTCTGTCTGGCTCCAGGATCGCCACCCCTGGCCATCTGTCCACAGGTTTAACTATCCACACAAAATCTCAGCCTTGCCCAGTGTGTGCCTGGAAATTCGTAACTCTGGGAGGATATGATTTACAACACGTTGACTTGTCAATGGCCCTACAACACAGTATCTCACTTTAAAGGCTTCTTCCTTCTCTTCATGGTTACAGGAAATTGTTCATCAAGTGAAAAACGATAGTGTTATATAAAAACCCAAATAAAATGCCGGATACTTCAGGAAGGGGGATAAACAAACAGGAAAATGCAGAGTTTAGAACGACCCCAACTAATGACAGATACTCACTTGTGACACTTTACATACATCACATACACAAAAGGAAGGCATAAAAAGAAGTAAAAAGTTGGTAGACTTCACTGTGGGAACCAGTTAAAAACAAAACAGCCTCAAAGCATAGATTAATGCATTATTCTCATATCTCTGAGGAGTGATACCAGTTATTAAATTATATCTAGAAAATGTTCTCTCTGGCTCCTGGGAATTAAAACTGCTAGCACACCAAACAACTGAAAGTTCACGCCTGCCAGAGGCACACCAAACAACTGCAGGTTCGAGTCTGCCCAGAAGCACTGAGGAAAATTCCTGGTGACCAACTCTCAAAAAATCAGCCACTGAGAACCCCATGGAGAAAACTTCCAGAGCTAACACAGGAATTTGGCAAAGTTGCAGGACACAAGCTCAAGAAACCAAGACCAACTGGGTTTCCCTATAGCAGCAATGAGAATTCTGAAAGGGAAGTTGGAGGAACAGCTGCACTTACAACAGCATTTAAGAGAACAAAATACCCGGGAATAAATCTAACCAGGGATGTGAAAGGCTTATACAATGAAAACTCTAAAATGTAGCTGAAAGAGATTAGAGGAGCCATAAATAAACAGAGAGATGCTCCATGTTTATGGAAGACTTGGTGCTGTTAGGATGTCAATGGTACCCAAAGCAATCTACAGAGCCCACACAATTCCAATCAGAATTCCAGCAGCCTTCTCTGTAGAAACAGAAAACAAATCCTCAAGTTTATATGGAAAGGTAAGAGGCCCAGAATAGCTAAAGCAATGTTGGAAGAGAAAAACAAAGCAGGAGAACACATACTTCCTGATTTCCCAATGTATTACACAGCTCAGTCATCAAAACAGCCTGCTACTGATATAACAATAGACACACAGACCAGTGGGGCAGAACTAAGAGTTCAGAAACAAATTCACACAGCTACATCAACTGAATTTTGGCAGAAAAGCTGGATCCATTTGACTGGGAAAGAGGAGTCTCTTCCATTAATGGTGCCAGGGAAATTAGATTTCCACTTGCAGGAAAACGAAACAGGATTGACACTTCACACCATTCACATAAATTCAAATGGATTAAGGACATAACTGTGCAAACTCAAATCATAAAACTTTTAGAAGAAAAATCAGGGGCAAACAAGTCATTATGCTGAGAGATATGAGTTAATCAGAAAAATGCAAATACTGCAGGAGACTACTGTCGTAGAAACACACAAAAATGCTTCCACACAGAAAGAAACAATCTTTGATGGTGATGAGGGAATGGAGGTGCAGGGAGGGAAGAACATTAACTAGATAACAGGTGAGTGGTAACCTCAGCGAAGGGTAAGACAGTACACAGTACTTGGGAAGCCAACACAATTTGTACAAGACAAAGTCACAGACACTTCAGACACATCCAAAGAAAAGAGTTAAAAAGGAAGATATTGGCTGGGAGAATATCTTCCAAAAGCATATATGTGACAAGTAACTAATAGCCAAAATGTGCATTAAAAAAACTGTCAATTTAACAACAAAGACTAATAATCCAATGATAAAATGGGCAAAGGACTTGAACAGACATCTTTCACCAAAAAGGACAATCAAAATGGTCACTAAACACATGAAAAGATGCTCTGTGTCATTACCCATCAGAGAGATGCAAAATCAAAACCAGAAGAAGATCCCATGTCACTTTCATGAAGACAGTTAAGACAGAAAAAAACAAAAACAGAAACAAAGTTGGTGAGGATGTGGTGAAACCAGAAGCCTCACCTGTTGCTGATGGGAATGCAACACGGTACAGCCATTGCGGAAAACAGCATGGGAGTCCCTCCAAAACCTAAAAAGAATTACCACATAACTCAGCAATTCCACTGCTAGGTACAAACCCAGGAGACTCAAAAGCAGAGAGCTGTACACCTGTGTTTGTGGTAAGGCTATTCACCAAAGCCAAAAGGTAGAAATGATCTAAATGCCCAACTATGCAAGTATGGATAAACAAAATGGGTTACACAGACAATAGAATACTACTTGGCCAGGAGGAGAAATGAAGTCTTACTACAGTATGGATGGTGCTGGAAGACATTATGTAAGTGGAATAAATCAGTTACCAAAGAACAAACACTGTCTGATCTCACGTACATAAACGGACACAAAAAGATAAACACAGAGACAATGAGGTTCATTGGTGGTCACCAGGGGCGAGGGGGAGAGGTAAGTAGTGTCATTAGTGGTGGCAGAAATGTTGTATTGAAGGGCAGGGCGTCCCAGGGGGTTCCTGTCATTGCTGTCAGTCAGCTGTACACTTGTGAAAAATTGAACTGGCAAAAGTCGTGTGATAGATACACTTACAGCGACTCTGCGAGGTCTGACAAACCCATGAGTTGGTGGCAACTCCATGCCAACTGGTTTCATGTGGGGATTCAGGTAAGCATGGTGATCCAGAACAGATGCCCTAACAAGGCTTAAAAATACCCAGTCTGCTGCCATCAAGTTGGTTCTGATTCACAGTGACCCAGTGTTGCTTCCCCACCCCCACTGCTGCCAACGGACAGAGCAGAATGGCCTCACCATGAATCTGAAGAGCAGCCACTGGATCCTGACCACTGACCTTGCACCCAGCAGCCGAGCTCTTTAACTGCTCCGTCACCACGGCCCCAAGCCCACTGCCGTTGAGCGGACTTTGACTCGCGGTAACCCTGTGCAGCTTAGTGACTTCATTCAGTTTGATTCCCCAGGTGGTGCCACGCTAAGCGCTAGCTGCTACGAAAAGGTTGGCTGTGATTTAGACCCCCTCAGTGGCCTGTCGGGGGGAAACATGGCATAAAGGTTGCAGCCTAGAAAAGCCCGTGGGCTTGCTGTCACACCAGGTTGCCATGCGTCACCATAGATTTGATGGCACCTAATGACAACGATGGTTACTGAACAGCAGGAGCTAATTCTATTACTGAGTGACTGATGGCAGAAGAGAAACACCATCCAGCTAGACCAAACGTCCATGGTCACCGGGTGAGCGGCGCAAAGGTGCCCTAGACTCCGGCCTGTGGCCTCCCAGCTTGCTGTGCTCCCACAGCCCAGGTGTCTGGCTTTGTGGGGACCCTCAGGCTCCACCTCTGCTCGCACGGTTCCTGGTCCTCCCTGTAGAAGTATCGTGATGCTAGCGAAGTCACGTCACAGCGGCTTCGTCCTCAGCTTAGACAATCAGTAGTTTCCGAGAGGTGGGCCTAGGGACAGTCTAGGCTGTCTCTGTGGAAACACAATTGCTTGAGAAAGCCTCAAACCCAAAGTCCCCAAATTAGCATCTCACTGAAAAACCCCTCTCTCTGGCACTCACACAGATGCCATCAGGTCACCGTCTCTCCACATCAATACCTGCCATGCAGCCAGGGAAGAGGGCTGTTTACTATTTTTGATCCTGTTTTGCTTCTGACAAACTGTCACCAACAGCGGAAGTAGGCAGAACATTGATGGCGTCTTCTGGTTGGCCACTGTTCTCCAGCTAGAAGTACAGAAGACAGCTACCTCTCTTCTGCCCACAAATCTCAGACGGGACTGAGGTCAAAATTGCAAAATCTGGGGGGAACATCCCCACCCAGGACTCGTCTCCAGAAATGGAGGCCCTCCACGTGCTGCTTTCACTGGAGGATGGGGCGCTGACCTGGGCAGTGCCCTGAGCCTGAGAACTCCCCACACCTGGCACAGATCCTGCTTGTGCCTCTGAAGAGGGCGCTGTGGACACCAAGGGGGCCACTGAGCACAGTGCACCTGGGGGTCCTGGGAAAACGTGGGGAGGAAGGGTCCCCCACCCCTAGCCTCTTGTAGGAAGAAGGCAGCCTTTTGAAGGGTCAGAAGTAGGAGGGGGCGCTCGGGTGCCGGAGTCCCGTTCCCACCTCTCTGTGCCAGATTCCCTGCCAGATGCAGGAATCTGGTGGCTGTGACACTGACTTCGGGTGGAGTGTTCAGACACAGAGCAGGCAGAGAGGGCAGTTAGCAGAGGGTGTGAGGTGGGGCTGCTGCAGGTGTAGGTGGCACCTTGAGGTCCCCACCAGCCCCTCAAGAGGATACCAACCAGGTCTATGACCCCCAAACCCAGGTGTGGCTGCTGAGACAACTGTGACTCATAGCAACCTTGCGGACACAGGAGGGCTGTCCCCGGGGTTTCCAAGGAGCTGCTGGTGGATTTCCGCTGCTGACCTTCGGGTTAGCAGTGAGTTCTTAACCACCGTACCACCAGCCCTCCATATAACAGTGCTGAAAAACCAAGCCCACCGTTGACTCAGTGCAAGCATGTCACCTGTCATTAGGAAGGGGATAAAGTCTGCACTGTGGCAAGAAACATGGGTTCCCAAGTCACGTGGACTGGCAGCCAAGTCTCAGCTCTCTGAGCCTTTGTTCACACATGTAGGTCCCCAAGTGATGCAAATGGCCAGCATGTGTGGCTGTTAACCAGAGGCTGGAGATTCCAGGCCACCCAGAGGCACCTTAAAAGAAAGGCCTGGCAACCTACGTCTGACACTTCAGCCACTGAAACCCTCTGGAGCACAGTTCTACTCTGACACACGTGGGGTCACCATGAGTCGTTTTCCAGCTGAGCGAGGCTAACTCTCGACTGTTTCCAAAAATGGAATCACAGCGGGTGTGGTGCTTAAAGGAAACCCTGGTGGCGAACCAGCTAAGTGCTCCATCTGCCAGCCAAAGGGTGGACAGTTCAAATCCGCCAGGCACTAGGTGCCACTCAACGGGCAGGTCTACTCTGTCCTACAGGGTTGCTACGAGTCAGAGTCGACTCAGCAGCACTGGGTTTGGTTTTTTGACTTTTGTAGTGCTCAAACAGTTCCTTCCCTCAAGCCTCGAGTTGCAACAGTGAAGGATTCTACAGGGAAACCACTAAACAGCTCAGGGAGCATCAAAAGAAGACGGAAGGAATGCACAGTCATCATACTAGAAAGAACTGGTCAATGTTCAGCCCTCTGAAGAGGCCGCATGTGATCAGGAACCAACGGTCCTGAAGGAAGAAGTCTAAACTGCATCCACGGGATTGGTTAAAAGTATGGCTCCAGGAACTGATGGAATAGCAATTGATATTTCAGCAAACAGATGCAGTTCTGGCAGTGCTCACTATGCCAAGAAATTTGGAGGACAGCCACCTGGCCAACTGACTGGACAAGATCCGCATTTACGCCCATTCCAAAGAAAGGTGACCCCACTGAATGCGGAAAGCACCAAACAATATCGTTAATGTCACATGCAAGTAAAATCTTGCTCAAGATCGTTCAGCAGTGACTTCAACAGTGCATTGACAAGGAACTGTCAGAAAGTCAAGGCGGATTCAGAAGAGAAAGGTGCGGCAGGCTGCTGCCATGAAACGAAACCCAACTGAGCCCAGACCCCTGAGCCTTGGAACCAGGGATATATCATCACTGATTGGCAGATGGTTCTTGGCTGAAAACAGAGAATACCAGAAAGATGCCTACTTGTGTGTCATTGATGATGCAAAGGTACTTGACTGTATAGATCTTAATAAATTATAGCTAACATTGAGGAGAATGGGAATTCCAGAACATTTAATTCTGCTTTTAAGGAATCTGTACATGGATCAAGAGGCAGTCTTGCAAACAGAACAAGAAGTCAGACACCGCTTGGCTTAAAGTCAGGAAAGGCATGCGTCAGCATTGCGTCCTGTCACGGTACCTTCTTAGCCTGTATGCCGAGCAAATAATCCGAGAAGCTGGATTCTGTGAAGGAGAACGAGGCGCCAGCATTGGAGGCCGACTCATTAGCAACCTGTGTTATGCAGACGACCCCACCTTACTCACCGGAAGTGAAGAAGATTTGAAACACTTACTAAAGAAGATCAAGGACCACAGTCTTCAGTGTGGACAGCACGTCAATATCAAGAAAACAAAAATCCTCACAACTGGACCAGTGAGCAATGTTGTCATAAATGGAGAAAAGACTGAGGTTGTCAAGGATGTCACCTGACTTCGGTCCACAATCAACACCCACAGAAGCAGGAGTCAAGAAATCAAAAGATGCATTGGATTGGGAAAATCTGCTACAAAGGATCCCTTTAAAATATTCAAAAGCAAAGAGGTCACCTTGAAGACTCAAGTGCGCCTGACCCAAGCCACGGTATTTTCAGTTGCACCATATGCATGTGAAAGCTGGACCATGAACAAAGAAGACAGAAGAAGAATTGAAGCCTTTGAATTGTGGTGTTGGAGAAGAACGTTGAATGCCCCGTGGACCGCCAAAAGAACCAACAGCTCTGTTCTGGAAGAAGTACAACCAGAGTGCTCCTTGGAAGCAAAGATGGCAAAACTACATCTCACATACTTTGGACATGTTGTCAGGAGGGATCACTCCCTGGAGAAGGACATCATGCTGGGTAGAGGGGAGGGGCAGCTGCACACGGAACCGACTCCATGGCACCTAACAATAAGCTTCTTTAAACCCAAAAAAAGAAAGAAAGGAAAGGCCCGAACCTGCCACCCCTGAGGTCGCACAGTGAACCTGTGAAAGCTGGAACTCAACAGGCTGGCCTTGTTGGGGTCTCCCAAGTCTTCCTCCTTTAACAAGGTGAAGTCTTACGATGATTTGAGTTTTCCTTCTCTGACAGGCTTCCCCCTCACATAAGCTCCAGCGCTCCTGGGTTGTGGCGCAATCCCGTCTTCCACAAAAGACAGTGCATGTGGAATTCCGCACCAAGCCATCAGGATTGTCCACCAGAAGGAATTATTAGGCAAGCAGCTTCTTGGGGTTTATGAACACATTCTCGCCTTGTGCCCTTGAGTCGATGCCGACCCACAGTGACCCCAGGTGACTGAGCAGAATGGCCTCATAGCATTTCCTAGGCTGTCCCCTTCCTGGGAGCTGATGGCCAGGTCCCTCTCCTGCAGAGCTGGGTGGCCAGTCTCTGAGCCTCTGCACAGCCAGGGATGTTGAAGATGTTAGACGGTTTAGCCGGTAAAACAGGCTCTTACAAGGTTCAGGATTAACTGGGCATGTTGGGCCCTTCTAAGAAATGCTTCTGTTCTTGGGTGGAGGGCTCCCCAGAGGCAACCACAAAACATGCATGTTATGTTGTTGCTGTCGTTAGCTGCCATCTAGCTGGTTCCACCCCCCGGTGGCCTGACAGGAGAGGGCAGGACTGCCCCAGAAGATGTCCCAGGCTGTGACGTTCACAGGGACAGTCACCAGGTCCTTCTGCTGCAGAGCTGGTTTCAAACCACCAACCTTCAGTCAGCCGCTGAGTGTTTAGGGCCCTTTGCCTGGTGAGCACAGGCCCACCGTGAAGCCAGTCGGCCTTCTCTCTTTGTAAGTGTGAGATAAACTGGACAGTAATGGTCTGGTCCACTAACAGCACTGGCATGCTCTGTAATTCACAATTACTACAGCTTTTCTTCTGAAACCCGGGGGTCTAGTTGTTAGCGCTGTGGCTGCTCACCGAAAGGCTGGCAGTTCAAATCCACCAGGCGCTCCCTGAAAACCCAATGAAGCAATTCTGCCCTGACCTGGAGGGTTGCTGTGAGTCAGCCATGGGTTTCTGGTTTTACAGTTCTTCTCTGTCCCTAATTCTGTGCTGGCCTTCCGGAAGAGAGGGCAGTGGCTGTTTGGTGGTGGGACTCTCCTGTTCCCTGTGGAGACGGGGGCTTGCTCCTGGCCCCTGCGCCCCCTACCCATCTGCTGGCGGAGGCTCATGTGTTGCTGGGATGACACATGGCTTTCCGCAAAACTTCCAGATGAAGATTTCCAAAAGACAGTGCCAATCCTGCGGGTCCCAAGGGTCCGACACGCGGTGGGTCACGGGACAGAGGCCTGAACGAATGCCGTCTCTCTGCGCCAGCGTTTCTTCTCCGTGAGCTGTCCCAGGCCACCTCAGCGGACAGGCGGCTGGTCAGGGTGCCGCTGTTCTTGGTGTGGTGGGTGCCATGGAGTCAGTTCTGACTCCCTGTGACCCCAGGTGATCCCGCAAAGCTGCACCATGGGATTTCCTAGGCTGTGATCTTTAGGGGAGCAGACAGTCAGGTCTTCCTCCTGGGTAGCAGCTGGTGGGCACGTGATCCCCCGGCCTTTTGGCTCACAGCCGAGTGCCTAGCCACCACGCCACCAGCGGCTCCTGGCCGGTGCTGACCCGTGGAAACGCAGCCGGCGCAGAGCGGGAATCCACAGGTGAGGATGCCGGTCAGCGGAACTCACGCACCCGTGTTCATTCCCAGACACCCTGCCAGACGGGGTCCCCTTCACTCCTGCCCCGGTTTCCTCCTCCTCTAGGAAGCCGGGGCAGAGACGTCTCAGCAGCTTGATCAGCTTCCGTCCTGGGAGCGGCAGGGGAGCCAGCTGCTGATGGAAGCCCCCAGACTGACAGGCAGAGGTGGGCGTGGGGGCTAGCAGGTCCTCCGCCCAGAAAGGCCAACCCTAAAGAAAAGGCTAGACACACACACACACACACACACACTCTCAAACAATGGTGAGAGGTGTCACCAAGTGAGTTCTGACTCACAGTGAAGCCAAATGACAGAATTACACTGCCCTTGGGGTTTCCTGGGCTGAAATCTTTATGGTGGTGCAGAGGCTAAAGAGCTCAGCTGCCACCAAAGGGTCAGTGGGAGCCCACCAGCCCCTCCTGGGAGGCCCCGTGAGGCTGTTCTACTCTGTCCTATGGGCTGCAGTGGTGGCGCTGCTCCTCTGCGGGTCCCAGTCACCAGCCCTTCCGTGAGTGGCCGAGCGCTTAACCACTGTGCCTCCAGGCTCCCGCGGCCCAGACAAGAGGGCCTCACAAGTGGAGGCGGTGTCGTTCTCTGGCGATCCACTTCTGAGCGTTAAGAGAAGGGCATTAAGCGGAGAACGTGCCCCTCACAGCCCCAGAGGAGGACGCTTTCATTCTCCTTGTGGAGAACTTGAGCCTTACTTGGCTGGGAGGGCCTGGGATGTCATTAGCAGGTTTCTGAACCATTATATTTCCTGTACATTATAGACAATTTTGTGGCAGCAGAATTCTCAGGAGAAGTTCTGCTGGCACAGTGGTTAGGCACTCGGCTGCTAACAGGAAGGTCAGTGATTTGAACCCGCCCGGCGGCTCCTTGCCGGTCTGCTGAGTGGCGATGACAGGCCTTGGAGACCCGTGGGGCAGTCGTACTTGCCGCTGTGAGTCAGAGGCTCCCCACAACACATGACAGTGACAATCAATTATCAGGGAAATAGGACAATATAGCAAAATATGAGTGCATGTGCATCCATGTTTATGTATGTATGATATACATAAAATAATACGTGTGCACGCACACACACACGTACACAGAGAGGGTGTGGGTCAGTGGCAGAATTCTTTCCTTCCATGCAAGAGACCCAGTTCCCTTCCTGGCCCCTGCAGGTCACATGCAGCCACCACCCGTCTGTCCCTGGAGGCTGGCATGTTACCAGGATGCTGAGCCGGCCTCACTGGACTTCTAGACTAAAGCAGACTAGGAAGAAATACCTGGCGATCCACTTCCGAGCATCCAGCAGCAAAAACTCCACGGAGCGCCACAGCTCAGTCCACGCCCGCTCACAGGGACAGCCCAGGACCGGGCAGAGTTCCTTCTGGTGTGTGCGGAGTCATCCCAGGTCAAGGGCTGACTCGCTGACAGCGGACAAGTGCCTCTCCCAGCGTGTCACTTAACGGGCACAAAAGCACGTGCAGTGTCACTGTCCACTTACAGAGGCTGGCAACTGACCCCAGATTCTTCCCAGACACCCCAGGGTCGCCACCAGAGAGGGGGTCTGTGAGGCCTGAGGGCATGTCATCTGGCACTCAAAGCTCGGACACGCGGCAGGCACCCTGACTGCCCGTCCTTGCCAGTCCCGCCTCCCGCCTCTCCACAGCGTCGCCGCGTTCTGTTAAACCGTGCAGATCGGTGCTGAGTCAGCCCTGCCTCTGCCAGACCGGAGACACTGTCGGGGTCTCTGCCACCTGCAGTGGAAATTAGTCGGCAGTCCCAGCCAGCCAGACACTCTGGACTTGCTTCTGTGGTCTCGTTTTTCCAGCCAAAGTGCCCTCTTTAAATTCCTTCAGATCCTAAGCTTCTCACAAACAGGAATTCCTGTCTTTTCCATGAAGACTGCGTACTTTTCCACAGGGATTTCGACACCCATTTGGCTCTGTCTGTCACTGTTAAGTGCCATCTGATTCATTGCGACCCTGTGTGGCAGAGCAGAACTGCCCCATGAGGTTTTCTTGGCCATAATTGTTCTAGCAGCTGATCACTGGGCTTTACTCCTTGATTTTAACCCTAGCACCCTAGTGAACAGAGGGGAACTGCCCCAGGAAGTCTGCAAGGCTGTGAGTCTCTAAGGAAGCACACCGCCACACCTGTGTCCTTCAGAACAGCGCGGGGGTTAGAACCGCGGACACTCAGCTGGCCAGGTGCATAACCACTTTGCCACAGGGCACCGGTCATGTTAATTCCTTGTGAATTCTGTTGTCACCTGCTGAGAGCATGTGGGTTTCTCTCAGAAAGCATCCTTCATAACGTCAATGCTAATGTGTCATCTCTTTGCCAGCAAGAGGAGAAATAAGATGTTTGCAGTGTCTGGGAAACTTGATCCGTCGCTTACACAATGAACGTTAGCAGAGGTTCCAAAGTGAAATAACCCACCGATTCACTTCACTCTGCCCTACAGAGAGAGAATTTATGAAATCCAAAAACTGTTTGGACCCTGTAGCCAGAAGTGCACAGGAAGCCACCCAGCATCGGGAGGCCCTAGCCCACGTCGCCCGGAGCAGGGGCATTTGAGGCTCCGAGCTTCCTGTCTCCTTCTGCGGGTGGGGACGCCCTGCTCTGCAGTCCTGGGGCGTCCAGAGCCATCCTCACAGCCAAACATCTGAGCCGCATCCCAGGCCCAGCGCACCCCGTGAACGTCCGCCGAGGGCTTGCTCCTTGCTGTCCCAGTTTCGCTACCTAATACTTTGCTGAATGTTACACTAAAGCTGCCGTTGTTCAGTGACATCGAGCCAGTGTCGGCTCGAGCAACCACCCCTGCGCCTCAGAAGGACACCCTGCCAGGTCCGCACTGTCCCCACAGTCCTCAGGCTTTAGCCTGGGGTGGCAGCCACTGTGTCAGGCCGTCTCCCTGAGGGTCCTCCTCTTTTCCACTGACCCTCTGCTTTACCAAGCACGATGTCCTTCTGCAGGCCTGATCCCTCCTGACAGCATGCAGTCCCACCACCGGGGCCCCTAAGGAGGACTGCGGCTGTACCTCCAAGACAGAGGGCTGGAGTTTGTCGGCTTAGTGTCCTCGGCAGAGTTTCCTGTGACTGTGGGTTAGATGGTACCTTTCCTGCACAGGCCCCGGAATCAGCAGGGAGCCCCAGTGACCCAACGGCCAAGCTCCTGGCTGCTAACAGAAAGGTCAGCTCTTCACCCCCGCCACCCTAGCCCTCCGCAGCTTTGCAGGGGAGACATTGGCAGTTTGCCCCTTAGCGATGACACCAAGGAGCCCTGGGAGCTGCTGTCCCCTGCAGCCCTCGGGGGGCCACGGGTCAAGGTTGGTTCATGGACGCCCAGCCAAAGCCCCCAAGTGAGCAGCCCTGGACAGAGCAGCTCTTACCACCGAGCAGGGATCTGTGACAGCTGTCACCCTCCGGTTTCTAAGAGAACTGGAGCAGTGCCCAAAGCAGGCGCGGTCAGCCCACATTCTGTTCCTTCTGTCTCATTGCTACTGTCCCCACCCTCTGCTGCTGACAGCAGGAGGGTAAGAGGGGACTGAGGACAGGGTGAGAACAGGTCCCGAGGGACAAGGGGCTGTCAGGGGCAGGCTGAGGGCACCAGAGAGGTGTCCCGCTGCACTGACCGAGGGCTGTGGTCACCACTGAGGCTGGCTGATTCCCAAGACGCCATGTGATGGAGCAGAGAGGGCACAGTCGCCACCAAGTGCCCACTGGCATCTCTGGGCACAGACTGTACCCGTGCAGTACCCATGGGGGCCGAGTCTAGGCCAGCTTCCAGCGACCCTGTAGGACAGAGCGAGACTGCCCCTCGGGTTTCCGAGGTTCTTCTCTCCATGGGAGCCAACAGCCTTGTCTCCTCCTGTGGACCTGCCAGGGGTCCAAACCTCAAGCCTGTCAGCAATGGAGCACTTTAAGCGCTGCACCACAGGGCTCCTGGGAATGTAAAAAGGCAGCTTATTCCACACTGGTAAATCACGCTGATGCTATCTGTACTCAAATATAGTCTCAAAAACAAATGGGGGCCAAAGAAAGGCAGATGTCACCTTTGTTATTTCCCTTAGCGGGAGCACAGTCATTAGCAGCTCAGCTGCCCACCAGAAGGCCAGCGGTTTGAAGGCACCGGCTGCTCCTTGGAGACCCTACAGGGCGGTTCCGCTCTGTCCGAGGGGGTCTCTGCGGGTGGGAACCTACTTGATGGGGATGGTGTATTGTTTGTGTCAGAAGTGAAATGGACTGCAGTTCACATCTTCTGGTGTACACAGGGCTTCCCCGCCCTCACAGTCCTTACAACAGGCCAGGCACCCCAACTGCTGGGCTGCACAGCCCTGGACCCAGAGAAGGCTAGGCTGCTCCAAGTTCTTTTTAATTAGAGATCATGCTGAGACAACAGCTGCAACAACAGCTGTGTAGTGTGTGGCCCGGACTCTGAGGGCCCCCCATACAACAGGACAAGGGCTACCTAGCTCTTGTGGACCAGGCCATCGGGGTGGAGTGGTGTTTCACTGGCTGATTTTCAGCAGTCAATTGCCACGCCTTTCCTCCGCATCTGCCTTAGTCTGGGAGCTCGGCCAACACCTGTGCAGCGTCCAGCGACATACCAGCCTTGGTGACAGACGGAGGCTGCTACACGTGAAGTGTGCTGGCCAGGGACCGACCCAGGTCTCCCAGGGGGAAGGCAAGGGTTTCACCTCTCAGCCATCACACTGAGATAGGCCCTGGGGACCTCGCGACGCTCCTGCGAGGTCAGCAGTGAGCGTCTCCCTCTGACATCAAAGAGGCAGGACCAGTGACACACGGACTCACATAGCAAGGAGAATGGAAGAATTCTCCTTCTCTCGCGGTCATACTATGACCACGGGATCCCTGAACTTCAGAGACGGCAGGGTTCTCAGAGGTGATCCAAACAAGGCTTGTGCTTTTTTATGGTAGAAGGCAAGAAGAAACAAAGCAATCGTCACTTGGACCAGATGCGGAGGAGGAACTAAAATCTGATTTCCTCATCACTGTTTCCCTGACGGGTTGCAGAAAAAGTGTAAGCCATTAATTTCGGGGGCATTGCCAAGCAGCTCCTTCTGCTCAGCTTGTGGTCAAGACCCCTGCCTTCCTGCACTTAGTGCAGAGTGACTGACACAGCTACACAGGTGACAGGCCCGGAGAGCTGGTGTAAGGAGCTCGTGGCACAGCAGATAAGCCCTCAGCTGCTCACCAAGAGGTGGGCGCCCACCTAGAGGCTCCACGGGAGAAAGAACTGGCCATCTGTCCTCATAAAGACGACAACCCAGGACCCCCTCTGGGGCAGTTCTACTCTGTCACATGTGGTCGTCTTGAGTCAGGATGAACTCAACACAACCCAACAACACAACAACAGAATCAGAATAAGACTTAGCAGTCACAATTCCAATCCTTTCATTTTCTTGTCAAGAAATGGAAGCCCAGGAAACATCTAAAACTCCCCCCCGAGTCTGGATCCTTGGGCTCCTGCTCTGGTTCCGTGGATTTACCGCAATCTCAGCACACTGTTTGTTAAGGGCTATTGTTATTATTTTTTAAAGTATAATAGTATAAGAACTTAAAATGGACTGATGTGCAGAAGACAAGACTCTCTTATGGCTACAAAGGTGGGGAGGGAGGGAGAGCGTTATTCGTGGGTTAGATCACCCACAGGAATTCGGTTAGGTGAAGGGAGTGACGTCACTCTGTAGACAGCAGATCAGCATGGCCGGACTATGCCATAAACTGAAAGGTTTTCTAAACTCAACCCAACAGTTCAAAGGATAGAATAGCAGGGACAGGGGCCTGTGGACCATGTCTTCAGGAGACAGTGAGGTCAATTGGCATAACTAGTCTTATGCTAAGAGAGTCTTCTGTACCCCATATTGGTGAGTGGTACCTGGGGTCATAATAGCTAGCAAGCTGCCATCTGGTGAACACCAAATGGTTCCAAACCACACAGAACAGAAGACGACTAAGGATGTCAAAGACCCAAGGAAAAATGAGCCCAGGGGACAGAAGGACCCATAGGAATGGGAAACTGTATCAACATGAGACCACAAGAACCAGATGGTTTCCCCCCCGCCACCAAAGACAGCTGTAATGCGGGACACAACGCAGAGTCCCTGACGCAGCATGAGAAAAAGAGGGGTGCAGCTCAAGAATTCAACTAAAAGACCAGCCTGGAAGGTCCCCTGGGGGCACAGCCCCTCGATCAGCTGCTAGCCCTGACCGGAAACCAGGACTGACGTCAACTCTTCAGACAATAATGGTCCAGACTCAGGGGCACTCTGTGCGCATGTGGTGTGTGTACTTTACGGTTTTACACATTTATAGGAGGCTGTACTATGGGTTCCTTTCTAGACGGGAGACAAGAGGGTGGAGAGGAGGGGACAGGTGATCATTAAAAGGATATAGGAAGTCAAGAGTGGAAAGGAGGAGTATGCTGTCACAGGGTGAGGACAGCAGATGGAGCTGCAGATAAGTAGACACGCAAAATTGATATGGGCTGTAGACTTTCACTTAATCATGATAGAAAAATTCTTAATGACAAAAAAATGTAATAGTACAGTGAACTACTTCACATAGCAAATAGTCACTGTCACATTTGCCTAGACCTGAATTTTCCAAACAGCGCATATATAAGCACACAGTCTTAAAAAAATATTGTGCCTTTGGTGACCATCTGCATGGGAAATTAGGCTCTGATTTAACAATTTCTACATCCATCACTGAGTGACACTGGTCACGCTCTTGGCAACATATCAGCTCTCTCGTCATGTCTACTTTTGAGGTTCTGTTATGCACATGGTCTCAAAATCACCTGTGGCCAACAAGTCATGTTGTCGTTGTGTGCCACCAAGTTGGTTCTGGCTCACAGCAACCCCTGAGACAGAGCAGAACCTGCCTCACAGGGTCTCATGGGCTGTAGCCTTTATGACAGCAGACTGTCCAGCCCTTCTCTCCTACAGCTGATGGTAGGTTTGAACTGTTGGCCTTTCGGTTAGCAGCTGAACACTTGTCCATATGCAACCAAGCTTCTTTCAAAAACTCATAAGCCAAACCAAACCTGCTGCCAAGAGTCAACACAGACTCACAGCAGCTCTACGGGACTGAGAAGAATAGCCCCATAGAATTTCTAAGGAGCGCCTGGTGGATTTGAACTGCCAGCCTTTCGGTTAGCACACATAGCACTTACCCACTGTGCCACCAGGTTTCTCTCAATAAGTCACAGTCATCAAACGGTACCCTAAAAGTAGACCCCGCCTCCCTCTGACCCACCATCATCCTCTGCACCCCACAGCATTGGTGCCCTCCCCTTGCCTGAGCGCCCGCCCACGAGGAGATAAGGACTGGCATTGTGCCCATTCTCTCTCCAGTAACAATTTCCCTATTGATTCAAGCAAAGAATGTGGGGTGGGGACTACGGGCAGCATGACTTGGGGTAAACTTGACCTCTGCAAACAAGACCCTCCTTTTTAAGAGCTCCCCTCTTTCCAAAGGGCATCCCCACTCCAGAGGCAGAGAGCAGGCAGGAGAAAAGGGTGCCTTGTGTATTTTGGAGTGCACCCTGGGTGAGCAAGTTCAGATTCATCCTGGGCCTGAGTGACTCATTCTGATCCTATGTATCATCAAGGGTGCCTTTATTTCTCCTTGTTTTCACTCCTGGAGTGTATCTGCTGGTGAATCACAGCCATACCGTCTGGGCATTGGCTCGCAGTGGTAATGAGGTTGGCGGGGAGCAGACTCGCCGCTCCCAGCGCCCCCACAGATGGTGATTCTGATGGACGACGCACCGACGGCCCCGACACGCCGTGACTCTGTGGACGATGTACCGACCCAGCCTAGTGCCAGGCTAAGGTGTCCTGAAGCATCAAGAGACGTGCCAGTGACTTCACTGGTGTGGCTGTCATTTCAAGACCCTGCTACGGGAACCACGAGACTTAATGGGACTCATTGACTACGCAACTGACAGACTTAACAAGTGATTGCAGGTTGTTACGGAGCCCCGGTGGCACAGAGATTTCAGCACGCACTGCTCACCACGAGGCTGGTGGCTGGAGCCCACCAGCGGCTTCCTGGAAGAACGATGTGGTGGCCGGCTTCCAGAAAGATTACAAATGATAACAGCAGTGGCATTGCCACCAAGCCCATTCTCACTCCCGAGGACCCTACAGGGACCCTACAGCACAAGGCAGAACTTCCCTATGGGGTCATCTAGGCTGTGGTCGCCCCAGGAGCAGACTGCCACATCTTTTTCCCGTGAGTTGTGGGTTCAAGCTGTTGACTTTAACCTCTGCCTCAGCGGGGGTCCCTCTTAAGGACTAGGAAACCCTATGGAGCAGTCCTCCTCCATCCCGTCGGGTCACCCTGCATCAGAAGGGACTCGTGGAGACGGGTTTGGTTCAGGCTTCCGTTACTGACTGTTAGCAAAATCACTCGACATGCGGCACGACAAGGCGCTGACTGTTGAAGACTAGCAGGTATGCCGCTCAGCTTCCGCAAGGGACACAGTCAGATGGGAGACATCAGCGCGAAGGTCCGGTTCTGGGCTCCAGTTCCGTGACGGGCACGAGTGACTGGAAGGCCCTTCGCACTTCATACAATTCAAAAAATCAGGCTTAGGTTCATTACGCCAGCAGCCATCCTAAAAACTGAAAAACAATTCCTTGGACCAGCAGCTTTAACTCAATGTACCTCTGTTTTGTCACCTTTAAAATGGGTGTGATGGCTGCACTGAACTACAAGGATTGCTTTTTGTGCAACTAAAGTAAAACATACAAAGCTGTCAGAGTAGGTAGTAAATCCTCAGCCAACACCCTCCACTGTTAGACAAGCCAACCCTCTCAAAAACCGGCTCCCAGTGCCGTCACCCTGCTCTGCTTTCTCAAGTGTCCCGGAATCCTGGTGGCACAGGCTTGAACACTATGGCTGCCAACCTAAAGACTGGCAGTTGGAATACACCAGGCACGCCTGGGAAACTGTGGGGCAGTTGTACTCTGTCCTATAGGGTTGCTATGAGTTGGAATTGACCCGACAGCAGTGGGGTTGGCTCGGTTTTCTCCTGTGTCTCACTACAAGGCTGTGTGACATGGACAAATAATGACTTCCCAGTCACCAGAATGCTGACATTTTCTCCTGCTTCCCTAATGATTCTAACCCTCACTTTTCATTTTCAGGCATTCATCGGTCCAAACATTCCACCATCTCACGGTAATAAAGGAAAGAACAAAAGATGAGAATCTTTTGATTTTCTAAGTAGGCAGAAAAACCCAGACCCGGAGAACGCCTACATCTGCACGTGAGTGCTTTCAAGACTGCGTATAGAATCACAACGTTGCATCTTAAATGGAAAAAAAAGAACAGGTTATTTCTTTAATGAAATCAGTCCTTTAATGGAAGTGAGCTATAAATGCACCTAAGGAGGCCTGCAAAGCAGTTTCAAACTTGGGGTCCAGTCAGCTCCCACTCACAGGGACCCCAAGTGACCGAGTTGGACACCCCATGGGGTTTTCTGAGTGGTGGTCCTGATGGGAGCACACGGCCAGGTCTCTCTCCCACAGGGCCGCCCGGTGGGTTCAAACCGCTGACCTTCCAGGTGGCCGCTGAGTGCTTAACTGCTGCACGACCAGGTCTCCTTGTGGAAAGTAGCTCGAGAGCCGTCCTTCTAGCCTCTTCCTCTCCGCGGGCCTGCGGAGGAAACGCTGCCCCTGGAGGCTCAGGGGTCTTCAGCAGACACCGACCTCGCTCCTGCGTCCATTACGGTGAGGGGCCGGAGTGGTGCGGCGGGTGAGCGCTCAGCTGCCAACCCAGAGGTCATTGGCTGGAACCCACTGACCACCCGTCAAGTGACAGACTGGGCAGTCTGCTCCATCACGGTCACAGCCTTGGGACCCACCGGGGGCAATTCTACTCTGCCGTGTGGGGTTGCTGTGAGTCAGCCTTGACGGCAGCCAGCATCTGCGACACCTGTGTCTGTGATAGTACTGCCGTCAGAAACCTTCAAAACCAACACGGAGCTGGTTTTTACTCTCAGCCGACTTTATTTTTAAACCGAGCCACAGGGAAATGATGACTTCGGTTTCTATTCAACCCGGGCTCACACCGGAGTTTGTGGAATGACACAATATCCTTCCTGAAATCAGGCTGGTATGCACGGCTAGTATCCTTTACACAGAAGCGGTTCCTGAGCCCCGACAAACAAATCCCAATTTCCAAGGAAACCATCTCATCAACTGTTGCTCACTGAGGTACACATTGCTCCTTCTGGAAGTGTGACAGAGACACCTTTATGACAACAGACCTCAGCCCCCTTCCAAAATGCGGGATCACCGCAGGCTCATCCATCTCTGTGGGAAACATGTTTCTTGTGAACGTATCACCAATACAATAAT
The DNA here is from genome assembly GCA_028571685.1 of Heterohyrax brucei. NCBI lineage: Eukaryota > Metazoa > Chordata > Mammalia > Hyracoidea > Procaviidae > Heterohyrax > Heterohyrax brucei. The sequence continues at coordinate 85,185,130 of CM053159.1, forward strand.
TTTGTTATTTTTTTCAGTCCAGAAGAGGGGTGGTGGTTAACCCGTGTCAACACACGGATGTGTGTGTGTGTGTGTGTGTGTGTGTGTGTGTGTGTGTGTATGTCTTTTAAACGGGCAGCAGTTAGGGGCTTCTTCAGAACATTGAACTTTCTGTGGACCTCTCCTTAAGATAAAGAGCATGGTTTAAACTTTTTTTTTAGAGTGATGAATTTTAGTGATTTCTAGTTTTTTTTTCCCTGAGATTTTTAAAAATAATAATAATACCCCCAGACCCAGGCACCTGTGAGCAATAGCACTCTCGTGCCTCCACCTTGCTAAGCCAGTGTTCTGGGCACAGATCAGTGGACGGCTTCGGAGGTCAGCAGACACTTGCATCCTTGACCAGAAAAACTGACTCCAGAGACCCGCAGCAACTACAGACACACAAGTGGACAAAGAGTGCGGCTCTAGCTGTGGGCTGGACGCTCCTCCGAACAGAACGCAGACCTTCGCTCCTCCAGTCAGGCAACCGTCTTAAAAACCTTTGCCCGGTAAAATCATTTTTCATCCGCTTGCTATCAGGCTCTGTGACCTCCCACACGACTTCCTGACTGCTGGGCAGCCCTCTGCTCTCGGGCTTCCCGTGATCTAACTCTGCCTTCACTGACCACGTTTTAACTAACTGCGCAGGTAGGGGCTCCGTTTTATTCCCTTTTCTGCTGGTGACACAAACCAATGTCCCTGTGTGAAATGCAACAGAGAGGGACCAGCTCGTACCAAGGGTGTAGAAACGGCCACCAAGCGAGTCCTTCTCGCCGGCTCAGCAGGTAGGCGCCTTTTGGAAACTCACAGCTCCCTGCCGGCTGCCCTGCCGTGCGCCTTATGGTGGGTCACGTGGTGGGGAAACAGTGTCACCCTAACTGTACAACTCAAGCCTGAAGTTAGTTTTCAAAGCTGGGCACCACGCGGTCCACGTAAAATAAAATACAACAAAAACCTGTCTGTCATGAAGTGAAGACAACGATTACCAAAACAAAGAACTGAATTAGCGTGAAATCAAACCAACAGAAATCGGAAGCAGCGGCAGCCTTCTGCGGTTTTCTCCGCAAGCACTCACCTTGCTGGAGTTTTGTCACGAGTTGCTGGCGCGCTCGGATCCGGCTGACCCTGTACGGGGAACGTCTGGCGGTCTGGTCATATCGCAAATACATCTCCTGGCCTTCAGCTGACATCGCATTTAGGTAGTAGCGGCCAGAAGTTGGGGCTCTGGGCACCTGACTAAACATCCGCGCTGACAGCCCAAGTGCCACCGCCGTCTGCCTGCTGCTGCCTGTCCCGTCGGTCTCCAGTCAAGGAGCAGGACACCCAGCCCGGGGAGCTCAACAGACACAGAGCGATTTTTAAAAATGAAAACGGAGTGCCAAAGCCACAACTCAGAATTCCAGCCCCTGGGCCCTCATGTGACCTCGGGGACCAATCGGAGGCAGGAAGCAAAGTGAGAACCTCGCAGCCCTCCGCCTGGAGCCAGCAGAGGCAGCCCGCGGCCCGGGCAGCCACGATCCCCGACCGAGCACGGAGCGAATGCAAATATCAGGGACGTGCCTCTGGGCTGAGTAAGCACGGGCCCAGCACAGGGGCGGGGAGGGCGGGGCGCCGCCCGGGGAAGGCCAGCCTCTGCCCGAGCGCATTCCACGGGGCTGGCGCTCCGCGGGCAGCTGGCCAGGTGGGACGCCGCGACCAGCGTCCAGAGCCCGGCTGCTTCCAGCCAGCAGGGGCCTGGGAGCACCAGGCGGCCCGGCCCGGACAGGGCCACCCAGCCTTCCCTGCGGATGGGAACCTGGAGGTGTCCGGCACAGGGTCCCCGCGCTGCAGAGAGCCCCGCAGCAGTCAGGACGGCCGTGGAGACCGGAGGCCAGCCTGAGAAGCGTTCCTTACTGAGAGCATTCCCCTCCACGTTCTTCACTTCCAAGCTTGTTTTTAATTTTAAAAAGTTGGGTTTTTTTAACATAAAATCATGTGTCTGTTTATTTCCTTCCAGATTTCTCTCGTATGCACATAAAATAAAACTTCCAAAAGCCAGAACCTGTCTAAGGAGGAAAGCTGGCAGACAGGGAAAACCCAGCGAAGCGGTGAGACTGCACCTCGTCAAAGGCGGGAACCCCAGGAGACCCGCAGACACCGCACTGCCGGTACCCGCAGCTCTCCCGGGCCTGGTGCATTAGGGTGCGCGCGCACGCACGCACACACACGCGCACGTACACGTACACGCACGCACACGCGCACGTACACGCACACGCGCGCGCGCACACTCCCGCACAGGTTATTACCCAGTGCCATAGCGCACTACATGTACTGCTGCCTAACCCACTTTTTCCATGTAGCGACTATAAACTTTTAAAATTTTTTCCAGTAAAGGTTGTGGCGTGCAGGTTGTCAAGGGACGGCTACAGACTCACTTGACTGCCTTCTGGAGTGACCACCTCCCTGGCGCTGAAAGGTGCTGACCCCAGAGACGGCTGGCTGCCTTCTGCACAGCTCCCTGTGTCCTCCCTAGGGGACCACACAGCACGGCTCTCGTCAATGAAAGGCTGGCAGTGGAAAGCCGCCTCGTGTCTTCTGGTCACCTGTTCGCACCAAGATGACAGCCTCCTCCGTCACGTGGGGTTGCAGTGAGTTAGCATCAACCCAAAGGTACCCCTAAAAGCCACATGGCTTTTATTTCACATGGAAATCCTGGTGGCGCAGTGGTTTAGTGCTATGTCTGCTCACCAAAAGGCCAGGACTTCAGATGTGCTAGGCGCTCCTTGGAGGTCTACGGGGGCAGTTCTGCTCAGTCCTATTGGGGCATTACGAGTTGGAATCAACTCGGCAGCAGTGGGTTTGGTTATCTTCTTTTTTTAATGATAGAGTTAGGAGGGGTGGTGCCATGAATTTTAATATGGCCCTTTATCCTAGCATGGTCTGGTAGCTCACACCAAATGGTTGGGTGGGGCTATGCAAATAAAGTGCTCCTGGCCCACTGAGGGGATTGGACAGCTTGGTAACAATGCAGATGAAGTGTATGGTACCCTTGAAGGGTGAAGCAGGAGACCAGCTCAGATACCATAGTGGGATTTCTGGCACAGAGCAGGTGGCTGCAGTGTGTGACCAACTCACAGAGTGAGAGAGCTGAGCACCTTGGGGCAGGAGGCCTGCTGGTGAAGTGGGGTGCCTCTGAGCACTTCTTGAGGGGGCTCAAGAGCTTTGTAACACTTGCCAGAGCAGGACATGGGCTGAGGGCTGAGGTCCCAGGGTCAAGAGACGCCAGCCTTTGGACACAGCTGGGAAGTGAGAAGGTACTGTCCTGATCCGAGGACTCTTCCCTGGGTCTTCCTGATCTTGAGCTGTCACTTGTCACTTTGCTGATAAATCCTAGTTGTGAGTATTGTCTGTAAGTTTTGTGTGGCCACTGCAACAAAGGACCGAGCCCAGTGGACAAGCAGGGAGGGCCCTGGTGTCAGGACTGGTGCAAGGCTGTGGGGCAGTGGTGACCTCTGACCTCTGCTCCCAGCCGCCAGCCTCAGGCTGCTGAAGCTGATACGGTTTCTGTCCCCTGACAGGTCACTCTGGGGAACTCCACTTCACACCAGCCCCCTTCATTCCCTTCTGCTGCAGCTTGGCACCCAGGTTTGGGATTCCTTTTCCACAGCCTGTTTTGTAAGGGTGTTAGCAAATACCGCCTTTTGCGATTACTGCATAGTTTAACTTACCCGCTGCTGTTAGGCATTTGAGTGATTTCCAATCTATTGATGTTATCAGTTACACTAGAAGGACATCTTTCTACATAGCTGTAAGGCAAATTCCTCTCCTTCCCTAATTTTTAATCACCAAGAAGCAAAATACTTACTTAGCACCAACCACGTTTAGAAGGAGATGCTAAGAGCTGTTGCGGTAGATGCCAAAAGAAATCCCTGAGCCCTGCCAGCACGGGGCTAAAGGTCGGCCAGCAAGTGCTGCAAAGCTTATAAACCAGGCCTTCGACAGAGTGCCGGTCTGCTCACCAAGAGGTCGGCAGTTCAAATCCACCAGGCGCCCCTCCGAAATCCTATGGGGCCGTTCTGCTCTGCCTACAGGGTCTCTAGGAGTGGATCCGGCACAAAACAGCAACAGCACTGAGAGCCAGGTCCCCTGGGTGCTGGGAACAGTCAACACAACAGCTGCTAACTGGAAGGTTGGCTGGCCGAGTTCACCCCCAGGTGCCTCAGAACAAAGGCCTGGTGATCTGCCCATGAAAACTCATCCTCGCAAAACCCTACAGCACCAGATCTCTTTCTGACACACACACTGTCTCCGTGGGTCGATCGGTACTTCCAAAAAGGTCCCGACAACTGGCAGGCTAAGTGACACTATTTGTGACTTGGGGAGTCAGAACTGGCCATGACAGAGGAGGTGTGTGGCTGGGGCTTGACAGGGCGGTGTCTCTGTCCCCAGAGATGCAGATGAGGCCACAGAGTGCCATGAGAGAACCTGCCTGTAGTCCGAGGTGGCCGTGTCCCAGGGCACACATGGATGTCACTAGTATTCCAGTTTCTGCTCGTCCTCTGTAAGGCTGCTTAGGATTAAAGAGGCCAGCGGGGCAGAGCCGGGGCGGTGATGCTGACCCGCCTGAAGACCACCAGCGGCGGGAGCTCAGAGAGACGGGACCTGCCCTCTGGAGCCGACAGGGAGAGAAAGCCCGCCCCTAAGCCAGACCAGAAAGGTGAGACTGTCAACCCACCGATGCCGACACAGAGTGACCCTGTCCGTCCCGAACCAGGGCTTCTGGCCTGCCACCAGCGAGGAAATCACTGCCGTCTGTGTCACGCACCCACCGTGGCCTTTCTGGGACAGCAACACTAGGTGGCCTCAGGGACAAGCTGTGGCCAAGCTGAATCAAACGAGAACCTTCTCTGGCCTGGGATTACAGCCTCACAAAGAAAAACCTTCGATTAAAACTTCAGCAGGACTCAGCTCAGTAGCTCAGTTCTTGTGGAGATGGCTCTCTGGTGGGCTGCCCTGAACCCGCTCACTGAGGGGAAACGGCTACCCTGTCTAGGGCAGCTGTCCACCTTGTGAACCGCCCTGCTGTCACAGCGACCCTACAGAGCAGGGTGGGTCTGTTGCACAGAGTGGCCGCTGGATTCCAACAAACGACTCTCTCTGAGCAGCTGCTTTCTTAACCACTGCACCACCTGGCCTCCATGTGCGAAAGCAAGTTGGTGCCAGTCTCCAGGCCCAGAACTAAGGTCCTGGTGGCACAACAGTTAAGCACTCACCCAGCCACCACCCTAAAGTCTGATGGTTCAAAGCCCCCCATCAGCTCCTGGGAAAAGACCCGGCCACCTGCCCCCAGCCCTGGGCTAGAACACAACCCCTCTAGTGGCTGAGCAAGCCTCTTCCCGGGATTCTGCGAGGACAGACAGGCGTTAGGATTTGCAGTCACCATCCTGGCAGAAAAAGAAGGAAGCCCTCACTGGATTAGACGGCTCACTTTGCACTCTTGGTTATGGTCTGATCAGAAATCTTTGTTCCACGGCACCCCTCCTAGGAGACGAAAGGGCTCCAGTCCAGCAACTCAGGCACAGGAGAAGCTTGAGTGCCCGTGGGAGAGACGGGAACCTCTGCACTGCCGTCTGATGGGTCTCTGGGGACCGAACTGCCAGTGATTGCCTACTGGCTGGACGCGTAACCCCCTGTGCCACCCAGGTCTGCCTCCAGGTGAAGGGACTTCCACTCTTTCCCTAAAGCACACCTGGGCGACGGGTAAGGAGAAGGTGCTGGGGAATGCAGTTGAGGGAAGTGTGCTCAGGCTCGTCCTAGAACTCATCCTAACCCTGCTTGACAGGCCGCGATATGTTGCGGAGGGCCTGGTAGGGCAGTGGTTAAGCATGTCTGTGCTAACCAGGAAGTCATCACTTTAGACTCACCAGGGGCTTCACAGGAGAGACCTGGCGATCAGTTCCACAAACAGTAAAAAACACCCGACTGCCGTTGAGGCCGCTCCGACCTGCCGCAGCGACCTGGAGCAGAACTACCCATTGATTTCCAAGCAGCACCTGGTGGATTGGGACCCCAAACCTCTTGGTAACTTCTGGCTGACATTTGCAGCCACCAGGGTTTCCTCCATGAAGAGTGACCGCCTTGGGGACCCTACGGGACAGCTCCATTGTGTCCTGCAGGGTTGCGTGAGTTGGAACTGATGGATGGCAAATGAGCTTATTATTGTGACCATCGGATGCGTTGTTGTGGTGAGCTGTGGGTAAACCGGCCCCATCTCGTGGTGACCCCGCATACAGTAGAACCAGAGGCTGTCTGGCCCTGTGCCTCCCTGCAGGGGTTTGGGGTCAGACCTGTGGGGTCCATGTGGCTTCCGTGGCTCATGTCCAGAAGCAGGTCTCTGGGTCCTTCCTCCTCGGCCATCTCAGTCTGAAAGCCCCCCCAAACTGCTCGTCATCCCAGCAGCAGGTGACCTTCCACTGACAGGGTACAGGGGAGGGTGGCCGTGCCTGAGGTGCAGCAGGCAGGAATCGAACCCTGGTCTCCCAAGAGAAAGGCAGAATCCGACCACTGAACCACCCCTGCCTCATGCGTGCAGTATTAAAGGTCTCGATGGAGACACAGGCGTGGGGTGGCTAAGATGCTGGCGGAGGAGAGCTGGGGCCTGTCAGTCACGGAGGGCCATGTGCACCCTGGAGGGGAACCCACCTGGGCCTGAAGGACTGGGGTGCCTCGTGTCCCTGGAGCTCTCTTCAGAGGGAGCCCACCTGGACTGCAGGGCTGGGGCGCCTCCTGCCCACAGGTCGTCTTCAGGGGAACCCGCCCAGACTGAAGGGCTGGGGCGCCTCCTGCCTGGCAGAGCTGGGGTGCAGCGGCCGCTGAGGCCCGTGCAGCCCACCGCCCGTCTGTCTACAGCGGCTTCTGCAGAGCAAGGGCCTCCGTCTGGGCTTCCAGCTCGGCTCCGGCTGACTTGGCGCCTGTCCCGCCTTCCCCATAGAATTCTTTCCTGGCCCAAACACTCCACACTGAGCCTCCAAACCTCACTGTGGGTGTTTAGACTTCCCCCATCCTCTGACAGACGACCCCAGATCGGAGCCCCGCGGGATGTTGGATGCCCACGGCCGCCAGCCAGGAGCACCGTCACAGACCCCAGCGGCCACTCACAGCCTGCCCCGCTGCCCGCGGCTCTGCCAGCCCCCACACACACATTCCGGCTGCTGCGTCAGTCTGTCCTGAGCCCACCTGGGCCCTCTGCCAAGGAGGAAAATGTGTCACACACGTGGCAGGCCTTTCTGGAGGGCTGCTTTCAAAAGCACGGGGACGCGAAGCTTGGGGGTGAAGGTCGACGCCACTGTGTGGGCCGGGGGCACAGGCTTCGAGGATCCTGCCCACGCACTGACTCGTGTGCCGCCTCACTGACTCTTACCAGCTCTGTTGCTGGGTGTCACTGAGTCTCACTGCCCCCAGGTGACAGAGCAGAACCACCTCCGGTGATCCCTACCCTGTTGCCTTGATGAGGGCAGGCAGCCGGCTCTCCTCCCACGCAGCCACTGCGCAGATTTGAACCTCCAACCTTTCAGTTAAACAGCGAGCGTTTAACCACTGAGCAACAGGGCTCCTTCTCAAGAGACTGTTGTGTGCCACTGAGGGGCTTCCAGTCACAGAGACCCCACGAGACATGGCAGAACGGCCACAGGGTTTCATCCTGTGTGACGCTGTGTCGCACAGGGACAGGTCATCTGGCGTTTCTCCCCAGAGTGCTGGGTGAGCTCCAGCCTCTGACGTTACAATCAGCAGCTGAGTGCTCAATCCCTGCGTCACCAGGCGCCCCGTACCCCGCAGTTCTCGCCCAGGGACAGGTGCGGCAAGCCGGAATTCTAAGGCTCTCAGCCCAGGAGGAGAACCCCAGGAATGGCTGCAGCCGACCCTCCTGGGAGCACTTCCCCAGCTCTGGAGCACGGCTCCCACATGGAGGCTGACCCCCCCACAGGCGTGACAACTGTCCTGTTTGTCTCTCAGCTGTCCCTGCTGTCCGCAGCTTGTCTTCACTCCAGGGTCCTCCAGGGAGGACATGCTCAGCCCTCACACCAGCCCCGGGGGACCCAACCATCAGCTCCAGGTCACACGGCAGCGACCAGGTCCTGCCCATCCAGGGCTCGCTGCCGAGGGGTCCGTCAGCCGAATCGACAGTCTTCCTGTCTCCTACGGGGCTTCCAGGCCCGGACTGTGAGCTCCCTAGATGCCCCACCAGCAGGCCAAGACAGAGCCTGCTGCCTCCAGAAACACAGCTGCACTCAAAGCCCTCGACTGTCCGTGTTCATGCGGCTACTTGTCACTGCTCCGCAGACTGACGGTCCCACGTTTCCTCGAGCTTGAAGCTCCTACTTCTCGGATTTGGGGGGGCTTCCCACATCTTCTGATCCCACCACTCAGCAACAGTTAGTACAAGGACTGCCAATTAAGGTCACAAACTTACCCTAAAGTGCTGCAGACCCCAGCACTGAACATGACTGGGGGGGCCTTCAGAGCACTCCCCTTTGGCAAGCCGTGCGCCGACGCCAGTGCCTAGTCCACCTTTCAAAGCCATTTGGGAACTCTCTTCCTGGAATGGCCATCAGAGCTGTGGTTGTATTACCCTTGATGTCCCGAATGTCATCCAAATGTCTTCCTTTCAATATTTCCTTTATCTTTGGGTAAAGAAAAAGGTCCTGAGGGGCCAGATCAGGTGAGCAGGGAGGGTGTTGCGGTGTAGTTGTCTGTTTACTGGCTAAGAACTCCCTCACAGACAACTATACCTCTAAGTTCGCAAACTTGTCACCGTGCCACCGTGTGCAGTGGCCATTCCAGAAAAGAGCTCCCAGATTGCTCTGAAGGGTGGATGAGGCACTGGCGTCGGTGCACAGCTTCCCAAGGGGAGGGCTTCGAAGGTCACCATAGTGACCTTGGCAGTGAGGTATGCAGAACCCAGAACAAGTTTGTAGACTTCCTTGTCAGATCTTGTACTCTACCTGCACAGCCTGAATTCAAATGTCCAGCCTCCTAAACCTCGAGAAAACATATTTCTTTTGCTAAAACCACCCACTGGGCCATGTCTGTTATCACGGCAGTCGGAACTGAGATACTTGGCTTCTTCATCTTTTCAAACTTGGTATAATTCTACCTCCTCAGACAGAGCAGGCTTCCCGAAGCTGCCCCACAGCCCTGTGCTGGTGAGAGGCTTCCTGTGGGGCCACTCTGAGTTAGGGAGAGTGCTGCTGGGCTTCTGTGCCTGTTTGCACAGCCCTTCCAGAAAGTTCTTTCCTAGCAGAGAACATCGGTGAGTGTGTAAACACACAGAGACTCTCCCGAGAGGTCACGTTCTGTTATTTCTTCAGTGTTTCGTGATTATCAAAGCGCGCAGTGGCCCCTCGCCAACCTCAGGGAGCACCTACAATGCTCCCGCTGGGTTTGGAGACCCAGACGTGTTTAAACAGACCAAGTGTGGCACAGGTCGCTGGGCGTGGCCCCTTCCCCTCTGGGCCTCACCGGGTGACTCAGCAGCCATCAGTCAAAGCGAACCACTTGCTAAGCACCCCAACTGTGCACTGCAGGGAAGGACAGAAGCCACCAAACACGACTCCCATCTTCCGTGGGCCCGATGTCTCCTCTCCCGCCGTCCCAGGCTTTGAGGGGTCTCTGGGTCCTTCTTTCTCAGTAAGCACTTACTGAACTGGGAAGGCCAGCCCACAACTTGCCACCAACCAAACCGTAAAATGCCAAACGGTGCAGCGTGTACCACAATTACAGTGTTGTAAAAAAAATGCGCAGTTCAAAAGATTAACAGGTGCTGAGAAGATAATCACGGCCATTTCAAAAAACCAGACCATCAAACTCCCTAGCTGTCAAGTCAGTCCCGACCCAGAGCTTCCCTACAGGGCAGAGCCCAGCTCCCAGGGGGACTTCCAAGGAGCCCGGTGGACTCGGACTGCCAGCATTTTGGTTAGCAGCCAGTTCTTAACCACTGCACCACGTGACCATTTTAGGGTGGTGGAATTATGGGTGATTTTTTAAAAAAACTTCTGTTGTATGACACCATGCCAACCCAACAGCCACACTGCAGGAGAAGGACTCCGGTCACCTGCTCCTGTGGAGGTGTACACCCTCAGGGACCCTGCAGGGCAGTTCTCCCCTGTTCTGTAGGATTGCTGGGGGTTGGGACAGACTAGCTGCACCCAACTACAATACAACAACATGAAGAACCCTATTCTTTACTAACCAGGGCTTCAAGTTCAGTCAGTGCTTCACATCAGGAGGCGGGGAGAAGAGGCCAAGCTCCCGCTGAGTTCAGCTCGCCTCTGTGTTCTGCAGACAGAAGGCAGAGCAGGGGAAGTCTGCGGGGAGACAAGCAGTTCTGCATCACCTCACCAGAACCCCGTCAGAGCCCCTGATGCAGCGTCAGGCCAAACCCCATCCAACAGATGGCCAGGCCTTTGTCCTGTGAGGCCACTGGGTGAGCACAGAGGTCAGCCTTTCCATTAATAGCTGAGCGCTTAGGGGCTGTGCCAGCAGGGCTGTTTCCCGAAGTATGAAAATCCACAGCCGTCGAGTTGATTCTGACTCACAGCGACCCTCTATGGCAGAGGAGAACTGCTCCATAGTGTTTCCAAGGAGCACCCAGCGAATTCGAATGGCTGACCTTTGGCTTAGCAGAGACACAGCACCCAGCCACAACGCTAGCAGTGTTTCCACTGAAAGTACAGACTCACGGCAATCCCACAGGACAGTGCAGAAGTGTCCCGTGAAGTTCCCAAGAAGCATCTGGCAGAAGAAATAATGTACCCTAAAGTACAGCACTTAACCACGGAACCAGCAGGTCACCCCTTCTGAAGAAGACAGTGAGACCTGTGAGAGCTGGAGTTCAGCAGGACCTTGCTTTTCGGGGCCAAGAAGGACCCCGAGACCCCCAAAGCCAGAAGGGAGGGCGATGTCAGGTGCACAGGGGTACACTTGCAATGCGTGATTCCTTCTGCCAGGTGCTCCTTGGAGGCTCTACGGGGCAGTTCTCTGTCTATAGGGTTGCTGTGAGTTGGAATCGACTTGATGGCAGTGGGTTTTCTTTTGGGGGGAGTTAGGTACCCAAACCAAACCACACCCACTGCTGTTGAGTCAATTCTGACTCACAGCTTCTCTGTAAGTCCTAAAGTAATGGTTTTGCTCTATTGTTCCCTCTGAAGTAACCGAACCAAACCACACTCACGGCTGCCAGTCGATTCCGACTCACAGAATAGAACCACTCCATTAGTTAGCAGCTGAGTGCTTAACCACTGCACCACGAGGCCGCCCCTCCTAAAGAGCTGTTCTAAGACGTTAGGCTGACGCCTGTGAAAGCTGGAACCTGAGAGACTGCCTTGCTTTTCTGGGAGTCACAGGTTCCCCACATCCAGCAGGGTGCAGCTGTCTCACCACATCTCTGTTGCTGCCTGTTAGGGGGAAACGGTGGCATTTGCCTTCTTTGCCAGCTTTCTGCTGCACACAGGTTCTGGCTCTCACAGGTTCTACTGTATCTGTGTGCACTGGGCTTGGAGAAATGGTCTCCAAGGTCAGACCAGAAGCCGCGTTCCATGCTGGGCTGTCACATAAACACAGTCCTGGCCTCGTTGCCACGGCAACGTCGATATGATGGACTATGTCTCTCCTAACTGTAATGCCTTCATCTGCGAGGCAGAAGGCCATGGTACCTGACTTGCAGTACAGAGTCTCTGGCACGTAAAAAAATCTGAAACCAAACCCATGATGACCCTATAAGACAGGAGAACTGCCCCCAGGGTTTTCCAAGGAGCACCTGGTGATTTCCGAATGCAGAGCTCCGCAGATCTTTCAGTCAGCAGCGGAGCTCTGAGTCATGCCACCACCAGCGCTCCCAGCGCAGAAACCCAAACTCACGGCTTTTGAGTTGGTTCTGCCTCATCGTGGTGCTCCGGGACACAGCAGAACTGCTCCACAGAGTCTCAAGTGAGCGCCTGGAGGACTTGAACTGGCAACCTTTTGGTTAGGAGCTGAGCGTTCAACCCCTGCACCACCTGGCACATAGTAAGGCTCCATAAATTATTGCCAGAATTTGGGGCTGACAGATGACACATCACCTCTGGGCCAGATCCCTAGAAGAATCTGAATTCCTGCGTGCACTGGCATTCAAGTACCAACCATTACTGCACTCTTCTAAGAACAGAAAGGTTGCAGATTCTAGTAAACCAAGAGGGTCCTTGGAAGAGAGGCCTGGGATCTGTGCCTGAAGATCAGCCATGGGAACCCGTCTGACACTTCCCCTCTGACACACACAGGGACTCTGTGAGTTGGAGTCGACCACAGTAACCTGTCTGGTCTGTAACCTGGGCAGCAGTGACACGGATGACTGCCCCTCTGCGTTCCCACTACCTGCATGGATTCAGCCCTGAGGACAGCAAGCCGCCATGACAGCCGACGAGAAGGGCTGGTGGGATCCGCAGCTGATCCGCTGCACCGGGCTGTCTCTCCCAACAAAGCATTCACCCCAGAAACCCCACCTGGAGCCCTGTAAAGGCTTACCTTCTCACTCTGAAGGAGCTCGCCCACCAGCAGCCTCAGCTTCCCCTGGGGGCTTCTTCCTGCAGACTCTCAGCACCCAGAATCTGCATGGATCCCCAGGGGATTCTGACCCACATTCAGGCTCTAGGCCACTGCTCTCACGCCGTCTCCTCTTTGGCTCAACAGGTAGGATGAATCTGTGGACTTTCCCAGGTTAGGAAATCAGCTGGCGAGGAGACAGCCCAGACCCCGAGCCTGGATTTCACGGTTTCTGATCCTGCTGCTGCTGCGCTGCAGGTGTTTCACAGGGCCAGGGGGTGTTTAGGGATTGCTTCACTTCTGTGTTATTTAGATCATAGTTCTAACACGATTGATCATGAAAAATAAGATCAGCTTCCTGAAAGATCTTGCTGGGTTGGGTCTTTAGCTCTGAAAAGAAGCTGGAGTTGATTACATGGTACCAAAATAGTTTAAAGTCTGACACAGGAATGTGTTCTAATGCTTAACATGAATTTTGCAGAATTAAGTTCCTTTAAAATCTTAAAGAGAAGCATTTATCAGCATTCCCTGTGATGAAAAAAAAACTCACCTGAAAAATAACTAGATTCTCCCTACAGACGTAAAGATAAGAATTAAAGACCATGCTTTAATTCTACCTCTCTAAAGGAAGAAATTCTGTAAAGGTGGAAGTATAGCACAATTTATTTTTAAAGTATAAGTACATGGGCTCCCCTACCATTTCCACCTTCTGAAATTCCACCTACCTTTTCAAAACCCATCCAGTTGTTACAACAATTTATACATTTTGCTTATAAACACATCATTCCCCCACATTGGGGCATGTACTTGACCACAAAGAAGTCCCCTAAAACGTCTCCTTCATGCTTCTCTGTTGATCCCACATCTTCCATCACAGCTGTATGTTGACTTCCACTATCTCCACAACAGAGAGTGAAAAGAAAACATTACATACCTCAGTCATTCAGCAAATGCTTATTGTGTGTTTGAGATTGAGATGACCATAAGGAACACAATCAATACAGTACCACCCTCAAGGACCTCAGAGAAACCAGCTGCTAATAAGCTGACTCTGATTTGTGGTCCCCACAAGTGTGTCAAAATAGAACTGGCCTCCATACGGATTCCAGTGGCAGATTTTCCCAGAAGTAGATGGCCAGGACTTTCATCTGAGGCCATCAAACTTTTGGTGAGCAATCCAGCTTGACACAGGTGGGCAGTTTGATCCTACCCAGAAACTCTGCAGGAGAAAGGTCCAGTAATCTGCCTCCATAAAGACTACAGACTATAGGACTTCCAGACAACACGGCATCACAGACAAAAGCATCACTCTGTCCCTCCATAGCAAAGGTCCCCCAAAACAAAGTAAAACAGAGACAAACATCAATCCTGGAACATGAAGTGTCAAACATTTCAGCCAAAGACTGAGTGGAAGAAGAAACTGACAGGAAACAGAGAGCGAGAAAAGATATGAGGGGGAGCTCCCTATCAGCTGACCCAGCACAGATTTACCATCTTGGACACCTGCCAGAGAGCGGCAGACAGGGAGCATGGGAGAGCAGATTCATGGAGGTCTCCGCAGAGAACAAAGCACTGATAGCAAGCAGGACATGGGTTGCCACCTCCATTTTCTCTCTGCAACTACACCTCCAACACCTCTGGCCTGATGTGATGGTTCAGCTCACTGGGAAGCATGGTGCCCACGCAGCTGGGATGCACCATGCCCACACTGGACACCAGCGGATGTGCAGTATGTGACAGCACCTTCAAAAGCTGCCAGCAGGACACAGGTCATCTACTGGACCTGCCCTGCTACACCAGAGCTGAGGGACTGCTCTTGCTGCTGGAAGTGAAAAGCACCATGACCACAGATGAGCAAACAACACAGACTGTATGGCCTGCCTGCCCTGACATAACTAAATATAAAGCATGATGAAGCCAACAGATATATAGTCAGTAAACAAAACAGAAAACTACATAATGGCCAAAAGACAGAAGTCAACATCAAAACATAGCCAAGTGCCAAGTGCCGTCGAGTCGGATCAAAACATAGATAACAATAAATAAATAAAAACTCAACTGAAAAAATACTAGATTCTCCTTGCAGACGTAAAGATAAGAATACTGGCCAAGCCAAGCCAAGTGCCGTCGAGTCATGCTTTAATTCCCTCTTTGGCTTATAGACACATTGTTTCCTCACATTGGGGCATGATTTGACCACAAATGAATCCCCTAAAATGTCTCACTTACCTTCTCTGTTGACCCTGCATCTTCCATCACAGCTGTATGTTGACTTTTATTATCTCTACAACAGAAACTGAAAAGAAAATGTTACACACCTCGGTCATCCAGCAAGATGGTCTCAACAGATGTCCAAAATAAAATGCTAGATGACTTTCCAGTAGAAGGCATTAGAATTACCTGACAGGGAATCCAAATCTTTAATGTTCACAGCTATTCAAGAGTTGAAGCAAAAAGCAGACAGAAATGAGGAAAAAAAAATAAAGACATTCACGGAAAAGGCAGGCAAATTCATGGAAAACATTATCAAAATAATACAGGAACAAAATGTCCTAATAAATCACACAAAACAGCAACTAGAAATTCAAAAGCTAAACAAGATTTCAGAAATGAACAGTGTCATAGAAGGTCAGAGGAGCAAGTTTAAAATGATGAAAGACAGGTTCAGTGAAATTGAACATAAACACATAAGATTCAACACTGAGGAAAAGTCAGAAAAAATAATTAAAAAAAAAAAAGAAGAAACCCTGAGAACTATGTGTGATACAATCAAAACCAAAACTGTGAAAATGAGTGCACTTCCAGAACAGGGTGGGAAACAGAAAACACAGAGAGGATCATTAAAGAACTACTGACAGAAAACTTTCCCAATACCATGAACGATACAAAGCTGACCATCCAAGAAGCTCAACAAACTTTGTATAGGCCAGACACTGAAAGAAAATCATCAAGGTGTATCATTACCACATTTGCTAAATCCAAAGACAGGAAAGAAATTCTGAGAGCAGCTTGAGGGGGGGAAAAAAAAAACCCTCACATACAGATGAGAAAAGAATAGGAAGAAGTTCTGATTATTCAGCAGAAACCATGCAGGGAAGAAGGCAATAAGATGACATATAGATAATGTTGAAAGAAGGAAAAAATAACTGTCACAAAAGAATAACACAACCTGAAAAACTTTTGTTCAAATACAATGGTGAATTTAGGGCATTTCCAAATAAACAGAAATTAAGGAAACACATAAAAACTAAAAAAAAAAAAGCAAGAATTATTGAAGAGAGTCCTTCAGTCTGAAAACAAACAATATCACACCACAGCCTGAATCTAGGACACAAGATTGTACCAGCCAGCTATCAGCCTACCAAATGAACTTCCAAAGATTACCAAAAGCAAAAGAACCAGAGGAGCTAATCTGTAAATGAACACAACATCAGAACAATCAAAGAGGGAATGAATAGTGTAGACACAGGACTTCCTAATGGAGTTGAAGGCAAGCCACTACCAAGTAAAAGTAACCCAGTTCAAATCTAGGAAGACAAGGGTAAATTAAATTTCAAGGTAATCATAAAGAAAGTCCATGAACCTACTCATTAACATGAAGCAAAACATAATGTCTCAATAAAAGCTAAATCTATGAAAACAAAAAAGAAATCCACAAACCAAAGGAATTCAGCACAGGAGCATAAGAGAAACAAAGAAAGTGTCAGCACCACAAAAAACAAAACAAAAAGCCCAAAGCACTACAAAATGACAGCAAAAAACTCACAACTCACACCTATCAACAATTATACTGAATGCAAAAGTTCAGTCTGTACCCACAGAGGGATAGAGAGTAACCGAATGGATAAAGAAACAGAATTCATCAATAAGCTGTTTATAAAAGACAAACTTTAGAAACAAAGACAACTAGTACTAATACAACGACAGATACACTGACCAAGGGGACAGATTGGAGAACAGATGTGAATCCACTTATCTATGGCACCTGATCTTTGACAAAGTCCAAAACTCCATCAGATACCAGCAGGGTCACTCATGGCAGACAGCTTTCAGCTGTCAGTCTTTTCAGCAGATGGTGGTGGGAAAACTTGATGTCATCTCCTAACATGGAAGAAACTGGAGGGCATTTTGCTGCATCAAGTGAGTCAGTCACAGAGGGACAGGTGTGCGAGACCACCACTATGAAGACTCATAGGGAGAAACAGTCTTTGATGGTTATCTGGAAGGGGAGAGGTGGAGATGGGAAACCACTAAATAAACTATGGAAAAGGAGTAACTTCAGGGGAGGGTCAGATAGCATGCACTACTAGGGAAGCCAGTGCAACCTGTACCAGGCAAGACTGTGGAAGCTCCGTAGACACACTCAGACCCCTGAGAGACTGGATTGCTAAACTGAGGGCTATAGGGACCATGGTCTCAGGGAACACCCAGCTCCCCTGGCATAACACAGTATATAAGGAAAATCTTCTACATTCTACTTTGGTGAGTAGCGTCTGGGGTCTTGAAAGCCTGTGAACAGCCGTCTAAAATATTCCACTGGTGTTACCACTTTAGGAACAAGGAAGAGGGAAGAAAACTAAAGAAACAAGGGAAAGCAACAAGCACCAATGGGCCACCTCTACAGTGCATTCCACCAGCTGAATCCAGTGCAATTAGACGGTGCCTGGCTACCACCACTGACTGCTTTGACAGACCACAACAGAGAGTCCCAGACAGAGCTCGAGCAAAATGTATAACAAAATTCTAACTCAAAAAGAAAGACCAGACTGAGTGGCCTGAGAGAGACTAGAAGAACCCTGAGAGTATGGTCCCTGGACACTCTTCAGCTTGATAATGAAGTAATTCTTTAAGGTTCACCCTACCACCAAAGATTGAACAGATCCAGAAAACACAGCCCCCAACATCTGTGAGCTTATGTACTACGGGGGCTTGCATTTTGCTGTGAGGCTGGAAGCTATGTCACTGCTGCTCAGATGCCAGCAGGGCCATCCAAGGTAGATAGTCAGCTGAGCTTACAGACAGAGACAGACTAGGAAGAGGGACCTGAGAGCCTGCTTCTGAAAAGAATTAGCTCGTGCAAACCTCTGAAGCCTAAAAACAATTGTGGACGTGGCACAAGACTGGGCAGTGTTTTGTTCTGTTGTTCATGGGTTTGCTATGAGTCGAAGCCGACTCGGCGGCACCTCACAATGACAACAACAGTGAAAACCTTGTGAAGAGCAGTAGAACACTGTCAGTTATGGTGCCAGAAATGAGCCCCCCGGGTTGGAAGGCACCTGGAGGACCACTGGGGAAGTGCTACCTCCTCGAAGTAGAGTCGACCTTAATGACACGGCTCGAGTGAAGACCTCGGGACCTTCATTTGCTGATGTGGCACGACTCAAAATTAAAGAATGCAAACATTCATTAATAGTTGGAATGTGCAAAGTAAGAATCTAGGAAAATTGGAAGTCACCCAAAATGAAATGGAGCACATAAGCATCAGTATCCTAGATGGACTGGTACTGGCCATTTTGAATTCAACAATCACACAGTCTACTACACCGAGAATGAAAACTCAAAGAGAAATGTTGTTGCCTTCATCGTCAGAAAGAACATTCCAAGATCTGTCCTGCAGCACACTGCTGTCAGCAATAGGGTAGCATCCATATGCCTTCAAGGAAGGCCAGTTAATATGACTGTTACTCCAATTTATACACCAACTACAAGGCCAAAGATGAAGCAATGGAAGATTTTTACCAGCTTCTACAGTCTGAAATTGATCAAACATGCTATCTGGATGCACTGATAATTGCTGGTGATTGGAATGCAAAAGCAGCAAGCAAAGAAGAAGGAATGGTAGTTGGAAAATACGGCCTTGGTAATAGAAATGATGCCAGAGATCACATGACAGAATTTTGCAAGGTCAACAACCTCTTCGTGGCAAGTATCTTTTTCACCAATGTAAGTGGTGACTATACACATAGACCTCACCAGACGAAATACACAGGAATCAAGTCAACTACATCTGTGGAAAGAGACAATGGCAAAGCTCAGCATCATCAGTTAGAACAAGACCAGGTGCTGACCGTGTCACAGACCATCAATTGCTCACATGCAAGGTCAAATTGAAACTAAAGAAAATTAGAATAAGTCCACAAGAGCCAAAGTACAAACTTACGTATATCCTACCTGAGTTTAGAGACCATCTCAAGAACAGAATTGATGAGTTAAACACTAATGAAGAAGGACCAGACAAGCTGTAGAATGATATCAAAGTCATCATCCATGAAGAAAGAGAGTCACTAAAAAGACAAGAAAGGAAAGCAAAAGAAGGAAATGATGAAGAACTGAAGATGTTCAAGGATGTTCGAGAAGACAATGCAAAGGACTGCAGCAACATGTGCAAGGAGCTGGGGACGGAAAACCAAACGGGAAACACACACTCTGGATTCTACAGGGAAAATATTAAACGACTCAAGAAGCATCAAAAGAAGATGAAAGGAATACACAGAGTCATTATACCAAAAAGAATTGGTTGACATCCAACTATTCCAAGAGGCAGCATATGATCAAGAACAATTAGTGCTGAAGGAGAAGTCGAAGCTGCACTGAAGGCATTGGCAAAAAACACTCCAGGAACTGATGGAATATCAGCTGAGATGTTTGAACAAAGGGACGCAGTGCTAGAAGTGCTCACTTGTTGGGATTAGGTATTGTCGAGTCGTTTATGACTCACAGAGACCCCAGAACAACAGAACGGAACCCCGACCAGTCCCGTGCCGTGCTCACAACCGTGGCTGTGTGTGAGCCCGTTGTTACAGCCGCTGCGTCCGTCCGTCTCATCAAAGGTCTTCCTCTTTCTCGCTGACCCTCCACTCCACCACGCATGATGTCCTCCTTCTCCAGGGACTGATCCCTCCTGTTAACACGTCCAAAGAATGTAAGACTATGAATACGTTGACCCAGCAGAAGGCACTGTGAGAAATCTAGCCCCACAGACTGGTCATCTTCTGCTTCCGTAAAGATCACAGCCAAGAAAACCCTACAAGTGGTGCTACTCTGCAATACCCGAGGTGATGATGAGTCAGTGACACCCAGCAGCCACAGAATGAAGAAAGTACCGCCCCACTGCAAAATTTCATTAGTACAAAACGTGAATAAATTGTTGCTCCCTTAAGTAAAAATTCATGTAAGTAGAACCCACCACCCTCAGTGAATAATCCCATTTGTTTGTTCTTCAGGAATCCTGGTTTTCAGTCACTCATTCCAGCCCCTTGGCTTCCAGTGCGCCATGCCCTCATGCCTGGATGTCACTGCTCTTAAAGCTGAGTCCACCTAGAGCACCCCTCCCCAACCTATGCTCCATCAGCTGGTGTATTTCTACTTATTTTTAAAAACTCACCTAAGAGTTGCCTCTTCTGGTTAGCATTCCACAAGGGACCCCTCCAGACTCCCTTTTTCATCCTTTGCTTCTCCACCCTGGTCCCAGAGAACCCCGCAGACACGCAGCCGCAGTACCATCCCCGTCCTCTCCACCGTGGCACTAGGAAGGAGCCCTGCCGGCTCGACCGTGGAGCCCTGGGCAGGTCATCGAAGTGTTGGAAAGACCTGGCGGCCTGACCCTGTCGAGACCACCTGAGAGCACTGCACGGGGCCGTGCTGTTCTGTCACCTGCAGCTGCCGTGAGTCGGGATCAGTGCAATGGCACCCCACAATCACGGCACTGAAACTTAGGCGGGAAGAAGAGAAAGGACCGGTGCCCTACTGCTGGACGGGGCAGAGCTAGGGCTCTAAGGCAGGTCTCCTTCCTTCTGGGCAATCATTAAGTGCCACTGGACTAGCTGACTTCCTAGGTTACTTTACCTTAGTGGAAGCCTTTCGGTTTTGCCCGACTAAACCCATTCTACGCCTTTGAAGGTGCTGTCCTGAATGCCCTGGAATGTTTTTCAGCTTTCTTTGAGCTGACTTCCGTCCTTCCTGTGCGTCTCAGCTATCTAGTGCTGCTGCAGCAGAATACTACTAGTGGGTGGTTTTAACAAAGAGAAGTATTTTTCTCGCCATCTGGGGAGCTAGAAGTCTGAATCCAGGGTGCCAGCTCTCGGTAAGTCTTTCCCTCTAGGGGCTCTGAAGAGAGGTCCTCATCTCCTGTCAGCGTCTGCTCCTTCGTTCCTTCTGGCACATACACACATCCACCTGCACATATAAACACCACACACAAACACACACACACATACAATCACACATGTAAACACATATTCACCCGCACATATAAACACCACACACAAACACACACACATACACTCATACTTGTAAACACATCCACCAACACATGAACACCACACACAAACACATACACACATACACTCACACATGCAAACACGCATGCACCAACACATATGAGCGCCACACACATACACTCACACATGTAAACACACACCCACCAACATATAAACACCACACACAAACACGCACATACACACACTCACACTTGTAAACACACATCCACCAACACATAAACACACATACACTGACACACAAACCCACACCTACACCCCCCACAAAAAACACGTACACATATAAACACACATACAAACACACTGACACATATAAACACACATACATATGCATTCACACATACAAACACACCCACATACACCCACACATATAAACAGATATACCAACAGACATACCAGCACATATACCCACACATATACACATTCACACATATAAACACACATACAGCCACATATAAACACACATACAAACACACCCTCACATATAAACATGCACAGACAAATAAAACTTATTTTTTTGTTTCACGAGAGCACAACCATTCATGGACAATTACAAAGGCTGACATAAGATTGGAATGAGATGCGCCATCTCTGCCATCTCTGGTGTTACTTTTTGAACTGTGGCCCCCCCAAATGGTCTGTCAACTTGGATAGGCCATGACGCCCAGTGCTGCATGATTGTCCACCACACTGACATCTGATGTGACTTTTCTCAGTGTTGTAAATGGTACCACTACCATGTGAATGAGGCCAGATTAGAGCCAGGTACCTCACTGAGGGCGGACTCCACCTACCAGCTGAGGCTGTGTCTGAGGGTAACCTCTCTTGAGATCTAAAAGACAGAGATGAGCAGAGATACAGGCGACCCATACCACCAAGAAGGCAGCACCAGGCATGGAGCACCCTTTGGACTGGGGTCCCGCTCGGAGCAGCTCCTAGCTCCAGGGGAAGATTGGGGACAAGGGCTCTTCCTCCAGGGAGAAACCCTTGCCCTGCAGCCGGCACCCCGAGCTAGGACTTCCGGCCTCCCCGAGGGCCAACTTCTGTTTGCAGTGGTTGTTGCGGAAGAAACACTTGGGGCATTTCCGAGACGGCAGCACCCGATGGCCAAGACACTTGAGGAGACGCCCTCCAGAACACTTTCTGAAATGTTTCCTCCAGAGACCAACACACATTCATCTTTTCAACGTTTGTAAACAGGCTTAGTCTATAGCATGTGACCCTCGGGCACCTGTCAGTGGGACACAGATGTGAAGCTCACAGAGCTCATGACGGACCCTGGCAAAGCCTCACTTTTGTCCTTCATGTCATCTGATTCATTAACTGTCCCCAGAGCTGAGGGCCCGATGGAGCCATCAGTATCCCTGGAGCACCTCGTCAACTTCCTTCAGTAGAGGCTAGAAGTTAAATTTAAATGGGGCAGTTGTCCGCTTGTTTGCATTTATCAGGACCGCACACTGTGGGACCCGAGAATATCCTGCAAGGGCCCTGAGTCCCACGCTGGCCCCTCCATCCCCACTGACAGCAACAATGGGAAGCAGTGTCATGAAATCCTGTCCCCATCAAGTCAGCTGGTGTTTCCAGACTTCGTGATGAGAGGAGCCCCCTGGGACTGGACAGACCGGGGATAACCTTAAAAGAAAGTTTGGGATTAAAACCAGAATTGTGTTGGATGCTGTCAGGTAGATTCCAGCCTGTGAAGACCCCATGTGACAGAGGAAAGCTGCCCAGGGGAGCTTCAAAGGTGGGGATCTGACGGAAACCCAGTGCCAGGGCTTTGCCCCAGGGAGCCACTGGGTAGGCTCTCACTACCAACGTCTCTGTTACCAGCGGAGCGCCTAACCGCTGCCCCACCAGGCCCCTCACAACGTGTCCTCCTAACTCTACTCCCAGGGCACGTGAGGCTCTGTACATGATGAATAAGAGCATGGTTTGGGAGGAACCAGACTGAGTTCAAATCCCTGGCTCGGCCTCTTGCTAAATCGACAACACTCTGCCTCAGTTTCTTCCCCTATAAAATGGAACAACAGTAGCATCTACTTTTATAAATAGGAAATTAATCTGCATATATGAAGCACTCATGAGACGACACACTAATAAGAGTTTGAAAACAAAAACAGGTGATTGTATCAACAGTTACCCTAAAGCAGAGAAGAGAAGACAAGGGGCACAGAGAACTCGAGGGCTGCAAACAGAACCACCGGAACACATTTAAAGAGAAGGGTGACTCGCTGTGAAAAAATGGAACTCACATTGCTGAGTAATCGTTACGGCAGTTCAGTGGAAACCTAGTTTGCCATGTAAACTTTGGCCAAAGATGCAATGAAATATGATCAAATAAATAAAAAACAACCAAGGTGATTAAAACCTCTGGCTGCCTCTAATTAGCGCTCGGTGACTGAACATCGAGATCACACCAGGTGGTGTGTCCGGTGACGTGCTGTAACTGTCACTGCTTTGTCACAAGGTCTGCCAGCCAGTTGCTCTGGAGATGCACCACCTCATGGCGCCCCATGTGGGTCCCTGCAGAACTGTGCTCCATGGCCTCAGTCAGGGGGAGGAGGTCGCTATGGCTTTCTTCCAAAGAGTCTCTGGGTGGACTCAAACCCACAACCTTTCAGCTAGCAGACAAGCGCACATCACGTAGGGACTAGAAGAACACAGAAAACCAGCCTCTCCTGTTCCTGGCCCTCTGCCCCAAGCATCACTCTACAGTGTTTCTCTTGTCTCCTGCCAAACCCAAATCTACTTCCTTTGAGAGTCATCTGTAAGTTCCCCTTACAGACAGGAGTTCAGTTTTTTTCTCAGTTCTGTCACTATTGATAAGCTGAGTTCTGCAGAGCAGTAACTGGTAAATCCTGGAAATTTTTGTTGTTTTAAAAGCATCAGCAAAGGTGTGCGTGCTGTGTGATTCTACTTCATTTTAATTACAAGGGGAGGCTGTGTTCTCTCCTGTCCTCTTCTGCTAGGACTGCGAACGCAGCCACATCCTGAGTGACGGAGGCGGTGGGCAGATCCCATGGATTCCTCATCGCTAGTCACAGCAGAACATGAGGCTGGCGGGTGCAGCTGCCTGACCAAACTACGCACCAAACCCAAACCAGCTTCAGTCACCCATCTGAGATGACCCTTCCCTGCGTGTGACCGCCCCACTTACAGAACTGGGTATCTGGTTATGTCAATCAGCAGGGCGGCCTGTACTCCTCCATAACATACACAACGCACAAACAGACCCCTCGAACTCTCAGCAATGTGAATCTTTAAAACAACGTAAGCAGTGACACCTGGTCCTGCGGGTCAGTCGGCCAACCCTCCCAGCCAGGGCTGTTCACCGTGCGGCCTGGCCAAGAAGTAAAAACATAAGGACATTTGAAATTCTATCTTGGTATCTTCTTTCCTGACAAAAGAACCTGAAACTGTTTTGCAATTGGGAAGGGCATGCTTCCTTCAGATAAAACTTAAAAATGTGCATCTGCCCATAAAAATGCTGACCGTCTAAATGCATGAACAGATGTCATGTCTAGGAATGGCCCGACAGCTGCTGCACGCTCGTATGGGACGTAAGCATTGCAGAAAAATCACTCAGCCACTCAGAAGCCTATCTGTAAAGCCTTCTGTGTCAGAACACAAGGCCTGATTCATCCTTCCCTTCACAAGCCTGGCTTCCAAAACTTAAACAGAATGGACAGTGTCCTTTAAAATCTGAACCCATCAGCGCTCCAGTTCGGTTCCAGCACGGTTCAAATGTCTGGGAACAGAACTGGAAAGGTGCGCAGCTGAAACAAGGCCCTGTGGGTAAGCAACGATCGGGATGGCCGGGCCCATGGG
This sequence comes from Heterohyrax brucei, assembly GCA_028571685.1. Taxonomy (NCBI): domain Eukaryota; kingdom Metazoa; phylum Chordata; class Mammalia; order Hyracoidea; family Procaviidae; genus Heterohyrax; species Heterohyrax brucei. Next base: position 85,209,810 of record CM053159.1, read on the forward strand.
AGCGCACGGCTGCGTGGTTTTCTCACAGGGCACAGAAGTCACTTTGGTGAGATTTAAAGCGGCTTAAAGACAGAGACTCAATGGCACTTGGCTTGGCAAAGACAGAGACAGAGACGCAAACCGAAGCCAAACCCACTGCCATCGAGTCAGCGACCCAAAGGACAAAGCAGAACTGTCCCAGGGCTGGGGGCAGTCTTTAGGGAAGCCAGCAGCCAGGCTTTCTCCTGCAGAGCAGCTGGTGGGCTCAGACCACTGAGCTTCAGGTGAACAGCCAGCTCTCTAACCACAGCGCCACCAGCATTCCTCACGGTGACTCAGGTTAGAAGTGTGACCAAATAACGGAATAAATTCCAAGTCTCTGTGTCTGTTTCTCTGGTGAGAAAGCAAGTGTCACCACCTGGAGCAGGCACGCTGTGTCCGCAGGCAAGGGGCGCCCCGTCTGGGCGCTGAGAGCACTGTGTGAGCAGCACCCGGCTCCTCCGTGTGGCCTCCAGGCGTGGGCAGCCCACCTTGCCTCTGTCTCCTGAATCTCCTGTGCCCCATGCAGAGTGCATCACCCCTGCTCAGACCCTAGTGTCAGCTCCGAGCCTCCACCCTGGCCCACTTCGACCACCTGGGGACCTCCACCTGATGCTTCGTCCCAAGACACCTGCACGACCTTCCAGCGCCAGGCACTGCAGCGTCAGGGAAGTATCTTCCAGGTGTGTGGAGTCTCCTGCGACCCGCCTACAGCATCCCCTCCTCTCTCACACAGCGCTCACCAGTGCTGTGAGGGGCAGGAGATGGCCCCAGCTCGTGGCAGCCCCCTGCCCAGCGGGACAGCATGCTCACTGCACCCACGCCAACCCCACGATCGGCTGGAGATCGGGCCGCTGTGACCTTGACCCTCAGACGTGGATGGCCAGCTCTTTCTTCCTAGGCTCCGTCTGGAAACTCTACCCAAACGTGTGTTGCATCACAGCCACATATGGCGCTCCGCTGACCGGTGGTGACACTCTGTGCTGCACTGGCCGGGAATCGGACCCCGTGTCCTGCGTGGCAGGCGGGTCCCCGCCACTGAACCGTCAGTGCCCTGCACAGCACAACTGCCACAGTTAGAGTTATGACACGGGACACACAATTCGCCACACAGTTCGCCACATCAGGGGCGTCTGCCAGTGAGGCTGCAAGCTGTACGAGAGTTTCTATTTTCCGTTTGCTACCCACCACACCCGGCAAAACGCCTTGCCCAAGAGAGACGCCTGATGTGTGCAGCTCCCATATGCCATGGCGCTGCCTCCAATCTCTCCCTGCCCCTTGTCCCACGGTTTAAAGGCGATGTTCTGGCATCCAGGTGATGGCCGGGGGAAGATGAGCCTGGACAAGAGACACGGACAGTGACACACATGCCTGGTGTGCCTTAAGAGACTACCGGACTCTGCAGAAGGTTCTAGGAAGCAACATCTTGGGGTTGACTGCCTCCACAAACCGCTGTCTCCTCTCCAGGAGACCAGAGGAACTGGAGGGTACCCGGCTACCACTGCTGATTCTTTGGAATCCTGATCAAAAGGGGGAAAAGGCAGAACTGAATTTCAAAGTCTCCTTAGCGCCAGACTTCCTGGGACCATGGATGCCACATGAACCCCTGAAACTACTGCCCTAAGATCATCTTTAAATCTTAAACCAAAAATATCACTTGAAGCCTTTTTAAAAAGAAACAAAAGTTTGGCTTAGCTGATAAAACAAATACCTGCTAAAAAAAAAGAAAAGCCTGCCTCCGGCAGCGTGCTCTCTAAAGAATTACCTGTGTCGGCTCCGACTGGCCATAGCAACTGAAAGGTCACACGGGATCCCGGGCGTGCAGTGAGCTCACTGCAACTGAGGGGGACAATTTAGAAATGGAGACAGAGAAGGGTGCCAGTGTGAAGGATGTCATCCATGTCACTGAATCCCACAGGTAGAACTTGTTCAAGCGGGGGATGTTCTGTGTTTATTGTCAACAACAGAGAATGAATTAAAAAACAGAAGGAATGCCATTTTGCTCCGTGGGTCAGCTTGATTTCTATTTTAGGGTTATTCCCTTTTGGTCTAGTTTCATCGTCCCCAGCTACAAAAAATAAATCACACCAAGCTCTTTGGCATTCCTCTTGGGGATTTCATCAGGCTGTTTCCACAGCCAACGGTCATCCTGACTCTGGGCAAGGGGTGTGGGGAAGCAGGAAGAAAAAGTGCCATATTTCACAAGAGCTGAAATCATTTTCTGCCAAGCCAAGCCAAGGCCAAGTTTCTGCCAAAGCCTGTTTTAAATTCAAAGTATGTTTTCCCTGTATGAACAACGCCAACTCAAGGTCTGGGGCTATAACGTGCCACATGAATTCAGCACTCTGAGATGAAAAGACAGAACTGATACCTTTATAGGCTGCGAACAATAATAATAACTACTGACTGTACAGTCCGCAAGCCCATGTTTGTTTCTGAGTTCAGTGTGTCACTTGAGAATATTCAAAAACATTTGCTAAAGGGGTGTGAACATTCCAGACCCTTGTTGAAATCCATCTGTCTGAATCTGTTAGCTGGTGTGACCCAGCTGTGGAATTCCAGGGCCCTTGCAGGACTAAAGCTTCTTGTGCCAGGGAGAAGGGGTGACCCCTGACTTAGCACCCAGGTTCACTGGAGGCAGAATTCGGAGTTCTAAACAGGTCCATAAACGCGCTTCTTGACGACCCAGCTACATCCAACACAAAACCAAACACTGGTATGGAAAAACTACACAGAATCTGAGCTTCAAAATCAAGGTGAGCCTCGTGACTGTTATTCAGCTCCTGTTTTTTTTAAACGCTTCCACATTCGTTCACAAAAACCTTTAGAAAGGACTCGTGTACACTCCTCAGACACAGGGAACGTCAGTGCCTCCCTCACTGCCGTGTCCCAGCTGGCTCAGGGCTTTCTGTCCCTCACGGCCATGTCCCCAGCTGGCTCGGGGCTTTCTGTCCCTCACGGCCATGTCCCCAGCTGGCTCGGGGCTTTCTGTCCCTCACGGCCGTGTCCCCAGCTGGCTCGGGGCTTTCTGTCCCTCACGGCGGTGTCCCCAGCTGGCTCGGGGCTTTCTGTCCCACACTGCCGTGTCCCCGGCTGTCTTGGGGCTTTCTGTTGCGACTGCAGTGATAAACAGAAGAGACGCCGGGCGTGCCTTCAGGAATCTGTATATTCTTTAATTGTGCTTCAGAGGAAGGCTCACAGAGGAAACTCATTTCCCCTTACAAAATTAATACATACACAGTTCTGGGACGCTAGTTTCTCCTGACACAGTTACATACATAGTGCCTTGTGACATTAGGTGCCAACCCCGTGACGTGTCAGCGCTCTGTCTTCTCAGCCTTCGGTTCTCTCTCATCGGCCTCCCTGTCCGCTCCTGCCCTCTCGTCCTCGCCCCTTGGCTGGCGTGCCCCTTTAGTCTCGTTTTATCTATGACTCAGTCTAATCTTCGGCTGCAGGGTGAACCTTGGGACTGACCTCATTACTGAGCTGGAAGAGTGCCCAGGGTCCCACTCCGAGGGTGCCACCGTCTCTATCAGGCCTTTTGGGGGGAGCTAGAGTCTTGCTCTCCGTTTTCTCCTCCTCTGTCCAGGACCCTCGCTGTGACCCTCAGTGGGCAGTGCCACCTGGTACCCGCTAACTGCACTGGGCTTTGTCTGGTGGGGGCCGCAGGTGGCTGGGATCCACTGGACCCTTAGACTTATCTCTCCCTGTGTCTTCGGTCCTCTTCCTCCTCCCTTGCTCCAGACGGGGTGGGACCAGTGGACTATTCTAGACAGCCACTCACAAGCTTTGAAGACTCTGGATGCTACTTGCCAGAGTAGGATATGAACGTTTTTCTTTATAAACTATGTTACGCCAATTGAGCTGGGTGCCCCCCAGGACCCTGGGCCCCACAGCCCTTGGCCCAGCAGTCCATTTCCTCAGGGAGTTTGAATGAAATCTGTACATTTTTTAGCATGTAAAACATTTTGTGTTATTACTTTAATTCAGAAAGGATGTATTTGCATCTGTTAAAAAAATCATGCTTTCCCATCCCCCCTCTTTTAAGGAAGGAATAAATCTACACATCAAAAATCCTGTCGTTAGTTCTGCTTGAGCACAAGTGGCTTAGTTTCCTCCCAAACCTCCCTGACCACCAGGCTTTGAGGACAACCCACAGGAGTTTTCCACTGACACTGCAGAAGCGAAAGCCCCGTGTCACCTTGTTTGAGCCAGCCCGTGGCTAGCACAGCAGGCCCCAGCAGCTCCTAGGGAAGACGGGGCAGCTTTCCTAGACACTCTCCTTCTCCCTGTAAACCAGGAGGTCCCCTGACCCGTTCGGCTGCCTCCTGCTTGTCTCCCACGTGGAGGAATAAGAAGAGGGTGGCGGGCACCCCAGCAAGCACAGACCGTGGACTAGCCCCTCCGCTCCCGCTCCTCACCAGCTCTGCCGTTTCTCTCACCAGTTCAGGCCCCTTTCCCCTCCCACTGCCCTGCCTGCTGCTGTTGGAGGCTGTCGAGCTGCTTCCAGCTCCCAGGGACATGTGACAGCGTAGAACTGCCCCGGGGCTTCTAGGCTGTCATCTGGATGGGACAGGTCGCCAGGTCTCTCTCCCGCGGTCCCGCTGAGCACGCTCACGCTGCTGACCGTGCAGCTGGCAGGAGAGTGCCAACCACTTGTGCCAAACTGGGTGAAATCATCCAAGTGCCACACAGGTGAGGGACAGGAAAAGCACCAAGAGACGAGGAGACCACGCGCCTTCCCCTGAATTCACCGTCTGACAGGTGACTGGAGTACTGAGAAATTCGCCATCAGCGCCAGGAAGCCCAGCTTTCTTAAAAGCCTGTTTTTTGTCATCCGTAAGTGGAGATCAGGGCTGCAGGAATTGGCTAATTCACAAAAAGTACAAAGGAGGTTCATTCCCGTCTTCCTCTCCTCCAGAAGCACAGGCACTGCATTTCAATGGAGTTAAATATAAGTGCTTCCTTCCAGAGCAGCCGGGAAAACCACAGGATGCATAACCTCGTTTTAAAAGGAGAAAACAAACCAACAGGAAACGTCTCTCGTCCCCACCTGGCCTCCCGGTAGCAGTTCTTTGTGCTGCCAAGGTCCGAGGTGTTTACCGCGCCTGCGTCTCCATGAGCATTCTCTTTGCTTGTTAAACATCATTTTGGTACAGCGGGGTTTCACCTAGGAGCCCGGTGGCACACGGGTGACGTGCCCAGCTGCCAACTGATGGATCGACGGCTCTAGCCCACCCGGCGGCCCCACAGGAGGAAGGCCCTGGACTCTGCCCCATAAAGATGAAACAAACAAAAAAACCCAGACACTGTCACTGGCAAGTGTGTTCTGGCTCATAGCCACCCAATAGGAGAGAGTAGAACCGCCCCTCAGGGCTTCCAAGAGCTGCCTGGTGGATCTGAACTGCCAACATCTTGGTGAGCAGCTGGAGCTCTCAAACACCACACCACCAGGGCCACCCTATAACAATTACAGGCTAGAAAACCTCATGGGGCAGTTCTACTCTGTCCCATGGGGTGACCAGGAATCGAAATGACCTGGACAGCACCTAATCACAATCCCGACAACAACTGTGAGGCTTGGGAGTAGTGGTCCCCACCACAGCAAGAACTCATCAGTCTTTTTCAAAACTGGACCAAGATAGTGTAAGAAGGACTTGGTTAAGGGACAGCCAGGGGTTTTTCCCAACAACGCGACAGTCTTCTAACTTGGCTGACAGTTCCCAGGAGGTACCAGACAGCACAGGGGTGGCAGCCAGACTTCCGAGGGTGCCAGTTATCAGTGGAGGTAGGGATCAAACTCAGCATGTCTCCTGTCGGGTTCTCCCACAGCTCATGGACTTTCCCACTCAGATGGCTGGTTCTGTCATACTTCAACTGAGTGCCTGTCAGAGAGAAGGCCACCTAGGGGCTGCATCCTGTGGGTCATTGTACTGCTGCCCTGGCGACATCTGAAGAGCCCCTGGCGACCACCAGAACTTGAGGATCCCAGAGAACGAGGCTCTGGGAAGGAAAAGGAGAAGCGTTCGAGGGCACCTGTCCTGGGGCGAGTCTCCGGCTGTGAGCCCCAAGTCAGCGTCTGTCCTCCGGTGCTAGCTTTTCCTCTCATCTGTAGTTGGTAGGTGAAAAGGAAGCCTACTGACCACAAGATGACGTCCCTGACACAGAGGAAGGGAAAACAAGTACGCAGAACTCAAACACTATTAAAAAGACCAGACTGGAAGGTCTGACAGACTGGAGGGCCCCCAGAAGACACTCCCCCAGACTCTGTCAGGCCAGAGCCGAAACCATTCCCAAAGCCACCTCTTCAGACAAAGACTGGACTGGACTCTAAAACATAAAATGATTCTGGTAAACAACCTGCTTGGCTTATGTAGACACAGGAAACTAACTGGGCAGCTTCTGTCCCAAGGTGAGATGAGAGGGCAGAGGGGGCCAGGAGCTGGTTGACTGGACACAAGAAACACAGGGTGGAAAAGAGGAGTGGGAGACCAGCTAGGGTCACCTAACAGTGTGCGCAAGTTTGGGTGTGATAAACTGATTGGAATTGTAAACTTCCAAGTAAACAGCGCACGTACACACACACAGAGACACTATATACATATATGTACTATGTATATATTTATATATGTAAAAGTGTATATATATTTATAGTATATATATGGCATATTTATAGTATATATATAGTATTCATATAGCACACATGTCAAGCCAGCCAAGTGCCGTCGAGTTGGATCCGAGTCATGGCGACCCTAGGGGCCAGGGTTACATATAGATCTACTTTTAAAAAGGAACTCAGGTGGTACAACAGCTAAGCACTCAGATGCTGACCACCAGACCAGCAGCTCAAACCCACACAGTAGCCCAGGGCAGAAAGATCTGCTGATCTGATCTCCGAAAGGTGACAGACAGCTAGAGAAACCCCGCAGGCAGCTGTGCTCCATCCTGCGAGGTCACTGTGCATTTGACAGACCAGACGGCACCCGGCAATGACGGTGATGGCCAGTATGTCCGAGGAACAAACCCTGCTTCCCACCAGAGGTGAAGGTGTGAATAATCAAAGGACTCAAATCCAGTGAAATTTTGCCAAAACTTTCCAACCACTGACCCCCAAGTACTCTGCAAACAGACTGAAGTCAGAGAGTCCTAAGTTTTCCTCAGTCATTCAGGGGTGTAAGTTCCTCGGAAGGAGAGCTCTTAAGTCTTCTTTAAAAGTTATTATTATTTAATATTTTACTGTAAGTAAGTGAAAGTTTACAACCCAAGTCAATTTGCCATGGGGCTTGGAAGTCTCTGAATGAGACAGGTCGTCAGAAACGACTTTACGGAAAGAAGACAGCCTCCAGGCGCAGCGGGTCAGGGAAGACCCACGCTCCTCGGGGTTTGTGTGGCCACGAGTGCCGTGGTCGCAGACGCCGGCCCTTTCTTGGTGGCACACGGGGTGGATTTAGACTGCTAACCACTGGGCTCGCCGTCACAGGCGTTGTTACCTGCCATCAGACTGGCCCTGGCTGACGGTGACGCCGTGTGGATCACAGTGGCACAGTGACCAGAGGTTTTCAGAGGCCAATTTTTCAGAAGTCGACAGTCAGTCCTTTCTTATGAGGCACCTGTTGGTGGGTCCCAGCTGCCAACCTCCGGCTGGTGGTCAGGTGCCTAACCGTCTCTGTGCAGCAGCCGGCGCTCCGCGACAGGAGGCACTGGTGACAAGACGCGGCTGTTCATCTGGGCCAGGGGCGACGGGGGGGGCCTTCGGCAGGAGGAACCCTAGGGTGCACCCGGGGCTCCTGACCCCTCTCCCACGCACCCGAGGGGCCTCTTGAACTCACGGACCTCAGAGCCGTCGCAGGGTGCGTGCCCTCGCTGCCTGGTGGCACGGCCTTGCTGACGGTCACAGCCGGACGGAGCCGCACGCTGGCTCCAGGCCAACCTCACTCATGGTCACTGAAGCCCCGGCAGCTTGTGTCCAGCCCGAGGACGTGAGGAGGACGCTGGGCTGCAGAGCCGTGACACTGACGGGGATTTTGCTGAGCACATCATGACACCAGACCATCCCTAAAGACACAATGTCAGCATTCTGTGTGATCTGTGCCGCAGGACTAATGGATTTGTGGGAGATGCTGCCAGGCCTGCTAGAAGCATATTTAATTATGTTGTCTCCGTCAGAGCCTGGGGACGGGGCCTCACGTCTCAGGAGCAGGACGTCCCTGAGGGTGGGCTGCAGAAGGCACTCACAAGGCAGCGGCCGCAAAGGTCCCCGGGTGGCACTGCCGGCTTGCGCTCAGCTGGCAACCTAAAGTCTGGCGGTTCACATCCACCCAGTGGCACTGCAAAGATCCAAACAGAGAGAAGAAGCTTCTTAAGAAACTCTGTGGTTTAATGTCGTTGCTGGTAAATGTATCACTTTCTTATCAATGTGCACAATTACTGACTTTACTGTTCAGTTGAGGAGACCAGGTGGTGTCCCCTGAGTGGCCCTGTGGGACAAAGACCTAGCAATCTGCTTCCATAAGGATGGCAGCCCAGGAAGCCATATGGGGCGGGTCCACTCTGTCACGTGGAGTCACCGGGAGTCCGAGTTGAGTCGGCAGCCCCCAACAACAATGCAGCACTGTTTGTCTAATTTCCAGTGGAGGGAGGAGAAAGAGGAAGTATTAAAAGTATATAGGATGGCATGATGAAATCAAGACAGAATTTTCTTTACTAAACAAAATAACAGAGCCATCAGGTCCCGAGAGTTCAATTTGGGATAAAAATGTTGCTTGGAAAAGATGCCGCCTGAGAAAGCAGGACAGTTTGAGACAGCAGATTCCCAGACTCAGGGCTACAATCTGACGGCACCTTCCGTCCTGTCCTCCGGCAGCTTCTGGAACCCGGCTCTGCTTCTGGTCAGACGAGTGAGTGGATTTCACCAGTGGGACGAAATTCGTGTGCTGATGTGGTAGGACACAAGCACAGCACTGGATCCATACCTCGCGCTCTGGCCCCAGCACGCTTTGGCAAAGACGCTTCTTCACGGCTCCGTAAACACTCCCTCACTCCAGTCATGCTGAAAACGTGTCTCCTACAGTTAGACATCTTAGGACTAAGATTCAAGGACTCCAGAAAAGAAATCAAAAAACAACCCACCTTTGTTTTACTTCACAGTACCTCCCAGGACACAGAAGGGTGGCACCAGGGTACACTGTTGGGGTACACTGTTGATGTACTCCGTCGGCGTATGCTGTTGGAGAGACCCCCAGAAAACTGCAAGCTCCCAAAGCCACTTTTTCTTTGTAAATTGTTTTGTGCAACTGGAGATTTTAAAAGTACGAGTGACTATCTTTAATATTAAAAAAAACAGTCATTAAGTTGGTTCTAACCCATTGAGACCCTACAGGACAGAGTGCAGCTGCCCCGTAGCGTTTCCTTCATTAGAGATGTGCATCAGGTCTAAATGGTCGAGTTATTGAAGCCGTCCGGCTAGCTCACTGGTTGTGGACAGAGCCCTGCAGGCACGACGGTTAAGACCTTGGCTGCTGACCGAGAGGTCGCTGGCTTGAACACCCCAGTGGCTCCATGGGAGATGACAGTCTGCTCCTGTAAGATGACAGCCTAAGAAACCCTGTGGGAAACTCTGTCACGTGGGGTCCCTGTGAGTCGGGACCGACCCGACGGCCCCCCGCAGCAGCAGCCCGGCGGGCGTGGACCTCTTTTGCTCAGAGCAAACACTAGCAGATAACGAACACTTCTCTTCCTTCCCCAGAGCCCTCACAGAGCGGTGGTCAAGCGCTCAGCTGTTAACCTGAAGGTCAGCCTTCAAACCCACCCACCACAACTCGGGCAGGAGACGCAGCAGCCTGCTCCGTGAAGCTCACAGCCTCATAGACTCGCTGGGCAGTGGGTTTGCGGACGATCTTAGCAGTCGTTACGAGTCAGAATCGGCTGGACAGCAACAGGTTCACGGTCCTTCTTTGCCCCAAACCCAGAGGAATTCTGCTGCCTCAGAGAGTCAGCCGGCAGATAGGTCAGGTCAAGTTCAAGCTGCCCTGCTTGCAAAGCCAAAATGAAGGACTTGGATTATTTACTTTTCTCAGGGAAATTTCATCTTCATCAGCTGTATTAGAGTATGGCCAAGCCTAACTGGTAACAGCCACTAAACAGGTGTACTACAGAAAAACCAGTACGCAGAACCCTCCTCGGGGAGCCAGCTGGTGTGGATCCCCCTGTTTCTGGGTGTCACCACACTGAAGAAGTCTCCCTGCTGTCAGAGAGCTCCTGCCCATTGTCTGTCGACCCACAAGTGATAGACACCACGGGAAGGTTTGTGCCGAGACCGTTTTCTTGTGGAATGGATGACAGTTTTCTTCTTGGGTAAGTGTTACGAAGCAGCTAAGAAGCTGTTCCTTCAAATGTTATTTACGATTTTTATTTTCACTTTGCAATTTGTTGTTACATACTTTTTTTTTATGAGGGGCACAGACATTTTCGATGATTATTTGGAAACCCTGGTGGTGCAGGGGTGAAGGGCTATGTCTGCTAACCGAAAGGTCGGCAGTTCAAACCTGCCAGGCACTCCTCGGAGGCTCTGTGGGTCAGTTCTCCTTTGACCTCTAGGGTCACTCTTGTTGGAATTAACTCAACAGCAATGGGCGTTTTGTTTGTTTTTTGGTCTTAGTACACATAGAAGCAAATTCGAACCTCCTGACTTGGCAACAGGATCGAAGTGGACCGGACCCCTGGCCCCTGACTGCACCCCCTCCTGTCTCCCCAGCCCCCGCTGTTGCTCGTGTTGTAGCCGCACCGACCTCTCCTCCCACCCCTGCAGCACAGCGCGCCCACCCCACCCTGGCTGAAGCAGAGCTTTCCCTAGGAGCTTCAGGCTGACCCTGCAGTAGTCAGGAATCTGTCTTCATCACACGACGGTCTGTGGCTCTCAGCCAGCCCCACACAGCAGAGCCCTCTTAGAAATGTAGTAGGTCCTGACACCCAGGACCCATGTGGACTGCATCAGACTCCCTGATGGCCGGGACCCATGCGGCCTGGGTCCCACTCTCTGACGCCCAGGACCCACACGGCCTGAGTCCAACTCTCTTGACACCTAGCACCCATGCGGCCCGAGTTCACCTCTCTGGGAATGGGCTAGGACGTCAGAATTTTGAAAATTCCAGTTCCAGAGGAGAAAGCCCTGGTCACCTCAAGATTTCCAATTCACGGTAACCCCGTAAGATAGAGTAGAGCTGCCCCACCGCGCCTCTGAGGAGTGCCAAGTGGGTGCGGACTGCCAACGCCCAGTTTAGCAGACAAGCTCGTAAGCACTGTGCCACTAGGGCTCTAAGACGTAAAGGTCCCAGCCCAGAAAACTCTAAGGGATAGCTCTGCCCTGACACGTGGGTGCATATGAGCTGAGGTCCTGTCCACAGCACACAGGGACAACCACCACCACAGCACTTAAACACAATCAGCCTCAGCTGTTTCTCGGGATTGTTCAGACAGCCCTCGGGGCCTCTTTAGGCTTGTCACTCAAATCACGGCACCCACAAACAAGCAGTGTTGCCCAGAGAGGAAAGCAACAGAATTCTCTTCCCTCTCCATGAGTAAGTTGGGGGCCGCTGTAACAGACTGCCACAAGCTAGTTGCCTGCAAGACCAGATGATCTAGACGGTGCCCGGCCACCAGCAATGACTGCCGTCACTGGGAACACAACCAAGAGTCCCCGCACAGCAGGAGAAAAATGGGGTGCAGAACTCAAACACTATTAAAAAGACTTGAGTTGATGGTCTGACAAACAGGAGGGTCCCCAGAAGACATGACCCCCAGATTCTCTGTTAGGTAAGAACAGAAACCATTCCAGGAACCAACTCTTCAGACCGAGGCGGGGGTGGATTATAAGACCTAAAATAAAGGCAGCGAGTGCGCCTCTCGGCTTCAGTAGATAGGGGAAGCTCTCTGGGCAGCTCCTGTCTGGAGGGGAGAGAAGAGAGCAGAGGGGACAGGAGCTGGCTGACGGGACACAGCAAACACGGGGTGGAGGGAAAGAGCGTGCTGCCACGGGGCGAGGACAGCAGCTGGAATCGCACAGCAGGTGTGTGCAACGTTCTGTATGATTAATTGACTCAGACTGTAAAGTTTCCCTTAAAGCACAATAAAACATTTTTTCAAAAGGAGCCCTGGTGGTGCAGTGATGAAGCACTCGGCTGTGAACCCCAAGGCAAGCAGCTCACACTCACCCAGTGACTCCTCAGAATAAAAACCTGGTGATAAATACTCTGTAAAGGTCACATCCTGGGAAACCCTTTGGGGATGCTCTACTCGGTCACATGGGGTCACTCGGAGTCAGCATCGACTAGACGCCACCCTACCGTGACATCTGATGATTCGTGCCTGTGGCTCGGGCTGAGAGCACTGGCCCCACTGACACGTTCTCCTCTTACGGCAACTGTGTAACTGCCAACTTAGGTTTTTTTTTTTTGGTCACTATAAATCACATGTAAACGCACTCCTGTTTCTAGAGATACTAAAGAAAGAAAGACGTGACAAAATAGAAGGGCCCGCTCTCCAGGGAAACAGGCCGTGAGAACAAAGGACCCAGATGTGACCCTTTTAAGGCAGGGGTACATCGAGAGCCTGCCTGCTGTCCCGGCCCACAAGGAGGCTTCAGTGCTGAGCTGTTTTCTTTACAGCTTTGATTTTGCTCTCTGTACCGCCAGACACTGGAGTCTCAGTCTCAGAGAAGGGACAAATCTGTTTTAACCTGACAAGAGCTGACTGAAATTCAGTGGAATTAGCGTTTCCAGTGAAACTCTGAGTTTTCCGTGTTCCCACTTATTTATTCTTGGCGGCAGGGTGACTTCCTGTGTGCCTACGTGGAGGGACTTAAAAGCAGACTATAAAAAGGATCAAAAGATGTCAATGGCAGTTAGGTCACTAGCCGCGTAAACGTTGTTTTGTGAATAAAACAGAATCAAACACATGGATTAAAAGTCCATTAAAAAGGCAGGGTTCAGAAGAAGGAGCGCGAGCCCTCGGAACTCACCTGGTCTGCTCAGAGCTGACGGTGGGAGCAGTTCAAGCTGCCCAGCTAGAGACACTGAGAGCTCAGGGGTGGGCTCCAGTCTAGAGGGCTTGGGGATGGAGTAGAAAGTTCAGGATTGTCACCAGCAAAGGCTAATGAGGGAACAAAGACACCAAAGAACCTGTCGCCCCCCGGCACAAGCCCTCTGCGCTCTGAGGTTTCAGCAGCACCCCCGTCCTTGCAGCCCTCTGCCCCGCATGGACAGCAGGAGGAGGGTGCCCCAGTCGGGGGACACACACGGTAAGCGCTCGGCTGCAAACCCAGCCCACGGCTCTGCAGGAGATAGACCTGGCCGTCTGACCCTGGTGACAAAGCAGAATTGTCCCATTGAGTTTCCCAGACTGTAACTGTTTATGATTTGTTTAACTTTATTGTTTTTAGGTGAAAGTTAACAGCGCAAATCAGTTTCTCAATGAAAAATCTACAAACCGTTCCGTGACGTCTGCCTCTCCCTGCCTTCTCGACTTTGCTTCTGAGTTGGAGTTTTTATTCCTGGGGAGCAGCTGGAGCGGCGCCAGGCACCCGCCTCTTCCTGAACAGCTGAGTGCTTGGGCACTGCGCACCAGGCTCCTCTCCGCAAAGCTTGGGCGATGCGATGCGCTGGGACATACCGCAGCAACAACCCAAGTCCACCCAGTCAGCCTCCCGGTGGAGTCCCTAAGGGCAAGCTGTTTTACATCCACGCACAATGGCTGTGGTTCTGTCTTAGAAGAAGTACAGAAGTACATCCCCAAGGATGGTGAGACTGTCTCACACACTGTGGACCTGTTGTCAGCAGGGACCAGGCCTTGGGGAAGGACATCATGCTTGGTAGAGCGGAGGGTCAGCGCCAAAGAGGAAGGCCCTCGATGAGATGGGCACAGTGGCTGCAGCAACGGGCTTGAGCATAAAAACGACTGCGGACCTGGCCGCGCTCGTTTCTGTCGTACACGGGTCGCTGTGAGTCGGAACCTGCTCAAAGACATCTGACAGCAACAACGACCTGACGGCTAAGTGCTCCCCTGCTTAATGAACGGTGGGTACTTTGAACCCACCCAGCAGCTCCTGTGGGCAAAAGCCGCGGTGGTCTGCTCCCGTGCAGCTGGCAGCCTGGAGACCTTACGGAGCAGCTCTGCTCTGGCGCGGGGCCTCTCGGTGAGTCGGAACGGACCTGATGGAACCCAGCACTAAAAGGACCACCCGGATCACGCTGGGAGGAAAGAAAGGTGCATTTTCTAGTTCTTTTTCTTACTGGCTTTAGGCTAATTGTAAGTGACCCAGAGCCTTCGAAAAGAGATTTGAGGGCCCACGAGTCTCCCTGGCGGCTTAGTGGCTAAGTGCTATGACTGTTAACTGTGAGGTCTGCAGCCGGAATCCACCAGGCGCTCCTTGGAAACCTTATGAAGCAGTTCTGTTCGGTCCTACAGGGTCGCTATGAGTCAGAATCGACTCTACGGCAGTGGATTTGGCTTTGCTATCTCCCCGAAAAGGACCCCTGGTGGCATGGTGGTTAATCACTCAGCTGCAAACTGAAGGACCAGCCGTTTGAACCCAGCAGCCGCTCCACGGGAGACAAGGCAGTCCGTTCCTGCAGAACGGCAGTCGTGGCGATCCTGCGGGGTCCCCTAGGGTCACTGTGAGTCAGAACTGACCCAGTGGCGGTAGGTTGGGTTTGCTTATTTGGGTGTCTCCGTGAAGCCTTGGGAGGGGACAGCACGACGCAGCAGAGGCTGGGCACAGACAGCCCCCAGCTTGGGGGTCTGAATACTGCCGTGAACTCACGCTGACGCTCTCCTCCGGGGAACCAACATGACACCGGCCTTCCCAAAAGTGGCAGCTGCAGTTGTGAGCCCTGACCCAAGAGACGCACTCTGGGGACCCAAATAAGGGGATAGCTGGGGACCACTGAGAAATGCACATGAGCGCAAGGCACTGGCAGCTCCCGACGCGCTCTGGTGGCGCAGTGGCTGAGTGCGTGACTATGCACTGTGAGGTCAGCAGTCTGAACCCACCCTGTGGTCCCACTGGTCAGAGACATGAAGATCTGCTCCCCTGAAGAGGACAGCCTGGGAAGCCCCGTGGGACAGCTCTGCCGTGTCACCTGGGCCGCGATGGGTAGGAGCCGACTCCGCGGCTGCCAGCACCACTGCCCAGGCCCAGGAAGCCCAGGAAACGTCCTGGTAATGGCTCTTCTTCAGTGGCGCTCATTCTAAGTTTTCAGTGAAACACACGTATCTGAGCATCACTCACATCTCATCCTGCTGTGGGGTTCGTTATTTGTGTCACTGTGACCTGAGTTGAGAATTTTTTTTTTTCCAGTATGTTCGATATCTTTCTTTCTAAACATGGTCCCACAGCACAGAAATTCATGGGGTTTGCTATATTTTATTTAAATACGTTCACACCTTGCCCTTTAGCTGACGAGACAGCGCTTCACAACGAGAAACAAGAGGGAGAGAGAGCCAACATGACCTTCCTTCTAAGCAGGTCGCTCTTGGGTGTCGTCCAGTTGGCTCTGAGTCACCCCATGTGACACAGCGGAGCTGCTCCCCGCCCCGAGCTGTCTTCTTCACAGGAGCTGAGGGTAGGTCAGATGCCTGCAGAGCCTCCGGGGGTTCAGACCACCGACAGCCAGGCTGGCAGCCAGCCGCTCCCCTGGGGTTCTACCGGGGCTCCCCCAGAAAGGGCAGGAGAAAGCAGAGGGAGAGTCACACTCCCACAGCAGCTCCGGACAACAAGTACAAGCTATCCTAAATTGCATGGCACACTGTTGTATTTCCTAACAAGAAGGACATTTTTAAGGCTGTTAGAGAGATCCAAGCCCTGGGGGCCGGGGGGGTGGGGCAGGTGTAAACTGTTGGTGCCTGCCACTAACTTAAGGTCGGTGGCTCCAGTCTACAAAGGGACGCAGCAGAAGAAATACCTGGCTGTCAGCCTCCATAAAGATGACAGCCGGAAGTGCCCCGTCACACAGGGGGCACTGATAGTCGTCATCAGCTTGGCGCCGGTGGGTTTGAGGTCTTTTGTAAAGATTCCAGCACAAAACTTGATGAGTCAGAACAAGACAGAAAGGCAGAAGAAAAATACCACGAGTCTCCACGGTGCCTGGGCAGGGCAGCCGGTCACCCAGATCTTGTGAGCCTGACTATAGGAAGGGTACTTTCACAGAGGAAGAATGCTTTCCCCTAGAACTGATGCCAGCATTAATAAACCCAAGTATTTCACTGTCTCATTGCCAAAATTCCACATTTTCGCTGCCTCAGAGAGACAACCCAAGAAAATGAATTTACATCTAAAAGCCCCTTCTTGAGGCCGGCGCGGTCTGGCGGCCAGCGTCCCAGCTTGCTGAGAGCAGCCCGAGATGCACTCTGTTCCCAGGGGCATGGTTTGGTCCTGGCTGAATAACCTGCCAGTATCTCGTGTCGGTGGAGGGGTAAGGAGATTATGGGTGAGCAGATATTAATATTCTGAGTTAACATTTTTAAACCCCACCCTGCTGTTCAAAAACAATAACAATAGTTGCGAGAGTGAAACAACTGTGATACCCGCCGTTCTGAAGGCACTTCCAGCCCTAATGTCTCTATATCCACGTCTGAAAGACTCTCCCTGTGGCTGGCTTGGGCGTCCTGGCGGTGCAGGGGTTAAATGCTGGGTCACTGAGCCCACTGACGGCTCTGCGAGAGAAAGACCTGGCCACCTGCTCCTGTAAACACAACAGCCTAGAAAGCCTGTGGGGCAGCCCTGCACCCATACGGGGTTGCTGTGAGGGGGACCTGACTGGAAGGCGCCCCACAACGGCAGCAACAATGTGGTTTCCCCAACAGTATCAGAGCTTTTTCTCGTCAACACCAGTGCCTAAAACCCGAGTGAACAAAGGAACTTCCTGGAGACTCCTGACCCTTTTCAACCCTTATGTGACACTCTCCCCTCCAACAGCTGCTTTTGTATAAGACAGAGCCGCAGTCACCTCTGGTCCCCGTGTCTATAAAATCTCAGCACTTCTCGGCAGCCCGCCTGGACACACTGCTTGTTTCCCGACTGTCCCCTGATTTAATGCACCTACAGGACAGAATCGATGAGAGAGACATTTGCAGGACGTGTTGTGAAGACCCCACACCAGTTTACTAAACCGCAGAAGTTTCTCCAGCACTGTTCAGCTTCTAGATCCTAAGGTTTAGCACCCTGGGGTCCCCACCCACTTAGCGGCACTGCCAGGGGCTCAGGGACATCTGAGGCCTGACCCGGGGTCACCTCAGCAGCCTTCCTAGTCACGCCTCCCTCAGCCTGGCTCAGGGTCACCTCAGGGGCCCTTCTGGCCACACCTCGCTCAGCTACACTTAGGTGACGTGAAAGGTCCCTTCAGTGACACCTCCCTCAGCCAGATTCAGGGTCACCTCAGGGGTCTTCTCAGCCTGACTGGGGTCAGCAGCTCTTCCAGCCACACCTCCCGCCCCTGGCCTCAGGGTCACCTCACCCCTCCCTCAGTTCCTGAAGCGCCTCCCAGAGCCACCCATGGGAACAAGGGTCTTGAGCCCTAAACTGCTCAGGAACTGTGCGGTGGGTGGCGTCACTCCCTCATTTGGTCAGCTATGCAGGGACCCAGGGGACCTGAGGCTCCAGGGGACCCCTCACTGTCCGCTGAGCCTGCACCAAGACCCCTGGGAGGCCCCGCAGGGGCCCGGGGGTGCCGGCCTTCTGACTGAGGCAGATTCTCAAGGCCCCCTCAGAACTGTCAGCTCGCCCCTTCTAGCTCTGGGCAAAGGGATCCCACAGGGAGGACCTCCTTCGGTGTCCCCCAAAGCAGGCGGCTCCTCCATAGCTGGACTGGATTGTGAGCAGCCATCTACTACACCAGCAACTGTCCACCAACCCCCCAAACGCCTGGACCCCAGAGGTCCACACAGCAACCTAGCTTTATTCAACAGCTTCACCCCTGCGCACGGGGTGACAGCCACCCGTGGCAAAACAAAGCTGGGAGACTTGAAGGCAGAGGGCCACTTGGGTTGAGGCCCCCTTTCCACGACGGGATGGGGTGGGTTGGGGTGGAGACCGCAGGGCCAGCTAGGGGGAGTACAGCCGCCAGAGGACTCCCGGGTGACCCCCAGCGTGGGCGCCCGACGCAGTGCCGAGTCCACAGCCTGCACCAAGCGGAGCACCCTGCGCATTTGGCTGTTAGGACTTGTGGAGCGCCCAGCCAAGCCCACTGCCCCGGCGCGCAGCGGGTGGCGTAGTGAACAGGGGGCGCAGCGTGGGGTGGCCGGGCAGAGGACGCTGGGGAGCGCAGGGCGCGGCGTAAGGGGCACGAGGCCCGCAGGGTGTGGCGTGGGGAGATCGGAAGAGGGATGGGGGGCGCAGGGGGCACGGACGCATGCGGAGCTCCCCGTCCCGGCCGTGCCTCGCGCCCCCGCCGGGCCCCAGCCGGCACCCCGTCCCGCGCCCAGCCCCACACTGAGCCCGGAGGCGGGGCGCGCGGTGGCCGGGAAGTGGCGCGGGTCCCCGCCACCCAGACCGCGACGGCCGCGGGGCGCGCACTGACCTGCCGGCCGCCTCTGCCGCGCGCGCCTCCTCAGCCGGTCCCAGGCGCCGGCCGTGCAGTCCCGCAGCCCCTCGCTGACAGAGCGCCGGAGCCGCGGCCGGGGTGGCTCCCGCCGGCTGGTCATCGCAGAGCCGTCCGCACCCCTCCCGACCGCGGGCTCGCCCCGCCGCCCCGCGGGGCCCTCCGCCGGCCGCCCTGCGCGCCAGGCACGTGGCTCCGGCCGGGGTCCGCAGACCGGGAGCCGCCGCCACCGGGCGCGCCCCACGCGAGCCGGCGGCCAGGGCGCCTCACCTCCGGCGCGCCGTCCCGCCCCCGCCGCCCTCTGTCGCCCCGACAGCCGGGCCCGCCGGGAGGGCCCCGGGGCTAGTTCCCACCCCTCCAGGCGCACGCGGAGACCAGGGCCAATGCTGCTAGTTTCCTGACTGTCTGAGTTTTTCGGGCTCCGGATGGTAACAGGTCTTCAAAAATACTCCACGGTTCAGACCACAGTAAGTCATATTTCTGAATTCAAGGCGCTTGAAGTCGCTGAGCTTCGCTGATATTCGGGGGGAAGCTGGAGACGGAGAGGGGAGTGAAGAAGTTTGATACTAGGGTAAGTTTTGGCTTTTCCCATATCACAGGGTGGCTCTTCCCGGCTTACCCATGGCACTGTGACCTGGCTGTAATGTACCGTCACATTAAAACAGGTTAAAGAACTCGATATGATAGAGTGCGTATGTCCACTGTGCAGGAAGTAACTAACTTTTAGATACTGAGACGGAAACGGGATGAGCTTACGTGGCTTTCCTCTCCTCCGTGGTTGCAGGGAGCCCTGGCCGCAGCAGCGGTTAAGAGCTCAGCTGCTAACCAGCAGGTCAGCGGACCCAACCAGCAGCGCCCCTGGGAAACCCTGGGAGGCGTCTCCGCACTGTCCGGCGGAGGTGCTGTGAGTCGCGATGTCTGAAGGCACCGGGTCTGGTGCCCGGTGTTGTTGTGGGCTGCCGTGGAGTCGAGGCCACCCGCGGTGACCCCGTGTGTGCAGAGCAGGGTTGCTGCACAGCCTTTCGGGACCGAAGCAGCGGCCTAGGCCTTCCTCTGGGTGTCCATCTGTATGGGTGCAACCGTCCCCCCTTGTGGGAGAATTCCAGCCCGGCCGGCACCACCCAGGGACTCTGTGTCTACTCTGGTGGTGCATCAAATCTGTAGGCAGTTCAAGGAATAGGTCCCTGTTGGAGTCAAACGGGAAAGTAGAGACTAGGCGTATAGTTAGAAATTAATGGAAGGGAGACGGAGAAAAGGCGCCAGAGCTCTAAAAAATATGGACAGAGGTGCTGGCAGGGGCACCGTCCCTCCACGCCAGTCCCCAAGCATCACAGACAGCAGCAGGCCCTGCATCAGGGTGCCGGAGTGTAACAGCTGCCGCTCCCATGGTGCTCTGAGGACCTCAGGCGGGCACCGTCAGGGCCATCTGATGTCGTCCAACTGTGTGGTTACTGTCCTGTATCCCAAGCTAAGTGAGGACAGCCGAAATGTTTCCCTAAATTTGGTCGAATCCTATCTCTTCTTGACTGTCTCTACCAGACTGCCACACACACCAGACCAATGTTTAATCAGCTTTTTATTTTAGGTCCATGGGCTGTAAATACCAAGTACTCAGCCACTAACCCAGACTAGGGGTCTCGACCCATCAGTGGTGCCGCAGACAAAAGCCTGGCCATCTGCTCCTGGGGGGTGGCGGCCTGGAAGCCCTGTGAAGCAGTTCCACACTGCCACTCGGGGTTGTGACCAGATGGCAGCAGCTGGTTTCTGTTTTCTTCTTAGTTTAATGTCGAGTGCTGCACAGGAAGCCTGCCAGCTGACCGGGATTTGATCTCTGTAAGGTGTAAACCACTGCTGATGACGGAGTGGGCACAGAGCACCACTTAGGACGTCTACAGTTCCACACCAAACACCTAGCCAGTTCCTGTCCCGTCAGTTCTGACTCACAGTGACCCCGTAGGACAGAGAAGAACTGATCCATGGGGTTTCCAAGGCTGCCGTCCTCACAGTGGCAGAGTGCTACATCTTCCTGCCGAGAAGTGGCTGGGGGCTCAAACCACCGACTGTCCCAATTAGCAGCCAGGTGCTTACCCACTGCACCACCAGACACTCCAAATCCAGCAATTCCCTGCTTTCAGTCAGTATCACCTCCACCCTTTTATATGTTTGATGGAAGAGAAGGCGAAATACAGTCTTTTATTTTCTTACTGTGATTTTTATCTTAAATGTTCAGAAATGCTCAATAGTGAAACACACTTCAGAATAAGCTACTAATTTTTTTTTTTTTAATTTTACTGTAGAGGAAGGTTTACCAAGCAAACTAGTTTCTCCCTAAACAGTCACCACCCATACGGTTTTGTGACGTTGGTTGCCAACCCCATGACAGGTTAACACTCTCCCTTCTCAACCTTGGGCCCCCATCCCCAGCTCTCTCGTTCCCTCCTTGCCCCTGGGCTGGCATGTCCTATAGTCTTGTTTGCTGTTATGGTCTCATCCCGTCTTTGGCTGAAAAGACAGCCTTGGAGTGGCTTCACTACTGAGCTCGAAGGGTGTCTAGGGGCCGTATTCTTGGCATTCCTCCAGCCTCTGTCAGGCCGGTGAGTCTGGTCTGTTTTTGTGAGTTACGGTTTGGTTCTCCACCTTTCTCCAGCTCTGTGCGGGACCCTCAATTGTGACCCCTGTCAGAGCAGCCAGTGGCAGTAGCTCGGCACCATCTAGTTGTGCTTCAGAGAATAAATCTCACAGTGCCCTAACCCTGCCTCCTTCTCGGGCGCTGTAGGCACAGCAAACGATGACTGTGCTCAGGCCGTCCACGTCCACCCCGAGGTGCCCTGGAAGAAAGGCATGGTGATCAATTGCAGAGAAACCAGCCACTAGAAATCGTGTGCAGCACAGTCCTGCTGTGACCCTCGTAGGGGTGTCATGAGTCGGAGTGGACCCTGTGCCAACAGGTAGACTTTGAAACAGACAGAGGGATCTGGTGATGCTTATTTATTTATTTTTATTATGATTGAATGGAAGGGTACATTGCCATATAAATTTGCATGCCCACCTATATGCACCTCCCACTGCTCTCCCTGCCAGAGACAGCACACTCTTCCTCTCTGCTCCATACATGTCTTATCCTCCCAACAGTATCCTCTCCCCTCCTCTCCACCCACTTTCCCTGGAGTAAGAGATCAGCAGGATGACATCCTGTAGATGCCCAGCCCAGTGCCATCGAGTCGGATCCGACTCATGGTGACTCTAGAGGCCAGAGTAGAACTGCCCTCTAGAGTATTCAAGGAGCATCTGCTGGATTTGAACTGCTGACCTTGTGATCAGCAGTGGTAGCACTTAACCCACGACACCACTGTGCGTAGAACCATAAATACACACATGGTGTGGTGACTCTGTGTCACCAAGTCCAATCCATTCCTGTCCAAAGAGTTGACCTCCATTATGACTTATGGACAGGGGCAGCATCAGGGCCAGGGGCCATGGTCCCAGGGGAACTCTGAGGACCCTGGACCACGAATTGCAGTCTTTTAGGGGAGACCTCAGGATGCACCCCTTTTTATTCTTGTGTTGCCAGCGAGACTCAACTTTGTGAGCTCTGTGACGGCTATCACTGGTGGTGGCCAGGCACCATCCAGTTCTTCCTGTCACAAGTCGATGTAGTCACCCACTCACGTGGGTCTCTCTGTCTTCTGGGTTCTCTTTCCCCCATGTCGTGTTGGTCCTTGGTGATCATCCATTCCTGCTGAGTTGGGACCATCTGCTGTACCCTCAGATGAAGGCTTGGCAGCTTTTAAGACCCCAGATGCCACTCACCAATGTGGGGTGCAGAAGGCTCTCTCAGCAAAAAACTAGTTGTGCCAATTGGCCTCGATTTTCCTTGAGAGTGTGGTCCCCGGCCCCCTGCCCTAGCTACTCTGTCCTTGCAATATTAAATTAAGATGGAAGGAGTAATCATGTTATGTTGAAGTCCAGTTAAAATTGATCTTCTTTCTAATGTGTGCTGTCCCATATTTCACCCTACCAAGTTTCTATCAACTATCTAATCTAAACCCTCTCCCCTTCTCCCACCCTCCCTCCCCACCTTTGCAGCCATCAAAGAGTCTTCTATGCATGAGTCTGTTTTTAAGTTCTTATTGTAGGGGTCTCATATAATATTTGTCCTTTTGTCGCTGACTACTTTCACTCAGCATAATGTCCTCCAATTGAAACCAGGTTATGAGATGATTCCTAAAATCATCACTGTTCTTTATCATTGCATAGTGCTCCATTGAGTATATATACCATAGTTTACCTATCCATTCCTCTGTTGTTGGGCATCTGGGTTGATTCCATCTTTTTGTTATTGTGGACTGTGCTGTGGTAAACATTCGTGTGCATGTATCAGTTGGTGTGAATGGCCTTGATTCTGTAGGATATAGTCTGAGCAGTGGAATTACTTGGTCAAATGGTATATAGCTTTTTAAGGAAGCACCAGATTGCTTTCCAAAGAGGTTGGACCATTTTGCAATCCCACCAACAGTGTAGGAGAGTTCCAATCTCTCCACAGCCTCTCCAGTATTTGTTGTTTTGCATTTTTTGGATCATGGCCAATCTTGTTGGGGTGAGACGGCATCTCATTGTGGTTTTGATGTGAATTTCTTTAATAGCTAATGATTGTGAGCATGTCTGCATGTGTTTTTTGGCTACCTGAATCTCCTCTCTAGACAAGTGTCTGTCCACCTCCTTTGCCCATTGCTTAATTGGATGATTTATCTTTTCCTTATTGATATTTTGTAGTACTTTATAGATTATGGAGATCAGGCATTGGTCTGACATATAGTTGCCAAGTATTTTTTCCCAACCTGTAGGTGGCCTTTTAATTCTACTAATAGTCTTTGGATGAACAAAAGTATTTGATTCTTAGTAGTTCTCATTTATCTATTTTCTCTTCTGTTGTTTGTGGTTTAAAAGATTTTTAAGTCTGTCTATGTTGTATATTAAAAATTCCATTGTTGTTCCTACTTTTTCCTGGATGAGCTTTATCATTTCAGATTTGATATTTAGGTCTTTTATAAAGTTTGAATTGTTTTTTTTATAAGGTGTAAGATATGGGTTTTGTTTCAATTTATTGCAGATGGATATCCAATTTTGCCAGTACCTTTTGTTGAAGAGATGGTGATGTTTTTTAAATTTCCTTTTCAGTGTTTTTCTTTTGCCTATGATTGAAAATTAGAATAACCTTTATTTCAAGCTTCACGTTTTTCTTTCCATTTAGTATTAAACTGAGCATTTTTCCCCTTTTGTTAAATTATCTCCTAAATACAGTTTTTAAAGAATATGTAAATTCTGTTGGATAGACACACCATGAATTATTTTCAAACTTTCATACTTTGGGGCATTTGCCCAGTTTTCTTTTGAACTTTTGGATATCCCTCCTCCCACCTATACCCCCCCTGCCCCGCTTTCTGTCATTTTAAATAACACTGCAGTGAACAACTTTGTCAATGGCAAAAAACCAAAAATTAAATAAAAGTTAGTTCTCTTTTCTGAACTACCAGTAACGGTTGCCTTCCAGCTGACTCTGATGTGTGTGTCAGAGCAGAGCTGAGCTGTGCTTCACGGAGTTCCTTTCAGCGGGTTCTCAGAAGCAGATTGCCAGGCCTTTCTTCTGCAGTGCCTCTGGGAGGGCCGAACCTCTAACCTTTGGCTAACAGCTAAGGGTGCTAACCATTTCATTAGCACTGCAAATTATAGCTAGTGCAGCTGGTCCATGACATTAGCAGCAGAGTCCACCCCTTGTCAACTTCGCGCCTGTGCCCATCTCCTTGAACCATGGGGAACCTCTAAAAATGTACCAGCTTTCTTCAGCACTAGATAGTGAAAGCTACCTGCAGTGTCACCTACAAGCCACTGCAGGCAGCCAGCAGGACTTACCACACACACACCCCACCTACATGTCAGAGTGCCAAGAACCCTAAGAGCCCCCACAGCTCTTGGCTCTCCAGCTCTCCTCACTATGCCCACCACCCTTCTCTTGCTGGGTGTCCTGACAGCTGAAGTCTTTGCTCAGGGAAATCATCTGAGTTCTGATCAGACCAGGCCAGCAGACCTCTTCCCGGACTCCAGGTCGGTGGTCTGTGATCTCAGAACATTTCATCCTGGCTGCAGGAGGCTGTCTTGCCTGCAGTGGCCCATATCTACATACTGTGAGATGGAAAAGCAAGAAGCTCATTGGAACTCTTTCTCTGCATGTTCCCTCCCCAGGAGAGCCGGGATGTGGCCACCTGTGCCCCTCCAGGCTACATTTCAGGGCCTTGTTGGTGCAGATTCTGTAACACAATCTCCTACTATTTATTTCCTCCTAGGAATTGTTGCTGAAACCCCTGGTGAAGTTGGCTCTGTGCTGGCTGGCTGGCTAACTGGTCACCCCTCTGTGCCTGGTCTGTCTGGTGTGACTGTGTCCCACTGCTATGCTCTGACTCTCCCAGCCCCTGATGCCCACAGTGTGAATTTCTTTGTTAGTTTTGTTTTCTAATTACAGTGCTACTGGACTCTAATATCATGTTGATTAAGTCCTTATAATAGTGTTCTCATAAATATTTGTCCTTTTGCGGCTGACTGGTTTCACTCAGCATGATGTCTTCCAGTTGAAACCAGCTTATGAGATGCTTCCTGAAATCATCATTGGTCTTCACCATTGCATAGTGTTCCATTGAGTATGTGCACCATAGTTTGTTTATCCATTCATCTGTTATTGGGCATCTGGGTTGATTTCATCTTTTTGCTATTGTAGACTGTGCTGCAGTAAACATTTGTGTGCATGTATCTGTCCATGTGACAGCCCTTGATTCTGCAGGATATATTCCAAGTGGTGGGATTACTGGGTCATGTGCTATTTCTATTTCTAACTTTTTAAGAAAGCACCAAATTGCTTTCCAAAGAGGCTGCACCATCACTCATTCCCACCAGCACCACAGGAGGGTTCTAATCTCTCCACAGCCTCTCCAGCATTTGTTGTTTTGTGTGTTTTAGATTATTGCCAACCTTGTTGGGGTGAGACGGTATCTCACTGTAGTTTCGATTTGGATTTCTCTACTAGCTAATGACATGAGCGTTTCTTCATGTGTCTTTTGGCTGCCTGGATGTCTTCTTTGGTCAAGTGTCCATGTATTTCTTTTACTTGTTGCTTAATTGGGTCATTTGTCTTTTTCTTGTTGATATTTTGCAGTATCTTATAGATTATGGAGATCAGATATCAATCTGATACATAATTGCCAAGTATTTTTTTGTGTTTTATAAGTAGTCTTTTATCTCTCTTGATAAAAAGTCTTTGGATGAGCATGTTTGATTCTTAGTAGTTGTCATTTATCTATTTTCTCTTCCATTGATCATGCTGTGTCAGATTTTGTAGTCTGTCCATATTGTGTGTTAGAACTTCCACTGCTGACTGTATTTTATCTTGCATAATCTTCATTATCTTTGTAGGCTTGATAGTTAGGTCTTTGATCCATTTTGAGTTAGTGTTGGTGTAAGGTGTGAGATACGGGTCTTGTTTCAGTTTTTTGCAGATAAATATTCAATTTTGTTAACACAGTTTGTTAAAGAGACTGTTTTTATCCCAGTTTCAACCATTGGGCCTCTGTCGAATATCAACTGTTGATAGGAGGATAGTGATATTTCTGAGTTCTCTATTCTGTTCCATTGGTTTATATATCTGTTTTTGTACCGATACCAGGCTGTTTTAAGTACTGTTGCTGCACATTATTTTTAACCACAATAAATTATATATCTGAACCAACTTACGATGGAACACTTGTTGTAATGGAACCCCATCATAAGTCAGGGACTACTTGCATTGCAAAATAACTAATGAGGAAAAATGCAACATTCCTGTAGGCAATGTGTGTGTAGTTTTAAAGGAGAATAATGACTAAGTGAAAAGCAAATAGAGAAAAACACATAGGGTGTGGATGAGAGCAGAAAGGGCAGAAAAGGGATTCAATAAAACACGTGGATGTGGAGAGACAGGAAACAGAAACTTCTAGAATGTCACATGGAAATTAAGGCCTGTGGTGAGAGCCGGAGGTAAACACTCCAGTGTAAGAACCACTTGGGCATCTGCCACTTTAGTATAAGGTGATCACAGAACAAACTGGTTTAGGTCCACTTGACCTCAGTCAGAAGAGGGTCGTACTTCCCAGGGTGGAGGGAGGAGGTGGGCCAAGAGAACTCCACGGCCTTGAAGGGTCCCCCAGTAGTGAAATCTGGAGAGCAAGAGGAAGTGGGAAGAGGTGGTGAGAAAATGGCTGTTGGCACAGTCTTTAAGTTGGGCAAAGAAAGACAAGCAACCAAAGCCTCACTGGGTGGTGCCACCGTGATGAGTGTGTGTGTGTGTGTGTGTGTGTGTGTGTGTGTGTGTGTGTGTGCATGTGCACGTGTGCTGTAGATGAATGTTTACAGAGCCAATTAGTTTCTCATTCAACAATTTATACACAAATGTTTTTGTGACATTGGTTGCAGTCCCTGTGATGTGTGAACATGCTCCAATTGTCTACCCTGGGTTTCCCGTTTCCATTCATTCATTTTTGCTTGTCCTTTCCTACCTTCTCGTCTTTCCTTTTGGGAAGGTGTTGCCCATTTTGTCTCATACACATGACTGAATGAAGAAACACATTCCTCATGTATGTTATTCTTTGCTTTCTAGATTAAGTATAATCTTTGGCTGATGGGTGAACTTTGGGATGCTAAACATTTTGATCAAAGACTTGACCAAAAGCGGGGAAAGGGTGTAACAGCATTTTAAATCTCATGGAAGCCAGACTTTCTGGAGTCACTGAGACGAGATAAACCCATGAAATGATTGCCCTGAGATACTCCTTAAACCTTAAGTCAAAACTACCTCCTGAAGTCTTCTTTAGACTGAAAAGCAGTTTAGTTCAACTGGCAAAGAATATCTGCCTTGAGCATGGTGCTCTCTTAAAGAATTACTTAAATAAGATCAAATTGATGTCAACTAGAAAGTTTAGATGGGAATCTTAGGGGGCAGTGAGGTCACATAATCGTAGTGGAATAATTTGGAAAAGGACAGAGTAAGTGGTGGCACAACTTGAAGAGTGCACCCAGTGTACATGTGGATTGTACATGTGGAAGTTGCTGAGACAGTATAACTTTGGCTGTGCACACTTACACCAAATAAAAAGAAAACAAAATACACTTTTGACGTTCATTGTCAGCAGGCAGATGGTATCTGCACATTCCATTTCACAGCTAGGAGACCAACTGTGCGTGTCAGCTGCTGGGTTTGCTAGGCCAGAGCAAGGAGGGTTGGAGAGGGACATAGGGCAGGTAGCAAGATGTGTGATGACTGCCTCTTGTCCATCAGTGGTGGCAGCCCAAAGTGAGCACAAGATTTTTCTAGCAGATGAAATGCCATGTGTTTCCTTGGCATTTGCAGACAAATCATGAGAGAACTAAAACAAAATGCAGCCCTTCTTTGTTCAAGGGACTCAAAAACAAACCACTTACTGCAACCCTCAGGGACGCGTGATAGGTTCTCGTGGGTCTGGTGTCTGACCTGTAAAACAAGCCTGCTCTGTCTTTTGTTTTCCTGGTATAACTATAAAAAAATAGTTTTCAAGGAAGACATTCATTATCTCTGCCTCAGATTGTTTCTCTTCAATGTTTGTATCATCTGTTCCACATTTACATGTTTTTATTTTTCAAAACATCTTTTAAAACCAAAAAACATAGTCACTGCTGTTGTGTTGACTCCAACTCACAGAGACCTTACAGGACAGAGCAGAACTCCCCACGGGGTTTCTAAGGCTGTCATCTTTATGAAGCAGGTGGCCACACTTGTCTCCCACAGAGCAGCTGGTGGATTCAAACCTGCAGCCCTCAAAGAGTCTTTTCTGTTATGTATGACTCTGTTTGTAAGTTTTTATCGTAGGGGTCTCATATAATATTTGTCCTTCTGTTGCTGACTAGTTTCACTCAACATAATGTCCTCCAGTTGAGACCAAGTTGATTGATGTTTCCTGCTGTCATCGTTGTTCTTTATAATTGCATAGTACTCCATTGAGTACATATAGCAAAGTGTACCCATCCATTCTTCTGTTGTTGGGCATCTGGGTTGATTCCATCTTTTTGCTATCATGAACTGTGCTGTGCTGAACATTCATGTGCATGTATCAGTTGGCGTGAATGGCTTTGATTCTGTAGGATGTATTCCAAGTAGTGGAATTACTGGGTCAAATGGTACATCTGTATCCATTATTTTAAGGTAACGCCAGATTGCTTTCCAAAGAGGTTGCACCATTTTGCAATCCCACCAACAGTGTAGGAGAGTTCCAATCTCTCCACAGCCTCTCCAACATTTAGTGTTTTGCATTTTTTGGATCATGGCCAATCTTGTTAGGGTGAGATGGTATCTCATTGTCATTTTGATTTGAATTTCTTTAATAGTTAATGATCGCAAGCATGTCCACATGTGGTTTTTGGCTGCCTGGATCTCCTCTTTAGAGAAGTGTCTGTCCATCTCCTTGGCCCATCGTTTAATTGGATGATTTATCTTTTTCTTATTGATATTCTCTAGTACCTTATG
The DNA here is from genome assembly GCA_028571685.1 of Heterohyrax brucei. Lineage (NCBI taxonomy): Eukaryota > Metazoa > Chordata > Mammalia > Hyracoidea > Procaviidae > Heterohyrax > Heterohyrax brucei. The sequence goes on from CM053159.1 coordinate 85,238,997, forward strand.
GATTATGGAGATCAGGCATTGGTCTGACATAGAGTTGCCAAATATTTTTTTTCCATTCTGTAGGTGGTCTTTTAATTCTTTTGATGAAGTCTTTGGATGAGCGGAAGTGTTCAATTCTTATTAATTTCCATTTATCTATTTTCTCTTCTGATGAATGTGTTTAGTTTGTCAGATTTTGAAGTCTGTCTATATTGTGTATTAAAACTTCCATTGTTGACTCTATTTTATCTTGGATGAGCTTTATCATCTCAGCTTTCATATTTAGGTCTTTTATCCAATTTGACTTGATTTTTGTATAAGGTGTGAGATATGGGTCTTGTTTCAATTTTTTGCAGATGGATATCCAATTATGCCAGCACCATTTGTTAAAGAGACTGTTCTTACCCCAATTTAAAATCTTAGGACCTTGTCAAATATCAGCTGTTCATAGGAGGATGGTGGCATCTCTGCAGTCTCTACTTTGTTCCATTGGTCTATGTCTCTTTTTGTACCAGTACCAGGCTGTTTTGACTACTGTGGCAGTGTAATAGGTTTTAAAGTCAGGTAGTGAGAGGCCTCCCAGTGTGTTCTTCTTCTTCAGTAGTGCTTTACTTGTCTGGGGCTTCTTCCCTTTCCAAACATAGCTGATGATTTGTTTCCCCATCTCATTAGAAAATGTTGCTGGAATTTGTGTTGGGATTGCATTATATAAGTAGACTGCTTTGGGCTAAATAGACATTTTCACAATATTAAGTATTCCTATCTGAGCAAGGCAGATTACTCCACATATGTAAGTCTCTCTTAGTTTCTTGTAGTAAGGTCTTGGAGTTTTCTTTGTAAAGATCTCCTATTTCTCTAGTTAGATTTATTCTTAGATATTTTATCTTCTTGGGGGCTATAGTAAATGGAATTAATTTGGTGATTTCTTCTTTAATAATCTCACTGTTGGTATAAAGGAATCCTATTGATTTAGTTACGTTTATCTTGTATCCCAATACTTTGCTGAATTCTTCTATTAGCTCCAATAGTTTACTTATGGATTTCTTTGGATTCTCTGTATAAACAATCATATCATCTGCAAAGAGGAAAATCTTTACTTCATTGCCAATATGGATGCCCTTTATTTCTTTGACTTGTCTAATTGCTCTGGCTAGAACTTCTAGTACAATTTTGAATAGAAGTGGTGAGAGCGGGCATACTTGTCTAGTTGTTGTTCTCAAAGGGAATTCTTTCAGTCTTTCACCATTCAGAATGATGAAAGCAGTTGGCTTTGCATAGATGCTACTGATTATATTGAGGAATTTCCCCTTTATTCTTATTTTTCAGAGAGTTTTAAGCATGAATGGATGTTGAACTTTGTCAAATGCCTTTTCTGCATCAATTGACAAAACCACGCCAAGTGCCGTCGAGTCGGATCCGATTTTTATCTTTTGTGTTATTAATGTGGTTGATTACATTAATTGTTTTTCTGATGTTGAACCAACCTTGCAACTCTGGAATGAAACCAACTTGATCATGATGAATGATTGTTTTTATATGCTGTTGAATTCTGTTGGCTAGAATTTTGTTGAAGATTTTTGCATCTAGATTCACAAGTGATATTGGTCTGTAATTTTCTTTTTTTGTGGGATCTTTCCCTGGTTTTAGTATCAGGGTTATGCTGACTTCATAGAATGAATTTGGAAGTATTCCATCTCTTTCTATGGTGTGAAATAGCCTCAATAGTATTGGAGTTACTTCTTCTCTAAAAGTTTGGTAGAATTCTCCAGTGAAGCCATCTGGGCCAGGACTTTTTTGGTCGGTAGATTTTTGATGACATTTTCAATTTCTTCCTTTGTGATAGATTTATTAAGTTGATCTACTTCTCCTTGTGATAGTCTTGGTGAGTCATATGAATCTACAAATTTGTCCCTTTCCACTAGGTTTTCAAACCTGTTGGAGTATAGCTTTTCATAGTATCCTATTATGATATTTTTTGTTACAGTTGGGTCTGTTGTAACATCTCCCAACTCATTTCTTAATTGGGTTATTTGTATCTTCTGCTGTTTTTGTTTTGTAAGTTTAGCCAATGGTTTATCAATTTTGTTGATCTTTTCAAAGAACCAGCTTTTGGTTTTATTAATTTTTTCAATTGTTTTTCTATTCTCTAATTCATTTATTTCTGCTCTAATCTTTATAATCTGTTTTCTTCTGGTGCCTGAGGGATTCTTTTGTTGTTCTCTTTCTACTTGTTCAAGTGGTTAATTCTTTAATTTGTGCTCTTTCTTCTTTCCAGAAGTGTGCCTTTATAGAGATAAACTGACCTCTGAGCACTGCTTTTGCTGTATCCCATAAATTCTGGTAGGATGTGTTTTCATTATCATTTGAATCCATAAATTTCTTTAATGTGTCTTTAATTTCTTTTATAACCCAAGGCTTTATTAGCAAAGTGTTGTTCAGTTTCCACAAGCTTGAATTTCTACCTATGAATTTTCTGTTATTGATTTTAACTTTTATAGCTCTGTGGTCCGAGAAGATACTTTGCAATAAATCAATGGTTTGGATTTTGTAGAGAATTGTTTTATGACCTAACATATGGTTTATTCTGGAGAATGTTCCATGTGCTTTGGAGAAGACAGTGTATTTATCTGCTGATGGATGAAAAGATCTGTATATGTTGATAAGGTCAAGTTGGTTGATTGTTGCAATAAGATCTTCTGTATCTTTACTGAGCTTTTTTTCTGGATGATCTATCCTTAACTGAAAGCAGAATGTTGAAGTCCCCAACTATTACTGTGGAATGATCAATCTCATTTTTCAGTGTTGTCAGTATTTGTTCAATGTATTTGGGTGCTTTGGTATTGGGTATGTAAATATTTAATATTGTTAAGTCCTGCTTGAGTATTGAACCTTTCAGCAATAAATAGTGACCATCCTTGTCCACAGTAGTGGATTTTATATTAAAATCTATTCTATCTGAGATTAATATTGCCACACTTGCTCTTCTTTGTGTGTTGTTATCTTGATATATATTATTTCAACCTTTAATTCTCAACCTGTTCATATCTTTAAGTCTAAGGTGTGTTTCTTGTAAGCAACACATAGATAGGTCATGGCTTTTGATCCAGGATATCACTCGCTGTCTTTTCACTGGAGCGTTCAGTCCATTTACATTCAATGTAATTATTGATAGGTGTGTGCTTATTGCCTTCATTTTGATGTAATTACTTTTGTGCTGATGTTTTCTATATTGTTTTTAATGTTCTGTTCTGGGGCATTCTTCTGTATGGGTTGTTTGAGTGTTGATTTTATATTCATGGAGACTTCCGTATTGCATTTCTTATTTTCATATAATGTATTGTTAATCTGCTTATGGCTACATGTATTATCTCACTTAACATATTAAGATTGAAATTAATTTTAACTATTTTATAAGCCTGAAACTTTCTCTGCATTAAAAACAACTGTAACTATTGTAGTGTATCCCTCTTTTAATGTGATGGTATTATAGTTGTCATGATGTGATCATGGATTCCCTTATTATAATACTGTAGCTTTTGGCTTGGTTTGGTGAAGTTTTGTGACTTCCTTAACTGATTAGAAATTTGGATGAAGTGCCTTGAATTATCACCTAAAACATACATTTAGGGAAGAGCTTCTTTCAATATTTCATGTAATTTTGGTTTAGTTTTTATGAAGTCTCTAAATTTCTCTTTATTTTCAAAAGTCTTAACTTCTCCACTATATTTGATAGACAATTTTGCAGGATAAATAATTCTAAGATGGAAGTTTTTCTCACTCAGGGCTTTGGCAGTGTCTGCCCACTGTTTTCTAGTCAGCATTGTTTCAGCCGAAAAGTCAGATGAAAGTCTACAGGGTTTCCCTCGGAATGCTGGTTTTGATTTGAGCCTTGCTGTCTTCAGAAGCATCTGTTTATGTTTTAGCTTATTAAGCTTAATTATAATATGCCTTGGCATCCTTCTTTTTGGATCAAACTTTGGGATGTTCAATAAACATCTTGGATACCTATGTTCTCTTTGCTCATAATCTCAGGAAAGTTTTCTGTCAGCATCTCTACTGCAATACTCTCTATGTTGTCATTAATCCTCCTTTGTTCACTAACTCCAATTAAATGTAAATTATTTCTCTTCATGGAGTCCCACATGTTTCTTAATGCTTTTTCATTTTTCTGATTTCTTTTCTCTGATTTCACCTCATAAATGCTGGTGTCAGTTACTTTGTCTTCTAGTCACTGATCTTAACTTTCATCTGTTCAATCCTAGTCTTTTGGCTTTGGATAGAATTATCCAATTCTGTAATTTTGTTATTGATCTGATGTATTTCAGATCATTGATGTTCTAGCATTTCAAATAGTTTACCAAATTTTTCATTTTGTTCTGTTGCATTTTGCTTAATCTCTAGGAGGGTTTTATATATAACTCTTTTGTACTCAACCTCCGATAGATTCAGAAAGGCTTCTTCATCTGGGAATTTTTTTGAATCTTTATTTAGGGAATTTTCTGGAGCATTTGAAGGCTGTTTCTTTAAATGATTAATTATGGTCTGCTGCCTGTGTGCCATCTAGATATTATTTGATTTCTCTGATAATGGATCTAAGAGAATTGTTGGTCACCAGCTGTCTCTATTAGTCTAGTGATTTACCCCAGGTGGACTCTCAAGGGTGGAAGACTCTGTTTGCTGGGTAGCAAAGAGGCTCTTCTGCTTATGGAGAAACATCTGTATAAATTTAAAAAAACATGGCCATCGAACTGTGACCCCACATTATGACCCCACAGGACAAACAGGCCTGCTTGGCAGTTTCCAAGGAGCAACTGATGGAAGTGAGCTGCCACTTTGTTCAGCAGCCAAGCTCTTAACCACTGTGCCCCAGGGCTTTGGGGTGTATTAGAGCTGTATAGAACACATGCATCTGTGTGACTGGGGGAGCTTAAGTTCATATGTTGTTGTTAGGTACCATCAAGTCAGTTCCAGCCATACCAACCTCCTGTACAAAGATTGAAATACTGCTCAGTCTCGTGCCACCTCACAATTGTGATGCTTGAGCTGACTGTTGCAGCCACTGTGTCAACCCATCTTGTGGAGCATCTTCCTCTTTTTCACTGACCATCTACCCTACTAAGCGCAATGACTTTCCTGACAACATGTCCAAATGATGTGAGATGCAGTCTTGCCACCTTTGCTTCCAAGGAGCACTCTGGTTTCCCTTCTTCTGGAACAGATCTGGTTTTTCCTTTGTCAGTCCATAGTGTGAAAAATACAACATTCTTCTCCAGCACCACAATTCAGAGGCATCAATTCTCCTTCAGTCTTCCTTATTCACTGTCCAGCTTTCTTACGCATGTGATGCAACTGAGAATACTATGGCTTGGGTCAGCTGCACCTGATTAATAGAAATGAAACCTCCAGAACAGAAATAATGAGACTATTCACACACTGAGAAGCATGTAACCAAGGTAACCAAACAACCAGTGTAGAAACTGTTGACTGAGAAACTAAACTGCTGCATAAACCTTCACCAAAAACTCAATAATATGTTAATGTTATTTTTAAATAAAGAGAGACAGGATAGAGGCTAGAACTTTGTCATAGACACTGGGATTTAATAAACATTTCTGTGGCTGACGGGAAGTGTGTTTCTCATAGATAACTGAGTTTCCCTCTGGTTAATCAGGACACAATGAAATCTTATGTCAGAGTTATCTCCAAAGTGTTTATTTCCTTCTTTCAAAACAAAGTCTCTTAGAAATACCTATTTTAATCTTCATGTTCTAAAACTTAGCTATCTTATTATTATTTCTGGTAAAGCTATAAAATCTTAACCAGGGTCAATTAGTAATGCCTGAAGTCTTAAAACCTTGCTATCAGCCACTCAAAATACAGCTGGTGTGTACTTGTCTGGAGCAAGACAGAAAGAGACCCAGGGGCTGGAAAAGAAATGGGCTGGATGTGTAATTGCCTCCATGAATGGCTGTCTCCTGTTCTCTGAGACCAGAGGAACTGGATGGTGCCCAGCTACTTTACCACACAGTTTGATTGAGGGCCCAACAGACAGATTCTGACCAAAAGGGAGAGAAATACAGCACAGAACTTCAAATTCATACAGAAACCAAACTTACTGGATCCACTGAGACTGAAGGGACCACAGAATCTAAGGCCTGCAAACTACTTGTAAGCCTTGAACTGAAACTACTCCATGAAGTCACCTTTAAATTCAACAGTTTGACTCATTTCATAAAGAATATTCATGTTGAACACTGTGAGATTTCAAACAATCATTTCCCTGGTGCTGCTGAGTTGATTCTGAATCATAGTGACCCCATAGGTCAGAGTAGAACTGCCCTATAGAGTTTCCAAGGAGCGTCTGGTGAATTTGAACTGCCGATCTTTTGGTTAGCAGCCATAGCACTCAATCACTCTACCACCAGGGGTTCCTGAACAGTCACTTCTACGAGATTAAACAGATGACAGTCACTGTGAAGTGCAGCCGAGAACTCTCAGGAGCAGAGAATCTAAGTTAAAGGTGGCGGAGCAGCATGGGCCGAGGCGAGGGGAAGGGTGACAGTGTGCAGGACCACAGGTCATGCCAGTAACGTGCACCTTCTGTGTTCCCTCCCCAGTTAGATATTTTTGTGAGCGTCCTTATGCCCTTTTTTCAACTTGTTACTGTAAAAAAATTAACATAGTGCACTTACAAAACCACCTTGCAGAGGGAAGGGTGTGGTTGGTAAACAGTTGTAGCAGCTGCCCGTTATTTTTCGACGGCACTTGGCTGGCTTGGCACAGTATATAACCATTGCCAATGAACTGTACATGTAAAAACTATTGCATGGGTATATGTGTTGTCTATATTTTCATAAAAGAAGCAAAAACTCTGACAGACAAAAAAAACACGTGAACAGTCTCTTGCTATAGGGTCGCCATGAGTTGGAATCGACATGATGGCCCTGGGTTTTTTTGCTATTGCTTTCAGAATTCTATTTTCTCTTTTAAATTTCCTGAAACACCCACTGCCATCAAGTTGCTTCTGACTCACAGTGACCCCATGTGACAGACCACAGCTGCCCCACCCAGTCTCCAAGGCTGTCATCTCTAAGGAAGCAGACTGCCACACATCTCCCTGTAGGGCTGCTGGCCAGTTCAAACCTCTGATCTTCCTGTTAGCTGCTGGGGGTTAACCAGGGTGCCACCACGGCTCCTTAAATTTCCCAAGCACAGCTCCCGCCAACTAACCCAGCCCACTCCCCTCACCACCCGTCCCGGTCACCGGATGCTGTTCCATTTCCCCATCAGTTCATTTAGTTTTCTAAACACCTGGAGCTGGATAACAAGGACAGTATTGTCTGGCAGTTTCACTGAGCAAGGAGTTGATTTCCCTGTCAAGATAAACGGCTCTGTACATACGATTGGGTCCTCTGGATTAATGCCTTATAAAACAGCACCCGGCACAGCTCTGTGCCTTTCATAAGCATTAAACACTGATTTCCTTTGAGACGCCGGATATTATATCAGTATTGAGTGAAAGAAGCTTATTGCTAGAAGTTGAACTGTTAAGACAGCCTGGCTTTCAGAGTCAGGCCAAAAGTTTACTTCCTACAGGGAATTTTCAGAAGTTACGATGGGTGGTGATCCATGTCCTGCAGAAGAGTACTGCAGAAGTATCCAGTAGTCCAAGTCTGTTCTGCAAATACACTCCAATAAACAGATAGCTGATTAATGACAGGGACCCACGACACCCTTCTGTCACCAGCAACAGGTCAAGAAAAGGAAAAACACAAAATTCAGCCAGTGAGCAGATAAGCTGTATCATAGCGCAAGTGACTTCAGCTCTCAACCTTCCCTTTTACGAAGAGTAGACAAAAAAGAGGGTTTCTAGTTGTTCCTGGATCTTCTTTTAATTTATTTCTGTGAGAGCCCAGATGTGAGGAGAGACCTCGAACTCCGTGTGACAGCTGTCAACAGTTCTCCGCCTTAGGCAGTTACTGCCACATGCGAGGGGCCACCATTAACCCATCTGTATCACAGGGAAATGCAAACCCATTATCTCGAGCCATTTCCAATTCATAACAGCCCCGTAGAGCGGAGCAGAGATGCCCCAGTAGGGTTTCAGGCACTGTGACCTCCATGGGAGCAGAGCCCAGGTCTCTTCTCTCAGGGGCAGTGGGTGGGTTCCAGCTGCGGATGTTCTGCTGAGCAGCCAGATGCTTAACCACTGAGCAGCCAGGGCTCTTTGTTAAGTCCAATGAACAGGAAAAGAAACTAAGACGACCACTTCCCAGAGAGGGTCTCGTAATAAAGAAATTTTAAAAAATATACGAGGACTGACAACTAAATTTATGAACTCATCCTGCAAAAAGTGCTACCTATCTCATTGCTGAGTATCCCTACAGCCACCTCTAAAGCCCTCCCCTTGGGAAGCTAGGCACCAATGCCAGCGCCTCATCTACCCTTCAAAGCAATTTGGGAACTCTTTTTCTGGAACGGCCATCAGAGCTGCCACTGTATTACCCTTAATGTCCTTGAAGGTCCTCCACATGTCTTCCTTCCAATATTTCATTTATTTGCAGCTAAAGAAAAAAGTCATTGGGGGCCAGATCAGGTCAGCAGGGAGGATGGTCCAGTGCAGGGATTTGTTTATTGGCTGTCATGGATTGAATTGTGCCCCCCCACAAGTGTATGTGTTGATTTGACTTGTTTATGAGTCTCAGTACGTGCCCTTCCCCCCATGTGTTGTGAATCCTGCCTCTGTGATATTGATGATGGAGAACGGACAGCAGCGGGGTTAGGCAGGGCCCAAGCTGCACGCTTGTGGGTTGTAAGGGAGACAAGTGATCCCAGAAAGCCGGGAACCTCACACTACCAAGAGAGAAGCTCCGAGAGAAGAGCACGGCCTTCAGACCCGAGGGTCCTGTGCTGAGATGCTCTCACTGGATGTGGACTTGTCCTACCAGACTGTGATGATTTCTCATATGGAATGGACTTGTAACTTGTTAATGAATTTGTGGCTAACCGGACTGTGACAATCAAAGTTTGTTTGTGTGAAGCCTTCCACTCATGATATTTTCTGTTGGAGCAGTACCAGGTGACTAAGACACTGGCTAAAAACTCCCTCACAGACAACTATACAATTAAGTTTGCGAACTTGCCACCATGCAATCGTGCACAATGGCCATTCCAGAAAGAGTTCCAAAATTGCTCTGCAGGGTGGACTAGGCAGTGGCATTGGTGCATAGCTTCCCAAGGGGAGTCCTTCAAGGGTGACTGTAATGATACTCGTTAGTGAGGTGTGGAGCACTTAGAACAATTAAGTTCATGGACTTCATTGTCGGACCTTGTATACTAAAAACAAACTTGTTTAAAATATTTAGAGTACTCCTTTATGGCTTACTATCTATTTGCCTAAATCTTGAGTGTTGCATTTTTAAACCTAATTTCACTGTGAGTTGGAATCAACTCAGTAGCAGTGGGCTGAGTTCAAGTCTGCTTGCACCCCGGGGGTAAAGAACCCCGAGTCGTATGGCAGCCAGCCACCTGTCTGGCATGAAGAGTGTCCATTAGAGAAGATCTGGGGGGAAATCAGATCGCACTGACAGTAGTTTTTCTTGTCTGAACCCAATGTTTCTGTTGAGAGTAATAACTATTATATTCAACAAGGTTTGCAGTTTTATTTGTATTTAAGAAATTAACAATCTCTCACCTGCAATGGGGAATCCCTAACTTGTTGTTGGGTGATTTAGAGTAGATTCCAACTCACAGCGACGCCCTGTGACAGAGTAGAACTGCCCCAGAGGGTCTCCTTTATGAGAGCAGACCACCAGGTCACTCGTGCCCCTCAGTGCTGGGTGGTTTGGAACTGCCGACAGTCTGTTTAGCATCTGAGTGCTTAAGTGTTGAGCCACCAGGACTCGCTTAGTCTCTAGTGCACATCAATTTAGAAGTGTCCCATCCCCACCCAGGGCCATGTGGATCAGTGCCCAGGGGCCCAGGGGGCGTAAGCACCTTCCTCCTTCCTGGAGCACACGGTCCGGGCTCTCCTTCCCCTCCTCTGCCGCGCCCCCACTTCACGTCCTTATCTTGAGGAAGTAACCGGGCAACGAATCCTGCCCTGCGTCCCCACGGCTCCCCAGCCCTGCTCTTCAGCGTGACCTTGGCCGTATCCCATCCCACCAGCCCCTCCACCCTGGCCACGCCTCTACAACACAGAAAGGTTTTTCTGGGGGGACGGTGCTCCTGCCACATGCGGATGGCTGCTCCTCTGCCCCTCACGAGCAAAGATGTGACGTACCTCCTAAGTAGTGGCTCCCACGTCTGTACGCGGTGTGACGGCACCTGTCAGCAGCCCTGGCTTTCTCTGGGCTGTTGTTGCTCCTGCTGGATGCCGTTGAGGCTGTTCTCCCCCCAGTGACTCTACAGAAGACAGCAGGACTGTCCCCGGGGCTCTCTAGGCCGTCGTCCTGTTGAGCCCATGGGCAGGTTCAAACCACCAAGCTTTCAGTTGGCAGCCAAGTGCTGGCGTACTGCGCTGCCAGGGCCTTTACTATCCTCAGAATGCTGAGAAATCCTGAGGGTTTGGAAGACACTTTTGTCCCTGTTTCTTGTCTGTTATTAGTAACAGGAAAGCAACAGCAGAAAATTTGGGCAAGTTCAAGAAATGTGTCGGTCATCTGTCCTTTCCTCACTCCGCGCTTGGTATCAGGGAGAGAAAGAGAAGGAACTCGTGCCAGGAAGACCTGCAGTAAGAGTGTGAACCAGGAAAGCTCTGACACGGGAGTCGTCCTAGTCAGACACAAGATGGTGGCCACAAACGTGGAGGCAGGCCACCAATGTTAGGGCCGGATGGGACACGCGGTGACACCGCCCAGGCCGCTTCCGTCCGGAGACCAGAACCAGGTGGTGTCCGGTGACCCTCACCAAACATTCCAATCACAGATTCTACAGAACCATCCTGATCAAAAGGGGGGAAGATTCAGAACAGAATTTCAAGTTCTCACAAAGTTCAAAATTCCTGAAGACACTGAGGATGGACGAAACCCCCAAAACCATTGCTCTGAGATAATCTTAAATCTGAGACTTTAACTTGAAGACATTCTCAGAAGCCTTCTTCACCATGCTGTGGCTTGGCTTAGCTGGTCACGAAGGCCTGCCTGGGGCACTGTGCTCCTTTAAACAGCTACCTACACGAGGTCAAGGGGACAACAGCCGCTCAAAGTGTCAGAGAAGAAACTAGGGGCACAGTGAGTTCATGTGAGTGAGGGAGGAATGATTCAGGAAGAGACAGTGAGGAAGGCTGTACAGCTGGAAGGATGTCATCGATGTCACCAATCTCTACATGTAGAAGCTGCTCAACTGGCTGTGCTGCTTCCGGAACAGATCTGTTTGGTCTTTCCGCAGTGCACGGTATGGTCAGTATTCTTCTCCAGCATCGCAGCTCACAGGCATGAGGTGTTCTTCTTTCTCATCCGTTGCCCGGCTTTCACACACACATGATGTGGTTGAAAATACCACAGCCTTGGTCAGGCACACCTGAGTCTTCAGTGTGATATCTTTGCCTTTTAACACTTTAAAGAGATCTTTTGCAGGAGATTTGCTGTGTATACTTTCAATGAGGAAAAAAAATGTGCACACACACACACACACACACACACATTTCAGATAATGATTATTTTGAGGCTCTTGGGGACACGGTCAGGGCTGGGTTCTGGGACCATTTTGATTTCCTTTAGCTTCAGCTTGAACTTGCATGTGAGCCACTGACAGTCTGTGATATAGTCAGCCCTGTGCCTGGTTTGCACTGGTGACACTGAGCTTTTCCACTGCTGCTTTCCACAGATGCAGTCGACTTGACTCCTGTGTGTTCCATCTGGAGAAGTTCATGTGGATAGTCATTATTTAGGTGGTGGAATAAAAGTATTCCCAGTGAACAGGTGGTTGGTCTTGCAAAATTCTTTCGTGGAATCTCTGGCTTCTTTTCTGCCGCCACGGCCGTATTGTCCACCTATTGGTCTTTCCTTCTGGTTTCCAATCTTGGCATTCTAATCATCAGTAATTATCAATGCATCTTATTGCACAGTCAATCCATTTCAGAAGACGGAAGTTGGTAGAAGTCAATGCTTAGTGCATACATTTAAATAATATTCGTATTAACTGGTCTTCATTGCAGACGTATGGATACTATACTAACTCTGCTGAAGTGATCTTTTGGACAACAGATGTGAAGCCACCCCTCTTGTGTTGGTCGTTCCCAGTTGAGTGGAAGCTGTGACGGTCCAGTCCCACTTGTCTGGTGCCCATCCGTCTCAGCCCTCTGATGCCCAGGAGATGGGGCTCTTTGCCCTCCATTCTTTTCTCACACCTTCTAACTTCGCTAGATTCCTACTTTGCACATTCCTAGGGTTAATGGACATTTGCAGCTGTTTCTTCTCATCTTGTCTGTCTTCATTGCCGGAGCTCCTGCCACCTGAGCAGAGGAGCTGCAGGGCTACGCGAATCTTTCCTGCGCTCACCTACACCTGAGAGGGGAGGACAGAAGAGGTCAGCTCTTGGTACTTTTTTCTCCCTCATGTCTAAGTCGGTCAGCCATCTGCTAAATACTATGCCCTTTCCGAACATGTGTTGTAGACATGGACCCTCCTGGAGTCCATATGTGTAAATGTCATCACTTATGAATTTAGACTGATGTCATTAATGGTGTCCCACTAGATGGCCAGAATGTTCTTTAGAAGCAAGGATGGTAAGACTTCATCTCACAAACTTGGCCAACTCATCAGGATGGATCAGTCCTTGGAGAAGGACGTCTGCTTACTGGTGAGGAAAAAAGAGGGAGACCCTCAATGAAATGGATTTACACAGTGGCTGTACAGTGGGCTCCAGCATTACAGCAACCCTGAGGGCAGCTCGGGCCTGGGCAGGATTCTGCTCCGTTGCATAGGGGCCGCTGGGAGGCAGAACGAGCTCCATGGCACCCAACAGCAGAAGCATGTTAGCAAGGGGACTGGCAGTTCATAGCGTTCTTCTTTTGTCATGAAAACTGGTGTTGATGGTGGTTGCTGTCAAGTCAGCTCTGAGTCCTGGCAACCCCATGTACACAGAACGAAATGTTCCCTGTCTTGTGCCATCGTCACCATCACTGCTATGTGTTAGCCCATTGTTTCCACTGGTGTGTCACTCTGTCCCATGCAGAGATTCCCTCATTCTTGTTGGCCATCGATGCCACTAAACAGAAGTCCTCTTCTAATGACTGATCTTTCCTGATGACTCGTCCAAGGACCGTGTGTCTTCTCAGACAGACTGTCCCGTCTCTGGCATTCTGCAGGGCACTCAGTGTTCCTCCCAAACATCATAGACTGAATGCATCCATTCTTCTGCCTTCTTTTGTCATTATCCAGCTTCCCATCATATGAGGCAATTAAGGTCACGTAGAGGGACAGGGACACCTTAGTCATCCAAGTGACGTCTCTGCTTTCCAACTTCACACTTTACAGAGGCCTTCTGCAGTAGATTTGCCTGGTGCAATAGGTTTGATTTCTTGATTCCATTTCCATGGATGTTGATTATTGACCCCAGCAGAATCAAGTTGTTGAAAATTTCAGTTTTGTCTCCATTATGAAGGACAGAATATATAGAATCTCAATATCCAATGAAGGAACAGCCTGTTGATTCCTTCCTTAGCTAACAAGGTGAGTATACAGGTACGCCAGCAAACCACACTTGGGACCTTGGGAGGGAGGGGAGGTTTGTACATCGCATAGTACCATCTACCAGATATAGCGCTGCAGCCTTGATTCACTGATGTCGTCCTTCTAAGATGTTCACTGACAGACATTCAAGGTTATGAGTCACTGTTCAAAACACTGCCACGTGAGACAGTTCTAGAAAAAGTAAAACATGACCAGCGAGTAACTCTGGGTCAAAGATGTCACCTCTACCAGGGTGACATCAACTGGATTGAGGCTTCAGTTGCTTGAAAACACAGACCCAGATGTTGATCGCTTCGCTCCAGGTGAGAGGCAGACTCGGCAGACGGCGGGATGTTCCTGTGCAGTCTATGAAGAAAGAAAGAAAAGGACTGTGCTGACAGCGCTGCCTTGCTATCTGACTGTCCCCATTCCCAGGGCTAATTCAGATGACCCAGGACTGCCCAGAATCAGAGTCACTACTTTGACTGACCAAGTGCCAGCATCATCAGCTCTGCATGCTTAGAGGCCACTGTGCATTAAAACACACAGCGAGTTCCCATGTAACGTCTGGGTCTTCTGCGTAGCCACCACCCGTCAGTGAAGGGATGTGTGTTACAGTGATGCTCACTCAGCAGGTTTCAATGGGGCTTCCAGAGCGAAACAGACCAGGAAGAAAGGCCTGGTGATCTGCCTCCAAAAACAAGTCAGTGACAATCCCGCAGCTCTCAAGGGCTCACTCGGCCACTGGGGACAGGGCAGGATGGGCAGTGTTGTCCTGTTGTGCATGGGTTGCCATCAATTGCAGACCAGCTTATTGGCAGCTGACAGCAGCCTCCAGACACAGTGCCTAGAAACTGAAGAAAAGAAGTTTAACATACTAGATTGTTTTAGTTCTCTAGTGCCACTATGACAGACATCCCATGGCTTTAACAAAGAAACTTATTCTGTCATAGTCTAGGAGGTAGAAGCCTGAAGGATGCCAGCTCCAGGGGAAAGCTGTCTCTCTGTGTCGACTTGGTGGAAGGTCCTTGTCATCAATCTCCCCTGGTCTGGGAGCTTCAGGCACAAACACTCTTCTTCTACTTCTTGTTTCTTGGTGGAACAAGGTCCTCAAGTCTCTGTGCTCACTTTTCTCTTTTCTATCTCAGAAGTGATTGACTGAGGACACAGCCCAACCTTGTAGATGGAGTCCTACCTCATGAATATCACCGAGGCAGGATTTATAGCACGTGGAAAAATCACAGCAGATGACTCCAGGGTGAACAGACACACAATGCTGGGAATCATGGCATAGCCAAGTTGATATACATTGTGGGGGGACACAATTCAACTCACAACATAGGCGGATGTAGTCAGTGGGAAAGCAGCAACACTTTATATCTACAGAAGATCAGGGAAGGTTCATTCCAAATGAGGCCTTCATGACAGTCCAGGGCTGAGTAAACAGGGAGTTCACAGCAGGCTGAGTGTGACCCCACTTAAGCCACCCACACATGCCCTTTCCCTACATGTCTGCCTGAATGGGCCATCATTCCCTCTCGCTGATGTCAACCCTGTAGAGCTGACGTCCCTGAGCCACAGTTACTAATGTTCTACACCAGAAATACTAAACATTTGACTCATGCTTCTGAAACTGTTTCATAATTCAGAATAAAAACTACCCCAGGAAGGCAATCTCTTGTGCCTTGTGACTTTCTTTCTCCTGACCTTTTACTGAAAAAAAAAAAAAAAAATCAACTGACTCCTTGTTGGGATGCTGTTTTAGTTATCACTCACTTTTCTATAGATCTTTCAAATACGAACCAACCAGAAGAAGATGAATTTCCATTAATTTGCTCCACAGAGGGCACAAGATTGTGTCAGCACCAAACCAGTGTAACTCCACAGTCTGCAGATAACTCTGGAGACAAAGTTCAAGAGCTAAAAATAAAGTACACAGCAGAAAGGCAGTGCAGGGTAAGAGGCGGGAATCATCGCTTTTGGGGCTACTACTGTCGCTGTCTTGGCTCCTAAATTAACCAGTTAATGCAGCACAGAAATAATAAAGAACCTACTAACCACGCCTTATTCCTTGTCCAGCTTTCAAATGGCATATGCGGTGACTGAAAACACCATGGATCGGATCAGGGGCACCTTGGTCTTCCGGGTGACATCTTTGTATCTGACTTGCCCAGTGCAAGGCGTCATTTGATCCCTTGAGTGCTGGCTCTGTGGGTGTCGACTGTGGATCCCAGTACAATGGAACCCTGGCAACCTCAGTCTTCTCTCCACTTATCACAGTGTTGCTTACTGGTCTCACTGGGAGGATTTGTGCTTTCTTGGGGTTGAGGTGTCATCCACACTGAAGGCCGTGGTCCCTGATCCTCATAAGCAGGTGCTTTGAGTCTACTCAAGCATGCTTGTGTCACTCACATATTGTAGGTTGTTAATGAGTTGTCCCCTAATCCTCATGTCCCTTCTTCATATAATCCAGCTTCTCAGATTCCATGCTCGGCACACTGGCTGAATAATTATGGAGAAAGGATACAACCCCAGTACCCGCCTCTCCTGACTTTCTATCAGGCGGTTTCTCCCTGTTATATTCAGACAGCTGCCTCTAAGTCTAGGTACAGTTTCTACATGAGTACAAGTGAGGGTTCTGGAATTCCCGTTCTCCACAATGGCAGCCATAATTTGTATGACCTACACAGTCAAAGGCCTTGGCACAAAGAAACACAGGCAAATACCTTTCTAGTATTCTCTGCTTTCAGCCAAGATCCATCTGACATCAGCAGTGATATCCTTGGTTCCACGTCCTCTTCTGAATCCAGCTTGAATTTCTGGCAGTTCCCTGTCGATATACTGCTGCAGCCAGTTTAAAATTATCTTCAGCAAAATTTTGCTTTCCATGATACTAATGATATCATTTGAAGATTTGCACATTTTGCTGAATCATCTTTCTTTGGAATGGCGCAGGTGTGGATCTCTTCCAGTTAGTTGGCCAGGTGGCTGTCTTCCACATTTCTTGGCATAGCTGAGCGAGCACGTGCGATGCTCATCCGCTCACTGACCTGCCTCGGTCAGTGTTCTGTCGGCTCCGGCAGCCGGGCTGCTAACTGACACCTCCAGTGGAGTCCGAACTTCCCCTCCGGGCACCGTTGGCTCCTGACCGCGTTTCCTCCTGGCACCATGGGATGCTGACCCGTTCCCTCAGGGCAGTGAGGCGGTGTCCCTCCCGTCTTCCTCTGAGTCCTCAATATTTTGCCCATAGACTCCTTCACTGTTGCCTCTTGAAGCTTGAACTTTTTCTCCAGTTCTCTCAGTTTGAGAAATGCCAAGCATATTCTTCTCTTTTCGTTCCCCAACTCTGGGTCTTTGCACATTTCATTATAATTCTTGACTTTGAATTCTCCAGCCACCCTTTGGAAACTTCTGTTCAGCTCTTTTACGTCATCATTTCTTATGATTGTTTTAGCTACGCTGTGTTCAGGAGCAAGTTTCCATCTCTTCTGACATCCACTTTGCTCTTTTCTTTCTTTCCTGTCTTTTAATGATCTTTTGTTATCTTTGTGCTTGATTTTTCTCATTTCATCTTGTAACTTTTCTGGTCTTCTCTGGTCATTTGTGTCCACTCTGTGAAATCTATTCTTCAGATGTGCTCAATTCTGATGGAACGTACTTAAGGTTGTATTTTGACTCATGTGGCCTATCTGGATTTTCTTCAGCTTCAACTTGAACTTGCAAGTGAGAAATTACTGGTTTGATGTGCAGTTAGCCCCTGGCCTTGCCCTGACAGACAGCTCTGAGGTTTTCCATTGGCTGTTTCCACCGACGTAGTCAATTTGATTCCCGTGGGTTCCATTTCCATGTGTATTAGTTATTATTTATGTTGCAGAATAAAAGCATCTCCAGTGAATATATTGTTCATCTTGCAAAACTCTGTCTGGAATCACTGGCATCTTTTCTATCACTGAGGCCATGTTTCAAACTGTTGATAGCTTCTTGTTTCCAACTTTTGCATTTTAACCACCAGTAATTACCAGTGCATCTGGACTGCATGCTTGATCAAGTTCAGACTGCAGAAGTTGGTAAAAATGTAGTTTCTTCATGTTTGGCCTTAGTGCTTGGTGTGTAGATTGGAATAATATGCACATTAACTGGTCTTCTTTGCAAGCATATGAATATTATCCTACCCCTGACACCACTGTACTTCAGGGTTGACGTTGAAATGTTCTTTTTGACAGTGACTGTGAAGCTCTTCTTCTGTGGATCATCCCTGATACAGCAGAAGACAGCACTGTCCCGTGTCAGGTGGCTGATGCCCACCCGTCTCAGCTCGCTGACACCCAGGGGACCAATCTTTGTCCTTCGCTTCATCATTCACACCTTCCGACTTTCCCAGATTCACATTCGGCACATTCCACGTTCCTGGGATTCGTGGATGCGAGCAGCTGTTTCTTTCCATTTTGAGGCACAGCCATCAGCAGATGAAGGTTCAGAAAGCCGGACTGCACCCAGAAGGTTAGGCCACCTCTGCTCTGAGGAGGCAGCTATCCCCGGTGGTACTTTGAACACCTTCCAACCAGAGGGCCTCGTCTTTCGGCACTATACCAGACAGTGGTCTGCAGTAATTCTTGAGGTTTTCACTGGCCAGTGTTTTTACAAAATAGATCATCTGTTTGTTCTTACTAGTCTGTCTTATAGGAAACTCTACTGAAACTGCTCACCCTCGATGATCCTGCTGGTTACTGAAACCCTAGTGGTAGCTGCCAGCAGCCCAGCAACACACAAGCCACGGCGGCAGGACAAACGGACAGACGAGCGGATGCATAAGGAAGACTGCAGGACAGACGGTGCCTCTGAATTACAGGGTTGCCGAAGTAGACTGAGTCTACCACGAGCAAGCAGAAGAGCAAACGAGACTGCCTCGGGCAAATGCCAGCCAGACGCGCCCTGGCGGCACAGACGCAGCACGTCACCTCCCATGCTCCGGACGTGTTCGCAGGAGGGGCGTCCCTGGAGGGAGAGATCACGCTTGGGAAAGCAAGAGTGTCAGCGAGGATGAGGAGGGCCTTCAGTAAGAAGGACTGACCTGGCGACAGTGGGCTCCAGTGCAGGGACAATGGCGAGGAGGGCACAGGAGCGGGCGGCATTTCCTTCCTTTGTACAAAAAGTTGCTGTGAGTCCGAAATTCCTCGATGGCTCGATGGCATTTACCACAGTGACAATCAACCGGGCCAGTCACTGCTGACTCTCACTTGTGATGCCCCATGTGTGTGTCAGCCCAGAACTGTGTCTCTAAGATTTCAGCGGCTGACTTCTCAGGGGTAGCTTTCTTCCACGGTGCCTCTGCAGGAAGGGGCCACCAGCTGTTCAGGTGGCAGCTAAGCGTGTTAACCACGTGCACCCCCAGTGACTTCAAAGGACCTACTGACACCAGAAACAGAAAAAAACGAACCCAGTGCGTTGCGTCAATTCCAACTCATAGTGACCATATAAGGCAGAGAAGAGCACCGCATAGAGCTTCCCAGGAGCACCTGGCCAATTTGAACTGCCGCCCTCCTGGTTAACAGCCGTAGTGCTTAACCACTATGCCATGGAAGGCCCCCGGCCTTCCACACTCACTGCTGGCATGTCAACAACACAGCCAGCTGGAGTGAAAACACCGGGAATCATGCTTCAGGGAACATTTTTTATCTTTAGAAACATCCTTACTTCCCCCAAATTCATTTCTTTCTGAGCTACTTTCTACTTCCCAGGTGTCCTTGCTGGTGGCACTGCCCCAGCCAAACACAGGAGGTTAAACTTGGGTGCGGCTGTCCGCCTGTCATTCTCAGCCTCTCCAGCCGCTCAGCAGAAATCAACAGGCACAGCCTCCCTGTGGCAGTGTGCGAATGCTAAATCTGGGGACAGTGACGTGACAAGAGACGGGTCAGCACGTTTTGAGGTGCGCTTTGTATTCCCCACCAGGGCTGAAGTCTGAAAACGTCCCAAGTTATATTCAAAGTACCCCAATCTCATTGGATTTCTCCTTACTTCATTTGAGGACACAGTTAATTTATAGTCAACCAGATTTTCTAATAAAGTTAAACACAAGGACAGTTCACTAATTCAGCATTGTTTAAGAACTGAATACATTAAAATTATGTCAGAGACACCCCTGGAAGGTGCTGAGGGTTCGATGAGGGATATAAGGTGCTTTTTGCCATGCTGGGCTCATAATATCACGGGGAGAGGAATGTCTGCGTAAGAGACATTGTTGTTACTGTTGTTGGGGTCTGCGGAGTCAGTTCCGATGCTCTGTACAACAGGACCGAACTCCGCCCAGCCCCCCCACACCCACCCGGCCCCCCCCACGCCCACCCGGCCCCCCCCACGCCCACCCGGCCCCCCCCACGCCCACCCGGCCCCCCCCACGCCCACCCGGCCCCCCCCACGCCCACCCGGCCCCCCCCACGCCCACCCGGCCCCCCCACGCCCACCCGGCCCCCCCCACGCCCACCCGGCCCCCCCCACGCCCACCCGGCCCCCCCCACGCCCACCCGGCCCCCCCCACGCCCACCCGGCCCCCCCCACGCCCACCCGGCCCCCCCACGCCCACCCGGCCCCCCCCACGCCCACCCGGCCCCCCCACGCCCACCCGGCCCCCCCACGCCCACCCGGCCCCCCCCACGCCCACCCGGCCCCCCCCACGCCCACCCGGCCCCCCCCACGCCCACCCGGCCCCCCCACGCCCACACCTGTCAGGCTCGATCCACTGTTGCAGGCGCTGCTTCAGTCTCACTGAGAGTCCTTTTCTCTTTCTCTGACCCACTGCTCTGCCAAGAACATTGCGCTTCTCCAGGGCCAAGCCCTCCTGCAAACACGGCCCAAGTATGTAAGACGTGGTCTCGCTGTCTTTGCTCCAGGGAGCACTGTGGCTGTGCTCCGTCCAAGACAGACCTGTTTGTTCCTTTGGCGGTGCATGAGTTAGTTACTATTCGTCACCAACACCACAATTCTGAGGCTGAATTCTGTCTTCTTTATTTGCTGTCCAGTGACTGAAAATACGATGGCTTGGGTCAGGTGCTCCCTAGTCTTCAAGGTGACTTCTTCGAAATTTCAACACTTCAGAGAGGCCTTTTGCAGAAGATTTTCACAATGCAACCTTGATTTCTTGACTGCTGCTTCCATGGGTGTTGATTGTGGAACCAAGTAAAATGAAATCCTTGACAACCTCAGTCCTTTCTCCATTTATGACGATATTGCTCACTGGTCCAGTTGTGACGATTTTAGTTTTCCTGATGCTGAGGAGCAATCCACAGTGAAGGCTGTGGCCCTTGATCTTTATCAGTAAGTGTTTCAAGTTCTCTTCACTTCCAGCAAGCAGAGTGGTGTCATCTGCATAATGCTTGTTGTTAATGAGTCTTCCTCTAATCCTGATGCCCCACTCTTCGCCATATAGTCCAGCTTCTTGGATTATTTTCTCAGCCTACAGAATGAACAGGTATGGTGAAAGGACACAACTCTGACACACACCTTTGCTGACTTTAAACCATGCAGGGTCCCCTCGTTCTGCTCACGTAACTGCCTCCTGATCCATGTACAGATTCCTCATGAACATAGTTTAGTGTTCAGAAATTCTCATTCTCCACAATGCTATCTATAATTTATTATGATTGACAGAGTCGAATGCCTCTGCATAGGCAATGAAGCAGAGGCAGACATCTTTGTGCTATTCCCTGCTTTCACAATAACAATGACACCCCTGGTCCCACATCCTCTTCTGAACCCAGCTTGACTCGCCAGCAGTCCCCGTCAGCACATGCCGTGGCCACTCTTGAGCCAGCTTCAACAGAGTTCTCTGTGATATTAGTAATACTGTTCGACAATGTCTGCATTTGATTGGATTAACCTTCTTGGGAATAGGCATAAATATAGATCTCTTCCAGTCAGTTGGCCAGGTAGCTGTCCTCCAAATTTCTTGACATACACGAGGGAGGACTTCCAGCGCTGCATCTGTTTGTTGAAACATCTCAACTGATATTCCATCAGTTCCTGAAGGCTTGTTTTCCATCAGTGCTTTCAATGCAGCTTGGACTTCTTCCTTCAGCAATGTCAGTTTTGCTCATATGCCACCTCTTCAAATGGCTGAACATCAACCAGTTCTGTTGAGTGTAAGAACTCTGTGTATTCTTTCCATCTTCTTTTGATGCTTCCTGAGTCTTTCAAGATTCTCCCTGTAGAATCCTTCACTATTGCAACTAGACACTTTAGGTTGAGAAATGCAAAGTGTGTTCTTCCCTTTTGGTTTTCTATTTTCGCATCTTCACACGTGTCTTGGTAATACTTTACTCTGTCTTCTCTGGGGCCTTGAAATCTTCTGTTCAGCTCTTTTACTTCATCGTTTCTTCTTTGCTTTAGCCACTTGGTGTTCAGAGCAAGTTTCAGAGTCTCTTCTGACATCCAGTTTGGTCTTTTCTTGGTCTCCTGTCTTTTTAATGACCTCTTCCTGTCTTCACGGATGATGGCCTTGGTGTCACTCTGCCGCTTCGCTGGTCTTCAGTCATCAGTATTCAGTGCATCAAATTCATTCTTGAAATGGTCTCTAAACTTAGGTGGTATAGACTCCAGGTCATACTTTTGCTCCCATGGACTTTAAAAATTCTTTAGTTTCAGTTTGAACTTGCACAGGAGTAACTGATGGTCTGTGCTACAGTCAGTACCTGGCTTTATTGTGACTGATGATACGGAGGTTTTCCATCATCTCTTTCTGCATATGTAGTCAGTTTGGTTCCTGTTATTCTATCTGGCAAGGTCCATGTGCATAGCTGCTGTTTATGTTGGTGAAAAGGATTATTTGCAATGAAGTCACTGGTCTTACAAAATCTATCATGACACCTCTGGCATTATTTCTGTCACCAAGGCCATATTTTCCAACCACGGATCCTTCTTTTTTAATTTTGGTTTTTGCTTTCCAGTCATCAGTAATTATCAGTGCATCCTGAAGCATATTTAGTCAATTCCTGACGGCAGAAGCTGGTAAAAATCTTTAATTTCTTCATCTTTGGCCTTAGTGGTTGGTGTGTAAATTTGAATAGTAGTCATATTAACTGACCTTCCTGTAGATGTATTGATATTATCCTGTCACTGACCATTACAGGGTCAACCTTTTATCTGTAAGGAGGGAAAATGCGAACCCACTGCCACCGAGTCAGTACTGACTCATGGTGACCCTATAGGATTGAGTAGAACTGCCCCCTAGAGTTTCCAATAAGCGCCTGGTGGATCCGAACTGCAGCTTTATGGTTAGCAGTGGTAGCACCTAGCCACCATGTCACCAGGGTCTCCGTTGGGAAAGTTCATGTGAAAATGATAGGAAATGTGGTATAGTCCATGCACATGCCAGTGACACAGACCTGGGGTTACCAGTTATGTATGCATGGTACCATGATATGCCTGGCTGTGCAATTGCTTTGTGTACAGGACACATGAGATGCATACTTTGCATGTAGAAAGCACAACACATGTCTGGTTACATCCGCTATGTCCCCTCATCTGACCCAGACTTCTGAACTCTGCTATGAAAATCTTACAGGACCACAGATACATGTGCAGTGGGACACTGCCCAGATTAACATTATGTGGCATGTGACTGTAGTCAGATTCCTGCAAATAAGAGATCGGTGGTTTGAATCATTGCACACTGTGATAATTCCAGAAATAAACCCTCAGTCCAGTGATAAGTCCAGTGCTGTCTGAGTTTAGACTCAGCAATGATGCTGTGGGAGTTAGGAGTCTGCAAACTAACAGCTTGAAAGGTAGTTAGAGCAGAGGTTAAAGGGATACTGGAAAGTACATGCAAGCAAGAGGTCCTGGTAGTGCAGTGGTCAAGTGCTCCCTGTGACTGAAAGGTCAAAGGTTAAAACCTGCCCAGCACCTCCCCGGGACAAAGACCTGACACTTTGCTCCTATCAAGATTACAGCCCAGAAAACCCTATAGGGTCTGTTTTAGTCATCTAGTGCTGCTATACTAGAAACACCACAAGTGGATGACTTTAAAAAGATGGATGTCCATCTGCAAAAAATTGAAATAAGACCCACATCTCATACCTTATACAAAAATCAACCCAAACTGGATAAAAGACCTGAATATAAAAGCTAAAACAATAAAGCTCATCCAAGATAAAATAGGGTCAACAATGGATGTTTTAATATGCAATATAGACAGACTTCAAAATCTGACAAACAAAACACATTCATCAGAAGAGAAAATAGATAAATGGGAATTAATAATTGAACACTTCTGCTCATCCAAAGACTTCATCAGAAGAATTAAAAGACCACCTACAGAATGGGAAAAACTATTTGGCAACTCTATGTCAGAACAACGCCTGATCTCTATAATCTATAAGGTTCCACAAAATATCAGTAAGAAAAAGACAAATCATCCAATTAAGCCATGGACAAAGGAGATGGACAGACACTTCCCTAAAGAGGAGATCCAGGCAGCCAAAAAACACATGTGGACATGTTCACGATCATTAATTATTAAAGAAATTCAAATCAGAACAACAATGAGATACCATCTCACCCCAACAAGATTGGCCATGATCCAAAAAACAAAACAATAAATGTTGGAGAGGCTGTGGAGAGATTAGAACTCTCCTTCACTGTTGGTGGGATTGCAGAATGGTGCAACCTCTTTGGAAAGCACTTTGGCATTACCTTAAAATAAAGGCTATAGATATACCATTTGACCCAGTAATTCCTCTGCTCAGAATATATCCTACAATATCAAGGCCATTAACACCAAGTGCTATATGCACACGAATGTTCATTGCAGCACAGTCCACAATACCAAAAAGTTGGAATCAACCCAGATGCCCAACAACAGAAGAATGGATGGGTATAAACTTTGGTGTATATACTCAGTGGAGTACTATACACCGATAAAGAACAACGATGATAGCAGGAAACATCTCTCAATTTGGTCTCAGCTGGAGGACATTATGTTGAGTAAAACTAGTCAGCATCAGAAGGACAATTATTATATGAGACCCTTTTGATAAAAACTTAAAAGCATACTCATACATGATAGAAAGGACTCTATGAGGGCTACAAGGGTGGGGAGGGTGGGAGGGCAGGAGGGCAAGGGGTGAGGGTTTAGATTAGATAGTTGTTAGGAGATTTGGTTGGGTGAAATTGGTGACAATACACATTAGTAAGAAGATCAATATTAATGGGACTTCGACACAACTTGTGTACTCCTCCTCTCTTAATCCAGTATTGTAAGCACAGAGTATATGCACTTCCATTTTTTATTTAATAAAAAAAAAAAAAGAGAGAGAAATTTTGTGGTGTCACAGTCCAGTAGGCTGAAAGTTCACATTCAGGGCACTGGCTCCAGGGGAGGCTTTGGAGGAAGGTCCTTGTGGACAATCTTCCCTTAGGCTGCGAGCTTCTGAGGCTCAGGGACCTTGGGTCCAAAGAGCACACTCTGCCCCTGACCCTGCTTCTCAGTGACATGAAGCCCCCAATTCCACTGGCTCCCCTTTCCTTTATATCCCAAAAGATTGCCTCGAGGTCACCATACAATCTTACACACTGAGTCCTGCCTCGCCAACACAACAGCCACAGATCTTTCGTCATCAACATCACAGAGGCAGAGTTTACAGAGTATGGAAAACTCAACTGCCTTCAAGTTGATTCCCACTCACAGATACCCTATGGGACAGAGTAGGAGTGCCCCATAGTTTCCAAGGAGCACCGGGTACATTTGAAATGATGACCTTTTGGTTAGTGGCTGTAGCACTCACCTGCTACACCACCAGGGTTTCCTCACAGCATGTAGGATCACACCATACTGGGAACCAAGGCCGAGCCCAATTAACACACACGTTCTGGCGGGCACAGAATTCAGTCCACAGCAGGGCAGTCGTACTGTGTGACATGGGGCGCTGTGCGTCAAAATAAATGGATGGCACAAAACAGCGAGCAAGACAGCACACTGCTGTGAAGCTCTTCCTTACCGTGGGCGCCCATGGCCATGTTAAGGGTAATTCTGGTATGACAGACCTGAGATGTCTTCTGAGGGAGAGCCTGGTGGTGTAGTGGCTTAGTGCTATGCCTGCTCATCCAAAGGTTGGCAGTTTGAATCCACCAGATGCTCCTTTGAAACTCTATGGAGAAGTTCTATTCTGTCCTACACGGTCGCTGTGAGTTGGAATTGACTCAGTGTCAGTGGGTTTGGGTTTGGGAGAGGCAGAACCTGGACTCAACAGCCCAACCTGACATCACTTCAGAGCGCTATCACTGCAGAAGTGGTCATCTCTGCCAAGGGCGTTGCTCGTCAGTAAGCCTGTGGTGTGACCGGTCACCAGGTTATAGGATATAGACTCTTTTCTCTACTTTGAAAACTTACAAACATAGAAAACAGTTCACAAAAGAAACCAAAACATCTGTTAGCTTCCACCTGCTATGTGGATTTAAAAAAAAAAAAAAAAAAATCGCAACATCAGCTCCATGCTTCTACCTTCTCTGTAAATCTGGTAAAACTTTTATCATTTTTAAAATGTTCTTGTGTCTCCTGAGTTTCTGGGTGGGTGCAGATGGCTAATGCTCTCTGTTACTGACCGGAACTCACCCAGAGGCACTGTGGAAGGAAGGCCTGATGAGCTACTTCGCCAAAAACCAGGCCCTGAAAACCAAGGGGGCACGGTTCTGCTCTGACACATGAGCCAGTGGGATGGTGGCTGGCTTGGTTTTTTTTTTTTTTATTCTTCTCTTAGCCTTGACATGATGAACAGGAGTGTTGCTATCATGTGCTTCTCTTCTGATGTCTGCACTTGCAAGCGGTCTTTCATCCTGACTGAGCTGGAGAGCTGGTGCAAGCTGGTGCTGCTTGGGCATCACTCCACAGAAGAAGCTGATGATCACTGACTCTGTGGGCCTTGAAGGGTCAGTAATGAGGCACAGCTTTCACAGACAGTGGGCAAGGCGGCTCAGAAGATCTGAGGCTCCAAGGCAGAAATTCTAGCACACAGAGGACGAAACACGGTCATACAAAGGACAACTTGGTGAGAAGATCCAGAGGACATGAGAAGCTGATGACCACTGATTCTGTGGGCCTCGAACCGATGTTAACTTCATCAGGTTTTCATAGACGGTGGGAAAGTCAGCCTAGAGGCCTCTAGCACACAGATGATGCAATGTGGGCATCCTGGTGAGAAGATGCACAGGACATAGGAAACAACTGGATATCTGTTGACACAAGTCTTTTTTCAACTGCATTATTTATTTCAAAGTCTTTTTTAAAAGTCAAGCTTCCGTGAGGAATGTGCTTGTCACCAACAATGAAGATAAAAGTAAAATGCTCTTCTGTTATTAAACGGCAAAACCCAAAGAAAGATACTTTGTAGAAGAAGCCAGGGGTCACAGACAGACATGGCAGAACATATTTATGTAGGAGACAAGAATTCCTGACTTTTAGAGGGCATGCGTGGCTGCTGGGAAGAGGCAGTGATGCAGAGAGAGCACCTAAGTGATGTCCTTTAAGGTACTCAAAGGCGTGATCAAGAACAACTCACTCTAAACAATAAGCTGAGACCCAGGGCCTGAAACAGTCCAAGCACGTTCACTGAGTTAGAAGTGCAACCTCATGAGAAGACAAGAGATGCCATGCTTCTCCTTCGCCTCCCAGGGTGCAGGAAGGGTGCGGAGGGAAGGGGCACTGTCACTGTCACCACTGGGATGTCTTCAAATTTCATTCACTTCCAAGAGATTCTCATAGCTCCTTCCAACCACTACCACCGCACCCACCTCCTGAAGAGCTGACACCCGCTGGAGCCAGGCCACAGTCCCTTGGGTGCACATGGCCAAAGAGCTCGGCAGCAAAAGCTAAGCCTGGAGGTTTGAGTCCATCAGAGGTGCCTTAGGGACAAGGCCTGGTGACCTTCTGACAAATCGGACCCCGAACAGCCTCTGGAGCGCAGTCCCCCTCGGACACACAGGGGTCCCTGTGGGTCGGCGTCCCTGATGCTCACCAGCAGGCCCTCCCAGCCCTCGGGTAGGTGGGAGAGAAAGGCCCCTGAGAACCTCTGCTTCAGCAACTTGCCTCCTCCCCACACTTCCTGTGACCCAGCCTGTGCTGCTGAGGGCGCCCCTGCTCTGCTGGGGCCGTGGTGTGGGCTGTGAGTGCGCACAGACATCCCATGTTCTACAGACGGTGGGCCATGGGGCCCTGAGCTGCCTCCATTACAGCCTAAGGGATGAAACGAGAGCAGACATGAGTGCTTTAAATTGGTGGGAAACGGCCCATAACTGGAATGGGAGAAGTCCCAGCTCAGAGCCCTGGAGTGGGGGCGTGGAGGAAGCGTTGTGAGACCGTCCAGCAGCCTGATGAGGGAGAGGGGATTACTGTGGGGACTGCAGGGAGCAACGCTCATTCCAAATGGCCTGACCACCACCGTCGTGGAGCAGTGCTCCTGACTCTGCCAGTCAAGAGGTTTGGTTGCTATGCAACACACACACTGCCCCCACTTCCTAGGAGGGAGATCAAGTTTCATGGCTCTGACCCTCAGTTTTCCCTCTTCTGGGTGTTGTTCTCATGCACACATTTAGAAAATTTGGGTCCATTTGTGTTTTGCTTTGTTGGCTGAGACTGAACAGGGCAGAACCACTTCGAAGCCCTGGTTGATCTATTCCCACTAAGAGACAGAGTCGGGAGAGAACAGGAGCCCGGCCCCTGAGTGTCTTTGGTGCTCTGGGAGTCCCAGTTCCTGGCACTTCAGTACGTGGTTGCTATGAGTCGTGGTTAACTTGACCACAGTGCATTGGGTTTGGTTTTGGGGGGGCACTTAACTAAATATAGTCACTAGGGGCTACTTGTGACGCATTTGCAGACAGTAGGCCCGGCTCTACCTCAGTGATTTAGGAAGTCACATTTAAGTGTTGACACTGTTGTGTGTTAACAAATGTTCCTTGACTGAGGACTGGATAACCACAGAGACACAGGCACAGCCCTCCTCATCCGGGCAGCAGACAAGAGCTGAAGACTCAGAAGAATTTCTAATTCTTATGTCAGCACAGCTGCGCTTCCTCCAACATCTCAGATATCCCAGGCACAGACTCTGTGGGAACAGTTCAGAAACGAGCTTCCTTCTGAACCCCATACTGTCTCTGACCCCCCAAAACAATGACAACAGTAGTTACCCCGCACCGAGCCCTGGTGCAACACAGCGAAGGAGCCCAGCAGCAGGGGTGCAGCGCTCGGTTGCTCCCCCAGCCTGTGGTGCTGGCTCGGCTGGTCCTCAGCTGTTTCTGCGAGGCCGCAGGGTGCGGTCAGGCGGGGGCTCCGGGCCAGCACCTGAGCACTTGGCCCTTTGTGCCACCAGGGCAGCGTGTATGAGCCTGTGTGTGTGCATGTGTGTGTGCGTGCACGTGTGTGCGTGTGTGCGTGCGTGTGTGCGTGCGTGCGCACACACACAGATGTACAGAATTACAGCACTGTTTAAAACTAGCAAAGCCTTTCCAAGGCTATGATTTCATACGTGAAACATGGTTGATAAATGAGACAGCCTAAGACAAACATTTAACTTTAAAGCACTTACATATTAGTTATTATACTTGTCTTTCTAATTAAAAAAAACCTACACCCATGGCCGTCAGGCTAATCCTGACTCATAGTGACCCTACAGGACAGAGTGGAACGGCCTCAGAGGGTTTCCAAGGAGCGGCTGTGGAACTGCCAGCCTTCTGCTGAGCAGCCACAAGATGTAACCACTGCCCCACCAGGGCTCCCGCGGGGTCGCCTGGGCCCCTTTAATCCATCACAATTATGAAACATGCAGTCTGACAGTGTCATTTCAGAGGGACACCGTGGCTTTCTGTAGTGAGGGACAATCCAGGAAAGTGCAGACACGCAGACCCCCGAAGCCTCTTCTCGGAGTCTCAGTGGGTGCTGCTTTCTTCGTCGCTGCTCAGGTCATGGCTGGGGCCCCTTAGGAGCGCTGGGCCTGGAGGCTCAGACACGCTCCCAGCCGCCGGCGAGTCTGCAGCTGCGTGCTGGCCATTGCTCAGAGTCCCAGCTCTGAGAGGGGAGGAATCCAGCGTGGGGAAGCTGCGCAGCTGCACGTCCGGGAGCCGCGGGGCACAGCGCTGAGGCAGCCAGCTGCCAACGGAAAGGCTGGCCGTTGGAGCCTCCCATTGGCTTCATGGGATCTGCTCCCAGAAAGACTGTCACTCAGGAAGCCCTGTGACAATTCTCCCCTGTCACATGGGGTCACTCGGAGTCGAAATGGACTCGGGAGCGATGGGTTTACTCTCAGAGTCTGGGGTGGAGAACAGTGGGATTCTCACCTTCCCCACGGGAGACCTGGGTTCTGTCCCCTGCCTGTCCCCTCGGCCAGTCACCACCCATCTGCTGGTGGACGCTGGCATGTTGCTAGGACACTGAGCAGATTTCAGTGGCGCTTCCAGGCTAAGGCGGGCGGTGAGGAAAGCCCGGGTGACCTACCTCCCCAAGCCAGCCGGGAAACCTGGTGGGTCGTCATGCGCTGATCTCCCGTTGATGGAGGGACAGCCCAGGACCGGCCAGCACCCCACCCCACTGTGCGGGGACCGCGGGACGGGGGAGACAACTCGATGGCAGACAGAGACAACAGAGCACTTCCGTCACTTATCGGAGTAACCGACACTCACTAACCCAATGGTGGCACGGTGGTTAGGATGCATGGCTGTTAACCCCAAAGATCAGCACTTCATTGCCACCAGGTGCTCCTTGGGAACTCTGCGGGGCAGTTCTCTGTCTTAGTGGGTCGCTGTGAGCAGAAATCAACTCAGTGACAACAGGTTTCAGTTTTTTGTGTTCACCCGCATGCTGAAATAAAGCCCAACTTCAAGAGCAGGGACTCTCCGGTGGACAGGCCTTTCTGTTGTCCCCTCTGGTGTCCCCCGGAGGGAGCAGGGGGTCTGTTACGTGGTCACGCCCTGAGCCTTCAACACTGGTCGTATGAGGACGTTCAGCTTCTGCTTTTCTTCAGCTGAAACCTCGTCAGAGGATGGTCTGAGTGGCTCTACACAACAGGAAGAAGGCAGCTTTGCCTAAAGCACTGTGCTCTCGGCCAGTTTCCTAAGGTCGTTACAAACCCTCGGATCTCCTCGTGTCTCAGGCTGCAGCTGTGGAGGCTGGAAAGTCCCCAGTGGATGGGTCAGAGGTCAGGCCAGAGGTTTCTCCCGAATCTCGTGGTTGCTGGGCTGAGGAACCCCAAATCAACAGGTTGGATGACAGCAGGCTTCTGGTTCACGGGGCTGCAGGAGCTGGCAAACCCCCCAGTCTGCAGGTCAGGCAAGCGGCTGCTGGCGTGTAGACGTCCTGAGAGCCAGCGGTTGGAGGATGGCATGTCCGATGCAAGATCCAGAGGGTGGACTGTGCTGGACGTCCCCACTGTTAGACGCAGGACCACCCCCCCCCAAAGGAAATACCTCTGTCAGCTGATCGACCACTCACATCACACAAGATCTAGAGGGTGGACTGTGCTGGACGTCCCCACTGTTAGATGCAGGACACCCCCAAAGGAAATATCTCTGTCAGTTGATTGACCGCTCACATCACCCAAGCTTGCAGCTGGCATCCTGAACGGTGGCAAGAGAATCCCAAATGTGCAGCCAACAGATCAGAAGGCGGGGAGTGTTGGCTGGTCTCTGTCTGTTTGGCAGTCTGAAGGACAGTGTCTCTTTGACTTGTGGGCTTGGGCCAGCTCTGGAGGGCTGGGGACAGAGGAGAGTGCTGCATGGGTAGCTGGTGTCAGCAGTGATGGACTGGGAAAGTGGGACTTGGACCAGTCTTCCCATTTGGGGTAGTGAGTTTATACAGGTTGTTATGCATGGGGAAAGCTGATTGTTAGTCTCTCCTTAAACTTAATAACTCAGCCTGTTTCCAGATGGGAATGACCCCGCCGCGGTCTGTGCAGTCCTGGCCCTGTCCCCTCCGTCACACCACCATTCCCGGATGGGAATGACCCCGCCGTGGGCTGTGTGGTCGTGGCCACCCCGTCCCCTCCGTCACACCACCTCCCACTTGCCTCCCTCCTGCTCTTCTCGTAACAGACCGAGCTCACTGGGACCTGCACACCTTCCCAAAGGTGTTCCCTCTGTGTGGAATGCCCTCTCTCCCCAGACAGCCGGCAGCTCTCTCCTTTCCTCTGGACCTGGTCTGAATCCCCTCAGCAATCATCTACCCACCGCTGTCAGTCCTCCACCCTCCCCTGCCTTGTCTCTCTTGATTTTTCTGTGACTGCCACCCCGCAGTCGGCCACTTCTGTCAGCGGTCTCCCCACAGAGCTGCAGCGTCAGGTCAGGGCTTTCCCTTGTCTGTCTCACTGACGACCAGAGCTGTGCCTGGAAAACACAGGCTCACAACACGTGAACCATCCGTCTTACTGTTCAATCTGTCACTTTCTACGGACCACACGTTGACCCAAGCGTTTTTCAAATGCTCAGTCCTTCCTCACAAAAAGTCTGACAGACCGATACTGCGGTTATCTGTATTTTACCAATAAAGAAATGGGGCTACAGGATGTCATGTAACTCACCCGAGGTCACCCAGCTGGCGGTGGAGGCACAACCTGAGCAGGGTCTCTGCCCTTAACCACTACATCCTGAATGCGGGACAAGGAAAGCGGATGCCCCTTATCTTAGAAGTGCGTAAGCAGCCACTCAAGATGCAACAACTGCACCCTATGTGCCGCGCAAAGCAGAGGGAGAAGGAGCCCCAGGAACCAGAGGAGGAAGCGGCCTGTGAGTCTGCGTACCCCACGAACTCCGGCCGCCTTGGCCATGAGGCCAGAAGGGCCGGGTGGCGCTGTTTAACGGAGGACTCAGCTGCTGAATCCTGATGAAAAAGAGGAACACTGTAGAACACAACTTCAAATTCAAATGGAAACCAGACTTACTGGATCCTTTGAGACTGAGGAACTCTGAAACCGACTGCCTGGAAACAATCTTTAAACCTTGAACCAAGACTGTACCCAGATGCCGTTGTTGAATACAGCAGTAGATTCACGCAAGAAATAAAGACTTCTTGTCTTGCACCCTTACAAAAAAGTATCCATGGGATAGAGGACAGTTATTTGAAAGCAAAATGGGAACTTTCAGGGGCAGAGAGTCTCAATTAATGGCCATGAAACAATACAGGCAGAGACAGAATGGTGACACAATGGGACACATGTCACCAATGTCATGGGACCGTCCATGTCACTTGTGAATGGATGTATACTTAGTTGTGTAGGCTGTCAACCAATAATTTAAATTTTTCTGATTAAAAAAATGATCCTCAAATTATGAGAAGCTTGCATGTTTTCTCCTTCCTATGAAAACTCTTGATCTGTGACAGCTGGTCCTGTGAATCACAAACTCTCAAAAGCACGGGGTGGACCTGGTGCATTTTCCTACCATGTCCTCTCCTATCCTGGTGGAGAACCCTTGGCCCACAAGGCTCCCGCCTGCTGATGCCGCACATCCTCCTCAGAGCTCAGCCACAGGCATCTTCCTGATGACCCAGGGGGGAAATTATTTCAGAACACGGCAGGTCAGGGTGCACAGAGAG
The DNA here is from genome assembly GCA_028571685.1 of Heterohyrax brucei. NCBI lineage: Eukaryota > Metazoa > Chordata > Mammalia > Hyracoidea > Procaviidae > Heterohyrax > Heterohyrax brucei. The sequence continues at coordinate 85,272,213 of CM053159.1, forward strand.
CCTTCTGGGTGACAGCAGCAGGAAATAGGGTATGCCTGCCCACATGATGACCCAGAGGGGAACTCATTTCAGGACACAGCAGGTCAGGGCGCAAAGAGAGCCTTCTAGGTCACAGTCAGTGGGAAGCAGGGTACACCTGCCCACCTGATGACTCGGAGTGGAGCTCATTTCAGAACACAGCAGGTCAGGGCGCAAAGAGAGCCTTCTAGGTCACAGTCAGTGGGAAGCAGGGTACACCTGCCCACCTGATGACCCAGAGGGGAACTCATTTCCGGACACAGAAGGTCAGGGTGCACAGAGAGCCTTCTAGGTCACGGGCAGTGGGAAGCAGGGTACGCCTGCCCACCTGATGACCCAGAGGGGAACTCATTTCAGGACACAGCAGGTCAGAGCACACAGAGAGCCTTCTGGGAATCAAATTCAGTCATGTATGTTTACCAGTCATAACTGAAAGTGCAAATACCTTACCAAGAAAGGAAGGTGGTTTGCAATTCCAGCTTCCCTGGTTATACACAAACGTCAGCCTTTAGAGAGTGAGCTTTTTCCAGCACATTCTCCTTACGTGTAACTTTTTCCCGTCTTTCACGGTTGGCTTCTTTCTCCCGCCTCCCTTGTTCCCCGTGCCCTTCTCCATGGAATGTGTGTCTGGCACAGCACCTCAGAGGTCCTCCAGTGTGCCACTGCGGCTGAAACTGAACACCTAACTTGTAGCTATTGCACCAGCCGCTGAGCACGTAACGCAGGCTTCACAGAGATCTACAGCCGCTCACATCTCTCGTGGCAGGAACGCCCCCCGTCCAGGCCATCCGACATACGGCGAGGTTAAGAGGTCGTCAGGGATTTACTGAGAATCATTTGCGATATCTACCACATCGAGCTTTAGTGTAAGGGAAGGTGTGGCGAGTCACGGAGTGGAACTGGAGAGCTGAGACCAAGAAGTGCAGGGGGTGTGCAGCTTCTTCAAATGCTCCTTGTGACCAGGAAGGCAGTGACACAGAGCACACCACCGGTCGGTCTGCCTGGTCTGTGGGCTGCCGTGATGCTGGAGGCTGGGTCACTGGTGTTTCCAACAGCAGCCGGGTCACCCGTGGTGGGCAGGCTTCAGCTGAGCTTCCAGACCAAGACAGACGACAAAGAAAGGCCCGGTGATCTTCTAGAAGTCAGCCCACATATGAACACCTTACAGATCGCTGCAGAGCACCGTCTACGTCTTTGGGTTTGGATGAGTCATCGGGAGGGGCCAGCCGACGGTGGAGGCCGTCACAGTGTTGACGCTGACGACCAGCGATGGTGAGGGAGACCCTCAGAGAGGTGGACTGGCTCGGCAGCTGCCTCGACAGTCCGCAGCGCACTGGTGACAAGAGGGTCCCGCAGGACTGGGCGACGCCTTGTTCGGCTGACGTAACATTGCCATGAGTCACAGCTGACTCGAGGGCAGCTATCTCATTTTGGTTGAAGGAGCACATCTCTCTGAACTAAGTAGCATCTCAACAGAACTAAAGTGAGGGTCTGTGACATGTGTCTCCAACTCGTCTCAGCCACCAGGCTTCCTAAAACCAGAAAAGTCACTCAGTCTGGTAACAAAGAACAGTCCTCCTTCTCGCCCCTGCTGCAGCGCCCACCTGACCTGGCAGCCCTCCTTCTCTCACCCTGCCGCAGCGCCCACCTGACCTGGCAGCCCTCCTTCTCTCCCCACTGCCGCAGCGCTCACCTGACCCGGCAGCCCTCCTTCTCTGCCATGTGTATTCCCAGTAGGAACCCCCAGAGGTGTAGTGGTTAAATGCCATAGCTGCTCACCAAAGGGCCAGCAGTTCGAACGTGCCAGGTGCTCCTTGGAGACTCTGTGGGGCAGGTTCACTCCATCCTGTAGTGTCGCTCTGAGTTGGCATTGATGCATGGCAGTGGGCATGGTTACTTTTCTTTATTATTCTCAATAACGACAGCAAATAAAACTCCAGCTAAGACAGGTCTGACTCCAACTCCCAACGTTCCCCATCTGTGTCGGAACGGAACTGGGTTCCACAAGGTTTTCACAAGCAGATCACCAGGGCTTTCTCTCGAGGCACCTCTGGTGGCCTTGAACATGCAGACTTCGGGATAGAGCTGAGTGTGTCAACCCGAGACCCCCAGTGGCTCATCTCCTGCATCTCTGCCCGCGAGTACTGCCTGCATCCGCCCACTTCTGTCTGGCCCACCGCCAGCCTCCGGAGCCACCCACGGGTCTTGTCTAGGTAATGCACTGGCTTCCCGATGCTCGTCTTGGTCCCTTCCGATCTTGTCACAGTTGGTGTGGTCTTCCTAAAACGCATCTTGGCCCGTCATTCCCTTAAAACACTTCAGCTGTCCTCTCCTACCATCAGGACAAATAAATGGCTTGTGTGTGCCATTGAGTCCCGAGTCGGACCCATGTGGCAGAGTAGACCTTCCCCTTGGGGCTTTGTTCTCCACAGCCTCTCCAGAGGCTGCCCATCAGGTCTTCCTCCCACGGAGCCCATGAGCAGCTTTGAACTGCTGACCTTTTGGGCCACAAGCTAAGTGCTCACCTGCTGTGCCACCCAGGCTCCTAAGGCCAGTTTGATGTTTAAGGATGAGAACATTACTAGGGACGTGGCTACAGGAGAGTCGGCCCATTTTTCCAAGTCATTTTCCTGTCAGTAAAATGGGGCTGCTTGGCTTAGTAAGTACTATGTGCTGTGGAGAAGAAGCTCGTGACAAACATCTGTTGATTATTTTGAAGGAAATTCTGAAAAACAGAGACCTCTATTTGACTGACTTTTCAAAGCATCAGATGAACAAAGACAGTACCAGAGGGAGGAGGTTAGTCTGTCACTGACAGCGCTGTACTTCAGGACACATCCTGAAACACTGTTCCTCTTCAAGTTTTCATCGGCAGCCTAGCAGCCCACATGACGGTCTCATTCAAAACAGCCAAGACTGGTATATTCCAGCTCATCAGTGTCTAGGACATCCATGTGGATGCGTCACATTTCATTTCTGACGGTTTCCAATTTTCCTAGGTTCGTAATTCATATATTCCGTGTTCCAGTTATTAATGGATGTTTGCAGCTGTTTCTTCCCATTTTGAGTTGTGACATATTACCAAATCCAGGTCGCAAAAGCTGGATTCCATCCACATCATTACGGTCAACTCTCCTTTGAGGAGGCAGCTTTTCAGACACTGTACTGTATGAGAAGGAAGGAAGCATCAGGATTGGAAAACAACTCGTTAACAACCTGAGTCATGCAGATGGCACAGCCTTGCGGGAAGTAACGAGGATTTGAAACACTGATGAAGATCAAAGACCACAGCCTTCAGTATGAACTGCGCTTCAGCATCAAGAAAACAAAAATCCCCTCAACTGGACCAGTAAGCAACATCTTGATAAATGGAGAAAGGACTGAGGTTGTCAAGGATTTCACTTTACTTGGGTCTGCAATCAACACCCAAGAAAGCAGCAGCCAAGAAATCAAAAGAGGCATTGCAGTGGGAAAATCTGCTGCCGAGGACCTCTTCAAAGTATTCAAAAGTAAGGAAGCCACCTTCAAGACTAAAATGCCCCTGACCCAAGTCATAGTATTTTCAGTTGCATCATATATATGTGAAAGTTGGACAATGAACAAAGGAGACAGAAGAAGGACTGATGCCTTTGAATCGTGGTGTTGGAGAAGGATATTGAATGTACCATGGACTGCCAAAAAGAACAAGCAGATCTGTTCTAGAAGTCCAAGCAGAGTGCTCATTGGAAGCAAAGATGGCAAGGCTGTGTCTCACATACTTTGGACATGTTGTCAGGAGGGATCAGTCCCTGGAGAAGGACATCAAGCTTGGTAGAGTGGAGGGTCTGTGAAAAATTGAGGAAGACCTTCAAAGAGAAGGCTTGGCACAGTGTCTGCAGTGATGGGCTTAAGCATAAAAAGAATCACGGGCATGGCACAGGACTGGGCAGGGTTTCGTTCTGATGTGCACGGGCTCTGACAACAACAGCAGAGTGAGGAATGCGAACGGCACATGTGGACAGAAGTGAAGCTCTGCCCTGGGGTCCCCAGGTCCCCCCACCACATCACCCCTCTGCCCCGGGGTCCCCAGGTCCCCCCACCACGTCACCCCTCTGCCCCGGGGTCCACAGGTCCCCCCCACCACGTCACCCCTCTGCCCCGGGGTCCACAGGTCCCCCCCACCACGTCAACCCTCTGCCCGGGGTCCACAGGTCCCCCCACCACGTCACCCCTCTGCCTGGGGTCCACAGGTCCCCGCCACCACGTCAACCCTCTGCCCGGGGTCCACAGGTCCCCCCACCACGTCACCCCTCTGCCCCGGGGTCCCCAGGTCCCCCCCCACGTCACCCCTCTGCCCTGGGGTCCCCAGGTCCCCCCACCACGTCATCCCTCTGCCCCGGGGTCCACAGGTCCCCCCCACCACGTCAACCCTCTGCCCGGGGTCCACAGGTCCCCCGCTGCCTTAGCCATCCTTTCTCTGCCCCATCTCTGCCTGGGTTCTGCACTGTGCTTATGCCTGCCCTGGCCTAAGAGCAAATCCACAAAAGGGTCAGTGATTGACCACGAAGGCTCTTTTTTCTCCCAGAATATTCATATGTCAAAGGGGACCCTGACCACAAAGGGGATCTGGTGGTGCAGTGGTTAAGCACTTGGCTACAAACTGCAAAGCTGGCAGTTCAAACCCAACCAGCAGCTGGGCAACAGAAAAGCCTGGTGATCTGGTCCCACAGAGAAGACAGCCTGCGAAACCGAGCAGAACAGCTCTGCTGGGCAACACGGGGCCACTGGGAGCGAGAGCTAATGTTACGGCAGCTGGTGACCACAGAAGCAGATGGCCAGGTCCTTCTCCTGGGGGGCTGGGGGGCGGGCTCACACAGCCAACGTCTCCGCGAGCGGCCGAGCGCCCAGTCAGCGTGCCGCCAGGGCACCTTTCGGAGATGCCCCCCGGGAAGTGCTCACTTATAACAGAGGCCGTCCCTGGGTTACGAACTTCTGACCGACCCAGAACAGTGGTTACAAAGCAACACCTGTAAAGCCTACTAAAAATGTGAGGTGCAGACAGGGATTAGTCATGGCAGTGGGTGCTGATCTGTGAAGTGCATCAAGAAATGATTACTGTATTATTCTGCTATAGATATTTTACAGTATCTAGAAATATTTAATGATTTCTGTGCACAGAAAGATACATTATGTAACACTGTGTACTAAGACAGGCATTTGACTAATGGACATTAGACACCAAGTGTACCTCACTGCTGAGACTTCCATACAAACCGGCCTTACAGATAGATTTAGGACGGAAACTTGCAACCTGTGGACCACCTGTACCAATCAAGCCATAAACCAAAGAACCAACCCACTGTCGTCCAGCCAGGTCTAACTCACAGCCACCCTGGAGGTCAGAGTAGAGCTGCCCTGTAGAGTTTCCGGGGAGCACCTGCAGGGTTTGAACTGCCGACCTCCTGGTGAGCAGACGTAGCCCTTTCCCACCATGCATAGTCTCTAAAACTCCGTCTGCACACTCTAAGAGGAAGCACTGTGTTAGCAACTTGGGGTATAGCATGGCTGGATTTAAAAAGCCACTGCTTTGAGGAACAGATTTACCCAGACAAGCGTTCTTTGCCCCATAAATAAATATGCCAGATTAAAATGACAAAATTATACTAGATAATCATAAAACCATCCAGAAGACATTTGGAAATGTATGTCTTTGGAGAGTATAATTATCAGTCAAGTCCATAAATACATAAACTGCTGTTGTCCACAGAAGGCGGAAACGACTTCTACACCTGGCTCCTAAAACACAAAGAGCCCATTTGTTTCATGTTCCCTCCGGTGAACCTTTAAAACCAGAAGCACAAAATAAAATCCCAAAGTAAACACACCCTTAGATAAACACAGAAGCCATCTAACTATTTGCTCCTTACTTTGCCCGGAGTCCGCCTGCTGGTCTCCAGCTCGATCAGTCACGCGCCGTCGGGACTCTACTCCGAGCGCAGCTGAGCCCGGCGGCTGAGTCACAGCCAGCCGCACTCGGGGCGCTGCCCTTTGTTTTGTTTCTGAGGTCCACCTCATCGACAGCACTAGGTGCCACACACCGCGTGGCAGTGTGTCACCGGCTGATGTCGTCCTTCTCAGATGGTCACTTGCAGATGTTCAAAAATTGCATTTATGGAGACACTGATCATAAAAGGCAGTAATCGCGTCAACTGAAAAAAAAGGTGTATGACTTCCGTCAGAATCTAAGTCAGAACAGAACCCTGTCACAAACCGGGGACTGCCGTTGTACTAACTAAGACGTAAGTAGCAAGAGGGAGACACAGTTACCTGACAGGTACCCCTAGGAGCCCCCATCCTTGTCAAGTGAAACAGAGTGGATAGAGTCACCCTGCTCCGCCTCTAGCTTCTGCGCCCACAGATCCCCCTAAAGAAAGCCCCAGTCCTGTCTCAGGTGCTCGGTTCAGATCGCAGGCTCTCCTTCCAGAACGGGAGGGAAAGGGGCTACGGCTCCTCTTGGGCTTATCAGAGCGCGGGGAGTCTGTTTCACAGGGCACCCTCTCACACTGAGAGGGTCTGACTGTGCCGCAGAGATACTGGTGAAGAGGTAATATTACAACAGAAAAAAAAGGTGTCATCAGGTCGACCCCAAGTCACAGCGACCCCACGTGGGTCGGAGCAGGACTGTGCTCCCAAGGGTTTCAGTGGCTGACTTTGGGAAGGGCATTGCCAGGACTTCCTTCCAAGGGTGGACTTGAGCAGCCGACCTTTGGTGAGCAGCTGAGCACGTTAACCACCAAGGTTGTCACGACGGCAGAATGGCTCAGAAATTTTAATAAGGGTCTTAGTCACTGAAAACAACTCTGTGAGGCAGCAAGGGCAGGCACTGCTGTCCCATCGCACAGATGAGAAAACGGAGATGCTGGGTTTCAGGGGGGTAGAGTCTCCCATGGCAAGTTAAAGATAAGGCAGACATCAGGAAAACTCTCCCCCAAGCAGCACAGGGATGGAAGGAGGTTACGTCCGGAAGGCATCAGCTGTACTATTTCTAAGTTTCAACTGTGCTTTAATTCTTCAGTAACGCCACAGTTCAACAGCTGTGCTTATTTCTTCAGTAACGCCACAATTCAATGGACACACAGCAATTTCACCTGCTATCAATTACAGGTTGGTTTTGAAACAGTTCAGCATTATTGAGGATGGATCTCTCTGTTCCTACAGGGTGACTCAGGCCGCAGGGGACAGGTTCCATTCTGCTGCCCTCAGTGGTGCTGCATGTGTCTCTCAGCACCGCGCCCAGTGTTTGTCATGGAAATCAGGAGCCCGTTTCCTGGCAGCTCTGCCTTGCCACCTGCGTGCTTCAGACTAGACGTGAGCCTTTGGCCAGGGGAGGAACACCGCGGGGGAGCATAACCATGGCAACCACAGCTGCCGGCTGGTGCCACTCGCAGCCTGTGCCCCTGACAGAGCCTGCTCCCACCTCTAGGGTTTGTCAGGGTCACATCTAGGATTATCCTCACGTGTGCATAAGATTTCAGCCAAACCCTTCTGACCGGGGAGGGGAATGCCCCTCAGTGTGGTCCCACAGACAGCGGCAGACGTCCCCTGGAAGATGCTCCTGCAGACGTACGTCCCTGGGTCACACAGAACAGAAAACCAGCAGAGCAGGCCCCCAGGATGTGTGTGCATCACAGGGGGGTCGCCCCATCTCATCTCCAGCCTCTAAGCACACAGATCCGTCTAAAAAAAAACCCTGTCCTGTTTTACATGTTGGGTTCAAATTGCAGCCTCTCTTTCTGGAATGGGAAGGAAAGCCTAATTCTCCCTCAGGGCACTCTGGCTTTTTTAAAAGCAGGACCTGCACCTGACTGCGTCTAAGAAGTAACAGGTTCCCAGAGTGGCCACACTCACAGTTCAGCCACATCAGCTCCCTGCCAGTGCGCCTCCCTGGAGAAAAAGCCACGTGGTCCTCTGGAAAGACGTCTGTCCGCAGTGCGGACAAACACATTTTCATTTCATTAATGCAAAACAGAAAGACCCACCTGAGAAATGTTTAAGGATTCTTTAGAAATGCAACACACGTTCGCAGCCTCAGTAAGTCAAGCTGAGTTAGAGACGCTCTGAGCCTAAATTTGCTACTTTCCAGAAAGCTGACAAAGGAAGAGAAATGTATTGAATGGATATTGTTTCAGCATAAAGGCTTTACACGAAGCCAATTATTCAGAGACACACGTGATCTATGTCTTCATTTCTAAGATGACAGCCTGGTGAGTGGAGACACATAGCATAATCTTCTGGCTTTAATGAAGTTTTAAATCAGCATCACCTTTCTTTTCAAGGAGGACTGGCTGTGCAGTGGTTAGAGCTATCAGTTGCTAATTAAAAGGTTGGCGGTTACCTGTCTGCAAGAAGACAGACATGCTGACACGCCTCCCCGCAGAAGACAGCGTGGAAGCCCCACGGGGCCGTTCGACTCTTTCCTGCTGGCTGTCACGAGCCAGCATCAGTGTGTCGGCACTGGGTTGGGTTCTTTTTCTATGTGTAACCTTCTCAGGAGTGTGGGGTGAGTCAGCTTTTCAGTTTACTGCTCACAGCAGTCCCAGTGGCCATTTTTATTCAGAACTTGGCCATCAGTTTGTAATTCTGTCTCCAAAATTCAATTATAAGACAGAAAAAACAAGACAGGAATAGACTGGACTCAGCGGCACAGAGTGACCATATTGCGTGTGCACTTTATGGTTCTATGCATCTATAGGACGTCATGGAGAGGGTGGAGAAGAGGGGACAGAAGATGGTTAAGAGGATATGACACGGATAGAAAGACAGGAGGAGTGTGCTGTCACTGGCCAAGAAGAGCAGTAGGAGCTGCAGATAGGCGGGCATGCAGATTTAAACTGGTTTGCATACTTTCACGCAATCACAGTTTAAAAAAAGAAAACGGAGAGCAGCAGCCAGCAGTGTGTCTTAGTCTTGACACCACAGGCATTTGGGCAGGAAGCCCTTGGTCGGGGCGGCTGCCCTGGCTACCGTAGGGTGTTTATTGGCTTCTGGACTCTACCCAGCGAGTCCGGATGGCACAGTGGCTAAGCGCCCCACTGCTAAGTGAAAGTCAGCCACTGCTGAGTGCTGAGACAGCCGTACAAACCACTCATCAGCCCTGCAAGAGAAAGGCCAGGGCGCCTGCTTCTGTGACCATTACAACTCAGAAAACCCTACAGGGCAGCTCTACGGTCGCATGAGGTCACTGTGAGTCCGCATCACCATGGTGGCACCTGACAACACAGCAGTCTACCCCAAGTCCCCCTGTGGCACAAACGGTTAAGTGCTCAGCAGCCACCTGACGGTCAGAGGCCGAAGCCCATGCCCCGGTGCCTGGGAAGGTCGGCCCTGGAATTGGAGGGAGCACAGTGCCACCCAAGCACACGTGGGGACACCAGGAGAGGAGGCGATTGGTTTGCCGTCTCCACCAGCTCGAGGCCAGCAGTGCCTCAGCTGCCACCCCAGCCATGACAACACAAAACACCCCCAGACCTGCCTACCGGGGGCGAGGGGGCGGGAAAGCAGCCACCCTGCTGAGGACCACTGGCTGCACTGGCGGTGGTGACCCAGGTGGCACGGTCCTGCCGCTCAGTCTTGAAAACCCAGACCTGCGTGAGCTGCCGCGTGGGGAGCACCCGGGGAGCCCGAGCTGGTCGGCTCTGGGTCCTGTGCACGACAGGGTGGGGACCAGGCCCTGGAGGCGAAGGACAGATGTGCAGACCAGTGATTCTTCCGCCTGCGATTTCTCCTCGGGCTAGGCTACCCAGTCAGTCCCGGTGGAGTCCAATCGTAGGCTTATTTGTCTGCATCGAAAACATACACTTGGAGACATCAAAACTCATTGCCATCCATTCAATTCCAAGTCCTAGTGCCCCCTGGGACAGAGGGGAAGGCCCCCTTTGGGCTGTTGGCGCTGACATCTTTACAGGAGGAGACCCCCGAGGAACGGCCGGTGGGTTCAGATCACTGACCTCTGGGTAGCTAGCAGCCAGCATCTAACCACCGCACTGCCAGATCTCCCGGTTTTGAGACATATTTGTAAGCAAGTCACTGCAAGACAACACGGTAGGTACAGTGGTAAATACAGACGTACATGCTGAGTCACAGAAGTGAGGGAAAGCAGCGAATCTGCCTTGCAGGCTAAGAGGGGACTGGGTCAAGAATTCACACCAACTCTCAAAGGATAAACAAGAATTCTCACTGTCTCACCCCTTGACGAGTCAAACGGTCAACAGTCTTGAGTGGATATAGGCGCTGAGAGTTCTGGGGTTCTGGCCGTGCGTCTCCAGAGGGGTGGTCCCCAGCAGCAGCAGCAGCACCACCTGGGACTCGTTTTCAGGTCAATTTCATCTCACAGTGACCCATGTGACAGTAGAACTGCCCAGAGCATTCCCAAAGCTGTCACCATCACAGGCTGTCATCTTTCTCCTGCAGAATCACTGTTGGGTGGGTTTGACCTGCCAACCTTGGGTGCTTAACTCTTGTGCTACCAGGGCTTGTGGTTGCTCTCACTGTGTGTCAGCTAGTTTGACACCTAGTGACCCTACGTGACACAGCAGAACTCCTCCCGACGGTTTCCTAGAGTGGACTCTTTACAGAAGAGCACAAGGTTCTCACTCTTGCAGAAGCTACAACCTTCCAGATGAGCACTTTATGCTGTGCCACCAGAGACTCTTTTATCCATGTGTGTAACCAAACCACACCACACCAAACAAAACCACACCAAACTCACTGCCATCCAGTCAACTCCGACTCATAGAGACCCAAGAAGACAGAGCAGAACTGCCCTAGGAGGTCTCCAAGGAGAACCCGGTGGGGTGAAATGACCACTTGGTCAACAGCTGAGTGCTTAACCCCTGCGCCACCAGGGCTCCAGCCGTGTGCACAGTAGCTGGGATATTTACAGTCCATATTTTGGGGAACACGATCGAATGCACTCCGCAGCACATATCCTTATAGAACTGTCCCAAGGGTGGGACCCCCGGCAGGAAACTCACAGGATTCTCGAGAGTCAGCTCATCACGCCCTTGGAAAATGGGGAGGGTTCCGAGTCGGCCAGAATACTTAGACCACCTTTCAGAAAAGGACAGTTGGAAGGAGCATGAACTGGAGACCAAATCAAGAAAAATCTGCAACAGACATAGTTAGTTCTACGACCTTTTGGTGCTGTGAAATGAAATAAAAACATAGCTGTGCAGTTGACAAACTGACACAGGTCAGTAAGTGAACAAGGCCCCTAGGCCTGTCATTGCCTAAACCTGAAGGCTAGGTTTCCCATAAATCTGGCTGCCCTCCTGGACCTCTGAGATTCTGATGGCACCTCTGCCTCAGTGACCAATGAGATCTAGGTTTTCTGCACTTTTTTTGAATATTTTATTGTGTTTTAGGTGAAAATTTACACAGTATATTACATTCTCATTCAATAATTCATACACAAACCGTTCTGTGATGGAGTTCCAGGCCCCGCAGTGTGTCAGCACTTTCCATTTTCCCACCATGTGCCCTGTTTCCACCTGCCCGGTGCCACCACCATCCACGCCTTCTCCTCTTTGCTTCTGGGTGACAGTTGACTGTTGTGCCCCATCTGGGTGGCCGCTCCAAGGAGCCCCTTCCTCTCCAGTGAGCTTGTCATTCTGTAGCTCCATCTGTTACTGGGGTGAAAGGTGAGTTCAGGAGTAGCTTCAGTGCCAGTATCAAAGGGTGTCTCAGGGTGACAAACTTGGGGTTCCTCTGTCAGTCTGGCGAGTCCTTTTTTTCTTCTTCTTTTTAGTGGATTTGAATTTTGTTGTAAGGTTTTCTTCCATTCTGATTGGAACTTCTGTTATGTCTCTGGTCAGAAGAGTTGGTGGTAACAGTCAGGCACCGTCTAGTTCTTCCGGTCTCAGGCTAAGAAGGCTGTGGTTCACGTGTGGTTCACGTGTGGTTCACATGTAGTTAACGTGTGGTTCACATGTAGTTCACGTGTGGTTCCCGCGGCCCTCAGCGCTGTGGACTACAGTCTTCCCTGAGCCTGTGGTTCCCTTCACTCTCCTTTGCTCCAGCCTTGACTCCAGTATTTGTATCTCAGGTGGCTGCCTCCTGGCTCGGAAGACCCCGGATGCCACTCACCAAACTAGGATGTAGGACACTGTCTTTATGAAGACAGTGACCAACACCAGTTGATCAAGTTATCGACTCACGCACTGACGTCTGTTTCCCTGGAATGTATTTCCCGGCATGGGATTGCTGGATCATAAGGCATTTCTATTCTTAGCTTTTTGATGCAGTTCCTCATGGTTTTCCATGGTAATTTCACCGCTTTGTAATTCCACTAGCAGCACGTACTCACAGAGTATGAGGATCGCTACGAGTCGGCACTGACTCGAAGGCAGGGGGATCATTGGGGGGTTGGCCGTCTCTAAGAGGGCTTGTCTCCTCCAAGTCTCGCCAGCATTGGTTGTTTCCTGTTTCTTGGATCGGTGCCGATTTCATAGGGATGAGATGCCTATCTTTTTGTTACTGAGATGTCCAAGTTTTCTATATAGAGTTTAGACCTTGTTCTCAACATTTTCCCACAATGTGCTGGTTCTCTTTCGACCCCTTTTGTAAAGTCTTGTGATGAGTTTTAAGTCTTTCTAGTAGGTTCCAGTTATCTAGTTTATCCTCTGTTGTTTGTGCATTGTTAGCTGTGTGTGGGAGTCTATTTCTTTCAAAAATTAGGAGACCTAGCTCTGTTCTTACTTCATCTCCCAGAAAATTTATAGTTTGATCTTTAAGTTCTTTGACACATTTTGAGTTAGTTTTCATGTATGGTGTGGGTATGCTGACCATTTCATTTTTCTGCAAATGGATATCCAGTTCTGCCAGCACTGTTTGTTAAACAGACTGTTTCTTGCCCACTGAATGGACTTGAACTCTTCATGGAAAGCAGCTCAGTTGTCTACAGATGGATGAATTTACTGCTGGGTTCTCAGTTTGACTAGCGAGATCCTGACACTGCTTCTGCAGTAATATCTAAGCCAATCAGAAGTCAGGTTCTTTGCTTCTGAGCTTTTTCAGTGACAGCCCAGTCGCTGCTGATACTCCGTCCCTATCTCTCTACATGTGGTCTGGTGCTACCTGATTCTAAATGTCCCACCCCCAAAACCAGCATCTAATAGATTAAATTCATTACTGACTCAGTTTCTTCTGATAGCCCAAGCCCACACTTGTATTGGTTCACAGAAGCCAGTTAAAAAAGAACATGACAGATACCTCAAGTGACAAGGGCAAACAGATAAGTGAGCAATCAGTGAAAAAAGAGGAAGAAAATTAGGGCTTGGAAATAACTAATAACCAATTCTGACTATATCTCAGGATGCTAAAAAATTACCACAAATTAAGAAGTATGCAATTCTACTTGAAAGGAAACGAGGCATGCGTCTAAATAAAGCTCACTCTTGTTTAAGGCTTTTGAGTTAAATGAAGTACACGGCAAGTTTAACATTTCACGTGTAGTCGGGGGCACTGGCTTCCCGGGGTGGACGCTGGGGCGGTAGACTTGGGGACAACCGGCCAACAAAGGGAGCTAAGGCCGCCTCCTAGACAAGACTTTTGATCTAAACTGATGCTTAATTTCAAAGCCTTAGGCCATCTAAGTTGAAAACAAAAAAAAATCCACTTGAGACTCTTATTCACCTGATTTCTCTCTTGTCCTTAACTTTTAAGACCACTAGTTTCTATCCAAGAGAAAGAGAGTAAGAGACCCAGTCCAATATCCAAGAAAAAACAGCCCTCCGTGGTGACCTCGTGCTAGGCGTCACAGCAAACCTTTGCTCCACTGGGTTTTTGTGGCAGATTTTTCAGACGTGGACAGCCAGGCCTTTCTCCTGAGACACCTGCCTTTCAGTTAGCAGCCGCAGCACCCAGCACCATACCACCGGGGTTCCTGCTGTGACACAGGAAGTCGAAAGCGGGGAGCTGCACTCTGAGGAGCTCAGCTCTGCTGTTTAAAGTCACTTGTGAGTCAGATCCGACTCGACGGCACTTGGCTTGGCTTGGCGTGAGAGATTTAGGAATGACTCCTAAGAGAACTTTTTCCCCAAACTCTGACTTGGTAACTGGCAAATGCAATGAATGGAAACACGTTCCCATGAATTTCAGTTAAATGACTGTCTAGAGTAAGCAGATGACAAATAAGTTTATTAGTTTCCTTCTTCCGAAACTCAAAGCATTTTTAATGACCAAAGTGAAATGGCCCGTGATGTTGAAAATGCTTTCAAGTGAAACCAGCTTAAAATGTAAAACATATTTGTTTTCATAATATCTCTGACTTGCACAAAAGGCCCCAGGAGATGAGAAAATTATGTTAGTATGTAGAACATACTCACAATATTCAGTCCTGAAACTTAAAAAACAAACCACTTCACTGGCATAAATTCATTAAAGAAGAAGTAAAGATTAATGTTTTGAAAGAGAACCATAGAGACCATGAAACAATTTTTTAGCTCTGGGAAATTCCTTGCTCTTTATGAACGCACTGCATGAATGACCCAGTTTCATTCATTTCCTGAGAAAAGAGCTCAGAAATGAGTCCTCCGAGGACTGAACCCCGCCATTCAGCTCGGAAAAGCTCAGAGGCGTCAAGGACAGGGACCCAACCGGTGAGTCCCGGTACGCCCACGAGGTGCCGTGGTGGCCACCGCTCCTGTGACGTCCTCACTCCATCTTTCTGTCTTAGGCAACTGTGAGGACCTGGGCACCCCGGAGGCGCGGCAGCTGCTCCCCGAGAGCGGGCTCCCTGAACCCCTCAGGCACTCCTCGGAAACCGGACTCGGCAGCAGCGGGTTTGGGCTTTCCCCGGGCAAACACAGAGGAAGCCCACGGTGGGTGAAGGCAAGGTGAGCCAAATCACCGGCTGCATCGGGGGGCATCTGGGGGGCCTAACAGCGGCCCTGCTCACGCCAAGGTCGCTGGTTCACACCACCAGCCCTCGAGGAAGAAGGACGTGACAGACGGGGCAGGGGGCTTCGGAGGGCTGCGGCTTCGGGGGCCCGCGGGGTGGCTCCACTGCCCCTACAGGTCGCCCTCAGCGGGCACCCACTCGACGGCAGTGGGGTTTTTGTTTTCTTTCTTTTTTCCCTATTTCTGTTAGGTGTCATCACGCTGGTCCCACTCACAGTGACCCCACGCAACAGATCAGAACTGTCCCACAGGGACTCCTGGACGTCACCTGTTACTGTGCATTTTCTTTCTCTGACCAACTTGTAACAAATGATTTAAATAAACTAAACGTTACTTTTTGTGTGTTTTAACTCCAGTCAATTGAGAAAAAAAAATACGTGTATCTAAAAACCATTTATAAATTAAACCTTCCCTTACACTCTTTTTTAGTTATTCAAATTATAGTTGGGCTGATACCAACTGAATGAAACCAACCTTGCTGCCACTGAGTCGATTCTGACTTCCTCAGGCTTTTTTAGGACCCAAATTCAGTGTGCTAATTCTATTCATCCTAAAAATGGTGACTTTGCATTTAAAAAAAAAAAAAATCAGGAAACAGCCACGGTTCCAGGCTAATCACAGCAACTTTCTTTTCATTCTCCTCTCCACCCATGTTGAGGGCTCTCCTGGCGTACACAGGGATTTCCAGGCAACTGCCGTGACAAAAACATGGCCTCTGTGTTCCTTCCTGTAAAAATACTTTTCAAGGTCATTCTCACCCATTGAAATATGACTAAGAAGCAACCAAAAAATGAATCAATAACCTTGAACTTAACAATCAGTGCCGTGTTGAGCACAGTGGACACAGCATAATACAGCAATACTGCTCATTAAACATATTGTCCAGACTTTCAGATGAGTTTGAAATATTCCTAAAATATTGTATCAGATACTATTATAAACTGACTTTCATGGTGATGGTGTGTGCACTCATTTCAAGAGATTTTGATTTGTTTAAAGAGATTCTACACGCTCCTGCTTCTCTGGGGAAAGCATCTGAAGTCCTACAGAGAAGCTCCGGAGTCCTGGTGGCTGTGTGGGTGCTCACCAAACCACGGTCAGCGGTTTCAGTCCCCCAGCTGCCCCTTGGAAACCCTACAGAGCAGTTCTAACCTGTCCTGTTGGGCCGCTATGAATCTGAATTGGCTCAACGGCAAGAGGTTTGCTTTGTTAAGTTCAGTGACACACGAGATGTCCAGGAGTTGGAACCAACTTGAAAGTGACTTTTTTTCTCTCTACTAATAACTAATAACCTGTTGGAAACCCTGGTGGTGCTGTGGGTTAAGTGCTCTGTCTGCTAACCAAAAGTTGGGCAGTTCAAATCCACTAGACACTCCCTGGGGACTCTGTGGGGCAGTTCTACTCTGACCTCTAGGGTTGCTGTGATTGGACCTGACTTGATAGCGGGGGTTTGGGGGTTTAACGCCCTGTTGGCCCAGTGTTTGAGCTCTCAGTTGCTGACCAAAAGGGCAGCAGTGGAAGCCCAGAAGACAGATTTGCCACCTAGCCCACCCCGTGGGCAGCTCTGCCCTGTTCGGTTAGGGGCTCCACGAGTTGGTTTGGTTTTGTGGTGATGCCATGTGACTATGGCATGCAGAGGACATGCTGGAGGATTTACCAGTGGCAGGTGAGGCAGAACACTCCTGCCACCGGCTCAGCGTGGGCACTCTGGGTCCACCCAGCAGCACCTCAAAAGACAGGCCCAGTGACCGGCTTCAGAACCCAGCTACTAAGCCCATGGGGGGCACCGTTCCAGGGCACCGCTCAGCTCCCACAGACACGCGGCCACCACGGATTGAGTCCACGGAGTGGCAATCGAGTTTTAGCTTGGAGAAAAAGTTTAAAATGCAAGTTTAATGCTGATGAAATGGGAATGGGCCTTGGAAAGGAGCTGAACCAAACACAGCAAGTGACGCACTGTGTTGCTGGTGACAGGTGCAGACTGGCACTTAATACACGTGCAAACACGCGTTTACAGGTTTATATGTACCCACATGTAATGTGTAATGTGTTACATGTATTTATAACACACGCCAATGTTACAAATGTCTATAAACGTGTGTGTGCGCACGCGTGTCTGCATGCATGTACACAGACTGCTGCTGTCCGGTGTCACCCAGGTGGTCTACGCCCCACAGAGCCCACCCTGCCTGGCCCTGGGCTCCCCTCGCCGCTGTGGTCACGTCAGCGCCCACGGCGGCAGCCACACTGTCCGTTTGTCCCCAGGAGGGTCTTCATCTTTTCTGTAGACCTCTACTTCCCCAGGGGGGACGTGATCTGGCCACCCGCATTCTGTGGGTCGCCAGGCTGCACCCCTGCCAAGGCAGAGCTGTCTGTGCTCCCCACAGCCCCAGCTGTGTTGCGCGTTCCCCGCCAGCGCCGTCACCGGACAACACCCTTTCCTCTGCAGCCTTTCTTGTTCACGGTCCAGCTGTTGCGCACACACGAGGCAGCTGGAAGCACCACGGCACGGACCGTCACCGCATTGATTCTCTTGGGTAATCTCACTCTCTTAAGGAGCCCCGGGGCTGCAGGGCCTCAGTGCTTGGCTACCAACCCAAAGATTTTCGGTTTAAACCAGCTAGCGGCTCCGAGGGAGAGCGAGCTGGCACTCTGCTGCAGTAAAGACGACAGACAGCCTGGGAAGCCCTGTGTGGCAGTTCTGCTCTGTCCCACGGGGCTGCCGTGAGTCCCCAGCCTGGGAATAGGGCTGGGGGACGCTAGGGCAGACGGGTGCTGACGAGCTGTCTGGTCTCCCAGAGTGAATCGGGGCTGACTCAGCAGCAGCCCCCTCTGTGCGTCTGTTTGCTTTCAGCAAAATGAAGCATAACCAGATGGGCACTTAGTACAACCACTAAACAAGGAGTCAGCGCTAGTCACATTCCAGAGGTCGCCACACTGACGTTTCTCTCTGTGGCCACATCAAAAAAAGGAAAAACAAAATGAACCCACATTGAAGTTTTCTCTGCTGCCATACCAAAAAAAAAAAAGAACCCAAATCTCTTAAACATGGTAGGATACATAAAAATAAATGTCCTCCCCAAAAAGGTAAGGACTTGACTTCAGGTTCCCACAACAAATGTCCCAAAGTCAGCGGTACAGTCTCTGCCGTCAGAGTTCACCTGCCCTGCATCCCAACAGGGCGACGAGTCTCCACTTCCTGCCGGAACCCCCAGCCACTCAGGGCCTCCGTGTGTGTGTCCCTCTCCCGTGGGGAGGCCAGAGACCTCCAGCCTTCAGCTTCCTGTGGGCCATCCAGACGATTCAGAGGACGTACCGCACAGTGACCAGATACACAGTGCAAGGACTGAACATACAGTGTGGCGAAGACACATACAACACGGTGACTGAGTATACAGCACGGTGACTGAGTATACAGCACGGTGACTGAGTATACAGCACGGTGACTGAGTATACAGCACGGTGACTGAGTATACAGCACGGTGACTGAGTATACAGCACGGTGAAGGAAAACACAGCATGGTGATGAAACACCCAACACGGTGACGGGACACCCAGCACTGTGACTGGACAGACATCACAGTGAAGGAACACACATCTTGGAAGTCCTCCCCTTGGGAAGTGGTGCACTGACACTAGGGCCTGGTCCACCCTTGAAATCCATTTTTAGAACTCAGTGGCAAGTTTGTGAACTTTCTGATTGTCTGTGAGGGAGTTTTTAGTCAATCAACAAATCACTGTACTGGAGCACCCTCCCTACTCACCTGATCTGGGCCCCAGTGACTTTTTTCTTTACCCAAAGATAAAGGACATATTGAAAGGAAGCCATCTGGATGACATTAAGGACATCAAAGGTAATACAACCACCGCTGTGATGACCATTGCAGTAAAAGAGTTCCAACAGCGCTTTGAAGGGTGGACGAGGTGCTGGCATGGGTGCACAGCTTCCCAAGGGGAGTGCTTCGAAGGTGACTGTCGTGGGATTCAGCAATAAGGCACGTAGCACTTTTTTCTAGGAGGAGTTCGCAAACTGAACTGGCTGTCCTCATGTGTGTGGGCACTTTATGTGTGTAGGTGTGTTGCTTACGTGGGGGCTTTATCTGCAAAGGAAACCCTGGGGCACAGGGGTTGAGAGCTCGGGCTGCTGATCCAAAGTTCCCCCTGGAAATTCTACTGGCCAGTTCTCTGCCTCACAGTGTTGTTGTGAATCGGAATCGATTTGAGAGCCATTTTTTTTTTGCAAAGAAACACAATAGTACTTCATTATTAACATTACCAATTTAGAATAATTTAATAATAATATCCTTATGCTAGAAAACTCCCCATTGGTCTCTCTCTTAGTAAACAAATCTCGACTCTCTCCATAAACTAGCATTCTAGTCTATTACACGATTTCTCTTGTTCTTACACACTGAATTTATATTGTCACACAAATATTTACTCACACTCACCTAGTGTCACATTCACTCCTCTGTGTGAGTCACCCTGGTCACACACAGAAGGGTTTTAGGCATTAGGTACCCACACGGCTCCCATGCCCGCAGACTGTCCATGTGAAATGCCCACGTGTCGGCAGAGAGTGCTTTTAAAGGTCACGGTGGTGACACAGTCCCTGCACGCTCAGTGCTGTTTCTAAATAACCAGTTGAGCTGCTTGACTCAACTATTAAGTGGAAGATTTCAAACTTTATTAGATCTTGGATTAAAAAAAAAAAAATACAGTGAAACCCACGACAGCCAGAATTCAGGAGGATAGCCTTGTTTTTCCGGGTCTCAGCAAGTTGTCCACCGATTGCTCTCTTTAGTGGGAAAGTTTGCGTTTTCCTGCTCTCACAGATTTCTGGCTTACAGAGGCTCCAGTTTTATTCTCATTTGGGGGGTAGACTTTGGCTACATGAAAAGCTAACCTCAGTATTTGTTGCTGTTTTTCCGCCAGCATCAGTGATCTCAACTAAATCCCAGCTCTATACCAAGCAGATGTTTTCTAAGGGAAACCTGTTCAGGCTTAGTATCACACCAGACTTCCTTTGTAGTTACCCTTCCAGGCAAGAAATAGATCTGGGCTATCCTTCCTAATTTTGAAAAGAGTAAAAACAATGCTTAGAGCTCTGTCTGCTGACCAGTTCAAATCTGCCAGGGGCTCCTTGGAAACTCTATGGGGCAGTTCTACTCCATCCTGTACGGTCTCTATGAGTCAGAATCGACTCAGTGGTGCTGGGTTTGGCTTTTAGCTTAAGTGGCACGACCTCAAGTGAGGGCCATCTCAGCCCAGGTCTCCAAACCACTCCTCCACTGGCTGTCCCGGAAAATGCAACGGAGCGCATTCCTGGAGGCTCGAATGCAGCCTGCTGATGTCATACGCTAGACCCTCAGAGGTGACCAAAACACACAGTTCCCTTTCTTTCTGTGGAGACTGCTGTGTGTCCTCCGAGGAAGGCAGTCTTCTGAAAGAGCGCCTGCAAACCACAACACGGCGGCTCCACTCTGACTCACAGCGACCCGGCGGCCCAGGGGACAGCTTGCCTCCCAGGGTCTCCCTGGCTGCCATCATGAGGGGGGCAGGCCGACAGGAGGTTCCCCAGCAGAGCCGCTGGCAGGTTCAAACCAGTGATCTCCGAGTTAGCAGCCAAGCGCTTAACCACCGCACCCCCAGGGCTCCCCACAAAGCCCCCGAAGCCCTTGCTGCTGAGTCGATTCTGACCCGTAACCACACTCCAGGACAGGGCGGAATGGCCCCACACGGTTTCTGAGGTTGTCACTTTTGTGGAAGCAGACTGCCCCGTCTTACTCCCCGGAGAGCCGGGAGAACACTGAGCCCTCTTCTTAACAGCTGAGCACTTAACCACTGCACCACCAGGGCTCCTGCCGACAGACGCGTCTCACACAGAAATGCCTCTTCATCATCAGTGGGCACAGTCGATGCTTTCGACGAACGACATTCCACTGCCAACCCCAGCCTGGCGAAGGTGTCCCTGTCTACTACTCGGGCCATCTCCATCTCTAAGAAGGGAGAAAGGTCTGCAGAGACAATAAAACCCTCTGGTCCACAGGCGGGAGCCCTGCTCCGCGGGCCGATTCTCAGCTAGGCTGTCGAGTCAGCCTCCTGCTTATGTGACACCCAGCCGCTGTCTCGGCTCACCCTGTGCCAAATCAGTGACTCCCAGGTTTTATGCGCTGCTCACTTCAGAGACTGCCGTCAGCTTGCGGGCCTCTGCTGGGAGCACGGAGCTCGGGATGCAGCAGCCCAGCACTCACCTGCTCGTGAGACTGGGGCTTCAAGTCCACACGGGGCCCCAGGAGAGAAAGACCCGGGGGTCTGTCTCCCAAAAGACAGCCACCTAGGGGGCCCTGTGGGGCAGTGTTCCTGTCACCCGAGTCACCGTGAGTCTGAGTCGACTCGCTGGCCCTAAACAACAACAACACTTAGTGATGATGAGTGGGACCTCTGCGCCTTCTCACTGGGCTCAGGCAGCGCGGTGCGCGGTAGGGGTTAACTGGGTGGCGGCTGCCAGGGCGCCTGATCCTGGAGGATGGTGGCGAGGTCTGTGGTCCTAGCAGCTTGCTTTACGGCCACTGTGAGTCAGAACTGACGGTGGTGGGCTTGCTTCTGGTTTTCAGTGTGTGGCTTTAGTACCGTAAGAATTGAGAAAAACAGACGGGTAAGGCTTCTGCCATCTGAAATGACGAGTCCTTCTATCATGCTGTGGGGTCTCAGTCAACTTCCTACTAACACATGTGATACAAGACATTAAATCATCCATTGCCGTCAAGTCACTTCTCACAGCCACCCTGTGTGACAGGGCAGAACATCCCCATAGGGTCACCCAGGCTGTGACCTCTGTGGGAGCAGGTCACTCTATGGGATTCAAAGCACTGACCCTTGAGTTAGAGAGCTGAGTGCTTAACCACTGCGTGCCAAGACCAGACCAGACAAACTGTCTGTCACTGAGTGAATTCCGACCCACAGCACCCTACAGGACAGAAGACTGCCCCATAGCACCTTACAGACAGGGGAGAACTGCCCACAGCACCCTAAAGACAGAGGAGAGCTGGCTCACAGCACCCTACAGACAGGGGAGAACTCACTCACAGCACCCTACAGGGCAGGAGAGAATTGCTCCATGGGGTTTCCAAGGCACACCTGGTGGATTCCAACTGCCAGCCTCTGGGTTAGCAGCTGCTGCTAACCACTCTGCCTCCAGGGTTCCAACAATAATCTTCACAAAACACGTAGGAAGCAGGTTTTGATACCCCATGTTCTTCGAAGGAGAACATCGACGCACCAGCCGCCGACAGCTCCGCTGTCCTTGTGCTGATTCTGACTCACAGGGACTCTGCGGGACAGCACGGAACTGCCTCGCACGGTTTCCCAGGCTGTGATCTTTAGGGAAGGGACCTGCCACAGCTGTTTCTCGTGGAGGAGCTGGTGGGCTCAAATCCCCACCCTGCCAGTTAGCAGCTGAGTGCTTACCCACTGCACCACCAAGCTCCTCAGTGAGGTGCGGGAAGATTTAAAATCCAAGATCACTTACTAACTAGACCGCGTGGCCGGAATCCAAACCCGGGATTCTCTACTCCTGAGAAACGATTCAGAAATTAAGTAAACAATGGAAAGTTCACACAGAATAAACTGACAAATATTTCTCAAGAAAGAAGTAAGCACTTCACAAAAATGAAATTTTAGTTAGAACCCACCCAGAGCCTCGCTGAAAGTCCTGGTGACGTGTCCTGTGACCTGGTGACCCGTCTTACAAAGGTGGCAGACAGGCTGGGAAACCCGGTGGGCAGCTCTGCTGTGACACACGTCAGAACCAACCTGACGGCACACGACCCAGAGGACACCATTAAACACGAGGAACTGGAGCCGCCACCCGCTGCCCAGCCTCAGCCCCGTGGTTCCGCGGAGCAGATCTCACCCCAGCATCCAGTGTAGGCTAACAGTTCTGCATAGACACACGTATATTTTTAAAAACTACTAATTCATTAATATTATCTATAAATTTTTTAGACCACAGTGTATTTGAAAAGAAGTTAAGACAATTTTTAAGAGTATTTGGCAGAGAAGCCTGCGAAGGATCACTCTTTGTTGACTTGAACACTTCTGGTAAATTCCGTCACACTTCCAACCTCAAAGGGAACTCCGAACAGAGCATTTCACAGTCTGGTTAGGTGTGTAGTGCCACAACGGCAAACCCCCTTGGTGGTGCCGAGGGTCAGCACACTCGGGAGCCAGCTGGAAGGCTGAAAGTTCAAGTTTACCCAGGGGACCGTTGGAAGAAAGACCTGGACCTGTAGCTGAAAACTCAGCCACTGAAAGTCCCACGAAGCACAGCACTGCCCTGACACAGGGCAACGGCTGTGAGTCAGAATCGACTCAGCGGCAGCTGGCTTTGCAGTTAGCCACAGCAACACCTACGTGCTTCAGAGACCCTTTCAAGGGTCTGTGATGTCAAAACTGTCTTCTAAAAGATAATTCTGCCCTTTTGCCATCGAGGGGACCCTGACTCACAGTGACCGCCGAGAGCAGAGCTGCCCCACAGAGTTTCTGGGGAGTATCTGGGGGGTTGGATGGCAGGGCCTGCGGTCAGCAGATGCAGTGTGTGACTGACAGCGACCCCGCCAAGAGCAGAGGAGTGTCCACAGGGTTGGACGGCGGGGCCCGCGGTCAGCAGTCAGCAGGTGCCGTGTATGACTGCTACACTGCCAGGGTTTCCTAACACCAACAGGAAGATGTCACCGGCCTTGGTCATCTGTACCGATGGTGCAAAAAACCACGGTGACTGAAATGGCTGTCCTCTTAGCATAAGCCCAGGCAGGCACCCCCGGTGCAGCTGTGGCCCTCGTCCTCCAGACCGCCTTATGCTCACGGGTACCTCGGGGCCCACCAGTTACGAGCTCTGGCTGCTAACCTCAAGGCCAGCAGTTCAGCTCCACCAAGCACTCCTTGAGAACTCTACTCTGTCCTGGAGGGTGACTATGAGTCAGACCAGACTTGACAGCAGTGGTTTGGTTTGGTTTGGTTTTGCCTTTTTTTGCTGCACTCACACAAGAAAAACAAGTTCCATTTAAGTATGCTCTTTCCCCAAAGTCACCTTCAAACTAAGCAACAGTTTAGCTGCATTAGTAAAGAACATTCCCTTTGCTGGAAACCCTGGTGGTGCAGTCAGTTCGAATCCCCCAGGTGCTCCTTGGAAGCTCCTTGGGGCAGCTCTCCTCTGTCCCCTAGGGTCACTGTGAGTGGGAATCAAGTGGACAGCAAAGTGGTTTTTTTTTTTTTTGCTGTGCTCACACAAGAAAAACAAGTTCCGTTTAAGTACGCCCTTCCTCCAAGTCCTCTCAAGCCAAACAATAGTTCAACTGAGTTAGGAAGGAGCAGTCACCTCGAGCACTGTGTTCCTTAGAGTAACTCTCTCTCGGATCTGACTCTCAGCAGCGACTCAAAAGCACGGTGAGTTGTTTGTGGTCCATGAGGCTATGTCGGCGGTGCTGAAACAAGACAGCCAAGACAGAGGGAAGGTGGCACGCATGTGCAGTGTGAGCCACGTCATGGACGGGCATCTGCAGGAACTGTTGACGGGAGTGTGGCACACTGTGCAAAATTCCACCAAAAATAAAACAGTCCTTTCAATAATTAAAGAAAGAATCTCCTTGATGGAGCAGTAAAAATTGCTGACTGTTACCAAGCATTAGTTCTTGAACAAGCATCTTTCGAACATTCTGGGTGACCAAACAGGAAGCGTGCACAGAACACTGTCACTGTCTGCGGTCTCAGAAGCCTGTGAGCAGCCATCTAAGACCCAACCACTGGTCTCTACTTTTGGGAACAAAAGAGGAAGAAGGAAACCAAAGATGCAAAGAAGACACTAGTCCACGGGGAAAACGATGTACACAAACCACAGTCTCACTTACCCTGAAACGAGAAGGACTAGATGGTACCCAACACCCACTGCCAACATTCGGACGAGGGCCACAGTGGATACACCCAGAGAGAACAAGAGAGAAACGGAACAGAAACTTGAATACCAAAAAGAAAAGCAAAAAGCAGACCTACTGGGTGGGCTGGAATCGGAGGGTTCTCCACGACAATTTCCTTGGGATGCTCTTTAAACCTGAACTGAACGAAAGTAACCCTGAGGTCATCTTGCAGCTAAAGAAGAAACTGGTTCACAGAACAACGATCATCACCCACAGGCACTGCGCTCCTTTTAAAAACCACCTGCACGAGACCAAAGAATCAGCAATGCCACTCAAACAATGACGAGAAGGTAGGAGAGGGACCCCGATGGATGCCAACAGAACAAGCCGGAAATGCAGCGGTCATGGGTGGTTAAGAGCATGCCCGCGTCACAGAACAGTCTGTTAGCGATGACTGAACAGGAAGGGACCCTCGCTGCTAACACGATGACCATTTAATATGAGAAAGAAGTGGCTCTTTTAGCGACTTTCTGGGACTGAGGAGGCAGATGAGGCGCAGGGCCGCCAAGAGGACCAGCCCGAGGAGCCGACTCCACCCAGACAGGGCTGCTCTGCCGAGCGGCCTGGCCCCTGGGGACGCTTCCTTGGGCCTTGCTGGGTGCTCTTCTTTCCCTGTACCACACTGCCTGAATTTACCCCTGCCACAGGTCTACTTGGCGGAAGACAGAACATTTTAAGAATGCCAACGCTTCTGAGAGTGCTAAAGCACTTTCCATCATTCACACGCCATGTGAAAATTCCTCCGTGAAACTGCTTTCGGCCACTGCCGGTGACGAGCAGCCCCTGGGTGCTCATCTGGGTCCTCAGTAAGGAGGGCAGCAGAACCCAAACAGAGAGGGAAACAGGAACAGGGCCTCACCGCTGTGGTCCTCAAGTGAGGCAGTGCCCAGGGCATGCAGAGTTCTGTCCCTAAGTCTGTCTCCAAGTCGAGCGCGTACACAATTCAGAACAGTTCAGTAGGGTTTCTATCTAACGTCCATCAGTCAGATATCTGTCTTAGTATTAGGGGGTACCTTTCTCCACATGAAAACATTCAAGGAACTCTTCCAGATACACCCAAACGTCTTCAGCATAGTGATAGGGCCTCACTAACGACCATGTGGATGCGGGTTACAGAGCAGCACCCGTTCCTTGTCAGACACGTTGTAGGCACACAGAACTTCTCACCTAGGAGGCGTTCGGGTGGGCGAGGGGACTGGCTGACAACTGCGGCTCGCGCCTGAGTCCGACTCCCGAAACCAGAGGGCCGCCGGTGCGCAGCGGCTGGGGACCTCCGCGACGGGTCGGCGACTCACAGCCCCGTCCCCAGGCAGGACGGCCTCTGGGGTCCTCCCGTGGGACGAGGGTCCCGAGGGCTGCGGCGGCTCCGCGGCAGCTCCGTCCTCACCCCCGTCGGGGAGACCCGAGCGCCCCCGGCCCCGCCGCCCACTGCTGTCCGCGGCGCCCTGCGCGGGGCTGCGACGCTGGGCAGGCCTCAGGGGCTGCCAAGACTGGGGGTCATGGGGCTGCTCCTGGAGCTGGTCAGGGACAGCCCCGCGGAGCCCCACGGACCCCCGCGGCCCAGCCCACCGCCCGCCCTGCGCGGGATCGGAGACCACGCCGCGCTCCCCTCCGTGGGGCCGCAGGGCTCCCCCAGTCGACAGAGGCGGCGGCGGCGGGCAGCTGCTGTGTCACTGCACGGCCCCCTCCACGCCCTCCTGGGAACAGCGGTGCCATCACCAAGGAACACGGACTCCACTCAGGTCGTTGGCACCGAAGGCTGGAAGTTCCATCACTTTTGAACCCTGCTTGTCTGGATGGAGGCTTTTCTCAAGGGTCACAGTCTCTAGGCCAGTTCAGCTGCCCAGAGACCAAGGCTGCTCCTGTCATCTGACTGCCCTGCCCACCCGCTGGGCTGTCCCCAGGAGACCTGCCTCACACAGGCCAGTTAGGGTCACACACCCGAGGCAAGACCCCAGGAGACCCTCTCCTTGATGGCTGTTGTTGCTGTGAGTGGCCATCCAGTCAGTTTGGACGGGCGGCCCCTCCGGTGTGCAGAGAGGGCCTGCTCCACGGGGCGTCCTCAGGCGGAGGGCCGGGCCTGGCTTCACAGGGCCTCTGGGTGGGTTTCAACACCAGTCTGCCAGCTGGCAGTGGGGTCCTTCACTGGGGGTGCGCCACCCAGAGTCTCCCCTTGATGAGTAGAATGTTCTTACCCTTTGTGTCAATTCATATCAGAAAATCCACAGTGTGGGGGCCTTGAAAATGGGGGAAATTGAGTTCTCGTCAGCGGTGGTGTATTAGTAACCTTGAAGCCGTTTGGACAGACAACTCAGCACCCAAGGGCCAGCCCTCACAGGGCTTGGTGCAGAGTGACCCACGGAGCTGGCTCTCATCCAGGCACCCCATGTAGTCTGTCACGGACTAAGTTGTGTCCCCCCAGAAATATGTGTAGCCATGTGGCTAGGCCATGATTCCCTGTATTTTGTGACTGTTCTCCATTTTGTGATTTTCCTATAGTGTATGTTAAGGATTAGAGTGGAACTGTAAATCTGTTTATAAGATCACCTCTGTGCTCCACTGTAAAGAGAGTTTCCTTGGAATGTGGCTTTTACCACCCTTAATCCTTTCATCCTGGGAGAGATAAAAGGAAAGAGAAGCAGGCTGAGAATTGGGAACCTCGCACCATCAAGAAAGCAGCACTGGGAGAAGAGCGTGTCCTTCAGACCTGAGGTTCCTGCGCCAAGACTGTCCCTGGACAAAGACTGATGCAATATCGGACTTTCCCCCAGAGCTGACAAGGGGAAAGCCTTCCCCTGGAGAGGACACCATGAATGTGGACTTGTAGCCTAGCAGACTAGAATAAACCTTCCTTTGTTAAAGTGGTCCACTCGGTGGTGTTTCTGTTAGAGCAGCCCGAGATGACTGAAACAGGGTCAGAGGAGAACCCTGCTCCACTTTCAGTAGTAATCGTTTGAATATAGATGACCAGACCTTTCTTCCCAGGTGCCTCTGGGGGGTTCAGGCTGCTGACCCCCAGGCGAGTGGCTGAGCCCTCCCCCTCTGCCCACCCGGCGCCCTCTGCGCAGAGTAGGTTGTTTTGTTCAGTGTGCATTGAGCCATGCTTCAGAACGTGTACCCTAGTGATGTGGCTTAGAGATGCACTGACCCTAAATACCACCTCAGTGGAAATACTCCCCCTGTGGGCTGTCACTTTGGCTGATTCTCCTGAGCAGACAACTGGCCGCGGCCATGGATGTCCACTCTGCATTACAGACTGAGAGGAGAACTGTGTTATCAGCCAGGCCGGTAAGAGATACCAAAAGGAAAGTGCTGGATTTTCAGGCATGCCATTTTTAAAAATAAAAACCAATACCAGTGTTGCTGGGTTGACCCTGATTCTTACCTGGAGGATGGAGCGGATGCCCCATGCGGATTCCAGGCTCCAGTCCTCACGGGAGCAGACTGCTGCGTCTTTCTGCCGTGGGTCGGCTGCTGGGTTTAAACTGCTGACCGTTCCGTTAGCGGCCAAGCACTTCACCGCTGGGGCGACCAGGGCTTGGGAGAAATCTGCGTGGTTGGTGCCGTGTACTTCACGGCTGGTGTACCCAGCCAGAGCTTGAGGAAGGCGATGACCGCATGGGGCTCAGGGCCGCCAGGGGCTCAGGGCTGCAGGTGGCTCTCAGCCACACGACTGGGCTGCGTTTCTGAGGCAGGTGCTGCTTTACACAGGCCCCGGCTCTGGACGCACCAGCTGTGAGCAGTTCCACTAATCTCCAGGCGACAGACGTAAATGTCAGGACCTTCTGGAAGCATCCCTGGTGGTGCAGTGGTTAGGCGCTCAGCTGCTAACCAAAAGTTGGCGGTTTGAACCCACACCACAGCTCCACGGGAGAAAGGCCTGGCGATAGGCTCCTGTAAGGATGCTAGCCTAGGACACCCTGGGGCAGTTCTGTTCTGTGACATGGGGACACTACGCACTGCAAAGGACATGACAGCACCAGCCAATGACACCAACAAAAAGAGTTCGTAGTGATTTGAACAAGGAACTGAATGTATGTAGGGTTTTATTCTATACAACTTTTAATCAATAATCTGCAGCCTCTTGGTTTTGCAGCTGGGTGCCACTGAATCTGCTTTTATCTTGTAGCGCCCCCAGGTGGCAGAGCAGAACTGCCTTGTACGACTTTCCAGGCTGTCGTCACCTTTGGGTCTTTGTCCCAGCAGCTGCCGGCAGGTCTGAACCAGCCACCTGTAGCTAGCAGCTGTTGCTCCCCAGGGGTCCTTCTCTTAACTGTGGGCCACCCGTCACACATAGACAGGGTTCAGGGCCTCAGCCTGGCTCCTGCTGTTGCTGTACCCCGCTCTGCAGACCTCTGACCTCACAGGGTACTTCCTAATTGTCCACTCTGGGGCCTGGCTAATGGGCCTGGTCATGCTGGAAATTGGCAAGGCAGCAGTAGCAGAGGGCAGGGGGCCCCCAACACCACCACGACCATCAGAGGCCCCCAGCACCACCACAAATACCAGGAGACCCCCCAGCACCACCATGACCACCAACAGACCCCCCAGGATCACCACTCAGGGAAGAGACTAGTCATCAGGAGTAGAAATGGACATGAACCATGGCCTCATCCACTCTGAGACCAGAAGAACTAGATGGTGCCCGGTGCTGGGAGAGGCCCTGCTCTCAGTGTTCAACAAGTACCATGGAAGACCAATCAGAGTGTTCCTTAGAAGCAAGGGTGATGAGACTATGTCTTATGTATTTGGGACATGTTATCAGAAGGGATGAGTCCCTGGAGAAAGCCATCATGCTTGGTAAAGTATTGGGTCGTTGAAAAAGAGGAAGACTCTCAATGAGACGGACTGACAAACTGGTTGCAACAGTGGGCCCAAGCATAGTAGTGACTGGGGGCATGCCACAGGATGGGGCAGTGTTTCCTTCTGCTGTGCATTGGGCTGCCCTGCATTGGAACTGACTCCACAGCACCTAACAAGAGATCCACTATCAGTATCTGAGCAATCTTCTGAAAAATCAGCCTTTGAGAATCCTCTGGAACACAGATCCACTCTTGACATGCAAGGGGCAGAGATCCCCACTGACACACGAGGGCACAGATCCCTTCTGACACATGGGGGCCAGGGATCCACTCTGACATGCGGGGAGGCGGAGATCCACTCTGACACGCGGGGGGCAGGGATCTACTTTGACACACATGGGGCAACATGAGTTGGAAGGGATTCAGTGGCGTCCTTTTTTATTTTAATTTAATATCTTAAAATATATTTGTCTTTTCCACTTGCTGTCACTAAGAATCACCTGAGGACTCAGTACTTGAGTGCACAGCACTTCCAATAAATACACAAGCTATCCGTCCCTGGCCTCAGTGAGGAGCCCCAGCCATGCAGCGATTAAGTGTTTGGCTGCTAACTGGAAAGTTGGCAGTCCAGATCCACCCTCTGCTCCTTGGAATTCTCCTGTGAACTGCACGTGTCTAGGGGTGAGAATGGACTGGACAGCAATGAGTTTTAGTTTGATTTTTGATTCTTAATGAGTTAATTTGGAAAATAAATCATCTGCCTCATAATAATCAATAGCTTACCGTAAAAACAAACAGAATGAAAAAAAAATCCACATTAGAAAAGCAGCTAAGACAGATCCCAAATGCCTCTTGAATAAATGACTTTCCCTTAAGAGGCCGTGGGCAACAGTGTCACAGTAAACACATTCCCCTCTCCATCTTTCATTGCTGCTCCGAAAAAAAAGAAAAGGCAATAAATTTGCAGCTAATGCTTTCTTCTTGGTCCAGGCCTGCTCGAGACAGAAGCTTGGTGTGGCAGCTCGCCATCACTGACCACCTGCTAGGAGCCCTGGGGGTGCAGTGGTAGAGCGCTCAGCTGCTAACTGCAGGTCAGAGGTTCCAACCCACTCAGAGGCAGAGCGGGAGAAAGGCCTGGGGATCTGCTCCCGTAAAGGTGACAGCCCAGGGGACCCTGCGGGGCAGTTTGGCTCTTTCACGTGGGGTCAGTGTGAGTTTAATCGACTTGATGGCACACAGTATCATCAGTCATGTTTTACCAAAAAGACCAACACGTAAACAGAACTGAGATGTACTACAATTAATTGAAAAAAAAGGGCGGCACTAAAAAGTTCCCCAAGACATGTATGTTAGTGTTGGGTGGTGATAAGAAACCATGAAAACCCAGGCTGAGTCCTGGTGGCGGCCTTTGGAGCTGCTGCTCATGTTGGCTGGGCCTTGGTTTCCCCTGGGGAGCCCCGGAGACTAGTGGCTAGGAGCTGCAGCTGCCAGCCAAAGACTGAGGATTCGAAGCACCCAGGTGTTCCTTGGGAACCCTATGGAGGCAGTTCTCCTCTGTCTTATGGGGTCACTCTGGGTGGTGAT
The DNA here is from genome assembly GCA_028571685.1 of Heterohyrax brucei. NCBI lineage: Eukaryota > Metazoa > Chordata > Mammalia > Hyracoidea > Procaviidae > Heterohyrax > Heterohyrax brucei. Next base: position 85,303,528 of record CM053159.1, read on the forward strand.
GGACTCATTTCAACAGATTGGTTTGTTTTGATTTTGGCTTGGTGCCTGGGCCATGTTACGTTTTCTGTAACGGCAGCCCACAGTGTTGTGTTTATTTGAACATGTGTGGCAGACTTCTACGTGACTGTCTAGAACGACTCCCTCCTCTTTCTTGCCCTGCCCTGCAGCACACTTTCCCAAGAACAATGGGTCTGACGGGTTCCCTTCCTCTCTGACTTCCTTCCAGTGAGCCAGGGGAGGAGCGGGAAGGGGGCTGCAGGTGGGAGAGCCAGAGGGCCCGCGGGGGGCTCCTGCAGGCTGCTTCCCTGCGCACTGTACCCCTCGTGGCCACCCTGCCTGTGGAGGCCTTCCTGGGGCTCGGGCTGGGAGTGGCTGATGTCTCTTAACCGCGTCTGTACTTTTTAAGTGATCTGTGAAGTTACACGGACCCTTTCACAGTACTCTGGAAAGCTGCTGTTTTCTGTGAGGATGCCATGCAGTGTCCGCCCTTCACTTGCTGTCCTTGGTGTGTGCCATCAAGGTGGTTCTGATCACAGTGCGCCCACGCGACGGAGCAGGACGGCCCCGTAAGGGTCTTCAGCCTGTCATCTCTACGGGAGCAAACCGCGGTTCTCTCTCCAGGGAAGCCTCTGGGCAGGTTGAGCGGCTGGCCTGTCCGTTCGCAGCTCAGCGCTTAACTGCTGCCCCACCAGGGCTACTTTCCCCTTCACATTCACTCACAAAGTCGCTATAACGTTTTTGAAATTGTAAAGTAGTCAAAACATTACAAAGTCAAGATAAGCAGAAGCAATTTTACAATGCTTTGCAAATTACTAGTAATGCCTCTCTATATCCAACACCTGTCAAAAGTTACGAAGATCTATGTTGAGATTCAATTACAAAGCCAGGAAAAATTAGCAGATGTGGAAAAAATTAATAAAGATAACTAAAATTTGTAAAATATCAGTAAGAAGGGTTGGCCAACTTCTTGACAATCTATATACCTCCTTAATATGGAACAAAATGTGAAAAATGAATCAATCAATCAGCCCTTCACTGTTACCTCATTTGATAAAACAAAGTAATTATGTAAACACGTAGCAATGCACTGAATCTGAGTAGTTGGAGTTTTGCAGACGTGTTCCCAGTCTGATGTCTCTTTTCCACAATGCTGACACATAGGGGAGATTTTTATACTAAGAATTCTAGAGAAATTGCAATTGCAGCACTAATTATCAATAGAAACAGAGAGACTAAGACACCTTGGTGACACAATGCTTTAGCACTCAGCTGCTAACCAAGAGGTGAGCAGTTCAAACACAGCCAGTGGCCTATGGGAGAGGCCTGGTGATCTGCTCCTGTAGAGATACCCCACGGGGCAGTTCTACTTTGTCACACTGTGAGTAGGGACCCATCAGCGGTGCCCAGTAACCATGGAGAGATTCACCTGAAGCGCATCAATTCTCTGCTAACAGCAGCAGGGCTCCACTCATCACGATAAATGACACCGTTGCGGTCAAATCAGTTCTGACTCAGAGTGACCAAGTAGGACACATTCAAACCACCCGCCTCATAGGTAGCAGCTGAGTGCTTCACCAGTGTGCCACCAGGCCTCCTCCTGGGCTCCTCCTGGGCTCCACCTGTCACCAGAGTCCTACTGCATTACCTCAGGACAAAACCATTGTCTGCACTTTTCCCCGTTTTGTTAAATAAGTTTTGCATCACAAATTTCTCATGTAATGAAAGAGTAGTGAACCCTGAGGTGAAACTGAAAATCAAAACAGCAACAGGAGACATGTAGATGGTCTGCATTGTCTCTCTTTGGGAGGCGGTGGCACTGTTTGAGGGGCACTCCAGCCAGTGTTCTGTTATCCAGAAATAAAGCCACTCACTTCAGGCTTCAGGGGAGCCCCCTTGGACACACGGCACCAGACAACACCCAGACACCAGCCGTTTCTAGTTTTGCTGCTACGGATTCCTCTCTAATGATGACTTCTTTTAATATTACTTCCTGAGTTTATAAAATTCTGCAGAAAAAAAATTTTAAACAGATTTTTCACATATAAAGAACAATTCCTAGGCAGCCAAAAGACACATGAGGAAAGGTTCATGATCATTAGCTATTACAGAAATCCAAATTACAACTACAATGAGATACCATCTCACCCCAGCAAGGTTGGCCATGATCCAAAAAGCACAAAACAACAAATGCTGGAGAGGCTGTGGAGAGATCGAAACACTCCCACATTGCTGGTGGGATTGCAAAATGATAAACCTCTTTGGAAAGCAATTCTGTTCTTCCTTAAAAAGCTGGAAATAGATATACCATTTGATCTGGTAATCCCTCTGCTTAGAATATATCCTACAAAAACAAAGGCTGTCACATGAACAGATGTATGGACATGAATGTTTATTGCAGTACAGTCCACAAGAGCAAAAAGTCAAATCAACCCAGATGCCCATCAACAGAGGAATGGATAAATAAACTACGATACATATACTCAGTGGAACACTATGCAATGATAAAGAACAATAATGATTTTAGGAAGTATCTCATAACCTAGTTTCAACTGGAAGACATTATGCTGAGTGAAACCAGTCAGCAACAAAAGGACAAATATTGTATGAGACCCCTGCTATAAGGACTTAAAAATAGACTTGTGTACGGAAGAAAAGACTGTTCGATGGCTACAAGTTGGGGAGGGAGGGCAAGGTTGGTCATAGATCAGTTGACATAAATTTGGTTGGGTGAAAGCAGTGACAGCACATGGTAGAAAGTACCTCAACTTAACTGGACTTCACCATAAACTGAAAACTCTTCTAATCTCAACCCAACACTGCAAGGATAGAGTAGCAGGGGCAGGGGACTGGGGACCATGCTCTTGGGGGACACTGAGGCCAACTGGCATAATTAGCCTATAGCTAAGAGAATCTTCTGCACTCCATACTGGTGAGTGGCATCTGGGGTCTTAAAGGCTAGCAAGCTGCCATCTGAGGTCACCAAATGGTCCCAACTCATCCAGAACAGACGATGACTGAGAACAACAACAACAACAAAAAAAACACACAAGGAAAAAGAGCTCAGGAGACAGAAGGACCCATGGGGACAGCAGACTGTATCAACGTGTGACCAGAAGAACCAGATGGTGCCTAGCCACCACCAAAGACAGCCGTAATGGGGCACACAATGCTGAGTCTCTGTGGCAACATGAGAAAAAGAGGGGCGTAGCTCAAGAATTCTCCTAAAAGACCAGAACTGATGGACTGACGGCCAGGAAGACCCTCTGGGAGCATGGCCCCTAGACCCGCTGCTGCCCCGCGCCAGAAAACACTACCAAGGTCAACTCTTCACACAAAAATGGACTGGACCTGGGGAAAGAGTGTGACAGCATGGTGTGTGTGCTTTATGGTCCTATGCATCTACAGGAGGCTGTCCTACTGGTCTCTTTCTAGATGGGAGAGAAGAGGGTGGAGAGGAGGAGACAGGAGCTTATTAAGAGGATACTACAAATATAGAATAAAAAGGAGCAGTGTGCTGTCACTAGGCAAGGAGAGCAGAAGGAGCTGCAGATAGGTGGGCATGCAAAATTGATTTGAACTGTATACTTTCACTTAATCATGATAACAAAAGAACAATTCCTAGACAATAATTTAAGTAGATTAATTAATGTTGAGTCAATAAAAATATTTTTGTAAACTAAGGAAAATTAACATGCAATACAGTACAAGAGTATTTTTCTGGCTCTTGTTGGGTGACAGTCAGTCTATTCCGTCTCACAGAGGCCCCATGTGACAGAGTAGAACTACCCCGACGGGTGTCCCAGGCTGTCATCTTTATGGGGAGTGCCCTGTTGGTGCAGTGGGTAAGTGCTCAGCTGCTAACCATAGGTGGGCAGGTCCAAGGCACCAGCCATTCCACAGGAAGAAGATACGGCCATCTGCTCCCATAGAGACGACAGCCTGAGAAACCCTAGGGGCCGTTGTACTCATCCTGGAGGGTCACTGTGAGCTGGACTTGACTGCAGTGCACTTTTATAATTGACTTAGGTATCTGTATCTTTTTTCTGCGTTCAACAGCTGCCTTTGACAAGCTGTGAATTAGAGTATATCTTTAGAGTTGCTCAATTCTAGTCTCCTCTTCACATGTTTGGTCATATTCCAAGCACTATCCAAGGATCGAGAAAACAAAAATAAATATAACACACATTCTTGAATACCTCTATTCTAGGAAAAGAAGATCACATAGACAGATCGTATCATAATGACTTAAGCCAAATTATCTTCAAAACTGTCTTGAAAGTGGTACAGCCAGACCTCCTTAGAAGCAAAGATGGTGAGATTACATCTTACATAATTTGGGCACACCATCAGGAGGGACCAGTCCCCGAAGAAGGGCATCGTGCTTGGTGAAGAAGAGGGTCAGCGAAAAAAGAGGAAGACCCTCGATGAGACGGGCTGATGAGACGGGCTGACGCGGCGGCTGCGGCAGTGGGCTCAGACACAGCACCAGTAACGCAGACGGGGCAGGTCCACCCACTGCGCGCGAGGTCATCGCGTCTGAGCCACCTCCCCTGACTCAGCTACAGCAACACAGAGCGACGGGGGAACACAGACAAAAGAGTGACTGACTTTCCCTGCTGGGAAGAAAAAGATCATAAACAGGGAAACTCTTAAACTGATTTTTGAAGGAAAAGTAGCAGTGTTTCAGGACAAGGGAGTCCCCGGAGCATTAAGGCACCAAGAGAACTCAGCGTAGTCAGAGGACACACAGAATTTCTACCCAGCACCATCTGGTGCAGCCTGGGAATGATGGCAGTGGGCAAAGCACGGCGGGCACGGCAGCCCCCTGGAGTTTGGGAAGCTTGTGGGTATCTCTTGTTGTATTGTACAACTTGGATGGTTAGAATATACATAGGGAGACGATATAAACACCTGGAAACCCTGGTGGCGTAGTGGTTAGGTGGTACAGATGTCAACCAAAAGGCTGGCAGTTTGAATCCACCAGGTGCTCCACGGAAACTCGGTGTGGCAGTTCTGTGGCCTACAGGGTCTCTATAAGTTAGAATCAACTTGATGGCAATTTGTTCTTTTTAATGAATGTCAAAGAATTTTAAACATATCAATTTTTTTATTTCAGCTTAACTTCCCTTTCTGTTCTTTTTTGTGAATATTTAAAAAATATATTGTAAAATAGACCCAAAATATGGGAAAAAAAATCCCAGAAAACAGACGAATGACAGAATGAATGACTTCTAGGTGAACAGCAAGGATCCCTGGCGGTGTAACGTTGAAAAGCTCAGGTATTAACAGAAGGGTTGTCAATTCAAACCGACTGAGTGGTCCATGGGAGAGAGACCTGACAATCTGCTCCCAGTACAGCCAAGAAAACTGTGGGCTTGTCCTCCTCTGTCTATAGGGTCGCTAAGAGTCAAAAATGGACTCAAGAGCAATTAACAACAACAACAAAGGTTAACGTGCTTGTCACAAGCATCAGGTACACAAGTAAGCACTGTCCCAGCTTCCCACCAAAGGCCCTCTGTGTGGTCACCCCAGTTACAATGTCCCCTCGCTCCCATAAACAATCATCATCCAGACTGTCACAGCAATTACTTCTCTCCACTGCTGCTCCCACCCTTTCATCTCCATATGCTCACCCCTAAACACCCAAGTTCAGCTTCACCCAGAGATAAAAATTTTTGGCATATATTTTAAATGTCCTTTCATCAATTAGTCATTCTTGTTGGGAGTAGAATGGCACAGACAGGGGCAGAGACACCCAGGTCCGGGAGTCTGGTGCAGTTCACTTCAACAGAAAGAAAGTGGGGTCTGAACCAAGTTGGAGTTCAGCCCCACCAGCCGCTGGTGGGGACAGTTTTTACAGTTTGAAAGTTCCAATGAAGAAGTGAGGGGTGACTTGATGCAAAAGTCATTGATGGTTTTATAGCTATGCCTGGTGGGGCATACCAGGCTGATTTCAGTCACTCCTGTGGGGCATACACACCAGGCTGTTCTCAGCTAATGGTGACGTCCGATCATTGGATAAGATGACCTCCCTGAATTCCAGGGACAGAGTCCCCTCCAGATTGCAGGGACAGCGCTCCCTCAGTTCTCCGTACAACTTATCTGTGGAGCTCCTCAGTCTGAATTTCTGTTGTTGAGGACACAATCATTGTGCTGTCCAACTTGTTGCTCCTTCTTCCATTTCTGGGGCATCATCAGCTGAGTCCGATTCAGGTTGGATCCCTTGTCAGCCTGTAGGTGGTGCTGAGCTCTTCCACAGAGTCATGTAACATCTCGGTCATGTTAGCTGCCAGCCACGCCAAATGCCGGTACTTAGTAATTCACCGAGGAGATGCTGGTGGCGCCACGGCTAAGTGCTTGGCTGCTGACTGCACAGTTGGTGGTTCAACCCCATCCAGCGGCTCCGTGGGAGAAAGACCTGGTGGTCTGCTCCTGTGGTCTGTAACCCATGGGGCAGTTCTGTTCCGTCACATGGGCTGCCACAAGTCAGAACAGACTCAGTGAACCCTCACAATGTGTTAATGCGTTGGCGGCTGCCACACAGTTCTGAAGGACTGCATTCTGTCCCCCCCAGATGTGTGTAGCAGTCTTGCTGGGTCGTTATTCCCCGTATTGTGTGAGATCTCCATGTGTTGTAAACCACCCTGCCTCTATGATGTTAACAAGGGAGGATGGGCAGCAGCTGGGTTGGTGGGGCAGGACTCAGTGTGTGAGACTGTGCTGTGCCTTGAGGCAATCTGTTGTGTGATGTCCCCCACCCCCGCACCCCCCCTTTCCCGTTGGGAATCCTGCCTCTTGATGAAGGAGGATGGGTGCAGTTAGGCTGGTGGGGCAGGACTCAACATTTACGACTGCGTTGTATACCTTGAGGCAATCTCTTGAGCTATAAAGGAGAGAAGCTAGCAGAGACCTTTGGGAGCAGAACACGTTCTTTGGGCTGGGGTCCCTGCACCTCAGAAGCTTCCAGTCCAGGGAAAGAATGACAAGGACCTTCCTCCAGAGCCAACGGAGAAAGCCTTCCCCTAGGACTGACACCTTGAACTTGGACTTTTAACCCGCCTTTCTGTGAAAACATAAATTTCTATTTGTTAAAGTGAACCACCTGTGATATGTCCGCTACAGCAGCACTAGATGACTAACACAAGATGCAATCTTGTATCTCTTCATTTCATTTACAAGCTGGAATGTATTTATGTAGACACATTTCCCCTCATTTGCTATTTGATTAGCCCAGAGTTACCGTTCATACAGGAAAACAAGTTTTATCCTTGAATAGTTTTTAAGATAAATTGATTCCCTATTATTTTCCCAAGATGAGTCATTTTTCTTTTTTATAAAATATCATCTATGATGAACTTCTGGATTTAAACATTTTTGATGAGTTTCAGTCCATTCAATTATTTCCAGGACTAGAGTTCAAATTGGCCTACCTTTGGCCAGTGGGAATGTCCTGAACCTTTTTGACGTAATCCTAGTAGTCTTTGATAGTTTCCTTGGTATGACACATGTCCTGGGCTTGCTAGTAAAGGTAGGAAGCTAACAAAGGTCACTTAGGTTATGAGCCAGGTTCCATCTTCTGCCTCAGTGACCACCCTCAGACCCGACTGGCAGGTCTGCATTTCTCTCCCTATCTCTTCTTCCCCATCTCTGGAAACAGAATTAAGACCTCAGAGAGAGAGAATGAAATTTGGGGTAATCCACATTGTTTGATAAGATGTAATGAAATGTTATGATGCTGTGAAATCTTGTGACTACTATTGTTCTAGGACAAACACCCTCGCCTTTGAATTCTATAAAAACTGCTGGAAATGTAACTCAAGGGGAACAGTTTTTTTTGGAGAAATGATTCGTTGTCCTCCAGATTCGCTATTTGCAAATAAAGCACTGAGCCCCATGCCATCTCTGAATTTTAGCTGTCAGTGACAGGCTGGCTTTAGTTCAGCAACAGGCTAGTCTTGTACGTTTCTTAACTTAGATCTAGAATTAGACGTTTTTCCAAGAAGCCTTGGTTTCTTCAGCAAGGAATGGAATTTCAAGAACACAATCTGGGAAACAGGGACGGTCATTGCTCCTGCGCTGGTTATTGTTTCTAGGTGATTTCGATGAATGACTTCCTTTCCCATCACCCAAAATAACAATTCTCTTGTTATCTAGAGAGTAATTCCCTCTCTCCTCTGATAACCATCAAAGAACTTCTCCTTCTGTCATATACCTGTTCTTGACTGTCTATAAACATTGAGACCATACACTATCGACCCTTTCGAGACTGGCTTATTGCACTCAGAATAATGTCCTCCAGAGCCCTCCTGGTTCTGTTCAGCAGACTCCTCACTGTCCCTTTAACTGCACAGCACTCCCTCATCTGTGCATCACAATTTCTCTGTCCATCTGTCTGCAGGCACTAGGTGGTTTTCAGCTTTTAGCTGTTGCGTGTAATGCTGCAGTGAACACGTGTGCGTGTCTATTCAAGCCACTGCTCTCCTATCTATGGAACATACATCTAGGAGTAGGATCACTGGGCCATAAGGCATAAGGAATTGTTCTCTATCCGAGGTCAGGAAAGCATCCTAAAAGTTGTAAAATTTTGCCTTCATTCAGAAGCTCTCAATTGTGTTTTGTGTGATCTACACAGAAAATTACGTGAAAGTGTGGGAAAGAAATTTGAGTTGTTTGAGTAACAAGAAACATACTTCTGAGCGAAAGTTTATTTGTCCATCATGGAACTGGGCCAGGTGTTTGACGCAGACCCACAGCCACACTAGGAGGCAATGACACCTCCACAGACACAAGGCCAAGGAGGCGCAGGGGGCTCTCCTCGACCAGATGGGTGCACTCCCCATTCCCTGCTGGGCCACCAGGGCTCCATTAGGCCTTTAACAGTTATTTTTGGGTATCAGGCTTCTGGAATAGAACCTCATCTTCTGAATTACACTCAAGCTCCCTGAGAGCCATACAGCGTAGCTGGGTGGCACTGTGCTGCCCATAAAGTGGTCTTGATACAGTTGAAGAACATCCCGCATACGAGAAAGATGGTCTGAGAACACAGAAGAAAAGTGTTCTTCGTCTAGATTCAAATGTCATTCAACAGGTAGACTCGAATCCAACATTTTCTAAATCTTGTTTTTTGGTTATTTAATTTAGTCTTGCAGTCCTTTTTTCAAAAACCCTTGATATTTGAAGTTTTTTTTCCCCACTTTTCATGCCTGTGTTTTGTGATCACATACAACACTATGGGAGAAAATTCTTTTCTTTTGTAGCATATTGTCTTTGTACTAGAATCCACTGTTAAAACACTATTAAGAATGGCTCTGGACCATTTACGGGTCCGTAGGTATCACGAGGGTAGAGACTGTGCCTGTTTTAACATTCTTCTCTTTCTTTTCTGGGTGGCTTGCGTGGGGATCACATTTCCATTTTTTCCTTAAAAACTGAATTTTCTATCACTATCCTAGAAGTTACGGGTATCTGTCATCAAACTATTAATTATCAATCTAATACTAATTCCAAAGTTAGAAGTCAAAATTAAAATGTACTGTTTTCATGATAAAAAGACATTACTCTTCTCTAATTCAGTAGTTTATACATAAGCAAAAGAGATTTTCATTATTAAATTTGAATTTGAATAATTTAAGGTTAAAAAAAAAAATCCAGGGTGGGGGCTGGGGGGCGGGGAACAAAACCCTAACTGGAAATTTTAGGGCCAGTTTTCACTTAAACATCATGTTAATGACGCCTTTAAAGGCAGTTTAGGATGAATTACATCAAATGACTTTTGAAATACAAACATTTCATGTTAATCTACTTCTTGCTGTTGCCAGGTGCCATGGAGTTGGTTCCGACTCATAGCAGCTCCATGCACAACAGAATGAAACATTCCCTGGTCCTGTGTCATGTCCACGGTGGTTTTCAGGCTTAAGCTCATTGTTGGGGCCACTGTGTCAATCCATCTTTTGCTGACCCTCCACTCTGCCAAGCATGATGTCCTTCTCCAGGGACTGATCCTTCCTGACAATATGTCCAAAGTATGTAAAATGCAGTCTTACCATCTTTGCCTCCAAGGAACACTCTAACTGTACTTGTTCCTGAACAGACCTGCTTGTTGTTTGGGCAATCCATGGTACATTCAACATTCTTCTCCAACACCAACATTCACACTTCGTACATCCCATGTTCCAATTACTAATGGATGTTGACAGCTTCTTCCTCTCCTTTAGAGCCATGTCACATCAGCAAATGAAGATCCCAGAGGCTTTATTCTATCCACAACATTACGGTCGACTTGACTTTGAGGAGGCAGCTCTTCCCCAGTCGTCAGAATTCTGAGTGCCTTCCCCCCAGGGGGCTCACTTTCTGGCACTATAGCTGACAACAGTTGACTGCTGTTCGTAAGGTTTTCCCTGGCTAATTCTTTTCAGAAGTAGACTGCCAGGTTCTTCTTCCTAGTCTGTCATAGTCCGGAAGCTCAGCGGAAACTTGTCTACCATGGGTGACCTGCTGGTACCTAAGAACCAGTGGCGTAGCTTTCCGCATCACAGCCACAAGCAAGCCACCACTGACAGACAAGTCAGGGTAAACATCCAATCTACTTGAGGATGACATTTTGTGTTTTAGGTTTTACCATAGAGAATCAAAGGCAATCAATTAAGGCTCTAATTGTTTTTAGCCATTTAAAATGGAAACTTCAAGAAGCAGGCCATTAAAACAAAGTGTCAATTTATTGCTGCAATTTTAAAAATAACTCAAGTGTATGAATCACAGGATCTAACAAAGGGTTGTTCCAGTGAAGGAAAAAGCACTTAGGATATATTGGTGGTTTTGAACTAAGGTCAACTTTATTTTGAACATGAAAAACATAACTTCTCTTCATATCACAAAGAGCTGCAGTCAGTACGTTCTGAGTCCTCAATGTGACTATTTGTGTTTGAGGGAATAAAAGGAATTTTGTGCCTTTACTGATGGCTGCTTTTTATTTCTCTACAATAAGTCCATTCAGGGAAATAAAAGGCACATTTGTTTCACAGACTTCATTCCAAGTACACTGCAGAAAGCCAGATGGTGGCCAGAAATCTGTACCTGCAAGGCTGGACCAGCGTAGGACTGCGGAATCCCTTACAGGACACTAGGGTCAGAACTGACACTCCAGGTGCTGCTCGTCACAACATGGATGGAGTAAGAGCATCTGGTGATTCCTGAGACACCAAGCAGGGTTACGAGCAAGCTCCTCTGGATGGGACTTTTCCATTTCTCAGGGCATGTCAGTGAATTCAGCATGACTGTTCCAGAAGAGAGCCACACCAGTCAAGTTACACTGCTACCTGGGACCAAACCACACGCCCTGCTGCTGAACTGATTCCCCCCTACAGCAACCCTCCAGGACTGAGCATCTCCAAGGCAGTACATCCTGATGGAAGCACAGTGCCGTGTCTTTCTCCTGCACAGCGAATGGTGGGTGCAAACTGCTGACCTTTGGGTGAGCAGGTCAGCTCTTAACCATTGCACCTCCAGGGCTCCTTAACAATCCAACAAGCAGAGCTGAAAGGGAAAGCAGCAAATCCCTCAACCCCCAACTATTAAAAAAAGAAAAAACAAAAAACAAAAACAACGCTGCACGTCCTCTTTAGAGGAGAAAGCTCATCAGTCAATACACTGAACAGGATTCCCTGTAAAGCCTGACGACAGCCTGATCTCGAGTCCCAGCAAGAGCTAGGGTGACCGCTAACACACTGGGGCAGACGATGCCTTCAGTGAGACTGCTGCCTTACATGGCCCTACTGGTGTCCGAGTCAGAAAGTCCCCTTGATGGTACTCACAGTGGAGCTGCATTATAGCACTTGGGTTACAATCCAGCCCCACCTGCTGCCATGAAGTCGATGCCAACTCGGAGTGAGCCTGTAGAGCAGAGCAGAACTGTCTCATGGCGTCATGGATTGAACTGTGTTCCCCCTAAAATAACGTGTAGGCATGTGGCTGGGCCATGATTAATTGGTAGTCTATGATTGTCCTCCATACTGTGAGTTTCCTGTGTGGTATGTTAAAAGATTAGGGTGAGACTGTAAATTCGTTCATAGGATCACCTCCCTGCTCCACTGTAAAGGGAGTTTCCCTGAAGTATGGCTTGCACCACCCTAATCCTTTCATCCTATGAGGGATAAAGGAAGGGGAAGCAGGCAGAGAATTGGGAACCTCACCTATCAAGCAAGCAGCACTGGGAGATGAGCATCCTTCAGACCTGAGGTTCCTGCACCAAGACCCTCCTTGGACAATGGCTGATGCAATACTGGACTTCCCTCCAGATCCGACAAGGGGGAAAGCTTCCCCTGGAGTAGACATCCTGAATTTGGACTTGTAGCCTACCGGACCGTGTGAGAGTAAACCTTCCTTTGTTCAAACCATTGGATTCTTACCCACAGTCATCCCTGTAACATACAACTGTCCTGAAGGGTTTCCTAGGCTGCGCTCTTGATGGAAGCAGATCACCAGGTCCTTTTCCTGAGCAGCAGCTGCTGAGTTTGAACTGTTACCCGCTGGAGCCACAGCCTAGAGCTTCATAACCACTGTGCTTCAGGAGGGCTCCTTGGAAGCAAGACAGAAACCACTGTGTACCTCAGGGGCTGCTTCTGATGTCTGGGGACAAAAAGTGGTACCAGAAGATGGTTATTATCTTTATTTTATTGGCATCACTGAGACTCTCAGATTGACATGGACTTCCACTTCTGCTTATTACAGAGGCTCAAAAAAATCAGACCCACCACCTGAACTGTGAACAGCTAGAAAAGCAGGATCTTTTTGATGACATCATTGAGGTTACGATTCTGGAAAGAAGACTCAAAGAAGTCATATATCCTCAGAGCTGTCTTCCCCTTGCTGCCCGTGCCAGCTTGGAAGCTGTCCTGGAGGCTGACGGGTCACTCAAAAAGGGGTGGCTGAGGGGCACAGAAGCTGGGATGAGCTTCCAGGGTCCCAAGATTCTGAGACAATAAAAAATTGGGTGTCCCAATCGGGTTTTACAGGGAATCCTCTTCAGTGTGCTCCTGTCCCAACAAGGAGGGAGAGCCTCTGAGAACATTTGAGGCTTTGAGCTGGGAAACAAAAAGGGCTACATCCTAGAAGTAGGGATGAACTTGAACAGACCAGACCTTACAAAGAACGAAGAACAGCTTGCAATCATCTCCATCCCTGGTGAATGTGCTGTGCCCACAGCCTAGTTGCCAAAATCCTTCGTGGAAATTGAGAAGAAATCATGCAGGGCAGGTTTTTTTTTCCCCCCAGAAACAAAGACAGGACCCCATCAAGACATTTCCAGTTATATTAGAAGGCAGAAATGAGAGAACAGCCAACAGAAACAAGATCCACAGGTGATCTAAATACTGGAGTTGCCAAGCATGGACTTTAGAACTTCACTGTGGAAGTTCACACTATAGGCGAAAATCGAAGATTACAAAAGTAAAAATATGACTCAACAAACTGGAAATTGAGATGAAAATGTTTACTGAAGTTCACAATCACTAAATGATTAAGAATAAAATTAAGAAAATATGTGCAAGCCCTATGTGCTGAAATGACAAAAAGAAATTAAAGACCAAAATAAAAAGGAAGCTACACTCTGATACGGGCTGGAGGTCAGCACCATCAACCTGCCAGTCCCTCCCAGACTTAACAACAGTCAAAAGTTGTCAGCAAAATCCTAGCGGGAATTGAAAGCCAATTCTAAAATTTAGGTTAAAATGCAAAGGACTTTGAATGGTCAAAAAAAAAAAGATGACACAAGAACAAACCTGAGTGTCTTTCACTCCTTGAAGACTGGCCACACAACTTACGTAATCAGTACCGAGGCGCGGGGGGGGAGGGGCTGGCGTAAGGGTCCCGTCGCTGTCAGTTCTGACCCCCAGGGACCCCGGAAGGCAGAGCAGAACTGCCTCAGAGGGTTTCCAAAGCTGTCATCATACTGAAGCTAATTGCCGCCTCTTTCTCCCGCAGAGCGGCTGGTGGGTTCAAACCACTCATCTTCTCGTTAGCAGCCAAGCTCTTAATCACTGGGCCACCAGGGCTCCTTGGCATAAGGGCAGACACATAGATATTAGTGGGATGGAACAGAGATCGAGACACACAGTCAGCCGATTCTGACAAAAGTCCTAAGGTAACTGAGTGGAGGAAGGGATCTCTTTCCAACAAATGTCCCTGAACTGCCCACTGTAAAACAGAACAATGGCCCTCATATTACGGCATACTGAATAACTCACTGTCAATAGATACTACAAATAAAAACATGAAAAATGAGGGTTTATGAACAACTTCTATTCAAATATTTCGATAATGTACACATTCTTGGAAAAATACAACTTATAAAAAATGCTCTTTAGCCTTCTTAAGAAAAATCATCCATATGAAACCAAAAGGTGAATAATTACTTAAAAAAAAAGATGGTAATGCACAGGGAAACGAGGCTACTGGGACGAAACACACAGAACAGGTACCACGAGACTGTTCACACCTTGGGCAGTGTCATCTTTGTCACTGAACAACCTGGGCAGAAACTGGAACCTAATCTGCTGTGTAAACCTCCACCGAAAGGACAAAATATTTTTTAAAAAAGGTTAATTACAGTGATTACAACTATATTTTATTACTCTATTTGGGTAAAGATCTAGGAAATAGTGCTTGTATTTTTCTTGATTTTAAAAATCACCTTCTGACCCGTATGAGTGGGAGACTGTTATCAACATGAGACCAGAAGAACCAGATGGTGCCCGGCCACCACCAAAGACAGAACTCTGATGGGGAGCACAATGTGGAGTCCCCGAGACATCACTGTGAGACGTGAGAAAAAGAGGTGTGCAGCCCAGTGACTTTTCTAAAAGACTAAATTGATAGTCCAACAGCCTGGAGGATGCCCTGGAAACATGGCCCCTCAACGTGCTGCTGTCCCTGACCAGAAACCAGTAATGAGTCAGCTCTTCAGACAATGGACTGGACTCAGGGATGCAGTGTGACCACATGGTGTGCTTACTCTGTGGTTCTGTGCGTTTACAGGAGGCTGTCCTACTGGTCTCTTTCCAGATGGGACAGAAGGTGGAAAGGGGGACAGAGGGGCCCCCAGTATCCTTAAAAGGGATACTTGATAGAGTGAAAAGGAAGAGTGCACTGCAGGCAGGTGGACATTCAACACCAATTTGGATTGTAGGGTTTTCACTTAACAACAAAAAATAAATAAATAAAAATCACTTCCTCTTTAACGTGAAAATCTCAATACTGTTGTCATTCTGCAATCTAGTTCTTGGATATATTACTGACATCCTAATCAGCTGTGGTCGTTCTCTAGCTCGACTATTTCTACAAAAAATGAAAAATGAATGCTCCAGTGGCACTGCGGTTAAGTGCCAACTGCTACGGTTGGTGGTTTGAACCCAACAGCTGCTTGGAGATGTGGCATTCTGCTTCTGCGCAAACTCAAAGAAATAACAAACCATTCCGACTTGTAAGGAGCTGAAATTCCGACTTGTAAGGACCTGAAAGGACAGAGGAGAACCAACCGTTTCCAAGGAGCACCTAGAGGACTCAAACTTGCACCTTGCTGGCTTGCAGTCCTAGCACTCAAGCACTACAACACCCTACAAAACACCTGGAGGGTCGCTGTGAGTCCCAATCAACTCCATGGCAGCAGATTAGTTTTTTTGTATGTATTTTAAACGCCACTGAATCGCTGGAGACAGACAAATCGGTTGAGGATCAACAAAAAGGTAAACTCTCTGAAACAGATGGGACACAAAAGCCACAACAGATTCACATACCAATAATCGTGGAGTTGCAGCAGGGCTGAGCAACAGTTCCTTCTGTTACACTTAAGGTTGTTGCTACGAGTCAGAGCCAACTCGGTGGTGCTTAACATTATACACGACACCTGACACTGTGTGTACCCGTGGGTGGGGGCGCGGAAACCGTGGTGGCCCCGCGGTTACGGGCTGGGGATGCCAACCACAGGGCTGGTGCTTCAGGTCCACGGGCGCTTCTGGAAACCCAACGGGACTACGCGGCCCTATAGGGTTCTGGCAACAGCTCTGGGTTTTTGTTCGCTTCTTCCTGGGGGTCCGCACGGAAGCCGCTCCCGGGGGTCGGCAGCGAGGCCTCGCCGGGGACACCGCGGGCGGCCGGCCTCCATCCGCGGGGCCACCCGAGTCCAAGCGGCTCGACGGCGGCGGGTTGGGGTTCGCTCCCACACAGACCCTTATCCTGGGCCCCCCGTCGTCCCTCGGCCTGGGCCCCGCACCCCTCTCCTGCCCCCACGGTGCTGCCACGTCCCCGTCTCAGCTTTCACAGAGACGGGACCCCGCTCCTCCCACCCCGGCCGGCCCAAGGGGTGACGCCGTGCCCTCGCCTCCCGGAGACCCGGCTTTCCCTCTCCTTTCCCAGCCCCCCGCTCTCTCGGCTCGCCTCCTCCAAGTCCACACGCCCGCTCCGGCGGGCCCTGCCGAGAACGCCGTCTCCCGCGGCCACAGCGGACTCGGCGCCCCGGGACCCACAGCGTCCGCCGGGGAGGCGCCCCCGGGAGCAGCGCCCGACGCCGGGCTCGGGGCTCGGTTCCGGGGGCGCGTCGGCGGCGCGGGTTCCCGACCAGCCCGGCTCGCCCCGCGCGGGCGGCCCCGCACGCGACGCCAGCGCCCCGGCGGCTCGGGCCCCGGGAAAAGGCTGCGCCCGTCTGAGGCAGACGGAAGCGGGGCGAGGTTTTCCGTTGGAAAGCCGTTTACAAGCGGTCCGCTGTGGCTAACACTGTGATACAGAACAGCACTGCTCAAATACAGGACATAAAGCTGCTTACAAAAGCGAAACACAGTCCAGAGAACAGAGTTCCCTGGAGACTCGCTGCTACCAAACCGGGAAACGCGTTCCTTGAACCGAAAGCAAACTGGCCTCCACCTCCCTCCGTCCGCCCGGGCCGCCCCTGCTCCTCAGGATGGCCGCCGGCAGAAAGCCAGGGCGGGGAGCGGCCGGCCTTCGGACGGACAGTTCCGGGGGCAGCCTGGGGCCGCGCCCGGAGGGACGAGGAGGCTGCAGCCCGAGGGCTCTCCTCAGCCACCACCAACTCCCCGCCACCACTTCAGACGCCGCAGCCAGGCGGGCGGCCGGGAGGCGGCGGGAGGCAGCCCGCCCCGCCCCCACTCTCACCCCCACTTCCGCCCTGCCGGCCCGCAAGCGCGCCAACATGGAGAAGGACGCAGCGTCCGCGCGCCAACGGCCCCGGGTGCGCAGGCGCACGGCACGCCCCGCCCCCTCGCGTTCCCGCCAAGGCGAGGCGCGCGCGCCAGAAGGCGACTCCCACAGCCATCGCCCAAGCTTCCGCCCGAGACCTGACAGTTGCCGTTCGGTTCCGGCGCTTACCCCGCCCCCGCTCGGGAGGGGGGCCTCTCGGAGAGTTCATTTCCGGGACGACAGTCTGGCGCTGGCGCGCATTTCCGGCGACGACTCCGCCCACTGCCTAGCGGCCCAAGCTCTGGCTCTCGGTGCGGCAGCGCCATCTGGTGCCGAGTTGCGTCACCCGCGAAAAGCGCGCGCCCTGCTCTCAGAACTTTCCAGAGAAAGCGCGGCCCCGTGGTCCTTCCTTCCGCCCGCGGGAAGGGAGGAACCTGAGTCTCCGCCCTGCCAAGTTGTAACGCGGATGAAATTTACTGGTACTCCGGGGACGGAAGTTGCCTTGACCAACAGCACTGGTGGCGCGTTTATTAAGTGCTCGCCGGCTAACCAGAAAGGTGGCAGTTCGAATCCACCAGGCGCACCTTGGAAAACCTGGGGGCAGTTCTCTCTGCCCTCAGGGGTCTGTTATACCGAGGGTGGGAGGCGGACTGCAGTATTGCACCAGCTTTGAGCTCAGGAACGCCAACAGCTCCTTCCTGGGCTGCGCCCACTTAAGTGCCTCCCCGTTGGCTCCTTGATGTGTGGGCCCGGGGGTCCCCCGACTGTCGTGCAGGGAAGGTGGCACTGACCTGAGCCCTTGGGTCAGGCTGTCAGCTTTCTCTGTTAAATGGGTCTGATGCTGCAGACCTGAGTGTGTGAGGGCGTGTAGCCAGGTGGGGTGCGCCCCCAAGACCTTGGACTATGAAGGGTGATTTGCCTTGAAACAGGTTAAGGAAATTTGAGAAAGGTGGCCTCGTAACACTCGAGCTGAATTATACAGTTGTTTGCATCTTGCCTTGCTTTTAGATAAACCAGGAGAGAAAATTATTTTCTCGAAGTCAGCAAAGTCAACATACATTTTTTTTTCTGTTTTTTATTATTATGATTGAGTGAGAATATACAATCCCGTATAAATTTGCATACCCACCAATGAGCGGCTCCCACTGCTTTCCCCGCTGGGTGACAGCGTACTCCTCTCGATTATGTACATGTCATGTTCTCCTAACAATCTCCCATCCCTCCTCTCCACCCTCTCCCCCGTGTCCAATAAAAGGTTAGTTGGATGACATCCTGTAGATGCACAGAAACATAAAGTGCACACATAATAACGGTTACTCGGTGTCACCAAGTCCAATCCATTTCTGTCTGAAGAGTTGACCTTTGTTATGATTTATGGACAGGGGCAAGTTTCCAAGGGAACCCTGAGGCCCCTGGACCATCAACTGCAGTCATTTAGTGGAGATCTCAGGTTGCACCCCTTTTTAATTTTGTGTTGTCTGTGAGACTCAAGTTTATGAGCCCCATCACGGGTATCACTGGTGGTTGCCAGGCACCACCTGGTTTTTTCGGTCGCGTGTTGATGTAGTCACCTGCTCACGTGAGTCTGTCTCCTGAGTTCTCTTTGCTCCATGTCCTTTTGGTCCTTGGAGATCATCCGTTCCTGCTGAGTTGGGACCATTTGGTGTACTTCTGATGGCAGCTTGGTGGCTTTTAAGACCGCAGACACCACTCACGAATTTGGGGTGCAGAAGACTGTCTTAGCAAAACGCTAGTTGTGCCAGTTGGCCTTGATTTCCCCTGAAAGCATGGTCTCTTGCCCCTGCCTCATCTGGGAGGAGTAATCATGTTATGTTGAAATCCAGTTAAAATTTATATTCTTTCTAAGGTAGGGTGCTGTCACAGATTTCACCCAAGCAAATTT
The DNA here is from genome assembly GCA_028571685.1 of Heterohyrax brucei. Taxonomy (NCBI): domain Eukaryota; kingdom Metazoa; phylum Chordata; class Mammalia; order Hyracoidea; family Procaviidae; genus Heterohyrax; species Heterohyrax brucei. The sequence continues at coordinate 85,322,615 of CM053159.1, forward strand.
CTATCAACTAGTCTATACCTCACCGTCTCCTTCCCTACCTCCCCACCCTTGCAGCTGTCAAAGAGTCTTTTCTTCTACGTATGAGTCTGTTTTTAAATTCTTATCATAGGAGTCTCATACAATATTTTGTCCTTTTGTTGCAGACTACGGTCACTCAACATGTCCTCCAACTGAAACCACGTTACAAGATGTTTCCTAAAATCATCATTGTTCTTGATCATTGCATAGTGTTCCACTGAGTATATAATACCATAGTTTACCTATCCGTTCTTCTGTTGTTGGGCATCTGGGTTGATTCCACCTTTTGCTGTTGTGGACATTCATGTGCATGTATCAGTTGGTGCGAATGGCCTTGATTCAGTAGGATATATTTCAAGCAGTGGAATTACTGGGTCAAATGGTATATCTGTTTCCATCTTTTTAAGGAAGCTGCCACATTGCTTTCCAAAGAGGTTGCACCATTTTGCAATCCCACCAACAGTGTAGGAGAGTTCCAATTTCTCTACAGCCTGTCCATCATTTGTTGTTTTGTGTTTTTTGGATTGTGGCGAACCTTGTGAGGTGGTACCTCATTGTAGTTTTGATTTGAATTTCTTTAATAGCTAATGATCATAAGCATATTTGCCTGTTTTTTTTTTGGCTGTCTGGATATCCTCTTTAGAGAAGTGTCTGTCCATCTCCTTTGCCCATCACTTAATTGGATGATTTACCTTTTTCTTATTGATGTTTTGTAGTACCTTATAGATTATGGAGATCAGGCGTCAGTGTGACATACAGTTGCCAGATATTTTTTCCCGTTCTGTACATGGTCTTTTAATTCTATTAATAAAGTCTTTGGTTGAGAAAAAGTGTTTGATTCTTAGTAGTTTCCATTTATCTATTTTTTCATCTGTTGATTGTGATTTCTTTGTCAGATTTTGAAGTCTGTCTACGTTGTGTAATAAAGCTTCCATTGTTGATCCTACTTTTTCTTGGATGAGCTTTATTGTTTTAGATTTGATATTTAGGTCTTTTATCCAATTTGAGTTGGTTTTTGTATAAGGTGTGAGATATGGGTCTTGTTTCAGTTTATTGCAGATTGATATCCAGTTTTGCCAGCATCATTTGTTGAAGAGGTTGTTTTTACCTCAGTTTAATGTCTTAGGGCCTTTGTCGAATATCAACTGTTCATAGGAGGATGGTGTCATCTCTGGAGTCTCAGTTCTATTCCGTTGATTTGTCTGTCTCTTTTTGTACCAGTACCAGGCTGTTTGGACCATTGTGGCAGTGTAATAGGTTCTAACGTCAGGTAGTGAAAGGCCTCCCGGTGAGTTATTCTTCTTCAGAAGTGTTTTGCTTATCTGGGGCTTCTTCCCTTTCCAAACAAAGTTGGTGATTTGTTTCTCCATTTCCTTAAAAAACTTCACAGGAATTTATATTAGGATTGCATTATGTAAGTAGATTGCTTTGGGTAAAATAGACATTTTCACAATGTGAAGTCTTCCTATCCATGAGCAGGGTAGGTTTCTCCATTTATGTAAGTCTCTCTTAGTTTCTTGTAGTAAGGTCTTGTAGTTCTCTTTGTAAAGGTCTGTTATTTCTCTGGTTAGATTTATTCCTAGGTAGTTTATCTTCTTGGGGCTATAGTAAATGATGTTGATTTGGTGATCTCTTCCTTAATAATCTGATTGTTGGTATAAAGGAATCCTACTGATTTACTTATATTTATCTTGTATCCTGAGACTTTGCTGAACTCTTCTATCAATTTGAGTGGTTTACTTGTAGATTCTTTAGGATTCTCTTCATATACAATCATATCATCTGCAAATAGGGAGATTTTTACTTCCGCTATGCTGATGCAGATGCCCTTTATTTCTTAGTCTTGTCTAATTGCTCTGGCTATAACTTCTAGTGCAGTGTTGAATAGGAGAGGTGAGAGTGGGCATCCTTGTCTAGTTCCTGTTCTCAAGGGAAACTGTTTCAGTCTCCATTCAGGATGATGTAGACAGTTGGGTTTGTATAAATGGCCCTTATTGCATTGAGGAAATTGTCACCTATTTCTATTTTGCTGAGAGTTTTTAGCATGAATGGGTGTTGGACTTTATCAAATGCCTTTTCTGCATCAATAGACAAAATCAGGAGATTCTTGTCTTTTGAGTTATTTATGTGGTTGGTCACATGAATTGTTTTCCCAATGTTCAACCAGCCTTGCATCCCTGGTATGAATCTAACTTGGTCATGATGAATTATTTTTTTGGTATGTTGTATTCTGTTGGCAAGAATTTTGTTGAAGATTTCTGCCTCTAGATTCATGAGTGATAATGGCCTGTAGTTCTCCTTTTTGGTTGCATCTTTCCCTGGCTTTGATATCAGGATTATACTGGCTTTGTAGAATTAATTTGGGAGTATTCCATCCCTTTCTATGCTGTCAAATAGTCTCAGTAGTGTTGGAGATAACTCTTCTCTAAAAGCTTGGTAGAATTCTGCCATTTGGGCCTGGGTTTTTTTTTTGGTTGGTAGTTTTTTGACAACTCTTTCAGTCTCTTTCTTTGTGATGGGCTTCTTAAGTTGTTCTGCCTCACCTTGGTAGGTGATGTGAATCAAGGAATTTGTCCATTTCCTCTAGGTTTTCAAATTTGTTACAGTCCTTCATAGTATTTGGTTATGATATTTTGGATTTCTGATGGATCTGTTGTGATAACACCCCTCTCATTTCTTATTTGGGTTATTTGTTTCCTTTCCTGTTTTTCTTTAGTAAGTTTAACCAATGGTTTCTCAGTTTTGTTGATCTTTTCAAAAAACCAGCTTTTGATCTTTTCAATTGTTCTTCTAGTCTCTACTTCATTTAGTTCTTCTCTAATCTTTATAATCTGTTTTCTTCTGATGCCTTAGGCGTTTCTCTGTTGCTCTCTACTTGTTCAAGCTGTAGGGTTAGATCTTTGGTTTGGGTTCTGTCTTTCTTCTGGATGTGTGCATTTATGGAGATATACTGACCTCTGAGCACTGCTTTGTTCTGGTAGAAAGTGTTTTCATTCTCAGTGGAGTCCATAAATTTCTTTATTTCATCCATGATTTCTTCTATAACCCATGGCTTTTTGAGCAAGATATTGTTCAGTTTCCATGAGTTCCACTTTCTGTATGTGTTTTTTCTGCTATTGATTTTGACTTTAATGGCTTTGTGGTCGGAGAAAATGCTTTGCATTAATTCAGTGGTATAGATTTTGTTGAGATTTGCTTTATATCCTAACACGCGGTCTATTCTGCAAAATGTTCCATGTGTACTGCAGAAGAAGGTGTAGTTATCTGCTGATGGATAGAAAGTTCTGTATATGTTGAAGAGGGCTAGTTGGTTAATTGTGACAATACGATCTTCTGTGTCTTTACTGAGCTTTTTTTCTAGATGATCTGTCCAGTATTGAGAGTGTTGAAGTCTCCCACTATTATTGTAGAGTGATCTATCTCGTTTTTGAGTGTAGTCAGTGTTTCTTTGGTATATTGAGATGCTCTGGTATTGGGTGCATAAATATTTAATATTGTGAAGTCCTGCTTGTGTATTGAACCTTTCAGCAATAGTGTCCATCCTTGTCCATGATGGTGGATTTTACATTAAAATCTATTTTATCTGAGATTAGTATTGCCACACCTGCTTTTCTTTGTGTATTGTTAGCTTGATATATATTCTTCTATCCTTTAATTTTCAGTTCATTCATGTCTTTAAGTCTGAGGTAAGTTTCTTGTAAGCAGCATAAGGACGGGTCATGTCTTTTGATCCAAGATACCATTCATTGTCTCTTGAGCGTTCAGTCCACTCCCATTCAATGTAATTATTGATAGGTATGTGTTTAGTGCTTTCATTGTGATATGTTTCTTTTTGTGTTGATGTCTCTGTTGTTCTTGTTATTCTGTTCTGGAACATTCTTCTTTATGAGTTGATTTTTCACCTTTTTCAGTGTTGGTTTTGTGGTTATTGAGACTCCTGTGTTATATTTCTTGATTTGATATGTTGTGTCTTTATTGTGCTTTGTGCCTGCCCCTGTGATCCACCTTAAAAGTCTGTGTTTAAACCCAATTTTAACTACTACAAGTCTTATTAACTTCCTTTCCATCTGGAAGGACAATAACAACTGTAGTACATCCCACTTTTTAATTTGATGACATCATAGTTTTCATGATATGATCACTGGATCACTTCTTTTAATATTATAGCTTTGATTGAGTTTGGAGCCTTCCCTAACTGAGTAGCTTTCTGGATGATGTGTCTGTATTTCCTCCTAAAATATAAAATCAATGGTTTTGTTTTTCTAAGCCAAGAGCTTCTTTCAGTATTTCTTGTAGCTTTGGTTTGGTTTTTACAAAGTCTCTGAGTTTCTGTTTATCTGCAAATGTCTTGATTTCACTTTCATTTGAAAGATAGTTTTGCAGGATGTATAATTCTTGGTTGGATGTTCTTCTCCTTCAAGGTTTTGAATGTGTCATGCCACTGTCTCCATGCCAGCATTGTTTCTGCTGAGAAATCTGATGAAAGCCTACAGGGTTTCCCTCTGAGTGTTAGCTTTGCTTTGAGTCTTGCTGCCTTTAAGAATTTCTGCTTTTGTTTCATTTTCTTAAGCTTGATTATAACATGTCTTGGAGTTTTTCTTATGGGATCTATATTGAGTGGCATTTTGTATGCATCTGGGATATCTCTATTCTTTCATAATTTCTGGGAAGTTTTCTGTCAGCAGCTCAGCAACAATATTCTCTGTGTTCCCAGGTGCCCTGCCCTGTTCAGGAACTCCAATTAATCATAAATTGTTCCTCTTAATAGAGTCCCACATGCTTCTTAATACTTCTTCATTTTTCTTTTTTCTTTTTTTTCAGATTTCTCCTCATAGATGCTGGAGTCCGTAGCTCTGTCATCCAAGTCAGAAAGTCTATTTTCTATTTGTTTCATTCTGTATTCTTGACTTTGAATTGAAGTTTCTACCTCATTGATTTTGTTCTTGATCTGTTGGATTTCAGAGTACTGGTGTTCGTGTTCCATCAGATCAAACAGCTTGCTTAATTTTTCATTTTGCTCTGCTGGGTTTTGTATAAGGTCTATGAGGGCTCTATATTTAATCCTTTTGTACTCGCCCTCTGGTGGTTTCAGAAAGGCTTCTTTGTCTGGGAAGTTCTTTGGATCTTTCTTGCATGGGCCTTCTGAAGCCGTAGGTGAATTCTTCCTAATGTTCTGGTCCAAAGTTTGTTGCTTTTTGGGCATCTGGAGGCTGTTTTGTTTCTCTGCTGTTACCTTAATGGGATCTAAAGCTCAGTGTGAAAAGGAAGTTGATCACCAGACAGCTCTGTGTACTCCAGTGGCTGGGCTCAGTGGAATCTCTTGGGTAGCAAGCTCCACCACCTGACTGGCCAAGACATAGCCCCACTTACAGAGTCACTGGGGAGTCATCAGCTGACCCTATAATGTAAGACAGTAAAGGCCAAAGAAGTGCCAGAACCACTGCAGTTATTTCTCTGTTGAAAGGTAAAAGATATCTGACAGCTTCCAAAATTAGTCAGGCATCAGGTCTGCAAGTCCCTCTTTCCAGCTGGCAAAGGAAGCCCCTCTATGTCAAATACTGCTTTATTGCCACAAAAGCGGTCTCCGGGCAGGCTTTGCCTCCCAGCCTGGGAATTAGGTCCAGCTGAGGCCTCTATATAGGAAACTGTGCTTACCAGTCAATCAAGATGGCATCCCACACAAGCTCCCCTTGGAAAAGGCTCAGAAAAAGCTGTTCAGTGGCAGAGATTTGGAGATTCTGAGAGAGAGAGGTCAGAGGTGCCAAGTTGCACAGATTCTAAGGCCAGGCTCTCAAACTGTGGCGACTCAAAGATCTCATAAGTGAGTCTCAGTCTTGCTGCCAGTCAAACCTCAGCCCCTCCTGCTGGCTAAGATAAAGAAGAAAAAAAGAAAGTTAAAATGGCAATTTACCTTCAGTCTGCAGAGCCGGCACTTAACAAGGGCAAGGGTTGGCAAAAAAGAAAAAGACTCCTGCTCAGTGGCATGTGGACCAGATAGACAGCCGTATGCCATATCCTAGGGCCCACCAGGTGTCCAGAAGGCTCCATTTAATTATCATTTCAGGCCTTGGTTCCCAGAGGGATTTAGGGAGATGTGTGTTTAGTCCGCCAGCTTGACTGTGCCCCAACATACATTTTCTTTTAATGACAGTTTCTGGTATGCAGATACAGGTTTTCCTCGACATTCACAGTGCTGACAGTTACCTAGCACCAAACTAAATGCTCGTCATAAGGCATTTCCAATTTTAGCAATCCCATGTGATGGCAGGACTGCCCCATAGTGTTTCAGAGGTTGTCACTGTGGAAGCAGGTGGCCTGGTCCTCTTCCTGCAGAGCATCTGATGTGTCCTGAGCACCTGTGCCACTGTGGCGAGTGCCTGTGCCACTGTGACACCTTATTAGCTGTCTAGCAGTCAAGCTGTTTGTTTTCAGTGCTTTACTGAAATGAGGAATCAATACCTATAAATCTAGGCTTGTGCCATGTATGTGGAGCCCTGGTGGTGCCGTGGTTAAGTGGCTGCTAACCAAGTGATTGGCAGTGGATTCCCTGAGGCCTCCCTGAAGTCTATACGGGCCAGTTCTACTCTGTCCTGTAGAGTCACATGAGTCAGAATCAGCTGATGGCAGTGGGCTTGTGGGTTTTTTGTGTTTGTTTTATTTTTTTGGCACTCCTGCTCCGATTCCCTTGCTTCACTGAGTGCTTTATCCATCCGCTACCACTAACCATTGACAAACAACGAACATGGTGCTTTCATGTATAAAAATGGTTGCGTTGGAACTTGGGCATCCATCCCGTCGATAGGCCGTTTAAATTAATTTAGTGAAATTCTGGCTACAGAACTGCATTTATTGATGCTGACAAGGGATGAATACTGAAACACATACTGTAGCTTTTGTTCCTGTTCTTAATAGAAATACAGATATTTTCAATTAGGTTTGTTGTATTCAGAGCTGAAATTATTCAAAAATTTGCAGTTTATTTTAGCACGACTGTGTTTAGTGTGAACATAGTTGCTGTACCCTTGATTTAATAAATTACTGTAAATATCAACAAAGACAATGGTTTTTCAGTAATTCAGAAAGGCTTCCATGCACCAAAACCAATTTCAGTAGCTTGACTGAAGCATCTATGCCAGTGAATTCATGGTGAATTTGAGCAACAAATCCATACTGTTAGCATGCAAGCTGTTTATCACAAAATTACATCAGCTCCGAGAGACTGTACTTCAGAGGTTTGTATAAAATTAGATATTAATAGTATTTATTGCACTTGTTTGCTTTCTTTCTGTGTGTTTTAGGGTCGAGCACTCTAGGGCTGGTGTCTTGTCTGTGACACACACAGCTCACTCCGTCAGCCCTGCTCCACAGCAACTTCCGGGGCTTAGAGGGCCCTTGGCCTGGAAGAAGGCAAGGCCCATGTCCTGTGCTGAGATGTGAACAGGCCCAGGTTCTTGGACTCTCCTTTGCCCGACAGCTAAAGACTTCTCCGCAGCAATGTCTGAAATGAGGTGGTCTGGAATTGCTGCATTTCCGCAAACCGCTGAGCACTCTAATGCAGTGCATAGTTAAGATGTCTGGGGCCACCACCTCTCGATGACTGCTCAAACTCTTGCCCTGTCCGCACAGGTGCAGGCTGCTGGAATTCCCATCCTTTTCCAGAAGGGTCCTTGTCTGTCCATTGTCAGTGCCCTGTCCAGTTGCTGCTGTTGTCATTGGTGCCCACAGAGTCAGTCCCGACTCAGTGACCCCGCGTGCAAGCGAGCCGAGCCCCGTCTGGGCCTGTGCTGTTGTTAAGACTGTGGCTGGGCTTGAGCCCACTGTGGGGGCCGCAGGTTCAGTCTGTTTCATCGCGGGGCCTCTTCTTCCTTTTCACACCTGTTCCTGAGACCCCCAGTTTGGAGGCATTCGTGGTACTTCCACGGAAAAATAAAGGAGAGAAGATGATGGCAGGGGTTTTGCCGAGCTCGACTGGGCTTCTGGCCTAGAGAAGCACAACAGCCGAGGTGCCGTGAAACGCTGTGTTTGCTGGCGAGGCTGCTCAGCACTTCGGGTGACGGAGCGGACCTTCAGGGTATCCGATATCTTACAGTGCGGCCCGTCCCCACATCCAGAGGAGGGTCCCACTGCCCTGCACTGCGGTTTGCCTGTTGATGAAGAAGGCCTTCAGCATGTCCTCAGTCTTCTCGTCTCCTTTCCTGTCCTCTGGTTTCATTTCTCACGCGTCAGTCTCCCTACCAGAAACCAACGTCCTTTTATAAAAGTCATTTTAAGTATTGTAAATTTGTGACGAATTGACCAACTTCTACATGTTTAAACTAGCTTCTGATTATAAATTACAGACTTAGAGAAGATCCTAATTCTTTCTGGAAACACATGAAAAATGAAGAACTGAATTTTAAATTCTCATGGAATTCAGACTTTCTGGAGTCATAGATGGTAAGTGGACCTCTGAAGGTATTGCCCCAAGATAATCTTTAAACCTTAAATATCCCCTGACTTCTTTTGGAGACAAAATAGTAGTTTAGGAGACTCTGGTGGTGTAGTGGTTAAGTGCTCATCTGTTCACCAGAAATTCGGCAGCTCGAATCCACCAGGTGCTCCTTGGGAACTCTATGGGGCAGTTCTACTCTGTCCTTTTAGGGTCACTATGAGTCGGAATTGACAGCACTGGGTTTGGTTTTTTGGTTTGGGTTCTGACTGCCGTGACCACTGAGCTCTTTTAAGATCTTGCCCTAAGGGATCAATTTCACAACAGTCAGAATGAGGTCAGACCCTCAGGGAGCCTTGATTTCATGTTCATGTTCATGTTGACATGAACAGCTCAGAGACGGAGGTGAGGGTGGTGGCACAACTTGGAGAATGGCGTCAGTGTCACTGAGCTAGACAGGCAAAAGCCACTCAGTTGGTCTGGGTTCTGCTTTGTATATTCCTAACGATAGAAATAAAATAATTCTTAGAAAGTACATAATGTGCCATGTGAAGTCTACATTCAGCCATCCCTCGTTGTCAGCAGAGAAACAGACCCACCACCAAAGCAGTGTGGGCACAGCTCAGGTTGCCCGTCTCCCTGGGGGCTGTGGGCCAGCTGAGAGCACTGTGGACAGACCCCTTGTGAGGAGAAGGCATCGGTGTCCCTCGGCCACCTGTCACATCTGAGCAGGCAGACGCACAGCCAGCACCCGCCTCTGGCTGACAGCCAGCGTACTTTTTCAGAAGCTTCAACAACAGCACTTGGCATTTTCTCCTTCACACATACCCCGGACCCTCGAATGACGCCTGACTGCTCCAGGGAAGCCGTGACCTCCCAGCAGTGTGATCGCCCTGGACCAGCCTGGACTGAGATTGCTCCTTTTTAAACTTGTGTGGGAATCCATTGTGGTTTTTTGATGTTGCCACGTTAGTTTTGCATCAATATTCAGGAAAATTTGCTGCATTTGAACTTCATGAAGAATTCAGGTCCTGATGAGATTTGGCGTTGTGTTCTTTGTCACGGTCCCTCTGAATAGCCAGTGTGCCTTCTCTGTCACCCCAGCACTGCCAGGGGCCTATCAGACAGCGGGTGCTCTGGAGCTGTTTCCTGGACTGTTGCTTCTGTTTTTTGGAGTCCTGGTAGTGGAGCACTAAGTGTTGGGCTGCCCCCGAGGTGGACAGGCAGAACTCACCTAGCTTCCCCGAGGTAGAAAGGCCTGGTGATCTGCCCCTGTCAACATGGCAGCCTAGGGGATCCCAAGGGACAGCTCTGCCCTGTCACGTGGGGTCCATGGGATCAAAATCAGCTTCACAGTACCTGTCGTGGATTGAATCATGTCCCCCCAAAGCTATGTCTAGCCCTTTGGCTAGGCCCTGATTCTGGGGTGTCCTGTGATGTTCCTGTGTGTTGTGAATTCTGCCTCTATGATCTTAATGAGGGAGGATGGGCGGTGGTTGTGTTGGTGGGGCAGGACTGTGTCTACAAGACTGTATGGGCTTTGAGGCCATCTCGTGGGATGTAAAGGCAGGCAAACAAGCAGAGATTCAGGGGCCTCCTACCACCAAGAAAGCAGGGCCCGGGGCAGGGCACGTCCTCTGGACCTGGGGTGCCAGTGCCTCAGTAGCTCCTAGTTGCTGGGGAGACTGACCACAAGGGCCTTCCTCCAGAGCCAGCAGATAGAGATTTCCCCTGAAGCTAGTGCCCTGCCTGGATTTCTAGCCTACATTTGTCTGAGCAAATCCATTTCTCCTTGTCAGACCCATCCACTTGCCGTGTCTGTGTTACAGCAGCACTCGCTGACTCAGAGCACACAGCCACAGCACACGTTTGTTACGGGTAAACCAAGAGGGAAGCTTCCAGAATGGTACTGGTTTTGTAAAGATGATTTTCTCCTTGTCACGGCCCTGCCAGCCTCCTCCTGTGGGGGTCAGGGTAGTGGCATGTGTGATGACCAAGAAACGCAAGGAGCGAGTCACCATGTAATTTAAACTAATGCACGTCGTCTTTGGAGGATGATGAGCCCGGATTGGCAAAAGGCCAGCTGTTACCAAAGAACAAAAAACTACAGGAACTTCTCCTGCTTTAATGACCCAAATCATACCCAAGACACAGGCTGTTCATCTCCTGGGGCCGTGAGCCGAGTTGGGAGAGGATGGGAAGGCAGGGTCAGGGTTTGCTCAGCAGCCCTTTCTGTCTTTACTGGGGTGGACTGTGCAGCTAGGATGGCTGTTTACAGCCTGCTAGGCTCTACATAACGAAGGGTTCGTCATTAGAGAACAAAAGGTCGGAGTATGGTTTCATTTACAAGACAGAAACAAAACACAACTTGAAGAGAATCCGGAGGGACCAGCTGCTTCTCAGCCGCGGTCCCTTCTTCCATTCCCTGCTCTAGGACCTCAGGCATGTTCTGGCAGTCTTTGCCTCAGCCGTCTGGTCTGTGAGTGTGGGCGGTAAAGGCACCTGCTTCACGGTTTGTTGGGGTGCGATCTGTCAACACCGTTAAAGCTTAGAAAGTGTCTGGACAGTAAAACCCAAACCCCACTGTTGTCGAGTCAAGTCTGGCTCCTAGAGATCCTAGAGGTCAAAGTAGAGCTGTCCCAGAGAGCTTCTAAGACGTGCCTAGCAGATTTGAACCATTGACCTTCTGGTTAGCAGATGTAGCACTTAAATGCTGTGCCACCAGGGTTTCCATCTGGACAACAGGGGCAATTAATGCTTGGTAAATAAATGAAATTTATAAAAATGTATTTTTACAAAGCACATTTCTAGACATTCTTTTTAAAATGAATCCCTGTTGGTATTTTTTTCCCCAATTTGTTTTTAGTGATCTATATTTATTTAAAATAATCTAAAAAATACCAACTTACCTCTAGATTGGGAGAGAGAAAGGAAGGATGTCAGACCCCCAAAACCCACTGCCGTCAAGTCGATTCTGATGGACAGACCCTGCAGGACAGAGAGCTGCCCCACAGAGTTCCCGAGGGGCGCCTGGTGGGCTCAGACTGCTGCCCCTTGGTGAGCCCATGTCACACTGCACCACTGAGCACGAGAGAGGAAGGAAATGAAGGGAAGAACCAAGAAGCATTTTTATTTTCTTTAAGAAAAATACATATTTGGACCTTAACTTGTAAAATAGTGGTATGTGATTTCTCTCACATTCTGGTTTCTATTGCAACATGAAGACTGACAGTTAAGTTTGTGAACTCACCCTAGAAAAGTGCTTAGCCTAGCAGGGTGACGTTCATTGTTGAATATTGCCACGGTCACCTTTGAGGTACCCCCCTCGGCATGCTATGCATGGACACCAGCACCTGGTCCACCCTTCCAAGCAATTTTGGAACTCTTTCTCTGGAATGGCCATCAGAGCTGTCCTCCTATTACCCTTGGTGTCCTGAATGTCATTCAGGTGTCTTCCTTTCAATATTTCCTTTATCTTCAGGTAAAGAAACAAGTCACTGTGGGCCAGATCAGATGCGTAGGGAGGGTGTTCCAGTACAGTGATTTGTTTAATGGATAAAAACTCCCTCACAGACAACAGTTAAGTTCACACACTTGCTGCCATGCCACCATGCACAATGGCCATTCAAGAAAGAGTTCCAAAATTGCTCTGAAGGGTGGACTAATCACTGGCATTGGTGCATAGTTTCCCAGGGGAGTACTTCAGAGGTGACCATAGTGATACTCAGCAATAAGGTATGTAGCACTTAGAACAGTTAAGTTTGCAGACTTATTTGTCAGACCGTGGATGACTAAAGAAGCCGTATGTAAACATACAAGCCATTTACCCTGCTGAAAATCTTACAGTAGTTCATTGCCTGTAATTTAATTTAGGAGAACCCTGCGGGTGCACTGCTTAGAGATTCAAGGGCTCCCCAAAAGGTCAGTACCTTCTAACCCACAGAAACCTGGTAGCATAGTGGTTAAGTGTTACGTCTGCTAACCAAAAGGTAGGTAGTTCAGATCCACCAGCCACTCCTTGGAAATCCTACAGGAAGGTTCTGCTGTGTCCTATAGGGTCACTATCAGTTTGCACAACAGGTTTAGTGGCATGTAGGAGCTCTGGTGGAGCAGTGGTTAAAGCGCTTGGCTGCTAAAGGAACGGTCTGTGCTTTTAAATTAACCCAATTTTGTGGAAACAATTGGAGAGTTTCTTCTCTGAAAGGTTTCCATTTTACAAAGTTTCCAGCTTTCACAGGTATCAGTGTTTATTTAAATCATAACCAAAAACACCAAAACTATTTGCCATCAAGTCACCTCTCATAATGACCCTCCAGGACGGAATCAGACTGTCCCACAGAGTTCCACAGGAGACGGAGGTGGCAGGATTAGTGTAGTCATGCTAATGAGGCAGGACACGGTCTGCAAGATCAGACGTCTTGAGTCTGTTTCATTTCCAGAAAAGAGAAGCTAGCAGAGAGACATGCGGACCCCGTGCTCCCGGGAGACACGAGCCGGCCCATGTTCAACTGTGGCACAGACAGTTGCCCGCGGTGGCACAATCCCACCCTTTCTCAGTCTGTTTCTCGTTTCATCCAGTTTACACTCAGCCTGCCGTCACCTACACGTCACACAAGGGCCAGCATGCCTGCCATCACCTACATGTGACATAAACGTCAGCCTGCCTGTGACGTAGTTCAGTCCTTTGGCCTCGGTTTTCAGCTTCCTACCTGTTGGCGAAGGGGACGGTCTAGCAGTGCCTCATTTCTCGGCCCTTCAGGGTGGCCCTGTGGTGCCTTTCCTGTAGCCCCTCCGTGCGGTCTCCGTGCTGGGTACTCACCAGTGAGAGAGGGGAAGAGGAAGGCCCTCGAGGGACAGCAGACGCAGAGCTACAGCCATGGGCCGAAGCCCAGCAACAGCTGCGAGGACAGCACAGCACCAGCAGTGTCCGCTTCCGGGAGTCGGCACCGACTCGATGGCACCTGACAGTCACAACAGCGCTTCCCTCACCAGCTTTTTCTGTAAAACTTGATCCAGACTTCACGTGTCATTCCTGACTGGGAGCCCCTGTGGTGCAGTGGTTAAGCACTCAAATCAAACCCACCAGGTGCTCCTTGAAAACTCTATGGGACAGGGTTACTCTGTCCTCTAGGGTTGTTATGAGGTAGAATCACTTGATGGCAATGGGCTTTTTTTTTTTTTTGGTTATGACTTAAATATACAGTAATACCTGTGAAAGCTAGAAACTGTAAAATGGAAACCTTTCAGAGAAGGAAATCTCAAATATATTCCGCCAAACTGAGAATCGGGAGATGCTGACTGCACCCTGTCGGAGGCACATGTGACACCTGACCCACAGGCAGTGTCGTGGAGGCCGGCTCTGCCAGGCGCCACTGTCTTGCTGGAACGGAACACTTCCACCTGCCTCATATGCACACCATCACCCTGTCTCTCTGTACTAAGAAAAAAAGTACAAAATACCAGATTTTAAAAGATCTCATCATAAAGGAGCTGGTAGGATAAGAAGCACGAACTACCGCTGCCAGCGGCTGAAGGAGCCCGTGGTCGCAGGGCAGGACACACACGTCTGTGGGGAAGCAGCTGGCGGGGCCCAGGGGAGCTCCGGTCCCGGAGCGACGACGTCCGCGGAACAGAACCGACCGCAGCTGACGTGGCCCCCGGGCGACCTGGGCAGCGACCGCGTGTCGGCGGAGGCGTCAGGGCTCGAGGGTGGCTCAGTCACAGAAAGCGGGACTGCACGGGGCAGCGGCCGCGGGAGCGGGCCGGGAGGGGCGCACGCTGTCGCCGGTAGACTGAGGTGGGCAGACGCTGCTCCCTGAAGCGCGCCTGCAGCTGGTTTACCCAGAAAAGGGACGCAGCGGGCGGTCACGGGAGAACCACGACGGGAGCGGACCAGGGGGACGCGGGGCGGCAACAGCCGCGCAGAGCTGCGGGGCAGGTAAGTCCGCTTCGCGACATTTTTTCTATCCTTTCCTCAGCGAAACGCACCTGCCACTTTACTTGTGCTTAAAACACTTGTAGTTACCGTAATATTTGCAAACCAAACTGGGGCTCCTTGCGTTTCCCCATCAGCGTAGCACGCACGCACGCACGCACGCACGCACGCACGCACGCACGCACGCACACACGCACACACGCACCTTAAGCTGCTGGTAACCATCACCCTCTTACCAGAAGCAGGCTTTCCAAATCTAGCCTGTGGAGGAGGAGACCCACGTGACAGCGTCCCCGTGGCCACACCAGCCATTCCTCTTTGAAAACTCCAAACCCAGACAGTTGCCACTAAGTCAGTATGGACTCACAGTGGCCCTGCAGGGCGGAGTGGAAGTGCTGCCTAGGGTGTCCGAGGCTGTCATCATCTTTAGGGGGGCAGACAGCCACGTGTGGACCGCCGACCTCTGGGCTAGCAGCTGAGTGCTTAACCCCCGTCCCACCAGGGCTCGTCCAGCAACCAGCAGCCTCCACTTGGGCTCAGGGTTAGGAATGGAGTTGATTCCAGCCCCGACGACCCTACAGGACGCAGCGGAACCTGCCCACGGTGTCCACGGAGCGGCTGGTGGACTCGAACGCCCGACCTTCTGGTGAGCAGCTGTAGTTTTAATCGCTGGGCCACCAGGGCTCCAGGCACTGAAGTTGGGGAGAACACGGACTCACACACATGATCGATTAAGTCCTCTGGTATATGGTGGTGTGACAGCTGGACTCTTTGTCAAACCCTGGGAGGTAGAAGGCACACTTGGGTGCGACCGTCTGCTCACAGCTCCTGCTGGGGTGCAGACAGGTGGAATTCTTCACAAAGCACTTGGGCAGCACTGAGCACCCGCTATAAAGATCATTTAACCTTCATTACCTGGGGAACTTATGCAAATTAATAGGAAAAAGAAAAGATCTGCCGGAAGCCTTTTGTCCTGGGGAAAGCTCTGCTCCAGAAGAAGAAGTCACAAAAAACACAGACAAAAAGGAGAAAATAAGAACTGGCAACTGATCAGTGGAATGACGTTCACCCTCCATAGAAATAGATTCACAAGCAACGACACAAGCTATAACTGTGTACAGTAGGGCGACGCCAGTGCACTCACACGTCCGTGACCGAGGCCTGCTTTGCTGGGCTTCGGAAAGCTAGCTGGTAGCATGGACTGTAAGCCACAAATACACCTAGACCTTGTACACCGGCACCCATGCATGTCTCTGAAACCACGTGCAATCAGCAATAAGTTATTTAGTGAATTAGAGACCCTTACTTCGTTGGCTTTGTTACAGCGGTCAGTGTGTAGTGAAGACGGCAGCAACACAGTGGAAAAAAAGAAACCCCGATCCAAGCCCACTGCCATCAAGTCGGTTCCGACTCGTAGCGCCCCAGGTAACAGAATAGAACACCCCATGGAGATTTCAAGAAGCCTCTGGTGGGCTTGAACTGCCGACCGTTCAGCTAGCAGCTGTAGCACCTAGCTACTATGCCACCAGGGTTTCCCGTAGCAACATGGAAAGATGTTTATAGAGGTTAAATGATACAAACGTGTGTGTGCACTCATGCACACACTGTGTAGCGTATAAGGAGCCCCTGGGTGAAGCAAGCAGCTGAGCACTCAGTGATTAGCCGAAAGGCCGGGGGTTCAAACCCACCCCAAGGTGCCCGTAAGACGGCCTCAGCCATCAGCCTCTGAAAGGTCATAGCCTTGAAGCCCCATGGGGTGGCTCTACTCTGCACACAGGGATTGTTACGAGCTGAAGCAGACTCTCCGGTAATGACTACAGGTTTTCTGGTAAAAATTAAAGCAAAATACCTTAAACGAAGAGAAAATACACAGGAAGAAAGCTTCAAGATACAGAGGAGATGACTCAGCTGAAAGCAAGAAGGTTAGGAGGCAGCTGCGTCCATTAAGAAACGGCTAATTACATAAGCGCTTCATTGTCAGTTTCAATCCCAATCGATTTAGATCATTTGACTTTCAAACTGCTTTATGTAGTGTGGATTATGCGGGGTATTTTTTATACTGTGTCTTGTTTATGACCGAGTGGCCATAGTGTAAATTCTTAACTAAAGTTTCAGAGAGAAATCTTATTTTTCCATTTGGTTAATGACAAAATAAAATGAATAGAAGGTTATGCTTGTTGGTGTTTAAAATTTATCACCCAGAAGAGAAATCAGCATGTGGCTGTACGTCAGGCTTGTCATGTTGAAGTGACGAACATTCTGTCTTGTCTGACTTGCTGGGAGCCTCACTGAAGGAACTGGCGAGACCCCATGGAGAGAAATCCCAAGTCCTAAACTCTAGCCACCCACTTTCAAGTGCAAACTAGATTTTAGTGGGGGCTCAGTTTTTAGCTATTAGGCAGCAACATCCTTGGTACCATGGACACGAATAAGCCCAACGGAGCACATGTTGTTAGGGTCGTTGGGTGGATTCCAGCACCTAGGAGCTCCCTGTGACAGTGCAGAACTTCCCCGACTGGGACGTCTTGTCTTTGCTCTTCTTAGGTGCAAATCGATGAGTTTTCTCTGACAGAGAAACTCACTGCTGGGTGAGTTCAAACTGCCAACCTTTTGGTGCTTTTCCTTTGGGACAGAAGGGGTCCTTGATCCGAAATCCATCACCTTACCTGTTCACAGACAGCACGGTCTCCAAGGCCATGCTGGTGCTCAAGACACAGTGTGCCCAAGAAGTGTGTCCTCTGCAGTTCATTCTATCGAGTAAATGATCTGTGTTGCTAAATATGTCTTGAGAGAGAGAGAGAAAAGAAGAAAAAAGGACACACTCCATATTCCTTTCTGGACTTAGGTTGGTTTTCATTTCCATCTTCTGTGCATTCATGCTGCTGACCAGACCTCCACCCAAAACTGGGTAAATACTGAGAATGACGTGGAAAATTCAGGGATAAGTTAGAACTTTTAAGAAACTAGATCCTAAATACCTCAGAGGCTTTTATATCTTGAAAGTATCATAGATTTTTTTTTCACTCTAAGTGGTTTTGTGCTTAGATGAGATCAGTTTTAATATAATTTCAACAGAACGATTTGAATAAGAATCGATTTCTGAGCCGTGGTGTGTATTTTAGCTTTCCTTGTGACATTTCTCTCATGTATATTCCTGACTGATTTTTTGTTACTTTGTAATAGAAACCAGATGCACTAAGTAGCTATTTAAAGGAACAATTTCGGCCTACTTTAAAAAATGAATTCCAAATCAAGTTGAAAAAGTTGCCTCTTGATCTCTTTCCTGTTCTACAAAATTACTCCCTCAGTGCTTTAAGTTTGCTCTATTGATGTGAAACATAAAAAATTTAATATGTTTTAATCCACAAGAGAGCTTAATAGACTAAAGGAGAGATGAGCTGAGAGGGTGGGTTTTGGTGGAGTTTTGCATTCAGGAGATTTCATCACCGGGGTCGGACCCTCCGCTGTGCACCAAGAGGCTAGCCGTGGGGACCCACCAGCAGTTCTGTGGGAGAGACGCCTGGCAAGGTGCTTCACTGAAGATTTCACCTTCCCCCCAAATCAGACCCATTGCTGTGGGGTCGATCCCAACCCCTAGCAACCCTAAAGGACGGAGGAGGACCGCCACAGAGGGTTTCCAAGGCTGTCTCCCCACAGAAGCCGCCTGCCGCGGTTTCTCCCGCAGGGCAGCTGTGCGTTTGAGCCCACAAACGTGGCTGCCAGTCAAGTTCTTACCCACTGAGCCGCCTGGCAAACCCTGAGGGCAGCTCTGCTCTGTCCTGTGCTGTCGCTGTGAGTCAAGAGGGACTCAATGGCACTCAGCAGCAACTGGCCGTGTCTACCTTTGTTGGATTGTGATGACCACTCTACCTCGAGACGGTATATAAAGGCTTCAAGACGAAGACATCATGCAATGCAGTATTTTTTTCTTTTCTTTGTTTTAAATTTTCTGTTTTTGTGTATGTTTATAACATGCATAAAATAAGAAGTTAAGTGCCGTTGAGTTGGTTCTGACAGTGACCCCACGTGACAGAGTAGAACTGCCCTGTACGGTTTTCTTATAGGGCCGCTGTGAGCCTAAGTAGACTTGAGAGCAGCCGGTTCGCGATCATCTTTACAGGAGCTGGCAGACGGCCGGTCTTCCTTCTGCAGAGCCTCGGGGGGCCGGGAGGAGGGTCTCAACTGCCGCCTTTCAGCAGCAGTGGAGCGCGTAACTAGTGGCGCCACAAATGAACATGATTTATAAATACACTGATTGAAACATACATAGAAGGCATACGCTTTTAGAGATGACATCAGCTGTCGGACATGTGTAGAGGACACAGCACGGGCCTGACCGGAGCAGTTTGTCTCCCGTCTACCGAAGCACCCAGTATTCGCTGCACATAGATCAGATGAAGGACTGAGCTGCTAACGGGTTTTGAAAGATGGGACTAAATGCATACATTCAGATGAAATCTTTCAAAATTCACTCTCAAGTAGTAGTTCATCTTCCACATATCGTACACGTTAGCATGGGGCTGTCCAATTCACTGACGTCTTTTTTGCCAGTTAAGTCACCTCATGGAGCTGTGGCTGTTGCTGGGGTGAAGTCACCCCGGGGAGCTGTGGCTGTTGTTGGATGCTGGAGAGTTGACTCAAACTCTTAGCACCCCGTGTGACACAGGAGGATGCCCCCAGGGTGTTCTTGGCTGTCCTCTGTGGGAGCAGGTGGCCAGGCCTCTCTCCCGTGGAGCAGCTGCCGGGCTAGACTCTGCAGCTGTCCCGTCCACTGCTGAGTGCTTGACTACTGCACCACTGCGGCCCCTTCAGAGGTGGGAGGGTTCTCTTCCTCCTGTGTCATGTTTTAGGTGAGACTTTACACAGGTGCTCACAGTGTCGTGTGTGATGTTCTCTGTCAGTGGTTACAGCTTTCACACTGCCTCAGCCTTCTCATTATTTCCACCCTGCCTGCTCTGTTTTGAGAACCTTGGTGGTGCAGTGGTTAAGTGCTGTGTCCGCTGACCGGGAGATAGCTCCACTCCTCCCGGCCCAGCTTGGAAGCTCTCTGGGGCAGCTCTGCTCTGTCCCATGGGGTTGCTGTGAGTCGGAATCAACTCACTGAGTTTGCTTGTTCTTTCTGCTTTTTGTTGTTTTCGGTGATCCAGCTTCCCTCAGCCCCTCACCCTCTCTCATACCTGCTTCTGGGTGATTGTTGACCATTTGTCCTGTGTAGGTGGCTGTTGAAGAGGACACGTTATTTGTGGAGGATATTGTTTATTTTATAAGCCAGGTGATTATCTGGGTGAAAGGTAACCTCTGGGAGTGGCTTCCAAGCTAAAAACGTGTCTCAGCGATAATCTTCAGGGTTCCCTAGTTTCTGTCATTCCAGTAAGTCTGGTCTTTTTTTTTCCTTTTAGGAATTAGAGGTCTTTTGTTGTTGCTGTGATTGTGTGACTGTGTGCGATCCAGTTAAGTTTGTAGGCCCCCTATCTGCAGCTCCTGCTCTCCTTGCCTGGTGACAGCACACTCCTCCTTTCTACTCCATACATACCATATCCTCTCAATCTCCTCTTCACCCTCTCCTCTCCCCTCTATTAAGAGGCCAGTAGGATGACATCCTACAGATGCATAGAACCATAAATTGAACACACCATATGGTCACATTGTGTCCCCGAGTCCGGTCCATTTCTGCTCAAAGGAATTTGAGTTTTGTTCCACATTTTTCCCAGTCTAGTAAAGCCCACACATTGCGTCCCTGGTCCATCGTGGTAGCTAGGCACCTGCTAGTTCTTCTGGTCTCAGGATGCCACTCCTAAGTTTTTAGGGCCCCAGATGCTCGTCAGCCAACGAGGAGGTAGAATGTTACCATCATGAACCATGGGATGGCAGTGGACTGGGTTTTCTCACCACAGCCCCTGGATCCAGTAAGCCAGTCCTGAAGGCATTTGGGTGTGACGAGAAGGTTGCTGCCCCTGTACCTCTGTGTGCTTTCTTATTTATATGAACATACGTGTGGCACACCCTGACATGCATGTGCATGAACCTGCAAATACACCTGTATGTGCTCACATATGGACTCCTGTGTACCTTCCCAAACTCAGGGAATGCTAATCTCCCACCATGAGCACTCGCACACACATGTATCTCCCACCGTGACCACTCATATATGTATGCACACACACTTACCTCCCGCTGTGACCACTCACACACGCACTTATCTCCCACCGTGAGCACTCACATGTATTTATGCAAACGCACTTATCTCCCACCGTGAGCACTCGCGTATATATGCACACACACGTATCTCCCACCGTGGCCATTCACACGCACACACGTGTCTCCCACCGTGATCACTCACACGTGTATATGCACACGCACTTGTCTCCCACCGTGACCACGCACATGTATGCATACACACACACTCAGCTACCACTGTCAGGGGCCTCTGTGCTTGTGGGCAGCCTACCCGCTGCCCTCTGCACCCAGGGGATTCTGAATAACCATAACAGAAACCTAATCAAAACGCAATTAGGAAGGCCAACTCTGCAAACAGCCATCCTCTGCTGTGTTCAGACAGAGACTCAGGATTATCACACTGCTGCCTTCCTCCTTCGGGATAACCAAGAGCTGACTGAACCAGATCCGGGTAAGAATAAAGGAGCTGTCTCCTCGTCCCGGCTGAGACGAGGAGCGGCAGACAGCCCTTGGCTACCGGAAAGGCAGCTCACTTCCAGACCGGAGGGACGGCTCTGACCGCTGTGGTGCAGGGCCCTGGTGGTGCAGCCGTTAAGCTCTCAGCTGCTAACTGAAAGTTGGGTAGTTTGGACCCATGGGCCCCCCACAGGAGAAGGAGCTGGTCACCTGCCCTGGTGAGGACTGAGCCCAGCTAACCCGAGGGGCCGGTCTGTGACACGGGGTCGCTGTGGGTCAGAATCAACTGGACGGCACTGGGTGCAGGTTACGCTTCTCTTCGGTGTGAGGGTCAAGGACCCGTGGCTCTCCGTGAAAGTGCAGCTCAGGCGGATCGTTCGTCCAGGCAGTGACTCCCTCGTTGCCGCAGTCACCCGCTCTTGTCTTCACTCACAGATTTGCTCTTTGAGTAAGCTATTGATCAGGGACCCAACAGGCAGGTGCTGGGAGCCCAGGAGTCCTGAGGAAGACTCGTATGGATTCCCAAATCACTGCCCTCTTTCCCTACTCAAGCCTGAGCTAACTCCTGAGGCTGGTTTTTCTTCCCGGCCAGTCATTTGTGTCAGTGTTGCCTTGTGGACACTGAGCAGCCTGGTGGTTAGTGCTCAGCTGGAACTGAAAGGCTGGTGTTGGGACCCCCCCAGCAGCACCGTGGAAGAAGGGTCTGGTTATCCGCCTCCACAAGGATGACAGCCTAGAGCCCCCCACGGGATGGTTCTGCCCTGTCACTGTGGGGGGCTGTGAGTCAAACAGATGACAGCTACAAAGTTACTCTTTAAGGTTTTTTTTAATGAAAACTTGTTCAGGTTTTTCCTTAGTTGTACTTAAAACCATAAAACACTCATCTGACAACTCATTTTCATTTAAAAAGGCATTTCTTTGTATATGGAAACCGTGGTGGCTCAGAGGTTAAGGCTACGTCTGCTCACCCAAAAGTCAGCAGCTGGAATCCACCAGGCGCTCCTTGGAAACTCTATGGGGCCGTTCTGCTCTGATCCATAGAGTCGCTGTGGGTGGGACCCGACTCCACAGCAGTGGTTGTTTGGGGGGTGTCTGTCAGTTTGTCACACTGTTGGGGCTGGGACGTTGCTGGGATGCTGGGAGCTGTGGCACTGGGCTTCAGACACCAGGCAGGGTCACCTGTGGCAGACAGAGGTCATCTGAGCTTGCAGACTAAGACAGACTAGGAAGAGGAGCCGGCCATCGATTTCTGAAAACAACCAGCCGGGTAAAACCTGAGGAACAGCAGCAGAACACTGTCAGAGCCGGAGGACGAGCCCTCAGGTCTGAAGGCACCCTGAAGACATCGGGGAAGGCTGCCTCCTCCGAGGAGAGTTGACCTGAGTGACGTGGATGGAGTCCCGCCTTCCGGACCTTCCTGTGCTGGTGGTGAGACAGGGAGCTGGAGCAGCGGGACGGACACGACCCGAATATCACGTGAAGCACAGGCACTGATAACCATCAGGAACAAGACAACCCTGCTTGTCCTTGCCATGTCCTTGACAGATACAGAGGGTGACTTAGGGTAGCTAACCAGTGGACTGGAGCTGTTTGGGCAGAAGCTGGCTGGCTAGAAACTGTTGGCTGAGCCCGTGTAAAGAGAAGCCCCCTGCCTGTCAGATGACTTTCCACTGGAACTGCCTGAGAGCCCTGACCCAGCCTGGGGATTCAAACAGGGGAAGCAAGAAACCACACAAGCACAACGACCCACGAGAAAACCTGCTCCAGGTCCCAGAAGCCTCTGCTGCAGAATCCACGTGGCATCCAGCTGTGCAACAACCTCGTTAGCCTGTCCCCACCCACTTCTCAGAAACCACACACCTTTCTCAGAACACTCTTGAGTAATCCCAACTGCCTGCTTGCTGGTCCAGTTATAAAGCTTGCAACCTCCTTCTCCAAGGGAAGGCAGACTTGGAAGGGTCCCCGCTGTCTCACTGGGTACCGATGCATAATCAAGTCTCTTCCTTCTCATCTCACCCTGTCTCAAAGGTGGCTGCTTGCAGCAAGTGGCATGAACCCTGCTTCGGTTTGTGGGAACAGTATGGCACAATTCAAAACGAGAAGAAACAGTTGCAAACTCCAATTAATAATCAGATTGTGAGATGTGTGAAGCATGAATCCAGGAAAATTGGAAATCTTCCAAAATGGAATGCAATGCATAAACATGGGTATCCTAGGAATTGGGGAGCTGACATGGACTAGTATTGGCCATTGTGAGTTGGACAGTCATACGGTCTACTACGTCAGGAATGGCAACTTGAAGAGGAATGGTGTTTTATTCATTGTCAGAAAGAACATTTTGAGGTCTGTTCTGAAGAACAGGGCTGTCTATGATAGGGTAATATCTATATGCTTACCAAGAAGGCCAGTAATACAGTGATATTCAAATTTATGCACCAACCACTGAGGTCAAAGATGAAGAAATTGATGATTTCTACCAGCTTCTGCGGTCTGAAATTGATTGAACCGATGCTCTGATAATTACTAGTGATCAGAATGTGAGAGCTGGAAACCAAGATGAAGGATTGAGAGTTGGGAAATACAGCCTCAGTAATAGAAATGGTGTGAGATCACATGATAGAATTTGGCAAGACTATTAACCTCTTCACTGAAAATACGTTTTTTCACCAACACAAACAAGAGCTGTACACATGGACCTAGCCAAGTGGAATACACAGGAATCAAACTGACTATGTCTATGGTAAGAGGTGATGGAAAAGCTCCATATCAACAGTCAGAGGAAGACCAGGTGCTGACTACGGCACAGACCATCCTTTGCTCGCATGCAAGTTCAGACTGAAACTAGAGAGAACTGGAACGAGTCACAGCAACTGAAATACAACCATACCTGACTTTAGAAACCATCTCAAGAACAGATTTGGTGGATCGAACACTAATGACAAAGACCAGACGAGTTGTGGAATGACATCAGGACGTGGTCCATGAAGAGAGAAAGAGGTCATTAGACAGGGAAGAAACCAAAGGCCAAACTGAACGTCAGAAGAGACTCTGAAAATTGCTCTCGAATGTCAAGCAGCTAAAGCAAAAGGAAGGAATGATGAAATAAAAGAACTGAACAGAAGACTTCAAAGAGTGGCTCAGGAAGACAAAATAA
This sequence comes from Heterohyrax brucei, assembly GCA_028571685.1. Classification (NCBI taxonomy): domain Eukaryota; kingdom Metazoa; phylum Chordata; class Mammalia; order Hyracoidea; family Procaviidae; genus Heterohyrax; species Heterohyrax brucei. The sequence goes on from CM053159.1 coordinate 85,346,783, forward strand.
AGTATTATAATCACAGGTGCAAAGAACTGGAGATAGAAATCCAATAGGAAAGACTATGCTCTGCATTTCTCAAGCTGAAAGAACTGAAAGAAACTTCAAGCCTCAAGTTACAGTAGTGAAAGATTCCACAGGGAAAATGTTAAATGACCCAGGAAGCACTGAAAGAAGATGGATGGAAAACAAGGAGTTGTTACACCAGAAAGAACTGGTCAGTGTTGAACCATTTCAGGGATCAGGAACTGACGGCGCTGAATGAGGAAGTCCGAGCTGCACTGAAGGCGTTAGTGAGAAGCAAGGATCCAGGAACTGATGGAATATTAACTGAGATGTTTCAACAAACGGGTGCAGCACAAAAGTGCTCACTCATCTGTGCCAAGAAACTTGGAACACAGCTGCCTGGTCAACCGGCTGGGAGAGATCTAGACTTGTGCCATTCCCAAGAAGGACGATCAACCTAATGTGGAAATTGTTGAGCCACAGCATTAATATCAAACAGAAGTGCAGTTTTGCTCAAGATCATTCCACAGAGTTTGCATCAGTATATTGACATGGAACTGGCAGAAATTCAGGCTGGATTCAGAAGAGGATGTGGAACCAGGGATATCATTGCTGATATCAGATGGATCCTAGTTGAAAGCAGAGAATACCAGAAAGATAATTACATGTGTTTTACTAACCATACAAAGGCATTTGACTATGTGGATCATGCATATCAAGTTATGAATAATATTTTGGAAAATGGGAATTCCAGCATACCTAATTGTGCTCATGAAGGATCTGTACATGGATCGAGTGGTTTGAACAGAACAAGGGGACACTAAAACCCTGAAGCCTAGCCTTTTACATCAAGTTGACTCTGATTCATAATGACCCTGTGAGACAGAGTAGAACTACTCCATAAAGTTTCCAAGGAGCATCTGGCGGATATGAACTGCCAACTTTTTGGTCAGCAGTTATATCGCTTAACCAATACAGCATTAGAATTCCCAAGGGGACACTATACGGCTTAAAGTCAGGAAAGTTGTGTGTCAGGATTGTATCCTTTAGCTATATCTATTCAGTTTGTATGCCAAGGAAATAATCTGAGAAGTTGGACTATATAAAGAAAAATAGGGAATCAGTGGAAGACTCATTAGGAGCCTGCACCATGCGGAGGACACAACCTGGCTTGATGACAGTGACGAACACTTGGAATGCTCCCTGGTGAGCAGTAGAGAGCACCGTTTGCAGTGTGGATTAGACCTCAACACCAGGAAAACAAAAGTCCTCACTCCTGGGCTGGTAAGCAACATCAGGATAAACAGAAAGACTGAAGCTATCAAGGATTTCATTATACTTGGGTCCACAGTCAATAGTCCTGGTACCAGCAGTCAAGAAATTAAAACACACACTGCATGGAGCAAATCGGTTGCAAAGACTTTTTTTAAAGTGCTGGAAAGTAAAGATGTCCCCCTGAAGACTAGGGTGACCCGACCTAAGCCATGCTGTTTTCAGTCACATCATAGACATGCAAAAGCTGGACAGTGAACAAGGAAGACAGATGAAGAATGGACACCTTTCACCTGTGTTGGGAAAGAAAATTGAATATATCATGGACCGCCGAAAAAGAAAAGGTATCTTGGAAGAAGGACAACCAGAGTCCACCTTAGAAGCCGCGGTGGCAAGACTGCGTCTCACGTGCTTTCAACAGGTTTTCAGAACGGATCAGTCCCCTGAGGACATCATGCTTGGGAAAGGAGAAGGCCCGCGAAAGGAGGAGGGCCCTGAGAAGGACGGACTGACTCGATGGCGGCAGTGACAGGGCGAAGCGTGACAATGACCATGGGCGTGGCATGGGACCCGCCGTGGGTCGCTCTGTTGGCCGGGGGTCACTAGAGGTGGAACGACAGCCGCACAGGCCCAAACCGGAGTCCCTGGGTGGTACAGTGGTTGCTGTTGCTTGGTCGGCACTTGTGCTCCTGTAGGGTCTCTATGGATCAGAATCAACTCAGCAACAGTGCGTTTATTTTGTTTTGTTTGTATTATCTGGATTTGGGTGGATTAAACAACCCAGAGGTGCCTCCGAAGAAAGGTCTGGTGAGATAAACCTGTGAAAAACCTGCCATCAGGAACCCTACAGGACACACCTGGGGTCACGGTAAGTGAGAGCTGGCTTGGTGGCAGCTGTGATTTGCCTTTTTTTTAACTCGCACATCAGTAGGCCTTGATGGGATCACTCCAGAGAGACAAAGCAAACAAACCCTTTACCATCCAGTTGATTTTGACTCAGAGCCCTGTTACTGTGGAGTCGATACCAACTTGTAGCGACCCTCCAGGACAGAGCAGATCGGCCCCGTGGAGATTCCAAGGAGCACCTGCTGGATTTGAACGGCGGGTCTTTTGGTTAGCAGCTGTGGTTCTTAACCACTGTGCCACGAGGGCTCTGATTCCAACTCAGTAATCCTATGTGACAGAGTAGAACTGTGGGACTATCCCTTCGTGTTCCCAAGGAGCAGCTGGAGGATTTGAACTACCGACGGTGGGGCGGGGTGGTGGCCTTGTCTGCTTCAGCACTGCATCCCCACAGGGGGAGGTGGCTTTGTCTGCTTCAGCACTGTGTCCCCATGGGGGGTGGTGGCCTTGTCTGCTTCAGTACCGTGTCCCCACGGTGGGTGGTGGCCTTGTCTACTTCAGTACCGTGTCCCCACGGGGGGTGGTGGCCTTGTCTACTTCAGCACCGTGTCCCCACGGGGGGTGGTGGCCTTGTCTGCTTCAGCACCTTGTCCCCACGGGGGGTGGTGGCCTTGTCTGCTTCAGCACCGTGTCCCCACGGGGGGTGGTGGCCTTGTCTGCTTCAGCACCGTGTCCCCACGGGGGGTGGTGGCCTTGTCTGCTTCAGCACCGTGTCCCCATGGGGGGTGGTGGCCTTGTCTGCTTCAGCACCGTGTCCCCACGGGGGGTGGTGGCCTTGTCTGCTTCAGCACCGTGTCCCCACGGGGGTGGTGGCCTTGTCTGCTTCAGCACCGTGTCCCCACGGGGGGTGGTGGCCTTGTCTGCTTCAGCACCGTGTCCCCCCGGGGGGTGGTGGCCTTGTCTGCTGTAGCACTGTGTCCCCATGACGAGCTCCATGCTGTCTACCCCAAGGACAGGAACCTCAGCAGAGTATCACCCAGACGTGACAGAGACATCTCAGCCCCAAACTCTCATACCACCACTGTCATCAGAAGAAATGTGAAAAAAAAATCCTCTGATAACTAACCCACTTCCGTTGAGTCCATTCCGACTCAGAATCCCCCTGTAGGACAGAGGAGAACGGCCCCATCAGGTTTCCCAGGAGCACCTGGTAGCTTTGAACTGCTGACCTTTTGGCTAACAGTCCTGCGCTCCCAGGCCTCCATCTCTGTGGTCCCCAAGATCATCTCACTCTCAGAGAAGGGCGACTTTGCTCCCCGTGCGGGAACCGGGCGGGGCTGTGTAGATGAGGCCTCCCTGCACCCAGGCTCTGCAGAGAGCAGTCATTAATCTCTCCTCTACATTCCTAAGGGAGAAAATTAATTTCTTACCCTGAGATACATGCAGAAAGAAAAAACACGAACATTGAAATCTGTTATTTGGACAGCTTTATGCTCTGACCTACTTACGGAAACTGATGTTCATTCATTAGTTGAAATTCCTTTAGCATACATTTTATATTTGTTGTGTGTTTTATATTCATGTGGTGTACCCACAGGCGGGCTAGCTTGCATGTAGCACAGAAATTGGTCATTAAAAACCTGTCAACCGCCTGCTTTTTAGGACCATTGTTCTGAATTCTTGGAAGCCATAACTTGGTGTACAATTTGTCATTTATGCTGGATTTTTTTCCCCAAACCTAATCAGAATCCATATATAGTGTTGCTATGACTTGGAATTGACTCAAGAGCAATGGGTTTGCTTTTTTTTTTTTAAGTCAGAACCAGTTAGTCTACTTGTTAAAAAGCAACAAAGCCAAATAAAATCTGTTAAATGAGGAAAAGACAGTGTTTAACTGATGGTGCTGGCAAAGTGGACATCCGTCTGTAAAAAAAGGAAACGGGACCCATGACTTACATCAGTACAAAAGCTAACTCCAAATAGATCAACAGCTTAGATATAAAATCTAAAATGATAAAGATGATGGAAGAAAAAATAAGAACAAAGATAGGGCTTTGACATATAGCACAAACAGAACACCAACTGTCACTAAGAACACACAACCACCTCAAGAGAACCCAGGTAACTAGGAACCCCTAAAAATGAATACCTAACATTTATTGATCAAAAGGCTTCACCAAAAGAGTAAAAAGAGAACCTACACAGGAAAAAATTCCTGGCTGTAGTATACTCACAAGGGCATAATCTCTAAAATCTATAGAACAACTCAACACTCAACAACAAAAATAGAAGCAATCCAGCTTACAAGTGGGCAAAGGATAGGAACAGATGTTTCCTCAAAGACGACTCTCAGATAGCTAACAGACATATGAGAAAATGTTCAAGGTCATTAGCCACCAATGTTGATTCCGACTCATAGAGACCTGCAATGAGAGACGCCTCACGCTGACGTCACTGGCAATAATCAGAATAACACAACTAGAAAACAGCAAATGCTGGAGAGGCTGTGGGGAGATCAGAACTCAGGCTCTGCTGGTGGAGATGTAAAATGATACAATCACTGTGGAAAATGGTGGGATGCTTCCTTAGAAAGCTGAAAAAGACGTATCGTACCCGTCAGCAATCCTGGTCCTAGGAATACGTCCCAGAGAGACAGCAGCCGTCGGAGGGACAGACGTGCACACGTGATGGTTGCAGTGTTATTCGTAACAGCAAAGAGATGCCAACAACCTCAGTGCACGTCAACAGATGGGTAAACAAGTTGTGAAACGTACACGCAGTGCAGTACTACACAGTAACGAAGAACCAGGGTGAGTCTGAAACATGTCACAAAACAGAGGAATCTGAAGGATGTTATGCTGGGTGAGATGAGTCAGCCACAGAAGGACAAATGCTGCCTGAGACCACTCTTAGGAAATCTCAAGGAAAGGTTTACACACAGAAAAAATCAATTTTTGATTCTTACGTGGGAGGGAACAGAAGAGGAAATCACCAACTAGACCGGCGAATTTTGAGGATGAGAACGGCAACTGGCAACACACAGGAAGTAGCACAGTGTGACCCAGGCAGATTCAGAGAGGCCTCCTGGACACGTCTGAACACCCTGAGGGACACATTTACTCCCACTGAGGGCTGGGAACTACAGTCTCGGGAGACATCTAGGTCAATTGGCATAACATAGTTCATAAAGAGAATGCCCAACATCCTACTTTTGTGAGTAGCGTGAGGGGTCTTAAAAGCCTGTGAGAGACCATCCAAAGTACATGTATTGGTCCATCCCATCCAGAGCAAAGGAGAATCAAGAAATCCAGAGACGCAAGGAAAACATGAGTCCAGAGGGCTAGCGGACCGTGCGAAGTTCAGCCTCCACCAGCCTGGACCAGAAGGACTCGGTGGAGCCCGGCTGCCACCACCGACTGCTGTGACGGGGATCAAGGTAGAGGGTCCTGCAGAGCAGGAGAGAAACACAGAACAAAGTTCAAATTCACATCAAAAGACCAGACTTATAGTCAGACAGAGATTTAAGGGACCCCAAGACTATGGACCTAGACACTCTACTAACTCAGAACTGAAGTCACTCCCGAAGTCCACCTTTCGGTCAAAGATCAGGCAGCCCGATAAAACCAGCGATGGGCACACGTTGAGAATGACTCCTTAGTCCAGGCAAAGAGACAAGACCTAGCGGGAGACACCTGCTCAGGGGCAGAGTCTCCTCAGGTGTCCGATTTTGTCTTTTCTTTCTCTTTTTTTAGTGTGTAATTTTTTAAGTGTATAGTCCACTGACATGAATGTAATTAGTGTAGCTGAATTGTACACTTAAAATGGGAAATTTTTGTTATAGTTTATCAAAATAAAATTTATAGTTGCATATATTGAAAAACTCAAAGGTAATGAATAAAGCATACAGTTCAAGATGTTAGATAACCCAAACTAGAACCAATCAGAAGAAAACAAAAGGGACAGAATCATGAAAATAAGAGCAGAAATTCAAGCAATCCAGCTAGCCAAGCTGACGGTTGTTGACAGCTTTCTGTACTCCAGGCACCGTTTTAAGTCCTCTGAGCTCACTGTTCTTGGGTGTTGTACAGTCAATTCCAGCTCATCACACCCCCATGTAGCAGAGAAGAACGGCCCCATAGCGTTTTCTAGGCTGTCGTCTTCATGGGAGCAGACAAGCTGGGTGGGTGGGAGGGCTCAAACCCGAACCTCTGGGTTAGCAGTCGAGTGCTTAATCATCCGTGCCACTGTGCTCCTTTTAAGGGTATTGGTGCATTTAATTCTTAAAATGACCCTGTATGTAGGCCTTATTATTTCCTGACTTCATATTATGGGAGTACAGAAATAAGAGTTCAAACATATCCATCTGATTCCAGAGTCCGCTCTCCTAACAAATACTTCAGAGAAGTCTCATTAAAGAGAAATCAAAAAAGGCCATAGACAACATCACAACATTCAAAATCAGCTCTTTAGAAAGACTAGTGAAATAGCTGAAGCTGGTTCCAAGACATAACCGGGAAAATAAAGAGTAAATACAAAAAGATACTAGAATTTTAAAAAATCATGTAGCTAAGTGCTGTTGTTGTTGTTAGAGACTGTGGAATTAATTCTGTCTCGTAGAGACTCCACGTGACAGTAGAGCAGGCCCGTGGCGCTTCCTGGGTGTAGACGGTCTCTCGTGAAGCAGTTGAGGGGCTCCAGCTGCTCCTCTTTGGACAGTACATGAGCACCGGGGACCGCTGCACCAGCATGACTCCTCCACACGCGCAGTGCTGTTGTCAGGGGCTGTCGGGCACGCTGCAGCGGCCCAACGGTAGATGTCCAGGGACCACTGGGGTGCTTCTCTTTGTCCCCCACTGGTGTTTCCCAGGACACCTGAACCGCCCCAAACCCACGGCCTCTGGACGTTTTCAAAGTGTGATTCAGGAAGTGACCGTCACTGAACCAGACTGTCAGGGTTTCAGTTTTGGGGTTCTCCTTTGGGCTGAAGTTCAAGTGGATGCCTCAAAGCCACCAGGTGTCACAGAGTCGTTTCCATAGGTGAAAACCCAGACTGAAATGCTCCCAGTTCCGGCCAAGGAGTCCTGGTGGTGCAGTGCTTAAGTGCTCAGATGTGAAACTAGTTGCAAGCCCCCGGAGCATCTCTGCAGGACAAAGACCTGGCTGTCACCTTCTTAAACACAACAGCCTGGAAATTGCTTCCAGCAGTTCTGCTCGGTCACAGGGTCGGTGTGAGCTGGAACAGACCCCGGGACACACAGCATAAGTTACCAATGGTCACGTATGTTTGCCTCTCTTTGAACGCACAGAGCTTCCCACATCCACACTGATCGGCCCCAGGGAAGGTCTCAGGGCTGCCGATGAAGGTGTAGGGAGCTGGTAAAACGGGGGGGGCGGGGGGGGCGGGCGGTGACAGTGGTGGCCACTGAGGCTCTCCTGGGGTCCCCGGAAGACAGAGCAGAGCTGCCTCCAGAAGGTTTCTGAGGCTGCCATCTCTGTGGAAGGAGCCCAGGTGGCACATTGGTTTAAGCACTTGGCCGCTAACCGGAAGGTGGGCCGTTTGAGCCCCCCGAGAGGCCCCCTGAGAGGGAGACCTGGCGACCTGCTTCTGGAACAGTCACTGCCCTGCCAACCCTACGGGCTGTTCCAGCAGGTGCATGAGGTCTCGGTGGGTTGGCGTGGATGCAGTGGCCCCCAACAGCAGACACCTTCACGGCGGCAGATCATCCGGTCCTCCTCTGTGAAGCTGCTAGGGGGTTCAAGCCAACAGCCTTCTGGGCGGCAGTGGGGTGCTTAGCCACGGGGGCCCCGGGCGGCCCTTGCCTGTTGGCGCAGGGTTCATTCTGACTCATAACAGCCTGCGGGACAGAGCAGAAGGCCCCACAGTGTTTCCTAGGCCGTAACCTTGTGGAGACAGGCAGCCACGTCCTCTACCCGCGGACCAGCTGGCTAGGGGGCTGGTGTTGCCGACCTTTCGGTTAGCAGCCAAGTGCTCTAACCACCACAACACAGGTGCTCTTTGCACTCTGAGCAGGGAAAGCATAAAATCTGCTGTTCACACTGGGGCACTTCTGCTCATGGAACGGAATGCCGAGGCGTTGGCACTCCAGGACAGCAGGCACAAGCCGAGACTCCCCCGGCACAGCCAGGGTTTGGCCCCCTCACTGTGGGACCGTGCAGGCAGCTGAGAGGGCAAGCCTCCTTCCTGTTCCCAAGTCTGAACTATGACCAGCTGGAAGGGGCCGGTCTTCTCCAACGCCTGCTCCGCTATCTGATGGTGAGGAGGCCACTGTCCTGCTGTGTTTGCAGAAGTCCCATTTTTTAAAAAAAGTGAATCACCACAGGGAAACACCAGTGGGGGCCCCGGGTTGACTACCCACCGAGACCCCAGGTGCGGCCCCTGTCGGGCAGCTGACAGTGATGTCACCAGACTCCCACCCCAGGTGTGCCGCCTAGACCCTCAGGGAGTTGGGTCCAGGGCTCTCCAAGGTCTCTGAAACCAGCCTCCTGGTTGTAGGGCCGACTCTGACTCAGGACCCTGCAGGGCAGGGACGCACCTCCAGTTGGGACTGTGGGCTGCTGTTTTTCCAGAAGGAGGTCACCAGGGCTTTCTGCTTCAGCTCCAACCACCAGCCCTTCCGTCAGTAATCGAATGCAAATTATTTATAGGGTCATTGTGAGTTGGTTTGGGTTTGGGGACCAGTCAATTCTGACCCCATGTGGAGGAGGAGAGTGGGCTCATGAAATTTTCTAGCCTGCGATTTTTATGGGAGCTGATCCTTCAGGGTGTCAGTGACGTGTTGCCCGTGGATGCACCAGGGCGAGTGACTGAATTGTCCCCTTACCTTTACTGGGAGCATCACTGGGCCAGGCAGTGGTATTTCACTTGGTCCCAGCGTCAATCTCTGTGGCAGACACTGTCCTCGTGTAAACAGACCATCCTAGTAGGACTGCTGTGGTTGTTGGGTGCCATCAAACTGATTCCAGCTCACAGACCCCCTACAGGGCACAGTGGGAATGCCCCACGGAGTTTCCAAGGAGCGTTGGAGGATTTGAACTGCTGACTTCCTGTTCAGCAGCTGTAGCTCTTAACCACTGCGCCACCAGGCTTTCCAGCAGAAGTCTCTAAGTCTCCATCATGGGATGAGAGAGGAAGAATTTCTTTAGTTTTTAGAGGGTAAAGGAGGCATTTCCACGTCTCACACCCTCAGAATGCTTCTTCTGATCTAACGGGGAGTGACCCCTAGCAGGACCGCCTTGGTGGCACAGTGAGGAAAGCGACTGACTGCTAACGAAAAGGTTGAGGGTTCAAAACCACCTGCGACTCTACAGGACAAAGATTCTATAAAGATGACAGCCTAGGAAACCCCATGGGACAGTTTTCCTCTGTCCTGGAGGGTCACTGTGAGCCTGTCCTGGAGGGTCGCTCTGAGACCATCCTGTGAGGTCACTGTGAGTCAGAATCGACTAGAGGACACTGGTGGAAACTTGTCACAAGTAGGATAAAGGACACCTGGCGGCTGCTGTGGGAGCTGAAAGGCTGGGGCTGTGAGCATCCCGCCGATTCCCCCCCCGCTCATCTCGGCGCTGCTTCATGATGAGTCAGTTTAAAAGCTCTGATTTCTGATGCATAGGCAGTGTTTCAGAGTGGCATTCATTGTGTGTTTCTGTGACACCTCTGAGGCAGATGCAGCCATACAGCTGTGACACAGGACCAGACGTGTGCCCTGTGAAGCTTTTCCACTGTGCTTCTCAGCAGGTGGCACAAGTCTGTGGGGAGCTGCTTCAGGAACTCTGATAATGACTTTGCTCCAAACCGAAAGATAGTTTTGAATCAATTCATGCATTTTTTTTTATCATATTGGAGGAAAATCTGAGAGGCTGTAACACGTGTGCCAGCTGCCACGATCTGCTTCTAGGAAGTAATTACAACCACAAGGGGACGGACCGCTTCTCACGGCGCGGGGATTGGCAGGGACTCAAAGAGGGCAGATCTGAGGCTTGTGTCTTCGTTTCTGCACAATCTTACTGAAATTTGAAAAAATTGTATATTCATGAAGCATCATGCATTGAAATAAGACTGAAAATAGAAATTTGATTTGCTTTAGTCCTTACAGTCCTGTCTTTCAGTTTATGTGTGTGTGTATATGTATCTGCATCCAGAGTTGCCAGCTTTCTGCTTTTAACCAAATTTATAGCATTGTGTTTTTAGGCATTTAGTTATCTATTTGGCTTATTTTGGGGGTCATCTTCTGGCTTCTCTCCACATGGTGCCCTGCCAGGCTCTGCTAACAAGCCTTGTGTCTTTGGATAGCTGTGTGTTTCTTCGGGGCAGTGGGCTCTGCCCTGCTCTGAATCCCGGCACGAGGAGCTCAGTGCAGAATGGCTGGAGCTTGGTTTCTGTGGCCGTGAACTGGAAGGCAGCACCCACACAGGCAACGCCAGGCCACCCTGGAATACACAGTCTCCTCTGCCAACCTTAGAGTGACCGAGGTCTCTGGAAAGTCTATGAAGGCGACATTTCCACTGTGACTCAGCTCCTGGGTTCCTTCTAACCTAACTACACTGCTGTCACTGACCCTGTGGTTCAGTGTCCTCTCTCAAAAAACCAGGTGGGGAAGGAGAGTGAGGTGACCGAAACAAAATAAAACCAACAAAAACCCCTCAACTCTGACAGGCAGATAATATTTCATGGAAGCATTCACTATGGAATTGGAAACTCTGTGAGTGAAATGTGCTAGTGCTCACTGGATTAGTGCAATGACAGGACAGTCCCAGGATACTACCAGGAAGCGCACGCCACGCGGAGGATTTGTAGTTGAGGTACCCCAGTGGCATGGTGGTTAAGCGCTCAGTTGCTAACTGAAGGTTGGCAGCCCAGCGCCACCAGCCTCTCCACAAGATAAAGACCTGGCGACCTGCCCCCATAAAGGTGCAGCCTAGGGAACCCAAGGGGGCCGTTTGAGCCCGCCACATGGGGCGCCTGTGAACCAGAATCCACTCAACAGCGCACAGCGACTATGTGTCTATAGCCTCTTTTTCTTTCTGTTTTTTAGAGAATCGTAAGACTAGAGGAGTCAGAGAAAAATGGAGATACCCTGCACGGGTGTGTGAAAGAAATGGAGAGGGAGAGAGAGGGAGGGTTCACCGGGCCATAGGAGAGAGACAGACCTCCACTCCTACAGCTGGCCACAGACGACTTTCCTGTTCCAGCTGTGCCTCCCTTCCAAGCTTACACAACAGAGCCCACTAGCAATTACTGGAGGGAAAGACAGGTGAGTCTCTGTTCTCCCCAAACCCGAGAGAAACGATGAGTGTACCCCCAGTGTGCTGCATGCCACCCCCCCCAAGGGCCTCTTTGGACAGCTCTCGGCCCAGCCGTGCCCTGCTGCCCTTAGCACTCAGAGGCAGCCAGAACCCTGGAGGCCTCTCTGTCCCGGTGCAGAGCTGCTCTTAGATCAGACTTAAAAAAAATTAAATCCTGGAAAGAAATGAAGGGAGGAAGGGGCAGTTATTTCCTGCCCCAAAGGTCACTTGACAGCAATGGGCAGTGAAGTTTTCAGCGTCTGTTTTCCCACGTCTGAGTGACTGAGCACTAAGCGTTTCAGAGATTTCACGACACTCTGTGTGATGGGCACTGCAATTTCAATATAGGCTTTGTAGGGTGCCATCAGTTTAGACTCATAGCAACCCTATAGGATAGAGTAGAACTGCCCCAGGAAGTTTATTAGGGTACACTTCTCATAGGAGCAGATCACCAGGTCTTTTCTGTGCAGACCCCCTGGGTGGGCTTGATCCTGTAACCTTTTGGTTAGTGAACTTTCTGGCTCTCTCTTTCTTGGCACAACTGCGCACTGTGCCACCTACGTGGACCTTGGTAAGACCTGCAGCCGAAGAACTGCCTGGCTAAGCTCAGCCCACACCTCTACCCCAGAGGACTGCCAGCAAGTAGTGTGTTAAAGCCACAAGATTGTGGGTGTTCATACCACTTTCCCTGTTGTAAGCAGGTGCTCATTTAACTCTGCTTATTAGGAAGGAAAATGGGGTCCCCTCACATAGCTACCCAGGAGGAGGTGACTCAGACCAGGGAGTTATTTTGTTAAGAATTTATTGTCATATACGCTATTTTATTATTAGGCTACCAGGGGACCAGATAATGCAAGTCCTCAGCTCTGCTTTCTATGTTCCAGGGACGCCAGTGATGTTCCAGCCGGGGACTTGACTTGTCCTTGGGCTGCGTTTGCTTTGGGAAGAAGCTGGTCTCCAGGAGCACCTGCAAGGCACCCAGGGGACAACTCGGGGTGCCCTGTTGGGTGTTGCTCAGTGTCGTTTTTCTTTTCTTCAATGAATGTATTTTATTCTGTGGTTGTTGACGTCAGGTCCAGCAGAGTCCTGATGTCTCCTGAGGTGAGAGTGTCACCTGCTAGTTTGTGCTGTCCTTTCTGCAGCAGGAATGACACACCACTAACAAGGCATCCTGTGGCTGTTCTGACGTCACGTTCATGCTCAACTTTTACAGTCACTGCGTGGGGAACAGCTCTGAATGAGGCCCTGCCGACCTGCCTCTGACCCACGGCCAGCCGTGTGCCGCGGGGTGCAGCTGCGCTCCACAGCAGTCTCGGCTACGGACCTTTCTGGAGTCGACCACCAGGTCTTTCTGGTGAGGCGCCCCTGGGGGACTAGGACCTCCAGCCCTTGGGTTAGCAGCCGAGTACGTTGACTCTCCACAGCACCCAGGTACTCCCGGACACCTCAAACCTTCCCATATCCTGGGTTTCAGACACGACCCTCTCGCAGAATTCAGAACAACGAGGACTCTGCCTGTGAGTGCTCCTGAAGAACTGTCACTGCTGTCGTGTGCCACGGAGGCTACCTCCACTCACGGTGACCCTGTGGGACAGAGCAGAGCTGCCCCGCGGGGGGCTCCTGGGCTGTCGTCCTGGCTGCCAGGACCTCCTTCCACGGGGTCACTGGGTCAGCTGAAGCTACCACCCTTTTGGCTCACAGCTGAGCGCTTGACTGCTGTGCCACCAGGGCTCCTTGTTTTAAAGCACACGACGTGGTGTTCTTGGAAAGGCGGATCATTTTATGGGCAAGTGGAAAACCCCACAGTGAGGAATTACTGATTTGAAAGAAAGGCACTGCAGGTTCTCATTTTACATGTAATAATTGTAGGGAGAAGTATGTGCCCCCTAAAACATAAAATGAAAAATACCGAGGAAACTCTCCCTTCAAGGAAAATGTGTTTCCACTGGTTAATATTAAATACATTTCTATTATGTAAGCAGCAGATTGTCCTCCCCAGACTCCAGAGTGTACAGCCGGGGAGGGTCCTGCTTGTGTCTGTCTCCCGGGAATTCTGCAGAGCGCCAAGTTTCTCCTTAGGAGAAAAGCAGTCACGTGGGAATTCAAACTGTGCCTTTCTTTTCATCTGCATCTCATAGAACTAAAAAAATACATGTTTACTTCTAAAACAGATTTTCAGCCATACTAGAAATTCCCACAATCTACTGGACTCTGCCGTTGTCCGGTGCCTTTGAGCTGGTGCCAGTGAAGAGCGACCCTGTATGTTCAGCGGCACAAAATGCGTCCCGCTCCTGTCGCATCCTCGCCATCAACTTTACGCATAAGCCCATCGCGGGCGGCCGCTGCGTCCATCCGTCTCATTACGGGTCTCCCTTTTTCTCCTGACCCTCCGCTCCACCGAGCGTGATGTCCCTCTCCAGGGACTGGTCCCTCCTGATAACACGTCCAGAGTAGGTGAGATGAAGTCTCACCACCCTTTCATCTGAGGATCGCTATGGCTGTACTTCTTTGAGACACATTTGTTGGTTTTTTCGGTTCAGCAGTCCACGATGTATTCAATATTCTTCCCCAGCGCCACAGTTCCAAGGCCTCTGTCTTCTTTGCTCTTCCTTATTTGCTGCCCAGCTTTCACATGCGTGCAAGGCAACTGAAGAGACCATGGCTACAGTCAGGTTAGCCTTCGTTCTCAAAGTGACATCTTTGCTTTTCAAGATTTTTAAAGAGTTGTTTTCGCAGCAGATTGGCCCGGTGCAACACGTCATTTGATCTGTTGGCTGCGGCTTCCGTGGGCGCTGACTGTGGAGCCCAGTGAAACAAAGCCCTGACTGTGTCAGTGTTTTCTCCGTTTATCCTGATGCTGCTCGTTGGTCCAGTTATGAGGATTTTTGTTTTCTTGATGTTGCGGTGTAATTCTTACTGAGGGCTATGGTCTTTGATCTCCATCACTAAGTGTTTCAAGTCATCTTTACTTTCAGCAAGCGATGTTGTGGCATCTGCATAACACGGGTTGCTCGTGAGTCTTCCTCCAACCCCGATGCCTCGTTTTTTGTGTTGTTCAGCTTCTTGGATTATGTGCTCGGTACACACATTGAATTGGTGTGGTGAAAGGAGACTGCCCTGATGTGCAAATTTCCTGATTTTAAACGAGGTAGTGTTCTCCGCTCAGTTCTGACTGGTTCCTGGTCCATGTACGGTTTCCACATGAGTGCAATCAAGTGTCCTGGAAGCGTTCCTGTTCTTAGCAATGGGACCCTTAATTTGTTATGTTCCACACCATCAAATGTCTTTGCATAGTCTTTAAAAAACAGGCTTTTTTTTTTTCCTGGTAGTCTCTGCTTTCAGTCGGAATCTGTCCACCGGACGTCTACAATGGTGTCCTTCATTCCACGTCCTCTTCTGAATCTGGCTGAAATTTCTGGCCATTCCTTGTCGGTGTACCGTCACAGATGTTTTTGAATGATCTTCAGGAAAAGTTGACTTTGGGTGCGATTGTTTTTTGCAGTCTGCTGTACCATCTTTCTTTGAGATGGTCACAAACATAGATCAGTTTCTCAGGCAGCTGTCTTTAACACTTCCTGGCACAGATGAGCAAGCCCGTCTGGCACTTGGTTCATTTGCTGGGACATGTGTCGGCCCCTGGAGCCTCGTCTCTCACGAGTGCCTTTAGGGTAACTGGGACTTCCTCCTTCAGTGATTTCAGGTCTCAATCCTACGCCGCCTCCTGAATTGGTTGAACATTAACCAGTTCTTTTTGGTACAATGTGTATTTCTTTCATCTTTCAACACTTCCTGCACTATTCAATATTTTGCCAGCAGGATTCTTCAACACTGAAACTGGAGACTTGAATTTTTTTTCTACATTTCTTTTAGCTTGAAAAATGCTGAGCATGTCCTTCCCATTTGGTTTTTTGACTCCAAATCTTTGCACTTTGCATTATAACACACGGTCTTCTTGAACTGATAGTGCTGATCTTCTGTTCAGCTCTTTGACTTCTAAAATTCTTTCACTGGCTTTTACGACTCTGTATTCAAGAATGAGTTCCAGAGTCTCTTCCAGCCTTTTCTTTCTCTCTTGATTTTTAAAGGTTTTTGCCTTCTTCATGGGTGACGTTCCTGACATCATTCCACAGCACGCCTGGTCTTCTGTCGTTAGGGTTCAGTGAACCAAATCTGTTCCGGAGATGGTCTTTCAGCTCAGGTGGGATAGACTCAAGGTTGCGCTTTGGCTCTTGTGGGCTTGTTATAAGTTTCCTCATCTTCAGCTTGAGTTTGTGGATGAGCAGTTGATGGCCTGTCCTGCAGCTGGTCCCTGTCCCCTGGCCTCTTCTGACTAATGATACTGAGTTTTTCCATGGTCTCTTTCCACAGACGTAGTTGATCCGAGTCCTGTGTGTTTCATCCGGCATGGTTCACACATAGAGATGCTCTTTATGTTGCCTGAAAAAAGTTATCTGTTGGTCTTGCAAAATTTTATTGTGCATTTTTCTTGGCATTGTTTCTGTCACCAAAGCCATACTTGCAACTACTAGTCCTTCTTTGTTTCCAGCTCTCGCATTCTAGCCACCAGTAATTATCAATGCACGCTGATGGCGTGTTCCATCCATTTCAGACTGCAGAAACTGGCAAACATCTTAGATTTCTTCACATTTCACCTTAGTGGTTGGTACATGAGCAAACTTGGGTCTCCCTGAAAAGGCAGCCTCGGTTTGTATCAGACTAGGACCAAAAGGCCTTTTCTGACCCATGTTGAAAACAAGCCAATGTTGTTCATTGCTTTCCATCTTAATTATTTTTACTTCATTGTATATTTAGTCAGGATGTCACTGAACACCTTCATGCTGCTAATACACGGTCATTGCCATGTGGAGCACTGGCACGTTCCCTGTCACTGGGAGCAGTAGACCGACGATCCAGGTCCGTCTGCTGTGCAACGTGAATAAACAGGGGAAAAGAGTCCTATTTCCTCAAGTCTGACCCTCTGCTAGAAAATGACAAGAGGCTCCGTGTTGCTATCGTTGGGTGCCATCCAGCCTTTTCTGACTCACATCAGCAGCAGGTGACAGAGAAGAATTGCCCCATGGATTGCCTAGACTGTTGTTTTTACAGGAGCAGCTCACCGGGGCTTCTCCCACGTTGGCAGCTGCCGCTGAACCACTGCACCACCGGGTCTCCTGAGCAGGTCCAACATAAGTGTTTGATGACTATCTGGACCTATCTACCTAACGATCCAGCATTGTCTTTCCTCACAAGATCTCAAAGGACTTTCCAACATAGAAGATGGCCTGGTATTTCAGCTTCTGAATGGAGGGGATAAAAAGCACTTGACTTAGTTAGTTAGGGTGAAGGGCTAGCAAACGAAATCTAAGGGTCGTCCCACGACAGGAGGAAGCAAATATTCAACTCTAATTGAAAGCAGAAAAATTAAATAAAACTCTAATTAAAAGAAAAGAAAAAAAAAAGAAGAATCAAGGAACAGTCATTCCGAAATACAGTGGAAACCCTGGTGCGCAGTGGTCAGCGCTACAGCTGCTCACCCGCAGGCGGGCCGTTCAGATCCGCTGGGTGGTCCTCGGAAACCTGACGGGGCAGCTCTGCTCTGTGCTTTAGCGTTGGGAATGATTTGACGGTAATGGGTTTGGGTTGGGTATGAAAGACAGCTTTCTCAAAGTATTATTTCCAGCACAGTGTCTGCCTTGCACCCTCATGGAACATCTTGCCCGGGAAGTTTCGTGTTCCTTTTCCTCCTGGTCCTCGGGAGTTACCCCGCTGCCACCCCAGTACTGCCAAGTGTGCAGACGGACCGGGAGCCAGCTGGCAGGCTCCCTGCTTGTGCGGAAGGCGGGCCAGCTGCCGTCGCCATCTGTCCTAGGGGTCGAACCCAAAACGCAGACTTCCTCTAAAGAAACTCCATGTGAACTAAAATGCAGTTACTGGAAGCCAGTGGGGAGGGGGACGGGTTCCAGGGCAAGTCCCCATTGGTCCCTCCCCGCAGACGATGGGCCTTACCGCAGGCTTTGCTTTACAGAGCAACTTCCTTTGCTGTGTGTTGACTTACTTTCAAGACAGGTTTGTAGACAGAAGGAGCCCTGGTGGCGGGGGCCACAGTGCCCAAGGCTGATGGAGGGGTCGGCGGCTGGGACCACGGCCGCTGGATTGGGAGGAGCTCCTGGAAGAGGATTTAGCGCGGCTTCTCTCACTGAGAGTCTCGCCCTTCCCTTGACGGTGTTTGGTGTGCGCAGGTGTCTCACGACCACTATGGTCCCAAGTGGTTCCTCAGCCCCTTTCTTTAAAAAGTAAAATTACAGACCCTGCTATTTTTGTAGCCGGGTCTGTCACGTTGATTCCGACTCACAGTGACGCCGTGCAACAGAGCAGAGCGGCCCCGCAGGGCTTCCTAGGCATGAGACCAGCTGGCGTTCCCTTTATCCCGTCGTGTGTGGGGTCCACCAGAAGTCAAGGACGACTCAGGGGCACCTGCTGTGTGGCAACAGGGAGTCCAGGGCGGCCGCAGGTTTGCTGGCTGTGACCCAGCGAGACTGCTGCCCCCAGGTGCTCTGAGCAGTCCAGACACAGAGTAGGTCCTCAGCCAGCACAATCTGGCCCTAGTTGTTCTTTCTTGGTGCCAGGAGCAGTCAGGAGGGGCATGTGTTTGGAAATCCAGAGGTTCCTTACCACAGGTCTGAATAAAGAACATCAGAAAACTTGGCAGAGCCGTGGATTTTTTGGGAGGGATGGTCGCAGCCCCACCCAGCGGCTTCTGGAATCCAGCATCGTGATACTCGATCCCGGCTCTCAAGGTAACCGTCACACCAGACTCAGGGAAAGGGTTCATTTTGCACCAGGCGTTCCTGCGTCCTGTAGCCCAGGGCCTCTGGGGAAGTCCATCCTGCCTGGTAACTAACGCCATCAGCCTCAGACACATTGATGCCTTGGTTTCCTTCAGGTCTCTTACCGTGGTTTTTGCATTTTTCCTTTCGGGCTACCTTGTTCAAAGGTCTGCCCTTCTCTTCTCCACTTCACTGAGCTGGAGATCTAATCCCCAACAGAAATCCACACTGTGAGAGCTGAGCCTGCTGTGTGACAGGCAGCAGGGAGGCATCTGGACTGTAACTTTCAGGATCGTGTTTATTCACTGAAAAAGTAAAGACAGCGAGTACTGTGTGCCAGACACCATCCCAAGTGTCTCATGGGCATGAGAGTACCCTACCTTAATAAGGGACCACGAGGTGAAGTGCTTTCACTGTCCCCACCGCACAGATGGGAAATGGAGGCCCGCGGAGATTCGACACCTTAGCCTGGATTTCACAGCTGGTAGGAGGTCGGGTGGCATAACACTTAGGCTGCTCACAGAGACGTGGATGCTCTGGACCTGCCCAGCGGCTCCACCTCAGAAAGTCCCGGTGATGGGCTGCTGTACAAATCACAGCCTAGGGGACGCCACGGGGCAGCTCCGCTCTGTCACCCAGGGTCACTGGGAGGGGACACAGACTTGACAGCACTCAGCCACAGCTACAGCTGGGTCATGAGGAGCCTGGTGACACTCTCACTTATTTCAAGTTTGTTCTTATCTGCTTTCATTTTTCCTGCCCAAACCTCCAGCAGTGGGTAATGCAGTCCCACAAAGGGGGCCCCTCCCCCACAAGGCTGTTATGCGTTTGCTGTCAAGGAAACCAGGATGTTGTTGCCATGCTGACCTGTCCCATGAGACCGTGAAGTCACCAAATGCAGGTGTTCTCGAGTCGTCCAGGTGGACCCGGGGGCAGGAGAAGCAAGCTCACCACCCCTAGGGGTGCTGAGGGAGCCACTCAGTGCCGTGGGACCCCCAGCCCCCAGTGGCCAGCCACACACCCACACCCACGGTCATATGCTTAGCAGGGTTTTTGGTCCTTTATTTTCTCTCTTTTAATTGTGCCTTAGGTGAAAGTTCACAGCTCAAGTTAATTTCCCATTCAGACATTTATCACACACAGGTAGCACTTTTTCTAGGGTGAGTTGACAGACCTCATCGTCAGAACTCTCAAAGTGTTTTGTGACACTGGTTGTGATTCCCTACCGTGTGACACAGAGCACCCCCTTTCCAACCCTCCTCCACCCCCAGCCCCCCTCCCCTGGCTTCCTGTGTCTGTCCAACAAGTCCCTGTCCCTTCTTGCCTTCTTGTCCTGTCTCCAGAGAGGAGCTGCCCGTTTGGTCTCTTCCTGGACAGGATCCCATCGCTAGCCTGGCACCCTTGGCCCACACAGTGGTACCCTTCATTTCTCTTCTCTGCCTGGAAACTCAGCTCTGGACCCAAGTGCTCTCTGCCCAGCTCCCCTTTGCCGAGTCCAGGACCACAGGAGTGCTGGCCGCTGCACCCGGCAGAGTGGGCCCTGTTGGCATTCTGTCTGCTCAAGACTGTCACCCGGGGCTGGAAGGAGAGCCTCCTTTATTGTCCAGGAAGAGGACCCTTCTGATCCTTTTGAAGAGTCCCTGAGGGGCGCGTGCAGCTGTGGTCCTACCAGAGGCACCTCGACAGGAAGGCTGGGGATCCCAGCAGCGTCGGCCACGGTGGCCACGGTGGCCATGGTGCACCGCTTGGAGGGCAGTTCTCCAGCACACAGGGGGCTGCGTGCGTCAGCACCGACTCCACAGCGACGTTTTTAAAGCCAGCCCAGTCCTGTTTTCAGTCCATCTGATGAGAAAGTCCGGTAACTGTGGGACTCAGGTTCCAGGGTCACTGGGTGGCTGGCTGCTCACAGGGTGGTGGTGATGTAATCTCAGTTTCTAGGTGACATGACACTCGGCTGTACCGCCCTGAGGAGCTGAGATGCTGTCCTAGTTCAGTAGACTCAGCTCCGCAGCTTCTGTCCTCATTTGCCACTTCACAGGTGTCTTCGTGCTCGCTTTGCTCAGGTCCGGTCTCCTTCTTGTCCCTTTGACCTGTTCTTCAGACCCCCGCAGGCACACAGCTTCCCAAGAACCTCTCTGTCCTGCATTGAATCGTATCCCCCCAAAAGCGAGTGTAGACAGCTGGCTGGACCGCGGTTCCCAGCCCACTGGGGTTCTCCTCCGTTCTCTGGCTTTGCTGTGGTGTAAATCCTAATCTCTGCCTGTGGCTAATAGGATGCAAGTGGATCGCATTAAAGAGGATTAGGGTGGGGTTGCAACGCCTTCACTAAGGGAGTTTCCCTGGAGTATGGTTTGTGCCACTTTTATCCTAAAAGAACAGAAGGAAAGGGAAACGAGCAGAACACTGGGGGCCTCGCACCACCAAGAAAGCAGCACCGAGAGCAGATTGCGTCCTTCAGACCTGAGGTTCCTGCGACGAGATGCCCTCGGACTGGAGAAAGACTGACGCAACACAAGGGCCTCACTCCAGAGCTAGCAAACAGCCAGCCAAGTGCCGTCGAGTCGGATCCGGCTCGTGGAGACCCTAGAGGCCAGAGCAGAACTGCTCTCTAGAGTACTCAAGGAGCACCTGGTGGATTTGAACTGCTGACCTCGTGGTTAGAACAAGGAAAGCCTTTGGGGGGCAGACACCCTGAATTGGGACTTGTGGCCCACTGGAGTGTGCGAGAGTAAACTTCGGTCTGTTACGGCTGTCCACTTCACTAGGTGACTAAGACAGCCACCCTGGGCTCTGCCTGACGAGCACTCCCCGGGTCACCCTTGCCGTGTCCTGTGCTGTGCCACAGGATTCAGCATGAAGAGTGATCCCATTCATGGGAGGTCACTGGTTAGTGCCTGCCTCATGCATTGAGCCACTAACCCAAAGGCTGCCGGTTCGAACCAGCCGAGTGGCTCCCTGAGAGAACACCCCACAATCTACACCTGTAAGGGTGACAGCCTAGGAAACCCAAAGTGTCACACAGGGTCGCGACGAGTCACTCCAGGCACTGAACACTATCGACTACACCTGTGGGTGGTCGATCTCTGTTTCCGCAAAGGTTAAAACCCATTGCCATGGAGTCACTTCTCACTCAGGGTGACCTTACAGGAGGGCCCGCAGGGCTGCCGACGGGTGTCATCCTTATAGAAGCAGACCACCACATCCTTCTGCTCTGGAGTGGACAGTGGGTTCAGTCTGCCAATCGTTGGGTTATTTGCTGAGCGTTTAGCTCCTGTGCCACCAGAGCGGAGAAAACCCCGAGGGGCAGCTCTACCCTGTGACGGGGGTTGCTGTGAGCCAGAGTCCACTTGACGGCACCTAACCACAACAGCCGCGGGAGGCACGAGCTCCCGAGACCAGAGGCCAGGTATCCCCAGCACAGAGGCTGGTGCCTGGGAGGTTCTCGAAAAGCACCCAAGTCCAAAGACTATTGAGTTCAGGGGATGGAAGGCACAGGGTCTTTGTGGCTGCTGCTGTGTCTTCTGGAATTGTGATGCTTGGCTGTCACCTAGAAGTCTGAAAGCCAATCACAGGCACCTGACAAGAAGCATTTCCAAAATATCTGCCACTGGAAACCCTATGGAATACAGTTACACGGTGACCCACAGCTACCTGGTGACACACCCAGGGTCAGCTTGAATCCAGTGGACTCACCGGCAGCTCGTACGACTAACGAGCCGTTTCCTCATCAGGGACAGTGGTTATTAGCTCTCTTGTTCCTCACCTGAGGAAGACACACAGCCCCCAATAGATAAGTGACTAATTCCTTCTTCTGACACAGCGTGTCATCCCATGTAAGTGGCTTCTCCCGAGGCGGGGCTGAGCTGACCCGTCTGCAGTGGTCCGTGGCCCATGCTGAGTAAGAGCCCAGGGCGTCCACTTCTCTCCGATGACTACTCCTCAACAGCCTGTGTGATGCAGATGACACAACTCTGCTTGCTGGAAGTGAAGAGGATTTGAAAGTGAAGAACACTTAAAACGCTTCCTGATGAAGATCAAAGACCACAGCCCTCAGTGTGGATTACACCTGGACATCAAGGAAACAAAAATCCTCACCGCTGGACCACCCAGCAACGCCATCACAAACGGAGAAAGGACTGAGGTTGTCAAGGACTGCTTGTTATCTGGGTCCACAATCAGAGCTCATGAAAGCAGCAGTCAAGAAACCAAAAGATGCATTGCACTGAGAATACTTGTGGCAAAGGACCCTTTAAAGTTTTGAAAAGTAAAGATGTCCCCTTGAAGACTAAGGCGTGCCTGAGCCAAGCCCTGGTGTTTTCAAATGCGTGATGTGTGTGCCAAAGCTGGGCAATGAGCACAAAAGACGGAAGAGAATCGATGGCTTTGAACTGTGGTGCTAGATACGAATGTTGAATGTGCCATGGACTACCAAAAGAACAAACAGATCTCTTCTGGAAGACGTACCAGCTTGGAAGAAAAATGGGAAGACTTAAATAGTACACACTTGGGGCATATTGTCAGGAGGGATCACCCCTGGAGGAGGACCTCGTGCTTGGTAGAGGGGAGGGTCAGCAATAAAGAGGAGGACCCTCGACCGGATGGATCGGTGCCGCGGCCACAGCAACGGGCTTCAGCACCAAAACGACTGCGGACCTGGCAGGATGGGCGGTGTTTCGTTCCGTTGTTCATGGGGTCGCTACGAGTCAGAACTGACTCGGTGGCCCCTCACACAACTGCAGGAGTGTTTCCTGTGAACTTGATGGGCCTCTAGCAAATACCAGGTAACAGCGATGATGAAAAAGGGCTTTTCTCACACGAGCAGCTGGCTAATTCGCTGCCGACACAGCACCCCAGCCAGGGTCTTCAGCACCCAGTTTTGGTAATTAGCCAGGACTTTCCTGCACAGCACCTCTGGGTGGGCACGAATGCCAGCCTTATGGTTCACGGCCAGCTGTTTGCACCAGTCAGGGCCTCTCTCGTGACCCAGGCACCCTCAAACCCTCAGAGGGCGACTCCTCGGTCTCGTCACAGTCTCCTGCTGTCCTTCCTAACCGCTTGACGAGGCCCCGAGGTCTGTTCTTTACGGAGAGTCCCGTCCCTTCCCCCCGGACCCAGCAGGCAAGACGGCCCCGTGTCAAAGGACATCTGTCTAGAACAGGGTGGTGGCCTCATACTAGCCCGGAGCTTCCTTCATCTGTCAAACACCGTGTAATTCAAACCCCCACCCGCATGACCACCCTGCAGAGCGGTTCCCCTCTGCATGCGGGGCTGCCGTGAGTCTGAATGAACTCAAAGGCCACTGACAACGTTCTGAGGCTAAGACGACTGTTGCTTTGCCCTCTGTGTTCCAGAGCGTTGTGTCCTTATTGTTCCTCAGTCGCCGCGGCGGTTCCGGATCGGTGACCGGCGAGCAGCAGAGTGAAACGCTGCCTGGTTTGCTCCGCGTCCCCGCTTGTTTTCCTGCTTCAGCCTGTGGTTCACTGCAGCCGCTGTGTCGGTCCGTCTCGTCGAGGGGCTTCCTCTTTCTCGCTGACCCTCCTCTCTACCAAGCGTGATGTCGTCCCCAGGGCCTGACCCCTCCTGACAGCGTGTCCACGGAACGTACGATGCAGTCTGCCAGCTCAGGTTGTGTGCTTCTTCCTGAACAGTTCCGTTTGTCCTCTGGGTGGTCCGCGGGACGTGCAGTATTCGTCTCCAATGCCACCATTCAAAGGTGTCAACCCTTAGTCCCAAACGCTGTAGAGAATGGGGAGGTGGAGAGCTGAGCAAGGACGTTAGGGTATGCTTCCGAGATAGTATCTTCATTTACAAAATATGCTGTGGGAAAAACTTGTTTACAGAAACTTCTGTAACCTCAACTCCACTTTTGAACAGGCCACCAGTGGGCGACAAGCCTCCAGAGAGTGTGGGCTGAAAATCCTGGTGGAGAGGAACAGGCGGGCCAGTTTCAGAAGAATGGCAGGAAAAGCATGTGGGATCCCACCCGCTGGTGACCTCAGCAGCTTCCGGAAGGCTTCCCTCCAAACAGCAGAGACCCCAGCCCTGGCGTCAGGGCCCTGTGAAAGCCTCACAGGACAGAAGAGGAGTGGTTTCAGTCCTCTATCTTCCCACAGCTTAAGCCCCAAAGTCGACTCTGACTGCTGCAGAAAAGTCTGGCTATCTACTTCTGAAAAATCAGCCATTGAAAACCCTGTGGAGCCGAGTTTCACTCTAACACATGTGGGGTGGCCGTGAGTCAGAGGGGACTCAGGGACAGCTGGTTTGCCTTGGGTTCATTTATCCTGAAGCGTGATCACACTCGGCTTTCCCTGTTTACCATAATGCTGCTTACTGCTGCCGCTGTGAGGATTCCTGTTTCTTTATCGTTGGGGCGTAACACTCACTAGGATCATCACCAGTGTCTCAAGTCCTCTTCGCTTCCAGCAGGTGAGATTTGGGTCGTCTGCACGCTGCAGGTTGTTGCTCGGTCTTCCTCCAGTCCTGGTGCCTCATTCTTCTTCATACGGCCCAGCTTCTTGGATTATTTGCTCAGCACACAGATCAAGTCCGTGCGGTGAAAGACCACACCCCGACAGACACCTTTCCTGAGGTCACACCACACAGCATCTCCTTCCTCTGTCGGAATGACTGCCTTTCGTTTACGTGCAGGTTTTTCATGAGTGCAGCTAAGGGTTCCAGACCTTCCGTTTTTCACAGTATTGTCCACAACTTATTATGATCCACTTAGTTGAGTTCCTTTACATAGTCAATAAAATACAGGTAAACATCTTTCTGGTATTTTCTGCGTTCAGTAAGATCCACTCACCATCAGCATTGATAACTGTATATTATTGATATTCTGATCCAATGATGTTCCTGACATTCATGGTATCTTTAAACTCAAAAGGTGGCAATATTCCTGCACAAGCTATGACTTCAGATTGATAAAACAGGCTTCATGCATATTTTATGGAATACATGTGTCTCACTGCTAGCTATTTCTTATATAGTTCTGCCATTTCAATTATTCACTGTAATAGCATAATTCATTGAATTGCTTGCATTTTATATACCTAACACTTCTAAGTAGTTTAAAACTCATTTGTGGTCAATTAAATACACATTTCTGTTTCTAGGTTACACATTCTATTAAACAGCTCTTTGATCTAATGCAGCAGTGTGCCGTAAAGTATTCTAAGTCTGTGTCAGATTTTAGCTACCTATCAGTGCCCTGGAGTCTAAACCTGACTTTGATGTCGTGTAAGAGTTGGTTCTTCCAGAACACCAGCAGGGTGAGCATTTTTCTCTGACAGAGTCCCCTGGCACTGGGGAATGGAGGGAGATGGGGCCAGCTGGGGGTTCTGAGGCCGATGGCCAGTGGGGGACGAGAGGTGGAGATGATTCCCCAAGCTGCCACCTCCTGAACCTGGGTGCCCTGGAGGGAGGGGAGCTGTGAGTGGACTTTTCAGGCCCCAGCCTTCTAGAAGAGCGAGCAGCTGACACTCACTGAGTGACCGCGGCGAGGAGAACTTGGAGGAAACCCTGGCCCGATTTGGAACACGTCCTGCAGACTGTGGAGTCCTTGGTTGCCTGCCCCACTCAGGTCAAATTTCAGCTTGGCGTGAGGGCGTTTTCCTTCCTTACTGGGACGACAGGAAAACTTTGAACTGGGCAGGGAAGCCGTGATTGGCTGATTTAAGTTTCTGCTTCTGGGGGGGTCAGTAGGTTGAATCGGGTTTCAGCTCCTGGAAAGGTTAGGCGTTGGCAAGAAATGTAAACTTAGGTTTTGATTTACTGGTGTGGGGCTCAGTACAAGTGACTCCATTTGGGGTGTCCCTGGGTTAAGCGTCTCTGGTGGCTCAGTGGTTAAGTACTCAGCTGCAGACCTAAGTGTTGGCTCTATGGGAGGCAGACCTGGTGATCTGAGCCAATGAAGAGGACAGCCTAGGAGACCCTGTGTTTGTGTGTGTGTGGGGGGGGTTCTGTTCTGTTGCAGGGGTGGCTTTGAGCTGAAAACAACTCAGAGGCAGTGGGACTGGTGTTTGGTGTTGTTTAGCTGGGTTCACGTGTCTGTCTGAAGCCAGAACAACCTTTGACCCGGGAAGTGTGCTACAGGCTGGTCCCGTCAAAGGGAGCCAGCTGGGATAAAACTTAAAGCCCTGAAGTAGGCCAGCATCACAGGGATTTGGTGTGGCCACTCCAGGAAAAGGACGCATCCCGTGGTTTTCACACTTGACCATCCTTTCTGCCAGCGGGACGAGGGCTTGATCTGAGGGTCTCTCTCACACGGGGTAGTGGGCTGCGAAGAACACCTGAAACAAGAACTCATTTTCCCGTAAACTCCTCCTCTTAGGAGCCTTCCACAAGGAAGCTCTTTTCTTCTTGGAAATGATGAGTCTTTCAGCCAAGTTTCCAGTCCTCTCCATCTTTCCACCACCCCTGAACACATCCATTGATCAGACACGGGCCTGAGGGGCCCTCAAAGTGAGCAAGAAACACTTCCCACGTGCAATGAAAAAATCAGCTCTTTAACACATGATGGGAGAGTTTTCGAGAGTTTTGGAGATTATGCTGGCGCTTGTTTCCCGGCAACAGCGTGAGGTGTTGTGGTTGCTGTCGAGAGCCTCCTCATCGGTTTCCGACCCCTAGGGACCCCATGTGATGGAGTGCGGCTGCCCCATGGGATTCCCTAGGCTGTGACTTTACCTTGCTGGCTGCAAGTGCAGAAGGTTTGAAGCACTTACTGATGAAGATCAAAGACCACAGCCTTCGGTACAGATTGCGCCTCAACAGAAAGAAAAGCCCTCGCAGCTGGACCAGTGAGCACCACTGTGGTAAATGGAGGGAATATTGAAGTCAGAAGGGACTCATGATCAGCAGCCACGGAAGCAGAGTCGGAAGTCATAGGATGTATTTCATCTTTAAAGTGTTCAAAAGGCAAGACGCCACTTTGAGGACGAAGATGCACCTGACCCAAGTGATGGTGTTTTCCGGGGCCTCGTATGCATTAGAAAGCTGACAATGAATCAGGGAAGCTGGAGACCTGATGCACTTGGTTTATGGTGTTGGTGAAGAATATTGAGTGTTCTAGAGTAAAAAGGTTTGTCCTGGAGAAAGTACAGCAAGATTGTGCCTCAGGAGCTAAGATGGCAAGACTTTTCCTCAGGTGCTTTGAACGTGTTAGCCAGAGGGACCAGTCCCCGGAGCTGGTCGGTCATGAAGCCCAATAAAGCAGAGGGTCAACTAAAAAGAGAAAGGCCCTCAAGGGGAAGGACTGACGTGGCAGCTGCAGCCGTGGCCCAGGCGCAGCTGTGGCTGTGTGGATAGTGCTGGCCGGGCGGGGATCCTGTCTCTTCAGCTGCACACAGTGTCCTGTGGATCAGAACCAACCCAACAGACCTAACAGCCGCAATCTTTAGCAGGGCTGATCACCAGGCTTTTCTCCCTCAGAGCCGTGGGGTGGGCTCAAACCACCACCCTCTGGGTGAGCAGCCAGGCGTGTAGTGACCAGGCCACCAGAGTCCCGGCAGTAACACCAAGAGGCACCGTGTAAGGTGGGAGCAACGGGGCAGTTTACTTGTGCCTTCCGTACCGGGGGGTGCGAACCCCGGCGGCGTAAGGGCTAAGAGCTGTGGCTGCTAACCAGAGGCCCTGCTTGGAGATCCCGTGGGGTAGCTGCGTCTGCCCCCCAAGTTCTCTATGAGTTGCAATAAATTGGATGGCAATGTGGTTCTTTTGTTTTATACTTTCAACAGGAAACCGAAGTGTGATCCCAGCCTGGTGGAAGCTTCTGTATCTCAGTTAACACTCTGCTAGTTTAAGAGGAAACTCCAGTGGCGTGGTGGTCAAGTGCTACATCTGCTCACCAAAAGGCCAGCAGTTCGCATCCACCAGGTGCTCCTTGGAAACTCTATGGGGCAGTTCTACTCTGTCCTGTAGGGCCACTGTGGGTCTCAATCCACTTGGTGGCTGTGAGTTTGGGTGGGTTTAATTTAAGAGCTAATACCAGAGAATACCGACAAGCGTGGAGCATTAACTGAAAATCCAATGGAGAAAGCCATCCAGGGCGTACTGTCACGGCTGGGTGCTGGCTGTCCGCTTGATTTGAGTTCCTCACTGACCCCGTGTGGCAGAGTAGAGTTGCCCCAGGGGACTTGCCAGGCTGTGATCTCTCTCAGGTGGCCAGCTCTTTCTCCTGCGGTGCCAACAGGTGGGCTCAAACAACCCACCTTCCAGCTGTCAGTCAAGGCTTCAGCGCTGTGCCACCGGGGTTCCTTAGTCCGGGGGACACAGCCAGCAGGTAAAAGGCAGTGACAGGAGCCAAATGGGGAGTCACGGCAGTGGGGTCCCCCTCCGCTGCGGCCTTCTGTGGGTACACATGGCCGCCCACACCCAATAGTCCCCACCTGACTCCGCCAGGAGGCAAACACTGAGGAAACCCCACCCACTGGCCTCGACAATTTAGGATTGTTCTACAGCGGGGGTGCAGAATGGCCCACGGTCCCCCTGCTCCCTGCATGTCCCACTCAGGGACAATAGTGCCACTAGGCCACCCTTCCAAAAAGACAGGCCAAGCCACTGCGTCTTGTGGAGCTGTAGCGTCCTCGACGGAAAGGCAAGACTCTCGCCCGGTGTCACGGCCACCTCGTCGGTGCAGTGATACAGTGTAGCCTGGCTGCCTTGGTGCCACGGGACAGTGTGAGCCTGGTGGCTTGGAGGCACGAGGCAGTGTGACCTGTGTGTGCTGCAGAGCTGCTCCCGAGCGGCAGAGGCAGGGTGTCCAGTCTGAAGCACCCTGCGGGGGTTCTGAAACAGGGAGGGTGGGGTCAGAGCTCTGTTTGGAGCGGGAAAGCCCAGGGCGAGGGGCGCTGCAAGGCCCCTGGGAAAGGTGGGTTACAGAATCGGGGCTTTTCAGCGTGGCTACTGGTAAGTTTTAAAAAAGCACAGAGTACTGGGATCCTGCAAAATCTGGTTTTCGTTTTAGGTCCAATACCTTCTATATTTTAAAACCTCGGCTGCTGCTTCCGAGGGAGACAAACAGATGGTCACCCTGTAACTGCCTCACGGAGAGCTCACGTGTGTTGGAGCAGAGCCACTGCCTCGAGGCTTCCCGTGGTGCTGGTTCGGAAGCAGCCCCAGGCCTTTCCTCTGAGGCCCCTCGGTGCGGGCTTGAGCCCCAGCTTTTCGGTTAGTAGCTGAGCCTGTTAGACCTTGGCGTCACCAGGGACTGTCTGGCCCCAAGAGGAGCCTCCAGACAGAGACCTTTTCACGCTGTTGGCTCTGTGGAAAGGCCGCTGCATTGAAAGCCCTTATTTTTACGCATTTTTTTATTCGACTCAGCACTGTTTTCCGGTTTTATAAGGATACACTCAGAATTTTTGTCTGCCTTCTGAAAGGGTCTCGAGAGTCTGTAGCTTCATGGACACATGCTTTGATCATTATTAATGTGTGCTAGAAATGCCTGGTTACTGTGAAGGCATAAGCTGAAGGAGGAGGGGTTAGGTGAAGGGGTGGCACCCCCCTAAACCCACACACGGGCAGGGCGGAGTAACCGGGCACTCAGAGGAGGGGTGCTGGCTCTGAGGTCACCTCAGTCAGCCCTCCCGGTAAGAGGGCTGTGCAGAGCAGGTGGGGCGTGCACACCAGGGAGCCCACCGTGACTGGCTCACAGGAAGGACAGCGGTAAGACAGCATTAAACCAACAGAGACAGCTGTCGAGTCAATTCCAACTCCACAGTGCTGCAGGGTGGTTGACCTGCCCCCGAGGGCTTCCAAGGCTGTCATCTGTATGGCAGCAGACTATCACAGCTTTCTTCACTGAGCAGCTGGTGCATTTGAGTGGATAGCCTCGTGGTTAGCAGCCAAGCGCCTAACCACGGCATCACCAGGGCCCCTAAAATATGTATAAAGGCAAGAACAAATTCTTATGGCTAACTGAGCTACTATTTCCGGTTGAATCATAAGGAAGCAAACAGAATAAAATCGGAGTTTGAAATAGGTTGTAAGTATTTGAGCTGAGGCCAGTCAAGTTTGAGATCTCTGCAAAGAGAGTTTTGTACTGCTCTCCCTGCTCACTCTAGAATGCTCTGTGTCGCCTGGTTGAGAACTGATAGATTTGGACAAAGCATTTGATGAGCCAGGACCGCCTGCCCTGAAGACACTTGGCTCCCGTCTCTGCGGTGAGCCACAGTGCCTGGCATGTCGCTGCTTTCCCGAGCAGTAGCCTTCTGGAGTACTGAGTTGTTGTCACGTAATACCTCAGGGGCTCGAGTAAGAGCACTGTGCACAGCACCAACCGACCTGATCAAGGAGGACGTCAGCTCCATAGATGCCCGCCGTCAGCAGGTGAGCTCTATCTGGACTGACTCGGTGCCGAGAAGGGGCGTCACTTTGAGTCTGGGGTACAGGAGTCTAATCCTGGTTTTACCCGGCGAGGTCGTGAGATCCAGGCCAACTCGTGCCTTTCCGGAGCCTCCTTTTTTCATCTACAAAATGAGAGATTGTCATCAGCCATCTCTAAGTCTTCTGTCAGAGCGCCCGGGTGGTGCCCACCGTTACCGCGCCTGGCTGCTGACTGAAAAGTGAGCAGTTCAAATCTAACTCGGAGGCTCCTCAGAAGAAAGGTCTGAATGTCTTCTTTCCAAAGATCAGCCACCAAGAGCCACGTGAAGCACAGTGCCCCCCTGACACACAGGGGGTCCTCGTGAGTTGGAGCTGATTTGGTGACTGGTCAGCCTCCTTTGAGCTTTAACAGAAACCCCGCAGCCATCGATTCCAAGACGACAAGAAAGCTGTCATTTGGGATAACTTACCATGCTTTTCACTAGATTTGGAGTATAGATCACAGTCTTGAGTGCCAGCCATCCCCTGGCAGAGAAAAAGTCACTTTATTCAAAATGTACGTGTCCATCTGAGCTCCTGGAGACAGACACTGCTGAAGCCACCAGGAGACATCGTTAAACGCATGAGGCGGCAAGACCACCCTAAGGTAGGCCCCGCTGGCTCAGGGACAAATAACGCCCACACATCGGAACTGACTAAGGTCTTCTCCCAGCAGCCAGCTGTAAGTCCATGGCCACTGGGGCTGCCCCCACCTAGCCTCTGATGTCCCCCTAAAGAACTCAGCTCCTGGGATGTGTGTCTCAGGCTGAGTGTTAGCAGAAACAACTCCGTAAGTCAGCCCTTGGCACGTGTTTCTTGGGCTCCTTTCCCTGAAGACACTGATCCTAAGAAAGGATCGCTCTCTGAATTCCAAGAGCATCCAGTGCACAGTTTTTCATAGGTAAGAATTTAATGAAACGGATGCTTGTCAGATGCAGGTTTCCGGATGTGACAGCACAGTGTCACTCCCTTCCAGCCACAGTCCTTGACTTCTGTTTTTCTCACGGTGGGCACCTGCTGCTGGCCTCCTCCTGCATGCTGTGTTGTTGTTGGGTGCTGCCAAGTCAATTTTGACCCATAGCAACACCATGTGACAGAGTAGAACTACCTCATGGGGGTTTATAGTCTGTAATCTCTTTTTGAATAACAGTATTTTATTGTAGTTTTGGCAAAGATTTACACAGCAGTATAGGTTCCCACTCAATAGCATCTATATAAATTGTTCAGTGACACTGGTGACATTTTTCACAAAATGTGAACGTTCTATTATTTCTGTTCCCATTGATTTGTTTTCATTCGTGTGGTCTCTCTGCCCCCTCACCCTCGCACCTTCTTCTTGAAGTCTCTGTTGACTGATTGTTCTCATCATACAGATGAGTTTCTAGGGGAACCCAGTGCACAAGTGATGTCTGTCCTCTGAGCCAGTTCATGCTTTAGCTACAAGGTGACCTCAAGGCTGAGTCGGGTTCGAGGTTTGAAGAGTATCTCAAGCAGATCATATCAGGGAGTTCTCCATTCTCAACCAGTCCAGTAAGAATACTTTCTTTTCTTTATTTTTTTTCAAGAGTTCTGCTCTACCTTTTTCTTCCATTCTATTAGAGTTCATCTACTGTGGTTCTGATCAGAATTATTGGTAAGAGGTTGTCGGGTACCATCTAGTTCTTCTGGTCTCAGAGTAAATGAATGAGACATTCACTCATGTAAATATTCCTACTAAAGACTAGCTTTCATGTCTTTGATTTCTTTCTTTCTCTTTTGCTCTGGACAAATAGAGACCAATAAGACCAAACCCTGCTGCCACTGAGTCAATTCCCACTCACAGCGACCCTATAGACAGAGCAGAACTTCCCCACAGGGTTTCCAAGCAGTGCCTGGCAGATTTGAACTCCCAGCCTTTTGGTTAGCAGCTGCAGCACTTAACCATTGCACCACAAGGGTTTCCAGAGACCAGTAGTTGCATCTTGATGGCCGACTGTAAGCTTGTCCCTCTCCCGATGCCACTCACCAAACTAGAGAACACAAGCTTTATAGACTATTTTAAGCCACTGACTGAGACTGTGATTGCCTGAGGCTTTAGGTTATGTGTGAGTACTTGCAACTATGACCCCTGTAGGCTTGATGAAATGTGTGTGTATCTATGCACATAGTCACACAGACGCACACAACTATATGTGCACACACATACACATACATACATACGTGTACACGCATTTATCTGTCTGTATACAGTCAGCCTTCCGTATCTGTGGGTTCTGCATCTGCAGATTCAATCAACTGCAGACTGAGAATATTCAGAAAAAAGAAAATTCCAAAAAGCAAAACTTGAATTTGCTGCATGTGTGGAACACTGCGCAGAATCCTCTCAAAGGAGGTGACGAGCCGCGTTACGGCCTCTGCTGTCTCACTGACCTGCAGTCTCTCCTGCGCTCCTCAGGAGCATCGGTGCTTCAGTCTTGCTCTTCAGCCTCTGAGCTGTGTGCACACTGTGTTTCTCTGAGACACGAGGCCCCACAGCAATGAAGGTGGCAGAGCAGTCCCTTCAAGGCTAAGTGCGAGGGTTCGAGGAGTGTGAGAGGAAGGAGTGCCAGGCTAGTCGGCCCTAGTCCAGCCTCCAGAACTTCAGGGTCCTGGGTGCACTGGCACCAGGTGACGGCCAGGCAGCATCAGCCTTCCCACCAGGGCTCAGGAAACCCGGAGAGGAGAAAGCCTACTGTGGTGGTTCAGGTTGTATGTCACCTTGCCTGGGCTGCACATCTCAGTGGTCAGACAGTTAGGGTGTGTGACAATGTCATCACCTCTCTGTCAAGATCTGATACAGTGCAACCACCTTCATGATGAGCTCTGCCATCAACAGCCAACCAGTGAAAGGGAGTGTCCTTGAGGGCGTGGCCTCATCTGGTAGGGGGAGTGGCCTCATCTGGTAGGGGGAGTGGCCTCACCTGGTGGGGGAGTGGCCTCACCTGGTGGGGGAGTGACCTCACCTGGTGGGGGAGTGGCCTCATCTGGTGGGGGGTGGCCTCACCTGGTGGGGGAGTGGCCTTGTCTGATGGGGGAGTGGCCTGCATCTCGTAGGGGGAGTGGCCTACATCTGGTAGGGGGAGTGGCCTGCATCCAGTACAGGTGGGCTTCCTCACAAGACTTAGGGACGTCTGCTCGCTCCTTATCCTGTAGCTGACACCTGTTCACCTGACCTTCAGTGCCCATGACTCAAGTGAGCGGTTTACCTGGGGGTTCGTCAGCCTCTTCAGCTTTTGAGCAAGAGCCTGCTGGCTGACCTCCTGATCTCAGGTTCACCTGCCCAGGTGGCTGCATGAGTCAGGAGACACCTTCAGCTTGAGCCATGGACTCGGGACATTCTAGTCTCTATAGCCCAGTGAGCCATTTCCTTGATAGAAATCTGTCTCTCTCTCTCTGTCTGTGTATACAGTGCAAATCTTCAATTATGAAGAAACAATTATTTACTGTATATTAGATATTATAAGTCATCTGCAGATGATTTAATCTATACTGGAGGGTATGTTAAGTGCTACGTCTGCTAACCAGAAGCTCAGTGGTTCAAATCCACTAGGCACTCTTTGGAAACTCTATGGGTCAGTTTTACTCTGACCTTTAGAGTCACTATGAGTCAGACTCAACTTGATGGCAGTGGGTGCTGGTGGTGGGAGGGCACGTATTAAAAGAAAAACAAACCATCGTCAAGTCAATTCCAACTCACAGTGACCCACAAGACAGACTAGAAGTGCCTGTACAGTTTCCAAGGAGCACCTTGTGGATTCAGACTGCTGCCCCCTTGGTCAGCAGATGCAGCTCTGAACCACTACACCAAAAGGATTTTGTTTACACACAAATGTAAGGGATGAGAGAGTTCAGGGATTTCGGTATCCACAGTGGGGTCCTGGTACCAACCCTCCACAGATACTGGGGGATGATTGTACACTCACAGGCCTACATACATAGTTACGTACCTGAACGTATGTATGTTTCTTGTTAGGCTATGATCTTTACTGCAGGTCTTTCTCTTTACTGTTAAGTCTTTCTCCTGCAGAGCGGCTGAGTGGGTTTAAACTGCTGGCCTTTGAGTCAGCAGCCACTTAACCACTGCCCACCAGGATGTCATCCCTCTGTAGACATAGCCCACCCCAGGTACGAGGTCTCTAACTGATAGTATCAGACATTCAGCACAGGCGGTGCTCCAAATTGGCCACCCTGAACAGAGAATGTGCCTTCAGCTTTTCCAGGATTCCATCAAAGACAGCTCCTCCACTTCTTCTGGGGAGTGCTGGATAAAAACTAGGACACTTAAAAGTATTTCCTAGTTGTAAAACGCAGTCTTCAAAAGTTTCGATGAAAAAGTGTTAGAGAATGAATCTTCACGTCAGCTCAAAGAGAAGAAGAATGTGTGAACATCATTATTTTACTGCTACTAAGGTCCAAGGGAGGTCTCAGGGGTTGTCTGGAGTTTCACTGTAAGTTTGGGGTAGACCAGGAAAAACATCAAGTCCTATGGGTTTGGTGGGCACTGTGATTCTTCTGTTGCTCTTTTGATTTCTGGGTCAAGTTGTTCATCCATCAGTCCTTCCGTCCGTCTCCTGAACACCTGTTTGTGAAAGACCCTGTAATAACAGCCCACATCTTCTGAACCCTTAAGGAGTCCTGGTGGTACAAAGTTTAAGCACTTGGCTGCTAACTGAAGGGTTGCTGATGGGAACCACGCAGCAGTGCCATGGGAGAAGGACCTGGCTCTCTGCTCCAGGGAAGACGACAGCCCGGACACCATGTGGGACAGTTCTGCCCTGTCACACGGGGCCACTGTGGCTTGGGATCAGCTCAATGGCACCCGACAGCAACGACTGGGACAGTGTGTAAAGCTGGTCTTTTCTCCTTCTCAAATTAAACCCTTGAGTATTAACTAAACTTGGGTTTTATGATGCGTATGTGTGGGCACAGTGAATATTACCACTATCCAGTTAAATAGGTTAGCTACTCTCTGCCTCAGAAATACTTTGCAAGAGTAATCTTCACAGCTGAATAAGCTTATTAATAATAACTCACCTTGCTTTGCTGTTAATTGGATTTTTCTCCAGTTGACCTAATGTTGTAATGAGTGAAATGACTGCATGTCCTTGTTGATTTATGATTTAAAACTCTGTGAGGGCGGTACACCCCTCCTGAATCCATTAAATCTTCCCTAGAAAAAGAAATACTGAGTAATACATGAGCGTGCCTGTCAGAAGTGATTGGACTGCTACTGAAAGACCAAGAAATGCCATTCATTACCTTTTAGAGCTGTTGTGATTCCCAGTTACGTTTTGATGGTCTTGTTTCTTCCTTGAATGACCTTGTCCACAGTCGCCTCTCACTCCTCTGCAGTCATCAGAGTGCTTCCAGCCCCCAGTAGATCCCATGTCACACACCCTCCACCTCACATCTGGGGAGATTATGTTTTCCTAATCAGTTTGTCTTCATCTCAAGAAATAAAAATGTCTTCCAGTGGCTTCACTAGGTTGGGCATCACCCACTTTGGTGACCCAAGGTGTCATCCTCCCTGCTAACTGCTGCAACACTGTTACTAAAATATCAGAAAATTTGACACTATCAACGACTATAAAAACACCAACAGCTGCGGCAACAGCAGTGGGTGCTTATGGTGTGCGCACACAAGCCATGTGACTCGAGGTCTCACTGCCCCTGGGCAGTAACGGCAGCTCTGGCCAGAGCACACTGAAAACCGAGACCCAAACTCCCTGTCGTGGGGTCCATTCCGACTCGCAGCGGCCCAGTAAGACAAAGGAGAGTTTCCAGTGGTGCCTGGTGGATTCGAACTGCCGACTCTTTGGTTAGCAGCCATAGCTCTCAACCGTCAGGCCACCGGGTTTCCAAGAGCCCATTAAGGGGTTCAGAGAGTAGATCAGCATCGAGTTTCAGCCTGACCTGAGCCAGGACAGTCTCGATCCTGCGTGTGCGAGAGCGGGACAGGGAGTAAGGAGGAGAGGAGAATTCACGTCTTTGAACTGCGGTGCTGGAGAGTGATGATAACTGTTCCCGTGGACTGCCAAAGAACAAACAGACCTGTTCTGGAAGGACAACCAGAGTGCACCTTGGAAGCAAAGATGGCAAGACTGTGTCTTCCATACCTTGGATATGTTGTCAGAAGGGATCAGTCTTTGGAGAAGGACGTCATGCATGGTAGAGTGGAGGGTCAGCGAAAAGAGAAAGGTCCTCGATGAGATGGACTGACACAGTGGCTGCATCAATGGGCTTAAGCCTAAAAACCACTGTGGACACGGTGCAAGACCGGGTAGTGTTTTGTTCTGTTGTCTGTAGGGTCACCATGAGTCAGAAGTGACTCGATGGCACCTCACAACCACAACTGTTATGTTGACTCGTGTAAGCTGAGCTTACCACAAAGGCTATGGCTGCTATTGCTGCGTCCGGCACCCCAGTGACCAACGCTGGGAAAAACCCACATCCAAGGGAGACGGGAAAGGGGATGAGAAAACACGCCCATCACACAAGACGAAGGCGAGGCCAGGTGGGACCAAGGTCTCCGAAGGAGAGCAATGGCCGCCATTCCTCAACAGGAAACATTATTTATAGGGTTACAACCAGGAGGAGATTGGCAGGGCACTCTATTTTGCCAAAAATGGTTACAGCTGCATGGGGGCATCTCATGACTGGCCGATCCATACATGGAAGTATCATCAAGGCCCGACGTGCGGGAAAGAGGCAAAGGCCAGGCTTTCTCAGAGGCTCCATCATATCTGAGAAAGGCCTGAACATTGGTGTGCAAGTATCAGCGAGGTGGGAGATACGCAGAAGGAGAGAGCGAGAGAGATAAAGGTCAGGCCTTCCTGGAGGTTCTGCCGTGCCCGAGAAAAGCCTAAACCTACGTCAGTGACACAATAGGTGGGACAGCACATTCCTAGCAGCCCACAGCATGTTACAGCTAAATACAGGGATATTTTTATAAAAAATGATGGATTACTGCTGAAACACTTCATGAAAGGTGCGCAGACAGTGCTCTTGGTGTCGTCCCCTCCGACGGTGTCACCTGGTGTGCTCTGTGTCCACCAGTGATGTCACTGGTGTCCCTGGCTCCTTAGAAGAGCCAGTTGTGTTGGCACTGGGCCCACATGAGGTGCCTCATGGCACCGACCTGTTGGGCTGGTGATAAATTGCTGATGTTCTCAGGTGTCCTGCCCCAGGTGGTCAGGTCCCGGGCTGGGGCTCAGGAGGCTTGTGCTCTCTTTTCCATTGTCTGTGACTTTAGAAGTGTCACGTGGTCGCTTCAGCTCCAGTTTTTTCGCCCAAGACCTCAGTCTCTGTCCAGACCAGTGGTTCTCAGCCCTGACGTCACACGGGTCACAGTGACGCGGCTCCATCCCCAGAGACGCTGTCTGCCCGGGGTGACTACATTTTGAGCAGCTACTAGGTGATTTCTTCTGTGAAGCTGAGGCTGAGAGGAACTCATCCAAGGAGCAGAAACTTTCATGAGATGTCCAGTAGCCTGACGTCCCATGGACCGTGGAATTCAGGCCCTGCCAAGCCGGGGAAGCAGAAGTAACCAGCACCCAGGCAGGTGGCGCAACTGGACTCAGTCTCTTTTGAAAGATGTAGCCTTAGACGGACTCCTGGGATGCAGGTCCATCAGATAGATGTCTTTCCAGGTCTCCAGTGACAGCACGTCTGCTGTCCTCCCTCCCTCATCAAGGTCTGGGGTGACCAGTTCTGTGGCTACACACGTATCCATCACTCTGTGTCTGTGCGTCTCTGTGTGTGTGCACTGGTGTCTGTGTCCGTGTGTCTCCCTGTGTGCCTGTGCCTGTGCCTGTGTCTATGTGTCTGTGCGTCTCTCCGCGTGTGTGTCTGTGTGTTGGTGCCTGTGTCAGTATCTGTCTGTCTGTCTGCCCTCCGGTCTCACAGACACCCCAACATGCACGCCCTCCTGTGCTCTGTGGATCTGCCTCTCAGTTCTCTCTTGGGTCCATCTTCTCCTCTGTGTGCCCTCTTCCTTTTCCCCAGGTCCAGCGCCTTCGCTGGGCATTCTGCCTCACCCTCCGCTCCCTCCCGTCTTCGCTCTACAGACGTGGCCATCCTAAAGCTCAGCAGTGATGATGCTGATTTCATGCTTAAAGCTCCTGCCTCTGGAAAAGCTCCAGGTAATCAGCACACTGCCGGCCGCAGTCCCCACCTCTGAAGTCTGCCCCTGATCCCTCTGCCCAGGATGATCCTCTTCCTGCCTCCCCACCAGCATCCAGCTGTCACCTACAACTCGGTCCAGAGACCTGGCCTGAGATGTTCCCTTGGTCAAGAGGCTTCTGGACGCTTCTGGTGGACTTGACCTCAGTAGAAGAGAAAAAGGCCAAGTCCTGTTGGTCTTTTCTTGTTTATTGGAAGTCTACGTCTGTTTGTCCATCTAACAATCCTTCCGTCCGTCTGTCAAACACCTGCTCACATAGGACACCATGGGAACAGCCTGTGTCTACCAGACCCTCCGGCAGCCCTGGTGATCCAGATGGTTAAATGCTCGGCTCCAACCCGAGAGCTGGTGGTGGGAGCCTGCCCGGGGTCTGCAGGAGAAGGGCCAGGCAGTTCTCTGGTGAAGCTGAGGCTGAGAAGATCCTCGTGCCTACCGTGCCATGTACTTCACACATGGGAGGGCTGCCAATGAAGTTCACAAACTCATCCTACAGAAAGTGCCATGTGCCTCGTGGCTGACTATCACCAAGGTCACCTTTGGAGTACTCCTGTGGGGAAGCCATGAACCGAAGCCAGTGCCTAGGACACCCTTCAAAACAATTTTGGAACTCTTTATTTGGAGTGGCCATCAGAGCTGGCATCATAGTATCCTTGATGTCCTGAATGTCATCCAAATGTCCCAATTTCAATATTTCCTTTATCTTTGGGCAAAGAAGAGAGTCACTGGGGAGGAGATCAGGTGAGTATGGAGAGTATTCAATACAGTTATTTGTTTACTGGCTAAAAACTTCCTCACAGACAGTGCTGTGTGAGCTGGTGCACTCTTGTGATGCGAGATCCATGAGTTGCTGGTGAAAAGTTCAGGTCTTTCTCATCTAACTTCTTCCCACAGCCTTCTCATTACTTCCAAATAGTAAACTTGGTTAACTGTCCACCTAGTACAAATTCGTAATGAATAATCCCTCCAATATCAAAAAGTTTAGCAACATCATTTTGACTCTTGATTTGGACTGATGGAATGTTTTTGGTCAAGGAGAACTGGCTGACTTCCATGCTACACTTTGATGCTTTGTTTCAAGG
The DNA here is from genome assembly GCA_028571685.1 of Heterohyrax brucei. NCBI lineage: Eukaryota > Metazoa > Chordata > Mammalia > Hyracoidea > Procaviidae > Heterohyrax > Heterohyrax brucei. Next base: position 85,386,664 of record CM053159.1, read on the forward strand.
TCATATTGGTACACCCATGTTTCATCACGGGTGGTAACACAGCCCAAAACGTCATCTTGCCTTTCCAAAAGGTCTTGGCAATGTCGACTCTTCTTTCTTTTGTTCATTGGTCAGCTCCTTTGGGATCATTTTTGCATACACCTTTCTCATGCCAAGATTTTCAGTTGAGATTTTCTTGTTTCTCTCTCAATGTTTACTTGATCTGCTGTACTTCTCATAGATAGCAGACAATTTTGACACACAATTCAATGAATTTTTGCAACATTTTCATCAATTCTGCTTGTTATTGGCCTCCCTGACTTCTGTTTATCGGTGACACTTTCTCTCCCCTCAGAAAAACGTTTAATCCATTTGTACACTGTCATTTTCGTGACAGCATTATCGCCATAAACTTGGACTAACGTGTCCCCAATTTCACTTCCACTCTTGCCAAGGTTAACAAGGAATTTCATGTTTGTTCATTGCACTAATTCAAGCTCCAACATTCTCAAGAGGGCACACGAAAACATGCAACAACAGTAATAAACAGCGTTCAGCAAGACATTGCCACATGTCAACACGAACACAGCTGTGAGATACTGATGTACCAAGGTTATGAAACCTCACTGAGTTGTTTGTACAGTGCTGCCAAAGTAAGCACTGGGGACTTAATGGTCAGACCTCATATGCCATTGCCATTCTTATTAAAAAAAAAAAAAAAAAAAAGACAGCCATTGAATCAACTCAGACACAGTGACCCCACGAGTGTCAGAGCAGGACTATGTCCCACAGGGATTTCTTGTCTATCTCTTTTTAATATTTTATGTTGTTGTTCTCATCACTGGAGAAAATACGCAGAAGAACATGCCTGGTTCAACAACTTCTGCATGTACGATTCAGTGATGTCGGCTTCAGTCTTCAAGCTGTGCACCCACCCTCCCTACACATTTACAGATTGTTCCCCTCGGTCCCTACGTGCTCAGTGCCCCCCAAGCTCCTTTGCTGACCTTTCTAGTTATCGTGTCAATCTGATCCCGTATAGACAGACCTGGAGAGAACACAGTGCTTGAAGCAGGCATTCCTTACTAATTAAGCTAAAGTCTTGTTTAGTAGCAAAAATACTTCAGTGGCTGTTTTTTTGGTTTAAAGTTCAAAGATGATCTCAGAGGGATAGTTTCAGGAGTTCATCCAGGCTCCATGACTCCAGAAATTCTGGATTCTGTGAGAGTCTGAAATTCTGTTCTGTGTTTTTCATCATCTGATCAAGATTCTTCAACAGTCTTTGATCGAAATGTTCCGATACAGTCACCAGCCGCCATGCAGTTCTTCTGGTCTCAGGGCAAAGGAGGCAGCCGTTCACAGAGGCAGTCAGCCCCGCACTCCGTGTCTCCTTCCTTGTCCTGACTCTCCTGCTTCCTCTGTCATCCAGGAGAGTAGAGACCAACTGTTGTTGCCCAGCCGGCTGTTGGTAAGATTTTAAGGCAACGGGCACCACGCGCACACCAAGAGGTAGAACAGAAGTTGAAACCTGTTGCAAGGCTGAGGACTCTCAGGGCTGTGTCCCCCAGAAGCAGACAGCCAGTCTTTCTTTTGAGGCCCCTCCAGTCAGACTTGAACTCCCCACTTTTCTGTCAGAAGCTGAGTTGGTAACTCCTTGCCTTTTTCTTGTTATGCTATATTCATCTATTTGCATGCCTGCTGCTTGAGGGTAAGAACTGTATCTTATTCATGATGTTTTTTTTAGCCTGGAAACGTGCACAGAATAAGATCTAAACAAGTAAGTGCTAGTTGAACTGAATTCAATTAAACGTTAATACAGAGTTAGGTTGTTTTAAACAGCGTTTACAGATACGCTTGGCTTAAAAAAAAAAAAAAAATGACAGATGTGTGCCTGAAACCAACTTCAGTAAAATAATTTTAAGCATGTTTGATACACATACTATCAAGGAATTTAAAGTTAATTCACTCTTTTTTTTTAAATCCACATTTAAATTTTTTTAACCCAGGAATATGCAAGTTTTTAATTTAACAAATTATTTATTGAGTGCGTTTGATGCACTAAGCACCACGCTAGGCAAAAGGGGTACAGTGGCGTACAGGAGAATGTTGTCATCCTCAGGGATCCAGTGAGAAACACGAACAGGTCAGCCAGCAGTCACAGTCGTAACCTGTGTGTGTGGCTGTGGTGTCTGCACACAGGCACTACCTCCAGCACCAGTGAAGTTTGTCTGGGGAATTTCTGCAGGTTGATGACAATGACTGTTCTCTGCATAAAGGCTGTCATTCACCCTTTTCTGTCTCAGTCCAGAAAGCACGCTTGACTGCAAATGAGAAACGATGACACCGTGATAGGGACAATCTTGCGTACAATCAAGATTCTCTTTAAAGTAAATAATTCTCAAACCATGATACTTTAGCTACTACAGTCAACAAATTCCTCGTGACATACTGTGGAACTCGTCACAACACATGAGTGTGCCACACGTTCTCCTGGTCTCTGGGGTCACTTCCTTAGTGAAGTTGTGACACACTTGTGGGTGTTGTCAGGGTCCTGCATCAATTCTGAATCACAGTTACGCTGTGTGACAGAATAAAACTACCCCACAGCGTTTCCCAGGCTGCCATCTTTTGGGGGGCAGATTGCCACCTGTGTGTTTCTCTCTTAGAGCCGTGGGTGGGCTCAAACTGCCAGCCTTCTAATGAGCAGCTGGGTGCTTGGCCATGGCACCCCTAGGGCTCCTTACACAAATCTGAACTGTATGTGCTTTTTAAGAAACACATCCATTTGAACTGTAACCATGAAAAAGCTTGACCCACTAGGACATTGGAAAGAACTCAGATTTAACTGGTATCACACGCACTGGTGGGAATGTGGTGAAACTATACTGTGACTTCTGTATAGTATCCTCCTTTCTTGCTTCTTTTTGGTCAGTCTGACTTTCTGGAACAAGAGTCTGTGTTCCGTTAAATTTGTAAGAGCCTTGATCTCATCATACCTTCATCATTGGCACTAAACCTGGACATGTTCCCTTTGATTTTCCTAAGATGCTGCTAGAGACTGATGTGCCACAACAGAGTGATAATGTAATACTCAGGCTGGAATGTCAACGAGAATAACTGCGTTACGCAGGACACGCCGGGCAGGAAAGACTCAGGTCATGACGATGCAGAGATTTCACTCCATCTGTATGGTACTTCAGTACATTAATTGGAGTTGTTAATCTCCAAGGGCAGAATGGACACGTATGTGGCTCAGAAAACCCTCACACAAGGTCTTGGAAGTCTTAGATCTCCCACAGCATTATAAAAATAAGCACGTTTAGCATCCTGAGATGACACAAGCGTTTCAGAACTCTGACATGAGATGCGAGGGTGGTGGAATTGCAGAAGCTCCATTGGTGGATCGAGACTTGTGGCTGGGCTCTCGTCACTATATGCGATTACACAGATCTGTAGGGTCCCAAGGAGCGGCTGGTGGATTGGAACCGCCGACCTTATGCTTAGCACTAAGCTGTACCCTTAACCTCTGTGCCACCAGGGCTGCAGGCTTTTAGAAACCAAGATACAGAGGGGCTCAGGGCAGTGCAGAAGGCTGCGCCTTCACTGCTGTGGACAAAAACATTAAAAAAACGAAAACCATTCCTATCAATTGAATTTCAGCTTACGGCGACTCCGTGTTGCTGTCAGGCATTGTGAAATCATCCCCGACCCACAGCGACCCGGTGTACGACAGAATGGACCGGCCGGCTCCTCACCACCGCCCCCGTCCCACTCCGTGCCGCCACCCCGGTGTCACCCCCGGCCCCCGCCCCCACCCCGTCCCTGCCGTGTTTCAGCCCGTTGTCGCAGCCGTCTGGTGGAGGGTCTTCCTCTTTCTTCTCCAGGGACTGGCTTCACCATCTGCACCTCTGAGGGGCATCTGGCTGCGCGTCCCCCAGGGGAGATCTGCTGCTTCTCTGGTAGCCTGTGGGACGTTCAGGGTTTTTCAACAGCAAATTCAAATTCATGGAAGAACCAGACAGTGGAAAAGGATGACTGGGGAGCAAGCGACCCGTTTGCCGTGATGACTGAGCAGAACTGCCCCGCAGTGTTTCCAGGGAGCGGCTGCTGGGTTTGAGCTGCTGACCCTTGGGGAGCAGCTGAGCTCCTAATCAATGCGCCACTAGGGCCCGTATATATATACATATATGTATATGTTGGCTTGGCATATGTGTATACGTATATATGTATGTGTATATGTATATATGTATGTGTATATATGCCTTCAGCACAATCAATACTTGCAATGGGGTCAAATATATAAAGTTAAGAACTGGATTTGTTTTCTGAATTTCTTGAGTCTCTGCCTCTCACGAGTTTGGGACATTACTCTCTAGTTGGGGCTGCTGAAGGGTTTACAGCCGCGAGTGCCTCCCGTCAGCCGCGAGTGCCCCCCGTCAGCCGCGAGTGCCCCCCGTCAGCCGGGCGTGCCCCCCGTCAGCCGGGCGTGCCCCCCGTCAGCCGCGAGTGCCCCCCGTCAGCCGCGAGTGCCCCCCGTCAGCCGGGCGTGCCCCCCGTCAGCCGCGAGTGCCCCCCGTCAGCCGCGAGTGCCCCCCGTCAGCCGCGAGTGCCCCCCGTCAGCCGCGAGTGCCCCCCGTCAGCCGCGAGTGCCCCCCACCAGCCGGGAGTGCCCCCCACCAGCCGCGAGTGCCCCCCGTCAGCCGCGAGTGCCCCCCGTCAGCCGCGAGTGCCCCCCGTCAGCCGGGCGTGCCCCCCGTCAGCCGGGCGTGCCCCCCGTCAGCCGGGCGTGCCCCCCGTCAGCCGCGAGTGCCCCCCGTCAGCCGCGAGTGCCCCCGTCAGCCGCGAGTGCCCCCCGTCAGCCGCGAGTGCCCCCCGTCAGCCGCGAGTGCCCCCCGTCAGCCGCGAGTGCCCCCCACCAGCCGGGAGTGCCCCCCACCAGCCGCGAGTGCCCCCCGTCAGCCGGGCGTGCCCCCCGTCAGCCGGGCGTGCCCCCCGTCAGCCGCGAGTGCCCCCCGTCAGCCGCACTGCCCAGCTCGCTGAGCTTGCCCGCGCTCTTTCTGCCACTGGTGACTCGGTTTCCCACTTGGCCTCACTCTGCGCAGTAAACCTGGTTTCAGCGTGTGTCAGACGCCGACCCGCTGGCAGTGTGCGCCCCATGAGCGGCCCCCGTGGCGGCAGGCCTGGGCGGCAGGATCTAGTTAACATTCAAGGGAACATGGACTTGCCTGTGGACACACCTCTCTGTCTCATGGAGCTTATTTTTCTATTTGATTTGATGATTTGTAAAACCAGGCTGTTCAACTCTGCTTTTTCCTGAGGTCATTTAATGTAATTACACAGAAACACTTGCTTTTTTTCCAAAACCAGATAATGGTTTTTATTTCAATTCAAATTCATGAATAAGAGGATTTTAGGATCATGATCATGTCATTATATAAGGCACGCAAGGAGGAGAGAGTGGCAAAATAATGCTTATCATGTTTCTAAAATTGCTCTAATAACTGCTTTGGTAACCCCAATACAAAATTGAACCAACCCGACATTTACTTCTAAACAAATGTCTCCTAACAGACCACCCCGCTTCGTTCTCCTTCAGTTTTCTGTAACAGTGTGCTGGTTGTACAGCGCCCCCTGACCTCGGCAGCGGTGGTTGTTGTTGGGTGCCAGTCACTGGGTTCTGCCTCCCAGTGACCCCGTGTGACAGAGCAGAGCTGAGCCTCAGGTCCCCCAGGCTGTCAGCTTTACAGGAGCAGACCGCCCAGCCTTCCTTCTGCAGGGCCGCTGGGTGGGTTCCAGCCCCTGGTCACGTTTACCCAAAGGTGCTTGCCTGCAAAAAGCATGGGGTGCATGGAGTGGAGGCCCCTCAGGCTGGGGAGCCCTCGCACCCCTGTGCTTCCTCTACAGATGAGCCCCATTTGTTTTAGGGTGATTTCTGCTCTAGATCAGGAACTCACAGCGCCTCACGGAGTTGGCTGGCTGTCAGCAGTCAGGGACAACCCACTGAGCAGAGAGAACGCTTTGTCCACCAGTCCTCAGGACACCTACCTGTGGCTTAGTGGTCACAACCCTTCTTTAGCTCTCCCAAACACTTGACACCTCCAACACCTGAGTTTCTGAGCTGTGCTGATGGCAGAGGTGGCCTGGGGGGCAGGGAGGCGTTGGGGGCGGTGGTGAGGCTCTCGGCTGCTAACCACAAGTCTGTGGTTCGACCCCAGCAGCCATGCTGTGGGGAGCGACAGCCTCGCACGCCGTCAGGGAAGTTCTTCTCTGTCTTGTGGGGTGGCTGAGTTGGGAAGGACTCAGTGGTGGCAGGTCGGGTTTTGTTTTGTGTGGCAGTGTGGCAGTGTGGATGAACACCTCAGTTCAGTCTCTGTGCGGTGCTGTTTTGCCGAGCTTTTATTGTGGCTCACGCTTGCTTTGCCTGGGGAAATGAGGTGTCACAGCCAAGTCAGCAGGGACCTTCCAAGAGAAGCCGGTGGGGTGCTAGCAGCCGGCAGGTGCACCCAGGGCTGCTGATGCCCACACTCCCTTCACACCAGCTCCCTGTGGTGTGCAGCACACAGCCCCTGGCAGCAGTGACTCGCCTGTCCAAGGGCATCGTCAGGGGTCCACACACAGAGACTTCATCAACAAGCCCCAGATGACGACAGGTCTTGGAACCAGAGCTTTGGCCAGGGAGTGACACCGGGCGAGGCTGAGACGGGCCACGAGAGGGCAGTGTTTGTGAAGTTCACACTGGGGAGCCACACTGGCCTCGCTCTCTGCGGCTGTGCTGCTGAAGAAGAGAGGAAAAAAAACACCTGGTCACTGAGAAGACTGACTCACAGTGACCCCACAGGACAGAGCAGAACCCAGGGCTTCTGAGGCTGTGCTCTGTAGGGAAGCACGCGGCCGGGACTTGCTCCTGCAGAGTGCACCGCAGGTTTGACGGTCAGCCTTCTCCTCAGCCATCGGGCCGTTAAGTGCTGTGCCCCCAGGGCTCCGAGTTCCCAGCGATGGCTAGTACTGATGGGGACTTACCATCTACCAGGTGGTAAAGTGCTTTGTCTCCTCTTACCTGGTTCGAGTGGTAACTGAGGCAAAATCATTTTCTTTCTACAGATGAGAGGACAAACAGTAACAGTCACAGACAACGTGAGCTCAGCGTGTTTTGCAGTGTCACACGGCTGGACTCCTGACTGTCCCGCCCTGTAAGAATTAGTGGTTCCCAGTTGGACGGAGAAGAGATGGAAGCAAAAAGAGGCGACATCACTGGCTTAAGGTCACACAGCTGGCGCGCCGCGGAGCTGGGACCTGAACTGGCTGGTCCACCCCACGGTGGTGCTTTGCTGGCTCCTCCCTCCCTTTTGACCAGCAAAGGATTGAATGTCCAGGTTCCCTGTTTCTGCCCTGTGTGGGCATTGGCAGCTCTCAGGGCGTGAGTCTGGATTCTGTGCAAAGGCTTTCTCAGCAGCTGTGGCAGGAGGTGGGTTGGCAGACACATCATGGTGTGTGTTTTTCTACAACAATAAAGGGAAAACAGACAGTGAGGCTGACTACGCACAGTGAACACCTCATAGGATTTAGTGTCTTGGTTTTGAGTTAAAATTAGGGTCTCAAGGGACATTCTACTCAGTTGGGCTAATATGGATTTGAGCCCTTTTCTTCTGCTGTTGCTTTGTTGTATGGTCTCCAGGGTCTTAAAAGCTTGCAGGTGGCCACTGAGGTGCAACAACTGGTCTCCATTCACCTGGAGCAACAGAGGAGGGGGGAGAGTCGGGAAGAGGAGGAAGAGACCAAAGGTGTGGCTGATGCCTCTGTCCACAGCTGCCCCCTTTGCCCTGAGACCAGAAGAACTAGATGATGCCTGGCTGCCGTTACTGAACATTTAGATCAAAGTTCTGTAGGAGAACCCACTGGGGCTGCTGAGCCCCCTAGACCAGGGCCCTGAAATAGTCTTTAACCCTGAAATCTTAAACTAAAAGTGTCACCCAAAGTCTTCTTTGAACTAAAATATAGCTTATCTTAATACATCTACTTAATAAGGCGCATCTGTTAGAGCACTGTGCTGTTTTACAGGTTGTCTAGGTGAGCTCAATCTGACAAGCACACCTGGAAAGGCGGGGGCAGGGGGGCAGTGAGGTTCAGATGGGTATGGGGGAGAAGGTGGAGGAGGTGAGGACGCCGCACTGTTTGAGAACGTAACCAGTGTCCCCGAAGCACACGTGTGGAAGTTGTTGGCATGGTGTGTCTTTGGCTGTGTCTACTTTCAGAAAATAAAACAAAAACTGAAAAACAGAATGCATTTCATAGCGGCTGCTGCAGAGGGAGCGAAGCTAGAATGCTAGAATGAGGGAGCCCCTGTTCCTTTGGGTGACAGTCCTGGCTGCCAAGGACCCTCCTTGGCTTCTGGACACTTGCTGTAAAGCAGCAGAGGACCCCAGGGCCCTGTTCAGGTCGTCCTCTGCCCAGCGGGCAGCATGGTCTTTCACCTTCTTTGTGGGCCAGGTATGGGAGGGAAAGAGGGGGTATTCGGTGAGCAGCCCCCACGGCAGGCTGCAGAACAAAAGGAAGGTGGCTCTAGGTGCCACCCTGAGTCTCCTGAAGGGAGGGTCCTCCCGTGTGGCCAGGATGTTGTTGCTGGTGGGTGCTGTCAGTCTGAGCCCCGCTCAGTGGTTCCTCGTGTGACAGAGCCCCGTAGGGGTCTCCAGACCACCAGGTCTCCTCTCATATAGGACCTCCGGGTAGATTTGAACCTCCATCCCTTGGGTTAGCCGCTGAGCACTTCAACCACTGTGCCACCAGATCTCTTCTTCTGGGACAAGCCCTATGCCTCTTGTTCTGAGACAGAGGGGGTGTCATGGATTGAATTATGTCCTTCAAAAACGTGTCATGATTCCCAGTGTCGCGTGATTGTCTGCTGTTTTGTCAACTGATGTAACATCCTCTGTGTTGTGACTGCTGCCTTGATGATGTTAGTGAGGCGGGAGGAGAGGACGTTATGTTAATGAGGCGGGACTCCGTCTGCAGGATGAGACTGTGCTTTAAGTCCATCTCTTTTGAGATATAAAAGACAGACAAGGGTAGACAGACATGGGGACCTCACCCCATAAGGGAGAATAGCTGGAGAACCGCACGTCCTTTGGGCCCAGGGTCCTCACACTGAGACTCTCCTCCACCAGTGAAGACTGATGACAAAGAACTTGCCCCAGAGCTGACAGAGAGAGAAAGTCTTCCTCCAGAGATGATGCTCTGAATTTGGATTTTTAGTCTCCTAGACTATGAGAAAACCAATTTCTTTTTGTGAGAGCCATCCACTTGTGGTACTTCCGTTATGGCAGCACTAGAAGACTGAGACAAAAAAAAAACACCACTGTCGAGACCATCCTGACTCCTACCCACCCTACAGGACAGAGGAGAGCTGCCCCATGGAGTTTCCCAGGAGCGCCTGGTGGACTTGAACTTCCAGCCCTTTGGTTAGCAGATGGGGCACTTAACCACTGTGCCTCTAGACAGGAAGAGAAATTTTCACCATATCTGTGTCACTTAATCAGTAAGACAGTCAGGGAAGACAGATAATGCCCTTCCGGCAAAGCACACAAGACACGTATGTCACCCTGAGGACAGATGCAGCCACGGTGCAGCTTTGGACACGGAGGCTCTGGGACACTGCTTCTACTCTGGGTAATCAGAAGAAACAGATGACATGAAGCGGTCCTGCCAGGACAATCCCAGAAAATGGAACTCCTGGTGGACCAGCTCTGCAGGGTGGGCTGCAGACGTTAGCTGCCGGCTAACATATTCCTTCCTACAGAAAAGGGGGTGGGTGTCTGAGTATTGTGGGGATTAGCATTTTATGGGCTGTATCCCCTTACGAGAAGGGGTGGGTTTTTTGTTTGTTTGTTTGTTTGTTTAGGGGGAGAGGAAATTGATACCAAAAGGTCAAGATAAATCAGTGTGTCGGGAGAAAGCCAGAGACGGTTTTCATTTCCTAAGTCTTTTCGTGTGTGGAGTTAGGCCTTCAGTTCTCCTGAAGATTTTTGTCGTGTAAGTCTGAGCCTTGCATCGTGGCCTCTGCCTTCTTCCAGATCCTCCACAAACAGTTCTGGCTTAACCTGTCGCTCCAGCAGCTTGTCGTCTATCTGTGGCCTCCTCCATGTCCAGCAAACACCTCTGTGTCCCGTCTGCAAACACGTGCTTGCTTCATAACGGGTGGTCCCCGCTGGGGAAGCGTCTCCACAGGAGCAGCAGTCAGGAAGTCGAACAGTGTATCCCAGTGGGCAGATGTGCTGCAGAAGACCTCTTTGTGGTGCTGAAAAGTGAAGCTGTCCCTTTCAGGACCAGGCGCAGCTGCCCGCAGCCGTGGTGTTCTCAGTCACCTCATAGGAAAGCTGGACCATGAACAAGGATGATGGAAGAAGAAATGAAGCGTTTGTATTACGGTGTGAGTGAAGAATACTGAACACGCCGTGGACTTCCGGAAGAACAAACAAATCTGTCTGGGAAGAAGTACAGGCAGGATGCTCCTCAGTTACGAGGAGGAGGAGATGCCTCACACACTTTGGACACGTTGCCAGGACGGCCCAGTGCTCAGAGGAGCACGTCATGCCTGGAGAAGCAGCGGGTCCGTGAGACAGAGGAAGCTGTCCAACAGGATGCTCTGACCTGTGGCTGCAGCAGCGGGCAGAAGCCTGAGCCGCGACTGCGGAGGTGGTGCTGGGCTGGAATGTTCACCTCGGAGACTGCAGGAGAGGACGCCCTCGCCCCCACCCTGACTGTCGGCAGTCAGCAGTCAGCAGTCAGCAGTGCTCCTGATCCTTCCGGCGGCTGCCTGCGCATGTGTGTGTGTCGGTGTGTCTGTGTATATGTGTGTACATGTGTGCATGTGTGAATATGGGCGTGTATGTGGTCCACATGCATGCTGTTGTGGGATGCTGCCGAGCTGATTCTAACTCATAGCAACCCTGTAGGACAGAGTCAAACTGCCCCATGGAGTTCCCTAGGGTGTCGGCTTTATGGGAGCAGATGGCCTGGGTCTCCGTGCCATGGGGCCACTAGCTGGGCTCCAACTGGCCACCTTTCAGCCAGCAGTTGCGTGCTTCACCATCGTTCAAGTAGGCCTCCTTGCAGAGAGATGCGGATGTGTATATGATATAGATATGTGTGGACGTATTTCCGTAGCCACATCTGTGTCTACAGACACACATACACATGTCTGTGTGTGTATGCTTGGTAAAGCAGAGGGTCAGCAAAAAAGAGGAAGCCCCTCAGGAACACGGACTGACGCGGTGGCTGCCCGCGGTGAGGACTCCAGTCTGGTGGTGTGACGGCACACGTTTTTCAGAATGCTTAGATTTGTTTCCTGCGTGTCTCAGACACTGAATGTCATGGCAGGATGTTTTGTTACAAATGACCTCCTGTTTCCCACTGCAGGAAAACTGCAGGGGGAATATAAGTGTGCCCTCTAGACCAGGGCACTGCCGTCGCTGGAACACATGACCCTGTCAGTACTGGGAACACTCTTCCAGGCACCCTGTCTTACCTGACACCAGGCACCCTCAGTGCTGCACCTCCACTTCGGGCTGGAGAAGACCGAGGCGTGGAGAACCGGAACAAACCGCAGTGTCTCTTGAGCATCGAGGGTCAGAGCCGGATTTGAAACGTCAGGTTGTTGCTAGCTGCCGATTTGTCAGCCCTGCACCATGGCGATCCTGCGCACTGCAGAATAGAACCCTGCCTGGGTCCCTGTTGTCCCCGTGGTGGGATTGGGAGCAGGCCGCAGTGACCACAGCACCCAGCATGGCTCTGTGCACCACCGGAGTTTGCCAACCAAGAGCAGGGTGTGTGGATCCCATGACAAAGCTTGGAATGTGCTGTGGACCCTAGCGGTTGATTCTGACTCAGGGAGACCTATTGAAACCCCAAACCAAACCCACTGCTGTCAAGAAGATTCCTACTCACAGCAACCCTATAGGTCAGACTAGAACTCCATAGAGTTTCCAAGGAGCACATGGTGGATTTGAACTGCCGACCTCACGGTTAGCAGGCATGGTGCTTAACCACTGCACCACCAGGGTTTCCACAGAGGCCCTGTAGGACCCAGAAGAGCCACCCCACTGGGTTTTCCAGGATGGAACCTGGACAGAAGCAGATGTACAGGTTTTCTTCCCGCGGGCCTTTTGGTTAGCTGCTGGGTACCTAACTGTCGCACCACCAGGTTCCGTGCAGTGAAGCTCAACACCAGCTTTTGGAGTTGAAGTGCAGCTTTCCCTGAAGTTTCCTGCTTGCAGGCTGCACATAGAATGATGAGTGAGAGCACCCTGCCCCTGACCCAATGAGGAGAAGCTGGAGTGCAGGCATGAGGGATCTATTTGGGGAATGTGTGATGCCTTCAAGAAAAGAAAACGGCTTCTTTGAATCTGTCAGAGATCCAGGTATCCTCTAGTTAATAACTCAGGCGTGCTTTGAAATTATAATTATGGAAGTTATCACTGTGGGAATGTCAGAGCCATCTCATACAGGAGGCAGTCTTCCCTACAAACCAATGATGTTCTCTTGCGGTGTAACAGAGCCTGGGGCTCAGCTGTTTCTGCACTGAAAAAACGCGTCATTCTTGACATTTCCATTGGGGTACTTTCACCTCAGCTTGTAATTTTCTTCTGAGATGCTGGATGGAATAAGTAGCTGTGGTTGTTTATGAAAAGATTTCTGAAGGGAGCATTCGAGGGTCTTGTCTAATAAGGCTGCTCTGCCTGTGCTTGGGGGATTTCAGACTCAGGCTTTGCCTGCTGACAGTAGGCCAGAGAAGCCCGATGTCTCTGGCTTCCCATTCCCAGTGCAGACATGCTGCTGGGGTGGGTGCTGGCTGTTGGGTGGCGTGGATTTGACCCTGACCAGGCCTTTCTTGTGAGGCTCTTCTGGGTGGACTCGAATTCCAATCTTTGGGTCAGCAGTGAGCATGTGAGCTATTTATGCCACAGAGACCCCTAGCAGGAGCCGAGCTTACCTTGTCCTCAGGATCCCTGTGGCCCCTCTCCCTTGTACCTTCTACGGCTCCTGGGTTTGTGCCGGCTGTTCCATGTCCATCCCACAAGCCCCTAGGCCCAGCAGGGGATTATCACATGATGTTTATTATCCACCGCCATGATGCCGTGCAAGGGCACTGCCCTCAAAGTCATCCTCACCGCGGCAGTTACCCCATGCTGATCACACAGGAGGCTCCAGATAGCACAGAGGGGGAACCTCGCTTTTCTGGGTTGTTTCTCCTCTGTTACATTAACACGCTGACCCTCTGCTTTCCCTCTGAACTTCCGAGTCGCTGCTTTCAGTGTGATCCCATGCAGTTCTTTAACAGAACACAGAGCTCAGGGCAGACAGTCTTTCTCAATTAAGCTAAACGAGTGTTTGGTTTAAAGAGACTTCAGAGGCAGTTTTTTGGTTTAAGTGTTACACGTTAAAGACTATCCCAGGGCAATAGTTTTGGAAGGTCCTTCAGTCTTCATGGGTCCAGAAAGTCTGGATTCCATGACAATTTCAAATTCTGTGCAGCATCCTCCCCCTTTTGATCAAGATTTGTCTGTAGAATCTGTGATTAAAAAACGTTCAGTAGTGATAGCTGTCTGCCCAAATTCTTGACCTTGAGAATGACTGGGGATTCTGCCAACTTAGGTTCTGATGTCACGTTTCTGGGTAGCCTTTTCTCCAGGGCCCTTTCCTCTCCCTTGTAGGAATACTTGTCATTGTCCTGTCACACTGTGTTGCAGTCACATCCTGTCTGTCTCATGTTCTCCATTATGTAATTACACCCACAGGGGCTGTGTCCTGTTTCATCCCGCTCTGCATCTCTGCCACACTGTCTGAGATCACTGGTGCTGAGAGAGTGTTTATAGAACTGCCTTGGAAACCCTTCTGTGCCATGTGGCTACGGCCGTGAGCTGCTTCAGTGGCATTTCAAGACCAATGCTGTTAGTGTCCTGCTGGCAGTGCCCGTGCTTTTGTCCTCTCTGGTTTTGAGTACGCTAAGAGTGAAAGACATGGTTGCATGACTAGAGAAGCTTCTGAAAGCAGTCCGTGAAGGAGAGGTGAGATCTCCCACCTGCAGCTCACCACTGAAGAGCAGGCTGAGTGGGGACCGTTTCTCCAGGGATGTGTGATTGATGTAGAGACCACCTGTCTCCCTCTGTGTTGCCATTAAGGATGGTGGGTGTGCGGCTTTTTAAAAATATATATACCTTTTTGTGTTTTACTTTTCATGAAAATTTACACAGAAAACTAGGTTCCCACTTAAAAATGTTTGTACATATTGTTCAGGCATGTTGGTTACACCCTTCACACTAGACCAGCATGCCTGTTGTCTCCAGGGGGGCTGCGATGTTGCCGTTAATCCACCTTTCCCATCCTCCCCTTGTCCTCTCTGCTTTGGTCCAGGGCAAATGTTGCCCAGCTGGCTGCCTCCAGTCATTATGCCGAGCACTGTCCTCACAGGGGACACTAGTGGCTTTGTGGGCCAACCTGTCCTTTTGCTGAGTGATGACCTCAGAAAGTGCTCTGAGTCCCAAGTTTGAAGTACCTCAGGGCAACAGCCTCGGGGGGATGCGTGTCTTCCACTGTTTTATTTTATTTTGTGCTGGGGAGAGACTTTAAGGCTCCAAGACGAAGAACAACCTTCAGCTGGTTCAGCTGGGTAAGTGTTGTTTGCTTCAGCCCCTCTGAGCTTATTGGTCCAGCTGATCGTTTTGACCCTGTGCCACCCTGCGCTTGCTTTTAAAACACAGAAACAGACCTGTTGCTGGGTGTTAGAGAGTGGCGCTGCCCTGAGCATCAGCTTGGCTCTGGATGACCTGAAGGGTGTGTGCCTGGCTGCTAAGCCTGGTGACACAGCGGTTAAGGGCTGAGCTGCTCACCAAAAGGTTGGCAGTTCAAATCCGCGTGGTGCTCCTCGGAAACTGTGGGGGGCAGTTCTACTTTGACCTCTAGGGTTGCTGAGTCTTACCCGACTGGACTGTGGTGGGTTTGGTATGGTTTTTTGGCTAACTTAGAGGTCAGCAGTTCAAACCCATGTTGCACACACTGCTACAGACGGTAATCCTGACGTGTTTCTGTTAAGTTCACAAGCAAGAATCTCTAATGGGGCAGTTCTATTCTCTAACACGTGGAGTTGCCATGGGTTGGAACTGACTCCATGACAACTATGACGATTAGTGTTACTGTGTCAGCTGAGCCAGGCTCTGACACTCAGCGGTTTGGCAGATGCTGGCCTGGGTGCTCTTCCCTAACATGATATGATGTAATTACTTTCCATGATGGTTTCGCCCAGTCACGTGAAAGGGGTGTTTCCTTGGGTGTGCCTGCTTCCAGTACATAAATGAATGTTCTGGCAGAGCTCACTGTCTCTGGACCCTGCCCTCTTCTCGACCCTTGGCCTCTAGTTCCTGGTACATGAACCTGCAGAAGTCTCCAGCCTGCGGTCTAACCCACAGATTTGGGACTTTTCAGCCTGACAACTGCAGGAGACGTTCCCTTGAAGCAAATCTCTCTCCATATGTGTATATAACACATGTCACTGGTTTACTCCTCCAGAGGACCCAGAGGAAGACACTAGCCAGTGACGAATGTCATAGCAGCCGATGACAAGGACGTCTAGTAGTACTGGGGACAAGAGTCACAGAACCCCAAAGAAGTCAGTCTCTCCTTCTTCATGTTGGATATTTAATCAATTTTTTTTTAAACTGTAAGTAGTTTGCCATTTCACTCAAAATAAATTCTCCTTTTGAGAATATGTATGTGACACCTGTGTGTGACTGTTTTCACAGTTCTAACTTCTTACCTGGCAGGGAGGTAGCAAGGACCACTGAAGAGGAGCTAAATATATACCACAGTTGAATCATGCACAAAAAGGTGTTTCTCAGCTGCATGTAAAGGCTTAAGGAAAATGAGTGATGGATTTTTAATGTGCTCAAATGGAACAGCTTGTGTTTTATGATTTCTAAGGTCAGCAGGGCGAAATCTGCTATGTTTAAATATGGACTTAAATAACCACAACTAGCAATCCTAGCCAGGTTCCCAGAAAGATTCTTTTGAGGTAGACAAGGTGATTCTAACACTAATATCAAAATGCAGAGAACAGAGACGGTGAAGGTAACACTGGATAAGAAGGAGAAAAGGACTTGAGTTACCAGATAGAGACCTGTGACAAAGCTATATTACAAAGCTACGTTCATCAAGAGAGTGTGGCCTCGGTTTGTAGACTGCACAACAGACTCACGGAATGGATAAGCAGTTCAGAAACAGGCATATCCCCATCGAACTTACTGTAAGGTAATGGTGCAGAGGAGTGGGGAAGGAAAGGCCTTTTCAACAAATGTTGTCCTTGTTGGGTGTCATCAAGTCTATTCCAATTTGTAACAGCACCATGTGACACAGAAGTGACCTACGGAGTTTTCTAGGCTGTAGTCTTGATGGGAGCAGATCACCAGATCTTTTGAATCCCAGTGGATTGCAACTGCCAACCTTGCACTCAGCTATCCAGCGCTGAACCACAGGGCCGCCAGGGCTCCTTTTCAGAAATAAGAGCTGGCTTAACTGAATATCCACAGGGGTGGGAAAGACGTTTCTTGATCGCTATGTCATACACAATACAAAAAAATCATTCGCAATTAGTTTAAACTGTAAATGTTAGCCTAAAACAAGGAAACCAAAAACAAAACAAGTGAAGTGCTTCATGACTTTGAGGGCAATGTGTGTACCTACAGTCGAAATGTTACTCCGATCTCCAAACCATACATTAAATAACTTCACTCAATCGCTACCACTGTATTAGTATTGCTTAGTCTTAATAACAGTTAGAACCAGTAAGAAACTTGAGGGATGGAGGTACGGAGAGACAGTGAGAATAGGATTATTTCTTTTTACCCGTTGATTCATTAAGCTTCGTTCGGTGCTTTCGAAGTGAGACTTTATCCGATGTGGATAAAGACTAGTGGGAAAAAAACAGAACGAAACAAAACAAAAACGTCTTGAAGCGCACTGCATGTAGATTGGTTTCAGTGGAACGAAGGCGTCAGTGGATAAATGAGGGAACAAAAAGGTCTACGGAAAGCAGCTGTCTCGGTACTCGATTTGGTCCTCGGAGTATCGGAGCCAAATTTTCGATTCTGCTCAATAGATCGTGGAACCTATTAACCCGCGAGAACAAAGAAACACATTATCGAACGGCAATGAACTGCCCCACTGCGGCCTCACGCGGGCGAATTCTGACCCGCGTCGCTTTCCGTCGTGCTTCCGTGTGCGTCACTCCCTGTCGCCGGTAGTGACGTCATGGGGCCGGCGGCCGGACGGCGCGTCTTCGCTTCCGGTCGGGAGCCGCGCGCGCGGGACTTTCGAGCGGGGGCCCGGCGGCTGGCGGCCATGAGCCTCTGGGTGGACAAGTACCGGCCCTGTTCCCTGGGGCGGCTGGACTATCACAAGGAGCAGGCGGCCCAGCTGCGCAACCTGGTGAGCCGGCCAGAGGCCGCGTGCCCGGAGCGAGGGGGCCGGGGGGCGGCCGGGGGGCGTGCAGCCGCGGCGCGCGGGCTCCGGGCCCCGACCAGCCTGCTGTCCTCGGGTCCTCGCGGGCGGCACCGGCCTCACGATCGCTTCTGTGCTCGGCCCGGGGCGTCCTTTCTGCGGACTGGGGCAAGTGAGGCTCAGAGGTCTCGGGAAAAGCGGGACCCGCGGGACACGAGGCCACCCGCAGCCGCTGCCCCAAACCTCTGTTGCTGAGCTGTCTTCATGCAGCACGTTTCCAAAACCAAACCATAACCATCTAGCCCATTCAGATTCTTGCGACCCTGTAGGACAGAGAAGCACTGTCCGGCAAGGTTCCCAAGGCTGGAGGTCTAGCGGTGCAGTGGTTAAGAGCTTGGCTACTAAACAAAAGGTCGGCTGTTGGAATCCACCAGGTGCTCCTTGGAAACGCCGCGGGGCCGTTGTTCTCTGTCCTGTAGAGTCGCTAGGAGTCAGAGTGACTGGAGGGCGTACAAGAAGCCACCGCCCTGTTTTTCTCCCCGGAGCAGTTGGTGGGTTCCAGCGGTTTATCTGCTGCCAGGCCTTAAAACACTGAGTCCCCTTGTCGGTTCCAGCTCACAGGGACCCCACTACAACAGAAGGGAACGCCACCCGGTCCTGCCATCCTCACCGTCCCCCCCTGTGCTTGAGCCCACCGCTGCCGCCCGCTGTGGCAGGCCTTCTCAGGGAAGGGCTTCCTCTCTTAAAGTGGCCCTCTCCCTTCTCAGGCAGGATGTTCTGCTCCAGGGACTGGTCCCTCCCGACCACGCGCCCACAGCGTCTGAGCCCAGAGGGCCCCTTTGATTGCTGACAGCTGGGATGCTCTCTCTCATGTGGGGCAGCTGGTGGGATTGAACCCTGGACCTTTGGGTTAGAAGCTGGGTGAGCGGCACACTGCCGAGACTGCTCAGTTTTACTGCTCATGATTCTGAGAGGGGCAGGTCATGGGCCCTGCTCTGTGGAAGGAGACCAGATTTTAGTGGGATTAGGTGGCTTGCCAAGGACCCCGCAGCTGTCAGTGGTTGGAGTCAGTATTGGAACCCAAACAAGTGACTCGAGAGCCTATGTTCTCTGTGCGACCTGCTCTGTCACCCCCAGACTTGGTGCTTCCCGGAGACCTGGTCCACCTTGAAGACTTGAGGGACAGGCAGGAGGGAGGTCAGGTCTGACAAGGGTGGAGCCATGCCAGACAGACACCTCTGTCTGAGAAGTGTTTTGTATTTATTTTTTGAAAACAGTGTTTGCTTCCCTTTATGTACAGATCTGCCCAGGTGCCCAGAAAAGGTGCCACCTGTCCCCCTGCAGGACTGGGAAACAGAAAGCTGAAGTCTCGTTTGGTGTTTTCAGTAACGAGACCCTTTGTTCGTTCACCAGATGCTTACTGAGCACCCGCTACAAAGTGAAGCCTGGGCAGAACAAAGCCTCCTGTCCTCGGGAGTTCATCTTTCAGTGGGAAAGGTTGAAGATAGCCAAGGAAGTTACGCCATGCGTTGTGGTTGTGTGCTGTTGAGTCACGTCTGACTGACCTGAGCCCTGTAGGACAGTAGAACTACCCGGTCCAAGTTTGTAGGCTGTCACCTGACAGGAGCGGGTCCCCAGGTCTTTCTCTTGTGCTGTGGCTGGTGAGCCCCAGCTGGGCTTTGGTGAGCTGAGCGCTTAACTGCTGGGGTACCAGGGCTCCTCCTCTGTCCCGTGGGAAGATGACAAGTGCTGTGGAGAAACGAAAGGGTGAGTGCAGGGCAGGGGACACGCTTCTGGTTGCGGAAAGCGGCACTGAGAAAGGACAGGAGAGCTGGGGCTTGCAGTTCGTGAGAAAGCCGCAAGGTCAGGTGCCTGGGGACAGAGTTGCGGGAGCAGCAGGTGCAACACCCCTGTTGCAGTCCTGTTCTAGGAAGCCTGGGGAGACCCTTGTGGCTGGGTGCTGGTGACCCACCGGAAGAACTGTGGGGGGTGGGTGGTGTGAACTCTGTGGTTCTGTGTTTGCCCAGCTCTCTGCCTTCACATGGGTTCCACGCATAGCACTCCTACAGGACAGAGACCTGCTTCCTAGGAATCCCCAAGGAGTGCCTGGGGATTCAAATCCTGGCCTTCTGCTGAGCAGACATGGCTCTTAACCACTGTGTCACCAGGATTTCCTGTTTGCTCAGCAATGGTCTGTATCAACGGACCTCTTCCAGTACTATTGGATTGGTAATTGTAGAACACTTTTTTTTAATTTTAAATTTTTATTTATTGTAATTGAGTGAAAGTGTACAATCCAGTTTAAATTCCCATGCCTGCCTGTGTGCAGCTCCTACTGCTCTCCTTGTTGGGTAACAACACATTCCTCCTCTCTGTTCTGTACAATTCGTGTCCTCTTAACAATCCCCTGTCCCCTCTTCTCCACCCTCTCCACTCTAGTAAGAGGCCAGCTGGGCAACATCCTATAGATACATAGAACCATAAAGTGTACACACGATATGGTCACTCTGTGTCGCCGAGTCCAGTCCATTCTTGTATGAAGAGTTGGGCTCAGTAATGATTCATGATCAGGGGCAGCTTCAGGTCTAGGGGCCCTGCTCCCAAAGGAACCCCTAGGCTTTCAGACCCTCAGTTGTGGTCTTTTAGTGGAGTTCTCAGGGTGCACCCCTTCTTATTCTCACATTGCCACTGGGACTCCTCTTTGCGAGCTCCATCACGCTGTCACTGGGGGGTGGCCAGGCACCATCTGGTTCTTCTGGTCACATGTTGATGTAGTCATCCATTGACATGGCTCTTTCTGTCTTCTGGGTTCTCTTTCCCCCTTGTGGTTTTTGTCCCTGTGACCACCTGGTGCAGGTGAGTTGGGACCAGTTGGTGTACAGGTGGCAGCTTGCTAGCTGTGGAGACCCCAGACGCCGCTCGCGGGTAAGGGGTGGAGCGGGCCCTCTTAGCGGTGGGCTGGCCATGCCAGTCGGTCTCGGTGTCCTTGTAGAGGGCTTTTAAAAAAATGAGAAATAAATAAAAAAGAGCAGTCCCCTGTGCACGGGGGTCGCTGGAAAAGGGCGAAAAAAGAAGAAAACAGACGGCAGCTCTTGTTCTCGTTCTTTAACCCTTGCTGTCGCGCCTGCCCTGAGCGAAGGGGACGCAGCCAGAGCCGCCCACGCCACCCGCAGACCAGCTGCCTGTTGTCACTGTAGCCGTGACTTTGACTTCCGTAGACTTTGTTTTTTGTGTGGCCATTTTTTTGTTGCATGGAATGGGGAATAGTTATTGTAGTTGGTATTTTTAATCGCATCATATACGTGTGAAAGCTGGACGGTGATAATCGAGACAGAAGAATCAATGCCTTCAAACCATGGTTTTGGAGATTTTTGAAGGTACAGAGCTGTTCTGGAAGAAGACCGACCGGAACGCTCCTCAGAAGCAAGGATGGCGAGGCCAGTCTTAGATTCTTTGGACGTGTCATCAGGCAGGATCTGTCCCTGGAGAAGGACATCACGCTTGGAAACGGAGAGGGTCAGTGACGAAGAGGAAGACCCTCAATGAGCTGCATTGGCGCAGGGGCCGCGGCACCGGGCTTCGGCGTGGCAGCCGCTGTGGGCATGGGGTGGGACAGGCTGGTTGCGTTCTGTGCTGCACAGGGTCAGTGTGAGTCTCAGCCAACTCAGCGACACCGAAAACGGCAACGCTGTGGCTGACAGTGGAGTGATTCCGTTTTACAAACATTCTCCTGTTTCCTGTGGACCACACAGTTTCATGGAAGCGGCAGGTAATGAAAGTGGAAACTTCGTTCTCTGGGAGAGCCGAGTGTGAGACGCAGAGCTGGCCCTGTCCGGAGCAGCTGCATCCTGAGTTACACGGGAGGACAGTTCTGTTCTCACGCCCCTTGCTTTCTTGCCAGAGATGGGTGAGTTTACAGAAAAAAGGAATGCCTAGGAGAGTCAGAATGTGTGCGGGCAGAAACCTGGCAGAGGAGGAGAAAACAAGTATTTCCCACTAAAACGTGCAGTCAACAGGTGGTGACCGCCCCCTGCCGAAACTGGAAAACTTGCAAGACCTGGAAGAACGAGGTGGCCCCATGGGGTTCTGGCTCTTAGTTGTCTCACGATATCAAAACTCATATCGTGGGCGCCTCTGTTGAGCTAGCGACTTCATTTTGTCTGTGAGGCTTCTTGACAGAACGTCCGCTGCTGCAGGATCCCCCACACGGAGGGTCTGTGAGGGCTGTGTCCTGGTCGCTGTGTCCCTCACAGCACCGCTCCCAGGCCTGGCTGCCGTCAGAGCCACCCGGGAAGCTTCTGAACGCGCTCTGCACTGCTGTGCCACAGACACTCGTGACCCTCAGCTCTGGGCCCCCGGGGCCCTTAACGCCATAGTGCGCACAGGCCGACTTCCTTTCCCGTGGCTGGGTCTGCCCCTGTCTGAGGGCTGTCTTGTTGACATCCCTAGGCGGACTTGACGCCTGGAAAGGAATGTCCTGGCTTATCCCCCAGACTTGAGCAGACCTGAGCAAAAGGCCAGTGGCAGAGCTGACGACGTGCCGGCTCCCAGCTGTCTCTGGGCTGGCACCGGCGTGTGTCCACAGGTGCAGCTCCAGACGCTCCGAGTGCCACTTGGCATGGGGACGCCCTGATGGGCTGCTCTCTCCTTTTCTTGCTTCCCACCTCCCTAGTGAAGTGTTTCATTTCGCTCGTCCGTGAACCAGGTGCACCTGGCTCTGGTCACACAGACTGTGTCTGGGGCCCTGTTACGGACAGAGTCGTGTTGCAGACCCTAACCCTTACAGCCGTGGTCACAGTCGCACGTGGGACTGGGCGGGTTTTGTTAGTGAGGCAGGATGAGGTGTCCCTGGAGTCAGTCCCTGGAAATGTAGAAGAGATGGAACCAGCGGGTGAAGAGAGATGTGTCAGATAGAGCAGGCCACACGGAGGCCTCCCAGGGACCGGGTGGCAGCAGCTACAGAGGCAAGGCCTTCCTCCAGAGCTGACAGAGAGCCTTCGCTGGAGCTGCTCTCCTGGCTCCAGGCAGCTGGCTCGCTAAACTGAGGGATGAGTTTCTGTTACAGCCGTGCACTTGCCTTGTGCTGGTACGGCATCGCTAGGTGCTTGAGGCCGCTGCACCAGAGATAGGCATGCGTCACGGCACTGCCGAGCCAGACTCAGTCCCGTACTCCAGTAAGTTCTCCAGGAGGTCCTGACGCGGGGTCTGGGAGTGTCTGCTTTCCGGGACAGAGTGCTGAAGGCGCCCTGGTGGTGCAGTGGCTAAGTGCACAGCTGCTAACTGAGGGGCCAGGGGCCACATCACCCCGGGGCTCTGCAGGAGAAAAGTGGTGACCCACTTCTGGGAAGGCGACAGCCTGGGAAAACCCGAGAGGCAGTTCTGCTCTGCCACAGAGAAAAATGCTTGGTTCTTTCTCTGCAGGTGCAGTGTGGTGACTTCCCTCACCTGTTAGTGTATGGACCGTCGGGCGCCGGGAAGAAGACCAGAATCATGTGTATTCTGCGTGAGCTTTATGGTGCTGGAGTGGAGAAACTGAGAATTGAGCATCAGACCATCACAGTAAGTGTTCCACGTAGAGGCTCCAAATACTTACAGCTGGGATTTCCTGTCCTGGTTATGTCACTGCTCCTGTCCCCATCGCTGACTATTACGGGGGTTAAATGAGAATTCATAGATAGTCCTGGTGCACAAGGAGTCAGCTACACGATTGTAATCAACGTGTGGTCATTGTCAGGTGTTCTTGAGTCATTCTGAGTCACAGTGACCCCACGTGACAGACAGAGCTGCCCCACAGGGCTCCTGGGCTGTGGCCTCGATGGGAGCTGATGGCCAGCTCTCTCTCCTGGAGCCTTTTAGCTGGCAGCGGCCGAGCACGTCACCGCTTACAGTGCAGAACCTGCTGTGTCAAGTGTGGGCGCAGGAATGAGGCCTGTGGGACCGGATCAGGGCCCACAGACAGTGACCTTGGACTGCTCCAAGTCGGTGGAAGAAGATGCACTTACTTAATAAATATGCCAGTGGGAGTGCTTGTCTGTCTTGAGACAGTAACCTTCAATCTCCACAACATGTAATTTATGAATCTAAGTGTCGGGTGAAATAAAATGTGAGTGTTAAAATGAAACTGTGTTTCCTCCAGCACCGTTTCCTTGACTCTGGACAGACCGTTAGTAGTCTGCACGGAAGCCGGAGAAGGAAAAGATCTGGATCTGTATGATTTCAGAAGTGTGCATGAGAAAAAGGACAGGAAAACAGGAAAGTGAGAGAGGGTCGAAGACGGTTCAGAAAGAGCGTGCCAGGAAAAAGACTTTATAAATTGATAATAGGACAGACCAGGGGGACATTAAACCAGAAACAGTCACAGGAGAGAGACATGGATGGCCGGTAAACATGTGTGAAGCGGCCCGTCCCCGTGGTCAAGGAGAAGCAGCCTGAATCTGTCGCGTCCTCCTCAGCTGGCAGAGACTGCAGGGTGCAGGCCAACCTGCTGTATTCGGGGACAGTCTGGGAGGGGAATTGAAGTGCCGCTAGTGGAACCTTCGGTTGGTGGGGCTTCATTGTCAGAGGAGGACATCCCCCTGGAGTCAGTTACAGGAACGTGAGAACAGCGCCCTTGTGACAGTCCTGTGTTAACTGTGGGATTGTGTGAGGGCGCAGGAAGTCAGAAACAGTGACTGGCTGTGGAGCACTCAGGTTCTGTGGGGCACTGGGCAGGCGTGACACTGGAGCATTGCCAGGGTGTGGTTACGTAGGACGGCAGAACAGAGAAATTGTATTTCCTTCTTTTTTTAACAAGAAGCACACTAAATGCACGTATGCACATACGTATGTGTGTTTCTTGCGCTGCCGTGGAGAAGGCTGTGAGAGCGTGTGCCCTGAATGCACAGTGCTCACCTGCTGGTACCAGGGCGGTGCGGAGATTCTGTCCTTAAGTAAAGGGAAAAATGGCAACAGGACGTGTGATGGGAGCTCACTCTCATATTACACATGTGTGTCTGTGCGTGAAGAGAGTGATGTGACATTAACACAGTCATGCTTGTGACTTCAGGACATGAGTTGTTTACATAATAAAGGCCAATGAAAATAGAAAAAGGAGGAGCTATCAAATAAAGAAGCATTATGAAAACCTAGCTAATTTCTTTCTCTGTAGACTCCATCTAAGAAGAAAATTGAAATCAGCACCATTGCAAGTAATTACCACCTTGAAGTTAATCCCAGGTGAGTGGTTACCGGCTTGCAGGACGTCTTTCTAGAATATTAGTTCTTGAACTGCAATCACTCGTACAGAAGCCCGTGTGCAAAGCAGATTTGGGTGAAGCTGCCGTGGCTGAAAGAGTCTGGAACGTTCCCGTTCTTTTCCTCTTTCGGACCCTTAGTCAGAGATCAGTATTCCAACTCTCTTGTACAGAGCTTGGTGTTTTATAAAGTTCATTGTATACTTGGTGAGTGTTTGCTAAATTTTACTGACGCTTTGAGAAGGGCGAGTGAAGTCTAATGGGCTGTAATGTCAGGCGTGAGTCTTTCAGAAGTGGAGTTTGGGTTACCAGGTCTTTTTCTGACACTTGTTTAGGTTTCTTGGTTAGAGGGTTTCTTAGTGTTACACCGCCCTGTGTCTAAAGAGGTGGCATAGTGGTTAGCCTCTTGCCTGTGAATCCCAAGGTCAGCGGTTGAACCCACGAGCCTGTGTGTGCAGGTGGAGCTGGTGGTCTGCTCCTATGAAGGTGCCAGCCTTGGAGGCCTTGTGGGGTAGTCGGGATCCATGCGATGACAGCAGGTGACGCTGGACCTGCTAACGGGTGTGGGAATGATGCGGTGGAGCAGTGCCGGGGATGGCGTCTGTGCCTTCTGAGAGCACGTGGTGGCAAGCCCTGGCCTTGCCCCTGAGGCCCAGCAGGCATCTCTGTCCCCTGCCCAGACCTTGAGTCATCTGTGCTCGAGCTGGGAGCTGGTTGCCCCGGGCTGGCCCAGGCCTGAGCTGTGGGTGTGCTGGGGAGTGCAGTGCGGTGGAGTTTCTGTTTGGGAGAGTTACTTTGTTTATCTTGTACAATCGTAGGTAACTGAGAAGTGAGTACTAGCCAGTCTGTGTAGTTCAGAGAGAAGTGCACCAGTGTCTGCTGAACAATTAACTAGTTACTGGATGTTAAACAAAACTTCATATAAGTACACGTTTAGTGTTCCCAGTGATCTTAAATTGTCATTGAGTACAGCAACAGTGTAGCCTTTAATGACTGAACTGTCTGCATGTTCTCCTGGGGTGACTGTAATCTGGTTAATGAATGGTTAACCACGCACGATCAGGACATGGATATCGCAGATACCGACTGAGGTCAGGGCTCGGTGCCGCCTCTGGTCCGCGGGCTGCTGACCCTGTGTCTACTCTGCAGTGATGCCGGGAACAGCGACCGGGTGGTCATCCAGGAGATGCTGAAGACGGTGGCGCAGTCTCAGCAGCTGGAGACGGGCTCCCAGAGAGACTTCAAAGGTGGGTCCTCAGGACGCGAGTCACGAGTGACACTCGCGGGGCGGGTGACGGAGGTGGGAGAGAAGGCGGCGGAAGCTCTTCAGCGCCTGCCAGCCCCCTGCTGCAACACCGTGGCTTGGATGAGGCGGTGGGGGAGAGGCGGCGTTGCTGTGCTCACGGGAGGGTGCAGTCCAGCAGGGTACAATCTGGGCACAGAGCAGATGCTGCTGCCAGTCATGCCACCCGCTTGGTCTCGTACCACTGGGTGAATAAAAGGAAAGACACCACGTAGAGGAAGAGATTGTGCTGTTCTGAAGTCACGGTTCCCATAGCACCGTGACATGTTCCGTGTCAAAGACTTAGATCAACCAGGGGAAATCAAAGTCAGCCATGATCTGTCATTCAGACACGGTGACCAGCGAGCATTTCCACCTTCAAGTACTATGAGCGTGTGGGTGTGTGAGCATGTGCACATCTGTGCATACGTGCTCCCAGGTGAGACCCTGACGTTCACTGTGACACCTGTAACGCTTTGTGATGCAGTTTGCTGAGTTCCTGCCCCGAGGGCTGTGAGTTCCCACCGCGGCCGTCTGTTCTTGGGGTGCCTGTCTGTCTCCCTGCGGTGTCACTCGGGGCTGCGGGGGTTGGCCTCTGTCCGCACAGGGTCACTGTCGGGGCTGCGGGGGCTGGCGTCTCTGTCAGTCTGAATGGAGAAGCAGACCCTCTGTGTTTGGTTTTTCTCCTGTGAGTGGGTGTTCTGTTCCTTCAGAGTGAGCGCTCGCCATGAAAGGGCGGTGTGCAGTTCCCTCTGCTCTGCAGGCCGCTCTTTCTGGGGAGTTCGTTTTCCAAGCAGAACCAGATTTGTTACCATCGAGTTGATGAGACCCCTAGCTGTCCCATGTGATGGAGTGGGGCTGGCCCATGGGTCTCCTGGCCTGTTGTCTCTGTGGGGAGCAGACCACCAGGCCTTTCTCCCTCGGGGCAACAGTGGCTTCGGCTGCTGGCCTGCGTGGTTAGGAGCTGGGCTCCTCAGTGCTGTGCTAGTGGGGCTCCTTTCTGTGATGACAGCAGCCTTGGGGACGCTGTGAGGCGGCTCTACTCTGTCCATAGGGTACCCGGGAGCTGGAATTGAGTTGACAGCAACAGGTTGTGGGTGATGCTTTGAAATCCAAGTAAAATGAATCACTGTAGCCACATCTCTAATTTTAACTTGCCATTACCAAGGGGAGCGTCCTACGCTAGCCCAGGTTGTTAAGAATTTCGTTGTGACGAGGAGGAGGGACAGAAAGCAGATCCAGCCCATGACTGTGTTCTCTGTGGCACAGTGGTGCTGCTGACAGAGGTGGACAAGCTGACCAGGGACGCCCAGCACGCGCTGCGCCGCACCATGGAGAAGTACATGTCCAGCTGCAGGCTTATCCTCTGCTGCAACTCCACGTCCAAGGTCATCGCACCCATCCGCAGCCGGTGCCTGGCCGTGCGCGTGCCGGCCCCCAGCATGGACGACGTGAGTCCACGGCCATCGGGAGGGTTCCCCTCAGAGTCCGTGGTGTTTGTGTAAAGACGCACGTGAGCCAGAGCCGCAGGCTGCCCGTCGGTAGAAACACGAACCCGTAGGTGGGCTGTCACCGTTGTGCGGGCCCAGCCCCGCGTGAGGAGGAGGGCCCCCCTGGGCCTGTCTCGGCCGTGGCCTCGATGGAAGCGGATCACTGGGCCTTCCTCCCAGGGCGCCTCCTGCCATTCACTCTGCTGGTCCTTCAGTCGGCGGCTGGGTGCTCAGAGCCTCGGTTCCCCCCCGGGGACCCTGACAGCTGTGTGTGTCCCGACAGGCACGGCGGGCGCCAGCGTGTGCACTGTTCTTTGTTACTGAAGAGTGTTGTACTTTGAACAAGCCGGGGTAGTTAAGGGTTAGGGGTGTGCGGTGTGTTCTCCTCGGGCTGATGGCCGTGACTGTGGGAGGACTGTGACCCTGGTGGGTGCCTGTGGTTTGCATTCCCCGGCCGACCTGAAGGCCGGTGGTAACCCACCCACCAGTGCCGTGAAACCAAGGCCTGGCAATCTGCTTCTGTAAAGATGACAGCCAGGAACACCCGAGGGGCACTTCTGCTCCATCGCGTGAGGTCCTGACGAGTTGGAGTCAACCTGAAGGCACCTAGCAATAGCAACAGGTGTTTTTAAGTGCCACTGGTGAAAGTTTGGGGAACACAGTTAGAGGCTCTGTAAAGAATGTTGAATGTTGGCAGCAGGAATCGTCTCCCCTGATGGGCTCTGGAGAAGTGTCCCTTTTTGTGCATTGTGCTGTCTGCAGATTTGCCATGTACTGTCCACTGTGTGCAAGAAGGAAGGCCTCACTCTCCCCGTGCAGCTGGCGCGCCGGCTGGCCGAGAAGTCCCGCCGAAACCTCCGGAAGGCCCTCTTGATGTGCGAGGCCTGTCGCGTGCGCCAGTGAGTTGGGGCGGCCCCCTGGGGGTCTGGTGCCTGGCACGCGGCACCCACGAGCCTGCTCTTCCTGTCCTCAGGTATCCCTTCGCCGCAGACCAGGACATCCCCGAGACAGACTGGGAGGTGTACCTGCGGGAGACGGCCAACGCCATTGTCAGCCAGCAGAATCCCCAGAGGTAACGGGCTGAGTGGGGGCTGGGAGGGGCTGGACCACTTTGCTAGCACAGAGGCGGTGTGTTCCCACAAGCCGCTGCATGCTGACCTCGTGCCCTGTGGACTTAGAGTCACACCTTAAATCTAAGGATCCCACTTGGAGGTCGGGTTTCCTTTCAGAAACTGGCTCAGGAGAGCTGAGCTGTGAGCTCACTGGGTGGGTGAAGTTGCGGGCGTGTGAAACCAGGCCGTGTCTGCAAACAGAGCTCACCTCGGAGTTTCTGGCTTTCCTTTCCCCATGAGTACTGTGTAGCTTACTGAGCATCCCCACCCGGAAAGGACAGTTTGCCCTTTGTAGTGGCTGCGTCAGCTGCGTGAAGGGTGCCAACTCTGGGTCAGGTTTCTAGTTCTGATGTGCTGGTTTGGGCCCCCGTCTCTGAGCGGGTAGCCCCAGCGTAGATCTCCATGCTCTCTCTGCACGATGATGATTCAATGGCTGTTACTTGGCCAAGGGTACTCCTGCAGTGTCTTCATCTGCGTGCTGCTGGCGCAGGAGCTGTCACTGCTGACCTTCGTGCCCTGGATCGTCGGGAAGAGCAGACACGACGGGGGGATGACATACGAGAAAAGCCCGTGCACGTAGACGACAATCCTGTACCTTCCTCGGGGGCACAGGGAGTGTGGGGGGCACGTGGGCCGCAGTGTGCTTTCCTTTTCTGTCTGCAGGAGGTGGGGTGGACTTCTGTTTGGTGAGGACAGCTCTGATTCAGAAAGGGAGGGTACACTTGTCCACTCACGAGAGGCGGTCCTGGGCCCCTGGCCCGTGGGTAGCGTGGACAGGGCTCCAGTGACTCGCTGAGGCGTACTCTGCAGCCCTTGTCGCTGGCCAGGACAGAGGAGCCACGGGTAGACCCCAGAATGAGTGGTTGGCTGTGCTGGGTTCAGGGAGACCAAGGAGAGCATTGGGATTTCGGCTTCCTCGGTTTTAATGGCTGGTTTTAATGAAAAAAAGAAATGTTGAGAACAGACCATGTTTATTTTCTTGGGAGGTCAAAGTGGTTAATTTTAACTTCTGCATGAAGTTCTTCAGGAGGATTATAAAATTGCCCTTCATGCCTGCTGCATTGGTTACTAGGACAGAGTGCCAAACATAGGGCCGTCACTGGTTAACCCTGGCGGCCCAGTGGTTAAAGCCCTTGGCTGCTAACTGAGAGGCCAGTGGGGGGACCCTGTGACGGTCCCCTGTAAGGAGTGTGGCCTTGGACACAGCACCGGGCAGCTCTGCTCTGTCCTGCAGGTCGCTGGGAGTCGGAGTCGGCTCAGCGGGCCTGGCTCTGGGCCTGCTCTTTTGTTAGGTTCACTTTGAATTTCTGTAATTGGTTTTAGTGAAGGAATTCATAGTTTTGAAAAAGGGCTACACATTTTAAGTGGGCTAATAAGAAGAGATCTTGTTTTTAGGAAAAAGTGCATGTTCTGTTTATAAAATGTTGATGTGCAGTGGCGAAGTCTCAGCCTGTAAACAAAATTTCTACTGAAGTGTAATTTAGAAGTCATTTATAAAAAAACAATAGAAATGACTATCTTCAGGATGTTTCTTAGTTTTCTAGTATCTGTAAGGAGAAAAATTGGTAGTATTAGAACTTTCCTGTCTGTGACATTTGGGTGTAGGTGATACAGTATGGGACAGTTTTCTGCTGGGTTTTGAAGTGTCACCTTGGTTGTTGCTGTGCTTATTTGTGGCTTCTGCTGCCCTGGTCTCTGGCTCTGGTGTCCTGACAGCTGTTGGCCACTGGGCTGCTGTTTCCTGTTGGGCTGTCTTGGGGATTGATTCCATGGTGCACTTCCAGAAAGATGGGGTACTGACCTGCCATCGGGGGGCCTGCTGTCCTGGTCCTGCCCCGGACTCTCCGTGTGCCTGCATGTGAGCCCGTGGTCTTCCCGGGATGTTTAGAGTCGGAATTCTTGTTTGCTTTGCCGTCCTGGCAGTTGTTGTCCGCTCCTGCTCTGTGTCACCTCCTTCCACACCTGCGGCTGTCCTTGGAGGAATGGTGCTACCGTCACTTTGCACAGACGACACCAGCAAGATTAGAGACAGCAGCTGGCTTGGGTGGGGATGCCGAGTTTATCTCTGTGGCTGTGGGGAACACAGGGGGGCCGGCAGCTCAGTCTGCGGACTGCACTGTCCCACGTGCTGCAGTATTCATCACTGAAGGTCACTGCAGTCACCTCGGAAGTCCCCCCCTTGGGTAGCTGTGCACCCACGCTGGCGCCTAGTCCACCCTTCAGAGCAGTTTGGGAACTCTTTCTGGAATGGCCATCGCACTCAGTGGCATGGTGGTGAGTTTTCAGTTGTCTGTGAGGGAGCTCTTAGCCAGTAAGCAAACAAGTGTGCTGGCCCACCCTGCCTACTCATCTGATCTGGCCCCCAGGGAGTGTTGTCTTGACCCAGAGATAAGTAATATATCGAAAAGAAACATTTAGATGACATTCAGGACATCTAGGGTAATAAGACAACAGCTCTGATGGCCACTCCAAAAAAAGAGTTCCAGAATGGCTTTGAAGGGTGGAGTAGGTGCTGGTGTCGCTGCCCAGCTTCCCAAGGGCAGGACTTCAGGGTGACCACAGTGAGGTGTGGAGCGCCTTTTCTGGGACGAGTGCCTTAACTTAGTTGTCAGACCTCGTGCCCAGCCGCTCAGGCCCCAGCTCAGTGGTTGGCTCTTCTGTCACTCTCAGCAACTGGCAGGTGACTGGTTAATCTTTTTATGACCGTTTTCTACATGTTTTAGTTAGCGTCTTTCTGGAGGGGAAAAATCAGTAAGTTCTTAAACTCCGTGGCTGAATGAGCTCCTCCCCACTGTTCACAAAGGCTTCGTTCCTTTGTGGTGCTTTGACGTACTTAACGATCGTGAATGGGAACGTCACCTCGCTTTCAAAGTGTTCTGAAGATTCTTCTGTAGAAAATGAGCTGAAATTAGAAGCTGCTTCTCTGCCAGTACCCTGAGTACAAGCCACTGTGTACAGAAATGTGCCTGTGTCTGGAGTGTGGGCTTCCTTCATAAAGCAAGACAGCACGGTGGGCACTTGGGGGAATGGCCCCTGATGTCCTCACACAGTGTCAATCGTCTGTTTCTCCCCAGGCTCCTGGAAGTTCGTGGAAGACTGTACGAGCTTTTAACCCACTGTATTCCTCCTGAGATAATAATGAAGGTAACCAGTGCTGAGCGTGACGTTGGGTGTACAGCTGTCTCCCTCCTCCTGCTCGTGGCCTCAGCAGAGGTTGTCTGAGCCAGGCCAGGCCACTAGGGTGGTGTTGGGAAAACAGGCGAGGGCCTTGTCTTCTGGTCAGCTGACAGGCTTCCAGTAGGTTGGAACGTCGGGGCCGTGGTCATGGGAGGTGTGCTAGTTTAGATTGGGAGGGTGCTGGCGGCTTCTCTGAGGACATTAGGTTCACCCTGAGACTTGGAAGAGTCAAAGGAGGGAAGGAGGCAGTTGTGTGCATAGCTGGAGCAGTGGAGGAAGCCGGGTCCTTAGGCGGGTCCAAGCCTAGGCGGCCCCAGGCCCCCCCAGGCCCCAGGCCCCAGGCCCCCCCAGCCCCCCCAGGCCCCTCCAGGCCCCAGGTCCCCCCAGGCCCCAGGCCTTAGGTTTGGTCATTTGGCTGTTCCTGAGCTAGGTTGATCAATTGCAAGGTATTAGGGAACTCAGGAATATCCGCTTTCTGTTAAAACACAGAATTTCACGACACCCAGAAATTCAGGTGATGCTGAGTATACAAAGAAGAAAAAGTGAAGTTTCACTGTTCCCACACAAGTGACACTTCTCCTGAGGAGTCCCTGGGTGGTGTGGACAGCCACTCACTGGGCTGCTCATTGAAAGGCTGGCAGCTCAGGTCCACCTGGGGCCGCCTGGGCAGACAGGCTGCGTGGTCTACCTGCAAAAACCAGCCCCTGGAAGCCCCAAGGGCCGCAGTTCTGCTCTGACGCATGGGGTCACTGTACACGGGAATTAACTGCCAACTGTTCATTTTTTTAAAAACTCTTGTCACATACAGATGGGTCCACATGTGTGTCTGTGCTCTGTGTGTGTGCCGTGTGCTGCAGCCGTGTGTCCTTCAGCCACGCAGCAGCCATGTGCCCTCAGCCGTGCAGCCCCCTGGCTCTCTGAGGGACATGTAACTGTGTCTGCTGTAGCACTGTGGCACAGTTTGTTGAGTATGACCCCCTTGGTAGGACTTGACGTGAGTGCGGGTTATTACTGTAACGAATGCTGCAGTCATTACCTTCGACTTGCATCTTTGTACCTCCGAAGTGACTGTTTGGGGTGTGGTAGGTAAGCACCACACGGTCGCTGGTGGAGAAGGCATGCAGCCCCCTGCCTGGGGTCCAGGCTGCTAGTTTCTGTAGAATTCGGCCTGTCCTGTGTTCAGCAGGACTCCTGTTTTGCGTGTGGGATGAGGAGCCCCGTTGTCTCCATTCCTGCTCAGCTTTCGGGTTGTCTTCCTGCAGGGTCTCCTCTCGGAACTGTTGCACAACTGTGACGGACAGCTGAAGGGGGAGGTGGCCCAGATGGCGGCCTACTATGAACATCGCCTGCAGCTGGGCAGCAAAGCCATTTATCACCTGGAAGCCTTTGTGGCCAGGTTCATGGCGCTCTACAAGAAGTTCATGGAGGATGGCTTGGAAGGCATGATGTTCTGACACCTGTCACTTCTTGGCGTCCTCGTCTCAGCCTGTGTGTGTGTATCAGAGGCACTGTGGGTAAAGGAGCGCAATGCAACTGTTGTGTGTGTGCATGTGTGTGTGTGTTGGGGGCACTGTGGGTAAAGGAAAGGAGCTCTGCCTAACTGTTGTGTGTGTGTATGTGTGTTGGGGGCACTGTGGGTAAAGGAAAGGAGCTCTACCTAACTGTTGTATGTGTGTGTTTACTGGGGGCACTGTGGGTAAAGTGAACGATGCCAGCTTACTGCCGTGTGTCTGAGTACAGCTGCTGGCCCCCATCTTCTGAGTTCGCTGTCCTGTACTGCTGAGCAAGGAGGCCTAACGGTGCAGTGGTCAGGTGTGCCCCTGCTGACCAAAGGGTAAAGGTAGGCAGCGTGAACACACCACAGGAGAGACTGCCTGTCTGCTTCCATAGAGACTTAAGTTATGGAAACCCCACAGACCACTTCTCTAATGTTGGGACCCTGTGAGTCCCTGTTGACTAGATTTGGTTTTTGTGGCTGGGTGTGGGCGAGGGATGCCTGAAGTGTGTCCTGGTGATGGGATACCCCACTGCAGCTGTCGGTGGTTTGAAGGAGCAGAGCTGCTCAAATGGCCCTGAAGCAAGCCCTGGTGGGTTTTTTCCTTAAGAAATGTTCAGCGGAAGGGAGGGGCCAAGATGGCAGAGCAGAGGAGGTTTCCTGTGACCGCTCTGACAGTAACCCAAAGGAACAAATGAACCCAGTACATGTGACATCTCAGGAGCCCTGGCCATCAGAGGGAAAGTCAGAACATTGGGCTGAGCCCCAGGGAAGGGTGAGCAGTGCCAGAAGTCCATAGGACTCCACAGACTGACCCGTCCAGAGACGGCCACGGCCACTGCCTGGTGACCCCAGCGTTCAGGTTGGTGGGCATCCTTATTAGCAAGAATAGTTGTCAGAAGAGTCTGGTTGCACCTCCATGATTAGAGACAGCACTGGATCACTGAAAGTAGGTCGTTGTGTGTAAAGTGCTGCACGTTAGTCTGAATCTTTCCTAGAAGATGGGCCCCTCTACCTTCTGGTCCTCCCTGCTTCTTTCTTTGCCTATGGCCAGCACTAGAGTCTGATGTTGTTAACTGAGCTGGTCATAAAGCCTGCCCTGAGCCATTCT
Source organism: Heterohyrax brucei (assembly GCA_028571685.1). Classification (NCBI taxonomy): domain Eukaryota; kingdom Metazoa; phylum Chordata; class Mammalia; order Hyracoidea; family Procaviidae; genus Heterohyrax; species Heterohyrax brucei. The sequence continues at coordinate 85,421,026 of CM053159.1, forward strand.
CCATGTCCCGTCTGCACTGCGTCCATCTCTGGAATCTGGTGCCATTAACTGGCCTGGAGGTAGGGCTTCTCAAGCATACCTTGAGTCAATCTCTGAGACTTAGAGGGGGTTCAATTCAAAATGGGAGAAGAGGGGAAAGAAAAAAAAATTCTGCCAGCTCCTATAAGCTGGAAAACCAGGGTAGAATCTGTTCTTTTACCTAGATTCATACATAAGGGGATATACTGTCCTCACAGACACTAAGGGACGACTGGCCATGCCTTTAAATAACTATTATTTACTGATGACTCAGGAATAGCAGTCCATATCAAAGCACTTAGGGGGAAAACCATGATCTCTTCAGAAAGCTTCCAAAACAATCCGATTTTCCAGAGGAAGGGAGCTTCCTAGAATTATCAAAGGTAAAACACAAACGGTTAATATTTAGGACTCTTTCAGAGATGAGGAACGGGGTGAGGCACACTGCCGCCAAGCATAATGACAAACTAGCTGCAAGAAGGCATTGAGCAGCAAGAATTAGAAATCAAGTAATAATAAAATTATGGAATTAGATAATAGACAAAGGAATTAGATAATAGAAGTGAGGCAATGGAAGTCCTAAACAGTGAGATTAAAGCTAAAGCACTTGACATCAACATATTGGGGGAAAATCGGATAAAAGAGTTTTTGTAAAAGTCAAACACTAAAAATTATGCATGACTCAGTGATTAGAGTACCAGAACGGGGGAATAACACAGAATACAGAGATAGTTGTTGAAGATTTGCTGGCAGTAAACATACCTGATACTGCTAAAGATGAGAAGACACCTATTCAAGGTGCTCATCGAACTCCAGATGGTAGGTTCCTGAAGAAAAACACCAAGGCATGTTATAATCAAGCTTGCCAAAACAAAAAGATAAGGAGACAAAAAGTGGTTAGGGATAAGTGAATAATAACTTACAAAGGAAAATCCATAAAATTGAGCTCTGACTACTACTACAGAAGCCATGTAGGGAAGCAGGCAATGGGATGACACAGAACCTCAAAATTACAAGAAATTTTTAACAAGGCCTTTGGTTAGAAAACCAGTAACACCTGATACCACCTGTCATGGATTGGAATTGTGTCCCCCCAGAAATAGTAGCCATATGGCTGGGCCATGATTCCCAGTATCTTGTGACTGTCCTCAGTTCTGTGGTTTTCCTATGCTGTAAAAGGATTAGGGTGGAACTGTAAATCCCTTCAGATCACCTCCCTGCTGCACTGTAAAGGAAGTTTCCCTAGGGTGTGACTTGCCCCACGCTTAATCCTTGCATCGTGTAAGAGACAAAAGGAAAGAGAAGCAGAGAATTAGTAACCTCACGCCATCAAGCAAGCAGCACCGGGAAAAGAGCGTGTCCTTTAGACCCAAGGTTCCTGCACCAAGATGCTCCCTGGACAAAGACTGATACAATACTGGACTTTCCTTTGGAGCAGGCAATGGGGAAAGCCTTCGCCTAGAGCGGACATCCTGAAATTGGAGCTGTAGCCTACAGGACTGTGTAAGAATAAACTTGCCTGTATTAAAGCCATCCACTCTGTGGTATTTCTGTTAGAGCAGCACTAGCTGACTAAAACACTAACCGAAGATCAGAACACAGAACAGAGCAGCCAGATATTAACTCAAATAGGAAAATTACAAAAGTAAATCATACAGGGAAAACACTGAAAATAGGGAGGTGGAGATGTCATCATGTAAACATTACACCACAAAAGAGGGACCCAAAACAAAATGTAGTCAAACATCTTTTATATGGACAGGAAGTCAAGGTGATACAAAGAAATTAAGGGTGTGTTCACATTTAGAAAGCAGTAAAGGTGACCACAAAGAATACTCTTCTATGCATCAAAGTAGGAAACAAGGAAAATATGAAGTCTCAGCAAGTAAAAAACCACTAACATTGAAGATGGTAACACTTTATAAAAAGATTCTCAGAAATTTAAATGGACCAAAGGAATTGTCTACAATGCACAAAAAAGACATCAAAATGACAGCGCTAAGCTCATACCTATCAATAATCACCCTGAATGTAAATGAACTAAGGGCACCAGTAAAGAGATGGAGAGTGGCAGATTGGATGAGAAAGTATGACTTATCAGTGTCCACAGGAGACACTGTAGACTCAAGACACAAATTTCAAGTAGAAGGATGGGGAAAAACAACAAAAAAGAGTAGAAGTAGCAACATTAGCCTCTGATGAAAGAGACTAAAATGATTCAAGGATCAATACTCCAGGAGGACACACCATGTTAAATATCTGTACACCTAATGGCTCCAAAATACATAAACTAACTGCACTGAGAAGAGAAGTAGATAGCTCCACAATAATGTGAGACTTCACACCACCCTCAGTGAAGACAACATCTAGGAAAAAGCTCAGTAAGGGCACTAAAAACCACACACATGGCCGTTGGGTTGATTCCGACTCAAGCAACCCTATGAGACAGCAGAACTGCGCCATGGAGTTTCTGAGGAGAGCTTGGATTTGAACCACTGGCTTTTTGTTCAGCAGTCATAGCACCTAACCACTATCCCACCAGGGTTTCCCAATGAAGACCCAGGAGATCTTAGTGCCACAGTCAACCAGCTTGGCCTCATAGACACAGTGAACACTCCACCCAACAGCAACCAAGTATACTTTCTTTTCCAATACACATGGGTCATTCTCCAGAACTGGCAACATATTAGCCCATAAAGAAATGCTCAGCAAAATTCAAGGTACTGAAACACTACAAAGCATCGTTTCAGACAGTAAAGCCATAATAGTTGAAATCAGTAGTGAGGAAAACAAACATGGGAACTGAAGAACACCTGGCTCCAAAGCCTGGAATCAACTGAGATTGAAAACACCCACCGTAATCTAGGGGCCACAGCAGAAGCGGGGCTCGGAGCCCAGCTTATCTCAAGGAGTGCACACATCCAAGGGAAAAAGGCCCAAATCAAGTAACTACAACTTGAACAAGTGGAAAGAGAGCAGGAAAGGAACCCCTCAGCCGCCAGAAGAAAGCGAATGATAAAAATTAGAGCGGAACTAGACACACAGAATAGAAAACCGATGGAAAAGTTAACAAGACCAGAAATTGTAGTTTTGAAAAGAGCAACAAAATTGATAAATCACACAGTAGAGGAAGCAGATAAGTTTAATAAGAGATGAGATGGTTGATACCACAACAGAGCCAACTGAAATTAAAAGATTCAGAATACTATGAAAAAATTGTACTCTAATAAATTTGAAAACCTAAAGGAAATGGAAACGTATCACCTACGAAAACTAGCACAAACAGAAGTAAAACAACTAAATAAGCCCATCACAAAAGAAGAGATTGAAAAATTAATTTAAAAACTCTTAATTAAGAAAACTCCTGGCCCTGAAGGCTTCACTGGAGAATTCTACCAAACTTCCAGAGGAGAGTTAACACAACCGTTACTGAGGTATTCTGAAGCATAGAAAAGTGTGGAATGCTCACAAATTCGTTGTGTAAAGACATCATGACCTTGATACCAAAACCAGATAAAGACAGCATAAAAAGAAAAGGTCAGAGCAATATCAAAAACTTCGATGCAAAATCCTCAAAAAATTTCTAGCCAATAGAATTCAACAACATTAAAAAAAAAGTCATACTAGGGATGCAGGGATGGTTTAACATTAGAAAAACTATGTAATCAACTACATGAAGCAAAAGATAAGAACCACTTGATTTTATCAATTGATGTGGAAAAGACATTTCACAATCCGGCATCCATTCATGTAAAAAACTCGGCAACATAGGAGGAATAGAAGGGAAATTCCTCAACATAATAAGGAGCATCTCTATGCAAGGCCAACAGCCAACATCATCCTGAATGGAGACTCTGAAAGCATTCCCCTTGAGAACAGGAACCAGGAAAAGATGCCCATTGTCACCACTTCCTCAACATTGTCCTGGAGGTTCTAGCCAGATCAGGCGAGATAAAGAAATGGCATCCAAATTGTCAAGGAGGAAGTTAAAGCTATCCCTATTTGCGGATGATATGATCTTATACACAGAAAACTCTGAAGAATCTACAAAAAAGAAAAAAAAACTACTGGAGATAATAGTATTCAGCAAAGTATCAGGGTACAAGGTAAACGTACATAAATCAGTTGGATTCCTTTAAACCAACAAAGAAACCATCAGAGGAAATCAAATTGTCATTTCCAAGAGCCCCGAAGAAGGTAAAATACCAGAGACATAGAATACCTACACTAAGAAAGTTACAAGATCGCAGTTGGCGGCGGAGCCCTTGAATGCCCCGTCAGGGCGCCCCCTTCTCTAAAACTCGTACCCGCTGAGTCAATTCCACCTCATGCCATCCTACCGGACAGAGCAGAACTGCCCCGTGGATCTGAACCACCAGCCCTTTAGTTAGCAGAATTGACCACAGCAGGGCTCCTTGTGCCCCGCAGCCCTCAAGTATCTCAGTCTGTCCTCGCGGGTCCCCTTCCCTACCCGCACTTCAGACTGTGTCCCTGATTGCTGCATCTGTGCGCCTGTGGCTTTTCCTCAGACCCTAGTTCTTCTGGCTGCTTGTGTCTCAATGGGCTTGATTATTATTAGTATTGGTGACAATGTATATAACAATACTTGCTGCATGGTCTTAGGGTGCCTGTGCCACTGTCCTCCCTGTGTCTGTCACCTTGGACCCTCTGCCCTCAGGGTTCTGGCTGGGACTGTGGCCAGTTTGGTCTCACATAGACAGCTCCTGGAGACAGCTCAGTGCTCAAGCAGACATTCTTTATGAACTGCTCTGAGGTGGTGGTATCCTGAAGTGTCCCCAGCTCAGGACAGAAGTGATCCTGGGCTCCGGAAGCTTGTCTTTTCCCCGAGACCACAGCCAGGGGAAGAGACACAAAACAGAACGTGTTGTTTCTCTCTGCAGCCAGCCCCTTTCCTGTGTTTCTCTCCAGTTGGCAGGCGAGTGTGGCAGCAGCCGTGTTACCTCCTTCTGAGTGAGGTCTGCCTGGTTGGGGGGCCGTCACATTTGTAAAGCAAGCCCTTCAGCGGCTTCTCAAGGAGCCAAGCACCTTTATATCTGCCTCATCACTTAAGAAATGTATTCACATGGGTCCCTACCCCGCTCAAAACTTTGTCAACACACAGGCGAAACGTCTCAGTTACAGGCTGTATGTCAACCTCAGGACACGTCGTAGCAGTGAGGATACGGTTTTAACATGACATTGAATTAATACAGTAAAACATGCAAAAACCAGGCCCATGTGAGGCGGAAACATGGCAGAAGGAAACCGCCAACCTTTTCCACCACTAGAGGGCAGGAGAGCAGGCAGACTACACCCGTCCAAGGTGGACAGCGGTGGGAGCGGGGAAGGAAAGGCCGGCCTGCCGAGTCCCGGCTGCCCCAGGCTGCACTGTCCTGTCGGGGAGACAGTCTCCTTTTCTGATTTTCTACAAGCAGCCTCAGCCGCTGGTGGCAGGATGACTTTGAAAAGGAGAGTCGTCAAGTTGTCATGGTTGAAACAATGAGCAAAGCCATCACTGTCTGTTGCTCTGAAAGTAATTCGTCCCATCAAAAGAGATGCCTCTCTGCTTGGAGGCTTCCCATGTGAGTTTCACTTTGTGATTTCCTGCTGACACTGACTGAGCAGTGTCAGGTGACAGCTGGGGACCTTAGCAGCGGAAGACCTCACCAGCCAACGTTAGACCCTGTTTCTAAGAGCAGCAGAAATGCCTGTCCTGAAAGCTCTAAAAAGCGTGAATTTTTACTTTTGAAGTAGGAAGGTGCTTGTGAAAAGGCACTTCCTGCTCTGTGTGGCAAAGATGTGGCCCAGGACCCCTAGGAGGGTGCTCCCTAGGGTGACAGGCTGTCTTAGCTCCGTGTGTCTCACTTCCGGGTATTTTAAGATGAGAGCTTGTCCTTCCAGCTAGCTCGGCCTCTTGGCTCTGCTCCCGCCAGCATCCCCCCGGTTATCTGGCTCATTTCCTCACCTGAACAGCGAGGTCTCCTAATGACGTCCTGTCTCAGTGGCCCATGTTCAGCCAGCTCGCTTCAGTGCTGTGCACAGTGGAGGTCCTCGGGGAGAGGACACCTTGTGCCGTGCATCACTGCGGTGAAGTATATTTGGCAGTCACCTTCAAAAGAAGAGCTTTGTATCCTCCTTGGACATAACTCACCTCAGTGACTTCGCAGCTTTTCCCATTTATAGACCCCATCCTTTATAGTGACTTATTTTTCTGTCTGTCTTGTACATCACAAAGATGCTTTTGTCAATAATTTTATGTGACAGATTATCTTCCCCCACTCGTACGTGCAGACACACACAAAGACATATCATGATACCTTGAAAACTGAGGAGCCCTGGTGGTGCAGTGGTTAAGTGCTCAGCACTGAATGAAAGGTTATCAGTTCAAACGCACCCAGCAGACCCCCAGGAGGAAGGCCCGGCCATCTGCTCCTGTGCTGACGACAGCCTAGAAACCCCCTCGGGACAGCTTGCGGTCACTTCAGGTTGCTGTGAGCAGGAATTAATCCCATGGAAACTTGTATCAACAAAATAAGAGGCCGAGAATATGCACGTTTTCATAAGCAAAAACTCTGAGAGCAAAAAATCTTTCCCTTTCAATACCTTGAAAGCTAAGACATAGTTTTGAAAGATTAAAAAAAATAACTGTAGATTTAGTATTGATTTTCTCTCTGTATTTGTCTGTAACAGTGTGTAGTTTGTACAAGTGTCCGAGGACTGTGTCCCAGTACGTCTCCTCTCCTTTTGACTTGGTGTTTGTTGTCCGGGGTTTTTCAGCGCTTGAGTCCGACTCTTCCTTGCTGTTGACCATCTGCCTGTCCTGAGTGTCCAGGGAGTTCGGGGGGACGTGGGATGTAAATGTGTAATGAGGCTTCTGCTTCGATGTCCCCTCTGAAGTCATCTTCGTCCTTCCCTGAGTGTCACGTTGCACTGTTTCATCACAGAATGGAACCTACAGATTGCCTCCCAGTGCTGTCGGATGCTGTTTTTTGTAATAGTGAGCTTTCAAGAATGATTCTAAAAATGATTTCCCAGAGGTCCTTCAGAAGAGTGGTTACTGTTGCTTATCTCGTCGCTTGGTGGGTTTGCGTGCCTTTGTGCCTGGGGTGCTCACGATGAGGTACCTTCCGGCTGTGGGCACCCTTGACCCTTGTTCTCTGTTGCAGCCCTTACAAACACATGGGGACCCAGGACCCAAACACGTCACTGTGTGTGTGCGGGGTCTGAGCAGCGCCAGCAGCTCCTCTGCTCGGGTGCTGAAGGCAGGCTGGAGTCCACTCAGATGCCTGGTTTCTACTGAGGAAAAATCAGGCGCTGAAAACCCCAGGGATCCCCACAAACAGGATGTTTAGAGGCCATGCTGACCCGCTCGGCACGGACCCCCAGCCTCCGGAGGTGTGAGGCCATAAGGTGGTCTTCTCATCAGCCACCCGGTTGGTGGGGTTTGGTCACTGCACCCTGGGGATAGAATGCAGTCCTCTGTCATTCCCTGCCGGGCAGTGTTCCTGTTTTGGTCCCCGGCACCTGAACATCTTCTGTTCACGGGGAATCCTGCAGAGGGTGCCCAGGGAGAGAGAGGACCTACCCCCCTTACGGAAGCCACTATGGCCAGACCCCTGACATAGCAGGGTGAGTGGGAGGGCCTGCTTGTGGCCCGGCCTAAGGAGCTGTGCCATAGGGTTGAGACCTTTCCCTGCTGCAAGGCCAGCCCTGTCCTAGCCTAGCTCTGTCTCTCATGCACTAAAATTGCTTCTGTTACCTTTAGAACTTTAAGTCACAATTTCTCCTGCTGCTACTTGGGCTTCTGAGGTGTAGAGCCAGTGGTACCCAGGATGGAAAAGCTGCCCCTCTTGGAGTCAGCGAGAAGGAGCAGAGACATCTGCCTGTCCTTGTCCTTACAGAGGGAAGGAGTGACACCCCCTCAGGCAGCCAAGGTGCAGCCATCACTCACTGTCCTTAGAATTGCTGAGGATCCGTGGTCCAGCACACCAATGTGAGCTCAGGATATTTTGGTCTCTATTTTGATGTTGGCAAGGAAATGTCTCTGTGGAATCCGGCCACAGGGGGCAGTTAGTGGCTTGGTTTCAGATGAAAAGTCCTGAAGGGCAGAGCGCTGTCCTCAGGTGGGCTCTTGTGTTCTGCAGAGATGCAGACATGACGGGGTCTTTCCTTCATCTACCTTCTCTTGTGTGGAATGAGACAAGCTAGCCACACAGCCTTTCAAAGCTGGCCAAATTAAGCCATGTTGATGTCATGTTTCCAGATGCACAACCTTGCCAGACAGCCACCTGGAGCAGAAGCAGAGAGGTTGGGACGGTGAAAGAATGGCTGTTCCTGCGGCTGAAAGACATCACCTTCCAGTCTGTCGGGAGGGGGGACAGGTGGGTTGGCTTCCACCTGGGATGACAGCTGGCTCAGGCTCTGGTGAAACTGCCACTGGAAAGCAGGGCAGGGAGACCCTCCCAGGTGTCTGTGGGACAGCCAGGCCATCTGCTGGGCCAGTACAAAGATGCTCTGTCGGCTCTGGAGTAAAGTCCGGTATTGCATCAGTCTCTGTCCAGGGACCATCTTGGCGCAGGAACCTCAGGTCGTACGGAAGCGCTCTTCTCCTGGTGCTGCTTTCTTGATGGTGTGAGGTTCCCCAGGTAGCTTCATTTTTAATTTTTGATCTTGGTGGCAGAGATAAGAGAACATGTGAACGTTTCCTTCTGCCATGTGTGCTGGCTTGATGGCTTCACCTCCTTGTTGGTGCCAGTGGCCCAGCGCGTGGTAGGGAAAATCTGCTTATAACCTAAAAGATACCCTGGAAGTGGCTAGATCAGAATGGAGAAGTGCCTGTCACCGGAGCTGATGACCTCAGGAAGCTGGGAGGAGGGAGGCTGTCACCTGGGGCAGCCTTGGGGCGTTCCGTGAAGTCCATGGGGCCACAAGCAGACGACATTCGTCTGTCCTGAGGGGTGATGGGTGGGGGCGGTAAGATATTTCTGGTTTATGAGGATTTTACCAGGCTCCCAATGTTCTGAACACCGGCCTCATGCTTTGTGAAGAACAAACACAGTGGGCAGTCGGTGAGTGTTTGTGGCGTGTGAGACGCACGACAGCCGGGGCTCGTGGGTCGCCTCTCCCTGAAAAACATCGAGGGACAGTGTCAGTCCGGCTGGTTTTCTTCTTGTCCATCCAACCATGACTCAACCAGCCACTTAACCTTGGAAGCCAGCAAAGGAACCCAGACCTGGGGCCGAGAAAGCATGAGCTGTGGTTGGCGCAGGCGAGCTGGACTGGCCTTCACAAATGCGAAAAACAGTAGTTTCCGAGCCGCCTCTAGCCTGTCTGGTCAATTGGTCCGAGAGTGGTTTTGTTCAGTGTCAGCTACATTGAGCAGCTGGCGCCTGGGATCTTAAAGGCTTGTAACCAATCACCTGACACGTAGCAACTGTCTTCTGTTTGTTCAGAAGAGGAAGCCACAGACCCAGGAACTGCAGAAGGACGTGGACTGCAGATTTAGTCCACACCGTGAACCACTGTCTCTGCTGCAGTGAGACCAGGAGATGGACGGTAACCAGCCACGTTGCTGAGGGCTTTGGTCAGGTGCCTGGTAAATGCATCTTGATCAAGAGGACCAAGACTTTGAATTAGCATAGGAAACGAGACTTACTGAGCACCTCTAGACTGGAGGAACTCCCACTATGTTTCCTGGAAACAACTTTCAAGCATTGAACTGAAGCTGTCCCATAAAATCATCTTTAAATGGAACAACAATGCAAGTCGTTTACTGGGCTGTCTGCGTTGGTCACTGCACTCTCCTGGAGAACAGCCTGTGAGAGCGAATGGTCCACAGGAGCCCAAAAGCGTGGATGGGGACATCACAGGGCAGCTGTCAGCTGTCAGCGGTGACCCAGCGTGAGCAGCGATGGGAGAACGGGACACAGCGGCAAGTGCGCACCGTGTTTTTACACAAAGCGTGCACCTTCTGTGTTTGTTGGCCAGCCACCCTTCCCCTCTGGGGTATTTTTGTGAGCATGGTATGATCATTCATTTTACAGTGACATATAAAAATTATGAAAATACCTTGTAGGGAGAGGGTGCAGCCCGCAAACAAGTGTAGAAGGTGTGCGTTTTCTATGTAAAATACGGTATCTGTCAGAGAGCCTTTCATGTAAAAATTACTGAATTGGCATGTGTTGGCTGTGTGTGTTTTCACCAAGTAATGATAATAAAACAGAACTCCACTCTCGCCTGTGTCCCAGCGGGCATCTCCCCACGTCGAGGTTCTTTCCCAGGAGTGGCCCACAGCCTTTCCAGATGCAATATTTCACTAAATTCTCTCAACAGCTTTGGGAGATAGATGTTGCCCCCTCTGATGGATTAGGGACTCAGAGATTTAAAAATATATATATATATGTGTATCATAAAAAACAAACAAAACAAACCCACTGCTACATTTGAGTTGGACTCACAGTGACCTGACAGCACAGAGCAGAACTGCCCCATAGTTTCCAAGGAGCAGCTGGTGGATTTGAACTGCCAGCTTTTGGGTTAGCAGTTAGTAACCCACCGTGGGTTACCCATGGCACCACCAGGGCTCTGACAGAGGTCAGCAACAGATCACCCGATAGATGTGACTACCCCGAAGCCTGGTGTGTCAGCTCCACCCTCACGGCTGCTGTGGCTTCCTGGCAGCCACTTCAGCTTCCTGGGGGCCCCATGGTCTGCACATGGCCACTAGTGTGAAGGCTGGTGGTTGGCACCCGCCAAGGGTGATCTGCTCCTGTGAAGGTTCCAGGCAAGAAAACACACAGGGCCGTTCCGCTGGCATCACTGTGCGCCGGAGCCGACTCATGGCAACGGGCAGCTTATCGTTTACCTGGGAATTTCTGTTAGATCAACGACTGAGGAAACATCCATGGGTGTCGGAGAGGTGACGCCACAAAGGCGCAACTGTCCAGAGGAGGATGTATGGGGACACAGTGACAGAAGTCAAGGGCTGACATTCGGGGTTTGCAAAGGGACACGGAAGCACCGATTTGGGGCTCAGGCCCTGCAGCTCTCAGGCGCCCCACCTACTCCTGGGAGACCCCGGAGACCCTCAGCCTTCCTCGGCCCCGTGTCTTCATCTCTGTGGTCATCGTGGCTACCTTAGCTATGACAACCCCGTGCACAACAGATTGAAGCCGCCCTGTCCTGCCCCGTCCCTGTGACTGGGGTGGATCTCAGCACTGAGGTCGTGGGGCTCTCACTGGCTGATTTTCAGACATAGGTCACCAGGCCTTTCTGCCTAGTCTTATTCTGGAAGTTCCACAGAAACCTTTCCCGCATGGCAGCAGCACACGGCCGCCACTGACAGACATGGGGGCTGCATGTGGGGTGCCCTGGCTGGCAACCGAACCTGCATTGCCTGCGTGGGAGGCGAGAATGTGACCCCTGGCCGTCACTGCCCCTCCTCTTAAGGAGGGGGTCAGTGACAGCACCAGTGGCGGGATTTCTCCGTGAGAGCTCCCGGATGAGCTGTGGACACGCTACCCCGGTTCACAGCTCACAGACCGTGCCCAGGAAGCGGTGGTGGGAAGTCACAGGGCTTCGTTTGTCCGTTTGAATCAGAACGAGTCCTCCTTTAGACCTCGTTCTATCTCCAGATTCTGGAATCGTAATTCCAGATCCTGAAATCGTAAGTTAGCATTTTGGCAGCAACAGCATTTGCCTCTCAAAATGTGATGCACTTGGGTGTAAATATTCCCACCTCTGTTCTAGCTTCTCTGTCCAAGTCTGATGGTACTGGCCTTTTTTGTTTTCTTCTTCTTTTTTTTCTTGTACAATTTCCAACACACCCTATTTGGGGCATATTTTGAATCTGTATTTCATCAAAACCCTTGGGACCACTCAGCAAGGGTGTACACATTGTGCTAATTGTGACCAGAGTCCCTGATAATAATCTAAAAAGGTCTCATGCCATTACTGCCTGGCACAGCCTCGCTGACTGCTCCTTACTTAGTTACTAGCAGACCAAACCGTGGCCTTGCAGAGGCAGCAGGCATGGGGCCAGCTGCCCTGTGGCTGGGGGTCTGGGCCCTGGCCTGGCTCACTGGGCACCTACTCTCTGAAATGCCTTCTGTCTCTTTCCGCAGGGGGTGACAGTTCTAAGGAGGCAGGGAGCATGACAGAGAGTGACTCAGCCCTGGAGAACGCGGGCCTGGAACACGTCCCTCCAGACAGTGAGGTCCTGAGTGCCATCTGGTAGATTCCGACCCACAGAGGCCCCGTGTGACAGACGAGGCCTGCTGCACAGGGTCTCCCGGGCTGTTGTCTGTATGGGAACCGATTGCCTGGTCTTTCCTCTGTGAAGCCACTGGGTGGGCCTCAACTGCTGACGTGTCAGTTAGCAGGCGAGTGCTCAACTGCGGGGACCCCATGACTAATCCTGAGAAAAACTCTTTGTTGCAAAAGTTGGGTCATCTGTGTCCAGATAGGGACATAGAGTCCCTGACGTAGCAGGAGGAAAGTGGGTGTGCAGAACTAGAGCTCTACTGAAAAGACCAGGCTGGATGGTCCACCGGACTGGAGGGTACCCGGAAGACCTGGTCCCCAGACTCTGTTATCCCAGAATGGAACCCATTCCCAAAGGCACTCTGAGATTGGACTGGGCTGTAGGACGTCAGGTGACGCTGGTGCAGAGCGTGCTTCTGGGGTTCAGTAGATACAGGAGGCTCACCAGGCAGCTTCTGTCCTGAGGGGAGATGAGAGGGCCAGGAGGATAGGAGCTGGATGAATGGACGTGGGAAACACAGGGTGGACCGGAGGGGTGTGCTGTCACGGGGTGGAGAGGAGGGGTATGCTGTCACAGGTGGGGAGGAGTATGCTGTCACGGGGTGGCCAAGAGGGGTGTGCTGTCACGGGGTGGCGAAGAGGGGTGTGCTGTCACGGGGTGGACAGGAGGGGTGTACTGTCGCGGGGCGGACAGAAGGGGTGTGCTGTCACGGGGTGGGACAGCAGACAGAGTTACATCGTGGTGTCTGTGTGGGTTTTTGTATGACAGACTGACTTAGATTGTAAACTTCCACTTAAAGCACAATAAAACATTTTTTTTTGAAAAAATTGGGCTGTCTATTGTTAAATCTAACACACAGATGAGAACTTTAACGGGCAACCTGAAAACTCACTGCCCCTGAGTTGATACGAACTCACAGCGACCCTCCAGGACAGAGCAGAACTGCCCCCCAGAGTGCCTGAGGAGCCTTGGTGGAGCCACACTGCTGGCCCTTTGCTGAGCAGAAGCAGCAGGTGACCACCGTGCCACCCGTGTTTCCTTCAGGGGCAGGGGCCCTAAATGAATGGTGAAGAAGCAGCGTGGGCAGAGGTAGAACCAGGTCCCTGCGTGAAGTGTGTAACCAGTGTCAGTGAGTTGTTCGTGTGGCGCTGAGAAGCGGACGTAAGCTTGGCTGTACGTATCAGTGCCCCAAATAATACACAGAGAGATGTGTTTCAACTGGGCTGTCCCGTTAGGGTTCCCTCCCTAGGACAACCAGACTCAGGTGTCATCTCTTCCCAGTGGTTCTCTTGCTTTGTGTCAGCGAAAGCTGAGACCAGTTGAACTTGCAGGCGGGTCCTTAGACGTGACCTCCGCCGGTGCGTGGGGACAGGATCCCAAGAGCCCACGTGATGCCAGGTCTCTGCAGAGCAGGCGCACCGCCCCCGTGGAGTGTCCCGACAGGCCACAGGGGGCAGCTGTTGCTCCACAGACTCTGACCTTTCCTGTCCTACCGCAGAGGAGCGCTGAGCACCTACTAAGCGCCTGCATCAGGCCAGGCTGTGGGATCACGGGGCGAAGGAAGCAGTCTTGCAAACTGGAGCTGACAGCCTGTGGAGGGGGCAGACACTGAGTGGGGTGCCGCAGGACAGGACACAGAGAAGGAACCACGGCGTGTCTGTTGGGACCCTGCAGTCGACTGGCATGCACACGGGGACCTTGCAGATGGCTTGGGGGCAAACTGCATGGAGCCCACGATGGGCTCCTAGGAGAATCTCCTGTCCAGACCAGGACCCGCAGTGACAAAGCTTCACCTAGGGCAGGGATCTTCCAATACGGATGGAACAGCAAGGATCCCAGGTGCTGCCGCAGTCAAGCGCTCCCCACCAACCCAAAGGTTTGCTCTTGCCACCCACCCAGGGCCTTCCAGGAGAGGACCTGGGGGCCTTGCTCCTGGGAAGAGCGCAGCCTAGGAAACCACACGCGGAGTGCACTTGATGGCATCTGCCAACCACAAGGTACCCCATGGGACTGCTATTGGGTCAACTGAGACTCAGCAACCCGTAGGATGGAGTAGAATGGCCCCATCGAGTTTCCAAGGACAGCCTGGTGGATTTGAAATGCCAGGCTTTTGGTGAGCAGCCACAGTTCCTAACCATCACCCCACCAGGGTTTCCACAATAAAACATGCTCTACTTAATACAGTCAGTTCAACATGTGGGAACAGTATTACTAGGGAGTCCTTTTAAACACATGAAACAGTGCTACACTGACTGCTAGAACTGTGTATGTTTCTTGGTAGTTGAAAGAGCACAGGCTCCTAGGCCCGGAGACCTGGAGTCTGCTCAGGGGTCTGCCTAGACAGGCTTCGCAACCTCGGGGTGTCGGTTTTCCTCCTACGAACCTCCATTCACCTCTGAATGCCTCCACACTGAGCCAGGTTCCAGTCCCAAATCCCACATTGGATCTCTTTCTGTTCAGATGACCAGTCCGTGAGCTTCTGCAAAAGGTACACAATTGAATACTTGCTTTGCAATTCTGTGCTTCCAGGGGGAGGAGGGACAGCAGCACAAGTGTCTGTCTATTGCGCACTCCCTGACTCGGGCTGTTTGTGTCAGTCAGCCGGATTCCACAGCAGCTCGGAAGCAGGTCTTGTCACCAGCGCCACTTACCCGTCAGGAGGGTGAGACACAGGGAACCCAGCTGGTCAGTGACCGTGTCACCCTGGCTCCAGAGTTCACACCCAGACACTCTACCCCACTGAGTCCTTCCCGTCGAGGCTGTCTGAGGTGCCAAGCCCCTGTCTGTCTGTCCGCGGGTCTGCGGGGGTCTGCTGTGACGCTGGAAACACTGCGAGCAGAGTCCAAACACAGCAGGGCCAGCCAGGGGCAGGGTTCCGGGACGTTCCCACACTGAGGAGGGCTGGGTGGGGCACCTGGGTGCTCGGCCTCTGAAGTGAACAAGCGAAGCCACGTGGTAAGGGAACATCGTCCAGGTCACTTGCTTTCGACAGGTCATCAGGATCCATCGCCAGGGGAGGACACTACGTCTGGAGAAACTGAGGACCAGTGAGGGCACGGGAGGCCCTGGGGGAGGTGGGTTGGCACAGTCACACGCCCCCTGATGAGAGGGCGATGTTGGACCGCCCAGAACTTTGCACTTTTGTACGTAAGATTGTTGTGAGCTGGAGTCCACCTGTCTGTCCGTCTACACCACGGCAGGCCACCTGCAACCATTGTTTCGTTCCCTGCCCACAGCTCCCCGGGTAAGTGGTTCCTAAACCATTGTCCGTGTCCGCTGCAGGAGGAACTGAACTCTGTAGGACCATGGGCGACTGGGAGGAGGACCCTCCACCGACCTCGATGGAAGGCTGGCGAGGCCTGTGGTCCCTGGACGCGGTTTAAAGAGCACACGTGTCACTCCAAAGGCTGCTGCCTGCCTCCGACTCGCGTGGTCCAGGTTACCTGCAAAGCTAGCTGCTGCCCGCCTGGTCTTCTTTCGTGGCAGCATTAACAGGACATAGGAGTTGAATAATAGCCTCCACCCTCAGGAAAATCAGGTTTCTACTCCACGGAGTACCATGAGATCTCGGCAAGCTGATCACTTCCATAAACCTCCGTTTTCTCTTCTAAGAAATGGGCATAATTCCTGCCTTTTAGGGTAGTTGTGGTTGTTTGGGACAATACACGTCTGGTTTCTGGGACGACACCTGGACCGTAGCCTCCTGCGCCCAGTAAACAAGCATTACTGTTACTCTTGTCGTCATTATGTCCTCCCACCATGCTGACGATGTCTTGATAGCGATGGGTACACGTCCTCGGTGACGTTCAGACAACGTGCGCACCAGGTAACATTTGAAGTGAAAGCTTTAAAGTGGTTTCCTGTGATTAGGAACACTGACATTGCTGGAATGGCGGTCATTACTGCAGGGTACAGCAACCCTGTGTGACAGAGGGGACAGCCTCATGGGGTCACTTGGCTGTCATGTCACCCTCACAGGGACAGAGTACCAAGGCTTCCTCCCACGGAGCAGCTGTGTGGGTCTGAACCGTGAAACTTTCACTCAACCAGCACTTAACCGCCGCACCACCAGGCTCCTTGACTGTGGAGCTCCAGGCCACCGACACCAATGGCAAGGCTACAGGACCTCCCAGAGGCAGTCGGGTACCACGCATGCAGACATCGCTCTACATGGCAGGGTTAAAGGGATTGCCTGGGGTCACAGATCCTTGGTGCTGATAGGCCTCCTAGGACTGACAGGGGAGCTCGAGGGAGAAGCCCCCAGGGAACAGAGTCACCGGGGTGCCAACAGAACGAAAGGGAAGCTGGCAGAGAGCTGGGAGCCTGACACCATCAAGAGGGCAGCCGTGAGAGCAGAGTGTGTCCTCCAGACCTGAGGTTCCCGCGCCGAGGCGCTCTCAGACCAAAGGAACACTGGTGCAGTCAGAGGCCCTCCCCAGCGCAACAGAGACGGTGGTTCTCCTGGAGTGGCAGCCGAATTCAGGCTTCAGGCCGTCTGCACTGGGTGAGAATCTAGTGTTCCCTGTTAAAGCCGACCGCTCGTGGCATTTCTGTTGGAGCAGCACCAGATGACCGAGACAGGCCTAGTGCTCAGCGCCTCTGTGAACAACAGCCTCCTTGGCCACAAGACAGAAGAACTGGATGACAGGTTCAAACCACCGGCCTTTCGGTGAGCAGCCGAGACTGCTGTGCTTCCTTCATCCCACCTCCAGCCTTTCTGCTGCTGAGAGATGAGAGTGCTCTGAGCCTGATTGTCCTGGGGCTTCCATGATCCATTGCGATGTACAAAGACACAGTGACATTCCCTAGACTGTGTCCACTGAGGCAAGAACTCATACACAGTCATTTCAAGAAGCCTTTAGAAAGCGTCAGTGTTGGGTCACCGGGGAGCAGATTACTCTTTAACTCTCTGCTGGGAACTCGACCAGCTCAGTCACACTGTGTGATGGCTCACCAATCCCACACTGGCTGACTTTAAAGAGAATTCTTTTATTTATTCATACAAGAAGCGCTTTTTGAGAGTCTGTCGTCTAGTGGAGTCTCTTCTGAGGGCAGTGGATATGCAGGTGATCCATCTATTCAGGCCCTGCCTTCGTGGGCTCTGGGTTTATTCACGGCCACCATTAGAGTCAGGTGGCTTCCTGACCTCCCGACGAATGTCCCAAACACAGCTGAGGCTCCCTGTTAAGCAGGGTGGGTAGTGGCCCTGGGTCACTTCTGGAAATGTCAGACAGAACTGACACGGAGGAAATGCTGCTGACATGTGAATCCAGGCCTGTCAGCCGAAGTCCGCTTCCCGGTTGTATCCACGATCCGATGACAGCTGAGGCCATGACTATGGCCACGGGTGTTCTATGGAGACCAGCTGCCATCAAGTGCACTTCGACCCCTGGTGACCTCACGCAGGGCAGAGCACAACTGTGCTCTCAGATTACCAGCGGCTGGTTTCAAAAGTAGATCTCCAGGCCTGTCTCCCGCGGTGCATCTGGGTGGGCTCGTCCCACTGGTATTTGTCGGCATCCGACTGTGTCCACCACATGCACTTCCGGGGACGCCGTGTAGGCCAGGCTGTCCTATCTGGGCCATTCTGCTATTTCCCACGACACGAGGAAGAGAACAACCAGGAGTGCTGTGTACACTCCCCGTACTGAGGAGATGAGCAAAGCTACCACCTTAGAATGGTCTAGCAGACTTCCTCATGGAAGCTTCTGCCCTCTTCAGAGAAGCAGTGACTCTCAGGAACTCTCACATCCAGGGGTTCATTGCTGTGGGCCAGACATCGTGCTCAGCTCCACTGAACCACTAGGAACCGGTGACACGGGCCATACACCCCGACCCTGTGGACACTGAAACCCGGGCGCTGAGAGCTTGGGAGACTTGTCCAAGGTCCTGCTGCTGGGAGAGGGACACTGAGATGGCACCAGGGCTGCGGGACTCCTAGGTTTGTTCCTGTTCTTTGTGCTGCCTTCTAAACATGTTGACATATAAAATTAATTGTTTAAAGAATGCAGACACTTATCCGCAGCTGAAGGAGACCTGGGCTGTGCAGTCATTACACACTGGGCTGTAGCTGGAAGCTTGGCAGTTTGAGGCCACAGAGCAGCTCCATAAGAGAAAGACTTGGCAGTCCGCTCCCGTAAAGCCGACAGCCTAGGAAACCCTGTCCCTGGGGTCACCACGAGTCAGAATCAACTCAGTGGCACCTGCCAACCACAACATCCTTAGCTAGGAGAACACTGTGTCAGCCACTCACCACTCATTTCATGAAACAGCACTGCTTTTGAGGTACGTCTAACCTAACCCGTATGTTGTTGTTGGGTCCCGTTGAGTTGCCAGCTCCGGGGACCCCCTGTGACAGAGCACAGCTGTCCCCTGAGGTTTCTAGGCTGTAACTTTTCTGGGAGCAGACCTCCAGCTATTTCTCCTGCAGAGCCGCTGGGCTGGGGGAAACATCAGCCTTGTCATCTGCAGCCCAGTGCTCCACCACCACAGCACCAGGGCTTCTAGGCAACCAACACTGTCACGGTTGTCGTGTTGTCCACTGTGACTCACAGTGGCCCCGTGTGACACAGTAGGGCTTTCTAGGCCAAAATCTTCACTGGACCAGATCAGCAGACTTTCCCCTGCAGAGTCCAGAGCCACCCAGAATTTATCACACTTTTCAACTTGTCAGTCACTTCCAGTCACAGTCCATGAGAACCACTGAGTCTGCCAAGTTCAGTGGCTTTAAAAGCACTGGGCACCTGTTCTGTGGAGTGTCTTTTTCCATCTCGCCCGTGAAGTCGGACACTGAACAGGACTGGGAGTGGCAGTGGCCTCTGGAACGTCCCCCGTGCGCATGAAGCGCTGGCAGATGACGGCATGAGGGGACCCCCGTAACAGACCACAGACCCCACCCTTGTCTTTTAATGTCCTTTTATTCACATGCCAGGTCCCCTTCACATCTTATCTTGAAGTGTTGACAGGAAAATCCGTCACCAGCAGAGTATAAATGAAGTCACACACCCAGCAGGACAGACAGTAACCTTCACGTGGGCACCTAAGAAAATCCTGGCAGAGACCTTGAGACAATCAATTTGCAAATAACTGGAGAACAAGAAGGTGCTTAGTGGATAAATGACTCATGTGTCCCACTTAGAGAAAACGCTTTCCAGCTCATCTAATGCAGTAGGTCAGGGAGGAATGGTACACGGATTCCATCCTGATTGCGGCAAGTCTCCTGATTCGCTGCAGGTTACACTCGTTAATGAACTAAGAAAAGGTGTTTTTTTTTTTTTAGTAATAATAAAAATGACCAAGAGCAGACTGCCAATTGGATGATGGTGACCGCACAGTGTCAGGCACTGAGGCAGGAATACTAGCTGCTCTGTCTCTGCTGTTGTTAGTGAAATTGATTCTGACTTGTGGTGACCATGTGTGACAGAGCAGAGCTGCCACGGGGTTTCTAGGCTGTGATCTATTGTCGGTGTGTATGTGTGCACACACACAGACACAGACGCAGACACAGACACACACACACCATTGACTCACGGCGACCCCATATGGCAGAGAAGAACTGCCAACAGGGTTTCTAGGCTGTGATGTATTGTCAGTGTGTACACGTACACACACACACACACACACACCATTGACTCACGGCGACCCCGTGTGGCAGAGAAGAACTGCCGACAGGGTTTTCTGGGTTGTCATCTTTAAGACAAAGGAGGCTTGACTGCACCATGGCTTGGCTCTTGGCTGCTGAAGGAGAGGTGAGTGGTCGGGACCACTGAGGGACATGGGGGCCTGTTTCTGCAACAATTCAAAACTCATTGCTTTCTAAGAATTATGACTCACAGTGGCCCCATAGGACAGGGTAGAACCTCCTGTGGGGTTTCCAAGGCTGCTTGTCATCTTTATGGAAGCAGACTGTTGTCTCTTTTTCCCGTGCCTAGGAAATCCGATGGGCAGTTCTACTCTGCCCTGCACGGTCACTGTGAGCCAGAATGGACTGGAAGGCAAGAGGTGGGGTTGAGTTTAATTTCATGGGAGCAGACAGCCAGGACTTTCCTCCTCGGTGCCCCTGACTGGATTCAGAAGGACGGCCTTTCAGTCAGCAGCTGAGCACGTCACCTGGGTGTCACCAAGGCTCCATGCTCTCTCTATAGGGTCAAACACATGTCTGTGAAAACACATGCACACATGTGCAGAGAGGCGATGTATTTGAAAATAGCTGAATTTTCAATCTTAGTATTATAAATTTTGGGTCATATAAATGTGCTTAAAGTCTTATTTTTGACAAATGAAGAATATAAGTAATTGTCAGAAGTTTCACAGTAGACCAAGGAAAATTAATAAGACATCAGAAAATAATTTTTAGACATAGGAATTGGCGTATTCAGGACAATTCAGTCTGAAAAAAAAAATCAGATGAGATACTTTGATAACGTTCTCCAGATTTGCATCCAGGATAATGAAGCATTCTCGTCAGATTCATCCAAGCAAGCTGAGCAAGTCAGCTGATTCTTCTTACAGAATCCCACGACACGTCAAAACAGCCGTTGGCAGTCGGCAAGCACTCTGCCTGATCCCAGGCCCGGACCTCCTGGTTGGCTGCTGGGCCACCTCTCCTCAGCCCAGCTCGTCATCAGTTCTGCTGCCTGCGCCCTGGTGGCCCCACGGCAAGGCACCTGGCTGCTAACACAAAGAGTGGCGACTTGATCCCACCCGACGGACCTGCTAGAGAAAGAGCTCCCGCCAAGGTCACAGCTAGAAAACATGACGGGGCAGTTCTGCTCTGTCACACGGGGTCACAGTGACTCGGGACTGACTGGAAGGCACCCAGCAATGACCTTGTAAGGCCTCCTTCCTCCACCTCTTTGAGCCCTTCTTTCTCAGCTGCCGCTAGCTGACGATGCTCCTGTCACCGCTCACTGGACTGTCTTCTGGTCCAGTTCCCAGGCCACAGGATCCTTCTTGAAGAGTGGGTCAGCCCACGCCTCTTCCTCTGACACAGGCCAGATGGCCCTGACACCACCAGGCTGACCACACCTGGTCGCTGTCCACCTGTCCACCTCACCTCCGGCCTCTCCTTCCAGTGTGGCACGCCCATGTTTCCCAAGTGAGCTCCTCAGATTCCAGTGACTGCCACACTTAGCCAACGTTTCCTGTGGCCACGTAAGCCGGGTTCAGTGCTGGATTGTTCCGCACTTTTGTTGTCGGGTGCCGTCAGGTGGGTTCCGACTCAGAGCAGCCCGAGGTACAACAGGACGGAGCAGTGCCCGGCCTTGGGCCGCTTCCGTAGCTGTCTCTATGTGTAAACCCGTCGTTGCAGCCACTGGGTCGGTCCGTCTCGTTGAGGGGTTTCCTCTTTTTCCCTGATCCTCGATTCTAGCAAGCATAATGTCCTTCTCCAGGTACTGATGCCTCTTGACAACATGTCCAAACTATGTAAGACACAGTCTCGCCACCCTTGCTCCCAAGGAGCACTCTGGTTGTACTTCTTCCAGAACAGATCTATCGGTTCTTTTGGCGGTCCATGGGACAGTCAATATTCTTCTCCAGCACTGCAATTCAAAGACAGAGCTGGCTTTCCCTTGTAGGATTTCTCAGAACCTATGTGTGTCAGGACCCCTTGGGTGACAGGGTGACCTAAGTGCTCGGCTGCTGGCTGGACGGTGAGAGGGTCAAACCCGCTCAGGGCCTCCTCCGGAGAAAGACCGGCTGATAAGTCCCGTAAAGATTACAGCCTCGGAGAGCCTGTGGAGCAGTCCTAGGCTGTCGTATAGCGCCACCGTGAGTCGGAACGACTCGGTGGCATACCACAACAAGGACAACACTTCTGTGGTTTGACCTCTGGTCCCTGGGACGTAAGCATGCAGAGGTCTTTGGCCAGCCAGCTGACCTGCAGATTTTGGGGTCACTAGCCCCTACAGCCCTTTAAGCCAGCAAAGGTCAACCATCTGACCTATAGATTCGGGGGCTCACAGGTTCCTATAACCCTGTAAGTTGGTAGGGTCTCTGGCTGGCCACCTGACCTGCAGATTTGGGGGTCACCAGCCCCTACAGCTTGTAAGCCCGCAGGGGTCTCCCTCCTGCAGCCGGCCCCCGCAAACATGTAAGCCACCTCAGTGAAGGCAGTTTCTCTCTGTCTCTACACGCACTTCATAGGGTTTGCACCCCTGGGGATCATAGTCCAGACCCTGGCTTCTGGGTGGTAGCGGTGCCCGCACTAATAAGAGGACCAGCCGTCGGCATCTGCTTTCATTGAGGGCACCTTCATCTTCTCCTGACCTGAGGTCCCTTGAGGTCCTTGATACTGGCCTGCCATTCACAGTGCCTGTCATCGCACTCACCAGCTGCCATCACGGCAGCCCCCACTTCTGGGGACCTTGTGTGTCTCAGGGTAGAAATGGGCTGCGTCGGGTTTCCGCCGGCTGCGGTCCTCTGGGGGTAGATGGCCAGACACTTTCTCTGCAGCACCTCTGGGTGCATCCTTAGCACCCGAGGGTTTAACCGTGCTGCCTGGGGGCCCTGGCACAGCACTAGACCCCTCCCACGTGTGTGCTTGCAGTTTGTGTTCTAATTGTAACCCTAATACCCTGCAACATGTTTCCCTTTTTCAAAATGTATAATTGAGATTGCCACATAATTAATGCCAGAGTGATACTCTAAATAATCTGTAAGTGTTTTTTACTGTACCAGCTACTCTGGCCTCTGCACTGGCCTCTTCCCAAAGGGGCGCAGAGCCCCCTCAGCTCCTGGGACCTTGGTCTCCCTCCTTTTCCTTGCTCTCCTGAGAAATGCCCTTCAGCCTGGAAAACAGCAGCTAGGAGGGCGGCCTGGCATTTTCTGCATCCACAACTTTCTTTCTGGCTGCCTAGTTTCACTAGCTGAGGAATTTTTGTGTAAGTTTTGTCTTTGCCTGCTACACACATGCAGGTTCGAGTCCAGGTGTCTGACATACACATCTGTAGTTTAATAAAGGGTTCCTTGTGACTGTTCCGTGAGGTATACAGTTGTCTGTGGGCTATGTGCTTAAAAACGTGAAATATTTCTTGTTGCAATGATACATAAACTAATGTAAGAATTGTCTTTTGAGACTCCGTGGAGAACAGCCTGGGTTGCTATTGGGTCTCCAGGGGCATCAGACCTCCTAACAAGCCTTATTCCTCTTGCTAACTTGGAGTGTGTTTCACCAGCTTGACTGCCGCTGGGCGCGGACCCCAGTCAGGTGACGCAATCGTCTGCGAGTTAAAGACGCTGGGTGGCCAGCTTTGCCCCTGAAGCTCCCGCTCTGGCCCTGTGAAAACGTGCGATTATCTGAAGATAGACCTGCAGGCCTGGTATCTTTATTGTCCCTGGGCCTGGACCAGCCATCAAGGGATTGCTGTGTTTGCTGTTTGTTCTCAGGAAATGATAAACTCTAGGGCATTTTTCACTGTTGCAAGTTATTACATGTCAAAAATTAAATCTCCCCAAGACAAATAAAATAGATGGAAGCTAACTGTGAGTGGAGCTCATTTCAAAATTTACACTTAAATCAACAGCTGAAAATAATTTCCCTAGAGAAGGAGACATCCTCCAATTACTACATAAGATATCCCAGCGAAAAGTTCTTATAAATTTAATTCACTGTCATTTGGTAAGAAAGGAGCTAACTGCATCTTTAGTTAGTTTCAACGTCACCACCAATCAACCACCAGTCATCTTAGCAGAGGTTGCTCAGAGCAAGGCAACAGTGACGGGCCTATGCTAACACCATTTGACAGTCTGTCAAAACCACAGTTGAAACCATGAACCATTTAATACTTTTATTTTTTATAAGTAACTTTCAAAATGACTGTCTTAGATCACTGATCCAGTTTCAGCTCTGTGCAACAGCAACTAAAACTTGTGACCGGAAATGACTCTTGGG
Organism: Heterohyrax brucei; assembly: GCA_028571685.1. Lineage (NCBI taxonomy): Eukaryota > Metazoa > Chordata > Mammalia > Hyracoidea > Procaviidae > Heterohyrax > Heterohyrax brucei. The sequence goes on from CM053159.1 coordinate 85,445,199, forward strand.
CTACGTTTTGGCACTGAAGCCAAGGCCTTTCGAGAACACTGACAAAGTCTTTGGGGCTCAGACGGTCACTAGTTTTTAAAGTTCTTCACCTTCATGACACATACATTTTAAAAATGTCCCTCCCTCCCTGACAGCCCCTGTGATAGAACGTCGTCAATGTGCTTAGAATAAAGAATTCCGGAAAATAAAATTCATTCTCTTCCCAAGGACAGGCTTAGAGCCAGGAAGGGCAGAATCATCAACTCCTAAATGAAATCCTGGTATTTCCATTAAGGGCTTGGTCACCCTTGCTGCTTTTGTCTGCAAACTGCTGTGGAATTCGTCAGCTCGATAGTTGTTTTATGAGAATGGCAAGTATCTGCAGAACAAGGTACAAAAGGGACGGACACGCTCTGGGCTTGGGGGCTCCGGTCCAGAAACCTCCCCACAGCCTTTGGGGGCCACCGAGCAGGTTTCTGGAGCTGTGCCTAGGAGCCCAGCTGCTCGCCGAGAGGCTGGCAGCGGGGCAGCCTCACCCGCTCCTTAGAGGCCCTGTGGGGCTGTTTTATCCAGTCCTGCAGGGTCACTATGAGTCACGATAAAAAAAAAAGTTTTTTGAGCAAGCTGTACTGGCTTAAAGGGTCCTGAGGGCCAGAGGGCAGTGGTGGTTCAAGGGTAGAATTCTCTCCTTCCATGTGGGAGACCAGGGTTTCGTTCCCGGCCGTGGGACCTTGTGTTCAGCCCCCACCGTCTGTCACTGGGGATTGTGTTTTGCTGAGATGGGAGCAGGTTTCCGGGAAGCTTCTGGACTAGACACACTGTGAGGAAAGGCCTGGTGATCTGCTTTTGGAACACCAACCAGTGCAAACCTCCAGGTCACCCTGGTCCTGTCCCACAAATGACCGTGACACTGGAGCAAGACCAGGCTGTGTGTAATTCCACCACGTCTAGCGTCGCCACGAGTTGGGGCTGACTGGACCACAACAAAGAAGCACCACAGGGTCCCTGAGGGGCCCCAGTACCTGTGATTTCTGGAGTGGCCACTGGGGCCCCGTGCTGCGGGAGGTGGGCTGTGACTCGGGTTCTGACAGAAAGCGCCAGCTCCTGCCGTCAGCCTGGGCAACCCCCTCGGTTTTAGAGACAGAGGTGGCGTCGGGTCTCTGGCCCTCTTCTGTAAGGGCCTGATTTCCCTAATAACTTTCTAATGTTGGAGGACTGATAGTCGCAGTAGTTGAGGCAGGTTAGAAAAGAAGTGGCAGTGCGCTCACCGTAGAAGAGGTGATGGTTTAGACCTGGAAGAAGTCTTAGCAAAGCTAGCATCAACCTCTCTCATTTCGTGTTTGTAAAGGGGACTCTCTCAGTGGGAGGATGTTTGGCCCGGATACTTCCTCCTCTCCCGGCTCCGGCAAGGCTCCACCCCAGACCACGGCGCCCCTTCTGAGGTCAAAATGGAAACGAAACCCTACCCACGGCTGTCCAGTCGATTCCAACTCACAGCGACCCTATAGGACAGAGTGGAACTGGCCAACGGATTCCCAAAGAGCAACCAGGGAACTTGAACTGCTGACCTTCTGGTGAGCGGCCTAGCTCTGGAGCACTGCGCTCCCCGGCCTCCCCCAGGGTCCGAGAAGCTGCTGTCTGGGGATGGTCATCCTCTCCTTCTCCTGCTCTTCCTCGCCTCCGCCTCCTCCTCCTCTTTTTCTTCCTCTTCCTCTTCCTTCTCCTTCTGATCTGTCTTTCTCTCTTTTCCTGGTTGGAAAAACTTTGGGGTCTGAATAAACACAAAGCAACACATACTTCCTTAACATCGACTGTTCTGTCCTTGACCTGAAGGTGAGGCTCGGATCTTGGAACGGGGCGAAATCAGGCGCCACTGAGCACTTGGAAGCCACGTATCTGATGCCCCGTTTGGCTGAGACTCGGGGTGTCTCAGATGCAGTGTCTAGACAGACTCGTGCAGTGGGATTGCCGTTTCTGGAGCACGTATTCCCGGCCACTGCACCTTGTGCTCAGCTCCCACCAGCTGTCACTGGGGTCTGTGTGTTGCTGTGATGGGAGCAGATGAGCAGGTCTTCCTCCTGCGGAGCCGCTGGTGGATTCAAACTGTCAACCGTTTGGTAGCAACTAAGCGCTTAGCCGCTGTGTCACAAAGGCTCCTTACTCCCTGGATAAGGACGTAGAATTCCACGGAAAAGGGCAGGTGCCTCACACAGGGGGTAACACATCCCTCAGCTCCCCTAGATGGTCCCAGCAGACTTTTGGCCGGTCGCGTGAGGCCACCAGGGTCTACTGGGGAAGCTAGTTGCTGCTGTAAGGTGCCATCAGGCCAGTTCCGACTCGTAGACCCCCGTGTGGCAGAACAAGCCCGGCCCGGCCCCGCGTTGTCCCTGCCGCTGTTGCTTTATTTGTGCCCAGTGCTGCGGCCACTGCGTCAGCTCTCGTCACACTGTGGGACTTCCTCTTTGTCCCTGACCCTCTGCCTTACCAGGCATGATGTCCTTTCGCAGGGACTGATCCTTCCTGACATGTCTGAAGTATGTGAGACATGTTCTTGCCATTCTTGCTTCTGGGGAACAGTCTGGCTGTCCTCCCTGGACAGCTGTGTTCTGCCAGCAGTCCACAGCACATTCCGTATTCTTCACCAACACTGTAAGTCGAAGGCGTCAGAGACACCTTGAAATCCCTTCTTTGTTACTGAGCGGAGAATGTTAAATGGCCCACAGAGAGGTGTGCTTCTAAACACCAAGTTGCCTGGGTAGAAGATGAACTACCTTTGTGGTCAGCTACAATTAAAAAACACAGGCTTTAAGCTGATAGCTCTGGTTTAGAATTCTGGTTCTGTCACAGACTGTGAGCGTGGGCGGATTACCCTGTCACTCTAAGTCTCCATCTCTTGCCCTGTCAATGGGATAAAAATACCTAGTTAGGTATGAAAGCACCAGCCGAGTGCCACCCAGTCAGTCCCGACTCGGGCGATCCCACATCTGCCAGGGTGACCTGCCTCTCATGGATTCCCTAGGGCTGAGTTTTCAGAAGCAGATTGCCAGGCCTTTCTTCCAGGATGCCACCAGGTGGACTCGAGGGTCTGACCCTCTGGTTAGCCGCCGAGTACTTTGCTGCAGAACCTGGGGACTCCCGCCATAACAACGACTCATTACACTGTTGTCAGGATTAAGTGAAGGAAAATACCCAGCGGAGTAGTCCTGTAAGCACAAGTTCAAGGCCTGCCTGGTAACCCAGAGGTTGTTGGTTTGATGCCGCCATTATCTCTGCAGGAGAAAGACCTGGTGAGCTGCTCCCGTAGAGATGCAGCTTAGGAATCTCCACGGGACAGGGCGACTCTGTCACGTGGGTCACTGTCAGTCCCAATCAGCCGAGCAGCAGCAGCAGCAACAAGAGCAACAATGTGATAAAAGAACACGGAGCGAGCAGCTTCAGACTGGCGAGTGGTAGGGCCCCTCGGTCTGGGGCGCCTGCTGTCCTGGCCGTTATTACCAGAAACTCGGGAGGGGGCTTTTCCTCTTCCCTGGAACACGGGAAGCACAGCACTCACATGCGCCACAGCCCAGTGTGCTTGTGCAGAGCGGTGCCCTGCTCAGGTGTGTGGAATGGCTTCCTTCTCCTGCACTGCGGGGTGGGGACAGGGAGGAGGGGACACCCTGTTGCCTAGTGACGTGCTCGCAGGAAAACAGATGGCCAATCAACGGAAGACAGGACATTGCCTTAGAAACGCGTCCAGTGAAAGAACAGAAGTGGCGGTGAGATACACTGTTCTCACGGTAGTGGCATTAAGGCTCTCCATGGTGGACTGTCACCAAAAAACCCACTCCAGAGAGCACCTTGTACTTTTGAGCTAGTAGGAAGCTACTCTGTGTTCTATTGCAGAGTCAAGCTTTGGGGGGCCAGGGAATCCCTCTTGTGCTAGGCACATGCTTTGCTGCAGGCTACCTGTCCTTCCCGGGAAGCAGCTTGCTGTTTGGAAGTCCAGCGCCCCTTGGTTCATCCGCCGGCGCACTCGTTCAGTCAACACTCGGCGGACACACACTGGTTTTCTTGGTGTCTCCCCTCCCTTCCATAATCTGCCCCTTCCTCTGACTTTCCTCCTGTGTGCTCCGGGGTGTCGCTGGCTTGGGGGTGCTGTGCTGCTGACTTCTGACTCACCGCAGCCCCATGTGGCAAAGCAGAATGGCCCACAGGGCTTCCCAGGCTGTGGCTGCGGTGGGAGCAGATCCCAGGTCCCTTCTCCCACTGAGCCGGGGTGGATCCAGCCACGACCTTCGGGTTGGCAGCTGAGCCTTCTCACCATGCCACCAGGGCTCTGTCCACGGTGTCTCAGAGCTTGCCACCGGCACCACGGCCACCCACACACGGCCGAGGGCGCAGGGGGTGGAATGACTTCCTGGCACCAAGCAGGCAATATTACACCACTTGATTCAGAATTTTCACCTCCTTAGATATTTATCCGAGAAAATAATTTCCCAGAAGACAAAAACTACTTATGTGATTTTTTTTTGAATTACCAATAAGTAACAGTCATGGCAATGATTAAAAATTGGACACAAATTAAACATCCAGTACTAAATAAAAAATTAATGACAGTCCTATCTCAAGCCACCTGTCTCCCTATCTGTCTCGCTATCTGTCTGTCTGTCTATCCATCCACCCACCTATTTGTCCACCTACCCATCCATCCGTCTGCCCATCTATCCACCCACCCACCCATCCTGAAGCCTGTGAGACCCTGAACTCGACAGGTCTGCCTTATTTTCCTGGGTCTCGACAGTGTTTCACCTTCGACAGGGTGAAGTCTCACCACTTTTCTATGGCTTGTTTTAGCGGAATGCAGTTTCATTTTCTCCTCTGACAGGTTTGTATCTTACTCAGGGCCCAGCATTTGCAGGTTCTATTATCTGTATAGACAGAGGGTGGGAGGGGAAGAGAGAGGGAGAAATAGCTCTTGTGGTGCAAACAGTCAAGCGCTCGGTTGCTACCTGAAGGCTGGCAGTTTAAACCACCCCAGTGGGTCTGGGGGGAAAGGGCTGATGGTCTGCATCCACGAGGATGGTGGCCTAGAGGCCCTGTGGGACAGTCCTACTCTGTCCCCTAGGTCCCTGTGAATGACAGACAGTTCTACAGTGCCAGTAACAACATATATGCCACCTACCTAATATTATGTGGCTATTGCTGGTGGGTGGGAACACGTGGGGAGGGGATCTATTAACGCAGTTGAGAAAATTCTGCCCATGCCAAGTTCTCAGCTCTGAGGCAAGCAAGCATGAGATATGCAAATGGCTGGCAGAGAGGAAACAGTGAAAACAGCTGAGTTAGGGGGCAGAGTATTTTTTTTCAGTCTCTGAAATTCTATTTTAATGTTACTTTCTAATGCATTGAAAAGAGCAGCACACAGCACCATTCAGCATGTGCTCTGAGTCCAGGATAGCATCCTGCAAGGGGCCAGCACGGAGCCTCCCCTTCAGAATTCATGGGCCTCAGGGACAGGGCGAGGCCTTTTCTTCACGCTTTGCCTCCGTGGTTGCTGTTGTCAGAGGCACTGACAAGGACACAGCGTTTCTCTCGCTTGTGAATTCAGCTGCACTGCCACCAGCCACCCTCGTCCTCGGTCTGGTGCCCAAGCTGCTGCCATGGGATTTTCTGTGCTGCCAACAGGGAATTCAGAGCAGAAGTGAAGCGATTTCCAGGTGCATACGTGTGTGTGTGTCTCTCTGCATGTGTGTCTGTGTGTATCTCTGTGTGTGGTGTTGTTAGTTGCCACCTAGTTCACTCCAGTGTCTGCATGAGGTTTTGGGGGCTGTGAACTTTTTGGAAGCAGGTTGCCAGGGCTTTCTTCCACGGTGCCTGTTGGTGAACCGGCATTGCCCACCTTTGGTCCAGCCACCCGTGGCTTTGCTGTTGGCAGCCCCCATGGGTTCTTGCTCTCTCTGTTCACCTGTATAACTGCGTAGAACAACCGCCCCACAGGATGTGCGAGGAGCAGCTGGCCAGGCCAGTCTGGACCGCCGACCTTGGGGCTGGCAGTTGTTGCTCTTAACAGCCATACCACGGGAGTCATTGTGGTGAGCCCGTTCTAAAACTGTCGTCAGGAGTGTAGTTGTGGAATCCTTTAACCGTGCTGAGGTGCGAGCCTTACCCTTGTTGGCTGCTGATGAGTCAGCTGTCACCCAGGATGTCCCACGTACAACTTCTGGGAGTGAATTGCTTACTGTGACCCTTCTAATCACGGACTTTGTGACTGCTGCACAGGGACTGGGTGGCACTATGCCAATAAGGGGCTTGTGGCCCAGCAAGGGGATTGGAAAGCTTGCCAACACGCAGATTAGGCAGCCCGGCACCGCCAGGTGAGTCTGTGAGGGGCCAAGAGTCTCGCCCGTTTGTGCAGCTCTGTATTGTAAATAGAGTGGAGATTTAAAAAGAGCCAGAATCTTAATTTCCAGAAAGGTGACCACAGGGCTGGACGGGAAGTTCAGGCTGAAGCACAGAAGGCCGGCTGTCGGTCTAACTTGGGGCTGTGAGGTGGGCATCCTCCTCCGGCCGTCACAGGACTCTGGCGGCTCTCAGGGCCTCTTCAGCATCTACTGGAATAAGAACCCAGCAACAACAACACACCAAGTCGATTCTGACTCATAGCGACCCTGTAGGACAGAGTAGAACTGCCCCACAGAGTCCCAAGGAGCGCCTGGTGGATTTGAACTGCAGACCTTGACAGCGCAGTAGTGTCAGCAGGAACTCTGTGGTGCCACATGCCTCGGGGGGGGGGTTGCTAAAGGGACCCCCGTAGTTAGTTTAAACCCATAGGGAGTGGCTTCCTACTGAAGAGAGCAGCTAGGCTGGGGAGGGGGCTCCTTTGATCTTCAGTAGGGAGTGAAAAGCGTGGCCCTCTGGTTGGAAATGATTGTCATTCATGAACAAAATACAAATAAATGCGGTGCGTGTTCTCCATAACATAGAACAAATTTAAAGGAAATGGAATTTGTTTTGAGGGGACAAGATGAAAGAAACGGCAGGCTTGGCTCGAGGCTCCCAGACGCGCCCCTCGAAGCATCGCCTCGGACAGCGGGGTGGGTGGACGGATGGGCGGAGGCAGATAAACCGGTGACAGAGACACAGATGGACAGACTGATAGGTGGACAGATATATGTCTGTAAGTAGGTGGCGGGCTGGCTGGCTCGCTGGATGGACAGACACACAGCTGGATGGACCGATAGACACTTTTATAGAAGGTGAATGGATGGGCAGATGGATAGGCAGACAGACTCATAAGTGGACAGAGAGACGACTAACTCGAGGCGACCTGACCTACAGAGGAGTTTGGAATGTTGTCTGGACCAGCGTCACTCTCAAGGTCGCAGCTGGTTCCAGCCCACCACTGCGGCCACCGGACGAGGCTATCTCACCAAGGGCCTCCCGCCCTCACTGACCGTCATGTCCCCAGGAATGACGTCCTCCTCGGGCACTCTGTCATTCCTGGTGAGTCAGACCAGGTTCTGCAGCGATCTCAAGGCTGTCACCAGCTGAGCCTCGGGAGTCTGTCTTGGTTCGGAAGCACCGCTGAAATCTGTCCACCATGAGCAACTTTGCTGTAACCTGGGTGACAATCTTTTCTATTCTTAAGTCTCTTGGCACAGGGTGAGGGCCACCTGCCTGTCACTGAGCCTAAGAAAGGCGAGTGGCTGGAGGCTGGGACTGGCAGGTTGTATGACATGCCTGCGGCTACAGCAGGACGTGTGCGTAATTGGGGATAGGGGCATTAATGTGAAAACCAGAGGAGTCAGGATGAAGAGTGGCCTAGAGGCCCTCAGGCCACAGGGTCCCTGGCAGGGTGGTATGACAAAGCAATACACTGGGGCTGGTGCCTGGTGATTGCTGGAGGGTGGAGCCAGGGGAACAATGATGTAACCTGAGGATGACTGTAAGTGTGGGTGCCAGCCACAGGGGCTGAGGGGACGCCGTGGCAGGCAGAGGGCGGGGGCTGGGGGCTGCAGACACGGCCTCCCTCCCAGGGGTCTTCACAGCTTTTTGAAATTTGAAAACATCCAGTTTTTTGTTTGTTTTTTGGCCACTGAGCAGCTTGTGTAGAAAGAACGTAAACTGAAAACCCTATTAGCTATCACATAAAAACGAATCCTGGCTTGGTTGCAGCTTGGGAAAAAAACATCTCCTAGGAATGAACAATGGCCGAATGGTTGCTTCTGCCTCACGGCAGCTCCACGGGATGGAGGAGAATGCCCTGCAGGGTTTCCGAGGTTGTCACCCTCACAGCCACACACGGCCACAGCTCTCTCCCAGCGATCGTCGGTGGCTTCTGACCCCTGGCCTTCTGGTTAGCAGCTGAGCACTGAAGCACTGCACCACCAGGGCTCTCCCTCTCGCATTACCAGTGCATAAACAGGGCTCAGACAGGTCCCATGAGCGGCCTGAGGTCCTATCGCTGGTAAATGGCACAGGCCCACACCCCTGTCTCCTCACGCCCCATCTGCTCTTTGCCTGGATTTTTTTGTTGATGTGCAAAACTGGCAACGTCACGTGTATTTAGGAACGCACACCGTAAACACAGACCAGGGATAGTCAGCTAACTGAGAGACCGGGCTAGTTAAAAAGCTTAAACACAACTTTTATCTAAAAGTAATGTAACCACAATTGTGTTTTAGATTGGCATTGCTGTTCAAACTCCACATGGTTATCTGGAGGCTGTGAGATGGGGTCTCTTCACGGCCCCCCAGGCCAGGCCCCCTTATCATGGTCTTCCAGACCCTCAGTCCATCCATATTTCTGGGAGCCCGTGGGACAGCTGTCTCCCTGGAGGTCTCTGCTGCATGTATTGAAGCCAGGCTCTCCTGGAGTGGCGCTTTCCCTGCTCATGGTCGCGGGGCAATGTCCTACCGTACGTGTTTATCCACAGTATAAATAGGGGAGAGAACGAACTCCCGGGCTTTCCAGAGGCTTCTGCTGCCTGATTGTCCTCCCGCCGAATCAGACGCGTTTGTGGATTTCCCACAGGAGTACTGCAGCTGCTGGCCATGCGCATTTTCAGAGCCCTCATTTAAGATAAAGGAGTCCAGATGGTGCAGTGGTCATGCACTTGGTTGCTAACTGAAAAGTCAGCATTCTGAACCCACCGAGCAGCTCTGCGGAAGAAAGGCCTGGCTCCCCTGAAGATGACAGACAGTCCAGGAAACCCAAGGGGACAGTTCTGCTCTGTCCTATGAGTCAGAATTAATTCCAGGGCACAAAACTATCACGAGAAGCTCAGTGTAAAGTTTAGTCTCAGAGGCTAGAAATGCACTTTATCACACGCCTCTCGGCCCCGCAAGCAAGAGGTGAACGCCACAGTGCCTCCGAGGTCGTTGAGCAGGTTGGAGGAGGTACCGACAGCTCACAGCCAGGGTGCTGGCGCAGTCCTCTCTTTCTCAGGGAAATGAGCTCACCCCTGTCCTGTGCTGATGCGTAAGGCCCTTTTCTATCTTTCCAGGTTTGAGAAGCATGTATACAGAGAAGTATCTGTCTGCAAGGCAAACACCAGCAGAGCCAGGCCTACTAAGTGCCTGCTCACACAGAGGGTCTGGGACGCGGCAGGCTCAGTGGTGGATTTCTCGCCATCCGTGCTGGAGACGGACACCCTGGTGGCACAGTGGTCAGGTGCTACGGCTGCTCACCAAAAAGCCCACCGGTTCAAATCTGCCAGATGCTCTTAGAAACTCTGTGGGGCAATTCTACTCCATCCTGCGGGGTTGCTATGAGTCAGAATTGACCCCAAGGCAGTGTTTTTGTCTTTTTTGTACTGGAGACCCTGGTGGGGTAGTCGTTAGGAGCTGCATCTGCTAGGCAAAAGGTCGGCAGTTCAAATCCACCACATGCTCCTTGGGAACTCTGTGCAGCGGTTCTACTCTGTACTATAAGAGGTCACTATGAGTCAGAATCTGTTCGGCAGCAATGGGTTTGGCTTTCTGGGTTTTGCTCAGGAGATCTAGGTTCAGTTCTCAGCCTATGCACCTCACCACCAGCCACCACTCATGTCACCGCTGATGCCACAATTCGGGGTCCCAGTTCTCCTCCACTCTCCCTTTCTTCATCACCCCCCTTTCGTGTCCACGTGAGGTGACTGAGCACACCATAGCTTGGTCCAGGAGCTCCTGAGTCTTCAATGTATCATCTCAGCTTTTTAAAACTTTCCAGAGATCTTTTGCAGCAGGTTTGCCCAATGCAATGCGTCGTTTGAATCCTTGACTGCTGCTTCGTGGGCGTCTATTGCGGAGATCTTGGGGGGTCTGGTGTTGGCCACTTGCAGTTAGCCTGCTGCAGGGCGGAAAGCCTGAGTCACTGAGGGGTGCTACGGAGTGTCTGGACTGCCCACTGCTGCCCGGATGGACGCAGTGAGTCCCAGGGAGCAGGCGTGCAGCTGCCCGACCGCCCTTGGGGTGCTGGGGCAGAGCGGGAACAGGCGGGGGGCTGCCCGACTGCCCTTAGGGTGCGGGGTCAGAGCCGGGAACAGGCGGGGGGCTGCCCGACCCCTGGAGGGTGCCGGGGCAGAGCCGGGAACAGGTGGGGGGCTGCCCGACCCCCAGAGGGTGCCGGGGCAGAGCTGGGAACAGGCGGGGGGCTGCCTGACTGCCCTTAGGGTGCCCAGGCAGAGCCGGGAACAGGCGAGGGGCTGCCCGACCCCCGGAGGGTGCTGGGGCAGAGCCAGGAACAGGCGGGGGGCTGCTTCTATCAATAGCTGTTGGGGAATCTCACAGCTTTGAGGGTCAACTTCTTTGTTAAGGTGGTCGCTTTGATTTTAGCAAAGACCCTTAAGAGAGAACATTGCATCAATGATTTCTGTTTGTTACAGACTTTTTGAGCTGAACTCAGCCGTCATTTTTCATTCCTGCGAAGGGGCCTGCTCTGCCTCCGGGTCTGTACGTTTCTAAGGCACTGTGTCACGGATTCTCTAGAAGTGATATACCTGCTGGGCTGACCTGTTTGATGGGCTGTCCAGTTCCCCTGATGTGGGTGCTGTGACAGGCACACCTCGCAAGGACTGTGCGCTGGGTTCCAGACCCCTGCAGTACAGTGAAGACCACAGTGAGGCCAGTTGTAGGCTTTGTCTTTTTCCCAGTGCACAGAGCAGTTATGTTTGCATTGTGCCCTTCTGTCTCAGGCAAACAATGCATCCCTCATGCCCTAATCAAAGATACTTTGTTGCTAAAAAACAGGAACCACCCTCCAAGCCTAGAGCTAGTTCTAATCTTTTTCCTGGTGGAAGGTGTCGCCTCTGTGTTGGCGGCTGCCGGCCAGCAGGGGTGGGTGCTGCGGGCCGGGGTGGCTGTGGCCATATCCTTACAAGAAGTCAGTGCTGAAGTCGGCTGTGCTGAAGGACTCTTTTTTCCCAGGAGGTTTCTCTGCAGCGTGTGATGTAATCCGATAGCACTGTACCCACAGCAGACAAAACTGTAGTCAGTCCCCTCAAACACAGCTGATGTTCATGTCACATTCCACATCCTCTGCCGTGGCCTCCGCGGTGTCCCAGCAGCTTCACCAGGAGTAGACTCCATCTCAAGAAACCACTGTTTTGCTTATCCTTAAGAAGCAGCTTTTCATCCTTTAAAGTTCTATCAGGAGACCGCAGCGATTCAGTCCCATCTTCAGGCTCCGTTTCTAGTTCCCTTGCATCTGCAGTTAACGCCTCACTGAGGTCTTGAACCCTCCAAGTCGTCCAGGAGGGGATCCTTTCAAGAAGGTTTCACAGTTTGCTCTGCCCAGATACATCAAAGAAATCACAATCCATGGCAGCTATAGCCTTCGGGAATCTACACCTGTGTCCCCAGCAGTCTCGGGGACGCCGACCCCCGCAAACGCCTGCCTCCTGGTGGTGGGCCCCGGTGGCGCGGTGGGTAAATGCTCGGATGCCCACCGGGGGCCCGCGGTTCAGACCCCCCAGGTGCTCCGCGGGAGACAGCCGCGGCGGCGTGCTTCCTGGCTCTCACGGCGGGGCACCCCGACAGCGGCCCCCCGCTCCTCCCGCAGAGAGCTCTGGTGCCCGGGGTGCCCGGGGTGCCCGGTGCTGCCTTGGCGCGTCCTTCCCGTGAGACGCTGAAACTCGTCCGCCGCCCGCCAGCCCTCGAGAGCGGAGGCCGAGAGGCGCCCGCACGCACTCCGCTAGGCTGGCACCCAGCGCAGCTGCGGGGACCTTTGGTGACCCTGCGCTGTGGTAGAGCTCTTTCCCCCGGGGTTGTCAAGGCCAGGACGAGGGAAGCAGAACGCCGAGGCGTTCCTCTGAGGTGCCTCTGCGCGAGCTTGAACCACCCACCTCTCTGTTAGTTACCCACGTAACTGTGCTGGCCGCCACCCAGGGACACCGTCCTGCCAGGCTGTCAGGTGACGCCGACCCTCGCGTTTCGCCGGTGCACTCCCTGATGGCACAGTGACTGTCTGCCTCCTCTCGGAGACAGCACCTTCCTCCCACCCCTCCCCTGTCTAACCTACAAAAGGAAGCAGGTGATGTCATACCAGGACAGGTTTCAGATGCCCACGCTTTAATGAGCAGTGGTCCAGGGGCTTGGCTCTTAGACGAAACTGCGTGAAGGACATGTGTGCAAGAGAGTCGACCGAACCAGCTGGTGTCTGCGAGGATGTTCCCCTGATGCGTGACGTGACCCTGGACGAGCCACCAGATGTCTTCTGAGTCTGTTGCTTATCTGTGGTGTGAGAAGATGAATGAAAAAAACACCCACACCTGTCTGTATGCCTTGACAGTTCAATGAGAAACTTTGTAATAGGGTTAGTAAGTCGTGCAGTTCTGTGTGGTCGGTGTTCCTCAGACGTAAGCCTGTGTTCTGTCCTTCTCCCTGTGTCTGTGTGTGCAGAAGAGTCCTTGGGTGATGCAAACAGCTGATGCACTCTGCTGCACACCCAGAGTTTGGCGGTGCAGGTCCACCCCGAGTGGCCTCTCCGGCAGCCTTGCTGTCCTCGCTCCTCAGGAGCCCCCTGGGTTTGCCTCTTCAGGGACACACTGGCTTGTTCTTGTGGCCGCCATGGTATCTGAAATAGTCTTTGCCAACAACATCACTTCTTTGTTACTTCTTGGCCATTGTCCAGCTTTTGCACCCATAACGCGACTGCGCACACCCTGGCTTGGGTCAGGCGCACCTCCGTCTTCAAGGTGACATCGTTACTTTTCAACCCTTTCAAGAGGCCTTTGGCAGCTGATTTTCCCACGGCAGTGTGTCTTAGATGCTGCTTCCATGGGCGTTGGTTGTGGAGCCCAGCCAAATAAAATTCTTGGCAACCGTCAACTTTTCTCCGCTTACCTTGTGGTGTGGAGCATGTTTCTGTGGACCTCTTTCACGATACTGTGATCAGATGCTTGGAGTATGTCAGCAGTTTTTTCCATGCTCTCCGGGTGCCTTTTCCTGTCATGCCCTCCCTGGAAGCTGCAATGTGCCCGAAACACTGAGGAATGAAGTAATTCTTCTGGAAGTGACTTAATGTTGCTGTACCTCTGTCAGTTGCAGCCACCGGCTGGGCAGACATGGTCTGCAGGAAGTTCGCCTTGACGGCGGCCACTGCACCTTGATTCGAGGGCCGGATCACAGCTGTCTATTGGGAGGCGGAAGGCCACTGTCATACCTTGATTTAGATCACCCGGTGAGGAGGGTGTCCGGGGCATCACCAAGTAGCTGCCGAATCTTGAAAGAACTGTTGTTTTTAAGAGAAGCCTGGAAGGTTATGTCAGGGAAGAAAGAACAGATCTTCTAAAGAGAGAAAAGAGAAATGTAGCTGGTCACTATCAGACAGTATTTAGGGTTCTGGCTCACCCCTAATCAGCTTTTCCTCATTCTCTCTGTTTTCTCCTCTCTCTCTTGTTCTCATCAATGTATCTCACTCCCTTGGCCGCACTCCCCAAGGGAACAGTGTTTGCCCAGTCAGCTGTATTGAATAACGGATAAGCTACAGTTCTGCACATTTAGTATGAATGTTAAGGGACTGAAAAATATCTGTGGGTTTCATAGAACTCTTCTGGAAGGAATTATCCCCAGGAAATCATCAGAGACCAAAGGTTTATGCACAACACACTCATCACACATGCATTGTAACAAATAAATCCAGGACATCCAGACAGCGAGGTACTATGCAACCATGAAACAAGGGTTTCTAAGAATAGTTAATGGTAAAGAGAAATGTTTCTGATTGCTCTCAAGACAATCAGAATAACAACTGCAGATTACAAATGATGTGTAATGCTGTGTGTGTATGTGTGTGTGTGTGTGTGTGTGTGTGTAGGAGAACAGGTGGCTTGAAATCACATAGATTTAGCACTTTGTAATTGAGATCCTGGGAAAATTCACTAAGCTTCAGCATGCAATCTGAAGATGGGGCTGATGACGCCTGTCTGGTAGAGTCATTACGTGGATGCCCATTGGTGGTTCAGAGCCGCTCAGCAGCAGTGAGGAAGAAAGCCCTGGCCATCCCTGCTCACTAAAAGTTGGCCAAGAAAACCTCGTGGAGCACTTCTGCTCTGTAGCACATGGGCCACCGAGTCTGAATCGACTACAGAGCAACTAGTTCATATGGGAAGACGTCTGTCAAATGCCTATCGTAGTGTTGTTACACAGCAGGAATTCAATAAATGGTATTTATACATAAAAATATAAAAATATAAACTATTGCTACTAAAATGAATACACAGAATTGTTAATGTGAGTTAGAGCAAGGTAGCTGTATTGAAGATTTTTCAACGTCTCCTTCGTGCTTTATTATTGTAGTAAACATGTCTGTAACTAATTATTCTGTTTCCACATTCTTTGTGTGTATAATTCAGTGTGAAATTTAGTCACGTATGTCCTGCTGTTCCACCGTCGCCCCTACTGATTTCCAGATCTTCCCGTCGCCCTTCACAGGTGGTCAGCGTACCCTAAGTGGTCCCCTCCTTCCTGCTTCCTGTCCTGTGACCACTGGTCAGCTTTGGTCTACGCACACTTGCTGACTCTAGAAATTCCATTTGAGCAAATTCACACAGTCTTTGTTCTCCATGCTTCTTATTTGTAAAATTAACTCTAATGAACACTGGTTATGTTTGTAGTTGGAATAAAAGTACTGCATTAAACAATTGGCATAAAACTTGCGACAATGAGATCATTTCCTCAGAAATAATAAAATTGGAAATGTTTTGCTTTAATCATCGTTTCTGCTTCTTATTAGAGACATGCTGCAAAGAGCTGGACAGTGACAGCAGCACACTAAGGTCACTTCTGTGTCACTGTGGCAGAAACGAGGACTCTCAACACCATTCTGGTCTGTTATGTTGGGTGCTGGTGAGCTGATTCTCAATCATAGTGACCCCATGTGGCAGGGAAGAACTGCCCCATATGGAGTCCTAGGCTGTGATCTTTATGGAAGCAGAAGGCCATGTCTTTTTCCCACGGAGCCACTGGATAGGTTCAAACCACTGACCTTTTGGTGAGCAGCTGAAAGAGTAACCATTTTGCATTAAAATCTTCAACTCAAGACCTACGTCTGATCTTCATAATCCACAAGGTACTGCAAAATAGCAACAAGAAAAGGACAAATGACCCAATTAAGTGATGGGCAAAGGAGTTGGACAGACACTTGTCTAAAAAGGACATCCAAGCAGCCAAAAGACACATGCAGAAATGCTCATGATCATTAGCTGTTCAAGAAATCCAAATCAAAATGACAATTAGATACCATCTCATCCCAACAAGGTTCCATAATCCAAAAAAAACACAAAACAACAAATTCTGGAGAGGCTGTGGAGAATTGGAACTCTCCTACACTGCTGGTGGGATTGCAAAATGGTACAACCTCTTTGGAAAGCAATCTGGCGCTTCCTTAAAAAGCTGGAAATAGATACACTATTTGACCCAGTGATACCACTGCCTGGAATATATCCTACAGAAGCAAGGGAAGTCACAAGAACAGATACATGCACACGAATGTTTATTGCAGCACGGTCCACAATAGCAAAAAGTTGGAATCAACCCAGATGCCCAGCAACAGACATATGTATAAATAAACTATGGTACACATTCTCAGTGGAATACTACGCAATGATAAAGAACAATCATTATTTTAGGAAGAGTATCTCATAACCTGGTTTCAATTGGAAGACCTTATGTTGAGTAAAATTAGTCAGTGGCACAAGGACAAATACTGTACGAGACCCCTACTATAAGGACTTGAAAACAGACTCATGTACAGAAAAGACTCTTTGATGGTTGCAAGGGAGGAGGGCGAGGGAGGGAGGGAGACGGCTGGTTACAGACTAAAAACCCAGTGCCATCGAGTCAGGTCTGACTTGTGAAATCAGTGACAGCACACATTAGAAAGAAGATCAGTTTAACTGGACTTCAGCATAACCTGAAAACTCTTACAATCTTAACCCAATATTGCAAAGACGGAGTAGCAGGTCTAGGGGTCTGGGGACTATGCTGTCAGGGGACACTGACGCCAAGTGGCATAACTAGCCTATTGCTAAGAGAGTCTTCTGTACCCCGTATTGGTGACTGGTGTCTGGGGTCTTAAAAGCTAGCAAGCTGCTAGCTATCTGAGGTACACCAAATGGTCCCAACTCAGACGGAACAGATGGTCACCAAGGACAACAATGACATGGGGGGAAAGAGAATCCAGAAGACACAAAGACCCACGTGAGTGGGTGACCATATCAATATGTGACCAGAAGAACCAGATGGTGCCCGGCCACCACCAGTGACAGCCGTGATGGGGCTCATAGTGTTGAGTCCCAGTGGCAACATGAGAAAAAAAGGAATGCACCCTGAGAACTCCACTAAAAGACTGCAGCTGATGTTCCGAAGGCCTGGGGGTTCCCCTGGGAGCGTGGCTCCAGACCTGACGCCGGCCCTGACCTTAGGTCTTTACTGAGGTCAGCTCTTCCGACAGGAATGGACTGGACTCAGGGACACAGGGTGACCATATTGTGGGTGCACTTTATGGTTCTGTGCATCTATAGGACGTTGTTCTGCCGGCCTCTTATTGGAGAGGAGTGGAGAGGGTGGTGAGGAGGACACAGGAGATTATTAAGAGGCCATGACGTGTATAGAATGGAAAGGAGGAGTGTGCTGTCCCCGGGCAAGGAGAGCAGAAGGAGCTGCAGACAGGTGGGCACGTGAAATTTAAACTGGATTGTACACTTTCACTCACTAACAATGAAAAGAAAATTAAAAAAAAAAAAATCTCAACTGAGGAAGCCAATTTTCAAGCACTGCGTTTGCACTGTCTTTGTGAAACATTGATTGATTCCATCCCGACAGTGAGACACTTTGGTTTCTAGAAGCTACGCTCTGTGGCAGGGACCCTGGGTTCGTCAGCCTTGACGGCTGCTGCCTCGGTGACAGCTGTCCTCAGCACCACAGGGCAGGGTGCGTCTCGCACTAGTCACACTCCTGATGGCGACCCCGCCAGGCTGTCCAGAGCAGGAGGCATTGATGGAGGGATATTTTTAAATCTGTACTTCTAACTGTGTTCCTTAGATCCTAGTTGTTTTGTTTACCAATTTGCTGAAGAACAATTTATGCACGAGAAACTATACACATTTAAAATGTACAGTTTGATTTCAAAAATGTATTTTATTGTGCCTTTGGTGAAGGTTTATGCTTATCAGTTTAGGATTCTATGCAAAACTTCCTACACAAATTGTTCAGTAACATTGGTTGCACTCTTTGCAGTGCGTGAACTTTATTATTTCTGTCCCGGTTGTTCTGTTTCTGTGAATCTGTTTTTCCTCTCCATTACATTTTAGTCTCTGTTTTCACGTGTTTGTTGTCTGCTTAGTCTCAAAATTGTTTTTTTTTTTTTCAGAGCACAGTACTTACAGGTGATATTCATGATTCTGTGAGCCAATCTGATGATTTAGCTACGTTATAAACTTGAGACAGTTTCAGTTCAAAGTTTAAAGAGTATCTCAGGATGACAGTCTCAGACAGTCACCCAGTGTCACTGACATCCTAAGGAGTTAGAGTTTCGTTCCATATCTTCCTCCCATCCTGTCAGGGTCCGTCTGCTGTCGCGCCTAGAGTGGTTGGCAGTGGTAGCTGAGAGCCGTCCAGTTGTCCGCTCTCCGGGGTGGCGAGGCCGTGGCTTGTGTAGACGGCAGTCCTGTGCACTGGCTTGGTCCTCCAGTCTTCGGTTCCTCCTTGCACTTTTGCTCCAGATGCGCACAGACTGAGAGCTGTGCCAGTGAGATGATGCTCCACGGCTACACACACACATCCGTGAAGCCACCGCTGCAGTTGAGACCCCGCGCCTGTCTGTCATCCCACAATGTCCTCATTTCTCCGTGACCGATGTCCCCTGCGCCTCTATTCAGGGCAGTGAATACGCTGATTACTGCCACTGTAGGGAAGATTCTGGTTTATGAAATTTGGCATAAATAAAATCATACAGTTACATAAGCTTTTGTTAGATTTTGAGATTTGTTGATTTTCTTATTCCCTTTTACTGCTGAGTGTGAGCCTGCACACGGGGGTGTGCACTGACCTGTGGACAGGCATTTGCCTTGGTTCTTGGTCATCGGAAAATAAAGCTGTTATCCACGTTCCTGGGCAAGTGTCCACGAGGCTACATTCTATTGCTCGTAGGTCCCCTTTTTTGATTGTGAGTTTGTCTGTATTTCCAAGGACCTTTGGAGGCTCAGTGGTTAAGCACTTGGCTTCTAACCCAAGGTAGGGTTGTCTGACCCCACCGACTGGCCCACTGACAAAGGACAAGGCAGTTGGCTTCTGTTAAGTGGACTTGGAAGCCCTGTGGCGCAGTTCTGCTCCGCCCTGTGCGATTGTTGTGAGTCAGAATCCACTTGAAGTCAACGTGTTCGTGTTTCCCTCACTTCCACTGTTATGAGGGACTGCTGGGTTTAACTGACTTCTGTTTGTTCTTCCCCATTCATTTCTCTCTGGAAGGACAGTTAATGACAGGAAATGGAAATTGTTACTACGGGAAGGGAGGCCCAGAAGCCACGGCAGTTTCCACATGGCTGTCGCGTTCCATCAAGTCAACTGTGGCTCACAGTATCCTCGGGTGATGGAGCAGACCATCCCATAGGGTTTTCTAGGCTGTCATCATCACAGCAGATGATTGCTGGCTCTTTCTCTCGCACAGCCTCTAGGCGGGTTTGAATCGCCCATCTTTCTGTCACCAGCTGGGCACTTAACCATTGTGCCACCTGGGCTGCTTGGTTTAAACCATGCCAAACAGGAAACATCCCAGGAAATGATGACATTCATGTTTTTCAAATGTGACAAATTATTACCACTTGATTCATAATGGACCGTGTGCCAAGGTTTTGTGCGCATTAACAAAGCTTCTCAGTCCAGAGATAAATTATTTCCACAGTGTTGACTTGGCCTCCGTTATCAGTTCCATCAGTAGTGAGAAGAGACTCCAGAGCATTTTCTAACACGGCCCTCCCTGGAAGGAACAAACAGGGAGGATTCTCTCCTACGCTCCCCGCCACCATGGCGGCCTTCGCCATTGTAGCCCATCACATCGCTGAATCACTGTAGTAACATCAGGGTCGTTGCTGGTGCTGGTTCACTGACCTCAAATCAGCCCTTCTACTGCGGATCAAGTATGCTATGTCTATCACCCTGGTGACAACAGGCAATTTAGATACTGTGATCATTCAGGACGCATCAATGGGGGGGAATGTTAGAAAGGAGACAATACCACCATTGTGTTTAGAAGATATACGTGTATGCCTAAAGGCATCACAAGAAGTGGAAGAGGCACCCCATGAATACCCCATCTAGAACTTTCTTTACACTGTAACTGTTGTAATTGATAATGAAGAGGATACACGGTGCAGCAGCGCTTCTTCTCTGAGCCAGAGGGATGTGGAGTCCTTGCCGGCAAGTCCTTGCTCTGCGTTGGTTTTCTAGTGCTGCTGTCCCAGAAATGCCACACACTGTGCCTTCAACAAGCAGAAATTTATATTCTCACAGTTCAGGGTGCTAGAAATCTGGTATCAGGGTGCTGGTCCCATGGGAAGTCTTTCTGTCTCTGTCGGTTCTCAGGGAAGGTCCTTGTCACTTCAGCCTCTGCTCCCTGGCTCCTTAGTGATCTGTGTGTGGTGCAGCACCCATCCTCCCCCATCTCTGTTCTCTTGCTTGTTGAATCTGTTTTATATTTCCAAAGGGAGCCCCACGAGCACAGTGGTTAAGCGTTTGGCTGCTAACCAAGATGTCAGTAGTTCAAATCAACCAGCTGCTTCTTGGAAACCCTGTGGGGCAGTTCTTCTCCACCCTATAGGGTTGCTATGGGTCAGAGTTCACGTGATAGCAGTGGGTTTGGTTTCTTGGTTTTGATATCTGAAAATAAATTGACTTAAGCCACACCCTACACTGATACTATCTCACTAACAAGATAAAGAAATCCCATTCCCAAAAGGGACTATAATCACAGATAGAAGGTTGGGATTTGCAACACGTATTTTGGGGACACACCTACATCCCTAATTCACGCATGGTGACCCCGTGTGTTGCAGAACAGAGCAGCTCCATAGGGTTTTATTGGCTGTGTCCTTTATGGAAACAGACGTCCTGGCCTTTCTGTAGTGGCACCACAGGTTGCGTTTGAACTACTAGCCTTTAGTAGTGGAGTGCAAGCTGTTCATACCACCACTGGGTTGAGAGGCACATTCTGCGAACCTCACTACCAGTCCTGCTTCCCTAAATCATTTTGTCTCTGTCCAGAGTTGCCCAAGGTTAATTTTTTTTCACATTTGTGTTCCTACTTTGTGTTATTATGATTAAGTGGAAGCATACAATCCAAATCCATTTTGTGTGCCTGCCTATCTGAACTCCATCTGCTCTCCTCACTCTGTGACAGCACACTCCTCCTTTTCACTCGTTACCTCTAACGTCCTCTTAATGAACACCTGTCCCCTCCGCTCCACTCTCCTCTCCCATCTAGACGTAAATCAGTAGAACTGCCTCCAAACTGCCTCCTGTAAGTGTATAAAACCATGAAGTACACAAGCCACACACTTACTCTGTGTTCCTGAGTCCAGTCGATTCGTGTCTGAAGAGTTGACCTCTGTACTGGTTTCAGGTCAGGGACAGCAGCAAGTCTAGGGGCCATGTTCTTAGGGGACCCTCCAGGCTGTCAGACTAGCAATTCTGGTGCACAAGCTTAATTCTGAAGAAGTTCCCAAACAACCTGTCTAATCACAGTCGCCAAGCTCACATGGGAATATATGACACTGTCATCTCCACTGTTCTCACCTCCCTTTGAGACAAAATACAGTTTTCCAAAAAGTCCACTGCATGTGCCTCCAGCACGGACGACCTTTCCTGTTCTCACACAACGCCGCTTCCACTGCTTCAGGTGCGTCATCACTGGGGCAACAGGGGGCCCTGGCTTGAAGAGCAGGTTCTAGAGTGAGCAGGCCGGGGTCTACTCCCAGATTTGACACAGCCTTGGGCATGTGGACAAACGTCTCTACACGTCTCACCTGTAACATGGGAATGATGATGGAATTATGTTGTTCACTGGCCTGTTGTGAGAACCGAATGGTATCTGTATGTTATTACTGTGGCATGCACATAATTAAAAGGTTACCGCCCCTGGGTGATCCAAGCTGTAAGCTCGGTGGTAAAACCCAAAGGTTGGACTTCAAGTCCACCCAGAGGTGCCTCAAAGAAAAGTCTGGAGGTCTACTTCTCAAAAACCAGCCTTCGAGCACCCAAGGGTGTGCAGCTCAACTCTGACACACATGAGGTTCCACGGGTCAGAATCTGACCCATGATTCTGGCTGGTTCTGAAGCGGGTTTCCAGTGTTTACTGTCGATTTTCCATCAGCTTCTACTCAACAAGCTTTCAAATGCCCGGAGGCTGGGTTTCGGGTGCGCATCCCAGCAGAGTCCTCGTAGTCCACGGGCTCAATCTGACACAGAGCAGGCTGTGGGCTCTTCTGCCTCAAATGTTGTTTAATGTACTGGATATTTATGTCTTTGCCCCACTTTCTTCATTTACACCTCTGTGCTACAAGTTATTTCTAAGTGTGTTGTGTGTCTGTTGTATTCTTCAGAGCTTAACCACTGGCCGGACGGTGGAAGGTGGAGGCACCTGACGGTCTATTTCTATAAGGCCACAGTCATCAAAAACCCCATGAGACACAGCCTTACTCTGCACAAGGGGGTCTGTGAGTTGGAAGTGACTCAGCAGAAACCGACAACGGCAACAACACGGACTGTCGCACAGAGGAAGTCTTCGATAAACAGCTGAATAAATAATGTATGAGGGCTGCCAATTAAGTTCGCAAACTCATCCTAGCCGAAGAGGCGCATACCTCATTGCTGAATATCAATGACCATGGCCACCTCTGAAGTTCTCCTCTCAGAAAGCTGCGCTCCAGTGCCAGCGCTTGTCGACCCTCAAAGCAGTTTGGACCTCTTTTCCTGGAATGGCCATCAGAGCTGTCGTCATACTACCCTTGATGTCCTGAATGTCATCAGAATGTCTTCCTTTCAATATTTCCTTTATCACTGGGTCACAAAATCACTAGGACCCAGATCAGGTGAGTAGGGAGGGTGTTCCAGTAATGTGTTTACTGGCTAAAAACTCCCTCACAGACAACTATACAATTAAGTCTGCAACTTTGCCACCTTGCTACCATGCACAACAGCCATTCCAGAAAGAGTTCCAAAACTGCTTTGAAGGGTGGACTGGTGCCGGCATCCCTGCGGAGCTTCCCATGGGGAGAACTTTGAAGGGAGTAACTGCAATGACGTGAGGCATGGAGCACTTAGAACAATTAAGTTCGCAGACTTAATTGTCTGACCTCGTATGTCTGTCACAGACATGCAAGGATGAATGAAGATCTGTGAAACTCTCTTGGGCCCCTCAGGAATGGCATGTCATTGACGTGTCATCTCTCTTACTTTCCAGCATGGGAAACTTTTCATGAACTGTCCTCTTAGCTTGGACTGTGCCAGCTTGCCCGTACCTTACCTGAAACTTTAGAACCCAGCCTGATTGTCATTTCTGGAGAAAATCTTTCCCTAACCCACCAGACTGGCCAAGTCCTTCTGCTAATCATATCCTCTACACCTTCTCCTTCTCCCTCAAGCCCTCTTCTCACCAGTGAAGTTGTCTTTAGCATCCCTCCTCCTTAGATAATGTTGTCGTTGCTGTTAGGTGCCTTCGAGCCGGTTCCAACTCACAGCAACCCTATGCACTACAGAACCAAACACTGCCTGGTGCTGCACCATTCTCTGAATTCTTGTGCATGAGCCCATTATTGCAGCCTCTATGTATATCCACGTTATTGAGGGTTTTCCTCTTTTTCACTGACTGTCTACTTTACCAAGCAGAATGTCCTTCTCCAGGGACTATGCCTTCCTGATAATATGTCTAAAGTATGTGAGATGAGGTCTTGCTGTCCTTGTTTCTAATGAGCATTCTGGCCATACTTATGCCAAAACAGGTTAGGCAGTCCATGGTACAATCAATATTCTTTGCCAACACCACATTTCAAAGATATCAGCCCTTCAGTGTTCCTTATTCTTTATTCAGCTTTGACATGCATGTGAGGTGATTGAAAGCACCAAGGCTGGGGTCAGTCTCACCTTAGTCTTCAAGGTGACATCTTTGCTTTTGAACAAAAAGGCCTCTTACAGCAGACTTGCCCAGTGTGATTTGTTTGAGTTCCTGACCACCTCCCCCACTGGCTTTGAGGTAGAGCCAGGTTAAAGAGAAGCCCTGACAAGCTCAGTCTTTTCCATTTGCCATGATGCTGCTTACTGGTCCAGTTGTGAGGATTTTTATTTTCTTGATGTTGAGGTGTAACCCATGCTGAAGGCTGTGGTCTTTGGTCTTCATCAGAAGATGACAAGCTCCACGAAGGGAGACCAGGCAGAGTGTTCACACCTGTGTTCTGTCATCTGGCTCGTATCTTGGTGCTCACTCAGCACATTGGGACCCACGTCGGCGCAATGGTCAAGCTGCTTACAGAAAGGTTGGTGGTCCAGATTCCCCTGGCAGTTCCCAAGGAGGGAGACCTGCTGGTCTGCTCCCATAAAGATTAGAGCCTAGAAGACCCTCTGGAGCAGTTCTCCTCTGTCACATGGGGTCTCTGCCAATCAGAATCAGAATCAACTCAGTGGCACAGAAAACTTACAATGTTCCAGTATATTTCACAGATACTTACTGAGCATCTGTGCCACCACTCAACAAAAATAATGTTCTCACTTTCTCTGTTGTTAGCTTAGTCTACCATCTCTTTACAAGAAATTGTTTTTCTATGCACTGTGGGTTTACCGTACGTTACACTGTTATTAACAGTAAGGCAGCTTAGGGACTTTACGGGAGATAATAAAAAGAATTACGCTCAGATCTGTCGGGCCTTGCCTTGTCCATTGGAATCACTTGTAACCCCACAGAGTTGGCAGGAATTTCTGCAGCATTTGTTTCCCGGACAATCATGCTGCAACCAAATTATTTTTTTCTAGGAAAATTCTGAAAAGAAAAGCAAAATTAGTTCTAAAATTACTGATTGCAATGACATGGTCAACCCCCAGCACCCCCAAGAAAACCCCAAACTAGTTGCTGACTCCAGTCAAGGCAGCCTGGTGTGTGACAGAGTAGAAATGCTCCTTGGGGTTTTCTTGGCTTTTATCTTCACGGAAGCAGATTGTCAGGACCTGCTCTGATGCCACTGCGTGGGTTCTGACAGCCAATCTTCAGGTAAGAACCAAAAAACCAAAACAAACCCACTGCCACTGAGTCAATTCTGACTCCTAGTGACCCTACAGGATAGAGTCTCCAAGGAGCGCTGGGTGGTTTTGAACTGCCGACCTTATGGTTGACAACTGCAGCACCTAACCACCACGCCAGCCGATTTTCCTTTCAGCAAGTAGTTGAGTTCAAACTCTTGTGCCATCAAGGACTCTCAGGGCAAAGAGGACCAATGCAAGAAGAGTGCAGGACATTTCATCCCTTCCAATACGTGAGCAGTATTTGCAGCACTACAGCTCTGAGCAGCAGCAGTCCCATGAGACGATCCATGACGAGGATCTGGATGACAGATTCCTTTGAGAAATGCTCCTGCGCAGAGCCCCTCCTGCAGAGCACAGTGAGCGCCAGCTCGCCACAGCCCCTGCAGCATCCAGCTGGGGACAAGGCTTCATCTAGGTGTAATTCAGCAACTCCTCAACTTGTTCAAACATGCAATTCTCACACTTGTTTTACTGCATTTGTTTTAAACCAGTCATATCTCTTTGTACTGTTAAATATAAAAATTAACAATAGACATCCTACTTTGATTTAAATATATTTCTCAGAAACCAAATATTAACCATCAAAAAATTCCCAGACTCCAAATTAATCCTGCCATCAGTCTTTTTCACCCAAATTTGCCAGTCTTTCTTTCCTGTTTGAAGCCAGGCTGACTAAATTTCACCTTTAGAAGGTGTCGCGGCTGCAGGTGGACCGCCCTGTGACAGGAAAGGAGGAGGGCGTCATGTTAAGGTTAGCCAGTGGGTGGGCTTCTACTCTTCCTCTTCTCTTTATACAAACACCTCACCGCAAGCAGCTACTACCAGCAGTCTGCTTTATTCTGGAATCAGAGTGGTCTCCCTGTATGCATGTAGAATAACTGCTCCAAATAAACTTTATGTTTCAATATCTTTGAGTTTTTATTATTTTTAACTATAAAACCAGGGAAGGTGCACATCAGGGTTTTAGCCTTTCACCATACTTATTCAATCTGTTTTCTGAGCCAACAGCCTGAGAAACTGGACTATGGGAGGAAGAATACAGCTTCAAGATTGGAGGAAGACTCACTGTCAGTTTGAGATACACAGATGACAAAATCTTGCTTGCTAAACGTGAAGAGATTTGAAGTGCTTACTAATGACGATCATAGCCCACAGCCTTCAGTATCGATTACATGCCAACATCAAGAAAATAGAAGCCCTCACAACTGTACCAATAAGCAACATCATGAGAAATGGTAAAAAGACTTAAGTTGTCAAGGATTTCATTTTACGGGACCCACAATCAACACCCATGGAAGCAGAAGTCAAGAAATCAAAGCTTTGAGCAAATCTGCTGCAAAAGACCTTTTTAAAGTGCTAAAAAGCAAAGATGTCACCTTGAGGACTAAGGTGCCCTGACCCAAGCCATAGTCTTTTCAATCACCTGACAGGCACGTGTAGGCTGGGTGGTGAATCAGGAAGACACACGAAGAACAGATGCCTTCAAACTATGCTGCTGGCAAAGAACACTGAATACACCATGGATGGCTGGAAGAGTGACCAGACCCGTTTTGAAAGAAACACAGCCAGAAGGCTCCTTAAAGCAAGGACAGTGTGACTTCATCTGTCGTCCTGGGAAGATGTTATCAGGAATGACCTGTCCTGAAGACGGACGCCATGCGTGATAAGGTAGAGCACGGGTGAAAGAGAGGAGGAGCCTTGACGAGACGGATTGGCCAGGGCCTGACAGTGTCGTGTCATTGTTCCCAGGGTCACCACGAGGTGCACCGGACTTGACGACAAGTGACAACACCACCAACAAGGAAATCAAGTTCTTTGGAAAATGCTTTGAGAAGTTCTGTACAAGGAAAATGACAGCCGACCAACAAGGCAAACCAGCAGGATGACAGGAGGGCAAATGTGCAACAGCGGTCCATCGGCGGGAGCACTGCGAGCCGGCTGTGCCTCGTCACCGCGGTGTGAGTCCCAGGGCCCCTTCCCGCCCTCCTCCGTCCCTGGGTGCTGTAAAGGGTTAATGCGCGTGGCTGCTCACCAGAGGCTGGAGGTTCAGCTCCTCCTGGAGGCACCTGGCAGGGACCTAGAAAGAAAGGCCCTGTGGTCTCCTAGTGAGAGATCAGCCCTTGGCAGTGTACAGGGAGCAGTGCTCCGCTCTGACGCACAGGGGTCGCCGGCCTCAGAGCCACCTGGCCGGTGACTGGTTTTCTGGAGTCCGAGCTCTGTCCAGCCAGCCTCCATGCTTGTCGTGGGTTCACTGGCGACCCCCAAAGGGCATGCTGAAGTCCTAGCCTGTGCGCTGGTGGGTGTGACCTCACCTGGGGAAACTGGGATTTTCCTTGCAGATGTGACTGAAGTTAATGACATCAACGTCTTATGAAAGAGAAGAACAGACCCAGACACCAAGTCCCAAGGATGGCAGGTAAGAATCCACATCCACGCCAAGGAGCACCAGGAAATACCCAGAGCTACTGGAAAAGAGGCGACGGGCAGGGCCTGCCCTGCGGACTACCGAACTACCGCGGAGACAGAGAGGACAGTGCTGGGCAGGCCGAAGCTCAGACTCCAGCGGCCAGACCCGGCTGGGATCAGTCCGTCAGTCCGCGTTCTTCAGGACCACCCCCTCGGTGGTGCTTTGTTACGGCCGCCCTAGGGGACGCAGACAATGCTTCGGGTACTTGAGTCTTTTCAAGTGCGGCCAAGGACATCCCCACTGGGTGGTGTTTTAGATAAATGATCACGGAATAAGTTCCTGAGTGAAGGCCAGGCAGAACCCTACCAAAGCTTAGGGTGCCTGTCTCTACCCACAGTGCCATGAACACCCCATGCAGAGGGCACTGACGTTCCGGGGAAGGACTAATGTTCAGCACCATCAAAAAATCCCCACTTCCTGGAGTTACTGTGAGGACCGAAGCACAAGAGCTAAGAGCGGGTACCTTGTGAACGTAAGGCGCCTGACTCAGGATTTTGCCACTCTGTCCGACCCAGTGCTCTTGACAGGAGCCTTGTCATCAACACCCTCGAAGTGCCTCCCACACTGTCTCAGAAGTTCTGATTCCTACGGGGAAGAGCACCGGGCAAGGCTCCCAAGTTTTATCTTGACAAATGGAGCACACAGCCACTTGCTCATCGGAGCTGGGATTTCACCTGAATACTAATGCTTCCCGGCATTGGGTTGACTTCGCCAGGTCAGGCGCCAACAAGGGCGCTCGGCTCGCCCACCGTGCAGATCTTCCTCGTGGCTGACGTGTCCTCAGCCTCAGTGTCTTGCTGGACAAGGACTCACATGCCTTTGAACACTACCAACAATTGAGATCTGACAAGTAAACGTTCTGCAGTAATGGGGTTTGAAATCTGGATTTTGATGGCCGCCAGCTCTAGAAGATAATCGAAGGTAAGCACATCAGGGGTTTTCATGCGATGCATGAAACTGTCCTTCCTCCTGGACAAGCTCCGGGGCTGAGTGTTGGTAACAGGCCACAGCAGCTTAAAGCTCCAGTGATTAGCTGGTGATGTCGGACACACTGCCTTCTGAAGGTGAGCCTTGGGAACAGACAGAGTCTGCTAAAGGACAGCGTGTCACGTCTGCTATTTTCCTACGGAGAGCTGGTGTCTCTGCACGTGGTGAGCAGCTCCCAGAACTTAGGAAAACCCCCACGCTCCTTGTAGTGCGTAAGAGAAAGCCCCCTGGCCTGTAGGATTTAATCTGAGGAAAGCCCCTCAGGTTGTCCCACGTTCAAGTCGTTAACCTTACTGCAGGGTCGTCACGGGAAGGGACACGAGTAAGATCTCACAACCTTCCCTCAGAACTGGAGACTCAGAATTAATAATCACAGTGCTAGTTCGGTGGTTACATTCCAGACTGAAGACTTGCCTCTTTTCAGGGGACACCTCGGAGGAAGGCTTGACCACAGCTGACACAGGCTGGAGGGCCCTCTTTGCCAGGGTTGATGCCAGCCATGGACAGAATCTGAGTTCCAGCTCCATCTTTTCTCAGTGAGCAAGCAGAAATTCAGGGTTTATATGTGAGTTTGTCACCTTGGCTCTACATGACAAGGACCAGTGTGACGTCAAAGACAAGCATGTTGTGTCTTTTCTGCGGGGGGAGAGAGTAGCCAAACCGCACACCTTCTCTTCCAGGTCAGAGATGAGGGAGGTGGTTAGGATTCGTGTTTCAGTGCTGGTTTATAAAGATTAACTACGCTGCGTCTTCTTTTTCCTTCTTTTAAAAATCGTTAACATGTCCAGCTACAGTGAACTTAAAGGTTGTTGATGTTCTCTGCACATGTTTCAGGCCTCTATGCTTTTCTGCACAAGTTTGGAAACGCTCTGAGTAACTGTCTCAGGACTTAAATAAAACAGAGCTCACCCTGCTCTGATTCGATCTGCTGCCCCTCTGGTTAGCAGCCGTCATTCGTAACCGTGACACAGGTTAATTAGCACTCACAGTTAACGCTAGAACGTCTCACAACGGTGGACACGTTTCTGTTTGTCAGTTCATGTTATGAGTGTTTACATGTGTAGTTTGAAAGCATGATAGTAACTTCCATCTCATGGGATTTGAGATCATTATAGGAACATACAGAACATCCCCTCAGGACACACGAGTGACTCTGACGTTGTGATAAAAATGCTCAGACGGCTCACTGGTGAGACGTGAGCTCTCCTGACACCACTTCTGTTTGTGTGGTGACCGAGTCAGAAGACAAGGCTCTGAAGCGGGATGACCCAGCCGAGAGGGCTGACCTGGACATCAGAAGACTTCGGTTGAACTCCAGCCTCTCAGGGACCAGCCAAGGGACCCCAGATGTTGCTTGTGGGGATGGGGGAGTGCGGACTAGCTTCCCTGGGCCCCACTGTCCTCTTCTATAAGCAGAAAAGTATCTATCCTGTCCAAATCTGCATCTCAGAGAGAATGGATGGCAGGTCAAGGAGCACGCACGCGTCAGCCTCCCCTGTGAACTCAGCTGGAGTTTCCCCCAAACCAGATTCTGAGGCAAAGATCTGAGCGCCTTTGTTCATCTGGAAGAGGATCCCAGGAACTATCTGGAGGAGAAGAGGCAGAGGACGGGGAGCGTCAGACCAGCGGCCACCACGTACAGCCGGTGACGCAGCGGCTAAGCGCTCCACAGGGTCGCTAAGGCCGGGCCGGCTTGATGGCGCCCACTGACAGCAACAAGTGGCAGCGACACACCAGGGCCGGCTCGTTCCCGGTGGTGACCCCCGCTGCCGCCCCCTCCGCTCTGACCCCTGGCGACCCGACAGGGCAGAGCGGGACCGCTCCACAGGGTTTCTAAGGAGGCCGGCCGACCTGCCCTGCCCATCTTGTGGTCAGCAGCTGGGCTCTTAGCCCCCGCGCCACAAGGGCCCCGACCCTGTCACGGTGTGCCCGTACAGGACAAAGCATCCCCAAGGGTGTGTGGAAATGCTGAGTGGTGTCTTAGCAATTTCAATGTAAATCGAAGGCTATTCTAAAATTTTTTTAAAAGTTTATCTAGAAAACTGGGGGGAAAACACCTTACAAGCATCTCCACACTGAAAACTGCTGCTCTACCACAAAATTTATTGCTGCTGTGCTGTCAAGACTCACAGCGACCGCCTAGGACGCGTCTCCACGGCTGCGACCTTGAAGGGAGCCGACGGCTGCACCTTCCTCCTGAAGGGTAGCCGACCGCCGGCCGTTTAGTGGAACACAGGACTGATGTCCACCAGAGCTGACCTGCTCGGAGACTGGACAGGAATTTACTATAGATTTTATTTTGAAACTGGTTTAACTTTTTAAAAGCAGGAGTAAAATTAGCTTGCATTTTAGAGTACCAATGTTCCAGCTCCTGTATCGCCGCCTCACCTCCCTTCACAGCTGCGCAGCGCCCTTGCCGGGAGCACCGCGGCCCGCTGACCCACTCCTCTGTTGCGGGGCCCTCAGGTTGGTTCCATTTTTTGCCGCTGTGAATCATGTTGCAGTGAACACAGGTGTGCGTCCACCTGTCTGCGCAGCTACTTTCAGACCCCCAGGGCACACACCTAGGCATGGAACTGTCATGTGGCGGTTCCATGTCGCCTCATCTGACGAGCGGCCATACCATTTCCCACAGCGGTACTGCCGTTTTGCCATGGGACTCAGCAACTCCTCCTCCCCTTCCTCTGAGTGCATCTGTCTGTGCCATTCCCAGGACAAGCCGTTGTCATACTCATCTAGTGCTGCTGTAACAAACACCACGGGTGGATTGGTTCAGAATGGAGAGGTTCATTCTCTGACAGTCTGGTAGCCTAGACATCCGACCTCACGGTGCCCGTCCTGTGGGACGCCCTCTCCCTCCGTTGGCTCTGGAGGAAGGTCCTTGTGTTGCATCGGTATTTCTCTCATCCGAGAGCATCCCAGTGCAGGGACCTCAGGGCTGAAGGACACGCTCTGCTCTCAGTGCTGGTTTCTTGGTGGTATGAGATACCCATGTCTCACTGCTCTCTTTTATATCTCAAAAGAGATCGGCTTAAAACACTATTTAATCCTGTAGACTTCATCAATATAACTGCCAATATCCACCTTACGAAACCACAGTGATAGAATTTACAACATGTGGGAAAGTCTCATCAGACGGTGGACAGTCACACAACCCTGAGACCACAGCCCAGCTAAACTGATACACATATTTTGGGGGGAACATAATTCAATCAATGACAGCTGTCTAAGAAACTGTGGGGTACTGTAACAATGGGAGGGAAGTTGTTACGAAAGAATGGTTATCATTCACAGCAACAACAAACAAAAACCCAGACCAAGCCCACGGAGTGACTCCAGCTCAGGAGAGAACGGCCCCATGAAGCTCCCTAGGCTGTGGTTTTGTGGAAGCTGCCTGCCTTGTCTTTCTCTTGGGGAGCAGCTGGCAGGTTTGACCCGCCAGATCCTTGGTTAGCTACTGAATGCCTAACCACTGAGCAACCAGGCTCCTTCCTTCTTAGCTGGATACAAATGGAAAGTACACCGTTTTTTTCCCCTTTTCTCCATTGTCACACTCAACAGCAAGCTAGTGATGTGCCCGCATGGCTACAAAAGGACGTCGTGTCCTGCGCTTTTCTCGGGGATGTCACTCGGGGACGTCGCTACAGCCTTTGCTGACCGCAGCCTGACAATGACTCTCCCAAGAGCATCGGTTTCTACTCGGCAGTTTTAACTCTTGCAATTTCAGGACAAAGGCGTTCAGACCTGTGCAAAAACAACTTGCACGTCTGAAGGTGTGTATTCAATCTTTCTGCAGATGGCTTATCTGGCGGCTTATAAAAATGGTCTTGAAAAGAGGGTATTTTATTTAATATTATGCAGTAGATAAAATGAGTCAACTAGAATTATGACATGCAAAAATGCTCAAGGCATAAAAATTTCAACATCTTCTGAAAACGTTTAATGTGCTGCAGCAAGTCTAAAATTTATAATCTTCCAGCAGCTAGCATCAGCAAGGAGGTGCCGAGCTTTCCTCAGTGTAGGTGCTGCCACTGTAAGACAAAAGTGATGGAGAGGACAGTGGGAGGCAGGGTGATCCGGGCCTGGCGCCCCGACAGCCGAGGCCACATCCAGCTTCAGCTTCACAAGGAGTCTGTGCTCTGAGACCTGGTCAAGTTTTGTACCTCTGTGCTGCCTTAAGTTTGCTTAGCTCTTTTTTTTCTTACATGGAAAAATTCAGCATCATCTCACTCAGCGTCATCAGTGATGATGGGATTAGGAAGAAGGAGTTGTCCAGACATAACCATGATGACCAGGGCGATAAGAAGGAAGAAAAAGAGATGGAGAGAAACAGGAGAGAAAAGGAGAAAAGGAAGAGAGAGTGAGAGCCTGGAGAGAGAAGACAAAGGGAAAGAGACTGGAGGACAAGCTAGAGAGAGAGAGAGATAAGGGACAGACAGAGGAGAGGAGGAGGGAGACGAAGTGCAAGGGGGAAGGAGAGAGCAGCGGGGGGACGTGGCGGTCAGGACTACGTCGGCTTGGCTACTCCCTGTTTGGCTGCTGCATCAAGTGGCAGGGCAGGGCCTGAAGTGGCTTCCCGCCCTCCAGCCCTCTTCTCTCCACCTCCCACCACCTACTGCTCAGGCAGCCAGCAGCTCCTGCTCTCCTCTGGCATCTGGTTCCTGGACTTCAGCTAGCAGCTGTTGGACTCATCAACCTTACAGGCAACCCTTGAGAGTCCTGTTCCCTGAGCTGCCGATCCCGGGTTGGCCAGCCTCTGAAGCTCCGACTCACTGCCAGCTTGGGATCCGCCGGCCAACAAACCAATTTATCTTTCCTTGTACTTTATAAATCTAAATTTTTCCTTGTACATACACGTTACTGGTTTTGCTTCCCTAGAAAACCCAGCCTAAGGCAGAGATGAAGAGAGAGTGATTTTCATGGCTTCCTTGGTTCCAAAACTTTGTGAAGAAAACACATCCCTGTGCTTCCCACCTACATGACCCTGGCCTCACTGAGTGTCTGCTGACTTGAGTCACCTGTGAGATGTACCACTGACGCGTTATGCATCTTGATCTTGGTTCTTCTCAAGCAACACCAGGCTCTGGGTGTGGGTGGCATGTCTGGGAAGTGGTCAGAGGAAGTGCAGAAAGGAAGGAGAAAGGGAGACAGAAAAAGAAAAGGTGCTGAAGTGACCTTGAATTGGGGGTTACTTTTGTGGGCAGCTGGATTCCAGACAGAGCTCTGAGAAACTGGGAGAACTTGGAAGTGAGCTCTCTAGGTGCTGGGAAGCCGGGAACTGACAATACGCTCCTACCCATCAATGTCTAAAAGTTGTCCCTGGGGGAACCAAGCCTACAGTATTTGGGGGTCAACTTGGACCTGGGTGGAGCAAACGCTTGAGGGGATGCACAGAGGAAGCCACCGGACAGAGCAGCACTGGAGCCGGACGCTTGCTGGCAAGTGAGACCATGTCAGCACCAGCACAGCTGAGCCCAGAGGCTGGCCAGAGACGTGCGGCATGGAGCACGAAGTCAGCAGGGGCCGTGCCGGGGCAGCGGTAGCAGCCTTGCCTCCCACGCGGGAGACCCAGGTCCAGATCCCGGCCAGCACCCTCACGCAGCCGCCGCCGGGCGCTGGCGCAGCTGCGCAGAGCGTCCGGTCTCGACAGCCCGCAGAGAGGGGCCTGGCCGTCTGCGTCGCGCTCTGTATCGCCTTCCGTACGGTTTCAAAGTGACAGCATCAACTGGCGAGGTCAGACAGGAAGTTCAGGGGCCGTGAGTGCCTGTTCACAGGGAAGAACTCCAGGTGAGGACGAGGGTGGCGGCACAGCTCAAAGACCGTCATCGCTGTCGCTGAGCTGTACGTGTAGACACCGCTGAATTGGTGTCTTTCTGCCATGTATATTCTCAACAACAACAAAATAGATTTTAAAAAATTCTGTGGATCACAGGATCCAGTCTGACCCCACCACAGGGCGGCTCAGGACCAGGTGTGACGCTCCCTTCTCTTGTGGTGGGGTCCCTGTGAGGCGGGGCTGACGCAGGGGCACCCAGCAACCCGGAAGCTCGGCGGATGAGACGATTACATGGTGTATGACAAGAGGTGCTGGCACGTGAGACCTCAGAGACAGTCTGGACACATGTGGGTCTAAGAGATCCTCGCTGACGGCTGAGCATCGGAAAACAGACATATAAACTGGGGCCTGAGAACCAGGTTTCACACCCATGAGGTACGATTAAAAGTAAATACTTTTAGTTCCTGGAAGTAGAAGATGAAAGAAAACGGTCCCTCCGGGTCCTGGACGGACTCCTAAACAAAGTCAGCCCTCACTTCCGAGCCATGAGAGCCTTCCCAAGAAGCACCTGCAGTCAGCCCTCCGTCTGACGCGTTGTTTTCTCAACAGGTGAGGAGCCACGATGTTGACTGTCCTGGATTTGGGGAAAAGAAAGCTGAAGAAAACCATCTGCACACAAATTAAACCAAACCCACTGCTGCCCGCTCAGATCCGACTCACAGTGACCTGCAGGACAGAGCAGAACTGCCCCGTGCAGTCTCCAAGGAGCGCCCGGTGGATGTGAACTGCCGATCTTTTGGTGAGCAGATGCAGCACTTGGCCACCTGGGCATTACGGTTTCCATCTGCATACAAGAACCCCACAGTCTAGGGGCCAAAGTAGGGATACGTACACACACAGCCAACGCCGCCCCCACAGGGTTGAAGTGTGCGCAGAAGAGGAGGGTCAGGAAAGAAAGAGGAAGGCCCTCCGTGAGATCGGTGGCCTCGGTGGCCCCAACAACGGGCTCCTGCCTGACCACCATGAGGACGGTACTGGACTAGGCAACCTTCTGTCCTAAGTAAGGTCACTAAGGCTCAAAGTCATTCAGCTGGAAAAGTCAGAGGTTCCCTGTCCAAGCCGCTGGGGCCCGAGGGGCGACAGACTGGGTCCTCCTCGACCTGTGAATCTGGCTGTCAGTGATGATGAGACATTGCCCATAGGACAAGATAAGGGGGGTGGGGTAGTCTGTTCTAGGGACGGCAGCCAGAGGAACAAATGGAACTGTGAAGACACTTGGTGGTCCCAGGTGGCTGCTGTTTCCGTTATGCTCTGTAGGGTGGATTCTGACTCCTAGGACCCCATGTGACAGAGGAGAACTGTCCCACAGGATTTCCCAGGCTGCCACCCAGGGGAGCAGATCTCCAGATCCTTCTCTTGGATGGATTCAAACTGACAACCCTCTGGTCAGCAGGTGAGCAAACTGAAGCCAGGGACAAGCAGTCACAGCAGAGTGTGTACAGAGGGAGCAGTGTGGGGCACTCTCGTTCTGTCCCAGAATGTGGGAGAGGGCCGATTCCGAGACAGAGATCACGGAAAGAGCAGGGAGCTGCCGGGCTGTGGGCCGGGCTGATGAGCGCAGGTTCGAGCTCGGAGGAGGACTGCACACCACGGACCCGTCCCTGGAGTGTGGGCTGTTTGCCTCCTCTCCAGGAGAGCCAAGAGAAACTGGTGATGAATTTGAAGCAAACTGTCAGTAGCCTGCAGACTTCACCGCAGATAAAATACACTAGGCTGGACCATACAAAATTGCTGATCTTCAGCCATTTTTAATCTTTTAAAATGGCAGGATCTTTTGGGGGTAAAATTTGCGAATTAAAGATCAACCTCAGACCAAACAGTAGTTTAGCTTAGTTACTAAAGTCTATCTGCCTGGAGCACTGTACTCTTTTAGGAACAATCTATGTGGGATCAAACGGACCACAGCAGCCTGAACGGTCAGATGGGAAGCTGGGAGGGTGAGGGCAGGGAGCACACATTAGTGCGGGGGGAGTCATTCGGAGAAGGGTGGGGGTGTGGCACCACCTGAAGAATACTGTCGGTGTCAGTGAACTGGACTTGTAACGGCTTCTGAATTGAATGTTTTGCTGTGCATATTTTCAACAACAAAAATGTAAGTTAAAAACTACAAAAAAGAAAAAAAAAGCAGTATCATCAAATAGTTATCCAGCTTTGGTGAGAAAAAGATATCTCACCAGGAACTTTCCTCAGATTTCACTAAGGAAGCAAGCATGATGGCTAAGTGTCAAAAACAGTGTTTTATGAGAAATAAAACTGGTAACAGGAAACCTGTACCCAAGAGTCTAGCTTGCATTACGTAACTCTCAGGTCTCCATAAGCACTCTCTGGAGACAGGTGAGCGGGCCTCAGCCCCAGAGCGCCCTCACCGGGGAACGAAGAGACGGTGGGGGCGGCTGTAAGCTCTCTACCCTCTGCCTGGGAGACCTGAGAGGGTCCTCCCTGTCCTCAGGCCCTCCACCTGTGTGTCCCCGGCATCACCCCACTGAGAGCACCTCCAGGAAGTTGAGAGAGAAGCCTGAGGTGGTGATTCCAGGAGGTGCCGCGGTGGCGCAGTGGTTCAGTGCTCTGGGGCTCAACGCAGGGCTGGAGCTTGGGACCCACAGGTTACTTCACATGAGAAAGACGGCGCTGTTGGCTCCCGTCAAGGTCACGGCCTTGGGGATCCACTTGGATCCCATCCAGAAGGCTCTCCAGAGAGTACAATGCCCAAGGCGTATGCAGGCGGCGTGCTTGCTCCGTCCCCTGGGGCTGCGGAGAGTCAGCATCAGGTGAAGGAAAGAGGTTTAGTTTTCCGATGACTCCTGATAACCTCGTTTGTCTTACATATCATTTAAACCGAAGGCTTCTTCTTCAATAGCCAAAAGAAAGAGCAAACCAGTTTTGGGCTTTTCAAATAGAAAGAAAGGAACCTGAAGAAATGTTATTTTGCTCAGTGACTGATGCCAGGAACATTTTGTTTGGGTAAGTTCCATTCTGCCATTATTATGTTAGAGTCAAAAGAGAGCTTTGGACTGAGTTCTGCGTTTCTCTCTTGCACCAGTCCGGCTTGCTGGAGCGGAGACCCTTCCAGTTCAGGCCTGTTTCAGCAGCTCCGATTTATACTGATGTTAGTATAAACCTAACAAAGAAAAACGACACCTACCCACACAGCTGCTCCTGAACCTCGCCTTTCATCTTCCTCGCACTTCGAAATACGTGCAAAAGATGGCTCTATTTTTGTTCCACGGGAGTATAACAGTAATCTGTTGCCATGGCAATCGTCTCTTCCCGTTCTGTCTTCCAAATGCAGCCCATGCTTCAGGGGCGGGGTGAGCAGGCCTCCCGCTGTCCTCCGCTTGCAGAGCCCGGCTGCGCTGGCTGCCGCAGGGCGGGCCCCAGCTGGCCTGCAGGTCCAGCACCACATTCAGAGGAGGTGTTGATTGGGTTCTTGACGCTGGTGATAATACGCTCTTCACAGAGCTGGAGCAAGGGCACCGCAAATCCGTGAGGTCCTGGGTCTGGCCAGTACTGAAGCTGAGTGCAGACAGTGCCGGTGGGAACCCTACTTCAGCCCTCAGCTGCTAGCTAGGAGGCTGGGAGTTCAAATCCACCCAGGAGCACCGTGGCAGGAGGACCTGCTGACCTGCTCCTGTGAAGACCACAGCCTGGGAAACCCTGTGGGGCAGTTCTACTC
The DNA here is from genome assembly GCA_028571685.1 of Heterohyrax brucei. Classification (NCBI taxonomy): domain Eukaryota; kingdom Metazoa; phylum Chordata; class Mammalia; order Hyracoidea; family Procaviidae; genus Heterohyrax; species Heterohyrax brucei. Next base: position 85,482,887 of record CM053159.1, read on the forward strand.
TGTCACAGAAGGTCACTGCGAGTCAGAGTCAACCCAAAGACACCTAACGACAATGTTCAGGTGCTGATATCAGTCTTTATATTAAATATCAGTCCTATATTATTATTTAAAAGCACTCTGCTTTTTTATAACTCTACACAATTCAACCAGATCAATATTCAGCTAGCATTCCATTCACTAGCAGCCCATCTCCAGAGGAAGTCTTCTTATAAACCCTGCTTGTAAAGCCACAGGAGTTAGCAACCTCTCTGTTCTGATCTTCTACAAGCAAACATCAGAGGTAGATGTACATCAGCAGGCATCACTCTCAGTAGTCAGTAGTGCAGGCTGGTGGCTCATGGCCATATGGGAGGGACATCGCTAATGTGCTGCACGTGAAAAGTGGTGGGAAGGCCAGTATTTTGTCATATGTATTAACTGTGTGCTGTTGAGTGGACTCTGACTCAGGGCCACCCCATGTGGCAGATCAGAACCACCACACGGAGTTTTCTAGGCTGTCACCTTTACGGGAGCATATCACTCAGGCTCCCCGCCACCCGCAACATACTGCTGGTGGATTCGAACCACCAGCGTTTTGGTTACCAGCTGAGTGCTTTGATCATTGCGTCACCATGACTCTTTTGCGGTGTATTATGTGCTCACCACAATTTACGAAAAAATGTGGAAGCAGCCCAAGTGTCCACCAACAGATGGATGGGTAAAGAAACTGCAGTGCAGCCGCTGGTGAGAATCCTCCTCCATCGCAGGAACAGAAGGGAGCTCTGAGGCGTGCTGCTGCACGAGTGAACCCCGGAAATGCTGCGGTGAGTGGCACAGACCAGCCACCGAAGGAGAAGTCTTGCGTGGCTCCAATCACACCCAGTGTCTGGAACAGACGAGGCCCTAGAGCCAGAAGTAGGGCTGGGCTTCTCACGAGCTGCGGGAAAGAAGAACGCACTTGTTACTCAATGGCGCTCCGAGTTTCTGTTTGCCGTGGTGGGACACTCTGGGACCCAGCAGCGACGATGGGTGGTGACTTAGGGCTCCGCTTAGTGCCGCAGGACTGTGCGCTTAGAGATGGTGGAAACGCACATTTCATGTCGGACACATTTCGCCAAGATTAAAAACAAACCAAACCGGAGCTCTGATGGTTTTCTGATGTGCCCATGTGTGCCACGGGGAAGCCCCCAGCTGTTCCCGGCAGAGAGGCCTCCCGCCCCAGGCTGGCCAGGGGCTCTGCAGGAGAAAGGCCTTGGTGGCCTAAACCCCTAAAAACGAAAACCCAAACCAGACCTGCGGCTCTTGAGTCAACTCCAACCCACGGTCTACAGGATGCAGTGGTTCTGCCACACAGGGTTTCCCAGGCTGTCGTTGCCACGGCAGCAGACCCCACATCTTCCTCTGCCAGAGGGCCCCGACCTGCGGCTTCCAGTGGAGCTCTTGCCCGCACACCATCAGGGCTCCTTGAGAATCCTGTGGGGCCAGTTTGCCCTGTCATTAGGGAGGCGGTGAGTCAGAATCAAGCTGACAGCACACACCAACAATCACTTTCCACTTACGGAGGGTGTGGTAGAAGCCAGCGAGTGAGTAGTGGCTGTCCACCCCCAGTTACAGCAGCCATCAGTTGTGGAGAGTCGCCTTCAACACATGGCTGACCAGTGAAACTGGAGAAGAAGATGTGCCGTCAGAGATGACATCAGCCCACGGAGGCACTGTGTGGGTGGTGGTGGTAAGAGGCGGGGAGGGGACCTCGGGGAAGGGGAGGCTGCAGGGACCCACAGAAGGATAAGAGGGTGCAGCAGATGCAGGGGGCGTACTCCAGGGGAGGAATTTTAGTGTGAAGATTTGTTAAAACAACAAACCAGCCTTCTTCTTCTAGGTTCAATCTGCAGAGTGAAGGGAAGGCTCACCCACGTGCTCCTCTGTGCAGTCTTCTCCTGAAAGAGGACACAGATGACAAAGGGCACACATTCACAAGAAGAGGTCGTCTGCGTATGTATTTAATGTTTGCTGGGTGTTGACCTGGGTGAGGCACTGTCTTAGGCTTGAGAAAAGTAAACAAAAGTAGTGATACAAAGATTCAGTAAACTGAAAAAGGACAAAACACGCAAAGAAAAAAAGAGGTCACTAAGACTGTAAATGTCACATGAGCTGCACAGACAGATTAGATTTTTAAAAATAGTAAAATTTTACAGTTTTCAATGAAGGTTTGCACAAAAGTTTAGGTTCTCAGTTAACAATTTCTACACAAGTTGTTCAGTGATAGTAGTGACATGTGCCACAAGATGTGAATAGCCCATGGTTTCTGTCCTGGCGGCTCTGTCTCCGTCCATCTAGTCTCCCCACACACGCGTCACAACACGTGAGCAGCCCAGGGTTTCTGTCCTGGCGGCTCTGTCTCCATCCATCTAGTCTCCCCACATACGCGTCACAACACGTGAGCAGCCCACGGTTTCTGTCCTGGCGGCTCTGTCTCCGTTCATCTAGTCTCCCGACTCCCTCATGTTCTTACCTTTAAAGTCATTATTGACTGTTTGGTCTCATACAGGGAATTTTTAGAAAGAATACAGTCAGCACTTATGAGTGATATTCTTTTTGGGGGGGGGGTCCATCTGTTATTCAGCTACCAAATGACTTCAAGAGCTAGTCTTGGTTCAAGTCTGAAGAGCAGCTTACGACAACTGTCTCTGGGAAATTGTGCAGTCGCAGTCAGTGCAGCAGGTTTGTTTTATTAAGAGGATTTAGGGCTCTGTTTCACACTTTCCTCGCATTCTATCACGGTCCTTCTGTCGGGGCCCTGACCGGAACAGTGAGTAGCAGCTGGCAGTCATAGCCGGGCACCATCTAGTTCCTTCTGGTCTGGGAGTAGATGAAGCCATGGTTCATGTGGACTATTTGTCCTACAGACTGGTTTCTTCTTCAGGTCTTTGGTTTCCTTCTTCTCTTTTGCTCTACACAACTAGAGGCCAACAGTTGTGTCTAGATAGGTTAGATTTATGGCAGTTTGGAAGCAGTGAAGACTCCTTTCACTGCAGAAGGTCAGGGTCTAGGGTTTGAAGTAGCCATTGATTTAGAGAGATATCAAGAAGAAGGAAAAGGAAGCCCTCTTTCTCTGGATGCTCACCAATGGGACATGTTGTCTGGTTCGTTGCCACCAAGTCATTTCTGACTCATGGTTACTCCACTGGGCAAACTTGAACTGTTCCATGGGATTTTCAAGACTTTTCATGAGCAGATAGCCAGGCCTGTCTTCCAAGGCACCCTTGGCTGGGTTTGAACCAGCAACCTTTGGCTAGTAGTTGCACACATAACCAATGAAGCCCACAGAAAAAGAACACTGCTGAATGGAATAGGAAGTTGGACTGAAAACCATGGCTTAGAATCAAGGCTACAATGGGCTTCTTATTTTCTGCTCTGATTCTACACAAAAGTACACAAGGATCACACTGAGCCCAGAGGCCCCTGTGTCCAGCCAGCTGGATGAATGAGGACTTCCCGTGTGCCTTCAGTATCCATTTAGGGACAGAACATAGAGCACCATGACAAAAACACACGATCAGCAGGGGTTCACACCTGACAGACATCTGTAAGTGAGAAAGAAAATGAGTACACCCAAAGCAGTGCTCAGAGGAAAATGCGTAGTAACAAATGTACACATCAAAAAAAGGCTAAAAGTCCAACAACAGTAATTTAACCTGACTATCTAAACAGACAGAAAAGAAACAACAGAAGAAAAGGAGATAATGAAAGACAAAACAGACGTAAGTGAAATCAAAACCAGAAAAACAATAGAAAGACCAGAAGTTGGTTCTCCAAGGAGATCAATGAAATTGACAAACCACTGGCCAAACTGATAAAGAAAAAAACAGAAGATGCCAATCACCAGAATCAGAACTGAAACTGGGTAACACCACAAGAGAGCCATCTGAGATAAAAAAACAACAACAAAAACAAACAAGAAAACATTGTAACAGACTCTTAAGATAAATTTATTCCAACAAATTTGACATCCTGGAAGAAACGGACATACTTCTCTACTGAAAACCAACACAGAAAGAAGTAAAATATCTAAATAGATCCATAACCAAAAAAGAAATTGAACATGTTATTAAAAATAATAATAATAGAACTCCCAGTTAAAAAAAAAACAAAAACCCTAAGCTAGGAGGCTTTACTGGTAAGTTCTACCAAACATTTAGAGAAAAGCAGACATTAAATTCCACTCAAACTATTCCAAAACATAGAAAAGTAAAGAATGCTCTCCAATTCATTCTGTGAAGCCAGGAAAACCTTGATAACAAAGCCAGGCAAATAAGAAAATTAAAACCAAATCCTCATGACATAGATGTAAAAATATGCAACAAAATTCTAGCCAACAAAACTCAACAGCATATTAAAAAAATATGATCAGTGGGATTCATACTAGGAATGAATGATGGATTACTTTGTCATTTACAACACAAATAAAAGAATCACATGATCATCTCAATCAGTGCATAAAAGGCATTCGATAAAACATAGTACCCTTCCCTGTAAAAACTCTCAGCAAAATAGAAATAGAAGATAAAAAAACAAAAAAAACCACAGCACTGCCATCAAGTTGGGTCCAACTTGTAGTGACCCTGTAGGTCAGAGAAGAACTGTCCCATAGAGTTTCTAAGAGGTGCCTGATGGATTTGAACTGCTGCTTGGTGAGCAGATGCAGTGCTTAATCACGACACTATCAAAGTTTCCAGAAACAGAAGGGAAACCCCTTATTAAGGACATATATGCAAAACCAACAGCCAATATCCGTCGTCAGTTCTCAAAGACTGAGATCACACCCCTTGAGCACACGAATGAACGAGGATGTCCTTTGTCATCCTTGTTACTCAGTGCTGTACTGGAAATCCTGGCTAAAGCAATATGGCAAGAAAAAGAAATAAAGGCTATATAGATTGAAAAAGCAGAAATAAAACTGTCTTCACAGATGACATACATAGAAAATTCCAGAGGCATCACAAGAAAGTTAGCGGAACTAATAGAAGGATTGAGCAAGGTGGCAGGGTATAAGGTTAACACACAAAATCCCCCGGTTTCCTTTACACTAATGAGGAGAACTTGGAGAAGGAAATCAAGAAAACAATACTATTTGCAATAGCTGCCCCCCAAGGATAACATACTTAGAACCAAGGCTATAAAACACTTATACAAGGAAAGCTATAAAACTCTACTGAAAGAAACCAAACTGTGCTTTACATAAATGGGGTAACATTACATGTCCATGGATTGGAAGACTTAAGTTTGTGAAAATGTCTGTACCACCCAAAGCAGTTTGTAGACATAATGCAATTCCAATCTCTCTCAGTTATCCAGTGCTTCTATAACAGAATTATGACAAGTTGATGGCTTTAACAAAGATAAAATTATTTTCACACAGTCCAGTAGGTAGAAAGCCCAAATTCAGGCTGTCAGCTCCAGCAGAAGGCTTCTCTCTCTGTTTTCTCTCTAAAAACATCCTTGTCATCAAGCTTTCCCTGGAGTAGAAGCTTCTCTGCCCAGGAACCTTGGATCTGAAGGATGCGTTACTTGGCTGGTGCTGCTTTCTTAGGGGTGTGAGGCCCCCAGCTCTCTGTCTGCTTCCCTTCCATCTCAGATAAAGGTGGTGCACGCTGCTCTCCAGGGAGACTCCCTCTACGCTGGACCAGGGATGTGGCCAGACTGAGGGTGTCACATCCACCCTAAACCTCTTCAACACAATCTAATCCTGCTGTGTTAACTACAGCCAGACACCAGACACAGAGGAGAACCGTATCAATCACAAAATCAAGGACGACCTCACAATACCGGGAATCACGGCCTAACCAACCTGCCCGATATTTTGGGGGGACACAAATCAGCAACATTAATAAAATGGGAAAATTGGTTTCTAACTTTATACAGACATACAAGAGGCCCCGAAAGCTAACGCAACATGTAAGAAGGGCAGAACGAGGGGACACACGCCTGATCGCCAAATCAAGGACAGTGCCACAGTAATCACAACAGCCCAGTACTGGAATTGTGACAGACATGACGTAGGACAGTGGAATCGAATCGAGCACCCAGAAGTAAAACAATCCATCTACAGGTAGCTGTTCTTCAACGAGGATCTAAGTCCACTCAAAGGGGAAGAAACAGTATCTATAACAAATGCTGTTGGCAAAACTGGTTACGTATTTGCAGAAAAAAACAGAATAAGATCCAAACCTCACAATGCACGTAAAAATTAAAACTGATCCCAGACCTTTAACACGTTAAAGCTAAAACTATAATGTTCCTGGAAAATAACATAACGACAAAACTAGGGAATTAGGATTTTGGCGTAAACAGCCTATCAAAGACTGAGGTCTTGGTGGTGCGGTGGTCAAGCACCCAGCTGCTAACCAGAAGGTTAGAAGATGGAATCCACCTGCTGCTCCTTGTAAACCCTGTGACAGCAGTGGTTTTCCGAGCCTGTCAAACCCAACTAAAAACCCATGAAAAGCCAGAAGACAAATTAGGAAGCGGGGAATGTCTAAATATTAAATACGTACACTCATAAAATGCTTCACCAAGAGGAGTCACAGCCTTGGAAAAAATCTTGGCAACAACATATCTGAGAAGCAGCTAATCTCTAAAATAGACAAAAAACTTCAACAACTCAACAACAAAAAAACAATCCAATACAAATAATTGGCAAAAGACATGAACAGACATGCCAGCAATGAGGACACTCAAGTGTCAATAAATACATGAAAAGATTCTGGCAATCGTTAGCCATTACAGAACTGAAAATCAAAACTATGATGCAATACCATCCCAGCCCAGCAACAAGGGCAACGATCAAAAACCAGAAAGCAACAAAGGCTGGTGAGGCTGTGGGAGGCGGGAGCCCTTCGACTGTTGCTGTGGCGCTACCGTCAAGCTTGCCTCACAGCGGTTCACACCCCAACAGCGTGAGCTATTGCCACCTCAGGTAAAACCCAGTGTTCATGACAGAACGGCCAGAAGCCGAATCCCTGCTCTAAAGGTGACTCTGCCTTGTCCACCCCACGCCTCTGAGCCAAGGCTTCCTTCTCTGTGACACAGTGGGTTTGAATTAGGTGGGCTCTGTGGCCTCTTCTAAGTCAGTCATCTGTTGCTGCTGTCTGGGGCCATCAGTTGATTCCAACTCAGTGACCCCACGTGCCACGGAGGGACACAGTGCCTGGTGCTGCCCCAGCTTCACAGGTGTGGTTAGGCCTGAGTCCGCCGGGCAGGCTCTGGCTCAGCCCATCTCCTTGGCAGTCCTCCTCTTCTTCACCAACCCTCTGCCTCACCAAGCCTGAGGTCCTTCTCCAAGGACTGGACCCTCCTGAGAACATGTTACACGCCAAGCCAATGTCTAAAGTGAGTGGAAAACTCACGTCTTCACTTCCCTGATTCTAGATTTCTATTATTCTTCCTCATGATATTGATTTCAATAATTGTACACAAACACAGGCAAATGAAATTTCTGCTTGAATGCTTATTTTAACAAATCAAGGGAGACATATCTGTTGAATTTTCAACTTTGATTAGAAAAATCGAACGGTACTCAGCACAGGCTCATCAGAGAGAAGGCTCTGGGCCACCTGTCCCTAATGCATATTTAATATCTTCTTGATGTAGAGAATCATGGATGGCATAGCATTGTTACAAAGCCTGACTGTTCACGAGTTCTCTTTCAACAACTGCAGATGGGACTTCAAAAAAAAATTTTTTTATTGTGATTTGAGTCAAAGTGTACAATCCAATTTAAATTTGCATGCCTGCCGATGTACAGCTCCCTCTGCTCTCCTTGCCTGGCGACAGCACACTCTTCCTTCTATACATTGCATAACCTCTTAACAATCTCCTGTCCCCTCCTCTCCACCCTCTCCACTCCCCTCTAGTAAGAGACTAGTAGGATGGCATCCTACAGATGCATAGAACCATACAGTGCACACACGATACGGTCACCCTGTGTCCCCGAGGCGTCCGTTTTGGTTCGCAGCCCAGCTCTTCAGCACCGCGCCACCCGGGCCAGGCACGCGGCGCACGGCTCACTGCCTTGACTTACCCCTCTTGAGGAGCTATCCCACTGTAAGTAAGCCCAGGGCAGCCCGTCCCTGCGCTTTGTGTGTCTCTGCGCCTTCTGTCCTCTTTCTCTCAGACTCTCTGTCCCAGCGTGGACAGCGCCGTCTGGGGACTCTCCTGGTGCCGAGACTGGAATCGGGAGACCCGCGAAGGACGCCACGTGCAGGCGCTTGGCGGCGAGGACGGACCGCGCACCCGGCTTCCTCTTGCCGAGAAGACGGCAGGCGTCAGACCTGCCCGCCCGCCACTGGCCTCTTCTGGTTCAGGCCGTGCGGTTCCTTTGTTGGCTTCATCTGGCTTTCGTTTTCTCTGAATTTGTATCACGGAGTGAAAAGCGCGGGGCGTCACTGGCGCTTTCACGGCTGGCGCCGGTCTCTTCCGGTATAGACCCTTCCGCGTTGTGAGGCGGCCTCGCCCGGGGAGACCGCAGTCAGGCCGCACCCCCGGGGCGGGGGGACACCCCCGGGGCGAGGGGACACCCCCGGGGCGGAGGGACACGCCCTGAGCGGAGGGACCCTGTGCGGAGGGACCCCGGGGTAGAGGGACACCCCCTCGGTGGAGGGACACCTCCTGGGTGGAGGGAACTGGAGCGGAGGGACACTTCCGGTGCGGAGGGACTCCGGAGTAGAGAGACACCCCCTGGGAGGAGGGACGCCCCCTGGGCGGAGGGCCCCCCCTGCGGAAGGACACGGCGGAAGGACACGGCGGAGGGACACCTCTGCGGAGGGACACCTCTGCGGAGGGACACCTCTGCGGAGGGACACCTCTGCGGAGGGACACCTCTGCGGAGGGACACCTCTGCGGAGGGACACCTCATCGGCGGACCCACCCCGGGCGGAGGGATCCGCAGCCGTCTCTCGGCCGCGGGCGTCCTCCCCGGCGTCCTCCCCGGTGTCCCCGTGTCCTGGGCGCCGGTGCGTGCACTCCGCCCTCGGTGGCCTGCCGTGTGACGCGGTCCTCGGCACAGTCGTCAGCCCCGTCCAGCGCCGTGTCCGACAGTTGCCCGCTGTGACTCCCGTTCTCGCCGGCTGATTTCCGGAGGTGGCTCCCCGGGCCTCGGTCTGGAGCGCCGCGGCGCGGTGTCCCCCGTGGGTGGCCCGGCTGGGGTTTGAAATACTGGGGACTCACAGCAGCACGCAGATCACCGCGACAGGCCGAGCACGGGCGGTGGCCCGGGCCCCCACAGGCGTCCTTGTAGGCTGGGGATGCCTGCCCTCTGTGTTCTTCAGCTGGCGCCTGTCCCCCGTCCTCCTCCTCTGAGGTTTTGGTGACACAGGGACCCAGGGCTGGGCGGTACTGAGTGTACCGTTAGGGGGGTGGGGGTGCGGAGCGCGGCGCCCGACACTGCACGCCGCCGTCGACTCGGGACCGGCGGCACGGGACGCCCTTCCCCGGCCGCGCCTCTCGCAGCCGCGGTCCCCCTCCAGGTCCCGGCCGGGGGTCGCCCCCTCGGGCTCCTCTCTGCTGCTTCCCGGCTGGCTCTCAGAAGACCCCGGAAGGCCCCCGGCAGTTCCCGAGAGCGATCCAGCGCCGACCCCCTCAGACCGCCCTCGGGGACCCTGCGCAGTGCGTCCCTCCCCAGGGGCGGCCTTGGGGCGGCCGTGTTTCTGAGCCCGCTCGTAGGGTTTTCTGAGAGTGACTTCCTTTTTCCTTTTGAAAGGGGACGCAGCAATTCCTGCGTGTACAGGTCGGTGACAGAGCCGACGTTCCTCGCTGGGGCAGCCCTTCGCACCCTCCCTGTCCAAACTGTCACCCCTCCGTGGGCGTGAACCCATGTCTCCTGAGCTGCTTATCTAAACTTGGAGTTGCTCCGGTCGGTTTGTCCCCGTCCAGATAGTTCTTTAAAAATGGGAAATGCGGAAGGCAGACGTTGTTGACTAATTAGGCTAGTGTGTTGTTTGCTTTTCAGGAGACTTGACGGCGTATTTTGGTTTAAGGTTTAAACCAGCTGTTCAGGTGTCCATCCAGCCTCAGTGGCTCCAGAAGTCCGGATTCCATGAGAATTTGAAATGCCCGTCTGCGTTTCCCCCCTTTTGATGAGGATTCTGCCGGGTGGTCTCTGACCAGAACACACCGAAGGTAACTGGGTCCTGTCCGGTTCTTCTGTTCTCGGGACGAAGGAGAAGACGGACCCCTGCACCAGGATTCAAGCAGGAACGGCTGCTTTGTCCCTGGGCTCATTTGGGAAAAACATTCTCATTTCTGGTACGCGTAGCCACGGCGCCGCAGACAAACTGACAGGCGCCGTCCCGGTGGAGAGAGCGTGGCCACAGCGCCCTGTGGGGCCGGGTGCCGCAGGAGGCGGCTGCGGGGCGCTGAGTCCGGCCCGGGAGCCGTCAGCGGAAGCCGGTTCTGGGGATACACGCGGGATCGGGTCAGGCAGACGGGATTCAGGCTTGATTTTGTAAATAGCCGGGAACAATGATGTCTGAGTAGTAGAGTTTTTTTCCATCTCCACGACTTTGCTTTAGGGAGGGACTTTGTGAACAGGATGGAGTGGACGCTGGCGGCCGAGTGCGGAACGGGGACAGGAAATCCATAGGAGAATGTAGCCGGAGTTCCCTCGGAGGTCCCGGGTGCTGTCCTGAACCCGGGATTGAGCGCTTTCCTTGGACGCCTCAGTTATCAGCTAGGAGCCCACACAGGGCCGGGGGCTCTTTAACCTCCTGCTTCAGCCAGCTGGGTGGAAACCTGGGGGACAGAACAGCTGTGCCCGCTGGATTTGCTGGTGACTCAGGAACGACAAACCAAACCGGAGAGAAAGCGCTGAGGAGGTGAGCAACCAGGAGGGTCTCGTCTCAGCGACCCTCCGAGGGGAAAGCGGTGCAGCATCTCAGACGCCTCGCCAGACCTGACGGCCGCGCAGCTGAGATCCGTCTTTGCAGAGGTTCACGCCTGCTGCGGCGGTGTGGCAGCGCAGCGCTCAGCTGCCGACCAGGAGCCCGCGGGTGGGACCCGCCAGCTGCTGCTCTGCAGAGCCGGCTTCCGTCAGGATCGTGGCCCGGAGACCGGGCGGTGGCCACGCCGCGCCCCAGGCTGCTCGTGGGCCGGCGTCCACTCGGTCACAGGGTTTGCTTTTTATAAACAACGTGGCAGTGAGAGGAGTAGCTGTCATGGCCCACCAGCTGGCCGCGGCCCCACGACCGCATGTCGCCCGCCCTGACAGCTGCCTGCCACCACGCGGCACGGTGCGCTGAGGGGCGGGGCTGGCCTCCGGGGCTGCGGGTCAGACCGCGCGTGCGGCGTCCCTTCCGCCTGGACGTCAGGCTGCAAGCCGGGGGTGGGGGTGGGGGCGGCAGGGAGCATGTGCGGGTGTGAGGTGTGGAAGTCAGGGGTGTGTGTGTGTGCGCGCGCGTGCACGTATGGGTGTGCGTGAGTGTGTGCATACACGTGTGTGAAGTGTGGAAGAAGGTACAGGGAACGTGTGTGTAGTGTGAAGTGTGGAAGTCAGGAGTGTGCGTACATGGGTGTGCATGACTTCATACATGTATGTGTGAACATGGGTGTGCACGTGTACGTGTGTGTGAAGTGTGGAAGAAGGTACAGGGAACGTGTGTGTAGTATGAAGTGGAAGTCTAGTGTGTGTGAGTGCGTGCATGAGTGCACACGTGCACACGTGTGTACTGTGGAGTGTGGAGGAAGGCACGAGGGTCTAACAGCTTTACTTCCCACCGTGCACGTCTCTGTGTTGTGTTCCTCCTTCCACACCTATAGGCTGATTTTCTGATAAGTCTACCGAAGCGGCAACCCGGGCAGCGTGCTGGTGAAGTGCTGCGTCTGCTAAGCCAAGGGTCGGCCATCCGGGGCCACCAGGTGCTCCTTGGAAACTCTCCGGAGCGGTTCTCCTCGGTCCTGCAGGGTCGCCAGGGGTTGGAATCCATGTGACGGCGTTGGGCTGGGTGTTGTGGATGTCACAGGAAGCACACGAAGCCTGCCACCGCAGGAGGCAGAATTTGTCCTACAGCTCTCCAGTGACCAGGCCAACCGGGCTTCCAAAATGAGGTCGAGAAATCAAATGCCTGACAGCTGTGCGAGGCTCTGCCTGGGGACGGCTGTGCTGCTGGGAAGCTCTGCCCGCCGAGCAGGTCCTGGAGGAAGCCACGTCCGCAGAGCCCTCGGAGCTGGGTCCTCAGGGATGGTCCAGCTCTCGCACAGAGCCGCGCCGAGAGGAGTCACAGGAATCGTTTAACCCCACTGGGCGAGGTCTGGTAGAGCAGTGGTCAGGAGCTCACCAGCTGAACAAGGCCTGTGGCTGGAACCTACCAGGAGCTCCCTGGAAGCCGTATGGGGCAGGTCTATGCTGCCTACAGGGTCGCTATAGTGTCTCGTGTCTCTGTGAGTTGGAATCGACCCGACAGCAGTGGGTTTGGTTTGGGTTTGGGATGAGATGTGGTGGCGCGGTGACTCAGTGCTCACCAGCTCGACCCGAGGCCCCGCAGTTCAGTCCAGCAGGTGCTCCTTGGAGGCCCCGTGGGCGGTGGCTGCCCTGTCCCGAGGGGTCGCTGGGGGTCGGAATGGGCGCAGCAGCAGTGGGCATGGCTTTGGGTTTAGGATGAGGCCTGACTGCCGTCTGCCTGTACCAAATGAGACAGAGGCTGGTGGTTTAGTCGGCGAAGTCTTACCTGCTCACCAAAAGGTTGGTAGTTACCATCTGCCAGGCGCTCCTTGGAAACTCTATGGGCAGTTCTCCTCTGACCTCTAGGGTCGCTGTGAGTCGGAGACACTCGATGGCAGTAAGTTTTGGTACCAGATCGGCTGCGGCCTCAGAGACAGTTGTGCAGTTGGTCCACGCGGTAAGCCCTGGCAGACAGAGGAGAGCAGGTGCTATTGGCAGAGGGAGCTGGGGACAAGCACTGTTGCTGAGTTCCTCTACCCTCCACCCTGGGCTGCAGGCCCACGATAGGTGCGCCCCCTGTGCTGTTGGGTGCCACGTGGACTGCTCTGCCCGACAGCGACCCTGGGTGACAGAGTAGAACTTCTCCACGGGCTTCCAGGGGATCACCCTCATGGGAGCAGAGGACTAGGACTTTTCTCCTTTACAGCAGCTCATAGCTTGGAACCCCCAGCCTTCTGGTTATCCTCTGAGTGCTTCACCGCTGGGCCACTCGGGCTCCTGTTTTACCCACACAACAAGGGAGTAGTCAACAGCAGTGGAAGGAGCCCTGGGGACAAAGTGGTTAAGTGCCTCATTGTGGACAGAAAGGCTGGCAGTCTTAAGCCACCCAGGGCTCCTTAGGAAAAAGACCTGGTCCCCTGCCCCTTAAAGATGACAGCCTGGGAAACCTCTGGGCATCTCTGCCCTGCCATAGTGGGCGCTGAGAGGTGGCATTGTTTGGTGCTGGTGTTAGAAGAGGAGGCTCGGGTGTGAAAAAGTCTCAGTGTCCGTCAGAAACCATGTGATAGGTGACGGACCTAGGCCGCAGGACCCTTCTGTTGTCTCTGACATCTGTGGGTTTTCCTGTGCAACACGCTGCTCACTGGGGCAGTACAACCCTTTGTGATTTTTCTGAAGTGACTGAATGCTACTAGCCCAGAAGGGACAGGCAGGACGGAGGCCCCCCCAGCTCTCCCTGCAGCAGCCTCCCCACCGAGCAGCTTCCCCGACCACCCAGCAGCCTCCCCACCCCCCAGCAGCCTCCCCGCCCCCCCAGCAGCCTCCCCACCACCCCCAGCAGCCTCCCCACCACCACCCAGCAGCCTCCCCACCACCACCCAGCAGCCTCCCCACCCCCCAGCATCCTCCCCACCACCCCCAGCAGCCTCCCCACCACCCAGCAGCCTCAACCCCCCCCAGCAGCCTCCTTTACCCCACCAGTCCAAGCTCAACTTGGCCAAAGTATTCTGGTGCAGGGGGATAAGGCAACTGGGAGCTGGAGCTTTTCTTGAGTCATTTATGTTTAATGAACTGATGCAGTTGCTCAAACTGGGTAATCCATAGACATCTCCTTAGTGAGGCTCACTCAGGCTCCACACTACAGACCCAGGCTTGACTCCTGTGAAGCCACCACCTGTCTGTCCTGGAGGCGAGCATGTGGCTGGGATGCTGGACAGGACTCAGTGGAGCTTGCAAACGAAGACCAGGAAGAAAGGCCTGGTGACCTGCCTCCAGCGTCATGAGCCACACGGGTGGGACCCCCAGCCAGCTGACGGGATGGCGGCGTAGGGCTGGGAGGCGCTTCCTTCTGTCGTTCGTGTGTCACCACGTGTCGGGGACTGATGTGACCGCTGTTAACAACAGTGATAAAGACGTTCTTTGTGTCTTAAAATTATTTGATGTGGGGTTGGCGGACAGCCCTGGGAGAGTGTTGTCTTCCTGTGACGACAGCCAGGCAGGTGTTTACCTGTGTCCCCCAGGCTGCGTCGTCGCCGCTTGATGGGTTCAGAAATACCTGCTGCACTGAGCTCGCGTGACAGGAAGCCCCCAGATCGACTCCCGGACGTTGTCGCCGTACTCACCCTAAAACATCCCCCGGGGTCTTCCTAAAACACTCGTTTCACTTCACTAACACAGTGTCTGCCTTGAGCACTGTGCCCTGTAAGAACTATTTGGGGTCCAACTGAGGACTGCAGAGGTGATGGATCAGGAGGGTGGTGACTGTGCGCATCGGGCGGGACACTCAGAGAAGGAGGGTGAGGGTGGCTGCCCCACCCGAAGCAGGTCACCGGTGTCACTGAGTTGCACAGGGGGAAACCGCAGTGCACAGGGCTTGGGGTGTGTTCTGCTGTGTGTGTTCTCAACAGCAGTAATTCAAGGAAAAAAAAGGGAAGAGAATAGAATCACCAGAAAGACTGCACAGAAGCCCAGGAGCCAAACAGGGTGGTGAATGACGCCCCCGAGCCGGTTGTCAGCGGGACCACGAGCCCCGGGGTGGGTGGGCTGGTGTGCGGGCCTGGCTGCCGTCGGTGGGCCGCCCGCTCGGGGGTCGCTCCTCTGCCGCAGCCCCTCCTTCCTCGCCTGTCTTCATCTCGTTTGCACGTGCTCTTCAGAGGAAGCTTCACACAGCAGATCGGTTTCTCAGTTGACAGCACACATGTTGTTTTGTGACGTTGGTGCCAACCCCACGACACGTCAGCACCCTCCCTTCTCATCCTTGGGTTCTCTATCGCTGGCTGGCCTGTCCCCTTGGCCTTCTTGTCCTTGTCCCTGGGCTGGTGTGCCCTTTCAGCCTTGTGTTTTATGGGCCTGTCTCATCTTGGCTGATGGTGAACGTCAGAGCCGACTTCATCACTGAGCCCAAAGGAACGTCGGGGGGCTCCTCTTGGACTTGCTTCCGTCTCTGTCAGGCCAGTGAGTCCAGTCCTTTTGTCTTGCAGTCCTCTTCTGGATGACTAACTCCACCCTGGTCCCAGATGGCCAAGTCTGATGTTCAGGCTGAGAATTGCACCAGTTAGAGCACCTCAAGGATCGAGACAGAAGTGTTTTCCCCCAGGTTACTGGGAAAACAGCCTCCGTTTCCTGACTGGGGCTGGCCTTTAGCTGAGGGGTCTGGCCAAAGTAGCCCAGTCCCGAGTGACTCCTGAAGGACTCTTTCTAAAACGCCGTTGTGTCGTCGTTGCAAACTGTCTCGGCTGCCAGAACAGCCTGGCTCTGGGCTGGCTTGATCCTCCTCTCTGAAACAGCCAGGCAGCCTGTCTGATTCCAGAAGGACTAGATCTCTGCAGACGGGAAAGTCAGGGGCATGCTGGGGTCCTCCGGGTCACTGCTCCCTAGCTTGTAGGAGCTCAGCTCAGCTGTTTCGGTGGGACGTTTTCCAGGAAAAGGGCCCTTGATCCTTGTCCGTGAGGCTTCCCCGCTGCAGAGAGCAGAGCAGCCCTCTGGTTAAACTCCAGGGGAGCTCTTGAAGACGATCCCGTTGTCACACTGGCGGACGCGGGGGAGCTGACACCGTGAGCGCTGCCTCTGTCGAGCACCTGTCGTGTGCTGTGGGGAGTCCCTGAGTGACGCAGATGCTTCTGCTGACCCCGGCATTGTCCGTTCCCGTCGACCCAGAGGGCATTCAGGAGGAGGACCTGGTGACCGACTTCAGGAGGACCCGTCCCCACGGAGCACAGTTCTGCTCTGACTCGTAGGGTCCGCACAGGTCAGAGGTGACTCCATGGCGGCAGGTGGGTGGTACACAAGCTGCAACACCTTATTTCATGGACTCTCAAAGTAACCCTATGACCTGGCGTTTCCCTCACCTTTTAGACATGCTGAGCTCTAGACCAAGCAGGAGTGGTGGCGCAGCAGCGCAGCGCTGAGCTGAAAACCAGGAGGTTGGTGGTTCAGGTCCACGTGGTGACCCCGAGGGAGACAATCCTGGCAACCTGCTCCTGCAGAGGACAGCCCAGGAAACCCTGGGGAGCAGGTCTGCCTGTCACACGGTGGTTATGGGTCTGAATCGGCTTCACCGCCCACAGCAACAACTGTGTGTGTGTTTTGGTGTGTCTGTGTGTGCATGTATGTGTGCATACAAAGAGAGTGAGAGTCTGTCTCTGGGTGTCTGCGAGTGGTTAAGTGCTTGGCTCTAATCTCTTTGGAAATAGCTCACCAGGTCTCCTCCCAAGGAGCTGCTGGGAAGGGGATGGGGACCACCAGTTGTTTGGATGGCAGCCAAGAGCTTAACCACAGGGACACTGGGGCTCCCTAGAGTGTAAGCTAAAGACACCCTGTTTTTAAAAATACCACTTTGCTGAACATTTTGATAAAGGTTCTGTAAAAGAATTATGATCCGGTGGTGGAAAATGATGGAATTTCTAACTCTCCTGTTAGCAGACTGGAGCCATGGAGGCTGAGTGACCTCTGAACTCTTGCCCAGAGATGATGTCTCCTCACCACCAGACCACCTTCGCTTCAGCTGGTAAGGGACGCCTGCCTGGAGCCTTGTGTCCAGTAAGCTCTCTCCAGGTGCAGTGGCGTTGAACTTGGAAGGTTAGACGGGAAGCCTGGTGAGTTACGCTAATGAGGAGGAGGAGCAGCAACTGGGAAAAAGAGGGTGAGAATGGTGCGCCACTGGGAGCATGTCAGCATTGTCACTGAATTTTACGTGTAGAAACGATCAAATTGGTGTTTGTTTTGCTGGATAGTCTCAACAACAACAACAACAAAATTCAACTGGTTTATATAATTCCCCTGTTGCTGAGATATTGCGAGGATGTGAGGGAGGTCTCTGCCTCCTGGAGCAGTGTATGGTGGACAGAAGCCTGGCCACTAGTGCTCTGTCCTCTGTCCTTGGGGGACTGGAGAAGTAGCCTGAGCAGTTCACCAGCAACCCAGACCCACAGCTCTCTCTGTCTCTGACTGTGTATTCCACCCCCGCCGTGCTCATCTCGGCTGAGGTGACAGGTCCCCAGTCACTCCACAGTTATACCCTGTGTAGACCCTGTTAGTGTCAGCAGAAAGCAATTTTGAGGTCTGTATGCGATTAGGGTGGACGCCCAGCTGGAGGCAATGGAAGAAAATATCTTTTTACATTTCCTTTTATCGAATTTGGAGGACTTGGGGTTTAAAGCCGAGTTTGGTAATGCATTTCCACATAGCCAAGTGCAGGGGAAAATCATTTTTAAAGCCACAGAGGAATCTGGGTAGCGCTTTGATGAAACGGCTGTTAGCTGGCCACTGTCCGTGCACCGATTGCAGGCTGCTCGCCAGTGGCAGTCACTCTCGTCTTTGTTTTCATTATCTTGTAAAGGAAGCAAGAAATACATTTCAATGAGTTTTTCTCTTCTCCAATACACAAAAAATAAGAAACCCAGAGGACAAAAATAATTAAATAAATAAATAAAGCGTCCCACAGACCCGCTTCCTAGCCCTGAGATCTTTGAAGTGTGAAATCGCTGGTAGAGAGTGGATTGATGCTGTGATGAACAGGTCGCCTGCTCTCGGCGGCCTCACCCCTGTATGCCGGCCAGCCTCGCGCACGCTGTCTACTGGGCAGTGACTCAGGAAGGTCCCAGCGATGCTGTGTTGCTGCACTGTAGCTTCTGCTGGAAGGACAGTCACCTGTTGCCGTGTCGCCTTTGTCTTCCTACTGAGTGTACTGAGCCTCCTCCTTCCTGAAGCTCAGTGGTTCACTCCCGGGTGCCAGAGGCCACATGTTAAGCTTCCTCTTTGTCGGTGCAAACGGCTTGCACCTGACTGCTAATCTGAAAGTTGGCAAGGGGAGCCCACGCAGCAGTGCTGCAGAAGAGAGGTCTGGCAACCTGCTTCTGTAAAGAGACAGCCGAAAAAGCCCGAGGAGTGAGCGGCTGTGCTCGGACACACACGAGAGCTGTGAGCCGGGACAGACTGGAGGGCGGCAGGCAGCAGCGGGGCACTCGGTGCTGGCAGTGCTGTGTCTCCTGTAGGGGGAGGAAGGGGAGAGTCACACGCTGCCCGGGTGTGACACGCAGAACAGGGACACACATGCAGACACCGCTGTTCGGTCCTTTGATTCATGTTGTTGGTGTTGTGTGCCATCCTCACAGCCACCCTGTAGGACCGAGCAGAGCTGCCCGGCGGGTGTCCTGGGCTGTGGGCTTTATGGCAGAAGACCACCAGGTCTTCCTTCTGCGGTGCTAGCTGCCGGGAGGGTCTGTACTGCCAACGTTTCCGGTAGCAGCTGAGCACTTCACTGTGTGTGCCACCAGGGATCCTGTGAAATCCGTGGAATGGGTGCTGTTCTAAGGTTCCGGAAAAGGCAAATGAAACAGCAACCAACCAACCAACCTGGAGAGGAAGAGGTTCTGTCTTTTCTGTGGGACCCCCAGAGGGAGTTAACTGAGATGACATCTGAGGCTGGGATTGTCCCTGGAGGTCTCCTCGGCTCTCAGCCAGCACCCATTCCCCAGCTGCTGGACAGTTTACTGTGGTCACGGGACTGCATCATAGCTCATGGATGTGACAGAGGTGACGTTTGCCGCCCCAGCTGCTGCTGGGTGGGGCCAAGTCCGTTCTGATGCACGGTGACCCTCATGACAGAGCAGGGTGTCCCCACACTGGTGCTCCAGTCGGCGCTCCCCTAGGCTGTCCTCCCCCCAGGAGCAGACGGCCAGGTCTGTCTCCTGTGGAGCTGCCAGGGGGTCTGGACCGCCAGGGGGTCTGGACCGCCAGCCTTGCAACTGGCAGCCAGTGCTTACCCAGCATGCCACGGGGCGCCCCACGCAGGTCAGGGGTTAGGGTTTACAACATGTAGTTGAGGTCACGCGATTCAGTCTGTAACTGCAGGTTTGCTGTGTTTCTTTAAGTGTTAGAGGATCAGAGACCCTCAGGATCTGGTGGTCGGCTTCTCCAGACACCTCTGTTTACGGTGTCCTCAGTTTTTACTGAAGGAGGGACTAGACTTGCAGGCCTGACCTTAAAACCTCAGAACAGAAGCAAAGCTGGGGAGGGGGGGTGTTGGGGGAAGCTTATCTGCTGCTTCGTGGTAAAAGCCAAGCCAAACCTGCCGCCCTCCATTGCTTTTGGCCCGCAGTGTGACAGAGTGACTCTGTCCCCCAGGCTTCCTAGGCTGCCATCTGTGTGGGAGTGGATCACCAGGGGTCTCTCCTGGGAAGCCGCAGGTGGCTGCGAGGTAAGGACTTTTAGGGCTGTAGTTCAAGCACATCTTCTGAGCCATCCAAAGACAGAGCACCCGGTATGTCCCTGTGTGTCTGTATGTCCGCATGGGGCCTGGTGACACAGTATTGAAGAGGTTTAACCAAAATGTTGGCAGCCTGAACCCACCCTGCAGCCGTCTGCTCCCGTAGAGATTACACCCTAGAAATCTCTGTAGGCCAGTGACCCCATAGGACAGAGCAGAGCTGCCCACTGGGGTTTCCGAGGACCGCGTGGAGGGTTTAAATGGCTCGCTTTCTCTTTATCAGCTTAACCACCGCCCCACCAGAGTTTCCCGGAAGGGCAGCCTTCTTTACTAAAGAAGCAAGATTTAAAGTGTAAGAACACAGAGGTGGTTCTGAAAGGCAGGGAGAGCACTGAAAAGTTCTTGTTAATCAGACTTTTAGTATAGTGATAAAAATGAAATCTTCAAATTGCCTGTCAGTCTCATAACTAGCCAATAAACCTCAGCACGGCACTGAATCTTTTTTTTTCTTTTTTATGCCTCAGATAAAAACTATAAGTTCATCTAGGTCAAGAGCTCTAAGTTAGAAATCAGAAAATTTGGGACATTTTTGGAAGATGCAGTCAAATGAATGATTGACTCATTGTTGCTGTTAGAGACCATCAGTCGATCCCAGGTGACGGAGCAGAGCTGCCCCACAGGGCGTCCGAGGCTGTAGGTGTCAGGGAAGCAGACCACCAGGCATCACTGCCATGGAGCCGCTGGTGTGGGGGTCCGCCAACCCTGTGGTTAGCAGCCGAGGGCTGAGGTATCTCAATTAGCGGGCTATGCCACCCAGAGCCCCTTTTCATTTATAGGCTAAAAGGGTTGTGTTGGGTCCTTCTGTGTTTGGGGATAAAAACTGAGTGAGAGCAAGAGTAGCTGAGTCTGTCCCTGCAGTCGGTGGGCCAGCCCCGAGTCGCTGGGCAGTGGGCTTCCTGGGGTATCTGATGACAGCTGTCAACCCGTAAAGGACAGAGTCACAACAGAAATGCTGGCTAGCTTCCAAAGTCACAGAGCAAAAGGCATCACACAGGTTAACGCTCTGACACATTTTCTGCCAGTGAGAATCCAGTAAAAATGACGACAACTGCTCTTTGTTTACTTGGAGAAGGGAGGAGCTCCGCCTGGGCTGAGAAATCAGAAAACGCATCAGAGAGACCCACGTGAGTGGGTGTCTGCATCGACTCGTGACTGGAAGAGCCAGATGCTGCCCGGCCACCACCAGTGATAGCCGTGGTGGAGCTCACAAAGTTGAGTCTCACTGGCAACATGAGAATAAATAGGGGTACAGCCTGAGATCTCCACTAAAAGACCACAATTGATGGTCCAGGGGCTTTGGGGTTCCCCTGGGAGCATGGCCCCTGGCCCTGATGCTGCCCCTGTCCGTAAGTCATAATGAAGTTCAACTCTTAGGTCAGCACTGGACTGGATGTGACGACACAGAGTGACCGTATTTTCTGGGCACTTTATGGTTCTGTGCATCTATAGGATGTCGTCCTGCTGACCTCTTAGAGGAGGAAGGGGAGTGGGTGGAGAGGAGTGGATAGGAGACTGCTGGGAGGATAGGGCATGTATGGAGCAGAGGAAGAGTGTGCTGTCACCGGGCAGGGAGAGCAGTGGGAGCTGCATATAGGTGGGCATGCAAGTTTATATGGGAGTGTACATTTTTATTAGTCATAATAAAAAACAAACAGAAAAGCAAATGTGTCAGCTTTTGTCACATGATTTTCCAGAAAGCATGTCTAATGGCTCTGCCAGCGGAGACAGGGACCATAGACTTGCCACCAACGACTGACACTGTGTCATAGATCCCGTGTGTGAATAACAACCACCAGCAGGCTAATTTCCAAAAGGTGAAGATGACTTGTGTCCCCAGGGTGTCGTGTCATCATTCTGACGCCACCCACCCATGCACTCACTTGTCTCTGTGGCAGTATGCAGCAGAGTCTGGACTCCACAAGTTAAGGCTCTGTCCTCGAAGCCTCTCTCCAGAGGCAAACCCTCCAGCCTCTCCACGGGCTGTTACTGGGTTCGGTGGCTTCAAGAATTCACTACAATGACTCGCACAACTCAGCAAGACTGTTCCCTGTCCTTACAGTAACCCATTTGGTATCACCAGAAAGAATACCAGCGTGAAGACAGACGGGCAGACAGACAGACACAGGCCGTCAGATGGACTCTGATTCAGGGCAACTTGTCTACAGTGGAAGGAAACGCCCCCCTCTGTCCCACCCTCTTTGTCACCAGGGGCACGTTGGAGGCCATTGTCGTGACCGCCACGCCAGCTCGTCTCACTGAGGTCCCCTGGCCCCTGCTGGCCCTCTCCTTCACCACGCGGTGCCCTCTTGTGGTGGCTGATCCCTCTTGATGACATTCTGAAGGAAGAGAGGCAGCAGTGTTCTGCTGGGATCGGCAGTGCTGCACCGGCGGATCTGGGGAAGCCGGCAGCCGGACCTGTCTCAGCCTGCGTTCGTCTGTGAGCTCAGTCGCCTTCTGTCCACCATGCAGGACCCTTCTCGTGCTTGGGGTGTCGGTGACATGGCTTTCTGTATCACAGCATCAGTGTGAAAAATGGACAGGCAAGTGCTGGGTCCGGAAGCACACTTTGTTGTTGTGTGCTGTTGGGTCGAGTCTGACTCCCAGCATCAGCAGGTTCAGCAGGATGAAACCCTGCCCGGTCCTGTGCCACGCCCACAGTCATTACGATGGAGCCCAGAGCTGTGGCCACTGTATTCGTCCATCTTGGTGAGAGTCTTCCTCTTTTTTGTTGAGCTCCTGCTCTGTCAATCTTGACGTCCTTCTCCAGGGACTGGTCCCTTCTGATATCATGTCTAAAGTAAGTGAAAAGACAAAGCCTTGACATCCTTGCTGCCTCTTTTGGCTGGCCTTCTTCCAGGAGAGATTTTTCCCAGCATTCCTAGGGGCACAGAAAGATTTCTTTTCTTTCTTTTTTTTATTCTAAGTGAATGAAAATGTACATCGCTGTATAAATTTACATGCCCACCTATATGCAGCTTCCACTGCTCTCCCTGTCCGGTGACAGCACACTATTCCTCTCTGCTCCATACATGTCTCATCCTCCCAACAACCTCCTTTACCCTCTTCTCCACCCACTCTCCTTCCTCCAGCCAGAGGTCAGCAGGATGATATCCTATAGATGCATGGAACCATAAAGTGCATCCAGTATACGGTCAGTCTGTGTCACCAAGTCCAATCCATTTGTGTCCGAAGAGTGGATCTTCGTTATGATTTATGGGCAAGGGCAGCATCAGGGCCAGGGGCCATGCTCCGAGGGGAACCCCGAAACCGCTGGACCATCAATTCAGGTCTTTTAGTGGAGATCTCAGGATGTACCCCTATTTATTCTTGTGTTGCCAGTGAGACTCAACCTAGTGAGCTTCGTCATGGCTATCACTGGTGGTGGCCGGGCACCATCTGGTTCTTCCGGTCCCAAGTTGATGAAGGCACCCACTCTTGCGGGTCTCTCTGTCTTCTAGGTTGTCTTTACCGCATGTCATTTTGGTCCTCGGTGAGCATCTGTTCCTGCTGAGTTGGGACCATTTGCTGTGTCCTTGGATGGCAGTTTGGCAGCTTTTAAGACCCCAGACGCCACTCCCCAATGTGTGGTGCAGAGAGCCCTCTTAGTGAAATGTTGGTTGTGCCAATTGGCCTCGATTTCAGCTAAGAGCATGGTCCCCTGCCCCGGCTACTCTGTTCTTGCAATATTGGGTTAAGATAGAAGGAGTACACAGGTTATGCTGAAGTCCACTTAACATTGTTCTTGTTTCTAATGTGTGCTATCACCACTTTCACTCAACCAGATTTCTACCAACTATCTAATCTAGGCCCCCCGCCCTCCGTCCCTCCCCTCCCTTCGTCCCTCCCCTCCCTTGCAGCTGTCAAACTGTCTTTTCTTCTATACACAAGTCTGTTTTTGAGATCTTATCGTAGAGGTCTCATACGTCTTTGTCCTTTTGTCGCTGACTACTTTCACTCAGCATGATGTCTTCCAGTTGAAACCAGGTCAGGAGATGTTTCCTGGAGTCATCGTTGTTCTTTGTCATTGCGTAGTGCTCCATTGAGATATATATACCATAGTTTACCCATCCATTCTTCTGTTGTTGGGAATCTGGGTTGATTCCATCTTTTTGCTATCGTGGACTGTGCTGCGATAAACATTCTTGTACATGTGTCCGTTGGTGTGAAAGGCCTTGATTCTGTAGGATATATTCCAAGTGGTGGAATTACTGGGTCAAATGGTGTATCTATGTCCATTTTTTTAAGGAAGCGCCAGATTGCTTTCCAAAGAGGCTGGACCATTTTGCAACCCCACCAACTGTGTAGGAGAGTTCCACTTTCTCCACAGCCTCTCTAGCATTTGTTGTTTTGTGTTTAAGATTTCTTAAAGAATCCCCGTCTTGGCAGGTGGATTGTTTTCCAGCCTGAGGTGTGGACCTTACCAGCAGGGCCTTTGTTTTCAGCAGTCTAGGGCTTCATCTGAACCCCCCCCAAGGGTCACCCTCAAAGCTCTGTGTTTGTTGCTGGGTGCCGTCGAGTGGCTCTGACTCACAGGGACCCTGTGTGAGCTGCCTGATGTGGTTTTCCAGGCTGTGGTCTTTGTGGCCCCTCTGTCTGATGCATTGTTGTCTCCTGGCGGCTTACGTGTTGCTGTGATGCTAGAAGCTGTGTCATGTATATTCAGATGCTGGTCATGGTGGACAGGCTTCCTCTGAGCATCCAGACTAAGACGGACTAGGAGAAAGGACCTTGGGGTCAAGTTCTGAGGAAAATTGGCCAGTGGGAAGCGTGTGAAGAGCTGCCAGCCGTTGTCCGATGCGGCCTGGAAGATGGTCCCCTCGGGCGGAAAGGCGCTCGGAACATGGCTGGGGAGAAATGACTGCTTCGTCAAGGTAGTGTTGGCTTCAGTGACATGGACAGAGTCAAACTTTTGGGATCTTCATTTGCTGAAGTGACATGACTCAAAGTAAGAAGGCAGCTGCAAACATCCATTAATAATCAGAACCTGGATTGTCCAAAGCAGGAATCCAGGAAAACTGAAGTCATCAAAAACGAGCTAGACCCCACATGCCTAGTGTGCTGAAGTGAACTGCTGTCGGCCACACTCAACCAGTCGTCCTGCCTGCTGTGCTGGCAGTGATCACCTGAGGGGACAGGCGTCCCCTTCACTGTCAGGGGAACCATCAGGGTCTGCCCTCAAGGACAGCGCTGTCAGTGACGTGGGGGGCTGGTGTGGGGACTGAGTGTTTGCTTCGGCTGTAGGTGAGGGTGCCGTGAGTCTGACCTGAAAGAGACGCCCCCTGACGCCGGCGTCGCTGTGGGAGCGAGTCACAAGGTCTTTCTCCCGTGGGGCCCCGGGTCGCCTCCAGTGACAGTCTGTCCACCGGCAGCCGAGGCCATAACTGTTGCCTCACCAGAGCTGCGTCTCCTGAGGTTAGCAGCCGCTGGGTCAGGTGCTGCAGCGCGTCACATTGTCGCCGTGTTTTCGTTGTGTCCATTCCGGCTTTTCTCTCTCTGTGCTTTGTCTCTCAGATCTTCTCGGGCTCTCTTCTTGGTCCTCTGCTTCTAAAAAATGAGTGTAATTTTCTCCTTATTTTAAGAGAGATGCAATTTTTGGAGCTTCTTTGCCTTAACAACTTTAATACCGTTTATTACCAGGATAGTGTTGAAATATTTCTCACTCTTCCAGACCTGCTGCGTCCTCAGAAGCCGTGTCAGACAGCTGTGGGGACCCTCCTTGAGTTTTGGAGCTTCAAGCTTTAGAAAAGAATCAGCAGTTGTTCACTGTGTCTGTTATGTTAAAATACAGGAGCAAAATGGAACAGATTATTGGTGAGTGTTGTATTTTTAAGAGCTAAAAAATAATTCCATTTCTCCATGCTAAAATGTTTAAGGGTAGCTTCACAATTATTATTATGCTGGGTATATTTAATCACTCGTTCCTCAGGACTCACTAGGAAACAACCTGTCACAAAGAACGCCTACTGTGTATCAGGCTCTGTTTTAGGCACAGAAAAGTAGGGACAGTGCATTCCTGGCTTTGTGGGGCATCTCAGAGTCCACTGCGGGTGCCCACATGTGATCTAGGCTCTTGTCTTAGTCACTGGTGCTGCTGTAAGAGAAATGCCACCAGTGTCTGGTGTCTCGGTCAGCTAGTGTTGCTGTAAGAGAAATACCACAAGTGCATGTTGTCATAGTCACCTAGTGCTGCTGCAACAGGAACACCACAAGTGGAGGGCTTTAACAGAGAGAAATTTTATTCTGTCAAAGCCCAGTGGGCCACAAGTCCAAATTCAGGGCGTCAGCTCCAGGGTAGGGCTGTCTCTTTGGGCTCTAGAGGAAAGTCCTTGTCATCAGTCTTTCTTTGGACTGGGGGCTTCTGAGGGACAGGGACCCCAGGTCAGTGCCGGAGGAAGCGCTGTGCTCCTGTTACTGCTTCTTGGTGGCTATGAAGCCCCCCGCTCTCTGTTTGCGTCCTTTTCCTTTGTATCCCAAGAGGCTGCCCCGAGGTACAGCACCATCTCGCAGACTGATCCTGCCTCAGCGACACTGGTGA
Source organism: Heterohyrax brucei (assembly GCA_028571685.1). Lineage (NCBI taxonomy): Eukaryota > Metazoa > Chordata > Mammalia > Hyracoidea > Procaviidae > Heterohyrax > Heterohyrax brucei. Next base: position 85,509,098 of record CM053159.1, read on the forward strand.
TGCTGACCCTTCCTCATCAGCAGCAGGGGCAGGGTTTACAGTATGTGGGAACATCGCCTGCTACTGAGAATCACAGCCTAGGTAAATTGCGACACACATTTTTTTGGGCGACACAGTTCAGTCCATGACAGCCCTGACGTCACAATGTTTAAGCACTTGAATGCTAGCAGAAAGGTTCAGGCCCACTCAGTGGCAACACGGGAAAGAGAGCGTGTGACCTGGACCCGTCCAGATGATCGTCTGTGAGACCCTGCAGGGCAGCTCTGCTCTGCGACGCGGGGCTGCTGGGGGTAAGACGGGCTGGGTGGCACCAGTGACAGGCGACTGTAGACACAAAGCAAGCAGTGCCAAATGTTGCCTGAGGAAATGGGGAAATTCTCAGAGAAAGTCTCAGTTGATTCAGGTCCTGAATAACGTGTGTGCGTGTGTGCGCGTATATGCGTGTACGTGTGTGTGTGTGTGCTGAAGGCACATTGTTTTGTCAGTAACCTCAAAGTAAGTTCAGCATATGAAGACTGAAGCATGTTCTTAGTTCTAGCCATTTAAGTTTTGCTAAATTTGAAAATACTCACTTGTCTGCTTCCTTTTCCTCTTTACGTATAACTGTGATCCTCCGGAAAACAGAGCTTCCCAAGTGAAGAAACAGTTTCACCTTTTTCTTGATAGAAAACTGGAATGATTTCTTCTTTCTTTGATATTGTTGCTGTTTTAAGGAGGGAAGGTGCTTTTTTTTTAATGCGAATAAGTGAAAGTCTACAATCACGTCCATGTGGCATGCCTGCCTGTCCGCGGCTCCTTCTGCCGTCCTTGCCCGGTGACGGCACACCCCTCCCCTCGTTCTCCGTGTGTCGTATCCTCTTAACAAGCCCCTGTTCCCTCTTCTTCACCCTCTTCTCTCCAGCTAGAAAGAGGCCAGTAGGACAGCCTCCTCTAAATGCATAGGACCATGAAGTAGACACACACGTGGTCACGCTGTGTCCCCGGGTCCCGTCCATTTTTGTCTGGAGAGTTGGCCTCAGCCGTGTTTTCTAGCCAGGGGCAGCGGCAGGTCCGGGGCGGTGTTCCCGGGGGACCCTCCGGGATGTCAGACCACCAGCTGTGGTTTTTCAGGAGGTTCCTTGCGCTGCACCCGTCTTTCCTCGTGTAGCCACAGATACCCAACGTCGTGTCCCCCCCACAGCCGTCCTTGGTGGTGGCTGGGCACCGTCGGGCTCTCTGGTCACGTGTTGATACAGCCTCCTGCCTACATGGGTCCTTTTGTCCCCTGGGCCCTTTTCTTCTTGGACCTTTGCTGCCCTCAGTCATCACCTGTTCTGGGTAAGTTCGGACAATTTGCTGTACCTCATATGGCAGCTTCCTAGCTTTGAAGACCCTAGACACCACTCACCAGTGTGGGGTGGAGAAGACTCTCCTAGCAATTGGCTAGTTACGCCAACTGACTTTGATGTCCCTCAAGAGCGTGGTCCCCAGACCCACCCCTGCTACTCTGTCCTTGTGATATTGGATTGATAAGAAGAGCCTTCAGTTTGTGGTCAAGTCCAGTTAAGTTGATCCACTTTCTACTGTGTGCTAGAAGACGTTAATTTTAAGAACATGGTGGTTGGAACTCATCAGACTCAGATTTATGTGATAACAACCCTATGCGTGTGTTTAGTTGTGCACAACGACTTTCCTGAGCTCTAACCCCCTCAGGGGGCCCCGCTTGCCGCTTAGTTCCTTCCCCGTGAAACTTTCAGAGAGCTGGTAGGGAATTCTCTGCCATTTCCCAGGATGTCCCCTTCCGTCCACCCTCCACCCTTCTTTCCTTTCTCCTCTTTCCTCTGTCTCTTCTCTCTGCCTATCTCTCCTTTCCTTCCTGAAGAAAAGTTGAACGCCTCTCCTCTGTACAAGGACTGCAGCTCCTTAAGTGGATCAGACACATTTCCCAAATCACTTCACTGCGTGCCAAAGTTCAACAAGATAAAACTCACAGTTCATTTCTTATAGCCAACGGAAAGTTACCAGGAAAGCAAAAACGGGAAAGACATGACTCATAACGCGAAGGAGAAAAGTCAGTAAATCACGAGAACAGACCTGTAAACGGCAGAGATGATGCTACTGGGAGCCAAGGTCTTGAAGCAGCTGTTGTGTCCCAGTTCTCCAGGACACAGAGGAAAATACAAGTTTGTTGAGGAGGGGGAGGGGAGGTACTAAAAAGACCTGAATGAAACTTTCAGAGAGGAAACATACAACATCTGAAATGAAGACAAAAAAAAAATCACTAGGTGGGATTAAGAGGACACCAGAGACTGTACCAGGTGAGTGAATTTGAATAGACAGCAGAAGAAGCTATCCTAAATGGAGCACAAAGAAATAAAAAGACTGAGAAAGGAAACAAGAAGAAAGCAGAGCCTCAGGGCCAGCCTTCCTGGGACCACAGCAAGCAAACTAACGTGCGTGGAGCTGGTGTCGCAGAGGCGGGGCAGTGCCTGAAGAAACAGTGAAGGTTCATTTCCACGCTTCACAGAACTTCTAAGTCCACAAGTCCAAGAACCCTAAGCCGAATAAATGTGTAAACCACACAGAGCACTTCAGGGACCAATTCCTGAGTATCAGTGGTTAAAGATAAAATTTGTAAGTTTGTTTCTTTTCCAGTAGCCCGGGGTTTCAGTGTGCACACTCTGAGCCTGTTAGCACTCGTGGTATGGCAGGAGTCCCCCGGGTCCCTGCAGCCCATGCGGAGCCCCGGTGGTGTGATGGCTGCATGTGTGTCTGCTAAGGGACATGCTGGTGCAGACCCTCCTGATGGCGCCACACACCGACGGCTCCGCGGGTGACTGCTTCTCCTGCTTTCTGTAAGCTGTTTGCTTCGTTTTTCAGGAAGGCGTGCCCTGCAAGGCAGGGAGTGGCTTTAAAAGTCCTATTTCATCCTTCCCTTCAAACTGTCCCAGTAGGAATGGGATGGTTACATCAGACCACTGCTTAACTTAAACCAGTTTCCCTGAGGCTCAAGGTTTAAAGATCGTCACAAGGAGAAAGAGAGCGTGGGTGGCTCATCTCAGTCTTGTCAGAATCCGGAAATCCAGATTCCAGGAGAATTTAGACTCTGTTCCTCATGTGGAAGCAGACAGGGCATTCCTCCCAAAATGACGAAGCACCAGGTGAATCGAAGCACCAGGTGTTTACAGAGCGACGCAGGTGCTGTGTGTGCCTGACGGTTTGATCCACAGAGGAGACCCTCCTCCCGGTTTCTCTGTAGAGGGGAGAGGAGGGCGGAGAGGACGGTGCAGCTTGAGTGGACACTGGAGGTAAGGAGTGAAAAAGAAGAGCGCGTCGTTCCAGGGCGAGGGGAGCACGTGGAGCTGCAGAGAGGCGGTGCTGGGGGTTGTATTTGGAAAGTTGACTCGGACTATAAACTTCCACTTAAACACCAATAAAAAAAATTACAACAACAGCAACAAGTGTTTACAACCCCGTCTTTCAAACTCGCCTGGCCCGGTGAACATTTCACTTGGACAGTTTCCCTCGGAATTCTCCAGCACTCTGTGGGTGGTTAGCTCTTGAACCCTTGGCACCATAGTGCGGGCCACGGGTCAGTTCCCGTTTAGCTCTTGTTCTGATTCTTCTGGAGTTTTTCCTCCAGCTGGAGACCAAGTCCCCTGAGAGCAGGTAGGTATTATCCGAGAGTGGTGCTCACATTGAGGTCACTGACAGTTGTGACCATGTATGATGTATATTTTTGTCCCCAGCAGTGTCTGGTGAAGCATCCCCAAGCGGACGCAGAACAGATGTTTGTTCTGATGAGTGCGTTACCAGGACCAGTCAAACACTTCCTCTAAGCAGGGGAGAAATTACGTGGAGTAAATACTCTCAGACCCTGTCCACAGGAAAGAAAAACAAAGTCTTCATTAAAGACTCGTTGTTCAGCAATTGGGAGCCTTAGTGGCCTGGTCATTTAGAGCTTGGCCTTAATGGGGGCAGAGGAGGGACTGCAGGAATGAAACCCCACACTACCTACCCCAAATTCACACGCACTCAGTGATTCAGCATGCTTCTGTTGATGAAAACACTTGTATCAACAAAACACTCAAAGCAGAAAATAACTGCTTCCGGAGGGGGTTCAGGAGACCTCCCACGGATCCTGCTGTGCACTCAGGCTGCGGTGACGTCAGAGCAAGTGCGCAGACTCTGCTGAGCATCACTGTATTCATCCTTGGTATGTTATCACTTCGCTTTTTATGAGGATGCTGTCCATATTAAGTTAGAGATCTTTGCAAATCCCCTGTCCACCGGACCTGGACCAAAAAGAGCTGCTCTTGGAGACATGCTGTGTCAGTGGTTTTTGAGCCCCGTACCAGCAGTGTCTGCTTGCCGGTTCATCTTGGGTGTTGTTATCGGAGACACTCGTTGTTGTCTAATGGGTTCCGGCTCACAGCGACTCCACGTGTGCAGAGCACAGCTGATCCACACAGTCGTCAAGAAGCAGGTCACCAGGCCTGGCTCCCGAGGTACCTCTGGTGGTTTAGAACCACCAGCCTTCAGGCTGCTCGTCAAATACTTAACTGTTGGTGCTCCCCTGGGACTCCATGGGGTGCCGTTACAGGTTCAGAAATGCTCTGGAAATGATGACATGTCATGAAAGTGTAAAATGTCACCAGATTCAGATGTTGTCGCTGTCACGGTTGTCATTGTTTCACCACTGTTAAGTGTTCAGACAAGTGCATGGAGTCCTCTTCGAGTCCTCTTTCTCTTCCACCTTCTCCTTCCGCTCTGTGAGCCACTCTCGTTGCTTTGACCCTAATCCAAAGACACATCCCCTGTTTCTGGACTCCCGTCGTCTCCTCCGCTGCCCCCTCCGACTGAGCCACCTTAGCAACCCTTTATCAGTGTCCTTGGGTATTTTTATGGGGTTGGTCTCCTAGAGGCAGTTAGGACAGAACAAGGAAACACTGTATGGTTTAAAGTCGATAGAGGTAGGCATCGGGGTTGCATCCTCTCACCATCCTGTTGAATCTGTGGAAACCTCGGTGGGGCAGTGGCTATCTACTGCAGCTGCTAATCTGCCAGGCGCTCCTTGGACGCTCTGTGGGGCAGCCCTCCTCTGGCCTTTTGGGTCCCTATGAGTCAGAGTCGACTTGATGCAGTGGGTTTGGTGTTTTTTTTCCCAATCTGTATGCTGAGCAGATCATCTGAGAAGCTGGACTCTGTGAAGAAGAATGAAGCATCAGGATTGGAGGAAGACTCGTTAACAACCTGTGTTATGCAGATGACAACACTGCCTGCTGAAAGCGAAGAGGCCTTGAAACCCTTTCTCATGAAGATCAAAGACCACAGCCTTCAGTGTGGATTGCACCTCAGCATCACGAAAAGACAAATCCTCACACCTAGACCATTGAGCAGCATCATGACCAGTGGAGAAGAGTTGTCAAGGACTTCATTTTACTTGGAGCCTCAACCAACACCCACGGAAGCAGCAGTTAAGCCACCAATAGACACATTGCAATGGGCAAATCTGGTGCGAAGATCTCTTCAAAGTGTTGAAAAGTCAAGATGTCCCCCTGAAGACTAAGGTGCACCTGACCCAAGCCATGATATCGTCCATTGCATCACAGACGTGCAAAAGCCGAATGGATAAGGAAGACAGGAGAACTGATGCCTGTGAGCTGTGGTGTTGGCCAAGAGTGTTGAATGTCCTGTGGGCTGCTGAAAGAACAAGCAGATCTGTCTCAGAAAAAGCCCAACCAGAGGGCTCCTTGCAAGCCAGGATGGCAAGACTGTGTCTTACGTACTTCAGATACATCGTCAGGAGGGACTCAAACCCTGGGGAAGGACATCGTGCTTGGTGAAGTGGAGGCTCGGTGAGAAAGAGGCAGACCCTCGGTGGGGTGGCTTGGCACTGCGGCCGTGGCAGTGGGCTCAGGCGCAGAAGCAGTCGTGGGCCTGGCGCTGGACCAGGCGGGGTTTGCTCCGCTGTGCGCGGCGTTGCTGTGAGTGGGACGGACTCGACAACACGGGCCCTCGGGGCCAGGGCTGCTGTGAAGGCACTCTGTGGGAACAGCTGGTTTTCCTACTATAAGCTCTGGAGGCAGAGTGGCGAGTGTTTGGCTACTAACCGTGAGGTTTCCCTTTGAACTCCCCTAGTGGCTCTGAAAGAGAAAGACCTGGCCGTGTGCCATCATAAAGATGCCAGCCCAGGACGGGGCACGGGCCAGTTGTGCTCTGTCACGTGGGGCCGCTGTGACGAGGAGTTGAGGGCACCCGGTGCCTGCCGTGGCTTTTACTCGTGGACGGCTGCATTGCTCATTGTTGCGTCCTCTCTGGAAAGAGGTACATCTGTCTTGTTCACCGTAAATCCTCGGGTCGTAGAATGGTGCTGAGCCCACAGTGGGCCCTCCACTCAGCTGTCGGGAGTGAGTCGCTTCCTCAGCGTGCTGGGACAGCAGCCCCCCTGGGCGGGGGTGAGCCGCTCGCTGCCCAGGTCCTGGACCTGAGTGTTTCCATGGGGGCGACTGGCGGGACATCGGCTGGCTCCAGCCTGTTGTGGAGGGACGTCACAGAAATGGAAGGACTCAGGAAAACAGGGCCTGAGTTTACTCTGTCCGAAAGCTGTCTGCCCCGTTGGGGCGTGTGTCACCCTGTGGTAGCCTGTGTTGCAGTCGGGCCAGAAGCTCTGTCACCCGTGCTGTCCTACCCGCGGGGCCACCTCTAAGACAGACCCGGCAGGAAAGCCTGGTGGTCTGCTTTCGAATGCGAGCCAGTGAAGGACCTGTGGCCAGCAGCACAGTGCCGCCCGATGGCCTGCTGGAAGCTGAGTCCTCTGGGGTGGCAGGCACCGGGGACGTCAGTGGCTGCCACAGCGCAGACGCACCCGCCGTCGTGCAGCTGGCGCAGCAGGAGCAGCCACGGCAGGAAGGCTGTGCGTCGCTCTCCTCCATTCTTTGTGGACACGTCGGCATCTACCGCGTCTTCTCTTTAATGCTGTATCTTTCTTTTCTGCCTCTGAATTTCGGTGGGTGATGGTTGAAATTCCGTTTTCCACAGATACATTGAAGAATTAATCAAATCACTTATTCTCCAGGTTTAAGGCTAGTGTATTATTTCCCGCCCCGTGTTTTGGAGCCCTGATGGCACAGAAGTTAAGCACTCTGGTGCTCACTGAACAGTGGGCTGTTGGGACGCACTGGGCACGTCTCTGTCCTGTCGGGCTGCTAGGAACCGGAAGTGACTTGATGGTGATTTTTTTTACCCTCTACTGACTAGTATTCTGAAGATAAAGCAGAACAGATCCTCTCCTTACACAGCAATAAATTGAGAGACGCATTACATTACCTGTTAACCACAGATGACACTCGTTTATATGACACGTTTTTATTTCCCTCTCGGCGTTCTCCTAGAGGCTGCCGTTTCCATTCACACCTCATCTGCATGGACTTTGTGGACACGCTGGTTACCAGCCAGAGCTCACAGTCTGGAACCAGGAAGGTCTGAGGTAGAGTGTGGTCCTGGAGGGGAGGAAGGCTGCTGCTGTTGCGTGCCATCCAGGCAGTCCCCTCTCCCAGCGCCCCCGTGTGACAGTGGGGAGCCGCCCCTCAGGGTTTTCTAGGCTGGCCTCGCCTGGAGCAGGCATCCAGGTCTCTCTCCCAGGAGCTGCTGTGCGGATAGCCACAAGGACCCGTTGAGGCACAGGGAGGTGCTGTCCCCCATCGCTGCACCGCAGGCACTGAGGAGTGTAGCCCACGTCTTTATCTTTCTGTTGTGGCGGGCAGGCTGATGACACTAAAACCCATGAACCTCGAAGTGTTTGGCAAACCTGACATTCAGCTCAGCCTCCCTGGGTGGGGCTCCAAATAGCCAGGGGGTCATCTGTGCCTTTGGAGAGGTCAGAGTGGAAAGTGTGAACCTGGATTGCTGGTCGTGAGCATTTGCAGGCATGTGGGGATGTCTTGATACATAGAAGGGCCTCTCCTCCTCAGATGGTGTTGGTGTGCCTGATCTCCACACCGAGGAGCCAGGGTGGTGCAGTGGTTAGCACTGAGCTGCTAACCGAAAGGTTGGTCGTCGGGCCCCAGCGGCTGCTCTGTTCTGCAAGGCAAAGATGTGGCGGTCTGAGTCATCAAGCTTTACAGCCCTGGAAACCCCATAGGTGTGGTTCTCCCTTGTCATATAAGGGTCGACCCTCCTGTGAGGAGGCTGTGGGCTGGAAGGACGGCAGTGAATTTAATTTTTGAGTAATTTGTTTTTATGGAAGCAGCCCTGGTGGTGTGGTGGTTACAAGCTTGTCTGCTAACTGAAGGGTCGGCGGTTCAAACCCACCCAGCAGCTCTGTGGGAGACAGACCTGGCCATCTGCTCGGGTAAGGAGCACAAGCCAGAAACCCCAGGGGGCAGAAAACCCCAGGCGGCTCTGTGGGACGCCTCTGCGGAGTCTACCCGGCAGTTGGGGCTGTCTCTGCCAGCACACCTGCCCAGTGGACGTCACTATTTCCCCGTCCTCCCGGGCTGCAGATGGGTAACACTCTCGGCCACTGACCAGAAAGCCAACGACTGGAGTGCCCCTGCGGGCAGCTGGGGAGATCTGGGGTGGGCTTCCGACGGGGAGCCTGGGGAAGCTCGGGGGTGCAGTTCCGCGGTGGCGCACACGGGGGCGCCATGAACGAGAGTTACTCGTTCCGCTGTCCAAGGCACTGCAAGGCGTAGGTATGTATTTACATATTTAATCCAGATGCAAACAGAAATTAATAATAGATATTGCTAAATAAATTACTCTGTTGCAAGTTAATGAAAAATTTTGACGTCACTTGGCTTGGCTTCTTAATTTATTCAAATCAAATACCCTCGGCCTCAAGCCTTCCATAAAGAGAATATAGGTTGTCTTCCATCCCGGGTGTTAGCGAGCCGTCTAAGCAGAGTGTGAATTATTTAAGCTGGTCACTCTGCTCTAATGCATTCTGAGTAGCTCGTTAAATCATTAATGAGGGCGTTGGATTCCGCAGTGTGGGTAGCAAATTAATAATAATAGTAAAAATAAAATGCTGGCTTTAATTACTTTTAAGAGAATAAATTCAGACCCTGATTTTCTTAAATTCAGATCACAGACACTTAATAACTTGGAGTAGGAAGAAAGATAGAATGATATACTGCCCACAGTCTGGAAACCTGAGCCGGAGACAGAGAGACCCACGTACTTCTTTGTTCCGGCGACTTTTAGCACAGCATTTCTTCCTGTCCTGGTAGCAGTGCTGGAGGGAGCCGCTGGGTCCCTGCTCTTCAGTTGTTGCTGGGTGCTGTCGAGGGGATTCCAGCTCCTAGCGACCCCACGTAACAGGGGACCTCCCTCGGAGGGTTTCCTAGGCTGTAGCTCTCAGGGGATCAGATGCCCGGGTCCAGTCAGCAGCCAAGTACCTGGCAGTACCCCCACCAGGGCCCCTCCGGCAGCTCCTTGAGAGCCCTGAACAATTTGCTTTGCTGGAAGCCTCTGAGCTGAGACTCGTTCTGTGGGCCACTTGACATCATGGCCCGTGTGCCTTGGCACCATGCTAGCCCTCACTTTGTGGTGTACGAAGGACTTCTGTGAACATCTTTATTTTTTCAGCCTCCCAAAAACCCCATGAAGTAATTCCCTATTTTGTGGCTGAGTTCTAGAAACCGATCCCAAATAATGCCCTAGAGCTGGTCCTGAAGGGCTTGACTTCAGTCTGTACTCCACAACGTACATGCCCGTGCACCCACCCATACGTGCACCCACACATACTGGCACACAGATGCACACACACAAGATCACCTGTCCACAGCCCTGCCACCCCCTCCGTGTGACAACCCAGACATGTGTCGGCAGGATGGCACTCTTCCTCCTAATGACCACGCAGGACTATGATGCTGGCCAAGAATACTGATCACACTACGGACTGCAAGCAGACCAACAAATTTGTCCCAGAGGAAGTACAACAGGAACGGTTAGAGGCGAGGATGACAATCCCATCTGACTGAGTAGAATTGCCCCATTGTTTTTTTTCCCCTCTAGATCAACAGGTCATTCTCTTGTAGGGCAGCTGGTGGGGTTAAACCACTGACCTTTCAGTTAGCAGCCTAGTGCTTAACCGCTGTGCTACCAGGGCTCATAAAGGCTCCCAGGAGAACAAAACATCAAACTGCAGTACAGAAATTCAGCTTCCTCCAACAGAACCTAAATCAGTGATGCGTTGAATTGGATGGATAAACTGCTTAGGTGCTAAGACAAAAGATTCTGAACACCCCACCGAGAGGGTCTTGGCGCACAGGTCTGGTGAGTAAGCCAACAGGACCACGAGTCGCAACAGAAAATCTAGATCTGCACCGTATTGCTCCTGTACCTTCCACCTGAGCCCGGGAGGAGGTGTGCCTGCAGATAGGCACCCACCCAGCTGATCCCTGCCCCTTGTCACCACCCCAAGCTCTGCTTGCCAGGCTGCTGGGTCACAGCCCGAGTAAACCAGCTGCTGTGGAGGGGATTCTGTTTGTGACGACTCAACATCAGAGTGGCACTTCTGCGTAGGGTTTCCGGGATTGCGATGAGTACGGAAGCAGACTGTCACCTCTTTGTCCCCTAGAGAGGCTGGTAGGTTTGAACTGCCCAGCCTTCGGTCAGCAGCCGAGTGCTTAACCCCTGTGCTACTAGTAGGGCTGCTCACAGCCTGAGCGGCCAGCCACCAAGGCCCTGTGGGACACGACATCTCCCTGTAGGTCTCAGCTCTGTAAGCAGGTGTGTCATGAGCATGAAGGTGTTTCCTGGAACTACTCTTCTCACTTCCAGCTTTCCCAGATTCATACTGCATGCATCCTACTTCTGAATTATCAATGGGTATTTGGGCTGTTCCTTTTCCTTTTGAGCTGTGTCATATCAGCAGCTGAGGTCCGGAAAGCTCGATTCCGTCTGTGTTGTTGACGTTGACCCTGCTTTGAGGAGGCAGCTCTTCCCTAGTCAGACTTGGGGGGCTTTCCTGCCTGGGGGCCTCCTCTCGTGGCACTGTAGGGAACAGTGAATCTAGGAAAGTGGGAAGTCATCAAAGATGAAGTGGAACACACAAGCTCGATACATAGGCACTGGTGACTGGAAGTGGACTGGTAGTGGCCAGTTTGAATCAGACAGTCATGTGGTCTGCTGGGCCTGGAGTGACCAGCTGAAGAGAATGGCGTTGCATCTGTTGTCAAAAAGAACATTTTGAGATGCATCGTGAAGTACTCTACTGTCAGGGGGTGATCATACCTATGCACCCATAAGAAGGAACAATTAACTTGTTACTCAAATTTACACACCAGCCACTAATAACAAAGATGAGGAAAGTTAAGCCTTTACCAACTTCTGCAGTCTGAAATTGATCAACCATACAGTCAAGATGTAATGATAATTACTGGTGATTGGAATGCAAAAGCTGAAAACAAAGAAGGACCTTTAGTTGGAGAATAATGGTGTTAGTGACACGATAGAAACAACGCCAGAGATCTCAAGAACAAATAACATTTTCAAGAACATAAATGGTAACTGTGCAAGTGGAGCTCACTGACTGGGGCACAGAAATCAAACCCACTACGTCTGTGGAGACAGATGATGGAAACACTGGACACTGTCAGTCAGAACAAGGACAGGGGCCAGCTGTGAAACAGACTAGCAACTGGTCATAGCAAGTTCGAGTTGCAGCTAACAAAGTTAAAACAAGTCCGCAGGAAACCAGAATACGACCTTGAGTATATTGCACCTGAAATTCAGAGACTCTGAAGAGTAGTTTTGACAGGTTCAACACAAACCACAGAAGAAATGACATCAAGGACATCATACTTGAAGAAAGCAAGAGTTCATTAAAAAGACAGACAGAAAGAAAAGACTGAAATGGATGTCAGAAGTGACTCTTAAACATGATCTTGAATACTGGGCAGCTCAAGCGAATGGGAGAAGAGAAGAAGTAAAAGAGCTGAATGGAAGACGCCAAACGGCGGCTCAAGACAACCAAGTAAAGTGCTCTAACACAAGCTGCAGAGGCCTGGAGTCACAAAATCTACAGGGAAGAACACAGCCAGCACTTCTCAAGCTGAAAGAAAAGTCTCAAGTCTCAAGCTGCGATTTGGAAGTATTCTAGAGACGAAGTAGTGAAGAACACAGAGAACATCAAAGAATTAGAGAAGGAACACACAGTTACTACACCAAAAACAAATGATTCACCGGCAGCAATTTCCGGAGGTGGCATGTGATCAAGAGCCTGTGGTCCTGAGGAAGACGTCCAGGTGGCCCTGAAAACACTGGGGAGAAACCAGGCTCCGCGAAGTGACAGAACTCTAACTGAGATGTCTGAACAAATGGATGCAGCCCTGGAGGGGTCACTCGTCTATGCAAAACAGTCTGGAAGACAGCTTCCTGGCCAAGCAATTGGAAGAAATCCATATTTATGCCCATTTCAAAAAAGGTACAGTAGATGCATGTGGAAATTATCACGCTGTATCAGTAATGTATTACACAAGTAAAACTATGATGAAGATCATTCAAAGCTATTGCATCAGTATTTGGACAGGGAACTGCCGTAAATTCAAGCCAGATTCAGAACAGGACCTGGAAAGAGGAATCCCATCACTGATGTCAGATGGATCTTGGCTGAAACCAGAATACCAGCAAGATACTTAGCTGTGTGTGACTGACTATGAAAAAGCGTTTCGTATGCGTATCTTAACAGGTTATGAGTAGCCTCGCAAGAATGGGGATTTGTGGGCACCTTGTTGTCATGCAGATCCCATATGGAGACCAGGAGACAGCTGTCCTGACGGAGCAAGGGGACACTGCGGGATTTACCTTCAGGAAGGGCATGTGTCGGGGTTGTACCCTCTCACCATACTTACTCCACCTGTGCACTGAGCAAACAGTCCGAGAAACTGCACGGCATGAAGAAGATGGGGTGTCAGGTTTGGGGGAGACTCGTTAACCGCCTGCTTTAGGCAGATGATACCGCCTGGCTGGCTGAGAGAGAAGAGGACTCAAAGCATTTGCTGCTGAAGATCAAAGGCCACAGTCTTCACGATGGATTATACCTCAAAGAAAACAGAAATCTGGACCAACAAGCAACGTCATGATAAATGGAGAAAAGATTGAAGTTATCAGATGCTTAACGATCGTCTGTCTCAGAAGCCGCAGTCAAGAAATTAAACAATGGATTGCAGTGGGCAAACCTGCTGCAGAAGACCTCTTTCACGTGTGCAAAAGCAGAGATGTCACTTCGAGGACTCAGGTGAGCCCGGCTGAAGCTCAGGTATTTTCAGTTGCCTCATGTGCTGTGAAAACTGAGCCGTGCATAAGGTAGACCAGAGGAGAGCTGGCGCCTTTGAACTGTGGTGTCAGGGAAGAGGACTGAACACACTCAGACTGCCAGTAAGGTGAACACATCTGCCTTGGAAGAAGCACCGCTGGCGTGTCCTTGGAAGTGAGGACAGCACGGCTTTACTTCTGTCCTGTGGACGTGCCCACCAGCAGTCCTAGAGGAGGGCGTCCTGCTTGATCGAGTGGAGAGACCTTTACTGAAAAAGGGCAAGACCCTCCACCAGAGGGACTGACGCGGCTGCCCCACGCCTCGGCTCAAACACAGCCGCCATGGTGAGGCTGGTGCGGATGGCGGCGCCTCCTTCTGCTGCCCGCGGGGTGCTGCGGGTGGGAACCAGCCGGACGACACTCCGAATGCCCGTAGCGATGTACCACCCCTTGGAGGCTTGACGGTACGAGGTGACTAAGACCGCTGCCCTGGCTAACCACTTATCTCGCCTGCTCCCCACAGCTGTTCCTTCCTCATGTGCAAGCACCCCTCCCATGTGTGTGCTGCACACACATAGCACACAAAGGGACAGAACTAGAACCAAGGACACTAGAATCCAGTCAGATGTGCAGTGAGATGCCAACTTCCCCATGTCCATCAGAGTCACTTCTTAGGGTCATTGAGAAGTTCGAGGGCTGAGAGTCTATTGCTTTATTAGAATTCTTATGCAGAATCCTCTCCTTTGCAGAAAACCTCAGCAGCGTGAATTATCTGCTCGGCTGCAACCTTAAAACTCATCAGTCGTTAGGAGACTGCCCTAAGGACATTCTCTCTGTAATACATTATTATCTGAGAAGTTATGAGCATTTTACTGCTTACGTGTAGCCAAGTGGAGATTTCCATGATGTCAGATACTTTTCTAGGCAGGGTTTTGCACATGCCAAGCAGGTATTTTGGTTTCCTGGACAAAGCCTTTGAAAATGAAGCCCCTCAAAATGTTGTGGACTTTAAGGACCGTCTTTCTGAGGTTAAATGTTCCTCTGACGTGGTCTAGGAGCTCTGCTCGCTAAGACGTTTGGTGCTGTACCCTCAGTGGGCAGCACTGACCCCTCCCAGCTCAGTGACACTCAGCAGTGAATAAGGCTGAGTGTCATTGTGCGCATGCCTAGCCAATCACTGCACAGCCAACCACTGATGGTCATCCGGCCTCTTCCTGAGTCTGAGACAGTGCTCTCCTGTACTGTTCCCTCAGAGACCTGCTTATGTAGACTGTGACCTTTCTTCTATACCCACAGAGAGATTTAGAAATGAGGGAATTATCCCACTATACTTGGAGACAAGCATTTTTGTTAGAAGACAACTGGATGGCTTTAAGGTTTCTAATAACCATTTGGTTATGGAAACTTTGTCCATGTGTGCTAAAGCCAAGTGCCATCGAGTCGGATCCGACTCGTGGTGACCCTTGTCCATGTGTGAACATCCAAAAAAATCCAACTGGCCCCCAAATGCTTGTCCTAATGGAGATGAAGGGCCCTGGTGGTGCAGTGGTTAAGTCTTTGGCTGCTAACTGAAAACTCGGCAGCTTGACCCACCCAGCGTCCCCCAGAAAGAAGAGGCCGGGCACTCGGCTCTGGGAAAGACGGCAGCTTAGAAGACCCGACGGGGTGGCTCTACTTGGCCGCATGGAGCTGCGGTGAGACAGAGCTGACTCAGCGGCACCCAGCAACAGTAACGCAGCCACAACCGTTGTGTCGGTAACTCCAAGAAGGAACGATGGCTGTGTTACAGAACCCCTGGAATTCCCAGGGGCTTGGTTCCCGCCTTACTGAGCCAGAAAAAACATCTGTTCTTCCTCTCGGAAGCGGTGGTGGCGAGTTGACTGGAGCAGAGAAGCATCACCAGCCGCCTGGATCATGCTTAATTAACACAACTTGCCAGCATTTCAGGTGTGTATAAGAGGGAGAAGACATGTGGCACTAGGCGAATCTGCTGTGAAACGCCCCTTAAAATCTCAGAGAGCAGAGATGCATCTGTGCTGACCAGGGTGTTCCTCATCCAGAAAAGCTGGGCAGGCACGAGGAGGACAGGAGGATGGGGCGTTTGAGTGGGGGTGGCGAAGTACATTGACTCTACCTGGGTCTGTCCCCTGGGCCTGCCACCAGAACACAGGCCTCTACCGTGGAGGCACTGCAGCCAAGATGCTCTTAGGAGCAAGGGGGGAGGTTCTGTCTTGCCTCCTGCAGGCCTGTTACTGTGAGAGACGAGTCCCTGAGAGGGGTATCCTCCTTGGTAAAGTAGACGGTCAGGAGAAAGAGGAAGCCCCGGAAGGAGACGGCCTGACACAGTGCCTGCAGAAATGGACGCGGACATGCTTAGGGTGTTGAGGACGGCGTGGGACCGGGCGGCATCTGCTTCTGTCAGACACAGGGTGGCCTCGGAGTTGGACCCAACTCCGTGGCACCTGCCAACCAGGGAAGGAGGCAGAGACGAGAGCCGACCAATCACACTCAGGGCAGCCCTGCCTGAAGGAAGAAGGACAGATGCCACCCTGCTGAGGTCCCAGGCTACGCCAGCCAAGAGCAGAGTGGTCGTCTTAGTGAAAGTGGATGCTTCCCTGGGGCAAAGCCTGGGATGCTGCGGTCTGTGTCACTTGGGGCCACTACTGATGGTCACCTAGTGAGAACCTGGCAAATGGGTCAGGGATGTGGGGGCTGTTTCCTCTGGACTCTGGGGGACCATCCGGATGGCTCGATGACACTTCTGGAGTCCCCAGTGCACCTGGAAGCAGGCCAGGAGCTCATGCTGGCTACTTTGAGCTCAACTGGAAAGTCACAGTAACTTAGAAAACATGTTTTTAAGCTCTGACAGACTGAAGGGGTGCCGCTAGGAAGCAGGGTGCTCATTTGCCTGACTGCAAAGTCAGCGGGCTGAGCTGCCAAGTAGAGAAACGAGCTCTCCTGTCGAGGAGCAGAGGCGGCAGCAGGGCTGAAGGCTGGACTTCTAGCGTGACGTTTTGGTGGCTTTAGCCCGCCCAGGGGCTCTGTGCATGAAGGACTTGGCTATCTGTTCCTGTACAGACGATGGTTATGTGCCGCTGAGGGGGTTCCAGTTGACAGGGACCCTAGGGGACAGCACAGAACTGACCCACAGGGGTTTCAGGGAGGAGACGGTGCTTTGAACTGCTAACATTTTGGTTAACAGCTGAGCTCTTGCTGGACCCCCAGAGCCCCACCTGTGAAGATGACCTCCAGCCAAGCCTGTGGGGCCATTCTGCTCCACAAGGTGAGGTGGCTAGGGGTTGGAATCGACTTCATGGAACAGGCAGAGTCAAATGGGGGGCTGCGTCCTGAGTGCGGCCTGCACTGTTGGGTTTCCTGATTCTGACTCCCAGCGGGAACCCACTGATGTTCTCAGCTTCTCCCAAGGTCAAAAACTCACCTGTCCTCTCTGTAGGACTGCGGAAAAACAAGTGGTAATGACCTAAGAACTGAAAGGGAAAACAAAGGAATCTGTCTCTGCTGGACAGGACCAGACCACTTCAGGGCCCCAAACAACAATTAAGGTGTCAGCACATCTAAGATGCGACCACTGGGACCACCTAAAGAAGATGAACTTCCTAGGACACGTCAGTGCTTATCCCCTTCTGCTATAAAACCGCCCGTTAGTCTCCACCACGAGGAGGCTGACCGTGTAGGAATCTCGCCTGTGCACGGGCACACAACAGGACATCTTGCTTCTTGCCTCGCCTTGTCAAAGGTCAGCTGTTGTGGTGTGGCACCAGATCAGCTCAGTGTCGTGGTAACGCTCAGAGCCCGTGACAGCAATTCGGTTGGAAAGCTGGCAGTGTCCCCAAGAGAGAAAGCCTGAGTCACAGCCTTCCTGGTGTGCAGAGTCCAGTGCAGTCAAACTGGTACCAGACGGGACAAGCTACCGCTTCAGGACCAGACAGGAGCCGCTGAGCCGGCTGGGACTCACGCTGCTGCCACATGTCACCGCAGAGCGGTGCTTGATCGGCTTCGGTGGCTGATTTTCCAGAAGGAGTTCTCCAGGCCTTCTTCCGAGCCGCCTTGGGGGGAACTTGAACCCAACCTCTGAGTTTGCTGCCGAGTGTGCTAACTGCCCCATGCAGGGGACGACACTGGGAGTCTGGCTGGGAGACATGAGGTGTTCCGAGAGAGGCTCAAGTTCAAGGGAAGGTTGGTGGTTATTTCAGTCTGCTGGGGCTGCTGTAACAGGAGTACTGGACAGCGAATGCTTTAACAAGGGAAAGCTCACCCTCACACAGTCCGGTGGGCTACAGCTCTGAATTCGGGGTGTCCGCTCTGGAGGGAGGCTCTCACTCTTCGCCAGCTCGGGAGGAAAGCCCTTGTGTGGCATCAGTCTTTGGTCAGGGAGCATCTTGGTGCAGGAACCTCAGGTCTGAAGGACGCGCTGTGCTGCTTTCCTGATGGTGTGAGGTTCCCAGTTCTCTGCCCAGTTTTTTCCCTTTGTCTCTCAAGAGCCGGCCTCGGGCACAAATCAGACTTACACCCTGAATCCTGCTCCACCAGCCCCGCTGCTGCCCAGTCACCCTTATTGACCTCATGGAGGCGGGAACTCCAGCATGGAGGAACACCCCACGCTACCAGGAATTAGGGCCCAACCCAGCTGTCACAGATTTCTTAAGGAACACATGGAATCCATGGTAGTGGTTTTGTGAAACGTGAGGAGATACGTGATTACTAGGAGAAAAAGAGTCAGAGAGAGAAAGAGAGAGAAGAAAGAGAGAGAGTGGTCCTGGATTCGTGATCTAGCGGAAAGAATGTGATTTCTGTGATTTAGGGGAATACAGACCTGTTTGCTGTTTCGTACATTTGTTGATTGGAAGTGTGGCAATCTGCTTCTGTAAGACCCCAGCCTTGGACGCCCTGTGGGACACTTTTCTTCTGTCCCATAAGGGGGCCGAGAGTCAGAAATCACTCTGCAGCACATAGCACAAACAACATGCTTGTGGTTATAATCCCCCCGGGCAGCGGGCTTTCACTTTTACACTGCTGAGGCTCTGTTAGTGTAGGGTGTGACTTAGGGCTACCACTTCTGAGATGTAACAAGAGCGCAGTGAGCAACCCAGCACCCAGCCCATCGCCATCAAGGGGATTCCTCATAGTGATCCGATAGCAAACAGGAAGACAGATGCCAGGCCACAGAAAGGTCACCAAGGAGCCACCAAACAGAAGCTGAAGACGCAGGGACTTTCTCCCAGAGCCCACAGAGGGACAGTACCTTCCCCTAGAGCCAGTGCCCTGAACATCCAGGCTTCCAGCTTCCTACACACAGGGAAAAGCTGTCTCTATTGGTTAGGGCTGTCCACATGTGGTATTCCTGCCTTCGCAGCACTGGAGAACTAAGATGTCTCGTTTAGTCATGAATAGGTAATCTCTACAAGGCTCTTTTTGCTCTGTGAAAAATAAGCAGAAATCAAAATTTGAGCGTAAGGTTTATTATGAGCCGTTTTTCTACATGCATATTAAAAAAAAAAAAAACAGCCATTCAGTCAATTCCAACTCATAGTGACCTACAGGGCAGAGTTGAACTGCTCCATAGAGTTTCCAAGGAGCGCCTGGTAGATCTGAACTGCCGACCTTCTGGTTGGCAGCCCCAGCACCTCACCCCTGCACCACCAGAGTTTCTGAACAGCGAGGCCATTTCGATCCTAGAGAAAGCAAGTGGCTCAAAGAAGCTGGGTGCCATGGGGCTTAAAGAGAGGAGATGGGGTTGGGGGGGGTTGGAAAAAAATTCACCACTGGCTAATCTTCACGCGCTTGGCAGAGCTCGGTCTTGCTGCATTTCTGAGGTCCACTGGTGTCCAGCTGCTAATAATGTGGCCTCCTACAGCCAAAAGGTAACTGGGGGTTTAAATTCAGAGGCAATGGTTTGGCTACAGTCCTTGTTTAGCAGGATAAGACACATTTGTCTTGTTGGGGTGCAGTTTCTGGAAGGCTTTTCTAGTTTGGATCAGGTTTTTTATGGCAGTGTAGTTCCTTAAGACTTCTCCTGTTAACCAGAATGTAGGCAGTTCAAATCCACAAGGTGCTCCTTGGAAACCCTATAGGGCAGCTCTGTTCTGTCCTAGGGTCTCCGTGAGTTAGAATCAACTCAGTGGTATGCGAATGGGTTTATTTGGCTTCATCGATAAGAAAAACCTCAAAATCAAAGTGAGACTTCTGTTACTGGTTTTCTGTTCCACAATTCTAGTACCTCATAGCCAGAGTCTGTGGCTCTGGAGATTAAATCTCATAATGTAAGTTACACACGCACAGACATACACACACACAGACAGACACACACAGTGAATTAAGACGCACAGATTTGATGACTGTGAGAATAAATGGGGAAGTATCAGAACCGACACAGTGGTTCCACCAGTGGGCTCAAGCGTCACAGCGACTGTGGCACAGCCCAAGGCAGGGCGGGGTTTGTCCTATGGCGCACAGGGTCTCTGTGAGTTGGAGCTGACTGGATGGCAGCCAGCAACAACAGCATTGTGATTGTCAAGGAAAATCAGAAAATAGAAAAAGAACTGACACATGGGCCATGGGAAGAATTTGCCCAGGTCTTAAAGGGTTAATGCACTTTCCCAAAGAACCTCCTTCCGAACAGAGAGAAGCTGAGGGCTGAGGAACAAGTGACTCACAAGACAGCTCAAAACCCTGAATCACTACTCAGAATAGCATTCTGCCTCATTTTAACAAAACGTCTTTAAAATCTGTATTCTTTTGTTAATTACTTCCATTGAGTTTAAACAAAAGTCTCATTTTCATTCCAAATTTAAGCCCTTAAGAGATCTGATCTTTTTCTTTCTGATGTCTTTGCAGCCCAGGAAATTTTCACTGGTGCCTGGAATTCAGATGTGAGTCACTATCACGTGGGAGAACCGTGTGGAGCTGAACGGACTGTTAGCATGGATGGCAGTGGAGGGGAGGCTCTGGAGCGATGTCCGCTGTTGGAAGCACTCAAGCTGACGCTCTGATTTCTTGTTGTTTGCTGCCGCGGTAGGACCTGGACCCCTGTCGACCCCATTTCCAGCAAGGTAGAACTGCTTCAGAGAGTTTTCTTGGCTGTGTTCTTCATGGAAGGGATCCATGGTGCCGCAGTGGTTAAGCGCTCAACTGATAACCAAAAGATCAGTGGTTCAAACCCACCAGCAACTCCAGGGGAGAAAGACGTGGTGGTCTGCTTTTGTAGAGCTCACAGCCTAGGAAGCCTTATGGGTCAGCTGTACTCTGCCACGTGGGTTACGGGTCAGCTGTACTCTGTGACGTGGGGCTGGCATGAGTTGACATCGACTCGGCTGGGTGACACCCAAGAACAACACCAGTCTGTAGGGAAGAAGATCCCCAGGACTTCCTCCCTGGTGCTGCTGGGTGGAGCTGAACCTCACCTTTAGTTTATCGTCCTTGATGGAAAAGCCCTTGAACTGCAATGACCACCACGACTGAGCACGCTCCACTGCTCAGGACGTGGTGAAATTACAGCAACCGAGCACTTAGCCAAGCGAACAAACAAGACTGGAAACATTGCACGTGGCCTCCCTGAGAAAGAGCTGTGCGCCGATGTGGCTTACAGCCAGCTTAGGTGTTAAAGCCCAAAGTGTGTCTTAGAGAGTACCACTGGAGTCATTCTTCTGGGTCCTTGAGCACAGAGAACGTGACCTGGTGGAGGCTGGCCTGCAAGGACATGTCACCTTGGCCCCGAGAAAAAGACAGCAGATAGGACAATCTGGGAAATGATCTTTTAAGGAAGGAAAATAACTTTTCGGGAACCTTTCTCGTAAAGCCAACCAGATGGAACCCAAAGGACTTTCCGCTCTCCTCTTTCTCAGCATCTAGTAAACAGAAACTTGTCGGCCGGTGAAGATCTTCCTGACTGAGACCCTCCTGACGGTCGCTGCTGACACCCGCGTCAGTGATAGCTAAGAGAGCAGATTCGAAAGGCGGGGTCGCAGTTCCCAGCCAGTCTGGGAGACGGTAAAGTGTTCCACAGCGCTGCTCGTTCTGGTATGATACATACCGAAGACCCTATAACCGTCCTCAGATTCCCACAGACACTGGCTCTGCCAGCAGGCACGACCCTGTCTTATTTAGAATGCCAAGCCAGCCACGTGCCGTCGAGTCGGATGCCGGATAAACCTTTCTTCTGCTTTACTAAACTTTGTGATGCTTTTGCACGTGGCCTCTCTGAGAAAGAACTGTACTCCGATGTGGTTTACAGCCAGTTTATGTGTTAAAATCCAAAGTGTGACTTAGAGAGTACCACTGGCGTCATTCTTCTGGGTCCTTGAGCACAGAGAACGTGACCTGGTGGAAGCTGACCCACAAGGACGTGTCACCGGGGCCCCCGATGTTTCTGACAACAAGCAGAAACAACTCAGATTTCTCTACGAAGAACAAGTAGAGGAACTGTGATACATTGTAATGAGGGAATACTGCAGAGTGACAAGCAGAAGCCCAGCTCTGATACAGACAGTAACAGTGTCAAAGCTAAAAGCTCAGGGAAGGCGGGGCACAAAGCTCAGGGCAGATCAGGGATTCTTTTCCCAGGAAATCCTGAGCAGAGAAGCCAGAGGTACAGGAATCAGTAGCATCGACACTGGGAGCCAGAAGTGGAAATAGGGGGCCAGCTGTAAGGGGGAAAAGGGAACGAACATTTAGGGGCTGTGATGGTTCTGCAATTTGACTGTGGTGGTAATTATACAATTCTATACCTTTGTTGTAACTCATTAAGCTGCATATAAAGAGCTAACATATATCTCTCTATAAACCTGACTTCTAAATCATACCACAACAGACCTCACTTTTTAAGCAGTGTCCTCAGACCTCAGTGTTTCCTGTCTAGACAGTGGCCTGCAACCTGGGGAGGTTCAAAAGGGCTGTGGCGTGATTTAAGAGGCAACATCACAGCCCAGAGTCCCTGTCCCAGAAAGTGGCCCAGGTGAAGCTGGGCCCACAGGGACTCACAAGGCCACATCTGCTGGGTCTTGGGTACAAAGGCAACACTCACCTGCTGCCACTGAGTCGATTCTGACTCACGGCGAGCCTAGAACAGAGTAGAATTGCCCCACAGTGTTTCCAAGGAGCCCCTGGTGGGTTTGAACCGTGGGCCTTCTGGTCAGCAGCCGTAGTATCTAACCGCTGCACCACCGGGTTTCCAGAGGTCGGTCCATGGCACCATCTTGAGAAACGTTTTTCAGGGGAACTTTCACATAAACAAAGACCCACGGACTTTGCACTCTTATGCTTTTCTCCTAGCGCTCAGTGACCAGCAATGTCTGTTGGGCCAACGAAGAGCCTCCCGACTGTCCTGTCTGTGACCTGTCCCAGCGATTGTGAACAAGGATGGTTCTAAGGGTGAGGTTGCCGCCTGTAGCTGCCCTGTGCGGAGGGGCGGTGTCCGTGGCGCTGCCCGCTGTGGTGCCGCTCCGGGCTGAGGGCCCCGTGACCGTCCCGGGACGCACACAGACGTGGCTGCAGTAGCACGTGTGACCACTCTCCCGCATCTGCCCTTCGGAAGACAGGCTGAATCAGGTGTTCTTTTTGCTTCACTAAACTGTGTGGTGGTTTACCGTGTAATGCATGCAGGGCCACTAACCAAATGCTGGATGCTTGAGTCCACCCAGAGGGGCCTCAGGAGAAATGCCTGGTGGTGTCCACCCTGAAGACAAGCCTCTGAGGACCTGGGGGCGCACAGCCTCCCCGAGTGTGCACTAGGCCGTCTCAGAGTCCTCCTCCAGTCTGCTGCTCCCGGCAGCCTGGGTGATGCCAATGCTGAAAGTCTCCGCTGCCGGTGGAGACCCGGTCCAAGAGCTGCTCGGCAGAAGGGAAACCGGCCACCTTCCCCCGTAAAGCTGACTGCCTAGAAAACCCCATGGGGCAGTCCTGCTCTGCCATGTGGGGTCCCCATGAGTGGGGTCAACCCGACTACACCCAGCGACAAGAACAAACCCGCTGGACTCAGAGAAAGATGTCCTGTGTGTTTTCAGAATGCTGTCCTATGTTTCTGCAGCAAGTGTGTGTGCAGTTTAACCTGGTGATTTCCCTCTGCTTTCCTGTAAGTGAAGGAGCCCTGTCTGTGGCACAGCAGTGAGGTGCTCGGCTGCTAACACTTCTTCACGGTTCAAACCCACCAGCTACTCTGTGGGAGGGAGGTCTGGAGGTCTCGCCCCGTGGAGATGGCAGCCTCGGGAACCCCAGGGGCAGCTCTCCTCTGTCTCATGGGGTCGCTACGAGTCAGAAGTGACTCAGCAGCCACGAGTCTGGTTGGTTTTGCTTCCTTTAAGTGAGTCAGGAAAGACAGTGCCATCTCGGGAGGCTGCCGCCCTGGATTTGGCACGTGGGCTGTTAACAGTAGCTTTTGAGGGAGGAGAATAAGGCGATGAGGACAAACAGATGATCACTTCAAAACTATCTTGTTTAAGGACATGACACGCTTCCTTGTTGGGAAGGGTAGAGGTGCAGCTGTCTCACGGCTGGGCGAGTGCACCGGAGGTTAGCAGGTCTCCCGAGGAGGGCCGGGCGCGGGGACAGGAGTCGAGGCAGACGTCTGGGCTTCTGTTCCCTATGACCCATGCTCACCTCGGTGACTAGGGACCGGTCCCATGGGACTCTGTTCTAGGCTAGGGAGAGACTTGGGGGAAGACAAACTTTTATTTTGGCTATTAGGTAGAGGAGCATTTGCAGAGGGCCTGGGAAGCGCCAGGAGCTTGACAAAGTTTGTTTCTCTCTGTCCTTTCAATGATTCTGCAAAGCAGATACCTTCCTTCTCGATAGACAGGAGGCTCGGTGGTCCCACACTTACACTCTTAGCTGCTAACCAAGCGGGTGGCCGTGCCAACCGCCCCAGCGGCTCCTGTGAACGTGCGGCTGCCGCGAAGCCCACTCCGGCTCACGGAGACCCTACAGGACAGAGAAGAACTGCCTAGAGAGCTTCCAAGGCGCGCCTGGCGCATTTGAACTGCCGACCTTTCGGTCAGCAGGTCAGCACTTAATCGCTGTGTCTCCAGGATTTCTTCGTAAAGATGACAGCCTTGGGGACCCTGTGGTGCTGTTCTGTTCTGTCCTGTAGGGTCCGGATGCATCTGAATTGCCTCGTAAACGGTGACCTTGGGTTCTGAGGCCGCGGTCACTCCGTGTAGAGTGCTCCTGCTGCTGATTCCCGGTCGGAGCCCTGCGCCTGCGGCCACCACCCAGCTGCAAGTGGAGGACTGCGCGCCACCCGATGCCGAGCCCAGCTGAGGCCCGCGGCGCAACACCCCCATGGCTGCTATGCTGGGCGCATCTCAGCTGAGCATCCAGACTAAGACAGGCTAGGAAGAAAGGCCTGGTGATCTGCTCCTCAACGCAGCCAGTGGGACCCAGTGGGTCACCATGGTCTGATCCCGTCGTGTGTGGTGTGGAGGAGCTGGGGGCTGTCTCGGCAACAGCTGGCCCAGCAGCCCTGGGCTGGCACAAGACCTCGGATTGCTCTCCTGTTTATTCCCATAGCCTGAGGAGGGACAGCAATGTCTGGTGCTTGGTCTCCTGGCCTCTCCCCCTGCCCCAGTCCACCTGCTCCGGTGAGGCTGGGGTCCAGAGACATCCAGTACTGTGCTGTGTTGCTAGGAGCTGGAATCAACTCCGTAACACTGCATTTTAATATCTCAAAGTGCTTGGGGGCTTGATGGGGGGTCTTCCCTCTGGCTGTCTTAAAGCAGCTGGAGGAGGGAGCCAGCCTGAGGGCGGGGCACAGCCTGCTGCCATCCAGGACTTTCATTCAGACGGCCACTGGGACCTTGCCCTTCTGCAGAACGGAAGGAAAGCCCGCGTGCCTGCGTGCACACCTACACCACCGGGGACCTGCTGGGACTCTGCTCCCAGAGGAATGAAAGACCCCCACTAGAGGGGTCTGTTTCCGGGGAGAGGTGAGGACGCTGAAGGTTCAGAAAAGGCCGTCCTCCCTCTGGCCACCCTGAGTCCAAGCTCCTCACCTTCCCCAGAGCTCCTGGCCCCCTGAAGCCGCCCCCCCAACGGGGGCAGTCGTGGTGTAAGTCACCCCAGCTGTTGCTGCTGGAGGCGGTCGAGTTGTCTCGGGCCCAAGGTTACCCCACAGACGACGGAAGGGAGCCCTGTCTGTCCGGTGCCACCCTCACGGGCCTCGTTCCGCTCGAGCCCGTGAAATTGTCTGCGTGACCTCTAAGTCTCTTTGTGACCAGGAGAGGGGAGCAAAGTGGGGCTGCAGGGGCCTGTGGTCACTCAGCGGATGTGCCCAGACCTCTGGCTGAGCACTGCGTCCTGCAAAACATGTTGTAATCAGCTCTTGGTTTAAGGCTCAGAGAGAGTAAACAAAAGACAAAATTTAAAAAATGGGGGAAAAAAAAAGACAAGCAGCTGGCTAGTACCATCTAGTGGTAGCAAAGAAACTGTAATTTTTTTTTTGTTTGTTTTAATGACCCTTAAGGCACTTGGCGTGGCTTATCAAAAGGGTGACAGGGACTTGGAGACCTTTCCTCTCTGGGCTCACGGAGAGTTTGCCCGATGACTGCTGATGGTGGCTTTCTGCATTGGGCAGAAGGGTGGCTCCACATGGGGACACCTGGCAGAGAGGGAGACGCTGAGACATTAAGATGCAATTCCAGGCGACCTGGCATCAACGCCTGGAGGGAGGCTCGCTGATGCTTCTGGCAGAGGGGCCTTTTCTGCGGGAAGAGCTCCAGCATCCGGGCCTGATGCTGCTGTCAGCCGGCTGCCTTGCTGGCAAGTCTTGCCATTCTGACCTAAGTCTCCGGGCAAATTCTGGGCACGGCTACTGTTCTAGGGGCGATGCTACCTGTGGCACCTGCTGCTTTGGCTCAGGAGGAGAACTTTGGAGGAGCAAAGCCGGCATCACGTTTCATCAGAGGGTTTTAGCTGATTCCCCTGCATCCTGCTCACCAATTGCTGTGTTTGCTAGTTTGTTAAATACCTACGGGGGGCAGGTACCGTGGGAAGCACTTCCCCTGCATTGGTTAATTCTGAAAGCCACTTTGAGGCAGGTATTCTTGGCCGCAGTTTCCTTCAAGGGAAGGGAAGGGAAGCTCACAGAAGTTATGTGACTCATCCGGGACATGAGAGTTCGTGGAGGGGGAGATAGAACTTGGGCGGGAGTAGGCTGGCCAGGCCTGTCACCTACCTGCTGTCCCCTGGGGGGGATGTAGTTACAGATCAAGGCTTGGACACTACCCCAAACTGGAGAAAAACAGAGAACGGCTGCCATGGAGTCGACGGTGACTGGTGGCGACCCGCTGCGTATCCTAGAGGAGCTGCACTTTCCAGGGCTGCTCAGTGGCTCTGCTCTGGCGGAGGGCAACCACCCGGCCCTTCTGCTGAGATTCCTCCTCGAGGACTCCAGGGGACCTCCTAGGGGGCCCCAGCCACCAACCTGTCAGCCAACAGCCAACTGTTGACAGTTGGAGCCATCCGACACTTCCAGGGATCCTGTCATCGGGAAGCTAATGACAGTCTTATGAAGCCGAGACACAGGGAGACACAGAAACCTGCCATGAAGAGCTCCACAAGCAGGGTTTGGTTTGGGAGGTCACCAGCTGATGGACGAGGTGGTGAGTCTAAGCAGTAGGCTGAGATGTTGGCCCCTCTTTCCCTTGAAACCGTCCTTATCCATAAAGCCACAAGGCTCAGACCTCCCCCTTGTCCGCTGGGCGGTCGTTGTGGAAACACACCCACGCTTGTTGACAGCCCCCGAGTGGGCTCCAGCACGGAGCCTGAGGGGCCAGGTTGGGAAGGTGGCCCTGGTGTCAGGGGAGCGTGGCCTTCAGGACAGTTTCGGGGGTCAGGGAGAAGACTGGGCACCGTGTTGTGATCACCAGGGCACCGGGGGTGAATCTGGTCACAGACAGTAGCCCCAGAAATGGAAGGGAGTCACCCACGCGAGCCTCCGCCAAGAACAATAGGGAGTGTTACAGACTGAATTGCCTCCCCCAAAGTTATGTTGAAATTCTATGAATGTAACCTTGTCTGAGGACAGAGGTTCATGCACTCAGCTGCGCAGTAGACGGTCGTCGATTCTGAGAGCAGCTTCAGTGGAGGAAGACGTGACTGTCTGCCTCTGGAGAGCTGCTTCCTCGGGAGCCCCGGGGGCTCCTCTCCTCTGTCCTATAGAGTAGCTGTATAGTATCGATGGGTCAGAATCCGCCGAAGGCAGTGGGTTGGCATCTGGCATGGCATCTGTGTGGAAACCGCCTGCCACCTTTCCCTGAGGAGTGACTGATGGGCTCAAACCACCATGCTTGCTTTTGCGGCTGAGCATCTCACCACTGAGACACCAGGGTTCCTTCTAGCCAAGGACAGTCACGGCCAGGACAGCACCCCTGCTTCTTGGGTTAATGAAGGGGACCACAGGCCTTCCTCACTGAAGTCTTATGAGACAGGGTGCAGCGGGTGCAGGGCCTGTGGTCACCTTGCCGCCCGAGGTCGCTGGTTTCTGCAGGTGGGAGGTGAGGCTTGGCCCCTCTGACTGAAGCTGGGAGAGACGGGTCCCCCCTCTGCTCTTCTGCTGCCTCTTCGCTCTATGGTCCTCTTTGTGACCGGCATGCTTCAAGCCATTTGCTTTTTCTTTTCATGGCATCAGATGGTCTTCCTATCATCATATAGAATAGCTACACGTCACTCAATTTCTTTGGTTTTTGATACATTTTTAACAGTGTATACGCGCACACACACATACACTTAACATCTGGCTGGAGAGGCAGAGATGCTTAGCTTTTATTTTTGTTACTGCTGCTGGCAGCACACATGGCAGGACACGGACCGGGTCCACAACCTGCAGGTGTCCCGCTCGGCGACGCTGACCGCACCCTCCTCGTCCCGCAGCCACCCTCGCGTTCTGTCCCCTGACTGCTCCCCCGCACTAGTGTGCCCCGCGGCGCCCCCAAGCTTCCTCTCTAACCTGCGGCGTTGCTGTGGTCATTTCGATCCCAGGCAGATGGTTCTTTGAAAGAACACAGCCCCCAAGGCCGATGTCCTTTACCCATTAAGCTTAACTGGTGTTTGCTTTAAGGAAGACTTCAGGGATGTTTTTAATTTAAGATTTAAAGTTTCATGATTGACATACTCAAGTTTTAAAGTCTGGGTGGGAGGTACAACATGACCTACTGCCAGGAACAAGGCTGGGTTGTGTGCAGGGCTTCCTCCCCGCTACAAGGTAACTAATTTCCTGACAGTCCCACCATCTGTGTCACAATGTATCAAGTGTAGCTTCTATTCTTAGGGTGAGGTGACACCAAGAGATCCTTGGGAACTCATTTCTGTGTGTCCTATTTGAGGGGCTAGTGAGACAGCTGGGGGCTTAAAATGACATCCAAATAGCAGGCAGGAGCGGACCTGAGGGGAGACAACAGGAAATGAGCAGATGGGACACTTTATTAGGCGCTGGCGGAAGTCTCAGCTACTTCAGGGAAACGCCCCCACAGGGGACGTCAGGTTATGTTGTCAGGTAGAGATCACTCACAGAGGGGCAGCTTTTAATGAAGACTCTCAAGGGAGCTTCATGAGGTTTTAGGTGGGGTGCTGCGGGGTTCTGAGTCTGTGGATCTCCAAGGCTGATATTTGAGTCACATGGAAACAACTCCTTCTTCACTTACGACCCACTCCCTCAGAGAAGGGCTCTGTTGGCATGACCCCAGGCCACCAAATCACAATTAACTGGGGGCTTGCAGTACAGCCAGCTAGCAACTGTGAAACCTTTGACAACAACAACTGTGTGAGGTGGAGGCCTGGCGGAGAAGGAAAACTCAGACGCTTCCCACTGACGGAGAGCCACCGAGAGGCGGTGAGGCTGCACCCTGTCCAAGGCGGAAACCTTGTGAGACCCGGAAGCACAAGGCAGTCCCACCAAGTTCCAGCTTTCCCAGGTTTCACCGTAGCCCAGGAAACAGCTCTGGATTGAAGGGTGAGCAGAAGTCAAGTACTGGTGAGACAGCAGGACCACCGAGCCGGGGGAAGAGAGATCTGGGACTGTGCCGTGGCCGAGGTCTTCAAGCTGTGAAACCCACTGTCATGAAGCGAAGACATAACTGATTTGGATGGAAGCGGGAAGAGTTGCGGGAATCCTTTTCGAACCTTGGATTTGAGATCCGTTTTCACGGCAGGTACGGGTCAGTGCTTTCACCTGGCCATTGAGAGGTTTCCTTTGTCCTCACTTTTCTCCCAGAGGGAGCTTCACGGGAGTGGATACTCTCTTGACGATTTCGCATCACAAAGGTACATTTGGGAAGACACAGGTGGAAACTCCTCAAGCCCTGTGAACATTGGAACTATTCAGAGGTTTAGCTGACACAGCTGATTCTTTAGAAAGGCCAACCTTTAGCATGGCCTTAGCTCCTGTGGATCTGACACCTCATGGCAACTGTGGACCGTGAGGAAGACTTAAGGCTGTAAATATCACTTCTTTTTTTATTGTGTAAACACACACAGCACAGAACCTGCGCTGTTTCAGCATTTTCCACGTGTTAGTTGTGCCTGTCGTGTTGCTCAGCCACCGTCAGGATCCGCCTCTGGATTCTCCTGTCGCCCTCAACAGGAGCTCAGTGTCCCGCCAGCCGTGGGTCTCCCTGGGTCACTGACTCCCCCCGGCCCGGAGCCCGTCGGGTCTACGTGGACTCAGGGCGGCCCCTGCATGCAGATTGGAGCTGTGTCCCCTCGGCCTTTCAAGGCTGCTCCCTTGGGAAGCGTGTGGAGAGGCCTGTCTTCCCAGGCGCCTCAGGGTGGATCTGAACGGCTGGCCTATCAGTCTTTGAGGCCTCGCTGTTCGCACCTCCCAGGAACTCCTGGAGCATGACAGTGAAAATTCTATTCCCCAAAAGCATCTTGTCCACAGCTACAGGGGTTAGGGTGCCGGCATGCGCTGGGGGGGATACACTTAGTCCCTAACTCTCTGCAGACCCTCGTGAGTGGAGGAGACTGTGCCTTCCCTAATGTAACGGCTGACGAAGGCTGTTCCACGGTTGCTTTAATTTCGTCTCCACGCCTGGCACCCCCGAGGTCCAGCACCGATTCACGGCTCGTGCTTGTCGGTGCTCCTCTCTCCTAGATGCTGGTCCGTTCCCTGTGGCCATTATGTGTTTGGCATCCGTCTCCGTCAGATGATCCAGTGTCATCATTGCTAGTCACCTTTTGTGTCTCGGTCACTTGTTTTCCTGCACAAAAATCCTTTTTCCTGATCATTCTGTCCCAACATCAATAACTTGAGCAGGAAACCCTGGTGGTGTAGTGGGTTAAGTGCTACCGCGGCCAACCACAAGGTCGGCAGTTCAAATCCACCAGGCGCTCCTTGAATGCTCTGGGGGTCAGTTCTGCTCTGGCCCCTAGGGTCGCCGTGAGTCGGATCCGACTGGACAAGAGTTGGCTTCGGCATGAAGACTTTTTTTTTTTTTTTTGCTATAGTACAAAGACCATACCAGAATCTCACATTATAAAATATTTAATTCTCAGGTGAGGGCTCACTTATTTCAAATTTCATTTGGTATATGATAATTCCAATACAAGGAAAATGTTGGCCCTTTCTGTTAGATGCCCCTGAGTCGGTGCCAGCTCCTGGTGACCCTGCCCACAGTGGGGGACACTGCCTGGTTGTGCGCTAATCCCACAGCCCCTGTGTCAATCCGTCTC
The DNA here is from genome assembly GCA_028571685.1 of Heterohyrax brucei. Taxonomy (NCBI): domain Eukaryota; kingdom Metazoa; phylum Chordata; class Mammalia; order Hyracoidea; family Procaviidae; genus Heterohyrax; species Heterohyrax brucei. The sequence continues at coordinate 85,540,016 of CM053159.1, forward strand.
ATCAAGGGTCTCCTCTTCTTCACTGACCCGCCACCCTACCAGGTGCGGTGGTCTCCTTCTCCAGGCACTGAGCCTCCCTGACAGCGCGTCCAAAGTGCGTGAGACCCAGTCTCCCCGCCTTGCTTCCCGGGGTCAGTCTGGCTGTCGTTCTCCCCAAACAGACTGCTTGTCCCTCTGGCGGTCCACGGTCCATTCCACATTCTGCAACACCACAATTCAAAGGCACAGTGTTTGGGATTCACTTGGTGTTACTGTGATGGAATTTTGCCAGTAGTAGAAAAATTCATAAAATGTGTTCATATGACAACGATATCTTTGTATTTTAGGATTCATTAAAAAAAAATTCTGTTGTGTTTTCAGTGGAAGTCTACACAGCAAGTAAGGCTTCTGTCTGACAGTTTCTATGCAGATTGTTCAGGGGCCTCAGTTGCACTTTTCTCGACGTGTGAACGTGTTCTTTAATTGCACCCGGCGGTCCCGGTTCCGGTCCTCCGCTCTCCTCCCCACCATCTTGGCTTCAGACGAGTTAGTGACCTGAGCGCCGTGTGCCAGGCGTGCCAGACTCCCTGTCCGAGATCTGTCCCCAATGCTGTCAGAGACGTTGGAGCCCACACTGGGCTTTCTTTCCATGCTGGGTTAGTCATCATGACGGGGAGTCTGGATCCCCAAGGGGATTGATTTTGTGGACCTGGGCTGTGAGGGAGACGCAAAACCCACCAGGGAAGCTGTGGATGGTGGCGGGGTGGATGGAAACAGAGTCTGGACAGGGCCAAGCCCGAGGGCGAGGGGGCTGCAGGGGTCGAGGCAGAGGTGGGAGGGATTGGCTTCTGAGGGGATTCGATGGCAGGGGCTCGGGAGACAGGAGGAAAAGGGCTCCCCGGGGGGGAGGGGGAGCCCACACAGCACGGAAACAAGACCAAGTCTGAAGAGTTCCTTGGGCCCTTGAGTCTTGCTGTCTTCCATTTGGAAGAAGGAACCCCAGGAGCTTTGCCCTGTTACCTGGTTGGGGACAAAGCCTCTGGGGCCTGTTTCAGGACAGCAGACTGCTCTGAGCTCTCCTCGGAAATCCACACCAGTAATGACATGCCAAAGAGGACGCCCTGTGGATTTACTTTTTAATTTTTTACTGTGCGTTAGGTGAAAGTTTACAGAGCAAATTCCTCTCCCATTCAGTGGTTTGCACGCAAAGTGCCCCGTGACGTTGGTTTCATTTCCTGCAATGTGTCAGCACTTTTCCCGTTTCCATCCTGGTTCTTTGTTTCCCTTTTTTGCCTCCACTTTTTAAAACAATATTTATTTACTCTCCGTTTCTACTCGCCCCACCCCCGCCCCGCCGTCCTCTCGGCCGCTGCCTGGCTCTCGGAACCATCCCCTTGTAGGTGTTTCCTGTGGGGGTGTCACATCCTGCTCTGCCGTTGTGTCTGGCTTCTCATGAACATCTAAGGTTTGAGTTTTATGTGATAGACTTTCTTAAATAATTGTAGTAGATGTTTCAAAAGCAAAAACCAAGCAGTGACACAATTCTCGCCTACAGCGCAGGCAGTAGGGCCGAAGTGATGCGAGCCCTCCCAGGAAAGCTGTGGTGATCCCCAGCAACCGACTCTGAGAGATGATTAGTGTCTATTGAATCCCATATTGGTGTTAGCGGCAAGCTCCTTTTTTTCCCCCATTCCCACCGCCTCCCTCCCAGGTAACCACCAAAGATTGTTCCGGTCTGTGTGTGGACCTTTCTGCGAGTCAGTGATCTCACACTACGAGCCCCATGGACTAATTTCGTCTTTGAGTCTCTGATTTCCTTCATTCTGTTTTGCCCCATGTGAGTAAAAGCCAACAGTTGTGTCTCTGAAGGCTACTCACGAGCTGTCAGACCCCAGATGCTGCTCACCAAACTTGGGTGTAGAGCATTTCTTTGTGGATTGTGTTATGACAACTAAGTTGTTCCCCCAAGACTATGGTCCCAAGCTTTTTGACCCAGTAAAAGCAGCTCCACAAGTTGTTGGCTTTGTCCGGGAAGCCTCTGTGTGACCCCTCTGTGAAGTGCTGCGTCTGTGGGTGTGTTTATTCAGTGCACACAAGTGTTTGTGCAGGCTTGTCATCTTCCTAGTGTGACCCCTCCGTGACGTGCTGCGTCTGTCATCAGTATTTTTTCTCTTTTCCCTCTGTTGTTGTTGGGCGCCATCCAGTCAGCTCGGACTCAGAGCGCCCTGACATGCGACAGAACACACTGTTGCCTGGTCTGGGGACTTCTTCCTAATTGTTGCAGGGTTTGAATCCATTCTTGTGGCCACTGTTTGGATCCATCCTGTGGAAGGTTTTCTTTTGTACGGATCCCCTATTTTACCACGTTTCCCTCTACCTATTTTAAAAATTATTTATTTTGGTGAAAGCTTACAGAGCCAGAGACACAGCATCTCAGCAATCTCTACAGGGCATGGGTTACCTTCTTCAAGCTGTGCTGCTGTCCTCACTACCCTTTTCCTAATTATTCCACCACCCTCGTCTTAAATTCATTGCTCCCTAACCCTCGTCCGACCTTCTGAATTTCCATAGTCTTGAAAGCTTGCAGGTGGTCATCCAATGTACAGCAGTTGGTTTCCATTCACCGGAAGCAACAGAGGAGAGAGTCAGGAATCACCAGACACAATCAACTGTATGTCTGCCACCTCTATGGACAACTCAACTTCAGTCACGAGACCAGAGGGACTGGACGGGGCCCTGCTGCCGTCACGGAAGGCTTTGATCAGAGATTTTGTGGGAGAATCCTGATCAGAAGGTGTAAAACCTCAAAATCATTCCCCGAGAGAATCTTTCAGCTTTAGACCAAAACTATCCCCTGAAGTCTTCTTTGAAACCAAACAATGTTTTATTCTCACTACCAAAAGTTGTGAGAATAAAGCACGTGCTGAAAAGATGATCTGGTGCCCCACCTTGTGTGTCCGCACTGCACCAAACTGATCGGTGTGGTGTGAAGGCGGCCTCTTCCTGCTCCGGGGCTTTGCTGTCCTTCTCATTCATTGTGCCCGGAAGATTTCTTAACTTCTAAAGCAGGAGACACTCCTTCCTCTCACTTTTCTTCTTGGCTGTTTCTAGTGCTGGGGCCTGTGATCCAATTTCTCTTGGTGCTGATTTTAAATATCGGCCACTGTTCTTTTCACGTTTGAAACCAATTTCTGTTATCAGCATCTGGAAAGTAAATGTTTTAAAAACATAAGTATATACCAAAGGTATCTGGCGTGCAGTACACAGAACCAGAGATGAGGACAAAACCAGGCAGAGACAGATGTGTCTAGAAAAAGATAGAATACGGCCAGAAAGGAGCAGGCTAGAGTTTGGTTCCTTGTCTTCAGCCCAGGTTTATAAACTTGTCAGTTAGATTGTATAACCCATTTCCTCAGAAAAGGGAAAAACAGAAACAACTTTGAAAGTGAACTCCACCAAGGTCCGCCTGTTACCGTTCATGTCTCCCTAAATCTGAGGATTTTCTCAGAGGCACTTTGGAGTTTTGTAAATCAAAGAACCAGCAGAGAAATCCACTTTCTGAAAATGCAGCGTGCCTTTCCACACTCGTTTTCTTGCTGTACCGGCAGGAGCTGTCAGCTGCTGATGGTGTGTCCTCCTCGTTTTGTACCCGAGCAAGGGTAGGAATGCTGTGATCTCTTTCCAGTCTTAGACTATCACCAAATATCACATGTGAACACCAACAGAATAAAAGAGATTTATGAAATACCCAAGAGAAAAGGGAAACTGAAATCTCAGAGAAGAATTGACAGGGCTGATGATCTCGTTCAAGAACAGCCTGTTTACACTGAGACCAGAAGAACTAGATGGTGCCCGGCTGCCACCACTGGCCATTCTCACTGGCAGCACAGTGGGTATCTATGGGTAAGAAGGAAAAACTCTTGATCATTAAAACCAAACCAGTCACTGTGGAGTTGATTCTGACTCGTGACAACCCATGTGTTTTAGAGTAAAACTAGTCTCCCGGGGGGTTTTCATGGCTGTGACCTTTGGGAAAGAGATCACCATGCCTTTCTTCTGAGGTTCCTCCGGGAGTGTTCACACCTCCACCCTTTTCATCAGTAGCCCAGCACTTAGCTGTCTGCACCACTGAGGGACTGCAGGGCCGAGTCCAGAGTGTCAGTGGCTTTCCGGGTGGCTCTATTTAGGCCATGGTTTCTGGACCTTTGACACTGGAACACAGTAATCTGGAGAGGGAGTGGAGGATGGAAGCGTGAGCAGAAATTACAACACAAGGAAAGGATGCCGGATATTCGGAAGCTCAGACAGAAAAACAAGTGGACTCTGTGGAAGACATCACAGCTGCAGACAGCTGGATTGCTGAGACCTGCTTTCTTTCAGGAAATTTCTCATGAAGAAGGCAGACAAACAGATATCCATACCTCGTTTTCATAAAAAGCTATTTAGGTGATTCGGAGAAATGTTTTCCAACACTCTGTGGTAAAAATCAATCTTTGAAATTTTCATAAACCCTAGGATTCCTACAAAACTTTTCTTCAGTTAACTGGTTTATGAGGAAAATCAGAGCAGTCAACACAGGAGAGGAGGTAAGAACCTTTATATAACATGTTGCGACACCGTATATAAAAGAGACAACTTTAGAAGGCTGAACTTGGTAAGTACGTAGCTAGTATTCACTTGAAGAAATTATGTTAAGTTATACCAACAAGTCTACACGCCTCCTGGGAAGCTGGCCATGAAACCCAGAGTTACAGTTGTGACTGATGGAAGTCAGATGCTGGACTTTTAACAGGATGTCAGCCTCACTGCGCTGTTTGCTGGGTACCCTGGGGCCACGGTGGTTCAGTGCCGCGGCTGCTCACCAAACGGGCAGCAGTTTGGACCCACCGGGCGCTGTAGAACTCTCTGGGGCTGTTTCACTCTGTCCTGCAGGGTCACTGTGAGTCAGAATTGACTCATCGTCAGTGGGTTTGGGTTTGGTTTTATAGCTCAAAGGTAATTAACGAAGTTTTGATGAAGGAGACATTATTTCAAGTAGTTGTGTCAAGTTAGTTGGACAGCAGAAAAGGAAGTATGATTTAAAATATTTAATTTTTAATTACTTTTTTGTCCTTTCTTTCTTACTGAGACAATGTCTTGAACAAGCCATCTGTCCCCCTTGGGGGAAGATTTTTATTAAGTAGAAAGGCAGGAAAAAAAAAAACAAAGATAATCTTTAAACCTTAAACCAAAATTATCCCCTGGAGTTTTCTTAAAACCGGATGACAGTTTAACTCATTTAGCAAAGAAGGTCTGCCTTGAGCACTGGGCATTTCTAAGAGCTGTCTCTATGGGATCAAATTGGCAAGAGTGACTCATCAAATTAGTCGGGAAGCTTAGGGGGCAGTGAGTTTCTGCTACTGGGGAGGAGCAGCTCCATCAGGGAGGGTGAGAAGAGTTGCCTAGCTCAGAATGGAGCCAACCTCACTGAGGCGCGCGTGCAGAAGCTGTTGAATTGGTGTGTGTTTTGTGGCACACTCACTGACAGCAACAGCACCAACACAAAAAAATTATTAAAAAAAAAATCCTGTCCTTGGGGTCACTGTTTGGCTATGTACCTTCCCAGGAGCAATCTGTCATGCAGAGATTTACATGCATTAAAAAAAAAAAAAAAAAAAATTCCTGCCATTGAGCCATTGAATCTGACTCACAGTGACCCTAGAGGTCAGAGTAGAACTGCCTCATAGAATTTCCAAGGAGCATCTGACGGATTTGAATTGCTGATCTATTGGTTAGCAGACATCAGGACTTAACCCACTGTGCCACCCGGGCTTCCTTAGACATGGTAGGAAGGATTTGTTACAGCATCCTTAGGTCCTGCCTTTCTGCCTGCCCTCCAGAAACATCTGATGCATGCAGGATGTCAAGTGCTGGGAAAACACAGATGACAGACACAGTCTTCAAGGATTTAAGTCCCCCGGGGACAGAGAGAGGTACATGTTCTGATGTATCTCAGTTGCCATGCTAGAATGTCTAGCTCTTTATTAGGACAGTCTGGTGAGTTGATTCTGGCTTGTAGAGGCTGTATAGGACAGTGCAGAACTGTCCCAGAGGGTTTCCTAGGCTCTAATCTTCATGGAGACAGAGTTCTACATCTTCCTTCTGAAGAGAGGCTGATAGATTTGAACCACTGGCTTTTTAGTTTGCCACAGAGCTTGTGACCTCTCGGACACCGGGTCTCTTCCTACTGTTGCAAATGGCACTAAAACGTTGGTCCCTTGGGTAGGAGGTGGGCAGGAGAGAATTCAGGAGGAGAGGCCGCCTGCAAAGCCGAAAAGGCCGGGCCTCCAGCTGGAGGAGAGAGAGCAGAGATCCGGCCTAGTGAGGGAGCACGCGCTGTTTATGGAACTGTGAGTGTATGCTTCCTTGGTGCTCGAGTGCAGTGATGGGGTGAGAGACAGGAGTGAGGAGACGGCTTAGGGTACACCGGTGGTGAAGATTAGAAAGCTCCAGGGTCCTTGGGTTTTACAGTTTTTATCTGTCTGTCTGTCTGTCTGTCTGTTCTATCAGGAGTCCTAGTGGCTCACTGGTTAAGTTGATTGATTGCTAACCAGAAGGTTGGCAGTCTGAAACCTAGTGGCTTTGTGAGAGAGAGATATGACAGTCTGTTTCCATAGAGATTCACAGCTTTGGAAACCCTGTGGGATTGCTGTGAGTTGGAATGCCTCGGTAGCAGTAGATGTCTCTGTCTGTCTGTCTGCCTTTATTCTTTCTCAATGAAATTTACAAGAAGGTCCATTTGGTAAAATGGGTAAAGAAGGAGTTGTTCTTATTGGTTTAGAGACCTTCCAACTCGCCTTGGAATTTTCTCTTTTCCCTGATCAGCGTTGCCTCTGCGACGGAGGGTGCTGTCAGAGATGGCCTGCTTGGTTAACGCAGGGCACAGGCTGGCTTTCAGGGGTAGCTCGGCGTGGGCAGTGCACATGCACAGACACGTGCAAAAATTTCTCTCTCTCTCTCATCTCCCTGATAGCACAACAGTGCAGCGCTCAGCTGCTAGCTGACGGGATGCCGGTTTGGACACTCCAGACACTTCCAGGGGGAAAGGCTTAGGAATCTGCTCTCCTAAAGACCCCAGTCCAGAAAACCATAAGGCCTGCTCTGCCCTGTCACACCGAGTAACCATGCGTCAGACATGACGTCACCGCATCTAACAATGTCTCACTATCTTAATCCACACGCAGAGGGAATCAACATACATACATACGTACATACATACATATATATATATGTTCCCTAAATATAGGGTGGTCAGTAGATCACTCTAGCCACAATACTGGAAATGGATTGGAGGGGTCGGGGAGGCCACTTAAGTGATGACTGTTGCAAGGGCCCAGGCCGCTGGGCAGGAGCTGGCCCAGAGCAGTGGGAGCAGGGGCGAGGCCAGCGGCACCTGCAGGTGGAGTGCTCGGAACTGCTGCTGGGCAGATGCGAGGAGGAGAGAAGGGCAGCTCTACGACGAGTCCTGGTTCCCAGCTGGATGAGCAGATGCTGAGTTGCTACCGGTCCCTGAAATGGAAGGCGAGGCAAGAGACCAGCACCCCCATCAGGCCGTGGCTGAGCGACGTTCCGGAGACCGTGCGTTTGAGGTGCTTGTGGGGCTTCCCATCAGGGCTCTGCACTAGAAGCTTAGATTAGTGGCCTTGGAACTCAGAGGTAAGGCCCCAGACAAACACATCCCTGGCAGGATTGCTCAGTGAGAGAACGCAAAACAGAGCAAGTTCCGGGTCAGGATGGGGTGCCGTGTCCCTCTTCACATACGCTGGCTTCTCGGATTATTTACTCAGCACACATACCAAGTAAGTATGGTGAAAGGGTGCAACCCTGAGGCGTGCCTCTTCCACTTTCAAACCATGCAGGTCCCTTGTTCTGTTCCAATAACTGCCTCTTGATCCATAGACAGGTCCCACATGAGCACAGCTAAGTGTTCTGGAATTCCCAGTCTCTGCATGGTGAGCCAAGCTTTGTTTTGATCCACACAGTTGAGTGTCTTTGCACAGTCAATGAAACACAGGTAAGCATCTTTCTGGTATTCTCTGCTTTCGGTCACTATCTTCTGACTTCAACAGTGGTACCCTGGTTCCACGTCCTCCTCTGAACCTGGCTTGGGTTTCTGGCAGGTCCCTGTCGATCTACTGCTGCAGTCTGAACACAAAGATGGACGGAAAAACCCAGGGCTGGCAGGCAGTCAGTCCTAACGTGACGAGACAGCAGTGTATCTACAGAAAATAGCTCCTAGAGCAAGGAGTTTTAAATTGCTGCAGGGTCTCGCACAGCCGGTGACGGAGACTGCGACGGTGCCAGCTGCTCGCTGGCACCCTATCCCCCCACCCCGAGACAGTGCCTGGGGCAGGTCCCTCTCAGCAGTACCACAGATGGGCCTCTGGACAGGAGGGACAGCAGACCATCAGGGCAGCTCTGTGGCAGGAGGCTGGTGGGGGGCTGCCTCCACTGGAGAAGACAGAATGAAGAGTGGACGGGAGCCAGGGCCTCACTGGAACCGTAGTGTCCAGCTGAGAACCAGGAAGAGGAAGACGGGACATGCTTTGAGAGGAGCTTCCGGCTGCATGCAGTCTACAAGTCTGACTCTCAAATACCTTCAGGCCTGGCCATCAGCATTTTCAGCTATGACTACAAGCTGTGCTGTCACGTGGTCGGCGTGTGGGGAGAGGCATTGTGTGTGACTAGAACAGCCAGCATCACCTGTGTCACCTCTGAATAGAAAAGGCAGCAGCGTATCTGGGGACACATCAGGTGAAACTGATGCCTTTAGTGTCTTCTGTCACCCACAGGGTGTTGTGTTAGTGGAGTTTTCAGATACATGAAAAGGGAAACAAAGATTGTTAAGCAGAATTTGGAAAAGGCCCGGCATACCTTATATCTCCCATAAATTCATATTAGAAACTGCTCTGTTAGTAGATTTTGTAGTAATAAAATGATGAGTCCAGAAGAAGAGACCACTTCTCTTCCTGATGAGACCCCTTAGAAAATCACTCTAGGAATGAAGAAAACAATTACTTGATAATTAGAGGCCACAGAGAAAGAACAACTTTTGGGGCAAGTTAGCTTTTCTGAAAACAAAGTAAAATACATTGATATTCAAATTAGATTCAAACATTTATTTTCTTTTCTACAAAGATGACACTTCCATGGACTCGTGCATTGAAAAATCAGGTTGAGCTAACGAAAAAAACCGAGGCTGTTGGAAGATGAAGAGAGTTTATTGTAACCTATACAGACGTAATCGCCTAATCATCATTCAGCTTAATTCCCTGCTAACTAGCTGTCTTTTCTTCCCTTATTTCTTGGCTTTCTTTCTTTCTGTCTTCTTTTCGTGGCTAGCATGTATCCCACAATAACTGAATACTTAGAGAACACAGCCAGTGAGCACACTGATTCTCCAGGCTTTCGTTACGCTGTCCTGATAGCTCAGTCGCCTGCCTTGTCCATCACCGAAGAAGGGAGGGTTGTGAGGAGAAGGCACCGTTTTTGAACCCCAGAGCCGGTGGCCTTTGCGGAAGGCCTGGCTTCGCCCCTGGAGAACTGTGGCTGCTGCTGCGTTGGGTCAGCACCAGTCTCTCAGAAAACATTGTAGAACGGAAAGAAACACCCCTGGGTCCTGGGCCCTCTTCACAATCCCTGCTGAGCGTGAGCCCGTTGTCACGACCACCATGTATTTCGAGGACCTCCAGCACAGAGGGCCTCGTCTTCCAGCCCTGCGTCGGACAGTATCCTGTTGTGACTCATAGGATGTGTCTTGGCTACTTTGCAGAAGCTGATCACCAGGCTTTTCTTCCTCACCTGTCTTACTCTGGAGACTCTGCTGAAACCTCTCCCCATGGGTGACACTGCTAGCATTTGAAATGTTGGGGACATAGCTTTCAGCGTCCCAGCAACACACATGCCCTCACAGTAGGACAGACGGACAGAGGATGGCAGGAAGAGGAGTCAGAGGCAGTTATCCTGATACTGTTAGCCCCAAACTCACTCCTGTGGTATTAAAAGTCTCCCCGAGAAGTTGTCTTCCCAGACTCGAGCATCACTTATCTTTCTGGGTTGATCGTGGCAGACAGTGGGAATAAGAATCGGAATACTTCATCATCCTTTAGGGGAGAAAAGCAGTCTTCTTCCTCTGATAATTACCTTGGTCCTCAAGTTAACTGTGACAGTGGGGACTTGGTCTCATGGAGAAATTTTAAACCAAAGCTGAAGAATTTTTTTTTAAACTGCAAGTGTAAAAATGCCCATGACTTAGTTTAGCTATCACAAAAGATAATTCACCGCAGCTTATGCACTAATTTGAAGGTGCTGCCCTTTATTTATACCTGATTACTACATATTCATAATTTTCAAGACAAATAATGCTACAGAATTGAACTTGAAAAAGAGCAGCCTCCGGTCCTGCTTCTCACTGAGAATCATTTCCGTCCCAGAGGCAATGACTTTCAACTTTTTACTTGTTTCTTCTGATACTTGGCTGCATGTGTCAAAATGATGGATAATTCTGTTATTGTTTGGATTTTGCATTGTTTGACTCTCATCCACGGAAGAAAGGAAAGCGAGGCCGGGGTGCTAGGAAACTTCACTTCCTGCCCCCGCCCCCCAGTGGGCTTCAAGTTTCTCAGCTTTCAGTGCAGCTTTCCTGGTCAAATAATTTAATTAGTCACGTTTCAGACACAGGGTGTCATGATTATATCTCCTTTCTTGTTAAACTTCCTCAGTTTCCCTCTGGTGTACACTTGCCATTGTTCTATTTTATCCCTAAGACTCAGCCAGAAATAAGACTTCCCCTTAACAGGTTCACAACAAAAGGTCATATCATTTTCTCAGGTGTGTGTTAGTTAGGGTTTTTTTTTTTTTTTTTTATTTCTATCTTAAAGACCTCGTTTCTAAAGCCTTCTGCTTTTCTGCTTTCCCTTGGAATGGCTGTGCCTTGGCTGCCTACACGCTGTCATCTCGGCAAGTCCCACCCGAGTCCGCTGATAAGTCCCCTCCACCTCGACACCCACGTCTTCCTCTTTCTTGGGTTCCTCGGTCGTTCGCTCGGAGCTCGCCTTCCGGTAGCTCCCTAAGGTGCCTCGGAGGGAAAATGCTGAGATATTAAATGTCTGAAGGTGTCTGAACTTGATTGATAGCTTGATAGTTCCAACACAGAAGTGTACATCTGGGCAAACCATCAGTCAAGGGTATAGGGAAAATGAAAACATTTTCGGACATTTAATATCTCACCATTTTGTTGGAAATTATAGCCGGAATGCTTCCCATAAGCCAGGGTGGTGAGACTGTATCTCCCGGACTTCGGACATGAGAAGGATGTCATTCTTGGAGAGGAAGAGCCTCACGGGGCTGGACCGACCCGGTGGGCGCCACGGTGGGCGCCATGGTGCGCTGTAGCACCACAGTGACTGCCAGGGAGGCGCAGCGCTGGGCAGCGTCTCGTTTTGTTCTGCTGTCCGAAGGGTCACTGCTGTCCGGAGGGTCACTGTGAGTCGAAACTGGCTCAGTGGTGCCTGCCACCACCACCACGCTGGAAATAGTTTTCTCTCAGAATTTTGAAGACCTCACTCCACTGTCTTCTAATTCCCACTGTTGCTTTTGGAAAATCCAGTATCATGTTTTATTCTTGACTCTGGCTATGCTGTTCACTATTTTTACCTCTGGGGAGTTTCAGCCTTTTCTTTTTCTTTTTGGAGAGATGTCATTAATACCTGCTTTTCTGGGAAGAGGCATTTTCTGTATTTTATTGTTTTGGGCACTTTGGACTTGGATATTTGTGTTACTTCTGAGGAACTGTTTTGCAATATGGTTATGCATCCCTTAGTGTCCACGTTAGGCTCTGTGACACAGAACGTTATGTGGTCTGGCCGTGGTCTGGCCGTAGTGTGAACACCGTGTCGGGTACTCAGCAGGCCTAAGTCGGGAGCAGCAGCACTCTCGGTTTTCCGCCCTAATGTGATTCCGTCGTGTCTGTTTCCCTTCCGGGTTGGTGCTTCTCTTCGGCCTCCTGCTGCTGTGGTTGGAGCTCCGGCCTTGCCGCACTGGCAGCGTGGTCCTTTCACGGTGGCGTTCCCGAGGGAAATGCAAACGGGGGTAACGTGCTATGCTGCCGGGACGCAAGCCGTGGGAGCTTGGGTGCTGCTGCCGCAGGTGGAAGGGGACACTGTTACGGGCCAGCTGCTCCCCTGTCCGCAGGGAAGTTCAGGTAGACTAACAGCAGAACACACGGCAGCTAACCCAGGTGCTTCTCATGACTGTGCAGACAAGCAGGTTATAGGTTATACATGTACTGTACTGTTAGGACTGTAGACCCTGGTGGCTAGCGGTTAAGTGCTGTGTCTGCTAACTGAAGGGCTGGCAGTTTGAGTTCACCAGGTGCTCCTTGGAGACTGTACGGAGCAGTCCTACTCTGGTCTCACAGAGTCACTGGCCGTTGGACTCGACGTGTGGCAGCGGGTCTGGTGTTGGTGTTACACACCTGGCCGTGCCATCGCTTTGTACACTAGAAACCTGAGGGACGTGTGTCGTGTGCCAGAAACTGCTGCGTTTCTGTGTTCAGTTCTGTCCCCTTGGTCAGGGATTCTGAACTCCATGGTAACCTTGGGGCATCTGCTGGGTGGTGTGGATGAGGGCTCAGCTGCTTAAAAAAGTGCCACCAGGTGCAACTCTCCAGCTGTTCCTCAGGAACCTTATAAGACAGTTCTGCTGTGTCCTTTAGGGTCACTCTGTGTTAGAATGGACTTGCTGGCACTGGATTTTTATTTTTGCTGTTTACAACTGCACGGGACCACACACGTGTAGGAGGTTGCCCCAGTGAACACTGTGCAGCACATGGCTGTGTTTACGGGGTCTTTTCCTTCCTCGTATTTCCTCCTGAGCTGGCAGTCTGCTTCTGTGAAGATGCAGGTACCGGCGACCCTGCGGGGTGGCTCTGCTCCACCACGGGTCACCCGAGGGCAAATAACAGCAGTACTTTCTCGTCAGAAAATTTTTTGCTTTCTGGGGTATTTACTAAACTGGTTTTCTATTGATTTATTTTTGTTTAAGTTGGTGCCACGGTATTTTTATGTCTTTTCCAAAGACTCTGTGTTCTCTGAATGTTCCTTCTTAAGAAGCATCCCTTTCTGAATGTAGTGTCTTCTTTTAAATCCCTAGGAATATTATAGCTTTAAAAAGGTGTCTTCTATGGTGCATCTTTGGTTGTGTATATTTTCAGCAAAAAAAAAAAAAAAAGGAAAGAAAGAAAAGAAAAATTCAGATCATGTCACCTGCCCTAAGCCCTCCAGCCACTCCGCCTCATGCTGAATCAAAGCTGGAGTCCTCACAGGGCAGTGACAACAACAGTGAGACCTACATCACCTGGACCAGGCCCCTCTCTGATCTCCTCCCCTCCCCCTCCCCACTCTGCTCCAACCATGAGGGGCTTCTTGTGGGGCTGAGAACGGCCTCTGGGCATTTGCACAAACACTTCCTTCAGTTCAGAATGTTCTTTCCCTGGATATCAATAAGCCTTGGTTCCTGTAACTCATTCAACGTTGCCTCACAGGGTACCTTTTCAGCAAAGCCTTTCTCAGTCACTTTATTTTAAAATTATAACCCTCATGACATCACTTCAAAAAATACACGCACACTTACAGGTGTCTGTATTTGTGTGTATGTTCTTCTCTCTGTGCTGTCTTGGAGGCTGCCTTCTTTGTCCTGCCACTGGAGAGACCCTCCCAGCAGCTGTGCTGAAGTCAGCCCCGAGAACCAGTGCCCAGAAGTCTGTGTGGCGCTCTTGCTCTGGCTGGGTACCGTCTAGCCAGCCGCGGCTTGCAGTGGCCTGTGCACAGCAGAGTGAAACCCCGCCCGGCCCCGTGCCGTCCTCTTAATGGTTGTGACGCTTGAACCCGATTTTGCAGCCACTGTGTCAGTCCATCTCATGGAGGGTCTTCCTTGGTATCCCTGACCCTCTACTTTACTGAGCATGTGTCCTTCCCCGGGGACTGGTCCCTCGTGACACAGTGTCCAAAGAGCATGAGACGAAGTCTCAACATCCTGTCTTCCAAGGAGCATTCTGGCTGCACTTCTTCCCGTTCCTGTAGGTCCTGGTATATGCAATATTCTTCCCCAGTAACACGAGACCCACCTCGCGTGGAGTGTGGCACCCACTAGTTGCTCTGTAAGAACCTGCCACCATTGACTTGTCTCCAAGTCACGGCAGCCTTCTGTGTGTCTAAGTCGAACTGTGCTCATGTGGCTGCAAGAGATTGCCAGGCCTTCCTTGTGAGGCACCTTTGGGTGGACTCCGCCCTCCTCCAATCTTCAGGTTCACGGCCGAGTGGACTCACCATCTGTAGCACCAAGGACTCCACACAATCCACCGACAGTCACTACAAGTGTCCTGGGAAAGAACGAAAACCCAACGGTTACAGCAAACTCACTGGCCTGATCAGACCCTGGAGGACAAGGTCAGAGTGACAAAATGCGGACAGTTAATCCAGAGTGTGCCTTTAGTACAGTTCATGACAGTAGCAGAGAATCGGCTCAAAATGGTAATTTTGGGTTTCAAGTAAATAATTAGCTAACTGAGCTGTTCTTCCTAACAGTCGATCTCCAGACCGCTGGGTCCCTTTGTGAGGATGCTGCCAGACACCCAGGCAGACCATTGTCCACGTAACAGAACCCGGAGCTGCCTTCCCACTCCCATCTCGCTGACAGGGACTCTTCTTCAAACTCTGCCCCAGGTTACTGTGGTGTGGATTAAAACACAAGGACGCTGGCAGTGCCACTAACTGATAAGCCAGTAGTTCAAACCCACCAGCCAGTTGGTGGCAGAAAGATGTGGCATCTGCTTCCATAAAGACGTACAGCCTTGGAAACCCTATAGGGCAATCCTATTCTCCTCTGGAGGGTTGCTGTGAGTCACAATCAACTTAACTGTAATAGGTTTGGTTCAGATTAAAAAGTAAAGGACCTAAGAACCATTTTGGTTTGATGACATTTAAAATGTGAATTTGCTCTTTCCAAAGGTCGTTTCTGTCCATTGTTTCTCAAAGTAGCTGGATAATCATTTCAAGGAGCATTCAGGGTCAGCCTGCGGTCCACAGCCTGCGGTCCACACCTGGGTGTCAAATGCGAGGGTCTTGCTGTGTTAAGGCCAAAACATCTCTTATAGGGATGGGGTCTCTGAAATGAGAGTGCGAGACCACCTGTGCCCTGGAAAGGCTGTCACGGCCGTCCTGGTGAAACAGGAGGGCAGCTTTCAGACACCCCAGTTTTAAAAAGGGGAGTTGAAATAGGCAGCAAGGATTTAATTCTCCTTGTAAAATTGACTTGTCTTTTCTCTTGAGAATTCCTGCCCGTGACAGGAGCTACGAGAACTATGTCCTTTCACAGCTTTTTAGAAACATAAAAACAGATAAAGGAGGCAGTGGAAGACCCAGGCACCAGTCGGGACCTCCAATCAAAGACAGTCTGGATTCCTACCCTTCAAAGGACCCCCGAGTCTCACAGACAGATTACCCTTCTTCACCCCTAATGAATTACAGAGTTTCCCTGGGCTGGTGCCAATACCTGTATTGGCATCTTGCATGCAGCCTTGCTCCCTTTACATACTTTGACCTTTCCTGACAAAACATGAGCAGGACCTTGAAGGAGAAATACTTCCCTGCTCCCTGTGTCTGGATACAGTAAATAAAACTTCCTTTGGGTCACTAAACCTGAAACCTGTCTCAGAGATTGGCTATCTGGGGCAGATGGTGAGAACCAGAAGCTTTGTCCAGTGACACTGGTGCTTGGGCAGGCTTGGAGAGTTGCAAAACTGGTGTCATAGTCAAATGGTGCTGCTGTAACAGGAATGGCACAGCTGGACAGCTTCAACAATGAGGAATTTCTATTCTCACAACCCAGGAGGCTAGAAGTTTGAATTCAGGGCACCAGCTCCTGGGAAAGCTTTCTTCCTCTGCCTGCTCTGAGGGAGGGTCTTTGGCATCAGTCTCACCCTGGTCTAGGAGTTCTCAGGGCAGAGACCCTGAGTCTCAAGGACACATCTGCTCCTGACACATCTTTTTTGGTGGCAAGACGTTCCTCTCTGCTTGCTTCTCTTTCCCTTTATCTCTTATCAGATAAAAGGTGATACAGGCCACACCCTCGTAACCCTGGGGATGCAGTGATTAAGAGCTATGGCCGCTCACCCAAGGGTTGGCAGTTCTAATCCACAAGGTGTTCCTTGGAAACTCTATGGAGAAGTTCTACTCTGTCCTATAGGGTTGCTATGAGTTGGAATCAACTCAACAGCAGTGGGTTTGATTTTTTTGGGCTGTACCCAAGGGAAACTCCCCTAACATTGTACCAGGGCTAGGACCTGAATGAGGATTTGGCTAACCTGAGGTCACCTGATTGGGCTAACCTTAGATCACCTGATCTGGCTCACCTAAGATACCCCAATTAAACACAGGCAGAGATCTGGACTTACAATACATTGGATAACTACACTGGATCACAAAACAGGGACAAACACACAATACTGGTGAACATGGGCTTGCCAAGACGATGTATATTGGAGGTGAAGGGGAGAACACAATTGATTCATGACCAGCAGGAAGTCTAGAGCTCACAGGGAGGGCCTGGGCTAATTGTGGGTTGGAATGCGGAATGAAGTCCATCTTCCCTCATCCTAGACACCTGGTGCTGTGATGACAGAAATACCATATGCAGGTGACTTTGAAGAACAGAAATTTATTTTTTCAAAGTTCTGGAGAAGTGAAGTCCAAATCAGGGTCTCACCCATGTTGCCTTCTTCTGTGGGCCTGCCTCTTGGCTTCTGGTGTCTGCAAACACTCTGGTGACCCCAGACAGTCCCCGGTGTCTGTCTCACTGGTGTGTCTCAGCGTCTGTCCTGCTCCTTTGATAACTCAGAGAGGATTCAGTCTAGGACTCAGTCTGCTAAGGTGTGGTTTCATTAGCACAATAATAGAAAATTGTCCACAGGTACAGGGACCAAGACCTATACACACTGTGGGGGGTGGGGAGGTGGAACACAGTCCAGCATATGACACCCACCACTCTGCCGACAGTGGGTACAGAGCCACCAACATCGGACTGTTGTTTAGATGTTTTAAAATATTTCCTGTTTGGGGTTGGAAGCCTCTACAGACCATTCATTCTGGGTCCCGAGGAGGGGAGGGGGCAGCTCAGGGAGCAGGGAAGAGAGGGTGGGGCTTAGGGGAGGGGAGGGGACAAGGCAGAGAGGGGCGGGGCTTAGGGACAGATGCTGAGCCCGGTGCGGCTGCTAGCCAGCGGGGGCTGTGTGGCCAGGAGCTCATCCGCCTGAGATGCTAAGCAAGGTACCACCGCCGTTGTGCTGCTTACGTCGCCCATTTGACAGTGCGCCTTGGATACCCACTGAGCGGGCGTGTCGGTCCTGTACACTTAGTGCTGGACAAAAATACATTATATTCTAGTAAAGGAGACAAACAAAAATATTAGGAAAAATAATTGATGTGTACGTGTGTGGGTGTGGGTTGGTGATAAGAACTAGGAGGAAACATGAAGCGCAAAGCAGACGAGGGAGACAGACAGAGGTACCATTTTATAAAAGGCCACCAAGGAAGAAGGAGCCCGGTGGTGCAGTGGTCAGGTGAGCGCCTATTCACCAGGGGGTACGAGGTTTAAACCTGCCCAGTGATTCCTCAGGAGACCTTAGGAACAACAGTCTAAGAAACCTGTGCGGCTGTTTTACCCCGTCCCGTGGGCTCACCACGAGCCAAAGTAAAACGGTGGTGGGGTAAGGGTGGTGTCAGAACCTGTGCAGCTTCGGGAGGGATCACGTGAATCTACTCTGAGATGAGGAGGTCAGACAGAATCCACCTTTTTCCAGTTTTGACGTGAGGCATCCCTCTCATCACATTCTCTACTTCTCTGGGGGGGTTCCATAATTCATTGCAAAGACCACACAGAATTCACAGACCATACTCACACTGCAAAGGGTTAATGAGAAATAATGGGATACAACTCAGGATCAGGATCAGGACGCATGCAGGCAGCCTTCTTTCTTCAGGGCAGGACCATGCTCTCAGCTCCCCTCGGCCCCTGAGGACGGGCTCCCCTCGGCCCCTCAGGACGGCTTCTTGTCAGCTCTCCCTTCTCTTGCCACCAGCTCTGCACAGAGCCCCACTTGGGTCTGTCGCTGCCTGCAGCACTACAGCCCTCGGCCCATGTCACAGCTCTCTTAGGAGGTTCCTTGCCTCCTCGCTCTGGGACACCAAACCCGCCCAGTGGCTCCTGGGAAGAAAGACCTAGCAGTCTGGTCCTATAAAGGCCACAGCTGAGAAAACTCGATGGGGCCATTTTACTCTGTCACATAAAAGCCAAAAATCCAAATCCACTGCTACTGAGTCACTTCCGCCTTATAGTGACCCTACAGAGAGACTAGAATGGCCCCCAAGGTTTCAAGGAGCACCTGGTGGATTTGAACTGCTGACCCTTTGGTGAGCTGCTGTAGATCTTAGCCACTGTGCCACCAGGGTTTCCACGCTGTCCCATGGGCTCGCTCTAAGTTGAAAACCAAGTTGATGGCACCCAACAACAAAGAGACATGTATCTGTCAGAGCTCCGAATGACATCTTTATGTAAACGTAAGTGTGCTTGTGTTGAGGCACCTTGCTGACTCAGTGGTTAAGTTCTCAGCTGCTAACTGAAGGGTGTCCAGTTGGAACCCACCTATGGGCTCAGTGTGAGGAAGGCCTGACGCTCTGCTTCCACAGAGATTACAGCCCAGGTGACTCTGTGGGACAGGCCCATCCTGATGCATAAAGCCCCAACCTGACCCACCGCCGCTGAGTCGATTCCAACCCATAGCAACACCGCAGGCCAGGGTGGAGCGACCCCACGGAATTTCCACGGAGCACCCGGCGCACTTGAACTGCTGACCCTTTTTTGGCCAGCAGTCGTAGCACTGACCCCCTACGCCCGTGGGGTTGTCTGTGACATAGAATGGCTCTCATCTGGAGTCATCGTGAGGACACCGAATGACAATACCATGCTTATTTTCATGGAAATGACCTGGGAAGAATCTGAGTGAGCTTGGACTCAAGAGACGCACAGGCACAGAGGCGTGACAGTTGGACCGAGTTGCCTCGCCCTGTGTCATTGCCGCAAACACAGTTTCGGGCTTGTTTTCCCAACACCAGACAATTTCCTTACGCCTTCAGAGAGAAAAAGTGACTAAAATGCCTGAGCCTTCCATCCAAACAACTTGGAGACAATGAAATTTGTTTCAGTCTCTTTCCTAGTTAACGTAAACGTGTGTAAGGAAAGCTACACTGTGTGCGTGTCACTTTCAGCGCGAACATTGGGCCCGGAGTAGCGGAGCCTCATCTTTGTCACCTCTTGAGACCCCTAGAGCTCTCATGGGTATCAGCGGCCGTGCTTTGTCTATTCCAATCAGACTTCTTTTCCACACTCTGGATCCCAGAGGAGAGAGGCCTGCTCCGGGCCGAGCCAGGACTCCCTGAGGGAAGAGCTGAAACGGAAAAGGTCACATCGGCAGTCCAGATACCAAGCCAGCCTCCCATGAAGAATAATATTTTATTTAACTGGTTCCATCAAAGAAGCAATCCCAAGGTTTCATACAACGCTTCTTGGGCTTTTTAAGGAAAGAAAGGTTATACTTCTAACACAGAATTTAACTGCGGAGGAGGAAAAAACACTATGAATTTTGCCTGCCCAGAAATCAATACCTAATGTTGTAACCTTTCTCTCTCTTTCTTTCTTACCCACTCTTCAGCTTGTGAAATAAACTCTGTGTCTGTTGGTTCCCGTGATTCATGACTGGTTGAGGCATTAGGAAGGCGAGCCTGTAATCCCTTTAAATAATCCTGTCAGAAATGTTGTGTGACCCACAAGGCGTCAGAGCTCAAGTCTCCATCAAGGACTTCTGGTGGTTACCTCCAAATCCTAGCTTCTCGTGGTTCTTATTGGGGATTTCCACTCATGGTGACCTCAGGAGTGCTGAGAAGAACTGGCCTCTGCAGAGTTTCCAAGGCTGTGACCTTTCAGGTGCCAACTGCTAGGCTTGTCCCCCGGGCCTTCTCTGGCAGGTTCGCACCGCCAGCCTCTCAGCTCGGGGTCGACAGTTTAACCATTTGCGTCACCCGGGGACTCTTTGGCGGGCTACTACCTACACTTACACGGAAACCGGTCACTCTGGAAAGTGAGTCTTCAGACCCTAAAGCTTCTCTTCCCATGGCCCAGCATCACCAGACAGGATGGGGCCAGTGTGGCTTCTCGGTAGGGTTGGAGCCGTGGTGACCGAGTGGCTGAGAGCCCAGCTGCCACCAGAAGGTCAGCAGTTTGAGTACACCGGCTGCTCCTCGGGAGACCTCGGAGTCACTTCTGCTCTGTCGCACGAGGTCCTGAGTCGGAATTGACTCCACAGCACCCAACAACAACCAAGAACAATTGGGAGAGGAGTCAGTCAGTCACAGACTGTGTCGGAATGGCGCTGACGGCTGGGGGGCCGAGGGACAGGAGGCCCTGGGGGAGCACGGCCCACGGGCCTGGGGGCCAAGGGAAGGGGGCCGGCCGTGCCGGCTGTGGCCAGCTGTGGCCCCCACTCTGAAGAGCGTTCCTGTGTGCTGTGTGTCGGTGCAGGTGCGGCCAGGGTGATGAGTCTATTTCTGGTAGTGACTTGTTTTGGGGGGACCTTTTGTTTATAAATTAAAGTAGTATTAAAGAAGGACCTGAATGCTGGGTTTTTAACTTTGGACTCTGTCGGGTAGCAAGAAGAAAAGCTTCTGGATCCCTGGGCAGTGCATACAGTTAATGCACTCAGCTGCTACCAGGAAGGCTGGAGTCCAAGTCCCCCTGGAGGCAGCTCGTCAGAGAGGCCTGGCAATGGCTTTCCAGAAAACCAGTTCAACCCTCTCCGGGCGCAGTTCTCCTCTGACCCACCTGGGCTGCCGTGAGCCAGAACCTACTGGGTGGCAGCTCGATCGTTGCAGTAGATGAATGGAGACACGCAAACACTTTCTAAGAGTTAACACAATCAGCTGGCAAGATCAGGACACCAATATGTCCATAAAGCCATGGTTTCATTCCTTTTTATTCTTTAGGAAAATGGCACTTAGGAAAGTTTAGTATGAAACCAGGAAAACCTGGGCTGGAACCAGTGCTGCTGGAATGAGGCGGAATCCGGATGACCTTGTGTAAATCAGGGACAGCTGGGGGAGCTTTCTCACGGGAAAACACCGGCACTTAGACTGGATTCTAGAGTCCCTGATGCTGTCATGGTTGTTAGGAGCATTTCACTGATACGTATAGGAAACACACACACACGCAATCACACACGCAATCACACACTCAAAGCACTGGCAGGAGAAGGTTATTGAAATGCAAAGTAACAACCGATTTTCTTAAAATACCAGCATTTGAAACACAAACATTCACGTATGCAGTTTCCTGGCTTACTCCTTAGTCTAGACTGAGTTTAAAACTATCCCTGTTCACAGGTTAAAATTTCTGCCTTCCACAAGCTTTTAGTCTATTGTTACCACACTGAAGTAAAAGATAATTGGGGGCAATAAATATAGCTGCAGAATTATCTAATTTTTATTCACAAATGTTATTTCTCCCTGCACCAGTACCTCCTGCCTCAGAGGAACAAGCAGGTTAATTTGTGAGACCTTTAAAAAAAAATAATGATTTGGAAACAAGTGAAGGTTTTCTTCCAGTGCGTCATTAACTTGGTTTTCTCGCCTGACTGTTTCTAGCTAGTGAGTAAAGAGTGTTCAGTGTTTTGGCCCCCTCAGGGTGTAAATCAGTGTGCCAACCAATGTGCTGACAGGCTGAAGGCCTTCTCTTCTTCGTTTTTCTTTGTGTCGTCTTGATGATGTCAGAGCTGAACTGTCCCACAGCGCTGGCCGGGCTACGATCTTCAGGGGAGCCGCTCACCAGGTCCTTCTCCCGCAGAGCCTCAGGGTGGGCTTGAACCGGCAGCCTTCGGGTCACCAGGGGTATGCTACCCTCGGAACACCTGTCGGCACTTCTCTGAAGCCCTGCACGCAGCTGAGGCGCCCCTGCTGAGCACAGTTCTAAAGAAATGGGAGACACATTTTATGGCTGTATAATTCAAAATGCCTATATCTTTGCTTTCATTAGAGTGACAAAGTGCCTTGAATTACATTTTAAAAATAGAACCTTGGATAGCGATTCTTTCAATAGAACTCTCACTTGTGTCCTTCTCATTTTTCAGTTGAGTTTCTGTTGAGCTGAATTTTACGGCGTTAATTACCGGCTTGCCTGAGTAGGAATCATTAGAAAAAAGTTCGTGTACACATTTGACACCCGCACCCACTGATCTTGGGCTCTCCTGCTCTTCAGGCGTCGGTCCAGGCTGTTGCTGTTACAGTTGTTAGGTGCCGTCCAATCAGTCACAGCTCACAGGCCCCGTTCACAACAGGACAAAGCCCCACCCGGTCTCGTACCACCCACGTGGTGATGGTGATGCTTGAGGCCCTTGTTGCAGCCACTGTGTCCTCTGGTCGAGGGTCTTCCTTGGTCCCTCCTGGTAGCACGCCCCAACTCTGTGAGACCGAGTCTCGCCACCCTCGCTTCTAGTGAGCATTCTGGCTGTACATCTTCCCAGACAGATCGGTGCCACCTTCTGACAGTCTGAGGTGTACCTAATGCTCTTCTTTGCTTTTCCTCTGTCCAGCTTCTGCTGGTATACAAGATGATGGAAAATACCGAAGCTTTAACCAAGCACACTGGAGTCCTCAAAGTGACATCTGCACTGCTGAACAGTTAAAGGGGTCTTTGGCAGAAGATTTGCTCATTGGGTCTAGGGTAGAAATCTCTCAGTGCTGATTACACCCTGGGGTGTGTGCTTGATGGAAGCTGGGAACAGTTTTCCTGCAAATGCAAACAGCCAATTAGCTTTTGTAAGTACTCTGCAATTAAAGTAAAATAGAATTCCCTAGGGAGAAATCTAACCAGAAAGATCACTTCGCTGTAAAGAGCCCAGTCAATTTTATAGAAGAAAGCCTCCAGCACCCAGCCCTGACTCCCGTGTTTATTGATTTACTCATTTAATGGATGTTTACTGAGTGCACATACTGTCCATACTTGCGGTGGCCATCAGTCACATTCTGTACGCAAAGTGACATGACTCAGGGCAAAGGAAAGAGCGGCTGTTGTTGCTGGGTGCCATTGACTGGGTTCCAAGGCCCAGCCACCTCCCGGGGGCTTTTCTGGGCTGTAATCTTGATGGGAGCAGGTCACCAGATTTTCCGCTTGCAGAGCACTTGGTGGACTTGAATTGCCAACATTTGGCTCGGCAGCTGCTACCCATGCTGGTCAATACCACCACTGGTTGTGTGCCTGTCACTTCTTACGTCCAGGAGTTGTTCCAGGTACATTCACAGTGGGGATTCAATGATCCTGCAAGACAGAGACTACAGTGTCCATTTTACAGATGGAAAACTGAGACCGTCTCTATTTCTCCGTGAGGCCATCTGATGTCTGTGTAGAAATATAAGGAGACTGACTGGGAAAAGCTGCTATTTCATTTCAAAGAGGAGACACCATTATACAATTAAATAGAACAATTGAGGGATTAAAGCAAAAAATTAAAGACAAGTGAAATGGGATTTCCTTCTTCTCAAAGGCCAAAGGAAAATGAAAAAGGAGGAAAATTCAGAGCTGTGTCTGCAAGAACTCTTTCGCATCTGCCTCAAACCAGATCCATCATCACTGCAAAGGAGAAAGAGAAAAGACATAGACGGGGCTGGCTGCCGGCCCGCGGCTCCTCTCTGCTCTAATTGCACAGTACTCTTATTTTTTTGATTTAAGTGTTACCTGCTGACGCTCGGCTGTAGAGGATTTCCCTGCTACCCACACCTATGCATTCCCCTCCCCCACCTCCTATTCCTCACAGCACAGGTTTTGTTTTTAGTTAAATGTTTAGTATTTACATTATCATGGTTCTGAATTCTGTGGATGTTGGTTGGTGCCTCCAAGACCATCCCTGCCCAGATTACACACCACACACGGTGGAAGAAACGTGGGCTAAGGGAGTGTGTTCTGCTGTGTGCCCTCCAGTCAGTTCTGACTCACGGAGACCCCACAGGACAGACTACAACGGGCGGACAGGGTTCCCCAAGCCGTGGTCTGTCCAGAGCAGACCGACTGAACCCTCTAGGAGCCACAGAAGAGAGACCTGGGGACCTACTTCCAAAAGATCACAGTCACTGAAACCCTACGCAGCGGGATGCTGCTCTCGAGGACAGTCACCACGAGTCCAAGCTGCCCCCACAGGAAGTCTTTCTAGTGGGAGTGGCGTGGCGTCCGCCTGTGGTTTGACGTACCTCTCTGAGCAGAGCCCTGGGGCTGCGATGCCTAACGGCTACAGCTGCTGACCGGAAGACTGGCAGCTCGTGCCTACCAGCCGCTCCCTGGAAGTTCCCTGGGACAGCGACACCTTGTCTCACAGGGTCACTGGGAGTTGGTATTGAATCAAGGGCTGTGGGTTAGGTTTTGGTTGGAATGACTAGCGGCATCATGTGCTTTCTGGACATTTGTGTGTCTGCTGTCTTGAAACATCTGTTCAATTCCTTTGTCTATGTTTTGGTGGGGTGGAGTTGTTGGTCTTTTTGTTGTTTAGTTATAGAAGTTTTCTGTATCTTTGTTTATGAAACGCCAGTGATTTCCTTGGGAATCTGAGCTGCAGTGTGCATCGCGTTTGGAGATCCTCTTCTGACTCATTTACTCGGCACTCAGAAAAACTTTCCCTGTGGAGCTCTGCATCAGACCCGGTTTGCTCCGTGGGTTTTCTGCCATTTGGCGCCTCTGGCCCAGAAGACACAGTGGTGCCCGATGCGTCTGTAGGGGACTGAGATGCTCTGTGGAGCCTCTGGAGGGTCTCTGACAGCTGAACTGCATTGTAGGTCTTCAGAATTGTGAAGCAAGCTTCTACCTACCATCCTCTGAAGACAATGAGCCTTTCTGGGGAGAGGCTTTAACAAAGAGGTTTATTCTTACACAGTTCGGTAGGCTACAAGTCTGAATTCAGGGTGCCCACTACTCTAAGGGGAGGCTTTCTCTCTGTCAATTCTAGAGGAAAATCCTTGTGTTGTATGAGTCCTTTTGGTCTGGGAGCATCTTGGTGCAGGAACCTCAGGTCTGAAGGATGTACTTTTCTCCTGGCACTCCTTTTTTTGTTTTTTATTATGATTGAGTGAAAATGTACGTTTCCATGTAAGTTTGCATACCTGCTTACATGCGACTCCCACTGCTCACCCTGCCTGGTGACAGCACACTCTTCCTCTCTACTCCATACATGTCTTACCCTCCCAACAATCTCCTATCCCCTCCTCTCGACCCACTCCCCTGCCACCAGTTAGAGGTCAGCAGGATGACATCCTATAGATGCATAGAACCATAAAGTGTACACATGATACGGTCACTCTGTGTCACTGAGGCAAATCCATTCCTGGCTGAAGGGTTGACCTCCATTATGATTTATGGACAGGGGCAGCTTCAGAGCCAGGGGCCATGCTCCCCTGGACCATCAATTGTGGTCTTTTAGTGGAGCTCTCAGGGTGTACCCCTTTTTATTCTTGTGTTGCCAGTGAGACTCAACTTTATGAGCTCTATCACATCTATCACTGCTGGTGGCCAGGCACCATCCAGTTCTTCCAGTTACAAGTTGATGTAGTTACCCATTCACACAGGTCTCTCTGTCTTCTGGGTTCTCTTTGCCCCATGTCATTTTGGTCCTTGGTGATCATCTGTTCTGTTGAGTTGGGATCATTTGCTGTACCCGCAGATGGCAGCTTGGCAGCTTTTAAGACCCCAGACACCACTCACCAATGTGGGGTGCAGAAGGCTCTCTTAGCAAAATGCTAGTTGTGCCAATTGGCTTCAATTTCCCCTGAGAGCATGGTCCCTGGCCACCTGCCCCAGCTACTCTGTCCTTGCAATATTGGGTTAAGATGGGAGAAGTAATTGTGTTATGTTGAAGTCCAGTTAATATTGATTTTCTTTCTAACGTGTGTTGTTGCAGATTTCACCCAACCAAATTTCTATCAACTGTCTAATGTACACCCCACCCTCCCCCTCCCTTCCCACCTTTGCAGCTGTTGAAGAGTCTTCTCTTCTAAGCATGATTATGTTTTTAAGTTTGTATCATAGGGGTCTCATATAATATTTGCCCTTTTGTCACTGACCACTTTCACTCAGCATAATGTCCTCCGACTGAAACCAGGTTATGACATGTTTCCTAAAATCATTGTTGTTCTTTATCGTTGGAGAAGAAGGTGTAGTTGTCCGCCGATGGATAGAAAGCTCTGTACATGTCGATGAGGTCTAGTTAATTGTGGCAATAAGATCTTCTGTGTCTTTAATGAGCTTTTTTCTAGACGATCTGTCCAATATTGGGAGTGGAGTGTTGAAGTCTCCCTCTATTATTGTGGAGTGGTCTATCTCATTTTTGAGTGTAGTCAGTGTTTCTCCAATGTATTTAGGTGCTGTAATATTGCCAAGTGCTGTCGAGTCGGATTCGACTCATGGCTACCCTAGGGGCCAGGGTAGAACTGATCCCCAGAGTATTCAAGGAGTGCCTGGTGGATTTGAACTGCTGACCTTGTGGTTAGCAGTGGTAGCTCCAATATTAGGTGCATAAATATTTAATATTGTTAAGTCATGTTGCATACTGAAACTTTCAGCAATAATCCTTCCTAGTCCATGATGGTAGATTTTATGTTAAAATCTGTTTTATCTGAGATTAGAATTGTCACACCTGCTCAGCTTTGTGTATTATTAGCTTGATCTGTATTCTTACATCCTTTAATTTTCAGTTTGTTCATATCTTTAAGTCTAAGGTAAGTTCATTGTAGGCAACACATGGATGGTTGGTGTCTTTTGATCCAAGATGTCAGTCAATGACTCTACTGGAGCATTCAGTCCATTCACATTCAATGTAATTATTGATAGGTATGTGTTTAGTGCTGTCATTGTGATATGTTTATTTTTGTGTTGATGTTTTCTGTTGTTGTTATTAATCTGTTCTGGGACATTCTTCTTTATGAGTTGATTTTTCACCTTTTTCAGTGTTGGTTTTGTGGTTGTTGAGACTCCTGTATTACGTTTCTTGATTTGATATGTTGCCTCTTTGTTGTGCTTTATGGCTTCCCCTATGATCTCTCTTAATAAACTATGTATAAACTTGATTTTAATTACTACCGGTCTTGTTAACTTCCTCTCCACATGGAAGGACTATAATGACTGTAGTATATCCCTCTTTTTAATATGATGACATCATAGTTTTCATGATATGATCACTGGAACATTTCTTTGACTATTATAGCTTTGATTGAATTTGGAGCTTTCCCTAACTGAGTAGGTTTCTGGGTGATGTGTCCCATATTTGTTTCTAAAATATAAAGTTAGTGGTTTTGTTCTTCTAAGCCAAAAAATTCTTTCACCATTCCTTGTAGCTTTGGTTTGGTTTTTACAAAGTTTCTGAGTTTCTGTTTATCTGCAAATGTCTTAACTTCATTTTCATATTTGAAAGATAGTTTTGCAGGATATATAATTCTTGGTTGGAAGTTTTCCTCCTTCAAGGTTTTCAATGTGTCATGCCATTGTCTCCGTGCCTGTATTGTTTCTGCTGAGAAATCCAACGAAAGCCTACAGGGTTTTCCTCTGAATATTAGCTTTGCTTTGAGTCTTGCTGCCTTTCAGAGTTTCTGCTTGTGTTTCGTTTTGTTAAGCTTGATTATAATATGTCTTGGAGTCTTTATTTTGAGATCTATATTGGGTGATGTTCCACATGCCTCTTGGGTATCTATATTCTTTCGTAATTTCTGGGAAGTTTTCTGTCAGCAGCTCAGCAATAATACTCTCTGTGTTCTCATGTGCCCCGCCCTGTTCAGGAACTCAAATTAATTGTAGATTGTTCTTCTTAATACAGTCCCATGTGCTTCTTCATTTTTCTTGTTTCTTTTTTCTGATTTCTCCTCATAGATTCTGGAGTCAGTAGCTCTGTCTTCCAAGTTAGAAAGTCTATTTTTCATTTGTTCCATTCTGTTTTCCTGGCTTTGAATTGAAGTTGCTCTCTCTTTGATTTTGTTCTTGATCTGTTGGATATCCGAGTACTGATGTTACATCAGATCGAACAGCTTGCTTAATTTTTCATTCTGCTCTGCTGCATTTTGTATAAGGTCTATAATGGCTCTCTATATAATCCTTTTGTATTCACCTTCTGATAATTTCAGGAAGGTTTCTACAGCTGGGAAGTTCTTTGGTTTATTCTTTTGGGGGCCTTCTGAAGCCATGAGTGATTTCTTCATTGTGCTGTTATTGAGAGTTTTTTGCTTTTTGGTCATCATGTGAGTCAATAAAGGCTGGGAGAGATGCTGTGAGGATGGGCCACAATTGTTTCTTTAGGCTGTCTTCAAATGAGAGGTAAAAGTTATCTGAGAATTTCCAAAGTTAGTCTGGTTTTCAGGTGTATAAGTCCCTCTTCCCAACTGGCAAAGTAAGCAGCTCTATATCCAACCCCAGATGTTATAAACTAGTTAAAAATACAGAAAGGCTACTGCTGTGATGGCCTCTGCTGCTGGGCCCCAGCTGTAGGTGACACTGTGTAGTATACTGCTTTTCTCCCAGAAAAGTGCTTTCCTCCAGGCAGGCGCTGCCTGTCAGCCTAGGAATTAGGTCCAACTGAGGCCTCTGTATGGGTAATCTGCCTTCCTGTGGAATAAGATGGCATCCTGCACAAGCTCCCCACTTGTCATGGCACAGGCCACTCAATGGCAGAGGCAGAAAGAGTGTCAAAAGGTGCCGAGATAAAGAGTCCAAAACTGGGCTCCCTTAGTGTGGCAATCTCACCTGCTGATCCCACCAGCTCCAGATGCCAGCTGAATCCCAGCTCCATCCACTGGCCAAGACAGAGAAAAAGGAAGTTAAAATGATGAGTTACCCTCAATCCATGAAAGCTAGCACCCATTGAGAGTAGGGGCCAGTGACAGAGAGGAAGCCTTCCGTTCAGTGGTATAAAGTCCAAGTTAACAGCCCTATGCTGTGTCCTAGGGCTCACTAGGTGTTCAGAAGGCTCCATTTAGTTCAGTTCCGGTCTTGATTTCCAGAGGGATTTAGGGAGATATATGTTTAGTCTGCCATCTTGACTCTGCTCCCTGGTGAGTCTTTTTAAAAATAGCTCCTGACTTGCTAGTGGTCTTGCAGGAGACTGAATGTTAGGCCACATGGCAGCAAATTCTGCTGTGATCTGAGACACCCTTCCTGAGCTATTCTCTGAGACACCACATCATAAGTCGTATATGCCTAATCATGTTTGGTCATGAAGTGGAAGTGTGGCACCCATGAGGGGGAGTCTGAGAGGGTCTTGAAAGCACATGAGACAATGCCCTCACTGCCCAAGCACCAGTCTTGCTACTTTTGTCTCCAATGCACACTTCTATCATTATGAAGAGTTTCCTGTGGAGTTAGCTGCGGAAGACAGTTTTCAGACATGCGTTATAAGTGGTTCTGTATGGTATATTGTGACTGCCTGAGAGTAGATGGCTTAGTGAAGAAGACACACGCTATGTATTATATGATTCCATTTATAAGATATGCCACAATAGACAGATCTGGGTTGTGTTGTTGTGGTATGCTGTCAAGTTGATTTCAACTCATAATGACCCTATAGGACAGAGCGGGACTGTCCCCTAGTTTCCAAGGCTATAATCTTCATGAAAGCAGATGCTGCATCTTTCTTCTGCAGAGTGGCTGGTAGGTACAAATCACTGACTTTTTAGTTAGCAACCGAGTGCTTAGTTACTGTACCACCAGGTCCCCTTAGAGATAGAAGATAGACCAGTGAATGCTTCAGGCTGGAACGAGTTCCTGAGTGTTGAAAATGGTTAACCATCTTGGCTGCTAAGTGGACTTGGTTCAAGTCCATTGAAAGCCACCTCAGGAAAAAAAAAAAAAGAACAACAACAAAAAAAACAACCTCGTGATCTACTTCCCAAAACTCAGACTTTGGACACCGTGTGGACTGCAGCACTGCTGTGACACACACGGGTCACCATGAGTTGGAATCAGCTCCTTGACAGCTGGCTGTGAGGGTCTAGAAGGATTAGGACAAACTGGGGAGTGACTGTTTATGGGTATGAGACTCATTTTAGGAGTGATGACTGTGTTCTAAAGTTGATTGTGGTGATGGTCACACAACTTGAACATCCTTAAATTCTTTGATTTACGTGTTTTAAATGGGTAAATTGTATGATGTGTGAATTGTATCTCAATAAAGCTGTTACCCCAATAAAAGCCAGTGGGAAACAATGCATACAGCACTGTTAATAGCTCACACTCTCTGAAACCCAAGGCTCAAGTCTCTTCACCAGACAAAAGGTCATGACTAATGACTATACAAGTTGCTCATTTGAGGACAAACAGAGAACACTGATGATTTGATTTTGTTGCACAGATTGCTCCAGCTTTGGTAGCTGGAACATTGCTGTGCCCCCACATTTTTGCTGTTTGTGCCTTCTCTTACTTTCAGGAGTTAGAAGATGCTTCAGGCTCATCTTGTATTTCCTCTGTCATTTGGTTTCATCTAATTACAAATATAATTGGTTTTATGCCTATTACCTTGATACTTGCTGTTTGTCTTCTCATTCTATTTTTATCCTTTATTCTTCCTCCCTGCTTGCTTTCATATTTGTCAAGTATTTTTATTATTCCATCTTCTCCTCTATTAGCTCTTCAGTTGTATCACCTTTTATGACTATTTTATTGTTTGCATTGGAGTTATAATACACATTCTCAGCTCCTTCTGGTCTACTTTAGGCTGCTGTTTTACTATTTCCCCCAAATGAAAGAACCTACAGCCTGAGAGTTTAACTTTTACTACAATTTCTCTCTATTTGTATAACTTTTATCATAGTTTCTGTTTTTACATATAAATCCTATAAAATTTATTGTTGTTGTTGCTTTAAAGAGTCAATAGTGTTTCTATTTGTCCAAATATTTACTCTTTGGTGCTCGTCACTCCTTTTTACAGTTCTGCTTTTCAGTGTGGTAACAGTCATTTTCTCCATCCAGAAAATTTCCCCTTATTGTGTCTATGTGCAAACGTCCAGGCAGAAACTTGTTTGAGCTTATTTGCTTATCTGTCTGTTTGCTCATTTAGGCATCCTTTGGCTGTAAAAACGTCTTTATTTTGGCTTCGGTTCTGAAGGGTTTTACTTAGTTGCCATATTATTTTAGGTCGACACCTGTCTGAAGTGTTAGCGGGCTGCGCTTCGTGGAGTCACCAGGAAGAGCGTCCCAGCAGGGACAGCTGTCAACAAGGGATGTCACACCAGAGCCTCAGACCTCTGTGAGTGGGAGACACCGACTATTACAAGGTGTGTTCCAACTTCAGAGATGTAAAAATGGGGACAAGAGTGTGTCCTCAAGTTGATGAAACACAGTTAGTTATGCATTTTAAATACAGCTGTGCTGTGGCTGTTGTGGAAAACAGGTACGTCAGAATCTACACCAATCCCACACTTGCAGGGACAGTGATAACTTTCTGAAAATTGTGCAACCACTCTCACTCACCTTGCTTTTCTGAATTGTCCCCCAATTAATGTAGACTGACCACCCCCAGCTCCCCAGCTAACCTGTTGTGCTGCTTTCATCAGTGTGATCCTATGTACCTTTGAAATCGGAAAGTAACAGGTAGACTAGAAGTCCATTTTAGTCTTTCTGTCTCTGTTTATCAATTTATCCTTTTATTTTCTATATGAATAGAAAAGCATCTCAGTGATTTTTATTAAATATAGTAGTTTGCTCTGGGTGATATAGTTTTGATGTTTTGTTTTCCTCAATTCTTTACAATATTTGTCACAGTATGATTGTTTACAATAAATATATAATTATATAAAAATCAGGAAGGGTACTACTCTTTAAAGAAAAATACCAGAAGAGAAACCAAAACAGTATCATAGCAGTAAAGTGAGAGAGAAGATACTGAAATGGGAGTTAGACTTCTCTGGCCCTGAAGCTACTTTCCGCGTCTGAAACTAACAGCTGGGGAGGTGCAGTCAGTGTCTCCGTCACAGGAACCGTTTCTGTGTCTCTCAGTGAACAGGCCTCGTCATGCCCGTTGTCAGGAGGCTCCTTCGCACAGTGGGAAGCATGCTGCCAGTCTGGGAATACTTTCCAAGATTTAGGAAATATTAGGGAGAAGAAAAAGGTTGAGATATGAGAAAACGTTAAAGGCTAACAGAAGTGTCCCAGACCGCTGGGACACCTGAAATACACAGTGGAAGACATTGCCGAAAGGAGAGATTTGGAAGCTGGTGTTGAACACGGATCCACTCGGTTGATTAAAAGAACAACTGGTTTCTGAGGTGAAACAGTTCAGTGAGTCGGAAACAAAAGACAACAAAGAACCCAAATGAGTCTAATTAGTATTTTCAGAAAAGACACAAGGGTTATTAGTGGATTTTTTCCTACTTATTTATTATCCCTCAGCCTACTAATTTTGAAGAGGGAAGTACCATTAACTACAGAAACAAACGATCTTCTCCCCCTAATAACCCTCCCCTGCCCCCCTCGCCTTTGGTCTCCCCGTTCTAACACGCCCCTCCTCTCCTCCCAAGGGCTCATCTGTTCTCCAGCTGGGATTCTGGGTTTTCCCTGATCATGTGGCCCATCACTTGTCTGTCAGTTTGTTGCATTGTAGTGGCTTGTTTGTGGCTGTGATGCTGGAAGCTGTGCCACCAGTATTTTAAACACTGGCAGGGTCACCCGTGATGGACAGGCTTCACTGAGCTTCCAGAGTGAGACAGATTAGGAAGAAGGACCTACAGTGCCTTCTGAAAAAGACTGACCAAGGAAACCTTCTGAACAGCGGAGGGGCACTGCCTCCTGTCATCCAGGAGAAGAGTCCTTCTGGTTGGAAGGCACTTAAAACACAACTGAGAAAGAGCTACCTCCTCAGGTAGCGTCAACCCCAACGACATGAATGAAGCCAAGCTTTCAGGCTCTTCATCTGCTGATGTGACATTACTCAAAATGAGATGAAACACCTGCAAATAGCCGTTAATAACAAGGACATGAAATGTAAAAAGTATAATCTAGAAAAACTGGAAGTCATCCAAAATGAAATGAAACACAGGAAGATCGATATCCTGGGCTTTAGTGAGCTGAAATGGACTGATATTGGCAATTTTGAATAAGACAGTCATATGGTCTACTCTGCCAGGAATGATAAATTGAAGAGGAATGCTGTCACCTTCATCATCAAAAAAAAAAAAGTTTGAAAACTGATCCTGAATTGCAACGCTGTTACCTGTCGGGGACAGGTAACACCGCCACACCTACGTAGGAGGTCAGTTAATGGGACTGGAACTCAAACTTGGGCATCAGCCACTAGGGCCAAAGTGAAGAAGCTAAAGATTTTTACAAGTTTCTACAGTCTGAAATTGACCAAACGTGCAGTCAGTGCGCACTGATAGTCCCAACTTGGTGACAGCGGCACACGCCGACCTCCCCGGATGGAACACACAAGAATTAAATCAACTGCATCTGTGGAAAGAGATGATGGGAGAAATCAATGCTGTCAGTGAGAACAAGGCCAGGGGGCAACTGCAGAAAAGAACATCAACTGCTCGTGTGCAAGTTCAAGCTGAAGTTGACTTAGAACAAGTACACGAGAGCCACAATACAAGATGAGTATGTCCCAGTAGAGTTTAAAGGCTGTCTCAGGAATAAATCTGACATGTTGAATGCTAATTACCTAAAATTAGAAAAGCTGTGGAATGACCTAGAGAACTTTGTACATGAAGAAAGCAAAAGATTGTGAGGAAGACAGGAAAGAAAGAAAAGACCAAAATGGATGTAAAAAGAGACTTTGAAGCTTCTTGTTGAACTCAGAGCACCTGGAGTGAACTCGTTCGTCTATGCCAAGAGATTATTTGGAAGACAGCTGCCTGGTCAAACAACTGGAAGAAATTCATGTTTATGTCTCTTCCGAAGAAAGGTGACCCAAACGAAAGCAGAAATTATTAAACGGTATTATCAACGTCACATCTACAAGGGAACTGCCAGAGTTCAAGTGGATTCAGAAGAGGACGTGGAAGCAGAGGTATTATTGCTGATGTAGGAAGGATCTTGGCTGAAAACAGAGAATACCAGAAAGAGGTTTACCTGTGTTTTATTGATAATGCAAAAGCATTCCACTGTGTGGATCATAACACATTACGGATAATATTCTGAAGAACGGGAATTTCCAGAACACTTAATTGTGCTTATGTACATAGGCCAAGAGAGAGTTGTGTGGAAAGAATGACGAAAAGAATAATGGAATACTGTGTAATCTAAAGTCTGGAAAGTGTGCATCAGGGCATGAGGACTGGAGGAAGACTCATTAATGACATGCTTTATGCAGGTGACACAATCTTCCTCACCGAAAGCGAAGAGGGCTTGAAGCACTTACCAAAGAAGATCACGGACCACGGTCTTCAATGTTGGTTACACCTCAACATCCAGAAAACAACAATCCTCACAGCTGGCCCA
Source organism: Heterohyrax brucei (assembly GCA_028571685.1). Classification (NCBI taxonomy): domain Eukaryota; kingdom Metazoa; phylum Chordata; class Mammalia; order Hyracoidea; family Procaviidae; genus Heterohyrax; species Heterohyrax brucei. Next base: position 85,574,588 of record CM053159.1, read on the forward strand.
ATAAGCAACATCATGACAAACAAACAGAAAATGGAATTGTGAAGGATTTCGTTTTCTTTGGATCCACAGTGAAGGCCCACGGAAGCAGTATTCAAGAAATCAGAGGACGTGTTGCCTTGGGCAAATCTGATGCAAAAGATCTCTTCAGAGAGTCGAAAAGCAAAGATGCTACTTTGAGGAGAAAGGGGTGCCTGACCCAACCCAGGGTATTTTTTTAAACTGCCTTATGCATGTGTGAAAGCCGGACAGTGAATAAGGAAGGCTGAACAAGATTGGTGACATCTGGAACACGACGCTGGAGCAGAATATTGATTACACTGTGGATTTCCAGAAGTACAAACCAATCTGTCTCTGAAGAAGTACGGCCAGAATGCCTGCTAAACGGCTCGCTGGGAAGGAGGGGTGTCCTTGCAGCTATGGGTGAGAGCAGCCTGGGTGCCCGGGGGAGAGCTGCCCTGGCCACCGTGCTCTGCACCGCACAACGAAGATGCTGTCGCTGGGCTCAGTCCCCGAGACCCGTGGCGGTCTCTGGTAGGACCAGCGTCCGCGACTGTGATGCACTCGCCCGCTGTCACCAAGCGAGGCTCTGCAGAGGGGGCCACGCTGAAGCTCGGCCCTCAAGGCTCTGCGCTGAGAGGAGGCCTGGATCCCCGCACGGAGGCCTGTAGGCAGCCAGAGGACCCAATGGGGCGGCAGGGAAGCGCGACTGGGGGCTACGAGGGTGCAGCTGAGCCCGCCGGCCGCTCTGCGGGAAGGAGACCCGGCTGTCTGCTCCTGCGATGGGCCCAGCCTAGCGGATCGGAGGGGCCAGTGCCGTGCTGTCACGTGGGGCCAACAGCAGGGCCTCAACGCGGAGCTGTGTATAAGCAGGCGCACCCCACAAAGCGGGAGAGGAGCGGTGGCCGAGACAGTCTGCTCTGAGCGAGCTCCCTTCACCTTTGATTCTGTCCCTTCACCGTGCACACCTGGGGCTCCACAGGTAGTTAAGTAATGAAATATTAGTGTGATTACCTACCACTCAGGTGAGACAGTGACTAAAAGCTGACTACTAACCCGAAAGCAGGCAGTTGGAATCCACCTGCTGCTCTTTGCGAACTCTGGCGCAGTTCTCTGTCATGTAGGGTCGCTGGAGGTCAGGACCAATCCGAGCAGTGGTTTCTCTGTGAGAGACCGACGAGGTGACCAGTGATGACGGGAAATCCATTCTGCATGAAGACAAAGCACAGATGTTTATCTTGGTCGTGAAGAAGAGGAGTGCAAATGTCATTGTGTATGCAAACTGGTATTAAAAAAGCATAATTGAGAAGAGTAACAGTGAACACTGTGTCTTTACCGGAGGCTACAGGAAGTCTTATTGTGTCTATACAAATTTAGATAATGTAATAAAATGAAGGCATCTCTCACTGGAATAATTGCAAGCCCTTCTTTTCAAAAGCAATAGAGCAATTACCAAATGGAAGAAAAAATTCCAAAATTATTCTATTCCTCTATTGTAATATCAACATGGAATTTATGAAATGCAGTCCTCCTGGGTGGCACTGGTACATATGACAATGTGGCTTTCCGAGCGGAGAGTGTGTTAAGGGAGGCGTTCACGGACTAGAACTCCAGGGATGGCTTCAAGGGGAACATTAATTCCTTGATATTCGATGTGTATTATCCCATGTCTGTGATAAGAGGTGGACTGGAGCTCTGTGTACAAAAGTGGTCTCTGAAGTCTCGTTTTATAGTGGAACCTGTCACAGGGAGGCTGAGCAGCGGCTGTTTCCTTTCTCATACAGCGGAAGCGAGGCCTGTGAGAGCCAGAGCTGGGCGGGCTGCCTGCGCTCTGCGGGTCGTGAAAGTCGTCTGCCTTCGATGAGCTGCGGTCTGACCACTTTTCTGTCGTTCTCTATCAGGTCCCAGCTCAGTGGCCTCCAGACACTATTTCAACTCTGCACTGAAGTCATTCCTGAAGTTCCCCACTCAAGCAAAGCTTAGAGAAGTCCATAAAAGAAAACGGGACTGAAGGGTCACACGAGGTGTGGGATGGCAGGAGGGGACAGGAAACCTGGTCATGCGGAATCCAAGGACAAGGAGGAGAAAGTGTTGCTATGTTGCATAGTTGACAATGAGTGTCACAAAGTAATATGTGTATTAATTGTTTAAGAAGACACCAATTTGCTCTGGAAACCTTCATCTAAAGTACAATTAAAAAAATAATGTGACACTACACAGATGTTAGTGTACACTGGTGAGTTTTCAGGCACGTACTCCCCAGGGAAGGAACCCTCGTGGCGCAGCGATTAAAGCACCCGGCTGCCAAGGGAAAAGTTGGGGACTCACAGTCCTGCGGTGACTCCACAGGAGAAGGGCCTGGTGTCCGCTCCCTTGAAGACGGGACAGTCTAGGAAACCTATGGGCAGCTTCCCTGTCACATGGTGTCACCACGAGTTGGAAATGGGTGAACAGCCCCCAATAACGACTCACCTGTGTAAACCCAACCAGGTGAAGCTTGAGACCGCTTCCAGCATTCCAGAAGGTTCCCTCGTGCCCTGCCCACACCTGCTCAGGGTTCTGCTGCCCAACCTCCGTCACTCTAGAGAACACTTACCTCCTTCTGTACCTGAGACAAATGTCACACAGAGCTGTCTTTCGCCTCCGGCCCCCTTCGCTCAACACCATGTCTGGGAAATTTCTGGGTGTTGGGTCTTTCCTCGTCCGGTATGGCTGCAGTCCGTTTGTTTCCAGGCCTGTCAGTGTTTTCGTCTATGAATACACTGGGATTTGTTTATGTGTTCTGCTTTGATGGATGCTCCGGAGGTTCCAGTTGCCGAGTGTTATTATTAAAGCTGCTGTGTATACTTTTGTACAAACAAAAAAATAGGACACTATTGTCTCAGTCACCTAGTGCTGCCATAACAGAAATACCACAAGTGGATGGCTTTAACAAAGGGAAATTTATTTTCTTACAGAGAAGTAGGCTAAAATCTCAAACGCAGGGTCTCAGCTCCAGGGGAAGGCTTTCTCTCTTGGCTCCAGAGGAAGGCGCTTGTCCTTCATCTTCCCCTGGACTAGGAGCTTCTCGGGTCCAAAGGATGTGCTCTGCCGCCGACACTGTCTTGGCAGTGTGCGGTCCCCAGCTCTCTCTGCCCCTTTCTCTCTTTGGCACCCTAGGAGGCTGCGTCAACACCGCACAGGTTTGTAAGCGGACTCCCACCTCACTGACAGGCTGCAGCCGGTCCTCCCTCGTTAACACCACAGAGGTGGGGTTTACAGCTAAGGGAAACATCCCACAGTGCTGGAAATCACGGCCTAGCCAGACTGATGCACGTTTTGGGGGACACAGTTCAGTCCATGACACCACCTCATTCACGCCTGGGGGGTTTCCTTCTCAGACCTGTTTCTGCCTTGCACAGGTTCCTGCTTCTGCAGGCTCAGACCTCTGCTCCTGTGGCCTTGGTGGCCGCACACTGAAGTGGAATGGTGAGGAGGGGACAGAGAGGTGCTGTCAAGGGAAGCTTGGTCCTCGGGCTGTGAGGCAGCCAGTGTCAGGTCAGGGAGAGCTCTGGCCTGGAGCAGCCTGCTTGAATGCTCTGTCCCCAGATACTAATTTTGACTTTTCTAAGTGACTTCCTTGCTGAGTTTATACTTTTGTATGCCACTGTTCTTACTCGGGACATTCTGGCTTGGGTTTTAGTCATCTTGGCCCAAATAGGAATTCTTCAATTGCCGTCTGTGGGTAATGGTGAGATTGGATTCCAATGTCTCAAATTTTACCATTTAGAAAATGTATGAATTTGTTTTTCTTAAAGATGGGTATTTTCTCCACATTCTCAAGTTGGAGTCAGTTTGGCTTGCGTTCATCTATGTTGGGATTTCACAACTCTGCTGGCAACCCTGGTGGTGCAGTGGTTAAGTACTACGCTGCTAACTAAGAGGTCGGCAGTTCACATCCGCCCGGCGCTCCCTAGAAGCTCCATGCTGCTGTTCTGCTCTGATCTCTAGGGTTGCTAGGAGTTGGAATTGATGCAACAGCGGCGGGTTTTGGTTTTGTGGTGGCACAGCGATTAACCACTCAGCTGATAAACAGCAGTTCAAGCCCAGCCGCTGCTCCTGGGGAGACGAGACTTGCTTCCGGGAGGATGACAGTGTGGGAGCCCCGGGTAGGGGGACCCTCTGTCCTGCAGGGTTGATAAGACTCACAACTGACTTGAGGTTTTCAGTTGGTTTCACTCACTCCAGCATCAGGTACAGGGGTGTGAGGAGGTCCTTCCCCTGAGAGAAGCCCCTGCTACCTCTCCTTCCCCGGTGGCTTTCCTGTCCCTTCCCCTTGCCGCTTTGGAACACAAGAGCTCTTGCAGCCCCTTCAGATCATCACCCCACTTTTCCCTCCTCGTGGGCTCCCCTGCTGTGGTTGGCTTGCCCCCTTGACTTCTGGGGGCGGGGGCACCGACCCTGACGGTTTGCTGTAACAGCTGAAGGAGGAGTCCAGGGAAGCAGGTGACTTTACAGTAAGGGACAGTCAACCAGGAAGTGGCTTTAAAATCTTTTCCGGTGGCGGAATGGTTAAGCACTTGACTGCTAACCAACAAGTGGGTGACTGGAACCTACCCAGAGGCTCCGTGGTGATGGAGGCCTGACAAAGGTCACCTGGGTTGTTAAGTGAACTTCTAGAAATCAGACTACTGTCTCTGTCTCCGCCCCTCCCCGTCTCTGAGAACATAGAGCTGATCTCAGGGATGTAAAAATTTTTGGATGGTTTACTCGGCCGAATTGTCCTGTGACGAACTTTGAAAAGTTTGCTCTGTTTAATTATCCTGTGACTCACATTTGGGTATGCGCTGATTGATTGTCCCTGACAAACTATGGACAACTCACACTGTTTGTTAGATGTAATGACACTTTATGATGTAGTGGAATCTCGTGACTCCTGACTGTTGTTCTGTGACAAAACCCCTCCCCTCTGAATTCTGGCTATAAAAAAACACTGCAACTGTAACCCAAGCACAACAGTTTATTGGCTGCTGTCCTCCAAACTACTGCAGATCTGAAAATAAATTATTCCTTGAACCCTACGCTGTCTCTGAACTTTTCAGTCACAGTAACAGGCAGATGAACCTGACTTCAGCTTGGCACCGATGGCAGAAAGACCTGGCGATCTTCCAGAGGGGTCTCACAGAGAGGACAGCTCGGGAAACGATCCGGGGCAGTTCTGCTCAGCCACACGGGGGCACTGGTAGTCGAAATTGGCTCTGGCACGAAACAACAGCAGTTTCTGGCGGTCCCACAGCCTGGCAGTGAGGACCCCCAGCCTCCCGCTTGGAGAGAACCTACCAGGGAGTGCCCAGTGACGGGCAGGGGCAGGCAAGCAGCTGCTGCCGTTGTCTGCAGCAGGACGCACCCGCTCTGTCCGTCACTATGAGGGATGCTATCTCCTTTGCTTATTTATAAACGATAGGTTTTTTTTCTGTTGTTTTTAAGGAGACTTTAGTTTCTCTACTGACTTGGTTCTTGCTATAGTAAAAAATGTGAGCTTATTGCTTTGTTCTTTTTGTTTTAATTCAGCAGATTTTCATGACCTTTTTGGCTGGCTGGCAATATAAACCAGAAATAATGCCATAGAGTTTCACAGGATTCTCAATATTTCCCTTTTCCTCAGAGGTTAGAAAGCGTGAGGAAAAGTGTGCAGAGTTGTCAGAGGGAGCAGATTGGCCACCAGACATCACTTCTTCTCAGGACAAGAGAAGAGGCTGAACCTTGTGATGTGGAGTTTAGTGTCCAGTGTGTGGGAAAGAAAGCTATCTCAGTGCTTACGGGGGGACCCAGGGAGCGCTCCAAGCCGGATGCTTCCGCCACAGCGGTACCCAGCTTCACTCCTGCACTCACTAGTCGCCATGGTGATGCCTCCTGTGTCAGAGGAGAACCGGCCCCACTGGGTCTTCAGTGGACTGGATGGCTGTCAGAAGCCGATCCCGGGGTCCTCCAGGGTCCTCCTTCTGTTTCTCCTCTGGGTGGAACCAACCATCCAGTCCTTTTAGGGAGTCAAGTGTGATAACTGTTTACAACCCCCTGGGAATTCTTACTCACACTAGAATGGATCTTATTAGAGAAACAGAAAACAGCTGAGTGTTGGCGAGGCTGTGGAGAAATTGTCACTCTCACCTGTTGCTGGTGGGGCTGTGACATGATTCAGCCACCACGGAAAACAGTGGCAGTTCCTCACAACAGTGAACAGAATCACCGCGGTGTTGGGGGCCATCACGGCAGTTTTGACTCAGAGCAATCCCATCTCACTTGCCTCCAGGGCTCCTTGGAGTGACCACTGGACCTAACAGTTCCGTTTGCAGAAATGTGCCCCCAAGCAGGAGTGTAGATGGGCACAAGCTCGCTGCTACGCTTCCCGCAGGAGTCCGAAGGTGAAAACAGCCCGAGTATTTCTTTGACATCTTACACTGAGTGAAATAACTCAGACACAAAAGAACACGAGCACACCGAGTCCTGTCTGAGAGGTAGGCAGACGGGGGCCAGGCTGGTCAGCTTTCCCGGGGTGAGCGGGCGGGGGACGGAAGGGCGTCGCTGCAGGGTGACCCTGTTCGGGAAACAGCGGAGCGGTGGTAACGGTTTCGCATTGCCGAGACGTAGTTTATGTCTCTGAGTGGCAGAAGTAAAAATGGTTAAAGTGCAGTTTTGTTACCGATATTTCACACCAAAAATTTTAAAATAGTAAATAAAACTGAATTCTCCCTAGTATGTAAAGATGGCCTGTTCCGATGCTGAGTAAACCTTGGAATGATCTGTACATAAAAAATGATAATCTATAGTTTGTTCATGGACAGATTTCACTTGAGAAAATGAAAAGTTTATAGATGAGGAAGTTAGAGTCATTCGCTGCTGTAATCGAGTGCCTCTAAATCAGTGCCACTCGTAGTCGCCCCCGTGACAAATCACGACAGCCCCACAGGAGTCCCACGGCTGTCGTCTGCAGCTGAGCGTGTCACCACTGTGCTGCCGGGGGGGGGATTGTTAATTTAACCGAGCGGCCAGCCAAGTGCTGTCGTCTGATTCTTCCGTTTACGGCCTTTGCGGAGGAAGCAGAACGGAAGTACTTATTTTGAATCACTGTCTGAAGTCTTTCCCCAGGCGGGTCAAAGACGACAGACAGGAAAGACCCAGCACGCGGTGAAAGCGGCTTTTTAAAAACCATTATTTTTTTCCTAACATGGTTGAATTTTTACTGTTTAATTCAGTGTGTTCTTTGCTTAGTCGGTTCCCTTGCTTTCCACCAAGCACGTCCAGAGAGGTGCCCCTTGTACCCCTCACGGAAGACAGGAGGTTGGGGAGATTCGCTGTCGCGTCGTGAAAACCTTCGTCTTGGTCACCTGGTGCTGCTCTAACAGGAATACCACCGGTGCTGGGTTTAGAGAGAGGAGTTGGCTCTGTCACAGCCCACTGGGCTCCAAGTCCAAACTCAGGGCATCAGCTCCAGGGAAAGGCTTTCCCAGCTGGCTCTAGAGGAAGATCCTTGTCATCAATCTTCCCCTCCACCGGGAGCTTCCAAGGCCCAGTGACCCTGGGTCCAAAGGATACACTCTGCTCCAGTCACTGCTTGCTTCCCCTTCCTCTGTATCCAGAGACAGCCTCACGGCACGGGACAGCCTTGCACACCTCACGGCACAGGGCAGCCTCGCACATCTCAAGGCACAGGACAGCCTTGCACACCTCACGGCACAGGGCAGCCTCGCACACCTGAGAACACAGGGCAGCCTCGCACACCTCAGCGCACAGGGCAGCCTCGCCCACCGGGTCCTGCACTGCCCACACAGCAGCTGCTCGCTCTCCCTCTTGAATGCCCTGTGGCAGCGCTCACAGCCTGGAGGGACATCACATAGTACTGGGAATCATGATCTCACCAAGCGACTACATACATTTTTTAGGGGACACAATTCAATCCATGACACTCTTTAATTCAGGGACATTGGAGCGGAGAGGCAGCTGTAGATGATGACTAACAGTCCTTGTCACCGTCAGAGCCAGCAACAGCACTGCTGGAAACTCCTTCACGGTCAATGTGTGCCACCAATCAACTCTATAAATGTGTGATTTGGAGCAAAGTTCTGGGGCAGTGTGACATCTGCCAGAGTGGTAAGCACGGCAGAGCCAACGTGCTAGTGGCTGTTGGAGAGGTCACACCTGTTCCTAAGTGGGCTGTGGTTACTCACTGTCACTTCTTTGCCAAGTTTTATGACTCAGAACGTATGCTCTTTGCTGATGAATTTGTCACTGACACCTTGGTCACTTAGTATTTTACTCAGTGGTGAGAATCGGCAGCAGGCTTGATTTCTGCTAGTGCTGGAAGGGAAGGAGGACGCTGACTTTGGGAACATGAAGCCTGTGGCTGGTGAGTCAGTTCCGCCTCACAGCCACCCTAGAGGACAGAGCAGAACTGCCCCGTAGTCTGCAGGTAGCAGATAGCGGACTGGGGCTGCTCGCCTTCTGGTTGGCAGCTGAGCTCTTACCCGCTGTGCCAGCAGAGCCCGGCAGCTGGGAGGCAGATTTTGCCAACCTCAGGGCTGCTGTGAGGAGCCCCGTTTGTGCGGTGGGTGGGTGCTTGGCCACTGAACCCCACAGGTTGGCGGTTTGAACCCACCAGGTGCCCCACAGGGGAGAGGCCTGGTGCCCTGCTCCTGCTGAAACTGCAGCCTCAGGGGCTCGGCGGGCAGTCCTCCTCTGCCCTCTAGCCCCTGTGTCCTGTGGAGCTGCGAGGGGTCAGAATCAGCCACAGAGCTCCAGGTTTCAGGCTGGTTTGGGAACAAACCAGGGCTCCCCGCCGTCGAGGTAGATCCGTCTGGGAACGGGGACGTGGAAATGGACTCTGCGAAGGAAATGAAGAAAACGGGGGAGGTGATTTTAAGTGAACAGCCTCAGAAAGGCCAAATGGCAGCGCGATTAGGAACAGAAAAGAAAGGCAGCTGTAAGCAGGAGTCCCCGGGTCACAGGCTACGCACTCATCTGCTGTCCAAAAGGTTGGCGGTTCGGGCCCACCCGAGGCTGCCTTGGGAGAAAGCCCGGGCAGTGAGCTTCTGTAAGAGCCATCGACGTCTGTGTGAGGAGGCAGCGGGACCAACTAGGAAAAGAAGAGAGGGACCAGCGCAGGGTCTGAGAGCAAAGCGGCTCTGAGGTTATGCGTTTCTTCGCTCGCTAGACAAGGACTGACCAGCTGGTGTAGCGCTCGTGGGCAGCAGTTTGAGTCCCCTAGCTGCTCCTTGGAGACCACAGGGGACAGTTACACTCTATCTTATGGGGTCACTGCAAGCTGGCATCACTCAACAGAACGAGTTTGTTTGTTTTTTGGTTTTGAACCGCTTGTTACCAACCACAAGGCAGAGCGGTAAATAACAGGTGGAGAAACCGAGCTTCAGTAGGTCTAATGAGTCAACACGGCCAATGGAGTTCAAGTAGACCTTGGCTGTGACCTGGCTGACTCTGAGGCCAGCGTCCTTCCTACCATGCTGGTGCTACCATAGCCCCAAGAGGCATCAAGGTCATTATTTTTACATTTTTATCACATATCTTGACATTTCATGAATTGAAAAGTATGTTTGAAAAGAAGTAGATCTGTGGAATTGTTTGTTATTGTGGTTAGGTGCTGTCGGGTCAATCTTGAGGCGTACTGACCCCATGTCACAGAGTAGGGTTTCCTAGGCTGAAATCTTCCCACAAGCAGGTGTCCAGGTCTGTTTGCTGTGGAGCAGCTCGGTGACTGCAAACCACCAAACATTCCGTTACGCACTGAGGACTTAACCACTGCGGGACTCTTAGTACTGAACGAATAAAAGACATAGCTGAATTTTGTTGCAAAAAAATCCCTAGTGATAATGACTGCACTTGTTGAGCTGTAGAAAGTGCTGGAAAGAGAACCGGGCAGGTGGAAGTTGTCTTCAGACGAGTAAACGAGGACTGTCGTAGAGCTTGAGACTTTCTAGGACATGATGGCTGTTTGGCTCTTTTCTTCTCTTTTGTTTCATTTGCAAAGTTTTTGAGGGAAAGTCTTGTTTGATCTGTATTTTGGTCCTATTTTTATTTTGTCTTTGATCTGTCATGAAGTAGGACAGCTACTTATTAGGTCACAAAGCACACATTCAGTACTTTTTATGAACCAAACTTTGCACAAAGCATCACCTGAAAACATATAAAATTCATTTTAATTCAAAGAAATGACCCCCAGAGAAAATATTTTTGACCTTAGTATAACACATCAGGAATCTGCATATGGATCAAGAGGCAATTGTGCAAACAGAACAAGGGGACACTGCATGGTTTAAGGTCAGGAAAGGCATGTGTCAAGGTTGTGTCGTTTCACCATACCTTTGTAATTTGTATGCCAATCAAATAATCCAAGAAGCTGGATTCTGTGAAGAAGAACGATGCGTGAGGATTGGCGGATGACTCATTAACAACTTGCGTTATGCAAATAACACCACCTACTTGCTGTAAATGAAGATTTGAGGCATTTACTGATGAAGATCAAGGACCACAGCCTTCAGTATGGATTGCACCTCAACATCAGGAAAACAAAAATCCTCCCAACTGGACCAGTAAGAAACACGGTCATAAATGGAGACAGGATTGAGGTTGTCAGTGATTTCATTTTACTTGGGTCCACAATCAATGCCTTTGGAAGCAGCAGTCAAGAAATTGAAAGACGCATTGCACTGGGAAAATCTGCTGCAAAGGACCTCTTCAAAGTATTCGAAAGTAAGGATGTCACCTTGAAGACTAAAACGCGCCTGATGCAAGCCATGGTATTTTCAGTTGCATCATACGTGTGCAAAAGCTGGACAACAAACGTAAAAGACAGAAGAAGAACTGATGTTGTGGTGTTGGTGAACTATGTTGAATGTACAATGGACCACCGAAAGAACCAATGGCTCTGTTCCGGAAGAAGTACAACCAGAGTGCTCCTTGGAAGCCACTGTGTTTTATATATTTTGGACATACTGTCAGGAAAGATCAGTTCCTGGGGAAGGACATCATGCTTGATAAAGAGGAAGATCAGCGAAAAAGAGGGAGACCCTCGACGAGATGGGTCGACACAGTGGCCACAACAATGGACTTCAGCATAAAAGCAATTGTGGACACGACACAGGAGTGGGCAGTGTTTTGTTCTGTTGTTCATAGGGTCGCTGTGAGTCAGAACTGACTCAACGGCACCTCACAACAACAACATGACACATCAACCTAACAAATTAGCATAACACATAGACAGGGTAAAGCTGGATACTTAGAAAAACTGATCTGTTCTTTACAACAAATTCTCCAAAGAGATTGATTTGATGATTTTTAATTTAACAGCCCAGGATATTTTATGATTTGTAAATAACCCTGTCTTATGGTCCAAACAGAAGTAAAATTTCCTTCTAAAACTTCTTTAAATAAAAAATGGCTCAGAAAAGGCGTGATGGAAAAACGAAGCAGAAACCAGAGTCAGTTCTCCGAATAAATTGTCTCCCAATGTCTTCCATGCTGGCACTATCATTTTTATCAATAAGTGGAAGCTGTTGTCTGCTGGTTTGGTGTTATCTCTTTGTCATTTCTTGTTGTCTGTGACAGTTCTGTGTTGATCAGTAGCACAGCTGGAGTTCTTGGTGGCATGAGCATTTAGAAGTCGTTGACTAATCATGATTATGGACAGTCATGACAACAGGTGATACGAAATGTATCTATTTCTGTGTATAAACCACAGTCTGTGTTTGGGTGCCAGTGTCTGTGCAAATGCAACAGTGAGTTAACCTGCGGCTTCTTAGGCCCACTTCTTCAAGAAGCAAAATTCTGCCAGTGCCCTGAGAATGTATTAACAATCTTCTATGGACTCAGCATTGTGCTGCTACAGTTAGAGATCCGTAGAATATTATTAGTAATTGCTTTGAACACATTTATAGTCATACTTACCAGGCACATCCAATGTAACTGGAAGGAAAGACATACTGATACAAGCCAATGCATATTTGTAATGAGAAGTCTGACTCCCTTCAAATTTAATTTATTTTTCTGTGGAAATACCTACAACAAAGCATACACCATTTCCATGAAGTCTACACACACAATTTAGTGACACTGTTTTTGCTCTTCGAGTTGTGCAGCTGTTCTCCCACTCTTCCCAAATCATCCCACTGCTATTGACAGTGACTCAGGGCCCCGAGCTTCTTGGTTGTCCTTTCAAGATGCTGTTGTGAACTTCACTCCATGGGGAAAATTATTTTAAAGAGCACGGTGTTCAGGGAAGAGATACTTTAATGATTAAGTTAAATTTCCTTTGCTTCAAAGTAGACTTATGGGAAAAGTTTCTGTTGGAGGTTTAATGTTTTGCGTTTAACTGAGGGCAATAATTTCAAATGTTCATTTGGCCCCAATGACTCCAGAATATCTGGATTCCACTGAGAATTTGGAATTTTGTTCCTTTTTTCCCCTGCTTCTCATCATGATTCTTCTATAAGATTTTAGATCATCAAATGTTAAGTAGCGTAGCTGGGCACCATCCAGTTCTTCTGGTCTCATGGCAAAGGAAGCCGTTGTTCGGACTCCATTTGTTGTCTGCCTTCCGACAGCTTTCAAGCCTCCTCTCCCCGTCTTTCCCCTGATCCACATCTGGGTAAGCTGATAAGAAATCTTAGTGGTGCTTTTGTTTGATGCCAGCAGGAAATCTAATCACGTAAGCCTCTACCTGTGTGTAGGCACCTGCACTATGCCCCTATCCCCTGAACACCAAAATCAAACCCTAAGTCAATCTCTGCACTCGTTCTGTCAAACTGTGTTCTGACCGCTTGGGAAGTCTGTTCTGCCCTCCCCAGAAAATTATTTAAGTGATTATTTAAGTAACAAGTATTGAAGTATAAAATGGCTGTTCTCAAGCTAAGTAAGGTCATCAGAAAATGCAACGTTAGGGTGAAGAAGTACAGAGTGACAGAAACAATTACCAGACATACTCAGCAACAGAGGGTCATAGAGACAGCAGACTGTTGTCTCTGAGAACCAATCAGAAAGAAGGTGACAACTTGAGGCACCAGAAGATAAGATCTACGGATGGGACGATAAGGACCAGAGCTAAGTGAACTGTTGGTTTACATGTTGTTATAAAAACCCAGCACTCTGGATTTGTGGCACTGTGTCCTCTGGAGAGTCTGTATCTGTTGGTTTGCGGATGTGCTGTAACCTGATCCTGGACTCCATCAACTTCATCCTCGAAGGCCTGGCTCCAGGGACTGTGGCAGTCTGCTGTTGGTGCTGTAGCCCCCTGTGCTGCCCCTGCAGGATTCACCTCTGAGCTACCTCATCGTTGCAGAATTGTTTGAGACTCTCCTGAAGTCAGAACGGTGAGAGTACAGCCAATCCTCAAACTGATTAGCGTAACACCCACTTTTAGAGAAGTGCGTGTGATAACATACTAATGTCATGACTAACCATGCAGCACCTGGGAACCCGTGTGAATCTGCGTATGGTTTTAAATTAGTGTAACTAATGTAGCCTTTTGGGACCTTTTGGGGTGCTAGCAACTTTCCCTGTCTGTACCTGATTGTGTATGTTTTTAACCTACATGTAATGGGAAATTTTAACAAGCCTAAACTGTCTCTTTGTTTCAGAGAGCAACCTTTTCCCGCCAAACTGTTTGTTTCAGAGAACAACCCTTCCCCCTCAACTTCCTGAGTTCTCAAAGATGTTATAGGCTACTGAGCGAAAGTCCCGCCTACAAATTTAACCCTTAAATACCCAACCCCTTCCTCTGCTCGGGGTTCCAGCCTCTCAACTCCTGCGTGAGTCAGAAGTTGGGCCCTAGCGCGCTGGTTCTTTCAATAAAGCCTCTTGTTGTTTGCATCAAGCTGTGAACTTCATGACTGATTGGGGTTTGAGTCGTCGCCTGTGACTCGAGGAGGGGTCTCCCCTCTCGGGAACCTTTCATATACACATATAAGTGTGTGGTTTTTAACTAAAACATGCACATAAGTGTGTTTGTAACTAATATATTAAGTAAAGCTTGTTATTAACCCCAAGCCTTGAGGTCACATAGTTCCCTCTTGTGACCCCAGATGCTTCCCTGGGTACTCATGACACCCATGCCCTCTTCTTTTAACCAGTTTTTAAAAGTCTAGATGTTGTTGTCGGTTCAGAGTGGACGGCACTTGGCTTGGCTAGGTGTTGTCGTGTTGTTGTCTGTTCCGACTCACGGCGACCCTGTGTGCAGCAGAACCGAACCCTGCCCTGTCCTGCGCCGTCCTCACGGTCACTGCTGGGCAGGAGCCCATGGCTGCAGCCACTGCATCAGTCCCTCTCCCTGAGGCTCTTCCTCTTTGTTGCTGTCCCTCTCCTTCACCAAACGTGATGTCCTTCTTTAGTGATGGACCTTTCCTGGTAACATGTCCAAAGTGTGTAACACTAAGCTGCGTCGTCCTCACTTCTAAAGAGCGTACTGGCTCCACGTCTTCCAAGACAGAGTTGTCTCTCCTGGCAGCCCATGGCATCATATGAAGTCTGACAATTAAGTCCATGATGTTAATTATTCTAAGTACTACATGCCTCACTGCTGAATGTCACTACAGCCACCTTCAAAGGACTCCTCTTGGGAAGCTATGTACCAACACCAGCAGCTAGTCTACCCTTCACAGCAATTTTGAAGTTCGTTCTGAAATGGTCATCGCTCACGATGGTGGAGAGTTTGCCAGCTTAGCGGTGTAGTTGTCTGTGAGAGAGTTTTTCAACAGTAAACAAGTAACTGTTTTAGAAGATCCTCCCTACTCATCTGATCTGGCCCCCAGTGACTTTTTTGTTGACCTGAAGATAAAGGAAATATTGAAAGGAAGGCATTTGGATGACATTCAAGACACCAAGGTTAATACAAGAATAGTTCTGATGGCCATTCTTGAAGAGTTCCCAAATTGCTTTGAAGGGTGGACTAGGCGCTGGTGTCAGGTGCATAACCACCCAAGGGGAGCCCTTTGAAGTTGACCTTAGTGATAGTCAATGAGGTATGCAATACTTTTCTAAGAAGAATTTGTGAACGTAACTGTCAGACCCCATTGAGAGACCCCTGCCTTAAACACTGCCCGCCCTGCCCCCAAGGGATGCTAATTTATCTAGTCCCACCCTCTCCTCCAGGACCTGCCTCCTCTGCCTCCCTCTCCCTCCACTTGTAACTAGCGACCCCACCTCCTCTGTAGTGCGTCCTCTGACTTCCCAAACCAAGTTAATCCCCTATACGCACAGACCCATGCCAAAAAGCCAAACTCACCACCACTGAGTCAATTCCAACTCCTAGCAACTGTACAGGACAGAGCAGAATGGCCGCATAGCATTTCCAAGGAGTGCCTGATGGATTTGAACTGCCAGTCTTTTGGTTTGCAGCCGTAGCACTTAACCATGATGCCACCAGGGTTTCCCACAGGCCCATGGACTTTGCTTACTTCCCCTTTGCCTTAAGGATAGTTTTAGTCCTCTTTGTATTCACTGAACTAAACAGCTTGCTGGTCAAACCTAGTTAGGTACTCAACAAACAAGTGTTTGAATGGGTCCCTGTTGTCTGCGCTCCTCGGTCAGTAACTGTGCTTCCAGACGGCTAGAGTGTGTTCCTGCAGGCCCCCCGAGGTGGTGCCAATAGCCTTGTGTGGATGGAACCCGAAGCCAGAAAACCCCCTGCAGTCATGTCAGTTCCACTCACAGCAAGCCTTCGAGACAGAGCAGACCTGCCCATAGGGTTCCACTCCTTTATAGGAGTCAATGGCCAGGTCTCTCTCCCGTGGGGCAGCTGGAAGGTTCTAACCCCTGGCCTCTTGCTGAGTGCTTACCCACTGCTCCACCAGAGCTCCTTGAATGAGTTCAAGGACAGGGTAAAACGGTCATTGCCGTTTTTTGACAGTCCTGTGCCAGAGGTGCGCCGGCAGCAAGTTATGAGCGTGTTGTGGTTGGGTCCCTCTGTGGACATCGTCCTGTTGAGGCCCCTGGCTCCCAGTGTCCAGCTTTCATCACGTGTTGATCGCGAGGGAGCCCTGTGGACACTGCGAAGCCCTTGTCTCAAGGTTTTGATTGATTTCTTCCAAACTCTCGCTACCCGGGATTCTTCTAATGTGAGATGTTGGGACTTTTAATTAGCACCTTTACTGTGAATGTTAAGAAGCCCTGGCAGCGGGAAACTGAAAAAAATATATAAATAGAGTATATAGTCAAGTAGAGTCTTGTCAGAAACATGCGAATTGTGTAAATTATGAATTGGCTAAACTATTAAAACATAAAATGGCTGTGCTTGAGCTGAGTAAGGGGGTAAGAAAATACAGTCATGATGAAGTAGCAAAGTTAAGGAAAAAAAATTAGAAAAACCACAGCCAGACGGACACGGCCGCAGATGGCCAGACAGACGACACAGACACAGCCAGCCAGAAGGACGTCAGTGGCTGAAGGCTTTAGAAGCTAAGAAGAATGGACTGGTCTCTAGTGACCAGGACCAAAAAAAGAAGAACACCTTGTTTACACACCACTATAAAAAATCTGTCCCTCTGGGCTTGGGGCCCAGCCTCCTCCTGGCAGTCTGTGCCCACTGATCTGCTGATGTGCCGTGACCTGATCCTAAGACCTCTTCCTCCTCACCCTCCAAGGCCCGTTACGAGTGACTGTGGCAGTTTTCCATGAGTGCCTGAGCCTCCTGTGCTGTCCCTGCCAGATCCATGTTCTGAGACATCCTGTCATCACAGACTCCTACTGAGGACACTCCTGACATCCGGACAGTGACAGCACAGGCGACCCTTCAATTCTTTAGGGCGACCCTGGCTCTCAGGGTGGCGTCACTGCTGACATAATGACGTCGTGCCCTACCGAGCAGTCCTGTGGGGCCCGGTGTGAGCCTGTGTGCTTCATGGTTCTTAACTGAAGGAAGAGCTCTGTTGTGTCCCTGTGCTAGCACACCCTTGTCCCCTTAATTTGAAGTGTGTGTTTGGATGAAATAAAGCTCATTGCTAACCCTACTCCAGTCTTGTGGTTACGTGTGTTCCTCTGTGCCTCAGTCCTTTCCTGGTGCTCACCACAGACGCCCTGGTGACATAGTGGTGCAGTGCTAGATGCAGGGTTGGCAGTTCCAGTTGACTCTGTGCAGACCCTCTAGGGCAGCTCCCCTCTGTCCTAAAGGGTCGCTGTGGTGCGGCTCCGACTCAATGGCAGCAGGTTTGGTTTTTGGTTGGGGGGCGGCTGGTGGCAGAGAGGTTAGTGCTCAGCCCGCCGTCCAAAGGCTGGTGGTCTGAGCTCACTCAGCTCTGCTGGAGAAAGCCTTGGCCACCTGTCTCCTAGAGGTGACAACCCAGGAAACCCCGTGGGCAAGTCTGCTGTGTCCCATGGGCTCACCATGAGCTGGAATAGACTAGACAGCACCCAAGAAGGGCAGCCATGGATTTACTCTGTTTCATCCAAACAGAAAAGAGAATGTTTGTTTCATATTTGCATTGAAAGCTTAGCCATAACCCTGTTCATCTGTTGCAGTGGTAACCGTCACTGGGTCAGAAGCCGATTCCCACCGGAAGGCTGAGGGCTGACGGGGAGCTGTTCTTGCCTTTCCGTCCCAGTGTTGTTCACACCCGTTTGGCTTTTTGAGAAATGCATTTTGCCAAAATTAGTGAATTCACAAAACTGAACACGTGTTTTGTTTTAGACCATGTTTTACATTTTGCAGGTAGGAGACTAGTGATTCTGGTTTGCCAAGGACTGTCCTCGTTTTACCACGGAAGATTCTGCATTCTAGGGCCTCCCACCACGTCAGTCCTGGGTAAAATTCAGTCAGTCCCCGCATCCACACCCCAGATTTTGAATTTACATAGTTTAGTCATGGTGCAGCTTGGCCATGAGTCAAAGCCGTGTGACAGGAACTGACAGGGACCAGCTTTCCAAGCAGGCATCGGGTACCGTTTACCGACCCTGAGGGGTATGCCGTCTTTGGCCGACAAGTGTGTGATACGGCACAGGAAATAGGGAGTGTGTGTGTGTATACAGGCATGCATATACTGTATATGTGTATAGGTATACATATACGTATGTGTGTATCTATATACACACACATGTACGTATGATATATATGTGTATATCTATGTATATTTCACCTTACTTTTTGGAACTAATTTCATGAGTTTTCATTACCTCTGATCGTTAACAGTACCGTGTGTGCCAGCTTTTAAGTGTTGTCTGTCTCTGAGCCGTCCTTCATAACTTGTGATGCTGAGCTGGCCTTCCGTGGCTGGCTTCCTCCCTGGCCAGTGCTGCCTGTGGGCCCTGTCACTTGGAGGACTAGTGGGAGCTGCGCGGCCAGGGTCAGGATCAAGGACAGAAGGAAGCTGCTCCTTCCTTTGCTCCCGTGGGCTCCCTACCTGCTTCCAGCCCTGCTAGCACTTCTTGCCCCACACCTGTCTGTCCGTCAGTCACACTGGTGGCCTGCATGTTGCTATGACCCTGGAAGCTAGGCCAGTGGTGTCTCGACACCAACAGGTCACCCATGTGGATGGATCTTGGTGGAGCTCCCAGATCAGGACAGACGGGGACAGGCTAGGAAGAAGGGCCTCATGATTCACTTCCCAAATTAGCCAGTGACAGTCCCACGGGCCACCAGAAACTGCTGTCTGGTGCTGTGCCAGAGGAGGCAAGCACGCCAGCAGTGGCGAGGAAGACCCGGTTATGCCCAGTGCCTCCTGAGCCAGCGTCAGCCGCTGAGTCCCCTCAGCTTCCTCCCCCATCCGGCAGCACCGTCCTTGTCATGCGTCCTCTGCCATCCTGCTGACGCTCAAGGACACGTCATGATGTTTTCTCAGGGAAAGCAGCTGCTGTGAGCTGGTCCCTTCTTCTGGGCCTCACCCCCGCCCCACCAGGACCCCTCCTCCTGGGTCAGGAAGCCCAGCCCCTGCCGACCGCTGTCTCCTGCTAGCAGAATCCATGCAGGCCTCTTCCCAGCTGCTACATTTGGGGCATTTCGGCCTCTGCTTCTTGACCCCAGCCCCTGAAGGGTGCAGGAGCCCTGCTGGGGCAGTGGCTGAGCACTTGGCTGCTAACAGGAGGGTCCGGTGCTGTCTGAGGCATCGGCGGATTACACCCACTCCATCACTAGGAGAAGGGGGGACAGGCATCCTGCACCCCGGGGATGACAGTCTAGGAAACCCGGGGGGCACACACGGACCACTGTGCGAGTCGACTCTTCAGCAACTAGCCACAGGTCTGTTGAAGGTGTTCCTTTTTTTAATTTGAGTATAATTTATTTCCTGTCATTGATAACTGCTTTTTTTTTTTTTTTTTTACGCAAACCTTTTTAAGAGAAATCCTTTAGTGGTTATGTGCTGTGTTTTGAATCCACCAGGAGCCCTGCCCTGTGCCCTGCGGGGTGCCCCTGGGAGACTCTGCGGGGCTGGTCCCCTCTGTCCTGCAGGAGTCGCTGTGAATTGGAACTGACTGGACAGCAGTGAGCTTTTAACCCTTTGTAAGACACAGACATACAAGACCTGTTGGCACCTGCTGGCAAGTCACTCTGTATCACGTGGCAACCAGCCGTGCGCGGCCACGCTGCCCAGTCCTGCGCTGTGTGTCTGGAGGTGCTGTGCTCTGTGTAGTCGGCAGACACTCCCTTCACAGACTGTTTGACTGGGAAGGGTGCAGGGGGCCAGAGGTCACAGCCGAGTGACACGCTGCACGGCTCTGGGTGTGGAGAGCACCAGCTGCTGGGCCTGGTGCCTGCCCGGCACTTCATTCACGTCACTGCGGTGCGTGTGTGTGTGTGGTGTGTATACAGTGGTGTCAGTGCAGTGTATGTGCACAGCAAGTGTGTGATTGCACTGTGTACACAGTGGCCTTTCAGTGCAGTGTGTTTACGCAGTGCTGTGTCAGTGCAGTGTGCGTGTGCAATGTGTGAGTGCAGTGTATGTGTGCACAGTGGGTACATCAGTGCAGTGTGTGTGCAGTGTGTACACAGTGGAGCATCAGTGCAGTGTGTATACACAGTGGTGTATCAGTGTAGTGTGTATACACAGCGAGTGTGTGCTTGCACTGTGTACACAGTGGCCTTTCAGTGCAGTGTGTTTACACAGTGGTGTGTCAGTGCGGTGTGTGTGTGCACAGTGGGTGTGTCAGTGGAGCACATGTGTGCAATGTGGGTACACAGTGACAGGGTGAGTGCAGCACGTGTGTGCAGCGTGCATACCCAGTGGTTTCTATCAGTTCTGTGTGTGCACGTCTGCAGTGTGTGCACACAGTGGGTGTGGCAGTGCTCCCAGTCATATGATACATACAACAAAGCTTACATGTGCATGCATAGGTATGCAGTGTGTGTGTGCGTGTGTCTGTGTGTGATTTTCAGCAGGATGGGTCCCTAGATGTGGGCTTGGCTTTTTGGTTCTGAACAGCATAATTAGTTCATTCTCATCAGGTAAGTTTTCTCATCTGTAAAATGGGAATAGTATCTGCCTCACTGAGTTGTTATGAAGATTAACTGAATTCTTCTCTTTCAGGTTAATAAAGACACAGTGCCTGGCATGACATTTATCTTCAAGAAACGCTAATTCTTTTCCCTTTCCCTGTGGTCTCGCAGGGCATGACACAATATTGGGTGTGCTCTGTGTGCTGCAAAGAGCTATACACGTGTAACGTGTTCGTATAATAGAGCTGTATTATTAGTATACTCAGAAATTCAGCATGCTAATTATTCTGGGAACAATGAGATGTAAATTTCAATTAGTCAAGACGATGAAGAAGAGGTTTGCGGATATTCCAAAACAAAACACTAGTAATTAACAGGGTAATCAAATTAGATTGTACTGTGGTACTATGTTATTATCTGTTTCAACTTCAGGAACAAAAATTAAAGTGTATTTGTTTCCAAAGAGGAGAAAGCAGAGACAGTGGCCCCAGGGAGGAGGCCACCGCAGCCTGAAGCTCCTTCCTCCCGCCCAGTGGCCACTGGTGGCCAGCATGGTCTGCGGGGTCTGCAGGGGTGACACGGCCATGGCTACGGCTGTCCTCTGCTGGCTTTCCGGTGTGAGAGCTTTCAGCCCAGCTCAGGTCAGCAGCCCCGCTCTCAGCGAGTTTCGACAGAGCACGGGGTGCTCTTGGACCCTGTCCCTCCTGTCTCCTGTTCTGCTCTGTGTCCTGTTGCTGATGGCTTTGTGTCCACTCCAGCTGACGGGGGCCATATGTGTAACAGAGCAAAAGCTTGCCCGGCCCTGAATCACCCTCACGATTAAGAGCATGTCCAGGTTCATCACTGAGGGGACTGCGCCGTCCGTCTCACAGAGGGTCTCCCCTGCCCTTGCTGACCTCCAGAGATTGATCCCTCCAAAGTCAGGAAGTCAGATACTGTTTTGTTGTGCTGCGTAAAGTTCTGCTTGTTAGTTTTTTATTTGCTGTTGTTGAGAATCTGCCTGGCAGACTAGACACCCATCCAGCCAATCCTACGTGCGCAGTTCAGAGACAGTGCCGACGCTCGGCAAGTCGGGAGCCGTGCGCACTCCCTCCTGACTCGTCCCTCCTCCACTAGGGTGGGCTGCTGTTGGATCGTTTGAGTTGAGGCTGTAGGTTTGTTGTCTGCAGAGCATAGTGCTTGAGGAAGACACTTTTACTAGGTAAGCTAAACTGTGCTGTGCTACGAAGAAGACTTCACGGTATTTCAGTTTAAGGTTTCGAGATCATGTCATGGTGACCGCTGGGAGCTCATCCAGCCCTCATGACTCCAGAAAGTCTGAATTCCATGAAAATGTAGAATTCTGTTCTGTGTTTCCCGCTTTTGGATCATCAGTCTATAAAATCTTTGATCAAAACATTCAGTGAAGGTGGCTGGCGTCAGCAGTTCTCTGATCGTCCTTCTGACCTCCAGGTGAAAGAGAAAGCTGTCTATCGAGGCTGCAAGCCGGGCTTCCTGCTGCAGGGAGCTGTGCTGGCGCAGTGGCTCAGAGCTGCGGCTGCTCACCGTAAGTCGGCTGTTCAGATCTGCCAGGCGCTCCTCTGAAACCCTGTGGCGTGGTGCGCCTCTGTCCTTTAGTGTCGACGAGAGTTGGAGGGGACTCGAGGGCAGTGGGTTATTACTTTTACAAACACTAACGAGTATTTTCAGGTTGTGTTTTTTTCTTTTTAATCTTGGTTAGTTTTCTAACATTTGTGAACAACATCAGTGGTTTTCTTTCCTACACACCCACACCCACACCCAGACTGCCACACTCTTCTCCCCTGGAGATGCTGGTGGTTTTGAACCATCCACCTTCTGTTCAGCAGTCATTGATTTTAACCCTTGAGCTACCAGGGCTCCTCAATTCACAGTGTGGCTTTATCTTTGTTATACACACGCCCTCATGAAGTCTGCTATTCTGGCTGTGATGCTCTGCCTTACACCTACTCTTCTTCTCCCCAGCTGTGAGGCTTCATGCTGTGTGTCAGCTGGAGCAAGCTTTGATTCTCAGTGGTTTGGCTGACTGTGGAGTGGGTGCACTTCCACGATGTGATATGATGTAATAATTTTCCATGATGCGATCTGGTGTGAACAGCCAATGAGTTGAAAGGGGAGTTTCCTCGGGGGTGTGGCCTTCTACCAGTGTATCAGCGTGTGTTCTGGCAGAGCTGGCTCTCTCGATCCTGCACTCATCGCTTCACCTGATCTCTGGCTCTTGAGACATAAACCTGCAGAAGGTTCCTGCGTGCTGCCTGACCTGAAGATGCTGGATTTGTTAGCCTCCACGTCAGCATAAGCCTGGATAGGCCTC
The DNA here is from genome assembly GCA_028571685.1 of Heterohyrax brucei. Lineage (NCBI taxonomy): Eukaryota > Metazoa > Chordata > Mammalia > Hyracoidea > Procaviidae > Heterohyrax > Heterohyrax brucei. Next base: position 85,597,321 of record CM053159.1, read on the forward strand.
AGCCTGCCTCTTGACCTGTGGATTCGGGATGTGTCAGTCCCTGTGACTGTGTAAGCCACTTCCTTGAAGTAAATCCCTCCCTCTTGTTGGCTTCACTCCTCTGGAGAACCCAGACTAAGGTATCCTCCTTAGGCAACAAGAGAAAGTCTTTTGAGTAGCTGAGTGGCAGAGGGAATGTTTCCAAGGAGCTTACAAAAAAACAGATTCTGGGTGGCAGGTCACCAGCCTTCTGCCGTTTTGGAATCATCCTGCCAAGCAGACATTATTGTTATTTCTACTTTACACTGAATTGCAATAAGGTGATGTAATTTACCTGCAGTCACATGGCCTGTAAGTGGCAGAGCTGAAATAACAACCCTGATTTGCTCAACTTAGAGAAAAGATGCTCTTAATTTTAAAGAACAAATTATGTTAATACAGATGTAAGATGGAGACTTCCGGGTAAAAGATACCTTCCGAGTAAAGGAAACAGCTCTTCCCTCCCCCGTCTCTGTCTGGCCCTCTACCAGGTTTGGCTTCATTTTCTCCCCGGGGATCCGACTGTTCCGGCATAACATGGTTTGTTGTTGCTGGGTGCCGTCGAGTGGATTCCGGTCACAGAGTGCTGGGTCATAGGGCACAGCTGTCCCCACAGGGTTTCTAAAGCTGCAATCTTCATGGAGGGGACGGCCACGTCCTTCTCCTGCTGAGCGGCTGGTGGTTGTGAGCCACGGACCTTTCTGGGTAACTGACCCCTTACCCACCATGGCACCAGTGCTCACGGGGACCACACACGCACCTGAAACCCAGTCACTGATGGCCGTCTGCACATGCGATCTTTTTCCCAGGAAAACAGAGCCCAAATAACGTTAGGCCTGGGGTGGAGGGCATTGTCCCTGCAGTGTGCCCAGTCCCACACCAGCCCACGGCTGAGACGTCTGTCTTGCTCTCTCCTCAGGCCCTCTTCGGTAGCAGCCTTCCTTCCCAGGTGTGAGGTGCTGTCTGCAGACCCACACGGCTCAGCTATTCTGGGAACGTGGAGGACAAGACTCCCTTCCCTCCTCTTCAGTGCCTGCCGCCTAGATCTGAGACAGGAGAGCTGGAGAGCCAGGAGTCTCTGCAATTACTCTTTCTGCAGGAACCTGGCCTGGGGAATGCTGATGGCACCTCCCCTAAGCACCCTTTACTGGGGCAGTGGGAATGACGGTCTGAGTGCAGGCCCACAGGGCCCCAGGCCAGCGTCCCAAAACGGGTGTCCCACCCAAAACGGGTGTCCCAAGGACACCTGCCCCCAGTCCCTGCTGAGTTCTCCCACCATCTAGCTTTCAGCTCTGTTTTCCAGAAAGACTTTTTATCCTCAGGTTATAAGACTGCTTGACTGATCTCCTTTTCTCTGAGTAAGTTTTCCTGATTGCTTCCGGTACAATCTAAAATGCGTCTCTGAAGAAAACACGGTTCGCTGGGTTATAGTGATTTCCCTGCTTTGGCTCATCAGTGAAAACAGGTAGAGACATTTTCATGTCTGTTAGAGTGGTGGTTCTCCTTGAAATGCTCTTCTCCACACCCATTTTAAGCTGCTGAAGAGTTTTTGGAATTAAGTTAAATGCTGAGCAGTCCAGTGGTGCACTGGTGAAGCACTTGGCGGCTGGAAGGTGAGCAGTTTGAGCCTGAGGCTGCTCTGCGGGGAAAGGTGGCTTCTTCAAGACTGCAGCGCGGGAAAACCCCATGGACAGTGCGACTCTGCCCTAAAGGTCCCTGTAAGCCAGATTCAGTGACGGTAACATCAGCCGCTCCTTGTCTCCTAAAGAGTTCCTTCGGTTGTCTAGACTTTCCACAAATGTCACAGAGCAATTGTTTGCAGAGGCATCAACATACATAGGGGTAAAAATAAAACTTCTGAGAATGGTAAGATGTTTACAGCCTCTCGCAGCTGCACCCTCAGAATCTGTTCCTGGATCCCCCGTGGTGACAGAATTATTTTGAGCCAATTAGTTGTATTGACAAATTGGATGATGCCCAAATTACGTTTGGCCCAACACCACGCTGTCTGCCAGGCTAGGAACACGTAAAGAGGGGAGGGGGAGTGATTATCCCAGCAACTTTCTTTTTTGGTCTGCCCATGCTAGAATGCTGAGCAGAGCCTAGGCGCTTGGCCACTAACCTGAAGGTTGGAGATTCGGTCCCACCAGGCGCTCTGCAGGGGAAAGATGTGGCAGTCTGTTTCATCAAGATTATAGCCTTGGAGAGCCCGTGGGGCAGTTCTGCTCTCTTCTGTAGGGTCACTGTGAGTAGGCGCCCACTCAACAGCCCTAACAACAATCACCCAAAAAACCCACAAAAAACAAAAACCCAAATCCAGTGTCATTGAGTCGATCCAAGGCATAGCGACCCTATAGAACAGAGTAGAACTGCCCTATAGAGTTTCCAAGGAGCGCCTGGCAGATTTGCTGACCTTTTGGTGAGCAGCCATGGTGCTGAACCACTGTGCCACCAGGATTTCCACAACAGTAATCACAGGAGATAATGAATAACAATTCTCAGGCCTTAAGTTTGTGGAATTCTTGCTGAAATACTGTCTGCAAGAGAGATGGAAAGTCGTGGTGCAGACAGGGATGGAGTGAGCCCGTTGTGCTCAGAGAGAAGAGAGCAAAGTCAGCAGCTTTGCTCCCCTCAGTTCTTTTTCACCTCTGCCAAGTTCCTCCTGAGATTTATCCTCATCCCATTTGGCCAGAGAAAATAAAGAGGATAAAATGCTGTCTGAGCCTGGGTTGCAGACCGAGACCCAGGCCCCCGAGTGTTCTGTGGGAGGTGTGCAGGGATGACCTCAGTGAGTGAGTGTAAAGTGCTCAGAGCAGTGCCTGATAAGGCAGACACTTTCCCGAAGATTAACCTCAACCACAGCAGCAAACCCCAGTCTGTTGCCTTGGGGGTGACTCTGACAAATAGCACCCGAAAATGTTTGAGAGTAGACCGGCTCTGCAGGCCTTTCCTAGAGAGCCCTGGGTGCGCAGTGGTCAAGTGCTTCCTGCTCATAGGAGGTGTGTGGTGTGAACCAAGCCAGCAGCTGCTCAAGGGAAAGACCAGGGGGTGGGGGCAGGGGGCAGGAAACCCTGTGGGGGGCAGCTGTATCCCTTCTGAAGGACGCTCTACGGGTTGCAGTCAACTCAAGAGCAGTGTTTTCTTTTTGGTTGGGGTCCTTCAGGAGAGGGACCCTTGGATGCTGGCAAGGGTTTAGTGCTCAACTAGAAGCCAGGATTTGGGTTCGATCCAGTGACACCTTGGAAGAGGCCTGGCCATCTGCCTCTGAGAAGTTCCAGGCCTGAAGACACGTGGAGCAGCTCTCCTTGGACACACGTGGGGGGCCACTGGGAGCCCAAACTGACTGCGCACAACTGGAGTTTCTGTTAGGCTGAAACCCCAGCCTCCTCCCCTACCATTCCCAGAGCGGCTGCCCAAGTCCAAACGTTTCATCTGCCAGCTGTTCCTGAAATTCCGTTCAAATGAGACGAGCTGCCCGGCCGACTAGCTATCACTCCTTTCCCATGGGCTCAACTCCACTGAAATGAGACCCCCTTGTGTTAATTAAGTAACTTTAATCACCCACAACCCCAAAGGTGACTTGCCACGGACACGGTTCTCATCCTCACGGGCGCTGTTTTCAGCGCTGTCCTCGGTGAGGTCCACCCGCCCCCTTTATAAGCCCCCAACCCCCGAGCCAGCGCGCGGGTTTGCAGGCTCCCTCTTGGGAGGCTCTGTGAAGCCGCCCGGGACGCAAATAAACTTTTCCTTTTCTTTCTCCTCCTCTCTCTGGCTTTTCCTCTACATACTTTCGATTAAGAGAAACTCACTACACCCAAAAATCTCTAACAGTTTTTGTCTGTTGTTTGCTTGTTTGTCCACTAAGGGTGACTTGGGGGAGAGTCAGATCTTTCCAAAGCCAAAAGCCACCGCCGTTGAGTCAATCCCAACTGATCGCACCCCAAAAGGCAGAGTAGGACTGCCTTCGGGGTTTCCAAGACGTGCCTGCTGGATGCGGACTGCCAGCCTCTGGGTGAAGTGCTACATCTGCTAAGCAAAAGTTTGGTGGTTCAAATCCACCAAACACTCCCTGGAAATGCTGAGGCAGTTATACTCTGCCCTACAGGGCCGCTCTGAGGCGAAATCATCAACCCGACAGCAGTGCCCTTAAGAAACTCCCTAATTCAGAGTGAGCTGGGCAGATGAGTCTCTGCTGGCAGAGATGACGGGACGTGATGTTGTGTCAAGATGAGGAGCTGTCATTTCCTCCTAACGCCCCGGAACATTCAATGTGGTGCACTACAAGAAGGAGTCTGTCATCTCTCAGTTAACTGAATAACTTCAGTGTCGCCCATCTCTGCAGCTGAGCAGACAGAGCTTGGCCTGGGAATTTGCAAGGATCCTGCTTGAAGTTTGTTACTAGGTTAATGAACTAATTGGAAATGTCCCCCCGCCACCTGTTCTGAAACAAGCCCCTCCTGACAGCAGGCATCCAAGAGAGGGAGAAGAAATAACTGACGGTGGCTGAGCATGGCCAAGGCCCTGGAAACAGCTCAGAGGACCTGGAGCTCACAATTAGAGAGAAACAGAGAAAGTAGGCAGCAGCGGTGCTCTCAGCATTACGAAGCGAGCCGTCAGGAGTGGGAATAAGGACTGTGTTCTCGGAGGGGCGTCAAAAGGGGGTGAGCAGCTGACCTGGTGGCCGAGGGGGGAGCAGCTGAGGGGGCAGCTGGGACCACGCTCCTGTCAGAATCACTGCCCGGGAGGGATGCCTGTCAGCGACCCCGTCCCCGTCTTCCGGATGCTGGGTCTCACTCCTCAGATTTATCCTCACTCCAGTCACTATGCGGTAGTTAAACTTGACCCTATTTCATGAGGACAGTCCTGCTTCCCCGTTGCTGCTCTTCATCCTCATCAGATGGACTTACCTGAGAGTTCTCACCTTTCAGGAGGGAGATTCAGGTTCCTTTCCCAGCGAGCACGTCTCAGGGGTGGCCAGCATCCATCAGTTGGGGGGCTGCTGTGTTGTGGTGCTGAATGGGTTTCAGTGCAGCTTCTACACTGAGACCAGAAGGAAAGGCCTGGTGACCGACTGAAAATCAGCCAGTGAGCACCCAGGGGGCCACAGCTGTCCATCTGCCTCCACTTAAGTGGACAGCAGACAGCCGGCAGCATCTCGCTCTGTTGTGTGTGAGATCTCTGTGACCCCTGGACTGACTGCGTGGCAGCTGGCCACAGGGAGAAGGACACCTGCCGAGAGTCTTGGGATGGGTCCCTCATGGTCCTTCCTAGAGATGGTGTCCTGCTGGGCCGTCACCCTTTCCTGACAAGTTATCTGATGTAGCCCTCCAACTGACTGCATCGGTGTCTGCTTCTTTTACGCTCGAGGATTATCAGCCCCAGACACCTTGTCATTCTCTCCACCCACAGGTACTGAGCCTAAGAGACAGCAAGTCCTGTGCTACTGTCCTAAAAATAGATAAGAAAATTTAAAAACAAAGGAGCTCTGTACCCGGTGTTTTCTAGGCATGCAAATGTAACCACTTCCTCAAGTTCTAGGTCAAGGTTTCCAGGATCCCTCTCTTGGGAGACCGCATCATCTGACCTACCCCCTGAGGGATTCGTTCTTCCTCTAGGGTCCTGCAGCAGGTCCGGCAGTGACACGCTTTGACATTAAAGGGCATTTTTATGTAACTTGTCAAGAATGAATGTTGTTTCTCAGCCCAGATCAGGGAGGCAGTGCAGCTTGGAAGACAACACTCACAGTGGACTCAGAGTCCTGGGTTCACCCCAGGAGCCTCTCCTCTCCTTAAGGGTCGCTGTTGGACTGACTGTGTGTTCTCGCTCAGGGTTGTGCCTGTCCTTCTGTTGCTGGTGGCTGTCATCTGCAGCAGGACTTCTCAGGTTTGATTCCCAGCCCAGGCACCCCATTTGCCAGCTATAAAATGAGGACAAATGTGACAGTGTTATATTGTAAACTGTTCCTCGCGGGCTCCAGCCCAGGAGGACTGGGCAGGGTTTCTGTCTGCTGGGCCTCGGGCTGCTGTGAGTCTGAACTGAGTGCACCAGCACCTGACCGCAGCTTTCCCAGCGTCACTCACATGTTAATGCACATGTATTTTAATAACTTATTTTTGCAGATGAGCTTAAAGATGTTAGTCTGCATAAAGATATGACATCAGAGTCAAGAGTACCGACTGTGTGAGTTTGTTAACCTAACACAAGAGCATGAAGGAAGTGTGACAGCATAGGTGGTCACGGGTTCGCCTACTAGCCTAAGGAAAGGGGGGCGTCTGAACCCCGTGGCCACCCTGTAGGAGAAGGGCCTGGGGATCTGCTCCGACACAGACAACAGCCTAGGAAGCCCAGTGGGACAGTTCTACTTCGTCCTATACAATCACTATGAGGTGGAACCAACCCGATGGCCATGGCTTTTGGAAAATTAGCATAAATTTCACACATAGGAAGAAAAGGCTCCTCAAGGATTAAATGGTTCACCTGAGGCTGTGACCGTGAAATGACTTTGTTTGCAGTCGACTGCAGTGGGAGGCATCTACGTCATCACCTGGTGACTGGCTCCCAGAGACAAGGAGCCCAGGCTCACGGCACCTGTTTCCTTCTCTGGAGCTTGGCCGGTGGCTCGCAGACAACAGAACCAGGCCCAGTGAACGAGGGTCTTCGCAGGATAATCCTCACACAGCAGATTCCAGCTCAGAGCTGCTCCCTGTGACCGAGTGCAGCCGCCCCATGCAGTATCCCAGCCTGTGACCATCACAGGACAGACCCGCCATGTCCTCCTCCAAAGAGCAGCCGGTGGGTTTGAGCTACCAACCTTACAAGGAGCAGCAGAGTGCCTAACCACTGTGCCCTCGGGCTTCTTGAAGACACAGTCACAACTACAACAAAGGGTTAACAAGCTAGCACGCCTTTGGCCGTCGAGCGGATTCCCACTCTCAGTGACTCCAGAGGACAGGGGAGCACCGCCCACAGGGTTTCCCAAGCTGTCCATCTTTGTGGAAGCCAACGGCCACGTCTTTCTCCTGAGGAGCCGCTGGTGGGCTAGAAACACAGACCTTCTGGTTAGCAGCCAAGTGCTGCAGCACCAGGGCTCCTGATCTAACGGTCCCCGAACCTGGTTTTAGTGGCCGGGGGCTTCCTGGAAAGCGTTCCTTTCTGTAAATGTCATTAAGGTGAGAACACAGTAAAAGAGAGACCCCTTAATGTTATCCACTGACTGACACCTGCGTCACCTGGGAGTGTGGGACATTTGTTCTCAGTAAGCGACTGACTGATGTCCTCCAAAGCCAGGCACCCGGCCAACGCAGCTGTGTGCAGCATGGCCCATGTGGTGTGACAGGGGCTGCAGGTGACTCGAGAGCTAAACCGGAAAAGCAGGGAGGATGTTCTGATCCAAATGTCTCAATCGTCAGAAGCTCAGGGCTTCTGACGTGATGGACTCTGGGAACGACCTGAAGACCAGAACTCAGCTTTCTCCCCACCGAGTGAGTGGGTCTCCCATGGGCAGAAGGGACTTTTCCCACGGACCCTTTCTCCTGCTGCCCATGTACTGGGATGTGTTATTAAAACGCTTTGCCAACGAGTTGGTGCTAACTTGTGACGACAGTGTCTGTGCCCAAGTGCAGCTGTGCTCTGTTGGGCGTCCAGGGGCTGACTTGTTGGGGGTCAGTTGCCTTTCTTCTGAGTTGCCTCTGATGGACACAACCATCCACACCTTCAGTTAGTGGCTGCGCGTGCCAGCTGCTGGCACCACCCAGGGCCTCCGGGACGATTGACAGAGCAGCTCCCACACCCAGAGTGAGGCCTGCCGTCTAATGTCCCACAGCGTCCGCAGAAGCCATTATCCCCATCGAGAGAGAATCTGAATTCTGCTCAGATCAGAATCTGAATCAGCCACAGTAAACGCACACAGTACTGGTTTAGGGCAGGTCACTGTAGGGAGCTGTTTAGTCAGCTAGTGCTGCTCTGACAGAAAGACACAGAGTGGATGCTTTAACAAAGGAAAGTTCCTGTCACACAGTCGGGGGGCTACAAGGCCACACTCACGTCTGCTCTGGGGGAAGGCTTTCCCTGTGTCGGTGCTGCAGGACGGTCCTGGTGTCACCTCAGCATTCACTCGGGGAGCGTCTTGGCCCAGGAACCTCACGTCTGAAGGACGCGCTCTTCCCCCTGTGCTGCTTTCTTGATGGTGGGAGGTTCCCAACTCCCTGCTTGTTCCCCTTTCCTTTTGTGTCCTGCAGGGTAAAAGGTGGTGCAAACCAAACTCCAGGGAAACTCCCTTTACAGTGGAGCAGGGAGGAGACCTTGAGAATGGATTTGCAGTCCCATCCTGATCCTTTCTAACAGACAGCACAGGAAAATCAGTCCAGCCACATGGCTCCTCACATTTTCCGGGGACACAGCTCAATCCATGATGGGAGCCGTTCAGCCTGTTTGGCCTCCTAGCCCACTCCATGGGACAGAGGGGAACCGCCCCTGAGGGTGCTTTCGGCTGTCCTCTTTACAGGAACAGAAGTCCGTCTCCCTCGGAGTCGCTGGGGAGATTTCAACTGTCAACTTTTTGGTTAGCAGGTGAGCACCTCAAAGTTGTACCACCAGACATCCTTAATATGTACAACGGATGAGTTAAAATAATTATAGTATATTTATAGTAAAACATTTTATTAGTTCATTTTACATTCATTTGAACAATCATTTATAATATTGCTTGCCAGCAAATAGATGCTGCTAAAATACTTTAGCAGTGTCTTCTCCTCAGGAGCGAACTGTTTCCCCTGAATGCCTGTTTGTACTATTTAACCACCTCAGCAAGTTTTATCACAGGCAAAGCAAAGCCTCAACCTAGTCAACGTCACAATTATCCTAAGTCCTGCATAAGAGGATTTAAAATATTTTATTGGTATTTTGTCCCTTTAATTTTTTTTTTGCCACTGACACTTTTCATCAAAAGGGCCTGAAAATGTTGTTTATTTTTAAAGAATATGAAAATTCTGAGAAACTGATTTTCCATTTAATGTTAAATTCAATAGACCTAGATTCTTCCAAACGAAGGACACAGTTTTGGTGTCAAACCCAACCTTTCACAGACCCAGAGCTTTCAAGAAGGTCCTAAATAATCTGATCACCTAAAAATAAATCTTCCTGAAGGGAAAAAAAAATTTCTCTGAGGCCATTAAAAAAAAAAAGGCTAGATATTACAGCTGTGTGAATAAGAGTCTATATTTGTTCCTTTGTATTTTCCTCAGGATGTTGAAATGACTCCGTACTGAGTAAGTCTGTTACACGTGGGAGGGAGGCTCTTAGATTTTCCACAGATCTGGGAGGCAGCAGGAGAGGAGCTTTGAATTATACCATTCCTTCTTCCCAAATGCCTGCCTCGTTCCTGTCCCTCAGTGTTCCCCCAGTCCCTCTCTTCCCTGTGTCCCTCCCTCCCTGTGTCCCTCCCTCCCTCCCTCCCTGTGTCCCTCCCTCCCTCCCTCCCTGTGTCCCTCCCTCCCTCCCTCCCTGTGTCCCTCCCTCCCTCTCCTCCCTGTGTCCCTCTCCTCCCTGTGTCCGTCCCTCCCTGTGTCCCTCCCTCCCTGTGTCCCTCCCTCCCCTCCCTGTGTCCCTCCCTCCCTCCCTCCCTCCCTGTGTCCCTCCCTTCCTCTCCTCCCTGTGTCCCTCTCCTCCCTGTGTCCCTCCCTCCCCTCCCTGTGTCCCTCCCTCCCTCCCTCCCTCCCTGTGTCCCTCCCTTCCTCTCCTCCCTGTGTCCCTCTCCTCCCTGTGTCCCTCCCTCCCTGTGTCCCTCCCTCCCTGTGTCCCTCCCTCCCTGTGTCCCTCCCTCCCTCCCTCCCTCCCTCCCTGTGTCCCTCCCTCCCTGTGTCCCTCCCTCCCTCCCTGTGTCCCTCCCTCCCTCCCTGTGTCCCTCCCTCCCTCCCTCCCTCCCTGTGTCCCTCCCTCCCTCTCCTCCCTGTGTCCCTCCCTCCCTCTCCTCCCTGTGTCCCTCTCCTCCCTGTGTCCGTCCCTCCCTGTGTCCCTCCCTCCCTGTGTCCCTCCCTCCCTCCCTCCCTCCCTCCCTCCCTCCCTCCCTCCCTCCCTCCCTCCCTCCCTCCCTGTGTCCCTCCCTCCCTCTCCTCCCTGTGTCCCTCCCTCCCTGTGTCCCTCCCTCCCTGTGTCCCTCCCTCCCTGTGTCCCTCCCTCCCTGTGTCCCTCCCTCCCTCCCTCCCTCCCTCCCTCCCTCCCTCCCTCCCTCCCTCCCTCCCCCCTTCTCTCATTGACCCCCGTTCTCACCACGCAGTCAGTTGTCTCTTTTGACAACGTGTGTCTTCGCAGACGCGTACGGTCACCCCAAGAGTGAGCAGAAGAGTCAGGAGGAGAGTGAAACCGAGAGCAGGAGAGAGCACGGAGAGGCGACGGCCTGGTCTCTGCCTGCCCACGGGTGCCACCAGATGAAGAGGGAAGAGACTGAACATTTACAAAACCAGAAGGGGCTGAACGCTTTCGGGGATCTAGCAGGATAGGACACGGGAAAAAGGCAGATGCCACTTAGGCGCTGTCCTCAGCTTGCACTTGAAAGGAACACTGCAGCCAGCAACACTTGATGCCAGATATGATTTTTGCAGAGAAGCGTCCAAGTCCAGGGGAGGCCAGGAGAAAGGATGGAATTCTGGGGCCTTCCCAGAAGTAGGTCAAGAGCCAGGGTTGGGCTGCAAGGGACGGGGATCAAAGGTCAAGGGCAGCTTCCTGCTTGGCATCTCTTTCTGCAGTCTCCTGCCCAGCTCAGAACAGAGAACAGTGAAGCAACTGATGACACAGAGGCAGATCTAGAATGAAAACCATTCCACTGGTTCTGTGTCGGTGATACACACGAGCGTGGACAGGGGAGAGCTCGGGGGCTCAGATCCCACCAAGAAGATAGATTGGAATCCTCCTGTGCTCTTACGGTGTGCTGGTAAGGGGTCCTCTGTCTCCAAAGAGCTCACAGGGTGACCGGAGCAACAGACACACGGTCAGCAACTTGGAGACGAGGCGTCTCCCTCCAACCTGGCCCACTTTGACGGTGTCCAGTCAGCAGAACCCCATCCCCTGTTGTTGTAGCTCTTGTCTGGCCAGCTCCATCGCAGCAGCTGATGTGACAGAGTGGGACTGCCCCTGAGGGTGTTCTAGGCTGTCACCTGTGTGGGGCAAGACGGACAGCCCCTCCCTGCCGAGCCACTGGGTGGGTTCCGGCCTCCAACCTTCAGGTTAGCAGCTGAGCACTTAACCATTTGTGCCACCAGGGCCCCGTGGAAATGCTTTTGCTATTTCGCTTTTGTCTGCCCAGACTTTAAAAGAGTCACGGATCCCCTTCTCTTCCTTTTCTCTGATTGTCACTTTAGAGAGACTTGCAGGACCCACCTGCTTTGTCCTCCCCTACTTGGCGTCATGCTGGGCCACAAGCAGCTTCAACACATGCCCAGATTTTTAAAGAAAGCTCAGAAAATAGAAGTTCTTTTCTGTGAATATTATAAAATATGCTTTTTTTTCCTTTTTATTTCCAAATCTTTATCAGGCTAGGAAGTCACACTATGAACCATAAATAAGACTCATTTCCCAAGAGGTTCAGCCTTGACTTAGAGCCAGCTACGTGTGTGAGCTGTCTGAGAAGCAGACCATGTGTGAATCTATTCTGTGACTACCGTTGCTGCTCTCGTCGGCCGTCCTTCCCCGAGTCGTTCGCATCTCGTGGCCGTGGCAGGTGTGCAAGCAGCACTGACCTGCAGGGTTGCCGAGGCTGTGGGATTTGGAAGTGGATTGCCAGGCAATCCTTGAGGGAACGTGGAGGGCAGTCAGAGCAAAGGCCGGCACTGAGGAAAGTGTAGCTGATACAGCTGAGCGATCTGTGTGGAATTGCCAAGTGGGAACCTACTTGCCGTGTAAACTTTCACTGAAACACAGTTAAATAGTATTTACAAAAAAAAAAAAAAAAAGACCCGATACGCATACAAGTAACTTTTATGTAAAATATCAAATTCCAGACAGGCGAAGGATTAGAACCCATTTCTAGCAGGGATCACAGAAAACTCCACAAAGTAAACTTTGAGCTAGGGCTGGAAAATGAGAGACTTTGTGAGGACAGATAAGGAACGGTATTCCAAGTGGGGAAAACAGCACGGGAGTCTGGACAATACGGGATGTGACTTGTTGTTGATGTGGTTGTTAGGTGCCGTCCATGTGGCTGCGCCTCACAGCAGCCCCACGTACAGCAGCAGGACACGCGGCCTGGGCCTGTGGCAGCCGCACGCATCGCTGTATTGGAGGCCGTCGTCTCAGCCACCGCACCATCCAACTCCTTGGGGTCTTCCTTGTTCTCACTGACCCTCTGTCAAGCACGATGTTCCTCTGCAGGGCCTGGTCCCTCCTGATAACATGTCCACAGTACCTGAGGTGAAGGCTAGCCGTGCTGGCTTCTAGGGGCACTTAGGCTGTGCTTTTTCCGGACAGATTTGTTCACTCTTGTGGCCGTCCATGGCATACTCAGCATTCTTTGCTAACAGTGTAATTCAGAGACATCAGTTCCTTCTCGGTGTTCCTTATAAATGACACAGCTTTCACTTGTGATGAGACAACTGCAATTACCTGGACTTCGGCCACAGGCGCCTTAGTTCTCAGAGTGCCGCGTTTGCTTTCCCACGCCTTAAAAGAGGTCTTTTACAATAGTTCCTTTGATTTTTTTGACTGATGCTTCTTGGATCCAAGTAAAATACAACCCTTGACAACTTCTTATTGGTCCAGCTGTGAGGATTTTCGTTTTCTTTATGTCGAGGTGTCACCCGCATTGAAGGCTGTAGTCTTTGGTCTTCATCAGTAAATGTTCCGCGTACTCTTCATTTCAGCAAACAAGACTGTGTAATCTGCTTGTTGATGACTGTTAATGAGTCTTCCTCCAACTCTGATGTAGCTTTCTTCCTATTATCCAGCTTTTGGGATTATTGCTCAGCATACAGAATGACTTAAGTATGGTTAAAAGCTATACCTTTCCTGCCTTTAAACCATGAAGCACCCCCTTGTTGTGTTCAGCCAACTGCCTCTTGGTCTACGTATAGATGCTACATAAGAACAATTAAGTGTTCTGGAATTCCCATTCTTCATGATGTTGTCCATAAGCTGTCATGATCCACACAGTTGAAAATCTTGGCATGGTCAATAAAACACAGGTAAATGTCTTTCTGGTCTCTGCTTTCAGCCAGGATCACTCTGACATCAGCAATTACATCTCTGCTTCCTCGTCCGTTTCTACATCCAGCTTGAGTTTCTCTCATTATACCGCTACAGCTGCTTTTGCAAGATCTTCAGCAAAATTTTACTTGTGTGTCGTATAAATGAAGCCCCAAACTACAAGTTCAGCGGCTCAAACCCCTCAGGCACTCCTCGGAAATTCTATGGGGCAGTTCTACTCTTACCTATGGGATTGCTGTGAGTCAACATTGAACTCGACGTCAGTGGGTTTTTTGGGTCATATAAATAATGCTGTTCAACGATTTCTGCCTTCTGTTGGATCGTCTTTCTTTGGAGTGGGCACAAACGTGGGCGTCTTACAGTCGGCTGGTCAGGAAGCTGTGTCCTCAACTTCTCAGTACAGAGGGGTGAGCGTCTCCAGTGCCGTTGTCCGCCCGTTGAAGCATCTCGGCTGGTGCTCTGTCAGCTTCTGGAGGCTCGTTTTTCTTTAATGCCTTCAGTCCAGCTCCGACTTTTCCCTTCAGCGTCATCCGTCCTCTTTTGTATGCTGTCTCCTACAGTGGTTGAACACCAGCTGATTCTGTTTGGTACAGTGACTTCTGTGTATTTGTTTCATCTTCTTTTCAGGCTTCTGCGTTGTTCTATATTTTGCCCACAGAATCATTCAAACTTGCAACTCAAGGCTTGAATATTTTTCAGTTTTTTGTCTGGGCAAGTGCGGAATGTCTCTGTCACTTTTGATTTTCCAGCCCCAGAGATCTTGGCACGCGATAATGCTCTATCTTCGCCAGCCGCCCTTTGAAATCTCTGCTCAGCTATTTTCCTTTACTTTTGTTCTCTCCTCACTGTAGCTACTCTACATTCAAAGGCCAGTTTCAGAGTCTCTTTTAACATCCATTTTGGTCTCGCCTTTTCCCGTGTCTCTTTAATGAACTTTTATTTTTACACATATAACATCCTTGATGTCGTCTCTCAAGAAGTCTGGTCTTTGGTCATCAGTGTTCAATGCGTAAAATTTATTCCCGAGATGATCTCTAAATTCAGATGGCATATACTGAAGGCTGTATTTTCACTCTCATGGACTTGTTTTCATTCTGTTGAGTTTCCACTTGATAGGAGCAGTCGGTGGTCTGTTGGGCACTCAGCCCTGGCTGTGTTCTGACTGATGATACTGAGTTTTTCCAGGTCTCTTTCCACAGATGTAGTTGATTGGATTCCGTGTTTTCACATCATAAGATCTATGTATACAGTCACTGTTTATGTTGTGGAAAAAAGGTATTTGCAAGGAATGATTCATCGGTTTGCGGAGATTCTATCACGTGATCTCAGATGTTGTTTAGATTCCTTAAGGCAATATTTTCCAACTACTGATCTTTCTTTGTTTCCAGCTTTTTCATTCCAGTCACCAATAATTATGAATGCATCTTGATTGACTGTTTAAGCAGTTTAAGACTGCAGAAGATGATAAAACAAATCTTCAATTTCCTCATCTTCAGCAGTAATGGTTGATGTGTAAATTGGAATAATATTTACATTAACTGCTCTTCTTTGTAGGCATATGAATATTAGTCTATCACTGACAGCACTGTACTTCAGGACAGATCTTGAAATGTTCTTCTTGGTAATGAATGTATCACCATTCCTCTTCAAGTTGTCATTCCTGGCATAGGAGACCATGTGACTGTCTGATGCAAAACAGCCGGTACCAGCCCGCTTCAGCTAGCCAGGGAGTGAGGCGTGCATCCTTATGTGGTCCACTTCCTCTCTGATGATGTCCAGTTTTCCTAGATTCCTGCCTGGTGTTTTCTACTTTCTAATCATTGATGAATGTTCGTGGCTGTTTCTTCTCATTTTGAGTCTTGTCACATCAGCAGTTGCCAATTCTGATGGCTTGACCCCATCCGTGTCTTCAGGTGGCCTCTGCTTTGAGGAGGCAGTGCTTCTTCCCCAGTGGTGTTTTGAGTGGCTTCCCACCTGAGGGGCCCACAGTGGTGAGCAGACTGGCTGCTAAGCAAGGGGTCAGCGGTTTCAATCCACCAGACACTTCTCATAAATTCCGTGGGGGCGGTTCTACCCTGTCCTGTAGGGTTACTACGAGTCAGAACTGACTGGACAGCATTTTCCAACCTGAGGGGCTCATTTTATGGCACGGTGTCAGGTAATGTTCTGCTGCTACACAGGACCTTTCCACAGACCAATATTTATCAGAAGTGGATCTCCAGGTCTTTCTCCCTAATCTGTCGTATTTCTAGAAGCTTTACGGAAACCTGCCCACCATGGATGACCCTGCTGGCATTTGAAATACAGGTGACATGGCTTCTGGCATCACAGGGACAGGCGAGCCACCACAGTGCAGCCTTGGAAACCTTATGAGGTCTCTCTCCTACAGGGTCACCGTGAGCTGGTGTAGAATCAATAACATCTGAGTAACATTCTATCTTGAAACAGTTTCTACGTGTGTTTCTTTCACTGTGTCATCATATTTTATTATATAAAAGTGCCTTGATTTATGCAACCAACTTCCTATTGTCCAGCATCTGGTAATCTGGGGGTTTTCATTATCTAAAAAAAAAGGTCTGCCATAGACAGCCTTCTCAGACTTCTGCTCACACCCATGAGTAACATTTCCTTAAACACTAGAAGTGGATCACACTGCACATTGTCTCTCTGCCCCTCTGTGTATACACGGTCAAATTCTGTTTCAGTAAAGGTGTGCTTGTCTAGACTCTTCTCTGCAGTAAAGCTCTATTACTTCTTGAAGAAAATGATACAGCCTGTGAGGAGGCTGGGGTGGCAGGACTTAGGCAAGACACCGACTCTTGAGCCGACTTTAAGTCACTAGAGCCCTGCCTAGGAGTCCTTTAGCGGTGTCTCTCCCCCCAGCACCCCCAGCCGTCACCCGTGAGTAAGCACCAGAGCTATTCTCTGCATCAGGAATCCCACACCCCGAGTGCTTCAGCCTTGAAAATCCTTCTATCAGCTCCTAACATAAGCAGCCTGAAAAGCCGAGGTGGCTGTTGGTCTTCATTATGCTGAGCTGGGCTCGGCGGCCGAGTGGGGCTGCCCCGGGGCTGCCAGCTGGGTGGAGAGGGAGGGTCACCTCGCCGTGAGGGCACACCGCATTCCGGGCCCTTTCCTCACTGTCACCACTCCCCGAGCTGCACACGCTCCCAGCCTGGGTCGGCAACACCGCGGAGGGCCCCGGAGGCCGGTGGGGCCAGGGCAGGGCTCCCCAACACGTGGGCCCCGGTGTCGGAAGACTCTGCGTGTGCGCTCTCACCTGCGCCCTCAGCCCCACAGCCTTGCTCCCCAAAGCCCCACCGGTGCAGCTCTCAGTGGGAAAGACCAACCGGGCAGCCCTGTCAGGCTCGCTGGGTCACGGTCTCACTGCCTCCAGGTGTTCACTGAGGTCTGCTCCCCTTTCAGGACACCTGCCAGGTCGCTCGAAGCCCAAGGGCCCTGTGGGCTGTGGTGTGGGACCTGAGGCCAGCTCCATCTGAGACGAGAGACCCACTTGCCACACTTTGCTTCCTGTCCCAGCACTTAGCCTGGAGTCATGATTATTCAGCAAGGCTCATAAATTAAATTAAATGGCTCATAAGAAATGTCAGACCTGTCAGAAATATAGCCAAGTAAAAATTTCCTGAACTAGTGTCATAAGGAAATAAATTTCATGGCTGGTGGTTAATAGAACCCAACTTAGAGGTATTTCCCGGTATTTCCATGGAAACCTTGGGCAAGGTTGGTTCTGAATGTGTAATGTACAAAGTGCTGTAAGTGTTCTTTAAAGCTATAGAAACCTGCACCGACCAGCGCCTCCTTTGCCGCGAGTCCAGAACTGGACGGTCCCTGGCTACCATTTCTGAACATTTTTATGAAAGATTATGCAGAAGAAACCTGCTCAAAAGAGGGAAAGTGCAGAGGTGAATTTCAAACTCTAAGTGTAATGCAGATTTCTGGAGCCACAAAGGCTATATTGCCAAAGCTCGGGCTCTGAGGTCATCTTCCCATTTGACCCAAAGCCTGTTCCCGGCAGGGTCGCTGCAGGAGCAGTGGCCATAGTGGCCCCCCACGCCTCGCTGCCAACTCGGTTCCCACCGGCCCCGAGACTCCCCCTGCCCATCACCTGGGTTGCTGTCTTGCATGCCTTGCGTGTCTTTGGTGCTGCTGTGACGCCAGAAGTCAGGCCACTGGTATTTCAAAGCCCGGTGGGGTCTCCCACAGTGGACAGCTGTCCCCAGCGCCTCCCGACGGGGACAGACTGGGAAAAGGGCTGCAGCTGCCTTCTGAAACTCTGCCTCTGGGAGCCCCACAGGTCACAACAGAACACATCAAGCTTGCTTGCTGTAGACACAAGGTGAGGAGAGGGTCAGTCACCAGAGGAGCACATCACGTTTGCTGACGTGGAGGGCAAGAGAGGGTCCCAGCGACTGCGGGTGAGATGGCCTCACTCAGCGGCTGCTGTGATGGTGTACAGTACCCTGAGGGCTGTGAGAGTGACACAGGACCCGCCAACACTTCGTTCTATTGTTTGTGAGTTTTCCCCTGCGTTGGCACTGATTTGACAGCGGCTGTCTGTCTGTCTGTCTGTCTGTCTGTACTGCATACAACACGCTGCTTCATTTTCCCAGCAGTGCCACAAGCTGGCATCGTAACCCGCGCTGCATGGATCAAGTCAGGGAGGTGCAGAGATGTTAAGTGACTGGCCCAGATCCACTCAGGTGGGGACGATCAAAGCCGGGACCCCAAACGCCACCTCCGTAGGGCAGGGGTCTGGCTATCACTGCCACGCTGTGTTGCTTCCTCTTAAAAATAGCCCTGGGTTTTGATTGTTTGGTTTTGTCCTCCCTTCAGCAGAAGGAGGCCTGGTGGCACAGCTGTGACAGTCTCAGCTGCTGACCGAAAGGTCTGCAGTTTGTACCCGCCAGTCGCTTCTCTGGAGAGACGTGGCCGTCTGCCGCAGCCCTGCGGGGGAGCAGTTCTCTGTCCTGTGCGGTGGCAACGAGTCAGAATCGAGTTGACAGCAGAGGGCACTTTCAACAGGCCACACAGTCCCTTCAGTCTCAACACCCTCGTCATAGAGTTAGAACAGTGACGCCTTCCCCAACCAATGCACAGACATCGCACACTCGGCTGCTAACCGAAAGGAGGGTGTTCAAACCCAGCTAGTGCTTCCAGGGGAGGAAGACGCAACGATCTCCTTCCATGAAGACCGCAGCCTAGGGAAGGAAGGCCACGAGGCACCTCTGCTCTGTCACAGGGGTTTGCTAAGGGGCGAAAACTGGACACAGCTACACCCAGCAACAGTCAGGCACAGATATTTTTTGCAAACAAATATGAGTTTGCACAAATGTGAGGCTGAGACAGTGAGATCCATCGCAGGGTTCTGCCCCCGTCCCTGGTGGTCAGGAGACACTGCACACACTCAGCACTCTTGTTATAGGGTTACACACCGTCAGCACTTATTATTAAGATATGGCTCTTCCCTCAAAAGTTGTGTAACTTAGTTGATGAGATAGAATTTATATGTTAAAGGAAGGACAACACTGAAGGGTACCGTACTCCAAAGTGGGTGACCTGAGAGCAAGGAAGAAAACAGATTTCAGAGGGTGGCAGCCTTGCCTTGGGCCTTGAAGGGTAGGCAGGCCAGGGCTGTGGACACGCAGGCAGGCTAGCGAGGAAGGGAGGATACTTCAGGACAGCAGCCAGGCGTGGCCGGAGGTCTAGGATTGCAGATGTGAAACGCACTTAGGGAGGAGTAGGTAAATCCCCTGGGCTTGCCAGGAGCTTGTAACTTCCACAGCACAAAATGGAGTCTAGCAGGCATTCCAAGTTAATATGCCCACATTACTGAGCTGGGTGATTCCAAGACCACCACAAAAAGATTTCAAATCTAGGCCCCTGGGTGGGGCAAGTGGTTTGTACTCAGCCACCAATATAAAGGAAACAGCTGGTGCAGTGGTTGAGTGCTACATCTGCTAACCAAAAGGTCAGGAGTTCAAATCTTTCAGGTGCTCCTTGGAAAGTCTATGGGGGCAATTCTGCTCTGTCCCGTAGGGTCACTATGAGTTGGAATCAACCTAATAGCACAGGTTTATTTTTGGATACTAACACAAAAGTTCATTTGAACCACAAAGAAGAAGAAAACTACAGACAAATGCTGTTTGTGAACATAGAGGCAAAATTCCTCAACAATATGCTAGCCAATAGAATACAACAACCTATCAAAATGATTATTTGCCATGACCAAGTAGGATTCATACCATGTGTGCAGGGATGGTTCAGCATTTAGGAACATAATCAGTGTAATTCATCACCTAAATAAAACAAAACATAAGAATCACACGCACTGATCAGTTGATGTAGAAAAGATATTTTACAAAGTCCAATAACAACTCATCGTAAAGACTCTTATCCAATGGGAACAGAAGGCGAATTCCTCAATGTAACATAGGGCATCTGCGCAAAGCTAGCAGTCAACGTTATCCTAAATGGAGAGAGTTCCCCTTGGGAACCGGAGCCGGACAAGGACGCCCTTCTTCCCCTCTCTTACTCAAGGCTGTGCCATGGGTCCCAGCTCTAAGGGGAGAAAAAGAAATAAAAGGCATTCAGATTGGTAAACAAGAAGTAAAGGTATCCTTACTTGCCTTTGATAGGAGCTTATACACAAAGAAACCCAGAGTCCACAAGAAACTACTAGAACTGATTAGAAGATTTCAGCAAAGTATCATGATACAAGACAAACACAAAAATCAGTTGGATTCCTGTATACCAATGAAGAGAAATTTGAAGAAGAAATCAAATCAATACAACTTGCGCTAGTCTCCAAGAAGAAGAAAGCTTTAGGAACAAACCTAACCAGAGAGCTGAAAGACGTTTACAATGAAAACTATAAGACACCACTGCAAGAAACCAAGAGACTCACGTAACTGGAAAAACATACCTTGTTCATGGATAGAAAGAGTCAATATTGTGAAAATATCAATTCTACACAAAGCGATCTTCAGATACAACGCAATCCCATTTCAAATTGTAATGTCATTTTTTTAATGAGATGGAGAAATAAACCACCAGCTTCAAATGGGAAGGGAAGAATCATAAATAAGTAAGGTATTACTGAAGAAGAACTAACTGAGAGGCCTCAAACTACCTGGTTTTAGAATCTGTTGCACTGTTACAGTAGTCAAACCATCCTAGTACAGGTATAACAACAGATACATAGACCCGTGGGGCAGACTTGAGAATCTAGACTTTAATTCATCTCCCTGTGAGCAGCTGATGTTTGACAAAGGCTCCAAGTCCATTAAATGGGGAAAAGACAGGCTCTTTAACGAATAGTGCTGGCATAACTGGATATCTACCTGCAAAGACAATGAAACAAGACCAATACTTCACACTATGCACTAAAACTAACTTCAAATTGATAAAGAATGAGACATAAAATCTAAAATGATGAATATCATGGAAGAAAAACATAGGGTCAGTGCTGGGAGCCCTAATGCAGGACATAAACAGGCTGTAAAGCGTTACTAACAATGAACAAACACCAGAAGAGAAACTAGATAACTGGAAACTCCTAACAATCAAACATCTATGCTCATCCAAAGACTTTACCACAGGCGTAAAAACACAACCTGTAGCCTGGGGAAAAATGTCAGGATATGACCACTCTAATCAGCATCTAACCTCCAAAATCTACGAGATACTGTCAAATCTCAACAAGAAAAAGACAAATAACCCGTTTTAAAAGCGGGCTAAGGATACGAACAAGGTCAGAGAACACGAGGCAGACCCTCAGCGAGGTGGCCTGACACAGCGACGGGCTCACGCACAGCAGCTGCGAGGACGGCCCCGGGCCGGGCAGGGGTCGATTCTGTTGTACTTAACGGTTGCTGTGGGTTGGAATGGACGGAACGACAGCTAACAGCAGCAGCAACAGGCAAGGTGTGCCCACGCACGGGGCCCACGGCGCTCATGTTCCCTTCCGACTAAAATACGTGTCCCTGCCGCAGCCCCTCGGAGTCCTCAGTGCAGCAGTGTGCTTGGCTGCTAACCTGGGGCTGGAGCTTCTGGTTCACCGGCAGGCGTTTTGGAAGAAAGTCCTAGGGATGTGTTCCCAAGAACCAGCCACTGACAGTCCCCTGGGGCACCCCTGTACTCTGACACACGTGGGGTCCCTGTGAGTCACAACCAACTCACTGGCAGCTGCTGTCGTTTTTCATCTGACGTTTGTTTGTATGATATAAACTCATGTGTAAAGATGAATAGTTTAAGACATTATTTTATGCTGACTTAAGCAACACTCTGGGGTATTTTTGCGGTCAGTGTCTGCAATTTATACACATTATTCTGTATGCCATTTTCTGACCACAGCCCTCAGGACTAAACACGTTTATGTGTCCAACACAAATTCTGGGTGACATGTTCATTAGGGCTTTGAAGACTCTGTGACAAACACACCGTGTTTGTGGCTTTTCTACAGTAAGTATTTCCCCAATAAACAGGGTAAAACGGAGAGGAGACGGCACTCTGTCTGTAGATCTAGGGTTCCCGGCAGGTATTAGGGAGACATCACATTTAGCATGCTGATTAGAATGTGCTTGGCCTCTCCTGACCAACGTTCAGCACTCACGAGTCCTGGGAAGGCCACGCCGAAGTTCCAGGATTACACACTACACTGTCAGGAGATCCGGAAGCTCGTCATAAAACTTGTTGACCTTTTCTGTAGATACTATGAAGCGTGCCTAATGAATTCAAAACAAAAACTGGATTGTCCGCTTTCTATTTGTGTGACGCCCCCCAGCTGGCTTCATCGAGGAGAACTTTGGACAGAAACAGATGCTGAGTCTACAAACCACGCCTGATTTTCCTCGTTTTCTTTCTTTCTTTTTTCAAATTGTGCTTTAAGTGATAGTTTACAATTCAAGTTCGTTCCTCGTACAGAAATTGGTATGCACGTTGTTGTGTGACCATAATAGTAATCCCCATCATCCAACGGCACAGCCCCTGCAGTCTAACAGCCGTGGACCTCTGCGTGGTCACCATGTCCCCTCTACCCTCTGTTTCTCCTGTCCACTCAGCCAGCTCCTGTCCCCCTCGGCCCACTCGTCTCGACTCGAGACAGGAGCTGTCCATTTAGTCCCATGTATCTATTTGAGCCAAGAAGCACATGAGTCACAGGTATCGTTTTATGTTTTATAATCCAGTCTAATCTTTGTCTGAAGACTGAGCTCCAGGAAGGGCCTCAGTTGCGGCCTAACAGTCAGGTGGCCGCGTCTTCCAGGGCCCCTCCAGTCTCAGTCAGAGCATCAAGTCGCGTCTTTTTACCACAGTGGTCTGCTTTGGAGACTGCAGTGCCCACGGGCTCCCCGGACACACAGGCCGCATTCCGGGGCAGAGGCCCTTGGTCTTATAGCAGGACTCCTGGTAGCACAGGTGCCAGGGTGGAACTGCCCCACGGTGCGCCCCGGGCTGTGGGCACCAGGGAGCAGAGCCCCGAGGCTTTCCCCTGGGGAGCTGCGGGCCCCGGGCTCCACCGACCGGCCTGGCGCTGGCCGCCGCACCTGCGGGGCTCCTCGACGAAGAGGTGCGCGCTTTGTCATCTTATTTTCCTAGTATTTTTTGTTTCATTTCATTTTGTCTTGGGTTGTTTGCTTTCACTAACTACTGTTTTCGTGAGAAGAAAACGAAAATAGTTACAACTAGACCAACAGAAACCGCACGTACCACAGAACTCCTGCGCGGCGCCCTGTCCTGTGCCATCCTCGCTGTCACTGCCGGGCTTCAGCCCTCGGTTGCAGCCACGGTGTAGGGCCTTTGTGTTGACTCATCCTCCCACTGTCAGCAATTTGATTTGTTTCTAAACTTTTACCACCAGGAACATTTTTGCACCTGAGTAACTTACAAAACTCTTGAATTTTTTTTTTTCTAAAGAGGATAACTTTCCTCAGCTACTTGATACTTTCTGACCTAATTACTTGGTGGAAATGTGAATTCTCACCAACAGCCTCACCTCTCTCACTTGCCCTCGGCGCACAGAGTGCTACCTTTTAGAAATCTTTGTGAATTTAACAAAGGAGAAAAAAACCCACCTATTTGCTTTGGATACAAATTAAGTGGCAATTTTTATTTCACCAATGATAAGTTGCACATACTGAAGAGGCTTGGAATCTTCTCTAGACTCTACACGACAGCCAGAAGGTCACTCTGAGTGAGTGAAGTCCTCATGGTCATCAGGTCTCATTAAATGCTCTGATACTCACCTCCTCAGGTCACTTTCAGTGTCAATTGTATTTTATTATTCTCCATTGTTGCAGAACCTTCTAGTGAATTTAGTTGGAAGGGTCTCTTCACCTTTTCTTCATTGGCTCATTTCCAGCTGTAACAACGGCAGATTTCCTGAGCGGTTAGATTCTTTTTATCATCCTCACAGTGGCTGCTCATTTTCAAGCGGAAGGAGGAGTGGCATCTCAGGCTCGGGGAGAGACAGACGGTGCTGTTCCCTGAGGGATGTCCGTCTTCTCTTTACTCCACAGGGCACTGCTTGGCAGGAACGAAAGGTCAGAGATGCCCAGGTCAAGTGCCAGTTGCCTGCAACCCATATCCTGTCAGAGAATAAACAAAGTACTGAAACACCAATGTTCTTCAAACATTTACTGAGAAGTGTCTGCTGTGCTGTTCTAAATTAGGCCAAATTTCAGTCACCCGAAGACGACTGCTCATCAGCAAAGAGCCTCGTCACCCAACATACTCCCCAAAGGCCAGCCACTGAAATCACCCAGGAGCTCCGTGGGACAAAGACCTGGTCATCTGCTCCCACAAGGGTGACTGCTGGGGGACCCCTACAGGGCAGTTGTGCTCTGTCACATGGTGTCACTAGGAGTCGGAATCGATGGCTGTCACCTGAGAGCAGCACTTGTTCA
Source organism: Heterohyrax brucei (assembly GCA_028571685.1). Classification (NCBI taxonomy): domain Eukaryota; kingdom Metazoa; phylum Chordata; class Mammalia; order Hyracoidea; family Procaviidae; genus Heterohyrax; species Heterohyrax brucei. The sequence continues at coordinate 85,621,455 of CM053159.1, forward strand.
GTAAGCAAAATCTGATTTTAGTACCTGGCTGCTCTTTATTTCCCGTTTAGTAGAGTCTCCTCTTCAGAAAGATACTCATATTCTCTTTCCCTTTATTAAAATTGTTGGTCAAGTCCTGAAAACTTGTTAACAAACTAAAATGGTTTTTTAAAAAATAAATAAAAACAATTCGCAGAGTTATTTGTGTTTCTAAATCATACCAACATTTCTTAGTCACCCACGAGTGAACACACCCTTCGGCAAATACTTAGCCAAAGTCAACTTGACATCCAAGCAGATGGAATGTGTTACCCGAAGGGCTGGATAAGGAACCCGTAGCTGTTCCAGGTGGAAGCTTCTCCTCTCCACTGCACGGGGGCCGGAGCCCTGGCGGCACCGTGGTAAGGAGCTCAGCTGCTGACCGAAAGGTCGAAGTTCCGATCTACCGGCCACTTCTCGGAAACCCTATGGAGCGGTTCTGCTGTGTCCTACAGGGTTGCTCTGAGCTGGAACCGACTCATGGACAGTGGGTTTGGTTTCAGTAGGAGGTCTTTTCTCTGACCCTTCCCAAGCCCCACAAGTGACTTTATTGTCATAGCAGCCACCGAGAGCAGTTACCATCCAGTTGACTTCAGCTCCTGGTGCCCTCATGTGGGGCAGGGCAGAGCTGTGCTCTGTAGGGCTTTCAGTGGCTGGGATCTTTGGGAAACAGATCTCCAGGCCTTTCTCCTGAGGTGCCTGTGGGCGGACTCAGACCTCCAATCCTTTGGTTAGCATCTGAGCTCGTTAACCAACTGCATCATTCAGGAACAAAGCAAGCCCACTGTCCCCAAACACCAAAAACCAAACCTGTTGGCACTCAGTTGATTCTGACTCATAGGGTAGAACCACCTCATAGGGCTTCCAAGGAGCAGCTGGTGGATTTGAACCACTGACCTTTTGGTTTACAGCCTAGCTTTTAATCACTGTGCCACCAGGCTGCCCACTGTGACCCTAGGATCCCTGTCATGCCTCCAGGATCTGCACTGTGCCCCCAGGGTTTCCACCATACTGTCAAGGTCCCCACAGTGCCACTAAGGTTCCCACTATGTGCCCAGGGTCCCCAGTGCACCACCAGGGCTCTCAATGTACCACCAGGGTTCACACTGTGCTCTCAGGGTCTCCACTGTGCCACCAGGGTCCCCACTGTACCACCAGGGACCCCACTGTGCCCCCAGGGTCCCCACTGTATTCCCAGGGTTCCCTCTGTACCCCTAGAGTCCCTATTATACACCCCGGGGTAACCACTGTGACCCTAGAGCCCCTTAAATGCTTCAGTAAACTCTAGTTTTATGTCCCTCACCTCTGTCAGTCCCTCCACAGGTGAAAATGGCCAGGAACACCATTTTACCTGGTGACCAGGGAATTGTAGTAGTAAAATAAGATTACACAGATTGCAAAAAATGCGTTGTGCAAGTTGAAGGCGTTTTCTACAAGGTGAGTGATGGTATTTTCTCCAGATTGAATCTGAAGCTTCTTGAGGGCAGAATCATTTCCACATCAACTATAAGGCGTTTATTACATTGGCTGCGACTTTAAACCAAACTTCAAACGCGTGGAGGCCGTCGCGTGTCCGTGCAGTCACTGAGCATTTGTTGGATGGTGCCAATGTCCTGTCCCCGACGAAGCCCAGTGCTCCCGTTCCGGTCTTTGCTTTCTGGAGATTTTCCGCAGGTTTTCTACATCAGCACTCCCCGACGTGCGCATATACCCACAAAAGAAGTTCTCTACAACCACACTGCACATTTCACATAGGTTAGAATGGAAACACGTATCTTTTCTCAGTCCTGGCTTTCGTGCAATGTTAGGGAAAAAAGATGCTGAACAGATGTGGGAAGAATCCTGGGATTGGGGTCAGCCGGGTGACTGTAAATGACCCAGCTCCACTTACTGTTTGACTCCACAGCAAGCCTTCATGCATCCTTTTAGAATTCTTGCAGATTCTGGTACTCCAGTACAGAATCCCAGGAATGGAAAACAGTCAAACATGAAAACAATATTCTTAAAATTGAAAACCTGTGGCCTTCAAGTTGATCCTGACTCGTAGTGACCTTATAGGGCAGGGTAGAACTGCACCCTAGCAGTTTCAAGAGGCAAATGGTGGGTTTGAACTACTGACCTTTTTGTTAGCAGCCAGATGCTTAACTGTTGCGCCACCAGGGCCCCCAAATTGAAAACCAAGAATGACAAATTCCATTAGCCCAGTGTATCACCTAATGTCAAAACCTAGAATGCGAGTTCCTGGAGTAAACCTGCAGGTTTATGTGGTCTGTTACGGTGGTCCGCTGATTTGACTGTTAAGCCCTTGAATAACAATCCCTGTCAGTACTCCTTTGCTAAATTATAAGAAGTGCGAACAGTCGTGTTGTTGCCTCCCTGGAAGAGCAGGTGTGTCCCTACGAGAAATGTCCCTCCTGCTGAGGTGTCACCCAGCACACAGCATGCCTCCCCGGCCCCAGGTCCTCCTGGACCGCCCTGGCCCAGAAGACTAAACGTTCCCGCCTGCTGAGACGGGCGTGCGGCCGTGGCTCTGTTCGTCAATCCGGCTCGGTGCCCCTCCGATCGCTGAGCCACGCCTAGCTCTGAGATGACAGGCTCTCACGTTCCGCACAGTCGGTGGACTAGAGACACATTATCATTTCTGTTTCACAGGCGGCTGATGAGAGACCAGGCAGAAAGGGCGGAGCTGTAAACGCTCCCTGACTCCTGACCTCCACGACCCGGAGAGTCCTTGATCCCGGGCTGTTCGCCAGCGAGCAGTTGGTGAAACAAGCCTGTTGCGCTCCACAAAGCACTGGTCTCCTGTGTAGGGGCCCCCTGGGAGTGGGCAGATGGACCCTACAAATAGCTAAATCAAGAGGATGGCGAAGTGAGGAGGGTGACAGTCACGGAATCTGAGGAGGAAACGGTACGTGCAGCCAGCTGACGCTGCGAACAACAGCGGCCTCCTTCGCCGCGAACCCAGAAGACTCAGGTGGCGCCCGGCTCCGGTACTGAACAGTTTGATCAAAAAGCTGTGTAAGAATCCGGGCCAAAAGGAAGAAGGTGCAGAACAAAATGCCAGATTCCAGTGGAATCCAGACCGTCCGCAGCCATCAAGGTTAGAAGAACTCCCGAAACTGCTGCTGCCGCACAGTCTTCATCCCTGAAACCAGAATTCAAAACTAGCCTTTAAAGTCTTCCTCAAAACCAGCGACGGTCTAGCCTACACAGTGAAGAAGGTCTGCCTTGAGCACCGTGGGTTTTCAAAGAGCTCTCAGTTTGGGATGAGACTGAAATCAGCAAGTCTGGCTGTCTGTAGGAAGCTTTGGGCCAGGGAGTTCATGTTCACGGAGGAGGCACAAACGGTGGGAAGGGAAGAGGAGAGTGGCTGTACAAGAGGAGGGTGGAATCGATGTCGCTGACTGTTCCCGTAGAAAGTCTTGGTCTACGGTTTGCCATGTACGTTGTTAGCAGCAGTAAATAACTGGTAAGAGACAGAGAGAGCGCCCTGGATGGGGCCGGAGGCCGGCACAACGGCCATTCTGCCCCGGGAACTGTGCCGAGCTCTCTCTGGAGCCCGTCGAGAGCTCTCAGGAGAAAGCATGCGAGGCACTGAGGACGAGCTCTCCGGCCGCAGGACACCAGGGTTAGCAATATTCATCAAAGGGAGCACACTGACTAATCCTGACCCCTGGGAGTGTCCTGAGAGGCAGGGGAATTAATCTCCAGGTAAGGGCCAGTGAGGAGGCACTTCTCATCACTTCTTCTTCCTCTGCTGAAGAGAGCAGATTTTGGGTGCCTGAAAAAGAAATCCTAAGTTTGTGACACGTGACAGAAAGAGACGCAGAGCAGTGTGGAAGGAGGGCCCCCGGCCCCTGTTGTGAGAGACAGATTCAAATCGCAGGCTCTGTGGAGCACAGCCCTCCTCGGGAAAGCACAGTTGCACCAGGAGTCAGAGTCAAGGCCACGGAAAGACTTTTGTCCGAGGGGGTTCTGCTCCATCTCCACCTGCTTTCACCTCCTGCTCACGTGTTCCTGTGTGCGTCGGAACAGAGCCACCTCCATGGTGTTTTCAATGGCTGAGCTTTCAGAAGCTTGTACCGAATGTGTCCTTTAAGGTGCCTCTGGGTGGACTCAAATCTCCAGCCTCTCTGTTAGCAGCTGCGCCCACCGGGTCACTCCTTAGCAGCAGCGGAGAGGTTTTAATAGCTGGTGATGAGTGACCTTTGCCCAGCCACACTGGAACCGTGAGACAGCTCTGGGCTTCACTCACGTAACCAATCATCTGAATTTGCTACCACAAGATGACCTGTGTCTTTCAATGACCTGTCAGTACCTGGCATGGATTGAATTGGTCCCCCAAATATCTGTCAACTGGACTAGGTCTAACGTTTTGTCTGTCTAGTGGGATTTTCCTCTGTGTTGTAAATCCTGTCATTTTGATGTAATGCGATGGATTGGTGGCAGTTATGCTGATGAGAGCTGCAAGATTAGAAAGTGTCTTACAGCAGTCTCGGAGACACAAAAAAGGGAAACCGCCAGAGAGACAGGGAAACCTCACACCACCAAGGATGCAGTGCCGGGAGCTGAGTGTGTCCTTTGGACCTTAGGTTCCTGAACTGAGATGCTCCCAGATTAAGGGAAGACTGATGACAAGGGTGCTCCTTCAGAGCTGACACGGAGAGACCCTTCCCTTGGAGATGACACTTTCAATCTGAAGCTAGAGCTTACGACACCATGAGAAATTAAATTTCTGTTTGTTAAAGCCATCCTCCTGTGGTTTTTCTGTTACAGCAGCACTAGGTGACTGAGACACCCACCTGTGCTATTTCTGTTACAGCAGTACCAGGGGACGAGGACAGCATCCTAGCCTTGAGTGCCCTGCTGGATGGCTGCTGGCTGCTCCTATGACTGGTGTGACCTGTGGTTCAGAGTCACCTGTGCACTCCTCTGTACCCCTTCAAGCTGCAGAGTCTCCCAAACCGCCAGTCAGGGAGCTGTCCGAAGGTGGAGCTTCTCACCCACAGAATTCTGACTAATAGACACATTTTGCACATTCTGACTAATAGACACATTTCACTTACTGCTTCAGGCAAAAGGCTGTCATACTGCTGTGGTCACAGCTGCACATTTGGCCAAGGTGCCACTCCGAGCCTTGTCACACGAATCAATGATGGCTGTGAATTGTAAAATCTACAATCAGGCACTTCACAAGATTTTTGCTAAGATATGTGTCTCTATCCATCTTTTGTTTTCTCAAAGCTGACTATAGAGCTAGCAGACGTAATGTGGCCCTAACCACATCTTACTAGGTCTAATTAGAAGGGCTCTAAGTCTAGCTTTGGAGTCGAACAGATATGAATTTGAATTCTATCTATACCATTGATTTAGTGTATGATCTTGGACTAGTTTCTCAAACACTGGGCCTATCTTGCAAGTTAGGGTACAAACAGTGCAATGATGTATATCAAGAACTTAGCAGATAATTCCAAAAAGAGCACAATGCTCAAAGCAATCATACTTTACTAGTTAAGATAAGCTATTTTGTTGGTTCCAAGAAGACTTCAGGGGACAGTTTTGGTTTAAGGTTCACAGTTCAAGGGTTATCTCAGGGCATTAGTTTGGTGGGTTCATCCAGCCTCAGTAGCTCCAAAAATCTGGAGTCTATTGATAATTTTTGATCTGTTCCACATTTCCCCCTTTTGCTCAGGATTTTTTTTTAATAGAAGCTTTGATCAAAATGTTCAGTAATGGTAGCCATGCATCATTTAGCTCTTCTGGTTTCACAGCGAAGAAGGCAGATATTCACGAAGGCAATCAGACACTCATTCCATTTTTTCCTCTAATTCCTGACTGTCTTTCTTAATCTATTGCTTTGAATGTATGCAGTCATTTAAAAATACTGTGCGAGGTCAAGTTGACAAACACAATTCAAATGGTCGAGTATGAACCTGATGGGGAAGTGAGTTAAGACAATGGTGGTGGAGATGTGTTTTGTGTTCCTCTGGCACTCCATGGCGTATTCACTATTCTTCACCAACACTTTAATTCGAAGGCGTCGATAGTTCTTCAATCTTCCTTATTCATTGTCCATCTTTCAGAATGCTTCAGCTGGCATCCCATCAACACTTGGAGCCTTTTTTGCGACGCCTTCCGTGCAGCTTGAACTTCTTCCTTGAGCGCTCTCTGGGCTTCATCTCATGCTGCCTCCTGAAATGACTAAACTCAGCCAATTATTTCTGGTACAGTGATTCTGTGCATTCCTTCCATCTTCTTTTGATGCTTCCTCTGTTATTCAAAATTTCTCCCTAGAATCCTTCGCTGTTACAGCCTGAGTCTCCAATTTTTTCTTCACTTCTTACAGCTTGAGAAATGCTGACTATGTTCTTCCCTTTTTTTTTCTAACTCTAGGTTTTTGCACATTTCATTATAATGTTTTACTTCGTCTTCTCAGGCACTCTTTGAAATCTTCTGCTCAGCTCTTTTACTTCATTATTTCTTCCATTCAATTTGCCTACTTGATGTTCAAGAGTGAGTTTCAGAGAGTCTTCTGACACCCATTCTGGCATTTCTCTCTCTGTCTCTCTTTCTCTCTCTGTCTCTTTCTCTCTCTGTCTCTTTCTCATGCTCTCTCCCTTCTTCCCTCCTTCTCTTTCTCTCTTTCTGCTCCTCCCTCCCTCCCTCTCTTCCTTCTTTCTTTCTTGTCTTTTGAATGACCTCTTGTTTTCTTAAAGCATGATGTCTTTGATACCATTCTCACCTGATTTTCAGTTATTGGTGTTCAATATGTCAAATTTCCCACAGCCCATTTTAGACTACGTCAACAGGCAAGTACTCAGCTGTTACCGAGAGGCTGATTGTTTGAACCCCACAGCAACTCCGAGGGAGAATGAGCTGGCCTTGGGTCTCTTTGAAAACCACTGCCTAGTAAACCCCGCAGTGCAGCTCTCCTGTGCCGTATAGAGTTGCTGTGAGTCGGGGATGGACTCGAGGGCACACAACATAGCATTCTATCTGTAACTTACTCTCAAGTGATTCAGGAAAGTTTACACGTACAGTTATGTGTCACGTAACACCAGTTCAGGTAACGTCCAGTCGCGTGTAAGTTTATGGTCCTATAAAGTTACGACAGAGCTCAGAAATCCCAATGAGAGAACCTCTTTAACATAATAATAAATATTTTGACAATAATAATAATGTTCTGATATACATTGCAAAGTAGTGCTGTTATGTTGTTATAGACCACTGTATGTACTTCACATTTTTAATATAACAGGTTTTATGGGGGTTGGTTCGTAAGTCCAGGTTGTATGTAAGCCCAGTATTCAGCACCCAGGGACTGCCTGTACGTGATATGATGTTCACACAATATCCGTGTCACCTAACCCCCTTTTTCACAGAACACATTGTGAACATTAAGCAACACGTAAATATTTGTATCCATGTGCTTAGCTATACAACAATACATTATCTTGCTGTGTGTGCATGTGTGTGCGTGCGCGCGTGTGTGTGCGTGCGTGTGTGCGTACAGTGAGAATCATATCACAAATGTGATCTATGTTAATATGTGGGGAACCTTGGTGAAACGTATCCGAAGATTTATTTGTATTCATTTTCCAACTTTCCTGTAAGTCTGAATTTATTTGAAAATACAAAGTAAAAGAAAAAAGAGATGTGTTTTCCTCTCTATTGCCAGCTACAGACTGGACACACAGTAAGTGCTCCATAAATGTTTCTTGAAGGAATGAGGGATGAGCATGAAGTGAGGGACCAGGCCTGCAACACCAGGTTTGTGGCACTCTCCCTGGAAACGGCACTGCGGCCAAGGCCCTGGGCAGCCTCCGCAAGGGAGGGCGTGTGTGGAGAAAGGTCTGGGGGCTCTGTGGGTTCCTTTGTTGATTAGACATGAAAAACTCAAACAGGCCTCATTTACTTTTCCCGCATCTTTTTGGCTCCTGCCACAGTAAATAATGATTTGTGTGCTTATCCTGTTGCCCAAACCCATGGCCGTCAAGTTGACCCTAACTCACAGTGACCCTGCAGGACAGAGCAAACTGCCCCGCAGGGTTTCCGAGGAGAGCTTGGTGGGTTCCAGCTACCAGTATTTCAGTTGGCAGTCTGCTCTTTGGCACCACCTATCTCTAGATCACGCTAATTACAGTAACAGTGATAGCGCTTCTGCTACCAACTACACGGCCTTCAAATCACAACTTTCTCAACTCTTCATTAAACTTTTGAAGCGTTCAGTTGACCCTTGTTTGTCCCTGGATACGAATTCTGATAGCATGGGGGTTTGAGAAGAACTCGGCTCAGAATTCTATTTATTCAATGTATGTCATTGAGTATTCTGCCTGCTAAGTGTCTTATTTTAGAATCAGCCATATGGAAGTCTCATGCCAGGGCTTATCTCGACTGAGCTATCTGATAGTATGGTAATTACTACAGAGCCATCGAGTGCCACCACCCAATTTGCATTTCTTAAGGGAATAATTTCCTGCAGGACAAATAACAGTTGTCAAAGGACTAAGAATAATTTTGTTTACAAGTACAAAATTAGAAACCGCTAAACAAGTGGGGGCATGCACTAAAGACGTCACTTTCACTCTTGAGGATATGACTTTCAATCAAGCCCCAAATTACACTGCCTCTGAGGCAATTCCGACTCAGAGTGACCCTGTAAGGCAGAGAAGAAGAGCCTCACAGAGTCTCCAAGGAGCACCTGGAGGATTCAAATGGCTGATTTTTTGCTTAGCAGCCATAGCACCTAACCATTGTGCAACCAGGGTTGTCATCAAACTTTAAACGCTAACATTGGGGAAAAAATACCATCGCAGCTATTCTGCGGGCAAGCGGTACCCCGTGGCTCTTCCTGACCCGTTAGTGGGACTGTGCGGGAGGAACAACGTGCCCTTTCTCTCCTTGTCATCTTTGTCGTCTCCCGCTGCAGCAGAGTCCAGTCGGACCCACAGCTGTCCTACAGGACAGAGCAGAAACACCCTCAGGGCGTTCTGAGGCTATCCCCTTTAAGGAAGCTGTTCTGGGATCTCTTCTCCCTTGGAGCCGCCAGTGGGTGTCAACCACTGCGCTTCCCGGTCACACCACCAGGCCCCCTCCTGGGTTATAAAAGCACTCAGCACTTACCTCAGTTTTGTTTAAACCGGCTCCATAAACACAAATCCGTCAGTGTTCGCACAGCCTTAGCACTACGCTTCTGCTTCCCAACACTCTCCTTCCCCGGCCGCACACAGCACCTGCGTGTACCCTTTGGTGTGTTGGTATCTGCTCAACTGTCTCCTCACTGTTTCCCAAGCGAGAGGCTGTAGATTTAAACAGTTCCTTTTATTGACCCGAAATCATAGTTCATTCCACCACCAACCCCACATTCTGATGCTGTTGGTAGAAACAGCCTCTGCTATGACAAACATCATGAGTTTGGCTATTAAATATTGTCCTCCTGTAAAAAGCACCCAAAGCATGTTCCATCCCAGCCTGTGATGCTGCTGAGGTCCCACTGTCATGGCCATTCCCTGCCCTGGAGCTGCCCTGAGAAGTCAAACAAGTGAGTAGCGACATTATGCAGGCTTTCACGTCTCAAATTTTAGAGAGACTTGACAGTCGTCAGGAAACCCTGGTGACATGTGGTGAAGTCCTACGACTATTCTCCAAAGGGTCAGCGGTTCACGTCCACCAGGTGCTCCTGGGAGACTCTGGGGCAGTTCCATTCTGTCGTATAGAGTCCCGGTGAGATTGAGCAGACTCGGTGGTGGTGGCCTTGGCTTCACTTATTTATTTATTCAACAGTCATCAAAACATTAATTACAGTTTAAAGAGTCCACCTATGTACCTCGTAGTCGCTTAGCACGTGTAGCAGCCAAGATTTGGGGGCTTGCGGACGATTAAAGCACCCTATGCTGAGAGCTATGGCCTCCCCTGGTGCCGGTCCCTAGCTGTGGTGGACTTTGACAGACTAAAGGTGGACTTGTGGTTGTGTTCTCTGCAGACTTCCTACAGCTAAGCCCTTCATCTGAGCTTGTGGGATGGCTTTCACCGAGATTATTACCTGAGCAAAGAATTGTCTTATCAGTAGAGCTGACTTAAGGTGCATTGGTGGCCTACTGAAAACCCTGGTGGCCTAGTGGGTTAAGTGCTTGCTACATCTTCTAACCAAGAAGTTGGCAGTTCAGATCCACTAATTGCTCCCTGGAAACTCTGCAGAGCAGTGACCCTATAGGGTCACTATGAGTTGGAATCGACTCGATGGCAGTGGGCTTGGTTTGGGTGGTTTTGGTGGCCTGCGAGTTAAGTGCCTGGCTTCTAATCGAAAGCCTGGGATTTCAAACTCATCCAGCCCCTCCAAAGGAGGAAGATCTGGCCGTCCCCTCCCGTAAAGGCCGCAGGTTACTAACCTCTATGGGAAGCCCTACTCTGTCACCTGTGTCCTGATGAGTTGGAAACTGACTGGACAGCACCTAACAGTAACAACAGAACTGCAATGTAATTTACCCTGTTTTTGCTCAAATAATGTGTATGCTATACATAATTTTTAGCAACCACATAGCGTCTTGCCGCCTTATTTTATTAGATGCTCCACATCTACAAGTTCTACATGTTGGCCCACTATTTGGAAACCTATAGTAACCGGGTAGCTGATCCTCAGCTTTCCCATTTTTTTTTAGCACCAGTACTACATGTAATGGATGAAAGTATCATATTTCACATCCCCATGACAATGACAAATGACCATACAGAATAAGCATTTGTCTACACAGTACCAAATAGAGACATGTCAATTATCCAGTAACTGAATTAACGCTGTCTAGATGGGTAATTTAAATACCGGGAATCCAGTGGGAACCATTACTTACAAAAACGCCTCCTCGTATTTACATATCTCATTAATGCATCAGAGGTAATATTCATAATAAGATGAAGACTGATGGTAAGCGCACCAAACTTCCTTCTGTAAGGTGGTGTGTTCATCTGATGTCCATCATGACCGTTGTTGATGTCAACGGAGCTGTGCCACCACTGACTGTGAAAAGTTCCCAAAAGAATTAATAAGCCACGACCACATCCACTCACTCCACTGGATGGAGAACAGCTCAGCCCTCTGCTTCTTCTCACCATCTCTCGTGAACTAATTTGTCAATGGGAAGAAAGGTCTTCCTCCTAAAATTCAGCTTCTGGGGCTTCCTGCTTCAGGAAATTGTAGGTATCCATCACCTGATCAACACTTTATTGCCTGGTTTTAAACCGTCTCCAATCACTGAATATCCCAGCTCACACTCATTCACTCTCAGGCTAAGTCTCTGCTGCTGAAATTGCTACTGTGTCAAAACTTTGTTTAATAACACTGTCAGAAGCTGCTGATAACGGTTTCAATGAACTACAAAGTCAACTTGAAGAGCTGTACCGGTTTTAATATTCTTATTTCAGTGTCTACCCTTTAGAGTAGTGCTATTCATACATTTTTGGTACATAAAAATGCACTTTCGCCAGTGTTATTTTAAGGCAATTAGGAGACAGAAGGATTTTGAGTGAAGATAGAGAATCATGTCCCGTCAAAACTACCAGGAAAACAGTGACAAGCTCTGGGGAAGGCAGCACTGACCTCAGGCTCGAGCCGTCATCTTACTCACTTTGGACAAGTTTTTGGAAGGGACTAGTCCCTGGAGAAGGACACTTGCCTGGCAAAGTAGAGGACCAGCGAAAAAGAGCCCAAAAGAGAAGGCCGGTCGATAAGACAGACTGACACAGCGGCTACAGCGGTGGGTTCAAGCCTGTCTACTACTGTGACGGTGACGTGAGACCCAGCACTGCTTCACTCTGTGTGACAGCAGGTCGCCGTGAGTGGGAACCAACCGGGCAGCTCGTGACAGCGACAGCCTCTGTGAGGGCAGACCACCAGGTCTTTCTCCTGTGGAGTCATCGGTGGTGTTCGCATCGCTGACCGTCTGATTATTGTCCGAGCGCTTCACCGTCACACCACCAGGACACCCTGGCTATCTAACACACAGGTTGGATTCAGACGAAATCCTCTGTTTTAATATATTGTATTATTTCAAGGGATGTGGGAAACTTTGAAATGTCATTTGTCTTCCCCTTTGCAGATTTTAAAAGCAAGTAAAGCACAGACGATGGACACAGCGTAACCTTGCAGTGCATGGTGGCCAAAGAACTGGGACCCTAGGACTGCCTCCTTGGTTAATAAACACCACTCTTCCTTGACGGGCATCACGCCAGTCCGTCAGATGTGGATCGGTCCAGGGCACAGGACCATCCTGGATGTTTGATCCACAGCACACATCATCCCTGAACTGCTGGAAAACGTCACTTCTACAGTCTTGTTCCAGTAACAACTGACAAATACTCAGTCACATTGATGCCACCATCAAACTAATTCCAGAGGTCAACAAACCAATCAGCCAGTTGCCGTGATTTCAACTCATGGCGCCCTCTTGTGTCAGAGCAAAAGCGTGCCCCGGAGGGCTTTCTCTGCCCCGTTTTTTGGCAGTAGGTCACTGGCCTGTCCTCTGAGGTGCTCCCGGGTGGCCTTGAGCTGCTGAATGCAGTAACTGCTTGCACCCTCCCCCAAACCCAAACCAAACCCATTGCTGTTGTGTTGATTCCAGCTCATAGCAGCCACGCAGGTCAGAGTTGAACAGCCCCGTAGAGTTCCCAAGGAGTGCCTGGTGGGTTCGAGTGCCTGGCTTAGCCGCTCCGCCAGCAGGGTGTCCTTGCCCCAGCCAGGGACTCCAGTCCTACAGACACTGTCGTGGCTGCTAAGTTTCTTCCAGTTCAATTCATCCTGACCCTGCATGGCAGAGCAGACCCCTCTGCTGGGTTTTCTGGGTGTTGGCTCTACAGATGAGCCGTGGTATCACGGCATGGAAAGCGCTCAGCTGCTACCTGAAAGGCTGGTCGTGCAGACCCCCAGCCACGCCACTGGAGAAACAACGGGCAGTCGCCTCCTGTAAACAGTCTTGGAAACCTTTCGTGGCGGTTCTGTTCTGCCCCACAGGGTCACTACGGGTTGGAATTGACTTGAGGGAAATGGCTTAGTGTTTATGGGAAAAGGTCACCAGGGCTGCCCCCGTCAGAGCTGTGGGGTGAACCTGAACCGTCAGCCTTTCAGTTAGCAGCCAGTGCTAACCACTGCACCATCAGGACCCCTGACTCTCGGGTATCAGTCTGTGAAGGTGGGTGGTATACTTCGTTGAACTGCCTTTCCTGGAAGACTTTCGCTGGTGGATTTTGTGTGGCATTTCCTTCCTTCCTTCCTTCCTTCTTTCCCTCCTGCCCTGCTTCCCTTCCTTCCTTTTTTGTATTGAAGATTGAAGAGACCTGACATTACTGATTTTAAAATTCTCTGTGATGGATGCCTTGCTGTGAAGCAATGGCCAGAAGGACTCGTGTCTCCTTCTTTTCCCAGGTGGGCCCAGGTGGGATGCTGAGAGAAGGGGGCACGCGTGTAGGTTTCCCAGGGCTGGCAGTGGCTGCAGAGCAGCAGGGCCTGCCTGTGGCTGGAGGCCGAGATGCCACCCAGAGCAGGCCCAGCTTCAAGGTGAACCCAAGAGGGATACAGAAGGAGAATTTTCTTTCTGCTGAAGTTTGAAAACAAATCTCCAGATGGCAAAAGGAAGAACCAGGCAGATGAATAATAACAGTAAATGTTTATGGCCATGCTAATAAGGCCGCATTCTGCTGGAGCGTACTGTGCACACCAGAGGCCTGGAGCTGCGATTTCAGGAACTCACAAAGACCGAAAGAGCCTCTCTCTCCCTACCGTTTAAAGATAAATCCCATTCTGCGATCGCAGCTAAAGGATAAAACCCAGATGCTAGAGGTGGAGGAAACATGCTGATTATTACAAATGAGGCAAGTCAGAGACTTTCTTAAGAGCTGATTTTTATAAAAGGAGTAAAACTACAAGGACTTTTTGTTGGGGTCAAGAACTCACAAAATGAGAAGGAAAGGCTAAGAAGTGCTGTGTCTACAGAAACTCTTAGAAAACTGGGTCTGTAAACAAATGTAGAATTTACCAAACAGGATACTGGAGACTTTCCTCTGCAGAGGAAACTAATTATCATGTGGTGTTTTACCAGGACATGTCTAAGAAAGAGACGACTTGTGTGAAATAACCAACTAGAGAGAATTACAAATAAAATATGTATCAAGAGAGTAATGATGGGGGAATTGTCCTGCCAGATGTTGAAATGTGCTCTAAAACTATGAAATAGAAACCGACGTTGAGCTGCTGGTACCAAACTGACACAACAGTGTGATACAGCAACAGCCTAATAGAAGAGCCTGGTGCACATAAAACTGTGTGTTATGATAAATGAGCACGGCACATACAAATGGAAATGATGAGTCAACTGTCCTGAGACAGTTGATGTTACAGTTGTTGGCAGGTGCCTTCAAGTCGATCCCAGCTCCCAGGGACCTTGTGCACAGCAGGACGAAACCCTGTGAGGTCCCACAGCGCCCACAGTCCCGGCGGTGCTCGAGCCCCCGCCGCAGCCGCGGCGTTAGGCTGTCCTGCGGAAAGCCCTCCTCTCCTCGTTTTTGCTGACCCTCTACTGTACCCAGCAAGATGTCCTTCTCCAGGACTGATCCCTTCCAGCAACATGCCCAAGGTGTATGAGATGTAGTCCGGCTTCCAAGGAGCACTCTGACTGTCCTTCTTCCAGAACAGATCTGTTTGTTCTTGGGGAGATCCATGGTCCGTTCCACATTCCTCTCCACAACGCATCAGTTCTTTTTCTGTCTTCCTCATTCATTGTCCAGCTTTTGGACGCCTATGATGTGATTGAAAATACCATGGATTGGGTCAGGTGCACTTTAGTTTTCAAGACGACATCTTTACTTTTCCACACTTTACGGAGGTCCTCTGCGCAGATTTTCCCAGTGGAATGTGTCTTTTGATTTCTTGACTGCTATTTCCACGAATGTTGATAGTGGAACCGAGTAGAATGAAGTCCTTGATAACTTCATTCTTTTCTCTGTTTATCACAATACTGCTTCCTGGTCCAGTAGTAAGGATTTTTGTTTTCTTCACGTTGAATTGTAATCCATACCAAAGGCTGTGGTCTTTTATCTTCATCAGTGTTTCAAGTCCTCTTCACTTCCAGCAAACAGGATTATACCATCTGCAGAACGCACGTTGTTAGTGAGTCTTCCTCCAACCCTGCTGCTCCCTCCTTCTTCATATAGTCCAGCTTCTTGGGTTGTTTGCTTGGCATACAGATCGAAAAGGTATGGTGAAAGGGTACAACCCTGACTTTACACCATGAAAACATGTGATGTGAAAAGATACAACCTTCCCTGACTTTATACCACGCAGTGTCCCCTCATTCTGTTTGCACAACTCCTTCTTGATTCAGGTACAGACTTTTCGTGAGCACAACTAAGTGTCCTGGAATTCCCATTCTCTTCAGTGTTATGCATAACTTTTTATGTTTGTAAATGGTCGGTAAATGTAGGTCAACATCTTTCTGGTGTTCTCTGCTTTCAACCAAGATCCATCTGACGTCAGCAATACCCCTGGTTCCACATTCTCTTCTGAATCTGCCTTGAATTTCTGGTGATTGCCTGTTAATACCGCTGCAGCAGCCTTTGAATAAACTTTAGCAAAATTTTACTTGTGTGTAATATTTATGACACCGTAGAACTGCCCAGTAAGGTTTCCCAGGCTGTAATCTTCACAGGCAAAGGAGAGGGCTGTTCTCTGGTGCTATGAAATCTAGAGTAGCCTGGAAAGGGATGATAAATGATGTCTGTTGCCTACAGGAAAAAAAAAAAAGTTACATCATGATAAAGAGAGATGATATTGAAATCATCAAGGATTTCATTTTACTTGGGACCCCAATCAACACCCACGGAAGCAGCAATCAAGAAATCGGAGGCTACATTGCACTGGGTAAATCTGATGCAGAACATCTATGTAAGTGTTTAAAAGCAAAGGTGTCGCTGTGAGACTGAACCTGAGCTTGACCTAAGCCGTGGGATTTTCCATGGCCTCATATGCATGGAAGTGAGGGACTGTGAAGAAGGAAGACTGTAGAACTGACACCTTTGAGTTACGGTGTTGGCAAAGCTTGTTGAGCTGGTCTGCCAGAGAGTGAACAAGCCTGTCTTGGAGGCAGTGCAGCCGGAGGGCTCCTTAGAAGTGAGAAGGGCGAGACTGTCTCGTATACTTGGGACAGTTAGCAGGGGCGACCAGTCTGTGGAGAAGGACACGATGCTTGATAAAGCGGAGGGTCAGCAGAAAAGAGGACGAGCCCCAGCGAGAGGACTGACCTAGCGGCTGCGGCACTGCCTCGGACGTCACGGCGGTTGGGAGTGCAGTGCGGGGCCAGGAGGGTTCCTCTGTCGTACATGGGGTTGCCGTCGGGGAGCTGACCTGACAGCACCTGACGACAGCGCCATTGGCTGCAGGGGTCTCCCGGCGGTGTCACCCACGCTGCCTCTTACTGCTCCCTTTCAGCACCCCTCGCCCATCTGCGCCCTGTACGTGTTCTTTGGCACAGAGACGCAGCCGTCCCATCAGTGGTTAATCCCAGGGAGAGGCCATCTCGCCCTGCGGCTGGGTGCCTAACTCGGGGGAACCAGGCTGGTGACGAATGTGCTGCTGTCTTCATCCCTGTCCTGGTCAGGCTGTGAGTAATCAATACGTAGCGATCTCACCGTGGGAAGTGTCTGATCTGTGCTCTGCTTCAAATGGTCCTTCAAGAACGTGTGAATACAGCGACTGGAATGTCTCTGGGGGCCATTAGTCAGCTTACCAGGCCGTCCCAGGTCAGAACTCTGCGACCCCAGCCCCAGGCTACCATAGACTTAAATCTTCATTGTGAAGGACTGAGTGTCCAGCGATCTCTGTCGTAGAAACTACCACTAAGTTAGGTCTGCACTAGAACTTTGCAGTTACTGTGCTGAAACCTCAGAAAGAATGCTAACAACATTCAGTGTCCTAAATGTTCTCATGCCTGCCCTGGCGTGTCGCTTCAGCACACTGAGATGTTTCTGCAACTTAGTTTTTTCCATCCAGTGCGTTCACTCTCTCCAACATTTGGGTCATCTGCAAGTGTGATGAGTGATTTTACCGTGTAGTAACATTAGTAGAGCGTAGAGAAGGAACTTCAGCTTGTCTGAATTCCAGGAGGCTCAGAAACCATAGCAAAGGTGACATCGGTCCTGGATATTAGACACTAGTTCCCCTTTCCTGGGATTCTTTAGAGAAGGACAAGGGTCTTCCTGAAAAAGGACTTGAATGAGAAAAGACTCGGCTGTGTGGAAGACTGTGTATTACAGATACCGTGAGTTAGGATGGACACCGCAGTGGTGTGGTGGTGAATGCTGTGGTCGCTAACCAAAGGCGGGCAGTAGAAATCCACCAGGCCCCCCGGAAACTGTGGGACAGTTCGGGTCTGTCCCGTAAGGTTGCTGTGAGTTGGAATCAGTTTGATGGCAGTGGGTTTGGTTTCTTTGGCTTGGTAAGCTAGGATGTCAGGGGCATCTTAGGGAATTTTGGGAGCTCTCATGGACTGAATTGTTTCCCCCCAAAATATGTATTACCAATACTACTCCTCACAACTGTGGTTATAATCTCATGTGGGAATGAATTTTCCGTGTTATGTTAATCAGACCATATCAGTGTGGGGTAGTTTTTAAGCCCATCACCTTTGAGATCTAAAAAAGAGTAAGAGAACAGAGGGAAAAGCAGAGGCGGGGACAGGGATGCCACACCTCGCAGGACACCGAGGAGCCAAGGAGCAGAAGCTGAGGAGACCAAGACCTTCCCCCAGAGACAGGGAAAGCCTCTCTCCAGGGCGCACACCTGAATGTGGACTCTCAGCCTCTAAACTGTATAAAGCCACCCAGATGTGGAATTGTTCTTACGGCAGCCCTCAGTGACTAAGATAGGAGGTGAGTCACAGAGGACCCTAAGGTACCCCGAAGAGGTTTGAATTCATTTTTAATTCATTGTCTTGAGAGACAGACACTAACATCAGACATAAATTTTTGGAAGATCTTTTCAGAACAGTCTTTTAAATCGATAAGTGCATTTTATATTCCCCCAAATCACTGAGTAGAAAACAGATAAAACTACATCGCCCAAGCGCCTCCTCCCTGCAGGCTGCACCATCTGACGTGCCTTGGATGTGGTGGCCATATGTTGCATATTTTGCAGACCTCTTTTGAATTTCAAATTGTCCTGCGGCTGCTCCAAACGTCTCAGCCTTGTCAACCTTATGTCCTGATTTTTGTTCCAGAAAATGTGGTGACTGGGGCTCTGAGCACACTCTCCACCCTCTTATGGGGGCTACCCCGGGGGTCTTCAGCTCCTCAGTGGGGTTCTGTCCGCTGTCTCCAGGGAAGCGACCAGGCTGCAGCATGAAATGGGGGCCAAAGAACAGGCCGTTTGTCGTGCGGTTTTAGGATGACGGGAAGCGCTGGTCATGAAGGGTAAGCAGGAGCGGTCTGTCAGCGCCTATTTTTAGTCTGTGTGCAAGAGGCTCACAACCTTAATTTTCACAGCAACATAAATATTATGACTGTAATTAATCATGAACATTTGATGACGTTGGTGCGCGTCCTCTACTCTTGCCTAGAGTATCACTGGGTGTCACTCTGTGTTTGGGGTGCCTTTTAAGTCTGGAAACACGCCCTGAGTGTGGCTGATTTCTGAACAAAGGCTGCTAGCAACAGACACCCTGGCCACAACAAGACCCTGGTAAATAGGTCGTGACGGCTGTGCATTTTTGACACAGGGCATTAAAATATCCTGGGATGCTAAAAACTGAGTGTTCCTCATGAGAGCTGGACTGGCACGAGGGACGCGCGCTATCAGGGACGGTGCCTTGCAGCGTGGTCATCTTCACAGGCGAGCAACAGACGACGGCGTCTAAGACGCCAGCAGCTCGCAGGTGGGTAGAGGTCAGCGTGTGTCTCTGGCAGGCACCCCTTTCAGCTGGCGTTTGAGTGAGGACAAAGACCATCTGGGGATTCCAATCCCGTGGTCCACTGTATGTCAAAGGCAACTCAGAGCCCAAAGCACTTTGCCAGGAGGAAAAAGTATGCTTCCTGGAAATTTTTCCCTAATTTGGCCTTTTCTGACTAAGAAAGTATTTTTTCTTCAAAGTGTGCATTTTCTTTATAGTAAAACTAAGTTGCAGCAAAAGAAGAGAGTTTCGGAAAACTATACTTGAATTATAAAGGCAAATCGCCACCATGGTCCACAATCTGTCCGTCAGTGTATCATTGTGTGGTGCCTCCTGGGTTGCTGTGATGCTGGAAGCCATGGCACTGGTGTGTCAGATGCCAGCAGAGGTCCCCAAGGGGGACAGACCTCAGCGGAACCTCCAGACTAAGACAGACTGGGAAGAAACGCCTGGTGGTCTGTCTCTGCAAACTAGTCAGTGACAGCTCCGCGAGTCACAGTGCAATGCTGCTTGATGGACCGCCGGGAGCCAAACCTCCGCAGGCGGCAGGTCGGGGCCTCAATAACGGACTCAGACACATCAGCAACCGTGAGGAAGAGAGAGGAGCAGGCAGCGCTTGGTTCTGTTGTGCTGGGGATCCCCGAGAGTCTGAGTTGGCCTGAGAACCCCACCGAGGGGTGCCACAGTGCGTCCTGTTGGTCGAGCCTCCTGATCCCGGGGCACAGAAGAGTGCCTTCGATTTGCAGACCTGGGTAGGTGTGGTAGGTAAGACGGTTGCAGTTTTGTCACTCTCTCTTGTTAAGAGGTGGATCTAATTCCTCTCCATCTGGATCAATCTCTGATCACCTGGATCAATAAAGTATGGAAACAGTGGTGCTCTGCTAGGACCAGGCCTGGCTTTGGAGGGGCCTGTCAGCTGTCACTTCACTCTCTTGGAGCCCTGAACATTGTGACAGAAGTCTGACTGTTCTAGAGCCCTCCTTCTGCGGGCCAGCCCAAGCCAAGTGGAGAACAACATGTGGGTGTCCTTGCTGACAGCTGAACTCATCACCCACCGACAGTGAGCCCCGAATGCTGGACACTGTACGTGCCCTCAGGACCATCCAGCCCAGTCAAGCCTTCGGATTATTGCCGCCCCGGCTGCCACTGAACTGAGACCACCTGGAAGACTGCAAGCAGAGCCCCCACATCCCACAGCACCACAGTCTTCAGTGGATGTTAGGACCCCGTGTGGAACAGAGCGAGAGGCTGCCGTCCTGAGCCCCACCCCCAGTCCTTGTCACGCTCGCGCCCGTTGTGGTCACTGCTGTGTCGGTTCACCACGTGGAGGGTCTTCCTGCTTTCCACTGACCGTGACGTCCTTCTCCAGGGACGGGCCCTCCTGTTAACAAGTCTGGGGTACGGGAGATGAAGTCTCACCTTCCTCCTCGTAAGGGTCATTCTGCCTGTACTTGACGACAAACAGAGAAAATATCAAAATTGTCAAGGCTTTCGTTTTCCTTGGATCGACAATTGATGCCCATGGAAGTAGCAGTTGATAAATCCAGTGACACACTGTGCTGACAAATGTGCTGCAAATACGCCTTTAAAATCTTTAAAAAACCAGAGATGTCACTTGGATGTCTAAGGTGTGCCTGAGTCAATCCGTGACACTTTCAATCACCTCATACGCATGTGAAAGCTGGACGCTGGAAAAGGAAGAACTGACGAGAAACACAATCTGTAATAATACACTGTTATTATACTCCCCAAGGGTTGCTCAAACAAGAGTCCACGTGGCCCAAGCTTCAAAGGAGGAGTGCCGTCAGCCAAAATCCTAGCTCTGCTGTTCTGTGGGAGTGGTTCCCCGTGTCAGCTGGTCCGGTCCGTGGTTCCCTGTGTCACGCCTTCCTCGGGCTCCTGGTCTTGTGGCGGCATCTGTCTCTCCACTGTCCACTCTGCAGGGGTCTTTGTGTCTTTCTGACACTAGGAGGTGATTCTGTCCTGCGGGGAGCTCACCGCCCTTCGCCAGTGGCCCTCGGGTGGACTGTGACTCTCAGTGACTGAGTGTTGGTACTGTAGACTTGAGCTCCACAGTGTTCCCGAAGGCTAATTCTTCAGAAGCAGAGCCCCAGCCTTTCCTCCCGGAAGCCTCTGGGTGGGCTCGAGCCTCTGACCTTCCAGCCATCAGTGAGCACACCTGTTTCTAGTAGCAGCCATCCATGCAAAAGAAATCTTCTTTCCAAACAGGCTCATCCGCTCAGGGGTGGGGTCAGGGTTTTAGCACACGTCTTCAGGGGACA
Source organism: Heterohyrax brucei (assembly GCA_028571685.1). Lineage (NCBI taxonomy): Eukaryota > Metazoa > Chordata > Mammalia > Hyracoidea > Procaviidae > Heterohyrax > Heterohyrax brucei. Next base: position 85,642,681 of record CM053159.1, read on the forward strand.
CGGATCAATCCACAGCCAGTGGCAGAGTGACGTGCGCCCCAGACGGCCACCTCTAGGGGCCAGGTGTCTGCGGGCTCAGCCTGCGTTTCATTCCACTTGCCGTTCCGTGGGAGATGGTATCACTCCGGGCAGCCAGCTGCGCCTGGATTTCTTCCCTCCTTTTTACTGTTTCAGTAAGAAAAATCCTGTCCCAAGACATGATGAGATTTTCCTAGCCACAAAGAAGAGGAGAAACTCCGTTAGAGAAGGCTGAAGCCCCCTGCTGTCCACAGAAGGCTGGCCTCTGGGGACAAAGACCCGGCGGTCTGCTCTCTCAGAGATGACAGCCTCGAAATCCTGTAGGCGCCACCTCTGCTCCGTCACACAGGGTCGCTGTGAACAGGATGCTACCTGACAGAACCGAGGAACGACAGATGACCCTCCTGGTGTTTCTCTAACCTCACAGTAAACAGACTGAGCCAGAGTCACCACAAAACAGGCTCTAAGGAGAGCCCGGGGGCACCGTGGGTAAGTGCGACAGCCACTAGCCGAGAGGCCAGCAGTTCAAACCCACCACGTGCACCTTGGAAACTATGTGGGGCAGTTCTACTCTGTCCTATAGGGTCACTATTAGCCAGAATCAATAGCAATGAGTTTAGCTTTGGAAGGAGGCCAGGAGGAACAATGGTTAAGCCCTGGGCTGCTAAACAGAAGGTTCTGGGTTTGAATCCACTCAGCAGCTCCAGGGGAACGGCCTGGCCACCTGCTCCTGTAAAGGCGGTGGACCGGGGGACCCTGCAGGACAGTTCTAAGCAGTCACGCGCGGTCGCTGTGAGTCGGAAATGGTTTAATGACACCCAGCAACAACAGCACTGCTTCCTGGAGGGTGGATCCTGAGGGAATCTTCAGGGAGTGATCCCAAGGTGAAGGCAGCTTCCTGTGTGTGTGTGCCTGTACGTGTGTGCATGTATGTGAGGGGAGGGCAGGAAGGAGAGAGTCATGACTGCAGGGGGCTGAGGTGACCCGAGGCCTTATTTCCTGTCCTTACTGTCCTGCCCTGTCCATTTCATGTTGTGAGGAGGACAGGGACAGGGTAGTGGCCTGGGCCATCATCAGGAGGAGGGAAGCAGAACCCGAGGAATGATTTCAGGAGAGGCAACAGTTACAGAGACAGCAAAGCGCAGCACATTTCCCCGTGTTTCCCTGGGATTTGGATGACTGCTGTCTAAGAAAAAAACCCCTAACGGCACAATTAGCGTAATAAAACAAAAGGACAATGACTCAGCTTTTCTTTCTTTCAGGCTCTCTCAGCAAAATCCTTTGGGTCAAGGTACACAGGAGAAATGTCCAAGCTGTTGGCGTATCCTGGGTCCTCTCAGCCCTTCCTGGTGGCCAGAATGTATTTCTCATGCTTCCCAGGAGGCCCAGGACTTGCACGAGGCATCCTTCATCAGCCCCCAAGGCCAGACAGCGACACGGCCCAGCCATTGCTTCACACTGACATCATCTGGACAGCGTTCTTTGTGCACTGAGCTCCAAGGATCACCTGGGTGGCCCTTGAATGCATGCGTCCTGCTCGTTTTCTCAGCTGAGGGTGTGTGCTGCAGAGGGAAGTGTTTCATTAATGCTCAGCATGACACAAAAACTGTTCGTGGATTTTCCCATCATACACTTCTGCTGTCTTCAGCTCAGCATCTCTGTGCTCTGGGTGAGGTACCACACCAGGAACAGATGGAGTGCTCAAGGAGGCAGGTCTCTCTGGGGCTGCCTGCTTGTGCTGGTGCTGCCTGCTCCTCTCTGTCTCGTTCCCAATTCTGCCAGGGCGCCAACCGCGGACTGGCCCGCGGTGACACAGACGGAGGGGTTTGGAAGCAGCCCCGAGGCCTCCATCTACAGTCACTCAGCATCTTCTTCAAGTCAGGAGGGCAAGTGGGAATCCAAGTTATTTTTTTAAAAAAGTCTTGTTTCTCTCCACCATAATAAATTATGCCAGGAATTTGGTTTGACTCCAGAAAAAGAAGTACTTTGAATGAGCTGGTTTTATGTAACCTAAAAATGATTCTTAAAGCCCCTACCGATTCAGATGCAGTTTTATGGCCTGTCATTTATTCGTTAACATCACAGCAAACACTAATGCTCTTTATGTGTCTGTGTACAGCTTAAATTACAGGCCTGCTTATTTTTATATTGCACATAAATAAAATTTATCACCACCAGAGTGGCAGTGAATCCCAGTTCTTATAAAATCAGGTATGTATAAAGTGGAACAAAATTTGTTCTTGTGCTTTCTTGTAGCTTTTCAGAATCTTTAATCCCAGCTTTGTTCTTTGCTTTTCCTTTTTTTCTTTTTCAATTTATGTTAAGATATGATAAAGTGGCCCAAATGATCTCAGTTCCATACTTCTCAGTTCACTTAGCTTTTTTTTCCCTACAAGATGAATTACATTAACAGGGACTGACTTTGAAGTTTTCGATACGAGAACACTCTCTTGTTAAGCTAATATTGTAGAAATGGTATCTTTAAGGGTCTTTGATGGGCAGAAGACTTTGAGGGCCAGAGAGCCATTTTCAGCTGGAGACCATCCAGTCCTGCAGTAGTACGGACAGCTCTTTTGGAAGGGAAGTGACAAGTCCAGTTGTTTAAGGGGATGCCAGTGGAATTTCAGAAGGAGATGTGTCTGCCCTAAACAGTCAGTGACTTCACAGTGTCTGCCCTAAACAGTCAGTGACTTCACAGATAATCTTCATTCACAGCACCCGAAACATATCTGGACCTGAGAAATGGACAAAGGGTTTTTGTCACTGGAGATTCTTTGCGAGCCTGGGTTTTGTTGGCTACGCTGTTTTACAGCTCCCGGGGACAGAGGTCGACGTGTGGATTTTTATCTGGTAGAGATGCAAGTAATTTCTCTCCACTGAGACCGATAATCCTAGAGTTAGAATTTATTGCTCTCGGAGATGTTAAGCAGTTTTATGTCTACCAGTAGGCCAGTCCCCTGCAAGAGAACTGTCCCTCAGAGCCCTCTAAAGTGTACCAGAGCAGAATCGCGTGCCGCAGTGTTTTCTATGCATTAACTGCCCCACGCAGGGGCTTTGTTTTGCGTGTAACCCGGTGGTTACCCCATGGTGGCGAGTCCAAGCTTCTCCAGTGCTCAGTGGGCTCGGTGTAACATCTTACCGGCTTCCACATTAAGTAACAAATTATCTGACATGTTTATTTTCTTTCTGTATGAGGATTATAATTTTATATTTTCATAATTGTGTTCCACATTAAAGATTCCACATGTATCAGTTTGTTTTGGTATACCCCAAACCAATTTAAGTTTCTCTGGTCTACTTTCTAAATTCATTTTGATTTTCTGTGTAAATTCCATGTGTTTGCTTGACTCCTGAATTATCTTCTTACAGTCCAGTGGAATGCTCCAGAATCTGGCTTTCCCCACTGTGTTAGCAAGCCACAGTACTCACAGCGACCCTGTAATGCCTTTAGTCTATACTCGTTAGAAGTGACCCCATTCCCTTACCTGCTTTTTCTCGGTCTTCTTTCTCTTTGTCAAAGAGAAAAATTAATAAGACATCTGACTTTGATCTTAAGGATTTTCTCACCCAGGAAGTCAAATAATAATGGTTAAAATTTCTGACCCCACATTAATTTGGCTGGTGACTTTTTCACCCTAAGTTGCTAATCTTGTCTTTCCTGTTTGAAGCCAGGTTTACTAAATTTCAGTTTCCAAAGGTACCTGGTGGCAGGTGGATGGGGGCAGAGACCACCTTGTGACCGGACGGCAGCGACGGCAGCCAAGGGCCAGGGCAGGTTGTGGTCAGCCTGTTAAGAGGGGCTGGCGGTGGGTCGCCTGTTCTTGTGCCTCTGCCTCCCTTCACGAGCTCCAGTGGAGCTTGCTGACTTCTAGTCATTTTCTGTTTTTTCTTTTTTGTATGGTTAGAGGGAATCAAAAGGGTCTCCCTCTGTGCACACAGCGAAACTGTTCAGAATAAACCTTAGGTTTCAATTGCTTTGAGATTGGTGATTTTTAACAATGTCTTTCCAGAGGTTAGGTGAGCTGCACGTTTTTCTGGGTGAGGTCAAGAGCAAAACTGTCCTACAGGAACCACACGGAAGAATCATCATGTGTGAAGAGCTCTGACTTACTCAGCTTGGTCTGATCATTACAGTATCTCGTTGTACGTATTCCCACCATTGGCAGATTAGGAGACTGAGGCCACAGAGGGCTGAGTGACTTTTCTCCGAGGGGGTTCCTGCGAGGAGTCTCGGAGTGGCACCAACAGCTAACCTCAAGCTGGGTGTCCTAGTTCACCCAAAGGTGGCTCAGAAAAAGACCTGACAAAAGTCGGCCATTGGGAATCCATGGAGCATGGTTCCACTGGGCCACACACAGGGGATGCCATGAGCAGGGCTGCTGTCACCGCACAGCCACACTGGGTGAGGGGTGAAGCCAGATCAGAGCCTGTGTGCTTCCCAGGGTGGGAGGTCGCGGGATCCGGGGTCACCGCTCCCTGCCACGGGGAGGTCGCAGGAGCCGGGGTCACCGCTCACCGCCGGGGGGAGGTCGTCACTGCAGACAACCTGAGTTAGTGCGGAAGACGGTGGGTCCTTGTGTAGACCGAAAACACTCATCAACATCAAACCTTTGTGGTTCAGCAGTTAAAAGCCATGGCTGCTAAACAGAAGTTTGGCAGTTCAAAACCACCAGCTGTTCCTTGAAAACTGTCTTGGGTAATCCTCTGTCCTATATCACTGCTGTGAGCTGGAATTGACTCTGTGGTACTGGGTAGTAGTAGCATTGCCGAAAGCAACGGACCCTCATGGGTAAGCTGGGGATTCCGAAAGGAAAGGTCAGCAGTCCCAACACACCAGCTGCTCCACAGGAGAAAGAAGTGGTAGTCTGCCTCCTTAAAAATCCTTGGAAACCCTGTGGGTTTTCCCTGTCTTATCAGGTTGCTGTGAACTGAAATCCACTGAACAGCAACCAGAGCAGGTGGCAGAGCACCCAAAGGGGATGGTTGGGTTTCCAGGCTTCGCAGGCTTTGGAAGGTGACACGCTTTGCCTTCACTGTTTCTGGTTCTCATTCGGGCACCTTTGGGTGCATACCTGGCTCTCACTCTCATGATGGGGCGCTGGAATATCACAGCTATGGGAAGAAACTACACATCTGTAGATAACTGGGAACTTGTAGACGTGGGCAAATGGGGACCTGGTACTTCAAACAAATGAGTTGCTTTGCTTGTGAGAAAGATATCAAGAGAAGAAGGGGGGTTGGCATGTTAAATATGCTAAATATAGGAAACAGTAACCCAAACAGCACCATTTAGAGACATGACTCCTAGGTGCCCTTAATGTGTCAGCAGATTGGTTATTGAGTGATACTCTTTGTTGTTGTTGAGAGCACACACAACAAAACACAGGCCCCTTCACCAGTTGCTACCTACAGTTCAGTGACACTGACGACCAGCTTCCAGTTACACAACCCCTGTTCCCTCCTTTTCTGAGTGGTTCCTCTCTGTTACCCTAACTCCCCACCCTTTCAGCTTCCCATCAAACCTTTTGAGGTGCTGTTGCTGTTTGGAGCCCATGGTAGACAGTTCTTTAGAAGAGCAGGTTGCTCAACGCAGATATCTGTACTGGTTCAACTGCTGTTGGGTTTCAAGAAGAATTCAGGGGATCTTTTTGGTTTTAGGTTTAAAGATCGTCTCAGAGCAGTAGTCTCATGGCTTCATCCAGCCTCCATGGCTCCAGAGGGTCACGATTTTATGAGTATTTGAAGCTGAGTGATATTTTAACCTCCCTTTTTTGTCTGCCTTGGGTAAAGTGATATTTACTTGTGGAAAGGGCCCGTGTAGGTTGTCACAGTGATGGCTAGGTAGGTGACTTTGGAGTCACTCATAACAAAAGAGATCACGCTATACCTCCTTCCGCTTCTTTCAAACAGAAGCTCCAAATGGTGGAATTAGCAAACAATGGTAGATTGAAGAATGCAAGCAGTGCAAAGTTCTTTTAGGGCGCTTTACTATCTGTGCTGGTGAAGAAGTCAGGTGCAGTTCTATAGCCACGCAGCCTCTAAATCTCACATTTTTGCCTCTCTGCTCAATTTTCTTAGCCAAGCAGAATAAGGACTTGGAGAAAGGACAATGATGGTAGATAAGATACAAATTCCCTTTTTATGAGCACACAGTAGACAAAGATGTGTTTCTGATTTTCAAAACTACTGAACTTCTTTTCCAAGATTCTTTGCCGTGACTCCTCCTGCAATTTTGTTTCAGGAAGACATCCAAGGCCAAGTGTTTCTATGAGATTCATGGAAGATAAAAATGATGAATCATCTTCATTCCAAGGCAGGAACAATTTTTCTCTAGTTTTACTTGTAGCGTGCAGAGAACCTCACACCTGCGGCACACTGTATCTATTGTGTGCTTCAGAGCATAGAGAAGATACTCTATTTATTCCCCCCAATAGTCCTTTTGCAACCCCATCCTCCTCCCTAACAGAATGTCAGCCTCTACCGGAACGAAGGTCAAAGCAGATGCCAAGGCCATTCCAATTCCAAGAGGGGTAATCACATCAATAACAACACTCGAGCTGTCGAGCTGGCTATAAAATAAGCTTTGCATGAAATCATACATGTGCAGTATCTTGTAGACAGGAAATTGAAGAATCTCTGCTAAATTTTAAGGAGACTCTCTACTGTTACCCCAAAAGGACTGTAAAATTTGCAGCTAATGAATAAAAATGTAGTTATATTAAATTAACATTAACAAAAAATAAAACTTTATGTAGGAGACAGAAGAAATTTTTTGACCCAAGTCTGAGAACTGAGTGAAAATCTGAAGTCTTTAGCTGGGACATAGGCCATAAGGTTGATTTTTTTTTTCATGTGGACACTCATTTGCTCAGTTGATCAGAACCATCAAATTCAGGACAGGCATAACCTTATTAATGTATGAATATATTCATTACTTTCTTGGTAAAAAATATTGAGTGTACCATGGACTGTCAGAAGAATGAACGAACAAGTCTGTCTTGGAAGAAACATAGCCAGAGTGCAAGCTGGAAGTAAGGCTGAGAAGACTTCATCTCAGACAGTCTGGGCACGGCGCACGAGGGACCAGTCCCTGGAGAAGGACACCATGCTTGGTAAGGTGGGGGGCCAGTGAGAGAGACCCCCAACAGGACGGGCTGACACAGTGGCTGCAGCGACGGGACCAAGTGGAGTAGACTAAGGGTGGCACGTGACTGAGCAGTGTCTCTTTCTGTTGGACCCGGGTCACCAGGAGTCAGAAGTGACTAAGAACACCTGACAGCAGCTGACAGATTACAAACCTACCCCAGCCAAGAAGGGCACCGTTTTGGTGGTTCTGGGACAGAGCTCTCACCTTTTGAGTGGAAGACCCAGGTTTGATTCTGGCCGATGCAGCTCATGCCTGGCCACCCGCTGTCTGCCGGTGGACACTTGCCTACGTCGCTGTGATGCTGAACAGGCTGCAGCAGAGCTTCTAGGTTAAATCAGACTGCAAAGAAGGGGCTGGTGACCTGCTTCTGATAATCACTGAGAGAAAAGCCTGTGGACCTCAGTGGTTCAACCCACAGCCGATTGTGGGGTTGGCACAGGACTGGGCAGCACTTCCTAACACGGCACGTGGGTATCCTTGAGTCAGGGGCCAACTCAATGGCAGCTGGCAACAACAAGGCCACCTGAGACGAGCATCCCGTGAAGAGTATGAAGCGCTCCAGTCAGCACCCTGCCTTGGCCTCCCGGGACCCGTGTGAGCCCGTGGAGGCTCGCGTCTGCCTCTGGCCTCCGGCCTCCTCTCCTCTCCTCACATCATTTCTGTCTTTACACACACTGAGCTCTTCTCCACTTGAATATCCTCACTCTCACCACCCTCTGACTGGAACACTCCCTCTGCGTATTTACGCGGCTGACCCCTTCCCGTCTCTCCGTCCAGCCCGTCTTTTGCCCACAGAACCAAGCTCCCTGTCCTTCTGTTTGATTTCCGTTTGATGAGTTGCCACTGGTTCAAACAGTCTTGACTACTCGCTCACCGACTGCTTGCTTTCTAAACAAGGAAAACCTTTCGGGAAGAGCACGATCCTGGGCACCTTGATCTCCATGGCCTTGCGCTACATGGCTCTCCCGGTGTGAGCTCCCACGGAAGGGTGCAGCTGGGAGAGTATCAATTTAAAACACGAGTTGTTGTTGCTGTTGTTAGGTGCCGTGCAGTCGGCTCTGACGCCTAGCGACCCCGCATGTAACAGAAGGAGACCCTGCCTGGTCCTGAGCACACGGTCACTGTGATTGTGAGTCCACCGCTGCAGCCGCTGGGTCCATCCATCCTGTGGACACTCTCCTGTGTTTTCACTGACGCTCCACTTTACCAAGCACGTTGTCCTTCTCCAGGGATTGGTCCCTCCTGATAATCTGCCCAACTTAAGGGAGACAAAGTCTTGCCATCCTTGTTTCTAACAGATATCTGGCCAGACTTCTACAGCACGTGGCAGCCTGCTTCTGTGACAAGGAAAACTTTGAACACCCTGTGTGGCACTTCTGCACTTTCCGTTGAGTTACTCTGATTGGAAGTGACTTGATGCTATGGGTTTTAAAACAAGAAAGGTGAAATATGTATCTCCTCCATGAGACAGAACATTGTAAGTCCTTCAAGAGAATGAAACCTTTGTGGAGTTTCCCATGAAGGAAAAATCTTTTCCAAAGCAGGTGGCAGAAAAGTAGCATTTCAACTGTACCACAAAGCGATCTATTTTTACAGAGCGATGGGAGAGAAGGGCAGTCAGAATCCTTTCAAACAGGGAACAAGATGCCAGAGACCAAGACTGGAGGAAAGCAGTGGCCGTGGGCAAGAAAGACAGCTGGGTGTTGTCTTATGTGGCAAACTGACTGTAGGAGGGGGCAGAGATGCCTTCTAGTCACATATCCACCATGCAGCCTTGGGTTCCACTGAGAATTTTTACCTGTTTGTATTTGTTCTGCTAAGGAGCCCTGGCGGCCCAGTGGTGAAGCAAACGACAGCAAACTGAAAGGCTGGCGGTTCCACCTTACGACGGACTTCCGGGAGGAAAGACCTGGAGATTTGCTCCCTTCACCATCCTTCTAGCTTGGAAACCTGTTTGGGGCAGTTCTTCTCTGTCTTGTGGTCTCTGTGAGTCTGAATTCAACTCAGTGGCAGAGCGTTGTTGGTTGTATGTGTTTTCTCATCTGCAAAATACTCATGAGTCAGAATCAACTACCTGGCAACAGGTTCGTTTTGCATGTGTTTGCTTTCAGTGTTTGTTTTCTCACCTGTAAAATGTTGATAACATCACGGGAAGGGTGAAAGAATCCGAAGAGAGGAACACCTCTGAGTTGTCTAAAACATACAATAATTTTGGTGTTAGAAGATAGTCTTACAAATAGTGCAGTGACTGATTTAAGTATTTCCTGTCCCTTTGTCCTGGTTCCAATAGCAGCCAGGACTCTGGCATTGGCTAGGTGGCCATTTCTGTAACAAGGTAGACCAGGTCTGCATTAAGAGAAAGGACTCGAGGAAAACCCAGCTGTTTCATCTGTACAAGTCTTTGGTGATGTCTCGCTGATGTTCACACACCCGTCACAGACTCAACCCAAAATCAAATGCATTGCTGCTAAGTAGATTCTGACTCATAGCGACTCTGTAGGACAGAACAGAACTGTCCCATAGGTTTTCCAAGGAGTGCCTGATGTGTCTGACCTGTCAGCCTTTTGGTGAGCAGCCAAGCTCTCAACCACTGTGCCGTCAGATGGTAGGCTGCCTTAGTAACACATTCCTGCACGTCTGTCCCCACGCTGCTCTGCAAGCTGCTTAAGGGTAGACACTCTGTCCACGTCCCCAGTGTCTGTGTCTGCTCAGGACTGAGGAACACCGCTTCAGTACTCCTCTGCCTTCACGTGCGTAACACTCCACGTGCTGTGGCAGGAGTGCGCTGCAGAAAAGGCGTGGGGTTGGGCAGGCTCCATCTGAGCTCAGTCCCCGCCACGGCAGCTCTGTGACCTTGATTGCCCTTACAGGTCCAGATGGAGCCCAGATTTCTCCTCAGTAGCTAGCAGTGGTGATAATCACCTCACTCTCGGGTGTGACAATCAAGCTAAATGAACAAACTTATCGCCATCGTGTTGACCCCAACTCGCGGTGACCCTGTGGGACAGAGGAGAACTGTCCCACAGGGTTTCCAAGGCTGTCATCTTCACAGGTGCAGGTCATCACATCTTTCTCTCTCGGAGCAGCGGGTGGGTTTGACCCGTCAATCTCTCGATTGCAGCCAAGCTCTTAACCACTCCTTTAAGAAGCCTGGGTGGTGCAACGGTTAAGTGCTTGGCTGTTAACTGAAAGATCAGTGGTTCAAATCCCGCCGGCGACCCTGTGGGAGAAACCCCTGGCAACCCGCGCCAGCCCAGACGAAGCCAACCGCTGTCGAGTTGATTCCTGCTTATCACAACCCCATAGAACAGAGCAGAACTGTCCCGTAGGGTTTCCGAGGAGTAGCGGGTGGAGATGAACGGCGAACCTCTTGGTTAGCAGCCGAACCCTTAGGCAGTGCACTGCCAGGGCTCCTCTGTGAAGATGACACCCCAGAAAGCTGGCCCGGGCAGCTCTGCTCTGTTACACGGTGTCGCTGCGGGCTGGAATCCACCCAGCGGCACCTGACAAACCTTAAGCTACGTACTGTGTGTTTGTAAAATGCTCAGTGTGGCCCCGGTGCCTGGTCCGCATGGAAACCAGCTGCAGTCGACTGTTGTGATTAGCTTCGTACCTGCCCGTCTCTTTGTACCAGGGTGGGCTGCTTCCCTGTCTGCTTTATTGTATCCGCATTCTCCTCCGTGAAACCTGCACTCTTCGTTGATTAGATGGTCTTTTTATCTAGCAAGATAGTAAGGAGGCTGCTGAGAGCTCATTTAGCCCTGTAAATAAATCCGTAAGTGACAGGGACCCGGAGCCTGCTTGGCAAGGAGTCTGGCCTTAATCAAAGGCGGTTCTCAGACTCGCGATGGCCGCCTGTGTGCCTGCTTCCTTTACGGCACTTTGATTGCTTATGTATAATTTGAGCAAATGGAACAACACAGCCAGATGACAGTGAAATTTGTTTAATGGTGTGCAACCTTCCCATGGATGCATTTTGGTCAGCTGAGGCTTCCAGAAGCTGTCCCAGGGCACCTACTTGATTATTTCCCAAATTAACTGAAGCCGTCTAGGGCGGAGGAGACCGGTCTCACACCGCGCTGGGTTTCTGAAGGGATGGCCTCTGTGCAGCCTGGTGCCTTGCCGCAGTTTACATTGCTCCTGCCCCACCCCGGGCTGTCGCACTGTGCATGCTCTGGGTGTCTTCGCTGACAGCAGCACTGGGCACGGTGAGGTCAGCCTCATTTACCGTCCCTGGAGAGTTGCCTGCAGAGGAAGGATCCAGAAGCAGGCAGTGACGTGCAGCAGCAAAGAAGCAGTAAGGGAGGTGTGGTGACGAGGACGCCAGGCACCTCCGAATCCCGGGAAGGACAAGCTCCCAAGTCATTGTTGTGTTTCTGATGGGAAGCCTTCTTAGCGACAAATCAGGGCCTCCTGGCTCCCAGGGCCTCTTAGATTTCTCCTGAAAACATTGTTTCCTGTGACCGTGGCTGTGCCCGCTGGTTAATTGTTGTGATTAACCTGTTACTGTGGAGTCAGCTCTGGCTCACAGAGACCCGACGTGCGTCATCGTGGAGCTCTGCTCCGTATAGGTCTCGATGGAAGATTTTCCTGCAGTGGGTCACCAGGCCTTTCTCCTGCGGCCCATGTGGACGGACTCTAACTCCCAACCCTTCAGTTAGCAGACGAGCATGTTACTGACTTGTGCCACCCAAGGACTCCCCGTTGTTTCTGTGGTGGCTCCTGATCTGTCCACACCGGCCACATGCGTCACCTCGGGTGGCCTCCTCTCCCACAGACTTGGAGCTGATCTGAGGGACTTGATTTTGCTAATGGAATAGCAACAAATGTGATACAAATCCTTGGAAAGTGCCTGTCCACAGAGGCTTCCCCCTTGCTGCTCTTTGGGATTGCCATGTGAGTAAGCCTGGGAGGCCCTATTCTAGAACGAGTGACCACGTGGAGGGAGGTCTCGGCAGTCTCAGTTTCCTGGCCATCCCATCCAAGACCTTCATAAACCAGCCAGCTCAAACAGACTCTTAAATACAAGAGAGGTCTTTGCTAAGGACAGTTGCACACAGTGTCCAGGGTCTTAAAAGCGCTCCAGTGGCCACCCAAGATGTAGCTGCTCTCTCTTCATCTGGAGCCACAAAGGGAGATGGAGAGCCACGGGTCGGGGAGGGGAGTGGACGGCTGGTCTCACCGCCGCCACGAGCCACTGCCTCCGCCTCCACGAGACCAGCAGAGCTATGTGGGGACTGACTACCACTACTGATCATTTGCTTTAGGACAAAATAGCTGGATCCAGATCAAAAGGAGGAAAAATGTGGAATATAGTTGGAAACTAGACTTACTGAATTTATTGAGACTGTGTGAAGCCCCAAGTAAACTGCCTAGAGGCAACTTTCAAACCTTGAACTGAAATTATTCCATAGTCATTTTTGAAACTAAACAAGTTTAGATTACTAAATAATGGAAGTTCACCTTGAGGATTACTCTCTTTTAAAGAATTATCAATATGAAATCAAAATTGACAGCAGTAACCCCAAATCACAGAAGAGAACTTTAAGGGTCAGAGAGTCTAAGTTAAAGATGGTGAGCCAATACGAGTAGGGGTGGGACAGTGAATGACACAGATTGAATTGTGTCCCCCAAAACTGTGTGCCAACTCGGCCAGGCCATGATTCTCAGTATTGTGTAATTTGATCAGGCTGTGATTCCCAGTACTGTGTAATTTGTAATCTGATACAATTTTTCTGTGTCTTGTAAGTCCCATGTCTACAATGCTAATGAGGCAGCCTTAGAATCAGTTTTGTTAATGAGGCAGGACTCAGTCTGCAAGATGGATTGTGTCCTGAGTCAGTCCCTTTTGAGATATAAAAGAGAACAGTGAGCAGACAGGCAGGTGGGTGTTACACTACCAGGAAGGTAGCCCTGGGAGCAGAGCGCATCCTCTGGATGCTGGGTTCCTGCATGCAGAAGCTCCTAGACCAGCAAAAGAGTGATGGCAAGCAGCTTGCTTCAGGGTGACAGCAGCCTTAGGTGACTGAGACACCCACCCATGGTGTGTCTGTGACAGCAGCACTGGGTGACTGAGACACCCAGCTGTGGTGTGTCTGTGACAGCAGCACCAGGTGACTGAGACACCCACCCATGGTGTGTCTGTGACAGCAGCCCTAGGTGACTGAGACAGTGACCCAATGTGAAGTATGCAAACTCTGTTACTGACCCGCATCTGTAAAGACCATTGAATGGGTATATGTTTCGTTATGTATATTTTCACCCCAAATTACAACCAAACTAAGCCAGGTATGCTTATTTCAAACCCGAAAAACTGCCTATCTGAGGCCAACCCAAAGTACTGACCTGCATATTCAGGTCCCTAGTGGGTGGCATCATTCTAACCTAGGAGACTGGACAGTGCAGAGGGTCAGTGATATGCCTGCTAACCAAAAGATTGGCAGTTCAAATTCACCAGCCATTCCTTGGATACCCGATGGGGCAGAGCTACTCTGTCCTCTAAGCCTGGGAACAGTTCGGGGAACAGAGAAAGACAACTGATGATTGTTCTAATGTTTGACTTGTCTGCCCATTTCAGGAAAAAACTCCGTGTAGTCCCCTGGTATCTTGTGGCTGCTTTCAAGGTTCCAGTTTTAAAATCCTGCTGCAAAATAAGAACATGCTTGGGAAATAGGCCAGCCCAGCACACTGTCACTGTCTGAGAAAGACATTTGCCAGAACAGCCACTGTCTGTGACTTCAGAGGTATTTGTGAGGTGAGATGGGGGTGGGTAAAAAACTCTTAAAATAAGAGTGTTAAAAAGAGGTGACATCGCCTGAGAAGGGCGACATTTTGAAAGCAGAGATCTTGAAATGCTGTTGCTAAACAGATCGCAAAGATGACGAGCTGGGCATTTTCAGTGCCGACAGAAAATCAGCCGCCAGCTCCCCCCGCTGTCTTGGGACAAAATGCTTGAAGGAGCTACATTTCAAGCTCCTCTCTCCTTCCCCAGCTCTGAGGACCTTGGCGCTCCAGTGGAGAATGTTAAATGTGGGAAAAAAAAAAAAAGTAAAAAAAAGTTGCTGTTTACCTTTTGAAAGCCTCCAAAATGAAACTCCTTCATTTGCTCAGCAGACAGCTTGGGAGCTCCTAGTCCCCACTGGGTTCTGTGCTGTCCTGAGAAGTCTGCCCTGTCCTTGTGGACTGGCAGAGCAAATCACCACTGGTTCACATGGCTTTCCCTGGAGACTGTTGACTGCTGGCAAGCTCCTTCAAGCAATTTGCTACCAGCGCTGGCCTCCTGTTTTCCCAATGGCCCAACCCTACAGTCCCCTCAAATCGGGGCATGTTGTTGATTCTTCCTCCTGAAGGAACAGGAGATCTTGGACAAAGGACACCAACCAGAATCTTGCCCCTTTGTCTCATGTTTACGTGCAGTGAAATAATAATGATCTCGTGCAAGGATGTAAAATGGTTTGCCTTCTGGATCAGCAGTTTCCAAATGCTGTGTGTCTATTAACTGATCACCAAGTTGTTGTCAGTTGAGATCTAGTAGTATCTGAGTCATGGTGACCTTCAGTATGCCCACTTATCATCTTGCTTAGGATCCAAAGAGCAATTTTTGTGGGAAAAATGACTTTATTGAAAATGGAGGATGATCACATCACATCAGATCACAAAACAGAAGATCATTACATCATGACATAACTGCCAAATTACATCATTACACAGCTATCAAACCAAACCACTGAGAATCGTGGCTTGTGTTCTGTTCACACATAACTTGAACCATCACAGTCAGCATTAGCTTTAACCTTGCACCTCACCACTTGTCACTATCCGATTTATGTTGTGTTGATTTTTTACCATTGTTGAAGACAGGAGATGTCAGATAATGAGACAGCTGATTAGTGAGGCTTAGACATACAATAGAACAAAACATTGTTCAGTCCTGTGCCATCTTCACAACTGCTGGCACGCTCATGTCTGTAGCTGAGACCACCGTGTGTGCTGAGTGCCTTCCAAATTAAGGGGCTAGTCTTTCGGCATTCTATTTAACAATATTCTGTTGTGATCCACGAGGTTTTCATTGACTTACTTTAGGAAATAGAGAGCTGGGCTTTTCTTCCTAGTCTGTCTTAGCCTGGAAGCTCTGCTGAAATTAGTTCACTGTGAGTATTGATATTTCCAGTGCTAGAGGTATGGAGCCCAGCATCATGGTGACATGAAAGCCACTGTAGCACGACAGACTGACAGGTGTGGGAGATACCAGGGGACCTCTGACTAATGGACCCACGTGAGCAACTCACTTACTTGGGCCCCTGACAGGAGCTACATCTGGGCCCACAGGTGCCACTGGAGCTGCTCAGGACAGTTGACTACAGACGCTGCAAATGAGTCGTCTCCATAAAGCTGCTCCACGCTGGTCTCTAGGGCTTCTAAACAAACATTCCATCATCTTCTGGAACCACCTGGCCTTGAATCCTCATGCCAAGCAGCCAACATTTGTGACTTTTGAAGCATCACCTGAGAATTACCAGCAATGTTTCTCTCCCAACAGAATATGACACTTAGTTAGCTGTGTCATCTGGGAGTGAGATGACACTTATCCTTGCTATTTGTTGAAAAGGAAGATGATTCATTTTGTATTGTGCTTTATAATTGCGGCACAATGAACTACTGTGGCCTACTAGCCATGGTCTCGTGACTGCCACAAACAGTTGAATGAGAGTATGCAGATCAGATGCTGTGTTCGGAAGGAGCTACAGTGACCTGCAGTCATGCAAATAAGGTGGATGAAATCCTCATGGGGCGGAGCTATTCAGATGAGGTACGTAGAACCTTTGGAGGGGATTGGTCAGTTTTGGTATCTTGCTAAACTTATGGGGAGCCAATCTCAGAGCCAAAGAAAATGGGACCTCACTACCATCAGGAAGGAGAGCCAGAAGACAGCACGCATTCTGAACCCAGGGTCCTTGTGCTGAGAACCTCCCAGACTCAGGAACAAGAGGTGTAATGCTGGAGACAGCCTGAGAGGTCAAGAAGGGGCAGGAAGCTGGGTAGAGTCCAGCAGCCGAGAAACGCTGCCACAGAAGCAGGACATCTGTGTGAGGTGGCGTAGTGACTTCCTGGCCCACAAAGTGAGACATCCACGTACCTTAAGGCCAGAGGCTTCCTGATGGAGTAAGTCACCTCTGTGTGCTTATAGACAGAGCTAAAGGTTTTCTAACTTTTGCCTGAGTGGGGCAGGGGCCAGGCCAAGGCCAAGAGCTGAGGGCCAAAGGCTGACAGAGCAGCCTGTAGCCTGTCTGAGGGGGCTGGGGCTGAGGGGCCCCCATCCTCGGGGGTGCTGAGGGGAGTCCGTCTGAGCAGGTCTGAGGGGAGCCCATCTGAGGGGGTCTGAGGGGAGCCCACCCTCAGGGGGCTGAGGGGAGCCCGTCCTCGGGGGTGCTGAGGGGAGCCTGTCCTCGGGGGTCCGAGGGGAGCCCACCCTCAGGGGGCTGAGGGGAGCCTGTCCTCGGGGGTCCTGAGGGGAGCCCGTCCTCAGGGGGTTGAGGGGAGCCCGTCCTCAGGGGGTTGAGGGGAGCCCGTCCTCAGGGGGTTGAGGGGAGCCCGTCCTCGGGAGCCTGAGGAGAGCCTGTCCTCGGGGCGCTGAGAGAGCTGTTCTATACTGAAGGAGGGAAACTACGTCTGTGCTTCCTAATCCTGATCCTGAGTTGTAGGGTGTGTCGATACTGACTGATTTACTTTCCTAACCCAACTAAACTAAACCAAAGAAACAAACTCAATGCCAGCGAGTTGATGACGACACTTAGCAACCCTATAGGACAGAGTAGAACTGTCCCATCATTTCAAAGGAACACCTGGTGGATTTGAACTGATACCTTTTGGTTAACAGCTATAGCGCCTAACCACTCTGCCACCAGGGCAATTCTGAGTGCTGTCTGTGTATCCCCTGTGGCCATTGCAATGAGTTATAGAACTCAAAAGAGAAGTAGAGAGTGTAGTCGGAGGGATGGCTAGATCAAGAATGGGTAACCTCATAGGAACCACCTTTGGGATGATTCTGATCTTGATTCTCTCCCCTCCCCTTAAAGTGAGGTGACATCTGTTGCCATACCATTGTTACAGTAATTTATATAACTTCATTTTATTACGGTGCTTCACAGTTAATATCTGTTAGTGATCTTCATTTGTCTGAAAAGCTGGTTCTTACACCCAGTGGCTCTGTGGGGGAAAGACCCAGTAATCTGTCTCTGTAGAAACGGCAGACTAGGAAAGCCTGTGGGACAGTTGTCCTCTGTCACATGGGGTCACCATGAGTTGTAATCAGCTTGATAGCATCTAAAAGCATCAACATATACCAAAAAATTCATGGTAAAAATAATGCCAATTCCATCTCGTAGTGCCTCTATATCCTGGAAGAGAACTCCCTGTAGGTTTTCCAAGGCTGTAATCTTTACAGAAACAGGTTGGCCACGTCTGTATCCTCTAGAGCAGCTGGTGAGTTCCAGCCTCTGGGTTTTGGGTTAGCAGTCAAGGACTTAACCATTGGGCCACCAGGGCTCCTCAGTAAAAGTAAGAGAACCATATGGACCCAGAAGATATCACTTGAAATATCCTTCTTCTTCCTCTTTGAAAGTGCAAATGGTTTCTGCTGGACTATAGCCAGAAGACTGGCCCTTCAAGCCCATCTGGCAGTGTAACGGCAGGAAGGCCTGGCACACTGCTTCCATTAAGATTGCATCCAAGGAAACCTTTGGGAGCATGGTTCTACTCTGTACCATGCGAGGTTGCTACGCATTGAAACTGACTTGATGATGATGAGTTTGGTTTTAGTTTGAGTAGTATAAACAGCTGATGTGCTTAGTTGCTAGCCAAAAGGTGAGATGTTCCCATCCATCCAGCTGTGGATGATCTATTTCTGAGAAATCAGCCAATGAAAAGCCGATGGCACGTAGCTCTACTCTGACACACACAGGGTCACCTAGATTTGGACTTGACTTAATAACAGTGGACTTTGTTTGATTTTTTTCTGTTTGAGGACAAGGTCACAAGAGTCCCTGAAAAGTTTCTCTACTCTTTCTTCCACTCTCCGGAGGAATCCGCGTTCTCAGTTCCCTCACTTCCTGCAATCTGCAGGTAGCCCATGGCTCTCTCTTCTTGCTGCCTGCTCCCTTGGACAACACTCACCAAACACCCTCCAGCACACACCCAGGCCTCACTCATGCAAGGGTGCTGAGAGCCACCCACACAGCTCTGCTTCACCTGCTTGTCCTGAAACCACAGCCTGGGTGGGGCCCAAAGTGAGGGAAATCTGTGTGCTCACAGTAATGACCTGACAGCTGTGTACATAAGAGCCCCAGAGCCCCAGGAGGAAACCGCAGAGCCCAGAGTGAGTGGCTGTGGGGGCTGCATACCATGTGTGCACACTCAACAATAGGGAACAGAGAGATCCTCTGCACCACTGGCTAATGTCTCTAAGAAAGCTCTTCACAGCTATTGAGAGAGTGTGCTGCACTGGGTCTAAGTCTCAGTCATGTTTTGAATAAAGAATGACCAATGACGCTTGAGGGTCACACATGAACTATACGTTATCCATCTGTCCATCTGTCCACCCACTTATCTACCTCCCTATTAAAGAGCCCTAGTGCCACCGTGGTTAAGTACTCAGATGCTAACAGAAAGTTTGGTGGTGTGAGCCCGACAGCACTTTTACAGAAGAAAAGAGCTGTTCCTCTGCTCCTGTAAAGACTACACAGCCTTGGAAACCCTGTGGACAGTTCTGCTCTGTCCTATAAGGTCATTGTGAGTCAGAAGCAGCTTGAGAGCACACAACGACTACACTCACTATTATTCATTCATCTCTCTCTCTTTCTCCACAGACCCTTAAATTGATTCCCTGCCAGGATCACCGTGGTCGATACTTTCTGTCCTGTGAGACGTCAGGCACCACAGGGCAGGTCCACAGAGATTCCTCTTCTCGTCGTGATTATTACTCATCATCAACATATTCTTTAGAAAAACTAAGTGGGTCTAAAAAAACGTTTTGGGTTGAATAACACTGTGTCCTAAAGCTACGTAACAGTGGACAAGTGACAATCTCAGTCTTCAGTTTCCCATGTGTAAAATATGGGTCAAATAATTCTTATGATCCAAGGCAATTGTAAGGCTGAGAGCAGAGAAAGCACTGGAACTGATGAGCACAGCTGCTGATACATGATGAACATTGAGTATTAGCTACTGTTTTCCTCATTAATGAAGTTTATGTTTGCATAATGCTTTATTGTTTAATTCAGTCACATTTAATTTGATTATCGATAGAATTGACATACTTGATTTTTATTTGTTTCATCTGTTCTTTGGTTCCTTCTTTTCTGCCTAATTTGGATCAATCGAGTATTTCTTAAGGACTTCATTTTATCTTTTCTATGGAAGTTTTAGAGATAGTTCTGAGTGTGCATGCTTGTGTGTGTGTTGTCGCTGTTACCCTAAGATAGACAAAATTCAACTTTCCACCTTTGTAGTCCACCATCAAAGAAGGACAACCAGAGTGCTTCTTGGAAACAAGGGTGGCAAGACTATGTCTTAGATATTTTGGATATATTGTCAGGTGGGATCACTCCCTGGAGAAGGACATCATGCTTAGTAGAGTGGAGGGTCAGCAGAAAAGAGAAAGACCCTCAGCAGGATGGATTGACACCACGGCTGCACTACTAGGCTCAAGCATAACAACTGTGGCATGATGCAGGACTGGACGGCATTTTGTTCTACTGCACACAGGGTCACTGTGAGTTAGCACAGATTTAAGGGCACCTAACAACAATAACAAAACAACCATCAAATACTATCATCCTATTTGTCAAAGATGTCACCTTTAAGACTAAGGTGTGCCTCACTCAAGCCACGATGTTTTCAATTGACTCCTATTCATGCAAAAGCCGAAAATTAATAAGGAAGAAGAAAAATTGATGCCTTTAAATTGTGATAGTATGAAGAACATTGAATATATATCATGGACTGCAAAAATAACAAACGAATCTGTCTTAGAAGCACAACCATAATGCTCCTTAGAAGCAAGGATGGAGACACTGCATCTCATATGCTTTGGACATGTTGTCAAGCAGGATCAGTCCCTGGAGAAGGACATCATGCTTGGAAAACAGAGGGTCTATGGAAAAGAGGAAAATCTCAGTGAGACAGATAGACACAGTGGCTGCAAAAAATGGGCTCAAACATAACAATGATTGTACAACTGACACAGGGCCATGTGGTGCTGCGTTCTGTTGTCCATAAGGTCACTGTCCACCGGAAACCACTCGATGGCACCTACCAACAACAACAACTTGTTAAATAACGTGAGAATCTTAGGACAATTTAACTTTATTTCCTCCCCTGACCCCAGGTTTTCTCTTATATCTTACCTTTGCATGTGCTGTGAAACTCAAGATAATCACTCATTTTAATTTATTAAAATATGAACAAGCCACCAAAAAAAAAAAATATATATATATATATATAAGCCAAGCCAAGCCAAGTGCCTTCGAGTTGGATCCCACTCATGGCGACCCTTATATATATATATATATATATATATATATATACACACACACACACACACATAGCCATGGCCTAATTGATTCCCACTGAGAGGCCCCAGGTGTCAGGGTGGAGCTGTGATCCACAGGATCTTCAGTGACTTGAGTTTTTGAGAGCAGATTCCCTGTTGGTCCACTCAGGAGTCTCTACACAGACCTGAACCTCCCATATGTTGTTAGTGGCTGGGCACCACCTGTTTATAGGTGTGAATCTACTGTACAGAATTTTTTAAAAGTCTGGTGATTCTTATTTAACTACTTATTTGCTTTTTAAACGCTCTTTATTTCTTCCCGTAGATCTAGGTTTCCTTTCGTTATCATTTTTCTCAGCCTGAGAAACTTCTTGAACATTTTTTTAGTACAGTTTGCTGATGATGAATTCTTTCATCTTCTCTCTGAGTGAAACATGTTCATTTTGCTTAAACTTTCAAATATAATTTCACTGGCTATACAGACTCTACTCTTGCACAGGAACCAGGTCTGGGCTACAACTCACTTCATTTGCATAGTCTATTGTCCAATCCCTGCAAGACGCATACCAATCCCAGGACAGGCTGCCGTCCAGGGCCAGACACAAAGTGTCTATAAACCAAATGGTTTATAGTTTACCCGGAAAAAGTCCATCGACCTAGACAAGAGTAGCAGGTCCTCTGTGGTAGAAAACTAGGCTAAAGCTATCTCCTCAAGGCTTAGGGGGAAAGTCTCTCAAAACTTTTTTCCAAAAAACTAGTATAGAAGGCATACGTAGGCACACACTTAGCCACACACCACCAGGACTCCTTGTACACTACTCCCCTGAAACACAGATAACTGTCACCACTTTCCTTGCAGGATAATCAGATCAGCTTGACTTTCTTTGATTAGCCCAGTGTCCTCAGCTGATGATCTTCTCCTGCCCTCAGGTAAACCCCGAACATGTGCAACGTGCGTTGGAAGAGCACAATGAGCAAAGCAGGTCAAAAACATCGTGACAGTCAGCACCGAATGCTTGTTGTTCAGTAAATACACTCCATGGACGAGGTTTACCTGTATATTTCTGTGCATACACTCACCAGCAGCTCCATAATCTAGGGACCCGTTTCATGAGTAGAGAGCAGATGATTCAGAGAGTTCACGTGACTACTAATATAAGGACCCAGGATTCAAATAGGTGCTTTTTTTTTTCTTTTTTGTTAAACCGTGAATCCTTAGTTCTCGCAAATGTAAGCCCTTATGTGTAGTCAGCAGCGGCGATGATTGCTGGTGTCGGGTGCCACTGAGCCAATTTTTCTTTTATAGCAACCCCATGTGACAGAGCGGAATTGCCCCTACAGGGTTTTCTAGGCCTCAGAGGCATATGGGGTCTGCCAGTTAAATTCACGAACTTGCTGCTGTCTGCTTATGTTCGCAGCACTGTACAAACAACTCAGTCAGATTCATGACCTTGGTCTATCAGTGTCTCACAGCTGTGTTCGTGTTGATGTGTAGCCATACCTTTCTGGGTGATATTCATTATTGTTGTTGCATGTTTTGTGTGCTGTCACAAAATGTTGGGGCTTGAATTACAGCAGTGAACAAACATGTAATTTGTTATTAAACTTGGCAAGAGGGGAAGTGAAGTCAGGGACATTTAAATCCAAGTTTATGGGGATAACGCCGTGAAGAAAAGAAGTGTAGTACTTTGAATGGCTTCTTGCAACCTTTGAAGGCCACAGGTACTATGCAATGAGGTAGGAGCACAGAGCACTAAACACGTCACTAGGCCAGTTAATTGGGATGTCCAGTGAAACCATGGCCCTAAACCTCCAAACCAAGGAATCAAATCCCATAAAGTGTTCGGTCATACATAAGCAGCCTCAGCAGCTGTTCTTTTTAATTGTGGTTGTTGTACTTGTATAGTTCTCTTGTCTAAATTCCAACCGGAATCTTAATTTCCCCTTGCCATGTAAACTAACATATTCATGGATTCTGAGGATTAGGACATTGACTTTTTTTGTTGTTGTTGCTTTGTTTTTTAAGGGGGAAGGGATCATTATCCTGCCTACATCTAGTACCAAAACTTTAGCATTAGAGTCAATTCTGATTCATAGCTACCCTACAGAACAGAGTAGAACTGCTCCATTGAGTTTCCAAGAAGTGCCCCATGGATCTGAACTGCTGACCTTTTGGTTAGCAGACATAGCATTTAACCGCTGCACCACCAGTGTTTGCTTCTTAGCATTATTTAGGTTTAAGACATAAATGGTATTTTAAAAGCCAATCATAAACACAAATTTCAGAAATTTTCACAACATGCCTTACTGGAAACCTCGCATAACTGACTGCCAAAGATCAAAGGATCCACACACCAACAGCAATCCTGCTGTTAGCATTTCTCAGAGCTAGTTGGCCAGTTAGTGCATCTCACTGCTGTTTGGTAGGGGAGCAAGCCAAGAGGGAGAAAGGTTTTAAAATAAAACAAATTTGGAAACTTGAAATCATTTGTCTTAACATATTAGCATATCAAAGGTGCTGTGAACTCCCTCCCTGCATCAAGAAATTTTAACTTCATTTAGCTCAGCATGTTTATTTCTGAGCCAATTTGAGTTAAATCTGCTTTTTTCTTTAATTTAAAATGAAAGCCCTACCAGCACCCCGCTTCTGTCAAAGCCCCCCTGTGTCATTAACTGCAAGAAGGAAGGACGTCACAGCAGGAAGCAAAGCACCTCTGGAAACGTGGAACGTCCCCCCAGGGAAGGAGCCAACCCCAAAGGACACCATGTCTAACAGTAAACAAGGAGTCAGCCAAAAACAACGGAAGCAATTCCTTAAGGAATTTATGAACTTCAGAATAAAAATAAAACAAGTTGCCTAAAGCAATCAATAGTGGCCCTTTCAGTAAAGAATCAAGGACAGCTTTCTTCTTCTTCTTTTACTTATTTTTGTGGCACTGTACACAACTAAGGAAACCCTGATGGAGTAGCAGGTTAAGTGCTACATCTGCTAATCAAAAGGTCAGCAGTTCGAATCTACCAGGCACTCACTGGAAACTCTGTGGGGCAGTTTTAACCTGTCCTCCAGGGTTGCTATGAGTCAGACCAGACTCGATGGCAATGGGTATACAAAACGAAGCATTCATCCACTCACATCTGCGACACAGACAGTTCAGTGACACTGGTTACACGCTTCACACTGTGTCACTGTTCTCTCTCTACCTGTATTGTCTCCTTGTCACTAACTGAGACTCTGCCCCTTCGAGCTCCCACCTGTGCGCTAGGTGGACTGTTGTCGTTTGAACTGCCGTATAGTTCTTTGGAAGAACTGACTGCTCAAGGCAAACACTCGACGGCAACTGAACCAAACCACTGTTTAGTTTAATGGCGGCTTCATGGGATATCTTCGGTTCAAGATTTAGAGATCATTTCTGGGCACTGGATTCTCCCACTCAGTGAATCTGGTTACTTGCGGTTAAAAAGATAAATGCCAAGGGAAACAGTGATATCAAGATGGGGGTGGATGGGTGTTGATAATCTATTGTTTGCCTTCTATGAAGGAAAACTTGAAGAAAATTCCTGCTCCAAATCGTCTTTCAAAGCAGAGAAGTCAGAAGTAATTAGATGAAAAAGTTTTAAAGAACAGGAATTCTAGACTTAATTGATAAACTGTTTTTTGTGGTTAGTTGCTGTTGTATTGGCACTTTGGTAATCCCACAAATGACAGGACTGGTCCTATGCCATTTTCATGATTGTTGGCATATCTGAGTCCACTGTTGGGGCCATTGTGCATTTTGTATGCCTTCTAATCTAGGGGGCTCATCTCCCAACCCTGTGTGAGACAAGGTTCTGTTGTGATCCGTAAGGTTATTACTGGCTAATTGTCAAAAGTAGGCTTCTGGGCCTTTGCTGAAACCTGTCCACTGTGAATGATTCTACTGGTAATGAAAATAATGGTGACATTGCTTCCAGCATCACAGCGTCACACAAGCCACCAGACCCAGACTGATATACAAGTGGTGACTGGCAAATTTGTGGTTGTTCGTAGGTGCTGTCCAGTCAATTTCAACTCACAGCAGCTCTGTCTGTAAGAATAGAATCACTCACAGGCTTTCACAGGCTGCAGTTTCTACAGGAACAGGTAGCCAAGTGTTTCTCCTACAGAGTTTCTGAGTAGGTTCGGACTGCCAATTCCTTATTTAGCAGTCAAGTACTTGACAAATCATAAGGGGCATCTGACTGCCTCTGAAGAGCTGGAAAAAACTCAAGGGTTAAGCGCGGGAAGACAAACCAACACGTAAACCATTGCATCAGTGGGGAGGACACTTGGCCAGCGTGAGTTCTATCGCAAGAATGTTCTAGAGGAAAGTTTGGCCCTTCTAGATAAGGGAGCTCACAGCCTCTCTACAAGAGTAGGATCACAGGGAAAAGACAAAATGAGTTACTTATGATGAAACGACGGCTGCTTCATCTGTCAGTGTTACAGAGCAGGAGGGCCAGTCACTAGGCAGACAAGAGAGAGGTGGGAGGTACAAGCCTTAAAGTTGCTTTACAAGCTTTTTATGAGGTTCTATATCAAAAGTCTTCTAATTTGTTCCATAAAAGTTTCAGAAAGAGCTGATGTGCAAGTGAGACCAGCTTGTTTAGAGGGAACACACCTGTACTGGGAGGAAGTATCACTGATAACGGGGTCCACAGGCATCAGTGCAGGACCCGGGTTGCTATAAACGATAGGGCGGGAAAATGCACGTGAGGTCTTCTACCTTGTAGTTGGTAGTAAGACTTTCAGAGTGAAATGCGGAGTTAAGGAAAGACGCAGCAACATCTCTCAAGATTCTGGATGGGCCCAAACGAGACTTACAACACAGCTGTTTACCGTGTTCCTATTGGCTGATTAAGGAGCTGTGGTGATAGAAAGGCTGCTGATTTGAGAGGTCCGTGGTTCAAAGCCACCCAGAGGCTCCTCGTGGGGGAAGACCTGGTGACCTGTTCCCAGAAAGACTGTTGTTCTTGTTAGGTGCCATCGAGTTAATCCTGACTCATGATGACCTTACATGCAACGGAGCGAAACACCGTGCCATCCTGCACCGCCCTCGCTTCACAGCCGTTGCTACGATTAAGCCTGTTGCTGCAGCCCTTGTGAAAATCCATCTTACTGAGAGACTTTCTCGTTTCCCCTAACCCTCTATTTTACTGAGCCTGATGTCCTTCTCCAGGGATGGGTCTCTCCTAATTACACGATCAGTGTGCGTGAGACACAGCCTCCTCATCCTTGCTTCTAAGGAGCATTCTAGCTCTGTTTCTTCCTGGATAGACTGGTTTAGTTTTCTGACAGTCCATGGCAGACTCAGCATTTTCACCCAACATCCTAATTCAATGACGTGGGTCTTCCTCTGTCTTCCCCACTCATCACCCAGCTTTTGCACATGTACAAAGTGATGCAGAACACCACGGCTCACATCATGTGCACGCTGGTTCTCAAGGTGACGTCTTTGCTTTTCAACACTTTTAAGAGATCTTTTGTAGAAAATTTACCCAACGCAAAATGTCCTTTGCTTTCTCGATGGCTGCTTCCATGGGTGTTCGCTGTGGATCCAAGTCAGAAGGAATCCTTGACCACTTCCGTCTCTTCTCTGTGTATCACCATGCTGCTCACCGGCCTAGATGTGTTTCTGTTTTCTTTATGCTGACTTGTAATCCACACTGAAGGCCGGAGCCTAATCCACGTCAGCAGGTGCTTCAAGTCTTCTTCACTTTCGGTGAGTGAGGCTGTGTCGTCCGGACACTGCAGACTGCTGGTGAGCCCCGCACCAACCCTGGAGCCCCAGGCTTCTTCTTCTGGTCCAGCCTCTAGAAATATTCGCTCAGCAGTCAGACTGTGTAAGTTTGATGAAAGGGTTCAACACCAGTGCACAAGTTTCCTGATTTTAAATCATCTGAGTGCTGTGTCTGTGTGTGTATATATGGTGTGTGTATGGCACGTGCATGTGTGTGTACGGCACACATGGTGTGTGTGTGTGTGTGTTAGTGGGTGTGTGTGTGTTAGTGTGTGTGTCAGTGTGTGTGTCAGTGTGTGTGTGTGTCAGTGTGTGTGTGTGTGTGTCAGTGTGTGTGTTTGAAGTAAATCTGGAAATTGCTATTTAAAAGTCACGTTTCAATCCTGGCTCTGAAACTTCCTAGTTTTATAACCTTGCCTTGAGTTTCTCATTTGTAAAGTGGGCACAGTCATCAAAGGATTATCGTGAAGAATTTGGTTGCTTTATATGAAGTGTCTAAAACACTGTCCGTCACGTACATCGCCATCAACACCAACCTTGTAACTTCCCATGTGACCCTGGAGGTGAGAATTCAGTCTCAGTTCAGTGGAGAAGGTGCTCACATAGCATCAGCTTTCGTTATTAAAAAAGACAGGCTTCCCCCACTGTAAAAAAATACAACCCTCCTATGGTACCCCCTAAGAAGTCTGAGAACATTGGGTGAGCTTCATCTCAGATAAATCCCTAGAAACACTGCATACCCACAGGAGCCCACTTGTTTATTCCAGTTGAATAGAACTGCAAAGCCCAGCCGTCACACACGGTGACACTTTTATTATTAAAGATGTAATCCTCCAAGGCCTGTTGTTAGCAAGTCATATTGACTTGCTATGTTTTTAACTGCCAAAAATGAAAAATTAAAACGCTGTTGATTGGGGAAGATTTCGTTTGCAATAATCTCTCTCTCCCTCTGTTTTCCTTGTTTCAGGTTATTTACATTTCCTTGACTCCTTTTCTCAAAACAATACTGCAACTTCTGGTCACGTTTGTGTTGATAAAGTTATTTCATCTGAATGCTTACATGAAGTGGTAATCCTGTGTCTCAAGGAAGATAACAGCGCTTGTCAATCAAATGCCCCACCAACTGAAGTGAGTGGACTTGCCCTTCTGCTGGAGGGGAATTCTGCCCCTTGACAACGTGCAAGGCTGACAGTCGTCTGAAATAGGCTTGGTGGCTAACCTCTCAGCTGCCAACCAAACGATGGTGACTTTTGAACCCACTAGTTACTCGATGGGAGGAGGATAAAGCAATCTGCTTCTGTGACACACCCCCTTCAAAGCCCTCTGGGGCAGCTCTGATCTGGACGACTATGAGTTGTTATTGCCTTGAGAGCAGCATTTTTTCCGGCCTGTTGTGGATGGCTGAGCTGACTGGTTGGTGTCTCTGCCATGTCCCAGGGAACCCCAGAATTTGTGGGACAAGTATTGAAGGGTACAGGTTTTTTTTTGTTTTTTGTTTTTTTTTTTAATTCAAAAAGGGCTTTGGAAGAATAAAAAGAAAAGAAATTGAGACGGGGAGGACAGGTGGGTCCAACATGAGGCAGAAGGCGGTTGCAGCCTTCCCTGCCTACGGCGAGGATGAAAGGAGCTGAGGGAAACAGGCAGATGCTGAGAAGGACCTGCGGGAAGTCCGTGGGCCGGTGCCAACACCCGGGGGCAGCGTGCTGTACGTTTCTGCTGATCTCTAGCACTGGGGATGAGAGGGCTTCGCAGGGACACACACTTGTCTCCAGATCTCTGCACTATCGCTCACGAAGGGCAGGGCACCGCGTGGTGGGCCGGGCTGAAATGTGCTCATCCCCAAAGAGCTGTGGAAGTCCTAGACCTTGGTACCTGTGAACATGACATTACATGGGAGGGAGGATTTTGAAGATGTCACCAGTTACCACACTAGAGCAGGATGGTTCCAGTCCAATGTGACAAGTCTCCTCATAAAAAGAGAGGAGACACAGAGGCAGAAGGGAAGTG
The DNA here is from genome assembly GCA_028571685.1 of Heterohyrax brucei. Lineage (NCBI taxonomy): Eukaryota > Metazoa > Chordata > Mammalia > Hyracoidea > Procaviidae > Heterohyrax > Heterohyrax brucei. The sequence goes on from CM053159.1 coordinate 85,671,158, forward strand.
GGGAGGCTGGAGGGATGATGTGTGGCCAAGGGATGCCGAGGACCCCAGGGGCCATCCGGAAACCAGGGAGGGGGGCCTTTATGGGAGTATTCAGAGACAGCTTGGCCCTGCAGGCATCTAGCCTCCTGACCTTCAAGACAATACATTTATTCTGTTTTAAAGGAGATCTATTAGAAAAAGAAGAAAAAAAGAGACTCAGAAAGTCAAGTCTCTACACTTAGTGTTGTTGGAAGATGTCTTTACAGAGCCATCAAGGCCCTCACGTTTACAACTAGAAGTTCAACACTGTTGCTGTTGTGTTCAGAATAAGAAGCACTTGGAAGCAGGTTTTAAATTATATAAGAAACTGATACTTAAAAGACAATATTGTTAATGCCATGGCTGGTAGGTGTCCATGCGCTGCGCTGTCAATAAAGCATCTTGCTTCCAGGGACGTCACCACAGTAAACAGGCCTCTTTCTGAAACAAAGTTAAGTAAAATATTTGAAGAAAATCTTTTGTTTTTCCCCAACACAAAAACAACGTTTTATTTAATGAGAAGTTTGTGTAATTTTGAAATGCTTCCGGAGGTGCAGTTTACCTAGGGAGAGTTGGCGGCTGCTCTTCACACTTTGCAGCAGTGACTTGGGGTCTCAATGTGCCACTGGGCAATGAATTTTGTGAGCTGTCACCAGAAATCACATTTTTTTCAGGATCAATAGATATTCCCATATAATTAAAAAAAAAAGTATTTACTGGAAGGCAATTGAGACATCATAAATTGAAACACTCCCAGATTAAATCAGGAAAATCTACAATATTTGTTTGCAGATGTTACAGGAGATATTTCATAATTTCAGTTAGGAGTTTGCAACGCAAGCCCTTTCACTTCTTAATGTCGCCACAGTTTATTGTGCTCTTCATCTAGCTTTCTTCATGAAAATTTAGGAAGCAGCACTTTATTTGGCAAAAAGTAAACAAAATACTGTCTGTTTTGTCTAACCAAAAAATAAATAAAGCAGCCTGCTTTATAGTGTTCTGATGTTCGTATAATAATCTGAAATCCTATAAACTGTAAGTCACTATCATACTTTCAAAATACATAGGTATAATCACATGTAACATGAAGTTAAAAGCAGAAATGTGCCTACTTTTGTGAGGCCCTTTAACAGTAACTATAAATCATTAGTAATTTGTAAGTCATGAGAAAGTTACTTCGAAAATTTCTGCACTTCAGTGGAGAAGCGTGTGAAGTATACCAACAACTTAAACAACCACGAAAACATAACATAAATCTAAGCAAACTGCCAGCCTCTAACCTTGAAGAGAAGGCATGTCAGTTGGTTACTCTCTGATCCTGGAGAAATGACCTGCGTGCCAGCATTGGATGTCACACTGGTCCTTGTCCTATGGAGCCAAGGTGACAAATTCATATGTTGCCCTTGTTAGGTGCTGTTGGCTCTGACACATAGTGACCCTGTGGACACAGAAGGAGATGCTGCCCCGTCCTGTGCTTGTTACGCTTGAGCCCACGTTGCAGCCACTGGGTCAGTCCGTCTCTCGGAGGGCCCTTCTCTTTTTCCCTTGTCCTCTGCTTTACCGAACATGGTGTCCTTCTCCAGAGTCTAGACCCTCCTGATAATGTGTCCCAAGTACATGAGATGCATTCTCACCACCCTTGCTTCTAAGGGCATCCTAGTTGTACTTCTTCCAACACAAATCTGTTTGTTCTTTTGGCAGCCCATGGTATATTCAGCATTCTCCTCCAACATCGGAACAAGGCCAGGGTCTGACTGTGCAAAAACCACCAACTGCTCGTATGTGAGTTCAAGTTGAAACTGAAGAAAATTAAAAGAAGTCCATGGTAGCCAAAGTAAGACTTTGAGTAATCCCATTTGAATTTAGAAACAATCTCAAGAATAGATTTGATGCATTGAACACTAGTGACAAAAGACCAGAGGAGTTGTGGAAGGATGCCATTCACGGGAAAAGCAACAGGAAAGAAAAGAAAGACCAAAATGGATGTCAGAAGGGACCCTGAAATTTGTTCTTGAATGCCAAGTAGCTAAAGTAAAAGAAAATACATAGTGAAATAACTGAACAGAAGATTTCAAAGGGTGGCTTGGTAAGACAAAGTGAAGGCTTATAATGACATGAGCAGCGAGCTGGAAATAGAAAGCAGAAAGAGAAGAACGCCCGCAGCGTTTCTTAAGCTGAAAGGGTTGAAGAGAAAATTCAAGCTTCGAGCTGTAGCACGAAAGGATTCTGTGGGGCGACATCAAATGTGGCAAGAAGCGTCAAAAGAAGACGGAAGAAACACACAGTCATTACACCAAAAGGAAGTGCTCAGTGTTCAGCCACTGCAGGAGGTAGTGCTTGGTCAGCACCTGATGGTACTGAAGGAAGAGTCTAAACTCACATGTAAACACTAAATTTCTACTCACTGATTGAAAGAAAGCAGAGATGGAATGGAGACTGATCCAGTCACCCAACCTTGGACCCTTGGTAAGAGGGACACAGCCAAGTTCGAGCCACCGTTAAGCCTTCTTCTGGAGACCTCTTGTTAAAGGCAAACACCTGAAGCCTAAAGATCTGCCCCCGACTGTTGAGCTGACCTGGAAACTGTGATGATTATTCTGATTCTCAGATTCTGGACGAATGCTGTGAGGTCTTACCCGTGCGCCTTCTTGTCACTGCGCTACCATAAACTAGATCGTGCGTGGCAAACCTGAGGGGCCTGCTCTTCAGTTTTTAAGGTTTCTAAAATTGGACACAATGCGGCCACTCCTAGAGGGACTACTAATTGTGTCAGTGACAGTAAACACAGTGTTCCTGTTTGTATTCTGGGTGCTACAGGAAGAAATTTACACATGCAAATACATTTGCCTTGAAAAAAATTCTAATTATGTTTTTAATTGAGTACATGAGTCGGATCCGACTCGACGGCACTTGGCGACTTGGCTCACATGCGTGGAAATATGTTGGCTTTCGTTTTGAAAGAGAGCGTAAGACGTGACCGGGGAAAATCACGGGAGAGGTGGTGGGAACGTTACCGCTCCGACAGCCCTAAATTTGTGTCCGAACTCAGGAGCTCTGTGGCTGCAATTCATGCTGCGGGGCGGGGAGTGGCCGACAGCACTACGTTGGAGACAGCAAGCCTGTGGGACCCGGACAGCCCGCGCCCAGTCGGCAGGCTCCCCACGCCCTCTCGGCCTCTCCCTGTGTCTTGGTCTCGTCTCTTTGTCTCTGTTTCTCCTCTTTTCTGTGCTCCTCACTGTCCCTCAGCCCGCCCTGCTCATGCACACACAGGCCTGCATACGTCCCTACACACCCCTCTTGCAGTCACACCCGAATTCCTGCAAACGAAGCAGTCAAAAGGGACCTGCAGTGCGAAGGTCAGCTAGAGGTCGGTGGTGAACACCCACACAGTACCTCAGTTGGAGAAAGACTGGCAATCTGCTCCTGGAAAAATCACAGCCGAAGAAACCCAATGGGGCAGCTCTGCTTTGTCACATGGGGTCACCATAAATTGGAATTAACTCAACAGCACCTAACAAAAACAGCAACAAGCGCACAATAGCATAAATGACAAGACATGAAGCAGGCGATCGGTGGTGCAAAAGGAGTGAGGAGAACAGAGGGAAAGGTAAATGTGGGGAAGGAATTTGTAATTTTTACAACCAAGGGCCAAAACAACAAGGGGGAAAGAGAACCCGGAAAATGGTGGATGGGTAACTACGTCAAAAGGTGACCAGAAGAAGCAGGTGGTGCTGGCCACCACCAGAGACAGCCGTGATGGGCTCACAAAGTTGAGTCTCAGTGGCAACACAAGAATAAAAAGGGGTACACCCTAAAAACTCCACTAAAAGACTGCAATTGATGGTCAAAAGGCCTGGGGATTCCCCTGGGAGCGTGGCCCCTAGACCTGATGCTGCCCCTGATCATAGATCGTTACTGAGGTCAATGCCTTGGACAGGAATGGATTGGACTCAGCGACACAGACCATATCATGTATGCACTTTACGGTTCTGTGCATCTATAGGATGCTGTCCTACTGGCCTTTTACTAGAGGGGAGTGGAGAGGGTGGAGAGGAGGGGACAGGAGATTGTTAAGAGGATATGACATGTATAGAACAGAACGGAGGAGTGTGCTGTCACTGGACAAGGAGAGCAGTAGGAGCTGCATGTAGGCAGGCATCCAAATTTAAACTGGCTTGTACACTTTCACTTAATCATAAGAAAAAAAAAAAGAAATGACTTGGGTTTTAAGCCCGAGTTGCTGGGTGGGTAAACTGTCAGAGACGAATGAAATTGTTAGTGACACGTGTGTGTTTACTTAATTTTCTATTGTTTTTTCTTTTGCTCAAGAGAACCTTCAGAACTTTCGATGGAAGGAGCCCTGCTGGTGCAGTGCTTGTATGCTTTGCTGCCAAACAGAAAGTAACAGTTCAAATGTGCCCGGCGACCCCAAGGCAGGTGGGCCTGGCGATTCGCTTCTGCAAGACGCAGCCTGGACCCCTCCAAGGCGCAGCTCTGCTCTGTCCCCTAGGTTGCTCTGACCTGCAACCTACTGCTCGCAGTGTGACGACGATGACAGAGTGCTCAGGTGGGATTAACTACGTTTTCTGTTGGCCTGGAATTTTTACTCTGCTGGATTCCAAGGACTTCGTAGGCCCTTATCTCATCAATTCTCCCTAAAGCTTTGTCAGGAGGGTGGCAAAGCCTTGTGAGACAGAAAATGCAGAAGATGGTGTTTCATGTACGGGGTTTTGAGGGTCTCTCGCATCCCACTGAGATCTTTCAGACTCTAAATAGCAGTGATTGGAGACCAGGCTTGGCATGTGCTGTGTTCCCAATTATTATCAATAGGTTCTAATTGAGAACATGTGTTCATTTCAGCTGGGTTTATTGTTTGGCTGGTCATAGTGGGTAATCAGAAAAACAGCATCTGGCAGAGCTATTTCTGAGTGCCACATCTGGGTCCCATCTCCCTCTGTGATTGCTGCTGTTGAGTATGTGACCCACTGAAGTGGACAATGGTCCGCACCCCAAATAGCTCTAATGTCCCAAGGGCTCATGTGAGTGGTCTTTGTATTGTAAGCCAAGTGCCAGGCACTGTTTCTTAAAGAAAGTGCTGGTCCTAGTCACCCACGCTATGTAATTAGCACCACCCCCAAATACTGTAGCTTAAACCATTAACCTGCAGTGTTAGGAGCTCTTGGAGGACACGGATCATGTATGCTTTGTGTCCTCTTAACTGTTGTACTTGGCACGGAGCTAGAGGACCTACTTTCAAAATGAGCTAATCATGTGACTGGCCCATCGGTTCAGGCTGTTGGCGAAGAGCCCAGCTCCGGCTGTTGGTCCAGTGCCTCAGTTTTCCCTGCAATGGTGTCTTCATGGGTCAGCCTGGGTTTCCACACAGGAGGACTACTTGATTTCAGAAGCAGGACTTAGAGGAACAGACAGTGGAAGCTTCTAGCCCCTTGAAGGTCAGGCCTGGAAGCTGGTTCAGGATCATTTCCCTGCATCGTGTTGTCCAAACACCCGCAGCGTCTGCTCAAGGGGTGGACAGAGACTCCACTTCTCTGTGGAAGAGAGTCAAAGAGCGGTTGGCCAAATTTCATCTGCCACCAAAATAGTAATAGCAATTAAACCAGCTCATTGCCTTTGGGTTGACTTCAACTTCTAGTGTACCTACAGATCAGAGGAGAACCGCCTCGCAGGGTTTCCCAAGGTCTGACCTTTCCAGAAGCTGACTGGCACAGCTTTCTCCTGTGGAGTGGCTGGGGGGGTTGAACCAAGCAGCTGAGTGCCTAACTACCAGTTAGGGTTCCTCGTCTGCCTAACTGCCGGTTACGGTTCCTAATCTGCCAGGTTCAATGAAAGATCTAGAATGAGTGATGTCTTAGTTTGGTACCTCTGATATCAGGTGTGAAATACTACATTGCATCAGTAGCCAATCATTCTAGACTCTAAATAGGTATTTTCTCCCCTTCTTGTGATTCCTCTGGTTCTGTCGTTTATCTCTGGTCCTTCATCATCTTCCAGCTGGGACTGGAACATCCTTACTAAGGCCACTTCCCTGATTCAACACGGAGGCACTTTCCCTGGAATGTGGCTTGCACCGCCTTTAGTCCTTCTCTCCTACAAAAGGAAAGGGAAGCAAGCAGAGAGTTGGGGACCGCACACCACCAAGACAGCAGTACCAGGAGCTGAGCGCTTCCTTTGGACCCTCAGTCTGAGAAGCCAGCCCACCAGGGAAGGATGGAAGACAAGGAGTTTCCTCCAGAGGTGACAAAGAGAGAAAGCTTTCCTCTGGAGCCAGTGCCTTGAGTTTGGACCTGCAGCCTACTGGATTATGACAGAAAAATCGCTTTGTTTAAGCCATCCACTTGTGGTCTTTCCGTGATAGCAGGGCTGGGTGACTAAGACAGTCAGCATCTATCTTGTTCACGCCGGCAGCCCAGGTAGAAGTCCCTGGATGGTGTGAAAGGTTAAAACCCTTGGCTGATAACTGAAAGTTTGGGGGTTTGTGTCCCCCCAGAGCTGCCTCAGAAGTACAGCCAAGTCATCTTCTGAAAAGTCAGTCATTGAAAATCTGGTGGAGCACAGTTCTACTCTGACACAGTGGGAACTTGTTAGCCCAGCAGACTGTTCCTGGACAGCAGCTATTCCACACAAACTCGTTGGATGGCTGATGCACATTCTGCCCCAATTTGTGTGTTCTCGAAATGACCTTCTGTTACATTGACTTTCTACATGTCATATGACACTGTTAAGGAGCTACTGAGGCCCAGTGGTTAAAATGCTCTGGTGCTCACAGAAATGTCCCTGGCTCAAACCCAATAGCCCCTCTGCAGGACAAAGATGTGGCGGTCTGCTTCTGTGAAGATGACAGCCTGGAAAACTGTCTAGGGCAGTTCTACTCCATCCTGTAAGGTCACTGTGAGTTAGAACTGACTCAATGGCCATGGTTATTCTGGTTGATATTGTTACAACTCACTCTCAGTGTGAAGCTAATGTTACAAGTCACCTTGTCTAGGCTGTGATTCTCAGTGGTTTGGCAGATGCCAGACTGGGTGTTTTTCCATAATGTGGTATGATGTAATTAGCTTCCATGATGTGATCTGACAAGAGCAGCCAATCAGCTGAAAGGGGAGTTTCCTTGGATGTGGCCTGTATCCACAGCAACAGGCTTGGGTGTTTTGGTTTTACCTCTGTGTCTATATGTATGTCTCACTCGTATTGCTCCTCTAGAGAACCCAAACTACGACATTCAGCTTCTCACCTCTTAGCTGGAGAGATTGTGGTGTCTGTGGGTGTAACAGTACAGAGAAGGAGAGGAGATATGGTTAAGGTCCTATGAAATGCAGGATGAAAGAGAGATGAACAAAACCACTCTTGTTTGTGTGAGAGATGAGTCTTTACAAGAAGCCTGTGTTCAGACTCTATTTATGGTCATTTCTTTGTGGTCATCTATGCAAAGAGAAGCTGCACAGAGCCACTGGGACATTAAGCATGCCTCTTTTATCTCCATTGGCTCCCTGGACGTTCTGAAAGAAGATAGATTAGCAATGTTCCAAATTGATGACAGGTGCCTAATTCCAAACACATGTCCCCAATCTTGCCCTTAAAACACTGTAGCAGAGCATGATGGGACTTCAGCAGAATGTGGTGGTGCACATTTGAAAAAGGAATGAATGTGGGATTTGGTAACACCGTCTTATCAGTTGACCTGAAATGGACATTCATCTTGGTTGTAAGGACCAGGGAGAGACGAACCAATGAAATCTCCTATTAGAAGCACTGAGGGAGGTGTCCTGTCTTCTGTTCTGGAGAGGCAGGGGACACAGGTCACTCCAGGAGAGACCCTTTCTCTGTATGGTTGTTTCTGTTGTCAGCCGCTCACGGGGTTCGCCTTCGCCAAGGAACAAACTGCCACCCAGCCCTGCACCACATCTAGGATCAGCTGAAAACTGGCCGGTTCTAATCCCTTGATTTTTCAATGGCTGATTTTCTAAGTAGATAACAAGGCCTTCCCTCCTGGTCTATCTTAGTCTGGGAGTTCTGCCGAAGCCTGTTTAGCAACACACAGTTCTCCACTGACTGATGGATGGTAGCTGTGCAGATGAGGAGCACTGGATGGAAAGCAAACCCAAGTCTCTTGCAAGGAAGGTGAGAATTCTACCACCGAACGGTCCTGCCCCTTGCTCAGCACTCAGAGACTCTGTACTGGAAAACAGAAGCTGTTTTGTGCTTTGCTGTTGCTAGCAATGCCCCTAGGACATTTGACTTCCAAATCACTGACTGTGTTGAGCTGTCAGGTCCCTGCTCACTCTGCTGGGTGATGGAGTGGCCAAAAAGAATACAAAAACTCCCCCCCTATTCAAGGAGCTCTAGGGGAAAAGTGGGCCTGGGGAAGGGAAAAGGCACATGACGGCCCAGTGGTGTGGAAGCAGAGAGTTCTGCAGGCCACAGCATTTATATCTCCGCGCCCATGAACATGTTCTTTGAACTGAGATTTGGAGAGTTTAATTAAAGCCTCGATTTCCTCATCTGTGAAATAGTGCTTACAGCAGTGCCGGTCCCCTGAAGGCTGCGGCAAGGATTAGCAGAGACACAGGTGTGCAGAAGGGGCCCTCGTGAGGCAACAGCAGAGCACCTGGCTGCTAACCGAAAGGCTGGCGGTGTGGACCCACCTGGCTGCTCCGTGGGAAAGAAACCTGGTGACTTGTTCCCATAAAGATGACATGCTAGAAGCCCCTGGGGGGTAGCTCTGCTCTGTCATGTGGGGTGCAGTGAGCTGGAATTCAGCTGAAGGCAATACACCTGGCTTGCACTTTAACAGGGAGTGATCATCCTTCAGAGCTTAGACTGAAGGACCTAGTGGTAATCTCCCATCTCCCAGTGGGGACGATCCCTCCGCTGAAGTGCTAGGATGCGTTATTTACGTCTCCCGCGTGGACTTTACGACCATCTGCCTGCGGCGTGAGCCCCCCATGGTTGACGTGGTCAGCTGCCACGGAGAGACTGACGGGTCCAGTCTACCAAGAGGTACCACACCATAAGGGTCGGGCTCTCTACCACCGGAAAACCAGCCGTTGAAAACCCTCTGGAGCCCAGCCCTGCTCCGACACACGTGAGGTCAGTTGGACTGGAAGGCGCTGGTGGCACTTTGCTTAACTGTTTTTTGTTTCTCTGGCTTAGGGCACTGCGAACGTAGCACCACAGACAGAAACCACGGTGCGCTCTCTTCGAGGTCCCTCACTGTCTTGCGTAGACCCTTCCGACCGCTGTGCTCAAAATACGTTTATTCATTGACCAAATAAATTATATCTGAGAGCACTATGCACCTGTCAACTTCAGTTTGCTTTGCTTCACTCCTTTTTCTATTTCTCTGGCAGTTGACTTTAGAGTCAACTTCTAAAGGTAACTCAGATTAGAGGATATAACCAACAGCAACCTAAATATTCTTTCCGATTTACCTCAAGTTGTTCATGCATAAACATAGACACACACACACACACACACACACACACACACACACACACACACACGCAGCCTGTGAAGTCAGAATATATGAAAACAATTTTGGCTCCTGTCCTAGCTACCTAGGGCTGCTGTAACAGAAACACCACAGGTGAGTAGCTTTAAAGAATAGAAGTTTGTTTTCTCACAATATGGGTGTTGTCATTGATCAAATTGTGTCCACCCCCTTTAAAATATGTGCCACCTTGGCTACGCTGTAATTCTGAGTGTTGTGTGGTTGTCCTCTGTTTTGTGATCTGATGTCACTCTCTCACATCTTGTGAGCCCTACTCTCCCCGTGGCTAATGAGGCAGGATTAGATGACGCTGAAGAAGATTAGGGTGGGACACAGCACCTTTTCAGGACAAGGCTCTGATCAGTTTAACGGCAGTTCCCCTGGGGTATGGCCTGCATCCCTTTTATCTTACAACAGGTGGAAGAAGACAGAAGCATGCAGAGAGAGAGGGGGACCCCTACCATCAACAAAGGAGACCGGAGCAGAGTGCGACCCCAGCACTAAGTGCGTGTCCAGGGGAAAGCTGATGACTAGAACCTTCCCTCAGAGCTGACCGAGACAGGAAACCTTCCCCTGAAACTGCCACCCTGGATTCAGACTTCCAGTTCCGTAAACTGTGAGAACAAATTTCTGTTTATTGAAGCCATCCGCTTGCGGTTTTTCTGTTACAGCAGCAGCGGACAGCTAAGACAGGAGGCTCGAAGCTGGGATTCAGGGCCCCAGCTCCAGGGAAAGGCTTTCTCCGTGGGCTCTGGGGGAAGGCCTTGTCTCCTCTGTTCCTCAACTCCCTGAGGATGGTCGTGTGGCCTCTTCCTTCCCCCATCCAGATTTGCTTTCTCCACTGACTTAATCTGCACGTTTTATGGCTCAACAGAGATGGACTTGAGATACACCATACACTAACACTGCCTCATTAACAAAACAAAGAAAACTTGTTCCCAAATAACCACTATAAAACCATTTGCTATCACGTTCCTGAGACTCCTAGTGACCTCCTGTGACAGAGTAGAAGTGCCCCATCCATTATCCAAGGCGGTTGATCTTCAGGGCATAGACTGCCATGTCTGTCATCCATGGAGCAGATAGTGGGTTCGTACAACAGAATTTCCAGTCAGCAGCCAAGCACATCAACCACTGCACTACTAGGGCACCTGTAAACCGCCCACCACCCTCCTCTGTCGAGCCGGGTCTGACTCACAGAGGCCCTAGAGCAGAGGGCTCTGCCCCATGGAGTTTCCAAAGAGTGCCTGGTGGATTTGAACTGCTCACCTTTGGGTGAGCAGACACAGCACTTAATGTACTGTGCTGCCAGAGTCCCCATGGCAGTTAGGGTTTACAGCACACAGGGGGAGGGGCGTGGTGTCCTCCATAGCAGCTTCCTTTCCTGCATCTCCGAGTGTGTGCGTTAGTGGTCATTCCCGAGACAGCTGCGGGAACACGCTCCGGCGGCCCGCCCCGCCTCTCTGCCCAGGCACCCACACACTGGCCGCCTACCCCACTGCCCAGGCACCCACACGCTCCGGTGGCCTGCCCCGCCTCTCTGCCCAGGCACCCCCCCACACACTGGCTGCCTACCCCACTGCCCAGGCACCCTCACACAGGCCACCTACCTCACTGCCCAGGCACCGCCACACAGGCCACCTACCCCACTGCCCAGACACCCCCCCACAGGCCGCCTACCCCGCTGCCCAGGCACCCCCCCACAGGCCGCCTGCCCCGCTGCCCAGGCACCCCCCCACAGGCCGCCTACCCCGCTGCCCAGGCACCCCCCCACAGGCCGCCTACCCCACTGCCCAGGCACCCACACGCTCCGGTGGCCCGCCCCATCTCTCTCCCCAGGCACCTAAGCTGTGTTGCAGACCCAGCATGTTCCAGGTATTGCAAAGTCCAAGCCTCGCCTTCCAGCGCACGCCGGAGCCGCCCCGCCAGCGGTCAGGGAAGCCGAACTGTCCTCCGGCCCAGGGCCTCCCGAGGCTGCTGCAGAGAGGGAAACGGTACAAACCCGGGTGGGTGTAAGAAGAGTGTTTTCTCCGGCTAACTCCCTGACAAAAAATCCCTCAGGTCCTTTTAGAGGCCAGGATTCTAATTTCAGGGATGACTCAGAAGAATGGTTTACCCCGGGTGACACTTGCTGTGAGACTGGCTGACAGAGACAGCCATATTTGAATGTTGTTTCTGCCCCAGCTACGAGCTCAGAAGCCAACAGCAAGTGTCGTTTCGGAGGCAGGGACTCTCCTCCAGGCCCTGAGCCCCTCTGTGTAACGGGGCATTTGTTTCTCTTCAGTGAGCAGTGAGCCTGTAATTCCTTGTAATCCTCAACGAGGCTTAAAGAGCAGGAATTCCAGCTGTTCACTCTGCTACCTACCCCCTGCCGTCTTCTCAGTCACAAAAGCAGCCACCAAGATTCTTGCAGCTCCCGGCACAGCTGTCTAGTTAGTCCCTGAAAAGGCACTGGGTTTCGGGGTCTGTGTCTAGTCCATCCTCTAACCAGCTCCTGTGGAGTTGAGGCCATTCGCAGTGGCCCTGTGAGTGTCAGAACAGACCTGCCCTCCACAGGGCTTCCAGCAGCTGAGCTTTTCAGAGGAGTGCACTGGACGGTCCTGATGCATGTCCACATGGGCTTGAAACTCCAACTTTGGGGTCAGCAGCTCTCTTAGTCACCTAGAGCTGCTACAACAGGAATACCACAGTGGATGGGCTTTACCTTGAAGGCACTTGGCACTTGGTAAAGTAGGCTAAGAGCCCAAATTCAGGGCCTTAGCCCCAGGGGAAGGCTTCCTCTGTTGGCTCTGAGGAGGGTCCTTGTCGTCAGTCTTCCCCTGGACTGGGAGCTGCTGAGGCCCAGAGACCCTGGGTCCAAAAGGATGTGCTCTGCCCCTGGCACTGCTTTCTTGATGGTATGAGGTTTCCAACCTTTGGCAGCTCCCCTTTCCTGTATAACCCAAGAGATCGCCTCAAGGCACAGTACAGTCTTACACATGGAGTCCCACCCCAACACAACCACTGCCCAGCCTCCCTTATTAATATCACAGAGGTAAGATTTACAGCACACAGGAGTGTTTTAGTCAGCTGGGGCTGTTCTAACAGAAATACCACAGAGTGGATGGCTTTAACAAAGGGTGGTTTATTTTTACACAGTTCAGTAGGCTACAAGTCCAAATTCAGGATGCCCGCTCCTGGGCAAGACTTTACCCCTTGTCGGCTGTCAAGGGAAGTCCGGTATTACATCAGTCTTTGTCCAGGGAGCTTCTTGGCACAAGAATATCAGGTCTGAAGGACTCGCTTTTCCCCCAGTGCTGCTTACTTGATGGTGTGAGGTTTCCAATTGTCTGCTTGCTTCCCTTTCCTTTTATCTCTTGTAGGATGAAAGGATTAAGAGTGGGGCAAGCCATACTCCAGGGAAACTCCCTTTACAGTGGAGCAGAGAGGTAATCCTATGAAGGGATTTACAGTCCCACCCTAATCCTTTAACTTACAGCACATAAATCACAAAATAGAGGACAATCACAAAATAATTAGAATCATGGCCCTGCCACATGGCCTAGCCACATGGCTACACTTATTCTGGGGAGGGACACAATTCAATACATGACAAGGATCATCATACAATACCGGAAATCATATCCTAGCTGAAATGAGGATATGTATGTGTATGTATACATTCCTATACATATGTGAGTGTGTGTGTGTGTGTGTACATATATATGAAAACAGTCTTGTCATCAACATAAGTTAAAATTGGCTAAACTATTAAAACACAAAGTTGTTGTGCTTGAGCTAAGTAAGACAGTGAGAAAATACAAGGTCATGGTAAAGAAATGAAAGTGAGAAAAACAACTGCCAGATGGACAGGACCCCAGATGGTCAGAGAGAAATCAGAGAGACCATAACCAATCAGAAAGAAGGCAAAAACTGAAGGTGCTAGAAGGCAAAGCTTATGGACTGACAGATAACAATCGGAACCAAGTGAACAACTTTTATTAAAAACCCAGCACTGTGGATTGGGGTGCAGCAGTCCCCTCCAGGGGTCTGTGCCCATGGTCTGCTGTCCCGACCTCATTTGCCTTATCCTTGGAGGCCTGGGGGCACAGTCTCCCTCTGGGGATCTGTGCCCATGCTCTGTTACTGCATTGCATCTTCAAAGGCCTGGGTCCCAGCCTCCTCCTGAGAGTCTGTGTCTGCTGGTTTGCTGTGCTGTGACCTGACCCTGGGACCTCATCTGCTTGCCATCGAAAGTTGGTTCAAGTGGCTGTAACTGTTTTCCCGTTGCTGCCTGAGCTTCCTGTGCTGTCCCTGCTGGCGGATTTGCCTCCAAGACACCTTATCACTCTCCTGCCATCTAATTGGCCTGCTCCCAGTGACTGTGACAAATCTTCTGTTAGTGCCTGAGCCTCCTGTGCTGTCCCTGCTGGCGGATCTACCTCTGAGATGCCTCATCATACTCCTGACATCTAATCAGCATGCTTCCAGCAGCTGGGAAGAAGTCTTTTGTTTGTTTCTGAGTCTGGTGTGGTGTTCCTGCCTGCTTCACCTAGGAGACTTCCTGTCATCATAAAATTCTTTGAATTCTCCTGATATAAAAATGGTGAGAGCACAGCCAATCCTTAAATTCCTTAGAGTAAAGCCAGCTTTTAGGGACGTGAGTGTGTGACATCCAAACATAATGACTTCACCACTGCAGTCCCTGTGGGACCTCGTGGAACCTGTGGGGGTCTTAACTCATGCAGATGAGAGTTCCTAACTGACGTGAGTGTAGAAGAGAGCTCTTAAGTAACCTAAGTAAGAAGTGCTGTGTGTCCTGGTACTGGTACTGCCACCTCCTCTGCTTAATTGTGGGTGTGTGGTCTGATTAAATAAAGCATGTTATTGACCCCAAGCCTTGTTAGTTACTCATTTTCCTTTCACGACTCCTGACATTTTCTGAGTGCTCACGACACTTGCCAAATGGCTACACACGGTTTTGGCAGTGGCCAAGGGCGTTAATCCTTCCCAGCATTGAGGGCCTCCCAGGAGACACTATAAAGGAAAGCAAGTGAGGAAAAGCAGTTGCTGTGGGGTACACCCCAACACACGGCACCCTCTCCAGAGCCGGAGCACGGCTGCATCCCACAGGGCTTTCCGGGGCTGAATCTTTGGAAGTAGATCACTGGGGCTTTCTTCTGAGGTACTTCGGGTGAGCCTGAACACTTCACTTTTCTGACAGCAGCCAAAGACATTACTGTTTGCTTTCCCAGATCTCTATCTTCTCGAAATTGCTGGACTGAGGCCAGGTTTGGGTGGAATCTGCGACTGGTTGCTTGTTGACTCTTCCCACCCCAGCCCCAAAGCATTTAGGGCCTGGGAACTGATTAAAAATTATACATACACACAATGAAATACACAGATCGAGATACGGATGTTGTCCATTAAATTATGACAGTACTTAACTGCTGAGATACCCGGGCTCCTGGTATTGCTTGCAGCCACTGAAATTTAATTTTACTAAAGCACAGCTCACCAACTGAGACAAGCAGTTATTATAACAGAAGAGGAAGGCAGAGTCTGCTTTCAGACTGATCTTTCTAATTTCCTGCTCCAACCACTGACTGATTTCTCTTGGCATTGAACTAGACACGCAGAAGATTTCTCCTTGGGTGTTAATCAGGATCTTCGCTTTGTGTATGCATCTGATGGTGATTGTATAGAACCCTTTCCTAATGGAGAAACGTCTACAAACTCTAAGCCTCATAACTTATTCTACATGAAGTGGGGTAGCTGGGAAAGAGAGAGTCTGTGGACAAACACCAAATGCAGAAGGCTGTCCTTGTCAGCTGCTGCCTGGCTGATTCAGACGCACAGAGAGCCCATGTGTGAAGCATATCTGCCCCGTGGGGTTTGAATCCCAGCTGGGGTTCTGTGTCTGTGACTACGTTACCATTCTCTGGCACATGCCAAGTGACTAAAATAGTAAACCTCAAGCCAAATCTGTTTCTGTGGAGCCAACTCTGACTCATAATGATCCCATGGGTCATGCGGTAGAACTGCAACATAGGCCTCTCTAGGCTGCAATCTCTACCGAAGCAGATGGTCAGGCCTTTCTTTTGCAGAGCTCTGGGGGGAGTTCAATCCATTATCCTTTAGATTATAAACCAAAGAGCCAAACCCGTTGCTGTCCCACCCATAGCAACTCTATAGGGCAGAGTAGAACAACATCAAAGGGTTTCCAAGGAGTGGTTGGCAGATTCAAACTGCAGACCTTTGGGTTCAAAGTCAAGCCCTTAACCTCTGTGCCACCAAAAACACACCACTGGTGTCCCCCAGGGACCTGATTAAATACCAGAACAGGACAAAAGTGTCAATGGATCTGGCTCTGGCAGTCATGGAAGAGAGCCACCATGCTTCAGACACACTGTGGTTAAGAGCTTGGCTGCTAATGGAAGGTGTTGATTCGAACTCAGCCAGTGGCTCTGCAGGAGAAATACCTGGCGATCTGCTCCTGTAAAGATGACAGCCTAGGACATCCCTCAGGGCAGTTCTACTCTGCAGTACGTGGGGTCACTGGAAGTCAAGATGAGGTCACTGTAAGTCGTGATTGGTTCATCAACATCCGACAACAACACCCCAGTGAGCAGCTCTGTCACCAAACAGGGATTTGTGACGGCTGCCCACGCCTTGATTTCTAGGAGAACTGGAGCAACGCACAAAGCAGAAAGCCCTGGCCCCTCACTTCCTTAAAGATGACAACTTAGAAAACCCTCTGGGGTGGTTCTAATCAGTCACCTGGAGTCACTATCAGTTGGAATCAACTCCATGGTGACTAACAGCAACAGCTGTCACTACGAAATTATCTATAAGTTTTCTGATTATCACCGTTTAAAGATTGGGAGAAGCTTCCTCGTAAAGACTTTAAGCCTCAAATTATCATTGTGGCTGTCAGGGGATGATACGTTATCTTCCTGGACAAATCAGATCAACCAAAAACAATTAAAAACAATACTCTTATGCTGCATCAGGTATGTAATGAATTTCCTGTTAAAAGTAGCCTTTTAGAAAATACAAGGAGGAAAAGGCCCCCTAATAATAACAAAAGAATATGAAATATGCCAAAATAAACTTCAGGAGATTATGTGGGGTTTGTAAGCAGAGCATACAATTTTATGAAAGGACATAAAGAATCTCATGTGTGAATCACAAGAAGTAATGTGTTCCTAAAAAGGAACAGTTAATGCTGTAATAATGTCTGTCCTTCTTGTCTAGTTAATCTATCAATCAAATGCACTGTCAGTCAGTAACTGCTATCAAAATGGAGTCTTTAGGGGAAAGGCAGAACATAGTTTTTTTTTCCTTTTCAAAATTTTTATCAATGTGAAATTCACATAAAGTTCGTTGTTTCAGGTGGAACAATTGAGCAGCATTTAGCATGGTCACAGCGCTGTGCGGTGGCCCCTCTGCTGGCTCCAGGACCCTTCCTCCGCAGGAAAGCTGTGTCCCCACCCGGAGCTTCTCCTGTCACCCCTGCTCGCAGACCCTGGCAACCACAGTGCTGTGGTCTGCCTTCACGGCTTCGT
Organism: Heterohyrax brucei; assembly: GCA_028571685.1. Classification (NCBI taxonomy): domain Eukaryota; kingdom Metazoa; phylum Chordata; class Mammalia; order Hyracoidea; family Procaviidae; genus Heterohyrax; species Heterohyrax brucei. The sequence goes on from CM053159.1 coordinate 85,688,231, forward strand.
CTATTCCGGATGCTTCGTGCCGTTATGGATCTCTCGGGGCTGGCTTCTTTCACTCAGCGTCATGTCTGGAGGGTCATCCACACCATAGCTTGTGTCCAACCTCGATTCCTCTCCTCAGCTGAATGATACACCATTGTAAGAATGTACCCACTTTGCTTATTAGTTCATCCGTGGATGGGCATGAGTCGAATCTGACTCGATGGCACTTGGCTTGGCTGGATGGACGTGTGCTTTCCCAACATTTGGTCATCTGGTCATCTGGTCATTGGGAGTCTTGTAGCTGTGACCCGTCACACATGCACACTTGTCTGAGTACTTGTTTCTAGTTCCTTTGGACCTATACCTAGGGTTGTAACTGCTGGGTCATATGATAATTCCATGTTCAATTTTGACAAAATGCCAAATCGATTTCCACACCAGGTGCATGATTTTGCATTCTCACCAATACTTTTTATTTTCTATTTTTCTGATGGTACCTGTCAAATGTGTACAAAGTGGTAAAGTGGTGTCATGGTGCAATTTCAGTTTGTATCTCCCTGATGGCTAATGATGCTCAGCACCTTTTCATATGTTGTCTGTTTATGCCTCTTCTTTGAAGAAATGTCCATTCAAGGCCTGGACACATTTTTAATTGGGTTTTTGTCTTTCTGTTGTTGAGTTATGAGAGTTCTTTACGTATTTCAAATATTAGACTCTTATTTGATACTTGATTTTCAAATATTTTTACTAGTTATGTAGGTTGTCTCTTCACTTTTTTCACAATATACTTTGATGTACAAATGTTTTTCCATTTTGATAAATTCCAATTTATCTCTTTGTTTCCCTTTGTTGCTTTTGATGTCATCTAAGAATCTCTTGTCAAATCCAGGATCAAGAAGATTTACTTTTATGTTTTCTTCTAAGAGCTTTATTGTTTTAGCTTTTAGATTTAGGTCATTGATACATTTAGAGTTAATTTTTGTGTACGGTGTAAGGTAGGGGTCTCACTTCGGTTTCTTTGCACATGGAGACTAGTTGTCCTGTAACTGTTTTTCGAAGATGCTATTACTTCCCTATGGAATAGTCTTGTGCTCTTGTTGCAAATCAGTTGGCCGTAGACGTGTGTGTTTTTTCCTCCTGGACTGTCCGTTTGGTTCCGTTGGCCTGTATGCACCTGCCGCTGGTGCTATTTGGTTCCTTAGCTGCGTATTTCATTACTCTGATAAGAATAAAAGGCAATAAGAAAACACTCAAAAAAGAAAATATGGTAAAGATAGTAAGATAAAAAAGTAGCTAAAATAATCTCACTGGGGAAAATGTAGATCCATCAGCAAAATGTGCTACATTGTCTCAGAGAGTAAAACAGTGAGATATCTACCGGAAATAAAATTCCTAAGGCCACTTCATAATGATTAAAGATGTAATCATAAAAAAGAAACTACTATAAACAAATATAGCTAAATATTTGCATGATCTTGGATGAGAAAGCTTTGGTTTCACTTGTCACCTTACGAGAACACTCGTGATTCAGTGGTTAGTGCTAGGTCTGCTAACCGAAAGGTCTGTGTTCTCGGAAACTCCACGGAGCAGTTCTACACTGTCCTGGAGGGTCACTATGAGTCAGAATCCCCTCGATGGCAGTGGGCAACATGTATCGCAATATGAAGCCATCCACAATAAATAAAATCAAAATTAAAAAAATTATAATAAACTGAGAAAATTTATTTGGAACATAGGAAAGATAAGTATCATTTGCAGGTGAAAATTTGTTACCAATCAGCAAGAAAAATGAAGAGGCCCTAACTAAAAACACGTGAGGCGCGTGAACAGGCAGTCCACAGAGGCAGCAGCACAAGTATCTAGTTGTTTACAGTATATTAAGGAGCTCAACCTCACTGGTACCCAGTGATTACAAGTTTAAATAACAGCAAGGTCTCATTGTCATCTGTCAAATTGTCAAACTGTTTTCTAGTAATACTTTCCAGCACTGGTGGGGACAGGAAAACGGACAGATACACTCACACAAGCCTAGTCCCAGTAATGGACACGAGAGAGAAACAGCACTGGGAACCTGTCTAGTATTTTCCAAAACCTTTAGATGTTCATTGGCTGGATTAATTAAAAAAATATATTTTTAAGGAACCCGTGCTTGGCTTGGCTTGAGAAAAAAAAATTTTTCATAAAAAAATAATTTACCACAAGCACACTGCTTTAACTGGTATGTGGTGTTGCTGGGTGCTGTCAAGTGTCTGGCCCATAGCTACAACATGTGACAGAGGAGAACCGTCCTGTAGGGTTTCCTAGGCTGCATCGTCACTGGAGCAGGTTGCCAGACCCAGGGGAGACCCTGGACGGGTTCAAACAGCCAACCCTTCCATCAAGCGTGAGTGTCTACCCACTGTACCGCCGGGCCTCCTGATGCTGTGCAAGGGTCTGAATGGGTTTTACGCAATCATTGTCACGAGGAGGAAAGAATTCGCCCTGCACAAACCAGAGTTCCCTTCAGGAACGCTCAGTCCTTTCGTTTTGTCTCTCTTCTTCTTAACCCTCACATACCTTACCATGAAGTGCTGTTGCTAACTCGTCTCAGGAGGGCCTGCTCTCGCTTCTAATCCTGAAGTGAACAGCAGACTCAGACACCATAAGACAGAAATGGGGAGGCGACAACTGTCACCTGAGAGGGCCGTGCCAGTGTCAGCCCACCTCATAAGGTGGCTAACGTGAGAAGGGGAAGGGACTGAGCCCCACACGGGGTGACTCAGTAGTCCAATGTGAGATCATAGGGTCTGAAGGTGGAAAGGCTGTGAAGACGGAAACTCCTGGGAATCCCTAGAAATCCTGGGAAATGGGCTGGGATTTTAGGGGTTAGGGCCCGTATGCAGCTCTCCAGTGGCAGAGTCGGTCTGGAATCTTATTTTTACCTTTCTCAGTTTTTGCTTTGGTGTGCACATTCTGATGCACTTGAAAAGTAGAAGTTATCCAGGGAAAAAATTGCACAGAAAATATTAACTGCTGGGCATTTTGTAAGCCACTCACATCACTGGCAGCAGTTTCTACTTTTTACTTCATTTTTTTACTCTCTCTTGCTGCCTCCTACTTGTGACACTTGGCGCCCTTGGTCCCTGGGCAGCAGTGGATTGTTTTAACAAACTGAAGCCAGACTCTTAGCGTCTACAGTCTTAGTGGCCTGTATGACGAGAAGGTGGTTGCTGTGGGGTGGTGTTGAATCCATTCCAGCTCACAGTGACCCCGGGTAACAGAGCAGACCTGCTCCATAGGGCCTTCAGGGTGGAGATCTGTACAGGAGCCCATGGCCAGGTCTCTCTGTCTTGAAGGTGCTGGGCTGGTTCGAACCACCGGCCTTCTTCCTCGCGGCTCAGCGCTTCTTCTTTTCTGCAGCATGAGTGGACGCTTCCTCTGCCCTTCTGCCAAGGTATTGGACCAGCTGTAGTTAGTTGCCCCTCTCACAGCCCCTTTTCCCTCTAGTTGGTTATTTTATGAAAATGTAGATTCTGAGGCTTGGCAACGCACATTTTGGAATAATTGATAGTTAGGTGATCAATTACCCATGAGCTGCATTCATTGGTGGGATTTCAGAAGCATCGTTTGGTTTCCTCTAGGTTAATTCAAGCCTTTGACATTTAAAACCCTTCACACTTATTTTGAGAATTAATCACACTTCATGGTCAGTTTCCACTTTGCTGGTATAATAGGTTATTTAATTGCTTTGAGATGCTCAAAGACATAAGATTTATAAAGAGATTTATAAATGCTAGATAAATTGAATAAGATAATAATGGCAATGAAGTAAACAATTTTTGTTAAAAAATGTCATAGTCATAGATTTGGGATAACAAAACAAAACCTAAAGGAGAGTAACTCTCAGAGAAAAATATTCGAAAGTCAACAGCCCCAAGGGGCAGAGCAGTCTTTCAAATACCGAAAGAGCCAGACCAGCTGCCATCCTGCTGGTTTCAGTTCACTGGGCGATCTAACGGCTGATTTTTCAGAACTCGACCGCCAGCCTCTCTGCGGCAGTGTCTCTGGATGCTCTGGCCCCAGGGGCCTCAGTGAGCAGCTGAGTGTGCTCACTGACTGAGGTCTCCGTCTCAAGTTCAGACTGATTTAATTTACGAGCTTACGTATGAGCATCTTCTGCCCCTTTTCCCCTTGGACAACGAGTCAATGCCTTTACGTTGAGGATCATAAACTCCCAAACAGAGTCGTGTGTCTTCAAACGCCTTTGGGAGTCTCTTTCCTTTCTGGTGTCAGTGTCCGTCCGCACTTGTCAGAGGGCATGAGAAGGTCTGTGGCAGCTGGGGAGGTGGGGTACTGCTACCTTTGCCCTCTTCTACTGCTGTATACAGACAACCCAAGGCCACAGTTAGTCTGACTGCAATAAGACAGCCAACTCCCTGGTTTCACCCAAAAAACGTATTTGACTAGACGAATTCCCAAAACTATTGCCCTCAGAAAATGTTAAACAGTAATCTGTAAACCAAAAATATACACTGATGTCTTCTTGAAACCAGATGCTAGTTTTGCTTAATTAATACACAATGTCTGCATTGAACACTGGTGCAGTTTTAAAGAATGACCTACATAGTATCAAAGTGACAACAGCAACTTGAAAGGTTAGACGAGAAACTTAGGGTAGAAGTTTATGTGAATGGTGGAAGAATAACTTGCAGGAGGGCAGTGGGAATGATTGTATAACCCAAAGAAGGGAATCAGTGTCACCAAGTCCTACACAAACAAATTGTTTAATTGGTCTATTTTTGCTATATGTATTTTCAACAAAAAATAAAATTAGATAAACTAAAAAAATATATATATGTATATATTTTATCAGTCTCCAGCATTCAGTATTCTTATTCCACAATGTTTTATAATAATTGCCCCCTAGATGGTCCTGAGAATCTAATAGAGTATGCTGGATTACTATATTTTTGCACAAATAATGTGTACCTTCTACATTTGTTTAGGAAACCGTGATGGCAAAAAGGGTTAAGTGCTACGTCTGCTAATCAAAAGGTTGGCAGTTCAAATCTGCCAGGTGCTCCTTTGAAACTCTGTGGGGCAGTTCCACTCTGACCTCGAGGGTTGCTAGGAGTTGGATCCAACCCAGGGGTGGTGGATTCTACATTTGTTTGCCAATTGTGCCCTCGCCAGTGAGGTATTTTTGTAAGTACAATGTGCTATTTTTTTTTTTTAACGAGAACATGCAACAAAAATTGGTATACAGGCACGTATAAAAGTACCTCTGCAGTGAGAGGGAGCAGCTGGCAAGCCAACATAGAAGGTGCCTGTCATTGGGTAAAAACACAGTCACCATATTTAAAATTGAGTTTCAAGTAGCGTATGTGTGTACACATATCCTGCCATCTTATGGGAAGCAGATTGGGTCCTGCCCCAAATGTTCTCCAATCCTTGTATACAAATAGGTCATTGAGCAGAGGCTATTACCTTTTTTGACACTCCAGACATAATTATGGATGTCTAAATTTTAGGAGTGAAAGCTGTAACAACTGCTATTTGTTCACTTATTTTGTCATTTAATTATTCATACCATATCTATTTTTTTAATTTATTCTTGGCAATATATACAACCAAACATACACTCATTTAAAATTTTCTGCACGTATAGGTCAATGACACTAGTTCCATTCTTCACACGGGGTCACCATTCTCATTATCTCTATATTGTTCCATCACCATTAATTTACACTCACTGCCCTTTGAAGTTTTCATTTGTGCTTTAAATTAACAGCTGTCAGTTTGATCTCACATAGGTAGTTCTTCAAAAGTGTGCTCACTGTTTTATTTTTCTAGTTCTGCTATAATACAAATATCCCAAGTAGATGGCTTCAATAAAGAGTTTATTCTCTTACAGTCTTGTAGGCTAGCAGTCTCAATTTAGGGATCCAGCTCCAGGGCAAGCCTTTCTGCCTGTGTAGGATCTGGAGAAAGGTCCTTGTGATCAGTCTTCCTCTGGTCTAGGAGCTTCTTCATGCAGGAACCCCAGATCCAAAGAACGTGTTCTGCTCCCAGTTCTCTTTTCTTGGTGGTATGTGGTCCTCCTCCCTCTGTGCTTGCTTTTCTTGTTTATGTCTCAAAAGGCATTGGTTTAAGACATAGTCTAATCCTGTAGATTGAATTCTGCTTCATTAACATAACTGCCACTGATCCCATCTCATTAGCATCATAGAGACAGGTTTTACAACACATAGGAAAATCACATCAGATGACAAACAGTGGATTACTACTCAACACTGGGAATCAAGGCCTAGCCAAATTGATGGACATCCTGGAGGGACATAATTCAACTCACAACAAGCGCTATCCTTGAGGTGAACTTACTTTGTTAATAGGGCTTAACTGCTGTTTCTTTGTTTAATAATGGCTTCACGGGATAGTTCTAATTCAAAGTTTAAAGATTTTCTTCAGGCAATAGATTCAGGTGTTTCCCCAGTCTTGATGGACCCAGTAATCTGGTTTTCATATGAACTTGAAGTTCTGTTTATCTATTCTGTACCATCCATTTCTTCTGGTCTCATTGTAAAGGAGGTGGTAGTTCACAGAGGCAGTTAAACATACTGTCCATTTCTTTCTCCTGTTCTCAAGTCTTCTTCTACCTCTGCTGTTTCAGACAAGTAGAGACCAGTTGTTATATCTTGGGTGACCACTCACAAACCTTTAAGACTCCAGGTGTTACTCAACTAAGAGGTAGATCAGAAACTCTAAAAACAACACTGGGCCAATTGACTGGGTAGACTCACGAGTTCATTGCATACTTGTTGAGAATTTTCTCTCAGGTTCAAAGAACACAGGGGTGATTAAGGAGAACAAGGCACCCGTCAGCTCTAGTGGAATTAACGTTCTATGTAGGAGTCAGACAACTGAAAATTGTGCAAACAATAACAAGGTTTTTAAAGAAAATGTTCAGCATCCGCCTTTGGTGAGTGGGGCTGGACTTCTAAAAAGCTAGCAAGTGGTCATCTAAGTAACATCAGTTTGTCCCAGCCCACCTGAAGCAGAGGAGAACGAAAGACATCCAAGACGTAAGGAGACCAGGATCCCAAGAGACAGAAGGGGCCATGTGATCCAGAGAACACACCAGCACGAGACCAGAAGACCTGGATGGTACCTGGCTACCACCAATGACTCCAGTGACAGGGAAGACAACACAGTCCCTGATGGAGTGGGAGAGATATTGGATACTCCATTAAAAAGGTCAAACTTGGTGGTCTGACAGACACTGGAGTGTCCCTGGAAGGCATGGTCCCTGGAATCTTTGTAAGCCCAGAGCTGAAGCCAGTCCGGAAGCCAATTTTTTAGACAAAGATTGGACTGGACTATAAGACATAAAATGACCCTGGTGAAGGGTGGACTTCTTGGCTTAAATAGATACATGAGACTAACTAGGTAAGCAGCTCCTGTCTGGAGGTGAGATGAGAGGGCAGAGGGGGACTGGAGCTCGTTGGATGGACACGGGAAGTGCAGGGTGAAAGGAACAAGCGTGCTGCCACAAGGTGGGGAGAGCAGCTAGCGTCACACGGCAAGACATGTGCAAGTGTCGTAGGACAAGTTGACTTGGATTATAAACTTCCACCTAAAGCACAGTAATATATATATATATATTTTTAATGAGTAAACAAGTATTCAAAAATAAGCTTTTGGTAATGGGTGGTGTCTTAGTCACCTGGTACTGCACTAACAGAAAATACCATGAGTGGAAGGTTTCATGAAGAGAAGCTTTATTGACACAGTCTGGTAAGCCACAAATTCATTCATAAATTATAAGTCCATTCAGAAGGAGAGATTATCACAGTCCGGTGGGCTGAGTCCACATCCAGTGAGAGCGTCGTGGCACAGGAACCTCAGGTCCAGAGGACGTGCTCTGCTCTCGGGGCTTCTCTCTTGGTGGTGTGAGGCTCCCAGCTTCCTCAGCTCACTTCTCTCCCGTATATTCCACAAGCTTGAGTCCTGCCTCACTAACACAACTGCAAACCATTCTCCATCATCAATATCACAGACGCAGGATTCACAACACGTGGGAGAAGGGCACCACAGTGGAACTCCTAACCAAGTCAAATCAGCACATACATTTTTGGGGGGATACAATTCAATCCATGACAGCTGGGAAGGAAATAACTAGAATTTTAAGAAAGGCCTGGTGATGCACTTCTAATAAATTAGACATTAAAAACCTTGTGGAGCACAGCTTTACTGTATCACACATGGGGGCCTCCTGAGCTGAAATTTACTCAGTGCCTCTGTGGATAGACAGGGAGATGATAGGTAGGCAGATAAAATGCCATCTCTTGAGAGAGAATTTTTGGGGACCCAGCACCACCCAAGTTATTGTTACCACTAAGCCAGCTGTCACTGATGGAATTCTAACTCAGTAGGTTTGTGCACCCCAGAGTTTTCAGAAGTAGATCTATGACTTCTACTAGATCAGCTATGCTCTTCTAACAATTTTAGTAGAACTTGTTTTTAATGCAGTCACTGGCGGAACACCACTGGAAAGTAGGTAAAATAGAGTTGCTGAGACAGAAGCTGGCTAAGGCCTTAATTCTGTTTTTGACTCTGTCTGTTAACCTCAGTTAGCAGCCAAGCACTTAACCACTTAGCTGCTAATAATGAATGTCTCTGAACTGCATCTGAATATTGTTATCCTTGATGAAATACCTTGACATTTTGGTAGGAATCCCAGTACCACTGTCTTCACCCACTCATACCAACACTGAACCACATAGGGTAAAGAAGGCAATTTATACTTTTGAGAAACCAATTTCTCCTTACTTATTTAAATTCCATTGGAAGACTTTGAAGAACTGAATATTTGAAAGAGTAAAGAACTTAATTAGGTTGCTTACTGTTGGTGGCGTGGTGGATGAGCACACGGCTGCTTGTCAGAAGAACGCTGGTTTGAACCCACCATCTGCTATGTGGCAGATGGACACGGCAGTCTGCTTCCATAAAGACGCACCGCGTGGGAAACATTATGGGGCAGTTCTGCTCTGTCCTACAAGGTCTCTGAGCTGGTATACACTTGTTGAAAGTGGATTTTTAATCAACTTACTCCCACCATTCTGTAGGAGTTAATATTTTCACACATGAAATACGTAACTGTCTACGCAAAGCCAAGCCGCCGCCATCAACTTGATTCTGACCCACAACGACCCTAGAGGACAGAGTAGAACTGCCCCATAGGGTTTCCAAGGCATACCTGGAGGATTTGGACTGCTAATCTTTTGGTGAGCAGATGTAGCACTTAACCACTACTCCACCCAGCTTTCAGAACCCTTCGTAGCACATCAAAATTTAAATGGTGCCTTAGAGGGCAAACTTCCAGGTTTTTCTTTTAGAATCCAGTCAGACTATATTTCCTTGGCTCTGAATGCTTTTTACAGTCATGAATAATTCAACTCCATCAACTGTAAGATAGGATCACCAGAATTTCTCTTCAGGATCAGCAGAATTTGAACAAGACAAGAGGCTTCTGTAAACCTGTTCCACAAAGATCATGGAAGCATCATCTCTCTAACATCACAAAGAGCTAATCTCCCTGGTGAAATCCAAATGAGTGCAAGTGATTTCAAACTTTGATCTCTGGTTTAATTTTACTGGAACTCAACAGCTTGTGCCTTGTATATTAAGGACAGAATTACATGTCACTATATCAAACATGCAGCATAAAAGACAAGGCAGCAAATCAAACCAGCATTCCACCTGACAAGTGCTCGAGGCTGAGTGGCCTTGGGAAGGCAAGGTGGCCATAGTAGACTGGTAGAGAGCAAGGGACGAGGGAGGCACCGTCAAGGAGACACAGAGGTCAGCATTAGAGATCTATCTCAGGTCACCTCTGAGTTTATGTCAGTTTATACTGTCCTTCTAGCCTGCCAGGCTTCTTCATGTATTTTGGAATTTTATGAGGTGGGACCAGCCCTCAGAGAAGGACATCGTACTTGGTAAAGGAGGGTCAGCGAAATAGAGGAAGACCCTCGACGAGATGGATTATCAGGTGGCCTACCATGCCAGGAATGACAACTTGAAGACGAATGACATGGAATCCATTTTCAGAAGGAACATGTCAAGATCCATGATGAAGTGCAGTGCTGTCAGAGATGGGATAACACCTTTACACCTTGACACAGCAGATGCAACAACGGGCTCGAGCACAGCAATGAGTGTCAGGACGGCAGAGCACCAGGCAGTGTTTTGTTCTGCTGTACACAGGCTGGCTACGAGTCAGAACTGCTTTGACAACACCTAATGACACAACCATCGTTATGGCAGCAAATAACCAAGTCTGTCTTTCGAAGAGCTACTGGGTGAATTTGAACTGCCAGCCTTTCAAGTTAGCAGCCAAAGTGCTTAACTGTTACACCAGCTGGGCTTCTTCAGCCACTAGTGACCAAAAACCAAACTAAACCCTTTTCTGTCAAGTTAATTCCGAGTCATGACGAGCCTCTAGAAGAGTAGAGCTTCCCCATAAAGCTTCTAGAGTGGCTGGTGGACTCAAACTGCCAACCCTGGCCAGCAGCCAAGTTCTTAGTGTACAAATGAGCCTGCAGCTGTGGTCTGTTTTGCTTTTCCCTTCATGTATATCTGTGTCCGTTCTGGTCTTTTTGTGAGATACTATTCAGAAGTGACTAGGTTTAGGACCCACTGTACCCTGGTATGATCTCTGTTTTCAAATCGAGTAACATTTACAGGTTCATGGGTTAGAATTTCAGCACATATTTTGAAGAGTTACAATTCAATCCACACCAGCAGGGATTAGCTGGTCTATTTTACAGCATTTTTGTAAGCATTAAACTCCATTCTTCTATGTAAGACACTCAGCATCACACAGTGATCTGCTGAGAAGCCCCAGCTGTCACTGGCATGAGTTTGAGCAGTTGGCTACTGCCCAGGAGGCTGGAGCTGGAGTCCACCCAGAGTCACCTCTGAAGAAAGACCAGTGATTCATTGCCGCAAAGTCAGCTCTTAAAAACCTTGTGGGGCACCATTCAGTCTGACAGGAGTGACAGCGTGGGGTCCCCCAGAGTCAGAATAAACTGGAAGGCAACTGGTTATTGTTACCAAACAACTTTGGAGAGTTTTTACATTGGAATCACTACGAGAGGTCTCGAATGTAAACACAACTCAAAGAGTTGGTGTTTACAGAGACCCCTGGTAGCACAATGGTTGGGCACTTGGCTGCTAACCAAGATGTTAGCAGTTCAAACTTGCCCAAAGCTTCTTGTGAGAATTATCTGAAGACCCGCTTCTGTAAAAATTAGGGCTTAGAAAACCCTGTGGGGACAGTTCTACGCTGTCACATGGTGTCACTGTGAGTTCAGATGGACTCGACATACCCGACAACATGTTGGTAAGATGTTTGAGACACACTGAGAAAGAGGGTGGTGTGGACAGCAACTGTTGTAGTCCCCGTCTTATTAATGTTTTCCCATTTCCTTCTCTATCCTTGTCCTAAAAATTACAAATCGTGGTGTAGGCAAAGGATATTGAATGTGCTGTGCACTTCCACAGGAAAAAAGGAATCCGTCTTAGAAGAAATGCAGCCAGACTGATCCTTAGAAGCAAGGATGGAGAGCCATTGTGTCTCCTCCTTTGTGCCGGTTATCAGGAGGCACTGGTCACTGGAGAAGGACATCATGCTCATTCAAGTGGAGGGTCAGCAAAAAAGCGAAGATCCCCAACAAGACGAGTTGACTCAACGGCTGCGATGATGTGCTCAAACACAGTGACAGCTGTGAGGGTGGTTCCAGGCCGCGCAGTCTTTTGTTTGCTTCCATAAAAGGTCACCGTGAGTTATAACTAACTCAACAGCACCTGGAAACGACAACGTACGTACGTTTTCTAACAAGTTGATTCAGCACGGACTTATTTAAATGTGCTTATAAAGAATAGGTTGCTGTGGAGTTTTTAATAAGGTAGGGGCTTTTGTGATGTGAAAATTGTATTAAATAATGTACCAGAGACAAATTACCCAGCACAACACTCAGCATGGACTGTACTTGCAATAACTGTGTGCTGTATTTTAATAAGTTAAAGTAGAAGCACACATTTTAAAATATATCTAAAATTTCAATGTCATATGAGATAAGAAATATTAAATATCTAAAAAAAATAAAGACAAAGACTGATTTCCACGATTATGAGTGGAAGACAAGAAGTCTCTGACTCTGTATTATGTTGACTCTGACGTAAGTTGAATACCTCATTCAAAGAAAAGCACTGTAATTACCTGTTATTATCTTTATAAATTGTATCTTTGTCTTTGGAGGTTGGGAACACTACATATAAACTCACAGATATATTTTAATGCTTGATATGTAGCACATATGACTCCTGAAAAGATGTGAAAAACGACAAACCGGGTGGCCATAAATGCAGTCTGTGGAAACTTGAATATATCATAAATCAGGGTTTACTTGTAAGTTCAGTGATGTCTGTGAGTTTACGCTTTATATTTTATGTCTGAGGCCTGCTAGCTAAGCCTGGGGGTTATTTGTTCACGGACAGAAAAGGCAAAATGGCAAATTCTGCTGAGTTTCCTTTGTCTTGACAGTTGAGGCTGTGATACTAATGAGCAGAAAGCCTCGTGTCCGAGAGGTGGCCGAGCACGCCGTCTGGAGGGACAGTGTGTGTGCTGGCAGTGCTGTCATTTCTTCGATTGATTCACTGGCTTCTCGAGTCCAGCCGCAGCCTTTCCCCCACCCCTGTGCATGTGTAAAGTACATCTTTTGAGTTTTTCTGTAGGCTGAAGGACGTTTTCGGTAAACTGAAGGGCGGGCAATGAGTCCTGGACTGTTAGGTCAGAGTTCAGAGGTCCAAGAAGTACACCCTTGACAGCGAGGTCAGTGTCTCTTCTGTTGGGAGAGTCATGATGGGCTCTGATGGTGGGTGACCATAGAGGAGAGCTATGCTGCTGTCCCCCACAAAATCCCCAGGTGTCTTGGTCAAGGACACATCGCATGTCATATAGACCTGACTTTTCAGATCCCTTCTGTCACTTTCTAGCGTGTAACTGTGGGCCAGCTCCTTCATGTTACTCAGCATCACTGTCCTAGTCTGTGAAGTGAGACTGCGATAGAATCTGGATCTACTTCATAGCTGGTTTTTTTTTTTTGAAAGTCAAATGACACGGCTCAAGAATTCCCAGTGCGAACGGCTTCGTTAGGCAGATGGCAGGCCTGCTGCGGGTGCAGGCGCGTTTCTAGGCTTTAGTAATGAAGGAGGTGACGGGAGAACTGAGTGCCAAGTGTGGCAGTGTCAGGACAGAGGAAAGGCCAAGCTGTCAGGGACAGAAACGCTTCCTGGGGTCTCCTTCCCTCGGTGCCCAGCGGAACTTGCTGAGCAGTCCCTGCCGGCTCCTGCTCTGGGGTACGTTTCGACGTGATGTGTCACTGTCTCCACTTGCTCCCCTAAGGGCAGGAAGACAGAAACGATGAGCACACAGAGTGGCGTCTCCAAAGTGGTCCTCCTGCAAAGCTCCCGTTTTAGGCCATACCAACTCAAAGTGTGTTGGGGACACTGGAATAGTCATTTTGCTTTTTGAGCTATAGTTGTACCTTGAGTGGTTGTCTTAGTTGTTTAGTGCTGTTGTAATAGAAATACCACACACAGGGGGAGGGCTTTAGCAGATGGGAATGCTAGTCTCCCAGGATTAGGAGGCTGGAAGTCTGTATTCAGGTGCCAGCTCTAGAGGAAGGCTCTTCCTCTGCCAGCTCTGCGGAAAGGTCCTTGTCCCTTTTCAGTTTCTTTTCTCTGGCTCCTTGGTGAGTTCATGTGACATAAACCAAACCAAACTACTGTCGTGATACCAGTTTGCTGGGTCACAGTTAATAACCGCTGACAAACTGCCTATGAGCATTTTCTTCCTGTTATGCTGACATGAATATTGGATTTTCCTTTCTCTGCTTTCAGTGTCTGGGGGAGCCTGCATCCACCCGAGGGGGACAGAAGGTGGAGAGGCTGTGGCCGAGGGGCACCATGCTGACAGCAGCTTACGTGGAGGGTTAATGACACATTTTTTCCCGGCAGCACTGGCTCCCCGTGTCCCCAACCGGACCCCCACAGAGGGGCTGCTAATTTGCAAAACCTATAATGAAGGTGAATGGCAGCCAGCAGCATGCAAAGCACGCCAGAATCCAGAATCACAATTACAGTAAAAGGGCCTCACTGACGCCTGTCATGGCGCACCGAGCTGTCGCTTTCCCGAACGAACAAGATACCCAGCCCCCTGTCATAAGCAACAGCAGCAATTAGTGGTCCGCTAACCTGCTTCTCCCTGTGCCTGTGCCCTCCTGTTCACAGAGACCCTGTCTGCTTGCCACGTGCAGACCCCGCCTTTCTTTCCTGGCCACGGAATGCCATGTGTCCCTGTCCACAGCACCCTACACAGTCAGGAGCAGCCACCTACGGCCTTGGGCTGGAAGTAGAGCTCTTGAAACTGCGTAAGATAAGTCCTAATGGTTAGAATGGCAAGGAGAGAGAGGATGGGACTTCAGCCGTGATTCTCCCAGGGCACATTTACAAAACTCATCAGAGACTGCCTTGTGACGACGACACGTAGGGTTTTACAGCAACTGGATTTCAGTGGCACGGAAAAGTGGCTCTGTAGAGCGTTCCTATTGCCCTGATGTGGCCACATAAAGAACACGCCTGGAGTAATATCTTTCTGGGAAAGTTCAGAGCACTGTCATGAAGGACTGTCACTCACAAAATGCGTCTCATAGATGTTCCCATGGGTCATCATGCTTGCCAGTGTGTGACTTTGCCCAACGTGGCTGAACTAGGTAGCATCCTTGACCACTGGCCTGAATCCTGGATCACCGTGACCTGCCACTCAGCTAGAGCCTTTCTTTCTGGATGGTGATTAGCCAACTCATTCATATCTTTTCTCTTAATGAGTTAGAATGTACTTGTAGTAATCTGAAGAAGTGACTCAGTGACGTCACACAGCTCTGTAGCTGTGGTTTGTCACCGCTGAGTGGACTCTGACCCATGTGGCCTTACTGTCACCAGAATGAAACCTTGCTCAGGCCTCTGTCATCATCATACTGCAGCCGCATTTGAGTCTAAGCTCCATAATCTACGAGATACTCTAAAACCTCAATAAGAAGACAATTTTTTTTTGTTTTTCCAGTTGAAAAATGGGCAAAAGATATGAACACACACCTTACCAAAGAAGGCATCCAGGCAGCTAGCAAATACAAGAAGAGATGCTCAAGATATTTAGCCATCAGAGAAATCCAGATCAAAACTACAATGAGATACCATTTCACCCTAACAAGGCTGGCATTAATCTGAAAAAGACAAAATAATAAATTTTGGAGAGGCTGTGGAGAGACTGAATCACTTACACACTGTCAGTGGGAACTGAAAATGGTACACAATTTTGGAAATCAATTTGGTTCTTTCTTAAAAAGCTAGCAATGGAAATACCATATGATCCAGCAATCCCACTGCTTGGAATGGATCTAGAGAAATCAGGGCTGTCACACAGACAAATACATGCCTACCAACATTTATTGCAACTCTCTGCACAATAGCAAAAAGATGGAGTCAGCTTCATTAACAGATGAATGGATACACAAACTACGGTATGCGCACACAATGGAATACTATGCAATGACAAAGAACCATGACGATCTTGGGAAATGTCTCACAACGCGGAGGAGTCTGGAAGGCATTAGTTATGCTGAGGAAAATTAGTCAGTTGCTAAAGGAAAAATACCATGTGAGACCACTATTATAAGGACTTAAGAAAAGGTTTAAACACACGAGAAAACAGGCTTTCATGGTGACAAGAGCAGAGAGGGAACGAGGAGGACATTTGCTGATTAGGTCCAAATCAGCGCCATCAAGCCAATTCTGACTCACAGCTGGTTAGACAGCGGATCAGAATTAGGTCAGGTAGAGAGCGGGACAGCACGCAGCAGAGGGGAGGCCAGCACGAGGCTAACCCCAAAGCTAAGAAGTATTCTTAAATATAATCCAACAATTTGAAAGAGTAAAAGTGGCACGGGTCTGGAGACCACGCTTTCGGGGGCCATTAGGTCAACTGACACATCAAAGTTTTTGAAGAAAATATTCTGCATCCCACTTGGGTGAGAACCATCTGGGGTCTTGAAAGCTAGCAAGAGGCCATCTAAATAGCATCAATTTGTCCCAACCCACCTGGAGCAGAGGAGAATGAAACACATCAAAGACATAGGAAAATAAGACCCAAGAGACATAAAGGAGCACATAATCCAGAGCCTACATCAGCATGAGAAAGAAGAACCAAATGGCGCCCATCCACTATGAGTGACACCCCGAGAGGGAAGACAGCTTCAAGCCCCCAGCGCCGCCGAGGAAAAGTGAGTGCGCGTAACTAGAACTCTGTTATGGTTTTGGTCAGCTAGCGTTGCTCTGACAGAAACACCACAGGGTGGACGGCCTTAACAGAGGGTTTATCCTTACACAGTCCGGTAGGCCGCAAGTCTGTATTCAGGGTGTCTGCTCCAGGGAAGGCTTTCCCCCTTCTTGGCTCTGGAGGAAAGTCCGGTAGTGCATCAGTCTCTGTCCAGGGAGCTTGCTGGCGCACGAACCTCAAGTCTAAAGGACGTGATCTTCTGCTGCTGTTTTCTTGGTGGTGTGGGGTTCCCAATTCTCTGCCTGCCTCCCTTTCTTTCTGTCTCTTGCAGGCTGAAAGGATTAAGGGTGGGGCAAGCCATACTCCAGGGAAACTCCCTTTATGGTGGAGCAAGGAGGTGATCTTATAAAGGGGTTTACAGCCCCACCCTAATCCTTTAACATACAGTATAGGAAAATCACAGAATGGAGGACAATCACAAAATACTGGGAATCATGGCCCAGTCGCATGGCTGCACATATCTGGGGCGGGGGGGGGGGGAACACAATTCAATCCACGACAATTATAAAGATCAGACTTCATGGTGTTACAGACAGGAGGGTCTTTAGACGACATGGCCCTGAGAGTCTCCATCAGCCCCGAGCCAAAACCAGCCCAGAAGCCAATTTTTTAGACAAAGACTGAACCGGACTATAAGACATAAAATGACCCCGGTGAAGGGTGGACTTCTTGGCTTCAGCAGATACATGAGGCTAACTGGGCAGCTCCTCTCCAGAGGAGAGATGAGAGAGCAAAGGGGACAGGAACTGGCTGACTGGACATGAGAAATACAGGGTGGAAAGGAGGAGTGTACTGTCACACTGTGGGGAAAGCAGCTAGAGAAACCTGTGTGTCTCACTTTCTGTATGATGAAGTGACTTGAATTGTAAACTCTCACTTAAAGCACAACAAAATTAAAAAAAAAAGTGACATTGCTTCCAGCATCAGGCAACACTGAGAGCACCACAACACAGAGTGACAGATGGCTGGTGGGTGGGCATCTACCATAAACAAAAACACCTGGGTCTTCTAGTGTAAACTAATTTACCGGCCAGGTAATGGGCTCACAAAATTCGTTATAGCATAGCAAACTGGGACAACTCAACAGTCTGGATTCAGGAATTGCAGGTAGAGACCCCAAAGAGGGGAGCCTTGGGGACCAAGTCTCTCCCAGGCATTTCTATGCAGCCATCTTAAGACGGCCTCTAGTCATCTCATACTGCTTTGAAGGGTTTGCTGGAAGATCCAGACTTCAGGCTCCTGGCCTGACCTTGTCAACTGCTCATCTCCGTCTCCTGGTTTCCTAGTCAACAAATGAGACAAGCTAGTCCTAGAATCCACTGCAGGGGAGTTGATTTGGTGATCGCACACAGTGGAAGTTTGTCCCAACAGACAGATCAGGGGCCGTGTGGAAGAGCGGGCTGGAAAGTGAGTCCAGTCTCTCGGATAGATTTAATAAATAATAAGGTTGTTACTGTTGTTGTCAAACACTGGGTCCACAATCAACATCCAGGGGAGCAGCAGTCAACAGATCAAACAACATGCTGCACTGGGCCAATCTTTTGCAAGAGACCTCTTTAAAGTGTTGAAAAGTAAAGATGTCACCTTGAAGACTAAGGTGCACCTGACCCAGGCCATGGTGTTTTCAGTCACCTCATATGCATGTGAAACCTGGACAAGGAGTAAGGAGGATCAAAGAAGAAGGTCGTTGTCCGGTGCTGTTGAGCTGGCTCTGACCACAGCCATTCTACGTGCAACAGAAGGAAACACTGTGGGTCCGGCGCCAACCTCTGCGCACTGCAGGGTTTTGGGCACGTGTAGTCCCTGGTCACTGGATGCCCGCATAGGCCAGCAGTCATTGCAGCAGTGGGGTCTCCATCATGTGTCTACAAGTGCTCTGTGGTGGGGGACCACCCCGGGTGAGCCTCCACTTTGGCTTTTATTATTTTAGATACTGCAGCTACTGCAGTCACCTGGACCCTTGCTCCAAGCGGCTACTTCATTCCAGGTGACAACAAACACCCTCACCTCGGCGTGCGCCCTTGACTGCAGATTCTCCTTCTGCAGTGTCAGTGGGATGTTTCTTTTAGTTCCCTGCCGGAAGCAATCCCAAATATGTCACAGTTCTTCATGGCGCCTAAAGTTGTGACGTAGCTGAGGTCCTGACTGCAAGCGACTAAAAACGATCTGTTCCTTCCTGATTCATTCAGTAAATGCCCACTGAGCATGCACTATGTGCCAAGCACTGCTGGGTGTATCAGCTACCACAGTGAAAAGGCAGAAAACAACTCCAGCCCACACAGTAAGTACATTTCAGCATTTTACCGTGAAATTAAATTTATTGAAAAGCTGTCTTCAGGAGGCACAGAGAAGATACAGGTGAGGCAGAGTCAGGAAAATAAACAGGAGCCAGCGTCACACTCAGGAACAAGAGACACTGTCACACACTTGCACTTCTGAGACGACCGAACCTTCTGACATTGTCAAGTGCTTGCACCGTCCTCTCAAGCCTGAGAGTTCGACCACCAACCATCCTGAGGTGGGATTGAATGGGGGAGAACATGGGAGAATTCCTGAATAAAAGAAAAAGTAAAAGCAGAAAAATACCTGCAGGCCTGCGGGACTTGCTGAGACCGGAGGACCCGCCGAGACCACTGCCCTGAGACAATCAGCACCCCTGCAACCCAGGCTACCCTGTGAGATTATCTCACAGCTGAAGAACAAATTGTGTCAAACATCCACAGAAACACACTCCTCTGAACAGCTGCTCGGGATACCAGGTGGTCAGCAATGACTTAAACGAAGGTCAGAGCGTAGGGAGCAAGGACACTGGATGAAGGGAAACAGAAGAACGGAAACAGAAACAGTGAAGCTCCTGTGCAGTGTGAAGAAGGTAATAATATCACCACAGAAACCGTGTGGCAGTGGTTGAATGGGGGCCTAAACTGCTGGGGAAATCTTCACCAGAAACACAGTAGAATATTTTTTAAAAAGATTTGAATGTTTTTAAAAAAGAAGGCATCATGTTGGCAAAATCAGAGTTGGTGTTCCCCTGTCTCCTCCGACCCCAAGTCCTTAGAGGCAGGAAGCAGGGAGACCAGCCCCTAGAATCTGTGCCCTGGGAGTAAGGCACCGTCCCCGCCATGATTACACCCCGCTAACAATCACCCAAAGGGGGTGCAGTGTGACCAGGAGGGAAGGTGGTGGTGGAAAGTGGCCCAGGGATGTGGCAGAACCCACACGAAAACAGCAGCTGGATTCAAGAACTGGAGAAGACTCAAGGTCAGCTACTCGTTAAAACTAAAATCTCGTTGCTGCCCAGTTGATTCTGACTCATAGCAACCCTACAAGACAGGGTAGAACTGCCCTACGGGGTCTCCAGGGGGCAGCTGGGGGAGTTAAACTGCTGACCTTGGGTTAGCAGCAGACCTCTGTACCACGGCTCACCAGGGCTGACCCCGACAGTGAGGAGCAGAGCAGGAGAGCTGCGCCCTGAACAGAGGCCCCTCTCCCGCCTCCCTGTGCGGGTGGACAAGGGTTCCTGCTGTGCTCTGGACAGCAGGGACTCACCTTCCGGAGGTCCCCGTGGGCTGAAGCTGTGGCAGGTAGGGCCTTCTCGCTCCTGGTTTCCCCATGAGCATTCACAATGACCCTTTGTTCGCACCTGAGCCTGACTGCTCTGCGCAGCCCAAGGGAGCTGAGCAGGACCTGCTCTCGCGGGGACGAGCAGCTCTGGGGCGCAGTGGCTAAGGTGCCAGCTGCTCGAGGAAGGTTGGCACTTTGAACCCCCGGCAGCTCTGAGGGAGAAAGACCTGTTTACCTGCTCCTGTAGAGATGAGAGCCTCGGAGGCCCTAGGGGCAGTCCGCTCCGTCACCGGCTGTCACTGTCAGTCGGAGCTGACTCAGTGGCCCCCAGAGACAAGGCAAAGATCCAGGTGACGGTGGGAGTCTTCCTTCAAACGGCATGGGTTTGAAGCTTTTCTCTGGTCCCAGCGACTGGGGGATCCTGTCCGTAATTCCACGCGGAACTCTGCCTCTGTGAGTCTGTGGCAGCACCGCTGTTCAGGGACCTTCTCTCTAAGGATGCGACAGAGGACACCGACGGCCTGAGCGGTCCTGGCGCCCGTGACCCCCGCCGCCGCGCGGACACCGACCCGCAGCGCCCCCGGTGGTCAGAGTGGCACCGTGCCTCAGAGCCCGTGGCTGGCACTTTCCCAGGTGAGTCTCCCACCTGTTCCCAAGTGCGTCCAGGTGGACTAGAACTTCGAGCGTCTCCACCAGCAGCCAAGCACATGGCCACTTGTATCACCCAGGGACTCCCCACAGCAGACGCACTGCCCTCAAAGATAAGTCACCGGGGATAAGTTTTTGCCCTGATAGGTAGAGAACTCAGGTGCTCAGCTTTGATTGTTCAGGGGGCTAACTATTGTCGCACCCCCGCGGGCCGTACACTGTAGACATTCTCTCCAAAGAACAAACTCTCCCCTTAGATACAATCGGCAGCAACCCAGGAGTCACCAAGAGGAGAGGACGTTTCAAATCCACTGCGATACTTAACTTCCTGCCAGAGAAGCCTGCCCAGTTAACACGCCACGCTCGGCTGCCGCAGCTCTCGGGGCACCCACAGGGCCCGCCGCTGCTCGGATGGGGACCCTCTAATTGCTTTTATTAATGAGGAGAGCTCCCTTTTTTCCCCTGATGTTTCCCGAAGTTCCATCTCACACATGGTGCGTGAAGCGAAATTACTCCAGGCCACACGGCAGCTGCAGTATTTTTTTCTCTAATCAAAATCAGTAGAGCGTATTTTGAAGGAAGAAAGAGGAAAAAGAAAGTTAGAGTTGGCGTTCCCAGCGAATCTTGTAGATCATGGGCATTTTACAGTGTAAAATCAAGTTACTATCACATGAATTTACAAACTTCTAGCAACGTGTCCCTGTGACGATGGAGAGGTTGGGGCCTGGAGGTCAGATCCGGACTGAGAAGGAAGAGCCCTGCCCTTGCCGTCCAGAGAGCCAGCTTGCTGCACCTGTGCCTCAGAGGTTGACATGACCGAACCTCAGCTCCTTTGTCCCATGGGGGTCACCCAGGCTAGGGCCCCTCACAGCCCGGCTGTGGGGATCCAGTGAGATGTCACGTGAGAAGGAGGTGACAGGCAAACAGCAGGGACTGTTATCTGATACCCAGGGGAGCGGGTGAATGGGGTGCACACACAAGCTCCTTGTATTTACCCTGCAGGCCTCCCACCCTCGTCGGTGTGCCCCACTGTGGTGACCTGAGTGCTGCTGTGACTCTGGGAGCCACCGCACTGGTGTGGCACCTACTGCAGAGTCACTGCTGGTGGCCAGGTTCCAGCGGCACCGCCACGTGGAGACAGACCAGGAAGAAAGGCCCTCTGGATTACAGCAGAACTGTGTCTGTTCTCCTGCTCTGCACAAGCCATCGGGAGCTGTCAGTTGCTAGAGAAAGGCGCTGTCTGGAGAGGCAGTAGGCCGGCGAGGGTGAGGGAGACAGGGAGACTGGGTTATGGATTCAGCTGTGCCCCACCGATCCCCAAATGGGTGCTGCAGATCCTAACCACATACTTGGATGTAATTTCAATTGGGAATAGGGTTTCCTGGTTATGTTAATATGGCCCATATCAGTGTGGGTGTGTTTTACACCAATCGCTTCTGAGATATAAAAGGAGCAGACCAGGCACAGAGCAGAAACACAAATGGAAGGGAAGACACACGCCACACAAAAGACACCGGAGAACTGAGGGCCAGGGTCTAAAAAGTGACCGAGATATTTCTCTGAAGCCAAAAGAGAGAAGAGACAGAGCCTTCTCCTAGAGCCAGCATTCTGAATTGGGACTTCTAGCCTCCCAGACCGTGAGAAAATAAATCTGTTTGCTAGAGGCCCCTGCTTGTGGCGACCATCAGAGCAGCCCCGGGTGACCGAGACGGATGGGCTGGCGCAGCGGCCACAAAGATGGACCCAAACATGCAGCAGATTGTGGGAACAGCCCAAGACCAGGCAGGGACTCGTTCTGCTGTGTGTCAGACGACACAGAGTGGACGCAGTGGCAGTTACCTACATACTTATCTATCTCTCTATCTGCCTACTTATCTGTCTGTCTGCCTACCTACCTACCTACCTGTGCGCCTACCTACCTACCTGACTATCACCTGCCTACATACCTGTCTACCTGTCTACCTGTCTCCCCCTTATCCACCTACCTGTCTTTCTATCTGTATCTGTCTGCCTATCTATCAATCCATCCACCTATGTATGTATGTATCTATCTGTCTAACCATCTATCCATCTATCTATCTACCTATCTACCCGTCCAACCATCCATCCATCCGTCTAGCTACCTACCTACCTATCTGCTTTCATCTATCTCTCCTGTAAGAAGGAATTCATTTGCACCAGTCGGTGTATATTGGTCTCCCGCCAGGTGCCTGGCATCACCTCTGGTCAGCAGCAGCTGGCTCGTGCCTCTGATCTAACTCTCATCAACCAATCATCGTCTAGAAAGTCCATCTGTTCTGGTAACTCACTTGTTTCTATTTCCAGGAACTAGCAAGACCCAGAGCAGAACTGAGGGGATTATTTTGAAGGCATTATCTCCCCAGTGCCAATATTTTCCATTCAAAGGAAAATCGTTTTTCCCATCACTTTGTGTCTGGGAAAACATTGCAGTACAGGAGAAAATAGACAAGACAAAAAAGAACAGTGGAATGAGGACAGCGAAATAGGTGTCATTGTTGTTGCTGGGTGCTACTGAATTTATCCCAGTTCACAGCAGCCCCAGGTAACAGAGTAGAACTGCGCTGAAGTGTTTCTAAGGCTGTCTTCTGTACAGAAGCAGAGCATCAGGTCTTTCTTCCATGGAGCCCCTGGGTGAATTCAAACAGACAAACTTTCAGTTAGCTGCTGAGAGCTTAACTATTTGTGCCAGCATGGTAGGGTGGGGTAGAGGATGAATAAATAATGACAAAGAAGAGGAGTTTTCATGGAAGAGATGTTTATTTTGGAATACAGATCAGCAGACATCTGAATCAACTTAGAAAACTCTACTGAAAAAACAAAGAAACAAACACTGGTTACTTTCTAATTGATTCCAACTTACAGCCACCTTACAGGACAGAGTAGAACTGTCTCTCAGCGTTTACAAGGAGCAGCTGGTGGATTTGATCTTTCGGTTAGCAGCCAAGCTCTTAACGACTGTACCACCAAGCCATATCACAAAGAGATAATTTTGGAAGAACTGTCCCTAGGTATACGGAGTTAAGTGAGTTCTGTTACCGAATGAGGAGTGTGCTAGGGAAAACTCACATTCACAGAATATGAAGTGTAGACCTAGCGGTTTCTAATGCTTCTCTAACTATGCCTATAACTGACAATCTCCTAATGCTGCATTTATTCTCCAGGATCACAGTGATTGCATTCTTTCTCACTTAGAGTTGTTTCTGTCCCTGCCTGTCTGCTTTACCAAACAGTGTATTGTGGCAGATGAGGAAAGGTCTCCCTGATTTCTGTATTATCCATGGCATCTGGCACAACGCCTGCCACACAGTACTAAGTGATCAAGAAAATCATAAAGTGAGTTTTTTAGTTGGGTACTTTAGCTCTCTCCTCCAGTGTGTGTGTGTGTGTGTGTGTGTGTGTGTGTGTGTGCGTGCATTTAGGGGGGTGCTCTGGAGAGCTGAATTTTGTTTTTACTTTTTCAAGTTAGAAATATGACAACACTGCATTGAAATACACTTGGCTTGGCTGGCATTGAAATAACAGGAGTACAGATTTGATCTTCTGCTCATTAAGCAGTGCCCAGGACAGACGTCTCTGCAGGCTTTCCCACCTGGGTGTGTGTGCTTGTATTCAGGGAGTACTATGGGCCGAAGTGGAAGCCCTGATGTCTGTTGGTTAAGAGCTCAACTGCTAACCAAAAGGTTGGCAGTTAGGAACCGCCAGTTACTCCATGGAAAGCTATGAGGCAGCTCTACTCCTTCCTACATGGTTGCTATGACTTGGAATTAACTCAACAGCAATGGGTTTGGTTCCATGGGCCAAATTGTGATCGCCCTAAAATGTGTGCCAACTTGGCCAGGATGTGGTTCCCAGCATTGTATAAGTGCCCACTCTTGTTTCATCTGGTGTGATTTTCCTGTGTATTGAAAACATTACCTCTCTGAGGCTGATGAGGTTGGACTGGTGGCAGTTACGTTAATGATTAGGTTGTGTCTTTAGTCAATTTCTTTTGCGATTTGAAAGAGAAAGGAGCAGACAGACGTGGAGACCTCATACCGTGAAGAAACAAGAGCCGGGAGAATAGCATGTCCTTTGGAGTTGGGGGCCTTGTGCCTGAGAACCTCCTAGATCAGGGGAGGATTCGTGACCAAGACCTTTCCCCAGGGCTGATGGAGAGGGAAAGCCTTTGCCTGCTGCTGGCACTGGATTCAGCCTTGCAGCCTCCTAGACTGCGAGACAGTCAATTTCTCTTGGTTAAGCTATCTACCCATGGCATCTCCATTATAGTGGCACTAGATGGCTAAGACACGGAGTGAGCGAAGGAAGCGTGGTTTACAGACACAACGCCCTGGTGACTTGGCAGGTGGGCCGAAGGTGGGCCTTGTGCCACCAAGTCTGCTTCCCTACACGATAGTAGATCTTTGTGTTTGTGTCGGCTGTGACAGCCCTTCATTGGGACTGTGCATGTGTGTGAACCTGTGTGCAGGCCTGCAGCTGATGGTGACAATCATGGCCTTAGGCATGCTGGCTGCACGCAGGTTCACACACACACGCACACCTGATGAGCGTGGCTTCCCGGCTTGGCTGTCACTGTGTGGTCTCTTCGGTGGATGGAGGCTGCGTGGCTCCTGCTGTGCAAGTCTCGATGCTGATTACCTTTACGGTGATTTTTGGTGTTTCAACCTGAAAAAATAAAGTGGTTTCTTCTTTTTTTTAGTTGGAGGAGAAAATGACAAAGATAGGGGGAAAATTCCTTATCACAGGAAGAGGGAAAATTGTTCACATGATTCACTGGAAAGCCAGAGAATTTCCCTGTGTTGTTTCATCTTTCTGGATCCAAGTGAGGTCACAAAACACCTGGCTGGGAAGAGAGCGCTCAGGGCTGCGCAGAGGCTTGTCCATCCGCGCTGACGTAGCCACGACAGCTGGGCTCACATCCGAAGTTTGTAGCAGATTGTGCTTACGATTCTGGACAAAACCACTGTCCTCCCAGAATCTATTACTGAGAACTGGAGGGCGTATGTAAACGGTGGGAAAACTGCAAGGATTTCATTCCGAAACCTGGTGAATGCGTGCAGAGTGCGAAGGCTCCGAGAAGGAGTGAGACGGGAAGAAGAGGGAGGGAGGGAGGCAGGGAGAAAAATGACAGGTTTCGGAATAGCAACAAAAAAGTGCTTCGGAAAATTACATGCCTCCATGCCCAGCTTACTTCAATCTGGGAATATGAACTCACTAAGAAAGAAGTGAAATGCATCCTGCCCACCACCTATACTCAGAAACAGCCTTTGGCGTTCAGTTCTTCCTTCTCTGCACCAAATCCCACTGCCGTAACAGAGAGCACAAGTGAATGACTCACCAGCAGTGAAGAGCGTAGACTTCACAACCAGCTCCGTGAGTTCAAATTATGCTTCAACCTCTTTCTTACCTGGTGGCTTTGAAAAAAACTACCTAGCATGCCTGTGCCTGTAACATCACTGGGCTCTGCCTCAGTTTCCTTGTTTGTGAAACTGGAGTGTCATTTATGAAATAATATATTTTCTCATAGTTCCAGAGCTAAAAATCCAAATCAGTGCTTGGTCAAGCTGATTCGTTCTTTGCAGGTCATCGTGGGCATTCCTTGGCTTGGGGACGATCCATTCTCATGTGGCGCCTATCTTCCCCGTGTGTGTCTTTGTCTGTTCTGTACACTTATACAATGCTCACAAGATTGTTGTGATGATCAATGTGTTAGGACCCCTAACACACCCAGAACAGCCACGGCTCATGGCATGTCCTCACGAGATTGGACACCCAACCTTACAGCTCTTTGACAGTTTCATCCACTTCTCCTTTCAACTTAGGTAACTTGTTTTTTGTCCCTTGAGTTTCTGTTGAACACAGAAAGGCTTTTCTCCCCCCAAGCGCTTAAGCGTTGATACTCCAGCGTCCAACCATGCCTATCTTCTCCTCTTTCTGAATCCGTCAGTCTTCCAACCTTGGTTTGCAAAACTTGGGGAATCTACTCTTTTTATAAATGAGATTAAAACACAATAGGGGAGCAGAAGACATTTACAATCTATATAAACAAAAAGGGCTGTGGTGGCTCCACGGTAAGGCCCTCAACTGCGAAGCCAAAAGGTCATCAGTTCTAACCCACCTGCTGCTCCTCTGGAGAAAGATGTGGCCATCTGCTGCCATACAGACGACAGCTTGGGGAACCTTGTGGGGCCGCTGTACGATGTCCTGTAGGGTCACCATGAATCGGAATTGACTTGAGTATTGACAAAGGATTGACATATATGATGAGACTTTCTGCACATCACTGAGGAAATCTCAGGAGGGAAAAGAAAAAAGTAGTTAAAGGAATAAACCATCTATAGACACTGAAAACAGAATGTCCCAAGACGCATGGAAGAGTTCACATTTTATTAGTGATTGGAGAAACGGATACTGTAGCAGTAACGGAATGCTCCATGTTCTAGTAGATTGGCAACAAGGCAAAGTCTGAATCTGCCACACGCCCCCGAGGATGTGTGATAGGAACTCTCTTCTGTTACTGGTGGCAGAGATCAGATGGTAGGTTCCTTTTGGAGAAGAACTGGGCAGTGCTCGCGGAGTCACAGACACATCTACAGCAAGTCTCCCGTGTACCTCAGGGTTCTGTTCTCACGACTCCACCGTAAGCCAGTTCTGGCTTCAGTTGAATGTCTGTTTTTAGTTTTCATTACTATTGCCTTTTGTTATCAATATCTTTATAAATTCAATCTTGATTTTCTTTTGGGACTGGAAATGTTCCATATAAACTTAGAGATATATTTTAATATGCTCACACATATATAAAAATACACAAATCATAAAAATTTACACCAATGATGAAGAAGAGTTGGACTACAATGGCATTTTGCCAGTTATGATAACAACTTCAGTTGTTGAGGGTTCTTTGTTATCTGGATTAGAATGTTAGCAAATTACATAGTGCAACATTGTATGTGGTACACACTACCAACAATAAACCAAAAGAAACACCAGACCCACTGCTGTTGAGCCTGTTCTGATTCATAGCGACCCTATGGGAGGGGTAGAATTGCCCCAGAGAGTTTCCAAGGCGCACCTGGTGTGTGTGAAAGGCTAGCCTCTTGGTGAGCACGTGTAGCACTTTACTATGCCACCAGCAGACCCTCTCTTACTCATTGGGGTCGGATCACTGCCAGAGAGGTACAATCACCTTTAGAAAAATCAGGCTTATTCCTGGAATAGGAGATGGTGTCTGCTTCTGTTGAGAGAGATGACTATGAGGTGAGTGGACAGAGAGACAAATGAACCTGGGTTCTGTGAAGAAGCAGGAGGCCAGAGAAACAGGCTGGAAAGGCCAGAGTGTTAGTAAATTACAGCCAGGGTTTCCACTAACAGGAATCACAGTCGCCTTCGGAAAGGTCACACTTATTCTCACGATTGGGGGTGGTGTCCGCTTCTGTTGAAAGAGTTGACTGCGTGCTGAAGGGTCAGAGAGACAGACAAACCTGGGTTCTGTAGAGAAGGCAAGCAGCAGTGCCTGTTTTTAGGTTGTTTGGTACGTCTTACTATTGGCACAAGATATATAAAACAAACTAACAAAACAGACGATCTGGAGTGTGGCTCCTCCTGAGTCGTGCACGGCTCATCGGGGATGGCCTGGGCGCTGGGCACCACTCTGGCCTTTCCAGCCTCTTTCTCTGGCCGCCTGCTTCTTCACAGAACCCAGGTTCATTTGTCTCTCTGTCCACTCACCACACAGTCGTCTCTCTCAACAGAAGCGGACACCACCTCCTATTCCAGGAGTAAGCCTGATTTTTCTAAGGGTGACCATACCTCTCTGGCAGTGATCCGATCCCAACAAGTAAGAGGGGGTCTACTGGGGACATTCGGGGATAGCTCTCAAGGGCATCGTCTTGGGAAGAACAGCTCTTCTTCCCTTGGACATTCTTGCATCTAGATGACGCGTTTGCCACCAGCCCGAGGAGGAAGCTACGGAGAAGGGAAGGTCCCTGGGGCCTCAATGACCTCCCGTGGGTGTGAATGCACCAACCCTAAAGCCGACGCACTGCGACCTGCGGTACAGTGCTGAGGGCTTGGCTGCTAACCAAAGGTTTGGCAGTTCACATCCCCCAGCCACTCAGTGGGAAAAAGACAAGGCAGTCTGTCTCTGTAAAGATGACGGTCTTGTAATCCTGCTTTGTCACTGGGACAACGCATTCTGGAGCGCAACAGCAAGTTGCCCAGCCATGCACACCACGTGCTGCTTGTGCAGTGGGGATAAATGCACAAATAATGCAACTTTTGTCATTCAGCATGTACATGTCAAGTCAGCCTGTGAAAAATGCTCAGTAAGAAAATGCATAAACTCCTCACTGGGAGGAAGTGTGGGACACCCTGGAGGAGGAGGAAGCGTGTGACACCCGGGAGGAACCGTCAACTGCGTCTGTAACATTTCTTTCTTTTTAGAAATAACCCAATACACAGTTGCATAATTATAAAAATTAAAGGCCTCACCTTCATTCTGTTCCTCACTGTGAGGTAATCACCCCAAAACCCATGACCACCAAGTTGATTTTGACTCATAGCAACCCCATGCGACTGAGTAGAACTGCCCCCTAGAGTTTCCTGGGCTATGTCTCTGCAGGGACAGGTCCCCAGGCCTTCTGGTCTTGACATGTTTGGTGAGTTTCAACCACTGCCCTCCTTGAGCGGCCAGGATCTTAACCACTGAAGTGCCAGGGCTCCTTAAAGCTTCGCACCCACAGTTTCCCATAATGACTACTGAGCTTATCCTGGGTTTTTACTCAGTGGAACTATGCTGTGGGGAACAGCTTGTACTTGTGTGAGTGTTCTGGTTCAAATTTAGATAGACAGACCTTCTGGAGATGTATGTAGTTAAAACTATAATACACGCTATCACGTCCTCCCCTCCATTTCTTAAGAAGTACTTGTTTATGTTAATATGTTACAGGAGTGTGTCTTCCCCACATTCTGGCCCTCAATGGGTGTTGTCAACCTTTTAAATTTTTGCCATTCTGGGTAGGAAGAAGTGGCAGCTCATTGCTGTAATCGGATTTCTCTGATTACTAGTGAAATTTGTAAGTCTTTTCTTAGGTTTATTACAGATTGGATTTCGTCCTCAATACATCCACTGCTCATAATGTCTTATTGTTTTTATTGGATTGTTTCTTCGTGTTTATCGATTTGTGGCAGCTCTTTACATGCTCAGTGTTAATATTTTGTCTGTTATGTGGACCACAAGTGCCCTTTCGTGGTCAGTGGTGAGCCTTTTGATTCGTTCGTGGTTTATCCCACAGGCATTTCCTGGCACTTGTGCTCAGACTTCACTGTGGGTGTAGGGGCTGCACCTGCGGGTGAGGTGAGCCCTCATCCTCTCAGAGTTAACAGTTTAGAGCTGAAGACACATGACATTCAGACAGCACAGAGATGTTACTTTATATGAGCCGTAGGAGGAGAAATCAAGTGGATGGCAGATATGGAATAAGCTGTGTATTGTGCTATTTTATATACGAGAGAATAAAGCTCTGGAGGCACAATAGCTAAGTGCTCTCTGCTAAGCAAAAACCTGACGGTTCAAAGCTGCCCAGCAGTCCCATGAGAGAGAGACATGGAGATCTGCTCCTTTAAAATTCACTGGTCAGTAGTAGTACTCTGTTGGTACAGTCATATGAGTCGGGATTGATTTGATGGCAGGCAAAAGCTGCAACAAAAGCATGGCAGTGGTTGTAAGAAGGCTAAAAGAGCAGATATCTGGAAGAAAAACGTCCCAAACTGAGAAAGTAGCTTGTGCAAAGGCCCTGAGGTAGGGGGAGCAGAACTGCCATAATGTTCTGGAAACTGCAAGGAGGCCACTGGGCTGAAGGATGGAAGTAAAGAAGAGAATGGCAGGATTCCTGGGTGGAGAGGCAGCCAGGGCCCAGAAAACGCAAGACCTTGTACACAGACTAGGAGGTTTATTTTGCTGGAGAACAGAAGTCTTCAAGGATTCTGCTTAGGGGAGCGATGCAGTGTGACTTCTCCTGTAAAAAGATCACGCTGATGCTGTCAAGTTCGTTTGTGTGTTGGGAAGAGCGAGAGTCGGCAGGTCACACACCAGGCTACCACAGCATGTGATACGTGGTTTCAGAAGCCGGGCAGGTACCAGGGAGATGGCAGCAGTGAGAAGGCACCAGGTTAACGATGCCTTCCGGGCGTCAGATTGCCCCGAGGAGGTGACTGATTAAATGTGGCGTAGGAGAGAAAACGGAAACGTTCGGCTGGAACACCAGGTGAGTGGTAGAGCCCTTTGCCGAGGTGGAGAAGACCAGAGGGGAAAGCAAGGCGTCCCTCTGGCACGCATTAAGCTGGAGAAACCCACCCAACGCTGCCCTGTCGTATGGGCAGTGTGGTGCGGAGGAGAGCAGAGCTCCATGGGGGGAGACAGCAAGGACCCGGGAGTCACCGTGAGTGAAGGTCAAAGTCATGGCATATGTGGAAGGCGGTGTAGACAGGGCCATGAAGCTGTCTAACAGCCCAGTTCTAAGACGATCCAAGGTCCACGGGAGGGGGGGCTGGAAGAGAAGCCACCAAGGGGGCCTGAGGAGAAGGGATTCGTGAGCAGGGGAGAACTAAGGGACGGTGGGGAGGCTCGGAGGCCAAGGAAAGCCCTCATAACACGAACGCTGCATAAAGTATGCTGCTGTCGCTGTTTCTCCCTGTGGAGACCTGTGACCCTAAGTAGTCCTTTGTGTGACCTCCAACAGGAGTGGCTTCTGTTTTGACTGGCGGAGTATGGAAGGAATTCCCATTATGTTACGCATTTAGAGGACACTGCTGTATTTGGTGGCCACCCATCTGTCCGTGTGTTTGTCTGCGCTGGCCTGCAATTGCTGTGATGTTAGAAGCTACACAATCAACGTTTCAGACACCATGAAGGTCCCCCTGGTGGACAGGCTTCAGGGAAGCTTCCAGACTGAGACAGGAACAAAAGCCTGGGGACCCACGTGCACAAGCTACCCAGTGAAAACCTTGTGGATCACAGCAGAACACTGTCCATCACAGAGCCGGAAGGTGAGAGCCCAGGTCGGAAGGCTCTGCAAAGCCACAATGGCCTCAGCGAGGGGACTGCAGCAGACAGACGGTCGTGACAGTGGCCCAGGACTGGGCACATCTCGTCCAGCTACACATCAGTTTGTCACAAGTCTGAGTGCAGCAGGGCAGAAAAACAGCAGCTGGCAACAAAAACAGCTGGACCTGGCAAACGAGAAACTCAGTGGTGACCTTCAGTAGAGCCAGCCAAGCCAAGTGTGACAAAATTCTCAGTGGATTTGTCTGTTGAGGAGTGAGAAGGGAACTTCACCGTACAGAGAAACAGGGTTGTGGCCAAGGGACCAAGGAGGCTTCAGGGAAGGTTGACCTTAAGTTTGTTTACTTTTGTGAGAGGTGCACATGCTGATGACGGTGACCCAGCAGAGTTTAAATTAATGAAGGAGGCCAAGAGGGCCATCAAAGGGACGAAGTTCTGTGTAAGACAGGGGGGTCACCCGCTTCACACACAGACACTGCGGCTTCAGGTCAGAGTGCACGTCATGGCTCCGTTTTAAGAAGAAGCAACAAGGCAGCAGACGCAGGTGGTGGACGGGCGCGCTGGTGGGCGGCCGAGGAGGAGGCCGCCTCTGACCGGGCACGTTGGGTGCCTCAGAGAAAGGAGAAGGGACGGCGCCGAGAAGGCAGAAGAAGGAGGAGGCTGTGCTGTTTGTTGGGGGCTGGGGGGACTGTCCGGCTTGGACAGTTTGACTTCAACGTAACACCCTCCAGGGCAGGCCTGAGGGTCCACCTGAGCTGCGTCATGTCATCGAGGAAATATTGTCTTATTCTCTTGTATGCTGTTCATGGTGTCTTTAGTCAGGTTTAAGTTTTCTTTCTCTCTTTGTATAGAATACTCAGATCTTCTACTTTTTCATTTATGGATTCTGGATTTCATGTATTCTTATGAAAGCTGTAGTTCCACACAAAGATTATGAAAAATGTTCTTAACTACTTTCTACCAGTATTTTCACAATATTTTAAAGAGTAATGTTTTATCTGACATGGAAATTTTTGGCCATAGAAGAGTCTAACTTTAGTTTACTCGTAATGAATAACAGTGGTCCAAAAAGGATGCTGGCATGCCACATTGTCCATTTTGAGAAATACAAAGCTGGACACTCGTACACACAAAAATTCTGTATAGGATAATATGCCAATCTTTAAAAAATCATGAAAATACTAAAGGGAAACAGAAGATTTTTTTTTAATAGCCTTTGTAGGAAAGTGCAGCTGTCTTAAAAATACACAAATCCAGAACTAATCAAAAAGAAAATGGAACACATAAAAATTGAATAAGAGCTCTGGTAGCATAGTACTTAGGAACTTGGCTACTAATCAGAAGGTGAGCAGTTCGAATCTACCAGTCGCTCCTCGGAAACCTTATTGGGCAATGTTGCTCAGCCCTCTAGGGTTGCCGTAAGTTGGAACGAACCTGGCGGCAGCTGACAGAAACAGCAGCAGGTACTAGTGAGCTATAATGGATGGGAGTTAGCCGTTCTGAATCAGACAGTCACGACCCGCTACGCTGGAAACAACATCCTCAAAGAGAACACTTTGAGATCTATCCCGAAGTAGTGCCAGTGATAGGATACTGTCCATGCACCTACAAAGAGGGCCAGATAATGTGACTATTACTCATATTTATGCACCAAACACTAAGCCCAAAGATGAAGAAACAAAGATTTTTATCAGTTTTTGCAGTCTGAAATTGATCAAACATGCCATCAGGATGCACTGATAAGCACTGGAGACTGGAATACAAAAGCTAGAAACAGAAGAAAGGCTGATAATTAGAAAACATTGCCTCAGTGACAGAAAGGGCGCCAGAGGTCACAGACGGAACTTGACAATGTGACGACTTAGTCCTTACAAATGTCCTTCTTTGACAGCGTAAATGGTGACTGTGTAAGCAGACCTTACTAGCTGAAACGGACAGGAATCAAATCTACTACATCTTTGGAAAGAGATGATGGAGAAGCTCAGTACCATCTGAACAAGACCACGGGCCCAGCGCAGAACAGCCCGTCAACTGCTCATTTTCAAGTTGAAAATGAAGAAAATTAGAATAAGTCCATTAAAACCCAAGAACCACCTGGAACATGGTGTGCTAGGTACGTCGAGTGCGCTCCCACCCACGATGACCCTATGTGCTGTAGAATGACACCCTGCCTGGGCCTGCCTGGGCCTCTCGACTATTCCTATGTTTGAACCCATTGTTGCAGCCAGTATGCCAATCCATCTCTTTGGGGGTCTTCCTCTTTTTTGTTGGTCCTCTACTTTACAAAGGATGATGCCCTCCTCCAGGGACTGATCCCTCCTCATGTGTCTGAAGTGTGGGAGACATCATCTCACCATCCCTGCTTCTGAGGAACATTCTGGTTGTACTTTTTCGAAGACAGATCTGTTCGTCCTTTTGTCAGCCCTTGGTACGCATGTTCACGTTCTTCACGTAGCCCACCACTTGCAGGCGTCTCTTCTTTCTCTGTCTTCCTTACCCACTGCCCAGCTTCCACACGCATATGACACAATAGAAAATAGCACTGCTTTGGTTAGCTACACTTTGGTCTTCAAGGTGACATCTTCGCTTTACAATACTCTACCGAGGTCTCTTGCAGCACATTGGCCTGATGCAATGAGCCTTCTGGTGTCTTGGCTGTTGCTTTTGTGGTCATTGATTATGGCTCCAAGTAAAATGAAATCCTTGACAACTTCTGTCTTTTCTCCATTTATCGTGATGTTGCTTATTGGCCCACTTGTGAGGATTTTTGTTTTAGTGATATTAAGTGTGATCTGTACTGAAGGCTGTGGTCTTTGATACAACTGTGACACACGCCTGTCCCGACTTTAAACCTCTCAGTATCCTCTTGCTCTCTTCAAATGACTGCCATTTAATCCATGTGCAGTTTCCTCGTGAGCACAATTAAGTGTGCTGGAGCTCCTCGTCTTTGCAATGTTATGCATAATTCATTACAATCCTCACAGTTAACTTTGCGTGTATCCCATCTGAATTTAGATATCATCTAAAGAAAAAAATGACACACTGAACACTACTGAGAGAAGCCAGACAAGTTGTGGAGTTGCATTAAAGACATAGTACGTGAAGAAAAAAAGGACATCATTTAAAAGAATGGAAAGAAAGAAAAGGCCAAAAGAGACGTGAGAAGAGACTCTGAAATTGTTCTTGAATGTCGAGCAGCTAACTCAAAAAGAAGAAATAATGAAGTAAAAGAGCTGAATGGAAGGCTTCAAAGGGCAGCTCAAGAAGATCAAGTATTATAATGATATATGCAAATGTCTGGAGAAAGAAAATCAAACACTCTGCATTTCTAAAGCTGAAAGAACTGAAGAGAAAACTCAAGATTCCAGTTGTAATATGAAAGGATTCTACTAAGAAAATACTTAACAATGAAGGACAAATCAAAAGCAGACAAAAGGAATACGCACCGTCGCTGTACCAAAATGAATCACTTGACACCGAACCATTTCAAGACTCAGCATTATGATCAAAACCCAATGATACTGATGGACCAGGTCCGAGCTGCCCTGGGGACAAGGCAAGGCTCAGGAAGTGACAGCAGACCCACTGAGGTGTTGGACAAACATGCTTAGGATTGGTTGATAAAATGATGTAAAATTTCATTTTAGAATCAGTCTGTAATTCTATGTATGTTTGATACCAGTTTATTTCTTCCTTTTAGAGCTTGTACATAATATAAAAATTGGATAAGGCACTATTTTGTTAATATTTTCTCTTCTTTCTAATTGTACTTCATAAGAGAATTGTTCCCAAGCAAACAAGGTTTACATCAAACAGTTAATACATCTATTGTTCTGTGACATTGATTGCCAGCCTCGTGACATGGCAACACCCTCCCCTTCTCCGCTGTATGCTCCCCATCACTAGGTCTCCAGTCCCTCCCTGCCGTCTAATCCTTGCCCCTGGGCTGGTGTGCCCCTTTAGTCTTATTTTGTTTTGTAAGCCTGTCTAATCTACGGCTGTAGGGTGAACCTCATGAGTGACTTCTGTGCTGAGTTATAATGATTCCCAGGGGCCATAGCCCCAGGATCTCTCTAGTCTTTGTCAGGCCAGCAAGTCTGTCTTTGTCTGTGTGTGTGTGTGTGTGTGTGTCTGTGTGTGTCTGTGTGACTATATTAATCTTTTAAAAGGAGAATTTGTGGTAGGCGAGTTCCCTGCCTGTCATTTATGTATGTGATCCAAGAAGGAAGCATTCTGAGCCAGCCATGCAAATAAACAGCATCCAGTTCAGGTTTAACAATTGAAATTTATTCCATGGCATTTTGCTTTCTGTGCACCGAGTCTGGCTGTTTTCACCCTAATTACAGAGACACAGCAAAGGGGGAGACAAGGCCTCTGCTGACCCGAGTTGTTGTATTTCTCACCTGATGGTCTGGACGCCATCCTGTAAGTGGCTGCTGAGTCATTCCGATGCGTGGTCACCCTGGGGTGCCGAGTGCCACGCCTCCAGAAGGGGCTCACGGCGTGACCTTTGGGAGGCAGATCACACAAATACCCATTGTTTTCAAGTTGATTCTGACTCCTCACAGCCCTACAGAACAGAGGAGAGCTGCCGCGTAGAGTTTCCAAGGACTGCCTGCTGGATTCAAACTGCCTACCTTTAGGTTCACAGACTTCGCTCTTAGCCACCGTGCCACCACAGTTTCCAGATCACTGTGAGACTAATTAAATTCTTTATCTTTTAATACGTGCTTTCCTGTGAAATATAAAAGGTTCGTAGTATCAGCCCTAAAGGGTTTTCCAGGCTGTAATCTCTACAGAAGCAACAGCCAGGTCTTTCTCTTGCAGGGCAGCCAGTGGGTTAGCAGCTGAACACTTAACCGTTGTGCGAGGCTGACCTTTGGTTTAGCAGCCGTAGCTTTTAGCCACGACACCACCCAAGTTTCCATCAACTGGGCAGAAAGTAAATGGATGGTGTTTCTAAACAGCACCAGTAAGTGCCTTTAACAAAGAGAAATTTCTTCTCTCACAGCAGTCTAGCAGGCTAGGAGTCCGAATTCTGGGTACCACCTCCAGGGAAAGACTGTCCTCTGTTGGCTTCGGAGGAAAGTTCTTCTCATCCATCTTCCTCTGGTCAAGGAGGTTTTCAGCACGGGACCCCACGTCCAATGGATGTGCTCCTCTCCTGACACTAATTTCTTAGTATGAGGTTCCCTTTCTCTCTTTTGTGTCTCAGAAGGCACTGACTCAAGACACCATAGAATCCTGTGGGCTGAGTCCTGCTACTGATGGCATTTCCTTAACATCACAGAGGTGATGTAGGAGAATTGCAGCAGATGATGAAAATGGTGGACAATCACACAGTTCTGGGAATCATGGACTAGCTGTGGTGACAGGTATTTCCGGGAGACACAACTTGACCCACGACAGATGGAGAAAGGAGAGAAAGCCTGTGTGTCTCTCTTTCTCTCTGTTCTCACATCCTCTGCCCTCACTGAACTAAGAGTACTGTGTCTAGGGAGATTCCAGTTACTTCTCCATCTGCTCTCTGTAGGAGGGTCCGAGTGTAAGAGAAGCCTACCGGGTGCGTCAGAGCACTGACTCGGAGGGCCCTGGGACCATCACTGGAGCCACCCTGTAACTTTCCCAAGTTCAGCACAACCTACACAGTTAAGTGAGCCAAGCACTGAAGAAAGACAGCTCAGCCTCCGGAGAATGTCTTCAGAAGAAGATGGTGACTAGAGCACCAGGTCATCGCAAAGCTGCTTCTGAAAGTAAGTCACACAGACAGAGGAGAAAATAGCCCATGTGGCACTCATGCAGTGTGCACTCAAGAAGGAAGATGCCCCAGCTGCTGGGTCTGCATAACCTGGAGCCCTAATCACACACGCCCCCGGATTTATACACCACCCTCATCGTCCGCCTGTGGTTCTGTCCTCCTCTGGTGTGTTTATTTATTAAAATTATTGATGCATTTCTTTCATAGAGCAGAAGCCAGAAGACGTAACTGTATCAGAGTTAGAAGTAAAGGCAGTCAGAAAAAGACGGCTCTGCTCTCATGTTGCCTAAACCGGGTTCTGTCAAGCCATTTTTGACTCAGTGTCCCCGTGTCAGAGTAGAACTCTGCCCTGCAGCGTTTCAGAGGCTGAGTTTTCAGAAGGACATTACCAGGGCTTTCTTCCAAGTGCCTCTGGGTATGTGTGAGCTGCCAACCTCAACCTTGTGGTACCCAGGGACTGAAGATGCCTGAAGTCCCGCTGGGAAAGAAAGCAAGCACTTCCTTCTAGTTTCTTCATTGCAGGGCTGCCCAGGCCTCGGGGCAGGCAGTGTATCTTCTCGCCACTCGTGGTGACAGTGCTCTCTGAGGAAGCTCAGGCAGCTGGCCCGGTGAGGAAAGCAGTCTGAGAAAGCCTTGCTATGTAACACCTCCACTCACAAATCCAGAGAGGCAAACCCTCCGAGAACTTACCTCTATGCAAAATTAAACATGTTTGTCAAATTGAAAAGTCATCATTGACTGAACCGCTGTCAAAACTAAGCTCCAGCCTCTGAATGATGATTTAAAATAAGAACACAGCAGACAAGCCCCCAGAACACCTTCGGCTGCACTATGTCATTATTTAATAATAATAATTTCAAAGGGCCCGAACCAGGAAATAGATTGCCACAGAAAAGTGGTGAGGTTCTTCAGAGTCACATTCGCAAAGAAGAGACACTGTGGAGTTTGTGACCCCGTGAACCGCAGTCCCCGCCATTTTCCTGGGCCCTGTAATCCCCTCATTAGTTTCTAGGGGGCCCTGAGCATCTTGGAGGGACCCACGAAAACCAGCTGCGGCCAAGCTGCCTGGGCCCCGCAGCTGCCCCACCCGAGTCAGAGCAGCGAGCTCAGTGCAGCTTCCCGTGGCTGAGGATTTGGAGGCGGATAGCCAGGGCTGTCTTCCGAGGCGCCTCTGGGCTTGGCAGCCTCCTCCTTTGATCCAGCTTGAGGGGAACGAGGTCATGTTTCCCACAGGGGGCTCTCAGGTGTGACCAGGCCCTAGAGAAGCCTCCTTCTGTCGGGGCTGTGCTGGCAGGGTCCTTCAACCATGGCAGGGTCCGGAGGGATCGCCGGCCTAATGAGGGGAAGTCAGTCCCATTCAGGATTTATGTTTCCGTGGAAATCTGGTCCTAAAGTGAACCCCACAGAGTCTGAGTTTAGGCGTACCTTTCCGTTTGCTGTTAGGTGCCCTCGAGTCACTGTCGGCTCACAGCGACCCTGAGTGACAGAGCAGAGCACCCACAGGGCTTCCTGCCTGCGGTTTCATGGGAACAGATGGCCGGCTCTTCCTCCCGACTCACCTCCGGCTGGGTCTGAGCCTTCGACCTTCCGGTTAGCAGCTGAGAGCTTCATCGTTGAGCCACCACTGTTCCTCACTGGCTTGTTTACAAGGAGCAACAGAAAAGCTACCTGTGCTCTTTGGCTTCTTCCTTGTTCCAACGCATCAAAATGTACTGCTGTCGGCTTTTCTTCTCTAGTGCAGCTCCTCAAGATGAACCGGAAAGCAACAGCACCTGGAAAAGCAGGCCCTCGAGAAAGGGTTGATTAGTGGGGCCACGGTGTCCCTAGGGTTGGTGTCACCCAGCGCAGTGACTCGTGGTGTCACCCCTGCTTTGCGCATGTAGCACGCACAGAGGAAACCGGTTGCCTGCCCGTCCACTGCTGCTTGCTGTTTCCCCTCACCGACCAGGCACCTGGGCCCCTCTGCAGCCTGCCTGCCTGCTGCGCGCCTCACTGGCCCCCGCTTCTCCCGGTGATGCCCAGGTTCCTGCCTGTCTGAAAACTCCACTCTAAAGATGACCGTGGCACTGTGTGCCTAGAAGCTGACCCAGTGCTTGCACTTCTCACTGCTGGTGGCACTCAGCTCCTCTGAGGGTCCCCCTGGTGACACCGCTGCGTAAGAGGGGATTCACAGAGCAACACCAGACACAGGAGAGTCCTTGACTGAGACAGGGAGCCTGGTAGACTCTGCAAACACCTCTCAGTAAACTTGGTAACCATGCTGGCAAACGGCTGATGGGGTATAAAAGGTCCCAGTGATTCACCACATCCCGGGACCATTACGTGAGAAAAACACAAGGCTTTCCCGGTAGTTTAGAAAGCCCCAAATTATGTTGTAAAGAGGATAACGGCGATCTGACCAGGACTGCCAATTAACAGACCACAGGCACCGACAGGACAAGAGCTCCTTCCAGCTGTTTGCCAGGGTGAAGGGGAAGGCGCTAATGTGGGGAGCCCGCGCAGCGAGGCCAGGAGCGAGCACTGTGTGACCTTCTAGTGAAGGCACACAGAGCAGGAAGCCGACGCTGGGATTCGAACCCAGAACTCAAGGACGGGGCGTGCACAACTTCCCACGATAGGTTCTGCAGGTGCCTCCCAGAATCCTTTGCTACCAGCTCCGTTTTGGACAAAGAGGCTACACAACCCACTGAGCCCCCTACCTCCTGGAACTCTCCACCTCCAACGTGAGTGGAACCTGAGGCCCTTCCTTCCCTCGGTTCTTCACAAGCCCTGAGAAAACCTCTGTCGGGTGCAGGCAAGGGCCGCCCATCCCTCCTTTCTGCTGTCGCAAGCTTCTTTGCTAAAGCCTTGCTGCGGGAAGGATTCTCCGTGCCTCGCCTGTGGGCTCCGTGCCAGGGAGGGCGAGACCCGCCAACGGGCAGCTGCATCTGAGACGCCGCCCGGGCCCTTCCTCTGCCTCAGCTGGCTTCCCGAGTGACACCACCTGTGAGATTGTTATGAAAACGTCGGTCAGTAGGGTTGAGCTGACAAACGGAGATGTAAAGGCCTCTGAAGATGCCCTGGCCACCCCTGGTGACGTGCTCGGCTACAAGCAGAGGCCCTGGCTTGGCCACCCCCCAGCCGCTCAGTGGAGAAGGCCCTGGCGACTCGCTTCAGGAGGGTTAGCGAGGACTGCCCCATGGCTGCCGAGTCCATTCTCACTCTCAGTGTGCCTGGGAGACCCCCGGGGAGTTCCATCCTGTCCCAGGGGCCCCAGGTGTCAGAACCCACTCTCTAGCGCCTGATGACAGTGACACTTGATGAGGAGACATGGCTCTGTGGCAGCTGGGCAGTACCCGCCCCAGGGGACAGCAGCCTGACAGCAGTCCCCTCAGAACGCAGTTCAGTGGAGAGAGAAAGATGCTGGGAGGAATTTAAACAGGACCCGAGGCCTAGAGAGGAGGAGGACCTTCAGGCAGGGAGGGCGGCCTGTCTTGGCCTCCAGAACAGTATTGCCAGTGAACGTCACTGCTCCACGACCCAGAGACGGGGTGACAGGGGGCCACTTGTCAGTCTTCTTGTTTCCGGAAACAGCAGGGGGTGATGCCAAGTCCCGTCGGAAACGAGCAGGCTTGACGTGACAGAACCAGCAATAAAAATACAGCCATAGCCTGAGGAAATGCACAGTGGAATTTCAAATTCTCATGGAACCCAGGGTTCGTGGGACCACCGAGGCTGGATGAACCCCCAAAAAGATTGCCCTGGGATAATCTTGAAACCCGAAACCAATAATACTCCCTGAAGTCTTCTTCAAGCCAAATACTAATGTAGCTTTGCTGGGGAAGAAGGTAGGCCCTGAGTGCTGGGCTCTTTTAGGGACTCTCTCTGTAGGGCCAGACTGACCACAGCAACTCAAAAGGTCAGGTGGGAAGTTCAGGCTGACAGGGTAGAAGCAATCTGTAAAAGGGGGTGAGCACGGCTGCACAGCTTGAAGAACGCAGTCGAAGTCCCCGGATTGCAGGAATTGTTGAACTGGGCACCTTCTGCAGGGTCTGTTCTCGGCCACCACGAACAAGCGCTGCCCGTGTGGCTGGCTGCTCCCTGTTCGGCAGGCACAGCTCAAAGCACAAGCTCAAGCTGACCTGGCCACGACCCCGTGCTCTTCTTAGGCCCGCTTTGCAGCTGAGTGAACTGAAGTTCCGAGAAGTTCGATGTCTCCCCTTGGGGAGCAGGGCAGCGAGGAGGTAATTCCAGGTACCCCGCTCCTAGGCCGTATTCAGGACCAAGAATATCTCTGTGTCCCAAGGCAGCAGCACCGACACCGAATACGGCCTTAAGGACTGTTGCACTGTTTCTGAGGCCCACGTCTCCGCAGGCAGACAGGATGTGCAAGTACAAACTGAGTTGT
Source organism: Heterohyrax brucei (assembly GCA_028571685.1). Classification (NCBI taxonomy): domain Eukaryota; kingdom Metazoa; phylum Chordata; class Mammalia; order Hyracoidea; family Procaviidae; genus Heterohyrax; species Heterohyrax brucei. The sequence goes on from CM053159.1 coordinate 85,730,085, forward strand.
TTCACTTTCGAAAAGGTATATACACTTGGAGACAGGAAGTCTCAGGGTTATGCCTGGGTGCTGGAGAGAAACCTTCATTTGTCCGAACAGCTTCATTTGTGCTTTCTGGGACCCCGTAACACACAACACAGTACCACAGACTGGGTGGCTGATCAGAGCCAAGGCTGTTTCCCCCAGTCTGGAGGCAAGGTGCTAGACGTCAGGGCGCTGTCAGGGCTGTGCTCTCCTTCCTCAGCCCTTCCGGCTTCTACCAGCCCTGGGCGTTTTGTGGCGTTCTTTGACTTGAAGGCACGTCTCTACAGGAACTTCTTTCCTCTGTGAATCTGTGTCTGTTCTCCTCTTTATAAGGATATCACTCAGGTGAGGCTGGGACCCACCATGCTCCAACATGACCTCCTGTTAACTGATAACGTCCCCAAACATCCTGTCTCCAAACTGGGTCATGCTCACAGTTATGATGGGTGAAGACTTCAAAATATCTTTTGGGGGGTAGGCATCATTCCATCTGTAACAGTCTTCTGTCTTAAGCCCCAAAATGCATTTCCTTCCTGAGTGTGAAAAAGCATTCACCCATCAGCATCCTCCAAGTCATAACCTTTTCCAGCATCAACTCTAAGACTCAAATCTTATCTTCCGAATCCTCTGTGTTACACGTGGGGCTGACTCTTGGTGTGTTCTGTCGCGGATCAACATTCCTCTCCATCGGCAGACCTGTGAAACTAGAATACAAGTTGCCTACTTCCAAGGCACTGGCCTAGGACAGACAATGCCTTGACAAAAGGGTTAAACTGGAAAGAAGGGATCACGGGCTCAAAGGAAGTCCAAAACCTATCAGGGAAAATGCCATTAGCTTTCAAGTTTTGATAATAACTCTATGTCTTCTAGGCCCGCCTAGGTGGCAACTCATGTCCTCTTAAACGGGGAAGTGGTCCCAGTTCTAGAACAGAGACAGTGGTCACACCATCTGGACCAAAAGAGGTGACCTGTGCTCTCAAGAGGTAGTGACACTGTCCTGTGTCACCAAGGGACAGGTGGCCCTGTTCTCTAGGGGTTATTCTTTCTTTTAGGGTTTAATCATTTCCGACTCTAGGGTTATTCTTTCTTTTGTCCTGCAAGGTAACAGATGTTTGAAGCCCGGTAGATCTGGGCTATTTCGTGTCTCTCTTCCTGGTGTCTGAGGAATTTGCTTCTTTTCCCCCTCTCTGTCCTTGTCAGCCTAACCTGGGATCTTTTCTGTCCAATGGGTGATTGAACTCAGGGGTAACACACCCAATCTCTTTGGCAAGTGGCCGTACCTCTCCAACGCAGGCTTTGTCAGTGTTTACAATATGGACAGGCTAAGAAATTTTCAAATCTTCCCTTCCGTTTTCCACAAAACACACGAAGGTAATTCGTGTGTTAGCACTCTGTAGGATCCTGTTTCCTCCCGTGTCTGGTGACATCGTCGTTCCCTTGGAGACCTCACCGGAAGCACACTCAACACGCACATTTCTGGCTATGTTGTGTTAACGGTAACAGATGTTTTCTTTAAAACTATCCTCACTTTTTTCTCAGCCCTCACCAAAATTATCTTCAGTGCCCATAATTCTACCTCTGTAGACAATGTAGAATTTTACTGTCAAGCACCTCGAAATTCATTCAGTCCTGACTCGTTAGCTGATGCCGAAGCTGCTTTCACGGGTTTAGGTGGTTTACTCACAAGACCACTAAGCTAGCTCCTGGTTGTTGTTGCTAGCTGCTGTTGGGTCAGCCCCCGACTCTTCATGACCCTGCCCACCAGGGAACAAACCACTGCACCATCCCCACGGTGGGATGCTGACTGGACCCTCGAGATTAATTAGGGTTTTGCCGACCGATTTTTGGAAGTAGGTCACCAGGACTAACTCCTTTGTTTGTCTCAATTGACAACTCCCCTGAAATCTGGTCAGCATCCACACACCAACTTCCAGTGGCAGACAGCTAGTGGCTCTGCATAACCTTCACTACCCAGGAGTCAAACCTGAGTCTCCTGTGTGGAAGACGAGAATTCTACCACTGATCCGCACTGCTCCCTAGTTCTTGCAGAAGTCGTGTTAGCTAGCCTCAGGTCTTTTTGAAAGTTGCGCTCATAGTCAGCAGTTTAAAAATTCTGTTCTGTTGTCAGATTTATGTTTTAAAAGGATAGCTCACAAATGTCTAAGATAGCCAGCCAAGTGTCTCCTGGTGGTGTGATGCTGCCTGACTTTGTTAGGCTTTGACAGTGTCTCAGTTTTCTAATTACTTCTGAAGGATGATAATGGGTGGATGGATTTTCAAATCTGTAAGAAGTGTTCCTTTCGGTGTGTCTTTTCGTGAGCGGCGCCTACCACTGCTGAGTTCTGAGGACAAATTCACTTTAGGAGCATGGCAGCAGAGGGGACAAGAGATGGGAAGGTGAGAGACAGGAGGAAGAACAGGACTCGTTCTGAGGGAAAGATGAAGACTTCTAAATAGAGAAATATTATCCGAGAGAATGAGTTAGCCCTAAACTAAACACACCGCCACTGATTCCAGCTCACAGTGACCCTACAGAGAGAGAACTGCCCCGTGGGGTTTCCAAGGCTTCAGTCTTCGTGGGAGCAGACTGCCATGTCTCTTTGTCACGGAGCCCCTGGTGGGTTTGAACCACTGACCTTTCAGTTGGCATCTGAGTGCTTAAAACCTGCACCACCGGGGCTGACAGCTGTCACAAAGGACCCTCACCTCTCATGAGGGGGAATCTCTGAGAAGAATGCTGTTTGTTCTCATGACGTTCCCACCGAACGCAGTCTTCACTACCAAGCAGCTCTGACTCGTCTCTATTTCCACTCTGTCCGCCAAGGTCACTGTGAATGGGAATCGACTTGCCAGCACCCAGCCATGGCAGCAGGCACAGACCCCAGCAGTCCCTGTCTTGGTGACTTCGTAACACAATGTGGCATCTTGTTTCTTGGCTCCAACAAATGACCGTGTTTCATGTTGTTCACTTTCTTTAACAGGGTTCTTCTCCTTTTATAAAAATGGACATATCAGCAGCGATGGGCAGCTTAAGCCCTCAGAGATACACCCTGGGTTGAAGAAAAGCACAGACTTGCAATTGAGGCAATAAAAAAATAAATTACACAGCATTAAATTTACTAAGTAAACAAGACAACAGAGTGTGAAAAGCTAGGGTGCTGAGTGAGCCACCTTCCGTCCCGTTCCGAGCGGCAGACTTGACGTGACCCACCGCTGACCCTATCTGTGTGAGACATGTGACTGAGAAGATGCTGGATGCTGCTGTTCATTACTCGGTGTACGGGACATTTTTCATTATTAACCTTCTCTTTCTCAAAGCCTGTAACTCGGCAGTAAACATTTACATCTTCTGTTATTCTGAAGACACCGAATTTGTCATACAAATTCTGGTGCTTAAAATGGGGTTTTATTTTAGGAGAAAACCAGGCAGCATCCGAGTGCAGCTCTGCCAAGTGGCGTGGAGCATGCCCACTGATGAGTCAGCAGAAGGAGGAAGGAGCGGCGGCGCCTCTGGAGGGGGAGGGGTTTGTGGGGGTGACGGTGGGGGTGGGGGTGTGGGTGACGGTGGGGGTGGGGGCGGGGGTGGGGGTGGGGGTGTGTGCCCTTACGCAGAATACAGCCGACTCACAGCTGGATGAAAACACTAGCCAGGCAAGCTCGGAGGCCCCCAAAGATGAAATTAATTTATGGGTCCCCCAAAATGAAGGTGTTTTTGAGAATGAGAGATCTAGAATAAATCAAGCTATACCATGCTTCTTGGGCCTCGAAGGCCTGCAGGTCACCTGCCACCCTGGCCCGGGGTCTGTAAAGCTGAGGAAGGTGGCTGCACCCCTGTCGTGACTGAATTGCATGCCCCTCCCCCAGATGTGTGGCAGTTTGGCTGGGCCGTGATTCCGGTCACGTGGGATGCCCCATCATGCTGTAAACCCTGCCTCTGTGACGTTAGTGAGGGAGGGTGGGTGGCTGCTGTGTTGGTGGGCAGACCTCACGATGTAGGATTGTGCCCTCAGGTAATTTCCTGGGATATAAAGGCAGGGAAGCAAACAGCCAGGGAGCTCCTACCACCGAGAAGCAGTGCTGGGAACAGAGCGCATCCTTTGGAAAGGACCTGGGTTCGTGTGCCTCAGAAGCTCCCGGTTCAGGGGAAGACTGATGACAAGGACTCTCCCCCGAGCCCCAGAGACAGACGTCCCGTGGAGCCAAAGCCCTAAATTTGGACTTGCAGCCTACTGGACTGTGACACGATGAAATTTAAATCTCCCTTTTTAAAGCCATCCACTGATGGTACTTCTGTCAGAGCCGTACCCAACGACAAGAGCAGCTGCCGTCTCGGACAGACCCAGGTCCTGCTTCTTGGCCAGCTGTCCTGTCATTTGGGGTGTGCAGCCCCCTCGACTTTGGAAATGGGAGGCCTACAGTCCAGAGTGCCCCGGTGCTGTAAAAACGAAGCGGCCATCGAATCCAGTTTGGCTGCTGGTCTCTCTGTTCCTCAGGAAGAAGAGCCCCTCCTGGAGCGGGTGGGCCGTCTCAGGGACACCGCTTGGAAGAGACAGAGGAAGGCCTGGCAGCTAGAGCAGGGATTTCAGTAACTGTGAGGCCAAATCCAGAATTAGAAGGACTGGGGACTGGGCACCACCGAGGAGGACTGGGCACCACTGAGGAAACCCTGTGCCCTCTGGACAGTTAAGCCACTGAGGCAAACGAGCCTCCAGGCTCAGCGTCGCTGTAGAACGGGCACACACTTTGTGATTCGCTCCTCGTGGCCGTGGTGCCTGGTGCCTGACCAAACATGGCTGATTAAAGTCCCAAAAGGTAACTGTTCAAGGGTTCCTCTGGACCAGTTCAGCCGTCACACACTTGGACTGAGCAACCAGTTGGCCCCCAAATATCCTATGTTAGCAGAGAAATACAAATAAATTTCATTTTCCTGGGTGGTTTTAGACGGAACCCAAGGCCAGAGGACCAAAGCTCGACAATTTCTGCTCTCTGCAACTAGCTGCACAAAGAGATGGTTCCAGAAGGATAAACAAGGTGAGGATTTAAGTAAAGGGCTGTACTTGCTCGGGAGGACGTGACGATCAGCAGCTGACCGGGTGCTGGTGCAGTTCTCCGTGGCAGATTTTAATGGAAACAAGCGGAGTGCGGAGCTGACTGGGTTCTGTATGAGTCCTCATCTTTAATACAATTTCAAGGGCACTCACAACATTAACATACCAAGCAGGAAGTGAAATAATTAAAGTTTAGCACATTACAGTGTTGACGTTTCCCAAATTAATCAAACATACCTTTCTCAGTACAAATGAGCGATCGGTTCTAGCCACAGAAACGACAATCCAGGGAAGACCACGTTTCTTGGACAGCCACTAACTAGCCAGTTCTGCTTTTCCTCCTGCCTTGCAAAGTGTCCCCTCACATTTTCCTGCGTGCTCCTTTTTTCTCTGGTGCTAGTTTAGTTGTGTGGTTTTAATTTGTTCTACCTGCCTCTAAGCTAACGGTAAGGACCCCGGTGGCACACGTGGCTTGTGCGTGACTGCCAGCCTAAAGGTGGGCAGTTTGTACTCACCCAGAGGTGCTGTACGAGAAAGGGTCTGGTGATCTGTTTCCATAAATATTATGGTCAAGCACCCCTGCGGAGAAGCAACTGCCTTTAGCTCCTCCTAACTCACCTCTGGATTGTTCTCCTTCTTCCTCAACAGCACACTTTCTGCAGGGAGCTGCTGGATGGGGCCAGTGGGAAAGCTGTCAACTGCGAGCTCATAGCTGGAGGTCCAGACTCACCCAGAGGTGCCTTGGAAGAAAGATCTGGCTCTCCGCTTCCTAAAAACGAGTCACTGAAAACCCTGTGAAGCAGGGTTCTGTTCTGACACGCATCCGGTCACCTCACCAGCAGCTGGCTTGTTGTGGCTGATAGGGCGTGAGGTTCCCCAGTGCCTGGCTGGCAGAGGTGGTCACGAGTCACCACGGTGCTTACAAGAATTATTTGTACAGGCCGTCTCGCTCAGACTTAATTGGAGAGAAGGACTCCAAGGGAGAATTTACAGACAAATTTTTCAGTGACGTTGGTTACATCATGTCAACATTCTCTTTAATATGTGTATAAACTGACAAAAAGGAATCTACTTTGCTGTGTAAACTTTCACCGAAAAGGCAACAAAGTGTTATTAAAAAAGAGGGAAAGACGTTGAGGACACTTCTCCTTCTCTCACTGCCAGCTACCTTCCCAGGTGTGGGAAACACTGGTGCACGGCTCTTGCTGGGTCCCCTCTCCGTCTGGTCTGGGTCGTTGTTCCCTTCCCAGGACTCCCGTTTCCCCGCCCCTTACCTTTTCATCATTGTTTTTGAGTAACAGTTGAACTCAGGGTTTCATTTAGATTTTTTTTTATTTAATGGTTCTCTGTATTCACAGATGACATCTTTTATTTTGTGTGCTAGTCTGTTACTTTCCTGAAAGCAGACCTTATGCGCTAGTTCGGGTTCCAGGTTTGGAAAGTGTCCCAGGGTGACGGTCCCAGGGGGCCCTTTAGTCTGCACTGCACCAATGAGTCTGGATGTTAACAGTGTAACTTCTGCTCCTTGTTTTTCTCTCACTCTCCCAGGTCCGTCTGTGGCGGCTCTGACTACCACAGCTATTGGTGCTCGCCTGGCACCCTCCAGCTCTTCTGGTCTCAGGGTAGACGAGGATGTGGGCCAGTCTCTGTCTCTCTCTCTCTGTCTCTTTCTTTTTTTAGTAATTTTTTCATTATGTTTTAGAGGAAGTTTCCACAGCAAATTAGGTCCCCATTTAATGGTTTTTGTACAAACTATTCTGTGACATTGGTTACATTTTTCACATGTCACCACCCTCCTTATGTCTGTTTGTTTGGTGTGTGTCCGTTGGTCCAGTGTCCCTTCCCCTCCTGGCCTTGTCTCTGCTGTAGGGTAAATGCTGACTCTTTGTATTCATGCAGTTGATTATTTAAGGGAACATAGTACTCAGAGGGGACACTGTTTATCTTGTAAGTCCATCTGCTGTTTGAATGAAAGATGACCTCAAGAAATAGCTTCAATTCCAAGTTCAAGGATTATCCTGGGAGGGACCACCTCAGGGGTTACTCTAGTCTCTGTTGGTCCAGTGAATCTGGTGTTTTCCGGAATCCGCCCTTTGCTTCGCATTTGTCTCTCTTTCTATCAAGACCTCATGGGCATCCCTGGTGAGAACCCTGGCCCAGCCGCTCCTGTGTCACTATGAAAGCGTACTTCCCATGTTGTCCTTGCACAAAGCCGGTCCTGTCCTCTGATGCAGACACTTCCGCAAGCTCACGCTGCTATCAGCCGTGCTGAAAACAGAGCCGTGGGTTTGCTTACCCCCGACCAGTGGGATAAAGGAGGATGTGTCAGAGTAAGGAATCTGACAGCGGAACGAACACTTTTGTCCTGAAGGAAATACGACTAGGACACTGCTTGGAGGTGAGGACGGTGAGACTTGGCTTTGCTTCCTCGGAAAAAACTGTTTCCTAGAAAAGAATGAAAACGAAGGAAACAGCGACCTGGGTTGACCCAACAGCCACCACACTGAGTTCGGAGACACTGAAGGTCGCGAAATGGTGCGGGACAGACAACGTCTGATCGGTGATACTCAAGGTTTCCGTGAGTGGGGGCAGACTCCGCAACAATGAGGGACAACAGCAGGTGTCCCTTTCTCCTGAGCGTCACCTGCTCGCGAGAACTGTCCGTCGTTCCCGAGCTCCCCTCCCACGAGCACCCTCAGTGCATCGTGACCGACAAGGCAGCCTCATCCGTGAGAGGACGTGCCCTCCCGCGTCACCCTCTGCCTTTCTAAGGGAAGTGTCATTCTTGCATCTTCCCAGGGCAGCTCTTCCTGTCAACACCAGAAAGTACAGCTGAAAACAGACCCCCTGTGAGTGCAGACCGGCGCCAGACTGCTCGGCCAAAAACCTTGGCATCTTCAAGTAATCAGTATCATTAAACGGTAATCCCAGCATTCTTATTGTCATTGTTAGGTGCTAGCAAGTTGATTTCAACTCATAATGACCCCAAATGCCACGGATTGAATTCTGTTCCCCGCAGAATAGGTGTGGCTTTTTGGCTGGGCTGTTACTCCTGGGAACGTGTGATGTTCCTTTGTGTTGTAAACCCTCCACCAAGTGCCGTCGAGTCGGATCCGACTCATGGCGACCCTAGGGCCCAGGGTAGAATTGACCCCCTGAGAATTCAAGGAGCGCCTGGTGGATTTATATGAGGGACGAAGGGTGGCAATTGCCGTGTTAGGGCAGGACTCAGGGTGTAAGACTGTGTTGTGCCTTGAGGCAGTGTCTTGAGACATACAGGGCAGAAGCCAGCAGAAGGGTTTCGGGACCTCGTACTACAAAGAAGCAATGTGGGGAGTTGAGTGCCTCCTTTGGAAAGGACCAGGGTCCCTGCACCTCTGAAGCTTCCAGTCCAGGGGAAGACTGATGACAAGCCAGCAGGGAAGGCCTTTCGCTGGAGCTGATGCCCTGAATTGGCACTTCCAGCCTACTGTGCAAACCTGTTGCAAGAGAGCTCTCAACAGCAAGAATGTCACTTTGAGGACGAAGGTGCACCTGACTCATGGCATGGTGTGCTCCATTGCTGCATACACTCCTTGGAGGCAAGGACAGTGAGACTAAGTCCCACATCGCTGGGACACAGTATCAGGAGAGACCAGTCCCCAGAGACAAAGTTTCTCTTTTCAAAGCCACCCACGTGTTGTATTTCTCTTACAGCAGTGCCCAACGAATGACACATCAAATGGTGTAGATTAAAGCTGGCCTGCAGGATTTTCCAGGCTGTCCTCTTTACAGGAACAGACGGCCAGCTCATTGACCCTCAGTGCTTTTGGGTGGGTTCGAACCACCAGTGTTTGCTCAGCAGCAAGAGCTTTGCCCTTGTGCTACCAGGGCTCTCGGTAAGAGGTTTTACTGCTGTTACTCGAGGTTCTCAAGGTGGTAGAAGAACTTAGTTAACACAGGTGCCCACAGTTTACACCCACTCAAGATACGGTGAATGTGATCTTTAGGAGGGAAAGCTGAGAGTGGAAAGGAGAGAGAAGAGAGGAGAACAAGAAAAACAGGCACAAAACCAAGGAGAAGCAGAAGAGAAGAAGCAATCCACGTGGAGATGGCTTTGTTCCATGAGGGCGTGTGTCCTGGGAGCCCCAGACCCTCACCTCTCCATCCACTCTCCTCTCTTGTCGTGAGACCTTTCGGATGGTGTTGTTGGTAGGTGCTTTTGAGCTGGCACCTCTGCAGCAAAACATGCCCTGTACTGTGCCACCCTCACGGCGACTGCTGTGCTTGAGCCCATCCATTATTGCAGCCGCTGTGTCAGTCTATCTCAGGGACGGTCTTCCTCTTTTTCACTGACCCTCTGCTTTACCAAGCATGATGTCCTTCTCCAGGGACTGGTCCCATCTGATAATGTGTCCCAAGGATGTGAGACGTAGTCTCACCGTCCTTGCCTCTAAGGAGGGTATGTGGCAATTGAGCGCACCAAGCCTTGAGTCAGGTGCACCTTAGTTCTCAAAGTGGCATCCTTGCTTGCAAGAGATCTCTTGCAGGAGATTTGCCCAATGCTATGATTTCGACCTCAGGGTAACGTTAACTATCTGTTCTTTCACAAAAATCAGATGACATTCTCTAGCCATGCTCACTGACACACAGGAGAACCTACAGGACTCTAAAATATTTACCGTTTCATTCCCAAAGTGACGAACTACCCGGGGGTTGAGTGACTTTCCCTCCTGGAAATATGATAACTACCCTTTTTATGAATAACTATGATGGAACATGACTATGAGAGACATTTTGCTCACAGGCTTATTGTGGTCTTTAACATTTGAATTCTGATGACTTCACTATCAAGTGTAATGAAGAACCTGATGTACTTACCGTGTGGATAGCACAGCTGACATGTCATCATTTGACGCCCGGGACACGAGCCTTGGAAGCAGAGTATCCTCTTGAAGGAGGATCGGAAGGCGGTGTGTCATCACATGAGTGACACACACATGCACGGGGCAGAAACCCGGCAAGCCGCCAGGCAGGAAGGTAAATGTGGGCACGACGGGCATGCAGCCACCAGCAACACCTGGTCCCTCCAGTAACCAAGGCAACTCTGTGACGGTTGGAGTGGCTGGGCCTTCAGAGGAAATGAAGGAATGAAAGTCCAGCATTTTCTCCTGCTGGCTTGTCTTGGACTACTTTGGCCCTCTCTCAGGACAGACTGTAAGGCACGACCTACTTTAAAATCCAGCACTCGCTTGTCAGTTTAAAAGCTACCATCCGTCTACAGTACTGTGGTGGTTTGCATGTTGCTAGGATGCTGGAAGCTTTGCCACCTGGGTCTCAAATACCATCAAGGTCACCCGTGGTGAACAAGTTTCAGCTGAGCTTTCAGAATAAGTCTAGGAAAGCATCTGGCCACCTACTTCTGAAAATTAACCCAGAAAAACCTGATAGGCTACAGCAGAACACTGTCCCAGCTGGCTTGCTTGGGGGAATGCCGACAGGGAAGATCAGTGGCTAGAGAAGGACATCACGTTTGGTGACAGGAGAGCCAGGGAGGCTGAGGAGATAGGCTGACACAATTGCCACAGAGGTGGACTCCTGCACACTGCTGACTGTGAGGGTGACACAGGACCGGGTGACACTGTGCTCTGGTGGACGGGCAGTGGCAGTGAGTCAGAGCCAGCTGTCAATCTGCTTATCTCTCGCAGACACAGTAACAGTCAGAGAATAGAGTTTTCTTGTAAGCAATGTGCAGTTTGAGAACAAGATCAAAACCAAAGGAAGGCTCACTTGCCTTCCCGCTGCTCAGCACAATGTAAGTGCACAGCCAGTGCGTGCCAGCTGAGCTGCTGAGCGTAGGCCCACGCGGGACCGGAGCGGGGAAGGACTCCGCGGCAGCCCAGATGCAGAGATCACGCCCTGCCCTTGATCTTTCCTCATCTAAATCTGGGGGATTTTAGAAATTAATTCAGAGTCCCTGTCCACAGGGAAGGCCCAGGGTAAAGATCTGCACAAAGACAGAGATGACGAAGGGGACTGCCACAGGTGTTCACCGCCAGACGGGGCCAAAACCCGAGGCAGGAACTGGCTTCGGTGTAAGCAGATAGGATGGCCCCTGAGATGCGGAGAGAAACGACAGGGCACCAGCCACCGTCAGAGTGCTTCTCGGCACCTGGGGTACCGTGCAAGCGAGCCTTCTTTTGGTTTGGATTTTAGGTTTGCCTAGGAAAAAAAAGCCTTTTTTATTTGACTGAATTTACATTTTTTTATTTTGTAAATATTTTATAATATTTAAAAAAGTATATAATGAGAACTCCATGCCTCCTACAGTAGAAAATAATTAATAACAGTTGGCACTTAATGGCACTTTTCATCATTAAGGCTCTTTGTAGATGTTAATTAAGGAGAAGTTCTCCTTTAAAGCTGCAGTCAGCCCTGGGACTGCATTGCGGGAATCTCAGCTGCAATGGGAAGTAAGACGTGCAGAACCCACACACACCGGCCACCCGAGGTTGTCCTGAGATGGGCAAATAATCCTTTGTGTGCTTTTACTGTAGATCTGTCCCTTAGACTAGGGTTTGTAAATAATTTTTATTCATGACCCCTTCCAAAAACCTATTTTTTCTTTGATTACATCTACTGTGATTTTTTAGTCCCCAAAGGAAGTATTTTATAAAGTATTATGAATTATTCATCTGTAAAAACTTCATGAATACAAACACCCGGAGTGCTGCCATCTGCAGAGCAGAGGTCCGCAGGCGAGCAGAGCGGCCTCTGTTTGTTTGGGTTTTCTTTCCCCTGGAGATAGAGGCTGATCCGTGGGCAGACGAGACCCTTCTGATACTTCTGCTTCCTCACCCCAGTTCACTGCCCTGCAGTTGGGTGCCATCAAGTCACTTTTGACTTACTGTGACTGCATGTGACAGGGAACGACTGCCCTATAGGACTTTCTAGGCTGTCATCTTAGGGGTGCAGACCCCCAAGCTTCCTCCTGAGGATCCTCGGGGATATTTGCACCCCAGTTTTTCAGTTAGCAGTCAGGTGTTTAACTGCTGCGCCAATACAGCTCCTCCCAAAATATTTACATTCTTAAAGTTATCAAACAAACAAACAAAAACCTTGAAACTTGTCAAAGCAATTTTAAACTGACTCGAGGATCCTGGCTTTTAATTCTTTTGTGTCTTAGTTTTTGTCAGTTTAGTAAGTAACGCACAAGAACATCAGGGACCAACCACAAAGAACAAGGAAAGAGGACCATCACTTTATAACTGTGAGCGCCTAAGAGCTACACTCGTCCGGGGGTGTGTTGTATGTGCTCTGCTGGGTGGGTACCATTGAGTCCATTCGGGACTCACGGAGACCCAGTGGGAGGGCAGAACTGCCCCCGCAGGGAAGCCCTAGCAGTGCAGTGCAGAGCTGCAGCTGCTGGCCACCAGGTCAGCGAGTCCATCCACCAGCTGTTCCCTGAAAACCCAGTGGGGCTGTCGTACTGTGTCTTACGGGGTCGCTGTGAGTCAGAGTTGACTGAGCAGCAATGGGTTTGGCTTTGGCTTTTGGTTTTAAAAATCTTCTTTGGAACAGATGTCAGCCTTTCTCCCACAAAGCAACCAGGTGGATGGATATGTGCTGCTGACCTGATTGACAGCTGAGCGCTCAGCCGTTGAGCCCCCTGGCCTCACTCTGAAAGGACAAAACCTTGCTCCCTCAATCACCAAACTTAAGTCCTCATTGCAATAGCCCTTTCTGTCCAGAAATCTCTCTCCATTTGTTCCAGATGCCTGGAATGTTTCAGAGAATCCTTTTATTACATAATAGAGAGGTGACAACCTGCCTCTTGCTTCTCAGCTAAAAGAGATGCCAACAGGCCAAGGATCCTCAACAGTTTGCTTTATCCCTGAACATCTCATTTCTACTGTGACCATGGTGGACCGCCCTCACTCCTGTTTTGGAAAAAGCCCTGGTGGAGAGTGGTGAAGTCCCCAGCTGCTATGTGAAAGTTTGGCTGTTGGAACCCACCAACGATTCCAAAGAAGAAAGCCCTGGTGATCTTGCCCCCATAAAGATTACAGCCTACTCTGTAATCTCTGTAATGGAGCAGCCTACTCTGTCTTATGGGTTATGGGGTTGTTGTCAGTCAGAATGGACTTGTTGTCAAGGGGTACAGTACAGTCTTCCTCTCCGGAGACTCATTAACCCCAAACCCTGACCCTCCATTCCACACACAGTGCTACCCTTCTCCGCGGCCAGCAGTCAGCTTCTTTACCTCTGTCATTAACCTCTGTGTCTTCGCTGAAGGAGCCTAGCAGTCCAACATTAAATGCTTGGATACTCACTGAAAGCGGATTGGTAGAACCCACCGGAAACCCTGCAGAAGAAAGACCTACGGATCCGCTTCCATAATGTTCACAGCCTACAGGGAGACTCTACGGGGCAGTTCTACTTTGTCCTCTAGGATGTGGGGTCGCTGTGCTTCACAGTCAGCTGGACAGCAGTGAGTCTGACCCTCAGGTGCACTCCGTCCAGGAGGTGTCTTTGCCCTCGTCTCTCTGCTGAGCTTCCTACAGGGTACTGTAGGTTGAACGGTCTCCCCCAAAATATGTGTCCAAAATCCTACCTCCTGGTACCCGGGAATGTGACCTGACCCGGAAATGAAGCATCTGTAGCTGTAACCAAGTAAAGGTGAGGTCATACTGGAATCGAGTGGACACTGAGTCCATTGTGCGTCCTTACGAGGAGAGAGATTTGGAGGCTTACGGAAACACAGACATGCACAGAAGAAAAATGACCATGGGACAGGAGTGAGGAAGCCAAGGAACAGGAAGGGTCCCCTGCGACCACCAAATGTTGGGGAGAGTAAGGAGGGGCCTCTAAATACAGCTCTGCGAGCACTGTGTGTTTTCAGTCATTTCACACACACACAAGAGCTGGACCTTGAATAAGGAAGACCAAAGAAGTGATGCATTTGAATTACGACGCTGGTGAAGAATGTTGAATAGCCCATGGACTGCCAGCAGAAGGAGTAAATCTATTTCGGAAGAAGTACATCCTTGTCATCAGGGATGACAAGATTTCACGTTACATACTTAGGACACATTATCAAGCAGGACCAGCCCCTGGAGAAGGGCATCATGCTTGACAGAGTGTCAGTGAGAGTGGGGACAGCCTTCAGTGAGGTCGAGCGACAAGAGCCTGCTGCGATGGGCTCTCGCCTCACGATGACGGTGACAGGGGCACAGGACTGGATGAGAATGCCTTCTATCGCACATCGGATTGTTATGAGTTGAAGCCAACTTCACAGCGAGACAACAGCTAACAACGGCAACGACAAAGCCAGGCCCATGGAGAGTAAGTTTCTGTTGCTTCAAGCTGCTTGAATTGTGGCAGCCTAGCAAGCCAGTAAGCAAGAATAGACGTGTTTATTGTCGCTGTTTCCCCCAACATCTGTCACTGACTTCTGTCATCCCAGCCTCACTAGCTGTGACCTCATGAGGGAAACTCCGAATGCCAACTCCAGTAGGTACTCCACCTAGCATCTCCTCCCTGGGCCCTCTTGTGGATTGGATTACACTTCCCTTCCCCCACCGAAATATACGTTACACTCCTTAACCTCTGTGCCCGTGCTTCTAATCCCACGTGGAAGAAGTTTTCTCTGTTCTTCTAATGAGGCAGTGTTAATATAGAGCACATCTTGAGCCAGTTCCCACGTGTCTGTCATTTTGTCATGCTCTGGAGGCCCGCACATTGCCATGATGCTGGAGGCCACACCCCAGTATTTAGATCCCAGGGGTCATCCATGGAGGGCAGGTTTCAGACAAGCTTCCAGACTAAGACAGATGAGGAAAGACCCAGAAGTCTGCTTCTGGAAAGAATTAGCCAATGGAAGTCTTATACCCAGCAGTGGAACTTCTCTGATACCGTGCTAGAATATGAGACCTCCAGGTTGGAAGGCACTCAAAAGACCACTGGGGAGGAGCTGACCCTTCAAAGTAGAGTCAACCTTAATGACGTGGATAGAGTTAAGCTTTCAGGACTTTCATTTGTGTGGTACTTCTCAAAACAAGAAGAAACAGCTGCAAACATCCATTAATAGTTGCAGTGTGGAATGTACAGAGTATGAACTTAGGAAAATTGGAAATCTTCAAATTGAAATTGAACTTATAAACATCTGTACCCTAGGCATTGTTGTTGTTTTGAGGTACTCTGTCAAGCTGGTTCTGACTCATAGCAACTCTATACAAAGCAGGACCAAACACTGCCCAGTCCCGCACCGTGTCTACACTTGTTTTGATGCCTAAGCCCGTCACTGCGGCCACTATGTTAATCCGTCTTGTTGAGGGTCTTCTTCTTTTTCGCTGACCCTGCACTTGACCAAGTGTGACGTCCTTCCCCAGAAACTGATTCCTCCCACTGACATGTCCAAAGTATGTGAGACACAGTCTTGCCGTCTTTGCTTCCGTGGAGTACTCTGGTTGTGCGTCTTCAAGAACAGCTCTGTTGGTTCTTCTGGCGGTCCGTGGTATGTTCAACATTCTTCTGCAATACCACAATTGAAAGGCATCAGTTCTTCTGTCTTCCTCGTTCATTGTCCAGCTTTCACATGCATATGATGCACTTGAAGATACCATGGCTGGGGTCAGGTACACCTCAGAGTTCAAGGCGACATCTTTACTTTCCAATACTTTACAGAGGCCCTTTGCAGCAGATTTTCTCCATGCAATGCATCTTTTGATTTCTTCACTGCTGTTTCCCTGGGTGTTGTTTGTGGGACCAAGTAAAATGAAATCCTTGACAACTTCAATCCTTTTTCTGCTGGTGACAGTGTTGCAAGGATTTTTGTTTTTTTGATGTCGAGGTGCAGTCCATACTGAAATAGACTGGTGTGGCCATTTGGAATCAGACAGCCATATGCTCTACTACGCCAGCAATGACAGTGTGAAGAGGAGCAGCGCCACACTCATTGTCAAAAAAAATCTCCAGATCTGTTCTGAAGTGCAACACTCTCTTTGATAGGATGACATCTGCTCACCCACAAAGAAGAACAGGTAATACAACCATGACACAAATTTACTCACTAAATACTAAGGCCGAAGAGGAAGAAACTGAAACTTCTTAACAGCCTCTAAAGTCTGAAACTGATCAAACATGGATTCAGGATTCATTGATAATTACTGGTGAAAAAGGCAAAAGTTGTAGACAAAGAAAAAGGACAGTTGTTGGAAAACAGGGCATTGGTGAAAGAAACAGTGCTGGAGACTGCATGATAGAATTTTGCAAGACCAGCAACTACTTTGTTGCAAATACCTTTTTTTACCGACATAAACGGTGGCTATACGCACGGACCTTGCTAGATAGACTATACAGAAATAGAATTGACTACATCTGTGGAAAGAGATGATGGAAACTCAGTACTGTCAGCCTGAAAAAGGCCAGCTGCTGACTGTGGCACAGACCATCAATTCCTCATAAGCAGTTTCAAACTGAAACTAAAGAAAATTAGAACAAGTCCACAGGAACCAAAGTGTGACCTTGAGTGCATTCCACCTGAGCTTAGAGATCATCTCAAGAATAGATCTGATGCACTGAACACTGATGACCACAGGCCAGACAGGTCGTGGCACGACATCGAAGACACAGCACTTAAAGAATGTAAGACGTCATTAAACATGCAGGAAAGAAAGAAAAGATCAAACTGGATGTCAGAAGAGACTCTGAAACTTGATCTTGAAAGTTGAGTCACTAAAGCAAAAGGAAGAAACAGTGAAATAAAAGAAGTGGACAGAACATTCCAAAGGGAAGCTTGACAAGACAAAACAAAGTATCATGACAAGAGCAAAGAGCCAGAGATAGAAAACCAAAGTGGAAGAACACGTTCTGCATTTCCAAAGCTGGAAGAACTGAAGAAAAAATTCAAGCTTTGAGCTGCAGTAGTGAAGCATTCTACACAGAAAATGCTGAGCGACACAGGGAGCATCAAAAGAAGACGGAAGGAACACGCGGTCATCACACCGAGAAGAACTGGTCAGTGCTCAGCCGTTTCAAGAGGTGACATAGGAGGGGGCACTGACGGCAGTGAGGGAAACTGAAGCTGCGCTGGGGGCCCCGGTGAAAAACGGGACCTCAGAAGCTGAAGGAGTATCGATTGAGATGTTTCAGCAAACGGATGCAGCGCTGGGAGTGGTCGTTCATTTATGCAGCGCACTGATGGAAGTGCTCACTTGTCTATGCCAAGAAATTTGGAGGACAGCTGCCTGGCCAACCAACTAAAAAAAGATCCATATTTATGCCTATTCCAAGAAAGGTGATCCAACCTAATGTGGAAATTATTGAGCAATATCCCTAACATCACACACAAGTAAAATTTTCCTGAGGCGTGCTGACAGATAACTTTCAGGAATTCAAACCAGATTCAGAAGAGGACATGGAACCAAGAATATGATTGCTGATGTCAGACGGGTTGGGGCTGAAAGCAGAGAATACCAGGGAGTTGTTTATATATATTTTATTACTCTGGGGGTCAGTTCTACCCTGGCCCCTAGGGTCGCCATGAGTCAGATCCGACTTGACGGCACTTGGCATACTCATTCAACTGTATGGATCGTAACAAATTATGGATAATATTGTGGAGAATGGGAATTCCAGAACACTACCTAATGGTGCTCATGAAGAGTCTGCACATGGTTCAGGAGGCAGTTGTTTGAACAGAACAAGGGGACACTGCCAGCCAAGCCAGGGGACACTGCGTGGTTTAAAGTCAGGAAAGGTGTGCATCAGCGTTGTATCCTTTCACCATAACTTTTCAGCCTCTATGTCAAGAAAATAATCCAAGAAGCTAGATTACAGGAAGAAGAGTGAGGCATCAAGCCCGGAGTAAGACGCATTGCCAACCTGTTTTATGCAGATGATATCATCTTACTTGTTGGAAGTGAAGAAGATTTGAAACATTTACTTACAAAGATCAAAGACCACAGCCTTCAGTATGGATTGCACCTAAACATCAGGAAAACAAAAATCCTCATGACTGGACCAGTGAGCAACATCATCGTCAATGGAGAAAGGACTGAGGTTGTCAAGGTTTTCATTTTTTTGTTATCATGATTGAATGAAACTGTGCATTTGCATATAAATTCGCATGCTCACCTATATGCACCTCCTACTGTTCTCCCTGCCCAGTGACAGCACACCCCTCATCTCTGCTCCGTACATGTCCTATCCTCCCAACAGTATCCCATCCCCTCCTCTCCACCCACTCACCTTCCTCCAGCAAGAAGTCAGCAGGATGACATCCTATAGATGCATACAGCCATAAAATTCCCACAAGATATAGTCACTCTGCGTCACCAAGTCAATCCATTGCTGCCCGAAAAGCGGACCTTTGTTATGATTTATGGACAGGGGCAGCATCCCCTGCTCCCAGAGGAACCCTGAAGCCACTGGATCATCAATTGCGGTCTTTTATTGGAGATCTCAGGATGTACCCCTATTTATTCTCTTGTTGCTAGTGAGACTCAACTTTGTGAGCGCTCCATCATTGCTATCACTGGTGGTGGCCGGGCACCATCCAGTTCTTCTGGTCATGAGTCTATGTTCAGACTCACTCACGTGGGTCTCTCTGTCTTCTGGGTTCTCTTTTCCCCATGTCATGATTGTCCTCGGTGATATCCGCTCCTGTTGAGTTGGGGCCATTTGCTGTACCATCAGATGGCAGCTTGGCAGCTTTTAAGACCCCAGACATCACTCACTGATGTGGGGTGCAGAGAATCCTGATTAGCAAAATCCTAGCTGTGCCAATTGGCCTCGATTTCACCTGACAGCATGATCTCCGGCTCTCTGCCCCAGCTACTCTGTCCTTGCAGTATTGGGATAGGACGGGAGGAGTACTCAAATTGTGTTGAAGTCCAGTTATTATTGATCATCTTTCTAATGTGTGCTGTCACCGATTTCACACAACCAAATCTCTATTAACTATCTAACCTAAACCCTCCCCCCACTCTCCCTCCTTCCTTCCCCACCATTGCAGTCGTCAAAAAGTCTTTGCTTCTGTGCATGAGTCCGTTTTTAAGTTCTTATCGTAGGGGTCTCATACAGTATTTGTCCTTTTGTTGCTGACTACTTTCACTCAGCATAATGTCCTCCAGTTGAAACCAGGTTAAGAGATGATTCCTGTAATCATTGTTCTTCTTTATTACTGCATGCTGTTCCATTGAGTTTGTATGCCACAGTTTACCTGTCCATTCTTCTGTTTTGGGGCATCTGGGTTGATTTCATGTTTCTGTTAATGGGGAATGTTCTGTGATGAACATTTGTGTGCATGTGTCGTTTAGTGTGAATGGCCTTGATTCTGTAGGATATATTCCAAGTAGTGGAATTACTGGACTGAATGGTAGATCTTGATCCATCTTTCTAAGGAAGTGTCAAGATTGCTTTCCAAAGAGGTTGCACCATTTTGCAATCCCACCAACAGTAGGAGAGTTCCAATCCCCCCACAGCCTCTCCAGCATTTGTTGTTTTGTGTTTTTTGGATCATGGGCAATCTTGTTGGGGCGAGGTGATATCTATTGTCATTTTGATTTGAATTTCTTTAATAGCTAATGATCGTGGGCATGTCTGTATGTGTTTTTTGGCTGCCTGGATCTCCTTTTTAGAGAAGTGTCTGTCCATCTCCTTTGTCCATCACTTAATTGGTTGATTTATCTTTTTCTTATTGATATTTTGTAGTACCTTATAGATTATGGAGATCAGGCATCAGTCTGACATATAGCTGCCCAATGCTTTTTGCCATTCTGTAGGTGGCCTTTTAATTCTATTAATAAAATCTTTGGATGAGCAAAAGTGATGGAATCTCAGTAGTTCCCATTTATCTATTTTCTCTTCTGGTGATTGTGGCTTGTTTGACGGATTTTGACGTGTATCTACGTTGTGTACTAAGACTTGTATTGTTGCTTCTACTTTTTCTTAGATAAGCTCTATCATTTTAGATTTGATATTTAGGTCTTTTATCGAGTTTCAGTTGTTTTTTGTATAAGGTGTAAGATACAGGTATTGTTTTAATTTAGTGCAGATGGATATCCAATTTTGAAAGCATCATTTATTGAAGAGATTTTTTTTAACCCCAGTTTAATGTCTTAGGGCCTTTGTCAAATATCAGCTGTTCGTAGGCAGATGATGTTATCTCTGGGGTCTTGATTCCGTTCCATTGATCTATCTGTCTGTTTTTGTACCAGTACCAGGTTGTTTTGACTACTGTGGCGGTATAATAGGTTCTAAGGATGGGTAATGACAGGCCTTGCAGTGTGTTCTTAATGCTTTGCTTATCTGGGGCTTCTTCCCTTTCCAGACAAAGTTTGTAATTTGTTCTTCCACCTCATTAAAAAATGTCACTGGAACTTGTATTGGGATTGCAATATATAAGTAGATTGCTTTGGGTAAAATAGACATTTTCACAGTGTTAATTCTTCCTACCCACAAGCAGGGTAGGTTTCTTCTCTATTTATCTAAGTCTCTCTTAGTTTCTTGTAGTAAGAGTTTGTAGTTCTCTTTGTAAAAGTCTGTTATTTCTCTGGTTAAATTTATTCTTAAGTACTTCATCTTCTTAGGGGCTATGGTAAATGGTATTGACTTGGTGATTTTTTTCCTTAATAATCTCATTGTTGGTATAAAGGAATCCTAGTGACTTACTTATGTTTATCTTGTATCCTGAGACTTTGCCAAAATCTTTTAGTAGTTTGAGTAGTTTCCTGATGGATTCTTTGGGGTTCTGTGCATATACAATCATATCATCTGCAAATAGGGAAATTTTTAGTTCTTCTTTGCTGATTCAGATGCCCTTTATTCCTTGGTCTTGTCTAATTGCTCTAGCTAGAACTTCTAATACAATGTTGAAAGGGAGAGGTCAGAGTGGGTGTCCTTGTCTAGTTCCTGTTCTCAAGGGAAACTGTTTCAGTCTCTCTCCATTCAGGGTGACATAGGCAGTTGGCTTTGTATAAATGGCTCTTATTGCATTGAGGAATTGGCCATCTATTCCCATCTTGCTGAGAGTTTTTAGCATGAATGAATGTTGGACTTTATCAAAGGCCTTTTCTGCATCAATAGGGAGGATTGGGTGATTCTTGTCTTTTATGATATTTATGTGGTTAATCACATTAATTGTTTTTGTAATGTGACCCTGGCCCCTAGGGTCACCATGAGTCGGATCCGACTCGACGGCACTTGGCTTGGCAATGTTGAACCAGCCTTGCATCCCTGGTATGAATCCAACATGGTCATGATGGATTATATTTTTGATATGTTGTTGTATTCTACTGGCAAGAATTTTGTTGAAGATTTTTGCATCTAGATTCATGAGTGATATCGGTCTGTAGTTCTCCTTTTTGGTTGGGTCTTTCCCTGGCTTTGGTATCAGGGTTATGCTGGCTTCATAGAATGCATTTGGTAGTATGCCATCCCTTTCTGTCCTGTGAAATAGTCTTAGTAGTACTGGAGATAACTCTTCTCTAAAAGCTTGGTAGAATTCTGTAGTGAATCTGGGCCCAGCCTTTTTTTGGTTGGCAGTTTTTGATGACTTTTTCAATCTCTTCCTTTGCGATGGGTTTATTAAGTTGTTCTGCTTCACCTTGTGATAATTTTGGTAGGTGATAGGAAACAAGGAATTTGTCCATTTCCTCTAGGTTTTCAAATTCGTAAGACTACAGTCTTACAGTATTCAGCTATGATATTTTTGATTTCTGTTGGATCTGTTGTGACAACTCCCCTCTCATTTCTAATTTGGGTATTTGTTTCCTTTCCTGTTTTCCTTTATTAAGTTTAGCTAGTGGTTGTCAATTTTGTTGATCTTTTAAAAAAAAGCAGCTTTTGGTCTTTTCAATTTTTTTAATTGTTGTTTTTATTCTCTAATTTGTTTAGTTCTGCTCTAATCTTTATCATCTGTTTTCTTGTGGTGCCTGAGGGGTTCCTCTGTTGTTCTCTCTCTACTTGTTCAAGCTGTAGGGTTAGTTCTTCAGTTTGATTTCTTTGTTCCTTCCGAATGTGTGCATTTATGAAGATAAACTGACCTCTGAGGACTGCTGTGGCTGTGTCCCATAGATTCTGGTAGGAAGTGCTTTTGTTCTCTTAGGAACCCATAAATTTCTTTATTTTATCCTTGACTTCTTCTATAACCCATGGTTTTTTTAATAAGGTGTTGTTCAGCTTCCATGAGTTCCACTTTCTGTCTACATTTTTTCTGCTATTGATTTTGACTTCTATGGCTTTATGATCTCAGAAGATGTTTTGCATTAACTCAATGCTATTGATTTTGTTGAGAATTGCTTTATATCCTAACACATATCTATTCTGGAGAATGTTCCATGGGCACTGGAGAGGAAGATGTAGTTGTCTGCTGATGGATAGAAAGTTCTGTATATATCGATAAGGTGTAATTGGTTAATTGTGGCAATAAAGTCTTCTGTGTCTTTACTGAGCTTTTTTCTAGACAATCTGTCCAATATCAAAAGTGGAGCATTGAAGTCTCCTACTGTTATTGTGGAATGATCTATCTCCTTTTCAAGTATAGTCAGTGTTTCTTTGACATATTTAGGTGCTGTAATATTAGGTGCATAAATATTTAATATTGTTAAGTCCTGCTTGTGTATTGAACCTTTCAACAATAAATAGTGTCCATCCTTGTCCACAATGGTGGATTTTACATTAAAATTGATTTTATGTGAGATTAGAATTGCCGCACCTGCTCTTCTTTGTTCATTGTTAGCTTGATATTTATTCTTCTGTCCTTTTTAGTTTGTTCCTATCTTTAAGTCTCAAGTGAGTTTCTTGTTGGCAACATATAGATGAGTCATGTCTTTTGATCCAAGATGTCACTTGATGTCTCTTTCCTGGAGCATTCAATCCATTCACATTCAATGTAATTATTGATAAGTATGTGTTCAGTGCTGCCATTGTGATGTTTATTTTTGTGTTGATGTTTTCTCTGTTTTTTTTATTGATCTGTTCTGTGACCTTCTTTGTGAATTGATTTTTTGCCTTTTCCAGGGTTGGTTTTGTGGCTGTTGAGACTCCTGTATTACATCTCTTGATACAGTATGTTGCTTTTTCATTGTGCTTTATGGCTGCCCCTATGATCCCACTTAATAAACTATGTATAAACCCAATTTTGATTGCTACCAGTCTTGTCAACTTCCTCTCTATCTGAAAGGACTATAACGACTGTAGTACGTCCCTCTTTTTAATATGATGATATCATAGTTTACATGATGTGATCACTAGATTGTTTCTTCCACTATTATAGCTTTGATTGTGTTTGGAGCCTTCCCTAACTGAGTAGGACTCTGTATAATGTGTCCTTCTAAAATACAAAGTTAGTGGTTTTGTTCTTCCAAGCCAAGAGTATTTCTTGTAGCTTTGGATTGTTTTTTACTAAGTCTCTGAGTTTCTGTTTATCTGCAAATGTCTTCATTTCATTTTCATATTTGAAAAAAAGTTATTCAGGATATATAATTCTTGGTTGAAAGTTCTCCTTCAAGACTTTGAATGGGTCATGCCAGTGTATCCATGTCAGCATCGTTTCTGCTGAGAAATCCAATGAAAGCCTACAGGGTTTCCCTCTGAGTGTTAGCTTTGCTTTGAGTCTTGCTGCTCTTAAGAGTTTCTGTTTATGTTTCATTTTGTTGAGCTTGATTAGACTATGTCTTAAAGTCTTTTTATTGAGATCTATGTTGAGTGGTGTTCGATACATATCTTGGATATCTCTAGTCTCTTCTTTCATAATTTCTGGGAAGTTTTCTGTCAGCAGCTCAGCAACAATATTCTCTGTGTTCTCAGGTGTCTCGCCCTGTTCAGGAACTCCAATTAATCATAGATTGTTGTTTTTAATAGAGTCCCACGTGTTTCTTAATGCTCCTTCTTTTTTTATGTTTCTTTTTTCTGATTTCTCCTCGTAGACACTGGAGTAAGTATCTCTGTCTTTCAAATCAGAAATTCTCTTTTCCATTTGTTCCATTATGTTTTCCTGGCTTTGAACTGAAGTTTCTGTGTCTTTGATTTTGTTCTTGATCTGTTGGATTCCCAAGTACTCGTGTTCATCATATCAAACAGCTTCCTTAATTTTTTGTTTTGTTGTGGTGCATTTTGCATAAGGTCTAGGAGGGCCGTCTATATAATCCTTCTGTATTCACCGTTAGTAGTTTCAGAAAAGCTTCTTCATCTGGGAAGTTCTCAGGTTGTTTCTTTTGGGGACCTTCTGATGCCATGGGTGATTTCTAGGTTACTGTCTTCTCCAAAGTTTGTTGCTTTTTGGGCTTCATGTGGGTCAATAGAGGCTGGGAGAGATGCTGTGAAGGTGGACCACAGTTGTTTCTCTAGGCTGTCTTAAAGTGAGGAGTAAAAAGTATTTGACAACTTCCAAAATCAGTCAGGTTTTCAGGTGTATATGCATGCCCCTCTTCTCAGCTGGCAAAGTAAGCACCACTATATTGAACCCCAGATGTTATAAACTAGTTGAAAACACAGAAAGGCTACTGACCTGCTGGCCTCTGCTGTTGGGCCCCAGCTGTAGGTGATACTGTGTGGAATTCTGCTTTTCTGTTGGAAAAGTGATCTCTTCTGGGTAGGCACTGCCTCTCAGCCCAGGAATTAGGTCCAGCTGAGGCTTCTGTATGGATGACTCTGCCTCAGCAAAACAAGATGGCACAAGCTTGCCAGCTGGCCAGAACCAGGCTCCAGGCAGAAAGAGAGGCCAAAAGTGCAGAAATGCCCAGAGTCCACAGCCTCTGCAGCTTGGCCCCAACTCGAGGCGACACTGTGAAAAACACCACCTCCCTGCTGGAAAAGCACTCTCCCCCCAGCAGGTGCCACCTCCCAGCGTAGGAACCAGGTCTGGCCAGGGCCTCTGCCTGGGCTTCTCCATTTCCCAGTGGATCAAGATGGCATCCTGCACAAGCACATCTGTGTGGCTACCACATGGCAGAGGCAGAAGGATAGGCCAGGGGAGCCGAGATGTGTAGAGTCCAAAGCCAGGCTCTCAGAACATGGCAGTAATGCTTGCTGGTCCCACCAGCAGTGCATCTGAGACCAACAGCTAGTCAAGTCCCAGCTCTGCCCACCAGCCAAGACAGAGGAAAAAAAAAATCTAAATGGTGAGTTATCTTTGATCTGTGCAGGCTGGTGCTTGCTGAGAATAGGGTCAGTGAAAGAGAGAAGGTTTTGCCTTCAGTGGTATGAAGCCCAAATTAACAGCTCGATGCTGCATCCCAGGGCTCACTAGATGTCCAGAAGGCTCTGTTTAATTATCATTTCAGGTCTTGGTTTCCAGAGGGATTTAGGGAGACGTGTGTTTAGTCTGTCATCTTGACTCCACCCCCGGATTTCATTTCACTTGAGTCTACAATGAACGCCCATGGAAACAGCAGTCAAGAAATCAAAAGACATATTGCATTGGGAAAATCTGCTGCAAAGGGCCTCTCTAAAATATTAAAAAGTAAAGATGTCACCTTGAATACTGAGGTGCACCTGTCCAAGTCTTGGTATTTTGAAGTGCATTGCATGTATGCAAAGCTGGACAATGGGCAAGGAAGACAGAAGAAGAATTGATGTCTTTGAATTGTGGTGCTGGAGAAGAATATTAAATCTATCATGGACTGCCAAAAGAACAAACAGATCTGTTCCGGAAGAAGTACAACCAGAGTGCTCCTTGGGAGCAAAGACGGCAAGACTGTGTCTTACATACTCTGGAAATGTTGTAGGATCAATCCCTACAGAAGTACACCATTCTTGGTAAAAGGATCAGTGAAAATGAGGAAAACCCTCGATGAAATGGATTGACATAGTGGCTGCAATCATGGGCTCAAGCATAACAAGGATTGTGGGCATGGCTAGGACCTGGCCAATTTTCATTCTGTTGTTCATACAGTTGTCGTAAGTCAGAATCAACTGAATGGCACCTAACAACAACAACTTGAGTCAATTTCTTTTGAGATGTAGAAGAGCAGATTAAGCAAGGAATCCAGAAATGACAGATGAGGAAGACAGGTGCCACACCACAAGATGATCTGTAGGGGACCAACAAATAGAAGCTGAAAGAGACAAGAACTTTCATCCAGAGCTGACATAAAGAAAGCCTTTCCCTAGAGTCAATGCCCTGAATTTGGACTTTTATCTTACAAACTGTGAGAATGTTAAAGCCACCACTTATGATTTGTTGCGGGTACACTAGATGACTGAGACACCCACCTTCAGTGTGCCTCTCCTGATCGTTTGCACAGCTTCATGTATGTTGAAGTACTAGCTTCTGGTCCCTGTGGGTGTGACCTTATTTTGAAATAAGGGCTTCACAGATGTGACCAAGCTAAGATGAGGTCTTACTGGAACAGAGTGGGTTCAATCCAGTATTGTATCTTTACAAAGAAAAAGAGATTTAGAGACACAGACACTCCTTCCCAGTACCTCGAATCTCCACCTTCCAGGGATACTGCCCTCTGAGTTCCAATCACTGTTTTCACTCTTCTTAAGGGACATCATCCATTGGTGGTTTCAATCACCAACTCCCACCATACCCTGAACGTGTTAGACCCCGTGTTGCTCTGTCTTTTAACAGCCTGTGACACAGTGGTTACGAGTTGGGCTGCTCACCAGCCATTCCTTGGACACCCCATGGAGCAGTTCTGCTACAGCTTGTGTAGGGTGCTGTGAGTTGGAGTTGACTGGGCAGCAGTGGGTTTGGCTGGGGTTTCGGCTCCTCTGCTGCAGTGCCATTCACTCTGGGTCAGCCTAGAGACGCCTCTTCAACCTTCAAGGAGAGCGCTGAAACACTTTCTTTTCAGTCCAGCTGCTCTGAAGCCTGGTGAAGGAGTTGCTCTCTCTCCTCACCTCTCCTATAGCATCTTGTGTGTATTTGTGTGTTTGTGTGGGTGAGTGTGCATTAATGTGTGTGCATGTGTAACATGTCTAGACCTCACAACTGCTTGAGGACAAGGACTTCAGGGGAGGGATTTCTGTATTCCCATCACGCAGCATAGTTGCAATAAGTCAGACCAAGACAACTGTTTCAGACTAGAGGATGGAAGAGAATAACAATGCAGATATTCAGTTCAAGGTTAATGGATCTTTGTTTTGGTCCTGAAGCAGATGATAAGCAATGTGTGGGCTATAAATTCTCCAAGCATGCTGAGAGCAAAGCAGCTCCCTTGCCTTTTTCAGAGCACACACAGGTCAGCCTAAATTTTAAGGACTGTGGCTCTCTAGCCAAGTGAGACACCTACCACTTCAGAGAAACTGAGAAGTGTGAATTTGCTGCCTTTTATAGCCAGTCACGTCACCAGCCAGAAGTAGCTTAAGCCACCATATAAGGAAGGAATTTTGCAACTCACCTTAAAGGCTAAGGCTTCTAGCATCACAAGGCATGCTGGGCCGCCACTGGGCCAAGCTTCCCTTAGCACAAGTGTACTCTCATGGCTATTGCCATTTGCTATTGTCACTTGCTTTGAAGATGTCACCAGCCGATGGTGACACCATGAACAGCAGAAGGACATACTGCCCTGTCCTGTGCCGTCCTCATGATCAAGGGCAAGCTCTAGTTCATTGCTGAGGTCACTGTGTAGTTCAGTGTCTTCCAGCCTTGGAGGCTCCTCTTTCAGCGCTACACAGGACAGTGTTCTGCTGTGATCCAAAGGGTTTTTGTTGGCTGGTGTTTGAAAACAGACCACCAGGCTTCTCCTCCTACACCAGCTTAGTCTGCAAGCTCAGCTAAAACCTGGGCACTGTTGGTGGCCCTGTAGGTAAAACACCATTGGCACAGCTTTATGGCATCAAAGAAACACACAAGCTACACAGCAGAACAGAGTGACAGACAGTTGGTGGATACAGGCATCTCAGGGCCTAGGAATTGTCTGCTCTGCTGTGAGTGGTTCTCCATGGCCAGGCCCAGGACAATCCAGGCCCCCAGGGGGCTTTGGTAAACGTTAAATGAGTGGTTTCAGCAACGAGAAGGTGAACACTAGCTGCAGCAAGGCCTGCACTGGGTGATCCACCCACCAGCAGGTGGGACAAGAAGAAGCAGGAGGGACAGGCACTAGATGTTTCTCACCATGGACTACGTGACATGTGTGGTCGCCTACAGAGAGCACCACTCAGCACGGGTTACATGAGAGGCACAGTCACCTGCAGACAGATGTCTCTCATCGTGGGCTACCTGAGATGTGAGGTCACCTATAGACAGATATCTGTCACTGTGGGCCACATGAGACGCACAGTCCCCTGCAGACAGCAGGGGGCCGGGAGTCCAGGAAGCCTGTTTGGTGCCAGGAATGGAGTCCACTCTTTCTAATCCCACTGTCCTCCCAGCAGCACATGCGCAGGCTGCCTCCCAGCCAGCTGGGTGAGGGCAATTCTGGGGCCGTGAACTGTGAGTTACCGTGATTCCACCGGGAAGCCCACTCGTGGAGAATATGAGGGTAAAGTATCTGAGTGTGTGTTGGTATTGCTGGGCACCACTGAGTCTGCTCCATCTCACAGCGACCCTATGTAATGAAGAAGACATGCCCCACAGGGTATCCTGGGTGTCATCTGCCGGGGAGCAGATGGCTGAGTCTCCCAATGGAGACACCAGGTGGGTTCAAACTGCCAAACTTTCAGTTAACAGCCAAGCACTTAGCCCACTGCACCGCTTGTAGGCATCCACGCATTCACCTGACTTCGCTTGGATAAACTCAGCCTTCATTCTGTTTAAACTGAGGCTTGTGTCTTAAAGACTCTTTCATGTAGTGTCACTTTGCCAAGAAAACAGCAGCAGAGCTACTAATCCTCATGGAAGGATTTGACAGGACCACTGCTTCAAGGTGGAGAGGAAGGTCGGTGCAGCTGGCGCCTCCTGAGGATGGGAGAGCGCGGGGGTCGGGACGACTGAAAGGCAGGCAGCGAACTCACGCAGGCGGGCAAGCGGGGATGGGACTTCTGCCGACGCACAGCACAAAGTCACGGCGGGTGTGAAGCAGTGGGGATGACGTAATTAGATTCATGCTTCGATGCTCATTTTTTCTATTAACAAAACTCGTTCCTGTCAAGTTGATGGCAACTCATAGCAACTGCACAGGCAGAGAAGACTCGCCCCATAGGGTTTCAAAGGTGGGTTTGAACTGCTGATCTGTGCAATGGCAGACAAGTTCTTAATTTGTGTGTCACCAGTGCCCATTCTTCCCCCAGGGTCTTCATAAAAAGTCAGGGACGAACTGCGTAGAGCAGTCAGGAGACTCTGTATTTCAGCTAGCTGTAAGGAGTCTTGGGGACACAGGAGGTTAGCACTCGGCAGTTAACTGAAAAGGCTGGACGTTAGAATCCACCGGATGGCTCTGTGGGAGAAAGACCTGGTGCCCTGCTCCTGTGAAGGTGACCTCTTGATGTTGCTGTCACTCTAGACATCACGGGAGAGCTGACTCACTGCCACCCTAGACATCACGGGAGAGCTGCCTCCATGGGTTTTCCAAGGGGCAGCTGGTAGCTTCAAACTACTGACCTCGTGCTCACCAGCCAAGCAAAGACCTGTGGGACAGTTCTGCTGTGTCATGCAGAGTCACCGTCAGTCCAAACGGACGAGTTAACACCCAGCAACAACCACAGGGTGGATGTGGCAGTGTCTCGGGCTGAGAGTTTAGCCTTGGGCTTTGAATGAAGTGGAAGGACTTGAGATAAATATCATTTTCTTACAAGCATGACATTTTCAAGGAACAGAAAGAAGGTTAGTGTGGCTGGCAGCAGGGCATGACAGGCAGAGGCAGGGGACAGTGGGGCTGAGGTGTCAGCAGGCTCCGACTGTGGAGGCAGGTGGGGGAAATCTGCCATCCAGCGGGGTGTGGGGAGCAAAGACGACGTGTTTCCAGGCTTGTGACGGAGCAGCTTAGCTGCTAGTTGTGCCGTTGACTGCAACAGGACGTCTCGGGGAAGAGTAGGCAGGGGAGGTGACACCCCAAGTCCTGTAGCTCCTGTGGTTGCCGCGACGACTGGACAAAAAGCAACTTGTGTGTAACACCCAGGACAGAAACAAAACCCTCTGAGTCCAGTCTATTCAGACTTGCGACAACCCCTGGGGTTTCAGAAGACTCTACGCTGCAGGATTTTCAAGGCTGTAAGTAATGGGAGCGGATCACCCCCCTTCTCTTTCTTGGAACCGCTGGCTGGTTTGGAACCTCTGGGCTTCTGGTTCTCAGTTGAGTTCAAGTTGTCCGTGCTGCCCACGTGCTCAGCCATCTCAGGAGCCTCTGACTGCTGCTGTCACCGCTAGTGTCCCCACACCTATCGCCACCCCCAGCTCGGCAGAGCCTTGCCCAGAAGCAGCCCCACTCTCCTGCGGCCCCGTCCCCCCACTGCGCACGGACACCCCAGCTCTCCATGCACCTTGTGAGTGTCAGGTCGCCTTCCCCGCGTGGGGCACCGTCAGTCCCCAGCAGAGGTGCACCTGGCGGACAGAGCTCATTGGCGTCCACACTGTTGCCATGAGCACTAAGGGTTTTACACAGATGGCATTCTTTCCGTCATTATGTTGAGCTTATTTTAGCAAAAATTCTACTCAGGGAAATAGCCACAGAAGGCAGGTTGGCTGGCCCAGCAATGGGCTTAGCTTTGTAGGAGATCAGAGCCCCCCCAGGAAGGCATCAGGGAGGGGCCCGGAACTTTCCACGTCTCTGCACCCCGACATTGGCCCTTAACGCCACCATCAGGTGATGAACAATCACCCGTTTGACACATTTATATGCCAAGAAAGCAGCAGCATCGAGAATAATTGCCACAGACACCACACGGCTGTCCCTCGCCTCAGGGCCTGGAGCGCGCTGGGTGCCTTCTTGCAGCCGGCCGAGAGGGAGGCAATTACCTGGCCCCACAGCCTCCCTCTGCGTCCCCAGAGCAGGAGGCAATCATCTAGCCCCACAGGCGCACTCAGCATCCCCCGAGCGAAAGCTGCATGAATAACCGTAACTGATGTGACTTTCAGACAATGGACCTCTAAAAGGACAGCTAAAAAATGGGCAGCATCCATCAAGAGCTGGGTCCACGCTGAGCGGACAGTGAGTCGGCAGCTGGGGCCTGGTAGCTGGGCACTCTTACCCAAAGCTGGGGGGGGGCGTGTTTCTGCCAGTTTCTCAAGGCAGTGGTCCTGCAGAATGCCCCAGCGCCAGAGCCACGCAGCAGCTGTGCCCCTAGACACCTGCCATTCCATGGAATGTGCCAGGGCTTTTTTTGAGGATGTTAGACCTATTAGACAAATTCAGGTCTTCCCATCGTTCACCAGGCTGATCGTCTGCCTGACAAAAAGCCAAAATGCATTCTTAACAAATCGCGTTCTAGTATTTTTTGTGAAAGTTTACAGAGCGAATAGTAAGTTCCCATTCGTGCAAGCTGCTCAGCGGTGCTGGCTGTTTGTCACCGTGTGCCAGCACTCTTGTTGACAGTGCCCAACTGTTCCGTGTCTGGGCCTCCAGCTTCCTTGCCCCTACGTTCTCATCTTTGTTTTACAGTAAGTCTCCACCTTGGGTCTCTTGCAGACTTTTTTTTTTACAAGGAGCACTGTGCTCTCAGGTGGAAAAGTGGTAGCACAGTGGTTAAGGGCTATGGCTGCCAACCCAAAGGTCAGCAGTCCCAACCCAACAGGTGCTCCTCAGAGGCTCTACGGGGCAGTCTTCCTCTGTCTACAGGACACTGTGAGGCAGTATCGACTCATCAGCAATGGCTTTGGGGTTTGGGGTTTGGTGACTGATGGGTGACAGCCTTTATTTTGTGAGTCAACCTGTCACTTGACTTAAGGTGACTCTAGGGGCCAGTTTGGCTTCAAAGTTTAGAGCAACATCTCATGGAGTCCTCTGGTCTCAACTGGTCTGGTAAGTGTGAACTTTTTTAAAAGAGTTTTAGTTACGTTACATGCTTTTCTCCCACAAAGTGCATCATTTTTAATTCACAAGAATTCCATCAGAGCCAAATGGAACAAGGGCTGAGAGTCCTTAAAACTGCTGTCAGGAGAAGGTCGGCCTCCCAAAAGGTCATTTTGTCCCCAGGAAGTGTAACAGAGACAAGTGCATTGAGAACGCCTGTTTCTTGATGCAGATGCGGCTTATTCCCCATGCCATCTGGACTCCACGTGAGGGACCTTTCCTCTGCTGAGCGACTGTTAGTCTTCTTCCAGCTGCAGCGGAAGTAGGTGTCCTGCTGAAAAATGCGTGACAGCCAGCCCAGGAGCGTGTGCTTTCCGGGAAGCTGGGTCCAGGACCCTGGAGTCCGGTGGTGTTTCTCTTCTTTAGATGAGTGCGCGGACCCCAGGAGGTTGTTGTTGTGCGTTGCCAGGTTGATGCTGACTCACAGCAACTCCAGGTGACAGAGCAGAACTGCCCCGGAGGCTTTAATTTACTGGGCTGTCACCTCTACGGGGACAGACGGCCAGGTCTTTCTGCTGCGGAGCTGCTGACTGGCTTCAAATGGCCAAACTCTTAGTCGGCAGTGGAGCACTTCACCATCATGCCACCCGGGCCCCTTACCCCAAGGACACACTTTCTGAAACAAACTCTCCTGCATCCTCCCAGACCCAAATGACAAGGACTCCAACCTTTGGGACTGGGGCTGTCAGCGTCACCAGCAGCAAAAGGAAGTGGTGCGGGGGCAGGCCCACGCCCTGAGCCCCCTCAGAAGTTTGGCCTTGCTCTGTGCCTTAGGGTGGCAGTGGGACAGGAAGCCAGGATCGTTTGCATACTTAGTACACGTCTGTGAAAGCCACTGGTGGCACAGCCCCTAAATGCCTGACATTCTCTGTGGCAGAAAGACCTGCTGACCTGCTCCCCAAAAGGTTACGGCTAAGAAAATCCTCTACTCTGCCCCGTGGGTTAGCTCGCAGTCAGAACTGACCCCAAAGCACCTGACAACAACCGTAACAACAGCACAGCATGTACGGTCTGGAGGAAGAAAACCAAACCCTTTGCCACTGAGGAATTCCTACTCACGATGACCCTACACGACAGAGGACAGCTGCCCCATAGTGTTTCCAAGAAGCAGCTGGTGGGTTCTAACTTCTGACCGTTTGATTACCAGCCGAGTTCCTAATCACTGCGCCTCCAGGGCTCCGTGATCTGAACAGGCCCATGCCACCAGAGACCACGAAGTCGGGCTGAGGCCTGCGAGGTGAGGGCCCATGTAAGTGAAGAAAGAACATTAAGGAAATACCGTTCCCCTCTTGTATTAATGAAGAAAAAAGCTTGCGTATGGCAGTGTTAGCCTCCTCAAGCCTTTTTTCCGGAAGCTGCTGGGGCCAATCCTCTTAGTTACAGTCTCACCAGTCTGCTGGGGTGAGACCCAGAGGGGTGGGTCAGCACTCACTGTTGGCCGGAGGAGGGAGCGTCGCGCGTGCTTCCGGGTGCCGAGGGAAGGCAATTGTTAAGGCTGGAAGTAAGTGTTGTGCGGAGGTTCTCACTTTTACAAAAGACAAGAAGAGACCAGGTAGGCCTCTGGCCTCTGTGGTGACCCTCTGCCAAGGGTCTGTGAACACAGCTCTTCATTTAAGTTCCAGTTTTATCAATAAAACACCTAACCACTTGGCCTCGAGTCAACTTCAGCTCTTGCTGGTGCTATTCACACGATACACCAGCCCTTGGTGTGATTAACATGGTACACCACTCACAGGTGGGAGACAGGACACCACCTACAGGTGTGAGATGGGACACCACAGACTGACATGAAATGGGACACCACTTATGGATGTGATGTGTGTGAGAGGCTGAGGTTGAAAACATCACACTGACAGCAAGCTTTTCGTTTGCTGTGGGCAGAAAAGGGGCAGTCTCCTGGGAGTAGAGACTGACACCAGCTTGTTTAACCCACCACCTTTTATTGAGCAAAGTAAACAAGTTTTCTGCTGGGAAAGTGAGAAAAAGCATCTTATCAGAGTTCCTTACTTGAAAAGAAGAACATTGCTTGGGCAGAATCAGGACCTTACTTCTGAATTGCTTTTTTCTTTTAATCACCTCCAGATCACTTTGTTTTCACTTCCTTGTTTTAATTTTAGAGCCCTGGTGGCGCAGTGTTAAGTGCTGGACTGTTAACTAAAACGTTGGGAGTTCAAATCCACCAGTTACTCCTTAGAAACTTTATGGGGCAGTTCTACTCTGTCCTATTCAGTCACTATGAGTTGGGATCAACCCAGCAGCAATGAGTTATTATTATTTTTTTTAATTTTGACTTTACACCTGTCATGGGTTGAATTGTGTCCCCCCAAAAATATGTGCAGCCATGTGGCTGGGATATGATTCCCAGTATCTTGGGACTGTCCTCCATTAAACTGTATGTTAAAGGACTAGGGTGGGGCTGTAAATTCCTGCATAGGATTACTTCCCTGCTCTGCTGTAGGGGGTGTTTCCCTGGAGTGTGGCTTGCCCCACCCTTAATCCTTTCAGCCTGCAAGAGATAAGGGAAAGAGAAGCAAGCAAAGAATTGGGAACCTCCCACCATCAAGAAATCTGCACCGGGAGAAGAGCGCATCCTTCAGACCTGAGGTTCTTGTGCCAAGATGCTCCCTGGACAGAGACTGACTCAATACTGGGCTTTCCTCCAGAGCCGACAAGGGGAAAGCCTTCCCCTGGAGCAGACACCCTGAATGTGGACTTGCAACCTACCGGACTGTGTAAGAATAAATCTTCCTTTGTTAAAGCCATCCACTCTGTGGTATTTCTGTTAGAGCAGCCCTAGCTGACTAAAACAGAATTTTGACTTTACACCTTCTTTGTGAGAAAAGAAGACTGGTATTAAATGATTCTTGATGGAGTAAAATCTCAACAAATAGGTGTGAAGACTTGAAGATTCCACGGCCCACCTTCTGAACAGGTCTGTGGGTCAGATGCGTCTTGGCAGGAAGTGGAGACGCTCTCAAAAGACTTGAATAAAAGGGGACTATTGTAGAGGTGAGGCCGGTGTGGGCTGGTACCACTTGTTCGCTCTTAATGCTGAGCAGTCAATCCGGACTCCTAGTGGCCCCCTGTGACCGAGCAGTGCTGCCTCACAGGGTTTCCGACACTACAATCTTTGTGCAAGCAGACTTCTGGGTCTTTCCCCTGGAGACTCACTGGGTGAATTCCAACCACTGATTTTTTAGTTGGCAGATGTGTCCTTATTCTTTGTGTCACCAGGGCCCCGGGAAACCTCTAGGGACAGGATAACAGCCGGGGGCTGAGGAAAGCAATTGCTTTTACCACTCTTAGGCCTGAAGGGCAAAAAGAGATCGAAGACACCCCAGGACCCCCAACAGAAGTCTGACCTTGAGCTCAGTGGTGCAGCTGGCCGGTGGCAGCCCTGTATGACAGAACCCAGAGGAACGGTTACTGGCCTTCACTTTCCTCCTCGTTTGCTCTGACATCCTTCTTTCTCCTTCTGCCATGAGTCAGAATTGATGGGACGACAGCAGGTCTTCCTGGCCAAAGATAACTCAAAGTGCGAGGCCAGGGAGCCTGCCAAAGGAGTCCAAGGACTGAAGCCTCCCAGGAGTGCTGCCAGGAAAGTAGGGGAGGCCCCCTGGCTGGGCAGCATCGGGAAGCTGGGTCTTCTGGCTCTTAGTGCCCTGATCTGTCACTGCTTTGTGTGGCCTTTGTTGCAGTCGCTGTGTAAGTTCATTAAGGAGAGGCTGTCTTACGCAGAATCTGCTCTATTGCTGGTCACTGAACGCCCGTGTTACCTGGAGTAAGCCTTTGTTCCAGATCAATGCAACTCAGAAGGAACGCAGGAGAATCATAACCCCAGGACCCTTGTGGCCCAATGGTTAAGCACTCTGCAGCTAACTGAAAGACTGGTTTTTTGACGCACCTAGTGGCCCCTCAGAAACCCTAGTTGTATAGTGGCTAAGTGCTACACCCTTTATGAGGCAGTTCTACTGTCATATAAGGTCACTACAAGACAGAACTGACTCAATGGCAGCAGATTTGGGGTTTTATTGGTTAGTGGCTGCTCAGGAGAAAGACAAGGTAATCTAGTCATATAAAGATCACAGCCTAAGAAACGCTACAGGCAGTTCTACTCTGTCACGTGGGGTCACCATGAGTCCGAATTGACTCAGCAACAGCCACCAACATCAATGTGAGCTAGCCACTGTGTGAATTCTTATGAGAGATGCACCTGTTAATAAGACTATACCTTCTTACACCTTCCAAATTCTATGTGTGGCCTCACCCATCCACACCGCTTTGTTCAGTGCATGCATGTGCACATATGAGGCCCGACAATTAAGTCTGTGAACTGAATTGTCGTAAGTTCTGCATCCCGCATTGCTGACTATTGCTACGACCGCCTGTAAAGTACTCCCCTAGGAAGCTACGGGAGGGAACTCTGCCCCTGAAATTCTGGAAGGTCACCTTACCCAGTGATCAGGCTTCACCGTTAGCTGAGAACAGCCTGGTGCGCCCGTCTGGCATAACCATGGATAACTTTGTGCCTGTGTCCGCCACCGTTCTAATCAAAGCCCTTCCCTTATCAAACCTTGACCACAAACCAGCGTTGTCCCCTCCCCCTTCAAATCGCCACTCCCTCCTCATCAGACCATAAACTCCCCAACCAGAATTTCTTGTTCCCCCTCTTCTCTTTCTTTCCTTACCTAACCGCAGCCCCCTCACCCCCCAGTACCTCCTTGGAACTTTAGAACTGTGAAAAACTCGCTGTGTGCCAGACCCGACTTGGTGATCCATAGCAACAGCTACCAAACGCGATGTCCTTTTCTAGTGACTGGCCTTTCCTGGTGGCATGTCCAAAGTAAGCGAGCCAAGGGCTCACGGTCCTCGCTCCCAAGGCGTGCTCTGGTTGGGCTTTCGGTGACTGACCTGTCCTCTCTTCCGGCATTTGCCTCACATAGCGTGGCCAGAGTGTGGTACTCCCCCCGACAGCATTCAACAAATGCCTTCTGAGTTCCCTTAAATGGGATCCAACGGCCTCCACGTCCGAGGGGCCGCCGCACAACTGGCTGCCGTAGCCCTGTTTTACTCTGTCTCGACAGACAAGCTGACAGAGGCCGAAAGGCGTGGTGCCTCCTGCCTGCTCCGAGAGGCCGAGGGTCATCTCGACCTGGAGTCCTGACGCTGCAGGCCTGGCTGGTTCGGGGCAGAGCGGGCCTCTCCCGAGCTGGGCTGTTTCGGGGCAGCTCAGTGTCCCGGCCTCACATGAGGCTGTGGGCAATGTGAACAGTGGCCGTCCCCTGGGCTGCCCCTCAGGTGACTCGCCCTTCTTCCTGAAAGGAGCTGAGGGGGAGGTGGCACTGCTGCCCAACTTTGTCCCTGGAGCCGGCACAGGGCCAGCGCCGGAGGACGCGGCCAGGTCACCGCAGGCACTGTCTGCAGCCATCTTGCCCTGCCCGCCGCCACCACCTGCCCTGACTGCTGTCCTGGACACGGCCAAGAGTCCGTGCAGGGGTGGTGCAGCAAGTGCGGAGGCCAGGCCCTCAGGGGAGGTGGCCGAGGCTGCTGACGACGCCCAAGTCTTGAAGAAGGCCACGTCTGCAAACCGAGTGGTCACAGAGGCACCCTCATGGCCCTCCTCACCCCTAACCAAGTTCTCTCCGGCCTCGATGCCCAGTTTGCTCTGCAGGCTGGCAACCTTGGCATCCCCAGAGTGCTGTTGGGGGGAAATGCTGACTCTCGGGCCCCTTCCTGAAACGGTTGAAGCAGAGTCTTCTTGACCGCAAAGGCCCTGGGAGTCACTTGTGAGTAACGTCTGAGAGTCGCTGCTCCATGCAGCCTGCTGGTATAAACAGGACCCAGGAAGACCCACTGCCTTCTCCTGATTCTGGCTGGAGGGGTCCCCAGAGGACACAGGAGAACTGCCCCATAGGCTTCCAAGTCCGGAGGTCTTTGCAGAAGCAGAATGCTAAATCTTTCTTCAGTATGCAGCCGAGCACTTAACCACTGCGCCACCAGCTGTCTTCATCAGATTGGCTGCATGCTCGGCCGCTAACTGAAAGACTGGAGGCTTGAGTTCGCTCACAGGTGCCTCAGAAGAGAGGCCTGGCAATCCGCTTCCCAGAAGTCGCAGCCACTGAAAATCCCCCAGGCGGTTCTACTGTGCCACATGTGGGGTCGCCGGCAGCCGAAATCAGCTTGGTGGAGGCTGGGCCCGTATTTCATCTCCACACTGCCATTTTTATTAAAATTCAAATACTACCTGCGAGGGAAAGTACGTGGGTCCCTTACCAGTAGTCAAAAAGCCAAGAAATTTGTACTGAGGCCAGATACCTGCCGTGTGTGTGCAGGACATCAGCGGAAACGAGTCAGCTGGTGTTGCTGGGTGGACTCCGTCTGGTGGCGTCCACCTCACAGTGACACCACCTGTCAGGGCACAGGTACCCCGCAAGGCTTCCTGGGCTGCAGTATTTACAGAAGGAGATGATCAGGCCTGTCTCCTGTAAAGCCACCGGGTGGATGTGGACTGCCAGTCCTTCAGTTTGCAGCCGCATGCCGTCACCACTGTGTCAGTGGGGCTCTGCACCACTGTGGCTTGTTGATTGAATGCCTGCGGTGCCAGGTGCTGTGGCCAGTGACTTGCCAGGTGGGACAATTCTCAGTGGGTGTCCCCATTTCTGCAGGTCTTCCCAGCAGAGGTACTTCCTGCCTTCGCTCGGGGTGAATCTTCAAGGCCGTCTGCATAGCACGTCACAGCTCTGGAAGACGGATACACGGTGTCTCCACCCAGAGCAAAGAGCCGCCACGATTCCCGTCCCGTGTAACGAACTACCACTACCCATCTGTCCGTCTGTCCCGCTGCGGCGGCTTTGCATGGCTGTGACGTTGGGGGCTACGGCACCGGTATTTCAAACACTAGCGAGCTCGCCCAGGCCGGGCAGGTTTTAGTGGGACTTCTCATCTAAGACAGAGCAGGAAGACGGCCTGCTGATCTACTCCTGAATGTCAGTCAATGGGAATCTTACGGACGACAGCAGCACACTGTCTCCGGCTTCAGTGTGCTTCGTTTGGATGCATCATTGAAGGGGTCCAGTCCCTGGAAAAGGTCTCAGATTCGGCAAAGCAGAGGGAAACTCTTAACTGATGCACTAGCTACCACCGTGGATGCAAACCCACCAACAGTCACCAAGACGGTGCAGGAGCAGGCAGGGTTTTATGCGGTTACACAGAGGAGGCTGAGCCAGAGCCTGCTCAGCGTCGTCCAGCAGGGACCCCAAGAACAGACATACCGCTCGCTTCTGGAGCACAGGGGACACGAGCCGCCTGCTAGAAGAGTTAGGATCCCTAGGCTTGGGCTTCTTCCCAGCTCATCCCCCACCCCCACTTCTGGTCCTGTTTGTGTAATCCTGTGCAAAGTGGGGTTCAGAGAACCGGCACAAGACAGCGCACGTGCCCAGGCTGCTGACTTAGCTGTGAGTAGCAGAGTCCTCGGTCTGACCCCGGGGGTCTCTGGAGACCGTGGCTGGCTGAAAGGCAGGGTGAAGTGGTGAACCCTTCCCTTCCGTGACGGAAGCAATAGCTCAGTCAGTCCTCTGAATGATCTTGGGGGCTACTGTTTTTTCACCATTTTACAAACAAGAAAACGGAGAGCTAGCGAGCTGGTGTAGTGTGTGCTCGCCCAGGCCTCGTGGAATCGCGGCTGTTACCACCAGACTATTTACACGTGCACTGCACACACCATTTACACAGGGGGTTCCAAGACTGAAATTCCACCCTGAAAGAGGCCTTACTTCTTAAAGAGCTGTTGTCTTTTCTATACATTACTTTTAAAATACAAAGAACGCCCAACAGGAGAGCACTTGGCTGATGTCTGTCTCCAGCACCGTCGTATGAATGAGGCACAGACGACGCTCTTAAAGCAGATGCGGAAAGTTAGCAGAGATGCCAAATGGAGAGATGAGAGACACGTGTCTTGCCTGTGTTTCCCTCGGGTAGTCCCACTTCTGGCTGTCCTGGAGAACAGGAAGTGCGAGGTCGGGTCCTCCAGGTTTGCAGGCATTCGTGTGGGGACGAGAAGGGCCGCCTGTCTCCAGAGGATGACTCTTCTTGGCCACCCCACCCGCATGTGTCCTGATGCACCGGATACTGGCCAGCTCCATCTGTGGTGACGCAGTGCCTTGAGGTCTTGTCATAAGCAAGGGTTTTCCAGGAACACGGGGAGTGGCCACTAAGATCTGCTAACCGAAATTGTCCGGATGACCCAATGAAAATAAAACAAAACAAGCCAAACCCGTTGCTGTCCAGTTGGTTTCAATTCACAACGACCTTATAGGGAAGAGCATGACGTCCCTCCTGGGAGGCTGGTTGGGTTACAACTGCTAACCTTCTGGACAGCAGCTGAACTCATAACCTGGGCTCTGCAGATGGCCCAAGTTAGCTACAGCATAAGCACAGGCGACTGGCCGTAGGTGAGAGTGGCCGAGAGGGCTGGGAGCAGGTGGAGAACCTGGAGTGCCCGGCAGGGGCATTAGGACTTTACTCCAAAAGGATCTAGGAATCATGGGAGGTTCGCAAGCCAGGGGCAGGATGTTACAGGGGCAGAAGGCACACAGCAAGTGACTGTGCTCATCTGTGGTGCTTTTGTAAAGACAGAAGGAAATCGTAAAGAGGACTGTCAGTCCCTGGGATTTTTCATCATGTGAATGAACTCAGAAACATCAACAGCAGGAACTTTCAACCATAAAACAATGAGACCATTTGGGCACTGCCACCACACCCGCCGCTGCAGGGTTGATTCTGACTCACAGCAGCCCTGCTGGACAGAGAAGGGCCGCTCCGTCCCAGGTACCCAAGGCTGTAAATCTTCGTGAAAAACGACGGCCACTTCTTTCTCCTGTGGCGTGCCTGGTGACTCGAACACAGACCTTCTGGTCACCGATCGCGTGCTTAACCACTGCGCGACCACAAACCACAAACCAAACCCATCGCCATCTAGTCAGTTTCTGACTCACAGCAGTGCTGTAGGGTAGAGCAGAACTGTCCCGTAGAGTTTCCAAGGAGTGCCTGGTGGATTTGAACGGTGTCGTCCTGTGGTTAGCAGCTGTTATCAGGATTAAGTCTTGGTTTTCAGGTGGAAATTGCAACTTGGGATTGAGACTTCAGGCCAGATATCAACAAAACAAAGAACCAGGGTAAACTGAGCAGAAAAGAAGGGATTTCTTTTTTGAGGTGATCAGGCGGGTGGTTTCAGCTTTTGGTATCATTCAGTGGATTTCGTCCCTTTCAGACGGCTCTAAACAAACATTGGTTGCACACTTGCGCAGTGTACAGATTCCTTACGGAATTATAAATAGCGTCTTAATTGTCCACCACCTGACAGAGTGCCAAGCACGGAGTCAGTGCACAATAAACATGTAATACATTATATGGATGAAGCAGAAAAAGAAGTTGGGTCTCCAGCAGTTTAAGGCTGGGTGCTGTCTGTACCAATCCTACGTGAGGACAGTACGGAGCCACGCACTCTGTTTTTGGTTGACTGTTGGTATCCAGAGCTTTTTTTTCCCTTTTCCTGTTTTAAAATTCCCCCCCAAAAGAAAACCAAAGCAAATCCACTGCAGCCAGGTCAATCCCGCCTCACGGTGACCCTGTGGGACAGAGAAGAGCTGGCCCACAGGGTTTCTAAGGGAAGCCTGGTGGGTTTATCTGGCTATAAATGCAGGTGCATTTTCCCCAGCAAAACATAAGTTTTTCTTACTTTTTTTTTAAGTTACGACATTTAAAATCAGAAATCCAAGTTCAGCTAACATTTCCACGTGCTGGAATTATCAATGCCAGGCACCCAGGTTTACCAATAAAACAAAAATTAACCTAGAACTCAAAGTTCAGGAAGTAGAAATAAACACATCCAATGTGATCCCTTGCCCTCCGTGCTGGTGTGCGTTGGGACTTCTCCTTGTCTCAGAGCTTATGTCTCTCAGGTGTCTACAGACCTCCAGGAACAGGTATGCAGCGCGTCAGTGAAGAAACCCAGGACGGGAAGTAAATCGTAAGCATGACTGTGAATCCACCGAATTTCGCATTCCATTAATTAATTCAGAGACATCATGAATTACTACTTTTAGATGCAGAAGCTTTCATCAATAAAATATTGAAGCTGCTAAATCTTGGGAGACAGGTAGATAGCGCAGTCCCTTTCAAAGTCCCATCTGTTGACATTTTAAATAGTTTAATGAGCCTGAAGGAGCTCACAGACACACTCCCGGGAGCATCCGGGTTGCTCTGCCTGCTGCGGAGACTGAATTAATGACTTCTCAGATTTCCCTGAACTTTTAAAATTGACTCTGTTGCCAGCTGACCTTGACATCTACTTTTTTCACAGTTCTGACACTGAGCCACCCAAGAAGCCAGGTCCGCACTTGAGCTGACAACGAGGCCAGTAGCCAGTGCTAGCTGACTTGGAGTCTCTCCCGAGTCATGGTGACCCAGGTCCAGGGGAGCAGGGCTGTGCTCCAGGCCTTGTCTGGCCAGGGAAATTCCCTCAGTGATGTGGACAGTTTGTGTTCCACTACTGATCTAGAGGTGGGTGGTTTCAACCCACCCAGCACTCCACAGAAGAAAGGGCTGGTGATCTGCTTCTGTAAAGCTGACAGCCTACAAAGCCACAGGGTCCGTAGGTCTACTGCAACATGGAGGGTCTCCTGTAGGTCTACTGTGACACGGAGGGTCTCCAGTAGGTCTGCTGCGACACGTAGGGTTGCCTGTTGGTCTACCGTGACACAGAGGGTCACCTGTAGGTCTACCATGACACGTAGGGTCTCCCGTAGGTCTACTGCAACACGGAGGGTCTCTGGTAGGTCTACTGCGACACGTTGGGTTGCCATGAGCTGGGACCGACTTGGCGGCAATGGATTTGCTTTTTGATGTTAGATCTCCAGGCCTCCCGGTGAACTTGAACCACGAAATTTTGCTGCAGCCACGGGTGGTTCAACACTTGCACCATCCAGGGACCTCTATGTCAGCAAAGGCCACAGAAAACACGTGCACTGCTCCACATCTTACGATAGTCTCTGGTGGGCACGGAGATGCCCTGGGGAGACGCTACTTCTGACGACCGGTGAGTGTCGGTCACCACTAATGTCAAGGAAAAGGAAAGGGTAGAGCCCTGACCACTGGCAAGAAGCCCCCTGCCACCAGCACTGTGAGGGCAGGGCTTTACAGCCACAAAAATCCAGAACAGGGTCTCGCTTACTGGTGGTGTCTCTGTGAACAAGTAGCTCCACTTCCCTGAACTTGAGTTTTGCCCTCTGTGAAGTAGGAAGGATGTAGAGGCATGAGGGAAAGGGCTTGTTCTGGAAAACAAACAGCCCCAGACCTCAGGGTCAAAGTAGAGAATATAACTCAGGTCAAATGTTCCTAGCAGGAAGTGGCAGGACGATCTAGCTTACAGGTAAATCCTTACTGAAGACTGAGCCCTAATAAAAGGAGTTGAAATAGCTAATGTGGAAAATCCAGAACTTAGTTTTCACCACCAATTATATCCATACCTTAATTTTCAGCTTCTGAAAATATCTGACGATGGACAAAAGCCAAAGGGATTGAGAGGGGACAGGAAGAAGCCAGGGTGGCACCCGATCAAGATCGGGTGCCCCCTGTTCATGGTGAGCCCTCACTCACTTACAGTGCACGGCCCGTCCGGGTTCCCATTATAGGAATGACGTAGTGAGCTCTCATCTTCCACGTGCAAGACCCGGGTTCAGTGCGCGGCCAGCGACTTCGTGGGCAGACACCACCCGTCTGTCCGCGGGGCCTGGCGTATAGCTGTGACGCTGAGCAGGTTTTCAGGGAGGTTCTGGACTAAGATAGGCTAAGGACAAGAGTCTGGAGACTTTCAGCCAACAAAAGCCAGTGGGTCACAGAGATCTGGTCCCACTGTGCCTGTGGTCACCATGATTCAGGGATTGACCCAACAGCAGTCATCAAGGACAACAGACTTTGTGAAATGTGCATTTTAAAAGCTGTGCTTTGGGCTACGTTCACACACCACACACACACACACACACACACACACACACACTCACACACTCACACTCACGCTCACACACCCCTCCCTGGCAGTGGAGTAGTTGAGAGCTCAGCTGCTAACCCAAAGGTGGGCAGTTCGAATCCACCCAGGGCTTCTGTGGGGCAGTTCTGCTGGGTCAGTCAGAATGGACTTAACAGCAACTGGTGTAGTTTAGTTGTTGGTATACATGTATCAAAGTCTTTTTTGACTTAAGTTAAATTATCCAGATGGTAGCTCTGAGTGTGTGTGTATCAGTGAATCAATAGGAAACCAGAACCAGAAC
The DNA here is from genome assembly GCA_028571685.1 of Heterohyrax brucei. Taxonomy (NCBI): domain Eukaryota; kingdom Metazoa; phylum Chordata; class Mammalia; order Hyracoidea; family Procaviidae; genus Heterohyrax; species Heterohyrax brucei. The sequence continues at coordinate 85,774,356 of CM053159.1, forward strand.
AACATGTGTGTGTATGTGTGTATGTGCACACTTTTGCTAACAATTTAGCGGGTATTTGGTAAGTCTGAGATGTGTGGGTGGCCACAATGACCACCCGAGTCACAGCCAACATCCCCAGGCCTGGGTGATCTGCGTATAGCTGCACAGGGTGATTCTGGAGTCCGGGGGGACAGCCGGGCAGGCCCTGTGCACGCCTGTAAGGCCGCCTGCCTCCAAAGCGCACCTGCCGCAGAGCCACCGGCCGCGGCACCCGGCCCCCGGTCCTCGGTGCCGCAGTCGCCCGGGAACCCGAAATCACTTCCAGCCTTGTTCCAGCCAGGGGTTCGTCTGCTGTCTCCCTGAGAGAGCTCACGGGCTGACGGGACGGAGGTCCCCCTCCCGGAGGCCTCACCAAGGGAAGAAAGCACCCCACTTGGGGCGGGGGCGCAGCTGGGCCTGGGAGGGTGCAGGGCCCCAGCTGCTCCTGGAGGGCGGCTGCTCTCCACCGACGGTCGCTGGGGATGGGGGACCTCCGAGGTACAGGTACCCTGTTCAGAAACCGCCCTGCAGGCTGTCAGGAGTGCGCCTCAGAATCTGATTTGCAATTGCTGCCACTCAGACTGCCCTGCCGACATTGTCTGTCTTCAAAACATATTTCCATGGCAACCTGTTTCAAAACCTCTCAGGGGTGACGCCTTGTCTGGGCAGAGAGCCAGGAAAACCCGAGTGCCCTTCCCTTGTCAGCTCTCCCTTCTGTCAGGAGAGGGACTCTGAGGAAATGAGGCAAGGTGACAGCCCTTCACCCGCAAGGCCACTGAAGCTTCTGGCGACCCGGTCACTTCCAGGTTAATAGGAGAGCTAGCTCCCTGCGTTTGCTGGAGTCACCATTTCTTATCCTGTGTCACCAACCTCGCCTGTCTCCTTCCTGAGCCTCCCCAGACTGCCTCTGCGGCCCAAGTCCCACCTCTCCCGCCCCGAGAACCTTCCAGCCTGGGAAGGCCTGTCAGAGAAGGCCGGGTAGCGCCTGCAAGCACAGGGGCCGTGTGCTCAGCAGCTGACCAAACAGTCGCTGTTCAAACCCACCTAGTGGGCCCTGGCGGGGAAAGACCTAGTGATCGGCTCCCACAGAGGTGATAGCCGGGAAACCCGGGGGCAGCTCTGCTCTGTCACACGAGCTCCCTGGGAGGGGGGACCAACTGAAAGGTGCCCAACAGCAAGGACGGTCAGAAAGGGACTGCTTGCGGGAGGGCACCGAGCCCCGTTTTCTCTATGGGACAAAGAAGTCGATTCGGATCTTTTTAGCCAGTAAGCAAATAACTGTATTGGAACACCCACCCTAGACTCCCGATCTGGCCTCCAATGACTCTTTTCTTTACCTAAAGATAAAGGAAATATTGAAAGGAAGACATTTGGATGACATTCAGGACATCAAGGGTAACATAATGACAGCTCTGGTGGACATTCCAGAAAAAGACTCCCCAAATCGCTTTGAAGGGCCGACTAGGCTTTGGCACTGGTGCACAGCTTCTCAAGGGGGACACTCGGAAGGTGACTGTTTTAGTCACCTAGTGCTGTTCTAACAGAAAGACCACCAAGTGGATGGCTTTAACAAAGGAAGGTTTATTCTTACACAGTCAGGTAGGCTACAAGTCCAAATTCAGGGTGTCTGCTCCAGGGGAAGGCTTTCCCTCTTGTCGGCTCTGAATGAAAGTCCGGTATTGCATCAGTCTTTGTCCAGAAAGCATCTTCGTGCAGGAACTTCAGGTCTGAAGGATGCACTCTTCTCCCGGTGCTGCTTGCTTGATGGTAACGAGGTTCCCAGTTCTCTGCTTGCTTCTCTTTCGTTTTATCTCTTGTAGGATGAAAGGATAAGGGTGGCTCAAGCCGTACTCCGGGGAAACTCCCTTTACGGTGGAGCAGGGAGGTAATCTTATGAAGGTGTTTACAGTTCCACCCTAGTCCTTTAACATACAGCACAAGAAAATCACAAAATGCAGGACAATCACAAAATAATTGGAATCATGGCCCAGCCACATGGTCACACATATTTTGGGGGGGACAGAATTCAATCTATGACAGTGACCACAGTGACATTCAGCAAGGAGGTATGGAGCACTTTTTCTGGGATGAGTTTGCGAACTTAATTGGTCATCCTCATCTGTATATACACACAAAACTATAAGCTTTTGGTGAGATCTAGGCTTCTGCATGGATTCTGTTCATAGACAGCCCTGTGGTGTGGTGAGATGACAGCAGCGTGGACGCCACCCACCCGCCCACTGAAAGGCATCATCTCCCTTACCGCTGAGATGCTGGGAGTTGTCTCACTTCTTCAGTATAAAGGCATTATCTTTTAAAGGTATAGGTACCTACAAACACCGAATCCTTTGGGAATTAAGATAGACACAAAACAGGAGCCACGGTGCCCCAAGTGGTTAAGCACTCCGCTGCTAAGTGAAAGACCAGTGCTTCAAAGCCCCCCAGTGGCTTCGTGCAAGAAAAGGCCTTCCAGTTGCCTCCTGTAAAGATGATGGGCTCGGAAACCCTACCGGGCACTCCGACTCTGTCCCTTGGTGCTGCTTTGTGTTGGGATGGACTTAACTGCACTTGACAACAACAGCTGCAAATGCAGAACAATCCATAAACCACACACCAAAAGTGGTTCAAAACTGTGGCCATGGGTCAGGTTTGGAAGAGTCTTCTGGAAGACTGCCAACTGCCAACACTTAGTCCAGCCAAGGGAAGCTCTGGGTTACGTGGAAGGCAGGCCTGTAACCGCCATCACCTGGCACAGTCTCGGACTTGCTCCAGGTTTTCTGGAAGACAGACACATCATCTTCAACGCCTGGCCCAGCCACGGGTCCATTCTGGGTTTTCTGGAAGACAGCTACGTCACCTCGTACACTGAGCACAGCCACAGCTTTGCCCTGGAATTTCGGTGGACTCTTCTTTTGGTGTCGACCACACTTACATGTAGCTGTTGTCAGTTTCCTCTGTCTTCATGACGAATATTGATCACAATCACAGACACTCACTCAGCCATCCTCATTGATCACTAAATGGCTTTATGACTACGTTAGCTAATGGAAGACCCTTTCGCTGAGTGCACACAGGCACACAGCAAGGCTCGCCTGTGCTGGGCAGTGAGGCTTGCACTGTGACCACCCGAGGTGTCGGCATCGTATCATGGCTGCGACCACACCCAGGCTCATGACAGGAGACGAGAATGCCTTTTCCCCCCTTTTATTGTACGTTATTGTTGTTGTGACAGTTGGGATCAAGCCTGTTCTGACCCATGGGGGCCCCTGTGTGCAGAGAACAGCTGGTCCCAGGCTCTTTCAAGGTGCGGAGCTTCCTGAGGATCGGGCCAAGTCTCCACGGACGTCAGAGAGGCGAGTTCCAAGGTGCAGCCAAGAGCCACTTGAAACTATTTGATTTTTTTTAATTTTATGATTTATAATCTCTGAAAACTCACACGAACTCTGTTACTGTGAATTGAAGGTTATCAAAACGTCAACTCTACCTAGCACAGCGTTGGGTGTGTTCTTCACCACCTCCTCTCCGCTGGGTACAGGGGCTCCTATTTTTCTCTAGATAAGCTTCTAGATAAGCCTCACGTGAGTCTGAGGACAGCTGTACTCCACAGAGTTCTCCACAGCTGATTTTTGGAAGTAGATGCCCAATCTTTCTTCTAAGACACCCTTGGGTGGCCTTGAACTGTCAACCCTTCAGTCATCAGTGAGTCGTCAACTGCTACCACCCTGGGACCTCGTGACACTGATTGGATTCTGATGCGTGGAGACTCCCTGTGACAGAGTAAATCTTCCACGTAGAGTTCTCCGGCCTGAAATCTTTAGAGAAGCAGATTGCCTGGTCTGTCTTCTAAGGAGTTGCTGGGAGGCTTTGAACTGCCAACCTTTCAGCTGTAATCAAATGCTTAACCCTTTTGCCGTCAAGGCTCTTCCTTCTCTAAACAGAGAGCTAAGCTCTGAGGATTTAGCGTCCACGTGCCTGAGCCCTGAACAAAGAAAGCTGCAGCCACTAGAATTTCAAAAGGCATCAAGGAAACTGTTGGGCGTATGTCACTTGGAGTTTTCTGAAGGAGCATGGAAAAAGAAAGTTTGTGAATGCACAAAACTGTGGGGAGGCTTAACTGTGTGATCAAAGCTAACATCACCAGCAGTGTCGTGTGGCTATTATGCACCCCTACATATGATTAGAAGGATACTTCACCTTTGGGGAACTCTTCACAAAGACCCATAACCCCAGTTTAATCATGGAAAAACACCAGATAAACCCACAGTGAGGAACATTCTACAAAATGCATCACCAATACGCCTCTAAGTGTCAAGGACATGAGCAACTTAGAAAATGGCCCTAACCAGAGGGAACTAAGAAACGTGGCAATGAAATGCAACATGGTTTCCCTGAAGTCAAAGGTTCCCTGGTGGCACAACAGTTAAACACTTGGCACTTGGCTGCCACCTGAAAGGTCGTCACTTCAAACCCACCAGTAGCTTCCTGGGAGAAATACCAGGCAGTGCGATCTCACAAAGGCTACACCCCAGGAATCCTATAGGGCAGCTCTACTCTGTGCTATAGGGTCACTGTGAGTCCAAAGGGACTCAGTGGTGTCCAGCAACAACAGTCCCAGATTGGATCTTGGAACAGAACAAGATCATTACTGGAAATATTGGTGAAATCCAAATCAAGCTTGAAGTTTGGTTAAGACGAGGCCGTTGCTGTTCTGCTCATCTCCGTCTTGTTTACCCTGTGAGTCACAGACGCCTGTTGACGACACCGTTAGAACCAAGCCTGGTGTGGGCGCTGCGCCCCAGAGTCTGCCTGAGAGCTTGTGAACTCAGGACACGGTAGTGGGCAGCGCCCAGCCTGACAGTCGGCGTGAGGACCGGCGTGAAGGACGGTGCCATCTGCATCCACGTGACCCCCCAGACTGCCCACTCTGACCTTTCATTACAAGGCCATATGCTGCGAAAAGCTGCTGAAGGTGAAATCAGTATTCGTCAAGACGAGGGAAGGAGGATGAGAGCAAGTCTGTGCTACAGTCGAGAGGCAGACCGGAGCCGCTCAAGGAAAGCCGTCTGGTTTTTAGCACTGCAAGAAAAAACTAAACCAAACCAAATGAAAATAAGCAGAAAAGTGTATTCTTTGAATGTAGAAAAATAACTTCAGAAACGAAGACTACTAGAAGGAGCATAGCTGGTTGCCTTCAAGTAGATTCTGACCCACAGCGACCCTATGAGATGGCGTAGAACTGCCCCAAAGGGTGTCCAGGGATCCCTGGTGGAGCAGCGGTGAAGTGCTCACTGCTAAGCGACTGGTCAGCTGTCTGAACCCAGCAGCCACCCCTCAGGAGGAGGACAGGCTGGTCTGCTCCGTAAAGAGGACAGTGTTGGGCGTTCTGTGGGCCGACTCTGCTTGGTCCTACAGGGTTGCTAGAAGTTAGAGTCAACTTGATGGCAATGGGTATGCTTTTATGGCTTTTTAGAAAGAACTAGAAATAAACAAGTAGAGGAGATAATGCCATAAGAGACACTGAACGTGCAAAGGAGAAAATGTTTTAAAATTACAAAAAGCAATGAAGAGATAAGAAGATTATGAGAAGACAGCTCAGTGAAAACAAACCCAAAATTCAAACACAAGACAGCCCTGAAGGAAGAAATCAAAGCAAAGCACTTTGTTGCAGAAATTCTTCTAGAAGCCCAGAATTTTACATGAAGATGAGCAATAGCAGATCACTGTTAGACACCACGAAGAGCTGTGAGGACACGAAACTAAAGCGCAGCCAGCCTCCGTGCAGAAAGCAGGAGCCTGCAGAGAGGCGTGCTGACCAGACAGTTCCCACCCATAGCTACTATTTCAAATGAGCTAAAAAACTTTGAGTTAATAGGTAGAAGATGGTGAAAAACATAAATCATGACTAGCAAAACCCTGAAATTGTGTGATAGAACTCAGAAAAAGTTAGAAACAAAGGGGAAAAATTTCAGAAACAAGGATGGAACACAGGAGAAAAACAAAGCAGATAACGCTGTAAGAGAAATGGTGAGTGCAAAGCACAGAACATTTGAACATGGAAAGAGATGAAAGGGTTTTAAGAGAAAGCAATAAATTCTGAAGATAAGCAGCCCCCGCCCCCAAACATCAGGTAGCATGAATCTCTAAAGAGGGAAAACAAAGCAAAGAAATGGGACAATTTACAAAAAAACAAAAGCAAACAAGCAAAAAAAATCAAGAAAATTGATAATTTAAAGCATATGAAAATACGTATTAAAAGAACATGTCATGTACCTGACCATGTCAACCATACAGCCAACACAAAGACACATTCCAGTAAAATTAACAGACTTTAAAGAAGATAAACACGAATCGTGTGGGTATCCAGTCAGAGAGGGCAAGAAGACGAGCTCACGACCTGGCTGTCAGTGGCCCCTCGGTCCCCGGAGACGACGGAGCAGCGTGTGGAACACACTCAAGGAGAGAAAAGGAGAAACAGGCATCCGGCAGCGAGCTAAGCTGGCGTTCAGGTGCAGAAAGCGCAGAGTATTACCAACACCTAGGTACTTGTACAATACTATTAACATGAGAACTTCCTAGAACTTTCTAGACAGTAAGCCTCAGACAAGCAAAATGACCAGAAATACTGACACAAAGCCTGGTGATGAGCAGCAAACACAGTTTCCTGATGACTTCAGACGAGTTCAGCTCTGCGTTGAACGTTGTGCTCTTTAAGTTTGGGGAGCTGGGCTCACTCACAGCGCTGCTGACGCAGGAAGAAGCCCACTAGAGCAGCTTTACCAACCAGCTGGGAAGTTCAGGGGGCAGTGAGCTGAGGTTAACGGGGGAAGAACAATTCAGAGAAGAGGGTTGGGCATGGACAATTGGAGTAAAATAATCCATGTCACCAATCTGTACACGTAGAATACACATTTGCTGTGCATATTCTCAGCAACAGCTAGAAAAAGGTCAAACAAGCTAAAATGCAAAAAGACTAGTGTGGGCTATAGAGACTGTCTAATAGAGATCTGTGCTTTGATGTTGCAGATATACCACAACTATAAAAATATGAAATAGAGCAGAATGGAGAATGAATGCAAACATATATATAATTTAGTTACATTGACGCTGAAAGCTTTAGTATTGTCATTCTGAGATTGTCATGAGTGTAATATGGAATAAAGCGAATGAGTGACCATGTAATATTCTGATTTTACCATCCTCTTGTCCTGCAGAACCACAGATCTCCGTGTTGAAGAGTTTAAGTAAAATCCTCAAACTTCTAAATTTTAATTGGAAATACCAGAATGAGCATTTAACGTATTTTATCTTTTAATCCACGCCCATGGAAGCAGCAGTCAAGAAATCAAAAGCAGTATTACGTCAGGCAGACCACAGCAAATACCTCTTTATTGTGTTAGAAAGCAAAGACACCGGTTTGAAGACTGAGGTGCGCCTGACCCAGGCCACGGAATTCTCAGTCACCTTGCGTGCAGGCGGAAGATGGACAGTGAGTCAGAGAAACTGCAGAGCTGAGTCCTGTGAATTACGATGCTGGTGAAGAACACAGAGTGCACTGCGGTCTGCCAAAAAAATTGGAAACCTTGGTGGTGAGGTGGTTAGATGTCTGCTAACCAAAGGCCGCCGGTATGGACCCGCCAGACACTCCTTAGAAACCCGACAGGGCAGCTTCACTCTATCCAGCAGGGTCACGATGAGTTGGAATTCACTTGATAGCAGCAAGTTTATTTTATGGTTTTTTTTTTGGCCAAACAATTCTTTCTCGAAAGAAGTACAGGCAGAATGGTCCTGCAAGGTAGGCATGAAGAGACTGTCTCACACAATTTGGGCATGATCCAGGAGGGATGACTTTCTGGAAAAGGACAGCAGGCTCATTAAAGCAGAAGGCTAGGGGAGAAGAGGAGGGACTCTGTGAGACTGACGGCCACGGGGGCTGCAGCACGGAGCCCAGGCCGGCCAGTGGTGAGGACAGCCCAGGCCCGGGCAGAGGACCCCTCTGCTGCGCACAGGGTCGCTGTGGATCGGAATGCAGAGACAACGTCTAGCAACAACTACGACAAAGAGATTACTACTGTTTTACATCCAAGATAAGCCCTCACTGACCGCAGAAGACCCAACTCATTGCCGTCAGGTCACTGCCAACGCGCAGCAACCCTGTAAGACGGGTGCAACTGAACCCTCGCGGCTCCAAGACCTCGGCATGTCAGCTGTTGGGGCCCCGACTTCTGACGCAGGTACTTCCCTTTCTCCTTCTGCTCTGACCGTTCTTCACATGCAGCCTTTGCTGTATGTTAATATTACATTGAGGAACCGGAGACACAAACTGAACCAGAAACGGGCTCTTCCCTTCCTCTTCTTTCCCTGACAATTTCCACTGTATCATCCCATAATCACTCCAGAAATCTCCGGCCCTCTGGTAATTCCCACTGTTTATTTTCTGGTTCTGCCTGACTAAAAAAGCAGAAAACCCAGCACCGACACAATAAGCAGCAGCAAGCATCTTTGCATGTTGACGGTGGTCCTGGAAACCACTTCTTGTGACAAAAATCCACACTCATCAGAGAAGTCCCGATTCCGGGTCTGCAGCAAGAAACACTCAGAAGGCTCCTGAAGCCTCTTTTCTTAGCAGGTGGCCAGGAAGCTATCAAAAGAACTGCAATGTGTCTGACAGACTCAGGAACCAACTTGAAACAGGTTGCACTCACTCACCAGAGCTGGGTAAATTGTGAATGTCAGGAAGGATAGTAGTTGTAAGAGACTGAAAATCATGAAGCATGTTTAAATGCGTGTCCCCATAATGATACCAAGAAAAAAAAAGCCACCTTTGCTTCTGGATGAGAAACAAGCTCGTCACCTTGAACATCGGTAGACAGACGTGTTCCCCATCACCTTCCCACTTGGTGACCCCATTGTAGGTGACAGACACATCTCTCTATAGAGTGATTCCAGCTAGTCAAGTTCAGTGAGTGACTGCGTACCTCCGCAATCAAAAACAGGCGTTCAAAGACATGTCAAACAGCATTCCTGGTGTCAGACAAAATGTGGAAACAACTCAGATTTCCATCAGCAGATAAATGGATACATTGTGGTGAATACATACAATGGAATGTTATTCAGCCATCAAAAGGAATGGTGCTCTGATAGCTGTCACACAGTGGGTGAACCTGGAAAACATGATGTGTGATAAAACATGATGTGTGATACCCAAGGATGAGCAACGCGGCCTGTGAATTGAGTTGTTGTAAGTGCTGCGCACCTCACACTGAATGTCACTGCTGTCACTCAGGTACTCCCTTTGAGAAGCGAGGCAGCGATGTCCGTGCCTAGTCCTAGAACTCTTTCTGGAATGGCCGCTGCACACAGTGGCACATTGGCGAGTGTGTGAACTTAATTGTACAGTGGATTGTGAGGGAGTTTTTAGCCAGTAGACCAATAGCTGTATTGGAACAACCTCCCTACTCACCTGACCTGGCCCCCAGTGATTTTTTTCTTTACTCAAAGATAAATGAAATATTGACAGGAAGACATTTGGATGACATTCAGGACATGAAGGGTAATATGTCACCAGCTCTGATGGCCATTCCAGAAAGAGTTCCAAAGTTGCTTTGAAGAGTGGACTAGGCGCTGGCGTTGGTGCACAGCTTCCCAAGGGGAGGACTTCGAAGGTGACTGTAGGAGAAGGACCTCTTCCTTCATCTCCTGGGATTTGCTCCAGTGACTTTAAGACTTGGGAAAACCCTCCTCTCAACAGCTGGAGGCGGCAGCCAGCTCCATGTTTGAAGAGTGTATTTGCTTCACCATCTATAAAGTGTTACGTCACATAGAAGTCAGAGACAAAACAGTCTCTGGCAAGACAGATGGTTGGAGTGATGGAGGGTGGGAAAAGCTAGCTTCTATTTCAATGAATGGAAACCAGACTTCTCTGCTTTAGAAGCTATTTGCATACTTTGGAAACCAAGTAAGAGATTCAAAATACTTTCACTAAAACAAAGCCTGCAGGTTATTCACCCTAAATTAAGAGCTGGATAGTTATTTTGAATTCACTAGTGCAGTATCTAATCACATTGATTTTACACTTTAATACTGAAGTAAGTCATATTTTAATCCTATAAATTCCAAACTGCGTAAGAGTTCCAACTTCCTGGAGGAGCTCCTGTCTTTCCAGTGATGGAATTGATGATTGTTTCTAATTTGGACAAATGCAACTTGCATTTCCTCCTAGGTCTGAGGCTGAAAGGCTCCTATTTGTCAGGATGGTAGACTTTGTATGCAAAAGGTTACAAAGGAAGAAGCAAATTGGTGGACTGACATTTTAATCTAATTTAACACAAACATAATTACAGGCATAAAAATCCGAAATGGAAATAAATCAGAATTATGCTCCTGCCACTTTTGGATTGTTTTCTCCGTGGGCCACAAAAAATGAGTTCATGGCATTGAAGGAAGGAATATAATTAGTCACAGAGTCCTATAAACGAAGAGAAACGCACAGAGCCAGGTTTACCAGTATGCCCTGATGGTGCAACGCGTTCTCAGTGTTCAACTGAGAATCTAAAGGTCAGCAGTTCACATCCGTTACCTTCTCCGTGTAAAGACCACAGCACACTGGAAACCCTACAGGGCAGTTCTGCTCTGTCCCCCAGGCTCACTGCAAACCCTGGTGGCATGGTGGGTGAGTGCCACAGGTGCCAACCGAAAGGCTGGCAGTTCAAATTTATCAGGTGCTTTTTGGAAACTGTATGGGGCAGTTGTGCTCTGTGCTGCAGGATCACTGTGAGTTGGAATTAACTCAATAGCACACAACAACAACATTACCCCCCAAAATCTAGGCTTGTCCTGTAACACCCGCTCCAGTCTTCCTCAGCCTGTCCCGGGGCTTAAAAACATCCTGAAGACACACAGGGCTGATTTCATCAAGAAAATGTGCAGACCCAACAGACTACTGAGCCTTCTGAGGTTACATTCAGCAGCGGCATTACGGTCTTTTAAATGTAGAACGCGACAGTGTTCATAGCTGCTGTCCTCGGAGATGCCTCCCTCACTTTCCAGATCCTCGGTCCACATCACTTTATTACAATGAACACTGGCGTCTGATTACCGCGACCTCCTGACATGGGTTCCTGTGAAAGGTGGCAGCTGGTTCTCCTTGAGCTCTTGGGGTGTGCGGAGGGAGACCCCGCATAAACCCGCGGCAAGCACCTCTCCCCTGGGATCCCACTGTTTCCTTCCTCGGCCTTCCTCTGGCCCATTTGCCTGTGCTTTCGTGCACCACCAACTCAGTCACGTGTGAGGATGAGACTGTACACAACCCCGGGCAAACTGGCAACGGTATTGTTAGGACAAAAATCATATTAAACCAACAATAGAAACTGATTGATGTTTATTCCATGAGCAAAATATTAAGCAATGCAGGGAACATCAGAAGAAGATGGAAGATACTAAGTCACTATACCGGAAAGAATTGGTCAGTAATCTAGCATTTCAGAAGATAACATATAATCAAGAATCGATGGTATTCAGGAAAGAAATCCAAGTCACACTGAAGGCATTGGCAAAAGTCAAATCTTCAGGAATTGACAGGATACCAATTCAGACGCTGCACCGGAATCACTCAGTCGTCTGTGCCAGGCAATCTGGAGACAGCTACGTGGCCAAATGACTGGAAGAGATCCATATTTGTGTCTATCCCAAAGAACAGCGATCCAACATGATGTAGACATTATTGAATAATATCATTGATATCACATGCAAGTGAAGTTTTGCTGAAAATAATTGAGAAATGTTTGCAGCAGTACATCCACACAAAACTGCCAGAAATTCAAAGCAGATTCAGAAGGGGCCATGAAGTGAAGGCCGCCGCTCCTGGTGGTAGGTGAACGCTGGCTGAAAGCAGAGACTGGCAGAAAGATGTTTACCCTGTGTTTCCCTGAGTCTGCAAGGGCATTTGACTGCGGGGATCCGAACAGACTGTGGACCACAATGTGGAGAATATGAATTCCAGACCACTTCACTGTGCTCGTGAGGAAGCTGCATGTAGACCAAGAGGTAGCTGTTGGTAAAGAACAAGGGGACACAGCGTGGATCAAAGTGTGTGCATCAAGGCTGTACCATTTTACCACACTTAATCAATCTCTCTGCTGATTAAATATTCCAAAAATCTGGACCATATGACGAACAAGGAAGGCATCAGGATTAGAGGAAGACTCATTAATGACCTGCATTAGCAGACGACACGATCTTGCTTGCTGAAAGCCCAGAGGACTTGAAGGACTTCTGATAAAGGTCAGCGTGGATTGCACCTCAGCATCAAGAAAACAAAAAGCCTCCCAACCGGACCAATAAGCAACATGACGATAAGTGGAGAAAAGATTGACTGTCACGGATTTCATTTTCCTGGTACCCTGAATCAGTGCACATGGAAACACCAATCAAGAAATCCATGGATAAACTGCATTACGGAAAATCCACTGAAAAAATAAAAACGGCTGCTGTGGAGTCAGTTTCCGCTCACAGCCCCTCACGGGATGGAAACTGCCCTGTGGAGCTTCCAAGTAGCAGCTGGTGGATCTGAACCCCAAACCTTGTGCTTAGTCCAACCACTGTGTCACCAGGGCTTTGCTGCAAAAGACCTTTTTAAAGAGTTAAAAAGCAAAGATGTCACCTTGAGGACTAAAGTGCTACAGATCCAAGCCTTAGTATTTTCAATAGTGTTGTGTGTGTGCAAAAACTGGACAATGAATACGGAAGAATGCAGAAGCACTGATGACTCTGAACTGTGGCATCAGCCAAGGACATTGACTGGAACGCGGAGTGCCAGGAAAACCAACGCGTCTGTCTTAGAGGAAGTACAGCCAGAATGCCCCTTGGGAGTGAAGCCGGTGAGACTTTATCTACTTTGGACACGTCATCGGGAAGGATCAGTTGCTGAAGAAGGACATAATGTTTCGTAAAGGAGAGGGTCAGTGATGAAGAGGAAGACCTTCCACAGATGGGCCGGCACACTGGCTGTGAGGACTGATTCAAGTGTGGCGGTGCCCGTGAGGAGGGCGCACGCCGGGCTGGGCTCTTCTCTGGGCCCCGCTCTGCTGCATGTGGCATTCCACAAGGTGGAAACTGAGTCAGCAGTGCAACAAGAACCCCTCTCTCATTGCCCCAGTAAAGGCCAAGCCAAGTGCCATCAAGTCGGCTCTGTTGATGGCACTTGGCTTGGACACAAAAAGTTACCACCAAGTCAATTCTAACTTCATGAAGACACCGTATGTGTGAGAAGAACTGTGCTCCACAGGCTGTTTAACATCTGTCATCTTTGAGCAGCAGATCACCAGGTCTTTCTTCTGAGATGCTTCTGGGTGGCGTTGAACGTCCGACTTTCATTTGGAAATGGAGAACTTAACAGACTGCATCACCCAAGGGATCTAGAAGTCGTGGTAGAACGACTTACACTGCTGAACAAGCGCTCTCGCTTTCCCCAGTATCTCGCAACTTTCTGAGCCTACACAGGGAACAGTAGGATGTAGCTTCCTTAGGCACAATTTTAACAGCTCCTTTCAACTGTTTCCTACTGGCTAGAGGATAAAGAGCTTAAATTTGAACTTATTCCTTAAGAATGTTCCTGAGATACACTCCAAAAGTTGTGAACAGTGATTATTTCTTAATGCTTATTTTCTTCTTCTGTGTGTTTATATTTTTGAGTTTTCCTATAACTGAGTTATTACTTCATAGACAATAAAAATAAATTTTATTTTTCTTGTACTTCCCTTCTAAATTTTCTCAATCTAGCTTGGGCGTTTATAGACCCAAACCAAAGCCGGTGCTGTTGACTCAATTCCAACCCATGGCGACCCTAGAGGACAGAGTAGAGCTGCCCCACAGGGTTTCCGAGGAGCACCTCATGGATTTGAACTGCCCACTTTTCAGTCAGCAGCTGTAGCACTTATCCATTACATCACCAGGGTTTCCTAACTGATAGTGCAGGACAGAAAAAAATCACTCAGGCTGCCTCCCCCAGTTTGGCTGGATCTATGGATACTTGAAGGTGGTTCTGAACACAACGCATACCCAGCAAACAGGTTCCTTGGCTGCCTCCCTAGAGCACGAAGGTACAGCTTCAACACAAGTGAACCAAGTACTGTGCCTTGGCCTCCCCTGCAGAACTCGCTGACCTTGTCGTTTAATGTCTTGAGATCAAACTACTCAAGAGAATACTAGTGGTTGACCCCATCATTAAGTGACTGTACAATGGCTGCACAAAAGCTATACAATGAAAACAGAAGACAAATTTGTTCATTAACACTGTAGTGTTGGAGAATACTGAACGTACTGTGGGCTGCCAGAAGAAGGAACAAACTAGTCTTAGAAGAAACGCAACTAGAATCTTCCTTAAAAGTGAGGATGGTGAGATTTCGTCTTTCTTACTTTGAACATGTCTTAGGAAAGATCAGTCCTCAGAAAACGTCATCGTGTTAGTAAAATAGAGGATTATAAAAAATGAGAGAAAGCCTCATTGAGACGAATTGAGCCAATCATCACAACAATGGATTCAAATGTGTCATGAAGACGGCACAGGAGTGGAAAAGTTGTGCTCTGTTATACCTAAGTTCACAGTACACTGGAGTTGACACAAGGCCAAAGAATAGCAGCAATACATTCCAGCACCCATATTGTTGTTGTTGTTGTTAGGTGCCATCGAGTTGGCTCTGAGTCATAGTGACCATACGCACAACAGGACGGAACACTGCCCGCTCCTGCGCCGTGCCCACGATCGTCTTTGTGTTTAAGCCCATCAGTAGGCACTGCGTCCTCCCATCTTGTTGAGGATCCTCCTCCTTTTAACCGACCCTCTTGTTTTACCAAGAGTGATGATCTTCTCCAGGGACCGATCCTTCCTGACATCATGTCCAAAGTATGTAAGACACAATCTTGCCATCCTTGCTTTTGAGGAGCATTCTGGTTGTACGTCTTCCAGAATGGATCTGTTTGTTCTTCTGGCAGCCTGTAGTATGTTCAGTATTCTTCTCCAACACTGCAACTCAAAGGCGTCAGTTCTTCTACTGTCTTCCTTTTTGATTGCCGAGTGTTTGCATGCACATGATGTGATTGAAAATACGAAGTCTAACAACTGAGTTCACGAACTTGCTGCTGCGTGCTTACATCTGCAACAATGTGCAAACAACTTGGTAAGGTTTCATAACCTTGATATATCAGTGTCTCGCAGCTGTGTTAGTGTCAATGCATGGTAGTGTCTTGCTGAGTGGCATTCATTTTTGTTGCACGTTTTTGTGTGCCATTGCAAGAATGTTAGAGCTTGAATTAGAGCAAAGAACAAACATTAAATTTCTTGTTAAACTTGGCAACAGTAGAAGTGAAATTGGGGTTAGTCCAAGTTGATGCAGATAATGCCATGAAGAAAATGGAAGTATATAAATGGATTAAAAGTTTTCATGCAGGGAGAGAGAGAGTCACTGATGAAGAGAAATCAGGGCAGTTAGTAACAAGCAGAACTGATGAAAACATTACAAGAATTCATCAAATTGTGCATCAAAACCATTAGCTAACTGGTAGAAGCATAGCAGACCAAGTAATCATCGACAGAGAAACAGGAAAATCTTCACTGAAAGTCTTGGCGTGAGAAATGTCTGTGTAAAAATGGTCCCAAAGGAGCTCACAGATGAACAAAAGCAAAGGAGAGTCAAAGTTTTTCAAGATCTTTTTGAGAGGCAAGACAATGTTTTAGACTGCGTAATCACTGGTGATAAAACATGGGTGTACCAATATGACCCTGAAACAAAGCATCAAAGTGCACCTCAGAAGTCAGCCAATTCTCCATGACCAAAAATTTCCACCAGTGGAAATCAAGAGTTTAAACAACGTTGCTAACCTTTTTTTGATATCAGAGGTACTGCTCATTATGACTTTGTACCAACTGGACAAATAGTTAACCAAGTTTACTATTTGGATGTGCTGAAAAGCTGAGTGGAAAAGTTGGGCAGAAATGACCTGAACTTTTTGCCAGCAACTCATGGCTCCTGTATCATGACAGTGCACCAGCTCACATGGCACTGTCTACGAGAGAGTTTTTAGCTAGTAAACAAATAACTGTATTGGAACATCCTCCCTACTGTCCTGATCTGGCCCACAGTGACTTTTTTCTTTACTCAAAGGTAAACGAAATATTGACAGGAAGATATTTGGATGACATTCAGGACATCAAGTGTAACATGATGACAGCTGTGATGGGCATTCCAGAAAAAGAGTTCCAAAATTGTTTTGAAGGGTGGACTGTGCTGGCATCAGTTCATGGCTTCCAGAGGTGAGTATTTCAAAGGTGACAGTAGTGACATTCAGCAATGTGGTATGTAGCACTTTTTCTAGGATGAGTTTGCCAACATAATTGTCACACCTCATACCATGGCTTGGGTCAGGTGCACCTTAGTCTTCGAGGTGTAATCTTTATCTTTAACATTTTAAAAAGTCTTTTGCAGCAGATTTCCCTGATGCAATGTGCCTTTTGATTTCCTGACTGATTCTTCCATGGGTGTTGATTGCGAATCCAAGAAAATGAAATCCTTGACAACTAAATTCTTGATTCAGTTGGATCACCTTTCTTGGGAATAGGTACAAGTATGGGTCTGTTCCAGTCAGTTGGCCAGGCAGCAGTCTTCCAAATTTCTGGACATAGATGAGTAAGTGCTTCCAGTGCTGCATCTGTTTGTTGAAACGTCTCAACTGATATTCCATCGATTCCACCCAATTAGGCTTTGCTAAGTGAAAGCCCCCATTCCTGATCCAGTAAGCCATGACCAGCATAGAAAGGCTACATTACACAGTTCTTGGTGATCCATAAGTCCTTCAGAAAAAGGTTGTAGGTGTAGCAGGCTTCCCCAGGAGAGGGCAGGTTGACTGGAGATCACTGCTTGATCTGGCAGTACCCTATCCTTCAGGGCTGAGCGGAAATGCTATCTCATTCCACACACATTTACTGTATGCCCTTATGATGCTCCAGGAATGTTGCTATAGCCAAAAAAGCTACTGTCATGGAGTCGATTCCTACTCCTAGTAACTTCATAGGTCAGAGGAGAATTGCCCGACAGAGTTTCCAAGAAGCATGTGGAGGATTTGAACTGTGACTTTTTGGTTAGCCGATGTAACATTTAACCACTGTACCACCAGGGTTTCCATTGGAATGTTGGTATTTGCTGGAAATATAATGATAAATAAGTCAACACTTTTTCCTTACAAGATCTCACTGTAAAGGGGAAAGACTAATATTACAGTGAAATGATAACCCGGTCATTCATTGTGCAAAGCGATTCATCTCAAACGTAAGTAGGTGCTTTAACAGTTATTGATCAGCTCCTATAGGTCAGAACAAGCAGGACACTTCCTTGTGACACCATCATAGAAAGGTAGCAAAAGAGCCCTCAGTGGTGACCCGAAAGGCCAACAGCTCACATCCACCCAGGAGGCGCTTCCGATGAAAGCCTTGGCATCCACGGAGAACTCAGCCTCTGAGAGCCCTGCCGAGCCCAGCTCCGCTCTGCACCCGGGGTCACCTTGAGTCGCAGTTGAGTAGGTGGTGACGGGCTGTGTCGGGTTCAGTCTTCGCCAGTTGGAAAAGGGCATTTCAGGTGAAGGCAGCAGTGTGGGTGAGGACACGTAGATGTGAAATCCTGTGGCCTTTGGGAACAGAGATTACATCTCGGTGAGGTACACAGGGGACCTGGGAAGTCAGAGGCTAATAAGGACGACCGATGGCCCGTAGCTATAATCTTTTCCAAGTGGAATAATCTCTTCTTTCTCTTAATCCTCTTAGCTGGTCCACGTGACATTCTGTATGGTTGATGTGAAGTCATTTGCTGATCTTATCTATTATCGGAAACCCTCGTGGTGTAATGGTTAAGTCTTATGGCTGCTAAGACTACACTGTTGCTGTCACTTGAAATCAACTCAATGGGCAGTGGGTTTTTTTTTTTTTTTGGTTATCTATTCTAAAGAGTCTAAGTATCTGAGAGGCAGCAGCAATTGATTCATTTTTTTTGTCCCTCCTGTATTCAGTCCTGTGCTGACACAGTGGACAGGCAGTAACTGAGTGTGGCAAATGAACTGTGTTTCTTCCCTTGGACTAGGTGTTGTCGGCCATCATAAAGTTGGCTCCTGACCCATGGCAACCCCATGCGTGATGGGACCAGAACCTTCCCATCCGTAGGGTTCTGTTGGCTGACTGTTGGGAGCAGATAGCCTGGGCCTTTTTCCAGGCTGTTTAGTCTTTCTGTGGGCCCCATGGAAGGTTCTTGTCTCTTTTCAGCTTCCGTTTCTTGGTTCCTTGGTGACCTTCATGTGTCCTCATGTGTCTTCCCCACTGTCACAGCAACCTGCAAGCCTCCACTGACACATGGGTGGTGGCAGTTCTTCAGGTATATTAACCCAGGGATCAAACCCAGGTCTCCTGCATGGAAGGTGAGAATTCTACCACTGAACCCTACTGTCCCCTACCTTTGGACAATATGCATCTCTGAAATGCTTCTGGAGGAAGGCATGCTCTTGATTGTTTTCCTAGGACACGTGTGGCCTCTGAAGAAGTTTCTTCTAATGAATCAACTGACTGGTTCAAGATGACACTGCAGGCAAAGACCAAGGACTAATGCCCATCATGTCTCCATACCATAGTACTGATCCTAAAAAAGGCCTAAAGTTTCCAGCAGTTTTAAAACTCCATCTCACTGTGGGGCAGGAGTCTTTTTTTTTTTTTTCTGTCATACCTTAAAAAGTTTACTGAGAAGAATAAGGTTAAATATAACCACAACTAGACCTAATTGTGACTGGCAATTCACATGCAGAAATAGCACTCAGTCAACAATAGGTTAACATCACGTAAGGCTGACAAGACAGCAGCCGACAGCCTTGTTAGCCCTGACCTTGGAGACCCTAACAACACCTTCCGGCAGGATGCTATAAGCCAGAAGTCCCCTGGCAGTCCCCGGTACCCTCAGTGTTCTTCACCAACACCGTAACTCAAGGTCATCAATCTCTGACTTACCTTTCTCATCATCCAGCCCTCAGACACAGCCTACCCTGCAGCAGTGTTTTCTTACTAACATTTCAGAGAAAACTCATTCTCTTTATCATAGCCACAGGTACAGGGCGAGGATGGGCAGTCAGTGGGCAGTCCTTCCTAGGAATTGTTTCTTTCAACCTGTCTAAACGTCAGGTCACGAAGGTCGTCTGAGACAATCAAGGTCTTATCTGTCATGAAAGTGAACTGTAACTGCCAAATTCAGGACTCCCATTGCCAGTGACTCGATTCAACTGTAGTGATCCATGTGACTGAGCAGGACCGCCCTGTAGGGTTCCCCAAGCTGTAATCTTTACAGGGAGGCCATCAGGGTGCCAGGCCCCAAAGGCAGGCAGTTCCAGCTGCTCCTTGAAAACCTTACGGGGGAGTTCTACCCTGTCCCATGAGGTCACTATGACACGTAATCAGTGGGCTTGGAATTTTTCCTTTGGTCAACCTTTAAGTGAGCAGATCTCCAGGTCTTTTGTCCCACAGAACTGCTGAGTGGATGTGAACTGACAACTTTTCAGTCAGCAGCTGAGTGTTTGATCACCGTGTCATGAGGTCTCCACCTTTGCAACCCATCCCTTCACTAAGCCCTCTCTGGTCAACATTTTCAAGTGTCCCCTCCTGGCTCCTTGGACATTGCACATGATTCCTAGGAAGCACTGGCTTTCTGGGGCTCCCCAAGTCTTTACCCCACCTCTCCCTGCTCCTCCCTAGCCTGTTCTGCTCTGTTCGTGGGTTTGTTTGCTTCTTTCTCCTTTATACTTGCTATGGATTGAACTGTGTTCCCCCAAAATATATGTTGTAAATCCTCGCCCTGTACCTGTGGCTATGATAAAGAGAATGAGTTTTCTCTGGAATGTTAGTAAGAAAACACTGCTGCAGGGTAGGCTGTGTCTGAGGGCAGGATGATGAGAAAGGTAAGTCAGAGATTGATGACCTTGAGTTACGGTGTTGGTGAAGAACACTGAGGGTACTGGGGACTGCCAGAGGCGGGACAGGTCCGTCCGGAGGACGGGCAGCCAGACTGCTCCTAGGAAGGGAAGACGCTGAGACTCTGTCTCACTCGCTTTGGACCTGCTATTTTAAAGGAACGATGTCACGGTTAATAAGGCAGAGGGTCACTGAGAAAGAAGAAGACTCTCAGCGAGACGGATGGACTCAGCGGCGGCCACCCGAACTCAAACACAGCTCTGAGGAGGACGAGGGCAGAGGGCGGTCGGACAACATTCTCTGCGATATGGCGAGTCTGGCCTGACTCAGTGGGCACTAACAGAAAACAAATAAAAACAAAACAGAGAGAAAGCGGGGTTCATCCTTGTGTTCCTGAGAGGGGCAAGAGATGGGGGAGACAGGAGTATTCTTTTGTTTTCTCTTAACCCTTTGATGGTTCTTCCACACAGACTACAACTGCCAACTGTTGATTGGACCTGGAGTCTCTGTTTGTATTTCCCATGTTTTGATAGTTTTGTTTACTCCTAATTTAGCAGGAAAAGAATAATAAATGTGTTCCTGGAACTTCATGATTTCGTCTCCTGGTTACTGTGTACAATCCCCTCCCCACCCCCAATTTCTTAGGTATCCACGCTGCCCAAGAGTTAGACTTCAATGCACGAGTCTGTGTCTCTGTGATGATTCTAGACCCAGCGGTAGGCACGGTGTTTTCCCGATGGGGGGAGGGGGTAGATGATTCCTTGGGAATACTAATATAAATGTAATGAGAATTTTAAAAACATAATCTTTGTATTGACAGTTTTCATATGTTTCTCTGCCAAAGAATAAATAAATGATATCTCCTTGAGTCATTTATTAGTATGTTGATGAAAATTTCAGAGTACCTTCCTGAAAATCCTAAGAATAAAATACCAAGAACAATTACGCTGTTGTACTCTTACAGTCACTAATGAGTAGGGATCCACTTGACTGCTGCGGGCTTACTTTGGGTTTTTTTTCTTCCTTTTTTTACTCTTACGGTAGGAGCCCTGGTGGTACAGTGGTTAGTGCGTGGGTACTGACCCATAGGTTGGCCATTTGAAATCACAGCTAAACTTGGAAGAAAGATGAGGCAGTCTGCTTCTGTAGAGACTGACAGCCTTGGGAACCCTGTGAGGTGGCTCTCCTCTGTGCCCAAGGGTCACTGTGAGTCAGAAGGGAGTAGAAGATGGTGCTGCAGAATTCTTACAGGGCTCCAGTTTAATTTAAACAGGTGACTCACAGCCACAAAAGGAGAAAGCTTAGGGTGCTGGGTGATAGAGTTGTTAAACAGGAAAAGACTTCACAGAGGAAATGTACCTATCATTTATGAATAAACTAGGGTTATCTTTCAATGAAGGAACCCTGGCGGTGCAGTGGTATAAGTGCTCCACTGTTAACTGAAAGATTGCTGGCTCAAATCCACTAGCCACTGCAAGGCAAAAAGAAGTATCAGTCTGCTTTCAGAAAGGTTATAGCCTTGGAGTTCTACAGGGCAGTTTTCCTCTGTCCTATAGAGTGTCTATGGGTCAGAACTGACTGGACACCAATGGTTCTTTTGTTCCTTTTAAAAAAAAAATCTTCCACTGTTTGCATCAGATGATGAGAGGGAATCAGACTTTTTACCTTAGGACTTCGCTCATGATTTATTTACCATCAGATACCTAAAAGGTCAGGGATTCAAAACCACCCAGTGTCCCCAGGAGCGAAAAGACCTGGCCCTCTGCTCGTATGGAGATTACGAGGTAGAAGACCCTGTGGGCTGTTCTGCGAGGGAATGCCAACTCCACGGTGCCCAACGACAAAGACAAACCAAGCGAGAAGTGCTGGACCCTGAGGGGCTGGAAGATGCTGCCTACAGCACCTTGTTGAGAGTCTCCACTGTCAAAGGAACAGCGGGAGGTGATCTGCTCCTCCGGGATGAGAAGCTTGCGTGCTGCTGTTCTCGTCGGGCGCGGCTGAGTCAGCTCCGACTCACAGTGACTCCGCGTACCGCAGAACGAAACACTACCCGGTCCTGGGTGTGCTCACAGTCACGCCTGAGTCCGTTGTTGCAGCCACTGTGTCAGCCCATCTCTTGGAAGGCCTTCCTCTTTTCTGTTGGTGGCGTAGTGTTCATGAGCTGTGACTGGTAACCAAAAGGTCAGAAGTTTGAATCTGCGAGGCTCTCCTTGCAAACTCTACGGTGCAGTTCTCCTTTGTCCTCTAGGACTGCTATGTCAGAATTCCCTTGACGACGGTAGTTTGCTATCGGGTTTCTCTTTTCTGCTGACCTATGCTTTATTATGTGAACTTTGAATGTTGGGGTCAAGACCTACCACAATTTCTCTCAGTGTCTAGCCCATGGCTTATTTATGTCAGACTCACCTTGAGTATTTGATAAAGTGGAGATTCTTGGGTATCACTGCCAGACTGATTACATTTGAACCAAATAATGGACTAATGGGAAAAGAAAGCCTGCATGAAACATTATGCACTGTAAAAGAATTATCTGTATGTGATCAAACCGATGACAGCAACTCTGAAGCATAGATGAGAATCTACAGGGGCTGCGGGCTTGTGTTGGTGATGGTGAAATCTGTGGAAAACCTCCTGAGAAAGGCGGCATGACTTAAGAACATAACCAGTATCATTAGAAGCTGTTGAAGCGTTGTATCCTTTGTCGTGTATGTTGTCACCAACAAATGCAGCCAGAATGCTCCCCAGAAGCAAGCACAGCAAGGCTGCATCTCACGTACTTTGGAAGTGGCATCAGGAGGGACTTGTCCCTGAAGACTGATGCCAGGCTTGGTAAAGTGGGGGTCCAGCACAAAGAGGAAGATGCTCAGCAAGCTGGGTGCAAACACAGCATTGCCCTCAAGGACGGCTCGGGAGCAGGCAGTGTCTGATTCTGCTGAACGTCGGGTTGCTGCGAGTCGGGACCAACCCAACAGCGCCGGGCAAGAGTGCAGGCTCAGCTGACAACTTCTGAGTAGGGTGGCAGGCCGTTACTAAGCCAGTCAGTGCTCTGATTAATTATGATTTTCAGTGTGCGACACACTCAGCTTTATCCAAACACTGAAAAAATTTTTTGATTGGTTGATGGCTATGTCACAGTACATAAATCTTATGCGAAAGCAGTATAATGTACTCACAGCTCGTAGAGAACAGAGAAATAGGAGCCTTGCTGAGATAGTCACAAGATCAAAATCAGTGAGCCGTGATTCTAAGGGCTCCGGAGTCCTGGAAACAGGACGCGCTCGTTAATCTGTGACTGTTTGCTGAGGGAGTAAGTTTCAAGTGTTTCAGCGAACCTGATCACTGCAGTCCAACGAGAGGGGTCTAGACCTGCTGCTTGTCAAGGATACCTTTCAGGGCGTAGCTGACAGGCAGCAAAACTCTTAAAACATCTGATAAGAAGAACTTCAGTACCACGGGTGAGGAACTCAGTTTTCACAGAGCAAAACTTATCATTTCATTTCACAACTCAAGTTTCTCAAACTCCTGGCCTCTTCACGCTGTCGTTGACCTTGGGTGAGTTCCTGTCATGTTAAAAGGCACTTAACATCCTTCTTTAAATCCACTTACTGTCTTCACGCAGCTTGATCCCAAATCGTCTTACACTGTGGTCACTGTTGGTGCGTCATGTCTGTGTCCTCCTCGCCCTGGCGATGGCACTTGTGGGCACTGCTCACGGACACATCTTGCTTTGTCCTTCTGTGGTGCTGTTGTAGCTACCGTGGAGTCCGCATGGCTCACCGTGACCTGAATTACAACAGCAGGAAACGCTGCCCTGTCCCATGCCCCGCCTCGTCAAACATTGTGTCCTCCTCTAGTGACTGATCCTTAATAAGGACACACCCAGAGGAAGTGAGCCAAACAGTGTTTTGTCATGATCTGTAAGGGTTTCATTAGCCAGTTTTCAGAAGTAGAGCACCAGGCCTTTCTCCCTCATCTGTCTTAGTCTGAAAACTCCACTGAACCTGTTCACCACGAGACTCTGCTGGGATTTGAAATCCTTGTTGTACAGCTTCCAGCATCACAGTGACAGGTAAGCCACTACACCACAGGCAAGCTGACCAACCCTGGAACCTAAGCCAGTTGCCGTCCCACTGATTCTGATTCACAGATACCCTACAGGATGGAGTAGAATTGCCCTGCTGGGTTTCCAAGGAGTGGCTGGTGGAGGCAAACTGCCAACTTTGGGTCAGCACCCAGCTTTTAACCACCTTGCAACAAGGACTTTGAAACAACAGATTAAAAAAAAAAAAAATCCACTGCTGTCAGATTGGGTCTGTCCACAGCGACCCTACAGGTGAGAGCAGAACTGCTCCACAGAGTTTACAAGGAGTGCCTGGCAGATAGGTGGGTCTAAATGATGAAACGCCCACAAGGAACAGCCGTAGTCTGAGTGTGTGTGTTGGGCTCTCTAGCTGACTTTGTTCTGTAACTAACTGACATCAAGCCCGCCCGCAAGCGGAGTTCTGAGAGTTTCAGTTTCGGCTGAAGAATTCAAGGTCATTGGCTTAAGTTAAAACATGAACATTTATCGAGGGAGGGATCTCTCTGTCTGAGAATAAATGCTCAGCACATCCACTCAACTGGCAGAGCAAGGACCGCACCCTGTCCCTGCAGAACTAAGCAGAGGGTGTGGCACATGTTGGATTCATAATTGTGTTTCTCTGAAAAGAGACATCATTCTATGAATTCCAAGCTCAGTACAAACAAGTGCTTTGCTCTGGTGCCCAGCTATGTCGTCAAATTCCAACAGCTAAAGCAAAATGCCAAGTGGCCCTTGCACAAGAGGGCTTAGCTTTTGAAACGTTAATTTAATTAAACTGGAGTAGCTAAGTGTTGCATTTTAGAGTACAAATAATAACAATTATTAATACTATCTTCACATTTGACACCAAATGAGCAGGTGTTTTGATGTCTTAAATGATGATCACAGTTTCAAATCAGCCATGCAGCAACCCAAACCACTGCTAGGGACCTGAAACAACAGACTGACGTCTCTCTACCTGGTGTATTCACTCGTTAAGAAACCTCGTCATGCTTGCTGTACAGAAAACTGTAGACCTCACACAGCTGAAATATTTTCCAATAAACAAATATGAAGACACCTTGCTGATCACATGAGGGAAATCTGTGTTCCAACTTCATCATTTGATTTTTCCTAGTGTCTACCTCTTCTGCAAATATTTTGGAAGGAGCTGTTAGACACAGAATAATCTGTTTATGTATTAAATGCTCACAAAATACATCTTAAATTTATTTGTGGTATGGCATGGAAATCTGAATCAAAACACCAAGCAACACAATTTTAAATGGCATATTTTAGCATATATATGTACGGTACATAAAAGGTTTATAAATGAACTAAATCAGTAACAACAGTCACAGTGATCTGTTGTGTCTGAAGCTACCATTTATTTAGTGTGTTCTAGGTGGGCAGTAGCTGTGAATACTGTAAAAGCGTTATCTCATCGTGACCACCTGACTGCCTAAATTAGGCACTAATTTTTATCCTTTCCTAGACTATTGCTGTTGTCAGGTGCCATCTAGTCAGCTCTGACTCAGAGACCCTACGTACAGCAAAACAAAACCTTGCCCAGCCCTGTGCTCTGCCCACAGTCTTTTTCCACACTTAAGCCTCTCATTGCAGCCACTGTGTCAATCCGTCTCCTTGAGGGACTTTCTCTTTTTCACTGACCCTCTACCAGGCATAATGGCCTTCTTCAGGGACTGATCCCTCCTAATAATATGTCCAAAGTATGTTAAGACACAGTTTCTCTATCTTTGCTTCCAAGGAGCACTCTGGTTGTACTTCTTCCAGAACAGATCCGTTTGCTCTTTTGGCAGTTCGTGGTACATTCAATATTCTTCTCCAAAATCATAAGTCAAATGCATCCATTCTTCTTCTTCTGTCTTCCTTATTCCTGGTCTGACTTTCATGTACATACCATGCAATTTCAAATACCATGGCTTGGGTCAGGCATGCTTTCATCTCCAAGGCACTATTTTTACTTTTCAATACTTTAAAGAGGTCCTTGGCAGCAGACTTTCCCAGTACAATGCATCTTTTGATTTCTTGACTGCTGCTTCCATGGGCATTGATTGTGCAAACAAGTAAAATGAAATCCTTGACAACCTCAATCCTTTCTCCATTTATGATGATGCTACTTACCTGTCCCATTGTGAGGAATTTTGGTTTCTTGATGTTGAGGTTGAATCCACAGTAAAGGCTGTGGTCTTTGGTCTTCATCAGTAAGTGTTTCAAATCCTGTTCACTTTCAGCAAGCTGGGTTGTGTCATCTACATCACACAGGTTGTTATGGGTCTTCCTCCAATCCTGATACTTTGTTCCTCATCATATAGTGCAGCTTCTTGGATTACTTGTTTGGCATATAGGTTGAAAAGATATGCTGAAAGGATATAACCCTGACACACACCTTTCCTGACTTTAAACCATGCAGTGTCCCTTTGTTCTGTTCTGACACCTGCTTCTTGTTCCATGTACAGATTCCTTAAAAGCACAACTAAGTGTTCTGGAATTTCCATTCTCCACAATATTAGCCATAATTTATTATGATCCACACAGTCAAATGCCTTTGTCTAGTCAGTGAAACACAGGTAAACATCTTTCTGGTATTCTCTGTTTTCAGCTAAGATCCATATGACATCAGCAACGATAACCCTGGTTGCATACCCTCTTCTGAATCTGGCTTGAATTTCTGGCAGTTACCTGTCGCAGAGTCTTAAAGAAGCTACCTGTTTATACCCTTTAGTGCTGAGTAAATCTAAAATCACAAACACTAGCTGGAATTCTTCGGGCTGAATAACTTCAGAGGGAAGCATGAGCCTGCAGGAGGGAACAAAGAACATGGAGAATGTTCACTGTCTGTGTAAGTCTCAGTGAGCTTTAACACACAGAATTTAAATGCACAACAAAATGCCAAATATGGAGGACAGGTAAGCGGAGTGTAAGAGTTCTAAGATCATTTCATCATCCAGGAAAAAGTGAAAACCCAAGTTTATGCAAAACTTTGAAAAATCAAAGAATCGTACTTTAATCTCATGTAATAATTAAAGGTCTTTTCAGAAGTTGCCCTCAAGCCAATTCCCACTTACACAGTCCCCATGGGATAGCATAGAACTATGCAGATTCATGGCTCATTCAAAAGTGAATTGTTTAATTTCCAAATGTTTGTTGGTTTTATATTTATTTTTTTAAAGTTGGTAGTTAGCTTAATATCAGTGGCTCAAGAACATCCCCTATATGACATCAATGTTTCAATGAGCCATGAATCAAAAAAGAAACAAAAATTGAAATTAAAAGTATTTCGATCTGAATAATACTGAAAGCATAGTATATTAAAATTCATGGGGTTAAGCTAAAATCACCTTTAGAGAAAATTTTATTCTTAAAAATACCTGTTAGAAAAAATGTGTAAGTTGAAAAGCAGTGCTGTAAGTGTTCTTCTCGAGAAGTTGAAAAGGATGGAAAATTAAGTACAATGAAAGTTGAAAAAATGAAGTGAGGGTAAATGCAAGCATGAATAATTAAGGGAAAAGAATAGAATAGGAAAACTACTATAGTCAAATGCCAGTTACTTGAAATAGACTGAGAAAATGGATTACTCTCTAACATGACTCATCAAGAAAAAAAGAAAGCCTGGTTTATCAATGAAAGGAAAGAACAAGGTTGTATCAGTACAGATTCTATATTCTTGAAAAGAATAAAGGGTATCAAAATTTTTTATAGCAATGAATTTGAAAATTTAGATGAAATATGAAAATACACTGCAAAACACAATTTTACAAAACTGAATCAAGAAAGAATAGAAAATTTTAACAGTCTTCTATTTGTGAAATAAACTGAATCATATTCTAAAACATTGACCTTACCATTCCCTCCAAAAAAAATATTTAACAAAAATTCTAAACACCAGTTGCTTTGCAGAGGATTTTTTCCTAAATACTTACAGAAGAGCTAATATCAACATAGATGAAATTCTTGCAAAGAATAGAAAAAAGGGAAATATTTTCCAAACCAGTTAGAATTTAAGAGCCAGCATAATCCTAATGTCAATGTTGCCAAAAATATTACAAGCAAGGAAAATTTCAGACTAATATTTTCCATGAAGAAAATTACAAAAATGCCAAATGAGATCATAATAAGTCAAATCCACTGATAAATGTAAAAAGATGGTAGTACATTATTATCAAGTAAAATTTTTATCAGCAATGTAAGGCTGGTTTCATACTAGAAAAGTAATCAGTGTAATTACATTATTGTACTGAAGGAGAATAACATGATCATCTCAAAGATGGAAAAATGCCATTTAAAAAAATTAATTCTTTTTCAAGATGAAATGTCTCAGCAAAGTACAAACACAGGACACTCCCATAATCTGATGCATAGTATCTACAAAGAGCCTGTGGTCTGATGTAAGGTTAAATGTGAAATATTGAATGCCTCCCCTGTGAAGTTGCAAAAACAAAAGGACATCAATTTTGTACTTCTGTATCTAGTCAATGTAATAAGACAAGAAAAAGAAACCAACATTATAGAGTTTGGAAAGGAAAAGAAAAACTCTATGATGACATTAACTGTGCATGTAAAAAACCCGAAAAGAATCTACAATCTAAGATAAATAATAAGTAAATTTAGCAAGTCTCAAAATACCACAACAGAATAGAAATATAATAATATTTTCAAGTATTATCAGTAAATATTTGGAAAATAAAACTGAAAATACAGCAAAAACTACTCATAGCAGCATTCAAAAACTTAAAACCCTAGGAAAATCTTGTTACTGAACACACAACTTCTTCAGTAAGAACTACCAACATTGCTAAAAGACATTACAAAGGACCTAGGGAATTTAAAAAAATATCGTGCTCATGGAATCTAAGATTTAACATTCTTTAGAAGTTAATTCTTCCCAATTTTTCCTGCAGTTTAAATTCAGTACAATTAAAATCTCAGCTGCCTGTTTTTGTGGACATCTTCAAACCATTCCAAATGAATGTGGGAATATAAATGACCGAATTGTGCCTAGGCAGTCTTGAAGAAGGACAAAGCTGTTGTTGCTACGTGCCCTTTAGTTGATTCTGGCTCACAGGGACCCTGTGTGTAACAGAAGGACACACTGCCCACTCTTGTGATGTCCTCACAATTGTTATGTCTGAGCCCTTTGTTGCAGCCCCTGTGTCAGTCCCTCTCACTGAGGGTCTTCTTTTTTGCTGACCCTCTACTTTACCAAGCACGCTGTTGTCTCCAGTGACTGATCTTTCCTGATAACATGTCCAAAATACATGAGACGAAATGTCACCCTCCTTGAGTACATGATATCCAACTTCTGGCAGTCCCTGGTGTATTCAGCATTGTTCGCCAATACCATCATTTAAAGGCATCAATTTTTCTTGGGCCTTCCTTATTAATTGTCCAGCTTTCACTTGCATATGAAATGAAGGAGTAAACCATGGCTTGGATCAGGACCATCTTACTACTCAAGGTAACATCTCTGCTTTTTAACACTTTAAAGATGTCTTTTGTGTGAGATTTGCCCCACGCAGTATGTTGTTCGATTTCTTGATTTCTGCTTCCCTGGGCACTGGTTGTGGATCCAAGTAAAATGAAATCTTTGACAACTTCAATCTTTTCTCTGTTTATAGTGATGTTGCTTGTTGGCCCAGTTGTGAGCAATTTTTGTTTTCTTTATGTTGAAATGTAAAGCTAGAGAACTAAATTAGATGTCAAAATATAAAACACAGTAATCAAATCACCATGCTAGTAGGAACAAGAATCAACAGAAAACTAAAATAGAAAAGGATCTAAAAAGTCATTTGGTGTATAACAAACAACACTGAAATGCAATGAGGAAAGGTTGATGTTTTTTACAATGCTGGATTACTTTCCATATGGGGACAAAACAAAAATGAAAACTGACCTCATCCTGATGTTATGCACAAAAATTAATTTGAAATGGATTATACATCTAATTGTTATTGTTGTTGTTAGGTGCTGTCAGGTTGGTTCTGACTCATAGCAACCCTGTGTACAACAGAATAAAATGCTGTCTAGTCTTGTGCCATGCCCACAATCATTTTTATGCTTATGCCCATCGTTATAGCTACCATGTCAATCCATCTCATTTTTGCTGACCCTCCATTCCACCAAGCATGATGTCCTTCTCTGGGGACAGATCCCTCCTAACAACTCATCAACAGCATGCAAGACATAGTCTCACCTCCATATTTCCAAGGAGAATTTTGCTTATACTTCCTCCAGAGCAGATTTGTTTGTTCTTTTAGCAGTCTATGGTACATTCAATATTCTTCTCCAACACAATTCAAAAGCATCAGTTTGGAGGCAGAGTCAAGTTGGTGGACTAAACACACATCTCCCTAAATCCCTCTGGAAACTAAAACCTGAATTGATAAATAAATGGAGCCTTCCGAACACTTAGTGAGCTCTAGGACACAGCATAGAGCTGTTAATTTGGACTTCATATCACTGAACAGAATACCGTCTCTCTTTTGCTTATTCCTCCTCTTGGTGAGTGCTGGTTTTCGTGGACCAAAGGTAACTCAGAATGTTAACTTTTTTTTTCTCTGTCTTAGCCAGTGGGTGGAGCTGGGACTTGACTAGCAACTAATCTTAGATGCACTGCTGGTGGGATCGGCAGGTGAAATTACCATATTTTGAGAGCCTGGCTTTGGACTTTGTACATCTCGGCACCTTTGGCCTCTCTTTCCATCTTTGCCATAGAGTAACCTGTACCAGGCAGGCGGTGAGCTTGTGAGGGACACCATCTTGTTCCACTGGGAGGTGGAATACCCATATGGAGGCCTCAGCTGAACCTAATTCCTAGGCTGGGAAGCAGCACTTGGCAGGAGGAGAGTGTTTTTCCAGCAGAAAAGCAGTATTCTACACAGTGTCACCTACAGCTGGGGCCTGACATCAGAGGCCAGCAGGGCAGTAGCCTTTCTGTATTTTGAACTTGTTTATAACATCTGGGGTTCGATATAGAGATGCTTACTTTGCCAGCTGGGAAGACAGACCTGTACACCTGAAAACCTGACTGACTTTGGAAGTTGTCACAAACCTTTTACCTCATTTTAAGATGAGACTGCCTAGAACAACAACTGCAGTCCATCCTCACAGCATCTCTCCTAGCCTCTATTGACTCACATGATGCCCCCCAAAGCAACAAACTCTGGAGAAAAGTATAATGAAGAAATCATCCATGGCTTCAGAAGGCCCCCAAAAGGAACAACCAAAGAACTTCCCAGATGAAGAAACCTTCCTGAAACTATCGGAATGTGAATACAAAAGGATTATATTGAGAGTTCTCCTAGACCTTATACAAAATGGAGCACAGCAAAATGAAAAATTAAGCAAGCTGTTCAATCTGATGGAACACCAGTCCTCTGAAATCCAACAGATCAAAAACAAAATCAAAGAGATAGAAACTTCAATTCAAAGCCAAAAAAACAGAATGGAACAAATGGAAAAGAGACTTTCTGACTTGGAAGACAGAGCTACTGACTCCAACATCTATGAGGAGAAATAAGAAAAAAGAAACAAGAAAATGAAGAAGCATTAAGAAGCATGTGAGGAGGAACAATCTACAATTAATTGGAATTCCTAAACAGGACAAGACACCTGAGAACACAGAGAGTATTGTTGCTGAGCTGCTAACAGAAAACTTCCTGGAAATTATGAAAGAAGAGATGCGTATAGAATACCACTCAATATAGATCTCAAAAGGAAGACTCCAAGACAGATTATAATCAAGCTTAACAAAATGAAACAGAAGTAGAAATTCTTAAAGGCAGCAAGACTCAAAGCAAAGCTAACATTCAGAGGGAAACCCTGTAGGCTTTTGTCAGATTTTTCAGCAGAAATGATGCTGGCACAGAGACAGTGACATGACACATTCAAAGCCTTGGAAGAGAAGAACTTCCAACCAGGAATTATACATCCTGCAAAGCTATCTTTCAAACATGAAAATGAAATTAAGACATTCACAGATAAACAGAAACTCAAAGACTTTGTAAAAACCAAACCAAAGCTACAAGGAATGCTGAAAGAATCTCTTGGCTTAGAAGAACAAAACCACTAACTTTATATTTTAGAAGCAAATTCAGAACACATCACTCAGAAACCTACTCTATTAGTGAAGGCTCCAAACTCAATCAAAGCTGTAATAGTGAAAGAAATGATCCAGTGATCATATCATGAAAACTATGATGTCATCATATTAAAAAGAGGGATGTACTACAGTTGTTATTAGTCCTTTCAGACAGAGGGGAAGTTAATAAGACTGGTAGTAATTAAAATTGGGTTTATACATAGTTTATTAATGGGGATCATAGGGGTAGCCGTAAAGCACAATAAAGAGGCAACATATCAAATCAAGAAATGTAATACAGGAGTCCCAACAACCACAAAACCAACCCTGAAAAAGGTGAAAAAGCAACTCATGAAGAAGAGTGTTCCAGAACAGATTAGTAAGAATAACACAGAAAACATCAGCACAAAAATAAACACATCACGATAGCAGCACTGAACACATATCTATCAATAATTACATTGAATGGGAATGGACTGAATGCTCCAGTAAAAAGACACCAAATGACATCTTGGATCAAAAGACATACCCATCCATATGTTGCCTACAAGAAACTCACCTTAGTTTTAAAGATATGAACAAACTGAAAATTAAAAGATGGAAGAATATATATCAAGCTAACAATGAACAAAGAAGAGCAGGTGTGGCAATTCTAATCTCACATAAAATAGATTTTAATGTAAAATCCACCATCATAGGCGAGGATGGACACCATTGCTGAAAGGTTCAATGCACAAGCAGGACTTAACAATATTAAATATTTACGCACCTAATATTAGAGCACCTAAATGCATCTAAGAAACACTGACTATACTCAAAAGGGAGATAGATCACTCCACAATAATAGTGGGAGACTTGAACACTCCACTGTCAATATTGGACAGATCATCTAGAGAAAAGCTCAGTAAAGACACAGAAGACCTTACTGCCACAATGAACCAATTAGACCTCATCAAAATATACAAATTTTTTTATCTGTCACTTGACAACTACACTTACTTCTCCAGTGCACCTGGGATATTCTCCAGAATAGACCATGTGCTAGCATATAAAGCAATTATCAACAAAATCCACACCACTGCATTAATCCAAAGCATCTTCTCAGATCATAAAGCCATAAAATTTAAAATCAAAGCAGGAAAAAAAAAGTAGATAGAAAGTGGAACTCAAGGACACTGAACAAATCTTGCTCAAAAAGCCATGGGTTATAGATGAAATCAAGGATGAAATAAAGAAATTTATGGATTCCAATGAGAATGGAAACACTTCCTACCAGAACCCATGGGATACAGCCAAAGCAGTGCTCAGAGATCAGTTTATCTCCATAAATGCACCCATCTGGAAGGAAGGAAGAAACGTAACTAAAGAACTAACCTTACAGCTTGAACAAGTAGAGAGAGAACAACAGAGAAACCCCTAAGTCACCAGAAGAAAACAGAACATAAAGATTAAAGCACAACTAAACAAATTAGAGAATAGGAGAACAATGGAAAAAATTGAAAAGACCAAAAGCTGGTTTTCTGAAAAGATCAACAAAATTGAAAAACTATTGGCTAAACGTACTAAAGAAAAACAGGAAAGGAAACAAATAATCCATCTGTCATAACAGATCCAACAGAAATAAAAAATACCAAAACAGAATACTATGAAAGACTATACTCTTAACAAATTTGAAAACCTAGAGGACATGGACAAATTCCTGGATTCATATCACCTACCAAAATTATCACAAGGTGAAGCAGAACAACTTAATAAATCCATTACAGGGAAGAGATTGAAAAAGTCATCAAAAAAACTGCCAACCAAAAAAAAAGCCTGGGAACAGATGGCATCACTGCAGAATTCTACCAAGCTTTCAGAGAAGAGTTATCTCCAATACTACTGAGACTATTTCACAATATAGAAAGGGGTGGCATACTACCAATTTCATTCTATGAAGCTAGCATAACCCTAATACCAAAACTAGGGAAAGACCCAACCGAAAAGGAGAACTACAGACCGATATCACTCGTGAATCTAGATGCAAAAATCTTCAACAAAATTCTTTCCAGTAGAATACAACAACATATCAGAAAAGTAATCCATCATGACTGAGTTGGATTCATACCAGAGATGCAAGGCTGATTCAATGTCAGAAAAACAATTAACGCGATCCACCACATAAATATCACAAAAGACAAGAATCAGCTGATTTTGTCCATTGATGCAGAAAAGGCATTTGATAAAGTCGAACACCTATTCATGCTAAAAACTGCCTGCAAAATAGGAATGGACTGTGAATTCCTCAATGTAATATGGGCCATTTATACAAAGCCAACTGCCTATACCAGCCTGAATGCAGAGAGACTGAAAGAGTTTCCCTTGAGAACAGGAACTAGACAACGATGCCCACTCTCACCTCTCCTATTCAACATTGTACTAGAAGTTCTAGCCAGAGCAACTAGACAAGACCAAGAAATAAAGGGCATCTGCATCAGCAAAGAAGTCAGAATCTCCCTATTTGCAGAAGATATGATGACATATGCAGAGAATCCTCAAGAATCCATAAGTAACCCACTCAAACTGATAAAAGAGTTCAGCAAAGTCTCAGGATACAAGATAAACATAAGTAAATCAGTAGGATTCCTTTATAGCAACAACAAGATTATTAATGAAGAAATAATCAAATCAATACCATTTACTATAGCCCCTAAGAAGATAAAGTACTTAGGAATAAATCTAACTAGAGAAATAACAGACCTTTACAAAGAGAACTACAATTGCTTACTACAAGACACTAAGAGAGACTTACATAAATGGAGAAACCTACCCTGCTCATAGATAGGAAGACTTAACATTGCAGAAATGTCTTATTTTATCCCCAATATATAATGCAATCCCAATGCAAATTCCAGTGACATTTTTTAATAAGATGGAGAAACAAATCACCAACTTTGTTTGGAAAGGGAAGAAGCCCTGGGTAATCAAAGCACTACTGAAGAAGAAAAACACACTGGGCGGCCTCTCACTACCCAACTTTAGAACCTATTGCACTGCCACATTAGTCCAAACAGCCTGGTACTGGTACAAAAAGAGACTGATAGATCAATGGAACAGAATTTATACCCCAGACACGACACCATCTTCCTATGAACAGTTGGTACTCGACAAACGCCCTAAGACATTCAACTGGGATAAAAACAATCTCTTCAGCAAACGGTACTAGCAAAATTGGATATCCATCTGCAATAAATTGAAACAAGACTCATATCTTACACCATATACCTAAACCAACTCAAACTGGATAAAAGACCTAAATATCAAATATAAAACGATAAAGCTCATCCAAGAGAAAGTAGGAACAACAATGAAAGGTTTAATACACAACGTAGACAGACTTCAAAATCTGTCAAACAAACCACAATCATCAGAAGAGAAAGTAGATAAGTGGGAACAATTAAGAATCAGTCACTTTTGCTCATCCAAAGACTTTATTCATAGAAGTAAAGACCACTTACAGAATGGGAAAAAATATTTGGCAACTAAATCTCAGACTGACACCTGATCTCCATAATCTATAAGGTACTACAAAATATCAATAAGAAAAAGATAAATCATCCAATCAAGCAGTGGGCAAAGGAGATGGACAGACATTTCTCTAAAGAGATCCAAGCAGCCACAATACACATGTGGACGTGCTCACGATCATTAGCTATTAAAGAAATTCAAATCAAAATGACAATGAGATACCATCTCACCACACCAAGGTTGGCCATGATCCAAAAAACACAAAACAACAAATTCTGGAAAGGCTGTGGAGAAACTGGAACTCTCCTACACTGTTGGTGGGATTGCAAAATTTTCCAACTTCTTTGGAAAGCAATCTGGTGCTTCCTTAAAAAGCTGGGTATAGGTGTATCTTTTGACCCAGTAATTCCACTGCTTGGAATATATCCTACAGAATCAAGGCCACTCACAGCAACTGATACATGGACACGAATGTTTATTGCAGCACAGTCCACAATAGCAAAAAGATGGAACTAACCCAGATGCCCAACAACAGAGGAATGAATAGGTAAACTATGGTATATGTACTCAATGAAACACTATGCAATGATAAAGAACAATGATGATTTTAGGAAACATCTCATAACCTGCTTTCAATTGGAGGACATTATGCTGAATGAAACTACTCAATGACAAAAGGACAAATGTTGTATGAGACCCTTATGATAAGAACTTAAAAACAGACTCATGCATAGAAGAAAAGACTCTTTGATGGCTGCCAGGGCGGTATGGGAGAGATTTCAAACAGGGGAGAGGACTTCAACATAACAGGATTATTCTGCCCATCTTAATCCAATATTGCAAGGAGAGTAGCTGGGGCGGGGGGGCTGGAGACCATGCTCTTAGGAGAAATCGAGGCCAGTTAGCACAACCAGTGTTGTGCTAAGAGAGCTTTCTGCACCCCACATTGGTGAGTGGTGTCTGGGGTCTTAAAATCTGCCGAGCTGCCATCTGAGGGTATAACAATGGTCCCAGCTCAGCAGGATGATCACGAAGGACCAAAATGCCATGGGGGGAAGAGAACCCAGCAGACAGAGAGACCCATGTGAGTGGGTGACTACATCGACTTGTGACCAGCAGAACCAGATGGTGCTTGGCCACCACGAGTGATAGCTGTGACGGATCTCACAAAGTTGAGTCTCACTGGCAACACAAGAATAGAAAGGGGTACATCCTGAGATCTCCAATAAAAGACCACAACTGACGGTCCAGGGGCCTTGGAGTTCCCCTGGTAGCATGGCTCCTGGCCTGATGCTGTCCCTGTCCATAATTCATAATGGAGGTCAACTCTTTAGACAGGAAAGGATTGGAGTTGGTGACACAGAGTGACCATATCATGTGTGCACTCCATGGTACTATGCATCTATAGGATGTCATCCTGCTGACCTCTTACTGGAGGCAGGGGAGTGGGTGGAGAGGAGGGGATAGGAAATTGTTGGGAGGATGAGACATATATGGAGCAGAGAGGAAGAGTGCTGTCACTGGGCAGGGACGGCAGTGGGAGCTGCATATAGATAGGCATGCAAATTTATATGGAAATGTACATTTTCATTCAATGATAATAATAATTAAAAAAAGCATCAGTTCTTCTTCCTTATTCATTGTCCAGCTTTCACATGCATATGAGATTGAAAATATCATGGCTTAGGTCAGGCTTACCTTAGTCTTCAAGGAAGCATCTTTACTTTTCAATACTTTAAAGATCTTTTGCAGCTGATTTTCCCAATGCAATGAGCCTTTTGATTTCTTTACTTTTTTAATTGTCATTAAGTGAAAGTATACAATCCAAATTAAATTTACATGCCTGCCTATCTGCAGCTTCTTCTGCTCTCCTTGCCCAGTGACAGCGTGTTCCTCCTTTTCATTCTGTATGTGTCGTATCCTCTTAACAATCTCCTATCCCCTCCTCTCCACCCTCCCTTCTCCCATCTAGAAAGTGACCAGCAGGACAGCATCCTATAACTGCATACAGCCATGAAGTACACATACCATATGGTCACATTGTGTCCCCAAGTACAATCCATTTTTGCCCAAAGAGTTGACCTCTATGGTGTTTTCTGGACAGGGGCACTAGCAGGTCTAGTGGCCATGCTTCTAGGGGAACTCTCAGGCCATCAAACCATCAATTGTAGTTTTTTAGTAGAGTTCTTGTGGTGCACCCCTCTTTTTCTCATGTTGCCACAGGGACTCAACATCTTGTGCCACATCACGGCTGTCTTTTGAGGTGGCTGGGCGCCATCTGGTTCTTCTAGTCATGTGATGACACAGTCACCCATTCACATGGGTCCTTCTGTATCCTGGGCTCTTTTTCCCTTGTGTTTTTGTTATTCTCAGTGGTCATTTGTTCTGGATGAGTTGGGACCATTTGCTGTACCTCATATAGCAGTTTGCTAGCTTTTAAGATCCCAGACGCTACTCCCCAATATGGGATGCAGAAGATTCTCTTCACAATAGGCTAGTTATGCCAAGTGGCCTCAGTGTCCCCCCAGAGCATGATCTCTAGAGACTGCCCCTGCTACTCTATCCTTGCAATATTGGGTTAAGATTAGAAGAGTTTTCAGTTTATATTGAAGTCTGGTTAAATTGATCTTCTTTCTACTGTGTGCCGTCACTGCTTTCACCCAACCAAATTTCTATCAACTATTAATCTGTGACCAATCCTTTCTCCCTCTCCTCATCCTTGGAGGTATCAAAGACTTTTCTTGTGCACATAAGTCTATTTTTAAGTCTTTATAATGGGGGTCTTATACAGTATTTGTCCCTTTCCCACTGATTGATTTCACTCAGCATGATGTCTTCTAACTGAAATCAGGTTATGAGATGCTTCCTAAAATCATCATTGTTCTTTATCATTGCATAGTGTTCCATTGAGTATATGCATTGTCATTTGTTTATCTATTCATCTGTTGATACGTATCTGGGTTGATTCCATCTTTTCACTATTGTGGACTGTCCTGCAGTAATCATTCATGTGCACGTATCTGTTCATGTGATAGCCTTTGTTTCTGTAGGATATAGTCTGAGCAGTAAGATTACTGGATCAAATAGCATATCTGTTTCCAGCTTTTTAAGGAAGTGCCAAATTGTTCTCCAAAGAGAATGCACTATTTTGTAATCCCATTAGCAGTGTAGGAGAGTTCCGTCTGTCCACAGCCTCTCCAGCATTTGATGTTTTGTGTTTTTTGGATTATGGCCAACCTTGTCGGGGTGAGATGGTATCTCATTGAAGTTTTGATTTAGATTTCTCTGATAGCTAATGATCATGAGTATTTCTTCATGTGTCTTTTGGCTACCTGGATGTCCTTTTCGGTGAAGTATCTGTCCATCTCCCTTGCCCATCACTCAGTTGGGTTATTTACTGTTTTCTTACTAACATTTTGCTGTACCTTGTAGATTATGGAGATTAGATGATGTCGATATAACATGTAGTTGCCAAATATATTTTCCCATTCTGTAGGTGGTCTTTTAACTCTTTAGATAAGCTCTTTGGATGAGTAAGAGTGTTTGATTCTTAGTAGTTTCCATTTATCTATTTTCTATTGATCATGCTTTTGTCAGATTTTGAAGTCTGTCTAAGCTGTGTATTAAAGCTTCCATTGCTGACCCTATTTTTTCTTACATGATCTTTGTCGTATTAGGTTTGATACTTAGGACTTTGATCCATTTAGAGCTAGTTTTTTTTTTTTTATGTAACATAACAGAGTGAAAATGTACATTCACATGTAAATTTACATGCCCCCCTATATGCAGCTTCCACTGCTCTCCCTGTCCGGTAACTGCACACTATTCCTCTCTGTAGAGCTAGTTTTTGTGTATGGTGTGAGAAATGGATCTTGTTTCAATTTTTTGCAGATGAATATCCAATTTTGCTAACACCATCTGTTAAAGAGACTGTTTTTACCCCAGTTTGCAATCTTAGGGCCTTGGTAGAATATCAACTGTTCATAAGAGGATGGTGGCATCTCTGGGGTCTCTACTCTGTTCTGTTGGTCTGTATGTCTCTTTTACTACCAATACCAAGTAGTTTTCACTACTGTGTCAGTATAATAGATTCTAATGTCTGATACTGTGAGGATCCCACTGTGTTCATCTTCTTCAATAGTGCTTTACATATTTAGGATTTCCTCCCTTTCCAAACAAAACTGATGATTTGTTTCTCCATCTCATTAAAAAAATGACACTGGAATTTGTATTGGGATTGCATTGTGTATGTAGATCACTTTGGGTAAAATAGATAGTTTCACAGTGTTAAGTCTTCCTATCCATGAGCAGGGTAGGTTTCTCCACTTACATAAGTCTCTTTTGGTTTCTTGCGATAAGGTCTTGTAGTTCTCTTTATATAGGTCTCTTATTTCTCTAGTTAGATTAACTCCTAAGTATTTTGTATTCTTGGGAGCTATTGTAAATGGTATTGATTTGATGGTTACTTCTTTGATGATCCCCTTGTTGGTGCAAAGGAATCCTACTGGTTTACTTATGTTTATCTTGTATCCTGATACTTTGCTAAACTTTTCCATTAGTTTCAATAATTTACTTATGGATTCTTTAGGATTCTCTGCATATACAATCATAGCATCTGCAAACAAGGAGATTTTTACTTCTTCTTTGCCCATACAGATTTCCTTAATTTCTTTGTCTTGTCTAGTTGCTTTGGCTAGGACCTCTAGTAAAATGTTGAATAGAAATAGTGATACCGGGCTTCCTTGTCTAATTCCCATTCTCAAGGGGAATTCTTGCAGCCTCTCTCCATTCAATATGATGTAGGTGGTTGCCTTTGTGTAGATGCCCTTTGTTGCACTGAGGAATTTCCCCTCTGTTCCTATTTTGCTGTAAGTTTTTAGCATGAACCAGTGTTAGACTTTGTTGAATGCCTCTTCTGCATCATTTGACAAAATCAGGTGATTCTTATCCTTTGTACTACTTATGTGGTTGATTACATTAATTGTTTTTCTGATGTTGAACCAGGTTTCATCCCTGGTGTGAATCCAACTTGGTTGTGATGAAGTATCTTTTTGATGTGTTGTTGAATTGTATTGGCTAGGATTTTTGTTGAAGATTTTTGCCTGTAGGTTCATGAGTGATATTGGCTTGTAATTTTATTTTTTAGTGGGATCTTTCCCTGGCTTTGATATGAGGGCTATGCTGGCATCATAAAATGAACATGGGAATATTCCATCCCTTTCTATGCTGTGAAATAGTCTCAGTAGTATTAGAGTTAATTCCTCTCTAAAAGTTTAGTAGAATTCTCTGGTGAAGTCATCTGTGTCAGGATTTCTTTTGGTTGCTAGTTTTTTGATGACTTTTTCAATCTATTCTTTGTGATGGGTTTATTAAATTCGTCTATTTCTCCTTATAATTTTGGTAGGTGATATGAATCTAAAAATTTCTCCATTTCCTCTAGCTTTTCAAATCTGTTAGAGTACAGTCTTTTGTAGTATTCTGTTATGACACTTTTGATTTCAGTTGGGTCTGTTGTGACATCTCCCATCTCATTTCTTATATGGGTTATTTGTTTTCTTTCCTGTTTTTCTTTCATAAGTTTAGCCAATGGTTTATCAGTTTTGTTCATCTTTTCAAAAACAATGGTTTTGGTTTTGTTACTTTTTCTTGTTGTTTTTCTATTCTCTAGTTCATTTAGTTCTGCTCTAATCTTTATGGTCTGTTTTCTTCTGGTGCCTGAGGGGTTCCTCTGTTGCTCCCTTTCTACTTGTTCAAGCTGTAGGGTTAATTCTTCAGTTTGGGTCCTGTCTTTCTTCTGGATGTATGCATTTATAGAGATAAATTGACCCCTGAGTACTGTCTTTTGATTTCTTGACAGTTGCTTCCATGGATGTTGATTGTAGAACCAAGGAAAACGAAATCTTTGACAACTTCAATCCTTTTTCTGTTGATGACAATGCTGCTTACTGGTCCAGTTGTGAGGATTTTTGTTTCCTTGAAGTAGAGGTGCACTCCACACTGAAGGCTGTGGTTCTTGATCTTCTATCAGTAAGTGTTTCAAATCCTCTTCACTTGCAGCAAGGTGGTGTCATTTGTGTAATATAGGTTGTTAGTGAGTAGTCCTCCAATACCTATGCTTTGTTCTTCTTCATATAATCCAGTTTCTCGGGTTATTTGCTCAGCATAAAGATTGAAAAGGTATGGTGAAAGGATACAACCCTGACACACACCTTTCCAGACTGTAAATCGTGTAGTGTCCCTTGTTCTTTTTGCACAAGTGCCTCTTGATCCACATACAGATTCTTTAAGAGCACAATTAAGTGTTCTAGAATTCCCATTCTCCACAATGTTATGCATAGTTTGTTATGATCCATACAGTTGGCTGTCTTTGCATAGTCAACGAAGCCAGCTAAGCCAAGTGCTGTCAAGTCGCATCCAACTCATGGCGACCCTTGTAAACATCTTTCTGGCATCCTGTGCTTTTAACCAAGATCCATCTGACATCAGCAATGATATCCCTGGTTCCACATCCTTGGCTGAATCTGGCTTGAATTTCTGGCAGTTCCTCGTCAATCTACTGTTGCAGCGACTTTTGAATGATCTTGAGCAAAACTGCATGTGATATTAACAATACTGTTCAGTAATTTCCATATTTGGTTGGATTGCCTTTGTTTGGAGTGGTCAAAAATGTAGATCTCTTGCAGTCAGTTGGCCAGGTAGTCATCCTCCAAATTTCTTGGCATAGACAAAAATGTTATTATGTAGTAAAATTTCTCACAGAAAATGAGACAAAATCTTCAAGACTATGGAGTAGAAAACTGTTTCTTAAACAGACCACTAAAAGTCCTAACAATAAAGATTTACAGTGAACTTCATTAAGATCCAGAAAGGTTGTTCATCAGCAGACAATATTATGCAGTTAAGAAACATTGCTATGTTTGAGCCAAGGTTGCAGCCATTTGCCAATCCATACCATTGAGAATCTTCCTCTTTTCTTGGTGACTCTCAACTAAACATGATATCCTTCTCAAGGGACCAGTCCCTCCACCATCTTTGCTTCTAAGGAGCATTCTGTCTACACTTCTTACAAAACAAATTTTTTCACTCTTCTGGAAGTCCAGGGTATATTCAATATTCTTTGGCAGCACCATTATTCAAACGCATTGATTCTTTTTCATTTTTTCTCATTCATTGTCCTGCTTTCCAATGCATATGAGGCAAATGAAAACACCATGGCCTGGGTCAGGGGTGTTATAGTCTCCCGTGTGACATCTTAGCATTGTCTTTTACAGGAGATTTGACTTTTTGATTATTGCTTCCATGGGTGTTGATTGTGATTCCAAGTAGAACAAAATCCTTGATAAAATCAATACTTTTTCT
The DNA here is from genome assembly GCA_028571685.1 of Heterohyrax brucei. Taxonomy (NCBI): domain Eukaryota; kingdom Metazoa; phylum Chordata; class Mammalia; order Hyracoidea; family Procaviidae; genus Heterohyrax; species Heterohyrax brucei. The sequence goes on from CM053159.1 coordinate 85,817,388, forward strand.
ATTTATCATGATGTTGCTTACTAGTTTAGTCATGAGGATTTTTATTTTCTTTATGTTGATGTGAAATCCACATATTCAAAGGTTTTTCTTTTTTGTCTTCATCAGTAAGCGGTTCAAGGGTTTGAAGTCCTCTTCACTCCCACTGAGCAAGACTGTGTCATCTGTGTAATGCAGGTTGATAATGAGTCTTCTTCAAGCCCAGATGCCTGTTCTTCTTCAGAGAGTCCAGCTTCTTGGATTATTTGCTCAGCACAGAGATTTAGTAAGTACAGTGGAAGGATAGGAAGGATACAGCCTTGGATGCACACATTTCCTGATTCTAGACCACACAGTATCTTCTTGTTCTGTTCTAATGACTATCTCTTAGTGCAGGTTCTAATGAATACAATAAAGTGCTCTGAAATTCCTAGTTTTCATAATGTTATCCATAATTTGTATGATCCACACAGTTGAATGCCTTTGCTCAGTCAATAACATACAGGTAAGTATCTTTCTTGTATTCTCTGCTTTTCGCCAAGATCAATCTGACATCAACAGTGATACCCTGGTTCCATTCTGGCACTTCACTGTCTGTGTACTGCTGCAACTGATTTTGAATTATTTTTAGAATAATTTTACTTCTCTGTGATATTTATGATATTGTTTGATAATTTTAACCTTCCTTTGGAACACCTCTCTTTGCAATGGCCTTGAAAATGACTATTTTCCAGTCAGTTGCCCAGGTAGCTGTTTTCCAAGTTTCTTGGCTTAGGCAAGTGAGCACCTCCAGTGCCGCACCTGTTTGCTGAAATCTCTCAGTTGGTATTCCATCGGTTCTTGAAGCCTGGTTTTGTGCCAATGCCTTCAGAGCAGCTTGGACTTCTTCCTTCGGTGTTATTGGCTCTTAATTATATGCTTCTTCCTGAATTGTTTGAACGTTGACCAGTTCTTTTTGGTACATGGCATTTTCTGTTGTCTCATATGCATGGGAAAGCTGGGCAATGAATAAGGAAGACAGAAGGAGAATTGGTATCTTTGAATTACAGTGTTGGTGAACAACACTGAAAATACATGAACTCCAGAAGAAAGAACAAATCTGTCTTAGCAGAAGTCCAGGAAAGATGTTCCTTCAAAGCAGGAGTGGTGAGGCTTTGTCTCAGGTACTCCGGGCATGTTAGCAGGAGGGGCCAGTCCCTGGAGAAAAACATCATGCTTGGTAAAGCAGAGGTTCAGGGATAAAGAAGACGACCCTCAGGGAGATGGACTGACCAGTAGCGATGACATGGCCTCAAGTATAATAAGGACTGTGGGCATGGTGCAGGACTGGGTTGTGTCTCTTCCTGTTGTACATAGTATTGCTCTTTCTACCCAGACATCCTATCATTTAAATTCTTATTCCTATTTCACACATGCCTCTTAATTAACGGTACTCCATGAGTAAGTAGCCAAAGTAAAAACGAATGAACTTCTTCTGTCTCTCTTGAAAAATGACCCCAAATCCCATAAAATAATATTAAAAGGAAAGAATTACCCTTCTAAATTGTGTTTTCATGGAGCTATTTTTCAAAATGCAATTTGAAAGTTATAGCTAAGTTAATAGTTATGACATAATTCCAACACAGGGTTTTTAGAAGGATTTTTCTTTCCTTCAAACAAAGCCATGCTACTTCAGATTCATGTGGCTGAAATGTGCTGTTTCTTTCTCGTCTCTTTCGGATGGAGGTTTTGAAGCTGACTGCCGCCAGTTCCCACAGCAGATGTCAGACACGTGTTTTTTTGTGTCTGTTAAATGCAGTCACACCTTGTAATTCAGCTCTGATTACAACATGGATGGGAGGAGACTTTCTGCAGTTGAGGGATGGAAAATTTGGATGGCAGTTTGTAATATCCTAAAAGAAATATCTTGAAGCTCTGGTTGTACAATGATTAGCTACTTGGCTTCTGACTGAAATGTTGGAGTTTCAAACCCACCCAGAAGCTCCATGGGAGAGAAACCTGGCAATCTGCTTCTGCAGAGAATGAAACCAAACCCAAACACTTGCCATCTGGTCAGAATGACTCACAGTGCCCTACAGGGCAGAGTAGAACTGTCCCATGGGGTTTTCAAGACTGGCAGGGAGGCGTGGTGGGACAGTGGTTAAAGTGCTCAGCCACCAACCAGAATGTCAGTGGTTCCAAACCACCAGCAGCTCCATGGGAGAAGGATGTGTCCAGGCTTCCATAAAGCTTTTCAGCCCAGGAAACCCTAGGGTACAGTTCTACTCTGCCACCTGCGGCCACTACGAATCAGAATCGACTGCCGAGTACCAAAGAGAACAGCAAAACAAATTACACACCTTGTGGAGACAAAGGAAAGTAAACCCGAAGAGACCAGGCTGTGTCAGCCAAAAGCTGTCCAGTCGGCGGTCAGAACCCGCCGCGAGGAGGACAGAGGTACCATGACCTCACCCAGGAGCAGCCTTGCGATTAAGGGAGTCCTTGTACAAGGGAAAGAAGGAAGCTTAATGGAATCTTCTTCTTTTCTCTTCCCTAAAGGTACTGTGTGGCCTAACCGTGAACTCTCAGAATATAAAATGGTAAAGATAAAAAAAGACTCTCTGGAATATGTGATAAATTTGAAAACAAGTGGAAAAAAACAGAAATAGTGCCTGGAAAAGCGGTGGAGCCTTCCTCAAACAGGAGCTGATAAAGGTGAAGCTCAGGGCTGGGGCCTGGAGCTGGGTCTATAGAACAGACCGTTCAATCATTCCATGGCTGTTTCCTTTTTTGTTTAAGATAATGCAATAGCTGAAAAATCAATTTGCAGCCTTTGTGGTTTCTATGATCCAATTTTCAGGATAGGAAAAAAATAACCCAACTGCATGTGGTGGTAAGCCAGGAAAGAACACTTCTGTGACAAGTGCCTGCCCACTTGTCACTCTTGTCTGATGTAAACCCCCTTTTGAAGAAATTGACCTAGATACATGCAAATAGAAGTAATAAATAAATGCCTCCCACTATTGCTTTAAGGTGCCTTTCTGGAAAAGCTGTCACCTCAGATGGCAGCTGCAAAGTTGTGTGGTGCCTAGAAAGCTCTGTTACAGGGACCGCACTTGGTCTAGCCCACGTGTTGGTGTGATGATGCCATTACATTACACCTCCTCCTTTTAGAGGAGCCTATACAGCCCAGACCACGTGGCAGTGTATGGAAGGGAATGGGCACTTGTGGGATGTTATGGATTGAATACTGTCCCCCAAAATATATGCGGCCAACCCAGTATCTTGGAGTCAGAGACTTGGTGACCCAGTGATTAGGAGCTCAGCTACTAACCAAACGGCCAGTGATGTGACTCCACCAGCCACTCTTTGGACACCCAAGGGGTCAGTTCTACTTTGTCCAGTAGGGTCACCGTGAGTCAGAAGTGACTGGACGGCAGTGGGTTTCTATATCAGCAGATGTGATCCCATCTGGGAATAGGGTTTTCTTTGAGTCCTAGTCACCTAGTGCTGCTGTAACAGAAACACCACCAGCAGATGGCTTTAACAAACACAAGTTCGTTCTCTCACAGTCTAGGAGGCTGCAAGTCCAAATTCAGGGCACCAGCTCCAGGAGAAGTTTTCTCTCCCTGTTGGCTCTGGGAAAGGTCTTTGCCATCAATCTTCCCCTGGTCTAGGGGCTTCTTAGGGCAGGGATCCCAGGTCCAGAAAACAGACTCTGCTCCCAGTTGTTCCTGGGTAGCGGTGATGAGGTCCTGCAGGCTCTCTGCTCCCCTCTCTCTTTTACGCCTCAAAAGAGGCCGATTCAAGATGCAGTTGGCCCCTGTAGACTGCGTCCTGCTCATTAACGTAACAGCCTGTAATCTCGCCTTGTTAATGTCATGTTCCTGTTGCTGTCACGTGCCACCTTGTCTGTTCGGACTCACAGCGACCGCATAACCAAACCCAATGCTACCCGGCCCCACACCATGCCTGCCATCAGTTTCGTGCCTGAGCCCACTGTGGCGGCCACCGGGCCAGCCCATCTCACTGAGGGTCTGTGTCTTTTCTGCTGATCCTCTACTTTACCAGGCATGATGGCCTTCTCCAGGGACTGAGATTTTAACCTTGCAGTGGTTAGAACTTACAACTTAGAGGATAATCACATCAGATGACCAAATGTTGAACAACCACTCAGTACTGGGCTTCATGGCTCAGCCAAGGTGATGCACAGTTTGGGGAACACAGTTTAATCCATGACACATTTATATTATGAGACCCTATCAATATAGAGTGTGTCTTAAACCAATCACTTTAAACATATAGAAAGAGCAGATCAGGCTTAGAAGCAAGCAAGCAGAAAGGTGAGGTGAGAAACCAGCCACATGAAGATGTCCGGGACCTGAAGAACAGAGGGCAGAAAGAGATGAGGACACCCCAGCATGACAGACGAGACAGCCTTCCCTTCGAGCGGACACCCTGAATCTGGAATTCCAGTCTCCTCACCTGGGAGCAAAAAAGCACTGGTCTCACAATGGCTCAGCCTGCAGCTGCTAAGTGAAAGGCTCTCTGTTACCCAACAACCACTCTGCTTCCATGAAAGTTATAGCACTGAGGACCCTCTAGTGCATTGCCCCTCTGTCCTATGGGGTCACTGTAAGTCAGAATCAACTCAGCAGCACCCATCCACAGTAACAAGAGGACCAAGGGCAACCTGGTGATACTGAGGGACACAGGGGGTCAGGGGAGAGATGCTGCCCACGTCTCTGGTGACACAAGCCTCAGTCAGCACCCAGACCAGGAGGGACTGTCAGCTGCTGTAAATCCAACCCTGAAAGAGCTGCCGCTGAGTTTCCGCTGACTCACAGCGACCCCAGCTGCAGCGGAGTAGAACTGTGCTCCGCAGGGTTTCCTGGCCTGTCGTCTTTGCAGTGACACGTCACCAGGTCCTTCTTCTGCACGTCTTCTGGGTGAGTCCACTTCACCAGCTTAGCAGATGGCAGACTCGCAAAATCATTTGCCCCCAGAGACCGTATATGCCACCCCCATTTGCTGGGAAATCCCAGACCCAACAACAACAGCGTAGAATTCAGCTGGCTCAGAGTGATGATGTAGGCTGTGCCCTTCCTAATGTCCCCAGCTGCTGTCAGTTATTCCCAAGAACTTTCATTGGCTTCATCATTTCGGGCGCTACACACAGGTTCGGGGAAATGTTGCTGTCTGCCGCCCTGGTGGCTCTGCTGTCTGTTGCTCCGCCAGGTGTGGGAAGCCCCTCTGCCTCTGAAGAGACTCCACAGCCGAGTGCTTGCAGTCCCTCACTCTGCACAGAAATGGAAAGAATGTCCCTCTCCCAAACCCAGGGGGACCTGTCAGGCCATCCGGGCCTGAAAGCAACGCAACAGCAGCCCGTCATTCGAGGCCTCTCACCCAAACAGCCCTCCGACTTCTCGGGAGTCAGACCCAGTCTCTTGGTCAGCTGAGAACACAGGCACCCACCCCTCACCTCTCTCTTCGTCTCTCTTTCTGCTCAGCACCCAGCTGCTCCCAGCCCTCTTCCCTCAAAAGCACCTCTTCCAGGACAACGAAAAAACCAGAACAGCTGTCATGTATGGGAACTCAAGACTAGAAATTAAATGTAGAAAATGTGGAGCATAACTTCAGTCTTATGGAATCCAAACTTTGTGGAACTCTAGAGGCTGCAATAACCCTGGAACTATCACCCTGAGATAATCTTCAAACCCAAATTTCATCTTTGTTTTTTTTAAGAAAAATGTCCTTTCAAAACCTTGAAAGTTTTGGGGGGAGTAAACAAAACGACTAAAGGCAAAGAAAAGCTGCTTTATGGAGAAGCCTCTTGGGTGGCATTCATGGAGACACCGAGGGCATCTGTTCCAGTCTTTGCTGCTGAGTGGCTGCAGCAGGTACCAAGATAGCCCAACAAGGAAAAGCCAGAAGACCCCCAGCAGCTGAGCCAGGTGGGGGGCGGAGCACCCACACCAGGGCTGAGCCGCCAGTGGCCATTCTGTGTTCCTGGGCACAATGTTCCAGCAGCTCAATGGCAATTGCTCCTGCGGACACACCCACCCTATAAATCCCACCAAGGAGCTCATTAACAGGAGCTCCCTGCATCCACTGCCTTTTCTGCTCCGGCGCAAGCTGCGGCCACTGGGGCTGGCCGAGCAACAGCTCCTGGAATCTCAGGAGACCTGCAGCCCCGGAGAAGGTAAAAGCATTACATCACGAGGTTGTCATGGTAACTCGCCAGGCTGCCTCTCTGGAATTGTGCAGCCCAGGAGACAGGATCAGTGAACAGGACAGAGCCACAATGCGGAGCAGGTGCCCTGCAGCCTCAAGACTGTGGCTCAGCTCAGACAGGTGACAGCCGGCACTGCCTCAGACAGCCCTTCCTTTGGTTCCATCAAAAAGCAAAGTAAGTCCATAATAGAAACTGACTGAAGTTGACTTAACGTGCTATTTGCAAGTCAGAGTAACATTTCATCTAGAGTCAAAATGCTCCAAAGACAGCGCTCAGTCTCTGTTTGCCTGGAGCAACAGAAGAAGGAGAGGCAGGAGTGAGAGCAGGACATGGGATGTGTGGCTGAGTGCCACCATGAACAGCTGCCCCCTTTACCATGAGCTGGAAGAACTGTATGGCGTCCAGCTACTGCTACTGAAGGCGTTGATCAAAGATTCTACAGAAGGATCCTGGTCAAAAGGGGGAAACTTTAGAACAAAATCTCAAATGCTCACAGACTCCAGACTTACACGGAGGTTGAATGAATCCATGAAATGGTTACCCTGAAGTAATCTTTAAAAATATCCCCTGTAGTCTCCTGCACACCAAACAGTAGTTTAGCTTAACAAGCAAAGACCGTCTGCTTGAGCTCAGTGCTCTTTCAACCTTTACCAATATGGGGTCAAACTGACAACAGCAGCTGGAAAGTTTAGGTAAGAAACTTAACCCACTGCCGTCAAGTGAATTCTAACTCATAGCAACCACATGCGACAGAACTTGCCCATAGAATTTCCAAGGAGCTCCTGGTGGGTCTGAACTACTGTACCACCAGTGTTTCCTGGAAACTTAGGGGGCAGTAAGTTTTTGTTCACGGAGGAGGAACGACTTAAAAAAAGAGGAGAGAATGATTGCACAACTTGAAGAACGTAATCAGTGCCACCAAACTGTACATGTAGAAACTGTTGAACTGGTGCAGTGCACGGGCTCCCAATTCACGGGCCGAAAGCCGACTGGCTAGTGCAGAAACTCAGTGAACACCAGGTAGAAAGTGAAAATAAAGTCAACCTGTTAAAACTAAGTCACTGAATAAAGAAAGGTCAGTGGCTTTGGAGATCCAGTTCACTTAGTGACCCTGCATCTGTCAGTGGGAACAGAGGTGACTGAGGGTAGAATTCTTGCTTGTCACGCGGGAGGCCCAGGCCCTGTTCCTGGCCCACACGCCTCGCGCACTAGTGCTGCCCCTCTGTCGGCGGGGCCGTCTGTGGCTGTGAGGCTGGACGTGTTTGCACGGACCTTCCAGAGTAACTGGGGCTTGGAGGGAAGGCTCGTCTCTCCACTTCCCATGAAAGGGACCCGGTCGGTGTGAAAGCCCTCCAGGTCACAGCCGTCCAGCCCACAGCTGACCATCGGGATGGCTCAGGGCCTGGTAGTATTTCTTTCCATTGCACACAGGGTTGTCACAAGTCCCCTGCCAACCATGTCTGTCTCCTGCGATTCTGAAGGGAAGTGGGAATGAGACCTGGGGTTCATCAGTGAGATAAACTGAGGCACAGGGGACATCTGTGTCCATTGGCTTAGCACCATTCATAAGGACAGTATTCTACATCTGACTTTGGTGGGGAGCTTCTGAGGCCTGAAAAGCTTTCCAGCAGTCATCTGAGATACATCTATCGGTCTCATTCAGCCAGAGCGAAGGAGAGGGGAGACAGCTGAAGACTCAAGGAAGCAGTCAGTCTCAGGGACTAAAGGGCCACATGAACCAGACTGTGTGACCCAGAGGCCAGAAGAACTATATGGTGCTTGGCTGACACTACTGACCATTCTGACTGGGATCATGGTGGAGGGCCTCCAGCAGCCCAGAGAAACGTGGAGAAGAAAAATCAAACCCAGAAGAAAGGCCAGACTTGCAGGTCTTCCAGAGACTGGAGGGATGCCCCAGGACTCTGATCCTAAGACAGACACCCTTCTAACGTGAAACGGAAGCCATTTCCTAGAGACCAAACAATAGACAAGCCCATAAAACAAGAAATAACACCTTAGAACAGTTACATGAGGCTAGAAGGGCAAAATCTGCCCCAAAGCACAGACAAGAAATCAGGAAAACTGGATGGAAGGTCACGGGGAACCCAGGAGGGAACAGACAGAGTGCCAACCCACAGAAGGGCCTGCAGACGACGTCGTGGGGTGTTGTGTGTGCAGGTTCTCGAGTGGAAAGCTGTCTGCTCTGCAAACCTTCTCCTAAAGCATAACAAAGTCTTTCAAAATAAATAAATCAATGAAACAAACCAGGGAGGGTTGCCTTTCCTCTGTTTGTCACCTTGGAGTCAAGTCTGACTGGACAGAATAGAGCAGCCCCGTGGGGTTTCCAAGGCTGCCATCTGGCCGGATCTCTCTCCCACAGAGCAGCTAGGTGGGTTCAAACAGGTGAACTTCCAGTTAGCAACAGAGCACTTGAACCGCACACCACCAGTGTCCCTGCCCTTCCTCTAGCCACTGGAGAAACAGGAAGGCTTTTGTCCCAGTTTTTGTTCAAGGTGACTCTCAGTGACCTTTGCTGTTACTGTCAGACGGCCTCATGTCGGTGCCGCCTCACGGAGAGCCCGTGTGTGCGGAACAGAGCCGCTCCTCAGTGTTGCCTTGCCTGTGACCTCTAGACCGTGCCAGACTGTACCGTGCCGGACTGTGCCGTGCCGGACTGTGCCGTGCCGGACTGTGCCGTGCCGGACTGTGCCGTGCCGGACTGTGCCGTGCCGGACTGTGCCGTGCCGGACTGTGCCGTGCCGGACTGTGCCGTGCCCTGCAGATCGCCCAGCCAAGGGCACGGGAGACGGAGGTCCTGTCCCACGTGCCTGCCTCTGCTCTTTTTTCAATACTGGCTCTTCCTGTTGGCTTAGCCCAGAACTTCAGCATTGTTTTAGTATCAGGAGCCTGGGAAAGCACCAGCCTCTCTGAAAAGGGTTCTTGTGGTGAGTTGAAGCAACAGGGTGGATATTCTCTCAGAAGCAGAAGAGACCTGGCAACCTTGAGCGGCCCCACTCGTGGGCTTCTTCCTGGACATGAGCACGGAGAGAAGGCCAAGACTTCTGCAAGAAGCTTATGGGATGTTGTCTGATCGCGTAACAATAGGGAGTAAGGCCGCCAACGTGGAAATAGCAGGTCTGGAGATGAGGACGTGCCTAACGGCTGCGGACAATGAGCTTAATGACAAATGCACTGCAGTTAAAGAACACGCTTCCCGCCACCGCAGGAAGGAAACAGAAATAAGGGGAGAGGTGACACTCAGCCCAGAATTCTTCCCCATGCTCTGGGACTTGTTTTCTCACACCCTGAAGCCCACTTGGTCCTTAAAACATTATGACTGTCGTCTGGTCACTTTGCATACATATCTTATTTAATCTTCATAACAGAGGGTCAGTGAAAAGGAAGGGGACCTTCAACTACACGGACTGACATCAGGGCTGCAACGAAGGGCTCCACACACCTGCTTTTGGGAGGGAGGTGCAGGACCAGACAACACTGGGTTCTGTTATACATGAGCTCACTATGAGTTGCAACCAACTCAAAGACACCTAGCAGTGACAAGAAGTAGATCAAATGGACAGCAGTGCTGTAGAGCACCAGCAAAGAGATGTAAAGAGAGGAGCAAGCAGCCCCCCTTGGGGACCCCGGACCGTCAACAAGGAAAGCAGTGCTGGAAGCTGAGCTGAGCTTGTCCCTCGGAAAGGACTGGGGTCCCTGTGCCTCAGAAGCTTTCAGTCCAGGGGAAGATTGAGGACAAGCACCTCCCATCAGTGCCTGCAGAGAAAGCCCTCCCCTGGAGCTGACACCCTGAATTTGGACTTTTAGCTTACTGGACTGTGACAACTAAACTTCCTCTTTTTAAAGCCGTCCACTTGCAGTATTTCTGTTAAAGCAGCGCTAGATAACTGAAGCAGTGAGAAGGGGTGCACAACTTGTAGAACATTGTCAGGGTCACCAAACTACTCATAAAAACTGTTGAATTGGCAGTTTTGCTGTGTACATTTCAACAACAACAAAACAATAAATTATTGAAAAAAGTAGTAATTGACAGTGGGTAAGAACGGCTGTACAGGAACAATGGCTGTGTTTCCATAGAGTTTTACTTACATAAACAATGAAATAAGTCAACAGGTTATTACATGGACGCATCTACGTTGTCCATGATCTTGACCCTGTATTTGACCAAGCAGTATTTGTAGAGAAAAGGAAGACTCCCCCAAGATGGACTGACACAGTGGCTGCAACAACACGCTTGAGCGTGACCATGATGCTGGTGACAGCATGGGACCAGCGGGTGTTTGTTTCTGTGGTACATGAGTCACTATGAGTCAGAACTGGCTCGATGGCATCTAGTGATAGCTGCAGCAGCATCTTCATTGTAAGAACTTTGATGCTTTTGTTCTTTCTGTTTTATTATGATTGAATGAAAATCTTCATTCCCATATAAATTTGCATGCCCACCTGTATGCAGCTCCCACTGTTCTCCCTGCTTGGTGACAAAACACTCTCCCTCTCCACTCTCCACATGTCTTATCCTCCCAACAATCTCCTATCCCCTCCTCTCCACCCAATCCCTGCCACCAGTAAGAGGTCAACAGGATGACATCCTATAGATGTATAGAACCATAAAGTGAACACATGATATGGTCACTCTGTGTCGCCAAGTCCAATCCATTCCTGTCCAAGAGGTGACCTCCATTATGATTTATGGACAGGTGCAGCATCAGGGCCAGGGGCCATGCTCCCAGGGGAACTCCAAGGCCCGTGGACCATCAATTGTGGTCTTTTAATGGAGATATCAGGGTGCACCCCTTTTTATTCTTGTGCTGCCAGTGAGATTCAACTTTGTGAGCGCCATCATGGCTATCACCGATGGTGGCTCAGTACTACTTGGTTTTTCCGGTCACACGTTGATGTAGTCACCCATTGCTTTGGGTCTGTCTGCCTTCTGGGTTCTCTTCCCCCCGTGAAGTTTTGGTCCTTGATGATCATCCGTTCCTGCTAAGTTGGAACCATTTGCTATATCCTCAGATGGCAGCTTGGCAGCTTCTAAGACCCTAGATGCCACTAACCAATGTGGGGTGCAGAGGGCTCTCTTAGCAAAGCACTAGTTGTGCCAATTGGCCTCAATTTTGCCTGAGAGCATGGTCCCTGGCCCCCAGCCCCAGCTACTCCATCCTTACAATATTGGGTTAAGATGAGAGGAGTAATCATGTTATGTTGAAGTCCGGTTAATATTGATCTTCTTTCTAATGTGTGCTGTCACAGATTTCACCCAATCAAATTTCTGTCAACTATCTAATCTAAACCCTCCCCCCTCACTCTTCCTCCCTCCCCACCCTTGCAGCTGTCAAAGAATCTTTTCTTCTATGCATGAGTCAGCTTTCCAGTTCCTATCATAGGGGTTTCATACAATATTTGTCCTTCTGTCGCTGACTACTTTCACTCAATTGAAACCAGTTTATGAGATGTTTACTAAAATCATTGCTGTTCTTTTATCATTGCATAGTGTTCCACTGAGCATATATACCATAATTTACCTATCCATTCTTCTGATGTTGAGCTCCTGGGTTGGTTCCATCTTTCTGCTACTGTGGACTGTGCTGCAAACATTTACATGCGTGTATCAACTGGTGTGTACCAACTGGTGTGAATGGCCTGAATCTGTAGGATATATTCCGAGCAGTGGAATTACTGGGTCAAATGATATATCTGCACCCAGCTTTTTAAGGAAGCACAAGATTGCTTTCTAAAGAGGTTGGACCATTTTGCAATCCCACCAACAATGTAGGAGAGTTCCAATTTCTCCACAGCCTTTCCAGCATTTGTTGTTTTGCATTTTTTAGGTCATGGCCAACCTTGTTGGGGTGAGATGGTATCTCATGGTAGCTTTGATTTAAATTTCTTTAATAGATCGTGAGCACGTCTGCATGTGTTTTTTGGCTGGCTGCATCTCCTCTTTAGAAAAATTTCTGTCCGTCTCTTTGCCCATTGCTTAACTGGATGATTTATCTTTTTCTTGTTGGTATTTTGTAGTACCTAATAGATTATGGAGATCAGGCATTAGTCTGACATATAATTGCCAAGTATTTTTTTTCCATTCTGTAGGTGGCCTTTAAATTCTATTAATCAAGTCTTCGGATAAGCAAGTGTTTGATTCTTAATAGTTCCCATTTATCTTTTTTCTCCTCTGTTGTTTGTGGTTTGTTTAACAGATTTTGAAGTCTGTCTACGTTGTTTATTATACCTTCCATTGTTGTTCCTACGTTTTCTTGGATGAGCTTTACTGTTTTAGATTTGATATTTAGATCTTTTATCTAGTTGTATCAGGTGTAAAATATGTGTCTTGTTTCAATTTACTGCAGAGCCAAAGCCAAGTGCTGTGCAGAAGGATATCCAATTTTGCCAGCACCATTTGTTAAAGAGATTGTTTTTATCCCAGTTTAATGTCTTAGGGTCTTTGTCGAATATCAGCTGTTCACAGGAAGACGTTGTCATCTCTGAGGTACGAATTCTGTTCCATCGATCTGTCTGTCTGTCTTTGTACCAGTACCAGGCTGTTTGGACTACTGTGCCAGTGTAATAGGTTCTAAAGTCAGGCAGTGAGAGGCCTCCCAGTGTGTTCTGCTTCTTCAGTAGTGCCTTACTTATCCAAAGCTTCTCCCCTTTCCAAACAAAGTTGGTGATCTGTTTCTCCATCTCACTAAAAAATGTCACTGGAATTTGTATTGGGATTGCATTATATAACATGATTGCTTTGGGTAAAATAGACATTTTCACAATGTTAAGTCTTCCAATCTATAAGCAGAAAAGATTTCTCCATTTATGTAAGTCTCTCTTAGTTTCTTGTAGTAAGGACTTGTAGTTGTCTTTGTAAAGGTCTGTTATTTCTCTGGTTACATTTATTCCTAGGTACTTTGTCTTCTTAGAGGCTCTAGTAAATGGTATTGATTCGGTGATTTTGTCATTAACAGTCTCATTGTTAGTATAAAGGAATCCTAATGATTTACTTACGTTTATCTTGTGTCCTGAGACTTCGCTGAACTCTTTTATCGGTTTGAGTAGTTTACCTACAGATTCTTTGGGATTCTCTGCATATACCGTCATATCATCTGCAAATAGAAAGATTTTGACTTCTTCTTTGCTGATGCAGGTGTCTTTTTATTTCTTGGTCTTGTCTAGTTGCTCTGGCTAGAACTTCTAGTACAATGTTGAATGGGAGAGGTGAGAGTGGGCATCCTTGTCTAGTTCCTATTCTCAAGGGAAACTGTTTCAGTCTCTCTCCATTCAGGATGATGTAGGTAGTTGGCTTTGTTTAAACAACCCTTATTGCATTAGGAATTTGCTGTCTGTTCCTATTTTGCTGAGAGTTTTTAGCATGAATCGGTGTTGAACTTTATCAAAAGCCTTTCCTGCATTAATAGACAAAATCAGGTAATTCTTATCTTTTGTGTTATTTATGTGGTTGATCACATGAGTCATATCTGACTCAATGGCACTTGGCTTGGGTGGCTGGCTGATCACATGGAATTGTTTTTCTGATGTTGAACCAGCCTTGCATCCCTAGTGTGAATCCAACTTGGTCATGATGGATTATTTTTTGGATATGTTGTTGTATTTTATCTGCAAGAATTTTGTTGAAAATTTTTACATCTGGATTCATGAGTGATATCGGTCTGTAGTTCTCCTTTTTTGTTGGGTCTTTCCTGGCTTTGGTACCAGGGTTATGCTGGCCTCATGAACTTTGATGCTTTCTGATAGCAGAACATCTTAGTAATAACTGAAGATGTGGTTCTCGGACAGTTTTTCCATCCCATGCCCTAATGCTACCTGCTGCCCTAACATCACTGGCTATCCATTCTGTCCCATGCCTCCCCCCCGCCCTTTCCTCCAGCAGTTGCTTGTGATCTCTGGGTGTTTCTTGTTGTTTTTACTGCATCTGAAACTGATTGTCCCAATCTAGCTACATCTTAGAGCAATTGAGCTTCACCACACACCCCTTCTACCTTGATCCTAACACTCCCTTCAAAGCAAAGATTAGAGATACATCCTTGAGAAGGGAAAAATTCAATTGGAATGCCCACTCCATTCTTCTCTGTCTCATGTTCTTCCCCTGTCTCTCATTCTTCCTATTCCAGCTTCTATCTAACGTCCCTGGAAAGCCTCTGAGTTCTGCATTGCTTGTTCCCTCTGCCTGGTTCCTCTTACCCCAGATTCATATGGCCTGCTCCCTGAAGTCTTTCAGATCTTTCTTCATATCTCTTTTTACTAAATCTTCTCTGGCATCCTGTTTATAGTGGTAAAACCCTTCCCTAACACATATGAATCCCTGGCAAGTTCAAACACTTAACATTCTTGTATGCTGACCAAAAGAATAAAGGTTCAGGTCTCCCAAAGGCACTTGGAAGAAAGGCCTGGTGCTCCCCTTCTGAAAACTCAGCCATTGGAAACCCTACGGAGCCCAGTTCTCCTCTGATGCAAGCGGCTCACAAACAGGTCAGAACCGATTCCACAGTAACTGGATTTTCCCCAACACACACACACACACGTACACACAAACACACACTCTTTCCCCCAAGCTGTTTCTTCTGTCTCTGTAGCGCATGTCACCACCCTGCACTGGATGTCTTTTACTCGTGCATTTGTTCATAGGCTGTGCCCTTGCCTGCTAGAATGGAAACCCCATGAAGGCAGGGATTCTAGCTGAGTTTGCTCCCTTTGGTATCCTCGCACCTAGAGAAGTGTTTGCAACACTGAATAACGCTGTTGTTGCTGTTGGGCGCCCTGGAGCCAGCTTTGGCTCATAGCGCTGCTGTGTGTGACAGACGGAAACTGTGCCCATCCTGTGTCATCCTGACGACAGCAGGAATGTCTGAGCCCACGGTTGTGGCCACTGTGTCAACCCATCTTGTTGAGGGTCTTCTTCTTTTCTGATGACCTTTTACCTCACCCCGCGGGTGTCCTTCTCCAGGAGGCAACCTCTCCCGATAACATGTCCACAGTACCTGAGATGAAGGGTTGCCGTTCTCGCTCCTAAGGGGCACTTGTGCTGTGCTTCTTCCAGGACAGATCTGGCCATTCTTCCGACAGTCCGGAGGTACAGGCACCATTCTGCGCCAACACTACACTTGAAATTGTGTGAATGAATCAATCAAATTGTTTTTCCTCTACTTGATTCAAGACCTGGGCTTATTCAGTGCCTTTCCTGCCCAGGATGGCCGGTCCAGCTCCTCCACATCTCTTATTAATAAAACAAGACCGATAGATCTATGCCCACCAGCTTTCACCGTGTGGGGAAAACAAGCTGAGATTCAAATTATGAAAGGGCCACAGAGCAGTAACAGACACACAGGTGCCAGATTCCGTTTGTGATGGTCTCCGGTTCCCCTGGGGAACACAGCACATATTCAAAGAAATCACTGCAACGACTGATCACTGTTGTTGTTTCAGGTGTACTGAGCGAGCAGCTTTCTTTGTTTCATTCTGTGTTCACAGACAGCTCTTGTATGTGCTGGAAACAGAGAAGTGAGGTCACAGCCATGAACAGTGAGAAAAGCAAATAGAAATAAGCCCAGGGCAAGGTTATTCCGCTGCGTGTAAATGGTGACAGATGACATTAGGTTGTGAGGCAGTTCACGGACTGTTGGCTTAACATCATCTGAGGAAAGTCACAGAGAAAAGGAAATACTCTTCACATTTGTTAACGTGCGTAACTCAGCTGCACCCAGGCCTTCCTAAAATACGGGCTCAGCTGAGAGCTCATTGCCGTAAGTCCATCGGTTCTGCTAGTTTGTGTGATTACCAGAACAACAACAAGATAAAAACAGCTGCCGTTGGTTCCAGCTGACGGCTGCCCGTGAGTGTGAGAGCCGAACTGCGCCCCGCAGGGCCCCGCCACTGCCAGCGGCTCCCAACGCTGTGCTGCTGTAACAGACCACAGGGGTTTTCTTGCAAAAAATAAGAAGGTTCTGTGGAAACACTGTGCCCTCTGCCAGGGTCATCCAGTGGGGTCCACACCCCCTAGGGACACCATCCGGCAGCAGACGGCCAGGTCTTGCCTCTCTGGGGAAGGCAGCGTGTGTGCACCGCTGACCCTCAGGTTGGCCGTGGCCTTGCTCGTGCCCCGGAGCTGCACTGCTTCCACAGAGCCAAAACGGAGCAGCTTTCCTGTGGTTCCCACCTGGACAGGCATCATGAAGCTTTAGATTTTAGCAAAGGGACCCTGGTCCTTTTCCCTAGCCTCGGACCTGAACCCTGGGGACGGGTTGGGAAACAACTAGTGACAACACACCAGCGCTTTCCCTTGCTAGGTTTCTCTCTGTTTAAGGGAAGTCTTACTAAAGGGCTGTTGTCAGAAAGCACACCTTCTGGTGGTCATAGAAGGATCCCTGCTGTTTTAAAAGCCATGAAGAGACTTGATCTCAGATTTCTTGAAAGCTTTATTGTTCTCTCGCGAGTGGCTCCGGTAAATTAACTTCTCTAAGAAAACAGGCAGGGTGTTTAAAAAAAAAAAAATCAAAGAACAAGTAAAATATGTTCTCTAGCTTCAAGGAAGCATCAGTTGCATGTGGGTTAAGACCAGAGCAGTCATAATCAGCGATTTTTCAAACCATCTTCCTGGGCTCCCAGTAGCCCTTGCTGGACCCGTAAATTAGGCCAGGCATGCTTCTTCCTTGCTCGCCTCTCCCCGGTAAGCAAACACACCTGCAATTTTCCATTCAAGCAGCAATGAATGACTATCAATCGTCCGCCTTTGACGGGAAATAAAAGATCAGGGCGCCCTGCCTTGCGGGAACAACGAGGGAACCTCCCCGGCAGCAGCCTTTGCTGGAAACGCTGCCAGGGGGGAGTCAGCTCCTGACACTTTTCTCCCCCGTGTGGCCTGCAGAGCCTCCACCCCTGCACAGCCTGCACCCCTGCTCAGGCTCAGTGAGGGGCGGGTTTCGCGGAGTGGATGGCAGGTCGTCAGCCTGCTGCCGGTCAACGGTGTTCTGTGCTCAGCTAACTCACTTGAAGGATTCACAGCTCCAACACTGGAGCCTCTCACTTGCAAAAGTGATAAGCTTCTAGTTTCTTCTTGGTTTTCGCATACACACACAAACGCATAAGCTGACCTCTAAATGGCCATCTGTGCAGTGGTCATGAGCTGAAAACTCAACAGTGAAAAGGCCACCAGTTACCAGTCCAGATAGTGTTGTGTAAGTCTACTTAGTTCTGACTCATTGTGACCTTACGTGCAGCTGAACAAATGTCGCCCAGTCCTGTGCTGACTTGGTGTGCCGGAGCTCACTGCCGCGGTCACTGTGTCCATTCTCAGTCCACTTCAGTAACTCCCTACCAAGCCTGATGTCTTTTCCCAAGGACTGGACTCACCTGATAACATGTTTAAAGAAAGCAAGAACAAGTCTGGCCATCCTTGCTTCTAAGGAATACCCTGGTTATACCTTTTCTACGACAAGTCCGTTTATTCCTCTAGCAGTGCAGAACACTCCACATTCTCCACCAGTATCATAATTCGGAGGCATCGGCTCCTCTTCCGTCTCCCTTTCTATTGTGCTACTTTTGCATGCAAATGAGGAGACTGAAACAGCCACAGCTTGATGCCTGGGGAGTTTTAAGACTGAAGTCAGCGCGAGGTCCAGCCACGTGCTATGTGTTGTCACCTGCCTCCTGAACCGGTGACAGGGGGACAGTGACAGTGAGCTAGTGTGAGTCTCCCATTTCAGCCACAGATTGTCACCACCTACCAGTCTGTTGTATTGTGGGGGCTTGTGGGTTCCTGTGACGCTGGAAAGCACGTTACCTATATTTCAAACACCATCAGGACGTTTCTCACCATGAGCTATGTTAAATGCACACTCATCTGCAGACACAGCAGGGCCGGGAGCCTAGGAAGAGGTTTCTCACTCATGGTGGACAGGTTAGGGGAGCTTCCAGACGAAGACTGACTAGGAGAAAAGGCCTGGGTATTTACTTCCATGAACCGTCCAACGAAAACCCTATGGATTACAATAGATCACTGGGTGGTAAATTGCTGAAAGATGAACTCCTGGGGTTGGAAATCACTCCAAATGCACAGTGGCTGCAGAAACAGACGTGAACGTGCCCGTGACAGTGAAGATAACTCAGGACCAGGCAGTATCGGCTCCGCTGTCCATGCGGTGTTCACCACGAGGGTAGCCAGCTCGACAGCAGCCAGGAAGACCACCGTGTATTTGAGGGGAAGACCCATTGCAGCCGGTGTTTAACTCTAGACTTAGATTCAAAACAGCAGTGTTATGTCTTGTGAATAATTTAACACATTTACATCGTGCAAATAAAAACGACAAAGCAAAAAGAAGTGGCATGCAATCAAATCAATGTTACCTGTCTTAGTTATCTAAGGCTGCTATAAAATAAACACCACAGGGGATATCTCAGTGGAACCAGAGCAACTGACAATTCACAGCCCCAGGGTTGCTGTCACCAAACGGTACGGGAGACAGCTGAGAACGTGCTGCTGGGGTTGCAGTGGGATTAGGAAAAGTGGGCTCCGTTCCTTATACTCTACAGCCCTCTGAGACTCCAGGGTGAGAGACATCTGTCTATAGGCGACTGTGCGTCTCACATAGCCTACGGTGAGAACATCTGTCTACAGGTGACTGCACGAGTCATGCAGCCCATGGCCAGAAATGTCTGCTGCTCGTCCCTCCTGCTTCTCCTTGTCCTACCTGTCAGAAGGCGCCGGGCACTGCTGTGGCTGGTGTGCATTTCCTCGTTGCCTAAACAATTCATGTAACATTTATGACGTCTTGTAGGCCTGGCTCGGCCTGGTCAAGAGAAGCACTCAGAGCACAGTAGACAATTCCCAGGCCCTGAAGCACAAGCATGGGGGCCTGGTGCTCAGTGATTAACAGCTACAGCTGCTAACCCAAAAGTCAGCAGTTTGAATCCACCAGCCAGTCCCTGGAAACTCTATGGGGCAGTTCTACTTTGTTCTGTTGGGTTGTTATGAGTTGGAATTCTCTTGACTGCAACAGATGTGGTTGCATTCTGCAGGAATAGATCGCCAGGCCTTCCTTCAGCAGAGGTGCTGAGCGAGTTCCAGCTGCCTTCCTGTCAGTTAACTGCTGAGTGCTTAGACATTGCACCACCAGGACCAAACTTCAGTTAGCGCTGGCCCCTGCTAACACCAGCAGAAAACAGGAAAAGGTGACAATAATATGAATTCTGCCTTATTTCTAATCCTGCATGTAAGCATCTAATAATTTAATTAGCATAAATGCATTTACTGAGCATGAACTAAGATGCAATTCTTAGTTTACAAGTCTTCCTGCTCAATATAACACACTTGGAAGGAGAATGAATGCCCATTGTTAGCTAAATCCAGTATCATAGCTAACCCGATATAATAGCCATCAAAGACAAAAGTAAAAGGTTCCTGGGTGATGCAGCGGAAGTGCTCAACTGCTAATCACAAGTCTGGGAATTCTAATCCACTCAGATGTTCTGCAGGAGATGGAGCTGGTAATAATCTGCTCCCACAGAGACTACAGCCTAGAAAACCCTATGAGGCAGGCAGTTCTCTCTTACCACGTGGGGCCACTATGAGTCAGAATCAACTTGAAGATACCCAGCAGCAACAAAGACACATAGCAAAGTAAAATGAGCTGCACCTACATCTGCGGTGACCTGATTTTCCGTAAGGATGCCAAGTCCAAAGAACATCCTCTCCAATGGATTGTGCTGGGACAACTGCACCTCCACATGGAGGAGCATGAAGATAGATAGACCCCTACCTCACGCCATATGTGACAGATAATTTGAAAATCACCTAAATAATAAAAGACTCTTAGAAGCAAACATAGTGGGAGCGCTTCAGGATATAGGTTTCTACAGTGGTTAATTAGATATAACACCAAAAGCAAGAGCAACAAAACAAAAATAGGAAAAATAGGATTCGTCAAAATTAAAAACTTTTGTGCAAAGGATTGTATCAAAAAAGCGAGCAGGCAATCTACAGACTGGGTGAAGGCATTTGGGAACCATATATCTGGTAAAGGTTTAAGATCTAGAATATATAAAGAATTCCTCAACAGAAAGACAAGCACAATGGGCAGACCACTTGAATAAACATTTCTTCAAAAAAGATATCCAAATGGCCAGTAAACAAACGAGAATATGCCCAAAGCCATTAGTCATTGAAACAAAAACAAAAATGAAAAAAAAAAAATTGCCCTCGAAATGATTCTGATTTGCAGCAACTCTGCAGGACAGAGAGGCACTGTCCATGGGATCTGCTAGACTGTCACCTTCAAGGGAGTGGGTCACCAGCTCTCCCCGACTCCCCCAGATACTGGTGGAGTCAGACAGAAGCTGAGTGCTTAATCACTGCACCATCTGGGCTCCTTCATTATTCATCAACAACCAAAGCCAAACCAATAGTGGTTGAGTCGATTCCAACTGACAGTGACCTTGGAAGACAGAGAAGAACTGCCCTGCAAGATTCTAAGGTGGGTCTGGTGTATTCAAACAGCCAGCCTTTTGGTGAGTTGCCAAGTTGTGACCAGTGCACCAGCAGGGTCTCCTGGGTCATCAGGGAGTACGAATCAAAGCCACAGTGAGCTGTCGCTTCACCCTCACTAGAATGGTTCTTACCAGACAAACAGAAACTCACACCGGTTGGTGAGGATGTAGAGAACCTGGAACACTTGTACTTTGCTGGTGAGACTGTAAAATGGAGCAGTTGCTGTGCAAAACAGTTGAGTGGTTCCTCAAACAGTTAAACCTGGAGGCACCACGTGGCCCACAGTTCCACTTCTAGGCGTACACCCCAGGTGAAGAAGGTAGGAGCTCAAACGGACGATGGCAGACCAGTGGTCAGTGCAGCCTGGATCACAGCAGCCAAAAGGCGGGAACCACCCAGGTGCCCACCAGCAGAGCGGCCAGCGTAAATGCGGGACTCACGTGCAGCGGGACACTGTTCGGTGGGACAGAGAGATGAGGTTCTGGCTCATGCTGTGCTGTGGAGAAACCACGAGAGAACGGCACCCGTGAACTCAGTCAGACGCTGACCGGCACACACCCACTAATCCCCTTTCCGTGAAGAGTCTACGACAGAGACAACAGGAAATGTTCATCAGGGGTCTCTGGGGGCTGCGGGGAGGGGAGGGGGTACGGGCGCCGAGTTCCTGCTTAGGGCGCTGACAGCGTTTGAAAGAGGAGGGGTGGGATGGTGACACGACACGGCGAGTGCAAGTGAAATGGCTTAATCATACACTTAAAAGTGGCCCCGCTGGCAAAGTTTGGTTATTGAATTTTATCACAGTAAAATTGCACAAGTATCTTGTCCTTTGTCAATTTCTATCTGTTTGCGTGTTTCCTGACACACACATTTGTGTGATGGTGCTAGTAACTCCCTCCACCTGTAAGCTTTTGGCTCCTGTGGTGGCCTGCGTGTCGCTGTGACACTGGAAGCTGTGCCTCCTTACTCCAGACCCCGGTGGGGTCTCCCATGGCGGACAGGCTCCAGCCGGGCTTCCAGGCCAAGGCAGAGCAGGAGGACGGACCTGCTGTCGTGCTCCCACGTGCCAGCTCACGGAAACCCCGCGGGACACAGTCTGACACTGAGCTGGGAGCAAGCCCCCGGGGTGGGAGCCCTGCCAAACATGCAACGTCCACACCGACGGCCGGGTAGACGGCCCAGGACCTGGTCATGTTACGTTCCATCGTGTGTGACATCACTGTGAGTCAGTGCCAACACCACAACTGACAAAACCACACCAGCACAAATGATGTATAGTATAAACATGAAGAGAAAAGATGTCTGATTTTAAAAAATTATTGATGGAGTTGTACATTGAAACTACAGATAGTACCTGAATTAAGATACTCAAGTTATGAGAAAGCATACTTGTGACTGTCCACTATTTCTGTACACCTTATCATTAGTCATATGTACTGACACAGTGGTGCAAATGTAATTGTTGATACTGTCCTCAGTTGTTCACTTACAGATGGTCGATTTTATGATTTACCGTTCAAAACACTGCTGTAGAGATTCAGTTTTCTAAACTAAATTAAGGCTTTAGTTGCTTGAAAACATGGACCCGAACACTGATCGCACTGCCAAAGCTGATAGGCAGGTTCTTCAGACAGTGAGACGTCAACACAAAATACAGGAAGAAAACAAGAAAAGGTCCCTACAGACAACTATCGCCGATTTCTGACTAGAAACTGCACCCTCATCCCAGCGATAATCCATGTGACTCAGAATGTGCAGCAAGTCATTAAGGCAGCTGACAAAATGCCAAAATTGTCCCAACTCTTCTTCATCACTGGAGTAGCCTTTTATGATTCCTGTATTTTTTTGATGTATGTATGCATACCTTTAAAGGTCTCAAATTTATACGTCATGTTTCCAACCCCCAAAACAAAGGCTGGATTTACAAAGACACTGATGATGAAAGGCAATAGTAATAAAAACTACAAAAAGAGAGAGAGAGATTCACATTCCATCAGAACCAATTTACGACGGAGTCGCTGGAAGGCACCCTTGTTGTAAGTCAGGGAGATGACCTCAATTTTAATTCCACTGATCCTGGATACGGAGCCCTGACGGCTCAGCGGTTCAGAGCTCGGCTGCTAACCAAAACGTTCCCAGTTCATGTCCACCAGCTGCTCCTTTGAAACTCTTTGGGGCAATTCTACTTCCTCCTGTAGAGTCGCTGTGAGTCTGGATTGACTAGATGACAATTTTTTGTGTTGTTATTTTGTTTTTCGGATTGGAGATAGAATGTAGCGTACAAAGAGCAAACCAGTTATGTCCTAAGTACCGTAGTTTAAAAAAGAAGCAAAGTTCATGTGTACACGTGTGCATGTGTTTTGGTGCACAAGCATAGAGTGCAGAGAACTCTGAGACGCGCGCACACGTGCGCAGACCCAGTTCCGTGAGCTCGGTCTTTGTCGGGCAGCTCAGCGCCGAGGAGCCAGCCACAGCGCGGTCACCAGACGCCACACACTGTTGCTCATTTGTACACTTCTGAAGTCAGGTGTTGCCATTCGTCGCCCAGATGATTTGGCACCATTTCCGTGACAAGGGTATCAGTTATGGAAAAGACCAGCAGCTTTCTCCTCTGGAAGTGACGCGAATGAGGGGTGTGATGGGAACGATGGGACAGAGGCTGGAGGTTCAGGTAGAACTCATCAGACACACTGCACACCCTGCATCAGGCTTCCGGTCACATCTTGAGATAAGAGGACCATCTGCGTTAAGCCGAGCTGCGTCTCAGAGATGAATGCTTGTAACTGTTGCTCTACATCACGTGGGCTTGCAAGGTATGTAACAACGCAGCCCTGGAGAAGATTTCTATAAAAATGACTCTAGAAACCACTTAAGGAGACGATGCAGGTCCTTTATATTAAATCAGTTTCATCAGTGAATATTAGACAAGGCCAGGTAGTTTTCCTGAGAAATATAAATCACCTAACAGTAATGCGTTACAACAGTGCACAGCATACAAAAATGATCTAATACCACATACACTGCTTTCCAATAGTCTTCCTTATTTGCTTAACAATAAAATTGAAATTGCTGAGTAGAAAGAGCAGATCTATTTTTGCTTGGACCGTATTTCTAAAAGTCATAACTTAATAGAGATACTTTACTCTAAACCCCTCCAGTCTTCAAAAGTTATATACTTTTTATCTAGATATTTTCATTACTTCATCGGAACAGGAATGGTGAATCATAGACCATAAAATCATTTACCAAAATGAACTCATCTAGAGATATTTAAATCGTGACAAGAAATGAATATTGCATCATGAAGTCAGCAAAACCTAATACATTATTGCTATTATTAGCATTGTGTTGTTCAATCTGTCTCTTCAACCTTAAAATGTTTCTTTGTAATTTTACTGTAGATGAAGGTTTAACAGAACAAACTGCCAAGCCAAGTACCGTCGAGTTGGGTCTGACTCATGGCGAGAGAACAAACGCGTTTCTCATTAAACAGCTGGTACCCACATTGTTTTATGACACTGGTTACGAGCCCTGGGACACGTCGGTACTCTCTCCTCTTGGACTCGTCTTTCCTAGTCCCAGCTTTCCTGCCCCTCCGGCCTCGTAACCCTTGCCCCTGGCGCGGTGTGTATGGTGTGTACTTTCATTCTCCAGCTGGGATGAAGTGTGAACCTCAGCAACATTAGTTACTGAGCTCAAAGAGTGTCCCGGGGAGATAACTTGGGGGAGTTTTCAATCTGTCTGGTCTTCTTTCTGAGTTAGAATTTCGTTCTCTGCTTTTTTCCAGCTCCGTCTCTGCTGTGGCCCCTGTCCAAGCAGTTGGTGGTGGTCGCCGGGACCCGTCTAGCTGTGCTGGACTCACTGGTGGAGGCGGCGGGAGGTGCGGTCCGTTGGTCCTTTGGACTCAGCTTTCCCCTGTGACTTTGGTTTTTTTTATTCTCCCTTAACAGTTAACACATTTTGACATACTTCTCTCAATTAGTTTCTTCAACTGGATTGCTTCTTAAAATGCAGTGAAAAAAATCAAATAAAATGAAGGCCTGTGCCTGGAATCTAAAGTAAATCAGGAACATTTAAAATCTAGGCTAAGCCTTTCAAAACTTATTATTTCTCCTTTGCATATTTTAATATTGTTGTTTTCACTATTGAAAGCACGCTGATTAACAGATCGGTTCAGAATTTTTTCTATGATTTAAGAATTTTGATACTCGTTATCTGAGAAAACACATCCCAACTGATCCTGTCTATATAAGACAATAAAATCATTTTATTTTATTTCTCGAAAATCTGCAAAACCATGAAGGCATCTAACAATGGCTGTACATACATTTTATTCTAATCTCTTCTTCTTTTTAATTGTTTTTCAGGAAACTTTTCAAGACGCTGTACAGTGCCTTCTTCCTTACTGCAAAAGCAGAAGTTATAGCCCTAATAAATAAGAGATTTTTATCTTGGGAAAATTAGCACTGCAGTGCATTTGTCTTTACTGCAAAAGCAGTACTGACAGGCCTAATAAATGAAACTAAAGGCATGTAAAGTTCAAGGGAATTACCACTACTACGCATTCTTCATTATCAGAAAAGCAGCACTAACAGCTAAGAAGCAGAAACAGCTGCCCTGGGGCAGGGCGGGACTGTTCATGGTGCACTCTGCCTGCTGCACATGCTGCTGTGATTGGACCCTAAGATTGAATGCAGGCGAAGAACAACTTATAGGAGTTCCAGTTGCTTAAAAAAGGCCCCTGCAGTATGTTATTCTGCATTATAAAGGCTTCACTTACCTTTCTGGAGCTGGAAAAGCAGAGAACCAGCAACACATGAAATAAACAGTGGTGTCAGGGAGACGATGCCCACTGTGAATGAATGAAAACTAACCTGCTTCCCATCAAACTGATTCCAACTCATCAGAACTCTATAGGTCAGAGTAGAATAGCCCCATAAAGTTTTAAGGAACAGCTGGAGGATTTGACCTATCGACCTTCTGGTTAACAGGAAATGTCTAACCACAGTACCACCGCTCTGAATGAAGACCTGGAATAGCTTGTTCTCAGTATAAGTACATGCTGATGAGAACACAGTCACTCAGCAACAGAGAGGAGGCTTATTTTAAGGAGATAAAGCTAAATCTGTCTAAAGTTGAGAAAATTCACACATCCAGGAGGCATCACCTAAGGTAAAGCTCAATCTACACAAAACTGACGTGCAGTTTGGGGTTCTCGAGTTTCACCCACCCTAAAGGCTCTCCCCTTGAGGCTGAACACCTGGAGATGGTCTACCACTTTCCCAAGGAGGTCCGGAGTCAAAAAAAAGCCCGTCTGTCCCACAAATCATGGAAGAGCTAGAGAGAGGAATATTGTATTAAGTGGAGAAAGTGTCTCCTTAGATGGAATTCACTGTGTAAAAAGCTAAAGAAACAACTTAACCTCCCAAGTTAACAACCACTTCCCTGCATCCAAACATGGCCTACTCTGAGGCAGACAACTTTGAACCTACGTGAACAATTTGAAAACTATGTGTTTCAGTCAAATATGCTAGTCTCCAGACCGCTCTTGTTTGCATTCCTGAGTAAAACCTGCATTTGAGTTTCAAGGGGCTGTTCTACGAGACAGGCAGAAACCACCTTGGTAGCACCTTGTTTTAAGAACTCTGATCAGTGAAGACTACTGAACAGCCCTTCTCTGCAATGATAGCACATTTCTCAACATAGAGGAATGAGGACAACACTTTGTTTTATCCGTGGACGATCGTGACAGCAAAGCAGCAGCCACCCAGCACTCTTGTTCCATTCTCTCCAGTGCCACCAGGAGTTTGGTTAGGTCACTTGATGTCTTAGCTCATTAACTCTCAGAACAACTCTGTTATTGTCATCAGGTGCCTTGGAGTCACTCCATGGGGACCCTGCACCACGGAACAAGATGCTGTCTAGTTCTGCATCAGTCCCACCTTTAGTTACAGATTAGAACACGGTAAACTACAGAATTTAAGATGGTTGAGTTTCGGAAAAAGATGGCCAGTCCTTTCTTCCTAGTCCCTCTTGGTCTGAAAGCTCAACTGAAACCTGTTTAGCACCCCAGCCACACACAAGCCTCCCGCAACACTTAAGTGGTGGCTGAGCCTCAGGTGCACTGGCTGGGAATTGATGTCAGGTCTTCTCTCTGAAAGACGACACTTCTATCCTGAGCCACCGCTGTTCTCTGTGATCACTCTGGGAGCTGGTTATTATTTCGGGGCCGTTTTACAGATGAGGTAGTGCAGGCTAAGGAAAGGTTAAGCAAATTACTCAAAGTCAAGTAGCTTTAAATACCAATTTTGTACATTTAGTGATCTGATCCCAAAGTCCAAGCAATGGACTGGCGTGTCCTAGTTCACTTCCTGGAGAGAAATGTCATGTCTGACACCAAGAAGAGCTTTTCAGTGTGATGTCCACCTCTTCTCTGGCTTACCGTTCTAATAAAAAGGCACACATCGCTGGGCTGAGGGCTGTGAAGACTTCGCATGCTGCTCTGGATGTCATCAGCTGGACAGAAGCTCACTTTTCTCTGCCATACTGAGACAGGGGTGTGTGTGACCTTGAGACAGAGGTGTGCAAATCCCTGAGATAGGGGTATGTGCCCCTGAGACAGCGATATGTGTGTCCCTGAGATAAGGGTGTATATGTCCCTGAGATAGTGATGTGTGAGTCCCTGAGACAGGGTGTGTGCGTCTCTGCAATGCCCGGTGCCCAGCCACCCCTTATAGGCTCCCACAAGCCCAGGACAGAGCATACAGTGGGGTGGCCGGGTGGGGTACTGCTAGTAGTTCTTCTAAGGAAAAGGAGGATATGTATAAAGCCCTTTCTCTCTTAGGTAATATTAAGTTGTCTTATGTACCGTTGAGTTGATTCCTCCTCACCGTATGCCCTGTGGCAGAGCAGAACTGCCCCAAGGTGTCCCAGGCCGTCATCTTTACGAAAGCAGATGGCCAGTGCTGTCTCTTGTGGAGCTGGTGGAGGGTCTGAACTGCTGACCTTTCAGTTAGCAGCAGAGCACTTAACGGCTGCACCACGAGGGCTCCTCCTTGGCCAGCTAATGCTCTCACGTGGCCAACACATGACATGATGCTTGCTGTTGCTGGTGCTGCCGAGTTGGTTCTGACTCACAGACAGCCCGTGTGACAGCTGGGTTTGCTCCACGGCGGTGGCCTAGGCTCTCATCTTCGTGGGGACACCCTGGTGGCGCAGTGGTTACGAGCCAGGGCTGAGAAACAAGCCCTATGTGGCAGCTCTACTCTGTCCCGCGGGGTCACTGGGAGTTGGA
Source organism: Heterohyrax brucei (assembly GCA_028571685.1). Lineage (NCBI taxonomy): Eukaryota > Metazoa > Chordata > Mammalia > Hyracoidea > Procaviidae > Heterohyrax > Heterohyrax brucei. The sequence continues at coordinate 85,845,375 of CM053159.1, forward strand.
ATCAACTCAAGGGTGACAGGTTCGAAGTTTTTTTTGGGGGGGGGAGGGGTGGTCTTTATCAGCTGTGTGGTTAAGTCTGGGCTGCTTACTAATGCGCCAGCCTAGAAATCCCCCAGCCACCCTTGGAGACCCCGTGGGGCACTTCTGCTCTGTCCTGTGGGGCTGCTGTGAGTCAGAATCAGCTCCACGTCAACAGGCTTGGCTGTGGTTTCAGGCACTCTTCGTGGGAGCAGACCACCCATGCCGAGGAGCCTCCCAGGTGGGTCTGGGTGGCACGTCTTCTGCTACAAGCACGGAACCGTTTCGCCACCAGGGAACCCTGGGTGGAATTACAGTCCTAAATAAATTATACATGTAATGTATATTTATGATGTGCATTCCATCTATAAAAATACTGAACTATTAAAAATAGAGTGATGTCTATAAGTAAGTAGCCTTTGAACATCTCAAGTAGGTCTCATTTACGAATACCATTCATTAAGCAAATATTTCTAATATTTTTTAAGTGGTGGCATACAATTTTTTTATAAATGGTAGGAATAAATTTAGTTTGTAAATAGGAAATGCCTGGATTTGCGAATCTGCCCAGCAGCTACACAGGAGAAAGTCTTGGCAATCAGATCCCGCCCAAGGACAGGCCAGGAAACTCTACAGGACGGTCCTGCTCTATCACATGTGGTCCACATGAGTCAGAACTGACGCAGCAGGACCCGGCAACCACAACCTGTTGACAAAACCAAATGTATTTTTACTGCTAATTTATGATGATCACATATTGAGTCAGGAAGAGACAATGATTTACAACAAATTCAGGTGGTGTGTCTGTAGAAAACAAGTCATTTTTCCTGGTTTTCAGTGCAATGCATAGAAATAAAGTAAAAGTCACCAGTAAATAAAAGCTGTCACTAAGTGAAAGTAGTTAAATGGAAAAGAAATAGCAAATCTTTGTTTTGAATCAGATTAATGCCATTTCTCTTGGCATATGATTTTGATTAAAAATAAACATTTTGTTGTAAGCCTTTGTAGATTTTATCTGCAGCATGTATAATACCTAGGTCACTGCCACATGCATCAGTGGTTGTCACCTACATTTTCCTCCTCTTCAAATTCCTCGTGAGTGGCAGATTAGCCTGCTTGATCATACACTGTGATAATTTCATGTTGATCTCTCCAGAATCCACAAGAGATCACAAAATTTGAATTTTTCCTTGAACAAATTCACTGGTATGATACGGAACACCCCCTGTCCCCAAGCCTATCCTTACTTTCCTCTGCTGTAACCATGGAAACCATCTCAGTACAGTAAATCCTGACCAGGATATTAGCTTTACACCGGTGAGTGATTAGCAGTGTACCACTATAGTGAAGGAAAATTAAAGATCGACTTCAACAAATGCAGGTTTATTGAAAACTATTATATAACGTCTGGCCATTAAGATTGCGTGTCAGCGGGCGAGGCCGTGGTTCTTGTGGTTTGGCAGCTGTTGGTGTGATCGCTTCCATGACACGATTTGGGACGATGTGATCCCCTCCAGGACAAGGTCTGTCTTGAGGAGCCAGCCAGTTGGAAGAGCGTTTTCTGGGTCAGTGGCTGCATTCGGTGTACACGGACCTTGCGAGGCTTTTGGCTTCCTTTGGCTCCACACCCTGTCCCCCAGCTGCTACTCTTTTCTGTGACCTCCACTTCCCAGGACTTGGGTTGGCAGCTCACCTGCAACTTTGGGTGCCAATCTTCAGATCTGTTGGTTGTCACATCCTATGAGCAAGAGCTCTGGTCTCTGACCTGCTGATCTTGGGTTCACCAGCTCCTGTGGTGAGCTGGATCACGAGAAGCCTTCAGCCTGACATATGGATTTGAAATGTTCCGGCCTCGACAACCGTGTGAGCTGTTTCCTGGATATGTTGTTGTTGTTAGGCGCTGTCCAGTCATTTCAGACTCCTAGCGACTCTGTGCACAGAAGCAGCGGTCAAGAAAGCAAATCACTTACACACTGGGAAAATCTGTTGTGAAAGACACAAACTGTTAAGAAGCAAAGATGTCGCTTTGAAAATTAAGGTGCATCTGACTGAAACCATGGTATTTTCGATCTCTTCACAATCTGGACAGTGAATAGGGAAGACTGAAGAAAAATTGGTGCCTTTGAATTACAGTGTTGGCAAAGAATACTGAATATCCCTTGGACTGTCGTAAGACTGAACAGATCTGTCTGGGAAGACGCACAGCCAAAATGTTCCTTAGAAGACGGATCGTAAGACTTCATCTTGTGTACTTCGGCCATGTGACTGAAAGGGGCCAGTCCCTTGAGAAGGACATCATGCCTGGTAAAGGAAAACACGCTGCTGTTGAGTAGATTCCAACTCATAGTGATCCTATAGGACAGAGTAGAACTGCCTCGTGAGTTTGCAAGGAGCGCCTGGTGGATTTGAACGGCTGATCTTTTGGTTAGCAGACGTAGTACTTCTCCACTATGCAACCAGGGTTTGCCTGGTGAAGCAGAGGGTCAGTGAGGAAAAGGAAGACTCAGCGAGACAGGCTGACACAGCGGCCGCAACAACGAGCCAACACGAGCCCCAACAGCGTTAGTTCTGAGGACAACACAGAGCCCCGTGCTGTTGCACTGGGTCACTATCAGTTGGAGGTAACTTGATGGCACCGAAAAATAATAACAACAGTAAAATATTTAAAAACCATGTAGTAGTCTGCTGAGGCTGAAGCCATCCACGGAGACTGTGGCTTTTAGTGTGGGGATGGCAGGGCATTTCCCTCACTGGGGAGCACGTTTCAGTATCAGGGTCAATCCAGCCTTTCTCTCCCAATGGCTTGCTGCACCTCTGATTCATTTAAAACTGAAAAAGCAGCTCACCTACATCAGTGAAAATATCACTAACAACAGTATCTATTTCAATCTCATTTATCTCTGACAAAATGGTTGTCTTATTTTGGTTTCCTTGCCAAAGAAAGTTGACCAGACAACTTCTAATTGCCTACGGAAAGTGTTCCATTTCAACACTCACTTTGAGCTCTCCTGGAGTACTCAAAAGCAATCAACTCCTCTTCACAATACATAAATCTAAGAGGAAGGGCTTTTAAGCCCAAATCCCAAATCTTCTCTATATTAACCGTAAAACCCAGCTGCCACCGAGTTGCCTCCAGCTCCTGGCAGCTCCGGGGTCAGAGGAGAACTACGTTCTGTAGGGTTTTTAATGACTTGTTTTTTCAGAAGAAGAATGCCAGAACTTCCTTCCAAAGAGCCTCTGGGCACACTCCAACCTCTAACTCCAACTTCAGTGAGCAGTTGAGCATATTAACCATGTGCACCACATAGAGATTCTGCGTTAACCATAGTATGTCGAACAACCCTGGTGGCACAGTGGTAAAGCACTCATGTGCCAACCCAAGTACGGGTGGTTCGAACCCACTAACCACTCTGCAGAAGACAGACCTGGCAGCTGGCTTGCACAGTATCACAGCCCGGGAAACCCCAAGGGGCATTTCTTCTCTGTCCTACAGGGTCGCTAGAAGTCAGAATCGACTCAATGGAAACACATTTGGTTTGGGGTTTGGTTAACTTTGTGTTTCAGTTTTTGACTCTCAGTCCATCTGCTTCTTCCCGCTGACCCTGGTCTCTTCCAGCTGCCCCAGTTTGCTATCTGAGTCGTAAATAATAACAAAGACAGCAGCACACTTCCTTTGAGTGTCTGCTCTGTTCCAGGCATGGCGTGAAGGGTTCACAGAACAGCAGTATTCAGTCACCACAACAACCTCATGTAGGTGTGATGACCCCATTTACCATGGAGGAAACACCTTCAAAATCCTGCTTGAGACCAAACCCATGTCAGTCCCAGGGAGTTAGAAAAGTTGTTGGGCATGGTTGCTGTCATGGTTTGAATTGTGTCCCCCCAAAAATGTGTGCAGCCATGTGGCTGGGATATGGTTCCCAGTATCTTGGAAATGTCCTCCATTGTGTGGTTTTGCTAACCTGTATGTTAAAGGACTAGGGTGGGGCTGTGAATTCCTGTTATGGGGGAAGTTTCCCTGGAGTATGGCTTGCCCCACCCTTAATGCTTTTAGCTTGCAAGGAATAAAAGGAAAAAGAACCAAGGACAATTTGAGAACCTCGCTACCATCAAGCAAGCAGCACCGGGAGCAGAACGCGTCGTTCAGACCAGAGGTTCTTGCGTTAGGATGCTCCCTGGACAATGACTGATGCAATACTGGACTTTCCTCCAGAGCCGTCAAGGGGAAAGTCTTTCCCTGGAGCGGACACCCTGAATATGGACTCGCAACCTACCGGACTGTGTAAGAATAAATCTTTCTTTGTTAAAGCCATCCACTCTGTGGTATTTCTGTTAGAGCAGCCCTAGCTGACTAAAACAGAATTGGTACCGGGAGTGGGGTGCTGCTCTAGCAAATACCTAAAATGTGGAAGCCACTTTGAAACTGCGAATGGATAGAAGATTCAGAAGGAACGAAGAAGGCACAGATGGGGAGAAACAACAGAGGACCGGCAGCAGCGGCAGCGGCAGCAGCAGAACCAGAGGCAGCGCTGGAGCCGACCCGTGGAGCGAGAGAGGTCAGTGCCTGCGCAGAGTTTTCCTCGTGGAACGGGGTGCCTCTGGGCACTTGAATCGGTGAGCTGGCCTTGCTGACCCACGGAGTGAGAGAGTTGAGTGCCTTTGGGCAGGACGCTTTCCAGCAAAAGTGGGGTGCCTCCGGGCACTTAAACCAGTGGAGCTACAGAGCTTTGGAACACTTGCCCAGCAGGGCAGATGTGGGCCTGAGGCCCAGGCCATGCGGCCATAGGAAGCTGAAGCTGAAGAGGCAGATAGCGTGAGAAGCTGAGCTGCCTCAGTCTCAAGAGGTATGGCCATGACCTCAGGGGTTTGAAAGGGTGGAACCATGGCGTGCTGTGTTCGTAAGGGTGGAATTGCCACTCAGTTGGGCTTAGGGTGCTCCTAAAGCCAATGGGACAGAGTTTCTGTCCAAGTGGGCCTTGAAGGCAAGGTTGTAGCACGGGGCTGGAGGTCTCCACTCAGAAACCTGAGAGTGTGGCCGATACCTAGAGTCTGGAGAGCATTGCTGCTGTGTAGAATGTCTCAGAAAACGTAAGAGTATATCCAAAGCTTTGAGGGCTAATGTAATGTGTTCTGTTGATTTGCCTGTTGCCTGTTAATGCCTTCTAAGTTTCACAGATGTAGAAGACTTTTTGTATTTTGGACTTGGAACTGATTTAAGACTTCTGTTATATGGATGGACATAATTTTGCTATGGTGAGATGAATGTGTTAAATGTTTTGTGATGTGATTTTTGGGTTGTCAAAGGGTGGGATGTCATGGTTTGAATTGTGTCCCCCCAAAAATGTGTGCAGCCATGTGGCTGGGATATGGTTCCCAGTATCTTGGAAATGTCCTCCATTGTGTGGTTTTGCTAACCTGTATGTTAAAGGATTAGGGTGGGGCTGTGAATTCCTGTTATGGGGGAAGTTTCCCTGGAGTATGGCTTGCCCCACCCTTAATGCTTTTAGCTTGCAAGGAATAAAAGGAAAAAGAACCAAGGACAATTTGAGAACCTCGCTACCATCAAGCAAGCAGCACCGGGAGCAGAACGCGTCGTTCAGACCAGAGGTTCTTGCGTTAGGACGCTCCCTGGACAATGACTGATGCAATACTGGACTTTCCTCCAGAGCCGTCAAGGGGAAAGTCTTTCCCTGGAGCGGACACCCTGAATATGGACTCGCAACCTACCGGACTGTGTAAGAATAAATCTTTCTTTGTTAAAGCCATCCACTCTGTGGTATTTCTGTTAGAGCAGCCCTAGCTGACTAAAACAGTTGCCCAGCAGGCAAAAAATAAAATCTCCTTCCAATGGCACTGACCCAAATCAAGAGCCATAGGAGTGTCCTGGTTAAGTGCTCAGCTGCTAACTAAAAGTTTAGGGATTTGACCCCAACGGTGACTCCTCAGAAGAAAGACCCAGTGACCCACTCTCATAAAGATGACAGCCTAGGAAACTCTAGAAGACAGTTCTTTGTCATTAGGGGTCATAATGAGTGGGAAATGACTCCACAGCACATAACAACAACATCACATATGTACTTATGTTACTTTTTAAAATCCTAGGATTACTTACATTCACTTTTTATTTTCCTGGGTACATCTACCTGGACATAGTTTTATCTATTTCACTAGTCTGTTTAAAGAGCTAGCTTTGTATGTGTGATTATCTCTACTAATTTGGATTTCTGTTTACTGAGAGTTCTCTGATGTAGTTGTTAGGAGTGTGGACTTCAGAGCTAGATTTATGGGTTTGAACCTGACTTCCCTACTTCCTGGCTGAGTAAGTTTCCTGTCTGAATTACGGGAATAATATTTATGCACAGTGCTATCTTAAGAGAGTCAAGCTTTCTGGACCTTCGCTTATTGATGTTGTATGACTCAAAATGAGCAGAAACAGCTGCAAACATCCATTAATAACTGGAACTTAGAATGTATGAAGCATAAGTCTACAAAAATTGGAAACTGTTGACAGAGAAGTAGAACACATAAACACTATTGTCCCAGATATTAGTGACTTGAAATGGATTGTTATTGGCATATGAATCAGGTAATCTTATGGCCTACTATGGGAATGACAACCTGAAGAGAAGTGGTACTGAATTCATCATCAAAGCGAACCTTTCAATATCTATCCTAAAGTGTAACACTGTCAGTGATAGGATGATGCCATATGCCTACAGGGAAGACCAGTTAACACGACTACTGTTCAACCACTAAGGCCAAAGATGAAGAAATTGAAGATTTTTACCAATTTCTGAAGTGAATTTAACACACAGTCAGGATGCATTGATAGTCACTGGTGATTGAATGCCAAACCTGGAAACAAAGAACGTTCAGTAGCTGGAAAATAGGGCCTCGCTGATAGAAAGGATGCCGAGAGCACGTGGCAGTTTCACAAGATCAGCATCTTCTGAGGTTCCTGTTTTCTTCACCAGCATAAATAATGAGGACACATGTCAACCTTGGCAGATAATACACAGGAATCAAATCAACTGCATCTGTGGAAAGAGATGATGGAAAAGCTCAATATCATTAGTCAGGGCAGGGCCAGAGGCTGACTGTGGAACAGACCATCAGTTATTCAGATGCAAGCTCAGGCTGAAACTGAAGAAAATTAGGACAAGGCCACAAGAGCCAAAGAATGACTTTGAGTAAATCCCACCTGAACTTAGAGACTATCTCAAAAATAGCTTTGACACTTGAGCACCAGTGACCAGATAGGCTGTGGAATGACATCAAGGACATTATACCTGAAGAAACCAGGAGATCATCCAGAAGACAAAAAAGAAAGAAAAGATAAAAATGGATGTCACGGGGTCACAACAGTGTTCCCAGACAGAGTTGGAGAAAAATGCAAAACCAAATTCTGACTTAAAAGGAAAGGGCAGACTTGCTGACCTGACAGAAATGGAGAAACTCTGAGACTAAGGCCCCCAGGTACTCCTTCAGCTCGGTAATGAAGTCATTTCTGAGGTTCACCCGTCACCAAAGATTAGGTAATCCCCTAACACAAAACGAGGCTAAAGGGCACACCAGCCCAGGAGCAAGAATTAGAAGGCAACGAGGGACAGGAAAGCTGGTAATAAGGAACCCAAGGTTGAGAAGGGAGAGCGTGGACCTGGTGGGGGGTTGTCAACCAGTGTCAAAAACAATCTGTGTACTATTTAATGAGAAACTAGTTTGTTCTATAAACCTTCATCTAAAGTACAATTTTATAAAAGAATTAAAAACAAAACAAAGCAAAATGGTTGTCACAAGAGACTCTGAAACTTGTTCTTGAACACAGAGAAGCTAAAACAAAAGGAAGGAATGAGGAGTAAAAACTGAACCGAAGATCTCAAAGGCCGCTTAAGAAGGCAAAGCACAGGGTTATACCAACATGTGCAAACGCCCGGAGAGGAAAACGAAAGCGTGGGACACCTCCAGCCCTTCTTAAACTGAAAGAACTAAAGAAAAAAATAAGCCTCGAGTTACAATATCGGAGGATTCTACAGGAAAATATTAAGTGACTCAGGAAGCATCAAATGAATATGGAAGGAAAACAGGGAGATGGCACATCAAAAAATAGCTGATTGACATTCAACCATTTCAGGAGGCAGCATATGCTGAAGAGTTGATGGTATTAGAGGGAAGAGTCCAAGCTGCAACGAAGCCAAGCCAAGTGCCGTCAAGTCAGATCCGACTCAGTGAAGGCGTTGGTAAAAACAAAGCTCCAGTAGTTGACAGAACACCGAATTGAGATATTTCAACAAATGGGTACAGCTCTGCAAGTGCTCATTAGCCTACACCAAGAAATTTGGAAGACAGCTACCTGGCCAACCTACTGGAAGAGATCTACATTTGTCTTTATTCCCAAAAAAGGTGACCCAACAAAATGTGGAAATTATTGAACAGTATCATTAAGATCACACAGAAATAAAATTTTGCTGAAGACCATTCAAAGTGGCTGTAGTGGTATATTCGGAAATTTAAGGTGGATTCAGAAGGGGACGTGAAACCAGGGTTATCATTGCTGACATCACAGGGATCCAGATTGAAGCAGAGAACACCACAAAGATGTCACTTGTATCTTATTGACTATGCAATGGCATTTGATTGGGCAGATCATATCAAATTATAAATGTCATCATGAAGAAAGGGAATTCCAGAAAACTTTTGTACACATGAGTAACCTGTACATGGATCAAGAGGCAGCTATTTGAACAGAACAAGGGGAGACTATGTGGTTTAAAGTTACAAAAGGTGTGTGTCACAGTTGTATCCTTCCACCATACCTATTCAATCTGTATGCTAAATGAGTAATTCGAGAAGTTGGACTATGTAAAGAAGAACAGGACATCAGGATTGGAGGAAGACTCATTAATAACCTGAGTTGTGCAGATGACACAACTTGACTGAAAATGAAGAAGACTCAAAGCACTTCTTAATGAAGATGAAAGATTACAGCCTGCACTATGGATTTACACCTCAGAATAAAGCAAACAAAAATCCTCACAACTGGGCCAATGAGCAATACAAGGATAAAGGGAGGAAAGGATTTCATTTTACTTGGATGCACAATCAACACCCATGGAAGTAATAGTCAGGAACTCAAAAGACACATTGTGTTGGGCAAATTGGCCCCAAGACATCTTCTTAAAGTGTTAAAAATCAAGGATGCTCCTTCAAGACTAAGGTGTACCTAACCCAAGCCATGGTATATTCAAGTGAAAGTTGGATGATGAATAAGGAAGATCAAAGAATAATTGATGCCTTTAAACTGTGGTGCTAGTGAACAATACTGAATACACTATGAGCTGCCAGAGGACTTAACAGATCTGTCTTGGAAGAGTATAGCCAGAATTCTCCTTGGAAGCAAGATAGTAAGATTTTCAGTTAAAAGATCACCTATAGAAAGGAAAACAATATTTGGCAACTACATTGTAGGACGGACGTTTTGTCTCCGTAATCTATGAGGTACTGCAAAATATCAACAAGAAAAAGGTAAATAACCCAACTAAGCGATGGACAAAGGAGATGGACAGACACTTCACCAAAGAAGGTATCCAGGCAGCCAACACATAAGGAAATGCTCACGATCATCAACTATCAGAGAAATCCAAATCAACATTATAATGAGATACCATCTCACCCCAACAAGGGTGTCCATAATCCAAAAAACAGGAAACGTCAAATGATGGAGATCCTATGGATAGATGAGAACTCTCCTACTCTACTGGTGGGATTGCAAAATGGTACAACCTCTTTGGAAAGCAATTTGGTACTTCCTTAAAAAGCTGGAAATAGATACACTATTTGATCCAGTAATCCCACTGCTTAGAATATATCCTACAGAAACAAAGACTGTCCTGTGAACAGATACACGCACATGAACATTTATTGCAGTTCAGTCCACAATAGCAAAAAGATGGAATCAACATAGATGCTCATCAACAGATGAATGGATAAGCAAACTACGGTACACATACTCAATGGAACACTAAGCAGTGACAAAGAACAATAATAATTTTAGGAAGCATCTCATGACCTGGTTTCAACTGGAAGACATCATGCTCAGTGAAACCAGTCAGTGGCAAAAGGACAAATATTGTATGAGACCCTTGCTATAAGGACTTAAAGATAGACTTACATACAAAAGAAAAGACTCTGATGGTTACAAGAGTGGGGAGGGATGGGGAGGTTGGTTGTAGATTAGATAGCAGATAGAAATTTAGTTAGGTGAAAGCAGTGACAGCTCACAGTAGAAAGTAGATCAACTTAACTGGACTTCATCATAAACTGAAAGCTCTTCCAATATTGCCAGGATAGAGTAGCAGCTCAGGACCTCGCTCTTGGGGAACATCAAGGCAAGTTGGCATAACTAGCCTATTGCTAAGACAGTGGTCTGTACCCCATATTGGTGAGTGGTGCCTGTGGTCTTAACAGCTAGCAAGCTGCCACCCAAAGTACACCAAATGATCCCAGCTCATCTCGAACAGATGATCGTCGGGAGCAACAAAGACACAAGGAAAAAAGAGTTCACGAGACAGAAGGCCCCGTGTCAACAGGAGACTATACCAACACGTGACCTAAAGAACCAGATGGTGCCCGTCCACCACCAGAGACAGCCATGATGGGGCACACAATGTTGAGTCCCTGTGGCAACACGAAGGGAAGAGGGGTGCACCTGAAGAATACTAAAAGACCACAACTGATAGTCTGACAGCCCAGGAGTTCCCCTGGGAGCATGGCCACTAGACCTGCTGCTGTCCCTGACCAGAAAACAATACTGAGGTCAACTATTTGGACAAAAATGAGCTGGACTTGGGGACACAATGGGATCATATGGTGTGTGTGCTTTGTGGCTCTGTGCATTTATAGGATGCTGTTCCACTGGTCTCTTTCTAGATGGGAGAGGAAAGGGTGGATAGGAGGGGACAGGAGCTTGTTAAAAGAATACGACAAGTGTAGAATGAAAAGAAGGAGTGTGTTGTCACTGGTTAAGGAGAGCAGAAGGAGCCGCAGACAGGCGGGCATGCAAATTTAATTTGGATTGTTTACTTTCACTTAATCACAATAAATAAATAGACAGACAGACGAATGAATGAACGAACGAACGAATGAATGAATGAATAAGCAGGCAAGCAAATAAATAAATGAATATTACAGCTAAGAATAAAAAAGATAGTAAGACTTTGCCTCACGTGCTTTGGAAATGTTATCAGGAGAGATCAATCCCTGGGGAATGACATCACGCTTGAAAACCTAGAGTGTCATTAAAAAAGGGGAAGACCCTCAAAGATGTGGATTGACAGTGTCTGCAACAACAGTTTCAAGCACAACAGTGATTGTCGGTGCTGCTCAGGGCCAAGCAGCGCTTCATTCTGAGGTATACAGGGTCGTTACAAGTTGGAACCAACTTGACAGCACCTAACAACGACAACAACTTTTGTATGGAAGGCGAGAATTCTATCACTAAAGCGCCAGCATTCTCCTTAAGCTGCCATGCTTAGGTTCGAGCCCTCGCCCCTGATCTTGGGATGAAGAAATGACTTCAGTCCACCATCAAGTGTATTTGCGTCTATTGATTTCATATCAAGACCAAGTGACCTGTAGGTTCTCATTAAAATATTCTGGAAGACAGAAGAGATTTTTATTGGATGTATCTGGACTTGCCAGAGAACTAAGTTTCTGTTTGGTTGAATTCTTCTGGTTTGAGTCTATTCATCACTGCAGTTTCCTCTCCCTCCACTAACAGAGGGTCAAAGAAAGCCAGGGCAGACCCATCGCGGGATGAACTGACACAGCAGTGCCCGCGGTGGACTCAAACCCACCAATGGTGCTGAACGTGGGGCGGGACCAGGAAGCGGTCCTGCATGTTACATGGAAGATTGCCATGAACTGTGCCCAACCCCAGGGCGGGCAGCAACACCAGCTAACACGGGTGGTAGTAGTGTTCTGTCCAGCTGTGTCATTACCATGGGGTGGTGTCAAGCGCAGTTTGCAGTGGGATGGGGTGAAGTGGCGTGCTGCGGGCGTGACAGCAGTCTAGACAGCCTTTCTTCCAGCATGGCCATCACGTTCAGGGTGTCAGCCGTAAGTGGCTGCAGCTCTGGGCCAACCGGTAGGAGATGTTCTGGGCAAAATAGTGTATCCCAACACATGTATGGGAATCCTGGCCTTGTACTTGCAAATGAGCCCCAGTACCATCGTGGTTATAACTGTTCAGCTGTTAATCAAAAGGTCTTAGGTTTGATCCCCCCAGACACTTTGGGGGTGAAAAATGTGACAGTTGGCTTCTTTAAAGACGACAGCCTTGACAGTTCCACAAGATGGCTCTGTTCTGTCCTGCAGGGTCACTATAAGTTGGAATCTACCCGACAGCCATGGGTTTATACCTGTACATACGATCCTGCTTGCAAAGAGGGTTTTCTTTGTTATGTCAATTAGGTCGTACCACGTGTGGTGGGTTCTAAATTCAATTAGCTGTCAAGAGAGCAGATTGGACGTGAGACGCACAAGGCGGAGCAGAGGCAGCGGGTCGAGGCTGATGTGTCTACAGTTAGCTGGCGGCCACTAGCCGCTGAAAGAGACATCGAAGGGTGCCCCCTAGAGCTGCACCGGGATTTGGGCTTCAGCCTCTCAAACTGGGTGAGAACAGATGCATGTTCTTTGAAACTTGCCATTTGGTGGGGGGGTTTGTCTCTGCAGCAGCATTTAACTAAGATAATAGCACACTAGAGTCCCCAAACGCCTTGGGGCCTTGCCAAAGTTTGGCTAAAGCCAGATAACCTGAGTTGCCTGAATGTAACTAATGTTTCCCCCGCAGTTCTATAATTCATGCACGTCGTCACTCACCGCTGCAACGCCTAGTGACCCCTCGCACAAGAGACCCCTGCTGCTTGGAGGGGTGGTGAAGGAAGGGCTTTGACCAGGGTCTGCCTTGACTGACCAGAGCAGCAAGCCCTTTGTTCTGTGGGAAAAGGCTTCTCTTTCCTTACGGGTCAGCGTACCAGAGAGGAGGGGCGAGTCCAGGTGTGTGAGCTGCAGGGTGGCGGTGAGCATCTACAGTGCAGACGGGAATGACCGTCCTGAACTCGATCCTAGAGCTAGCAGCAGCCGCGTAACAGAAGGACAGGGGGCCAAAGAAGATTCCAGACGCTTGTTGGGCTTCAGCTAGAACACTGGAACTACCCTGGTAAAGCAAGTACATCAGACACACGTCAAATGTCTCACACATCCGAGGAAGCGTTGCTTGAAAATGTGTATTTTAATCAGCCTCTCCAAAAACTTTAGAATAGGCCTACTACATAATACACAAAACCGAGTGCTGTCGAGTTGATTCTGACTTAGGTAGAAAGGCCCCATAGAGTTTCCAAGGAGCACCTGGAAGGTTTGAACTGCCGACCTTTTGGTTAACAGACATAACACATAATTGCTATACCACCAGGATTTCACTACATAATATAGGAGTTTAGATTTTCTAGAAAATAACCCGGGTGAGGGGAAAACATATAAGAAAAACTCATTACCATGAAATCAATCCCAGCTCACAGAGACCTTACAGGACAGAGCAGATCTGCCCTGTAATATTTCTAAGGAGTGGCTGATAGATTTGAACTGCCCACTTTTTGGTTAGTAGCTGAGTTCTTAACCTCTGCCCTAGCAGGACTCCAGATTAACCGAACGGAACCAAACCCACCGTTGCTGAGTCAGTTCCGAGTCATAGCAACCCTACAGGACAGAGTAGAACTGCCCCATAGAGGTTTCCAAGGAGCACCTGGCAGATTTGAACTACTGGCCTTTTGGTTAGCAGACGTAGCACATAACCACTACACCACCAGAGTTTCAAAATAACCTAAGGGGACCCTAAACATCCTCTGAGATACTTTGGGAAATAATTGGAGAACTAAATAGGGTCTGTAAAGTTTTTGCAAATCTGTGATGTTCTCAAACACCTTAATGAGGACAGTGGCATAGACAGTGTCACAGAAAATAGGCTGCCACTTCATGATGAACCACAGAAGGACAAGTCAGCCACTCTTAATATCAACTTTCTGAGCTCCTCGCGTTGTGCACATAGAGGGTTACGACAAGTATGATAAACCCTTCTGAGAGCACCTTAGCTTTGGTTACAAGTATGTTTCAGGATTAAAGCTTTCAAAATCTTGAGTTATCTTGAAACTTGGTATACGTAGAATCAGCCATTTGGAGATGTGTCTTAATCTTCAGTATTCTCATTAAGAAAAGGCGATTAATAAACTTCTTTGTAAACTTTTATCAAAAGCACAATAAAACATCATTAAGAAGAAAAACCTAACTGTAACCCTAATGGGTCTGCAGCTCTTGTCAGTACCGGGATTGCAGCTTTGTACACAACCTTGAAGAAGACACACTCTACAGGTGACATCTGGGTCTCTGCCCCACAGAAGTGAGGTAATAAGAGATTGCTGCTTCAGGCCACTAAGTGTTGACGCCCGCTGATCTGCAGCTACAGAAAATGAGTCCAAGGGAGGCAGGGAGGCACACACCCTGGTGTGGGGCTGCGCCACGTCCCCAGCACAGCCCAGTGTGGTTTGGGGCCACATCCCCCACACAGCCCGGTGTGGGGCTGCGCCACGTCCCCCACACAGCCCGGTGTGGGGCTGCGCCACGTCCCCCACACAGCCCGGTGTGGGGCTGCGCCACGTCCCCCACACAGCCCGGTGTGGGGCTGCGCCACGTCCCCAGCACAGCCCGGTGTGGGGCTGCGCCACGTCCCCCACACAGCCCGGTGTGGGGCTGCGCCACGTCCCCAGCACAGCCTGGTGTGGGGCTGCGCCACGTCCCCGACGCAGAAGAGGAGCAGGAAAACAGACCTTTAGGGAAAGAGCGAAGGAGGCCCACAGAGGCAGAGACAGGAGCCTGAGGGCCAACACTGGCTGGCTTTCCTGTCCACCACTTCAGTCCCTCCAGAGGCCCGGCTCCTTTCTGTTCTTTGTGTTATACAAGATCCCTTGTTCCTCTAGGATAAGTTACCTACATGTGCTGTATTTACACCAGGACTTTGTCGGTTTGTCTGTAATGTGGTGTAATGTGGTGGTTGGTGTGTTGCTGTGATGCTGGAGGAGATGCCACCGGTGCATCAAACTCCAGCAGGGTCACCCTTGTGGACAGCTCTCGGTGAGGCTCCCAGACTAGGATGGCTGAGGAAGAAAGGCCTGTCAAGCGACTTTCAGAAACTAGGCAGTGAGAGCCCTGTGGAGCGCAGCAGAGCACTGTCCAACCTGGTGCTGGCAGCCGACGTCTTGGGGTCGGCGGGCACTCAGCACACAGGGGCTGCAGTGAGGGACCAGGCACGCCAGGTACCGTGGAGCCAGCAGCGAGGGACAGGGCATGCCGGCGACAGCGGAGCCGGCGCCGGACCGGGCAGCGCTTCCTTCTGCTGCGCCGGGGCCGCTGGAATCCAAGCGGACTGGACGGCCACTAAAGGGGCAGCAGCGTGACTCTATCTTGGTGGGTGGATTTCTGTGGCTCCCCTCAGACCCTGCCATGCCAGCTGCAGCAGCTTGTAGGGGATGATGCTGGAAACGGGCGGAGACTGAGCAGGGAGTCTAGCCTTCTGAAGAGAAGGGGGCTCTCGACTCAGTGACACCCAGGTGTTGGGACCCACTGGACTCAAGGTCATGGGAAGTGGAGCCAGCCTCCAAAGTGTCTAGCTCCCATCGGCTCCCATCTGCGACCAACCATGGCAACACCTATTCTGGTGTCGGGCAGTTTGCATAATATTTGTATACCACATGGCAATCCCCAGCTGAAAGCTGTCTGATACACACAATGTCGCTGATGACAAAGAACAAACTGTCACCCTTTCTGCTAAAGAACACAGTGGTATTTGGGGATCTCTCTTTCAGTGACACGTGATGGAGACATGAATCAAAAGGAGCCGTGCCTTCATTCTTAGAAGAAGCCCGAGCGCCTAGAACGTGCTCTTCTTCTGCCTGAATCCACGGACACCTCTGCTGTCTGTGGCTCTGCAGCCACGCCGCTGCCCAACCACTTACCATCCTCACGCCTTTCATCACCATGGACGTGTTACGTGCTTGGCAATCAAGTGGAGACTGAAAAACAAGACATGGCTTTGAAACGATTCATCACAGAGCCCTAAACAAGGCACCAGGGTGAGTTCTGGAAAGTTACATTTGAATTCCCGAATCAAATGCTTGCTCTCGGGCTGGGACCTTACGGACCACAAATGCATTTTTACAGTCAAGCTGTCATCCTTGAGAAACAGGCCAGGCTTCTGACAAACACAGGGCACTGTGACTGGTTGCTCTAAGTTGTCAGGCACCCATGTGGGGTCTGCGTCTGTGTGCGGCACCGTAGGTGACAGTGACCAGAGGATTTGTCCTGGACATTCATCCCTGTGCTCAGCATTCATTCCTCTTCTCATTCTTAATGACGGAAAATGCTTGACTTTTTTTTTTTTTTTGTAGACAATAAAACACTTGCCAATTTAACATTTTTTTACATGTTTAATTTGGTGGGATTTGTCATGCTCATCATGTTGCCCAACTGTCACCACTGTCCCTTTCCAGTCATCCCACCACCATGAACAGACATCATGCTGCCGAAGCTGGTCCCCCACCCCACCCCCGGCACCCACTGAAGAGCTTGGGTGTCTACACATTTGCCTGTTTTGTGTCGGTAGGACCCTACACCATTTGTTGTTTGGTGACCAGCTTACTGCACTCCGCAAACTATTTTCAGGGAGTTTCTAGGTGACAGCAAATTCAGGCAGTGTGGTGACAGAATCTAAGGGTTGTCTGTGGTCCTGTGAAGTGTCACATGGTCCTGAAATCAGACCCACCAACGGTAAGTGTTGTAGCCTGTATACACTCAAAGTTGCGGTGGAAAAAAGTCAACTGTTTATTGGTTCTCGAGAGTTCCATTATTTTGATTTTGTGTGTGTGTGGTTTGGGAAAAATGAACACCTTTTCTGAAAAACGAACCAAGCAATTTTAATATAGACAGTGCACTCCCAAGGGGAAACTAAGATTCTGTGGAGGTGAAGGAAAACTCTGGGAGCAGTTAAGGGCAATGGGCAGCTGACAAATGAACATTTCATGTCATTTCATGACATTTCATGTCACATTTCAACCGCACATGTGACAACGGTTGAAATGGCAAGGGTTTTTTTATCTATGTGTGTACCCCAAGGGAAAAACCAACAACAGTGTATTCAGAGAGTGTTGTTGTTAGGACTCAGAGTGACCCTGTATGGGAGCCCCATGACAGGGTGTAACGCTCCCAGCAGGTTTTCTAGACTGAAACCGCTAGGAAGCAGGTCAGCAGGTCAGCTCTGCCGCTGAGTGGGTTCAAACTGCCAACTTTGTGATCAGCAGCTGAGTGTTACACTGCTGGTGCCACCTGGGATCCTCACTCAGAGCTCGGCTTCACAAAACCAGAAAGAACCTAAAAAGTTTGCTGAAACATATGAAGAGTCCAGGAAGGAGACTTGTTATAATCTCACATAATTTCTCAAATGATGTTAACTTAGAAGTTCCTTTCAAAATCGTGACAAAGGCGGTAACCCATAGCTGAAAAGTACCTCCAAGGCCACTGCTGGCCGGCCGGAAGGATGTCCCACAGAAGCAACGTGCTCCGCCGTCACTAGGCCCCCGGCGAACTCTTCCACCCCGGATAGTCCGTGTTGTAACTGCATCCTGTTTCTGGTGGCTGTGTGGAAGGAGGAAAGAAGAGAAAAGGAAAAAAAAGACCCACCTGGGGTGTTCCCAGCTCACAGCCCACTTGCAACAGTTGACATGGGACAAACTGATGTCAGACCCTTCTCACTTTTTCTATCTCCCTCTCAAGACTTCTGCCCAAAGAGGCTGAAGGACTACAGTCTTCGGTATGGATTACATCTCCGCATAGAGAAAACACAGACCCTCACAAATGGACCAGTAAGCAATATCATGATAACAAGAGAAAAGATTGAAGTTGTTGAGGATTTCATTTTACTCGGGTCCATAATCAACGCCCACGGAGCAGCAGTCAGGAAATCAAATAACACATTGCATAGAGTAAAACTGCTGCAAGACACCTCTTTACAATAATAATAAAAATCAAAGGTGTCACTTTGAGGACTGAGGCATGCCTGTCCCAAGCCTTGCTGTCTTGAATTGTCTCACATGTGTGCAAAAGCCAGACAATGAATAAGGAAAATGGAAGAAGAATTGGTGTCTTTGACTTAGCGGTGTTGGTGAAGAGTTTGGAATATGCCATGAACTGCCAGAAGAACAGCCAGAATGCTCCTGAGAGGCAAGGGCGGCAAGACCTTATCACATACCCTTTGGACGCGTTGCCAAGAAGCACCGGTCTCTGGAGAAGGAAGTCGTGTCTGGTAAAGGGTCATCGTAAAAGAAGAAGACCCTTAACGAAGTGGATTGATGTGGTAGCTGCAGACATGGGTCCAAACAGCAGTGAGGCCAGGGCAGACCAGGGCAGGGCTGGGCAGGGCTGGGCAAGGCTGGGCAGGCCAGGGCAGGCCAGGGCAGGGTTGGGGTTTGCTGTGCACAATGTGGTTACGAGTGGGAGCCGACTCAACGGCGCTTCCCTCCCACCACACAGCGTTAACACAAGAGAATCTACCAACACAGGAAACCGCCTACGGGCCTCTTCCAGGCTCTGACTGCCTGGGACACCAGCCGCACTACTTCTCCTCCCAAACCCCTAGAGCAGTGCTTTCAGAATCAAAGGTGCTCACGGAGGAGGTAGGCCATTTTTTGTTTGTTTTTTAGGTTTTCTTCTTGTTCTTTAAACAACTTCTTTGAAGTATGACTGACATAAAGTAAGTTGTATATATTTATGGTGGATACCTCACAGCATTTTAACACATGGGTACACCTGTGAAACTATCACAAGCACATAATAAGCAGAGCTAGCACCACAAAGGGTCCTCCTGCAGTGTGGTGCTCCTTCCCAGCAGCTCCTCTTCTTGTCCCCAGGCAACCACTGACCTATTGTCATGAGATTACTAAGCACTTTATAGAATTCTTTATGAAATCACATGCTATGAACTCTCCTTTTTCTTCCACTCAGCGTAATCCTTCTGAAGTTCACTCACGTGTGTGTGTCAGTGGTTCATTCCTATTCTATTGCCAAGTGTGCTATGTCCTATAGGCACACCACAGTGTGTGTGTACTACCTGGTTTCCTGGTCTACTGCTGAGTATACTACATTCTGTAGACACACCACAGTGTGTGTGTGTGCTACGTAGTCAACAGGTCTATTGCTGAGTATACTGTGTCCTAGAGACACACCACAGTGTGTGTACCACCTAGTTGTTTGTTCTATTGCCCTGTATACTACATCATATAGATATACTGCTGTGTGTATATATTACCTGTCCCCCAGTGGAAGAAATTTTTAGTTATTTCCCAGCGCTGACTTTTACAAATAAGGCTGCTTTCATTTACCTTGGAGCCTGACTTTAAAAATGACTATCTTTCATACAGTCAAGATTTAGGTAAATGATTCTGACCATCAGTGAGTAGTAATTAGGAGACACTGTAATGCTGATGAGCTGTGCCGGCCCGCTTCCTACCTCCCTGCAAAGGGATATGAATCACCGCATTGGCCTTGTTAGGGATAAGTAATATTTACATACACGTGAGACATATAAAATAATAAAATACAAGGAACCATTACTTTAAGTATTTTCACACCAGCTTTATGAAGGCCAAGGAGGTGCCTCTTGTCTTCCTCAGCAGCGGAGAGATGCTACGAGCACTCATGACCACGGGGATTTCTCCCTTCAGGTCTTGCTCATTTCTCTGGCACAGGAATGAGATCGGAACACGTCGTACAAATCCTGCATTTAAGATCTACATCTCCAGAAGCATTCTTTTTTGTTGGCAGCTGTATGTGTGTGTCTGTGTGTGTGTGTGTTATTAATTCCATTTACTAACAGCCCCACTAAACCAAAGGCCACGCTCTGTGGCTAAAGGTAGGATGAAGCAAAAACAGACAGCTGTCGGTTGGCAAAGCCTTCTGTCATCCCCAGGCTGGTGATGGGAAGGAAGGAAGGAGAAACGAGCCCCAGGCCTTGGTCCCAGCAGCTGTCCAGTTGACACTCCTCAGACCCAAACTCCCCGGGAGTGGAAAATCAACCAGTGTTTGACTGTCCAGCTAGTGAAGAGGTGGACAGTGTCAGCTGGAAGAGGGGGTAGGACACAGCCCAGCACTCCGTCAGGAGCCTGGCTGGAGTGACACAGTTTCACGCCCTTAGGCGCAGCAGGTCCTTGCAGAAATGATGGGTCAGCTGGCCTAAGTGAAGCCAGCCGGGGCCAGCAGCCTGCTCTCCAGATCGGCGGCTCGGAACAGGAGAGCATTCGCGGTGTCTGATTGTTGTTGGTTGTATTTGCTTCTGAGTCATTTTAACTCACGGTGGCCCCACATACAATGGAGTGACACATGGCCCAGTCCTGCGTCACCTTCATAGTCCTTGGCTCTCTGCAGTTCCCTGTGGCAGCCGCTGTGTGTTCTGTGTGCCTGCCCACCCACGGGCTCATCTCCTATCACTACAGTAGACAGTATTCTGCTGTGGTCGCAGGGCTTCCGTTGGCTAATTTTTGGAAGTCGACTGTCAAGTCTTCCTTTGGAAACTGTCTCAGTCCAGAAGCTCCACTGGAAGCCGTCAATCATGATAAGGCTTCAAGGAGGTGGAATGCTGGTGCCAGCCGAGTGCCGTCGAGACAGGGCCTTTAACATCACGGTAACGTACAGTTTACCACCGTACAGCCACCAGACAGACCGTGGGGGCCAGGCGTCTGAGGAAGAGTCCCAGAGAGGAGGACTGAGCTGTCGGCGTCCCCCATCCCTGGAGAAGGCTAGTGGAGCCCTGAGTAGCCAGTCGTGATGCACCTGCAGCCTTCTGCTTTGCATCTGCAGCTGAAGTTCTCGGAGTGCAGGAAAATTCACTATTTAGTATCTAAGCAGAACACGTAACGATGACCCAACAACGTTCCTCTGTTGCCGAGAGAGCGGAGTCCGAGTGAGCTCTAATCCCGTGGCCTCTGGTCGGGCAGGCGGGGCCGGGCGAGGGACGCCCCCGCTCTCCGGGCCACCAGCTGCCGGAACAGTCCGCGCCTCCCCACGGGCCTGACTCGGCTGTCCCTCCTGAGTGACGCAGGCCGTTTGAAACACGGAGAGGCCCGAGCTCCTTCGTTGCCGACACCTCCCGGGGGCCGAGGCGGCAGGTCCCGGGTGACCAGGCACTGAGTGACGGGCCGGCTTTGCGGTGTCCAACCTGGTGTGGCTTGCCGTGGGAAGCAGCCCTCTTTCCTTTTCAGAATCATCATCTTCGTGTCCTTCTGGGTGTTGTCCCGGTGGGTGCTCGAGGGAAACCAATGTTATGCTTTTCTGATAAGTGACAGATTCCAGGAATCACCGGAGTGTGTCACTGAGTAATCTTCTATACATTAAAATGAAATCCCAGGAATCCCTAGGAGAGACCCATTTCTGCTCATAATCAATCACTGTACAGACGACTTCCTGTGAAGATTTATGGAGGCTCAGGGAGCAGACACTGACTGGGCAGGAACCGTGTGACCTGAGCCCCTGATGGGCTCGCTGTTTGCTGCTGCCATCAGCACGGATGGGAGGGTACCATTTTTTTTAACGACATTTCATTGTGCTCTTGGTGAAGGTTTATTTACACAGCAGTAGAGGTGCCCGCTCGACAACTTGTGCCTAAGTTGCTTGGTGACACTGGTGACACTGGTGACCCCTTTCCCAGGTGAGGTGCTCTCATTATCCCCGCTCCAGTTGCTCTGTCTCCATTATGTAGGTTCTCTGTCCCCTTACATTCTCCTCTTTGTCTCAGTGTCATCGTAGCGCTTGGTCTCACACCGTACAGGAGAGTTAAATTGAAAAAAAAGAAAAAGAGCAGAGAGAGGACTTTGAGATGTCTGGTGGGACCTGGTGGGCTGGCTCGGAACCACAGAAGATGGCAGAGCCGGAACCAGAGGCCCTCTGAAGGTAACGCCAGAGAAACGGCAATGACCTTCAGGTCTGACAGGTGACAGACGGCCATGGGTCACGGCTAGGTGACCGGGAGGAACCCAGTCTACGAAGATCTGCAGTGCTGCGGGGGGGGACGGGCACCCTGAGGCTTGGGGTTGGGCACCTAGCTGCGGCCGGAGAGGTGCAAGCCCACCTGTTGCTCCGCGGGAGGGAGAAGTGGCGGTCGGCAGCAGTAAGGGTGACAGCGTGCAGACCCCGCGGGTGGTTCTGCTGGCCCCTGCAGGGTCGCTGTGAGTCAGAATTAACTCAACAGCAGTGGTTTATTTAGTTTTTCTTTTGGTTTTTGTTTTTCATAGGGGCGGACGTGCTAATGCATTTCTGCCATACTTGTCTGCACAGAGCCCTGATGGATTTAAGCTGCTTGGCAGAAGAAAGGAATTTATCTTCTTCGCTCTGAGTGCCAGGAGGCCTGATTTAGAATACTGGCTTTCCACTTAACTAGCTGTGTGAAAGGAAAAAAAAAACCAAAATAAAACACTGTCAAGTTGATTGGGACTCATGGAGACCTCCCGGGAACCTCCTGGGGACCTCCCGGTGACCTCCTGTTGACTTCATGTGCACTGGGGCAGAGCTGTGCACAGTCAGGTTTCCAGTGGCTGACGTCTTGGAAGCAGATCTCCAGGCCTTTCTCCGTATTCCTCTGGGAGGACTCGAGCCCAGCACCTCTGGTTAGCAGCTGTGCTTACCAGCTGACTGCACTCCTGGGTGGGCTTAGTAAATTCACCTCTCTGTGCTTCCTACCGATCACCCAGAGGAGCTGTTTAGAGAATAAAGTACGGTGTGACCCGAGGTCCGGCCCTTGGGGGCATCCTCTGCCACCTGTCACTGCGCTGTTGAGGGCCGTTGGGTTGATTTTGGACTCCTGGGGTCCCCGTGTGGCAGAGCAGAACTGTCCCCAGAGGGTTTCCAAGGCTCTCATCTTCGCAGTGATGCTCATCAACTAGCGGGGTTTCTGGGTTTTTAAATTCTCATCCAAACACACAGCTAGAAATTCTATCCCAAGCTCCTCACTGTGCTGATGCCTGACGGCCAGGCTCACAAGGACACTAGCCCATAACACAATGGAGTCTCTCTGTCTTTATTGCTCAGTTATCACCTTCCAGCTGGATCCACTCCAAACCCCTTCCCCTGTCTCCCTGGTAGAACATGTGCCCAGAACATCTTCAAGGATTGTTAATACGGAGACCTGGTTGTGCAATGGTTAAACACTCAGCTGCTAACTGAAAGGTTTGTGGTTTAAACCATCCCAAAGGCTTCCTCAGAGAAGAAACTGGCCATCCACTCCCATCAAGATGACAACCTAGCAACCCAGCGGGGTGGTTCTACTCTGTCACATGGGGCGAGATGAACTGGAGTTCATCCAGAGTCACATAATAACAAGAGCTCCCAAGCCCTCAAGGAAATAGTGCATGTGATGTAGAAGGAATCCAGAGACAAGCCTTTTGCACATCTGCAGTGGAAAAGACAGCACTTCGCTCCAGTGAGAAGCGGGCAGATGCTTGCCAAGGGGCCTCCCCATCTCTTCTAGGGGATGCAGACAGTACAGACACAATTACACACACGTCCTGGGCCCCCGAGGCAGAGCTTTGAGGGGCAGCAGGTATCACACAAGTAACCACAATTCAAAGAGAATGTGGTAACGCCCGCAACACTGTGGTTGTTGGGTACTGTCAGGTGGATTGTGACCTATGGCGACCCCATGAGACACAGAAGAACTGCCCCATAAGGTTTCCTAGTCTGTAATCTTTACGGAAGAGGACTGCGACGTCCTTGTCCAGAGGAACGGTTGGTAGACTTGGACCAATGACCTTCCGGGGAGCAGCCTCGGCAGCCAGCAGGGGCCCAACAGGTCTCCTGTGGCCCCGCTTTCTCCGTCTTGCTTTTCCATGAGCCAGCTTTCACATGATACGAGGTAACTGAAAGGGTCATGGCTGTGTCAGGTGACCCACAGTCCTCGAGTGACCCTCAGCGAGATTGCCTCGATGGCAGCTGTCTAGGCTGTCATCTTTACGGCATCAGGTCACCAGGACCTTCTCCTGACACATCGCCCAGTGGGTTTGAACTGACAACCATGGGCCGGCAGCTGAGTGCTCCACCGCTGCACCACCAAGCTTCTTGACAACCAGTAAAGGCTGAAGACTTCTGAGAAGATGACCCAAGTCTTTGGACAGGGAACGTCTGGCTAGAACGATGCCCATTCTGGTTTCTGCACAAGGCCACACTGAGGAGCCAAAAGTTAGAAGTAAAGGTCACCAGTGCCTGCTCAGAGGGGGACTGGCTTCCCTCTGTTCCCTCCAAAAGCCACAGTGAAGTTACAGCAAAGAAACACAAAAGCAATGGATCCATAACCACACCGAGAATGAGGGCGAGCCTTCCAACCAACCAGAGAATCCCCCCGTGCTGGAGGGGGTCACATCTGCGGGTACGGATGAATGCGGGGAGTGCCTGCTCAGCGCAGGCGTCAGAGCTGCTGGCCCTGGAAGGCTGATGAGGGACCAGAAGCCCCAGACTGCCGGACGAGGCAAGTGGAAGCGGAACCATGGCTTAGCGCCAGCGGTCCCTGAAGACCTCACCGTGACTGCCTCTGCGGCACCTTCACCCGCTGAGGCGCCAACTGGCTATCACCTCCACGTCCAGGCCGAACTGGGTGTTGACCAAAGATCTGCCCATGACCAGATGTGCCGACCACCCTCTCACCACCTCAGCTTCCCCCAGCATCGGCCGTGGAACCTACCTCCAGGCTGCAGTGTAACAATACTCCCCCAAAACAGTGACGGTCTCCTCCTGGAGGGCCAGGGCTCCCGGTCCGTGGGCTCTTAGTGCTGCCCCACCTGGACAGAACAGAACACCAGTGCTGTGCCCCCGAAGGCCGAGAGCAGAGGAAACACTGCAGGGGCTGTGGCCCCCCCCAGTGACGCTAAGATTCACGGGTTCGGAGACTTGTAACTGCATTACGGAGAGGTGCCGAGCCCACCCAGCCAAGAGCCAGGGCAGGCTGCAGCAGCTGGGGGGGAGAGCCGGAGAGAAGGGGGTCTCGCCTGATGGGACACTGTTGCGTTGATGTGTTTCTGTTTCCTGAAAGTGCAGCAGGAGACAGTGCTGCTGTCAAGGGGGTTGAATGCTCAGAGCAGCCTCTGGAAGAACCAAATCAGACAAGATCCAACAGACCAGCTTCCTAGGAAACGCCGAAAGGCGGGGAGCCCCCAAGAAGGCAGCTTCAGGTTATTGCGTGCCGCTCTACACGGAAACCTGGTGGTACAGTGGTTAGTGCCCCGTTTGCTCTCCACACGGTAGGCAGTTGAAGCCTTCCAGGCCCTACCTGGAGACTCCGTGGTGCAGTTCTTCTCTGTCTTGTAGGGTCTCAACTAGACGGCAGGGGCTGTGGTTGGTCTGGTGGTTTCTGTCCAGGTCGAATAGAGTCCCTGGGTGGGGCATTTGGTTATCACGCTCAGCTGCTAATCAGCAGGCAGGGGATTTGAATTCACCAAAAGGTGTCTTAGAAGGAGGGCCTGGCAATGTATTTCTGAAAAATTGGCCACTGAAAGCCCCGTGGAGCACAGCTCTGCTCAGGCACATGGTGGGTCCCCAGTCCCCACAGCTCTGCTCGGCACATGGGGGGTCCCCACGCTCCACAGCTCTGCTCGGGCACGTGTGGGGTCCCCAGGCCCCCCAACTCTGCTCGGGCATGTGTGGGGGCCCCAGGCCCCCAGCCCTGCTCAGGCACGTGTGGGGTCCCCAGTCCCCCCAGCTCTGCTCAGGCACGTGGTGGGTCCCCAGTCCCCACAGCTCTGCTCAGGCACATGGTGGGCCCCCAGTCCTCCCAGCTCTGCTCGGGCACATAGGGGGTCCCCAGGCTCCCCAGCTCTGCTCGGGCACGTGTGGGGTCCCCAAGCCCCACAGCTCTGCTTGGACGCGTGTCGAGTCCCCAGGCACCAGACTCCACGTTATGGCAACTGGTTTGGTCTGTTTTTATTGTGTTCAATGTTTTTTAAATCACAGATATATATTTATTGTTGAAGTAAAAAATAGAAGGAAAGACCATTTGACTTTGACTTCAATGTCCAGTTGACAAGCACTGCTCAACTCTTTGCCGACCATGAGAATTCTTAGGAAACCTACAAGCATTAGCTCTCCACTATGAATTCCAATTCTTTGTCATTTTTGTAGCCCAGCTCTAGCAAAATTTTCCTTTTGCCTGCGGTCTTCGTCCTCCGATCCTGCTGTAACAGAAACACCACAGGTGGATGTCTCTGTCACCTAACGCTGCTGCAACACAAATAACCACCCGTGGAAGCCTTGGACAAGTAGAAGTTTATTCTCTCACAGGCTAGTAAGCTAGAAGTTCAAATTTGGGGCACCAGCTGCAGGGAAGGGCTCTCTCTCCGTGGCTCTGGAGGACAATCCTGGTCATCAAACCTCCCCCGGACTAGGAGCTTCTTCAAGCAGGAAGCTTGGGCCCCGATGGTCCACCCTGCTCCTGGAGCTCCGTTCTTGATCTGGCTCCCCCGTCTCTCTGCTCAGTTTTCTGCCTTATATCTCAAAAGACAGCGGCTCAAGTCTCAATTCAGACTTACAGACTGAGTCTTGCCTCGTCGCTTAACTGCCTCTCGTCACCACAGAGGCAGGACTTACTCCAACACAGGGAGATCACATCAGGTGACAGACTGGGGTCAGTCATACAACGCTGCAAATCGGGAACAAGCCAAGTCAATGTACCTGTTTCAGGGAAACACAGTTCAACCCCAAATACCTCCTGATTATGACTTTTCCTACTTGGTAGAAACAAGGGGTTTCCATTTCAGGGCTGGAGCCCTACGTGGCTTGCATAGGTTGATTTAATGCGCTGGGTCTAGCCCCACAGGTCCAGGAACAACCAGCCGCCGTGCCGTGGCATCTGAGTGTTAGACGCTGCTGAACAAGACCTACAGGGTTTTCAGGAGCTGCGGAGTCCGACTCAGGTGATCTCACGTAACAGTGTAGAATGGCCCCACGGGACTTTCTGGGCTGTGATCTTCACAGGAACAGATCCGCAGGTCTTTTCTTAAAACTGCAGAGCTGCTGGGTAGGTTTGAACCACTGACCTTCGGGTTCGCCGCTGAGTGTTTAACCATCGTGCCACCAGGGCTCCTCGTCAAATATGTGACTGTGGGCACTAAGTGCCATACAACTTATCTAAAAATTATAAAAAAAAAAAAAAAAAGAGGAGTTAAGGCTCATTTACAGCTTCTGTTTTCCCTAGCCTGGTTGCGTGTGCATTGAAATTTGCCTAAGCGTTCTGTAAGGAAAGTTATTAGAATAAAGTTCTTCTCACAGGCAGATGTTGGCCCCCGGGAGTGCTCCATGCAGCAGAACCGGCTGAAGAAGACAGTGAGCTCCTGGTAGAGGCAGTCCGGCTCTCAACCGTCATGTCTCCTCCACGGGATGGACCATGCATCTGAATTTCTAAGGTGCAATTTTTGAATTGGCGAGATGAACCCTGATCCACCGAAGAGACCCAGGAAATCTGTGTTTGCCATGAAAATTCTCCTGAGACTGCACCACTTTAGGGAAGGTTAATGCAGACGGACGGGACGCACTCGGCACCCACCCCCGCTCAGAGCAGCCTCCTCAGACACCAGCCCACTCCCGCTAAGTCACCTCCGCTCCCACTGGTCCCAAATTCATCATCATAACTGCTGCAAGGAAATCCTCGTCAGTCACAAATGTCCTCTGTGCCGCCGCCATCGCCTCCTGCATCCTCTTAGCTCATGATTGATCTTCACTTTTCCTTCTTTTTTCATCAACCAATCTGATGTGTTAACAGCTTCCCTTTCGCGGCCGATGAGTTTTCAGCAGCCCCCGGCTCAGCTGGCAGGTCCCCAAGGCTGCTCGTCTTCTCCCTCTTTTCAAGGGGACGGTGGCGGGAGGGAGATGAAACCAGAAGGCTGGGGACAGCTGCAGGTAGGAGCTCATTTTCCACCCTCTTCTTTACCCCAGACTTTCTCAGGCTCACCTTGAAAAACAGAGACCATGGGGTGCCATCCCCAGCTGTGTGTACAGCGATGCTGTGGGCGTGGGCACCCTGGCCTCTGCGGTGGATAGTGAGAGGGTGCTTCCCTGCCCTTACTGACCCTCAGCTTACAGAGGTTTCTGCTCTCTCCTTAATCCGGGTTTCTGCCCTGATGGAACCATCCGAACCCCAGTGCAGGACAAATGGTGAACCAGACGGGGCAACACGATCACATGCCTGCCGTCTCTGACACGCCAAGCTCTCGCCGGTCAGTGCTGTCCAAGGCCAGCATGACCTCTCATAGCTGTCAGGTGCTGTCATGTCAGCTTTGACTCTTGGTGGCCCGACGAGCAGCAGGAAGAAGCCCTGGGCCACCCTGCATGGTCTCCACAGTCACCGCTCTGCTGGAGCAGGTGGTGACAGCTGCTGCAGCAGCCCATCCAGTGAGGGCCTCCGTCTTTGTCACGGACACTCTCCTTTACCAAACCTGGTGTCCATTTCCAGAGACTGGCCCCTCCTGATACTGTGTCCAAAGAGCATGAGACCAAGCCTCACCAGTGTCACATCGAAGGGAATTTCCAATGTTTATTCAAAGCACCAGTGAGAGCTGCCTCCAGCTGCCTCCAGCAGCTCACAAGCCACCAGCACACAGACAAGGGCTGGGACTCCTTCCCCACGCTGTCTGACGTCCACACCTCCTATCTGCCAGATGCAGAAGGGGCCTTTGTGGTGCAGTGGCTAAGCGCTCAGCTGCTAACCCAAAGGCCTGCAAATCCAAACCCACAAACTGCTCCGTGGGGGAAAGGCACGGCAGTGCGCTTCTGTAAGGGTCGTAATCTTGGAGCCCACACGTGACGTTCTACTCTGCCCTACACGGTCACCGTGCTTGTGAGTTGACTTGATGGCAGTGGGTTTATTTGGACAGATGCAGTGTACAGGACCCTGGCACGTGATGCCCTTCTCACCATGCTCACGGGACACTAGGTATCACCTCAGTGAGGCAGCAGGGCTCCAGATCAGGCAGGGCTGGCTGCCAGTCCTTGCTCCACCACTTTCAAGTTACGTGAGCCTTTGTGAAGCCACCCCCTTACCTGTGCCCACTACCAAGCCTCTTGGAAAAATTAGACCAGCTAGCCTATGCCAACCAGCATAGCCCTGGCATGGGGCAAACTGGTTGCTGTCAAGTTGACTATGATTCACAGCAACTTTGTAGGCATTGGAGGTGAGCTGCTCCTCTGGACTGTCGGCGGATGAGTGCTTTCCAAAGGCAGTCACTGAGCCCTTTCTCCCAGGTGCCTCTAAGTGGACTCTGACCTCCTACCTTTGGGTCAGCAGTGGGGTGTGTTCACCACATGCATGACCAAGGGACTCCGTGTGCTAAGTCCTCATTAGTATTTGCACTGTCCCTAAAGATTTCACAGAAGAATCCTAGTCAAAGAGGTAAAATGGAAGTGCAGAACTGCACATTTCACAGAATCCTGTCTGGAGCCATTGAGGCTGGATAAACTCTCAGAACTATTGCTTTGAAAAAACCTTTACATCTTAAACCAAAAATATCACCTGTATTAGTCAGCTAGTGCTGCTTTAACAGAAATACCACAAAGTGAGTGGCTTTAACAAATGAAAGCATATTCTTACACAGTCCAGTAGGCTACAGGCCTGAATCCAGGATGTCCACTCCAGGGGAGAGCTTTTCCTCTGTCAGCTCCAGAGGAAAGTCCTTGTGCTGCGTCAGTCTTTGTCCAGGGAGCATCTCGGCGCAGGAACCTCAGTTTGAAGGACACGCTCTGCTCCCGCTGCTGCTGTCTTGATGGTGTGAAGCTCCCAGTTCTCTGCTTGCTTCCCTTTCCATTTGTCTCTTGCAGGATAAAAGGCAGAGCAGGCCACACTCCAGGGAACCTCCTCTTACAGTGGAGCAGAGAGATGGCCTTAGGTAGGGATTTACATTCCCACCGTAATCCTCATTGTTATATTTGGCCAGTCTCTACCTTATCCCTTTTCTCAGAGTATTTTCCTCGTCTTGAGGCAAGCAGCGGCTTAGCAGGTGCCCCTCAGACCTGGACTTGCTGAGTACGAAGGGCTGTGCTGGTCCCGCCCCATGACCTTGGCTCCTACCCCACTCCATGGACCATGCTTCTTTTTAAGCACAGCTTACATCCCACTCTTTCCTTGAGGAGTACTGTACGATTCTTACCTTAATGTTTCCCAAGAGCAGCGGCCACTTCCTCTCCCCTTTGCCTACCTGTGGCATAGTGGCTAAGTGCTACGTCTGCTAACCTAAAGGTCAGCAGTTCAAATCCACCAGGCACCACTTAGACACTCTATGGGACAAGTCTACTCTGACCTATAGGTTTGTTACGAGTTGGACCCGACTTGACGGCAGTGGGTTTGGTTTGGTTACGGGGTAGGCTAATAAGCAGCCAATCAAAACAGCATTTTTCTAGGTCATCATCTCAGCTGGCAACCAACACAGGACCCAGCGTGTGGGAAACTGCAGCTGAGAACTGATGGGGCAGTTCTGCTCTGTGACACGCGGTCCCCAGGAGTGGGAATCAGAAGGACAAGGGCACAAGTTCCTAAGATGGCTCCACACTTAGCTTTCTACTTGTACCTGTGTGACTACGCGGTCACTGTAAGTAGGAATAGACTCAGTGGCAACGAGTTTTTGGTTTGTTAAGTTGGTTGGTTTGGTTCTTTACTTTCAATAAGACACTGAAATGAAAGAAGCTAATAAAATTAAAGCTGTGGATCCAGCGAAACCTTGGGCCTTCCCTAAAACCCGGAACCCGCTGCCACCAAGTTGATTCTGAGTGATAGTGACCCCCCAGGACTGAGTAGAACTGTCCCAAAGGGTCCAGTTGTGAGGATTTCTATTTTCTTTCTGTTGGGGTCTAATCCATGCTAAAGGCTGTGGTCTTTGACCTTCATCAGTAAGTGCTTCAAACCCTCTTCACTTTCAGCCAGCGAGGTTGTGTCATCTGCATAACACGGGTTGTTAGTAAGTCTTCCTCCAGTCCTGATGCCCCACCTTCCTCAGCTTCTTAGAGTTCTTGGTCAGCACACATACTGAAAAGGAATGGTGAAAGGATACCACCTGACGCACACCTTTGCCAGCTTTAAACCATGCAGTGTCCCCTTGTTCTGTTCGCATGACTGCCTCTGGATCCATGTGCAGATTCCTTAATAGCACTATTAAGTGTTCTGGAATTCCCATTCCCTACAATGTTATTCATACTTTGTTATGATCCACACAGTCGAATGCCTTTGCACAGCCAATGAAACACAGGTAAACATCCTTCTGGTACTGTCTGCTCTCAGCCAGGGTCCATCAGACACAAGCAGTAAGTATCCCTAATTCCGCATCCTCTTCTGAATCTCCTCTGTATTTCCAGAAATTCCCTGTCAACATACTGCTGCAGCAAAATTTTACTTGTGTGTGATATTAATGACATTTTTTGATAATTCCCAGATATGGTTGGATCCCCTTCTTTGGAAATAGGCATGAGTCTCTTCCAGCCAGGTGTCCAGGTCACTGTCCCCCAAATTTCCAGGCATAGCGCTTCCAGCACTGCATGCGTTTGTTCAAACGTCTGAACCAATATTCTTTCAGTTCCTGGAGCCTTGTTTCTCACCGCCTTCAAGGTTAGCTTGAATTTCGTCCCTCAGTATCATTGATCCCTGATCATACACTACCTCTTGAAATGGCTGAACATCAACTAGTTCTTTTTTGTGTAATGACTCTAGGTATTCCTTCCATCTTCTTTTGATACTTCCTGCATATTTTGGAAAAATGAGAGAAATAAACTTGGCAGTTTCAGAAGGTGACCTGGCAGGAAACACAGTCCTAAATGTGTTCTTCGTTGGTAATCAGACTTGAGGAACCAGTCTGACTGGGCACAGGGGGCCTGGGCGAAAACCCTCACTGCTCATTGTGAGACGGGTGGGCCATATCTGGAGGGAGGTACCGGGGCTCAGGTGGCCTGGCCCAGCTGCAAACACGAAGGTATAGCATGGATGAATCTCGGAAACACTGTGTTGAGTGAGGCTTATCAGTCGTAAAAGAACACGTACTGTGTACGTCCACTTCAGGAAATCTCTGCTGTTGTTAGGTGCTGCCGAGTTGGTTCAGACTCATTGTGACCCCACGCAGCAGATTAGAATCACTGTCACTGAGTGTGGTACACAGCCGGGAAGAGAACTTGGTATGTACAATGGTTGAAAATTACAGAATCAGGTAACATGCTGTTGTTACAACACAAGTGTTGAGATGTGGTCTTACTGCAGAGGTGTGTCACAGGACAACGTTTGCACTTCAGAATGCTCCTACCCACCACACCCTATTTAAACCAGATGATAGACAGACAGGCAGGCAGAGAGATGGTAACTGGTAGGTAAGGAGGTAGACAGGCCACTAGGTAGACACACAGATAGATGGTGGTCCGGGGAGGGGGCAGACAGACAAACGATAGGTAAGTAGACAGACAGACGGCAAGCATATAGATAAGCAGGCAGATAGGCAGACACTGGCAGGCAGGCACACACACAGATGGTGAGTGTGTAGACAGGTCAGCAGGTAGGTGGACAGCTGTCGTCAAGTCAGCTCAACTCACGGTGACTCATGCACAGCAGAATCACATGTCACCCAGCTCCACCCCATCCTCACGATGACCGGCGTGTTCAAGTCTATCTGTGTGACTGCTGTGTGAGTCCGTCTCACCAGGGGTGCTCCTTCCCCTGGCTAGTCCTCCACTTCACCCAGATGATGTCCTCCCCCAGCAACTGATCCAAAGCAATCACATGCCCAAAGCAAGTGAGCTGGACAAGTTCTCATCGTGATCAGCAAGGCTTCCACTGGGTAATTTTCAGAAGTAAATCTCTAGATCCTCCTTCCTAGTCTGTCTTAGTCCGGAAGTTTTGCTGAAACCTGCCCACCACGGGTGACCTTGCTGGTATTCACAATGCCGGTGGCATGGCTTCCAGAATCACAGCACAGTCACCACAGTGGACACACCAACAGAAGCGTGATGGGAACCAGGCCTTACCTGGCCCTGCTGTCCTGAGTCCACCCTGAGAAGACAGCCCACTCAGAGGGCTCTGTGACCTTCAGCAGTCACCCTTCCCCCAGAACCCACCCCAGAGTTGTCTTGCAAACGGACACATCCATCCACCCTCTTTGTAGAGGGGTCACCAGGAGGAATAATGGCATGTCTCCTCACTCTGAGCCCTGCCCAGAGCCTCCAAACCCAAGGTCAGCTCACCAGGACCACCGCACATGCTTCAGCCAGCAGAAGGTAAGAAAAAACTCAGTACTTCTTTTTAGTGCATGTCTTGGAATTTTCCAAAAAGGAACTTTTAACAGATGTCATAGTAAATGCACCTAAAACGTCCAAGACAAAATAAACGACGTGGAAGAATGTAATGAGGACTGCTGTGGTTTTGGGGTGATGAACACAACCCCAAATCCACTGCCATCGAGTCCACTCCCACTCACGGTGACCTACAGCGCTGAGCAGAAGTGCCCCAGGGGGTTTCACTGCTGTCGTCTCTATGGGAGCAGCTCACAGGGTCTCTCCCACAGAGCCACTGGGTGGGATTGAACTGCCAACCTTTTGCCTAGCGGCTGATTTCTTAATCACTGTGTCACCAGGGTTCCTGAAATGCATCTAAATGTGAGGGAACAGCTCCAGATACTAATGACTCAATGTCACTCTTTCAACCTCTTTAGATTATTACTAGCTGGGGCGAGACAACTGGGAGGCAGATGTTTCGTTAGACACACAGGCATTCTGTCCGACGGGGTGACTGTCACAACGCCTGCAAGTCTTGACTGCAGTTGCTGTGTCATCAGAGGAAGAAGAGCAGAGCCAGGGCCTTTCCAGGTTTTCATAAAGATTGTAACTGAGGAAGCATTTTTCCTCATTTTTTTTCCCAGATTGCAATTTCTTTACTGTACAGCAATAAAATACACTGCCAAGTTTACTCAGTGGGTCAATAAAAGCGAGCTTTGAGAAGAAGAGATTTTGTGGACTTGAACTTGGAAGTTGTTTCCCTAGCTCTCATCCTGGGAAATGATCTAACATCAAAATATGAGGAAACAACCTTTCGAGTAAGAATTGACAAGGTGTTATTCTGTGATTCTGTGGAGAAAAAAAATCAACACAGCTCTCAGAGAACACACTGTGCTCTTTTTAGTAAACAAAGATGCAGGCTAGTAGATGACAGGTTATGGGAAGAAAGAGCTGTTGCCAACCCTGCCACAGGATTTTACAGTGAAGAAGTGCCTTAAATAAAGCCACATCTGTAAGACACGCACCCTGGATGAACAGGGCTCACGTTGTCACTGTGTCATTAAATCCATAAGAGCAGATGGTGCTCAAGTCACGAGTTTCAAATTTAGATGCCAAACTTACCGCTGCCTGAACCCCTTGTTTTTGAGCCCCTGTGGCTCAGTGGTTAGGAAATCGGTTGCTAACCAGAAGGTCAGCATTTCTAACCCACCACTCCCTCCTTGGAAACTCTACGGGGCAATTCTTTTCTGTCCTATAGGGCCACTGTGAGAATCTACCCGTAGGCAACGGGTTTGTATCAGACTCTTTTTGTTTTAAAAAAAGCATTGATTGGGGTCTTTCGTTTCCAGAAACCAATCATATTGCTATTTTACGAAAGGAGAATCCACTGCATTGTTGGCTTGGAATCAGAGGAGCCGATCGTCTCAGAGCTGTCTGTGATGCACCAAGGAGCGCTGCGACAGCCAGCGGCACCGCCATCCTCAGGACCGTCACCGGTGCGGGAAAGGGAAACCGCAGGTCATTAAAGAAGAGGACAAGAGAGCTAAAATGCCCTCGGGAAAATGGAAAAGAAATATGAAGTCACAGAGGAAATGCAGGTGACAAACATGTTAAAGAAATTCAACCCCGGTGAAATAAATATATACACGCATGTGGCTGGCCTTTATGTAACAATACGATAGGATGTTTTACCTGTGAAACCAGCAGATACAGTAACAAATGACGACACTCAAGTTCGGCAGGTTTCTTGGGAATGTAAACTAAATTAGCACAGGTAGTCCCTGGCTTACCGGGTTCTGTTCCTACGTCTTCATTGTAAGTAGGTTTTGACTTAAACGGAATGTCCACTTGTGTAGTTTTCAGCTGTTGTTTTAGTTTTCATAATGACAGTATTAGGAGTATAATCAGCGCATGTGTTACAGTGTGAGAAACTGCAACAGCTTGTTTTCAGGTTAACAACTGATGCGTCTGACAGGATGGAACGCTGAGTGAGACCCTGCCGTAGGCCTGCTCCACGATGACGTCAGCGCTGTAACAACGAAGCCAGAGCCACGACAGCTGCTGAGCACGTGCGCAGTTCAAGCCTCATACATTCGGTGTGAATATCGTTCAGTTTTTATCCATTGCAACTCAGAACGCCGGCGCTGACTTCATGCAGGCCAAGCCGTAGCCCTCTGTCTGACAGCGCTCTGAAGAGTAAATCACAGCACGGAACATCTGGGAGTGAACATCTGAGAACTGTAACGTCAGTGAATTACATCTGTGACATCGCATACGGTACATATTACTGCAGATCATTGCACAAAAAACCTCAGACTGTCCTAAGTATGACGTGTCATCATGTGAATATGTCACACGACTTGTCATAAATTAAATGTTTCAATTGTGATGTCATAATTTGAATACCTTGTAACTGTAAGTAATTGTAATTTGAGTTTGTCATAAGTGTAACCGGTCATAATTTGAATACATTTCAGATTTGAGACTACCTGTGTGCACATATGGAAGAATAAGCTGACATTCACATCAAGTGTCTTAAAAACGCATACACTTCAGTCCCATGAAGCCACTGCTAGGAAACCAAGTTAAGGGAACAGAAAAGTGGACAAAGGTTCGTTTACCATTTACATAAACTACCACATCATAAGAGAGAAAAAGAGCTACCTGAAAAGGTCCAACAATAACGGAAAAGTTATAAATTATGGTTTGTGCATACTATGAGATATCATTCCATTATTAAAGATTGTGTTCTCAGAGACTACTTAAGGATATGGGGAAATGTTTATGCAACAGTACTAAGTGAAAAAAAAGACATGTGTGAGTTATTGATATGATTTGACCGCATTTTTGTGAAAAACATTTATGAAGTATGCAAAACTAATCCTTAACTGATAAAAGTTAAAAGTGCAAAGAAAAATACACTAAAACTGCCATCACAGTTACTCATATTGATCTAGAGAAAGTATAATAAATAAATGCACCACAGTAAGTCAAGGTCAACTGTAACTTTTGTGTGAGCCTGTGTCTGTTTGTGCTTTCCCACTTCCCTCCAGTGGGCCACGCTTCCCCCAGTGGCCGTGTTTCCCCCAGTGGGCCGTGTTTCCCCCAGTGGTCCCCTTCACCAAGAGATTTTCTAAACCAGAGTTCCTGCTTTTCCATTAATGCTAAATCCAGCCCCCTTTCTCACTAGTGACGTTTGTTTCCCTGTTAACCTCTTCACGAGGACTGACGGGTTCAGCTTGCCACGGCAGACAGGTTGCTCACTCACTCTAGAACTGCAAGTGGAATTTCTCCTGAGTACTCAGCGGGAGTGAAGAGGTAAGAACCAGATTTGCTGCTGGCATTCAAAGTAAAACATTGACTGACTGAAGGAAAACCTCCCATTGTGCATATCTAATTTCACACCTCTTTCACCTGCATGAAATGAGTCTTCTACTGAACTGTTGTTGTCAAGTATTAAAGGAGAGAAAGAGTGAGACAGTGTGACAGAGAATGACTCCAAGCTCTTCAGTTCATCGTGCTGGCTACTACTCCACTTGACAAAAATTGGTGGCGGTAATGTGAGATGTCATCAAGTTGGTGCTGACCCACGGAGACCCCAAGCAGACTGAAACACCATCCGGTCCTGAGCCGCCCTGACAACCGTTGTCACGTCTGAGCCCGTCGTTGCAGCCACTACGTCACCCAGTATCAGCGACAACCTGTTTTTCACTGACACTCCACTTTAGCAAGGATGACACCCTTTTTGGTGGAACTGATCCCTCCTGACAACATGTCCTCGCTTCTAAGAAGCACCATGGTGTACTTCCTCCAGGACAGATTCGTCTGTTCCTGGCAGTCCATGGTATATTCAATACTCTTTGCCAACACTGTAATTTAAAGACACCAGTTCTTCTTTGCTCTTCTTTATTCATTGTTCAGCTTTCACATGCTTATGAGCTGAAACACCATGGCCAGGGTCAGGCACAGCTTAGTCACTCAAGTGGCACGTTTGATTTTTAACACTTGAAGTAGGACTTTTGTAGCAAATTTGCCCACTGGAATACATGCTTTGATTTCTTGGCTGCTGCTTCCATGGGCATTGATTTTGGATCCAAATGAAATGAAATCCTTGACAGTGTCAGTCTTTTCTCCACTTACCACGACATTGTTTCTTGGTCCAGTTGTTTTCCTGACTTTGAGGTGTAATCCACACTGATGGCTGTGGTCTTTGACTTTCATCAGTAAGTGTTTCAAGTCCTTTTCACTTTCAGCAGGCAATGTTGTGTCATCTGTACATTGCAGGTTGTGGAGTCTTCCAATCTTGGTACTTTACAGTCATTAAGTATCATAATTTTTGCTAGGTTGAATTTGGGAAGTGGTATCACACATATTTTTCTAGTTTATTCAATGTCTGGAATTTCTTAGCAGCAGTAACTTCTCAAGCAGAATATGGCCTCTCCTTCCAACCTCTCCCTTTATTTACCCTAGAAAAAAGCTGCCTTGGAGTCACCTGCAGCTCATGGTGACCTCAGTGTGTCACAGTCGACCTGGGATGTCCTCCGTGGCCGACTGTCAGAGACCATCACTGGATCCCACTCCCACGGTGCCTCTGGGGGGAGCTGAGCTGCCGCCTCCCCAGTTAGAGGCCAGCCCGGGAGCCAGTGGCCCCTCTTGGGGGTCCTCAGTGAGTGATTTTGGGGAATATAATCCTACCCTGCCCCATGAAAGCACTTGAAACATCACTTGTTAAGTGAATTCTCCCAAGTAAAAAACAGAATTATTGTTAACACTTACGAATACCAATTTATGCTGAGACAAAACCGAAACCCATTAAATTGGCTCAATTACTTCAACATTAGTGTTAATTAAACAGAACCTCACAAGGCACTCTCTCTACATTAATTACACCCTACTAGGATTGTCAAGAACCTCTTCTCCATGAAACTCCCACAGAGCTATCATGCAGTATACGCTTAGGGTTCTTCTTACATCGTTGGGTGGTACAGTTAAGGGCTAACTACCCACAGAAAGGGTGGTGGTGTGAGAGCACCCAGAGGGGCCTCTAAGGACAAGTGGGGGATCAGCTTCTAAAAAGTCAGAGCCTGGAGGACCCTGCCGAGCTGATCTACTCTGAGACACATGGGTCACCAGGAGTCAAAACTGACTGGATGGCAACTAACAACAGCTTTTACAAATGACAGTCATCTGGTACTCGGTAGTGCAGTATGGCCATTACTGCGCAAAACAGCGGAGGAAGTCACTGCAAACTGGGGTGAGGTGCATCACCCTCCCCAGTCGCTGGACACACCTGAGGGCAGCAGA
The DNA here is from genome assembly GCA_028571685.1 of Heterohyrax brucei. Lineage (NCBI taxonomy): Eukaryota > Metazoa > Chordata > Mammalia > Hyracoidea > Procaviidae > Heterohyrax > Heterohyrax brucei. The sequence continues at coordinate 85,884,060 of CM053159.1, forward strand.
TTGCTCCTCTTGTAAAATACAAAGCAGCAGGAATCTCAAAGGAGCCCGGTGGTGCAATGGTTAGGCCCTCGACTGCTAACTGTAAGGGCAGTGGTTCAAATCCACCCACAGATCTGAGGGGGAAAAGACCTAGTCACCGTGACGGTGAAGAAGACACATGATGTAACTATAACACATGGTCACCGAGGGTCAGAATTGACTCAGCACTGAACAAAGTGAGTGTGAATTAAGGTGCTGGTCCACCAATGACCGAACACGGCCACATGGTGCTACTCCACCTGTGACACATCACGGCCATACAGGGCTGTCCCCCAAGGGCTGAATATGGCCACATGTCACCATTCCATCAATGGCAGATCTTGGCTACACGGTGCTACTCCACTGGTAGTTAACCATGGACACATGGCACTACTCCACCATTGACTCTGCGTGGACACACTGGGCTACTGCACCAGTGAGCGAACACGGCCACCTGGTGCTACTTTACCGGTAAGTGAACACGGCCACGTGTGCCACCGGCTACAAGGTTCAGGTAACACCCACATTCCAAACTTGTGCTTGCAAATGTGAAGAAATGCCCCGGAGTCCCTTTGAAACAACAAATTCTTGCCACCCCGTCCCATGCCAACTCCCAGTCCCTCAGTGCCACGTGCAGCCTGAGTTTGAGACCGCTTACGTGATGGTCACACACAACCGCCAGCAGCGTCACGTCTTTTGGAAATCACGTCTTTGCGATGTCTCTTTTTCCAGAAGAAGTTGAACTTCTTTTCACATAATAAAGAGCTTCAGTTTCCCAACCCATTATTTCATCAGTAAAAACGCATTTACAACACGCCCTGACAGCCGTTACCCCTTCTGGGTGATTTTGCAAACTTGAATGTCTATCTCGGTGACTGTTTAGCAGCTGTCGTAACTGCTGGCCACCCCCGGGCACCCATCCTCACTACAGCCATCCCGGAAAACAACCACACGCCGGGGACCCTTTCTCTCCTCCGGATTTCCCACCCTTTTCATCACAGCTAAAAGTCAGTTGTCAGCCCTCTTCAGCTGTGTGACAAGGAGGCTCTCCTGAGATAACACAGCTCACGATGCGGAGCAGCTGAAACCACAGCGGGACCCACCGCGGTAAAACCTTTTCTCCCTTTCAAGAGACAAGTACAAAGAAATGAGCTTCAGCCTTTGCCTTCCCCTTGTCTTAAGTTCAGTGAATCACTAACGATGAGTTATGGTTCAGAGTTCAAAGGTAGTGGTGAGAAGGGGAAGGCTGAAGGGTAGATATCCTTTAATGGGATAGACACCATACTGTAATATTTCTAAAAGTGTAAGGTTCTCCACATTTTGTTCAGCCCATCTAGACTACATCAGCAGGATTTTTCTACAAGTACATGGGAAAAACACTTTGAGCTGAGATCTGTAGCCTTAATTCTCTGAAGGTGTTATCTATGGGTTGCCATGGTAACACAGAGAGCACCATCTTTTAAAAAACATTGACCTCTGAGGGAAAATACACGCAGAGAACTATCAGCTCTAAAAGCCCTTCTCCCAGACAAATGGTCTATCAGCCTGCTTATCTCTGTGCTCTGAAAGCTTTGCTTTGCTTTGTGTTTTCAATCCAAGGTTCAGTGAATGCAAAACTTTGTGAGCCAAGTAAAAAACTGGCTTGATTTGCGACAGCCCAGATTTTTCATTGTTAAGTACTGTATTAGCTTTTAAACCCTGAATGGCCACCGCTCTCCCTACCTCTGCAATTACTTCACTTTCCACTGATTTTATGCGACCCCTCCCTTTTTTGTCGATAGACACATTTTTATTCACCTAGAGCAACAGAGGAAGGAGAGCCGAGATTGGGAGCATTAAAAAAATACGTATTTTATTGTGCTTTAAGTCAAAGTTTACAGTCCAAGTCAATTTGTCGTACCCAAACTTGTACACACACGGCTATGTAACTTTCAGTGCTCTCCCCACCCTGTGACAGCATACCGATCCTCTCCACCCCGTGTCCGGTCAGCAGCTCTTGCCCTCGCCCCCTCTCACCTCAGCTCTGGACAGGAGCTGCCTGGCCGGCCTGCTGTACCTGCTGAAGTCGATAGAACACTCTTCTTTAGTATCATTTTATGCCTTAAAATCTAGTCCAGTCTTTGTCTGAAGAGTTGGCTTCAGAAAGAGGTTAACAAAGAGGCTAGGGCCATGTCTTCTGGTGACACTCCCTTTATCAGACCATCAAATCTCGTCTTTTTTAGAGAGTTCTAGTTCTACACACCTTTCTTTCTCCCCTACATCATTGACCCTATGTTGTATTCCCTGTCAGGGCGGTCACTGGAGGTGGCCAGGCATCGTCTAGCTCTTCTGGACTCATGTTGGCGCAGTTCCTCGTCTGTCTCTTGGGCTATTGTTTTCTTTATGTCTTTATGCTGTCCCCAAGGGCTGAATATGGCCACATGTCACCATTCCATCAATGGCAGATCTTGGCTACATGGTGCTACTCCACTGATTGTTAACCATGGACACATGGTGCCACTCCATCGATGACTCAACGTGGACACACTGGGCTACTGCACCAGTGAGGGAACACGGCCATGTGTGCTACCGGCTCTCCTGTGCTCTATGTGAGCTGGGACAAATCAATGCTATTTAGGTAGCTGCTTGCTAACTTTTAAGACCTTAAACACCACTCCCCTAAATGAGATGTAGAACAATTTCTTAAGAAAACTTTGCTGTGCCAGTTGACCTAGATGACCTCCTGAAACCATGATCCCCAGATCCCTGCCCCCGCTACTCTGTCCTTTGAAGTGTCCGGCTATACTTAGGAAACAGCTTTTTGTTTAGTTCAGCTCTCCTGTCCCTCCCAACACCTAACCCAATTCCTATCTGCTGTCTAATCCATGACTATCCCTTTCCCCCCTCCCCACCCTGCAACCATCAAAGACTGTTTTCTTCGGTGTTTAAACATTTTCTTGGGTCCTTATAATAGTAGACTTACACTCAGTCCTTTTGCCACTGACTAATTTCACTCAGGATAACATCTTCCAGATTCTTCCACATTATATTTCCCATGATCATCGTTGTTCTTTAGCATTCCATTGTGCAAATGTACCATAGTTTGTTTATCCATTCATCTGTTGGTGGACACTTACATTGATTCTATCTTTTTGCTGTCATGGATAGTGCTACAACAAACACTGGCGTACATGTATCTGTTCATCTGACAGCCCTTATTCCTCTAGGATATATTACAAGATGTAGGATTCTTTCTATTGCTAGCTTTTCAAGAAACCACCAGATCAATTTCCATAGTTGTACCATTTTACATTCCCACTAATAGTGCAGAAGTGGTCTAATCTCTTCACAGCCCTTCCAACATTTACTATGCTTTGTGTTTTTTTGATTAATGCCAGCCTTGATGGGATGAGATGGTATCACACTGTAGTTTTTGTGTGAATTTCTCTAATGGCTAATGATCATGAGCATTTCCTCATGTATCTGTGAGCCACCTAGATGTCTTCTTTGGTAAGGTGTCTGTTCATATCATTTGCCCATTTTATAATTGGGTTATTTGTTTTGTTTTTTGTTGCTGAGATTTTGCAGTATCTTATAGATTGTGGGGATCAGATGCTGATTGGATTTGCCATAGCCAAATTTTTTTTCCCAGTCTGTAGGCTGTTTCTTCACTCTTCTGGTGAAGTCTTTCAATGAGTGTAAGTTTTGATTTTTAGGCATTCCCATTTGGTCTTCTGGTGTTTGTACATTGTCAGTAGCATTTTGTAGTCTGTTTATGTCATGTATTAGGGCTTCTAGTGTTGTCCCTCAGGAATAGGAACACTTCGATTAATGACTCTTAAGAATAATCCTGACATGAAGAGGAAAATTGTGGTACAGGATTTAAAATTCTTATGGAACCTAGACTTTCTGGAGCCACTGAGGCCAGAGGAACCTCTGAAGCTATTGACTCCAAAAAATCCTTAAAGCCTAAACCAAAAATATTCCCTGAAGTCTCTTTAGAACAAACAACAGTATGGCTTAATCAATAGAGAATGTCTTCCTTGACAATTGTGCTTCTTTAAAGGATGCTGTCTGTGGAATCCCATTCAGAAGCTGAGTGGCAGTGAGTCTGTGTTAATGAGCGAGAAGCAGTTTGGAAAAGGAGAATGGCTTCATGACTCAAAGAATGTCATCAGTGTCAGAACTGTCACATAGAAGTTGTTGAATTGGTATACTTTTAGCTGGGTATATTTTCATCAGCAACAACAAAAATAAAAAGAATTTAAGTAGTAAACAAGACAATATACAATTTTCATTCTCTTTCTCGTAGTATTGGTGTATTAAGATAAAGGTAGTATTGGTGTATTAAGATAAAGGACTTCTCCCTCACTTGAGACTCCGGGGTCTGGAAGTCAATCTGTTTTGCAGTAGTTTGACCCAACAGTGACTGCCCTCCCCTCTTCTGGCTCTTACCTCTGTGTCTTGGTCACTGTGGACTCAGCAGTTTTGACCCTGGGACTTCTTTTGTCTTCTCACTCTCACCTGGCAACCTTCGGTCTGCCCGATAGGCCATTCAAGAAGATACCCTCTAACTCTTTGTATCTCTAGAGTTAGAAGCACCACACACAGGGACATGATGGCTACTTTATGCCAGTAAAGCTAATTTAAAGATACCCCTAAACTTAAATATCCCTAAAAGGACCTTGCCGGCCAAGTGCCAAGTGCCGTCGCTTGGAGATCATCAAATCCACCTACTATCAAATCCAACAAGAACAGGTGAAGTGTCTCATCTGAGGTCATGTAGCTAGTTAAAAACATGTCATGTAGTATAATTTTTTCATCATAAATTCTATAATGGCTTTTAAACTCTGAATTGCCACCTCTCCCTACCTTTACAATTACTTCACTTTCTACTGACTTTTTACATGACCTCTCCCACTTTTGTCAATAGACACATTGTAATTCACCTGCAGAAGAAGAGGAAGAAGTAGAGTCAGAAATGTGAACACTGTGATGAAAGATTCTATAGAAAAATCCCCATCCAAAAAGGAGAAAATGAGGAATAGAATTTCAAATTCTCACGAAACAAAGACTTTCTGAAATCAGAAAACAGACTTCCATTCCCCATTGCACAAAAAATGGTAACTGAGCTGTGGCTCACACACACACACACACACACACACACAGTAGCTAATAAGCACTCCTTCTTTGTCTTTCTCATCAGATTGCTGTTTATAGTTTCCAACTGAATAATACACCTACCCATGGTTTACTGCCTACCCCATTATCTGACATTCTGCACTCATCACAATAGCAAAAAAATCCTCTATCCAACTACTTGGAGTGTTAGTGACATATATCTGACAACAGTGAACACCAAAGTGTGAGACAAGAGTGGCACTGGCTGTGATGGTTACGGCTGTGTGTCACCTTGACTGGGACACGATTCTCAGTGGTTTGGCATTACATAATGACATTATTTGGCAGTTGTGTAATGATATAGTCATCCTCCAGCTTGTAATCTGATGTGGTCATCCTTCATTTTCACATAAAGCCACATAATGACCTGGTCTTCTGAACCTAACCTGCATGTTCCATGGGGGAAAGATCTGGCAACCTGCTCCCATAAATATCGCAGCCTAGAAAATCCTATGGGGCAGCTCTCTTCTGCCTGATGGGATCATTAGAGTCAGAATGAGGAGAGGCTGTACTCTACACCACAAAAGATCTGGTAAGCATTATCCAAGTGTGAGTTGTTACTAAGAGTAGAGGAGTAAGTAAAACCCATGAGCGAAGATGGACAGGAGGATAATGAAAGAAATAAGCGTCCGTTGGTAATACTGAGCAGTGTTCTGTTCTTCATTCACAGGCAACCTCAAACATAGAAAAGCTACATGTGGAAGACTAACAATGCTGCTGTTACGTTGATAAGTGCCATCAAGTTCATCCTGACTCTATGACCCCATGAAACAGAGCAGAACTGCCCCACAGGGTTTTCTAGGCTGTGATAGTTTGGGGAACATGTAGCCAGATCTTTCTCCTGTGTAGCGTGTAGGTAGATTCAAACGTTTCAATTAGCAGCTGAGCACTTAACTGTTGCATAATAGGTAGAGAAAATTCTTACCTATAGGCCCAAGTTCTCCAGAAACAAAGATGAAAACCACCAAAATAAGGCAATGAGCTAACTAGAAAGCTACCACAACAGAGCCAAGTGTTGCATTCTCCTCTCCCGAAGTTCTGTGTAGATAAGATCTGATGGACTCTGAAGGGAATTCATGGCAAGTACGTGCTGAGAGGCCTTGTATTTCATTAGCTCGTTCCTCTCCGGACTAGAAGGCGCCTTACGGTACAATGGATAATGAAGACCAAGAACTTAAAAGAGACAAGGAGCCTCCCTCAGAACCTGTAGAGGAAGAGAGCCTTCCCTTAGAGCTCATGCCCTGAATTTAGACTGGTAGCCTCCTAAACTGTGAGAAAATAATTTTTTGTTGTTGTTATTAAGGTCACCCTCTTGTGGTACTTCTTTTACAGCAGCTATAAGGAACTAAGACAGCTGCTTCACAGGAAACAAACAAATGCAAGAAATGAAATAAAATTATCCACTTCATAAACCACCCTAGGTGCAAAGCAAGGCTTTTGTTGGCTTATGACAAAATGAGGACAATGCCAAGTGCTTAAACGTTGTACCACAGGGCTTCTTTCCCGGCTTTAAAGCCCAAGCCAAACCCAGCACTGCTGAGTCGATTCTGAGCCACAGTGAGCCCACAGAGTGAAGCAGAACCGCCCCGTGCGGTTTCCAAGGAGAGCCAACCATTCGATTCGTAGCTACAGCCCTTGACCACTGCACCATCAGGGTTTCCCCCAGAGCTTTAAACTCACCGCCATTGAGTCAGGTTTGACTCATAGCAACCCTAGAGGTCAGAGCAGAACTGCCCCATGAATTCTCCAAGGAGTGCCTGGAGGATTTAAACTGCCAACCTTTTGGTTAGCAGATATAGCGCTAACCAACTATGCCACCAGGGTTTCCTCTACGGCTTTAGAGGGTGCTAATAGCTCTGGATAAAGGGCAGTTAGCGTAGGGTCTAGTACGCAATGAGTGCTGACGAGTGGACTCAGAACAGACGAAGATTAAATGCCACACTCAGGCACACCTCTGGAGAGAGAAACTTCACCTTATGCCTCTCAATAGCCTTAGCTTGGCTCTGACGATTTATTGTCAATGATTCTTGCTACCATTTCTCTTATAAAATTTGTATTATAGCATCCTCTGTAGCTGCTTGGTCTAAATTGCTTTTGCCCTGACACACAATCATTTTTCTTTTAATCTGTGCTTCTTTCAAGCAGCACGACCTAATCAGGTGTTATCTGTTGTAGCAGAGGACACATCTGCGCCTCCGGCCCTCGGTGTCTGTCGGTCCTACCTGACGCTCTACTCCCGTAAAGATCACAGGGTAGGAAACCCCTACAAGGCAGCTCCACCACGCAGCTGTGCTGAGCCCTCGTGGATCAAGCGTGAGAGCACAACGTTTCTCTGGGCTCAGGCAGGCTCGGCAACCACAAGATGGACTGTGAACTCATAAAGACCGTAGAGACCTTGAGAAGTCGTCCGGTCAGGTTCTAATGTAATCCACACAAAGGCACCACAGACTGCAGCTCCCGCTCCCCGTGGCAGGCCGCTGGCTGGGCGCCGCAAGTCACTGGCAGGTGCCTGCTTTCTGTCTTTTGACAAGCCATCTCGAAATGGAACAGATCCCATCGAATGTATCTACACAATGACACGAAATAGTTAAAACTTTAAAAATGTGCTGAATTTTTGTTTTGGGCTCCGACTTCTCATGACCTCATGGCACAGAGTCCCTCCCGGTCGGTTTTCCTGTGCTGCCTTCTTACGGGGAGTGCGTCCCCAGCTCTTTCTCCCACTGGCCACCGCAGGGCTTCGGCAACCTTATGGTTAGCAGCTGAGCGCTTAGCTACTGTGCCACCAGGGGTCCTCTGAGTTGAATTAAATTAATTAGAGAGAGAGAGAAAATGGCAATGTGTGGAGAGAAATGTCATACCAGAAGGCGAATCTTTGCACTGCAGTTTAAGCCAATCTTCAATCTTGACCAGAACTTACCGACAGCCTTGGGCACATACATGTCTCATCCCACGTCCTTCCTCACTCAGTACTGATGAGAACGCCAGCAAACAGGGAAAGGGAGAAGAAATGATTTGGTATTCTGATACAATATCTTGATTTCAGCAGAGATAAGAGAAATAATTTTCTGTTCATAATTCAAATTGGGTGTAACTATGAAAATCAACATTTTTTTGAAGCTGATTCACTGGCAGTTAAGATTACATTTCTCTTCAGCTATACATTAGAGTTCCATCTTTTTTTTAGCATAATTATGATGTGCCCTAGAGTTTAACAGCCTCTTCTGAAAAGGACTGAACACACTCCCATAATGTGATGCTCTACCTGGAGAAGTCTCGGCTGCTACGTGAAAGGCTGGCCGTTGAAACCCACCCCGGGGGCTCGGTGGGGGAGGCCTGGCGATCTGCGCCCATCGAGACCACAGCCTAGTCAGCCACAGGGCAGCTCGGCTGTCTCCCAGCCAAGCCAGCCAAGTGCCGCCGAGTCGGACCCGAGGGTCGCTGTGTGCCAGCACACAGCAATGACAGCAACAGCAAAGAGAGCAGCAGCCAATCCACTCTTCACCAGCAGAGCCTTGCCCACCCACGGCACCAACCCCCGAACCCGTGGGCAAATCTTGATGCTGGCAACCACCTCCTCTTCAGCTCAGATGCACCCCGGGGCCTACAGGGAAGGCTGGGCTGCGTTACAGAGAGGGAAGGACTAAAGCATGGACAAAGTCGGTCTTCGTTACTCTCAGCTAGGTGTTTGCTTATTTCATGTCAGCACTTCTGGGGATACTGTTTCAAGTATCAGTACACACGTTGCTGGTAAATCCAAAGCAAAGGCACACAGAAATAGCCCCACAACATCAGGGCTTCCTGTCAACTACACGTCAGCAGTGCTGACTGGCAGTGACCCAGATGGGACAAAATTGAATTGCCCCTTAAGGTTTTCCAGGCTGTGTTCTTCATGGAGCAGCTCTTGTCGGGTGCTGGATGTGTTTGAACCCCCAATCTTTCTGATACCAGCACAGTGCTCAACCGTTGAGCTACCAGAACTCGTTTTAATAAGCCTAAGGTTGGTGAGATGCAGTGCAGGACAGAGGACAGTGCCCCACAGGGCTTCCGGGTGGCACCTGGTGGATGCCAACTGCCGACCGTTCTGGTGAGCACCCAGAGGTCCCGCTGGCTCTAGCTTGTCAGCGTTCACACACTGCACAAGCTGCTGTGTGTTGCCTGTCTTGCAGAACCTGGTAGTGCAGTGGTTAAGTGCTGCGGCTGCTCACCAAAAGGTTAGTGGTCCAGATCCACCAGGCGCTCCTTGAAAATTCCATGGGACAATTCTACCCTTACCTCTAGGATCGCTATGAGTCAGACCTCTCTCAACAGCAGTGGGTTTTGGGTTTCATATACTATATCTGGCTGCTAGCCAAAATGTCAGCTATCCAGACCCAGACAGAGTTCCTTAGGAGAAAGGCATGAGGATCTATTTCCATTAAAAAGAAAAAAATTGCCACTGATTCAGACGGAAGCTAGGACAGAGTAGGACTGTTCCACAGGATTTCCAAGGGCTGGACTGTGCAGTGGTTAACTGGCTGCAAATCAAATCAGTGCTTACAACCTACCAGCCACTCCATGGGAGGAAGATGGGGCAGTGTGCTTCCTGAAAGATTTGTTGTTATTGGGTGTCATCAAGTCGGTTGTGACTCAGCAACCTAGTGTATAACAGAATGAAACGCGGCCCGGTCTTGCGCCATCCTCAGCACTGGTGTTGTGTCTGAGCCCGTCATTGCAGCCACTGTGTCAATCCATCTTGTTGAGGGTCTTCTTCTCTTTCATGGACGCTTCGCTTTACCAGGCTCAATGGCCTCCAGAACTGGTCCCTTCTATAACGTATCCAAAGTACGTGAGACAAAGACTCGCCATCCTTCCAAGGAGCATTTTGGATGTACTTCTTACAAAACGGATTTGTTCATTCTTCCGACAGTCCGTGATGTATTCAATATTTTTCCCCAACACCACAGTTGAAAGACTTCAGTTCTTATTCAGTCTTCTTATTCATTGCCCAGCTTCCGCATGTCTAGAAGGTGATGGCTTGGATCAGAGCACCTTGGTCCTCAGAATGACACCTTTACTGCTGAACACTTGAGAAAAGGGCCTTTGCACAGATCTGCCCCATGTGAGGCAACACATGCTGTCCTGACTGCTGTTTCCGTGGGTGCTGAATGCAGAGCCGAGTCAGATGGAATCCCTGAGAACTTCAGGCTCCTCTTGGTTTATTACGATATTGGTTGTTGGTCCCATTGTGAGGATTACAGCCTTAAAAATTCCGTGGGGCATCTCTACTGTGTCACATGGGGTCGCTATGAATCCACCAGTTTGATGGTCCAGGACAACAGCACACAGCGTGAGGACAGCAGAGGTAGTCCAGGAGTAGAAGTCTCACCTTCCTGGTAGAGGAGACCTGGGCTCCGTTCCGCCTCCTGCGTGCCACACCCTCCTGTCGCAGGGGCTCGTGTGTTGCTGTGGTATTGAAGACTTTTCTGTGGAGCCCCCAGACTGCTACAGACTTACGCAGAAATGCCTGATGGTCTGCTGCTGAAAACCAGCATATTAAAAACTCCATGGATCACAACCATCCAATTCTGCACAGATGACAAAGTTCCAGTCCCGTTGTTCATGGGGTCGCCTTAAGTCTGGGGCCAACTCGTCCGCCACTGGCAGCCACAACGACAGCATGGAAGTTACTTGCCCGCTTCCTTGTTTTCCATCTGCATCGGCTCAGTGAGAGCAGAAGCTCTAACCGCTGGTTTCAGTGTTGTATCCTAGGGACCCAGGCTGTGCCAAGTACGTGGCAGGAGGGGAGTCCACCAAATATTTGCTGAACTAGGGTGCAAGGATGTCCACCCTGTCCCTCAAGTCATGTTGCTGCAGAGGCACGTGTGTACCAGTGGCACTCCGTGGTGAGCGCAATGACAGGAGACGTGCGCTTGGCTCTGCCTGACGCTAACCCATTGCCAGCAAGCCAGTTCTGACTCACAGCGATTCTGGAGGAGACAGTAGAACTGCCCCATGGGGCTTCCAAGGCTGGTGACATGGCAGTTAAGAGCTCAGCTGCTTCTCAAAAGGTCGGCAGTTTGAATCCACCAGCCGCTGCTTGGAAACCAAGTGGGCAGTTCTCTGTCCAATAGGGTTGCTATGTGTGAGGACAGACTCGGTGGCAACGGGTTTGGTTGTTTGGTTCTGGAATCTTTACAGAAGCAGACTGACAATTCCTTCTCCTTCCAAGTGGCTGCCAAGCCAAGCCAAGTGCCGTAATCACTGACCTTTTAATTAATACCTGGGTGCTTAACCACTTTGCCACCAGGCCTCCTGAGAACAAAGCTGGACAATCTTAAAGGTGGAAGGTGAAAGGCTGCAAAGTCTCCCAAATGCCTGAGCTGTGTCTCGTGTTACATTGTTGCCCCCCCTCAAAAAAACGAGGTCAGAAGAAGTGTCCAACTCTAAGAGGCATTTAAAAACACCTCCCTAAGGAACACGTGCTGCTGAGGAAACTTCCAGTGGAGTCACCACTCTCTGAAACAGACACAGCTTCTAGCAGACTCGAGATTCGCACTGGGAAATCCAAAAGGGCCAGAATGGATTGATGCCCATCAGAACACACCTGTTCTGAAGACGTGCTAACGGCAGCCGACTTCTCTAAGCACCCTGCCGACACAAATCTTCACAGCAGCCTACCCAGCACCATAAAACATCTATATCAGGGAGGACTGGGGTTCAGCTGTCTCTCCCAGGGCTCAAGGGAGCACCCACAAACACCATTAGTTCATTGTGTAAAGTTATCTCCCCCTCCTGGGGGAGATAAAGCCCTATGCCAGGTGCCCAACCCCAGGTACGCTTACATGGGTGGCAATTATTTGCGGTGACTCATATTGATCCATTGGTTGGTCATTGTAGCGGCTTGTGTGTCGCTGTGATATGGAAAGCTATGCCACCTGTACGTCTATGCCACCCAGACGTCAGCAGGGTCGCCCGTGGTGGGTAGGGCTAGGCTAAAGACAGACGAGGAGGAAAAGCCTGGTGATGGATGTGCAAGAATTACCCCGCGATAACCCTGCAGATCACGGCAGAACACTGTCTGACTCACTCTCTGGGGACATGTCATCAGGAGGCTCAGCTATGGAGGAGGTGACATTGTGTTTGGCGAAGGGGGGCCAGCGAGGACATAGAGACCCTTGGTGACACTGACTGGCAAAACTGCCACAGGAGGGATGAGAACATGCTGGCTCTGGTGAAGGGGACCCGCAGTGACGTGGACTGGCAACAGCCGCGGCTGCAGACGGGAGCCTGCCAGCCTTGTGAGGTGACGTGCGACCAGAATGTTCCGTCCTGTTAAATGTAACATCACTGTGAGGGAGAGTCCACACTACAACAGCAGTCTGCTGGTTAGCAGCCACGGCAACAAACCACCGTGCCCCAGGGATCCCAATTGTAGCTTCCGATGTTCAGTCCCTTATACGCACACATTTGTCAGGCTAAGGCTCCTGGAATGATTTCCAGCTAGACAGTCGCCTTGGTTTTCACTGCGATCCTCTATGTTTGCAGACTTTAGCCAAATGCAACCTAATTTGTTTCACTCTAATTTTTGTTGAGAATACACACAGCCGCACATATACACACCATTTCAACAGTTTCTCCAAGTGCAGTTTAGTGGCACTGATGATATTCTTCAAGTTGTGTGACCATTCTCATCCCTCTTCTGAATTGTTCCTCCCTATTAACACAAACTTGCTGTCCTCTAAGCTCTCCATCTAACCTTCTCAGTGACTGCTGTTAGTCTGATCTCATACAGACAGATATGAAAAGAACACAGAGCTCAAAGCAGATATTCTTTGCTAGTTAACTAGTTTGGCTTTAAGAAGACTTCAGATGATATTTTTGGTTTAAGGTTTAACAATTATCTCATGGCAACAGTTTTTTGGGTTCATTCATCCTGCACAACTTCAGAAAGTCTGGCTTCCATGAGACTCTGAAATTCTGTTCTCTACTTTCTCCCTTTTGATCAAGATTCTTCTGTAGAATCCCTGCTAAAGAATCATTGTTACTGACTGATCAATCGAGAAGACCAACTTCATTTCCAGTTTCTCTATACCAGGCCTATTTCACTGCTGCTGTGTTCTTCCTAAAGTTTGTCACCAGGACAAGCGTATGTGCATGGCCCACCCCCCACCCACAAACTCCTTTGCCCAGCCACCTTCCAGCATGGAGTGGACTACCATAATCAGCATCCCCAAGAGCTCAGAAACAATCCGCTTAATAACAATCTTGAATTCTAGATTTAACCTGGAAAGAAAGTTCATAGAATCAGTCCTTTAAACATTGGGCCAATAGTAAACACTAACCATTTTTCTTGTAACTTTTGTCGTTCTCTAAATTCTAAAAACGTTATCACTAATGTTTCTGGAGTTGAATCTAAAATTGTTTCTGTACCTCACAGATCATTTTCATGCCATGTTGAGGGAATTCCAAGAGGCTGGCTACGCTTTTACAGGCATGGCCTTGAATGTCCCTTGTGGACAACCGTCAACCTTTTCCTGTTTCAGTTTTGACTCTTTGAGAGAGAAAACACAAACAGAAGTTGAACTGTGACACAAAGGCATGGCCTGTGCCCGCCATCCCTGCAGTGAGAGAACATCAGGGTCGCTCATCAAGTGCTTACCCAGTGCCTGCTACACCCAGGCCTGGCTTCAGGGGCCACGGGTAGAGCAGGAACAAAAATGGACAAAAAATCCAGGTTTCCCGGAGGCTCTTATTGGATTATGTCACAGGAGTGAACTCTCGAGCAACCATTTTTAGAGGCCCAGAAAATCTTCCTAGTCTTTTCCCAACCTCTTCCTGCCCTCTCCAACAAAATCACCACCGATGGACATATAAATGTCTCGGGACACCCTAGACTGTTTGGTGATTCTGCCTCCAGCCCCCCCGTCTTCCTGCCTCCACGCCTTTGCTCCAGTGGTCACCTCTGCCTCCCAGGTCCTTTAGCCTCCCAGCCCCACCAGTAGGGACAGAGTGTCTCACAGGCACGGGAAGCTCTCCAGGTCATCTGCGGGACACGTCTCACATCTTTTCACAGCTGCAGGCTTCTAGGAATGTGCTGCCCCGCCTATCACTATGCTGATACTTCTACACACAGGTCTAGGCTTTTCTTGGGTATGGATGGCAGAGCCTCTGGGAACGTCTGACCGTTGCCTCGTTCTCTTTCCCATCACCTCGTGCCTTGCTGACACTTGTGCATAGGGGTCAGCCAGTCATGAGATGCCCCATTACCATGGTAACCATTTTGGGCGGAATAGATTGCCCTACCAACTTCCTGATTGTACCCCTATAAATAAAGTTTGCTATAGAGGAACGGTGGCCGTTGTCCTCCATCAGAGGCTCTGGTCCCACCTGGCCTCACCTGATAATCTGTGTGATGCGTTTCTTGTGCGAGTGAGTTTTCCCATCCTCTCTCCTGTCTCCCTCGGACCTGGGCCTTTTCCAGCACTGCTCACTGGAGTGCCGGACGTGGCATTTCACCACGTCAAAGAGTCTGCTTCTAGGCAGCTGGCATCCATTTCTCTCCCAGCCTCAGAGCACCCGACTACAGAATCAAAGCCTCTTTTCAAATTTACAGTCCTTAACAGGTCCACACGACAGTTAGCAAGCAAACATGGGCTTGTGCTTACCTACCACTGTGCATTAAACAATCTCACATGGATTTTGCCTCATCAAAGGCGGTCATCAAAGATGGGGTGACATCCACGGGAGACTGTTCACTACGGATGGTCTGGTAAGCAAGATAAGCACCGTGCTTCCCATGACTATTGGCTGATCTGCCGTGGTCTACCAGAAATTGGAACGCCTTCTCTCTAAGCCATCTTTATTCACCTTCCTATGTATCTATCTTTTATCTCATTAAACTTTATATCGTAACTATAACCATAGCAACCCTGGAAGACAGAACAGGATTGCCCAGATGGCTTCCAAGGAATGGCTGGGGGATTTGAACTGTGGCCTTTTGCCGAGCAGCCAAGCTCTTACCCACGGCAGCCCAGGCTCCTGTCGCAGCCAGAGCACCCATTAGAGGGACATCGTACGTGGTTCCTGTGCCTGCACCTGCCCTTTGCCTGTCGTCACAAGCTGTGACAAATCATCAAAACCTGCGGTTAGCAGACTCTTCTGTTTTCATCTTTGAATGTCCCCCAGGGCCTAGAGAGCACTGTGTACGAGGGAGGAGAAGCACCTGCTGGTGCTGAGTAGCCTCTGACTCACGTGACCCTATGTGTGACGGGAGACAACTGCTATGCAGTTTCCTTGGCTTTGATCTTTACGGAGGCAGGTCACCAGCCCTTTCTCCTGGGCTGTCCCTGTGTGGGTTCAAAGCACGAACCATGACACTAGCAGTCGAGGCAAACCACTTATGCTGCCCAGGGTCCTGTGTACAGAGGGAGTACTCAGTAGTACTGAGTAACCTGAACAATCATGTCATCTTCTCTGTTGTGTAACTTTATGCTCACTTATCCAGTTATTTGTTCATTTATCTAAAAATTAGAATCTTTTATTTGACAGTGGTTCACTCAAAGAACTGACAATACACAGGTGAACAAAACTGGCAAAACCATTTTCTAGAATGATTGAAGTTACAGTATCTGTAAGGATTGACAAGACACGGGGGCATACTACCAAAGGTGGTGGCAGGGTTTCTGGTGGCGCTATCTGAACAAATTCTTCCTTGGAGACCGGGACACAGAGAGCGTTGTCTCACCAGGGTCCTGGTGGGTCTTTAGTTTATAGGTTAACGTGCGCGAGGGGAACAGCCCCATTCCTCCCCCGCTAGTTATCCATTCCAAATATACAGCCAGTGGAAGCTTCTATAAAACCGTCAGCCTCGGGAATCCTGGCAAGTGGAAGATGCTCACCCACCCTGGAGCCTCGTCTGGAATCCCTGCTCCTCCGGGAGCTGAGGAAGCCTAACAGCCTAGAAAGGGCGGTGCTCCAAAGAGGATCTCAGCGCTAGCTGGATTGCTAGCCTTTACAAGAAGGGGAGACACAAGGTAATTTTGTAAAGGCCACCAAGTTTTTTCACTGACTCATAGAAAACTCACATTAGCCTCTTATCCCCTCCAGAGTAGCACCTTGAGAATGTCAGGAAACTTAGCCACAATTTAAAAGCACAAGAAAGACCAGAGAAAAGCTGGAAACCCTAGCATGGCCACTCTTTAAAGGAGGGTGGAGAAAGAGGCGGCTAGGATTTGTCTGGTAACCAGAGGGTCCCTGGGTGACACACACAGTTAGCCTGCTGGGGGGTACTGAAAGGCTGAAGGTTCGAGTTCACCCAGAGGCCACTAAGAGGACCGGCCGGGTGACCTAATTTTGAAAAATCAGACACAAAAAACCCTCAGAGCACAGTTCTACTCCGAGACTCTAGGGCCACTGTGAGGCAGAGTCCACGCACTGGTAACCGGCCCACACTGCTGCTCCGTCGGAGAAAGACTTGATGAGCTGTTGCCGATAAGACGACAACCTAGAAACCCTACGAGAAGTCACACCGTCACCTGGGGTATTTACAGGCTGGAACCAATCCACAAGGGTACCCTACAGCAACCACTACAGAGCGCACAGGGCACTGCCTTTACGTGTTTGGTTCTAAGACGTCATAAGGATGGAGAGAGATGGAACCAGCCAGTGAAAGGACCCAACACAGAAGACGTTCTTCTTGCATCAGAAACCTCTGTCACCCTCTGTTCCTCGTCCCATCACCAGATCCCTCCGCTCACCTCCTTGGACACCCACACTTGGACAACTAGGTGACAGCTCCCAGAGAGACCTATCCCACTGAGACTCACTGGCCGGCCCCTTGGAGAAGTCACCCTCTAGACTGATGTTCGTACTTCTAATGCCCTCCCTGTGCTGCTGTCGTGTGCTATCACGTCCATTCTGAGTCATAGTGACCCCACGGGACAGGATACAGCTGCCCCATAGGGCTCCAAGGCTATAATCTTCACAGAAGCAGACTGCACAGCTTTCTCCCACACAGTGGCTGTTAGGTTCAAACCACTGACCTTTGTATTGATGACCGAGTGCTCAGTCACTCTGCCACCAAGGCTCCCACTCCCTCCTTTTGGGGTCCTGAAGCTGCTTCTCAGCAGGACGTCTCCGGAGGACCTGTGTTCCAGCTTGTGGACATCAGAGGAATAAGCTGCGTCAGACCATAGCTACTTAGGGATTGAAGAAAGGTTTCTTTGGGTCCCTGTCATTTAGAAAACCTTGGACATCAGCTCTGAGTAGGAAGAGAAACCAAGGGTGGAACTGGGTCACCGAGCAGCTGAAGGAGGCCTGGTGCTGTGGTGCCGAACCCTCAGTGGCTGCCGGAAATGTCGAACACACCCAGGGGCTCCCCAGGAAAGACCTGACCTGGGAAAGCCTCTGGGGGCAGTTCTGCTGTCACACGGGTTACCCTGAGTGAGAGTCGGTTCAGTGGGCACCCAGCACCCACACCTGAAGGATAAAGGGCAAAACTGGGGAAGAGTTCCAGGACAACCAGTGCCTTCTGTTAGGGGCTGAATCGTGTCCCCCAAAATAACCCATGGATCCGACCCCCTCGAGAACTTTCTGTGCTGTGTTAATGAAATCAGAGCAGCCCTGGGGCTCTTACACCAATGCCTTTGGAGACACAGACCATGCGGATGAGGTTCAGAGGGCAGCCAGCACCAGGGGGGTGGGGCTGTGTGAGGACAGCCCGGGACAGAGCGATGGCACTGCAGGAGCTGAGCAGACCGTCCCCTGAGCCCACAGAGAGAGACCTCCCCTAGGGCCAGCGCCCTGCGTTCCAGCTTCCAGCTCCCGCCCTGTGGGAAGATACACATGCTGGTGAACGCCATTCACTCGCGGTGTTTCTGTCGCAGTAGTGCTAGGAAGCTGGGACACAGCCCCGGTGGTGCAAGAGGTAAGCTCTCAGCTGCTACACACGAGGCGGACGCTCCAGGCCGACCAGTGGCTCTGTGGGAAGAAGGCCTGGCAACCGGCTTCTGTGAGGATCACCCCCTGAAGCCCCCGTGGACGCAGCGCCACACAGTCATGCGGTGCCGTCATGAGTTAGAATCAACTTGGCAGCGCGGCAGGGAGCCCTGGGGTGCTATCCGGGGCCCCAGGAGCTCGGCGGTTCAGACGGCAGCTGCCAACCGAAAGGTCGGCACTGGGAACCCCAAGCTGCCCCTTAGATGCTCAGTGGGGCAGTGCTGCTCTGCCTGCAGCGTCCCTGTGAGTCAGAACTGACTTGACGGCAGCAGGCTTGACCGCAGGCTCGGAGCCCTGGTGGCACAGAGGTGACGCACTTGTCTGCTAACCGAAAGGCTGGCAGTTCGAGCCCACCAACCGCTTCTCAGGAGAAAGCCATGGTCACTGCTCCTGTAAGGATGACAAGGTGGGAGACCCTCCAGGAGAGCCAGGCTCTGTCCCCAGGGGGCTGCGACTGAGACGGGGCTGGACAGCCAGGGCTTGCTCTGTCTCCCCGAAGGCCCGTGGTGTGACCAGCCCTGTTCTATTCCAGGCTCTGAGCTTCAGTGCTGAAACAATAGCTTACTGTTCGGATTAGTCTCCAGGAGGTGGGGAAAATAGTGTTTCTAAATCATTTATTATAGGGTTTATATAAACAAAGACTGTCTTGCATGTGGCTCGTGGAGTGTGGGTTTGTTACGGGTGGTGTGTCTGAGGGAAGGAGGGGACAGGCTAACTAGGACGTGGAAATATTAAAAGGGGGGTTCTGCATTTTTCTTCCATAAAGGAAATAAAGCAGAGCTACGGGAAGGAGGGGTCAGAGCAAGGAGGACAGCCCTTCAGGGCAAGTGGTCAGGACAGGCGCTTCTGTGGGGATGACTTGGACATCCCTGATGACGACCAGCCAGCAAAGGCAGGGTGACGACAAGGACAACAAGAGGTAGACTGCCTCAGACTGGAAAAAACTGGGAATCTAAATATGAACAAAATGCGTTGCTGCCAGTTGCCTGTGAATCGTTTCTGGCTCGCAGTCGCCCTGTGTGTAACAGCACGTTGCCCAGTCCTGTGCCATCTCCGCCACTGCTAACGTGTGCCAGTCCACTGCTGATACCACTGAGCATTCTCAGTGCCCTCCAGCCCAGAGGGTGCTTCTTTCAGTGCTGTATCAGACACGTCTTACGGTGATCCGCGGGGTTTTCATCGGCTGATTTTGGAAAGTAGCTCACCAGGCCTTTCTTCCTAGTCTGTCTCAGTCTGGGAGCTCTGTTGACAACCTGCCCAGCACAGTGACTCTGCTGGCATTTGAAAAACTGGAGGCACAGCTACCAGGGCCACAGCGAGACACGAGCCACCACAGCAGGACAGATGGATAGGCACATGGCAGGGCTGAACACATGGACTTAGGAAAATAGGTGACAAGACAAGCTTGACATTTCATCAAAATGACCAACGAAAGAAGGTGGTAAGAACTATGAGAAAGGAGGCATTAAATATCTAAAATTTTATTCATTGTTACCAAAAAAATTTATGTATGGCAGATGTTTTAAGTTTTCAAATAAAATCGACTTTGCTTTCTAGTTCACTTACCTTAACTCTTTCAGTTTAAAGACGGCAAGAAGATGAAGAGATACCGGACACTGCGTTAGAAGGTCCCACACCCGAGCCGTCCTTACCTATGTCAGGACACTGTCTGTGACTGTGAACTTCCAGAAGTCAGCGGGGCCTCACTGAGGCACTGTGTCGGGTCCTGTAAAGTGCCAAGAAGAGAAGACCGACATGGCTGTGTTCTTCTCCTTATTTTGTTGTTGTTGAAAGTATACATAATCATGCTTTCAAAAGGTTGAAATTTAGGAGAGAGCTTTGCTATATCCCAAAAAGATGTCATTAAAGACAAGACATAAAGACCACAGGTGGTGTGTAAGCAACACATTCTGACTGCATCAGGAGTAAAAATTTGTTACAAAAATACTAGCAAAGTTTTCATTTAAAAAATTATATATACACATTCATATGTATGTATAATAAAATTGTATGTATTTTATTAAAGAGCACATGTATATTTACATACATTTTCTAAAATATGCATTAGTATACTTTATAATTTTGTATATATATATTTTTTAACAGAAGACCCATTGGCACAGTTGGCTGGCATTGAACAGAAGGCAAGACACATAAGCGCCACTCCCCCCTTGCCCTTCCCATGCCCCTGGGTGTGGGCAGTTGAAGTACTTAGGTCAGAGAAAGCGAGTGGTGACACAGATTGTTCTCAAGGGGACTCTTTCAAAGGCAGTGCTTGGTTTGCCACATCCTTGTTTTTCTGTGTCACAGGTACTGGTGACGTTCAATGCTACGTCTGGGAGTGAGCAGGAGCAGCACTTCTGATTGATGCGGACGGACGGGAGGACTCAACCTTGTTTACTGTAGCCACTAAATGGGGGTGCTGCTTGTCACTGCAGCACAGCCTAGCCTACCCTGATCGAGACAGAGGACAGGCCGCTCAGTAGAATAACGCAATTACGAGAATAGTCTCTTACAAAAAGAAAAGCTAATTTTGGAGACTGCTATAAGTCCTCAGTACAAAAGTAGTGGATTTCATGAAAAAGGGCAAAAAGCCACAGAGAGAAATAATGCGATGTGTAAAGACTACAGATGAGAAAAAACAGGGAGCAAGTTGAGATAAGGAAATATTCAAACACAATTAAATGCTACAGTTAAAATTTAAAACCTTCTCCTGATCATACAGAGAAACAGGACACAGAAATGACCCCAGTGGAAGCCAAGACAGTGAAAGAGGAGATCAGAGAAGGAAAACGAACAGAACCAGTCCTCAAAGATGTAACTGAGGCACGTGTTCTTCAGTCAAAATAGAAAACAACGAAGTTGACAAGTGAAAAGAAATTGTCAATTGATGATTCATTTAGATTTATCTAACAACACTGCAAGTAAAAGGAAACATACTGTCAGGTGGCGGTCTACCTACAAAGTGGGCTTTGACTCGAGCAGAGCAGCCGGACAGTTTACTGCTCCCCACAGCGACCCCGTGGGAGAGAGCAGGACTGCCCTCCGGCGCTTTAAGGCTGCAGTCGTCACAGAAGCAGGTTGCCAGGCCCGTCTCCCGTCGAGCAGATGGTGAGTTCCAGCCTTCAGCCTCACGGTTAGCAGCCGAGAGCTTAACCACTGTACCTCCAGGCCCCAAAGCTCGGTGCTAACAGGACTCAAATCTATTTTTGGAAAAAGGAGTTTGCAGCCAATTCATATGTGACATGCCCAGTTTCCTAACAGCCAGTTGTCAACATCACAGGAACAACTCTTACCCAAAGTCTTTGCCTCTGAATTGAGCCGGCCGAGACTCTGTGACGAGGTAGAAGTCTGGTTAATGATCCAAACAGACACCGAGTTCCTTTCTTTTGTGCTAACACTGTTCCACCTACAATTCTGTCTCTGGCGATTCCTCTTTCTACCTAAATGTCTGTCTTTTCTTGGTTGTAGGATGAGCGGCTCCAGTTTCATAACTGCTTTATTGTATATAATTATCTTCTTGTCAGGAAGAGAATTGCACAGAGGCTTCATCTCCCGGGATGCAGGGATTGATTCTTCCTGGGCTCTTGCACCTGGACACTGGGCTTCCTTCCGCCTGGTGGTCCTGCTGCTGTCGCTCTTTCCTTTTCGCGGTATGGTTTCTGCGTTTTCCTGGAGCTGGCTGGCTTGCTCCCGGGGCCCTGTGTCCACCCCTCACTGCTTACAGCCCAAGAGAAACCATCTACGTGCTCTGTTGGAAAGTTGGGGTCCTGGTGGTGCAACATTTACGCGCACACCTGCTAGCCAGAAGTCGGTGAGGCGAACCTACCCTAAGGCTCCCTGAGAACGAGCTGGCGACCTGTTCCTGTAAAGACTGCAGCCTTGGGGGCCCCACGGGACGCTTCTCTTCGGTCATACTGGGGTTGCGGAGCTGAAGTGGACTCGGCGGCACCTAACAACAACAACAGGAGGGGCTGTGCTTACGAGACAAAGCAGAAGCCCCGCGGAAGTCACTGAAAGATGCAAACAGGGAAACGCCAGGTTGTCCTCAGGGGTGTTAGCTGTCACATGAAATACTAACTGCTGACAGACCAGGAAGTTGGAGCTGGTGAGGAGAGAACGTCAGGAGTCCAGATTCTCGCACACAAATTGTTGTTTAGATGTAACGCAAAGGAAAGTCATCCCTTCAATAGTAAAAAAAAAGAACAGAAAAATGTGCTCCTGATACAGATGCCACTTAACTCCCTAAAAAGGGTCTTAAATGAAATTTGTTTGGCCAAAAAGTGAACCAAGAAACCAGGACCCTCAAACGGGGAAGGCTGTGTGAGCTACTGAACTGGTTGAACAGTCAAATCTTAATCACTTCTGCAAATATAGGTTACGGAAGAAAAGACAAACTGAAAACTTCCTCTTGTAGGAGAGACGTGTTTCACAAAGGGATTGCTGCTTCCTCACCCAGGCGGGCAAAGAGTGGGGCGGTACTGGGGTGGGCACCCCAAGAGGGGCCAGAAATTCCTCATTTTAGGCCCCGCACACTCAGAAGGTGCTGTCTCAATCTTCCTCCCATACTCAGAAAAACGGAGGGAAGGGTGTTGGCTCCTGTTTATTTTTCTCACGTCAGGAGTGAAATCCGACATCCTATCCTGCCACAAAGCTTGAGACTTACGAGGATTAGCGATGACCTGTGAAGAAACTTTGATGTGAACCCCAAGTCTTCTGACTTTGGAACATTTGCCAACTTGCCCCAGTCTCCTTATGACCCCACTCTTGTCTACAGCAACACCTCCCTCCTGACTCTTCCAGCTTGCAGCATGTACCCACAAAATCAACCGTGCTGCCTGCCCAGCCCTCCCCTGCTCTAGCTTCTAAGTCCCCAGCGTTGCACAGGCTGTTTGCACGAACAGGGACCTCCGCCGCCGGGCACACCCAGCACACACAGCCCGCCGGGCACACCCAGCACACACAGCCCGGCGGGCACACACAGCCCGGCGGCACCACTCGCTTCTCCCACGCACGCTCCACGGTGGCCAGAAGCAACGGCCCCTCGTCTGGTGCCCGTTTCCTCCAGGTTGCTCTGATATCTAGCTGGGGATACACTGCCTCCTTAAAAGAACTCTTTCCACCAGTGAATGCCTCCCCTCTCCCACCCTTCTCCCGGCACTCACAAAAACATAACAACAGAATGGTGACAATGGTGGACAGCAGCCCAAGGCCATGTGGAGGCAGGATTTCCTGTCTGTGGTAGTGGCTACTTGCCAGGGCCACTGTCCCCTGAGACCTGGTGACCAGAGGGGTGAGCTGGTTCCCTAAGAGCCTGGGTTGCCAGGGAGGGGCCACTGCTGACCAGTAATGCTTAACAGCTTGTCCTCTACCCATTCCCACCCACTTGTTAAAACACCTGATAAAATCTTTAAAAGGGTAGGTGAAGTGATAAGGACCACACCTTTGTCCCCCTCCATGTAAAGGCAACAAGAAGATCGCCTCACTCTCAGAGGTTAAAGCACTCGCTGCTAACCGAGGGGCTAGGGGTCCGACCTTACCACCTGCTCCACCGGAAAACGATGTGGCCGTCAGCTTCCAGAAAGGTCACAGCCTCGGAGACCCCGTGTGGCTGTTCTACTGCATCATTCGGGGTCACTATGGGTTGGAATTGCCTCACAGTAGTGGGTTTGGTTGCAGAGTTTATGTAGAAAATAGCTGCTGACTGTCACACCTGCTACCAGCAGTCACAGCTCATGAGGTCACAAAGGACAGACCTTCAGGTGGTACAGCTGGGCCCTCAGGAAAGTCAACGAAGCCTCGATGGGCTTGTTTCAAGAATCAGAAACCCTTCTGAATCCAACAGTGGAGTTAAAAGCAAGAGTAAAATCCGTACGAGTGAGGGATGCTTTGGCAGGAACCCCATACGAAGGCCATCTGCTGGGAACTGAGCTGCCCCAGCAAAATACACGCAGGATCCAGACGTGTACGCATGTGGGTGCGATCCTGCTTGGTGACATATGATTTTCTTTGTCACCTCATGAGAGCACATCAGTGCAAAGCCAAAAACAAAACCCTAACCCATGGCCTCCCCTCCCAGTTGATCCCGACCCCACGTATGTCTGACAAGAACTGGGCTGCGTAGGGTTTGCATGGCTGAATTTCCGGAAGTAGGTCACCCAGCCTTTCTTCCTAGGTCCCTGTGTGGATGCAAACTTCATCCTTTAGATGAGCAGACAGATGCGTTAATGGTCTGCACCTCCCGGGGACTCCGCGCACTGGAGGGCGCTGCTGTTTCAAGCAGGTTGAGTGGGTTGGAGCCCCCCTTCTGGTCAGCAGTGGAGAGCGCAGCTGCCCACACCTCCAGACGCTGTACTGCCATAGAAAAGCCCTACAGCTGATGACTTCCGAGGTACAAGAAGCAGGTTAGACGCTGACACAAGGGCACACACTGGGGAGCACAGAAGCCAGGTGAGGGTCCCCGAGAACAAGGAGTACACTGCTGGGGGCACCCACAAGGAAGGACCTGACACTGCCAGCACCCTCATCTGGACATCCAGCCTCCAGAGATGGGATGACACACATCTCCGTTCTATAAAGCCACCACTCACGGTGTCTCTGCCACAGCAGCACACTGACCCAGGAGGACTGCCACCAGGGGAGAAAAGATGCCCCCCCGAATGGAGGAACGTACCCCTGCATCAGAACCATGTCTCAGAAGCCCCCCGAAGCCCAGGTTTGGCTCTTTATCCCGGGACTTGATGGGGAGCAGAGGGCTGGCTGAGCTGGCTGATGTACTGTAAGGAGAAAAGCGTTCATCCGGAGACAGCCACATGGATTGAATTGTGTCCCCCAGAGGAAAACAACAAACAGACCTGTGGCCATTAAGCTGATTCTAACCCCTAGCAACCCTCCAGGACAGGAACACTGCCCCACAGGGTCGACAAGGCTGAGATCTTTATATAAGCAACTGTCCCGTCTTCCTCCCACCGAGCCACCAGTGGGCTTGAACCACTGACCCACCAGTCGCAGGGAGCGCGTGGCTCTGAGTCACCTCCTAACCCCTGTATGTGGCAGGGGCAGGGAAGGGAATCCCGCTGGGGATTGCATTAACAAGGCAGGACCTGTGCAGGTGCTTCTCAAGTCTGTCTCTTTTGAAATATAAAAGGGTCAGGTTAGGCAAGCCAGGAAGCCAGGGACAGGGACAGGGAAGAGAGACACCACGCCACGTAAAGACCACCAAGGAACGCAGAAATAGCTGCTGAAGAGACAAAGGACCTTCCGAAAGAGCTGGCGGAAAGCCTCCCCCTGAGCCAGTGTCCGACTCGGACCGCCAGCCTCCCCACTGAGGAAATGGTGTCTTAAAGCCAGCCACTCGTGGTGTTCCTATCGCGGCAGCACAGGTCGGCAAGCCCCCAGCCTGCACACTCTGCTCAGACACCACGTCCTTTCAAAGGATGCCTTGGACTGTGGAGGTGCAGTGTCACCAAAAGCCGACTCAAGCTAAGTGCTCCTTTCGCCTAGAAACCTTCCACTAATTCTCCACTTGACGCTGTGCAGCACTTCACTCTCTGCGCACATCCTCACATCTGTTTAGGTTTCGAGGGACCCTGAAAAGTGGTCACTGTCGGGCTAATGACCAGGAGGCTGAGGAAGACAGAATTGCTATGGGCATTTTACCCAGAAGCGTACAATACTTTAAAAAAAAAAAGAAAGCAAAGAAAAAGTATGTGTCCTTGGTAGCTGTGTGAGGCGGACTATTTGTGCTAAAATTCTGGAGAGGTCAGCAGTGATTCAGGGAAGATTTGTATAACACAGAGGCAGAGTTTTACAGGCCGCCTTTAAAATCCACATGCTCAGAGAAGGACAGGCCCGCCATGAGGGTTTATTTCTGGCCCAGGCAGAGAAGCACAGGACACACAGGGACACTCACACATTCAAGGTGCAACAGGGCCAACAGGTGCAACATGGGAGCTCACAGCTCCCATGCAGGGGCCAGGTTTGATCCCCAGCCACTGCCTGTCTGTCCAACGAGCCTTGTATGTGACTGCGGCGCAGAGACGTCACAAGGAACCGGTGAAGGTGTCCGAGTGGGACAGCAAAACGTACACCAGTCCATTATGATCCATCTTGCGGAATGGCGTGGGCAGATACTGAGCGCAATGTTTGCCATGAAGTGTCACGAGGAAGGCTTACAGCCAGGGACACAATTCTAAAGTCAGTAACATTTAAAAGAAGATTTGAGAAGACAATCGTAACTATGGGGAAGGAAGAGAGAATTGAATGTGATTTCAAGGATTGGAAGCTGTTTGATTAGGGAGAGGGGGGAAAAACCCCAGTACTAATGACAGAAACTGTCAACATTATATGGCATAATTTTCAAAGATGTCTAAACACAGACTAAAATGCAGGAGAGGTTTTCTTCCTCCTCTCCTTCTCTCCCTCCCTCCTTCCATCCATCCATGAAGATGCTGGACAAGACATTCCAGTTTGCTGTCTACACAAAAGGACACACAAGGGCACGGCAGGTGTCCAGGTCAGGCCTAGGGGCAAACTGACCAGGAACCGCCTGAAGCCATCTTCCAAGCCCAAGAAACCTGGAGAAGGTAGAAAAATTCAGGTTTACTTCAGGACATAAGTCAGGCAGAAGGTTAAGCTTCAACATCTGGACAGTCAGATATCAGGTGTCTGGGCCAAGGATGAGGAGATAAAAGGAGAGAAGAGGACTGTTAAAGAGGAAAGAAAGTTTCGTTTACAGAAGAGCTATTTGCAATTATCCTACCTTTAAAACAGCAAAAACCAAACTGGTCACCCTCGAGTCCCTTTCAACTCATGGCAGTCCCTGTGGGTCGGGCTAGAGCTGCACTCTGTGGGGTTTCGGTAGCCGAGTTCTCAGCCAATTGCAAGGCCTTTCTTGTATGGCACCCCTCAGTGGGCTGGAACCACCAGCCTTTGGTTAACAGCTGAGACTTGTTAACTATTTGAACCTGAGGGACTACCCTCACTTTGTGGAAGTTGTTTGTTGCTTTTAAGTCAGTTCTAACTCATGACAGCCCAGCGTAGGTCAGTGTAGAACCACTCTATAAGGTTTTCAAGACTGTGATCCTTCAGAAGCTGATTTCAGGCCTGCCTTCCAAGGTGCTTCTGGGTGGCTTCAAGCTACCAGCCTTTCAGCACTTAGCCATTCACACCACCCAAGGACTTGTTGTATCTGAATTCCACTCTCTGGCCCTTCTCAGTACATTACATTGGGACATTACATCTCTCTTAGTCATCTAGTGAGGCTGTAACAAAAATGTCACAGGTGGATGGCCTTAACAAAAACAAATTCATCCTCTCACAGTCTAGGAGGCTAGAAGTCAGAATTCGGGCACCATCTCCAGGGTAAGGCTTTTTCTCTCTGTCAGCTCTGGGGAGGTCCTTGTCATCAATATTCCCTGGTCTGGGAGCTTTTCTGAGCAGGTGCCCCAGGTCCCAAAGTCGCACTGTGCTCCTAGTGCTTCTTTCTTGGTAGTATGAGGTCCCCGTGTCCCTCAACTAGAGGGACATAACCTAATCTTAGAGTCCTGCCTCATTAACATGACTGCATCTAATTTTGCCTCGTTAACATCATAGAGATAGGATTTACAGCACATAGGAAAATCACATCAAATGACAAAATAGTGGACAGTCACACAATACTGGGAATCATGGACTAATCAAGCTAACATACATTTTGGGGGGACACAGTTCAATCCACAATAGGGTCCTTGTATCTTCTACTTCCTAGTAGACACAGGGAATAATTGCAGAGAACAGCTGCGCCTAGATGTCAGGGGGCTTATCAGGCTGGGTTGGGAAGTAATGGAGAATCAGGCAGCTTTGACTCTAGCAAGATTTTTCTAAATCAATTTTCTACAAGATTGCTCCACAGGTAAGCTCCCTGAGGGCCAACAAATTGGCTGGAAAATAGATTTTCTAATTTTTTTTTTTAAAGTAGAGCTGTGAGGCCATTCTACTCCATCCTATTGGGTCATCAGGAGTTGAAAGTCACTCCATGGCAACAGGCTTTGGGATACCAGTGTAGTGACTCCTGTGAAATAAGTTAAAACACCAACCTGTCTTCAGTTCTCCCCTGCGAAAAAACTTCTTTGAACTCAGAAGGAAGTGGTGGGCAATGGCAGTCCACGGTACACAGAGGGAAACAACTAAACAGAAGCTGAAAAATGCATCTGGGCTAATTGATACCAGGATGCAACCAGACAAACACTACAGGCACAAAGTCCAACCCAAAGATTTTCACTTAGAAAAAAAGTAGAGATTCTGTGCATTCCATGATACTCATTGGGAGAACGATTTGTATTTGGAGAAGTGAATCAGAGACTGTTGTTGTTTATTCATTCTCAACAGTTTTAAAGGAAAATCCCTTGAGGAAAAGTTTTTGTTTTCTACTTAGAAGTTCCTTCTAAACCCCAGACAGTTCCAGGGAAGATTTTAGCTCTTGTTTGAACTTTGGAAATGGATTTGGATAAAGTCCTATGATCTGTTTAGTTGCTTCAGTATCGCTCCTCAACTCTGGAAATTCAGAAACAGGAGGTTGGACTAAGATGGCAGAGTAGGCAAACACATCCTGTGACCCCTCTAGCAACAAAGAAGCAGAAAAATTGAGAAGATTATACAGAAAATCCTAGGAGCCCTGAATATCATGGGGAAAGCTGAGAGATCAGACTGGGTGACAAGGAGGGGAGGGAAAGCAGGTCCAGAAGCAACTAATTCCCCCAAAATTAAATTTGCACCGCACAAAGGGACCTGCTACTGTTGGTGTGGCAGTGGTGCTGTGAACAGAGCAGTGGCACAGTGAGCAGGGAGCATCCTTCTCAGCAGGGAAGCTAAGTTTCAAATGGTTGCACTTACAGAATCTCAGAGGACTTCCATTTGAGTGTCACTAAGCTAAGTGCTTGCAAAGTTGTACAGATTTAAATCTTTCCTATGGGTTGCTCTTTTCTCCCTTTCCCTAGTGCTTCCCCTCCCTTCTCTGCTCTGCACTGAGCCCCAAACTCTGACATACTACCTAGGCTTGCAGCAGGATACCGTGAGCACTCCCTCAGCTATTTTTCTGGACTTGGAGAGGGAAACAAAGTTGGGCAGAAGGTATGCTGGCTCCTCTAAGCTAGAAACTCCCTCCACTGTATACATATATATATGCACAGACACACACACAAACATACACATATATACATGTATGTGTGTGTATATATAAATATATATTTAATTAGAATGTCAAGCCAAGCCAAGTGCAGTCATACAATAACCAAATATATAAGTTAGAACACAATAACGAAACATAAACAAATTTCAAAAACTTTCTGATGGCTTGGAGACAACAGCCAATTTTGAACCATTTCAAGAAGCAGACCATGATGGCTTCAGAAAACTCCTAAAACAAAGAATCAAAAAAAATTTTCAGATGGAGAAGACTTCCTGGAATTGTTAGAGGTAGAATACAAAAGAGAATGTTTAGAGCTCTTCCAAACATTGGGAAGATTAGGTAATGTGTGGCAGGTTATAGTGAAAAATGAAACAGGTTGCAAGAAATACTTGAGCAACAATGATCTGAAGTTCAGCAGATTAACACTAAAGGCATAGAATTAGACAATTCAGTAGAAAGTCAAAGGAGCAGAATTGAGGCAATGGAACACAGAATTAGAGAGACTGGAAGATAAAGCAAATGACATAAGCATATTTGAGGAAAAATCATATTAAAAAAAAAAAACTTTAAAAATGACAGATCCCGAAGAGTTATGTGGGACTTTACCAAGAGGAATAATTTATGAATAACTGGAGTACCAAAATCAGGAGTAGAGGTGTTGCAGAAAATACAGAGAGAATTGTTGAAGGCACATTGACAGAAAACTTCCCTGATATCATGAAAGACGAGAAGGTATCTACCCAAGATGTTCATTGAACTCCACACAGGGTAGATCCCAAAAGAAGACACCAAGATGTATTACACACAATCAAACTTACCAAAATGAAAGATAAGGAGAGGTTTTTAAATGTAGCCAGGTTTCAACAAAAAATAACATACAAAGGAGAGTCAATAAGACTAAACTCAGATTATTCAGCATAAACTATTCTCTAAAGAAGGCAATGGGATGATCTATAGAAAGCCTTGAAGGAAAACAACTGCCAGCCAAGATATATATATTCTGCCAAACTGTCTGTCAAATATGAAGGCAAAATTAGAACATTCCCAGGTAAGCAGAAGTTTAGAGAATTTACAAAAACCAAACTAAAATTACAAGACACACAGGAGGAAATTCTGTACTTAGAAAATCAATAACATCAGACATGTACTCAAGGATACAGTGCAGTACAGAGCAGCTACATATCAATATAGATAGGGAAACCACAAAAATAAATCAAAGGTAAAACACTAAAAATAGGGAGAGATCTCAGTACATAAATGATTACATTATATCAAAAAGAGAAGCCAAAACATGTATTCATAAATCTGTCACATGGAGAGGAAGTCAAGGCAATGTGAAGAAATTAAATGCTGCTTAGGATGTCAGGAGTAAATATTAAGGTAACTGCTAAGGAAATTACCAAATGCACAGATCAAAACAAGAAACAAAATCAAGAAGTCTCAGCAAGTGTAAAACCAACAACAAAAAAGATGAAAAGAAAATTCATAGAGAAAAATGACTCAGCAGAGAAAATTAGGTAGACTAAAGAAACTGTCAACAATGCACAAAAATATGTACCAACATCATAGCACTGAATTCATATTTATCAGTAATTACATTGAATGTAAATGGGTTAAATGCACCAATAAACAAAGAGTAGCATAATGGATTGAAAAACATGATCCATCTGTATGCTACCCACAAGAGACTTAGACTTAAAACTACAAACAAACTGAAAGCTGAAGGACAGAAAAATACAACATTCAAAAAAGAACAGAAGTGGCAATGTCAATTTCAGATAAAATAGACTTTAAAGCAAAATCCACCACAGTGGACAAGGAAGGTTGCTATATGTTATTATTAAAGGGTTAATACATTAAGAGGAGACAACCATGTTAAATATTTACACATCCAACATCATGGCTTCTAATTACATCAAACTCTAACAGCACTGAAAAGTGAGATAGACAGCTCCACAATAATAGTAGAAGACTTTAACACATTACTTTCTGTGATGGACAGAACATCCAGAAAGAAGCTGGATAAATACACAGAAGATTTAATGCTACAACCAGTCAACCTCATAGACATATGCAGAGCAATCCACCCAACAACAAGCAGGTATACTGTCTTTTCCAGTGCACATGTAACATCCTTTAGAGCAGACCACATATTAGGTTATAAAGCTACACTTAACAAAACCCAAAGTATTGAAATATTGCAAAGCAGCTTTTCATAAAGGTCTAAATCAATAGCAAGAAAAGCTAGGGGGAAAAAAATCAATCACATGGAAACCAAACAATACTTTGCTCAAAAACTTCTGGGTTATAGAGGAAATCAAGGATAGAATAAAAAAACTCACAGAATCAAATGGGAATGAAAACACATCCTACCAGAACCTGCAGGATGCAGCAGAAGCAGTGCTCAGAGATCAGTTTGTCTCAAGAAATGCACACATTCAAAAGGAAGAAACTGACTAAATCGAAGAATTAACCATACAACTCAAACAAGCAAAAAGAGAGCAACAAAAGAACCCCTTAAGCACTTCTAACAATAAAAGTCAGAGCAGAACTAAAAGAACTAGAGAATAGAAAAATGATTGAAAGAGTTAACAAGACCAAAAGCCTTTTTTTTTTAAGACTAAAAAAAAAAAAGAAAAGATAAACCATTGGCTAATCTGACAAAAGAGGAACAGAAGTGGAACCATATAACCTGAATAAGAAATGACAGGGTCATATCACAATAGACCTACATGAAGTTAGAGGAATAATAACAGAATACTGTGAAAAATTGTATTTTAACAGACTTGACAACTTACAG
Organism: Heterohyrax brucei; assembly: GCA_028571685.1. NCBI lineage: Eukaryota > Metazoa > Chordata > Mammalia > Hyracoidea > Procaviidae > Heterohyrax > Heterohyrax brucei. The sequence goes on from CM053159.1 coordinate 85,916,180, forward strand.
GAAATGGACAAAGTTCTAGAAACACACTACTCACAAAAACTAACCAGAACAGAAGTTGAACAACTAAATAAAGCTATCACAAAAGAAGAGCTGGAAAAAGAAATTAAAAAAAATACCAACAAAACAGTCCTGACCCAGATTGCTTCACTGCAGAATTCTACCAAGCATTTACAGAAGAGATAACGCTACTATTAATCAAGAGCTTTCACAGCATAGAAAAAGATGGGATAGTCCTAAATTCATTCTACAAGTTCTGACAAGTCTGTGAACTCAGCTGTTCTAAGTGCTACATACCTCATTGCTGAATATTCCTACAGTCACCTTCAAAGTTCTCCTCTTGGGAAGCTATTCACTGATGCCAGCATCTATTCCACCCTTCAAAGCAATTCGGAAACTCTTTCTGGAATGGTCATTGCACATAGTGGCAAGGTGGCAAGTTTGTGAACTTAATTGTATAGTTTTCTGTGAGGGAGTTTTTAGCCAGTAAACAAATAAATGTATTGGAATATACTACTGACTCACCTGATCTAGCCACCAATGACTTTTTTCTTTATCTGAAGATAAAGGAAATATTGAAAGGAGGACATTTGGATGACATTCAGGACATCAAGGGTAATACAATGACAGGTCTGATGGCCATTCCAGTAAAAGAGTTCCAAAATTGCTTTTAAGGGTGGACTAGGTGCTGACATCAGTGCATAGCTTCCCAAAGGGAATACTCCAAAGGTGACTATAGTGAAATTCAGCAATGATGCATGTAGCACTTTTTCTAGGATGAGTTTGTAAACCTCATTGGTAGTCTCATATGAAGACAGCATAACCCTGATACCAAAACCTGGTAAAAATAACAAAAAAGGAAAATTACAGACCAATACCTCTCATGAAACGAAACCAAACCCAGTGCGATAACATCGATGCCAACTTGTAGTGACCACATAGGACAGAGCAGAACAGCTCCACAGAGTTTCCAAGGAGCACCCGTAAGACTTGAACTGTTCACCTCTTGGTTAGCATCCATAGCACTTAACCACTTCGTCACCAGGGTTTCCATCTTTCGTGAACCTAGATGCAAAAGTCTTCACCAAAATTCCAGCCCATAGAATTCAACAACCTACCAAAAAAATCATTCACCATGACCAAGCAGGATTTGTTCATATGAGTGATGCAGGGATGATTCAACACTAAAAAAATAAATAAAAATTAGTATAGGCAATCACATAAACAAAACAAAAGATAAGAATTACTTGATTTTATCAACTGATGCAGAAAAGACATTTGAAAAAGTCCAACACCCATTCATGTAAAAACTCTCGGTAAAATAGGAATAGAAGGGAAATTCCTCAACACAGAGGCGTCAATGCAAAGTTGACAGCCAGCATTATCCTAAATGAAGAGAGTCTGAACGCATTTCCCTTGAGAACAGGAAGAAGACAAGGATGCCCACTGCCACCACTTCTATTCAACATTGTGCTGGAGATTCTATCCAGAGCAATCAGGCAAGAAAAAATAAATAAATAAAGGGGATTCAAGCTGGTAAGGAAGAAGCCAAATTATCTCTATTTGCAAATGATGTGGTCTTATACACAGAAAACCCTAAAGATCTACAAGTAAAATACTGAAACTAATAAGATGTCAAGAAAGTATCAGGAGATAATACAAACATACGTAAATCAGTTGGATCCTTTTACACTAATAAAGAGACTATCAAACAGGAAATCATCAAATCAGTACAATTTACAATGGCCTTCAAGAAGGTAAAATACTCAGGAACAAATCTAACCAGAGATGTAAAGGGCATACAAAGAAAATTACAAGGATCTACTGCAAGAAACCAAGAGACATATGTAAGTCAAGAAACCTATCTTCCTTTCTAGTAGAAAAACTTAGCATCATGAAAATCTTTTCTACCAAAATGATCTAGAGATGCAATGCAATCTCAATCCAAATGCCAATGGCACTTTTTAAAGAAACAAATTATTAGCTTCATACGGAAAGGGAAGAAGCCCCAGATAAGTAAAGCATTACTGAAGAAGAAGAATGAAGTGGGAAGCCTCACATGATCTGACTTTAGAACCTCTTACACTGTCATGGTAATCAAAACAGCTTGGCACTGTTTTGGTATCTGTTTTGTAGACAGATACATATACCAGTGGAACAGAATACAGAATCCAAATATAACAATCTATTTACGAGCAGCTGAGATTTGACAAAGGTCCAAAGTCCGTGAACTGGGGAAAAAACAATCTCTTCAACAAATCGTGTTGGCCAAACTGGATATCCAACTGCGAAATATGAAACAAGACCCACATCTCACACCATGTACAAAAGCTAACCAAAATGTAACAGAGACCTAAGTATCAAATCTAAACTGATAAAGATCATGGAAGAAAAAAGTAGGGATAACACTAGGGGCTCTGATACACATCATAAACAGACTACGAAATGCTGCTGACAAACACGCGAACACCAGAAAAGAAAGTAGATAAACGGAAACTCCCAAAAATCAAACACTTCTGTTTATCTGATGGTGTGATTCACATGGGACCCCATTGCTGGTGTGATTTATACAGGACACCATTTGTTGGTGTGATTTATGTGAGGTGCTGGGGTTGAAGAAATCACGCTGACAACAAACTTCAGTTTGCTGTGGGGCAGAAAGGGGATAGTCTCCTGTGAGTAGAGACTGACACCTGTTTGTTTAACCCATCAGCTTTTACTGAGCAAAGTAAACAAGTTTTCTGCTGGGAAAGTGAGAAAAGGCATCTTATCAGTGTTCCTTCCTTCAAAAGAAGTGGCATTGCCAGGAAGAGGGATAAGAAAGTCCTCAAACTAGTCTCCATGAGCGCTTTTTTTAGCACGTACCGTTTTCAGGACACTGAGAGAACCTTCTCTTGAGGGCTTTTGCCATTCTCAAGACAAGGCCCTATCTTGACACAGACCAGGTTAGGGTAAGCAGGATTTTACATTCTTTCCAAACACCCATATCCCAACACTCATCCGAAAACTTCACCAAAAGAGTAAAAAGACTACCCAAAGAATGGAAAACCATTTTGGCAAACACAAATCTGAACAGCATCTAACCTTCATGATCTATAAGGTATTGCAAAACCTTAACAAGAAGAAGAGAAATAACCCATTTAAAAAATAAAAATGGGCAAAGGATACGAACAGACTCTTCACCAAAACAGATAACCAGGCAGGAAAAGATTGATGAGGAAACACTCACGATCATTAACCGTTTGAGAATCCAAATCAAAAGTACCACGAGACACCGTCTCAGTCTATCAGGGCTGGCTTTAATCCAAAAAACATAAAAGAATAAATTCTGGAGAGGTTGTGGAGAGACTGCAACTCTTCTACACTGCTGATGGGAATGTAAAATGGTTCAACCACTTTGGAAATCAAACTGGCACGTTCTTAGAAAGCTAGAAATAGCAATGCTGTGTGATCCAGTGACCCTACTACTTGGAATGTACCCTAGAGAAATCAGAGCTCTTACATGAACAGATACGTGCACATCAATGTCTATTGTAGCACTGTCCACATTAGCAAATAGATGGAATCAACCTAGGTGCCCATCATCAGGTGAATGGATCAACACACTATGGTACATTCATACAACGGAACACGATGCAATGATAAAGAATGACGGTGACCTCGAGAAACACGGAGTCATCTGGAAGACATTATGCTGAGTGAAATTACTCATTTGCTAAAGGCCAAATATTGTATGAGACAAATATCATAATGACTCAAGAAATTATTTAAGGACAGAAGAAATAATCTTTGATTGTTACAAGGGATGCGGTATTCATAGATTAGACAGTAGACAGGAATTGGGTGAGGTGAGGGGAGGGACAGTATGCAGTAGACAGGAGATTGGCACTGTTGGACTACACCAAAAGCTAGGAGTTTTCTAAATACAACCTAATGTTTCAAAGAACAGATTAGCAGGGGCATGGATCTGGGGACTATGGTTTTAGGGTATATGTAGTTTAACTGGCATAATAACTAGATTTTTTTTAAAGAAGGTGTTCTGCATTTCACTTTGGTCAGTGGCGCCTGGGGCCTTAAGAGCTAGCACACTGCCGTCTGAGCAGCATCAATTTGTCCTAATCTGCCTGGAACAGAGGAGAACAAGGGACATCAAAAACATGAGGAAAACATGAGCCCAGGAAACAGAACAGGCCATGTTATTCACAGGCTACATCAAGATGAGACCGGAAGAACCACATGGTGCCCACCAACCCCCATGACTGCCCTGACAACAAACAGCACACAGGCCGTGGTGTAGTTGGAGAGAAGAGGGGGTGCAGAATGAAAGCTCTATTAAAAGTCTAGACTTGATGGTTCATCATACCAGAGGGTCCCCTGAGGACACGGCCCCAGACTGTCTGTTATCCCAGAGCTGAAACTAGTACTGAAGCCGACTCTTCAAAGATTGGCCTAAGACAGAGTGATGCTGGCTAAGAGGTCACTTCCCAGCTTAACTACACGCATGAAGCTGCCTGAGCAGCTCCCGTTCAAAGGCAAGATGGGAGGGTGGAGAGGAGGGGACAGGAGTTGGTTGAATGGATATCAGAACTATAGGGTAGCAAGGAGCAGTGTGTCTTCACAGGGACGGAGAGCAGCTAGAGTTGCACAGTGGCGGGCGGGTGTTTTAGAGGGCAAATTGACTTGGATTGTAAATTTTCACTTCAACCACGAGAAAATAAAACAAAACAAATAAAAACAAAAGATGTTCAGAAACATCACCAGACCGGAAACACACCCAGGAAAAGAAAGAAAATACATACATACTAAATGTCAGCCCAGGAAATGACAGGACAGGATGATGGCCTTTGGCAGGCGCCAGATGGGACAGCTGCCTGTTTTCAGTGTCGAGGCCTGTTCGTCGCTGGTGTGTCCTTTCATAAAAAGTTAAAACGATCCAAATGCTCTCACTGAGTGACAACCAGCCAGCAGAGGCCTTTCTTGTTTCTATCGTTAGGTGGCGTCAAGCTGACCCCAAGTCACGGTGACTCAGGGCACGAAGGAACCAAACCAAACTGGTGCCATCCCCACGCTGGGTTGGGATTCAGTCGTTGGGGTCTTTGGGTTGTCACTGGCTGATTTTCATAAACAGATCACCAGGTGCTTCTTCCTGATCTTAGTCTGGAAATTCCACTGAAATCTGTTCAGCATTATAGCAACGAGCCAGCCTCCACCGACAGAGGAGTGTTGGCCGCACTGGCTGGGAATCAAACCTGTGTCGGGCATGGAAGGCCAGAACTCTATCACTGAACTATCAGTGCATTTAGACCTGGTTAGACGCTGGTTAAGGAGCCCTGGTTGCCCAGTGGTTAACCACTTGACTATTAAATGTGAAATCACGGGTTTGAACCCATCAGCCACTCCACAGAAGAAGGATGTGGCAGGTTGTTTCCATAAAGATGACATCCTTTATGGAGCAGCTCTACTCTGTCCTACAGGGTCACTGTGAGTCAGAATCTACTTGTCTTTTTAATACTGGTGACAGATTTTGTTGCTGTGCTACGCACTAAGCCACATGGACTGCTAAGAAAGCCTGAATTCTGATGAAAAATTTAAAAGTTTGTGAAAGGTATTTGCGTTTTGCATAAGAATACAATTAACTGTTGTTTCCCTTGCTCTATTAAAGGTTTAATAATCTCCAACATGAAAATTAAAATATAAATGCATTGGGTACCAACACCATACATTATTGCAATGTGGATCTGACTCGACGGCACTTGGCTTGGCAAAGAACTGTACTGAATTGCTGAGGATATATCACAGAAAATAATTCAGGGAGAACTGGTACCTGGAATGCACTGCTCTAAAATTAAGGTAGAATTATTGTACCCATTAAAATTTGTAATCTCTTGTTAATGAAGTCTAAAAGGACAGCACATTTATTGCCGAGCTGCTAAGGGAAGGAAGTAGTAATTATAAGAATATACGCACCAAATCATTATTCCACCTCATTCCTTATGCATTTAAACTGTCTCTCTCTCTGCTACAAGTCTTTTGTAGTAAAAGTGGAAGATTTTGATTGCCTGCTTAATGTAAATTTAGATGCAGTCCATAGCCAGCTTTAAAAGAAGAAAAATCTTAAATCTTATTACCAATACACCCAGATTAACTGGTGGCAGAAGAGTTAAAATTCCAAGTACATGTTGGTCTTGTTGGCACTTAATTGATGGCAACTCCTTCAAGACAGTTCCTCCTTTGTGTGCCAGACATCCAGGCTGTAAAACAAGGTGATGGGAATGAGGAAAGCAGTGTAGCAAGAGCCGTCTACACAGACTTTGCCTGCATGTCTTGTTCTAAAAAGAATTTTTCATTCTAACAACAAGAACCAGCATTTGAGTGCCTCTCAAGGGCCAACCACTTAACCCATGCTGTCTTTTTTCAGCCTGGCCACAATCCTAGGTAGAATGAATTAATATTTCCCTCATTACACACAGGAAAAATCTATGACAAAAAGAGGGGAAAATGTAGAACAGAATTCCAAGTTCACGTGTAGGAACTGTTAGATTGGTGTGCACGTCATTGTGTGTACTTACAGCATGGGGGTTAAGAGCTATGACTGCTAACTAAAAGGCTGGCAGTTCGAATCTACTGGGTGCTCCTTGGGGATCCTCTGGGGCAGTTCTACTCTGTCCTATCGGGTCACCAAGACTGGGAATCAACTTGCTGACAGCAGCTTGTTTTTTTTTTACCCCCCTCCAACAGCAGTAATCACAGAACCTGTGACACAAAAATGCTCAGTAGCTTTGACAGGAATTTCACTGGTTGCGGGTGGGTTTTGGAAGTGAATCCAGGCCCAGGAGCATCTGAGTCTGTGACTCATCACTGAGCAAAACCGTAGCCATGAAAACAACCTGAAATTTTCTTCTCTAAAGTCAGAAAACTTGTCAAATGAGACAAGCTATCTCACTAGCCTATTTTTTCTGCTAATGCCTATAATGATGACTTTCCAGCAAGACTGAAGCTTACCAAGTGCTGCGTTTTCAGCAGAATGAGATTCTCCAAACACGCCTACATGTTTGAGGTCCTGCACCTCTTCCTGAGAAGCTCTGGGGGCATGATGTTTAAATGCCCAGCTGCTAACCGAAAGGCTAACTGTTGGAACCCATCAGCAGCTCCACAGGAGAAAAGACCTGGCCGTCTGCCTGCTCCCATAAAAACTACAGCCTAGAACCACAGGGGTCAGTTCCATTCTGTCGAGTGGGGTCCCTGTAAGTTGGAACTGACTAGATGGCACACAATGGCACTTATTCATCAGGCCTTCTATCTCTTTGACGATCTTTATGGGAAAAAAACAAGTAGCTCTCAACTCTCCCGTCGGACTGGCTGGTCAACCCACAGCCCCCTCCCTTAATTGTGTACTTATCTGGGAAAGACCAAATAGTGCCTTGTGAAATCTCCTGCCTCTCCCAGAAAAGAAGAGGCCCTTCTACCCCTTTGCTCTCCTAGTTCTCAGCCCTCACATAATCAGAGTCCAAGCCACAGAGCGCTCTACAGCCCCTGCAGACCAATCAACTTCTACTCTAGATCCTTCCTCAGGACAGTCTCTTAGTTCCCAGTCAGTGTGTTGGACAATACACGGCTACCTATTTCTCAATTCATCTTTCATTTTTCTAAAGTGTGTAGCAACAGCTGAGTATCCTTGTGAACCTGACCAAACTTTTCTTCCTGTGAACCTGACCAAATTGTTATTTTGAAAACAAGAAATGGTGACCTTGCTCTGTAAGTGGAAACACTGAACAACAGCCCCAACCAGTTTATCCGAAAGCCTCACAGTAGCTCAAGCCACCACCTGAAGAAAGACCCACGGATGAGAGGAAAACGCACAGTGCTCCACGGGGGCCTGTCCACTCCCTCGTGGTGCTCTGTACAGTCACCACACCAGGGGACACTGACGCTGGGGCAGAGGTGACGTTAACTGGCGGTCTCTTAGCAGCCGATGTTGTGAATGATCCCTCCCATGACAGCCTGAAACCACGGCTGCCGGTGAAGAGCCAGCTTGGAAATGGGCAGGTATGTTAAGGAAGCAATTACTTGCGTGCCATTTAATTAAAACATTAAGTGGTGCTGACATAGCTTCATGTAAAATAAATAGTAAAGGCTTGAAAACAATAAGTTTACAAATCCTGATGAAGGCGAAATAAAAGGAAAATAAAGACTAACTTAGCAAAAGCAAACACACTCCTTCCCCTTCAGGGAAAACACGAAGGTCTTTCAGATTAAAGAGTCCCATTTGTACTTCTCTGTGATAATTCCGAAGACTCACTCAGGTTCGTTGAAATGTGCATCTACTGCTCACGTAAACAGAACATTCTCACGTACAGATGCGTGTGTGTCTGCTTTACTTTGTGCCTTTCTTTAGCATCAATAGAATCAGAGCTTTCAACTCTATTTTATTACAAATAAAACACTTGAGATCTCAGCTTCTGTTTTGCCTTGAGCTGTGACATGAAGGCATGAGGCGGACAACACTTAGATATTCCAGGAAAAGACACACACAGCTGCAACACAGTCAGAAAATTTCAGAAAATGGAATTTTATGCAACAATGTTCTCAGGAGCTCCTGAGCTGAGATCCAGATATTTCCTATCCAAACAACTTCCAAGACAGGAAACATGTCTCATCCCAGGAGGAGCCCTCCACTGCCTGCTGCAGACGTACCCAGCGATGAGCTGTGAAGAAAGGTCTTTTGGTGCCAGAACAACAACCAAACGCCAAGTAGGCACTGAGTGTGTGAGCGTCTGGTCACTGCCACATCAACTCCAACTCACAGGAATGCAGCGGAACTGCTCCACGGAGGTTTCCTGGCTATCATCTCAACAGAATCGCGTCACCAGGCCTTTCTTCCCCAGCACCTGGGGTTTTGTTTGAACAGCCTTTAACTTAGTAGTTGAGCGCAGCCCATCAGTGCCGCCTAGACATCTGGGCCTGTACACAGTAAACACGTGAGTGCCTAGCGTCTGCTGCCAGGAAAACCAAGCCAAATGTGTCACCTTCAAGTCGATTCCAACACACGGTGACCTTACAGGACAGAGTGGAAGTGTCCCATCCAGTTTCCAAGGAGCAGCTGGTGAATTCCAGTAGCAGATGTTTTAGCGAGCAGCAGAACACTGACCCACAGGATCACCAGGGTTGCAGAGGGACCAAGAAGCCACGGGCGCAGAGGTGGGTGAGCACGGCAGGGTGTGTGCGGTGCCTGGAGAGGACAGACAGCAGATGACAAGTGTGGGGACATGCTGAGGCAACTGACCTGTTTACCAACAATCTCTACTCTGCCCTTTGGGAACACACAGGATAGATTCCTTACCTATTCAAATAAGTTTTTTTAATTTAATACCAGAAGCAGTAGCATCTGTGCTAGACAGAACAGTGTCCCTTACAGACATCCAGGTGCCAAGTGCTGGCACCTGTGTCACTCAGGGGTGCTAAGACAAGAGGCTCTCCCGGGTGATCTGGAAAGTTCCCCGTAGTCACGGGGAAGCAGGCGGTTACAGTCAGGGAAGGAGACGTGAGGACTGAAGCAGAGGTCAGAACGACGAAGTCTGGAGCCAACGAGTGTGCGCGCATCCCCAGAAGCTGGAGAAGGCCAGAACTGACTCCCCAGAGCCTTGCAAGGGCCGCAGGCCTTAATTGTAACCCTGTCAGACCCATTTGTGAGGCCGGAGGTGGGAGCCAGGGGTGCAGCTGCTGACTGAAAGACTGGTGATTCGAACCCACCAGACACTTCTTGGAAACGCTGTGGATCATCAGTTCTACTCTGTCCCCTAGGGCCACTGTGGGTCTGACTGTGGGTCTGAATCACCCGGAGGCGGCGGGTTTGGGTTGGGTCAGGAGACTCACTGCAGACTTCGCACCTCGGAAACTGTGAGACAGCACATTTCGGTTGTATTAAGTCCCTAGGTCTGTGACAGTTTCTAACCGCTCCAGCAGGAAACCGACGCACTTTGTTGACTTGCTGACCCCGTGGCTCCCTTCGATCGAGCACGCGTTTCCACCTGCAGGCGGTGGCTTTGCTGGAGTCCTGTTTCACACCTTGTTGTCGTCGTACCGTTGAGCTGATTCCCACGCATGTGGACCCCATGTGGCAGAGTCCAGCTGCCCATAGGGTTTCCCTGGTTGTAAGCCTTGTGGGGGCAGAGGGGCAGGTCTGGAGCCGCTGGGTGGATTCCAGTCGGCAGCCTTTCTGTCAGCAGCCGAGCACTTCACTGCCGCACCACCGGGGCTCCTTACTCTGTACCAGGGTGCCTGGTTCCTCCAAGTCAGTGCCGGGGCTGTGGCACTGGGAACCTCTCACTGAGCTAAAGCCCTGGAAATGCTCGCTAGGGAGGACTGACCCCACCTTTTGTATTTCTCTCTTAGACACCTCCCCTCCCCTCCAGACACCAAGAACTCAGGTGCCAAGACGGACAGGACAGAGGAAGGTGGGGCATCTGAGCTCTGCAGAAGCCTGGGCAGGTAAAAGGCTTCACAGCAGCTTTGACAGAAACACCAAGACGTCCACGGACTCCCATTCACCTAACAGACCCAGTCTAGAAATGGTCCCTGAGCTACGCTGCCACAATAGCTGAGAGGCGAGTGACAAAGTTACAGCTTGCCCTTTGGGGGAGGGGCAGAAAAATGTAGCCCAGCAAGCCATGTCCACGTCGGAAATCAGGGCAGCCACGCCTCCTTGTCTTGGAGCACTGGACTTCCCCATGTGACTGCCTCATCCAGACAGGTCCACCAAGTGTGACCTGGACAGGGTCAGGTGTACTAGGGATCATTGGAGGAGTTCCCAGGTGAGGCAAACCATCAGGCACCTGCCTAAAAGGTTGGAGATTTGAATCTATCCAGAGGGACCTCAGAAGAAAAACCTGGTAATCAACTTCTGAATGTCAGCCATTGATAACACCACACCTGCCAAACCAAGGGCTGTCAAGTCGGATCCAACTCATGGTGACCCTAGAGGCCAGAGCAGAACTGCCCTCTAGAGTGTGAACAGCTGTCTCCTCTACCACGAGGCCAGAAGGACTAAACGGTGCCCATCTGCCATTAACTAACATTGTCATCAAGCTTCTCCAGAATCCTGATCAAAGGGGGGAAATGTGGAAGAGAATTTCAGATTATTGTAGACTCTGTACTTTCTGGAGCTGCAGAAACTAGATGAATCCCTGAAACTCTTGCCCTGAGACAATCTTTAAATTTAAACTAAAAATACCCCCTGAATTCTTCTTAAAACCTAATTAGAAAGAATGACTGCCTTGAGCATTGTGCTCTTTTATGAACTATTTCTGTGGGATCAAACTGACAACAGCAACCAGGAAGATGATTTAGGAACCTCAGAGGGCAGTGAGTTTGTCAGGGGAGGAAGAACTTGGAAAAGGAGAGTGGAAATGGTGGCACAACTCAAAGAATGTCATCCTTGTCACTGAGTGACACACACAGAAACTGCTGAACTGGTGTGTGTGCAGCGGTGTGTATTCTCAACAGCAACAAAATAAATTAGAAAAAAAAAAACTCTCTGGAGAACAGTCGCACTCTGACACCTACAGGGTCACCGTGTGTCACAGTTAACTCAACAGCACCTGGCAGCAGCAGTAGCTGGAGTACTGACCGTTTAGATAACTACTCGCTCTTCAGGACTTCTGCGCTTCCTTCCTGTTGGACTCAGCCCACATCCGCCCATCCCTCAACATCAGGTCGGGGCCCCGGACACCAAGTCTATGCCAGGAAACAAGCACTAATGCCCCTACTCGTGTGCTCTTCCAGGAGACTGTCAACAGCTAGTCTTAGTACAACAGTCATTATGATGTCCCCATGGGAAAAAGAGCCAAAAGAACAGCTCAACAAACAATTTCAAAGGCCAATGGAATCCAGGTGCCAGGTTGGATGGTCCTATTTTGTTTTCTTCTTCCTCCCCCAAAGAACATCTCTTAACTGGGACTCCTGACTCCAGGGAAAGAGACTGGATCCTGAACCAGGCAGGAAAATGTCTCCTGAAGGAATTAGTCCTTGTGTCTTAGGAGCTGTAACACCGAGGACAGAGGGCACTGCTGGAAGGGCCGTGAGTCCCTCTTGAGTTGCACGAGGAAGCCCCATGCACTGCAGAGCCAGTCATGTTACTGGAGGTGAGTGCGTCTGTCACGGCGGGGCTCTCAGTTACTCGACTGGCTACCAGCTCCCATGACTGGTGGTAGGCCTCCACATATGAAACGGGAAGCTTACTGGTAGAGACTTTGGTTTACAGTTCATCCTTGCAATATGTTCCTTATTAAACGATCTTGGTGTTTTATTCAAGTTGGGTGACATTCAGGGCATACGGATTACTGGAGGATCCCTGTTGGCACAGTGCTTAAGAGCTTGGCTGCTAATCAAAGAGTCAACAGTTCAAACCCACCAGCTGCTCCTTGGAAACCCCATGGAGTAATTCTACCCTATCCCACAGGGTTGCTCTTAGAATCGATTCAATGGCAAAGAGCTCAGTTTGGTTTGGTTTATTGGATTAGACTAGTTTCTCCTGATTTTTCAGGCTCCTAAATCCTTATATAAATACAGAAGCCCGGGCGGTGCAGAGGTTAAACTCAGCTGCTAACCCAAAGCTTGGTGGTTGGCACCCTCCCAGTGGCTCTTTGGGAGGGACATCTGGTGATGCATCTGCTCCTGTAAACCCTGTGGGTGGTCCCACTCAGTCACAGGGAGTTGCTATGAGGAGGAGTGGATTTGACATCATCTAACAACTCCTTACGTCCACGCAACAATTTCATCGTCAGTGTCTCCTCTGTGCTCTGTTCTGTTGCCCTCACTTCCCTGCATCACGTCCCCCCCAGAAGCACCTCTCCAAAAACATTCTGCAAGCGACTGTCCCCAGGGAAGCCAATCTAACAAGGGGGCCAATCAAAGTGGCTGGTGGAGAGGTGTTACGTGCACTTGAATCATCTGGTCCTTGCTTTGAACTCCTGAGGCTCACTGGGGGGATACCTACTTGAAAGTCCCAAATGGTTGCCCTCCAGATAGATAACAGGGATTCAGGGAGAGAGAGAATTATAGATATGTATCTTAGTGGTGTAGGGTTTAAGAGTCTAAGATTAATGCTAACTGAAAGGTCTGCAGTTCAAACCCACCAGTTGCTCCTTGGTAACACAAGGGTCAGTTGCACTCTGTTAAATAAGATCATCACGAGCCAGAATCAACTTAAAGGCACCCACCAGCCATGGCTGCTGTAACAAGTGGATCACCTGAACAAAGATAAATTTATTCTCTCATAGTTTAGGAGGCAAGAAAGCTGCATTCACAGACCTACCCATTGCAAATTTAATGTCTGTGATGGGAACGAGGCAGGATTAAAAGCAGTTATGTTAATGAGGCAGGACTCCATCTGTCACACTAGGGTACATCTTGAGTCAATCTCTTTTACAAAAGAGAGAAATGAGTAGGGAGATGGCGGACCTTCCGCCACCAAAAAAGAAGAACCAGGAGCATGCATCTTTTAGACCCAGGGCCTCTGCTTTGAGAAGCTCCTAGACCAAGGGAGGACAGACGATAAGAACCCTCTCCCAGAGCCAACAGAGAGAGCAAATATTTCCCTGGAGCCGACAGTCCTTACCTGCTGCAGGTGACAAAGTGGTGGGCAATCACACAATCCGGGGAATAATGATTTAGCCAACTTGACACACTTTCTGGAGGACATAGTTCAATCCATCCCAACACAGGTAGGGACAGAGACGGAGACACAGAAAGGAGCCCTGGTGACCAGGGTTAGGCTCTCTCAGCTGCCAGCAGAAAGGTTGGTGGTGCGAACACACTCAGCAGCTTTGCGGGAGCATCTGTTACCTGGGAATCTGCCTCACAAAGGTTGCTGTCACCTGACAGGGCTGTTCTGCTCTGTCAAGTGAAATCTCCGTGAGTCAGAAGTGACCCAGATGGCACCTAAAACAGCAAAACATAGATACGTTTATGTGGGAGGAAAAAAAGTTACGTAAATTAAAAAAATAATAATAATAGTAACAGAAAGATACTCCAGGCAAAAGGAAAATCTGTACAAAGACGCATAGGTGAGAAAAAGCCTCATATACTCAGGGGACCATGAAACAACAATTGTCGTGACTGGGCCAATCAGCAACCTTATGGTAAAAGAAGAAAGTACCACAGTTGTCAAGGGTGTCATTCCTCTTGGATCGACAGTGAACGCCATGGAAGCAGCAGGGAAGAACTCAAAACACACCGTGCGTCAGGTCAGTCTGCTGCGAAAGGCCACTTCAAAATCTTACAAAGCAAAATGTTACTTTGATGACTAGGAAGGCTGACAATTAAGTCTGTGAACTTAATTATTCTAAGCAACACACACCTCGCTGCCGAGTATCACTACGGTCACCTCCGAAGTGTTCCCCTTGGGAAGCTATACACCTATGCCAGCACCCAGTCCACCCTTGAAAGCAATTTGGGGACTCTTTCTGGAATGGCCATTGAACGTGGTGGCTTAGGGGGCTTTCCTTTTACTCTTTTTGCCCCCAATCCAGGGTCATTTAATGGTTAACAGTAATAATATAAAAAGGCTGTACTTTCCATACACTGCTCTCCTAGTTCTACTTTCTCATCCCCACGTAATAAGTGAGATGTTACTAATTATTAATTATTAGAGTAACCACGTCTCTTCGTTTCAGCACTGACTTTCCTTGCCCACCTCTCTGTAAGAGAATTTCACCATTCAGGTGTCAACACTGTGGGTGCGGGAAGAGGCACAGAAGACTCCCTAACACTGCTGCAGAAGCCTAATCATCAGGTGCGTTCCTATACTGTGATCTGAGGACAGGGGAAAAAAGTCCCACACCTGCAGGAAGAATGCTAAAGCTGTTTAGAACTATTTTTAGTTCCTTGATTACAGTGAAATACCATAAGTACATATTTTTCAAAGAAAAACAAAATGCACGCAGTGTGCAGGCAAATCAGGAAACGCAGTGCTTCTGAAATGTGCCAAGAGCCGGTTCATGCTGCCTTCACTCCCTCGGTGAAGGGACTCAGAGCTGCCCTCCACCAGCAGAGGGGCACACGCTGCCAGCGAGGAAGGCGCAGACCAGGGGTTCAAGACTCAGAGGGCCCCACTAAAGAGCGGTCAGCTGGCATCAGGGAGCTCGAGAAAACAACAGACTCTGCAACCCACATCTGCTCAACCTCCCTCCAGAGCCAGATGTTGGTGTAAGCACAAAAGGCCATCGTAGCCCCATCGACGTGTGTCCCAGTCAGCTACAGAAACACCGCAGGTGGATAGCTCAGTCACCTAGGGCTGCTGTCACAAAAACACCATGGGTGGGTGTCTCAGTCACCTAGGGCTGCTGTCACAGAGATACCACAGGTGGGTATCTCGGTCACCTAGTGTTGCTGTAACAAAGTACCACATTTGGGTGGCTTTAACAAACAGAAATCTATGTTCTTATGGTTTAAGAGGCTACATAGGTACCCACTGCCACCAGGTTGATGCCCACTCACAGTGACCGCGGGTGGCGGGGGAGAGCTGCCCGCAGGGTTTCCAAACCTGTGGTCCTTACAGAAACCAATGGCCTCTCTCTGTCTCAGGAACAGCTGGCAGGTTTGAACTAGGAACTTTCAGCCAGCACCAAGTGCTTTAACCTGTGCAGCACTGTGGATTCCACATTCGTGGCCCTGGCTCTAAGAAGGGGAGAGGTCTTGGCATCTTCAGTTTTTATTCCTAGTTTTCTTGGTGATCTTGCAACACGTATCTTCCTCCCTGTTTGTGCTTGCTCACCAAACCTACTCTTCCATGTCTCAAAAGAGACTGACTCAAGAGGCACCCTCATTAGCATGACAAATGAGGCCCATATTCCCAAAAGAGATTATAATGGACGACTGCCAAAGGGATCCGACTCCACGGCACTTGACTTGGCTTGGCCAAAGTCCACAAGCAACCCACTGCCACCGAGTCAGTTCTGACTCCTGCTGACCCTGTAGGACAGAGTAGAACTGCCTTGTAAGGTTTCCGAGCAGCTGCTGGTGAATTAAAACTCCTGACTTTTTGGGTGGCCGGCGGGCTCTAACCCCGGGACCACCAGAGCTCTCCCACAGGTGGGGGGCAGGATGGACAATAATTATTTTGGGGACACTCAGTTCAATCCATACAATGTGTATGTCTACATACACACACACACACACATCTCACACATGTGTATATATATGTAGGCAATGTGTGTTCCATATACATACATACACACATGTGTGTTTGTGTGTGTACCGACTCGAAGGCACTTGGCTAGCTGGCTGGTACTACAGTGTTGAGCACTCACCCACCAGCCTCGAGGCTGGCAGTTGAGACCCCACTTAGCGGATCCACGTGAGAAGCCGTGGCAGTCTGCTTCCGCACAGGCCACAGCCTGGGAGGCCTTGGGGGCAGTGGCGTGGTCACGTGGGGTGCTGTGGTCAAACACGTCGCACCGGAGCGGAGAGCGGGGTGAATTTTTTAGCGTCTGTCTTCCAGCCACAGGTGGGCTAGTTTATGCTGCATTAGATCAGTCAGGGCTTTTTCCCAATGCGGTTACTATATCATTCATTTCTCCTTAATGTGCAAATTAACAAGATTGCTCAAAAATGTGAAAATTGGCCTGTTTTCTCTTCCCAAAATGTTCATACAATCAGCGTCTCTACCATATTATTTAGAAATACATTTGCGGCATTAAAGAGCAAAGAGACCTAGCATTTTTTTGTCACACATTCTCTGCAACAAAATCCCCATGAATCTTTCATGGAAACAGAAATATGACTATGCCACGCCCAAGAAGAGTTCCGTGGTTCAGGGGTACAATTCTCACCTCCCATGCAGGGCCCTTGGCCTCGTCAGTGGTGGCCACACCTCTTGCACCACTCCCCTCACCCCTGTTTGCCTTAATGCTGAGCAGGTTTCCATGGCATTTCCAGACTCAGACAGACTAGGAAGAATCTATTTCCCAGACTGGCAATCTGCTTCTAAAAACCAGCCAGTGAAAGCCCTGGAGATGACAAAGTCCCCACCCCATTGTGCACAGCGTCCCCACGAGTCCAAGTGAACCACCCCCACATGGGTGCAGAGTGACCCTCTGCCCTGCGCATTGCAGGAACTGACCATCTACCATTCATCTGTCTTTGACCTGGGCCATCTCCAGGAGTCCCGCGGAAGCTGAAGGGGAGCTCTTTGGCCACTGGAAGGCAGGGAAGCCAACACAGCTGGTCCATCAGGTATCCTCACCAGGATTAACCCAGAGCCCCTATTGGGCACAGGTGGGATTGGCCAGGAATTCTAGCTCCTGGTGGCAGCATGGCACCTGGGTTCAGTAGCCATGGGTTGGCCGTGGTGACAAGGCCAGTGGTAAGGACACGCCTTCACAGCAGCTACAACGGCAGCACTGCTGTGGGGTCCCTCTTCCACACGGTGGGGCCGTTGGTGGCTGCCTGGGCGTCCTGGTGGCACAGTGGTCAAGGGCTCAGCTACCAACCCAAGGAAATCAGTAGACGGAACCCACTGGCCACTCCTTGGACGCCCTGTGGAGCAGCTGTCCTGGACGGTGGCTGTCATGGGAATCCACTTGACGGCAATGGGTTTGGTTTCAGCTTTTGGACTTGCGTGATTTCTGAGTTTCCTCATACCTGGTGCTTTAGCCGTCTCACTGGCAACAGAGGAGAAAATCTGTTGCCTCCCAGTCAGTTTTCAACATACGAACAAAGTTCTTTTGTCTGAGAATTTCTGCAAAAGGACAAGCAGACCAATCAAGCTCTAATACTTTGATTCCATCTACAAACAGAGACAGGACAAGACCGAACCCAGTCCTCACAGTCAAAGGAACAGAAGTCACGTCCACGCCCCGGATGCTGGATTCGTTCATTCATTCCTTTGTCCATCACTCATCCAACATTGCTGCTGGGTGCAGTTGAGTGGACTCCAAACCTAGCAACCCTATGTGACCGAGCAGAACTGCCCCACAGGGCTTTCTGTGCTGTAAGCTTCAGGCACCAACCACCAAGTATTTCTCCCTGACAACTGCTGGGCAGACGTGAGCCACTAACATTGTAGTGTTTTGTTGCTAGGTGACATCAAGCGGCTTCCGACTGACAGAGATCCCATGTGACCAAGTGGAACTACCCCACAAGGCTTCACCGGCTGTGAGCCTCACTGGAGCAGATCTCCAGGTCCTCCTCTATGGAAGTGCTAAGCAGACCAACCTTGGCAGCTGAGTGCCTGGCCACCGTCCCGCCAGAAACCCTGGATCTCGCCTGTAACAGAGCCAAGTGCCGGCCCCTCTGCCACATCTCTGTGCCTGCTGGCGTGTCGGGGTCCATTGTGGAGGCTGTGGGCCGGTCCACCTCGTGGAGAGCTTCCTCAGTTTTTGCTGACTCACCGTGGCCTGTGTAGCGTTTCTGTCATCCCAGGACTGCTCTTTCTTCTTGGCTGGGGACAAGTCACTGCTCACGTTTGCAGGTTTTCTTGCCTTCTATATCCCTCTGCTTTGCTCAAAGGGTTTCCTAGACTCTAAACTTTAGGGAAGCAGATGGCCTGGTGTTTCCCCTACAGAGCCACCGGGTGGGTTTGAACTGCCAGCTTTTTGGTTAGCTTAACCACTGTGTCACCAGGGCTCTTTTTAGTGTAAGCTGATGCGGAGGAAAGCTATGCTGCTTCCTCATCAGCTTACAGTAACAGGCGTGATGTTCCAGCCTTTGGACGTGGCTGCTTTCCTGGGCGGGAGCACACCCTGCTCCACTGTAGGGCTTTGCTCCTTGACTAAAAGAGTGGTAGCTAAGCCCCATTTTCTTCCTTTATCAAAAACAGCAAGCAATCAACGGAGCCAAGAGCTGCTTTCTCTTTGGGTCGGCTTGGAGGAGACAGCAGGCTGGACAAAGTGTGGCAGTTGTCTCCATTTATCTGCAGAAGCCTTGCTGGAGTGATTTTCCCCTTTTCTTTTTTATTTTACATTTTCTGCCAGTGGCGGCTGCTCTGCGTCCCTGCCTGCCTTTGGCTGGGCGGGTGGTGCGGGAGTGATTGAAGTGAGTGGTTAGATTCTCCTCTCAGCCTCTCTTCACCCTCCGCTGGTAGACACTTATTTCCTCATGGCACAGTAAAAAGAATTTTTGAAAGGGGAGGGAAAAAAGCTCATTTCGTTTTATCCTACTTGGATTCTGGACAGATCATGGAGAGTTCTATACATTCCTGATATGCTGATGGTTTTGGAGAAGAAGGCGGGAGGAGAGCAGTGACCAGCTGGCACGAACGTCCCCTTCACCTCCTGGTGCCTCTTGGGGGCTGCCGGCACAGGACCTGCTGCTCCACACACCTCACAAGTTCAACAGAAAAGACGATCAGAACTGCGTGCTTCCAAGTACCCTCACTGCAGGCTTCCTACACTGATTTTTCAGCTGAATATAAACACTGCACCAAGGCGCTCACCCTTTCATTCCTAAACTGGTGAGAATTATGCCAAAATGTCAACCGATTCTCCACCCCAGCTGCAGGTGTGGAAGTGCTAGGTTAATGCTCTTCCCTCAGCCTCCACATCAGCATCCTTCTTCTCGCTCCAGACCCTCAGAGTGGTAGAAACAGCTAACTCACTCAGCTGGTGACCCAAAGGCGGACAGTTCAAGTCCACTCAGAGGCAACTGGGAAGAAAGGCCTGGCAACCTCCCTCTGACAGATTACAGCCCTGAAAACCCCAAGGGGCACATTCTGCCCCAACACATGGGCGGGCACCATCTGTCGGAGTCAGCTGGCTTAGGCGGCGGCGGTTCTCACCCCATCCTTCCGGAACTCGCTCCTCTTTACGGACGGGCGTTTAACGAGAATGGCTCCATCCAAATGCTGCCCGAGTCTACTGAGGGGAGGAGTGGGACACGCCTGCGCCACCCACAGCCCTCGGACATGGGAAATCACGCTCCCAGGCCTCAACAGCTGTCCCATGGGCAGTGCAAAGTGCTTCAAGAATTTTCTCCACTTGGTCGGCCTTCATTTCTACAGGATTCCGGTAAATGAGACCTGAATTTAAATCCAGTGATCCAAAGAGAACTTTCCATTTGAAATCGTGGCAGTCCTCTTCATGAAGTCATTCTGATACACGTTTCTATGGTCCACTTTTTGCTGCATTGTGGTAAAATATATGTAACCTGAAATTTGCTGCTTTAATCATTTTTAAGGGTACAGCTCAGTGACAGCGATAGTATTTTCAAATGGTGATGTCGCTATTACTTGTAAAATTTGTCCGTCCCCTCAGACAGAAGCTCAGTAACCCATAAGGTTGGTCTCCTCCTGCCCCACTCCCTGCTGAGCACTGGTAAACTTTGGTCTCTATGAGTTTGCCTTTCTAGGCATTTCCCGTAAGTGATGTCATGCATTGTTTGTCCTCTGCTGACTTACTTCAGTCTGCACTGAGTTCGTCTGTGTCATCACAGGCCCCAGGACTCGGCTGCTCTTGGTGGCTGAATGACGGCCCCCAGCGAGGAGGGACCGCACTGTGTCCGTCGGTTCGTCCACAGACACCTGTAGGAAGCCTCTGTGCTTCCCAGCTGGTCTGGTCTTCGCAGAGCTGGTCGGCCAAGCCTGCAGGTCGGCTGAGCGTCAGGGGCAGGAGGACCCTGGTGGAGAAGGTGAACCGGCCTCTGCCCCTGGTCCATCTTTTCTGTCCCACGCATTCCCTGTGCACTGCCCCGTGTGGCGGTGTTGGTGGGGGCCACCGGGTCAGCTTGACTCACAGCGACCCCTGCGACAGAGTGGAAGGGCCCCTCAGGGTCCTCTTGGCTGTGATCTTCACTGGGCCAGATCACCAAGTCTGCTTCCGGGGTGGGCCACTGGGTGGGTTTGAACCACAGACCTTCAGGAGGGCAGCTTCCCCATTCCTCCACATCCGTACTCCCACGCCCTGTACTTTCCCAGCGGCCTGTCAAAGCCATCTGACCGAGGATCATCACCACAGCTGATAGGCAGACAGGCCGTGCCCCATCCGTGGGAATGTCCTTCGGGTCCCCCCAGGCTGACAGAAGGACGGCTGATGAGCTGTCAGCAATGCGTGCTAACGAGGAGCGCTGGTTTCTTCCCACAAAGCCACCATCTCTCACATGAAATTAGCGCGCGGACTACTCACTGAGCTTAGCTGCAGCCCACCTCCCTCCCGCTGCCCCCCGCCTGCCCCCCAGGCTGCCTCATTATCTCACATCAGTCGCTCTGTGCTTGGGGAACAGGAACCAATTTAAATACTGTTAATGGTGACCCCATGTGCTCAGCGTAGACCTGTGTGCCACCCACAGGGTTTTCAGTGGCCACAGCCCTTCGGAGCGGACAGCCAGGGCTGTCTTCCTAGGTGCCTCTGGGCAAGTCTGAACCACGAGCCTCACTCCCAAACTACGCACCCACTGGGATGAGTCTGCTGCCAAAGTTATTCTGCAGACAAGCAGCACCCATCTCAAGACCACCCGGAGCCTCTGGGTGACCGTGGATGGAATCAGGAAACGCTTGTAGAGAAGTGAATGTGACTGCCGTCTGCATCTGTCCCTGACTTGGGTCATCTGTCGTCTCGGCTTACCCTCACTGTGCTCCCTGCCATCGGTCAGGTGATTGAAAACTTACTGCAACCTGAGACACCCTCTGAACACACAGAATGGGAAAGGGCATTATCTGCTTCACAAAATCTGTGCCTTCTCTTCCAGGGCTCTGTTTTGTCTTTGGGTGCAGGACTGGATAATCTGGAGGGCAGCAGGCTGTAATATTCAGAAGGACCTACACTTCTGAGTGGTCCTGGGAAAATAAAACAAAAGGGCAGGAGGGCAGCGAGGCAATCAGGCAGGGTACTCAGAATGCCCTGCACCACTGGGCTGCCCGGGTTTTTTAAGAAGGATCCGTGGTGGCTCTGGCGGAGGGGCGCCAGGCTACCCACTGACAGGCTGAGGGTTTGGGCACGCCCAGTCCGGCGTCTCTGCGGGACACCTGGTGACCTGGTGACCTGCTCCCGTGAAGATGACAGCCTCAGAAACACCCTGGGGCAGCTCTGCTCTGCTACACGTGGGTCACTGCTCACTGAAAGTGACATGACAGCACCCAACAACAGCAACTTTAAAAAATGAGTCAAAGAAAAGAAGAAAACAGCATTTATTAAACACCTACAGTATGCCAGCGCTTCCCCATGCACTGTCTCAGTCCCCAGCCCAGCTGTGGGAAATAGAACACGAGCTCTGTTTTTAAAGTTAACAAGTGGAGACGCAGAAAAGTTACCTAAGTGGCGGACGCTGCTCAGGAAAGGGCCGAACTGGGGGGCCGGGTGCTGTGGGAGCCACTGTCTCCAGACCACACGCATCCGTCTGGGTTGGAGGAACAGCACTTTCTACGGCAGATCCTGTGCCAGGCAGGATGCCAGCACTTGTCACAGATCAGCTGCTGAGGTCACTTGGGAGAACACACAAGGACAGGGGTTAAGAAGCCGGTCTCACATCACACAGCTCGTATGTAGTGGCTCCAGGATTCCCTGGACCTAGGCAGCCGGCCCCAGAGTGCAGGGCATTAGAGGACTTCTTAAAAAGGACATGACAGAGAAAGGACTCTCCTCAGAGGAAGCTGGTCCAGGCCAACACTTAGGGGTCTCCTTGTTCGCCCCCTCCCTCCCGTTCTCTCGCAGTTCCTCCGGATCACTGTCCGTCCCCTCTCCTTTGTTTCTCTCTCTCAGGCTGTCGCACCGTCTCTCCAGGTCTCTTCCCTGATGTCTCTTTTTGTTCTCTGTCTTTCTCACACCGTCTCTCCCTCTCTCCGTCTCTCTCACTATCTCTCTGTCTCCCTGTCAGGACCCTCTCTCCTCTCTCTCTCTCCATCTTAGCTGAGGACTGTGTCTACTAGACCTTTCTGCAATGAGGAAACCCTCACTGTCCAAGAGGACAGTCACTAGGTCTGTGTGGCTACTGAGCACCTCACGTGAGCCCTCACAGCTGGCTGACGCTGCTGAGAAATTGACTTTTCAACTTTATCTCATTTTCATTCACTTAAAATTAAATAACCACATGGGACTGTTGGCCCTTTTGGGGAGCACAGCTACATAAACTCTCACGAAACAGGAATGGCGTGGGTATAGTGCTAGGCAGCTACCCGAACCCCCTCAGTGGCGCTGCAGTAGAAAATCATCCAAGCCTTAAGTTGAAATACTAGAAGATCCGTACCTGTGCCCACTCCAAGGAAAGGTGATCAAGCAGAATGCAGAAATTATTTAAAAAGGTCGCTAAAATCATATGCAAATAAAACGTTGCTGAAGGTAATTCAAAAATGGTTGCAGCAATCCATCTCCAGGAAATGCCAGACTCAGAAGAGGAACGGAACCAGGGCTGTCCTTGCTGATGTCAGGGGGACTGTCTTAGTCACCAGGTACTGCTCTAACAGAAAATACCACGAGTGGAAGGTTTCATGAGGAGAAGCCTTTGTTGTCACAGTCCAGTAGGCCACAAATCCATTCCCAAGCTACAAGTCCATTCAATATGAAAAATCATCACCGTCCAGTAGGCTGAGTCCACATCCAGTGAGAGCATCATGGCACAGGAACCTCGGGTCCACAGGACGTGCTCTGCTCTCAGTGCTTCTCTCTCGGTGGTGTGAGGTTCCCAGCCTCCTCACCTCACTTCTCTCCCTTATATTCCACAAGCTTGAGTCCTGCCTCACTAACACAACTGCAGACTGTTCTCCATCAATATCACAGAGGCAGGATTCACAACACATGGGAGGAAGGGCCCTATATTGGAACTCCAAACCAAGTCAAATCAACACATACATTTTTGGGGGGACACAATTCAATCCATGACAGGTATCCTGGCTGAAAACAAAGAATACCACAAATCTGTTTACCTGTGTTTCATTGCAAAGGCGTTGCCTGTGTGGATCATAACAAATTCTGAATAACGTTGTGAAGAACAGGAATTCCAGAACACTTTAAGGGTGCTCATGCAGAACCTGCACATGGGCTAACAGGCAGCCATTCAAACAATATGAGGGGGTACTTCCTGGTTTAAAGTCAGGAAAGGTGTGTGTTGGGGGTGTATCCATTCACCACGCTGATTGAGTTTATAGGTACGAAAGTAATCTGTGAAGCTGGGCTGTCTATGGATGAAAGTGGAATCAGGGTTAGAGGAAGACTCGCTCAGAAACGGAGACAGGCAAGCGACACGACTCCTTGTGGAAAACGAGGGGGACGTGAAGAACTTAGTGACGAGGGTCTAAGACCACAGCTTTCTTTACGGTTACAGCCCAACACAAAGGAGACAGAAGTCCTCACAACTGTCACCAGCAAACAGCACCATGATAAATAGAGAAGAAGCTGAAGTTGTCGAGGACTCCGTTTTCCTGGGATCCACCGTCAGTGCCTTGGAAACAGCAGTCAAGAAACCAGACAACATACTGTCCTGGGCACATCTGATCCGAAAGGCCCCTTCAAAGTGTTGAAAAGCCAAGGTGTCATCTTCAGGACTAGGGTACACCTGACTGAAAGCGTAATGTTTTTACACCCTTATATGCATGTGAAAGCTGGAGAGTGCAGAAGGAACCTGAAGAAGGATTGATGCCTTTGAATTACAGTGTTTGCAAAGATTACTGAACATGCCATGGGCTCCCAGAAGAGCCAAAAAATCTGTTTTGAAGAAACACAGCCAGAAAGCTCCTGAGAAGGGAGGGTGGCGCGACTTGCTCTCACATTCCCTGGACCTGTGGTCAGGAGGAAGCAGACCCCGAGAAGGGACCTCCCGCTTGGCAAAGCCTGGGGCTGGGGGAGACCACAAAGACCCCCAGCACCGGGGCGGCAACGGTGGTCTCAGACACGGCAGCCATTGCGAGGGGGCACGGGACCCACCGGGGTCCACTCTGCTGTGCCCAGGTCACTGGGGTTTGGGACCAGCCTAACAGCGACTAAGAGCGCAATCACGAAACGGCGCAGGAGACTTCACCAGGGACGGTGAACTGCTCTACCCAGCGTCAGCTGACTGAGCCACGGGTGACTCTGCCATGACAGCCGCCAGGCTAGGGTCTGGCCAAACCCCCGGGCGCGGCACCGCAGCCTAGCCGAGCTGACACAGAACCATACTGCAGCGAGTTTCTCCCCGTCACAGAACTGCAACTACCCCCGGGTTGTTTTCAGGGGCCTCGGGATTGGTTCTGAGCCATAGTGACCTCACATGGCACAATTTCTCCCTGAGCCTTCTAAAATTTGCTTTCTTTCTTTCACGTTAAACTTTTTTGTTTTTTATTTTAATTTGACATGTTGAAAAAACACAGAGATTTACCCATGGTAAACTGACAAACAATTGTGCCACATTTGTGATAGCAAATCTATGTTTTGTGTTGTGCTGTTCCTCAACCTGTCATTTTCTTGCGTCTTAAACTCACCTCCTTCCTCCTTTCCCTCCCCCCTCCTCCCTCCCTCCCTTCCCTCCCTCCCTTCCTTCCTTTTTCTTTTTTAAAATTTATTGTGATTGTGTAAAAGTGTACAATCCGGTTTAAATTCACATGCCCACCTATGTGCAGCTCCTACTGCTCTCCCCGCCCGGTGACAGCACACTCCTCCGTTCTGTTCTATGCATGCCGCATCCTCTTAACAATTTCCTGTCCCCTCCTCTCCACTCCCCTCTACTAAGAGGCCAGAAGGACGACACCCTATGGATGCACAGAACTGTGAAGTGCACACACGACTTGGTCACTCCGTGTCACCGAGTCCAGTCCATCCGTGTTTGAGACACTGACCTCAGTAATGGCTACTTAGAGTGTGACAGTGACCCTCGTCGTCCCCAGTATCCCTTCTCTCCTCATAATGATCCCTCACTGATGAGACCACTTTCTCCTAAGGGTTCAGTAAAATTTCCTGTATGCTCAAAACTTAATTCTAACTCACGGCAAGTCTTCCATTCATGGGAATTAATTCCACAGTCAGGAGCTGCACTGTCATTCTCCCTTTGATACATTTTTGAAAGATAACATCTTCAGCCATAAAAACAAATGTGATTTTTAGGCACTCTTTTGGTCGTTACCATATCGCTAATCTTGTATCTCTGAGTCTAACGTGGTGACCAGCCCATAACAGTTGCTCAATAAATGGTTATCAAAAACAACAAATCCATCTCTTACCTGAAGAGACAGATTCCCTGACCACTTCTGTTTCTCGTCTTTTTGCCAATTTTGTATTGTTAAAAAACGAACAAAGCCTATCCCGACTATCCTTCACTGAGGCAGAGAGGCTTGCTGATGTTCCCACGGCCTCTCAGACACATCACTTACAGTTCTTTTCACCTTCTACTGGTCTCCCCTGATGGCTGCCAGGTCTTGATGACAGATGCATGCCTTAGTCATCGTCCTATCTTGATATCCCCTGAACCAGCACACTAGTGCTCTGAGTTCATAGTTCTTGATGTGCCCTGTTGTATCTGAGCCCAGATCCAGATCTGAGTCCTTGGAGCCGTGTGTGATCTCCCACTCCACCTGTTCACTGACACATACTGATAGCTATGAGATGATGTTTGCTTCCCAGGATCAACATTCCAAGCCCATTTTGAGAATCTCCTGTCATTCTGCGTGTATGTGTCTGTAAGTAAGGCTCTAGGTGCCATTCTTAACCAGTGTCACTGCTGTTTGCCTGCGAGGGTGACTGTGCACCTCTTCCACATTCTGTCTGTGTAGTTTTGTTTTGACTTGTCCAAACCTACTGTCATTTGCAGAATTGTGATTTATGACTTCTTTGCTTAATGTTTTCTTTCCTCTCTTCATTACAGATTGGATGCTTCTGATTTAAATTTTTATTACGTGTAACAGAGTGCCCAAGGGGCACAGACCTAACTGCACGACTGCTAGTGGAAGGTTAGAGGTTCAAACCGCCCCAGAAATGTGTCAGAAGGTCAGCCTGGCCATCTGCTTCTGAGAGGAGTCAGCCTGGGAAGCCCTGGGGGGCAGTCCTACTCTGCGCTCAGGGGGTCCCCATAAGTGGGAATCAACCAGACAGGAGCTCAGGATAACACAGGAAGCCCTGTGCCCGGTGTTGACAACGTGGGAGAGAGTGAGGCACAGTTTACACTGTTCTCAGGAGATTCCGTCAGCTGCTTTCCCAAACAACTCCCTTCATCCCTGATTCTGTGGGATCTTATCTCCTTTCTGTCACTCTGTTACCGTAAACCACACCCCAGGAGACCAAGTGCTCTCATGTCCCCACCCAAGTGGCACCATCCATTACCATCCACACCTTCCCATCTTCCTTTCAAAAACACGGCCTGGGAAGCAGAAATAGCCTACCCTGTACGCCCTATGACTGTAAGTTCATCAGCTTCCTACCTGGATCTCCCAAACCAATAGAGACACATCCCAACCAAGTTCAAGTTCCTTGTCACGGCTGTGTGCACTGCTGCATGGGCACAGAGAAAACCAACGTGTCGGTGGTTGGAAGTGGGGACGGTGCTGGGTCTTGTCAGGCCACTTTCCAGTCTTGTTGTTGTCAGACCCCGTCAAGCCCCTTTGTGACTCCCAGAAACCTCAGGTGACAGAGCAGAATGGCCCCACTGGGTTTTCTTGGCCATGATCTCACAGGAACAGGTTGTCAGGCCCTTCATCCCACAGAGCCACCAGGTAGGTTTGAAACAGCCGCGTTTTGGTCAGCAGCTGAGAGCTTCACTGTGGCGCTACCAGGGGTCCTGGTAGTTTGGTTTGCCTGTTGGTTTGCCGTCCCCCAGCCCGC